>CM024187.1:2186825-7834325 GCA_013433145.1 Ascaris suum
ATAGGTTTTCATTCTGTGGAATTTATTTCCTGAACGTTGTGTTGACGACGTTTCAACCCAAAAATAATTTTACGTTTCAGAGGTTTGCACGAAGTTGAACAGCCAAGATGCGCATACGCTCTCCTTGCACGTTAATTAATCAGAGCCTTCCTCGTTCTCCTCTCATATTTATTTCACCATTCTTTTCCCCCTCTCTTCAAAACATTTCCATTTGAAATTGCCGTTACCGCAAACAGCCGAAACTGTTTCTTTACAATGTATGCGTTCTAGTTGTCTCATCATCTTTGCAGTAAATTGATTCACATAGCAAAACGCCTTCCCATTTATTCTTTCATTGTTTTTTCAATCTCACTACTACTGAGGCTTAAAAAGGTACCCACAACACTTTGAAATATTTAGAAAATAGCGCTACTAACTAAACCCATCAGCATGCTGTTGTTGATTCGATGACCGCAATGGGTGGCCTAGACAAATGTGATGTAACTTCACACATAATCACACTCATTATTTGAGACTTATACACGTTGCAATTTCACAGATAAAGTATGCCATTTATATTCAAAATATTGTTGCTGTTCACTTTTTTGGTAATCGAATAAAAGCCGCAATTTACTTTCGTTGAAGTATAGAATGAGATTTTCAATATTGAGCAGAAATGACTTTAGCGAATCGGTGAACTTTTATTTGCTAAGATTTCAGTTGAAGTGCAATCGAATAATTTTATTGCTTACTGCTGCATATTTTTTCTACTAGAACTTCATCATGAACGCATCGATGCAATAAATTGCACTTCCTCAACATTTTACAAAATTCAACCGCATTAAATCTATTCGTTAAACTTTCAGCTAGTGACAGTTTATCTTTCTTTGCTAGAATATTTTGCAATTTCATATTTAAAGTGAGTTTACATTGAAGTGAACATATAAATCTTATCAAATTTCTCTCCCAAAATTTATGAGTCATACTGGCTTAATAAAATAGATCGTTTTGTTTAGCACGCCAAATTCATAGAGACAGAAAGAGAGGGGGAGAGAGAGAGATCAAGCATATTCGAAAGTTCGAAAAAAAAAGCTTACTTGAATTGAGCCAAACTGCAAACGATGGGAACCATTTATTCTCTCTCTCTCTCTCTCCCCTCCCCCCCCCCCCCCCCCCCTCCCCCAGGCCGAGCATACTGCAAAAAATGCATTTTACGATATGAATCGCCACAAAAATCATTGAAACAGCACAATCAGTTAACATACCTTTGTCGTTGTGCCTCATAGGCTCTCTTTTGTTTTAAACACTTTTTTGTTGAGACCGATTGCCTTTGTGCATTGTTTAATATTTCTATGAACAAAATCAACACATCCGCTTTACATTCACGATATTCATTGTTCTATTTATTTTCTTTCTTTCTTTCTCTCTCTCTCTCTCTCTTTTTTTTTGAATATAATAGGTGCAAAACTTTTGATCAAAAAAAACTTAAGAGTTTTTATTCGATGAATTCATGAGGTAAATTGTTTGCGCAAAGTGTAACGTCAACAGTATGAAGTCTTGAAAAAAAAACTCAACGTTAGCATACAAATATATGCAAATTTCTCATACAAATATATGCAAATTTCTCATACAAGTATATGCAAATTTCTCATACAAGTATATGCAAATTTCTCATACAATTGCTATAACCGCAGTGGAGTTTTTCACTTTTAGATAGAGCTCTTTTTTTTAAAGTACTATGTGCGAATGAAAGCGATTTCTGCGCGTTCATTGAAAGCAATTGTTCAGATATGACCATAATCTTGAGGCATAATTTGAGGCATGTGCTTTCAAAATCGTTCTCTCTCTATTTCTACTCGCCACCCCCCCCCTCCCCCCACTCCACGCACATGCCTCCCGCTCCTCTTTCCCCCGCTCTTTCCTCTCATCCTTAAAGTAGCTTTACACTGTCCGAATGGAATTGTTTAGTCAGAAGACATGCGCGACTATAACTGACATCAAACTATTTTCTTAGCAAGATCAAAAAGTGGGATCTAGGAGAAATCTCACTGTCAGAAGTTTTTCGGTTAGAGGCTGTCTTTCGATGCTCACAGAATCGCTTGAATAACGTGATTAAAGAATGAAACGTTTTTCAGCGGCAATGTGCAGGAGACAGGGCCAATCGAATGAAGTTGGTTAGCTAGGCTGTTTGTCTCTGTTTCTGCCAGGAGACTGTGCCAGTGTCACCTTAATGGAGGCGCATTTTTCGAGTCACTGCACTGATTATTCAGTTCGCCATATTTTAACGGATTATTTTCTCAGTTGAAGCAGGCTCGAAGGATCACAGACATAATCCATGATCGGTAACAATATGTTCTGAAACTTGATTCCCAAATATCATTTCATTATCTCAAGCTGACTTATACATATGCATGTTGCCATCGGGTCCTATTTAGAGAATTGTTTGCTTCATTCTTTTATTATTTTAGTGAACTGAACATGAGAAATTGAGGAAATGAATACAATAAAAATATTTACACACTTGGTTCGAAAATTTTCGCGTAAGATCTGTTATTTCCCCAAAAATTTTATGCAAAATATTCGTTCGCTTATAGAGATTTATTCCATAGTTGAAGATAGTTGTGAGTTAAATTTATATCAGAAATGATGCGAATGTTTACAGCGATTTAATGAAGGAGTCTTTTTGGGTTAGCAGTAGTATTAGCATTGATAGGAACCAGCACATAATGCATCTCGTAAATAGAGGAGTGGCGTGACGTCTCGCAATAGATTCGATGGATGCAAGCACGGCGCGTATCCATGATTGGATGCAATGTCGCTCACAACGCATCCACACAATTCATCACTTCATAGTGCTTGTTCGATGTTAGCGCATGCAACGCACTCTTTGCTGCGGCACGCTGATTTGATTCTATTTCAGAAAATCATTCATTTAATATTGCCGCTTTTACCAACTTATTACTCTTATCCAACTCCAACATTTGCAAACTTCTTTTCGCATACATTTTATATTTCGAGTTCTTTTTTTTGACCGCTTAGTTTCTCAAACCGATGTTGACATTAAGAATGAAAATGATTGTTTTTTTATTGATAAGATAGTCGATTTGTCAATGTGTTTTTTTTTAATCGAATAGTAGCCAATAGATAATAATCGATAATGTGACCGTATGTATCGATTGTTGCACAATTTGACAGATTTCATCTGTTGTTAGTCCATAGCAGTATCAACTAGCATAACTTCTAGGCGGTATTAGCAACAACGCGTCTTTTCTTTAAAGAGCATGATTGTTTGTGCATATATTTTATGCTGTGTTAAATGTGGTGCTTATTGTGAATTTTGCTTCAACGTATTGAAATGGGTTTCATTGAAAGTATTAAGCTCCAATTCTCCGTCCTCCTTCCTCGCTTCCTCCTCTCCGCACTCTCTTCTCCTCTTAATATACTTCTACTCAAAGGCATCCAGACATCAAGTTTTTTTTTCTTTCATTTCCTTGAATGTGCACAAACATGTTTGCTTCTATCGGTTATAGCAGCTATGTTGTTCAAACCACGTTGTGTGTACGTTGTGTGTTGCGATAGTATTGAACTTTACTGCAGCTCGTAGCGCAGAGAGGAGGAAGGATACTCAGCTTCACTTTCCTGCTCAAGTGAACTTGGCTGCAAGTGTCCCAGAGTGCAACTATCATAGCATCTTCTTCGAGCATTCTCTAAGCGAATTATGGCAGTTTCTTCTTCTTCCATTGTTTAGATTGGTTCCGTCGATGAGGGAGTCATAACAATTTAAACGATATGCTCATGCGATTATGTTTGCAACTTATGCTTAGAATGGGATTTCACAGTCAAGCAACGAGCAAAGAAATACGAACACCGCTAAATCATATGAGCCGAATCGCCTACAGCTCGACAAAACAACGCTGTGCCTTATTAGCGTATATCCATCTCCCTTAACACAATCAGTATTAAGGCATATAATATGTAAGAACAAGCCAAGTGATAGTAATAGTGAGAGATTCATAACAGGGAATGGTTTATGCTAAAGTAACCATAGAATTCCAAGTAACGCAACGCAGTGCCTTGAGAAGAATGAGAATTGCACGGGCATTTCGTATAGAGCGAGTTTATTCACCTGGCAAGTAGGGCAACCTAAAACCTAGTCGGATTCATATGACACTCATACAACTTATCGAAGCAAGCAACTCAGGTAGTATCTAGGTGGTAAATTGTAAATAAGTGCACAATCGGTAAGCATCCCTCTATGTGCACCATATCTCCAATACTTTTGGAGTTACTTGGTTAACATGATAGAACATTCGTTCATCAAGCAGAAGGTCACGGTTCACCACATCTAAGCACAATGTTTCAGCCATTTCATTTAAAAAAAACAAACAAAAAGAACGACTATTATAACTGTAATGTACACATCTTATAGCATATTGAGTTTCTCATTCGCACGACTGCAATTTTTGTGAGAATATATAATTTTAAATATGTTGAACACCTTTAAATAGGTTGAATTTTTAATTACCTTTAAAATAAGTTGAAAATGACGGGAAATTTTGCAGCGAGACTGTCATTTTATGCATTAAGCAGATAAGCTTTACTAGGCAAGTTTTGTTGTAATAGGTGGATTTGATTGTCTTTTCACACTTACCTTCATAAATAGGCATTTACTAGTTACAGGTGAGTCTTTTAACGAATACTTCGTTCAGGTGAATTAATGCTTTTCTACGAGCGAAACACCGTTAAGATGAAACTGTTGTAGATGGTATAACGGTTACGTACTCATCAATGAATTTTCTAATTTATTTGTGATGAATGCGTTTGTTCGATCGCCGTTCTTTTATGTTTTCTTTGTTATCTATCGTGTTACTTGTTCTCATGAAGTTTATTTTTGTGCCACACGTCTTAGTGCTTCGTGATCACTTTTTGATGCTATTATTAGAATAGAAGAAACGATAAATCGATCATTATAAGCCAACATTCATGTAGATAATTTGCATATTGTTTATATTATGTTATGAATTTGCATATTATGAAAAAATTTCTTTCGAATTCACCTGCATCGGTGTTGTCATTTGAAATGATACCGTAAAATGCTTGTAAATCGTATTTATTTTTGTGTCAAGCATTGTCGCTTAGATGCTACAGAGCCATAGTTTATGCCAAAGCCGCTACAAACGAAGAAACCCATCGACGAGTACTTTTTAAAGGTTTGTAGTTGTAACTTTGTAATAAAAGTTTACCAGCTCTTATGCAGCTAATACTATAGCATATATAAGAGACATAATTAAAACTAGCAGCATTGATTCGATTAGATTACTCTTTTATTCCTAAGCTTGCGTAGTGCTTCATTAGTTTCACTAGAGTTGCATATTAAACCTTTGCGGAAATTACACCTCCGGCTTTTAATCGCAAAACAACGGCTGAGGTTGACGACCAATCTACCAAAAGATAAGTGATCAACCTAAAACTGCTATAATATTCTCCATTCAATAGCATAGTACCTTTTCCCAATCGTGGCCTAATGGCAATAGGGTATTGTATTCTTCTTTCCTATGTCGTTCACAAAAGGCGATGACTAGAGCGACTTTTTCAACAAGCGATCTATGAAGTTAGGTGAAGAAGTCAACTAGACCATGGAAAATATGAAACCACACACCACGCACATTTGTGGTAGTGATACCAGTTGAAGTTGCTGCGGTTATTCTCAGAAAGTAGTCAATTAGATGATGCTTTCAGTGCCATTTTTTTCGCCGAACGAGAAGATATTCTTGAGGCGATGTATTTTGTATCATCACTGCCGCCTACAATGGACATTCCAGTAAGAGCATCTGAAATCGTCACATCGTCAACTCTATCAAGCCATTTTTGTGCATCCGCATTCTTTCATCCTTACGCTTGGTATGGCCTAAAAATATACATCGATCAAAGCTTCGAATGCTCTTTGTTGTAACATATTCAATAAATGCTTCGTTGTTCGGAGACATTTCTTGGAATGTTTGAATTCTTGCATTTTACTCACAAAGATCTTTATGTGCAATGTTTATTCCAATGTCTATAATTTATAGCCGGACGTTTTGAACGCTTAGCTTAACATTAGTTGGCTAAATGGCGCAAGTGTCACTGGAGAAACGCCTACACATTGTGGACGATGTGAGGGAACTTTGTTGAGGGAACATGAAAATTTCAATTGATAAGTTGGTTATTATTAGCGCAAAATTGAAAAATATACAACAAAATCAGTTGTTACAGCCATTGGAATATTTTCATTGGCAAAAAAATAAGTGAATCATTTTAACAATCGCAAAGTGTTAGTGGCATCTATACAACCTACTTCACTGTGAAAAATGATTTTTGAGATGGAAGATCGAGAGAGGAGCGGAGAGCAGCTAAATAATTTACAGTTATCAGGAATCTCAGCCGTGATAAGTTCCCCATCTAGACAGTTTATGCGGAGCTTCTTGACTTTTGGAAAACTTCAGATGTATTAGTGAATATTTGTTTTTTTCGTTTCACAGGTCGATCCATGTCGTTGAGGCACTTACTGCTACATTGTCTTTGATATTGAATACTGGTGCTACTATTATAACTTATAATGCGATTCCTATTCCAATTCCACAACGAAGGGTTATGGTAAGTTTTACTTCTTTTAGTGTTTACTTTATAGAGTATGAAGAAAACATTGACATTAAAAAGGCATATAAAAAGCAATTACTAAAGATTAATAATTATAGAAGACTAGTGAAGTCTGTCATAGCCGAACACTTTAAATGTAATGTAATGTTTATCTGTGCACGACGTGTCGCGATTACTCGCGAGTAACGTCGGCGATAATCAATACACAACGAGTTGATTCAACAATTGAGAAATGTAATCTAAATAAGAGCGCAATGTTTTCCTGTAGAACAGTATTTATTTATAAATTTATACGATAGAAATTTAATGCTAAATTCTATATAAGAACATTTTTTTTACAGGATTAAATTTGAAAAAGTAAAGAAAAAAGAAGCAATTAAAATTTTCCGGGGGGGGGGGAAGGGAGGGAGGGTTTGCGGCAATTATATAATAATTCTTTTTTTTTTTCAGGCATATATGACGATAAATTATGGAATCTTAGCTGGTTTCCAATTATCGAGAAATATATTTCTATTGTTTTCATTGACGAATCCATGCATGGTTACAATCTCAACAGTGAATTGCAAGCTGCAAGAATTCCCACTTGTTTATTGTTATATTCATGCTGGAGCTTTATCTCTTGCGCTTTCTCTACAAACCACTCACTCATTACGGTTGATATTAAATCTTTTATCTTTAGTTTCAAACAACATCTGCTATGGGTTTTTTTTTTCAGTGTGGGGCTCAGATCTCTCTGTTGGTATAGTATTTCATTAGCTGATGTTGTATTATCGAAATCATTGTAAGAGTGGTATGTCAGTAGACGAAAGTTCAGCGATCAGGTAATATAGAAGTTGGAGGACTTCGCATAGTACGAAATATTCGGTGGAACCTGTAGGGTGATTCCTGAAATCTTGTCATTAAACTGGAAGAATATAATGTTGGCAAAACATTTCCAACTCAATGCCTAATCTGGGTTTAGCCTCATCCTGGCTCCAGTATGGGTCGCTACCGGAGCAGAATCAGGACCGGATTCAATGCAGACCCATGCCGACGCTTTCAAAAGCAAAATTGCACCCATTTCTTGCTGGCATTTTCACCTTTTGGTTAAACGCTATCCGGATTGTCTTAAAATTCCACTTCAATAGAAATATTCTTATCTGTAGCTATCCCTCGGATTAAAAGTTTTATTCTATCGGATGTTCGACTCGCCGTCATACTTTGCCTGGCAAATGCTATCTTCTGTCACTATTCATTTAGTTGATGACATTTCATATGGAAGAATCTTGAACCATCAAGAGCAACGCTGTAGTAGACATTATTTTTGCTCCAGAGAAGAGCGGAGGTTTTTATCTTGGGCAAGCTCATGTTCCATCTGGCAGTCAACTCTAGCAATAATTTGTATGGCTGCAACACTTTTGTTCACTGCTTTCGATAACGACAATCCAAACAGTTTACTTACACAGGTATATTCGTTTGAATTTTTTGTTTCACGATGCAATCTATGGTTTAGCGGATGTCGCATCATTTCCCTATTTTTTAGGTTTCAATGGAGCAAAAATAGAAAAGAGCATAATTTGGTGCTCCTTTTCCTTTTTCGCCGAAGGTGAAAAAACGTGCTGATTGATGCAATGCGCGCGACAAGATAGTTCTCCTTTATAGCTGCATGAAGCTTTCCTTATCATACAAATCTCGGCTCAACGAGAGTATATGGATTTAGTCGCTGTCTGAAATATATATATATAATATATAAATATATATATAATATATATATATATATAATATATATATAATATATATATATATATATATATATATATATATATATATATATATATATATATATATATATATATATATATATGCTTTGCTTGATACTGACGAATCGGCAAAGGCTCTTGGCCCATTGCTGTTTTTCGATCCAACAGGAAGATTTGTTTGCCACTACAACACATTTCAGGTGACAGGTGGGCTGGAGGGAGAGGATCAGAACATTTCTCGCCAGTTTCGTTATTAATAAAACCATACATATGCTGAAGATCACCATTCAATATGCCAAGAAAATACAACTCTAAAGCAGTGAGTAAAAAAAACATTTTAGTGTTCAGTGTTGATGGCAATACGAGAGCGTCAACTTGGCTTCTGGCTTTTGAGCCTTCTTATCGTAATGCACGCGATTGCTGCAGTCGTTGTGAACGCTTCTGCATTTATACAACTTCGTCATTCGAATTCCGAACGTACATTACTCTCGGTTTCGTTTAAGGTTTGCCCATTGAGATCCTCTGAACTTTTAACTTAATTTACTTTTGCTTATATGAAGAACATCATTTTTCGTGAGCATCTTCTACTAAATCTGAAATTTTTTTTTCGAGCCAATGTGTTGAGGAAGAAGGTGCTTTACAGCTTATAAAATCTTCCACTTTGAAGTACAATGTAGACTTGAAAATTATGCATCCTATGACAGAATAGTTACAATGAGGCAGAGCATTGCAGTAGTTACAGCTCACTTAGATATCCCGAGTATACTAGAAAAAAAAACAAATTTCATCACTTGACTATTGAAATCAAGAAGCATCACGTTCGAAGATCGTTAAGTGCCTGATTCCCTCAGTGACCAGAAGAGCTTTATCCGCAACTTAAACGCACCATTCTCTATAGATTTTTTGAATAAATATGCTCATTTCTTCTGTCTGAGCGCGCTAATGTAGTAGGATGTAAGATTGCTGCCTGATCATTAGAGCGCCGATTTCTGAAGTCATTTATAAATAAATAAGCACAAATTATAAATAAATAAATAAAAATGAAAGACATGTACATCTATGGACTAATAGGTCGTTGGTTGCATCTCCACTTTTAGGATGTCATATCATTGGAAACGTCTTTGTGGGAAATTGCTTTCCTACTTACAGGAATATTTACTGTATACCAATTTGTTGCGACTTATGTTTGCGATCAGGTTTGTTAGCATTTATGCATTAGACCGACGTTCATTCCAATCTTTATTTCTGCATTCGTTTTTTTGCAATATCAAATGTTTTGAAAGGGATAAACCTTTGAATCTCGTATATTTTATGACTTGGTTGATTGATTGTATTATATATTGCAAGCCCGTAGCCTAACATAGAAAATTAAAGCATCGCCAAATTCGGAGCGTCATCTGAAGCGCTATCGATTGCTTCGGATGTGTTCCGCTGAGTGTTTTGTTTCAGTACACTTCATAGGTAATTTGTGAGGTTGTTGCAGAGCAAAAATGCCACAGCCGTCAAAACAAAATTCCTCTGAAAATAGTTAGTAAATGGTAGAACCAAAATCAAATACACTCGACAGAAAGCCTCATCGAAATTCTCTAAAATGAATAGGGGGTGAGTTTCTAAGTGAGCGTTCTATCACTTAGCGATATAGCCCATAACAGGTCTAATTTTTTTTCTCGTTACAGTGTTTGATCGTCGCTTTAGAGCTATCGTTTGTTGTAATCCCGTTGTTTATCTCATTTCTGCATCCGCTAGCCATCGTATGGAACGTACTTCCTTTGCGTGATGCGGCCGTACGTGTGTTTCCATCGCTATCGTCTATTGTACCCGAATATGCGTTCATACCTCCCCCACCGACAGGCTTGCTTCACAATATTCACTTTGGCTCAGGGCCACCGAACTCTGCATATCTTGGTGGAGGTTTGTAGACTTTTCAGTTTCCTGCTGCATAATTCGAAAGCCTTTTTTTTCCGGAGTTTTTTGAAACACAACGATGAAAGACTTCTAATTTTTTTCGATACAATGAAAAATATCTACTTTTGTAGCTGTGATCGCAGCATTTATCCATACATATAATAGTCGTTGCATTACTTTTTGCCGTAAGAAACGCATTAAGAAAATTTAAAAGCAAATAGGAATAATTTCGTTAGTCGAAGTAGATTTTCTCTTCAAAAACGTTGTCCCAGAATTTCTTTTGTTTATTTCAGGATTGGAAAAGCCGAAAATAGTTTTGTCATCAAAACGCGTAACGGAGATGAAATCTGCCTCGAAACTCGAAAATCCGAAAATGACGAGGCAAATGTCATACTAAAATAATGATGATAATATGAAATGTTTGTCAATAGGAAATATTATCCCCTTATTGTGATCAATTTTTATCACTGATAAAACCGTCTACAATCTTTTAAATGCTTTCTTATGAAGGTATATGAAAGGAAATGACTGCAAATTTGTGACATAGCAGGTACTTTCTAACATAAAGGATTTATAAGTGTTTACTCATAAGCGAAATATTACACAATATTTCCTATGAAGAAGCAAAAAAAAGCAAGTTGAATTATCTTTATGTAAGCATCGCTGTAGAAAAAATGACAAAATATGCTAATAACTGCTATTAGGTGTAATTGTAAGTGTATATCCGTCGGTCGGCTTAGTCATTTGCATAGTGAATTAATATCAAAGTGATGTTCGATTAGTTGAAAAGCCAAATAGTATTGGATAGTGATTTATGAGCTAAACAAAGCGATTTGCAAATTTATTCATATGGCCAAATGAGTGTAATAGTTAAGTTCTTCATTTGTCTATATAACAAATGATGGATGTGAATTTATTTTTTGTATTCATTTACGCATTAAATAGGAATTCATCGTTGTGTTTATCGAGTGAAATTTGAATAAAATGATTTACATGGAATCGATGAATGATTGCTGCAATTAATTTACCGATTGAAGATCAGTTGTTGATTGAATACTTTTAAGTAATCAACAAAAATGCATTTTTGCAAATATTGCTGCACATCAAAAATGCAAAAAAAAGCAGAGATAGACAAATGATGTTGATGAAGTGGCTACGATATTAACGAAGAGTAATAAGGAGTCAGGTAGGTGATGTTTGGCAACGAACTGCTAAATTGGTTTTTTTCATTGCGATTAATATCACACAAATCGAATTCCGGAAAATTCCAGTTTACTGGAAGAAAAGAACAATAATATTTTAAATAGCGATATGATTCAGATAGATTTCATTTTTCCTTTATACTTGAATATTTGAAAGTAATGATAAAGGAACTGACGAGTGAAGAAATTCTAAAATGAGATGAAAGAGGTAAGGGCGAAGAGGCAACCACGCTCAGTGGCATCGTTTAAGGTCGACTCGTCGGCAACGTCGCCGTTAGCACGAAGCGAATTGACGAGCGACGGATTGAGGGCAATCTGCGCGCCACATTGTCCTTCCTCTAGCGCCTTGTCTTGTGCTGCTGTGCTGACGGTTGCCTTGTTGTCATCTTGCGCTCAGTTCATACACCTTGTTGTCGTCACTCTTCTATCACAGCTATATTATTTACTTTAGTGATACAAACTTCGATGCCATATGATCAATCGTCTAACTGTTCGTTGTTGTCACTTTTTACGAACCCTCTTCGATTGTTTGTGTTAATAGGTGATAAAAATTTGGTGGCGCTGATCGCTCTGCCCCCCCCCCCAAAAAAAAAAACCCCCCCTTCAGAAGCTCTCATCTGTGTAATGTAACATAGTGCTGAAGGCAATGTAACGGCATAGTTATGGAAGCGAGAGGGTGAGCATTGCCGATTCAATTAATTCGAGCGAAGTTTATCTTTCACAGTGATCTTTTAAACGTTTTCTTTACTCCATTGCTATCCACTTACCAAAGAATATTCTTCAGTTGGAATGAAAAGAGATGTCGATTCAGCATTATATCTGTTTATGAATTCTATAGTTGAGATGAGGTAAATATTATATGATTTGTTGTAGTTGAACCTATTGTAGACAAATTCACTGAGGCGCTGTCGCTATAAAATAGAATAAAATGCATCGAAATCCAATACTGGATAAGCGTTTCTTTCACAGTTGTTTTTTCTAGATGAATGTGCACTGAAGAAAATCAGTTTTTTTTTTTTTTTTAAATCCAAGGAAAAATTAAGACCAACGATCAATACGAACTTCCTGGAAATATTAGAGCGTGGATTTTTTTTTCATCATTTTAGCCTAATGCATTGCTATGTTTCTCGCTTACAATGTTGAAATAATGATAGCGTTGTGAAGTATATTTTGACGACAATTGAAATATTCCTGAAAGCATAACGTCCTGTTGTTTAAAATAGATTTAAAGCAGCTTCTATCTGTGAATATCTTTTCAGCATACGACTACTTAGATTATTCCAAGTCATTAAGACTGTTTTTTCTTGCCGCCCAATCGTGCATATGACGTTGTTCGAATTATAAGTTGTCACACAGGCGTTAGTGTTGGATAAAGATTAATTTGAGGAACTCTGAGTTAAATTTCATAAAAAGCATTTTTTTTTTCTTATCAAAGATAACACACGGTTAGGTCATATGCTGTATCAGGATACGTCCTTATGATTTTGCATTTCATCGATTAGGGATAGAGTGATATGAATCTTATTTTGCGTAGTCGACGGCATTTGTTCTCTTCAGTTGAGCAAATGGTTCAGTCTCTGCGCTCGTTGAGATGAAAGTAAGCGTTGCAAGTCCAATTTGTGCATCGCTTGTTTGATTTCCTCTTCTTTTCGAGTTTAGTGCTTTTAGACGTCTTGCTATGCGTTAATTGCTCACATTATGTGCATAAATTGGGATCCAGTACAGTATAATTCGAAACAACAATTTTTCTTTTAATGAACAGGAAGATTAATTGGTTAAGTAAGTTTATGACAGGCAGGTTGGATAGAGGTGGGGGGTAGGGGTAGGGGTGGGGGGAGGAAGCGATGAGGGGCGAGAGAGATGAGCGAGATAAATGAGCTGCCCGAACAATTTACGTTCGTAACTGTACACTCGAGAGAGACTAGAGCATATTTCATTTCAATGCTCACATGTCATCTGCTTTTCGCGAGTTGTTGATATCCGTTCAGCTCATTTTCCAGAAAACACTTATATCCGCGAACTACGCTATTAAACACATGCGATTTTTTGTTATTCATAATGCTTTACCATACTTATTATATTTCAACGTTGAATTATTTAATGATATTGATCTAATGCTTCTATTGACTTGTATTTTGAACTTTTTTATGCGATTTTTTTTTTCATTTCAACACGATGTCGTTTATTCTGAAGAAAAATAAATAAATAAATAACGGAGTGCTATGCATAAAATATTTGTAACTTCCGTCTCTCTTTTCATTCTTTAAAAAAAATTTCTCTCTTTTGTCTTGTAATTGAGAACTTGGCTATTGTTTTCCGTAAACGCCTGCTCATCACCTAAACTTGATTGCTCACATTGAAAATCCAATGCATTAATGCTACAAAAAAATTTTCAAATCTTCTGCTTTTTTTTCATTTTATTGTGACGATAAAGAGGGAACAAGGAATTTGTTGGAAGGAACGTCGATGATTTCAAAAAACTTTGAGTACAATTGCTTTAAGAAAATTCTCTTGAGACGAGTAAAGAGAGGGATTGAGGAGAAAGAGAGAGATAGAGAGGAGGAGAGAAAGAAGAGAGAGAAAATGGGACTATAAAACTGCAAACAGTATTTTTCATTTCATATAAAGGCAGTGTAGTTTTTTTCCAGTCGCCACATCGAGATTAAAACCTCTTTCAGGAAGATTGCTGAAAGCGTTGTTTTCCCCTCTTTCTCTTTTTTTTTTTCGCTCGCATGCGGTCGAAGGTTGTGAAGGAAGTGGTCGAAAGCAGCGATTAGGCATCGCTAAGAACATAATTGAGTCGTCGATTTTCCTTCATAATTCTTCGTGATTATATGAGTTCGTTAAAAACATCCTCCATTTAAACGTACACTACTAAGCCAACTTCACAATCTTTTTTTTTCTATATTTTTACAATTGTAGTGCTTTTCATTCGGTGAAATATTTCGATTTTATTCTAGTGATGATGTTTTCCATAGGAAAGCCACTAGAAATTCGTTTCCCTTTTTTTGTTTCGTTTGTAAATGAAAAATTTATAATATAACAATTATTTAACTTGCAAATTTCTCATCTCGACGGGTTAACCATAATTTTTAAGTAATCGGTTTTTTTTTCTCTATGATATTTACCTACGATGTTTTTGTGTTCGTGAAATTCGCTTTCTCATCTTGGAATGTTTTCATGCCTATTCTTGTTTGGGCGGAATTTCCCGTGGCGTGTTGGTTGAATTTTACCGCCCATTAGACGTGGAACGGGAAGGAAGAGATCGAGAAGACACTATCCTCTTAACCTATGAGGATTTTTTTAGGAATTTGGAATCTCTCCTAAGTTTGTGTTTTTTTTCACTTGCGAAGGTACATGATTCTACTTTTCTAGTGAAGTGCTGCGTTTTCAAAACATTGCATCACATTAAAATTGTTCTTTTATTTCGTCCAAAAATTCGAAAATTTTCTCCAATTGCCCTCAAATTTCAGTTAGGATAATGAGCAATATGCACTCCTCACCATTTTGAAAGTCTTGTATGCTTAAAAGTTCTTTGTTGTGTCCGAAATGGAACTGCAAAAGCATTCCATAGAGCTTATATTGTTGATTCTGTTTCTGTGCAGATCTGTAATATATTGTGGATGTACGAGATCTGAGGTAGCATCTCTGAAGGCTTTATTCTCTCCCATCCGTGAACGAAGCACTTCGCCTAGCGTTGACGCACTAGAACGTTTTACAAACAATGATGAGAAGATAGAATAGTGGTTAAACTTCGGAGAGGATCCCCTTTATGGCGATCATGACTCTGATGGCATGAGAATATGAGCAGGTATATTTGATAGGATTCAATTCGATATTGGCACGTTAATGAGTGCTCATATTTTTGTACTTTTAATTCAGAGGCATTTAATTTGATAGTAGTGGACGATTATAATTGTTTTTTAAAAGTTTTCAAGGGCCAAAAAATTTCATTCGATAACGGTCTTAGGCAAATCGCAGCCCACAGTTTCTACTAAACAGGCTATCGCAGAGCAGATCGTTGCACTGAGTTATCGCAGAAACGAATCGATTTCGATTCGTTCCAATATACCAGTCACGTTACACAACTCCTGAAACGGTCTTTGATCAGTATGCGAGCGCAATTACCAATTACGAACGCAGTTTTCTAGTTTTTCCTTTCTTGCAGCGAGCGTTTCAATGTTTATTGTTGAGACGAAAATTCTTCATATAAGTTAATCTAAGAATACAGTTTTTAAGTGTTATACATACTTACTTTAAGCATTCATTTAAATGTTGTTGCCTAAATCAGTCACATATTTTTAAAATGTGATTTTATCTTAGTGATTTTTTTTTTGCTTTGTTTTGCTTTTCTAATATTTCTTATTACTTTTTAATCGACTGCTTTCTGTAAAGCAAAGTAAAGTGTAAAAAGTATTCTATAAGATTCCTATAAAGTAAGTGTACTTCCGGCCTAATTATGAGCATCTGCTTCGTGTTTTTGATTTGAAACCTCTGTGGCATTGCAGAGCTCAGTTCGATCTACATTCATGTTTCAGGATCGTTAAAGCTTTCTTAGGCATTCCATTCGGCAGCATTTTCTCCTTCACAAAGTTTGCACTGCGTTCGAGGCTTCACCCTCTTCAAATTGAATGGAAATCAATAAATCGAACTGATGTGCTCTGTCGTTTCGCTTAACGTGTTGTTCCCCATCTGGAACTGTTTAACCATACGATGTGGTTATGGCTGGTAATTTGTCATGCTTTAAGCGAAGCTTGGAACAGTACGATCTGTGGGCGATATCCGCTACTTGTCGGCTATGACTAAGTAAGAGTGAACGAGTTAATAGATTTAATTGTTATCACATTTTGTCGATTCCCCATTTCAAACTTATTACTTATACTTTAAAGTCGCTATTTACAACTAGTAAAATTATTACTTATACAATTTCTTTCTATAGTAAAAGTTATAGTACAATTTATGAAAGTTTTACTAGAAAGTGTAGTATGTTTCGAGTAAATTCTAGTATAGTTTAAACAAATCTATCCCGATGAATTGGCAGCTATAATGAAAATAAACAACAATTGTTGATTTGTGAGCGAACGAGCTGCGCTTAAACGAGAATTGATTCTACGTTGACGAATTTTCGCACACAGAAGGCAACAATTACCATCCCTGGATAGATATTACACTCCGCTCACGTAGCCGACTAGTAACACACAACGTTTCATTTCGTATGTCTCCATTTATTAACATATTGGAACGCGATCAATCTACGAACCACTTGGCAGGGACGTTCGTTTTTTAGGTTGTGTTCGTCATTTGATTTTCGGAGTTTCTGCCTCAGAGATCCTTTTGAAAGCCTTCTTTTCAACGTGCTCAGTAAAACACTCTAACGCTGAAAAATTCAATATATAAATATATTTTTATGCTCACATTTATATGATATATATGTTTATTTATTTATTTATTTATTTACTTACTTATTTATTTATTTTGTTTATGTTTGTATACGTGTATGGATTCGAAATACGCATTATATTCTGATTCGTTTTTGAATTTCTTTCACTTCTTCTATAAACTTGATGCTCTTGACATGGTAGCATACCGCTATTTGAGACCTAGGTTACCGCTGTGAAACGTTACAATAAGTCCACGCCATCTTGACAGGTATATAACAGAAAGAGTCGTAAGAAGCAGTGTGACCAACTGAACATATCACTTGAATGTCACAAACTTTTTTGGTGGTCAGTAGTGTTCATCCCAACTGTTTTTTTTTTTTTAATAGCAGAAAGTTCTGTTATTGCAAAAAAAACAAATTATTTCAATCTATTCAAATATTAGTGTTAGAAGGATTTGAATTTTGCAATGAAGTTTATCTTCAATAATTGACAATTGACGTTATTTTAGCGTTTATGATAGTCGAATGCTCTTTTTTTTTCTGTTTGCAATGATTATAAAAATAGTCTTTAAGTGCTCCAAAAAAAAGCTCATGTTTTATGTGTCTCTTGGAAATCATTTTTTCTTCTGAAGAAATTTCCACTTTCGTTGTCAAGTCACGTTTCTAGCTCCGGTAAAATCTTTCAAATTGTTCTCGATTGGCGTAACCAATAAGCGTTTTTTTTTTTTTTTTATTGCTACGAATGTAATCTCTCTGAATTCCCGTCGAATTGAGAAAAAAAAACGAACTTCCATAAAATGTGTCTTTAAATAATCGCATTAGTTTGTTAGGCGTTCCTTGTGCAATTAGTTGATTCCATCTTCCACGTTGTTCACTTTTCTCATTGTGTAAAGAGAAAAATACCACTTGTAAGATAGAAGCACTATAAATGCGATTCATTCTATCGTCAAATTTGTACCGCTTGAATTATAAACGTTTATGTGATGTCATACGGCGATGCGGTTCACGAATATTGAAATGACAGCAACACATCGAATGAGGTACGCACTATCGTGCAACGCATATTGCCCTTGGAGAAGAATTTTTAAGCTCAGTTAAACCATGAATGAAGTTCATGTATTCAAAATGAAGTGAAGAATTTAGATACATAAAACAGGTGATCGTTCAATTCAGAGGGCATCGCTGTTTATGTATTGCTGACGCGGATGAATGAATAGTAACTGAAGTGGGAAATGGTATACCAGTTGCGTACATATTGCACGATTCTTTGTAGTGTGCTGGGAAAAGTGTTCTTCCTTTTGACAATCAAAGCACACTTTCCAATCGAAATCTTCATAACGGCGAACGCTTAAGAGCAAATCCTCAAAACTTGGATTTAATGTAGCAATCATATAGTCAAATTTCTCTCTGAGTTACGAGTAAATAAATCAATGCTGAGAATAATCCACAAATTTCCCTTAATATTTTGTTGAATATGTGGGGGTATTTCCCATTTTTCTACTATTTTATTCAAGGACTTTTCTGAAAACTGCGATCTAAGAAATATGGGCTTTTCATTGAAACGTAAAGTATTTCATAAATACGCTATATTTTAATAGAATTCTAGGCGGTGTTAATTTAGGCGCAGAAAAATTTGAAGCATTTGTCACTTATTTCAAGAAGATATTTGAAGATGTAAATGACACTTCATTAAGTTTTCCAATGTAGGCTCGAGCCGATCTTAATCATTTTTTTCCGAAATCGATTTATTCCACTTCGTTATTTACTCTCTGCGCATTCAACAAAAAAAGTTTCTATCGCTCGCAAAAAAATCATTCTCTCCGTATTTTTCTTAAAGCATTTTGTTGAGGTTTTTTTGCGGGTCTTTTATTTCTGCTTTTTAATTGTTCACTTCAATATGGCGCTATTTCTTAAACTCCGAAAAATTGCCATTGTTTCTTCTTTTTTTTTTTTTTAACAGTATTGTGTCTATTGTTCTTTCAAATTGTAGACCTATTTATGTGATTTTTTTTCTTCAGTTTTTTTTTGGAACACTTAAAGCTAGTTTCAGAGTTTCTCCTCACAAGCGCTGATTTTTTTTTTGGGGGGGGGAGGGGTGGTGGGTGGGGGTTAATTTCCTTTTATGAGGGGAAATTTACAGCATCATAAAGAGTTGTATACTACGATAATTGAGCAATAACTCTCAATGTATGGACAAATTGATGTTGTTTATATTGATTCTGCAAAATCATTCGCTAAT
This sequence comes from Ascaris suum, assembly GCA_013433145.1. Taxonomy (NCBI): domain Eukaryota; kingdom Metazoa; phylum Nematoda; class Chromadorea; order Rhabditida; family Ascarididae; genus Ascaris; species Ascaris suum. The sequence continues at coordinate 2,205,906 of CM024187.1, forward strand.
GTTAACCATCAAAAGTTTTTGCATAAACTCTAATTTCATTGAGTTGAGAAAATGCTTGATAGGGGATTGAGTCCTTCATATCCAATCATTCATTTTCTGATCAAAATGGATAGGTTGTCTCTCTAGACCACATGTGATAAGTAATGACATCTTGGGTCATCTTTTTTCCTCATTTACGCTATAGGTGATAAATTACCTACGATGCACTATATTATGTGCTCATAATTTCAAAATTTACAACAAATGATCGATCCGTCTTTCAACGTATCACCATTCCACTGAGATCTTCAATATTAACTAGAGATGCTCTGATGCTTGGCAGCTTTGCGGTAACGTTATTACTGCTATTTAATGGTGGTGCTAATTATAATTGTTCCATTCGTCTGTCAAGTAATTCAACTATTGTCATAACCTCTCCATCGGAGTAGAAACGCTATTATCGATGAATCTCTGCATTGGAAAGTTCGTTGTGAGGGTTATCAAATGAGGCATTTAACGCCACCAGTTAAATTATAGGTAACATTCACTAGAATTATCTTCAACGTTTAAAAAAAGATGTCTATTCTTTGTCGTCGTTCGAATTGCAACATTGTTGTCGGTTGTGATTCCCTCATTTAGAATGTGAGATCAGGAACTAATTTTAAAGGTATTTTAGGATTGTTTTGCACTTCTTACCTTTTTCATTTACTAGGAACGATTTGCACGCTGTTTGATCCTTTCAGGTAATTGTTCGCTTGTCCATTAAGTTGAAGTTATAGTACGCGTTAAAGCGCATATTCGCTATTCAACCATTCGAGTGTCGACGTATCAGTCCGATTTAATTTTCTACTATTAATTTGTCAACAATTTTTGCGCATTCCTGTCGAGAGCGTCTTTATTTCTCCTCTTGTGCTCACGATCATTGTTTTAATGCATATAGTTTCAATATCGAATTCTTCGCACAATTATTTCTCGTTCACACGTTATCGCTGTTTGTATATACTTCCACAATGCACCATATCTCTTTCGATTGCCCACTTTTACTTGCAGAGGATGAGGAAGGGGTGGGGGGGGGGTGTGGGGATGATGTAGCTGTGATACGAACTGGTGCCATAAAAACTGCCACTTAATTTCCGTCTTAGGATCACTTCAGTTGAGCATTTTTCAACAATTCATTTGTCATTGGTCAAATAAGATGAAGCTTAGGATCTTAGTGAAACATATATTTGACTTTTTGGTATTTCATTTCAACCGCTGTCGTTTGCTACCCCTCCCTCTCCTCCTCAAGAATGCGTCGTTGTTTCGATTGATGTCTTTTAATGTGTTGTATTCTTACTATTGTTCTTTTACTTCAACGTTTTTGATGAAATATTTTGCAATAGAATATTTTTGCTATCATCATTTACAGTCAATAGTTCGTCAAGTAATACTTCTTTCAGATCTATTACTTTCGCAAACGTTGGTCGAGTTATTGCACCTGTTACGGTTCGTTAAGTTTGTATTCATCTGTGCCTCATTAGCTATGTTCCAAACAGAGTTTCTGTTGAACTTGAAATGCCCATAATCGAAATAAGAGAAACGTGAAAACTCTATCCACCTCCCCCCCTCCTCACCCCCCCCTTTTTTTAAAAAAATATATGTCGAAGTTATTTCATGTTAGAGAGAAAATGACTGGAATTCTTGCTAGAAATAATTCATAAACCGCGCGCCGGTTGAAAGAACTTCAATCTTTTCGGACATGTGCATTTGGATTTTTCAACTGTTTAGAGGAGAAATGAAGTGGAAGAGCGTTTCCCTGTTTTTCCCTCATTTGGTTTACTGGTGCATTTATAAAAGTGCAAAACCTCATCTAGTAGTTAATAATTTCATATAATTGTTTAATAAATTTTCTCATTGGTCGGTGTCATTTATATATAGAGACCTGTTTGATTAGGCACGAAAATTAGGTGTTTATTATGTTTTCACCCATCGGGTCTGTTTTTTTTTCAAAGAAGAAGGTTCTTTTTTTTCTCTCTCTCCCTCTGAAATCACCGCAGTATTTTAAAACTTTCGAGTGAAAAAATCGTACCGAAAAACGTTGTAGAAATTCATCCCCATCTTGTAAACATATCGATCGCCACATTATTGATACGGATAAATTCGTCCATATCAATGAGGCGACGATATGTTTACAAAAATATATTTGCAAATTTTGACGCTCCATTTCAGTATGAGATCGCTTTTTGTTTCGTCATATTTGTTGAATTTTCCTAAAATCATATTGTTTAATTCATTTTATTGCCTTATACTTGAAATCATTCCATACGTATATTGTTTCCTCCGATTCTAAATTCGCTAACCTCAAAATTTCAAATATGCTTATTGCTTGTATTAAACTGAAATGAATTCCATGCGAAAGTTTGCTTCATTTCACGTATTTGAGATCTTTTCTTGATCGATCGTATTCCATACTTTATACAATCAACGAATCTTCGATATGTCATTGCATTATAATCATATTCGTTTCGTTTTCCTCTTATATTGCCCCGTATTATATTTTTGAAATTCGAATCGCTCGCAGATTTCCACTATTTCAATTTTATTTATACGTGGAACGCTTCTCTTATGAGAATGTTTCATTGATCCTCTCAATTGAAAATTTCATTTCATTTTTGAGGTTGATAGATTCTTATATATGAGCGATGATGAATTAGTCTTGATGATTCATGTGAATTCGTTGGCAATAGTATCGAACAGCTGTGTAACATTTGGAGATTGTTGTTCGCATATTTCTAATCTTTGATATTATATTTTTCCTTATAGATTATTACAATTGGGACGTTTAACTACATAGGAAGGAGGTGTGTTGAGAGTGCCTTTTTGTATGTTTTAGATGTTTTCAGCAAGAGATAGAGTATGCGGCCGAAGTTGCGATACGTCATCTCATCTCTTTACTCTTCGCAACGATAGCTTCACCAAACTGTGCGAATATCTAACTACTCCTTTATCAAATCTATTGTTCATATCGTTTTGCTGATCTTGCCAGTAATAAAAAAACAATAGTGCTTCCGGTGCGGAAGTGGAGCAAAGAGGTCACTCTGTTGCTGTATTGAACAATTTCGAAACTCTACAATATGATAACTTCAAAATCTCATCGCTTACATTCTCAGAACATCATCACGTCTAATTATATGAGTTCAGTTTTGCTAAGATGTCAAAAATTATTTAGTCTGATGTCGTCGCAATTTGCTGTTGAAAAATAAATTCATAGATTTTTGAAATAAAATTAAAATATATGAAAATAATAAATTTTCATTCACTTATGAAATATATTAAGACTAATTGGTTATTTGATTATCTGCATCGCCATATTTCTGCTTTTTTTTTTTCTATTGTTAACACCAGATGCTATGTCTTTCTTGCTTGAAAGCGTTTTTCCGAGTAAGTTTCATCTATTTCCGGAGCAAGTTTCATCTTTTTGTTTTTCAGGAGCAAGTTTCAAAATTCATCTTGATGGTTCGTATTTCTATAATCTTATCTCGATAACTGCGGCGAAAAAGAGGGCAAATATTAGTAGCGAAAATATGAGCTCATTTCCTGATGAGATCACTGTTCTCATTTCGACGTTGCATGAACTGAGAGTGTTTAATTTACAGCGATAGTGATGATCTATGTTTGCACCACGAGGCACAGTTTGTATTAGTTGGACGTGTCAGTGCACATGTAAAGTTTATTGTTAGCGATTCCTCTTGGAAAGATGGCGTTGAGTGGGGTTTTTTTTTTTTTTTGCTTGCAGAGTAAATAGCTAATGACTGCAGCTGCAGTGAACGTTCGAGATGGTCAAACTCAATCAGATAGTTGTCGTCCTTTAAAGCGTGAGCGAGAGACGAGCTTCTTCGAGAGACTTCAGACGTCTGCGTCGATGGATATATCTACTGGGTGTCAGTAAGGTTGGTACTAGCTTTTAATGAAATGTTTTTCGAAGAAAATTTGTTTCGTCTTTTACTTTGCGAGTAGCGCATTTCATTTGCATCACTTATTGCAAACTTATTCTTTGAAAATGTTGTGCTCTAAGAAACCATGTGAAAGAGGGAGAGAGAAGGGAAGCGAGAATGAAAAGTGTTGGCAAAAAGTGATTATACAACTTTGTTGCAGAGTGTTGGTCTCTGCAGAAGTACAACTCATAGAGGTGTAATCAGTCGTTATAAGCGATTTGCCAGTTGTGACAAGGTTTGTTTGATTGTTCAGAGAAATTTTCTCTCTCATTGCTCGCATTAGCATTTATAGGATATTCTAGCTTAACGTCAATATTCGGTCATAAGATAATATTAATTCCGTTTTCAATAATAAAATTCACTTAAATGTGGAATTATTTTCGTAAATTTGCATACTATGTTTGGAAATAATATATCGATTTTATGATAACATAGCAAATTGGAACGTTACTTTTATCATCGAACAACTTGCTATGCTGAAAAACTTATACTGCATAAATTTTAAAAAAAAATAGAACACGAATTTTTTTTATTTTTATGTTTTACAATAAAGAAAATAATTACTAGACACACAAAAAAAAAAAAAACTTCAATGCCCACATGCAGTTTAGTGCAAAAATCCACTCAATTCTCGAGAATAACAAAGTACATCTCATATATTGTTTAGTGATAATACGTATGTTTATTGTCATTTTCGATGAATTTTTTTTTTCGAATTTCTTATGTGGAAAAGAAAAAGTTTATTTCATGCTTTTATCTATATTATAGGCTATACAAGCTGGAAACTCGGAAATGAAAGAAAATGTCACAACCTTCATCAACTTCAACAGAATTGTTTGTGATGGCATCGCGAGGTGTACCTCCAGAAAACCACGGACGCACGTTTGCGCATGGTCGTGAACTATTGCGACAAGCGAATGTCGTTTGCTTGTTAGATGAGAAATGAATTCCATACGTTTTAGAGGCGCCAACACCGTCTTCAAAGTATGTATTGCCGCGTGTTTTTTTTTTTTTTTTTTGCAAGTAAGCGCAGCTGCATTTGCAAGTAAATTTGTGTAGATCTGAGGGGAGTGGGCTGTATTCTTCGTAGAAATTTTTAAAGACAGCGTTTGCTCTCTTTTATAATGTTTGTTCGTCTTTTAGTTAAAGGAGACTTTTTTTTGTGCATAAGATTATTCCCTAAGTGAATAATGGCTTTGAGTTATTGTGACTCACCATCTGTATAGGTGAACAATGGTTCAGCAGAGAGTCATAGGTGTGTGCGTTTAAATGTTTATCGCATATTGAAGAGGAGGTAGCTGAAGTATCGAAGTGGAGTGCAAATGGTATTTGTCGATTAATGTTGATGTCGAAAGAGTGGCTCGGTTTTCTAAGCTATTATATGCTTATTTTCCTTTTTTAAATATAGTTTTCTAAGCGCTATTATATGCTTATTTCCTCTTTTGTTTTAAAACACTGTAATAACGTCCGTGATTTTGATGTTGCAATATTGCTGAAAAGCAGAAAATTACGACCTCACTGTTAACATGTCCGCATAAGGTAAAAATTCGCTTTCATTGCGACTTTTTTATGTCATAATATAACAGAGCCAGTAACTGCATGTTCAAAGAGGAAAATTGTTTCGATATCAATTTGAGGGAAAATTCTTAAAAAGTAGGACTATTTTATACTAGTAATTTCTTTTTTTTTCCACACAGAAGAATGCAAAATTGTGTTTTTTTCTTAAATATTTTAGCCAAACAATTCTATGCAGCTGCTTTTTGATTCTCATTTGTGTTTTCATTCAAGATGGGGGGTGGAGGGGGGGGGATGTTTTTTCTTTCAACAGAAAAATGGCTTTGAAAAGTGTTTGAATAGAGCGAGGATTACTCTCACATTCATTTCGCACATTTTTTATGCCCAAAAATTCCGCTTTTTTGACTTATTGTCATGCAAAAAGCAAGCGCCTCGTGTCGACTGTATGCCAGATCGTTTTGCTCTTTTGATGCGTTGAATTTTTGTTTCTCTGTGAAGCTGTCTTGCTGAATTCAATAATTGCATGTGTTTGGCCTCTTTCCAGGTCAACAGCCTTTTGTCGGACTCGTTTGGCCGCAGCATGTGCCACTGTTTGATGCATGACTGGGAATTGATATATTAGCTTATCCGAGTAGTTAGAAAGGGTTGACCTTCATTGGCTCCTTATACGTGAATGAAAACCGTAGACGTTGCAGACTTAAAAGCATCGCCTGCCGAATGCCTTCCCTTTCGGAAGATGTTTCATTAAAAGAGAAAGGGGGAGGGAGGAGAGAGAGAGAGGCTTTATTCAGCTGAATGGAATGTCTTATCAACAAGCAAATTACTTTGTTTTCATAGAATCTTCGCGCTTTTCGAATGAATAAGCCCGTCCGACGTTTTGATTTCAAAAAATTTAAGCAGCAAGCATTGTCTTCCATGGTTTTTTTTTTGTCTAAGAAAAAAGTTTGTTAATCACTCTCTAATTTTATCTCTTTTTTTTGCAGAGCCGCGGGTTCATCCCCCACGAAGCCCTGGTCCAACGAGGTATCTCAAACTCCCTCGTGTATGTTCTTTAAAATTCTTGATTATCTTAAGCTAGTATAAGCATGTTTGTGTCACCTTCCGATCTGCGTGTTCATAGTCACCGTTGTTGGTTCGTCTGTCTGTGAGTGTCTGCTGATCGGTCATTCTTGCTTTGAATTTGCGTGTAGCCGATCATTCACTCGCTTAATTGTCGATCAACAAAATTTGCTGATTTAAGAGAGTCTAACCCGAAAGATGCAAAGGAAATTATCTGGTCAAGCGTATATTTATATTTCACAAACGCGTATCTGTAAGCGCCAGCCGATGAATAAAAATCAGATCACAGTTGAAGTCAGTTCATCTGTGCATCCTGATCAGGTCCGTCCAGCTGTCGCTTTCTTTTTTTGCTATTAGGCAAAACAGTGAATAGAAACATCTATGCAACGAACGTAAAGACGAAAATATGTGGACTGAAAAATATCTTTGCTAGCGCATATATCAGTTTTGACAGATTGTCGATAGTTTACTACAACAAAGGCGGTTAGGTCGACTGTAAGGTTGGTGGACTCTGCTCGATTCACAACTCACAACGAAATTGAATAAATACTTTGTAGCTTGAGAGTAGTCAAATACTATACATTCATTTTTGGTGGCCGATCGAAGTGGTTTTTCCACCTTTCTTTACCAAAATTCTGAATTTTATAACTTGTGCACGTTGAATCGGGACGGAATTCGCCAGCATACCCGTCATTTAATGCGTATTATGCAAATTTGTTTTATTGCCGTAGCTTCCCCCGTAGCGTACGATTGGAAACCATTGATAAAGCAGGCGGACGGACATACACAACAGACAGACGAGGACATATACGCATACAACCGCGATGCATTTTAAAAATGTTTATTCGAGAACTCAAATATTTTCCATTGGAAAAAGCTAATTTTGCTGTGTTGTTTTCTTCTATGTTTGTTTGTCTGTTTTCATTCCGATGGATTAATTACTGTCAAGACGGGAGTTATTTTCCTCAATCAAATTGCAGCTTTTCGGGTAGCAGTTTCCCAATATTTGTATGGGTCACTTATTTCACATAGATGAGGGATTTCACGGATTAGCTAAACTTGATAATGATGGATGCGCATTAGCGACTTTTAATCATTGAATAGATTTTAGAGTTACTCATTTACTAAACTAATGTTCTAAGAAATTAATTTAAATTATAATTATACTTTAAAAAATATTATTTAAATATTGAAGAGGAAGTGTGTAATTTCGACAAGTTGTAAGCGTATTATCTATCGTTTTCTTCAATTTTTCTCCTAATCTTTTTAATGCAAATGTTCACCGAATGAGAGAGAGTAATATGCATCTAAAGAATACGGAAAAATGGAAAGCGCTGCTAATGTAGAGGTTTACTCATGCGTTTTTTTTACAGTCCAGTTGGTTGGAGCGTATCAGTGGTTGCTTAATGCTGAAAATAAAGCTCCGAATAGTGCTTCATAGTGTTTCTGTTGCATAAGTGCGCATAGGTATCGTTATAATGCGCTTTCCGAAAAAGTTTTTAAAAAATGTTGAAAATTATTCGAGTAATATTTGTTCATCGTATGCATCAATTTCATAGGAAAGTTTATTAATTGTCATAAATTTGTGACAGCTGCCTAAAATGAGTCATACTTAACCGGTGTGCATACATTTGAATAAAATTAGCCTTCATCACATAGCGATGCACTTATCCGTGTTTATAGCACACAGCGAATCTGTGTCACTACGTCAACAACAATCATTTGCGCTTTCGCTGTGCTCATTTACGCTTTTTGTTTATGGCTACTGATATTTCGTGATTTATCGTTTAAAAAAAAAAAAAATTAATGAACGAATAATTGGCGTCTTATATCATTTTGAGTTTCTACAATTGAACGGAATAATTTTAGTAACTAACAGTTCATGGAGTTGAATCGGACGTATGAGCAGATACTTGAGAATCACGCTGAAATTTGAATGCTTCTGAAGGCATACTTCTCGATCTTATTGGCTTGACTTATTTACATTCTATGAAAAAGGAGACTTTTCAAGCCTATAGGAAATTTTCTTGGCTGAATATTACCAGCTGTCTATATTGTTCGTGTTTGCATTGATGCAATAAGCCAGTCGCAATGTGCTCGTTTTTTTTTTTTTTTTTTTTTTTTAATGAGAATGATTTCATTTCCTGTAATCGACGATTTGGCTAAAAACAAAAGAATATTCCATAGTTGTGTAACGAGTCATTTATAGATGCTTTCAAAAGTTTCATCCAACAGACGAAATACAAGAGTTAAGAGAGATCCATTTGAACACATTGCAATGAAATTCTGCAAATCATTGCAAGCATCGAATTTTTGTTGAGAATATTTTGTTGTTTTCATGGAAAACATCATCGTTGACATTTTTCATTTTGTTTTCTTCTTCTTAATGCTCTATCGAGCAAAATGAGCAAATAATTGTAGATTGATGATTGGCCAGCAACACAATTGCCCAACATTCGATAAAACAACACGTTGAACGGTGTCATTTTGCATCTTTGCGTTGTAAACCAAATTGTTTCCTGTTTTTTTTTTTGGGGGGGGGGGGGAAAGCATGATATGTTTATAGTAAATTCTCGAAATTTTGAGAAATGGATATTTAATTTATTGTTGCTAACGTGCAATATCGATACGAATAGGGGGTAATATTTCTAAAGTTCTATTTAAGAATCAAAAATCAGAGGACGTATGAATAATTATATGAATCTACACATATAACAAGTGAAATGAACTATTTATAAAGTAAGGCAAACATATTTTAAAGTGTAATAGGCAGGTAAGTAGAGAAAAAACGATTTTATTTGAGCGCACTGCTAGATCTCATCCGAGCGTTTCAACGGCTTCAAACCAACATAGCAAAGCTTACTTCGGTGATTGGGTATCTATAAATACCCATCTAGTTATCAAAGCAATTCATAATGTTAGTTAACTTAGTTAACACACTATTGCATAAAGACACACCGCTGAGGCCGCACAATCTGGGCTATGGCAATCTCACGTCGAGTGACTTCGTTGTGACCATACAAAATTGTCTCTCTTTTACATTATGGAGTCGTTTTGATGCAGTCACTTGCAGGATATCTTCAGTAATCAAACATGCTGATTATGTCAGATCCATGATCCGGTGTCATTTTTTCTAAAAGCTACCTGCGCATCGTAGTACATCGTTCCTAAGCCTTTTCAGCATCTCTTCAAGCATCTGTCCTGCCACCCTTGTTGTCGATGTTTGTGTAATCCACTCTTTTAAGTTTTGAAAATCGCCTTTGGTTGGTAGGTATTTGTCCAAAAGTAGGATGAGGGGTCACCAACCTGAGGACGATGTATCTGCATCAATAATGCCCTCTCAGGAGGTTGTCACGTCGAGTTCGTGACGTTATTGTCGCGGTTATGTAAACTTGCATAAAGACATTGACGCTTCTTCATGTTTACTTACGCTCTTATCGGAAATAAAGTGCTGTAAACATTCCATCGCTCTTGTTGCCTCAAATTCATCTCTTTATTTAATGTTTGGTTTATTTTAGCAGCATTTACAGTGGCATTGTTAGCCAGTTGATTGCAATGCAACGTCGCCTTTTTATATGTCTAAACTATAACTTTACTAGTTGCATATGTTTTTTTTTTTCGATAATGAAATTGACTTAACTCGATGAATGTACTAAAAATAATTGAATAATTGAATCTAAAATACTTACTGCAAAAAAGTTACATATCAGTATTTCATTTATCGTAATACTATGCAAATTTTCCAATACTAAAATTGCGCGATACACTATCGCCTGAATGACAGTCTTCCGACTGTTTGAGTGGCATTTTCAATCGTATAGCAAAGAAAATCATCACTTTTCAAGATTTTTTAGTCAATTGCTATGAACGACAAGCGTTTCTTCTAGATCCTCACGTTTGATGTTACGCTCACTTTTCATACTATCAGCAGCGTTTGCCTCGTTTCCTGCTTGTTCTGTAATGATTGACTGAAGGCAATGAGCGTAATAATTGTGCACTTATCAGCGTGGATGTTTGTGGACGGATTACGATTACGTGATTAAGTGTGGGTGTGGTTATTTTGAGGATTTATGTATTCATGTGAAAGTGTTATGTGGTTCTATATTGATATTTTGCTATTTTGTGTTATGTGTGAAAGGAGTTCATATGTACGATAAATTATGCTTACGAACCCGTGGACCTTCTCCGTGAGACTTTATGATTCAGAAGCTACATTTTCGCTCATTTTTCACCTTTATGATCAGTTTGGAATCCACGACTGTTAAGCATTTTTAGTAGCATCAGACCATTAGGGAAGCGGGCTCGGCAATAGTTGTTTGGATCAGATCATATGAATAGGCAGAATTCAACCTAATGATCTATGAAGGAATTGCCGCACTAGGCTATGATTTTAAAGAGTTGATGCTTATTTTCGTTTTTTTTTTCTTTTTGTTTTCATAAGACTTTCTCATTCGATTTTTCAAGTCATGATATGCTCGGGAATATAGTGTATGCTGAGGTATTGCAGTCTTCGAGGCATATAGCACACATTCAACAACAGCTTTTTTCTTCTATTGCTGCCTGCAGTAGGCCACCGCCATTGCCGCCGAAACCAAGCCTCTCACCATTTGTGTTGAAAGGTCGACCGGCCTATTTCCAGGTTCAGCTTATTAAATTCGCTTGCTATTATTGAATTCTTCGGTGCAAAAATTTACATTTGTTTTAATATAATGATTGCAGATTAATGCCTCTTGCTATTTGTTTCAAATCCATATTATTGTACATTTCATTTGTTCTTTTTATATTCTCATGAAACGGTGAGTAGATTACAATTCTACAAAAAAGTTTTTTTATTACCTTACTTTTTTTTTTTGGGGGGGGGGAGGGGGAGGGGAGGGATTTGGTTATTTATAGCTAATAAACATTTAATCTTATAAATATAAATTGTTTAAGTCGTATTTAAAGGACCATTTTTACGTCAGCTTTTTTTTTTTAAGTTATTAGATCGGTTTATAGATGGACCGCGATAATATCGTTTAGTCCAAAATGGGTTGTTTTTGGTTTTTTTTAAAATGATGTACATAAATCCGTCGAAATTATAGTGAAGTATTTCAGCTATCGCACGAAACCGATTCGCCTTCTTCTGGCAACTGTACGCGTGCATCGGCGCACGAGCAATGGCTATCTGACGGACATTTAGTGCGTTATCATTCAGACGAGAGCCTATACGCCACACCGGCTCCACCGAGGACACATCAACACAATCCTTTTCACGCTCAACCTATGGCTCAGGTACGACTTATGAATACCTATGCATCTCTGATTATTGGTGTCTTAATCATTTTCTGAATTTCATGCTTATTAACAGTCCCTGAAAAGGAGTAAGTTTCATATTCATAGATGGCCTTCTATAAATAAATCAGAAGTCATTACTAGCCTCTTTGGGTTTTAACGCAGTTTTTCATTTGCCAGAACACATTGCAAAATGTTCGATGTCAATAATTCTCTTCTTAAAAAGAAAAAAAAAAAAAAAAAGAAAAAAATTGGATTTCAAATTTTTAAAAGACGATACACTCGTAGAAGAGAGTAGCGTTATCTTGATTCGATCGGAATATATCTTTGGAAATCAAATTGTGTGTCAACGTGAGACTTTAGACTTTTTTTTTTTTAAATTTCTCATTTCATTTGCCTATATCTGCGCAGTATCATTATATTTTAGTGAATTGATAAAAATATATGAAAAATTAGGGAAAGATTGCGATAGATAAAACATTAGTTCAACTGAAATTTTGTGAATGTTAAGCGGTCAAATTTTCGATGAAGATAATTCATGTGGGGGGGGGGGGGGGAGGGTTTCTCGAAAGTTATGAATGTAAATAATGAAATGGAAAGAATGAGCGCTACTCACTCCGACATAATAACACGCTCGGCGTCATTCCCACATATCGCTGTTATCGTTGCAAGTACTTCTCATCAATGAAATTAATACAACTATCATTCACTCTTTTTTTGTCACATTATTTCAAGCCGATTTCTGTATGAGCTAAGTTTTCTACTCTTCTTCCGCCGTTAGTATCACTCTGTTAGAATAATGTTGCATGAGGTGATACTTTCCTCTTAAAATGTTAACCTCAGTTTATTTAGGATCGTTTGATTATGGCAATGGATCATAACTCTAAAATTTTATATTTCAAGTGTTGGTTTCAATATTCATCTAACTGGATTGTTATTAGCCTCAATATACGACATTAATATTGCAATACTTTATTTTAATGGAATTTTTTTTTCTCTAATGATTCGCATATGTGCATTTCTTTCTTTCTTTTTTTTTTTTTTTTAAATTTCACTCGATGCTGTTTTCTTCGATTTCTTCTATTTATTTCGATCATCGTTCTTGCTTTCTACCAGAATATCTAAGCTCTTTTCTGTTCTTCGCTTGGTTTTAATTTTAGCTGAAAGCATGCCCTCTTTAGAAAATGAAGTTTTCTTCACTTTCTGAGATAACGTCCAGTTGATCAAATTTCTATCTAAATGCCTCTTAATTTACAGGCAATATCCTTGGGATTGTGTTATTGATATGTGGATTACTTCTTCCTGAACTGAATGAGTGCGTAAAATCGTTTGATGTTATGCTAATGGCTGAAAGATTTGCACTATGTGTATCGCAGTTGCAGTCTTTGTTTTATTTTTTTCGCTGATTTTGTCTTTCTTTTATCTTCTGATACACCTTCAAGGCTCGTTGAGTATGGCGTTTGTTCATTGTGGTTTCGTCGTCAAATGTGATACGTTATCTGTATGTATGTGTGTGTGTGTGTGTGTGTGTGTGTGTGTGTGTGTGTGTTGTGTGTGTGTGTGTGTGTTTGTTCACGGAGACACCCGCAAACGATATGCATCTCTTTTCACTCCTTGTGTATTGCTCTTTGTTTGTTTATGGTAAACGTCCAGATGGCAAATAGCAGAAGAGTGCTATTCCTACGTGCATCTTAGCACAATTGTGCCTGGAGTGTACTTCGTGGAACGATCTTTTGGCGCTTCACCACTTTGCGCCCTTTATTGAACGAGTTGGAATTTGTTGCTCGAAGTCATAAAATCAGATTTCATGCGGACAATTCATCTGCCTTCAGCTAATGAATCCTATCGCTTTCAAATTTTCGCTATCTTATGAAATTTAATGGACAAACAGCGGGATGCGGAATTGAGACTCAGCTCATAAGTTAATTGATGCATGTAACATATGCTATTGTTTAATTAGTAGGTGTTACTTTCAGGCGCCCTCAAATGTGGCCAAAAGTTTGCTAGGATTCGTACCGAGCCAAGTAGTTTCAATTCAGAGACTAGTATCGAACGTACAAGACTTCACAGAGCTGCGCCCATCATTCGGTAGGTTTCTCAAAAAATCCTGTCTTCTATCGAAAAATTAAGAAAATATTCTATGATAGGTTGTTGCATAGATTCTTTCATATTTATATCATTGAATCGCTTACATTACAGTTCCATATTTCAATGGTTATGTTCGTAAAGTTAGTGTGAGATATCAAAATGAATGTTTTTCATGTGGGTTTATAATATGTGATGAGTATTTATATATATATATATATATATATATATATATATATATATATATATATATATTTATATATATATATATATATATATATATATATTATATATATATATATATATTATATTGTTGCGAATTGAAGTATTGGGGCTGATCGTTGTTGAAAATTGCATTACATCGAGACACTTTACATCGGAATCGAGGTGCATCGTTTTGTATATTTTCTCCAATTTTGATACGATCGAATGTATCTCTCGTTTAATCTATGCTTTGTTTTGAATGAGTGTAAATCTTTTCTAAACTATTGTTGCATTCGAATTTTTCCAACCGAAATTAGATCGAACAAATAAAGCAAATCAACTTAGAAGTGATATTTCGTTTAGTATGACACTCATTTTCATCAACTATAGAGATTCCATAATTGCAATTATCAACTAAGAAAAAAAAACTGTTTTTTTTTGAATGCAGATAATTAAGTTTCGAAATTCTTCCATTCGCTTACTTACACGATAATTGATTTCATCGATGCGATAACGATGATCTTAAATGACTGTCCTCGTATGCGTGCTGCGGCTTTTTTTTTTTTTTTTATTCGAGTTACGTTGTAATCCTCGTACGGTGCATTGACCCTATGTGTAATCTTGCAGAAATTGCCTATACAAAGCACGTTTTGTGTGTGCGTATGTGTGCGTGTGTGTGTGCGTGTGTGTGTGTATGCATTTCTGTTATAGTAGAGTAGATATGGCTAGAGTGTGTAGAATACACGACGACTATCTAGTATTTGCTTCGCTTTTCAAAAAAAAAAAAAAAAAAAAGAAGAAAGAAAAAAACCACCCATCAACTGTTCATTTTGTGATTTTAATGACAGGTTCATCACATCTCATAAACATTTAATCCAATTAATTGATTTTCTCATTTAATTGGCATTCTTTTTTTTCCCACCTATTATTTATCACCTTCTTGTTGCATTCGTTTAATTAATTGTTTTGTGGTAATTTTCATAAATTTCGTCGCGAATCGTTCGTCGTTTCACCAAGTTGTTATTGATTCTATTCGAAATATTTATCTATTTGAGCCGTCAAATCATTTAGAATATGACAACACTTCGAGTGAATGAAAAAAATTCGATAATTTTTCTTTTTTTTTTTTTTTTCTAAATTCTAATAGAATTTCTATCTAATATACTTATAACGATCGTGCATATGAATGATTATCCACTCATAAGTTGGAATTTCACCACTGAAATAGATTCCGTTATTTTTATAATTGAATTTCCGTTATTAATTTAATTTTTGAAAGAAATTAATGATAATATTTAGACTAATTTCATTTGAATGTTATATATTTCAATGTCCATTAATGCGTGAAACGAGAAAATTATCTCTTAGAGAATAGATTCGATTGTTGTAGTTTCTTATCGTCAAAATCCAACGGCATTTTTATTATTGATCAAACGAAAATTGCCGAAAATGCAGTAAATATTTTTCCGTTTACGACGTTAAATTATAGAAGAATTTATTGGTAACTGAGAGGAAAGAGAAAGCGGATTTTCTTTGCGAAATTTAGGTGTGAATTCATATCAATTTCCAAATGGGCAACTATGAAGCTCTCAAGTTAAGTTCATAAGTGCATCGTCTAAAGCAGCTCACGTTAGGCCTGAAGTTGAAGGAAGAGGAGGTTGCGTTTTTGAGTTGAAAACTTGCTTTTCCATCTTTGTGTTTTTTTTTTTTATTGATCAAACAGCGTGAGTCACTGAGGAGCGCAATGAATTGGTTGATGTGAATGGCAAGTTGCTGTGGACATCGTATATTGAAACGTTGCTTTTCCCATGCAGTGCAACGCACAAGTTGAAGCCACTGTTTTCTTTGCTCATTGCTTTCAATAATCAACCGTTTCATTTGCATCCATCAATATTCGTTAGATATATGGAAGAGTACGCGTTAGGAAGGGGGGAGGGGAGTGGAAGGGTAGGGAAGGGAAGAGCTATTTTTTCAAGCCTTGAAAGGCTTACCCATTTACCTATGAATATTAATATACGAACTTTCTTTTGATTAGTAAGATTTTCTCGAAAATTAATTATAACTTATAGTGGAAGCGATGTCTTTTTTTCCCCATTCCATCGAGAAGCAATCTTTGTTGTTTGTTTTTTGTTGTTGTTGTTGTTTTTTTAGGCTACGTGTTTCAAAATTTTCTCTATCGGTGCTAACTTGGATGCTATCGTTGACTGATTGTCGTTAAATTTGTTCATCACATTTCTACTCTTTAAATTGCTCTGGTCGGTATTTAAAAAATAAAGGCATTTCTTCGGTGGCATAATAATTTACTATGTTAACTTCAGTGATTTTTTTTTTTTTTTTGCAATAATTCACTTTTGATAATGTAACGAAAAGTTTCTATTCATATTTTGAGAATTGAATTGAAAATTTCCTTCTTCTTTTTCACCTATTTAGAAAAAATACGATAATATAAGCTTGAAAAGAAAAATTGATCATTGGCTAGCGTCTTTGCATTATATATGTAAGCACTTATAATTTTAGGCATTTCTTTTCAATTTTTAATTCTTGAAAGCGTTTATTTGTGCTAAGCGATATGTTTATGAATTTTACCACTCGCGGAAACAAAATATTCTTTCGATTTTCTATTGCTTGTCGCATTTTTTTCCTATGGCATTTGTGCAATTATATCTATAAAATTGCAATTAAAGCACACCTCCATTCTAAATAAAATAACGCAGTTGAATAATGAGTGCAATCATTTATGATTTTATGAGCGTGCATATTGTTTTGTTATTGTTTCACCCCTTCAACCAATATGGCAATGCATTTCTAAACGTTGCTTGATATCTTGCGTTGCATCTTCCGGCTTTTTTTTTTTTTTTTTGAACGAACCGCTGAGAAGATTTATGTATTCCATAGCGTATAATAGTTTTCCTAAGTTTATGCAAAGCTTTTTGCTGTAGGGATTTCTCATCGTTTGCTTCTTTTTTTCGAATATTATATTTCATGTTGAAATTGATTCGAAAATTTTTCGTCGTCTGTCAGACTGTAACACAAATAGCGTCCAAAGATATATATATATATATATATATATATATATATATATATATATATATATATATATATATTCGCTAGTAAGAACTTGAAATGCATGTTTAGTTACATTCAACTAATGTACAATTGTTTGTCACGAAAATAATATATAAAAGTTGATATTATCGTGTTCAAAGTTCCACTTAAGTCAATATCAAATAGGTATTCAGCTGCATTGTATGAAATATTCCCATGTATGCGTTATTTTATATATACTATTTCCGCTTATATAACAGTATTCACTCAGTAAAAAGAGTGATGTCACTGGACACGTTTGATTATGATTTCACAGAAATTGTTGCGCTCACCTCACAGGTCAAGGTCAATAAGTTAACAGGTGTTTAATTAATTGCGAATGCTAGCGTGTCAGATCGAACTCACCTCTTTAGATCTTTCATTGATTACCACCTTAGCTGGATTCTGAGAATTACACTTCCGGCATAGAGATGTTACTGCTTGTGCGTATGAGTTGAGTTCCACTCTAGAAAGTGTTTCAAGAGATGCATTGCTTGTTTAAAGTGGGCACACTTCGTATTAAGTCGATAGTTAAATTGAACTGCGGGGATTACGAGCGATTAATGATCTCTATAGAAAGCATCATTAATACTATTGAAGACTGTATAAAAACCATTACATCACGTATTGTTTATTGCTTCGAACGTATTGTCATGGAAACTTGTATCTACCACCTGAATGAATATTTTTATGAAGAGAGTTGCGTACTTGGCAAGTATATCTCGATAATCTGAACGCATTATATGCTGTCATTTCCGCCGAATCGTTTTTCGAATATTTTTCCTTTGAAGCAAGAATGAACCACAGTGAAATTTTATTTTAAAATATACTCTGATTCTTGTTGAAGTTTTTCATGCTCTTGATCCTCAAAATTTAATCCATCCGTGAGATAGTGTTCAAGGAACACATGTATTGCATTATTTGATGCCTTATGAAAGTGCTTTCTGGTCGAGTGAGTGAGTGCGAAAAAAAAAAAAAGAAGTTTCCAGCTGTTGTTGCAATTGCATCCGCCCAAGAAAATCTTCGTATTTCTTCCCAAATTGATCTAAAGCATCTGTTACTTTGAATGATGAAGAGACTGCCCGATAACATAGATTGGCGCAAATGGCACCTAGACAAACTTTATGAGTGGGCGTGTGAAAAAAGATTCCAAAGTTGGTACACAATGGTATTTTCATAGTAAAGCGTTTTCATATGGAGCAACAGTAGACCCTAAGACCCTCATGATAAGAATTTTTCCACCTAATAAAAACATTTTCAGAAGCACTGCGATATTTCTCAAATTTCCATGGTTATATAAAAGTGGAATATTGGTTTCATATACGTATTTCGTAGAAGAATATTTTTGACTGAACATTAAACGATTGATTTCGAGTATTTGATCAGTGCATATAATACTTGAATAGGGCATATTCTTCTAGTTATTAGGTTATATATGTACTATTTGAGGTGTGATTCGAGAAAGGCACCTATTTATTCATTTTTTTAAACTACAGAAGAGGAGTTGGTAGATGCCGGCCAACGTCGTCTGTTGCTGTTGTCCCTTTGGCGAATGCAGACGATAGGACGGTAGTCACTGAAAATAGCGAGGAGGAACGTGATTTGCTCGTCACTGAAAAGGTTTCCTTCCAACTTTTCAATGCTGACATCCTTGAAGCACTTGTAAAAGACGGACGGAAGTTTTCACCAGTCTATGCTATGAAGGAAGAAGAGGCTATCATTGATCCGTGCTATAATGATTCTGCTGTACTAAGGGAATCCCGTAAAAACTATATTGTTTTGTTTGAATGGTTCGCAGACTATTCCATAACCGCATGAACTCAATAAATACCATTCGTTTACGAAAAAAAGAGCTGATTTACATGAGCGTTTGCAAAATTGCCGAAGAATCTTTTTTTAATCGCAATTTTATGACATAAAAAGTAATTACGATAATGGAGCATTATTATCAGCAAAACTGAAAGTTTCAACTATTCTACGTTGATATGGTGAGGATTGATGTGACTTTATTATAAGCGTCCTTTTTTGAGAACGTTGCTCATATTTATTGGTAGATGCTTTTTAGATGCTAGTCATGAATGTTGACTGTGCTTAATGCATACGAATAAACAACCTATGTTTTACTTACATTGTAGGCATAATGGAAAAAGATATTGAAAAAATAAACCACGCTTTGAGTAATTGCTTTTTTTTTTAAAGACGGATCTGAATCTAGCGGACGGGAAGCTAAGAAGACGAGTGACGAAAGCGAAATTGGTGCATCGACGAACACTAGCTTTTTATGATCAGCAGGTGGCGGCGTTTTGTAGGCGTATGGCACCACAACTTTTCGATCAAGCACTTGTCGTCAGTCTTTTACCCAGGTACGCATTTTTAGCATCATCTAAATTTTTCGACTTGACGGTGGACATATGCGTACCATAGGACAATCCAGCCAAGATGAATAAGGGCATGCGAGATTTGTCTTGGACTGGGAAAGTGTCCTTTCTAATAACAAACTGTTGTAGCACCAACACGGAGTCGCTAAGGAGGTTCAAAACTCCCCACCCTTCATAACAGAGGAAGTTATCTATTAGAGATGAAGGGCAGTTTCTCGTTTGTGCAGCGCCCGAAGTATTCTAGATCGTTACTTGAACTCCCTTTCACTGATTTCTCGAATGTCTGTATCCAGTATATATTCTACGACAATGGAGCGTGCTTTTGAATTGTTGCATATACCAAAAGAAAAGTAAATCTTTATACTTGAACATTTGTTACTATCTGAGGATAGGTCCGGAGAACTTCTCATAATGGAAGACATGATGGGCCTTCACACGCAGTGGAATTTTACTCTCTGGTTATTTAAGTGTATTAGTTCCCTGAAATTTCCCCCACTTGAATATATTTGTGTTTAAGAACGAATATGACAGTTGTTGATGAATTTAATAAGCATTTAATATTTATAGGAACGAAGTGAATGATCTACCATTCCGCGGTGTTAGAAGTGCATATGTGCCTGTCGTCACGTACAAATATCCAGAAGACATAAGTAAGTGAACAGTACTTTTAATCTCATTTCAGTAATGAATTTTTGATATTCGTGTTTTTCTTAGTGAAGAGTGTTATTTAAGTCGAACTTGAGCATTTTTCATTCCTACCGGGCATATTACTGCGGTTTAACAGCTCTTCTGCAATAGATGAAGTGCTGGATGTGTGGATACCATAGATACGTTCGAAGTTCATCTATATCTTACCTCTGAAATGAAAGAGAAAAATTGACGGAAGCTATGTTCCTCCCTCAAAAGTTGATTCCTGGGAGAGAATGGCTATAAATTTTATGTTGTTTGTTTTCTATTCCTATGTATATAATGAAGTATTGGTTTGTAAGAGCGAACTGTTGAGTATCGTTAATAGGAAACAGTCATTACATATCAATGAAATTTTCAGACGATCGACGAGAACATCGAATTCTGCAGTGGAATGCGCAGATTTATTTATTCCAGACTTTACAAGAGCGCGTCCCTATCAAGGTTACGAAGAATGGACAGGAAATGAAGAATTTATGCTCACATTAACTGACGAACTAGGCAAAAGGTATCGAAATTCTTTTGAAGTTCTAATTATGTGTAAATCCGTTTTTTGAGTCAACTCCATGAAGGATATGAAGTTGATCGATACATAGGGGAGTTTTCATTATAGGAAGGTTTCCACTCTGCCATATTTGGAAATAAAGGCAAGAGATAACCGATCAACTACTTACCTATCTTCGTTAAAATTAATCCGAATTCTTTATTGAGAGAAGAAAAAAAGTTTGGAGTTTTATTCGATCGATTTTCGCTGGTTAAACTAGCGTTGCATTATTTTTTAGGACGTTCGCCTATTGTACGAAGTTTTTACCTCGCGATCATTCGATTGATATTGAAACAGGTTAGTGATGAATATCCTTTTTTTGTTTGTTTGTTTGGGATGTTTTCTCGTTTGTTTTTCGCTTTTATTATCATCGTTATCTTTTTTTTTTTCTTATTGAATTCAAAAGTGTTGATTGTTGATCGAAATTTTCAGTGAATTTTGCAGCATCCACTTCATCAGAAGGCACGTTACCTGAAGTGTTCGCAATTATTTCACCTATTCATGCTCCAACCTTCTATGCGGCACTTGCACGAGAGTGTGTCAATTATTTACTACAGGGCAGGTCGACGTTGAAAAATCTTCTTGATGCAGTTTTCGACGGCCATTTCCGACGAATGGTGAATTCAGTTTTGCTTTTCTCAAATGTAACTCAAAACCTTTGTTAATGATGTAATTTACCCTGTGTAAATTGCATAAAAAATAGTTTGTTTAGTAAGTTTGGACTATACCAACGTTGAGCCCGGGAGAGAGATGGAGGAGAAGACATCTTTCGTCGAGAATGCGAGAAACGTCCGCATTATGCTTACAAATAGACCTTTCCTAATACTCTATGTTACGCTTTATTATCGAGTGACTGATTGCAAACTGATGACAGCATTTAACCAAAAAAAAATCTAAAATGCGCATTTTTCCAAATAAAATGCAAAATTTTTTTGAAGTTTTTCTCTTAGATGAGGAATAAAGCCTCATTACCTTTCATCCTTACGTATGTCACTTATGATATTTCTATTGTTTCATTCAGCGATTGCTTTTTCTTTATTCATTTAAATGTAGAATTAGTGGCGAGTTCTATGAATGCGTTATTTATTTCCACTGTTATATATAAGTGCAAAGTTTTTTTGAAATTGTGTGAGCGTTTTTATTACTGCTCCATGATGTACATGAAATAAGGGAGGTTGATTAATATGCAGATCGTTTGAAAGCTACGTTGATGATAGGCAAAGCGACTTTTCTTTCTACTGTTTTCTCACCACGACGTTTAAATTTTCCTTCTAAACGATATTAAAATTCATTCTGTGCATTTTGCCTGTTATGTATAACACATTTTATTTTTTCTTGATTCTCTTTTTGCTATCTTGGAATGTAATATTAGCTAGCAATGATTATTTGAAGTGATATCTGTTGAGCAGTTAATGATGTTATTTTATTGCTCCGTACTCAAGTAAAACCTGAGTACTTTTTGCTCGGTTTATGCATATAAAAGTGGTATCTGTTCATAGTCGTTGGATGTTTTTTTCCCCACAGCAACAAAAATGCTTATTTTCTCAATTGATAAAATACACTAAACGATGCATTAACCACAGGTGGTACATTATGCGTCGCTGAGACAAGTGGTCGTATAACGAAGAGGGAAATTATTATAAGAAGTCAAGGACCAACGCCTGGGAGGGCCGATTGTTCCTCGGTTGTGCAACGTATGGGAGTTGAAGTAACAGTCAGCGTTCTGGCAGCATTATTGGCTGAGCAAAAGGTTCTTATTGGTGGAGACTCGGTAACGAAATATTCATATTTATTTATCTTATAGAATTTCGTTCCAAAACAAAAAAAAAAAAAAAAACTGGAGGTTATTTCTATAATTGAAGCAACGCAGTTAGTCGTTAGCTTATCGTTAATGCAAATCTATATATGAATGACGCTTCTCAAAAATCTATAAAATCTATTCGCTTGTTAACGTTTCAAACAATGCAAATGATGTGCTCGAAATTTTTGATAGATTTCTTTAAGGAATTTTTTTCTTTTTAAATCCATTCATTCATGTTTGTTGAGCAGAATTTTTCTTTTGTTTCATTTCTCAATTTTAAAAGGCTCAATGCCCTATTCATTGCTTCCTTCAGACTATACGTCACGCGCCGTGGCACTACCAGTTCGCAACTAGCCTTCTTTCTTTTTTTCTTCAGTGATATTGCAAACAGCTATCGATAATTAAATAGTGATGTTGCAACCAACAATAACCGTAGTAGTTATCTTTTCAGGTGACATAAGTGAGTTTCGCAAACGTTTTTATGACTAGTGAATCTCTTGGGTCATGCGGTTGATTCCTTACCTTGATTGATTCCATTGTATTATGGCAGAGTGAAAGGCTGAATTTGAGGCTTGCTCTCAGTTAAACTTGCTGAAATCACTCTGAGGTTATATTTGATTCAAAACATATCACGTTTGTAGAAGTTTGCAAGATTGCTAATGTGCTGTTGTTAAGGTTCAGTCGGTATGTCACGCAGTGCAGTCGCTAGTTTCGTTATTGCAACCGTTTTCTTGGCCATATACGCTTGTTCCTGTACTTCCCGATACACTTCTTGAGCTTGCTAATTCTCCAACGCCTTATCTACTTGGTGTTCTACGGTTCGTTTATATCAACGCGTCGTTTAGTTTCGTTTTTGTTCATATTTGCGTATGAGATTCATTGAATTTCTCTTAATGAGATTTCTCTAGTCGTAAAAATGAAAGTAACGTTTTATAGATGAGATATTCGTTTTATTTCTTATTTTCTAACCGATGGAAAAGAGAATATCCAATTTTTCGATGAGAGAAAATCGACAATTTCAATAATCCGAATAAATTTTACATTTTTCTTTTTTTTTCGATAATTTTCTAACGGAAATATTATAAATGAAAATTGTACTCAGAAAATAATTCTTAAATTATTTTCTAGGAACCCATATATGTTAGCTATATTTAGAAGTCGACAATATAAATGAAAATATAGCAATCATTTTATCGTCTTATTCGGATTTTCTAATAATATTTATTGGCTGTTTTATTTTTCTATACTTTGAAACATTTCACTATTGTTGCATTTTCATTAATTGTGTAAAATTTGTTGAAATAAGAATTTCTTTCAAAGCGAATCAATTACAATCGCTTAGGAAATTGTTGCCCAAATGGGAGCCATATTGACGTATTTATTATGCCGTTTTGCCTATTGTGATTGTTCGGTGATAAAATATTTCAGCAATAATCTCTATAAGCTCAAGGACCTTCTTGTTGGTGGATGCCATAATTCTGATGATCTCATGCAGGTTGATTTTTAACTCATTTTCAAGTTTGTTTATATTAAAGACAATGATGATTTAAATGATAGACTCGTTTAGAACGTAATCCTCGCTAAAGGTGAGCAGCCAGGAATTACTGGGAATCAGCATATTCTATAGTCTTTTTCTTTTTTATGTTTGCCAAAAAAATCGACAGAATTTATGGGAGAACAAGTTAATTTTTAGTGGCAAGAAAGGGAGACGAAGACCGTGCATAGGAGTTCCACTTCGAATTCCTCACAATCGTCCTGTTGTTAAATTTTGTTCTTACAGTTTATCGATTTATAGATTCATATGACTAGAATCTACAAGTTCTGCTCGCGCATCTACGCTTCTGCATTCGTGCGGCATCTTTCGTGCTTTTTTCAGCGTTCTGACGTTGCTGCTAAGTAAGCCAACAACACAGATTTGATTCATCCTATATAAATGAGTCGTGAAGAATGCTTTCTGAACGTGAAGCGACACTTCTAGTGCTTTATGGTAAATAGTGCAACTGCTTCCAGGATGACGTAATAATAGTGGATCTCGATGGTGGTATTTTCGTACCTCAGCCATCCGAGCTTTACAATGCAAACCAGGGTGCCGATTATAAAGAAAAAGTGCTCTTATGCTATGCGAGAGAAATTGCTTTTACCAAAAAAACTCGCTTCCAACCTGATCTTTCGTTCAAGGAAGCTCTCGCTGGAGGACCCGGACCTGTCGCCGATGATTTGCTTCAAAAGGTACATGAATTTCAAACATTTAACTCAACGCACACGTACGACAGTCATAGAGTTTCACAGCCAACCATCGTTAAAACGGATTTAGGTGTGTGTTTGTTTTTTTATGTGTATGGTGGGGGGGGGGGGGAGGAGGAGAGGGGATGAAAAGGGAATCCGGACCTGGAGTCTAAGGTGATATTTGAACTCATTAGCTACGTCTGCGAGAAAATGTACTCAGCCAGTGCATATGAAATTCATGATTGATTCTGCTACAACAAGAATGACATGGCAAAGTTTTCGTTTAAACAGGGATAAATACACTCGTAGGAGGAAGCGTTTTGATGAGTCGCCGTTAAAATCACGTCTACTAATTTTCCGGTTGTCGAAACTCTAAAAAACTTTAAAATACAGTTCTCCTGACGTTCTTTGGCACCGTTTTTAGCTGCTTACCTTCCACCCCAAAGAATTGTTCCCGGAAGTTTTTGTGATGATAATAAGAGAATGATTTGCAGTCTCATGCCCACTCTTCTATTTCAACTCATAATTAATGGAGTTCTGTATTGGTCCAAGATATAGTACGTTCTATACTGATCGAAGGTGTAATACCCATAGATAACGAATATCTCATGTAATATATTGTTCTAGGCGATGTTAGCATGGCTTGCATCACTCGTTGGTCATTATAAATGGTGCGGTCTGCTGTCATCTTATTTGGCCGACTGCAACGGCGATCCCGAGCCATTACGAGCATCGTTAACGCAGCTGGTTGCAGCGCACAATTCTACATCGGCTCGTCGCTTTACCGAGTGGTTCGTCGAACGGGTATTTTCCGTGACTGGATAAGACGACGGGTATTATTCATAGTCGTTTATCCTTTATTACTTTCAAACTGAAGGGAATTGGATTTGTGAGGAAAGAAGCACAAGGTTCCAGTATGAGCTAGCCGATGCAATAAAAATGCACTATTAGCATCAAAGAAAAAAAATTTTGACTTCAGGAAAGAAATATTCACTGGGAGATCTGAAGCTGCGTTCTTCAATAAATCCGGTGCCGTAATGACAGGTACGGTTATAAACCGGGATAAAGGTGCGACCTAACATATCGGTTTCGTGCGTGCTACGTTTTAGAAGTTCGCCTTTGAGTTGCACAAACAGTAAATATCCAGCTAAGCTGAAGTGAGAAAGTAGGTCCCCTCTACCACCTCTCCCCCCTTCTCTCCTCATCTGAAATTACCTCTGTAGTGAGAACCGGCAATGGCTGCTTCTTCGTGTGGGGGTTTGGTTAAACAGGGATAGTTTAATACCACCGAGACCCTAAAATTACCCACAACTGTTGCCTCGAAGCTGGGGTGATATGTTAAGCTGAAGTACAGACCACCCACAAATGCTGTGTGGCAACATTTTACTTCCACCAACATAAATACTTTGTCCCCAAAATTAGTGTAAAGCAATAGAGAATTGACGCTTAGTGTCGCATTTGCAGGTAAGTAGCGCACCGGAAATGCGCGATCGGGTATGGGTGAATGGCGAAGATGCGGCCAATCAGCGGCTCGACGAATTAGCCACAACGTTGGCTCCTCAGACCTCACATAATCGTCTCTCACATATTTTCACTCGTGCACATACGGCACTCTTTCGTTCTCATTTATTGAAGAAATTTTAACGATTTTTCTTCTCGCATCCATACTTTTACGTGTAGAAAGTAGTTTCTTCGAGAATAGCAATTTGATGCATACATAGCGAAGCGTCATCTCAATATCAGCCAAAGTTGATAAGCAAAACAAAAACAGCTTTCATCCTATGGCGTTGCAATTGTTTTTTGTTGAGAAATTCAAAATGGGCGTACTTTCCACTATTATTGTTCTTAAAAAGCGCAGTTTGTACGTTAGTGTACATTGTTATGATATTGCTTGATAACGATGAGAGTATCGTTGATTGTTGATCATTGAGTGCCGTCATTTTCAGTGCTCATGTAATTTGTCTACAAATATGCTTGATGGCACTGCACTACTGATTACACTTATGATTGCAACTAATTGAAATAATGATGCCTTATCTATTCATTAATTTTGTACAATTTACCTGTCATCTTCAATAGACCAACTTCGTGCGATCTAGTTTACTTTCTCATAGTACAAATGAAGATTTCAGGTAGAAAGAGGTAAATCTGTCAAGGGATTTTTCGAAGACTAAAATCAGAAGGAATGTCAGATTCCTTTATCAGGACCAAATGAGGAATGACTATCAAATTTTGAAATACGTCTAAATGCCACATATGATCTATAATTAAAGGCATCAACGTAAAGCGAACACAACAAATAACAATTGAAAATCGTTAACGTTGGTAGCAATTACGAAATCATAAAGCATCAAATGCGAGAATAAAAGCTGGTAATCATATCATCCAAGCGGGAATGTATATCGGAGAGCAAATTTTAATAGGAAAATGATAAAGGTTCAATGTCACCATAAGGGTTGTGAATGTAGCCCAAATGAACATCACCCAAGGCCAAATCATTCCCGAGAACGGGCTCGAAGCTGACGGCGGCACTGTAGTGCCCAACTCTTGTTTGCTGTACCTGCAAAGAAAATACGTATGAGTACGACTGTTTTCGAAGGTAGGGGTACTCATAACGAGGAAATGAGATCAGATCTAAAGTCTAATGCCGCTCGACGGTAACCGACTACATGAGTTCATCACTGTGGAGAACTTTCTGTCGACTGCGGAGCTAAAACAGACAGTTAATCCTCTGCCGTAGGAGGAATCGAAATTAAAGAGTCAACTT
This sequence comes from Ascaris suum, assembly GCA_013433145.1. Classification (NCBI taxonomy): domain Eukaryota; kingdom Metazoa; phylum Nematoda; class Chromadorea; order Rhabditida; family Ascarididae; genus Ascaris; species Ascaris suum. The sequence goes on from CM024187.1 coordinate 2,233,480, forward strand.
CTTTTTCTCCTACGGTTGAAGTCACAAATTCTTGCACACTCCTTTCCCCTGTGTCAAAAAACAACGCAGACAAGAAGCATATCTATTTGTTTGTTTCGGACAGCTTCACTCGGCGGCCAACATCGTGGACTCGGTAGTTTTCGAAGGATACTAGCAGACTGGAGGCGTTCTGTTGACTCAGAGGTTTCGATTACTTAAGCCAGTGATGCTTTATTAATTAATGGTTGTTGCAATATTGGGCAGTACTGATATGGCTGCTCTGCTGGCCAGTATTAATAGAGAAAGTATTGGTGTCAATTAATGCTACTGCTCTTTGTACCGCTGCTCATCAGTGCTAACAGTGGTGGCAATGGTCGAAAGTATTCAGTAAGTAGAATTACTGCTACTACTGCCGTTAGTCGTACTAATACTACTGACTCTTACTGGCTACTGGTTAATATTGGTAGTGGTCAGTACTAGTGACGTTTACTTAGTGCCTTACACTATTTTCTCTAATGCCCCCTACTGCAACTCTACTGTCCAGCAATTGTGGTCCTAGCAGCAGCGATCCCAGCTGTGGTACTATGAATTATTACTAGTGCTACTGTACTGCTAATGCTAATGCCAATGGAACTGACGAGATATTAGCGGTAGGGACGCCATATTCAACAAACATCAACTGTGAAAGATGAAAGTGTTGCTTCGTATCGTTATTATTATTAATGCAACAGTATCGTTATAAATATGGTAGTAATAAGATATAAGTTGGGCAGTATAAACCTCGTAACAAATCTGGGGCAAGAGGAGATGAGGGGGAGGGGAGGGGAGGAGGTTCGAGGCTCCATCTGTATATTGTATCGCGAGATTGGTAACGCCATCTCCCACATTCTCCCGCCGACATTTTGTCATTCACGATCTAAAAAATTGCTTTCTGCGCAATCCTATCCTATTCCTTTCCTCCGACCCTAGAGTTCAAGCATCAAGGACTTCAAACATGAATGCGAACTAGGTTATATTTTAACTGACTCTGAACTTTGAAAGTCAACCAAGTCGTTTATCCTCAATATCCCCCGTAATTGCTTAAACTGCATCTTTAATAGGAAAACAAATCCACACCCATCTAAGACCCCCCCCCCCAAAAAAAAAAAAAAAACTGCAAAAGTGCACAAACTTCGAACCAAACACGCAAAGGGACTGGTTCTAATCTGCCGCCGAAATTCTCATAACTTAATGAGGTAGCTGTCGATTCAATTGTCATAGTTGGTGGGATGGCTAACATTCATGTGGTAATTAAAAGTCATGGTAATGTCTCGTGAGGATTGGACAATCAGCGTTTTCCCAATAGACAGAGTTCATGTGATTTTGAACAAATTACTGTGCACAAGGCTGGTTTGACGAAAATTTTTTCCACAATGTCATCGATTCTGTGAAATCAAGCTACCAACTTCTCATCATCTCTGTTTTCGAAAGCTGACCAGATCTTACCTCGATCTTAAATGTCGAAATTTGTCGCTCGTATTGCTGTCGAATGCAAAACGATGTTTCCAGAAAGCATTCAAATATTATTTTGTTTTTAAGTGTTGTGTGTTTTTAGTTATTGTGGCTGCCGACATTGCACTATGAACTGCGGCATATTGTTAAGAACATAATGCTGACAAACAATAGCTGCGATTATTCGCCTTCACTCCGTAGTTTCGTTCATTGCATCTTCATTAGTCTTTAGCCTGGCTTATTTGCATGATTGAATTACGCATGAAGGACTTTGACTGGTCTAAATTAGTGTTCTGATCTGGAGACTCACGCATCGAGAATACTCCACAACATTTCTTATTGGTATCCCTTGGCGAATAACATCAACCGTTTTGATTACGTTAAAGCCCGAGAAGCAAAGCCAGAAAAGAGCCATTCTGGAGCCTACTCCTCGCTCTAGAAGCCAAAGTCCAGAAGCTGATTTCCTTCCGCAAAGTCGTCGAAGTAAGGGGAGATCCGTTCTCCCTTCTTCCCGAGTGACAATTTGAGGTCTCAATTTTGTGTTTCACAGCAGCGGGATCCCTCGTAAGCGACAGTTTTGTAGGACGTATCTGGGACACAGTCGCCGAGGGCCTATTTAACTGAACTGTTCGGACTGTTCCGTCCCTCATAGAAAGGGCAAAAGATCCTGTATGAAAAGTAACAGGATGGTTTCCTGGTCGCATAGAAGTAAGGCGCCGAGATGTTGTTATATAAAAAAGGACGAACCTTCTGGCGTAAACAACGAGTAGCGACGGGATGACGAACTGAACGCCAACGCCAGGATAGCTACCGGTAAGCGAGGCGAGCATGAGCACGTCATCTGTGGCAAGTGCGATCAGTGTTGGGAATGCAATTACTGCTGCAAGAATTACACGCCTCCTCCACTCATGATGTGTTGTTTCGTCTCTGCGCGCCTCACTTGATGTCACACTTACAGGTGCTTCCCCTCATCGTAGTCTTCCAGAAGACGACCTTCTTCATCCGTTCTCCTGCAGTTTTTAGTTTTTTTTTTTTGGAATGAAACACTCTGGCTGGCATAGATATTCTATGGTGAACGATCCTTCTCCTCATTCCTTTTGTTTTAATGCCAAAGTCACATAAAGGTACTTCTTAAGTTAAAACTTTCGAGGGTTGGCAACATATTGCTCTTAATAGTAACCTTTGCCGAATGCCCACCTAACGGTTTTTTTACGAAAAGGTGTCTTTCAAAACAACATCAAATGCAATCAACAAAAACGCTCTAGTATCTGCAGAGGTTATTGCAATGAAACCTCTAGCCAATACAATATGCAACCAGTATCCCCATCTTTGCTCTTCACAAAGTCTCGATTTGGAATATCATGACAACATTATTAGCAATCTCAAAGGAATGAGGAAATAAACTCACGTGGTTATAGTCAAGTTGATCATTTCGAATAGAACAGTGAGATTGTTGTTGAGAGTATTCGCTACTATCGGATAGTTAGTAGTTAGCGTAAAAACGGGAAATAACGTTAAAAAATGATTCAAAATTGCGTAAAACAATGAAGCGCTCGTTTCATCGTGTAAGAAATTCAACGTATAAACATCGAAAACGTGTTGAAAAGCAAATGCTCCGGTCAACGATAAAGCTATATAGAAGATCAGTACGACAATATAAACGGCAAGCAATCCAATCGAGATACCTCTTTTGTTTCTGCAATCGGCACTCATATTTAACTGTAATGCAGATGACATCAATTTACTTCTCTTATAATGACGATATGCCAAATGGAGACCACAATTCACTAGTCAATCCATGTGCATATGTAATTCTTTTGTTAAATTCAAATTTTACTGCATAATGTGAAATAAAAACGAGAAAACAACTTAGAAAAAACTTCACATTAGGCTGACCTCATCGAAAAAATGCTCTAAGTTCAAAAACTACGCAGTATTTTGTGAAAAAAAAAATGAAAAAACAAAGAATAAATTAACGAGAAATAGACAAGAAAATAGACAGAAAAAAGCTAAACTAAAACATTCGTACCTCATAGGTGTTATATAGCAGGTAAGCTATGTTGACACATGAACGCGTACACTGTGGTACCAAATAATGAGCCGAAACCGTTAAAATCTGCGATAGCGGGCGATCCTTCAGCGCCATCTCGTATTAATGAAAGCGATGCGAGAAAAATCATCAAAATGAACGCTGTAAAGATCGATCTCTTAGAGGAACGCGGTGACTCTAGCTGGTTAACTGACCACCTCAAAGATGGATTGCCTGACCAAGTGCGAGATGGCTGCCTTTGGTATTATTATAATGAGCTGAAAGGTCGACATTCTCAGTATCTGCGACCTACCTTCTTACAGTCTAGCCATGAATTATTAAAGAATATCATAAAGACGAGAAGATATTAATAAAAGTTTTCTTTTAGGTCATTTTCAATCGTCACGTCAGCAACATTCGCCTAAAATTTACGACACTCAAGAAACCCTCCTAGGAGACAAACGAGGAGGAGAGAGCCAAAGCTAAAGAAAAGAAGAAAGGTCCAAATGTTCATCAGCGTATGCGTCGAGTTATCCATTCACCTTGTTCCCCCATTTCCGAATCACGTAAGCAGTTCGATAGCCATAAAAAAAAAAAAAAAAACGAATTTAGATGCGAAAGAATTTTTTTTCAGTAGCATAAAATACGAGAGAAGGTTGTCGGAAGAACGTTGTGAAGGAGGAAGGAAGAGCAAATTTTTCGTAAAACATTTCGGGAAGTTTTCTTGCAAAATATATCCCCTTCATTTTCCTGTTAGTCTCTTCCCCCTCCCCTCGCCTCCCCCCACCTCCAACCCTCCTCCCTTTCCACGTGTTTTTGCTGAGCATAAAAGCACCCTCAGCAATAATCAACGGAAATGTGAACGAACCTAGCCACCTGCAAAGTGACGTTGAAAACTGTAAATATTTGGTACGTGTAACGCCAACAAGTACAAGAGGGGTAACGAATAATGCAAATAGAACAACGATAAGTCGATAGACGTTTATACGATTCAGCATTAATGGCCATCCGCTGTGACATTCTTGATCCCATGCTTGTGAACTCGCATTCACTGATGAGCTGCAACACACATAAAAGTTCATAAAAGAATGACGGGAGGAGGCATTACGTATTATTGAGACTGGAATATAATGATATGAAATTGTCAAGTACTGTTTTGAAGTGATGGAAATATTTTAGGTATATAGTTCTTTTCAATAAAGCATGAAAGAATCAACAATTCCCACGAATCGGTTTGTCAACCATGCAATACTCATGGAATTCTTTGAATATGATACCAGATAATATTCATAATCGACTTCGGTACAGTAGTAGAATAAATTGAGAGATCACCAAATAAATATACTGTTAGTGTTGCATAAGATGCCATTAGACCAGTTCGACCAAGAAAAATCCTCGCCATCTCACTCTTAAAGAAAAATTAAATGAATAAAGAATTCTTGAAATATAAAGATCGATTCTCATTAAGACTGTTTTCTGCTACTTCCGTAGAATCTATTCTAAGGTGGACGCGGGGTGAAAAAGAAAACCAACGCGCATTATCAACTGAATCATTGAAATGTGAATACAAAATGAATAAAAAGCAAAGAATGAAAGAAAAAATTGACGTTATGGAGAGAAGTGAGGCAAGAAATCTCAATGAAAAAGGTAATAGCTTTTCAAACGTTTCAATGAACCAGCTGTTGCTCACACACACAACGACAAATTTGAGGAATATACGAGGCAAACGAATAACAGGAGGAGGCTATCATACGGTGTAAAAGGATGAATGGGGAGGAGGTTGTGGTTGATGAAGTAACAGAACGGGTGCAGCGTACCACTTCAATGCGTTGCCTTATTAAATAAGGATTGTTGTCATCGGTCGACGAGGAAATCGGTTCACCACGACGGCAACGTGCATGTAGTTTTGCTGCATTCGCGATTGCCATGCTTTCGACCACAAATGTTGCACATATGTAGCTTAAATGAACAAAATGAACTAGGTAAACAAGTGACGCTAAAAAGCTACATACAATCGGCATACAGCTTTCAAAAAAAGTCTAAGTGTTTCCAACAATTACTTGATTTATCAGAATAGGTTACAATGGTCATTATAAACGTTTATACGGTTTATACTACTGGCAAAATTCGACTGGTATGCACCAGCATTTGAAGGTGACGATCGACCGCTATGGCATTAGCATCAGAACATCGTGAACTACGAAAGTACTACGACAGGTTTTGTTGAACGTTTTTTCACTCGTAATATTCCACCAGTTTTTTGAAACACGTTTATACCACATAAGTTCCTGTAAGACCACCGAGAGTGTAACTGTCCTTTGAATTATGCTAGTTCAGTAAAATACAACGGGGCCAGCTATTAAGAACGACGTCTAATGGATCCTTGGGCAACTGACCTGATGATGGATGATATAACGGTGATGGCAATGCTGAGCACATATCCAGCCGTCTGGAATGCTTTCGGAAGCGCGAGTGCACCCGTACCAACGATCAGATTGAACACGAACAAAAAACCAATCTGCAAAACATTCACCACTAGCAACTTCAACATACAAATTATTCCATATGTAAGTGCAGATCACAGTTATTCCAAAATCCGACTTTCACAGTTATGTTCTTCATGCAATAGAGCGGAAAGTGGTGCGAAAGAGTGGTGGGAGGAGAGTAGGAGCGAGCGACTGGTGAGGCCAAAGCCTTCCCTCACTTGAATTCGAAAAAAAAAAACCTTTTGCATTCCTTTCAATTCTTGCACAAAATACAACCAATTTTGAATGCAGCCAATACAACCAAATATTTCAATAATTTCTGAAAAAAAAAAAAAAAAATGTCTGCCTCGTTCGTGGGTCAAGAGCCAACAGTCGAAAAGAAAATTCGTAAGCAGATTCACTTGCACGTCCAATGAGATTAGCTCCGATGGATCGCATGCGATCAGTCAGCAATTACCTACTTAAACATTCGCTCCAGCTGACTGCCAATATTGAATGGACTGTGCTAGTGAATACGTCACGAAATACAATCTCACAAAGACGTTGAGAAAAAAGATCAAAACATGCCTGCGCCTTTTGCAGTAAGAGTTATCAACACTTCACGACATTACAGTACTGCAACGTCTTTCGCAGAAATTTACTGAAACATTGCACACCTGTTAGCTAAGAAAAGCCTACCTACCGCATTTGAATAATTCATGTCTCTCTCAATCGGTCCATCAGCCATTGTCGTCAGGTTCGCGCAGAAATGAGACAGTGCAATTGTTATTTACGTCGTTTCGTCGGTATTTCGTAGATTCAACGTTACACATAAACCTCAAAACAACTACATATTAGCCGCATATAAGTTTAAGGTATAACACCACAACAACAACAACAATACCTGAACGGCACTCAGCACACTAGCAACTGTTTGCACCGACATCGTCGTCTAGCTGCACTGCTTCCAATATGTTTCTATCTCTATTTCCTATTCCCTATGCAACCTGTCTAGCGTCGTCGGGTGATTACACAGACGTGTGCGATTGTGTGAGGGGGGAAACGCGCACGCGCCGAGACACATTAAACTAACTTTAAACAGCGCAATTGTTCTGTCGAGGTTTTTTTTTTTCTTCTCGAGTTCCATCATCGTAGAATCAATTAAAAACAGGTTGATAGGTTGATCACTGAGATGCTAACTGTGGTGGAAAAAACGATTCAGACTACGTTCCTGGGATGTTCATTAAAGCTTCTAGCCACGCTTAAATTTTGTTCCTTTCGAATCTAAACGATGAATCTCATATCAGACTACAATATACAAAGTTCCGCCCATATGTCTATGACGTTTGCAAGATTTTAAAAATATGACAAAAAATTGGACGATTCTTCGTTGTTTCGTTTTCAAAGCCCCACCAATAGCGAGAATAAAAACAACTGAAATTTGACGTATAGTAATCGAATGTAAGAGTTATCCTGAATTCTTAAAGTCTTGTTGTTATTTCAAAATGTCTGCTGAATCGAACACGTCAAAAAATTTATTTCCAACATTGAGGGTAACTCAAAGGGTAAATAGAAGTACGTCGGTGTGGACTTTCTAGAGACGATATTTGTTAGGTTATTCATACTCATGACAATGTGTTGAAATGCTTTATTGAAAAGGAGCTTGATCTTCTCGAATCGCCTCATTGAATCAGGTGGATTATCGTGTGGAGAGCAAATGAATGCATTTGCTGAGGAATATCGCTTATAGATGTCGCCTATAGATTCTAAAACAAACTTCGTACGCAAAATTTAAAAAAAAAAAAAAGACTGAACTGTTAGAGTTCTTTCATAAGTTTCCAATAATTTAACATATTTCTTGAGAAATATGCCTCGACTCATAATAATAATCTGACTTGAATAATACAATCAAACTAATGAATTTCATCGAGTAGGAATTTTTTTTTTTTTTTAGAATAGAAGATCTTTCTGGAATAGAAATTTCATACTCGAAAATTGGAAGAACTAGAAGATTTAGGTTGTTTGAGTAAGCGAATAAGAGATCCACGATGGAAAATATTTGCATATATTTTGAAGAAATTATATTTTTGTTATATATGTTCAATTTATTGAACGAGTAAAATAAGCCCTTAATATATGCTCAACGAAATAATACGATTGTGAAAAATTCACTGCTCATTATGATTCGATTTCGTCTCAAAAACGGGTTTATTGATGAAGAAATATCAATAATATGGTAGCGTTTTTTTTTCTTTTTTTGTTCATTTGCAAATAGCGTAATTTGCCGATCAAGAAAAAACCTTTTTAAACTGTAGTGTAATTATTAGACAAAATGGAAAGACGATGCTCTCTGAGCAGATCGAAGATCGATGTATCATGTTGATACTTATATGTTGATACTTAAATACTTAAATACTTAAATATCATGTTGATACTTAAAGGAAATACTTATATGCGTTAAGGAAAGCGTCATAATTGACTTGAAAATTTTTTCAATGATGGCGTTATTGAAGTGTTAGTATATTAGCGAGTTGTGATTACATCGATTCGAATCTTTTGTATTTGATAACCAATTTTTCGTTTTCAAATTGGAGTTGTTTTTTTTTTTTTTAATGGATTTTAGAATTCAACCTAACGGCTATCCCTGTCTAGCGTGCTGGCGTGCAGATTTTCACGGATGTCTTAAATAGATTGAAAAAAAAACAACGCTGAACTCGATAATGGCAAATGCCTTACACTATACATCTAACTAGCTATTGCTTTCATATTTGATTCACTATGGAAAGCTTTGAAATTTTTATGAAGAGATGCAATTTTTGATGATATCTGTCCAAATTCTCTCAATGACGACATTTCTCTCATATCATCTATCATTCGTATAGCTCGAAATAATTAAAAGTATAATAAAAATCAGTGCATTTTTGATGTTGCCATATATATACTTACTGTAAAGTTAAACAGAAAGTTAGTGCTTCCAAGATATCAGTAATTGTAACGACTTATGGAAAATAATCCTACTCTAATTAAATGCTTGAGAGAAAATCTTCCACTGCATATAAAGAAAAGTTGAATTTAGAGATTTCACTTCGAGAACCATTCGAAATTCCACCTTGCCCATCTTACACCCCCCCCCTCCCCCATCCCTCGCTCTCTCTCATGTCCCCGAGTCAATACTCATATATTGATATGATTTCTGATCAATGTAAAGAGAGCGCACAATTCTGGTGGCACAGGTGGGTACGCAGATGTATGCACCATTGTAAAAGCATTACACTTTTGCCGATACGAATTGCTGTCAGTGTGAAGAAAATGAGAGAGTATTTCCGTTCGTATTCTTATCCTCATTTCTATTTGATTGCAAATATTCTTTTATTATCAGCACTAACGATTATAGCAGTAGAAAGAATCGGTGGTTCTAGCTTCACGATGAAGTTCTATATATTAGAGGACATCTTTTAAGCTACTGTAGATAAAATGTAACAACAACTTCATCACGTATAAATCTTCTTATTTCCGGCAATATTTCTTGTCATTTTTAATGTATACTCGGCAAATTGCTCTACAAAAATGATGAACCAATTGTCTAAGTGTTGGGCTGAAAAAAAAAAACTATTTTAGCAGTAGCATAAACAATTCGGAAACTAATTTAAGAAAGAAATTGAAAGAAATGAATTGCTATTATGAAGGATGAGCGAAATTCACCTAATCCATATAAAGTACCCAACTAAACGAAACTTTTATAGTCATTTGATTCTTTCATTCACGATTTCCGTTAATTTCGACTTCGTAGAAATTGACTTCCGCTTTCGAAAACTAAACAAAATGCAATCGATCATAGCAATGCTTTCGCTTCTATGAAAAAAAAACTATTGTTAGATTTTATGAAAGCGTATACAGCTACTCTCAATACAAATTAGGATTGAATTCACTACATCCATCTGAAGAGAATACAAGAGAAGGGGGAAGGAGTGAGTGTAATGGTATACTACAGGATTATTGAAGTATTACATGGACCAGTGTGGCATTCGCTTGCACTCTCTTTCCGTATTGTCTTTTCGATTGATTTAATGTAATATATAGGAAATTGCTGATCTGCAGTCATTATTTGTGCTAATGCTTGCTCTTCGCATTACTCGTCACCTGTAATAATCAATCGTAACAACAAAAAGAATACTTCGAAATCTAGAATGTTCGGTACTGATAAAACATTACCTCAGCTGCTCATCATTTGTGCCTCGCGTTATCTGTCTGAAGAGGTTATTTCTTTAAAAAATTGCTAAGCTCTGTGGAAAATAAATTTCGTATATCCATTATATTTGCCTCTTTCTTGACTGTACTTGAACTTTGATTATCCATTCTGTGCAATTATATTTTGAGTTCAGTTAACAAAACAGTTACATCCAAGCACATTGCTAACAGCAACAGAACGAAACTATAAGAATCTATTATTGGAATGAACTTAAAAGTGCTATCAAAAAACTCTGAACTGTTTCCGTCTTTAGAAATGTCCTGAAGCTTTTCGTATAGAAACGGGAAAAATGAAGAAAAACGAACGGAGATGGAGATAGATGTGGACGAGAAAGCGGAAGAGAAGAGAAAAAAAAATAATTTCTGCAAAAGATCTCTTAAAAGGGCGTAAAATCAACGACACGTTTTTTTTTCGTCGAAAGCACTCTATCATAGCTGTTGAAACGCTGACGAAGCATGTTTTAATGCTTAGCGCTATTTGCTTTGCACGTTAAACAAGGAAAATTCTCTCTGATAGAATCGATAGATGGATCATCCAGTCGGTTATTTTCCTTCACAGGGATAGGATTAATGAAGTGTCTTTCCATAGATTGTTGAAGGTTTTCTATGTTTCGTTTCGATGATTTTAACGCCAATCTTACATCCTATTCGCAATCATCGTTAGCTCAAGTTTCATAACGTTGACGGTCATAATAGGAGTTCTATAATGGTGATCCTTGTTCCTCTTCATTACTATTATTAATATCCATCTGGTATACTTCAAAAAAAAAAAGGAAAGAAAAGAAAATCAAGCGCTTATGTGACATATTATTTGGAAAATTTCATTGCGTTTACTAACACAAGAAAATCTTAAAGTCTATTGCAATTATTCCAAAAGAATGCCCAATAATCCTCCAAAACTAAATATGTCAATTCGTAAATTAGTTGAACATTTTGATGGCGTTCTATATGCAAACGGGTTTACGAGACGTTGAATGGAAGTACTAATGTTCACTCCAAAAAGAGGCGATATAACAATGGGAATGAAGTAAATTGATCAGATATGCGCTCCTCCTCTTACTCATCCCCATCGAAGATGGGGCAATACTATATGTCGACGCTCTGGAAAGTTCCCTAAAAAGAAGAAAATTTCGATTTGGCATGTCGATATTTGCTAGAAATTAATGTATAAATCTTGTACTAATAACAATGCAAGAAGTGTTTCAGCCTGTGTAAACAATCGAAATACTCAGTGAGATTTTAATGATGAGGTTTACTATTTAGGTATGTTTTCAATGACACGAATTGAGAGGAGGGTGAACTGAAAAGTCGTAGAGAGTCGTTTTGGCAGCAGGAGGGAGTGTTTTGAAGCAAGAGGAGAACGTGGCCTCATTCTCTCCTAATTTAAGATGGAAGGAGAGGAGAGGAAGGCACCTGTTATGCTTTGCACAAGATAGAAGTCTTGCAACCTTTTTGTGAGTCCCATTATAACATAGAGCGAAAACAGCCAACTGTCTCCAAAGCAAGCTCTATATTAGATTCGATGACCTTGATAATCTCAATGCAGAAGTAAATATTATCAGTTCAGTTTGCATGTGACGACCTCGCTCGCAAAAGAAAAACCACCACTGTAAATAAACAACATGCGCCGCAGTGATCGCCAATACGCAAGAGATACAACGGCAAAGAGAAAGAGATTGCAAAGTGCAGCGCAATGAAGTGGCACAGGCAGGCAGGCGGAGCGGCTGGTTGGTTGTGTGGTGCATCCGGTTAGGGCAGTTCATGACGCAGTGTTTTGGCATCGTTTGGCAACCAACGAGAGCATTGGACGGCTTCGTCGAGTGTTGACAGCCGCGTGCCAACAAATTTGTTTCGAAGCGCCGCGAGGCCATCATACATCCGAACATTCAACCAATGGCAGACGAATCTCCACACACAGTCGTCTGCGGCCGTGGGAATGTTGTTTGAGGTGCACCACCCAACGACTAGAGTACATCCGAAATAATTCAGTTCGAATGGAGGGATCCCTTTGCCTAATGCAACCGCAAATATCATACTCTGATTCGGTTTCCTCTCCCTTTGCAGTCACTTCAGGCGGTGTTCCACAGCGCAAAGAAGTGGTGCATCTGCTAGATGCATTACGGTGACGTTTCAGTTGAGCCATTTTTGAGGTCCCTATCGAAAAGCTGCTGATGCGAGCTTCATACAAACGAGATGCGTTTGCGATCCTGACAGCGAAAGCGACAGGTCACCGAATCTAATTACGAGGTTGTACGAATGTTTTGTTGACAGCCAGGAATAGCTAGAAAACTCGAAAACATTATATGTATGTATGCATGCGTGTTGTGTATGTATGCGTTGTGTGCGTGTGGTACGAAGGCCGTGTTGTGTGGCGCAACTTGTTTGCGCTTTGGCCGGACATATAGCGTTGAGACGGGATGGCGTGTGCTCCGAAACGAGAGTGGCGTGCAGCGAGCGCTGTCAGCAGCGAACGCGCCCCCTCAAGTGGAAGGCGACGGGCGCGTTGCGCGACTTACAGCAACTTCTTTATTTTATCGTCGACTCCGCAACACGGCGGTGATTTACATGTGTGGCTTATTTGTGATGGATTCACTATTGAAGCAAATCGTCCTCGATCCCTTACCTGCAAGAACTCGAGCTGCATTAATAACGTCGTTCCAGTCGCCTGGTCAGCCAACGACGGGAAATGAGGGTAAACAAGTATTCGTTAGCGCGTTTTCAATGCTCTATCGAACAGATGTGTTGAGCGAGGTGAATGGTTTCAGTATCCGCTTACTAATTAACTGTCTCATCGGTAATGTATGTTTTCACTGAAGTGCAACGAGCCGTTATGATGTTGCCAGTTAGTTCACGCTAGGTTGTTGGGTCTGCACATCAACGATTCGCTCACTGTTGGTGATCCATTCAATTACTTCGTCCCAAAGTTCTATAGATGAGCATCGATGTGTAACCTGAGAAATGCGACCGAAGCTTTTGTACGACAGATTGTTAAAGTGTGGCCACGGACGTTCCAGGTCCGGGAAGTTGGAGGCTTCTAGAAGCTGGCCTAGTGTGGTAAGACGCATTCGTTGACGTCGGCGTGGTTTAAGAGATGGCCAGACCAATTTTAGGAAATCTGAGAGGTTAGACGCTCTACTAAAACACGTAGGACGTACCTTATGAACGTATCTAAAATACGTAGAACGTCTTCAGATCAAAAAACGTACTGTTTACCAGCGCCTCCAGCCGAGATGCCGAGTATCTTCAAAACCCCACCTTTTCAGTGTCCGCAGTTGCACAATTTTTTGAAGCTTCATTCATCCGGAAATAGTATCTCTCCAGCACCTCCAGGTTGCTCTGCTCCTAAGGTCGTCGCCAAGTTAATATATCCAGCTACTTAAAAACTGTCACGAGCAGTTCTTGTTTTTATGACTGTATCGTCTACAGCTTAGCCATACTTCATGACTGCATGCCTGACGGAATGCCTAATACTGCTCATTGCTATACGGTAAAATATGGCTCAGTCCCGTTCGCAGTCTAACGCTTAGGTAGGTGTTGTGGTGCTTTTCTTGCATTTCACCTATTTCAACTTATACGGGTATGCCTTTAATGAAGCCGTTCGCTGTTCGCGGTGGTTGAATGAGATTGCGTTTTTCAAAAACCGCTCGATTAATCGACTCTGGAATTTTGTTTTTGATTTGATTCAGCGATTCTTATTCATCATATATGATGCCAATTTGAAGAGCTATGTACTTCTGTTGACTGCCTTTTATTGCTTTATTACCTCCAAAATTGTGTACGCTTCGTTGCTGAGTAATAATTGGCCGACGGATGTCCACCAAAGATAGACGTTTTCCATTCGCCACGATTTTACCATCAAGACGTATCGTTAAATTGCAACGTCATTCGCAACAGTTGTTGTTACAGCCGGCTACGTTTCGCCGAACTATTTTATACCCATACCAATGAAAGTGAACCAACGATTGCATTTAATATTTCTTCAGTTGGAATCCATGGAAAATGGGCAGGGGGGAGGCGAATAAAGTTTGGCGCCCATGCAAATGAGTGAGGGAGGTTTATACAAATCTGTGCCCATTGATTGGGCTTATAACATCAGAACAGGCGTTAAAATGAACTCGAATTGTGTGATCAAATATATTTGCACGGAAATTCTTGTTCGTTCATTACTTCAATGCACACAGCAACAGAGATATTACACCATTAGTAAGACAACGAAACAAAGAACCATCCGGTAAGTTTTTTTTTTTTTTTAAATACATAAATATGCAAATTTGGTGGGCTCCGCAAACCTATGAGCGATTTGACGGTTGAATGTGAATTTCATATGGAGATCACCGGTACGCGGACACACACATTAAAAGTTCACTTATCATAGCATTTTCACTACTCACTGGTAACGGGGGTTCTATTGATTAGGTTGCTTTGACTTTATAGCATAAGGTAGGCTGTAGAACCTTATATCACTTAGTGATAGCGTTGTTCTAGTCATGCGGTTAGCGTCAGTGGCAATATTCCCAGTGCGCTACTTCAAAGAATTTAGAGAATTTATTATTGCTCTTCAAAAAGAGGCACTACCAGTAATTTATACCTTAGGTGGTGGTTGCTCACTCTTGAATGCATTACTTTTATATTTCGTCATGTCACCGAACACCATCCATGAGAGCCGAGTTGTTGTGTGGTAACATATTGCTAGCCACATTTATTCTACTACCTTTACGTTTTGCATGCCGGAAGAAGTGATCACCCTTTTTCTTGCAGCTAGCTGGCAATATAACAGAAAACTTCTTCCACTACTGTACATTTATATTCATTTCTACGTCGCTGTCAATTGGCACTCTTCACTGATCTCTTGTGTACAGCTGTTATTTTATCGTTAGGATGCATTGTGTTGCTATTCATAGTTGCTTTTATTAGTCGCATCAACGGTATGAAATATGATAACGTTCGTGAATAGCATACTAAATGAGCTTGATATATTCCATTGAGTGAGGTTGAACTTGTCGAACAAACGCGGTTATTGACGGGCAGGGAGTGGAGAGGAGAGGGGAGGATCAACGGGGATGGACTAGCAGCTGTCGTTTGCTTGGACACATCGACGACCATTCGCCATAATGCCTCTTAAATTTTTATCACGCCTTGCTTATGGCTAAAGGATCATAACTGTTCTATGGTATATGAGGCGATTGGCACAAAAGAATTCATATTAAATGAAATATTTGCATCTTTGTAAGCTTGCATGGTCTTTATTCATCATTTTTTATTGCATGAACTCTGATATACTGCTTGAAATGTCGTATCCTTTTAGAGTGAGTAGGGAGAGGAAATAAAAACTTTCATATATTGTGAGTTGATGTTCCACATCTCTAACTAGTATAGCTATATGAAAATGAAATCTCCATATCAGAATGATATTGCCGATAATTCTGCAAGAGTCGAAGCACAACACTAAAAATGAAAAGAAAAAAAAAAAGAACGGAACGACAGCAAGTGAGAGAAAAATTCAATCGGAAGCATCCTTGCAAAATTGCAACGTCAAACGTTGCAACGATGTAACAAAAAGAAATAGAAATCTAAACAAATAATAGATGTTGTAATAATTTTTTCATCGTGGAAATATTGATCATTCTTATTTTAAACGTCAATAATATCGCATCCATTTTAATTTTATTAGCATTAAAAGGCCTCGAAACTAGCATAGATATGTTGCAGATTCTATATATTTGAGTAAATATTTGAGTTTTCCGTTTTGTATACTTGTGACGAGAGGGCGAGAGGAACGAAGTTAAGTATTTTAGGTGCGATTTGAAATTAGCCCTGTTTCCACTGATGAGAAGGGAATTTATTCGTACTGTGCATAAATCCACCGCTTACTATATCTAAAATATTGCCCTTGTTTCTGAATATATAATTTCTCAGAAAACGTTGAGAAGTTAACTTATAACTCTATAACTTTAAACAGGAGTAGTTGTTTGCAATAAGAACAAAGAAAAATATATACGAGTAATGGGCAAATCGAGAATAAAAGGCAAAAGACAAGCCAGCATATACAGTTGAACACAGCTTAACTAGAATAGTATGTGAATGTGTATAGTAGACAAAAAGAGATATTCGAAAGAAAAAATTCACCTCTCAGAGGTTTTGTTCAACTTTACAGCTATTCATCATGATTGATGAATCCTCTGAATGAATATCTAAGTGCTAAAAATCATCAATCCTTAATTAGAGAATAGCGTGAATTATCTTGGTGACAGCCTCTATCTTATCTGCAGCAGTTAGCGTGTAAAGATACATTCTGGAGTGCTAATCGCTTTGGCGCAGTACGTTGCTGCATATGCTATCGGTTTTGCTTTGTGTAATGCGGATTATCCGGATACTGCTTTGACTAATGAATGCATTAGGCTTTTTTTGGATGAATGCTTTTCCGGATCTGGTTCAACTTAGGTAGAGCCAAGCAACCTATCCTGAAAGCGTCCGGCAAGGCGCAGAAATCGATATCACTCTGGCATTGAGGGAAATTGACACTATTCCTCGTCGTGGAATGTGGATTTTTTTTTTTCATGTTAAACTGACGGCCTCATGGTGTTCTATTCGGTTTGAGACAGTGAGCAGTTATGCGCACAATTACAATTCAAATTTCTTCTGGTCTTATTGGCACATTGCACGCATCCAGTAGTTAATTATTCATCGTTTACAATTATCATCTCCCATATAATATGCGATCGTTTTTATTGGGGGGTTTTTTTGCATTTCATAAATGCTGAATCCTTTCATTTGAATTGATCATCCCGATTGCTTCAAAGTGTCCATCAGTTTATAACAAGGTACAATTAATAAAACATACTCTTGGTATAGATTATGTTTTATTGTGGTATAGAATTGTTATTTTGTAATGTTTGTCGGTGCCTCTTATAAGTATGTCTTTTTGGGTATCACGCTTAGGATATAGGTACCGAGGAGTGATAGAAGCCGTTTGCAAAGGATCACATATATTTCTATCTCTATATAGTTTATCGTTTATTTAGTTTTTTTTTTTTTTGAATGACAAGTTCGAAAGTATCGCAATTATTTGACAATAAATAAACTTGAAATATATTTCGTCAAAAATTTTCATAGGTGCGGCGATTCATTTTTTCAGCAAAAACACTGTAGTAATATGGAAACAGTGAGTGGGATGGAAAAAAAAAAGAAAAGAAAAGAAAGCTCCCTATTACTAAACCTTCATGGCAGTGTTGAGCGTTACGCGATGAGGGACCAACGGAAGTTGGGCGGTAAAATTTTTGATGATGAGATTTTATTATTTTTTAAAAATGGGTTGATTTTTTCGAATAAACCTTGAAATAAACAGCAAAATTCCCGATAAACCTAAAGATTTATTTTGATGGGAAATTCCGACTAAGAAATAGTGCTGATAATTCCAATATTTAAATCGTCAATTACAAGTGGCAACTAAATTAATTTCCATACGTAGGGTTTCTCTATTCGATTGTTTCCATTATCGCTGCGTTAAACTATGATTTTGTTGAAAGTTTTGAGCGAATGCTCTAATGATGGAAAATGAAAAATAAACGAGGAATAAATTTATGGCGCAATTCAATCGGATAAATATGATCTTTATGCAAGGCAATAAATTGATTATTTTATGAATATAAAATTTCTATTTAAGGTTTATATTAGTACGTTTAGGCGTATTATTTAAAGTGTTGTCGATGAAAGGAAATAAAACGCAGCTGATATTCGTAACAAGTGCCCTACAAGCGGACAGGCGGCATATTGATTACCGACCGACATTGCGCTTGCCAATGTAAACTGCTGCATTTGCTGCCGCTTTGAATCGCAGTAGTTTTAAGTGTTACGGTGATGGTTTTCTTCAGTGTGTTGTTTTTCTCGTCTCTTGCGTAGAACAGGCTTCTTCTGTTGGCCGATTGCCACTCGCACTATTTGTGGGAAACTTTCTATGCTTTCACACTATACGAAATTCCATTTCGAGCATAATTCGAAATTTCTATTAGCGTTATTTATAGATTATTTGCACTATTTCTATGCATCTTTGCTCATATATTTTCTTCGGTATGTTTGATAAATTTTTCCTCAACTATTTGTACTAAAAATATTGTACGCTCACTTCAATTCGTGCTCTTTGAAATTTCTAATAAAACCAACTTGCATTAGTGGAGTCTTAGATGGACTTCCCTTGTGAGGTTGTCGATCCACGATGGTCAAGACGGAAAGGGGGGGGGGGAGCGGATTTAGTGAGAAATATGCTGTAGTTGATTTTATTACTGATAGGGACAATCGCTTACGAAATTGTAATGCATCATGCCAAATTAAACACACACATACACGCACATCTAACGTTAAGCAATGTGGGTGAAAACGTTTCTGTAATGCGCATATTGGAAGTGGAACCGATGCGGACTCTAGTTGGAGTATACACAGCAGTGATGTGTGTTATCATCGATGAGATTTTATGTGCGATGAATTTTTTAGCGATGCATGATTTCGTAACAAGTTGCCCTCGTATGTGCTCTTCAATAAAGTAACTTCGCAGCTGCAGAGTCAGAGGTGTAGCTTCGTTTCAAAAATTGGAGGGTATGGAGTGGGAGAGGGAACAGTTTGCCCATAAGGGTGAATGGGGACCACATCGATTTTTGGACTTTTGCGTGGGTTTTAGAAGGCGTGAAATTGAGGAGAAGGAAGTGCTTGGGAGGTATGGGTCTTCCTGTCTCCCCTTCTTCTACTATATGCCTGCCCATAGTGATTATTTACTAGTTCATTGGATATATTGTCGTTCGTTTTTTCCTCATTAAGTGGAATTGCGTCTGTGATGAGTTTAAAGTGCACTTTACAGGTGCATTAATATGTCTATAAGATGGTAACTTTCGTAATTGTCATAGAGCATGCACCACAACAAAGACACACCTTTCGTTTTTTTTTTTTTTGCTCTAGCCGATCGATTACCTTATGAATTGCTAGAAAGTTTATTTGATTTTCGTAAGTAAGGTATTATAATGAAATGCATATCATTGATTAGTAATGAATTAATTTTATTTTGTTAAACATTCTTCGCCGAGTTGGTTAAAATCACAAAGGGGCTAATTGAGTTCTTCTAGTTCTTTGACATTCTGCGCTTCATATAAGTAGCTCACATCGAAAGTGTATTTGTAATCGAGGCTTTCGATGCTATCGCTTCATTTTTACAATGCCATCTTGAAATCGATTAAAGCTTTCGTTGTTGACGGTGCTCTAACATGTGGGACGTATCATGCACATATCCTCGATTTGTTCATTGCACTATCTGCTTGTGAATTATAAATGGGAGGTACAAACTGAAAGACATATTTGCAATAAGGTATGCAAATGAATTTGGTGACAGCGGCATATATACACGCCATGTCATTAGCAATAGCACAACTCATTTTCAGTTCGTCATCCAACATGCTCAGATGGCTGATACACAAACACAACCGGAACGCCGCTCATTTGCCTATCATTAATGACTGACTCCCTCCCCCTTTCTCTCTTCCTTCTTTATTTTTCCCCCTTTATTTTCTCCCTCTCTCTTTTTTCCTCCCCTTTCTTTCTTTCATTCTCCATGCTTTCAATTGCTGTACAGTCATCTCGTTTATGCGACTCACGATTCACTTATATAAGTGGAGACATCCCATTTTTTGAAAAAAAAAAAACGTCCTGGTTATAAATATTTCATAACTCGTTCAGTGTTTGTCCCTAAGTTGCTGCAGTATTCGAGGTCAAGGCAATGGTTGAACTCGTACAGCTTGACGGGTAAACATTCTAACTGAACCCGATATATAATCAGTGCTAATCGGATAATCATGTTGAAATATCGCCAACGTCTTTTATGATTATTGTTGTCCATTCGTGAGTTGTATAAAAACTAAGCGATCTCATATCTCATCGAATACTTGCAAAAAACTATACTTGCAACGTTAATAGAGCTTATAACTAAATCGATATTTATATCGAAACATATACGATTGCATCATTACAGTTGTTCGTTATATTTTTCGTTTTTCTCTATTCGGTATTTATCACCTGAACAAAAGGCAAGTTGCACGTTCAACGCGATAAGCCGTGCTCAGAGTTATTACCACCCTATATTATTTGCAACACAATGAAGTCGTTGTTTATCGTACTGCAATTCATACTTGAAAGGTATTATTCTTTTTTTTTCTATCATTTTCAATGGTTGTGCTTTATGGATTTGTTGATTTGCTTTCAATATCGATTCGCTAAAGAATCTGGTGCAATATCTAGGTTTTTATGGGCGCAGTTTCCCAATAAGCTACATGAGTTTCGCGAATAGTCGATTCAGTGCATATCCCTGGATATTAGATGAGAGGTAGCTCACGAAGTACACTAAATGGTATTGTAAACTAGCATCTTGCAAGGAGCAACTTTTAGAGGTGATGCTTTTATGCGGCAAAAAGAAAGGTGATAAGATTCCTGACAGTACGAGAGTTTCAGAAAACGTGAGGATGGAGGAAATTAGAATCTCCGTCATCGATCATTATCCCCTTCATCCGCAGTTCCCACGTTTTCCTCGCAGTACTAGTGCATTGTCCTTTTGTCGGACTTTTCATTTATTTGTTCATTATTTCGACATATTAATACAGTCTTTCTAATCGTCAATGATCGCTTGTGAAGGAATATGCTGTCGTTTGCAGCATTTTAGATGCGATTCGAGTGTTATTAAGGCGCTGTTAAGTGGGTCGGATCAACAATAAGATACATGGCGTTGTTGGACCTAAACCCTGGACTTATATTCCAAGACCTTTATCCACTAAAGCAGTGAAGATTCCCCGACTGCGGTTTAAGCCATCTCTCCCCTTGTACTAGATTTAAGTCGGCTGTATTTTTTTTACTCTTCTTCTTGTTAGTGATGATGTGAATCGTCTGTACGTTTTCATTTTGCTTTGCTATTGTATATATAACGCACTGAAGATATTACGTATGTTCATAAAAACTTTCAATGAATGAATTTCTTGGGACTATACGATCGCACATTTCATATTTGCATAGGTTTTTATGGTGCTAGCTATACGGGGACGTTTCTACGTCTGACAACAAATCTGAAGCGATTAGAATGAAGTTCCATCGCTGCATCTTTTTTAGATCTTTCAATTATTTTGTCTATTTGAAGAGGGCAATAGTGCTCCGCTCTTCCGAAAGGGTCACTGCATTTTTAGACCGGAGTATCATTCAATAACTGCGTCAGAGTCGAACATCTCTGGTAATTTATAAATTGATATTATCCACTCTCTAGGTATTGGCTTTTATTAATTTATTCATTTTACATCTTGCGCTCAGATATCATGCTTTGAAAATTCTCTTTTTTTTATTACCAGACTATATTCGCTTCTGCTTTCTTCTCTGCAAATTACAGCAATTTCATAATGTTTCTTGTGGATTTTCCTTATGTTTATCGTTTCTTTCCCTATTTTTTTGCATCCGTCGTTTTGTTTGACTGAACTTTGTATCTCTGTTATCTCTCTCGTTTTTTCCTATGTCTGTAGCGTCTTTTAATTTTTTAAACATCTCGGTTTTCTTCGTTTTTTTTTGTCTCTGTCGTTTCTCTTGATCTTTTTCACACCTATCTTTTCCGTTAATTTTTCTTTCGTCCATTTTTCCTTCTCATTTTTCTTATAATCGTCGTACCTTTTGATTTTTCTTGGCTATCTTTTCTTCTCGTTTCGTAATTATGTCGTTTTTTCGGCTTTTCTTACGCGTGCGGTCTCGCACAATTTTTCTTATGTCTACCTTTTTTTTTCTCTGTTTTTTATGCTTGTCATTCTCTTTCATACATCTCTTATTCCTCTTTTTTTTGATGTCTTTGATTTTTTCTTATATCTTTGATTTCTTTCGGTTTTGTTTGCGCATGTCGTTTCTTCTAATTTTTTTTTTTTTTTAAATTCTCCGTCGTTTTTTCGCACCTTATTCATAACTATCGTATCTTTTGATTTTTCCTTCTCCATCTTTTCTTTGATTTTTCTCATTTCCATCGTTTCTTTTCATTCTTCTTATAGTTTCGTTTGATTTTTCTTATGTTTGTAATTTCGTTTGATTTTCATTGCACCTATCGTTTTTTACATATCATTTCATCCAACTTTTCTTTCGTAGTTTTTTTTTCTCAAATTTTCTTGCACCTTTTGCTTTTTTTCTCATCTTATGTCTATCGTTTTCTTGTGTATTTCTTTTGATTTTTCTTATGTTATTGGTTTCTTTTTTATTATTCCTGATTGATTTTTATGCTATAATTCTCTCGTTTATCTGCGAAATTAGTTGGCGACCATCTTTGCTTCTTTTAAACTTTTTCATCTGTATATTGTTTTATTTTTCATTATTCGTGCATAGATCATCCAGGTCTATTTATGTGCCTCAATTTTGTGATTATGCTCTCAATTTACTTCGAGAGCATAAGTCAGCGTTGGCGTCAACCTTTCAGAAAATTTGTTTTACAATTCCCGACTTTTAAGAGTACTCGATTTCATTCGGGTCAATAATGCAATAGCGAATTTATTAGATGTTTAGATTTAGATTGAGAGTAATTTTTATCCAGCAATGATCTTATTAAGCAACTTTTGACAGCAAAAAAAAACCTTTTTTATTTTAACAGCATTATAACAGGTATTACTGGTTTAGGTACAGGTAGTAAGTAGGTAATCAAGATTGTTGGATCGATGTAAGTACGTATGAGTGATGGTGGTATTCGCAAGAAAGTGTATCGCATTTTTATTCGCAGTAAGCAGCAGTAAACAGGTGGGGTTTAGTTGTTACTTGTTACTACAGCGCATACAGATTCGTAAGCGTCTTTGTGGTATTAGTACTAAATGCGACTTATAGGCAGTCCAAGTTATTCTCACTCTGCTTCCTCTTATTCTCAACTACATTCAAATCCTCAATAATTTGGTTGATTGGCTTGAATTATCTGAGCCTAAGAGAGGAATATCAAGTGTGGAAGAGGTGTTTTTCCTTTCGTTTTTGTGTCTCGCCGGATTTTGTTATTGTTGCAAAGTTTAGAATGTTTTCAGCCAGTTTTTATTGATAATGATATATTTATGTTTTCGTTATATCCTATTTTATGGGTGGCTTATTTTGTAGGTCAGTGCAATGTTTCATTGCTTGAAGTGCCGGTTTGTTGAAACGACTGTAAAGTTATATCACCGTTGAGCTTCTTAACCATGGGGCAGCGATGAGTAAGCGGAGCTCGGGGAATAGAAGAGGAAGGGAGGAGGAGGAGAAAGTTGTGGAAGATGACGATGAAAATATGGCGCTAAGAAAGACGATACGACTGAAGGCTATTTGGATAGGTTGTTTTTTGGGCGTTATGCAAACTGCATAGCTGTTGATCACACGCATGCAAATATGCACAAACGCATAAGGGATGACGTAAACAAGCCGTTGTGACGTGTATTTTGGTATACATCTCATTTCGCTTTTTTGAGGGCCAATAACCCAGAATACCAACTGCTTTGCATAATTAATGCGTAACTTGCTGGCCATGTGGCATATCGATTGATAGCGCTTATAAGGATTTCTTCACGCATATTTCTCGGTTTGTTTTGCTTCCTATTTCCGATCTTGTTGTACGACCCCTCGTTAGATGTTGCCTTTGCCATCTATTGGCATCAACCTCATCCGACTGTTATTCTGCGTTATTTCTGCAAGCAGGTAGAAAAGTAATTTACATGCTTACCAATTCTAAATCACATTCAAAAATTTAACTAGTAAGAACTAACGGACGTAACTTTTGATTTTTTTTCCAAAGGCGTTGTTATAGCGAGGCAAACGACTATCGAATGTGAAGCGTTTCTCTTTCAACGTTTTTTTTTTTTTTTAAATAAGTCCATAGAATGCCAATTTTTTTTCTTGCTGTTTTTCGTTTTCGCTATTATATTTGCAAAGTCGAAAACGAAAAATTATTGCAGATTATGCTAAAAATAATTCAAATGTATAGTTTAGGTGTAAATTTTACCGAAGCTAAATTGCGTTTTTTATTAGTTATTTTCTGAAGCTAAATTTGTTCAGTTGAATTTCATAATGTTTACCTCTTTTAATGACTCTTTTATTTGCTTATCTCGTTAATGGTGAAGAAAGAATTTACTATATTCATTTATATAATTCAATAATTTTTGAAATAAAATAGAGGCAATCTTCTTTTGCAACTTATTTATGAAAATATTTAGCTCAATTGTAATATTATAAGAGGCTATTTGAGTGGTAAGCGAAGATGTACCTTATAAGGTATCACTAACTTATATTGATGGCATTCGTCGAGTGGAATTCCCCATTGGTGATGATCAAACAGCACAAGTAGCTATAGAAGAATCTTCTTGCAAAAATGATTTAATTTCGAAAAATTCCTCACTTCGATTATTTATTTTCTTCGCTTATCAAGTAGCAACTTCAATAGATGCGTTGGCGTTGTGCTATTTGATTAATATTGTTGTGTTACAACTATGAAATAGTGCTATGAGTGAAGCGAATCTCGAATCGCTATTCATTGATTTGAAACGAAGAGCATACAAGGAAGGGAAACTATTTTACATAGGAGAGATTTAATGATGCAAGTGGATGAGCGCGAAACGCTTTTCAAGTTATCGACTTATAACGCTCACTTATTATAAGCAAAATATGCGAAACAGAATTTTCAAGACTTTCCTTTGAAGAGCATCATAAATAAATGTGATAGCTTTACCTTATCGATGCGATTGTTGAGCAAATGCAATTCATTTTTCGACATTACAGGTAAGTTTCCACTTGTATATAGTTCACACTACAGCACTAGTATATCGCAGACGCTTCAGTATGTGTACGGTGTACGGTGTTGAAGCTAAAATTTCTTCAGCTCCATTTTCCAATAGAGATAAGAACGATGAGGACGATAGTGGCATAATGAAATATCGATAAGAGCACAGTGAACTATAAATTCTCGAAATGTGCAGCATAACTTATTATTGAATTAGCTAATAATATAGCGATTGAGAAATTGGTTCGCTGAATATGCTGTGTGAATACGAATAATGCGCGTTTATGCAAAGCAGTTTTCGAAAATTTTCCAGCATTTCACCGCTTACCTTTCTTTATTCGTCATCATTAGATCGTAGACAAGAGGTAAGACTTATATCTATGGAATTTCTCGTTTTTGTTTATTAGTAGGAAGAGAGTGAGAGTGAGTAAGTGAATGAGTGAATGAGTGAGTAAATAAAAAAATTCTCAAATGAAACAATTTTTAGATTTTCTAATTGTTTCATTTCTTCTTTCATTTTTCTATTTTATTTTCTAATTGTGAGAAATCTTTAAGTGAATTAGATTAGAAAAATAAAAGTTTTCGATCGTTGTGCTAAAGCGACTATTATTGAAATATCCAAGTTGTGTATCTCTGAACTGAATTCAAAAGCATATCAAATTATGTGCACCAATCGATAATAGCATAAACGCAATTGATTTCCACCGATTTATCATTGAAGCTATTCATAGCAATGGTGATTTCTTCTGCAATTAGTTAATGCAAACAATTGTTACGTTACAATAGACAAAATACATTGCTTTGGCTCGCTTCACAGTTTCGAAGGAATTGGCGAGAGGGGGGGGGGGGAGGGGCTGAAGGGAATAGGACTGAAAAGGTGTATTCGCTTGGAACTCTACGTCAGTAGAGTCTACTCTCTTCGATTTTAATTTGCTATTACAAACATGCTTTATTTTATATATTACGAACTATTCCTCTTTCGCCCACCTTATCCAACAGTTTAGGTTGATTTTGAGCTGAGGATGTTGGAAGTGCTGTAAACTCATTGAGGATTTAAATAACCTTCATTATTCGAAACATGTCAATGAACACCTGTTCTAGGTAACCTTTGCGTTAATTTTATCAGTATCGGAATAATGAACTTGCGAACTGTGATTGACTTTGCTGAGATCTAATGCAACTGTCACTTCGTAGGTGCAACTTTTTGCTCTTTCAAGGTATACCTATTTCGCAGTATTATATAAGACGTTGGTTGATCGATGACATTTTCAGTGAAGATCCCAAATTATGCGGTTTGATTGAAGTATTTACGTTCGCGGCGTTAAAATAATGGCGATGAGGAAATGTAAATTGCGAGTAAGTAGATGGTGTTTATTTGTTGTGTTGAAGTTGCTGGATGATTGCAGAGCGGATGATGCCAGATGGTCAGCTGGAGGAGTGTTCGTTGAAAAGAAACAACCCAGCGCGCATTAGCACTCTTAGATGCAGCTGCTGTGCAGCACCAATCGCTCGTCAGCGGTTGCTCCCGTATCCGGTTAGTTGGTTTTCATCAACCATTATTGCAACACATTTTACATTCGAAATGAGGTTATTGGAGAATTTAGCAATGAAAGGAGAGAATTTACGCTTATAGGATGAAATGAAATGAGCATCTGGGCGAGTCAGTTATGGCTCTAATTTGATTATTGATTGAAATTAGGCAAAAAACACCAAGGTTGATCAAATTATAACGCAGTTGCTGAACCGTATAAATCTGCTTTTGGCCTCTTTTACCGATCATTAAACTTTACCATATCACCGACTCAACCATTTTGCCCCATAAGACGTCGTCTTCATAGTATCGCAATGTGATGCGTTATGCAGTCGATGTGAGTGTCGCCTCCCTGCTTGGTTGGATTGCTCTTAGCTCGTTTTCTTTTAGTTCTTGCTCATCTGTTGCAGTAATTGCGCTCTTGTATATTTGTGAATAGTCGCATCTGCTTTGTTTTCGCTTTTCCGGTGGTTGTGCTGCTGTTCAATCGGTGGTGCCTTCAATGATTTGTTAAGTGCAGCGTCTACGGATTAATCTTTGAAATGCGATATGGTCTGTTAGTGGGCGCTTGGCATCCATGACAGGTGCGCCTTTTTCGTTGCAGGGGGCTCTTGCTTTCTCAAAAATGCTGCCTGCTGCCGTATTTTCGGCTGAGCTTGAGTCCTTTGGGGCTTCCCAACTTCACCTATGCCATAGTAGCTTCCATAATGATCTTCTAAAGAATTTACTAAATAATCTTGAATATGACCATTGAGTTTTGAATTTCTCGGGCACCCAAATGGGTTTATATTGGGAGGGAGGAGAGGGGAAGGGCCAGAACTGTTGCTGTGGCAAGAGTTATCATTGTTCTCAAAATTTAGTCAAAGCAAAAACAATAATAAATGAACCCTCAAATATGTGGGAATAAAAAATTTTCGGATTTTGTGATATAAGGGGAGTGGCTTATTGACGAGCGAGTTATTTCTTTCTGTGGAAATGTTGAGAAAATTTTTTGAGGACGGCTTCTACCTGAGATTTTAAAAGTTATGAAGTATGCAAACGATTCTTTTTGAGAAAGTTGCAAACGATCTGCGCTTTCTCTGTCGAATATCGGACTCCTATTCGAAGTGGCATCCAGTGAGTCGATTATCGGACCTACAGATACACTGACTTCGAGAAGTTGCGAATAAATTTATAATTATCAAAACATATAAACAGTGGAATTTGAAAATCTCATCATCTTCCACTGATCCTTTTCTGGAAGCTACACGACCGGTCCTTCCGTTTTTCCTCGGAGCCTAGATCCGTCTTTAAATTTGCGAACGGCATGGGATCTTCTTCTCAGCAGCTTTTCTTCAACTATGCGTTCATTTGAGATGTTGCTGCTGTTATAAATCTTGGGTTTTATAAATAAGCAACGAATCATTTGACGATTCGGCAATTCAATGGTGAGCATAAACCACAAAAGCGTTCAGTTGAATTGTTTTTCAGATTATTAGAGAAGTTCGGTACGAATATAATTTTAATATAAGACATTTTCGTTAGTTAAACATTTCAAGGTCAATTCCTGCATTAAAATGCAAAAGATACGCGTTTTCAAATTGCATTTATTCTTATTTTTGTTTTTTTACCCCATTTTTACATATATATATATATATATATATATATTTATATATATATATTATATATATATATATATATATATATACTTATTTGTTTATCGTTGAGTTATTTATTTATTGCCACACTTTTTTACATTAAAGACAGCACTTTCTGCACAGATTGTCGTCTTCTTCACGGCTCCTATTGCATTTCTGCAAATGTGGCACTGTGATTTTATATGCACCTAAACTTAATTAACAATACCTTCGGAAAGATCACCTTGCAGCTGTCATGTTCCACACATGAAGGTTTGCAAACATAATTGTGCGCTATTGTTTTTATTGCAGTATATTGCCGATAATCGCTGATAAGGCGAAGAAATAGCAGAACATAAACAACGATTGCAAAAATAATTCTCCACTATTGCCGATAGTTAGTTCTTCATATATTACGTGCATTCGGCTATCGAACTATCATAGAAAGAATGGAAATACAGATATAGTGAGATTTTCTGTGATGATCTTAAACTTACATTTTTTTTTATTTTGCATTTCAGAAAAATTGTGCCTTCAATCCATGAGCTCGTCCACAGCTTCACAGTCTCTCATCTAAACGGGTATGAACTGCTCGAAGAGCTGGAAAAAAGGCCACAGGAGGTAAATTTTTTACTGAGGTTTTTTTTTCAACCATTCATTAAACCATACTCGAAGATCCAAACTTAATAACGGCTTTTTGAAATTAAGTTTGATTGTAGGTGCGATGGATTGGTGACGCGAAGAAGCGGCCCCTTGCTATATTACGGGGCCCTAGCGGCACGTTCGCCGTAACAAAACGTGTGGTCGTCATCGGCAGGGAGTCGACACACTCCAATACGGATCTCATTGTTCAGGTTCGATTGTTATGTTGCGTTCGCTGTTCTCCCCATTATGCACATCATATATATATATATTTATATATATATATATATATATAATATAATATATATATATATATATATATATATATATATATAATATATATATATATATATATATGCAGTTTATAAACCTCTTAACTAAAATATTTCATTTTTCTTTACAGAGAACAACTACACATAAGCAGGTGCCATATGATTCTTTCTTATACGGGCCAGCCAAATCGCTGGAATATTAAAGTAAACGGAAAAACGGCGTGCTGATCAACGACAAAATGTATAGGCGCGCTGAAGAACCTCAAACTATTCCTTTCTGGTGAGTTGCACTTTACTGTTTGTACCGAGTTATCAGAGGCTGTATATTAGTGAAAACTTATAACGCTAATCAATCAGCGCGCATATAGAATACTTCTGGTTTATTCGCAATCAGCCTCTAGTGAGGCCTTAATGAAAGTTTAGTTGTAATCTTCTACAGTTGGCGAGATGCGTGTAAGTTTATTTTGGTATGCTTGTAAGCTATCGGCAATAAAAGTATAATTTGATAGGTCGGCTTCAGTTTCGAGGATCGTCTAATATAGGGAGAAAGGAGATTTAGTGGAAAAAAGAAATGAAGACGAACACCTTAATATGCATATTTTACAAGAAACCCTCATTTACAACTTTTCTAGCGTATAATAGCGGTAAAAGGTTTTTTTAGATGGTTGTGGTACTAGCCTCATCAAGTACATTTCTCGATTTTTCATTGTTTTTTTTTTTAACTCGATATTAAAGAAGTTGTATATTTTGTTGTTGTTTTTATCACCTTGAAATTTTGGCACTTTGCCATACCATTTTTTTTTAATGCGACAATAGATTCCATATTTCAACATTTGATGATAAATAGCGTTTTATTTGTTTACACATTTATTCTATCGAATAGTGTTTCATTTAAAATTCTATCAAAGATGGATTTATTTCAGCTGTATTTTTCGCTTTCCTTCCACTTCGTTGAAAGTTCTTTTCCGGGGAATGGAATCACCGGTCTCCGAGGAGGATTCGCAATATGCGATCAATCCGAACACGACAAAAACTCCTGAAACAGCTTTTACTCGCGTCGCTGCAGGTTTACGTTTATCGATGCGCAAAGATAATTCTCTTCTTGTTTTTTTTTTTTGGATGGCGAAACAGATACACCTCATCAGAACGATTATTTGCAGATGGACTCACAACGAGATACATGAAGTGCTCATCGAAATTTATCGGATTTTTTGTTTCTTTGGCAGAACCAAAAAAAAAAGACCCCACGAAATGTGGAAAATTCAGAAATATGAAAGACACATCTATGTCTTTGTTATTAACGATATAAAACGCATTTAAAATTGACCTCTAAGTCGTTTCTTCTTTTTTTTTTTTCCACGACTGAAGTGATATTGATTGCGAGAAAAATTAATCGTTTTTTTTTTCTCCTTTCAAAGCACATTAAAATGTAAATTGAATCATTTCGTTAAGACATTTAGACGCTCAATCTGTTCGAATCCTTTATTTCCCATATCGATGGAGCGATTATGAGAAAAAAGCGATTCTAGATATGAGGGATGTTGAAATTCCATCAATACCTGAAACCATCCGGGAAATTACTACTTGGCGAAAAAAAAACTCGAACGGATGAAGCATAGAAAAAAAAAGGTTAATATGCGAAAAAACCCCTCCGCTCTCCATCAATCTTGTTTCGTTTTTTTAACGTTTGTTTTAATTTATGCCCGAATTATCTTTCTTATACAATGCAAGGTATCATAGTTACCCGTTCGGAAATAAACATATGAATGAGGAAATTGCAAAAATTGACAGGTGTATATCATGAACGACAACTGCAGTATTTAAGTTGATGTTGATGCTGCCGATGTGCTTTTCACGGAAGCGTTCCACAGTCGGTCGTCGTTCCTGCTGAAGTTGAAGCTTCGCCACAACAAGTTTCTCCCACCTGTTCAACCGACCCCAAGTATTTTTTCCATTTTTTGCGTATGTGAAAATCTTTGCTTTTTTTTCGACTTACATATGGCACTTTGTGATGAATCGTTTGCATTAGATATTCTTTATTCTCATATCAAGAGAAGTGTTACACGTCAATGAAAAGGTATTGCTATATTTGACAGTGGATTTTGGCATGTCGAAATATGTCTTCGCGAAGTATATTTTCGGTCTTCTACTGCAATTTGAAGCTTTTGCGGCATAATTTCCTGAAGAAAATGCTAGAGAAAACTCCCTAGCAACTCGAATCGTAAATATATGATATTTTTTTTTTAGCAGAATCTCCTCCTCACTTCATTCCTTATTTATTCACATTATATGACTATTTGCATAATTTTGTGTCGCCCATTGCTGGCTCATTGCGAAAAATTTTTTCTTTGCCTTGCTATGTTGTAGGATAAATGAGGTTGCAACGAGAGATACAGGAATAATTTCGATGAATGAAAGTTGATGCTGATGTTTACCAAGGGATTATTCTGCTGTATTCATCGCCATCACTTTTTCATTGATACGTAGGACGCTTTATTATAGGTAGCAGTAATTCAGTGTATCACGAAAATGTTTAAACGTTGGATCTTTTCATTGGTTTTGAGGCAACCTTAGTAATAAAATTGCTTCTGAAATATAGAAAACTATTTTCTTCATTTTCCTTTCCTCAGGCTACAGATGAGGAGCAGTGATCTAAAGATACCTCCTAATTATAGGGTATGAAATTTTCATGCGCTTCTTCTTGCCAATATTTCATGAAAGTTCAGTCTTTTTCAAGTAGATCTATTGCTTGTATTTATCACGCTATATTGTATTTGCTAATGAATGTGATAACAAGAGGAAAATTTTACGATTTCAGTAACTCATCAACAAGTACGCTTGCCACAACACCTCAGAGGGACGACTCTACTGAAGGTTTGTTCTTAGCGCTGAAGTGATTGAAATAGTCTACTTTTTCATTGATAGCGAATTTGCGGCATAACATCGAATAGAGTCATTATTATTTTACGAAAACATCTCATCTCAAATACATATCTATCCCCTCTCCATCAAAAAATTCGATGAAAGAAATTATGTTTTTTCTCACAGATTCGTTTCCTTCGTTGCATTTGAAAATTTACCACAATGGAAGTGTGTAATGGTGTTGGATTATTCACGTTTTATTGCTGTTTTATTAGAGCGTTATGTGATATTGTAGGTTCGTTGTTTTCCATTAAAAAAATTTTTTTTTAATTAAAAGAATAAGTTCCTCTCAAAAGATATTTGGATTTTTCTGAGAATTGAATAACACTTAAGGGAATTTATTTGAGATTATGCGGCATATTTTTTTTATGTTCGTCGCTTCTTCTGGTTCAATCGAAACGCATATTTATTCTCACTCACTCACAGCATATTTGTGTCGATTTTATCCATGATTGCAAATGTCAGTGATTGCTAATGTATACTATATTCCTTTCATTGTCGATTTTTACCACTTTTCAATGAAGTTCCCATATTCAAGAACTGCTTTTTCCAAATAAATCTCCTCAGAAAAAAGAATTTTCGTGGTTGAATTTTTTTTCCCCGCATTTTTGTTCGTAATTTTTTTTCCTCCATATTTTCATATTTTCTATTTTTTTAACGTATTTTTTCGAAAGAGGATTCCATATTTTTGAAAGAGGAAGTTCAAATTCTCTTTACGTCTACAAACATTTGCATTTTTTTAAAAAAATTTTTGAGCAAATCGCATAATGGAGATTCCAATGAATAATTAAACAATTTTATCGGGGTTAGCGAAGAAATATAAACGAAAAATGTTCGTCAATGAGGAGAGTTTTTTTTAAATAAAAACTTTCAAATTTTCCACAGCTACGACACATTTTACTCAATAAAATCGCTTTTTTTGATTTATTTCTCATTCCTCTGCATAGCATCATTTCTCTTAAAATTATTATTTTTCCAGAATACAGAAATCCTGAAGAGAAGCCGCCCTATTCATATGCGCAGCTAATCGTTCAGGCAATAATGAGCTCTCCAGATCATCAAATAACCTTATCCGGAATCTATGCCTTCATAACGAATCGCTATCCATGGTATCGTGCCACTGATAAAGGATGGCAGAATTCTATTCGTCACAATTTATCGTTGAATCGATATTTTTGTAAAGGTGGGAAAATTTCTTCATAACAATAGACCTATTAATGCAAAACTAATTTGTGTCGGAATTTTTCTTCCGTTTTGATAGAGGTCCTTGACGTGGCTGGCAAGCTACAAGCTAGATGCGGACAGAAATGAGCATCCACGGGACAATCGATGAAGAAAAAGATTTAACGAAGAAGTTCTTTGCTTATTTCTTCCATCAAAATACGTCCAGAAATTGACAAATGGAATTGAAGTGCAAAAAATAAGCAGTAACGATCATGCATACTATTTCTCAGCAGCTCATATTTTTAGGTCGCCAGGGCTCATGATGAGCCAGGGAAGGGTTCGTTTTGGAGAATGGAGCCTTCATCCGCGCAAAAGAACATGGAAATGGCCTACAAGAAGCGGAAATTGAAAACAACTAAAGGGAACAAGTAAGCACAGATACTATTTTACTGTTGCGCACTTGACCAAAGATACTGATAAAAGTTCACTGTGAATAATTACTCTCAACAAATGTAATGAAGTATCGATTTTCGACGGTCATAACACAATTGTCTTAAGCGTTTATTTCATGCTATGTTTATTTTCTTATCCGAAACGATAGCTGAAATTTCGAATTTCAAAAAAAAAGCGCCATAGAGTTGTTGCTTTGATCACTGAAGCTAATAAAAATATCAGCACTCATAAGTGAAGAAACTTACTACATCTCAAAACGGCGATATATCCCGGGAAAAAAACCCAAATATACTCCAAATTGGGCTAACACAGATAGGTAATATATCAGTTTGCGCATGGTTTTTGCTTTATGCTACTCCTTTATATGTAATTCATCTGGGATCTATTATGTGACCAGCACCACAGTTTTCTGCTTCGATTTTTTTCTCATCGTTGTGCGCCATATAGCGTTGTTTCGTTACGAGAGAAAAACATCGCAAATTTAGGTAGTTTCTATCTTAGTCTTGTCGTAATAGTCGAACTTGAAGAAATACAAGTCCGCCGGCAGCAGATTGTGATTCGGAGGAGGAATTTCTCTTTGATCGAACGTCACCGTCACAAATCTGCACAGCTAAGCTACATCGTGAACACACTGATGAAGCAACTACTTGCCAAGGTGAGCACTAAAAAAATTTAAATTACATTAAAGTGATGTTGTTTTTCGGTGGCGAAATTTTACCGAATTTCTCCATGATTACATCTAACTTCAGTTTCTATGATAACGCTAAACTTCTGTAGTCCAGTTTCTTAAAAAAAAAAAAGTAAGTTAGAGCAGCAATCAATTATCGCTTCCGTTATATTATTTCATTCTAGGGAAAACATGTTGTGAAGCGGAAGAGACGTCTCATTACAGCTGTCAGCAGGCAGATGATTGCTGCGGATCTTCTAGTGAATGGAGGAAATCACAACGGAACGATATTTCACCGATCGTAAATACTGATGCACAAAGTAATTCGATATATATACGATTAGAACAATGAAGAATTACTCTACAAGACAATGCATAATGTGCATTTTTTTTAAACAGAAAGAATAGCGAATAGCTAAGCGTATATTTAAAAATTACTTCCGTACAAGTCAGCTATATCAAATTTTTCTTTTTAGTGTCTCCTACTTGTAAGTTGTACTGGTGAAAGTTAGCGTCCATTTGAGCAGTCTATTGCATCAATGCAGTCAATGAGTAATTAAGGTTTTAAATGTTTCAGAAGTATTATCGGCACTCTTTTGTATAAAAATCCTCAGTGGTGTGAAGTCTGTTAATCGTTTTAGCATTGTTGAAGTTCTGGTCACGTCATCATTTCATCTCGCTAGAATTGTCGCGAAGTGTTGCCTAAGTTTGCCCGACTAAGTTTTGAACCCGATCCTCACAGCTAGTCTTACCTTCTTATCCTATGAAATACGTAAGATTTGCTGTATCTGTTACAGGTAATGCGTGTGCAAGTTGCTGGGATAGAATCAGCGATCCTCACGCAGGGGAGCTTTTATAAATTGAGGATCGGGACTGGGAAACCGCATTTTAAAGTCTTTGCTTTTTCTGGCTTTTTAGTCCCATCATGTATGCTTCATTTTATTTTGGGTAATGTGTAGTGGGGGATTCATATGGACATTTTCGGGGTCGAAGTGATGGCTGCATAGTGATAAATGAAGTTTACAGAATTCACTGCGTGCTGAGGTCGAAAGGTAAGGGGATTAATTTTCAGAATTGCGAGCCCTTTAACGGTAATGGTCTCACTTGCTTAGTGTAGTGCATCTTATGTTGGAATGTACGAATAGGCTGACAGACACGCTTTTTGCAGTGTCTCATAGAAACTCTCAAAAAGCTATTTCTGGAGTGAATCTGATTTCGGATCTCCTGTTTTCCAAGCACTTCCTCGTTCTCATTCGTTAATCTGTATAGCGTTGGAGGTAGGGGTCTTCTCCGCGCTGTAGCAGTAGTGATAGCAGTAGCAGCAAGAATGAGAGCAACTATCCGTGAAGGCTGTTGCACAAGCTCTACAAGAGCTATTGTACGGGCCATTATAATAACCAAATTAGGTAAGAGTCTCTGTAATAATTGATACCACTAATAATGCCAATACTAGCAGTACTGTAACAGTAATTGCTACAAAAGCCTCAATTTGAGCTATTGTATATGTGGAGACGCTATAGATGATATTATTTAGAGACACAAACAAATCGGCTGCCACTACCGCTAGAAGCAGCATTATGAATGGCAGAAATAGTAATAACGATTGTAAAATCCTTGTTCATAAGGGAAGCTAAAGGTGCGGTGAATGAAGGGGAGGGGAAGCATATTTAAATAAGTTTCAACGAGGACATCGGTAAATTAAGTGTGGAGATCCAGGTATGCATGATACTTTAACGAGCATGAACTAGTAATATGTACACATGAAGCATACAAGATAAGAGAAAAGAGATATGGGGAAAACGATTTCAGTTCCGACGCTGGCATTCCAACCTTTAATAAAACAAGTTGGCGACATTATGCAAATTGAGGTAAGATGATGCATACTCAGTTTTCGAAATTTAAGTTATACAGGAGCATATAAGCTGATTTCGACACTTCTATAAAAAGGCGATAAAATTTCACTCCACCTGTGGACAACTTGCATACGCTCGATAGATTATCCGACAGGTCACTTAGGTGTATGATGATAAACAACGGATTAGTAACACTGCTGGAGACACACTACAATGACCATTCAGCAAGTTTAATTCTGAAGATTTTTGCAGTAGGAATGATGTGGTCCATCTTGCAAAAGAAGCAAAAAGGCAGTGTTATACACGGAGCACACGACATCTTTATATAATTTTTGACTTAATATTCATAGACCGATAGTATTGTAATTTCAAAATGATATCGTCAAAATTTAATTCATAATAACCTAGTGGATTTCATTTTCAATATATTCTCCAAAAACTTTTTGCTAATTAAGTGAATTATTTATCGAGAAAAAGGTTTACAATGAAATGAAATTTTTACTGTATTTTAGGCAATCATTCACCGATTCGGCACAATACGCACTCAGATTCACCATTTGTGCTTGTCGATGAATCTTCTCAACCATCGTCTGCGATGAATGGTATGATTTTCTTTGCTGTTTCGATTTCTGTGTTCTATGCGTTCATTCTTTGATACGATATTAGCGCTCTAATCAATGAATTTCCTATTAAGATAAAACAATTTATATGCTATAAATAATTATTACTATTGTAACTTTCATATTTTTAATTAAAACAAATTCTTCATTATTTTTGAGAAATTATGAGGAAAACTAAGCGCAAAAATCATAGATGAATGTTATATGGCAAAGCGGCTAATAGTTTATTTCATAAGTATGTATTATTAGTCAACAAAGCGTTAGCGTATAGCAAATTGCCTACAGTTGTAATTTATGCGCCCTTGACAAATTTTTCAATGCAGCGATATTTCAGTATTTTTACAGAGTGATTTTATCACATTGAGAAAAAAAAATTCTTTTTCTACAAAGATCAAGTAATAAACCGACGAGAGCTTTTATCATCACAACGAAATCTGTTGTGTTGAGGTTTTTTCTTTTATTATTATTATATTTTTTCCATTATATCATAAATGTTGAAATTTTAGGACTAACAGGGAAAGGGAATTTGCCGATGAACATTCGACGGATTGTGAGAGTTTATGCGAGGAATCGTTACGTTTCGTACAAAGTGCTCCATGCTCACCAAAAAGTGAGTCGGGGCGCTTGTTTTTTTTTTTTTTTTTTTTTCTTCATTCGATGAATGTACACTCTGTCGCAACGATGTTAGCTATGAACGAAACAAAGATAAGAGCATACTATCCCGCAATATAAAATTGCTGAGATTTTTAGTGAGCCAAATTGTGTGGCCTAAATGATATCAATTGGTAATGGTAACATATTGCATATACAATATATCATCGGCAATTATTGTGCATAAATTTCGCTTCTATAACGAAAGATTTTACGATTTTAGATTGGATTTATTTTATCGAGCGAAGTATTTCATATAGTATAAAATTTTATTTTGATCTTTTTTTTTTTCGAAAATTCGAGCCTATTTAATTTTGTTACTCTAGAATGATGAAAGAATTTCGTTCTATGAAAATGCAACAATACAAAATCTGTCGTTTTTTTTTTTTTCTTTCATAAATTGTTAAATCTATCGTTTCGTATTTACGTATTGGTCTTTTGATTGTTTTTTTTTTAAATTATTTTTTTCACTTCCTATCGTTTGAGGTACTGTTTTCATCGGTTGATTACACAACACTAAGTGATGCGTCGCCATCAAAGGTCTTACTGAAGTGAGAGACATTGGGAATGAACTTATTTCAAGTTCATTTGAAATTATTTGAATTTGAAGTCAACATTGATAACAATTATAGGCGTTTTTTCACGAAGAGAGCACCATTCGGGCTCAGGAACAACGTTTCGTGTTCGGCAATCGGTGAAGGATGGACGTTCACGCCTACAGTTGTGTCATTCGCCACCCGAATATCGCGCTTTTAATCTCAACGATATATCAAAGGTGCGTTAATCCATTCCAGACAAGAATATTGCGTTGTTGATTTAGTTATGATGGAATTTGCCAGCAGAAACTCACTCATCTCGGAGGCATCAATCATATCAGATGGTTTGTTGGATGATAACATTTTATATAAGCACTCGAAAAAATATTCACTATCATAATATAATCTCATCTAGCAATAAATTGCGTAGAATTCGACTCATGATGCCTTTAGTATTGTTTCTCGAAAGAAAGTTTTGAAAAAAACGTTTTTTTTTTAAAATCTGTCGATGATATCGTCGCAAAATTTCCTCAACGAATTTATCCTCGTTGAATTTCTTCGAAAGCGATGTAAGGTTTCGTCATTTTTTTTTTTTGCTTGTAAACATTGACGTCTACCGAAGGAATGTTATCGTTTCATTTTGATGCGCTACAGCAATCGCCGATGCGTCGAGAAAAAAAAATTAGGAGCAAGTAGCAATGCAACGTGACTATATGGATATATACGGGCTAGACGATCAAAAAGCAAACGCATAGTTTTCTAGAGTTAGAGAGAATGACAAACAATTATCTACGGT
Organism: Ascaris suum; assembly: GCA_013433145.1. Classification (NCBI taxonomy): domain Eukaryota; kingdom Metazoa; phylum Nematoda; class Chromadorea; order Rhabditida; family Ascarididae; genus Ascaris; species Ascaris suum. The sequence goes on from CM024187.1 coordinate 2,272,182, forward strand.
TACTGTAAAGCTTTGTGCTCTATAAGTATTGCAGTATGGTGTTGATAATGTTGGGCGCATTACCGTGAAATAATTTTCCATTGAAAGGTGGAGGATTGGGCGAGAGAGAGAGCGCGCGTACAAGAGGGAAGGTGGGAGGAAACAACACTCTAAAAGTTGTCAATGCTAAGCGTACTAAAGGTGTATTATACGTCATACATAAATAGGCGTACATTCAGATATTTTTGACCGATGGAAATGAAACGTTGCGAAGAACGAAAACCAAACATATTTTTGCAAAAACTTTAACTGAAGACGATAGGAAAATTCGGGAACATTTTTTTTAAAGTTTAGAATTAATTCACGTTCGTCTACAATTAATTCAACAAGAAGAAACAACAACAACAAAAAGCACATGAGAAAGCGCATTATTGAGGTTGCTATGTGTTTTTTACAATTCCACTAATAAGATTCCGATTTCATCAGCTGTACAAGAACTCAAAAAGTAAATGAGGAATGAAGCATATTAGTGAGATCGACATAGCTTATTGTTAGTGCAATCGATCGCCGCATACCAACCATTATGCGTCAATGTTCAACTATATAAAAGGAATGCTAGGTGGGCTGCAAGCAATGGTTTTTTTTTTGCACTAAGCTCGCGCCAAGTTGCATGAACTTTTTTTTTTTAATATAGCAGTTATCGCAGCTGCTTTTTCCATCATTCAAATAGCTATGTGACTCTCCAGTCGAAAAAAAACCGCTTTTGGTTTCGGTAGATTAAACGAAAATCTTCACTACTTCAGTGGGTATCTTCAGGTGTATATAATTTCATAGAAGTCAATAAAAAGATTTGGTTTTGAGGAGGTCATGACAAGATTTTGTAACAAATTTCGTCGCTAAAAATTTCTTAGCTTACGAGTTGAAACGATGCAACAAGTAGACCAACAGACGTACATTGGAATAATTTTGTGATATATGCTAAAGTGTGTGAAAACATTTGCTGATATGATGAAAAGAAAAAAAATTGCGCACAAGATTTTCGCGAGATTTTTTTTTTTTTTTTGCCATTCTTGGTCTCTTCATTCAATCGTACTATTCTTGACTTTTCTCTCAAATACCACAAAATCTCTGAAAGTTTGCATTGCGGTTTAATTTCGTTACTTTGCTTAGATTTGCTTTTTCTCTGATGACAGAAGTTACAATGGCAGAAATATTTACAGAATATTGCACTGTTATTTGTTAGAGTTATGCACAAAAACTTTTTGGCTACCGTTGATTTATAAAGTTGAAAGATTATATATATATATATTATATATTATTATATATATATATATATAATATATATAATATATATATATATATTATATATATATATATATATATATATATATATATATATATAATATATATATATATATATATATGCTCTACATCAATGAAGTTTTCTCGAAAAGCTTTCATATGTTTTCAGATCGGTAATGTGAGCTTACAATTAATGATGGTGCAATTACTTGATTTCTATTCGTGTTTTTTTTTCTTTGGTATTCTTATTCACTCTTTGCTTCTTCTTTTTTTTTTTCATGACGCTTTTTTTTTCTTTCTGTATCAGTTTTGTCTCTGTCGATTTCGCAATAGTTACTTCAATTAGTACCTTTGACAGTTATCCGGATATAGTTCCTCTGGATATTTTATTTTATTATCTCTATTCGAAAAGTACGCTGTTGTATCACAGCAAATCTTAGGTCACGTGGGGAGAATGACAAGGAAAGGTAAGGCAAAGCGTTATCGGAACGCATCAGTAGTATCACATTTCTAAAAATATTTTGATGTTTGCTTGAAGCTGAGGTCGAGTCAGGGAATCCAAATTTTTTTATTATGAAACGATGTTGCATTATACGTTCGAAGATCCAGTTTTCTAACATTGAAGCATTTATTACGTTATATATATATATATATATTATTATATATAATATATATATATATATTATTATATATATTATACAGCATGGCGATACAGTAGAATGAATTGAAAGGGACACATTCAGCATTGACTAAGATTTGAAGCGATAAACGTCTGCATAGTTGTGCTATTTCCCACACATTTTTTGCTAGGCGGATTGGATAGCTAAAAATACACCGATTGCAAAAAGAGGTTAAATGATGTTTTGCACAAAAATTTTGCAACGTTTATAATTTTGTTGCAAACAATAACGGGGAATTTCTTGATTTTTATAAGTGCGTGGAAGTTTTTTAAAAAATGTTAGTTTAATGTAATTTAAAAAAGAAAAAATTTCCACTCAGTTTCAATGCGGCTATCAAATACGTCCGGGGTGACTTTAGAATTCTTTTATCCATTAAAATATGTTGATTGAATTTATGCAAGTGTGTAAAGGTCATGCTGAAAATCAGTAAACCTAGTATAAAGGTCATACTAAAAGTTAATAGAAGTTGCATGAAGGTAATATCAAAAGCAGATTTTCTGAATGATGGAAGGATGAGTTTTATTTATTATCGCAAGTTTTTGAAAAAGGGCGTCGTTATCGCACGACGACTGTGCATAGCTTGTGTGCATAGATGTGTTGTGTGTGCTGTTCTGGTTGTTCCAACTCGCGAATTTCATGACCTGCGATTATGAGCTTTGAGTAGACATCATTTTATATCTCTGCCGATTTTTTTTTCCCGCATATCTCTTTTTGCGCCATTTGATCAGCTTTTCTTGCATTATTATGCTTAAATACACCATCGAACTCGCAAGTGAGGCTCGTCCTTCGACGGAGAAAATGTGTCTAGAGAACCATTTTTAGGATGGGGAAAGGGGATGAGGATTTATGCATCCGGTTGGCTTGACCACAAAGAGTTTGTCCCACTTTCTGCTACTAATGTTAGTATTTTCGGTAGTTGGTTGGCTGGTTTTGCTGAATTGCAAAAGCATTTATCATGCCAGCCATCTTGAAATGCATTCTCAATTGTTAAGCATGATGAAGATTCACCTTTGTGAATTTGATTCTTTCAAACGTTTAAAAAGAAAAATATTTTTAATCATGTAAAATCGCAAATGATAGGGAAACGTTGAAGTGACCATTGGGCTTAATTTTTTTAGACACATTTCTTCCTTTGTACGCTTCTGCAAAGCTGTGTTTGCAAAGCAAATTTTGCATTTACAATTTACATTTGCAGAGTGCATTCTGGTCATATCATGTCTGCGCGCGTGCATTTATGTGCCTGTATGTGTCTGTCTGTCTGTCTGGTAGAGTCAGTTTAAAAGCAGTTGTAGTAATCTTGTAGTAGTTTTCAAGTTAATTCATCAAATTCGAAAAGCTTAAGTTGTAATGGTTACGGGAGGAAGTGTTTGATGCAACGAATAAAATATAAAAAGCGCGATTCGTACTAATACATCTGGCGCATTTCTTCATCTTTTTTTTTTCCTTCTTTTATGCGGTTTCCTTTTTGATTTTCAAGCCACAATGAAGTAAGCTTAAACATTATTAATAGCCATTTTTTTTTACTTTTAAATCCCATGTTTCTTTTCAGTTATGCATTTCATCTTTGAAATCTAAAAGCATCGATTTTATTTGCATTTTCAATGTTTGGCTCATTTATGCCAATATTGTGCCAAGCTTCCTAGGCTCCCACAACTGTGGTCGAAGAGCGTCTATATATCGTTGCCATCGAAAAGTGATTTTTTTTTTGGTTAACTCGTGCACAAGTTATTATATTTGCTAGAGTCTCCGTGTTGATTTTGTGAGAAACTACTGCTTATATGGTTTCTACCTTGCGCTAGTATATGTGCATCCTTCTTTCAATTTCACTTTTTGAAGCAAAAAATGTGGAGTATAGCGCTTCGCAGCTGCCGTTGAAAGAAGTCATCGAGGATGTCTCGAAAGTGTCTAGATGCTCACTGAAGTCAACAAGTATTTTCAAGCGTAAGGGCCCCCAAAAGGTGGTCTTGTAAAAAATTTGCGTGGGAAGAGAGACGGTGGCCCCTTCTTATTGGTTTGTGGAACGCCGCGCTGAGAAGTTCTCAGATTGCCTCAGGATTTCACAGTTGCCGATTTCCAAGCTTGAAGATGAACCAACATGTGTGGCCTGTATGTCGTGAAAATTTTCATTCAAAAGGCTCTTTGCGCTTGAGCTATTTTTACTGAAATATTTTATTCATTATTGGGCGTAAAGGGGCTAATGTTTTGAGTTTTACCAAGCTCGGCTCCGCTCGAGAATCGGGATTTCTGCTGATGTTTGCTGAGTTGTACTGAGACGCCATGATTGGCATCCTTATCGACGAAAACTCCCATATATGAAATTCGGCGACAATTAAGTCACCTTTAATTTCCAGCCTTCATTTATTTTCGAGAATTCGCCCTATAGCCTTAATTTTGCTTTTAAAAAAAAGCGTATTTGGCATTTACTAGCTTGGTATCCACTATCAGTTGATTTTGACAACGTGGTGGTCATGTTTGTAGCCGATTCTGCGATAAAATCAATATGCGCTCCACATTGTATCATTTCTGTTTTCGAAGGCTTTTTTTTTTATTGCAGTACACGCTTTTATGCTACAAGAGGGGTTAAAATTCGAAAAGAGATCGTATTAGGTATTATGAGGTTCACGAAATATTCAAAATAATATTGAATAGCTGGTTTCTCAAATTCATTGCCGATAAGAAACTGAAAAACGCTGTCTATTTAGGCATACTGTTCGTTTTGAGATTTGCATAATGTCGCACGTTTCTTCATTCATTAAGCGTAATTACTAGAATTTACTTGCGCTAAAAAGTAATATTAGTGGGGAGCTTTAAGGGAACTCTCTTAAGTCGTTTTTAATTTCATTCAGCAAAATAAACTTGAACAGTCGTTGATTGATCATTTGCGGAATTATTATGTGTTTAAGTTTCATGACGCAATAAGCCCACCATTACGGTCGATTATGTGATCTCATCAACTCTTTTCGTTCTTCTTTGTAGCATCTGATAGTACGATTCATTCGATCGCCTATGTGATGTTCGATCAAATACTTATCGAACTTTCCATCTGAGAAACGGCCTAGAAAGTTCCTCCCCCTCTTTTCCTTTTGCTGCTTGCGGGATAGTATAAAATTGCTTTACGCTACGATCATGCGTTGATCTCATTTCCTAGCAAATTGCTTTGCTAAACGCTTGCTATTTCATAGCTTATCGCTGAGTCGTTTTTCTTGAATATTTTGCAGGATCCTTGTTCCTACAGTCGTTACAGGTAGAAATAATTTAAACATAGGTAACTACTTCAGGTAATTACTCCACTATCTTTGTATTGTTTGACGTGCTTTTGACTTCATGAACATCTTTTTCTATAATTTCTCAAGGAGCACTCCAAATAAAAATAGAATTGGCATAGTTTTTTTTTAGTGACCTTGAAATTTTTTCTAGTGTCTTAAATAGAAATCCTTACTTTGAAATGAATATTTGCTGAGAAATATGAATAGCTATAAAATGAACTATCAGTAAATAAATCTAATAGTTATTGCGCATTTACTGATATGTAATAATGATAATAAAGCGCAGAAAATTTTAAAAAATGGAATGAAAATAGCTGTAAATATATAAATGAAAGCAAAATAAGTAAACAGTGAGCATTAAAAAAATAGAAAATTCAGGTGCACCTTTGCGGTTAAATAGAGAAATAAGATTATTAAATAATCGTTACTACACTTCTGTATTTTAAACTAAACAAAATGTTCGAGACTCTCAATTTCTGCATCTCGATCTTCAGAGCCAAGCCATCACACCTTGAAGAGTCTTGAGTGGTTTTTTTTTTTTCTGGCAGCCTCTACCATTTCACCACCAACATTCCAAATCGAATTTTAACACATTGGGCGATCTGAAATTCTGAGAGACATACATGTTTTGATTATAGCCCTCTTTCCTTATAGAGCATTTTCAATAAAATCTTTCATTTCTTTCTTCGAATAGTGATTTACAAATTCTCATGGTTACTTGTATCCTTAGATCTTTCAAGCGTTTTCTTTTCGTTTCCATCTTATTGACTATTCTAAATCCGCGAACTGAAGTAATATTTCTAGCGCATTAATTTTTGTTCTTGAGCTGGATGCACTGTGAAATGTTTATCATAGTATGATAGGGGGTAGTTTTTCATAGTCGCAAGTCGGGCCGAAAGCAAAAACAATTGGGAGAAATTCGGAAATTTTGAACTTTAGAGATGTGTTGGTTCATAGCCGAGGTCATCGGCTAATATTTTCCCAGAATGGCAGGAGATGGAGCATTAGATGATCGTAAATCCCAACTCTCCAAAGGTACAACAATTATAAAACAGATCGTGAAGGGAACGTCTTGGATTTTCGTAATACACTAATGTGAAGCTTTCTGCAGACGCTAATGTAGAAGGAAAATAAGTCTTTTTCAAGTATTTTGTTGTTCAAGAAGATTCCACGAAGTTTGCTTTTCAAGGGAATTTCTCTCAAAGTCTAGTTATCAGTGCTTGAGCTTCCGGAGCCTCGCAAGGAATCCTGTCGTGTCGGAATCCCCGTAGCATGAAAATGGATCCACGCAGCACAATGGATTGAGTGGCTGGTTATTGGTAGAAAATCCTGCACCTTTGTAAAAACTTGCTAACGAGTCTTGGAGAGTACTGCGATTTGGGCAGTCCTGGACTCAAAAGAATCTCTGCTACTTTTTAAGGGATTCACATATCTCTATAGGAAATTCCTGCAAACTTGTGAACAGCTTGCTACGGATTTACGCAGTAATATAGGCGAGCCGATGACCTTTTGTGCCTGCAGCTTAATGGAAGGGTTTCTACAGCGTTACCGATGTTCGCTAGGGATTTGCGATGGATCCCCACGGATTTTTTGAGCAGCGCTATAATCCAATAGCGAATTGCAACAATCTGTGCATCCAAAGCTTGAAAACAGGTCTCCAAAGCATCATGAGTAATCCTTAGGACGTTACAAAATCCCTATGGACATAAAAGGAGTCCTAGTCTTCTGTAGAACCTTCTAGTCGGTCTTAATAACTTGATATAGAGAAGTCCTGTTGTGTTATAATGAACTCTTCCGGCTTTAAAGTTACTTTCTGTAGCATCGTTAAGTATTCCTCAGGGCGCTTAATGGACTATTTACAGCATTGTAAAGAAACCTAACAACGGTCCAGAGAGTAGCATTATAGGAAATTATTTGAACCTTTTAGAGGCTTTCGGGTCTTGTTCGTCATGAGAAAATCTTAGCGCTGTTATTGCGCAATAAATGATTGGTTTGTTGATTAAAAACAACAGTGGAAGGTGCATTATTTTAGAAGCACTATAACTTAAATGTATATTAGTAGATATTATTATGATAAAATTTGGAAACGTCGTTGTAAGTTATTATTTTAAACAGTTAGAAGCAACAACAGAAAGCACATTTCCAGTGTTACGCATCATGCTATTTATATAACTCTGACGTCGTTCTAGTTATTTGCAGATACGAAAACATCAGTGGAAGTGAATATACGTTAAATTACTGGATGCGCTCATTATAATGCAGTATTAGAGGATATAGAAGATATAGATGGAGTTAACAAAATGCATGCACTACAGTAGCGTTTCGCAGACACGACGTGTATGACGCATTCAAGAAAAAGCAACCGTAGAAATAACGTAGAGATGCGGTATGCGATTAGCACAATAGTGTTGTTGAGTTTTCATAATCTATTAGCTGTATGACTATGGTCGATTTAATTTCAGACACTAACTTCTCGATCCACTTGGCAACGTCTACATCCATATCAACGTGGTGGAACGAAAAGCTTGAGCACAACACCAGTAAGAGAACTTCTACAAGGTATGCTTTTTTTTTTGCAAATCTTATAGTCACATCATGTGCTTACAAATATATCCTTTTTTTTCTGCATCGTTATTTTCAGCTTAGTTTGTTTTTTTTTATAATCATATATACATATATATTTTACGGAGGCATTTCTAAACGTAAATTCTTTCGTTATTATGTTTTTTATTTGTTGAAATGTTTTTGAAAATTTGAATTTGTTGTAAATTATTGTTTTTACGTATAGCATTATGACTGACATTATGTTAATGTTCGAAATTCACTGGTGAATTCGTTTTTTCTTTTTTCATAGAAATCATCTTCATCCCTTAGCTAAATATCTCTTGTTTAATAATCGATAGGCGATATATGATTTTCTTACTGAATGTTTTATCTATAAGGTTTTCATCATAAAATATGATAGAAAAGATTCTGATCAAGTTGAGAATTGATTCGCTTTGCCAAATTCCACTCGAAGCATCGTGCGTTTTTTTTTTCCAGAATTAATTAGCAATGGTTTTCATTATTATCTTAGCTTATACTATATGCAACTTATGAATTGAGTTTTGTTCGCAACTCCTGCTGAAATGTCGAAATTTTTTAGGGTCATTTCATGTGTATAAGAGAAGCGCTTTCAGGCACAAGTAGTATCCACCTTGAGGATTTGAAACGTGATTTAATTATGCTGTCTCACAAGAAAAGATGCCCAAGGAAGCAGCGCTAGTAACATCGTAGCTGATCGATTGACGAAGGAGAAGTGAATATACCTCCAAGACAGAAAGGCCCATCGATTTACCACACACGAATCTGCAGCAGCTTCATCCCCAAAAACTTCGCTTCTTCTCGAGCATTCCAACAAAGGAATTGGGAGACTCTTACTCAGCCAACCGAAAAACATTGCTGCTGAGTCCACGCCTGAGTCGAGCACCACTCACTGTGAGAGTGATTCCGTGAGCAATGCCGTAATCAAGCTGGATACGAAACCCGCTGCCCAACTTGTGCGTAATATGGTGTCGACGAGTCGTAAAGCATGACCATGAACCGTTGGCTAAGCAACAATCCGAACCGCCACAAAATGCTTCCACAAAAACAATGCCAAATGTTGAGCAGAAACGTGCAAAAAAAGCGCGACTGCTCAACTGCACCAGTTGAAGAACTCTCGACGCAACGATGATATACTTAAGGTTCGTACAAAATTTAGCTTTGCTAGTATTTAGTGGTTCTGTAATTGCTGCTTTTTACTAACTGAACTTTAGTGATTGATTTCGGTGACTTCAGAGTGAGTCTCAATAGTACAGGATTCGATCGTTGGCAATGAACAATTTCTTGTTACTAAATAAAGTCCCACTGCATATGTCACGTTTTATTAATTAATCAGAAAAACAGTAACTTGCAGTGAACAACTTAAACGATAACTTAGATGTTTCGGAGGTTCCGACTTTATGACTTCGACTTCTTTGATTTTTGCGGAATTGCTGAGTACTTTTTGTGGTTGCTTTTCATTTGGCTAATTAAGTATTTGCAGATGAATGAGCAAATTTGATTGAATTTAGGTGATACGAATTGATGAGGATTCAGAAAACCGTCATATCAGAATGCGATTCAGCAGGAGCACCCAGAATACGACCGTGGTGCAGCCAGCGGTTCATCCCGACGGAGCGAATACCACAGTGATTTCAATTTGTAAAGCTACTAAGTTGAAGCACTTCAGAATATGACACCTTCGAGTAGTTTGTGGTCACGGAAAAATATATAGGTTTATTGGAAGGGCCCGCACATTTTCACGGTTAAATATGATGTGGGAATGCTTTTCGTGCTGAATGGAAGGTTGAATACGGTTTGAATAAAGGATTCCGACGTTTAGGCCCGTTGATTAGAAAAGAAAAAAACGGATTCACGTTTATTCAGAGACAAAGGCGATCTGTCTTAGAATTAGTTTGTAGCTGACAGGTCGTCGTCACCTGCTTGAGAGGTTCCATTCTTTACGGTGAAATAAAATAGTCTATATGCGTTTTGAAAAGGATCATTATTTGAGGAAGAGAGTTAGGATTTTTGCTGAAAGAGGTTGCTTTAATCTCCTCGCTTCATGAGAAACGATCTTTTTAGAGGATGGGGCTCGAACCCATTCTAGTGTCCATAATTAAAGCATTTCACCTCCGTTTTGTTCAAAGATTTGCTGTTGTAATTTCATTATTTTCTGCTTATAGTTTATGCTTACTTTATAAAAAAAAGCGTTCGTTCTACTGCAATTGAAATCACTTTCTTACGTTTCAGAAGCAGTAACTTACCTTACATTATGCGTGCTAGTGGTGTCAGTTTCATACTTAATGGTGTCACATTTCACCACACATTCACTTCCGCTTTTTTTTTTTCAGACGAGCGCTTCGTGGCAACACCACCTGCACTCGATATGAATCCTTCGACGAATACAGAACAGAATTCTTTCATTCAGCAGCCAGAAAACTCGAATAATGCCATTAGCACTGTGGTTCCAGTTGCCGCACAAGCGACAAAATTTACCACCAACTCAAACAACAGTCACAACAACCGCAAACAGTATGGCACTAATGGGATGTGCTTCACGCGTAATGCAAGAGGATATGTTGAGACGTAATGCACAAATTGTTCGCACCAGAGCGGTCGTACCAGTAACAGTCGCACTTCGCGCTGATGTGCTCTAAATCACCATATGCTGAAACGACCTTTCAGGGGCAGAACATTGCTAATCTTGGCAATATGCCTAGTCCGGTAACGCCACAACAACTCGTTGATAACAATCTTTTGAGCACTACGCACACAATTGATGCAGAATACGCATTACAACGAACTTGTGCAAATGATTGTCGCAAGCAAACCTCTCGATGCTTCAGCAGGCGCCTCTTTCTGTGCCACCAACACTTCTATAACATCAACAGCAACTCGCAGTCGTTGCATTCGACAGCAAGTGCACAGTTTCGCGTAGCTCCAATCCAGTGTGGATCGAACGTTTTTCACTGATTCGGCACCCATACTGTCAAGTCCACAGCGTGGAGGCGGATCAAACAATGTTGCTGAACAGCGGTCAAGTCGCCTCTTGATCAGGCACTTTTGGACTTATGTAAGGTTTAGTCACCTACCGCAAAACGAGGCGCAAGGTATTTCACAGTCAAATGAACTAGCTAACGCTATTCGCCGCTATGCGCAAATGCACTTAGCGTTCACCGTACGCCGCTAACTTTGGTCCAGTTGGCGCAAGTTCTCAACATTCCGGTACCGTTACCGCAACATCCGCTTGATCCCCAGACTAACATGGCAAACCTGCTTTCTCAAAGTGGAACGCTTCAAATGCTACCGCCGTCTCCAAACCCGTACGTTATGCTCAGCAATCAGGAGCTGTTTGCAAAACTGGCAAACGACTTTTCACTAAGAAACCAACGTTTCCGCCCAATCCGCTACTCGGTGTAGGTGGTCCACAGTTCAGCCAAAATCAGCTTCCTGAGCCCGTCTCATCAACGCAGTGCACAGGGAAGATCCAGCGTAATTGTTAGGTAAGCGACAATTTTATTCATGCAATTTTTCGCAGACGTTATTGATTTTCCTTCATAAAACATTTATGAGTAATATGAGTAACGCTTCGTTCAGTTGAATGCACGACATTTATGACGAATCGAGTCGCATATAGAAAATCTTTTTTTTCCACCATTAAACAATATCATATCGTATTGTCGAACGACGATGCAAGAGGTGGGAATTGTCCACTCTCCATTTCCGGAAGTATTACTTCAATCCTCTAACTCAGAATGTTTCAGCGTGAAGTTCGAATGGAGATGTTTGGAATACGCATAACTCAGTGGGATTTTCAACATGGATAGATGATGTCGTGTCCGTGATCGCACTTTCTAGCATTTCCTCCTTTATTATTTTCCTTTTCACCGGAACTGTTTTCTCTTTTTTTTTTCTTGCAACCTAACACCATAATTTGTGCACGTTTCAATTTTTCAGTACTGCAAACAATCAAAATGTCTATAAAATTTGAGCCATTACAAGTCATGCAATGCAACAAAATGTTTGTACTAGCAGTGCTTACTATAATCATAAATACTTGATTATTTAATTTCTCATCTGATGGTATTTACATAGCTATTCTTTTGCAACAAATTTAACTAGGAACATATTTCTAGTAGTGAAGCGTTTGATAAATTTTCCAAAACGTTGATTTAGCTCGCGCATATTTTAAGAATTATAGCTCAACGAGATTTTTTTTTTTTTTTCAAAACCTCTCCATCGATTTGTTTTTGTTAGCACCTGCTATTTTCTTTTATTATGATGGCCTCAGAAATTTGATTTGTTTTTCTTCGCATCGTTTTATATCAGTTGTTTTTTTTTTTTTTTTTTTTGCACGCAAGTCATCTCTTCAGACACTTAATAAATTGGCCTTTAGTTTGCCGGTAAATTACAATCATTCTTCATTCTTCTATTAACTGTAATTAGTCCAAATATAATTCGAGAAATTTCTCTCTTTTTGGAATATATTTCTATTGACGGTGTGTTATGAAAGGTGGGATATATTGTTCAATGATAAAAATGCGCTAATATTACATTAAAAAAAAAAAATAATATTAGTAATAAAATTATCGCCGAATTTATTAAAATATATTTGATATGTTTTTTATACTAATATTATGATTATATCTTATCAGCGCCATGCCGATTCAAATACTATTTTGTCACGTTGTGACGTAATTTTATACATGACTTGATGATTTCCAAATAAACGATTTGCTTTTCTCTTACTTTACAAATGTATAAAAGATTGAAGAACGAACAGCTGATTCCTCATAGAATAATTTATTACCTTGAAGTTGTACTTGGAAGTTTCATATGAAAGTTTTTTTTTTTTTCTTTTTTAATGACTATCTCAGTGTTGAAATTGGCTGAATAAAATTTGCTGCGAATTCGCAATTAATGAGGCAATATCCTCGAACTATTGTAATTGGTGTTGAGATGAAAGATCTATCCTGATATTCTCAGAGATGAGTTGACTTAGTTGGTGGTGAGTGGTCATACGTTTGGAGCATTTTGATGTTTAGCTAAGAAAGCAATTGCGACTATTGTGTGAACCAACAGAATTCACACTTGTAATGTGAAAATTCCTTTAGTTGTCTCCACCCCCTCCCCTCCCCCCCCCCCCCCCCCCCCCCCCATCTCCCTGCAAATTGGTCTGCAGCCGTCACTAGCGCTTCCTTGGAAATATACGCGCTTGATTTGTATAGATGAACAACATCTAACAGATTCTTTTTACGCTGCCTGGGATTGAAAATGAAGAAGAGTGGACCAGTTTGTTATCAAAGCGATATTGGCAAGCAATAAAGAACACCAAAATGTCTTTGTGATAGCATTTATGATTTCCACGTGAAAGAACCGTCTTCGATAACGAAGGCATCGTTTTGTTTTTTTCAATTTTTTTTCCCCCAACAACTGAGAACAGTAATCATATCGAGAATACAGGAGATTTGCACAAGTAGGCCAAGTATGTTTAGAAAAATACTGAGAGCGTTAGAAAGACATTAATGCTCTATCAATAAGAGATGAAAGGATAAAAGTTTTCATAACGGTGAAGCTAAAGATGAAGATGATAGGCAGTGACAAAACAAAGAATTCAACGCAAAATTTCGACGATATTAGTTCTATCAGTTGACGATACAATAACACTGTAACGTAGTGCTGAAGTGTTTCGCATCTTTATCTGCCATTGAAGCATATAGTTCATTATACTTTTAATCCGAAAATCTCAAATTCTTCAAGTATCATTTCGCTTAGCACTAATAAAAGATTGAAAATTTTATCGAGTAACGACGAATCGATGCAACATTTTTTACTAGATATACGATTAAAGTGTTGTGGATGTATACGTTAACCTATAAAGGTGGAACGTTTGCCGAGGCACCTAATAAATGAACGTCGTAGATTATTCATCGAAATTTACATAGTGACTAATATATGATACAAGAAGTTTTCTTCAGTGATCCACCCACTTTATGCATTTCAACTGAAGCGTTGATTCATTCCATCATTTGTATTCATTCCGAGATAATCCTAAAATAGAATCACTTATGAATGAAATGAGTGAGCGATTAAACGATTCTGAGATATGAGGGGAATGAATATTGCTGAAATTAAATGAGGAATATGTGGTAGTATTTGTTTTTGATTTCTTACTAATCAAATGAAAAGAAATGTACCAACTGCAAAATTCTGCTATTTGTTTCCCTTCATATCAATTTCCCCCTCCCCCCCCCCCCCCCCCCAATCCTTCTACCTTTTACCAGCCACTGCAACACCTTGCACAAACATAACTTTCAATAATCATGAATTCTATTAGAAGACGATATCTGGTCGAAAACCATTTCGCGCTGTCATTCCGTTTTCGAGATTTCCGGACGGCCTAATTACATAAGGAATGAATAGATAAATAAAGTGAATTTTAAAATTCTATTCACCTCTCCTTTCTTATGCTAATAAACTAGTTGCTCGTACTTGCCAATAGACACCATTTTATTGAGCCTCAAACATTCACTCTTTGACTGATCTGCTCATTCATATAACACGCAGCGTGCATTATAAAATTTCTTTCTCTCATATAAAATAAACCTAGAATTCCTTCTCCATAAGAATTTGCTATGTTCACCTCTCGAATCTAATGAGTTTTCACAAAAAAGACCATCAACATGGGATGCAAGCAAAGTCCAGGATAGGAGAGAGAGAGCTGATGTTGGTTGTGATGTAGGAAAGAAGGCAGACGTGAGGTAAACCACTCTAATTATTTTCTGCATTGAAAAAAAAAAGCTAAATGAAAATAGGCCGTAACGTTATAAAGAATAGTGAATATTCCTAATACAACATGTCATTGTGCCTAGCAATCAGGTCCGAAATTTTGTGTTAGAAGAGAAAAATTGCTCAAATATGCGTTAGGTACGGAACAGGATATTTCCATTCTTCATTAAACTCTTGGACGAATAGAGTCCAAAGCACTTAACGCCTGCTTTGCGCATTTTCGAGCATCACATCTGTCCTCTCCAATCAGTAGCAGCCTCATCTTTTGGTGTCTTCGTCGTCCATGGACGCAAGAGTACCGACTGGTCCCATTTGGTTTGAGAGGCGAAAGTCGCAGGCCCTTCGATGATAAATTTTAATTTGCTATCAGAATCAGTTTAGAACTTAAGGATATAAAATTAACCCTCCTACATCAGTGCTTCTGAATTGAAATTCTTTTACTTGATTTCATGAATTTACGAGTTTATTTTATGTTCGATTTGAATGTGTCAGTAGATGGAGCTGTACTCCCTTATGCAAATATTTGTTACCTATTGAAGATTTATTTTTCATCGCTCATTTATCGAATTGAAATTGAAATATTGTCAGTGAAATAATCGGCATCTTTGAACATATCGCTTTAAAACTCTATGTTTGTTGAAAAATAATATAGACTATTCGGGTATTAAATAATTTAGCTCTATTCCACTTCAATGGTATCCGATGAATGTAAAGAATGTTGAATCAATAAAATTAGAGGATCGATATGCTTATTATTTGATGACACTATGAACTAAAGATGAATTGTGTACGTTTAAAAAAAAAAAACTTTAAGGCGTTTTTATATTTTGACTGATATACATTCATAAAACGAAAAGCATGCAAACTATGCATTATATTGGACGTCATCTAGAGTAGTTTTTTTTTTTCCGTATCTACCTCAAATAATTCTTCAGACGTTAACTGAATGATAAGTAACATTTCGAAAACAATATTAATGGTTCAGAAAGTACAAACAATGAATTGTGTTCTTCTTTTTTTTTTCTTTTGCCAAATCACTTCATCAACGATAAAGATGCAGAAATAGTATTGGATTGAAATTGATGTATGAGAAATGATTGGAATATGGAAAATCGAATAATCGTAGTGAATATACTCACTACTCCCTTCCACATTTCAATTTTTTCCCGTACACTTCATGCGGTGAATAATTTTGCGTTCTACTTGAAAGAGTACACTGATGGTGGATTTTGAACCTACGAGATCAATAGGTGTAAGCACAAAGCATCATGAACGCTAATAATGTTGTCGGATGAAAATCACGTTGATGATATTAATCAGTGGGGAAAGTAATAAAGAAGTTGGCGGTAATTACGAGTTGTAGGAGATGATTCGAATTAACAAATGGAATTAAATTTCAACTAGTTAACAAATGTCTTCGCATCGCTTAACACATGCATGTAAGCGGCATTAGTAATACCTACAAGGTTAATTCCGCTTAACGCATTAGGTTCGCTTGATCAGTGTAGCAATGAGCAAAGAAGGCGTGTACCGGGTGAAAAAAAAAAATTTCGGATTTCCTCAAAAACTTGGTGAAGTATGACTGTACGTCTAAAATTCTTATCTTTATCTTTAAAAGTTATGTGTCATTTTGTAAAAATAAAGCAAAAAATTTTCGCGAAAAGTTTTTCGCTATTCGCCTCATTGAAAAAAAAAAATGGTTCAACACATCATACATTTATCTAACTTCCGAACACATTTGTATTCCTTATCTCAAATCTTCGCCATAAAATAAGGTCATTCATATGTAATACTTTAAAATAAACAAAAATTTTAGCTCATATCTGTTGTAGAAAAAGAAAAAAAAAATGCATTTGTCATCAATACACACAAATAGTATATTATACATACGGGATGTATGAGCACAAAACGGAGACAAAACGTGCAAAGAAAACTCTTCCGTATATGATACTCATAAGACGACATGCAATCCAGCGATGACTTAGATAGGGTCATCAACGCGACGATACAGTTGTATAAAAGGAGACTACTACAATCACGATGGTATGCCCTTATCAGGTACACGATACGTATTGCCAACATGTCGATCACAAATATGGACTTTCATTTCTCGCCTTACTCTATTCTACAGAGAACGCTTCCCTGCTTTCATTACTTTATTGCTTTAATGGCTTTCATATGTGTCAACTGGTTGTGATTCCTCTCTCACTTCAGCATACTCGATCGTTTTTGTTTGCTGCATAATTTGCGTAGATATAGCAGTATTGCGTCAAAGGTTTATTTCCTGCTTTATAGACAAACCCATTGTAATCAACGCATAGGAGCTATAAGTGTACCCCACCCCCCCTCCCCCCCCCCCCCCTCGCTTTGAAAGATATTATCATTTCGAAATCAAGCAGTCGTTAGTTCTGTAGCTCTAAAGCGAAGGTCTTAAATCTTATTCAAGTCGTATTGATATATAATGGTAAACATGTGGTATTCATTTTGGATTTTCACCTACATAATGTGGAGAGTTGGATTTTTCATCAATCAGTTATAAACTTTTTTTTTGCTTATTGTGGAGGTGTTTTTCATTGTTGTATTTTCTGCCATTTAAGATTAATTACTCGTTCAACGTGAACCGTTGCAATGATGAAAAACAATTACAATACTGCTATATCATCTTTTTTTCGTTAAGCTGAGAAATAAATTCCTGTAATGAACATCATTATTGCATTTGGCAAATCAAAAAATTTTTCATTAGAAAATCAATTTTATAAGGACCATTAGTCATATTTCAGTATTAAGTACAGCTCGTATTCCAAGAGTTTCAACGTTTCAGATTTAGCAAAACAAGAAAAAAAAAATTAAAACGAGAGATTTCAAAAAGAGTAGAAGCTGAAAGCGCATCCGATTGGCTTAATCAAGCCTTTTGCTCCCACTTCATCCTCCAATCTTCTTAGCTATCCATGTGATCGGTTGCCCCTTCAGCTAAAAACGTTCCCACTAGCCCGTAGCATTAAAATATGCTCTAGTACAAGCATGGAATTGCAGGCATTTTCTTGGCTAAAGTTATCGTAACTGTAACTGCTAGTTTTATCACTCTTTTGATATACAGTCTTCTTATATGGGCACTAAATTTTCCGATGGTTTCAAATGTTGTCGGAAATCGTGCGTGTACGCAAAAGACCGGAAAGTTTTCGTAGAGAAAAACACAAGCCGCAAAGTGAGTTGAGATTCGTTTTGGCTGGGTAAATAAGCGTTGTCGTATTGACAGCGTGAGAATGTGAATCACCACAACCGTGTCAACCCACATTGGAAGGGCGTGGGCGCATACGTCGTATGTCCTATTGATGCGTAGCTTCAGCTGCATACTACCTTCTGATGCGTAGTTTTTTTTTTTATTCAGGGATCGTGTGAACTCAGCGACGTTATCTATAGGAGCAGTGCTTAAAACTAAAGGAAAAATTTCGCGCTAAAAAACGTCAGCTTCCGTTTCGTTCATTCTGTAGGCGGAATCATAGGTAAAAGATTGCTTCAGTAACGTATGATATGCAAATCAGTAACGTGTGATATGCAAATCACGGAATGATGTCGTCGTTAACAGTAGATCGGCTTTTTAGAATTCGATTATAATTGTGAAAAGTGAAAATATTGAAGATCGTCTAAGCAAATGATTCATTCTAATTTTTGTGCATATTCTCTTCCGCTTATTTTGTTTTCTTTTATTTGTTTACACTTTTTTTTGGAGGGAGGGAGGCGAACTGTATACCTTCAAAGATTATGCAAGAAATATTTGCCGAAATACTAAATGCGGCGTGCAAAATGGTTTGCAACTCATTGCTATTAACATTGTGTTGTGCAACAATTACCGCACATGTCACATTTACGAGCGTCGCGTTTTGTTTACTTTACGACAACGTCATCTCGTCGAATTCAGCGTCGACCCGTGAAGCACCATATTTAATTCCGTATAGGTAAACTGCTTCACATTCTTCGCACTGTACGTCTTCGTCTTCGCCACTCACCAACTCGTTTCATTTTATCGCTTCGTCGTTGTACCTTCCACAATCGGCTATCGAAGAGATCTGGTCTAGCGCACTTGGCGATGAATATAACAGCTGCGAAAATGCCACGAAAGATTTATCTCGAGCGATAAGAAGCCTATGCCACTAGAGTTGTAAAGTTTTTGCTCCACATAAGCCTTATGCTTGCTACTGGCGACTATTTGTATTGAATGAGCGAATTGCAGTGCTTTTCCAATCAATGTTTAATTAGGTCTATCTATTCTCAATAACCAGCCTATTATAATTGTATTTGTAATCCCAAGTTTCATTTAGATCTGTGATCAATTCATTTTGATTATTGAATTTAATCAGTTACATTTCTTTTTTATTTCCTTTTCATAGTCTTTAAAAGTTTGCAGTTAGCTTCATTTCAAAACTCTCTTTGAATTCATTTAGCTCTGCTATTGTTATCAATCGCATTAGCAAAAGCAACCTCAGTTGTGATATTGGCAATTATATGTGATAGGATGCGTTCCTTTCGACAGATCATCAGCACAAATCGATATCATCTGTTAGTCTCTTAAGTGCACCTTTCTTTGAGGTAATGAATTTCTATATTGGTCTCTAGTGGTATGTAAGCGATAATGGTAAACGATTTAATACCAACTGTACGACCAACGTGGAATAAAAATAAGCAGAAATGTATGGTGTCGAAATTCTTATATAGGCAGAAATCCCGTTGAAAAAATTTACTAAAATATTAGACGAACGATAGCAAATGGCTTAATATTTGCAAGAACAATCAAATTGATAACGTTACTCTCGACTGATTTGTAAAATAGTCGAAAATTGTTCACCGCTTCAAAAACGATAGTAGATTTAAAAAATTGATTTGCTCAATTCTGCTTCATTTGAATTTCACGAAGTCGACACGTTTTGGAGAGAAAGAATCCACCTCGCGAATTCGATTGTCGAGTTTACAGTTATATGATGTATATATGGAGGTCCGCATTGAAATCTTCGATAAGACAAATGCAAAATGTGTCGGTAGTTTGAGCATAATGCGCGTAATTGATGGGTAGCAAGGGTGCACTAGGAGATAACGCGGAAGGGAAGCAGTAACATGCGCAGAAAGAGATGAAAAAACATCACAAATGTGGCAATAACAGAATGATTTAGAAGAGGCTTTAACGAGGGATTTTACAGCTCTGTCACAATAGAAGTTGTCCAGTATACTCGGAAATATAAGATATTTTCGTCTCGTTATAGACATTTCGTATTAGTAGTAATACTGAAGCATTGCAAAACCTAGGTATATCATATTAAGATTTGAGATAAACTAGCGGATATGTTTTCAACGATGGCGATGCTGCTATCATTGAAGTTCGTAACCTAATACTTCCTAACCTATATACGCGTCAAATATGAATAAAAGGTATTTATATATATATTTTTTAAATCGAGCATTATTTTAATCAGCCTGATATAAATGTATGGGAAATATTCATGAAAATTTTGACGTCAAAACATTACGAAAATTTTGTGATTAGTGTTTAAAGAAAAACTTTTAGAGAGACAAATATTTGAGGAGCAATCATTTGCTAGCAAAGTGGTAAAGCTAATATTCCATTACTCATAGTGCGCCATTGCAATGATATTCTTAGAATGAGAATATTTGCCAAAGTTACGATGACGATTTTTGACGTTTTCTCAGCAGCGAAATCCCACTAAGATCATCTCTTTTTTTTATGCTTTATAAGAGATTTATTTTAACGCCTATTATGCTTCAATTAACATTTTTACAAAAAAAAAATTTTTTTTTTAATTTATTCATCAATAATTTATTGATTTTATTGATTTTTTTTTCAAATTTACCGATATCAATAAAGATTTATTCAGTGTTTACAATAATACATATAAACTCTTAATGATTGATATTCTATACATTAGAATATAGTACGAATTGAACGTTCGATTAAGAACGCTTAAATTTTACGTACAGATCATTTCCGCATTTAAAACGTTAGAAAATATAAAGCAATTTCTGCAAAAAAAAAAAAGAATTTTCCATTTCTGACCAATAGGTTTTATTTATTTGGTTGAGTCACCACTTAATTGCAAAATTTGCTTTGAACCGTAAATGTGCTAATCTACTCATTATTACTTTGTTCGCACTTCGTTCAACTGAATCAGCTGCGAAAGAGTGATCATCTACCTCCGGATGTGATCTATTTGTAGCGTTTCCACTCTTTTATCGTTGACTTTGAAACAACTAAGTCATATTATTTTCTCTGAGTGGTGACAAAAAAAAAATTGCTATGACTAAAATTTTTTAATTACAAAATGTTAAGCATGATAAGTTCAGTTTACAGGTTAGAATGTGATTTGCATATGAATATTTTCTCAAGATTGCCATATACTCTATCCACTGAATCCCCTCGTCCTCTCTCTCATAACCATCCTTACTTCGATAGTTCAATTTTTATACGTTGATAAAATTTGTAGCTATATTATTTGCAAACCGTTTTTTCTTTACGTATTTTAAAACATTGATGTTCTCCTTCTAGCATATGTCATTTTAGTGTAAAATTATCGAAATTGTTGTAACGATGAGTCGATATTTTATTGGTCGCACACATTGATATGTCGCCATTTCTTAAATAATTTCTCAATAGTTCTTTATTTTCATTTCCGAAGTGCTATTCTCTTCCTTTGCATCAGTACGCGATAACGCCTTCTCATCTCACCTATCCGTTTGTTAGAGTTGAAAGGTACTCCACAATGCTGCAGATATCTGCGCAGTTGATTGTTGTTCTATGGCAACTTATTTTCTCGCTCTTTGTGCACTATTTGCCCACATCTTCAAAAGTTCCGTAAGAATCTTCGAAAGACCACATGAGCGATAATGCGCTCACTCCAAACCACTTATGCATTTACTTTTTTTTTTTTTTATTTTCGTATTAGCTGACGTTCAATATGCTGCAGACTAATCTCCGGGGTGTTTATTTGCTCAATTTTGCGCTAATTTTGCACTCGTACATCTTGAATTTATTTCAAGAAGAAAATTCAAGGAAACATGTTTTGCAGCATCAATTCATTCATCTCATAGACTGCAACCAGTAAAAATTTTCCCTCTTAGCGATCTAGAGTACAAATTAAAATGTCTTTCGGGCACATCTACATATATACTTCATTGGTGCTTCTTGATCTTTCTTATGGTATGTTTTGGAAGTTGCATTTGAATTACGCATAGGTTGGTAATGCGTATAGAAGACAAATATACATTATATAAATATTGAAGAATTTACGAACAAATATCTTAGGCATTCGTTTATGTTCATTGCTATAGTTAGCTATTTATTTTTTG
Source organism: Ascaris suum (assembly GCA_013433145.1). Lineage (NCBI taxonomy): Eukaryota > Metazoa > Nematoda > Chromadorea > Rhabditida > Ascarididae > Ascaris > Ascaris suum. Next base: position 2,294,116 of record CM024187.1, read on the forward strand.
ATTGATCATAGCATCGATTATATAACGAATAAAGCATAAATTAATTTAATAACGTGATAATTATGCAGGAATATTTTTCAGCGCAAACGGTCAATATGCGTGTGTCTTTGATAGCTATCGTTTTAATAATCGTTTCCTCCTATATTGCTCCTTCTTCATGTGTTCCTACGAAGAAAGATCGCTATGATATTATTCTTTCAAATGGTTTGTTGTTGCTTTTCTTATATTACATTTATACGTAAACCCATTAATAACATATAATGTATTGGCAAAAATATGACAACGAAATCCGTAATTTGAGTGATATAAATTTGCAAAGCTTGCAAATGCGACATTTTTGTACAATTGAACTGCACACATTTTGACCATTAATTTCTTGGTGGTCAAATTCGGCCATCAATTTACTCATAAATGACCAAATAAATGACCGTTTTCAATCAATTTAATCATAAAAAGAATTTTAAATTCCAGTAGGACGAGTACCGGAGTCATCGGATTCCCGAATTCTCGAAAAAGGATCGAACTTTATAATAATATGTCAACTCGACGACAGCGTTGTCGGTGCGAGAAATATCGTCTGGATGCACAATGATGCCGAATCGTCAAACTACGACAATATCAAAGTTAAACAATCGCCGTACGTTTAGAATATTTCTCTGAGAAGGATCAACACTCGAAAAGGATCGAAATTTTCCGCTATAACTATGTCGAGAAAATGATGATTTGGCGCAATTATTGGCGATTTAATTGTTGTTTTATCTCTTATGTAAATTAGCCAGAAAACGTTAAGAAATGTGAAGATGAGATTTTTTTTTCTTTTAAAACATTCCAATCAGATGTTGTCGTTTTTGTCTATTTTTAAGTGCCGAAATGTGAAGCTTTAACTTCTTGATCGCTAATTTTTCATGTTCTTCTTTCAGACGAAGGCTACGAATAGCAATCAGCTCATTTAATTCTGCGAACGTTGGCTTCTATTCGTGTAAAACGTCCGACGAAAAGGTTAATAACTTCAGAGCCTTTCTATTGAACGAATCATACCGACACCATATTTATTAATAATAGCAGAAATTGTGTGATTGTTTTTGATGCATATACACTGCGATTCCCATATTTCAAAAAAAAAAAAAGAAAGAAAGAACATTTACGATTTAAATTTGGTCGATTACAATTCTATTCTCATATAGTGACGATGAACAAATAGATATAATCAGGCGTAGAAGATCTTTAAAAGAGCAAAAACAAAAGTGAGAAAAGAAGAATATATGCTGCAGAATACTACAATATGAATGAAAAATGCAATCATTTTAGCGCATCTGATCATGACGTGATTTTCGAGTTGATCACCGTAGAAGCTTGAAGAGTGTGTGTGTGTGTGTGTGTTTTTTGTCTAGCAAAGGTATTCACTTCTTATAGGCACGAGGAACTCGACGAGTTCGATTGTTGGAACGCTGTCCAGATGCCTTTACAGGATATTGTCATAATGGTGGAGAGTGTATTTGGGATGGAACAGGCGCAGCTTCTTGCTTGTTCGTTTTAGTTTCCTTTTTAATTTCTCTCAACTGGCTGAGCTAGATGATTCGTCGAAAAGAGTAGTAATTGCTCATTTTTAAAGATATTTGTGGGAAAATGTTGCGTTCATACTTGAAACCTTAACTAGAGTATCGCAAAAATGGTGCTGACAACAAGATAACGTATCTCGCGGATGCGAATTCCAGCTGTTTCTTAGAGTCATTTGTGCTCCAAGAGGTAGAGAATTAAAGTTGTACGAGGTATTTTCTACCTTGAAGTCTTCTTTTACTAAACACCTCAAATTCCGTGAACACTCCCTCAAGAATGGGCTATAGAAACTCCTTATTAAGAAATTCTCAAACCTTGACCTCTTAGAAAATGGCACATATTTAAAAATGTCAGGAGAGTACACCACAAACAATGACCTCTTCCATTGTTGCCACGGAGAAAAATGTTCTCCATCAGTGAAATTCATCGTATATTGACCCATCGTGAAAGATTGCCCTTCACGGCGCCCATACAGACGCGATCGACGACTCGTCGAAGAAAATGAACAGTAAAAAGACTGTATTTTTGGCAAATTATTTCCAATGATAAAGACTAACTTCAAAATTCTGTATCTTTCAGCTGTGCTAAAGGATTTTCGGGAAAGCGATGTGAGAAGATAATTCCATCAATGCCGGTGATAACAGACAAAGGAAATCTCAGTAAGTTTTATTCGTTATCTCATCGAAGAGAGCAATAGAATAATTTAAAATTTTACTCAGCAAACGAAATAAAAGGGACAGATTATCACTTTGAGAGATTTATTCGTATATTGCTGTTTTGACTGAGAAATAATCAACGAAATAATGGACTACTGAAATTAGTGAAATAATAAAAGTAGGGATGATAATAAAATATGAAACGAAAAACAGTACTGCTTAGAGTGAGCAAAACTCTATGATGACGAGAAAGACGCTTTCCCGCGTGTGAATGAGAACCCGTGGTTTCTCATTTTCTGCGCCATTGGTATACCACGAAGCTATTGGGGGCCATTTGGGTATCCATTGATTTTTTTAGAGCAAATATACTGCAGATTATCTATAGATCAGAAGCAGTAAAGTAACTCGTAATTCCGAGCTTCAAATGATAATAACGGATGTCGAAATGAAATAAAACGAAAAACCAATAATTTTGAAATCTATAGCATCTCTAACGATACTTCTGACGCTTCTGTCCATCGTTCTTCTGGTTGGCGTTCTACTGGGTGTCGCCGCTATACGTTATCGTTTACAGCGAACGCATGATATGAAGTCAAGGTGATTTTGAGATTCTTTTTTTTTTTTTTTTTGATTAACAACAATTTCATAGCAATAAGCATTTACCTTTGGGCACATAAAGTGACTCTCAAACTACAAGGATTTTTCATACTCTTCCATGGATTGCGTATGCTAAGCGGTGCGCAAAATTTGCACCATGAATCTCTCACCTTCATACCAGTGCAAATATATGCTCTTGATAATGCTGATGTCTTTATTTTTTACGTCCTCTGAAATAGGAGATCTAATTCACCAAAAACGAACATGTTCGAATTTAGTTAGGTTATCGTTTTTGGCTAGATTTAGTGCTGCATAAATATATAAATAAAAATACATGCATTTGTTTATGCACATGCGTACAAGCTTCAAAACAGCGTATGCTAAATTTATAGAAAGTTATGAATTGGAACGGCACAAATAATTTGACATACCTCATTAATCGCAGAAATATATTGCAGTTGAAATTAAATTTCAGATCGACATATGCGACGAACACGATCAAAGTAGCGGCAATTTGCCCCGAATATTCCAATGAGATTCAGAAGGTAAAACACTATAGTAATTATTATTTAAAAGGATAATTTCTGTGAATATCATTCAATTTTCATCTATCATCAATTAACGACGAATAGAATGAATCTTGATGTTCCAGATATCAAAAAAATGAAAGAAATACTTTCTGCCATCTGATATTAGAAGTATATTCTCGGCGTTGTACAACCCTATTTGCGTATAACAATTCTTTATTTTCAGGAGCCCTTGATTATAGGCGAGAGTACGGAATCGGCCGAAAATATAGCAACAAAGTGAGCCATCGTTTATACTTTTCTTTCGTCTTATTGCAAGATCGCATACTATATATTAGAGGAATATTGGCCCAAAAAGTAGTCGCAATGAAGATGGCCATCTTATATTATCTCTACTCTGTCAACTATACTTGAATTGCTCAATCTTGCGACGATCTTTTTGTGAATAGTCCGGCAGGAAAGTTCTTAATGCAATAAACAGTCGAAAAAGAAATTGATTAGTTATTATTGATTAAAAATTATGAACATTTTACTTCCGGTGCAAAAAGCTCACTTCTTTCAAGTAGACGATTCGATTGTGTACATTTGCTGTAAATGTGTTCAATGCAAAAGCAAATCAAAATAATATTGCAACACGAAAATCGAGTCGATTAAATTTGCTTTGCTGATTGCAAATCGAAATAATTGAGTGGTCATGTTTACAGAATAACTAACATAAATAAACTAATAGTAATCACAAGCATCTGGTATTTAAACAAACACTACAATTGCGAATAAATGAAATGCCTAAAATTGATAAAAATTTCAGGGAATTAAAAGATGAGCACATTATGGAGCCTTTAGTGGTGTTCAATCGAAATGAAGAATCGGAGCAAAAAAGGTCAAAACAACGTTTGCAACGATCGGATGCGATTGAAGAAATGTAATTGAAAATGTTTGTGATACGCTAATTTGTCAATCTCATTAAAAACATTGCTAATAGTAACGAATTTTACACATTCCCATATTGATCTGATGGGCTTTCCTAGAGTTGATACGCTTTAATGTCATAATAGTGAATTCACTAATCGCCTTTCCTTTGTTTGTTTGTTTATTTATTTGTTTGTTTTTTAATGTATATCTGTCTCATTATTCGATATCTCACTTTGCGGGTATTTATGCTTATCTTTCATCCAATAGCTTATTCGTCTTGTTGAATGATCAGTATTTTCGAGTTACACCTCATAATCTCTATTTTGCTGCTGAGCCTAATAAAGGTTATCCTTTATATTTTTTCCAATATTCGCTAAGTTTTTGTATACGATTTCGTTATTGATGATTGTTTCGATTCGATGAAAGAGAGCAACGAATAAAATGCGTTAATTACTGAAAGATGGACATATCTTCGACGCCATTCTAACATTATTGGCTCAGTTATTGAAATCTTGAAAGGCATATCCGGCACCATTTTCTAAATGGCGATTTGTCAATGAGTTAAGGCGAATATTGCCCCTCGTTAGCGAATATCATCAAAGCGAATATCATCATCATGCATTTTGGCCATATCCATGAATTTCTCCCACCTATTTGAAATATACTTTGTCTTCAAATGACTAATGTTCATTAAAATTACGTTGTTCGCTTCAAACAAATTGATGAGTAGAATGATAGATTTTATTGGTGTAGTCGTTTCGTTGCCTGCAAAAGACCTGTTTCAAACTGCACAACGTGTATTCGCATGTAACGATGGTTACTTCGAGGACTGTCGATAAGAGGCAAAGACGTTGCGATACCATTTCACACCACTCAACATCCACTTTCAATTTTTGCGCCGTTCCTTTCCTCTTTTTCGTTCGCTTACATATAATGAATTTTCTTTTGATTTTAACTGAAATGTTGAGAATATTTAGATTTATGAGTGAGTGATCCATAGTTTAAATTACACTAAACAATTATGAGAATATTCAATAATTTATTGTTTATTCGTAGCCATATTCTAGGCTTTTCGAGCTATACTTGCAAGTGAGAATGTATAGTGATGATTATAGTGGTTTTTTTTTTTTTAAACCATCAACCAACCATTCTATTCAACATAATAATCTCATTTAATAGAGTGATAAGCTTGTTAGCGTATCATTGATAATATTGTCGTTATGTCCTAATAGAGTTGCACACTTACTTTCTACTAAATTAAAGGCGAATAATTAAATTTCTTGTGGAATTTTTTGCATTCTATTGCTAAAGTTATTTACGATCAGTAGTGAAAACGAAAGATTCCATGGCATATATAAGATGAGGTCACGATATGAATGTAGTAACATGTTGTGCACAACATAAAAGAGCGATTGATTTTCCTCTACACTAGACGTTGGAACGATCGTATAGGTGCGTCGGGACTTGATTTGAGAGCGTTACTTGAGTTCGATGTGAACTCGTTCCACCTATTAGTCTCTTAGTTATACTTTTGTGGAACTTCTAGGGCAAATCTTTTTATCGCTTTATTTTCTTTAAAAAAAAAAGAAAAGAAAAGAAATCCAGCCTTATAAACATTTTGAAAGATTTTTTCGCGCAATTTTTTCGCGCATAAAATGAATTTTTTTTTTTTTAAATTAATGCAGTGAAAATTATTATGATTCATTTAGTTCATTTTATATTGATCTTAGTTTACGAAAATGTTCAATAATAATTACTAATGCTGAATTATAGAAACTTTGTTGGGAAATTCCCAATAATGAGCATCTTTTTAAAAGTTATTTATATATTATTTTAAATAAAGCGTTATTCCTGGATTCGATTATTCTGGATTTGTTTTTTTTTCTCTCAAACTATAAATAATTCGTTGTTTGTTATTTTTAATGAAATTCGATTAGTTCGTCTTTTTTTTTTCGACGAGTCATATTTAAGCGGAAATTTCTGAACCACATAGGAAGTGAGCATATTGCCAAAGTTTTGCGTGAACTCCCCATTCGTTGAATCATTTCGTGTCCCTTAAATCGAGTGAACATCTTTCTTCACTAACAAAACAAATTTGTCCCACAATTTTAATTGTTAGACTGCAATAAACCTCAAAGCGTATATATCTGAATACTACTCTATTTTGAGTGAAAAACTGCCTGAAAATTTGCATTTATTATCGAATGAAAAAAAAAAGAAAAATAGAATACTCGCAAATTTTAATGTATGCGCTATAAATTTTAATATGAGTACATAGCCATTTTGTAGAAAACAAGAATTTATGCCCTCGAGAGATTCGATTCATAATTTGACCCCTGACAAAAAAAAAATTCTTCAACGTAAAAAAAAAATTTTTTTCTTCGCAAAGTTTTGAAAATAATTTCATATGAATAAAAATTATTTGCAAAACAATTTTACAGTTTTGTATTCGATTTTTGTACCCTAAAAAAAAGTCATATTTTGCAACAAAGTAAGATTTGTTCAACAACTTTAATTCATTAATGCTTTGTTTTTTTTTTTCGCTATGGCACTGAGTTGTTCAGTTAAAAAATAGATATGTTGAGAAAAACCCCCAAATTATGGAGCGTTATTTCAGGTCGATATGCGCTATTTCGTCCTCATTGAGCTGTTGCTAATTGTTGAAATATTTTCGAAAGAAGAAAAAAATGATGTAAAAGAGAACGATTTAGCGCATGGTAAGTTTTTTTTTTTTTGACTGGCCAGATTGCCAAGACCTTGGAGCTATTGTATTACTCTTCCACTCCTCTCCTTTCGCTCATTTATATCTTACTCCGTTGTCTCCTCCCCAATATCGATTATATATCAATTATATGTGATTTTGTATTTTTATAGTCTAAATGTATATCCAGCACTTATTTTTAGGCATTTGCTGCAGGGACAACTGCAAAACCTATCTCTCTTCTGCCCCTTCCCCGCCTCACTTCACTATAAGAAAAAATGCCATCATGAATGCACGATCGCGTTTTTTTTTAGTTCTTTTATACTCTTGAAACACAACTGCAAAGGTGATGAAACCGGTTCTAAGCAATTCCCGTACTCGCACTTTTTTCCTTAGCAACTATCAGTCAGCATGTTCCTTTTCATTCTTTCATATTTTAGTTGTCTTTGAACCTAATATCACATAAGCGAAAAAGAATACACTTCGTCGATAAGTGGATTTTTACGCGTTTGCTGTCGATACGTTTAAAGTGTCGTTTGAAGTTTCCTTGTAAATGCGTAAATAATGATGCAAAATTTGAAGGCGATTTAATAGAGTAAAGAATGATGGACCATATAAGGATCACCTTAGGATTATTTCAGGATTCGGTGACGACATCGAGTGGGTAAAGTGGAGTGAAGCGAAAGAGCAAGCAAAAGCGCTGAAAAAGCCAATCTTTTTACTAATTCACAAGAGTTGGTGTGGCGCTTGCCAAGGTTTTTAAATTGTTTAATTGTTTGTTTTTAGGCATTTTTGTGGTGCTGAGTTTTTTTTTAGGCAGTCGCCTTAAAACTGATAATATAATCCGTTCATTGCCCATATTTGTTCTTAAAGGCTCTACTAATAGAAATTACTATGAGTTTTTTTTTTAATTCAATATAACATTTGTCGCCTTGGACGAATGCCGTTGATCAACTGATATTTTGGAATTCCGATAAAATCGACGTTTTTCCATTGCCCATATATATACAGCTGGAACGGTCACTTTGAAAGAACTCATCTTCTTCAACGATGAACATTAATGGAAGGAAGGGAATGGTGTGGTCCTTTCATTATTAAGTAACGAGTATCGCACCAGTCTATTATTAAATGTGTTAAATTTGCCATATTTAATAGTAGACTTTTGCACTGGTAGATAGCATTGGATTCGTATTTGGCGGTATTACAGGATGACGGTGTTACTAGCGATAGTTTTCATATACGTTGCGATGAATACAAATTGCATACTGCTATTATGATATCAAATGTATGATGAAATAGTTAGATGAATAATTTAGCGATTACTTAATGCTATCAGTGCAAGACTATTCCGATCAATTGCAGCATTGAAAACCATTTTTCGATCATCGACGGAACGAGATGAATTTGTTAAACTCTCAAAAGAATTCATAATGGTGAATACCGAAGACGATGAAGAGCCTAAAGATGAACGATACTCGCCAGATGGAGAATATATACCACGGATATTTTTCTTAGGTGAATTATTATTCATTCGTTTTATTTTCGTTGAATATGAACGAATGTATTCTCATCTAATGATTCGATTTTCGTTTATTATATTTGTGGCAATTGCTAATTTGATGAATTTTTTTTTTCGATATGCAGATTAATTACTTCTCAACAATATTTTATTAGTGAGTTATTGATGTTTTATGGAAAAATTTCTCAATTCGTTCGCAGTGAAAATCATTGTGTTAAAAACGACGATCGTTTAGAATGAGCAATAATGTTGTGGAAAAAAACGATTTCCAGATTAAACTTAAGGTATCCAGAAAATTCGAAATGCCAAATGATGATAAGAGTGTACAATATAAAGGAATCTTTGTATAGAATTAAATCAAATAATGCCTATTTGCAATTATATAAATATGAATAAATTATGCGTGAATTTCAGACGTAGATGGTACACCATTTGAGAATATCAACAATAAGGCATCCTATCCTCGTAATTCGCACTATTTTCCCAGCTTCCAAACTTGATCAAAGCTATGAATAAGGCATTAAAGGCGTTCGGCTCTCCAACGGTACAGTTTGCGATATAATGAGTTTGTTTAATGATATTAATATGTCTGGAAGAGTTTCCAGTAATCATCATCCTTTAGAATAAATTCAAATAAAATCTTCAGGTATTTCCATGTTCTAAAAAACGTCGTTTTTATGCCACTACTTGTGTTTGAAATGAAAGATTCTTTCGGCGAAGTGTGTCTGTAGAAAGAGATGACTTCTCTTTGAACGTTCCATTAGTCTCTAATCTTATGCGGCACAAAAATTAATGCTCTTTTTGTTTCCGGATGAATCTATTTTAAACGATCGGTATTTAAATGAAATTCTATTACATCCTGTATAGTTAAAATAATACTACCGAATTAAGGCTTTGCGATATTGAAAATTGAAAATATTTGTGATGTCATTGAAATTGGTTGTGAATTTCGCTCTTCATAATTCCCCAGAAAATTTTCACTTCTAAACCAAGAATGAAAATATGGTTTAATGTGTGATATAGAGGAAGCTCTTCAAAGAGAAAAAAAAAAATTTCCGCATTTTAGAAAGGCGAAAATGATCAAACGAGTGATGATGATTCAACGGAGCAGCAAAAAATGGTTAGCAAAGTTGACGATAAATGAGGAATTTTTTGAATATTATATTATTTTCCCATGATATTATATTCTAAAAGCAAATATTGCTCATAGTTGTTTTTCGCTTTATAATATGAACGACTTTTTTCCTTCAGGATTTTTTAAAGGATAATTCAGGATCTTCAGGATTCGCTTTATAATCGTTTCCTTTCGAGGAATTTTTTTGCAATAACCGTTGTTCGTCTACAGAAAATATTAATTCGATTTACTTATATTAAGGATGAATTCGAATTTCAATAATTAAATTCGATGAGGAAAGCAAAAGCAAGCGTTGCATCATTTAGATGAGAGAAGTGCAAATAGTAGAAGTAGAAGTTAACTATATTTTATTCATTATTATTGACTGATACTAATCACTGATTTGAACTTGATAAAGTTGTACTATTTGGCATCGATAGAACTAAGAATTTCTTTATAGAAAGCCGATGAAAAAGCAGATGAACATACTGGTTGTCCACATGCGGCAAAAGTATCAGCCATGAAGAAAGAGGAAGAAGCGAAAGAAAAAGCGAAAAAGAAAGAAAAAAATGAAGCAACAAATGAGAGCGATAAAGTGACAACTGATAAGGAAGAAACGCATACTAAGAGTGATTCAAGGGAGAAGAAAGAAGATGAGAAAGAGAGGCGAAAGGAAGATGAAATAGAAAAAGATGAAGATACGAGGGATAAAAAAGTTGGCGATAAAGAAAAAAGTGGAGAAAAGCAAAAAACTGAACTTTAGAAGGTGATAATGAGATGATAAAATAAAAGCTCGTACTAATGTTGTACGATACACTCACAGTGGCTTATATCCGACTGTAAATACCTATCAGATGCTCCTCTCTGTGCATTGATCGCAAAATTTCCGTACACACAACACCATAAACAGTTTTCCTCACTAGCTTGGTTATTTGCCACCTTCGAGTTAAAGCAGCGTCTGTGTCATCCGAAATAGTCCACTTCAACGAGCAAAGTCCGACTTCGGTAGTGGATGTGAGAGTCCAACATCGGTATCAGGTGTGAGAGTCCGAATTTCACATTAGACGTGAAAGTTCGATTCCGAACTTTGGTTTATGATGTAAAATAGCGATAAGCTATAGTAGGATAAATGTAGCATCAATTTTAAATTCAAAAAAAAAAGACGTTGCATAGGTTGCTAGCAAGCTGAATTCAGATTGCACTTCTTTGATTTCATCCTTTTTTTTTTGACATTTTTGCACACTTTATTCTAACTAATACTCATGGAGAAACACAAGAAACACAAAGAAACAAAAACAGACCATATATTTCGACTATTTATTTCAGTCTAGTTTCAGTATTGCTTATATTACTTTTAATTACATCGATTGAAGTGTCAAATGCGATGTATGTGAACGATTCCCTCTATCGACTGTTTTAAAGTTGTTCGCCAAAATTACGTTCATTGCTCGAGTGATCCGAATCATTGCTTTGCTCCGTCAAGTTCACTTCTTGACAAGTTCTACTCATAAACCACTCATACGTTTTTGTTTTTGTTTTTGTTTTTTTTTTTTTTTTTTTTTGAATTTCCAAACCTCAGTGCGGAAACTTGAACCTGGTGCACCTCCTATAGATATAAGGCATTTCCTTCGGAAGATGTAAATCGTTTCACCGTTTAATATGACGAGACATGAACGGACTATGGTGTGAATTCAACAGTTTTCCTGTTGTGATGGAACTGCTGTCTTCGCTTATCCTACACATACTTCAACCTTTATCAAACCCAAAGCATGTACTCGACCCCTGGATGTTGCATACGTGTTGGAAAAATCCGCTCGCCACTTTCGACGATAACAATAGCATGGATTCAAACTTCTTGATTGTGGCTGAATATTTGAAATGTTCAGCCGCACCATGATGTTCGACCGCTGTAGGCCTATGATCGCCCGTCGCACAGATAATATTGTTTTTTGCGACGTTACACGAATGTCAGGAGTTGCTGATTGGCTGTTGGCTAGTGTTGCTAGAAGCAGTTTGCTAGACTAGTGTCAGTCCACTCAACAATTTTGCACTCGAATATGAGATAGTCCACACCTCCGTTACCTGTTGTAAAGAATAGGATAATAAGAATCGAGTTTGATACAGTTATGAAGAAGTTCATCTGCGTTCGCATCACCGTGACGGTTTGTTGGTTCAATCTTTGAGTAAAAAACCGCTACGACTTCGGACTAATCCACTATGACAAAAGATAACAATTTTGCAAGTATTCCTCGAGTGGCAAATACCTTTAAACTATCTATACGAAGGACTACTCATTCGGCTTGCTACTAAGAATTGAGCAAATTTTAAAGGCGTACAGTGTTATTTTGCAGCTGTTAAATTTGTAAGGCATCATGAGGACGACGTGGAGTTCATGCTAGTTGACCTAAGAGATTGCAGCGTGGAACCAGCTAAAACCATAGAATGCGCTAAAAAAAACAAAAAACCCAACGTCGAACTTTGCGGACACTGCAGCAGTTAACACAACAAGTGTCTTTCAGGAGTCGCCTTCGACTTGGCAATCTTTAGTTAAGGCATGGGTGAAAAGTTCCTTGCGGCGTCCTTACATATTATGTGGCACACTGAGTGACATTTCTGGTTATTTTGGCTGTTGTATTGTCTTTGCGGTAGATTGGGTTCCTTAAGTGCCGGGACCGGAAGTGCGTTAGGACAATGGTGCTCAAGCTGCTATTTCATTTGCCCGAGGAGTTTTGCCCATGTGTTTGTTTACAAGAATTCTTAGAGACCTGCAAAGGTCGGGAGAGTCGATACGATTAATCGATTTTAAACAGGAGAGGATGAAGGTGGTACGACCATGTTTTATGAATCACTGCATGAGGATCTGATGACTTTACCTTTTTCAATGAAATCGCCTTATTTTTTCATTACTAGGCCAACATTCAAAAAGGCGTTGCACAGATACGACGAAGAAAGGAAAGCTAAACTCCGAATATCATTATTTTAGATCTTAGTATGATTTGCACATAAGGTGCTCATATTTTAAACCTTTGCAGCATGTTTACTCAAGAGTAACCAGGGCATAACCAAATGCTTCCACACCTTCCATAATCGAAACCATATACCTGCCAATGATTTGAAGACTCTTGCAGCAATGCAGAAATGTTGCAGCAACTTTTAGACTTCATGCTTTGCTCATTTTTATGTGGACATTTGCCGTCTTGGAGAGGACAACGATCGAGCATTACTGACTCCTTCGAAAATGAGTACTTATTTAGTTTTAGTAGAGGTTGTAGTGAGGTAGAACCGTTTTCCTTCTTGAAGGTTGTCGAAGCGTTACTTCAGGAAGTAGCATGCCGCAGCACCGAGAAGCACAACACACTTGCACTTTTTGTTTTATGTGCCACTACCGAGCTGTTGCTCGGAAAGGCACGTGCTATACCGGGCCTGACGATGATAAGGTTGAGATCGGGTTCGGATTTAACCTGCGACCGTAAAGAAGTGGGTCACGTGAGCTAAACGTGGTCCCTATCGACTTCGGAGGCGGATTGGAGGCCGTTGTTAACCCATTAGCGCACGAAAATGGCTTAATTCCGGTACTAGTTAAGTCTAGTTCGTATAGATTAACTCTGGTAACAGCGCAATTTGCTTATATCGTCCACTGATGTTTTTTTTTTTTTTTAAGATTGGGTGTAGTGTATCTGCTAACATGCTTGCTGGTTTTCCGCTCCTTTGGAATGCAGGTGTACCCTCTAAGTGTTTTATTAATCGATAACGGGCCGATTTTGTGCGCTGTATGCGCGAATGTTTGTAACAACCGTTGACAAAATAACCGAGGTACAACGAAAGTTTATTGGCCATTATTGGCCACCACTTAACGTACAAGTCGTTTTACAACAAGCTTTCGAACCATCTCCCCATTTTCGAGCATCGTTCAACTCTCTATCCTCCTAGTGGAAGTTATAGTTCAATATTTGCAAGTTTCAGGCGGCCTTTGAAGGCCAATACGATTACTCTCACAGAATGCAGACCGTAATGGCGTTGTGTCATTTCTGTGAAAATCATGGACCTCGTGTTGTTATGACTACACAATCGATGAGGGATTCAACGCAGACTGAATGCTGCGGCCCCGCTTGTCCAATTTCGAATTCAGTGATGTTCCCAGGTGTGTGTTGTTCCTGATTTTTCGTCTTTTTCCACGCCTTTCTCTGACATCCGGCGCTTGCCACATCGTTCAGTAGATGCGACCCTTGAAATAATAGAGTCGTGCATGATTTGTTCATATCGCCCATCGTAACACATCTTCGGTTCACGTTTATTCACCTGTGACACAGCGGCTGCTCCAGCTATTCTACAAAGTGGTCATTGCTAGTGACTCTTACTTGCATCTAAGTCAGAATAAAGCTGCCTCTTTTTAATGGTTTGTGAACATATCTGCCTCGTACTAACCATTTTGTAAAACGTCTACTGGGTGCGGATATAATTGTGCACGCATTGTTGCCTGCATAGCGATAAGGGATCCAGCATGTTGTATAATGTGAAATAAACACACATTTGACGATAGCAACGACTAGTAAATAGTTTTTTATAGTCATTCGTTGGCATCAGCGGAAAATCCACCAAGGTGGAGCTTTTAAGCGGATTTTAGAGGAGGGAAACTCATATCGTGACCGTCATGTGGACTGTTTGATGAACGAAGTACGTGACGATGAGGGCAGATGCATGGCATGCTCGTCGTTTTGTGATGGAAGTGGTCTCGTTACGACTGACTTGGACGCTGGCATCAACTATATCAGTTCACAGGTTTTCCGATCTTTTCATTGCTCGTTGAGTCTGATCCTGATTTTGTCAGTAACGTCCTTATATCTGAAAGGTATCGTGACGATACAAGAATGCTTGGCGTACTTTTGTTTTCCGGCAAAAACAACTCCATTTATTACTACTTCCACTTGTTCTGATGTAATGAATATGCGATTCTAGCAAACAATTCGTTTTACAGTAGTGATTGAAAAAAAACAACTTGAAATATCAGGTCGACTTTTTTTTTCAAATCTCATGGTATCTGCTTGTTCACTGATCTGATTTGTGACAGTAAACGAGCGCAATTTATGTTTAATTTATGCGATATCCATCGTTTCATTCATTAGTTTATTGAAGGTGGCAGTGAATGAGCGCGTTTGTCAGCTCGTGAAGCATGCATGCCTTCGTTCATTGAGCTGCGAGGTGTATGCTTCAATGCCATTGCAAGCGCCCACGTCGACGATGAAGAGCACAAAGAGTATCAGTGTACCAACGCCAAATGCGCGTATGGGAAATTTCGAGGACTCTTGGCTTGAAGCAAACGTTGATGAGGGCAGCGATGGGATTATTCTTTTCGGTGATGATGATCATGGATATACCCTTTCACATACTTTCAGGTGCGCAATGTTTTAAGCTTCTTGATTAACCAAATGCTTTGGGCCCTACTACCGGCTCACTTGCTTTGCTCGCCTGGATTGCTTTTCTACGTTTTAAGCTATCTTAGCTTTGACAAATGTTTGTGCCGAATATTTAGGAACCTTTTCAACCAAGTTTTGTTGTTTTTTGGTTGCATCTGCTAACATAGGTGACTGGCCCTTGCTTCCTCTGCTTATCCTGGACAGAACCTGCGGAAGAGAGGGGAAGAGGACGGAGGTGAGCCAGAGGAAGACAGAGCTGCTAGCACAAAATACACGGAGATACAGCTGCACTTCAAAGATTTATACGAGGGGAAAAGTTTTGCACCTTATCTGAAGTGAGACGAAAACCGCATATGGCGTATAAATGTTGCTGAATTGTTTATTGATGCGCACATAATTACACGTGCCATGGTACTTTTAAGATGTTATTTGATTTTATGAAGTGAGCGCTGAAAGGGAAAGGTTGTTTTAAGATAGCGGCACCCTAGTATTGTTTTACCAGCTATAGTTTTTTAAACAATCTCAAATGCCCTTAAATTGTGCGTGTTAATTTGTATTAGCATTCTATATCCTTGATTTATAGCTTAAGCCTAGAAAGCATAATATATATTACGAAATGTTGGAAATGAAAAGTAGTCATCTCGTAATTGAAAAACATTCGCTTTGGTAAGAAGTTAAGATGAAACGGGTACGTTGTTGAATGAGTTACATATTTGTGTTGTAATAATTGTATGCTTCGAGTAGTATTTTTATGTGTGACTTGTGTATAGTATGCGTTTCTGTAATTTTGAAGCGCTAAATAGCTTAGTGCTATATTGCTGTGTAAGAATTTAGCCA
Organism: Ascaris suum; assembly: GCA_013433145.1. Taxonomy (NCBI): domain Eukaryota; kingdom Metazoa; phylum Nematoda; class Chromadorea; order Rhabditida; family Ascarididae; genus Ascaris; species Ascaris suum. The sequence continues at coordinate 2,309,950 of CM024187.1, forward strand.
GCCGGCTGTCTGAGTAAGTCTAGTTCCCATTTTAACCTCAAAAAAAAAAAAAATGAACCCTTTGCAGTTTATATAAGAAAAAAAATTGATTTTTTAAATGTTGTTATAGATTGCGAGACGCGAAAGCACGTGGTTTTCAACGTTGGTTCTCGTTGATCGTTATTTGTATGGATAAATTGCTCATCACAAATAATTATGAATTCTTTGTTTCGTCACTTTCGACGATTATACATCAACTACAGGTATTTTCCAATGTGATGACTACTGTTGTGTCTTTTAGTGACCTTGCCTTGACAGGTTGACTTTGCTTTAACTCGCCGTTTATCTTAGAATTAAATAAAGTAAGGAGATAGTGGTAGGTAGTGGTGATAAACTTTGACAGGTATCTTCAACGGGTATTAAGCATGTGATTGCTGAAAGAACCTATTATGGAAGGTAACAAAACTTGTTGATAGGTTAGCACAGAATGAAACCAATCAAGTCGTCGGATAAAATAAAGATAGATGCACTACTTGATCTTGTGAAATAAAAATTTTACACTGTTGATTGAAACACAAATATTTTTAGCCGAATTTTCCATCCGATAAGCTAAGAAAAATATAGAGATGAGCCATTGAAAAGGTTGATTTACATAACGATCCCGAACTCGCGATCTCATCTTTCCGTTGAGATACCTTTCCATCTGCTCTATTTGTTGGACATAAGGTTTCATCTTATCATCAATTATAATGTTTGCTTTTTACAACTAAGGCAATTTCTACTTACTTTCGGTAGCATAACGCTCATTGAATTTTTTTAGTATTAAATGTTCAGAATGTACTCAATTATTAGCAAAGACCCTTATCATCTTAACTACTTTTTAGCGTTTCTTTGAGACTGCGCGATGGTTAGAGAAAAAGGTATTTATAGTTCTCTGAATAAGAAGGTATTTTTCTTTTCTCTTCCAGCTGAACGAATGCGCTGGCTTCATTGCAAGTACGATATTGTTTAGTGCATTCATGCCCATAGCTTTTTTCCATCATCCCATTAGGTCAACTGTCTTCTTCTCGTGATATCGGGAGTTAGTTGATTTCTCAAACGTATTATAGCTTGTCCACTTCATAGATCGTTTAACCAAACCAAGCGGCAGTAATCTTTTCTTGTATTCTTTCCCCTTATTTTTCATGTTCCATCCTTCTGTGTCTGCATCGTGTTCGATAACGCAAGCTCAAGAGGATATTCGTAATCGCCCGATGATCGACATCCGCAGTATCATGAATTTATTATCCTAGTTGTCGTTTTCTTCTTCGAAAACTTAGTCCGACATTGCGCTTCTTATCTTAGTGTATCGGAAGTCTTCTCAATAGATCCATTCCATCACTCTCACATTTCTTTTCTTCTACCGCTTTTAAGCGTTCATATACGTCAAATGCGAAACATCAGGAGAATAACCACTATAGTATAGTCCTCGTTTTCATCTAAATGAGGATCGGGGTTTGTGGGAGAAGATAACTCCGAGATTGATTGTTCTCTTATGTGAGGCGATGAGTTTCAGGAGCAAGCAAATAACGTCTTCTTTATGGAGCAAAGCGAATTGGCAAACGAATGTCTGAAACAAGCTTCGCGGGCATCTTTATTGCCAGCTCATTTCATGAGAAATCGCGTCACAAAGCTCGAGCTTGATACGTCGAGAAGTTTAGCGCTTATCACTGCAAACCCAAATATCTTCACAAAGCTGCACAAGTAAGCTTGAAAGCCTGCTCACCGTATTGCCTTAATTATTCTCAGTTACATCACATAGCCCTGATTTGGCAGCTTTTAAGCTCGCATTCATATGCCGGCATGAAGGGAGTGGCACACGTTCGAGGCATAGAAAAAAAAATGCACTGAGGAAAAGGAAACCCATTTTTAGATTTCCCGAACTGTGATCAGTCAAGTGGGTTTGTACTTGACCATCGATTCGGAATTTTTTAATGCTTACGCGCCAAATAAAGCGTTCAGTTTGTTTATGCTAGCCATTTACAGAAGAATCTTAGTATGCACGGATTTGGCAAGTGTCTAATGAACCTTCGCATGCGAAAGCTCACTGAATGCTTGTTAATCCCTCGCATGCGAAAGCTTTGTGAGTACTTGTAAACCCTTCCCATTTGGAAGCCTGGTGAATGCTTGTAAATATCTGCCATGCGAAAGCTTTTTAAATCCTTGTAAGAACCTAGCATGCGAAAGGTCAGTGAATGCCTAAAAATCCCTCCTAGGCGGAAATTTTTGGAAGTATTCACGTGCACGAGAAGCTTCGGCATGTGAGAGCTCAATGAGCTCGTGCAAACGCCTAGCAAGCAAGGCTTCTCCTACGTTACTACAGGTTTTGCTCCGTGATGGGGGCCTGTACTTCTCAGGGACTAAGCGAGAAGGAATTCGTATGTACTCGTCCTCTTACCGGTATATATGTATGTGTTTTCGGCGTTATTTCATGTCATTGATTGGATAATTTGACTTAGGTCTTGCCTTTGCCAGCTTGAGATGGTCGGAAATAAATCGAAGTTGCTTCGTAAGTTTTGTCGAAACATTTCATTTTCTTCAGGCAGATGACCTATGTGCTTCGAACACAAGCGTCTTTGCACAGAAAGTGTTCTGGAAGGAGTGCCAACTCAAGACGCTTTGGTGCAGCTGGAGCTGGAGCGGAGTTTCGATGAGGAGATGGGTTCTGAGCTGAGTGCTACGGATTGGGGGATCGATGCACTGCAGCAGATTATTGCGTTGCAATTCATCGCCCGCAGACTTTACCAGCTTGAGCAGCAACCTCTTGCTCTTGAAGCCCTCCTCAGACAGCTCGTCACTGGTGGACAGGTATATATTGCGACAACCCTTATTCTATAACTCAACCTGTTTTTATTAACCAGTTAAGGACCATCACAGTTAGCTCCTTTGTTAATCAGAATCTCCATATATGAGTTCTTTTGTTGGTCGGCTTTCACTGCTGAGGGTCTCTATCTACACGAATGGCTACCTGTGATCAGGTTGGCGCCCATCGAAGTTAGAGTTTGAAAGTAGAGACTCTGCACCAGTCACTGTGGCAACATTACTGAACCGCGCGATCTTCCTTCCCTCTCTTGTACACTGGAAAACTTCGTTGCCGACATACTTACTAGTTTTATAGATTGCCGGTAACATCCGAGGGGTCTATGAACGCAACATTCGAGCTCCACTCTTTGGAAGCGTTTTCATATGTCTGGGTAAAACGCGGATGCGACTGATCGCAGATTTCTTATACTTAATCCAAAACCTTGAATATGTTTGCGTTGCCGACAAGTTTTGTTGCGCAGGTGCTCGCAGATGTTTTGAAAAGTTATTATTTGAGAAAACCTAGAGTGGTAGCAGTTGATTATTCTCTTCCCAGTTTATTCCAAAATACTTGAATGCCTTTTACGATTGGCAGCTTGATCGTAATTGGCTAGATGTTGTATGAGTTGGTGTGTATAAGTAGAGGTTGTACATTAGATAAAAACGCATTCGTCTCATTTTGCGGTCACTACTCAATGAACGCAGTCATAGATTAGGGGGAGGGAGGGGAGAGGATGCGGATTTCGGATTATTTTATGCAGTGTAACGCAGCAGTGTGTGTTTCATCACGGGGCGTCTCATTCGTCCTCGTATTTAAAGTAGTCTACCCTTCATTTTGCAAGAGTAATCTCGTTTGTTATATGGTCGCAGTCACATGCAGTTCAGGTCACAGAGTTCTTAGCAGTGCTGATGTTACGGAAATACTAATATGCCTAACATGCGGTTGCGTTAGAGACAGGTGAGCTTTGTATCAAAATGACCGGAAACATTCATAGATTCTGCGTTTCTGTCCGTTTTTTAAAATGCTACCTGCCATTTTTGAGCTATAGTAGTCGTTGCTTTCAAAATAATTGAGTGAAATATCGGGGAAATCAATTCATCCGTTTAATTACTCCAGAAAAATTATGGATAAGATTGTCCATCACCTTTTTTTATTCCCCTAAATAGTGCACTTCTATGCCGCTGTTTCTTCGCGTCACCAATGCATCGGAGGTGGATGACGACTGCCCTGGAATTGGTGTGCTCCATCCATCGCACAGCGACACTGCCTAGTTTATTTCAGAATGCATTATGGAACTACAAAAACTTGGAAGCGAGCTTTGTGAATTACAAAATAACCAACTTTAAGGTGTTGGTGAAGTGTGACGATAGCTCGTTCGCACGTCAAGTTCTCATTGCGTTCGCTTACCTCCTTCCAATCGGATGCGTTCATCTCACATATTCGCAGCGATATGAACACGTTTTTAAGTTCGTTTATCAAATTTTTTTTTCTCGAAACTTCGAGTTGCATTCTTGACCATAAGAGTTTCAGATTGTTAACAGTGTTGAGATTATCATCTCCACTTGTTTATGAAAGTTATGATAGAAATTTGCGCACTTTTCGCTTAATCAAGTAATGCAACGATTTTTTCATCACAAACCAAACCTTTTACGTAAGTGCTGCATATTACGTTTTGAAGAAGTAGGATTTTCGTTTTTGTTTTAGAAGTTCTCTTTTTCTTTCAGAAAGGTATTGTTGCTCGTCGTGTAATGATGAGTGAATGCCTCGTCCGCAAGCGTAACCCATGCTGACGACCTGTTTTCTGAGCAATTGCTTTGACATGCAGAGCTGCTACTCGAGCCTACACTGCTCAATATTCATTGCTTAAGTCCTGTTAGTTCTGTACACATAATGCACTAGACTTGAGGAGTTTGTAATGTAATGCAAATATGAGGAATAGAACTGACGTCGTCTGAGATGAGATTGTATTCAAGTATACATGCTTGACGCTTTATGATAAGAGTTACAGTAGGCTGGCTCATACCTCAATGATAGCCATCGTTTAGTGCTTAATTAACGAATGTTTATATATTAACGAGTCTACGTAATTACGTTGGATGTATATGCGTATCATAGATATTAGGTGATAACCACTCGCCAACTATGGCAGTTGTCACCTAAAATCGAGGCAGATTGATCTTGGTAGGGCAGTAACCGATAATGAAACCTTCCTTCATCAGTGGCACCCGTCGGGAAAAGCCCGCAGCACGTTTGTTCTCCGAACGATTCGCATTTCGCTTGGAATCGTCTAGTTTTTTAATAATGAGCGGGAAGGGGGCGATAATGAAACGATGTTGATCGACAGTCCAGACAAAAAAAAGACAGTTAGCAGAGAACATTACACCAACTTGCTTCAAAGGCTCCACGAAAATGTCAAAAAAAATGAAAGGCAAGTTGCTTTTGCATGACAGCACCCCCGCCTACACTTCTTAGAGTTAAATTATCGCCTCTCAAGTCTGCGGCTTCATTCAGCTTTATCATTTACCATATAATCAACACCTGCAGTCAGCGATTGTTTTCCTTGCGGGAATTTAAAGCAGCATATCCAGAAAACCGATACGGAAGCGTTGAGGAAATCAAATTGGCCGTGGAGATCTACTTTAACTTGCGTGATATATTGTTCTTTTTCAGTAGTTTGAAAGCCTTAGAGGATAAACTTTAGAAGTGCGCTGCATTAGGAGGATGTTATGTTTAAATTTGTTCCATAAAAATTGCTTACCTTCGTCTGTTGTGAATGTGCGATTGATTGTTGTGCTATACGCGCAATGAAATTCATAAGCCTTAGCAGCTAATAATGAGGCATGGGTGCGTTGGTGGCGCCTTAGTTGTTTGGGACATCTATGCGAGAAGCAAAAGGTCGCCGATTCGGATCCTGCTTGCGACCAACTTTTTCACTCGTTTCCACACAACGACTGTCACCTAAGCCTAAGCCAGAGTAAAGTTGGGTTTATCATAAAACATTATTAGTGTTGCTTACTACGCATATGATGTAAACTGATTGTTCAGATATAATTTACTGGCTTGTCCAATGTCGATGCAAATTCCGGCCGATGCAGGCGATGTTGTTATTGCATCTGTGGTACTAGACGAAGAAATCGATTCAGCAGAAACGCTGCAGTGCTCAAGCTTTTGCGACGAGTTCAGTCCTCCACCACCGCATTCGCCACCCTCATTTTTGGACAGCAGCTGTCATGTGAGTATGCATTCTAAAATCGTATCGAGTTGCTTCACTTAATTGTGGCCGAATGGCTGTTGCACATAGTCACTGGCCTATGACTCGGAACGAATTTTCTCATTGATAGCATGAAGAGGAATTGCTGTAGAACAGCGCGATTCCGTTGGAAAGGGGGTACGGTTGACGGCTTAACTGTCCACTAGCACCATACAGCCAAATTCGAGACCTTTTTTCTGATTCAATTGTTGTGTAAATTTTTTCTGTACTTCCTATCAGCTTTATGCTAATGTGGCTGTTGAATATCGCCTGCAGCAAATTTGCCAGAATGGAGAGGTTACTGCCTCGAAGACAGTATTTATTGGCCTGCAGGCGCATGTTTCAAGTAGTCTGGAGACGCTGTATAGTGAATTAATCGGCCTGTATTTTGGCTCTCTAGAAGTGTTCCCGTCTCTCAAATAGTGCTATTTTCTTTCCTTATCTCTATTATTAGGCTAGTTGATCAATATTTATAATGCAGTTGTGTATGAAAGTGGGCGAAGATGCGGCTCCAGCCTGTGGTTATCGATCTACAGATTTTTATTGGAAATCCCGTCGAATGGAGGTTATTTTTTGGAATATTGCAAATTTTTTTAAAACTTATCTATTAGAAAGAGCTGTCTGTTTTATCTCTTTGTTAACGGAGGTCTTCTTTCAATTTGCCATAGGAAGAAGTTTTTCTGAGAGATTTTGTAGCATGTAAAAGTTGTGAATGTTGAAATTATTATAGTCAGACGAGGCTGCGAACGCATCGATGGATGCGGGCTCACAAGCTTCATCGTTGGTATTGCAAGATTTTGCTCGTTGCCGCTTTGTTCGTTTTTCGGCACCATCAAGTCTATTCGTCTCGGATTCCGCTCCCGCCATCGTCACTAGATACAAACAGCTTTTGTTAGGTCTTTTTTTTTCACTTCCTCTTGTTGTTTTTTTCATTCCTGAAGGTTCATCTATTTGTTGTCGGTGATGTTCCTCAGCGAGTACTCTTTATTCTAGTTGCATATGGCTCAGTTAAACTTGAGAGAATTGTAGCATCCTCCGTCGTTATGAATCTAATCTGGAAAATAGATTCTTTTTTAGTTTAAGTCCTTTGTTAGGAATTTTTGCTTAGCTGAAAAAATTCGTTAGATGGACTGGACTGTGCCACTATCGATCAGATAAGAATTGTTTGACAACACTGAGGCATTTCTCAAGGCAAACAGAGTCGGTTTTTTGTGAGCTGACGATTGATAACTGCAAGGGATTGCATAGTAAGCAGCCATTTTATTGGCGTTGATAGAACATCTTTTTGTGAATGTCAACTTCTGGTAGCTGCATCAGAAATTCAGTATTTGCAGAAAGTAGATGAATTTACCTTCCATCCTCTTCCTCTGCTCCCCCTCCCTCCACCTCCCTCCCCCCCCCTCCCCCCACCTCCTCCGCCCCCCTCCCGTCTTCACTGGTTCATTCTGTGACGATTTTTGCAATCTCATATTATGAGCGAAAGATACTTTTTGTTTTTCTCTCCTTTTTTTCTCTTCGATGCTATTTTACTCTTTTTCTTACTCAGTTGCGGATTCCCCAAAATTAGGCCGCATCTTTACTCGTTAGGAGATGCTAAGCGCATCCAAAGCAGGTTTTTTGATGATGTGCTAATGTTGATGGGGATTCCGTCAAGCAGTTGCTAGAGTACTTTTACGTAAAATTTTGGCGGATACATATATCGCTAGTGCCAGGAAATACGATGCAGGTGTGCATATTATTTGTTATGTGCAAATGTTTACCTGTTTAGATAATGAGCTCGGTAGTCGCGTTCTGGAAGCGGTTATAAAGAACACTCGCGAACAGTGGTTGAGTAGGGCAAAACTAATCTACCAACTGAGTCGTCAAAAAGAAGGCATCGATCTCAAAAAGGTGCTTCATGTGGTTAAATGCACACAGAATGTAAGCCAGTTTTTTTTTTCTTCTTAGTTTTAATTCTTCTTTGCTGAATTGGTGTACATGGTAATAAGTTTTCTGTGAATGTATTTGACTTGATATGAACTACCGCGAATGCTCTCAAAAATGTACTCTCTGGAAAGTTATGATTTTTATAGCTTACCCACTTCCCATTCCTTACTTTAATTTGTATTGCAGCACCTGGTAAGAGGGTAGTGAAAATGACAACCTTTCCACTAGTCGTATTTTTTCATCAGGTGGTTTGCGAATGTTTAAGTGATTTAGTGGCATGGAACTTATCATATCCTTGGTCTTGTTTGATGAATACTTCTCAGATTTATTTACTACGAGGCAGGTTTTTTGTGATACTAGGTGATCAGTTTATTGGCATTTGGTCGCAGAGAATCGGGCACGATAGCAAGTTTATGGGGCATAAGTGCACCAGATTTTGCTGAAACCGAAAATATTGACAATAATATGTTGATATGCGTATATTTATATAATAATTTCTGCAGGATGCACCGGTGCTTCGCTTTTGGCAAGCTGGACTTTCGAAGGTCTACAAGCAACATGTGCTTAATACGATCAACAGCTGTCAGCAGGTTTATTTATGAGACTAAGGTTATTTTACCATCATGCGTGACTCTACTTCAAGTCGACTGGTCGCACGATTGCAGCAGAAGAACGACGCGATGTCAAGTCGTGGAAACGGAGGTAGATCGATTCCCGTTGAATCACGACTTCTCTGCTACGACAAACGGGTAATGTGTATAGGAGTATTGGCCAGAAGTGACGATGTGCTGTGAATGCAGCCACGTCTTTCATTGAATCTCGATTCGTATTAGTTTCCTATCGTTGTTTTTGCTTCATTTATAGTTTAAGTTTTTTTTTTTTGATTGTGTTTCTGATCGTTTTCAGTCGTTCCTGATTTTATTTATTGGATTTTTCAACTGTATTTGGCCTCTACGACATTTTAACTGTGTTTGTTTAACTGTATTTATAACACTTTAACAAGTGTCAGGTTGATCTCGGGTTAATTCGAGACTCTTTTTTGACTTATCAGCTCATTTCGTACCTGACTTATAAGCTCACTTTATCGTTGGTTTTTATTTCCTTTACAACTTTTCTATCCTCAAAAATGTTTGTACCTCTTAATTAGAGAATTTTCGCTTAGATGAGAGCTAGTCCACATAGTTGTTTCGCCAATAACACTAGCTGGCAGAAATGGGCATTTTCTCATCGCGTATAAATTATAAATTTCCCATGTAGGTTTTCGATGCTGATTTTATAAAAATGCATTTCGCTTTTTTTTTTTGCACCTCTGCGGAGTTTTTTTTTTTTTTTTTCCATGAAAAAATCTCAGAAAGTTTTTGGATTCATTTGTTATAGAAATTCATAACGTTATTGTAAGTTATTGAGTTGGGCTGAAAGCTCGGGCTCTTACTACATTTATTTCTTCGTTGTTCTTCGCTCTTCTGCGGTCGTTATGAGTTGAATTTTGAAAGGCCATATGTATCACCTTGATGATAACCAACGTATAGCCGAAATGTTCACACTATTGAATGAGGGAAAAAACATGGACATGACCAATGCTCAAACGTCTTCAACTTCACGGTCTTATTGTTTCTTATTCGATCCATTATTGCCTATGCTCATGATTAAACAGCCAATTCGTTCAGAATCTGACAATTCGCAAAAAAAAAGTTATATTTTCGTTATTTCTTACTGGAAGATGAATTTTTTTTTGAGTATATTAGAATGGAGTGGGCAGGAATCTCTAACTTACATCAAAAACTAGTCTAGAAAAGTTGCACTTTAATATTAATATTAACAGGGCAATTGACGCATAATTTTTTATTAATCTGTAAGGAAATGCTTCAACGCTCCCGATGAATCATTTGAATTCGGGGAAGTTTATGTCGGCAATGAATCGGTTACTTCATTTCTTTCTTTTAAGCTTCCCCGAGTCGTCCAGTTTCCAACAAAATTCAGACTGTGACGTGCATTAGGCGAGTTTTCAAAACTTCTTGAAAACTTAGAAAAACTCACTGTCCTAGAGAAAATCCGATCAGTTTTGAAGTCAATGCCCGAAACGATGTAAATTTTGCCACAACTCACTTCTGATTAGTTGTATATTAGCATTGAGAACGTGGCTTAAATTAGTACCTCTTTATCAGTGAAGTTTTTTAGTTGAAATTCGGCGGTATCTCATGATCAACGCAAAGGTGGAAAGTTTTGAGATCCTTATTCGTGGTTGCTTGAAAATCTCAATGTCTTTATAATAATTATATCCCCAGTTGGACTTTCAACTCTTTTTGCCATGCTATGGTCGTTTTAACCTGCATTTCAGTTGCATCCGTGATCCTCTATAATTTATTATTTAGCTTGAACATTTCTAAATATTTTCACGTTTTGGCAAATAATCCCGAAACGGGCAAAGGATCCTCAAACTTGTTCACGCAAATTCAGGAGAATGATGCGCAATTTCGTACTTGGATCAAGAGTGATAATAATGATATAAGCATTGATAGGAAAGATGGGCTTGGTTGTACCCTTCCGCCTGATGCGTTCAAAAATATTTTAGTTCCCTTTAGAGCTACTCCTCTCTAATTTGTAGTGCTTGATTCGCCACGCACCGCTAAGTTAGGCGACGAAAATCCAGCGACGGGCTGATTCCCCTTTCGATGTATGAAGGAAGTACCTATGGCGCAGTCTAAGCACAGACGTTCAATGAATTCGGCGTACAGTAAAGGACTTCGAGAGCTACAAGAAAACTTTCACTGCAAAGAAAAGCTGAGCAAAAGAGATGTGGGGAAAGTCGGCAAGAGAGTTTCGAATCTCGGCGTCGTAAACTTAACAGATCGCAGTGAACAGCAACTTGCCAAGCAAACTGTCTGTGAAAAGATGTATCGGTTATCGGCGTTCTTTGTAAATTTGTTTAGCTGCTGAGCATCTCATATTTAGCGGAGGCAGTTACCTTATTGGCCTGATTGCATATAGGAGTTGTGGCCGAGCAGTGGTGGTCAACGTTTCTTCCAAGGTTGCTGGTGATATTGTCCGTTGATGAGAACTTATCGCTATGCCGTATTTGCTGCTTCGACGCTTCGCCTCTGGTACAGTCGCGTTTGTTGTGAGCAACATTTTCGTATTACGGCATTCTCAGATTTTCCTCAGCCGTGTTAGCTTATCCGCAATCGTATGCTCACCATACATTTTGTTCCGCGTGCGTGACACCGATTTTAGTGGCCTGCCGTTAAGAATTCCTCTCATCCATGTCCACATCGACTCACGCATTGCTTGTCCGATGCCTTCTCTTGTGCTGTCTACCGATAGTTCAGTGGATGCCGTTTGCGACTGCCTTCCGCTGATGTCCTCTCTGTTGTTAGAGGTGGATCGACGAGGTAAGACTAGATGTTGTGCTGCAATACAATACTCTATTTTGACGGAGTCGATCTATGGCTTCTCAATTCATGAAAAACCTAGCCTTCCCCTCGTCTTCCTAATCTAGTCTACGTCACTTAACCTTGCAGGAAATTCTTGCGCAACTTTGGGACAGCGCTTCGAATGCTTCTCAAGCTTTGCCGATTGGTTTTGGGCTTACGATATCGGCCACAGACCAGAACAAGCGGTGACAACTTTGAAAGTGATAAAATTGCTTGTTGCTGCGATGGTCTTCATTCACCAGAGAATTTTTGAGTACTGACTTTGGTAACGGTTCGCTCCAGTCTTCGTTGTAATCGAGTTCTTCCATCTCATCAGGAATTTTTCTCTCAATTATTGCGTGGTTTATAGTTGATGCTTGAGAGAAGCCGTTGTTTTTGTACTTAATTGTAGTAACTCCACTGTCTACGAAGATGTTATTCCACTAGATCAACCCTCCGTGCTTTAATCCCTTTTAGATCTTTTCCAGACTTACTCAACTTGTTCTTTGAATGAAGCTGTTTGAGCTGAGATGCGGGCAACGCCATAGTATCGCCACTGTGGATTTGAGCTTAAGAATGTGCAGTGTTTCGTGATAAGAAGTAAGCTGTTGTGCTTTTTCTTTACTTGTTCCACTGACCAGCTCTGCATTACGCTTTACGTTTTATTCGGCTTTTCGTCTGTTTTTCGAAAGTCCACCAAAAATGGGCAAGTTGAGCCCATATTTGTATTGCCGGTCCAGCCAGCCAGCAGTATTTTGACCGACAGAAGGCTACCAACAGAAGACTGTGGCTGACGATGCTGGATATAAATGAGGCACCGTTGGTGCCGGTTATGCACGGGTTTACGGTGAACTTTGTCAAGAACAAAGGACAACAGGTTGGGTTGCGGGAATAGTGCATAAACACTACGCAGGAGGGAAGCCAGGGAAGATCAGTGAGAACTGGTTGGTTCGAGTATCAGCGTCGTACCATCTGAGGAGACCTCTGGCGAGCTATGGTTGGGTCCTTGTCTTTATTGAATCGCCCAGCGATTTCGTCGCTTATGCAGCAATTTGCTAAGAAAGTTCTCTCTAAAAATATATTTAGGTTGTTGACTATTTTATGTAGGTCGTTAACTTTCCTCATAAATCAGGCTATTTTAAAACATCATTCAGTCGCCTTTCAAATGGAAATGGTACTGCGCAAACTGATTTTCTTTTCTGCCTGATTTCCTGTAGCTGCATGGGACATGAAACTAAACGCAAGCAAGGTGTTTCACTCAACATCATATGGCAAAAGGGTCATGAATGAGGGGGAAGATCAGGTGTTTCAACTCACATCTAGGGGTAGAAGATCAGCATCCTTATTAAACTGAAACGCGACAAGTGAGCGGACGGTATTTACTAGAAAGTGCACGGTCGTATTTGAAGCAATGACAAAAATTCTGGACGTAACTGTTGCTTTTTAATTGCAGAATTGTTGGGTTTTTGAGTGTCTTATATCTAGAGCCCCCTCCCGTCTCTGATTTCTGACTCACTGACCTGCGTCGTCGACTATTAGGTGGCACATCGGAAAACACACTGAAGAAAAATTGTCCAAGTTTGAGCGATATTTGAACATTCGGACGCTGTCATTGAACGTTTACATTATAGTTACATTGGAGTTTTAAATAGTGGATAAATTTTTTCCCTTCTCATTCAATGTAGAAATGCGTAATGAAAACATCGGAAGTACTCATCGTAAAGTTATTCGTTCTTACTCTGCCCTCTTTGCGAGTACCACTTCTGTATAAGTTCTTTGAAGTGAGGCTTTATTAAAAGCGCATTATGAAACGTCAAGAGAGGATGTATTTAATGGGAATGGTCTTGAGTTCAGCTGTGAAAGCATTCCGCAGTGGTAATCGTACAACGTATGGTGAATCCTGTTCGATTTCTTTATTCGAATTAACCCCCGCGAAGGTAGATTCCCCAAACATTGTTTCTCTTCATTCCATCGCTTCTTTTGGAAGGAATCTGCGATTAATTCCGGACTGAATTTTCCTGTCAAATATAGCTTTTCGGATGTTTCATTGAAGTAAATACAGCCGCTTCTTATCGCTTATGCTTCAAAATATGTTGATGTTATCAATTATTAATTGGGCATTCCTGAATCCTCCCAACTTTTCTGAAGTTCTATATACCGTTTCGAAGGGATTTGTTCTGCTGCTTTATTGGAGTGGTTTCTTGCAAAGTTCAGTGCGCTTGTGCCGCAGTCGTTATCTTCACCCATGTAAGCTTGTATGAAGTCGATTCGTCTCGAGCCACACTTTCTGATGTTGTTTACTGTCTTATGTGATCTTATTTTTTTCGAGCGGGTGTTCTATTGCTTCGTCTTTATCACTCCCGTCTATATGTAGCTCTAGAAACTTCTTTCGAATGTTACGTCGATGAGGTCTGATAATTCACAGGAACTGCGAAAAATATTTTTATGAGGCATCTTAAGGCGATCATCGGTGGATAAAAGGTGTGATTTAGTTACTCGATACAGTCCCTTGACTTTGAGAGCATTGGGTTGCTGAGTGCGTGGAAAGAGTCGGAAGCTCTTATACTCCAAATGAACCCTACCTCGGAAAAGAGGGAATTTTCGTTCCCATTAAGTGCTTAAAAGTATGAGAATATGGATTGGTATTCAAAAGCGGTAAGCATAGGTTTAGTCCTCCTCGTTCGCCCAGTGAGTTCCCATGAGTCGGAAGCGGTTTCCGCTTATTTATTCTCACGTTAGGCCAGTTGTATGTGTATGTATTTGATGGCCGAGATATTGTACCTAATGCGTTCGATGCTTTTTACTGTAGTTGTGTCACCAGCTTCGACCGTTGATGATGAGTATTAAATGGATCAAAAACTTCGTTCTTTTTCATGAAAGTATTTACTCAACAGCTCTACCTAATCGACCAGACGAATAATTCAGTTTACCTGAAATAAGGCTATAAATTAATCAGGTATGTCGTGTCGTGTTGATTCATAGAGGCACAGGTACGATGCAATGTCGAACCCTTTTTGGTGTTTCACTTAAGTTAATCTATTTTGCAGTGTTAACTCCGGCTATGGGATGATTTTTTGGCGTGATGCCGTTGATAATTTTTGCAGAATTCAGAGCGATGTTGTTAAGTTCTTTAACAGCTGCTTGTCAAACGGGGACAGCCCAGAAGCTGATTCGGAAAATAAGGCAGATTTTTGGACCATGTCCTCGAAAACGGATACCGCTAGTTTTGTGGAAGTGTTTTGATCGGGTGGGTCCATCTTCAGAAGGAACACGTGATTTTACAGGGATAAAATTGGATCTGGAGACGATTATTCAGTTCCAGCTTAATTCCAACTTAATTAGGTGTTGGGATACTTAATATGCTTGAAAATGCCTTTGATTTTTGCTGCATTCAGAGTTGCTCAAATTTCGTCGTGCGACTTTTTGTATCATTTCGAAAAAACCTTGCGGAATGCCAAAGAACCCCGTAGCATAACGACACATTTGCAGCCACTATGCTTCAGTGTGGCTTAGTAGTTTTTAACGCTTCATGGCTTGGCTCGTTAATACCGAGCATTTTTCATTATTTTATGAGAAAAGCGATGCCAAGTATCCCAACTACCGCCTCGTTCATTGCTTTATTTTAAGCCACCCATTATGGCCTCGGTAGGGGATTCACTTCCACCGCATTCTGCTGCAGTTTACATGACACGCGATTATCCGAAATCAGCAGAAAAGCCGTGCTGAAGTCTTCTGATACGGTGAGAATCTGCTGAACAATAATGTGTCCGCTTTAATGGCAAGCCATAAACTAAAGCGATGCTACTTTGGAGAGCTGATGTCAAGGTAGCAAATCGTAAGTTATACTGGGGTGAAATTCATGCACGACTAGTCACAGCGTTTGCGAAAAATCTTTTCTCTCTAATCAAGAATGCATCCCATACTTTTTTCTCGTTGGGGCCAAGAAATTACGAAATTCTTCGCAGAGCGCCAACGCAATTCGAAGCAGAAAGAATCGTTAGGTTTTGATTCATTGTGCTCGAAAATCTAATTGTGCCAATTTTTCCTGCGTTGGGGCGACTCATAGCATTTTTTTACTGACAGAGGGTCGGAGAGGAAAAAGGGGGCTGGCACAAATTTCTGGTGCACTTACAGCACTTTCCATCAGTGGCTACCTCATCCATTTCGAGATGGCATCGTGATCAAACTGCTTCTATCATTGACCATGTTATGGGATCTCAGAAAGCACCACTCCTTCCATTCTCCCTTCCTTCCGGGCCTGCAAAACGTCGCACTATGTGCTGATAATATGACATAGCATAGGGTAGAATTATATCTTATGCCGGCTAGATGCGCGGAGTATAGAACCTACGTCCGAAGAGATTTGTAAAGAGGTTCTTCGTCGGCACATACAGGTGATCCGGATTTCACTAGCGACGACTTTCAATAAACGACATCAAAAAATTCGCTGCGCTCGTCTTGCAAACCATGTTTTGTAGAACACCACCGGTAAAGCCTCGGAGTTTTGGCCAAAGATTGGGTCGAAGGGATCGAGTTTTCCCATCACAACTTGAACTGCGGCTGTGGCATTCAAACAAGAATATCAAACAAATAAGCCACATGAAAGAAGAATAATCGATGAGCAGCTGTCACCAACGAATCAACCTCAAGGGGGAAAATCAGCTCGAGGAGATGAACAGAAAGACGAGCAAGTCTGGTGAAGAAACGAGAGTGCTAAAATAAATAGGCAATTATTACAGCCTTTAATTTAGCATTTTACAAAGGTGAAACTTTCCAACAAAGACCTTTTTTTTTGCATCTGAAGAGACGATCCGGGATACAGAGATTTTAAGAAAAACCAGGATCAAAATAGTTTCCTATTGAAGGAATCTGTGCAAATTCCACACGAGCTCTATTCGGGGTGTCGCCGCGCAAAATATCATAGTATCATCAGACTAAGACATCCCAACCAATTTGTAATAGCTTAGAATTTGGCATAGCCGAAAATTAATGAGCATCGCCTGCGGCAGAAACGTTCCACAACGGCAGTAACCGTGGTAAATGTCTGTGGTGGAAATGTCCGGTCAATTCCACCGCAGTGGAAGTGTTTAATGACCGACAAATCTAACGAGAATTATCTTATACTATTGTTGAATTTCATTTGTGGTGATGATGTTTGCAGCAGTATGCTTCCACGTATGGCGATGCTAGATGTGATACGTTGAATGTAGAAGTAAAGATTTTAACTGCAATTTAGTCGTCGTGAGCTTAGGTATCGGCACTCTGCCTTCTGTTTTTCAAATATGGTCCACCTATTTGGCAACTCATTTCACTACAATATTATTTAATAAATAAAACTGCTTGAGAATCAATGCTTGATGCAGAAAATAGAGGAACACGCATTTGTTTCCGTACGTTGGCTTTGTTTATTGCCCTCTACCATCGAGAGTATACCGCTCCAAGTTATTGTCGTCAACCGATGCGCCGCTATGGTTACCGATAGATGGAGCACGACAACAAACTTTCAAATAAGGCACACTGGATTGACGACAGCTGTATCCTGGCGAACAATCAGCAGAGCTCGGCATGCTGACTGACGCTTCTGAGAGGCATCTGAAGCAGCAAAATTTCACGTGATGAGATTGGTCTTTTTGGAGGTCTTCCTGAACTGTCGTTCCGTTTTTGCTCATCATCGCATTAAAGGAGCGGAGGTATTTAGCGTCAAGAAAACTTCAAAGTGTTATCTAGTCTTGACAACCGGTTGTGACAGTCGCTATAATCTAATAGCTGCTCTATATTCAGAGAATGACTTTTGCCAAGATAAGTGACTTAAGAAGATCGTAACAAAAAGAGAGCTTTTAATATAGAGTTAATTTCGACGAAGAGGTGATGACTTATGCCCATTACCCCTATAATCGTGTGGGAGAAAGGAAAGGTTTATGCCATAATTCGATGCTGATCATCACAAAGTGATCACTGAAATTTTAGCAATACTTTATAGGTGAAAGACAACCTTTTCGCTTGATTCGTTTCAGGATCGATGAGAGGCACATAACGAGATGGGCAGAATGCAATCGGCGAGCAGCAAACATGATGTCGTGAATTGACTGCACGCTTACAAAAGTATCCACTAGGGCATGACTGTTGTCGTTTTTTAGAGCAAAAAACCAACTCGTCGTTTCCTTCACCATGATATGGCTCCCTGTGAAAACATGATGCATTTTGAGAAGTGAATAAAAATGCTTGTTTCCTACTCCAAAGTATTGCTGTTCTATATCCTTCATTCGCTATGGTATTTAGCCATGAAAAGTGGGTGGCCATATGTATCAGCATGAAGTCACTGGTCTTTAGTCATTAAGAGTTCTAGCTTCAACAAATTAATCTCTTGAGAGTGTAAAACCACTAAGTTGGAAAACTTGTCAATGATAAGTGCACAACGATGGACGCGAATGCTGACTTATATTGCTCAATAAATAAAGTGTTTATTGAATTTATATGTTAATGCGCTGGCGCATTGAGATAACCAGCCGAGGGAAGAAAGTTTAAGATTGAGGCAAGGATTGTGAAAGTTGTTCTGTTTGTAGAGAAGACATGACTTCGGCAGGGTATACCTGTTTTGTGGGCAAATACGTGTTGGATAAGGCAATCCTTCACAACACATGTATTCACCACTTGTTGTATGTCTAGAGCACTTATAGCCGTCCGCACAATGTGAGTCTTCCGTACAAGCGATCGCCTTACCAGCTGACAGCTGCGTCTTCCTTTCCAGACAGCGTATTTGCAGTGCATTTACTGTAGTACAGCACAACCTGATATCTGCAAATTTTATTGGCTTTTTTAGCGGGAATTTACGCTAATTTACTCGTGTTTCTCTTCGAACACGTTTCGTTGCGTTAGCATTTTGTAGCCAGATTGGAAAGCACAAAAGCGAGAATTTGGCGAATGTTCAAAGCCAAATTGAATTAAATGAAGAAACTAAATACTTCAAAAAATATAAGGAAATTAAAATGTTGAGCGGAATCATAAAGCTTTTAAGGCAAGAGAGCTTTCGGATCAGAGCAAAAAGTTCGAAATTCTTGACAATAACTTCCTCTCATAGAGTAAACATCTAAATGTCCGATTGCGATTGTTTATATATCATTTCTTCATCAACAGGCGCCTTTACATTTTATTAAAATGTTTTCTAAATACCTTTCGTGCTCTTAGACTGCAAACATTGATAGCCTTTCGGGCAATCACGTGAGTGCTTGCATCGCCGACCTTCCGAGAATGCTAATCCAGTTTGACATTTCAATTCTTGACAGCAGTACATTTTTGCGTTCACCAATGATGGCTGACAAGAGAAATCCTGTAATAGAGACACTAACTGATGGGTGGGTTTTTTTTTTCCAATATAGAAGTTGAAATAAAATAATCTGTGCATAGATCGATAGATGGAATTTCTGTACATTTCAATCGATTCATCGAGGAATAAAATTTTCGTTGTATGTATCATCCTTTCACTCTTCACCACTTTATTGAAATAAATATGCCGAAGTTAAGAACGTTGGTATATAAAGTGAGTTTTTGTAAAAGATAAGATTTGATCAGTGAAAAATTCCAGTTCGAAAAATTTACTCTTACCTCAAACCCTCCCTCTTCTCTCCACTCCACGCGGTTCCTCCATCATCATGACCCTCGCACGCAAGCCAGAAATGGAGGCGGCGGATATTAAACTGTGGACATTTTGAGAGTAAAAGCGTTTGTGATTATAGCGTCTACTCCTAGCAAAAAATCGCATCATAAATAAGATGACAACAGCATAATTACCTCAGGACAAAGACTCATGTCGTCGGTACATTCGACCGCTCGGCCGTTTCTTCGATATATGACACCAAATGTTCCACAGGCCTTGTCCAAAGATGACTCCAACTCTCGTATTTTTAATCTGAAGTTGAAAGCTCAAGCTACACTACTGTTTATACTGGAACAAACAAGGTCTTCTTAAAAAGATAGAAATGCAGATTAATTTTTTCCAAACTACGAGAAAAGCTGCTGCTAGGTTACATGTAAGAAAGAAGAAATAATGAACTGCTTACTTCATGCTGTTATGGTCAAATGCATTCAAAACGATAGCAGAAATTTGATTCAACGATAACGCTATGAGCTCTTTCTACAGTGATATAGAGAAGCAGAATATGGCTACATTATTTTAGCAGTTGCTTTTCAACCAAACGCATCGAAAGACAAATGAAAAGTTAATACGGCGCAAAGTTCTTACTCAATTGATGATTTACAGCATACGCTAAGACCGGCAACTGTTGATGGCGAACACAAATATCCACGTGGGCAACTTGAGAATTTATTCGTTTCGATGCAATATTGAATATTATCGTTTTGAATAGCGGGCATTGAACTATCGGAAAGACAGCGAATTTCTTTGAGAACATCGAAATGTGATCGTTGAAATGCTATATAATCGCTGCAGCACATATAAATACCAATCTGAAATGGAAATTCCTTCATGCAAAAATTCGATTCATTTTAAAATTCAGTTAATAACAGCATGTTCAATTAATCATTCACTTACGAAAGCATTAGAAAAGCAACTTATAATATCGCTGTTATGCTTCGCTTACAAACGTGAACAGTTGACTATAAAATTTTGCAACGAAAGAAGAGAAACATGATTCCATCTCTTGAATTACTTTCTGAATTGAATGTGGATATTAGATGAAATTTGACCGAATCTGACAATACTATAAGATTTTTTTTTCACCTCTCCTATCATTGATGTGTTTCATTTTGTCTAGTCATAGCTAAACACTGATCTCTGAAAAAAAAGTGCAAACCTTTGTGGAAAGACTACAAGAATAGCCAATCGGGCAAGAGTTCTGTTGAGTACCATAGCAAAGTTTCGGTGATTGTTCACCAACAACGTACTTTGCCATGTGCACATCTGATTGTACTTGCCAATCGACAACACATATAAATGCCCGATTGTGTTGATTGTGTACACGAAAAGCCGATTGGACATCTGCGTAAGAAAGAAGCATATCACTGATATGAATATTGTAAGGGGTGATTCGAAAATCGTAATAAATAAAAATCAATAAATAACTAAATCTTAGACGCCTTTATAACTTTTAAATATCAATGTCTAGAGATTGCATGAAAAGTGGAAAATGGTATTTGAGTAGAGCTGTTGTGAAGGTAGATAATCAAACAACATTTCTATAGCCTAACTGATACTGAATGAAGCAAATAGTTAGCTATGAGAAACTATCGTTTAGCAAAAATGGCGGCTAATAGTCGCGAAGTAATCTTGTTGACTAATGTCGATGATCATCAGAAAACTTTCGATTGATAACCCATTGACGGTCGGCTGTCAAAGTTACTTTCGCCTTAGTTTGCAAGTTTACTTAGAGATTTCCGGAATTATATTACAGTTTGGAAGTTTGCAGAGTAAGAATTATATAATAATTACTCTTCCACAATCTAACAAAACATTCTATATTAGCGGATGAAACGTCAGGCTTGATAAGCTTATACCTATAAAATGCATACCTCATATCGAAAGAATTTAAACAGAAACGAAAGCTGCCATCGATTTCACTTTGAAACGGGTTCCATCCAATAGGACATCCCATTATAATTTTGAGTGGTGCTGTAGGCGTTGTGCTAATCAATGCTTGTTGACAACAAACGAACACACCCGACGTATTTGAAACAGAACAGTCGTAATAAAGGGGACATCCGGTTGGCACCGCAAATGGTTCACATGAAAATGTTTGTCCTGAAATCGGATATGCAAATTTCATTCACTCTGAAATGGTAACTGTAGTTTTTTGATGTGCCATAAAATGCATTCACTTTTTGTGAACGCATTGAATACATCCTACTGGTTATGAAGAGTTTGAGTTGAAGACAGAATGCTATAACAATATCGTTTCGTATCAGACAAGCGTCGCTTAGGGGTTTTAATCAAGATTTCCGAACTAATGTAGTGTAGACGATGGGCTCTTTACGAACAAGAAAATAGCTTATCAGTCCATAAATATTTGAACGATGTTTCTCTTAACACCAAAACTTTTGGCTCCTAACATAAAAACATATGAGTTCTGAGACGAGAACATATCGAATTTTTACGACCGTAGAAAACATGTAGAAATTCACACATCTCAAAAAAGATATCTTCACCGTTATGTGCGTCTGGAGTGAATTCTTTGTAAATGAAAATGAAATAAAAAAATAGGAAATAGTCAAAAACAGGTGGAAAACCTTCGGTCTCGAAATACGTTTTCCTTTCATTCGCACAAACGGCTATCTCCGATGGTTGGGTGCAGCATATCCATGTTGATAACGCTGATGATAATTGACAAGTGTAACCTTCTGTAAGTTCCCTTACTCTTTCGCGATAAACAACATGAAGCCTAGGTTAAGATCGAGAAATAGTGTGTTGGTATTAATTCATTGCGAATAGAGTTTTCACCATGTATTTCTGGATGCTAGCAAAACATAAATTACATGACTATGAGAAGAGACCATTATTCACAGACCGATTTTTTGCTTAGCAAATGAGGACTTAAATCAATGACAGTAGAGTTCATTGCATGATTTTATAGCTGCTATTTGTCACACTTATAAACTCGCCATGAAAATTCCCCAGTAGATAATTCGTTATTTTAGAAAAATTTCTCTCTTTACGGATCTCTTCACTCTACGAGTATCCAGTGAGTTTCTGAGTTCCCCAATTTCGACTGTGCGCACACACAAAGAAAGTGAGGTGAACAGGAATTGTACGCCAACGCAAAGGTACATGAGATGAATCCATCACACCTGACTGCAAGATGCACCGGGTTTTCCACATTCTTCCACTCGCCCATTTGGCAGCAAAAGCGCTTGCCCATTATTTGGGCACATATGAAGCACATTTATGCTTTCGCAACACAAGAACGTGTTAGATGATCTTGTCGACTGAAGACACATCGAATATCCTGGGCAGACATTCGGCTGATTGGGAGTACAGTATATCTGGAACCGTTATTCAAAGATGACGCTTCACAGGTGGATTGCCCGTGTTTATATATCTGGTGGATATTTATTTATGTATTCATTCATATATTCAGTCAATAAATATACCATAACTCAAAACAGCCGTTGGAATGCGTTTGGTTAAATATTTTTAAACTATTGCATGTTCTAAATGAGCGACGAGGATATGCACCCAAGCGAATTTCTTTGCCTGTTATGGACCAATCAACTGCAAAAATTGCAAGAAATTCAGACCTTAATCGTGTACGAAGAAAATATAGCTTTGTATCTAATCGCATCGTAAAAATCCTTCGAAATTTCCTCATTTCAATCAAGCAGGAAGAAAGAGCGGAAATTGTTTCAATTTCCCACTCTTATATCACTCATTTCACTCTCCCTTCTCCTCCTCTTCCTCACTCTCTTCCTCATAAATCACTTTTCCTTGCAGTGCACAACTCCATTTTCTGCAGAAAACTATACGCCTACTTGTGTACAAAAATGATTCAGACAAATAAAAGTGAACATAATATATACTCACCTCACGGCCAGCAGTATTCAAGCTTGGAGTGAAATTTGTTGGACATGAGTTCGACGATCGTGACATGCAGCACACATAAATACCTGGCTGATTCTGTGCCTCGTTACATGAATACCCGGAGGGCATGGCACTTCATTATTAGTAGTGCAGTAATACGGCGAATTATTTGCCTGCACTACAAGCACCTTACAAATATTGTTACAAAAAATAGATGGCATGTAACAATGCGCAAATGGAATATCTTGCAGTAAAAGAACTTCAAATTGACTCGATAAGCCCAATAATGGTTTTACAAGTGGTTTTACAAGTATGCTGAGAAGTATATTTAGCAATTCCACGAGTCGAAAAAGCCAAAAAGTGAATCATCCAAGAAAAAAAAATGCAAATTCGATTTGTTTGAGTAAACAACTTCTCAATAAAAGAGGTATTTCAGAATAAAACGCAGTAATGATGCTCATTGCAAACATATTTCCACATCTTCATTGTGCTTAGTTTATCAATTCAGCAATAATATTGTTGCTTCATTTGCGACTTGCACTCGCAAAGATGGCACAATCTCACTTGTTGCATTCGTGAAATACCCTGTTTGATTGATAATGAAGTAATCTTTTCGAGTATAACTGGCATTTAACTTCCTTGTACAATTCATTATTTATTTGTGTCATAAAACGGGTTTTCAATCATGAATGTTAAAATGTGATTCATTTGACAGAATACAATCTAAATTTTAAAGTCGATTTTAAATCGAAGGATTTATTGATGTTGTGGTCAATTGCAAAAAAAAAATCATTTAATAATAGGGGAACGAAAACATGTACTTCCCAAGTGTAGAGCCTCTTATAAAATGCTGAGCTCAAACTCTCTTCGGATTCTCTTACTTCGAGCTCAAATCGAAACGAAGAGACTCTGAAGTTGATAGCTCAACACTTAACGTTCAAGCATCTCGCACTTGTAATGTACACATCATCTTCTCATAGCTATACTTCCGCACTACAATATTAGCCATTATATTTATCAACAAAAAAAAAAATCCCAATTTAAAATTCAATGAAGTTGACTAAACATACTTTTCACGTGAAATTCGCATGATACTTTTGCCGATTTCCAAACTTCAGAATGTAGCGATTCTTCTAATTACTCAATAAAAAAGTAACACCGTTGAAAAAAAAAAGATCACTTCTTAGAAGAACTGAAAAAAAATATATTATTTTTTTCGAACGTATATATATATATATATATATATATATATATATATATATATATATATATATATATATATATATATATATATATATATATATATATTATATATATATATATATATATATATATTCCATCATTTTCTTTATTTTTAAACACATAAATGCTCCAAAAAACTTTTGCATTGGACGAATGAGAATTGAAAAACTCGTCTTTGAAAACGGTCCTAGATATGTTGGGTGGAACAATTACAACCATAGTTTAATAGTATGAATAGATCTACCATGAGAAGATCTTGTTGTCCTGGACAAATAGGCATTGAAGAAGATCGCATCGAACAGCATATTGCCAAAGAGATATCATTAATCGAGCGGGTACAAGTGTACCTTAAAAGTTAAGATAATACTCTATTATTTAGCCTCTAAAGTTGCAAGGAATGTATTCAAATAAGCCGATCAGCTGTAAGCTTTAAAATGATAACATATTCGTCAATATTTCGAAATAAATGATAACATCTAATAAATCATAACGCTTATGACGAATATGCTACACACTTACTGGATGAGTATAGGAAGAAAGAAAAAAGCGGAAAATACAATAATTGCTTTAATAGATGAAATACATCTAAATTTGAGGCAAGAGTAAGAAACATTGATATTAGCTCCACTTTTTTTTTTTGCATAAATTTGAGGTAGAAACGTGCTCAGGTAAACTTTTTCATGCACTAAAGATTCTAGAATTAGATCAAAATTGGCGTTAGTTAAGCCAGCAAATATATTTGTTCATCTTCATATCACGACCTATTAGAGTATCTTCTCTGTTGGAAGCGCATTATTTATGCCGTTATGTTAATGCTGCAAGTCATATAAATATAGAAATGAAAAAAAAAATCGAATTTTAAGAGATTAGTTTTGCTATTTGAATCTCATTGACTCTCTTCAATCATCAAAGCTTTTTCTACGATGCAAAAAAAAAAAAAAATGCATTTTCCAAAAAAAAAAACTTCTATGAACCACTGAAATGATTCGCATAAAACTGACGATGATGAGAATGCATTATTGACTGCATCTCAGTTGTACATTACAAAGAGGTGTTATAATTGTGAGAGTATACGAGACGAGTAAAAAGTCGCTTAAAATTTCAATGCATATTTCTTAAACGAACAAGAGCACTTTTTTTTTTCAAGAGTTTAGAGGTGAACAATTGTAAAGCAAATAAATATTCCCAGCTTTTTTTCTTAGCGAACCACTTTGCAAGCAAGAGTGATATGAAGAACTACACTTATAATACTCGTTCATGCGGATACAATGCGACAATGCTTCCAATATGAAAGCTTAATTACTCTTTTTACAATGATTCATTTCAGTATTATTGAAAGTAATTTCAGTATTTTCAAATTTAATAACATAAAGTGGAAAAATGCAAAACCTATTCTTACTTCAACTGTTTGATTTTATTGCTAACATTTTAAACGATTGTCTCTAAATGATAGTACATTTTCAAAAGATAAAACGTACCCGGGATTACATTGATGAGCCAAGCTGCTTATGTCACAAAAAACGAGCCCAATCGAATTGTACTGAGGGACACTACTAGTTGGGCACTGTGGTTCTGCTCGGCGATATATATTTTTGTAGCAGCAAATAAATAAGTTCGAATTAGTTGCAACTTGACACAATGCACTGGAAGCACTCATAAATCAATTTGATAAGTAAAAGTACACAAAGATGCGAGGCATCAATGACTAGGAGTCATTAAATAAGACAAAAAGGAATAGAGAGTTCATGACATTGAATTCTATGATATACTCTATTCGGAGCGGAATGAGCATGTGAAAACAAAAGAAGAAACAACTTTGTGCACTTCGGTTTTGATTGTATGGTAAAAGAGGCAAACTTATTGAGGAAGTTGAAACGTTTTAGTGACGAATAAAACCATAGCTTTGTGCTTTGCTTTATCACCGAAACTGGATTTGCAGCATAGATAGGGTCTTGTAATCATTTTGGAAAACGCGATCCTTTGAAATAAAAGCCATAAGATCCTTTACCTGATAGTTCATTAGAAACAGCAGGTAGCCATTTTAAGCAAATAATGCGTGGAACGAATCTCTTACAGGAAATGGTCTACGCACGCTTTACGTGAACATCTAAATACGATCAGGAAAAGGCTGTTGACTTTCTGCTTGAGATAACAACGAGGGTTTTCAAATTGAAGAAAAAAAACCTACCCTGTTGGACACTGGTCAGTCTGTCCTAGTGTCGAGCAAAACACGTTTTGACCCCCACTCAGTACAGGTGTATGCCTCGGCAGGGCACACTCAATCTTGCTGTCGTGGAGGATCGTCGGACAGCATATCATCTGAGTATCGCCTTTGCTCTTCTCACATGAGTATCTGAAAAACTCATTGCTGATGCTCTAGGAAATGCATACTGTAGAAAATACGTACTCTTATTCCACACCAGTTGGATCGCTGTTAGGAAGTTGTGACTGTATCCTCAAAAAATTCATTCACACCTCTAACGAACAGTGGTATAGAATAGAACAGAAGGAAATAGAATAATTGAATAGCAAAATCGTTTCAAAACCTCGCACAGAAACTGTCGGAGCTGAAAGGACTATCAATGCCTTATAAATATTTAGTCCACCGTACTCTTTTTCCGCATGATAACAACTTCCTCCCATGATCAGATTCTTTCCTGAAATGCTTAAATGTGATGGCAGTAGAATGGCTTGTTTTTTCATTCACATCACCCCTCACATAACTCAGTGATGACATCGAAGGTATAAGTGGGATAGCAGAACACAATCTTTTCGGCTCTACTTAACCATTGTTCGAAAATGAGGTTCGATGGAATACCCTGGTGAGCATGCTCCAATGAAAGATGTGCAGATACGTGGTTTTCCATCCGGCAGATATTCGGGAGAAGCCTCTGTTGAGGCGCAAGACACGCTCCTTATATTAACTCCTGCAAACAACGAATCGCTTCCAGTTTACCTTGCTGATTGGCAATATTTTGCTCTATTCAGAAATTGGCCCACATAGTACTAAATACACACCTAAATTTCATAATCGCAGCATGTCTAATTCAGGAAGTAGAGCTACGAGGCAGCAGACCCGCATCTCTGCCAGAGTTAAAATGTTAGACTGCCAAGAGCGGCAAGACTGAAACTGAAGAAAGCGCTAAACGTGCACTAAACACTGAAAGATCCTCGGTGGTCTAACCGACATCTCGAACGTTTTGCATGCCTCGCATCGAAAAGCTAAATTATGGAATATACAGCGAAAAAGTTTTCCATATAGAAATACCAACGTTAACCACAAATCTAAACACGCATATTTATAGGATACTGTTTACGCATTACTTGAAAAGTAAGTGAAACGTTTGCTCAAGAAACACGTGAAGAAGATTTCATTCGCGCAATATAATAGCCTGAGTACAACAAAAAAAGAAAAAAGAGTTAAGATGCAGTTTGTAAATCCGCATTGTGATCCGAATTTTAGTTCTTCTATGATTATTCATTTTCAACTACTGCATTATTCCATCATGCTTGTTTAATGCCTATTCTCCTTTGTGCACGAATGTATTTAGCATAAATGTTGTATCCTTTTTTTTCGAGCAAATGCGCTTATATTCATAGCTGATACTGACATCCGCATTCCGATACGTTCTATCATGTGGAATTTATGCGCTTCGCGGTTTCTTTCGTCAAAAAAAAAATCCTAGAATTAGCGATTCATCAGCAATTCGAACTTTTTTATTGAGCCGTTCAAGAAGATTCAAGCCTGAATCTGTTTCCTCCACCCTCTTTTTTTCATTTTCTTGCATATAGATTTAGCAATCGTTGCATCCGTTTCTTCCAAAAACTGGCATAAAATGATAGAAATTGCATACGAAGGGTAGCGCATTCAGAAATTTTCTTTGCTTTCGTTTCTGAACTATTCACACTCAATAATTAAATAAAATAATCGATAAATCGCTTTTCTATTTTATTCAAATTTAATCAAAAAGACGTTTACAGCTTTCTTAAAAGGCACCAATAATGATTTGAAATTCTTACCGAGCAGCGGTCCAACCACGTCTGCTTCAGGATAAGAAAATCGTTCGCCTGGTAGACAACAAATGAATTGCTCCGATGAAGGACTGGCGCGAAGACAAGAAGCACTACCAGGACAAGTGTTTTGCATGCTTGGATCGCAAAACTGCAAATCGCTGCTTCATTAAGTTGGCAGCCTTCATACGATTGTCGTCTAAAGTGAACTATTTTAAAGCTCAGTTTAGCAGGTTACGTCATATTTCACGATGCAAAGCATAGTAGTTCATATCGTTATCGAATCGCTTAGGCTGCACTTTTGACAACAAAGTTAGAAGGTGGTAAAATTTTGGAGTTGACAACGTTATGCACAATCTATTTTTTTTCTATTGCTTTACTAGGTTTTGCCATAGCTTTTTTTTTTTGTAATTTCTAGAGTAGAATTGACTTACAGTTACAAATGCGTTACTCGGTGACCATCCATAAGGGCAATGATTCGTTATTGGTCGCCAATGCGAGTCGCTGCAGCATGCACGTTTATCATCGATATTGCTAAGAAAGAAATTTCATTTTTCAGTGAAAATCTTATGATAACGTTGTACAAATAATTGTTACTTAAGTATAGTATATAGTAAGTATTAGTTTAAGTATAGTATAGTATAGTATAGTATAGTATAGTATAGTATAGTATAGTATAGTAAGAAATTATGGACGCAAAGGTTTGCAAAATTCAGACAGAATTATGATTCACACTTGAAATTTTTAAACGAGACGAGTACTTTGGATAATTACATATCAAAACCGTTTTTCTTTTTGAAAATATGATCGAAAATATAAACATATTATACAATAAGTCTACTATGATTAACGAGAAGTGTGTTATTCTCAAATGCGATGAAACGGGTGAAAATTATTAAAAATTACAGCATAAAATATTAATGATATCCTAAATTCATCCACTATTGGGGAGGGAGTTTTCGAAAAACAATTCCGACATATAATAGAAGTATACTTTGATCAGCTCGAAAAATGATCGCAAAAATATGCACTTCGAGACGCAACGAGAAGAAGAACATTCGTTTGTATGAGTCGGAAACACATCTTGCATTACGATATATGAACGCTGTATTTGTGTGCAACAGAGATGTTGCGTGGCATCTGAAGCTGGCATACAGATCGATCCACTAGGGCATTCCGATGCATCACTTGGCTTGCAAATTTTTATACGTCCTGAAAAAAAAAAACGCTGGCAATAAAACAAAAAACGCTATCGCGATATTTGCAAGTGGGTCCACTTCCATGATAAATCCAGAAATCGAGCATGCTACGAAGCTATTACTTCGGTCTAAGCGTGCAAAGTGGATAGCTAGCTACCAGCCGCTAAGTCTGTCATACAAGAGTTTGACCACCTACAGAGTTTAGCATCTGTCCACCTGGAAAGTTTAACTGTATCGTCCATGCAGTATTTCGTACAGCTTGACTCTTTATAATGCTCTATATTATCTATGGAGGATTAGCCTCTTTGTTGCAAGCAAGAAATGTAGAATGAAAAATTCCACGATGTATCATCCACAAATCCTCTGAAAATGTAAACAGCGAAAAAGAAAAAAGTCTCCTTCATATGTGAAATATGGAAATTTATCCACTTTATTTTATCAAACCTTTAAACTAGTTGTTTAAAATTTATCAAATTCTTAGCGCGTACAGCCAACGAACGACAAATGGAATGACTATTATGCATGTGGAAAGAGCAACTCCGGGGATAAATCAGTAAAATCTTTGAACGACGGGTAAGCTAAACCATTGCCTACTGAGAGAACCGCTGAAGACTCTTTTTGGTGTGTTCCTGGGTTTCACAATTGCCACTAAAAGAAATGGATCAAAGACGTGGACTTGGTGGACTTGTTGAATAGTGACCGCATTATATCGATAACTCTCCACCGCAACGCTGAGTGAAATGCTTCTTCATCTTGCCCATCTGTCACTATTACTATGGAATAGAGAGCAACATGTTGTCAGATAACTTTTACCTTGGTCAGCACCTGAATAATCCCGAATTTCGATGTGGCCTGCATATGACTCTATAATTTCATAAGCCCGTATGCCGGCCTATAGATGTACGTAGCACCTGCCAGAACTGTTCCCTGCTTATGCGTTTCGCTAATTGATGCATTTGCTGCGACCATTTCAACGTCACGAATGTAACGCTAATAGTGCTGACAGCCATTGTGTTTCCTTCCAGTATATGTCTTTCGAAGAATAAAGCAACTATTATTAGTATGGTTAATAGTGTCGTAGAAGTTACAACGACTGCTGTTGAAATCGCTTCGAATTATGCAGCAACGGAAAAAGGAAGAGGCGCATGCTCAAAGAAAGAATATAGAAGGCGTCATGAAGATTGGGCAAGAGAATAGGCCCATTAGTGTACTGGCTGTATACGCCAAAAGAATATTGCCATCGTTGATGATTACTTATTAAAGCA
The DNA here is from genome assembly GCA_013433145.1 of Ascaris suum. NCBI lineage: Eukaryota > Metazoa > Nematoda > Chromadorea > Rhabditida > Ascarididae > Ascaris > Ascaris suum. The sequence continues at coordinate 2,340,601 of CM024187.1, forward strand.
ATTGTTTCTAATTTTTGCTAGTCAGAAAATAGTGTTAAATCAAACCGAATCTATCATTGGCAAGCGTATATCCATTTGGGCATTGCAACGAACGAGTACAGCAAATGCCATTCGCTGTGCAATCGTAACCGATCGGACATGGCAATAAATTAGTGCATATCCGGAAGTGACCGTTAACTTCAACGAAAGGTCTCTCGCCATGTGCGCACGCAACTAAAACGCCGTTATCAAAGAGCTGAAGTTAAATGAGTGCAATAAAATGAGCATTTTTGCCACATTATTTTGTTTATAATAAATTGATAAATATATTATGATGCCGTGATTTGATGCTCATCAGCCTTACAACCACTAACCAATTCTTGAATGAACAGTCGCTAGTCACTTGGTGAGGGATGCTGCTTCAACGATTTGTTTTTCGTTTGGTTTTGACATGGATTTCAACAGGAAAGAAAAAACACAGTAGAAATAGGTACGAGAACATCCATTTGCAAAAGACGAATGACCAAAAAGATTCTATTTGCTAACTTTTGTTGAGTGAATGGGACGCAAAAAGCGCTCTAGAGAAAGATCAATCACAAGCGCTTGATCATTTGCACCTTTGATAGCAGCTAATTCTTCTGTTCCCAAAGATATTTATCTGGATCTAATGATGTGGATGCGCCAGAAAAGTGAAGCATATATTTATTACGATATTTCGGTTCATGCAGTCATCATTATACAGTTCTACAGAAAAATTACACTGTTATGAGAATTCGCACGTTTTTTAAAAAGTGTCTCAATTTTTCCTTCTAAATGAGCATGCTCTAAGCGTAGAAATTATATATTGGTACTTCTTAGATGACAATTTCAGATCCTTAGAGGCTTTTTGATTATTTCTTCTTAGAGATAATCAGAGCTCAAAGAATAGTGTCAATGTTCCGATAAAGAAGAAAATAGGCATGTCACACATATGTAACTTCATGCAACCTACACGCAAATCGCCGCTCGTTGCTGCAGATTTTTTCTTTTCCTCTACTTGCACGACCCAAAGAGTAAGAGCATCAAGAAGACGATGGCAAGAAAGAAGGTTGAAGTAAAGACGCATACGAAGCAAGCAAAACTTGAAAAGAGTGATGAAAAAAACCAAGTTAATAAAAGGAGGGAAAAAGTAAGCACATAGTAGCACACGACAAGTTTTGAATAAAACCGGAGAAGAGTTTGGAAAACAAATACTGATGAAGAAAAGACAGACACGTTGAATACACTCCATCTCCACTGCAGCGCTTATAGTAGACTGATGTGAGTGCATTAGAAGAAATTCTCGAAGTTTTGTGATGATTGTGCCATCTCCGTTCACATCGATCCTAACTTTGAATAGAGTCATTCGACCAGCAAGTGATCACCCAAATAGTTATTACTGTGATCGGCAGATCGGCAATTACTATGTGAAACTTGTCTGCGCAAAATTAAACGAGCGAAAGGCAAACAAGCAAGTAAATTTGCACTTCCCCGAATCATTGCGCGCAAAGGACGCAGCGAAGTGTGTTTTGATGGACAGCATTGGTTAGCACTGGAAGGGCGATGCAACTTCCTTCGATGAAGTCCGCTTATAGAAAGTGAATTGCTTGAAACAATACAATGCACTTTAGAAGAGCACAATTTTATTGGGGTTAAGCATTTTATAAGTGGAATGTAAGCTGCATTGCAAAGTGGGAACAGTTAACGACTAACATACGTTTCTTTTTCGCTGCGCAAAGGAATTATAATAAAAGCATTTTAGTGACTATATTGTTTCGAGACTATTCGAATGGCTGTAATTTTTGCCAGCAGGAAAAAAAGTCTTTTTATTTTAATTGTTGTGTTGATTGTTATGCTTTCATAATGAACATGATCGAGCACCGTATTGAAGAGGCGTTCTGCATGGAAAATCTCCAAAATTTTTGTCTATAACTTTAGAAGCACTCTATAGTTCAGAAAGGTTCACAAAGTTCGGATAGTGCAGCGAACATTTGTGTCTCCGACATAAACTTTTAATTCCTAAAAAAGGATGATAGGAAAGATTCTTCCTTGCTTACGCTTACTCATCAAATGATCGATATATTAAACGACATATTTATTGTACATAGAGATAGAGCGATAAGAAGAGCATTGAACTGTGCTGAGTTTGCAGCAATATTTCGGCATCCATTGGCACTTTTTATTATAGCGACGATGGCTATACGATGCGAAACGTCGTATAAGGCGATCACTGAGCCAAACTCAGCAGTAGAAGCTTTTCATTTTTCTAGGCGATCCACAACCGTCTGATCACCATAATCTGGCACACTCAATAAAACAGTCAAGAAAGCTTATTGAGTACTCTTGTCGGCATTAAAACTAAATGTTCAAGCATTTTTTTGCAGAAGAAGGAAATACTGAAACAAATGACGAACGTCATGAACGAGAAATCTCTTCCTAACCATCAATTTCTTCGCAGATCATATGGAAATACAACTTTTCACGCTTTTAAACTGCTTTTTTTCTTGGTTGCTTCACGTTAAGCACATTAGGGAGTGGCATATTTACCGACAACTGCGAAATGAACACTTCAAAAACCAACGCTTTACGTCATCCAGGGAGAAGAAGCCATCTGATGTTACGCAAAGGAAACGAGGATGAAAGGAACAGTCAGCATTGGCCCCATATGACGTGAGTGACAAAGAGCCATCGTTGAGCATAGTAGCATTGAGATGGGGTCATTCAGTTGACATAGCGCCGTGGGCCCTCAACAAAGGCGTCTTCGCAAACACAATCCTTCAACAAACTTGACATCCTCTCGAGCGAGCTAAAGGCTCTCAAATTGAGTTGCTTAAACTGACATGTGAAACGGTAAAATATGTCGCAAAATTGCTTCTCTTTTCTCGCCTCTTTGTTTATTTATTCCTTTCTCCCCTTCCCCTCCACCTTTTTCGATCAAATGTACCTGTGAGTTAATGCTACGCGCTGTTTCATGCTAGATGTACTGTCAAACGAGCAACAGTATCAAACAAATCTGATTGCCTTGCAAGTGGTTTTTCATAACAATATTTCATGGCAATCGTTCACAATATTTTGTAGACCTCTCGAAACGTATTTTATTTATTTTTACAGGTATGAGTCTAGTAAGAATTGTCTGGTTCCCGTTTCGTGTATCAAGAACTGATAGCGCCTAGCAGGCAATCCAGAAAGGGCTTGGAAGATGATCGAATGAATGGGCTGTAGATCGCCAACTATTTAACTTATCTCTCTTGTGTGCATAGCGATGCGAATCTAATGCTGATTTGCACGCTAACTAAATACAGCGAATTCGAGGAGCTGTAGCTAACCGAATGAATTCATGGAATCCACAGATTTTTATTACCTTATAGAATTTTAGGAGCGCTGTAAAATTCGTGCTGGAACGTTCGGATGTCTCATATTTAATTCGCACAAATGCTAAATAATGTTATATATTTGCGCTAAAGGTGATTAGCATTTTTGATCCTCTCTGATGTGTGCTTCGCACAAAAATCCACTTTCGTCAATTGGATTTCATCATTAGAAGCTTCGTCGCCAAGTTCCATCAAATTAATGGACAACTGCTTTCAGAGTATACAGAGCCGATAGCATTTCGATTCGTTGGTATCCGCTCTGCATAAGCGGCTGCACATCTGCTCCCCGCAATAGCCGCGTTAACGTCACGCTCAAGCATGAAGGAAATCGGAGATATCTGGTCTTCGTGTGATTTTCTCATAGTTTTTGTGATATGGCATTTTTATTTCGCGCCTTAACAACGAGCACCAAACCTCCATCCACACCCTCCCTCAGGCTGTTCCATGAATGGTTGTTTCTGGTTGACTTTCACTTCACGTACAATGATCTTATCATGATCCATGAAATCAGAAACGAATCGTTCGAAGGTAACGAAACGAAGCAGTAAATCGTGATGAAAACAGAGACGATTTCTTATTGATGGCTCATACGGTGAAGAAATGAGAGGATAAAATAGTATACACCGTCATATTTATCGCCCCTGAATCCATCTTCCCTCTGGCAGCATCGTATTCTTTCTTAATCCGGTGAATCATGACATTATTGTGCATTTTCTAATACTTCAGATCTGAAAATTCCAGTCCAATAAAATAGCCTCGAAATATAAAATGAGTAGTTTTTGTTTTGTTTCATTAGTGTTATTGTGCAATGTTTCATTAATAATCTGCTTTTTTTAAAATTATTGAACGATGTGATCAGTGCACAAACCTATCGTTGTTTTATTTAGAGCACCTCAGAGGACTGAGTTCAAATAATCCATTATTGCAAAGCACAAGTATTTCATAAACATGCAGCAAAACAACGAAACTGTAGGAATATGGTCAATTTGCTTAGAAACAATTATCACTGATCGTTCTATTCATTCATATAAATCTAGTTCATTTTCTTTGAGCAACACCTACTTGGCCATAATAATGGAAGCAAACTGTGAATCCGCCAGGGCAAGAACATGATGAGCCCCGCATCCAGTCGATTGTTGTTAGCTTTGCTGATACTGTGTAGGTTGATACTGTACAGGTTGGTACTGCGGAGCTTGATATTGCGAGGTCGCTTGATATTGGGCTGGCTGCTGATATTGTTGTGGCGCCTGGTACTGCTGAGAGGATGTATACTGATAAGTCTGCGGGTACTGATACGTTTGACCGGTTGGATTTAAATAGGAAGTTGGGTATTGTTGACCGTAAGTGTATTGTGTGTTGGTTTGATATGTTGGTTGATATTGTGGCGACTGATAGGTTATTGGATAATTCACGTAAACCTGAAATTATTGTTGCTGTTATATAATCACGGCGCGATAATGGTGCAGGAATTTCTTATGGATCTTGATATTGCTGCCAAAACGACAAAATCATTACATAGTAAATATCGCACAAATAAGATATACTTATTGCATTTGAATGACTCACATATGTTCGTGCAAACATAGGATTGAGAGCAGTGATCTATTCGCTGTATTTAATAAGCTTTTGAATGTTGCTTTCAAAAAGACACGATGTTTGTAAACTAAACCCATCAAAAAACATCTTTGAGGAAAACAGAAAGGAGAAGGGAATATTTATGGAACGAATATGAAACTGTAAGAGAATTTCCAACCTATGATCGTATTTACCTGTTGAGAAGAAACTGTTCCACAACCACCGCAAGAATTTTGTCGCTTCTTGCGGGTGGTCTTTTCGTGCTCCTGAATATGGCACAATCATAGACGCTTGAGAAAGAATGATGATATAACGTTAAATCTAATAAGAAATTCGATTATTAACACATTTTCTTTTGCTAGAGCATATGTAAAGATATGTGCTATTATAATATATTTCCTTGATATGCCTAACAATTGCTATGGATCTAGCAATTATCTTATGCTAAGACCTAATGCACATTATAGAATGAGCAAAAAGTAAATTTCCATTTTAATATTATATGGAGAATATGTGATATATTCTAACAGTAATGGCTTTCAAGCGTAAACGACTGAGAACATTTTTGAAAAAAAGATCAACTTTATTATGATCGAATTCTATATCGTGGTGCCGCAAAATATCACTGAATCTATAAATATCGCTCATAATCGCAAATGCAATTAGATTTTCTACGGCTAATGGATTCTCGCATCATAAAAACTTGGTTTTTTTTTTTGGAGGGATACCACTTAGATTTGATTATTAGCAAAAGCGCAAATCAAAGATAGCTGAAAACTGTCTGTACAGTCAAATAAAACAACATTAAGATTCATTCAATAATTGACTATTACTACAATTCATTGTGCTAATTTGCATTCAGAGATGATGAAAGGTTACATTTAAAAAAAATTATCAGTTTGCGCTCAAATGTATCAAAATCTTATATTTCGGCTGCGAATTTTTGTCTTACCGAGTGCTACCAAGTAATGATATCTATTAGCAACCTAGCATTATTGTTGGGCTAATTGTTGATTATGAATCCTACACTTAAAATGGTTACTTTTACTCACAGATGAGGAGAAAAAAAAAAACGACTTTATTAGATATGATAATTTGTATGCGAGACGAAAATAGAATTGAAATTGAAATGAAAAAAATTTTTAAAGCAATTTCTCTAGCGTATTTTAAATTTACTTAACATGCGCAAGATCTTTTTACTCTATTCTTTTTTAATTGGTTCTATTGTAGAAATATCGTAAAATAACCCCATTAATTATCAAAAATGAAGACGATTTCATTCATTCACATATTACCTCTGCGGTAGTGACGCTGAAGAGAATAATCGAGAGAAAAAGGACTCCAAAGTGCTTCGACATTTTCACGGTGAGGTGAATTCGGAAAATTAGGTACGTTTATATGATCTGTCAAAGAGGGATGGGGGTGGTGGGGCGGTTTTCCGTTTTTAACGAGCTCAACAAACACACAAGCGTAGAAACTAGCGTTAGCCTTGGCCGGTTTCTTAAAGCTCTTCTTCAAGCACTTAGTTTCTTCCTACTTTACTTGTTTTCACTGCAAGCAATAAAAAGTGAACGTCGAGTAAGCTTTGCTTCGTTGTCGTCCTTCTTACGCATCTCTAACGTTTTTTAGGCCATTATGAGAGCATACTCCCCCTCCCCTCCATTGTTGTGATGGTACACCTTTTAAACAGCAACTACCACCCACTCATTGGCCAGCGTATCAGCGCGTTGTGCGCAACTTTCCTCTCGAGATATTTTTGGCTCACGTCGAGAGGCGGGAAACTGAGCAGGACATGACAAGCGGGAAATGGTGCGTATAGCGGAGTACTTTGTTTACGCGATCGATGTACGTCCGAGACAGCTCCGATTGCAAAGAAAAGCACATAGTGAAAGTTCTAGAAGGGAAACCTCAATGAATATTAAGTCGTCACCAGCTACCACTAGTTCCGGATATGCCCAGTTTGCACATCTGGTGTACGCCTGCGCGTTTTCTGATGCTCCCTCATCCGTGAATCTGATACTCATCTGATGCATGTGCAACTCATATGCGAATCCAGTTATGCAAATTCGATTTAGGCGCTCATTTATTAGAAGTACAAGATGAGAGCGTTAAGCCATGTTTGTCGACACGGGATTGATGATGTATTTGAGTGAGCTTCGAGTGAATTCGCGAAATTTGTTACCTGAGGTTGGTGATTTAAGTGGAACTGCCGTTTAGTCTAATTGCTGTAGGATTCTAGTTCATATTTACTCATTTCTGTGTTACAATTTGTTCGTCTATGAACCTGCACTATGCAGCCTATTGTCAAATATCTAAGAGAGGTGCTCTGTCTATCCACATAACAAAGATTCATCCACGCATTCGATAATACATCATCCATCTAGCAATCGTCCAAGTGTGCATTTCTCTATCAACTCAGAACCTCACATTGCACCGAATCATTTACAGTGCAGTTACAGGACCCATTGAAATCATACGCAGAAGGACATATTACTCTGTAATTTTATGTTGGAATATTTTTGTCTCGAAATCAGTGTAGAATGAGTTTTTCTTATCTTCGAATTTGGCTATAGCTTATGCTAAACTTCAGATATTTGTGTATAACTTCGAAAAATTTTGATTGCGGAAATTTTGATTTCCAGATAAGCCTAAAGCCAAAAATTTGCACTTATATGTTGGGTTCAATAGACAATTCGACTATTTCTTGCAAGTTTAATGGGCACAGATTTGCATGATTTTTCCTTATTCTAAGATTATATGTTTTGAAGCCCACGGATTACAAATTCAGTATAACGCATGTGAGGATGCCGACGAGGGGAAGGCCTTTATAAAATTTTGCTTTTAGCTGCCTCCATGTCGAGTTCACCGTGTTCTGTCCACCTAGAATCGCAGTCGCGCAGCACATTGCCTCGTGTCTTTTTTACTGCATGCAGTATAGAAACTTCAAGAACTTTAACGGCTTCTGAGCAAAATTCCATGAAAATTTTTCGAACTTTTCTAGCTTTTTATGAACAAAGTATATTTATCGGAACTCTAGCTATGAATTCAACGATTGTGTCAGTTGATCGGAACCTTTCACTCGCTTTACTTTATCCGGAAAAATTCGAACAATATCTTTCACATTTACATGCTAGACGGAAATTTGGAAAAGTTTAGGCCGCTCTTTTCAGCGAACCACATTTCAGGTATTTTTGCAAATCATAGCTCGAAAACTGCAACATTCATGGACAACCTTATAATTGTTGAACAAATTAAGTGATGGAAATTTATGATAGAATTGCCGCCTTGCAGTTCTTCACCGAAACAGTGTTGCGGTGAGAAAGCAAGCTATTCTTTGACATAGAAGGCATCGTTAAGCGCTTTATTCTGTGCCGTTCTACGTGCATAACGTTGTCGTTGCTTATTTACTCACTCACTCAGTCGGATTTTGCACACTCAACCCTCTCTAGTAAAGCAAATCCAGCTTGCACGTTAAACAAGCAACCGCCATTCGCCTACTATTACTGCGACTCTGCAGCTAGCAAAAAGTTAGAAAGCACCAACAAACTCTTGTTCGAAATCCTCACACTTCGACGCCCTAAAGTGCTGATACTCTAAGTTGACAGCTGTAAACGTGTCTACAACAAGAACATTTCTCCGCTTGCAAGGTTCAACTACAGTCTTCTTGTTCAAAACTGACTGCCATAAGCTACTGCTTTCATTTTATGAAGCATTATTGCTGTTATTGCTCAACACTACTACTTACTATTATTAACGCTCATGCGAGTCGCTGTCTACGGCATAAAGGGTTACTCGCAGCATTCCACGAGTTAACTCAGTTCGGTAATTATACAAAAGTTATCGGAATAGTGCTGCTAAAGCCAAAGTAAACGTTTGCACACTAGCGTCCAGGGAAAACTTGCAGACTTGCTCATTGGAAAAGAGCGATTTTTGGCTCAATCGGGCTCAAAATCCTTCATCGATGTCCTCACCAAAAGCTTAATGCGGTTTTTGGCACACTAAACACAAATACTCACTCGACTGCCGCAGCTGCCTTCAATACATCTCATCCAGAAAGTAACAAAACTTTTTCCTAAACTGCCAAATAAACTTATTCTTTCACTTTCTTCTCCGTTTAAGCCTTTCGTTTTACCTCGTTGTGTTCAAAAGCTACTGAAACAAACTCTTGAGGCCTGAGTCCCCGGATAAGAACGGCGACTATATGAAATACCACCTTTCTCTCTGCCTTCTACATCTGGCATCATTTCTTCACGTTTGATTGGCCGGCGATGTCTTTTCATTAGCCCTGCACAATTGCTCATCCGCTCCTTCTACATCTGTTATCCAGCTTCAAGTTTCTGATAACTCGTCCTCTGTATTCCACTTTTCTTCATGCCAGATTCCTGAAATGCTCGAGCCAAACCTGTTTCCCGACCTGGATGAAGCCAGGCCACAACATTAACCATGACGACGTGAAGGGACCCAGTCCCTGCTAAATTAAAGCTGCTCGACAGTGACCGTTAGCTCCATCTACACTGAATCAAACCTCAACCTGACTCCAGTTGCGACCACACCTGATTTAACCCACACCGCTATTCATGTCCGTTAGTGCGTTTATAACCAATGATTACAAAACATCACAAAAAAACAAACCTTTATTAAATATACGCCTCAACAACATTTCCACTTCGCTGACGTAGAAGAAAATAGGGGGAAATACTCATCAAACAGAAACTCGCGTATCTCTTCAGACCACAAAAACAAACATTCATTGATCGATTAGATCGTAACAATCGATACCTCATAATTTGGGTTGCTCTGACCTCAAGAATCATCTAAATGCAAACAGGAGATCCAAAAAACATGGAAAGACAGTCAGTGGAAAAAGGCACGTTAAAGCACGTTTACATACTCAATCAATCAAAGACTACATGAGATGTAGACATTACAGAACATAGAAGGCCAGCGAAATTTCACAAAGATGAACGACTATGGGACGGGGATTACGCAAAAACAGGAAACGATCAACAACGTGGGCAAGAAAAAGGGTAAATGTGAAGAAAAAAACTGCTTTTCAATGCTGTTTTGTCGTCTCTCATTTTTTTCGCTCAGTTTTCATCCTTCTTTCCGTCGGTTTTTTGGCCGCTTTCCTTTCCGCTTCGTCGCAGCAAATTCTCAGCTCTCTCAGGCGGCAGCTAAACGTATCAGTATAATCACTTAAAACCGCACGCTCCTTTTTACTGCTTAGCTTGGAAAGGAGATCTTTGACCTTCACAATCGCAACAATTTGAGATGAAAGAATCTTTTGAAAAAAACAGCACACAATGCCCAAAACAATGTTAGGAAGAGACAAGCGACCTTATTGTAGGTTCCCGAAAGCAGTCAGCAAAGCAGGCGGAGTGAGGTCGGAAATGAAATGTACGCCAGAACTAGACATTCTCACTCGTTAATTTCGGGACATTCCTAATCAGACAACTGGGCGCTCAAATCACTAAGTACATAGCCGAGACCACAAGCAGATTATGGGAGTGAATGGAGGTCGCCTTTGAAAATGGCATCTACCGTTGTCAGGGCAATATCCTCTGAATTTTTTTTTTTTTTTTTACGAAGTGGGAGAAGAATACGAATAAACGACAAGCAACTCACATCCACTCGCTACTGACGGTATGCACGGTGCGCGATGACGACTCTCCTGAAGCAAATAAATTATGCGACGGCCAAGCCTTTTTCATCTCCGCAAGTATACAGCATCCACAAATTGATTAGCTAATTTTAGCTTCCCCACATAATCCCAGGTAAGAACTACCAATACTGTAACCGTGGATCATTGGCGATGCTAAACGACCGGCTCAAAAAATAATACCAAATTACAGTTAGCTAATTCGAGCGACGAAACAGAAATGAAATGAAAAAATCCGAACAATGTTATCTAAAATGATGAAGAAAATGAAGTTGCCGCCATACTCGGCGAAAATATCAGAAACGTCTAGGATGGATAGAGAAATTTCATCGTATTTCTCTTTTGTTCCCTATTTTTTACAAAATCGTTTGGCTAGAAATTTTGTGGCAACTGCATGCACTGAAATTATAAAGAAATGTCATATTTGAAACATACTTTCCATGTTCAACTTCTCTAAAGTGCAGTTATCAACACTCAAACCACTGAGAGCAAACGGCTAAGTCAAGTTATAAATGTTTCATCGAAAACTCACATCTTCTCCTTTGTTGGCACTATCTGGTTTTTTGGCCGCTTTCCTTTCCGCTTCGCTAGCAGCAAACTTCTCGGCTCTCTCAGGCGGCAGCTAAACGTATCAGTTATAATCACTTAAACCCACGCACGCTCCTTTTTACCGCTTAGCTTGGAAAGGAGATCTTTGACCTTACAATCGCACAATTCTCAACAATGACAACTGAAAAAAAGCGGTAATCACTTTACAGTTCTTGCAACAAAATCCATCGTCAATAATGAGCTTTTAATGCCGATGCTTCACCTCATAACGAACGAAAGTGCTCCACTCTATGAATTCCAAATGATGATCAAAATCAGCTGTTCTCAGTGGTTTCATCACTCTGTTTTTGTTCTGCGAAAACAACAAACACATCGCAGTACGCTCAACATATGGACTGAGTGAGGACGGAGCTTTACAGTGAAAACAATTTAAGATACAGGGATCTTTGTTAAGCAGTGCACATAATGTCCAAAATAGATAATAGACAAGCGACTTTACTATAAGTTTCCGAAAGCAGTCAGCAAAGCAGGTGGAGCGAGGTCGGAAATGAAATGTGCGCCAGAACTAGACATTCTCACTCCGTTAATTTCGGACACATCCTACTCAGGCATAACGAGACCATATATGTAGATGAAGGAGTGAATGGAGGTCGCCTTTGAGAAGGCATCTACCGTTGTCAGGGCAATATCCTCTGAATTTTTTTTTACGAAGTGGGAGAAGAAATACGAATAAACGACAAGCAACTCACATCCCACTCGCTACTGACGGTATGCACGGTGCGCGATGACGACTTTCCTGCAGCAAAATAAATGTATGCGATGACCAGCCTTTTTTTCATCTTCACAAATACATAGCACAAATTGAAATGCGAAAAAAGAAAAACCGAAATGCAATTTAAAAAAAAAAAAATCCATAGAACAAGCCCCCTACAGCGATTAAAAAAAAAATAGCTGCAACAATGCTCAGCTATGGGATGCGGAAATATTTTTTCGTATACCACTCAAATACTATTCATTACAAAATTTCGTTTCACAAGAAGCTATTGGTGGCATCAGTACACCTACATATCATAAAAAAGACTAGCACATTTGATAGTATAAGTTCGATATTCCTTAAATGTTTGTAGTTTTTCTAAAATGCATTGTGTTTGCGTGAAAGTTGGACAGTGAATATCTAGCATAGGCTCAAGTTTGTACGTTGAAATAAAGTCCCCAATTATACATTGTGAACAAGACTTTTGTCTACGGCGAATGATTTCCATTTAGTTTATTATGAGTGAAGTGTTTGTACCAGGAGTTTTGTACCCGTCCTTAATTGCAATGACGACGCACAAGAGTCCGTAAAAATTCTTTACTGTTCCATTAAAAATGACATTGCTGATCGAGGGCAACGATCTTTTTCTTACGACGGGGTGGACAAGTAGGTGAATGGTGCCAATTATCATCTCAACTTGCTCTTCATCAGAAGTCTAATTGCAAAGTCTAATCTAATTCAACAAAGTTTAATTGCAAAGTCTCGGCCTACGTGAAACGCCAAATCTAAGATAAGAAAAGAAAAGTTTCCTAAAGAATGAGACTAAATCCAGTGCGAGATTACTAATTTCGTCACTAGTAGACAAAACCTAGCGAAAAGAAGGCATAATTACCGTCCCCGACAGCGTGAAATCACCGTATCAAACTTCGAGTCGCCTTGCGCTGAAAATGATCAGAACTGAGCGATTTTAAATACTCCACAACTTAAAAGGCTGCAAACTAAAACTGCACACAAATGCATCGGTAAAAATTCTTTTTTACTATGGTGCTTTCGCAATCCCTTATCAACGGTAAATTGTCGCTAACGGTAACACCCACAACAATTACCAACGGCAAACACACGCAACGTTGAAATTAATGAATGCAACATCATATCAGGTAGAGGTTTTATAGTTTATTTCCCTTTACCGGGTTCATCAACATCGCAAATTTACAATAAAAAAAAAAAAGGAAACTGAGATTCATGGGTTTGCACATTAGCAAAAAAATAAATCAATGAAGATTTATGTGGGAAAAATTTAGGAAAACAAAAAAGCTTCCGGGGGAAAAAAAAAAACTCAGAAAAAATAAACAAATAGAAAAAGTCGCCAGAGTGGCTGCTAGCACTTGTATTTACAATTCTGCCTATCTCAACAATCAACACTAGTGCTTTCATATCTCAACCGTTTCAAACATTCGCACAAAAAATCTTTGAAAGATTTACTTTTAAGCGCTTCTGAAAAAAAAAACAAAACATATAGTATAATCGGATATACGCAAGTGTTTATCTTTACTACAACCATAAATCAGAAGCAATTAAGCCAAAGCAGCAAAATTCATAAATATATACGATAATAGACCACCTCATATATCAGAAATGACCATAACAATTTTGCTTCGTAAAAACTGCAAGCATCAAAACGGAAAATTTTTGCACACCTAACCTAAATCCTTTCTAATTTTACACCTATAGGGTTAAAAAAAGATTTTCCTGCGGAAAATCTGTGGAATGAAATATGAAAGCAATATTTTGCACATTTACTATTTCCCATCAAAATTGTGGAATCATTTGATCATATAATAGAAACAGGAAGGCAACTATACATCAATTCATCCGATACGCTTCTGCGTTCGCTTTGGGACGGACGGGATTGAAGTGAAAATTGACCGGCTGCGAGAAATGATATAAGAAAAAAACGTCTCCGCATTTTTAAGCGTCGGATTCTCCTTCAAAATTGGGTGGATCAAATCGAACGTTGCTGTGGGAGATAATCTTATTGCTATGCACTGACGCCTACTCAAAGTCATTCTTGTTTCAGTGGTTCACGAGTTCTAAAGCATTCAGTAGCTCCGACTGCCAATAATGCTGCTAATATCAGATAGGTTTAACTAGCGTCCTAAATGCTTCGAAAAAGAGAAACTTCGCCTTCATTTGGAGGTATCTCAAGGTCGAAGGTTTTTAAATATTTTCAAAAGCCACGTAAAGCGTTCAGCTAAATTTTCGAGCAATCTCCAAAAATGAATATGTGGCCAAACCAGCATTACATGGATATTGAAAAAAGCCAACATTTTGCAGCCGGTCGAGCAGCATTTCCAACCGATTAGGTCATTAAAAACTCATGAAGACCTATTTCAACGCTCAGATTAATCATTTATGGTTAATGTCATAACTGATTTTGATGATGCTTAGAAGTGAAAAATCACACCACCTTTCAAACTCTTTTAGTGTACTTTTCATTTATTTCCATTCCCAAAGTTCCATCTTCAAAAACATTTGCAATGGATTGAAAGTTCAAATTTCAATCAAAAAATAGACTGACTTTGACTCATATCCGACCGATTAAAGTAATGCTGAGTCGTAAATGCTACAACTTGGTCACTTTACGAGCGAAACTCATAAGGAGATAGTGAGGAATAAGAAAACTAAAGATATGTGTTACCACACCGCGCAAATTGTGCTCACAAAATTTTACTGACATGGTTTTTCCGGTTCTGCAATTGAAAGTTTTAGACAGACTGCATAAACATTCGCGTATAGGTGTACGGATTCGATTGCCTTTGTAACAAAAAATTCTGCAGAAGCACATCAAATGGCGAGCGAATTTTTTTAACTGAAATGCCCCTCCTTTGCGTAAAATGCGTTAATATTTAATATGATCAATCCCATGTATGTTTTAAGCACAAGCAGAATAAACACGAGGATGCATTCCATCGATAAGTTTAGAAAAGATTATGACATAAAATTATCCGTGTATAGATCCATAAAATACTATTCAGCACTTTTTTAAATTTGGGTCAGCGATGCTCATAGCATTGACACTTTGCAATACAAATGCTATGTATTTTGCCAAGCGAAATTATCACATGCCTAGAATTCACTCATTTAAATATCGTTTATTATGGGAGATCTAAGCGATAAAAAGCAAATTGCTCGTCGTGCGAATCATGACGACATCTACGATTCGCATTTCTTTTGTTTAGAAGTTTTGAGAGGAGAAAAAAAAATTGTGTGAATGTAATCCTTTGATATCATCGAATAATAAGCACGTTCATATGAATATACACGAACGACAGACTCACTAAAACACATGCATACACCTGAAAAAGGTTTCTTAATCGCGGCTAAAGATAAATTAAACACCTAACAAATACGGTAGCCTTCTTCCGTCTTGCGTTCATTTTTATACACATTCGAGGGGGGGGGGAGGGGGGGAGGGAGGAGGCGCGATTCCACACAACAAACGAAACCAACTAGAAGGAAAAAATAACTGAAGTCGTAGGAACCCTGTTTGCTTATATATGAAAAGAAAAAAAGCATGAAAAAAAGCGCACCTGACCCAAATCTTGAACTGTAACCACTGTCCTCCAAATCCGAACTGCGTCTGCGAGCCACCAGCCGTCGTGCGATCTCTGCGAAAAATTGGCTGCATTTCCACCACCATTCGGGTCTTCATGAATTTCATCGGTGCCTCGTCATTGCGCTGTCTGATATCTCGACGCCCCATCATATTTTTGCGCGGTAGCGCCACGACTCATCATCGCCACCTCCCCATCTCTTGTGTTCCGCCATCACACCTTCTGAATCTCAGCACATCTTCATCACGTCCACCGAATCTCGAAGTCTCGTTGTTGCGCTGCCTAAAGTTAGCGCCGGACGACGATCACCATAGCTCCAACGTAGTTACGTTTGTGCTGCGCGTTCCCAGTGCCACTCCAGTGACCATCACGAAATCTGAACGCCCTGAAAAACCTCTCAAATCCTTGCTGCCTCAGTCACATTTATCTATTTGAAGAACATCTATGAGAACTATTTCAACATCTATTATGGTGAAGGCCGCCTCAAAATTGCTCAAGTTCACGAAAAAGTCATGTTCGGGAAGCTTTATCAACCACCGAACGTTATGCTGACAAATATCGTTTTAAAATTTCATTGACAAATGAAAATTTTTCTAGACTTAAAACACTTCGCACTGATAGGCTTCTCTACCAAAAAATAGGATCAATGTTGCCAGTTTCGTATGAAATGGAAAAAAAATCAATTTGCATCGCTGTGCAAACAAACGCAGCATTAAAAAATAATCCACAAAATCAGCTGACTGTGAGAACTTACCCAGCATCACGCGATGGCGAGTTTGAACGCAAGTCATGCCCTCCACTAGCGGAATACGCTCCGTACCGCCGTTGTCACTTTGCGGTTCACCGCTAGCCTTTCATCCCAACCAATCCTAAGATTCAGAGGATTCGGAGTGATGCTCGCGGCAGGGCATTGAATCCACCCGTTGTAGCCCTGGGGTCAGTTGTAGCATATGTATGTGTAGAGCTTGTAACCGGTGGCAGCGGAGCAGCGACGGGCACAGGTATGCTATTGGCAAAGGCGTCACACAGGGCACACCAAAAGCGGGGAAATGGCTGCCTAAACATCAGTTGTCCTTGTTTTAAAAATGACGACATCCAGTACATGATATAGAAATGCTTTAACATTCATATTTCGTAGGAGAAAAACGATGTTCAAACATACCATAATTTTGGTCAATAATCTGAAATGTATTTTTTTTGCAGAGTGCTGAACCTGATACTGATGAGGTTCTAATTATAAGACGGCAAACTAAAATTCAGACTTCTTAATTTTACTTTATATTACCAATATTTTCTGTAGGTCTGAAGTATGATATTGTCTAATATATCAATGATCCGAATTTTACTAAGCGAATCTTACTATGCGCTCACTGCAAGAGCGTATTTTCATTGGCGACTTCATTTCAAATATTCGAACTTCGCGAATTGCGAGGACATTGGCCTGCGCATTTTTTCACGCCACCGCCGAAAGCCCAGAGTGATCAAGAATGCTGTCACTTTTTTGAAGAAAGGGTTACTGTTGACGATGGCATCCGCAACGAATTAACTGCGATCAGCGAATCAGAAGAAAGAAAATCCCAAATTTTAAGTGCATATCCGCAAACCAAAAAGTCAGTGTTTCGACTCTCCCTGAAATGCGAACTGATAACATTCTTCAAGAAGGCCTCAAGTTTACCAACTACAGCTATTATATGGTTTGGCGGGAAATGACTTCGACCGAAGATTTAAATTTTTAAAAAACTTGAAGAAGACAAAAAAGACGTTGAAACCGAGGAAACTTCGTTGCCTGATTTAACAGTTTTCATGCATAACTGCACGTGAATCGTTATAACTTCGTGCACTGATCCAATATAAACCCCAGCGGACAATGGATCTCGAGCACTTAATGTTCCAGAGGTTGTCTTTTGGGCAAGAATTGGTCTGAAGGCATTTTAGGGAGAGAAACTGTTGAGAAACTGTGCTCGACAATCTTACCTCGAAGTGTTAAGTGGAAAGTCGTTCTCGTTTACAAGACAGCAGGGTCTTTTGTTCATGAACGATGGGGTCTGTTACTACACAAATGCTATGTGAAGGCTCATGGAATGAAAAAGCTCCTTTCTTTTAGATTGGAACGATGGACCACTGAACGGCCACCGAGGAGCCCAAATCTAAGGTGCATGATTTTTCCTCAATGGTTTTCTTAAGATCATGTATATGCGTTAGAAAGCCGTTCTGTGAACATTCACAGAGTCGAATTGAAGAGCGTTTTTTATGTAGACAAGGAGTTGAGCGTAGGATGCAGTGCCAAAGAAAGCCAAAAAAATGCAGTGAACTCGTGGCCTCAACACGAATTGCACTGCTCAGTGCTATTGCGGTTTAACTGCTACGATTGTCTTCAAGTGATATATATATATAGATATTATATATTATATATTTATATTATAATTTATTATTTATATATATATATATATATATATATATATATATACATATGTTTACTTCATATTTTACTCATATAAACTCATTTACATTTGTATTTATATTTATATGTGACACTATATACAAGCACCTACTACACTAAAATTACATGATGTCTGCGCACTGTAAAACCGTTTATAAGGCCCATCAACACAAGTACTTCTCAGTATGCGTATCTTTTGGAAGACAAAGCACGTCATGATATCAACTCTTTATTTTTCGCTGAATTTAACACATCATTTTTCGTCTATATAATATGTGCCTACAACCTTGGCCAAGAAATGCTTCATACTATGAGAGGACATTGAAAAACTTGCCTCTCATTATGCACCGTTTTTCTTAAAAATGAAAAATGAATAAATTTATGGAATTTGCAAACAGTGTCCTGTGAAACCACGAATAAAAATTAAAGAAGTAACCAAAATATGAGGCATGCACAAGTAAAAAACAAAAGCAGGGAAGCAAGTCTGCAGGTGCCTGAAAACTTCGCATCAACTTCCAGCTGAAAATATTTCTCTGCAATTGATATTAGAAAAGAATGCAAAATGACTTGCAGAGCACATGGCATGATGAAACACACGATTACAGTAAATGACAATATCTGTGCAAGATAATAAAAAGCATGAACGATATGAATGTGACGAAAACCTCACACGGCGATTGGAAACGCGGAAAATCGTTTAACACAGGTGCAGGGCCAATTGGTCGATTGCGGGTTGAGATTTTGCTCCATAACGGAGAGATTTTGCATTTAATTTTCGATAAGCCCATCGTTCACTGCACGTAGGATATCGTTGTTAGCTCTCATGCGTTCAAGAGCACCTCTTTAAAGAAAATCAAAAAATTGCGCTAAAATTTTATCCAACATTCACATATTCCACTATAATATGAATTAAAGAGGACGATATAGAAAAAGAAAACCTAAAAGTTATTCCATCCATAGGGTGCCTAAGATGTTGCAACTATCAATCCATCCTTCTAACAGTCGCTAAATCTCCACATAAAGCAAGATAATGAGCAGCACAGCTAGAACGCTGCATTCGACAGTTTTTTCCCACTCGTATCCTTCAGTGTGGATTCGTCATGAATGACCAATCGAAAGCAACTAAGTCGACTTTTTTCAAATTGAAACTCGACTTTCGCTTCTTCCGTTTTTTCTTTTCGGTTGTAACCGAAATGTGGTTTGCATAGTGCCTCTTGCAGTGACGTTTATGAAAATCAGTCCATTTCAACGAATGTTACCAACTGTCGCGTTGCCTTCAGAAGAAATTTCTAGATGACGAGTCGAAAGCCTAACGAATCGAACTTATGCAAATTCCTTTCTTGCAGCGTATAAAGACTCTTTAAGCGCCCTTTTGACCAGTGGATACATTCTGCTTTTTTACCGTCATTATTTATATATTCTTTGTTTATTTCACTCTTATTACGGGAACTTTTCTGTTGTTACCATCATAACGGCGTGTGCCGATCTCTTCCTTTATTTACATCGTTGACATTTTCAATTTACATTTTGATAGACGCCATTTCGTTATATTTTGCCATCGGAATTTATCGAATTGGTTGAGAAGCATATAGTTGATCGCTCTTATCACGCGTGTCGTTAACGATAATTCTTTTGTGGTAAGTGAACGAGATGAAATGCATTGCTGCACGTTTTATGTTAATAATCATGATGAAAACCACGACTGCTAAATACACAATTTCTCCTTATTCCGCCATTGTTGATGGGAGTGTCTTTTGGAAGATCTTTCTTCCTGTCGAGAAATTACGCTATGTGTAAATCGCTCTATGGCAGATTTCGTGGAGTGATCAGATCACTGCCACTGATCCTTTTTGGGAATGCATTGTTGGCGACATTTCTACCCTTTTTTTTTTTTCTAGCTTTTTGTCATATGAATGAAAGTAGTTTTATTAGCCCATCCACTCCCTTCTATGATAGACTGGTGCGTTGAGTTAGTTTCTGGTCACTTGGTATGGTCTATAAGAATGAGTCATTTCTTCTCCTCTCCGCGTTCTGTCTGTGAATGCACGGCATACGTAAACTTTGGGACAGTACGTCGTTTTGACGCGGGCAGTTCGGACGAAAGCAGAATGATCAACAGTGTCTTGAAGAAAACCTCGATCTCGGATTCCGATTCTCCTCGCAAAAATCTTTCTCGAGGAAGATGATTTAAGGATGCGACAGGTTTACCAAACGTAAAATTCCCCAGAAGTCATAGAGATATCCACGACGCAGCTTCAAGGAAGACAGAGTTTGTAGAACGACCAAGAGAGACCGCAACGGATGCTAAGAACAGCTAAATGACAAAACAAAAGAAATGATCACCTTGTGTCGACCGCAGGTGATAAACCAAAGCCAAGGCAAAAACTTGTGAACGCAACATTCCCCCACTTGGGAACAATGTAGCATATAGCACCAGCAGTGGGGAAAAGGCGATGTTTTCTGTGAAGGGATTGTAAAGAGTTGGCATCTATGAGATCATGCAAGGTGTCAACCAGCTTCATGATGAACTTCGAATTTGCTTATAGCTGATGACGTTAAATTTTGAAGAAAGAGATATGACAACGGAAAGGAGGGTTGGCGAAAAGGTGGCTTTTTATGTTGTCTTTGATTGCTGTTTCGCTGTAACCGTATCGAAGCAAAATATGCACCGTTCTTTGTTATGCAGATAGGGTCGGTTTCAAAACGACGTGTTTAACTTTGTTTCGGAACTAGCTGACTTTACAGTAACGCATTCAACTAGCCAAGGGGATGACTTTGAAGAAGGGTCGGAAGGGTTACTCCATCTTTAATTTCAGTACTTCCAACTTGTTAGTAGGTTGAAATGAAGGGTGCCAGTAATAAGAGGATATGAGATGGTGAAATTTTGAAGTCTCTCGATTTTGCATTCAGAAAGTTGTTGTTACCAATTCACCGTGATCTCGAAGTTCGGTAGAGAAGCCACACGGGTGGTGTGTTCTCTGTATCTCAGATTCCATTGCTTCTCCTGCTACATACGTTAAGAGTTGCTATTCAGTAATCAGTTATGTTGAGGTAGCGCTAGAGTTGGCCAGGAACATCTGAGACTACTGTCCCAATAAATTTCAACAACACGTTTAACTACAATTTGCTGGGTTTATCCCGCATGTCTTCCAGCTTTGTTGGCCACACATTCAAATTCTTTGTGATTTTGGATAATTCTGCATAATAGTCAGAAGATTTTAAAGAATCTTTAGGTTTTTTCTATAACAATCACCGTTCAGACGGTTCTTATTTTTGGAAGTAACATCTTCACCAATCCATTTTGCTCTCTTCCTTGTAATGAGATGTCTAACTGCCCTTGATGTGGTGAGCGGTAGTAGGAGCTGATCTTAAGAGAACGCAAAAAATTCTTTAAATGTAAATTTTTCGTTCCGTTTTTGCTTATTTTTTCACTCTAATTTTTTTCGATCGTTTCAAAATGCCTTTCGGACTGACCTTTCCTGGTTGCGTTTTCATCTACTTATTATTTTTAAGTTGTTCCATTGCACTTGCAGCTGTCTAAGGTGGTCCGTATTTCATAAGCTGTTTCTGCTCCCGTGTAAGAATCACTGGTGGGAACTATATGTCTTATTTTTCACAAAATACGCAACTACTGAATAAACAATCATACCTTTTCTAGTCTAGCCTTTCTCTGACTTGTGCTTCTAAGACCTCCTTCACCCTGCGTCTTCAAATGAAAAATCATCTTCCACTCTGCCACGCGAAGGTCAATACCCAATGAGACTTAATCACGTTTTCTAGGTGCGATTCTACTGATCAAATGGATCTTACACACGCTATCCTTGTGAAAAATTAATTAAAGAATTGCGGCTGGAAACGAAATACCGATCGGTTTTTCAGCAAAGGAAAAACATCAGGCTATCAGTTTCCGACAGCCACCGAAACTTGGTCTGCAACTGGACACTATTAGCAGGTAACTGACAAATATTCCTGGCATTCTTAAAACTTGTCCGGTCGCAGCCGAAACTTGTTTCTTGCCAAATGCTTTCATCAACAACCTACCGACGACTTCGACAGCAATCGAAAAATTTGAAATTCGATCGGTTTCACCCAAGCTTTGATCACTACCGAATCTTTTCGGTTAGTGACTCCTAACAACTTAATGAAAGCAGTGTGGATTTCGTTTTCAAAAGATGTCTACCTACCGCAATCTGCATCACTACAAGAAACAACCCCCCAGTGACCTTACGAATAAATACAAAAAGATTGCTTGCAAAAACAACACCGCTCGACGGAAACCTCAACCGCTTCTACGAAATAAAAGCAATCAAAATGAAATGACGCTATTGTAACATGATACATCTCGTAACTTCGTTATACACGTGTTCGAAGGTTTATTGTCGTTAAAATCAAAATAGGCAACAATGTTTATTGGCGGCCGCCAACAATGAACATTGTGTCAAGTCGGTAAAGCATTTACAATTTTGGAACACTAATTGAAGGACCTAAAATTCTTTGATCCCCATTTAGAAAATATGGCTATGCAAAGCAAATACAGCTTTCAAAACTCATCGAATGCAGAAAAGTCTCCAATACAAATTCAGCAGGAGCAGCGAGTGAAATCGGTAGCTCGCAGTGGTGATTCGCGTATCATTTGTATCGCAAACGACGTAATTTATGTGAGGAGTATCTTTCTGTGAAAGAACTTTAAAAACGAAAATATTCGATCACTGAAGATCGTCGGTAGAATAATAAGGTTCGCTAAACAAGCTCTTATAGGTGGCATATTACTCTTGTAATCACAGTCCTATGCAGTCGAGAACAGAAAAACACCCACCTCGATCCGTAGAATTGCATTGGGCATTTCGCCGGGTGCAATTTGCACAATAAATACGCCGTCCATACAACGCGTGAGCACGCGAGCACCGTCACATGGTAATCGACTCCCCTTATCAAATCCTTCAAAGAACATTTTTTGAAGAGCACTTCTTAAATATAGAAACGATGTAAAAAAAAAAAAAAAAAAAAAATTGCCTGCCCAACGCTAGTAAATGCTATAAAAACCAAACATCGCTGAAATAGTTTGCCACATAGAAAAAATTAATGAAGGTATCATATGACAAATGACAGGTATCATCAGCAATATTGACAACCGACACTCATTCATAAAGAAGTGACACACGCTATCACTACACTTCTTTAGAGAAAAAAGTCATTTGATGCGTGGTGGACTCACTCAAGTACGATCCAGTTATTCCAATTCACTTACTAAAACAGCCTCCGTAATTCGGAGCTGTTACTGTCAACAAAAAAAGAGTGCCAAAATGAATGAACCGGATGAAAACAGTTGTAGACATTTACTTGCAAACGCACAGATGTCGGCTGCAAAAAGCGACAGCGAAACATCGCCACAGGGATTGTGAGAACCGGTCGTTCTGCAAAGATGCTACAATTGAATTCAGTAGGGCAGCCGCTATATTCTAAATCAAATACAAAGGTTGGATAACCTTAAAATAATTGACACTATTAACAATAAGGTACCCGATCCAAGAAACCTTAGACGACTTGAAGTAGCAATCATAACTATCTCCAAAAAAACTGCAAACATCGCAAAACATAAGCACAATTCACAACAGTGTAAAATCATAAACACCCACTCAACGCAGACATAGAAAAATAATCTCATTAAATCTTCCATATATATTGCAATGATTTGCATCATATGAGTAAATTTTTGGATTTTGGCACCTTCGCAATGGCTCTTTACGGCAAATTTTGGAGCGATTGAGAGATAAGGCAAAAGAATGAGCACAGATTCCAACACATTCGGTGCTTTAATTCATTTCATACCGTAACCTACATAAAATGCAGTATCTACACTTTTGCTTTAGTCATCAAAAGTTTGGCCACAATCCCCTCCACAGGAATCTTCAGATGTCCCAAAATATTACTTCATTTGCTAAATCATATGGTAACAGTACAGTTATTTTACTGTTTTCTATGCACTCATTTAATCGCGCTAATTATACGCGTAAACAACATTAAATATATTATGCTTCATACCCTTCACCATTTTTGATGATCAACATCAGTCAATGAGAAAAGAAGCAGGCATACGGTTATTATCCGAAGTAGACAACTCAACGATAACCATTCTATTTTATAGTAATGAAAAAAAAACAGTTCTCGAGATTCGAAACGAGCTATAGCGACGAAACGATTACACATTTGCAGCAGAAATTCGCATTCTGTATACTGTGGGATAGATGCAGACTAGAAAAATACGAAAAGTTTTTTTAGCTTTCTGAGCATTTTCTCTTTTACCTCCTCTATTTTTACCAGCTTTATCGGTCCGAGAATTTGTACCAGAAATTAGCTTCTCTAAACGCAAATAATGTTGAAATCAGGCCACTTTCTTTTTTCATTACATACGCACAGTAAAATCGCTCGCCTTCGAACGATCAAATCGCGTGTCAATACTAAATACGTGTAGGAAAATTGGATATACGGACCGTAGTGCAAATAAAGAAAACCTTTTTATGAAACAGACCTTGTTTAACGTCGACACTTGCAACATGTCAAGGGTTCTAACCCACGCGAATTGTCCAAGGTCTATGAGATGAACCCAGTACCTAAAAGGAGATGAACTATAACAGCAACGAAAACACCGCAAATACATATAACTTTCAATGGAAAATGAATACAAAAATGAGCAAATATAAAATGTGATTGGAATCCGCTGCCGAAATAAACCACTGCTTCTACGATCTCAGCGGCACAATAAAATCGGAAATGTTTTAGCGACAGGGATCCGGGTTAACACGGTCATTACCGCGACCGTGAATGAAACTGGCTTTTATTTTAAGTCACCACAATGTGAAGATAACCTAAATCAGGCCTCAGAATAGTGAGATCCATTCCCGGTGTCAGCCGCAGCCAGAGTAGGATTCTATCCACCCCCCCTCCGTCCATCCAACGACACGCCAAGAAGTGAAAGACGCTCGTGGAGAAAACGCGCCTAACTAATGCGCCATTGCAAGAACTGAAAATTCCAAGCAGCATCGAATATTCTCACTTGTTACGTTGGGGCGAAAATCCACCGACAATCCCACGGCGAAGGACCACCCTGCCTACTCTCTCGGTGACACGTGCCAAGCATCCCAAGCCAATAACCGCTCGGAGTGGCAGATGAGCCATAGACTCAAGCCTACTGTAACGCTCGATGCCTTCATTGAGTATCTGAAACCATACAAGAGGTTTTTACGAAAAACGAAAATGTAATGTTGCTTGTCGGAATTCTGCTAATTAAAGTGAACTAAAGTCTACTTCGGCAGGAAAAATCGGACAGATTTACTGCAAACGTGAATTTTAGCTAACCTTTTATAATAACGACCATAAGTGAGAAAACGCAAAGCTTTCGACGCGTCACGCCCCGACTCTGCATTTTAAAAGACTCATAAGCAATGGTGGACTATGTGGTGGAATGAAATGAGCAAAGTGAAGAAAATTTGCGAACTCACTTAAACAAGCGAATGTGTCTCTGGTGCTCTTTCATAAAGACACGTATACCGAACGAAGGTTTCTAATTCATGACTGCAACTGCAACCGTTATTAATTAAAAGGTGGCATTCAACGACTACGCATTGCTTCTCCTATGTTTAATGGCTGCTGCAGATAAAAATCACATACTTTTTTTCCACCGCACCGAGAATGGCAGGATCGAGGAGCCAGAACTGCGAGCGTGGTGCCTCGGGATCCTCTCTATCGAAACGAACGCGCACTACTGTCGGAAAATGGCTTGGCTCGTACTCTTTGAAACAGCTGGTGGACACTGGCGGGGCCCTTGCTCCAGCTAAAAAATACAGCGGCACGGTAAGGAATTTCATTATAATGTAAAGGTGAAAACAAAGTGCCTCATCAATAAGCGATGAATGCTCGCTTTGAGGATGATTCCCAATATGCGGAATCAGGTCTTATAGCAATAAAGCAGTAGATTTTATGATTTCATCAAGAAAATTTCAATATGGTACTGCAACAGATTCATTCCGCTTGAGCACAGTTGCTCACTTTAATGGCTAAGAAAAATTATATCCCAGGAATAATAAACGACATCATTTGCCATTAACTCTTCAGATCCCCTCTCCCCCCCCCCCCCCCCAAATAATAACGAAGAGTTTTTTTGAGATGGAGATGATGAAGACGACGCTCCTGAATAGACTATTTTCCATCATTGTTCTCTGGATACAAATTCTGCAAAAATGGTTCAAATAATAGTTCACATTAAAAAACAAGTTAATCGGAAACAACGGCCTAACGAAGCAACCATCAAAATATTGATTTTTTTTTTCATAAATAGCACAATTTATAGCCAAAGCGACTGTAGATTTCAGTTAGCTAACGTAGTGAATAAAATCCACCAACTCGTCTACGAAATCCCCACTGAGAGGATTAGATAGCGATCCCAGCTCACCAATGAACGTAAATATGGACGACGCGACACACCAACATTTTCGACTTATTAGGATCTCAGGATGCTCGTTCTTGAAGTCACTCATCGCAAAAGCTTTATAGCGATCTATTCGCGACAGTAATTCAGGACATCGGAGGGAATTTATTGCTTGGGAACATTATCAAACCTCCAACGTTGAAATAAGCTTGGGTGCAGACGAACACACCTTTCGAAATTCATTGTCGGGCCGACAAATATTACGATAAAATTCGATCGCACCCAGTTTCGACAGAATTAGCAATATCGAAAAAGAAGCTAATTTGCTTTCCCCCTTATCATGAAACAAACTGTGAAACATTTAACGTGGAGAAACTCAACGGCGAAAAAAAAGGAACTATGATCCAACAACTTATTTTTAATGTTAGATTGCACAAGATGGTGAAGAAATGCAATCCAGGCATCGAATATACTTCAAAATTTAAACACTTTACGCATTCCGTATTATCAAACTGCGGCTGTTAAAGTAGGTGGGGTAAATACCTGGTGGGTGAGAGACAGCACGTAAGAACCATAAGAAAGACTTAAAACATTGCTATTTTAGCTGCCAAACAAAAAGGCACAGAACAGAGTATACCGTGCGAAAACATGGAAAATCAAAAGAAAAGACGAAGACGAAAAAATAGCTCACCAACTCTCCACCAACGCCAAAATCGTTCTCGGATAGATTGAAGCCTAAACAGCAAGGTGAAAATGAGATGTAAGCCATTCGAAAATTCATACACAAACTTTCAACAAATATATGTATCTTTACTAACAAACAAATAAACAATATGAAAGTCATGGCCAATTCAAGTTGAACCAAATGGAAAAAAAAATTCTATATAGAAGGAGAGAACGGTAAGCTGCGGCTGATAATAGTTTGAGGTACGATGGCAAGCCCATCCTATACGAAGGATTCCTCATATCCATTCCATTCTCATATCGAGTAACCCATGCTACTGGAACATGATCACTGCACGGTCTTGCCGAAATTTGCAGCGACAAAATATGGCAAGAATAGCATATAAATGGACAAAAAACTCTACTGTCTCCTTCTCTCTCGTCCCCTGCCAACACCTGCTAAAAACCTAATCGTCAAGCAAATTTACAACGTTTTTCTTCTCATTTTTTTCCTTACTATTCACGTTTTTATTTCCAACTACTGCTTTCGAACCCCCCAAAGGTGGCGAAAACTGTGTGTTGCCCTCATCCCTTACAAATTGGAAGAAAGAGAGATGAAGACGAAGAAAAAGATAATACCCACCGCTTCTGTGACCGTACCCGGATCCCCGACCAGACGAACAATTGCGACCTCGACCTCCTCTGCGTTGGAAGTTACTATCGCCATACCACTGAAAATTTCCATTTTCACTACAAACAAACATTTCTAAGATAAAAAGAGGCAGTGGTTTTCTACTGCAACAGACGGACGCCAAAAAAATTCCACTGTTAGGACTGTCTAATGCCTTTCAAAAAATTTCGCAGTTGGAAAGCCTCATTAGCCATCGAATCATAATTAAAACTTCCTTTCAACAGCACAGATAGTGGTAGAAACCGAGAGCTCAATGATGGTGCCCCAATCTCGATAGGAACATAAATCCTCGTTCCTCATCCCCATGTCCCCACTTCATCTCCCCCCCCCCCCCCCATCAACCCAGTCAAAGTTGCCACGCCCTGGAGGGAGGAGGCAGAATAAAAGTTGATCTAATCACTGATACTTAGCGTCTGCACGCTCCATGATTGCATCCCTCAATTTTGCGATAAAGAGGAAAAAAATTATGTTCGAATTCCAGCAAGATTTCAATTTTATGCATTGCCATTCAGGATTTCCTCCAAAATTTCCATCTTTTTTCTTCGCTTACTATTTTCCTTCCTTGCATTCCTAAGCGATCCTCTTCACTTCAAAATTGACGAAAACCTTAAAGGTTCTCTTTCTATTGGGAGAAATGCCGTCCACATAAAATGTACCAGCAAAACATCCGCCACTGAAGAAACCTATAGCCATTATTACAGCAAAGGCAAAGACGTGGAATTTCCGCTTTTCTCACATCTGTTCCTTAAATTAAAACACATGCAAGTGATTTTGCATATATTATTTATTCGCCGTTTTCTTGCACCTCAATTTTATTTGCTTATAAAATTCCAAGGAAAAACATTCAAATTTTGAAATGACAGCTGGCTTATCGACAGCGATAATTACTGCACTGATGAGTTCCCTTAATCAACTCACCTATCTCAGTCCGTATTTATTCTAGAACTCTCCTAATTTCTACACTCTTGAAGCGATCACCTTTGACCGAAAGCAAAAATCAGTGAACCATGAAGTGGGTCGTCTGAGCAATAAAAACATCAAATCACTAGCGCTCTTAATGAATTCGCAACGCCAGTTCAGATGGGTTAGTCTTTTATATTCTCATAAAATTTTTATATATTAATATCGAAGAGATTTTTAAAAGAAAATCACAAGGAAAGCAGTACATTATTTTGCTCATTATGGCGGCTGTTATTGCCGAAATTGCTCGAAAAATGCTGACGTGAACGGTCGGGACCACCTGAAAGAATGATCACTTAATAAAAACATCATAGCACATATACTGGAAGAAAAATTACTCTTTAATATAGACGCAAGATACGTTTCATAATCTCCATTTCGTTTACGATATATATATATATATATATATATATATATATATATATATAATAAGAAATACTTAAAAAATAAAAATAAAATACTTAAAAAACGATGAGTGATAACATGGATAATAACAACTGGCTGACTCCTCAAATTTCTATCAATCGTTGCGTCCACTCTCTTGCCTACGTCCCCACCCCCTCTCCCATGAACAGTTAGATCACGCTGTGATCACTGGGAGCGGAAAAAACAAGCGAGAGAAAGAACGGCAAAAATAAAATTCTGACTTCTCAAGGTTTCGAATTTAGAAGCGACTGAGCGCACCTACGGACCACGTTGCAGAGACCACCCAAGAAGAAAAAGATTCGGCCCTCACAGTTTATTCGAAACATTCTCTACATTCTCTACTTCGATTATTCTCTAATTTGATGTTAACATTCTCTAATTTGATGCCTTCGATAAAAGAAAAATATCCGCTACTTTTTCGCAACCCACGTTGGAAAAAATAATTAACGACAGAGGGCTTCAGTCCCAAACTTGATGGATGGCTAGTAATGACAGGAAACGTTTGATGGCATCGAAAACAAATAGTCGTATTGAAAAATTAGAGCTTGAGCTCCTTCCCCAGCTGTTCTAGAAGTCTTCATTTCACAGACCAAGATAAGTTAAACTGGCACCACAATCACTATCACTTTCTGAATCTGGGAATAAATTCAAATGCTAAAAGTTATTACTGCCTGCTCTGATTAGAGCACTTTCAAAAGCAAGTACGTTGCGAAAGCAAACCCGTTAAAATCATTGCTAAAATATGTGGAAAACTAGGCAAAATGGGAGAAGAAAAAAGTGGAGGCAATTTGGTCTGAACGAACGCTTCTTCAAGAAACGTTGAACTTATACGTGGGAGACTATAGTCACGATTATTTTCTTTCGTGATTCGCACTCACTTACCGCGATTGCAAAGTGAACAACAACTGAGGCAATATTTTGTCTTCTTTGCAACAATTTTGAAATTCGAGTGATCCATGCATCTTTCTCTAAATTCTCATTGCTTTATCTACTACTGTTGAAGCTGGGCTACCCCTTCGAAATTACTAGTCAAGGTGTGCACACAGAAACAGTGAAAATGGGGCACAAATCGCGTTTCTGCACGAAGATGGGGCACAAATCTCAACCACAGCGCCTCTTAAAACAGCTATGTTGCGACCATACTCTGCGCTCGTTGAGATTTGATTCTTAAATAAACTGACATCAGCAGAGACTACGACGATTCAACAGGCATTGAGTAAATATTTTAGAAGGGTTGGAGCTTGTCGTTAGGAGCGAAGAATTTCCTCCCTATTGTGGTGACCCCACCATAAAAATTTAACAATCACCTTCACTCGCTTAAATATTAAATATTATAATGAGGCAGATTCAGCAAGAGTGGGATCAAATTACCTGTCCATGGATTTTGCTGACCCACTTGTGAAAAATAACTGCCAGGCGCTGGGGTTGAAGTGCGTGATGGTGGTGCCGTTACTGGAGTCATCAATTTGCTCAGTAGTTGCATCCCACTATCCTGATCTCCTACAAAGAAATAACACAAGGCGATGAGAGAGAATTACAATTTGACAACGTTTTCTGTAAATAAAAATGGTCTGACACATTCAGGAAGGAAAATGTGGAACCGTTTTTAGATTGATTGAGCAACCGCAAATAGATATCAATAAAATGGAGAAGAAAATTTGGGCAGTACTCTTTCAATATTTAACATATCAAAGAAAAAACTATCACGCAGTTAGAAAGTGTGAAGTGTGGCGACAAAACATTTTTAATACTCATAGAAAAGCTTTTAAAACCCCATGACCTCATTTAAACATTTCGCAGGTATATTTCAGGTCGGCACATACCTAACAAATACACTGTTATTCTTATTGTAACTCGGAATCAGTATCAAAGTTCATAAATTACAAATGAATGGAATTTGATGACTACACCGATTGTTATCCGATTTGCGGAAATGACTGTCAGACATTTCTATCAAACAGCTTAAGCCACTAAAGTCTGTTGACGTATAAAAACTTTCACGTCATGTTGTTCCACTTGCGACTGTCATCTCTTTATTATATTTTGATTGCTGAATACTGAAGGAAAATTCTGAAATTTTTAAATAAAGTTATCGACCGAATTATTGAAGAAAGACTAAACGAACACTTGCGAAATATGAGCCTCTAATAACTCTAAGTGCGAAACTTCCTCTGCAATCAAACACACTCCTCTTTCATACCTTTTCTCGCATTTTTCTAGGATTATTCCAACAACGCTCTAGATGTAGGCACCTTATTTTTGCTTCAATATATAATGAAAGGAATTGTATGTTTCGAGTAAGCGAACCATTTCCATAATCGATCAATATCTCGTTGATTGAAACTCCAATGAAAATTATCCTCGTGAGCTAGGCGCAATTTTCTGATTGGTGAAGAGCTTTGAAATATGGGAAAATGAAAACTTATAGGGGGTAAAATTTCTGAAAATGATTTAAAAGAAAGCTTCAATTTCCCATGGATATGAGCGTAAAAATTAGGGGTGAACCAGCCTGAAAATGCCCCATTCATTGCCACTGGACACATCACGCAGTGCCTTCTCCAAAGAATCACTTGGAGAAAGGTATCTCTCCTAAGGCTGCAGAACGCTAAAAGTTTCCTTCAATCCTTTTCCCTCTTCAGTCGATGATCTCGTATCAAGATACTAAGGAAATGTACGCATGAGCTTTTATTCCAGCAAATATTTTATCTCCTCTTCTGTGCAGAAAGTTTGGATGAGAAATGAGAATGATGCTCGCTTAAATTTACTCAATAATATGCCTAAATTCGACCTTCACAGCAGTGCATAACTAAGGAGCATGCTTTGATGAAAAACAAACAGCAAACGAAACAATACACGACCAAAGTATATTACACAGGAATAGTTCCACAGCGATATTAACTGACCGATAAATTGTAAATATAGGATTTTGCAAGACACCAATATTTATCAACGAAAGCGTTATCGCACAAGATATATCCAAGAAGATGAAAGCGACTAACGTCCAACAGGAGCGGCAGATTGGTTGCAATTATCAGTCGATGTTGGTTCAACTTGTTTTAAGCTGACGAATTCACCTGGACGACACTCGACAGAAAGCTCACCCGTTACGCAGGGCATCATTCCAGGTTCACAAATGATACCGTCTCAAAAATTTGAATATCAATTTAGGCAATATCATACTCAAAAATACGTCAAAGAAATATTGCTAAAAACTCAATCAAAAACAAGCATTGGATACGTCCACGGAACGTCTAAAGGCTCGCTTCGTTTCTAATGTTTCATCTGTCAATTTCCCACCCATCCGATCTGTTGCTAAAACTCTATTTTTGTTTTCTATGCTCGCAAGCTATAGAAGCGAATTTCCACTTCAAAAATACAGAGGATGCAAACTATTCCTGTACAACACATGTGGCGAGGATAGAAACAAATCCATCATCTCTTATCGAGTACTTTTAAAATCCATAAAGGTGGCATTAATTCCTCAAACAGAACGCGTTGAAGACCACCTCTTCTCCTCACCCTTCAATATTGGAAAGTATTTCCCATACACTTTTGCTTGTACTAGTAGACTCGATACTTACTTTTTCGGTTCGTCCGTTTCTAATATTTTGTGTTGTGAGGTGCATTTTTCAACGGTTAAATTTGTGCTGGTATAGTGATCTGCTCAAAAACATTCACTTAAGCCTTATAAGAAACCGGTGCTTTGAGTGTTTTTGATTCAAATCTTCGATATGTTGCTATTTTGCTAAATTCTCTTGCAATGCATTTGAAAATAAGCGTCTCTGGATCGGGAATCATTAGCGCACAAGAAAATCTGCTGTGTTTAGCTAACTTTCCGGAATTTATGGGCGCAGTCAAATATTAAGCAATAGCAAGCTGTGATGTGGCTTAAATATTTGGCCACAGTTGCACAAGAGTTCACTACAACCATCCACGAGGCATTGTGTGCTTGAAGCAAGACTGCAAACTTCCCAAGAATTGTCCTATAAACCTCATCTGCCGAACGATTTCTCCGCTATGATGGTAATGATGCCTACTTTCGTTTTCGTCACCAATTCGAAACACTGTCCATAAAGATTTACTTCTCCGTCCACATAAATCCATTACACATGTGGAAGTAAGAGATGGAAGGCCAACCTGGAACGCATCGACACTCACTTCCAAGCATACTGATAACGACAGCAAGAAAGTCTTCAGCTGCATCAGGCATGAAGAACGGACAAATAACCCCGAAGACGTCCCATGAAGCCACATCCGGTGGGCAGTTCAGTATTTCAGTCTTCTTTACCACAGTCTTCTCGCCCACGTCAAATAACACCATCTAGAAGTAGCACAACTTCACGCTCTAAAAGTCACAAATGGCTTCGCTTAACAAACTACATTTTCAGTAGCATCTCTTCTGCTTCATTCGCAGCTAAAACTTTTTCACCTGCACGTCGCTTATTTAAGGCACCGCATATGAGGAAGCTTTTCATACTGAACCACATATGTAACAACTGAATCTTTTTAGGCTATACCTTAGCACTGTCGCTCAAAGAAGTATACATCTCTGCATAACAATTCAAAATGCACTGTTCATCGAACCACTCATAAGCGCAAATATATGTCACTATTGTGTTTGTGGCATTTTTATATAACAATTTCCGAGAGCGTAGTGAAATAAATTCTATAAGTGCAATCGGTGACTAGGAACAACTTAAGAAATCAATACTAAGCATTGCTTCAAAATTAGCAATGATTTCTAAAATTTTCAATACAGAAGTCAACGCTTGACGAATCCCCAAAAAACACTTATTCTTTCACCTCATTCCAGTAGCACAGCGCAGACCAATATTAACCTCGCACATTCGATCAACTGTATTTTAGAATTCATCACTTTCTGCTTAAATGAGAGCAATACATCAAAATAAGGGAAAAACTACCTCAGCCTCACTTTTGTCATCGTTGTGGTATTTTAAGAACCAAGCTCTTTGGTATTCGCCATTCCAAATGACCGAATAGACGCGCCCTGCAAAACTACTCTCTCAAAGAAATAATGTATAGTGGCATACACTAGCAATACAACAAACAATGAGTGCATATAGTTTAAGTAACTGTGCGAGCCAGTGATAGCAAAGTATGAGCTAGCGTGAGTGAATACGATAAGACTCACTTCGTTTAACTGCATAGCATTTACTGTCTCGCACCTCTATTGATTGGTGCGCCCTTCGGTCACAATCCCTCACGTTTCACTGAAGCATTACTAGAACACAATGAAGTATTGATACAGTAATTCTGTGACCGATTTTCCCTAGGTGGATGTTTCGCGCAGAATGATCGTTTATTACATGTATCCGAATGCGTTGGCCTATATGACATCAAAGCGTTTCTTCTGACAAGCAAATCTTCAAAAATATAAAAGTGGAATCCAAAACACGCTCACAAAGTAACTAATTACAGATGAAAATTTCTACTTTCTACTCCTCAATAATTTTTAGTTCTCCAGTTCCTCTTCTGCCCTCAATAAGGACCACTTTTCCATCCCTTCGATGCTATTTTTGGCCCAATAGGAATGGAAACTGTTGAACTGACTACATCTGTTGAAGTTGCAGATTCGACTCTTCTCGGACACGATACCTACGTTTCGCAATCGCAAACGAAAGTGACTGTTGTGGAAACTTATTCATGTAAACCAAATGAATATGTGTTCCTAGATTTGTGCAGCTTCCTGGAACCAAGCTATAACAGCTATAACGATGAAACTCGTTTGCAACATTCTTCAACGATATACAGCACTTTTCACGTGTTGATATGAATGATTTGTTTATGGGCTGTTCATCTGCTTTATGGAGGAACAGCTGTTATGGCGGTAAAATCGCTTGCAGCACAACTGAGCGAACCAGTGTTAAACTGACAGCAAGAGAAATGAACGAAACCGATTTCGAGGTCATGTGTCGGCGAAAGCGGCCGAATGGGCGTAGTCGTTGTGGCGAAGGACGCTTTGACACTCTCCATCGTCAGCTCGCTCATCTGTGGGAAGATGTACACGATGACATCAGATGGTCTTTTGCCCTTCATAGTATGGCCGATTTGGCCTTCAAACGTCTCTGGCGTCTCCTTCGGGATGTCCATCGAATTCCAAGTTTTTGAGCGCTCAAATAAAGTTGCTGATATCAAAAATTGGCTGTCGTTGCGAAGACATGTGACCGACTGCCGGGATTCAAAGAGAAAAGAGTGATTATAAACTGCCCTAACTCAAATTTGTGTCGAACACTAAAATGAGAAAAAACTGAAGATCTATATCGTGAAAGCACACGAAAGATGGACGAAGGGTAAGCGACATGCGTCAACATATGAGTACGAGATGGGTACATGATTGTATACACCACTCTTCCTCGTAGGCAGCTCACCGAGACAGCGACCAGTCTGAGTGTTTCATTGTGTTACCCGAAATTTGCAACACGTTCAAAACCGACATGTTGTTCCTGCACAAGAAGTGATAGGGCACATATGGGGTAAAGGCACATGAAGCAATAGGTATCCAAATCAAGCGCATCATTGCAAAAACCGATGCGCAAATGAAAATGAAGATGAAATGCGCTTGCGAACTCAACATCATTGCCATATCTCCCTCTCCCTGCCCCTCTGACAGCCTTCCTACCCATTTAACAAATCACAACGCAACATCATTGCCTCGTTACTCAAGAACAACTTTCACCTTATAAGTTCTCTTTCAGTAACCCATCTCTGCTCCACAAGGATTGAGGAAGCCCATCAGTGCAACCAAACAAAATTTTTTGGGGCCAGTGAAGAGTCGTTTCAGAAGGAGGGACGAAATGCATGCTGTATTGTACAAAGTGAAAGGCCACACTTCACAATGTTCAAGAGTTGCAAAACGTGACGCAAAGACGAGGCAACAACCGTTATTTCTAATGTTGTTTAGCGAAGCAATAGAGGGGGGGGGGGGGACGGCTAATCATCGCAATGCCCAAACCAGTGAGAGTGGTCTACTGTCAACGGAATCGAAAATTAGCGCATACATTCCTTGAGAAAAGAGATCTCAGAAGTACTCAAAAAAAAAAAAAAAAAAAAAACACTTATCACTGCAGCCCAAATCTGTCGCTCTACGCAATGCCGCTCAACTGTCACGCTCTACTGGCTAAATTCCCACCCTCACACTCTAAACAATATTGTCCGACTCTCAAATTTTGCTCACCGCAGCCCTACTCTCATGTTCTTCATCAGAATCTTCGCTGCAGGAGTTCAGAATTCAACTGAAGGGCTTGAGAGACGCGAATTCAAATATAAATTATTCGTCAAGTTCACACCGACATTACGATATCTTTTTGATAAACGGCTTTGCAAAAACTAAAATAGTAATTCGAAATTTGTGCACGCATCTGTCCCTATCTATTTGGCAATTGGGAACCACTGAAATTTGTTTGCCTATCATTAGAGGATAACCACATAAGCTATATATTCACGTTGATCCGTCAATCTCGAAAGTAATCATACACATTTAAGAATAGGGAAATTTGCATACGTTTTGCATCGACAAGATTCTCAAAACTGAATCTTTTGCAGGAAAATTATAAGAGGAGCAAATGAATTAACTGGAAGAAAAAAACGCTAATATTTCTCATATTCATATTTTTCGTCTATTTATGCAATAGCACGATCAATAAAGCGATATGCAAAAGAACGCATCGTTTTGCAATGTGGAAAACTTGTAGTGTGTTTAGACGGATGCATCAACGGATGCATCAACTTGCAATGTAGAAAACGCATCAGATGAAAAGGCCAAATGAAGTCGGATGAACGCATCAATACATGAGAGACTGAGGCAAAACAAAGCAATGGAAATTTAACAATACCTCCACATAAAAACAGAAAAAACAAAAAAAAAACGTGATGGGCCATTAGTTCGCCCATCACTCATCAAAAATAGATAGAAAATGCAAGAAAACCGGAGCATCTCATCTTTCGAATCCTTCAACAGCCACCGCAGCTCGCGCTTCCTCAAATCGTGACTAAATTCAGATACTACCGGGATAACATCAATGGAAACGCAGTTAAGCTCTGTTGCCACATCTACTCCATGTGGCGATACGGTATCAGCTTTCTCTTCGAGAAATTTTGTCGCCTTCATTCCAATACCTCCTAGGCGGTGAAACGCAAAAAGGCATGTGAAGAAAAACATCACGAAAGGTAGTAGCAGTGCTGAAAACTTGGTGGATGCCATGGGCCATCCTAGTTGAAAATCAATTCAATGTTACTTTCCTATGCGCATATGTGCTTTCGTGATTTTATTCACCGTCAGTGGTGAGAAAGATCAGCCTTCGCCTCTCTAATAGATGTTTCACTTGATGGAAGATAGTGTTTGGAAGGGGGTCGACGTTACGGGTCCCCTCCCCATATGAAATAGCGAATTGTATCCCCGCGGGCGGTGGCGGGGGCGTTACCCACCTCTCCCCCGAGGGATCCATCGAGAAGGGGGGAGGGAGCTTAAATTTCAGAATACCACGCGGGGTTGTGCATTTCCGGAAAGCGGTTGCATCCGCGGGATGCCCTTTTATAATGATTGCATAATCGGCCTGTAAACTAAACTCTCGGAATTGGTACCACGTTGCATGTCGCTTGCACACACGAATACGTATCCTACAGACGAGATTTTCTCGGCACCCGAAACAGAAAAGGCAATTATGAGAGGAGGGGAGGGAACAGTAAACTGTGGAACGTCGAAAGTAATGGGCTTTTTCTTGAGCTATGCGTAGATTACAAAGTCTCCATTAACGTTTCTTGATATGTTATAAGTGTTTTCGTTCATTCGAAACATGCTTCCATTTCATATTTGGGGTTTCAGCTATTCTTTCTAATTGTATCCGAGGGCGGAGGATCGATCCCAGCAAGTCCACGCGGAAGCTGGGAGTTTTTTTTTTTTTAAATAAAATAACTTCCGGACACTTTCCCCGGGAATTAGTGTCGAGATGAGAAATTTTTAAAATTTTGAACTGTGACGGGGCCCCCACGGTTCAAAATTTAGGATCCATGTTAGTGCGGGGACCCACGCAAGGAGGGGAGATGGCGGTGAAGCCTGAACACTAATGGAAAAGGAAAACAACAAAAGGAACGGAAAACGAGAGTGCCTACGAGTAAGCGAGCGGATAGGCATCAGTTTCTCAAATCATGAGTATTCTACAAGAAATAATCTAGCAGTGAAACCAAAATCTCTAGAATTGGAACACTGCGAGGTCTTTGCATCGGGGCTTCTTTTTTTCGTGTCAAAGATGTATTGGCACCATTAGACTGGAGCACCGATGTTTTGATAGGACACTGTTTCGTAAAAATCCTAAGAATTTCGAGTACTAGCCTTCACAGATAGAGATGATTAACAAGACCGCCTACAAAATAACTTCCGGACACTTGCCCCCGGCAATTAGTGTCGAGATAAGGATATTTACATCACAGCCGTTTGAGCTCCAGCCAGTTCCGTCTTGGTAATTCTGCGCCCGACCGACCGCCTGCTCCTTCGTTATTCACAGTTAAACATTTTTAGTAGGTTTACTTTTACACTTATATAAAGCAGCACTTACGACATGCTGCTCTATTGCGTTTTAAAGCCGATTAAATGGTAGATAGCTTCGAATATTCCTGTATTACATGGATAGTTGGCTAATTGGGTTCATGAAGTTTTCAAAATTTGATAACAATTCTAAAAAGTTTATTTGTTCTTGCAAAATTTTCTCATTCAACGAAAATTGCGCCGATTTACTATCAGTAAAACGGACAGATTTTTGAGTGGGGATTTGTGCGACCACAGAACTGCAACAATACGCTCATCTGTTCTACTAGATGTCCTCTAATTTTTGAGTAATTAAGTGTACTCGGTTTGTATGACTCGAATTTAAAGCTTGTTATAAAAGTTTATTCTCTTCATAGGAGCGATAACCAACGGAATTCCGCAGAGCGAATAGGAAATGATTCCTCATTGGGATACCTCATCTCTACGGCTTTGCGCCAACCTTTCGAAAATTTTCAGAAGCATTTGCGCTCGTATGAGCGTTTATAACGACGAAAATTTGCCTCCGAAAACAAACCACGGTAATGTAGGCGGAAAAATGAAAATTTTTTTAACGAAATGCAATCTGAATATTGTATTGAAAAAATATGTCCTCTTCAAACAGTCATTTATGGATAGTGCAGCGGATTGCTCTCAAAAGGATTTTCTCTCTCGTTATTTGCAGTTCGTTATAGTTGTGCTGTTTCTTGGAACGGTAATAATGTGTGCAGATGATCTCCAATCTTTTATTTTCACTTATAAACATTGAAAGCGGCAAAAGGCAATGAAAGAAATAATATTTGATCAATATGAGAGAAAAAAGTAATCAGTAAAAACTCGGCGAATTAAACTCGCCAATTCATTATGATTTTTGAAATCACTATGGATTATATGACTTTATTCGAAATTTCAAAAATGATACTATAATACCTTTCAGAACTTTAAAAGTTTCTTCAGAGTACATTGTATACTATACCAAAGAGTACAAAAATCTCATAAATTAGATAATAAATGTAATAATATGTTCTATCTTGTTCGAACTTAATTATTATTGTGAGGAAAGTTTTCAATAGTCTGATGGATTATTTCTTACTGCGTAGAAAAATTCATTAGCTGTATTCACATTTAGAGTGATAGAGTATTGATGAGATTGTAATGATTTTATGTCGAATTGTCATCTTTCATTTCGTTCACATCATTGGGTTGTTGCTGTTTTCACTTTTATCAACTATTTATCGCAAAAAAAAAAAAAAAAAGAAAAGAGCTTCACACCCTTCGCACGGCAAATACATTACCGTTTACACCTTCGCTGATACTGTATTTGCATAATAAGATCTTCAACTTTTTCCGCGTAGAACTTTTGCAATGATTAGATGAACGACAATATCTTCATTTCGAGCAGGTTTCCGATAATCTTTCAAAGAGGATCGACGAAAGAAGACGAATTAGAGAGAAGAGAAGAGATGAGAGGAGAATATGGGGACAGGAAAATTCAAACAGATGATGCAATAATGCAATTCTGCTTCCATATTCCCTTCGATCCTGCTAAAAAGAGTTGAAGAGAATCATTCCAGAATTTCTGCACTGATTTGATGTGCGTAAAATAGAGATCCATCAATTTTCACTTTTTTTTCTCGCCTTTTTTACACTCTCAAACTGTTGATGTAAGAAGATAGATGTGCACATAGTGAGAAATAAAAATAAAGAAAAAGTAAAAATAAACGAGATTATAAATGCGATTGATAACGATAAAGAAACTTAATCCTCTTCTTTACAACCACTTCTAGCATGACTAAGTGGTGCTGACTTTATACGTTAAATAACAGAGGAAATTTTCGATGTTTTTTTTTTGTCGTTTCAATAATTTTAGAACAATTTGCCCAAATATTGATTCATCTTTAGCCTTTTCCGTTACGAAGTTGTGGTCATTGCTGCAGTCATTGAGTTTATGCATGCAGCGAAGCAAACAGTTGGTCCAGCTAAGCATACGATTAATTTCGAACGAAACAAACAGGCCTAAGCAGGTAACCATGCCAGGAGACTCGAAAAGACACCTTGAACTAGCAAGAAATTTTTATAGGCACTTAACATCACCCAATAAGAGGAATTCGTTTTGTGTTTCTAGTAGTGAAAATAATACTAGCTAAGCAAAAGAAGCATCAAAAGGTTTTTTTTCAGTAAATAAT
Source organism: Ascaris suum (assembly GCA_013433145.1). Lineage (NCBI taxonomy): Eukaryota > Metazoa > Nematoda > Chromadorea > Rhabditida > Ascarididae > Ascaris > Ascaris suum. The sequence goes on from CM024187.1 coordinate 2,381,449, forward strand.
GGATTCAAGTCTGTATTTTTTTTTATTTTCTTAGGCTCTTTAGGAGGTTTATGCAGATTTTTGCGGAAGATAATTATTCGTCAGCTCTGTAAACCTGTGAGGCTCAGTTGACACGCCTCTACACTTTTCAGAAGTCACCGGAGTACAAATAAAGGATGCCTTTCTCTCGTTTTCAAGTGAAAATAGTGCAACACATATGATTCAAAACGGTGTCTTCTTCTATTGTATGAGTGTGCAAAGTGAACAAAATGATGTCCAACGCGACGTACGATTGAGATATCTCAACCCCTGGTCAAGAGTGTAAATGATCCCAGCTATCGCTTCCTTGAAACACGGCATTCTCACTCTCACTTCTGATAATATAAGAGATTAAAGACGCAGTGATTTCAAGCTTTTTTTTGAGAAACACCTTAGCACTGTTTTGAAAAATGTATATTATGCAAGCGTGATGCTTCTGCACTAGCGCAAATCCACCAAGCAATGGAAATACGTCAGTCCTTTCATTAATCTAAGAAAGTCACATCACTTTCTCCGTTTGCGAATAGCTGGACAACCACCTTACGCCCTCCCTCCCACTCCCCCTGTCCTCCTGCCAACGTGAAAAATCCGTAAAAATAACTATCGGGCTACTGTCTCATCATTTTCAAACATTTCACAGCCCATAGGTCATGAGAACTCGTCCAAGACTCTTGTAAATAATGAACACAGCCTTTTAAATGCCAGATCGTTTCCATAGCGGATATCGCAGGTATCTTTAGCGGCACCAGTCGTGTACACGCGCAGAAGCAGAGGAGACATAAGGACCCCACACATGGCATTTTAGAATTGCGCAGCGGTGCACCGCAGGTCTTTTCGCCTGCTGTGCACCTCCTCTTGCTTTTTCCACATTTGAGATACTGCAAACTCGCACTGTGAGACCGAAGACTTTTAATTGTGCTAATAATTGAGAGCTCTAATTTGGGACAGATATTTTTCTCATGGTTATTGGTTTAGCTTAAAAGGTGGACTCCGTTGAATTCAAGAACGAGAGTTCAAGAAAAAAGTTCTAGAAGGCAGGTGCCTAGCCGCATGGAATGAAGTCCTGCAATTGGTGTTTAGTCAGTGAGCTTTAATTTAGAACATCTGACCAAGTCACATATTTGGCGTTACATGAGAGTGATTGTATGAAAAAGCGTAACTTCAACTTTTGTCACTTCTGCAGATATGATCACCCACTTTCTGCTTTGCAGTGCACCACCACTTCCGCCGCTCACAGCTCTCGCCTTTTGGCTTTCGCTGTTGATCGTTTTCGGTCTTTTAGCGAGTAGTATTGAAATTGTTGCAATCCATATCCTCTTGCATTTGAAAAATTTTCGATCGCAGGCAAGTAAAGATTACAATTATTTCGAGTTTAACAATGGTTATGTCTTAATTTATTGCTTCATACCTCATTCAATTTGCGGAAAACACTCAGCAATAATCGAATGATATGATACTACAAGCACTAAGACATCTCAAATTTCTTCATTTTGAGTATAGAAAGTCAAGGCCGCTTATAAGCTGGAAATATCTTATAAGAAATTATACGAATTTAACAAATCTAAACGGCGTATGTGGGGAATAGATTTCGAGTGAAGTGAAGCGACTGAATCAAATCACATATTCATTATATATGGCTCACCATGGTTGTATATTTGCAACACAACGGTGACCTTTTAAATAAACCTAAAGCTGGCACGAAATATCTGAAGATAAAAGAAAGATCATTCGATTTGTGTTAATTAAGTTTTATTACTATCACCTGTATTTTAGACTAGACCATATCCATGTCATCATATTCGTTGGATTAGCAATGAACTAATACCGTCAACAACACAACAACGGTTAGCGTAAAAGCCTTCAGACATACGCTCCAACGAACTATAGTGGTTTTTTTTTTGTTTGCTTGAAATGTTGACGCACGCGCACGTGTTTTGTTTGGAGTGCGATCGTCTTTAGAAAAGCGGAAAAGTAATGTTGACTAAACACAACTTCACAAATCAATTCGTTTGTGTGTAGGATTGAACCTTTTGCATTCACTAAGCATTACAGTTGTTCCACGTTGAGAATCCTTTCACACAGTCAACATTTGCATTCGTCGAGTCTAGTGAAGCATCACATCGATGCACGCAACGATCACCTTTGACGTATATCCACTCACTCACACTCTTCGTTCTTTCACATTTATATGAAAAATTCGAAACTGCTTATTTCTTGTCTTTATTCTCTTCCACTATAACAACATCACAACTGATATAGAATGCATATATTCCTTACGGGACGTATAATATATACTACGATGCACAAAATACACTATAGTGTACAGTGTACACTATACATTCATTGATGAGGACAGTCGTTCGTACAGCGCACATAACAACATAGGACTCTTACAATATAAAATCAATATTATCCGTAATTTGTGCAGAAGAAGGTGAATAAGAATTACGAAACAGGCAGACTGGCCATGTAAATGGATATTAGTTTATACGAGTGGAACACAACTAGACAGACAGATGATAGGATGTATTATACACACACGAAAAATACAGTGAACTGGATTTATAAGATGAGTGGGATATCGATACAATGAACAATAGTAGATGTAGTCAACCAGCTAATTTTTTTCTGTTTTTTTTTTCTCTTAACGAATATTTAACTATACACAAAATTCATAGAAGATAAGCGTTTCGATAGTGAATTTTTTTTTTTTTTTTGCATTTTATCGCTTCCATATCATTTAAACCAAAAAGAAACAATCTGCTAATAGATCTAGCGAGTTTATTTGAACGAATCGGGTCAAAGCATGATAATCCAAGCATATGAACGAAGAATCGTTATATATTCCTCGCCTATTTCTCTTTGCAGTTAACTGTACATCTTGAAACATCTTGCATTTCTCGATGTAATCTAAAACAAGTTGATTAATGTTCATCTCTGTATGCAAGGAGAGCAGGTGGATCTATGCTCCAAAGCTGAACAGGGACTTCAACTGGAATCAGCTTTGCCTCGACTACTGAATAATCGTTCTCTGAGTCGCATATAACGAGTGAATATGGAAACGTTAAAATTTGAGAGTACAAATAAAAACAGAGTGTTTCAATGAGCATAATTGTCGAATTTAAAGCGATCGTTGTTTTGAAGCCGTGGTAGTACAAATGCGGTCAAAGTGGAAGGAAGCTTTCAGCCATCATATTAGATCCATAATCGCTTCGTGTTTCCATTTTGAAGTTTCAACTGCTGCAGTGGTTATTTCCAAGCAACTGTGAAGGCTTTTAAATGCCAGTTGAATGTTTAAGCACATCAAAAGATTTATATATATATATATATATTATATATATATATATATATATATATATATATATATATATATATATATATATATATATATATATATATATATATATATATATATATATATATATATATATATATATATATATATATAGTACTTGTTTGATCACTATCACACAAACCTAACTGCGTTTTGCTCGTTCATAAACGTATATTGTTCAGTATGCTTGATTTAATGGGGAAATTAGAAAAACGCAATTTTCTTCACGTTCAGTCGTCGATTTTCCACTGAATGCTAAGTGAAAGTTTTATTTAACTTGCTTTGCCGTTTTGTTAAACGATCTTACTGTTTGAGTATTGATGTTGCACAACGACGTCGGGTTGTTTAATAGTACACGTTAAAGCGGTACTCTCGAAAGTTGTGTGTGGCGTGACGAAGCTGTTTAAAAAAGAAAAAAAAAAGAAAAAAGAAGTTCACAAGAATTGCTAATAGAGTACGACGGGAAAAAAATGATTTGCAGGTGAGAAGTGAATGGATAAATCCCACGGGAGGTGAAGGAGGAGGGGTGGAAGATGGAGGAGGAAAGCGATGAATTATCACCTTTAAAGGATTTTTACAATTGAGCACCCCATAGTTTAGCAGTATAGCATTATGTACGCAAATCTCGACTCAAAACCAGTGGGGATAGAAAGCCGCCTCTAAGTGCGTCCTATTTGTTTTGTACCGTCATGGAACCGCCCTCGCTCACGCATCCTATAAAATGATTGCTGACACTCATCTACAGTCAACCTGCGAAATGTCGAAACTCCTCAGCATCCTTCTCGCTTCCCTCATTCTCATTGCTAACTATGTCGCTGAGGTAATCTTGACCTTTGCTTTTGCGTTTTCGAAAATTTTCCTCCATCTTCAAGTATCACTGTGATAATTTCACTTTCCACGTTGCAAAATCGCGATCACGAAATTTCTTTGCCATGCCTGTTGAAAATTTTAGCAATATGCGTTAAAGGGCAATATAGGTTACTAAGGAAGCGTATAAACAGTATATTTGAAATTTTATTCCTTGAATTGCCTGAAGATGAGAGCACTTATTCCCTGAATATATAAATTCGGTTACATTTACCGAAATTGAAGTTTTCCAGATTATTGTATAAATTAAAAAAGAATGCTAGTATCGATGAACGATTCAGTCTCCACTGAAAAAAAATATCTTTATGAAACACTCAGAAGATTTCCGCAAAGATTTTCGCATATTAGCATATTTTTTATAGTCTGTAGCACAAAATATGAATATTTCTTTGTAATCATATGATTTAGAAGTTGAATAGAAAATTTGAAGTCTGATGAGTAAGTTTTGCCTGATGAAATAGAATCTATTGAGAACTATAGACATAGAAATAGCAAATATGCGAAGCATTTAAGAGGCAATAGCATGATAATTGCGATTTCGCATTTCGCTGAAAAATATAACCGACTTCGAAAAATTCTCAAAACATTATAAAATATGTGGAATAATTTTTTCTAATTTTAAGTGATTCGAACGTTCCGCTGAAATTTATGATAAGATTTTTTGCTTTTTGCTTCAAATATCTTCTAACGAGCTCTTTTAAATGTTGACTACTCCTTTTGTGGAACGATAAAATAACTTTATAGTGGATTTAACTGGCCAATTTAGTGTTAATATTGCAAGTAAAAGTTTTGATTACTTTAGCATCAATGACTTCCAAATTGAAACGACTTCTCTGAGACAGACGCGCATAAATCAGATGCGCTCATTGCGTAATGCGCTTTTCTAGAAGTTTGCAAAAGCGCATGAATGGAAGTGTGCGTAAAGCGCATACACATCAAGCAAACCAAAAGTTCTGTCAACTGTTGTCTTCACTAAATCCGCTTAGCCGCGCAGACTGTCAAGTGTATCAAAAAAAGTGTACTTCACTTTGATGGCCTACTATTTCTGAGTGGCATTCTGAACTTTGCTTAGTTGCCTCTTGAGTTTTCATATGCTTTCAGAAACGAATATATCGCTCAAATGTGGTGCAAATTTGATAATTGGTTGTTAAAGGCCTTTGGGAATCCACTAAAAAAATACACCTGCATCCCTCCATTTGAACAGTTCCAGCAAATTTTTTGAAAAATTTGTCCCCAATTCGCCACTGATCGAGAGAGGTGTGGCTGATAATGCGAGTTTTTAGTTACTCACTTGGAGGAGGGAGGGGAGTTGGAGGGAAACTTAATATCTATACACCATAAGCTTGGCAGTAGAACAAAAATTAAGCAACATCAGATAGTCAGTGAAAAAATAAGCAACGGACAGCTCCGCCTGGCGATCGTTAACGGCTTGAGTTGCAGCTCAATTAGAGCGCCAAAATAAGCGTTTTTTAAAACAACTTCCCACAGTTATCAATGTGTGAATTGTTCATAAACAACATTTGAAGTAAAAGGCTGTTGAATTTCTGTGGAATACCTTTTACTTTTCTATTTCCTATATTTTTCAATGCTAATGTTTGATATCTGAGAGCGCCCAGCATGAAAATATTTATAGATGTAGTTGTACCGTTTAACACAGATATTCGTCACTATATTACATGGATCTTGAGGCGATCATTCTAGAAAATCACTCCAACCGACAAAACAGCAACGAGATTCTTTTTCATTATCGTTGATTTTACATTTTGGAGAGGTTTTAGGGACATTTTTCAACTCGAACTATCGATTCTATTACAATTGCCTTCTTTTAAATGATTCCCGCTGGAAGCACTAATCTAATTTTACTAAGATTTCTGATCCATTATTTTCGTGTTTTTGAACATCGGATGTCATGAAATATTTAGAGCGGAAATGTGATTCGTGCGAAACGTCAGTCATGCGGATGCTACGTACCACCTTCTGGCTGTGGCTGCTCATCACCTCAGTACGTGCAACAACAGGTAAGTGATAGCTGTATCAGTGATTTCTCATCTATCATAAAACTGGCTGCAATTTCCAAACAACAGCTAGTATATGAGAGTGTTGAGGTGAACTTCCTCACAATTGAGATATCATGCATTCAAATCCTCGAAAAAACCTACGCACTGTTTAACAATTCAAAAGGTCGTTAAGTGAACCACTTTTTGGAAGAGAATATTCACCTGCAAAGAGAAATGCAATGATCTGCAAGGACTATATTGTTGGTTGGAACTTGTATTTATGCAATTAACGGAAGTCGCCTTTTGCAGACCTATCAAATACCAACGCAACAATATCAGTACCAATCCGCTCAGTCGTACTACCAGCCAGCGCAGCAGTACTACCAGCCCTCTCAGCAGTATTACGATTCTTCTCAGCAGTATTACCAAACTTCTCAGCAGAATTACCAAACTTCTCCGCAGTATTACCAGCAATCATACCAGCCGGTTTCGTCTTACGTGCCGACTCAGCAGTATCAACCAGTATCGCAAGGAACGGTTGGATGTGGTGGTGGTTCATATGTACCAACTGGATGCTCGTGCCCAAGTGGTTATGGTGTGTGCTCTGCAAGTTACAATCGTTGCTGCCGAAAGCGCTAGATGATGGTCAAATCAAACATTCAACATTCAGAAGCGGCTTTACGACAACGAGCAAAGCGAAAAACATTTGACCAGTTAAATAGTATCGTTATGAGCTTTCTCTGCAGCCTGTAGAAAGAATGAGTGCATAAAGGATTCTCAGTTGTGAATTTTTGTTGACGCGGTCATTGCTTCACTTCCTCTCCCGCTTTAACATTCCACAGCATTTATGCAATGAAGTTAGCTGATTGTGTTAGAACAATTTCGGTCAGAGGCACTTTTGAAGAGATAATTACGACGTCGTTGGTGGGTAAATCGAAAAATATGGGAAAAAAAATTTCATCTCTGCACTAAAAAGTTTCGTTGACGTAAAATCTGGTTCTCCTTTTTCAAATTTCTCGGATTGACAACTGTATGAGAGCTGCATCGAGCCGAGAACTGAATTGGGCTTCATGCTTGGCTTATAGCATTTTCGAGCTTTAGTGCAGTGGAACTTGAATTGAAATATGCAGATGAGGGAACAGAAGCGCCTTCCGTAGTATCTGTGTGCGTCCTCAAATATCCGCTTGAGGCGATGGATATTGAAGGGTAGTTGCATTAGAAAGATTTATAAGGTTCGTTGAGCAAAACCAGCAGACTGCTCAAAGTCTGAGAAAATGCATCGGACGAAGTGTTCAGCATATATTCGAGTGGATAACAGTTAATTATTTTCAATGAGATGCAAATTGCTTTTGTCGGTTTTATCACTTCTTATTTTGTGGAACTTTTTAAAATCATTGCATATCTTAGCGTTCAATACCTTATGCCTTGAAAAAATAATTCCGCCAATATTTTCTGAATGTTCTCCGAAAGGAATTCAAAGCTATTTGACGGTTTCCGAGTGCATGCTCTAGCAAGAAATCGAAACTTTCTCATATTTTCTGATTTCGATTCGTCTGAGGAATCTGAAGTCAACAACATGCCAGCAAACGGCCGCTGAAGCATAAGGCTATGAAACAAGCAGCAATCTGCCTATAAATAAAGGCCACAAGAGCTTACTTCGTCACAAATGGAGAAAACAAATGTTTGCTTTATTGACTGCTTGAGTTTTATCGAATAGAATATTAATGCATCCTCTGTGAATAGCCTTAGTCGACTTAGCACTGCATAAGAAGAATACAATAGGGTTGTGTCATCAGTGCGGCAATGTTTATAAGGTGCGAGTGGAATTGTTTTCACAGGAATAGTAGCTTTTCACTTGCTACTATTACCTGCCGAGTATAGGAAAGTGCTCTTTAAAAGCTCTATCAAGATCAATTCCTATAAGGAACAGTTATGAGCAGTTTTGAGATGGCATATTTCCCCTTCCTTGGCTGATTCACTCAAAATGTCCGCCAAGTGTTTTTTTTTTATTGTACTCAAAGGCATGACATCAATCCTGAATTTGAGGGGGGAGAAAGGGAGAGCAAGAGAAGGCATTTTGCCCACAAAGATAGATGAGATCCAGTTCCATTTCTAAAAAAAAATAAAATTTAAGGGAGGTCGCATTATCCTGGAGCCTTCTTCCCTGCTCTATCACCCTCTTGGCTGTGGCACGATATGTTATTGGTTCATTTGGTTCATTTCAATGTTTCTGCTGGTTTCATGTGATGCAACCCACTTCAATATCCCCTTGAATGTTGTTCCCTTTCAAACCCACTCCCTCTCTTCCCACCCACCTTTCCCTCCATCACCTCTAGCATTTCCCACTACTTGATGCCGTTGTTGTTTTATCTGGAGGTTCACGTTTATTTTTCGTTTAGCTAAGAGGCTAAAACAGTTTAAATGTGGCATTATTCATTCTTTGCTTATACAGAGCTCAGGCAGAAATGTTTTTTAGCAGCAATGAAAGAGAGAAATGCATTGCTTACAAAAATTTTCGGCTGATCATCCCACTGATAAGATTCTGAAGTATAAAGCGCTAAACATGATTTCCTTTCATTGGTATATTTTACCATCAATTTAATGCCTTTTATTCGTTTATTTGATATCATCTTAATAAAGCGACCATTTTATCGCCATATTATGTTAACGTATGCTGTGCAACGAAAAAGAAACGCTTTAATTATACAATCAATGCGATAACAAATTCTTGCGTCAGTTATTTATGTGAACCGTATGATTTGAAAGAACCGTTTTTGATTAAAAAATACCATCGAGATTTGAATATATGAGTACTCTTGAGAAGGAGACACTTGAATGCGGCTATAATTGAATTTACGAATGTATCTGGATATGTTTAAATATATGATCAAACATTTATGATTACAGGCCTCGACTGCAAATTTTACTGTATTATGTGCGGGGAGTAATCGTTCATGTGTATTGCCTAAGACAGCAATATCTTAGACTCATTCCCTTTCTCCACTGTACTGGTTATTGCAAGTCCCGCGCGAATGCTGTGAAATATTTCATGTTTTTTTTTAAAACATTTTTTTTTGCGTGAAGCATTTTCACAACATCATTAGGAAATTAGTATATAAATAAGTTCAAAGTAACAGCTGTTCTTAGATTTGCAACATATATTCCTTTTCGTAAAAGTTTAGAATTTTTGAATTTCAAGAAGTATAGCCCATAGTAGTCTTTAATCAGTGCAACAATTCGTTTGCTCACTAAAGAATGATTTTACTTCAAACGTCTGAGGGGTTGTTGATAGCGTAACAGCATCACAATAAATGGACTCGAAAAGCGTCATTCCAATTATTTTCGGATTGAGAGTGCGCCACTGCGGCGATCCAATTGCTGCTTGAGTCAACCTCATCGTCTATCGAGTTTAGAATATTTGTGTATAGATAGCTAGGTTGAGGCGTTTCAGAATTTGACTACTTCGATCTAACATGATACTTTGTAACGAATATGGACAGGCATCATGTAGCCTTGAGCATTCTGAAGCAAAACAAATCAATAGAAATGAATACTTTGTAAGCATGAGAGCGAAAACAACTATTAGCACCGAGATTCCGGCAGCAAACAATGCTGCTATGAAGTTTTTGCGATTCAAGTGAATCTGTATATCATAAAAGGGTTGAGAGATGACGAAGGAAGCGGCAGTTCGACGAAGGTGCAACTTTTACTGCAATACCCCAAATCATCTCCGCTTGCAAGCATATTTCGATGATGCACGTTATGCGTCCTTAGTTTTCCATTGCTTTTAGTGAAATGCTGCGATATTATTAAACACATTTTGCAGTTAGATGCCAATTGCACACGCGCTTTGCGCTTCATCGCATCTACTAATCCTCTAGTGCAATATTCGATAGCGTCAAATATGCGTCCAATATTTTAACGGTCGAATTCTATAAAAGGAAAATAGCTAAGCATTGAGGAGGAAAACGTAAATATGACATCACAAGCAATGATTTTTTGTTGGGTGAGGATATAGAAGTGAGTATGTTGCTTCGCGATAACCTCATCTTTTCGCTTAGGATATAGAAACGTCAGGTAAAGTAAGGCGCATACATGAAAGATTACGTTATGAATGAGTGAGATAAGTAACAAAATTAAAGAGGCGTCTTAGAGGAAATGTCGCTATTTACTGCAGACCATGTTAAGCTCATGTCAGTCCCACATTACTCTCACTTTAGCCTCACGTTATTCTCGTCCTCAAGCTGTGAACACTGTTCATTTCTCTAGAGCATAATTTCAAAGCAGTCTTTTGGTCGAAAGGTGTCATTTGACTTGGAATGACTAAACATAGACTTATCCAATCGAACTTTAAAAATCTTCGGATGTTATAGGCAACCGGAACATTTAACCTCGAGTTTTTAATTACTGCAACCAGTTACAACTCTCTTACCAATTGATAGCCGATCTAACGTTTTGATTTGCTGCAGCAATTTAGTGCAATCGCATAAATAGATGTATGTGAATTTTGACAGTTTTCTTACAACATTACGAGATCAAAATTTTCTCAGCGAATGATATTACAAAAGAAGTACGAACGCATACACTTGTAATCAAAATTTCGGAGAGATTTTTTGAGGCATAAATGAGCACTTTTTTCTAGAATCTGTTCTGATTGCAATGTATATTCTACAGCAATTGCAACATTTTTCCAGGAGAATACGATTTATGAGTGTTATGCAACTATAAGACATGTTGAAACCAGCGAATTTAAGATTTTTTTTTAAAGTCACAATTATAGCTTATAATATCCGCCACTCACGTCATAATACCCGCTGTAAAATGTTAACTAAAATCTATGATGGCTGAAATATCTTTGTTTCACCATCAATCGTTTAGTAAGAATGTCTTGAATATTGAAACCTGAAAATGTGTTACGCTGCAGTGATTGTCAATTGTTGTCACTGCTTTAGACGTGCTACAGTATGATTTTTGTATCAGCATCGAAGCGTTCTTTCATAGCACGTTGCATATTATGCGTGATGCAAAAACGAGAATATTACCACATGGTTCTCTATACGTTAAGAGAACTATCGTAAGCAATCATGTGAAGTGCATCATAATCTGGATAAATGCGTTTAATCGTCACAAGTTGTGGTCAGATTTCCGCATGTATCAGTTTGCTTTCGAAGGCGATTATCGTCAAATTTGCACCCGCCCATCGTCTGATTTGCTCTGTGAGTCATGAATATTGCGCTACAAGTATGCTATTCCTCTCATCTCAGACATTTGTATGATTGTCTTTATGTCTGTGTTTGTATCGCTCCTCCCACTATAAAAGATGTTTCTGATCAAAAGATTGCTCATTTTATTTCGACTTACTTTCGATCTTTTTCATATCTTTACCGTTTCTTCTATCGCCATTAATCTTGTGTCTGCGCCATATAGAATTTCTTCACTCATATTCGAGGAATTCTAAATTAAGGATGTGCGCATGATGTAATATAATTGTACATGCGTTTCATATGGTCTTCTCATATATGTTTGTTTTATATAAGAATGCATTAATATTTTATAATATAAGCGCAAAAAGTTTTAGGATCTATGCGTAGACCTAAGTTAAGTGCTCGAAATTTGTTACTCATGAATACGTTATAGCTATAAATACTCTTCATCACTATGCCTTCAGGGCGTAGGCAGTCAGTCTCGTTCAGAGGCGCTGAGTTGATGCCGGGATGGAGCGTTATGTCCATAAGGACATGCCACTTATTCGGACGAGAGACTCTGTGCTTTCGCTACAAAATGTCATCGATGCTTCTTGATATCGCTCTTTCTTGAACCTAAAAAATTCCGTCGTTTTCGGTGTTATTTTAGACATATTTCGCAAATGAATTTTCTCTACTTATGAATTGTATAGTAGATAAGCAGTTGGATGCCACATTTTTATGCGCATTGATGTTCACGCCATCTTTATTTCATCACCCTATCGACTCGATGTGTCTTTCTTTGTACAGAATTTTTTTTTTTTTCATTCGGAACAGATTCGCTTTGCTATGTACCCAAACATGTTTCTTTTTTTTTTTTCAAAGAGGAAGTTTTTTCATCAGGGATCTCTCATGAGGCTGTTTACATGAAAATCATTATAAATTTGATGAAAAACTTTGGATATGTCTTCTTGCGTTTCTAGGTTTTGCTGGAATGAAATTTTTACTACAGAGTTTTTTTTTCTTTTTTTGTTAGATTATTGTATCTTTACCGTATTACTTCATAGTTTATAGCAAATTCATTAGAACACAATCGAAGAGGAACTTATATATACTGAATGGTAGACATTGTGTAATATCACTAGTAATGGCTAACTCTTGGCCGAAATCGAATCTCAGTGAGATGAATAAATACACTCTCTTTGCAGAAAACCTTCAAATATGCTCTTTTATTATCGCATTTTGACGATAAACTGTGCGCACATATAGTTCGCGTCAATCATCCTCTGCCAATAATGCACACAATAGTAGCTGTATGACCGAACAGCTGAAATGTTCGTGGGCACGGACACTGCTACGTAATATACACCATCGATTCTGCATCGCCAAGTACAACAGCTTTTCCTCGCACTGCCTCTTCACTGTCACTGAACGTAGTCTTTTGAGGTTGGGAACACTAGTCGAAGGTAGGATCGTCGTCCCTTTTCCGGAGAGCGGAAGCTGATGTCCCTGTACCCACGTGGCACGCCTTTTACTCAGATGCACTCAAGAATTCCCACCATTTCGGTCCGATGAATTTCAGATTCCTGAGTTTTTCGACACCTACTCTGCTTCTCGCCAGATACTGATCCTAAGAGAATCTTTGAGGCTCCAAACCAAACTCTACAGGTAGGCACCCAGAGACTGCATAACCTTTTGCGCCCATTTTTAGGTAAATATATTTCATTCAAATCTGAAGGTTGATTCAATGGTTTACCACCTTTGGAAAGTACAATTTAGTAATGCTTTTAATCCAATCGAAACTAACATAAGCAGAAAGCTGCTTAGATTATGACAGTAAAAACTTTACTTGAGCATGAGAAGCATTAATGCTTGAGGAAGAAGTGCAGAAAAGTTACGACCTGGTCAAAGAGTTTTTTATGTGTTTCTTCTGTATACCTGTTGCTTCGTTGCAAGTTTATGGCGGTTTTAGAACCGCAGGTTTTTGTTTTGTTGCTCGCCAAGGTATTTTTTGTTGTACCATCACATTCAGTATTGGTGTTATATTATCGATGTGATGCAGTAAAACATTTAAAATGATGTAGCCTGGTTCATGTGGTCATATTTATAGAGCCGGCATTTAGTAATGGTATCGATGGATGCTGTCTACAGGCTGATTTTTCTCAGTGTCTGCTACAATTGGCTCTATCGGTATAGCTGATCCGCTTTTGGCAGAGTTGTTTCAGCTGGTATTGTGGGTTGCACCACTATCGATAACCTCTTGCTGTGATTCCTTCTGTTGGTACTAGTGGTCTTGTAGAATTTTTGTCGAAGGCAGTCATAATAATTGACATTATGCTGTTAACAAAAGCATCAAATTGCAATATACTAATAACAGAAAGTGAATGGTGCATTTGCAGTCAGCAACAGGTGGGTAGAAAATCAACGTGAATATGCTGAAAACTGTGATATTCGTTGGGGCAGTTCTTTGTAACACAGCATTAACATCGATCTGTTCCAAGTGCGATTATATGAAATCAGGCTCGCAGCAATCCGGTTCCCGCATCTGTCAGGATACATGCGAGGGCACTATATGCTATATCGGTGAGTGACATCATAATCGTCTCCATTGTCTTGTTTATTACTTGCAGCTACTTATGCAAACTTATTATTGTTATATACGTTCTAATAAAGAAGTGAGGTTTTAAGACTCTTGAAGGTTTCCTTTAAAAGCTGAAATTTCACTGAAGTTATCATTCCACGCAAAAAAAAAAAAACACCAGAGCTTAGTGCATGTTGGCAATGATTGAACCGACCAAATAATGCATTTCTATTGTAGTGTGTCTCATCAGCTCGATTATTTCACGTACTATGCAAACTGAACTCTAAAACGAAAAAATTCCAAGCGATAAATTACCAGCACTAATTACGACGCAATATTTCCACTGCAATTGTCGATATGCATTATTTTTCAGTCGTAAGTATATATCAAAATGAAACGGTTATTGCCGGATGCTTGAATGGTAACGATTACGATGTCGCTTTATTCAAAGATCGAAATATCTGCCAAAGAAGATCGCAATATACGGTGTGCGGATGCTCAAAAACTAAACGTTGTAACAGCCCAATGGCCTACTCTAAATTGTTCGAGTTTACTGATAAACCCATTCTTGAGGGCTATCCACTGATTCCGGATATCAATGCAAGCGTTCCTCATTCAGGTGAGTATTTGTTTCAGTTTCAGCTGCTTCAGGTATTACTATACGTTTCAAGGTATAATTTCTTCATTATATGACCTCTGATATTTGTCATTATTTTCTTAGCACATTTTCCTGCAGCAAAATTCAAAAAGCCCATTTGATTCGGGAACATCGTTTACTTAAAAATCCATTTTCTAAAGGGTTTCCCATCTGTTTCTTTAAAATTTCCACCATCAAAAGCAACATCAAGCATATTTTATTATTGCGTTGTCGCTCTTTCGAATGTGCCTGCAATTGTTTTTTTTTTTTCAATTTCTTCAAGAGTTTCATTAAAAGCCGTCCAGAAAACTTTTTTCGTTCAGTTTATTGCATCCCGTCTTTTATATTTTCAACCAAGCATGAAATCATGTTTAACATTATTCACAGCAATAACCTCTAAATCGTTGTTCGTTAGGTTCAGAATTCCTCACGATAGCGCTATATGATCAAACTAGAAGAGATTTTGGCGTTTTGATATTTCCATTGTTATTGCAGTGGAATCTAAGCTCAACGATCGCACGTCCATCACATCTCTAACCACCCACGAAGGAAAAATACGTACTGCAAATGAGGAAAAGTGAGATCGATTTATTGGATTAATGCATGCGTTTAAGGTTTCTTCCACTTCATGATTTGAAATTATTCCCATTGGCTGCGATCTATTTGACTGCACTGAATTGTTGTGTGCAATGAAATGTTACGACAGCCCATGTTTCACATGATCACGATAATTCTTTATTATGTTTTTAGCTGTCTTCTCGATCAGGTATGTAATTATTTGGCCGCCTTTACTATGTTTTTTCAACCTAACCACAGTGGTTATCGCTAATCCAGCCACATTACAGGTCAATGCACAGAAAGCATGATTGCGTTTTGTTCTGCTGGATACAGTTGCATCCACTAGCAGCCGCACTTCATCGTTCAAACATGAGTAGACATCACACTCATCATTTGCTTTTCGTGTGACCTTTCATCGAGCTATCGAAGGCGTTTGAACGTTAGGTTCTTTCTATAAATCACGCTTGAGCGATAGTACAATAGCTGGATGTTTACGTTGATCCTTTACCATAATAGATAATAAAGTTCCACAAGAAATTAATTGTTCTGATGTATTTTTAACCCTCATAATTGATTGTTTACTCAATGTTTTGTTTGATTTGCCCTTGGCAAGATATCGACTTTTAAATCGTATAAATTTTTAGTTATATTTATTTGAAGGAAACGTGAGACATCATTGAATATAAAGTACTGAACTGAAAGCAGAAATAAAAGAGATGAAATATTCGATACAATATAAGAAATTTTACTCGTTGATAGAGTGTAAAGCAAATACCATAGTTTGATGTTTCATGCATTCTCTACTATCTTTTCGAATAAAGACTTTAATTTTTAAAGGCTTCAATTTTAAATATATGATTGTTGTATGTGAAAATTAATGACAAATATTGCAAATCCATTTTCTTTGAGCATCTTCAGCAACTGCTATAGAAAATGAAATTTAGCTTGGTCAACAGCGAGAAGATCGATTTTGTAGTAACAACTGTAACGAACTCAGCAAAGGAAGACGAATATGATACGGGTCTTCAAAAGGCATATGAGAAGACGCCACATCCTGATGAAACAACTCCTCTCAACGAAAACAAACACCTAAGAGGAAGCATTGACAATATGCTCATCAGCGAGCAATTAGACGATGGTATGCGATCAAAAATGGAAACAACTGATGAGGATTTTGGCTTCTTTGGACCATTCACGAGCGGCAATCGTAGTTTCAGAATGAGAATATACAAAATCATGGCGGTAACTGATCCAAGCATTTTGGCTGATTTCTATGCGAAAGCACGAACGATGAAAAACTCGAAGAACTCGTCAAATATTGCATGGCTTCGAGCGACCGAACATGGGAACGCGAGTAAGAGTCATTCCGAAGACTATGAGTATGACTACAAAAACTCCTCAAAACTGCTCGACAATGAGCACAACATTAATAACATACTAAGTGATAATGGTAAGTTTGGAAAATGAAGTAAGTCGATTATACGAATTGTTTCATTACTCGCTAAATGTCACAAAGGCTTTTTTTAAAATCAGACACAACTACATTGTCATCAGTAGGATTGAACTTGAGTTTCAGTTGTAAGGAAAATTTTCGGAACATCTATTTTCTTCCGATTTAACCTCTTCACATCAGTCGAAGCGACCTGAAGTTTTATTGGCTGCAGCCTTCATCTAGGCCGTCAACAGGATCAAAACTATGCTCCATCCATTGAAATCGAATTTCGTTATCACTTATCAAATTACCAAGTTTAGCAAAATTATAACTAAAATTTCAACAAAATTAAAATTAAAAATCGAGTCAATCAAAATCCATTAAAATCTATTGAAAGTCAAAAGCTCAAGCTTGCCTTTATCCGCATCGATGATATACATGCCTGAGAAAGAAAATATATTAGATGGATATTTCAGCGGAAGCATCCATTTGAGTCTCTGAAAAAAAAAACAGTTCGCTCGCTTGCATATTTATTCTTCTTCCCCTAACACCTCGCGGAAACCTCGTATCATTTGACAAAACGCTCTAAGAAGCAAATAAATTCCTCGGAATTTCGAAGACACAAACCAATTACTCTTCCCCAATAAAATTCAACCACATAAAACGGCGTCTATGCTATCGATGAAGCTTATGGAAGTTTTGGTGGAAAAATGGTGGAAATTTTGAGAGAAGGAAAGCAAAAAATTCCGAAGGCAAAGTAATAAAAATTTCTTGAAAGAAGAACGGTGAAATTTCCGAGTGGAAAATAGCGGAAGTTTCTGAGGAAATATAAACCTTTATGTCGTTAAGAAACTAGCAGAGACTAAACTTTCAGAAAATTTAGTGAATTTTATTCGAAGTTTGTCTTCATTGCTTATCGAGCATCCAAGCCGTCTTATTTCTTACACGCTTCTCCTTTCGAAATATAAACTCGCTGCTTTAATTCTAATAGAAGCGAGTTAATTTTGCTTGTCTAGGAAACATTCGACCGAGTGGTGTCGGTTTCCATATCGCCAATGACGATACGCGCGTTGTTCTCGACAAACAAGTGAACAACGTCTACGAGATTAATCGCAACTCTTTGCTCCTCCTTGCGCTTCTAATTGCCTTATATATTTGGACTAAACTTCATTGGTGAACGCCCTTATTTGCCGGCAATGTATTCCACTTTCAGTGCCTACAGTCTTGCTATTCACATCTACTATTGCATTGGTCAATTTCTGCATCTTTTTAAAAACGAAATGAAAAAGTTTGAGCGTTTCGGTTTCATTATGACACGAATTAATTCGCACATCATTCGTATTAGCATTTGTCATTGGCTAACTCAAATGAATTAAATGAGTATTTGAATATGAGATGTCGTTTATTAACTGACACTCTTCTATTACATAGATCTGGAGCTAACAACGAACTAGCAACTCGGAAATGCTTTCTTGCTCATTGTTATTCTAATTTCAATTTGTCATATTGATGTTCGCTCGACGTTCCGTATTATTCACATTACATTATTTAGCACGATCTGCAATTCTGGGCATATCGCTATAAATTTTCACTTCAACTGAGAGATTCCGAGTTGCGGCTCATTCACGTTGTAGTTAATTTCTTGCGGCATGCACTTCAGCAGCTTCGCTTATTATCGAAATCTTTTTTTTTTCCGTATCTCTACAACAATAAAATTTGTAGGTTTTTCATGAAAATGATACTCAAAAGCTCATATGAAAGCAACATAACGATTTTGACGTAGTTTTTATACGACCCGGTGCACACTCAGTATTTCTGCTATTCAATGCAATTATTTTTTTCTTTATGAATGCATAATTAAATTCATTCGCTCAATGTCACATTAGCAATTAAGAAACGATTTTAAAAGACTTCTTCAAGTAATCCTTTTGATACTGTTTAGTGATTAGCAAATTTTGTCCGCTCTATTCCCACACACTTATAGAGGATTCCTCCAATGATCGAACATCTTATTAAGTGAGTAGCGCTCTTCAATTCAAATATTATCGCATTCAGTACTCAAATCAAACTTTCCAAATTTTTCTCATCAATGAAATGCTCAAATTGTATCACGTTGAAATCGAATTACTAAAATATTTGCAAATTGAACTAAATCAGTAATACCTTCAAAGTTCGTTAAACAAGTCATACAATTTAAGGTCTAAAACATTTTTTTTTTGTTGGAGAGAATTTATTTTCGAGTGCATTTATTTCGCTGAAAAGTAGCGCTTTCATAAAAGTGAGAGCTGATAACCAGTTTAAACAAGCGTACAATCAGCATCTTGTGGAACCTTTTGAAACTGGCTAAATGTTACATGAAATTTCAACCAATACTTGCAAAGCCTGCCATCTTCACTTCATTGCGCTCTCAAAATTGCAAAGAAAAGCTCATAGCTTCAAAACTACTGTTTTTTTCTTGTGCCGACGAAGAAAATTTCCTTCAGTCATATCAAAATGGAGCTCCATTCCAATCTTGGCCGAAACCCCTTTCCTTTAGCCGGAACCTCTTAAAAGCTACTGATAAATCTAAAACCTCGAGGATTTTGCCTCAAAATTTTAAAGAATATTTTGCTATTTTTTCAGTATCCATCACCGAAGTACCTTTTGCACTTTTCAAATTGTTACAATTAACTCATTTAATGGGAAAGTCTGCCCAATATGTAAGCACATTGCAAATGTCACATATAAAGAAAAAGTATGTTAGTTTATTACGCCATTTTTTTGCCAATGTCTTATACATTTCTGTTGTCTACCAGTGGCCGTTGGTAGATGGCAGAGATCCGCTTTTTCCGTTGCAAAGCAAAATATGTTGGAAGTTGTAGTCGGCAGCGTGCCGAGTTCCATCAGAAACAGAAATGAGGAAATTGTGCAAAATTGGTTGCTGCAACGTTCCAATGTGTACAGTGTGCTGCATTAAACGCTCCTCATTTAGCAATAGAACTATTGATCTATATGAGTCGCTGAAATAAACACTCCACATTTCATATTATTAAAGAAAAAAAAATAATAAAATAATAATAATAATAATAATAATAAGTTGTAGAAGATAAAAATAAATATATGAAAAGGGGCAATTAGTATATAATATAAACGTAAGAAACCGCAAAAGGTAGAAACTTGAAAAACAAGAATCTTGAAAGTAGCAAATAAAATTACAATAAAATTTGTAAAAACAACGGCTATCAATGTTTTTTTTTTGATTTTTATTGTGTTTGAAACTTCAACACGGTTAGTGGTACTTCAATTGGGAAAATTCACACCAAACACCTCTATAAGCTAATATGGAAAATGAGGATTTTAAAGACCTTCATATATGAGACTTAAGGACTTAAAGACTATTAATATAATAACTTTCATATATACTCAAAAACGTTTACATGGATTTTCTAATTTCATTTACTTCATATTACAACCATTCTACATATTAGTTAGTGAAAATGTAAGTCGCAAAAATTTTTTATGTTTAGCTAAAAACGTATAATTATAAAAAATAAATTACTTCTTCAATAACGTATGCTATCCGTTGATACTACACCAAACTAACAACACTGTACTTTGCATTAAGCTCTTCATTATGGCTAACGTGGTTAACTATTTATACATAAAAACAGGTGGAAAACATTTCTAGACGTAGTGATTTAGACGATTTAAAACGAGACCAGTGGATAAGAAACACGATGGCGTCGGTATAGTATCATAAATCGCCGGATGGGTATGAAAACACATTGGCACGATGCCAAATTAAAAACAGTATCATCCCAAAATGATCATGGAATATTTCACTGAATCAATACATTGAGCAATATAATAATCCAAATGAAGAACACTGCCGAAATATCGCTCGAAGTTGAACTATAGAAATGGAATGCATGTTTTGAGCGAACAATATCACCATAACGTGGATCAATTTTTGCGATCGCCGCATCAAAATTGATAATACCACCGAAAAGATTGCCTGAAATACGATAATCGATACGAGTTGTGAATTCTGCTCGTTTTTTTTCGATCTTTTGAATAAATGGGTTTTAATGGGAAACTATTTCTTTTGTGTAACAAAAATATCTCTTTCATATGCGTTTCACTCTAAAGCAGCTTTATAGATATATCATAATTCTACCGTAGATATTTATCAATTTCTAAGAATTAATTACTGCTTTAATTACTTAAACTTAATCGCAAAATAAATTCCTAACTCTAACAAGATCCGCATTGCTTAAATTTGACGTCATTTCCTATTAGAAGATGTGAACACAAAGAAAAATGCACTTTAAAAAAATTGAACAAATGTTACACGATAAATTTTCATGAAACAAACCAGTGTATGTCGAAAAAGGTGCCCTTGCATGTATATCGTTGCATTTATCCTTACGATTGCAAATACATGTGGTTTGATTTGCGGAATCCTCACAAAGCAGAGTGGCACCGACTCTTGTTGCAAGAAGCTCGGCGCGTTGCTTCGACAATGCCAAGTCCGATAGTTGCCATTCAGTTAGGCTCAAGCATCCCGACATGTACTGATACACTGGACAGTGCTTGCATTGTCCTATAATCGCTTCATTGTAGTGCTTTGATTGTTGCTTTCTATGCAATAGGCTCAGGTGACAATGTTTCGAACACCATATACAATTGACAGGATTGAATCAGTTTAGGGTGTTTGCAAGGCCCAATAGGTTAACCAGTGTTTGGTATCGAAGGAACCGATTGGCTATGACCGCAGCTTACTGTTGAAATCTCGTAGGACAGATCGACCGCATGAGTGTTGTGCAAGTTAACTGCTGGAAAAAGGTTCAAGGTTTGTAAGCAAGCATTATAGCACCCAATTTACATTTCTTCATTTCCTGAGCTAATTACGTCGGTAAAAATATTTTCAGCCTATATGAAATCATAAAGTTAGCCATATGAGAAATACTGCACTGAATAAAATGAATGCTTTTACATCACATATAAATAAAGAAAAAAACATCTCTCTTCCTGCGGTTATTCCTTCGACCAAATGAGAGCTACTGAGTTAATAATATTTTGTCGTTCATCGATGTATCTCCATCCTATGCAAGTGTGTAGATATATGCATGTGCATCTGCATGCGTGCATGCATGTGTGTGTGTTTGTGTAGGAGTGATCCTGATTTACTTTTTGTCCTATAAAGAGGACTAAGAGTGCGTGAGGTTCGCCTTGGGCCGCAAAACTGTCTTTTTTAATGGGAGCCAAATTTTTGTTGGATCAACCCGGAACTGTTAGCTGGGGTTAAATCCTTCTCTTTTAAGAAAGGAATTAAGCCTAGAGTTATGCATTTGGCTCTCTATCTCAAGTGGTTTGTAGCAGTCGCTTTGTAGCAGCACGTCATAGTTCGGGTCTATTTCCCAAAATTAAAAATTTCGATACTTCTGGCATTTCCCAAGGCTAAAAGGTACGATCTTATATCTCGGTACTTGAATGCTTTGGCCATCACAACAAGACCTTTAGCTTTTCATGTTGCTGTCACGTAATACCTAATACACTTGTTTTACTGCCTGAAACCAGACATGAATCGCAGGACATCATAAGCCATGGATGACTTTCCTAGGAACGTGAATATGA
This sequence comes from Ascaris suum, assembly GCA_013433145.1. Taxonomy (NCBI): domain Eukaryota; kingdom Metazoa; phylum Nematoda; class Chromadorea; order Rhabditida; family Ascarididae; genus Ascaris; species Ascaris suum. The sequence continues at coordinate 2,403,672 of CM024187.1, forward strand.
AGCTAGAATGTTGATTGAAACGACGCTGAAGATTAACAATGGTATTTTACTTTTGCTGATTCAGTTACTTGAACTATATCGCCTGGAGCTAAAGTCATAGTGTTGAACTGTAACTTTATTTTAAATGATACATTTTATGGTCACATTCGCACATTCAAAACAATTTTTCACACAGAAATATGCGCTAAATGAACGACAGCTTTCTTAATGAAGAAATTGTTTGCTTACATTGTCCACATTCTAAAGACGAGAGACCACCCACGTTGTGCATACCAATACTGTCGTGCATTTCATTCAAAGAAGTTGGCATGATGCATAATTACTAGCTAGATGTACTGCGAACTGACCATCGTTTTATTTTGAAGAAAACAATGATGCTAATTTAGTAGAAACAAAAGCATTGATTTAAATGTGTCGTTATCGTACTCCATTTGTTTGCTAAAGAGCAGGTTAACAAAACTGATGCTGCTCACAGTTGCAGCAGCCGCATATTAAATTCCCGGATGTTGCTGACTTGAAAGAATTTGAGGACTATTCCTGACTTTTGTACCAGCATATCCCCCACCCTAACTCCGCTCCCTAGTGCCGCTGTTATATTAGGAAACGAGCGAGACTAGGATGGAATGAAGATGTGCAGGTGGGATATCGCGAGGAGCCGATGGTTGAATGGCTGGAGCGCGCTACACTGGCGTAATGTGATGCGCGAAGAACGACTTTTGGTAAAGGAGAAGGGGGGAGGGAATGGAGAAGGGGAACCTTGGGAAGCGACTTAACAGGGAAGTGACTCGAATGAAAGAGCCAGGCAATAACAAATCGAGGTGGTCGGAGGAATGGGGACTTTTTCATACGTTGGATGACGGATTGCATGCGAAGATCGCTGTGCCGGCGGTAGAGTGATGATGCAAGATAACTTTTCATTGTGTTTTCCAATACCTTCCTACTGCTTCAACGCCAGGATTACCTTTGCATCTTCGAAGAAAAACATAACTCGTTCAGTTTGAAAGACCATTCAGGAAGAAATATCGCCCTCTCAGAGAGTGCATCTATCTTCTAGGAATCTCACTCAGTACTCCGAAACTTAATCAACTTGAGGAATTTGAAAGAGAAAGCCATAATAACACTCTGACATGAGTTGAAGTTACAATGAGCATTCAAAGTCAACGTGAATATTCAATCTAAGCTGGAACAAGCACGCAATTTTTCCTGATACGAACCGGCCGGCCCTTTCTTTGCCATCCTCGCGAAAACAACCATATATGTGACAATGATCGGTGGCTTGCAGCAAATACCACATTCTCAGCTAAGACCAATGAATGAAGTAGAAAGCTACCGACGCTACTATCAACAGTAATTGCTAACTGCCACACGATTAGAACCAATTGAGCTATGAAGATGGACCGACAACAAGTTTCTGAGCATCTCTATTCTATATCCGCGATAACTATTCCGGAAACGAAGATGGATCGACAAAAATGTGCATTCGCTTCAGGGTGTATTTAAAAGCGCTTTCACCGCTTTGTGTTGAAGCAAACGAATTATTGCAAACTTTCCAACAGCATTAAAAACTTTGAAATGACGGAATAATTAACAACTTTAAAACCAACGGAATGATTTAAAATTATATGGGTAATAATTATGGAATTACTGGAGCAAAAAAAAGAAAGAAAGAAACTCAAACACTAACGCATAAAACACGCATTGCCAGTGCAAGTACGTGCATGTGGCCCACATGATGATCGTGAATCCTTTGCAGCTACACGCCAGAGTTGAACACATTGACGACATACGACCGAAGGCAACGAGGTATCCATTTCGAACTCATCCAATGAACCGGCTGCCATCCAACATGCGGCTAACATCCACAGCACGAGCATTAACACAACGCATAAACGTTTCGTTGCATATCAATACTTGCATATATTTCTATCTAAATATTCACTTAATCAAACAATTTCCAAATTCATTGTTGAAACATAAAATTCACGACGACTTCGTACGTAAGTGATTCAATGAAAAATGCTAAAATGGTTCCGAACTGTAAATGAAAATATATTATTGTCTAACGTATAATGTAGGATCGGATATTTTGGAGAAAAGGCGCTTAAAGAAGGCAATGGAGCTATGGAGCCAGGATCATTTGAAAAAAAAAACCATAGGTTATTTTGCTCAGTGAACATCTTCAATCATCAGTGATCATTAGTTACCTTACTATGAAACCATCATTATATTTCTTTTGATATGAATAGATGTCGGAAAAACGATTCAATTTTGCAGCTTTATAACGAATACTTCAAAAAACATTTCGTTGATTTGAGTGGTAAGAAAGAAATGAACGAAATTCCAGTACAGAATGCTCTCCCATCATTAACTCCCATCATTCCAACCTAACATCACCTAGAGCGCATCTTAGCAGTATAACGTTTAGAGATCTATGAAAAATGTTATCTAGAAGAAGGTACGATTGAAAAATATAATAATGTTACTTGGAGATTGGTAGGAGGAATCACGACTGGAAAGCATTTTTCAAAACATATGTAATTATATTCCTTAAATAATCGCATTTTTGCTGGGAATATTGCATATACTTTTCGTTCCAAATTACATAAAGTTTATTCTGGTCCCTTTTCAACCTAAATCGAATTTGTATGCGTTGGTCACTGTCTGTCTAATTGCTGTCCTTAAATTATGCACTAATCATTAGCATTGGCTCAATAAAAAGCTTTCATCCGAAAGTATCCGAGAATTCAGAGGACATGAATTGTGAACACTAACGAGGACCGCTATGTCACATGGGATATACTGTTGCAGTGAGGAATTCGCTACACAACTTGGACGATTGCGCTGATGTACAAGAAACTCGGCAGCTGTTACGCAAAGATATTTGGTTCTGCGGATTATTTTTGTTCAGTTTTCTAAGATATTATCAGCTAGTGTAATAATTTTGTAACGAGATGTCTTCCTCCTTGCTTACTTCCTAAGGCAAGAAAATAAGCGCTGGCCTGGCTTCTCGCGATATATGACAAATTGGGGTTCACTTCGCATAATTTTTGCTTCTTATTCAAGTATCCTTATGTGGACGATTTATAATAATACTTCTTAATTGCTAGCTATTAACGTCAAAAAATATATGGTGTGTATTGCAGCTGTTGTATATGGCCACATAGTGTTCTTTGTAATCTTTTGCTCTAAATGGGATAGGAACATTGTGACAGTATTCCATATACTTCTTTTCCGATAAGAACTCTGATGTTCGTTGATGGTTTGCATCTAATATAGGTAGTCAATAATGCAGATGACAATAAGAAGTTGACTAAAGAAGGCAACAAAATAAATGAAAGAAAGCAGAACGCAAAAGAGTGGATCCAAATCGAGCAGAATCGTTTCAAGCAGATAAGAATGTACAAAATAAATTGTGCAGCACTTCTAAATGAAAGCTGAATAAACAATGCAAGACCTAAGGGTAATAAGTGATAAGAATATAACATTTCTGATACAGTTCATAGCTATCTTCAATGAGTGCTGATTTACTTTTTAGAGGATGCAATGAGTCAAGGTATATGATATCGGAGAAACAAATCAGATTATTGATCAATGGCTGTAATTGTTCTAAGAACAACTGTTTTATGAAATGACATCATCACTGTCGGATAAGTGACCAACTGCAGCGTCTGTACGATATACAGAAATAGTAAGGAAAAAAAGAGTCCATTGGCGGCTCAAAAACAAAAACACGCTAGAAGCAATTTCAACAAGCCAACAGCAAATGAGTTCCCAAGAAAAGCCAAATTTTAATTCAAACAGTTATGTTTTTTTTCTTGCCAGTTTTCAACAAAATTTTAAATGCGATCAGTGAAAATCATTCCGGAAATTTTTGTGACCAAAGTTACCAGAAGCCAATTTAATTAAAAGATGTCTCACAAAGGAGCGAATATGCAAGGCTTTTAATTATAATGCTGAGTCTACAATGACAGCAGGGCAAAGCAAATTACACATACCTCTCTGCAAGGTGGCCTGGCACAAACTGGCAGGTTATGTAAAGGTAAGTGGCAAGAGTGTGAGGTATTATTAAAAACCCGGCATGTTTAAAAGTACCTGAATGAGAGAAAAATCTTGTAGGGAACCATGCTCCCAACTGTGGCATATCACAAGCTGTTAGCTGTTATTTTCCAATGCTTTACAGTAAACAACTGTGAAGACAGTTATTTACTGTAAAGCAAAAAATTACAGTTATTACTGTAAAGTTGTTGTGCTAGCAAGGAGGAGTGAGCAGAAAGATTTAGGCCGCCCAGCTATGCGCTTTTGCTTTTCAAATTTGAAGAGCACGTAATGAGCAAGAGGCGCCGCTGTATGGATCAAACATTTCAAACTTGAAAAAGAAACAAAAACTAGGTAGAACCAACAATTTATTTGTGTTTTATCACGAGTTACCTTTGAACTTTACTCTGTAAGCAAAGATGGAAGCGCATAAATTTGTGGTTAGTTATGTGTACGTTTAAACACATCAAGAAGAACCATCCACCTATAGAGATTACCTCTGGAGTTATGGAAGTATTCGAAAATTGAGTCATTTAAGCAATCTTAGTTAGTCCGCATAAATCACTGACGAGCCTCTGACTTCGCCAGATATGCTCTCTCGCCATAACATCTTCTCAATGTTCGTGGCCCCATATGTCAACACCATTCACCGGTGCGTTCATCCGATTGTTTCTGTGCACAACCCAAAAAAGAATTCGCAATATTATGTCAAAAACTAACGTATAGCGTGCGCCGAGCAACAACTAAAATCAACATTCACAAATTATAGAGGAATTCCGAACAGCACTCGGGTTCTCAAAAATCACTAAAAACAATTCAACTCGAGCAGATGCACTAGAAAGTAGAAACTAAAAAAACACGTAAAGAGTGTCATAGGAAAGATAATAATAACGTATGCAAAATTCTACTAAAATCAGCCTCCTTCAAGATGAAACACTCTAACACTATATGGAATTATCCAGCTGCATACTGGTATCGCTGTACTGCTAGAAGCTCAAGCAATACGTCAAGTATGGGTATTCTGTCACCAAAAAGGTATCACCGTAACAATCTTGCAATGCAAAGTGCTTGAGAACACCTATATTCAAATGTTATTGCCAACTGCTCAAATTATTTGCATGCCAATGAAATAACTCATCAAATGAGGCACAAATAAATTGAGCAATTTGCTCCGTTGAAGACTATATGGTGCTTGTGCTGCAATATTTCTTAGGGGTACATGACTTTCAAAAGCAATCATCAATGAACTATGTCACACCATTCGTCGACGTCCCTCTTAAAGCCTTTTTGTCACGCACCTCTTTCTACGTTAAGAGTAAAAACATTCCATCCGTCTCGCAAAATTATGTTGCACTCTGCACGCAATTGCTGAGGAAGCCACACGGCACCATCCTCGACGGGGTCAAAGTTCAGAAAACAGGTACAAGGAAGAAAGTAAATTTCAGTTGCCGATTGCTCTCACTTGTTCAACGCAGCTACCAACGCAATCGTATTCGCTGCTATTTTATTATGCACTTATGCAGTTTGAATTACTAGAAAATATTGCGACGATATGATATCGACATTTGCATGCGTCCGTCGCTTCAGCGGTTCCAATCCAAGGCAAACACTGAAGTCATAAAGGTGAAATTTGGGATCAAAGATGCATCGCAGGTTGAACTTCTACACCATATTTCATAATGCTTCATTAGCTTCCAGAGAAGCAACATGCATTTAAAGATGCTTAAAAAAATATCAACGTTGTCTTGGTTGGTATTCCGTTCAACGCCGGTCTGCTCAGAGACAAACGATTCTCTTGAGGAAGACTTCTATGAGCATGAGATAAGTTAAAATATAATGGCAACCGTGCAACGTGACAGTTTAACCGCAAAATTTTTGAAATTACCGTATCGTACCTAGATCTGCAAATAAAAGCAACTCCCTTTAAGTCAGTCGTATTACTAACCTAACATGATCCACTTAAAGTGTATTACGCTTATATTTTTCCGATTTAAACAACCGAAGTTCTATTGCTAAAGAAACCTCATTACTTTTATTCTCACCCATTACTTATGTAATGACGTAACCACATCTACTTTCAACAATATGTTCTTGTACATATGCAATTTAAAATGAATGAGACGATACTTAGAAAATAGGAAAGAACTGCCAAGCATTGTCAATTGTCAAATCTGACTTTGCATATATTAAGTGCTGGCACTTTTATGATAAATAAACACATGTGAGTCGCACTTTAAAATATTCAAAAAAAAAAAATTTCATCCACTGTTCCATAACCAAGGAGGCCACAACGACGGTTGTATTTTAAGGCTCGTTAGGCCGAAAGGTACATGACATGCGAGGAGAGGGGGAGTGAGCGGAAGGGGGCAGAAATTGGCTGAAATCCCGCAGCTTCTTAGCAAGCGGAAATTGAATCTTGACGATGATAACGATGACAATCGATGATAAAGCAACACTAGAAAAAGAAGAGGAACAAATAGAACGCTTGTCTGAGTAGGACCGTCCATTTCCAGTAAGACATAATAAGGTTAGCGGTAATTTCTAACAAGTACCAATGAAGTAGTGACAGGTCTGCTCATCAATAATGAGCAAACCTCAAATTTTACGTCACGTTCAACAAAAGACAATGCAAGAGAGTTAACAACTCATCGTATGCGAAGAATCCGATCAGAAAATGCAGCAACAGATGTCTTTCGTTGCAACCGCTGTGCGCGTCTGATTTGTCGTGACTTGAAACGCAAATATATATGTAATTTTTTGCTCTTCAGGAGACTTATTAAGTATAGTTCCAATATGCCAATGAAGGTAAAGCCACTTCAAAACAGCGTTTTCCTCTGATTTGATAAACGACTTCGTGCTATTTGAGTCGAAATTCCTTTCAAATATTCAAAATGCCACCACCTTCAAGAATGCGTCGATCTTACCTCTGCTACGTTATGTTCACGAGTTATCGCCGCCTGAAAGTTTCGGGTACTCCTACTGGATGGTGCAGGTCTACTTGAGAGATTATAAAAAACGAAAAAATAAAAATATACCCCCTTATTGGTCATTTATTTGGTGTTCCTTTTTTTCAATACACAGGATATTGCTGTGTGCCAAATTTAACATTAATATGTTCGTTTCCAAACGCATTTTCGAGAAAAATGAAAAATGATTTAAAAGAAATTCGATGAACATTTCAGTCCACATTCTATGCAATAGGAAAATTGAAACGCCACATTAGAATATTCAAATGTGAAGGATAAGCACGTAAAAGCCATATTTTCTTAGAAAACGGCTTACACAGATGAGACTATTGAATGGCATTTTCGTAACACAACTAAGAGTGCCGTCAAAAGTGGTGCAACATCAACGTAAAGTGAAAGCAAAACGACGGATCGGAGGTGCATTTCTCCCTAGAGAATTCGAAACGAGTTGATCAAGAGTGCATAACGTTAAAGCAACCCTATGCTCTGCTTTACAAATATACTTCAAGAAAATAAAATATTTAATTTCTGCTAAAATAAATGCAATTCACAACTTAAATTAATAAATAAATGCAATCATCTTAGGTTGTGCTATACGTACGAATGAGAGACTGAAAAATTAGAATTTCTATGATAAACGATGAGATTTTTCTTTGAATAAAATTCGAATAAAACAATACAAAATCTAAATGAAGATATGCATAATTTCGAGAAGAGTTATCAATTTCTCAATGGCAGCTGCAATTTATAGATCGTAAACAATAAGCGACTTCCGCCATAGCTAAGCATTTGCCATTCATCCATCACCTCGAGTTAATTCTCATGCGAATGCTTTCATCATTTAAGAAGTGGAAAATTGTTTTCATCAAAAGCGGTAAACTTTTGTGAGTTAGTACTAAATTTCTTATCACTTATAAGATTTTTACGAAAATTTTCTTATTGACTATTAGATTTTTAAGGAAATTTTCTCTTCGCCTATAAACGTATTCGATCATATTTCGGAAACTAAATGAAATAATTGGCACCTAGAAAAAATTCATCGAACAACAAACCGACTGCATTATTGCATAATAGTCATTCAACTGGAAAAACTCATATAGCCACTTAAAAAACTCGTAAAGCGCAATAATGAAGGCGCACTGACAGCTGTTACTTCGAAAAGGCTAGTGACAGCGTGAAATCGAATGCCTCACACAAATTCCGCCCAGTTTGCGATTCGTTGTGAAATTTAACACCACCCTCTTAGGATAGATGTCGTGCTTGTGATGCATATACTATGGCATATATTATCATTAATTGACTTGGTCATCAAATATGCCGAGACATGTCCTCATACAGCTACGATATAGCAAGAGACGATAAAATACTATCGCTTATCGCAATCAACCTTACTACAACACTTCAACACTTTTGCAAATAACTGTCTTATTGAATTAAACATTCAAAAGACCGATTTTATATGAAAGTAGCTTCTTTGTGAAGCAAACAGTTGGCGACATAGCAGTGGAAAATTTATCGCAACAATAAATGCATTACAACTGCAATGTGTTTGGCAGTGCATAATAGACTTTTTTTCATTAAGATGCAACAGTACTTGTATACAAGTAATTAGCAATTTACTCATCCAAACAATTATAGATAAAAGTTGGACTGAGCGAAATTAAAATACAGTTGTATTTTGCAATCGTGGTTGCAAGTATATTTTGCAGAAATGCGATTGCAGAACCGTACTGCAATATGAAATCAGTGAAACCTCTTTCAGCGCAATTTTTGTTTCTTGATTCTTTTATTCTATCCATCACAACCAGGTGGGCTACTTACCGACATAATAGTGAGATATGACAAAAATCATAGATGTTCCACGTATATGCCTAATATAATTTCATCGTAACCATTACTGACCAATTATGTGATCACAATTGTAGACCAACACATAGCAAAAACGTAGAACGCTACAACTAACAATTTTTGCTTAACAAAGAAGAAGAAGACATTTATCATCAACGCAGACTCATGAAACGCATTAAAAAGCGTTCGACGAGCATCGCAACAAAATTTATGAGCTTTCACGAACATGCTGCACGCTTCATAAAAATAGTACATCAAAAAGTGGGACTCGTCAAAAATGACGGCCGTCAATAAGATTTGAGCAAAACGTTCAATCTGATGCAAAAGAATCTATACAAGTGATCGCGTTCAATTGTTCACCTTGAACAGGTAAGTAAGTACCTAGTATACGAGTACCAAACGTAACAGCAACCAACAATTAATGCGCAATCTTTAACGAAGTGAAGCAGCAGAGCTTCGTATTTTGAAACGAAAATTTTTTAAGTCGCTCTTGCATTTGTCAGGATCACCTGACGATAAGAACTAGTTAATAAATCCCGAACTTAGCGACAGTCCTCTCAAATTAAATACGACTCTGGCATCATGAACAATTTTGAGGTGTACCAAACAGCATGTACTGGTCTTATTCTCCTTGTTTACACGAACGACAAATTCGTCAGGCCAGATGTTCGAAATTCCCGTAATATGCGCGAAAATTCCAGCCAAGCGAATATCTTACCGGAAATGCAAAGTTAACACCTGTAAGGCGAACTGCTAACGTATCAACATCGCCCTCCGTATGATGCTCACTCAAATTTTATTTTCAACTCGAATACGCAAAGGTGGTTAGTCATTCTAACGTCCATTTAAACGATAAAGAAAATGACGATTAAAGAAGCTGCACAAAAAAGAGATAGAATTTTATGTGCACCTGATCTGTTGCATAACTGACCGACAAAAAAAGTTTGTTTAACGCCAGAATTGAGGATAAGGAGTCGATAATTGCTTCCACAGTGTTATCTGCAGAAGACGTTGAACAAGGGGACATCAAGAATTAGTTGAATAAATACATACGAGAGGACTGGAAGACAAACGATGGTATTGGTGAAGAATGGCAGAGTAATCTTTTAAAAGCTCAGCGATGCTCAATGAAAACCACAAAATCCGTCAGAAAGCGCAAAAAAAAGACATCCATTAGTGTCTAAATGTGTTCTGTGGCAAAACGTTTGCTTGAAGAAAAATAAGGAAAATAGTCACAAATGAGCCGATTTCATATGTGCTCATCAAAGCAACTGTTTCTAATAAGCAATCAACAAGTATTAAAATAAACAAAATAATGCACTCATATTTTAATTGATCCCAGCGCTTATAAAAATCCTCAAAAAAAAAAAAAAGAATCGCTCTTTTAACACATACATTTGGAGCAAAATATATGCGAAATTTCTAGCACATTAAATTTGACTTTTTTCGAAGTCGATAAATCTAGTCGAGAAGTGGCAGCCTATAATACTCGATATGCCTATCAAATTTCATAGCTCTAGCTGTTAGGTTGTTAAAACTACAAAACGGAAAGATATAGGCAAGCATGCATAAACACATTTATGATGTTGCTATAAGACGCACTATAGATGCAAATTTGTAGAAAGTATAATTAATGCAAGTGGATAAATTAACGCTATGATGCATCATTATTGCGAAACAATTTCAGTGTACGGAGGATACACAAGATCGATCCGCTTAAAAATACAACCATAGCGCTGTTAATCTGCTTTTTTTTGAGCGTAATTTTAAGGTTTATATAAAGTTTGACTGAGTTGAGTGCATACAAATAAATTTTCATAAAATAATATCCATAAGAAATATAAGTATGAAATAATATCACAACATAAGAAAGAATATAAGCTTTTATTTATGAGATCAGCTATAGCTATTGCAGTAATAACTTCGAGAAAGTGGGGCCTGATGGAGCCTGAAATAAGCAAAACTTTTGCGATAATGGCGGAAAAAAAAAACTATGAAAAAGGAAAAAAATGATTTCTCGATAATATTACTTGAAGCGTAAAATTCGTGAAATATTTCCATTCTTATTTATGAGTGACATCACTAATAGTGTAAACTATTGCAGTGGAATATTTTAATGAGATAATTTCTATGGAGAAAATATTTCTTTTTAAAGAAAATTAATGTAACAAGAGAGAAATTCATCTGAAAAAAAAAGAAGAAACTAAATGCAAGAAGTATCACTCTCTAATTGGAATTCCTCTATTGTACTTATCAGAAGATTTGTGATAATTTTGATAACGAAATCATAATAATTGATTTATTAGTCGTTATGATGAAAAACTGATAACAAACATTTGATGGATCAATTGAAGGCGTTTTGTTGTGAGCGCATGAAACCTCATCCGGTATTCATTTGTGCATTATGTGCGATCCCAGCTGCGCACTTGTTTGCCCGCTTTAGTATACTCCGTAAATAGCTCTAATTGCTTTGCAAATTTAAAATAACTTCCTACTGGTAATCCAACTAACGTTCAATACTTTTCATCGATATTTGATTTGAGTCAACTTCATTTTGAATATGGAAAATACATATAGATATACATATAAACTATAATCATTGATTTCATTAGGAATTTTACACACTCATAGGTAATCAGATAGCAACGTAGAGAAAAGATCTAATAGAGAAAAATGAGTACGAAAAATCTATTGTGAGCGTTAGAAATATTTCACTGAAAGCATTTATTTCATTTGCACAACTTTATATCTATTCGATATGCATTTGAAACGGCTAATGCGATACTGAAATTCATCGGATGTCTACGAACATTTTCAAAATCGACCGGAAATAAAATACACATGATGTGGACGTTGCAAATGCAGTTCTGCGCAGATAGCATAAATCGCCTTATAAAAACAAAGGCAGCTCCTTCTACCCTCTTCAAATGAAAGTGCACAAAGCCCAAATTTCACTATCACTTTCGCTCGCATTTTACAGATTCGTTTAAAAAAAAAAAAAAATGCGATTTTTGTGAGAGGGATTATTGTTGAGAAGAGGCTAGTAACAAAATCAATTATCGTTACCAATTTGTTGAAATTTATCTCGTGACGCCATGAAAATAGAAAACTTTCTAATATTTGAATAATTTTCGAAATAAACTTTACGGATCGAAAAAATTGAATTAAATTTAACCTCATTTGAATCAATTGCGAACTTAGCAAAAGGAAATAGATCAACAACCAAATGAAAAAAAAGAACCGAGAAAAATTAAAAGTTGGAATATTTCATAGCTCGGCTAGATAGATAAAGCTAGTCTAGAATTTGCTACGATTGAATATATCATGTGACGGAATCAAGTATGTTACGGATGGGGCACACAAAACGGGTCAATTTCGATATGTCACTGTGATATGTAATACAATCCCGTGGGATGCCAATCCACGAACAGCTGATTGAGTGTATCCTCTCATGCGTCACTATGAATTATCTGTGCCAATCTAACACGCCGCATAAACTTATCATTTAGGCTTTGTATGCTTCAATATTTTTATGCATTCTATTCATATCGCCCTTGATTTAGCATTGAACTTGTTATATTTTCCCTATCAAACAACGCTCGCAGATGCAAAATAAGCTTATGTCTCTCGTACTATCTTGTAAACCTTTAGAAGTAATTTTTATTGACAAAAAAAATACTGCTAGAGTGAAGAGGTATTGCAGTAATAATTCTAACGCCTAAAAACCACAATATCAACGGAATAGTTGTTTCTCATTGTATTTTTTTGCAAATAAAAGCATTTACAAATGAGAATTTTTTTTTGTTGAATTTTTTTCATTCATCGACATATATGCTCCTATATGCAAAATATACCGACATAAAACTTACACTCTAACTCATTCATTTGCAATTTTTTTTTTCATAATCGATAAGTAATGAAATGATTCATGCTTTCAAATCGATGAGAAATAGTTAGAGATTGAAATTATCATCAATAAAATTGTTGCTTTTCTTTTTTTTAAACAACGATTGCGATTCTTTCTAATGATTGACAATTCCATAATGAAAGAAAATGAAATAACTTCACTGTGAGATAATTATACGATTACGATGATAAATACGCATTACGTTGAAAGGTGATCTTCTCTTCTAATAGTTTTATTAGCGACTTTTTTTTCCAATCTGATTTCAAATCAAATCGATCACTGATGCTATTCATTATCTTCATTGAGTATTTTTCATGTTCAATTTGTCTTCTAAATTCTGAATCGTGACTTTGAAAAAAAAAAAGAAGAAAACAGAGTGAAAACACCTTTTTAAAAAAATATCTCCGATGCCAAAATCATTCATTCGGTGTCACTCAGTAATTTTAGTGGATATTTCTTCCTGATATATGATAAACATTCTTGTTAAATAAATTAATTGTTCATTCAGTGAATGGAGCTATTTAAGAGCAATTATTTAAGTCAACTTATGGCACATCGAGGTAATCAGTGTGTGGATGTGGTCGCAATTACTTATTTTTGCTCAAAATGTGTGTCTGTGTGTGTCGTGTGTGTATCTGTGCTTGTGTGTATGTTTCCATCTTTCTGTCCACTAGGCTATACGTCTCTTGGGGTCATTTTGACGCTGCACCTCTTCAATTCAAACGACAACCGCCGCATTTGACGAATACAGAATAAAGTCAATTTTGGGAAAAAAAATCTCTCAAATTTTCTTATTTAGTATCAGTTTTTTTTTCTTCTTTCTGGAAGCGTCCCCTGAGAGAGATAATGAATAGAGTTTAGGCTTCCGGTTTCTACTGCGTTCGCTCAATGCTTCAGGGACTACTGGTGACTTTTTCTAAATAAATAATTTCATGTAACCAAACACCGGAGACAATCACGATTAGAGCTTCCATCTCATTTGAACGGAAAGGGGATGAGGGTAGGAAAAACCACCTCGAAGATTCATCTTCGCTATTGAAAGCTCTCATATCAACTCTCTCCTTATGTGAGCAAAATGACTGTGCCCGAGCATTGCTTCCTTATCGCTCCCCTTCCATCTTCTCCCTTTCACTTCAACGTTGAAGTGAAAACATATAAGCCAACAGAAAACTTGCCAGTGAAAAACATCCTCTTGATAATCTCTTTACTAGCTCATACAAAAAAGTATGCAAAACTCCTCTAACAACTATGCACATCTAAAGTCGTCCCTTTGCCCTCACGAGAAGAGGGGAGGATAGGAATGCTGTTGCTTTACGATAAAGAATGGAGGATAGTTTACGTCGACAATCCACTTTAGTTCATCGCAGTGCCACTTTCTTACCTCCACATTCGTTATGCTCATTTTAAGTACATTGCATTTCGAGTGATATCCTTTATCATTAGCATACATCAATATTTTCTACTAACAAGAATTCCTTAATTTTATCCTACTAGTGCCCAAATTTTTGTCGACCTAGATAATTCGGAAAAGTTAGAGGCCGATCGAGAATGTGTAGAGTCTGACGGATGCAATAGATAATGGATCACATATGATAGGTGAAATGTGGGTAATCTAAGTTATAAATGGGCAATTCTCGACATAAACCCACCCAACCATTTATCAAAAGTGATGGTAGCAATGAGTGCTAGAATTTTCAGCAAGTAAACCTGCAATCCATATTGTGAACTATGAAGAGTTGTAAATTTTAGAGAGAATTTGGTGAAGAATTATTCAAAAAAAAAAAAAGATTTCCGACGGTTTTCAGATAGAGCAGCACTCATCATTTGCCGACCAATGAAATAAGACTACCCGCTTACAATTTCGGCGCTGAAATTTCAATTCCACAATGCAACAACGCCAACATTGAACTTGCGAATGATGTTGCTAAATTTGGCCAAGAGTAGGTGAAATGTTGCTTGAAATTTGGCCAAGAGTTGCAAAAACTTGAAATTATTGGGTTGAAAATATTTCGGGGAAAATAATGATTTTGGCCAATTTTGGCCGCCAAAAGCGAGGCCGCAAAAGCGTTCGTTCGTCAAATATGACCGTGCTTCCAAGTGTATGAACGAGTTTCTAGCAAGTTCAACATTAAGAATGGGTTTAATGTTGGAATACGAAATGGGTAAGAAGTTAAAAGTGAGGATGTAGATGATCTGATACGATTGACGTTCTTTTTCATTGTTCACAAGTTCGTAAAAAAATATTATAGCGCATATGGTATTTATATGTTTAGAAATAGCTCCATTTATAGCCCTCTTAAATGTGTATCTATTCGGAATGCTAAAAACATTATAAACTGCTCCCTTTCGAATGCCACATCTCAAACTAGCGCATACTGAATGCTTTAGTTATTTGACATATTGACAAATTAAGTTTGGAAAATTGCGTGCAAATATCGAATATAGGAGTTCAAAAAATCGACAGCAAACGCTTGCAGATGAAAGTTTTTTTTCGAATATACATCCGTCACTAATTTCTTTCGAATATACGCCTTCCTTCTCATTTAGTCACAAGTGTACGCTCGTTTAAAATTTGCGAATAGCATAAGCTATCGCCTCCCTTCCCTTAAGCATCTTCCCGCGAGAATATGGCTATTTGAAAAACTCACGAATACTTAGCCGATGAGTTTATAAATAGAAAGGTATGATATATCCGGGTTGCAAATTACCACACGATATAGTTATTACTGCGGTAGTTTACCATTACCTCTTATCCACTAGCGTTTTTTTGGGACCGTTGTTACTTTTCTTATAAAATGATGTAATAAGGCATATGTGACTATGAATAACGAATACTACTACATTCTATTCTCATAAAGATAACAGATTATAAATGTAATTTATAGGATTATATAGGGAATGGATTTTTTTTTCAAAGCATTCAACTCTATCCTCTTCTCTTTCACCTTCCTCTGCTTTTCTTAGCATGTAGAAGAATGAGGAAGAGATAGGCCGTACATATTGCTTTCACAGCAATCTATTAATAAAATGATGCAACTGAAATACATAATGATACAAACGGAAATAAAACGATAATTTTTCCATTGTCTTTTAGGACGAAAAGCTGAATGAGTGCGAGGGGTTACATCTATTAGGCAATTTGCTATCATTTCAGGGAAGGTACGCTTTAAAAGGTATCGATCTTTGATTCAGTTATCGTTGATTTTAAGGTAATCATTGTTTTAATTGGAAAACCTGTAGATTTTATGAGGTGGATTCGGCTATCGTCGTATAAATAATCAAGTGTTGAGTAGAGAGATGAGAAGATGGTGCTCTAGGAATATTAATGGGGCTTAATTATTAATGCGACTATGCCGGCTAAATGCGCGTGTGAACAAGTTAGATGTTTAGCTCTCTAATAGAAAAATATTCGTAATAAACAATGAATAACATCCCAAGAGAAAAAAAATGAACGTCGTTATAAGAAATAAAGAAATAGTTCTTCAGAAAGAAGTATGAAGAAAAACGATTACTACGAACGATGAATCAATGATTACATTTCGGTCGATAGTCATTAACTAAAATATTTGCATAAGTTGAAAGACAACAATTATGCAATCATTTAAAGATATACCCAAATGAAATGAAAGTTGGATGCAGAATTTAGGATTGCCTGATCAAATTTTGCATCTCCATTATTGACCAATATGATATCAATTGACCGTCTTTCACTAGTCGCTTACTAATTTATTTTTACCAAAAAGAAATGTATTTTTTTGAGTTATATGCAAATTTTTGCGACGCTTAACGGTCTATAATTTTTTGCTGTTGAAGAAAATCATGGATGTTTTGATGTGCACTTCCTATGCTTTTTCATTTGATGATTCACAGACTTAAATCGAAAAGAGAAATAACTTCTTTAAGATTTGCATCATGCCAATTTTTAATGAACTTTAAGGCGACCCCAAGAGCGAGGGTGGGGAAACCAGAACAAGGAACAGAAAGAGAGGAAGGTGGAAAAGAAGAAGGGAGGGGGAGAGGATGAGGAAGAGGAGGAAAGGGATAGAGAGCGAAAGAGAAGAGAAGAGGGTACGTGAAACAGAAAACATGGGGCATATCGCAAATAATACAGTATCGGTAAATGAATACATGATATACACATCCTACAAACTTTAATACTACAGGCTAGAAACTTCAGATTGTTGATGTGGGTCAAAATGACACCGATGATCGGATGCTCGGCAATAAGGAATTTCAGCATCCGGTTTTTCTTTTGCTCATTCCAAGAGTGCCGGAATCAAGCCTCGGTCATAATTAGAACTGCTACATCATCTTTTCAGTACGGAAACATTTAACTATAAAAATGCCGAAAAGGAAAAGAATCTGTTTCTTACTAGATGATGAACAGTCGGCAGTAATATTACAAGTAACTAGATTTGTATGATCGTCCTCTAATGATTAGAATTTGTTGAAAATATATTTTTATAGTTGAAATTGAAAACTTTCACTCTGGGATATTCCACTTTTTTCCTCATCAACCTCGTTCATAATTTGCCGCTCAGATTCCGTATTTGATTATAAATGCTTTCGTCTCTGATGTGTCATATATGTACTGCGATTTCATGTGAAGAAGGTATCCCCGTTAACATGCTGCCTTCTTTCCCATAATTAATTAATCACTCAACCAAGTCGACGAAGAGGTATATCGGGATTCGCATTAGTTCCTGAGCATTTGTATTCAAATAAAGCATGGGCTGAATCCGCCCCCGATCTTAGTTCTGACCCTGGAGTGCACTCACACATGATTAAACCTGTGACCATGTAAACATGAGCTAAATTCAATCATAATCGGCTGACTGCTTTTCACCTATGCCGAAATGAGATAGCAACTGGAACCTAATCTAAACCTTCTCCAAACGACCATCGGTCATGCCCGATCTCAACACCGTCTTCGGTCGCAATCGAATTCAACTTATCCCGATTCAGATATTGGGAGGGCAAAATGACCAATACCACGGTTACCGCTGCATTCAACATGGACTGTGTTTGTGCCAGAATATGACCAGCTAAAGTGATGCAATTTTTAACAACCTGTAGTATTCGGACATCAGATAGTTCTATTGCCTCAATTACCGCAGTAAAATTCAGACACCCAAATGTTCATTTCTATCGTAAAAGTAGTACAATTTCATATGCATAATCACGGATGGCGTTCACAATATCAAGCAAAAACACATCGAAAAGTTCGCTTGATGAGTTGGCATAACACGTGCTTTTCCGTTCTAATACTTGAAATTAAACAGCGTCGTAAATTTCCAACAAATAATCAAACATTCTCGACAATGCACCTGTACTTTAAATGAAGCGATCGTTCGTACAAGCCTTCCACTAAAGAATTGTTATCTCCATCTAACCGGTCGCTAAATGCGATCAACAGATATAATTGCTAGCCAACCGATTAAAATACGTGTAAATGTGTTGGATCATTTTATCACCAAGGACTCTTTTATTTAAAATCTATCATGAATGCGAGCTGTGGTGTAGGTGAAACCCGCTGACACAATTCTACTTCCGTGGCTGCCGAGTTTAAAACATTCGACAGGCAGACAAACAGACAGACGCAAACACTCATATGCATGTGCTGACATCACCTTCTCAGACAACGCTTCATAAACTTAAATTTGCTAGTGCTCTTAAAAAAGTGAATATTTTCACGGTTGATTTAGGATATGAGAAGTGAAAGCAATAAAAGCGAAAAGTTACACCAATAAAATTGAGTAGCAATGCAACGATTTTAGTGCACTCATTTATTCAATAATGGCGATATCGCCAAAAGCTTAAGCCGTCGCTCACTCCCTCTTTCATTTCCTTTGCATTTCACGACTGCATTTGCGATTTATGACTTTCAACAGAAAATACTCTTGATTATCATCATCGCAACTGCCTACCATAAGCATTCTCCATCGAAAAAAAAAAATCAAATATATCTCGAAAAATTTTTACGAATATTCTTAAAGCATATAAAATCCGCTTCTCAAATGCTTTTTTGTTTATTGAATTTAAAACATTTTTTTTTCTTCAAGGAGACAAATAATTTTCAATTTTTTCCACGCTGATAGGTGAAATCCATGGTTGGAGAAGATTCTTAATTTAAAAAAATGTTATTTTTGCAGTGCAACATATGTCAACGAAACATCGTGCAGGAGGATGGCAATAAGCACAGTGATGTCGAGTAAATAAGCCTGGCACCTGACACCTATCATCTGTGGAGTGACATCATCCAGTATCATGTGCGCCAATAACTTAGGAATGAAACGTTTCGGAAAGAAAGAATTATGGTCCAATTTCATTGCGATCATAAAACATAAAAGTGTGAGGAAAGACGAAAATTAAGAGGTTTATTCAGAGCATCGAAAGCGCAGTAGAATAGCACTATGGCACTCCTCAGTGTAACTGGTAACCTATGTCCCGCTAGATAACTTTATTTTTCAAATATTTATCACGATAACGATAAATGATAAGCTTATTAAGCTTATTGGCTATGAAATGGTCGTAAAAAATTCTCTGAACATGGTTCTTTCAAAGTACTTTTTGAAGAGCTGTATAAGAAAATGGAAGGAAGAAGATTCGAGAAGAGGGGGGGGGGGGGGGGGGGGGGGGGGCTGGTAGGGAAGGGACATATCGTTCCAACGGTTGAAGCAGGTTGACGAAATCAAGCCTTAGCAACTACTCATGTGGATGCTACACACTGTACCCAAAAATAGAAAACATAAATGCAGCTAATTGAAACAAGAAAATTTTGAAAATACACTGTGATAGTACGAGGTCATACCCAAGGACGTTGCTGAGGAATATGGAAGCAGCAAAAAAAGTAATAACCAGATGGCCGATTGGCCCACACACAAACGGGATTAGCATTCTCATTGTCGGATAGCGGCAGTTAGTCACCGAGCAGTATACAGCCCACTAACGCAATCGCATTATCTATTGCCGCCTACCAACACCGACCATCAATGAGGCATCGCACCACGATTTGGTTTACCAATATGCAAGATATACGCATCATTAAGCTCTAAAGCTTCTCATATTATATCTGCTCCATGACAGCTATATATTGAAATCTTTCCAGCTGACATTTATAAGCATAATTAATTAATGAAACATTTCGGTATGCCTGAAGGATTTATTTGCTTCTTGCGAGTTACCATTGAAAAAGTGAGATATTGAAGCAGTCAAGCGTTACAGTCTTTATCAGCGTTACATGAGCATTGGAGTTACAATTCGGTATTCTCTATGTCAAGACGCGCTAGAGCACCGCTTTAACCGATCTTAGCTCTTCTTGCTCGCATAATATCACTGCTCTGGGTGACTTGTCCTCTTACTGCTGGTTAACAAGCCACGACTACGTAGTAGCCACTCGGTTAAAAATCTCTGAAGATATTCCAGAAAACAACAATTCTGATTCTCACTCATCATCTTTCCCGGGTTTCCAGATTACCAGTCTAGAGAAACGAACTATACCGACAATATGACATTAATAGCAGTGTGAGATAGCGTGGCGAGGAGGTAGGGCTTTGGATCGGTAGGAGGGGCGAAGATGGAACTGTTGGAAAGCAACTTTCTCGGGGCCGGTGGCGACAAAAAAGCTTGGGTAAGAAGTCATCGAACTGCTTCCCGACGACGATCTCGCTAGGGAATCGGGACACCGCACCACATGAGCGAGAAATCTCCAAAGTTCATTTTCATCCGGCGGCTAGCCCTATACGTTAATATGCAAAAGATTTATCTTTTTTTCTCCTCGTCTGATCCATAAAGCAGTTCGAAAAAAACTGCTTGAGCAATCAGAACAAAGCGAGTAGATCGAAATGCATTTTCTTTCAATCACTACCTCCCGGATTTCCCAGCTAGTTTTATTTGCTTAATACTAGATGAAGTTCGCTACCAAGACAAAAATCATGACTTCACAACGACGCCTATTTTACCGAAATTAACAAGCAAATGGAAAGCATATTGTTTAGTTGGTTCATAGCCAGGCAAAAAAGCAGCCGAACATTTTCTGAAGAGCTTCAGCTGGTAAACTCATGTAGTTTTTCTCGCATAATAACGTGTTTTGAAGCTTAGCGTTGATAAAAAATATATATATATATATATATATATATATATATATATATATATATATATATATATATATATATATATATATATATATATATATATATATATATATATATATATATATATATATATACTGCACGTACATAACGTCATCTATCAGCACTAAATAAGAGCTCGACATGCGCTTCAACAGTTCACACCAATGCTGAGAAAACAACCAAAAAACTTGTGTTGCTGAACCGGAAATTGTTGGAGCCCGAGAAAACTTCGTCGAGACCGCATCGCCAGCCGTGGCCGCGCTTCATCTTTCTTACGATGAATGGGCCTTCACAACTTTACGAAAACAATCGCGCAACATCTCCTGCTTTTTTTTGACATCTAGACTTCTGCAAATTCAGAACAACATCACACATATTTTTAGCCGTTTCATTGTAAGAGGAACTAAGCCGCAAGATTGGAGGAATGTTCCGCTTGCAAACGAAAGCATATGTAATCTAGAAGAGGTAATTGATTCTGATTTTCAAGAAGCACTGCACAGCTCCTGCGTCTCCAAAAAACTATCCAGAATTGCAAACCGCGCTCCCTGAGCCTTGCATGCTCAGACGCCTCGAACATACCGTCTGCATTGTTACGACTGTTGGGCATGGCGCTGAAGTGCCAACCCAAGATATCTACTTGTGATCTAAAGCTATTTGTGGTCTAACACTGCAGTGATCATTTTGCTCGTAATATAAGTCGCGCTTCACCCCTTCGGAGCCAGTCTTCTCCATTCGACAGCTCCCAAGTCGGCAGCACTTGTTGGTATCTCTCGCCTCTTGCCGTTTCTACTCGTTCTTGGGGCTGTGGTGATCCCGAATAAACCAATTCGATCGTCACCGTGTCCCTTCATGTTCAACTCGGGCTCCTCCTTCTCGTCACCGTTGCCAGAGATACAACTGCGACATGTTTTGTTTTATGTACTGTACCGTTCCTGCACCGTAAGCTCCCATTGCGTACCGTCAGCCTCTTCTTGAATACTGCATCACCTCCTAATCTCCCTTTGATATTGCACTGCTGGAAGATATCTAAAGTATTCTATTCGTATTGCATATTATAAACTCTACATTGGTCTTTATCAACGAGTTTATGTTAACAGGCTAAAAATTCTTGACCTGAAATCATTGGAATATTGCAGGCTTCGGTTGGAAGTGGTCCATGTTTCAAGACAATGTGGATGTTTTCTACGACAATCCACTTTCAGCAGTCCATGACAGAGTATTTGGACGTTAACTGCTCAGATATGAGTTTCCAAAATTTGGAGAAATTTGCACCGTTGGAAAATCTTTTAAATGGCTTTCAATAAAGTGTTGTGTATATATGAAATATCCTTGAAAATTTCGTGAGACATTTGAATCCTTTTGATTTTTGCTTCGTTGCACATCTCTTGTTTCAAATTTCTCCATTGTTTATAATATCGTTATAGCGTTCGAATCTCTTTGCGCCGTCTGTATCTTCCGCACACCATCTAACGGGCCGGAATCTTTGTTGCTTTTTCCGCTCTTCGTTTCTTTTATCGCTTTTTGATTTTTTTTCTGCCTTTTACATATATTCACGCATATCATCTCTATATAGAAGGTTGCACAAAGAAGTATTCCGTTAATTAAATTATATTATATATATGGACTTCTAAAAAACGAGATTCATAGACAAAACAGCAAATAACAACACATTATGCAGTATAAAGATGAGAACTTTATGCGTTATCATGAAAACCTAGGATACCGTCTAATTGCTTGACGGTATGCACTACTAACACTACACACAATCATTCCTACGGACAACAGGTTCATGATTCCACAAGAGGAGATTCACATAACACTTTAACGGATCTTCTTGATATGGAATTTCGGCAAAAGATTGAGCTAGAACTCTGGACGATGAAATCCACTGTCGTAGTCAACTGTCCACGGATTCGCTCATTGCCAGATCACGTTTCAATAGGAGATAAATGGGCGAATATAAAACGACCTCCTTTGGATTAATAAATACAAGACCTGAATCGGATGGCAAGTTTTAACAACAGATTCCTTTGCAAAACACACCGCTACACATCTGAGCAAAGTACGCCATGACGTTTGTATATGGAATAGTTCTGCGTAAATGAAAAGCACAAATTTACTTCTCTAACGAACTCTTCCAAGAGGCTACTCCACTCCGACCCCTCGGAACTCACTTCCATTTCCCCCCCCCCCCCTCCCCCTCCCCTGAAGATGTTCGAAGTGCAATTGTCACAATGCCACTCAAAAGAAGTAATCTATCCAAGAGGAAAATTCAACTGGAAGCAGCGTAAACGACAACAAAAAGCATAAAAGTGAGTAAAAAATTTCATGATGTGATACAATATGTAAGTTAGAAAAAAGATAACCTTACTCTCCATAACGAGATGGACTTTTTTCAATTTTCCAGTATGCTTTCCGACTTTTTAACTGATATGCGGCAACCGCAAAACCTACCCAAGCAGCTTGACACGACATGCGCTTTTTAAAAGAATATCGCTTAAAGTCTGCGAAGGAGCAAAACAAGGAATACTCACACTCATAAGGAAGTCAAAACTTCATACTAATTCGTCCCGGTGACGCCATTTTCTAACGCTGCGGAATTGCTTACTCCTCGTTAGGAACTTAGCGAGGAGCAACTCCACGAACACTTTCTTTGAGATCCTTCTGCCAAATCGCTCCCCATCGGAATTTCCTGGCACGTCAGCCGTCCTTCCCCCTCTCACGACAGGAATCGTAAGGCATAAAACTGTCCCGTCTCCTTACAGAACATTTGCTTTTGTGCTGCAACTCGGCATTTTCTCCCCGCCGTGGTCTTCCAGCTCTAAGCCAAATTGCACTCTGACTCTTCCGTCACTCTTCCTCTTCCTTGATAAGTTGCCTCTCTATAACCTCGTCAGGGTGCTTTTACTTCTCAATAAAAACCATCCGCTCGAAGCAGATCAGTTGGAAATTGAACTTCTCAACGCAGATTTTTTAGCCTGTAGATTACAGCAAGCGAATGTGACAATCGGTAGCCCCTCAGAATCTGCAGCTGAAAATATGGCAAAGAAGAGAGCATAAACATATATATACAGATTCACTTTTGCTATAACGCGTTTTTATGAAGTACGCTAAGTGCATGCAAACATTTACACTCTGACTTCTATAAGGGATGATGTGTTTAGAAAAGACATCATATAAAACAGATTTGAAAGAGTTGAGGGAAAACGAAGACGATATTATTTAACTGTTCGTCAGCTCTTACTTCTACTACTAGAGAAATGTAAAGAAAGTGATAGTGTACAATGATCTGAGACCATAAAAGAAAAAGATGCTTCGTGAAGGAACAGTAAGCACCATCTTGTCGAATGTTACGTTGTTACGGATGTTCATATGACCAGAAATATGCTTGCCACCGAGCAGTTCACAGTGTTGAATCCACGGCATTCTTCACATATCTTTTTTGCCTCTTTTGTTTGATTATCTTCTTGCTGAAAATCATCGAACGAAGTCTCTTTTAGCGTCGCTCAATGCACATTATATTAACATCGGAGTGTAAAGCATTTATAATGATAAAAATTTAAAGTAGGAAATGATTCGAGTGGGACTTTTGAAGTGCCAACCTAACGACTCGAGCAATAAAGTCCCAACCTAACAATTTGAGCGAAACGAATGAAGTTCCGACCTATGTGCACTTTATTCCTCAATTAAATAGATGATGATTAAGTTCTGACACGTTCAACAATCATTAGCTCTCATTTTAAGGTTCTATAAGCCAATTTTCCACGTAACCTGAACTTTTGTTTAGTAGCTGTTAAGGGATGAAAGAAGGAAGATGAGGAGGTGGAGGACAAGGAAATGAAAATTGAGTTATCATAACTACATTTATAAATAAAGCCTACGTTCAACCGCTTTTGATCAAAATGGAGCGAAAAAGCTGTACTCCCATCCAGTGAGAAACCAATAATTCCCTCCCTCCAATTTTTCAGTGAAAGGCCAGCTCGAAACACCAAAGCATGATAAATAACAAGCACAGCACGATTTGCAGTCCACAGTGCACAAATGCAATTGCCCTCGACTACGGGTAGGAATGGGAGGGGCAGAGAGAGGGCAAGGGAATGGGGGGCTAAAAAACAATGCTCTCGTGCGTATCGTAGACGTAAATGCAATGCGCGTAGTCGTCCTTCCACTTCTCAGCAAGTGGCACTCCTGTATTCTAAGGATTAACTCACCCTGACATAATTCGAATTGAACATCTCATCACCGGACCATGTTTTGACGCTTTAATTGAAGAAATATTTACGAAGTCCCAATAATCAATTTTTCTTGTAAACTACAAAGATTTTACAGATAGCGTAAACCGCCTAAGCATACGAATACAACTCATCATAAGAATTCACCGAAGTGAGATATTTAACTTCACTTAAGTGAGGCTTTCGCATTTCCCCATTTTCCGTCCCGAAAGTTTGTTAGAAGAATAAACAAAATGGCTATACCTTCTCATAATTTTCAGTTGGATTGTGATTGTCATCGTTTCGTTTAACGTTACCATGGCTACGCTTCTTTTCAGGAACATCACAGCCTGCAAACGATACGTTGTTGCTAGAACACGAAAACACGCATTAATAGGAATCAAGGTAGGCAATATGTAGTCTAATCAACGGTTTACCACGTAAAGTCGTCGAAAATAGAAAATGTGATAAAATGCAGGACCCTTGCAATGTGTTATATCGATGTTTCGTGCAAACTAATCAATGCTATCCAAACCCGTGAAGTGATTCAAGATAGTCACATTCATACCTACGTATTATGATGCGCTAAAAGAAAAAAAGTCACGCGACATGAATTCAACGGTTATTTATTACGATTATGTTGCAATCGGATAAAAACGGCCAATGACCACAACTCAGCGCAAACCGCATACAACCGTTACAATGACCTGGAAGCTAATGCTAGTAATAACAGCCGAAATTTTTTGAACAACGAAGAGCGAATCGGAATTATTTTTCAGGAGATATATTTGCTCTCCTATACAAGTAGGGAAGCAAGATGGGAATTTTTAGGACGTACTTAAAACCAACAGAACCCGTCTATTTCGCTAAAAGGTTGCCAAGATATAATGTTCCATGTATGCCTCAAATGAGATCTATAACTGGTGGGAACAAGCTCGCAAAAATATGGAAATGGAAGCTGTCAAAACATAACTAGATAAAGTCCTTAAGCAACAGCTTTCGTTTACTATTTGGAAAGAAAAAGAAAAATCATTTCATAGGAAGACAATCTACCATTAGAACTCGCTTTCAGAACATACCATTTAAGTCATGGAACGGTTCCTCATGTTGCCTTAGAAAATTCGATTTAAAATTTTCGTTTTTTGTTAAGACTGGATACTGTTGATGTTACACCTCTTTCACTGCATTGCATTTTACCTCATCTGACATTACTGAAAAAAAAAAAATCATAACATCAGTAAAAACATACTAGCGTAAAGAAGCGTTTTGTAGAGCCATGCGAAAACGATCACAGTCACCATAATCCAATGCACATGAAAATGTACTGAATCCCAGTATCGGATTGTATCCTGCCAAGTAAGCAGCAAAAAGCCAGAAGCCATAAGCGTAAAACCGAGTTGACGAACAATGTACCAACTTCAATAGAATGTAACACTAAGAAATTAGACTGGAAAAAATCAAGACGTCATACGATATAAACAATAGTGATTCCTATTCCGATGCTAAAATAATGGTTTCGTCGGTCATCCCCACCTTCCTCCCTCCCCTTTTTCCCGCTCTATTTGAGAGAAGGAGAGAGAATTCTAGTCATTTTATTTACCATTTCAAACGGACAGTCCTTTCTCGAAAATGTGACTATGTACAATTTTGAACGAGCAACACCTGAAGGAAGAACCGTTCTGGATAACGAAATAGGGTTTACTGAAGGAGCAACTACTTCTGAGGTATAAAAATCTGCAAAGAAATTTTGAGAAATTAACCAAGATGGTGGAAATATTCAGAACAACTTTCAATCGGCATCACTTAACGAGTGATATATGCAAAGCCCATAAATAGAATCATGTTGGAATTTCTTTTTGAATGCCGCTTCCAATAATGAACAAAAATTTGCGCAGAGCTGCGCAAAAATTAATCCAAATTCCAAACATGTGTACTTCCACTACATAATGTAGTCACTAGAATGATTCACTGCTATTATTCACAACATCTTTTTTTAATTAGAAACGACGACCTGTAGAATATGAAATGACGGGCAGTTAATGGTGCGTAAATATAAGAATATGATGATTAGGTATGGCAAATGATTGAAGAATACGATA
The DNA here is from genome assembly GCA_013433145.1 of Ascaris suum. NCBI lineage: Eukaryota > Metazoa > Nematoda > Chromadorea > Rhabditida > Ascarididae > Ascaris > Ascaris suum. Next base: position 2,430,870 of record CM024187.1, read on the forward strand.
GTCCCAAATCAACTTTAATTTTTGTTCAACAACTTCTCCCCATAACATAACAATCAGCTGCATGTCATCGTAATATTTTTTATATATTTAACAAAGAAGTACAGCCAACTTACAAGAATGAAAACAGCAGCGGTGGATTTCCTTTCGCATCACGAGGCACTATCGATAGTATCTGGTCCTCGGCAAGAGTGCATAAAGGAACAGTCAAAAACGATAAATAGTATCCTGGGTGGACGCCATGCCAATAAGCACTCACCGTCATAGTCAAGATCATCCTCAAATATGCTTTCTTTGCAATGCAACACTCCAAACTTCTACTCATTAAGCAACACCACGGAAGCAAACAGAGAAATCTTCTGGCAAAGACTTCTCAAGAACGTTGCGATATCCTCCATTCCTTTCTTTGCAGTTTTATGGCAATGCATGCGCACTATGATAAAGAAATGCTCCGATATAAAACTCATATTCCCCCACTTTTAATACGAATAATACAACGAATTATCGCCAAATCTTCTTGGAAGTTCAACGGCTATAATGCGAAATCCAATTTCGGAGTTCCTGATCGCCAACGGCTGTCCCCGATCGCTATAACGTGGTTATGCCGCAAGCGCAATTACGTGTACTCAATTCTTACATAGCACCCACAATAAACTATGTCTTCATCATATAAGTGGAAAAGATCTAATTTTGTAAAGAATCTACCATACTAGCCTCGTGTGAATGTTCATTCCTTTCATTGTAGTGCTCTTGTCTACGCTAACAATGAGACCTATTCGCAATCTTCAATCTCTCCTACGATAAAGCAAATTCTCTAAATCTAATGAGTAAAATTCAGTCGAAACTAGTAGATGGAGATGTTCGATAATTACCGTAAATGTCTCAACGTAAATGCTACCGCGCATCTCAGCTCCGATTACCCTCCCTTGCCACAATCGATGATTCCGCATACTCTCTTTCTAGAGATTCGATTGTACCATAAAGATTGGCCAATATCATATTTCTAAGCCCTACATGCACAAAAAAAAAAAAGAAAAAAACGTCGTTACCCAAAGTCCCGTGGAACACGTTTGTAAACATAATTGGCCAACCAAAATTGTACAGATCGATTCCAAGCCCGCATGCCGCCACGGAACGATGCGGCGAACTCGACAGCCCAGATATCGAGATTTCTCACTGCCTCCGAGTCATATACTGTACCAGGCACATTCATTTCTTTCCTGAAGAACGCTTACCAATGTACAACTCAAAGGACAGAACAGAAAGGAGGATGAATAAGTTAGACTCACAACTTTTTGAGACTGCTACGAGAAAACATTTTCATTTTTTTTTGTCCGTGCCGAAAATGTGCCAGACAATGTTTTTTGCCTCTATTACTCATAATACGAAACTGAAAATCCACATTTTTAAACTCTTCACTCCTCCCCCTCCAAGCCGCCGGATCACAATCTCTTCACAAATAAGAAGTATTCAATGCAATAGCGTCAGGGAGTTTTGAGTGAGTCGGATTCAAAATGAAATTGTAAAGTTGAAAGAAACATTTTGCTTGGTAAGACAAAGAAAATTTCAAATAAAAAGCTTCTCCAAACAAATATTATGCTCCAGCCCTTTGTAGCAATAAAAACGCTCAACGAAAGTGAAAAAATGAAGACAAACTGGTACGAACCATAAAATAAGTATGTATAACAATAGTAAACAAAGTACCTGAAATGGTCAATTTTGGTAGGTCCCTGTCCAGCACGAGGGCAGCTACTTTCCGGGTACACGCCGATACCATTGAGCACACAAATAGACTCGGCAACCATCCAGGCACTGTAGACACGACAGCGCATCCAAAAGAAGATCAACGCACTCACATAGATTCTATAGAAAACAGATTCATCGAAGAACTGCTCTTCTCGCATCATCTGCAAATTACTTCTTTAAAAAAAGCGCATCAAACTGCTTCATAGAAGCATGTTTAATAGATCACGACCGTTCTCGTTAGCCTCCTCTCTCTTTCCCTCCCATCTACTCTCCTAAATCAAGAAAAAAACCCTAGCTCATCATGCTGACTCACCTTGGTCGGTTCGACAACATTATATGTCACTTACACGATAACCTAAATTGTTAATGAACAGCTCCTTAACGCAGGCCTTCTGCCTCTTCCATTCCGTACGCCCTCTTCTTAGCCCCTCCCCCTTACACTGCAAAACAAGCAGAAGCTTACACAAATGATCAAAGGCATTTATTAAGTAGAAAGCAGATCATATACATTTGAACTTATCTCTTCATGAAAGGCTTCGGTTGAAAACATAGGTCTTAAATTCGAGCCCAATTTCGTGTACAGGTCACAATCGATCATACAAAAACCGGGACAAAAAAGAAAGTTCGAGAACTCCAGAGGGACGAAATCCAAAAAAAAAAAAAAAAAATGTGAGACGCTCAAATATATCGAAGATACTTCATAATAAACCGAAAAGGATCTTGCGATCTTTTTTAAAGCAAACAACCTGAAGTGGGAATGCATAGACAACGATAATGAAACCAGGCAACGCCCAAGCAAGATTCCACAGTCGCCAGCGCAGTTCAGCCCATACCGATATTTCCATCACGTCATTATTATCAACAACGTCCCTATGCATCGCGTACGTATAATAAGGTCCTGAAACCTTTCAGCATACTCCAATGATGCTGCGAGGAAATGACAAAAGTTCTTTGCCATTGCCGACAATTTGATAACGACTAATATAATTAGCAAAAAACCCGTAACACCTATAGTACCGTATGAAGTCAACCTTTGATTATTGAAATCTCCCCTTGCCATTGTTAAATTACTCCGAAGGTCATAGAATACTCGTGTCAAAATATTTGGTGTCAATTTGCTTTGCATAAACACTGCGAAAAGCATATGAAGGGCTGATGTCAAACATTTGACGGCAGTCTATGACCACGCGCTTTCAAAAACATTATTGTATTTATCCTCACCGCCCAAAATCCACATGTTGAAACTTCCGCCTCCTCCTTCTAAATATTTCAACCGTGATGCAAATTCATTCAATAAAAATAATATTGGCTAAATATGTGGGAGTTTTGCAGACAAAATTTGAATGCTAAAATAACGAAAATAAAGTTTTCTTTTGGCGAGTAATTTGATCGATTTCAGTTCTAGCAAGATGTATAAATTTAAAAATTTCAGGCTCAATATGAGTCATATATCAGCATCGGCAGGAAAAAAAAGGTGGTGAAAACTGCACTAAATGAGAAAAACGAAAAAAAATTCTTTATTCGCAATTATTAGTGAAATTTTCCAGCGTAATACGTTTACACTAGTTTTCAAATCAATGTAATCCTTTCTATGGAGCAAATCCATATCTAACATCATACTCATATTAATACATCAGTTAAAACGCCACAATTAATCGCGTGCGTGGTGCTCGAGTCACTAATGTGATGACTTCCGGTCCGGCACAACATTCAGGCTCAATCTCTCTCCATGCGCAACGTTTGAAGCGGAACCGAGAGCAATATAAAATGAGGAGGCACGCCTAAATACGCCTTCAATAATGAGCATTAGCAAGTAAAATAGTCCCACCGAATTCTTACTAAGAAGCTGGTAAGGATGAGATGAGCTAATAAAAGCAAATGTGACATAGTTGTATCACAGGCAGAAATCTGAACAAATTCTAAGAAAGAATAAAGTGCACGAAAGAGACGAAAGACAAACCTGTGAACAAACCGGGGAAATTGTATGCGTATAAAAACATACGCCACCAAGTGGGCTCAACAATGAAACGCACACGTGTTGGATCATAGTGGATTACATCTTTACGCCTCGAATCTTCCACTTCGAAACTAAGACCAACCAGCTTAAAAAAGGAAACTTTTAAATGCAACGTTAAAATAGCATTTATATGGGAAATCAAACATTCAAAGGCTCTCATCAAGTGATCCCATTAGAGAATCTTCATCTGACGGCTCAAAGTATACTGAAAATTTCAGCACACATAAATCATGTAGAACATATAGTCAAAACAAAAGCAAAAAAAATGCACATGACTAGTAACGAAAATCCGGTTAAGATTTACTTACTCGCAATGTCATTATCAACTGGACGGCGTTCGCATGCGCCACTAGCGACGGTAACCCGACGAGATGAATCATACGTAATATACCCAGATATACGAACGTTATAACAAACGAATATAATGGCAAATACCTGTAAAAGGTAGAATTAAACATAGCTATTTACAATGCTCATGACAATCGAGACCTTTTACGACAAGGTGCTCTATGGCATCCTTTTCCCATGCATTTATAAGTAAGCAAAAGTTCGTAAGAATCTTGTCGAAACCCAGCAAAACAGGTGCGTTTTACATAGTATACTTTGAAAAAATGACTAGCAAGGACGTCGATAGAAACTTAAGTCATGACCTTCAGATTTCCGAGCGCATTATCAGTTGAGAAAGTTGAAAGTCACAGAACGCATTATATCCCCCAAATAAGTCTTCATTCGTCATGCATCTCTATTCTATTAAGTTTCAGGCAGCATGGAAACGCGTTTACAATTAACGGAATCGATATTTGAACGAATGTTTTCTTTGGTGTCCACACAATTTATATCAGACTATCATCTCCTTTTTCTACGATACTAGCTGTATGCCAAACTTCGTTCTTCTCAGTCGAAAAAAAACGGCAGATTTTCCGACTGCAGGATGAAGCCATGCTGTGCAACGCTCAGCGCATTTTCGCGTTTCATTCACTTTGTCATAGCTGCATCCTTCGAAAACTTGAAATTGGTTTCATGAATGCGCGTGTCCACGCAGTATGAACACCGATTCGGTGCAATTCCTCGCGCTCTTTTTGATAGCTATGTACGTCCACTGAAATGCAATGAGTCGTGCGCACGAGAGAAACGGGTAAGGTTCAAGTTCATCATCATCCGAGTTACAAAGTTCTGGCTGAAACTGCTAAGCACCACCTGATCCATCACTAATACGAGCCATCCATGCAGCAAAAAAAGTGTAAAAAGCGGCCAATTTGTGGGAAACTGAACTACAAGGGAACAGCGAGAATTACTTGAATAAGATTCTGTTAAACTATCACTGAAACGTCAACTAATTTACGCTCTAGCTATATGTTATGCAAAATTGGGTATTCAAAGAAACTTTTCTTCTAGCAAAACATATTGCGAAATGAACTCAATAAATTCTTACCTGCTTTTAACCAAAGTAATCAGAAGCATATTGACAATGACAGCAATTAGCGAATAGAGAAGCTTCCAACCTGTGAAATAATAAACCAGAGCAACGCCGATGAATGCGCCGCACAACTCGCGAATTAACCCATTCGATACCTCAATTAGAACTCGTTGATTGTGCATGGTTTCCACTAAACACAATCAATGTTATGTCAATTTCCGCAGACTATTTTTCACTATGGGGCAATAAAGATTTGCCTATTCTTTGCATCTGCTAAAACATGGGAGGTGATGTGTTAGGGCAGTAGGATTATTACGAAGATGTATACGTTTCGTGAGTCTGTATCATATGCGGCCGTGTGATGCGTCAAGGAGGTAGTTGGAACATTGCTCATTTGCTTACGTTTTAATTTGTCAAGTTATAGTCATAGCACAGCGCCCAAAAACCTGAATACTGAGCCACATTAATTAACAAAGTTTGAGGGTTCTATCCCGTGACCATCACTTGATGAATTGAAATGTAAGCGAAGGAACCGATATTGCAATTGCCCATTCGAAGTAGCACACGACCGCATCTTATACATTCTATCCTATTTCGATCAGACACAACATTGATAATTATTACTACTCTTATAAATCTTTATTCACTGTTTCTTGCGTCAGTTTCTTTTAAAGAAAATACTTCACGATTTGCCCTATGAATAATCCAGCAGAATATGTCAACTCTTGGAGAAAACACTCTGATCTTCAAGAGACATAGTGAGAAATAATTCTTGAAATATAGTTGTTCTCTACTATTGCCAATTAACTTTTTCACACACGAAACAAGCTGATATGTCTATGTATCGAACTTTTAACTTATTTAAACAACGCAAAAAAACAATCATTTCTACTGCATTGTAAAACTGCTTTAACTTAAACAGCAACAGCAATTTATCTAGTCAGAGAGAAAGAGGGGGAGAGGAAGAGGGAGAGGGAGAGGAAGGGGGGAGAGAGAAGGAGGAGGAAGGGGAAGAGGAGGAGGGAGAGAGAAGAGAAAGAGGAAAAGGAGGAGAAAGAGAAAGAGAAAGAATAAGAAAAGGAGAAAGAACGAAGGGACCCATTCAATTAAACAGAGTCAACTAACCAGTCTCATAAGAATCGAGAAGAAAAATGAAATAGCAAGAAGCTCGGCATAGACGAGATCATCGACTCGTTCCATAATCAGGTATGACACTGCCGTCCACATACTTCCGTTGGCCGCCGAACTCATCCTCCCTGCTGTGTGTTCCACGTTCGGCTAGCCAAGTCCACGGCCCAAGGCGGCGATAGAACCTAACACAATATAAAATAAAACAAACAGCACAGTCGATGATGCAGATACAGCAATTGAGGCAACTGACGGCACATTTCACATTTCGATGTACCACCTAGCGATGTTCTTTTGGGCATTTTAGCCACCCGAAGAAGGAGTTGGAGGAGGAACGTGATCGAGGCCCCACACGACGGTGCCATGTATGTGACAGAGTCTGGACCAGAGACAAGCGTACGACTCCTTCTAGTCCCTTGATTACCGCTTCTAACCCACCAGGCCACATGTCTCCATGTGTGGACGGCTAGGCTCTCAGGCCTTCCCATGCTTTGGCATGAATGACCGTACCATACCACTGCCAGTCGTTTGATCTCAGCTATCTCCCTCGTCTTGCCGCGTAACTCGAAAAAGGTTATGAGAAACTATGCAAACAACAGTGAAATCAAACTTTAACAGGGTCTTACTACTCACATATTTCACACATATGGGTTGACAACGATAACCTAAAAATGGTTCATGCGCAAAATGAAAACAAAGCGGAAAACACGGAAGAGAAGTGGAAGGGTGGGAATACGTAATGTTGATACAATGGACGTAATGTTGATAGTAGTAAACAGAACGGAGCTGAGAAGAGGAAGGCGAAACAGGTACCTACCCAAGCACAAAATTTAAAAAGAACTTCCTTTCCAGCTATCGGATCTACTTTTCACAAAGAAAACATTCGAGAAATAAACCAATAACGCACAGAGCGTTTCAGGCTCGCATTGCGATGCTTGCAATTTCAGTGCAACAGCGCTGCTAATTGCGACAAATTTTGAACTTGGCGGCTTTTTTAAATTCTCAGTGATTCATTAATAAAAGAGCGACAAGAGTGCAGTGTGGGAGATATCATTTGTTTTGAGAGGGGGGTTCCTTAAACACAAATAAGCCTCTTTCTTTTTCAAATTACGAGTACCATCACATCTTCATTACTTATTATTGTACCTATTCTGCTGTATATATTCTACTCCGTATTGGAGCCTTCTTTGTTCTTAAATTTGAATATTGACAACTCTTCTCCTTTTCTTACTGCAAATCGACATTGTTATGTTGATAGCGAGTAAACATGGTGGTAAGGAATGTACTGAGGGTTACACGAGAAATATATACTAATAGAGTAGATCTGCAATGATGTGATGATTAAAGGTGATCAGACATACCTTGAAGGTTCTAGTAATTGCGGCAAGGAGTCTGTTGTGTGCACGTACAAATTCAAACTCAAATTTATTGAGAATGATGTCTATCGTAAAATTTTTACGTTTGAGCATCAAATGAGATATCAGAGAGACGTTTTATGATCTTGAAGCATGAGATGAGATCTATTTTCAGGTGATAACATTCTAATGACTCAGCGACGAAAGTCAGCAAGCGAGTTTTTCAATCAAGAGTAAAGGGTAGTGGTTAAATCTAGCGAAATGCTATACAACTAGAAGTTATTCGGTCATTCTCAATAATGCATATATCAAAAACTAGATTTATTGACCCAACAGGAAAGCAACGCTCAAGTATAGGGCAATAATTTACAGTATAATCCTGACTATAGATGCCCTATCATTAATGCAGGTCAATATTCGCTTTAAACATTCCACGAATATCTCTTATCTTAAGTGATACCGCAATGAAGCGCCATCATCATTCAAGTAACGATTTTCTTATGGATAGCAACAACAAGATGAGATAACTACAATAGATAGTGAAAGTACTAATCAAAAAGCTTTTCTTGTGAAGGTAGTGGAATTGTCTTCAGTGATACGGGTAACTCATAAACTCGATAGACCAGGCAGGTATATTCGGGTCATTCTTTTAAGACCAGCGATTCTCCCCTCAATATTTGTGAGAAGTTCCACTTGTGTACTATTGATTTAAGAAAGAGCTGAATTTCCTGATTAGATGTTAACAAAGTGGGCACACTTCGTCAGTGCCGTGATTATACGGAACCTGTTTTTTGTAATTCATACTTTCGTGATTATTGGCTTGTCGCATATCCGAATCAAACATCTGCAGTCGTTTATCTCATAGAATTTCTAAATGCGACAAAAACTCAGGGTAGCATTATCATCAGGCTTCACTTTTTAAAGCACCATGAAATTGTTTCATGTCTTACGGGAGGAGGCTTGATTAGGCTTAAGCGCTCAATATCACGAGAGAATGCTTCCTCTGAGGAACAAAAAATTTTCGGCATTGATGAGAAAATCTGACTGAGGGAAGGATATCGCCGATATCAAAGCGCCAACAATGGCATGACATGCGTCATCCTCATTTGAATAAGCTTTACGTTGGAATTGGCTGCCAAAGTGCTGGCCGCTTTGATCCAGGAAATAGATCGGTCAAATGCAACTTCTAGTCTTGGCTAACTTTCTATTTAACCGCCACTTGCAACCGTTCTTACTATCACAGAGCGGAAACAATCTTTCATCGCTCAAGTTTCAAAAAAAAATCTACAAAATAGAAAATGCAATGTTTTGGTTTCGCTTCATCCCTTCTATCTTAAATCCTCGGTAACTGCCGTAATCATTGCATGAAAAATCCCTTTTAATAAGCGATAGGAAGCGCACTCATATATGCTTATTTAACCGTTGTAAGTTGCTCGGCTGATTTTGTCATTTATCTGGATAGAAGAATTTAGACAGTCATATATAGCAAACATAATTCTTCTCACTAATTTCATGCATTGATCTTTAACAGTTGATCCTAATATATCATTAGAGTTGAGTTTTGCTGAGCAAACAAGTTGCTTTTTATTAGCTCAGGTAAAAGATGAATTCAAAGAGTAAAATGAAAATGTGAGATCAACGGAAAGCATAGATAGGGTCACCGGTTGATGATTATCGATAGCTAGAGAGAGCAAAAGAGAAATCAACGACGTTTGGCACAATTGTGCGCACATAATTGTTCAAATAAAGAAGATTCGACGGAAGAGGGAAACTCGTTGACGTTGATTCGATACGTTGAGCGAGCGTATCGTCGTGATATTTCTAGTCTAGGTAACGCTCGTAAATAATTCGTTAAAATTCTTTGCTCCAAAGTTCAAGCAGATTGTTGACGTATAGCTCACTAACTAATTAATGAATAGATTCGTTATATTTGTCAATTAATTTTACAATCGACAAATTAAAACTTTTATATTTAGTAAAATTTAGAAGTACAGATGTTGAAATTAAATACACATCTTTAAAAGTTTATCTTTTAGTAATGTAATCACTCAAAAATTTTCGATATACGATTCGTAGATTTTATTTAATAAATGCAAATATAATTGCATATTGCAGCAAAAAATTTTTTTAAAAAAAAGCCATAATTTTTTATTAAGAAAATCGCTGCAAAAAACGTTTCACTCATATTTTGATATATTGAATAAAAAATTTTTCTTTCTCTATTGCATTTGAAGAAATATTATATTCCATAGAATAATTTTCTTATAGCCTCATTTCGTTGCACTAAATGAATTCAATGAAATCAAAGAAATAAAGCATTTGCTAAATAATTAGATACGGATGAAACGACTATCTGACGATGTTTGTCTTTCGAAATTTCAAACGTCTCTACTTCTTACTGCTACCTCCATCAAAGAATGTGTACTTCTATGTTTGCTTGCTTTCTGGTGCTTTTTCGTGTTTGAGTGCTCAACCCGCCTGTCTTCACAATGAACCTCTCAGAAAGATACTTCAAATTTAATGTTTAATTTATTGCAGCACATTTTATATGCGAAGCATCTTCCTTCCTTCAAAGTAACATTTCAAAGAACGTTCGCCCCACACAAAAAACATTCTCAACGAAATCGAGTTCAAGAGAGGCGTCATCATTGCATTTAGAAGATGCAGTGAGAAATCACTTTTGTCAGTTGAAAAGTTAACTGTTAGCTTTTTCTTTGTAATGACAAGGCCAATCCATAAGGCGATGAGGAGTCGGCGGTCGAAGACGTTCCCTTCTTCGTCAATCAATGTTCCTTTCGAGTCGCTCAAGAATTTTAGTGTGAGAACGAAGCGATTAGTTAAGCTATCAACAATTTTTAAACAAAGAAATTCATGTGGTTTAATTTTTTCGTCATGTGGGAATCGATGATGAAAATCAAGGTAGTAATGGTTGATTCTTGTAATTTTAAAAAAAAAGCAAAGCAAAAAATTTCAGGTTCTTCAAATTCTTCAAATTTTTCAATGACCATTTAGAAATTCAACTAAAAAAGCGAGCGTTGGTGGGTTGCACGAGCGTGGTGTAGTGTAATATAATGGGCTCAGTGACGTCATACGTCCATCAAGAGCTTTAGATGCATGATCTCTTAGAAGGAATTCCTCCCATAATTCATATCAAAGGCTGGTTAGAACCTTTCTCATGCATTTTACAAATTCCACGATCAGCTTATGCAAAACGATTATGAGCGTTAAGCAACAAAATCGAAATATAATACGGAAGTGTGTCTGCAACCTTAAAGGACGCACGCGAGCTATATGTTTGCATACGAGTCGATAAAAAAGCATTGTTCGTTCGGGCAAGTCCTAACAGCAGCAGCAGCAGCAAACAGCAACAGCGGTTTTCGCTTATTTGCGCCCATATATATCATCATCACCTGACGTATTGCAACTAGATGTGTCGTTTTTTTTAGTTCTAGTAAACCTGTATCTTAGGATTTTATAAAAACTTACTTTCTTCTTGAAGTAAAAAAATCACAATCGAACTTAAAATATAAAATTTTATTTTGCTGCACTATTAGGAAATCGCCTATCTGCTAAATAGATCCAAAGTTCTCCATTAGGAAGTTATCTCTACATTTGTTTGATGCAATAGGACAATGATGCGAAATGATTCATCGAAAATTGATTGATCCAAATACAACGGCAATTTTCATCATTAATTTAGTTCATCGAGAGGTAAAATGAATCGGATATTGTTGGCTAATTGCTGCAACAATCTCAAACTCTAATCAACTCTCTTGAATGAACGAACAAAGACTTTATTCTTTAATTATTCACGACATCAGTGAATATAATAACCGGAAGAGATTGTTTGCGAGCGATGATGCAGCTTCACAACAAGAAAAAAAAAAATCTCGTCTATATTTATGAATTAAAAGAAATGAACGAATCTCATATAAACGTTTTAAAATTGCAATTATAGATGAAAGTATAGACATGGCCGTAAATAAAGAAATTTTGCACTTAAATCTGATATTTTGAATAGCGTTAAATTTTCTATACGCGCTAAGCTAAGAAAAAAACTTTTCACATTTATTTGCCTCTTCGTTTAATTTCTTGTCTGTATACCTTATTCATCTCCATTTTCTCTAATTGTCGTCTCTGTTCGTCGATTATAGACACTAATGTACGTAGAATACTGGTCTCCTTCCGCTGCATGTCCCTGTTTATTTATGCCATGCTCCTGCTAGGAATTTTTTACCTCAGAAATGTCGTTCTATCGAGTCTTCAAGATTTCGTTTCATACTAGTCCGTCACCTAGTAATCGTTGCCTCGCAGTCCACTTACGCAGAAAAACCCATGTGAGATTACTGCGTCTCGTCAGTTCAACAACTTCCAGCATTGTTACATTTCGTTTTATCCCTTCATAAGCAGCAGTTCTTTGACAAGAATCTGAACTTGTCTTTTTTCACTTCTCTTAGTACCTTGCATCATTCCTACTCTTTGTGTTCAAGTTACATCTATCGGCTAGTAATACACATCGGCATATTTTTTAGACGGTCCAATAAGATATTGGTCATTTGCAACGAGAGAAATTTTATGTAATTGTTGCAAGAAAAAAAGATCTTCTATCGGTTGTGCAAATTCACCTTATAGACCCAATTCAATCATCCTCTTGTGAATATTAAAGTAGAGTGGATCAAGAGTATTTCCACAACGTGATCCGCAACGAATCTCTCAAAATAAAATAGACCTACAATATTTTCAGGCCTCAATCCGAACACGCCAAACGTCAAAAATTCGAGTGGTCTAAGCGAACTTCAAGTTCGGATTCATGTACAGTGTCTTGCCATCAACGTTGGCTACGAGACCAGTGAGTTCTAGAAAATTTTAGCGAAATATATGTTAGCGAACGACTTTATTAATTTCAAAAAAAAGTACTAGTGCTGCTGGCACTGCTCCGGACATCCGACAGACCGAGTGTGAGAAGTTCAAACTCGAAATTTGTGGGCGGTCATCAAGTAAACATTAGTGCACAATTCATCACCAATCAAATGAACGTTGATTTTCAAACAGTGTCAACGACATGACTAGTAGGTTGATGTGTCTATTGCGTTTCTAACATTTAAGGCGTAGAGAAGAAGGGTGAGCTGCTCATCGATTGGCGATGTTTATGCGGTAGGCAGTGAGCAGTAAATACGTAAGCTGTCGAATCCTGTTCTTTGGTCCAGTTGGTCATTACGCAATTGTTGGAATCGATATTTCCGCTCTACACTTTCTAGATGCTGCAAAGTTTTGCTTTCGTTTTTCCATGCCTATGAAAACTATTTGCATTCGCTTTAAACATTTTTCACGTACGTAAAATGCAATTTATTCCACTGAAGCTTGAAATAACTAAAAAAAAAAAAAACACGCGGCTGTCACTAAAAGAGTCAGCAAACGTATACATTTCTCGAATGTTCGATTGACTTGTATTAGGTATACATATAAAGAAAGGCTCCCATTTTAATATACAATTCATCGATTAACCGCTTATTTATTAAAAAGAGTTTTTAATTCGAGAATTTTTTTTTCGATTGAACTATTTATTTATGAGAGCAGCACAAATGAAATATAAAATCGCAAAAAAAGTCCTTAAATAATGAAACTCTATCTTCATTCTCGAATAATGAAATTCAGGATTCATATTGGATTGGCAGAAACGAAAAGTAAATATTGAGTGCTATTTTATTTATCGATCTATAATCATTCTATCCCGTTACCATTTAGTTCAACTTTGATTGTTGTCGTAATGAACTCATCAGAATTGTCGCATCATTTGCGCATTTCGACTGAATGGATCTCCATCAATCCTAGCGGTAGCAATTGATGCAATCAACGATGGTTCAGCGGTAGAGCACTGGCGGGTAGATGAGATGAGTACAGTTCGTCCTCATCTGCGTGCGAGATTTTTTATTGGTTATTCAATAAAAATCGTTAAATTTTCTCTTTTTTTTTTTTAGAGCAATAGCATGGAAACGCTTATGGTGGATTCGAATGAGGCTAATAAACAAGGATATGCGCCATCTGTTGGTGAGACGTTTATCCCTCAAATGACACTCCTTTATTTTCAAATTTTTACGTATCATTCATTCTATATCGATTTTCTTTACATTTTTAGACACTCGACTTTTTTTTTAAATGCAATTCTGCGTTTGATATCGAATTTTTTTTTTTAAATTGTTTTTAATTGACAGCTGCCTATCTAAATACATAGAATTTGAAATATTTCGAAGTAAAATGAGAAATTCATTTAAACCTAAATGCTGAAATATTACTCATAATCCAAATATTATAAATAAATTAAGCAATAAATAAATAACAATAAATCTAAATACTATATTAGTTATAATAAACTGACCTTATGATATTGTTTAACTATTTTATTCAATAAGTATATCGGTGATCGTTTTCTATTTGCAGTGGAAGATGTGAGCAAAATTCTCAAGAATAGTCGTGTGGCGTCAGTGGCACGTATCCTTAACGACACTGCCAATGGATTAAAGCATGTTTACCAGCTATCACATCCAACTCAAGAGGATCTTACGTACGATTTATTCAAATGCAGAAAACGCGAAAATGAGGCCTCAATGGGTAAACTACTATCGGTATGAGTGAGGTTTTCGTTTATACTCTCGTATTTTTTTTATGCTGAAGATTGCGAAGTTAAATTGTGATTCGTGTCATTTTCTGAACTCTGTAGTATTGGGCATATGTCACTTCGTTCTAACACATTCCATATCTTGCATAAATTAATAGTTGAATTTTTCAAAGGTTTTGCGATCATTCGGAATTAGAGAGGATGACCCACGTCTTAAGCAAACAATCGAAAAAATGCGAGAATTCGAATCACAAATCGAAGATGATTGCGACACTCGTCATTGCCTCCTCACGAAGGAACAATTTAAAGAGTTCGTTTTTTTTGCAACATTGACAAAATAGTCTTTCAAATATTTCATTAATTTGATAGGTATACAGGAAAAAAAACTTTGGTATATAGAGAGCCATACCTGTTTGATGCATATGATGGTTATATAACATCTCTCAGCATATTATATTTGGTAATTTTAATGGGCAATAACATTCTATCATTTGATCTGCGCTTTTTTGATACAAACTTCTAAAATAATTGCACTTATTTTTGTACGCATTATTCATGAACAATACATTTCAGTTGTATCCGGCCAAGCATAAATCTGATCTCACAGGTACTTCGTAATGATCTCATTATACCAAGCTGGGGTGAATTCACTGCAAAAGTCAAGCAAATATTCGAAGAGGTTGGTTGGTTTACTAGTTGTTGTTGTGTGTATGTGTGTGTGTGTGTGTGTGTTTTTTTTTAAATCACAAATGAATTGATTATAGAGACTTCAAATGCAAAATTTCCGAGAAATTGCTTTGAATTTAATGTTTTCAAAGTGGATGATCATTTCGCGATTATTTCTGAAGTATAGTAAACCAAACCAAATTTCTATGTTAGTGTCGAAACGTTCAAATGCAAATTTCTATGTTAGTGTGGAAACGTTCAAATGCAAATTTCTATGTTAGTGTCGAAACGTTCGAGAAGGCAAAGTGGCCAGCTATATTCCACAATTGGCACGTCAAGATCCTAATAAGTGGGGCGTTTCTATATGCACCATTGATGGGCAACGCGTTAATTTCGGCGATGCGAAACAACCATTCTGTGTGCAATCCGTCTCAAAAGGTCAGCTCTCAAGTTGATAACTTTTTGCGTAAATTATTTTGAAGTTCGAATCTATGTCTCTATACCGCTTTCTTTCTTCAAAATTTTTTCTGCATTGTTCATTTTATAGCGACGATACGGCACCTTTCAAATATGGAAAAATAGATATATCAAATTTCATCTATCTTTGTCTCCTTGTAAGAATCTAAACGATTGTCGATTAAGAGGAAATATTTCGCAAAATTTAGAAAATACCGGCGCAAATTTAGAAAAAAAAAAATTAGAACACATGAAATGTCATACTTCTCATAGCATGAAGGTGCTCTGTGCCAAACTGCAAGCGTTATGAAATTAAGCGGTACAAAGCTGAGTTGCTGTTCTTCGAGTACATTTCGAATGACTATAAAATCAACAATGGGTTTGTAAATAGCTGCGATGAAAGCAGATCTGCCTTTAGGATTAGAAACCACTCTTGCAATATCCAAGAAAATGGTGGCGATATCTACGCGTTTAAAGTTTGTACCATAAATCTCAATAGTCGGTTATGCTTAAAGAGATATAGAATATTTGCCAACAAATTCAAGCAATCAATGTGTTTGATTGCAATTGGCAAATCAACACCCCTACTATTATTTATTAAACGAAACCTATAATACTTTATAATGATTAGCACATAAAATGAGTAAATTTCATGAATGTGCATATAAACGGCGATGAAATTAGCATCAGCTTTGTTGCATTGTCTGAACAAATAAATAACTGCCACTCTTTAAATGTTTGTCTTTAAAAGTAGATTTGTTTAAAATAATCTTATCAGATGTAATAATTCTATCAATATGCAAAGCAATACAATCAATTTCAAAAGAAGAGTGCAATATCGTTCTAGCAAGGCTATACATATAATCGTAAACCGAAACAATCGTTACAGCCTTCAACTATGCGATTGTCGCATCTGATCTGGGCGCCGACTTCGTGCACAGCTACGTCGGACATGAGCCATCCGGACGACTATTCAATGAAATTTGCCTAGATTGCAATGGTCATTGCTTCTTTTATAAATGGTTTTTCATAGATGAATAAAAATGCTGATGTGGAACACAACTGAAAACCGTTCGACAATGATTTTTTTAATGAAGCGTTTCGAAGATTTGCTGGAAACGAATAAGCGATGTCGAAAATCTTTTAATAATTTTGCAGCAAAGCGGTTGTTCAAGCTCGATCCCCAGGCGCCTATATCGAGAATTTCGGATTAAAGCAAGTAAAAAAAAAATCCAAAATATTCCCTCTTAAGTAAATATGCATTTTCCTTCCAGCTATTCTGAAGAGCAGGAATACTATCAAACAATTCATCAAATGAACAACTGAAAGAATCAAATTTTAAATGATATGATAGTAGATCTTTGCATGATAGTAGACGTTTTTTTTTTCTTTGCAGGAAAACCGCATAATCCTCTTATCAACGCTGGTGCAATTATCGTCACATCATTGCTGAAGAATCATCTGAAAATGGCTGATCGTTATGACTTTGTGAGTTTTTAAAGGTCTTTTTTTTCAACCAAATTTTATTTTCCTTTTGCAGCATCAATTTTCAATGGGCATATCTTCTCCTCAATCGTACATTCTCTGCATATATATATATATATATATATATATATATATATATATATATATATATATATATATTATAATATATATATATATATATATATATATATATATATATATATATATATATATATATATTATATATATATATTGCTGAGTTTCATCCAATAGATGGTCCCGAACAGGAGCTGTAAATATCGGCACTTGAATTATTCTTTATTACTGCGATTGTTCTGTTCAATATCGAAATCTTTCATCAGTTCAATGGAATTTATTCATTTCAGGCATTAAATGAGTATAAAAAACTGGCCGGTGGTGGATATGTTGGATTCAACAACGCAACGTATGTCTTTACTTTTTTCACTAATTTCAAGAAAAAATTAGTTGATTTCAAGTTCTTTACATTCTTCTTTTTGAGGCCAAACGGTTATAGGCATTAATTTTTTTTTTAATTTTTTAAGCAACGAATTTCGATTAAATGACGTTAAAGAAAAATAAAATAAGGCGTTTATGCATAAAATTCGTATAACTCATTATCATTGTGATGCGTTTATTTTGAAGTTTTCTTTCGGAGCGAGATACGGCCGATCGGAATTACGCATTATCGTATTATATGAAAGAGAATAATTGCTTTCCACCGGAAACACGATCGCTACGCGAAGAACTTGATTTTTACTTTCAACTTTGCTCATTGGAAACCACTTGTGAAAGTGCTGCGGTTATGGCTGCAACGTTTGCGAATGGAGGTTTCAATATGTTTATTTATTCAATTTTTTTTTTTTCATAGCATAATAATTCTTGAATAAATATTTCATGATATTTAAATAATTTTTTTCAATTCATTTCAAAACAAAATATACTTTCATTTTTTGTAGTTAGCGTTAAGAAAATTGAAATAACACGAAAAAATTTGCTAATTTCGAGTGTAATTTTATTAGAAATTAAAGCATTTCAAAAAAATCATCTCACTCTAAATGGGTGTCAATTTACTATCAAAATGCGAGAATTTAAACATAATGAAAGCGGAATGGATTAAATTCGAACTTTTCTCACATGTTCATGCATAAATTTTGAATTCCAATTCTTTTTTTTTGTTCTTTCACAGGCGTATGTCCGCTAACAAATGAGAAATGCATAAGCGCACGACCATGCCGTGATGTACTCTCGTTAATGTATTCGTGTGGAATGTACGATTATAGTGGACAGTTTGCATTCCAGGTTCGTTGAAATTAATTGTTTCGTTGATAGGTTAGAAATAACCGATATTCGATTGATTATTTCTTCGGCTGTTTATCTCTTCCTGTTTGCTGTCAACTTGGCCTTATTTCAATGATTCAGCACATTGTATTCATAATTCCTTTAGCATATAATAGGTGTAAAACAACCGTTAACTAATTTACTCGCATTCAATAAATCAATATAAATAACTGATTAAATACATTTACCGATGATTATCAGAAACATCCATCTTTTGTTCGTTTTTTTCTTGGGGGGGGGGGGGGGGGGGATAAGGCATACACTGAAATAAAATACACTGGTAGCAGAGCATTTGATTTGAAGGCAAATTTCAGGTTGGATTGCCAGCCAAATCAGGTGTTTCGGGCGCAATGATCGTTGTCGTTCCCAATCTGATGGGTATATGTCTTTGGTCGCCACCACTCGATAAAATGGGCAACAGTACTCGAGGTGTCACGTTTTGCAAAGTATGCCATGCTTAATAACGTCTCGACTTTTATATAGGTTATCGCAATAATAAAACTTATAAGAGCATTCTCACATTTCTGCACTAAAGTCATCGATCAATTCGTTCATTTTCTGATTAAAAGTTTTATTTGAGGTTGAAATAAGCACAATTTTCTGTTGGTTTATTTTATGATTTCTTGGAGGTTGGCCTTTTAGGTGTATTTACAAGATGGGCGATTGCTTTCTAAAGGCGAAGTGAAAAGTTTTGAATCTTCTAAGTAAGGGTTGAAATCAAACTTCGTTCATAAATAATTTTTTTTTTCAGAAACTTATCGATGCATTCAATTTCCACAACTATGACAGTCTGTTGCATGCGGATTCTAAAAAAGTGGATCCACGCAAAAGAGGCGTTCCAAACGAATCAGAAATTATTGTCGAATTGATGTTTGCAACAAAGAAAGGTGATCTTGATACTATTGGAAGGTACGATTTCTCACACTCTGCATTAATATAAACCCATTTTCAAAAACAAAAAAGAGGATATTTTCGCTCTGACTTACCAATGAAATAATGCATTATGAATTTTACTCATTTTTAGATGTACATTTAAAGAGTGGCAGTTATTTATTTGTTCAGACAATGCAACAAAGCTGATGCTAATTTCATCGCCGTTTATATGCACATTCATGAAATTTACTCATTTTATGTACTAGTCATTATAAAGTATTATAGGTTTCGTTTAATAAATAATAGTAGCGGTGTTGATTTGCCAATTGCAATCAAACACATTGATTGCTTGAATTTGTTGGCAAATATTCTATATCTCTTTAAGCATATTCAAATTGTTGGGATTGGCAGTGCAAACTTTTTATGCCCATGAATTTTTACAACCTCAATCGGGAATCCCTTTAATTTGTTTTCGCAACTTCCACTGCGCTGCTTATTGGGAAGCATATTAGTATTGAACTTTAAATTGCTTTAAATGCATCAGCAATCAACTGTTGCGTTATTATAGGATGTTCCTCGGCGGGACGGATATGAATATGACTGACTACGATGGACGAACACCGTTACATTTGGCTGCATGCGAAGGACGCGCAAATGTTGTCAATTTTTTTCTGGATATTGCAAGAGTGATTCCTAATCCTAAAGACAGGTCTGTTTCAACGCATCTATTTCATCAGATCAATTGTCGATTTAATAATCATTCGGAGCATGCAATGTGTCCTCGTTATAAGGTGAATATTGCGGCTATGAAATGCGATCACAAAAAAAGTAGGATCACATTAAATCGAATTTCAAAAAAGTCACCTTCCGAATTGATTCACTGTTGATCTCCAATCCATAGACGCCTTTATTTTTGCCATATTTTATCCATATTTCGCACTCTAACTTCCCTGCAAATAAGCTATTTAATAATTAAACAACTTTATAAATAAATCTTCATTTTTATGTTATTAATTTGATGAAGAAAACAATGCAGCAATAGTTTATTTCCTCAAAAAATGATCAAGTGTTCCATGTTTGAACTTGGCCACGTCGTTATCTGCAAGCGAAATCCATATTGCTTGTGAACGAGAGGATTTTTATAGGGAACACTTTCTGGATCTTTAGTCAACATAGGTTTCGGACAGTTTTGAAGGTGAAGTTGAAAGCTGCTCGTTATCATTTCCTTGTGACTCCGTAATCGGTACGCTTAACCTCCATCAGTACCATACTGTTGTTTCCTTACAAACACTCGGGCAGTCAGCGTCTGCACAGCGCCACTAGCGTGGCCGATCTTCTTTGCATTCGATCGACTTCTCTATTTCACGAACAATTTCCGCACTGGAGCCCTTTAAACCTGTTCGTCGTGAACGGCTTCCATGCTAGGGTGTCACAACGAAAATGCTGGTCCCATACTGTTCTTTCAACCTTTGTCTACGAATATCAAATTGACTGCGGCCAAAGCCGTTGCATCTAAATGGCGTTCGTTCACGCTTAGGCTTTTCAGATAATTTTCAAACGTTGTTGAGTCGTTTGCAATACTGCGAGTTAATTCGCGCCTGTAACTCTATTTGAACATGGAGATGATCCCACTTCTCCCCTCCTCGAATAGGGCTAAGTCTTGGATGTACTGTCGTTGGCATAGGACTAAGATTTTTCGGTCATGGCTTACTGCGTTCGCACTTGGCGAATGAACAGGATACTTGTTAAACCTTAGAAGAGCGTTAGCTTTCTAGGTTTTGCCTACGAGGACGAGTACTAACATCAGTGATAAAAGTTCTGCGAAAGATGACAACAATTCTGTGAAAATTTCAACAAATGACAACATTTTTGTTGTATCTATATCTAAACGGTAACGACTGCTAGCCAACATTGTGCTAGTAGCACGTAGGATAAGAATTGGCAATCATGGGCGATTTTAGCTTAGTTCAGTCTTGTTTACATAAAACAACAACATCCAACAGTCCGAACAACAACGCCATCGATTGAATCACTCACATCGGTTGATGAATCTTTGCTGGGCAATATACCCTCTAGGCTTATCATTTAGCATTGGTGTGATTCTTTGCATGCTTTTCCATATAGTCATCTTCTTCTAAGAATTTTTATCTCAACTAGGCTATTCACTGACGTCAATATTGTTAGCTAAGCAAACTCCTGCTGACAATAATAGATGGGAAACTTTGTGACGGTGTTGTCTAGCGATTTATTCTCTTTTTTTCTCCTTGCTTGGCTTAGCTTACGTTAGGTCTCTCCAAACGATCTACTTGCTAATTTTCTTGGCTTGAAAGAATGTATGAATGCGGTCGAAAATTGACTGAATGGATCACCGATATAGCGACTCATCGATGTTGATATCTTCGGATGTTTTCAGACGTTTGCTTTTTAGCCTTCTTCATCTTCAAATCTACAAAGCGACACGATAATCTTTCTTCATAAGCTTTCAACCATGAAGTATGGAATCCAGTACCCTTGAGGTCACATGCAATTTAAGTCTGACTTCTACTCTTGATCTTCAACATAAAGTGACTTTCTTCTGCTGCCATTTTGATCCGTTTTGAAGTAAACTTTTAATTTTCTCTTCACGTTTGAATCTACATCAAATCGGCGCATATCAAATGGAAGTTTGCGATCCAAACACAGCAGAAATACTGACGCTTTAAGCTTTTATGCCTTTATTGGATCAACGATGCACAAGAAGATGTCATTCGGTTAAGCGCATTGAACAAATTGCAGATGGGGACGAACGCCATATGACGATGCGAAAACATTCGGTTTTACAAAAGTGGCCGAAAAAATCGACAAAATGACCAAATTGTACGAAGCACAAATAAACGGCGATAAACCTATTATTAAGTATGTGCTTGTATTGCTGAATTTTCTTCTTTTTTTTTTCAACTGTACGAAAATGAAATACGAAATTGAGGAATTGTTAGTTAGCCATCATAATTATACGTTTGTGAACCGATGCTATTCAAATGCGGCTGTCTTTTACTTCGCGATTGATATATTGCTATCGCTGTTAGCGTCAAATGAACTGACGCTAGCTGTTAGCCGATTTCACTGACGATATCACTGTAGTATTCCAAATGAAGTAATTTCATTGCTATGCATTATCCTATATTCTCTCGGTTTAAAGAAAACAATAGAAATAAGTCATTAGCCGAACTGAAAAGAATCCGATATACTTGTTCTTATACAAAGTGCGTCGTTTTGGAGAGCCGTGCACCTTGAAAAGTCATCGAATTTGACATTTATTTTCCTCAGTACATTTTCACGTTGTTGTTTTTTTCATTCCAGTGTGAGCTCATCCGAAGAGATCGCTTCGCTCGATATGACTCTTCAGGATGCCCACTTCTCAGTCGATGGTCTCGAGGACAACAACTACAACTGGGAGAAAAAGGTTAAATACAATCACTTTATGAGAATATTGTAAACAGTAAATGACGTACACTATCAAGTAGAATGAATAATTTAAAATATCGAGCAATAATAAATAAAACGTATTAATAAGTAAATTATAAGCAGATTGATAGCATTTATCATGCAAATTTCTTATGCGATATAAAATACTATGCACTTGTGATTCAATGGGAATGCTGTGGGGGGGATGTTAATCATTCAAACGTTTCAATTATCGTAGAAAGCTTAGAGAAATATGAATGCGCAGATTTTATGAAATTTTTTTTTCTTCTAGATTTGCAAGTCGTCGTTGATCGATTTTCACATTGCGTCACTAACAACAAAAGCACAACACCGGAAGAAATTGCAACAGAGGATGGCAAATTGATCTTACCATAAATATTTAGAAATGCTAACTAATTATGAAATTGTAAGTAAATATTTTCTTTTCAATTATTCACATACCTAAAATCGAACTAGTTACAACTCTGATTAATTCTTACTACTTTTTAAGCTCATTATAGATATCTGATGGTTCAGCTTATATAAATAATGGGAAATGTATTGTGAATAGTTTAGCCTCTTCCCACTCCCTTCCTCAAATCCCATGTCGGCCTCTTTCTCTCTCTCCCCACCCCCCCCCCCCCCCCCCCACATATCTCTGCCACTGCGCCAAAATTCGAGAACTTTAATTATGACACGATACGCTCTGTCACATTGTCTTACAATCGCTCTCCCACTTAGGCAATAACAAGACTTTTGTGTTATGCTTGACAAACGACGTCTGACAGTCTTGCAGTTTTTCGATGATATGGCAAACTCGAATTTCTTTTGCTTAAAGAGCTTTCAAAAAAATGGTTAAAATTTATGCAAACTCTCCTTTATGAGATGCCATTCAAGTTTTCGCACATCAATAGAAACCGTTCCTTATCTTGATATTATCTTACAAAATGGATTATATCTAAATTGCAGTGATCACCAGCGTCGTACTAAGTTATTCTTTTTTTTTTTCGATTTTTTGAGAAATTATGCTCTTATATTCTTTGCGCACCGATCATACAGTGTGGTTAGCGTTGATTATTAATGCATTTTTAAGTGAAAGCATTATGTATTCACAAAGAGAGCTTCTACATAAAATGGTCATCGCATGGATATCGTCGACAAGCATTAATCAACACATATCTGTTAGTTATTCAGGTGTTTTAATGTATTTGCATATATCAGTTTCAGTGAGCAAATAAGTGGGAATCTTAACGGCAGTGTATAATAAATTATTGCTTTTGCCCGCATAGTACTTGAATATTTGGCGTTAATTTTATAACAAAACCAAACTGTTGCGTCACTGAACTGACTCTACACAATTTTTCAATATATTCTCAGAGTTTTCAGATTTTTTTTCCGCGCAACGAACGTTTCCTGAAAGAATCAATACCCTCACTCTAATCCAAACACCATAAATTATCTTCTTAGGTTTAATAAGAATAATAGAGCTTTCTCTAAAAATTATCGATCAATGGCATTTTGTTATTATTGAAGCGAACAAATAAGAGTTGCCGAAAATTCAGCATAAGCTTCACTACATATAAACGATATTAAGCTTGCAACTCTCTTATTGTATGTTTCATATGGTCGTGTATTGAAATTATTTTTTTAATGAAGAAATAAACTAAATGACGATTTTTTTAATGAATCACCGTAGAAAAAAAAAAAAAAAAAAAAGAAACAAGATTTGCGATTCTTTTTATTTCAAAATTATATGTTTGCTATATGACGCGTGAAATACCAAATGTTTATTAGCTTGTAAAATTATTCACTATGTATATCATGTTGTTATTTGTTATCTTTGTTGAAAGAGTAATAATAAATGATTTTCGTTTAATTCACTTCAACATGCATTTAATCGTTGGACTAGCTATTTGTTCGTTTGTTTGCCCATCTGTTTGTCTGCCTGGCTGGCTGGCTAGCTGGCTGACTATTTGTTTGTTTGTTTACTTTTTAACGTATTCGTTACTTGCTCTTGAAATCCAAAACAGAAGAAGTTTTTAAAAGTTAGAGTTTATGATTACTGTTCAAATGAGAAAGAACAGCATCAAAGCGACTAGATATAGTTCTCAAAGCAAAAGCCGGATCTACGTAAATATCATTGGCAACTAAGATGCTGCGTTCATAGAGAAGAAAAGTCTTTTACAAACTATTTTTTTTCCCCACAAGTAGTTTAAAAATGTAATTTTTGATTGAATTGTTCTACTATAAGGCTGCTAAGTAAGTTTTTGCCCTATACAAAAAATATAGAAAATTAGTTATTACTAAAATAAAATAGTAACATAAAGTATGATATTAATGCAAGTTTAAAGTGAAGCGTTAGATATGTTGCTATAAATTTTACTATTTTTTCTTCTAATAAACGAATTATCATTTCATATGTTTTCTTTCATTCTTCGTTTTTTCTTTTCATTCTCGTTACGTTATGAACGATCTCGAAAGAATGGGAAAAGATGATCGTATTGACGATGTCTTAGCAAAACTTCTAGAATATTTGCTGGAATATTTGTTAGAATGTGTATTTACTATAATAAAAAAAAAAATGTTTTCTTCGAAAATTATGATAAAATTGCTATGTATGAGAGAAGAGATGTGAAGGGAACGATCATCGTCAGCTGAACAGCTTGATAATTGCTTGACATTTTCGAATGTATAAAACGTTTAATGAATAACATTTAAATGGAAGAATTAATACTGCTATGGCATATTTTTAACCTCTTCGAAATTTTTGCTCAACGATGATGATTTTAAAGTTTTTAATGAAATAGCAACTAAATAAAGTGGAAAAATTTTTTTCGGAAATTTTATTTCTTTGGAAATCTTTTCCACATTTTGCAAATATTTTCTCTTTGGAACTCTTTAGAAGCGCCATATTTTTGTTGATCAATGCTGGGCAAGATCTCCGAATGAAACTTCCAAATTATCAACTTTTTTTTTACGTCTATTGATCAAAATATCTAATCGAAGGCTTCAATTCAAAAAGGGAAGTTGCACTGATGTATACGCGTTATCAATTCGTATAGTCTATACAGTGAATACATTTAATACAAATCGCTATCAGCTTATGCTTTATTTAAATTAATTTTGCGACATATAGACTTGTAACTTGCAATATTAATGAAGACTGATACGGAAAAAATTGAGCAATCGAATCTCTAAAATATGGATGGATCCTCTAACCCGTTAAGAAAACAGTGTGTCGTTTAAGGTGAAAAGAATCTTAAAGTATAAGAATGACTGTCACTCTAACTCTTATGTAATTACTTCGAAAATGGAATCAACGACATTTAAAGAGACCGTAATTTCTCATTGAAGCAATATTTTCATAAGAATAAATAATTGGCATCATCTATGATGAGTAATTTCTTATCAAAAAAAGACACGATTCGTTATTCAGTTATATATTTTGATTTTCAAAGCATTTATGAACGCATAAAAGGTTCCATAATTCCATAACAAAAGCACCTTCTATAGACATTTCCCCACATGTAACATTCGACACCCTAAATATCCGTTCATTCTTGTAAGATTCGTCCCACTTGAAAGCACTACGCTTCCGCTCGACTTTTGTATTGCTCGTTACTATTTTTTTTTTGAAGCTATCAAAAAAATTTTGTGTCATTTTGTCGAATGCATTCATTCGTTCATTAGCTTGACATCGTCGGATACATTATATGTAGACGCAGTTAGATTTAAAATAATGAAATGGAGTATATTTAGGGAATGATGTTGGAAATGGGCATATATTTGGGTGCAGCAGTGACCAGTTGGTTAGCTGCTATGATATGGCTGTCAGCTAGTCAGCTGGTAAGATAGGCATAGTCAGCTAAAGAACTAGATCTGTTAAAAAAAGAAGAAGAAAATATTCGATTGAAATTTTAGTTCTCATACATTATCAACCTATCATCTCGTCCAAGCAATCAAGGAGATATTTTCAGGAAGCAAAAATGCTTACTAGTATTCCAGCATTGGTTCTCCTATTTATGCTGTGTCATCGTGGCGAGGCGGAATATAGTAAGAACGATACGGAACAAATGCGTACGCTCTATAACCAGTTTCTACATGAGTAAGCAAATTAATTGAAAAATTAGTGTACAAGTGGAAAATACGGCATCAATCGACTCAATCAAGTTTCCTATCCATTCTAGTCGGCAGATGGCTACCTCTTTCCTCAGATGATTCATTAGATAATTGCTTAAGTTTTTTTTTCTTTTTAAATAATCTCTAAAGCAATATGATACTTCCTTAAGAACTTCGACAATAATACTTGCAATCAATGAAAGACACCTCAATAAAGCTCATAATACTTTATAGTATATCGTTGTTTGCTGTTTCGATCTCAAAAATAAAACTTCAAAATAATCATAGCTACATATTGCTAAGGTCGAATTAACTTTTCAAGTGTAAGCGGAAAAAGAAAGAATAATCCATACTTCGCGTCATATAATGCCAACGAAAATCAACTTAAAAATAGTCACATGTAAATTAACGCCTTCAAAAATGTTCAACAATTTCAATCTGTTCGAATAGAAACTAGAAACGTTTCCGATATTCTAATTTAAGCAACACCTATAAAGTCTCATAACTGCTGATTACCTAAATGGAGTAGTGAATATATGTCATATGTATGTAACATAACGAGGTCATAAAAAGCTGTTTAACTTCTGTTTGAGTCGAATACAGTCATGATTCCTTTATGATATGAAGTAGTGATGATCGAAGATTATATTCTCTAATTTAATTATTAAACGGTGAACTATTTAATACTGCAGCTATCGTCGTACAAATATAACTGAAGATGAATACAAATTCCGATTTGCGATCTTTCAAAAAAATATGCTCCTTATTGATGAGTTGAACTCACGTAATGACTCCATCGTTTATGGTATATAACACAATTTGCCGACTGGACCGATAGCGAATATAATAATGTGAGCTTCTTTCGAGTCCATCTAAATTGTGTGTATATGTGCGCATGCTTTAGTGGCTTTAATTTTCAAGATGCCAACTCATTGTGGTAGAACTTCAGATGCTAGTGCCACTAGACAGAACGTTTCCTCATTACTCCGACGTACAAGCAAAAGCCCGGTTCCAAGGTTGAGGCTCAATATGTGGGCTTGCAGCAAAAAAGAATAAGAATCCAATATACTGAAGAAGGGGTGAGCAAGAAAAGATTTCATACCCTAATTCAGCTACTTTCTGCATACACTACTGGTGACTAACTCATAAATTTTACTCATTCATGCTTACTAATAGGGAGACGGGGGGGGGGGGGGGTGGGTTCGATCTTCGATGCCGCCGTTGGATATAATCTCCAGCGCCAGCGTAAACTATCATCTTCCAGCATTTCTTCTCTATCGGAAGCCAACATCTCTACTGCTAATATTCTCTGCCCACTGTGCCAAGTTTTATTTACTAGGATGTTGAACAGTTCCTTTTCCTTTTCAGTATTACCCATCACTTCATATTCAGAGGTTTGACGAATTCTTTTCAATCATTTTTGAAAATATACTTCCAAATCATTCTTAACGAATATGCGACGGCCGAACTATTTGCAGTTGTACCCATAAGAGATGCGCATACCTTTCATATGGCAACATCTTTCAATCCATTGAAAAATGTTAAATCTTAATTGATTCTAAAACAATAAGTAAAATGCTAGAAGCATTTCAACCCTGAATTATGAAGCAAGCCCAAGTGTTGAATTGGATATTACTTATTGGAAGAGTAATTATCTCCGATGCCATTGTCTCTGCACTATTCCTTACGTTAATTCTTATAATTATGAATGCATTCGTTAAAATATCAAGTTTGATCTGATCTACCAGCACGGTTCAGCTCACTGCATCGTTTTTTGCACACTACCAAACTAAAGAACTGAATATAGTATATGAACACCACTAGCGGAGATGACAGGAATTTCGAGGACGAAGCTTACATCCTCGTAATTGGATTTGGGTACGGTGGAATGGTGAATCATACCCATCGCACTGGGACTGGCGCAGATTTGATGCAGTTACTGATATCAAATCCCAAGGTAAGGAAAGGACCATTTGTAATTTGCCGTTTTGAACCTATTGTTCTTTATTTTCTGATAGAACAAGTAGAGCTATTAGATGAATGCATAAATATTTATGAGTTTTATCCACTCGAAACTGAGCTCTGAAATATTCAAGTTCCCTGGCCAATTTATAATAGCTTGTAGCAATGCCATCATGAGGTCTGGATTAAATCAGCCTCGGGATCGGCAGAGATCGCGGAGTGGACTGGTGCGGGACGAGGGAAAAGGCTTTGTCCGACCAGAAACGTGACCGAGTTTAACTCAGCTCAGCATGGCCGTGGTTTGAACTTGATTTGGTCTCTGGCCGTGTACGAGCTAGGCTGAGGGCTGCATTTGACTAACTCTTCCACTATAAATAAATCCTTTATTACAGACTATTATGGCCTCTTAATACTGAATCTTTGTTTTCATTTTAGTTATTTCGGTCTATAAATGTGACAAATATTTTACTCTTTACCACTGTTGACAGTGACAGTTATGTCCCTTAAAATTTCCGGCGCCACTGCTCTTTCGGTAGTTCAGTCAACATCAGATGCTAACTGCTAGAGGTTCTCAGTCGTTGAAGTTACTATGCAGTTTTCACTATTCTTGACGTGGATGCGTTTCCAGGGTTTCGCCCAGTGCGAATATACGCTTTCTCATATTAGATGCTCATAGGCAAATCTAAGTTTGCCAAGCAGAAGATTTTGATCAATAAATAATAATCCTATTGCAGAGTATAAATGCAATTCATGTTGGGCGTATGCCGTAACGGGCGTTGTTGTGAGTCGCTTTACGCAATCAAATACGGTGATATCATTAATATCTCAGAATATGAGATGCTTGATTGTGACTTTTCAAACGACGGTTGTTATAGTGGTAGCACAAGACGTGCTATGGGGTATGTCTTCAATTTTTTAAATTTTGACGCAAACGTTGTGGTATACGTATTAATTCCACTTCATGCAAAGTTTTCCAATTTAAACAAGTTCCACCTCTAGCATTGTGTCTTTTGTCATATTATGCATCAGCTGCGTTTTGTGAGGATCTTTTAATGCTCAAGTTCTGCTCTCTGAATCTCACTAATGCATGCTTTATTCATTCATTTTGTTTCGATTTCAAAGATCGTTGTGCGCAAGCAACTTAGAAATGATCAGTTAACGCTCGCTCATTACTAACAACAACATAAACAACAATCGAGACAATCGAGAGGTGCATTAGGTGTTAATCGAACGCAACGAGTGGGAAACGTCGACCAAAAACGAAATCCAGCAGTCATTTTTTTTTAAACGTTAACGCACCGGACTTTCAGGCAATATTAACTTTTCTATGCTGAGAGTATTCCTGGTGGTGGTAGCGTGAGTACACGGATGAAGTTGGTGCTAATCTGTAGGTGCCGACCGAAGTTTCTAATGGATTTTTTTTTGCAGGCGGGGTAAATTCCATGGCTTCACAGAGACACGCTTTTATTCATTTATGCGAGGACATCCATATCAATGCCCTAGGCGTGGAACAATTTTCGTCAAGAATCTGTTTGCACTATCGCCAGATGCGAATACGATCGCTTGGTTCACGGCCAACTACGGCCCTGTTGCTCTAAGTTGTCTTGTCTTCTAACTTGACGTCTTAGTGTATGGATAAAAAATCTTCTAATTTCGGTCGCGACCTAGGACCCTAATTAATATGTGCTCTAGCAATCTGCTCGTTTGCGTCAGTAATCACATTGTTTCGTAGCGCGTTTCGAAAAGTGCGGTAGCACCTGAGGTTCCGGCGAGCATAAGTGTACCAAAGAGTAAATGAAGCTGTTTGTATATGCGGCGCTTATACAGCCATCATCGGACGCTCTCAAACTTGGCATAAACGAAGTGTGAGAGTGCTTGACGATTGCTGCCCCAGCCGAAATGCGTCACAGGTACGAACGACTTTCATGTACTGTTTGATGTGTTCACAGCGATCCAATCCAGAACTGCTAGCACAATGGTCACTCACATTAGCGATGCTTCTTTTATAGTTTCGCCTCTTGGCGACTAATCGAACGGCCGGTCAGAAATGCCGCTCAATCTCTAAAAAAAAGTTTTTTTTAAAGCGATTCACCAATTTCATCCATCAATTCACGTTTCTCGGTGAAATTTTCAGATGTGGCGATTCCACCAAATTATAAGTTTTATAAGAGTGGAATAATGCGAGACTCCTATGAATGTTGGCAAATGCAACCTAATCACGCAGCTGAGGTGGTCGGTTTTGGTGTCGAAGATGGTATTGAGTATTGGATTATGAAAAACAGTTGGGCAGTTGGTATGTTTTTTTTTTCGACTGCAATATTTCACCTGCAATCTTTTTTTTTTGTTATATTTTTTGACACAAATTCAGTGACAGTTTCGTCATAGTTGCACAACAACTTATGCTAAACATCGATGGCACTCCGAAAAGATAGAAGAGGCAAGAGAAAACGGGAGAGGATGTGAGGAACAAGGAATGCTCACTATGAAACCGATTAATTAGAAAGGCTTTTAAATCAGTGGGGTTTTTTCGCTCCTCTTCTTATTGAGGGGTGGGGAGAGGCGGAGGGGAAGCTTTTTATTGTTGTAAATAAAATTTTACTCATTTCCTTCAAAATCTTTTTTTCCGACGAAGACGATTATAGGTCAGTTGACTCGACTGGATCATCAACATTCCTCTCTCATTACTTTCAGGGACCTCATTGACGAAGCTACTAATTAAGCCAGCAAGCATCACTCAACTTATGAGTAGAACAGTGGCATCTTCACATCATATTTTGTTCGTAGTTAAACCTTGAACAAAATAGGCTTGTCTACTCAGGTCTACATTTACATCATTTTTTTCAGTGAACGTACTGGAAACTTTTCTGAAGATTAACGAGAATTTGAAAAAAAAAAAAATCACCGACAAATTGCACAGCCTACGAAAGCTTGAAATTAAGGTGTACCATGGAAGCATAAAGTATATGTATATACTACTTTATTTTATCATCTACTATCATAAAATATACACAAATCTATTACGAAACTCCAACACTTGTACGGAGCCATTCACAATCGAGGGAAATGTAATCAAACTTAACGATGCAAATATGAAATCGACTCGTCTTACATACAGATGAACTGATCATGAGTACGATAGGTTTCCGTACTGGATATGCACATCACACTATTGCGAATATATTTTCTCATATGATTGTAACAATAGCGTAAATAACAAATGTATCATACAAGATAGACATTAATACTGACTGATTTCCATTATATCGTTGAGGCTTTCGCTCAACATTAAGCTGTTAACATTCAAATTTTTCGAACCAAATGCTATACGCGGAATTTGGTTTGCGGTGACGATTCCACGCATCTAATGCACCGTTGTTCAACGGCATGTTGCAATTTATTGGATTCGAAGAGTGCTCATAGCGCACATTCCAAACATCTCATTCACCGGAGACTAACGTACACTTGCCTTGGGGACTACAGATCCTATCCGTCAT
This sequence comes from Ascaris suum, assembly GCA_013433145.1. Taxonomy (NCBI): domain Eukaryota; kingdom Metazoa; phylum Nematoda; class Chromadorea; order Rhabditida; family Ascarididae; genus Ascaris; species Ascaris suum. Next base: position 2,462,983 of record CM024187.1, read on the forward strand.
ATTAGCTAGCGTATTTGCTTCTAGTTGTGTTGGTGTGACGACACGGAGTTAACAACGTTAATCTCTGCAACTTTGCAGGTGGGGCGAGAACGGGTTCTTCAGGATCGAACGAGGCAAGAACGCTTGTCAAGTAGAAACTTTTGCTACCTCAGCCAGCGTGTGATTCTGCTCGTAACCAAACAACCCGATAATTTTAGGATTTCATATCTCACTCAATCAGCACACCATTCATGAAGCGTTAAACCTCTAACTTCGATTATAAACGGCCTCTCAGCTAGCCACAAAGCTTGCAGCAATAGAACATACGCATGAGATTTCTCACGAACGCCGCAGTAATAGACGTCTGAATCATGCACGACGTCCTTGCAATAACGCCACAAAAACAAACCATCTCCCGTGACTTCGTCTATTTTTATGCAAGATAGGAGTTGCGGCCGTTGAAATAAAAATCCGCTGAAAGTCCAACATGACCCCTTAATCCTTAGCGAAACGGCATCTAACGCGCCGAATAATTAACCTGTTAGACCCGTTCCTCCCATCCCAGCAACACCCACACCTGTGATCTTCACACTCCACATGAAAACGCTACATCATAGCACCTTCGAATGCCACCGCATTACGCTGTTTACTAGCTAACGGTCGGGTTAGACACATCTGCTTGCTTCACATGACAGGAACTATGGTGCACCGCACTCAGTTCCGATGCGATGCCTTTAAACAAAACCACTCCCATTCGACAATATAACCTCACAAAGACGAAAGGACCCATACACTCGTATTGACTCGGTAAACCAAGAAAGAAAAAGACATCCATCCACCCTTGTGGCTATAGCGAACATCAACCCCCTCCCCCTCCCCCAGCATCGTTACCACTAGGAACAGGCATGACGGTCCATCGTTAATGTCTCGACCAAAAATCACCACATTGATTGTCAGCCCTCAAGAACAAGCGTAAAAAAATTCGATGTGAGTGAACAAGATTTATTCGTTAGATGAACACAACTCGAGCGAAAAAAACGAGGCAAAACACTGCGCATCGAAAGCATCTCTGTGTTAAACAATGTAAAACGACACGAGAAATCAATAGCCGAAAACATCGAAAATATACAAAGCTGCAACTCTTCACTCACTTCAAAATACCATTCGAATTGCATAACCCGAAAGACAGTTGAAGAAGATGACGATGCAGTTCAGAAAAGTTTACAGAGCAAGTAACAATCGAGAAGTCGAGAATGATTTACAGCAAAGCGACCCCTTCTAACGTTGAATAATGGCGTCTCTCCCAACCAACTATATCACAAACACTGGGAAGTGAATAATCCTGAGAATATGTGACTCTGATCGGTGATTAAAAAATGACAAGTAAAACCCTTCCATAAACAGACGTAGAATATGCACAGGTCTACTGCGGAACACAAACTACGCCGGCAGAGCGTTCATAATTAGTTCCTTCATTGGAGCCGGAATCACGTCTGGGAACTTCACATCGAATTCCACTATCAAGTCGCCGCGTCTTCCTGGAATCTTCGGATTCGGCAATCCCTGACCGGGAAGCCTGAAAATGAGCTCATCCCGCCGTATTATTCAGGACTTGAGAAAGCAATGTGGCTGCACATCACCACTCGTCATAAATGAATGAACTGGGAATGAAAAAAGATTGTTTATGCACCATTCCCTCTTCCAAACAATGCAGCTAAAGGGTACTTGAATGATGAATATATTCATCAGCTGCTACAACCAGTGTAGAATAGGAATCTAGACAATGCGAAAACCAACCGCTTAGTAGTGTTCGGCTTCACGACTTCGGTAAGACGCATCGGAATCGTCGTACCGTCCAATGTGGGTACGCTGATCATCGTGCCACAAAGAGCGTCTCGCAGTGAAATCCTATGCACATAACGAATGTCGCTTCCTTCTCTCTACAAAAATCATCGCATTAAAAGCGATCCAAGTTGCAAGTTATTGCTCTTATTCGCCCAAATCCATCTTCCTCCACAAAACATAAGAATACATGCTGTAAAAGAGGTTGTGATAGTTGCAAACCCGGCACCATGCAAACGAAACTCATTCTCGCACATATACGCGCAATTTGTGACACTCTTTATGTGACATTAAATCCTGTCAAGAATGTATAATTTAGCAAAAATTTATTCAACGCCCACATAGCAATAAGGCGCCCGGTTGTTCTTGATCTCTTTTTCAAGCAACTTAATGAGGCAGCCCACAGCTGTCTTCTTTTTTTAGCTTGGCCACACTTTATTACAAGCACATAACTGTTAAACAAGATGACGCTCTCCAACTACGAATGGACTTCTTCCCACCTGAAACGAAACGATATCGGATAGACAAAACTCCTATCAAATGATATCCGGCAGACAAGCACAAAGACAACGCAGAATGCTCATCTAACTTCTCTCACTGATGAAACTTCGCACATTAGTTTGTATGAAAAATGAACCTTGAATTTTGGGTGAGGCTTGTCCTTGATAACGAAAACTATGTCGGCTGGCACGCGGCCTGCGTGCTGATCACCCTCCTTCGGGAACGTTATCTTCGTGCCGCTCTTCCAACCGGCTCTTATGTTCAACGTCAGAACCTTGTCCTCCACACGAGTCGACTGTCCATCCGCATTCAGCACTTTCCTGCAAGTTGCACCATAACAATGAGCACCACAGGGTTAAACCACTCCGATCGCTCAATGTGTTTACGGTAGCCTAACACAGAAGACGATGCAAGGAGAGAACCTCTCCCTCAAAAATGATCGCAACGAGAGCAACGCTATACGAGAACCATACGAGTTTCAAAGACAACGATCTAGAACCGGAAAGCTCTATGCGAAAATGCAGACGACCAAAATCCATGCCACGTCTAAAACATACAGAAGTTTAAATAACGGAACAATGTAAGGCGTCGAAAAACGAGCTTGCCTTCAAAACCCAACTATGCTATAGATATCCCTTCGAGGCTTCTCCAGAAATCCATCCACCCCGTTTTCCTGCTAGTTCCAACCTCTCTCGTCTCAGTTCTCTAACGCGATCAAACAACCCACCCCACATTTCTCACCAAAAACGAAAACATGCCTAGTGATCTTCATTTTCTTGGTGCAGCCTTTGTAGATATCTTCCAATGAAACCAGTACATCATGCTGTACGGTCGGATCCTGTCTCTGTCGGCGTGTGTGACCACCACTCATTCCAAAAGGCATTCCTAAAGGCAGGGCATAGTTCGAGGATGAAAGTTGATAAATGAAAAGCATCACTCCACGCACATGCTCATAGCACACTCTACTATGGTCTGTTGTAGGAAAATTGTCTCGCCTACTCTTGCCAAAGAAACTAAAAGTTTTTCAAATAAAGAGCGAAGTGCACCATTATTTCAACATAACCTCTCGTCATTATTTTCGAATCGCAAAATTCTCATTGGAAAACATCAAACCCTATGGGTAAGCGAATTCTCCAAAGCGCTTGTTAAAAACAAAAAACTGCCACAGCACAACGCTCCACAACAATGTGAACCCCTCTCCTCTCCATCACCATCAATTTCTCATCGAAAATAAATAAACCATTCCCATAATTCTAACCCTTTCTTTTAGACAGAAACTCTGCACCGAAACTTTTTGAAACACAACACCATCCCTTTCTTTATTATTAGTTTCATAAAGAGGTCTCACATCAATGGAGAAATTAAGCGAGCAACGAGGCGCCACTTGGCCTAGCCTGCTACTTCTCCAGAAAATCACAAGCAACAGGCAATGAGTGAACGTGGTGAACTTGGTTTAAAACCTCAAAAAGGCTTGCTGGGCGGCCTCAGCCGAGTTAATTGAAATGCTAGCTTGCGCTAGAACAAAGGGCAAACACGCACTCCTCGGCGGTAAGTCGAATGACCAGTCGTCAAAACACGTCAAAAAAGAGAGGATGCTCATTAAAAAAATGAGGCCACGGATCAAATCGATCAAAAAATACCGGAGGACCATCAAAAACAACGGGGGCACACCCTGAAATTAATCAACAATATAATGACAAAACACCCCAATACATAACACTAACTGGGTGGAACGGAATGAACACCTGTTACGAAGTCAATACATTTTGACGCAACAATCGCACGAAGCCCGCGTAATTTAGTTGCTCCATGCTGGTTTACATACGCAAACAACAAAAGCAAGCACATCCACAGTCTGCTTTCATTTAGAATCACCTCCCTGACTTCCACTCCACTCTACTGTACTGGAGCGGAAATCGAAATATCAATCCATTTTGGTTTGCAACTTCACAGTATACATATACAGAGCCACCCTCGCCATGAGCCACTTCTGCTTTCATTGGCCGGATTGACGGGTACTGCCTGCGAGATTCAATTTCTCATCTTTTCGTGTAGGTCTCTCAATTGTGTCCCCGACTGCTCAAAGGAGGCCAAAACAGGCTGCAGAAATGCATGCTGGAGCACTTGCACGGCGAGTAGTTCGGAAAATTCACTGCGGGTTAGTTTTTCAATACGACCCATGAGTGTGGCAAAACCATATCACAACGGCACGACTACTGTTTTATCAAACCCCTCTTGCCTGTCGCCATTAAGTTCTCAGTCAAAGATTTGTTATAGCAAAAGTTGAGCATCGAAATGCTCGTAAAGTAGTGGTTGCGATTGAGAAGCAAGTGGGCTCGTTGCTTGCCGAATGCGATTAGCAAAATAAAGGAAGAACAGCGGAAAGCTGGTGAACCAAACGCACCACCAAATCCATGCATGTCGTCACCTCCGCTCGAGAAGAATATCTGAGGACCGCCAACGCCACTGCCGTTAAAGAACGACGAAAACGGATCCTCTCCTCCACCGAAGAACTGTGCAAACATGCGCATCGGGTCGCCTCTGAAACGCTTTACTGATGAATAAATAAACTCCGACTGTCTTCCTAAATAAAATAAACGGGAACACTATAAAGTGATTTATTTATGGTAGAAAGCTCCCAGCAATAAACCTTCAATATCTTGCAGCAATTCAAGGAGTTTTACATCAGTACTTATGGTGTAAAAAGTGCCTTTCCCTGCTGCCCATAAAATAGGCTCTTCGCGCTGCGTTCGAAGATATTAGCCATGAGGGAAGACGAGGATAGATGAACACATAATTCATAGGTCATGCAGCATGAGAATGGCTGAGATTGGTGATAGCACACTCCATCAGAAGTAGTATTAGTGACTCTGATGAAGCGAAGCACACTAAAAATCAAACAAAACAGTGAAGGTTCTGGCAGCAAACGAAAACGCCCATTTGCTGGCGGAATCCAGATCCACGGCTTCTAAACTGCCGAACCACAGCTTTAATCGCTGGGAAATTGCGCAATATGATCGAGCTATCACGAACAGGTAGGTAATTCACATGCATGCCCTCCGATATACGACTTACTGGAATTCATAGTGATAGCCACCGGGTCCACCTGGTCCGCCCTCGCCACCAGCCTTCAGCCCATCTTCACCATACTTGTCATAGATCTCCTTCTTCTTCGGATCTGATAGAACGTCATATGCTTCAGCTACCTCCTGAAAAGTACTGACATAAAATGAGACGTTACATGACAAGAGAGCACGTCCAAGAACAAATGCTGCTAAGGGCTGAACCGAACACAAACATATACCGAGGACAAAACTAGAACACTGCGGCGAACAGCTGGGATTTGGATATTATAATTGAGAAAGATGGGGCTAACCTAGGTTATACCTGAGGTGGTCTCGCAGACAAGGATTGCGCGAGTGGGAAAATTTTGTAATATTGTGCGGGAATCACTCTACGCCCTGCAACATCGTTTTTTTATTGAAGAGCCACTAGCTGATTTGGCTAAGATAATTTCCAAGGACTAAGTACCAAAGTCCGAACATTCCCATGGCCCTCATGCACGCTAATGCTTGGGAAGGAGTATAGCTGAGTTAGATAGCTCCTAGCATGACAAAAACTAACGTTCAATGTCGCACAAGTGACAGACATCAACACGACAGTAAATAATCGGAGAGCTCACCTTAAACTTCGCTTCCGCTCCAGGTTCCTTGTTCTTGTCCGGATGGTACTTGAGGGCCATTTTGCGATACGCTTTCTTGATTTCATCTTCGGAAGCGCTCTTCGCTATACCCAATACTTTATAATAATCTTTGCCCATGGCTACCCGAGCTCACTACGCCCCGTTCACAACAATACGCAGTGTGCAACTGAAAACTGATATAGCGGTAAATAAAAAGCTACAATAACAACGGCGCCGAATCAAACTGGTTCAATATGCAACGACTTCAAGTACTTTTGGTATTTCAAGTATTTCATTATTCTGCTCCTTCTCCCTAGCATGTCTCCTCCAAAAGTTAACAGCAAAAGTGAATACTTCCTCTACGTTGAACATTAACACCAACAAAATCAGGAATCAATAAAGTAACCGCAGTCGTTTTACGCAACACTGTGTTGAACAGTTGTGTTACGCGCTCATCTAAGGCAATTTTAGTTCTTCATGAACATTCAGCAACACGAGAGACTACATGTAACGAAACATTGCAGTATCATCGAATTTCGAAATCAGACAATTTAAAAAGCAATTGCATAGGAAAACGATGGCGTAAATTGCTTTGCCGATTCGTATCACTGCTAAGCACTCATCATATGCATGGAAAACAATAACAGAACATTAACAGTTAAAGAAGAAAGCCTAAAACTGAAGAAATGTTCTCATAATTTTATTCCTACGCTTTACTGCGCAATTGAAATTTCAACTAGTGCCCATTTAACGTGGACAAAAAGCCTTTTTTAGTCATATAAAATTAAGAGAAATGGTAATACAGAGAGAAACATAATAAATAGCATTCACTCAGAATTTTCATAGCTGCGAAGTAAACAACTGGTTAGGTTCAGCTACCTGGCTATAAGCATTCTACGCTAAATCGGGCCACGATAACGGCTCCACAAAAACAGGTCAGTATTTGTAACCAATATAACAACTCATCGTTGTTTCAATCATTTCGCAGCCACTCAGCGAAAGAAAAAAATATTTCATGAGAAAGTTTGCATCCATCAACACAGATGAAGCACGGAAAAGGCCATCAGACGAAAAAAAAAAGAATTAAAAAGAATTTCTCAGCAATAACTCTTTTTGAGAATGACAAATTTTATTTTCTACTGCACTAGGGTCTTCTTTTGTAATATTTCGGCGAATACAACTTTTCTGGCAGTAATCTGGGATGATTTACACAGAGCAATTACCTGTTGAAACGGGTAACAAAAACGTGTACGACCAACTTAAGTGTTGTGCAACAACCCAAGCAAGTTGCTGAACAACCAAGTATTAATGAGGTTAAATCAGCCCTAATAAAAATCAACACTCTCTGAATATGCCAGCATACAAAAACGATGCTCACAAAATACAAATGAAGCCCTCAGCTAAACACACGAATATTTACGCATGCTCCCCTTCGTAATCCTTCAAGCGCCTATTAACTCAGGCATGACCACACGCAAACTCTTCACCACTAATTATTGCCTCTAACGCATCAACCAGATATCTCAAATATCACAAATGTTATGTATGAAGCAAGAATCAAGCTGATATTTGTAACCTGTGGTATTTAATAGCAAATCTTTCTTTTTCAAACATCGCCGCTATTTTCAAACGTCCGCCAATAAATTTGAGATGAACACGGAAAGCAAAAGAAATGTCATGGGAATTGCTCTTCATTAAAAAAAAAAGAAAAATCCCCAAGAAATCCGAAAAGAAAGGAACCCCGTGAAAAAAAAAACCATCCGTTAACGTCTTCATCAACCACGAATAGTTAGTTCAGTTATCTATTTCTTCTAAATAACTTTCCAGGAACAACGACTAGGTGCAAACACGTTTAGTGAAATTGTTGTCGCAAAAAACAAAAAAAAAAGAAAGAAAAAGAAAGAAAAAAGCAGCTGAACATAGGAATTACAGAACACATCAAAACTTCTATCAAATGACTAGGCACTTGGGATCACTATTGCAGTTTATAATATTTAAAACGTTAGAGCATTCACACGGCATAGATAAACACCACAGTGTGACGCATTAGTTTCCCTTGAATTCGACCATCAATTACACCAATGCATAATGCACAAAAATGTGAAAATGAATGTTGGCGAATGATGACCACATTCGAAAAGCGGGGCCTTGAGCGGGCAATTGATATGCCGTTTGCCTATCACATTCACGACCCAATTTACGAATATCAAAGCCAATAATACCTGACGCATTTCCGACTGCAACGTTCACTCAAGCTATACAACAATAGTTGGCCAAACGCCATAAGCACTCTCACCGAGAGCATATTTTAAAACTTATTCATCGATATGAGTCGAATTTGATGCTTCATCTCTACAATAATAGACGAATATAGTAAGCGGATCTTTTGACTATTCTTCAACTCGAATTCCACATTAATTGATTCTTATATCATTTGGAATTCTAATATTAATGTGCAGCAAAAATCCAATATGCGATGACCCCTTTAAAGCAAAGAACATGATATTTCAAGAGAGAGGAAAGAGATGTAAGAGCGCGTAATTCAAATCGAAACCACATCACTATGCAGAAATATGGTTGTATTCACTTTGTACCATGAAAAAAAGATCACTAACGTTTCGATGGAATCATCAACATATCACTCCAACAGTTTAGCTCTCATCTCATTTAAATATATTCATTTCCACAATGCTCCTTTTTTAAATGCACTGCTTAGCGATCAAACGCTGAAAGCAGCAACTGCAAAAGATGCGGAAAAAAAAAAAAACGACGCCGCACGAAGCACCTGCTAGGGCAAAAGTTCAAGAAAATTGAAAAAAAAAACTAGTACATAACGTGATTAGAGATACTGTTGTGGCAACTGAGCACGGACCATCCCGAAAAACTGTGGATATAAAACAGTTAAAACGCGGAACTGTCCGCATAAGCTGCACAGCAAACTTTGTTCCACGATGTCATAATTACCCGTCCTCAAATATTTAGCCACTGAGACCATTGCCCAAGTCCCGATTCAATCGACGACTTTTGAGAACGTTGGTGGATATGCAAACGCAAAAGCAAGGCTTCTCAATTGCGGGAAGCTTGAAGGGATTGCTTCGGCACAAGGAAACTTCGGGATAATATTACCAATGCGCCATGAAAGGTGACAGCAAGCAAGAATATTGAATGAAAACAAAATGCAAGTAGAAAGACCATTTCCTAGGCGTGATGCAAGACCGTTAGCAAGTTCATCGGATGCTTGAGCCAAAGGAAAAAAAAATGAATCTGATGGCAAACATTGAGAAAAGCGGAAAAAGAAATTGCCGTGAAACAACCTCAATCAGGACTGCACTAATAGAAGAACAACTGAGATGCTTCTGATCGAATCGTGCAATCTACTCATATGCCATTTGAAAACGAAACATTCAAAGCTTTTAATAACCGCATCCCCACTCCCAAGCTGATGATTCATTTGAGAGGGTGCTGTAGCTCCGAATAAAAAGTAAAAGTGAAGCATTACCACGGTACATATCGAGGGTATTGGCCGAGCACACTGCAGTGCCGTTGTAGGTACCTGTATTTGCTTACAGGTTAAATAATTTTTACCTTCATGTTGTTGGTGATCTAAAGAGGTTATGCCAACTTCGTTCCTACCAACATATGTTGGCTCCCCTCTTCACTCATTTTATGCGCCCCTTACTTCTGAATCCTGTTTAAATCACGAAAAAATATGAAGTGGTGAAAAAACACACAAATTTAAGGTTTGCCTATATATGCAAATATTATGTTCCATCCAGAGGATTTTTACCAAAAAGAAAGAATACAAATGATTAAGACAAATTTTCTATGTGCTCTACGACAGTAATATGCGCATAACAACGTTTATTCATAGCTCTATTATGGGGAAAAAAAAACTGGCCACATCATTCATCGAGTAACGATCGCATCAATGATACTCGTCAACAACCGGTGACTGAATGTCTTCAATCGAGCAAGCTAGGAAACTATGTAGACCAATAGATAACGTTATGATTTGAAAAAAAAAAAAAAAAAAAAAGAAAAAAAAACTCGTAACCAATGAATAAATCACATGAAATGGGGTACGGAGTAGTGAAGAGAATCGATAACGTTGACCGATGGTCAAAATTTCTTGACGCTCTTCAAGTTGCATAGGCGCGAAAAAGTTAACGATAGAAACAGTACAGAAAGGTGCAAATAAAAAGCTACGCAAGAATAGTGATAAGATGTTTATCAAAAGACATAAAAACAAATTATATGCCCATCAAACGTCAAGAAATGGAGCCGCAATGAAAGGTTTTATGATTTCATCCCATTCTCTCCAGCCTTTTAAGACTTGGACAGAAACAACTTATTAGCCCTTAATTAAACTTTAATGAGCTTCTTCTTTAGATAAAAACACAGCAAAAATTTTTGAAAACTCTTTGCTCCCTGATGAACCTATATATTTTCTTACGCATAAAAACCTTTCATTTAAGCCACCATCAGCAGCCATTCTCTTTTCAAAGCTTCAAAACGACTATGCAGAAAGATCATAAGCGGGAAACACGAAGACAACAGAAAATGATTCAATAAAGTCTGTCTATTAATTTAGCACGACGTCATGCTACTTTTCTGACTTATGTCGCGAAACTAAAACATGCGGGAGCAAAACCCGCGCAAACGTTCGACTAAAATAAGAATAAACGCTAAATTAGCTTCCGCAAGATGGGATCGCCAAATGTCACCATTTTATCGCATCGAATGATTAGGATGGGAAAGCTTGTACATATCGGTCTAACGAAGTTCAAGAAATGTGTTATCGGCATGCAGCTTGCGAGTTTCTAAGTCGGATAGTCGTGAACGAATATTTCAATCACCAGGTGGAACTGGATGAAGGATTGGGAAGAGTGCAGGACAGAACTTAAACAGGACTCCGGTTCTCGCGAGATAAAATAGCATGAATGGGTAGAGGGGGTACAGTTTCGACACTTTATGCAAATCACAATAGGTTATGAAGGAAGAATAAGCACAAGGATAATTCAGATGGTCGGAGACAACCGCGCCGCATCGCAAATTACGCGTGCTGTCCGTTAAGGTCAAATCATTTAAGCACAATAAACCCAGAGGCCAAAAAGCAATTGCAACCCATTTCGATAAAATTGCGCAAACGATTTTTTCATTCGACCATGATCCACATTCTAGTACACTCACCACTCATACAATGCTTAATGCATCTAACGTTTACTCACTCAAATCTCATTTAATAGCTTCACAGCACTAGAAAACAAAGTAGAAACTCGGTAGACAGGAGCCTATGAAGTCATGATTAATTCAGAATGTCGCTGTGACTAAGAACTGATATAGATTTGGCTCAGGACCATAGAGATGAGGGCTCCCAGGTTAAATAAAACATGAGAAACGGATTTAACCTATTTTCATACGGTCATAGGCTAAGCTGTGTCCCATGCCGACTGCGACCAGAACCGGACCTAACTTTTCGCTGCCACAAAGTGCTGGGTTCGACTACAGTTCCGGCTGCTATTGGAAGTGCACTTTGCGAAGATAGTATGATTTCGTAAAAGAGAGCTGAAACCTATAAAAAACTAGTTATCATTGAGCAATAATCAGCATTGATAGCGCTGAATAACAAATCGGCATGCACCCGTTCCAAACAACTACAATGCACTTCCAAATCATCCAGATGCACAAACGCGAACACTACCGTCAAACAACGAGCCAGTACCCTCACAACAACTAGAAGCGAACAGCTGAAGCACAGCGTTCATTTGCTGCGAAACTTCGAGAAATTTCCAGAATGTTCGAATTGCTACCGTACTTACGGCCAAATACTAAGTCGTGAACATCAACGCACAATTTCAAAAGTAGATAATCAAAAATCGCTCGAGGGTCAGGCTAACGAAGATCGATGTGATGTTGGATGGCAATGACAGCGAGCTGAACTGCTGAGGCAGCACTAGATGCTAATCGATGCATCACACAGAGTCAGCTTAGTCGATGCGCACAGCTAGACTCCAATCTCCACCCGATCTTTCGTTTCCATTTTTGCTCCCATCTTACATTTCCGTGTTCGTAGTATTTTGAGAGCGCGCCAATTCGAAGTTGTAAGCGGATGCAATAGGTGGTAAAGCAATATGTTAATTACTCTTTATAATGCAATCTCACTTTAGCTAACTTTTCGCTAATCTTGAATAAAACGTGAAGTGGGAGATGGGGCCGAAGAGGGGCGGAGAGGAAGGGAGGGGGATAGTTACTGCAATATGCCAGGCTATATCATAAATATCACATTCCAAATTGTGCAACACTAACTCGTTTTTGCTTAGCATTCTTTTCTGATCCGTACTTTAGAACATTTCGCTCAGAGTTCAGTTCACTTTGAATTTGACCAGTAAAAAATCCCTACAAACAAAGGATAGGAGAGTCTCGCTCTTTGTCAATTAAATTCGTTCGATCTGCCTTAAAATCCAAAGTTTTAAAGAAAGCATCTTCCGATTTCAGGAGAGTCAAGTAATGCTTTTGTTTCTTAGTAGACACTTTGTCGCCGTTCGTCCGTCGAATAGACATTTGTGAGAAAGTTAACGTCAAGAGGCAATAACGTATACAGATGCACATTATGATCGACAGACATGTTGAAAATGAGCAAAATTATAGTTCAACAAATTCCTATTAAGTAGTGTAAGTTAAAAACTAATGATATACATATATATATATATATATATATATATATATATATATATATATATATATATATATATATATATATATATATATTTATATATATATATATATATATATATATATATATAATATATATATTGATATGTAATTAAATGATATCGATCAGAAGAAAGGTGGAATTTGCAATATGTTTGTTATATATGATTTGCTAGAAAGAGATTGTGATGAATGTGTTTGTGCGAGAAAAAAAAACAAAGGAAAAAAGAGAAAGAGAAAACGAAAGAGAACGATTGACTGAATCACTGGTTGAGTTAGGATGCATTAAAAAATCTGGCATTAATATTCTATATGTGTATGGCGTTGACTGTAATCGATCAATAGGTAATGAGCTATAATAACTTCATTTTTGAAAGCAGTAATCCACAAATAGCGATTCGCCTATTAAATGTATCCATAAATCTTTAGCTAATAAGTGATCCGTCATCTTCCAGCAAACTCAACGACGTCATCTGCTTTAACTGTAGCATATTTTTTGCCGCCGCGAACATATTCTTCCAGTGTTATTTTTTCTTCCGCCAAATCCTTGTGCACATTTTCTCTTCTGTCAACTCTAGGTGCATATGTATTGATGTAACTTTGATGTCGTATTGTTCTCCGACAAATCAGTACAGATTAATTCTTGAAAACATTTGTAATCGTGTTTATCAGTGATTTTGCGCATCGTACGTGTGATCTCACCTAAGAATGCACATTGTTTGCATGTCATCAAGGTGGCATCCGTGAAGGTCAGGTCCGCGCAGTCGTAGGTCAGGATCACCTCTCGGAAGTTGCACAACCAGTGACTTCAGTTTGAACCTTCGAAGGATGAGTGATCCAATTCCGACGGGCTGCTCTTCACATCTTTTTTCATCACGTTTTTCGTGCTATGCGATCTGTAAAAACAATGCAAACAAAAAGCCGATGAAGTGCCATCTGAGTCACAGTTATCTTTTGCACATAATTTACCTTAACCTCTATCATACACACCGCAACTCGCTAGTAGTTGAGTCATACGCCAAATTTTTGCCTCCAAATAGTTGTCGAATCTACTCTCCCAGGTCGTACATAATTGCTTCAACTTTTTTATGGTCACTGTCGTTTGTTTATTTGTTTATTTTACTTCAGTTGTTTTTTTTTTATTCTTAACTTCTATACATTCCGTCACTTTATTATCGTTTTCTTAACTTGTCAATACACCAATCCCGCAAAGTTTTGCCAACAATTACTATTGCTAAATAGTAACTCTATTATCGTCGACTTTTCCTGATCTAATTTATTCACTCGTGTATAATCTACATTGCCCATATACGCTATGTGCATAGTAATTGACGATTTCTTTTAGATGGTTGATTTATTGCAACATTGTACTTCAGTAAAATTTTCGCATATTATTTACGAATGATGAAATATTTAGATCTAACGCATCTAGATTTCAAAAAGTCTCTAGTTTTTATTGAAAGAGCGTTTGTATAGTTACAAAGTAAAATGCATTCTTTCGAAGTTGATCGCTATAGAGCAATTTATATAAAGCATACTCGAAAAAAAAAGGCGCAATAATGACCGCACTTAAACTACCATTCTATGATTATTACTCTGACGTGTCGTTATTTAGCAACTATAACTGAGGCGTTCTATCGTTGCCTTATACGAATAATTTTCCCCAATATGCTGAAACTATAGTCAGGCACTTCGATTATTATAAAATTTAATTATATGCATTAATTTTTAAATCACTTAAATCTTACACGAGTATTAAGTAACTTCTACTTATGTTGTAAACTTTTTTTATCATCTCAAACACTTGCAATTTTTTACTTGATTATTGCTTAAGTTGTGCTTTATTTTTATTGCTTTAATTGAATGTTTATTTCCGATTATGTTCGTTTTTTCTGTGTTCAGCACGATGAAATTGTTAATGCGTTTTTAATTTTCGTAGATTTTTAGTTTCATCACGATTGTATACCAATTACTTACGTCTTGTTTAATTGGTTGTGATCATACTCTTCTCCAACAATATAATATATTTTTGTTCGTTAAAGAAATTAAAAAAAAAATGAAATGACGAGGAAAAATTATAGAAAAAATTACACGAAAATAATTGGAAAAGCTGAGAATTCAACATATATAAGAGGAGAAAAGAGAAAATAGCAGCAATTATTCAAATGGTTGCATCCCATTTGGCCGTTTAATTCATCGAACCGTTTTTCTTTTGAACTTTTATAACTTTCAATCAATTGAACTTTCATATAATTGTTCGATAAATTCAATTATATAGGTTGGCCCAGAAGTAGAAATTTGTTGCTTTTTGGAGGCATACCTCTGCCAAATTAAAATCTTCGTGGAAATTTTTGAAATGTTTTATTTGAAGACAATTGTAGTAATCAAATATTATGAGAAACATTCGTCAACGCGATTTCATCTATGCGCCATAGAGTCCTTTCTTAGATTTCCTGTGAAATTTGGGATTTTCTTTCTTCTGATTCGCTGGATCGCAGTTATTCGTTGCGGGATGCATCGTCAACAGTAACCCTTTCTTCAAAAAAGTGACAGCATTCTTGATCACTCTGGGCTTCGGCGGTGGCGTGAGGAAGTGCTCAGGCCAATGTCTCGCAATTTCGGCGAAGTTCGCATATTTGTAGTGAAGTTTCACCATGAAAATACGTTATTATAGGCTACCAATCCCAAAACTCATCTCAAATAATATTGAAGGCAAAAAAGTGCCTTTATTTTGTTTTTCTCGTCTCAGTTCTCTACAGAGATTCATCCTTGAGCAGCCGTAAATTTGACTTTTGCTTTAGAATTCAAAACTTCACAAAGGTAATAAGTCTTGTTAGGTGAGCACTTTATGCTGTACAAATATGCACGTAGTCACGAGTGCAGATCAACATGATTTTAATTGCTTCAACGAGTCTTAGTTTTGAGTAAGCCTTAAGATTAGAAGCCAACTATCGAAAACAAACCTTCATATGGTGTTTAGGATATGCGATACAACTATCAGAATGGAATCCCCAAAGAAGTAATCTCGAACTTTTGTCTCTTCTTTTATTACAATTTCAGTAAAACCTCTCAACAATGTCACGCTTTTATCTTATATCACATGCTAGCTATAAGGAATTTCATGTCTTAGAGGCACTCGATGCTATTTTTTTGCACTGTCACTGTTGCGCTGGAGCAAAGGTGTGAATATTTCTGCCGTTAACGATGATAGCAAGCAAAAAGGCATTTTACGATCGTTCAAAAATGATCAAACCGCGGCTTGTGAGTGATTCATGTCTTATTGAAGCGATATTGGTGAACGGCTTAATGTAATCAAAGGATTTTTTTGAAGCAGATGAACAGAATAAAGTCAAATGCTTTACTGCGAAGCGTGATTGAAGTCTTTTCGCAAGTTCGTATGGAAATTGTATACAAAAAAAGTCTACAAAAACTACTATTGGTGAGATGGTCGCTAAGATACTGTTTTTTAAAGCTTTATTGAACTGGCAACATCCTTCAGCGTATTGAGATAGCAATCCACTTGTCATTCTTTTAATTTGTCTGCTTTGAGCATAAAGCCATTCATATCTACAGTTAGGTAATATTCAACAGTTTCCATGTATTATTGCTAGTGATGCCGAGTTGTAATGATAGAGATTGCTCTATAAATCGACAATTAGAATTTCTGCACAGTTTGTTTCCTCATATCTTACTTTGTTTTTTTTTATTAATTTATCTGTTATTTCAGTAGCATCAACGCATATTTAAGCTAAATTTAATAGGCACTGTGCCCAGCATGATTTCATGCTTCGTTTCCGGTTCTTTTTTTAAAACTTATTTCATTAGTAAGTTATACTTTCTTTCTTTACCGAATTGTTTTTAATGGTCGTTTTTTTCACTATGACTTATTGTTTTTAGCCAGATGCAAGCTAAGCTTTTAGTTTTGTCAAGCAGCATGTGTAAAACGTCTTACAAGGGACTATACAATTCTTGCCAACCTTTCGTGAAGGACGTCCGAGCAGCTGTAAAATGTTCTAATGAAATTTAAAATGGAAAACAACATTTGTTCGTAATTTTGCATGAATGTGAGCAATCGAAGGAGGGCTTCCAATGATAGGTTTTGGGATGTGGAAATTGTGATGGAATGTATACCTTCGATTATGCAAATACGTCTACCTACTCTTCATTTTTAGGTGATTCGTCGTACATATTAGAAACAAGAATATCACCTTTTCGGCGTATTTATATCTTTTCTTTGTGTTTGTAGACGACCTGTTCATTTATTTGATTTATGCGGTCATTTCAGCTAAAAGGGCGCCACACGGGCATGGGCAATTGCGTAAGTCAAACAGGGCAAAAGGAGTTTTTAAAGTCGCTGCCACCCACAGCAAGCGAGGCTTTCCCACTTGAAGATCCTGAGTCATTTCGTGTCTTTGTCAAGAAAAGAAGCAAATTTATTCCAGGTTTCATTCTCTTCATTATTACGTTTATGCAAGCATTAATCGCTCTAGATCTTATGATTTTTTGAATATTCCAGACAAAATCCAATTCCTTTATGGAATAGCGCTTGAATGAAAGAATTAGGTGCGACCATTTCATAGGGTATATTGTTGAGGTATTTGTGTTTTTGCAGCGACGATCACTCATTAAACTGAGGTGGGTGTGTCGACAAGTGGAAACCTTTTTCACGTTGCTTGAGCCTTCGATCACATGTCCTAAAATTGCCAACATAGCAGTTTACCACATCAACTACAGTGAAATAGTCTTATTTAGCACTCTTAGATCTAGAATCTCATTACTCTCATCATTCATCTAGCACAACTGCTCTATGAAGAGTGAAGACAAGTGATGCCGCCGCACTTAGCCAAAAAACTTTTTCATACTGTTTTTCTCCCTATTGTAACACGTGAAAACACTATTAACAGCTCTTTAGACAATAACAAAACTTCATTTAACATGTGACATCCAAGACCTCATGCTGAACGAAACAGGAATGGTGATTACATTACTAAAATTTCTCGGCAGTTTAGTAGTAAACGACCCGCCTGAATAGGATCGGGAAGAGCGGACGGACTGCATGGATGTCAGAGCGTGATAATATGAAAAAAGTGAAGGAGAATTCAGCTAAGTGGTGGGCTAATTGATGCATATTTAACTTATAAAACATGGATTCGCTAATATTTGTCTGTTCGGTTGTCGTAAAACGTAACATAGAAGGAAATGATTCCAGGGACCCTCAAGGTCACTGAAAATGAGATCATTTTCTGGAGAACTTGTAACGATACGCTGAACTGGCCTTTGCATTATCTGCGGAGATATGGATTCACATCAGCGGGCATCTTCTTCTTTGAAAGTGGACGAAGGTTAGCGCGCTTATGCAGACATTGAAAATGTCTTGCCATTGTTTAGGCTGGGAAAGGGCACCGTCGAAATGGACGTAATTAAGGCATCGCAACATGGGTGGTCCGTCGTTGTGTGCATTTCTCCTTTCGTTTCTAGCACCATTTATTACACTACATTCTCATCGTAATCGCATTAGCACTGCTGTGCACAATTCTACTAAAAAACAGCGCATTTTCATTTCTGGAGTGGTCCCGATGAATAGTATCTGCCCTATGCAAATGATAAGCATTTTTGGTAGCTATTTTCAATGGCGAATATTTGCCTTCGAACAGTTCTCTATAGTCGATTGGCTTGCATTTAATTTGACGTTAGCCTGGATATAAGATACCTATGGGTTTCTTTTAAGAGTAGAAAGTTCCTCTATAGGAATTTCACGATTATTTTATGTAAAATGAAATTTCTAAGTTTTGCGATAACATTATAGCAAATGGCTGAAGCAAATTAAATCATAATGAACTGGAGAGCAAGAAAATGTCCCCTGGCTTATCGCCAGTTTCAACTGACTTTCACCTTCTGCACACCAAGGCTGTTTTGAGGCAATTTTCTCTGTTTCCGAAGGAAATTAGATTCTAGAAGGCTGCAACTTTTTTTAAATTTTTTTAGTGAGGCTAAGCATGTGATCGTTTTCAGGTGTACAAGCGGTGAAGGCCTTCACACGTTTCAGTCCCCTCAAGCCGAGGCAATCTTTCAGGTGAAGCAAACAACGCTGCCAGATTTATTTACTTTATCTGCTCTGTTTAATAGTCAGAGCGATTTAGTGGATGCAGTTAGTATAAAGTAGTTTTCACTATTCTCACAGTTTAGGAGAGAAGGGTGGTTCTGCATTGGACACACAATCACTCCACACTTTGCGCATGAAGCCACCTTCGAGGGATATTAATATGAATGAATCTAACAATACGAATCGTTGTTTTGTTGAAGTGTCATAATACGATATTGCCGCTCATAGTTTTTGACGTGCGGAAGGGGGGGGGGGGGGGGTGGAGTTGGTCAGCAAATTTTGAGGAGGATAAATACGTAACAACAAAAAGCATTACGGAAAAATGAAGTCGATTATTATTTAGGTTTATCTGTTGTTTGCTTACACTTCGTAAAGTTTCTTTGTATTTAGATGAGAGAGGTTTATTGGATATAAAAGTACACTTGATTGTTACTGAGCCATTTGAAAAGTTCTTGGAACATAACCATTTATTGTTCCATTTCCCCGAAGGAGATTAACTGGTTTCGTCGATCTGTTCCTGCACTTACTGCCTTCTTTCAATTATCCGAACGCAGTTTCGGCTATATTTCTGCAACATTTGAACTCCCGAACTTTCAAACTAGCAGGAATGATGCACTTCTGGCATCAAGATTGCTGCGATTAAAGAACCGCTCCATTCTTCTCGTGATTGCAACACGAAAAGTATGATAGTTGCTTACTGTTAACATATTTGTTGAGCATTGTTTATATGATTGCAACTTGATATTTCAGCTAAGTAGGTCATTTCTGAATGGATTATTTTTCAGCTGGTTCAGTCTCGGATCCACGATAGTGCTAATATGGGCTTGGCGACACGCGATATACGTGCACAGTCTGTAACGGGCAGTATTCGTAGCACACACAGCTCGCTATCTGGCTACACGGCTCTCGGGGCTCGCATTCACCCAATACAACGATATTCTAGTGAAGGTTCATAAGAATTTGCACCAGCTCAAACACCTCTGAAAAAATACTGAGCATTTACGAAAGTGTCACTTGAGGCTTATAGATGGATAACGGAATTGCTGGAAGATGTCTAAATTCGGCATATGTAAATAGATCGAATTGGAAAAGGTTTGGAGAATTATTCAGGTCCGCCGATTTCTTTGCACATCTTTTCACGTTCTTTCGATATTCTAGTAGAGAAAACGTTTGAAGGGCACGAAATACTTAATTTCTCATTATGAAGCGAACTGCTCGAGCACTTTTCCAGGTCCATCTTTTTTGCGTGCAAGGCGCATCGTAGCTTGGCATCCGATTACATCAGACGGCTTGGGATTAGTCCAGTACTGATATCAGTTCACTACAAGCTTAGGCTACGGCAATACGAAATAATCTGCACCTCGCCAAGCGTTGCGAATAGGCTCATGAAACATGCGCTTCTGCAACTGTTGGCAAATGTGCCTGTTGTTGAGGGCTGTTATTATTGAGGTAACAATGCTAAACGGTAAAATAATAGCATAACGACGGTTCATTCGTTTTCGGTGCACGTGAAACCAAAAGATGGCAACTTGGTCGCATATTGTGTACGTTTTTTTTTCACACCGAGGTAACTGCATACACGACAGCTTCAGTCGATGTTAGAGTGAAAGTAGCAAAAACCGCGTGTGTGCAAAAAATCATGCTTGTTTCAGAAATACAGGCACAAGAGAGTTTGGTATAGTCTCATGTGTTATTGTGAATTAATTCTTCCCTGAGAGGTATCTTCAGGCACAAACAACTTAGCGGACTATCTACAGCCATCGTATAGCAACTGTCATAGGCCACCTAACCGTTTCTTCTATCATCGATCAGCAATGCAGCAGGTGCCAAAACGACCACGCAGTCTGGCAACACCCGGCCATACGTCAGTTTGGGCTCTCTCGCAGCCCGTTTTCCATCCACATCAGTATCGCGATGCACAGCGAACCTTCATGGGTAATATTGTGTGAGTTCTAGTATATATTCAGCTTAACTCGCCGCTATCATTTTTCATTCACGTGCTCAGCTTGCTGGCTATCCTTGGTTGCACCAGTAGTTGCATCATACGATCGAGCTTCCATGAGGTGCCTAGCTTTTATTGTTCTTTACCAGAGCGTTGCATAAAGTTCATGCACCAAACCTTCCTTCATTTCAAGCGGAGTTGACTGGCACCAGTTTTATATAAATCTGATCTTCTGGAGCCGAGATATGACGTGGGACAGTTGGAGGCAGGGGGAGGGGAGAGGGCGCCGACACTTATGTGCCCCGCCGCTTGCCATACGCGCTCGCATGCCTCTCGGTCGCATTCTTTCTCTGCTCGATGCTGTCTCGCTCAGCGTCTGCTTCTCGGCATCGCAGAGATGTAGCATCTTGCGCCTTCGATGCTTCGAACTAACAACAGGCAAAGAAGTAGAACATATATCGTACTAAAAGCATCGAAACCAAAAGCAGGAAAATCCGCATACTGCACATCTCCCCTTCCCTCATCGCTTTTCCACGTTTTCGACCCATAACCATTTTGATCGAAACTTAAACCATCTGAGGCCAAGAAATGAAACCCCACACTTGGCAGGGGCCAAAACAGTTGCATCGCGCGCTTTGCGCGTGACGCAGCTGTATCGGCGTCCACTATTCTCTTGCTTGTGGAGCAGCGTCGCGACTTCGATGCTTCGACGTAACGCACTCCCGTTTGAAGCCTTGAAAAAAATCAGCTTCTGGCAGTTCAGCTTTACCATCCGCCACGCTATTTCCTCCACAACTTTCTTGCACTTCTCTGAGTCATTTGTTCTCCTTCGTCATTTGTTCCGCACTTTCTATCCCGTCAGTAACTTTGAGTTTTGTTTTTTGTTCATCATGTCGGATTTTCTTCATGTCTGGCACTACCTCTGCTCGCGTCATCTCACTTGTGTTTTTTGATGATGATCTGTGATGATTTTGATTTTTTTTTTTGAAAAAGTTTAGTAGTTGATCGAAGGTTCATGCGGTTTTTTAAAATTCGATTTCGACATTACATGTATTATGAAGGCTGAGAGAAGGGAGTGAGGGAGGAGGGAGAAGGTGAGGGAGAGAAGACTGTGGTGCTAGTGAAACCACACCACAACGCCGTCAACTAAAACACTGAGTAAGATTAATTAGGTTTTTAAGGAAATGCACTCTACTGTGTCAGCGTTTTATTTGTTGAATATTTAGGAGTGAGCGCGTAATTCAAAGGCAGTCTTCAAGGTTGAGTTCTTTGAATCACTCGTACGTCAACGTGGGTGCACATCGTCAAATGCCATCGTATTCGCTGCATTCCCTTGCCTCTTCTGGTAGCGCGTCAGCGCCTCTACCGCGGTTCGTTTATTTCGGTGTGCTCACCTATTCTAACATCTTTCTTTTCCTGCACCACATTTCGCAAGGAACTGAGTGATTACGTTACTACAAAGAGAAATCAAAACTTTCGGACTGCAGTCTTGCCTTACTTGCAGCAACTTTCTCCCTTCATGGTCCGACGTCGCTGTTGTAATATTCTACGACACGGATTCATGATATGCGTTGTCAGTGGGAGATGCAGGAAACAGCTTGAGGCAGCGCGCTTCTGCACTGAATTTTCCTTGCGTTGGGACTCACCTGAGTTCGTCTTTTTTTTTTGAAAATTTCACCTCTTTTGGACTGAAGTTTCCCTTGAGGTGCTGCAAACCATCTCATTTCTAGAAGGTGTCATGGAACCGAGAAAGGAGCCTCCGTTTCACTCAGTGAGTGTTTTTATTATTGTGGTACCGCTTTCGCATAGAGAGTTGTATTCTCCGATGGACTAATGCAATTATTATATGTGCGATTTTCGATGAAATATTACAACATTGCAGAAGTGAGCATAAAAATGATGCTATGAATATGTCGATTAATGTTTGGGGTCCTCCACATCGGTCGATATCGGAGAACAATTCGCCAGCCGGTGATAAGTTCTTTTACGAACGCTACGTTAATATCAAAGAGGTGACAAATAAGTTACTTTTTATGTTTTGAGGTTTTTTGATTTCAGCATGGGAATCCTAGTAAAACTGCCTTCATATAAACACTAAAAATAAACGCAGTTGGAAAATGGAGTATAAAGAATAAATAACAGGAGCAGTTTGCAACCGCGGAATGCACATATGGATGAGTCAAAGCTTTCTGCTGTCTTCCGATACTTCTTGGGATCTCATTTTGGCATCTAGTTTCTATTTGACAGTGTGATGTTCGGCAGTTAGCAGACAACGCCTTGAATATCACACGTTGATTAAGCTTTGCTTGGTGCACCATAAACGTACCAGAGTAGGCTGCCTTAGTTTGTTGCTGTCGCATCTATACTCATTTCAGCGGTGTTATTTGGCCTACCCCAGTGAAAACAAATTAGTCTGCAAGATTGCCCACCGGTGCCTTTAAATCTTTCCTCTTTCTACCATTGCTCAAGATGTGTTCTGTTTTCTTCTTATGTCTTTTTTCATTGTAGACAGGTTATATATCTCCCACTAAAGGAGTGAACGAAGCAGATAATTTTTCTCAGTGCAAATGCTCTTCATGCAAATATTTTTCTTTGGATTACAAACGTCGTCGATATATGTATTTTACATTGAAAAATAAATGATTGTATTCAGATGACAGCGATTCCGATTCTTCCGTCGGAACGTGAAGTAACACCACCTCAGCTCGATTATGCATCTGTGAACGTCGGCACTGCAGAGGATTCCTCGTCGTTACCACCAAGGTTATTTGTGATGCATCGTGATTTTCTTAAAATGCACTTTTCAGATGCCTTGAAGGAAGATGTAGTATCACTCTCTTTCGCACAGATGCGACTGTATTGACGTTTCAAATTAGAGTCACGTTGATGATCTAACATGAAAATGGGTTGAGAAAGAGCTAAAGAGATCTCAAAAGATAGATAAATCCGTTTCGGCTAGCCATTTGTTCTTTGAGTATTTGCTGGCGCAATGTTATTCTTGCCGTTATTGTGTGATGCCAGCGCTAGTCGTTCGTATAGCATCTATAGTGGATAATTTGTGCTTTTGAGCTAAAGTTTCAACGCCATATTTCTTCAGCTAACTATTGTTGTTTTGTGCCTAAGCACCGACTGACGCTATACGAGCGGCTGGTTTTTGCGTGGCGCATACGTAGTTTTATCATTGCTGGTTACATGAATCTTTTCCAAACATAGGCTAGGAAACACTCACAAGGCGATCGAAATTGCGTTTTATGTATGGCGCAAGCGCATCGTTATTCAAGCGTTAGAAGATGAACGTTGGGATATTTATAGGACGAGTTCGTTTGGAGCTCGCAGTGAGACATCCTCAGTAAATACCCCTTCGAATGTGAACTACGCTAAAATCGACCTCGAGAGGACTCATGCGGTCGAAATGACGGCAAACGCAACCGAAAAGGAAAACCCTCATAGAAGGCATTACAATGGATGTGTTTCGTGAAACCCTCTCAATGAGAATCTGAAACCGTTCCAGTTCTTCCTATGTTCCTTCAGTTATTCTGCCTATTTGCCTTCTTCTGTTTCTCCTTTGTGATCTGGTTTCTTTCTGACGCAACTCACTCATCTTGACTCTTCCTCCCCAGCTGCCAGTTCCTCTGCTTATTTCTTGTTTAATTCGCAAATATCTTTTCAATTCTTTTTCTTCTGAATCTTTCACAGTGCGTTGTATTTTTTCGACCTAGGCAATGCTGTATGCGTTTATACACCAAAAAAAGTTCTGTGAAATCGTTGAGCAGCAGCAGCAGTCTAAGAGTGAAGTTGAAAATTGAGGTTTTCTATTTCTGTTGCCCTCTCCGGATAATAATCTCTAATTGTTGAGGAGATATCTGCGTACTTTCCTCACAGACGCTTTCGTTAAGCATTTTCTACTCATTCCCGTTTGCAACATCAAAACTGCAATATGCAATATGATAGAGTCCTTTGTAATAGTCCAATGTATCTTTTATAACCATAATAGTTTGTGTGGTTTTCGCCTTTTTTTATGCAGCAATCATTCCAACGTTCCTCGTTTCATTTAAGCAAACAAAAAGGGATTGAGTTAAGCAGTATTTCGCACGTGCTTCGCGCAGTTTATTATTAAATACGGCCCCAATAATGGTCTCACTCAAGTGAAGCTTTAATAAAACTATTAAAAGTATACCTGTAATATTGAAGTGAGCAATTGCAAATTATCAGAACTCAGCTTTTACCACGATGTAAAAAAAAAGTAAAAAATCGTATCAATGCAGTTACCTTATCACGATTCACGTAATAAGTTTGAGGATTTAGAGTATTTCTTTGGAAAAAGCGCAGAGAGAGATTCATATTCCTTTCAAATCTTGTTTAGAAATAATGAATTAATTATTTCAAATCGCGCATTCAGCAAATTATCTACCCGAAAAGGAGCAATTTTATGTACTGAGCAAATTTTTTCGCAGAATCTCGCTAAATTTTTTTTCCCCCTCATTTGATTGGTCGCTTTTTTTGTAAGGGAATTGACATAATGCGCTTTGGTTTTGCTCTTGTAAATCATTGCTTGAATAGCTCGGCTATTTTAATTAGCTTTTTTTCTCCAGTTTTTCCATTCCAAGTGTGTGTTTAGCATGTTTGAGGCTTTTATCTAAGCAATATTAATGGCGGTCATTAGTTACGCTCTCACCGTTTGCGCTTTTTAATTTCAGGGGCTGTTTATCATTTTGTATGTTTCTATTGTAGCGTTTAACAGATGTACGATCGTTTCATTCAGTAGAGAAAGATATTAACAACGACAAATTCATATGGCTTATTGAGATGAAGACGTAATTAAGGAGCATTTTTTTTTTCGGAAATTGTGCTCTTCGAAGAGTAAAAAAAAATGTGGGTGGGAGGGCCTAGGATCATCCCATCACAGCGTTATCAATTACGTGGAGCAGTAGATGAACAGCATCTGCGCGCAGTCATAGGCCAACAGATTGAGGAAACTCATTATTACTACAAACTGCCCCATCATTTGTGTCTTATGCTTTGTTTAGATCCTAAAAATCTTTGATTTATTTCTGATTGCCTTTCTTTTATTTGTTGTGTTGTTGTTGATCAAATTAAACTTTATAAACATGTTTTGTTAAATAAATTAATCTAGAGATAGGATTTTATTATGGGTGAAAAGAAAACGTCATTAAATTTTCACTTTATTTTGTTTATTTTTGAAAAAAAAACGATGGAAAAATATGTGGATTGAGGGGAAGGGTAGGCAGATCACATATCGCACACCAGTTCTCAAACAGGATATGCTCGTCTACTTCCACTTTCTTATTCTCTCTTTTGCGTTCTAGTCGAATTTTCAAAAACGCATTATGGCGATTCGTTCATGTGCATATGTCATTTTGGTAGTTTCAGCTCCGGAACCGGTGAAATTAGTGCTAAAAATCTTGTTCGTATAGCATACGCCGCAGCAAGACCTCCTATACCACTTTTCATGTTGGTCAGTTAGGCTTCGAAATTAGTTATAATTGCATGCATATCACAACAATTGATTTTTCATTTTATGTCGATAAAGCAACAAAAAAAAAGGATCTTTCCTAGAGATTTGTCGATGCGGTCTTGTTATTTAGTATATGAGGGCATTATTTTGCATACTTAATTGGTACATTTTGGAATTGATTTTTCAAGTGCATTGGATGAAAAAATATGTGCTATGCCAGCTTTTCTGGCACGCTTTCGAAATTGATAATATAAAATGGGTCTCATATGGTGATCTTTTATCGTGAGTTTTTTTTTTGAATATAGTATAAGTTACCTTATATTTATAATTTGCTAAATGCTTTTAAGCTTTATTAGTGTAAGATTTATATCTACTTCTAGATGGAAGCATCCGTTTAACAGTTTATTTTCTTCATCGCAATGTAAAAAAGAAATCGTACTTTTATGAATATGTTTATACTTCTATGAATTTCTTTATTTTATGCATATAATTGGAACTTTCTGTTCTTATTTGGTGGGAATTGTTTGACAAGTTATTTTTGGTGCAATTGTTGCCTAATATGCATTTTTATATTCTACTTCATATATATATATATATATATATATATATATATATATATATATATATATATATATATATATATATATATATATATATATATATATAATATATATATTATTATATATATATATATATATATATATATATATATATATATATATATATATATGCTCTTTTTCTAAAACAACTTTTAATGAGAAATTCAAACGATTGCAATCAAAAATTTATTTGTGAATTTTATATGGAAATTTTAATCATCCCATTCGAATTCGAAAATATTTCGCAAGTATTCAATTGAGTATTTACTATGAAATAAAGATAATGATAATTCAAGAGGTGTATTTGCATACAATCGTTACTAATGTTGTTTTAGTGTTGTTGCAGAGTTCGAGCTGATATATTTCCTCTCTTTCATGTGCCTTTAATATTTTGCGATACTCTTCTGAGTGCATTCTCATTTCGTCTCTTTCACTAAGTGCTCAATGAGCCTTGATGCCTTTTTGATTGTCATGTTTAATGTTGTTGTATTTCAGTCAACCGTAATGTGCTTTATGTGTGAGTAATAAAATGTTTCCCGTATGCGTTTATTCGAAGACGAAGCTAAAGAAAATTAAACGTTTCGTAAAGTTGCGCTTTGCTGCAATACTACACGATGCACATATATGTTGGTGTTATTACTTCGAAGTAATCAAGCATTGCTTTAATTACATGCTTGAGGTTTTATGAAGAAACCCGAAACCCATGTTATGAAGAGATCGAAACATTTTAACGCTTATGTAACCAAAAAGTTACTAGCAAGATCTTCCTGTGCGAGTTCTCGATGGCTGTTATCTCAGCGTGCAGCATCTCTACATTCTCTGAATGACAGATCCGCGTATTGCAAGCAGCCTCGATTTTTCATCTGGTATTTCTTTCTTACATAGTGGCAGATGTTAGTCATAACACAAAAGCGTTTTAATGTAAAGAGATTCCTCGTTTAATGTGAACCCATGCAGCGAGTGATGGAGAAAATGCTGCTGCAATAAATTGCGCTGTCATGTCCAAAATTTTTACCGGCTGTGTGTTCATGTCGATTTGTCATCGCCATTTAGCAAGCGCTCACCTTCCTAGCTGCAGTTATGCAATGTTATTTATGCGCAAGAATTCAGAGATCTCATTGGGAACAAGTGACATATCAACAAAGGGAGAACTGAGATGGCATCCAGAAGTGTGCGCTAATTTTTTCTTTCATGCGATTGCATATCGCAATCATAGCAACCGTTGAATTTCCAAATTTAAGTGCACGTTTCTTTCGATAACAAGTGCATGCCGAAATCGTCACAACTTGCTGTGAAACCATCGGACGCTTAATAACCGTTATCATTTAAACACGTAGTGCTTCAAGGTGCAGAAACTCTTCTGCGATAACATTTCTCACCAGCGTGCCTTAAGCGTAATCTCACCCTTCTAAGTGCAAATATTAATGAATATAGCAGCTGCTTTGAGATAGGGCTCTTCATTGCCACTGAAACTACCTGTCGAGGCCGCCTCAGCAGTGCAGCTTTTTGACTTTTTTTCATCCACAAAAGCATTGATGAGTTGCATCATCTCTCAATAATCACCCCTCCACCTCCTTTATCCTTTCGCTCACTAGTAACGTATAAGGAAGATTGAGCTCCTGCAGTTGGCGGTCGTCCTCTGGCTCGACATATTCTGAGATACAACGGATATTTTGTAGCGCATTGTGGCGCAAAAATCCTATATAATGGAATATTTCAGCATGTAAATGTCAATATCGGTCATGAATGCGAACACACTGGCTTGAAAGAGGGATGAAGCGTATATGCAAATGCGAATGTGCAGGAAATGCGTCATCTTATGCAATGACCTGAAAACGAATATAAGTTACGAATATTCAAAAGGCGAATTTATAAACCGCATTGCTTCGTTGATCTTCTGGCCCGCAATCATACCCCCGGTTTACCTTGTTGTTCATATGTTATTCGGTATTATCGCATTAGTTCATTGACACCTCCATGCTGATAGTGCATATGAATGCAGCAAGGTTCCTCTCTTTCCAGGTGTTTCATATCAACAACTTGTTCTTCGTACCACGATGAGTGTCCTTTCTCGGGTGTTTCGAATGGTGCTCCGAACAGCTGATCTTTGAAACAGTATCTTTTATTATACAACTTCCAGTACCGTCGACATAAACTTTGCACTCTCGTATTGCTGCATATTTAATCAGAACATTCTTAAGTGAAGATGGGCCAGTTGTGATAGTGTGGCCACTTTACCTCATTTCAAAAACACCTTCCCTCCTTGCCACGAATGTCTTCGTAATGAAGAATAGTTATGGGACGGGTAAATGAACGGAAAACTTTATGTTTATGGTAAGCTGGCAGACGATATGTATTTGTTAGTGTATGCAATCCTTAGTGCTTATTTTGATGTTTCTTTCTGGTAGGAATCCATTGAAATCCTTTTGGCGTTCTTCGCCAGATTCACTGTAATATGTTGTCTCATCACCACGAAATTTGCTGAATTACTGATGAAAATTAATTCATTCCTTACCTGTTTTCTGTGTTATTGTGACTTCGATATCTCGTCTCTTACAATTCACTTTCTGTATTGTTGCAAGCGATAATCAAAATAGCTTCATTATACCGTCCGGTACACTATCACATCCATATGTACTCATTGCCGCACGTAGTCAAGCAATGCCGATTATTGCTAATTCCCTCTCCTGTTCGTAAAATCTCCAAGCGGATCACATCGCATTCCAAATAAGCCTCCAGTAAGTTCTTGGATCCCTTATGCGAAATTCTCATAAGTTCATCGAACCACCATTGCCTTCTAGAAATCGCATTAGATAGGCTATAACTCCTTCCTTTTACTGTTTGTTTGGATGGAATGCACAGCAGATGCACAAATGGAATTCATTCCAGATCCCTCAGTTGCTGCCAAATTTTGCAACGTTTGGTTGCCGGTGCGAAAATCCGTGATAATACAGTCTAGTTATGTATAGTTATTAGCTTTTTTAATAAACAGCTCGATCCGTGGTTCCATCGCATATTGGTATAACCGGATGAACTTTCATGTGCCTGGTGTTCTCACAGGCGAAAATTGTTGTGAACCTTGAGCCTATTCCAGGTCATTTCCGAGGACTACTATGCCTTCCGACCTAATTCTTTGTTTCCGTTGAGTAAGTGCCTCGCTAGGAATACAGGTGCTTGTTAATATTCGTTCAAGTTCCTGGATCATCACAACGAAGTTGCCGCTACAAGAAATTCTGATCTCATCATCACACGCTCTTTTCTTCAGCTGGTTGAGTGCACACCGAATTTTTCTGGATTAGTGGATTGGTGGATTGTCTGGTTGGCGCCTCCATGCCAGTCCCGAAAGTTAGGTGACTTCCTCAGAATAATGCTCACTTTGCGGTCCATGCAAAGAGTTTCATTACTCGGCAAGAATTTCTAGAAAAAGCGTCATCTTGCAGCCTGAGCCATCATCGCTTGTACCAATACCATCTGTTCTCTGATAAATTTGTTCTGGTACATAATATTAATTGCGAACACATTTCAGGAAAATAACCCAAAAGTGATCATTTAGAGTGGATTGGACGTCGCCTGAAATGACGAAATTGGGTGCTGCATACGGCGAAATCCGAAATCTGCGATGACATTTACGTGCATCAGTTGAAAGAGGCGCTAAAAGGATGTACACGGCCACGATTTGAGTGGATGTGTGCGCACTGAACGACGAGCACGTTGAACTTGACACCGTTTATGGGCTCGGCTGCCGTACTCAACGGAGACCGCATTGTCATTAATGTGCGGTAAATGCCATTTCATTGAGACAACCATCGACGACTGTGTGCTCTATTCGTGCAGCCGTTCAATCGTCGCTCAATTATCATCCCACTGCATCTTTTTAAATTTGTTTATTGATAGAACAACAATTATTCACATACGAGTGATCGGTGAACACTGGTCTATACTCCCTCACACTATAATAAACCTTCGTGTGTCGGATGCATCCGTGGCGCATTTCCCCATTTTCTAATAAGAGTACCTATTTTATCGTGATATGCTGATATTTCCGAATGTATCCAGCGATTTATTTAAAAAATCCAGTAATTTATAAAATTGGTCACGTATCCTTCATTCTTTTTTTTTTTCATCACTACGATTCTTTTCTGGCTTAGAAGGAAAATGGCTTGACCACTGGCGATTTGTTTCGCTACGAACTGTAAGCATTAGTGATCTTATTTCTCATTTCAGGGGCTTTCAACCGCAGATTTCAAGTTCGAAAATTTGGGAGAAAGGTGCAACTTTTTTATAGTTGTTGAAACGATCTTAATAGTTGAAACTCGATGCGCAAAACTGACATCTATCAATGGCGCTTTTATCGTCGAGTAAACTTCTTCACTGGAAAAAAAAGGAGAAAGTTTTGCGAGTATAGACAGTCGTTTCTCTTCATGCCTCATTGTGACATTACTTCTATTTTTTTTTTTTTTTTTTGCTCAACTGCGTTGATTTAAATCCTTCGAGTGAGTGGCCGATTGTCGTCAACCTCAGCGATCACACGTCTCTGAGACGTTGTATCTCAACATTTTCAGATTTCCTTCTAAGAGTCTGTCGATGCCCTTTATCGTTGTATTCAGAAGAAATTCATTGCTACTGAAAATTTCTTATGGAGAAGTACCAATAATTAAACAAATCAAAATTCATTCACAAATAGGTCAGCTATTCGATTTCAGTCTCTAACCGTTTTTTTTTTTTGTGCATAGTGGAATCCGTTTCACTTATCACTTATCATCGATCATTAAAAAGAACAAGAGGGATAGTTGTAGAATTGATAACTTAGGCTGATACTTTTGCAGCATTTCGTCGGTATAGTATTATTGTGTAGCGTTGCTAATGCAGTTTTATCGCTTGTGTTTATGATCGCATTGCAGAGAATATTTCTGCTGGCCTATTACTTTCTGAAGACTACAACAAGCCATATTTCGTTTTCTATCGGTTATGACTTTAGAAGTAATATTTGCCGCATTTGCAGTTCGGCGACAATATGGCATCCGATAACGATATGAAGTTGTCAGGCCATTTCAGCCCATATCAAATTTTGTTGCGATTCTTGTTTATTCCTCTGATTAGGAGGTAAGCAAGCACTACTTATTGACTATTTCACAAACGAGGACATATTCACAGCAATAATTTAAAGTGTTCAGATGAGCCAAAAAACTTGGGACCCAGTTGAGGAGGGTGGAAATACCCTTTTATTGTAATATTCTGTATTCCATGGTTAGTGTGGAAGATTATTAGATGAATCAATTGAGCGTTCTCAAGGTGAACCTTGTGTTACCATGAGATAGCACTTTTTAAGAGAACTGCATCAGACCCCTTTAAATTATTCAATTCTCACATTTAAATGTCAAGCACTTTTATCCGTCGTCAAAAGCTTGAGTTATTTATAACTGCTTATGCTCCACTACTTCCGCGCCCTCATCCCCCCACCTTTCTTTCTCCAACCACTGCATTATTATATGAACTCATGGCGCAAATAACTTCCCTACCAGATGAGGAAATGAGTGTTTATCTGTGTTAATTCTGCATTGTTTAATAACTTTGTGAAGAGTTCATTGAATTTTAGAACAATATCGAGTATAAGTAGATAAATATTTTACAGTATAACACGCTTATTTGTTACACATAACACCCGTTAACTAAATAATCTTGGAAAATTTCTAGCAGTCTTTGGCATTTCTGCAGCATTGAAATAGCAAATACATTAAGGTATTTTTCGTCGAGAGTGAGCAATGCAAACGAATCATTACGGATTTCAATAACGAACACAAGCGAAGAAATGCATTTCGGAAACGCCGACGCAGTGAAATAGTAAGTTAAGAGGCTTTTTTTTGCACACATGAGAACAATGAGGACGGGTCATCATCTTTCAGTCCTCGATTTGACCTTGCATTGTTAGACGCTCGTCTCTTGTCGACTTTTCAACACGAGTCGAAGACGCCTCCTGTGTTATTTGAAAATTGTCTGAAAACGTCTTCATTCTCACCATCTCAACGCTCTTTGAGAACATATGCACTATATTTTAGGTCCTTTTATGCGGTCTGGCCTTAACAAGGGAATGCGTCCAACACATTTTCTTACTATCTCCTAAAATATACTAAAATATGCTCTTGCTAAAGGTCCAAATTTTGTTTGCAAATAAGTATCAAGACACTACAATTTCTCAAAAAAAAGAATTGAGTGTAGCGTCAGGTGAGCATGTGATAAAGCCATTAGTATATAAAGCTATGTAAAGCTAAATGAAACGATTTTTGGAGTTTCTCATTTCGAAGCAAATTGCCTTTTCCTTGAAAAAAAAAAGCGCTGAATTTTGCTGGAATTCTTGTCAACCTTATATTAGCGTTACACTTTTTTTGAGATCCTGAATAAGCTTTCCATTATCCTCTTTCAAAACTTCAGCTACTTTCTGTTTCGTTAAAAGAAATGAGTTTCCATTGAGTGGAAAATTAAAAAATTACTGAAAAATTAATAGTGTTTCATGGATAATGAAACAGTTTGCATAAGCGATGAGAGAGATCCATGAGCTTATGTTTTAACAAATGAATATCTCACTAAATCAAATCGTATAAAATAATCTATAAATATACGATTTAAAACCAAATTTTAATATGCTTTATTTACATATGGTGACTTAAATCATTGGATTTGGTACTCTTTTTTTTTGGAATATCATTTGCCGCATAGTTTTACATGATTTAATTATTGCAGCAGTGACAATTCTGTGCCAGTCACCTTCTATTTGCACAATCCGATACGTTTCTGTATTCGGATACTACTCGATGCAAAAATCGGTCTTGGTGAATCGTATATGCTTGCCGATTGGGACGCTTCACCTAGCGCCAAGGATTTTCTCACTTTGCTAATCCGCGCGAAACGTGAGACTTTCGACTTTCGGAGCTTCACCTTTGTCATTATGCATTTGACAGTTTTGGACTATTTGCTGTTCTCGAAACATATACTGCCGAGTGCTACTTCAAACAAACATATACTGTTGCTCGCTTGAAGAAACCCTCCTTTAAGAGATTTTCTTCTGTTAGGCTATGACGTTGCTTAAACAGTTATATATTGATGATACCGCATTTTGTGAAAAATGTAGAAGTGGAGTTTTGCGAGCATTACAATGTCACAAGCGAAATTCATGAATTTTCGCACAAAATGAGAGGATCAATGTGGTGAGGATATATGCATACATAAATGTAGGCATTTTTCTCTATGTAATCCCCATAGTACCATTTTAAAAATCATCCTGAATTGCTCGACTTGCTGATTTTTTGAGCATAATGATACCGTGGGATTGCTAGCGATCGGCTCATGTACTATTACAGTCGGAGAACAACGATGATTTGATAGTCGAGGTTTGGACACTGAGATGAATAATTTCGACGCTTACTTCTGTTTAGAACAGTAAATTGAGGCTCTTGAATTTTTGCACTCCCACATACGCGGAATGTAATCAGAATGCTATCGTTTTTGCGCTCTGAAACGTCACCGAAAATTGTATAAGTATTATTTGCTTTTGAATCAATTTTTTGAGCATTTTAGAGTTCAATTCGGCTCATAACGCTTCATCGAAGCGACGCTTAGGGTGGCTGAAGTTATTATGCGCATTCGGTCAACAGATATTCGTACGAACGATTCGAACAATTGCTTGGTTTTTCAACTATATTGAGCATCGAATCCACGAAAATTCAATGCTTGGCAGCGCAAGAAATATTCATCAACATTATGATCTTGGCAACGAAATGTTTCAAATGTTTCTTGATAACTCGATGACCTATTCATGTGCCCTATTCGAGCGTCCGTTTTCAATTTTTTAAAATTCCTTCAAAAATTTTTTAATTTCTTTCGCAAGATTTTTAAAAAAAAATGCAAGTTCAATGCAAAAGCACTCATTAAATCTCTGCTAGAAGGAAATTGTTACTAGATTTGTACCATAGCTGTAAATTTTACAACTACTTTATTAGTTATTGCTATGAAGTTGGCCCTTGTTCATGTTGAGGAGTTTTCTCACAGTGAGCTAAAAGCAGTGATATTTTGCCGATAAAGTTGAATCCATGACGACTATTATCGAAGCAAGGCTAACGTCTATATGCTAATATAAGGCACGCTTATCCATTTGGTATTCTAGATATTGGTAAGGAAATGAAAATTGAAAAAAAGCAAAAAGAATGCAAAATTTTCTCTTGAAAGTTTTTTTATTCGATAATGTTTGACATAGAGCACAGAATTTAAATCTTCACTTTAATTATAAATGTACACTTCAAAATGATTTCATCGTTTAAAATAGGACTGAACTGTTTCAACGTGCAAGCAGTGCTCTATATCTGAGTTGTGGATAAAACCGACTTTCAGCACTTCCCGAGAAGATAACTAAGTCGGACTTCAAGATGTTAGAGGAGGCACAAATGAGAAAATATGATGCGATGTTGGACGAATTACAATTGAAGCCATCTGATCATGTTTTGGAGATTGGTTGCGGTTGGGGAGCGTGTTCGATTAGAGCGGTTCAAAAATTTGGTTGTCGATGGACAGGTATTACAATATCTGCTGAGCAATTTAAAATCGCTCAAGAAAGAGTTCGCGAACACGCTCTCGAAGACAAGATTGATTTCAAACTACTTGATTACAGGTTTGTCCTATTATCATATAGAGTTCATCGAGGTATATGTGAAGTGTTCAGCAGCTTCGAAAAATTCATAAATGCTGAGCAAATAATGGTGTCATGAATTGAAAACATTGAGAAAGAGTCACAAATAAATATAGAGGAGCAATGGCATCGAAGATAAATCAATTGCATTCACTCATGCATACAGTAATCTCGTGCACAACATTGCTGTAACCAGTCAACTATCTTATTGCAATTATCGACTATTCCGATAACGCTTCCATATGGATCTCCTTTCTGAATATTTCAGACTCGAAAAAGGTGTATACGATAAGTTGCTAGCGATTGAGATGATCGAAGCAGTTGGGCATGAATATCTCCCTGAATTCTTCAGAATTATGCGCGATAGGATTGCGCCAGGTGGTATTGCGTGTATACAGGTAATGGCGCTTTGTTTATAGAAAAATCTCCAAATTCATTATAATTCTACCGTCGTTGTTAATAGTGATAATGAAGTAGATGCAAGATTCTCCATCGTATTCCATTTGAAAATTGAAGACTCTTCTATAAACTTGTAACGCTAAAAAAGATTCTCTTCTACGGCATCTTAGTAAGGCATATGATGTGGCATTTCAGTTTTGTGGGAAACTTTGACGTGGAATTTGGCACTTTGGCAGCTCATATTTGTCCTGGACACTTATGTCAGACTTCTTTCACGTTCAACCCAACAGGAAGAAAAAAGGAAGCTTTTGATTCGACAGAACTTTCTCACTCTAACAGCAGCCACTCGTTGCAAACGTCCAATCGAGCACGAAGATGTGTTTCTGTTACACTTTTCTTGCATAGAGATTTTCTCTGTCAGATATTTAAGTGATTTTTTTTCAGGCAATTACTTGCCCTAATGCATATTACGAGCGTTATAGACGTTCAAGCGACTTCATAAAGAAGTACATTTTTCCAGGAGGGCACCTTCCTTCGGAAGGTGCTATCTCCGAGGCGCTACCCCCTCAACTGAATATTGAGAGAGTTTCTCATATAGGAATGCATTACGCTGTTACGTTGGATTTGTGGTACAGGTATTATTCACTTTTATTCTTCAATACAAGTACTGTTCAGGCTTGACCAAAGAGTAAGATAGCTTGAAACATAGCGGGATGTGCTAACATTGGGAACAACTGAACCATGATTTTGGTTGCCTGAACAGTATTGGCAGATTCCAGTCACAGCGCTAGAACTCATATGAGAAAGTGTTCAACAGTGTTCAGTAGCAAATAAAGTTGTTCATAATAGGTCAGTTGTTCATAATATGCATTTTTTTTTAGCTATCCATAATGTCCTGTCTATAGAAGATGTGTTTCATCGTTGAATGATAAGAAGATTCATTATGAAATTTAGAAATAATCGTTGAAATGTGATATCGAGGGAAGTCGATCTCATTCAATCTTTCATCATATTTGAAAAATTATTCAAGAATAATGTAGCATAAATTTGCTGGCTTCATAATATATGTTGGAAATAATGTGCAATTTGAATATAGCACAAATGCCAATTGCAATATTTTAGCGCTTGGATGGAACGTGAGAAGGATATTATTGAACTCGGTTATTC
Source organism: Ascaris suum (assembly GCA_013433145.1). Taxonomy (NCBI): domain Eukaryota; kingdom Metazoa; phylum Nematoda; class Chromadorea; order Rhabditida; family Ascarididae; genus Ascaris; species Ascaris suum. The sequence continues at coordinate 2,500,061 of CM024187.1, forward strand.
GCAGCAATTTCACCGGAAATGGCAATTTTATTTTGCGCTCTGCTCTGCGCTTTTTGAGTATTCTCATATCGATACGGTACAGATGCGTATTACTCGAGCCTAGAAGCTACTTATTCGTTCATTTTTTTTAAAATGCCGGTATTTAGTTTCCTGAACTTGTCCACACACCAAAACTTCACACAGGATCTGTCAACTTACTGCAAAACTTCACATACTGCAAAAGAAAGGGTGATCGTCGTCGAAACTATGGGAATGAAATTGTTGTCATCGTTGAGTAAGGGATGCACCTAATAAATAGTTTTGCGAAACATTGATTTCAAAATAGGGTAAACATTCGATGAAATTTCGAAGAAACATAATATCTGTTATGAAGCTTCATTTAGAAGTGAAGTATTCGATGTTAATAAGTGGCTTCTCATAAACATGTAAAGAAAAAAGATTGCATAGAATAACGAAGAAAGAAACGTTTCATGTATACGGTCGCATCCTTTCAATGTGAATCTTTCTATTATTTTCATATGACATTTAAAAGCGAATATATCTAATTAAATAAAAATGCAACATTTGTTAAGTATTTCACTTGTGCGGAAATGCCATCATATTTTATTCTGTGCGAGGGATAACATAGAACACTATAGAATACCTGAAGTAGTAAGTAACATCCTAAAATTGAAGCATTTTTTCGACAAAAATGAATATGTGATCTGAATTAATGCCGCACTTAAATATGCATAGGAAATACCTATAAATAAGAATATAACTAGTATCTCGATATACAAATCTAAAAATGAGTATCTCGAAAGCATTTTAACACCTCATGCACAAATCACATGCAATATATAATGAAGCAATAGGATGATTCAACATTATAAATTAAGCAAAAAAAATTTTTTTTGTTTTTAAATGAAAAGAAAAAAAAACTAAAAATAAAAACTCCGAAAATTATCGAAGTGGGAAAATTATGAATAAACATTAAAGAAAACTTATTCATGAAATGAATCGAACTACGTTTATAATTTCAAAAAAAAAAAAAAAAAAAATTTCTTTCTTCAAATTTTTTGTCTAATCGAATATAGATAAAACTTTCATAATCTAGATAAGAAGGAATATTTTTAAAAGACGACAAATAAGATACGCTATTAATATATGAGCAAATTTAAATAAAAAAGCGATTAAATTGCATTACTAAAGAAACATGTCGAGAAGAACGATGAAAAGAATTATTATGCATATGCACGATAAATTTCGATCAATTTCGCAAAAAAAAAAAAAAATTTCATTATTATGTGCGTATTTTTCAAATCCTCCTAAATAATCTTCTCAATATATGCTCTAATCTAGCAACACTTATTTTAGTGCATGATCATAAATGCCCATTAGCTATCTCTCAAATATTCTCGTTTATTAGCTCAACTGAATGAAAAGAAATTTGTTAAGCAAAACGAACAATGTCTGTTAGTTCAAAATATACCTAATAAGATTGTTGCTAGTCACTTCTACTTCTGTAAAATTTGCACCAATGATTTACTCGTAGTCTGAATTGATTTCATCGAGAAAATCGAATCGATCATTTTCCTCTCCTAAACTAGTTATTGAGGTGATATTCAATCAAAAAAGATCGGTCCCTTTTTTGAAACATTGCAGAAACTACGAAATCTGTATAATGGTGGAAGTGACTGTGTAAGCGAGAAATCAAAAAGTGAGTATAATGGACAATTCAAGTAGCCACTTAAGCCGTTGTTTTTACCTTCATTTGAGGAACTCCCAATCTCTCGGAGATTTCATCCTGAAATAAAATATTTTAGCAAAAAACAGCACTAGCATCATTTATAGGAAAACTTCAACAATCAAAATATGTGACTGAAAAGAGTTTCAAATTGTTTAGCGACAAAAGAAATTATTCATTTTTTTTCCGCTCTTTTTTAAAGTGTAAAATGACGAATCAATCATTTTCGTTGCTTGAGTTTGCTATTCAAACGATATTCGAGTGAAAACGTCTCTGGTAAAGCCGTAAATGTTAAAATGCAGGAAATCTTCGCTAAAATTGATTTTTTCCGTTCAAAAATCAGTTAATTTTGCCTTTTAATTTGTATTATATTGTCGACGGATTCAACACTCCACAGTGGCAACTACTAATCGCCATTTCCGTTCTCAAAAAAAAAAATGTTTCTCAATTTTCTGGTTGCAAGCTTTGCGAACTATTCAAAATACAATACGAACACACGAATAGAAAAAATTTCATACCGCAAACTTAATTTGATTCGGATGATAAGGGATGCCACCGCACTGTTCGACTAGCATAGTGTGATTTCTTTCAGGATCTCCGGCTATTAGCACCGGTTGATCAGCGATCTGTGAAATTTCCTGTTATCAATAGTAAACGAGAAGCAGCACTGGCGCTTGAGAATGTGCTTATAAGCATAAACATTAAAACTCGAAAAAACACACAGTTCGTCGAGAAAACACTAAAGTTTTTACATTAGGCGTATATCATTGATTGTAAATAAACGTATAATTATCAATTTCATCGCGTCATTATAGTTCCCAACAAGTTCATACAGCTAAAAGAATCTACCAGATGCACAAAAACCCCAAGAAACTTGGAAAAAGACATTCACCGGTTTCAGTTTCCTCATCGTGTCCATAAACTCCTGTAGTCGTTCAGAGAAATTCGGCGCGAATCCTTCAGGGTCAATCGCAATAAAACATTGTCCCTAAAATGGACTCTTTTTTTTAAATCAATACTATCGATAATAGCACTAACAACATTAATATCAATAACTAACATAGGCATCTAGTTTAGTCAGCAATTGATCGCCACATTAAACATATAATGGCTAAATTTTCAAGCCAGATATTTCCAATCGTAGTGATGATTTGAATTAGAATTTGAAAATGACTTTATATTTATAGATGATAAACGAGACGGCAATCTACAGTCAATAAAATTATGAAGCAAAAAAAAAAGAGAACCAAATTCGACCTAATAAAGCTATATATAAAAGCATTCAATTTTTTTTTCTTCAGGTAGAAGAATAAATGGGATTCTTATATGGATTAGTAAACCTTCTAATAAAACAATGTATTCGCTCTTTAAAACAATGCTAATGACGCAGCATACGTTGAGTACTTATTTGTTTCTTTTGATTAAACACATTAAAGTTCACTTCATTTGCTATTTGGGGTTTTTTTTTTTCAAAGAAACGAAGGTTGTAATGAATTAAATGCAGATGTAATTTTTGCAAAATAACCGACGAGGTCTGCATCTGCTGCAGTCGACATCCACTTGCGTACATGTGGTCCCCAGTGCGAACCTGACAGAATACCGCAGAAAATCTCAACTAACGCACCGAGGCCATAACCCTTGTAGCCACCTGCAAATTGTATACACTGTGCACTGCTGTGAACTAGCAACTATAAACAACGAACCTTTGTGCACTGTCACGTACAGCGATAGCTATCTGTTAGGCGATTTAACTTTTTGATTAGCCGCGAGTCCCCATTGAGTTCTTAAGAAAAAGTTTCGTCCTTCAACTTCCAATACAGCAATTCTAACAAGAACTTAACAAATTATTCAGGCTTAAGCTAAAGTTTGCTAGGTACGGTCTCATGCAAATCAGAAGTAGTACGCTTACCAGCTATCTCGGAGCCACCGAGAGGCAACAGACCTCCACCGTTGAGGATTTCCGCAGGTTCTGTGCTTGGCTTTCCACCAGCAGCAACACCCCATGAATCAGGCACCTTCTGCTCGCGACGCAGTGCAATTTCAACCTTTAATTTTAATAGTACTTTTCACCGTCTATGAGCTAAAAGCACCAGAAGTTAAAAATTGAAGATTTCACAGAAGAGATCTTAATTCAGAGCACAAAAAGCATTTATATAATAAAAAAGTGGTGCAAATACAAGTATAAAAGACACCATCTCTTCATAAAAGCAGGGGTTTTTTTAAAAAAATACAAACAAGATGAAAGAAATATGTGGTGGAAATGACTGGTATGAAAGACTGTGCTTAAACTGTAAACGCCTTCTGGGTGGGCGATGTTCATTGAGCATAACTATAGCTCTGACGAAAGAAAAGAATGCTCGAGTATGCCTCATATGTGGATAGCCGATCAGCACTGGCAAAGCCGTCACTCATTTCCCAAAAAATCCTTAAGAACCTTTCCAACTGCGACTGCAGTCGTGGCCATATCAAGGACAAACGAATCGCCTCCGACTCCATTTGCGGCGAGCGTCAGTGGATTAGTACCGATCGCTGGTGTGCTTGCTCTAGTCGGGTACATGATCGGAGATGTGTTTGTAAACGCTAATCCCTGAAATGGGCGATTTATTACTAAAGAAAAATTGCTAATTTTATAGCTTTCAACAGCACTAATCATTACTTGTCTAATTCACCAACTTTCATTTGCATCATCTGCTTAATTATCATTCTTTATTTGTATTGCTTTCACAGTGCCTTACTTTTCACTTAGGAGATCTGCACGACATTCTCTTTTTTAGTGGATAATGCATGCAGTCTTGCAACCGTGTCAAATCAGTGATTCATGACAGTTTTTTGCATTGGCAGCGTTCCACTGCACTGGACTAGCGAGGGCCACAAAGTTTAAGAGCTTCAATTGCAGACGGCCAATCTCGAGATAAATTGCTTACCATCAAACCTTGTTTCATCGCCCGCATGCTGTACCACCCCGCAATGCCAAAGTGATTTGAACCTGAATAAAATAGAGGGCGCAAGTTTTCACAGGAAAATAGCCAATTGATAAGAGGTTTAAAAAACAGGCCGCTTGTAACGACAAATTCTGAACGCAATATCCTAAATATACAGATAGCGGAACAATTTTTGTTATATACTGTTAAGCTAAGATATTCATTGATAAGAAGAAGCCATATTACTATGAAGTGTATCGAAAGTCACGATTGCACAGTCGGATACCACCCACGACGAGATTTTACCACAGCCCACTAAAATATAACCTGCTGAAAAGAACAGTGAAATCAGCATTATGTGAATTTTTTGGAAAATTTGAACTTTTAAGAGCACAACTCCTTATTTTTCTCTGTTCTCTGAGCATGAAAAAGATTTAGCTCTATGTTCAGCGGAAATTTTAAACGTTTAAATGCTACTCATTAACAAAACAGCACTAAAATAAATACCGACCCTTAGCGACGACCCAACCAACGCCGGCATTCTTCGCCTTCTTTATGGCGAGATCCATGCAAAAATTACCGACCACTGGGCCAAGCAAATTGTTTCCATCTACCCATGCGCTCGCCGAGCGCTCCTTCAGGATCACTGGCTCACCATCTCGCTTGCATACATTCTCCTTTACGTCGCGAATGTACATATCTGCAATTTGAGATATATTGAAACCACATCTTTTCATCCAACCAAAGAACAACATCATTGAATGCTTCAATTAGATGGGAATAACTTTTAGACTGATGCAGAAATGCTTTACGATATTATCTTCTATAATCGTTATATAGCTGCTAGAAGCTTCCACTTGTGCTCTAAGAATGAAATTGATGAGGGAATGTAACTTTTTCACTGCATTCATATAGTTTCTGTTCTTGTCAGAGAATCGCATGTGATATGATCGAATAAAGGATCTCATTATGCGAGACTATTTCAAGAAAAGATAAATGAAAAGTGGCCATAATTTTCATTTCGCTTACATCATAGGCTTTTATATGATGTCACTCTCACCAATCAAGCATCAATAAATAACCATCTGATAATCAACGCATTTTATCGACATACCCAGCCGGTTAAGCCCATGACTGTAGTGGCCTCTGATATCTCCCTCAACAAGAACATCGGCAAGTTGTCGTGCATGATCCTCCGCAGCACCAGCTTTCATCATACAATCGACCATGAATCTCTTTGCCTAAACCATAAATCCATTTTTAAACCCTCGTGCTTCATCAAGACTTAACGCTATATGAAGCAATAATATTCAAAACATTTCGAGCACACCTAAAAATTGATGAACGGGAAAGAAATTTGTATTTTGCTTAGTTACAGAGTTAATAATGGAAAAATTTGATGTACATAGGTTTGCTTAATGTCGAGAATATGAGTGATCGCCGATTCATGATGTGGAAGTGGTGATCAAATTTGACACTGATGGCCGATATAAAAAGGCAGGTGTGGGGGTGAATCTTCATTTCGATTTAAGGACTTCATACCGTTGAAAAGCTCTCTCTTCACACTACTACACGGATATAATTGTTAATTCTATATCTTATGTTCTTAGGCAATAAGTGGTGACTCACCTCTTGCACTTCGACGATTTTATCGCCAGGATTAGCCATCGTTTTGAGAGCGTGAAAATGGCGTCGGAAATTGAAGTATGGACGTGGAATTAGGTGGACGTTAATAGTGCTGACCTCTGCAACGGCCGCTAAAACACCATTCGGCCGAAGCAAAGCTTGTGATGCAAGTCGATTCAGCGAGTTGATCATCATCCGCCTATCGCTGTTAAGCAATTGCCTATGTAGTGCCGACAGTCAGCTTTCAACGGATAAAAAAAAAATGCCACACAGACACCGTAGATTAAGGTGTGATCATCTAATCGACCACAGCGATCCAACCGTACTCACGTCACTTCTGCAAATCAGCTACCTCACCAAATCAATAAAACATCATCTCATGCACAAATGCTGCTCCAGAAACATATCGTTTAATATTGCGTTGATTTAAAATTCTATTATACGTTAGTATTAGTATATGCAATGAAAACATCGGATGTTGAGGGATTTTTTTTTTTGGAAGGACGTCAACGTGCTGTATTTTACTGAACAGAAGGCTTGGCTGTTCTACTCTCCTCCAGTTTATCTCAGAAATGTTTCTTAGATTCTAGTGGAGTGTCCTGTTTCTTTTTTCAGCTCTTGAAAAAGCTCTTCTGTGCTTTCTAAATTTTCCCCGTTATGCAAGGTTTGCCTTATCTTAGCGAATTTCGCAACCGATGAGAGTTTCTAATTACAAAAAAAAAAAATGCTGGAAAATGAAATTCCTTAAAATTGAAAAAAAAATCAAGGTAAATACACGTTTAACTTATGTCCATGAAACTGAGCGAGACAGAAAAATGATAAGTAACCAAAAAGCGATAAAAATACCTGTTGGAAACTCTTTTCATGGCATCATATGAGTGCAAGTAATCATGGATCCCCTAAACTCAACCTTCTCGTAGTAATGTTGCTTTTATAAATGCGCATTTCGTTTTGCAAAAATTTTCGACTACGAGATAAATATTCCAATGCAGTGGTTCTTCAAAAAGAGTTATCAAAACAGCAAGAAATGAAAACAACACATATAGAACACCGACGTATATAACGATGATATAAAGGCTGAATACATCATTCCTCATAAATTGCTCGCTTATAACCCTCTCATGATAAGAAAAGGTCAAGAGAACACTTTTACAGATCAGAATTGCTCTCTCTTGTGGTGATTTGAAAAAAACCTTGAAAAATTCAGGCAATTTCACTTTTTTCTGTGAATAATAAAATCTCAATGTCACTTGTAATTTGAAACGTTCGATAGTGCAAAATGATAAAATTCGCATGGAAATGAGTTTCTCTAATTGCGGTTATGCAGATTTTATGAATAAACGTCGCGGAAAAGATATGAAAATATTTCAGTGAAATTGACTATAATCGAAGAACGAAAATTATTCTCCGAGTATAAAAATATGGCTGAACGCCGGAAATGTTTGTTCAATTTCATAAATTACGAAATTCCTTAAGTCAGTTATCTTTTTTGTGCTAAACATTAAGCGGTAAGTTTGATTTGATTAGTGAATACAAAACGGATCGGGTAGATTTTCTTTCGCAACGAAACTCATCACGTACGAAATTTCGAGCACAATGATCACATAACTACTTATAGATCGAAAGTTTGCACATTTATTTATGCTTTTTATTTGTCCTTTCGATTATCGGTGAATCGAACGGAAGAATGCGAGAATATCTTTGTCGCAACAGAATGGCAAGAAAAATACTCGGCAAAAAAGAGTAATTCTACCATTTAATCGCTTCAATTTTATCGAATTCTATTGACCCAAAAATTCACAACCATAGCCACACTCTGCTTCAACGGTTAAAAGTTATCACCAATTATTCAATACCACTATACCATATCTGACCTGCCTAAACATTTCATAAACCTGCTTTCAATTATACCATATTTTATCAAGCAATTTTTCACTCAACATAGTAATGTATATTACCATAGAGAAAAAAACGCCTCACTCAATCACTGTCGATTCAATAGCCCTTCCACTAAAAATAAACCATCTTCAGACACTTCGTTGAGTTAGATGTGATGTTCTGACTAAATGGCCTAGAAAATAAATATTTCAGATTTGATTTTTCCACAAAATAGAGGATATGAGCGGTGTATGTGGAATAAAAAAAGCGAGTGGGCTTCAAGGTTAAAATTTTCACCGCAATCTGTGAAATAGTTTCATAAACATTTAAATTTAAACGTTAGTTAATGTTGAGTGACGATTACAAAGGGGATAATTTACATTTGATCAATATCGACGCCCAACACAGGAATAGCCATAAAGACGACCTATTTTTTGTTTTTTTGCTCAATATCTAAACAGTTCACAGTAGTGACTAATATTATCACTCATATTATCACATCAATAGGTGGAAGAAAATGGAAAAGTGATGTCTAATTAAGGAGATGTTATAACTTCTTCGACATTAAACAAATAGATGGCGTAATTCAGCAAATTTTACAACGATATTTACATGCGGAAATTCGATTAATAGAACACGCTAGGGAATTTATTTGGACTGAGTCGTATCTAGCAGCCATTAAACTGTATAAGTCTCTATATCACTAATGGTGATCGAATCGACAGACACACATAGACATAATCATGATATCGTGATAGTGCACTATATGCAAAAATGCAAGTTGGACTTTTTTTTTTACGTCGGACTATTTAAATGAAATATTCAATAGCTAGAGTTTTATCGCCCATATGAAATTCAATGTTAACGAAAGAAAATCGCTCATATTACCATATCAGTTCGTTAAATCCTCGTCGTTATTCTCTCAGCATTTTAAGGGATTCATTGAGGAGGGACTACTTTTCTCCCAAAATTTAGAGAATAGAGATCCAATCAAGGTAATACACCATAGAGAGCATTAAAATGACTGCTGCCACATCGAATGCTTTAAACTCACTTGGCAGTTGTTGCAAGCACCACAGCAACAAACTTCAGGCGGTTCCTCTGTGCAGGAAGATGGGTATTGCTGTCGAATCTGCACGCTGCAGGAAGAGACAGCTGCCAGACTGATGCGCTACGCAATTGCTCACTAAGAAGAACAGTGATTCGAGGGAAGCAACACTTGAGGCAGATGCATACTTCCTCAAAAACGCTCCTTAGCGTAAGAATTCATGTGTTTTCATATAAATTTACTTCAACAGGAATAGCCTGAAGTCTGACTTTCTCCACGTCAAATGAGAAAGAAACTGTTAAATCGCATAATCGATCATTGAAATCTACAGCTACGCAATGTTGCAGACAAAGGCGGAAGAGTCAATGAGGTGTACTCCGCTCTTCAAGGACGAAAAAGCAGAATTTTCATCCATTTCATCGACTAAAAACGCAAGCGGAATATGCGGAAATTCTAAGCACTTTATGTAACATTAGTTGTAAATACATTTATGAACATTGTAAATACATTTGTAGATTTTTTTTTGTTGTTGTTGTTGAATATTCACTTGATGCACTTATTAAAACGTTCTAATCCATTTCCAGTTTTCATTCACAAAGTTTCTTTCTGAAGATATGACCACTCGAAAAACTTCCTTTCTTCCATAGGCAAAATCATTCTATAGGCTTATCGTTTCGCAGGATGTTTATACGTTCTTTTCCATAATTAATAATTGTATATCGAAATTATTTTTACTTCCCTCAAATAAAGTCACCAACAACAATATGCGTATATAACAGCGATGATTGAGATAAAAATTTACTATTCTATAAATTCGACCAATTATTTCACTAATATTAAAAACATTCACTTTTATTTGTTATAATCGTCGATCGTATGTAACAATATTGTACGAAAAAAAATTTCACGATGTAAATACGACGAGAAATAATATAATATAGGAGAGAGACGCAGACAAAGAGAGAACTATGTCAACGAGGAGTATAGAAAAGTCACATGTGCACTGTTTTCCGTGGTAGTTCTCTTTGTACATGTGCCGCAGCAACACCTGTAGTATTCAATTGCGAGGTGAATCGTTACATGTGTTGCTGTGTTTATGTGCGCGCATTTGGGTGTGGTAAATTTGCTACGTTTATGTGCGCGCATTTGGGTGTGGTAAATTTGCTATGTTTATGTGCGCGCATTTGGTTGTAGTAAATTTGCTATGTTTATGTGCGCGCATTTGGTTGTAGTGAATATAATTGGACGTTAATTTCGCTATGAGCGCAGCCACATTCCTCAAGATCGCTATACACTTTTTCCTTTTGAAACTTCAAAATGTATGGCTCTAATGCGTTGCTAATATTTTATCTTTTATGGAGAAGAATACAGTGGTAAAAGAAACAATTGTAAGGGAATTGTACCGAAAAGTTTTAGCTTGTTTACTGTTTTTTTTTTTAGAGAAATGAATAATATAAACAAAGACAATTTATGGAAATTATAAGGAAGAGGAATTAAAATATCGATGTTTGGAAACGTTCACAACTAGAATAACAAATAACTCATCAACATTTACTCAATGACACGATCAACGCTACAAATATATAACCTTCCTTCCGGAAATCATTTGTGATGTGGTTAGCAAATTATCAACTAGATAGACGTTAGGATGAAGGCACAAGAAAGCAACGGCGGGGCGTATATGTTAGAAGTATCTAACTTTCGCATACTGCCTTAAGTGCCTCCACGAAATGAAAAAACTTCTTAGAAAGATGAATGCCAAATTTTTTTTCCTTGAAGTGAATTCGAAGTTTGTTGCATAGAATGCGTTCGATGGTCGTGATGAATATCATGTCCGATTACTTAAGACAGTCGATTGCATTCCACAATACAAATCAACTACCGATCACTGCCATAGTTGAAGATGTAACTGTTACTTGTAATTGACTGGAGTTTATTAGTTCACCATCAACTGCAAAAATGCCACCACCATCATCTGGCTTCGACATCGATTCAATCCTCAACGACCTCACTCGCACCGTCTAAATCGAACAGATGACGATGATATAGATTAGAAAACACAGTAGAATATAGAATGCTTCTTGTATAATTTTCAGTCTTCGTTTTTAATGCGTTCAGCAAAAATCTTATTGAGACTCATAGTGTAGCACAAAAAAAAGCAATTCTTCTCATTTTCTATTTATTGCATATATTTTTTTTGTCTGATCTTCATTCTCCAGAATTTGCATATTCAAAACAAAGGCAATGCCATATCTCTGGATAAGTTTGCTTGTATGTGAACGTATGATCTTATTCGTTGTATCATTTTACCTTTACGCATTCATTTCTCTCAGGTTATTCGAATCTTAGCGTTGTATAAAAATTACTCTGTTTACGCTTTACTTTTACAAGACACAGTAAAAATGCGGTTGTATAGTATCCGAAAATGTTGATAATACAGGCATGTAGTGTTTTTTAAAAAAAAGGGGGTGAAAATACACGACCTTATAACTGCTCCACTGCTACATATAAACGCCGCATTATAATAACTATTACCTATATGAACGAGTATAGGTACCCACCTTAAAGAAAGGATATTTCAAGTGTTCTCCGTTGCTTATGTCGAGGAGGAAGTTGAACAACTGTATCTTGCTATTTACTTCTCTACTAAGTGCATATGTTAGATATATATTTTCGTCATTCAATTTCGCATTAGGCATATAAATAGCATTATGGCCGATATGAGATAATGCCACCTGAAATATCCACATTGATGAAATAATATTTCCTAGCAAATATGAATATAGCATTAAAATTTCTAATATTTTTATGTTTTTATTTTTCATATGCATTGATCTGAAAAATACTTCATGAGAGGCCTCCAAAAGAAAGATGGTAAATCTTTTGCTTATAATTTCAAAAAGTCCCGATATTTCAGCAACTGCAATATCAATATCACAATAGTTGCTTATGCTCGAAGTAAATTAAATTAAAACGATGAAAATTTTTATCGAGGATTTAAAGATGCGGAAGTAAAAACAAAACGATGATCGAATTAGGAGAGAAAATTCAATAATTCCATAAGTCTCTTATCTCTAGTCATAATTTCAACAATTTATTTTCAAATTTCAAAATATATAGTTGCAATAGTTATGATTACTAACAGCGTAAATGAAGATGAATTCATCTTCAATAACAGTCCATTGAGGGGGCACCGGTTCGCTGATTTTTGGTATTCCATCGCAAAGATGCGTACTTTGGAGGAACTCATCGCTTGACGAGTTGATGAGGCATTCCGTTTGATTAGGAATCGCTCTACACTCTTCTTTTCCATCATCTGCTGCCAGCGAGCTGGTAATTGCATCATCCGCCTGTTCGGATTTAAGAAGTATTACTTCTATGCTCGTATCAAGTTATCGTAATAACAAAAAATGTCAAAATTCAGCGTTGATCAGGTTGATGTTAAACAAGCGGGCACTTTCTTGGAAGTTTTTTCAAAGCAAGGATCGGCAGAACTCAGGCAACAGAGAGCACGGAAACGAGCACAGAGATAGTGCGGACGCTCCTGGCACCTTATTTCCTCTGTTGTACGTAGACCTACTGCACAGTCTCCTCAGAGAACTTTTGTAAAAGGGAGGGAGATTCCTTACTGCTTTCCGAATGGAACGTCCAGCTTCACTGGGGAGAGGAAGAAATTGTCCACCTTAGGGGAAGGGGGAGAAGGGAATTAGAAGAAATCCTAATACTTGGATCTGAAAAAGGTGTTTTGCTCGACGATAAAAACTATCGCGCTCACGAACTCATTATATTTCTGGATTTGCTCATCAAGCTGAGCCAGATTATGCCCACAAATTCACCGTCGTGCAACCCCGACGAAGTTATTGATACCAAGCTTAATTCCTCGAATACTGCGAAAATTTGCATTTCCAAATTCATAGCCCATTGTGTCCATATCAAATTAGGTTGCAACCTATCAAACGAGGAAAAGTTGTGCTATCCTGGAGAAAAACCTCCTCATTAGACAATTTTTCCATATCACTTTTTTGCCCAACATTATCCGAAGATGCCAGTAGAGTACTCTTCAGACGTCTTGCATGCCTGGCGAAATTCATAGGCGCAGAATCGAGTAAGCTCGCAAAAATTTTGATTCCCATACAAGCCTCTCAAGCCGCCTATATTTCTCCAGGATCGATTTTGCCAGTCATATACACAAATGTATGGCTTACATATTTTATCTCTAGTAATCCATACATTGCGTTTCAATTATCTCTCTTATTCATTCGAAAGTTATCATTTAGAAATAAAAACAGAAAAAAAGCGCCCGTCTTTTATAGAGAGGGGTTCTGCTATACTGGCTGAGCGTTTCCGATGTGATCTTTGCTTGAGGATTATTCATCCGTTGCGGAAAGCCACTACGAGCTACCGAATATTGCTTAGGAAACATGACGCGTTCTCGCGTTCTCCTAACTCGTAATTTATCGTGTGAAACTTCCATACGGACATATTTCGTTCGTATATCATTTGGGAGTGAAATTGCTCGCACACCAAGAAAATTTTAAGCGGACGGGGAATTACCTTTTGTATCTTCTACAAAAGCGATTCAATGCCACGAATGTCCTTTTAGGTGGGAGGGAAAGGGGGGAGAGAGAGGAATCAACCAGAGACATAATTAAGCATAGATTAAGTTTGTTCTTCTTTTAAATTTACATGAATTTAGAGCGCACATCCTGCTCAGCCTAAACTATCAGCTTTTTTATGGCTACTAATGCGCATTGGGCATAGTACAACGAAGTACATCAAAGCCATGCTACGACGTCTTTGTCATGCGACTGTGCTCCACAGCAGTGCCAATGTTCTTGTATGGCAATATTTTTCACTGATCCGCGACTGTTCATTGAGGAGCTTCCCAATTTCTGTTTTTTCCGTGTTGATGACAGTGCTAGGAATGTATGGGCGCTCTCCATTTTCACAGCATTCTTCAGTGTAGTTATTCTTTTCAAAATTTGCTGTTAGAAATTTATTGCTTAAATTTTAGCATCATTTCCACAAAAATTTGCCTTAGTGATCTAGTTTTTAAAAGATGAGCTGCAATATTATACTGTATAATATATTATGAAATTGCCAAACTGATAGGACATAGTGTTCTATAGTTTAGGCGTTGGAGGGTGCTTCGAAGCGCGTCACATTAATAGGTTCAAATTGCGATGCTAAGCGATTTTCGAATCCATTTCGTGCAAGGATGTTCGCCAATGTACGCTTATTTCTTTCGAGACAAATATTTGTTCCTTTTTTTTTTGAATGCAAGTCATTATCGCATCTTTAGGGCGATTTATTGAATATGTTTTCGAATTGTTGTTTATGATTCTTATTCATATGCGTGTAAAGTTTTTGCAAAACTTTGCGAAAATCAAGAAGCGGATGATCCCGACTTCATAGCATATGCGTAAGATGAAGGCAGTCTTCCATGAAAACTGGATCCAGGCTCCATTTTTTGCATCGTATAGGAGGTTTACGGAAAACGAATTTCGTCGAAGCCTACGACAAAATGGTGGCATATGCGCCGTAGTAAAGCTCATATGCTTTATGTATAAGGGCACTGAGTTGACACAGAAAGCTACGGAATATGATGGGACGAGGAGCAAAAACAACGGTGGAAACATTTCGTGAAGGATGAGAAAACAGACTGAAACAACGCACGAAATCACGCGTGTCAGATTTTAACCTACAGGCTTCACTTTATTCCAGCCTTATAATAAGTGGGTAAAACAAGGGCGAAAACTTAGACCTACACCATCATGAAATTCAGCATTTGAGCTTCATTCCATCCATACTACTAATCACGGCTTGATGAAGTGAGCATAGAATGCGCTTCTGTTTTCTTTGCTGAATAGGGCATAATTTGCCTTTTCCACATGAAGCAAACGTTGCAATTGATACGTTCATCTTTCATCAAACCTCTGAGGATAACTTGCTCTCTCTCACATCATTTCTGAGCATTTATTTAAGTTTGTTACTTTTTTAAATTGTGTTTCAATGACGTCAAATCGAATTCTAGTTTGAAAGGATGCACGCAAGTAGCCCAATTTTTCAGGTAGTGTGATATAGCATATTCCCAGGGAAATTTCCGTTCCCGCAAAGTGTACTACATGTCTGGTAGGGGGGTTAGATGGGTACAGTTTGTAGAATATTTCACTATCACCTTATGTTCGCTCATCAACTCTGAGATGTCTTATAGACGCTCATGAGCGCTTATCTTGCTGTTAAAGCAGTGAATATTTCACAGAAGTCAGTTTATGTCGGTGGTCTAGTCGGTTAGGTTGAAACTGGTTGGTGTGAGAGAAGGAACCGCAAATGTGTGTATTTTTACACCCCGTTTAGTTGGATTCTCCACCTTTTGCTTAGACTTCATTTCTGACTATGACTTTTTCATTTTGTAAAGACTGTGACCATTAGAGCACCATCAATTTTGCTTCATGCAAATTACACGGGTTGTAAGCGCAGTGACACCTGGTGCATTATGCAGATTCAGAATGTGGTAAAGAACCGGTACTGCTGCAGCTAGCTCATAATGGGACCCGAGAGGAAGAGGGCAAGGATAGAGGAAAAGTGGTGTCATGAACCTCTCTAAAGTATCCCACTTGGCTTTTAAATCTAAGCCACACTCTGGATAGGTCACGTATCTATTCGAAGGTCCCCATTTTAAGTGACCGACAATTCCCGATTTCTTTTCTCATCGAATCACACAGAAGTAATGATAATAAGTAAATATATAATATAACGGTAATATAGTTTTTTTTAAGTGATAGATCGCTGTTTCTATTTTAGAAAAGTTTTTCCCAAGTTCTGCTCTCGAATGATTGTAACAGTTTAACACATTGCATGGTTAATTGGCTTGCAAAAACCAATTGTTCACTTTTTTTTTCACAAGAGAGCACCTCTTACGTGCATGCACGACGTGTTCCTTCGATATTTAGGGGATTGTTCAAATGTTCATGTGCATTTTTTTTTTTTTTAATTTGGAACACTTCTGTGCTCATAATTTCTTAAAACCTCATGAAGGGACTCCAGAGGACAAGATATGTTTTTTTTTAATTCACGAGCATCAAAATGCTTTCAAAGAGGACCAAAGGTAAGTACACCTAATGAAAAAATGTAAGTAAGCGCAGAGAACAAGGTGTGACATGAATGAAGAGTATAAGTATAAGTTTCACTGACGACGTGAGCAATTCTGATGTCTAAAAAAAGCAGGAAAAGACATTAAGTAGCAGACATTTCACTGCTACACGATTTGAGTGAACTAAAAAAAATGCCTTAAAGCTGATCTATGAAGGTAAATGAACATCTGAACTTAGAACGATGGCAGTTTTAGTTATAACGAGAGGATTATATAGACGACTCTGCGAATTAATCAAATGTGAGGAATGGATACAACTTGTGTACCATGCCAAAATATGAGCACCTATTTTAGAAAGCATCGGGCATAGATATGTCATTCATGCTTATCTATAGGTCCGCGAATCCATCAAAAACCCCAACTACATCAAACATGGATAGTTACGCTAACGCCATTTATGCTCACACTGATAATCCTCATACCTGACGAGAGGTGTCATTGAAAAATCGATGCAACTGAAACAGTGGTTCCTAATGGAAAACAAATGCGTAGAATTCAAACAGTAATTGTATAAGAGCATGGCTACCCATTGCTTAAAAAAAAAAAAAAAAGTGAAATTTAAGCGTTAACTGGTGTTGATGAATTGCATGGAATTAAAGCACTGATTAATGATAATGCAAATTTTTCTAACGTTTCTTTCGCTGATAGCAATGAATGATTGAGGAATGATTGCATCATTAATTTTTTTTTTTTTTAATTGGACGGCATTCCTTAAACAAGAAAATATTTGATTAGATAGAAAAAAGAAGAGAAAAGAAGAATTAAATAATAAAATAGACTATATGATAGAGATGAGGGTAAATTCATATCACAAATCCTCCTCCATGTATTCTTCTTTTCTTTTCTTGCTTTATTCTCTCTATTTGTTATTTCTCATTCATTTATTAAAATGTTGTCTAATCAAGAATAATGCGATCGTTTTTTCAATGATCTGTACTGATGAAATGTTGAAACGTTGCGCAATAGATCGCTGCTATCAGTAAAATACACTGAGTTAGCGCAAATATATTTCGTTTCAAGAATAGTAATTAGTACTGAAAAAAAAAAACAGTTTTAACCGAAATACTCGTTGTCGGTCGTAAAAATGCATGAAATTAAAGTAATGATAAAAAGTATGTATAGTTAAGACACTAAAGTTGTTAGGTATTTGTGGTGGTTAAAATGATAGCTGATGCTATTTAAAATTTTTCTAAATTATTTCCGCACATTTCCACCTTCTAAACAGAAACAATGAGCAAATCTGAACATCCTGAACTTTATATTGGCTGAAGTAATCTTTGAAAATTCCGACTTGAAGCTTGAGCTAAGCAGTTTAACTTTCGGGATGAGAAAAAAAAAGGCCATTAGACAATTATTTTTTTGCAATCAGATAAACGCTTTCATTTCGGATTTAAAGAGTCTCCTTTTTGGATTAGAGCGTTTGGATTTTCTCAAAGATTTGGGCGAAGAGCATCTGTTACACTTTGCGCATTTGTCTCACTTCATGCCTAATATATGTGCAATTTTTCATTTGCGTGCAATGTTTTTCAGCTTCAGAAAATCAAAACAACAAGATACAACTGTTTGAACCATGGGGGGGGGGGGGGGGGGGGGGGAGAGAGGGTGCTCTAGTGGACTAAAGGGTTGAAGTAGTGCTTACATATTCATATCTTTTGAGTGTTTTTCGACCTTTCATAACTCTAGTATTGTTGTTCTCGGTGCATTTAAAAATGATGTAAACCCTCCTAGACAAGGATCGAAATCATAGTGGGGCTATGAGTTAGAGTGTCGGATTAATTAGTCTTTAATTTATTTCTGTGGATATCTTCCTCAAGGTTTGCAACGTTCAGCTTTATAATATGAACTTATGCCACCTCAAAAGCCATCCCAATTATTTTCTGCGCGTTAAGTGGACATTCCAACTGTCGTAGATTGCTGAGTTTCCATGAAAATCGAGCAAATGAACTGCTGCTGTGTGAAGAATGAATCCTTTAAAAAATATGAACTCACGAAAAATCTGAGTGGAATAATGAATTTTTCTAAGGTTTTATAAAAGCATAAAGAAAATAAACAAAAACCTTTTATGTGGTAACCTGATCACAAAACTATACTGTAGATTTGAAATCTTTAAAAGCAGCATTCGATAAGGTTCTCTGATCATTCGAAAACATGTGCTGCATCAGTTTCTTGGGGAATTTTTTCCTCAACACTAAAATCAAAATCACAGGCTGATTTAGGCACATTGCATCTTAATTTCGATGAGAAAAGAACGTCGGTTTTATTTGCAAGTGCTATCATTATGCAGTGAAGTATTCAACGCAGTTCGTTGATAAGTTGTGGACCAACCGATATGAGCAACAAAAAACTGAATGTTTGATAAGGTGTGTGCGGGTGAGATCGCAGCTAACAAATCCGAGCTCGCTGTTCCCAAATTTCAAATCGCATTTCTCTCATCTGAAGAACTTCATCTCTCACATCCCTATCCCTCTCCACTGTTCCTTGCTTCTCTCATATTGCTGCCTTGTAATCGTATCGAGAATGAGACGGAGAAAAAAGGGAAGGGGGGTCGCGAATCGCAAATTTTAAGCTGCAAAGTTTTCTGTCTGATGGCTTACCACCAGCTTAAAGTCAGCGTTGAATAACGCAAAATATCATAGTGTGTGGATTTTAGCTGCAGTTATTGCAATAATAAAGCATCGCTTTCCTTTTTGAAAGAAATTATTCAGCCGTTGATTCAACGTTCATAGAATGATGAAAATATTAACACAAAATGAGAGAAAGTTAACCTTGAAAGGGGTGTAAATTGTGGCTGCTGCATGGTGCATCAGAACTTTTCAGGAACGATAGTCGGCATCGATAGACGCGTAGACCTGAAAAGAAGAATTCAATTAGAGCTCCACCTTCTACAGTTTCTACAACTCTGATATACTGAGTTATTCAAAAGTATTTGGCAGACCGCATGCGATCTTTTACTGTTGTCCCCATATTGCTTTGATGGCTTCTTTCATTTCTCTTCAATAGAAGCCTTTGTCCTCGAGATCTGATAAAATAAGGGTCTTCTTTTTCGTTAGAGAAACTTTCCAAAATAGAAGTTCCTTTTCTCGAAAATTGAAGTTGATTGAAAACGTTTTATGAAGATCAAGCATTTTTTAAGGATGGCTGTTCTTTGGAAAATTGGGAATTATGGAGACCTAGTCAAAGAAATGGAAAAATACTATATATTTATATTGGTTCATTTTAGAATAATCTCTAGTCGTATAGGTATGCAATGTTGAATTTTTCTCGTTAAAGATTCTCATATATAAAAGAATCCATAGAGTTTAATTCAGAAGCATTTAGCTAGTGATGAACCGTATTAATTGTGAATCATATATTTTCATTCTGTGATTGATGAAAATCGCATTTCTGTATAATGCATTTTTTAAGTGACAAATTTCATCGATAAATTATTACTCAGTAGAATATATTAATTTAAAAAAAAAACGGAACCTAAAAAGCATCGTATCAATGCGCCGATTGTAAAACGTGCTCTGCCAAAAATTTACGCCAACGTTCACTTTCGATATCTGCAACTTGAAAGAGGTGATCAGTTGTTGAAATGCAATACATCGATAGGTGTATATATATATATATATATATATATATATATATATATATATATATATATATATATATATATATATATATATATATATATATATATATATATATATATATATATATATATATATATATATATATATATATATATATATATATATATATATATATATATATATATATATATATATATTATATATATATATATATATATATATATACAGGGCGATGCTAGACGATTTTAATAGGTAAAGTTTATTTAGTAGGGTTTAATGAGTTCATCAGTGAGCGGCAGCTAAATGCTCATCGTCTATTGTATTACGAGAGGCGAAAGATGCACTTGTCTCAAAACGCTTATTTGCGCGTTTATGGCTCACATTTCTTTAATGCATTCATACGATTCTTGTAGATGTATATTCGTTGTAATATAAGCCTTTCTTCCAAAACAGAAGAACAATATGCTCATAAAAGCGTATTCATGCCCATACAGATATCATCTTTAATCAACTAGAAGAATTAGCTCACCATTCATAAATGCCTTCGGCCGTAGTACTCAATCAGCATCTGGCTTATACTTACGAATTTTTGGAGCTATTTAAAATCTTTGAGGAAGAAAAATGCACAACTTATCCATAATGTACTAAGCTGAGATGAAATTCAATTAGGAGCTCTCCTAATACATACGTGCAAATAAGATTAGAACATAACTGTTTTGCCAAGGGTGGAAAATAGAGTGAAAAAAAGTTCGCTTTCGCACAGATCCATTTGTTAATTTGCGGTATTTATACTTCAAGAACTTATGCAAATTTTAAGCCGTAAAGTATCGAATTGTTGAAGCATTTCAGTCGGTAGAAATATAAACGCACATCTAGGAGCAATTTAACAATCAAATACTCGCATATTGCTAACCAATATCCGAAAGGAGTCCATATCCGACGGATAAAAACGCTGCAAACGAGGCACTTGACGTCTCGACGTGTAATAAATTCACCGGAAGGTTAGTCGTTTTTGAATCGCATATGGCATTCATCGCATGCCTAACGAATTTCTTCATATCCGTAACGTTTCTAAGAGTTGAAATAATTCAATCAAAATAAGTTTTTGATGAAATAGAATCTACAAAATGAATTTGTATTGATTTAATGAAGAGGGTATAGTGATCGAAATAGCATTCAAGAGAAATTACGACAGGAATTAAGATGTATAATGAGCGCATTGAGTATATCCAAATCTGTGATGTGCGAAAATATCGACAAAATTCATTTTTCGATCGCCGACCACCGATCTTTAACGAGTGTATATTGTAGAGCTGCTGAAATATTTTGAATTTTCGAACCTCAGTTAAGGTAATGAATTTGTTCGATCTGCACCTCTTAAAATACGACTCTTGAGAGGGAAATCGTACTCCGATTATTGGAGTTTTGCGACTTCATCGAAACTCCTAATGTCGCTTCATAGCACCTGTCTATTTTGCAACACGATCTGCCCCTCAGAGCTCGTATCTTATAGATAGAGATCGAACATATCCATATTACCTGAATAGGATTATGAAATTAAATTTTTTGACAGTTCTGGATCGGCGGCAATACGCTCGAACTATAAGTGTTGCCAGGATCTCCACAGTGCTAGAAAGATCCACCGTCCTTTTTATATTGTCATACCTCTAATTTAGTTTCGAAATTGGTAGGTTAGTTTGTGTTTGTTTGCAACAGTGCGTTATGATATAAAGTGATCGTCTCGAACGATGAGAATTTCTATATCTACACAAAAAAACTGTTTAAAACTATTGCAAATAAGTCAAAATTGGACCTGTTGAGGTGATGGAAAACAGATGCCAATAAACCATTACCAGAACCAACAGGAATTATACCAATGGGCATGTGAGAGAGGAAATACTTTCGGTCTCTGCGCTCTAATATTCCATTAATTACCTATAAGCGATTTCGTATAGTTTTACACAATTGTGCCTTGATGAATCAGTTGATCTAATGCGTGCTGCATCTAGACTAGAATTTCCAGGTGATATGTTTGAATATTTTTCCAGATGATATCGACATATGAATAAAAACGCCTCAATGAGACGTTTCCGCCGAAAAATCCTAAATTTTAAGTGGAAACAACATTTCGTTAACGGATGGAAAGCGGAGCTATCTTGAAAAAATTTTTCCAACTTGAATTTTACTTCTCTTGTTAAATGATAACATAGATGTCTAAAAATTTAGAAATTGAAATCAAATATGATTTACTCTATACGTTCGAGAAGCTATGCAATTCCATACACCAAAAATTCCTCCTTAGAGTTCACCTTATAGAAGAGAATATATTCGATAAATTTCATTGCTATGATCATTGGTGGTTTTTCAATGTGCGACGTGAATAAACGCATAAATAGATAAAGTAATGGTATCAAATACTATGATACGTTTTTTGAGAAATGTGTTTTTGAACGAAAGAAAAAAGAAGCGCAAATAGCTTTCACAAACTTCAAAGATGAGTCCATCTCCAGATAATATTACGATCGAGTTGTATTTTTGAAGGCAAGCGCATTCACTAACGAACATCTTCGCATGATTCGTATGGCCTAAAAATATGATTTAATGATATAATCGATGTTTTAATTGAGGCAAAAAAAATTTTTTTTAAGATATGAAGCAGACAGTTATTAGGTAGAGAGGAAATTCAGCTCACATTGTGCAAGGAAGCGTCGACTGTTGGAAACAACATTAGAGATTCATTAGGCACTCGAAGAATTTTCATTTCCGCTGTCTTTAGGTATAGAATAAGTAGTCAAAGAATCGCGCATGCTTTCTTTGCAATATCCAATCGTAAATGTTGTCACTATCATATTATCGCCATAGCGTTATCACAGTTGATGAAATGAAATCAAAGACAACATTTTTGCACTGTGAATTTCTAACTTCGAAAAAATAACAGCGAAGTTCACGGTTCAGAATTGCAAACGAGATTTTGACTCGCAAAATCACACAATTTCGATAGCGAAATTTAACGACCACAGATTCATACATGGGAATCCAATTATATCGAATAGACATAACCGCTTTTACATGTAAATACAGAGAAACATACACACACAAGCATCCAAAAAGAATACCACCATGCCACATGCGCAGAACACTAAGCGGAAGCGCGCAGAAGCAGGTGAATAAAAGAATACCATCAACGATGCAAATGGTGAAAAGCACCAATTTAAATTGAAAACAATGGAAAAAAATTAAAAATGATGAAAAGAGCCAAGAAAATACCAGTAATGATACAATCATAGGGTATTGAGGCTGCTTTAAGTTGCGGTGAAAGCATATGTTCAAAGATGTGACGTGCTTGACCCACTCCACTTCGAGGATTCACAAAAATCAGCACACGGTTATTGTCGACGCTCATTTTCAATCTGCAATGATATTCATCGTTTGAGTACTTTATATAAGCCGAGTTATTATGCAGTAACAATTGCAATCATACGAATGAGTAAGACACGTCAAATAATTCTGCTATAATAAAGTCTTCTATTGCGTTGCATTTATTTCAACTCATTAAGGAATCATATTATAGCAATTCTCTATGTCTCAATGCTACCTATGAAGGTGTCTGTGTGTGTCTATTTGCTCGACACTCTCAAGTGCCGAATTATTAGAGCTAGGGTCATGAAATTCTCTAGGTGGGATGTAACTACGGGACCATTTGTTCAAATCTTTTCGATCCGATCGGTCCATTTCCTGAAAAGTCAGGACATTTAGGAGTGATAGGAAATTTGCATATATTATAAGCGGCATAAGTTTGAAAGTACACCTGATAACACGTTATATCATAATTTTTTATCAACATATCACCTCGGAATAAGGATGCTGCAACTCGGCTCATTTTGGAGAGGACTTTTAGTGAAGCGAGGGGAAAGCGGGAAGGGGATAATAACCGATAAATTTTGAATAACTCGTATCCTATCGGTCTTCTAATACACCTCTGCATTATTTTTGTACTCTCTTCATTACGCCACTGCATTTGGCTAGATTGTTGCTTTTAACGTGGAATTGCCCTTTTTGCAGTGTTAACGGTTATATCATATTTGTTCTTGAAGAACTAATTCCACTAGCGTAAAAGCGCATTTTGAGCGCAATAAATGCTTCACTGCGTTACTTGTATATATATATATATATATATATATATATATATATATATATATATATATATATATATATATATATATATATATATATATATATATATATATATATATATATATATATATATATATATATATATATATATATATATATATATATATATATATATATATATATATATATATATGCAGTGGTTGTAACACAAACAGTTTAACCAGTTTGATTACAGAATAGGTTACCTCTCGCTCAGTGACAAAGACAAACATGCGTAAATAGTTGAAAAAGCCAATAGAATAAGCACGAACTGAGTGAGCACTTTAAATAGGCTTTTAAGCATTTACGAAGACTTCTTCAGCAAGCGTCATTGTGTGGAGTTCGGTGAGTTAAGCGTTCTCAGACAACAGCACTGTAACAGGACCATTCAGATAAAGTGAAGGTTACTTTTTAGCCAAAAACATTTCATGACACTGTGGGATATGAAAAACTCATGCATTGCTTATGAATGAAATAGAAACCCTCAAGCCGCAGATCAGCAAATGAATAACGACAAAGAAAAAGTCAAGCGGCGCGCTCATACAACCGGCATTTGCTTGATAGCACCGCTTTAACCCACCTATCTCCGACAATGAGCAAGAGTTTAGCGTGTTATCACCTCAACCACGATAACGAATGATCGAACCAAGCATGCACTTATTTTTCTATGATGACCGTCTTTGAGAAACGTAAAAGAATTGACGAAGACGCTCACTTCAATCAGTAATTTACGAATACATCGATATCTAAACAGGAAGTTTTTGCATCATAGCTTTTGAAAATGCCTTATTAATTTCAAACTCTCGACATTAAATCCATTCTATTTGTCCGCTTTTTGTAAAGCGTTATTCGATCTAAAACTCGTTCTCTGCATCTGGCTACTTCCTTTTGCCTTCGTTCTTACCTTCAACAGCCGATTATCGACGATGATGTACTTGTCACGCCATTTTTTACGTCATTTGACCGTTTTACTGGCATTTTTTAGGCAACTTGACGTTGCGTCTGCGTTCATAAGCTAGTTTTCATTGAAAATCAAGCAGTATTATTACGCAAACACGCACGACTTATTACCGAAGACTTGTTCTGAGCAAATGTGAACCGCACTAAACAGATTCTCATAATGGGCATTCTTTGCAGCAGTACTAGTCAGACCAACTGGTTGAACAGGTATTCAAAAACAGTGGCATGTCACCAAACAATGTAATTTCATATAAAGCTGGTCACTCATAGAAATTCGAACACGAAAATTTGAATTTTGTTCACATTCGATTCGTTGAAATTTACATACGGAAAGTTTGCTTCCATCATTAAGTCTACATGATTCGTAAAGAATTTTATTAGCGGCAGCGCAGTTGCATTTGTGAAGTTATGCAGCAATTGATGTCCTCAAATTTCATCACCCTGTAGATTTCAGGGTTCCTCAGTTGAAACCACTCAATAATAGCAAACTTTCAAATATATATGGTGCAGCAATTCACATTGTGCAAAATCTTGCAAAAAAAAAGCGTTTTCTTCGTATTATATGGCATTGCAATCTAAGCGAAACGCATTTAACACGCATTTATTATACAGTTACTCGTGACTGTGCATTGTCTTTGTTTTCTTTTCTTCTCTGATTATCAGGAGTGCAACCGGCGCATCATTTCAGGCAGTCTGTTCATGGCATTAGGTGTGCGGTGATGTAAAGGTATGAAATAGGTAATGTGGGGTGTCAGGTAGATTTAGCTGCATTAGGAAAGCAAAGTGGCAAAGGAACATAAATTTGTACTACCCGATTGCATTGATTTCAAAATGCAAACAAATTATGCTTTGCTTTTTTTTTTTATTTGGTTGGCTAAATTCACAACTTCGACTAAAAAGTTGTTTTTTGTTCAAATCCTATCGAATATAACATGCAAATGTTCGCTTACGTGTCAATAACGCACATGTAATGATATCGGCTCAAAAAAAAAAACCGTGCTTTGATTGATACCGAACTGTT
This sequence comes from Ascaris suum, assembly GCA_013433145.1. Lineage (NCBI taxonomy): Eukaryota > Metazoa > Nematoda > Chromadorea > Rhabditida > Ascarididae > Ascaris > Ascaris suum. The sequence continues at coordinate 2,526,142 of CM024187.1, forward strand.
AGTACAAGCAAAATATTGAAACAAATGAGGCAATTTCAACAATGATGATCACCATTTCAGCGGGGCTAGGATAAGGCGTCATGATGCTATTTTCTGATTATCAAATACCCTGTGAAACGTTTATACTGAAATTTAAATAATAAGCACATATATGCGTAAATTCTACAAAAGAAAGGGAAAATATTTAAACAACTATAAAATTTTTTCGTACTAGTTGTTCTGCTTCAGACTAAGTGTAAATTAAAGAAACGAGCAGATAAATACAAGAATTTCCATCTTTTATATTTCTGCAATTATATATGCAATATTTTCTCAACTATTAAATGCTGCCAATATATGAAAGAATTGCTCATTTATGAAAATCTTCTTGAAATGATGCGTCCAACATTTGTGCTGGAATATTTTTGACTGCGGTTTAGAGCACTATGAATTAAAATGTTCCCTATTTTAAGGATATTTTCATTCTTTTTCAACCGATTGCATTGGTTTAATTCAATAGCAAAAACCGCAATATTTCATAATGCACCTTTCATGATGATAACGTTAATCACCATCAATGAAAACGATATAGTATTTAATGATGCACAACAATGTTCTTATAATATAATACACAAGTAATGAGGAATATTAACCATTTCGTTTTGTATTTTACATATTGCTATATTTTTCTCGATGAATTTTTTCGTGATATCTTCATATGCCTTTCACAAATTCAATGATATTGAAAACTATAGAAAATTTAGTTTAATAAATGTTAATAGAAATTTATTATTAGATTCGACAAGATTCGGGTCATATTTGCTATAGCTTGATGTGGAAATAATATTCATTCTCTATTCATATGAATTACAGCAATCTATAGGATAGTAAATATAAATAATGGTTCGCTATTATTCGATCATGAGTGATTTATAATTTTGATAATGATTTGTGCAGCTGATTGCAAAACATGATATATTCATATAGCGAACGATAGGTGAATGATGTTCGAAGTTTTTCGTCGGTTAGTCCCTCTTAAAAAATTACCGACGGTCAACGAAATGTCAATCCAATTGTGAGGTCGAGCTCGCGTATTGTTCCCTTTTTTTTTTTTTTCTTCTAGCGATGATAAACGTTTTGCTCTCGGCGCAATCCCTCTAGATGAGCGTCCTAACTGTCTATTTCTATTTCAGTTCAAAGTTTTTATTCAATCATTAACTTGATCTGTTCTCTTGTAATATTTTTATGCCATCTAGACCGCTAATGCTCATCTTTTCTCTACTTGATACATTTTCAGCTAACGGTCGTTGGTGTGGCATACGATTTTTGATCGTTGAAAATTTTGTTTGCATCGGATAAACATTGGCACATCTTATGAATTAACGTTAATACGCTTTCTTGAACGAAGAGAGACGCATTCGAATTGATGCCGATTATGAAGCATTCTCGCTTTCTTTGTTTTTATTCGTATAAACTTTGTCATACATTATTTGATGTTGATGAATTGTTCCTTTATTTTATTTGTTCTTTGCATAAATTATAAGCTCATATTGCTATTTTGAGACTCTGTATAAGAACCCGTTAAAGTGAATTACTTGTATTAGTAGACGTATTTGATGATTTTAAACAAAATTTTCGTGAAGAGAATTCAGTTCATCCACTCTTCATCTAGTACTATAAAAAACATTGTCAATTCGCTATACTCTAAGCATCTAAATTGAAGTAATTTCAAAAATGAAAATGATAAAGGCGTTCGTTTGAAGTGTTTTTATATAAGTGTATCGCATATTGTTGACCATTATAGAAATGATTATGATGAAATATATCATAAATTTATGATTTACTTAATAATTTCTAAATTTTCTTTGGTGTATCTATATTTAATTCTCTTTTTTTTAACAGATGAAATGAAACAATTACGAAAAATCTACTTCATATTTGAACAAATCAAAAACGCATCAAAGGCATCTCGTTGACACTATAGAAGAAACTAATCTGTAAGATGCAGTAAAAATACGGAAGCAAGTTCCACAACTTAGAGCATTAATAATTTTTGAAAATTGAACATATTATCGAGAAGTGGAAAAAAAAGCGATCGATGAAAAGCTTGAAAGCTTAAACTTGCAAGGGATTTATATATGAGAAGATGTGATGGCTTGTACACTTTCCTGATGTTCCTCTCTTTTAAGCGTCTTAAGTGTGAATATGCAATAAAGTCGACTTAAGATAGAATACCGATCATTGTTGTTCCGCTGTTTCTTTTTCTTTTAAATCCCGTTGAGTGATTTTTTTTTTTATTGCAGTAGTTGGGAATGAATTTTGTTTTCGTCGCCTATTACATAAGAGTTCTCTTTCAAAGAATTTCTTTGTAAATAATTTGATTATTTAGGAACGAGAATATAATTTCTGTAAGAGTCATGTAAATGAAAAGACATCTAGAAGTTTCGATGAAAAGTTAGAACATATATTGCACAGAACCGAGACATATATACAAAATGCAAAGTAATGGAATTTACTACTGTCTGAAATTTTCTAAAGAATTAGATTTCCTCGTATATAATTAGGTAATCGATCATGTGTCATATTTAATGAATACGATCATTGGTAAATATATTGTGTTGTTGCTATTGGTAAGAAGCAGTACATATCTACTTATAGGACTGGCCACTTAATTTCTATGCCTTAATTGCTTTTTGCTTCAAATTAGCAATGCTGAATTGTTGGTCGGGTAATGTGCACGCATGCTAATGTCTCTCCTATTTTGTATACGTTATTGGACAGAAAGATGAAAAAAATAATAGGAAGGATATTTATTTGGAGAAACAAAGGAAACCACACAAAGCGCTGAAAATATTTAAACATGCGTAAAGGAGAAATATACATAAATAAAAGAACCTATTTAAATTTTCTATTTGTATATACTTATGCTTTAAAAAAAACACAGACGCACACACAAAACTTGTATGTAGGTGCTATCACTTCTTTATCAATTTGCAGGGAGAAGGAAGTTATTGCTGTTTATATTTCTTGGCTTCATCCATAGAAATGCATTAAAAACAAAGTATTTGCTTAGCAAATTTATTTCATATGCACAGGCGTATTTCTGAAGAATCGATATCCTTTTGAAAAGAAATGGGAAGGAGGGGTGTGTCTTCGAGTTGGATGTTGAAGTTTATGAAGAAGCTACTATCTAGGAGAGGGAATCGTCTTGATGAAAAGACCTATTTTCGACGTTTTACGATATAATGCAAAAACTTTCCAAATAACAGCTTTCAATATTTCTTACTGTTTTTTTTCTCAGCTATCATTTCTCAAATTTGACAATTTTAAATGGGTTGGCGAAAAATTTCTGCTTCATTTTTGCTCACTGTGGTTTCGTTCATCGAATGTCGATGTTATGCAGAAGTGCTATCAATCAAATCGCCTATGTGCAATGTTGCACTAACCGTGAATACATGTGGAAATACGGCGTAAACTTGCGCATATGACCACATGAAGAAGATCGACGCTCTCCCACTAATTAATCCCGAACATCCATATTCTTCATTTCACCCACTAACATATTTTCACCAACAATAAAACCCATTTTAGCCACAATATAGATATTCTACTTCAAACGTTTACCACTTTGAATATCTTTAGTCCATTTTGGTAATGCAAACTGCAGCACAATTTGCAATTGATACACGGAACATGATATGATCCCTCATAATGGTATACGAAATAGCTGTGGTGCGTGATTATACTCTGACCTATTGATGCACTAAATAGCAAATCGGTATTGTATTTCAGGAAATGCAACATGAGATCACATCACTTTTTTGCCGAATAGCAATTTGACTCGCTCTCCTCGTCCACCACTCTATTTACATGGAAAATATTCAAAACTTTCAGGCTAGAAGATGGTATATGTCCCATTTGTGTACAGTTGCAAATGCAAGTTTTTGCTGGCATTACATCTTAATGCTATGGTGCGCTTGTCGAAGCCATTCGATGAATTGACACGGCGAATTGTCGGGCTCCCTTAGGCATTACTTTAATTGTGCTTTCTTGCCGGTTCACACTTAAAATCCGTTTCCGATTTCCGCAGTTTTGAAAGCCTCAAAATGAACGACTGATTTGCGGTTTGTCAAGGTGGTGACATTCTCAATATGAATTCGGCGAAGTACTTTTTTTTCCTCTAGCCGTACACAAATGGCGCGCATTTTGTTAGATAAAACATCAGCAGTTAGTTTTATGTTATTTCTTTGAAGGAACCCCAAGGGAGTTTTCGTTCGCTGACATGTGCCCATCCTCGGTGACGTGAACCTCCATTCCTTCAGGCAAACTCATTCAAACGGTGTGAAAATGACGATTCATTTCCTGTACTTCTCAGATCCTCTCAGTTCATTAAATTATGGTTCGATAACATTCAATGATGCATACAACTAGAAAGGAACTTTTTGGGTCTGTCAACGAGCGCTGGAACGGTCAGGGTCAGCATGCAAAATCAACGAACCAAAGCAAAACGGATTCTGCTGAACGGCGTCCCCTAGTTATGAAATGGTGCTTCGAAAAGAACTGTGAAATTGTCTCGCCTTCTCTTTCAAAGCACAGTATTTCGTCATAATTGAAGAATTGTTAGCAAAAATGTTCTGTTACAATGTTCTTTCAAAGTCGAAAATGCTCTTTCAAAGCCCAAAAATGTTCTATTACACATCGACACAGATACGCCACCTAATAAAAGCTTATATTTTATATTTCCGCACTCATCAGTTGAGTACGTGCTAAAATATTACTTCCTACGACCCCTCATCACGCAGTGTTCAGAAGTGTCCTACTAGTGGTGGTTCACGGTGCCGAAGTGCTGCTTCGAAGAGGATGGATGGTGCGAGGGTCTCGCATTCTCTTTCAAAGGGCATTATTTCATCACATGCCTTTCAAATGGCCCACAGCCAAACGATATGTGTTTACTTTAGTCTGGGACAGTTTTGGCATTACTGGATTGCAACCATCTCCAAAAGCAATGTGAATTACCAAATGAACCCTTGTAAATTGCCTTATACGGTCCCTGAATTCGTTGTCTATCAATCGAGCTCTCTCTGCGGTCGACTTGTCTAACAATGGAAGCAGGGGCTAACACGGTTTCGTTCCATTCTATAGAGGGACCGTCCGCTGAGCAATTGTATTGACGGCCCCCAGAAAATGGCGGCAACGCACGTGCACACAGCTCCGACGGGTATTGGTTGTCCTTCTTTTTTTTGGGCGTCTATCTCCGCTCGTCATCTTTCGTTTTCATTTTCTCTCGTCCCTTTATTCCGTGCACCCCTGGTCCCTCTTTGATTTCTGTGTCTCTTTATCAAATGTTGCGATGGCACGTTGCACCCTGTTCGATGCACTCTGCAAATGGCGATGTCTGTTCGTATGTGTCTCTCTTTTCATTCTTTACGAATGACTTTACGGAGCGAGTTTCAACGACGCGTTCGAGGGTCACGTCACAGCTGCTATCTGCCATCGGTGCGGGTACATTTCCGAGACAGAGAGAGCAAAAGTGAGAAAGAGAGAGAGAGAGAGAATGAAAGAGTGACAGGAAGAATGCTAAATTTGTTTGCTGTGTTCTCGTTGACGTTCGTGCACTATTGGATGGTGCCGCTCTCAGATGGGTACAAAACTTTGTGTTGCTATGCGTTTGGCATATTATCACGCTCATCAACCGTCTAGCAAGCCAAAAGCAAATGTGTGGAGCAGATTAGCGTCTCTGTGTGCGAGCAATTCCTGTCCCATATAGGGTTACTCCCTTCAGATGGATTCTGAAGCAATTTTTCTTCCCCATTCGGCCACACCCTTTCTATGATACCAAAAATACTCACTTAAGAAATACATCCATTACTTGCACATTTTGTGGTCTTAGAATTTTTCTTCTTTTTCTGCGCGAAGATGTCATCATTCCACTCGTTGAATTACAGCATAGAAATATTTTTTGGCATAGAAATCATCTTACAAGTAAATTTCTTGAAATTTTCGCAAATCGTTTTTAAGCTGACAGATCTTTTTCTAATCGGACAGTTTAATTTTTTTTTTTTTTTTGCAACATCTATATTGCAACTACTTGTCTCACGTCGTGAAGAATACTTTAGCAGGTCATCTTTTTGTGGTGTTTTTTCCAGCAAATAACAATTCGCAGACAGGTATTACGCTAAAGATTTGCTTTATATGCGCATATTCACTCAGTTCTTTTAGTGTTGTGATCAGCAACGTTCAGAGTTCAAGCTATCATCGTCTTCTGAATGAAACGCAAATTTCAATTCACACAATCATTGAATTAAAGCATCCATGTATGTTTAAGCTTTTGATTAATCTCGGCTGTATTATTTCTGTGTAGTGAAGGTAAAATAAGTTCACGATATGATGAGAAATTTGCGATGCTGTACGCTATCTCAGCTTCGTCGATTCACTTCTTTTCGGTCGTTTCAAGGTTACATAAAACAACTCGGGATATTACCCTCTACAAAATCATTTCACTACAATGAGACTGTAGAAAATCATATGCTCATACCTAACGAAATCGCTCGTTTAGTGTAATGCGGAGATCGAAGTTGCGGAGATCACATTTATATGACGTCTCCTCCTACTCTTGTTCTTTGCAAACGCATGATTTTGGTAGAACTCCATATTAATGTGGGTTTCCTCGTTCTTTTTTTTTTGTTTTTTAATGTGTGAAATTATCACCAGCAAATAGGTTGCCTCTAAGAAAATCAAATCATCATTATCGCAAAACCACTATCACCTAAACGTGATTCAATTTGGTGTTTATGTAGGAGAAATTTGATGAAATATATGTGCACAAGTTTCAGCCCATACGAATATGAAATTTTCCATCATTGCATCACGTCAATCGTGTGTATATACATATATTTTTTTAAATATACTTAAAGAATTTCTCATTGAGAATAATTTCCATTTTGTGAAGGAAGAAAACAGTACTATAAACAGTTATCAATTTTATTGAGTTCATAATGATATCTTTGCATAGAAAAAAAAAACTTCAGCTGCTATTACCCATGCGAAATTTCTTCTGTCATTTTTGAGCGGAAATTAATATTTTTAAACGATGGCTGTAAGAGTGGTTCTAATATCTTTTCACTTTTTGAGACAATATAAAGGGATTATTATGGGCAGAAAAATTAACACCGCCATCGGATATTATTTCTAGCGGCGTCTTTATGAGCCTATAAAATTCTCTTATCCTTATGAATTTTTTTTTTTTTAGCAATTGTAATCGTATAATCGTAATTTAAAAGAAAAAAACTTCCTTTATTTTAGGGGACAATACAAATTGTAATTCTATGTGTCGAATAAGTTTTTATAGAAAGCTTTATAGCATAGTACGTTCCTCTATATCTGCATTAAAATCTCTTTGAAACAATTGCCAACTGATAAATACTTAGAAAAAGAGAAACGAAAGAAGAGGATAAAAAATAACGTTCACGGGAAGAATGCTGCCCTAAATAAATGATGCATGATTTTATGTTGCAATATTTCCCCGTCACTGTGTTGCTTCAAGCATTGCTCCATTAATTTAAAAAGAGATCTGACAACTTATAGTGGCCTCTAGAATTTCAAATGTTGATTTAATTCCCTCTTCCGGTCTATTCCTAGCTGCAAGTAACACGAAAAGCACTGAATGCATCTCTAGAGGAGCGGACGAGAAGAGAGTGAAGAGATGCCTCATGTCTTCAACTTCTGAGGAACTTTTGAACGGATGGCGCATAAATTAACGAGAAGTTTGGCTAAGATACGTTTCTGTTTGTGTTCGTTATATTGCAAATTCTCCAACATGTTTTTTTTTTCTTCTTTTGTGATGCCCATTCAAGGCAATAGTTCCTCTCAGATCACCCCATCATAGATTTCGTAGACAACTGGCGCCGAGGTTTTTCCCCATTTAATTTCCCGCTGAAGCAAACAATAAAGATAACATTCTCTTCTGACTGTTCGCTTAACATTTCATTTAAAGATGCCGCCGAATTCTATGTTATCGACACTTATTAGCCTTCAAACGTGCCGCTAAATGACGTCACTTTTACAGTCATCTTTCGTTTTTTATTCTTACGAAAAAAACTACCACATAAAAATTGCATTTTGCACATAATCTGATTTCCAAACGATAAACACCTCAAATTTTCTGGAAAAACGTCATTCAGCAACAGGTAAACTCGCAATACTCGCATCGCAGCAATTCAACACTTCTTTCAATGTTACGTGGAGATCATAGCGTGTTGTGGAATCTTCTCAATTGAAATAAACTGATGGTGCAGCAATATCAAAACTTTTTTTGTGTCGACATCAGTAACAGCTTATTATTACTGGGATGACGTCGCATTTTTACATTCAATGAGACTAAAACTTGTTCCTATTCAAAAAGTTGGCAGTACATTGCTAATTTTCCACGATTAAATAGGGCTGGCCCTAACACAAAGACTATCACAGCAGCTAAGTGCGAATTGAAAACTTTATTGGAAACCATTGCGATGCCGAATTTACAGCAATACTAGAAATTAAGGGTCACATTCAACTGAGCCCATTTATTATCGAAGCTGCCGAGTCGAGTCTGCAAAAACAAATTTCCGAACGACTAATAAGATTGCAATTTTCGATGCAAAAACCTATCACATTTTTGCTCTAGTTCCGTTCATACCCTCTACGCGTTAATTCGTTCTCATTCAGTGCGGTCACTGCTAAGGGTAACCCCGATTTTTAAAGAAAAACACACATTAGAACTTTCGGTAGCAAGTTATATGCCTCAAATGAAGTCTTTGAATATGTGAACCATATAACACGGCGCGGAAGACATCCATTGAAGGTGTCCTGCATGATTCAAAAAAAGTGTTAACACGAAGCTCAAGCTTTTCAATGAAAACCGTTTTGAAGGATTTTAATGTCCCAACATTGTTATAAGACCCAGAAGGGAACTTCATGCAACGCTGGTCAGGCTTTTGATATGCTCTAAGGCGCTTTCTATGCATAAACAAGAAAGTACTTGACGTGTCGCAAATAAGGGTGAAATAGCCGTGTTCATTAAGGAAGGGATCAGAGCAGAAATGCGCTTCTTCTAAGACAGGCCAAAGCTCATCATCCCACATTTCTGCCCGCTTTTCCGCACTGTCCGAAAATTGGATATTAGTAATATCCCAACACAACTTCATGAGACCCACCCTTTTGTTTCACATCTAAAGAAATTCGTATCACCCGTCAACAGATCACCAAAACTCTACTCAGATCCCCACGCACTACTGTAGAAGTCTGCGTGCCAGAGTTGTTCCACATTTGTTGCAGTTTACTTCAGCAGAAACTGACTGCATGTTCACCATTAGATTCAGCCTTTACGACACTTCGAAAAAGTTGTGTAACTCTTGTTGAAAAGGTTGAAAAGGTAACTTTGAGTTGAAAAGGTGACTCGATGTGAGTTGAAAAAAAGAGGAATGAGAGAAAAAGTAAAGTGCCTGGCTCAGGTTAATGCCGCAACAATAAGCATCAGCAGAAGTAACATCCACGGCGGTTTATGCCACCTCACCGTCGGGAAGTGGGAAACTTATTCCTGCACTTCGAGGTGATCACCAAACGATTTCGGCTAACAGCGTACATCAACAACTTCAAAAACTTTGATCTGCTCTTCGACAGATGGCACACAACAGTTGATAATGGTCATAACTTCGGTCTGGGAACTTTGCGCTGAGTGCTCGGAATGTTAATTTTCTGAATGATTGCATGAATTTCCATAAAGCATGACAACGATTTTAGCAGAACTGAGAATTCTGATATGTCAATCCTGCTAGGGGAAATTAAAACTTCAAATGCATCATCTTTAAGGCATTGTTCGGCGCATTTGCGAATGATGAGCATAACTGTTTAACGAGTGCGAGAATAGCTTGTATAGCCTATATTTCTACTCCTTCATAGGACGATTCGCTTTCTTCTGCAGCTTTTTTTTTTTAAAAGCGATTTAGCAGTGGCGAAGAATGAATAACCTGCAGGTTCGCTTTGCTGAATATTTGTTTATACACGTTAATGTGTGCTATTACTCTCTTCAGCAAGATACCTTTAGCGCATTGCAACCTGTCGTAACGCAATTAAAGACAGTACGGTGAAAAAATCAACGGCATTGCGGATACTGTAACAGTTGGCCATAATTTAAATGTTTACTATCTCAACGACCGCTTCAACGAAATAACAAGTTACTAACGCCAGATCGAAAAGACTTGCCTAGTACACATCTAAGACGTTTGGACTTCAATAGGCTTCTTTGTAATGTTATGCGTGGGAAATCACGACATGGCCAGACATTCTGCTGGCACTCATCGGCGAGTGGCTAAAAAAACATGCCGCACGTCGAGTTATTTTTGAACGAGTTACTTCAAACTACGGTATTTGCGTGCGCTTGCGCTTAACTCAATTCGTTGCTATGGCAGCTATGCGAAGTGCAACGGTCTTTTCGCTCTGAGAAATACACAGGCGAGTGAGTTAAAATTCAATTGTGAACTCGACTCTGAAATTTCTAATAGCTAAATATCAAGAAAATTTCCGACTAGGATCTCTCGCACGAAATTCTTCACAGCCTTCACCACAACCAACCCGATGAATATGAGAGGGCCAGTCAGTGAACAGGCTCTAAAAACGGTTGCACACCACGCCTAGTTTTTGGCTATTAAGAAAGCCACAAACTACATCTTTGCAAAGATGCTGCCAAATGCTACAGAGGAGTTTCGCTTTTATGCGAGCATAAGCGACATTTGGGCTCGACAGGCTTCCGGTTGTAACTTGTTGCCACATCGACACCTCGTAATACTGGCAGTGCAGCAACATGACCAGAAACTACGGCATGGAGAGAGGAGGGTAGCAACAGCGCGCACCTGTCAGATAGCACGCTGCCCCCCACTTCCGTAGAATTTTGTCTTCGGATGGTAGAGACTATTCAACAGCATCGACCCGAGAGAAGGAAGAGCAACGCATCTTGAACTCGAAGTATGAGCAGCAGTGGAGAGAAGACCGCCGCACCACCTGACCCACACGCAGCGAAATGTGGCCCAGAGTGCCGCAAGACCCGCCCATAGGAATAGTACAATACGCTGCAACGCATCGCTTCGTGGCGTGTTCTAGCATCGTGCAGCGCAAAACGTTGTGCGCCATCTAAACGGATGACGTTGCGCTGTGGGCGGGGCAGTGTTGTTCTGATTGGCGCTTATTGTATGAAACGCGACAGAGAGAGCAGAGAAAAAGAGTATCGATGAGGGAGTGCGTGCAACTTCAGGGGAGGGAGACGTGCTGAGAGTGCCTCCACGAGAACGGGCGGCCCTTAATCGAGCGACGGAGAAAATAACGCGCAGCGCTGTGCCAAACTCGCTTTGCCTGACTGTGCAAGCGCGTATGTTGATGCGTTGTGGTGGCGCACCCCCATATCTCAGCGTGAAGCTGCTTTTTTCCCCCCTCTTCCACATAAAATTCCTCGTTTTTATGGCATGTGACCCCGCCTGAAAAACAGGTCTATTTTCTGGTAACGGGCATTTCATATGAGTTGCCAAAATAGCTCATCTTTCGCATATTGTTAGAGGAACGTACTTCAATACTGCTTAAAAGTTGTTGTATCTGGGTACCTAAGTTGTCTTCGAGAAGGAAGAATTTACCCAAAAGCTTTATCATTGCTACTGAATCCAATTGCAAGGTCATCCGGGTCATCCGGTAACTGTGGTAAATTTTCTTGGTTAGCGGGGAAATTAACCTCAAGTGTTTGTTTAATATGAAAGTACGCTTGAGGCTTTATCGGACAATATTTGCGGTGCTTTGCGGAATAGAACTAATCTTTCCCACATGAAAATGCTAAATAACTTCAGGGCTCATTTTTTCTGTTGTTGGTTTTCGGGACGACTCTAACAATGCCACGATTATTAGTGATCTAGTTGATGTAAACGTTGTTTGTGCTGTTAATAAAATATTTCAGTGAATGAAGTGTCTATACGAGGCGATGCCGTTCGTTTTCACTAGGGGGCAGCCGTTTGTTGTAATTTCATGAAGGTTATTTTCAGGTTGCGACCGAGTAAATTCGTTGTGTGTATATTTGAAGCCATATGAGTGTATGGCATACATATTCGGCGAACAGATTTTGATGACTTGATGGCTGCGAGCCCATTGCATCAGCAGCTGTTGTTTGAGGAGTAAGCTGTGCGTGGCTGTATAGCGAAGAGCCGTGTATATTGGCCGCTTTAAGTTCAAAACTGACTTGCCAGGTGGAGTGAATTTCACCGTTGGCTAGTATCAGTTGCCGTTCCCTCATGGAATGGTCATCAGCGGGCCAACACTTAACGTTGTCTACGGTGCTAAGAGCAGCAGTGTCAGCCCGCTTGGCGCCTCAACTCCCACTTCATTTGGTTATACAACAGCAGATATTTGCTGCGGCAATTTCTCGACATCACAACATCATCACTCTAATACAAACTACTTGCTGACAACGGGTTGCACTCAACACACTATAATGCCCATCGTTGAGATGAGCCGTGAGAGTCGCCATGTACATGTTCTCGGCCTACCGGACGCCCTTTCCGAAGAGCGCGTATCCAACTTTTTCTCAACGTAATATAGCATTATTATCAAATGCACATAAATCATTCGAGTACGCTTCTATGCTAGAATCGTGAGATTGTCGGGCAACTGATATGTACCTTCAAGTTTAAAATTAGTGAGGGTTTAATTGTGAAAGTGCAACTAAGTTGTCGTCAGTGGGAAGAATTGTTCTCAAGGGTTTTGATTGTTTTCGGAGATGTACCTTTGAGTTTTATTCATCCGTCACACTTCTCTTTGTTCCTAGGAAAAAACAATTCAATCTCTGCCGAGTTGAATGGTTTACGTTTTTCTTTCTTAATTTAGCGCCCTGTCCAGTTCATTTCTTGTAACAGTGAAAGCTTGATGAGATAATGCTTAACACTCTTACTTGTAATGTGATTTTTGAGTGCATCGTGCAGTTTTGATGCGAATCAGTTCAAAAGGTTGCAGATTCGGTCGCGTGCAGAAAGCGGAACGCTTGTCGAGTAGTGGTGTGGTCGTAAGTTTTATGGACGTTCGTTCGGCACAGAAGGCACACTCGGCCGAGCCGAAATTCGACGGCCATCAGCTGCGGATCACATTCCATGATCAGAGCAAGAAGTGAGGCATCGTCTCTTCCTGTTACGCTCCCTGTGAGCCGCATACCTCTGTTGAAGTCGACTTACAAGGAGCAATCTATATCTATCTGTACCTAAATATACGCTAACGAGCTGTGCCTTATCCAGTCTTCGATCTTAATTCCTGTCGGATTTTCATCCGCATTGAGCGACAATGTAACCTACTGCTGCGTCGCTTCTTCGTCGTTTTCTGGTACTACATTGGGGGCGCGTTTTATATGTACCGCCTCATGCTGATGCATTTGTCGTTTTCGTTTATACAGACTGCTACTGTTGCTGCTGATGCATATGTTCAAGTGTTAGCCGTATGGCGTACTATAGCAGCTTTCTATGAACTTAATTTCATCCAAGCATTCGACGTGTTGCGCACAACTGCGTTTAAATTTTAAGCACTTCTCTGATTTTACGGTCATCAGCTTTCGAATTTTCAATCTCATTTCATCTTTAACTCTACAGATTTCTTTTTTTCGCTGAAAGTCAACAAAACTAAGTCAAAGTTCCATATGTGATAACTATAATCTCTTATTGTGGTTAATATACGTAAATGAGTGCATTTAAGCATTGATGAGGCTACTTTGAAGAGGATATTGCATTGTTTTTCGCAAACGTATAACTGATTAATCTAATGCTTCGGCATTCATTTTCATACGATGTTCAAATATGCAAAAATTAGCTCAATGATATTTTTCCAAACACAATATTTAGCGCTATTGGCATTACAGTTACGCATTTAGTGGTTATATTCGCATGCCACATTGAATTGATCTTTCATTAGTGACATTTTTCCACATATTAGTAAATACTTCGATCATAATAAAAGTCCAATATGATGAAATGAATGCAACTCGTTGACGCTTAATTTGTTTCGCATAACGTGAAATTCGCTCAATTGAATTCTTTCAAGAAGTGCAAATAATATCTAAAAGAAAAAAAAAAAAGAAAGAAGAATTTTGATGTTCTTCGATTATCAAACATTAATTTGATTAATTTCTATCGATATAAAATATTTCTTTCATTGTGATATATATTTTTAAGCCTTTTTAAGGTTTTGTTAAACAATCGGTTCACTGAAGAAAACCCTTTAAAAGAAAAAAAAAACGATCTCTTCAATTTATAAGCATTTTTAATGAGTGTGAAAATTACAGCACTATATTTATTAATTATTGCTGTATTTATAATTTAGAATATTATTCGTTTCAATTTTTAAATGCTTGAAAATCTATTAGAATATAATTAACTAAGAGAAGGTGTGTATGTGAGAGGTAATTTTGCGATTTTGCATCGCATGTTGAATACTTGCATTTTTTTTTTCTATAGTTCTACCGCCATTTGAAGCAATCTCTTCGTCAATAATATTCATAATGAAATGGCCAATTTTGGCCGAATTTTTATATGCTTTTTGCTTGCTGATTTAGAAAACATTATGTCTTTAATGGCATAGTCTATTGTTTGCGCCTTATCTATAACATTGTCTAGTCTATTTTCTCACCGAAATGCAGTGGCCGATCGCGTTCTAGGAAAATCGCACATGTTGGCATAATTTACGAATTAAAAAAAAAAAACAAAAAAAACAGCTGATTTTATAATTGTTGACATTTTGCCCAATTCACATATCGCGCATTCGCTCTTCTGCAATTCTTACGACTATTTTTGCAAAAGAATGAGTCGTGGAATTGTTCAATGCATGCAATGGCGCACGAGCGATTACTTAAATGAAATTTAGCTTATATCTATTGTATTTTATTGTTGTGAATGTGTTTGCATTAGGTGAATCGCTTTTCCCTTCTCTATTCAAATAATAACTACGATTACCATATTCTCATGAATTGTTGGGTTATAGCGCAACAACATTAAGCTATATGAGATATCAATGAAATGCTGAAAAATGCGCCAATCGCTCATCAATTATCAAAATATGCGTATTTAATATTCGTGAAAAACGTTTACTTTTCAGTTGCTTCGCCTATACTAATTAATGGTCGCACTTGAGACTTGAGGTAGTTAACACTCGAGCCCACACACATGAGTGATTGACTGATGGTGTAGTTGAAGCTGATGTGCTAGTGCTCTCGAGATACATACATTAAATTTGTCTACTGTCTATTAATATTAGTGAATGTATGTCTACATCGACGACCAGAGAGTATGATTTGTTTGTGTGTGTTTTACTTTCATGATGTTTACGGTGCTGAGTGAGTACGGGAAAGTTGTTTGCTTGCGATTTGAAACAAATAAAGCTGAGGCGCAATTTTTTTTTTTTTTTTTGTTCATCTAAATCGTTGAGAGGTTTACTTATGATAGCCATACGGGCTCAGCTGTCAATAATTTCTTTCCTGAGGTAAATTTTGTTTTCGTCGAAGTATAAGATCGTTATTGGAGAGGTTGAGTTTAACGAATGACTTTAAGATTTTCTTTATCTTCTCGGGTTTTTAATGAAAGGAATTTCTAAAATTCTTTTTTTTTTTTCTATGAGCAAAAGCCGTTTATCGACCATGATTTCGGAGGCTTAATTTCTAAGTTACTGGGCCACGTTGAATTGATTTGTTTGATCAAAAAGTCTGAGGATTTTGCGCAAGGTGTGATGTGTGTTAGAACTTAATAGGCGCTTTTTTTAAAATTATAAGTCGAAGCCAAGACAAATGAGATATCTCAGCAGCTGTTATTCCATATTCATTTAAGCGCAGTCATTCTTGTCTCAGTTGCTCTCCTATTGCTTACCTTGGCCTGTCGTTGTCGTGTCTATCTTGTTGTTGCTTGTATTGGTCGGTCTTTCTTTCATCCTTTTTCCTAAGCCGTTTTCAATTGCTTCCTCTTTTTTTGTTATTATTTTGGTTTTTATCAGATTTGTTATTAGCACTGTAGTGGTCGAAAGTGATGCATATATTTTCGAAATTAGATCAGCAGCATTTTTTATTGAGGAATTTAAAAGTATTTTCGATATGAGAATCATATGAGTAAACAAATATTAGGTAACGGAAAAGGAAAACAACAATTTCTATCATTGTAGTTTTCTATTAGTATAAGTGTGTTGAGAGATGATGACGTGTTTGGATGGAAATATATATTGCAGTGGGATTGTGAGCTCGTCAGTGCCGAGCGGTGGCGTGGTCTCGCCACAGACAAGCAAACCAACCGTTAGTGGAGCTGCATCCGGTGACTCACATCGTAGATCCAGCGAATTACACTCGCCCGGTTCGTCCTCATCTAAACACAAAGAGAGGTAAACAACAACAAATTATTAATGTCGTTTAGGGAACATGACAGCCATCTACAAATAATGACATCCGACACATTGTTGTGCCCTTACATTCACAAGCTCCTCAAAAATAGACATGCTTTAGAACGGCTAGGTCGCCTGACGGCTCTAAGTTGTTGTCAACAGGTTATTGTGCTTGCAGTTTTGTTCATTGCGTTATTGGAAAACATGCTGTAGTTTTTCGAGGTGATATTAACACGACTTGCTTCGCTGATTGTGAAGCTCATTTCAGTATCCCTTTTTGGACGTCGTATTTTCAGGTCATCACAGCATCGTGTAGCCTCATCGTCATCACGTCGTGCATCTCGGGAGCGTTGTACTTCATCGCGTGGCGAAGAACGCTCACAGCGCTCTCGAACCTCCGTTAACGCTGACCGGTGGGATATGAAAACCATTTAAAAGCATACCTAAACACTTATATACTGATCGTTCTCTTATACTACTCATGTCACGTCATAAACAAGATGCTTCGTTTTGAATGTTTTGGTTATCGTTGTTCGAGTGTGATTCTCGAGACGATTGTTGGACAACGTTTCAGATGTGAACAATATTGTTATCAGCGAACATTTTTTAAGTGTCTGTCGAACATTTTCAAATCGCCCTTTGAAGCGAGCATTTTACTCACGAAGTTTAGTAGTAAATTACTTTATCCCCGATCCTATAGTTCTTACGTGGGTGCACTTGCTCCGATCCTCAATACACTGAAATAAAAGATTTGTTTCCCAATCACCTACTTAATTTTCAACTTTATGTTCATTCATGCCGATGTTTTCATCGCCAAGCAGGAAAAACCATCAATAGTTAAACAAACTATAATGCTTACTACTCGCTCGAACATTTATGACCTTGCCGTATCACCTATAAGTTTGGAAGAGTTATCAAAATAAATGCATCACAGTTTTGAATTATTTACATTTTAGTAGAAACGGAGGCGAATCGCGCAATTCACGACGTTCACGTCGTTCGCCACGTTCGTCCGATTCTTCAGAGTCGAGTCGAGATTCGCCAAGTCCCAGGTAAACATCGTTAAGCCTTAACAACGAACATTCCTCATAAGTGACTCCAATACATAGCGCTTCCTTGAAGTCCTCTTTGAAGTCTTCATCAACTCTTTTTGCTCTTGCACTTGACATTCTCTATTTCATCTCTTTATATCTTTCTTTTACTTCATGAGGGACTGATTTGTTCTCTATAAAAAAAAATCCTCTTTATGCATATTCTCATTTCATTTGAATACCTCTTATCGATTTTGCACTATTGAGAATGCATCCACTAAACTCTCCACAATGGCATCATATGAATTTTATCACAGTCAGCTGTCACTTCTTAACAAACAATATAAGTTTATTTATGTGCTGAACATATCGTTGTTTAGCGTGTGCATTGTTATTTTCGACGTTAATGGCTTTCTCAATAAGAATATATGAATATGAAGTATCGTTGATGAGTTGTGTATGTGTGTGTGTGTGTGTGTGTGTGTGTGTGTGTATGTATGTATGTATGTATGTATGTATGTATTTGTATTTGTATGTGTGTGTGTATGTGTATGTGTATGTTTGATGATGTCATCGTTGAATCTTTAGTAGGAGTGAACGTTGGCAATAATCATAGTAGCTTTCACTTCAAACATCCACAAAGTTTTCAATCTCTTATATGCTGTTTTTTTCGTGTCTAATATTTGAATTCAGTACAGTGTCTTTTCATTTGATATCTTTACTCTTACCGTATTTTCTTTCTTAGAGATCGTTTCTGATTTATTGCCTACGGTAATGAAAGAGCGTTGTTACACTGCACAAACGTCATATAAGAAAGACATTCAATGAGCAGCTGCGTAATCTTGGAAATGAGTGATTGTGCACAGGTATAGGAGTATGGGGGGGGGGGGGGGGTTAGGCTGAAGATGTGCTCAACGGTGCCGGACGGTACGCGAAATTATCGTTTATAAATTCATTGAATAAAATTTCTTCCATTGAAAATCTTTTTTTTCCCCCCCAATCGTCGACGATATTATTTCATAGACCAGTTCCTTTTTTTTTGTTTAATGTTAGCGCATGCGTTTTCTTCATTTTCACAATAAAATAGCATCTGTAATATGTCTATTATGGTGATTTCAAGCGTTCTATTTCTCACTAATTATTGCATCGTTGAAAAATTTGTTTTTCAGTGATTTTAACCGTTTTTTTTTTTAAACCAGTTATTAGCAGCATTTTAAGCAATCGTATAAGCTGATTAAGAGGGAAGACGCTAAGCCAGTAAATCGCTTTCGCAAATTTGGCGCATATACACCATTGCATCGACCGTAATGAATCTTATATAACCGCAGTTTAAATTTAATAGCTAATACTCGTATATGTTTTAAAAAAAACTATAATATAATAAAACCAATAGTCTCATAATAAATGAAAGTACGATTATCATAGTTTTTTGCATAGTTATTAGTTCGATTTTTTGTTCTGTGTGTATTTTGCCAGTGTTTTTTTTTTCCATTTTTCAAAGATTTGCATATTGGGCGATAGTTTTCGGCTTTCTTTTGAAGTTTTTTTTTACGATACTGATTTGCATAATATAACAATTCAATATGATAGCGTTGTTTTTTCGAAGGTTGGAATCAGTGCTGCTTATTCATAACCGCATATTCTCTTATTGAAGCTATTTAGCCAACAAGGCGCTATAAGGATCAGTGTTTACGAACTTACATAAGGATTTAACTGCACTATTTATCATAAAATGAGAATTTTGAACAATATGTCGCTATGTTATCGATGGTGAATGAAAAAACTTCATTAGATCACTTAAAATATTCCACAGCAAATCATTTCAATTACAATCGTATAATCATCAAAAATTGTTCGAGGCCCATTCTCTCAACGTGAGGTTTTTCATTGAATATACAAATCACAATTCCCTTATGAACACGCATAATATTTGACAAAAAAAAAACATCGATTCAAATTACAAACTCCATACTACAGTGTGATTTATTATTGAAAAAGGTAGGCGCACATTTCTTAGCTACGTGCTGAACAATGGATTACGTTACTCGAGTCATTTTAGCTGCCATAAAGCTGCATTTTTCATGCGTTTCCGTTTGCACTTCAACGTTTCTAATGACGTTTTCTCTTTCTATTCCTAGAAGCGTGTTCGCTCTAATAGAACGTTTTATGTGGCAAGAAGATGATCAAGGAAAGTTTTTTTTTTTTTTTTTTTGAGGGAAGTATAAGCGGATCAGTTGATTATCATAGCTAATATTATTTTTATGGTTAGGGACGACATCAAGCTAAAATGCGTCACAAATTTCTCATTTTGCCGTTTTTAGCAGATTCCCATCCGATGTTGGGGATATATATATATTATAAAAAAAAAAAAAAAAAAAAAATTGCACAGACAAAATTGTTAAGCATTTAATTATGCAAAAGGAAGAATATCTTCAAAAATTGAAAGATTATTCGCTCATTTTGAGCAATTATTATCAATGAAATATTTTCTTGATGAGTTTTTTTTTTCCTTTGTCGTTGATAAATTGTGCAAATATAAACGTGCAAAGTAATAGCTAATTTGTATTACTTTTTGACGATATCATATGTTGACATGAGAGTGATATAAAATGGTTGGCAAAAAAATTCAAAAAAAAAAAAAAATTGCTAAACCACAAAGCGAACATTTCACCTGTACTATATTACAAATTATGCAGTAAGGAGAATGAATTTTATACGATGACGAGTTGTGTGTTTTTAGAAAATAGCGTATTACATGATAACATCTCATTTTTGTTTTCAGTGAATTGTAGATCGTATACGATTCATAACTAATGACGTAGTACCCGTCAAGATGTTGCGAAGCTCATGAACCTCCTCCTCATCCTCCTCCTCCTCCTCATCCTCCTTCCTCCCCCTTCCGTTCCCATTTTGATTCCATTCTAAAATCGTTTCTTACCTCGCCGTCACAATTTCGTATTCAATGCAAAAGCGAACTATATGAAACAAGATGCGCTTTGTGTATTTATCTCGCTAATGTTTATGAGATTATTGTAATTTAATTAAGATTTCGATGAAATCCTTTCTGCTAAAGGTGCATTTTTGTTTAATTACTGAGTTACTTATTAACAAATTATTTCTGCAGCCGCGTGATTTGAAATAAAATTAAATAGTACATTGGAATGCTGTTTCATGCATTCAATTCACTTAAGAATTTGGGGGAAAATCGGCACGCATAGTGGAACTGCTTTATTTTTATATACGAATAATCAGCAAATAGCGTGATTTGCGGCATGAAATTTGAGAGAACTAAGGCTACCTTGAGGCTTTTTTTCCTGAGAAGAAAGTCACTGCCAGGGTAAAACGAAAAGTTAAATACAGAATTACTTTGCGAAAACGGTCGATACGAGTAGAGAAATTTATGTGTGGTAGTAGTTTCGGCTCAACGGACCGTAAATAAATCGTAAGTGTTGGTGAAGGAAATGCGGGCATTCGGGTCGCATTCATCACAACTGATCGATGGGCAGAATCTCGACCACTGCATAGGCTTTCTAAGGAGATATTTTGCCCACAGCAAAAAAAAAAGCCCGAAAGAGGGAAAAGGCAACGGGAAAGGAGGCGAAACTGCTGCCCGAAAGAGCGGCCATGTAGTGGCACCCGGCATGGTCCGTAGACTTATAATTTATATAGACACTAATGTGCATTCATGGGGTTGCATAATTTCCTAGTACGCCTTTTAAACCGTTTTTTTTGGCCTGAAATCGATTGAAGGCTCGAGTGGAGGGGTTGGGAGATGGGAAACACGAGCGCTGTGTGAACTGATGAGATATCGTTGCATCTGAGGAATATATGCTATTTTTCTGTGGTAAGTTTGTGCCATTTTTTTTTTTGTTCCGAAAATTTGCTCTTTCTTTTGCGCTTAGGATTGCGCTTAAAAAGAGCAAACTTGAAGCGGGAATGGAATTAAATTTTTGAGGGGGGGAAAAAAACTCGGAGCATTAGGATGGGCGATTTCGCAATCGAGCTGTTTATCGTTGTGTGGCGTCCGCTACGTCAGCTAATTATTGCAATCGTGTATGCAGAAGCATAGCGCGCAGCTGCCACCCATTACTTCCATCTCTATGCGCAACGGCGACGCTTTCTCGTTGAGAGCAGATGTGCGAAGCAGTCATTTTGCGATAAAGCTGACAGCCTTCGCCAGGGGACGTCGGCGATCGTGTGCGCATCGCTTCATGCTTGCGAAAGCAGTAGCGCATTTGGCATGTAGAGAGTAACCCTCACATCGATGGTCATATATAAACGTGATGTTCGAACTTTTGTCAAGCGCAGTTGTTAACTACAAGAAGAGGCAATATGTACGTCCATACAAAAGACAACATCTACTAGAAACAGATGCGCAAGTTGTTGGAGTAGAAACTATCGCATGTTTTTTCATAATCCTCAACAGTGAACCTAGTTCGAGAGGAGAGGGTGGTATAATTTAGTGGGGGGGAGGGGGATTGCTAATTTATTGCGAAGGGGAGGGGAGTGGGGACGCAGGACGCATTTTGTTAGACGGAAAGAATCGACTGCTATGTAGTTGGCGGTTTTGGCTCACTCTAAACTATGCAAGCCAAATGACAAATGAGATTTTGCTTAGCATAGCGCTAGCAAACAAAAGTCACTTCATATTGGCGCAAAGAATGCATTCATAAATTGTCACGCGTATATGCGTCTGAGAGTGTTCTACGTTTGTTGGTCGAATATAAACTAATGGGAATTCTGTTAGCGAAAGCAGCAATAAACAACGATGCGTAGAAAGTGCACAAAAATTCAATATGTTAGAGCGTTATGTTTAGTGCAAGTAAGTAAACACTTTAAGATGCATTTCGATTCGTTCATTCAGGTCCGAAAAATTATACCCATCGTAGGCGCATAATGGCTTCGTCATTTGTGAATATTTGAATATTCTATTCTGCTTCATAGTAGCCATTTGAATTGCCGAAAGATGGAGATTATGAAGCATCATGTTGTTCGCTTATTCAAATGAAATCTTACCCGATATTGCAGTTTAAAATACCGATAAGAGTTTTATGCTTATCATGTGTATTATTCATTTGTTTTCACTTGGTAAGTTGCAACATAATTAGAAGCTAGTGGAAAATCGCTAATAAATCAACGATCATTCAGCATTTAAGGAGCTAACGGACGTTGAAAAAGTTGACCTGTGAAATTGTAGATCAGCTTTTTTGATGAATTTCGCATGTATGCTGTTGAAAAAAAAGGCGATGTTTTCTAGTTTGCTTGCTTTGTTGAGAAATTTGCAGCAAGTTCTTTGCTTGAGGCATTCGAGACAAACGCTTAATATCAGCAGAAGTGATCATTGAATTATCAATGATGTTGATGCGAGGATATTGATAAGAAAGAAATAGAGCCATTTATGAGGAGCGGTGGTTTGATCAATTGCTGATATAGAAATCGCTCGTTAAGCTAATACTGTTAATGAACAATGCGAGCCGCATAGTTGGTAGCAGATTTCATTGTACTGAATAGCCTGTCAAGTGAATGAATTTTTGGTTGTAATCTTTTGAGGTGGTCCATTTAGCGCTGTAAGTATATCCATCACGCAAAATGTTATACAAGGCAAATGATGTAATGTAGTTTTTTAAAGGATCAACTTATGTGTGACATATATTGATAACATTCCTCTAAGATAGAAGCATAGACGTGGATATAAAGCGATTAAAGTATGAGATGCGTCGTTGATCGATACATGAAAGTTTTTATGCTAGCATATATATAAGCTATTTCAGAGATTTTGTATTGTGAAGAGAGACATTAGCTCGGCTTTCAGCGGTTTATGTCACTTTTTTTTGAATTCTACATCTTGGATCCGTCAGCTCCTGCTATATCGTTTACACTTCTTTCTTTAATGCGTTGTTTAAATTTGCTTACATTGTCGAACCTTTTGAAGTAATGTACAGTTCACATAGCGTTACTGATTTTTTCGGTAGGATTCTAGCTGTTTTCGTTGGCAACTATTGAATGTAACAAGGAAGATCCTCAATTCAAATATGGCCGAAAATTATCAAAGTATTTGGGAGGTTTTTTGAACATGCTGGTTATGTATTATCATTAAGTAATACAGTTAATATTTTTGAACCGAGTTACTCTATCATTCAAAGAACTCTTCTATAGCTGAAAGTGATTTTCGTTTGTTATCAAATATTATTTCATCACTTGTAATTTATATATTTATATGTTTCTATTTCGAGAATTAAACTCAGCGATAATTTTGTGTTAGATATTTTGTGGCGAAATATTTGCTTATAATCATCCTCTATAGATTGTATTTTATGTGCAGCCGTCTTAAAAAAAATTGTTCCGCTATTTTTGAAAATATTTTTACTATCGGTTTTTTTTTCTTGCAAATAAAAGTTTCCTCTCTAGGTGCACGAAGTACAGTAGTTGCACATTATCTGATTTCCTAGCTAGAAAAATTGCAACGCGTTTCCTTTTGCATATTTTATCGTTAATCAAAACTTTATGCTTTTTTTTTTTGCAGAGTTTTGTTGAAGAGAAATATGCATTTTTGTGACAAGTATAGCAGCTAAATGCTAAACACAAATATGCATTTGGTGGCAAGCAATTATGCGTCGTAGAAATCGTGCAAATAGATTTAAGTGAAATTTTTTCCACTTCAAATAAGATTTAAATTATCGTCGACTATTTCAATCTTGAGTGTTCACTATATTGTCGTTTCGTTGCTTCTATTATATATCTTTCTGCCTTTTGCATGATTGCCATCACCGTCTAAATACACAATTTGCTCAAATCTTCGTTGTAGTATTCAGTTTTGGTCATAATAAATCATTTTACAATTGATATAGAAGCCAAATCAAGAGGAAAATATTTTAGTAATCGTTCTTCGCATGCCCATTCGCTTGTCTGTCGCTCGCTCGCACGGTATTTCTTGGTAGCGCAAGTATTCCACATTGTTGTTTCCATTGCCTTTAATGGATTTCCTCGATCGCTCCTTGATGCTTTTGGTGGATTCTCTTCTCATTCAACTTCTAAGTATAGCAGCCAAATTCGGGAGGAGGAAATATTTCCGGTCTCAAGGAAATATCTTTACATTTGGAAGATATTCTGCAAATGTTTTTTAATTCGGCTAATTCGATCAGTTTTTCAAAAGTGTGTTGATAATTTCTCGAATTTATACTAGTAAATAATGCGCTTATAATATCGAACTATGTAGCTTGTAGTAGTTTTTATAAGATGAAAAACATTGCATAGTATTTACCTTCGCCATTGTTTCGCTCCAGGTTGTGATCATTTTCGGTGCTTCTTGTTAGGCTTTTCGCCGATATTTTTTCCGCTGCTCTTTTTCCTTTGTTGGATAATTGACGAATATTTATTCAGAAAAAAAAAGAAGTTATTGTGTCGGATTATGTTGTTGTTTGTTTGTTGAAAACAAAAATTCTATCATGTTCGCATAACCTTATCAATCCTCCTTAAATATATTTTAAATAAAACTATGGAAAATTCCCAACAAATATTTCCTTAGCGGCGCTGCTATGAGTTTTACATTATGAGAGCGAGAGTTTTTCTCAACAACCTCCATAGGTGGGGGAAGAGGAAATTAAAGGTATCCATTTAAAGTATCTTCTCAAATGTTAAAAAAAATATCTAACTTTCACGATTGTGTAAAATGATGTCTTGTCTTGACTCCATATCTAGTCTAATCTTATATCGAGACGTTTGCTATCCTATGAATTGCAAGTTTCATTGTGCCGTACGCCAACCGTTCCCCAGCTGCGGAAGTCGGCATCGCCGAATCTATCATATCTCATAAAGCTTTTGGCCTTATTCAGATTCTTTCCACTTCAACCTGCGGGAATCATTTCATCCTGAAATATTGAGGAATATAGAGCATAGGAAT
This sequence comes from Ascaris suum, assembly GCA_013433145.1. Taxonomy (NCBI): domain Eukaryota; kingdom Metazoa; phylum Nematoda; class Chromadorea; order Rhabditida; family Ascarididae; genus Ascaris; species Ascaris suum. The sequence goes on from CM024187.1 coordinate 2,551,459, forward strand.
CTTTCAGCTAAAAAAAATACACAAATTTAGAAATGATCTCTTATATTTGCTCTATGGAAAGATGACTTTCAATCTCACTTAATATACGTTATTTATAGCGGTACATCGTCACATCATCACCATTCATCGAACGCTCCAACCGTACCATCGACGGTCATCAAATTGAATACATCAAGTTCGCGACGAATGGAAGTTTTAGAGTCGAGTGGAACGCCTCACGATTCAACAAGCGTTTCGCTTAATACCACTTGCACACAATCGCCCATGCAAGGCATGCAAGGTAGTTGATTTCTTTATCTTTTAGCTCCATTTTTTTTTTTAATCCATAGAAACCGATCTTTTCTCATTTCTTTCCTCTTAATTCAAAGGTGATGGATATTTATGTCGCTAGATTTTCATCTCAAAACTTGTTTAGGTATTTATGTATCGAATTTGCCATCGTCACGAAGTGAATCATCTCTGAGAGAGTTTCTATCGAATGCCTTCAAGAAGTTCGGCAAAATCGTTCATATCGGATTTGAAATGGAATTCGCGCCGAATTTTGTCGAACAACGCAAAGCTCTCATTATCTTTCAAAGGTTCTTTTTTTTTTTTGCTTAATTCTCTCAAATCCACTTGGCCAGCAGTTATTGCCATGCTACATATTACGCCTTAAACCACCAAATACGTTTATCGATCGTAATACTAATGGCTTTCGGCCAGTTGCGCGTCCCTCAGAGACCATCGACGTGGTCTTTTGTGCATTTGCATTGTCTGTGATTTAGTCGAATCCATCATTGATCAGATCCGTATTGAGATTTTCTTTTCTTTGCAGTTCCAACGCACCTCTATTTTTTTAAATTTGCGACTGCGATACTGTGATACTCTATTATGGGATGGAATTTAAAAGTTGCTTCTAAGTTTGTTGGAATTCAGAGATATTTTCGTTTACTTTCTGCTCATCGAAAAGGCGCCGCATCAGTTTTTCACGGTGAAATATCTTTTTTTTTAGATTGAACCGGCTGTTTTTTCTTCATCACTTTTGCATTACATAATATAATAATTGAGATTAAGCTGAAAATTAAAAATATGTGATTTCTTTCTTCAATAATGCAATGATGCGAAATCGAAGACAGCAAGCCTATGGAGGGAATCTCCGAACTCCTTAATGCCCTTAGTTATAGAGTTATTTCCCAGCAGGACTTCAACGTCTTCTCTCTAACTTCCTAAAACCCGCATTATTGTAGAGGAGGTTTGCTGCTGATTTTGCGACTGTTGAATTATTATTATGGTTAAGACTGGTCGAGGTGGACAGGCTGCTCAACGATGTGCACCATTTACTGGGCTTGAGGCTGAAGATCAAACTCGCCAGCCATATGGTCGTCACGGAAGCGTACAATAACTTGCTAATGTTGACCAGCGCTCAGGCTAGTGCAATCTCTAGCACTAACCTCAGCACCTCACACGACACCCCTTCTACCTACTCGCGATCCTTCATCAAGGTTCTCTTCATCTGTTCAAATTAGCATATATGCAGATCACATTTTATGACTTCTGAACTGATTGCAGCCTGAGGCGAATTTCATTCAACTCAGCCATTTCAAAAGGCTTGTTTAGCTTTCGCATAGCTTATTCAAGCATTGTATACTTTTTCACACCCTAATTATAAGTTGGTGGCCCTACTCATTATAAGGGCCTGAGGTTGAACGAACTGTCAAATGTATCTTACTGGCTGATGTTTCAATAACCGTGGTATCATTCCTTGATGGCAGCTAAGCTCATGTTGACTGCCACAATCTCACGGTCAGAGTTCAGGGGGAGTGTTTGCTGAATAAATCTTCTGAATGGGCAACGGCTTTGCAGGACTGCTCCCAGGAAGGCTCCTCAACTTCGTTGCATTGTTCACCATGTGTTGATGCACTAGCGCCTCGTGCTTCGCGAACGCTTTATGTGGGTGGCTTGGAGAGAAGGACCAGTGACGATTCTCTTCGCTCTCGTTTCGCGCATTTCGGCCATATCCTCGATATTGGTGAATTCAAATTTTATTTCACCTCACAGGAGTGATCACTTTAACTTCGATTTCTCGTTTTTCTTTTTTTTTTTTTTTCGCACCCGAATAATCTTGGTTCAATTTTCTTGTGTCAGATTATTTTTATAGTTGAAAATCGACCAGTTTTTATTATTCATTAGAGGTACTTTGGTGCGCAGATGCACTTCCACTTCAACTTTATCGTCAGTTTTAAACGTTTAATTAACCGATTATTTGCGATATTCATGGTGTATGTACATAAGAATTGAATCTTTTAACGAGTGAGTTTGCACTGAAAGAATGAAGAATTTAAGGATAGAAGTGTGAGCATATTGGAGTGGTTGTTACTGTTGATACTGAACTCTGAGCTCTTTAGATGTGAAGAATTGGGAGAGTCCTTCGCCATTCGCGTTTATTCAGTTCGCCGATGTGCAGTCGGTTGTACGTGCAATCAACGCATACAATGGCAATAGCAGTTCGCATACATGTGGTAATAAGGCGAAGTTCAAGGTATGCCGTTCATGCTTCGCGTTTGTCGTAGCGGCTATCAACTAAACACGTCATATAAATTGAAATGCTGCAATAAAACTCAATAGAATGATGTGGTAATACATGTGGTAATAAGTTCAAGGTACACTAAACTCAATAGAATTGAAATGCTGCAATAGAATGATTTGATTGTCGGAATAGTTTTGAGATATCGCAAACACGTGACTGACCTAATGGGTTTTTTCTTTTCAATCGAATTTAGCAGAAGTGATGATGACATGAAAGAAAAACCGCTTGAAAGATGCGGTTATTTTCGAATTGCCGGAAACATTGTGTAAATAGAGACTCTGTTATCGTAGTGCTAGAATTAGGAGGTTTTTTTTTCTCTCGTTCATTTACAGCGATTCCTAACACTCTAATGCGACTATCTGTTTTCCGTTGTGTTTTATGGGAACACTCTGCTATTGAACATAATTGTTCCCTTTCGTGCTGATTCCTTGCATAGTTGACGAGTATTTGCGTAACGCAGTTGCAACCATGAACAGATAGTTAGTAAACTCGTCCATCCGGGTGGGAAGGAGAAGGAAACGCTAAGAGCGGAGCGCAAGGTGCATTGTTTATTCCTCCCGTTCAAGTATCGTTATAACTATATATCGATAAGGATCGAAACCGATTTCTTTAAAGCTCTATGATTAGTGATTCACACGCTTGTTTCTCGAAACAGGCGAACCTTGTTCTGTTCTTAGTTGTCTAATGGAAGTGGGTGGAGAGTCATCCCCTTTTGAATATTTCCAACCAAATCTCAGTGGTTGTGGTTGGGTTCGAGGCTGCGCATTCGAAGAGTTATGTTCGTGCTCACATGCATCGCCATCGATTTCCACTATGGCTATACGCCGCAGTGCGGGGGGCTTTTTTCATCCTCAATAATGTGTCGGTTGTGGCGTCTAGTTTGCACGATGCGCGCTTTCTGCTTCTCTTCAACCTGTCGTATGAATTATAGTTCTTTGTTTCCAAGTCTCATCGATTAAAAAGTTTTGAAAAGTGAAAGGATCGAGTCTTCCATCGGGGGAAATCCGGCAACTATTAATCAGCCTATTGGATTTTGGTACTGAGCATCTAACTAACAGAGCATTTTATGCAGCTGATGCTTACTTGTTTTAGATGCTAAATTAATAAATTCTTGACCCATGTTTATGTTCTAGCAATTAGCTAATGGAGAACGATATCTGTCATATTTGTCCAATGATCCATCGCAGTTTCAAAGTCGATCTTTTATGCCAATAGATGAATAGTGGCACAGTGTTTTCAGATGGAGGAGTGTTGCATACAGTTATGAATAAGTATGATGTGCACGTAAATGATTTGCGTTTAGACGAACTGGGGTCGGACAATCGTGACCAATAAAATCTGGATTGGCGAGCTTCCCTCAAGTTGTTCCCCGGACTATCTCCGTGAGAAGATCCGTGTCTCATTCACAGAGACGTTCAACGAGGTGATCTACGATCCACGTTGGAATGAGGCACTGTTATTGTTTGCCAACAACGACAGTGCTCAACGAGCTTTCACCATGATCAAGACCAAACAAATGTAAGTTGTCAGATTCCTCGATTGATAATGCACTCAAACACATCAATGTTTCGTTTTTTTTTAAATCCCTTTTACTGGAAACCTTTTCGGTCAGTAATTTTGAATCCGTTTCTTCTTTCTGTTTTTAAAAAATTGCTCATGCTTTCTGAACTTTTAATGAAATACAGTCGATGTGCTTTGAAGAGTTATTTACCGAATCTCTTGCTATCATTGATCTCTTTCTTATCTCGTGCTCCTCTTTATCTTTGGTCAATTAATTTGTGGAATTTTAAATGCTTTCCTAAGTTTTTTTTTTATGCGCTAACACGGAATTTTAGGTGAAAAAAAAAATTATTTTAGAGATTGCTGTTCTTAATTGTAATCTGTTTCTTGGGTATTCCTGTTTCTCGAAATTGGCCAAGAGACTACGGAGAAAAATTCAGTATAATTGTATTTCTCCAGCGTAGTTGATTGCGCCGTATGCAGCTTATAAAATTTCCATCTATGAGTATAATCAGAGGGTTGTGTCGTCCTGTGAAAAGCTTTGAGGATATTTTTTCCACAAATAGGGTGGTGTGGAGATGCGGCAAGGGAAATGGGGGAGGGGCTGGAAGTTGCCGAGATCTATTCTTCGGGAATTGGATGTATGTCATGATGTTGCCGGCGACAACATGCGATTACAGCTAATTGAATTTGTCCATCACTGATTATTGCGCAGTGTGTGATTTTCATAGGTGTTTTTTTTTTTGCAAATAATAACAGGTGGTGTATATTTGATGCTGAAAACTTACTGTGTTAATTGCGAATCGGCTTCACGAAACTATTGCGAAAGTTCATGAAATCTGATGGAAATACGCTCACGTCTATTGATTTGAATTTTTCTCGTGCCTCTTGCATCATTTTCTTTTTTATTAAAATCCGCGTTTTCGTTAATGTGTTTAATTTTATTTTATCTTCGTTAAGCATTAATTTTCACGTAATTAGTCGATTATAGGAATATGAATTTTTTTTTAAAAAATGTATTCCGAAATTTTTTACTTAATAGATGTTGATAATTTTATTAGCTATATAATAAGTGTTGATAATTTTATTAGCTATGATATTATGTCATCTCTATTCATAATTATTTGATCGTTCAAGATTTCGAATGTTCAAAAAAGTTTTATCGCTCATTTCAATTCAGTAGTTCTGCGGTCGATTGCATTTTTTTTTTTTTTTTTTTTTAACGAGGGTTACAATTTTCTAGCAGATGGAATCGTTTCATTTTCGAGGAATAAAATCTTGAAGAATTTCTTTTCGATTTGATTTTTCGTTGAGAAATTTTGCTTATCTTTTAGCACTTCTCTCATATTCAAATATTGCTTCAATAGAACTTTACATCACTAATTTCACATAATTTTTCCTAGCGCTTCATTGCAATTTTTAAATAGAGAAATATATTGTTTTTATGCGCAACAGAGTACTATCTATATTGTCCTCGTCGATGTCTAAAAATTTCACTAAGTTCACTCAATTATGATCGATGAATTTTTTTTTTCATAAAACTTTCATCGTTGTTTTATTGAAAGAACTCTTCATTTTCATTTCAATTTTGCTATTGAATTCATGTTTTCTCTCCTTTATTATACCAATAGTTTAACATTGCTGATTTTAATCACCGTTGAGTAGATTTGCTCTTACACACACGTTTTGAAAGATGCATTTGCAAATTGCATTATAGCGCCATCATAGACGTATAAAGCTTGGTGATTCGTTGAAGAGAAATTTCGAAAGCGCATATTGGTGCCAAAACCATCTGGCGCTTTTTTTTTTTTTCTTCACTTCCTTACGAATTTTACAAGAGTCGATTAGCACAATTGTCTGTGTGATGTTATTTTTTTTTTCTCATACCGCTTGCCAATTCAGCAAAGTGTAGTCGCTAGTGGGCGTGTGGATTTGTTCGAATTATCCTGAGAATGTGCGCAATCGATTTCAAATATGTTGTCGGCGAATTCGGTTTCTATGGAGATCGCATTGCGTTGGCGTTGAATTGAATATTTTTATGGCTCGTTTATTTCCGGCATTCGCGTTCTTCACGATTAAATTTATTTGCCCATAGCTATAGCCATAGTTCACTTCTTGTGTCACTACATCGTTCTCCTATCTCTTTGATATGATATGTTTTTCTTGCAGCGATCATCTCATTGATTTTTCTTTTCAATGTTTCTTTCCTCATCTATTAATATCTAATAGTTGCTGTCGTCGAAATGTTTTAGTGATCCGTATTTCTTTCTTACTGAAATAGTTCCCTTACTCATGATCTCTACTCTCAGTGTAGTCGATTTTTGTGAGCCTTACGCAATAAACTTTTAAACCATCAGAAACTCCTTGTCAGCATCAATGCATCTTCTTGCATTTGGTAAATGGAAAGAACTTTCGCTAGTATAGCATCACTTAATGAGGAATATTTACTGAAAGGCAGTGACGAGGGAGTTCCAGTTCCAGTTCTGATGTGTTTTAGTGTTTTCGTAGATGCCCAGATTATCCGAATTGCTATCGGCAGTTGCTAGCATGGCTGGCAATTGCAAGAGCGCCGTTAGCAGTTTCGTTCCTGATTTCGGCTTTAAGAGCGTTTTCGGCTGCAATGAAGACATAAATGCGTACAATCGCCTTTTCATTCCTTTTCTTGACCATCTTTTCGGGAAGTCATTTCATGATGTTATTACCTCTTAACCATAACAAGTTCTCTTCGTCACAATTTATCAAATGGTTTCGAAGTAAATCGTAATATAGGTATGTAAAATTTTTCAGTGCATTCTGGGATGGTGATGAGAAGCGGGATGTACACGTGCCAGTTGACTATTGCTCGGAAAAGCTGCACGATTATTTTGTGGATCGGAAATTCCGTGGCGACAAAGAATCGGCTGCCTCTGGTTGCTTTCAAATTTAGCTTTTTTTTTTGCAATCTCAGTTAAAATACACTGAATTGATAAGTTTTTTTGTTGAAGGTATTTGTTTATATGAGACGCTCAAAAGTAATAAAAAGTATTTGAATCCAGCTGTTTCACTGGTGCTTATATGTGTAACGTCGAAAGCATATTGAAATGTTTTTACGATAGTTTCACGATCGGCTGTTAGAAGTTGGATCTATCAGGTGGTACCGAAAAAAAAAAATCAGCGATCTCTAAGATTTAGAAAGGACATTTGAGGCTAATCGTCAAATTGATATGAGCAAATAAATAATGAAAACGCATTTAGCTAGCTGGTCGTCTATATGACAGGTGATTTTCGTTTAAACTTATTAAATAATGATGAAGTGATAAAGAATATTCCTTGCAAATGCATATCTCCGAATATTTATGCGAAGAAGGGAGCATTTTAGGAGCTGTTTATTTATTTTTTTTTCTCGAGGATTCTGCTCAACTAGAGTGGTATGCGTTGTTTTAGAGACATGAAACAGGTTATTTCAGCGGATTAAGCGATGGAGGGAAGGGGCCGGGTAGCAAGAAGTATTTTTTCACTAAAGCAGGAATAGGAGAGAGCTCATTTGTTTTGATATGGCATGTTGCTTTTCCAAACAAGAATTGAATGTAGCATAGCGGTTGTTTAAGACTTGAATGGAACGAGCTCATTTGGCAGTTCATCGGCCACTTCGGCGGTTGCACCCACCTCATCGTTGTTGGCTCCACCACCCGATCCTCCGAGCCATCTGAGGGACATACCAAGGTTGGATTATCAAAACTTTACCTCTTATATGGCAATATTGGTTGACGTACTGCCAGTTTTTTGTTGAAATAAGTTGGACAGCTGGTAACAATGGCAGCAAAACTTTGCTATAAACTGTAGCCTCATTCATATTGAAATACAGCCTTTTCTTTGCTGAGTTGGCCTTCTTTCCCTTACCTGAGTCAGTTCACTTCCGGTGTTGTGCATGTGATAATTTTCATGATTTATGCAATGTTATCGTAATTTTCGGAATGGCCAGGAACTTCTGGAGACTTAATCTCATCGTACAACGAATACAGTCAAGAGTTTTGGTTTAGCGGTTTGTGGTCTCTTAAAGAGGCATGTTTGATAAACTGATATAGCTTCACATGGCCATCGTTTGCCTCGATCGGCTCAGCAAATTAGCTGTTCACTGTTTTCTTCCGCGTTTCATTTGCACTTTTACTCTAGGCTTGCTTCAGTGACCATTTCATTGTTACTGACGCGTTGTATTACCTCAAGCATGCTTTCATCTCTAGAATGTCCTGAACACAATAATCAGTGGGGCTGAGGTGGAGCAGATATGTTGGCCATATATAACTGAGCTAGAGCCAGGAAAATGAACTTGACGCCAAACTTCAGTTCCTTAGCCCGTTATGTTGATGTAGAATTCTTACGGGAACGTCCAATACTACACCCTGGAGTGCCGCTTGCTTCAGGCTAACATAACCTCCAGAATGCATTCGTGGTGGTCTTAGTTGATCTTCGCCAGTATGCATTTGCAGAATTGTGAACAGCTTCCCATTACGAGTGAGCATTTTTTAGTGCAAACACTTCCTAAAGCACTCCTTCAGCAACGCACATTCGCACATTTTGCGAGTATTGTTACATTCGTAAGATGTATCAAGAAGTGAGGTTCTCGCAGCTTCGCAGCATTCTTCTGAAGCCGAATCCTCCCATGAGTAATCTTAAAGACGTCGGCCATCTTCCAGACAAATCAATGAAAATTCGATCTTCATCTTTCTTTTCATTACTGATGTTCGCTGAAGTCCGCAGATGTCGACTGCGAGTGGTGGTTTTCGTCACCTTCGGTTGCGAGATAGTGCTTCATAGCAAACGAAACAGTGCTGTTACTTGCATAAAGTTGCTGACCTTTGAAAATTGATGGTTAATATGAAACGTCGTGATGATTCTGTTCGAGCGCAAATTTTTCGGACAGATTATTTTCGCAAGCGAATTTCTTCAAACAGATCGCTAGGTTATATTAAAATGGCTGTTTAAAAGTTGGGCGCCGATAGGCTGTTTGCTGCAAATTAAGCTGAAATGATTTCGCTCATATGTTGTGTGACGTATTGAAAGTTGTTTTTTTTTGTAGGCTTGATTATCGTAGATCTGGCTCTAATGGAGTTCCAAAAAGAAGGCGGAGCATTGAGAGGGACGCTGTGAGAAATTCGTCACGTTCTTCGCGATACTCTTGTGCATATAACAGGTAAATTTTGAAGGTTCTTCCGTCCACTAGTACACGTTTGAGAGCTTATGACTGACTGTAACTTCTGCTCGGTGTCGCTCGCCACTATATCTAGAAAATCGCAAACACTAGAGTCTTTATCTGTCTCTTCAGGCAAGCACATTGTTTTCTTGTAAACTTTAGATGCAGTGTAAGTATATCTATGTGATACAGCTGACATTGATCCAAAAAGCACTGTTTGATATGCTGTAGTCTTTTTCTTGATAGATATTACTTCAACTTCACTCGTATTTAGGTCGCGAAGACGGCGAGAGCGAGCGCGGCACGACGATGATCAGTCGGCATCTACATCGACTTCGTCGTCATCAACCAGTGAGTCGGACAGTAGTGAAAGTCGTACGACGTCGCCTGAAAGGAAGCGTGATAATACGACAAATCGTTCGAGAAGCTCACAGCGCAGTACCAACCATCCTTCGGCTTCTCGTAAGCCGAGAGAACAGGTGACTCTAGCCTTTTCTCCATTAGAATAACGCAACGTTTATGACTTTGCATAAAGCAACAATAGCACTAATTCTGTTCTGGGTAAAATGCGACATTGTCTGTATTCGTTAAATAGTTCATAATCAATGCCTTCGTCATTACTGTTTTCTGTTCTCATTATTAAGTTCAAGGTTGTCTAAGCTGTCGTTCTCTCTCTCATGTAGTTCGTGCATGTTGTCTTCAGAAAGTCGGTCGTTGAAGATAGTGCGGCAATAGTTAGCCATGCGAGCGTATTGTAAGAGTTGCTTTTTTTTTTACAGTCAACTTCGTCGTCCTCGGCACGACGTGGCTCCTCAACACCGACGATGCGGGTAGAGCCTCCAGGGACGAGTGCGACGAGCGGTACCGGTTCACAGCTGGCACAACTCTTACCTCCGCCGATGCCGTCGGCGGCTATTCTCAACCATTGGCTGCAGTTTGCGACAAGCCACATGCTGATGAAGCTGCCGACTCGAAAGAGAAACGGACCACCCTTAAACGGCAGCACTCCTTTTCCGGCTCATCCGTTGATATGGAAGCGGATGATGGAGAGCGTCGCAAAGAAAACACATGGTTGGTTGCTACATTCTTTCGTCAGAGACGCTGTTTTGCTTCGCAAGAGGCAACACGTTTGCGAAGCAAAGGAAGATGCATAATGGAGAGAAATGGGGAAATGCAGACGATGAGGGAACAGAAGGATAATGGCAGTTCGCCGCTATTAAATATAGACGATGCGATCCGATGATACTCTACTTCCTCACAGCTCAAGCGAAGAATTTTCAAGTGGTATAGTTAAGATTGAGTTCAGTCAGCAAAAAAAACAAAGTTTTTCACGAAAAGTAGCGATGATTCGAAGTAAAAAATAAGCCATATGTAGTAAGCCAATAAAAAGTTGTACAAATTATTGCAATTATCTATTACAGTGATGCAGCAACTGTGGACAACCGTAATTCGCGAGATAGTGGTTTCTGTGAGTCGTCACATGACAACGCGTCGACGTCTGAGACGCATATGATAACCGTTAGTTTATCCGTTTAGTGATTATAATTGATGCTTGATCAATTTTGCTAAAATTTATTGGAACTACCTTGTCGAAATCATCAATAAGGGCGTTTGAAGTGCGTGAAAATGTTTAACTAGCTGTCAACTAGTTGAATATTTCCTGAGAAATGATCCAGTAGCAGCTTGCAGAAAGTACTTGACAGAGGGTTATGCCTCTGGAGTAACTGAAAAATGATCAGATATTAGTTGTGAGAATATAACGTAGATGACGTTTAATGCTTTTCATGTGTTATATTTGAAGCTGCTTATACAATGCAAAATCTTCGAGATGTGTACTTTTCTTTTGAGATGTGGTAGTTCAACGTTGAGAAAAGCTTCTAGAAAACTTTCCTTTAGAGCAATCGTATCGAGGAGATAGCGAACACGTTAGTGAATGTTCTGCAGCATCACTCAAAAGCGTCAACATCCGCTGTACCCATCGACGCAGCAGCGCATAGCGCAGCTCTGCGTTCGTCCTCGCTCCATGCTTCTGCAGCTTCACAACCGCGAGCTTCAGAAGAGTCGAAGAGCACATCAGCATCATGGCAAAATCAGAACGCTGCTCCATTAGGAGCTCAAAAGCGTGCCAGATGGCCTTGGGGCAACGAACCAATTAAGTCGCACTACGCCATTCCACTTGATGCATACGCTGGATCAAGCCCGAGGGATCCAAGACGGCGACCATCTTTAGGGAGGTCCTCACCATCTTTGATGAATTTGCCGTTGCCAAAGTTTGCACACGACGTAAACTTGACCTCGGCTGATTCACGCCGAAATAGCCTCAGTACGGATGCGGGCAGGACAGCACAGCAACACACCGAAACACGACGACCATCAAGAGGTTTGATTATGTTGCATTCAATCGACAGGTCATATTTTGCCTAAAAAGAGCCCTTCTTTTTTGCCTTTATAATAGGCATAGTTGAGTATGGCAGAAATGTTTAAGAAGTTCACTCGAAACTACCGATTTGTGCTGCAGGTACCTTTATGACTCTCACTCACTTTTACAGAGTCATTTTCAAAGAAAATACTGCAGGCGATTGCGGCACTATAGTAAGACGCTTTTTTTGCCTATCTCCTCAATGTCTACCTTGGTGGCTCTTCTTTTCTTATAAGGGAGCGCAATTTTACTCTTCGTTGCTTGTAGTCATTCACATCATGTCACTCATGTATTTCTCGCGTTGGCAGTTTCAGGTAACGTTAATGGTCACTCATCCGGATGTACACCACCTCATTCGTCGGCTGCAGTTCGCACACATCCTTCGGTTTCAAGGTCCGCTTCAAGTGGCTCTGAGGCGATGCTGTCGCCGGATGCGACCACTAGCACCCAACATGCTGTAATACCGATGAGTGGTGTGGATATTTTCGGTGAAGGATCTCCCTCAAGTGATTCCAATGCAGCTCTCAGGGAACGTATTTTCGCGTTAGGAGCAAAATTTCAGCACGTCGATGAAACCTTTCAGGTATTTTTTTTGTTTGGTTCAACGAATCTCTCCTTCCAAGCAGCTGATTTTTTGTGTTTCACCTGCACTAGAAACAATCATGCAAGGTGCTGTTTTAATTGACGAAATAGGTATTCAGAGGTACCTCAACGGTGAAAAATAAAAACATCGATCTTGCTTACCCTCATGCGGTCACAGACTACTGGTAATATTGACTTGCCTGAGGTAGGGCTCAACTTTATGTGATATTGAATGACTCGAACTAAATGCTCGTAGTTAAATTGTTTTGAAAAAATTTCTAAAACATTCTGTTTGTGTTGCTTAGCTTAGGAGGCAATTTTCATAAGTTCAGTGTTGTGCGTGAAAAAAATTCGAAAAAGCAACTCAAGTATTACGAAGTATTAATTGTTTTTGGATATACAAAATTGCCCGTGAATAAGCTTACTTATCTGTTATATACACGATCTGTGCATTGCAGAAAACTAAACGTACCACGCAGTTCGATTACGAACGGAAGCCGTCTACGCAACGACCATATAAATTCGAGGAAGAGTTGGAAAGGCTGCGAGCGAAAAGCTCGACAGGATGCTCTCCATCGGCGCCCGTCGCCTCGTTGACTGCCTCTAGTACGGCGTTGCCACCAAGTGCAAGTGTATTCACTGAGGCTTTCGTCAAGACGCGCAGCTATAGTTTACCTTATGCGTCTTCAGATCCGGTTGACGACACAGCTCAGAGCGGTGTGTCATCAAAGCCGTTGCTGTCGGTGACGATCTCCGTGACTGGCCAAACCTCAGTAACTACATTTTCGGCATCCACTGTTCAAACGCCGATCTCCGCATCAGTTACGCCTGTATCAACGACAATTTCATCACCGTTTGCTCCAGGACCACTCAAAAAGCCACCTATTCCACCTAGTCCTGCGGTGCTCAAGCAACAGACATCTTTGGTGACTGCGCAGATGCCGCCGCATGTTGTTGCTTTTCCGCCGAATTTCAGCGTCCCTCCACCACCTATCCCACAACCTCCAGCGCCTCCTATGCTGCTTTCGCCACCAGGGTTATCTTCTAGCACACTAATCAGCGCACCTCCGCCACCTCCACCAATGGTATTTTTCACATCCACTTTTTGTTAGAATACGAAATGGAGTGCAATAATTGCTTAACATCTTTTTATTAGTATCGGATTATGTGGACGCAATTTGGAATGGGATATTTGTGCACTAAAAGTGTTTTATGCAGTTCACACTATTTAGCGAGTAATACCATAAACTTGAGATGCAAGGTGCACAAAAAGTTCGCGTATGGTATTGTGAATTTCTGTAGAGGACCGTGCCTGCCCATTTCTGAAACAGTACACACTATTTTCATTGCAGGCAAGGTTGTGCTGAGTTAACAAACAGAAATATGCGAACGGTGAAACACAGCTATAGTGGTAGCTTTATAATCACGGACGATCTGCTCGAACTTACGGAGCTTGCATTTTAGTGGTTTTATTCTTTGGTAATGATCGAATCGTTAATAGCTGAGGGCGTTATGATCGAGGTCAGGGGAAATTCAGGTATGGTTTAGCCGCCCAGTTGAGGCCCATGGCATGTCAGTCGACTTATACGGCTTCAGAGACGCAATGTTTGCTTCACACCAACAATCGATTTCTAGATGCTGAATTCATCAGTGCTGCATCGCGATCCGACGACACCCTCTACACAGACGACACCGTCGTTGGTGAGTTCTACTAAGAGTGCTGCTGCTCCAACGGTGAGTACGTCGAGTGTGTCTGCTTCATTCCCGTCAACACCAACCTGGAAGTCGCCAACAGTGAGTGTAACGAAACCGGGCACACCGCATTCATTGTCCTCTTCATCGCTGCCTTCTGAAACGCTTGCCAAATCAACCATCACAACGACAAAAACGCCCTTAAACAGGACTGCTGATAAGGTTAGTGAATATGCATTTGTTAAAGAGTGATTTTTTAAAAACTCGTTTGACAATAACCGGCAAGTCTCCTTTGTTTCGAACTCTTTTAATCCAATTCCTGTTATTTAATTACCGCCTGTCTGCTTTCTGAGAAATTCTTTATTGCTCAATCTGGTTAATACTTTATTTTCTGTAACTATCAATGTGTATATAGCCCCGTATAAATTCTCGAAAGATAGTGACCAGATTTTTCCTTAATATCAAGGATTAGATTCCCGTCCTTTCTGAGTTTTGCAGGTTTTGCCTCGGATGTACCATTTTCTAAGGCAATGTAGCTTTAAACAGTCGTCAATTCTTGACAGATTATCACTCTCAGCGGATTTGTGAAGTGACGCATCAGCGTTGTGCAGTATAGGTTTTGAAAAAAGCTAATTTATGGTGTGCTTCACTTCCCCTTCTTTGGTAGTAGCACTGACAACTCTTTGCGGAAGCAGACCTATATTCAAACTCATCACGAAGGGAGCCGTAGGGGCAGGGTTGCCTCACCAAGAGTAGCAATCTTCATGCGCACTCACCACAGCTCATGTGAACAGTTCTTCCAATATTTGGCGCATGGACAATGCTAGAACATTGACCAAATGGTGTTTTCTTTCGACGGGCTTCGTCTGCGAATGTCTGCAAGTTGCACATTCTTGTCTGCTAATATCTGCATGTTGCACATTCCTGCTATCTCGGAATGTGGATGGCGTATAGCAGAGGCAGCAATGAACGTTCTTCTCAGCGATTGCCTGCAAGAATGAATCATGCATGAGACGTGCATTTTGCAACAAACACCAATAGATTGCTGCTACTGCGTTGTTGTATGAAAGTCGTAGAGTCTGTCTCTTCATTTGGTCAATATCGAGCCCGGCGCTCACAACGAGAAAAGAGTGAGAGAGGAAGGAGGGAAGCGAATAAAATCTTTTATAGATGGTCTTGCGTCTCTTTTTTATTTCCTTTTCCTATTCGTCACTTCGCTATTCACCCCTTATCTTGAATTGTGGCATCGAGGTGCTGGAGTGAATGTTCAAATGTTGCAAAGCATTTGACGCAATTTCCTCGTCTAATTCCTTTGGGGCTGTCTTTGATTGGCTGTGACGTAGGATTTTTTTTTTTTGAAGACTTGGAAACTTATGTGGCAAATCTGTAGGATATGCATCAACGCTGATATGTTAGCTTTTATACTCATGTATCTTTATTGTCCTTTCATCCATGTGATATGCCACCAAGGTAACAAGAGTCGGTCATAACTGCAGACAGGTGTAATTGGTTGATAGATCTTCGACAATTTTTATATCGGAATTATACACTATTGCGAGATGAAATTGATTATTGCAGACCACAAATCGTGAGATATTCCAACGAAGTTGCTCACTTGCATCTGCCTCAAAGCATTCACATGGTGATCGATTGAGACACAACGATCCAGGCAGCAAGTCACTTAACGACCTATTTCGCCAACAGGTCTCTTATATTGAATATTCATTTTGTGTGACAATATTTCCCGAGCAATAGTTTGACTAATTTCACAACCTGAACAACTGAGGGAAATTAGCAATTTGATCATCACCCGCTAGCTAAGATGACAAAATTTTATGGCGGAGAACCCCTTCCTTTGGCCCTTGCTGAACCCACCTTCCTCTTTATCCCTCCCATCGACTATTTGCTGTCGTTACAACTTCACATTCTCTGTCGTAAATCGGCTTGATTTATTGAAGGCTATGCTTTTTTTCTGAGGAACTGCAAGTGCGAATAAAATAAACTCCGGCAAAATTGCACTGAATTGCGCAAAAAACTCTAGCACAAAAAACAATTCACGCGTACTACATAAAAATAGCAAGTAAGTAAACATAAGGGGCGACAGTAGGCAGACTGCTTCACCTCATGCAATCGTACATACTTAGATGGCTGTTCCGAGTTTATAACATCTGTTTAGTTTATCACGTCTTCGGCTCTTCAGGGAAATTATTCAGGTGCTGTTTCAGCTTCTGAACTATTACGTTTCTATAGATCAAATGAGCTGGTAGTACTAAGCAGCACACTCTCTCCCTCCCCCTTCTCTCTTCGTACCAGCTGACAAATGGAAGATGATTTATGAGAGGAGGAAGTAGCGCCGAAGAATAAACAAGAGAAAAGAAAAGGGGGAAATAAGTGGAAAACTGCAGAAGCAAATGCCAAACGCTCGTGCAAATACAGAAAGAATGCATGGCTCTTTCACAGCTGTAAAGAGGATGCTTCTACACCGTTCCATATGCAAAAAAGCATCTTTCTGTGCATCAAAAAGAACGCGTATCGTCGTTGCAGTGATGCATACGAAAAGAAAAGCGCATTGCGCTTTCATAGACAAGAAAGAGAGATTTGCGTTCTGTGACGCTTTGGGAGGAAAGTGTATCGCTCTTAAGGCTGTTTAGAAGGATGTTGTACTTTTCGACAAACAAAATGACCTTCACTTTTTCCAGTATTAAATGGTTATTAGGCGCATTGTTTTGATCTTTGAAAGTTTTTGACTAAAATGAATTAGGTTTGCTTTTTGGGTCTCTGAGTTCAACGCAGTTAGTTCTCACCTTAGGGACTGCCCTTTCCCTTTCAGTTCTAAGAGAGATGAGGAGGGCACAAAAGCCCGAAAGTATAGGAGAGCAGAGAATCTCCTATGTGGTGTGCGGGATTGTTGTGTTATGGCTCCAGGAGAATTATTATACGCTCGGTTATTTATATTCCTTTTTAAGCTTCAAACTTCTGTTTTCTAGATAAAGACGTACGTAATCGATATTTTGAACGATCCTTCTGCATGTTTAGTCGAGGTTAATGAGTGTTTTTTTTTCAGGCTCAAGATTCCTCTGAGATGCGCAAAAAGCAGATGCTTAAGACGAAGATCGAAGAGGGAAATGAGCCGAAACAGGAAAGGGATAAAGACAGTGATAACTCAAAAAAGGTGTCCAATGAAGCGGTCGTCGAACGTAATGTGGTCAAGGAGGCGGATAAGAAGGTTATTTTTTTGCGTCCACTTGGGCACCATATCGTCCTCTTTTTTACGACTCATTCTTACTGCTTTATTCTTTTAGATAGATTTTTCATGTTAGGCCAATCCATGAAAATCTACTTGTAACCCCTAGAGTAACGCATTCCAATCCTCCTCCCTTCCTAGAAGTTTGGGAAATCTATAGATATGAGAACTCAGGGATCGGAGGATTTGTAATGTTTTGCTCTATTCATATTTTTGCAAAACGCTATCATATTTTATTCACTTGTAGAAGTATCCTTTATGCATTACGTTTGAAATTTTATGAATTTATAGGAGAAACTGGTCCGCGATATAAAAGAAAAGAAAAAAGGTTGGGATGGAAGCGAAGGCAAGATGAAAACCGACGTTCATCATTCGAAGGAAGGCAATGAGAAGAAAGAAAAAGAGGTATAGATTTCTTCTCCCCTCTTTTTGCTGCACATGCTTTAGACTACCTGCTTTACCCCATAATATGCATTGATCTGTTCGCTGCAAACCTGTAACAGCTATCTCTAAAGATTCTTTTTTTTAGTTTTTTTTTAAAAGACGTTTTCTTATATTTTGTTCTTGAAATTACGCAGTGTGACAGTAATGGTCTTCTTTTATAAAGCTTTATTTGTTAAATGTTATTCAGCATTTCTTATTCGTTTGATGTATTTCCTGTAATGAAATTGTCAGCATTCCTAAGCATTAAAGCAATTCTGGACGAAAAGTGAAATAGCATTAATTTTATACACAAAGGTAATTTATTGCCATTTGTTTGTCCAGTTCTAAATGATGATTCGAGGAGAGGGTGGGGGAGGATAGCGGAAGAGTGTTGAGAAAATTTGTAATTTTGTGGGAGAATAGAAGTTGATTTAGTAGTTTTAGTATTTCGTTTGCGAATATTCAGCGAAAAATGCGCGAAAAGTTCCTCACAGTTTAAGTTTTTTCTCACGATATACTTGCCATATTCCACTTTAGTCCGCATAGTGCTGTGACACTTGAATATTTCTCGTTGTGCTGATTAGGGTGATTAGATTACCTTCTGGATGCGTGCACAGGTGATTAATCGCACAACTATGGGCACTGCTCGTGTTGGATTGAAGGCTTCTGATGATGCTAGCTCTTATCTTTGGCAGATCGCTAGATTCGGTGCGTCGTTGTAACATATCAGAGCGATTTTTCGCTTTTTGACGCCTCTATGTATTTCGCAGGTTGATTGCGGTTGCGCTCATGTCTGCCACTAGGCAATACAGTTTGCTCTCAGACCGCTTAATTCTTTTTGTAGATTACGTTATCTTTTCAGAAGGAACGAGAATCGAAGGAGCCGAAAGCAAAGGATATGAGCAAGGAGAAGAGATCTACTAAAGAAGACAAAGAGAAGGAACGCTCAAAAGCAAAGGAAAAAGCGAAAGAAAAAGCAGCAAAGGCTAAAAAGGTGGATTCATTTTTTAATTTTCATTTTTTTTCCTTTATGTCTCTTTTCAGTCATCACTGAAATTCGAGCATCCACATGTAGCCCAATAGAACGCCCATTTAGGATATCTTGATGGAAATTGTTTGACCATAAGCAAGTATGCCCGCACCTTGGGGCAATTTCAAGCAAAAATAAGGCAACTGCATCGTGTAAGCATCAGTCATTGTTGCTCACAAGACGCTAAAAAGATGCCATCCTTGTCTGATTATCAAGATATTCAATTATTCGCCCAGTTATTACTTTGGTAATTATTTCCAAACATTGCATCATCATCTTTTAATTATTCCAAGTATGCTGTATAATTATCACAATTAGCAGTTGCCATCTTTTGTTCTTCGTCGCAACTTTTGGTGGAATATAAGCGTTTGATGGAAGCTTCATTGATTTCTCGGTTCGAAGAGGGAAATAAATCCATATGAAAACCTTCCTAATAACGGTCGGTTGGTTGCGCTTTTTAAAATCGTTTTGAGAATACGAGGCGATTAGGACAAGAAAGCTTTGTACCATACTGTTCCACATTTAATGAAATCTGCGAATTTCGCATTGGACAGTTGGATTTTATTAGCGAAGGAAGTTGCACAAAGAAAACAGCTTCCCACTTCGTTCGATATTTGATGTTTCTATAAGCAGGAAGTCACTTGGTGCTGTCTTTTTACAGGACACTGCGGAATTGTTTTTTTTTTTTGAGAAGGCATGCCAGTTGTAGCAGCCAAGTAACATCCTTCAAATGCTTGCCTGGATGATGTTACGCGCCTAAAGCTTGCCTAATGTTTTTTTGTTTGCTATGCTATTGATGCAGATCTTTTAAAATTCTTATTGGAATGAGTTGTAGGAGGAGGAGCGTAAACGGCGAGAACAAAAGGAGAAGGAACGTAAGAGGAAAGAAAAAACAAAAGAGAAACGACGCAGAAAAGCGGCAAAGGATTCCGACGATGAAACCGATAGTGAAGAGAGCGAGTCTTCTAGCTCAGACGAGCAAATCAACATCCATGTAAGAAATACAGTGTTGAGTTTCTAGGTTTTTTTTGTTTTGAGCGAGACTTTGCATGGGATCTGCATTCATTTCCGGTACGAGGAGAGTTTAACGGAATAACACCGGAAAATAACCGTGCCGTAATTGTAACTCAAGACAGGCTTATCGTAGCAGGTGACATTATTTGGCTGCACACCTCATTATTTATCGGTGATCTCGCTATTATGGGCCTATTTTTGGAAGCCTTCTGGAAGTAGGCAATCGGAGCGACATATATTTAACTGGGTACATTTGTGGAGCAACATGAGATTGCCGAAAAAAAAATCGACGGAGGGAATGTTGCAAAGAGCAAAGACAAGACGCATGATGTTTTTGTGCAAAAACGAACACGGGGAAGAAAGAGAGCGCTGTTATTGAGGCGCAATAAGAGAAGCGAAAGGGGCAAGAGCAGGTTGGACGAACATTCGTATCGTTTTACGTTCGAATCGGTTTTAGTTGCTCCGACTCTCCTTTCGCGCCTCACTTATGGCCATCTAGCTTCTACACATATTTCTTTTACGGAAGAGAAGATGAAGTTGCGAAATGCAATAGTCATCTCATCTAACAGGATTAGATATATCCAATGAAAATGCTTCCGTTTACCAATCGCAATTTTGCAAAAATTACGGAACAAAAGCTTCGTACTTTCACAGACAGGTCTTCTTTGGTTGTCCCGTCTTTGATCGTTTTTGATATCGTTTCATTTGAGGGGAAAACAGTTACTGTTTATGGAGACGAAAAAACATTGCGATGTTGTTCGTTGTACTTCTCGGCATCACGGGATTCAGGATGTCGCATACAAAGTTGCTTCCCTGAAGTAAACGGGTCACACCTCTTCCTCTTCCTGTTCCTTCCTGGAGTAAAGTTGTTTTCCTGAACTAAATGAGTCACACTCCTGTCCTTCTTTTGTAGCAAAACTATTCGCGCTACGCATCGGTTGTGAGAATTCTTCAATGTCTCAAATGCGAATAGAAGTCTGCTAAGCTTTTGGACTGAAGCGTTTTTTAGCATCTGAGTACAAATGTACACGAGGAAGGGGCACCTGAGATGTCAACATTAACTATGTTCCATGATCCGGTTGCAGCAAAGGTGTGGAGTAAACAAAGTCGGCGGTCCTTATGATTTATGAGGAATATTTGCATTTGAATTCATTTGGTTAACAGATGTGTATTAGGGTGCGTGAATTAAGATTTAAAAGATGTGTCAGGCAGTGTTGACGTTCATTTTTATGTTTTGCTAATTTGTCATTTTAGTCGTTCGATATTGAAATGCAACGTTTGATGCTCGAGGAGGCGGCATCTGGTTCTTTGGGTTTATCGATGTATGATCGTGTGAAACGACGACTCATCGGCAATGAAACCCGATGATACAGCAAAGAAGAACAAAACATTGGAGATTTTACGCGAAAAAACACAAAATAAGCGCAATAATCAGGTGAGGAATGTCGACTATTCAACTAAACGTCGAACTACCGAGACAAGCCAGACCACCCACATAGGCGCATAGGAAGGCGTGAAATGCATCCCTCGAAAGCTGTTTTGCAGTCGTAGGAATATTTCGCGTCCGTCTATTTGCACCGGAGTCCGTTGTTGCTGTATGTTGCTTTGTGTTTCGTCGAAAGTCACTCCTCTACCTAGTAAATACAGCAGTTGTATGAAAAAAACTTTGGCTGCCGGACTTATGAGTCATGGAAAACGTTGTTTAGTAATAAAGTTTTTGGCGACAGAGGTCGTTTGTACTGTGAATCAGGCTTTCGTTAAATTGAGGGAATCAGGTTGTATGCGGTGATATTCTATTGCCTCGACGAAAGCAATTTAAGGGTGTTTCTAATGCTATGAAACGTTGAGGGCGATGTAATTAACCTCTTAAATGGCAGCACTCTATTGTAGAGACGTGTGAAACGCGTTCGACTCGAGAGTTCATCCGAAGACAACGATGAGGACAATCAACGCGCTGATGAGGATTCTGATGCTGTTTCATCGATTAGTTCGGGTGCCGTACAACGTTCTTCGAAAAACACCAAAGCGGCATCGACAAGCGGTAGCCGCAAAGCGAAAACATCGAAGGCAAATCGTAAGCAAGCACGTAGCGAAGAGTCTGAAAGTGACGAGGTTTTTTTTTTGGTGATGCTTATTTTTTGGGTCTCTGTAAATAACGTAATGGAGAGGGCGGAAGAATATCCAACCATCATGGATTTTCATTGAGTGATTTTATCAGCGTAGGAGATTAGCAGTGAATAGGTTTATTGATCGTATCAACAGGTTAATTTCATTTCCTCCATTTGTTCAAACGATTGCTATTTTCTTGTAGATTTACAATTGCCCAGACAACTAATTCCCACATTATTTCAATGTGGCTTATTTTTATTTGGCACTGACTTAAACATTTCAGGCTTTTGTATCGCAACAATTAATCCCGATGAGTTTATAGGAGGCGCATGATGGTCGTGAGAAAACGTCTGGTGAATCGGATAGTGATGAGGAGGTGGTTGAATCAAGACGCAGAAAAAGAAAGCCAGCAGCCAGCAAGAAAAGTGTCAAACGAACACAGGTGTTTAGCTCTTCTAATGATTCCAGACTTAAAGAGTTCAGGAGTGGACATAATATTTCTCCACAAACGAATACAACTAAGCAGCTCTGAGCTAGAATTTGAAATTGCTGGATGGTGTTAGTAGTACTAATCCGGGTCGAGATTATCAACTTGTGATTGCAACTCATAAATCAGCTCACGAAGCATTCGAGGACAAAGTTTATTGTCGTACAGGCATAACGGCGATGTTCATTGATCGTACAAAGCGTCTGCTGTTTAACTACTCTATGTAACAGAGTGATATCGTATGATATCAACCTATAAACCGGTTGTGCTTGAAGATTTTTCATGTAAAACGACCAGAGGTTCACCTTGAATGGTACACGGTTCATTTGACTCCAGTTGTAAATTCGCGCATTATGAGTGCATCGGCTACCTGGATCTTCGTTGAGAAAGTATACTGGTTACCAAATGTAGAAAAAATAAAGGCTGCATATCAATAGTGGCACTTCGATCGCAGTAGTTAACGCATACATTCATTTCAGGCAAAATTAAAAGCACATTCTCTTTCGCTGGATGATGTTTTCGGGGCATATTCGACCGATGATGAGTCAACTCAGCAGTCACGTGGATCTCTGGCCCCATCTGTGGATAGCAAAAACGACAAGAGGGAGAAAACCAAGGAAAAGAAAGAAAAAGAACGGGAAGCAGAAAAAGGGAAAGAGAAAGAAACCCTGAAAAGGAAAAAGAAGAAGGAGAGAAAGAGAAAGAGCGAACGGAAAAACAGAGAGAAAAAGAACGTGATAAGGCGAAGGAGAAAGAAAAAGAAGAGAAAGATAAAGAGGGAGAGATGGAGCGTTCTGAGGAAGTAGAAAAAGAAAAAAAAAAAAAGTAGAATCGAAGAAGCGATCGAAAAAAACTCTAAGCACTGTGGAATTATTTGGACGTGATTCCGATGTTGATATGCCTCCCGAAAAGAAAAAACAAAAAGTGGTCAGTTCCTCGGAAGTTCATAATTCTCTTTTTTTGCATTTGCAACGAATCTATCATAAATATCTACGCATTACGCGTTATTAGTGCCCTCTATTATAAAAGTTTTGACGTAGCGTCACAGCCCTAAAAAAATATCCCTTCGAATTTGTCGTATATAAATGAGCATAATGAGCTATTTATAAGGTTTCTATTAATATTTCCACTATTTATAAGGTTGGCAAAAGTTCGTTCATTCGTCGCTTTTCAGCTGTTTTTTTTTCTGTCTTCGTTGTTTGTTGGTTTATTGTTGATCGCATTTTTTTTGCATGTCGTTTTTAAATGATTCGACGTTGGGGAATCATCGATGTTAGTCAGAGACATATTAGCATCCATCAATAATGCCTTATAAATGTTAATATCAGCTTATAATGGGATGAATTTTTTTTTTTGCGCAAGGAAAGAAAGGTAATCTAATGAGGAGGATTATATTGAAGGAGAAATCGCTCGTTGAAATATCGATGTTTCCCGAAATGAATAAGAAAGAACCTAAACAAAAGAAGAAGGAGAGTAGCCGTAAGACATCTGAAGTTAAGAAAGCGAAAGAAGCTGAAAAGGCACAAGTATCAAAAACCGAACAATTCGAGAAGAAACTCGCGAAACGCCTTCGCAAAGAGCAAAAGGTATTTCTGAAGCGCCTATTTGATTTTTATTATTATTGTTACTGATTGGAGTAGCGTATTTCTTCATATTTCTTTCATGTGATCTCTGATAGTTTTCTCTTTTAGATCTCAGAGGAAACGTTCGACGATAGAAAATCGATAAAACAACAATCGATCAAAGATTTTGATCAAAATTCAAAGAAATTTTGAGCCGATCTTTGATTATCATTCTCGTCTTAAAGTACTTTCATAATACCATTTGCGTTTTTGGATATATTTGCAATGCTCTTTTTTTTTCTTCTTTTGACTGTCATTATCGTATTTCCTTCCAATCAATATTAATTAATTGCTTAGGAGAGAGAAGAAGAGCAGAAAAGAGAGGCTGACGAGTCTAAAAAGAAAAAGGAAGAGAATCGTATTGAGAGGGACATCGAAAAGTCAAGCGGGCAAACTGGGAAAGAGAAGGAGATAGTAAAAACTGAAAAGGAAAATCGAGAGGAAGAGGAGGATAATATTCAAAAGATGGAGGTAACAGCAGAAAACGCAACACGATGAAAAGGAATCAATGAAAACGGAGACGCAGAGTGAAGAAATGCCTCAAAACGAGGTTGTAGAGGAAGCAGCAGTGAAGGAAGAGTATGAATGCTCATGTGAGAGCATTGACGAGAAACAGTTAGAAGAGGGGATTAAACAAGACGATGAGCACAAAACAAACGAAAACATCGTTGATTTGGGCGAGAAACCGCCACTGGAGGACG
The DNA here is from genome assembly GCA_013433145.1 of Ascaris suum. Lineage (NCBI taxonomy): Eukaryota > Metazoa > Nematoda > Chromadorea > Rhabditida > Ascarididae > Ascaris > Ascaris suum. Next base: position 2,576,018 of record CM024187.1, read on the forward strand.
AAGTAAACGAACGTGAACGCAAACGCAAAGCGGATGAAAATGAAGGTTCGTTGATTAGAAGTGAATCAGTTTTTAAATGTATGACAAAACAATGAGTTGACGGTAAAGCATGTGGGATCTTAAGCCAGTCGTAAGCTGTTCTCTTGGGGGGTTGGGGATTGAGAATCCTGTTATTTTCTAAGCAAAGATTTCGTAGATTTACTAATCATTTATTCTCTCTAAATGTTCTTTTAAGCTTGAAAACCTGGCAACTAACATTAATTTGCATGCAGTTGTTTTCGGGAAATTAGTTTTTTGATGTGCGATTGTGTTGAGCATGTTTTTGCTTACAGAAAAAAAAAAAAATTGAAACGTTTTCTTTCTGCAGTTGTTATCAATGAAATTCATCTGCAATTCTTTTTTGATTGACTTCTCGAGATCTTTATTTGATAGATCCATATTTATGCTCTCATTCCAGCGATACCTTCAGTCAATAATTAATTCAGGTGTTTTCGATGTGAAACGTGTTAAAGAAGAAACGAAGGAAGAGATGCCAAGGAAACAGCTTTCTGACTCCGATTCATCGGCAGGAGAGACAAAACAGAAAAATACCCGCAGGCAAAAGGTTATTCTTCAACTGAGTACCGTTATGATCAAGTTTTGGGTCCGGAAAGTTAAATATGTTGAGGTCGATCTTATTCCCAAACTCACTTCCGGACGGATCTTACCCTGAAATCTTCGCAAATCATTCAAGTCTTTATAGACTCTTTGACGCGCTGATGATGTTCATAATCTAGTGAAGGGAAGAGGAGAGGAGTTGAAGAGGCGCGTAAAACGCGGTTATTGTGAAAACAACTGATTTGCTTCCAAGTTATTGTCTCAAGAGTATTCTGAAGGCTCATTGAGGTCTTCTAAACCGAATAATAAATATTTACAGACGACAAAACGTAGAGCTGCTCGCAAAAGGGTCAAGAATGAGGAAATGGAAACTATTAGTGAGCCACGGAGTGATTCCTCGACGACTGCAGCAGTAAAAAGTGAACTATCAGAGGAGAGTGAACGTTTATTAACGCCATCCGATACGGTACGGTCATTTCATTATGCTGTCGGTTCGAGAAGCAATCTTTTGCGATTATGTTCTTCCTTATGTTTTGAATGAATCAACAAAAAAAGGAAGGAAATGAGCTAATAGGCTCAAATTACGATTAGCGTCATCGCTTTTAAGGGGCTTTTATTAAGAAGAAGTTTGAAGCTAGGAATCTAAGAAATGGGCTAGATGCTTGAGACTTGAATCCTCATTCTTCGGTTGACTTTTCAACTAGGCTGCATCTCAACGTTCAACCTGTGTTTCTGTATGCAAACCTTAAAGAAGCATGCACGTATGAGTACCCAAACAAGGAATATTTGCTGATTTGTATTCGATGGTGGATTTGACGATTTTTGAAGGTGGTGAAGCCTTGTGTGGTCGATGAACCAGCCAGTGAGAAGTACAGTTTGCTGGAGGATGCGAGTAAATGGGGTGCCGAAAGCGCAAAATCCGTCACCGATGACGACGAGTCAGCGAGTGTTTCCGCGCGAACATTATCGAAGGATGCAATGAAGGCACCACGGACGAGAACATAGCTGCCTCACAATCACCTCATGTTACAACGGTTCGTTCATATTTCGTTTCACATGGCGTTGTTTTTGTTTGTTTGTCTTTTTTTTAAAACTTAAACCGTATTTCCGCATAGAATCGTTGGCTTCTTATCGCTGAGTAATTAGTTTTAAGCATGCTTCTGAACTTGCCAATCATATTGTTTGAGAAAGCTAGCGCATGTGAAATAATTCACTTCTCTCCATTAGTATATTTGCTCAAGTCCTGAATCAGTGATTTATTGAGCAACTCGAGTCGTTAGGTCCTAGATCAGTCACCTGTCCAGCAGCTCGAGTCGTTAAGTCCTGGTTGAGTCATATGTTTAGCAAATGAAGCCCTTAGATGTTGGACTAATTTAGTTGTTCTATTATTGTGAAATTACTTTTATTTCATAATTTTTGAATTTATTTGCTATAAACTCAGCTTCTTCGTAGAACTAAAATCTAAGTGGTACTCAATAAGCGCGAAGCTCATATTATTCATGACGTTTGCTCGCATTTTATTAGTTTAAAGGTTTCTTGCACTTTTGTTATATGTTCGTTTCAGACCTCCAAAATATGAATCCTTCCTCATTTACAGCTTTTTTTTTTTTCAAAAAATCTCCATGTTTAAAAAGGCGATAGCCTTATATTGCAGCCTATTTTAAGATATATGTGGCAATGCGTAACGTCATTAAGATAGGAAGTTAGCTTTCGAAACTTTCATTTGTTATCGTTAACCGATCACTGTTACGATATCACGAATGCTTAACCGGCCACATTTAGTGATATCTCGTGAAGGCTTAATCTGCGATCGCTTTATCGCAAGTGCTTATTTGTCATATTTCACAGTGTCGGAAGTGCTTAATTGGCCACATTCCGCAGTATTAGAAATGCTTTTTTCACGGTATCAGGTATTTATGCTTGGGCACGTGGAATTAGGCGGTCCAAATAACACTGGAAATGATGATTGAAAAAACATTATTGCCACATGGCAATTTTCCTCAGGGAAATAATAATTTGCACGTTGTCTCAACTGCTATCATTCGCCTTGGATGCGGTTATGCTCGTAGGTTTGATCGGTTCTTTATGCACCATTATGCGTTGTTTGCCATCATGAAGTTTGCGGGTCGATGAGCTTGAAGTATGCGTGGTAGTTTATGTTCATACTTATCAACTGCACTGCGCACCTGGCCAAGCATTGGTTGTTTTTTTTGTGTATCCCGTGGCCTTTTGTGTTATTGCGTCCCTTGTGTACAACCGCACTGTTCTTCGTTGTTTTGATGTTTCACCACAATGCGTTATGCAATGGAAGCTGAGCAGTCGTTAGTTCGGGAACCTCGCTGTAGTGGTTCATTGCTGCGACCTTTAAACGAATTGTGCCTCGGTTCCTGTCCACCTTTCCCCACCCCTTCTATTCCCTATTCACTCTTATTTGCGCCTTGATGCCATTTTGCAGTATGTTTTGCAATTTTCTTCAACACTGCACCTTATTAGAATGCCGAAATTACTGCATGTGGCCCACTAATCGCGGCAAGTGTATTCCATTGATGGGCTAGTCCAGTATCACATCAAAGGATTCCTTATTTCTGTTTTATTTGCTTTTCTTTCAGCTGTAAGTCAATGTTGTGATGTGTGGTTTTGTTCTAGAAGGATGGAAATCAGTCGAGCGCATCAGACGATGAGCAGGAAACCACTGGCCCAGCTAGACAGCGGTCTGTATCTTCCAGTAGCTCATCGACAAGCCGCAGCAGCAGCTGTCGTTCTTCCTCCTCCGCCACAGCCGAACCGGACGCTGAGGCGCAGGTTGATGCATTAGCTGAAAGTTGCAATGCTGCCAGTGAATCAACTCGATCACCGGTTCAAGTCGAAGTCAAAGTCAGCGAGTCCGAAGTGGGACCCCAGCCTGAGCTAGATCTGGAGGCCACTCAAGAGCCAAGGCTGCCTCCATCAGAAAGTGAATGCAGTCCTGAGAAGCAAGCACCTCTGCCGCTGCGTCCGAACGATATGATCGCATTTGTGGCCAGCTCGGATGCCGTGTGTTCAGCTGTTTCGATGGTTACTAGTGGACTTGATGAGACCGAAGCCAATGAATTCGATACCGAAAACGGAGATTCGAACGGCGGGTTTGAGCTAATCGACTCGGGCCGTGTCGAGGATATGATTACGGATGATGGAGTGGGCGTGCCGCCTGAACGCGACGTCCATGACGTTCAGGTGTGGAAGCTCGTTGATTTGTCTTGCTTGCATTCGTTTCGTTCTTGAGCTGTTTAGATGAGTTCTTTCGGCTCTTATTTTTTTACCTCCCCCACGTTTGCGAAAGCTGGTTAGAAAGCATCAGCGTATACAAGTAGAGGTATTTCTTGAGATGTTAGTTAAATATTGTGCAGCGATAATATTTGTCGAGGTATACAAAAAATATATTTCAGATATTCTTACTGGAATGTCTATCTTTCAATTGGAATAAAAAAAGCGCAGAACTTTTTCAACAACGATGTTCGGCTGTATAGATGTTACGAACTAGGTATACTCGCCAATCGTGCACGTTTTCTAGAATATTATGGATAGGCGCGTTTTATGTCTTCGACTTTTTTAAAACGAAATTATGAGTGTTTTTTTTTTTTTTGCTTTGCTTTTAGTCTGAAGCTGCTCTAATTATTGGAAGACTGATACAATTTTGAATAATCTAAACAAATGGAAGATAGATCTGAGAGATCTATAAGAGCGTAAAATATAAGAGGAGAGGCACATGTCTTCATCATAGTTTTTGATAAGGCGATCAGCTGTGATGAAAGAGGAGGGGATATTATTTATTGAAATGTGCATGTTGTCGTACAACGAATAGATAGCGTTTTATATTGTCATGTTTCGATGCGTTTATGACGCGAAAACAGCGATCACTAAGTGAGGTGTTTTGATTGGATGATGAACGTTAAAGCGCTATGCACAAATAGAGTGCGATATTTAAATTAATATAGAGTGATGATAGCTCATAATGTCGAATGCGTTATGTGTGAAAGTGCATGAGTTTTATCGTTGTCGTTTTTTTTTTTTGAATGTATTTCACGTTGTTGTCTTCATTTTATATATAGTTGCACTTTTTCGATCGCTGCAAAAATTGTTGCAATATATTATACGTGATGCATGCAAAAATGAGAATATTTAAGTAGCACTTTAACGTTATTCACATTTTTTTCATCAGTCATTTCTAAATGGGAACGATGTTGTGATGAGTCTTGGATTACTACTCGAAGAGTAGCATTGTGGACGAATATGTACATATTTATCACTAAACAGTGACTCGAGTTAGTCAGTTTCTATTGTTTGAGTGGTTGGCAGTTTATTTTTGTTTTTTTAACGAGTATCAATGCGAAATTTGTAAAGGAAACCGAAGATGCGGTTCAGTCGATTGCGCTTTTCGATGATAACGCAAGTCGGCATAGCGGTGAGGAGGGAAGTGCAGCTATGGACATCAACTACATGAGTGACGCGACCTCTCGTCGTAGTAGCATCGCGGATACAGCGACCGTCTTAGCGCAGGATTCGCAAGACGTGCAGAAGGAATTCACCAACGGGACGACTGAGGATCAGGTACAGCGTTGGGTTAAGATGCTGATGCTTTCCACTCATGCTTTTGAGTTGTCTTTTGCGTCAAAATTGATATGTCGCGGAGGCGAGAACAGACACTTCGAGAAGTTGAAGAATCTGCGTTGAAAAAAGATGTGGGGGGAGTGGTCGTGGAGAGGAGTGCTTTCATAACCGCCTAGTCTAGAGAGTTTTATGTAAGCTATGGTGGAAGGGTGGCTTCCGATGGAAAACATCGAATTTTGTGAAAAGTTCTCATGGAATTTTGAAACGCCGTTTGAAGTAAAAACGAGTGCCTGAAAAATGTACCATTGATTTCCTTTGGAGAATTGAAGGGAAGTGGAGCTTTACGCTGGAGAAAGAGGCCTTTATTAGCAGGTCCCAGAGGAAAAGGCGGAATTCGAGGATATTTATCAATGCGTTGTTTCAGGAAGAAAAAGACGTTGACGCGGATGCTGAGGTGCAACAAGAAATGGAGACAAAAGTCGATGAAGAATCGAACACGATGATGAAAAATTAGTGGATTCTGTAACGCACATCGATGAGGTTCGTTTATATGGTGACGGTTTTGCTATATTTACAGATAGAATTTACTCATGAGCGATGTTCCAGGAATGGATTGGTCTGTCTTCGATTCATAGAAATGCGACATACCTTTTACGTCTTCGACTTCAAATCCCTTTTTCTCGCCTTTTTGTTTGCTGTCGATTTTGTTTAGCATGTGATGCAAACTGTCGATGAGGTGACTGGAACTGTGAAAAGCATATAAGATTTATATTTCATTTGCCGAATCGTAAAGTTTTGGATGAACCGATTTCGGAGAAACCGAAACGATTGTCTCTATTAGGTTAAAACTGCCGACTGCGATGGCGAATACTGACTGAAAAGTTATGAAGTTTGAGAGGGGAACGAACAAAACTTTAGTTGAGGTAAAGTGAGGCCATCTCAGATCTCAGAGGGATCTCAGAGGGAGGTTTAGCACTAGGATGCGTCCTCCTTATCGCTTAATTTGTGATCCTTCCTCATCAGTGGTGTTGCGCCTATATCGTTGTTGATTTACTCAGATGCAAGAGAAATGGGAAGTGCTAGTACTGTCGATTATTAAGGTTATTGACGACGTAGTGGCAGGAGGTTACATGGAAGTGGACGCAGAACAGTTAATGTTGATCAACTCGAAGGCCAAGGAAGAAGCGGATCGTGCGGCTGCACTCGCATCGCAACAGAATACACCACAAACACCACATTCGACGCATTCATTCCAAGCAGACTCTAGTCAAACGGCCGCTTGCTGCGAGAAGCGTCGAGCATCAACATCAGATGAATGTTCCGTCGAATAGCATATGCATGATGCAGTCACAGATGATGCAACAACAGTCACAGACACAACAGATTCAGCAGCAGCAACAGCAGCCTCAGATGCAGCAGCAACCGCATTCTCAACAATCCCAACCGACAATTGCGTCGCCATATCATCAGATGCAGCAGCCACTATCTATGCAGCACACACAATCTCGTCATGTACGTTTTCGTTCTTTTTTTTAAATCGCAACATAGAGATCAATGGATCAGTGGAACAATTGAATGAAACACAAGATTAATAGACATCACTTAAAAAAAATTCTGCAAACAAATAAACGTGAAATCAACAAAATAACACTTAACATTGCTCAAAGAATCTTTCAAATCATTAAAAAATGAATACAGAAAAACGAGGAAATACAAAAAGTATATTTAGCTAAAATTTTTGTAATATTCATAATTTATCATGAGTTACCTGCTTGAACATCAGCGTTCCATTGTCATCATGATCTGGTAAGTGTACTCGATGAACAAGTATCCAGTTCACGTCATTCATGATCTCTTCATGTCCAGAACTACGTCATCAATTCTGTCCGATCTCACTGCGCATGTCGGATATCGAGAGTCGCATATTGAACCATCATCGGGTTCATGAATTCAGGACCAACGCTCCATGATCGTCATCGTTAACCAGAAAGTCGCTCATCGCACGATGCGATGCTACAAAAGCATGCGGAACGCTTGGTGCAGTAACATGATTCATTCACTGCTTAATGTCTTCTCGGGAGCAACTGCCTAACTGAAAAAGGTGAAGGTTCGAGAGGTTAGGTTGTCGGTTGGTAGTCAGTGTTGGTTAAGTTTGCAAGCTTCTCTACATCGTATCGTTTGCAGGAGATTATTCACCAACAGACTGTTCCCGTTAATGCACCGGCGGAAATGCATCAGGCGATTGGGGTGCGCGTGCAGCACAAACTATGCAACAGCAGCAACAACCTGTCCAGCAGTCATCTTTGCAGCAGCAACATCAACCACTACAGCAACAACAGCAGCAGTCGATGCAACAGCAGCAGCAGCAATCAATGCAACAACAGCAGCAGTCGATGCAACAACCGCAGCAGCAACCAAGCGTGCAGCAAATACATCAGAAGGTCGTACAGTCGCAGCAACCACTGCAGCAGCCGCCGACGCAACAACAAATGATGCAGCAGCACTCGTCGTTACAGTCGCCAACAATGCAGCATCTTATGCAACGTCAGACTATACATCAGCAACAACAGGCACATCAGATGGCCGTACATGTGCAACCGCAGCAACAGCAAATGCATCAACTCCAGCAACAGAAACTCTTCACCGAGCAACCGCCTATTGAGCAGCCCGTGCAGGCGAGTGCATCTGTTGCACTGCATCAGCAACAACAACAACAACTGAGGTGCAACGCACTAATCCGGTTGGTTATGCTTGTGCATCAGATTACTTCACCAGCGCAACTGGCGCACAGCAGTCTGAGTCGATGCAATCACCACATGCTTCTCGTGGGATGCAGTCTTCGATGGGTACACAACAGCACCAACTCGGTTATGGCAATTTGCCGGCTGCGACAGCGGCACCGAGTGCGCATATGCAAATGCAAGCTGCGGTTAGCACCTGCCAACGACTGAATCAGCCAACATCCGCTTACGATATCTATCGTCAGCCACCGTCGGTAAAACAGCAGCAGGTGCGTATCGCAGTTATTCACACCTCTTGCCGAACGTCGTTGCTGTTGTTTTGAACATGTTTAGGCGACATTGATAAGTAACATTACATTCAATATGATGTTTACCACTTATTGCGAGAGAGAGAGAGCTGCGATTTCATATAGGCGTAGCTTTCTTTAGTTGGAGCAAACATTCACAAAGATGTATGAAGGCATTTGCGACAGTGATTTGGGACGGTTATGCTCTTAATTTCGCTCAATAAGAAACGAGCAAACACTTTTGAGGAACACATATGTGTGTAGTTCACGACGCATGTGCGTGTGTTGTGACATAGTTGTATATGTTCATATGATTGTTTACTTCGAGATGACGCTTTATACGTTTCTACCGATTGTGCTTTAAATGTTGAATTTTTCAGCCTCCTGTCGCTCATCAACATCAATCGCAACAACAACAACAACCAACCGATGTGTCACGGCAAAGTGTTTCGCACATCAGCGGTACTAGCACGTCACCGTCGATGCTTACTCATCTCCCGGTACCTCGTCTTCGATTCCGCAGCTGAACGCCTCTGTCTCACTGCAGCAGCAGCAGGCGAACAGTGCCGCCTACAGGCGTCAACAACCATCTCCAATGCAGCAAGCTGCAATCGCTGCAAGTGCGGCACTTTCCCCTTTCGCGATGGCTTTGCCGGCCACATCGTCATCAACCTATTTTCAAACGGCGCAAATGCAAGAGCAGTACATGCAGATGTGTCGTAATACCTTTTGCAACAAGGTGGTGCAGCTTCAACCGCTCAACCACCACAAGATACTGCTGCTCAGGTCATGCGTAACTACGCACACATTTTCCAAGGTAAAAGAAGAATTAATCATCAGTGTTGAAGCAAAACTGCACTTGTTTCAGAGTTGTTAAAGAGACCTCAATTGCAAAGAATCGAAATTCCATGGAGGTTGCACTAAACCGTAAACTTTGAGTCGAAGAAAATTGAAAAGTTTTTTGCTCTCGTTGTTGTTAATAATACATTCGAGCGTATTGCATTTTTATAATTTACATCCAAAGGGAAACAAATTTTTCACTCTCACATCGTTTGCTAGTTGAATCGCTTATGCGACTACGTTAGGAACTTTCCAAACACAACGTTGAACGCTTAAATCCATGTGCTAGTATGGAAGTGCGCATTTTGTTACTAAACAATTTCTTGTGAGCAAAATAGGGGGGGGGGGGGGGAATGGCGAACATCAAAAACGAGTTTGAAAGGCCATCTAAAGAGGGGTTAGCGTGAGCTTCAGCTTAAGTTATTGAGTTCTAAGAAGTGGGCAGCTAGCTCTGAATGCTTCTAAGGGCAGGCAGAATCACGACTAAGGGTAACTCATTGTTTTCTGTATATTGTTTGCCGTTTTTAATACAAGGAACACTTGACTTCGTTGCGTTATTTCGTTTACTCACTTAGCGAAAATTCGTCATCCGTTCACCGTCATCGAGGTATAATTTCCAGAAACCATAACTCTTTTATTTAAAGCTGCCACTAACGCATATGGAAGCGGAATGTCGGGAACATACGGAGCGCCACCTCACGCCGCTTATCCAACGTCAGCGTCGTTGGTGAATGGTGGCACTTCGAGCAACGCATCACCTCTTACGACAGGAATGCAACAGGAGCGAGCACGACAGCAGCAGACGCAACAGGCTGTAAGTCATTCATATCGTTTGCATGTCATTGCTATGTCGGCGGTACTCGTTTAGCACACAAAGATTATTTCTTCGCTTAGGTACATAAAGCTGCTGGTATCCGTAGTTGTTGTTACTCTTGGAGGTGGCGGGATGAGTATTTACGTTCGATCTTCATCTGACTGTTTACGTATAGTGTGGTATCGCTGCTTGTACCTCTTCTTGCTCCACCCTGACAACCGTGGCGTTAAGCAAGACCCTCGTCCGTTGAGCCGTTTATGGTGTTTCTTACTGCGTCAGCATCATTTGACGTGTGTGCTAGCTGGAGTGCTAATGCTTGCAGGGACTAAACCATGGAACGCAGGCACAGTCTTGTGCAGTGTCTGTCCAACAACAAAATCAACAGGCAAATATCGCCGCTGTAGCACAGCAACAGTTGAATTCTCTCTACAGTAACGGTAGCCTGACGTTCGGTTATGGAACGCCTACAGTACAGCAGCACACGGCCAGACAGAGCCAGCAGGTACGTCATCTGCAGCTGGAGCATCTAGGATAGAAAGACCTCATAGTAAAAGTAAATGTACAGATCTACGTCGAACCTTTGGGTTACCGTGGTTGCCGTAGACTAGTTGACTTAAGGAAAAGCAAATTTTAAAGATATTTCGAAGGCATGAACTAATGCAGCGGAACGGTTCCGTCAGAACGAGATGATCTGTCAAAACAGGTGGTTGGGTCTGGCTGCTGTCGGATTCGCTTTGAGCAGACACCGATCACTAGCATAATACGGAGTGTTTTATATGAGACGACTATTGGTGAAGTTTATGCAATATTTTATCCGATGCACAGTGTCAGCAGTTGATATATGCATAGTCATCTACCTGTAGCGCTGACACTGTGATGTATACGAAGGGATTGAATGGATTATTTGGAAGCATTCATGAATGGGAGCAAAAATCGGACGCACTGTTTATGATTTTAGGAGAGGAAATTCAATTATTACCCGAAACCGCAGGTATTATTGAAAAAGGTGATTGTGTTACATAAAAAAGATAAGTCTTGGGCTAAGTGAAAGTGCGTGTTGTATGTCGAATTAACTCTTCGTTGAGTTTACGATTTTAAATTCAGGTGACACAGCAGAATATACCATTGGGCGCTGTGCCGCAACGTCAGCAACAGGTGAAAGTGGCGAATACAGCCTCCAAGAAGCAACAGATAAAGACCTTCCCGCAACCTCCTTCCGTTGCTTCCTCTTCGGTATGCGTCTTATTTATTTTATAGAGCATCCCGTTTCTACTACTGGTGTGCATTTCTAGTCTAGTCTATCTTTTAAAGATGCTTATCTTTAAGGTAATTACGTGGTTGAACGTCCTTCCATAGCTCCATTTGGATTCGAGGTCGTCCTTCGGTGATTGAAGGTCTCACATAGGTCCGTTTGGAGTGAGGGTTTCTTTCTTCGACCGGGTTCAGATCCATAGCATAATTCTAGCTTTGAGGACACATAAACGCTAATATACGATCATAATCATTCATGCATGCGCAAAGGAAGAATTAGCGGCTCTCAGTAGGTTTTTCTCCGTCTCTCAATTCTAACTTTTTACCTACTCATTCATTTCGTATAGTTAACATAAGCTAATTATTTCGATGAATTGATGTGTCAAATGCCGTGAATTGTTGTTTGTCACTATATTTGTTCACTAATCACTATCCTGGAGATCCATGATAACGATGTATATTCTTGTGATTTAGTGCTAAAAGATAATTACCATTCGACTTTCCACAACTCCTTTATAAACACACGTATATTTAGGAGGAGAAAAAAGTATAATTAAGAATGAAACAAAGATATATAGATGGCAAAAATATAAAGTTGTAATAAATTGAAATGAAAAATAGTGAAGCACCACATCGTATCATACAGATGAGAGGGTTTTAGGGAACACAAGAGGAAGAGCTGAGTGGAAGTGTTTGCGAGTCTTCATTGGTGCTGAGAAATGAGTTTTAAAAAAATTAACAACTGTAGCATGGGGAGAGAGAGTTAGCCGAACAACTTTGTTCGCTAGTTACTTAATGGCAGTGGGAAGCGATAAGCCTTTCTTTTGTAGGATGTAATCTATACTCTCGTTTTAATAATTTGTCTATGCAGAGTATTCCTTTTTTTTCGCATTAGATGCGATATTTCTTTGAGGATTTTGTTCGGTTTGTGTGTTGGATGGTAGATACGAGTTTTTGAAGGTCATTTATGTATACAGATCTTGGAAACTGGAATAGAATAAGAGATTTCAATGCTTAATGAAAGGTATTTAGCAAATTGATGGATTTTGATAAAATTTACAGAATTTTTGTTTTCATATGTGGGGTACGAGGCTGCCAGTAGATCTATTCGGAATATGTGAATTAGTCCAGAAACTGTTCGATGGTAATGCCCTAAACTTTTGAGTGATATAAAGTTGAACCTCTCGGCTAGCTTTCAGCTGAAATATTGCATCGCTTAAAGGCTAATCGTCTAAACAAATATTTGCACATTCTCAGTGCGTCAGCAATCCGTCTTAATATGCCAAGTTTTGCACTTATCGATTTTAAATTTTCGACATCTTGTGCTGTTGAAAGTGCACTATACTGGAATGTTACTTCATTTCTAGCAGCTGTTCTGATGACGGGAAGAGGTAGCATTAAACGGGAAACAACTATCGACACTGCAAAACTAGATAGACGAATATCCAATGAGAGTATTGATAGTGGAGTTTCGGTGCGATATGTAGGCCGCCATATGCCGATGATTCCTTTCGGCGTGGCAGAGTCTTTCCGCCTTGATAGTCGCATATTTTGATCGTTGAACTTTAGATGAGATCAGCGACGATGACCATTTCTGAATTTATTTGAAGGTGCAGCCTATAGTGATTATTGCTGCGGAAGTATTTGTCTGTGAAATTCGTAGCGGTTCCTTTTGGTGGTGAAGGGGGCCGGGAGGGGGGAGACGTTGTCGCCAATAACGTTGACGAAAGGTCGCTCGATTTATTCGAACAGCGGCAAACGTGTCAGGCGGCACCCTAGAACCTTTTGTTGTGATGTGTGCAACGCGAACAACGAGCATTGCAGCTCTCTCGCATTGTTCAGTTTCTCGCTGCCACTCCATATTCATTGATCAGCACATCGCTCACTGCCGCCCCATCATTCTCACAATACTTCTAGTGGTGTATGTTTGTCTGCATATCGAATGCTGCACTATTTCGTGGATGCTTCGTGTCTGTGCGTAGTTTATTTCCTGATGGGCTCGTTTCTAGAGGAAACTTCCTGTTGATTGACTCTACGGCGATCGAATTCGTGCGTCCTTGAAGCGAGCCTTAATTCGGCGTCATAGCGTACCGCAGTGATCTTTGTTCAACTTGTTCCGACCAGCCGCTATGCACGCCTAAGTGGCCTTCACAATGTGTCACCTCTCACATACTCTAGCAGCCTCACTAGTTGAGGGTGTTTCGTTGGTCGATCTTGTTTCCGCTGGTCATCTAGAAAAGCAATGCACCTAGCCGCATGCGCTCATTGTCTGTAAGCTCACCGTTGACGTGCTCTCGTGGGCGGACGGCGAGCGTGTGTTTGGCAGAAAGCATGTGGCCTACACGAGTTTACTAGTGGGGTTGTGCTCGTCTTCGAGGCTCTGTTGCGTGGCGTACGCCAGAGTTGGGCGGGCGTGCTGACGTCGGTCGCTATCGAGCTCGTCCTCGTTTCCTCTATTTCTCTGCCACTTGGCTGCCCGCAAGCGGCACTTTGCAATATTAGCTTTTTATCGTTGCTCAGTGGCACTGCCATATAACCTGTTTAGTCGATTGGCAGCTTATGTAGATCGCTTTTAGACTTTTATGATGAGCTCCTTTCACGAATTGGATCACCTCGCTTTGTGACTGGTACACTCGTTCGTGACATACCTCGCCAAAATTTGCTGACCTCAATTGTGTGCTCTTCTACCTCGACTTCCTTCATTACTCTATTCCTCCTTCTGACTTAGCCATTTGTAATGGACAGTGCTGGAAAAGGGACAGTACCTGACTCGTTGCGCGGTGTGCGATCAGTCGCGGAAGCTGGCGATGAATCGCGATCTAATAGTTGGTCAAATTCGTTTGATGATGACGTGGATAGTGCGAGTTCTTTGAATACGCTGATTGCAACTTTACGGCAGCAGCATGGCGATCAGGCTGCTGGCACGAGCGAAAGTCGCTCAGCCTTCACGGCTACTTCATCTGTTGGTCAAAATTCGGAAGTGGAGAGTGCCACATGCAGTGGACCAGCCGTAAAGCGTGTGAGGAGGACGAACCATGTGCAGAAGCACCTCGCGCAGACCAATGCAGCGCTTTCAACAGTTGAGGCGAATGGTGCCACTGGGGCAAATAACCCTTCTAACTTGGAATACTTTTTGCAAATTCAACGCATCTACCAAACGAGTCTTCTTAACAACACGTTAGCCTCGAACCCGGAACTCGTCCTTCGTTTACAGCAACTAAACGCATTGCAACAGGCATTCAATACACAATCGGTGTTGTCGTCTTTGCAGCCCAATTTGCTCAGTGGTAGTACAGTTGGAGTGCCTGAACAGCGTTCTATGAAGCCGTCGTCTACTAATGCAGCGCATCAAGCAGGTGCAGCGAATCTGGCGTTGAATGCGTTACTAGCACCCGTTGCACAGAATTCATCGTTGTCTTTGCTCAGTTCGCTGATTCGACATATTAGCGCTAATAGTGAGCAAACTCTGCGATGGGCATATCGAATGCTGAAGCAAATCGGCAGTCGTTAGATCGGCAGCCAGCTTTTAGTAGCCTTAATGTACAGCGTGATAGCAGTATGCCAAACGAGTCATGGAATACTTTCGATCCAACAGCCTTCTATAATCTTCTCGTGCAGCAGCAATGCGTTGCTGCGGCGCTCGCTGCTGCAAAACAAACGACAGCTAGCTCGTTGCCTGTCGTTGTGAATGGTCAAGATAACGAGCTGTCATCAGCAACAACTATGGTGCTAACTAGCCGGCAGTTTCAACCACCAGTGCAGCGCAAAACTCAAATTCAGCGTGCACAAGACGCCTTCAACAGATTCCGGTTTGTCGGCGTGCATTGGAGGCTCGATTTGCGCGTATTCTGGCTCAGGAACTAGAAGCATCTGACGAAGAGCACGATAGGCATATGAAAGGCAAAGTTGGTGAGAATCTGGATGCTAAGACGCCAAAAGCATTTCTTTCCGACGTTGAAAGGAAGACCTGTGCTGGCCTATCTGCAGCGAAATGTAGGGCAACTAAGTCGGCGAGCCCGACGGCAGCGGATTTGGTGGGCTCGCATTGTCAACAACCGGATATTTGTGTGACTAGCGCAGCTGCGATACCAGTAGAATTATCAGCGGACTGCACTTCCGCGCTGAAGTCATCGTCCGTAGATACGAACAAGTCGGATGCTACTCAACAGCCGGATACTCCGCCCCTTGTGGCTCTGACATTATAAATGCTTTTTAATATTCACTTGTAATCTGCGCCATTGAAGGAGCAAACGCTTATTTGAACTCATCTTACTACCTCATTCTTCTTTCATTACTCATTTTTGTCTACCTTGTTTACTGTCTTGTATGGTTGTCTTGTTCGTGTCACTTGTTTTGTATAAAAATTGGATCGTTTCTCGACTGCCGCTTGGAGATTCATTCTCTTATTTCTGTATTTCTACGTATTAATATACGCCACAATGGATAGATTCTAGAACGGTTTGTCTTTCTTGAAGTTTTTAACTTCTCTCTAGATTTTTGCCGTTCAGTTTTTACAGCACATTATCATCAGCAATGTGCTATGTTGCAATTTCATGTGCGTATATTTCAGAGGTATCCCGTATTATGGCAAGGAATCGTTGCATTAAAGACCAATGAAGCGCGAATACAGATGCACAGGGTTCGTTTATACACGTATTTGCATGCAAGTATTCGAATATTTAAGGTCGCATTGCATTTCCTGTCGAAGGAATTATTCTGTTTTATAAATTCACTTGCATCTACGCCCAATCACTTATGCTTTCGAGTAGATGCTTTGCAAAAGTAGCCCAAAGACAAAGATCTTTTAGGCCTCTGTTTCTTTACGTAAAGGATATCCGCGTTTCCGGTTTTGCTGGTCTCATCTTCACAGCTGTATATGTTGGGCGGTATCCGTGACGAAAGAATCTAGTGGCATTGCCTGACAGTACCGTGTGCAACGGTACTTCCATGCCACTTTCTACCCTTCCTTCTCCTCCAAAAAGTTGTTATGAAATTGCATCAAGGTTATACTTCCATAAGTTTTTTTAGTGAGAGAGTTTCCAAAATTTTCGTATAAAAATCTTCGATGAGCTGTAAAATCATCCAGTCAGATTAGTTGCTGCAGATGCTAACAGTCTTCTTTGTCCAACGTGGTGACCTTTCATTGCGGAATAGAAGCGCTAATCCGGCAATGTTGAGTGGGAAACCCCTAATTGTATGAGTTAAGTCGTTACTGGAATGCACGAAGTTAAGTTATGCAACCTATATGAGCGCAACATGCATCCAATGATCCTCGATTTGCGGTAAGCCGTATGGGTAGTTCATATTTGTTTTCTGTTGGCTTGCCTACAGTTTTTTTTTTCATCTCGCAACTCCAAGTTTTCAGTTCACAGCGGAGTAGCGTATATGCGTGCAGTACATATATAAGCTTATAATTAGTGACCGTGTCGAAAATTGCTGTAAAATTTTGTATAACACAAGTAGTAAGAACCCTACTTGTTTGTTTGTCTGGTAAAGTCGTATTGGTGGCGATAATAGTTTTTTTTGTTAGTAGCGAAAATGTGGAGTAAAAAAAGAGTGACCGTGATAGCTATTGCTGTTGTCTGAGAGAAGTAAACTGCAATGTTTAGGTGGGTGGAAATATCGAGATGCTGAAGCGGTCGCTTGTGCAGTTGGCTACTATGAGCAATAATATGCCCGTTATTCGAATTAACCAACGAATGCGGATGGAGGCTAGCCAGCTAGAAAGTAAGGCTCTTTTGTGGTTTTGTAGTGACGATATTGCTGCTGAAATTGTAGTCGTGACAATATTCCTCTTTTTTTCGATACTTACCTCTACCACTTCTGCTTCTGTGGAGAGGGTAGGCGATTCCAGTTAGGAATGAGTGATTTAAAAATCATGTCTCACAAGAGATGAATGTGTCTTTTTTCAGCGTTTTGAAGCAAATCAAGCCGTTGGATTGGTTGTCACCTAAAACTTGTTCGAAGATTTCTGCTGCATTTTTTCGATCATTCTAGTATGGGGATGTACGACAGTGAAATAACTGCATAAAATTATAGGCGTGCAGAGTAAGATGACCGACGAGCAGTCTTATATCGCGTTGATTTGCCTATCTTGTGGTTTCAATAAGGACGATATCCGGAACCAATCGGAAATGCTCAAAGAGCGTTTTGTCGATTACTTAGAGTCGAAGCAGGCAGCCGGCATTTGCAATGTGGGCAATGAGGTATCGTACGTTAATTGCTTGAAAAGTTTACACTCAGCGTTTGGACGAATCTCTCTGGATTGTGCGGCACTTAGTGATGGTTGTTGGATCTGTCTTGCGCTTTTGATAGTTTGAGAGTACAGACGTCGCAAATGTGGAGTATTTGAACACTACTGAGCTTTATGAAATTGAATCGCATTTTGTTTGAGAGGAAGTTAATAGTATCTCTACTGCATCCTTAATCGCTATATTTGTTACGCCTAGCGAGATCGACCTCTTCACCAACACTTCACGTTCTCGAATTGCTATCAGAACATAGGTGGAGCATAATGAAAGCACTACTGCTGATCGGAAATGTTGTGGATTTGAGTCTCGTGCTTAGCGTAATGTGTAATATTTATTGCTTTAACTATTCAAAGAATTTATGTTGGATTATGTTGAGCGTATAGTTTAAACTCTATTTATTGATACCCGCATTTCATAGGAATTTTTTTTCCGCTGCTTTAGAGTATCATTGTTGAAGTTTTTCTAGGAATTAACTGAGATTGAATATTTTGAGCGAATTTCGCTTTCAGGATGCTCAGTTTGAAATATTTGAAAGTTTTGAGGCTTTTCATATTCGTTACAAAAACGCTTTCCCTCCTTGCGAAATATTTTATAGCTATTACGTCTTTAAATCTATTCAGTCCGCAAAAATTGCGATTAGTTTAGAAAAGGAATTGCTACTTATAGCTTTCCTTTAGGTGTTCATTTAATTAGGAAGCCTATATGGTGTTGTTATGAGAAAGAGGGGAAAGAGGAGAGACATCGATGAATATCTATGTGTGAAACTGTGGATTTTATTTAACGTTTGCTCTTTTTTTTTGCTGTAAGTTTTTCCAAATCACTATAAAGTAGCTGAACATCGTCGCCATATTGTGAACTGATAATATTCATCTGTTTGCACGGTGGGTGCCACATTTGAAAGTGTTTTATTTCGCTTAAGGGATGTGGTGTACACAGAGATCGCAATTGCAAACAACTGATGAAGAGAAATTCGTTTATTCAGCGGTGTTTGTTTACCATCTCAATTCTCAGCTGCTGCAAGCAGTCACGTACCTCTGATCTATCTCCCACCTTGAATCTGTCTTGTTTTAAAAAAGTGGTCGCCGAAGAGCGCGTAGTTCTCGTTCATGCGCACGTTTCACGTAATCGTGCTAATGCGTGACAGCGCGCAGTGACCTAATGGTGTATGCATTGGTTCGTATGCCTACACATGAAGCATATACCTCAGATGTCGTGTACTCGGAGCGTCACTTTAGTTTTGGTATGTTAGTTGCAGTGATTGTCAGGGCGGACATTGTTTGAGCATAACACCACTTCGGTGATGAGTTTATGGGAGAAGGCCCGTCGTTTTTGAGCAGTTGGTGTGCACGATGTGTTATATATGCCTCAGCTGGCAGGTAGTTCTGCTTCACACGGTGAAAAATGCACTCATTTTGCGTCGTTGTTAACGCGGAGCATAGCAAGCAAGAGTTCACGCTGTGCCGAGTGTGCACGTAGTACGTGCGCACTATTGTATATGTGTTGCGCTGTGGGTTGAAGTTGCACTTTGCTTGTGAGTGACCGACCGCGTGCACTTTTAGTTCCTGGATGCGGTTTGTGAATGGCGCGTTTGCACTCGCGGTTAGCGCTTTCGATCAACAGAGGGCATCTAACGGACGGTGTCTGAGCAGTGTGCAACCAAACGTAAAATGCCATCAAATTTTGTTGCTTAAATAAGTTGGGGTTTCCAGGCATTCCACGAAGGGATGAATGACTTTTCTGGATTAGTTTCACCGCATATACCTTTTGAACACTTTCTTGCGTGACGTAAAGGAAGTTGTGAAACAAACTTTATTCGAATGATCATTGTTGATGAAGAAACGGAGAGTGGCACCCATATGAAGCGGAAGGAGGATAGCTGGGAAATTTTTTTCATTAATATAGAGATTGCCAACATTAAATGATATGGTGAACATATCAGCCATAGATCCGCTGTAAGTTCGTTCCTTGGTGCGCTACCTCCTAGTATAGAGTGCTATCCTCTGAGCTTGCCTATTTATGAAACGTCCAGAAGGCGTCTTTTGTGTTTTTAACGCATTCAGCTTGTATCGATTGGGATTAGGATGGGGGAATTTCGTGAAATTTTTGGGGCACTTTTCTGAAAAATGTTTTTTTTTAGAGCTGATTGCGGTTGGTGAATTTAAATGGTTGCATGTTTCCTAGTATCGTAGTCCAAATCTGGCTATGAATTCTGCAATTTTTCGATCTGTGAAAGGCAGTAATGCAGTATAAAAGGCAAGGAAATTTTCCAAGGCAATAGTAGAATGTTGCGAATGAGCACAAAGCATGGGAAAGTGGAATTGGTTGATAACTTTCAGAAGATGGTTGTCGGTGGAATTCAAAGCAAAGCGTTAAAAACAGCCTCATTTGCTATGCCCGGCTATAATATCGACATTTGCGAACGTTGAAGAGTGTTCAACATTTTCGCCGAATTTCTTCTTGTTTTGAAGGAGAATCCCTGAATTTTTTAGGCCTATTAGCAAACTTTATTTGCAGAAATAATTGCGTACAGGCCAAGTTTGGTTTATTCATACTTCACATAGTATTTGATTGATCTTTCTCGTTTTGTTTAGCTTGTGAGGTATCTGTTTACCTGTTTAGGCTTGCTGATATGTTGCATGATTACAGAACTATATCAGCTAACCGATACTTTCAAGTTTATGTACTTATTGATATGTTCGAGTTATTCTCACATAATCTAAAGTGTTGCCGTTTTTACTTTGCAGTTGTTTCCGTCTGGTTTGTTGTGAGCAGGAAATCGATCGGCAGTTCCATATTATGAATGCGCAATATATATAGTGAAGGATGAAAAGTAGGTATCTCCGGAAAGCAAATTTTAGAAATTGATTTAGAATTTGTTTTCCGGAGTGATGTAATCGACTCGAAGCAGCTGCGAATGTAGCATTTGTTGTATTGGAATGAAAAATTTAATGAACGTTTTTTTTTAAAATGTGATCTCTTTCAGCAGCATCCATCGCCGAACTCAATTGTGCACGTTTTTTCCTCCGTGCGAATTCGCAACGACATTTCTGCAAAGAAATTCACCCGATCTGTTCGAAACGATTCGCCAACAACGTGCCAACTATTTATTTGTTGTGATTACATCAGCGAGCTGAGTTCATTTCTCGTTTCCATTGTGCTGCCGGCATTTCTTTTAGCACCTGTTCCGTTGGCTTTATTTCACGAATCACTAAAATATTCGTTTGCTGCTCATCAACATCTCTGCGATGATTGTTGAAATTTTTATTCATGCGAAATATATTGGGAAAGTTTGCTCTTTTATTTAGAGAGAAAAGAGGGGGAAAATAAAGATAATGAAAGATGGAAAAAATATTTTCATTGAGAGAGAATAGGAGGATTCTGAAATATGAATGAGCAATATTGAAAATAATGCTTTCTCATTACATCTATGTCTTATATGGTGCCGACATGTAAGGCTAACTTGGCGAATTTTTTCTCAGCATCGCTTTGTGACTCCAAAAGAATTCGCCTCTTTCTGAAAAATTACTGCGTTTTTTTTTTGGTTAAAATGCCGACATTTCGGTATTGGAAAGGCGAGGAGGGGGGGGGGGGGTGTTATGTCGGAAGTATTCTTCAAAGGAATGTTTAGCAGTTATTTTTTGAAGTAAGTAAGCGATGGATGGGAAATTTGTGTGACGCAATATCGCATCATAATGCTCGTTTATTTGCGTGTCATTATCAAATGTTGTTTTCCGAATTGATTTTTTTTTTTTAAATGAGAAATTGGCATCGTCCCGGTTGTTATCGTTATGGATGCCGTTTCTTCTTTTTTTTTTTTTTAATTATTACTTTTGTTGGGTTGACGTTTCTATTTACTGTTTTAAATGTTGTGAATTTCAATTCGTAATCGTAAAACTGGTACGTATGATGCTTTTTTTTTTGTAACTACAATTGAAGATTAATTGAGACTCCTATTATTATTGTACAGTTGATTGTATTTTTTTTTTGTGTGTGTGTGTCGGCGCAGTGCACCTCTTTTAATTTGATCTTTTGGGAAAAGTTTGCCGCTCTCTCGCCATTTTTAGCGCCCCCCCTAATAAATAATCGAAAACATATGAAGTGAATTATTGGATCGATCGAGTGGGTCGCTGGTGGGACGGCCCATCAATGCGAATTTGTCGGAATTGTTTTAAGAAGAAAAGACATCTGCAGAGAATATTTGTTGTTGGTTTTTATGAAATCGCTTCCCAAATTTTGTATATACATTTGTGAATGCAATAATTGGAGAGATTATTTGCCAAAATCATTATAGAATAGAACAATTGCCTAAGGTAACTGCTGGAGAGCATCCCACTATAGGTTTTAGCGTAGTGAAATTGATTCATTTCCACGTTTCAGTGTGTACCATTTTATTTTGTTTGCCGGCCTCAAAACGTGTTTTTGCGGTCTTTTTTCTTGTATGTATATGAAAGTCCACACGGGCATTCGTGAAGAGATAAATATATACTTATTGCTGAAGAATATCGCTGCCATTAGTGTGTGACTCAATATATCGTTATTGGTTCGTTCGGATTCATCGAAATATTTTAGCACTGTTGAGAGGGGCATTTCGATTTGCAAAGGCATACACATAGGATAGTCGAGAGGAGTGGTTAACGTTTGTGGAAAGTGATCAGTAAATCAATTGTACTTTCGAAATTAGTTTCATCGGAACAGGCGTAAGTTAAGCTGAAAAATTGACAAAAAGTTTGCTGGATAGATTTCACTGTTGATTGTGTCGGTCACAGGTGCAATGTGCTTCATTCGTTGAAGTATCTGCACTTGCAAGGGATCTCGGGTAGTTGCACGTTGCCGCGAAGCATCCAGTAAAATCTCCACTGTGCAATATTTATGTGGGGAAGAGCGTGTCCACTTCGAGCTGCGAGCAATATTGGAAAGGCGCAAACGCTGTATGCCTCGACATCGGCGGCAGACTGGTCGAGACTCTTTCCTTTTTATTGCCGACAGTAAATGCTTGCGGTTAACTGCCACCTGGTGAACGTGCGTCTCCTGTTGGTGAGAAGGCATTTTGATCGAACGGATAGAGTCAGTTCTGCTAACAGGTGCAGCGGGTTCGCAGATGTTGACGAAGCCTGCTTTAAAGTCTACGTTAGTTTATGTAGATTAATGAGGTAAATGAGGGCGCTGTGTTAAATTCATGGCAATACAACAGTGGTTATTTTGGACGGACATATAATGAAATTCATTACGCAGCGATTGTAATAGGGCTTGCATTTTTCTGTATTTCAGTGGAGGGCAAGCGAGGTTTGTGGCAAAAATCAAATCTCTTTCGTGCTGTTAGCTTTAGAATAAGAGCAACGAAACGTCAGTTTATCGACGAGTAGCGATCTGCACAAACAGAAGCAGATCGCGCATATGCATTCTCATATGACATCACCGTGGTACGTGTAGAGGAGTCGTGTTATACGCTCTTGTGAATTTCTTTTTCTTTAGCTGGCAAAAACGCAACTGATTGGAATTTCCATGCGTTTAGGAGTTGATGTTGGATTTGGTCGTTTGCAGTGGATGAGACATTGATCGTTTATTTAACGAGATACTCTGCTCTGTCAACGATCGAGAAAGCTGAATAGAATGCTACCAAATCGCGGAATTTATTCAATAGCGATTTAGTTCATAGATTCCTTTAAAAAAAAAAAAAAAGAAGGAGAGAATGCGCTCATATGATTCCATTTGTTCTCCAAACCTTTATATGCTTTGACGTTTCTTTCTGTTTAATTGATGTAATATGACTGTCTGAAAGCTGCTAATATTTGGTTTTAATGGCGTCCTAAAATTCAGAGATTATTGAAAGCCACAGTCTCGAACCTAGCTCATTTTTCCTCTCTTACAAACTTGCTGCTTCCAATTCTTGATATGTAAAACAACCTTAAATAATTCAACAACTCATTGAATCTTGCCACTCACTGAATTTACAACAAACCTCAAGAGAGCCAACAAAAACTCCATTAATGTTAGTGAACACACCAACTATCCATCCGCAAATTTGAGGTCTCTACTAAGCCAGCTCTAACCGCCGAACCACGAAGATCCCGATAGATTCTTAATTCCTGATACCGCAAACACTTCAAGGAAATCGATCAAATCGCTCGTAGAATGAGCGCAACCTCGGTTTGCAGCAAACGATAAACCCGGTTACTTTCTGCCTAACCAGAGAAATTGGGGAAACTCGAGTTGCACGCAGAGCGATAAATAATACGCTTTTTTGCGTGAACCGTGAAAATAGATTAGGCCGACGTAATATCTGCATGTTTATTTTGCGGCTTGGGTCTATGGAACATGGTGGCTGTTCAATAAATTTAATATTATCCCCCCCCACCCACCCCACCCCTCTCATTATAAAATATATAGTTGGCAATTTTAACTTCACTCGAGGCATCATTTGTATTCCTTTCCCCCCCCCCCCCCCCCCCCCCTCTTTCGCTTCCGTCTCGTCTCCTTTCCTAATCGGCATATAAGAAGTGAAATATGCACATATAACACTGCTTTTGTAATGCTCTGAGTGGATTACCAACGTCAAGCAAGATATCGTTGTGGCTGTAAAGAATTTTCTTTTTTTGTTTGTTTGTTTGTTTGTGTGTTGATTTATTGTCGAAGAATGTAGTTTGTGTTTGCTTTTTTCTTTTCATAGCGATAAAGTTCGTCTCGCTAATTTTTAGACGCATTAGTGTTGTTAGCTCACCTATAGACAAACGTTAATTAGAGTGCTTTTTCCTCTGAGATATTTGCATATTTTGTAACATTATGCCGATTTATTTCTGCAAGGATATATTAGGATGGTTAGAATTTCTTTCGATTTATAAACGGTTTAAAGGATGGGGAAATATTTGGTGGATTGCGTAAAATGTTTGAAGAGTTTATGACTGGATCAGTTCGTTTAGCGATAATTGGAAGTGATCTATAAAAGTTTGGATTTAGATTTAGATTTGATCTAATTGAAAGCTGCAGTGAATGATACTTCATCGTTTCTATTATGCTGGTTACTAGTGCATGGTTAGTACCACTCAATCGTGTCCTTAAACCGTTCAGGCTTCGTTATTCGGGTGTTGAATGTTGTCACCTAATCCCACAGTGTTACGTCACATAATCCCCTTTCTTTTTGAGCTACGAGTACAGGTGTTGTGGAACCTTATAGGATTATAGCACTGCAGATATTTAACAAGGGTGGATTTTATGTTCTTCAAGTGTGAACGTCCAAGAAAAGCACTTTAGTGCTTGGCCAAGTTTAAAGTCGGTCACCTTTGGTAGAAAAGGTTTCCAAAAGAGGCGTTTTCCGTATACCACGCGGAATTGCCACCTCACCTCTGAGCAGAATCTATTGCACACCTAAACAACGGATTTTTCCTCTACTGAGTGCCATTTGATCCCAACTTTTCATAGGTCTATTCAGCACTGTTTTTATAATTTTCCATTGTTCGAGGCATATCGCATGCCCAACAGTTTTTGTTGGGCCGCACGAGAACTGATGCGCTTCCTTCGATGTCGGTTCGACCGTCCTCGATTGGATTGTCGCTTCGCTTTTATAGGGTCGCTCAGATTCGTCGTTTCCAGCTCTATTGAGTCGTCATTTGCTCTTAATCTTGATGGGGATGTTGTTGGTTAGCGCTTTGTAAAGTGTGTTGTGAGAATGTTTCAAGTCTTAGTCACGTAGTTTTGACTTGCGGTTTCATAAACTATGCATCGAAGATTGCTTCGACAGTTTTCAAATCTGCTTTCTCTTCATTTTTTGGTTGTGTGAGCTTCGTTGGCCCCATGGATCCCTTTGGAGACCGAGGTTCGCTAAATAAGTTTTGATGAAAACCTGAAATGAACGCATGGGACTGCTCGGGTAAAGTTGTTCTTTCTGTTCGGCCTATTCGATATCTCCTTCAAGAGCCCAATGAAAATCTAATACACCAATACTTTTTTCTCCCTTAAAGGAGTCGAATAACTTCAAAAACTCCGTTCTTGTTCTTATTTCATTGTATTCATCCCAACACAAAAACAACGGAGAGAAAACTTGACCGTAGCCATGGGCATAACTGTGGCTCCACCTTAGCAATGCATAGGAAGCTGACGAACCAAGCTCGAAGAATGGTAAGCAATCGATCGGTGAGAGCTGTGCGCGTCAGACTATATGGGCCGCGTCCACGTTTGCAGTCAGTTCTTTTTAGCTTGCGCTAACAACATTCCACCGCAAGTAGTATAGATCATGTTTCCTTCTTGCGGTTATGTTTACTTGCTTAGTCCTTTTGTGTTTACCTGTATGGCTAATTGTGAATATAGCCATGCTCTTCATCGCGACTACATGAATTACTTTTTCATTCCTCATTGTAGTAAGAGTAAGCCTTGTCGGCACTCATGTTCTTCACGTAATACATGTGGAGCCGACTTGGAATTGGAGGTAAATTTCCACGAAACGGTTGCCCAGGAAAACGTTTACCATTTTCATGAGCCGGTTTCAAAGTATTGAATCTCTTTATTAGCTAGGTAATTTTTTTCTCTAACTGTGCGTGTGTTTTTTAACGCTCACAGGAATCGATAGGTGTGAAGTAGGAGCATAGTTGGAGCCGACAGCTGGATTCTGATGGTCAGCTGAAGAGCACAGTTGAAAATTCGTCATACGTGATGAAGCACGAAATCGACGCATTTCGGTAGTCGACAGCAACTGTAGAATACAGTCGGTTACTGCTAAGCTATTACTTTCAGGGCCCGTACCTGATGACGTTCGATGAAGCGACGTTCAAACAACACGCGGAATCGTACAGGATAAACCCGGATACGGTGAGAGTGGCGTGTGAAAAAAATTAACGAAAAGGCCAACGAGCTTCTGAATGACGTAAATTGAACTTATCGTTTGTTCATCATTTGTTCACTTATATTTTATGGTTTCATAGAGTGTTGAATTCAGGTGAAGTAAAGATTCTGAATTTAAAAAGGTCAGATCGTTTCACCCACCCAGTTTCATCCCTATCACTAAGCCTTTCACTAAAAGATTTGCGCGCATGTTGAGAGAAATGAGAGGGGGGGGGGGGGGTGAAAGAAGTGATTGAACCCTGCGGTAGCTCTTTCAAAACGTTGGACTAAGAGGAAGATTGAATGCAACAATTAAGATGAAAGTAAAAATCTAACCACCGTTTCAGAAGGCTGAAGTAAGAAGCTGATCGGTTATATCGACCTAACAACCTTGGTGCAGATGATACACGCAAGAAGGTAGAGTCAGTCGTCGAGAAAGCTCTCCTCCTCTTCCTCAGGTAGGATGTTTTTGTTAAGGGTTTTTTAATGGTTCGCAGAATTGGTCGGAGCAAGTTGTGCGAAAAACCCTCTCGTATATTTTGAAAAAAAAAAAAAACAAACCGGAAACGGCGGAATTTCATCGATCGCTGTTCACTGCTTCAGCCGTCATGATACGCTTTTTAGATTTGACGCCTCTTTTGCTTTTTGCAAGAGAGTTGTGAATTAAAAGTGTCCCCATCAAACCCATATGTTGCATATCTGGGATTTCCACAATGAACCGTAATATTTCTATCTGGTAGTTTTTAGTGAATAAGAAATGCGTTCCCCATATTGAGGTCATGCTGATGGTCACGGAGGACACGAAATGCGTCCTTGTCCAGAAATAATTGAGCTAACTAAATGCTGAGCAGGATTTTTCTTGTTCCAGAAGAGAGAAGAGGGACAGAAACAGAGGGAGGCATCAACAGTTTCAAAAAACATCTCGTTTTTTCAAACGCCAAGTTTGAAAGGTTTGTGGTGACAACATCCGTTTCTCCAATAAAATTGTTTTGCGGTTTTAATTGCGTTTTTATTTTTTTGTTTAGGAGCCTTCTTTGCGATGTGCGGCCGTCTGTGTTTATCCGGCCCGTGTTGCAGACGTGAAGAGGTACATTACGAGCAAAGGAGAGAAGATAAACATTGCCTCAGGTTAATGTCGCTTTCCCCTACAGGGATTCCACTAATTGAAGCGGAATATTTTAAAACTAAACATTCGGTCTAACTAATGACAAAGGACAACTTATTCCAATTTGCAATGGGACGATTTTTCTGAACTAATTGATTTAAATATTAAATTGTTTTGAAATATGGCTAAAATTTCCGGTTGAGGAAACTGTTTCCGCTTAGTTGGAGTTAGTTGCATATTGCGAATTTAGGTTCCGCTTCCCACGCATAATTACTTCTTCTTGGCATTGCAATCTAGATGAATCGGAGGTTTGAGTCTTAAGGGCCAACTTAATGATGCAATCTGTCTATCCATAAAGTAAACCTTTTATATCAGGAGGAGTTTTCTTTACAGAAAGGTGATTAAAAAAATTCTCGTTGATTGTTAACGGTTCATTTTATTCAGTTTTCATTTTTTTTTTTAATCAACGCATCTCAAAGTGAAATGATGCATAGATTTTTTTTTTTTAAAGTATACCACAGCATTTAATAGAAAGCAGCAACAAAAGGAAAGAAGCAAAATGTCCCTCGGGCGGACAGGAGGATTGATGCAAACTGTTCATGGGCTCTCCGTAGATGAGGCAATGGGTGTATTAACGATATCGACGTAAGGAGACTTCAGGTTTGCAGCTATGCAAAACATCATATGTTATGCAACACTCATTAGCGAACTGAAAGTGATGCGCATTTTGTCTAAAGAGGTGGGGGACAGGAGGGGGGGGGGGGGGGTCGGCACATCGGAATATTTTTGAGGAGGGAAGAATCTGCGCACAATTTGTTGAAAAAAAGAAAAATTAAACCTCACTTAAGCGTGCGATAATTCACTAATTCTAGATCAAAAATTTTTCACGTGCTAATATATGCCTTGCCTGATACAGAACACTGTAAATCTTGTCGCAAGCAATAAGGATGAAGCGTTTATTGATATTCTCTACAGTTTGTTATCAGAAACGATGTAAGTAAGCCATACAAGGGTACTGCATTCAAAATTAACGCACACAGGTAATAAAGTTGACATTCCGAGCTCTTAGAAGTACCGCATTAATTTTTACAGTGGCGACTGGTTTTCCATCGGGTCAATATCGCCTCGAGTCACGTGTTCTGGAGATCAAACTTGCGATCGAGGATGGAGCTGATGAAATCGATGTTGTCATTAATAGACCCGCAGCTCTAGAACAAGACTGGAAATGTTGGTTATTCAACATGTTACGTGGGCATGTGATTTTCTTACCGTTCCCTGCCTAGAGCTTTGTTTGGGAGGATTGTAAGATGTCGATAGAATCATTTGGAGAGAGCGGCCCCAAAGATATGGAGCAGTGGAAAGGACTAAAAAAGTCGTGAACTTAGTCTTAATTCTCTAATGATTAGAATTTTTCAGTAGTCAATGGTTTTTTTTTTTGTTTGCTAAGGAAGCAAAGAGTTTTCATTGTCATGTTCTATACTTCTATACTTAGTTAATTTTTTTGAGCTCCGGAAACAAAAAAAAAGATGAGAGAAAAGTTTTTATGGCTCCCATGCATAAATGAGCCCTTCCCACCTTCTGAAACTACAGATCCCTATTCGACCTCAACTGAATTATGGGAGAGAGGGAGAGGGGTGGTCATTGAGTGAAAATTTTGCAACTTTGTTTCTCGGTATCTCTTTTCTTTGATAATTTCTTTCTCGTTTTCCTCTTTCTTCACACCACTTTTTTTTTTCAAACAGAACACGAGCTTAACGCAGAGTGGAGCTATGGTATGCGGTGAAAATCCCCCTCCTCTCAACTGAAAGGAGTGGAGTGCGTTGAGCTCGTCTCTGTTATTTTATTCAAACCAGTATTGCTTAATCTTAGCCGGGATACGGGATTCTTCTTGATGTTTCTTTGATTTTCTTTTTTTTTGAGCGTTTCCGGATTGGAAATTGTCCGGTTTATGGCATTCATAATGACTGATTTCATGATGTATACGTTGCAGGTATTCATGACGAGTTGGCAGCTTTTAGAGCCGAATGCGGCAAGGCACATATGAAGACAATCCTCGCAACTGGTGAATTGCAAAACTATGAGAATATCTATAAGGCCAGCTGGGCGGCTATGCTAGCCGGTACTTCACGTTTTTCCTTTTTTTTTTGGCTTAACTTTTACTGTTTCGTTATTTGGTCTCTTATTTCATCCATCCATTAAATTGTCATTTCTTGATCTCTTATTCGTAATATTTATGTCTCATTAAAACTGAAGCTAATAGGATACAAAAATATTTGAACGCAGGAGACGGGATAAGAGAGAAGGAATAGAAAGAAATTATGTTCGAGTCATCGTAGAAGTCTTTTGTCTTCAATGTTGGCAACTAGGGAAAAAAATGAGCTGGTGAAAGTCGCTTTATCAAAAGCGTTTAAACGTATATCGCTCCAATTGTGCTAGTCTTACGAATTTTTTACAAGTATTTAAAGTGAAGTTCATATTAGGGCAGTCCCGCCTCTCCCTCTCTCCCCTCCCCCTCCTCCTCGCATTCAAAAATATTCTTATGGTTGTTTTTGCTCGTAATCCCTGCCCTGTCAAAAATATTCTTATGGTTGCATCAAAATTTATGGAATTTTCTGTAGCAAAAGATTTTAGATTGAGTTGAGTCGTCTTTTTTACGCAACTAAAGAAACTGAGGATATAATTCACTATGCCACCCATATAAATGTTTTATGTGCAGATCTATGTTACATGAATTATGCTTATTCACGAAAAAGTAGTAAGAAAAATGTGAGAAGAACAGAAAATAAATTTATAGTACTCAAAGATTATTCTTTTTCATTGTTTTCGGAGCCGATAACTCCCGAAGAAGATCTACAATAGTGCAAATATTCTCTCGATCTATGCTTCCTGCAAAGGATCGAGTTTTCCATTCTGTTTAATGCGCCTTATGAGTATTGTTTATCCAATTTTTACAGGCCACTTTATTGTTGCAAACGGATTTCTATAATGATTCATAACGGCATTGTCACACTGAAGAACTTTTTGATAATTTAATGCAGTTCGTTTAAATGGTGGGTGGTTTTTTTTTAAAATTACAGGTGAGGTGTAATTAATTAAGTTAAGTAGTGACTTCATAAAGACGTCAACGGTAAGGAGAGTGTAAACGCGACTCCGGAAGTGGCATATGTGATGTGTTCGGCGATAAAGCATTACTTCGATCTAACGGGTATATGCTAAATTCAGAGATTACAAATTACTATATTCCGCCTTGTTTGAGCCTTGAGAAAGCATATATTATGCTCTTTTCCGAGCGTGATATAATGGTGCTAAGTTCCAGTTGTCATCACCAGTGTCTAACCATTATCTATTAAATATTATTGGACGAAAGTAAGGCTCTTTCTTTTAATATAAATAGCTGGAAATAAGGGTGCACACACGTGGTTGCTTCTTGCATTCACCCATCCGTGCTTGAGTTGTTTTGTTTCACGGAGATGGCCGGAAAATATGTCAGATGTATTCACAGTATTTAATGTTCGTCATCAAGTTTTGATTGATCTTCATATGTTAGTTTTGAAAACTGAACGTGACGTGTGAGTGAATCCGATAATTCCAGGTAGACGTGTCGGATTCAAGCCAGCAGGCGGCTTGAAAACTCCATTGGATGCGCTGTGCTACCGTGTTTTAGTGGAGGAATTGCTTGGCAAGGAGTGGCTAACACCTGAGCTGCTCCGCTTCGGAGCGACTAGTCTTCTGGACAACGTCATTAAGGCTCTCTAGGTGTCTTCTGAGGGAGAATCCCTCTTTAGGATACGGTCCGCCCCTTTTCACCTGGCTCAAAATTTTAGCATTTATTTGATTGCAAAGAGTATACTGGAAAAGAACCATGTTGAAAGGAATACCTTTTCACATGACGTCGCAGTGCATATCTGCAAGTCAGAGATCGAAGCATTTACAACCAAATGCGGCAATGCAGCAGGAACTCAAGAAGGTGGTTAAAAAAGGAAAATGATAGTATGTCTCCCATATGAGAGCAGCGGATGCGATTATGGACGGGGTCCGAATCAAAGAACAGAGACTTCGAGTGCCTGTAGGCGTAAACGGCGAATATTGCCCGAAAAAGGTCGTTCGAGCGTTCGGGATCTTTCTACTTCCGTTTCAGCTCATTCTTTCTAGTATGCTCATTAGAGGGACCGAACCTGAAGTATTCTCTCAGCATGGTTGAATCGAGATCAGGTTCAATCGATGTGTGAGACTTGTATGCTGTTCATGCACTCATTGTATGTGACTACCTGAACTACGAGCCTTTCTAATCAGGATATGTTTCAACTCCTGATCCGGAGCAGCCGAAATATGGCTGCATAGACTTGATCATTTTTGCATTATTAGCAGTATGAGGCCTGGAAAATCACTGAATAGATAGAACGAATATTTTAAATTACTTCACCTGGTAGGACATACGTTTCGAGATGTCAAACCATAATGGTTTTAAGACTTTAAAATTGATAGCGACAATCCTGAAAGCATGCCGATTTTTTATGAAGTAATGATCAGCGATTTTTGCCCAAACACCGCCGAGTGATCTTTGATCGATTATCAGTAAGTTGGCTGTTGGATCCCTTTAACGTCGCTAGCAACCATCCGCTTGCAAATACATTCGTGATGCAGTCAATGTGTGTGCTCAGAAGCCGTCATTAGGTGCAGATGCTTTCACTCTTTTTTTCCCCAACATTCGGTGTCCTTCTGATCTCCGAAGGATAAGTGTTACCTGAGGCTAAATGGCCAGGGCACTTGGTTGTAGCGTAAAGAATTTGAGTGCAGTTACAGACGTTACAGGTGTTTCTTTCAAATGCACAAGCAATGACATTGCATCAATGTTTTTTTTTCTTTTTTTTTTTTTTTTTTTTTTTTTTTTTTTGAATTTCTTGACGGAAGGTCAATGTGTTTGCGGGACGAAAGCGAGATGATGGGATAACGCCGATAAATGAAGGGTCGATTTGCTCTAATTGTTAACGCTGCTCTTATATAAGTCTTTAAATGCGATACAGCGGTAGTTTTACTGAGTGGATTATTAAGTAGTTTATGAGAGAATAACTAGCTCGTTCTTGAATTAGGAGGCTAGAGGAGGATGCACTCCACGCCTTTCGAGTTCGTTTTCGTTTCATTGTTTTCCGTTTCTTTTCAGCGACATATTACGGTTGTTTTGTAGATTTATTTCTTTTTTTCTGTATTTTAATATAGCTTTAACGATGCGGTCATTTAATCCTCTATGCCTAGAAAAGTTTAAAGTCAAGCTGAGTTCACCATATTCCTTCCAATTAAAATAAGCTTGCAAAAAAAAACTTAGAATATATTTTCGACCCTTATAGCAGCAAAGTTGTTTTTGCCTTTATCTTGCAAATAATCCGGTCTCTAATTTTTATTTCACTTGCCAATGAGAGGATATTATTCATCGCAATTTTGCTCCCTGAAAGGGGTTTACATAATTAAAAAGGAGTGGGGGCTTTCTCACTCATCGTTTTTGGTTGATTGTTTAATTCCGTTGAAATAAACTCATTTGTGAGTGTTTGTTGCGATAGTGATATTTCGTTTTTCGACATCTCTCTACTGCTGCATTGTACTTTTCAATAATCTGTTGATAAGTTCGCAGCAGATGTGTTTTTCACAGGCCTCATCACACCCCACTTCGATTGATTAGGGCTTCACTGGTATAATGGAGAGTTATGTGTCATTCTGCGTAATGACGCAAATGGCAAGTGTCACTTCGTTGGCTATGTGTTCTCAGCAGTGATCGGGGAGGAGGGGAGAGTTAAGCGAGTTCTTTAAAGACAGCGTTGCAGGTCAAGGTGGTAGACGATAAATGCGGAAGAGGCTTATTTGTCTTATCTGTGAAAGAATGGCATCGAATTTGGTTGGGAAGGGTTTGCTAACGCCTTCTGAATCCGCATATGTTTCGCGCTATCGGCGATGCTTTATACATGCGATACGGTCTATAAGTTGTGAACGAATGTAGAACCGTCTGCTTCTCCTCTTGGAGCTTTAAATAAGGCGGCATTTCTGTTCTTAAAACTTTCTGCCGTTTTTCGTATCGCTGAGGTTAACGCCACCTTGACACTTATATGAGGCGGAATTTCAGTTATAGATAAGTAATGAAGCTCCAGCATCGTAAAAAAACGAAGCTTCTGAGAAGGAGAGGTTTGGTATCTTTCTTCCCATTTGCTAGTTTTAAAATTCGCCAAAGCGATATGATTTCCCCTCTAGTTTCGCTCTAGGAAAAAAGCCGTTGCGGGTATGAGCCTCTGGTTTCGTACGGTTAGAAAATATTGGTCTGTTTTACTTTTTTGAGCAATTTTAGCCCAAGGTTATATTAGGTGTTGGTATAGATTCGTTGGTGAATGTCATATTAAAGTATAGGCATGAAACGAAGAATTGGTGGAATTTGCAATCTTCGTTGTAAAGTTTTCTATCGTTTTCGATATTTACGCATTTCGTTTTTCGTTGTTTTCTCAACGTTTTATAAGTTTGTTGCAGCTTACCAAAACTTGAGCCGTTGAACAAACGTTTCCGATTCTCTTGCCTCACCTTAAATTATTCCTTCCTTCTAAGGCTCATCTGCAACATGCGGAAAGTATGTGGACTCTAAGGGGGGGGGGGGGGGGAGCAAGTGCCACAACTTTCGTCACGGATTTTGGCGAGCTCATTTCTACTGATACTTTCAAAGGAAGGATTAAAGAAATGCCTAAGCTTTCGGCTTCGTTTTACTCATTTGCAACATTTCGGGCGTTGAATTATGTTACAAAAAGTTTGAAATGCTTACAACCTTTAAGTCTAACTGGTCACATTGGAGGAATAAGAGGGAGGGAATCGCAAAAGCTGTGCACGGGACTGATCATGCACGAGATAAATTTGACTACGTCAGTTCAAAGGAAAGAATCAGATGATTGGAAGAGATACACACGTAACTGTGGCCATCACTCGACCGTTCAAAATAAAATGGCCCAGGGATACGGAAATAAACTTGAATGCGAGCTGAGTGTCGGGCATTATATGCAAAACATGGGTTGAGATACATCTTCCGCTAGAAACAACGGGATTGTTGGATTTCCTGTGCAGAGTAGAACCGGCAGCATTCTCTCATTCGACGTAGGTCGGTTAGATAACATAGAAGTTTTGATGAAGCATTTCAGAGTGGATGTATGCTCGTTGATAAAAAGTGTCGAGTTGGTCACGTTTGTTTAAAGGGATTTGTTGCCGTATAAGCCGTACATTGTTTCAACTCTGCGTTGGACTTGTAAATGATCGATAGATGTATGTTTGTATTGCGCAGAGAGTTGAGGCTCGTGGAAGAGATATCTGAATGGGATGTCAATGATGCGTTACGTGGTCGTCGGTGGTGGAGTATCGGCGCTGTCTTGTGTCGAGAGATACGTACTATCGATGAGAGTGCCAACATCACGCTGATCACTGCAAGTCCTCTGTTGAAGATCATCACCAATCGGCAACTGGTTAATGCTGTTTCGTGTTGGATCGCTTTTTGCTTTATGAGTCCCTCCA
This sequence comes from Ascaris suum, assembly GCA_013433145.1. Classification (NCBI taxonomy): domain Eukaryota; kingdom Metazoa; phylum Nematoda; class Chromadorea; order Rhabditida; family Ascarididae; genus Ascaris; species Ascaris suum. The sequence goes on from CM024187.1 coordinate 2,610,832, forward strand.
TTTATCTTCGCATCTTTTAGCACAGATAATCTGCAGTAATGTTGCTGAGGCTTGTTTTTATTGAAATACGAATCTATCCACAAAAATTTCATCAGCAATTGACGAGCGAAAAAAAAATAAAATAAAAATTAGCAGAGAAATGACTCTGAAATGAAACGAAATAGATAGTGATAAAAAGTATGGATGGTATAGGATTATGCAATATGCAAAATAAACACAAAAACAATGATATAAAAGGACACCCAATAAATAGAAATTGAAGGAATGCATAAAATAACAAGTTAGAATAGGTGAGAAGGGAAATTAACCAAGTGAAAAGTTATTGAGCCTTCTTTTCAACGTTGTTTTATTGTGCAATAGAGCAGCTATGAGTGGAAGTGAATTAGGTTGATAGCGATGTTCTTATTATTAAATCTTATTGCTTTTATCACAAGATCTGCTGCAGATTTATGAATTCGATATTAAATATAGTTTGATGATTTCGTTCTTGTTCTTGGTTGGTGCTTTTGTTTCAGAGTTTCGTTCTTGCTTTTCGATGAATTTTCATTGAATGAAGCTTTTCACCTTCTCCTTCCCATACACTCGCCCCACCGCCCCTCTTCCCCGACTCATCGATCTCTTTATCAGATTGTTCGGAATTTGGATTTTCACTTCAGCAAAAGAAGAAGCATTTTGCCATTCTGTGCTTTTTGCTTTGGTAAAATTAACGTTCTCAAAATTAAGTGTGCCATTTTCTACTGCCTTATCTTTCCGACCTCTTCCATCCACTATATAAATGCGACTATTGTTTTACATCTTCGTTAGTCTGTAGTTCATATTGACCATGTTTTACTTGTTCTTGGTTGAATTATTTGAATGCGATCGTTGTTTGCTATTAAGTTTTTGAAGGCGAGTGGCTGCCTCGCTGAGTTACCTGTCACAGTCACATGCGTGTGTATTGATTTCACTCAACAAGGCAGCGGGTTTGGTGAAGTTGGTGGTATTGCATATTTAATTTAACTGCAGATTGGTCAGCTCACCGAATCATTTGATGTTGCCGAAGAGGAGGCAAGCAGCGCTGTTCAAGGATTGAACGTCGAAGTTATCAACGATAGGGTGATCGGTTGGCATGCCAATGACAAGGTACTTCTGATTCGTATATCGAAATGTTTTGATTATTACTAGTACTGGCGTGAAATGTACTCTATTCTTGCTAGTAACTTTAACTAGTGCTATGAGTTTGTGACTAGCCTCAATGTAGAGGAACAATTGTTTTTATGCGACGTTCTATTGAGCATCTCATCTTCCTGCTCTCGTCGCCAATTCCTGCACAATTCTTATTACAATGGCTCTTGTTGTTTCAGCATATAGCATGTGATTGTCGTTTTCGATGAAGTCTGTTTTCTTTTGTCTTTTTTTTTTGTTTGCACAGTCCGGAATGCTACAGCATAATCAGATTATCGGTGATAATATTTACGTGGAAAAGGCTTTATTTGGATTAATTTCCATGCGGAAATTCTTTGGACAATAGAATTAAAAAATTTGCTGTTATATGTGCAAAAAATTTATACTATAAATCTTCGACAATTTCAGTACACTAAATTCTCGTCTATATTCATTGCAGCCCTTGTAAATAATTGCTGCTGAAAATTTATTCACTGCAAATCGATCTTCGATCATTTCCGTTTATCTCCGGTCTCAGTTTGATTTTTTTTTGTCTCGATAGCAATTTTTCTGCTATCTTTGCGATGTTAGTCGTCATCAGTATTGATTGCACTTCTCATAAACAAATTCATCTACTCTCATATTTCCCAGTTTCTTTCGTTGCCTTTTTTATCGGTTTTATTTTCCATTTCGCGCGATAAGCTGACAACCTCCGCCATGTTATTGGTTATGATCTCTTTGCTACTGTCGCAATAATATTTTACTTACTGAATCAGAGTGGCGGGAGTTTTTTGAGGGGTCAAAAATTGTATTTTGCTTTGCGAAAAGAGTGAATGATTGTTGTTGAAAAGAAAATCCAAGAGAGAATACTATCGTATTTCTGAGGTATATAATCGAAGCGTTGTTGCAAGCACAACCGTTTTGTTTATGAGACCTCTTTTTGCCGCTTTCGTTCTGAATTTATGACCAAATATAGCGCATATCTGCTGCGCAAAATTTCTTTCACCTTTTACGCCTTTTACGCAGTTTCATAGCGATGTGAATGAGTATTTTTTAGTGTATCGTACTCAAATGCGGCGCCACAGTCGAGTATGACAAGTTATGCATAGCAACCGGCGGTCGTCCAAAGGTGTGCTATTTTTATAACCTCTCTTGTCGTTCTTTCACTCATAACCTGATGATAAGCTGGCGCTCTTTGAATTGTAGATTTGTATATCTTATTTTTAGGTATTACTTGCTTGTTTAATTTGTTTTCGTCTATAGAACATACTTGTATGAACATAGTCAACAATCGCTGGTTGGGTTGTATAAATAAAAGTTTAAATGGTATAAAATAAAATGCCTGTTTTATCGATAGTTTTTTTTTTTTTTTTTGTGAATTTCTTTCCGTACTATGGTGCTCAAAAAGATCGTTTTGCGAATTTTTGTGCAGCACTAAATTGTTTAGTTTTATCTTAATTTATTTTATTTTATTGAATAAATATGAAATAAAGGTGTAGAACTTCCGCTCACTTTTATTTTAATATTTACTGTTTGGAATATCGGAGTCGAAATTATAACCTAAATCAGCTTTGCAACTATTCATTCCGTACTAATTTTGTTCCATTGTGATGTTATTGGTTGTTAAAATAGTTACTAACGAACTCTTAGAGACTTCTAAAAGCTTCTGCAATCAAAAAAGTGCATTTTGAAGCCATCAAAAAGGCAGCGGAAAACGAAAATAGACGGGATGCTAAATTTCTCAAGAAAATAAACTGCATTGAGAAGAAATTGAACGTTGAGGTGTTGATGTTTAATTAGGTAGTAAATAATGATGTAGAATTTGTATGTGGTGATGAGCGATATACTTTTAAGAGCAGATGGCACCATCCATTGATAATTTCAATTCGTGATACTGAAACAGTGGATCGTTTGCGTGAGAAAATGGCATATGCGAAACGCATAGTGGTCGTTGGCAATGGTGGAATTGCAACAGAAGTTGTGTATGTATTTCCTCTTTTTTTTTTTCATTTCATACGGCATGACCTTCGAATCTCTATGATATGATAGAGGCGTTCATTGGAGCTGTCGAAACTCGGATCCTAGTCGACTACAGTAAGGAGACAAGAGCAATCAGTGATGAGATTGCGTCAATAGGAAGCATAGATATGCTATGTTTCACCCTTTTTCTACTGGTTATACTAATTGTGCAATCTTCTCTTTTTAGTAGGTTCATCTTCTAATAGATCCTTTAATGCCATGTCCATGTTTACCTAAATTGCTGATCAGTCCAGCATTCTCGCATACGTTCCACGGGAATGCGGTTATAGTTTCGATAGTTTAAGCTGTGATATGTAATCGATGAAAATCTATGCGTTAGATATAAGCGTTGAACAAGATGCTCATTATGCACGAATATCTTTTTGATCGTTTGAAAAAATCGTTGAGATTATTGCATGCTATGAAATAATACTTCAACGAACATACCAACTGCGTAATTTCTTTCGTGAAATAAAGCTGTGCCCCATCTCCTTGCCCAGTATAGAGTAAATATGTTTTTCATCATAATACGTTGTTCGAATTTTGTCTCGTGCAGCTCCTTTGCTATGCAGTTCATTACTATTTCTTGGAAGAACCATGATGAGGAGAGAGGAAGGAAATGAGGGGATGCGGCGAATATCAAGAATGAAATTTCTTTGTGTCTACTTTTGACCGTAGACTCGACAGTTTTATTTTGTCAGACATGTTTTGTGTTCAGCAGTTGCAGGCTGCCCTCTAGCTTCCGGTTTATGATCATCCATATAACTGTGGTGAGTTCAAGAAGAGGGCATGGGAGGGCGTTCGTGGAAAGAGAAGGAACAGAAACTCAGCACCATGACCATCCTTGTCCTCGTTGGCTTTTTTTTGAGTTCGCTAGTCCCTATAATAGTCTGCTGCAATGGTGGCCAAACAGAATGTATGAGGAAAGTCTGTCTTGATAACAGCATTTCTCATGCTCCTTCCAACTGTTTTCGGCGAGAAACGAAGTCGATTCCATCCATCAGTCCCTCACAATTTGTTTCTTTTCTATCCCATCGTCGACAACAACATCGCCGTTACAGCTCGGGTGTGAAGCTGAATAGAAAACAATACAGCATAAATAATTTTTATGTATTCTTAACTAGCTCGTCTTTAGCTTTCAGTTACGAGCTCAAGAATATCGAAATAATTTGGGCTATAAAACACTCATCTATATCAGCCACATTTTTTGACGAAGGAGCGGCCGAGTTTTTCAAACCTATGCTAATGGATGGTCACAAACCGGAAGCTGGAGGACAGCCAGCGGTTTCAAAACGTTTTCGGATTACGGTAAGAAGGATTCAAGCACTGATGGAGGTGATCTAATTGGTTGCGCTCTTGGACCTCAGTGGGCGTCGTATGCGGATATTACCGGTAGTCTTAAGGTAATGAATCGAATATTCGTTGTATGAATAGTGATTTTGAATCGACGCGAATAAGATTTCGTTGTTGAGATTGAGAAGGATGATACCGAATTGAGGTAGAGCCACAAATTCGCTTCGATTTAGGCTAGTACCAACATTTTTTGATTAAAAATAAATTTTGAGTGAGAAGCGAGCATTTGTTTTCAATAGTTATACTGGAGTTTTAATAGTCATTTATTAGGGCGTCGATATATGGTTATTTATTCTATTTTTGATTGTAGAAGCGGTCGGTTCATGTGATATACAATGTAGAAATGGACGCAGTTGTGAGTGTCGAGGAGGCATGTAACGCGAAACAGCAGAATCTTTGCGAGGGCGAATGGCCATTATTCATTCGACTTAACAACGGCCAAATCATTGGTACCGATGTGTTAATTAATGCAACCGGAGTAGAGCCAAATTCATTTCTATGGAAGGAACAGTGCGATGAGGTGGGCTTTTTGTTCAATTTACATATTGCAATATGCATTTCCGTAATTGTCCATTCTTCCGGATTCATTTGGTGACATCACAAGGATAGGGGAAGATTTTTTGATAGATGGATTCGGATTTAAGACCATGAGGTGGTGTTCACCTATGGCTATTTAAAGCACTTCATTTTCAGTGAAATTTGTTCTTTAAAAGTTCGATTTTCTTGTTAGCTGTCGTTCCGATGAAAGCAGTGTGAGATTATCCACTGTGGCCTATTGAACTTTTGTTTAACCATAATTTCCAGTCGGAATTATTTAATTGAGGGTTGTCGGGGTGCTGATTTAATGATGTGAAACTTTTCTCAAAAGAAACAGCGTCAGCCGCTAAAGAAAGCACTTATGATGTGGTTTATTCGTCGAGAGAACGGCATTCCCTGAAAAATTCTAAATGAGATATCATCTTGTTTATACTATCTTTTATTTTTGTTTCTTTGTCCATTTATGTACTCTTCTTTGAACATGTAGTTTAAAGGGGTCAACAGCCTTTTCCTTCTCCTCTACGCCTCTGCAGTCTCGTTCGTGGCATCCGAAACTGTTTTGTGAGCGTAGAATTGGAATGTTTGTTTGGAATAATATAATTGAGGTATTCGCTGTCTTTTAGGAATCGTCGTTGATGTATTGTTTTTGCTCAGCGGCTAAAGAGCTGTGATTTCTGTGAGTGTTATTACCGATTCATGTTATTTCCCGTTGATATCCTTTCGCACTTTTCTGCTTCTTTTTCTGGAGAGCAGTGAGGAAGGCGGATAGGAGAGCAATGATCAGGTAGCGGTGTCATTAAGGAGGGAGGGGTCAAAAAACGTTGCAAGCGGAAAGAGGAGAATCGGTCGGTTGAACTGATGTGTATCGCACATACCTAAGCTGTTGAGCAGTTTTCCGATTTACAGATATCGATGTCGAAGTTAATTTTTACTAAGTTTGTTGTGTTTTTTTGTGAAGATTTCGCGCTAATGAGGGTTTGTTTACGTTCAGTTGGCATTGGCTCCGGATCAGGGGATTCTCGTTGACGACCATATGATGACTTCTATTCCCGATGTTTATGCATGCGGTGATGTGTGTACTGCGGGATGGGAGTGGGCTAAGCACTGGATGCAGGTTTCCTTTTTTCGAATTTCCATTGTGTTTTGCGTCGAATGATCGCTTGCTGACATATATTTGATGATGCTGTGTTGATAGTAATAACAGTAATAATATTGGTCTTTATTTTGTTTTTGTCACGGCTATCAACGAAGTTGCTATTACGCTTGACCCCATGCAACACATAAATTTCACATTTTGATTATGGTTTACACCGTCTGTCATCCTGATACCCTATAGGATATGAATTTCTTTGTTGAGCAGGCGGTCGATCGTCGTACCTCATTTGCATCTCATGCCTTTCCATTGCTCTACTCAAGAGCAGCTACCTGATCAATGTTGCGTTTTTTTTTTTTCAAGAAAGTTTTCTCTTCTACTTACCACATTACGGCATTCTAGAGGGAATTATTTTTGTTTGTTGTTGCATTATGTGATCTCGAAATTTCTACGGAATCTCCATGATCAAGGATTTCGTTTTTGTGAATGTGTGCTCGGATCATTTGAATTTTAGCTGGGGATTTTTTCATGGCCAGTGTATCACAAAAGTCGAGGCACTGTCTCCGCATCTTTTTTAATAATTTGCTTGGAGGTAGGCAGTCGGTTAAGTTTGTCAGGTGGACCGGGTTTTGTCATGTTGAGGTGATGTTGTTGAGCAGTTATAGAAATGTTAATTTCGTTTTTCATCCAATAGTGGTACAATTGTGCATGCCTTTGCCATAGAAATACTAAGTTCAGATGCGATTATGGACCCAAGCGCGTCAGATGGGGGCCTACTGTGGACGTGCAATGGCACTACCCGAAATAACCCTCGATTTCTGTTTCGAGCTCTTCACCCATGTGACGACGTTTTTCGGGTTCAAGGTACACTAGAAAATGTTTTTATTCACTATTATTTTGCTTCATTTTTTTTTCAAGAGATTTTCTGAGATTTCAGGGAAAGCAAAGGAAATTTTTGAAAATTGGAACCTTATTTCGGTGAAATATGACTACGAAATTGTGGTTCATTCGATGTTGCACTATAATTGCAAAAAAAAAAAAATGCCTTGGCCCTAGAAACAGCGGCCTAGAATGATAAATGAAGAGAACGAGAAGATAATAAAAGGAAATGCACACGTTTCGTTCGGGTGTTCTGGAGAGTGCTTTAAAATCAAACAAAAGGGCATTTAGCAAGTGTGAGAAAATATTGCATTTTTCTACGTTCTTTACAACGGCTATCATTCGTTCGCTCTCCGTTCAGTCGTTTTATTTTCTACTTCACTCAACGGCTTTTCATATTTATTGCGCTCTCAAATGCATTGAGTTTATAGATTGTTTGCAAAAATAATGTATTTGTATTGATAACATTTCTCGAAAGCATTTCGCATTTACGCAATTTCCGGTGCTTAGCGTTAATGGTGCTGTTGGTCTGTCTTTATTAGCGCAGAAGATTGCCATCTGAACCGTGTCATATTTCAGGTGATCTTTTTGGGTCGTTTCAATGGTGAAAATGTTGAGAAGCCGTGGCATGCATTGATGCGAATAACAAAGGATCAAGAATATGTGAAATTAATCATTCATGATGGACGTATACAAGGTGTTTTTTTTTTCGATATCAGTTTTGTCAGTAGCAATTTGCATATGTTGTAGCGGATGTAAATAAAATGATTTAAATGAATGATGCAAATAATATCACCCATTTAGATGAATGCGAAACAAAAATAAAAACAGAATATATATATATATATATATATATATATATATATATATATATATATATATAAATATATATATATATATATATATATCGCTGTGGATATATCGCTGGAATATAATAACTATGTGGAATATCGCTGGAATATAATAACTATGTGGAATATCGCTGAACAAATCGTTACGATTATATTCGAATATCGTCGCATTTGATTATTTATTTGAAAATGCGAATTAGAATATTTCGAAGATAAAATATGCGATTCAAAGCACTCACATAAGATGTGTTGCAAAGCCAAAATATAAGAAATTAGTTTGCTTTTTTTTGCAACGAGAAAGTTATCTGTGCTGTTTAATGTTAAATGAATTCAGCAGAAAAATTATGACTTATTTTATTTCATGTTATTGTCTTTTATGGATGGTATTTTTTTTTTTTCGCAACGATGAACTTATAGAATATTATTTCAACTTTCACTATTTTTCTTTCAGGAGCGGTATTGATTGGCGAAACAGAACTGGAAGATGTGATTGAAAATCTCATCTTAAATCAGATCGATATTACTGATCAAGAGGATGGTCTGCTTGATCCGAATATAGATATAGGCGACTATTTCGATTGAAGGATCTTCAGTAAGCGGGTTAGCGGGTAAATTAACTCATCCGTATTAATGTTAACTCTTGGATTGAATTTCGAGGCTCGAGACAGCTTGTATGAATGCGTGAACCCTTCATTTTTTTTTTGTAGATTTTCGCCTTGTTGTGTGCATAATTGTATCTTCGATAAACTATATCTTCGAGATGGTTTAATTGCTTTCCATAGAACTTTCCAACAGGAAACTGCATTTTCACCAGCCACATAACAATACTTGCTTGTGATGAAGGCTCACTTTTCCCCACGTTTTTCTTGTCGATTTTGTTGTCTGGCTCCTTCCAATCAACCATTCCCCGGTGGGTTCCCCAGGCAAGCTAACTCCCTGCTTCTTTCGCTCTCTGTCTCGTATCGACCAAATCTTCCTCCATCAAAGTCAGCTTCCCCCTTTGCCTGCAACCGGAGCGAAACTAATCTCTCTGAAACACACCATTCAAGGCCGTCGTTCATCGTGGATTTCACTTTTCCAGTTTCAATCCCCCGCTTATCATCGATAGAGAGATCTGTGGGAAATACGTGCCAAAGATTGCGCTGCTTTTAATACCGCAGAAAGTAATGCGCTGCAATAGCGTGATTGAGGATCGTTTTATTCGTTACTATCGAGACGTATAATAAACAGATAATATAGATTGTTGTTGTTGTATTTTGCAGCAGACAACTGGGAAGAACAATAAAAGAAATATCAAAGTGGGATGACTTGATTAGGAAGGAAGAGTTTTCTATTGGTAAGTTGACTGGCAAGCAGCGATCCGAGTTGCATTTTTTGTCGCTCACTGAGCGGGTATCTCGTCGTTGAAACGGTAATTGTATCGCTCAATTGCATTGTTTCACAATTTGATTTGCTATCGGCTGCTTGGATGCATTCGAAGAGAACAGTGCCGGCACGGGCCAGGTACCACTTCGGATCCACGAGTTGACTGGTTGGCGCTTCCTTGAGAACTTTTGCCTTCAGCGGCTTGATCTCATAGGTCGGCAATTCACCAACATCGATGTTCATGCTGGCTAGAGCTCGACTTACCTGCAGAGCAAAAGCAGTGCTTTTCCTATGTTCCATTGCAAGCTTCCTCCCTATGCGTTGGTCCATTACAGACTAAGGTGAATGGTCATCTGGTGCCTCAGTACGGGCAGTAGCAGCGAGAATATTTAGCTCTGAGGATTGGCGGCTGGTATGATGACCACTTTATTGCTGAGGCGTTGGAGCGTGAGAATTGTTTCTAGGTTCTTTTTCAACATCGTGCTTAATGTTTTCGTTTCACGCTTCAACAGTTGGCATTTTAATATGCGGCTAGTGTTTTTTTGTGCTGTTTTTATATGCACTACTAGACCTCCAATTATTTCGCAACTGTCTCATTTTCCTTTCTCCATCTATGTTTAAGTTGGTGCTTCTATTGTATCAGTGCTTTCAAGTTATTTGGCATCGATTGTCACGAATACTGTAAGAATGTCTGAAAGCTTACCGATTCATCAATATCAAGCTTTATTTTCGCTCCGGCCACAACAGCGTCCATCGATTGCCCATTGCTTGGGTCTCCTGATATCGGATAGGTCCATGCGGTAGGTGGAGCATAAGAATTCAATAAGTATTTTGTTGAATATGCATCTGCAGTTTTCGCTTTCGAATATCTCTGTATACAGCAAGTACAATCCTAACGTATGCAACTAGTTCAGCGTCTAAATTTCTATTTTATATTGAATACGAAGGAGGAGGAGTTCCACTGCTCTTAAACTTTCGTTGATTTCAACATCAATTGGCAATGACGCGTTCACGAGTTAATAGAAATAGCGTTTTTTGAAGATGCTAAATGCTTCGCCATCACCGCCATCGATATTGAGATGTTGTGATCGATAGTGTAAGAATTGTCTTTTAAAAATGATTGATAATGGATATCAATTCCACTTACATTCGTTTTCCATTGTGAAGGTTTCACAGTAAATTGTACTGCGGAAATAAAAGTATATAATAAAGTTTGTTAATCGAATGCGTCATCCATAAAGGTCAACACAATATGGTTTAATTTAGCGATAGATGAATGATGAAAGATAAAAAAGTAGATATTAGAGACTAAATTGAAGTTTATCTGCTTAATGCATAAGTTGCTGCATTTTCATCAGTTGTTCTTCTAGGAGATGACACCTGTGCTTCAAGCAAAGCTAACTTTTTTTAGCATCAAGTTCAATATTTCTTCGAGTTTTCATTAAAACAAAAATAAGCTACCACCAATAAATGTTATGAACTCCTTCCTAAAATGCGACATGTTGTTACAGCTCTCCTCTCCCTACTAACTGGAGTCTCGTTTCGAACAAATACTTCGCGACTTCTTATTCGAAATGAAATTTACTCGCGATGTTGGAATGCAGCTATGACTTATCAATAAAATAGGCGAACGGATGTGCTAAAAATCGAAGCAATTTACATACCTTCTGGAGCACTTTCGCTGCTGCTCGTTGTCGTTGTTGATGATGCTGAAGCACTGAACAGTTACTTTCTTTATCTCTTAACACTTATTTAATTTACTGGCGTTCAATATCAATTGGAGTGCAGAAATGAGATCGGAGAGAGAAGGCTGCGAGGAACGTTGTGGGCTGAAAGGCGGCACACTACTGTCTAGATGAGGAGATAGGCTTTCTGTTTGTGTGAGTTCAAGAATTATTAGTTTTAAGTGTCGACTCTCTCTTATTGAGCTTGACCGTTGATAGATCTATACTGAAATAGTTTGTATCGATAAGGAGCGCTTTTCATAGCAGGCGCTTTTATGTGGGCCGCCGATCACAGCTATATAACTGCACATTGAGTTGTGCGGCGTTTTCTCTTTTATTCTTAGCAGCTGGCGTTATTTTTGCTTTTCGATATCCGTCGTTCGGTTCCTAGTTTGGAAGCTAACTAGCGTGGTTTATAAGCCTCCAACATATGATTAATTAACTGCGAAGCAATTAACCGTTGACTCTTTTCCTATGGGATCGCCCTCTTCATGAATAAGGAACGGGGTCGAAAAATACGTATCCATTCTACCCAACCGAACTGTTTACGTTCGCTGTTTTATAGAACTTCACAAAGACGAATCTTACGTTGAAAAAGATAGTAGCTCTTGAAAATAAAGCAAACATAAAGAGAGAAGTTTCCAGCTGATCTTTCATTTAAAAAAGCGACAGATTTTTCGACTTATTTTACAATACGCACTTTTTTCATAGCTCATTTGTCGTATTTACTTATTTAATTTTATCGCATAATTTACCACCCATTCGGATATGGTGCTTTACTTGAACAGCTGCATCTTGTATAGAATTTTGTCTATTTATTCACTTAATATTATCAAGACGAAAACCTAAAAATCGTTTATATCATTTTGAATAATATTAACGATGCCATTATGCGTCAAATATAACTGAAGTTGACGACGATATTATTATTTCCTAAATTTTTCAAAGTGTTGGTCTTTCGAATCACTACAGTGTTGCAGATTTCTTACATACGGAAGATTGTTGCAATGCCTATAAAAGGAAATAAAGCTAGAAAGTGGCAAAATAGAAGCGGAAATAATAGAAGAGATGAAAATCTCAAGATTCTTTGTGTAAAGTTCCTTGTTAATTGGTTAGGCAGCAACAACGGTGCTAGCACAATTGCCGCTTTCATTCATTGAGCTTAAAGTCTCACAATCTAAAATGATTCAGAAAGCCTTTCAACAAGAACAGTTAACGTTATCTGATTACGTTGGATGGTTATCGGAGGTGAGCAGCCATCGGCGAGTAAGGCGACTGCGCAGGTGACAAGAATGATGGACGGTAACGCTAGCATATCGAATAGCTACCGTGACTGCTGCTGTTGCTAGTAGTATCGTCCTTGTCGTAATACTAACCAGTCTCATGATGCTATTTATAAGGCAGCAAAATGATATAAAGCATACGAAAGACGTCTCATTGAGACTGTATGAATGGAAATGTGCCTATCTTTTCTTAGCACCGTGTAAATAAAGCTTTAAGAAATGTCTCTCGCATCGAAATGAGAGTCTAACAGTTTAGAGCCTATGAACCCTTTTTAGAAGCGAAACGCATTAAATCGCTTAATAGGATAGCGGTTCATTGAGCATAAATAATGGTGATTATTGCTGTAATTTCTGGATGAATGCGATATTCACAAGCATTTCTGATGGAAAATTCGAATATGTCGATTCTGATTATGCCCTCTTTTCGTTAGAGCTTCTCATCAATCCATGTCATCATCGATTTGGAGGAAATGATCAAAGCAGAGAGTCTTTGAAACGTTGACAAACTCGCAAGATTCTTAGCAAAAAAAAAAATCCCTTTTTCATTTTTTTTTTTGTTTAATAGTTGTTTTCGTAAACGTGAATTTGGAGGACTATGTCGCTAATGGGTAAACTGTAAAAGATTGATACGATGTGTTTCTTTTCTGATAGTTTTCGATCATTGTTAAATGTGTTTAAGAAAAAATGAAAGCAAAGTAGCCATGTGAGAATCCATTGTTGAATACTTTTTGTGCAGAAATCCTCATATTTTGCCAGCCATTTTGCAGCAAATTTCCTCAGAAAAAAAAAGAGATTTATCTGAGCAATATTTTTAAATAGAAGATTATCTTATTGAAAAGTTAAACACACTAATATCAAGGAAGTATTTTAATTTTCATCCTATTCTTATTTTCATTCAGCAGCAATGAAACTGAAGATCGTTCTTTTTTTTGAGAGAGAGAGAGAGAGAGACATTAGGGGTGAAGTTGTCTTCATCGACATTATCGTCAATTACATCAGCGGGAAGAATTTCGATTATAAAAAGCAGTGACTTTAGTGAGTAAAAACTGAGTGACTTGTAGGAAAGAAATGTGACTGCTCGGGTGGAAACTGCAATCTTGCGTGGAAGATTTGTGAGAGCATGAGAATGGCGGATCAGCATGAATAATCTATATGCACTATCAACGAGGATACTGTGAACAGCTAGGAACGTTTAGATCGAGACACACTTCCAGAAGCAGCTTTCTAGCTGGACACTATATCATTTCGACGGAACTTCACGCTAATCTACGCTAGACGTGTTAGTCCATCGCGTGACATACACTATGTTGAAGACATCTTTCAGCACGCAAAGAATCTACAGTGTTTTGAATGTGGCATAAATTAGCTACTATGCTTGACGACGTACACTTTCACATAGCCATCTAGACCTCCAGATCACAACTATCAGAATGATTGCAGCAAATGCAGGAGGTTCCTGATGACTTGCATCATCGGGTATCTGAACACAGCCTTACGGGTCATTAAAGCGTTCTCACCCTTTGGCACAGTGATGAACACCTTTGATGAGCAACGTTCCTCCCCCCCCTCCCCCTCCCCCTCCCCCTTTTCTGAGAAGCAGAGCGCAAAATCTTAAAATTCATAGGAACCGCATGCATTTTTCATAGAAAATACGTTTATCACTTTCTTCACGCTTTTCGCACATTTCTTTCTTGCATGAAAGAAACATTTCCAAGAAATTAATACCTTTCCTCATCCATATTTGGTATTCCAGAGAAATATTTTTAAAGCATAAAAGCATGGGACTAATATCGGTCGATGGATTGCTTTCCTTCGATTAATTTCACTATCTTTGAATGCGGCAAACTGCATAGAGAAGTGTGGGATTGATGGTAATTATATGCGAAAAGCGCGACAAATTTTCCTTTCAAAAAGTCTTTTTTTATTCTAGACCTACAAGCACAAATACGAAACACTTGTGGTTGAGATAGCGCACAATTTTTTCCTCATAAAAAATGCGCAAATATTACGTATATTAGCAGCAAGCATGACTTCTAAATGAATGGTTAAGTGATGATGCAAAATCGGTTGCTATGCACGTATTCGTAACGATCGGTGTTTCCTTTCAGTACTTAATGAGCACATCGCATGTTTTGATTGCGATACGGCTCACTCATCTAATCAGATGAAAATTTCTTATCAATTTTATTATTCGCTACATAAATTTTTGCATTTTGCGATCAAATAGCAGGCCTCCTTGTTCGTTGGATTTGAAAATGTGCAATTAACAATGAATCGGCGGTCATATTTAACTTCGTATAATTGAAGAGAGGGACTATTAATTTGATGGAATGATAACCAATAAACATAATCCACAATCAGTAACTCACAAGTGACAAGCATTTAATTGAGTTAAGAAATGTGCAAAAATTCGGCATTGCAAATGACTTTTCTTCAACATCTTTAACGCTTAAATTCATTCTTGTATTTTTTAACCAGCTGATTATGGCTAACTTTTTGAAAATCATGAAATTTGTGGCCGATTCGCCGCCCGTTAATTATGGGTGATGAGAGTGGGCTATTTATATGCAATTCGCGCAACATTTATTTAAGAAGAGAATATTGTAACGACCATTTAGGCGTATTAAAGTTTTTCAACACTTGTATTTTAAGCTAAGTTTCCTAGAAATTAGCATTTTAATGTAATAGAAATGTAACATTGTATTTTCATAGAAATCGATGTATCAAATTTACTATGCAATATTCGTAATCGCCATCAAAATTTTTGACATTATGACACGTTTTAGCAAAAATGTTTGCAATCAAAGCAAAAATTGCGTTATATTTTGTAAAGTTAAGTAGAATTGAATTAGATTTCGCGTTTTTGAGCAAAACGTGCTATTGATGGTGAAAACATCTCTTTGTGGCAATTTCTATTTTTATGGGAAAACTACAAACAAAATTTCATCATTAATTCATTCCTCAGTGAAAAGCCTATGCGGATTGGAGATACGTCTTATCAAAATCAATATCATAAGAACGGAGCAAATTAATGAAAATTCGGTCATATTTTTATTTAGTTGAAGAAAGCAATACTGGCCTATTATGTAGATCGATTATACTTGAAGTACTTTGAAACACTGCTTAACAGGGCCTAAACGAAATTTCGAACGGATAACATTTTTTAGTTGATCTTGGCCCATTTCTATCGCACAATCTCGCCGTCTACTTTGAACTGGGGAGGATTGTTTCTTGAGAGAATGCAACAGATTTCTTCCTTCATCGTTTCACAACATTCATTAAGAATTCAACACACTCGTTGTACTCAATAACGAATTGTCTATATCTTAAGCAAGCTTTTTGTGATTCTTCATTGTAAACATGAGGTGATGAAGTTGCTTAAATTATGATGGCGTCAAAAATTCAATTTACTAAATGAGAGATATAAAATGAAACTTCTAATAGAAATGGATTTCTTTCTAATGAAAAATTATTTCACTATTTTATTTATGTTTTCTGATTATTTCATATTTTCATGTGATATTTTTTTTTCTTGCATTCTGTTGCTATTGCTTTTATTGCATAAATCATAGAACAGCGATTTTTTTTGTTTCGCGAAATGTTTGCAAAAAAAAAAAAAAAAGAAAGCAACAATGGGACGCTACGCAATTCTATAGGCGTTTTATGCTGCAATGTTAGTGCTTTATAAATGCTGAAAGGAAATCATGTTTCAAATTGTATTTTTGATGCTCTTTCTATCCTCTCAAATGTCTCAACACATTTTTAGTCTCAACACTTTAGCCTTCTTTTTTTTTTTTTTTTTTTTTCTAAATTAGAGTGGTTTTTGATTTCGGCTTGAATTGTGTAATACGTCTCGTGAAGTGAACACTGACTATATTTTCGTGATATTCCGGCTCAGTGAGCCGTACTCAAATACTTGGAATTATCGGCCACCGTATTCCACAATTAATCTTTGGAGCAATACTCCAATTAAAGTTTTTTTTTTTGGAATGTTCTTTAGTGGTATTTGGCACGTCAACACGCAAATATTCGCTATTTGGATATTTTCAGTTGATTGTGCAATACAATTGTATGTCACAGTTGATTCTAATCTTAGTTCTTTATTTAAACTAGTCAGCTCATATCTCAAACGTTTATGCATTCCCATAAACGAGCAGTATTTTTTTTTCTAAAGGTTATTTCTTTTGTCTTTTTTATGTGTTTATCATTAAGTACACGCCCATATCGATGAAAATTCCAATATTTATTCGTCATTAATGCTCTTTTTCCAAGTTTTCTTCGTTGAAAAGTTTACTTGAACTATGTAAGTATGTGGAGTAATAAATATTTCAGAAGTGAGTATTTTTATAAACAAAATTAATTGCACTTCTTGATCAATAAATGCAATGAATACAATTATACGCCTTTAGAATTTAAAAACATCACCACTGATTGTTAATACAACCAAATTTCGAACAATTTCTTCGATTACTTCATAAATTTTTAAACCAGAAAATGCGCATTTTTTTGAAATGCGATAGAATAGGCGTATGAAAAAAAAGGGAAGCATTGTGATTTGTCAAATAAAATCAGACTGAAAAATGCTTTGTTGCATTTTTCGATAACGTGGTCTATGCATTTACTCGAAAGTAAATGATAAATTCAAAACTTGCATGATCGTAATACAGTATAATAGACTGTTATACTTTTTAGGGAAAGAGATCTAAATAAGGAAGCAAATTGCCGAATTATATGGACTTTCGTATTCTCATTTGTGGAAGCCATACGATGCGCATTTCGGCTACTGTTGAATCCGCACAAGCAGAAGGCAATAGGTGCATTCGACATGAATCTTCGTTTCTAATTGATGTTTCACTCTCAGCATCAAATTGTATTTTCTTAGACTCTGTGTAGAATTTTTATTATCCCTTTTCATTAAATAATGTCACCCCTCTACATTAACGGATGATATAGCAAGACTCAACAAAACGGCGCATGTTAAACCGAGTTCCGGCTATGATCAGGGTCAGGTTTAACTCAGGCCCATTTAGAATTTTAATTCTCAACATTCGACCATTAAATTCAAAAACCATAGAAATAGAAGCAAAAGTTATAGTTTAACTGCAAGAATGGGATATCATATTTATTGCTGTAATGGTCGCCTTAGCATCGACTAAGCATTTTTTTTTTCTATTTAAAGGATATACAAAAAGAGGCATAGAAGTGAAGATATTTTAGCCTGAAAGCAATTGTGCTGCATCTGGTTTCGGGGGATGGGTTTAAACGTATTTGAAATGAAATGCTGACTCTGAATTAGCAATTTTTCAGTCTAGTTCACTCTGAGCTACCAATTTAATCTGAAATACGTATAAAAAAACTTTAGGTGCAAGTGATGACAGTATTTGTCTTCTGTCCATTTTAGGTACTCACCTGATGGAAGCTTTGCTTATGAGATGGAAGATTTAAGTCGCAGAAATCGGCTAATTGAAGCCGAAATAGAGAGGGATCGGATTGCACTCAAAAAGACCCTAAAAATTTTACTTCTCGGTAAGTGTTGTACTGTAAAATGTCACATATTTGCACTGGCTCCTCAACTGGTTACTAAATTGTACATATCGACCATGGTGCAGCTGGCTTTCTCGGAAGGAGGAATGCTACTCGGCCAGCAAAACAGTTATTCCGCGACCTGAGGCTAAATTTTCGAAAGTTGAAGTAAGGTTATGAAACCGCAGATGCCTTATTGCTGTCCATCGTTTCGCAATTAGGTGGCGGTTACCAGATTATTTTTCCTTCAGGTGGACCAGAATCTGGCAAGAGCACGATTTTTAAACAAATGAAAATACTTCATCTGAATGGCTTTTCCGACCTCGACATGGTCAACTACCGGTACTTAATATACGGTAATGTTATGCAAGCGGTATCACAACTTCTCGAAGCATGTGATGACCTTAATATACCTATCGACCTCAGCGTGCAGGTGTGTTTCGTCAACTTCCTCAGCTGTTTGAGGTTGTTCTGAAGATCGGCCACAAAACTCTGCACGTTGATATTTGCATACAATAAGAAATATATCAGCAATTTCCTATCGGAACAGTGGAAGTGGACCTTCGAAAGATGCTTCAAAAAAGTGAAGCACAGATTGATGTGAAGACACTTGTGTTTCGCTGATATTTTATGCTACGACTGGATACAGACAAATGCGGAAATAAAGTTAGGTGTCCGGAGCCTCGGCGGCCTCCAAAGAGTTGGGAACTCTAAGGCGGAAGACTGCGCGATTGCATGTTGTCAAAGCTGGAAGCCCGAGAAGGTGGGAGGAACCTGGACGAAAGGTAGGGACTTCGCGATGTTGCACAGCAACGAAGTACTGTAGTCAAAACTTATCCATCTCTCACTCCCCCGAGTAGGTGTAAAGCAAGAAACTCCCGACTTCCGGGGCCTCAAGGAGTAGGTTAGGGGCCTGAAAATCATGGTGTTGGTGTCGGAAATGGAGGGTCCCGACCCTCCTTTTCTGAGATCCTTAACCCAGGTACCGTACGCACGTACACCTGCCATCCTTTTTTAATTAAAGAAACCCTCCATAAACGGTAGAATGTTGTTACTGAAGTTTAAGAGTGACTACTGGTGGAGATAGAATGACGAGCTCGGCTACCAAAATAAATTTCTACCAGAACCGCAAAAAAAGAGTGCGGGAATTTCAAGTTCCACAAATACTGTTTGTGCAAAATTTTGAGCTACATCTCAGCTAAAGCTAACATAGACCATGAATATGTCTTAGCAGCCAATATGTTTTCGAAACGCTTTTAACTTCATTCAAATGGTCGGATAGAAGAACTTGGTGTAGCATTTGATATAGCGAGATAATATGTTAAGAACGTCAAGGAAGGGGAATGAGGAAAAATCACTATGAATAGTACAAACTTGATAGGCTCCAAGTTTTAGAATTTTTTTGCTGACCATATCTTTTGATAACCTCTTCAGCATGACGTGGATTATTTTCTTGACTATCGACAATCGACACGTCCTGCAGAGGTGGAATTATATCCGGAATTGAGCAATGCTATATATAACATTTACAACTCGGAATGTATTCAGGCGATTCTCAAGAGGCAGCATGAAATTGCTCTACTCGATTCAGCAACTTAGCAAGTTTTCCACTCTTGTGGCAACTTCCCATTCATGAGTTAGAATCGCATTGAGATTGTGACAATGAAAATGCAATCGTTTGTTCATATAATTGGAAAAAAAATTTCTTCTCAGGTTGGATGAGCTTTCCATCAACTTTCTTTTTTTTCATCTTTCGAGTTGTAACATTAATAACACGAAATTTTTCAACTGGATTTGTCGATCTACATATACTGATAGCTATGTTTTCTTTATCATTCTTGAAGTCTTAAAATATGTTCAAGAAGAGATTGCTCTGATCATAGAGTAATGCTGAGAGAAGAACGTCACCTGAGATTTATTAATCTGCTTATTTGTGATTAACGAGTGCTGTCGAAAGAGGTGTCGAAAATTGGCTACGAAATGCTGATTTAAAAGAATGTTATCGAATTTATAGAGCAATGTTCTACGTTGTTTCTTTGTGCTTATTAGATATTCTCATATGGATAGCGCCATTTTTGATTTGAGAATAAACGTTCAGTTCCCATAGTATATCACACTCTATACTGCCCTACTCATATATGAATTAATAGGTATTGTGTGCTATAAATGCATATAAAAACACGTTCGACATGCTAAAAAGGGGAAATAGTAGCCGACATTTTCAATCCCATGACTTCAAGTAAGTTACGTGGTGGTTAGCATTCGATTTAACCTCTCTCTTCGAATACGCCCTGCGTTCCCCCCCCCCTCCCCCTCCCCCTCCTTAGTGGAGACTCCATGATGACAGCTCGCAAAATTCTAAGGCGATTCCCATTCGAGTTGATATGTTATATGTATATATCCATTTCTATCCGTATATATAAATATAAAGAACATGATTATCCAAAAGTTATTACGATTATTTGTCTTCGCTTTTTCAATTTCTTGTGATAGATTAATATTTTTGCGCATCAGCAGTTGATATTTAGCCGGGATTAAGCACCAGCTAGCTGGTCAAATGCGCTTCTAAAAAGTTTAGCATACTTTGAAGTATTTTTATCGAAAATCGCTAATGAAATAATTTATTTGGTGGTGGTCGACAGTACCCTTCCGTGCACTTTCCGAAGTCAACATTTCATTGCAGCTTTTGGATGCGATTACAAGGATAAGCGATCCTCATTATACACCTACAATACAAGATGTTCTTCGATCGAGAATACCAACAGCTGGTATTAATGAGATTGAATTTTCCTACCGAAATGCCGTGCTCAGGTGACGCGGCATTTTCATGCCCTTGAATCCTTTTGAAAACCATTTGAAGAATTCATGTAAATGGACACAGATGTTTGATGCTACTATACAACTGTTAGCGTTTTATAATTAGTGTCGTTGCACCTAACTCTGTCTTGCAGGTGAACAGAGTTTGCGGACCGTTATCGTTTCGCTGGACTCTGTGCGATACGTTCAAGCGCATTCTATTTTCACTTTCAATTTCTGATAGATAGGACGAAATAGTGACATAAAACAATCTTCGTTACGTCATGAATTGCTGAGCAGAAAGCCACTCTAGTAAAAAACATTATTACTTCTTAGTTAAAAGGTGGTAATTTATTTTTGTTGTTTGAAATGTCCACTTTTTTTCTACTTTTGTACCATCAGCCATGCATGGCGGTTGGTAAAGTCAACGCATAATAATGACTGAAGCTTCCGTTTTGCACACTTGAAGAGTTTCTCGCATTGAATCGAGTTTATACTTTGAAAGAAAAGTGTCTACTTGCGAATAACGTTATTACTTAAAATCGATTTTAGTGTGACGCACTAGATTTCAACGTTTCTATAAGCTAGGGAGAAAATCTTTGTCGAAAGGAAAGGAGTTTGTAATTCAGGATGGTTGACGTGGGTGGGCAACGATCCGAGCAAAGGAAATGGATCCATTGTTTCGACAGTGTTAATGGGGTGCTATTCGTTGCCGAACTTAGCGGCTATAATCAAATGATTAATGATGGTGATCAAATTACGGTTAGCTCTTTATCTTCGCTGTGCAACTCTGCCAGCTATCTATTTTTTGCGTATTTCAAAACAAACAAATTTTTTTTAATGACTGATGAATAATATGCTATCCTGTGTTTTGCCTTGTTTCGATTTCTTACATTAACCTGCAGTTCCATTTCAAATGCTACGTGCTTGAGTGGAGAACTTCATGCTGTAAAAGTGAGGATGGCACTAGACAAAAATTATTTACCCGCATTTAACCCAATATCGCTTCCTATCAATATAGGTAAATTTGAAATCTTTCGCTCAACCGTCGTATATTTGCATTACATTATAGAATCGCCTCAAATACAGTATGCAGTTATTCAAGCGAGTCGTTAATAATAAATGCTTCGGAAAGCGAACAGCGATGATATTATTTCTTAATAAAGTCGATATATTCAACAAAAGAATCCAACTGTATCCTTTGAAAATATGCTTCAAAAGTTATACAGGTTAACGATATGTTTCTTCTTTTATTTCTTTGCAATGCTGTCGTTTCCGACTAGTTCGCATTCGTCAACAAGTGAAAAAAAAAACGAGCAGAAAAGAACGAAAGATAAACATATACGGTGAAATGTAGGTGTTATCCAAATGGGGTTATTATAAATGTTACAGCCAAAGGTTTATCCGTCGTTTAGCAAGAGAATAATTTAAGAGGTCTTTAGTGAAAAATAAGATTTTTGATTTTATTGCATTTTTGTGGTGGGTGGTCTACCATTTTTTCAAATCCTACATTCCGATGCGTCAGATGTTATATTTGTCTATCGTATATGGTCTTTTTTGTCTTTCCTTCTTTTATGGGATACCTCTTTTCTTTGTGTTTGATAATGCGCCTTCTCTCGAAGCGATTTTACAGCTCTTGCTTGAAATTTCGTTCTCCACCGATCAGCATCGCTAGATCTGTTTTAGGAAACAACACGTATGAGTCGTCAATGCGATACGTTAGCGACCGTTTCCTCAATATGGTGCTACCTGAGATCCGGCAAGAGAGGCAAATCTATACACACCATACAAACGCGACCGACACCGAAAACATCAATCGTGTTTTTGATAGCTGCATTGATGTGGTTTTTAAGAGGAGTCTGGAGAAAGTTGGCTTCATTTAGAAGTCAACTTCCGAGTTATTTAACCAACAGGACTCACTTTAAACATTGGTCCTTCGATCATTAAAATTACAGAACTTCAACAATACTTGTGGCTTTCAACAATACTGAGAAAACATCATGTAACTATGTGTAAATGTATATGTACACATGGGTAACGTCCTATAATAAAGCCAACTTTATTCTATCTTGTTGCAGTTGTGTTCTAATTTTTTGCATTACACGTTCATCAGATTTATTGCATTATGTGCACTGAAGAACTCGTATGGCTCAAATGCCAAACACATGCAGACCAAGAATGTGTACAATGGCAGGGTTGGTTAGATCATCTGTCTGGAAAGCAAAAGGTTGTATTTTCTGATCCCTTGAATGCAGTTTTCAGGTGCAATTGCTTTCAAGACATTCAGCCTCTGTACGAGCGGTCTGTTGACATTGCGAAGCGATTAAAGCGAAACAAGTTGAGGAAACCTTTCATTCAATAAAATGGAAGTAAGTAATTACTGAATGAAATGGTCATAAACATGTACTTAGATTGGAGATTACAGTGCTTTTGCATGTGAAAGCGATTTCGATGTATTTCACGAGATTACCCTGTTGCAAATGTGGACGCTTCACTTTTGATCTACTTTCATATTTTGACCTACCTTCATATCTTGATCTACTCCGATCCTTTGATCTACCTTCACATTTTGATCCACTTTGATCTACCATCACATTTTGACCTATCTCCAGATCTTGACCTATTCTAATCCGCCTTCATATTTTGATCTACTTTGATCCTTTGATCTACCCTCACATTTGATCAACATTCACGTTTCGATCTACTCCGACACTTTGACCTACTCTCACGTTTCGATCTACTTTCATACTTTGATCTATTTTCATACTTTGATCTACCTTCATATTTTGATGTTTCGATATTTTGATCCACCTGTATATTTTGTCCTAACTTCATATTTTGATCCGCTTTGATCTGCCCTCATATTTTGATTTACCTTCGCATTTCCATATACTTTGATCAATCTTCACGTTTTGATCTACTCTGACACCTTGATGTACCCTCATACTTCGATCTACCACATTTTGATCTACCTTGATACCTTGATCTACCTTATATTCTGATCTACCTTCGCATTTTGACCCAACTTGACCTGCCTTCAGATTCTCACCCATTCTTATCTGCCTCCATATTTTGATCTACTCTGATCCTTTGATCTATCTTGAGGTTTTCATCTGCTTCGATCAACCTTCACGTTTTGATCCACTCTGACACCTCCACCTACCCTCGCATTTCGATCTACCTTCGTACTTTGATTTAATGAGTAAGTGAAAGCAAAT
The DNA here is from genome assembly GCA_013433145.1 of Ascaris suum. Taxonomy (NCBI): domain Eukaryota; kingdom Metazoa; phylum Nematoda; class Chromadorea; order Rhabditida; family Ascarididae; genus Ascaris; species Ascaris suum. Next base: position 2,634,616 of record CM024187.1, read on the forward strand.
CAAAGTAAATCAAAGTAAACCGAAATGAGTGCAACTCATTTTGACCTACTTTGATTCACTCTCACATTCTGATCCACTTTGATCTGCCTTCATATTTTGATGTTTTGATACTTTGATCTATTCTCGCATTTCGATCTACTTTGATCTATCTTTATATTTTTGCATTACCTGTGGAATCGTGTGGCGCATGTTGTCGGCTACATGCCAAGTGACGAAAAAAAATCTTGAATATGAAAATATTTCCGGAAAGTGTTGTGCCATTCGACGCGCTAGGCAAGTCCTTTGGAAGGTTCCATAAAGTGTGGCGAGCCAGTTTTTCCGTAATTTCTGGAAGCAGCATTGCGCGACTAAATAGAAACAAATGTGAGAGGGTCACAAAAACAATTTTACTCTCTTCCCATAACACCAGCTGCACGCGGAAGAACGCAGGGGGTTCAAGGGGGGCTCCAGCCCCCTTGTGCACCTCAATCCTTCTTGGAGTCACGTTCACTTTCTTACGAACGTTTAGAAAGGTTACAGGAATCTATTTAATAAAGAAGATCGTAAGCTACTTCACCCTTCGTCCACTTATCGCGCCGAAGGCGCGAGTCTGTTGTGTATTACTTGGCCTACTGTCTTTCTGTGACTTGGTGAGTGATGTGGTGTGTGAGCAAAGATGCGGGGTGTGGCGCAGCGGCACGTGCGTTGTTGTGCGCGTCCCTGATTTCTCCTATGTCATGTCTCAACCTCCGATGGACGAATTTTGATCCGGTTTTTTGCAAAATACTTCGTGTAAGATGTGGAGAAGCGTGATACATGAACAAGTGTAACACGCACTAGTGTTGAAAAACTGTTTCTGGAAGAATCGTTCTGTTCGCTTGCTGGATTTGTGCATTGGTTAATGCACGCAAGATGTTGTTTTATCGGCAACATTAATGCGGCACTAAAATAGTTTTTCAAGAGATGTGAGTATCGGCGTTCGACATCTCTATGGTCGTGTCGTTAAACATTTTGCTTGATTGTGACAGCCGGCTGTCAGTTGGTAAATGCGACACTATGCTATTGCAAATTTTGTAACGAAACATACAAGTAGTGCAACACCCACACTGAGGATGAAGTTTGGCTGTAGCAAGTCGCAATCACGCGGCATTCAATTTTCGCAGGGACCGGAAATGCTTTTTTAATGACCTAATTTTGCCGCCCGAATGTTCCACTTAGGACGTTTATACGTGAGTAGTGTAGACCCGCTCGTTGTTTTCATCGCCTGCAGTCTCATACTATTAAAAGATTTTTCGGTTTTCTTACCTCTTCCACCCGAAACTCCTTCCTTTCTGTCGTATCACTTCGTATCTGAATCACAACCATCGGCTGCAGTCCCAAAAAATATATCACAGTGCAACTGCTACGATACTTACGAAATTAATCATTAGCTACAATGAGTCGTTAAATGGTACGTTCATTTATAAACTTACAATCGAAGAAGAAAGCTGGCATAAATGAAGCGTGATTCAAACATATTTTACAAGCATTACAGCTCTATGGGGGCTTGACGGATGGGCAACGTTTATTGAGTCCACCAGGTACGTAAAGGCAGAGAAAATGGCAGGGCTGTGAGAGGTGATGCAGTCTTAAGTACTACTTGGAAAGTTTCCGAGGCTTTGACGACTGCGAAGCAATTATTCGAACGTTACTCTCTGTTTTCACAAAAAACTTCCCTCATTAAAAAAAAAAAAAAAAAACCTTTCACTAGACCACCCACCTATCCGAAAATTTTGCGTGCGCTAGTGACAGTATCAAAAACATTTTAATGTTGGCTTTCACACGTCACTTTGACAAGCACGTAATGTGCAACCGTTGCAGCATCCCATCACAACGGAAATAAAAGAGGGATTAATGGAGAAAAAGGCCTCATTTCGAATAGAAACGAAAACACAAACGAAAGATGATGTGCTACAATAGCGACCAAATGTTCAAAGAAAGACGAAGAAATAGCAAAGTGCGAATTTCCTCGTAAATATTTGCAAACGAGTGAATCGGACGCTAACTAAACAGCGACAGTGTTCGCATGTCGCTCCATCGATAGTTCCCTTATTTGGGAATCCTCATCATCAGCTGAAGCTGTTTGTGCAGCGGGTGATATGTGTGTGACGAGACTCGGATTTGAAAACGAATTATACGGTAAATTTGCATCTCGTCTCCGTTGGCACCATTCGCGAAAGTGCGCAAATACGTTGAAACATTCGGCTGATTCCAATGCACCTAGACAAATGCAATTATCCACATCGTAATCACACGCGAAGTACGACTTTTTGAGTGGTGGAAATCGAGGAGAAGCAAAGAGTTAGTGGAAGTGGTAGGAAGAGAAGGAGGTGGCAGAGGATAAGGTTGAACGTTACGCTTCCTAAAAATGGTGGAGAAGGAGGACCAGCTTCAGCACAACAAACAGCACTGACAGCTTCAAGATCAGGGTGAGTAAGTTCTCCCCCACAAGACATACGAAAGAACTGAAGTAGTGTTATTTGAAAGTCGAGAATAAAGAGATTATTTTACCTTCGGCAATCAATCGTTTGGCCTGTTGAAAGGCCTGCGAACAATCTTGCATTCATTAATAAACCAAGATCATTTCCTATGACCTTAAACATTCGCTAGACTGGAATACGTGATTCACTGTATATAGGCTTGAAATACTGACTTAAGCATCGATTCTTCGATAATTTCGAACTTTGTCTCAAGTGGATAAAGCCGTCCTCACCCTCTCCCATCTACTACGGCCATGTGATGAGTGAAACTTCTTCCTACTTCTTCCCTTATTCCGGTAAAATTTCCGTTTCGTCACCACGAATACTTCACATATAGTGAGCTATTTGTGCATTTTTTCTGAAAAAAAGAACGACAACTATTCTCCCATTCGAAATACATCGATTGACGCACTTCATTTGTAAACATAAAAAGGCAGCTAACCGAGCCTCAATAGATTTCTCGACGAGAATTGCTCACGTGCTTCGCTGTCCGAGAAAATATGTGGATCGGCACTCCTCGCGAATTCATGCAATAAGGATCGCTCGATTTTGAAGCCGTGATCATAGCGATCCTTAATAAAAGATTATTTTTTTCACATTTATTATCGTTTATACGCGTCCTTGCATCTCTAAACATACGTTACTTTTTCGATGTTCAATAATCCCACAAAATTCTCGAATTACCTAGAAGTCTTTACCCTCGACGTCGGCTATATAGCATTCCGTTAAAGAGAGAACGACACTTTATAGAAAAGGCACAAATCAGTTCGGACTATTGCTAGCAAAACCGTGCGGAAGACAAGTGCTTTTAGTTTACTAGGAAAAGGTACGGCCACTTCAAATGAGCTTTCAAAGGGAAGTAAGGAAAAGGAGTGGAGTGGAAGACAAATACGATTGAAAAAAAAAATCAGTCAGCTCCCGCCACTATAGCAAAGCACTGTCCTTCTTTTGTCCAGGAATATACCCTTTAAAAACTTCTTTCTAAGAAGTAAACTGTAATATACGTCACTTCTGCATCAAATCGTCTGGACGTACGGTAGAATTCATAAGCTATAGAAGAATCAGATATGAAAAGGACACAATTTCTATCCGTTGAATGATTAAAAATTTAAAAATAGAGATGACACATCCAAATGACATTTATAACATGCGTCTTAGCGTAAGACCCAGTCTGAACGCAAAGTATTATTTGTGGAATGCGTTGTGAAACTATCAAAGATGTAGCGTCTAAAAGATAAGGCAACGAAGAAAAAAAGGCTTAGAAATGCTCAAATAGGTGAATTTTTATTCACTCATGCTAAATGGTTTGAAGAACGTTATTTTGAAATTGTTTTTGAAAGTGCCATCAGATTCCTAGAGGAAGGATGCTTTCGATAAAGGTTTATGTACGCAATGAGCTTAAGCATTTAGGCGACTTCCAAAAAGGCCTTCATTCAAGAAGGGGAGCTTATAACTTCCAAGGTTTTAGGACACGCCGGTCCTTTATTATCACTATGTCGTTCAGCTGCTGTTATTTCTCCTTTTGAATGTTGTGAATCCTGTACCACTGTTACAGTGCGCACGTTGGCTATATGCCGTAAACAGAAGAGGAAGGGAAATGAAAGCCGCATTATTCGCTCTTTCAAAATTTGGTCTGGTCACTCACAGCTATCACATAATATACTTTGAAAGTAGTTCACGCCGTGATTTGTATATAACTGATTGTGACTGAACTCCCATTTCAGAACATTTCGCGCAGAGAACAAATAAATATAAAAACCCCTATTTTATAAAATACATTTACATATAAACCACGACAAACAATTAGGCCGTGCATAATCCCATTAATTTTTTGAAGTCTATAAAAAAAATCACTAGCACTGACTCATTCCCTTTATTTTAAATATTTTTGATGAAGAAAACTGAAACCGATACCTTCACAATTTCATAGGCATCCATTATAATAGCAATAAAAAGTGAGAGGACCACATAAATGAATAGTGAAACGAATATGTAAATATAAATAGTGCCAAATATTTTGATGATCGTATTCGTATCGTTTATTGTGAAGAATGTCGCAAACATATCGTCGCCATTCAACAGCGAAAACAATGCCTCCGAGGATTTACCCAATGTGCGAAACTATAAAGAAATCACGTTCTCCTCACACCATTTCCGCTTGGGGGGTAAAGTTGCGTTAGGGAATAAACAGAAATAACCCACATATTCATTAGCTATTAACAAATAATTTGCATATTTACTTAATTCATCATTTATTTATCCACTAACTATAAATTAAGCATTCCAGCTGGCAACGAAAAGGTGCAGACTCGAGCGGAGAAGGATTCAGATGCAGCGGTAAACCCTGCTGATCACAAGTCACCAGCGGAATATTATCAACCATCGAAGCAGCGGAAGAAGCAAATGACGAGAAAACAGGAACTGAGTTCACCTATGTATCGAAGACTGCTAATGCAAAAAAAAAGAGCAGGACACAAACGGAGGAAGGAATCAGAAACTGCTAACTGCTTCGTTCTTAAGGATGTTCCCCAATATAGTTTGAAAGTAAGCAGTTTCAACTTGTTGTCTCTCTACAATAAATTAGTTTCAAGTAAAACCATACCTTTAAACTGTATGGGCCAATTATAACCCAACCAGCGATTAAAAATCCCATATACAGTACCGCGGCACACGACATGAAACGAAGGATATTTGGCAATGACTTTTTCATCGTCAGTATCAGTACCTGAACGAAGTGCACGCGTAATTTGCATATGATACGTATACTGTGTAACAGCACATCAAATACAAGTTAGCGAAGGAAGTGACGTGAGTTGTAATACTCGCATCTTTAATGGGCAGTTTTTGATTCTCAGCCAGCGAAATGAATACTCGCACTTCCTTAATGGTGTTGTGCAAGGATTCTCTCGGGAACCCCGTCGAGAAGCAATTTCCTGGTCTTTTTCTCCCCAACTTTTCCTCCAAGTTCCAGCCCTAACAAACTGCCCTCTGACTGGGTTTTCCTTAACTTAAAATTCTTTCAGTGGAGTGGCTCACAAACCTCAAAGATAACCCACTTGCATCTTGTTCTGCATCATGCCGTGGAAGAAATATTGGGAATTGGATGGAAAATTGGGGAAAAAATGCTAGGAACTTGGATGGAAAATAGGGGGAAAATGCTGGAAACTTGGATGGAAAATAGATGTTATCAGTCGTTCTGATGAATATACGATAGTCTTGCTAAGACTACGTTATTCGTTCGACGAAGATAACGAATTAAGAGATTCCTTATCGTACTCATCTGATCACAATATGCAACATTCCAAATACACAACTTAAAGTTCTCTAACGGATTTCTGCATAAGCCAAAAGAGGAAACGAATAAGCGCCTCTATGGAATTAGGATTTGAATGTGATGAAGTCTACTTCATAGTATCACTGTCTCTTCTGAACTGCTTTTTTCGTAGTATTTATTACTCATAGTCACAGTGAGTGGAATAAAGTGACATGGATGAGAAATAGATGGAAGAGGAAATGAGACCTTCTCACCATCCCTTTTAAATTTACTACCTTTATATGAAAGAGCATCAGCAAAACACTGTTGAATGAGAGTTGCTGCTTGGCTGTATAGAGTAGTCTTTTCTCAAATACTTTTATGAATATAAATTCTAAAACATTTGAATGAGGTTCTCAAATTTGGTGACAACGAAGACATAACCGATTAGATCCATATACTTCAAAAAAAAAACAGCCTATAAAATTACTGCTGAATAAAGTGTTATGAAAAATAATAAAAATATTTACGATTGAAAGAAATTTAAGAGAATTACGTTGTACTTCGAGAAGAAGCAAAAATAGCGTAAAACACCAACATAGACGAGCAGAGCGCCCATTCCCAATAGAATGCCCGTCGTTGTGAAAAGATCATTGTCAAAATCCTCAACGAAAAACAACCATTCAGAAAACATATGAAATAAAAAATTTGCATATAGTTACATGTTGGGTTTTTTTAAAAGAATATTTGATTCAGCATAAACTGAACCAACCATTGGTAGAAATAATACCGCAATGTTTTGGAAACAGTCAATCGCAGGTAAAAATATTACCACAACATTTTCGAAACAATCAACCACAAGTGGAATATATTGATGTAACATTTTAAAGATTATTTCATAGTCCTCTTTTATTCTATATTAGATCAATTTTCAACACTTCACGGATCAAATAACAATAGAAATTTCTATGGATTCAACGTTCATTTCTAGAAATCACTGTCATAGCCTTTATTGGCATTTCTATCGAACTATATAACAACGTTATCCACCACTATATATTTTATAACATCATTATCGTATAATATCCCAAAGTATTACCTAAGTGAGATATATTTACGAAAAATTTTCTATTAGGCAGTTCATGCAGTAATGCAATTGTTAGTACAGTATGACTCTGAAACATAGAGCTCTTTTACTTTGTTTGATTGTCATATAGATCAATGTATTAACCTTAGCAGCTAAAGCAAGCTTCATCTGAGAAAAAACGATGACGAACCATCTACCGGAAATAACAACTCTTTTTTTTTTCCTTTTCTAGTAAGGTATTATCAATGAAGAACACAAAAAGGTGATAATGCAAGTAAAACTCACTCTAAATTCGATACTAATTTTACATACAGTACCAAGCACGATGCAAATATCGTTGATGACGATCATCACGTACCATAAATTTAAAAATTCCAGTCGATCACTTAATGGTAATTTCCGCTTTAATACTAATTCAAAATAATCAACTGCCGTCTGCAATAATGTTTATCAACAATTTTTATCGATTGATTAACAATACCTTTTTCTTAGCACGATTTAAAGCTAGCGCGCCTCTTAACGTTCAGCTCATAGAAAACTTTCGACATCTGATATTATTAAGTTCACTGGTTTTTTTTTTCATATTTTATCAAATATTATAATATACTCATGCGCTTATAATCTATCCGCCTTACTTGTGACGTTGCAGTACACAACGGCTGGATAGTCTCGACTATGGAGACCTCTGTTATTTTTAAATTATATAACAGAGGGGAAATAAGAAAATAATCAATCGGAGTACAGTATAGATTTGTACAAAATTTACGCTTATTGCTAGCAAATTAGTAGCGTAAAGCGCGTCCATACAATGCACCTTAGAAATGTGCAGAAAGAAAATTTCTAGAACAAATTAAGAGCCATGAGGATAGAGGCAAAAAACCGGTACAACGAATCGAATCGCTGTTTATTTAAATCCTTTTTTTTATCAACAAACTGAAGCGATCTGCAAGCATCACCAATAAACTTTTCCGTAAACCTACACGTTACCACAATCGTCAACAATTTTCATTATATCTCGATGAGGCTCACATTTATAAAAAACTATCACGAAAAATATGTTGGCTTTCATTATTTCTCCAAAAAATAAAAATAAAATCTTTATTCCGCAATCCTAAATGAGCTACATTTGTTGAAGCTAGTAGGAATGCCTGTAGAAAACTATCAACCATTTTTAGAAGATGAGCTCGAACGAGTGCTCGACAGCAGAGAATCAAAGAAGCGAGACACATAAACAGCACAAGAACGTCGATCACTCCTATTATTATTGTATCTGTTGCAATGCCACCACCTGCAATTCAAAACCACTACGACTTATGTTATAGCAGGATGGATTCCAGGTTAACTGAAGTTCGAATGCCCCTTAGCTTACCTGGAGTTCAGATGTCCCCAGGCTCAGGTCTTTCCGAATTTCAGGACCCTGAAACGATTTGCAGAGCACGGGTAGGACCACCCAGCATTTATTAACACGGCGTGTTGTACTGTTCACGTGCAACCTGCAATATTAGCCACGGCCATATTGTTGACACTCTGCTACAACGTGACGGATCGGGAAATTTTCTTTTCTTTCTAGCAAGGAACTCGCACCGAAAAATATGTACCCCATCTGCGTCTCTACCAGACTTTTTAAGCCGTCGGTCGTTTTTGCTCTTGGTAAAAAAAAAAACCGTAAAACCATTCCACGGCTTAATATTCGGAAAGAGCGCACCACTTTCCTAACTATTACCGAGAAAAGTCCGGTCAGAATTTTTAACATTATACTCTCACTTGAAGCAAATTACACAACCGCCATTTGCTTTTATGCTCTAGGTCATTTCGTTACAGTTGGAAACTTTTCTCGAACTCAACGAAGCAAACAAAATTCGAATTTCGCGACACCCAAAAATCATGGGTCCTGGACGAAATACAAGCTGCTGTAGTGCTCGGAAGCTCCCAAATTCGGAAACCAAGAATTCGGGAATTGAAAGGTTCGGGCAGCCAAGAGTTCCGGCGACCCTTTAACGAATCTCTTTTGCAGTTCAGCATTAAACACAACGTAATCGACTTCAGGTCATCAACATGTTTAAAGTACAGTCTGTGTGCTGGAATAAACACAAAGGACGTAAAAAGTAACTACCTGAATACCTATCTCGCCTGAATAAATGAGAATCTTACAGTTATAAAGAAAATATTCAATGACAATATCAAGGCTGATGGAATCACATTAGTTCTCATGTTTCATTATGAGATCGAATGCTAACCTACAAAAAAAAAAAGAAAAAACGAAAAACAACGCCTAAAGAAAAACCATTAAACGCCACGGGGCGATTGTCGTTTAAGGAAATCATCCTCTACAAAGTGGCAAAATATAAATGCAAATATGCTAACTATTCACCTTGCAAAACTCTGCCATTGCAAAGATTGACGTAGCTTATTTCCGTTGCAAGATATATGTAAACCTGACCGGTATGACGCGAATTATCAAATGTTATGCAAACCTGTAACTTTTGGAAAGTTTATAGTAATATTTCAAGTTGCAATAAAAAGCTTTCGAAATACTTCAAGATCGAAACTGATATTAAATATGTTCTGAGTACGATGACTTATCCACCTATATAAATCAACATCACTTCATGTTTCAATAAATCTGCAATTTAAACTTCTTCACCATTTACGAATGAAAGCAGTCTTTACTGGTTTAGGGGATGAAAATGTTGCATTCACTAAGGAAATATATTATAAAATCCTTACGAGCACTGCTCAATAATAAAACAAACCCCAATGAGATAGCATTCGGGTCTTTGATCAGTCGATACAGGACTGAAATGTATCGTACGCAACTTGAACTTCAATTCCGCTTTCGAAATAATTAGCGCATCTTCAGGTTTAAACGTTATTCCACGCTTGCGGAATATTTCTTCCAGTGCATGGCTATCGTTATGGATTTCTTCCACCTCATTCTGTGTGAAGTTCAAGCTGAAACAATCTGAAAAAAAAAAGAAGCGGAAACGAGTTTCCCGAATAATTCTTTCAGTTTCATGTGACTCGAATGAGAATAAATAGCAAATATGTCCCTAATAATTTCTTAACGCATTGATACTGAAGGGAAATTTATCGTACGCATTATTGAAACACGACTGTTGCTAAACTATCTAAAAATTCTGACCTCTTCACTTCGATCTAACTCGTAATTCTATTTTATTTCCTTTGAAAGGTCTCTTCCTAATGCTTGAATCCATTTTTGCAATGTTCCTTAACAAACTAGCGCTCAACAATCTAAGTACTCTAATGCGCCATTAAGTTCATTTTCAACTAACCAAAGAAGTCCACCATCAACATGACTCGACCTACGCACTATCATTACATGGAAAAATCTTGAGACTATCATATGCACAATTTCATATTGATTGAAAATCATCGGATTCGATATTAACACCCATGTTATGGTTGTATTACTTTAAAACTTGGTTACCGGGTTTCCAACCATCATCGAATGGCCAGGACAGAGTTTCTCTAAAAATCTACCACATTAGCTTGGGAAATCACCCGATGAAACGCTTATGAGCGAAATCAAACTGCAATAATTCAGCTCCTTTCAAAGCATCACTACTGTCAATTATATCTCTTAAGAATATCGTCCCTATAAGACATGCAATAAACTTCTACAAAAATACAATTCTAATCGTATATGTGATACAGTCAACGAAAAACATTGGAATAAGCATAATTTTTCTGAGCACGCTTTATCGGATACGCATATAACAACACTGCTGCAAAGCGACCATAAACTGTTATTTTAATTAATTATTCTAAAGTTTATCAATCGTCTATCTTTCCTATCATCGACAAATAAATTCGTATTCATTAGGTGACGATATTTCAAACTTTTTCAGAGCTTTGTCGACAATTGGAAAAACTCAGAATACTGGAAAAATAAATACTTACCATTAACTTCAGAGATATCAAATTCATAAGTATTATTAAAGACAATAACACTTGCGATTCGATTAATGCACAATTCAAGTGGTGGAATTTGATCAAAATGAATTTTTTTGGTGGCGGTTGCCTCTTCACCATGTAATATTTCACTACGCTTCTCGCGATGAACCAACGATGTGTCATACGAAAAACTTGCGAATGAATCCTCTTGGATCATGTAGTACTGCAAAATATGAGTTCTCATCTTTGAAAAAGAAAAAAAAAAAAAAAGAAGAACCTCAACGAATTCGCTTCAATATTTCTCTTGCTTCTCTTTCATAATAAAACATAAAATTGGCTAAAGAATAAAAGATTTTCAAGGATATGCTAGATTTGCTCAATAGAAAATGAAATATTCAAGAAAATTTGTCCATATTAGCTGCATCCGCGCATGGCGAACAATTCGCAAAAAGTCATTGTTTTCCCACTTACGAATAGAATTTCAACGAAAAGCAAATCGAGTCAAGAGCTCCACGAAACATTCACGATATAACAATTCTTTAAAACAAAACCCCCTCAATGTTTCAAGAAAATTTCATCGTTTAGAGTCAGACTAGCAAGCTGCTCTTCTCAATTAAACGCATAGCGATCCATTCACTAATTTTCAGCATATATTAACCATACATGGCAATGCACGATACATGAAATACACTTACTGCATCGACCATAAAGGCGAATTGCGCAATAATATCGACTCCCGTATATACGGAATATTTGCCAGCCGATGGGGGATAAACAAGAGTGTCTCGTTCGTCATTCCACTTTTTCAAAAATTTGTGCCTCATCACCGTATTCGTATCATCCATAAAGTCGATATGTGACATGCGCAATTCGGCAAATAATATTAGCTGCAAATTACTTCCGGTTACTGTTACTCAAATGAAGCGTTACGAAACAATAGCGATCAAAGAAGTAACTAATAAATTGAAAGTAATTTATTAATGAGTCGGCTTATTTTCGTATTATCAAAGGTGAGCCAATAAAAATCAATAACTTTGCAGCAACAAAACGATCGTTGTACAAATATTCAGTAGACTGGATAATCACGCAACAAGTGCTATACATTGCCGGAAAAATCTGAAACGATAACAAGGGAAGCAAGTAATTTTTTTTTAAACAAACAAAATACCTGGATAGTTATGAAGATAATTTTTAAGACTTGAAGAGCAAGCTTGAAAGGAAATTGCCGCCTGACTCGCCATTTCATCATTGGATCCATAAAAAAGAATTGTAAATGTCTCCGTAACCGTTCGCCGACATCCCTCTCCGATTCTGGCAAACCGGCCATAACTTCCTCGTATTCACTTGTGCAAAAACCGGCTATATCGGTCAACGAACTGAAACATAAAAATCACCTAGAAACTGCATAAATCAAACCTTCGATGACAATCTTACTATTTGCAGAAGCTGTCAACAAAGACATAATGGGACACTCTGTATATATGAGCAAAAAGTTGAACTTTAAAAGACGGTCACTATGAAGGCTATATACTGAGCTGTTCAATCACAAAACAAACATCTCCTACTTGGTAGTAATAACTGATAAACGTTAACACGACAACAGCTTTGAAGAAACTGTGCAAACTAATTGTTAAGAAAACTAAATGCACCGATATAAGAAATTAAATAGATCGATAAAAGCCTAAGGAATATTTCGTCGTTTGAGAATAAGAAGAAAATATCTTCCGCGAAAAAAAATTTCTTTTTGATGTATGGAGGATCAATTTTTGGTAAATTTATGACGTACAAAGATTAAAATCGTCTCTTCTCTCGAATTGTTCTTATATTTTCTTCCGTTTAGTGCAAAAATTCTTCACAGCATCTGATTTGCAAGTTATAAGTACTTGAAAATTTTCCTCATCTCTTCTTCCTCGACTATTCGAATCGAAAAAAAAAGTGGAAAAACAATAAAGAAAACCATTTTCTTGGCTATAACAGTTCATAAATTTCCACCCCGACCAAAAATAAAAAAGACTGAAATAGAAACATACTTGGTGCCACTGGGAAGTGACGTTTCAACAGCGTTATTGCCTGATTCAGCCAGCGATCGGCTACTTCTTGCATGTCCCGGCATCTATAAATAATCAATGAACATATTCGGTGCCAAATTTTCACATGGAATACACGTACAACGATTTGGCGATGCTGTAAGAAAAAAGAAAAGACCCATGTATTTCATTAAAATCTAGTGGGAGATTCATTTAAACGATCTCATAGCAACATTCTTAGCCTAAGCAACCTAATTTGGACGGAACATAACAACATTCAACCTTCCACTTGTAAGACATACAAAATAATTGACCGTTATGCGAATATAATTTGTACGATCTCGAGCAAAATTCTTGAAATTCACCACCCCCCCCCCCCCCATCTCCCCCAAACTCTCCTCAGTCGCATTCACTTTCTACACACGACAGGTACAAAAATCCCATCAAAAAAAAAAAACGCCCGATGCTAAAAAGACAATTTTATTGCTTGCTCTTTAAAAATTTTATCAATAGCGAAAAAAAGCAATAATTTAAGTACTACTGAGTTGTTATTCGAAAATTCATCAAGAATTAACTAATTTACAACTCTCTATGGGTAAAACCGTTATGAAAACAAATGTTCACTAATTTCGAGTGTAAAAGCATCTTCGGCACATCGAATTGCAAAATTTATAGACGCTTTGAGTCTAAAAAAAGTCATACATATCATAAGCAACAGATTAGCTAATTCCTCTACTAGTCTTGCCAAGCGATGAAGATTTATCAACGAGAGGTTTCAGTGAGATGGCCTGATAAGCTTGAAATGCGAACATTGCACCAATAATAATCGGAAAAACCCGATGAAAATAGGAAGAAAATAAACGATGATTTTATATATATAATAAATAAACAAAAAATTATTATGCAAATGTAATGGAATAAAAATGATTGAATAGAATAGAACTTAAAAAGTAGAATTGGAAAAGCCGTGCAAAAAAAAAAATGAAAAAGAAAATACCTTTAGTTCCGCTTTAAAAAAAAAAATTCAACGTTAAAACAGCAAAAAAAAAAAAAAAAAAGAGACAAACCATTAACAATGAAGAGAAATAGGAAGTTAGAAAAGTGCAATGCGCAAAAACGAATCAATAATCTCTTTGCGCACTCAGCAACACCGAAAACGCGATGTGCACTGTGCTCAACAACGATGTCGATTTTAACTCTCTCGGAGCCGATCTATCGTGCAAAACATTTAACTACGGCTTTATGGTAATACTCATTTTGTGGGGTATTTTCATTAAGTTCGACGGGAAAAACTCAAACTCATAAGAAATTCAACGAAGAAATAAAAGATTAGTTTAAAAAAAAGGTTTTGAAAATTTCAATCGACGATTCAACTCCACTCGTCGAAAATGCTCGCACAATTTTTAACGCTTTTGAATGTTTTTTATTCTTATCGAAATTTATAAATCAGCGATGATTTTTGTCATCCTATAGCAAACATTATACGTACGTAATTTTGGAATTCTGTCGACAATAGTTCATGAACTGGAACTGCCAGACAGACAGACAGACAGACACACACATATATGCAAATACAACATTGTTATAGTACGAAGCGCACAAAAAATAAAGTAAAGTATGGCAGAGAAGCAGGCGAGATATGAGCCCCTGCATTTTTGCTCGCCGGATAAACCAATCGCAGGTGTCAGCACGTAATCGAGCATTCGTGCATTCAACCTGAATCGATCGTTCATACGAATCTTCTGCGAAGACTCGTTTTTCCAATCTTAGTCGGTGCAAGGTGCAACCAGTCGAGCCATGAAATCAATGCGGATTTTTTGGGTACGTCTAAGCGTCAATAATTTTTTTCGAGATTAAGGAAACAGAGTGCAAATTGGTAGAAAAGAGTAGCACCGTGCACAATATACTTAGCGAATCCCTTGACCATCTTATAAGATTATAGACGTCTAATCTCGGCCAATTTCCATACTGGCTCGAATACTAGAATCCTTAGTTTGTCACACGCATATGATAAAATCTGAGCCATTACAATAAAAATAATGGTTCGTTAACCATTCAAACACGACAGCGAAACAATTACGCTCCGCGATTTTTAAGCAGTGGAGAAGCACGCCAACCGAGCTGGCACAATATCCGCTATCGTAATCCATTCGCCACAGCAGCAGGTTTCACAAATCACCAGCAAAAAGTGTAATATACAAGATAATTCTTTCATATCTTAAGACATCTAACTGCTCATACGAATCTTTCACAAGAGATTTTTTTCGCAACCCAACTGGTGTAAATCTATACAGTTTATTGACCCTTAAATGGTAATAACCTCTCAAAATGACGGTCAACAGGTATTGCAGTATAGGGGATCATTGCATCCATGGAATTTTGCAACTCTCGTTTCAATGATTTCCAATTTGAAACTACTGAACAGATAGACGGATACACACGTACCTAACGCATAAACACGATACCACAAAGCAAGCCCGCAAAAGCGCATAAAAGCGCATGAAAAGTTTTGCGCAATAAGTCTGCAAAAGCATTCTTATTCAGCGCATCTCGTTGTACATATATAGCGCATCGCAGTTTCCTGTCGAGTCTTCATCAATAATCAAATCCATTCAGTGGTCGAGCTTTGACACCTGACCCTATCTGCGCTAACGCTGGTTCCTTTATCATAACTGCTAAACTACTACACAACCTTAACCAGAAGTGAGGGGCTTAAAATTTTCCGGCTACGTGGACAGGCTTTACGTTGGAAGAGGGCTACTTAAGTTGAAGGTTACAGAGCACATTTTACTCGAACATACAAAGGGTGACTAAACTGTAGATATACTGTACTGATTTCTTTTCTATGCCCATACAACTTAGTTGTCCAGTATTTTAGCATGTAAGCGAACCCTGTGAAGAGATTTTCAAGCAAGCAAGTGGAAGAGCGCATCAGAGAAACCCATGTTATGTGCATTACTTTTAACCTACCCATTAAACCAACCACTGTCGTAGAGTGCCAATAAAGCAGCAAAATAATGCAGTAGTATTTTTAATGGGCCAGACTCCGTGTATAGCTTTTACAAAGGAACCTTTCTCGACGTGATCATTTAAAAAATGCGACCCAATAGGCACAAGATGTAACTCCATCTGCAGCGAAATATACAAAAAAGATGACAAGTCAACTTAGAAGTTGGTTAGCACATCATTACCTGGCTTTGAATATTTCGTAGCACTACCTCAGCAGCTTACAAATTGGGAACATCGGACAGACAGACGGACAGGCAGACAGATGCGCAATACACATGCACACAATACAGCCTGGCCATAATATACTTTGCTAGTGCAAATTCAAGATAATGCATTAAAATTGCTTTTGCTCCGTCAACAGAAGTGAATTGCAAATTTTGTGGAGACTGAGGTGAACTCTAGGGAATTCATGCAGAAGGTGATTTGTGAAGGTACTGCAGGTGAGAGGCTATCTCATGGTTCAAATTACACGATCAAAGTTACACCTCTGTAGTCTTTGGTTTCAGAGCACAGGTTACCGTGCAGAGAGACAGATAACGCACACACCTGCAAGAAAGTATAAGGGGTTCATATATAAGATTTCAAAAGGGTGTAAAACAGTAGCCAAATAACGTTAGGAGGCACTTTCTGGCCAAAGTGTCATTTGCACCACATTTCTGCATTAATGTTGCGATGCCGCGCTTGACTAATTATTCAAATTCTGCAACTAAAATAGAGGGAAAGTGTCAGCTAGCTTACATGTATAAACCCTAAATGCGCATCTTCAGCGCAACAACAGAAAACAAACATGAAACACTTTACACCTGCTTTCCGGCAAAATTTTGACATGAAACTGCTCTTTTAGAGGCTTTGCAACAGCAGGACTGTAGTTTTACTGCATTCCAGTTTTTCAAAACCAAAATTGTACTATAATCTAAAATTGTACTGGAGACAAATCTACAGACTGCATCTGTTCGTCAAACCGTCCAAACAGCTCGAATGACGTGCGTAGTTATCTATATTGTTGGCCTCCTATCCAATAATTATCCAAAAAAGAACACAAAAACCTTGCCAGTTCAAGCATTACTTGCTTACACAAGCAAAGCAAAAGTCCTTATGAAAACTAGAGAGGGTGTGTGTTGCACAAATGACTAACGCGCGTATATACGCAGTGGCAATGTCAACCTAACATTGCGGCTCCTTTTTTTTCTATGGCAATGCGGCTCGCAACCGACCCGACGTCTCATTCATAGCAACAACGGCATCGGTCATCACATATCGCGGCAGCAATCGTTCTTCGAGTACATAGACTTTTCAGAGGCATTTGGCTACACATTGTTTCAAAGTGCACTCTGGGAGAGGGGGGGGGGGGGGGGTGGTGCTGCTTAAGCACCGTGGGGAGGTCAGCGCTTGGCGTGTAAAATCTGTGACAGCAATGTGCTAACTAACAATGATTTAATGCAACAGTTTAATTCGTTGCTTATACTTGTGTGACTAATGCTTTTAAAACGAGTTATCATATTTCTGACGCTAAAACAGTTTTGCAGTTTTCATTTCCCCTCACTTATTGCTAAAGATTCGTACAGTTTTTGAGCCGTACCGGATTTTCGATGATCATCCGGTTAACCGGAAAATTCTCAGGACGGAGCATGTGCAATTGACATAAAACATGCTGCGTTTGTCACATCATATCCCCGCTTACTGTGATTTCAAATATCATTTGCTGTGTCGATGAGACAACAATCCACGACTATGCACTTCTGAAGTAGGTTCCACCTGCACTTTTCGTTGGTCAACGTTAAAGGTGAAAGCGTGGCATAAATAGCGTGAATTACAATACAGTTAATGCAGTCCTTCAACAAGCACAGATGAAGCAGCACAATAAACTATCATAAAGAGGGTGATACAAGTAAAGGAATGTCTATTGCTTTCATAAATACGAACCTGTTATTCACTTAAAATAACATGCGCATAGCAGCGGTAGGTCATTCGAACGTTCTAGCAGTGACATTTCTTTGGAAATTCAAAAGCACTATCGAGCTTATAAAAAGCCGCACGCCGTTCATTCGATGCGATTCAACAACAACTTGGAGAAAATTTCTTGTCCGTTGAGAAATATAGTTGAATTTAGCAGAATTCGCACACGATTCAAGTGATGCAGCTGATGTTCATCAAAATTCGTGAACAACTCAAACGAACACGTTTAACCAGCTCATTGAATTTGTTCATTAAAGGTGATTTATTGTAGAGCACACCTTTCGTTTTGATAATTTCCGAAATTCACTGTTTTCAACGCAAGAAGAAAACGTCTAGTGATTTTTAACAGGAAAACCATCATGTTCCAAACGCGACTTTACTACAGTGCTAGGTGGTTTGTATCGTTTAAAACGCCACCTCCAAAAACGGTCACTTCCTGCGATTGATACCTCCAGAAGTAGAGATTGTCAATTTTAATTCCATTGCTCATAACTGAACTAGATTTTCGAATTATACTTTGTAAATCCACCTCAAGTCACAAGTCATTCCTCGGGAATTTCCATGGGCATGGTTTAAGAACTGGGGCAAAGTAGTATAAAGTACAATATTTGAAAAGCAGGATTAAATCTGCCTGAACGATGGGAATACGAAATGCATTCATACAGAATTATCCTAACTGAGACATGGGAAAGTCCACTATCTTTTAGAAATAGGGCCAACTGAGCAAAAGTAGTTATCACTCTTAGCCTCCAGCGCAGAATTTTCAATTAGGGTGAAGTTGCAAACCACTTTAGCAATGTAATTGAAGACAATATGAACCTCATAGAACAGTGGAAAAAAAGCGGAGCGAGAAATAGTAATTTCCGTCGATTCAGTGCAAATGTTCCCGGAGAATTCTATTGCCCGGGTTTCAAAAAAAGTGCCAATCCAACCAAGTGAAGCAGCTCTCTTTCCTGATATTCTGGATAAAACAGAAACCAGTAGCCTTTAAAATGGGATACTGCAACTGAGATTACAAATACTAAAGGAAACAATATTATAATAAATAAAAGTGAAATAAATTAGATGGCGAAGACGAGACGGAATTCGATGTATTTAATCAAATCACTTTTATGTCGAAAAATTCATTGTATTCACACACTGGCGGTATAGCATCACACCACGCACCGCTTAAACACTCACTTCCACCACCCATCAACACGTTACGGATCGCGATTAAAAAAAAAGCCAACGATGAGCGCAGGTGACGTATATACAGAGAGGAGAAAAACGATACGATCTAGGACATGAAATGACGTCATAAGATTTCATTGTAAATCCCAACTGTCTGAAGGTCTTCTTGAAAAACCTTATAACTTATTTCTCAATCGAATAGGCGCACCTAAGACTGCAGATCCATTCCTATCAAAGAAGCGTGTTTGAATGAATTGAGAAGAAAGACAAAATTGAGGATGCATCTAACATAGTTTTATTGGTGAAAGAGAAGTCGACAAGCCTCTGAGCTAATGTACTTGAAACTTTATTCTCCTAGAAAGATCTATAAACACTGCACCTAATAGAATGGACCATAGAATTTGAGCATTAGCGACGAGCACGACAATGAACTACCAAGCACTGTCATTGCAGTGTTTTTTGATGAGAGTGGAAAAACATATTAACTAACCGTCGACACTCTCCTCAGCGATGAAGCACCAAGAAGCGGTTCGGTTTCACCGTTCGAACGCCTTCGATCCGCAGCTGACAGCCGATGCGCATTACACTTTATCGGAAATTGCCGATTGACCTCTTGTATGCCTTAATGCGTGAAATGTTTGAGAAAAGTCTTCTTATTATTTTATGTTGTTTTTCTCTTAGTGTTAATTGCATTTTTTTTTTGCGTCTAATGACTACTGGTATACTACTGTATACAGCCGTCTCACCTCTTGACATATTGATAATAGTTATCGCGCAAGTACACGTATTCTATATGGTTCTCGTATGCAATATTTGCAATCATGCCAATTCACTGCGAAACAGCAAGCATTGATATCACAACAATTACTCTAAACCAAATCACATGAGCAACGTGCATCATATAACCAAAAGGTTGGAATCTAAGAACGCCACGATTAGCCGGATGGACCACGTTTAAACAGATAAAAAAAGCTTATTGAAATTTAAGTCGACAGGAAATATACTCTAAGCAGTGGGTAAAAAACTATACATAAGAAATATTTATTTGCATAAATAAATGAACTCGATCGAAAAATATGCCTTCATATAAACAAATATACATTCTTACATACTAACAAAAAAAATCAACGCTCCATGAAATTTTTTGTTTTAGTAAATGCTTGGAAAATATTTTTGGTTCTCACTTAATCACCTAGGCTCCGATCCCGGAGATCATCATAAAGCCAATGGCCATTGCTCGCCGTTCCTCTCCTTTCATCCACGACGGCAGCCGTTAGCTTGCACTAAAGAATCAACTTTTCCATATGGAAAAATCAACTTGCTAACCGACTGAAGATGTACCTCTTGTCGAATTAGACGGGAATAGGCATTCCCCGTTTGAACTGTAAAACGTGTCAAGTCGGCATTGCTGAGCACGACCAAGTGATGTAGTCACTGGCGAAGATCTCTCCTTGGATGACACTTCATTACGCCAAGGGGAAACCATTCATGTAGTCCACAGAATGCAGTGTGATAGCATAACAACCAACGAGGCTCAAGTTTACACTGACTTACAAAGGAAAATTGACCGCAAACGCACGAAACCACTAAACAGTGTCGTTAGCAAAACAATTTCGGTGACGAGCACCAGCGCTGGCGAATCCACAACTGTTGTTATCTTCTCACCCCTCATATCGTGGGGTGAGTGGGGGAGTGGAGGAGCAAAGGGTGCATGGATAGTACTGCGCTACGGAAAATGGAGAGTACAAAGCATCACCACCTTAACTATTGGTCTATCTAGCCCATAACCTCGTTAATAAATGCAAATTCCACCAGTGTCTTAGAATTTCCTTCGTTTTCTCAGTGGAAAAGACCTTTGTCGGCGTAACAATCAACACAAATCGAATATCACCATTGTCTTATCAGCAAACTTTTTATAACAGTGTTCGCAACTGCAGAAGTAAAAAACGTTGTAAAAAAACGTGATCATTACATTCGACTGCCACAATAACCTTCTCTTTCCCTTTCCTTTTGCAAAGACAGAGGAGTTGCATTTCCCGCAGAAAGGAAATCCGTGTACGCAAATAAATAAATAAATAAATAAATATATATATATATATATATATATATTTGTTTGTTATAGGAAATAAAATATATATATTTATTTCCTATACATATAGGAAATAAATAAATAAATATATATGTGTTTGTTGTGCACAACGTTTGATAAGAATGGGGGATGCGTCAGCGTGGAAACCCTTCTTGTATCATTCAACGGCTCGATGGTTGCCAATGTCCCCACCTCAGCAACTTTTTTATTTTGCTTTTTCTTTCATTTGGCTTGCTATTTCTGAGCCCCATAACGTCCCTTTAAGTCGACATCGTTGTACCCTTACCTTTCGTCGAAGTGAAATTCCCTCTCAACAATCATTTATGGCATTTGTTACTTCTACGAAACGCAAGGGTGCAACCATACCGACTTAAAGGGACGTTATGGGACCCAGAAATAGCAAGTCAAATGAAATAAAAAGCGAAATGAAAAAATTGCTGAGGTGGGGACATTGGCACCCATCGAGCCGTTGAATGATACACGAAGGGTTTCCACGCTGACGCATCCCCCATTCTTATCAAACGTTCTGCAAAACAAACACAAACCACTTCAACAACCACCAATAAACAGTGAAGCAGCACGAGTAGCCGGTCGCCAATCCCCATACTGACTGCGAGTTCCAATCAATAATCTAAGGTCTCGTTTCCTATCTTACCACTAATCACCTATCACTTCACTCTTATTTCGTGTGGTATGTGAGGTGGCTATATCAGCCTTTGTTGTTATTGGACGTTACTCGACCGACTTATCTTGACGACCCCATTTGAACATTTTCAACGCTTATAAGCAACTGTACATTTGCAGTCTTGAATCAGTATCTATTTGCTGGTTAACATTTATAGATCATAGAGAAGCAGTAGCCATGAGTTCCATATTGCACGGTCAAAACAACATTATCTCTGTGGAATTTCATCAAAATCTGATAATCAATGACAATTTGCACAGCATAAAGATGCCACCTATAACTGAAGTCAGTAAGACTGTAGAAATGTCTAGTTGTTTAACGATGGAATAAATTTCATGTCTCCAGAAAGTTTCCCGAAAGTTTTCTTCCAGAATTTTTTCAAGTACAGAAAATTTCCCACTAAAAAGCTTAAAACTTCTAGAATTTATATAGACAAGAAAATAGAAGTACAAAAAAAAAAAAAGAAGAGCGGAATAAACGAAGAAAAAGAGGATTATGAAAGATGATGGTGTCACAAATGGGAAAATATAACGGCAGCAAATTATGACAACAATAATAATAATAATAATAATAATAATAAATAATTGGTAAGTGTTAATGATCGAAAAGTGATTTGATTAGACGAACAATGTTTTTTTCTTTCCAGATAAGAAATTGTGAACGTTAAAAGATAATTATATTACGTTTTATATTACTTCGAAAATAGCATTGCAATATAAAACAAAACAAAAAAAAAAAAAAACGAAGTGATACGTCTCAAAAGAATAGATGAATTTTTTTTTTTTTCTGAGAAACTGTATGAAATAATAAACACAGGTAACACATCATAAATTAGTGACTATACCCTGAAAATGAATTAAACCCGAATAAGTTCATCACAATGAGATGTATTCCAACATTAGTGATGAACGGTGAACAAAGATAAGAATCATCTCTACTTGACAAATGATATCAATAGAATATAAAAATTAGGAAACTATTAAAAGTGTAGTGCACTATACAAAGAGTTAAATAATTTTGAAAAGCAAGTCAGTCTATAAAATTTATAGCTACTGCAGACGATTTCAACGATAAGAATTTCAATGCTCTTAGCTACCTATCGACTATTCGTTACCATTTCGTCTCGATTCATCCATCGTATCTATAAACTGTCTCTCTTCGTACCAATTTAGCATTTCTTCCAGCTTTGGCCGGATGTTTCCTAGGCTCAATAGGTTTCAACGCATAACAGCATCATAAACACCCATAAAATTGGTACTTACTAAACAAAAAAACATGAAGAATAGGGAAAAGACGATAGCTCACAAATATAAAACAACAGAAATCAAATAGTTCAGCAGATTAAAAATGTCTCTTCAAAAATTCTAATATAAGACGTTTTTAGGCCTTCAAAAAATATTGTAACATATATGAGCTTAAAAAATGGGGGCATGAACCTAATCATAACCATACAACAACAGGTTATTAACACATTTTGCAATGCACATAAGAAACGAACTATACAAAAGGCAATACAATCAAAAATCGTTCAATTCTTAAGCACATAAACATCCGTGAGGCTAACTGACCGGCAACAATATAACAGAAAGCCATGATCATCGAAAATGAAAACACGTAAATACACAGGTAACATCCTATCACGTAAGGCAGACATGCTGACTAAACTGAACGTCGACTTAGCACAGTTGGCACTGACACAACACTTGTGGCATTTGTCAAAAAAATGCATAATGTAAAAATTCCACGTCTAAAACGATGCTGGTCTATCAGGCCTTTGAAGAAATATACCACTGGTTAGCTTGCCACATCAAAATAGAAGTAGTCGAGCGCTGCGAAAATTTCTTTCCGATCCAGCCGGGCGAGAAAACTTGCTCGCAACTGCAAATATTATGACTTTAGCTGAACACGCAATATTTTATCCCCTTTTCCCCATCCCTCTCTCCTTCCCCCGAAGAGAAATGAAAAAGTATATTATCTGTTTTTTTTCTTTTTTTTTGCAGATCCAAGAACAAATAACATTGTTGGCTCTTCGCTTTGGTTCTTTCAGAGCTAAACTGTCACTAAAAATCAGAATGAAAATGGCGAATTGAACAACGAAGAAGAAAAATGCACCTGCAGTTCAGCCGTACTAATAACTTTCCCTTCTAGACGTTTTGCAAGTATTGTCTCGGCAGCATATAACATCACCATTTCATCCAGCTTTGCTTCAGCCTTCGATTCCAACTGCAATCACTTATAAAAGTAAAATGAAGTTATAGGGCTGAGCAGCGATGAAATCGGCCAACAGCCTCCAAGAAGTATAATTGACCTTAGGTGGACAGCGCTAAGAAAAACACTTCGAGCAAGATTCACACTTTCGTCCTCAGTATGGCATCAGCAGAACTAATTATTAGAAGATGGCAATTTCTTCCGATCGCGTAGAAGCTTCCTACCTAATCTTCACATCCCCTCTTCTTTAAACAAATGGCAACTTAACACGTTAAAAAGTTTCACTTATAAACACCGCTTCCAAATTCCAATTCATTGTTTCCGCGCAGGATACGAACCTCGCCTACATTTGCAATGGTATTTGGCATATTCGAAGAAGATAAGAAGTAAAAACAGCAGCACATCACTTTCCTGCAAAATTTGCAAATTTCGAAGTTTCTTGCAAAAACCTCCTCATTCAATGCAAAACCCCCACTAAACTTGATTCGTGCTTTTTTAAAACAATACGTGCAATACGGATGCTGTATTCGTCAATATTTTTAACGCCCTTTTTAGCGAGCCGTGAGAATAAAACCTCGCAAAAACTGTAAAACGACCCTTCTAGAAACAAAAGTAGCATTAATGAACGAACTATGCGAAGCGTACGACTGATTACGTTCGTAAGTGCACTTTTTCCGCATCCAACAATCGTTTCATCAATTCCGCATTCGCTTAAAAACGAGCGTACATCGTCGCCGAAACGAAACAAGGAAATACTCAAAACGTTCGCAGCCACTCGTGGATCTGGACGCTGAAACATCCTCTACTACATAAGAACGCCAACTTCACCAATGGCAATAATTGCGTTGTCGTAAAGCGCTCCAATCAACGACGACTATGAAAGCCAAAACAAATCACCGAAGAAACGTTAGATAAGGAAAACGCATGGATCCTTTGACGACTTGGATATCTGGCCAGCCATACTGATATAGATGAACAAAGAATTATCAACAAGAGAAATGAAGATATTTTGTTGAGATACTCTTGCTCAACTACAACTTCAGACAATTCAACTCTCTTATCGCTTTTGCAATCTCGTCACCTCTAATCACATATTACATTATGCGATTATGTTTCATAATACGTATTTCCCCGGTTACATTCCACATTATTACTATCAGTATTAACTTCAAAACGACTCAGTCAACTGGAATCCCCGCATTTTAACATTCATCTCTGAAGAATAGGTCGAATTGCGCCAATGCAACTTTCAAACCTGAAAATTCTTCAGAAGTTGGCATCAGTAAGCAACTTTCGCCTCATTACTGCTGGCCAATTTAAATTGCTTCTACCTTCTTGCCCAAAAATCCCAAAATTCAACAACAAAAAAAAAAAACTCTCAAGGCAGACAGAACCTTTGCAGGATCACGCCATAGCATATCCTTAATGAGCGCTTTGATAGCATAATGAACTCTTGTTGGCAGTTTTGGCAGCTCACACTCAACATAATCGCAACTCTTCATACGACTGTAGAAAGGATTCGACCTGAAAACATCGACTAATTAGTGATCAGTCTATCGTTTTCTTTTGTTCTAAGGTAGCAAGTATTGTTTTCGAACTATGAATGCTTCAAAGGCAAAGAAAACAGCCAAAAAGCCTCATAAACATCGCCTTTATGACCTATGCAACGAATATTTAAGATCGGCCAATTTTTCACTGCGCTGCAGATAAATACATCCAGACGCATTCTGATATGTTTGCGGACAATTTACACAGACAAGAATAAACAAGCTACCTGTGGACTCCTGGTTGTGTGAGGCTTACAGGGCACAGTTTGGCACAGTGTTCAATGCGCCTCGAAGATCATACCAACAGACCAAGATCATGCTGTAGCCTCGAAGTATGACAAGTACGGCTGGAAGGGTCACTTGGGACTTCAAAAACAACATTCTTGGTGGCTCTCCAAGGTTGTTTTCAAATATCCCACGCTACCTTTGCCTCTGTGAAGCAGTGACACCAATATGCACTAGCACAGGCGGTACTGCCCTCAGCGGACCGAGTTCCTGATGGAGAGGAGGGCTTTCAAATGGAAGCCGCTGCCCGGCTCCCGAGGATGCTGATGTTCAAGTGAGGCACTCATGGGATTCGGAAATGAACATAACTCACGACGACGATGTCATAGGAAAAGTAAGCTGCCTCAACAAGCCGCGTTAAGTGGGCCGCACGCTGTTAGGAAATCCAGAAAAATTGAGAAAAAGGTCCGCAAAATTCGAAAATAAAGGCTGATGCGGCTCGCTGAGAAAGCTTATTTTTTTTATTTTTTTAAACTTCATAATAAAATACTCGAAGAACTTTAGGCTCAGTAAAATAAACAATGAAATAGAACGCAATTAACTGAATAATCATAATATGAAGTACAGAAAAGAATTATTATTACAATGATATGTGGTATAGGACACTCGTCGATGACATCTACCAAAGGTGCAAAGCACACAAAACTAAAATAATGAAAAACGAATCGACGACTGTCTAACTGACGATATACCGCCTAAGTTTACCTTTTGCTCCAGCTAAAGCTTAATTTGCCCTCTAACGAAATAGCAATGTGAAGCTATCCCCACCACGGAAGTGGAATGAAATATCGTATTCCTTGAGAGAGAAATTCAGGAAAATCCGCCTTTCAAATAAACGAACTGCCGCAATACTTGCGTACTCATCCTCGGCGCCTCGCATTTGCAAAGCCGATCTAATCATGAGCTCGAATTGAACAAATGCACGATAAATTCGCTCCTCACTTGCGAACTCCTGAGCACTTTCTTCATCAGCATTTCTATATCGTTGAGGGAGAGCGATAGTGCTCCTTCTGCACTCCCTCATATTATACTTTCAAATATTTGCTCCCGATTCCCCTAAATAATTAAAACAGCCAATCTTTTATTACTACTTTTAGCGATATTAGAGCAAATTAAGAATACCTAGTGCACATCTCGTACCCAAGAGTTGCACAAGCCCATAAATCAGCCATACGAAAATCGACCATTTGTCCTGGACCAGGACATGCACAGCGGATCTGAATATCTAAACATCGTTTTTAGCAGTATTGTTCATCCCACTTATCGTTCTTTTTAGACTGAAAGACAAGTTGTAACTTTAAGGTGTACAAATTCAGCCTAATCACCGACGCGCATTTCTACTTTAGTCAGCGTTATAATTTAGTGATGCAAGACAATTTTCTCACATGACTACTTACTTAGGCATCCTGCTCTGATTCCACAATCCCCTACTTCACATAAAATCGTGATTTTCATAATCCCTCCCATAAACTCCTTCAGATCAATCATCAGCGGATGTGAAATGGAAAAAAAATCCAGTGCTTCCTACTTCTCTTCCTACCTTTGCTTCGGCAACGCTGATATAAAACTTTCTGAAAGCTGAGACTTTGGAAAAACGGAGAAATTTTTAACAGCCACCTTTCCATCCAACTACGAAAAATAACGTAGTACAAGAAACCTGTCGTCATAATGTTTTGTACAGAGTCGGCCTGCAACTGTTCAAAATCTCTTCTTCCTCTTAAAATGCTATCCCAAGAACCTCCACAAAACAACGTCGGAAAATTTTCAGAGTGTTGACTAAGATGGATGTCATTTCATGAAGAAATTAAATAAAATAAGCTTTAAAAAGGCAAAACTATAGAAATGCAAACCTCAGGGGCTCTTAGAGCCAAATTCCCACCGAGATCGACTGTATCGTCTGGATAGGACACCATCCATGTACCCGTAGCCAGTGCGCAGCCAAAATCACTCAAGACCAAGTGCGGAACTTCTTCTGTAAAGCGTCTCCCACAAGGTAATTCAAGACTTATCCCACTGAAGTCAGCTATGACTCAGCCAGCTTCCAAACTGCTACTACTGAGGTCACATTCGCCCTGAACTTACAATAGACACTCAAGCTCCGCCACCGAACGAGAAGAAAACTGATGAGCTTCAGCTTTGTTATCGATGCTACAAATGGCTCCGGATGCTAACAGAGAGGATAGAACGCAACTCCGGAGCCAGGTTTAAGACACAACTATTTGCTGATTTCAGCACAAATATGGGCTCGACCTCCCCAGAAGGAGTAGCCTTTGAAGCGCAATCACAAAGAAGAGCACTAGTTATTAAAAGCACATTTGCCACGCAATAAATACATCGATGAAATTTTATACAAATGGCTAGTGTTAGGCAGAAACTCTATGCAAGAAAACAAATACTGGTTTCCCTTTTAAAGATCAGATCCAACTGAATATCCTCACTACTCAGTTCAACTTAGCGTTGTGTATAAAAAGCTTCGTCAACATGATTTGCCACTGATGCAAGGGGTTCGGATGAAGTGCTGCCACAGTAGAGCGCAATCACTGCTGAATATGACCTGGACCCAGTGGTTAATCTATTTACTGTTGCCCGACGAATAAAACAAAACAACAAACCAGGGTAATTAAAATCGAGTAGGATATTATCCGATTTCATGTCACGATGACTGATTGTATGCTCATATAAGAAAACGATCGCTTCAAGCAATTGACCAAACATCACCCGCGCAGTCCAATAGTTGCGTTTCATCGTAAGCACATACTCTCGCAATGTCATGCGATACCTAAACATCGTCCACTCTACAATTAGCAATATAAACACTAATAAAGGTGTGCATAGCAGAATAGGTAATACCGCAGGCTATATCATGCACAGGATAACTCCACCTCTCGTATTAATCGAAAATTTCCAAGGTGAATGCTCTCTTATAACGTGCAAATAAATTAATCAGCTTCCTCAGTGGAAGGTAATTTCAAGTGAGGTGAGTGTCTATAAAAATCGACAATTTGCTTACTGAAGTCAAAATGCAATTGGTTCAGCAATAAGAACCAAAAGCTTATATGATGAATGTTCGATATGATCTAAATTAGATCCGCCAACTGAAAAAAAAAAAAAAAAAATTTCTTCATAAAAACATTGAGGTAGAAGAATAATTAAACAAATACAGCGCAATCCTATCGCAGTAAATGTATTTTGTTTTGTTGGCGAGTACTATATCGGTGTGAATCCCATCGGCCACAGTGCTCATTCAACACTCCTCCAGCAATCCCCATTCAGTCAAAACGTACATGCACAATCATTTCATCCAACCTACTGATGCTCGTTCTTTCGCTTTGCAAACGATCCTAACGGAAATTACACTCTCCGCACTAGCTGTAGGAGTGGAAATGAAAAAACAAAAACAATTTTGCAGTCGCGCACCTCTCACTTTTTCCAAACGTTCATGTTGTTTCTTTGCTGTTTTCATTTTCTTTACTTTTTATGTTCCACACTTCCTTCAGTGCTCCACTGGAGAAACAAATGAGCACAAGTAATTTATTATAAGTAATAATACGGATTTCTCACCTTGACGCGCTTTTTGGCAAATTTTTTGACATTATCAAGTACAGCTGATTTCTACTTCTCGAAACACTAATACTCGAACTGGAATTGGAGAGAAATAGAGTGAGGACCATAAGGAACGTAGAGAGGTTATTCACGCATGGTCGCCCTACTAGCTCATTTGCAACGCCGATGTACCGGAAAGTTCAGCAAGAGGTTTCTTGGAATAGCATGAGATTGATGTCGACGATGAATCAAAACCATTTCAATATGCACAACTACTATTTAATTATCTAAAACTGAAGGAGAGGAGTGACCATTAAGAATTCAAAGGAGGAATGACCATTAAAGGTGGAAAAAGAGGAATGACCACTATCAAATTAAGTGGAATGATCACTAACAATCGAAGTGAAGAATTATCAACAAAAAAAAAGGAGATAAAGAAACCTTTTCATGACAATAAATAGTGTCTTCGGCTCCTCAATGATAAGTTCGTAGAAATTTGCATTGGGTAATGCCTCCGGATAGAGCGATCGTGCATCTGCCAAAATTGGCATTCGATCCGTAAACGCCGTATAAATTTTGATGATATTCGGATGTGAACGAGATAGTGTTCTTAATCTGCAATTTACAGATATAAATTCTCAATTTCACACTGAAAAAAAACAACTACTTTAGTTGTAATATTTAATAAAATAAACCACTGCTATGAAAATCGAGATTACGATGCCAAATTCGGCTTTTATGCATAAAGTTCTCAAGTATTTGCTAGTATAATGGAAATAAATTTTAAATAAAATGATATGGAATATTTGAAGAAATCAATGAATGCTGGTTTTCAATAGATCCGCACATTTATAGCAACGATCACAACAATATTACAAATTGGCGCAGTCTTAAGAATTCTAAACTTAACTGCGTACTTATTTGTGCAATGTGCGCTAAATATATAACCCAAAAGGATAGAAGGAGAATATAAAGGAAATGCGCCTGAATAAAGTATTGCTGAGAGGAATAGCAGAGAGGAAAAAATAACATCAAACACACCCAACAGTGAATCGAACTACCGATATGATTAGCTAACTTTGCGACAAATATTATACACGAAACGTTCACAGTCTCGAATTTTAAATTTCTGTGAATTGACGCATTGAAATGAGCAAATAAAAGAGTAATGTAACATACTGCCTTTGATGAACAATTGAATTATATTAAGTATTCATAAGAATATAAATGAGCGAAGGCGAATCCGCAACGCAATGAAAATTTGAAAAAGGCAATATATATATATATATATATATATATATATATATATATATATATATATATATATATATATATATATATATA
The DNA here is from genome assembly GCA_013433145.1 of Ascaris suum. Taxonomy (NCBI): domain Eukaryota; kingdom Metazoa; phylum Nematoda; class Chromadorea; order Rhabditida; family Ascarididae; genus Ascaris; species Ascaris suum. The sequence continues at coordinate 2,665,235 of CM024187.1, forward strand.
TATATATATATATATATATATATATATATATATATATATATATATATAAACTGATATTGCTGAATGAGTATAAACTACAAGTAGGTTGTTGAGGATAACAGCTATCCTACGTCGATCACATCGATCGGAAAGGTCATAATTTAGCCGTCGATGTTCGAATTCAAAAAATCATTTGATATACGAATTCCTCAATAAGCGCTTTTTTTTAAAATTTCAGCACTGCAACACAATACCGCTTGTCGAAATTTCCGGCTCAAGTTGTTACATCCTAGTAAAACCTGATCCGGCTAAAAAACTGTTACCCGGTTGAGAGGTGCTAACAACTTCTAAAATAACTTTGCAATTTAATTTTAAATTAATTTCGATAATTATAAGACAGCTGGGCTTATTTGAGCGCTGAAATTGCCAAGAAGGGATCGCGTTGATTATAGAGTGCAGCATGCTAACAGATGCCTTTAACAACTATAGAGTAAACAAGTTGAGAATACACTGCGCCAGCCTATCGATTAAAACACAGATTGGCCACAGGGTAGTTATCGGTGAGAAAACTACGGCCTTTTGTGATGGAGTTCTTTTAATGCTTGGTGGTGGCAGTAGCGGAGAGGTTGAAAGCTCAAAAATAGTGAAGGAATTGCCGACATGCAGAAAACTTTTAAGTTTCTTCAAGAGAAATGCAACTGAAAGCTCAAAAATAGTGAAGGAATTGCCGACATGCAGAAAACTTTTAAGTTTCTTCAAGAGAAATGCAACGTCCTGCTGCATCAAAGATCTCTGAAATCACCACATAGTTTACTCAGCAGTAAATTAACATGGCACATTTGTGGGAACTAAACGAATAAATGAACGCTTGTGTAGTATTGAAGTTGAAAACAACTATATTTATGATTCACTTAGAATAGGTAAAGCAAACCGATTTTGCGCTATTGCTTGTAATCATTTTTTATCGTTTCATTTCAAATGCGTCAATAAATATTTTCTGTTTTTTAATTCGCAAAGTTAGATAAATCGTCCACCAGAACAGAAGACTATGATGTTACAAGATTTGAAATGTTATGCATAACACTGCAGAGTGCAGAAGAACAAACAAAAAAATCGAGCCGCCGTGCATTAGCTAACAAGATAAAACAAACGTGGGTAGACGTCCTTTGAGGAGACGATTCGCATCCACAAGTGGTATCAACTCTGCACCCATATCCGCCCATAAATAACGCTCGGGTGCGTCGAACTGATAGTTGAACATTATTTTCAATGCCAGTGGATAAGCCTGTAAAAGAACCATCAGTTCGGAATAACAATACCAGTTAATGAGACCGCTAACAATTTCGACTTTCATCTAATTTTACCAGCGACTGCATGAGAAGACATTTGCTATCTGCATTAAACAACGCAAAATACTAACGATAATGCTTCCGTTAAAAGGGTTTTCCGGTAAACTTACCTAAAAAAAACAAACTAGAGATTGCAACCCTAGAAAAAAAGTTTGTAAATGGGTAGCCACTAACAATTAGTGGATCCTTGGTATGTTCGTTGAGCATAATGTGCTGTTGCTGATCAATCGACGAAGTGCTTGCCGCTTTGTCGCAACATTCATTAGTCGTCCGTAAACGTAATTCATAAACGGCTGCATGACAACCACATGCTATATTGCTGCCTGGAATAAACACAAATAGGAAGAACGACATCCGAATCTACATTTACGTCTACAAACAATCGGAATCTGAAAGTCAGAATAACCTCAGTTCCAATCAATGAACTTAACGCCTAGAAGTAGTACATAAGTTATGGAATCTTTTAAAGATGAATTTTGATGCTCACATCACTCATATCTGTTGCAAGCCAAACAAGTCATGGTTCGGATTTATTCGATCCTAGAAAACTTCATCATCTTCCCCTAACCGTCTATAAAGTAAGCAAATGTCCTTATGCCTTATGATTGCTATTACAGTTTACGAAATAAAACTCCAAGCAGAAATGCAACAATGGCTAAGAGGTTATTTATGAAGAGGAGTTTAAATAACCTAGAGCAATAAAGCAAGGATTTTACATCAACTTCCATTCAACAAAATAAATAAACCTTGCAAAAAAAAAAATGGTTAAAATTTACCAATTTCATATGCGTCTAATCTTCCGGGAACTTCAACCTCCATTAAACTTGGATTGTAACGAATGTTCACAAGAAATAACTCCTGCAAAACGAACAAATCACAACAGATATTTCGTAAATTTATTGCACAAAACATTAAAAAACAATAAAACTAAATTTTTTTTTTTTTTCGAGGAGGAGATGGAGGAGGTTTGCTTTGTTAGGTTATATATTATTAGAATCCAAAAATAAAGACAACGATTTAAATTTGAAACCGGAATTTAAAAAAAAAACACCTAAAAGCATAAAGTAAAGCTTTAAAGATATATGCAGCAAAGAAATCGATGCCATATTAATTATAGGCCCCAATCTACTTGTTCGTTTGTTAATAACTTGCTCTCTTAATGGCACTTTCGAGAGTTCACTCGTTCAATAATCTAGTCAAATAATGAATGTGGAAAAAATATACGAATATTGAAATCAAAGTTTTGTTAGCGCCCCTCACATGATAGACAGATGGAGCAAAAAATTAGGCTTTGTTAGGGATTTTAAGCATCGATGAAGAAAGGCTCACTTTAATTCTCTCGACAGCTCTTTTAGGCGGTCGACGAATCAGGAGTGCTTTAAAACGACGGTGATCGTGTGGCGAAGTGCTAAATCGGATCCGATTATGGTCGAGAGTTGAAAATGGACGCACAAATGCTCGTGCGTTTACGCCACGCAGAATCGCTCGAAACTGAAGATAACGGCACACCAAGTCAATTGTTTATTGAATATTTTCGACGTAACATTCCCTGAACTTCCGGCCATTTATCGAAGCGTCATTGTGGGCAATCCCAATAGCACAACAGAAACTCGGTGGATTTATGAGTGAGTGAGCAGTATCTGAAGAATCCTACCGTCTACCCCATAGCCGGCGATAAAAAACATCGTGAAAACGTTGAAAATATTTCGCAATTCCTTATACAACGACTTGTAGACTGACGGAATTTAAAAGGTAGTACATATGTGATATACAGAATCGCCAAAAAAAAGCAAAATAGAAACGTACCACATGAAGAATTCCATTCGATGAGGATGACCTCGAAAGAATATCTCGCGCATGCAATAATGCCTCCGGACTGTACCTGACCAGGCGTGGTGCAAATCTTTGTGCAGCACCCATACTACGGACCCGTAAGAATATCTGCTTACCCAACCACCACGCACCACGACCATAACGTCGGAACGACATCCCTCAACAGTGAAAATCACGCGATGGGGAAAGGCAACACCGGATAAAAGCGGGTAAAATGCGACTGCGGCCGAAACGAGTGAAGGAAAACGCGGTCTGTCGCATGTCTTTTCCTGTGGTTGAAGCATACGTATGCGCCCATCGACGACCCCCATATGTGAGCAAACGAAACTGGCCGAATGAGTCGACGTCGAAAATTACGAATAAAGTCCCCTTAGACTGCATTTAGCAGTTAGGTTGTTAATATTTCCATTGAGTTCAAGTTCTTAGGTAAGAGGAAACAAGAGGCTGACATGAGCAGCTGCACAAGGCAGCTTGGAATATCCGCAAAATGCAGTACTCAGTTAAGTTCTCTTTTTTTTGAATGTGAAAACCAATTTCTCTTGAATCAACAATGAGAAGAACACCGAAAAAATGATGAACAGAGTTGCTAATTTCTTACCCATTCTCGGCAGCAGGTTCTATACGTTGGATTCCATTGTAGTAACCTGTAGCGGTAGTAGGTTTAAACCATCGAGCGGTGATAACGACACATGCCTACGAGCGTACAGGTAAGTACATATGCAAGCAGCATACAGGTAGACATCTGTGCGGACACAAATATACGCCGACATGATTGACTTACATCATCGCAAAACGCTTCTGTTGACGCATTAAAAAAAAACTCATAATAGAGGTGTTGTGGAGATGAGAAGGTGCTTCAAATTAAAGTTTTACCTGGACCTGCGATTTTTGGATTTTGTCGTGAAATCTTTAGTAGTACAACTAAAACTGTAATCAATTCTGATATAAATGTTCGAGGTTTTTAACATATGAGTTAGAGGGTTTTGCGGTTATAATCAATAGTTTCTATTCGTTTTATTGAATATAAAAAGCGTAAATGCTATTAGAGTATATTATTAGTGAAGCTTTAACGAAGTAATCACCAATTACTTATTGATAGAACTCGTAATTCGAACACCTATAAAACCAAATACGTATATTTGCACACAGATTGCACATATTGCGTTTTATTGCAATATGCTTTTTCGAGAGCACTGTTACAATTTGTTCGGAATGTTGACTTGTTCATCTCTCATTGCGATATGCTCTTCATGATGTATTACCCAATATGAGTTTTATTGAAAAAATTACTGGACATTCTATAATAGTATTTATTATTAATTTTCATATTTGCAGAAAGCGATCAGCGGAGAATTTCAAGCAGCAGCCGATCGTTTCAAAGGAAAAACCACTGCAACAAAAAAAGCGCAAATCAATTTATCGTTCATCGTTCGTAATATCAACATAAAATACAACAGCATAATTCATGTGAAATTCATTTTCTTATATAAGAAACAATTAGTTATCCCTTTTGACAACATTGTCCAGTGCCGGCTGGCGTAATGCAAATAATAAACCCCTCAGGGCAAAGACATGTGGATTCATCAGGCGATGAGGAAAGACAAAGGCTGGTGCGCCTTACGGCAGTTGGTGTAGGTAAAGTTGTACGTTGCGAAGGTGTTTGCATATGTGCACAATTTTCCGCGCAACTTGAGATGCACGATGGTGAACACTGAGCGAGGAGCAATTCCTGCCGAATGCATTGCTGCACGCATACTTCCTGACAGTTAATTATACAACTGGGGAGTGCATCATCTGCTTGTGGCAGTTCTTGATTTTGATGCGTGGTTGAAGCTGTTTCAGTTGTTGTTGTTGTGAGTTCTGAAGAGGTCGCGCTTCGGTGAATCGTTGCTGCTGCCGTTGTAAATGGCCGTTGAGTTGGATTCTGAGAGGTCATCTGCTTCTGAATGCATCCGCACCTCGGCGTGCATGATAGCCTACAAGGGCGCGTTACGAGAGAAGAAGCTTCAGTTTGTTCATGCCTCGGCTCTCCGCTAGAAGGCACGATGGGTTGAACACTGTTGGATTCCGCATTTCGGTATGGAGATGCTTCGACAACTGGGTTCGTCGGCTGCGATTTGTTAGGACATTCTCGTTGAGCACACTGAACATTGCAATTCGGCTTGCAGCATGATCCACAACTTGTCGAAGCTACCGGAATCGAGTTCGTAGGGATGAAGCATCCTTGTTTACATGACGACTGGCAAGAACCTATGCATGTTGTCGTCGTGAAGGAATAACCTATCGCTCTTTTTTGTGGCAATCTATGGAAGCCTTGGAATATCTGAGCTGCAACTTGAGACTTCGAGAACGATGACAATTCAGCAGGCGATTCTGTCGGTAAATATTTTTGATCTTTATGGGTCGGCTTCGAAGTTATTGTTGGCGACATCAGTCGTTGCATTCGCTGCGAACTAAACAGGTCATATATTAGCAGGCGTTAAGATGAAAACTCTGACTCAACCAGAAAGCACCCATATAGAACCTGAAATTGAATAGCTGTGCAAAAAAAAAGCAACTGCAATCGAAAATCTTCATTTTTTATCTCTCTATTCCCAGTATTTCCGAAAAAAAAATTGCAGTTCGATTAATCATAATTGTTTACAATTCACTTAGCTCATCTGTCTATTGGTGTCTCTTCTTTGTTCGTTTATGTACGAGCATTGTATTTGCTGGGAAATAGTTCCCACTAAACAGATGCCTATCCAGCTAGGAGGCTGCTCGCATAGTTCTGCAAAATATGAGAAGTGCTTTATTTAAATAAGGACCTCACCCCTCACCCTCTCCCCCCTCCTTTCCTCTATTCCCTCGGCATATAAATCACAATCTAGGAACCATTCCGATGGATGCAAACATATGCTCCGGTAGGTACCGAGGAAAGCCTCGATATTTTTTAAAATCGCTCTTGCACATCCTACCAGACTGCAACAATTTTGTCATCATCATTTTCCGATAATGTAACCACTCGAAACGGTGTCAGCAAGAAAAAACTCCATCTCCAATGAAAGCACCGCTGTCAAGTGCACCGGAAAATAGAGTTTTACTCGGCATCTATTCAAACAATCCACTTTATGCGACTTTAGTGGTAATACCCCCCCCCCTCCTGCTCCAAAAAAAAGAAAACTTCCCACAATAATACATCTTTATTCATATTTGTTTATGTTGTACCAACATCTTAATTGAGACTCACCATATTTGCTGACAAAACAAAGCACAGAAACGTTGTCGACTTATGAAGCAACCATGTGTACACTCATTCAAACATAAACGTTCCAACACTCGACTGGAGTTGTATTCGTTTATCTGCGTGGAATGTCTCTGAAAATTGCAACTCATAACAGTAGCCATACCAAATGCTATTAACGATCATTTAGAAATCATGTTATTTGGACGATCGGCACGAAAACTTTCACTGTAAAAGGCAATCAGAATCACAGTAATAATTACTTTCATCCATTCATGCATTACTTTACTCGAATGTTATTACGTAAAAAAATATGTGCACATGTTTAAGAAATGTATTCGAGCAAGGTTAAATTTACTACTTACAGAACCACATAACTACTTTTACTTCTTCACTATCATCACTTAAAGGTTATAAAAACAAAACTCTCCGAATGATTATAAAAATCAGGCGGCATACTTCAAAACTATATTTTATGCCTAGTCTCTTCGTATCAATGTTTACGCTGACTCTGTCATAAACGCATCTTAATAGTAGTTGAAAATCGGGAAATGCTTGCATACCTTTGCACTAATCGAATTCGTTGCTCGATAAGCTGATAAAAGTAGCGCTATAAGAAGTATCGCCATTTTGAAGAGAGCTGTGGTGATGTGGGCGTTTTAAAGGAACTGACTTGCAACTGTCAGCTATGAGAGCATAACCGGATGAGTGCGTTGTGATCTCTTCTGGATGTTCGAGACGAGTCTCATCCGTTGAAAGCTTCGTATTCCTATCGATGACACTTCAACTATTGATGCTAACCAACAACTTCTTATTCATACCTTGTGCACATGTTTTACCTTCATTGATTTTCCATTTAATTGCGCGCACTTCAGTTGTCTTCAGCTATACGTTCATTGAATATTTGCATCTCATTCAATATTTAAAATATGTGATCTGCTCAACAAATATTTCCGCCTTACAAATCGCCAATCTACCCTCTTCAATTCATTTTTGAAGATATCATTCACCTCCAGAATTGGCTTGGAAATTCATAGATCGAATGAAAATTACTTTTCAACTCTCTGATAGTGGTTTAGAACTTCTCGAAATCAATGATTATATCCGTCGTATTACGCCACAGGAGTAAATGATTTTGCAAAATGACCTTTACAAACTTCGTTGAAAGCTGTTGTGCTTTCGTAAAAATTGTTTCGTTAAAAGATTATAAAAAATTCCCTATTAAAATATATTTCGTTGTTTTCGTTGCTAATAAACTAAGCACACCTTTCAAGAAAATTCTCTCATCTATATTTCAAGAGAAATTCGCTATTGCAATATTTTCGTTTCAATTACTCCATCTCAATAAGCTCTCTACTCACTAAGCGAATAGTTGAATATAAGTCAAAAAATTCGAAAATATTTTCGATCTTATACGATAAATAAAATTGCAACAAATTTGCATCATTATTATTGCCTCATTTATAAAGAATTTCGAAGTTTTGAGATGATTTACAACAAGAATGATTTGCAATGATTTGCAAATAAAATTGCAACAACCTATAAAAATGCAAAAATTTTTCTTCAATTTAGTGAAAATATTTCTTCTGAATACGAAATGATTTAAGTAGCCGTTTGAGATGTTGGAATGGCTCTAAATGAATATTTCTTCGGTTTTTTTTTGAAGCTATTTGAAAAAATATCTTGCCATAGCAGATATCACTTCACTTTTCTCACTTAAGTTGATGATATTGAAAGGATGTTTTTTCGTTTTAAAGTACTATAACGTAACAGTTTCTAAATTTTATTATCCAAGAGAGAGTCGTTTTTTTTTTGCCAAATATGCACTTATGCCATTGCAATTATATTATTCATTTCATTCTCTGCTTTATTCATTCGTTAAAACTTTTTACGAACATTAAACCATTGTGAGGAATTGTTTGGAAATTTAATTTCGCGAAGAAAACGCTTTATATTCTCTCTTGGCAATGAAGTGGCGGATAATTGTTATGCGCAAGAAATATTTCTTGGGAATAGACAGTAACATAAGGATGGGGAAGAAGCGGGGAGGGGATAGTGGTTCTGATTCGCATTTAGTGGGAAACACTGAGAGGTATTAAGTTTTACAACAAATTCTGGTATGATGACTATAGGATTACGAATAACTTTATAATGGTATTGTGTCTTTTTGCAGTATGGCAAAACGTATACAATTTCGGGTTGTTCTAGCGTACATGTCCATTTATTTCTAAGAGTTTTTACCAACAGTGTCGGTAGTCAACAAGGAGGAATGAAATTGGTTGGGAATCGTCCTTGGTTGGATAAAACATAATTTTGAGTAAACTTTAAAAAAAAATCGAAAAACTCAGACTTTAGTTACCGAATCACTATGTATATATCTAATTCTATCTGTTGATTAAGTAGAACTTTCAAATGAATAAAGTTATGAGCGAGAAATTTGATGACAAGTGTCATAGTCATCCAAGTGGATGGAGTAAATAAGTGCATAGTGAAATGGCATTTATTTTGATAGGCAAAATAGCGCACAAATATTGTAGAAAATTGACACGAAATTTACATAACATCTTCGTTACTGAGCAATTCCTTAATTTATTTACGTTTCCGGCAGCACTGATCCGAACCGTTAACAGAGACACAAACTATAAATCCACTTGGGCAAGAACATTTCGTTGCACCACCAGCCGAAGGTTGGCACTGAGTAGGCAGATACTGGAAAGATTGCGCTATGGGCTGTGACTGCACAACTGGGATCGGTTCCTGAAGTGGGACATATGCTGGAGTAGACGTAACTGGCTGCGATGCCGGACAATTCTGCGAGCAGGTCGATAAGCAAGGTGAAGAACATTGTGAGATAGGAATATTTTGCTGCGAGCATTGCTGTAGACATGCATCTCGACAAAGAGTAACGCATTCAGGTGAGTACTGAATTGACTGAGGCAATGTAACTTGCAACGATTGTGGGGCTATTGGCTGGAGCTGCACAGGCTGCTGTTGCACAGGCTGATATGGCCAAGACTGCGATAAGTATGGGGACGGCTGCTGTTGCTGTTCGATGCACTGTGCATTGCACGACGGCATGCACACCTCGAGGCAGTTAGCTGAGGCAGGTGCTTGAGGGAATTGCGGAATCGGAGTAGGTGTGAAGGCTTGGTACGGTGGAAGCTGAGTAGCACTCGGCAACGGTGTTTCGTAATGAGGTTGTGGCAAGTAAGTCGAGGCGGATGTGTAAACAGGCACAGCTGCAGGATTTTGCTGTAGGCATTCTGCGCTGCAACCAGGCATGCAGATTTCTATACACACAGTTGAACCAACGTTTGATGAGACCACAGGTGTGGGCTGTGTATATGGTTGTTGGTATGGTGGAACATTAATAGTTGGCCGTGGTGTAGGGGTAAATGGACCGGGCGACGGTCGTACTACTGGGCCTGGTCCTAGAGGAGCTGGCTGCACAACGGGAATCGGCTGCTGCTGCTGCTGCTGCTGCTGCTGAATGCATTGTGTAGCACAACTTGGCATACAAATTTGAACGCAAGTGGTAGGCTGCTCGAGCACAGCGCCTGAACTTATGACTGCACCTGATGGAGAATATGGAGCACTTTCAGGAATATACTGCGGTGCTTGTGTCGTTCTGGGGATGAAATACTGCGGTTCGTTGTATGGAGGAATAGACGCTCCTGGCCCATATTGCCCGACAGACTGACCACTAAAAATGAACGGATTACGTAACGACTAGAATTATCAACTGCTTGATAAGTTTTATATTCCTTCAGAAATGAAAGATATACAGAAAGTCGGCGAAACTGTTTCGAGAGTGCGCTCCTTTGTCAAAACGGCAAGGGACGCACAGATGGTGGCTAAACGCATTATTTAACTAGAGTCTTTGCTAAAGGATGAAAAATTATAACAACCATAGAATGGATTGAAACTAATCTTTTTATTTTAGACTGGCTTGAAATTGATTTGTTTAATTACTGTAGTAAGAATATCTACACATCGACACGCCAAAAAAAAAAAATTCATTCATAGGAACAATGTATAAAATCAGTAATAGCGAATGTCCAATCACATATAATGAAAATATTCGTAACATCTAACAAACAATTGTTTAAGTAATATGCAAATTTTTAATGACGATTAACCGCTTGTTTACTAATTCATTTGGAACGAAAAAAAAAAACGAACGCACCAAGATCGTTGACACGAAATTTGACACTGTTGTTGCGATTGCGTACAACTTCTAAAACAATTCTCATAGCATAGATTTGATTGACTTCCCACTGGATAGGTTGGAAGCCGTTGTGCCGATGGATTGCCCTGAAATATGCATCATATAGATAACTTTTATGCAAATAGTTTTTATTATAGTATGAATGTTTAGCATTTAACACTATTGATCAGTTCGTAAACGCCGTCCTCTTACAGAGGAAATGAGGTGAATCCAACTTGAGCTAGATCGGCTATGCAAAATAATAACTTGAGCAATAACACTAACGATAGCAACAAATATTTCTGTTGTACCGCTTTTTTAAAAACACTCTCATCTGGAGCCGATCACCATTACTCTCAATTAGAGCTTATGGGACGCTGAGATTAATAATTTTTTATCTCAAAACACTGTATGCTGTGTATGTTTATAGTCCCTAGCTTCTGAAACAAGCACTACAAAAAGGTTCTCCTCTTCTGACTGTAGTCTATCATATGAACACTGATTGTCTGTAATTTGAAAATGAATAATTCGACAAGTCTCAAATGAAAGCAACACTAAGGACGGATGGACCGGAAGAGGGTAAACCATTACTCAAGTTGAGAATCGATCTATAGTGATGTCACTGTCATGCGCGAATGAGCGACCAAAAAACGTACCTGAGGAAGTAGTCGGCTAGAGAGATAAGGCCTGCAGCTACAATCGATGGCAATGCAAACACATGTCACTGCTCCACGCTTGGATCGGCTAATGTTTTTCTGCAAAGAGAAAAAGTGACTATTTTTTAAAACTTCAATTATTGATATTTTTCAAAGTTAGCTGCTTTTCAATTCCACCTTAAAAAAAAAGATTTTTTTTTCTGTTCATCGAAAGTATCGTTGGTGAAATTTGCAGAAAATCTGATGACTGAGAGATAATCAAAACATTTGTTTGTTCAATATTATGCTAAGAACGTTCATACTTCATAAACAAATCTTTCAAAACTGCAGAAAAAAAAATCAAAAATTGTTCCACAAAGAAAAAAAAAGCATTTCCCAAAGAGATGAAAAATAAAAAACCTATAAAAAAAGTTTTTTTTTAATAGAAATTGGATACTAGCAAATCCTCATCGATAATCAACTGTATTTTTATTAGAGGTTTGCAATAAACTTTTCAAAAAATGCAGAAAGTAAGCATACCGCGATAGATGTACCGCTTAATAAAAGAAGTGCAGCAATGAGGTGGAGAAACATTGCCATTTAGCTGATGCTATATGCATGAATGGTCGCCACTTTTATAGGATCCTCAGCGTAGCCGGTTCCTCCGTTCCAACGAGTGGACAAACACCGAATGTCCATGCGAGTCGTCGCCTTTAGCTGGTTTCTAGCCACGTACAATAACGAAGAGCTCTTAACCAGCGAAGTGCTCTATTTGTTGCCGCTCTCTACAAAAATCTGCGTAAGAGAAAAAGTTACATCGAAGCAGCTAATATGTCCTATTCGAATGGAGGAGATGCGACCTTTGTTGTTTGCATTCCATAGTCTCCTCTAGCTCTAATTAAGATACCGCAACCAACAAAAAATGCTATCTCACTACTCTTTCCGAGAATAAATTCTTTTCATATAATTGCAACTTCCTCTCTGTTTCATTTCAGTAGTTTTCAAGAATAGTGCACAAACCGAAATTCGCTGACGCTAAAAGCAATGCAAAATTTTCGCACTTATTTTATAGATAAGAGAATGCCGACTCTTTAAAATTTTTATATACACCTAAAGATGTTATAAGTTTATATTTTAGTTATATTTGCATTAGTGCTTATAATATAAGTTACTCTAAGAAAAAAAAAACTTTCAATGAAATGCACATATTTATAAAACGATCAAATAAAATAAGTTACGATCATTTTCATTTCAAAAATGTGCAATTTTCTATTACTCTCACATATTTTCGAGTCTAAAAACATAAAATATCAAATTTATGAATTTGAAAGTAGAATAGACGTTTTGCTAGTTACAAAAAAAATTTGAATTTTGCGAAATGCAAAAAAAAAAAAAAAATCGAAGAAAACTTTTTAATGTTCTGAAAAGTTATAAGCACTAAATGGAAATACGAGTAACAGTTATTCTATATGGTAAAGTAGGATTTGATTTACTCATAAGCAATGAAAGGTATGAATTTTGGTGTGCAAAGATGGTATGAACGCTCTTCTATATTACGCATCTTGAAGCCGTTAGACTTTTTTGCTAATATTCTTTCATAAAGCGTCCACATGAGATTATTCACGATCAAATTGACATGACATTAGAATATGTGTGACTACTGGTGTGCTGTTGCGATTTGCATCGCTGTAAACATGATCACTTGATTTTCAATAAATTTTCCAACCTCAAATAAATTTCTAGAGACTTTGAATTTTTTTCTTCTGGAAGAAAGTGTTCTCCGTTTTTTATTCTATTTTTTTTTTTTTTTTGCTTTTATATTTTCCATTCTGTTTATATTTTCGCCGTTTTTTTTGTTGTATTTCTATGTTTCAATTTATGTCATAAAAATTTCAACTTTCAGATTTCAATAAAATCACCTGATCAAATTTCAAATAAACTCAATTTCTGCTTCTTTTTTTTTTTTTTTTTTAAAGGCAGTATTCCACGATTTTACAATGGTGACGTTTGTTTTAAGTGCATTGCTGCATCAGCTAGTAGTATTTCAGTTTTACATTTAAGTACGATATGAACAAGAAGATAGTTAAAGAATTTTGAAGTGTCTGAAGCGACAACAATTTGAGGAGTCGGTTTACTTAGCAAATAAACGCATCCAACACACTTTTTTTTTGGAATGTGTCGACCATCGAAAGTGGGTGCTTCGAATGAGTTTCTAAAATTGTTGCGAGGATAAGAGGTAATTTTTGCCACATTTATGCAACAGTATTTGATTGTTGTTTCCATTAAACTGGAACGCTTATGATAAGTCAACTGTAGACGACGTTTTGCCCAATACGTTTAGAGTTGTATTTTTCGCTGCTTTCCTCTTATCTTCCTAAGGCATTTTTTTTGCATTTTTTTTTCAGTTCGGAAGCTGAAAACAATCTTCCAGAAAAAAAGAGGTATCTATTTTTGCATTTTAATTTTTGAACACATATTTACGTCTATCGTAGATGATCATATCCAAGTGTATATGTTTTTTGTCTATATGAGTAGTTTTTACTTTAAACGTATTGACTTATACAAACTATGGAATACATATCCGGAAAGAAGTTCCATTCTCTTTCATCTGTCTTTCTTTTATTTCTATACACTTGCTTATCTTGCATCGGTTACCTCTTTCATTTCTTGTCGAAGTTCAGTTCACTTTGCTCGGCCAAAATTTTTCGGGCTGCAAAGATAAAGTAGTGCCGTTCTTTTTGCGATAAGATGAAAAGATGGAAAAGAAGCAAATATTTTGATTTTGAGCCTATGACTTGTTTGTTGGTTGCCTCACGCATGAAATAGATAACGTCGAATTTTTTGAATAGGTACGTATTTGCGAGAACATTTCTCAAACAACGCAAATCGTTGATGCTGCCGTTGTTACGAACAACAGATGAGGAGAGTATTTGTTTCACCTTCAAGAACAATAGAGGAATTGGACATTTCTTAAGCTCTCACTTAGTTAGTTAAGCGAATTGAAGTATGAAACATACGTCGAATTTGGTTCACCTGATAATTTCTATCACTGTGGTTTATTATTTCAGGATCACACTCCTATTTTCCAGATTTTTTTGGCCTGTTCGTAAATTGTTGAAATGTGTTCGCAAAGGAAAACTTGTTTCTAAGAACGGAAAAAAATGATATTGTTAGAATGTTTATGCATGAATGTTTACAGATGTTAGCCACCGGAAAACAGAAACAATGAAAGAAAGAAAACAATACCAATTGTTTTGATATCTGAATACGATGACTGAATGCTTCAACGATTTACGACGATGTGTTCATAGTCGTTGGATCGTCGTATCATCACTATTGCCTCATCTTAACGTTGGCATCTATCCATTTCGCTAAAGTCACTAATCAAACATTGCGCTTGTTTTGCTACCAACATTGTTTGCATTCACAAATTGTATTTCCTCACGTTTATCTCCGAATAACTCAACTACAATTCAACTGCACATCTACTTTCTTCGAGCAATTCACCCAGCATTCCGAACGTTTCTTTTAGTGCATTATATTAGTAAACATTCGCTAAGAAGTGCTACTAGAGTATTTCAAGTTTATTCTATGTTTAACTATTCTAGTGATGGATTCATATTTTTACTGGTACGATCAATAATCTTCTTCAACGCTTTAGTTTGTTAATTTCTATTCTTCTCTGCTAACTAATAGGCGATAACTACATATAACACAAATTCTACGTTTTCTTTTTTTTTTCTAAACTCAGTGCTAGTGGAAAATGATTGAGCTGCTGAAAAAAAATCTTTAAACCCCGCATACTTGTAGCTCTCAATTTAAAGGTCATATTGCTAACGACTATTACGCACCTTGCTGAGAGCCAGCCTCACTAAATAAGTCCAGTTACCTGTTGGAATTGAGTAAGTCTTCCCATTTATTTATGTTATATGAGAAGCACTTCGAAGTGTTAATGTTAGTGAGGCTACTTAGAGGTGCTAAGGTTAGCTAGACCACTTTACGCTTGACTGAAGCAAATGGTAAAATGCACACAATGTGACCATCACGATGGTCACACGATTATGCAAGACTCTTTATTAGCACTCACTTGCACAGTAATGAAACCGAAAGCGAATTCTGCCTGACCTATTTTCACGCCAAAAACGGCCAAAAATCATTAAACGTTCCGATCTACGAAACAACTGTGAGCTGTTAATATCGCCAAAGTTGTCGCTCTGTCTCTCACATAATGGCAAAAAAGCGAGTAGGTTAATTTGGGAGTGTAACGCACTTTGAATAGTGCATTAAAATTAAAATCTATTTCGCTTTGCTTATCCATTGCCTTATTGGTTCAGCAAAAAACTCCAAAAAGTCAGACAGCTTTGAGTCACTTACATAAGAGACCATAGTCTCGTAAAAGCAAAATTATAAGAATAGTGAAACAATTGTTGCGCCAAGAGATATTGTGGATATGAAAGCTTAACCACTCTTCTGCGAACCCCACGTAATATGAGGGGTCGTCGTTTCCTTCCTGAGAGCGCGTCATGCACTTTTTATTACACTCGCAAGTTTGCCATAAGCGCAGGCTTTAGAGATGTGGCGGGAGAAGAGAGGAGTAAAATAAGGTGGACGGGTAAGGAAGAAATCAGTCATGACAGCCTCTATCAATGTTCACTGATCATTTCATCGTCCGAATAAAGGTAAATAGCAATGAATTTTCATCGATCACTACGGCAATAGCAGAAGTTCATTTTCGGAGAATTACTGTGTGAAAATGAAATGAAATAAGAAGAAAATATTGTTAATAATCGCCTCAAGTGATTTCTTTGGATTTTAATAATTATATATTATAAAGTTTTGAAATAAAAGTTTTGTGAGCATTTCATGAAACGCATCTGATCGATTTTCATTGATCGCATTCACTATATCAGCACGATAAGTATATATCGATAGTATATAAGCACAAAGACAAAATATTAAAAAAGATCAATTAAAAGTAACATCAGATGAAAGGAAAACAGACTGAAGCATCATTTTATCTGCATTAGTACGACTAAATTAAGAAGATAATTAGATAATACAAAAATCAATAAATCAATAAAGATCTACAACCGTTTCGAAACTGATACAAGTATTCTATAAGCATGATAGGGATCTCTTTTTATAGAGGCATTCTTATTGAGCATTTCAGTTCATCGTATGAAGTTGAATACATCGGAAATATTTAGGAAAATTGTGCCGTTTCAATTCGATAGTCCCCTTCCTCACCCATTATAAACGAGCACAGCGAGGAAACAACTATACAATATGCGATTCATATTCTTAGCTACTTCATAGTAACTAGTTTAGTGAATCTATTATTGTCATTCTTATTCAACCATTATCACATTTAATAACTAAATATAACTTCTCTGGAGGCCCACACAATTTGATTAATAAAGAAATAATATGAATATCCTAGACGTTTATATATGAAAAAATGTATCAATACTCCAGAACAAAACAAGCTTGCATAGGCTTTCAAAAAAAAAGTTTTTAATACCAACGTAGTTTTCTTCCGTCTCTTCAGATTTTCTCCGTCATCAATTGCCTGCTGCCTCAACCACTACGGAGCATATCATTTCATTACCTAACTTCCAGAATATCATTTCTGCAAAAGGATATCCACGAATTATTCAATTATTAAATGAAGCCGCGAGGAAAATCCAACAAAAATAGTTGCCACTCGCTATTGAAAACTTCAACGAAAGACTACAAATACCAACACATATGCGTCAACTGTTCAGGAATATTTCTGTCCATATAAGTGCGCATAATTTGTCCCTATAGCATCTCCCAACCTAACAAGTAGACTATAAGCGTTTCATCGGTGGAGAGATGCGTCTTCATCACTACCTTTAAGTTTCCTGTAATCTCCTTCATTCTTGGAGGATGCACCTTTGAGGTATGTTCGACTTCCTTTTAACGTGTAAGTTGGTTGAGAACCTATGTAAAACATAGGTAAAACATGCATGGAAAGCCCCGATGTGCGATAAAATAATAAATAGAACGTACTAAGCAACAGCAGATGCATCGATGATGTAAGTGCCAGTTCTACATAAAAGCAAAGTTGGAGCTGCAGTCGAAGGCTAATACAGAAATAGACATAAACGTTACGACTATAAATTAGGCAGAAAATGCCTAGATTATATCCGGTCCCTTTCAAGGTCGCCGTGGAGCCGAGTTTAAAAGACCTTACGATCAAAAAAAAAAAAAAAAAAATAAAAATAAAAATAAAAACTCGGTGCCGCGTATAAAAGTAATGAGGCAGAGATAACGAATTCTTTCATCACATGCAATCAGACGGTCTTTTTTTTGCACTTAAGCAATTCATGCCATTCATTTATTGGCGAATGAAAAAATGACTAACGCATTGAAAAAATGAACTTTCTATCAAAGTGGCTACTTTATACGTCTAAGTTAACGTCACATAAAAGAGCCGACAAATCCATTATTCGCTATTGGCGGCAACAATCTATTATATACGTTATAACTGTTCTCAACACCCACAGTCGATTGCATCCAACTCTGTTAACATAAAGTGGGTCAAATTCGTAGCGTTCCGGTATTTCGAGTATGTTTCATCCAAATTTTGTACCGATGCATCGTTCTATACCGCATCGTCTTTGAATGTGGAACAAATCGCGAAACCAATTAACTCATTCTAGTCGTCAGATTGCCACAGGAAATTTGCACACAGTATAGCGGTGCATATGCATTCAGCTGATACCATCCGCAAGTTTGCTTCACTCGATTCGTGCTGTCTAGGGCAGGAACCTTGCAACTGAGCCCTTCATTCTCTCCCTTTTTAATGCTTTTCATGAGCAGCAACTAAAACTTGAAGTTTATTAAAATCTGCATTTTGAGAACCTTTTGGGCAAATTCATGTTTCCCTGACTAGGGGCGTCCAGTAATTCTAATGTTTCTGTATAGCAAAAAGAGGAAGGCAGCCTGAATCGCCACCGACAAATCTTGATTTTTGTTCCAACTGACGTCAAGATTCTAGTGACTGGGAGACCATTAATGAAACGAACTCGGTCGCCAGAAATCGGACTTTCACTGAAGGATATGCCCATTCAAGATACACCTTTCTAAAATGTTCATACATGTGTGCATTTTGTTTTTTGTGATTTCTTGGAGACCAGTCGTTTTGAAGTATAAACAAGGTTCAAAAGAGCAATTTCAGCCAGAGTATGCAACGCAGATCGTCGATTCCCTTGATCGCTCTTGAGGGCGCAGTTTCCCTTTCGAACTGTGGAAGTACTTTTGAGAGCAACCTCTCTGTATCTACTTTCACAGACAACTTGATAAACAATTTGGCTGTCCCTTAATTTCATGCTATGGCTCGTGTAAGCAATTGCTACAGGACTAGAGAAAAGTGAAAGCCACTCTTTACAGTGGGCACCCAGGTGAATAAAATGCATCTCTTGAACAAATGCGTCCTTCCCTTCCCCTCCTCTTTCTCCCACTCCCCGTTCCCCGCGCTCCTGCTCCAAAAAAATTTTTAAATGTAGAAAACTCCTTGAATAGAAGACTCGCTTGACTTCGAATTCAGAATCTGAGAAAGCTATAAAACTCATTATTTCAAAAAAAAAAAATGCGGTGAGCATAATCGATGAATCAGTAAATAACTGAATCAAGAAAGTTAACGATGTCAATAGTGTTTTGCTCGTCGTTTTCATTAGTGAAATGATAAACAATATTGCACAATGAAATCAAAATTGATGGATTTTTCGAAGCTTTGTATTGCTTTCTATTGCTCTTCTTTCATATTCGATATTGATTTGCCGAATTGGCTATATATTTGAATGGCGCAAATAATGTGACCAGTGATGTACTCATCTATTCCATAAATACTAGATGTTATCGCGCATCACTGTGTTGCAACTCCCATAGCCGATAAATACGCTCACATGGATAATCTCTATCTCGCTTCAGATACTGACTTTCTACGTGCCGTTGATATCTATTCCAAATATTTATTTGGTGGTCCCAACGAAAACGATAAACCAATTCAAGTATGTATTTTTGAGTTGTTGAATTTTGGCCATTTTTCTTAAATAGCATGCTTAATATTTGTTTTTTTAAAGGGTAAATTGTATCTAGTTTTTCTCGCTTCTCCTAATAAGAGTAAGGAAATAAGCTTCAACAGGCTACTAAGTGTAAAAATTTGTTTCGAGAAAGAAAGAAGAGAAATTTTGCATCAATGCGATGAGAATTTGAGTGCAAGATTATGTTGAATTGTATTAATGATTAGCTGAGTTGTGTTTGCCGATGTTCGCATTAAAATTCAACCTACTTTTGTTTGTAAATTACTAAATGGTTACAGTGCGATCTTTTAACCGAGGATCAAGGCCATAATATCGATCCAACACGATTGCCGTATAAAGAGCGTATTCGTTGGCATCTGAAGGAATTTTGCTATAAAACTTCTAGTCATGGTATTCCGATGCTTGGACAAGCACCAAATGCACTATATCGGTTCACTATGAACATTTTGATATTATTTTCTTGCAAGCATAATATAAGTTTCTTAGAAATTTGTATATATACTCGAAAAAAAATCGTATATTATTTAAACTCCTCGCTAGTGGAGACTTATTTTTAATCCAGTAGACTTCATTCCCTGCATCTAATCATCTAGGAAACAAAGGATATACTCTCTCATTTAGGGATCACAATATAAAATTTTACAATAATACACTTTAACAGCAATGCAGTTTTACAAATACGCATTATATGACAATTTATCACTATTGGCATTTCAGCGAAAAAGCAACAATGAAGCATCAAATAAATGAACAACTTTGATGAATAGTGTAATTGAAGCGATCTCACTAAAATGCTTTGACAATGAATTGCAGATGTGTGTGGATTGTACTACTTATTGGATGTGGATGTATGTTTATATTTCAAGCAATAAACGTTGTCGATAAATATCAAAGAAATGATAAAATTACCGATATTCAACTGAAATTTGATACTGGTTAGCGTTTTGAGCGCTGTTAGCCCGCAAAAGAACCCTCATGGGTTTCCAATCTATCAAATATTCCGATCTGCGCTTACATTAATAAAGCATGCAAAAAATTGCATTAGAGAATACATCAGAAAATTATATCACTGATAAAAGTAATATCTCAACAGCGTCGAATCGAATTCGCCCATAGTATGAAGAATAGAGGACGCCAAGCTATAGCAAGGAACGAAAAGCGTATCGTACTCAGTGGCGCATAAAATGTCTACGTTAGCGTTATGACGATTTTCGAAAAATTCAGTGAAATTAGTCATTTTACGAGTGAAGTTCTTTGAAATATTTTTTTTTTTTAATGCGACGTTAATATTTACAAATAAGAAATGAAAATTTTCTAAAGAAACAACAACAGCAACATTTTATTAAAGAATTTTCAAATTTTGAGCATAAATGCGTATTTGTTGGGTATTCGATCAACGTGCATTATGATTTGATTTGGGAAAAGTTTTTCGTATTTACCTTAAATTCTTCTCAAATTCAACGATTTCCTATTAGTTGAAAATAATTGCAGCACCATTTCCGGCAATTACAATATGCAATTTAAACCCATATAAAGAAAGTTTAGTGATGGATGTGGATATCATCAAGAAAATTGTAAGTTGATTATTGGTTTTTTACACTTCATCGTTATAAATAGTTATTTCTTCAAGAAAAAATTAGTAATGCCAAAGTTTGCCTTCTTCCTCATTGCTTATATCATATGAATTTTTTCATTGTAATGCTTGAAATTGTCGAATATTCATAACACACTTGCATCGTTTGCGAAATATTCCATTAAGATTCCTCAGAGAGATACTATGATCATCGATACCCAAAAAATTACGAAAATACTTATCATTCTAGTGAAAAATTCGCTGGACGTTTTATTATTTAGTTGCAGAATGCGACATATTGAGTTGTTACGTTTGATGTGTTTGCAATGATTCTCGAAGTACTCAACGTTTTAGCAAATATAAATTTTCAGTTGAAAGTGTTCAAAGATGCTATGCTGAAAGCCGGTAATGCCAACATGGCCACTTATCGAAGAAACAAGCGGTCCACAAAAGATGCCAAATTCGAACCCGTATGTTTGTTGATATTTGTTGCTAAGGTTTCAAATAAAAGCCTGCTTTAAGTCTCAAAATTCAACGACTTTTTATATGCACCCAATCGAACATGTTTGTAAACCGTTTATTCTCTGTAGTGCACATGTGCAAGACAACGACCGATGTCCTCTACCACTTAAATTCATTTCATTGGAAGATTCGGAGAAAATTTTAGTGCGAGTTTTATCTTTGCTTTCTCTTGTTATTGTTAGCGAAATTTTTTGGATGAATTGCTATGAATATTATATCAATTCCTCTTTGCTATATGAAACTGGCAAACAGCTGCCCCTATCACATTCCTTCGTCCATCTTCCATGCTCAAGTTCTAACTATTTCTCAGCACTTTCTGGGAGCTTTCCTGAATGTTAATTTTCAAAATATAGGCTATTCGTGCAAACTCAGCCCATCCTAAAGTTTAGCTGCGATGTTTTGTAGGCGCATTCGGATTGCACTTGCACTGAGGAAGACGGGATGTTACAGTGCGAGGCCAATCCAAAAAATGTACCAAAGGACAACTCGTACTGCTTGTGTGCGTTCGATCGTGAGAGTGATGATGCTTGGCCATGTTATCCGAAGGTATTTCCTATCTGCTGTAACTGGTTGCTTCAATTCTACGTTTTTTAACTTGAATTAAGGAAGCGTGTTACTCGTTCAAAGAGTGTGTAACTTGATTGCTTGAGGAGGATCTCGTCTTTTGCCTCCGACGTTTTTCCTCCTGTATTGCTGTGTTTATTAAACGTTCCAAGGTACTATATTAGCAAAGGTTTTTAGTGTCATATACAGTTACATAGCATTTGTGCCAAATAAAGCTACCACATCGAAGTCCACTCATCCGATCATACTAAATAAAAGTGCCGCAGGCAACGTTGGCTGTCTACTGGAAGATATTGACTCCGGCTGTCAAGTGTTGAAGGCACTGTACTCATGGCATTGATATCGTTAATTGCAACTGTGCAATAGCTGTCAGCACCCACAATGTTTTGGCCAATGGATGAATACCAAAAGGAACGCATAGAACATTGCAACATTTATGCTCCTACTTTTGTTTGAGATGCATTGAGAACGATATAATTAAAATTCTTTCATGCTCCATTCTTGAGGATTTGTGGAAATTGGAGTTTTGTGAATATTGTGATGAGCAGAATTACTGCTCAAAAAGTCGGAAAGAAGGGGTTGAATCAAGCGGTGGACCATGTCTTTGCCAATCGGCCGATCCGTTCTGCATTGGATTTAAAAGCGTTAGTTGGTTGATTATTTAAAATATTTGTTTTGTTTATAATCATTTGAATTTTGAATATACGCTCATAATTTTCTCTTAATTGGTGAGCATCTTTTTTCATTTCATCTTCCACTTTTTTGATTTCGCATTTTAAATATCAGCATTTGTATTATGAAGTTGAAAGGGCTATTTATGATTTTATAATGAGTAAGAGACCAACAAACAATGAAGATATGTGGGCATATCGGTGTCACCTTTGATATTGCAATAGCTTTGTATTTGGCGTTTTTTCTACGTTTTTCCATTTGATACTTTTCAGCACTCGCTCAGGAAAATTTCTCATGGCACAGTTTTTTTTTTTTTCAGACAACACTGATTGATATTTGTGACTCTTTTCAATGATTGTAGGTTTTGTCCTTATAATCTGTACGGTTTGAATTGAGCAGCAGTTCAAAACTTCAGAGCTCCAAAACGCTCGATCTTTGGTTATATTATGGGCAACAACTGATCGAGGAACAAGACGAAATTATTGAGGCGCTCGGGTTTCAGGTAAACATATGAAACTCCAAAGAAATTATGGACTTTATTCCACTTTAAATTGACGTGTTTATTCCGGATCATAACCCTCCATCCGTATGTGTTTCGTTTATCTTTATTTTCTCTCTAGACGTAGACGATGTGATAATTTAGCCTTTTATTTTATGAGGCCCAGCTACTGTACTTGTTGATAATGGGCTGCGTTCGAGGCATTCTCTTTTACAGTTAGGCATATGAGGTCTCCCTCTTTTCCTATGCTCATTTTATTGACATTGATGATAAAAGTAGTTCTAGAATTAGCTATCGAACATCACCGTGCCGTTGTTATCAAAATCGTCACGCAAATTCGAAATACATTTCTTACACGACGATTAATGAAAGCTAGAGCTCAAGAACGCTTTTTTCCAGAACATGAGCGATGAGGTGGCCATTGTAACGAAGGCAAAGGAAAATCTCATATTTGCGATGTCTGAGTTATCAAAGGCTCAACGTATCGCGCTCTCTGCTCAAAAAAGACAACTCATTCAAAAATGTTCATTCAACGGCGCTGAATGTAACATCGAGAAGTTGGTTCACTCTTCCCTTGAATAAGGAACTTTTGTTTTTGGATTTCTTTTCAATGAAGCACATGCAACATAAGCGGACCGCCATTTATTTTCGAATGCATAAAGGGAGCAAAGTGAGATATTGGAAAGAGCATTTTTATGCTTTTTATCCTGTTGGATGGGATGATCAGCGAAGAAGAATTTAGACACAAATGTGCAAAAGTGTCCAAAACGCACGACTTCAAGAAGCAGGGTAGAGAAGGTGGAATGAGTAGGGATATGTGATCATAACTCTCTTCGCGCCTCTGCTCAACGTGCCACTTATTGATCAATACCGTAAAGAAGCATTGTCGTCGATGCTGGATATGCCACTATTTAGTGTAAAAGCCAAATATATTTTTAACTTTTTAGTCAGAAAATCAAGCCCTTGAAGCATCCGAGGAAAATAGATAGGACTATACAAGGTTCATGCGAATTCTTTATTCCTTTTCTGTTTCAAGGATTGTAATTGAATCTAAAATAGCTAAAATGCTTAACCCTTGAGGAGGGAGCTCATTTAGGTCTAGCTCTGACTCCGGTGATACAGTCATGTGTAATGACAGGAGAAAACTGCAGCAAGTGGACTCAATTCTATAATAAAACAGAGGATCGAGAGTTCAAATCCGTCGCCTTAGACGATGAGACTGCAGTGTAATGATGAAGATTTTTTGGCTATCAGATTGTAAACGAAAGTTTCTTGCACGAGGGCGACATTATAAATAGTTGCACGCAAGGATTTATTGTTGAGTTGTGGACGTAAAGCAATTAAATTTGCAGAGACTTCCTTGTTGTTGCCGATCCAACGTTTGGCAACTGTTTCACATTCAACCACAATCGAACAGAGAATAAAAGTAGCATTCGCGCTGGTCCAATGTATGGTTAGCGCCTTAAATCAGCATATTATTGATGAGGATTTACATTTTTGGGATGAATGATAAAGTGGAATTGCTCGTATGGAGCTTTCAGAGCTTTTAACAGCACTAGAGCTGTGGTAGGGCTACCCGGTTGCCCCGGTGAATAGCAACGGCGAATTTGAATGTTAGCGCTATGGGACCACCCATGTTGTAGACGTTGCTTTCATCAAGGTGGATTCGAGTTGGAAAGTTTTGTTAAAATGAAATGCTGGAAACTTTCGTCCTGAATGAACCTTTCAAACACGCATAAGCACCTAATAAGCATTTCAAACTTTCGTCGAAATTCTTCGTGAGGTGTTAATGTTCTTCAATCTGCTCGCATCATATGTCGGAAGTAATTCTATTTACCTCTGTGAAGCTTGACTGACTCCCAAGAACAGTTGAAAACTCCATTTCGCTAGAGAATCGATGTAATAAGAACTGAACTGAACATTGCTTAGCTCTTCTTCGGATTCCCAACATATTCATGTCTAGTATCCCTCATATGTGACAAATCCATTTTCTTTGCAAAATTAAAATGTGTATTGATGCAAATTCATCCGATTCTTTCACAATCGAAATAGTTCTCCAATATTTATATACTCTCGGAACCTTACTGCATAAAGTATGCAATGAAGGGCATCGATGAAAATTATCGCATTCCTTTATAAAAGTTTTTCTTTCATTTGCTTCGTTCATTATTATTGCTATATTGCATAGTTGTGAGTTTTATTTTCGCTAAATAAAGCTCTTCTTAGAGTTTATTATGAGCACTATTGGTGTAAAATAGAATCTAAAAACTAACTGCATTGGAAAGTAAAAGATTAGACTCTTTCTTATAGATAGTTCAGTTTTCATTCGCTTTCAACGTCTCTTACTGGGTATACACATCACCTTTCAATATTTATGTCCTGCACTATGTTTAATGCAACTGCAATCAGTGCATAAACTAATATTGCGCTAATTTTGTGATCTTCGTCGAATAATGCGCAATCTTTTAGGTTTACGATTACTTCTTTACGTGAATGCTTCCGATTATTTGCCGACAACAGAAGCCGTTGGAGTAAGAATAACGATCCACGATAAGGAAGAATATCCTTTTCCGGTGAGTACCTATCGACAATTACAAAGAAAAATTTCATCAACATCATTATTTATGAGTTCTTTTTGCACTATGCAAATTTATAAAATTTTTCTTTTTAGCGTATTATTTGTTTGAATTTGTCGAAATTTTACTCTTCGAGTGAATTTTTTTTTTCTGAATGAATCATGACAGTGCATTATAGTAACTTCATAGTGAATGAACACAGCATATTTCACCATTAAAAGCACAACTTTTGCAATGAAAAAAGGCGAGCGGGATGTTCAATGAGCTCGATTCTGACGATTTTCTGTAATTAAAAAAAATATGCACCGTTCGAACGTGTAAGACCGCTGATGATTATCTTCTGCTCTTAAAATACACGATCGCGCAAGCCTGTGATATTGCTATACGTTTCAATGAAATTTCAAGTGAACAAGAAAACCTAATGCTCGTATTGACTGTCAGGTAACGTCGTAATTTTTAACCATGACCATTTCAGGATACGTTTGGTTATAGTGCTCCAACTGGTTACATATCCTCTTTTGGGATGAAGTTGGTATGCACTTATATACTCTTACCTGCACATGATAATTAGCAACTTCAACATTTAAATGAAGCTAACACTTCTATCGTATTTTTTCTTTTGAATGTTGAAATCATACTTTATACTCTTACCTGCACAGAGCAGCCTGCATCTCATCTAATAACCAGAAACTTTTCCGTAATTAGACAAGAGTAGCGATTAGTAGAGGTTATTATTTCAGTAGTAATTCCCGTTGAGCGATGAGTAATCAGGTGGATTGCCGTGATCTGTTTTGAATTAATCTTTACGCTTTTCCTAATGTAGATTAAAATTATTTCTAATTAAGCGTCGAAAATTTCCTAAAAAGTTCTGAAAAAAAAAAACAACCAGAGAGCGATATGTTAAAATGGCTTCCACAAAACTTTTTCATCATATCTGAAATTGACAATGCATATTTTTATGCAAATGAACGTTTTTCATGCTAATGCAATTAGCATCTATACTTTTCTAAATCAGCCTATTTGTTGAAAATTGCTTTCTAGAGTGGAAAATTATATATATATATATATATATATATATATATATATATATATATATATATATATATATATATATATATATATATATATATATATATATATATATATATATATATATATATATATATATATATATATATATATATATATATATATATATATATATATATATATATATATATATATATATATATATATATATATATATATATATATATAATATATATAAATATATATATATATATATGAAGTGAAACAATAGTGGAGTTTTCACTGCAGTAGCTATTATAAGATTTTTTTTTCCATTAAATTGATCTTTTAGTTTTGATTTTTGAAATTAATTTAGAAACGAAATCTGTAAAAAATTCGAGATGTTTCATTTTCCTGCCCGAGAATACTGTAAAAATTCTCCTCAAAAATTTAATATGCGTTGTTGTTGAAATTTCTCCAAATTATCAACACTTATTGGAATTCAATTACTTTGAATTAATTAAAGTTTTTTTTTTTTGCAGAAGAAAATGACTCGTCTACCCGCACCATTTGGCGATTGTGTTGTGGATGGCTTGACTGAAAGTTATATATATGAAGATTATCGTTATTCAACTGAGGTTTATCAAACTTTCTTTTGGTTAATAAACGGCTATCACAAGTTTTCCTTTAAATTTATTTCATTTTGATAGTGGCTTTATGAAATAAAAAGCATCAATAATGGAGGATTTAGGTAACTTGCATTAATTAAGGCTTTATTCATCTCGCTTTACCATTTACTCTTATAATAATAGAGTGCATAATGCGTAACTAGAATTGTGCTATTTAAACGCCAATCAGATGTGATTACAGGGTTGCTATCGAACTTGCTTTCAAGAGATGGTTATACAAGAATGCGGATGTGGTGATCCACGATTTCCCGTGCCCCAGAATGCCCGTCATTGTCTTGTCTTTGATCTTGAGGCTAGTACGTTTCTGAATCATTCTTTCTTCTTTTTTTTTTCATTTTCCTAGAAAAGTGCATAGGATAATGGGGCTGTATTAACTCAACTAAAACGAAATTAATACGCCATCCCGATTTTCGACCAAAATTTGCACACCATTTGAGGATTTGAAAAAAAATGAAATTCACTATTCTAACTCAATTCGTGTGGTGTGTGTGTGAATCGTCTTCATAATTTCAGAGCACATTTTGTGGAAATTATAATAAATAATTATAATATCGCGCCTATCAGAAGGTAAATAAATGTGTACACATCGATGTATGAGTGCAAACCTTGCTAAATATGCTATCGAGCTCAAAATTAAAACAAACATTGTGTATAATATTGCCGCCAACTTGCAACACTTACCTATGCCACCTACACCTTATCCAAAATGAACTAAACGAATGCTGCAAAGCCCATTTATACAAGCTATTGTTAGGAAAAATCAGAACTATCAGACGGTATGTGGTAACTGTATAAATTGCAGGGAAATGCCTCGAAAGACGAACCAACGAACTGAGCGATATACATGGCTCGTTTCGGTGTCGTTGTCAGCAGCCATGCTCACAATCCGTTTACACAGTCTCCTATTCGGCCGGTTTATGGCCATCGCGGTCGTTAAACATCTCAATTGGAAATTGTAACGATGAACCAGACATTTGCAACGAACATTACCAGTGCGGAGATTTTTTTCTTTTTTTTTTTGCAAAATACTGACGTGATTATATGAGAACATTCGAAATTTTAGAGAGATCAGAGTGTTTTTTTCTGGATGAAATGCGCAGAAGATGACTTTGGAGGTATCGAATACACCTACTATTGACGGTCACAACAAGCAAGTAAGGCAACGATATTTGTACGTTTCAACGGGTATCATGAATAGCCTTGTTGTGACATAAAACATTCTCTGTAATTGCATTGGGATGACAACCATATGCGATAAGAAGCCTCCCGAAGAAAACTTCAGAATTGATTTCAGTATAACATAGCGCACCTTCATATGAAAATATCATCTATTATTCACCGATGTGGACTAACACAAAGAGACATATTGATGATGACACTGTGAAAGATTAATCAAACATACTCAGTTTAATAAGTGATCATTAATAAACGCAAGAAATTCAAGGTGATGGGTTAATTCTGTGAAGCAGAAGAAATGAGAAGGACTAGAAAAGTGCTCGAGATGACTATGCCAAAGAGAAATTAAACACAAATTGAAGAGAAATAGCGAATAAAGAGGTCAAAAAGGGGCTATAGAAAGATGGCACTTTAGTCATTTAATGAAGTGTTGATTTGAGGGAACTAGTTCTCGTCGTGACTTTCATTTAATTGGTTTTAGATGAAAATTAGCCGAATTAAAGTGGTCAAAAAAGAGCGGTTGAAAGACAAACATTCGACAAACTTGAAAGACTTTTGCGATAATTTGCTATAGGAAGATGAAATAAAACACCATTAGCAGAAAATAACTTGTAATCATTACTAACAGTAAATAATCACCTCAAGAAGTTGTTGCGAGAATCCTATCCCAGTGATAATCTTAAATCTGACAAATATGTAATCACTTTGTTAAACATGAGTTTGAAGAAAAAAAAAACGTATTTTATGTTGACGACAATCGTACACAAAACATCAGAAACTTTTATTTTAGCAGGCGAAATTTAAAATCAGTCAATGCGTTGCTATTAATAATCAATTTGAGGATCGTTAGTATTAGTTTATCTTCTCTCTTACGTATGTATAATATGCCAGCAAAATTGAAATGCATTTCATCTCCACATTGATTAGACTTATGCCATAAAAATCTACATTTTACACTGCAATTGAATTGACATGCGAGTGGCAACCAAACAATTCATCAAAAATAGCAAAAAAAAAAAAAAAAACATTTGTATCCAATAATTGAGTTAATAATAGTTAATGTTCTTCGAGAAAAAATTAATTTCTTGATTATAGAGAAAATGGTGCAATGGTGGAAGTTTTTTATGAGACACTTAATTTCGAAATGTTGACCGAATCGGAGGCTTATGGTGTAAGTTCCTTCAATTATTGACGAATTAATCAACAATCAATAAGAAGACGATGACCTATACCTTTAATAACCGACATTGCAAACCCTATAAATACTCAATTAGAAACATTACGTTTGAAGCTTTGATATTGGAGAATTTTTTGTTACTAAAAGAGATTTATGCTCAGTGAATTTGGTCGGATAAATTGATGCTAAATTATCGTTCCGTTGAGTCATTTCCGCCATTCTATTAAATAGTTGATTTTTTTTTCAGCGGAAAGATAAGGTTTCAATTTACATGTAACGATAACGGTGTATAAAAAAGCAACCTGTCTTCGTATAACGATTGATCCATTTCTCTTAGTTTGCTTACAGCTATATAATACAGTAGTGCATTTTGTGAGATTCAGTGTTTGATTATTTACATCAGATGATTTATGTTAAATGAATACACACAAATCAATTGAACATATTCAGGTGGTGAAAATGTTGTCCGATTTTGGAGGTCAACTCGGCTTATGGTCGGGCGTTTCATTCATCACCTGTTGTGAGTTCGTATTTCTTCTCTTTGAGACAGTCTACATGGTGTTCGACCATCACTATCGCAAATATAAGCGTAAGAAATCGGAAGAAGAGGACGAAATGGGTCGATTTTAGTGCGAGGCGTAGATTGCGACGTTTGATTGATGTGCACCGTGTTGCTGCCTTCTCGACGTTTTTCTCTACTACCGTAACGGCACGTCAATCGGTTGCCGTATTTGCGTCACGCCTATTAACCGCCGCATACCTTCCGTTATCAGAGTCGACGCACAATCGCTTTCCTCTGTCGAACTGTCTTCGGCTATTTATTCGAATGTTTAAGCGTATCTCATTTTCTTAAGTGCACTTTATTTGTTCCACGTGATATGCGTCCAACTCTTCTAAAAATTCCAGCAAATATTGTCACATAAGCTTTGTCATTTCTTATCACCATGCTTCGTACGATAGTGTTGCATGCGTAATTGTTGCAATTATGGGCATCTTTTTGCATCCACCTGAACTGTTGCATAACACTGTGGAAGATGTATTCTATATAATACAGAAGTATTAAAAACAGCAAATTTTAACGCATTTTGATTGCTTAACGATTCGTTTCTGTGGAAGGAAGGAGTTCCATAATAGAGATATTACATAGTTTTGGAAAAGCACGTTGAACTTTCATCATCCAACGTGGAATATTTCCTCGCTTTTATTACAGTCCCTTAGGCGCAGTCTAGTGGGGAAGAAAAGAGTTCAAGGCTAAAGCAAAGTCCTTGGAAAAATCCACAAGCAAAAAGATGAATCAAGCTCAAAGTAATGCCAAGTCACAATGCTCTGGCTCCTCGAGGAATTCTTTCAAAGCAAAAAAAAACCTTCTATGGTAATGATGAACTTTTACGATAGCATTTTCCACCCTGATGCTGTATGCTTACGAGCGAGAGATCGCTGTTTCTGTGCACACAAGGCGTTTCGCAGCGTACGCCATTCCTCTGCGATGTGTTACACTACGCTTGTTTCCAACCGCATGCTGATACGCGGCAATGTGATACTTGCGGCATTCGAGAGAACGTTATGATCGGCCATTTGAGAACATCTCATTGAGGGATGATATAGATAAATTTCTCTTATTGCCACGGGGCATTAACACGTATATTTTCTACTAAACGCTTGATTTATATTTGTAAATGTTTGGTATCTTGAATACCGTTTAAAATTTTCCATCTTATTGCCACAGAGGAATTGGGAAAGGAGGTGCTTTCCTCACAGAAGTAAAGCTCTCACCTCGAGAAAATATCAAATATAAGTCTTTTTTTTCGCTTGTTAAAAAATTTTTTTCCATTTGTTAGGACCTCAGGTAGCTGAAACAAGCGGAAAGTTAAGATTGGGAATTAGAATTTTGGTTATTTTTGGAATCTTGCATAATGTAGTTCTTTAAATCGAGGATGTCAAATAAACTTTCACATAGCGATTTTTTTTTTAGTTGCTTGATTGGTTAAAATTTTCAACCCGCATCTAAGTGACAATAGTTCTTCCTAATTGAAAAATCAGCTTTAAAAATAAACTGATGTTATCATATGACATGCGTTATACCTATCGGATTTCTCAACGTTTGCCTCATTTGGGATCAGTTATGGATATAGAACAGATACGCCTAGAAATAACAACGATGTAATACGCTATGCAGATTTAAATTCGCATATTTGACTAGTGTGTTATGTGTAAACTTATGCGTCGAATTTCATCACAGATGGCCTAGTAAATCTGTGTTTATGATTCCCGAAAACTCTCTCCTATTTTCAGTTGTCTTTGTGCACCTTGAGTCTAGACTATATGGGCAACCCCCGTTGTATGAAAGAAATTTGGGCAGTGAACTTAGGTGATGGTGAATTTATCTGTTATCTTGCAATTTCTAACGTTCTAGTTGAAGAGATTTATGAATTATGCTTTGTCCACTGCACATTATGACGTGCACGGTTCGCTCCTCTAAATAAATATTTCCCGTCTGGAGGAAGTTGTATTACATTCTTGGGAAAAAAAAAAAAACTACTAACGAAATTCGTGAAGCATTCTTTATATGAAGGGTCTATAACGTTCTCAGCAAAAGTTTATTTTCATTAAAAAGGCATTTTGAAAGAGCAATACGATCAACTATTCACTCATATATACTTTTGAGCCGAGTATAATTTCAATGATATCTGGCAATTCGAATTTTGCCGCCAATAAGAATTCAAGAGAAAGGAAAAGATTTCCATCAGAAATTTTCTTTCATCGAATGCAACGTTTATTATTCCTCTCGCAACTACCTCCTATATGTCAATGATGTAATTTTCTCTAGTTTTTCTTGCTTATTTGATCTCTTAAACATCTCAATGAATTAGCGAGATACTCGATCAGCATATTACGAGGATTCTAGAAAATAAGTGCCATAATTCGATGAATATCTAAACAATCGATCTAAGTGCATGAGCAAGCAAATGACTATTAATATACTTTGGAGTTCTGCGTTTTGTCCAAGTAAAAGGCCGCATTCGTAGAAAAAAATATTCTTGCAAAGTGCCATAGAGTGGATAGTGGAGGAATCTCTAGAATGATTCATCTTTTTTCTGTTGCATGTGTTCGCGATCTTTCCGGCTTTTTTTTTTGCTTCTAGCGCAGTCCTTAAGCGTTAGTTTATATTATCCGGCATGTATGGATACCGAGCGATCAAATACCTGAGGAGGTAAATCTATCCCATGAAAAAAAATGACTTGAAACCTCTAAGCTATTCTAAGAGAGAAAAAACTGATGAAACTGTTTCAACAGGAAAGAGAATCGTATAAAATTCTAGAAAATTACGATCTGATAAAACTTAAGCGAAGAACTATGCGTTTGCACTTTTGTCTAAAAGGATTTCTTTACGCTTATCAATGCTAACTAAAAAGAGAACCTATTTAGAATTGAAATTGCTCATTGCTTTGCAGCAGATGTAATATCTTTTCGCGCATAATAAAATGGCCAAATTGGTGATCAATTGCTCATATATCCTTCTCTATGCTCTGTTATCCTTGTTAGCCTTAAAGAACGAATCCTCTCCAAGAGATCATGTGAGAAAACTCAAAGATGTGCTTGAACGTACTGAGCTTGTGAATCTGTTTGCTCTAGAACACATCCGTGATATAGCAATTATAAAGATTAAATAATAAACAGCATTCAAAAGCTGCCAAACATAGTAGAATTCGGTTTTGCACCCGTTCTGATCATTCAGTTAATCCAACTTATATCGTACCGCTGAAGAACTTCATGTCCATAATCTTCCCATATTGTGACTTAGAGCTAGTCAGCACAAATATGCTTAAAACGTAAGTTGTATATCATGCAAGCTGTGACTTTTATCAAAATAGGGCTTTTATAAATCTGCCGAGCATTTAGGCAATCACTTATTATGCCTGGGCCGCAAGGAGAAGAAGACAGAGGAGAGCTGGGAGGAAGAATAGGAGGGTTAGAGGCGCATTTTTCTTACGAGCAGAGGATCATCACTTACCGGTCATTCTACTCACGACCAAATGAATTTTATATCGCCTGGCTTAGTTTAGCACTCAAATGTGGACAATACCCTTCCCTGATTACTCCTCCTCTCATCCCTCTACCTCCCCTAAAAACCAGTGGTTTTCTCAGCGAAGCACATAATTTTGGCGCAAAAGTAAAAAGCGATAGAGACATAACGGTAGTTTAAATGTTCTGCGTCAAAAGTTAGTCCAAAAACGTGCCAAAGGCATTTCAAATGATGCGATAATTTGACAATCCATCTATCAAGCGTTTATTGTTGCAACGCATTCATCGTGCTAATCAGACGAGAAGCGTTTTGCCATCTTGAATGATGCCAATTTTGCGCTATTCAAATTAAGCCAACTTTAAAGCATTTAAATTTAACATTTACGAATCGTACATATTGCAAAACTGAGACTAAAAATTCAAATAATCAGAGATGATCCAGTAAGGCGTTTAATTTACCGGTGAATTAAGCTTTTGAAAAAAAATCCTTTGCGCAATTTCATTTTGTCCTCTCTTGGTTGCGACTACCACAGCCTGTCACCGACGAAAGAGTCAATTTCTTTCATCAACAGTCAGATAACTGGCCGCAATTTTTTGCGAACAGTTTGACACTACGTCAAGAGCTACTGTTCAATGCAATAATTGTTCAATTTTAGGTGGAAACATTGAGCAGAAAGTTTTATTCAATATTTAGACATAAGTTCTGAGCGGAAGTAAAATATAGCAGAAACATTGCCTCCAGAATCTCAAAAGTTCTTGGAATAACGACAGCATTTTTTAAATTAAAAGACTTTCAGTGAATAGCGACAAATATATTTCAACATAGAATCAAATGTGCTAAATACAAACAGCAGAAATCGGATGCTTATCCCTGCAATATTCCATTTATCACATTGTGATTTGAAAACGTTTTCAATGCTGCACAAATGAATCGTTTATTTATAGCACATAGATGATTTTTTGTTAGACGTTATGCGAGTTTGTGTTGCGATTGAATAAGTGCAAAAAGATGGGCATTTTGTTGTTACGATTGATTTGCGTTCATTTAGGTGCTCATAAATTGGACAACGCTAGGCTGGATACGCATCAAAGCAATTGTTTCGTTGTAAGATCCAATCGCCTCGATGGGCTATAGCACTTTTGGCAATTTGCGCTAATTACTAAACGATTAAATTTGCGCTCAATTGCAATCGCATATTGCAGAGCTGTTTTAATCGAGCAGACACGCAGCGCCTTAGTTGGCCGCAGCACGCCCTTCCGCAGCGATGCTCATTGGCGATATGAGTGGCGCGGCAGTGAAGCTGCCGTTCGGCATTCACAGTATTCTCTATGAGCGCGTCAGCAAGCCTACCGTAGCCGAATCCAGTATACCTTCCAAGCTATGCACTTTACCTCAGATCCCACTCTATTATAACTCGCTTTCCGAACCATGGATAGCAACCTCTTCGGTAACTTCGCCGGTTAAACAACTTGATCGAGTCAAGAAACATGATGAAGCACGTCGAGAGGCCACTCGACGTATTGGACATCCTTATCAGAGTCGTGCTCCAGCCAAACACAAAAAGCCGAGGACGTCATTTTCTAAGAAACAGGTCCAATGCTTTGCTTTTTTAGAACACGTTCTTTGTAGTCGATGGAACGTCACTTGTGCAATATAGCCGTGGCATTTTAAAACCTCTCGATTTGAGACGCGAAATTAAAGAAACTTCGCAGCCATAACGATTGCTCAGCTGTATTATCGCATTGGTGCCATAATCTTAGTGTTCTTTCTCCTATTTACACTCTTTTACTCAAGCAAACGCTCGTTTTGATCCTGACGGCCATCTGAGTAGTTTGATGCTTAGCTGAAGTTTGTCTGTCATGCTGTATTACTCACTATAGACGCACAAAAAGCATTCCTAAACGAGTAAATGAAGTTATTGCAAATAGTTCGTTCAATTGTACGCTTAGGCGAAATAATGAAAGCATTTCTGGCATTGCTTCGTTTGTCTTTAAAGTAATTACGAAGGCAGCATCGAAGATTAAATTGCGTAGAGGGTGCGCTTTCCCACTAGTTCCATATCCGCTCCAATAAATCTATTAGTGAAATACGTTTGACCTTATTCCCTGTTTTTTTTTGGGCACATTATCAATCTGCCTTGTAAAATATAGAATGTCTGGAACTGGCAGCAGTCTACCAGAAGTTGCGAAGCATTCAAGGCAGCCAAATCGAGAAGACGCCGGTTGATTTTGGTCTCTGAAATCTTCAAAGTGGTATGCGCCTTATTAAGACTGCAACAAATATCAGCGAGTGGCAAATTCTATACGCCTGGGATGCTTTTCTCATCCCCTTACAACACCTCTCAACGAGTACACCATCATTTCCGAATTTCTCTACCACTTAGGCACTAATTTCTTTGTAATCCCAGAAAAAGTTCTTCGATGACTGTTGCAATAAAGTCATGGATTATGTAAGATAAACAAGTGATGTTGGGAAGTACTTTATACCTTATGACCCATATGCATTATGAGCCGTTCACATTCTCACAGCTCATGAGAAGATTATGTGGGTACGTAGTGAAATATGGAGCAGAACGGTAGATGAGAAGTGGAAAAATGAAGAAGACTATAAAATGAAATGCATATCCGAGGAAAAAATTTTTCAGGTTGCGTTGTTAGAAAACCGCTTCCTTAGTCAAAAATATCTGGCATCAACGGAACGGGCCTTACTTGCTTCTGAACTTGACATGAGCGACGCTCAAGTGAAGACATGGTTTCAGAATCGGCGAACCAAATGAGGTTTGCGTGAAGTGTCGAGCTTCTTTTTGCTTTTAATTTCAATTAATTTGTAATCCGAAATCCTCTTCCCCAATGAGAAATGAGATGCGCTTCATAAAGAGGGAGAAGATTTCCTATGAAGAAAGATTGAATCAGTTATGAAATATGAATAGCTCCAAAAACCGGCAACGGGGAGGATTGCGGGGACAGTGATGGTATATTATGAGTCCATGCTAGTAGATCTGATTGGAATAGGTATACACTTTGGATAATGTTTTCTTTGTGTTTTTATAGAGAGAAACGATGATATCAGAAGCCTAAAATGTAAAAATAGCATTGAGAGGCCGATGTTGGAAGACGAAATGTTAAAGGTATAAGACATTGATAAAATGCCTATGCGAATAAAAAGTGACCACGTTTCCGTTCTTATCCATTGACATGTGCACTTGAGTTATGCGCGGGCCAACGTCAGAACGAAACGCGTAACCCTGTTAGTAAGTCAAGGGCACCAACGATGTCTCACCTCCTGTATTTCTGAGATCCCTATTTCGGGGAGTCTGGAGGAATAAAGCCGTTCTCGACGTAAGGTGCCGCCGTCGCTTCCTTGAGACCACTAAACTAGGCCAGCCTAGGCCTGATCGAGGGCAGCATCCGTCCGAGGCTCGGTCGGGCGGTCGCCACAAAACTCGTAGACTTCGAGCTAATCCCAACCTCTGATGGCCCCAAGCGTGGTTTTGCTTCCAACCCGGCTTCAACAATACACGTGCTGTGTTTATATACGCTTTTATATACGTTCTGATAAACACCAAAAAATTCAAAGTGAAGTGAGGAAGTCCTTGTCTAAGGCTTCAGATTTGCTTGATCACTTCATCTTAAATGAAATTTTGAGTGTGTGATTAAGACTCGTCCAGTGAGCGATCGCTCTCGAAAAGTGACAAGGTGTTCGCTTTTCACGAAGTGAAAAAAAAAATGGAAGTGTGAATATAGTCTTTCAAAAGCCGAATCGAACGATTTTTTTTTTGTGATTGCAATGCAATCTGCAGTTTTCGTTCTATTTTCGAAAAAAAAATTACACAACGTGATATCACACTTCTCGCAATTTTATAAAAATCTTTGTAATAGTTGTTGTTGAATCGTTTTAAATTCCATCATTTTTTTTTTGTAGGTCTCAGAAATGAACGTCAATCAACGTAGTATTTGTGATTGTGAGCATATTCCGATGTTCCTGCTAAATTCTTAGTTCTAAGCGACTGATGCTGACACACTTGGCAGCTAGCAGCTATATGAGAAGGAAGGTCTCCAATTTTTTTTTTTTGCCTTCAGGGACAGGAAGCCGAAGAGAAGGAATTTGAAGACAAAGCAAACGCGAGGATGTTGTCTTATACTCAATGCTTCTTCGCACGACCAGATATTACTTTATGATCTATGTCTAAGTACAATGCTTTAACACAACGGCGTTTTTTTTTTGCTATGATCACCACTAAATCGAAATTATTGCTCGTTGATTTTTGTGGCGACATTTTTATTGCAGTTGAATCTATGTACGTTAAACTTGACATTCGATGTACTCAAATATAATGACCATGTGATGACTTATTTTTGTTGGGTTTTTATCGATTCAAGATGTATTAATGTGTATCTTTGAAATGAAAAATCCATGAAGTGATGATCTATTTATTCGACTCGCATATGACGCTTTTATCTTTTATATGTAAGTAATGCGTTAAAGAATGATCAAATGAACCGTCATGACAAATCGCATACGGATTGACAGTTGCGAACGAATAGGAGATATAGCAGAGCGGAAATCTCATCGAAATCCAGCGAAGCCAAAAACGCCAGCACCAAATATCTGTAATTTCCGATCCAACTATAAATAGAAAAACAATCAATTTCAATAAAACACTCAAACCTATTAGATTCGTTAAGAAACGTTACGTTACGAATAATGAAAGGATTTTAACTCACTGTTGTCTTATACAATCCAAACAAAATTTCTCATTGAAAAAATTTCAACTATAACCTGTACAAGTTTGACTTTGCTGATAGATAAAGGATAGTGGAAAATTTTTTCATTCGGATGTTAAAAAAATCTCGTCAAGAATTGAAAATTATCTTCGATCGGTCATAATTTCTGTCATAGAAGAGTCAGTTAACGAAGGTGATAAGCAATGCGATATTCGATTGCTGCAGTAATCACGACTGCTGCCAGCAATAAACAGCCGAAAAGCAATTTTGATCGTACCATCGTCTTCAAATTTTTTTTGTTTCAGAAACGCATCGAAATGCAAAAATAGGCTGTAATCAATAGGCGAAAGACGCAACGAATAAGGCTCGATGGGAGAGGCAATAATTTTGGAGTCAATCTCGTTCAATTTCTAAAATGCGATTGTTGAAATTTTCAGATGCGCATTGCTGCACAGAAGTTTCTGCCATCTTCAGTTTGCCATCCGCCGGCAAGATTTCCGCTAACTTTTGTGCTGTTTGCATTGCTGTAGAAAATTGGTGGAGTGTTGACGACGGTGTCAAGTCGAAAGGACCGACACTTTTCCAAGACAACACGCATACGCCATTTTCAACTACTGCATGCAACTTGATGTATTTTTCGAAGTAAAAACAACCTTTCAAAGCGAAGAAGCAGAAGAAATGGCTTTCGTGCATTTGTTGGATGGCAGAATTCAACGTTTCCGGAGTAATGGAATAGAGTGTCTGCCCAAGATGGTGAGAGTGTTTGATCCCGCGAGTGGTTACTTCGATCAACAAATTGTTGCAAAAGCAAAGCTACGACTAAAGCTAGCTTCTAATTTCCAAAAATTCACTTTCACAACATATAGAGGGAGAGAGATCCCCATCTCCCTCCCCCTTCCACACGGCTGCACGCATATATGAGGAAGCATATATGAGGCTGCATGCATATATGAGGAAGCAACCTAAGAATATATCAGTGGCTCTTTAAAGTATCAAAACTATTCAGAACTAAACATTGAAATACCATCGACAAATGGGCGGTAGTATCTGTAATTCTAGCTATCCCTAAAAGTTACAGATGATTATCTACTTCTTTGAAAGCTTTCATTCTACACAAAAGCCTTTTTGTGCATCTTCGCGAATTAGCTCGGCAAAAGTGGACTCGTGCGTGTGTTTTGGTCTGTTTGTTCGATAGTTTCAATTCGATAACACTGATGGAATTTTCGGGTCTAATGTGCAAACGACCTCATTTTCCATAATTTACGATAATTCCTCAACTCTGACAGAATTTATAGACATTTAATGGTAGAAGAAATTTTGCGTGCATTTAAGTCGGCTTTCCACTGCACACTTCTGGTACTACAAAAGATGGAATCTTTTTGTGAAGTGTTTTTACATTAGCGGTTAGATCAATTCGAATATGAAGGCGCTGTTTTCCACATCCATTGCTGATGCACAAGAACTTCAGGTGGGGAAATGCAAAAGCTTATTCATGCTAGCTTAGCATTCCTGGCTCCCCTCTTCATATGTTCAAAGTCGTCTCTTCATGGAAAACGGTGGACGATACGCGCAAAGTGAGAATTCTTGACAGGTAAACACAGCACCCCCAAATAGGCGAACGAGCGTTTCGAAAAAAGTACATTCGGGTGGCTATTTAATCATTAAATTGTCGTTTTTTGATTTATGTTTTGAGGTCTGTTTGGCGTAAGCGAATTTCTCTCATTCAAGTAATCCAATGGCAGACAGAAATTTTTTTTAATGTGAAAATAGTCGAAGAAGCGATGCCTACCTGATTTTGGAAAGCAAACTGTGACGACAGTTGAAGTTTTCGATCTTGATCAATGCGTTTGCATTGTAGCGTCGATTTTGGAACCAAATCTTGATCTGTGTCGGCGTCAAGCCCAATGATTCTGCTAAACCGTCACGTTCACTCGCATTCACATACCTCTGTCGTTTAAAATGCTCCTCCAATTGCATTACCTGAAAATAACAAATTTTTTTAATGTTGTTCTCGTCGAAGAACCGCATCACTACAAACGAATACTGCAAACTGAGCTACAATAAGTTGTTTATGGAGAGTGGAGTTCGCATGGAGTGAACAAAAATAATAATGCAGGCCTTTCTAATCTAACTAACCGGCTTATATTGGAGTTTAGCAGTTGCTCCGTCTATTCCATGCTTTAGGATAAGGTAGTTTCGATGAGTCTTCTAGGTGAGTTGGAAGCAATTCTAGTCTGAAGGGTGATCTTTTCCCAAACGGTTGCATTTTACTGGATAGCTTCTGTCTAAGGGTCAATCGGTCGGTGAATTAAATTGCCATAAGCGCTTACCTGGGCATGTGTAAATAAAACTCTCGGTTTGCGACGATTCTGTTGTGTTCGAAGATGAATATCCGGAGAAGTGTTGCGTTGTTGTTTCGTAGTCGTCGTTTCACGTGAAATGTTTCCACTACTATATTCACCTTAACTTAAAATATGCTTCAAAAAAGTTTAATCAAAAACACTTTAAATCATATAAAACATTGCACAGCCATTCAACGTACGTTGCTTATTCTGTTAGACGAAATCAGATTCTTTACGTATGTGCAAAATTTTGTGAGGTGTTTCTTTGTGATTATGCGTTCTTTTTCTCCGCTGAAACGCACACAAAATCGCCTCGTATAAACCCATAATAAATATTTTCACAGATCCATGCATAAAATCTGCTCATGAGACTGGGAGGGGTTTGTGTTCTTAAATTAACGATGACCTAAGAAATAGGAATGGTTTAGAGGAAATGAAGTCATTTCTGAAAATGGCAAAAATAAAACTTCAACGAATAAACGCAAAGCTCTTCGTAAAGCGCAATGGAGAGATTTAACAGCTTTCTTCAAAATATCACTGTATCAAGTAAACAGTGATATTGATAGATTATTATGAAAATAAAACAAACTTCCTGCGATTAAAGGGCTTAGTCCATCGCAAAATTCGTCCTCTTTTCATTAGTTTCTGAGCGCTAATATTGATAAGCTCATCGCAATCACATATTAATTATTGCAACTTTCAGTTTCCTATCATAAAAAAAAAAACAGCTCTGTACGAAACGCTATCCGTACTCTAGAGCCTTATGAAAAATTGATTGCTTCTAAGACCCATCAGAATATTATATTTACACCTCATTATTTGTTACGACGCCGCATTCTTTTTGTGCGCAAATTATTGATGAAATTTCAAGTAAGCGCATCGGAACTTACGATTGTTAAGTCATGCAACAATACTTTGCAGAATCTACGATTGCCCTTTGTGCGTTCATTTTTCTTTCGTCATAGCGAGCCCACCTACCCGGGGAAGGTGCTCTTAAATGCTCCGCGTCTCGACGTGTGGGGCGGAATTCCTTTCATTCTCATAACCCTCCCCCACTTTTTTCCCCTCTTTCTCGGAGCACTCGCTTGCATTAATAAAACTTTTTCTGCATATGTTGGTTGTCAAAAGCTCTTCCTTCCTGAAATATTTGGCGATAATCGGCAATAAAATTTTCCACTGTTCATTCGTTTTAACGATTTGCTGCAGTAATATTTACTTCTCCTAGAATAGCTTGAAACATTAAAATTCATCGCCAAACTATGAGTAAATTATCTGCGCAGTAGGCGTCGCCTAATCAATCCTAAACAAAATTTGTGATATCGTTTGGACGCGAGTATTGAAGATTTTTTAAAAAATGCTGCAAACCCATGTG
This sequence comes from Ascaris suum, assembly GCA_013433145.1. Classification (NCBI taxonomy): domain Eukaryota; kingdom Metazoa; phylum Nematoda; class Chromadorea; order Rhabditida; family Ascarididae; genus Ascaris; species Ascaris suum. The sequence goes on from CM024187.1 coordinate 2,707,448, forward strand.
ATATGATGATATATCGTGCCGCATGCAGATTTTTTTTTGGGGGGGTATGCCCTTGCTCGTGCAGTTTTTCATGCAAACATCAAACCGCATGATAACGCAGATGCCAAAAAGCACCGTAACATTTACCTGTGAAATGAGTGGACAGTATTTTTGCACGTTGCAAGAATAAAGCAATGCCGAGATTTGTGAAGCTCATTCAATTTGTTGAATCGTAACAGATGAAAGGACGAGGAAAATCCCAACTTGGTTCAACGTACAGGTGACGTACAGATAGAACGAATGGACGACGCAAAAGTCATAAACGTTGCATATGACGCACATCTTGTCTTCCACAAACTGCTGCTACACAACTGTTGAAAGTCTATCAGAGCTAAAAGCATGTTCCTGATCTATCAGGTTCGAAAGCAAACTTCAGAAAATGTTTGCCCCTCACCAACTTTTTCTCTCTCGATGAAAGCTCACTGAATAGTCAAGTAGAATGTACCCAATGCAGACTAGTATAAGCATCCGTAAGAATTTGAAATTCGGAGATTCTGAACAAAATTAGAGCGCAGCTCAAATTTTGGAGGTTTCGAGAAACCAAGGGCTTGGGTGCGAAATTTGTTGAAGACCAGTACCGTACAAACCACAGACAGTCGATGGCAGGTGATTGCGCTAGCAGCTCAGAAGCAGCCGATTTCCTGGTCTTCTCCAACGGCGCTCCTAACAATAACCCCCCCCCTCCCCCCCCCCCCTGCTAAGGACCTCGATTTTAGTTATGTCCTTAGCAGCGCTGCAAAGACATAACTAAAATCGAGGCCGAACCGCGTTCCGTTCTTCCGAGCGAACTCTCCCGCTATCCCCGAAATCCGGATATCTTCGAAGCTCAAATCAACGTACTTTTCATTTACTGGACTCGTAATCAACGAAACTTGAAGCTTTTCAGAAGCACTGTTACAGTATCAAACAATATAAATGTGTGCTATTTGAAATCATAGTTAATCGTTTCAGAATTGTTTATCGAGCAGGTAACAGAAATGTTATCACCGCAGACAACACTGAAACGTTGACCCCCAAAGTAGATTCTCTCGAATTGAAATTCTAACATGATGCTCCCGAAATAACCCACACCCCCCCCCCCCCATGGAGATTCTTCCGAATTAAAAAAGATCGCTTCCATCTTAACTTCGAAAAATCTGACCCTGGACTTCATACTCGCCCGCTATTGAATTATGCAAAATCTGGCAAGACTTTCTTGCGATCATAGGTAGGCGTTTAGCTTACATGTAAAAACTGGTGCCCATGAAATAATCTTGCATGTTAGTAAAAAAATTTAATATAACAACGGATATGAGTGAGCTTCTGGCTGGTTGAGCTGTGCAAAGCGTGGAAAAGCTTCACGACTTGTTGCGTAACCTTTAACAGCTAATGTAAAATTTCATCTTGCTAACGCGTTCTATTTGTTTCAATTTGGACAAATGAATAAATCAGGCTTGCGGCCATCTTCTCCACAAGAGAACGGTGATAAGCAGAGACGGTCTTACTGAATGGCGAATAAGATGCGACCGTTGGTACGACTGGAAATGAGGAGCCATTGAAGTACTGATGGACATTATCGTCGATACGATTAATAAGCATGGTGCGCCGGACGAGCGGCTCAAGAGGCGGCTTACTGGAGTGCATGGCAAACCCGACGAGTAATGTAACCGCGTTTCGTCGCATTGCGCATCCACTCGATACGGTACGTATTTACAGATGATCCAATAGAGACGCGGATCCGATTTCCTCGTTTCACTTCAATTAACGCTCTTTAGCTAACGATGACTGCCAACTTTGAAATCGTGCCCGCCCGATTCCGTTCGTCCTTCATTGCCGTCGGATCGTCTTTCATTTTCCCACTCATTTGGCACTTACTCGACGTTATCTCTTTCAGCTTATCCATCCTTTTATCGCAAATTACTGAGAAGCATTGCCAACGCAATGACAGTCACTTCTCGAAGCAAAAAAAAAATCATTCTTTTCACTGAGCCGTCGCATATTCTACTGTGAATACTACCTCTCTCCCCCTTCCCGCTGGCTTTTTTATTTATTTCCGATCCGGCAAATGGAAATATTCATATCCAATTATTTGCTTCCATTCATTCAGTATATCTGAAACACTCTTTATAATGGCTTTTTCAACAGGAGCAACTAATTTTGAAAAGGAACCAACCCCTCGAGGGAAATTCCGCATATTCAAACACGCTCCCATACGAGCGTTTTGAATATTGCGAGAAGGCTACTTCTCCGTTACCTTAATAAACGCATGTCTTCCCAATAAAAGCTTGTAACTGTAATGAATCGACTCTTCTCGCTTTTTCGATGACTTAAACAATACGCATCCGTTATCCGGTGTCATATTTCCAGTAGATCTCTTGATAGGAAAGTTAGATAACTTGGTTGGCAAATCCAGTTCGAGCGATGATTTTCACCTGTCTGTCAAATGCTGTTTAATTGCCTTGTTCAAACTTAAAAGCTTCTTCTTTCCCAACTCACTCTCATACTCAAGCAAACAGATCCCCAATTAATGCTGCAAATGACATTACCTTTCGTCCCTTGATAACTGTATAGTCAAACAACGGCCCTGTGATGTATCCGAGAAAAAATTGCACTAGGAAAGATACGTTGCATTTAATATTACGCCATCATATGATGAGTGTCAACCCGTCAAGTGCTCTCAAGAAGGATTGCTGCTCCACAAACACCGCCTCTTAATTCGAACCGTTGCCCGACATGCTTGGGTCTGACCTTTAGAATTCAGCAAAGTAACGAATATTAGCCATTTTAAACCACTTTCTGCACTAGCTGCTGCACCTTTAATGGCAACATCGGGAACGTCCTTCATGGTTTGCTCTCTTAAACAAGTGCGAAAAAATGTCTCATCACATTTCGCATGAAACTTTTGCTGATAAAACAAAATTCAAAACAACAACAGATATTCACAAGGGCAAGCAATTAAACAACAATCACAAATCACTTCTTATGGAGTCATACGGTACATCAAAATTAAACCGATAACGTGAATAAAATAAAGCTAAGGTTTAGAGATATGACAATTAGTCTTAATATCAAATAGCAAAGCCATCACACTCGCCAGCACCTCATTTTAACAGTCCCATAAATCAACAAAGAAAAATGGTTTTACTCTCATACAAGTTCACTGAAGATAGCCAGCGATATGCACAGAAACCCGTGTAATCCTCTCCAACTTCCCCCCACAGGCCCCCCCCCCCTCAAAAAAATAAACAAATGAAGATGACAGAAGAACAAAAAAAAACATACCACACAGAAACTTCACAGCAATAGAAAAAATTCACAGACGAATAAAAATTTTTCATGCAGCATCACTCAATCTCGATTCATGCGAAGAATCTGCCTGAAACAAAATCACTTTAAAGAACGTATCGAACCGAAGCATATTAATTAAACATATCGTCTACGAATGAGAAAAACATCCCTTAAATTTTCTTTGAAATTGCTCGCTGAAAACATTTTCCACTGACGTAAAAGTACCACAATCTGCAGTAGCGTGAAAAGAGCATATGATTAGTGGCTACTGGGGTCACTAATGATTTTTTTGGAGGGAAATGACCTCCATTCTGGACAATACAACGACCACTGAAGAAAATGAGGTCTGCTTCGTGAGGTTTAATGTACGTCCTGTTTTTAAACTGTGCACTTTAAAGGAGGGGATTCTCTACAACTATGCGCAAAGAATGTGAAGTGGAACATTAGGTTGCTTTAAAAACAGAAAACGCATGAATTCTTTTCTTAAATTTTTTTTCCCGTTCAAGGGCAGGACAGGAACACAAAGCCATGCGCAACGAGGAAAATTAGAAGTTATAGACTAACCATTTCTTCATCAACAGTAGATACATCATTCGGACTTCCTCTCTTCCTCATCCTCGTTTGTATCACCAACATCGGACGGTGTGGCCTCCTCTTCGTCATTGAGGCTCTCCTCAGGCCTTTCATTTCTTCTCCCTAAGTACATGAAAAAGAGTGAACGCAAAGCGCATATTTAATTACAAAAATCCAGGTAAATAAAAACAAACATAAAACTCTTACATCCAGGTTGCGACTCTTAAGTAGTCCAATCTGGAACGCGTCATCGCAATCGACGCCTACCATCACCGAATGGACCGCACGAATAAACATCTCCGACGCAGCGCGCAGCTCTGGCAACAGCTTCAATAGCGCAATACACTTGCTTGTCTGCAATGTAGAGCTTATGAGTCCAATAAAACATCCCCAACAAATAGTGTAGCGGGTGGTCCCTGTGGGAGATTTTTGAAAACTGCCTTCAGTGAACATGATTTCATGAGGCGGTCCCAACTGAATGCACTTCCGCGATTGGATTTATTCAACTTGAGTAATTTTGTAAAAAGAAAGACTTTTAATGTAGTCCAAATTGCATCAACAAAATTCCTTAGATAAGGGGAAACGAAAAGATTAATAACCACTTACTTTTGCATAAACGCTAATATTTTGCAACGAACGATTGCCTATCTGCACGGTTTTCATCACAGCGTTAGCACCCGCCGCGTATTTGGCAAAACTGAAATCATAACACAGAAATGATTGATGAAATGTGGCAAAGCAGATTGGCACAAAAAAAGGAGAGGAGCAGACTTATTAACTGTCATGAATAAGGTAAACCGATGTTCTGAAATTTCCATTTCCGCTCGAAAGAAACTAGATGCATTCAATACCATGGTTATTAGATGCAATACCTAAGCCATCTAACTGCGGTAACCACCTCAGTCATATTCAGTGACGTAGCAGAAGATTCTAGCCCCCGCAACAAACAGCAAGAGAATTAAACCCTCCCCCCTCCCCCTCCCCCTCACCTATGAAGATTGCAGCCTCTGAAGCCTGAACGCTAACTTCAGATTGTTTTCGCAGCTGCTCACAAGTGAAAACGAGTTGAAATGAATACCGTTTTTCAGCTGAGAAGATGCAGAAATGAGCTCTTGGAAGAGAAGTTGTGCAAAAAGATGCGTCCTTCACGTGCGGCACACAGGAGAACACTCGAATTGCGCAAATCCTAATATTTCAATTTTACGCCTCCTCACAACATACGACAAAGAAACAATGCAAAATACGATCGGGTAAACTGGACGACGACGATCATCAATCTTTATCCTTTAAACAAAAACTATTGCTTTTTTTTGCAGTTCTATGCGCCAAAGTTTAATTTTTACAAAACTTTTTCAAAGAAATCAACTCGGTGAAACAATAAAGCCACTAAGGAGTTTACTTCGGAGCTTAAAGAAAACATTCAAAACTCCTGTAATATCGAAGAAGTATAAATCAAATGAGGACTTATTATGCTTGCTATTTCTTATCTATGCATATTATTTATTTTCAAGCATTGTCTATCGGAAAAAATAAATAAACAAATCAGAAATCAAGTTAAACGAAAACAGCGACAGAAAAACAATGAACCTTTACTCGGATCATTAATGTCAGCAAGCAGAAGCAGCTGCCGCCTGTTTCCACTGCAGAAAGAACTCATCCAGCTTCAACGTGCTGCGCTCGATTGCATTCATCGAAAGTGTCTTCACTGATTCGTTCAGTGAGTGGAAAAGCACCTTGTAAACGGACGCGAATGTCCCCCTCCAATATTCTAACATATTCGCCTTCGCCCCAATAATCCAGATTCAGAACAAGAAATAAACGATGTTTAAGCTTCTCTTTTTCACCATATACTCAAAAAAAAAATAAAGTGCAAAGGAAGGTATATAATACTCCTATAATGTCTCATGATAAAAGGCGGGATTCACATCCGCTTTTGAAACTTTGTAGACTCTCCAATTCAGCTCAAGGAATCCTCTTCCTCAACGTCCTTATTTCATTCTTCACCCACTCAATCTGGAACAAATGAAGACCTAAGTAATTATGGATCTTGGCCAAAAAAACCAGTCTGTGTAAGCCAGAGCTATACTTCCAACATTTCCCACTCTTTCTGCAAAACGCAATATGAAGATAAATTGAGAGATGGTGGTTACACGGATCATAATGCAAAAATATCTAAACAAACTTTGTGAAGCAGCAAAAGTGAGCGTGTTCCTCTTCTGTACCTAACTCGCTGTCTAAACATTCCTCCATATACGAGATTCTGCTCCTTCTTCGCTCTTCATCTGGCACCAACTCAGCCACTTTATTGGCTATAACCCACTGAATAGCTAATAAGCGCTTGGATTCTCGTCGTAAACGTATGTACAAGCTGCAAATACCTGCTGAAGTTCCTGCACTACTAACATAATATATCCATTTTCAACACCCGCTAGTGTAAATATTGAAGACAACAAACTTTAAGGGACTCGAAAAAATATTTTGGAGCAACTCTTAAACAATTTCAAGGTGAGCGTCACCTAATTTCAAAGTGAACATCAACTAACTTCAAGGTGAACATCAACTAATTTCGAGGTGACAATCAACTGCACTCGACTAGTACGCCGGAAAGCATTAACAAACTTTGGATGAGAATGGCGATTAGCACCTCAATGGAAATCAAATATGACTCTTTTCGAAACCCATATGAATCAAGCCAAAAATTCACAGCAAATGCCCGATCATAGATTCGATATCTACTTCTAAAAACAATTTAAACCGCAGCATGCACCAGCAAGAGCAAGGCTCATGTCTTTTGTTTATTTAGATGATTTCCTTTTTGTTCCTTTCATTACGTACAAAAGGTGTCCGCAGTGTGCTCCGCGGTACTCAAAGCTTTCATATATTGGCTTATGCAAAGTAAAGAAATTGAATCTGAAAAAATCTCGACGAAATGAGTTCCCCTCTCATCCATAAATCGAATCCCGAGTAACAGAAACTTACTAGAGGATCGTCGCAACAGCTCTGTTTAAATCGGCGCCTTTCAATGGATTGCCGTCTTCATCTGACCATTCCTTTCGTAGAAACGACAATGCAGCACGTGCTAGAACTTGAAATGAAAGACCATTGAAAAAAAAAGCAAAAACACGAAAAGCAAAAACATCCTTTTTTCCGCACGAATTCAGTTACCTTCAAAAAATGCACGGGAATTACTAGTTTCCTGATAAACCATACGAACGAATCCCCTCTTGTCCTCCCTTCCATGTTTCATGAAAATTATTTCGTCATAACGGACGCCATCAAACTTCCAGATTTCCGGCAGCGATCCAAAACTGACGTGCTTTTTGGTACCATTACCCACCGCATAGCCAACGGCCATGGGTCAACTCATGACAGTGGGTTCATTCAAAAAATGCGGTTGGTATGGACGTTTTATAAAAACAAAGACCTCGCCCGTGGCTTGCCAAGACTCGCAAGTTTCACTAAAGGGGAGGGGGGGGGGTGAAGAAACTTAAGGTCATGAAACAGCAAGTCCAGTAACAGACCGGAGAGTGACTCTTGCATCCAGACCCTGAATACCTACATTACACATCTCATTCGAATCGGCGCGAAGTGGATCTTGAGATTTAAAATAGGCGGACTGGTGAACAGATAGACGGACAGCCTCCGCAGTACACGACTGCCAAGCATTTCGCTTAAAACTTAACTAAGAAAAGAAAAAGCCAAATTTTCATTTCACGGGTATCTATGCACAACTAAACGAAATATGAAGAACACATGTACAACAACAATAGCTACCATAAAATGCTCCAACAGAAGTTGTTCACTGAGATAAACCCTTGCAAATATTCACAGAAGTAACAATCTGGCCATGGAAATAAGTTGGCTTTAAAAAATACTTTTACATAACAACAGCCCCCTCACCAAGGCTACCATTTACTGAATAATCATGGTTGTGCTTAAAATGACGCCATTGCTGTTTCAAACAACTCACCAATTTGGAGCCTTTGGCCGTCGGGTACAACTTCCATTGCGGAAAACACATCAAGAAGCTCGACCGCGCAATCCAAAGATGGTATCACGTCTGCGACCTCTATCAAGTAGTTCAGCACAGAGATCTAAACACTAGGAATATCAGCTTATGGTATCAGTATTGCCCTTTGAACGCAGAAATTATTCCGATAATGCGAGCTATGATTCAGGTTCAAAAAGCTCCCAACAAGCCTAATTTGAAAAATATACCTAGTTCATACGAGACCTGCTTCCTATAAATCGCTCACTGCAGTTCAGCAAATACTCACTGTGGAATCCTAATAGTAAATCCATCCTAACACTTGTTACATCCATATGACTGATTTCTCATGAAATAAGTAAACATGTGCGTGATAGATCTGCAACGCTTTTGCAACAGAAATTTTTTTTCAACAGTATGCAGTTTGAAAAATCAGTATGATCTAACGGAACAAAATTAAGACAAGAATCTCAAGTAGATAGCATTAATGTCATCTATGAAATGAAGGGAGTAAAATGCTAATTAACAGACCTCAGCTTCCTCTTCTCCGCCCGTGTCTTGCACTGCATCCACACTGAGCATCGCTTTTTCGATCAGCTCCATAACGTAATTCCGCCTCTCAAAACGTGCTCGCTTTGATTTTTCTCCGTCTCACATGCTTCATCACGTGACGACTGAGGTTTCGCTAGCTCTCTGCTAGAACTCCAACATTTATTTCGTATATAATATATATTATATGCACTCAAATGTCCGAATATAAATTTAAAATTATTAATCGCAAACAGCGCAGAAATGTGAAGAACAGAGAATCAGATTTCTTATAACACAGGAAAATTGCAAACCATTTGAAGATATCCTTGAGTACACAAAGAGAAGCACGAAGGAGTGCAGCCATCTGATGAAAGTAGTCACGCTTCAATCTGTCATCTAACGTCGACGTATCCGCCAGTGAACGAAAGTACTGCACAAGAACCGTCCAGGATCGAAAACAGTACTGGCAGTACCGAACTGATCAATCGCCAGACCAATTTCGAGTCTCCATGATCTACTGGCATATCGCCCAAAGGAATCTCGGAATCCGTCTGAACACATTGCACATTTTTTCGCCAAATCCTTGTCACTCTAGGAATCAAATTGTGAATAAACAGAGAAAAGTTCGAGCTACAAATATGACTCCTCCTGAAAGCGGCTGCCTATTTCAATCAAGCTTCTTTATAGCTTACATATGATATCAGTTTGAACCTTCCACTCATCCAATATCCTTATCAATAGTACTATCCAACCTTTTACGAAAAAGAAACGACGTGAACGTACCATCCAAGGAGCAATCTTCTTCTCCTTCTTTGGCAGCACAACTTCAAGGATTTTTTGCAAATTTCTCCAGAAGAAAGGTCGTCTGCTTTCTCTTCTTCGGAAGCAACTGCAATTGAACAAAACTTCTCTCGCATGATCAAAATATCCGTCGCATTCCCTGCGGCAATCCGAATAGCGAGAATGTTTGCGGAAAAAATCTTTGAACGCGGGATGTACATCGTAGCTAATAAAAAAAGGAAATGGGCGACCTTAGCTGAATCCTAAAGAAATTTCCCTTCGGAAAAAAAAGGGATTCATCAGCGCTCTCAACAGCAAACTCAGTGCCCCAACCGACACGCTCTCCCCTGGATTTTTTTTCTGCGTCTGCCATTGATGCACCTAATCAAGGTGACTGGATAGGTTAGGCTTCGCCAAAAAAATTTCCTTCAGTTTTGCGCACTTGAAAAAACAGCTTGCAACAAAAAGTGGGAAGATTTGGAACAGAACAGCTGAGGTCCTACTGTGGCAGAATTCCGTAAAGAAAAAGATCGCAAGAAGAGTAGCACGATACGTAACATACTTTCCCTTCCAAATAGCATTACGAATGTGAGCATAAAAAAAACGATGAAGCAAAGTGGCGATCACGGATCTTTACCGCAATGATAATCTCCTCGACGTACATCGCCAACTGAAGAGCCGCTTTCACCACAACCGGCGATGACATGTCTTCAAGCTTACCTAGTGCATGCAAAAGTTAAAACCGGTATCAGAATTACCTGGATCAATTTGATAACAGTAACGAGTCTGAACGGCGAGAAATAGGATAGCACACGATTAACATCGATCAGCTTGCGCTTGCGATCCGATTTCCGTTTCCTCTATTCGGATGCTCTGCCATCTCACTAGGTTCCAATTTAACAGCTGCTTTCGTGTTGCCTATATCTGCGGCTATTTTCGCCTGAAATTTCTTCACAATCAAATATACCAAATGTGTGGCATTGGAACTACAAATGAACTACGTTTCAAAACTTAAACCGTCACAAAACTGGACAACTGAATAAATGCAGTGAAGTATTTAAAAGCAATCATGACAGCTTCAGCAAGTTTCGATCCACAAAGTGATGAGACGCATAGGTGCTAAAGTTCCGATGCCATATTACTTGGAAGAAAAAAGTCGTAAAATAATTACATTTTCTTGTCTGCATCACCCCGCTTCATCTCCCCTGCTCCACATTTTGCTCCTCATCACTTAGGATCACATCAACATCATGCACGGTCGCTACGTCGTTCTCTTCTATTCCCATATCATCAGATTTCTTTGTTGGTGGCGTCTTCTTTAGAATCTGACCACCCTCTCCGTGAATAATCACTTCCTTGCGTCCACTGCTTTCCATATGTGGTAATGGATATTCACCAACTTCTAAACATCCACCAATAAAATTTTTAACGACACAGTATTCATACAATTAAATCTATGACTATAAAACGATGAAAACTCATGTTCAAAAGGCTAAAAATAGAAAGGAAAGAAAAAAAGAAGAGCAAAAGGACTAAACACTTTACGCGGTAATCAAATGCAACATATCGACGTCATGGACGCGACACTACAACACTATTTGCAACGAAGACGATGCCGATGATACCTGTTGGGCATGGCGCTGAAGTGCCAACCCAAGATATCTACTTGTGATCTAAAGCTATTTGTGGTCTAACACTGCAGTGATCATTTTGCTCGTAATAAACGGTTCTCGCTCATTGTTCTTCGCGCAGTGCCACTGATCGACTTAGGTGCTTTTGGAGGCCTATATAAGCCGGGCTTCAGCCCCTCGGAGTCAGTCTTCCCCAGTCGACAGCTCCACGATCGGCAGCCCTTCCTGGTACCCCCTCGCCCCTTGCAGTTTCTACTACTCGTTATTGGAGCCGTGGTGCTCCCCAAATAAAACACTTCGAATATCCCTATGTCCTTTCACGTTCATTCGGCTTCTCCCTTCACGTCGCCGCCGCCAGAGGTACAACGACGGCTGAAGATGAGCAGTGCTCTCTAGCATACCCCACCTGTAGTACTTTTGCATTAACAGCTGAAAAAGAGTTAAACAAGACAAGCACTCTGCGTGCAAAGATCAAGATCAAGCTTACTTTTTGATGGTGTAAATAAGACTCTTCTGACATTCGAGCATAAGTGCAAACTTCTTGCGCATCACATCGCCCACCAACTCGTTACGGCTGCTGTCGGCAATTCACAATCGGCAAACGTATTCAATAACTGAAAACACTCTTCACCTATAAAATCAAGCACATCCATTAGTAAGTTGTTGCTCAATCTTTTAGCCATTTTAAAACAGGATCAAATCTACCTGAGAACGATCTAAGAATTGCAGAAACCATACCTCAACGATAATTATGTAAAGTCAACAAATTAAGCCTATGCTGTTAGCAATCCTTTAGAATGATCCAAAGTATCCAGGTGAAAAATGAAATAAAGCCTTGAAGAATGCGTGCCGCTCAGTATCTCATGAAGAGAATTCAATCGTCATTTCGACGTACTAGCGATGCTAAGGACGTACATGTCGAAAACGTTTTATTCCAATCGGCTTTCACTAAGAAGCATTTCCCAAACAACAATCATATATCCACATTTTTTTCGAATGTTCTGCAAAAATGATGGCTGACCGTTCATAATAATCCAGCCATATGTATTTAATATCGTTCCTTTAATATGGTTCCTTCAATCGACCATATGCGCTGAATATAACAATGATCCTATTTCAAGCTGAAGTTGAAGGCCTCAGTGGAGTTGCAGATTTTGAAATGCATGGCGCATATCTCTTAAAGACATCCATTCATAGAACAAACTTAAGTAGTGAAAGATTCTTCGACGACAAAAACGGAAGTTGCGCCCGCTGATGGGTACGAGTGTGTGATTTAAAAAAATATATGAAATAATAACCAAACGTATCCATTGAATGGCATAGCAAAAAATGTCACAATTAATAGCACGACGCTCGTTCTCTCTCTCTGCTTCTAGATCGACACCTTTCATCGAAATATTCGCTTCTAAAAAATGCGAATAAACGCCGAAATGTTCGCGAAAAATAATTTCGCATTGTTGGAAAGTGGCCAAAAAAAGGAAAATAATTTGTAATATGCAAATTTTATAATTTAATGGGCATAAAAAGCGAACGTGAGCTACTTCGTAACACAATAGAGTGTTACAGAGACGCTTGCATCTGCATGAAAAATTGCACCCACTGCACAGCTGCATATGATCAGACGACCAGTACACGTCGCAATAATAACCGAAGAAAGGCAATAATGTAAACATCCAGAACTGCCGCACACTCTAATAAAACCATCTAGAATTAACGCACATTCTACAGGTTCTTGCTTAAAAACGAACAAAACAGTCATCTTTCACAGATTGTTAAATCCATGCAAGTTAAAATCACTCAGCACACTTTTTCGTGGAATCTATTCAAGTGACAAACAGTGTTGCAACATACCAAACGCGAACAGAAATCGTGTCCAATGATTAACGTAGGCTTCTTGGGTATCATCTCCTTCCCAACGTCGTTTCTGCCTTGCAAAGGCTCTCAGTAATTCAAAAAGTGACAGCAGCTCTCCGATCCTTAATCCTTTTGTGATACTTCCTTCGGTTAATTGCTCACTAACGATCTCGCCTAAGCGCAACCATTCTTTACATTCAACTCGAGTATAACGATCATCCTCTAAACGGCTGAAAAATGTTGCGTTTCACTATGCCTTCAAAAAAAAAATAGTAATACGGAGAAATGTTACAAGAAAAATTATCACTTAATCTAGCAATGGATCGAAGAAGCGAAAAACTTCATGAAAGAAAATCATAGGCAAAAAATTATGGCACAGTGGTTAACCTTTAGCAGAACGTTTTTGAAGTCAGAAAATTTTGTTAGAATGCTCCATCCACCTGATTTTATCAAGCTTTCTTTTACCTCAAGAATCAGTAATGCACGCTATTTATGGGGCTTATCTCCGTCAAGACATTCTACTATTGTCATCCATTGCAATGGATGGCAATAGTAGAATGTTCCCTTCCCGTCATTCCCTTCCCTTCAAAAAAAAAAGTAGAACGACAAAGACACAGATGCTTACTTAGATGATACTTCCTCATTTCGTTTTTCGAAAAATACTTCCCGAAATTCTTGTCGTAAAATTTCGCTCCATTCCAACTGAAAAAAAGGCTGGAGAGAGAAATAATATAACTGCTGCATAATGCATTAAGTGATATGTGATCCCATAAGAACAAAACATCGGCAGATTACCTAATCAACACACTGTGTGCAGATAAGTTCCACAAAATCAAATTCAAATTAGTATACCCTATCGCCCTCCCCCGAGTCATAACCCAGTGGCAACTCGCTCAATTTTCTCCTTATCATCATAATATGAGCGAGCTGACATTTTCAATGAAAAGGATAACCGCTCATAAGTGTTCATCATTCACTTTTTAACGAGCGGAAGACGACCATAAATAGGTCGCTGTTAGATAGCAAAAGGAGAAAGAAGAGCGAAGAACTAACTGACCATAGCCTGACTGCGTGGCATTCGGGGGTTTTCGTCGAGCAGCCTCGCCAAATTAGAATAGAAGATTGCACGCACGCTGCTATTCGTCCTCGTCGTCCGATCCAGCGTCGCTAGAGTCTGAGTAAATTGTCAATTCAAGCTCCTCCTCAGTATGTCTAGAAAGGAACAAATCCAACACGTCCCTGAACGATGCGATTCTTTCATACTGAAAGATCCTTAAACCACTGAAAGGAGAATGCAAGAAATTTCAGTAAACAAAAAACGCAACAGTGTACGATTCTTCCATTATCCATAATAAGTCCCTAATGCGTAACTGAAAAACGAGGGAAGAGGATAGGTAGATGCGTCTTCTTCCTTCCCCCAAATAATGCACTATGCTGCTCTCCCAACAGAGCTGCAAAACATACTAAAGTATGTCTGGGTAGACTACGTCAAGTATCAGAAAGGGTGTCGGAACTCCGTTGTCAGTCCAAAATTTACGTGTGTGACTAATGATTATGAATACTTGTGAGGACGGTCGAAGCGACAATGCAAAAAAAGTAAAAAACGATTCTTTGGCTACCGATAAAGTAAAGAAAGACCAACCCGCCGAGTGCAATATATGCATGCAACCGCATCAGAAGACCCAACACTCCCCCAAATATTCTCGCGGCACAAGGAGAAGACAGCATAGCATCGATTCGCAATTTGAACTCATCCTTAATCGAATTTGCATATTATTCACTGCTAAGAACCCTTCAAGCTCTCAATAAAGACCGTATTAAGACATTTCATCTGAGCTTCATTAATATCGCTTTGCTTCTCAGAAAAGAGCAAAAACGACCACCCCACATAATTATTTCTGCCACTTTCAAGACGTTGCTGCTTTACCATTTCCGGAAACGTTACACTTGCTTTTATACCGTTATACCGTCGGCGCCATCTTTATTCAATTCACAAGAGATTACCTCCAGCTCTTGGTTACATTTCCATCGGTGCTCTATATTGCCATAATAGCCCACTTGCCTTTAGCCATTTTGTTATCTACTAGCCTACGTTACGCATTCGTATATATTCATGTGTGCTTCAATCAGAATAGAAGAAAAAAACAAAAGAATTGACGAGAGGATTTATCTCCCAATGGCTGAACTCAAAAAACAGATGGAAAAAACCAACAAAGCACGGCTCTTAAAATGAAGCATCTGAATGCCATCCTACAAACCATACACTTCTTCTCGAGAGTCAGGAAACGTTATTGCGAGAGAAAAAATAAAATAAAACTTAAAATTACCTGATGTTGAGAGTCAACACTTTTAGCGGAAGTCATTTGAAGAACAACGAGGACGTGAAAGAGACGTCGGATATTCTCAGTGGAGAGAAGTGAGAGCAAATTAAAAGTTCCCTGCAATAAACCGAGAAAATAATTTTTACTTCCCTTCGCATAGCTACAAGAATGCCTATTAATCCGCTATAACAGCATTCTCGAACGCTCGATTGAAAACTTGAAAAATTCAATAAAAATAGACTTCTTCAGCTGTTCGGGGCTATGAAAAATGCAATGAAACTGGGGATGTGCAGGACGGACGCAAAACGTGCAGGTTCAATTACCCCAAGTTTGAGGCAGTCAGATGCCGAAGAAGATTTTATTGGATAGATTCGAGGAAATAAACGGATGTGGTTAAGCCACCATTTCTGACGATCACAAGACTCTACCTAGAGCAGATATTTGAAACGCAAAAACGACGCTCACGATGCAACAACAAATACTGAATATGGAGATGGAGCTACACTAAGATGTGTTGACAAAAACCGCTGCTAGCCAATCTCTGATCCCGAGGAAGTAAGGCAGCTGTTGGCCATGCTCTTCGGAGGAGCAGAAAAGTCAAGTGATCGCATGTTCGAGATCGCATCGCAGTCGACAATACCAAAATTAAGGCAACCATTCGGGAGCTAGAAAGTGATGTCATTTATACGGTAATATTCCATAATGGTCTACACGAAGAAAACAAAAGCCGTCCAGAAAGGTGATTTTCGGGAACGTTCATGATGCTGTGCAGATCCAGAAGCGTGCCAGACAATTGCGAGAGAAGGAAAATCCTGCATTGCATATTTGTTCTAAATTCTTCTAAATCCTGCACATTTCGAGTATGTTCCTGGTTGATTTACAATTTCGCAACCTATCTCTTATTTACGCAATTGGATATCTGCGTTAAATATAAGAGTTCAGAACGAAATTGTGTGAATTGATTTGGAAAGGCATAAATGTGGTTATCATGGAAATCTGTTCTTGAAACCGGAAAAACAAAGCGTCGTTGGCTTTTTGCTAAAGTGGTCAGGGATACTTTTATGCGGACAAAATTTTCAAGCAAGAATCGGAGACATCTTCTCCGCTCCACGTCCATCAAAGGCCTTTTCAGTCAGCATAAAGTCGACAATATCACAAGGGAGTGTCTTGGGTCTTATTTTGATTCTCTTATACGTTGACGATGTCTCTGACCGAGTACACTAGGCTCTTTGCTAATGACCTCAACGTCCACTGTATGACCTTGCACAGGGCTTCCATATTCTTTAGATGGACCATTGTACAAGGACACTGCCTACGATATGAATTTCTTCCCAACCTAAAAATTGATGTTCCTTCTACTACAGATGACATTTACAACCTTGCTGTTATAATACACTTTGAACTCTACTGGATGCTGCAATGTTCCACTACAAACTACATTCCTGCGTCTTGCAGTATATATATACTGAGCGTTATCAGGGGGCCCTCATCACCTACTGCCGACCTATTCTGAATATTTTGTGTGATCTCCTTATTTTGTTTCTAATGTCAGACCCGTACTGTTTTTTCCCTAAGCCTGCCATGATCCATACGAGCGGAATTATATTGTGAGACTAAAAAACCTTGACTTGGAACCATTTGAAATATCGCAGGCTCAAATCTGACTGTTTTTTATTTTTAATAATAAACTTGTGTGCTCCACTGCCAGAAATTTCAGTCTGCCCCTCATTGAAGACGATATAGGCATCAGTCTGAGCTCGCCAAATTACGTTGCAGTATAAATAATGTTCTACATGATTTCTATTTTCGCACTGTTGAGCGTTTGGAATCTGCTTCCTGCCGATATCGATAGTTCACAAACACCTCTCCAGCTTTTAAATCACAGCTAAGTCGTTTCGATCTACATTTTATTGTTGTGCATACATGCTGAATGTCTGTCCGCTCGGATTATGACTTTGCGAGCGTCTTTGCTTTTCTTTGTTTTTTATATTTACGTACTCTTTGCATGTTTCTCCACTTCATGACTTCAGGACATCGAAATAAAATAAAATAAAAGTGGGACAAATACTTCCCACATGCGAAACACGTTCACCGTTAGTTGCAACTGTTCCTTCAACATATCACTTTAAGTGAACGCAAAGAACTCCTTTGATATCTGATGAATAAACATAGCTCTCAGTCGGTTCGAGACTAAAAAAAAACCTTTGACTTGGATACTTCCTCGAACCACCTACCTTTATACAGCTATTAACAAAGCTCTTTAATAGTGGGCGATGCGAAAACATGGAAGTCAGGAAGAGGAATAAAAGGAGCGGAGGGGGAGAGAAGAAGGGAAAACCACACGACCCACCCATCTAATATACGCAAAATGAATTAAATAAGAGTGGCATTATCTACTAGTACAAGCCTAAATAACGGAAATACTGGATATGCAGAGGAAATGCGGGCAAAAATTGGATGATTGATGAAAAATAACGAAAAGGAAATAGCTTTAAAAGAGTGCAACATGCAAAATGATTACCTCAGGTAAAATAGAAAGATGAGAAATTCATTTTAAATATAATATAAACTGAAAAATTTACATGCAATCGTTCGATGAACGGTATCAACATATCAGCGTGCTTCTGCACCAAATTCTGCAACACCGAAAGTGCGGCTGTCGTTTCACTATCGATATCATTCAAATGTGCTGTTATCTGATTGAGGATCTGCAAAGAAATCTATTCGTTGTTTCTTTCCGTGATAGCTCACATTATTTAAATCGACTGCACAATTTAACCATATCAGCTCATGACCCTATTCCCCTCATTGAAATTCCTTCGCAGGTAATCCGTATCTGTATCCACCAATCAACAGCTACATATCAGCACAGACGCTTGCATAAAGAAAAATGTCAACTCTGCAGAAAACGATACGGCTGCTGCGACTGTGATAATAAGTAAAAGCATTTCGCTTAGAAAAAACACTATGCAACATACGCGATAAATTAGTCCGAAAAATGCCTTGACTCCTTTCATGACCTACTAGGCGATTTCCCCCTAAATTTCTACAGCTTTCGGTATTTATTCAACGCCAAATATCATACAAACTCGAATTAAGCATTTATCAGCAGTTTCATTCTAGAAATTTTAAGTTCTCGCAAAACTAGCCCACTTTTCCTGTCCGTCCTCTCAAGCTCCTCACTGCTTAAAGTTGATCCCTTACGGAGTGTACTCAATGGCGATTACAAACTCCTTAACTCTCTGTATTACTTCTTGTTACCGAGTGACCGGTCGTGATCAAATGAGTTCTGTGATCACAGTAATCTGGTGATCTTCATTTGTATAACAGTTGTATGCTCATACTTGTTTGATCTTGATATGTATCTCCCCCGTGTGGATTATGACCTCCCCATGCGTTCAGGCAGGGCCGTAGCTAAGATATAAATAGGCAGCGGTCTTGCTTGCTAATCAGTGTGTTTATTTTCACTACTCGTCGTCATGCCACTATCTAACTCGTAGTAAACGAGTTTTATTTTGCCCTGCCGGTACGCCTTCACGCACCAAAATCGGTCGCAGTTCTTTCCTACCTTTATAATTCTACATAACCCTTCCTTTTCGCAGATCAAGTTTGAAAATTGCAAGTGTCTTTTCGAAAAGTACGCAATTAAACTTGCAGTTTCAAGTCGATCCCGGGTAAAAGAAGCGAAGTTAAAATGCTTACATTGCAGAACCTAATTCAATAGCCACTAAGCTTCACTGGCAGAACAA
Source organism: Ascaris suum (assembly GCA_013433145.1). Lineage (NCBI taxonomy): Eukaryota > Metazoa > Nematoda > Chromadorea > Rhabditida > Ascarididae > Ascaris > Ascaris suum. The sequence goes on from CM024187.1 coordinate 2,726,181, forward strand.
AGCAAAACGTGTAAATAATCGCTCGTAAAGCCGGAAGAATAGTTTTGCTATTGTCAGAAAAAAACTTTTTTCCTCTAAGAAAGTGAACCACTTTCACTTCTTCGTAAAATCAGGAGAAGTTCCGAATCTTAATATTGAGCCAATTCTTTTCAAGATTAAGAGGAATCTTTAGCCCTTTCAAAGAAATCGGGACGGCTAAATTCTCAGTAAGGGTAGAAATAAACAACTCTCCTTGAAATTAGAATATGAATGTGCGGCGTCGATGGGTAAAGTTATACCGCATGACCATACTCCACTGCTCATAAACATTCCAACACTTTACGAAGTCAAACTCAATCGCGATCTGTATGATCGCCTTCAATCGTTCTTCATAAGGTGCGTTCGCACACGCACAACAACAATAGCTGCCAACGAATTGTACCCTTTTGGAGCAAATTATGCTAGGTGGGATTCATCTCTTCCTCCCTTCCTACTAAAAGACGTGAATAACAAAAAAACTTTCATGTCAGTGAATTTTCAGATGTTTTCCACTCCGAGAATGTGGAAAATTTGTGAAAAAATTTAATACCTTCAAAAGACCTTAACTGAGTGTACCAATAAAACTTACACCTGTGTTTGTCATGCCATTTAACTTGCGGGTCCACACTGTATTAATAGATGGAGGTAAATTTACTAAAGAAAAATTTTCCAGGCAATGTCGACTCTTGCAAATCGTTAGAACAGCCAAGATTCATAACTTTCCGCTAATATATTTCAAAATTTCTTGAACTAAGAAACTTAGGCTGCAATCATTCTCTCGTTGGCAACCTTTGGCTGACGAATTCTGATAAAATTGCAGGACTGACGGGAAATTCGACTAGCTGTTTGTGAAGCATTACAAGCATTTGCTCAAATCTAGTTGGCAGTAACAGCGCACACTGCAAAATGAAAGCAGACTGACTCGTTCTCGATGTGTGCCAACGAGACAAACAACTTCTCCAGAAGGAATCCACCCGCACTGATAAGATGTGCTTCCGAAGACCAAATCAACTGTTGACTGAATGAAAGAATGGCATCCAAGAAACGCGTCGAAAACTTAAAAACAACATTTCAATATTCTCTTCAATGTTACTAAATGGAAGAAGTGAGTCCAAAAAAGAAGGAAAGAGTAGAGGGATCATAAAATGATAGAGTGAAATCACTGCGAATTGGGAATTATTGATAAGGTCGATAACCGCCGATGTTGCATTAAAAACTCGCTGATATCGGCGCACATTTTTTCTATATTCTTCAATTAATGTGCGCTTTCGCCGCTTGGCGACCAGGTAAATTGCAACGATGAGATCTTTACTGATAAAATCTATTTCTTGCGTATATCGTATCTACCTCTGAAGTTTATATCTTTCCAAAATAAACATAAGTTGGAAGCGGGCTATTGTTTCGGATATCACACTAATAAGTAGCAATTAGTTAAGCAAATGTCCTCATCGGGTTGTCTAATTACAAAGCGGAAGATTACTCCACGTTAAGACGAAATGCACTTTCGTTTTCAAGACAGAGATTTACATATAACTTTCAGTTGTCTCTTCTAAAACCTCACCAATTTCTTTTCGTCTATCGATTTTGTCTTGATTTTATATATTTCGTCTTCAAAACTCTTGAGCTGCATTCTGGGCTCTACTTATTCCTTTCGACTATATATGGTAGATAATGCATTTTTTTTTCAGGATGTGAACCAGAAAGTCACTTGTAAAAATCAAATTTTTCATTAAGCAACTAGGAAATCAAACAACCAATGAGAACAACAGCAATAAGAAGAGAGGCCCTAGCAACATACAAGAAAGAATTACTTCTCTGAAGGCGATTGCCGTTGAAATGATCTCTTCGAATTCATCGATACGGTGCCTGATCGACAGCAATTGATGCTTGAAAGCCGCATACACTAAGCGATCACAATTCTCAATATCCATCAATGCGAAGCTCAGCAGAACGTCAAACAGCTCGAACTCCTTCAATATAAATTTGCGACCTTTCCAAACATTAGCGTTAATTAATGAATCAACAATTTTGTCTTATCGTTGCAAAAAGAAAAAAAAAAATTTCAGAAAACCTTGGATGAACACCTTCATTTTCACGAGCATTTTCCAAATTTCCATGTGCACACGCCTTATGCCAATATCTTGTCTGTACGTACGCCTGTCTGTCTGTCTGAGAGTTTACACTAGGCAACCAATAAAGACACTACAGTTATGAAAACACATCAGTTATGGAAACTGCTTGGCACAACGTACGCCATATGATGATCTAGCCCCTGAAGCAGCGTTCATTAAGCCAAAGTCATCAACTTCAAAAGTGTTTTCAATCAATGAAAGGCGCCTAGAAATTCCAAGGACTTTAAAACTAAAAGGGCCGATGATGAGGTCTTCGTATTACGTTGACCAAATTTAAAAACAGGAAGCATACCAAATTAGAGGTACGATATTTGCCTGTGCAATCCATCCTATTGGACCGATCGATCTCGCAAACTGCCAACAAATAATATAGGACATACAACAATGCTCTCAAATTCAAATTAAATTATTCGCCGATGGAAGTTTTCGACCAAAGAATCGTTCTTTTGCTCGTCAGGCCCTACAGTTATAAAAGGCACAAAAAGCTTCTAGGTAGTTCAACTATCGATCGTTGATCGATCCTCTTGAAGTCCAATAAAGGTCCAACCCAGTGGTGAAGATTATATCTACTCTACTGGCAACAGCAATCCCCCCGGTTGAAAGTGCAGAACAAAAAGACAGAAGCATTCACACAAATACAACAACATGGCCCCTCATAATGCGTCCTGCAAATATGAAGTTGCAAAGTGAACAGAAGTCAACTCACTTACTAGTTTGATATGAAATGAGCGGGGGCAAAGAAGAGGGAATAGAGAAAGAAGGATAGAAAATTTATGGTGGAAAGTTACAGCAGATAACAATCAAAAGGCCTGTTTGGAGTAAAACGTTTGCGTATAAAAGCTGTAGATAGCATTATTTTAGGTTTGCACAATGGAGCATCTTAGAGTTCTATCAACGCAAAGACACAGATAATATTTAGCAACTTCAAAAGAACAAGAATAAGGCGAGTTAACGGGTTGAAGTAATAATAAGAAATGATTTGTAGTAAGGAATGGTTTTAAAAAATCGTGAACTAACGAACGGAACGCATCTACTGCGATACGCTCATGTTGAAGTAATAGGGCATCAGTAAGAAATGTACTTAATCATTACATAAAGAATCCACTATAATCGTCTCTTATATTTTCAAAACGGTTCCTTCATAACCACACGAATTCGTTATAAAATTCTCCACCAAGTACAAACTGACATTATGAGATCAGATGTTTGCAATTAATTATATTTAAACAAAAAAAAGCGTAGCGTACTCCATTGTTATTGCGGTAGATCCACAATCTTACAAAATTCGAGAATAAAAAACACTTAAAAAATATGACAGAGCAAACTAGAACACCGGCGGAAATAAAACGGCAAGTGGAAGAAATATTTACCTTGGCGTCTTTGGGCAATATGTCGTCAACAGATTCTGCCCTTTCGCTACCCTCGCGCTCCGTCCCCTCATCGACGTGTAGCACAGTGCAAACCTGCTTCCAAAGTCGAGTGCCACCGAATTTGGTTTTCTTTGAGATGGCAACGAAAACCTCCGTCACTATGTCGCCTAATGTTTTCTTACTGAAAACAACCACTAACTGCGATGAAAAGAAGACTGCCAATCGAGCACAAAAGGTACGACAAAAGTAGGTGAACATCTTCAACATAACAGTCTGGCTACACTGGCTACCTTCGCTGCCAGACGATTAGAAACGATTGCTGACAACCAAAGACAACTAATTAAATCGATATAGACAGTCGACTGTTCGCAATCAGTGATCGTTATCAACATAAGCATCGTATTCTCTGAAAGTCCTTACTGCTAATTATTTCCTTACGATCTGAAATAGGTGCATATCTACGTAACAAAATAACACGCATAACTTCAACTCGAAAAGAAACCTGTTATCACCGCGACGAAATTTCAGTTTTTCAATCTTCAAATTTCCGCGTAATCCATACAATACATTCTTGAAGCTTGATTTATCGTCTTTTTGAATAGTGCTCAAACAATAAGTGACCAACTCGGGCAACACTCCTGGTTCGATCGCCATCACGTTGCGGATCAATTCACCGCGAATCTAAATCGTTCATTTACTTATTACTTACACAATCAAGAAAACATTGATAAATACGAGCAAAGTATGGAAATACAACCTAAAAATAGTTTGAGCTCCTAAACTCGCACAACTACAAGATATCATCTGCGATGTCTAAACCCAAATTCGATCCTCTCCTTTCAAACTGGCCATACTTCACACTTATAAAATCATAGCTTATTTATCAATCGGCTTATTTCAAAACATTGCCACAGCTGTGAGCGGAGAGATAAGAAAAAATACGAAATGGGCAAACCCTGTCGCTCATTTCGGCATCAGTACGAAGAACAGTAAGCGCACGAAGAATGGAGACTCGGAAGGCATATGGATTGTCGCCTACCGTTTTCAGAAACATCTGCCGTAGATTATCAGCCGCATCTAAATACACGCAAACTACCAGAGGTAATAAATAAAAGTATTTCGCATCGATGATAGAAGTCGGCTTCAACAGCCACTTTATCGGATTCCGATACTTCATCTGCATCATAAAAATCCTTATCACCTGACTCAGGTATCACACACCTCCGTAATGATTAGTCAACAAACAGAGAATTCTTTAGGATAGCTCCGTTATTATTAAAATGCTTTTCCTTCACTGCATTTTTGTACGAAAAAACTGAAATTATTGAAAGCTTTCGCTAAGGTCATCTTATAGGGGAATTCAATCACAACGCGTCGCAAAAATTATGACCATGGAACGGCGGTGAGGCCAATTTCAAGCTCGATGCCAGGCGCAGTCCCAAGGTAAGATAGAGCAAAAGAGAGGGCTCATTAAATGCAGCTATATCGATGTGAAGTAAAGCACACATACGTAAAACTCAACTTGGAATACTTGTGTTAATTACACATAAATGCCACGGAAGGAGATATCAAAAGTAAAGAAGGCGCATGGGCCATTAGCAGAGCTGCTGAGCTGACTGCTACACACATTTACCGCCTTTTTCTTTTCACAGACCGATACAAGTAACATCGTCAACGACAAGGCAACCATTCTGGGATTATGCGATTCTCCTATCGGAATAGGGTAGTGTTCGCAATGACTGAAGGAATGAAGCTTATCAGCGAAATCGAACAAAAATTTGTGACATGTAAATAAGGAAATGAGTACCTTGTTGGGTCGATATGTTCGGCAATATTTCCGGAAGAGACTGGATGATAGTATCCCTCGCCGTGCATCTCCATTCCTCAAGCTCACGGTCGAATATCGAGTTGAACAGCGGCTTCGGATCGTATACAACGTCCAAGTAACGAATCTGTGCAATACATGCCCAATGCTAGACGATCGTTCGAGGCCTTATCGCCTTGTGCGCTGAACTCACGCATTTCCTTTATGTATTTGAGGCTTTTATTAATTCATCTCTTAGAATATTTGAACTATGGTACAACTTCGGATACAATGTAGCCCCTCGTTGCTCACTGGCGCTTCCCATTATCGGACTCGAAGCTTCTCAAACAAGACCCACCTCTTCAAAATGCACTTAACGATTCGTCGATGATGATAGTGTCTCTCTATTCAGACAATAGTAAATCAGAAACAAGTAGTGATGCACTTACTCTTTCGCGAAGTATTCAGCTTTCTTCATTAGCATTTCGAACACACTTGCTTGCGCGTTCTTCGTCAACAATAACGCCCGAAACAGAGTATCCTGGGAAAAACATAAATGAAATATCTTCGGTAGCATTTCCGAATTGAGTTCATCAGGAAAAAAGAATTGGATCAATGCGTAATGCCTTATACATCATAGATTTAAAAAAAAAAAAAAGCTTTTAGCATTAATTTCGATCGCCGATTAACCATTACTGTATATCCGGAGCAAATAGAACAATGCCGTAAAACATTGCAGACGAACATTAAAGGTGTCGGTTGGAGAATCTTGCTAGATAGAAGAGGTAGAAGAGAAACAGATGCACAAGAGCACAATAGTTGGCAACGATGCAGCCACATCCCCATCGGAAGGAAGAGAGTTCCTCATTATAACATCCAAATTTTAGAACGCAGGCACAATGCAGATATAAACGACGTTTCGAAATACTTAGCCGAATTTTAAAAGGAGGATTGCCTCGGCTGAAAAGCTCAGTGTTGATATTATCCTCCGTTTTCATGCTTCTTATAAGAATCAACGCCAACACCGGCATTGCCGTTAACTAAATGACTCTAATTAGTGAAGTACAAGTCAATCTGCCTACTTCATTGGCCATCAGCCATCACTGTTAAGTCACACAAAAAGAAAACAGTAACATAACGATGAACAAATAAAATACATACAGCTGGTCCCCTCTCGCTGACTGATGGCGATAGGTAGAGCAAAGTTTTGTCGTCATCTTCGATATCGGCTTCAAACAAACGCAGAAATATTTCCTTTTTCTGCAAGCGCGTCTCACGTAGGAACTTCCCAGGTTAACTTTACATGCGTAACAGAAGAGAGTAGTGAAATATTCCCGCAAGACGACCAAGAAATTACAATAGAAGGCGTTCTACCCAATCTCAACCCCCCTCCCCTCCTCCCTCCCTCCCATCCTTCTACCACCCTTCTCATAAAATCAAAAAATAATCATAAAGCTTAATACTTTCAATGTTTCAAACATTACAAAAGCTTCTTTGACCTTTGAATTAGGAAGAATCGGTTTGGTTGTCCAGCAAAACCCCGCACTCTAACTTTCAAGAAGCACAAGCAAAAATCAATAGCATTAACTGTTGCTGAGGTGAATTTCCGTTGCAGTGGAACAGGACAGTGCAAGTAGAATGCGAACTGAGAATTGCATTTCGTGACCTGAAGTTGAGGCAAAACAAACTATGAATTTATGCAGCATTATAATGAGAAGACGATATTGCAAGCAAATGCAATTCCAAACTATTCATCTCATTTAAAAAAACTCCGAGAGTATCTTTAAATGAAACGAAGAGTAAAACAGCTCACCTCCGTATCGTTAAGGTAATTATCCAAATTCCTCGCGAACGTATTGTGAGTGACTCTATCTGCTGCAAAAAAAAGCGACGACAATTTGAAGGAATGTTTTTTCAACCATAAACTTCCTCTTTTAAGCTATTGACTAAATTTCTGTACCAGTGTATTTTTCAACTTCTTTATGCATAGGGTTTCAGATTAGCAATCCTGCATTGAACAAGAGGAGTGGGTTAAGGATCTTTTCAGAGCTTTTCAAAACGATGTCCATACCTTTATAATGAAATAAAACACATTTTGAGAGAAAAAAAAATCAATAATGCATACCTTAAAAGTTCAATAACTAATATGAGGACTTAGTTTCTACCTCAGCTGATAAACAAGGAGTGGGAAAGAACGTTGGACGCAAGAAATATTGCTCTTCGTCTATGTTTTCCGTCTTTCCCATCCTCATCGAATTCGTTCGTTACCCCGAAACTAGGCTACGGCTTGAATCCTATTGCAGGATGGTGAAAGATGACAAGTCTATCGATCATCGTCGCACATATGCCCAAACACTTCAAAGTGTGCTCGAGTACGATACTTTATCAAATGAGTTTTTGGAGAATATATGTCATGCAAGAGTTCAGCCAATATCAGTTAAGTGAATACGTTTCAAACTGACTACGGTGAGAAGACGACGACGAACGATAATCATTCTTTCTTCAATTAGAGGAAACTTGCCCAATTTTCAACTAGCATCTGCTAACCAGAGAGGCAATATTTCGCACATACTCACTACTCAATTTGCAGACTGCATTTTTCGCTTGAATTCACAGATCTTACCACCAATAATTGCAAATCTTCCTATCAATAACAATATTATTATGGCATTCAATTCGAGCATTTTACTACACTTTTCTATTTTTTAATAGGGGAATTACCACAACCGCTTGTAAAGGTTTTTTCGCCTATGATGCTATCTCTTTTGATTCTAATATTATCGGCATCGGTTTTTATATGCATTTATCTGCAGCGAATTTTAACAAATTCTAAGCTTAAATAGGCAAAAATAGAGATTACGCTATCAAAATATTTAACAAACAACCAATGACATGAAGAATCTTGAAGAGTATCAGTGGGTTTTTCTTACAGGAAAATAATTTATAGCACGCACTACAATTGCGCATATGAAAGGAAGGGACTGTCTCAGTAACCACTTCGACTATAAGATTCGCAGATACCAAGCGAACACGTCAAAACGCGACGTGTACAGAATCTATTCTTTTTCTGACTGCAATATTCCTACCATATGCCTTATATTATATCCTAGCTTAAACGTTGAACTATTTAAGCTTAGAATCACATTTAACCTCATTTTGCGACGAAGCACATTGTGTACAGTGTTCCGCACCGACTGCTGCACCATATTTCTACAAATTTATCAATGAAAAAAACGATCACTTACCAATATAAGTGGATATTTTACCGTCATCGTCGACTCTTCTTTGCATGCCAATCTCTTCAAGGATCTTCTCGAAATCGTTTTGCGGTTCAATCCGTTCACCAATTGGCGCATCGCATATATCTGTATTCTGCGTTTGCGCGTAGAAACTATCAGTGCACGCCGGAACTCCTTCTCGCTTATGATCGATTCATCTGTCGCAAACGAATCACAAGGATCGGCCGCTGAATTTACTTCTCTTTTGTTATTTTAGAAATGATGAATTCGAGGAAGTGGATTTTTCATGTTTTTAGACTGACAGTAAGAACTTACAAATTTTTGAGATTAGCAAAACTAAAATAGTACTAAAAGTGTGCCTACTAGGAAGAAGAGAGCGGGATTGCTTCTATGCAAAAATCAACGCATCAAAACATGGCAGCGCACCGACTTTTAGTTACTAAACAATTACTAAACATAACGCACATAACTGTGCCTTATAATAAGTCCGCTGATTTTTTTATTCTCAGCAATTTTTCTCCGTTCCGAAACAGTTACCCATTTCCGTCCAACGTTTCCCCTTTTGGATCTCTCATAAATACAGGCGTTCGCAAATGTTTTCATCCTTGGTGGTCTACTTTTTTTTTTTTACTAAAACATTTCATTTCAGACATTTGCGTATTGAAAACGACGGTTTAAACCAACAGAATCAGCATGCTTTCGTCTCACTTGATCACGATGAGAGAATGCTGGAGAATAAAGGGAAGGTGGAGAGGAGAGGAGGGGAGGAGAAGGCAGAGGGAACGGAGAGAATGCCATTGGCTGCGAATATTTTTATGGCTCTAGATGAAGAAATAAATTCACGAAATTGCCCGAGGTCGCTTATTATCTTACTCATTGGTCGTAATAAAACTCTCGCTGCTCCTTTATGCTTCGTTTGAATGGACAAAATTTTCTTCCGTCTTGCGAAAAGTTCATTCACTTTCCTTGAAAAACGATTTAACCCAAAGGACAACGAATAACACAGTTCCACTGATTACCTCTGATTATCCACCGTTCCCCTGTCAGCTCAATTTTAAAAATCTTCCACAATCCAACCATCAACACAGCCTACATGTCTCACAAAACATCCTCATCTTTAACAATAATTAAATGCCTCATATATATATATATAATAAATATATATAAAATATATATATATATATATAATAATATAATATATATATATAATAATATATATACGCAATATAATTACAAAATGATTAATGTACTTTTTACTTGTTTACATTAACTTCTTTATACTAAAATATATTGCGAAGATAAAAACCACAACACCATGCTCAACTTGTCTATGCCCATAATAAAAATGTACCAAAAAGCTTTTTTACTTAAATTATAACTACCACTATACATGACAGATACAGGATCAACACCAATTCCGCATACCGTATGAGATACACCCTCGCAAGCGCCATTCACTTACACCCCCCTCAACACCATCATTGCTATGGCCCATGGCAGGACAACGACACGATGCGTTCTCACAAAAAAATTGCGAACAGCACCTGCAGGGGCACACACAGCAGTCAAATGATTCAAAGTCAAAAAACGCCACCAAAATTCTTACATCCTTTTGGCCGGATCGATGGCTGTTGTTATGCGACATTTTGTTGTAAACGCCACTTCATGAAAGTGTAATTTTTGTTCTCGATAAATGATTTTATTTATGCAGAAATGGAGATAAAGCGGAAGCTGCGTGCTATAATAATTTCCCCCGAGATTATCCGGCACCAAACGCAGATAGGAAAATGACCCTCTAATTATGTTGAAGGGGGAAGGGGGAGGGGGTCCCCCCGTAGGAAGTCCCCCCCTATTTTATTCATCATTAGGCTTATTATGTTCTGCTTGTCTCTTACAACCCCACCTAACTCCCCCCTCCTTTAACTACATATATTTATTATCATTGATAAAACCCCCCTCTACAATACCATGCGACCACATACATCCGAAATCGTCGTCGAAATCAGTATCCAGATCATCGTTATCAAAACTGGTCATCTTGCCACTGTTGTTTTACGGCCAGTGATAACTAAAAATGAAACTCGTCGACTTCATAACAAGTTTCCAATTCCATAGATAACGAAAATACACATGCTTCATCTCTTATTCAGAACGGCTGCGCTATTCGCCCATATTTTCACTATGGCAGCTTTATCAAGCGAATTAGAATCACTGAGGCAGAATCCGTCTCAGATATTCAACTCCAAGAAGATGGTGATCGAACGATTCTTGTCCTCTCTAAGTTCAGGTTTTCCAATTTTGTGTGTTAAAATAAGATCTTCATGGAACTGAAGTTTTTAAAGCATATCGCTAAGAAATGCAAACAGTAATCTGGTAATTTTAAAAGGCAGGTATTCACTCGCTATACCCTCACTCCCTTCGATCTGTGCTTATGAAGATATCTGTTTCCTCTATGTGGAACAGGTGAGCGGGGGGGTACTACTTTAGAAGAGATGTAGTCGAATGTGAAGAACTTGAGAGCAACCAAAATGTACAGAAAAATTGGAGCGCCAAGTTACTTGACAACATTTTCAGTATTACACTGTTGCGCTTCATTTCAGCTCCTTAGACCTTTTTTTTTCTCCTTCCTCCTTTTCCCCTCTCTTAGGAATAATTCTGAATTGTTCGAGTGCAGCAAATTGAACTTCAAAATCGATTAAACCTTTCCAACCGGACTTTGGGGTTTTTTTTTTCAAACCTTCCCGTTCTATAAGTGATACAATCAGTCTATTAAGATTCGCGAGAATTAAACACACATACAGAAAAATTTTGTCAAAATTGAGCGAATATTCGCTAAAAATTATCAAAACAAAAAAAAAAAAACCACAGTAAAAAAAAGATCACAACAAAGATTTAAAAATGCCGACTACAATTAAAAAAAAGTGGAATATGCGGCAAGAAAGAAATCGAAATTAACTGAAGAAAAAAGAGTGAAAAAGTGGAGATTTGCAATGGAAAATATTGAATTCGGTGAATGAGAGGAATTTAGAGAACCTGAAATGACACATGGTGGAATCTTAGCATGCGTTTGCTGAAACATTGTAAAAGTGAACCATACCTAAATGCTCAAAAAAAAAAAAAAATTCACGCGTCAGTAACTCTATTATTTTTGAGGTGTGAAGTACAAATCGGTCGAGTTTGTAGTTGCTAGTAGGCTGAGATGACGTAAACACTTTTTTGAAGGTGAAGATCATTCGATACGTACGAACATACCTGAGATGATCGAGCACGTTTTGAGATGCGCATCACCCTCAAAAACGTGAAAGACACACATTTGAGAAAAACTAGAAGGAAATCGAGAAACATAACACAATCCCCACACAATCTATAACAAAAAGAAGCACAGCAGTGAACGATGGCAATTATAACGATTCCAGCAAACTTTAAAAACTTAAATTTGGCGCCATTTTTGCTGGCTCAGGCGAGGATTGAAATGCTTCCGTCGACGCACTTAGACACAAGCGCAGGCGCACGTCTCTACAGGTATGTTAATTACACAAACATTGAAGAGTTTCGTTCCATCATTTATGAATTGATGCGTCGCGAAAAGTGAGGCAACCTAGTAGCATGAGGTGGTGAGCGAATCTTACGAGGACTTTGCAAATCCCTTCATCTTGTTTATGTGGGGATTGGATGTCTGCCTAGAAGCAGCACTCCAACAAAACGACTCAACGGCTTAAAATCCTAAGGACAACAGGAGCGTTAATTCTTCGTTGGGGGTCCGTCCTCAGCAAATGCCTTGTTGGTTTCAATTTGAGGGCGCCGTCGCCAGAAGTGTCACTTTTAGGAGCCAAAAAGAATCTGAGAAATATAGCACCTGGATAATTTTCTTCTGAAGTTTTCAACGTTCAGACTTTTCCTCAACGTCGCAAGCCGCGTTGCAAATTCAAATAAATCGGTAATACTATTTATTCCACGTAGTTCTCCAATTCTCATCACATCTTTCGATCTTCAGCCAATCTTCAACAGACACATTAGAAAAGCAGCACTTTTAACAAGCAGTTCGGAAGTTGCGCTTCGTCGTTACCTGTTTCGAAAATCGTCAAAAAAATGAAGTTTTCCTTGGAGTTTTTTTTCCATTGGTGAAATATTTTATACAGTATTCTTTAAAACCTACCGTTATTTGTTTGCTTGTAACCCCACTTCAATTCATCATTTTCCATGGACCGTCTCTTTCAATGACATATTTCTCGGCAAACTGCAAACGTTATAACCCCTATATTGACTCATCATCCCTTAACCTTCTGAATCCACGTCAAATTTAAGCGCACGCCTTGAATTGGCAAACACTGGATTTATATTATTTGTCTTACGGGAAACTTGTTTGGAAAGTTGCCAGCAGGTTGAAGAAAACGGAGCATGGATGAACATATCCTACTACTCACTTAGGCCCATCAATTTTTCTCAAATATAGCCCTTGCCCTTATTTTTGTCTCGATTAAACATTCATCCAGAAATCTGCGATCGCTAGAGGACCCCTCTAAGTCCCCTATCGAACATACGCCCATTTCGGACAAGGATATACGATGCGCTATTTAATGCATAACTTGTAGTCTGAACCTTGCAGGACGTTGTCTTTTATTTCGTCTTGAATAAAAGGAACAGGATAAGCAAAGATGCAAATTGCTTATTGCCGGAATTTCCAGCGAACATGCAATATACGACTACAAAAACGAGCATCACATGGAGTTCAGAGTTTGGATAACGCGAGCAGTGAAGTTTCTAAGGTGTCCATAAAACGACCCCGACATCCGAGTTTGGTACGATATAGTATGGTACTTAGGGATACAGTAAAGTGTTGAAAAGCAGAATAGAAGCCGACATATTAGAATCAAAGCACAAAATATCAGCGGTAGTAATAATAATAACTTTATTCGCAAGAAATAAAGTAGGAAACACTCGAAACTTCGATTAGCGAATAATAATACGTGGACAAATAAATGCAGTAATTCGAAAAATATGACTATGCAGTTAGATGATAGTGATGATTGCTGAAGATGGATAGCAGAATCGCACTTATCATAGTTTTACTCGACGCTTCGGCATCGCATCGTATGCCATCATCAGAAGTAGATTTTCAAGACCGCAAAAAAGTCAAAACGTCGAGTGAAAGTGTTGACATCTACTCTTATGTTAATTAAGATCTGCATCTAATACAAGAAAGACCACACCTATGATTACGATTATGCTATTTAGAACTTGTTTTGAGTCATATAAAAGCGCAAAATCAATTAATTCCGATCCGAATAGAGCCGACACTTTCATAGAGTTCTTTTCTCATATTAAATTTGATATACGATTTATGCTAATAATTATTAATTTAATAAAATTTAATGGTTATTATTCCACCTTGGTTAGGTACTGCAAGCGCAGACTTCTCAGGGCAACGCCATAGGTTAAAAAAAACCTAATTTCGCAAATCCCATTAGTTATAAGTAAGTGCTGCGCGCTTGAGTAAAACTTCGTTGAGAGAGTTCATATGCTTTACTAAACTCAGTAGCCCTATGAATTCAATCAACGTTTTTGGTTCCATTGTTTTTGATGAATAATCCCATGCGCAGGGGTAGAGGCGGAGGCGAAAATGGGAATTTCTTCTTCACTGCGTAAAACACTGGGAATGTGTGTGCTCACCTACTCATTTACCTTGAGGGAGGGGAAGGGGGAGGGGAGGGAAGAGGGGGACGTAAATCTTCCTAAAGGGACTTCTCAATGATTCCGCTGTAAGGTGTTCTAAATAAAACTGGAAGAAAAAGCTCATTTAAATCCGGAAATTGTATTAGCAAACACTCCCCTGCGCACCTGAAGTTTTGTAAATTACAAATGAAAACTGTGATAGAGAAAGACGGTGCATTATATGACAAAAGTGGAAATTACTGGTATGTCCTTTGTTTTTTGTATGGTCTACTTGCCGCGATCATTGGGGTCTTGGTCTCGGGCATGGATGTTGATATTTTTTTAGCCGGTTGTGGTTTGTTCCGGCACATACGAATTATGGCTTTCCTGATGAGTGAGATAGATTCGAATAAGGATGTAATGCGAAGAAATTTGCAGGTAATAAGGGAACACTTCAATTATCCTTTAGTATTTGAATGGAAAACAACAAGAATTATTAAGTTCGATTTAGTTTTTTCAATGCATCGGTCATTCTTTACATCAGGAGTTAATTTAAGAAGCACGAATTTTACATACGTATCCTTGTGGTTGTGTCCATATATAATTGCAGCCAGCATCATCCCATAGACCTGATAGATCTATGTAGTTGACCAAGACGCATGTGACATTTAAACCGCAACATAGATCCGGCTGAGTGATTCTCCAGTTGGTGAAAGTCGGTATATCGCCATTCGACAATCGCCAGGTGCCATTAACTTTGGTTGAGTCCAATCCAGTATCTGTAGGCCCCACGTTTGAGTGTTAATTCTGTAATAATTGGTGTGACTTGGCGCCCTTTTCTTTCCAAACTTTTAGATGAAGTTCTATTTAGCAAAACCTCCTCGACCTCTTTTTTGCATTATATTTAAGGCTGAGATGCTCCAGACATACAGCTACTTCAATTTTTAAACATCTGTGACGCAAACAGGTTGACGGAATCATAGACGCTTTAACGAGCTAAACTGGGTTTTTCTCATGTTGACAGCATAAAGAAATGACCGTTAACAAAGAGCTGCTCCTCCTTCGATGTTATCCATGCGAGCTTCGCCCGAATCCTCCGCATTAAGTTGCTTGCATCGTCAAACGTAGTCTGACCCGGCATCTTAATTTCATTTATACATTAAGTAAAAATGACTAATATAAGGGCATAGGGTTTGAAAACGTACAAAAATGGAGCAATTTATGTTCTTTGCTCATCTAAGTGGTTATCCGTGCGAAAGAGAATCGACTAAAGTGAAAGAACGAGGGCCATCATCGAGGTACATCTGGAAGATAGTGTTTGTGAACGGATTGCACTGAAACGGTATATTGGCGAGTGGTAAGCGAATCATTCAAAAAATTTACGTGGCCGCACTCTCGAGAAAATACGTTTCATTAGAGTCCATAACGAATGTTGTGCAGAACAAAATCAAACGAATAATAGGCGTTAACAATACTATCTACCATATAGCGTTTTAACGTATAACAAACGAATTTATTACAAAAGCACTTATTACAAATTCATTTTGGCATTAAAAAATAAAAATTCTTCGAAAATATATTTGTTCTTCTATAAAAATATTGAATGCTTGAAGCTTCTTAATATAAAAAAAAAAAAACGAAAATATTTCTAGAGTAATTAACCACGAATCAACCATAACTTCAGCTGTAAGTTTTCCAGCTCAATATTGAAATATTTTTCTGTTCTTACAAGCATTTATATGTTTCAAATATTGAACAAAAAGAAGGTATGAATGCATCTAGAATCGAAGACAGCCGAGCAGTAATTTCGCACCTTTGAGCTGTTTAACATTAGCTTATGAGAATTAAATGCTTCAAACTGTTGTTTATGCATGAAAGCTTTTCCAGCATAGTTCAAGTTCAATCAACTCCAATTAGCTCCAGCTAGCGTTCATTTGTGGTGCATCTTGCCGTATAAGTATGGTGTAAAGTTTGACAGCACTTTCCAGCATTTGGAGCGAGAAATACTCTTCAAAGGCGAGAAATGCTCGTAATGTTGTTTGATAACATTAATGCATCCCAATTTTGAAATGTATTTTCTATGTGCCCGGCCTGTCGGTTCAATTTAAAGCTAGGTAAAACGAAATGAGTACTAATGAAGCGAACTTAACGATAAAATCCAAACGCTTATTTCTTATTATTGTTAAGATATTGTAAGTAAACACTTACTGCAAGATAGCACCACATATCTCGTATCGTCCATCCTCTAGAGCATGTCGCTGCTGAAAATGAATTACTAAAGTTAAGCTTACCTAGGCAATTTCAGTGCAAAAAAAAAGGTGTGCTGCGGAATAAAATCCCCTTTCAAAGCAGAAAATAAGAAAAGGATTGCACACTCGAAATAAAATCCCCTTCGAGTATTGTGGCAAACATTAATTCATCAGATTATATGCAAAAGTGGCAAATTTTCCATCACCATCCACTGGCAAAGAAATTCTGTCAGGGAACGCGAACACTCATATTTTTTGATTCAGTACTGCTACCACGACACAGGTTTGCGGGAGAGGGGTAGGGAAACAGCTGAAGTGAGGAGGCAATAAAATATAAGAACAATGTAATCTAAAGAAAGTAACATCTTCGGGAGGAAATAAATAGTTCTACTGTTGCGCTACTCAGCGTAAACTTGACCACATATGCAAATGACCGATCAAAATGAACAGAAAAGCTCTTTTATGTACGATAGTGAGACGAATTCGAATAATTAACCTGTAATTTCGGGAGGTGAGGAGGAAGGAGCGCAACAGTCTTTTTGCTCTTCCTTGATTATTCTCTTGCATATGAAAATACATCTATAGGTTAAGTTAAAGTAACATCAAATTACCCAAAAGATTTCAACCAATGCAAGGTCAGTTTTTCTGATTCCATAAAATAAACTAATGAAATCCGCAAAATAAAGAAAAAAAAAGACGAAATTTACCATTCACAGAGTGGTTGTGCACAAAAAAGCAATAAAAAACCGACAAATAGCATCCCAAAAAAGCACGTGGAACGTTAACTGTAGTACTGAATTAACAACTATTGTCGTTTTATACCGACAAAGATATAGTCGAATTTTGACCGAACTCATGTGATCCCCTGTTATTATGCTTATTATGCGTATAGCGTTTTTTCAGCTGCGCACATTTATTTGGTATGAAACCGAGATACGTCAATATGCTCATAGAAGATATTGTAGAACGCTAATATCAACGATCTGTTGACTTATGAATAGCTGCTTCTACTAAGCGATGAATGAATTCCACTTATAGATGATGCATAATTCAGTTATTTATAGATGATAAAGAGTATAGATTGAAATTATACAATTCTCTATATGCTTTTTTTAAAGACAATTTTTGCACAAGTTTATTCTCAAAGCAACTATCAAAACACACACAAAAAAAAAAAAGATTTATAGATAGATATTAATAGGTTTGCCTTTACTTGAAAGATGTGGTTGAGATAAAATGCTACATATGAGGCTCTTTATATGGAGAATAATGAGAGAATTGATGAAATCTTTTGCCGCAAAGATCCAACACATCTGATAGTCGATATGCTCATGATCGTTGCTTTGCAATGAAAATCCCACGGCATATTTCGACGGAAATTAATTCGCAAATAAGATATTGTTGTTAACGTTTCAATCTACGATGTTTGCATTCAATCAAATGGAAGAAAGTGAACAACTCGTTTTTCTTTTTCATTTGTCTTAAGCGTAACAAGCAAAGGTCGTTCAAATTCTTCGTATATCATCTTGGACGTTCATGCCTAAGAGTGTTTTTTTTTCTGTGCGTCATGCAAAAACTCAAAAAAAAAAAAAAGAGTTGGAGGAAATATTATTTTCTTCTCATTATCGAATTACCTGACAAACAAATATTAGGATTTCGAATACGATATATATGATAATGTAGAATGAGGTTTCTTGTGCTTCTTTGTCTCAATTTCCCGAAGCGCAGTGCATATTGCAACCGTTGCTGTAACTATCGTCTTGGGATAGAATCCACAATGACTTCCTCTAAAGATTTTTGAGCTTTTTCAGCATGAAAGGCATAGGAAAAATACGATTAGTAATGTGGTTGGATTAGCTATTAATAGGTGAAGAAGAAGACATTGGATGTGAAATTTTTAGTTTTGCTCTTATCCGGCGAAAGTATTTTACACTGAATTAATTATTCGAAGCCTTTATCGCTTATAGTCGATTTATATAAATGCTTAAAAGGAAATTTTTTTTCTGCTTTTCACAAATAATTACCTAGAAGAAGCAACAAGTATTTATCAAGTGTTGCAGACTTAGGCGAGCATCAACCATATTTCATATTTTTTTATTCGTGGCTAAAATACTGAATTACCTCTGTGCAATTATCATAGTCCACCTATTTGATTGTAAGAGTTTAAAGTAATCTCACATAAAGTTCCATTATCTGGTATACTATTTATAGGTGTACTGGGTGCCATAATATACGTTTATTAACTAATATATAATCATCTGAAATAACCACAACAAGTACCATATGAATATAAAGAAAATTATTGTAACGATATAGCTGAGATTTATTTTTTGCATATATAAATCGGCGCTCATTTTCTATATAGCAATATAAGGAATATTAACGTTGATTTTATAGATTGAATCGGAGAGACGAAACATTTGAGCGTTTCGACAATGATGGCGTTTAGTCTTTTTTTCTTTAAGAATGCCGTTCGCTTTTCTTTAAAAAAAAAAAAAAGATCTATTATGGCGTTAAGGAACTATATATGATGATATATTTCGAATGAGATTTGAGTGGAAAATCATTTAGAATAAATGAGTGCATCAATGACAGGTAATGAACACTTCGGCACGATAACACACTTTCATGGCCGGATTCTTCACACACACACACACACATACACCGACAACTCCACTACTATCGCCATCATGAAAACAACTAGTTGCTCACACTACTCTCGATCACTATCGAAATTCACTAATCTATTTTTATGACATCGCTATTTTCTCGCATCATCGATTTTATTCAACTGAATTAATTCTTAAATTTACAACGCAAAAGAAATATTCTAACATTATTTATTATTTAATTAATATTTTCAGATAATTCTCTCATATTGTAATTTAGATTCACGCTTGTGCATAGTTGAATTTATTACAAGTATATTTATTTAATCTTTATTGAAGAAAATAAAAATTTTTTTCCCAAATTTTGGAATATGCATTTCTTTTTGTAGATGAATAGTATAAAGGAGGGGTTTTCTTGCATATGATCACTCTTATGCATAAATATAGATACGTACATTCAAACTTAAATAATGAAGAAGAAGAAATTTGTTGTTCTAACACTCTCTCGTGATATTCAATTGATGGACCTTTACAAGTTACTATAATTATTTTTTTTTGCTTATATCTTTTAATTTCTACACGGAAGATTTTCAATTTTTTGCGCTTTCGCACATTTGCCTTATAGAGGACATTCTAACCCTTCGTATCTATGCCTATGTGTATGGATCTGTCTGCTTGTTCGATAGCTTCAACTCGAGAACCAATGAGCTCGAGTTATAAATTTTTGTAGATATAATCTATATTATAGAGTGATTGTTGTTTTTCATTGTACATGGGATCATTTAGAGAAAACGAGTTTCTCTATCAAAGATTCCTATGAATGGTTGGGTTACTTAAGAGACGATGGCACTATTCTACATATATAGCTTCATTCTTGTGATCAGTGGAACCGGCTGCTTGCTTGAGTGAAGTGCAAAAGCGTAAATCGTTCCACTCCAGCTGGCACATTCTAATGTTTGTTTTTGCAAGCTTCATGAAAAGCTTATTCGCTGTATGAATGAAAGTGGTGACTATAAACGTCAAAAAAAGGACATATGTTGTCCCGTTTCGCTACTCACTAGCTCTATTGTACTCTTATTTTTTCTGATCGATTTACGAATTTGCTTCACAGGTGTACAGGTGCCACACCTGTATAGCAAATACAGGTGTCATTCTCAATTTGCAATTGCTCGGTGCAATGTACGGACCTTTTTGTGTTGAAACGTCAATAATAAATAATAGATTCGTATCTTTATTCGTGAGCAAATATAAGAATCCTTTTAAAATGTTAGCGAAATTTGAGATTAGAAAAAGAAAAACCTCTGCGACATACCTCAAACAGTGAATATTATTGAAGTAATTACAGTTAAATTGTTTCAACAATTTTCTAATAGCTCTCTAAATATTTTTGTAAAGTTCACATCACTTAATTTTTATCATCGTTCTGTGCTCGATAATTTTATTTTGCCCTATCTAACGTCAACATTGGAGTTATTTTGATGGGAAGCGGTTGTTGCTCTTTGAAATGCCTAGAATACCTCTTCCATGTGATCTTTGGGCTTCTTAAACGTTATTATCTGTTCTCGGCGAAGTGCTATTGATACGCAATTGTTGACGAGTTGTTTTTTCGAAAAGTGCGAGCATGATCTTATCACGTAAAATCCTCTTATCAGTAATAAAACACCACGGTAAATTAACTATCTCCTCATTTTGAGCGATCACTCACTCATCTGCAATACCTAACATAGTTCCGATTTTGTTGCTTCATCAGTTAATTCCTTTTTTTTTGGTGAATATTAATGAGATGATCTCAAGTTGAACTGAGTTTATTATGATTCGTTTTACTTTTCGAATCCGTTATAATAGGAAAACCACATGGAACTTAGGAAAATAAGTCTCGACCACTCGCTATTCGGTTGTTTTTATTTTTCATTTAAAAGAAAATCGTTGAATGCTTTTGATTTTATCAGGGATGTTATCAGAATGAAACAACGATGGGCAATTAAGAAGGCACTCTTCTTATGTTCGATTAACTATTTGTCTTGAGAGAGAGGGAGAGAGAGGGAGAGGGGAGAGAGAGAGAAAGAGAAAGAGAAAGAGAAAAATAATCCAAAAAAATATTTCTTTTTCTACAATTGGATGATTTTTATTGCAAAATTAATTCGAGAGTTCTGCTGTGTTATGTGTAATTTCTAGTCGGCGCATGTGGCTCTTTTTAGCGATTGTCGGTGAATCACGTGAAAATCGCTTCGAATTTCACAAAAAAAAATCTTTTCATTTTATGCGATATAATTTTTAATATTTACCGTTTTGTCTTATCATAAAATCAACACAGTGTAATAACTCATAACTGGTTATATCAATGTATCGAATAAAGACATATATTGTAATAGAGAAATGTGCAACGCAATAAAGTTGTATTTTAAAGTGCGACCCATTCGTAGCGTCGCTCTAATCTTTTTCATAGATTTTCATAGATAGAAGGTGACAATCTATCGATGCAGAAACTATTGATCGAATATTCTCTATTATTACTCTCTTTAGATAGTCTAATAATGTTCGATTTTATTATGAGAGTTAGTCAGCCATCACCTAAAAAAACTTTTCTATCAGATCATCAAAATTATCGCATTGTTTACGAATATGGTGTTAAATGTGTACTTGAAATTTGAATCGAATTAAGCAAGTTAAAGAATTCACTATTTTGCGCCTTTTATAGAAAAGTGTAACGAATACACAAGACACTTCAATTTTCTTTTCTTTTCTTTTTGCAGTCGCCGCACATTTCACGATTTCTTCTTGCTGACATTTGCATTCATGCGTCATTGTCTAAGAGCGTTTGTTTTTGCTGATTTTTTTTAAAAAATCATTTCATTTTCTGCGTTTCATCGTCTTTTCCTTTTCTGAATAGAATAAATTCTGTTTCTTTCTCAGATAGAATAAGCGGTTGGAAATAATCAAAACACCATATGTCTATGTTTCTCGCTTCACACTCGTCTTTCCTTGCATTATTATTATTATCATATTCTCATAGCTATTTTTCAGTACACTGAAAATCATTAGGTGTTCGTTCCGTTTATCAGCAATTGTGTGATCACCTGAAATCAAGAGATATTTTTTCTTCAAATTTTTAAACATGATAGAGAACGTTTAAATGGATCGAGTATACGAAATTTTTTCCACGTGATTGACAGTTTTAAGAAACATATTGTCTTTCGGTCAGCGAATTCTGGATACGATCCTGATATCATCACCTACGAATATTTATAATGCATATATATATATATATATAATATATATATATATATATATATATATATATATATATATATATATATATATATATGATATGCTAGAAATGAAATGTTTAATAGATGAAAGTTCAGTTTTTTATTATCAATGTCACTTATATAATAGAAGAAATGTCGAAAAATTTTCACTATGATTTAATTGCGCATTTTGGAAGAATTTCTCAAATTTAAACATCATTCGATTATATATTTCATTCATATCGCATTTTAAAAAGTATTCCTCTGTAAAGATTCAATCTGTTATGCTAATATTTCGCTCATTATAAATGAATTTCTATGTTATTTTTCGACCTACTATGAATCTACTGTGTGTTGTAACAAGTTTCCATAAAAAATGCTCTTTTTTCTTAAATAAATGAAACCACTACATTAGATTAAATTTCTATTCAATTAACGCCTTGAATATTTTGTTTCGTTGAAGCCATTTCAAGTGTCAATAAGCGTTCTATTACATCGTTGTTTCACAACAACAAATCGATCGAGTATTTTCATTAAAAGCGTTGTGCACTAAAATGTTCAATTTTTCAGTTGGCCAAACAAAAGAATGATGATGTTGCGTGCGAAACATCTAATGCGTCCACTATTGCGAAGTTTAGCAACAAGTGTAAAACCGCCAGAAAATGCATCATTGGTCACTACCGAATATCGCATCAATTCAATCAGTAAAATCGGTGTTCGTGACCTTAACGGCAATTACAATTCATCGGAGCCTCGACATCAACACACACACTCAAGGCGAGAGCCGATTTAAAAAAAGCACAAAGATTGTCGTCAAAATGGGAAGCGCTGTGATTACGCGTGAAGATGAATGTGGTCTCGCTCTTGGAAGACTCGCTTCCATCGTTGAAACAGGTCCGTGAAGTCTTTTTTTTCTTGCAAAAAGTGCTAGCAACATGAAAAATTACACATAATCGACTAGTAAAAGAAATTGCTCTTCGAATATGGAAATTTTATTATGGACTTACTGTCATAATTGAAAAGCTTTCGATAGCCTTAGCATGACGGTCCTCCGCTATCATTGGTCTTTGCATCGTTCTCGAAGGATATCGCCTTTTGAGGCCGCAAATACATCAATGCTTCAACGTTTATGAAGTTTCTTTTGCCTCATTCTTTGCTATCTAAAATGACAATAAAATATGGAACACTGTTCTGAGTACTGTATTTTAGGTATCCGAACTGCAACAAAGTGGTCGCCAATGCTTATAGTGTCATCAGGGGCAGTAGCGTTCGGAAGACAGAAACTTCGCCAAGAGTTGGTGATGTCGATGTCAATGCGGCAGACACTACGTGGTCGGCAGGTCTACAAGCCGATAAGAGAGCTTGTGCTGCCTCAGGAATGCCGGGTCTCATGAGTCTATACGAACAACTTTCCAGCAATATGGCATTACCGTTGCACAGGTCACATCTTAGATATTTCTCTGAGATAGGGGAAAACTCCAATTTCAAATCGAGATTCTAGGCTGTACTCTGCGTCGTTAAATGAATGCCAAACTAACGACTAAATCATCGAAATTTCCCCAAGAGATGAGGCATTATTAATGGAAGCGCTTGTTGCGTACTGGCTAGACGTCATAAGCGATGCTAATGACAACCTTTAATCAGTAATCTGAGACAGTAATGAGAGATATCTAAGATGTGAATTCTTCGAAGCTATCATGAAAGCTATATTTTATAGGTACTATTGACGAAGCCTGATATCGATGACCCACAAAGGAGGAAAAACTCCACGCAACAATTGAAAGCCTTTTGAATCTGAATATTATTCAATTGTGAATGCAAACGACGCAGTTGCGCCGATCCAAGACTTAAAATGGTACGCAATGGCTAATAATTCAGTGCATTTTTTTCTGTATTATTCTTACTGGCAAACATGATTGTTCTGTTAAAGATCCTTAATGATAGGTAAAACGATCTCTAAAAGCAATTGTGATTGCATGGGATCATTATGAATCAACTTCATCACAATTATACAGTCAGTGAAATTAATTTATTGCTCTATTCAAAACTCCCGGCCTATAATAAGGCAGCTGGATAGAAGAAGTCGCAAAATGGAGAAAATAGTTGCGGGTTTTGAATTGATGATGGAGGTTTCCTAACAAGTGCAGTCTAGAGGAGTCTCAAGTCTACACAACAAACGTTACAGCTTGCTTTGGTGCCCAATTTATAAACATGATATGTGCAACCAACCAGAAAAAAAAACCACAAATTTTGGTGGAGCTCACCTGCTTATCCTCAATTTATGCCTCTCATCATTGGCGCTGTTGAATGAACGCTAAATGATTGTTTCTAGGATATCCGTGTAAATATATTGCAGCATATCAGTGATAATGACTCGCTGGCTGCACGACTTTCGGCAGAGATTGCCGCTGACCTTCTTATCATTCTTTCGAATGTGAATGGTGTCTATACGGGACCACCAGATATGGAAGGCTCACGGTTGTTGCATACTTATACACCTTCCGAAGCGTCTAGCGTTGTCTTTGGTGCCAATTCAAAATTTGGAACTGGTGGAATGGAATCAAAGGTTAGGGAGTCTCATGAATTGCACTCACTTCATTGGATGTGGATTAGCATAGGTGTTTTTCAAAATTGAATCTTTACTCAAATGATATCAATGAAGAGTGATTTCTTCAATATATTATTATAAGCGGATATGCATTCATATTCGCTCATCACTTCCAACAGTGGAAAATTAGAAATTTTAATCGCGCATCTAGAAATTCTATCGTTCAAGGTTGGAATATTATCCACCAGCACATTTTCGATTGAGGCAATGATGAAAAAACGACTGATATTTTGCAAACTTTTAATGCAACCCTAAAGTATTATAGGTTACGACTGAAGAAATGGAAATTCTGAGTGATTTTTTTTTCCGCGCGCCAAACACTTAAATTTTATAATTTTCCAACCCTTCACAACATCAATCGCTCATTTTTGAACTTAGAGAGTAAAATTGAATTTCTAACCTGGGTCATTTGCTCGAGCGCCTCAAATTTAGATGTTGAGATCAATCTGTAAATATTACCAAAATGATAATATAGAGCACTTTGTTTGAAACAGGTGGCTGCATGCGTAGCTGCTCTCGAAAGTGGAGTTGCGACAGTGATCACGAATGGTCTCGAGCCGAATGCAATAACTTCAGCGGTAGCTGGCAAGAAGATTGGCACAATGTTCTGCAAAACGTCTCGCTATGAGGGACCACCCATTGAGGAGATTGCCGCGAAATGTACGTCTCAAGCTGCTTATGCTTACAGCAAACGGAGGCCTTATTCTTATGTTAGAAAAGATGTAAAAAAACACTGTTAAACGTTTCAAAAGGAAAGTGTCCATTTGACCTAAAGATTTTGCCAATAACTATACAGGTTTGCCTATTACGGGAATTATTACTATAGTATTCGGAATTTGGCACAAAAATTAGCATTCGGCATTTTCCACGAGAGCAGGAACACCTTCTGTTATTGGCAGTTTTATTGTGGACTTTGCATTTGTCAATGCTCGACGCAAAACAGATTCAGGGGACGGTACCCTATCGGACTGTTGAATGGCTGCACAATACGGCAAATGCTATTACGGCCCACTTAAAACTATAGTGGAAACCTCTGAAGGGTGTTGAAGCAAATTATTTAGATACGTTTACTTCAAATAAGTGAATCTAATATTCTCGGAATTTGTGCTTCGTTAAGGTCGAGAAAGTGGACGTACATTGCAATCATTAAGCAATGAGGAACGCTCACAAATTGTACGGCATATGGCCGAACTTTTAATCGCTCGTGAGAAGGATATTTTCGACGCCAATAGAATTGATATGCAAAATGCTGAGAGCAATGGTACGTATGCCTTCGAAAATTTCTTGCACTCATAAATGGAGGCAAACTGCATTCAAGAAAAATCAATGAAATGCCAATTTCAATTACCGTCAGTCGATTTGATTTCCCATATTTCGGTAATGAAAAATTGTTGAAATTACACATCAATGAAATATTTCCTAATAGAGGCACTATTCGTATTGTATATACAATAGTGGGCGTTAGCACAGTAAATATGCTTGAGTGATAGGTTTAGAAGCTGCAATATTTCAATATCTAACGTTAGCTGAGAGTTAAAATTAACAGCTGTCATATATGCAAATTCCTTACTAACAAGAGTATAAGGAGATGAAAGATTGAGGGTATTTGTTACGTTAAAGTCATTTTTCACCTCCATAGTAACTATTTTAGCTTCTCGTCTTAAAATTCCAGGAGTGCAGCAGTCGTTGCTCGGACGTTTGAAGCTGACCAAAGCAAAACTAGCTGACCTCTACAATGGCCTCAGTATGATTGCCGATTCTGCAAAATCACTGATCGGTCGGGTGCAGCGTAAAATCAAAATTGCGGAAGGCTTGGTTCTTGAGCAAATAACTGTTCCTATCGGTACACTTCTGGTCATTTTTGAATCACGGCCAGACTGCTTGCCACAGGTATTTCTAAGAGCTGTTATGACATAGGTATTTCTAGTGGCTAGTGCGAAACATTTTGATGGTTAACTAAGAATGAAGAACGTTTCTCTCATCTGTCAGTGATGGGTTTTTGCGCCCATCGAAAGAAAGTATTGATGAGCGCATAGGAAAGATGCGAAATATAAGATTCAGGTTCGCTTAAATTTTGCACATTAGCATCGCAACGTTACTGACACGTAGACACTTAAAATGCTCGAAGTTTTGCACATGCAAGAGCTTTTTTGAATAAATGTTGAGCAGAACGCGCATCGATTCACTTAAAATTTCAATCCATTTTCACTTATATTTTATCATCGGCTGGCAATTTAAGACGCATCAGTATCTATCAGTGTCTCTTTGGCAAACTTTCTCACCTGTTTAATTGGTGGAAAATGTCGAACCTCTTTGTTTGCATTTCCAAATCTGACAGCATCATAGGTCGGTGAACATGCTATTTTCAGGTCGCAGCCTTATCAATCGCGTCCGGAAATTCGTTACTATTGAAGGGCGGAAAGAAGCTGAAGAGAGTAATAAAATGCTTCACTCTGTTGTTCAGGTACTGGAATTTTTGTCGCTTCGTTAAAGAGAATGAAAATTGCTGTAATGAACTTTCACCTTATTGTTCTACCGTCGCTGGCATTCCAACAGTCACAACCTCATTAGAATTGCGAAGAAAACTCTATGCAGAAAGGTCCAGAATTTTTTGTCTCTCATTCTATATTATGCAAAGGAAAACTGTTGTCAAACTGAAGGGATCAGAAACTTTTTTTTGCATTGAACAAATCAGAATGTCTCAAAATAATGAATTAGTGGAAGCAGCGCTCTTCCACTTCACCGAGTTTCCAACCAATAATGGGCCACTCCCGCAAACGAAATGCCTCTAACTCGAGTCATCTTAAAATTCTGACTCCCAAACTTTGACCTCGCACAGAAGAAATCTACTCCTAAAGAATTTCATTCCCGAAAGGTGTCGATTTTCTAAATCTCTCCCCTTCCAGGGCAAAAATGCCAGGTACTGCTGCTACTAATACTATTGCTGCTTGGACTATTATCATCCCTATAAATTAAATTTACTATGAAAGTGCTACCACCAATCACTTATCTAAGTAAAGAGGGCCAAAATTGCGAAGGCCAGGCCAGGCAAACTCCGATTCGGTTGCTCTCACTGTGGTGATTTCCGGCCTCCCGACGAAGATCACTAAGTCGGAAGCATTCGAACCAGCATTGAAACATATACATCTCGAGTATATACTTCAAGTAGAGATTCTTGTTTTTGACGCTGGGAAAAGCAAGTAAAGGAGGCAAATAGTGAAATTTTGTCACTCCCACTATAATATCGGTAGAAAAGCAGTCGACTTGCATGACTCCCGCTCCGGAAAAAAGTCAATTCCCTAACCGTGACTCTTCCTATAGCAAGGAGTTGGCATCCGATCTGGCTCGGAATGTGCTGGGGTTAGCTCCTCGAGGTCAATTCCCGAAGTGTGCTATCGCTATCTGCAGGATTTAATCTCATATCTTAGGTTCCCATATCTTATCTTATCTCATCCCCATACTCCATATATTAGCCCACTTTCATTTCATTCAGGATTTAATCCCCATATGTTAGCTCATCAGCCGCTTCCAGTGTTATTATAGGAAGCGTTAGGAACCCATGGGTACGATATGCGTGATGCGATAACACTGATCCGCTCACGTGAGGATGTCGCCGATCTACTACAGCTGGATCAGCTCATTGATCTTGTAATCCCAAGGGGATCATCCGAACTCGTCAAAAATATGCAAGCGATGTCCAAAGGAATACCCGTGCTCGGTCATGCCGAAGGCATTTGCCATGTGTATATCGACAAAGAATGCGACGAACAAGTAACTTTCTGATTCATCACATCAACTTAGCTTGTGCTGTTGGTTCATGGGAGCGCAACGTGCAATGAAAAAAAAATAGCAATAGCAAAAATAATAGCAATAGCTTGTGCCTGTTCCATGTTATGCATAAAACCCATTCCTACTAACTGAAAAACTTCAGTTGACTGCCGAAAGAGATATTACAACGTTACAACTGAGACATTACAATCGTGATACAGATAGCAAGTAGGTCTGAAAAAATTCAGCAGATAGGACTCAAATCCGTAATAAACCAAAGTAGAACTTAGCACATTAGGATATGGGGAAAAAATCTAATTGGACACCAGAAGCGGATGAACATTTCCACTCGCTATTCGACACATGCTGGTCACTCTGTGACCAGTGACTACTTTTCCTAGCAAAGTTTAACCGTAAAGCCCGTAACGATAATACACAGCAATTTCAGTCGAAGTATATGTTGACGTCTATCATTTTATTGAAAGGTAAATCTCTAAAGCTGTTTGGTTTTTGCAGATGGCGATAGAAATTGTACGCGATTCAAAGTGTGACTATCCGTCTGCGTGCAACGCTGTCGAAACGATTCTGATTCACCGTGAAACCTAGGCACGCGTTTCTTCGACCAGCTTGTGGGATGCTCAAAACCGAAGGTGTTAAACTGCATGCTGGACCCAAATTACAGGTTATCCCAGCAAGCACATTATATGAAACTTAGCCTTGCCTCCTCAACATGCTAGCAGCTTTTGACACTGGATGTAATCCTGTCATTGACATTGGCAGTTAAATTCCTGCTCTAAAGCTCAAAATTATCTGATATAGCGTTCGAACAATAGCGGATGTCTATATTAAAAGTGTGATTCCATATCCCTCCACCGATTAATCCTACTGAGTCGTGTTTTGCAGTCAGCGCTGAAGTTTGGACCTCCGGCAGCCGAATCACTGAAATTCGAGTACGGTCGGTTGGAATGCACACTCGAAGTGGTAGATAGCGTTGAGGATGCCGCAAAAACATCATTAGATACGGCAGCGCTCACACCGACTCCATTGTGACCAGCAACGGTTTGTCACCTCATTATAGACGAACTTCAGTAAATCCTCTCCAAACCGCAAACAGCTTAATGAATAGTCCGAACCGTTTAAGCCAGTTTTTTTGATCGAAACCTGCTATCGCTGAACGTTTAACAGCCATTACTTTCAAAAAAAAAGAGAAAATTCTGAAGACGCCTAAATAAGATTGTATTTTTATATCCCATGCAGACTTCCAGTCGTGCGATTAAATGCATAGATGAGTGGGAAGCTATCAGGTATGCAAAAAGAATTTTCTACCGGAAGTGGGAAACTCATCCTCTCAAGTTTTACAGACGACACGGCCGAGTACTTCCTCCACCATGTGGATAGTGCGTGCGTATTCCACAATGCCAGCACACGATTCGCCGATGGCTACCGCTTTGGTCTTGGTAAACACTTCCCATATTTCTCCGACCCTCCCCTCTATAGCAAAATGCAACTGTTATTTTAAAACAGTAGCGCATTTACGGTGGGGACAGCTGGCAGGAACCGCTAGTCCGAAATTGGACGCAAAAAAAACTGTCCGCTCCTCTCAGTTCCTTTTTACGGATAAAATAAAATAAATAAGCGAATAGGATAGCATGCGAAGCTCCCTGTCAGAGTGCAATGAAGTAGGAAAAAACAGCGTTCATAAAAACATGCAAATAGCGCCGCACTTGTGAACTCAGCTGCCACTAAAACTTTCCTTCTTGCTCTAGTTGCATCTCTGTTGTCATATGAGCAAAATTAAAGGCTCACAGAAATAAAACAAATAAATCAGGGAAAGCTGAATTTGCTTCAGGCGCCGAAGTGGGAATTAGCACAGGACGAATACATGCGAGAGGACCCGTAGGCGTCGAAGGTCTTCTAACCACCAAATGGCTACTTCGTGGCCACGGTCACGGTACAACAGTTCAAGAAAGGCGGTCAATACCAATATCTTCATGAATTGCTAAACCCGACGAAATAATTGTGCCCAAGCATGCCGCCGCTTCATAATTCGCTGATGAATCCATCATAAAAGAAAAGAGATTATGCGTGCGACCCGTTCCAAGAACACTCACACTTCGTGAAAGTCTTATTTCTAAAGCAATTTGCTTGTAAATATCATGGTCAACTGCGCATGCTGCGCATCTATAGTTCTAATGCACTGCTTTTGTGCTGTTGCCGATCATACGGCCAAACGCAGACAAAGTGCCTTGATTTAAATGAAAAAACTGAATGCTAGTGATTCAACGTCCATCGTATAATCCAATTATTCCAATTATATCTTTAATTTTATGCGATTATATTAACAACGATAAGACGAACAAACAACTATATCACGATCGGATTTAACGCACTGATCACTGCACAATACCGGCCTCTTTTGCCATCGAATAGAACAACGAGTGGCGATCATCGAGAAGCTGCTTCGGCGAAGCGAATTCACGCATCTGTCCGGCATCGAGAACTATCAGCCTAAAATACACGTAAACACAATGGAATCATTTATGAGCTCGTACAATGCGTCTCCAGACTGATACATATTGGACGATCCCAACGACAATATCAATCATTAAGTTCGCGGAAATTTTTCATCGAAATGACGATCGACGGGAACTTGACTGAAGAAGTAAAAAAAAGGGTGGAGTTTACACAAAATCTAACAAGGGATAGAAAGCGTTCATGGAGAAGAACAACTGCAATAGTGAATGCACAATTAGATGAGCAGTGTCGAATGTAAAAGAAACAAATCTCAACTCTCTCATATAAAAACTATACTTACATCCAATTTCCATATGATATTATATATACTTCCTTAACTTCAAATGTATGAGCGGATAATTTCCCACAACCGCAAGTTATGATGGAATACTTTTCTAAACAGAGAAAAATCTTGTAGATCAAAAAGCATATTTCATGCAATAAGCCCATGCTAATTTCACGATCATACTTCTCGAAGGAAAAAGGTGACAACGCTTCAAGATGAAACTTCCCATTCTCAGCAAGCAAGTTGCCAGTATGAGTCTCAGCATAAGCGGCCACAACATTTTCCGAAAACGGGAACCTTCAGCGAAAAAACCACGCCCCTTCGAATATTTGTGCTGAATTGCTAGGCTCCTGGCCAAAAAATGCTCATGTCCACCCTTCTCCCTTCAGCACGAAAAACAAGCCGGGTACACATTTAATTCACATCTTTTTATTTCGAGATATTCCTCACTGAACAACTGATGTAAAGTTTAGTGAAAACACGAAATGTTCACAGATCAATGAGACTGTAAGTTCCAGCTCACTGAAGCGAAATGTAAATGAAAGTTTTGAAATTCCAGAGAAATTAAAAGATCAGTACTTTCCAAAATTTTCTATTAGCAATGTGGAAATTACTGATCCAAGCGCTGGTCATTCCTTTCTCCCCCTCTCCTTTGATTCCATCACCAAGACCAAAAAGCTGCTCCCACCAAAAAAAAAATTTAGGAGGTATAGGCCAGGGCCTATCCATTCACATCTTGATTTGATTAGCCATTAGCAAGTGAAAAAAAAAAACGACCTGTCACTGCCGATAACTGTGTGTAAACGATGAGCGATCGTTAGCACGGTGCAGGCCGCAAACTGTTCTCGAATCGTCTTCTGTATGAGTGCGTCCGTCTCCATGTCTACTGATGCGGCCGCCTCGTCCAAAATCAACACTTTCGTCTTTCTGAGCAAAGCACGGGCCAAGCAAATTAGCTGTCGCTGACCCACGCTAAAACTCGGATTCTGCGGACATATCCTCCTTACAGACTTTTTACAGACGAATTTGAAGTACCTCTGTCCGTCGCCTGTCTCAGAAACCTTTACTGTTTGACAAGCTGATGAGGGCCCGCTTATATATGCATTTTGCAGTATGATCAAAACAGCCTACCATTTAACAGATTCCTCACATCAAGCGGCGCCTTCGAGGCATTATGTCACGAATTATAGACCGTGCTTAAATAGGTGAAAACTTCTACTAGCGAGTTAAACTGGAAGGTTAACGTCGTGTTCGACCATTAAAGCAATCACCATTGTCTTCGTTCCAAATTTTACTCAGCGCTGGCAAAATGCTCTTCAACGCTTGCTAGCGCGAAAACTTTAGCGAGCAGGTAAATAAATTCTGCAACGACTGGGCTTTGAATGCTCTTTGCTGTTTCTACTTTCACTTTCACCTCTTTTCCAAAAAAATCTCTATGAGCAGCGATGTAGCATTTCCTTCCATTTCAATTGTTTCCACATCTTTGTCAAAAGCGCTAAAAGGGATTTGGTGGATCGAATGAACGAAATATGCAGTATTCGAAACGGTTTGAAACTCTATGCCATTTCTTCACCTGCAGCTTTTCACGTTCTGCAACTCATTAAGGAATGGGTGATTAGAAACTGTTGACGCGGTAATGCCACTGAGACTTACACCAGAAGCTAAACAAAATAATTTCACTTACGATGTGGACAGACTACGATAAATTATCAGAGATAAACGCCAGAGTATATCAAAAATATGCTGCCAAAAGTCCTAAGAAGTGCGAAATCGCAAAAATCAGACCTCAGGTTCTCACCGCCCTCACTAATGTGATGCTCCAACTTGTCAGCAAGAGAGGAGACAAATGGCTCCAAATGAGCCATCTTTAGCGCAGTCCACAACACAGAATCAGTGAAATGCTCAAACGGATCGAGATTCATGCGCAACGTTCCTGAGAACAGCACGGGATCCTGAAACGCTCACTAGGTTAGAATGTCCTTCCAAAACATCCTCGCAGCTACGGACATGAGGCACTACCTCATAATGCTTCATCTCTACACTCACATAAGGATGCATTTAGCAAAATTATGACTAACAATAAGGTCTTCGAGTAGAACTGGAAAGCACCTCAGCAATTCCACTCCACGTTACAGATTCTATATTAAACGTCATTAAACTGATAGGAAACGCAAAGAATCAAATGCATTTTTTGCAAGCGCGAACAAATACCAAGAAAATCGCTTCGTAGATCTGAACACGCTAAGCTGGAAGACGGAAAGAAACAAATTTCCCGTCTAGTAAAACGTAAGAAAAATAAACTTGACGTCGCCCACTGTATGCAGCTACAACATTTTCGACGTCCCATCGTTCTCTCCTCTCAGCGATTCCCGACTCCGATTTCAGCTAGAAGAAATTCTTTACTAATTTCGCCTCCAACTTTCACCATTAGGTTGCTTGAAATCGCACTGCACGGTCGATCCTTGTTTCCGCTCGACCACTACTTTCAAAACAGCCCTTTCCGCCAACATCATCAACTGAAAGGATAATGCAGCAAAAAAAACCCCCCATCGACTGCATTTTGCAAGCATCTTCCAAATCGCCTCACTTACCTGGGGAACGATCGTGAGCCTCGAGCGAAGCACTTCAAGTGGCATACTGGAAATATCTTCTTCATCGATCAATATACGACCCCTTTCCGCTTCTACTATTCGGAAAAGCGCTAGCGTCAACGAACTTTTCCCTGCAATATGTGAAAACACGGTTTAGCATCATTTCAGCTGGAAGCCTATCAACTTCTGACTCTGAGTCGCATATTGCCCTAAACATATGTGAAACTGGAAATTACGGGAATTTTTGAGTTAGATCTCCACCTCAATTAACGTCGCTGAACCAATCAACGTCAAACTGATCCGATATCGGTCAAATTTGTTAGTCGTATCTATCGATACGAAGCAACTCCAGATGATGTATTAGAAAACGTAAGAAATACCAACCTGCTCCCGTTCTGCCAACGATACCAATTTTCTCGCCTCCTTTGATATGCGCACTCACGCCTTTGAGAACGTAATCGAGATTTTCACGATAACGTAGATATAAATTTTCGATTTGGATTTCGCCTTCTGTCGGCCAATCACTTGGTGGCTTTCTCAAGAGGTTTTCATTTGGTGAACCCTTAAAGAAATAAGAAATAACTGCATAAGCATATTTCAGCAATTGCTTTTTGATGACGTTTCAGTATTTACTTTTGCGACACTCTTCGAAAATCATCACAATCTTTTCAGAACGCAGTAAGCCAGATTTACAATAACTAAAAACCAATTTAGAAAATATTGTTCATCACAATTTATGAGCTCCCCATTCCGTAAATTTTTTTCCTCAAATAACCGACCGTTTCAAAAAATGTGAATGCTGAAAACTCAGCAGCTTAAAATATGGAAATATGACTGGTGAAAGAAGGCCGATTAAGCAGAACCTCCAAGGAAACATTGTAAACACTGTTTACTGACTAACATCATCGCTACCATTCAAACTCTCAACTTCACCAATTATATCAAAAGCACCTTAACTAACAGAAAAATAAGAAATACCATCGATGCATGTTCACTCCATACATGTGGACAGCACTCAGTTATCTTACTGATATGGTTATCAGCGTGATCCTAGAATAATCGCTGAACGTTTTAACCATATGAACTGACTTCAGTGGGACTCTCAGTGTACTCCTTGATGCGTTCAACTGCGACGATATTCGTCTCCAGTTCGCTGGTCATTCGAACGGCCCAGTTCAGTGTCTGTGTTATCTAAATAGCACAAATACGCTTAAGCTCGGTTGTAATGTTCCACGCATGAATTGATCCACTTCACAGCTCTTATTCATCTCCTAAATCGATCTTCCCCCTTTTCTCTTCCTTTTTTATAGCTCTTATTTATCTCCCAATCTAGCCCCCTCCCTTTTTCTTTTCCTTCCTCCACCTTTCAGAAAGCAAAAGCTTTCACTTCCCGTCGAATTTTATTTTTAGGTCAAGCAAACCGGTCATGGCACAAAAAGCACTCTCGCATCTTTTCCAGCCAAGCAAACCTAAACAAAAACAGAAGGAACTGATACGTGACTACGTGCAAAATTTCTGACCAGACCGTAATTTCTTTCTTTAGGAAGTACTCTTTATCTACCGCTGAGAGTAAGAACCTTCTGATCAACAATATTTTTGCATAGGTGGATGAAGGCACAAAAAAAAAACAAAGGTGCGCTTTCAGTTTTAATATCTCCCTCTCTTTGGTGAAATAAATGGGTCTGAGGAACATATATTTGCCACAGAAAGAGTATAGAGATTTGAAATGCTGCTTGTCTTATATTACCTATGTAAGCAATTGTGCTCTATAACATTCCAGTAGAAGCCACTATATTCTGAAGCTTTAAAGTCTAAAGACCAACACGCTGAAAAATTATTCAACTAACATTGAGGGCATATGAGACGGATAAGCCAACAAGTCCTGCAGTAACGCCCCCACTATCGCGATAAAGTACCGCAAAAATTGCCGAGCATAGAACAACGAGATTACCAATCAGCTCGAGTCTAACAGCCAACCATCTGCAAATGTTCTTATCCTTTTAGTTAATATACCAACAACTGAACGACGATAGGTGAAATAGTCCTAATCTTTGCGTTACTTAATAATATAACCTATTTCATAGTACAGCTGTAGAGTCCGAATTCGAAAAAAATATATGAATCAAACTTGCTTATTCACCATCCTTAGTATGCATAAATGAAGGCAGGCATCGACCTCAACTGAACATGAACAAGTAATGACCGTCTTGATCAACAACGATGGCAGGTATTCAACGTTACCTCAACAATAACTACTTAAACGATAGAGAAATCTCATAGCGTTATTTATAAATAAGCAGACCGCGCCGTCAAAACCTCTCTCCAGTACACAATAAAATAGCCACAGAAATTCGTTCTTAGTCATCAAAGATTCCGATCCGATTTCGTTACCCCAATGTTACTGGATAAAATGTCCTCCAATCCATTTTGAAAACTCGCTAACCTCCCTCGTCATTATTAACTCCATAAAAGCGCCCTAACTTCCTTCCAACCATTCTTTCAAGAAATTTCATGGGAAGTCATCCGACTGTTCAGCCCAATATTATCAAGATGCATACAACTTTCATGAATATCGCATGTCAACACAACCTATATCAAATAAGTTCCCCGCAATCGCATAGGTTTGAATGCAATATCTGCAAAATGGAACGCTTGAATTTACCGAAACATTTCCGCGCAAGGATATAATTATACCTATTTGCAACAAGTGACGGGTAATAAGTGATGAGATTGTCATCAACTCGTTTTTGAGATTCACTTATGAAGCGATCAACACAGCGATATGCACGAATTGAGACCGCTCCTTGCACCGATTCCTTAAAAAGCACTCATCACTTAAACTCACTACTATTAATTTTAGTAGAAATTTATTAGACAAGGATGGGATCTTTACGGACGAGCCTGAGGAATTACTCTCGACAACAATACAAAATGAAAAAATTCTTGAAATTTTAAAAACCATCCGATAAGGAAAACTCTCGACGGAGTAGTTCGATTCCATGCGATACTAAATCAATAGAGGGCATCAGATCGCTCTCAACGGACTATACGCCATGAAAAACGGAGTTATTCATTTGAGATCCACTTCATCTATTGCCACTTTTCAGATGGTTGAAAACACCAGAGAAGAAGTATGAATATTTGACTGGGTCAGCTACGATAGCTAAGCCGTCACAAATAACTCGTCGAGAAAATCTTCACTCTCAAAGACAAGAGGGAATGAAAAAAGCAATTTAATGCATCTATGCCTCTCTCTTGATGGAGTATTTTTTGAGCCAACCGGAAGAAAAAGAAGTGTTTAGAAATGTATGCCTCAGGATATCTTAAAATTGAAAGAGATACAAGGGGGGGGGGAGGGGGAGAGAGAGAGAGTCGAGTTTGCGGCCACAAATATCAGAAAATATATTGGTATCAGAGTAGAATCAGTTTCCTTCTCCCCCCCCCCCCCCCGCCTCTCCCTCTCCACCTCCATAAAAAAGTTCGAAATGCAAACCTCTTAGTACAATAGAAATGAAAATTCATTACTACTTCAACAAATATGATTATAAGCATTAATCTCGAGGAAAACGTTTTTTTGCTAGGAATACTGTCTCGAATAACAATCAATTATCTGCGAGGTCACAAACAAGTTCCCGAACTTTTATGCAAGAATACTTACTTGAAAATGCGAATAAATTGGAGATCGAGTTGCGGACTCGAGTCGCTTCAACTGTCTTGAAGTGGAGACGTAGAAACGCTGGAAAATACTCCACTAGCATCTCTCTTTAAAATCAATTCTTTAAAGCAATCAATAGCAATTCTTAAAAAACGTCAACCAACGTGGAAAGTTAATGGTGATTATTAATATGGGGAGGGGGGGGGGGGTGGCAATGAAAACAAGAAACTAAAACCAAAATCAGTGATCTTTCAATTGATCTCTCTTTCTCCACCTTCCCCCCCCCCCCCTCCCCTAAAAAAAGCGCAAGGGAAAGGAAGCAATTCGCAACGAAACAACCTTGAAAATTACAGAAATTCGTTATCCCATAGTGTTCAAAAATTCTCAATTTCCATCTCAACGTGGATTATAATAATGACTGGGCGTTAGCGCATGGCAGAAAAAAAAAGCAAAAAAAAAAGGTGGATGAAGTGACACAAGCATGCATACATGAAATATCTTGTTTTCAGCAATTTTCAAAACATATTGACTCAAGACTTGGAAATTCCAGCATTTATTCAATAGATGGGCAATAGCCATTACCATAAGCCAAGTTTTTAGCCTTATTAGAAGCGTAAAGCTTGCTGGTTGCTGGGTTAATATCGAGGAATTTACATCTCATCGTTACATTTATTTTTTCTAGACTTCACATCAGAAGCTTCCCTCTTTTCCTCTTTTTTTTCTTCCATACGCCAACAAACGATGAATAAGTACCAAAATTTCGAAAAAAGAAATTCTAAATTAGCTCCTCCCAACACATTTATTTCACTTTCGATCCCATAAACCTAACTACATCAAGAAATCCGAACCGGATGCAACCGAAAAAAAAAAACCAACTAAATAAGCGTAGCTATTATTTCCCTACGAATTGTTGGGGGTTTAA
Source organism: Ascaris suum (assembly GCA_013433145.1). Taxonomy (NCBI): domain Eukaryota; kingdom Metazoa; phylum Nematoda; class Chromadorea; order Rhabditida; family Ascarididae; genus Ascaris; species Ascaris suum. The sequence continues at coordinate 2,764,846 of CM024187.1, forward strand.
ATTTCTATGTAAAAATTAAAACACAGATGGTTGAATTTGCATAAAAAGTGCGAAGTGAGATAACACAACTACGCAAGCTGTGGAACAAATAAAGCCGCGAGCATATGTGTTATGTTAGAATTGCACAGAGGTTAGTGATGAATAAGCAGCCATGCAGTAAAAACAGAAAACCACAAGAGTGGGAAGTAAGATATTTATCGTAATCTAATCGTATCGCTAAAACGCCTATTCTTCGGAGTGTCCACTTTTGGGTAACGCAATCTCTCTTCATACTCTCCTTCCCAACCCCCCCCCCCTTCTAAAATCCATTTTAAAACAATAACATCATATTAATTTTAAAAAAAATCATGATCATACTCCGCAGCCATACAAAAAATCATTTCCGCTCTCATGACACAAGACACACGAATCCATGCTGTAAACATATTCTAATGGAGGAAGGAGCTTGACGATGCCGATCGTACTCGTTCAGGAGAAAGAAGTAAAATTCCAGTGCAGAAAACGAAGTGGACGTCGAAGCTAGAGCAGATTGGCAATTTCATTCTTTAATGCAGTGACAGTGAGCGAAAATCATTCTCTTTTCGTTCAAAGGACTAAATCAGGGATCGATAAGGTAACCGACGACTAAAAGAGTGAGTCGAGCATTCGCATCACGTTTAGTGTCTCAACATGCCTAATAAATACACAGGTAGGATAGGATGGAAAATCACTTTAGAAGATGTTCGTAATCACGGATATGTCAGTCGCGCAATCCCTCAAACGACCCTAACTAAGAATTTCAGAAAAAAGTGCCAAAACCTGACTCTACGATAGAGAAAGAAGAATCATGCGGACGAGAAAAACGTGTAGACGGACCAGCAAGAGAAAATAGACGATTGTAAGCGGTAGCATGATGAATAGAAAACGATGTGTCGCACACGTGATCACGACGACAATTTCAAGTGATGCAATAGCCGTACGTACAAAACCAACTACCGCTCGTGGTATCGACGTATCAACGCCTTCTACCTCCTAGAAATCTCATAACCGATTTCTTCAAAACTCTTCATCAATATATGATGCCGCTCGTAATTCGATGTGTATTTTTAGGAAAGAAAACAATAAAAAATTAAATGTTGCTAGCTAACTCACTCATCGTGCGTATTTAAAACCACCCAAATCGCCTTCTTCATCGAACATCAACTGGATTATCCGGAACACTGCCTAGTACCTCATCAAAGCCGGCTTATAACTAAGCTATATGAATTTGCTAGCGTCATTAGCAGATGACCCCATTGCAGCACACAACGGGGCAAATGAGCAGTGAGAGTATTAAAAAGTGGAACAAACTTGCGTGGAGCAAAAGCGAATCGAGTTGATGTGTTGGTTTGCTAAGCGAAAGCTAAGGTGAAAGTAAAGGAACGCAGAAAGAAAGAAACCAGTAAATAAATGTAGACGATAGATATTGCGGCGAAGAAGACGACCACTTGAGGTGTTACAATCACTGGAATCAGTAATATGAAGCTACCCTGAACGATACAGCCAACCACCGTCGTTAGCGAGGAAGGCAACCGCGTATCGACCATCTCCACATCCTACAGTTTTTCATATGCTCGGCTTTATTACCTACCCCTCGTCCCTTTTCATCTATGCACTCCTTCAACGGTGATGCGTCGATAGAGCGCACCAACAACGATGCAATTTCCAGCGAGCGAGAGGTATTTATGAGACAGCATCGATGAAGAACACCGTTTTGATGGAGCTTCTATTTCGAGGTATTAGAGAGTAATTTAAGCATCCGGCTCATTCGAACCTATTCAAGTGATCCCTTGATAATTGATATGAGCTTTGCGCCGCTCAAGCATAGTAACCGCAGAAGATGATAAAGCACATGCTGCAATCCATGGACAATAACGTGGGCAATGCAAACAGCGACAAACACACCGAAAAGAACAAGCATACGATTGAAGAAAAAAAAAACAGGAAGAACCACTTGTTGCAACGCAAGAATCTAATATGAAATTTTTTCCGCACTGCCTTATTACTCGTCGAAGTGCCACATGCATGAAAGGATTTTTTTTTCCTCTCTCCCTTAAAATTCAAGTACTCTATTTGCAGATGCTCTCACTGCAGATGTTAAGCTTATGCTCTAAACTGCTGGATGTACATGGCTGCAACCAAAAGGAACACCCCTCGCTTTTGGTGATGAGAGGAGGGGGGAAGATTTTCATATGTGTGATTTGCGAACCCCATATGGCGATAATGAAATCAAAAACAAGCAATTTCCGCACCCCAAATGCACAATGTCATGTCTGTTGTTTATACTCATAGTTCATAATAGTCTCACTAGCTATAAGGGTCATGTCATTCGCAGCTTTTCTCCTAGAAGCAATCGAAAGTGCTAAGTGGCTTTAAGTATCACAGCGACATAACATCAAATACAAGAACTGCATAAACATATTTACACATGAAACGATACGAACGAGCAAGACAGACCCATTTATACGTTATAACTATGGATGAACGCAATCATCATGCGATGCAATATTTCAAGCCTACCAAAACAAGATAGTAGATGAAGGCAAGTATCGGGATGACGGCAGAGAACGCAGGCGTGGCGTATAAGATCACCACCACCGTCGTCAAAACGTTCAATGCAGTGCTGATGAACGAGCGACTGCAGTGAGGCAAACTCGTGTCGACCACTTCCACGTCCTGCAGTGCACACCTCACTAATTCCCTCAGTTCATTTTATCGGCATATACTTCCGCTTTAAACCACCTAACCTTCCCTCCTTCCCCCCACCCCCTCCCCTTTTGTCTACCTCGTCCCCTCCGATTTTGACAATAGAAAGCCAACCTGTATTTACATTTCATTTGGCCATACCATACATTCTTAGTTAAACTAGCATGCGGTAAGCTAGCGGCCAGCATATGTGGACTTGTAACAAGTAAGGTCAATAAGCAAAAGTGAACTGCTGAGAAGCAATAATTAAATGAGGAAACTTGTTTAAGAGGCATGCAAATCTATCATGGTGCTAGCGAACCCAATTGAACACAGCCTTCGGAATAAAGCATTCTCACAAGCATATCGCAACTAAAACGCCACGCTGATAAACTTTCATCAAGCCATCTTAGAACTTATTTATCCCTCATAATGTCCCATCATCGTGATCATATGCTGCAATGCTAAACAAGCTATTCCTCCTCTCCCTCCCCCCCCCCCCCTCCCCCCCCCCCCCCACCCCTTTTCCCTTACCTTTTTATACAATATTAACAACACTTCCCCAAGTGAGAGGATAATATCGTACGCGTCCACAGTGACACATCAAAGAATGTGTGGACTCATTCAGAAAGCATTAAGCTCCCTAATGCATGAGTTAAAGAGATGAAAAGAGTCATTACACGGGAATCTGTGAGGATGAGTGACTCTGTTGAGCCGAAACGAATTAAGAGCTCAGAGAATGAAAACGAAGTGGAAACAAAAAAAAAAAAACACAATGCTACCGAATTCTTATCAAGAAAATCTCAAAATATTCAATTGAGTCGCCCATCTGAACATTTCCCCATAAATCTGTTGACGATACGACAACAATCGTGCTTTCATCAACATGCAAGATAGTATTTGTGGGCCAATGGAGAAAAAAAACAAACAAACAAAAACAAACAATGCCTAATAAGTGAATCTCCACACTCGCATTCTTTATGCAAATCCAGCGCAACTACTAACTTATAAATAAGTGACGAAGAGCCATAATATCCCCAACTCGCTAGACAAAGTTCATTGCAGTCGATGAGCACAACACTTTACAACTACGACGCCTAAATTCGGTTTCAAAAAAAAAAAATGGAATTTTACAATTGAGAAATAAATTTTGAAAGAAATTTAAATAAATACCTTGGTGAAAATGCAACACTATCCTAGAGTTACTAATTCCAAAACATTCCACCTTTTTGTCGTTAATCAATCAACATAAACCGCAACGATCTGACCAAATAACTACCGGAAACTGCACATAGAATATGAACGTAAAATATTTGTGACTCGACATTTTCGCAGTAATCGAATCAAAGGGAGATAAATTTAAATATGGCGCATAAAAATATGAACAATGGACTCATACCAAAAGCCAGGCAAAAATGAGCGCGTAAATACTGAAGGGAACCAATGTTTGTGGGATAATGATGACGATAAGAGCAATAGTGATGATAACTTCTTCCGCTGAGGAGAGAAACTCTTCAACGGTTCCCGGTAAATCCGAATCCAGAATTTCGACATCCTAAACATCAGCTGCTTTCAATCAACTTTCTGAGCACTATCGCAATTCGTATTCTGCAATTCAACGGGTTGAGATAATAGCGATTCACTTGAATGCTTGCATGGACTACATCTCGTCGCTTAGAATGCAACTTATCATACAATTTGCGCCCACAACATTTTATATATATATATATATATATATATATATATATATATATATATATATATATATATATATATATATATATATATATATGATACGCACATTTGTATATATAAACGTGCATGTGTACCTATATATACGTGTTTACATATATGCATGTATACATCAAAACTCAACTGCGCTCAGTAAGTCATCTTGACATCACACGCTGATAAAGTTAAAATTTTTTGCACCTCTCCACTTCTATGCAAAAAAATCGCTCAAAAAGCCAAATTATTGGGTACTTCGTAAAATAAAAAGATAAGACAACCTGAGTTTTTGTCACTGTGAAGAGAGGTGCATTTATGTTTTGTTCACACATCAGAAACTTATCGACGAAGACGAACAAATGTGAAAATCGAATCGATTATCCGAAGTATACAAAATATTTCAAGCATGTAACCACTGTTGCAGAAACTTATAAAACGCTACGAACAAAATCTAACATGAAAAAACTCAAATACACGTAGAGACACAACAAAACACAACACAAAAAACGGATACCACACAGAGACAAAGCAATTTTATAGCTTCATTACTTAGCGTTCTCATTGAATTTTTCAAGCGGATACTGCCACTTCTATTATTCATTTGAAACGAACCAAATGCATTCAGTGGTTTGAAATATAACTTCTAAGAGTAGATCGAAAATCCTTGGCCACATCATCTATTTGCCAACTAAACAGTTCCCTTCAAAGCTCTCAAATGATCGGCAAACCTAACAGTGGCAAATTGAAATTTGCCATTCAAATAAGTGCTACTTTCGAAAATCCGACAGGCTGGCTTCGAGAATAAAATTTCGAATAAAAAAAAAGCCTTCCTAGACTCTGCTACTCGTAGTGCATAACGTCCAGCTAAAAGCTGGTAGCGCTGAAGAATAAGCGTGTTATCATCCATCAATACCACCACGCATATCACCATAAATTCATTAATTTTAGTGGCAGTGCTTCCATTTATCACCATTATCCTCTTATGCTGCAACGTTTATGTGTCTTAAGGAAATGTCCTCTGCGGCCCACTAAAACGATTTAAAAATCTCCTTGAAAATTGACGTCAGAAATATGGATACTCAAATGACATAAAGAAACGTCAAGAATTAATGCGAAAACCATTTAGAAATCACGCAATACGTCGACCGACATTTTAGGCAGAATTTGCAGAGGGACGAGTGATGGGGATCAGCTTTTGAAATAGCCAATCATTGGGAATAAGATATCAAAGAAAACGAATAAAAGCACATTTAATTTGCATTCAACATTCATTCCCATAGAATTCATCTAAACATATTTGAAAATTAGAAAAAAAATTGACTGCATAGTGCAACTGAAATGTATGCAACTTTTTGCTGTCCAAAAATCAGCATAATTTTTTGACGCACGCAACGAAGGAACATTGCCTATTTCTCGGATTTCTCACCTTGAGGAAAGAAAACTTTCACTCCGCTTTTTCCCTGCTCTCCCCTCTCATCCGTCGATCCTCTCGCTAACATATCGTCGTAACAATAGCTGTCGCTACTAGCAGCGGCGACAACAACGACGAAAGGCAGTCCTGCCCAAAATGCCTGCCACAAAACAAACCAAAAGAAACTTGAACATAAAAAAAAACTTGGTATCTATTATAGTGACGAATAAGAACCATTTCGACCACTGTAGAAGCGAACATGCACTGGTGGCGAATTTATGCACAGAATTGAGCGTCGATCTCCGAAACGAAAAAAAAAAGTCGAGCCCAAAGACTGCGCAGGAACAAGCGTGACTCCCAAATTTATGAATAAAAAATGCAGTACCTTTTATACTTCTCCGCAAACTCGTTTTGGAAACGCACACTATTGTAACGCCGTATCTCTATATATATATATTATATTCAAACATGGTGTGTATGTCTTTTTAATTGATAGTTTCAACTACCACTGAATGTGGCGCTATGAATTTTCATGGGGGATAACGTGCGCTATACGATTATCTTCTATGCAATAATCTACATTGATCCATTAATCTGCCTAGCAGTTACAGACATCCAAGGAGTGCTAAAAAGTTGGCAGTATTTTATGTTGATCAATGATCAATTTAGAAAAAAAAAACTTTTGGGATATTCACAAAGAAGGGAAAATGAAGCAGGCTGGATCAGGCAAAATATGAGGCCGTATTTATCTTGCGTATTTCACTTCTTTGTTGATAATTTGTGAAACTTGCTATTCAGATGAACGGGCTGCAAAAGCGCATTTCAGGTCAGCTCCTCTGGCGCACTGTTCCCTTCTCCCCCTCTCACTCGCTCTCCAAATAACATTCAAAATTTCACGCCAAGCTTACAAGATCAGAACAGATGACACTGCTCGGAACCAATAAGGCTCTCTTTTTTTCCTTTCGATAAACTGGCCAAATAAAAAAGTATAATTGAAAAATCAGACATATCGCTTTCACCTTCCCTTTCCTTTGCAGCGCTATATGAAAATTGGAAACCTCCATTTCACCTAATAAATGTGTGGAAAGAATAACATTCCGATATGCAAAAAAGAAAAATAACATTATAAGACATTATGCCACTATATACAAATCGTTAACGACTGTTCTGTACTACTAATACATAAAAAAAATTTGCGCAGTAATGTCACGCTAACAAATGTCGTTATTCTTATCAACGATCTCATTCAATTCCTTCAATGCTCATATTACATTATTATGTTTTGCCTCAGCTCACCTACCTTCGACATTATTACTTATCAGATAATAGCATATTAAAATCTACAGTGACGATGCAACCACTGCTATAGTATATCTTTCGCGCAACGATATCAAAGAGAAGAAAACCTAATCGATAATAATGAATACAGCGATGAAATAAAGAGAAAACAAGTTAAATGACCTTGCCAAAGCGGTTGAGTATGCGTCCAATCGGAGTGACATCGAAAAAGTGCATCGGTGAGCGCAAGATATTGTGAAGTATACCTTCGTGAAGCGATCTGCTTGCGTGCACCATACCCAATGCCATCGTGACAGAACCCGCGCATATAAAAATCGCTGAAAATTTTTGAACGCTACCTAAACTAGGCGGGCAATATCTTTGGCCGACCGAAGCTTGTTTTGATTTAAGCCCCCATTCTCAAAAATTTTTTGCAATTTTGCATCGCTTTAATTACACTCTTTCGTAATCCAGAAAAGATGATTCAGCTTCCGGTTCGATAGTATAGAAAAACAAAAGTATTAACGAATGCCCAAGTCAACTTTTCTCTCTTTTTTTTGAAGCTATACAAAGCGGCTCATGAAACTTCTTAGGTAACAGTAGAAACTGGATAAAGTTTATGATCAAAAAGAAAAATTTTTTTTTGAAAAGCGCATAACCGGTGATGCTCAAACGATTTGAAATGGCTGATCAATAGAGATAAGAAAAATGAAATAGCAAATAACGCAATTTTTGATTTCATGCGTCTCATTCCTTCCCTAATAATTAGTTGATTTTTCATCCCAGCTCATCGCGGTTCTCTCCCCTCACAAGTCAAATTAGTGCACCGCAAAAATGAGCCCTAACCAGCGCTTCAAACACCAATACGTAAGCTGCAGTTCGGTGCGAAATGACATTCAACCCATCGGTAAAAAGCGCCTCAATATATTGCAAGAATTATACCTTGTCCCATTCCTAACAATGCATATATTGCAAGGCGCACATTGGTGTCGTACTCTTCAGGCGATGAGGCATTCATCTTTTTCGCCTGATCCGACCAATTTGCCAACCACAAATTTGAAAGCACTCCGAGTATCGATGAGATCACATAGATCGTAAAGAAAATCAATGTTATGAGGTATCCGATTGCTTTCAGGTATGCCATATACACTGCCCACTTCACCTGCAAACACCACTGTTTTACAAAGATCAAAATTCGGGCAAATTTATGGGCGGGCTGGTGAGGAATTGCAGACACCCGATGCATTGAGCTACTTCTGTTGTGAAAATACTACTAATGTCGAATTTAATCACAGCAACAGCTTCTCTACTAGGTTTACCCAGCTTCCTCTTTGCCCTTCTCTCGTTTATCGCATAGATGCCGGAAGGGACGTGGAGATAGAGGAGGGGGAGAGGGTGGGGAGGGCGATGTTAGCTAGTACAAACACGGCTTCTGTATATACGAATAGCACAAAAAAAGGAAAAGGTTGTAATTAATTCTTATGATAATGCGACACTGTAAAAACTTTCCCACCATTATCCGCTTTAAAATGAGATGAAAGCAAAGAATCGCATAAATACTTTTGACGTGACTTTAAATAAAGCAGATTCTAGAAACTTAAGAACTGAAATATTAAGCAACTGCTTAAACTGAACAACGTACAACAACAAAAAAACTCATCTCGTCGTCAATTATAAGAGGGCTACAAAAAAACAGAACCTTTCCGATCTCGATGCCCTCCTTTTCGATGAGTTTCGATGTTTCATCTGTCGTTGGTGGCGCCGCCTTCGTATGGCTCAACAAGCGTTCATTCTCTTCAAGCCCATCTAGTTTTTTCTCGCGTTCCCTTTCTGTCGGTGTTCCTCCGTTGCTCATTTGTCGATAAGCTATTTCAATCCTTTCTAAACGACGATCCTTCTAGGACAATAGACTCACGTCATTGCAAAATTTCTTTGAAAATTTGTTGAGGATTTTCTATCAAAGCACCCCCCACAATCACCATTCAGATGGCATTGGTAATATTCCCACTCTTCATATTCCTATTATGTACCTGCTTGGGAATATAGTCATCCTATCACCCGGACGAATAAATTCCGGAAATCATTTTCTTGGCATTGGGGAAAGTTATACTTAACAACTATCAAAAATGTAAAAATTTGCGACTGCTATACGTAAATTTAAGTATTATCGACAGGTATGACAAGTATGTTAGATGTTCAGAAATATTACACTGAATGGTGTCTCGTAATCGAATCGTTGAAAAAAAAAAACGACCGCTCCATCGTAACTTGCAAGAAGACTGCCATAGCACCAAACCGAGTTATGGTATCACTATCATCAATTGCTAGAACGCACTTCACTGCTCTCAAAAACACTATCTCTCACAGCACCTCCCAATCATCACTGTTTATACTTCTGCAACTGATGCGGACATGACAATGTGGCAGTAATGCCCCCAATTTTAGGGCAGCAAAAGCGAGTGAAGAAAAGAAGAAAAACTGTGGTCGGTAAATCATCAGATGAAAAAAGTAGATATTTCCGGATTTTTAAAGGAGATACAATGCATCCTTAAAATACGCAAGTTACAAGCGTGAACTTCAAGATCAAGTTTCTTAGGGTATAACAAGGCAACATCGCAAGGGTCGAATGTGAAATAAATATATTTGAAGCCTGAGCACAAACTCGAACCTCGTGAGCAGAACGTGAGCCAGGTGAGGATGGAGACGCTGTATGAGAACGCTCCAACGATTCTTGACTGCTACGTGTGGCCGTGCTCATCTGTGACTGAATTCGGCGGCTCTTTCCTGGTGCATAACGTTCCAACTCTTTCAACACTTCGTCCACTTCTTCTGCTACAACAACTAAAACAATGCTCAATGCATAGACTAGTACTATGAAATTGCTGAACCCGGCACAACTGCTTACAAAGGAAAATCAGTCAATATTGGTATCGACGGGCATGTACGGCACATATACGATGCCAACAAATTCCATTTTATGAAGTTATCACAAATATGAACGTTTCAATAAAATTTCATCGATGATAGAAGCGAAAAAAAAATCGACATAAATCCTTACCCTGTTCGCCAAAGCTGACCGAACGTGCTCTGTTGCGTGCTTCTTCGATGAGGAATTCCTCGAGGAAATCGGCAAATGCTCCTTCCGATGCCATCAATTGCTCATATGTGCCAATTTCAGAAATCCTCCCTTCTAAACATTAAGACTTCACTAAAGAGTTAACACCATTAAGCTTCGAGAATATTTTCGGCAAATACTGATTAGAGATTCTTGAGTTTTTCAATTTGACATAAAAAAACAACTATTAATTACTCTATTAAAACTGTTCAGTGGCAAAAAAAAACTGAACTATATATGCGCACTACCAAAACAACGGTAGTAGCTAATTTCAATCGAACTATACAGAAATGAAAATTAAAACAAAAAAAAAAATTTGACTACATATAAGTAATTTCTGAGGAATACAAAAGAGACCTTTCATGACGACCACCTGATCGCATCGTTTTAAATAGTGTAGTCCATGTGTGACCAAAATTCGTGTTTTACCGGCCAATAATCCACCATCCGTCGCTGAAATAACGAACCAATTTCATTTATTACCCTATATACATAATAAATAAACTTCAATTAAAACATCTATCTCATTAATCAAGAAACTTTCTGCAATTTAATTTCAGTGCAAATAAAACGATTGATAGCTGACAAAAAAAAAAAAAAAAAATGAAAAAATCAAAGATAAAACTCATAAACAACACTACCAAAACTGCGCTTTTCCAATATGTTAGTTATTTTCAAACTGGATGAATAGAAAAAAAAAGCTGTAACATCTAATTATTAAATCAAGAGAGAAAAAAAAAACGATTTATGAACCAACTATATCGCCTAAAGTAATGCCAACAGAGCTCACGAATTGTTCCAGATAGAATCCACGAACTGCATAACTACTTCCAGAAAATTTAACATCTTTCACCGCCGTCGTATCCATGCTAGTGAGGTAGATGAAGGGGAAAGGAGATGAGTGCAACAAGTGCAATTCTATTCCAAAATGAGTTCCAAGCATATATATATTCGAATCCGATATCACATCATCAGAAATATTTGATTTGAAGTTCAATGCATTAGTACCTATGCGACGGATAAGCGGTAGGAAATCCAATAATGGATTAGTCTGGCTTACGCAAAGCAATATCCCCAATTTCCAGAGTGAGACTATGTACTCATTTTTACCTAAACAATTAAATAGTGGCCGCATCGCCGTACCTTTAAATGATCTCCCAAATTTTCATCAACTCAAAGTGGTAATAAAAACATAAAGAAAAAAAAAGAATTCAAATCGTAAATTATAGACTTACAGATCACGTGCTCAAAGATATGTTTGCCGACATGCGCGTCAACCGCCGACAATGGGTCATCAAGAAATATGACATCATTTTCTGAGTAGACTGCTCTCGCCAGGCTCACTCGTTGTTTCTGACCGCCGCTCAAGTTAATACCCTATAAGAAAGATAACACTACCATCAAAGATAACCTTTATAGTACAATTACAGAAATGAAAAAATAATAACCGTCAGAGGGAATTACCTGCCAGAACTCAAGCACTTCGAGCTATTGCTAAGCTACAGAAAAACATATCGTCTTAAATATACAAGTGTCTAATATTTACTGGACAACAACGACCTCATACGCAAGAGGTTGTAAAAAAGGCATTAAATTAGTTTTAGAGGATTTCTTGGAAGGTTTTAAGCCAGAAGAAAGCCTGCAAAGACTTCTGATATTAGTTATTGTAAACTTAAATATGTCGTTGTTCTGTGGGTATTTTCTTCGGAAATGAAGTACCTTTTCTCCGATTTCCGTGCTATCGCCAGCCGGAAGTGTGGCGAGATCAGGTCTTAAGGCGCAAGCATCAATGACACTATCGTAGCGGGCTGGCAAATATGGTCTGCTAAATGTGATGTTGTCGCGGAGAGACATATTCTGAATCCACGCCTGCTGCGGTACATACGCAACCGAGCCCGACACCGCAACCTCTCCGCTCTGTTTGTCCATTTCGCCTGTGATGTTAATCTTTTTTATTTTCTTGCCGACAAGATGAGTAACAAGTTGTCATATTTCGCTTCCAGCAATAAGGCAATATTTTCGTCAAACGATGAAGTGTTTTTTCTACCCAGGATGAAAAATCCTGTCATCAGAGAACACCAAAAACAGCCATTCGAAACACACCACGAAAAGTTAAAGTCAACAGTGGCACATTACTCATTAGACTGACCTCACAGAAGCAGACCGATGCAATAATTCAGCTATGATAAACACCCAACAAGATTCAACAATTGGCCTATACAAGCATTATTAAAGACCTGCATATAAAAGTAAGGGCAGATTAGAAACAAATACAAATAAAGAAGACTGCTAAAAAAAGATTCACCAAGTAGCGCCGAGAGAAGACTGCTTTTCCCTGATCCGACACTACCGACAACAGCTACCAATTCGCCCTTCTTGATGCGCAGGTTGAGGTCTTTCAAGGTTGCCTCGCTACCACCCCACGAGAATGTGCCGTTCTTGATGATCACCGCATCCGCTATAAGCTTGTATGCACGAAATTAGGAGACTGCGATTTGCAAGCCAATAAAAATAAGACAGACGTGCAAACGATTATATCGAAAACATCTCTTATAAATGAACAGTATAAAGGTTACCTTATGTAAACATCTATGACACTAGAGAAGTTTCCTGTATACGAGATAAAGATGAATTCGGGTTACCGCATTGGAAACCTACGCACATATTGCTCTGAACGCTCATAGCGCATATTGCCTCATGGTTTTTGAGTTCTCTTAACACCACAACGAAACGATGCAGAATCGTAATTCCCTTCTCAAATGTAACAGCAAATCGATTACATCCTGAATCCTGTCCAAATTACGACCTCAGATGACCACTTCTATTCTATACTCAGAGTGTGGTTTGCGTAGACCTTCTACTGCAACAGCATCGCTCACCCCCTTTGCTAATGAATCATCACCACCGATAAGAAGGAAAGACTCCGATCCGTCCCTCCCCCCTTCCCCCTAAAACCCCTTCTTGGCGAAGGAAAAATCGACCAGAAGCACAAGTCAGTTTAAGGCAAGGATGCAGCCAGAAAAGAATTCTGAGAGAAATGAAGGTCTGTAAGTGGAGTAGAACCCGTGCTATCTCTATCTTTTCCTTGACTTTTTCGAACCACCTACGCCCTATTCTCCGTAAAGAACTGCAAAAATTCTTACGAACGCCGCTGCTCGTTTCCTCTGTCTTCGTTGCCTACCTTGACTTGGGCTGAATAAATAAATGAAAGTGTATACACAAGCAAGTACTAACATAAACAATTATAAGCACATCATGAGATTTAAAAACGAACATGCTGAGCTGCTTTCAATGACAAACGGATCCATTTCGTCATCGGCGAGGAATGATTTCAAACGCCTATTGCTGACAGCACATTGCACAGCCTGGCTGAATATCATCGCAAATACGGCCAACGGAAAGCGAAGAATATTGAAGAGCGAAAGGCCAACGAAGGTGACTTGAGGTGTGAGCACATTGTTGACGGGATCGACATTCACGTAGACACCGAAAGTCAGCACTGCAACAAGAAACGGCGCACAAGACCACGACAGCGTGATCACCGCATTGTAGAATGCCAAGTGTCGTAGAACCGTGATCTCCTTCTTGCGAATCTCTAGTACCTGTAAACTTCTCGACTGGACTCATTGATCTACGCTAATCAATGTGAGGATACACCTGAACCTCAAACTTCTCTCCAACTTTGTTCCCTTCAACTTTTCGATTGGATTCCCTTGCTCCCTTTCAAATTTTTGCATGTTTCCTTTTTGTTTCATTTATATTTGAAAACTTAAAATGCACTGAGGAAAAATAAAGTGGTGGTGTTCCATAGATTACTATAAAATGAAATGAAACAGCGATGCAGCAAAAAGCGAAACGATATGCACTGATAAGAAAAGCAAGCGTTGCAAAAAAAAAAAGAAAAACTTAGTCTTCTGCATGCTGCTCTCCCAAGCGTATAACTTCAAAACTTTATTCCATTCAATATCTCAGACATCAGCTTCAATCGTTCATCCTTGTACTTCATTTGCTCCACCTAAAAAAAGGTATTTTCCCAATCTGGAACAAATTTCCGCATTCAAAAATGACACGAAATACTTTTCCGGAAAGAAAATAAAATAATAAATATAATAGTAACTGGGAGTGAAAGCAATTTGCTCTTATTTGGTCATAAAGCGATCCACACAGCCACAGCACAACTGATAAGCGTAAACTGGCTAAAACCATCCAAATCCTCGACGTTTGACTTAAAGCATCTATACAAGGGTGACTGATGAAGCACCTATGTGCACCTGCAATAGAATACCATAGCATCTTCAAACTAGGCGTTGCTTGATTTCTTTACGCATCATCTGATAAAGCAGAACAAATTCAAATACCACTCAACATACATAGCACTGCTGAGATTGCAAGTAAATGCGACTATAATCGACCGCATGCAATCCACATGTTGAGTAAATCGGAATGCTTCGATCAATCATAAAATTAATCGGCCTGCATTGCAAGTCATGTCGCAGTTCTCAGATCAGTGATTTGGGAGGTATAACCGACATGCGGAACTTAAGTGATATCGGCTTGGAATTTACCCACCTGGCAGTTCCTCATCTTCACTGAAATCCATGAATTGAAAGGAATCATCGCTATTAAAATGAAGAGACCCGCAATCACTGAGATTCCAAGGAGACGCCAAAGAAAATAGACCGAGAGAATCACCTGCAAATTCAACGCCTTCAATACTTTTTCACAAATTGTCAATCAAAGTAATGCCTTCTCATTTTCTCTCTCCTTCTTTCCTCCTCTCTCCCACTCGCTCTAAAGATGGGAAATAGCAAAACAAACAAGACTGATACCTGAAGTGGAGCAGACCAAAATAACATTATGAATGATGTCATTTCCTGAAATCGTTGAATATCCACCGACATTAAATTGACAATTTCGCCAACTGTGCGATTCTTTCGCGCTGAATTCGATAGAGCAAGTGCCTGCAATTTAATAAATATACACCACAACCATCAAAATCCGAAATATCTCAAATGAGATGAGGAAATGAACTTTGATATCACAAAGAGGTATTACGCAATTAGAACGTCCAACTTTGGTGTCATAAAATGAATCTTACTTCATTACCTTTCACATAATGCACTTCAGCCATCCGATCACATATTTCCAATTGAAAAATAATAAAACTCCGTCAGAAACAAAAAATTTCGCTGACCTGCATTCTAGAGAGATATTTCGGCTCCACAGCGTTTTAAAATTTCAAGGTTTTACTTCTGCTTCGAGAAATATAGTTCAGCTTGTTTCGAGCTAGATTTAAAGGAAACTGCTCTCAATCTTCGAGTGCATGTCACTTATTTTCGGGTGATCTGACAATGACAAATTAAGCATTCGAAAGAAATAAGTTCTGAAAATAAGCGGAATCCGGTTTGAAACGATAATCAACCTTTCCGTAAACAGCTGATGTCAGAACCGAACGGATATTCATTCCCAACGAAAACATCGTATGGAAATACTGATGAAGCACCTGAAAAACGACAACATTTGAAACGTCTATCTCGTCAACTCCCAGTGAATAAATGGAATTTCAACTTCACAATTACTTTTGCTTGCCGACTTACGACAGTATGCCTCTTATACGGCAATCAAGTTGAAGTTATGAAAGAGTAGAATAGGACGACTTTGGTAATATGATCCCATCCGCGATATGAAGCAAGAACTATGCATTCTGCATTTTATGGCATCAATTCTTTCAGGGTGTGGGAGTGAAATTATGAGACCATAACATGAGTTTTGCTCTAGAGGCATGAACTTGCAAAACAACCACATTGCGGTTTAAAAAAACCATGGTGGGATAACACAGCTCACAATCTGAGTAGGACCAATTGTTGGAATATGCAGCAGTCGAGTGTCATTTCTGGGCACTTCTTTACTCAAACTCAAATAAACAAGAGTCATTCATTACTGAGATAAAATACGGCATGCAAGCTTCTACTGTAAGAGAAGAGAAAAGCACATACGAAGGACTGGAACAGGGCGACAAAGAACATCGCTAGCGATATCCCTATACCGATCCAAAGCGGTTGACTTCTATCTTCGACAAATGAGATCAACATGCTGCAATCAAAAAAAGAAAACAGCTTCAGCAAAAACACTGCGATGGATTTGCCGAGAAAATATCAGGAATATACGAAATATTTACTTTCTAACAAATCCAGCAGCAAGTTTTCTTCATTTAGCTCATTCCTGAATAGTAAGTCCATGGCACGTTGAGCATCTTTGCCTTGGTACACCTTAAAGGAAAACTTTTCCCGAACCGTATCAACGAATAAAAAAAAAAAAATTTAATGATTGAACGTATAAATCTTTTGTTATGCAAGAAGAAGAAAAAAGCAGAAGAGAAAGAAATACCGACTACTAATGAACTTTTACCTGAGAAGCTGGGGAGCGACAAATTGAAGGAGATCGAAAATAAACTTGAGCGCAGCACCGCCAAGAAACGCCAGATGATACGTTCGAAAAAGTGGCCACATCACCGATGGCATATCTTTTGTTTGAGAATCTATAAACAACAATTGCAACAGAATAGGAATTATAACGTCAACTCATAGATGAAACAATCCGTGGCATCTTTTCGTTTCTTTTTAACATAGGACTAGTGCAAGCTTCTTCGATTTGAAATAAAGTTAATTCTTTGGAAACATCTGCGATTGAAGCATCGAGCACCGCTTAATGCCAAACAAAATTCTCTTCAAAGACATTCAAATGCTTCAATCTCCTCTTAAATCGAGAAAGCATTCAGAATGCGAATATGCTGCTTCCTCTGGAAAAGCTGAAAATGTTCCAATGTGGATTATGGGTTTTCGCTTGTTCCTTTTCGAGATTTTATATACGCCTATGGCGTTGAATTGTGCTTCTGAATTCTTTTTCTGTTCAAACTTCAAAAAAAAAGACGAAACAAAAAGAGCAAAGAAAAACAAGGAAACATGCCCAAAGAGAGCATGAAACAAGTATCAAATTTGAATGTGACCAATATATATATATATATATATATATATATATATATATATATATATATATATATATATATAATATATATATATATGAAAATTAAAAGCAAATGAATGGGATAAACACTGTACATGATTTGCGAAGATCTTACTCGTTAAAATTAAGGATGAAATTTGCAAAACCCCTATGTTGTGGTATGCACAAGTTTGAACGCTTCCGTTTACACAAAATGCAGCAGACGTGCATTTAACCTTTGCTCTTTTTCTTGGCATTTAGATAGCGAAAAAAAATGCATGATATCTCATGCTTCTACTAATAACAGGATTTACGAACAAAGAAAAGAATGAAGATGATGCATAAACAAACGAGAAAAAAAAGAGGCGTACACGAGGCGGTGATTGCTGCAGGGCGGCGCGCTTTCGTTTATAATAAGCTGCAAAAGACAACCACATATTTCAAGAATTATTTACGAACCGCCATTAAAATATCACAAATGACAATAGGATCAACGAAATAGGATCAAAGTTAAAATCGAAATCTTCAGGTAATATTGAAGATCTTTTGAATTTCTACAGGGAATGGGATGCAGATTTCATAAATTCACAAACGAAAGAAAATAAACACTGAAACTAAACCAAAAAAAGAACAAATCTCAAGCCAAGTGATAACGGGTGGAACGAAAAAAGAACAAAATAAAATTGAAAAAAAACCTTGCAAAGATGGCTTCCAATTCTTATTGAAGGCAGGTACAAGATTGCGGGATTCATCGCATGAGTTCAACTTCCAAAGATCGGAGATCTGCAGGGCCGCTTATTGCCTTTTACGGCAAGTCCATGGAACCAATTGAAGGTGATTTGATTCAGGAATGAGCAAGACTCTTCGGACAAGCACTCTTCTGCAAGTCTATATGGATTATGCTGATGATAATTATTTATAACGTACTTCTAATAACACAACAACTGGATTAGGCAACGGAGGCACCTCCTCCAAAAAGTGGCATCCCCAATGATCGTACGCAAGAAGGAAGTTCTAGAATACGTACACGCACCTCAACAGCCTAAATTACGCGATACGGAGGTTGGTTTCTATCTATGCATTGACAACAAAAACACCATTCATGAGTTTGGTTTCAGGAGAGATTCGGTACGAAATGATTGCAAGAGAGCAGTGCCCCTCCCTTCTTCTGCTAACTCTCCTGTTAGCAATGGAACGATTCCTTGCAATTGCCGCGAATCAATGACAAATCTGGTTTCATTTAAGCGTGCTTAGCCCAATATACATATTTTATGCCAAGAAATGTGCACAACAATCCATTCAGTGACCGATGAAACCTTTTAAAACGAAGTTATGTCATTTACTTACGTTTTTAGTCACGTATTGAAATGACCGGAAGAAGCCAAGCGACAAAACAAAAATGCCGGAGATGAACGGGGTCGTTTTGGTGACAAGAACAAAAACAATCCGGTTAAGGAAAGGAATCATCTCCACCTCTTATTATAGATAGGCAGATATGGGGATGAGGGCATGCAGCCAACTAAAGCGCTGGATGAGTGCAAAGAATGTGGTGATCAGCTCTATAATCAAAATCAGCTTTGAACACTGACAGAAAAAAATCCGCAGTGCATTTATAGCATTGGAAGTCTGCTGCTATACGCCTTCATTGATCCAAAGCTCCGTTATATCTTGGCGATCTTCCCATTCTAATTAATACCATTTGAGAATAAAGTTAGCCATCTAAAAAACATTCCGAAAAAGGTGAGAAAATTTGTTTCGTTACTCCTGACCGACAAAATCCAACCTGTCGGCTCGACCCCCCCTCTGAGTCGGCCCGACCTAGAATTCAACAGGTGCATCTATTCTTTTCGTTGAATATGCGACCACAATTTACAACTCTACTGTATTCACTTATTATATCAGTGCGTCTGCGGTCTTACGACGAGAACACTCAATTGCTACATTGAAACACAACATAGGCGCAACTGGGCACAAAGTCAGTGGCCATAACAAAATATCTTTTAAAATAAGCGAAAGGGAAAACTTACATCATCTATTTTGTACATTGGCGTATCGGCGAAACAGGAGAGGATAAGCTCGAGGAAAACCAACGGGTATGAAATGACGCACACCGCAAAACGTAAGACGTCGACATTTTCAAGCTGAAATGCATCGTTTAATCCAGCTAAACTGTTTGAATCTACTAATAACTGATCAAGAATATTCAACTTGTGAGATCAACAAGATTGAATGCGCATAATAGTCTAAAAAGAGAAGCGAAGATTTCCGATCACTGGACAACAAATCGAAACAGAAATCTGAGAGAGTACGAATGGCAGATAAGCACAAGTCAGCAAATGTTTTTCTGCAGCGGCTGTATGACCACACTGGATCAACGTATAAAAAGATGGGGAATATGAGAATGGTAAATGAACAACAGCAAGAATACGAGTGATTTGATAAGGAAAATCATATTCGCTTTCTTAAGTACCCAATTCGACAAATTCTGATATCGCAAAAGAATGAAAACCAATAAAAAGCAATAAATTATTTTTACTTTTTCTGCCTCCCCTCCCTCCTTCAAAATTTCAGTGAATTACGGCAAATCTGAGTTAAATCCTGCCCAATGCATGAAAGGGGACGGTATCAGGTTTGAGTACAAACATATGATGATCGACTAAATACGATTGCGGTCGAGCTACCACTTTTCACCACCAGGCCAGGACCTGCTTTGATTCACCTTCATGTAGTGAGAGGAAAACCCGGTCGTGGTTGCGACGAGGATCGGGACCGGATTTAACCCAGACACGCTGACAACCTACAAAGAACTTTTAACGCTTAAAGACGGTGCATGCACTGCAATCTTTCTCTCGGTAAAACTTTTATGTTCTTCTTAGGAGAAGTTCTGATGCCAACATGATATGCATTATAGATTAGTAGTAAAGGCAAGACAAAGAATTACCCCATATATGTAGGCAGTTTCAACTCTCCATCTGAATTCGGGAAAGCTACAAATGGCAAAAAGAAGCCAGTAATTGAAGAGAACGCCAGATGAAACAACTCCACGATTCCTACAGCCGATCATCGATACAAGTGCCACACAAAGCGTCATATACTGTATGACTATAGCGAATAGTGAGACCACATGCTGTTGACCGATACCCTTCTTCCACTCGTATAAACCATAAAAGAACGATACGGCGCTCGCACATGACAAGACGGCACAAAGAATCTGAAAGCAACCGTTTCGTTTCGAGTTTTCAATGCAAAAATAAAAGAAATAGATTTTGTGGGAAGAGGGACAATTCAATGAATTCAGTACTGAAAATTATTCCTTTCGCTACTAACTTCTGAAAGCGAAGAAATGCTTTTGCACGTTAGAGATGGATTACCGGAAGAAGTTTATTGGCGTTTTTCTGCACCCTCACCTCTTAATGCCGAAAGTTAAGTCGGTGAGTACCCCGATGAAAATTTCGCTGCTTCAAAACGATTTCAATAATGCTTCGTTGCATTAACATTCAAATATCTTTAGCTTTTCTATGCTCTGTTTATACAACCACACGAATCTTCGTTATTCGATTTTCTTTCCTTCTCCTCCCTTTATTAACTGGAAGCATATTCTCCTACAGTCGTGAAAATAACAGCAGAAATATTGCATCGTTCAATTGAAAGAGATCACCCTAAGTGGCAATCCAAACCAAACAACGTCATATGTGAAAGAATAAAAAACTAATAAGTAAAAAAAAAATTAAATTTCAAGCGTCTCTTATTGAAGGAATTTCCATTAATAAAACTCGAATCTTCTATAAATTGCAAACAACAGCAAAACGACAGAAATAATCCAAGACTAATTTTATATCGTTTGAAGGATAACAGAGAAGAACGCAAATGCCAATCTGTTAGATATTTCTTGAACAGCACTCGTTCATATTATCACAGCCTTAAGCATCCACTTAATGATTATCACATTGAAAGAGTTCTCATCAATTATTATAGACAGATAAAATAAAGCGTTGATTTATTACCTGTCATGCTATTGACGAATGCAAACCTAAGAGTTGTATTTGCTTCATTTTTCATTGTTAAACCCATTTCTACAGGCATTATTATCTCGTTTTATGCCTCTAATGATCCCAAATTATCGAATTTCATCTGCCTTTATTTCTTTGAGCCATCCAAGCTTGCGCATTTACGAGGCTCAGCTATCTTAAAGCCTAAATATGGCCTATTCTAGAACAAGCGGAAAGGCCAATCGATGATTAGAAGGGGTACGCATGCATTGATCTATAACTGACTAAAACGACTGACTAGTGCAAATAATCTTCACCATCATAAAAGAGGTCTAGAAATCCTTTCAACTATATAGTGCCGAAAAATTACTAAAAAAAAAACACCGGAAAGTAGCACTCTTCATCGATGTTTTGCAATACGTACGAGGAAAAAAAAAACAGGATAATGACCTTTTTCCAATAATGAAATGAACGTCACAGTAACAAGTCAATAGATGACAAAAAACGCATAAAATATAAACACTTACAATTCGGCCGATGGTAGGTGAGCAATGCTCCAAGGGGCCATTATCGCTCTTGCTGAGACGGTAACATAGAAGTGGACATGAGAGGAGCAGAAACACACACGGTAACAGCATCAATAGGCTCGACTGCGCGCACTCGGATATGTGTGGTACCGTCGTGTTCAAGCTCATCTCTAGCAGCTGAAATAGTTTCATTCAAAACGACGTTTCACAACGGACACTATGGAATTACTTTAGCGTTACATGCTTATTTATTATAGCTGCCGTACCTCTCGTTCCCCTCTCCATCTTAGCTTCTTATACATTTCCATGGGGTAAGAAAGATTAAGAGACGAACTGGCACTCTTATTCCTTAAGAAGATAGCAATCAACCGTTGAATATCGCTTTTAACGTTGAACAAAACGCGACAACAATCAAAGGTATACGGGCGTTACGCAACAACACTCTCACTGTTGACGTTTGCTTTCATCTGTATGCAGAGTTGAACTGCTAACACTCAAACATAAGCCAGAGTAGCTCAGCTGGTTAGAGCATTGTCCGGAAAACGGAAAGCTGAGATTTTATATCCGGTCAGCGAATGGAATTCTCACCCGTCACTAAATAACAATTTAAATACTAGTTGCTTACTCATGGTATTCATGCAAAAATATGGATGAAATAAATT
The DNA here is from genome assembly GCA_013433145.1 of Ascaris suum. Classification (NCBI taxonomy): domain Eukaryota; kingdom Metazoa; phylum Nematoda; class Chromadorea; order Rhabditida; family Ascarididae; genus Ascaris; species Ascaris suum. The sequence continues at coordinate 2,787,261 of CM024187.1, forward strand.
GCTAATACTTGATGAAGTAGACATTTTGTAAGAAGCAATGAAGCGATACCTCGAAATGGTCTAAGGCACAGAATTCCCGTGCAATCGAGTCCATCACTATCGATGACATCATCGACACCGATGACAGTCGACTTTATGCTCAACACGAATGAACACACCAATCCGTCGGTGAGTGCAATACGGCTCGCTTCGCCTAAACTTGAAAGCGTGACGTGTCATGTGAACAACTTCTGTTGTGATAACGCTTGAGAAAGTGACTCTCCTATGAAAGCGTCAGAAGAAGCTTAAGTGATGAAAAATCGTTTCAGTGCAAACAACGCCCGATTGAACTAACTGATATGAATGTCGAATGCATTCCATAGCTAATTATCTAAAGAAAATTCCAAGTCGACATTTCAATTTAATAAATACCTCGAGATCATCGATTTCACATCAATAAATCTACATTTCCAGTAATTTTTTTTTTTTTTGCGATAGTGAGATGAAACCGAAAATTATGAATATCATCCCGTACATATGTCATAATGATTATCACCTTGATAATATTTACCTATTAAAGTAACACCAAACAATGAATAAAACTCTAATCTGAAGGAGCATCTCCTTCTAATTGCAAATGAGCTGTGCACAAATAATATTTGAACATAGATCTAAGTTAGTGAATATAATGGAGGATATTATTTCAGCAAACTCATATCTACCTACTTGTCACGTAATCATCTACAGCACAGTCATTTTCATCAAACAATAATCGACAAGAATGAAGCACAGATTTAGTGGTAGCTAATAAGTCATTCATGGGCACCATCCCTCTCCCCTATATCATACAATTGAAAGCGCGAGAATTTACTATATATATGAGTGACGGATGAAAAGTAAAAAATAAATAAAAATAGCGTGTGCAACTAAGGATGCTAAACTTCGTAAAAAGAAAAAGAAAAAGAAAAATCGGTGAACGCATCTCAAAATGCGCAATAATTTTCCACAATTCTCGTGATGATACGACGTCGAGATGGGAGGAGACAAGGATCAAGCGGTCAGGACCTGTTTCTTTCGAAACGGTTGTGTGAAAAGGCGTTTCAAATTATAATAAATTTCTCTCTAGAGAAAAGAAAAATTTTTCTTTCATCTCCACTATCGAGAGCGAAAATTGCCTTATTTAATCTCTAAAAATAGAATTCTCTTTTTTTTTTTTTTGCAAAATTTCATTATCACGGACAAATTCCTCCCTCTTATTTGGCGATTCTTGCTATGCCAGTGGAATAATTTAATTCAATTTACAACTTTACTGCGGCTGGTATTTACACAAGTTAATAGGAAGTTTCGCATTATACGGAAGTTGCTTTTGTTTATTAAAGGCGCTAAAATAAGATGACACGACCGATGCTATAAACGCAGATAATTTGATAAATATGGAATATTCAAGTGTAACATGAAAGAGGACTGAGGTGTATCTGGATTGCTGAGAGGGGGGGGGGGGGGGGGGAGAGAGGAGGAGGAAGAAGGAAGGCTTCATACCTTTATTTTTATTAGTGGCATTTTGTAAAATAGGACCTATTTCCTTAACATCGGCAATTTTCTTCCCACCCATGTAAAATGTCGCCGAATTTAAACGGCCATGAAAAAAGAGGTAACACTTCCCCAACGTTAAATAAGAAAATGTCGCGTTTTCGCTAATTCCTTTGCTAACATAAAGTGTTTTCAAGAGACGCATCATCTCTGACTAAATCCTCGAGAATTTTTGAGGATCTCCAACTCGAACGATCGAACTAAATTTTATTCGTCGATCAAAATTATTCAACAATAAAGACGTTTCCCGTTACTCTTTCTTAAAATAAGTTAAAAAATAAAAAAAATTAAAAAAAACTGCTGATTAAGGCCGTGATGAATGTTTCGCGTTGTGCCACTACAGACACAGGTCGATTGGATCGACATTATCGAAAGGGAAGGAGAGAGCAGGGAGGATGGATAACTCTCAACGAATGCGACACTCACAGTAATACAAACCATCCGGTTTGGCTTATACGCTTGTAGAGAACGCTAAAGAGGCCCATCCAAATAGACAGCTCGCTCAACACGCAACACACTTTTGCGCACCTTACTTCTCAACAGCACTCTATTGCAAACCTTTCACAGAGTGCATCATACTTTCGTGTCGTTCTACTGCTAACTGTAATTTAATGGTAGGATCATACCTTTTAAGCACCACATACTATTTCCTCAAACAGCTCCTCCCCCTCTTAATCTCTTAAAACCTTTCTAAAACTTTAGGGATAAAACGATTCTCCAACTCAATCATTCTCCGCACCGCCCGCTTTCGTCACAAGGCTATCACACTGAGTAAAAATAACGAGACGTGCAAAGTTGTGGAATGAAACTTAAACGAGAAGCAGACAGTAAATATCATGCAAAAAAAACGGAAATAAAACAACTAAATTAAACACTATAACAAAAACAAATAAAATCAGCGAGTTAGACGTTAAGAGACGTTAAAACGGAATAAAAGAAACTAGGTTAGATACTGTCAGACAAGTAAGACGTCATCCGACAATTAAAAAAAAAAAAATTGCGCTTAATTGCTTCGAAAGGGCAAGAACACTTCGGTGAAATCGTTGGAATGCTAAACAGGTGACAAGGCGTTGCCGCACGACACACGCCAGCAATTGAACGCTCACTGAAATTATATAGTGCGAGTAGAGAGAGATCGTTGCGATGCAGTGAATTCGATTAAAAAGGATCCATTAGATAGGGAAATAAATTTTATTAAGAATTAAGTAAATATTACTAAGTAAATAAATCAATAAATATTACTATGAATGACGAAAAAATATTTATTAATGAATGCCTAATAAATGAAGGGGAAAATTTTCACAAAAATTCAGCGATCTCTTCTTTAAATCAGAAATTCGCATTTAAATATGATAAACAAAGCAAACAGTAAGAATAAATGACTCATTGTTCTAGTTGAAAATAAATTCACCGGTGTAGATGAACTGATGCCTGACTCAAATCTCGCACCTGTCGCGACTGGAAATGCAACCACGGGTGGATTTAATCCATAATCATATACAGGTAGGTCAAACTGGTCCTGACTGGAGGTGAGAAAGCAGCTGTCACTCGACAGGACACGGAATGCATCTACTCCATCTATATATGGGTCACGGGTTGAAACCATCCTGCTGGCGCCCTAAATTGACCTTAACCCGAATAAGTTGTAGTACGAATCATCCGAATCGTTAAATTACAGCAGCCCAATAGTATGAAGTAATTTTGACCTTGATATTTGTCTAAAAGAGTTATCTATCATTAACTGCAATTAATTGCGAGCGCATACCAAAATTAAAAAAAAAAAACAACTTGTTTTATGGAGACAAAGTTGGGGGAACAATTCTTTGGTAGATTTAAGACTAAGCTTTAAAAAAATTGAAATACATTTGAAATATTTCAACTATTCATCAAAAAAAAAAGGCCGCAAAGCAAACGAGCGACTTATGCGTTAAACCGCTGCTCATCAAAATGAACATAAAAATACGCACAAAGGTGACGAACATTGCAGCAAACTTGCTTATCACCTTTGTGCTAACGTACCGCCTATCACCTTTTTTTATTCGTCACTTCCTTGAAGAAAAAAAAAAAGAATAATGGAATATGCTACAATCGCATCACTAATACCGTTTTGTCTACTGAGCGTTTCATTTCTGTAGAAAACCGCCATAGGTCGATAAATTTTTGCATTATAAATGCACAAATGTGAAAAATCGCAATTCCTCTCCCCCCTTCCCTCTCGTTTTAAAATTAACCCTTTTATCCGAAGAGTGAAATATTATTTTTCAATTTTCAAAGAAAAAAAATTGAACAATTTTCTTATAAAATAATAACCGCATAGACAATTTTGCGATATTTTTATTACCTACAAATTTCAAATGAAATTAAAACATATATGATCCAATAAATTCTTAGAATTCGTTAGAATAAGAATTCGGACTTCTGCTAGACTCACTTTTTCTTTGAAAAAAAAAAATTAATAAAATAAAACAAACACAGAAACTATTAAAATGCGGCATCGCTTTCCGTTCCTCCTCCTCTCTCCCCCCCCCCCACCCCCCCTCTCTTCGTACCCCATCCCTCTCCACCTGACCGATTTTCATGGGCTGCCAACAAATAATAACTGTACTAGGGAAAATCACCTATTAATTAACTTTACCACTTGCACAAATCTATGAAATATTTTTACCACTACCTGACCGGTTCAGTGCGATTTTTTTTTTTTCATTCGCAAAGATCAACAACACATTTCGAAATGACGAATTAACGAGGGAAAAATAGTACGCATCTCACTGTAGTGTAAAACAGAAAATTTCAATAACGATAGCCTCAGATATTATTGAGCTGAAACCGTCTGCAAGACAGGCATAAAGATACATGTCTACGCATAGACATAACGCCGACAACAATACATTTTTGCAAGCTAATTTGCCAGAAAATATATTGGAATGGGAGAATAAAGACACCTCCTAAGGGATAAAAAAAAAGATCGAAATGAAACCCCCAAAAAAAATTTTTTTTTCTTTTTCAGCAAAGCATCGTTTAAATCGAACATATAAAATAGGTTAACGATAAGATAAAATGAATTTCAATTCGAAAATTATGCGGAAAATATGCTGCACGGAATATAACGTAAATGAAACGGTGACTGCACAGACGCATAAACATCTGTACATTCGCACAGACGACTATACACATCACACAGACACAAACATCGATCACACTTGAAAGAGTGCGTTAGACGAAATGGCGAGAAATTTCGTGCTTAGCGTCTGACAGACGTGAAAGAATGCGTGCCATTGTTCATTATGTTCGTCATGCAAACTGCAACGTTGTAATATACACATACAACCGTACTCGTCGTTTATATAACCCCTATACAATTTGTTGCAAATGCACAACAGCTGAAAAAAAAAACAAACTTGTTTACGCTTGCAATCAATTCCGATCAGGCGCGACTGAAATGTTGAATTTATCCGGCTGAGTTTTGATTCCGGAATTCGATTTATCCGAAAATCGACTAGAACAATTTCAGTTGTGCAAAAAAAAAAAATTTTTTTTCATCACAAATTTTTGGGAAAATTCGCGCAGCTTAATTTCTCACCGAATTTCAAAAGAAAAAAAAAAATTGATGACTGTTATGTCTACGAAAAAATAAAAATAAAAATGTGCAAAGTGCATAAAACTAGTAAACAACGGATATACGCGAATCTGATAGTGCTGATATTATCCCTAAAATATCAGCAAAGATCCGAGACAGTAAGACTTGGCAATCTGTCACGGCATATGTTTATAACAAATTTCCTGAGATGATGGCAATCTACTGTATGAGCTCAATTTGATACAACGCAAAAATTGACTATAGGAAATTTAAAAAAAATGACTGAAAGGAAAATATAAGTCTCCTATCTATCCTCTGAATTCGACGGGGCTAGGTGATGGGCGACTGAAATTAATTTTTCTAAAATAGAAAATCCACTACAAGTCAGTATTTCTTTCCATATTAAAGTGATCATATCTATGTTAGTGTGGCAAAGTTTTCGTTGAATTTCGCTCCATAGTAGACCGACCGAACGTAGAAATGCTCATTACCCACTACAAAATGCAGCGATTAGGATGAGAATACTATAGATTGTAAGATTTTCCATATAAGATCGAAAACCTCAAATAGGACTATTCAAGAAATGTTGAGCAGAAATGAATTAGAATCATAAATATGTCGGTGTCAAATTTAATACTAGAAATGCTTCTTTCTTTCCGATAAGAGATGAGACTGATATTCTTCACAAAAAAAAACGATCTCATTTCTTTATACGAAACGAAATATTGACAAGAATCATTTTTGAATATTTCGATATGGGAAATTTTTCCTTCAAAATAAAACCGTTTAGCCAAACAGCAATCGACCTTCACCGTAAAAAAAAAAAAATCAATGCAATTCGTCAGAAAGTTGTGTCGCATTCAGCAAAAAAAAATGCATATGTGTGTCCTTCAGAACCTGTCTACGATTAAACGTCACTAATGATGATGTAACGTGAAAAGAATTACCCCGAAACGTTGATAACATACTCTATTTTCGAAACACTTTTGCTCTCCAAAACGTATCAATGCGTCCATGTAAGAGATTGCCCCTATAATTAAATAATCAGAATGCCGAAAAGAGATAGATGTGGAAGGGGGAGGAAGGATGCGGGGAGCGGGAGGGGAGGAGCAGATGAAAAGCGAGAAGAGACAAATTCATGAACTATTAAACGATTGGACAGCTGACTATACTCAACTTTCTTATCATAGCTATGATAAGCAATAAATTTATTTCAGAGTTACACTTTTAGAAAGCAATAAATATAAATTTATTCGCAGAACCTACGAGCATTAATATGCTTCAACGGGTGAAACATTGCCTTCTTTATTGAAAATTCATCATTAAAGAAGAGCAACATAACGAATATTCACAAATAAAGACGTTCGTAGAACAATTTACGGTACTAGTTAGAGGAATATTGAGGCGGAACATTGCACAAAATGTGGCTGCCGAAAATATGAAAGCGAAACAGATGGCGAGAAAGAGGCTTGAACTAAGTGGAGAGATACCGTTATGTTTCATTAACATATAAACACGACTCATAAATTTATCAAATAAACATATGAACTCATGATCGCATATATGAGTCAACTATAGTAGCACTACAATTAGCATCTGATGAACGTTCGACTTGCCGCCATAGATATTTAGTAGTTTCATTCTCCATTCATTCCCTTAAAGAAGACTAATGCTTAGTAGGCTTCCTAAAGCCTTTAGGGTAAGCCTGTACGAAGTTTGACGTTTATTTCGGGTCGATTAAATAGCATCATCTGTACAATACGGGAACGAGAAATGACCATGAATCGGACGAGAAGGATGAAAGATTGAAATCCTCGATTGTAGAGCGTCAAATGGTGCGACCTTGCACACACCGATCTGAGTGCAACGTATTCTCGCATGGTGGCGTTGTGTACAACGCCTTTTAAGCAAACATTTATCAGGATCGCACATAACGTACTGTAGTGCAAATATTAGAAGAGGGTGATTGTACTTCGATTAAATTCCGAATCTCCTATCACAGTGAAACTCGTGGGTGGAACAGCTCCATCAATGCGCGAGGCGTTAATGATTGTTAAGAGAGGACAGGTAACGGGTACACTATGAAGGGAAATATTTTTATAATTTGAATCATAAGTATAATGTACGGCAAAGAGCTGTATTAGCAATTGCACCGTAGAATCTATAACGCAAACAACAATCTATAACAGGCGATCTATAACACATACGATGCTTTCTGAATGTTGATTTTGATTTTCGATCATAAATGTAAAGAGGATAGAAATATGTAATAAAAACAAGAGGAAAAAAAAAACGCAAATGTTGAAATGAATAAGAGTGGAATTTTAAATGATCATAGCTGAAAGTGAAAAGTGTGCAAGTTATCAAATGATACAAAGATAAAATCAGCTAAGAGTTGCCGTCAGATAAAGCGATAACTACGACAATGCTTTTAAATCTTAGCGTATTCTAATATGCATAGAAAAAAAAAATTTTTTTTTTTCAGATAGAAAATTATCAGTTAAAATATAGTACTAATAATTAACGCATTTTAAATATATCAGTAATTATTATCTCCTATAAGTATTTATTAAGGTGTTAATTACATGATATTGTTTGATATAAGATGACTTACCTTTATACGAATGGATTTATGCTAAATATGAAAGAACGATGACGAATCGCAGCGATTATTAGCAAAGAAGTTTGTAGCATTGATTTTCGAATCAAATGCACATATTTTTTTCGGAGTCGTTCTCAAGATGAGCCCATTGATGATATATATGAGTAGATTTAAAATGAGTGCAATAAGATGACGAATTCAGATAGTGTGGCTATTTGAATTAGAAAAGCAGCAAACATATGCAGCTTTTAGCTAAATGGCGCTATTCAACTAGTAGACAGCAAGTACGTAAATAAGCACCGCCTGTCAGCAACAACACCCAAGCTATCTACTACGCTAGCGATCACAACAATGAAAGCAAAGCGACGCTTAGAGCATCTTTCACGCTTAAATACTCATAACTATACAAAACTTCAATACAGTTGATGCTTAGAACTAGATGCATATTGGAAGTTATACCGTAGAATATACAATAGGAACTCGCTCTATCATGTTGCTTTCAGAATTTTGTTCACTTTCGCTCATCGGCAGTAAATTATGTCTCACAATGGCTAGAACAGGCTGATAGTGGAAGCATTTATCGGCCATTTTTAAAAAAAATACTGCCACAAGTTTTCATCTATTTTCTAATTTGAAGACTTGTCAAATATACCACTTCAAAAAACAAAAAAACAAAAAAAAAAACAGTTACATCACAGATGACGATTCTGCTGCAAATCTGAGTCGTCTGAACGCGTACATACTTTCACACTGACATATTGCAAGATTCAAGCTATATCTATCTACAAACGACAACATAAAAAAGAATAATGATGTTAGGCCATTTGCACTAAATATCACTGAATATACATTATTTATCTGTTTTCAGAAATTGCACTGTTACATAGTATCATTTATAGCAATTTATATAGAGCAGCCACAAGCTATAAATCATAAAATTTGTTACATTTGCAGTAATTTTCATGCAAAAAGGGAGGGGCTTTGATAAATACCAGCTCAATCATCAATATTAGAATAGATAGTGGAATTGACTAATCTACGATAATTGTCTCTCGCATTATAGAACAAGAATATATGCCAATGTTGTTAAATAATATCGATATCTAGGTGCAAAACTAACGAGAATATTGCGAGGATTCAAACATAAATAGCTGGTCTGGTCTATCGTCCGATCATCGGCCATAGAGACGACCACCACTCTGACAACTATCACCATCAACTATGAAATATCGCGTCTATGGCTGCGAGTTGAAAGTGTCGGCACAGACAGGCACACTCAATGTCATCGCAATGCGCACAGCAAATATATACGGAACTTGCAAAAGCGTTATAAAAAGCGAGAACGATTCTTAGCAAATACGACTTGAAGCAAACATTGTTGCAAATTCTCATTCTTCCAACTATTGGGATTCGGGAATCCCCGAACGAATTCTGCCAATTCCAGAGCCATTCTTTTTCGGATACCACTAGTGATCTTCATTGCTCAGTCGCAGTTATATGCCATAGAAAATCATTGAGTAAAGCAATGAAAAAGCAAAAAAAAAGAAGAGAAGAAGAAGAAGAAGAAGCAAGAATAGAGCGGAAATATTAGAAAAATTCAGAAAGCAGAAAATAAAAACGAAAATAGAATAGAAACATAGAAAAGAGAAGCAAAGAAAGAAGATATTTACGTAATCTCTTTTAGTTTACGTTAACGATTTATCACTAAAGAAGTATTGCATAGAAATCGATGAGATGAAAGAATTCAATAAATATGACGATGGAATGAATTCTATTCGAAGAAATTGAAGATAATTTTTCTTAATCGTTTCAATAATGTTGTGCAATTTCTACGCTAAAAAAAAAAGCATTACTTAGAAAGGCGATACGATTATAATTATGATAAGAATTGTATTTGAAAAACTTTTCAAATATTGAATCGTCGACGATATTGCCGACGATAAATATTTTTTACTGAGAATATTGAAGCCGATTTGATAAGACGAAACCTAAGGCCTAAATATTTTGAGTTTAGTTGGCTATATTGTTAAAATTAGATTAGCATAGAGTCATTGTAATACAGATCGTTGCATTGCAATTCTAAAAGTTTGAATGTACAGCGTATTATGCCTTTTGATGAATCATTATTTGCAAAGCGCAAAAATATATATATATCTCTTAGGGAAATTTGCTCGACATAACCTGATACTATTGACGCCGATCTAATCCATCCGTGACGATAAGAGTTGCAGAAAGTTAAAGTGCCAAAAAATAAGCGAAGACGTTACAACAGGTAAGCAGCAAAACATGAGGAAAATAAACGATTTTCTTGTGAGCTTATAAGGACGATTCACTCATTTAGGATAATGAACACATTGCTGGAGCACATTTAATTATTTGTTGGTAATTTTTGAAACCGGTTGGCCTGGTGAATAAAATTCTAAAAGCGCATATTATTCCAGTTCTACGAGAGGCTAATGGATTTTTTTAATTTTTTCGTTATAAATGTGTCTCAAGATGTCATTCATTTCGAAACTATTCGCTATTTTTGACGCTAAATGCCTTCTTTACGATTTATGAGTGCAAATTTTAAGCTTTATTTTCTTTTCATAGCGAGTTTTTTTTTTTGTTTTGTGTTGTCTAAAACAATACTTCAATATCAGTGTTATCGCTTCACCATTACTGGGTGGTGAAAAATCGACGTGTTTTGCACAAAAATATTCATTAAATTTTGAAACAAACGCAAACAATTCTATCTTTATATGTTATTCGCGATAATAATATCGTAGTGCATTAATGTATAGCAAATTCGTTTGAAAAAAAAAAATTACGTCTTTTGATATACTATTATCATCGTAAGAGGAAATGATCAACAAATTACTACAGCAAAAATTACTTATGAAAGTTGAAACTTCTAAGAATACAATTAAAGGAAAATATCCATGAAAATAAACCTCATCTAAAAATTTCTTTTTCTATTATTACTTTATTTATAATATATAGTTTGTTTTATTAAGTGATGCCATTGTATTCGAATATTTATTTATTTTACAATTTGAAATATATATTCACTCGTTTCATAATAGTACAATCTCATTGCATAACAATATTTCAAAAATACACAACAAATATATTTCAAATTTCGAAACGATGGAAACATATGTGCTGAATTGCAATTGCAAAAATACGATGATTGAACGCAATTTGCATTTGCAATGCAATCATCTTTTCTTTTGCGTTAAATCTACAAAATAATCTCAACCACTTTTTTTTTCGTCGTTTAAACACTATTTTATTCGTTCAGCAACTTTCATCGTTTACTTTATATCTTTTAGATTTTCATAAAAGTTGCTAAAAAAAATATCTCTTTTATCGAATTTGTCCAATTTTTTCCGTTGCTTAAAATTTTCACTTATTCGATTACTTTAAAAAATGCTGCAATTTCAAGTTTTTCTATGTATTGGCGTTGAGAATTTGCAAAAAAAAAAAAAAAAAAAACGGGACAAAATTATAAAAAATACAATTGAACATTTGAACGATTGGCTTTATTATTAGTATGTGGTAAATCGTAGAATGAGATTGGCGTTCCAATAAAGCGTGATCCATTATCACAGTTATTGACGCTCACTGAAATTATAATGATTACATATTAAATATGCAAAATACTACAGAAATCATCACATTATGCGGTTCATCGAGTAATACAATGATCTCTTCGCTAAATACTACTCATATTCACTTGGGCGTGACTATTCCAGCAATGCACGTTTCAACGAAAGAAGAAATGGGCGAGGAGAAAAAGAAGAGGAGATGCTTTTTGCTGAATTCTCTATCTTCTTAGAAAGACGATGAAATCCTGCTTCAAGAAGATACGTTACGGTGCGCTACTTTCAAGGAACGAAGGTAACTCACAATGAGGAGAAACGTTGTCGTATCGGCTCATATCCAGCTGCAGTGATTCACTGCTCTGTGATGCGGACCAGTCGGGTGATGAAGAGCTCCTATGAAAATCCCTATTAATGTCGTCGAACGATTTGCCCCTTGCTTGTGAATCGAACGCAACACGTCGCTCCGTCCGCACAGGACGATTGAGAGGCATCGTATTCGATCCATCTTCCGGTCTTGTCGGGAAGCGACGACCGCTACTCAACGAACCATTCTCATCATCCTCTAAGCCCACTTTCCGCCTGAATATCAGAGGTTTACAATCTTTACCAAACTCAGCCAATTTCTTTCCAACAACCCTTCGATCTAATTCAATAGATATCAGAGAACGTCATTAAGACACCACCACTGATTACATGCTTTTAAAGGTCAGATTATGCGACATCGGCCAGTGGGGTGGTGAGAATATATATCGATGAAACATTCAAAGTATTTCGACCTAAAATTCGAAAGCAAAGTTTTTCAAATAAACAAGGGAATGAAAATCGGTGTACTTTGCTGTCAGCCACTATGCTTTGAGGACAACTGTGCCCATCGAGCACGAGTTATTCCGTATGGTCATTAGATCATAGTATGTTTTTAGAGTTATAAGCTCACTTCCGAATCTGAGGGTACTGAAATAGTTGTCAAATGATAGTGCATAAGTGCTACCTATTGTCTTTAACATTCATTAAACGACCAAAGGAAAATTGAAGTTGAAATTCAGACGATAATACGCAGCGAGTTAAAACAAATTAAAACTATTACTGAATATGCATATTCTGTGCAAACTGTTTTACTTGCATAAATTTAGTGCAGCTAAAAGCGAAAGGATGAACGATAAGTGGGCATCGAAAACAAACGTCAATAAAGGACAGCTGCAGAAATTCGATACCCTTAGAGCTGAGTCTGTGTATTGCAAAAATAAATAAACAAAAATGAATAATGCAAAATAAATAACATAATTTGTTACTGAGCAAATATCAGTCATTGGGGAAAATTGCTGGGAAAAGTTTTTAGGTAGGAATTTAAAGAATTCTAAAGAGAAAAATCGAAATTACCGCGCAAATCGGCTTGAGGCACGACTGCTGTTGCCAGTTGCAGCTGGTTCAGTACGAGTACTTGAGTTCGTTTCCGAGATATTTGCTCGAAGTACGTCAGGTGATCGTTTTGTTGCTGACTTCAAATTTTCTGCACTTATTTTATGCATCGCGGTGCATAGTTTTCGCATTTTTTGGCACATTGGGCAGCAAATTTTGAGCTGTAAATTTTTGAGCACCTTAACCAATATATCATTAAAGTCATACCTAACCAAATTTCCTCGACATCTACCCATTTAGTGTGGGTCGTTTCAATGACCATGCTATTTGAAAATGTGTTACGTATAGAATAAGTTGTTATATTGATATGATTTGAGCTACGCTGGCCTTGGTGATCTGAAAGGTTTTTTTTCTTACGAACGCACATTTCGGGAATTTCGCCCCGAGACGCCTTAAACTAGAACTGCTATTTCGTAGTATCCGAGATGTGTTAGACAGTCAAGTAATGCGCAATTTAGGCTGAAATTTTCAGTGATTTTTTCAAGTCGTCTTGCGCCCTGACAAGAACTACCAGTCGCTTTTCACCTTCATGCACTTTTTGTTGGGAAGTGCACCTATTTTGCACAAACAGCTATATTTCCGCTGAGTGGACGTACCGTGGACGGAATGTGTTCGAGTTCCACAGCACTAAGAACGCCATCTCTACGTACTCTCCTTTCGCCTCCATCGGTCGCTCTCATTTTTACGATCGGTTCCCTAACGTTCGCATAGCTACCCTCCTTGCCATGTCTGCTACTAATCGCTCGTGTTCTCCAGCCCCTCATCACACCATTACGGAACTCTTCCACACTTTTCGTGACGAACGATATTAGCGACGCACTTCGAGCCTGCCGGAAGGATGCAGACGACGCTTCAACCGAAGGACTTCTATAAATGGTATATGTTAGGCATCGCCAAGAGCTACCACTTCATGTCTTCAGTCTTTTTGTAAGCTTAAAGAGAATCCGAAACCTATATAGGCAGGAGCTAAGGTAAGCAGTGCTGCTGCTGCCTGGAATGAATGAAATACACAGTGAAAAACCAATGATAGAGGAATATCTCGCCCTTTCCAAAAAAAAAAAAAATTGAAAATTTTCAATCAGCAGACCAATTACGCCAATGGAAACGGAATCCTGTATAAGTTCATTGTGGAAAAGACGACAACTTTCAACGATGGCAATATGTCGATTTCCTACTCTATGAAAAATCGAATAGAATTACGGTTTATCGAAATGCATATCAACAAATATGCTAATAAATAACAGATTGTTTTCCAAGGATGAATATTGGAATTAACGAAGAAAAAGTTCACAAAATTTTATTAATGATCGTTTATTATCTCACCTTCGCCATTTGACACCATGTAACGCGCTATAGCCATCAGGGACTTGTTCGCCTTGATTTCTCCAACGATTGCGTAAACTTGTGATTGCATTGTCAACGGATGGACCTCTCAAAAGGCGTCGCCATGCTCCGGGTTGTGCGCTCAATTTTCTAAACTTTTTCATCCGTAGTATTACAACTATTTCATGGCGCATTATAACTTAGCAATAGTGATAACTCATTTTATCTTTGCATCGATAACGTCGTTTTGTCACTAATATGAAATGTTCTATCTCTTCGAATTAAACCGATTATGCTGAATAGCAACCAAACCCTTTCAAATATACCCTATTCTCTGTTTTCAAAAAAAAAAAAAGAAAATAGAACTTTTGCTCAGTAAGGTTTCACTACCAAATTAAACAAGAGACATGCAAGTACATCGAAGTTCTCATTGAAAAGCTTCATTCAAAAACACTTTGAAACTGTCTACGACAAAAAAAAAACGCACTGCAATATCATATCACGCCCTAATATGATATAGAAAAATTCATGAAGTGCTCACTGATGTCGTTCAAATATTTGAAAAAAAGAAGCAGATAAACCTTGATGGTCGTTCGAGTACTGTTCGAAAGGTTGGCAAAGATGAGGGACCTCCATTAACATCAATGCAATTCCGATTGCTGAGGTCTGGTGACGCCGTTTGAGTGCATTTCCTTACAAAAGGTGGACTTGCGCCATCTATAACGTTTAATTATTCGTATTATTTTAATAAAGCGGAGAGAAATTTATTCAATGTTAGCGCAAAACAGCATATTATCTTATTTATGAACTTAGAAAATCTCCGCCATTACTTTCAGTGAATTATTAATAATAATTTGATAATAAACTACATAAGAAATATCAGCAGAATTGATGGTGCAATAATTAAATGTGAATACATATCGGAGAAGAGATAAAATAATAATAATAATATATGAGGATAAAAAGTGCTCAAAATTTAAGATTCACTCGTAAAATTCAATCCGAACTTATTTAACAATAGAAATTACTAACAAAAAATTTAGCCTAAAAAGGCTCATCATATGTTGAAAGCGGTTTTGAAATCAGCGAATAGTCCTGAAATTGAAGCGTACCTTGTAGAAGTGTGAGAGATTCCTTCTCGAGGGAAAACAAATATACAGCATGAACAAGAATAAAGTTACATAGACCCGTTTGCACGTTGAGACCTTGCAGAAGATAAGAGTCACTGCCGCTTTGGCAAGGAGGACACCTCAAAATTGAATCAATTTGCACAATATCTATCTTAGTTGTATCGTTCGTTTCCATGCGTTTTTTCCAGGTTTATAGTGTACAAGAAAAAAACTACTGCATTGTAAATGAGATGAGGTATACAAAAAAGCACACGTTAGCAGTGATACTTTCATAATTAAATTGATACCGTATATTGTAGCATTTCATAACTTGCAAACTTGATGCAGCTAACAAACGACTGTTGAGAGAATAAACAAGAATAAATACCTGAATAAATTTGGTGCCCAAACAATAGCGAGGTTCTTTGAGTTCATATCAGTAAGATGAGTGCATTGACATAATCGACTTAGATGGAGAATAAGATATTTGGCTGTCCTAAAGAAACATCCATTAAGCAATAAGGGAGAGCGTTACGATAGATAGATGCGATTATTCGATGATCATTAGAGAGATTTGAAGGGTGTTTTTGATCTCATATAAAACGAATTGTTCGTTGCTTTATTGTTCGTTGATAATTCATTATGGATTGTAAATTTATCGATAGCGTTTATTTCAAACATCATCAAAAATTATGACACTTTTCGTTAATGCATCTCGCAGTGGCGCTCAAAATTTTACAAGAGGAAAATTAGAAAAATATTAAACAATTTAAACAACCTGTAGTGCTCAGGTGGTAATCTGTCGATAACACTTTTAAAGCGATGTGCTCTACTTTCATCGGTCGTCTCATAGGCTGCCTAAACATAAACGAGCCTTGCAACGATATGGTCTTTCAGTCAAAAAAAAAGCATGAATAAAACTAAAAATAAATGACCGTTCTAGTTAGAATTAACTGAATTCTTGATATGCAAACCTGTCCAACTTTACTAATTAATGAAAGTTTTTAAAGCTTTGCTTTATATTTCGCACAAGTTTCTATTAATTTTTATTCCACATATAAGCAGCGGTCTCTCTATGCGTTGAAATGGGCGCATGAGATTCACTAATGAAGAGCAGTGAGAAATGCACATAGGGAATAATTTCTTATTGCCATTTTTCAATGGAAGCTGATTGGTGTTTCTAATATCGATGCGACCTTTGATAGCGAGTAATACACACCTGAGAAAATGCACAAAAAACTGATATTTATTCTAAAGAAAAGGGGAAAAGCATACAATGAAATCGGGATAAAGCTCGAACGTGAACAATGGGTTGGGTAATTGCCGGAAATACTGCTTCAGAAGAGACGACACACAATGCACATCTCTAAGGATCGTTTCATCGTTAAGATTTGGCAGATTACCCGAATCGAAACCATTCCTAAATTCTCATCTGTTAATCGCATCATTTTATCCTTTAAAAGTTCATCCAGAATTCATCTCTATGCCTATTCGCAGATTCGATTACTCATACGTTTATCAGAGGAAAGCAGTTGTAAATGCTCTCATCACAGAATCATTTTTCGAAGACAGTGCTCTTCACATGAAAGCGACTTTACGCTTTTTTGATGTCTCAACACTGAGATTCTAAGCGTTTAACGAGAATGATCTAGCTGCTCGTCCATTATATCATCTTTAACAAAAAACCCTGTCGAAACATTTACATATAGGAGCTAACAGTAATTAAACTCTTGATCCCGAGAATCTCACATCTCTCTACAATCTCTTATCGCTTAAACTTTTTATCGTCATTTGCCTGAGTTATGAATGACAAAAATGAACATATTGTAATGAATATTGAGGGGAAACAAAAAAGAGACATCACAAGGCTATATTCATCAAAGAAACAATAGTAAAACATAGGAAATATTAGCAGACAACGGTAATAAGGAAGGAAGCATTCTAATACCACAGTTGCGATTTGCTTAACTGTGAAAATCTGATGGAGGTAATGACAGCATCGAAGATGATTCTTTAGTGAACCTGAAGCTTGAGCTAAAACAACCACTAATGACTGTATTTCAATGTTGTAGGAGAAACTCATGACATTTGGAGCAAACCTCAGTTTTTGATATATTGGATTGTATGCCACATTGCCGATAAACACCGGTAACAATGCCATGTGCTTCGATAAACTCGACGCATTTCTTGAGAATATTTGGCACTGAAATGAACCCCAATGAATCGGTCAGCAAAGCAACATTAATTTCGATACAATAGATATGCTAGATCCTCTCACATTTAGAACTATAATCTGACCGCTTCTCAAGGCAAGTATAAGACTTAGAAAACTGTTAACAGGAACTTGATTTTCTGTGTTCATGTAAGTACACATACGCACACTACACACATACACACAAACACATATAATACACACACAGACGTGCATACTCGCATATACATATACGTGTAAATGAACGCAGACAAATACTACCGAACGCTTATACATATCCACACACACAGACGCAAACATATGTATTTGTACACACATGAGCAAGAATAAAAAAACAAAGGCACGCAGACATAGACACATACATACATCCGCACAAAAAAAAACACACACACACATACGTATACAAAAAAAAATAAAAACCTACACACGAATACGCATATGCATACATGCACATATAGACGCATACGCACATGCTTACCTACATATATACATATTCACATACTTAAGCACACGTATTTGCATACAGCCGCACATACGCAAAAGCGAGAACGAGCACACATGAATACACGTATACGGACAAAAACCTAGAAACATCTGTAGACAAACCTGTACTGGCAAATGCATTCTACGACATGCAAAAACTACATCACCGCCAAGCTAAATTCTTGTACAAGGTGAAAGTTTCACTATTCCAAGCAAACCAAATCATATCAAAAGTGACGTTTTCATCACCTTCTCTCCTGGCAAAAAAAAAAAAACGCATCATATAGTTGTGTAGAGGAACGATTTTTTTGAAGAGACAAAAATCTGTCACCACCTTCAGAATTGGGCAATCAACTGGTGACTACCGATTTTTCTGCACACTAATATGTTTAATTCAACATTATCAAATAGTGATGCACACATGGACGAATAAAGAAAACGAAAAATTAACCGTCATCTCCAGTTTTTTGTAGATATTCGACGAGATCTGTGCCAAAAACAGGTATATGCTTAGACGCATTTCGTCCTAGAAGTGTAACGCATCAATGAACGTTGTCGTGGACGTCGTGGTGGACTTTTTTGCGCTATCTCAGTATCATTTCGCCAATCGGATTTCCCGTCGAAGATTTTCACACATTCGCTTGGAAATACTCCCACCTAAATAATCAACTTATATATCCCCATTTATCGTTTTTAGACGATATTAGAACCAATTTATGAATTCCATTTAGAATTTATCTCATTTCCTATATTAATAAATTTGACATTCCGCATAAAAATAATGCTTTAATTTTGAGGCTGTTAAAATTTTGCTTTGTGTGCATTAGCAGAAAAATTTAGGAAACTTTGTGCGAAATGATCTTTTCACCTCAAAAAAAAAAAAACCTTCATAGACGTGCTCAAGAAGGATAGGGGGACGATCGAGAGATTGTTACATTCTACGGCCTCTTAGCAACAATAGCAATAAAGACAATTTGAAACAACGATGGGAACTAAATTCCGTACCGAAACAAATATCAACTTGGTAACGAACTCGTAAGAAACATATCGCTGTTTTAAAGCTCTTTATTCAAATAAAGCAAAGAAAATCGCAATGCAGAAATTCAAAAAAAAAAAAGTTAGTGAAAAAAAACAGCTAATATAAACGACGAGTATATCAATGATCAAAACAGATAGAATATTAAATGATATCCAATATAAAAGAGGCACTTTGTATGAGCGGAAATGCTCATTATACAATGATACAAATGAAATGCAAATCGATGCGCTTCATGAAAACAGATAACTTTTCCGCTTTATGCAAATGCAAAAAAAAAAAAAAATTCACTTAGCAATTTGCACTGAAATTTATAGCAATCGAAAGAGTTGACTAACAAGGCGAATATGTCGCACAAATTCAGACGACATCATTCACAATGAATGTATTTTGGTTAAACAATAAAGAGATCACAGATATTTTCTTCCGTTTATAAGGGATTCTTTTTTTTAAATGCGTTGAAAATTTCAACTTGCTTGGCAATGTCAAAATGTTATGTCGGTCTGTGCAATAGTTTTAGTGCGAAGTAAATGAAGCTAGAGTTGTGAAATTTGATGGTTATAATGCATTTAAATATGCCAAAATAAAATCGGCATGCATTTCACGCCGAATGAGTTTCCATTTTATAGCGACTCATTTACAATTTCAAAATATTCAAAGATCTTTAGTTTAAGGCTCATACGAACGCCTGACCAGAGAGAATATGAAAAAAAAAAACAGAAGCTCGTATACTTGTTATTTCTTAGTAGAGTAGGTAAACGGTCGGTCAGATAAGCGAGAAACAGAAGTGACTTCGCCATTTATTCGATCATAAAAGCATTCAAATTAAAAAGAAAAAAAGAACTTACATGGAAGTGTTTTCCACTAATTTCGTTGCCCTGAGAATCTTTTCTTATGGTCAATTTTGCTTTCCACCACGAATGACCATTCGGCCCCGGTGACGCTTTTTCTATTATTGAGACGATATCACCAACCTAAATGTAAGAGCTTGAAAAGAAAAAAGAAATTTCTCTTTTCTCCCATACAGTTAACAATCGATCTCTTAGTCTTGAAAGAGGAAAAACCCCCTTTTCCGTTGATAACTTCCCTCTCATACTTGCATGTGGTATGTTCAACTTTATATGCTGTCCACAAGGGTTCAATTTTTTAAACAAATACTTCGATATTCACATTCTGCGTGATTGCAAATGAACATCATTTCATAAAACTCTTAATGGCCGCATAACATATTGAATAAGCTATTAAGAGAGTTTCTGAATCTATATGCCATATAGAAAGAAAAAAAAAAGAAGAGAAAAAATTAACTCATAAACGCTTCACATTGTTGATTCTAATCAATGCTAAAAATAATTTGAAATTTTTTTTACTGAAAACAAAAAAAAAAAAAAACGATTTCACCATCAATAAATTTTATTGCCTTACATGAAGTTTACATTTGTACTATATTTTCTTACTGTAATACGCAATTATAAAACATTCTTCTCAAATTTGCAATTGCTAAATTTAATGAGAAAAAAAAAACCTTCAATGAAATTTGATCACATGATTGTGCCTCATAATCTTTCGTTACGATTGCGGTCGCAATAGCCGGTGTATTAATCGGTGTTTCCTCAGCCGGTAGAAAACGATTGCCCCGACTGTCCACCTTAAAAAAAATCAGTTCAATTATTTCGAGAATGATATCTGTTTCTCTTGTCGCTCATAATATCTGAGTTGAGTTCGTCATATTTGTTGAGCGCACATCATAAACTCCACTTCATGTCTTCATGTTAACAATCCAACATTCATCGTTTAGCAATAAATACTGACAAATTATTCAGATAGGATACACAAATAAATCTAAGTAATCGAAATAAGGTAAGCAAATGTTGAAAAAATAAGAAAAAAAAATCTATCGAAATATCAAAAATTCCTTCTATTCACAAAAATTTAGAGTTTCCACAATCGTAAATGAATTTCCACAATCTTTGAATGAATCTATTTTTGCATATTTTCTAAACGTTTAAAATAATTAATAAATATACGAAGAAACGAAGCGAAATTGCTTTCGTTTTAAGATAATCGAATAGAGTACAATAACGTTAATTATTTTTATTCTCTGCTAAAAAAAAAAAATAAGAATGCAATTTCAATTTTTAAAAAAAAAAAGTAGACGATATATAAAGAACATACTTCAAGAAACCTCAAAACAGGAAAGCAACGGATGAGACTGCCAGTGATTTGCGAGAGACGAGCGAAATATCGTTCAACTTCAGAATGCAAATCTTCTACAGTGACGTCAATCTCGCGTAGCTCACGTAAGCGACTATGGCTTCTGTCAAAAACACAACGGTGAAGCTGGCAGTCAAATTCACACAGCTTCTCAAAGCTACGAGTTACGCGCCTGCAATGTATTTCAATGTTTCTTTAGTGCTGCTTTTTTTTTTTCGCAACACGTTACTAAAAAAAAAAAAAACGCAATAATAGAAATTCTAGAGTCGAAGATGAAGCCGAGGTCGAGAATGAAAACGAATACAAATAGGATCGCAAAAACCAATAAGACTACAATGGGATAACGAGTGAGATTTCTGAAACAGTAAATAATATACGCTTCAATTCTTCCATTAAAAAAGCCGATAGAGAAATGCCGGGAGGGGGAGTGGGGGACAAAACGAAAGGAAAAAACAGGTAAGGAGACGATTTAAATAAACTATAAACAGTTTCATAAACAAGTACAAATTAAACATACAAATTAAGCGATCAAAGCGCTCAAATAATAAGTGTTCTATGAGGAGCTAACTGCAAAAAAAGTGAAGATGTCGTCCTAAAATATAGTTCAAATCAACTAGGAAAATGGAAGAATTAATAACACATTAAGAATTTACCATTTACGCGCATTGCTTTCAACTTGGAGTCGCATCTCAGCACCCGTTTCGGTGATATCAAGGTGCACTAAGCTGACCACGACAGGACCCAGTTCTACACTGCTATAGTGAAAGTGATCCTGCTCGCCTAGCTTTTTAATGCTGCAAAAAAAAAGAAAGAGAAAGAATTCACAGCTAGCGATTATTCGCAATCAAATACAATCATATTCTATTCGAAAATGCTCAATTTTTACTCATAGAAATATCATTAATAGTATGCGTTTTAATGTGTAAATTGATAGAAAGCGCATAAAATGCGCGAGAATTATAAACATTGCGCCATTTGATGTCGAAGAATATAGAAATATTAATAACGCATAGAAGCAACGGTTTAGTCGAAATTTAGACCGAATCTGTTTGAGTTGAACAGTAAAATGCGAGATTTTACGCAATGCTCAACGTCGGGATTTAGCATTATGCGCGTCACGTAATAAAGATCGTTGCGATAATAAAGTCGACGACCGAAGACGATAAGTATGGCCAACAGTTGCTCAAATATATTAAACTAAACAGTTTTCGATAATTTCAAAATTTACACCAATAAATAACATTAAAAAAATTCCCATACAGTTTGCCGAAAATGCTATTCACGGTCAATGTGAAAGAGACCCATGATGGAAAGCGAATATTCGGATGTCAATTTAATTATGTGACATATCTTGGTGAATGAAAATTATATGAATAGGCGTAATTGGAACCTCAATTGTTGCCACGCTAATGCCTTTAGATGCACTTATGGCCAAAATACACGGCTATCGTTGAGATCTAAGTTAAACTAAAGTAAGCTCCACTATAACTATTAATCGTTAGTGGAAACAAACAATGCTCTGCAATAATAAAACTAAACTACTACGCAAATCGCTAAGTAAGATTTTTTTTTAAACTGCAGCCAACCACTCTACCATGCAATATGTATGTATATCACTATACGTAATTTCTAAGTAGTTCTATAGTGCCATTAACTGCACTATTAGGATAGTTTGGCTTAGTTTTATATTGCACTTATTACATATACTGCATTGATCGTTGCGTTTTGCTGATTTACTTATACCTCATAATAGATATGCACAATTTCGTAAGGGAACGAATTGAATTGTAGCGCTCATCGAATTGCAATTCAAGGATTGAAAATGCAACAGGGAAGGCAGTAAATTTTACGCATTAGTTCGCTAGAAATCATTAGCACGAATCTGGTTTCGAAATTTGTGTGTTTTTACGATGTGCCCTTGAGAAGCCAATGATACATGACCGTCTGCATTCCCGCTAATCAAGGCAACGGCTATCGCATCGCCGCTCATCGACAACACAATCGCTTGCGGGTACCTGTTCTCACTTAATGCATCTCATAAAATGGCCAATATCAAATCATCACAAGTACTAGTTTCACGCACCGGAAACATCCCCATCCTCCAATGAAATTTATTCTTTTAGTGAAATAGATGCGCATTTCAACATTTTCATATATCTCGCTGTTGAATATTTTTTTTCCTCATTTCTCAAATGAGAATACCTCATAAGCATAATACTATAAACAAAAGACGCTACCAATGCGATGAACCGATGAGCGCCGCAATACAATTAATTCCATGGGCGGTCAATGAATCGGCCGTCTCCATAATGAGCGAAACCGTCTCAGAAATAATAACGTACCTCAGCAGCGATATGACGACAACTTTACTACGACGCTGAATGTCCGACGCATAAAAAAAACGACGGACATTTTTTTAGGCTATTAAATGGCGAAAAGAAAAAATTAAAACTTCGCATTATAGAGATACTATTGCAAAAGAAGCTGTAAAAGATTCGGCACGTTATCAGAACCATCGAATGGCGCCCTCATTGCCATTATTGTTTAGTGTGAACGCACGCTGTCAAGGTTAACGAAAATGTGCGAGTGCCGTACTTCGATTACTATAGTCGAACTTATTAGCAATATATACATATTTTGCCTTTTTTCTTATTTTTCTTATTTCATATTTTCTTTGCCTTTTTTCTCTTATTTCCCAACTGCAGTATGATCTTTCCGGAAAACACCCCCTCCCCTCCCAGAGAAAGCCACATCTTCAACATAGCGGTACTTCTCATACGTTGAAGTCATTCAGTTAGGAAGATTACATACCTGGTGCTGCGATGAGCAACTGGGCTACGCTGTACGGGTGGTGTTTTGGGGTGACAGCGAGTTGCAACCGGCGATTGCTTCTTCTCGAGCGTGTGTGCCTTCGCAGCAGTAATTAATGGGGGCGCTTCACCGATCATTTCATTGCTGTAAGCAATTGTTTCTATATTTTTCTCCATCACATTCCTTCAATCGTCATTCAATATCATACCGTGCATTAGTAAAAATATCGCTAATGTGAATCATCCAATAATTAATTATTATTACCTATGAATTGTTGTAATCTTTTAAAAATATACTTTCAAACATAATTACGAATTTCTAAATGCATTAATATATAATTTTTAACGATACATTTTCACTAGGATTATCTATTATTGCATCGGATTCCTTCAACGAAACCGCACTTACATGAATATAAAACATAGTGAAATCAATGAAAAAAACAATAAGGGATATAGCAGCAAAGAATCGAGCGTTGAGCTAATACCATAGCAATATCTATTGATTTATGAAATTTTGTACAGAAGAAAAAAAAAAGCGCTCACAGCAGAAATAACTATGTTTCATATGGAACTAGGTATCCTCATTTATTCACAAAAGAGCGATTTTGTGATTAAGAGAGAGGTAAAAAACGTTCGACTATTCTGCTATTGAAAAGAACACAACTTTAATGTATACGTTTCAATATAATATTATAAATTCTTGAAGAAATCTGAAATTCTGAAAGATAAACACAAATAAAGCTTTTTTTTTCAGTGAATTTTCTCCAATTATTTCATTGAACAAATTTTCTGATGTCATTTCACCACAAGTAAATATCTGGCAAAAACACGATGAATATTTCGAAGTAAAGTACTTTCAAAAAAAATTTTTTTTAAATGAATTCAACGGTTTTAGAAGCAGTTGATGGTACGTGATTGGCATAATGATAGAGGACATTAGCGGGAAAAGTCACGAAACGTTTCGAAGCACCACAGCATAGCGCCTATGATGTAACAGTTGGCTAGAGGGATGAACTCATCGCGAATGTGTGCCTTCGCCTTGCACCAACATTCAATGCACCCGATAACTTCATCGCAAACAACACAACTTTCTCCGGACTCCAAACACCACTTTGCACATATATACGCAGACAGACAGACAGGCACACATGCCTACACATATATGTATGCACTCAAAAGGACAGCCGTTTTTCACTTACACCAGAAACGAGATGATGCTAGGCCACATCAAAGAAAAAAAAAACGAACGAAAGCTTCCGGTTTATGACATATGCTGCTTCGATATAGCTGCTAATGAGTCATAGAAGCCTGTTCAGCATTCATGCTTGGGGTTAATACTCATAAAATATCCACCAGAAATTTTCAAACGAAAAACTTCACTGCGGGGACGGTAAATATAGAAATTCACATTACACCATTAAATGTGCTAAAATGCAGAGGAAAGCATTGCATTCAACTAAAATGATTGCAATATCGAAAATATTTCATTTGGAAAGCTTTGGAAAAAAAATTTTTTTTTTGAGAAATTGAGATACGTTTTTTTTTTTCTAAGGTTTTCATGTGTTTAAAAAAATTGCATATAGCAGTTAAAATTCAACATTGCAACTTATGATTTATTATTAGCTTATTATTATGGAGGAAATATTATGTAAGAATTTTTTTTTTTTAATTGAAGTATGGAAAAAAGAAAAGAGGAAGCTGTATAAAGTTTTTCAGCGACACTGCTCATCACTCAACAAATTCATATGCCCGAGAAAATCACCTCCCATCAATAATGTGTTCACATAAACGTGTGGAAAAAAAAATTGCTGATACCTACATGGGCAATTGTCCAACAATTATTACAGTGATAAGTTTCTCTCATTTTGGTAATATTTTATTGATATATTTTCATAAATGGAAGGATTGGGGTCAGCGGTTGATGAGCGGGAGTAGAGCGAGTTGGGAAAGGGGAGGGGAGGATGGATAAAACGGATGAGAGAAATTTTTACCACTTACGAGCAATGAAAAGCTTCGATTGTTTTGAGCGTATAATGCGGCATAGTTTTTGAGTCGCTCGTTAATGCGCCTTTGTTTGTGAGAAATTTACCTCTTCGAGGTTATCAAATTCGTGGTTCATTTTTTACAGCCCGTTTAAAGGTAATCACTCAGCCGATTACATCCTCTCTTCTTGCCTAGACAAATGGAATACCATCGTTTTATTGATTGTCATTTCAGGTGAGCAACTCACACATTAAAAATGATCCTCTTTAACGCACGTCTAAGATCTGCATTCACTGATACAATCTCTGACAAATGAACGGAAATTTTTATAAGCAGCATTCAATTGAGAGCGATCAATGAGCTAGCAGCAAAAAAATTTACCTTGGGGAGGTGGGCGGGTTGGCGGAGGAAAAGGGAAGGGGGAGGGGGCTACATGCTGTAGAAATCTTATGATCGGAGAAGTCACAAAAGAGACCATGCAATACAAAAACAATGAAAGCTCTCTAAGTAAAATCGATACATAGAATTTGTTGCGATAGATTACCATATTAAAACCATCTGCTCACAACTTCAATTAGGGAAAAAGAAGCGAACGGAAAGAAAAATATAAAATCTGCAAATATACATCAGCATTTTCAACTGTAACATAAGCATCATAACGATAAGCAAAACTAAACGACTCTATAACTTGAAATAGTAAAGATTACATAATTAGAACCTAACTGTGCGACAAAACTTGAATGGGTTTTCTTATATTCTTTCGAATAGACAAAGTCCTGCAGAAAAAAAAATGTCTCCTCAGTAAAAGAAGTCTTTTCATGCTTTAGAAAGAATGGAATAGGGACAGAAAGAAATAGAAGTTGAAGTTTTTCGGACAAAGCATCAGAAAAGCCATCCTGGAATTTTATAAAAATAGAGACTCTCGATCGTTCATTCAAGGAGACAGGAAGGTAAAGCTTCACATCAGTTAACAAAACGTCTCGACAACCGATCCGTATGAAGGTTTCAAGTTAATGTAAATTAAGCCGGTGTTGCCCAAAGATGATTGAATATCGAATATGAAAATGAATGCAACAAATGTATTCAATGCAATAAATGTCATATGTATGCATTGCAATGATGATTCAGTATACTTTTAATGTCGGTTTTTCTCGAAGACCGCTGAACGAATGGAACAATATCGAAAATATTGTAAGGGAATACAGGAAAAGAAATTTTTAAAATGAAACATTACGCTAAATATGGAATGAATAAGCAACAACAAATTATTCATGAAACATTACGCCGAATATAGAGGGTATAAGTAACAAATTATCCGAAGAGAAATAAATAAAAAAGGATGAAAATTTATCACGAAATAGTCTAAGAGATAAAATATATTAATAAAAGAGATCAACAAACTACTGGTGGTACAACGTGCTACGTATCATCGGTTTTGTTGTTCGCCAACCCGCACATGCAGAAAGTGGGGAAAATTATGCAGCTTCAGGTAAAGAAAATCTCTGAATGTGCTAGACGGTACCTAAAAATATGAAGGCGGAAGATAGGGAACGAAGAATAGAAGGGGTTGCTGATTTAAGACAGTGCTGTGAGAGAGGAGAGGCGGACGCCGAGGTGGCCTAAAAGTGCTCTGAAAATAGATACAAAGAAAACAAGCACTCACTAAACGAAATCTATCAAACGATGTTTAAAAATTGCAAAAAAAAAAAGTCGAAGAACCTGTTTTCTGAAGTGTGGTACTCGGACATCTTGGAATAAGTGTTACGATCACCTCTAGTTTATCGAAGGAAGAATCCCATCGTTTATTTCATATCCCCCCCCCCCCCCCCATTATCGCTCCATCTGTCTACAATATTTAGCATTGACAGTTAAGAATTGTCAGATTGCCGACTCAAATTCGACACTTTAGAAATGAGCCCTATTCGCCAAAATCTAAGATATCGAGAGGTTCGATTTCAACACGAAATTTACAACATTCTAAAATATCAACATTTAGACACTAAAAGGATTCAAGACTATTTATGGACACGACAATAGTTGATAATTTCAGGCAGACGAATTTTAAAATTTTTGACTCGAAAGTTTTCGGACGGAACTATATGCCCCTTCGATGATATTCAACAAAAAAGTCTAAAATTGTGCAAGTTACGTTAGAGCGCCTAATATTATCGATCGATAAAATCTCTTTTATCTTTACAGTTTTATTTTATTTTCGTTAGAAGAATTAAATTTCGGCAAAAAAAATATTAGAAAATATTTGAGTTTTATGAATTGATACTTCAATCAAAATCTTGACTAATCGCAAAAAAAAAAAAAAAAAAAACTCGTTGAAATTTATATATATACACAATATTGAATCAGAATTAATATTTCTTTTATCTATGAAAATCGTTTTGAGCGAAAAATATTAATAAAGTTAACGCTAAACTTTAGATTCATAAAGTACTCGATCTCTATTAAACCTATATATAAATCTTTCGGAGTAATTTTTTTCAACAGGAATAAATACATCGCAAAATTTTCGCTAACCACTCATTATACGAGAATAAACGGCACACAATTTATATATCATTAGGCGAAGATAGAGAGTATATGTTCTTATTGTAATTTATTTAAAGTGGTTGTGATATGTTGCAGTTTGTAAGTAAGGCGGCTAGTTAACTTTGAAGAAAACTTCATGAGTCATATATGAATCAGAAATTATTACACATCGGTGGGCGCTCACTTCATAATCAGTGGAATATGAATTAGAATTCGGACGAAAACGTAAAAAGAGTAAACCATGAGTTTGAATTGATATAGGAATTTTCCATGCTTCTTTTAAACCGTCTCTTTCGATAGAGAAAACAAAATTTATGAGCGACTGAAAGCATCGCAATGAAAAAAAAAAGGCCGTCTAATTGAAATGGTAAACGAATACGATTTTTCAACGAGAACAAAAAGCCAATTATAGCATATAGAGCAATTAGGCAATTGATACGATAGGCCATTTACCTTTCACTAGCAATCAAATAAAAGAAACTGTCATGTGAAACAAATAACTCACGATGAAATGACGACGTTCACAGCAAACTATAAATGCGTATCGTCAATGGTAGTGCCCAACTTCGAATAAGTTCCACAGTTTTAAAGAAAGAGTAATTAGAAGTTGCTCGATTTAAGACATCTATCGTTTGGAAGCTATGAAACACGTCTTAAAAAGGAATAAACTCGAAATGTACTTTTAGTATCAGCTTTAATAGTGGGTGCTCACAAAGAAAGGTTTAAGATTAAAATTTAATGAAAACTCAGGCATTTAGGGCACTCCTTGCGACTCTCGATACCTTTAACCCTTGACCTTACCAATTTTTGAGACCTGGGAACGGCTAGTGCGAAGAAAATAAAGGAACGGATATCACAGATCTGCAAAAAAAAAGACGCATAAAAATGCAATCGAAAGCGAACTTATGAAATAATCAGATAAGTGTACTTGATAAGTGGATAAACAAAATAGGCAACCATGGCGCATAACATCGACAGGATGCGGACAAAAAGGCTCACGACTGCTGAACGGCGGCAGAAGAGAGTGGAAGAAGTGAAGCAGTTGCGAGTTGGGCACCTCGCCATAACAGATGCGCCCCTTACGAGCCTGGAAGATGTGTGATCGGGCAGTGCAGCTAGAGCAGCTGCAATGCTGCAAAGCTATGTGGCCTCATCGAACGTTGCTACTACTTATCGCCACGGTCGCACTTGTCGTCGAACGTGCCAAATGTCGTACCGAAAATGTCGAAGACGATTCAGCTGAATATGGCGAAACGTACGACAGGGCGACCCTGAGAACAGTATCGCTTATCTATTCAAAAGCAACCAATGGACGCATGATACTACTGCTTTGCAGGCAACCGTGTATTACTCAGCGAGTACAGGTAATTGTTTTGTTCTCTTCCGTCGAAATTTCAACACCTGTTTAGTTCATAACATATCCTGTATTGGAATAGCAGACAAGGTGTTGAGCATTTACTGCCAGCCTATTGATAGTTGAGGGTTTCCTCATTTCTGTGAGGGACATTAGTAAGGCAATGAGCTGAGTCAAAATTCTCCACATAGTGGCAGAGAAATGAAGAAACTTTGTGAGGCAATGTGTTTCGAACACGATTCGCTGAAAGGACACGTGACACATATGTATTAATAGAGTAATAACTATTAACTGCGAAAATCAGAAGCGTAAGAAATGGAAAACGTATTTCAGTTGAGCGAAAATACCTTCACCTCTTTATGAAGTTATCTGACGAGGCACACAGTGGAAACCACGCATTACCTCAAAGAAAAGCTATCGCCGTCTAGGCCTCACAAGTGCGGTCCTCTTCCCGCTCCATCTTTTCTGTCTCGTCGTCGTCGCTCTGTTGGCCTTTTGTTTTCTCGGCTTCGGAAAATGCAGTTTTAGTGGAAGAGCAGTCGCATACGCAGATGAGATATGCAAACTTATTTCCAATTCCATGAGACACAAGCAAGAAGGAGCAAAAAGAGAGACAATATTTGATCATCATTAGAGAAATAGCAGTTAGCAGAAACTCTGCGAAGCACAACTAAAAACTTTGTACAATTTTTTAACCGCTGCGGTATATTCTGCTCTCTCTCTCTCTCTCTCTCTCTCTCTCTCTCTATCTCTATCTCTCTCTCTCTCTCTCTAAGATTCGCAAAACTATATTACATGATATTTGCTCCTTCATAATTTTCTTAAGCTATATTATACCGTCTCCTATAGGGAATTAAAATTTCACAAATTACGCAATAATATACCATATCAAATCGAAGCTTCCATATATAATATTATATTATATTATATTTTATCGCCAGAAAAATTTCTTTAAGTGTACTATAAATATTCTACAGCATCTACGCACCTATGACACATATTAGTACCTGAAATATATTATATTAGCAATTAAAATGCACTATAAATATAAAAATATAAAAATTATTGGCATATACGACCTTGAAAAATTGAAAAAATTCACACAAGCTAGAAATCTCCTTCACCACGATG
This sequence comes from Ascaris suum, assembly GCA_013433145.1. NCBI lineage: Eukaryota > Metazoa > Nematoda > Chromadorea > Rhabditida > Ascarididae > Ascaris > Ascaris suum. The sequence goes on from CM024187.1 coordinate 2,818,208, forward strand.
AAATACAAATAAAGCTTAAGATGTAAATTATTAGCACCGTTACGATGAACACTGTAGATAGCATAGTTTCATTCCTTGACGTTGAAATAGTTTTGGAAAGGCGAACGGTTTGTAGTGCTCTCCGACGGCTAACACTGCAGTTTGAAGGGGTTCTATTCACCACGTCTGAGGAAATGCTCGATAAAAAGTAACTAGGGCAGCGCTCGTCCAGTGATGCCGTTTCGGCGTTCATTGACCATTTTTGCTATTGTCGCATTAAACAGACGCTCGATTTCTGGGGATTCTGATGATGCTGAAGGAATCGGAGATGATAAATCGAACATGGTTGATAATGCAATTTTGTTCGCATTCTGAAGGTCAGTTATCGATGAGCTGAATCTCCTCTACTTTGCCCAGCTTCACCTAACATTCAGAGGTACCCGCAAGTGCTACAGACAGCGCGAGCAGTGTGGAGAATTTTAGTGCAGTATGCCATGCTGTCACCTTCTACAGCTCTGCAATTCGCCCGGAGCATCCGATTCGTTGCCTTCGACACTTTTTATCATTTCCGTAGCAAAAAAAGTGAGCTCGGCGAGTATCCAGTTACCGTCATACCTGTGTTGTGGCATCACTGCAGCTTACTTATCCGAAAACAATGCAATATCCCACAATCACTCCTTCTGAAGCTAATCCTCGCCTAAGCAACCAATTTTCAAACAGTTGCATAAAACCACACAGACTGCGTGCACGCCACTTTTTCCGGGTCAAGTCGCTTTTTGGGCATGTTATTTAAAAGGCTGCTATTCAACTACAGTTTTATTTGAACACGACGCCACTCAACAACACGAATCATGTAAACAGTCTCATAAACTAAGCATTTTTTTCACCCTCGATACGTCGTGCCACCTCATCCCCAAGTATCTGCAACCTCCAAGGGGGTTTCCAGAATAGCAAGGTTCCACTACCGTACACTATAACGTATGCATGCTAACAAGAGAGTAATATCAAAGACCATCTTCAAGAAACGATAACATGACCGTAGCTCGAACGTATGCTAAAAATGAAAGATAAAATTTAAAAAAAGATTGTTATAAAATACATTAATAAAAGTGCATTTTTATTATCAGAGAAATATTTGTATATTAATAGGCAAATAGAAAGAGATATTATAAGAAAATACAAATGTATTGCTGAAAATATTTACGAATTACATTCGGTCATAATCTCAGTGCATCGATGTTTCAGCAAAGTGAGGCTAATTGTTGAGACAAAGTGCATAAGCTAGGTATTATTTGACCGAATGAGCGCATAGGCAACGTGTGTATAAAATTGAAAATTGAGGTGAACATCGCAACTCATAATAGTTACAAAGTTATAGACATAAAAAGAATGTGAAGTAAAATGGAGTGGATAAATCGCCAGAAAGATCCTAAATCTCACCTTAGTTTGGAATGAGACCTCAAAAAGACCTAACTAATGCCGATCGCCTAATAGAAACTGACAAATAATTTCAGAGCACTGATATACGTAAACTAGAACTAAAAGAGAATTGTTTCAGTATGAATAGACCAATAAACGGAGAAAGCTAGCCCAAAAACTTAACCAGTTAAAGACAGCGCGAATCGCAGAAAAATCGAAGAATGAAAACAAAATCTATGTTGAAAGCAGAAGCGGCATTCTGCCTAGTTGAATGACATTTTAATTAGCGTGTATTGAAACGAGTTTTTAAAGAAGCGGAACCCGATCTGGAATACCTGCTTTATTGCATACTTTAGTTTATCGTGCCTTTTTTTCTTCTCTTTTATTTTGTTTATGCCGGTGCAGTTTCATTTTATTTGCTTTTTTAGTGCATTTTTTGGCTGTATCGTTTTAAGCCGCTCTTTTAAATTAGGTGTTGCATTGAAAAAAAAAAAAAATAAACAGTTTACATTTGCCGAAGAATACGATAGAAATCTCAGAGCCCTAAAAAACAAAAAAAAAAAAAGACCATGAGGCATATGTCGTAAGTACATTATTCAACACTGAGGAAGCACAAAATTTTTCACGTGCAAGCGGGCATGGTACTGCTTTCTATGCGTTGCATATGAGATCTAATTTCGTACATTTTAGGCGTCAAATCTATATGTAAAGCAAGACCCATTTTCTCACACTTAATAACGAAAAGAAACAACATATATCATTGCAGCGTTCAGTTTCATAAGAGAGCATTGGAAACCGATTGAATCAGTAGACTTAAATTAAATTAAAGTACGTCTTAAGATATGGGTCACGTTGTTGATTTTTCATCGAGAAGTTTTTCTATTTCTGCGTAACGAAGTGAGTATCTCACGCTTTCTTCGATCACCGTTTATTTCTTTTTTTTTTTTTTTTTTCGAGACGTATGCATGTGACACTTTTCTTATCTTTTATATCGGCTGCAATCTATGAATTTCAACTGTTTCAAGTACGTTTTTCTGGCACATTGATGATGGGTGTCATAGAAGCTCATCATCAACAAATCTTTTGTGCTCATTAACAAGCATTCTATGAAAAGCGTATAATTGCCTACTTTTCGAAGTTAAAGAAACTGGCAGTTCAAATTGATTTTAATCTATGCAAAGATGCCTAAAAGATTTCCTAACTCAATGCCAATGGCGATGAATACAGGCGAGCTCGTAGAAAACGATGTCGTTGAAATGACGCAGCAAAAAAATTTTGTCAGATTTGCCATAGTTTGCTATAGGATTACCTTCGTCCAACAAAATCCCTATTTTCGCTGCTGTTTTTAGTTCGGAGTCCATCAGCTGAAAGTCGAAAAATCACTAAAATTCCGCGATCGGGAAATCAGGACTGCGTTGCACTTTCAAATGTCGCACATAAACGACATAATGACGAACGTGAACTTGTGTTCCAACTTCAGTGGAGTCGGAACATTTCATAGCCTAATATTTAGAGTGAGTTGAGAAGTTTGAGAAAAATCAAGAAAGAAACCGACTATACTCATAAAAATGACACAAAATCATGAGGTGATTTCATGCTGCATGAATAGCCGGTATAGAATAAGGGAAGAGCATGGTTGGATATATTTTTTGAATGAAGATTATGCAAATTTTGCAGGATTAAAGAAGGTCAAAAGTTTAAAAAATAGCCAAGACAAGGGTTTAAAATACTACAGCTAATGCCGGAAAAGCTCAGAGTTGACAATTTCCGGAAGCGTATCGCACGAATTTCAAGTCTTAGAAAAGAAACTTAGTGCATCATCTAGGAATGTTGTTTTCATTTATAGAGACCACCAAACAGTTCAGTTTCAATGAAGCATTTTTGATGCAAATATAATATATGCATCGTTTGCGCAACGCTACATCACTGGCGATGGTTATCGACCGACCTAATTTTGGTTAGAAACCGAAATTTTCAATCGGTTAACCAAAAATTCGGTCAGTTTTTGTCGATCAAAAGAAATTTTGATTCCACTCCCATGACTGGAACATATAGCCTTGTGTAAGCAAGCTATATTTGCTAAATTTTGAGTTTTCTAACTTGCTTCATATGCTTTCATCGCGCGCTGTCGGTCATTTCCGGAATACCATATTCCCATTTGATTCCGCTATCTCGTTTCTGGTGTTACATTATTTGAAGATTTAAAAAAAAACGTTTTACTCGTGTTGCAGCTGTTAAATTCTATCCTGACCTTCAATATCCCGACTAAAACATTAATTCTGGAATCATTGGAATATCGCAGGTGTAAATTCGATTTCAAGAAAGAGGGTAATTTTTATGCTATCGTGCTCTTCGTAGTCATTGATAGAATACATGGATGTTAGTGGCTCAGATATTACTTTCAACAATTTAGAGAAATATATATCACGGAGAAACATTTGAATGGCTTTTATTAAAGTATTGTGTGCATAGGAAAATATTCTTCCTGAGTTTATCGTAAATCAAATCATACTGATGGCTTTATGAGATAACTTAATAGATTGATTTGTTCTCTGCTCTATTGCACATCTCTTGTTTCAAATGACCGCGCTGTTTATAATGTCCCTATAAGATTCGTTCTTCGCATTCTTTTTTATTTTTTTATTTTTTTATTTTTTTTTTTGCTTTTCGTTTTTAATCTCTTTGCTCGTTCTGTACACTATCCATCGGGTGTACATCTATTCTTTTATTGCCTCCTTATGTCATCACTTCTCTTATCACATATACCCATGCTTATTTTTCTCATATAAGACATTGAGTAATTAAATTAGTAAATAAATATTGATGAGTATTTCGATATACGTGTGCTATTGCTTCCTAACACGCGTCTCAAATCGTATCATTGCATAAAACGCATAAGATTTTATGATTCGTCTATTCACATTTCATTCAAATGTCTCTAATCCTCAGGCCTCATCTATGTAATCCTCTGATGCGAGAAGGAATAACCATATCACGCCGAAGAGTTGGTGGCTCCACTGAAGCTCGCTCAATTGAGCTTAATGCCATTCAAAGATATGATTAGAGACACCTCGAAAATCCACATTGAAAATCAATTGATATGTCATATCTGTATAGCCGCCATCTTAGTGCTGAAGAATGAACTCCATTATTAATCATCGTCTTATTCTCATATGGCGTATTTTAGTATAAAATTAAATATTTTTTAAGCACATTGGTAAATTATTCTTTCAGATTCCACAATGGATTCGTGAATTTAGCGAACGCCGAAATATCTCATCAGCACAAAAACAAATCGGCTATCATTTTCATATAATCCGACGGAAATTTCCATTTTTCGATGTTGCTTCGTTACCTCCAGAAGAATTCCCCCATATTGTGTACATTATTGGTGGACGAAGTTTTCACTTCAATGGCAACATCGATAGCAAGGTTTCTCATTGATTCATTATCTCATTCATGCAGTTTTTTTTCCGGCTGCTCAAAAACGTATGTGATTTAGATGCCAAATAAATATGCACTTATCGCTTTTGTTCCATTCTTTAAAAAAATATTACCTGCAAAAATTCTTCTACCAGTGTTGTAATCTTAGTGGCACATTCATTCCAATTTGAAAAAAAAGGGGAGAAATGTGGCAAATTGAAATATCGATATTATTTGAAAAAAAAGGCAACAATGAAGAAATTGGATTGTTTTTAAATGCGAGTTAGGGAAATGGAATAAAGTGTGGAAAATTTTCTGGAAACCTTCATTTATGAAATGTGGTGTGCATCTTGCAATGTGATTTCAAAGATTCTTTAGAGCGATTTCATCGAATTTCTCGAACAACATGAAAAGGTCGCAACGAACCAAATCGTTGACTCGAAACAGCTGACTCGTGTCATAAACGCCGCACAAGAATGCTACGGAAATAAACAATTACTTCTCGTTTATGATTCTAAACGGTATGCACTTACAGCAAATATACACTATTATAAAAAAAAAACCAGCGATATTTGCTTCTTTTCAAAAAAGATTCCACTAAATGAATAGCGCTTATGCAGAAAGCGGGTCTACTTGATTAAAGTAACCCGTTTTCTATTGGTTAAAAACAGTGACTCATTTCCGTTAATCGTCTGAGGCATCCTTATCAAAATCCTCTTTTAAAGATATATCTAAGAAATTTTTTCCAACAATCATACATACTAAAAGGCATTTGAAATACTATCTGTTTAATGGCCGCTAAACAAAATAGTTTCATAGATTGTACGGGCAGAAAGAAAGAATTCGATAGAATATTTCCTGTGTAAATCGTTTGCTGAAACTCCAACTTTTGATTGAGTTTTTATTGTAAGCACCTATGAGACAGTGCTCCTTCAAGTGAATGGCTTACTCCTGATATGAATGTTAGAAACCTTAGGAAAACTTAGGTTCCGAGTCTTTATTGATGAGTTCCCTTCTTACAGATGTCCAATACTACACTTTGATAACGTGGTTCGAAGTCTACGTGGTGTTGCCAACTATAGCGTCTACGAACTAATGCAACCACTTAGTCCAGAAATGAGCGTTGAATTATTTCGACGCCTTGAAGAGTTACCATCTATTTGCCAATTACTGGTGATTATGCATAATAATGGCTATACATGGACGTCAGCTGATAAAGACTCTCAAGAGGTGAAGAGAATTGCTCATGTTTTTATGCGCTTTAATATTGGTACTGTATCAGTCATACGAACAAATAAAATCGCAAAATTAATTTATTCGGTTGAAATTCTAATTTTTAGCGTTAATGAGTTGAATTTTTTTCTCAAACTTTTCATCAATAAAACCTAATGATCACTCTCATATTTATAGTTTGGAATAAAAATTCGATTTTATTTTAGGTCATTTCTTTTAGTTCATTAAATTCAAATATAGAAGGGACGGCCATTTTCTCTTGATTAAGCAACGAATGCTACCTTTATGTTCCATTAGCTTTTCCTATTCAAATATAAATGTTTTACTATTGCTGTAAATTGTGTTGATTGCAACATACAATTGGAATTAAATTCGCAAAATTTTTGTTATGCAATACACCGTCACTTATCTAGGCGCATGAAAAAGGAAAAAAAAAAATTAAACTAGCGATTTCACGCTTTATTTGCTATTTCACATAGTTGTAATCAAAATGCTTATTCATCCATAGTACTTATTGCATTACTTTTCATCTTTTGTGGCATATTAATTCTTTTGTTGTTGTTATGAACGTTGCAAGGGATGAAAAGTCTTCGGTCAGCTTGTGTTCTACTCATTCCCACAACGAAATTCGTGTCTCATGTTTCGGGAATGAGTTATCAAGAAGTTATTAGCTGGCGTAATAATAATTTGCCATTGATAATTTTGTGTCAACTCCCCTCGCCGCATTTATGCCTCTCATGCAACAGTCAACAATCTCCTTTAAGTTCAGTTGCGCTTGAACTTGCTCAAATTTTAGAGAAATATTGTCGCACTATACAGTCCATCTAATTCTTTTGCTGTTACTGTTGCTATAGACAAAGAGCTTTGATTTTGGCTATAGCCTGGAGGTTAGGCTTTCGTGAAGCAAAAATCCACCGCTTTCTCGTCATTGATTGGATGGCGTTTTCGCATTAGCTCAAAACAAATGTATGTTCTGTTGGGATCTTGCAAGCTTGCAATAGTAAAATAATATTATACATCACTGTAAAGTGAATGTCAAAAGCATCACATAATTCAGTCTTTAATGCAATTTGATGGTCTTCCAATGATGAAGTGTTTAATATGTGCATCAACGGAATTGATGCCATTGAAGAAAGGCTCAATGCGCAATGTTAGTGGCGCTCTAAGCCGCCAAACTTGCAAGCAGTTTTACGTAAGAGCCCAACAACGTATACACATAAACAACATTTGCTTCAGTTGTCCCGTTTCGCGCAACAGCTGTCCAACTTTTAGTCCCATCGAAACGACCGTTTCCGAAAATTGCACAAGTATGTATTATGAGTCCAAAAGTTAGCAACTAGTGAGTAGGCTCTCAGTGACCGTTTGCATCACTTTTGACGTTTCGAGCATAAGATGTTAAAATTTATGCAGCTTTACAAGTTCGACCTAAGTTTTATGTTTCGAAATGAAGTTTATAAGCACTGAAAGGCATTGACCGAGCCATATAGAATTTATTCGAATATATCTTTGGTAGCCCAATGTTATAAATATGTTTCATTGTTTCCATTATCAGCGTGACTATTTCACGCAGCATTACAATACGTGCCTCAATTGAAGGTAGCATTATATCGATGACATCTAAACGGAAGCAACCTTATTTCAAACAGCTTTAGATTGTATGAATGGATTTATGAGTTGTTTATTTTTTTTAGATACGTGCAATAATTGAAACTCTGGAGAATAACGAATGCTCTATGCCTGCGACTGGATGGTGGAAGATTGGTAAGCCGTTGACAGATATCGAAAAAGTTTTCTTGAAAGAGGAGGATTTATCGAGAAAATTAGAATGGAAACCAGTATGTATAATGGTTGGCGCAACGGGTGGTATTGCTGTTGTTGCACTGGCGATAAGCATCTTTTGGGGTTTAAATGGTAGCTCCTTTGCTACAAAATAATCTCGCGATATTGTAATGTTGTTTTGTATCATAAAGTCGAAATGAATATGCTCACTCAATCTATAATCATATAATATAATCTCACTTACGCGAGAAATCTGGTAAATAATCATCGTATTCAATTGCTTTGCAAAGATTCGCTGTGTGATGTAATATTTCCTTGTTGAATATTTAATCACGCCCACATTTATATAGACTTACTGAAAACAAGGCTCCTGTATATACTGTACCCGTCATTTATGCTATGCGACTGCTAAATGAAATGAAAGTTGAAATTTAAAAGATGTTTCATGCCGAAGAAGCAATGAAAAAAGTGAAGATGCGCACCAGAAATTAATAGTAGCGCTATTGGGGAAGCGAAATTGAAGGCAAGTCGAAGTAAATGTACAAAGAAAGATAAAGCAATATTCCTCTCAGCTTATATACAACAGTTAGATGTAATGAACGAGAGACGCCGCTATAAGAACGTAAAGAAAAGATGAACGCATTAAAAAATGAGGCCCATTAATTTAAAAATATAATTTTGCGTACATCAAAAATGCCAACGCAATGTTTTATGAATTGACGAGAGTGTTGACTAAATTGCAAATTGAAGTGGAAATATTTTTCTGTTGTCAGCGATAGTAGAGACGTAAAGTTTTCGTTGTATGGAACAAAGAGAATATAAAGGACAAACGTATGATACTTTCTGGAAAGTTTTTCTTTCGCATTAAAACATATCGTCAATGATTGAAATCGATACTCATCTATGTCGGAAATGCTACTGCAAGTGATTTTTGAAGCAATTGTTGCGTTTACAAAACTATTTGGAATTTCTTTCACTTTGTAAATTGTAGATTTGAGAACTATTACTAATGAAATGAAGAAATATTTCGACATTTCTGGTAAATACATTCAATGATAGCATTTTTATTTTTATAGCTAATCGATGATGGAAGTTGAAGTTTACTGCACCTATTGCCACGTCGAGTGAAGATAAGGAGGTATAATTGTCTTTCATGAAACATTATAGGCCACTCGCGTTACCTCCCCCGGTCCTCTTTGGTCTTAATATTCTTCGCCAACGTTCCGCTGCCGGGTATTTTGAATTTCTGTCAGGATATTCACCCAGAAGACCAGCATCAATGACTTTCATTGATAGTGGGAATTCATTTGGGTTACATCCTCGTTCAAGTGTTCTCGTCATATTTCAGTCGTTGTAGATTACATCCTCCAATCTAACAAGCACTGAGCCCTGTTTGATAATGCCACCGTCAATCTTTGCTGATATTCCTATCAAAGACAACAGTACAATAAAACGTGGATAAAACTTAGGCCTCAAGTGAAGGATCAAATTAGAATTTGATCAGCGCACTCTCAGAACTCTCAAATCGTGAACGCTGCGCTCAAATGCCATGCAGATCGAAAAAAAAAACAATCAAATAGACAGTTGCACCTTATATTAGCTAGAAATTCCTTCAGAAGTAGAGTTTTTAAGGAAAAAGACGCGGAATAACTCATGAAGGGAAAGCAGAACCTCTTCTGTTCCCCATATTTCAATCCTTAACCAAGGCTCCAGAATTGGAATAGTACAACCGGGCTATCGTCATTTTGTAACGATCCAAAACTCCAGTCGTTTTTAATGTGCATCCTTTTCGCATAACGTGAGCCCATTCGATACTTGCAATTGTTTGAACACGGCTTGAAATTACTGCCGCGGAAAGAACCTACGAAGAGCTATTTGACCACCCAAGAAGAGGTTCAATCCTCGCACCTCAGTTATTAGAACACAACCGCCGTATACAAGGTGGAGAACGGTGGTCCATTTCAGCTGAATACTTTTGAGGTTGATTTTTGGCTATAGAGTCAGTGACAGAAGCGCAGACAGCGGTAATTAATAAGCATCCCTCACGACAATTTCCACGCGTAATATGCATGCGTTCGCGACAAGTTCATGCTTGTGCAGGAGCATAGTGTAATAATTTCGTGTGCCTTAAACAAGCAATAGATTATTACAGTAGACGCGGAAAGAGTTGGTCATATATCTAGAACTAATTAACGAATATTTAAAATAAAGTATAAGATTCGCGAAATCATGACAGCATCAATTTCAACCACAAAAGTGAAGCTTCGGCCATGTTCGAGAAATTTCAATACTTAAGAAGCGAAGATATTCGCATATGTTTTATTATCGTATTTTTCCTCCGAGCCTTGATTTCTGCTCATTTTTTTCCACTTTTTAGAAATGGGCTGAGCGTTAAGAGGATTACCTAATGCAGAAAGTAGGAGAAAAGTGAAAAATACGCACAAAATAAATTTTTGCAATCCTAGGCAAATGTGACGGTCGTTGTCACTGCACGTTCAAACAAATGCTCGTTCATTTTTAACAAACAGTATTAAAATATGGATCTCCATGCAGCAGGCTATCAAAGCTTGCACGGCAAGGAAGATTTCAGGAAACGATTTTGCCTTCAATCTTCAATAGTGCTTTATGAAGTGAAAGAGCTTAGAAAGATGACTAAAGCGTCATAAGCACTTATACTTCAGTCGGATGGAAAAGAGCTCTGAGTGATCACGAGCTATATACTGATTTCTATACATTCAACTGCCCCCATAACTTTCCTGCTGTTTAAAACAAAACCATGAGTAACCAAAACCGTCATCAACACATCAAGTTTTTTCGCTTGCCATTAGCTTGAATAAAGTCCCTCCTCCCTCCCCCCAATGGATAGAACTGAAATAAAAATAAAAAATCTCCTCTATGAAATTAAATTCTAAGTAAATGCTGTTAACTAGTTTTGGCAGAGAATTTAAAATGTTAGTGAATAGTCGAGATACCTTAATACAAACAGGCTCATTCGTCCATTAGTACGTGCTATCAGACCTTTTTTTGCAGCCGAAAACCCTTAATGCCAGTTGAATAGCCGAAATGCGTCAAGACATGCAAGTGCTCGGTGACCTTTGTGGAGGAATTGTCAGTGCACTTGCAAAGAACTCGTATGGTACCTCTGGACATCGTTACTTAGGGAAGTAGTTGTTCAGGGAAATCGCAATGAAACTGCTTTTGAGAGATCAAAAGCGAATGATTGGATGAAACGAGTGGTGCGGCTGCTGAGAAGGAATCTGCTATTCAAAAATTGCATGCATTATTTTGAAAGAGTTTCGCAACATTCAGCATGGCACTTAGTGCTAAATTGACAATGCACATGCAGTTCCACTCTGGACACTTCCATCAAGAAATATTCTGTCAGCCAAAATTTGTGGCTGAAAAACTGCAAAACACGACATCCGCACCACGAGAAGTTCAAAGGTGGTGGTGAGAATGTAAAAGCACTAATTCGAAAACTACCAAATTTACTTTCGTAGATTTTTCTTGCCTAAAGACATAGCATTTTGTGGTACCCGGTATGCATAGGCAGTTCGAATGGTTTTTCTTCGAGAAACCTTTAGAGATGTATATCATTTTATGGTTCGAGCAGTGTTGCTTCTGTGTTTCGAGAACTTTCCAGGTCTCATGCTTGTTAGGAAAGCTTATATCAGTGAAGTACTCAACTACTTCACCCTTTTCTGTCTTCAACATAAGACGCCGAGGTGAACTAAAGAAAATCTTCTGGCCCAGAATCATGATCCGCTTAACGAAAACTGACTAATGTTGTTGAGCCCTCACAAATAGTTGTGTGTGCTGGAGCATTCCATCCTATTGCTTTCTATTTCAGCTTCCCCATCCAAACTACTTCATGAAAAATATTGTTCGCCTGTCTTATAGATTTGCGTTGGTTGGTTTGTGCATATATGAGCGTTGTTTCTATGAGGTGAGTAAGCCGCACTTTGAGTAGGCAATGCGAACTGTAACGACAACTTTGAGGTATCTTTGTCCATCGTTCGTTTCACGACGGCAAACTGATATTAGCTGTGCGTGAATTTTCCCATTCCATCTTCCTATTCCCGCCATGTACGTTGCATATGAAGTTAATTGCATGTTTTATTAAAGGATATTTTAAGCAAACGTGACAACTTTTTGTGCAACGATACTCTTACGGATCTGATCGTGAATACTGAATGACGTTTCACTTAGCTTCACATTTCATGGTTCTGTTCTGTAGATTTTGTAGGTAGTAGGAAACAAAAGATTCTTGTAGAGAAACTGCAAGATTCTGTAGTAAGTTCAATGAAGAAAAAAAAAAAACAAAACAATTCCGACGTAAAATTTTACTTTCTTTGTGGTGGTTCCGAAACGACGAAGGAGGTTGTCGGGGTTTCCAAAGAAACCCCGAAAACCGCGAATCGCTTGCGTGCTATCGAAGTAAAGGTGTAGGGCAAGAATTGCGAGATCGGTAAATTTCAAAAAATACCGCGCGCATAACAGATTCGAAGGAAACGATTTTTTCTCTCAGATCTTACAGTGATACATATGTCTCAGAAAGGAATTTAAAACGAAACAGGCAAACTTATCCGCTCCAACTATCTTGTTAAGTTTCGAATAATTACACTATAATCACCATCCAAGAGTTTGCACCGCTCTTTCCTACCAACATAACTACTTTAATTTGCACTTCTCTTTCGTTTCAGAACTTAATTTGTAGGCAAATTTGCAGCGTTCAGTGTTTCTCTCCAGGTATCTCAGATCGATATCCTTGGTTCTTCATACGAATAATCGCAAGAATCGTCGTTTTTTTTCAGCTTCATTAGAAGAAGGAATGTGAATAATTGCGAACAAATGGATACTGCAGATTTTGCACTTTCAAAATCTTATTCACGAAATTTCCATCGCTAACAGAAAGGAAACAGTTAGAAATGAAACGGGAGATCATTTGCCTTCATGACGCTAATAAACATAAAAATGCGTGCCGATTTTTCAATAAAAACCCCCTCTCTTTTAATAAAACCTCACAAAATTCTTCATTTTTAAGGACATCATTCTCCGCATTTGTGACTATAATGCTGATCAAAAATGACGTGAAGTGCAGAAGAAACCTCACTGATAGAAAAACGACAGCGTACAACTGGTCGAAATAAGACCAGTAAAAGTAAAGTAAGCAACCACAAAATATGCAGTACAATTTCACCGGTATCGATCGAGTGCCCAAAAATGCAACAATCAAGTTATATGAACTCATTGAAACCACGGAGACTGACGAACAAGATATCCCTATATGCTCAGCCATAAAACACAGCACGTGCAATTTAAGCGGCGACGGTCGTTTAAAGTGCAAGCAACTGTAAACACTAAACAAGTGCATATAAAAACCCATACAGCTTGTAGAATGATCTGTCAACATCGTTTTGCATCAAAGAACAGTATTCACCTGGGTAAAGGTTGCACTTCCGTGGAAAAAAAAATTCAAGAAAAACATAGGAAGGAATAAGAATATATCAAGGCAAATATTCACATACTCACGAAAGTCCACCTTGAAAATGCATGCCAGTCGAAAAAACGAAACATAGAATCTCAGGCCTATATATATATATATATATATATATATATATATATATATATATATATATATATATATATATATATATATATATATATATATATATATATATATATATATATATATATATATATATATATAGATATATATATATATATAATATATATATATCTATATATATATATATATATATATATATAATATATATATATATATATATATTAATATATATGGAACTTCTGCGATTCTAACGACAATGTGCTGTAATCCTGAAGGACAAATCATCGTTCATGAAACTGAATCTGACGACCACATGGATGTTTGCGCGAATGGTACATCTGTCCGCGAAGGACTTTTAAAGAAATTGTTCACTTTCCGGTAAAGCAAGTTTTGCTGAGGTTTTTCGGTTGGCAATAACTTATCAGACCATTTCCCTCCTGCGGCAGCCATGGAATTCATGTAGCTGAGGCCGTAAATCGCATCTTCGGAGATGGCGTTCACTTTCGTGTCTGTAAAAAATGTGCATACGTTGTGAGACAAGCCCACGTTTATCAACAGTCTTGGTGCACCGAAAACAGTTCAACAGTCATTTTCAAATTCCGTTAAGATCTCCATAGACAGAAACGTCTACAAAGCGTTTTTAATTTTTTATGTTCGGAAACGCAAGATACAGCGATCAATACGTTGCAGCAGGCAGTAGCATTCTCCGCATTCGGTTTGTTTTGCCTTGTTTTTGCAACGAAGCTGTGAAGAAGGACAAGGCCCACTTCTTTGTTTCCTTGTTGCTGATTTTATATAAATTTTTGCTGTTGTTAAGAAAGTCTTGATCGTTGCTGCGAAATCATCTTGGCTTGCCAACTCTCTCACAACCTCGAAAGAGCCCTGATTAACCCGGTTCATCGCTTCCTGGGTGTCCCAGAAGGCAAATCCAAAGGAGCTATGACTGAAGTCCCTTTCTGTGAGGCGCAGAGAGATCGGGGAGGAAGGTGCTGCGGAGATGCTACGATAATTACATTTCTTCTCAAAAAGTGCTGCTGTGTCATCATGGCACCGTTCACTTTCTTTCTAGAAGTATGAAAGTCTTCCGTGAGCGAGAAGGTGCCAGCATAGCATGTACAAGGTCATTGACAGTATAGGTTGCTCCTGTACACTAGGCGTAGTTCACTGATAAAGCACGCCCGCCCCCAACGATCACATCTAATTTTGTTACATCCGGAATTCCGCGAAGATCGAATTTCATCTGGCGCCCTAACTTCGTTGATCTTTAGAAATTGGGAGATTCGAATCACCGATGTTATGGATGTCAACTATGTCTACAAAAGCTCCAGAAAGTGTATATGACATGGCTGCTAACATTTGCTTTATGAGGGTTGTGTAAGCTGACGTAAATGTAATGTTGCGACTGAATCTGTGCAATGTAAAAGTTTTATGCCTTGAACTCAGTGTTTGCTGAAGTTTGCACCTTTTTCGTATCTATGGACCCCGTGGTTTGAAGTTCAAGCATAGGCACAAAGCTTGTAAGGACTAGACTTTGTTTGATGTTGTGGGCGATTGCTCTGTGTCACACTTAATCTTTGTGGTAAACTCTATAATATCAGTTCCAACTTTTTTTTGGGGGGGGGGGGGATATTATATCCTCCTTTCCTCTCTATCAGTGCGAAGATGATGCCGGTTTTGACGTTCGATCTTATGCGTCGAAAGTCCCTCAGCTGGAACGCTTGCCGTTACTGCACTGTTGCGTTGAATTCGATGGAAATCTAATACAATTCACTGTTGAGAGCACGACGTTCCGAAATTGATCCTTGGCATTGGACATTTTTGTAAGGAGAAGCAGCGTTGTTAGGAAGAAGTCAAGCCGTGTCCGCTAGTATTTCTAACACTAAATCGGCAAGACAGTGATAGAGGGCATTCTATCTGATATGTTTTTTCAAAGGAATAACCTTTTACAAATGCTTAGGTGCATATGGCAACAGAGGTTAACATTGGCTCAGCAAAGTCACACGTGTTGTTATGAGGGTTGTTTTATACATCGACTCAAATAGAAGAGGCATTTGAGTATGATTAGAAAATAGAATTACATATGCTATGTTGTGCTGATGAATAAATCATCTCCATTTGTTGGAGGAGTTTAACTGAATAAATGGAGATCTCTTACAGATTGTACTGAATCACTATCACTACATTCTAGCTCGATGTCTTCTTATCAGATAACTGAACCTTTCTTTGAAGGTCTACTGCGTGAAACTTTGCAATTTATAGTAATATGCGCATTTAGATGGAAGATGGCTCTAAAGAAAAGGTTTCGTGCTAATATAGGGTTGACTATATTATATAACATATTGTATAACACATTCCGTTGTAATCTTGGCTGTCATATTATATGACAGCCAAGATATGTTCTTATTTTCACTTCAGTGCTCTTCATTCTCACAATTCGATTTCGGAATAGATTTTACTCGTCATATAAGAATTTGTTATCAGAAGACTGTCAAAGCTAATCCTCGTTGCCTGTTTGTACTTTCGTATCCACAAAAACCCACATTTGTCACGTCAGTGCAGACTCTGATAAAGACGATTGTGATTTATCGTCACAACCTTCCTCAGCAAAGTCGACGTTATTCCAATCGCAAACGTCTCTTTTTCTTTAGGTTCGACATAGCTGTGAGTGCTTTTTAAATTCATCACATGGAAGAACCCCGAGGTGGGGGGGGGGGGGGGGAAGATGCAAGAGAGGAACACTGCAAAATTTGGTTATGTTTGGGCAAAGAGCCTATTGGACTGGAGAATATAAGTAGAACCACTTTTACACTAATCCACAAATAGCACATGCATTAGCTTAATGGGTTCTTGATAAGCTATTTAGCTTGTTTTTTTTTCTTGTATTATAGAAGTTATTATTTAGTTTTCTATCCGTTAGGGGCGTTCATATTTTTGTCTTCTTGTTTTGCATTGTTTTCCATAACGAAATCTTCGCTTTGATACTTTTCATTTCATTTACATTTTCACCAGTTGTTCTTTACTTTGTTAATAGTCTACAAGTGTTGATAACGGAAGAGTTCACTGAACAAGAGAACTGCGTGCTGGCTCATCCACCTCCCTCTCCCCCCCCTCCCCCTCCCCTCATCCATTTCCCACAACTTTACATCGAGACTCACTAGAAACTTTCGTATCAACAGTGCCCACACGAAAAGGCGAGTGTTCTATTTCGTTGTTGCTTATTTGAGACATTGTTGCAGAAAGGTAAAGAGATTCGAACTGGAAGTGTGATCGGCTTTCTATTGCCTGCTCGCACTTCATCGCCTGAAGCATTCTTATGTATTTGCGCTTCGATGGTGAGATGAAAGGCAAGTCGGCAAGCTCTCATTACAACAATGCAAGTGCTAACATCAGCACACCACGATGCGACGGCCGATATTCTTTCGCCTAGAGCACCGACCTGTTGCACAGCACAACCATCACCCTAAGGCATTGCGCGCAGCCCACCCATCGTTGCGCGTGTTCCCATGCGAAGGGAAACGATTTATGTGGCTCCGAACGACAAATTTGATCTCGTAAGCTATATTATTTGTGTATAATTTAAATTCCATGTCTCAATCGTTTTTTTTTTTGATGATGCATCGTCACGTGTAATGAATGACAAGAGAGCGATTTTAATCATTTCGTTGATTTTGAGAGAAGCAGTTTTATTCACCCTAACTAGCCTATAAACCGTTATTTTCGGGGCGTTCTTCAATTAAAAATATCTCACGACCAAGAACGTTTATTTGTCGCTTTTTCATGTGCCAATTTGCTTTGTTCAGTGATTTAATTGCAGGTTTCTAGGCTTTGTAATGATTGCGGCCGAAAGAGAAAGATTGTTCTAAAAGAAAACAGCGAAATTGATAGTCTTGAATTTCAACAGTTTGGTAAGCATTGTGTTTTCAACAAACCCACGCAATCGGCAAATTCTCATTACAACAATGCAGGTGCTAATAGCAGCACAGCTGGAAACTAGACCCGGTGCCCTTTCGCCTAGAGCGTTGAACCAACAGAAGTCATTTGTTGAAATTCATCTTCACACTGCCCTAATGAACTGTTTGTTTTATTTGAAATCGTAAGCTGTTAGGCAAGTAGCTTTACGCATCGACGCTATCATTAATTACATTGTTTAGATTGTGGTCTAAAAAAATTACGGGAGTATGCTTCTCGGAACCTTTACCTTTTCATTTGTATCGTCGTTGAATCCTATTGCTGAAGAGTTGATTTTTGATGTCCGAGAGTGTTACTGCAGTAAAAAAAAAAATATAATATGATAAACGCATACAGCAATGTACTTTTAATGGGTTTATTGGTTGAGACAGATGGATTGTGTGGTATTGATCCAGCAATGAACAACCTTTGTTCGCAGAACTAGACCATTTTAGCCACTGAACGGCAAGTATAATGTGTTCCCGAAAAGAAAGTGACAAGTTTGACAAGTTGCTGGAGCATTTTGTGGATCGCTGTTGAAAACAAAGTAATTTATTCCCGCTTCCCGCATGTTTTAATTTTGGAAAAAAAAATCAATCACGTAAAAAGTGAAAAGGATGAAGGATTCACCTTGGATTGCTCTCAAAGATTACTTCAGGGTTCTGAAGCGGAGAATTCAGACGACGATGAAATTCCAATGGAGATGGACCTCACGACGTCTGGACCACCCATCTCGGATGACGAAACGGAAATGGAGAAGCCGATGGATAGACAATCACAGATTATTATGGTGTTTCCTCCTCTTCTAGATTATCGTTTTTACTTCGTGTTTAAAGATCGTTCAAACTTGCTAAGACGATATGAGAGACACAAAAATGGGCGTTTGCAATTTGCTAAGGAGAGGATTATTACCAAATACAATATGCGAAGCCACTAATCTGTTTCTATTTTATTTATTTTTATCTATTTGTTTTTTTTACACTTCGTTTATGTTCTATAAATTTGAATATCACGTTGACGCTTCCCTATCTGTGATGTGCTGTAGAAATTAATTGAGCCAACAATTGATGGGACCTAGACGGTTAATAATGTACGAATGTGTAAGAACATTGATATAAAAATAGATGTTCACTGCAATTAGTTCAATGGCCATGATTGCATTTGCATAAATTTAAGCCCGAAAATGCCAACGCATATGACTTTTATTGTTTTTAGTATGCAAAAATGATCTTGCCCCATGTGGGGCTTGTATTACTATTGGTTGTATATCTATTGATCGGCGCTACCGTATTTCATTATTTGGAGGTGCCGAACGAGCTTCAGGTATGCATTAAAAGGATTTCACTTTATATAGGCGTTGAGTAATTTGGTGAGAAGCTCACTTTCTTGAGAAATTTTCAAGTTTTGAGATTGGCGCAATGTATACCTATTGCAGCGTTTATTTCATCGCATTCAGTTTTGAAAATTTCTAGATCCATGCATGAATTTTGAAGTTAAAAAGAGTTTTTTTTTTTTCAATTGAATCCTTATTGAATTACACTCAGATGTTCAATTCGTCCACTTCCACGAATGTTTTTTTTTTGTGTATTTTAGTGCACCTTTTAATGCACTGGTTGCTACTTTTATAGGAAGTTGTGTTGCTAAATGCAATTTTTTTTCTGCAACGGTTTTGCTTTTAAAAGAAATTTATACATTCATGCGAATTTTTTGCTTGTCCTGACAAAAGGATTATTGAAAATAGATAGCTTCCGTTGAATGCTTTGTCGCTTATTTTCGTGGGGAAATTTTCACTCGCCTAGTCGAAATAATATTAGCAAAAAATTTTGCGTTAAAAAAAAATTGTGTTACTTTTCGATTCATTTTTCAAAACATTGGTCATTTGTGCAACATTGAAGCTCTAGCAGAGTGGTTGCAGACGAAGGATAAAGAATTGAGGACCATATTTTGGTTTACGCGACAATTTTCACGATACGATTTGGAATCTCACAGTAGCGGGCGACAGTTTAATATCTCGTGAATCGTTCAATGGTATCGGGCAGGAGTATTTTGAGGCGCTTGTTACATCGATGTTTGATGCCTATCGTAATCAATTCATCAACGAAAGACATCTCCTAAATCGAACGAAAGGCGACGAAATGCTTTGGACTTATGCAAATAGTATATTTTTTGCAACAACCGTTATTACGACAATCGGTGAGTTTGCATTGCATTTATTTTTGCATGAAGTTGCATATAAATATTCATTATCGCTACTGTGTGGCATTCTCTAGCCTTAGTGATTACTTCATAAGGCTGCAGAACTTTTTCTTAGCAATTAAGAGATTGATTGCATTGCATAAATGTCGTTATTGCATGAGAGTGATTATCGCATCAACTCTCAAAGTGATCGCATTATTTTTGCTTTGCTATTCGGTATAAAGAATCTTTCACGTAGTCCGTATAAATTACGACTGAATGGCAATGTGTATTACTCGGTATTACCTATATTACCTTGGCATAGAGTTTGTTGGAAGCGAAATGGATTGAGATAACACTGAGTTTTTCTTTCCCTTGAATGCTGCGCACCGTTGTTTATGGTAGGAGGGTTTGGTTCATGGCTATCTCCGTTTTTGCGGTTTTCTCGTTTATTTGAAATGAAAAGCGAAGCTGAAGTTATAATAAGCAGATGGTTTCACGTTCAGGCTATGGAAATCTTGTACCAGCGACGCAGTTTGGTCGAGTTGCATGTATTGTGTTTGCACTCTTTGGAATTCCACTGCTTTTAGTTACGATTGCCGACATCGGAAAATTTCTCTCTCCGATTTGCTAAGCTTTCTTTATCGCACATACAGGGCATTTAAACGCAAGGTGACTTTTTGGAACGTTTTCTCACATTATTCAATGATAAGTGACGCTAGATAAGAGACCACAAAAACGATGATACAAGAGGCAATAGAGAATATGATCCTCGTTATTTCGGAATAGTATGACTTCAGTGTATGATGAGCGATTGTCTAGATTAATAAAGCTTCAAAAGTTATCGTCTTATCCACAATGACGTTAGCGTATTCGACAGTGAGCAGTTGACTCTCTTCATCGCTAATGGTTTTACAGCTTACTGTTGTTCCATTCAAATAAAGAGTCTGGTGAAGTAAGGGGTAGATGGTAGGAGGGCGGGAGCACTCGGAAACTGTAAGTGACGTCGATATTTTCAAATCTCAAGGGTCCTTGTAAAGTGCAAATTTTCATACAGGTACGCAAACAGTCACGACGGATTTCGCACCACTATCGTGATCGATCGCTTTCGCAATCACAACAAAGCGGTTCATCATCGATCAAAGCCGGAAGCATAAATCTCGACGACATTGACAGTGATTCTGAATCAAGTATTGAAGTAAGTGACATTAAAGGGTTGAATTTTACCATCTTGGTTTTTACCTGTTCACTTAATAGCTGTTCTCATAGCGGCTGAAAGTCTCCGGCGGCCACTGCTCGACAAAATCTGTTGAAGGCAATTAAGAAGTAATTCAAATACGAATTGACCTGCTTTTGCCATTTGGTTGTTGGCAGAGTCGTAATTGAACAGCATTTGCAGGATGAGCTGCGTATTCCGGTTGTAATGGTGTTGTTCGTATTGGTCGCGTATACTGCAATCGGTGGGCTGCTTTTTCAATCGTGGGAAGGATGGCCTTATTTTGATGCATTCTACTTTTGTTTTATAACGATGGCAACCGTTGGTTCGTATTTTAAGAAGTTTCTGTCCACAAGCATTGCTGTCTACCCTCAAGCAGTGCCGCATGTAAATTTTTATATCGCGCCTAGTGTTTTGTTCTCGGATTCGTTCATTTTCGGTTTTTTTTTTGTTGGATGATTTGGAAAAGGCTTGATATTCAATTTTGGTTATTGTCCGGTGCATCCTTAAAGTGTCTTCCATTTGAGGTCGAGATTCTCCCTGCAGCCATGGAATTATGCACGTCTTTAGAAGAACTCTATTTGCAAACTTTTCCTTCTAGATGAGTCACGGATACCTTACTTCCACATGTGTTTATCTAAGTTATCCTGAGCTATCTTCTAGATTTTTGTCGAAACGTTTTTTAAAAGTCCTTCGTTGAATCATTGACAAAGGCGTCATTCATAAACGGGCGTTTTATGCGTAAACGCAGTATGCTTCACCACAGGCATGAGCATTTTGCAGATTAAAACCTCATAATATTCATCATATTGTCCTCCAAAAAAGCATCTCTGTGACATAGATGCCAACGATGTCTTTCTAATCAATTTCTGTGTTCTTGGCGATACAATGGATAACTCTGTGGGTTTCTGGAAGAATATCAGGCTCATAAAAAAAAGGCATCTCGACAAATCAAATGCTTATCGTTTTAAATGTTTTATTTTCCGTAAACGAATAAATGGTAAACGCTATATACCAAAAACAAATAGATATGCAATATTGAGAATATATAAAATCAGCGATATCAGTACCATCAAATATTGATGATTACGGGACTGTTTACGCGACATTTCCAGGATTTGGCGACATTGTACCAACAGAGCAAGTGTACATGTTTTTCACAATGGCGTATATCATTTTTGGCCTATCTTTGTAAGTTCTTGTGTTCAAATCCAGATGCTTTCACGGCATGCTTGGCTTGCCTTTGTTTTGTTTTGTTTGTTAGTTTTTTTCTGTTTTTTTTTTTTTTTTTTTGGAATTCTTGATCATTCATTGATAACATCGATCATATGATGTGCGAATAAAATTACAGATGAGATGTTGATGAGGGCCACAACAGCTTCAACAACTCATTGAAGAGTTGCTTTATCGAGAGAAAAAAGGCACTCATCTACTGAGCGAGGAGTTTTCGCTTATCTCAAAAAATTGTATGGAACTGCTACCTATTTAAAAAATTTTTTTCTTGAAGCGTATGGATTTGAGATTGAAAGGTCCACTTTTCAAGGGCGACGATGTGTATCGATCTAGCGGTACAGAATACATTCGAAAGATTCATTATTTGGGTACGAAAATGGAAGATGCCAAAGGAGCTGTTATGACGTAAGCGGTTGCAACTTTATTTTCTCCATTATGGATTGAGGACGCTTTATTATCGCTCTAAATAAACTCATATCGCATTTGCAGTATATTTGTGAGGATAAAAACATTGAGGAGACTATAATGTGTCTGCCGTGTAAGTACTATATCTTGTATGTAAAGAGAAAGAGCGATGATAGGATCATTCCTTTGAGATAAACGCGACGACCTTCACTTTAGCTCGTTTGATTTGTCGCTTAATAGCCTTGCTTTTTATCAACTCCTACCGACGACTACTCCAGATGTTATGAACTTGTGGTAGAAACGCTCGATATATTAAAAAGAAAACTATCACCTTATCTTAAGGCAGAAACTTCTCGGCAATTTAATATCATGTGATCGCAGAAATATTCAATTGTTTATAGTTTACTCCACATGAATTTAGAATTTTTTTCCCCGTTTTCAGCTCTTCAAAACTTCTTAATTGTTTCTGTAGGTTTTTTTTTTTTGCAGAAAGACTGGAGATAATGCAACTAGGAAATATTTAGGGTGTATTTTAATTGTATTTGCAAAAAAATACTACAATTAGCATTACACTTAACGAGTTTGTTCATAATAAAGTCAAACGCAAATTAATTTTATATTTAACACTTTCATACAATCAGAAGAGACAAAATGGTTGCCAACTTCAGCGGTTGCAAGTGGGAGAGCACATTCTCAAACATACGGGCATCGAAGTAATTCGTACGGCTGGTGGCAAACTGGTACAAGTGAGAGGTGCTGTGCTCAACTCAAAGCAAGCACGCGAACTTGGCGTTGATTACATTCTGGCGGATCTACAATATCAACAAAAGAATATCCTTTACGAGCCGTTGAGTCAGGCCGTACAGAGACTTGTTAAAAGTAGTAACATCAAGGTACTGATTTTACGTCTTTTTCTCCTTCTGTGACGGTTGCTATATCCAAACGAAGAAAGTATAGGGTTCAAAAATTCCTCGAGTTTATCCAATTCGGGAATATTTGCCCTGATTTCTGGTCTGCCACAGAGAGCAGAAATGCGTTTGATTCGTCCCAACGTGATGAAATTCTAGCTATGATATCGGATTCTTGGGAAGGCAGCCTGAAACCTCTCCTGGAGGAGAGGGACATAAGATAATCTGTATGTGAGATAGAGGGCTAAGGTAACTTCACTTAAGAACCATGATAACTCATGATTTCTTGAGAATGGAGAGTACGTTTCCGATGTTTTTTCAGCACTTCATTTCTCCCATCTTGCATGAGTGAGTTCATAAATATACAAACATCCATGACTTGATTTTCAAAAAAGGGGATTGTTTGTATCTCGCAACTAGTTAGGCTTAAAGAAATTAGTTGAAGGATTTTGAACGATGTCTGAAGTGTCTTAGGCCTTGATAATTTACTTTGTATTGGTGTTGCATAGTTCATAGTTTGGTAGTTCAGCTTAATTAGCCTTTATGCCGTATGATCTGTTGGAGATATAGCTCGCTTCGCAAGAATCCTATTATTGTGGAAACGGAAGTCACATTTATTGCACACCATAGGTTTGTTTTAATTTCTTCGAACTTTTTCACCAATGAAAGCGGCAAGAAACTCACCTTACGCTGCGGCCTTTTCTTATCGTGTGGAGAAGTTGACGCGATATCGAGGAGGAATTAACTGACATATTTATGGCTTTAACGTTGACCATCTCAATTTAGTGCCATTTACGCTGTGGCGCCTTTATTTAATTTTAATTAGTTTTTTTTTTTTTAGATTTTGCCTGATGATATCACCGAAAAGGATGGCTATATTGTGCAAAATAAAAGCTACGATAAGCCTGGTGGAAAGCAGTATAAATTACTGCGCCGAAATCCGAACGTTATTCATCGTCTATTGGTCCCATCCGATGGACGTGTCACCGTGATCGTACCATTCCTACTAAAGGAGTCCGATGTATAATTGTTATACGGTGATATAATTGCGTTTGAATGCATGCCAATTTCACTTCATTTTCAATAAAATTTCTCAACAGTCAATCGAGTTCAAGTAAAAGATTTGGAGCGTCAAAGAGAAGATGGCGGTGACGTCATGAGTTTCCAATTTCTGCAGACTTCTTCGGTGGATACGTGGGAGGCGACTGTTTTTCTTTTGTGTTGGTTTTTCTAGCTTTTTGATGCAAAATTCTTCAAATGATTTATCCTTTGTCGTAAATCACTATCTCTACGGATTAACACAAAAATAAGATTAAACGTTCATGACGAAGAGACGAGGATAGCTGCAAAGATTGCAATGACGTTACACAACTGATGAGAATGAGAAACGATAATCCACAATCGTGAATTACTGAAAATAGCTGAATGACCGAAATTCTGCTTTATTGCCATTAGGTAAATTGCGAGGTGAAATCTGAGCTAAATTAAACACTCCAACTAAAATATAAATATGCTACGATTTGAGCTTTGATAGTGTCAATAAAATTTCGCATCGGATTGACTGAGAATTGTTGTTGATCGTTAAATGTCTCAAAACAACGAATATGCGTAAATGTTTCGACTATCGCAGTGAAATGGATCTAGATAAGCGTGACGCATTGCTGAGTTATCGATCGTGTCATCAAGTGGTAATTTACGTGAAAGCCCATTTAAGAGATAAAACATCGTTTTTTCTATAGTGGCGTTTAATCCTATGCATTACTAAGTATGCATTCAGTGCAGGCACGCAAGCATCAATGAGTAAATTCGCTGAGACCTATCGTCGAGGCATTTGTTGAAGTGCCTCAAAAGCGCAACAAACTAGAGGTAATACCGAGGAATGAGCTGATGATGAGCAAGCTTTTCCACTTTTGCTTCACCAGATTGATTATTTAAATACGAGTTTCTTTACACTTATACTATAGATGAGTGAATGGTAAAGGTGTGAAAGGGAGAATGTCATAAGAAAAACAGAAACAATTGCGATAGTTTACGATGACAAGAGGGGCGGCTTAGTACAGAGCAAAAAAGATGTAAACAGAAAGGTTCGCAGCGATCTCAATAACAAATGCGAAAATATTTGTCTCACTGAAACATACGATAATATGGTGAATAAATATTATTCCAATACCGTCGAATCTGCTGATGAGTATCAGATTCTGTGATGGATGAGGCGACGGGGGGGGGGGGGTGTAGAGAAGTCGAGAAATTTTAGCATTTTCACTCAGCTAAATCAAAACCATTGGTGAACGCATCTCAAATATATCTTCGAGCATCGGCCAAGTAGCTGAGTTACAAGTCTTATCAAACGGCACAAGCTCTGAGCAATGATTTCAGAAAGCATCAAGCGTAAACAATCTGTGTAAGCACTTAGCAAAGAAAGTCGAATTTGATGAAGTTTTTTAAAATGCTAGTAGTATTTTTTTTTTGCAATCATATTTCCGCTTTTATGCTGTCCAAACTTTCCGTATAATTCGGTGAATCACCGTTCAGATTCTTCTTCGGTTGTTCCATGCTGCAAATAAACACTTCGTTAGAGTTGAAGTACGACAAATAATGCGGCTTTAAAAAGAATTTGTTTTTTTTTTTTTTTGGACAATTGATGCGTTGTAATATTCAGTCAAAATTATAATGGTGAACGTCATAGTGAATATGTGGGACATTACTATAATAACTGAGTGACATTTATTGCACTCAGCATTGCCTTAACGGATTTCTAATGCTCCTGCCATCTACACCTCTATTATTCCTGATATATGCCAGACAACCAGACAACATCCATATATTAACCAACTCCCTATGTAGAATTCTTCAAAATGTACTTGATTGCTGCAGTTTTTTTTTTTTTTTCAATGAACGAATGCATTCAATAAATGGTGCGGAAAGATTTCGCGAACAGTATTTTGGTAGAGAAAAAACGCTTAGTATATGTAATTCCTCGAGATCTGCATCCTAAATTCCGCTATACACTTCCGTCCACATCCCCCTTCTGCGCTTGATGATTAACATTACCTGCTAGAACTAAGCCTGATAGAAATTCGGTCAGCAATTATTATCTATCACCTGGAGTTTTGTTCTATGTTTACTTCACCGCTTAATTCTCTTCTGAACATATTGTCAGTGTCTGAATAAATTGTCTTTTTGTGCGTGCACTCTGTGTTTCCTCGGAAGATTTTTCCTATATATACATATTCTTTTTTTTTTTCACTAAATATTTCAATAATTCACCTGATTTGCACAAACAATCCAGTTTGAATTGCACTGCCTGAATTGGAATTGGTAAGAAAACTGAACGCAACCGTGATAGATTGTTGTGATTCTGCAGTGGAATATCGTAATAAGTCTACAGATTTTACGAGTTACAATCGTTTAAACAAACGAACAGATCGCGCCCTATAACTGAAACAAAGTTCTGTGGAAGAGATTGAATTCTGATCGTGGAATAAAAACAATGCACTTTGATAGCTCTAAAAGCTTAGTAAACAACTAATATGAAACGACTTGAACGGCGGGAGTATCGTGCCACTCTTCTCTTTCTAACTTTGCATCGCTATAAATATAATTCTAGCCTCGAGGTGATGTCGACGATTTCTTCTGCTATCCACGAATCGATTTGAAAGCATTCAAGGTGCGACTCGGATTTCCAAGGGCGGAGAACGCATCGACAACGTGCGACCACCCATAGCATCACAAGTCGGCTTGCAGCATCCATCCCGCTGTCCGCAGTTTCTTTCAGGACTGCAACAAAATTGTTTAGATTATATCAAGGAGGGATGTACATTCAAACTATGTTGTGCAACGAGGTGGATATCCTCAAAGATCACACCAAAATTTGATTTGGCACCAACGTATCACCCATTTTCGCATATCTATTACCCTCGGAATTTCATTCCTGCCGCTTTAACAGAAGCACCGCCGAGTTTACGGTTTCATCAGCATCCTGTGAGTGCAAGTTTTATCGAGGGATTCAAAAAAAGACGGAACATCCCTATAAAAATCGTTTCGTAAACTTTTAGCTCACTTTTGCAGTGCGAAGACGGAATACGACGTTGAGCGATGTCTCAGTACAAAAGGACCGAATCGGAGGAATCTTCATGAGATGAGGCTGCCAAGTGAGTTGTCTAAGTGGTGTGAATGCATTTTATATGAGCATCCAAAAGTGAGGGTGATGCACCTCCGAACGGCTGACAACCTATTGCTCCGCACTGACACTGCAACGCGCGTCTGCACATTCCGCAATATGGAAGTGCAAAATCCCTTTCAAATCCTCTGGGAAAAAATTCCTTCGAGCAATTTTACCGACTTCTTGCTCGCCAAGTTTCCAAATATGGCAGCAACCTCGCAATGGTAAATTTTTTATTATTTTAATCTCTACTTGAAATGATTGAACGGGGTTGGAGAAGTTGGTGTGAAAGCCCAAGTTACTCCTGTTAAAGCCATGAATCCTTGTACACTACACATCTATATCTCCTTTTTCGTTCAGTGATATAAGACTTGTTTGTCTGCTTTAGAATGTTGACAATTTTTACAGGGTTGTTCATATTTTGAGGTCGATACAGAGAGTGGCAAGCAATGGCGTTATTCGGAGTTGCGCGGATGGATCGAGATGTGTGCTGATCGAATGCGCGAGATCGGCGTTAATACCAGTTCGCGAGTTGCAGTCATAACGTCGACAACCGGGCAGGCCCTTTCGTGCATTTCGCGTGTTCCGTTGTCGGTGCTGTCGCCGTCTGCATTAATGCATTCCTCACTGTTGGTACGACAATTTATACCACTCATAATCTACTTGACGGGGAAACTCTCGAAGATGTTCAAATACAGTCGCTGACCGCCATACAAATGACAATATTTCAGCATAATTTTGTCTATTTATTTATACAGCAACAGGTCTACTCACTCTTTAAATTTCACTGGATAGAAATACTGTTGTCTCTGACATGAAAATGCAGTTGTTTTTTTTTTCAGTGAACTTCATCTCTCAATTTTCGCGCCGATTTCACGGTCGTAGCTGTTCAATTTGTTGTGAGAAAAACAAATGGTTGTTCAAAAACAAAAAACAAAAAAGAAAAAAAAAGAAAAAAAGAATAAGCGAACCTCTAGAAGCATGTTAAGAAGAAACCACTGGCCATTAATAAGTCTGATAATATTTCAATTGGATTTTCCTCTCGCGATCCTCTCTTCGGTTAGCGAAATCCTCGGCTAGTGCAAATCCTACGTCATTTCTAATCCTCCATTTTCTTAGTCACCTAAAAGTGTGTTTTACTTATCCAACACCATTCATAAGACGACTATGGTGCTTGAACAATAATTTTCTTTATCTGTCTTCAGCGGACGGTATTTTACAGACGAAATTTGGCAACAGGTCGATATTAGTGAATCAACACATGCCATCACAGAGTCGCAGTTCCTGTCGAAGGTCGATGAGGTCAAGAGAAAAGCAACTATGCGGGGTGGCAGCCGTATTAAGGTCATTTAGTGGGATATTCAAATAATTAACATGTTTTCTAACATTAAAACTATGTTGGGTCATTGGTTTCGTTTAGCGTCATTCAACCATTTCTTTCGCTCTCTAATCTTTACCTTAATAAGTGATAACTGTGTGTAAGAACAGAAGAAACAGGTGGAAAAGAGATGGAGATGGCTCAGACCGGTATGTACAATTTGGCTATAGTAACTCTCGATCACGTCATTTCTTTACTGTTCCACCAAGGATCGATGAGCTGTTTGAATGGGCGGCGATCGGCCGTTTCTTATTTTACGGTAGCAAAATTGTTATCACTTTTGACGCGTGTTGTCTGGAAGTTTTCTGTTTGAGTCATAACACATTTAGAAACTCCCATCGAGTTGATGGTTTTCTCGAACTTTGTAGGATGCATAGATTATAGCAGAAATGTTGAGTGAAATCTGAAGCATATATGCATTTCGTAAGAGATAAAAACTTGGGTGGAAATTTGGGAAAGATTTGAGCGCTTGTCTTATTCACGCAGAACAATCCCATCGACCTAGAAACTTCTCTGAGGTATGAGTTGAATCTGTCGAACAGATAGTACACAACCACAAAGATATGCGCATAAATATGATAATTCTAAGGCATACCCTTGCTGTACAAAACTAAACACGCATGAGAATTATCGCGCCTTCAGTTCGCATTGCAAATGCGTGTTGAATTTTTCAATCACCAATGTAAACATCGTTGGGTGCTAGGCTTGTGATCTTTGGATTGTCTCGCGAACGTTTTACTAAAGGCCTATCGCAAAGATTTCACTTAACCATTATTTTTTGCTTGTGTCTCATCACGGTAACTATGTAACTAATTAAACCATTGGTCTTTTTGTTGTTGGTAGAGGTATATTCCGACAAAAGAATTAAATCAACGATGTTACAGGTGGTAAAGCTTCTCGACGATGTTCTGAGCGATGTGAAACTGAAGAAAGGAGGAGGACTAACAAGAAGGTTGTCGGAATATTTTTTATTAGACTCCATAAGGCATAAGTTTTAATCGGTCCGAGTCAGTTCTATGCTATATATAAACTCTTTTAGCTTAAGCGAAATTTATTCTGCGAATTGGGCGATGCACACAATTTTTCTTATTTTCAGGGCAACGACTATCCAACAAATTATTCCACAATCAGCATTTAGCGATGCACCACCCGCTGATCCTTCTCGATCATTGCCCTCTTCTCCAGTAGTAAGTCTTAATAAATTGGACATAACAGTCTAGCACTATTTACGCTTTTGAAAAATCGTATGCATAATACCAGTCATTTCTCACAAATACTATTTCTCCTGTTGTTATGTGCATTTTCTGTTCGAAAATACTTTTTTTTAGTGTAAATTACTGTAAATTCGTTGTTTACGTTTTTCATTCTGGTTTTCCGTAGCAGCTATGCATATTTAACTGTTACATTAGTTTCAGCGAAGACTGATGAGTTATCTCATTCGATATTCCCTCTTTTTCTAAACTACCAAACAGTTTCATTTCACGAATCTCAATATGAGCTGTAGTTGGTTTATGCGTCACAAGTGTGACATATCTGATGATGTTATCTTCATTATTTTTTTTTTCGAAGGAAACCCCTCAAACAGACGAAGAAACTGAGCAACAAATCGAGGACGAACAATCACAACGCATGGCGACGCTATCAACTAAACAAACGCTACTGATCTTCTTTTCGGCTGGAACGACCGGACTCATTAAGGCCGTTGAAGTATCACATAAATCGCTGATTGTCAATATTCAGCAGATCAGCTGTCCCATTTATGCACCTCCAACAAACAAAGAAAGGTTTCTTCTAAGTAGGTTTTACAGGAATTACTAATTAATTCTCACTCGATTCCTAAATAAATGTTCATGTTTACTGAAGTCATTCGATGTATGACGCGTGAACGAAATCGATATTTCATAAATCAACCGCAAGCCATCTCCACTTCTTTTTTCCTGTCGAGTTCTATAGAGGCGGAACCTCCATACCGTCTTCAAGGAGCCTTGAGGTAGAAAAAGGATGGAAATATCCAAAAACGGGAGGGAGAGGGGAAGAGAGAAGAGAGCGAAATGCAGAAAGACTGGTGAACACCAACCTTTGTGCCTCGCTATCCTTTGCGGAGGTCACAGCATAGCTATTAGCGACGAGGATAAAAGCGATACACCATTAAATTTCTCTTTACTTCAGAACGAAGCTCTAGAAATCATATCGTTAGTGCCACAGAGAATTGAAATTTGTTCTATGCATGTACCTAAAAAAACCCACCTAATTCGCTTCCATTTCATCCTCCATCGCTTCCTCCTCCCAAAAAATGCATGATAGATATGAGCGAATTTTGTGTTGATTTTTTGATGCTCCAAGATAGATAGCTATTGTAAAAGTGGAGAACGAACGAAAGTGAGACGGTAAAGGAGCCTTTGTTGCTGTCTTTTAAATGCTTGAAAAAATATATATGCTAACAAACAGGAAGTTGGGTCCAAATGCTTTAAGAAATAAAGATAGGTACACAATGACTGGGTGCGATTTTGAAATTTTTCGCGATATGTGGTGATTGACGATGCATTCTTCGCTGTCCCTCTCTCTCGTCTACTTGCTATTTTGAAGCCAATTTCATGAAATAAGGCGCTAGTAACACCCCTACACGCATCTAATCTATCACTCTAGAGAAAATTCCCTGCATTAGCAAATTTCTGGTTCTATCTTGCTATCGCCTTAAGCGAAAACCTTCTGCAATCGTATCTTCTTTTCTTTTCAGCGTTATGCATTCATCATATTTTTGGGGCGATTTCGGCATACTATGCACTAGCTAACGGAGCGACACTATTTTGCATGTCAAAATATGCGGCGAAGAAATTTTCTCGACTCAATAGAAGAACACAAGGTCAGACAGTTTAATCTCATTCACCTTTGACACCTGTTGCGCACATTTTTTAAAACTACTGGGAGAATCCTCTTCTTTTCTATTATCTTTCGCCTCAAACCGGATCAACGTTCGGAGCACCATAATTCACATTTACAACTGGAGGGCATTGAGTTAGTTGCCACCTCTTTAGTGACGACATTTGTTGGTGTAGCGATTAAGGGTAGAGGCTTGATGGGCAGAAGTTATGCAAAGTCGGCAAGATGGAAGGTACCTTCGGAGGAGAGGAGGTGCTAATGGTGGCGGGTATTGATGTTTTAGATCAGAAGTGTACCGGGTGTAGTTCGATGACGTGGTTAAGTCGTTAAAAAGAAACTAGGGAGTGTCCGAGGAGTTCAGGCGGAGTTAAAGGGTTCAGAAAAGCTGACGGATGTACGAGATTTCAGCAATGGGGAAAACGGCAAATCTTATAGGTGTTGAGATCAGGGATGCTCGACAACGCTGAGAATGGATAAATTTGGCAGTGGTTGTAAGAGTGCGTTTCTTGGCTTAAACATATTTTTTCGATGAGTGGGACGAAAGAGGAATGAACCACTGCCTACGTAGAAAACACCTGAAGTTCAAATGGGAATGAGTTGTGCACGATTATGAGACCTTGCTTAATCCTCCGTTTCATGGTCCCTCGACTTGATTGTCATCCATTCCATTGTTTTAGACTTTTCGATAATCTTCGAGCGACCTCTAGGGCTTTGGCTGATGGAGAAAAAGCTTTCAAAGAAAAACTTTCCAGATGATTGCACGGTACGTAGCGGAATGATAATAAATCACGTAAAACAGTTGAATCGAAGAAAATTACCATGGGGAACATCACTGAGGACTCCTTATCAGTACCGTAGCTGACCAAACTGCATGTATGAATATTTTTAGATTAATGTGGTGCATGCTACACCAACAATCGTTCAAATGTTAGCATTCGACCCGTTGGTTGAGGGTCGTGATTTGAGCACTCTGCGAAGCATCATCGTGGCAGGCGCTCCAATGGATCCAGGGACGATGACGGCTTGCAAGGAACGTCTTCAGTTAAAAGATTTGCGACAAGGTATTCCCTTCATTCGAAATGCTTCTAAGAATCAAAACGAATCACCTAATTGAAGAATTTGATTTTTGGAAGGAATTCCGCAAGAGGTAGACAACTGCTGGGGAATGGATGGCAGCTTCTAGTGCAGTCATGGTAGAAATTTAATAGTGTAGGCATCAGGTGATGGTGGTAAAAGCCGTTAAAAATGAATTAAAATTTCTGCTATAAACGGAACATCACATAATATGTTTGAGCAGTGAAAACATTTAAAACATCAAGTGATTAGCCTCCGAATATAATGCAGCAATTTTTTGCGCTATTCCTAGACTTATAACCTTCATTAAAACTATTTTGAACTAAAAAACAATGATTAATTCGCTCATATTGATTTATCAGATTTCTTGAAATCATCATTACTATGCTTAGTTCAATTTTGTTTTGCACTTTATCGATTAAATTTTAGCATATGGTATGACGGAAATAGGTGGAATTTGTACATTATCTCACTTCGGGTGCAACAAAATGACAAGTGTTGGCGTTCCATTGCCTGGAATGCTCGTAAAGGTTATTTTCCCCATTTATTGGAAGTCATTTTCGTTTTTCATTGCGCAAGATGCTTTCAAAAGGAAAGTACAGCCACACCCTTGCGTCGAAATGTTCGCTCCACTATAAAGGTTAAACGAACTGAATCCTAACATTCGGAGAAAAATTACGACATCTCATTGATGCACTATAGGATTTTGCTGAGAAAAGAAGGCTGTGACGTACAGAGGCAAAGCGCTCGGGAAAGAGAATTTTGCAACAACTCACAGCAATTGATGGCAGCAATTTTGTAATATAAAAGCGATTTGATTAGTTCTTAGGTGTCTTTTTTTAAGCGTAATCGAATATTGGTGTCTCGATTCGAAACAAGGTTGAAAAGGGTGGAAATTGCGTTGACGTCGGCACTGTAGCAGTCCTCTCTGCAAAAGGTAGTCGTCATCCGCTAAGGAGACGGGAGCATCTTTTTTTTTGAACTTGTGGAGTATATATAATCCAGTAAGTGCTATCGAATGCATAGCCTAATCAGTACAACAACCTCTCCGAATGTGCGTATAGGCAATGAAGAAATTGGCAGAAAGGAACTGAGAAGGAATGAAGTCGGCGATTAAAGGTGCCGTAAACTGGAAAAAGTTTTCAGGTTGTTAACTGGGAGAGCAAAGAGCTGTGCACACCAAATCAACTTGGTCAACTACTCGTTATGGGTCCACAGGTGCAACCAAGCTTTTATAAAAATCCGAAGGCAACCAATGAAATTGTCGACACATATGGCTACCTTAAAACTGGTGATTTGTTTGAACAAATCTGCTTAGTGACGTCCTTCAAATGATCATGTAATTGATAAACAATGGTGTTTTTTTTTGACACGACTAATGCACTATGAATCGTAACCCAGTAGATCAACAACGTCTGAGATTTGAATAATAAAATATTTGCTACTATATTACTGTTGCGACTGAATTCCACGACCGACCGCTTTTTTCAACGCTCCTTTCAAAAGTGTAGGTTGAGATTTGGTGGGTCTGCAAAAAAGTTTTTTTTTTTCTAGAGATGCGGCATATTACGACGAGGATGGTTACATCTATATTCTGGATCGAATAAAGGATCTCATCAAGTACAAAGGAGCTCTGGTAAAGAGATTGTAACACTACGTTTAAAGTTACGTTTATCGTCTGATATTTGAGACATTCGAAACTGGAAGCTATCGTAGACGCAGTTGAATAGCGCCGAGGAAACTTCAACGCCATTTCTCTGTTTAGTGCATTCTATGCACCCGCCTAACGCTTAATAGTTTCTTAAGTGGAATTATGTCATTTAGGTGTGCCCATCTGAAGTTGAAAATATTTTACGTAGTCATCCGGGCATCGACGACTGCGCAGTGGTCGGACGACAAGATCATGTCTCTGGTGAGGTGCCAGCTGCATTCGTCGTTAAGAATGCCCAGCATCAACTTCTTGCGTCAGCAGAAGTTAGGCAACATGTTGCAGGTTTGTGCGTCATTTATTAGCTTACGCTACCTTTTATATATTCATTCGCTTTGCTGTCAAAAAAAGTGCGCATCAATCTTTTAAGTGTTTTCCTCTACTCTATGAGTTCTTCTGTTCAAAAATATCGCCATCTCACACACATACCTCATAGGCTGTCTTTCAAATCAGCACTTTCGCAAAATTAAACTCTTCTCTAGGTAGTATCTTAAATATGTTTAGCATTAGCCAAATACTTTTATTTGTGTTCAAAACTCTCTTCAACTTCTATCAGACAATATCACAAAAACGTAAAGCTTGCATTACAACCGATGTGTTCAACTGGCTACTTTTCGCTGCAATGTCACGTTAACACTAATACTGCCTTGCTTTAAAATGTGAGATAAGCACTAGTTTTTGATGCCTCTTTAAAGAAGTAAATCAACATAATTCAAAGTGCCATTGACGCTTGGTACTATCGATTCCTAAGTGCATCGGGTGAAATGCTAGCACCGCGTAGATGCCTTTTCCTATACTCACACTATCATGTAGAATTGGTGCACATATTTATGATGAATAGAGTGGTTAATACTCAACGAAGCAGCACATTACAAACATCGTATAATCATTTCTATAGATGTACGTCACTAGAAAAGGCGGTAAATAAGTGTTTGTGATTTGTGCTCTCTTTTACAACTCGGTGTGGTTAAGTAAAGGGTGCAACCTTTGTTTCCCGCTTCGAATTGAGTTGTCAATGTTCACAAAAATACCTGTGTGCAACATGTCGACGTTCACGGCATAGAAGCATTTATAATAAAAGTAAAAGCAGTTGATTGTATTCCAGGCAAGATTGCACAATTTAAAGAGCTCCGAGGTGGTGTGTTCTTCGTCTCGGAAATACCGCGTAGCGTATGCGGTAAAATCTTACGACGCCAACTTAAGCAGTATTGGGAAAGAACGACTAGCAGAGACAATTTGACGACGGTTGTTGACAACTCAAAAACCGCAGAGCTAGCAGTGCAGCCGAAAAACGAGATCCCACGGTGATCTCCACCAGAACGCGACTTCCAAAGAAACCCAAATGAAAAACTTCATCTCCTCTGGTTACTCTTCACTATCCATTCGCCTCTGTTCTTTCGTAATCAAATTTCCGAACCCGTCTCTCTATGCTCATATGCTTCACACTCCTTGTATGAACATTAGACGCCTTGAAATGACCCTAGTTCTTTACGCTTTGAATAACGCATAAAAGCCTTCTTTTGCGGGCTTAAAAGTCAGCTATTCTCTCTGGTCTGCAAATTTACTAGATCTCTTCTGCTAGGCTGCACGTCTCTTCTTTGCATATTCATCATACTCTATTGCTTGACTAATTCACATCGTATAAGATTAGCCATTCATAAACAGACTTAATATTTTATTCAAAAAAGAAAAATGAGACACTTTTCGGGAAAAAAAAATGAAATTACGATGTAGGAAAGATATTTTGACGAATGAATTCGCCATCGTAACGGAATCGCCAACAGTGACGTAAATTAAATGCAACATTTGCGTTCATGATTTCCTGCATGGATGACTGCCATACTACCTGCGATGTGCTTACATAGAAGTTCTATTCATTTTGCACTCATCGGAAATGCTGTGTAGGCAAATAAAAGTTGTGTAGACGGTAGTAAATGCCGGTATTCATAAAATGATTGCTTGGATGCGATGCATAGACTCAACGTGCAGCGTTGCTTCGTACCGATGCTTTACTCCACCAGCCAACACTAGCTGAACGATGATTCAAATGACAAAGGAATCATACTATGCCATCAACAAGGCCACTCTTAACGATTCGACAAAGGTGGAAATGGAGAAGAGGGATAGGAGGGATGCGTGAGGGTCAAAGAAAACTTTTTATTTATTTCAACGTCCTGAAGTGGAAAACATGCAAGGAGTATGTAAATATAAACAACAAAGAAAAGCAAAGACGCTCGCAAAGTCATAATCCGAGCGGACAGAAATTCAGCATGTATGCACGCACAACAATAAAATGTAGATCGAGACGACTTAACTGTGATTTAAAAGCTGGAGAGGTGTGTGAACTATCGATATCGGCAGGAAGCAGATTCCAAACGCTCAACAGTGCGAAACTAGAAACCATGTAGAACATTATTTATATTTTGGCGAGCTGAAGCTGATGCCCACATCGACTTCGAGGAAGGGCATATTGAAATATTTCTAACAGAAAGGCAACTACTGATTTAAAAGAAAAAAACTAAAAGTCTAGATAAGGATTGCTTTAAACCACCAAAATTTTTTGAGTCCAAGTTTCTTCTACCACTTCTCGTAAAGGAATATTTGGAAATAAAATAAAAGGGAATTTACAGCGACTAAATAGAAATTCTTCAACACTGATATTTTACATCGACCTCATAAAACAAACGAACTGAAATGAATCTCGCTGCATCGCAGATTTTTTAAAATATCACTGCAATAAAGGTCAGAGCCACATTCGCTGATATCCGTTTCCGCAACCAAACAAAGCAACTTCATTTGTTTAATTTTTGAATGATTATGTGCAGATAAACGCAGTAGGAGGTGTGTCAAATACCATGGTCGCATAATCTGGTACAAATGTGCAAAAAATGTGTTCGACAGCCGGCCTCAATCGCATTCGGGAAATAAAACTCTGTTACATTCGTGGAAAGCAACAAAGCTACAGCGCGCTCGCAACAATTTGTTCGGACAAAACATCCATCGGTGAAGCAGGACGCAGTTCCGAGTCTCGCTTACGGATGCTGCTTATTTGTAATCGCAAATCAACATTTTCTGCCAACTGCTTATCACGCAGGGCATTTTTAATCATTATTGTATTCTAAATTCAATTCATACCTAAATCTCTTATTACTTAAACCAACGGGCGCATGACAACGCGAAGCACGTATTTGCTGACAGCAAAGGCCAGGCTAATTTCCTCACCCACTTGCGCTCATGAAAACAGAAAATCGATACTTCTGTTCAGATACAGTATTAACTGCATTTTGAAGTTGCTCCTGCATGCGGAATTAACCTCAACGGTCCTTATGCGAGTTTCGCTTTGGCAGATGGACCTCAATCACTCCCCATTACTCCACCCTCCTATAAATTATTTAAGACGCCTCTCATATCTCCCAAACGTATGCAGCAATAACCGCTGAGAAACGAGTACCTTCTTATAGTGGCTAAAACGTAATAGCAAGATGTATGGACGATATACGAAGAAAATTTTCGCAAATGTGGGTTAGCCGACCACTTTGGTGACTTTATTGTAGCGCCTTTCAACAAACTTCATGGGAATATAATAGCAACAGTAGTTTCTAATAAATTCCAGACTCGGATATACGAAAATAAAGTGGGCAGTGCAAAAATAGCCGAAGAAAACAAATCTGAACAAGGCTTGCTCACTATTGAGCGAAGAAAACCATTTAAAGAGTAACGTCGAGTCTACGGCCGATAATTGAAAGAAATGAATGATACGTGAAAGTTTACAATGTCGGCACCACAGTGTCTCTGTTAAACATATTTTATATGTACAGTCCATAGTACATTATGTACAATGTTTCCAGAAACTATATTCAAAGCATCACATAAAATCGGATGCAATAGATTTGGTGCGACAATGAACAGTCAAACACAAAGGCGACATAAAACCACTTCAACAATGAAGTTCCTCCTTCCGTAATTCAGCGGAACATCATAAACCTCACGTATTGTTTCTGTGAATTGGAAGAAGAAAAAGACGTGATAATAAAGCAGTGACATCTTTCACAAGAATTTCAATACGACACCTATGTTTACCATCACTCCCCCACAACTCCTGGAGAAATATATGGTAATAAAAAACTGTTGAAAGGCGTATACGACTGAGCAGCATTCATAACACTCCTTATTCTTTCAAACCGCGTTAAAAACAAATGCCCTTATAGAATTAGGTGCAGAAAATATTTACAAAAAAAAAGAGTATACAGCATACAATTACATCTAATCGGCACAACCCGATAGATAAAATGTCCTAATCTATGTAAGAACATTCCACAAGAAATCAATAAGTATGCACAAAGAAGATTAGATGAACTAGTCATATAGAATTCATTGTTGAGTAATTCCACTAGAAATGTTTTTAAACTGCAGTTTAGCTGCCATGTCCCCGTAGGCATGGTCGTCGCAAGTGTCCAGCCTTGCCATAATACGACTCATTGAGCTAGCTGCCGAAGCGCAATACGGGAAAGCCATAGTGTTGCAAAATCCGGTTTGGCCCTGCAAACGAAAAGAGTTTAAAGATTTCGTCACGCTTTATGCTGCAACTACTCGAAGTCTACGGAAATCGGTCATAGCAGCGACAGAAGTCGCAACGACTACTTAACTAATATTCTCAAAGTGTTCTCTTCAGCCTCACAATGGTAAAAAGTGTGAATCACTGAAATGAGTAGTCTTCTAGCAAAATCCTGCGATTACCTCCAACAGGATGATTACTGATTGCATTAGATCACTGCCTCTCTAGCATATGAAAGAAACCTCTTGATATTAGGATAACTCATACGATGTCAATTTGCATTGCTAAATTCCAATAAACAAGTCTGATTAGGAAGATGACCAGACCGAATTCAGTCGAGTCGCTAACGTCTTTTATTATTATAATGGCCAATGAGGTGGAAGCTTTTGCGAAGTGCCCGGTAAAAAGGCGTAAGATTTTCGTGAAACAAGGATTTACCTCAGATAGCGTTGTTGAGCGCAGTGCATCCCTGATGACCATTCACTTTTTCACTGCCGGTTTCTTACGACTCACTATGATTTTCGACTGAAACGTAGTCGCGATAAGGTTTCAATGAACTAGAACTTTGAAAAAACCATATCCGCCGATGGCAAACTTGTTGTTTAGGAAGAATTTAATCACCTACTAAATGATAAAAACGAACACACACGAAAGAAGTGACGTCGACACGAAAGTAAATGGAATGGGAACGAGAGGAAGCACCAAGCTCGTTAAAATCGTTGTAGCAGCGCAGACCGTAAGCGTTAACACTGCCTGTGATGGCGCTTTTTTCTGGACACGGGTAACAAAACTGACTCTAATAAAAAGGTGATGTAACGCATAATCAGTAATAAGATGAATAGCTTTGCCACACATATTATTAAAGCATTTGATTATTGAAATCAAAAACTTTTCACAAATATGGAAAGCTGGTTTTTGAGCAAGCCATTTCCAGACCAAACCCCTCACTAAAACTGAAAACTCATCGCTTCATTGCTTGCGACAGAACCTCATCCTACCACGATGCAATTTTTGCACAGATTTCAACAATACGCTGAATATCATGAATGATAAAAATTGAGACAAAACCCTTAGATCTCAACAGTCAGAATGAAGAATATTTATTACCCGGTCAAACAAGCCCGCTCGAGAAACGACACAAATTTCCGATCCTTGGATGGATTGCGAACATCAATAACTACTAAGTGATGCAACATATCAACAGTGTGATGCAACAGAATGTACCTGTATAAGGAATTGATCACCGTCTTCAATTCTTAATGCAGAAAGCTTCTGATTGGGGAAACGCAGTTGTTCAGGAAACGGAGACGAGCCGCTTGAGATATGAAACAGACGCATTCGATGCATTGCGATACCGGTTTGCCTTTCCAACATACGCATCAGCGAGCACACCGATTGATCCAAGTACACCTTCACATTTGCTCTGAAGCTAAAAAATAGCTCTTCATAAAAGAATTAGCTAACAATGGTGGCAGTAGAAATCGAAGAAGTGATGAACCCTTCTACCTCCTCATTCTATCGAAGAGCGAGGAAAATGAACAAAACAAGGAGGTGACATCTACAGTAAACTTGAGCGGA
Organism: Ascaris suum; assembly: GCA_013433145.1. Classification (NCBI taxonomy): domain Eukaryota; kingdom Metazoa; phylum Nematoda; class Chromadorea; order Rhabditida; family Ascarididae; genus Ascaris; species Ascaris suum. The sequence goes on from CM024187.1 coordinate 2,858,830, forward strand.
AGCATGAAGGCATAACTTACCCACCTAATCCCTTTTCAGAATTACCAATCCACCTATTACTTACCATATATATATATATATATATATAATATATATATATATAATATATATATATATATATAATAATATATAATATAATATATATATTTATATAAATATATATATATATATATATATATATATGCATACTGCAGAGCTAATCTGAAATGTGTTTACTCAAAACTATCGCTTCGACGGTCGAAAAAACAAAAAAAGAAACCCAGCCGAAAGGAATTTACCCAGTTTCCTCGCAGAAAGCAATTACATTTGCGTGTTTCTTAGGCGTCAGATCAACTTTGCATAATTGCTCCAGCTGTCCGTGTCGAGCGATTAAAATCGGAAAGATCTGCGGCTTCACCTCACACTGATCATAATATCTGAAAGCAGCACAGCTGCAACATCGTGTAGTTTAATTTTCATATGCTTCACTTCAAACAAAACATGTTTTAAAAAGACTTTTACGTGAAAGCAATAGTCTTGCCTAATAAAAAATCGTTCCGATTTCTCTCGCTGCTCTTTAGTAATCGGAGAGCCGTTAAGGACTTCTAGCAGTGGCATTCTTGCGACCACAAGATGGATCTTCTCTTCGTCGGAAAGACCAGCCAGAAGTGGAATGCGTGATATTCGTAAATCGCGAAGAGTTGTTATCTCAGCCAATGCCTCCACTGAGTTCCATTCGTTTACCATACACTTATTCAAATTCAACTGATTGATCCCACTCATCGCTCGCCCATTTCTGGTCTGAAAATAGACAATATGTTCAATCTTTCACATATGAAGGTTAAAGCAGTTTAGAAATAGGACAGGATACTTATGCACCAAAAAGCAATACACAACTTAAGAAATCACACTATACGATAGCCAGTATACAAGCTACATACGAACCTTCGAGTCGATAAATGTGGTTTTGATAGGGTTTTCAGAGATGAACATCGAGCTGCACCTTGGCAACAACTGCCGCAAGAATACGACCGTCTCCCATCGCTTGATCTCACATCTGTTCACGTGAAGTGTTCCAACTGATAATGAGAGTGGCTCTTCTGAGTCATCAAGGTTATCCTCGATCACCCTGCATTTATACAATTCTAGAACGTCCACTTATAACAACTGCTTTTGTTCTACCCTGAAGGTTTATCTGGATGACTCAACTCCACATTCTATATAAATTCACCGAAAATGCTGATAAACGCCACAGGCGCAGCATTTATTCAGGACTGCAGTGACGGCCTATGATTTAAGCCAACAATATCAACATCTATCTGTACTGAAGTAATTACAATGAGTTTTATATGAAAGATGAATTAAAGTGGGACACTTCTTGGCTTCGATTGTACAATCGAATGGGAATAAAATATATATACGAACCATCGTTGAAGTTGGTGACCGCAAAACGGTTTGTGATCCAACTGTTTGGCTGCAATCTATTTATTCTAAATGTTGGGCATAATTATACAAAGCCTCGAACTAATACCACCTCATCTCTCCACAGGAACACAGTCTAAAGCAATGCACTGCGAAGATCCCTACCCTTATGTACACAATATTTTAAAACACTAAAAACGCCTCTTTAGGAACAATTGCCGATGAGGATATCTGCGACAAAAAATTTGAAGACCGACGCAAACCTGTTCTCTGATAAATGCAGTTCCAACAACGAAGGGGCACTTTCAAGAAACACTCGTATGGCTGAGAGGCGTAGATTTGTATCATTGATAATAAGTGTCTGCAGGAATGGCGCTATTGGAAGGTCTGCATTAATTTCGCTTTTGAGTGGATTGTGGCTCAAGTTAAGGGTGTGTAAGTTCGGCAAGCGCAATAGCGTACCCACTTCACTCCACTCCGATAAGCTGTTCCATGCAAAATCCGCCTGAAAACCTAACCTAAATGAAGAACGTGGTTTTCATTTCACAAGAACCGCCGTCGTCCATTTATTCCCCCCGTCACCCCTTTCCCCTTCCAGCAGATTCTTCCATCCTAAGAGAGACCTGGCTGGACTCCTGGTTCAAACAATTAGGCTGGCATGTTTAAATATATCGTCAAATCTAGAACAAATTTTGCTTCAAATTACACCTCTTTCCCCCTAGAGATACTAGAGAGTTGTTACTAGTCGAATTTTCGTCGTATTTTCCCTAAAGTAAAGCTGGAAAAATTAACAGCCCCTGCCGACTACTACTCAACAAAAGCAGATCAGTTAAAGCCGACAGGTAGCAATCCTATTGGACTATAGGCGTAAAGTCAACTTTTTTTCCAACGACAGAAAAACGCTGCAAAACGTTTTTCTTTTCTGCTCACCCTTCCGCATGCTTTGAGTCATTTTTTATTTCATAGCATTCAGCAAATGCATATCATACCAATGTTTTCAGGATAAATTCGAGGATCTTTAAATTCTCAAACAGCAACAAGTTGCTCGTGCTCGCATTCACATTCGTCTCATTCGTAAGAATGAAGTGCCATCATTGTTGATGCAACATATACAAAGAAAAGTCATTGCTACGACTTTTCATACAACCTTATGAGGATGGCGACCGCTTTGCAAAAAATAATATGCACCGCCAACATTAACTTGGCTAGAAATCTTCCTGCAGCAATTTGATCGATGTGTGATGTTGCATAGAAAGAGCAAACCTTATAAAACTTCAACCCTACTCTTTTTAGAGCATAAGAAACTGATAAGAGACTCTGCATTTAGCAAAACAACGAATCATAAATGGGAAATATACATAATTAGACTACCTCCGTGATATTTTCACCCAAGGAGATGAAGCGAGTTTCATCGCCCACTCTATCAATACATTTATGGTTAAGAACCAGTAATCGTAAACCCCTCTCACTTGCGAGTTTACACGGGCTCGTCCTGCCTGCAAAAAAAAAAATTATATTTGAAGTAAAAATTAAGCGAATCACATATACCGAAAACTCTCCGCTTTTCCTAAAGAGCTTACAGATGTCTCAAAATTTGCCACTGCGGGTATTTTTTTTTTCAGTTGCATCATTTCATGCAGGGAAAATTTATTTCATCCGATATTTCTAGAAGTAAATAGAACCTTCGCCTTTGTTGACGGTCTACGAATTTCATTACGTGATAATTCTGCGAAGAAGCGAACTTTACAAAGGTTATAGATTACGACGCATGTCATCAAAGAAAGATAACGATTTAGAGTGTGATGTGTTTTGAATAAACAGTTAGGTTTATATCAACCATCTCTTATCATACACTGCTCAAAACAAACATTCCTGTTATTTGACCATAATGCACGCATAATTTCCTTCAAAATTCGTGTCACTTTACTTGCTCACACAAAAAAAAACCTTCTATTCTTTACTATGCTTATGAGAGGCACGGTGCCGACCGTAACATCATGACAGTCTCGAAATTCACGGAAAGAACTAGTCAGGTGCGAAGCATATGCTTCAATTGAAACGTGCTATTTAACTAGCAGGAAAATTAACCTAATAATTGCACACAGACTTCACAACAATCAAAAAAGGGTAAGAAAAAAACAGTGAAAATGCTTCTAGGGTGGTGAACGCTAATGAATAACGAGGCAGCTTTTGGAGGTAAAAATGCTGCACCTGATATGATGCCAAATATTTTTCTTAGATATGATGGTAAGATTCATGCCATTTGTGTCCGGGATGCTTGATGCCTTTATACATGACTTCTACAAGTGTCGCCGTATCCGAAGATCAACAAAACCTACTATTGTATAGAAGAGGACCTCGTTATCCACATCCTCATCGCAGAGGTACTTTTTTTCCAACTCCTCCACCACAGTTGAGCAGCACTGTTCATTCTGCAATAACCAATTCGAACGATACGCAATAGAAAGCAAAAAAGGGTAGATGAGATGGGGTGGGGGGGGAGGGGGGAAGTGGAGGTGCTGGCGGATCTAAAGACGACCTAAAAGTGAACTGGACCGAATTATACCACAGTAATACTACAGTGCCCTCTCGATATTATGCGGACGGCTCTCAAGTTTGCAGACAAAAAAGAAATCAAAGATGCTAACAAAGATACGATTTAGGCGTTGAACAGGTGACAATTTGAATGATGTTAAGGAAAGTGGTGAAACTGATGGCGCATCTGAAGTGTCGAGTCTTTATCTCATCGTTCTTGCTAAACACATGTAATGCTTCTAAATCATCTTGCTTCTATCATACTTGAGCATGAGAGTGTCCCAAAAAAGGCGAAAATTTGATGATGCTAACCGGGACGTTCGCCGTTGAGAGAAAAATCGAACATTTTTCACACATACGACCGCTTAGGCGATTCGGAGTGATCGCTCAAAAACGATGGCGGAGTAAACAGATTGGATGCGCTGAACGTAAATTCCACCCCCCCCCCCCCCCACCCTCACCCCCCACTCCAATTAAATCTGCTATCAATTCACTTGAACAGCCGAAGAAAGGCAACAAAATGAATAACGCTGCACAGTGAAGAACACAGGAGCATAGTTCTGCGCGTTTCGAGAAGCATTATAACTGATTTTCATTGGGTCTTAAAGCGCATGAAATGAAGAACTTCAACGACTGCATAAAAATTCTTTTAAAGCTGAGAGGAGAGACATATGTATACGACGCTTAACATGAGGGCAGCTTTAGACAAGCATAGATTTCACTCACATTACAGTTTGTTAACGAGTAAAAACGCTATCCGCATGCGGTATGAGAAAACCTCTGATAACATTTCTAATCGTCGGTGCTATTTGCTCATCGGCGTTGTTGCATTAAATGCATAGGTGAAGTGATCAGACTGAAGAAATCGACTGCTATGAACTTTGAAAATGAATACTGTTGTCGAATTAGAAAGACGCCCCCCCCCCCCCCCCCCATCAACCAATAACATAATACAACAACGACCGACTGTAACACCTTTAAAGAAATATAAACCGAAGTAAATTTATAACGCTCACCTGTCTCTCGCCATCCACGCACACACATCCGTACACATACGCTTGCCCGTCAGCCCCTTCAAACATCTGCACTTCCCCAAATACACACACACACGCACACACACAACTTCACCGCCGCCAATTCCACGGATCGTCCGAACGGCTCTCACGTGCACTCGTTGCTATGGTAACCGGTCATGGAGCCCTGAGAAACACCATGAGGAAATTTTCACCCAGTATGCTTTCCTGCGCTTTTGTTTGCAATCTCTATCGCCTTGCCTCTAAACTTTTTTTTTTGAAGTTTTAATTTGCCGCATGTCTTAACGACCTGTGAGTATCGGCTTCTTATATTTTTCCCATGAGATTGAAGAAAATAACTATTGGTGGTTTTAAATCACCATCATCTTTAGCCGTGCTGGGCAACGCTGAAGCAACCGTTGTCTTTTTCTCTGCTTCAACGTTTCGATTGAGTGCGTATGAAAAGCTTCCACTGCAAGCAAAATAACGGCAGGCTTCTTGCAGCCGAATATTATAGTATGCTATCAGCAAAAAAAAAGTCCATGGCGGTGGGGTCGGTGGTGACGGATGATTAAATGCACACATCCAAAGAAAAGGTGCGTCGAGCTTACACTATTACGCACATAATTTATGAGGCGAATAAACGATTCAGTCCTTTCCGCTATTTATGTGTAGTCGAGCCTTCTATTCTATGGAGGCCCCCTTTTCGTTGCCGACATAGTGCCTAAATATTTATGATTTTCTGCCATTGCACTTGGTAGTGTGTCTCAAGGAGTCTCTGCAGCTTTTCTTCGTCTTCTGCTAAGGAACCCTTAAGGCAGAGAATCTTTACAGGTCTTTAACAAATGCTTATTGGCGGGTATCCCCAGAACTGCAGTGTATATCCAGAACCAAAAAGCTGTGCAGTATCGTAGGCATTCCATACGAGAGATGTGGAATCAGTCGCTTTGCCACAAAAGCGAGACCCATTACTTTTCGACCACGATAGAGGGGAAGTCCGTCCCTTTCGACACGAGAAAGCAATCAGCGGCCGCCGTCACAAGAGCGTGGATGATATCATGGTATCATGTTGGTGCTTACGGAAAATACGCACGACGTATTTCCCCGCGAAAGAAAGTAATAAGTCAGCACATGAAAAACGGGAGACGAGATATCGTCAACACGTCAAAGTTCAGGATTACTCCCAGCGTGGCAACAGAACTTCAAATATGCAGGAGGGGTACCTGCAAGCACAAGACCAAGGAAAGTAGGGCAGGATTTCATTTCTGCATGGTAGGATCATGATTTCTATCTGGCTTGCCAGGGTCATGGACTCTGCAATCCTTACGGGTCTGCGCGACATCTCCGCAGATTCTACTGCACCAGCCAATGGCATTTCACTTTTGCTCTTAAAGTGATGTCTGTACCTGCTGCTCCTGTTAGTAACCTACTACCCTACGCCAACTGCGCACTTCATTCTTACTGCTCAACCACAACTCGCCACAAGGAAACGGAAGCGACGACTGCTAGTCACGAGTGTCCTGTCGCAGTGAATATAAAGACATGTCGGTTGTTGCCTGCTTTGCCAGAGAAAAAAAAGAAGCCTTGATTTGAAATGGGCATTGCCACTGCACCTATACGCGTGTTATTTGCAGATATTCGAAATCAGGCGTTGAAAGAGACGAACATGGCGAGGAAGCAAGGAGAGATACCAAAAGCGTGAAAGCTCACAATCAAAAGAGAAACTCCTAGATCAACTACACAGACGTCACCAAGATGAAAGCAGCAACTGCTCCGGAGTGGCAAGAAGGAAGTCAGTCACTACAAAAAAAAAACAACACAATAAATGAAAAAAAAAAAGCAGAGTCATTATCATCATTTTCAAACGATATCTCAGCGATCAAAACAATACCACGTCCTGAAAATCTTTGCGGTACTTAAAGACCGTTTTATTGATTCCATAATTGAAGTATATACGAGTGATCAACGCAGCTTAATCTAACGACACAACATAAAACTGAGAGAAAGCAGCTGTTTCATTTGAAAAAAAAAAGGCGCTGCGGCACAGGATAAGTTCAGGACGGGCAGATCTCTTCAACGTCTACATTCACCAATGAGTTTTTTACAGTCATTATTTGAATGAGCCTCGGCTGACGTCGTTTCTCGACAGAAATACCAGTCGCCTTTTGTGAGTGCTGAATAATTTTGTTCTGTTGTACGATTAAGCCTGCATGTGAACCGTCTTCTTTGCGTTTCTTCAATTCGATTGTTAATTGATGGCGCTCTTCGAGCTCAGCCTTGTTTAAAGACATGCAGATGTATAGATGATTATATGTGTATGATAGCTTCAACAAACGAGACTGGTGAAAGACTTGCAGAGGTCATGATATTGGAGAATACAACTTTCATGAAACATTTTCTCTTCTTCCAAATGGTACCTATGATGAAAAACGTCAGCTGGCACAAAATGAATATAAAGCAGTCCAACAAGCATAACACAATACCTTGGTGAACGATATTCATATCGTCCGGCACCACGTGATACAAAAGGTATAATGGTCATAACAACGTCGAGTTGCGAGAAGCCAACGTCATCAACGCTCACGTCGGCAATACCACCTCGCCTATTTTTCGTTATTGCGACCAAACAATAATCGACGCAATAAAGCGCCGGGGCGTTAGGAGATTCTGTTTTTTTCCTTAGATGGAACAACAGGACAAAAGTATAAAGTAGAGCGCGAAATGAAGATACTGCTGTACGCTGATTTAGCAAAAGCGAAGGATTACTTTTTGGCACCTCCTTTGATACTAAAATATTTGGTGCCGAAAGATTACTACTCTTTGTACTGAAAAATCTCATAGCAAGAGTTATCCAAATCTTCACTTACTATAGGTTTGTTTTGATATTCAGCAGGAAGTTATTTTAGTACCTTTTTTTGACACATTAAAGTGTGTGACCATCAAAACGCTATCAAAGACATGTTTATTAAATCTGTGTTTCTTATGACATGATGAGTAGTACCAGGCTCTTTGCTGGTGATCCCAAAGTTGGTGGTCCAGCCGTTGCTGATCGTGCCTATGACTTTATATTCTGCATAAGGGTCTTGACGCATCCACTAAATGGCCGAAATTATAACAGTTACATGTTTCCCATGAAAGTTGTCATGTGATACTATCAATTTCCAACATGAATATTTTCTCGAACTACAATGTCAAATTTTCACAGTCGACGCTGAACTTCAATGGATGTTGTAGTGTTGAAATGCTGCTGAAAAGTCGTCGAAATAGATCTACTGAGCGTTATAGAAATGCCTTCATTGGTTACTGCCGACTTAGTTTAGCATATTATACACTTGTATGGTACATTTTTTAAACTTCTCGAATGTAGGCTGTTAAAGGATGTCTATAAACGTTGTACCCGTATTGGTTTTCGCAAACTTTACCGTGGCCTATATAAACAAATTTGCATAACCAGGTTGGAAGCCTTTAAGTTAAAATTACTGAAACATTGCGGGCTCATATCCGTCTGGATCCTTCATTATAAACGTGTGCGCCACTTTTCCGACCATCCGTCCATAGATTTTTTTAGTTCTTCTATCCCTGTTTGCTGCAGCTGTGTACTGAATGTAGATTAACTAGTAGTGTTGTTTTGCGGACATCTTGCTTTTTATTGCTGTTTATGTTCACATGCTTTCCGTATGTTTTCCCATTTCGGGACATCGAAATAAGTAATTAAACAAATGATAAGTAAATAAATAACGAACCAATAAATTAATCGGTCATTTAATTTGGATGCTTGACTATTGAATGGAGTTATTTAACATAAGAAATTTAGAGCAAAAAGGGAGGGGAAGGAAGTGGAAAAAGTGGCAATTAAGAGCAACCATACCTTTTGCCCCAAGTTGTGAATAAATCCCGGCTTTTGAGCAATGAATATGAAAGAAAAAAATTGGAACTGCGCACTTCTAGGGATTATGCAAGAAATATTCGCTGAAAATTTCCATTGAACTAAGGCTACTTGAGAAAGAGTATATAGATGCCGTTCTATCGCAGATGAAGCGTAATTCTCATCAATAACTTCATCTTCTCGAGTGAATCTCACTCTAAAATTTCTAATGGAAAAGAATGTTACTCAAACGTTTTCACTTGTCAATACACTCATTATTTTCATCAAAAATGTGAAATTATGACTTAATTTCATATAATAAGAGCGCTATGTCTTGTTGATATAATTGCAAAATTTTGCGAGAAGATAGTGACTTCGCTATCGGCTTAGTAGAACTTTTTTTGTTCTCAATAGCGTTCTTTCTGAAATCCGATAAAAATTACAACTTGGCGAGCTCATTTAACATTCCATTTTCCAGAAATATTCCACTTTCGAGGCAATTATGATAAACTATGTAATAATTCACTTGCTGCTTGTATGCTATCTTCTCCATCGTAGCTATCACTCTTCTTTTTCACATTTTGCTGGTCAATCTACAATGCTTTTGTTTCCTTCGGCGATACAACGCGTTTTATATATATATATATATATATATATATATATATATATATATATATATATATATATATATATATATATATATATATATATATATATATATATATATATATATATATTCATTGACTTCCATATTTTGCAATCAGATCTCAGTAGTCTTGCTTTGTGGTATATTTGACAACTAAACGTTCCATGATAGATTGCTTCAAATTTATTGCAAAGGCCAACTGCACTCGGTGCGCTTTACAATAAAGGTGCACAGAATATCATCGTAAAATTGTATAACGTGCCATCGTTCTATTGGTGAATATTGTAGGCAAGTGTGATTACCCCGTCTAATGAGTGACGTAAAATTTGCTGAAAAATGTACGAATATTATACTCATTTCGCATTTCGGAAAAATAATCATTAGACTCCATACACCAGGAGTACGTTAAGGGTTTTTGAACTTAAACCCTTGGAACGTCGTCGCCTTAAGTCTGGCATGACCCTCTGCTTCAAGGCTCTTGAGGATTTTTCTGATATGCTACGGGAGAGCTTATACGCGCTTCTTGATTACCGTGAACGCCTATCCCATCAGTGGCAATTAGCGCGCAAAACACGTCAAAATCGCTGAGCCACAGATCCTTTCGGTATTCATGGGCCACTCGGAATCATTTGATCTGAGCGCTATCACTAATTTAGTCGATGAAGTAAGTTGATTCAGTAATTTTCATCTCGTTCTTCATTTCCGTTCCTTTACCTCCACCGTTATTGTCTTTATTCGCAAATATGCAATTTGAGTGTTATTTTTGCATTTGCTTCCTGCTTCAATTACATTTGCTGCTACAGTAGCGTGTTTCATGTGTTCTTTCGATGCCTTGCAATCTTATGTATTTCATTACTCAGCACAACTTCCTTTATTTTGTAATTTGAATAATGTTTCGCTTCTATAGAAGAATTTTTCTTCAAAGGGAACTTATTCAGATGCAGTTCAACAAACAGTAACAACTTTGAGCAATGAAATTTTTAAAAAAAAATGGAATAAAGTAGACGAGAAATTTTGAGCGAGATAGGATACAGTAATAGTGGGTTACACCGACTTTGTTTGAGTGCCTCCGGTCTTCTTGTCATTACATACGAATATTCCGTTGTCGGAAATTACGTCAAGCACGTCATCAGTTGCGATAAAGATTGAGTACTATCTAGTGATGTTATTTTGGGAGAGCATCAGAATCCCTCACTTTCGACGGGAACGCCGCCTAATCGAACGGCGATAAAAACTTCGTTTAGCGCGCGCAAAGATGTGTCTTCACGGAACGTTCGCCGAGTGGGCGCGACGTGTCGGCTGCTCACACGCGTCGCTATAGGGCGGCTACCGATTGTGAGCACGCGATGGAGAGCTGTTCGTGAGGCTTGTGGTTGATGCGTGCTTCGGTGACGCATTCAGCGATCGAGCTAATCGTTCTTGCTGAAGAAGAGTTCTGGTGGCTGTCACCTGGAGATGAGTATTCCGGAGGTGGCTACTGTAGATGCATCTAGAGCAGTAAACAACGAAGAAAACGATGAAGCGGAAGATCGCAAAACGACACTGAAGGTATGTTTTCGATGGTTTTTTTAATCAGCCGGTGTTTGCATAGATTGATGTGTATCATTAGTCATCATGTTCGATTAATCCGACACCTCACCCACTTTTTAGAGTATTCTCAACGGCATAACTCCGAAAATTATTATTGGCCTTAATATCCGCTTATATCCCTCCAAACCAATTTTATGCTGTCGTTATCTTCCACGCTGGAACTTTGATAGGTCGTTGTTTTTCAAAAGTTGATGCTTCATCCACTAGCCTCTCCTCTCCCCTTTCAGCACAACAACAGTGACATTCCACTCCTTTCACTTCGGAAATGATGCATGCGCTAGCATGATTGTACTTGAACATCCAAGTAATCAAATTGGTTGACGTGGAATTTTGTTAGTGCACACATTCCGAATGTATGCCGCCAGATATACCGTTATGAAAAATAGAAAAAAAAACTCATTTTCATTTCTTTCCTTCCACCCCCCCCCCCCCTCTTCTCGAGTGGTAGAAAAATCCGAAAAATGTCTTGATAACGTTGCAATTACGATAGTGGTGGTGATTGCCGATTGAAGTACGAAAAATCCTAACTTCGGGTATGGAATTATCAAGATTTCACATCATTTTTGGTATATTCATACCCGAAAACTTTACTCTCGCAGCTGGACGACAATCTGAGAGCTTCTCGAGTGTTTCGTTTCTTGCTCAGTTTGTTCGTTTGCGCATTCTGAAGCACAATTGTGTTGATGGATGAATATATTGCACCACACTTGCAGATATACTATACGCATTAGCGATGTGCTTTTTGATTCATAGCAGAATGAGACACGAGTCGATCGTTGTTTGCTCTCTCACGTTTTGCACTTCTTCATTGCGTGGTTTTTACTGAACTTTAGCACATTCATTTTATAACGTTGTGTAAGCGTATCCATCCCGATCTTCTTTTCTCGGAGCGTATATTTTACGCCAGTTAGAGAGCATTTCCGGCTTTACGCGCATCCGGAATAAATTTTTGCACAAAATATTTGGTCTGCCAATTTCCAGAGGAACGGAGCTTTAACACTATAACTTCGCCTAAGTTGGATGAACTTTATCTTCCTGAGTTCATGCACTAATTTTTAATGCCTTCAATTGGTTCCCAAATATTTTTTTTTTCACCATTCATGTCTTGCTTTTTATTTTATTATCGGATTTAGTGTTGAGACTGAAAATGATATAGTTTCGATCTGAACTGAAATGCTGATAAGTGAAAAGCAGCTTTAAGGAATGATTACGAGCGGGAGACTGACCTTTTGCTATGGCATCGTGAGGGTACCATTAGTACTTCCAGAAAAATCTACCCATTAGCAACAGAATTCATTTCAGTTCAATTTCTTGTTTCCATCGAAATGACTCAGAGCATGTGCGTAGTGTTGTATCTGCATTTATATATTTACTTCTTTTTCCTTTTTTTGCACAGCTGAGCTAAAAGTGCATCAGAGTGATATCTATCTAGACACATGCACTTGTTGATACTATATAATGAATGAATTTTATTTTGTCTCATCATTTGTGATGCAATTTCCGGTCTCATTTTGAATGACGCAAGAAGCGCTATTTATAGATCCGAACTGTTTTATTTTACTTCTTTATTTTAATGGAATAATTCTTTATTTTATTTTAATCCTTTAATAATATTTTGCTAGATTCTCTTGTGTTTTATTTTTATAACAAATAACTGAACCAATATTTTGATTAGTCTACTTTCATGAAACAAAATTCAAAAAAACTCTTATTCCATATTTTGGGAGCAGTCGTCTTCACCTCCTTTAATTGTTGGTTCTTCTTTTTTTTTGAAGCTCACCTTTAGATCAATGTCGTATTATTATATCGTCGTCTTGATTTGTTCACCGTCGGTCTTGTTCCATTGCCATTTTAATGTTCATTGTGCGGACTCTTTGATATTATGTGAAAGGAGCCAAACCGATAAAATCGTCATAAGCATTATTTCGGTGCATTTTAATTTTCCTCATTAGTTCGTTATTTGGTGGTTTGCGATCGTAATAAAGTGCAGAAGAGATAGTGAGAAAATGAAAAAAAAATCTCTGGATAACCGGATATCAAAACTTCAATCGGTTATTTTTTTTTCCACCACATAACTGAAACTCTCATCATTTCTTCGTTTAGGTTTTCATTTGCACTATCTCTGTGCAAATATTTAACGCTACGGGATAACCGACAACATAAAATGAGAAACTCATATGGCACAATTAATGTCTCCCAACCAAATGCCTCCTTTGAAAAACTCCTCTTCTTCGTATGGATGGTTCGAGAAGACTATTGCTTCCGGCGTTAGAAAAAGTGGTTATGCAAAGTTCCCCTACCGGTTATGATTTCGGACCGCTTTCGGATTTCACCCGCATCTTCGCACTTTTGCAAACTTGTTCATATACAGCGAATCGGCTAGATGAAAGTCCTACACCAGGAAGCCGGTGAAGAGCTGAGGAGCAAATAGTTTCAAAAATTTCGCTTTGTCTATGTTATCCAGGATAGCGATAGAATGGTATTGCATTGCTGTCTCACGAGTTAAAATCATCGGACAGTCGCAATTAGTTAGCCACCTGTAAACATAGGTCGGTGTTTATTATGATGACGTACACGATCACGTCGTACAAGGTGAAAATGGAAAAGTGCAATCAGATTTATGGGATGTGATTTGAATTTAATGCTGAACACACGTTGAGCACGTTATTTTCGTTTAGTCTGTGTGGTTGTCACTCGTCATGAATCAATGTGTTTGCATGAAGAAATGATCGTTACCGCATGCGACGCAGTGCCCCGAATAGTGGCTATTAGTTGTGGCTAGCTGACTGACTGCTCGTTGCTATATTCGCTTTCATATTTTCTCACTCAATGAAATTGCCCAGCTCCATTAACGGCTCCAATAATGCTTTGAAGGTAATTGTCATATCATATTCTTTCATTTTTCATTTAGCATCTCTTCGAGCTCCTATTTTTCTTAAATTTAAATAGACATCTTCAACGCTACACCCTTTAATTTAATAATTCTCGATATTTTACACAAAATTTTCATCGAAATCACCATTCGCCGATTTTTTTTTCTTTTTTTTTCTTTTTTGCAGTTCTCCAGATATTCTTAAGATCATCAACACGCATTTTTTTTTTATACTGTACATTTTCTTCTTTTATTTTATCTCTTTTCAAAATATATGATTATCATTCGTTGATTATCGCTAATTGTTGATGCATTTCGTGCGCTAAATGCAAATAATTTAAAAGGAGCCGCATTGATTTTCTACTTTCTTTCCTCTTTTTAGCCAAAAAAAAGTGCATTACAGCCTCCTTATGTGATACACCTTTTTTTTTCTCTATATCAGAAAATATTATTTCCCACATTAAGACTCATCATATTTTTTTCAGATAATTTCAATATGAGGTTTTACTGAGTAGCCGGAAACCTCACGAAAGATTTTTTTTTAAAGGTTTAACTCGGAATTCGAAAAATGATTTTCATCTAATGTTGAAAATATATTCGTTGAGTCATTCGAATGCAATCGGGAAAATTATGTTACATTCTTAGCGTGAAGTATTTACAGTTATAATTATAGTTTACAGTTATACATATATCAAAGTAGAATATTTTTCGGGATTTTCAAATTCTCTTTGAAAATATTAGTATAGTTTTGCTTCAACTACTTCAAATAGTTATTCAATTTTCGATTAAAAAAAAAAAAAACAATAGTTGGATCGACACTTCAGTGCATTATTCTTTATGAGTTTTCAGAAGCAAAAACGGGAATATAAAGATGAGAAGAAGCGTGTTGCGCAGGAACTGCTCGCTTCGTTGCGCGATCCGACCGTCGTTGTGATGGCCGATTGGCTAAAAGTACGAGGCACACTACGTAAATGGAATCGCTATTATTGCGTGCTTAAACCTGGCTTAATGATGATCTACAAGAGCAACAAGATTGAAAAGGTTTTTTTTTTTTTTTTGAACATTTCATGTCTTTCGTTAGTTTTTATGCAAAGAGATTAGAAACTCTAACATGTAAATATTTTTTTAAATGAAAGATTGAAACTATGGAATATCGGGAGATGGGAAAAACTTACACCCATTTTAGTGATAGCTTAGAAATTTATAACGTTGGATTACCATCGCAGAAGAGCATAAACAAGCATTCGCATGATATTGACGATGGCGTGAGAGGATGTGGATGAGTGAAGAAACATATGATCAGGTATAGCATCATTTGTGAAAATAACGTATGGAAAGGCTGTAAATGAATGTCTGCCTGCAAATTTCGCTTTGTGGTCGTAGGCTGTCGCTGAGATGGATTAAAATCGCATCCTTTCGAAAGCGATAAATTCACTTCTCTTTAACGTGCACGAATGTGGTAACGTCTCACAATGACATGTTTCTTTTCCTCGTTCTCTCTACTTTCCAAGTAGTTCAGTTCTCAATTCGTTCGTGGTCACTGAAATTACGCATAGCGAGTGAGGGAAAGTCTTTAAAGCCTGAAATTTTGAACACCATCGCATTATAATTTGAAGGTAAGTTTGCGATCTCAGTGGTTACCTGTCTGATATGTCTTGAAGGCGAAGCGTGCCATTAGGAAATAGAGTCCAATGTGAATATCTCTCGTGTCTTTAATTGTTTTCGAAAATTTACCAACATGCAATGCTTGTTCCATAATAGCGGAAACGTTGCTGCACTTTTTTTCCGGGTTAATCTAGAAGCAATTTAGTTTCCTTTTTTTTTGTTTCGAAAGCCATATTAAGGTTTCATTTGACTTGAAACAGTTGCTTTTGCATGTAATTAGTTCGGTTCAGATGCTTGCCTTCGACTGCTCGATTTAGATTTTAGAGGGTGCGGAGGATTACATGTGCACACTGGAAAGATTAGTTATTGATGAGCTTACCCGTTTCTCTCCCATCTCCTCACCTCTCCTTACCTCGTTCACCCTGTCACGCTGATTTTCGGTAATACTTGCGAGTTAATCATTAAAGGATACTTGTTCAAATTGTCTGCTAGCCGTATTTTGCACGCGAAGTATTCTACATTGCAAATAAGTGCAGGCTCTTCTTTTTTGGATGCATCAGCTCGAGGCTGTAAGCAAAGTCATCTCGAAACTCCTAAAAACTTTCGTCTAATTAGTTTTTAACGTTATAGAGAAGTAATCCACATTTAGATGGGTCCTTATGCCAGGAAATATGCTTCCTTTCATATGGGAAAATTTAATACGACGAGGTTATTACTCGTCAATTTTTTGTGAGCTGTAGCTTTTGTTTGCTGATTTCCTGTGTGCAGGTGGGTCTCAATGTTGGACCGTTTCCTTCTTTTTCTCCATTTCCGCCTCTTTCCGTACTATTTTCTTCGTCTGTGTGCATGTCTTTTCAGAAAATCAGCTGCATATTGCCTTCAACACTTAACGGGAGTAGAGGGAGCGTAAGCTCATCTTTATCAAGCTTGTACAACGAATGGAAATGACGTTCAGTTAAACGCCGCAAAATAACGATTTTAGAGGCATTGGTTGATGTGGTTTAAATGTAATCGGTAAAATCCGATATCTAGCCTGGTTTTGGGCCACTGGGCAACAAATTAATGAAAACAAAAAAAAAATAGAATATAGCATCTTATGGCCAAATTTGCATGATTGTGTAGCTAGTAGCACAAGAAATCATACAAAACACCAACATATGCATGATAGTTATCGGTGTCGGTCTTGTTCTTGCTCACTTCTAAGCTTTACTGGTAATCTTAATTTTGCTTTTATTTATAATGGTTTCTAGCGATTATTTAGGACGAAGAACATTTTATGCGATGCATGCGGGGCCATTGGACGTTTTATTATAGAACATCCATTGTATTTCGTCCTCGTAACGCATTTGGATGGTGTTTTACTTCTGGTTTCAAAAGCAGTTTAGAAAGGCGAAAAAACGATGGGAGGAAAGTCGAAAAAGTGGTGAAAGGAAGAAAAAAGAGGGGAGAGAAATGTGTGTAAGCTGAAATGCTAAGCCTTGTCACTTAAGAGGTAACGTACTGGGCAAATTTTTTTCTTCCAGTGCAGAGTTGATTAATGCTCATTGAGGCATCAGTTTATAGAGACATTTTCCTGTACAGAGGGCCCATAGGTTCTGAGACTTATAACTGAGAAGTGAGACGATCGTAGATACAATCAAACGTTTATTCCGGTGATCTCATACAACAATAATTGCCGTAACCACAATTTGAACTCACAACTTTTCTCATTAGCCGAAATCAAGTTTGAATAACATGCAAAATCAATGACTTCAAACAGAAATGTATGAGAAAACTGTTGGTCTTTACAGACTCTCAACTTTGTGTGTATTGCATCGATAAATGCAAAGGGTCGCAGAATGTACACATCCTTATATTTATGAACTTTCAGTCGGGCCATTGGGTTGGTACAATTCTGCTGAACACGTGTGAATTGATCGAGCGTCCATCGAAGAAGGATGGCTTCTGCTTCAAATTGTTTCATCCGCTCGACCAAAGTATTTGGGCAACACGAGGACCGCTCGGTGAAAGCCATGGAGCAGTCACGTTGCAGCCGCTTCCAACTACACACCTCATTTGTCGGGCCCCATCTGAACAGGTTCACTACCAGTATATGGCTTTGCACCTTGCAGTAATGCAGAGTTAGGAAGTTTATCTACACTGAACGCATAATAGGCACCTTGTGTGAAGATAAAATGCTATACAAGAACAATGTTTTTTCAAAGAAAGGGCCACATTGAAGCATCTTTTTGAAGCTTCACCGATTACAACTGCAAGTAAGTGATTTATTCACCGTTGCTCCACTATGGATGTCCTAATCACAGGAGGTTAACTCGTTTGTTGTTCAATGGAAACTGGGCGAATCATGTTCTGAAACGATCACAAGATTTGTCATCCATTTTCGTGGATCAAAAATATCTACTTTAGTGCTGCACCTTTCTCAACAAGTGAAGTGCCATCTGCAGGCGAATGTGGTGACATATTTATCAGTAAAGTCGCCGATTTTATTGGAACTGTTTGCACAGTTGCATAAGGATTCTAAGAGAAATGAGGAAACGTTGATTGAATTGGACCGGATTTTGTGACTGTAATTTTTATCACCTAAAACGACCTCATGAATAAATAATTCAAGGCTGGTGGCTGTTGGATGGACGCACTTCAGTTGGCGCTTCGTTGCAGTGGTTTACTTATGAGGACCATGCATAAGGTACAACGGTTACATTTATACACTGTTGGTTGCCAAAAATCATGCACCTCCTCCTATAGAGATCTCCAGATTTTCTTCTCGATTTCTTGACACCTTCCCGCAACTATAAACATGATTCGTAAAAGCATGTTCTGAATGAATTTAATTTGCCTTTAGCTTAGTATAATGTGATACTTTTTATTCGAATCGCAGTAAGTTGTAAAATGCTGCACGTGTTCTGAGGGCCGTGCAAAGAAATTATATGGTGCCGAGTGATCGGTGAAAAAGACTTTAATGTGTAATGAAAACTCCCTATATAGTTGAAAAAATCGCATATAATAAGGAACGAAAAAAATCCACAGGACTGTGGCCATATTCATCTTTCCATCTGTTCTTTTCTTTCTCTTTTTCGTCGTTTCCTTTCGCTCTTATTTTATCGCTCTTGCGCTGCTGCTTAGCATCACGTTGAACGTTGTCGTTCAAACGAAATATTTATATAGGTGTTTTGCATAGGAATTTAAAGTTGTACGGTAAGGTGTATAAAGGGGATTCATGGGAGTTATTCGTCTATCCATCTATCATCGGTCAACTTCACGAGTTGTAGCAAAACTGATTTAAAGTTCATTTCGGAACTGGCTTAGTTAAATAGCACATGCGTGTAGCTGACGTTGTGCGATGAAAGTGGAAAACATTTAACGCTAATAATATAAGATTCAAAGAAGAATTTTTTCTGCGGAACCGGAAACCGAGATATGCATCCGAAACGCAATAATTAAGTGCTCCGTTTGAAACAAGTTGTTCGAGCAGTCCTTCCAAATTTTGGCTGAAAACATTTGTTCTATATTAAATGAGTTTGAAGTAATTTGAGATCGAAATATTTTTCATCAGGAAAATAGGTGATTTTTGTACTGGGATATATAGTCACACAATTAATGTGCTCGCTTAAAGTAGAATTTCGCTTAGTGTAAAAAAGTATTCACATTATAATCTTTATTTGAAGTTGTCGGATGCACCAAGAAGAGAGGAGGAAGCAGTGCAGAAGGATTCTGATTCCACAAATGATATAGATGCTCTTGAGGCTCCTCAACCTGAACCGATTATAAGCGAAACCGAAGCTGAAAAGCATTTCGACGGTACGCATAAATTGCTTTTAATAAAAAACTCGGAGGACGATAGTATATTTCAGTTTTGAAGGCCTATCTATTGACAAAGTGCTGAGCTTCTCATATTTCATTCGCTTTAGGATTAATGAATTTTGAGGGGATAGGAAGTGATGAGTGTGGAGGTTGTCGGCTACTTATGCGTTTGAGCGCTTCAGTCGTTGAACATTACCGCAAAACATTTTGGGGCTCCTAAATGCATGCTAAATTAATTTCTCTCTTGTCAAATTCTTTCCCTAACTTTGCCTAAGTGCTCGAAAATTCGAAATTTGAATTTTAGAAAACATCTCAGTTTTTACTTTGTTTATAGGTTTGACTATTAGTTATTCGATTTGGAATAGACGCTCTTAGTCGAACGTGTTATCCATTATAGACTCTTCAGTGTGATCACAAATTTCCCATAGTTCTGCGAAGAGCACAGAAAAAGAGAGCTTGCTGGAAAGAATTTTCTTTTTTTTTCGCAAATATTTTCTCAAGATTTAATACAAGCAAATACATCTCAGATGTCCGAAAGCAGATTTTTTATGGGTTCCATGATGGAAAAGTGCTTTTTAGAAGTATGATGGAGAGATGTTTGTTCGAGATAGTACGTTAATTTGGCATTCATTTAGGACTTGATGATGACAATGATAATGATGCGAACGTGCAATCAGAAAGTGATGCAGCCACCCTCGAAATAGAAGAAGGGAGTCCATACCTTCCCTCGGAGCCTGAACAGGTGCTCTCATGCCTTATACTTCATTCGTTTCAGAATTGCTGGCATTGTTTCTTAAGAAACTGCATGCTTAAAGACAATGTTTGAGTTATATTTTTGCGAGTCATCAGATTCAAAGACCAACAGCCTACTGTATGTGCGCATAAGTGCTGTAAAATGAGCGCCCAACTTTCGCTACGGAGTTGTGGTCTTCTGAACTTTGGTTTTATGATTTTTTCTCTGTGTCAGAAAACTTGCGATTTGGCTCCAAACAGTCAGCTGCTATGAAATTCTCATGTTTTCCTGTTTTGGAGTCTCTCGGGCTTTTTTTTTTTGAAAGATCGGGGGTTGGGTTGCAGTTATTTAGAAACTTAGCTCTGTTTTGTTGTTGAAAGTGATTAAATTAAGTTTGGTGCCTTGGTTGATGGCGCGCAAACGGAAGATATGGGCGACGAAAACAAAAGTTTGGTGTGGAGTCTGTTGAAGCAGGTTCGTCCAGGAATGGATCTCTCGAAGGTGACATTGCCGACGTTTATTCTTGAACCACGGTCTTTCCTCGAAAAACTTGCCGACTTCTACTATCATGTTGATCTTCTTAAAGCGTAAGTTTACCCTGAAGTACTGCATTGGTTGCGCTTTTTGATTTTAAAACATCTAGTAATTTTTTGTGATAGGAACTTTGCAAGGTCGAAATCTTTTTTTTTTTTTTTTTGCAGCAAGGGCTTCGTGGGTATTCTTCAGCCCCGATGCCAACATTCGGTCTCCTCCCAGTTTCATGGTCCACATATAAGTTCTGGGAAATGAGATGAGTTGAAAAATAGTTCTCCTTGAAGAGGTCTTCGAAAGGCCTTTCACAGACTTGATTTGAATGGGGAGGAAGGGGAAGGCAGACGGAATGCCTCTGATTTTAGGCTTAGTGACCGATGAGTGTGAAGAATAAATGCAGTTTTTACTTTCGCCATTTGTAACTTATTCATTGTGTTTTGTTCAATAAGGCAAGTTTGAAATAGCGTTGTTGTACAATAGACGATTTATGTTTGAGCAAATAGCATATGAGTGAAGTAAAAATGTAACTAGGTGTAACTGTGACATTCCACTCAGGTCTATACCTGAAATAGGCTCTAGGTTGAAGTGATGATGAAATATCTCT
Source organism: Ascaris suum (assembly GCA_013433145.1). NCBI lineage: Eukaryota > Metazoa > Nematoda > Chromadorea > Rhabditida > Ascarididae > Ascaris > Ascaris suum. The sequence continues at coordinate 2,880,026 of CM024187.1, forward strand.
GAAAAGAAAGAATGTTATGCGTGTTTTAGTGTGTTTATCTGTAAAAATGTGTGTTATATATTGCAGGGCCGCAGCAGAGGATGATCCTTTGGAAAGGATGACGAAAGTAATTAAATTCTATCTCAGTGGTTTCTACAAAAAACCGAAAGGGTTGAAGAAGCCTTATAATCCGATATTAGGGGAGGTATTTCGATGCAAATGGGAGCATCCGGATGGCTCGACGACGTTTTATGTTGCAGAACAAGTACGTCATTCGTATTATTCATTGCATTTCTGATATTCGTTGATGCATTAAGTAATGATGTTCATAAATGACGCAAGAGTGGGCATTCATATATGCGCAACTATCAACCGCTGTTCAAATTTACGTAAAACTGAAATGATTTTCTTGAGATTTGATTGCTAAGTGATCAGCAAGCTGAATGATTCAGAAGCTACCTCATATGTGATTCAGCAATGCGTTAACTGTGATTTCCAGTCAAGCGCTGTAAGTTCACTCTTTTTTCTGAGGTACAATTCACATCAGTAATTATAATAACTGGATAATTTTAATGACTATAACAGCATGGTATATTCGCAAGGGTGAGGGTACAAGTGTTAATTTTGCCGCTTAAATAGGTTTGATCTATTATATCTAAGGTATCTCATCATCCGCCGATCTCATCATTATTTGTTACGAATCGCCGTGCCGGATTCAATATAGCGGGTACAATTCTTGCCAAGAGTAAATATTATGGTAATAGTCTCTCAGCGATGATGCTCGGCTCGATACGTATTGTGTTATTGGCACGTGGTGAAACTTATACAGTTACGTTGCCCTATGCAAATTGCAAAGGCATAATGATTGGGACACTTTCAATGGAGTATGGAGGCCAGGTGATATTTGCTTATATTATATGCAATCGTTTTTGCCATTTTAGAGATTTTTTTTAAATTGCAGCTAGTTGATAACATCTATTTTGGCTTTTTCTTTCAATTGCAATGTAGACTGTGTACAGAGATTATTGGTATTTCCAGTTTTTGTATTTTCACTAATGGTCAGTGGTGAATGCTTCCAGTCTTTATGCTAACAAATTGTAGCATAAGTGAGTATCCATAGATTTGAAGTCACAAGTTTCAGAACTGATAATGAAATATGAACTAAATATTCCAGTTTGTGGTCAGCTGATTTTCAGCAATATCGATGAGATTTCCGAGATTGTACTTGTTAAGTAATATCCGAGAGTCCTAATACAACTTACTGATTAGCCGTAGCAGTCGTTCATATAGTTTTTTAATGAAGCTGCCCCCGAATATGGCGTGAAAGCAATTGTTATCCTTTTGGCGTGAAAGCAGTGGTCATATCCTGAACTGTATATCGTTGCAGTGCTGGTATCTGCTGAGCTTACGAGTTTAAGCGTGTTTACATTGAAAGAGGGATGTGATTTATTTTCCACATGAATGAGGTTCATTGCCATTTCAGGAGGTGCTAATAATTTCTAGCTAAGGACATAGTTGGTGTGTCTGAGTTGATCAAAATTTGTGCCGCATTTCATCTCCTTAATTCCCTTCATATGTTTTCTTTCTATATACGTTTGCCGGGTTCATTATGTAAGCGATGTTATAGGTGAAAATTGAGTGCAATCGAACTGCGTATTTGTGCACACTTGATTTCAAGTTGAAACCGTTTTTGGGTGGCATTATGAATGTCGTTTCGGGAGCAATAAAACTCGGCAAAGAGACTTTGACGCAAATCAACGGCACTTGGGATGGTGAAATAACAATAACACACAATGTTCGTTGCTTCTTTCGATAAATTTCCCACTTTTATCGCATAGCTTTTAAAACTGAGTATGTCTTCTTATTTATGCGCCTTTGAGGACCAACAAATCTACACTATGAGGCTGGATTGTTTCTTTTTTTGTCTAAAATTTGCATCACTGAAGACTTTTGATGGTTGGAAGGGAATATAAGAGTAATAAAGAGGTTGGTGTAGCGGTGGCCATGTCATGTATTTTCGACTTATGACTCTGGAAGTGATAGTTCTTGTGAAAAGCTTACTTAAGTGTTACTGACAATTTATAACCTCAAACATCTCTCAATCTGAGATGTGCAATGGCATATTGAATTGTTGTTGTATAGCGTACGTTTAACCACGTTATTTTGTTGCGACGAGGAAATAATTTAATGAATCTGAGCGAATGCAGCTTATTATTGCGGAAAGTATTTTATGATGGTGGCATACGTTGCGAAATATTCTTTTTTTTTTGTTGATGGAAGATTTTAGTTTTATTCGTGCAATATTAAAGCTGTGATGATTTTTATCTATAGGGTAAAAAGAGCTTGCTGTGGGCGCCGACGAAAGAAGTAATCAAGCAGCGACTGCCAAGATACGAAATTCCTTTAGAATCACAAGGCGATTGGGAATCGAAAAAGTGTTTCGTTTATTTTTGTTTTTTTTTTTTTCTTGACTACTTTGTGAGAGGTATTGCGTATTTGCAAAAGTTATTTCGTCTCTTCTTTTTTTCTTCATCTCTAAATTTGCAATGGTCATATTTGCTCCATAAGGTCCACAATCTGTACCTATATTTCCTCACTATCTAAAAATTTACATCCTCCATCCGCCTAGATTATTGTTTTCAAGCTTATTTTTTCAAAGAGGTCGAAGCAAAAACCAACAAAAGCCGCATATTATTCATTCATTCCATATAAAGTATCATTTATTGTCCTATTAATAATAATAATAAAATGCAGAAAAGGATATGGCTTCCGAGATTCCGACTGGAAAATTATTCTTCTGACAGATGGATAGTATTGTACGAAGAGTGGATTTGGCATCTTCTCTTGCTGTCCTCCACCCTTCCACCTTTCACCTCCCACCTGCTTGATGGACCGTTCATTTCATCTAATCGATTCCATCCCTATCCCCATCACAAGTTGATGTCTTACCTCGCTCTTACCGTTTCCTTCTTCACTCTTTAGGGGGAACGCACAACTAAAAATGTGTGCAGTTGTCAGAAGTAGTCATTTCGAATCTACTGAATATTCCTATGATTGTTTCGTAGGCGCTAAACACTTTCGGAATAGTTCACTTCAGAGCATTCACAATTATTAAAGTCGAAGTGTGGCAAGTGTGCCCTTGGCAGTTATGATGAAGTATATCGCTCCCCAGCGATAAGAAATTATGCATATGGGACACCCTTCCTCTATAGTCATGCTGAAAATTTGACGGGAGAGAAATGCCGATTTCGTTCTTGAAACGGCTCAGCAAGAAATTATCGCAAATTGGAGTCCCGCGATGCATTTCGTGCTGTGAAACTTAACGGCACTGAGGAAAGGCAAAGTCTCAAAACGCAGATGGATTGAAAACAAATGAATTTTCACCGTTTGTGCTTAATTGAGGTTAGATGTGCGGAAGAGAGGAGTGTTTTCTGATTAACTGTTTTGAGTAGCCCCAATTGCAACCAACCAAAAAAAAAAAAAAAAACGCGCGGTACAAAAAGCTAAAAAATATGCAGGCTGTGGTTGAAAGTGAGTGAAGCTATAGCGCGAGATGATCAAGTGGCAGCCACTGAGGAGAAGAGTATTCTCGAGGAGGCGCAGAGGGCTCGTGCGAAGATAAATCCACATCACAAGCCACACTATTTCAAACTCGATCCTCTCAGCAAAAATTACGAGTATCTCTATGCCGAGTATGGAGTTAACTATTTTATTACTTGTAACAAGGAAAAAATCTAAAACCTATACTAGACGTTTTTTGCTCATATAGGGGAAATTTTTTGGTTTACATATAGCTGATAAAACGGCTTGATTCAAAGGAAAGCTTGCAGTCAAATCTAGAGTTTTATTTCTCGCAACGCTTCATCAAATGGCTCTCAGCAATATCTCCATTTGGATAAATACGGGAAGTACAAATTCCGAAAAGCGATAAACTTTTGTCGAGCATCTGTATGCTTATGCAGACCTATCTAATTCCAGTGTTCCCCATGGTTGCTAGCAGCTGTTGGTTCGAAAAATATGATAACATTTATACGGATTCGATAAAAGGATTTCATTTCTTTTAGTCTGCGTTCGTTTTGTTAGATTGTGAAATTTTTACAGTTATCGGCCGTGGGACAATAACAATGACGTAAAACAGGTGGAATTCGACTTTATTATTCGAACTAAATCCAAACTTGGCACGTTCACGCGCTCACCGGGTCCAGTTGGAGGTAACGTTTTACCCCGTGATCGGTCGGATGATTCCGAATCAACCGTTGGTGAGTTAGCTATACGCGATCTGCTTCACTTGTTCACTTCATTATATAGGAGTCTGAATTTTATGATAGTCAATCTTCAAATGACATAGTTCTCGCAACCAACTTTGGTGCGAAAGATTTGAGAATCTTCATTATGAGTACTCATTTTTTGAAGGCGAGGTTTAACGCCTCACACCGGGGTTGATAGCTAAGAAAATTTTGATGCAAATGCACTAGAAACTATGGGCTTTAAAAAACGCGTTTTTTAAAGAAATAGAAGTTTGTGTTTTGTACTTCTTTCATAACTGTTATTGGCTGATAAACGCCAACTCTTTTTCCACTGCGTATACTGGGCTAATTCGCACAGAAAAAAATAGACTGCACACGAATATTCTAGTCGCCTATCTCACATTCATTACCCTCTTTCTATACGTACGAGCGAGTAAATCATCTTTCATTATCATCATGTCCATCAAAATATCAAAAAGCTCTCTTAGTTTTTTGGAGTCTTCTGAGAGTGTTGAGGATTCAGTCCTAAGTCCGCTTTGTTCATTTACGTTGGACGAAATTTTGCACAGGGAAATTTTACACCGTTATGAGCTACCTATTTGCTCTGCATGGTGGTATTTCATGCAGAGCATTTGGTTGTACGCGATGGATAAAAGTGCTCATCGTCTTATGTAGGCAACCACTGAAATCATGAGAATAATTACAGAAGCAGTCGATTATATAGTCCCAAAAACTGATCTGCCGACTTAGCATTGTTGAAATTATATTCCACTAGTGCAGAAATTTTTATGCCTTTATTTTTAGCATCCCGTCGCCATCGCCGTAACAAGAAACGGGGCCTCTGTTATGAGAATGAGCATCTGCAATTGCTACAGGTTGGTATCCGAGTTCTAGAATTCCCTTGTTAAGTCAGAACTAGGTTTTCGGTCATACCACACTTCCAAAAAAAACATAAAATGTGCCTCTGACTTTCGCCTATTGTTGTATGTGTGAGCCACATTGTATACATTTTCGTTTTGAGATGACCCACATTAGTTGTAGTTAGAATACTTACGATTGGCATGCTGATGTGAACGGATGTTGATACATTTTATTGGTACGATAGGGGTTGATATATTTGAATGAATTACCAATGAAAAAAAAAAAAAAGATCGCTTATTTGGGAAGTGCATTTGCAATAGGTTACCATAAAGAATAGCAGATGTTCGAGTTGCTTCGGAGTCATTCATTTAAGAAGGCTCTTTAAGGACACGATGGATCGTTCTGTAACTATTCTGCAACGTATTGAAGAACGTGTGGATTTGCTAGAGGAATCAATCCGCAAACGACTTGTGCTCGTCTTTGTATTGATCACATTTTTGCAGTCTTTAGTTTTACCATTTTTCTTTAAGCGAAACTAATCTATAGGTGATGTGAAATTCTCTATTCATATTCATTCCTGTTTGGTTATTTTGGATTTTTTTTTCTTTCGCTTCATTTTTTTTTTTTAGTCGCTCTCCGCCATATATAATAATATTCTTGTCTTGTGAAGGAATGTTATTTGTGATTGTTAAATTACGGTTCATTTCTCAATTTTATTCGCTTTTATGCAAATATTTCCTTTTCTTTTCATTAAGAATTTCCTACTAAATGCATAAATTTCGTTCAATTATTGCCTCGTTCATTTGAATGAAAAATCTCTTCTTCTTTGTTCTGTCTTATGAATCTTTGATTTTTTTTTTATTGCCTCTCTCCATTTATAGAGGTTTCCTTTTGTTGGAATAATTTTTGTATATGCCATATGTCGTTCTTATTTTCCCGTTTACTACTCTCATCAGCATTGATATTTTTATCGGCTATGACATCAAGAGATGGATGCCACCCAAGTACAGTAGACATATGCTGGTCGATTCCGAAAGTATTTTCTTTGTGATTTAACTTAGCCGAAAAAAACGAGGATGTTACGGGAGGGGAGGGGGAGGTGGGGACGGCGAAAAGGTGAAAGTAGTGCGGCGATACGAGAAAATAAACAACCAATATGAAGAGCGCTTTAAATTATACCATAATTATTAAGCGCGCATTTCCGGAAAATTGCTTAAATATATGTATGCTTAAATGGACAGTAAGTTTTAAATATATGAGAGCGAGATGAATTTTTCAATTGATGAACGGCAATGAACAATGTCTCTTGAAACGATTTTTTTTCTAGTCGATCACAGCACTTCAATTTTGTATTTTCCTCTCTAGTTCCTTATAAGTTGAAATTGCGCAACTTGCATATTACTTTGCCGAATTCGTTCGTTAGACATGCGAGTTGTATGTTGGCGAACGTTGTAAACCTATTCTGTTTATATGCTATTTTTATATTTTTCGGCTTTGATTGAATCTTTTTGAATTTATGCACTGCTTTTCTATTCTTTCAGTGCAAATATATATCTGAATTCTGTTCTATTTTTCGCTCTTTTTTTTCAAGTGAATACCTCTTTCTTGATTGTTCCGTTTTATTAGTTTCACTCCTTTTGCTTCCTCTCTTTTGTCGTTGCATATTTTGTCCGGATTTCGTAGGAAATAATTTCGCTAAGCGGTTAGTTATATTCCTCTTGCAGAACTCATATTTGCGGGTAACGTTGATTCACGAAGAAGTTTCTTTTAGGGTTTTGTCATTCTCGGATGGATGCCAACGATAATTGGAGGTATCAATGAAAGTATTATTCGTATCTATATTTGTTATCTCTTCCCCACTATCTGCCATCATAATCTTCAGTGATATCTATTTTATGAATTCACCAAAACATCACGCATCGTTTTATGCGTTCGAATATATGGTGCTTGAGTGAAATACAGAACCTGTAGCGGAAAATCTCATCTATAATTTCGTATAGGGGCGCAAAGTGCAAACAGAGTGGAAAAGGCTTTTTTTTTTTTTTTGGAGAGAAATGGAAAGGCGTTACGCATCCCGTTGACTTATGGCAATGGAATTGGGAACGAGTTAGCCACGTTGCTAAGCATAAATTTTCTCAAAGAAACCTGTCAATGATGTAATTCCTCGAGCGTAAAAAACATTTTCCGTCCAAGTGATAAGGTGACGTTGTATGCAAAAATTTATGCTGTCGCCTTCATTGCACTAGATAATAAGATATCGTGACAGTAGCTCTATTCTTCTCCACTTTAGTTGAGTTTTTGCGAGAATAGCTGAAAAGATGCCTTAGAGCCGCACTCGTTGATACTTGCAATTCCGAGATCTTTGATAGGAATGTTTATGCGGACGTGGGACAGACCAGTCCCACTCCGTGGCGACCTTCTATTTCTAGCGATATTTGAGGCATCTGACTTTGATTGGCAATAATCCACGTTTCCGTTAATACGAGTAAGTCATTATCTGTATAGGTTTTCCTTCAAATCAGTTGCATTTAGGTGCCCTCATTCACTGTTATTTCAGTGACTTGTTATGAGTAAAGGCGCCACCAAGGAAAGGCGGTGTTCGTTTCCATATGTGTATCTGCGTATGCTGTGTTATATCTATCCGGTGCAGTCGTGATTTATTGATATAATGGATTTCATTGGTGCGTAGAGAGGCAATTCGAAATGAAGGAGCGGTATGGCGGGCTAGGTGGTAGTGAATAGAACATACGATAATAACGATTTTATCCTTTTTTTTAAATCTAATTTGGCGGATTAAAGCTGCATTTTACTGATCCTTTAGGCATCAGTTTGTTCTGTAGAACTCGGGTTGCCTCCGCGTCCTACCCACCGCCGTTGTTAGAATTTATTACGAATGATGAAATTGCAAAATAAATTGTCTGTCCTGTTTGGGCAAATTACATAAAAATGTTTGCTTCAAAGATGAGGAAGTCATTAAAGAGTTTCTAAATTATCAGCATTTCGCAGAGGTGATATTTGAGTGAATTATCAATCGAATGCAGTGGCTTGATAGCAAGAGCCGAAAATTTATCGTTGTGAACGACGATGTGCGTCTCGTTGTACGTTTCTAGAGTTTTGCTGGATTATTGGAATAGCTCCGCTGTTTTAGAGCGCAGTGGAGTGGGTCATGACTAAAGTGTCATTTACCGTGAACATTAGACTTAGGATGTTGGATAGTAGCAAGCGGGTGAAACGGCTCCTCGTTATTGTTTTTGAAAGAAGTTGGGTGAGGCACTGGGCTAGAGGGATGTTATCGTATGCCGATTATTGTCCACTTATTCCAGTTTTCGAGTGCGATAGGTTCAACTGGTTGTGGATGATTAAATCCGGCCGCTTTCCCAGGAGTGAGCTCAACCCATCCGCATATGCTCATGGCTTAACTCCAGTCTTAATCTCATCCTCGGTGGGCCCAGAAGTGAGGCTGGATTTCGCTCAGATTCTAGCTCAGGAGAAGGGAGCAAAGATGTTGTTTGTTTTGATTCATGACTTTTTAAAGTGTTAGTTGTGATATGTAAACTTTGCATCAAATATGCAAAACATGTGCTGTGACATTCTGTTTCGGCGAAACACGTTGTCCGCCTGGAGAAGAGCCGAAATTTGTGAAATATATCTTTACGTGAAATAAATTTACCGTATAGCACCGGAAACTATCCCTCGTTCTCTGAAAACTTGTTCCTATCGATAATACGTTGTTCTTGTCTGACAAGGTGATGTTTCTCAAAATCCACCTCGCATTGGCTTCCTCGAGACCATTGTCGTATTGAGGATTAGCTGCCGCAGTACATTCTCCAACCTGGATCACATACACCGCAAAAAGCTGCAATTAGTATAAGTCCACCTCGATTGTTAGTTTTTCAAACTATTTTCTTTTTTCTTTTTTTTTTTCGCGTGAATCCTCTCGGAAAACTGTGAATCCTCTTCAGTGAGCATCCCGTGAAAGTTTATCCATGAATAAGTAAAATTTATTGGTTGTTCTTAAAGAATTTACAAGCATTCTGACCCCACCACCATTGTAGTGCTAAGGAAAGCCAGCAGGCAATTCTGAAAAGCATTAAACAGTTCTTTCCACTAAACGTGCATGGAATTTGTTGTTCGGATCCCTTGAAATCCATCGTAAGGAAGTGGTTGAGAAAATTTAAATAGCGGTCCCGACCTAGTGTTGTGAAGACCACGTTTAAACACCTTTCCTCCGTATTTTCTCACGCGTTGTATGGATTTCTTGTGAAGGTCTACTCCTGAGATCCGGCTTTTCATCGAAACTATCAGCTGTTATTCTCCTCGATTACAGATAATTTTCAAGACGTTCAAATGTTTAAAATAACGGTGCAAGAGCTGGTCTCGTCCTATGTTTCCTTGTTTTACGGTCGATCCAGCCAGCATGTTCTATTTCCGGTCGAGGAAATAGCCCTTGTTCTGGTTTTTGAGTGGATAACGGGGTGATACGAGAGTTCAGTCGGTTAGTCAGCCAGAGCCTGGCTGGTTTAGTGGGGTAAAAGAATTTCGGTTTTTTCGTTGTAGATGGATCCGACAATCGCTGAGACAACTGAAGCAATGTTTTCCCACATGCATGCGTTTAGACTCATCACGTTTCCACGCTGTTCTGCCTTTTTATGTTTCTGCGATCCGGAGAGTTTTATCCTTGCCAGCGGAATGTTTAATAGCATGCGTTTTAGATAGCGTTAGTTTTACGTAAGGAAGATGCGAAAGTTTGGCGTTCCTTTGATATATGGAGTGCATTGTTTTGTCACACTTCTAGCAGAAAGGCGCAGCGGGGTTTCTGATGTGTGCTTGGCAAATGCTCGTTTGCAATCACAGCAAAATTAAGCCCCATCTTTAGAGGTGTCATTTTCACGGTACGACACAAGGGTTGACGTTTAATGGCATACATTATATAAAGAACTTCAAGGTATTATTTGCCAGTGAGATAAGGCTTAAGCGCGGTTCCGTTTTTGGTTCTATATCAGCAGCTACAGAATAGCGATCGAATTCTGAACATTCGACTCCCATGAATGGCGCACTAAGCGAAGTGTCGAGAGAAGAAAATTTCCGGATTCGGAGCGAAATCAGAGCTGGCATCATTCAAATATTTTTTCAGTTTATTCGCTCACGACATGTATGAGCGGTAGCGTTGAGGCGAGTCACTGGTTCGGTTTTTGATGGAAACTATTGAGGGAGTGAGTTAGCTTCTTCATGGCGGTGAGTTTGCTTGAACGAGCATTCCAAAAAGTATTAGCAGATATGATATCAGTTTAAAACAAGCGTTTGAGGTGAAGTTACTGGTTTCGGAAATATCTGTTCTTTTTTTTTTTTTTTTTGAAATGGGCTAAGAATTGTAACAGGCTGCTAATAAAGAATCATCAAAATGACTGAAAATATCTTTCTAATTAAGGATCGGACTCCATTGCTAGAACGCTGTTTTTAAGACCTTTATACTCACACGGTCCACTTTCTTTGCCTGGTAATCGGAATGTTGTTTTCCTGAAAGATGTTGTTATATGTATTCTTTCTGCTTGCTGGGAGAATGAATTTTGCGCTCGCGTAGCATTGCGTAATCTTAGCCAATTGGCGTATTTCTCAGTGATCAATATAATCGTTTTTTATTGTATTCTCGAACGCCGACGGTAGCCGGTTGGATTTTGCTACCGTTGGTTTTAATGAAGTTGGTCAAAAAGTTTAGTTCATTGTGGTGGTTAAGTTGGCATGAGCTAATGCAGTTTTTTTCCTATGTGAGCTAATAGAGTATTTCCTGTTGTGTTGATGGGACTCCCTGATTTTATAGTGCCTGTAGTGCTTTATGAGGGACTGTTCTGTAATGTTGCTGATACGTTATGGTATGCAAGAGTATATTGCAAGACTGTGCTATGATTGGTAAATTATTTTCGTGGTGTTCATTGCAGGAGAGTTTGCTTTCACAGTCAGTGGTGAATAATACATCGTATGCAATGCAGAATGATGGAACCTAAAAATTTTCATTTTCAAGTTCGCTGGCAGCCGGCTATCTTTTCACATGCTATGAGGGATCTAGTGGCAGCATATTTACTCTCAAATCATATTTCGGATCGAAAGCACTGAGCTATGTGCTATCTGTGGTAAGTTCCTCTTATCATAGCACGCTGATTTGCAAATGATATTTTAGGCGTCTTTTTGAGACCCGTTATCGGTAGTCTTTATCATCATACTGAATGATTCAACAGCTATATTTTTAACTACTTCGGACATGATTTTGAGGTGTGATATGTTGATGACATTGCACAGTTTCGCTGCCCAGGATAAGTTTGAACTGTGATGCATTGGGGACGCGGTCTATACATTTTTTAAACCACTTGCTGCTTTGGCGTGTCTGCTCTGATAATCTGCTTCTGTCTTTTATCGCTTGTGGTTACCGTCCTTTTATGAAAGCTTCAGGAATTTGCTTGGTGTTCCTGTGCTCTTGTATCGTCATTTTTGTCTATCGCTATTTAACGTCTTAATGCGAGATTTCCCTTTATATTTAGTTCTTGAGGGGTGGGAGCTGAGGGGATTGAGGAAGAAAGAGATAAAAAGGATGAAAATAAAAGAATCCAGGGAGAAGGGAGGAAAATAAACTATGATGGTCGCAGGTAGAAGTGATGATACGAACCTTTTGGGCATGCATTTTTTATCTCAATACTCATGGAAAAAAAATTCCGGGCAAAGTGAGTGTGGAGCATACTAAACCATGTTGAAGTTATACTTCACTTCGCCATCTCCTCACGACTACTCCACCTTTCACCGCAAAGAGAACATAGGTGCTGCGGCCATCCACCCAGTGTTGCTTGTGTCAGAGATTTTTTTTTCTTGCAGCTAGTTGTTGTTTAAAAGGCTGAACATAGAACCTTGCAGCATGCCCAACAGATCTCACAACAATTGCATCGAAGATTAGAAAAGTTCTAGCTTCAATAGAATTTGAACGACCCCAAGTAGATTTATTCGTGTTTTACCTTCCCGATTCTTCTTATTTTTGATAGCTGTATTGTTTGAAACGGTGAGAGGAGGGTCATCAGAGTTCAACGGGAAACGATCGAGCGATATGGAACAGTTGAAAAACTCAGCTTTCTTCAGTCAGAGGCATTCGAATTGCTTGAATTCATCCATAATATTCGTAACTCTCATGTAAAGGAGGCGTTGAACAAACACTTGAGATAAATGTTCAAGAGGCCTCGTGGCACCCGGAGAAATCGGGTTACTGTTGTTGGTAGGGATTTAGCGAGTCTGCACTTTGATCCTAGCAAATAGACCAGCAGCCGATGTCTGAACATCCCAAAGTTCGTAATTTACAGCTAGAGTTGAAACAGTCTCAGTTCATTGGTTGAAATTGATCTTTCAGGAGTGTTCCGGTGATCGCACACAGAACTTGGGGAAGTTTGAAAGACTTGATGATTTTTTTTCAAGCCGCTTTTTCCTAACACGCTAAGACAGAAATTCTCGTAACGTGGTTAGGATGTGCAGTGAAAATATTGGATCACTGAAGCTTATGATTTCTGTGACGGACATAATGTAGTGCTTATGGCAGTGCCGATTTGAAATATTCTGCGGTTGCACATTGAATGCAACTTACACGGTGACAATCGTGTAAGTTGTATTCAAGGCTATTAAGGTTTTTCTGAGGCTATCAAGCTAAAGTAACGGTCGGTCCACCTCCCGTTGAAAAATTGTCACGACCGGAGCTTGAGGATCAGTATTGTATTTTATATCAGGAGCACTATGGGCTGAAACAAAGTTTTAATGAGTGCAAATTTTATGGAGACTGAGGTGAACCCTAGCGAATTCATACAGACGGTGAGTTCTGAAGATATTGCAGGTGAGAGGCTATCTCATGGTTCAAATTACATGATCAAAGTTACACCTCTATAGTCTTTGGTTTCAGAGACCAAATTACCGTGCAGAGAGACAGATAACGCACACGATTGCAGTAGAACATAATTAATGAGTTTATGCAGAAAATTTCAAATGCGTGTGATGTGATCGCCAAATAACTGCTATAGTAGGCATTACCCAGCCGATGCCATATGTCTGCTTCAATGCACTGCGCGGGCAGTTAAGTATTTAAGTTCTACAACTAAAGTGCAGGATAACTGCCACTTACCTCGCATTTATAAAGCGCAAAAGCACATCCTAAGTGAGGAATAGCAAACCTATAAGTACACTACACCTCCTTTCCAAGAAAATTTTGGTATGATACACCACGTTCAGATGCTCTGCAACAATACGACTGTACTGGTTTCTGCATTTCAGTTTTTCAAAATCGCTGCCACATTGCACACCTTAGTACAGTAAACAGATCTGAAGACTGCACATGTTCGTTAACCTGTGCCCAAATAGATCGAAGTGCATAGCTCGCTTAGTTATCTATACTGTTGACCCTTATGCAACAATCATCCAAAGATGCACATGAAAACCTCCGCTATTTCAGCTAATGCCCTCTTTTGCGCTGCTGCACCACTCTTATCCGGCTTTCAAAATGAAGATTTCAACAAACAAACGTTTGCAACGTATGAGGAACAAAGTAGGGCCCAAACACTTCCTTGTGAGATACCACCAGGAATTCGATGTTGATCGAAGTGGTTATCTTCAATCATAATTTGGAAACTTCGTAAACAAAAAGACGCCCTGACCTATTTTAGCAAACAGCCGACACAGTTTCATGTGCCAGTTGTCATGACAGACCACATCAAAGACCTTTGCATAGTCAATATACACAACTTCGGTCTGATCTCTCATATTCGATGCAAGCACCAAGTCGCCTAAACAAGAATTAAGTTGCAGTATAGTGGACCGAGTGGGAACGAAACAGAATTGTGCGACGTTTAGATCGTCTCGTATATCTCACGGTACTACTTCGAAAACCTTGTCAACGGAAGAAGTCAGACTAATCTCGTGGTTACTTTTTACTGAAGTAGCGCGTGGCTTCTTCAGCAGAGGTTAGATGAGTGCACATTCCCAAGAAGAGAAGAGATACAAGGAATGCGAGGAAGTGGCAGCGTTCCTTGTCTTGTGGCGAAATTTTGTGTCGACTAAGTGGCAGCGAAATTTTTCTTGCGATACCTTTTTGAAAGTATTGAGATGCCGTTTAGTTTCAGAGAAACCTTTTTCCTGTGGCTATGAAGAGCACTGAATGCTGAGACAGCACTAACATCAACAAAACCCAAGTGGTTGTTGCATCGCACAGAGAATATCGGCAGGATACCGTTGTCTTCCAAAATCCACTGGAGAATTAGTCTCCAAACACATTATATACTGCGATTAACCGAGGGCTCACCACGGTCAGTTTTTGGGACGCATACCGTTTAGTGCGCCTGCAACTTGCTGTTGACATTGAGATTTTGTAACAACGCTTTCAATCTGAACTCTTATGCTCGATGCAAACACCAAGTCGCATAAACAAGGAATAAGTTGCAAAATCATGGACAGGCCGGTGACAAAAAGGGGTTGTGCGATGTTTAGAAGATCGTTTCGCATAGGATGTCGGATTAACGGGTGATAATTTTGTACTGCGTGGCGTGTGTTTCTAATGCAAAGATAAGAAAAACGCACAATTTCAAGATGGAAGAGGAAAGGAACAAGAGAGGCAAGTTGAAAAAATTATTAATATGCTACCATGAGATTGGTTTTGCGGTATCTTTTTTTTAAGCGTCGTGCCACATGATTCAAAGCACTTGCATTGACTGTTCCGGAGAGTAGAAAGGCTTTTTCACGAACAAATACGAAATGGAGAACATGTTTTAGGGAGGTTAAAAAGTGTAATCCGCTAGGTGATGAAAATCGGGGACTTTTCACAAGCTGTGGTCGGTGCTTATGAAGTGCAGAAATGGAAAATAGAGTCTGAGGTGATAAACGCTTACTGCAGTTGCAGTCACAGCGAGCTAAGCACAAATGTTATCTTTTCCAGCGGTTAAGATCGGTCTTGATAAGCAACCATGTGAAACGAACGAGCAAAATCTCATGCATATAAACCTTTCTATCAATCGCACTGTTCGTGCAACCTTGATGTCTACTCCATGTAATCGTCATAAGCGCTTCGATCATTATAATTTGGTCCAAAAACCGATAGGTGGTGGAATTTTGCTTCAAAACAATACCCCTCCACCCTTCCCCCCATAGTCGGAAACTTTGCAGAGTTCGTTCGCGGATTTGCACATTTCAAAACTTAATTCAACTACCAATGAGTGGATAAATCTCCTACCATTTCTAATTTCCCGAAATCAACTCATATACTTTCAAGTCACCTTTATGAGGAGACTGTTATTCAGTGGAAGAAAAGTTGATCTTGATGCGATGCCTATTGCGTGTATTTGATATTATAGTACAAGTTTCACATATGGAGCAGTCACGCATGAATGCTCTAGAGCAGTTGGCAGCTGAGAAGCAAGCAGAAACATCTTTACTTTTACAGAGAAAGAAAGCGTGGAACATGCGTTCGATGATATAAATATGCAAGGAAACAACAAGAACAATGCGTTTACAAAAAAAAAAATGCAAATAATATGGCACGCATCGATGCGTTTGAAACCTCAAAAAAAGAGAAAAAGTTTGGCACAGATCGCTAAGGATGGAGCCATGCGGAGGTGCACATATGAATATGCTAAAATAAGGGAGCTACAATTGTAGTTACAACTACCGACTAGTGAATATCGCAATCATTTAACTTTACGCGATGAGTGGTGAGAAAGAGTATAATAACGTTAGTGTCTCTGTTGAAGGCAGTTCAAAATAGATTTCTATGCAACAAACTGCCTATTGATAAGCTTTACGTTGCTTTTCAACACCTGCGTTGCACAACGTCCCTGATCGCTTTCGCTCACTTGTTACAACGGTACAACATCCGGATTACCCTGGTCTGGTAGGAATTGTACTGATGGATGGAAAAGCGTGGGATAATCCAATCTGGTGCAGTCCGATCTGGTCAAATCTGAGATTTGCCAGATATCGTTTTAAGAAACATAAAGCCTTGTCAAAGTTTGAAATTCAGTCTTCAAAAGAGTCCGCATTTACGATAAATAGTTGAAATGCGTATAAGCGGAAATGAAGAACTAAAATTAAGCTGAGCAAAAGTGTGCATTAGTTTGCGACTTTATAGATTTATCATGCGGCGTCATATTCTCTTGTTGAAAACGATCTTGTTTCTTCGTAATTCTTATCAGTATGCGAAATGTGGCTAAATAAGAAGCAATCCTTCAATGCGTTAAGTGCTGATTTCGAAAAAGTGGTGATTTTTGATAAGCGGAGGAAAATAAACGATTGTTTTTATTATTTAATTGAGTAGTTTTATTTAATTTTGATAAGCGAAAATTATTTAATTGAGTAATTGAGTAGTAATTAATTGCTTTTTATTTAATCGATTATTTAATTGAGTAGTTTTTTCAGTTGGTTACTGCATAACCTGATTGCTGAATTTCAATTGCTAACAACAATAAATGAGCATTTCTTTGATGTAAATGTCTTCTAATAGTGCAGTTAGTGAGTATTTTTTTCCGTCGCAAAGGAAGATATTCAATGGAACGCAATTGTAATGGTTTTACGAATCTATCATCCAAAGTTTTCAGTTAGTTCTAAAAATGCAGTAAATAAACATCATAAAATGTTGATTATTGAGTGTATATAAATTAACTGTAGTTCAAAAAACATGAATAATTGCATTGTGCATTAGATTTATTCCAATCGTTCGTGATTCAAGATTTCTCTGAATTATCAAAGGGGTTTCTCTCGCAACTCTACAGTAACACTTATTATATGAAATAAAAACAAGCTGCTCTCTTTTCTAAACAAATGGCAGGCAAAATTCTAAAGTTGGACGAAATAAGACAAAAACCCACCAAAATTCAGCATCATTTCAAAGATGTAGTGAAAAAAGTTTAAAATTTTCCATCGAATGACGTTTCAATATACTTAAGTAACGCTCAAATGGCTTTGCCAGCATTTCTTCGCTCCAGCATTTCGCAAACTTTTCGTGAAAAACATTTCCTTAGTTTAACAGATTAGGCGGGTTTTTTTGGTGGTGGGGGAGGGAGGTTTGAAGGAGAGACTTCTGACTATCCAAGGGAGGAAGAAGGGCGATCAGTTTTCAAGTGCATCATCACGATCATACTTAGCAAAGTGCACTGCTAAAAGTGCATCGAGGAAGTGTTTCCTGTTTGTGTTTCGATTTATGGCGCATCTGTCGCATTCATTGAGACATTAGAATAAACTTATGCGATTTGTGCTTTTATGCGCTTTTCTTAAACTTATATTTATAAGATTATCTGATAAGCAATATAAGTGGGTAAAATCACGAGCGCATAAAGAAATTGAAGAACCTTTATTTGGGCGATTATAATTCGAAGATGCGTGAACGCATGCAGCAATTTAAATTTAAATAACCAGAAAACAATCGTCAGCAGGAAACACATGTATGCTAATTATGGTAGTGATCATTTTATGTTGCTAAGTATGGCAGTGATTATTTTATGCGCATATGTGTTTGTTCGTTTGTCTAATCGGTGCTTCCAGTTCATAACCAAGTGAAATTACTGAAGTAAAATTTAACAGATTCCTCTGCAATCTGTCATAAGCTCTCACCCCCGTGCCCCCTCCGCACTCCGCTGCCTTAATCGCTTCCGAAAAGACATTTTGGTTCCTTTTTTTTTCAACTTCTGAATTTCCGCGGGATACTCGGAACTTATGAAGAATAGTATGCGAAAATGCTTATCGAATTATTTCCCGAGCATGTATACGATTAGTTAATCATCTGAGCTGGAAGAAGTGATTTAGATATGCGCTAGCATGGAGTTTCATTTTACAGGAATCAGTCAGAAAGAAACGGGTGCCATGTCAGCCATCTGTCATGTTCCGTCAGTCGTTTTCGAAATAGTAAACATTTTGGGCCGTTGAAACGCACTATGAAGTAATTAACTGTTGACAGGCTACAAGCACTAATGCTCCAGATGACTGGCATTTAATCTTGACTATCGCTACGACGTTAAAAAAAATCTTTTCGTAACATTTGCAGATTTGTTGATCTTATAGATGTATTAGTTCATTATCTGATTAAAACAAATATATATATATATATATATATATATATATATATATATATATATATATATATATATATATATATATATATATATATATATATATATATATATATATATATATATATATATATATATATATATATATATATATATATATATATATAGAAGCGAATTTAACAGATTATAAAAAGAGTGGCAGTAAATTAAGGGTTTGAACGTGTCAGAATCAACAATAGTGTAATTAGAAACACTAGCCTTCAAAGAATCACTAGCCTTTTGCACTATGGCGAAATCGTTGCTGTATGCATATGTGCTTGCACGTATGAATTCTAGAATGTTTTCTAATTCGGCGTTCATGACCAGTGAAGAAAGGGTGGAGAAATTCGCTGAGTGCCATTCATATCACAGATTGAAACCTTATGTCAATTTCGAAACTATTATATCGAATTTTAAGAAGATTGTAGCCATTAAAAAAGTGT
Source organism: Ascaris suum (assembly GCA_013433145.1). NCBI lineage: Eukaryota > Metazoa > Nematoda > Chromadorea > Rhabditida > Ascarididae > Ascaris > Ascaris suum. The sequence continues at coordinate 2,898,662 of CM024187.1, forward strand.
CCAAAAATTTGCATACATTTTACTATAATCTGTCGAATCGAAAAAAAAAAAAAACGAATCTTTCGGTCCGAATTGCTTAAAATTGATGTAAGACAATATCGTATATGCTTTATTTTCTGGTGACAGTTTGTAATACCGATAGGTCTAATGGATTGGAATAGGAAAGTGTGTGTATCATGTCAGTCTCACTTTCTCCACTTGTTTTTTTATAATCGCTATTTTGCATTTTCAGTGCTTTCGACTTTTGACGATCGCAATACCAAATTTCTGAATTTATGAAATGTTCGTTTTTGTTTAATTGCCTCACAGCTCGAATTTCCACATGGTAGTTACTTCTTACGCAGTGCTATTCGAACGACTCCCACAGAACAACGCAAACAAAGCGAAAGTCATTTCGTCGTGTGTGGGCGATGTGTTTTACAATGCTTTTTTCACGCATTTCCGACGGCCAATTATCGTCGGCCAATGAACAGTAATAGTTAATTCTACATCAATAGTTTATCAGTATACAACTTCTTCGAAATGGCTGTTGAGAAAAATGACTTCTTTTCCGCCAACGGTAGTTCCCTGTAAGTAGCTGACTGCCTAAACAGCTGCGACGCTGTCGATGCTTTCAATTCTGCTCCTCATTTCGAGAATGTCAAACTTACTTCAAAAAAAAAAAAAAATTCTGACGTGGCTAAGAAAAAAAGGGGAATAAATCGACGAATGCATTAGCTGGACAAAAGCTTTTTTGAACCAAGGACGCCCGATTTTTGGTGACGAGTAAACAAACTCGCAGTCCAGACCCGAACTCGCATCACCATGCTCCGGCCTAGCCGTACTAACCACTGCGCTCATGCGCGATCGCATTACTTTACTATCTCGGGAAGTGACTGCCTTTCAGACTTTTACATTTAACCGATGCCGATGTGTTCCCATGTGATAACGTATTTACCAGCCCAGTAACACATTTTACCAATCCCTGGCATTCCAAGTTCTTGGCCACTAATTGCTGCTTGTCAGACTATACAGAGCTGCTTGTTTATAAGCAGTATACCCATAAACGGTAGGAATTGGTCACATTTATTGGTGTGATAGGTCTCGATGCAAACAGAAATCAGCCAAGTATGACTAGAAGTGAGTGCCCGAGTGAATGTGAAGTCGCTCGTTGCGCAGCGTGAGTGACTGTGAAAGCGCTTCGCAGCTACAGGTTTCGGGGTGCACCTGCAGCGATCCGCTTATGCGCGAATGTTTATTTATAAACGCCACCACAACACCACCGGCTGCACAACACAGACAGTCAACGACGGCACGCAAAGAGCATTATATTGCTGCAGCTGCTGCGCTTGCTTCTCTGCGCACAAGGCCAAGCCATACTCTCTGTGATTACCGTACATGCGACTGCTGTCTCCTCGTATCATGCGTTCCATGCATATGTGCCTAGCGGGCAGGCAATGCGGTCCCATATATGCACAAGCGGCTAGTGTGTGTCGCCGTAAGGGCACAGCAGCAGCACCAGCAGCGGTAGTTGGAGCGTCGAAGAGCAGCCTCACATAACCTTGTGGCTGCGTGCCTGTGTGCGGTGCCTGTGCGTGTGCGTGTCGCGGCCCGCTTTCTCGCATCGTGTCCTCTCACCGATCGTTGTCTTTGCCCGGTCACATTCGGTTCTAGCTACCCAGACCTGCTCATTTGTCGTTTCGGGGACTTGAACAGCTCGGTTCGCACTCTTCGACGCACCTCCGCAAACAGACTGCTTGAGGCTGCGTCACTCTCGAGACATCTCCTCGTACCGTTTTCTAGCGCAACTCGTTCTCTCTTAGCTGTTCGCACCATACTGATGGCTTGAGGCATCCTCTGCCTGTAAATCTAAATGACTATCAAATTGTTCCCTCTTGAATGGCTAAATGACGAGGTCAGTGTATAAGTTGCTGATTGCAGTAGTCGTTTTTTTGCATGTTGCTCGCTGATTATTTGCAATATTTTTCACAGCTGAAAGCACTTCTTCAATAATATTATGGCGAAATTTATTTTATAATCAGCATTACTTAATTATAAACTACTATAAACGAAGAAGCTATAAATGTTGGCATTTTGTGTTGGCTATTAGGTTGTATGTATTGAACAAGGCAATCGAATGCCTGCGGTTTCTTCTTTGCAAAATTAGCGATTCGTCGTTTTTTAATCCCACAATATGACGCATTGCATCACTACACGTTAACTTTTCTATGAATATGTACCATGAATTTTCTTTTTTCTTTTTTCTTTCTTTAAAAAATTAAACATTCCCATGGAAATCCCTTTAAAAAATTTCACTTTCGAATTCGATCAACGATTATCGCGATGTATACCATTAATAAATCATTCACTTATCGATATCATTGAATCATAATTCTATTAATGAAAAAAAAAGCGCAACTCATTTTGCTCAAGACAATCAATGATAAGCACTTCATCTTCTCAAGTGGCATTCTAACGCTAATTTATTGAAACTCCTCTATAATGCTCATTCAGCCAATAAATTATTGCCTTCAATCCTAATAAACTCGACACGTTGCAGCATTCTCATCAATACGAATTACAGTGAGCCATATTGCGTTTTTTTTTTTTTTTTAAAATTTCTCAAGGTGTTTTTCATCTTCGAAGTGCAATATACTAAATTCTTCCGTTATAATCCACATATCCAACTTGATCAGTTTGCAGTTTACTTCGATCGCTTAAATGTGGTTACCTCTTGGAAGTTGCAGCGTTAAAATTTTTGAGATTATCGAATGCGAAAGAAATTGAATTCGTATAAAGCATGTTGTTTTCGAAGGTAATAACAATTAAATGTAGTTATAGCGAGTTGTTTTGATGGATGGACAAAGTATATATATATATATATATATATATATATATATATATATATATATATATATATATATATATATATATATATATATATATATATATATATATATATATATATCGCTCCTGTATCTCTGCTAATATGTAAATATATTATGTTGCAAGTAATATCGCTACTACTATTTCCTCATTTTCGGTATTCTTGCAACCTAAAAATCCTTCCTTCAAGGAAGAAAGAAAATGTCTTTTAAATGAATTCTTTTAGTTTTATTGGCTAGGACTTGCCGATTGTTAAAATTTTCGTTTCCTTTTATTGCTTCTGAAAATATCTATCAGAAAATTCGGCGCGTTAATCAATGCGCGTTTGACACTATCTACATAGCTATATTACATAGAGTTCCCACACCTCCTTTCAACATTTCTCGTCTCGGATTCAATCGCAGCGATATTAAAACGCTTCATTTTCTTCCTTCATGGGTAATCGGCCACACACGAGCAATAGATTCAGATGCTCTGAATGTTTATTAACAAAATATCTATTGACATGCGGACCCCATTGAGCGAGTTCGATCATCGTATGGCAGCTGTCGGTTGGTCACTTTGCCTCCTCGTTGAGAGCAGCGAACGCATACGGTCGGCTGCCACGAGCTCGTTGGGTGCTGACCTTGAGCGTTGAATCGTCGGCTGCCACCCAAGGTTCAGCTAATATGTCAGAGAAAATGGATACAATTGCAAAATCCTGGCTAATGTCATCGAAGACTCGTGAATAGAGAGAGCCCTTTCCTGTTGTTCTCGTTCAAATCTAGCCAGTGCATTAAGGAAGGATTAATTAGGGGGTGCCCTCGATGGACGAGTTAAATGGAGTGCTCACCAAAGTATGTTGCCACATATCTCATCATCATTGGAGTGTCCTCTCTGAAGAATCACTTCAAACAACAGCAAGCGTCAGCCTTGACGAAGAAATTTCTCTTAAAAAGGTGGTCGTGAAACGTAGCCATCCGATAAAATGGTTGAATTTTACCTATTTTTTCGACTTAATAGACCCACGACGTTTGTTTCATCGATACAAACATCTTTCACCCAATTGATAAATTATTTTCATTGACGTGAATTTCTACTTTTAGTTCTAGAATTTATTAGTCAGTTATTTTGTGGAATTTCCTAACGGAATGAACTATACGAATCATTGCTGTGGAGCGCTTTCCGATCACCTAGCGTTTAGCTCATAATTTAAAAGACACCAAAAAGCATCTTTACTACCGATTACTAATCACTGAAAGCTTACCATATGAAGAACTCTTAGTGTATTGTTTCTTATTTCATTTGTGTCGGTTTCTTGAGTTTTGCAAATTTTATTCAGATGGTAATATTACCGGTGTTACCATAGCCTTGCGGTGTGCTTTAACTGCTGGTTATAGCGTAAATGATTGAGTTGATGCAGTGCGCATAAGGCATAAGTATGTTATGATATGAGTAACCAGCGCAGTGTACGTTAAAAGTGAGTCTGTGATCGCTTGTACGGCAGTTTCGGCTCACTTGGGTGACTGAAACTAGCGTACCACTTCGAAACTCTACCTCCTACAAAAAATCGTCTATGGATTGACGGTCTCAAACAGAGATAGGTCTTTACCATCTTCAATTACGTTTTTATGTCGGTAACTGTTGACAGTTCATTTCCTGCTGAATTATACTATATTTTACATTGAATTAAAAGTTGCGACTTGAATATTGGAAGATAAGACTTTTATTATGCGTAATTGTTTGTGCCAGCTAATGTGTTGCTTATATTTCAAAATCATTGACAACCAGCGTTGAATTAACCACAGGAAGTTGTTTCTTGTCAGTGCGTCATCTAACGAAAAACACTACTTTCTTGTATGTTGGTGTTTGTTAAGAACGCGCCAAATAAGCGTCGAAGCGTATCAAGCGATTGGTTTTTATAAGCCTTTGGGACCATGAATTTAAAAAGCGCACTATACTGATGTCATGTATATATGTTTCAGTGTCTATCAGATAGCTTCAACTCAAGAAGCAATGAAGCTAGAGTTAGGAAGTCTGGTAGATATAATATACACTGTAGAGACTTATTCCAGTGCCATAATTCGAGTCGATCCACCAACTTCGAAAAGAGCTATAGACGTCTAAAAGCGTTGCAAAAATTACATGCATTTTAAATGGGTCGGATTTTCACTTTATAGTAGTCGGTTTATTAAAAAAAAGGAGATCTTTTATGGAAGGTTTATAGCTTCAAATTTCAATTTCAAATCCATCAAATTTCAATTTTTCCGTCTCGAATTCCAAATCAATCCACCAATTCCCGAATTAATTATCGATATTTAACTAAGCGAAAAAATCTTCAAGATGCATTTTGCCAATAGCCGAGCAGAGAGAAAAAAAAAAGAATTTTCTCTAGAAGATTTTTACGAGTGGTTATTTTTAATTAAAATATCAAGCCTTCATTCCGCATGTTTGTTCTCTCATTTACTGGTTATTTATAGAAGTGGTCGATTTGTTGAGCTGAATGCACAAACTCATCTCATATTAGCTCATCCTACAGGCTACTTCTTTTCCATTGTTTTTCATCTAGACGTGCCATTATTGTTGTCATATACGTTGGTTACGAGAAAAAGAAAAGACGAAAAGCGTGAAAGGAAAACAAGCAAAAATGTGATTGGTGAAGCATCCACTTTTATAGTTAGCCGTTGCCGTTTTTATCCGTTGATGAGGAGTTTTTCAGCTTTAAGCTGTAGCAATTTCAGCTGTAAGCTGTAGCCTTCAAAATGGAAGCGCGGATTGCCTCCACGTCCTCCCTTCCATTCCCTGTCCGTCTCCACTTGTAGACCGAAACGTTTTTTGTGTTTGGTGCGCAGTTTTCATGAAAGAAACGAAATTTTAGCAATTCATATAAGGTTTAATGTATCATATAGGAATTTAATGGTACTTGCGGTATGTTAATTGTGATCAAAAGCATTAAATAAAAAAGTGACGGAAGCTCCAGAAGACGGCAGGTTCAAATCAGAAGCCATCAGAGGTATCAATGATTTCCCTAATCGTTTATGCAATGTTCCAATTATGCGTTGCAAAATTTAATAGCGATTAGGGGCTTGGGCAAAGTTAGCATGACATTTGTTCACATAACAAAACTGATCAAGTTTCACGTGTAGGACATGTCCTCCTCCCTAGTCCCACCAATGGGAGTCCTATCACTAATTGCGAACCGATGTCATGTAGAAGTTTAGAAAAGTATTTCATATGTATCACCTTAGAAAAAGTCACTGATGAAAGGGAAGTATCGAATTATAACTCTCGCTTAGAAGTAGTCGGTTTGAAAGTATTACCAAGCAAGGGAGTACTTCTCATCCTGGTTGTACGGTAGCCAGGAATAAACCCCTTTCTCAGGTGTGGTATTTTGTGAAGTACTTTCGCTCGCTTCAAGCCGCCACGAAGACGCCCCAATTTCCGTCTTTGTTAGAAAACTTGAGATTAATGCCATCCTGTAGTTTTTTCAGTACACAGTTGTTCGAAACTGAGGTAAACTACTTCCAGTCGCTGTTGAGATGGACAACGCTTCCGTGTTTTGAAGCCGTCCGCATCGTTTGATTTCTGCGCCGCAGCGGCTTCCGTTCTTTGACATCTCCATCTCGTTCAAGTCGTATCTCGTTGTCGTTCTCATCGTTATCTTTCTGCCTTTCTCCTTCGTTCTGCTTGTTAGGCCTTTTAATCGCTGTTCTGTGCCCCATTCCTTCTGATTGTTTCGATGTTTTCTTTCGACGTGACCTGTTTAACCACAATATGACAGAGGTTCCTCGAAAACGAAGCATTTGACCAATTTCGAGGAGGTGGTTGCATAAAGGGGGGGAGGCGGCGTGACCCTCGAGCAGTGTCGGCGATTCTGCCTGCAGCAAGCATGCCGAATGGTCGTCGTCGAAGCGGGAACGGTGTGCGTCGGTGTTGTTGTTCGTGTTGCTGTGCTCTGGGTGTCGCGTTCTGTGTTGCGCTTGTGTGATTGCGTCGCTTAGGTGAAGGTTGCGCGCCTCTTCCGCACAAAGGTCGTTGCGCGACGCGTCTATTTCTTCACGCGTGTTCTCCCATCGCGCTCGCTTATCCCCTCAGGGCCGTCCAAATTTGTCATTCGCTAACCGATAGACCGACTAGCGATTAGTTGACTCCAATTTTGATTCCACTAGTTGGTGCACATTTCGGTGAGAGGATAAGATTCCCTGAATTTTTCGGGAGGACGAAACTATATTGGAAGCAGAATTTCAATGGGATGTGTTCGATTTTCGACACTAGAGTGCAGGCATGAATCCACGACGATAGCCTGTCATAGTGGACTCTCCAGCGATCCCAACGGTCCGCATGCCAAGAACGTGCATCATGCGTGGGGTGGATTGTAAAACGACTAAATGACTTTTGTATCCAAAAGTGGTTCCCGATGTGGAACGCATATAATATCAATTGCAACAATATTTAGCGACCCGACTAATTTTTAAAATCATTCTACAAATTCTTTTACCATGGCTTTTAGCCGATTGCAAAGTAAGCGGTGACTCGACCGGCACAATTCGATTATAGCGCTATGAGGAAGAGCAGAAGAATTTCAAATTTTTATATTCTCTTTTTGCATATTTGATTGAGTGGGAAAGTGGAAAATCTCTGCCGTCTTTCTCAGTGCCTCAGATTTCGTATAGCACCGTTTTTTTTTTAATTTTTAAAACGATTTCTCTATTATTAATTATAATGCTGCCATTACATTTGGACATACCCTTACCGGTAACATATTTCGCGCTTATTGGAGTCATTTGGTTAGTGTTTTGTGATTGCGCTAAACTAACACATCAATTGTAGTAACAATTACTAGTTTTTTAAATGCATTTTTAGTGGATTATTTCCGTTATGTGTACAAATTTCTTGTTATAAACATAAGAGGAGCATTTAGACGACATCATTCAATGATTTTTAATAGAAGTGTATATACTGATATGTTCCTTAAAATTCGTGCTTGTTCTTATATGCAAAAATTCTTGAAGACTTTATAGAGAACTTTTTAATAGCAACCTAGTGATACGCTCTTAACGAACTCATTACCTTCAATTGCCAGAAAACGAGTGAATAATTTTGTTTCGATCGAATGAAATATGAATGCATGCTTTCAGAAACGTTTAAATGCGACTAGTTTCATTGAAAAACACAGATTGATCGTTATGTAATATCACGAAATCTCAGCAGTTCATCTGTAATTTTTAAAGCAAAGAAAATTTTGAAAAATGCAAACACGCATTTGACTTACTAAAAACAAAATGAAAAATATTCAAAAAGAGTTTTATAATGCAATGCAAAAAGAAATATTTGTTTGTGATTGATACTTTTGAATCTGTATTCGGCGAGGCCTAAAGTGATTGTAGATGTCCTCATCTTGTGCTCTTTACGTTTGCATCGTTTTTTTGCTCTTACTTTTGTTGGTCTGAATATGACTTTCGTTATTTCTTACATTAGCTGATAAGTATTTAGCAAATATGCATTTTTGGAGAATTTCCCTGCGGAGTGGATGCGCAGTTACGAATGTGTCATCTCTTGCGAGTGCATCACTGTATGAGGTATACGACAATGAGCTTATCTGGTGGCATATACTCACCTAAGGCAACATTGTCAATCCTTTGGGCGGATATCATAACCGAAGGCACTTTCTATTTGACGTCTCTTGTATTTCCATGAAAATGCCGTTGCACTAGTGACATATGCATCGACTGTTGATGCGCATTCTCGATTTTGTTGTCGAATATACGAGCTGGCTAATAACACTAGCTGACTGTTTTTTTATTCCGATACTATTGCATCAGCGAACTTTGTGGTAAGTGAAAGTGTCGCTTCTGGATGTCTAAGTTTTTGCACTGCCATTTGCATGGAGCAAAAGTTGAGAATGGTTTCCATGGTGTCCGCTGCTTTAGGCTTATGAGGATGGCACGAGGCTGTTGCCATTAAAACGCTTCTTTATATGAGTGATGAAATAGTTTTGTGCATAATGTGTTGTATAGGTTTTAGAAGGGAGCGCTTACTCTGAGAAAGAGAAACACAGAGAAAGGTTTGGCATTTTGCAAATTTTAAACAGATTACCACAGCGGTACGGTGTATCCTAGAAATTCGGCTGTCTTAACGTGTTTTGTAAATGAAAGATTTCAGTACTGTTTCGAATTCCAATAAAACTCGTTGCGCGGCTTGTGACGATAAGAAACCAACTCTTTCTCAGTCACCTATAACGAAGAACAGGAAAATAGGCTTTCACGTGTGTACGCTGTGCATGTATGTGTAAGATACAGCCATGCGTAAATATATGTGCACATGTGTGCATATGTTTACACGTACAAGTTCATTAAATAAACGTAATGCAGGTTATATATATATATATATATATATATATATATATATATATATATATATATATATATATATATATATATATATATATATATATATATATATATATATATATATACCGCATAATACTAAAATTTTCATGTAGCATATAAATCTTTATCGGTAGTCTTAATTATGCAGCCACTGAAATCAGGATTAAAATGATACGTATAGTCGACCTCATAGAACAGCATCATTTACCACATTTCACTTTAATCCATCGGCTGTAAATATTTTCAGATGCAAACAATTTTTACTTATATTATATATCGATGGAGTCTTCACTTTCGACCTTTTGATTCAAAGGGAAAACGAGTTTCCTGTTAAAGTTTTGTAAAGGCAGTCGGATCGTTTGAAATATTAAAGCATTATTGTACATTTTTTATTTTCGACTGGCAATTTGTGGAACTGTTCGGTAAGATGGGCGCTTCTCGTACCCACTCTTCTATAACGCTTATCTATTTGTTCATTGTCTCTACTAGAAATTAATTCGATTCGATTTCAATATATGAATGTAATTAAGGGACTTATATTTAATCCTCTTCTCATAAATGGCTACTGACGCTTATTAAATAAAAGATTGCTCAGTCGAGGCATCTTTTGTTTATATATTTTAAAACGTCCATCTTGAGAGTGTTTCAACAATAATATTTCTCTTAAACGTGAATGTCAATATGCGCTATGGTATTCTAGCTGCAACGAATCATATTCGATCGGAGTGTCGGTATATCTCCGCTTATTTGTCTGATGCTTCAAGTTCTATGCGTAAATATTTGCGTGAAATTGTTGTTGTATTGTGCGCTCGATTTGTCTATGCTACATAAACTTCAACATAAATCTATTACTACTTTATTTGTTGATCACTCTTGACCCATATCCGATGCCAAATTGCTATAGTTTACTTGTTTTGTTGACGGGTCGTCAAATTCGTATGTTATATATCTCGTTTATCGAGTTAACAAGCGTAACACTTCAGTTTTTTGATCGCGATAAAAATGCTTGCAGCGCTGAACAGTGTACGAGCAGAAAGGAGGAAGACTGAGAGGAAGGTTGGGGAAAAAGTATGAATTTATGGTTGAAGAAATATCTAGAACTCGCTAAGGAACTTGGTCTATTGAGCTATTCATTGTTCTTCATGGTCATGACATCCTCGTTATTCGATTTTAATGCATCTACGTCGATTGCTTTAAATCCATCACCTAGCGATGACTGTTCATAAAGCTCTTTTTTTTCTTTTGAAAGGGTAACGAATTTCGCTGCGTTTAATTTCTTTTTATTGCAAGCCTCCTTCTCATAGATTAAGTTCATAAAATTCTTATGAAATGATTCAAAAAGTATTACTAAATATTGAAGAAATCAGTTACTTCAATCACAGCTGTTATCATAAATGCATTTCTGTTTAACGCTTTATACATTTGTAGATAAATAATTGTTTTTCTTCGTGAAAAGTTTTGATCATTTTTCGACTTCAAAAAATTTTGAATTTTATTCAGTTACACTATTTTGATAGTTGTTATGTGAGTTATGGTTTATTGATGAGTGTCACATCACGTTATGTTGTTGAATAAATTTTACAATCTAAGGAACGCTATTGTTTCCGCGTAGATTTTTTTAGTGAGTTGAAGTGCATCTCATAACTTGTAACCCCTCATTCTGATTTCATTGCTTTGGCTGTAATTAAAATTCTCGTTCAAAGGGAGGCGGAAAGATAGTAAAAGCGTGTAAACGTTTATGAACAGAGTTGCAGTAAAGTAAAATAAGTGATGATTAGGTAACACAATAGTCAAAAACGGCCCCTTCGATGTAAGCAGTGACGTCATTCACATTTCCAGCAAGTATTAATGTGCATTTAGAAATGAACGCCGTTATTTCAGGTGATGAATTGTGTGTGAAGCGTTTAATAGCTTTTCTAGTGCATACGTCACGGTTTCGTCATCTTTATTCGCTATCCAAAAATTTGCATAGGCTCATAACTCGAGATGGGACTTAATCGCTGAGAAGCAATGATTGACGCATTTATGCCTTTCATCTCACAAGCTAAACATGAACACTTGAAACTCGTAATTTTTGAAAAACGCTATGTATTCATAGAATGAAATTTTTGGATCTAAACTTTGAATTATTTCAGTTTGAGGAGAGAGCGGTTTTTTGTTGCGTCAGAGAGTGCAGCTGCTATAGCTGTACTCGTCTTTAGGTATGCATTTGGAGTTATGCATTTGCATAATAATATAGGTTATTTTTAACCTCTCAGATTTCATCGTATCAATGGCTTCATTACATGCGCATTTTGTCTATTCAATTCTTTCCGCTCTAAGTATGTTGCGGATTTTGTGGCTATGAAGTATGGATTGAAGAATGATGATTACCTCTAAATTTCTGCTGTAAGAAAATTAAACGCTTCTTAACGACCACAAGATAAATTTTGAATGGAAGAGGTTTTACCCGTTTTTGGGCGGAATTTCGATGATAAATAAAATGACCAAATTAAATGAGATACATGGATTTTCCGAACGATTATATGTGTGTTACTGTTGCCGTAAAGAGAGCAAGTGAAACAGTGCTTAAGCATTGCGATTCAGATCAACGATCATGATTTCTCTCGAGTAACGAAATGCAATTGATCACTCGATTATGTCGTCATTCATTCCTCACGATTGCACTTTCATGAATTTCTTTAATTTACTAAACAAACTTACAGCTTTAAAATTATTGCGAGTGTATAAAAATCAATTTGTTATCTTTTTTTTTAGTAACAATTACTGCTGTGTTTATTGAATGCGTCATAAATTTAATAAACTACATATAAATATAAAATATATAAAATTGATTTTGATGATAGAATGTAAACAATTTTCTTTGTTTTCTCTCTATAGCATTTTTTTTTTTTTCATTTGTTTGAAGTCATCAAAGATACTATGTAGATATCTCTTTTTAGTAATTCCCTTTTAAAACCTAAAATGATGATAGTATCAATAGAAGTGATTACCTGGCAGTCTTCCTTGGTGAGCTGTAGATATATACCTGACGATGTTTTCAATATCATTCAATAAAGTGGTAATCGTTTATATGACTAGTGGCGAACATATAGCTTGAAATAAGCAAAGAATTTTCCAATGCTTATAAATCATTTGCGATCATTCTCTCTCGACGCTAATGATGAATCTTATTTATGAGGAAATTCATCTCTTTCATCGTCATCATTTAGGACACGCATTGTGAATTGTTTTCGTACTAGTTACTTGTTGTATGTTACATAAAAATGAATGCTTCGTATAGAGTTATCGAATTTAGTTTGGTCGTAGTAAGTTGCAGCCATCTTTATGCGGGAAATTTTGAAGTTGGTGTTAGTTCATGCAAATCGCTCGCTGACCGAAGCAAATTTCAGCGTTTAAAAATATTGGCATCAGAAAATGTTATATGACAGTCATCCCTTGTAGAATCTACAAATCGTTGAACTTTTACTTCCTATCGCCCTAACATAGCCCTATGTGGGAACCATACGTATTTTACAGAGTGCGCAGCTTTGCTTAGGGCATCCATCATTTCGTAGAGGAGAGAGGTCGAAGAATTGAAATTCCTTTACCTAGCGCCCGAAGAATACTTGAAATATGAGTTTATGGATTTTCATCTTGCTTACAGTCACCCGTTTAGGTAATTGCATTTGTGTATAATTTCATTTTCTCTCCCTTTTCGCGGGCTCATGCTCGCTTGCGATCATGGCGCCCTTCTAATAGTCATGGAAAATTTTAGCAGCTGCGAGAAGAGTAATTTGCAGTGTGACCGTATGCGACATGCGATTATCCCGACTGAGGCGATTCCCTTTCATCTATCATCATCGTCCTTGCGCGTGCTTAATCACAACAGAATTGATATCCTCATCTGTGAGCGATTGCTGAGCGTGCGCATAGGCAGGTTAAGATAGAGTTTAGATATGTCTTAACCCAGCTGCAAATTGAAACAGGTGGAGAGCACAGTACGGGGAGATTCATAGGTAACTTTTCGGCAACATCGTTGAATCGTATGCGTTTCTTGAACTACCACCAAAGAAACTTCAAACAGCTCCAATTTGCATTTGCATTCGAAGAGCCTAGCTCGATGACAATACCAGATTTCACCCAGAATTTGGGCTTGACAGCGTTCTGCAGCACATGAGTGACTTCACTGCGTCCGAATCTATAGTGGAAATCAATATTCCTTGTCGCGATAACCACACAACATCATTCGACGGTCACGTTCATCGGTTGCTTCACACTTTCAAACATCTTTCAATAATGCCATCTTATTGAAGCCTAAAGTTCAGATGGGTTTTCATTGTCTAGTTGGAGTAGTTGGCGCTTCGCCTTGCCCGCTTTCCTCCGGTTGCAGCCGCTACTCCTCTGATCGTTTTTCTACTTAATGGATCGTTGAGGGATTCGATGTGGGAATAATATCGATTATTACTTTCAAGATGAAACAATTCAGATGATACCAGAGTTTCTTGAAAAGGCTATCAGAGAAGCGAACTCAATGTCTGCTCGTTTATTTATTTATTTAGTTTTTTGTATTCCTCATTCGACGACTCAAAAGTTGAAGTAATCAGACCACTCAGTGGACACTAGCCATAGGTTATGATCGTCGGATCTTTTCACCGTGTGCACAATTTAATTGGTTTTATAAACCTAATAAGTTTGTATAACATGCTCTACTACAGTTTATTTATTGCAATTCAGCGAGTGAGGATGCCTATATGGGCGAATTTTAATAGCCCGGAAGGCCGAAAATAAAAACAAAACTAAATCTGATTCGATAATCTATTAAAAATATTGAGTTTTTTTTTTCTTTTCTTAAAGTTTGCATTTACGACTCAACAAGCGAGAGAAGACTTTTCTTCAGAAATTAACAAATTTTCTGGGGGGGAAAAAAAACTTTTTTCAACTGCGTGGTAATTGTGGCATCTTTCCAAAATTTGCGTTAAAATGGTCCCAGTTTTTACGCTAATCAAATTCAATTCAGGCGCCACTTTTTTTAAAAATCAAATCTGAGTCTAAATTTTAGGAAATCGAGTAAAAAAAAAAAACAGAATAGTTAAGTCGTAAATTTCGACCAAAGTAAGAAATCGTAAAATTTTTTAAATCGAAAGGATATATTCATCTGTCCATTGATATGAGATTATAAATATTATACTGCTATACCTTACTAGCATTCTATTGGACAGTCGAAAAAAATCAGAGCGTTTTTTTTTTTGCATTTTTGCTTCTATCGTCATGGTTGTGGGTCTTACGTCTATTTCGAATATGAATCATTCGTTGATAATTTCTTATTATCACATTAGAGATCATAATATGCCTCTTTGATGTGCCGTTTTGATGCGTTAAAAGTTCTGGAAAGTTGCCCAACGCGTTTTTTTTTTTTGCTCGGATGGCTCAGTGATACAAAAGTATTTCCTAACTAGCCATAACGCGTTATAGCGTTTCTTTTATGGCACATTGCAATCTGCTCTAAAGGAAGCCTCATATTTATGGTCGAAATGACGTCATTTCATTAGCGCTTTCTAAAAAGCGTAGTTTGTAAAAGCTATAGTTTGTTTGCAGCATGCTGATGCTACCATCAAGACAAGATCGCTCGACCATAGATCGCATCAGCACAGCGCTACAGAAGAGATTGGAGAAGAAACGATGTGCCTCACCTGTATCGGCTAATGAAGCTAAGAAACGTATCCCTCCGATTGAAGCGACAACGCTCATTGAAAGCGATGCTTTTAGTAAGGCAGAACTCGAAACTCGACCGCTTACCGCTTCCACCTTCCTCGACGCTATGCGAGCGCAAATCACCAATCAAAAAGGGGTTCGTCGAAAGAATATTATGCTTTTGGTCTTTGTCCAGTTGGAGAGTGAAAACGAGTAGGGGATCATGATTCTTAATCAAAGAATAGGGTAGCGGCGTTAACTGTAGTGTTGTTTGCACCGCCCATCCCATTTAAATTGGCACACTGCAAACTGAAAAAGAAAATTTGCGGCTCAAATTCCTTGAATGCTGTAGCCTATTCACTTTCTAGGATTGCTAATTTGACTGGTGGCCCTCCCCTTAACCGATTGCCTAAAATAATTTCCATTCCTTGTTCTGCTAGGCGCATTTGCAAAAATTCGATCGTGAGGTTATTGTTCCCAAGAAAAATTTCCACAACTTCCGTGAAAATCAATGGAAAATGCGGTTTCTCGTTCATGTACTTTGTAGTTTCTTCATATGTGGAATTTGGTGAGTTGTTGCCTTCATATTTTAGATGCAGTCGGTAAAGATTACAAACGAGGCTGAGGATGCACTTATCGATGAGGATCACTTCTCGGATAGCGAATCGTCCGACCAAGGCACAAACGAAGGTTTTGTAGTGATTTTCGTTCAGGCTGGTCAGGAGGCGCAGAACTAACGTTGTTGAAGGAGTTTCTCTGTCAACTTATTGAAAACACTTTGTATTGGTCATACAGCAATCATTACTAGTAGTTGGTTGCTACCAAAGTTTGCTTAAAGGGATATTGTAGTATTATTTAGTTGGCTTTATGGGGGAATTAGTCACTATTCGATACGAATGCTGAAAACTGGCACAAGCGGACGAACTTTGATTTGTTGACTGGATAAATCGCTATTCTCTGATACGACGGCGAGTGACTGTAGCGAAGCACGTGTAAACGAGCGATTACGACGGGGCTGCACTGTCGTGGCCAACTACATATATTTTTGATAATTGCCACATTAGCTCAGTGACTAATTAACACTGTTATGTGCAATAAAGATTGGACTGACTGAATTCTTGAACTGAGCTTTTGATTTTTTTATATGAAGAGAAATCTAGAAAATTCCTCTCTCTTTGGCTTTTTATCTGATCCAACTTTTTAACCAGATAATTGCTTCACTGGCTTTGCGACTGTGGTTCATTTGTGCTTTCGCTTCTGATCTTATACTTGATCTTTCCAGGAGATTCTTCATCGACGCCACCTTTGTTAGCAACGGGTTCCGTAAATCTGCAAGATGTCTTTTGTTCAGTGCCCGGTCGGTTGTCTCTACTAAGCAGTACCAGCAAATATAAGGTCACCGTTGGAGAGGTACACTTATACTACTTTGTGTTTCGTCAAAACGCTTTTCTGCAAGTTCGTCCATTGTAGACTTCCAAGGGGAGGTTTTTTTTCCTGAAACGGTCAGGTAAAAACCTACTTCAGTTATCTGTCATCGGCCTTAGATCCATCATGCTTTAACAGCAATTTTTAGCCGCACCTTTTTCATATAACGGTTTTCACTTGTTAATGCTGAGGTATTCGCTTGATTGTGTTAAAATATAGAGCATGTCCTCGACGCTTCTTCCAAAGGGGGAATGACGCGGTGGTTCGTTTGTGAGACCGCGAGAAGGACATTGGAAACGAGTATACCTTGATTGTGTGTTTGGGACGGGTATGCATATGTCGGTGTATCCTCGAACATCTTTTATTGGAAGGAGTAGGATGGTAGTTGTTCCATGTACGGCCGCAAACGACCTACTAACTATACACTAAATTGCTAAATTGTGACGTATCGTAATCGAGTGCTCGCGACTTTCCACTAAGAACGCCAGTCACTCCTATTCATGCGATCTTCGAATACGTTCGCACAGACTCAACAAATTCATTTTATGAACATGAATACCTATATGTGTAGACGAATGCATATCGGTGTATGATAGTTGTGGAAGCAAATTATGCCACTTACGAGCAGTTTTATTTGAATTGCGGTTTGAATTTGTATTATTTGAGTGAACGACGACTTTTTTTTTAGTTCAGATAGCCTTGCAATAGTAGCGTAGATGAAATTGTTGCAGTAAAAAGCAGACATGAAGCCTGATTTGAAGAATTTTCCTCTCGATCTGTCGTGAACAAATTAGCAAGAGGCGATTCTGACTGCTATTATGTATAGGAGTAGTATATATCCAGTGCGGAGCTGGTTTTTTTTTTCTAAATGGTGCCCGTGAATCTTAGCTACGAGTAATCCATGCAAATCGTTGTTATCGCTAAGTGGGCACGCATAAAAATTCGTACATGTTTTTTACTTCAGTTATACCTACCTTTTTTCGTCATATTCCTTGCTTGTGCAATTTTTTTTTTTTTTTTTTATGCGAAAGAGGCGGAGGAGGAGAGGATATTGCAGTGAATTGAGTGGTTAAAGCACAAGCAGGTTGATGCATCCACAACGAAGGCACGGATGAGGTTGATGAAATGCACGATTAATCTGGGATGTGTTATTGAAATAATTGGTACACGATGACGTCACACCTTACAAACTTGACTTGTCGAAAGGCATTGGCGACTGAGAGAAAGCTTTCGTTGTGAACGAAGTACAAAAGCGCTTGACGGAGAAAGGAGTGGTAGAAAATGAGAGCGGGAGGAATGAACTCTAAAGCAGGTAGCCGGAGGCGTGAACGTTTGACGAGGTATACGGAGAAAAGAGTCGGTCAGCGACCAAGGGAAACGATGAAGAGTTTTTGAAGCATTTTTGAGAGAGCGAAAAGAGGGAACATTGTGGAAGAGAGTCGTAAAGACGAGAGCGAAATGAAAACGAAAGCGAAACGGACGAAAAGGTGGCATTGAGAAATAGCGACTGCAGGTCGGTTTGGCGTTGATCGCCGCTTATCCTAGCACGAACTGCCCACGGTTAGAGAAGTTATCGTGTGATCGGTACCGTACAGACAGGCCACGCTCGCATCGCACTAACCTTGGGACCTCGCGGGCTATCGTGACTGCCCTCATGCAAATGCGCACTCACTCACAAGCGTCCAAACTAGGTTCTAAAAAGGCGCACCCACAACCACAGTGTCAACTAGCGGCGGGGGCGCTCTCTGAGGGGCATTACCACACGCTAGCACGCAACAACAAATTCATCGAATATATATATATATATATATATATATATATATATATATATATATATATATATATATATATATATATATATAGGTTTACGTTTCGTATGCATACTTTGTTGACCGTATTTAGTGTACTTTTCATGCAGTGCCTGGATTTGATGGTAAAGTGTATCAAATATGATCATTTGCTTCTGATCATGAACTTTTTACGAACTTTATGAATAATAAAAAATAAACTTTCTTGATCACAAAAGTGATCGCCCAACCAAAAAATTATTGGCCATTCGTCGAATTTTGGTGCAAATAGCTCTCAACATTTTCCCTATCGTTCTTGCGATCTCTAAATCAACCTTTAAAACAAGAAAAGTCAGGCGTTGAGTGAAATCCACAAAACTTATGTCGAAAGTCTATTATGAGATAGTTGATCGCATTGACCTCTGATACTCCTGGATTTTCCCGAATGAAAACTTTTGCGAGAAGTTGCATTGGAGCAGGCCACTGTTTCCAGAAAATGTAATAGTTTTGATCACTTTGCTTTTGAAAGTGCTGTTGCGTTGAAAGACACCAGCGATGCGAGAAGAAAGGCACCATTTGATGGGCGCATAATGAAGGACATCAGCAGGACGACTCAGAAAGGGGAACGGTTTTTGGCGCTAAAATGAGAAGCTGTCGCGTTGTGCTGAAAGCATGCTAGCGTAACGTGGAGCGCGTGCTAGACAGGTGTGCATCTCAAGTGTGTAGAGATTGCTCAGTGCGGACCTATGTGAGCATGCATGCATCGTATCAGCAACGACAACGCAATTCGCTCCATATATATATGCGTCGTTGCGATTGACCGGACTCATCGAGTGCATTTGATAAGCCGTCACTATAATGTGCACATAACAACCCAGCCATCAGCCAACTTGTGTGCATACCATTCGCCTATGGCAAAAATGTTGGGTAGCGAGCAATTGCATAGCGTTGTGTTTCTTAGCTCATGAAAAGTATGAACACTCTAGCTATCAAATATTGTTGAGGGGTGTGCTAGTTGTTTCGCCACTGCGGTTGCCAATTCATTTGCGTAATTATAAGCGTGTAATTTACGCAGCAAGTCGCTCGTAGTGGGCAAACAACTTACATGCAGTTTTGACCGTTGCCAGCGGCTCTTGATAAACAGATATAAAGTTGAGAGGATCTTTTGTGCACCTAAGAGGACATCAACATTAAAGTTTTTGTTTCTTTAAGGCAAACGAACAAGGTTGAGTGCTTGTTTTTTAATGATATAGTTTATTATCAGGTGCTATAAATGAGAGTTATAAGCGCGAAATTATCAGCAGTGAGATGCAGCAGTTTTCCAAAAAGAATAAACTTTAACGACGTGGCCAGAACCATGGGATCGCCAATGTGAGTGCAAATGAGGAAGTTTTCATCATCTCACTAAAGAGATGTCAAAGGCGATTAAGCGAACTCTTTGAGTAATGGTTGTTGCTAGGTTGTTGAGATGTTAACTAAGTCAAGTGTGCTTATGATAAAGATGCTGAAATTTAAAAAAAAAAATGAGAGAGGCTGATTTGATTGGTTGCGCTAACTAACTCACAAACTCATTTCATTCACCATCAGCCGTTCTCAACATACGACTATTTAAAACGTTTCCTATTTCCAGCGCCTTTCTTACTTCTAACCAGAACTGTATGCATCGATTTGCTTACAGCTCTTCATTATAGAGTTGTCATTGGTTTGAATGGCTGGTGGGTTAGAGAACTTTAGTTAACCTAACAGTGATCCCTAGATTACCTTTCCGGTCTTAAAGCTTATTTTATAGTGGCCGACAAATATAGTCGAAAGAACAGAACGTTAAGTGCAATCAAGACCACTTTTTCAGAATTATATGAAGTCTGTTGAAAAATGATGGAATGCTTGATGATGCTGGTTAGCCACACAAAATATATCGCCAATCCATTTCCATTATTCGTCGAAATGCCTCAATTATATCGATCGACAGTGCTTGGGGCATAGTGCGGGGGTTTTGTACAAACATAAACGATGCTGTAGTGTTGAGTGCATACACAGATCGACTCTGCCACTGTCTTCTTTCTACCAGTTTATACACACATACGAGAGTGGCGAGAGGTGAGCGACCGTATGCCTGCTTTAGCTTAAAGCAAATATGCGCTCACCTTTTATTCCCGTAAACACAGTCCGTCGTTTTCTTTGCCTTTCTTCTATCCGAGTTGCAGTCTCGTTCATCTCTTTGCTGTCTGCGTTTTGGCTGCACAGTCGGGAATCGTTTGATGATTTGAGCGTTGAATTGCTTTCTCGGGTGACAAGCATTCACTCTCTTCGTTTTCGTCGTCTCTCAAACAGTTGAAGAATATGTGCTCGTGGTGATGGTATTGCATTGTGTACGTAGGGGTGACGTGCAAACATAAAGCGCACTGCGGCCTCGGGGGCATGAAAACGGTCTGCGTAGTCGACCGATCGCCAGCTTCGCTATACGCAGGGATTGAATGTTGAGAAAAGCAGAATAGCTTCTAAAAATGTTTTTTTTTTTTCTGGAGATGCCATGTTGGTGCGAAACTTCCTCTCTTTGTCAAAAAATGTTTCTTTTCTTCGATTTTATTGCTTCATTTGGCGAACACACCAACTTCATGCGCAAGATCACTCTTCTAACTGGAATAATTCATCGAGAGGAGGAGGAATGCTATCGCTTTAAAGTTTTCAACACCTTACTCGATCCATATTTTAAAGACAGATCTGAGACCTTGTTAAACATCTCTCCTGTTATTACCATTTTCATATTTGTAGGTTGTCTATCCATAATGATTTTGTATTGCAAACAATGCAAAGGATTTCACATCCCGCTGAGAAAACACACTCCGGATAATACATCTGGCATGTCTCACCTTCCTTGCTCAGTTTCTGGACATGCTTCTGAATGCAAGCTTTCGTTAGTTAAATGTACATATTTTTCCTCCCGTTCGTCCGTCGTAGTTCTGTTTAGCTAAAGTTCAGTCACTTGATAGCATATAATTTCTAGCCATCATGGTGAGGTTTGGTAAATAGCAGATGGTCTTCTGATTCGCCTTTGCTTAGCGATGCGACCATTCTTCTGATTATGTCTGTTGAAAAAAGTGATGCATTTGCGGGGCGCCGACGCGGTCACCGAGACAACCACGTTATATGTCTGGAGAGTGCATTGACGGTCGCTGTCGTATGGGGGCGCACATTCCTGATTGAGGAAGCACTAATTTAGCTGAGTGGCAACGAAGATGAGGAACCGCTGCGGATGAATGTAGTGGTGTGCGGATCGATGAAATGGGACCCAATACGCTGATGGCATAGGAGCTGAGAAGGTGCGCAATGCCGCAAGGCGAACGCATATGTGCGACATGCATAGTGAGCCCTGAGGCGATGCATCTGCTTCAACATAGCATCATGCTTAGACATCTCTTTTTTTTACTGCCATTTCTGTGATCGCATTCATGTAATGCTTTTAGCTGATTTCAACGTCAAAATGCAGCATTCCTTCGCTTTCTTGTAATCGCTGTTATATGCCCCAATCCACAAGCGACCGCAAACATGTGGATGCGCTCTTCTGATTGGACTATTCGTCATGCGGAGAACGCAAGCAGAGCTGTGAGGTAGTAGCGATGAGGGTGGTCCTCATGCATGATTTCTAGCCTCCCATCTACGTTGAAAGTGCCACTGAGCAAATCGTTCGAATGTGAGCCGAGTAAAGATGAGTAAAGATGCATTGCAAGCATACGACATGCATCATAATCACAGATATACAACATTTTGCTTTTATTCAGTGTGCTGCAGCAAAAACTCCAGAATTATGCGATCTATACGGCTGTAAGCCAAATACCTTCGAAACTGTTGTGTAACGTTGTGAATTCTAGAAAGATGTTTGCAATGTCGTTCAAATGTAATTTGAGTTACGTAAATTCTGAACATACTTAAAAGGTTTCGGTTTGTTTCATTTGCGTTTAATGTAAGGAGATACTCGATGTGCAATATGTTTAGAATTTTTTTTTTTTGAGTTCAGGTCATTTTTTATTTAGGTCATCCCAGAATGTCTTCTGCGGCAATCATCTACCCATCGCTTTATGAGTTTTCTTCTCCGCCTTTTTCGTTTTCTCCTGCATGCTCACTGTGGTCTGTTGATCACTACATTTATTGTTTGGTAAACTCCTCAAATAATGTCATCAATTTTAAAAGCATTTTCAAGCTTTGATTAGAAAACTACCTACAGGTGTGTTTTTTCAGCTGCAGAGACGACTGTCGCCACCTGAATCGCTAAATGCATCAATCTTGGGCGGCATCCTCAGAAGGTTGGACTTTCGTTTATTCATTTCCGCATGAGACTTCATTCAAGCATTCCGGAAAATTCCCGTAAATTGTCGTCATTCGAGAACGCCTTCGCAAGAAGGTATTCGAACACGTTAAGTCTTTCACCATAAATGAGCTGTACCTCACAGGTTAAGCAGCGATGCGGTATCTCACTGCTTGCCAAATTTGACACTTTCTATCTGCTTTCCATAAGGTTCAGTGCGAGGAATGCATGTGTGCTGTATATATAGAATATATATATATATATATATATATATATATATATATATATATATAATATATATATATATATTATTATATATATATGCGGATATATGCGGATATACACGTACGTATACGCACGTGCGCGTGTACCTATGCCTCTGTAATCATAATTGATACTTTCATTACGTGCATATGATTATGTATTATATATGTGTACGGTTTTTCCACCTTTGTATTTCGAGCTGTCGTGGTTGGAGTAAATAATGCGGTGTTGCCTTGGTCCTTCATAATATGCATGCAAGGGGGTATTCCTCCAATCCCCAATATTTGTCTTTGCTTTTCCCACATTACTAGACACTTTCTGTTACAGTGCTAAAGCATTAGTAGTATTCAGACATTGAAATTCTCCTTTTTGCAATAATTTTAAAAAGCCGAAAAACTAAGGCATCATAAAGAGTACAGTGATAAATATCTCTGTCTATTGTCTTCTGCCATAGTATTGTGTTCCTTTTTAAAGAAAATTGAACGATTCATTTGAGGGCCAAGTCAAAAAATGGAGGCAAATCATTGCGTGATTCGCTGGAGAAGATTGGATTAATGTTACCAGCCGGGCGGAGGAAGGCAGCGAACGTCACATTGCTTACTTCTCTTGTTGAGGTTGTTCGTTCTGCCAGCTGATTTAATTGGTTTAAAAAGTAATGAATATATTTGTACTTTCACACAGTTGCAGAGGTTAGTTAAGTTAATTGTTTTTCCGAGAGAAAGAGAGGGAGGCTAAAAGTTGGGAGTAACGCTTAATGGTTTCGAGAATAAGTTTTTGCTCATTTTATCGTCCGATAGAAGGCAATTTCTGTCGGTCGCATTTGTTTGACATTGAACTGTTAATAATGAATATATTTTGGCTTCAGCGTTAGTGTAATATGAGGCAATGGTGCTAAATATTAGTTCCAGTAAAGCTTCATTTTGGCGGTTTGTCCTCAGGGGAATTCGTTCAATTCTTAATTGAATCGTTTTTTTCGACAGCAAATCGAAAAATAGAGAAAATTTTTCAAAAAGAAGCATGTTTTTTTTTACAATGGAAGGAATTCGTTAATTAAATGAAATTTTATTTATGTAAGAGTTAGTGCTCTTGCTAAAAACAGTGAACTTTATAGGAGAGGCAGTACATATGGCTAAAGACTTTAGCTTTGCGTGCTCAACGGAGTTTCCTTCTCGACAGATAGCAGAGTTCACGCAACGTGACTTCGTTTCATTGCCCGACTCTGAAATCGAAAAAAGGAGGGAGAAACTTAGAGCGGCAAAGTTTGTTTGTCACAATTATTGCTTGTGTTATATGTTCGCAACTTTTGCTACTTAGTATCATTTGCAAACTAATGGGACAATGAGCTTAAACACTGTTGTAACTCTTTTTTCACTTTTCGTGATTGTGGCAAATTTCTGCTGATCAAATATATTCTTATTTTCTCTTTTGTCTTATGCCTTTGATAAAGTCGTGTGTGATTCCGCTCGACTGACCTATAGTAAGTTAGTAATACCACGTTCTCGAAATTGCACAGATATGGAGAGCATAGAGGACAAGAATGGACTAAGAGCAGTTCGCAGTTATTGATATGACTTTATATCTTGGGCTTTCATAATTCTCTTATTATCGCTGGATAACTGGCAGCAATTTTTTGAGATGGTTGTGTGGAATTTGGAAAGAGCGAAATGGTAACTTCAACTCTTTCATGCGACTTAACAATTATCACTTTTGAGTAGAGGTTTCTTGGAGTGTAGACAAGCCGATCTGTTTGTATTTTCATGAGATAACTATGCAGCGCAATGTACAGAAAGATACAGATTCACGTCGAGCGTGTAGCATTTCTTTTGCATGCTATTAGTTTACCTAATGCTTTAAGGAGGTATTAGGTGAAAAATTATGCAAGGTTCAATATTGACTGTCAAGAAACTTCTAGTAATTAATTGTTTCAGGCAAATGTTGAGAGAGTTCATGGAAGTTTTACAGTTGGATCGTAGTCCGTTGCTTAATAATAAACCAGAGCCGGTGCTTGAAGAGAATTTACAAAGGCCAATGACAAACTTCTCGCTCGTAACACATGGTTTCGGCACTCCAGCTATTCTCGCAGGTTTCTGCGGCTTTTTTTTTTCGGTATTGCAGGAAAAATTGTTTTGCAGATAGTAGTGAATAGTCACCATTTGACTCAAAATTTCGTATGTTAGCGACATTGTTATGAAACAGCAGGCAGTCATTTTCGCATGTATGGTGGATAGTCCAAATTTTCATACTCTTTTATATTCAAGCAATTCAAATAAAATGTTCGCTTATTTTTAGCTGAAAGTGGGCAGGCATTACTATTCACATATTTCTGAACGCGTTGCAGGTGATAGCCATCCCACTTCACTTAAGGGCCGAATGATTCAGAAACATTCAGCAGCTTCTTAGATGGCTAAGTATCGTCCTTTTATAACTGAGAATACTCGGTAGGTTTCCAATCTCTGGATACAACTGATGCAGCGATTGCCGAAAGATTAATACATTCAGATGGTTTTAAGCTATTTGAGATCAGGAGAATACAGGGAGAGCCTTCTAAACGAAATCTCATCATTTTTCTTCCAGGAATGACGACTTTCATGAATTTTTTGCAAGAATCGCTGGACGTTTTGAACAGCGTGCAGTATCAGAACGAACTACAAACAGCTGTAACAAACGCTGATACTTCATTGGCGGCTGCACTCTCCTATCAGTTGATGAAAATGAACGGCAATATCAAAAAGGATGCAACATCAGCGCTCAAGTTTTAAGCATGTTTTTTTTTCCCGTGATATCTAAGTTGATGAAAGTGCTGAAGAAGTTGCTGTCCACTATGTTATGCGACGAGGCTTTTACTACAGCTGGGGGCTAATGTTACAGTTTCTGTTGTACATAACATGGCCAAGCTGTTACTTGGAATGCTTATAGGCCTTTATTTATACACATTTGAAAGTATCGAAATTCACATCAGTCAATTGGTAACATTTTCTGTATATGCGGGTCCATTACGTAATTCATATAAAAAACTAAGTGGCTTAACTTTTTTTTAACGGTCGTTTGAGGATCTACTGATCTTTGCGTTCGTATAGGATGCATTTAATTTAATGAATTAAGCACTTTCCTTTCCACTGGTGAGGTTGATAAATGGCGGATATGAAATTCGAGATGCATGAAATTATTGGTAAATTATTTTTTTTATGGAGTAAATTATCCAAAAAAAAAGACAGCCGCATTAAATAGAGGGATATAAATTCGTAGTGTATATGTATTATTCTTTTTTTTTCGCAGATCGCTGTCAACTGGTTGTGTTCCACATTTTACAGTTTTCTATTTTTTTTTCACCTTTTTTTGCTGATTATCCCAAGTGCAATTCACTTTTTCTTCAGATCAATATTTGCGTGTTCATTTCACTTTCGTTTAGGGCACACGTTGTTGACTGTGTTGTTACGACGCGCCTTGAAAACTTTTTTTTTGTTTTTTATTGTTTTTTTTTTTTGGCTTTTACTGCCACGTTTGATTTTTGATATGTTCATTTCTGAACGACTGATGTGTTCTGCTTTAATTTCATCGGAACTTTACTCATTTTACTGCTTTGGTGTTTTCGTTTTTCGTCGTTTTTGATCTGTGTGAAATTATACTTGATTTAAATGAGAAGGGATGAAGTTGAATAAGGGTCTATTTCTGTTCAGGGAAATGTCAACGGATTGTGACCGAAGACCTTCAATGAATGGAGGGCTCTTAGTGGTTTATTTTTCGATACCAGATGTGTGTTATTTTGTTGATCCGAAGAAGACTTGCTATGGTGCTTGCTTTAACGAATGAGCTATTTTTGTTAGGTTCACTTCGACGTTTCATGTCTTGACGATGGTTTCAGATGCCGATCCTATATGGGGATAGTAGCATAAAGGATATGCCTTTTTAAATGTATATGACCACGGGTGTTGGTCTGTTCAGTTTTGCATACATTGTTTACTTTGGCTCATCTAGAATACTCGTTCCGTCCTTATGAGTCCTGCTGATCTATTATGCACGCTCTGCATGGAGCTGTAAGTAGCCGTTGGTCATGAATAATGTTGAAATTAGTTCCCGCTTCGAGTGACGCAAAAAGAATCCCATCTACAGGTTTTCTGATGTAGGTTAAGGCAGGAATTGTTTTATTTATGGAAAGCAATTGTTCGCATGAGCGTTCATAATTTTATGCTTATAGACGTTAAAAATACAAGAATTACTTGTGAAAGGTATTACTGTTTCAGTATTAACTCACTTTTTAGTAACGGTGGATTGACCAGAGTCAATAGGCATGTTAGCCATTTAGGGGATGGAGTTTCGGATGGACAGGTTCTGGAAATTTGTGCGGGTTGCAGAGACAGTTTGGAAGTTCGGGGAAGATGTTGCATACGTGATGAGCGAGAGCCGTGCTCATGTTCGATGCCTTATTGTATGCGAGTTTCCTATCGATGTGCAATTGTTTTTTTTCGTTTTTTCGTGTCCAGCACATATGTGTCCATGATTGACTTCTTAGCCTTTATTTTCTTTCATCATAGGTTGGCTTGGCTAGGCTCAGCGTGTTGATGGATGAATGTCCAGTTTGTTTCGCTCTCCCTGCGATCTTGGAGTTAAAAATAGTTTACAGTTATGATTTAATGGTGAAATTATTTTTGCTGGTAGGCACAGGAGGAGGAGGAGGGGGGTGATAAGCCGAGATGCTTCATATGTGATTTGAATGCTGAAATGGACACATACATTTGTGACGCTTTGTTTCGTATCGGCTCTTCTTTACTTGAGGGGCATCGCAACACAGCACTGAACTAACCGCGCGCGTCAATCTTATAGACGTTGCGATACTGCCTTCGTAAAGAAGTGCTTTCAAGCAATCTACCCTTCCATTTTATATTACGGCGTATCTTCCTTTTTCTTCTCTTTTCATTCTTTTGTACTTACGTCGTTCTTCCTTTGCTCTCCGTACGAGAGTGAGGCTTTGTTGAAGATGCATGCGAAGTCCTTATTTACTAATGGCGTGCGGTGAACTTCGCAATGCAATGCGTATTTTCGCTATCCTGGCTTTACATCGAAATTCCTTTATATATACCAAAGAACTTTGTTTTCGGTATAAGAACATCCGACGTTTAACGTTCGGCAGTAATTCAATAATGAAAGCCTTCAGCGTTGATTGATCGGGATAATTGATTTTTTCTGGAAAAATGTTTCGTTATTTTTTAGTTCATATTCGACATTATAGCATTTGAATGTTTGGGTTTAGTAGAGAAATAGGGTATGACATCATAATTGGTACATTAAAGGAGATGCTGGTTGTTTGTGATGTTGTTGATTCTCTCTGTGGATAGGATGACCACCAGGTGCGCCTTATTCATCTCAGTGGAATATTTGGTGAAATTTGTGGGCTATATTTTTGTATTGTTTAGCACAAGCATCAAACGTTTTTCAAATTGCTTTTTTTCATGAGTTTTTCATTTTTTTTTGCTGTCAGAGGAGTCGATATTGAGGGGAACAATTTGTTCCACGAACGAGGTTGTGCGTTCAACGTGATATTCTTCTTGTTTTGTTTGCTATTTTTTATTGTGTATCATTCGAATAAATTTTTGTTTCGTCGTTATTCAACATTTCAAACATTATTGGTGATTGATTACAGTTTCGTTCTGCGCTAGTTTGTCGTTTGGTTTTGTTGGATTTCGCTTAGGGAAGGGATTCCACTTGATATAACAGGGCAGTAATCGTTCGCTCTTCTCATATCCGCGATGTTGTGCGGCAGCACATGTCATTTTTGATGATGTGTTTTCATAACACCTCAATTTTAAGTTCTGCCAGTTGCAATGAGATGATTGGAAACGTAAGCTGAAAATGTTCAACGAAGGTGTTGGGCACCGGTCATTTTGTTGTTGTGTGTTGTTGTTAGGAGAAGAACGCAGTTCGGCGGTGAGGTGGGCCAGCCAGATTGCTCAGTTGTGTCGATCACCAGTTGGAACTTGTCATTGGTTGCTGGGGGAGCTAAATCCTACATTCGACAGCACGAGGAAGAAAAAGGGGTTTGTGGCGTTAACAGCCAAATACAGCTAGGGAGCGACCTACGAAGGCGCTATTCATCGTGCATGGTATATTTTTGCAAATGTTCGTCGATCGAAGGCAGTTAATAATACAAGCTAAGAAAGAGATATGGTGAAGAACGTCATGTTGGGTTGCGTTTTTTAAATCAAGAATGATTTGAATCGTTACGTTTGTTCGAAAATCCCCAGTAAAAGAGAAACACTCAAATTCAAATTCAGATTGTAGAGTGACTGGGAGGTGTGTGCAACTCAGTTGTGGGAGGGGACGGCTGAGGAGAGAAAGAATTCATTGAGAAGATGCATTACTTTTTGTTATTTCCGAAAAATACGTTCAAAAAATCGTTTTTCATGACGGTCATCGAGAACGTTTTCGCAGTCGGAAGCTTTCAAATCATTGCTGTTTTTTTGTTTAAGTCATTTATGAATCTTTAAAATAGTTACCTGGAGGTCGAGAGATGCGGTCGATGTATGATAGATGTACCTGTTTTTCAGATGTAACGTGTCAAAAATTTTGAAAAGAATGTCCTCTTAATTTTGTTTGAAATTTCCAACGGAAGTTGCTTTGCTCGGTTAGAACGTGCCATTGAATATGATTGATTTTGGCAACTTTCTAAGAAACATCCCGCGTTTATGAGTAAAATCATTTCCACTCTTATTTACACATTTCGTTGTTTCGTTGACACCCAGCGCCTTAGTGTTCTTGAGTGCCGATTTTTTTTCCACTATTTTCCATTGCCGCTTTGCTCATTTTTGCACCTTGCTTGCACCTCTTTTCACACGAACACCTATTGTTAGCTTGAAGTTAAACTCAACAACATCTGCAGTAACGTTTAAAATGCTATGATTCTAGTGTAATGTTAGCGTTTCGGGTCCCGTTTTCTTTGCCCTCTGCACTTAATTTGCGCCCGAAGGATCCTCACATCCCTTCTCTTTCGAGGCTCGACCAGATGCTGTATAGCCTGGCAACAAGACAAGAGATTGAAGTTTTTATTAGGCCTTTAAAAAAACAACACTAGTAAAGGCGGAGAGGATAACACGAAGCAGATGGGGGAGGGGGACGTGGGATGTCGTCACTCCGTGAGGAGCTTTAGGCCGAACAATGCCTTTTCCGCACCAACCGGCATAGGGCGCTCCTCACACCTGAGCCACTTCGGCGTTCGAATGCGAAACGCAAGGTTCAAAGCGATCCTCGCTAATACGACACCTCACATAAACAGCTAGAAGCACATTGCTTGCCTGTAAGCAAATGCGCTTTCCTTTTTATACGCACCAGCCTTTGCCTTAAAGCATTTATAGAGAGTTGTCTTATGGTCTCAACTTCCCTGTTTTGCAAGAACAGTTGATCTGCAATTTACTGATCACCGTTTACAGTACTATAGATGTGGATTCTTAGAAGCGTTTTTTTCAGATACACCACAGTGCAGCGCTTTCCTTGATTATGCTAGCGAAGTTATTTGAAAAATGAATGATTTTTGTGTGCCGTATTAACAGTACTCTTTGTAGCAGCAATTCGGCATAGCTCACCCAGGGAAGGTCAATTCCGACGGTCAGACAGATGCAAGAATCACAAAACTTCGATTAACTATCAAATTGTAGAAGGACGTTGCCCTTATTAAAAGACGATGAATCATGATGGAAAAGAGGGCGAACCTATGATAATTAAGATACATATGTGAGTATTTACTATATAGTCTAATCTACACAGTTATTTTATTAGAAAAATACGCGATTCATAGTTCAAATATGTGTTCGCGTTTCTCGGCAATGCTGTATTAAATAGCGACTTTGAAATAGTAGGTTCAAGCATTAAAGCGACCTAAAGGCCCGAGAACGGAATGCCGTTGAAATGAAGGTAAGCAGTTGATCCGTTAAGTGATATTATCACTAAGCGAATATTGCTATACTGTTATACATTCGTAAACAAATAATAGTATGGGACTAAAACAAATTAAACAAAAATATTAGACTAAAAGAGTAACAAGTGGTATGCGTTGAAACATATGGTGGGCATTCGAGGAAAACTGGGCATTGATGAGGCTGCGAATTAGCTCAACACTACAAGTGAATAGTTGCTTCCGAATAGCAAACTCAGGTGGGTTTTAGTGTGGTCGTCGTTGTGCACTTCCACTTGCAGTTGCTTCGATGAGGGATAATACGAAAGGTAAGCAAGCAGCAAGCACACACTCAAAACGATGGTTCGGTTTTGATGGAGCAAGTTACATCTTGGAGCGTCAACCACTTATTCAACTGCATCAGCCACGCTTGTTCGCGCACTTCCTCAATTTTTATGCGTTTTATGCGAATTCACAAATAGTTGTTTGTTTCTGTGGATTTGCTGACCTCTTTTTTAATGTCTACATAAGGTGGGTAGCACTTCACCTATTTACTTGAAGTCGATATCGCCTTGTCTACCTACCAGAGGTTGGTAGCACTTTACCCGTCTACCTGAGGTCGATAGCGTTTTATCTACTTTCCCGAGGTCGGTAGCACTAGTCACTGAAATCGAATAAATTTATTTTAAACGATGTATCCTTTTTCGTAATTATTATTATTATCAAAATCTGTAATCATCTCCAACTACTAATCGAGGAAATCAATGACAGTTCAGCCGAATTTATTAAATTGAGTAAGTATTTGTTAAAATTTGAAACGAAATGTAGCGAACCTTGATTCAGCTGTGCGCACACAATTTTCCATCCTTTTTCCATCGTGCAATTCCTGAGATTTATCGTTTCCTCGACTTTCCGTGCATGAGCCCACTTCTTTGAGGAACCGTTTGCAGATTTTAAGCGAAATCGCTGCAGAATTTTAAAGCTTACTTGTTAATGGTTATAAATGACCGCTATTCATAGCGGATGATGTTCGTACCGATCCCATTTGAAATACCGGATAGTGCGCAAGAGCATCAGCAAATGATTACTACCCTTGTTTAAGGAGTAAGTACCAGAAATTTCAAAACTGTTCATTCACTTTCAATGAGCGCAGATATTCAATATGTTATTCGACTTTCTTTTATCAAGTTCAATTCCTCAAACGTTCAACAAACGCACTCTTAATCCACTTTAATGCCAAAGCTAAAAGAATACCGTTCCTTGACCGTTGTTCATGGATTATTTTGCCGATTCAAAGAGAAGGAATCCAGTGTGAAAATAGCCGAAACTGGTGCTCGAAATGTCACTTAGTGGAAGTTGTATTTGCTGCATCGAAAAGACAATTGAGAACATTTCGATTGAAGAACACAGATCGTTGCAATTGTGCTGACTACAAAGCATCTTATTCAGAATTTCAGTTCTTCAGTTCCCCCACCCCCCCCCCTCCCCCTACCTTTTTACTAACACTTTTTTCCTTAATTACCGAAGTAGTTGTTTTCATTTAAATTCTAAGACGACTTTCTGTGGAAAAACTGCTACACATTTCGGTATTCGATAGTTTTCTTTGAATGGCTCTAAGCAAATCACCGTAGCATTGGAAAAATTGATATTTTTTCTTCTAAAAGCCTTTTATCTCTTTTGTTTCATGTGGAATTTTTAAGACAGCAATAAAATTTTGTTAAAAAACGAAACTTTTAAATGAAACGATCTTCTTCCATGTGGTAATTCATAGCGCTCGCTTTTAAGTTGTGTCCGGTATTTAGTTCTACAGCATGTCCAAGAATGAAAACACTTTTTTGAAAATTGTCATGCTTTCTGCGCTTTTCAAGTTTGTCTATTGCTGTGTAATCCAATGAACGCTCAGCAATTCTGCATAACAATGAAAGAATAGATTACGAGAGCAGACTACAAAAAATGTTTCGTTATTCCCCCACTGGATTTGTTGCTGAACACTAACGTTATCATTTAACGTTATCATATTTGCTCCATCTAAAACAATTTTGCTATCGCAATTATAATTTTAAATTATTCGATTTATATTTATGGCGTCGTTCAACGATGTCTACAAATTCTTTCAGCTCACTTGTTCCATAAAATTCTGTCGCTCCTTCAGTGCTTTGATTTTATTTTCTGTCAAATGTGAGTCATATATCGCCGCTAAGAAATTCGCATTATGGAAGCAGAAATTTTACCGTAATATTCATCTCACAGTAGCACTCTAACAAATATGGAAAATAGTTTTATTCGTCATGATTTTGCGTCGGTACAGTGGTTTTATTTGCCGTAGCATAGTGATTATTTCACAGCTGTATCACAGTATAACTTCAATATTATTTAATGTGAGATGATCGGCGTGATGGTTTCATTTGTCTATTTGATCGTGACCACGTAACGGATCGATTTTTTGATCAATTTTCGGTGCAGAGAAGCGCTTGCAGTAAGTATTAAGTCAAAGAATGAGGCCTATTAAAACGAAAACAATACCGCTTTGTTGGGCTTAGCAATTGCTGTGAACTCTGATAAGCACGTATTCTGATTTAACCGGTAGTACTATGTTGTAGTTGTAAATTCATGTGTCCTTAGTGTCTATGCTCTTAAAACGTGTGTGAAGTAAATTACGAGCTAATCGGTTCATAACTATCATCTACTTTCACAGCATATTCGTCGCTTCTATTTGTGTAACTTTTCTTCTTATTTTTGCAAAATCTGCAAAATTTTAGAGCAATAGTAAGTTCATTCGTTTATTTTCTTTATTTCTCCATTTAGTTTTTGAAAATGAATTTCGTTCTTCAATATAATCTTACACAGTGATGAGCGAAATGATTTATTGACCACTCATATCAAACAACGTTTACTGCTACGAGTTTGATTCATTGCAATGGAGTGGGTAAATGTTCACGTACAAGTATTACTATGGCCATTTGATAATCTTAATTTTTTTTCTTTGTTGTATTTTTTTGTGTATTCTATCCTTTCTGAATGTATACGTTCCAAAAGCTTCTGCACAACAAAAATTTTGAAATTTCTCTTCGCCACTCGTTGTCCTCTCCTTGCCCATCCCCCATCCCCACCATCCTCTCACCTCCTTTCACGCTTTTGAAATTTCGGCCATTACTGCATCAATTCAAACGATTCAGAAGTTTATTCTTCTCATTCGCAACAGTGAGCTGTCTGATGACATTAGAATTGCCAAAATTGTTCGTTTCTTTCAAGGGACATCAATTGCGAAGCAATTCAATCACCATTAGACAACTAATCTCTCGATTACCATCGAGGTGGGCATTATGACTCATGCATTGAGGAGTTGATGCGATGCCACATGGATTCGCGTGCTTCCCATCTCGCTCTTTCCTCAACTGCTTTTCCACACTCTTCCCACGAAATATTGCTGTGTTGTTCTTTACTTTACTCTGCTGTTAGAGTTGCCAATAACATAGTTTGTGCTTATGACGTAGAGTGGCACATTGGATGAAGAACGTGCTTTTAAATATGTGTGAAAAAGATCGGCATTAATCTATTTGCGACAATAATCATAAAGACTAGATAAAAGACTCCTACTCCATTGAGTTTAGCAAAAAGCCTAAACGCCGGAGTGCAGGATTCGTAAGCATGACGACATATGTACGATGTATACACCTGAGTGAGAAACACAGGTGTTGCTTATACTCGAATTTCTTGTAGTGGTGTGCAGTTTGCATGTGAATATGAAAAAAAATTCCCCTTATTTGCACTGAAGATAATTTCACTGGAATAAGTTCAAACCGTTATCTGGAAGTAGGGTACTGAATGCAGTCATATGCGGAAGGTTACGCTGGGAAAACATATCCAAAAGCTGTACTCCGAAACGACATCCAGAAGTCACAACCGGAACCATATTCGGAAGTCACACCTGCAAGCCACGTTCGGTAGTCATGCCCGGTAATCACATCCGAAAGTCGGATATACTTTGCGTGAATTATCTCTTTTCCTTTTCACAGAACTGCTGCACTGATATGCGATGTATAGTGATTTGTTGTCGAGAAATGTGCACATGAATTTGAACAATGTGACATCAATATATTTGAATTTCAGCCGTTGCAAAGCGCACCAGATTCGTCTTCCAAGACTATTTTTCCGCTTCAGTTTCGGTGGGAAAGCAAAAATCTTTGGATTTCCTATTCCTTCCAAACTTTTGGCTGAAAAGCTGTTCCTCCTAACTGTCATCATAAAGTGTGCACTGTGTGCATCACTTGTATAAAATTGAAAATGAATTCACAAAAATAAATTCGTGAGTGAAAATTGCGAAACGATATGTTCCTCTTTTACTTCTCCTTCCTTCCATCACTCCTCGCCCTCCACCTGGAGCATCTCGAGTTCCGCGTGAGTGTACGTGTACTTATATTCTTCTGGAAGTCCAACAGTTTCACTAATTGGTTGATGCTGCTGGTTGCTGTCGACTGTTGTTTTTGCTTAGCAGTGTTCTATCTATCACGTCGATAGGCAGTAAAATGTCTTATAGCATTCTACGCACTACAGTTTGTTGAAATCTCTTTATATTTGACAGTCAAAGAACGACACTCGGAAAGGCCCATAGGATTTGTCGTATCGGATACGAATTGTTCGGAGGGATTTAGTGAATTGGATAAGTGCCACATCACATGATATAAATCATTCATGCACTTTGTTCGATTTATGTATTCCTTGAATATTAACGGAATCTCAATATTAATTGACACAATATTAATGAAATTTCATCGTTAATGGATACAATATTAAAGGAATACATCACTAAACTTTCACTTTTTGTGTCATTGTTACTGCATCGATAATTTCGCTTCATCGTTATGAACGATAACGTAAAGAGGTATCGTAAATGCGTTTGATCACCGCGAATGAAGCATTTTCCAACTTCGATCACAATAGATGAGTTTCTCCCAAATTATTTTGAGGGAATTTTTCGTTAAAGAAAACTCATTTTTTTGCTTTGGCCAATTCTTAATTGATCCTGCATTATTTGCTATTATTAATTAATGATTCACTTTTAAAGACAATATGATCTTAGCGTTGTTACTTGCACAAAAGTTGCCTAGTTAAATATGCTATCTCTATCAATGTCTTTTCTCCATTAGAAACTTTCAATCACTCCCATATCGATAGATTTTCTATCCTGTTTTAATTCACTTAAAACTTATTTCCCCGCATCGTTTTATTCTCTCTCTGTATACGCATTAATGTTCTTGAGACGTGATCGATTTGTTTTATTTCTTGCACGCCAACATTGTGACGATGAAGTGAAACGTTAGATAAGCACAGTGCTAGAGGAATGCAGCTCAAGGAGAACTTCGAAAATCCAGGGCTGTTTGAACAGATTTTCTTTGCATCAATGTCAACATTTATATTCGCTTCAATGCAAAAAGATCTTATGTGGCAGTGCGTTCAACTCAGTGAATGGGGCTTTGCGTCAAAACTATGCTTCTATGTTTGTTGCATTTCTAAGATATTTCAAAAATGTTTCGCTTTTGTTTGCAGCAGTTTAAAAAAAAATCCTCTTTCATTATAGATATATGAAGCGTTTCTATGAGTTAAGCTTCAGTGTTTTGCTGTTGCAAACATCACACATATGTGTACATATATATACAATAATGCGCTTTTCGGGAAATCTTGTGGAAACGCGTTGTGTATTAGTCTCTGTGGCGCCCTTTCCCGGTTTGTTTTGTTTCTCTGATTTATGAGTGATTGGGTGGGCTATGTATGAACCGTTGCAATGAAGCGTGCTGTCATGTTGACAAAATCAACATATTGGCGCGCACGCATTCTTGTCGTATGATATAGAAAGCTTGCGTTAACGAATCAGCCCCATAAATGTTTGAGCACCTTTTCAAATGGGAATAAAACTATAGATACATTTTGTGCAACGGATTGCTTTCTGCAACGTTTTTTTCCGGCCAAATTTGAAATGCAGTTGTGCTCTACACCATTTCTTTGCATAAAATTTTCGCCTCGATATCTCAATAACTCAATTCATAACCACGCAGTTATGACGTAGATTCAAGTGTTGTAACTCCTCTTGTCAGATGAGTATTCGCGAGAGATTAGATTTGTGTTTGAAAATTTTAAAAAACGTTTCACTTTGATTATAGCATTGCTTTGAGCGTATTATCTCTTTATTCAAAAACCGGAAATTCGATAAATCTCTATATCAAATCGATTCTTTCACTAGTAATAGAAGAATATGATGTAATTGAATTAAATAGTGCAACGAAATTGTTAGAAGACAAAAGCGTTAGTCAATTCTAGTACAAGTCAATTAGATTAGAGTTGATGCGAAGAAGAAGAAAAAGAAGAAGAAGAAGAAGAAGAAAACAAAGAAGTAATAGAAGAAAAATAAAAAGCGTTAAACGTTAATAATTGAATCGATGTGAAATGAGAGAATTGTAAATGTGCAGTGTTGGGTTGCTTCTTGTGTAATTATCATGTGCAAAATAATTCAGTTTTAAAAATGCATCAAACGGAAACGCACTTCACTGTTTCGTTCTCGATTTTGTTATCCACAGTGGGTGGCGTTTTAAATCAACGATCGTTCATCGTATTCATTCTTTGTCTCTAACTTCTTACCTTTTCGTTGTTTCATTATCGCCCTTACTCTATATGCGAAAAAAAAAGTGAAATATTTTCTACGCTCAATGTATTTTTCTAATAGAGTATATAAATACTAGCCAAGAGTCATTAAAAATGCATTAGTTAACACTCGTTTCAGTTGAATCTTCAGACCTACAAATTAGGTTCATCGGACAACTAAATAAAAAACCCACTGAGCTGAATTCTTTTTGAGTAATCAGTTTGGACAATTTGACGATGAAGTAAGTGACTGGACCATCTGATATTAATTTCGTATGCAAATACTTGGCCGATCGGCATTCACAAACTCATAGCGCATCTGTTATTATGTTGGGACCTAATTGTGGAATATATTTGAGAATATTGCGTATTGAACGTCTCAAATTTTTGCACTAGTGAAATAGTTTTCAGTATGCGAATTTGATTGCGTCATTCTATCTTGGCGATTAGCATATTATGATCTATTTAAATTATGCTCACCTGTATGCTTATATGCTCATTCATTTGATAGCCTCGTCTGCTCAGTCTAGCTGAGCTGAGGTCATGAAATCAGATAGAGAAAAGACATTCAAGGGATTTCGTTGCAATAAAATTAAGCGTGTCATTGCGTACAGCGAGCAACTTTCAACAATCGGAACATATTGGCTCATGAATTGAATTTGTTGCCGAACGTTTTGTTGCGCATTGCTCTCATTCCAGCGATTCGACGAGTGCGACGGGTTTTCGCATTCGAAGCGCCACTTTTCCTGCTGGACGTGCTTTTGAAGAAAAGAAACGACGACCCTGCGTTGCACACACGTTTTCATTTCAAATACTGCATTGGTTTATCACACACGAAAGTTCACTTTGTATGTGCGTGCGTGTGTCTGTGTGTATTTGCGAGCATGCGCGTATGTCTTGTGTTTTTGTACATGTGCGCGTCTGTGTTTCCATTTCTTATCATACTAAGCTAAGCAAGAGATGCTTGCTGATAATTTTTCTGAATCTATATCTGATTTAACGAATCCAGCTCACCTAAGATGCCTAGGCGTTCTTTATTAGATGCTTTATGATTTAAATACGTTCACACAGTCGATGATGTCGTCCACCTGAATTTTTTAAAAATTTCCTCTAAAATAATCGTTCCTTTTCGTCAAATGGTTTATCTTTTCCAATAGATTTGAAAATTTTTTTCTGTAAAACTCTAATGAAAGGATTTTTTTTTGTCAGAACGTTGAAGCATTTTCACTTCGTCGCAAAATTGCCATATATAGCATCTTTCATACAAATAACTGAATAGGGGCTGAGTTGAAGCACAACCTGAGGATGATGTTGGGTGCACTCATGAAAAATAATGCAGCGAAAAATGCAAAATATCGAAGTCGGCTTCATTTATCGATGGATGCATAATGACGTAAACACTATCACACACATTATATGTCTTCTAAATTGTTATACACTTCGAGCAGTCTTTGCAAGTTTCATTAGCCTTGAATAGACGTCAAGGTGATTCTATGAAGAGCGGCTCAAAAGTTTTGCGTGAACCATATAGACGAGTAGCAGAGCAGCTGATTGGATGTTGTTTGCGCGAACGACCTATATATATATTTTTTTTTTGGACTCACCTTTTAAATAGGAGCATGTATGAGCGCAACAGTTTGTGTTTGCCGAAGCCATTGTTGAGTTAGAGGTGCGTAATGCTTGTGGTTGGTTGGTAGGGTTGACGCCACTCGTACATCCTTAGCAATGCGATTGTTGGAATTCAGAGTGGATTACTTTACCAAATGTGTCTCGCTAATGTATATGGGAGTGCAGGGTTTATTTATATTGTGATCAAATGAATCACTTCATTCATACATCAGATATTGCGCCTCAACTTCGAACTTTTTACGGGGCGTTTTCTTAACGTTTTAAGTGCCGGCTGACTTTCATCCACGGATTATTGTATGCACGTTCAGGTTGTTCTATTCAAGCATCACTATATTTCCTCATTTCCTATTGCATTGCTTAGAGTTTCGCCCATTAATATTTATAGCACTCTTTGCAGACATATGAATGCGTGCCGGTGGTTGTCTTTATATTGTAGTATGAAGAAATCATTTCTTCGCTAATGAGGCATTATTCAATTTTGAGGGTTTTAGTGAATTGTTTTTAGTACTGTTCACAACGGCGATGTTGTCAACCGATCTGCATTCGTTGGTTGTTTTGCACCATCGAAAAACAGAACGGAATTGAAAAAAGCGAATTTTTTTCAGAGAGGGAAGCGCGTTTATATGGCCCCAAATTATTGGGAGAATTCACAGCGCTTTGTTGATCAGTTCGGCGACTCGGATTGGTATGGTAAACGGCCATTCAGTTATGTGGAATCCGTGAAGGAGCTTGATAAACAGCTTGCAAGAGTGCGTACTTCGCCCTCAAAGGTATACGTTTGTTCCTCCTGGTATATTTCTAGAGAAATATTTTTTTTCGATGATACCATTTCCAACATATCTGCGTTTACCTTACTTAAAATGACCACTGAAACATATATCGCTATCGCTTTTATTGTTGTGAAAATGTTCGAAAATTGATAAGCCGGTTTACAAGACGTTTCGCTTGATAGAGTGCTTGAACTAGATCTCAGATAAGGATGTTGGCAAGAAATTTGAATAACTGCTTAATTTTCAATAATCGTGCTGTAACAGAAACAAAAAGGCATGACTGTATTCGTGGGTGACAACATTTTGTCGAGTTTCATCTTGAATTCGAGATCAAAGAACGATAAACGAAACTTAACTGTCATTTAAAATTAAAGTGTTTACATTTTTAGCGGATTTTCTAATTTGGTACGTACCCTATATTAAATTGCTATTTTTTTAAATCTATTTTTTATTTATTAACTAATGTCTTCCATATTTAAAACTAGTACTTCATAATATAAATATATGCACGTATACATTATCCAATATATTCGTATATTCTATACTATCCAATATTTGAATATAATGATGTCATAATTAGCGCCGAAATGGTATTACGTCTCATCTAACTGCTTGTGTTAATCATATTCGCCACACTGAAATCAGCAAACGTATTTGACTGAAAAAAATTTTCACTTAGAAAGCTTGATTTTTCGTTCACTAATTTGCAACGATTCTAATTAAATCCTTCAGATTTCAACGTTGGCGTCATTAGAACTTATTTCACAACTCGGGTACCATCTTATTTTTAAATCTTCACAGTGAGAGACCATCCTTCTCCATTCCCGTCCTGCCGTCACTTACGTTATGACAACGTCACGCATATGAGGAAGTATCCTGTGGCGATAATTGAACGTGACTGAAATTTGCCAAAAAATGGCTCAGTTTGATTGTCGTTTGGGAATGCAGTGGAAAATTAAAAATCTCGTTTTGCAAAATTTGACGAATAAATAGCAGTTAGAAAGTGAAACTTTATTCGGCGATTTACTACTTGCAGATTCTTCACGATGGGAAGAATGTGACTATTTTTGTCGACATGAGTTGTTTCTCGCCTGAAGAGATTAAAGTATGTTCAGTGCGTAATCTTTGCTCTTTTAACTTGGCCTCTCATGCACGCTTTCACCTATAATTGAAGTGGAAATCGGTGAATGAAGAGGTTCTAAATTTCGATTGTTTTAGGGGAAATTGCTGTCAATTTAAATTTTATTAAGCTCAGAGTACAGGTTTTCCTTAAGGCAGTCTCCATGAGTGGAAGCACTCCATAAAAATGCTGTTCCTAGCAAAGTTAGATTATATGTTTACCATATAGACATTTACTATAAACTAATGAATCAAAAAAAAAATATTGTGTTGTTTTAATTTTTTTTAAAGTAGTTTG
Organism: Ascaris suum; assembly: GCA_013433145.1. NCBI lineage: Eukaryota > Metazoa > Nematoda > Chromadorea > Rhabditida > Ascarididae > Ascaris > Ascaris suum. The sequence continues at coordinate 2,939,681 of CM024187.1, forward strand.
AATGCAATGAATTAATTGAGTAATGCAAATGATGATATCGTTAATGCAAATATAATCCACTTGCATTCAAAATATACGAAAATTTTTTTAAAATACAGTAATTAAATCACTAAATTTGTTGTCGCTCCAAATTCGAGTCATGTCGTAGGCATTACTCGGTAACTGTAGAACGCTGGCTGGTGGAATTCCAGGTAATTATTGATTACCGAAATTACCGAAATCGAAATCGGCAAATTTCAGCATTACCGAAATCGGCAAATTTCTCCTTGTGTAGTAGAAAAAAATCCCACCATTGCATTAATGAAATGACAAAGTTTACGACCCGTGTGGAAAAATTTTCTGTTATTTGAAAAATAAAAAAAAAAAAATTAAAGATGCGAAAATTTATTGAAAGATATATTTTATAGGGAAATGTGAACATTTAATTTCAACTTAAAGGCGGCATTCTTTTTACAAACGGTCATAAATTCATTTCATTTTCAGATAATTGTTACTGGAAATCGCTTAACGGTTCGGGCCACTTCAACAGTGCGTCTCGACGAGAGACATTCGGTCGACAAAGTTTTTATACGCAAATTCGTACTCGCCTCTGAAATTCTAATCGACACTGTCACAACTGATCTCAACAGGTTACATGCGAGATGTACTTAATTTCAGTTATTTTGATTGTAATTCTTCGAATAAGATGATAGTGGAACTCGACGATCTTATGCCACAGATCGGTAGCACCAACGTTTTAATTTAGTTTTAGCAAACTATATTAACGATAACCATGAGAACGGGGAAGAAGTAAATAGCTGTTGTAGTTATCTGTTTCGTTCTTGCTCAGCGGCTACTTCGAAGGTTTATAATTCAATTTTTCGACGAAAAAAAAAACAACCAGACACTCGAAGAAAAATATAAATAACTTTTTACTTGCGACAAATTTAAAAAAAAAATCTGAAGCGTAATTGAAGAACAACCTAAAATCCTGAGGAGTTATGAAGACCGACGAAAGAACGACTTTTTATGACATGAGAAACAAGTAAGAATTTTTTTTTTTCTTCTGAATTTGGGATCTGATGGCTTTATCGAACGGTATTGATAATGGTATATCATTATATAGGTGCATCTATTTACTTTGAGTTTCTATTCTTCTCTAGAAAATATATTTTTTCTAAGTTAGTTACATTTTAGGTTGTGTATGCTAACAATTAAAGCAACTCGTATATGAAAAACGCTGATTGATTTGAAGCACACTCTACATTCTCTGTGATAATGGTTGAAGTGATTTCATATTGTGCTCATCAACCATTCCTTATATAACCGAGCCCATACTCAGTTTTTTTTTCGTAGATTTTTCTGATTGCTAACTTAATTAACGATTATTGAATTTAACGATTCGATACAAATTCGTCTATTGCTCATATACGCTTTTTTTAAAGACGTATTACTGCATGCTTAGAAACTATGCATCCCAAGAATTTATACAAATCTAGATGAAATTTTTCAAACCCCCCCCCCCCCCACTATAAAATGCATCGACCTTTATTTTCAAAGCATTAGCACTCCCTCTTATAGTTATCAAGAAATATTTAGTTCAATTGAAAATATTTAAATTAAACTCTTCCATATATGTGTTACTCTTTCGTTTAAGTCAGAAGGAAATTTCCTCATGTTTCATTTATATCGCATAAATTAATATCTCAGCGTGAAGAATTGTTTCGGCGTCAATGATAATGCCGAAAATAACCATTGTTCGTCAGTTGTACAAATGTAGCTTAAAGGATCATATAATACGTCCGCCTCCTCTCAAAACTTGTCTCTTTTTTTCTTCTTTCTATTGCTTCTTTTTTTTTACTATATAAATATAAGCAGTGTTAAAGTATGCATTAATAAGCGTTTATCGTCAAATACTTTTCACTCATATTTTTTGCAATATGGCTAAATTTTTTGCGCCTTAAACAATGCTATTTATTTCGCTTATAAATAAACGACGTTCTTACTTGTTGCTGATTTCACATTCACAATAAACGTCGTGAACGTTATTAACCGAATATTTTCAGCCCTATGTCCTCTCGTTTTTATAAAGAAACACTCTTTTTTATCAGGATTTAAATGCCACGTTCATCGATCCATAAAAGCAAACCGCTGAGCGAAAAATTAACTCATCAATGGCCTATTGGAATGATATCGCGTGGAATGTTTTATCCGCCCTGTATAGAAAGTGGCATGAAGTTAAAATATATATCTTGTCTTTTCAGATTATTTATCGCCTTCGGCTTGACTAATGTCTAGTTCAAAAATATCCGAAAACAACAGTTGTTTGTTCGGCATTCAAGCAAATCAATTTTTTCACTATTTTCTCGGTCTATTTGACTGATTTTGTAATGTCCCCTTTGATTGCTTTCGATAAGATCTAAAAGACTTCATGCCACTTTCTTATACAAAATTATCATTTGGAGCCGACATCTGAGATTCTCCCAAACTGTTCATCAAGTTCTACAACACAAGAGCATTATGCACGACTTTTGCTGCAGCTAAAATCATGCTGCGTCAACTTGAGGGACTTGAGTGCCTCATAGTGCAGCTCGGTTTCGTTGATTTTTATACGATGCTTCAGCGCATTGCAATTGAAGTGCAGCTTCTGATAAATTATATTAGTAGAAAACAATACGTGACTCTACAGATAAGTATTAAAGTACAGTTATGTTTCCATCGGTTCCGATCGTTGTGACACCCTTGAATATACTTATTTCGCACAACACCTGCTTTAAAAATTATTTCATGATTTATTTAATTTTCATTTCTGAACTCACGTAAAGGAAAATATTTGATTACTTAAGATTTGGAAAAAAGAGACAAAAAAACAAAACCAGCCAAGTGATAAGATGGAAAAAATGGGAGCGTAAAAGATCGAAAGTTAGTTTGAAAGGAAACCACTTTGGAAATTTATTTTACCGTCTTTTTTGGTATGAATATACTTCTCGTGAGATGTTTTGCAGCGTGTTTATTGGTGGAATTGCGGCGTGAATGTTTGAAAGGATTAAGGCATCATCATATTGGTTAACGTTTGTGAAGGTTCACACATTGTCGCAATTGTATACAGTCTAATCCTGTAAGCGGATCCAACGATGCACAAAACTTTGCCGCTGAAAGACTTCCTCTTATCGTGCGAATGAGTCGCAGTATGGATGTCGTACTTTTGCCGCCACACCTTCAAATTACCTATTCATTGTTGATGACTCTCTTTGTATCGACACATAGACCGCCGGCTCTATAAAATTTTATATCGGCAAAATCGACTTCATGTGAATCGGGTCACTTGGAAGCGATATGAAGAGACATTCATTCATAATCAATACCTCGTTGATTAAAGTAAAGTACAGTGAAGTAAGGTGAATCGGGTTTATTTCGAAGACATTTTATGGTTTTCGTTGATATTTGACAGCGAGTTTTAAACAATGCAACAATTTATGAAGTACCATCGCTTATAAATTATCGATAGATTATTGATAGTTTTTTTCCGCGCCTAACGTTCTCGAAATTCTAGGCGAGTTCTAGGCATATGCACATTTCATGGGTCATTGTTGCAAGAAGTAAACAGTAACGGTGCATAAGTTCTTTTTAGTGAATGGCAATTAGTGTAAATTTCATACGATCGCGTAATTTAGCAGCAGTAGGGCTTGAGCAATTTTTACAGCTACAAATTTAAGCTCTGAAGAGGATTTACTCGATCATTATGCGCTTTTAGCATGTGTTAGGCCTCTTCCCCTAACCTTAAGAAAAAACGCGGCATATCAAAACGCTTCTTTCTTTGCCATCGCAAGTTACTTGAGCTTGGGCATATCATCACTGTCCTCCTAACTTAAGAGAGCGGCATTTTTATGTGGTATTCCTTTTAATATGACTATAAAGTAGTTTCTGAGAGGTGCAGTCACTCCAAAGCTAACAATTTATTTCAAGACGTGATTAGTTCAAACCATTTGACAGCCGAGACTGCTAAAGAACCTCATGGAAATCGATGATTTTCAAATTTCTTCATTTGCGCACATTATTCGTACGAGCGTATTCTCACAAATACCCTCAAGCGTAGTGTTAAGCCACTCGCCTCCACAAGGATTCTGTCTTCGACCATTGCCTATTGTAGTAGGGCTTGCACAGCACTTCGAACTTTGTTTTGCGCCATCTTAATATGAGAGAACATAAAATGATTTATGAGCAGTGAAGACAGCAGAATGCAACAAATCATTTCTGATGTTTGTTGCTGTGTGTATGTGTATGTTTGAGGAAGTAGTTGAGGAATTAGCGAGTGATGAGGCAATTTCATTAATTGTATGCGAGTGCGTCTTTAATTGTATTCGTCGAGATAAACGTGACGCCTGCTGTGCTCAGCATATACCGTCACCGAACAACTGCATTGTAAATATCCTATGAAGGACGCAATCAGTGGGAAAGGGCCTCTTCGCACCTCAAATGCCATAGCTTATTTGATTGAACTCGTGCGATCATCTCCTTGCTCACACCATACGCTTATTCACCTTGTGACAGTCGTCACCACTGATATTTCGCCGACTTCCCTCAAGGAATGCCTTCAATACCGGAAGCCTAATGCGCGAATGTAAACGACCACGATAAACGATACACTTTATAGCAGCGATATAATAATCAGCTTCCTCATTTCAGCATTGAAACGGAAGTGCGACTCCATTAGCTTTATACCAAAACGGTGCTTCACCTCACTTTCCACACAAAAAAAGTCGACTGTTACAACGCAAATGCCGTTTCCGACAGCAAAACGCATCACTTAAGCGACATGATACATGACCGTTGCAAACAACCGCTTTCTTAAATAGGCGCTGAAGTCGCTTCTATTTCCTGTAGACAACAAGCCTCTGCGTATCTGTGTCACTGAATGGCATGATTAGCTAATACATGATTGTACTCTCTAAATAATTCGTTGCAACAAGCATTTCATACAAAAAATAAGCCCGTTAACAACAGAAACTAGGTAAAGCCGCAAATTATACAGTGTACAAGTAAACAACGTTAAGCGAAATGCAAATTATAGTATATTTCGATCCAAATCGCAGCATAAAATAATCATTTATTTTCGCCTCAGTCGACGGGAAATTTAAAAGTTTTCTACAGAATTTCAACAGTCTCAATAAAGTTGAGTAAAATAAGCATCGTAGCATTAAGAGGGGCAAGATTTAAAACTCCAAAATTTAATAAATGAATGAAATTTTCTCTTCAAACGAGTTTTGATCATTTCTGGTGGTGGCTCTCTCTCAAAGAGAATCTGCAAATATGCTTCATTTTGCGATCATTATTGAAATAATTTACATAGATACGAACTAAATGCCATTCCCTATAGTATGTAGTGGCAAATATTCAAATGAGCACACTGTGAATTCAATCGCTTTTTAATGGAACGTAGATTACTGTGGAATGTGAAAACGCAAATAATGAGGGGAAATAATCGTTTTGAGAAATAAATTCTGCATCGCAATGCAGTACTATATCACAACATAGAAACGGTTTTGCCATAAAAGGCTAAGCAACGCCGATTCAGTTATCACTTTACGAGAAACATACAGTACACATTTCTTATGGCAACTAATGGCGCTTCTTCAATTATATAACGATTTTGCATTTTGTTGATAGAACGGATCTGCTGGAATGCCACATTTAATTTGCGTTTCTCCTTCTCTTTCCCTCTCTATTTTCTCCTCTCTTCCCCACACCCAAGAAACATTTATTTGATTCTCGATGAGTTCTATCATGAGCAGTTCAAAGCAGAGAAGCTTTATAAATGATTCCAGAAATTAGATGGCATCGTTTGAAAAAATATCAAACAGATGATTGTTATATATTGAGAGCTTTCATTAAAAAAGATCACTAAAAGGACTAGTCAGATTTCTCTGATTTATTTAATGTTTTTGGATGAGAATATCAGATATTAATGCAGACATCGATGCATTACCAATCGACTGTTTGAAATAAAGCTCAAGAAGGATCGACTCGAATTGTGGCATTGTCTCTAGCAAAACCATACACGATATGTACCGCAGTGGTTGACATGGATATGCGATCTGCTGATGCTGTGCTAAATTGAATGCAGAAAGCTGCTCCATTTGTGCATGACGCCCTAAAATATGCATCCACTGAATAAAATTTGATTTCTAGTGATGACACATTTCCGGAAATTTGAATTCCTTTCGCAAATACTACGAATGAGCCGATAAGCGATGATTCTGATAGTAAAATGTCCAGCTTACTTCCTCCAAAGATTGATAATCTGCTCCAAAGTCGAAGATGAATATCGCAGTTACAAATATATGGTGATGTATGAAGGACCTCGGCGAAAATATGCAATTTTCTGACTCTCGTTAAAAGTATAACGAAAAAATTGAAAGAAAAGCGCTTTGAAAGTGAAAGTAGTGTGTTAGAGTTCATCGACATGCACGCATCTTCATTTCAGCTATAACAAAAATCTTGAAAGTACACCAAGTAAGGTCACTGTGCACTCCGTCATTGCGAAAGTTCAACTCTCTGCTCGAGTACTCAATTCTAGCGCTCAGTTTCCCAGCTTTTTACTGCGGTGAGAGACGAGCATTCGTTCAACAAATATGGTACAAGCTAGGCAGAATAAATAGAGCATTTCAACAAGCAGCTTTTATTCTACTGTCTAGGCCTCTTCTAATAGGTTTTTATTTTATATATATAGGCTAACCCTATCACAAGTTAAATTTTAGTAGATTATATCAGCGCTATAGTATGGCATGAATCATGTTCTATGGGGCATTTTAAAGCAACACTAAATTACCTTTCATAAGGCTCAGGAGACGTAAATGATTGAATTCATTGGCGTCAAGAGCAAGTTGTTCGAGTTGTGCAACCACGGAAACTAGCCTCGCCCTAGTCTGTACGTCCGACACTCGTTCATTGGCCAACGTCGAGCTTTGCATAAGGCGATTTTCTACAGCTGACAATAAAAATAGAACGCCCCATGACGAACTGAATGCCGAGACCTGCAAACGAGTGCTGTCGTTACTTTTCTTTGCTTTCTTCACAATATTTCAAGTTCGCAGTGTAATAGTGCCCTCTTCTTTCCATCTCTTACTTTTGATCAGTGAAAGGCCTAGTAAGAAAATCCCCGTGACTTGCACTAGGCTTTTTTAATGAGATAGGGTTAAACCACAAAAGGAATTTCTTGAAACCCCCACCTCAACCTCTCGCTCGTCAACTGGAGAGGTATTTCAGGTTGGGGTATCCCTGAACCTCTGTGGGGGCCAATTGAGCTCGAATATCTCCAAGACACTACCAGAGTCGAACTAAATCATCATGTAAAGCCGAAAGGAAATGAATGCAGAAGCAATGCAATAATTTTCACTTCATGCAACAACTATCAACAAGTTTTGTGCAAATAGTACTGTAAACGGAAGCTTGTCTAGCATCTGCTCTAACCTGATCATCAGGGATAAGCATACAAAAGGAATGAGAGATTTCGACCAATGAAGAATCTGAAAGAAAAGTCGAGCGGCTGCGTCTTTTGACGTCGTCGCAATATCGCTATTTGCACATGAGGCCGGTGAGTCCGAATCCGAACCGAATTCTGGCTGAAAGAAAAAAATTTCAAATTCCGCCTCACTAAAAATTCTCCACATTAGCAATGGCTCATTTTGATCTCTTGACGCAGACAAGAATCATCCCACACCTCTTATAGAATACATTAATATCATTTATTTGCGATGCTTGCTCCCGTCTCATTGCAGTACCTTTTTTTAAAATCAATGAATAGTTAATTCATCGTCATGTATAATTTATGATAATCCTGCTGTTTTCGTTAATCAACATAATCCTGTAGACGTGTTTTCCATTCGGTAGGGCGTTTGCATAGAACCAGTCTGGTGACCTAAGAAAACCATTGGATATGTTTCAAATGAAAAAAGTTCTCTTATATGCATCCTGCAATTCCAAAATTTGTCGTTGAAACGATCGCAAAATTTTCTAGAAAATGTGCGATTGTTGTTGAAGTTGATAGCCTCCTGCTGTTGCAAAAAAAAAGGAAACAGATTTTTAACGAACCGATCTGTCGCGATTAGGTGGGGTAGATGCATATAACGCAATATGTCTTCGAATTGTGGCGTTTCTGGGACCACGCTCATGTTGGACAGCTTCTTTATTCATACCGATTTCGAGGCATTTAGTAAGTCTACAAGCCCGACATTGATTGCGATGCGTTTTGTCAACGAGACATTTTTCCTTCCTCACCACCACCTCGATTCTTGCACACATACTGACGATGACGTCGAATTGAACGCTATAACACAAGCTCAATTTCCCTATTAGGTTTTTCACTTGGAATTTCTCCATTAAAGTGCTCACTGAGTTTGGTGTATCGAAGAAATACAAGTTTAGCGCATTCTTAGATATTGTTCATATCTTAACGGTAGGTCTCCCTTATGAAACTAAAATTCTGAGTGGGGTTGAAGTTCGAATAGTTGAATGTCAAGGATTTTAGTGAGAGCGGCTAAGTTTTAGTACTGAATATCGTAAAACTAGGAATGAGAGGAATCATTACCTTAAAAAAGCCTGCACATCCATCGCAACTGAAAATACCGTAATGTTTTCCAGACGAGTGATCTTGACATACGCGACAAGCACGTCTAGTAATATACGACCTGAAAGACAATTAATTCGTTTCGTCGTTCATCAACTACTTCAGCAATACCTCAAGCATGCAGTTATTAATGTCGACATTCATTACATTATGCAGACACTGTTTGCACCTTTCGAAACTAACAAAGGTGAGAAACGATAAGTGGCAATAAATCACTAATAAGCAGCGTCCTAAAGCTCCTTGCCTTTCTACTACTTATCTTAAAAGTGTCCACAATGGGTCCATTTCATCGGCTCACTTTAAACAAAGAGTCATTTCGCTTGCACTTCGCCACATATAGAAATGAAACAGCGGCTGCGTGGGTAATGTCTTCGTAGCAGCACTGTATTGTTAGCGGCAGGCTTTCATGGCTTTCTTAGGACCCAAGCTCCATTGCCATATAGCGCGGTTGTAAACGACGAACTAAGTTTTCTATGGCTGGTCTGAACGGGTAGCGCCGATAAAGGCAGCCTATTAGATTTCATGCCAAACGTCTATCCAGAAGAAATTATCTACAGCCATCAAACGATAGTGATATCTTCCACCGGGAGGACACGTCATCAACAGATAAGGGTCTAATGCAAAGGTGCTTAGCATTATTCTCTCTCAGAGATCGTGGAACATGATGTGAAGTTTTCGATTGGCGTCTCCCCTTTCTCTTTTCTTGCTGCTTCCTTGATCGAGAATCATCCTCCCTCATCTCGCTTACAGCTCTTCCTCTAGTTATTATCAATGAATTTTCATCTCTAAGATTAGCTGATATTATCAGCATCAATTGATAAGGCCGATGGTGGATTTGTGGGGAGGGGGGGGGGGGGAAAAGGGAGGGCTTGACGGAAAGGAGAAAGGGAAATAGATAGAGCCTATGTGGTACAGGTCCTCAGATGATACGCTGAATAAACTTTTTTGTTGCAAAACAGTTAAAATAAGAGACTCGGCGTTACTTCCGCCGCCAAACTAAGTGACCCTCTCGCGCGTTCCCTTCATTATTTTTTCTTCGTCCTCTATTGGCTTAAATAAATCATTACAAGCCCATTCTTTCTTTCTTTGGAATGTTTCAATTAGAAGATTTTGTGTTTCCTGTTGGCCGGTATTTTTACTTCAACAACTCAAACAATCCCAATATATTTTCCCCTTAATGTTGCGAGACTTGCTTATGTACAATTACTAGAATCGTGTATGATTTTCACTTTTTTTTTCTGTGAAGCGTTCCAATTACTGTAGCACTGAACAGATCCCCCTTTAAAGGTTATCATGTCGTTAAGATCCCCTTCTGGGACTTTCATCATGATTCCTGACGGTTAGATACGCGAGATTTGATAAGAAAATCCATGGCACAATTTAGAGTTATATATTTAGCGGTCAACAGTTTGTCCTGATCTGATCTGATAAGCAGCGAATTAAGCAGATCGCAGCCGGCGCTGAGTGGTTATGAGAATATTTGAAGTGGGTTCTGTTGCTTATCTGCCAATTAGGCTCTTTCAAAAATGAACCTTATGACCACTCTAATGCTGCTATTACTTCAAACTTCTATACATCGATTTTGACAATGATAAGCAGCAGGGTTAAGATTATGGTTTCTGAGATTGCGAATGTGGGTTATTGATGCACACATTTGAAATGATACAAACACTTCCCACATAGTTTTGGCGATTTTTTTTTTTTGGAAAATACATTACTATTACCGTTATGCCCGCGCATATCTATATGTTTCCATTGCTCATTCTCTGAATTCCAGTTCATTAGCTATTATAAAAAGCGATATACTAGAAATATTTCTAAACGTTCGTTTAAAAAAAAATGTTTTAAAAAGTGCATGAATCTCCTGCCATCGTCTTGAAATAATTGAAAGTCCTTAATTAAAAACAAATATTTCTTAAGATTGCAGCAAACATTTATTAATACTCATTTTCAGAGAGTCATCTTCAAGACCGTCAAGTGTTCCGCACTGTCGCTTGTTTACGAACCTTCATGAGCTATTGCAAACAAGAAATGGAATTGAAAAAAAAAATGAATGCTTTCCTATATTTAAGTAGTACCTTTCTAGAACGTCATGAAAAATCCATAAACACGCTTAGAATATCCTCTCAAATTCAGTATCGAACTTTATGCTCTCATTGTAAAGATGCAACTTCTGCCGCGATTTGTTGTAATTTCGCATTCAGTTTCAATTACACATATTTTGCAAGCACTTTTGACTCAAAAAAAACTCTCGTTTATATTTCACATACAGTGTGCCACCAAACGGAATAATTACCGTTTTGCAACATCCGTTACACATCTCAAGAATGGCGAAGAATTGAGAGACATTCTAAATCATCTGACAACATTTCGCCAGACAAAAAAACATAAAGGAAAAGAGCGGAATTTGAAGTACGAAATTGTATGGAGTGGTTCTGTTGATGATTTTCAGCTCATCTGGATGTTTGGGGGAATTCTAAATCTCCTGTTCATTTCATCTCTTTCACCTTCTAATCTCCTTTCATTCCTCTCAAAATGCCTTCTCGCTTTCAGCTGTGTTGCTTCTTTTGAGCGTAAGACAAAGTGTAGTAATTATTTCAAATTATCTTCACTCGTTTCACAACTGTTTTTATTCGTAATTTGACGAGTAATGTGAAGCTTTCATATAAAGCATTGCTGACTTGAACTTTCTCCACAAAATGGCGGAGTATGAACATTTGTGCAACGGTGTTAGCGATACACTGATACAACTACGGTAGTAAATGGCTAAAAGGCCATTTTCGATGATGCCGACGACTCGCATTTATGAGATCTTGGCAGGTTTCCATGCAATAATGGCGAGAATTACCCGAGGCAAGTGGCGCAGTCGTTATGAAGTGCTTGGCCGCTAAAACGATGCGCCTTACGAATAATTGATTGCGGTCAGCACTTCCCTACAGCAATAATATTTGCGATTTTTAGCTTCCGTCATACTGTAGTGCCCACTCGATGTTTTCGCCGATGAATCGCCAAGAAGCCGGCGAGGCTGTTTGAAGCCTCATTGCCTAGCGAGACTTAAAGCGCTAACTTTGAGTGCTCTTATGATGTCTCCTTTCACCTAAAAACCTATCCAAATTTGTCAAGCACTGAAGCACTCATTCATCGCTTGAATTCGAAGCCTACTTGAATCACATGTTTCATTCCGCTTCACTTCTAACATTTACTCAGAGACAAAACGCATTCATCGAAGGATCTTTTCACGAAGTGAGCGCACTAGTTATTTCGGTTTATTTTCATAGCTATAATCCTTCTCGTCACTTATGACTCAAATACTTTTTTTTGTCTTATGTCTGTCACGAACCAGTCATGCCTTATGCCTCAAACTGGTCATGAAGATGCTCCATGTAGGTGTAGCTGAACTCGCGAACAGCGACATCTTCGATAAGTGGAAATTATTTTTGTAAAGTGTGACTGAATTGCTTTTCACGGTCTCCCCTATTCGACAGAGATGATTGAGCGCTTAATCAATGCATTCTTCACCGACCTTAATCAATGCTTTAGCACAACTGATGAGAATGAATAACTTTAGCGCAACTGACCCAAACGAGAATAAACAAGGGAGCATTAATTTAAAGGTAGCGATCTGGACAAAAAAATCTTCGCTACCACGTTGCACAGTTTTCAAATTCTTTCAAAGTTGCTAACTAACGGCTGCAGCATATTTATGCCAATATTGATGTCGCAGAGAGAACTTTCGAGATTAGCCAAATACGAAGCGTTCGTATCTCTTCATGTGCCGTGTATGCAGGGAATTGCTAGCTCAGTCATGTAGGGTTGGAATTTGTCCACGTAATTGCAGGTTAAGGAAGAATACGAGTTATTCATGCAGGTCTGAACCTGTACACGGTTTACAAATTCAAAGAATTATCACTTTTACCTCCCTCAATGAATTTATGAAAGAAAGGCGAAAATTCCTTCAATGCATCTATAGGATCGTTGTGCAATAATGGACAGCTTAAACAATTACACCGGAAAGACTGAGTGCCGTAACCGACACCACGAAAAACGAATTCGTCGTTTTGTTTTTCTTTAGCAAATTTCTGCTATATTTCCTGTCTAAGAAGAATACAAACCCGAGCAGATAATATGAGTGCAAAACTGTATCTATTTACGTTGAAGGGCACGGTGTTGAGCATACTGCACCTTCAACGATGAAAAGAAAAATTCGTTGCCGAAAGGGAATTTGTTGTCTGTCGAGTGCGCGAGAGAGTCTAACAGATCGAGCAATATATACGTATGTGTGAAATAACAACTCGTCAGCAATCTACATGAATGTTATGGCCAAAGAATGCTTAGAAATGATGCACAAGTGTAAAAGGAATAAGCCAAAGTGAGTATATATGACAATTCATATAATAACAGAGTAAAAGACCATTTGTAAACCTCAAATTTCTTTCAACAATTATTCCAGTCGTTTGAATGTCTACAGAAAGGCGCGTCACAACATTTCCCTCATTTCTTGACGCATTTTTATTTTTAATCGCACTTTCTAAGTTCAGTCGGAAAAGAAATGCAACGCCGCATACAGCTTATAAAAATTTTTCGGCGATTTTCAGCTGCAATTTCTACATTATTCGGTGACGTTAACCGTCAAAAAGGTGCGATAAGTGCAGTGAAAAGAATATTAGTTTGTGCTCAACGGCGCGATAAAATGGCTCATATCCAACTTCACTCGATGGGGGAAACGGACTTCCTGAATGGCGTATGAATCGGGTTGCGCTTGCCGATCTGCAATTTTCCTCGCAAATCGGCGTCAATTTAAGTGAAGCAGACGGAGCATATACAGCCGTTATGAGCGGTTTCTTTCGTCAAAAAATCTGGCGCTCATTCTTGTTTGAAGAGAACTTTTTGTAGGCTCTTTATATGCTGATCCACATGCATTCCCTTTAAAGCTGCACTTGGACGACTATTAAGAGCAGGTTTTAGTCCAAGACTCATTTACTCCTGCTTTATAGGGCAATTTACATGGAATTACTTGCATATATTTATTCGGCGGTGTTTATTTGCTCTCGCTTTATCCATCTCACAAATTCGACGGAAACGCCGAACTATTCAACACGTTCGAATTACCAAAGCTATACACATTTTTTGTTGCAGTAACTTGCATATCGTATCATATCACATCATATCATATTTTACATATATATTTATTTATACGTATTTGTCGGCAAAAGATGAATTAGATCAGCCATATTCCGGCTAACATAGCACTATCAAATTCTTCATCAGTGTTTTTCTTTTGTAACCCAAATAATATTTCATCTTTTTACCCCAAAATTTTACGATTGTTTTATTGAAAAACGAAAACGGTCACGAATATCGACATAGAGACTAGTGATTGTAATTGTGTCTTTATTGGTGAAAGGACGACCTTCATTAAAGAAGTACGGCACTCGAAATGGCGTTGAATTGCGCCAACATAGTCAACAAATCACAATTCTGCACGGATACGCGCCAATTAGCGTTTGTATGAGTACTGTAAAGTGCGTGCCACATTCGTGCCTCTCAAGAGTTCAGCTCAAAACCACAAAACTTTGACGAACGCAAACACATCGAACGTTTTTATGAATAATTCAGTATATAGTTCAATAAATAAACAATCCATCCCCCGTTCTTTTTTTTTTTTCAAGAAGAGTCTCTTCTTAGTATGGTGGAATATTCGTCAAGACGACATACCACCACTTCAGCGTTCTCAGCGCTAGCACGTTGATGCATAAGATTATGCCAAAAAACAGAAGACTCTTTTCACCTTCCAAGCATCGAAAAAAAAATTTTCAAAAGCTTGGATTCAGATGCCTAAAACCGTTACTATTTCAGCATATAATTTGAAATTTCAAAAAAGCACTCTAAGGAAGGTGTTCTTTCTATTTCGAGAAAAAACTAATAAGTATGAGAGGACGCCTCAGTTAATTTAATAAAGCATTTCAACATTTATGAGGGCAATATTGCTGGAAAAAAGAAAGAGAAAAATGGAGAATTTTATGAGAATTTTTGCTTCACTTCTTGACGTCTCATTTAGATCTTTAATTCTTCTCAAGCCTCACCATTTTTCTACTATCTTCTCATTCTCTCTCCTTTCCCGTCTCCTCATCTCGATTACTCTTTAGAAACCAGAAAAACCAGCGAGGATGCAATAATGTGCATATACTGTCAATGTGCACTGCACATGTGTTACATAAGGATGGGCGCCTGTCATGATTCGTTGCAAACGTGAAGAGAAGTGTAATTTCTAAACACAACGAGAGCAAAAATGAATAGTTTGATATGAAAATTTAAAATTAGCCTCACTTTGGAATTGAACTTTTCGTTGCCTATTCAATGCCACAAAAACCTCTTAGGTGGTTAACAAAAAAATTAAGAAAAAAATGAGAGTGAAAATGAAAATGATAGGAAGCGAATACAATTCCTCAACATTCTATCATTACTATTAAAATTAGAAGAAGGAAAATTCGGCGTTAAAAAGAATTTTTTTTCTGACTGTATGCAAAAACGACCACTTTTTAAATGGGGAATTATTTCGAAAATATTCGCATGTTACATAAAAACAGAGACATTGCCTTATTTTATCCATTTAAATGGAAATCAATATACTTTCTTTTAGAATGCAACGATTATTTTTGATTCCTATAAAATAGATATCACAAATGAGATTTAAAAGAAAGCAAAAAAAAATTGCAAAACAGAAAAGGGATTTGACGAAAAATAGCGAATAAATGAGGAATGAAAGTTTATCTTGGCTAGTATTCCTAACTATAATAAGCGAAGTTATACTGGAATGAGCAACAAACGTTTCGCCAACTATGCACTGGGTAATGAAATAGCCAATTGCTAATAAAAATGTTATATGCCTCGGAACAAAAGGGGCTAGATTTTCAGCTATGAAATAGCGAAATTCATATATCAGCAACAAAGCAATCGAATAATTCCCAAGCCAAACGATTCAAAGAGAAAGATTAATTTACGATATTCGACCGAACTTATATGTACAATATCTGCTGCGCCTGAAGACATTAAACAAATCGATTTTGCCGTAACGGAAGCGAAGGTTGGTTCCCAATCAGACAGACACTTGCGCCAAGCATTTTAGCATCGCAAACAAAAAAACAAGTGACGAACCTGAGAGTATTAAAAGTAAGTGAAGAAAGAAATATTCAAGTATTGAGCAAAGACTGATGACTATTTTCAAAGACTTACTATCGTCATACACATACTATGCAAGATGCGAAAGCCTCATAAGCCATATCACCAGAGTGTTTTAAAACCTTTAGCGTGCAATTAGCGCTGTTTTAAGTGCACAGAAGTCAAAGGTTACTCGCTTATTGATTGTATGAGTGTTTTAATATGGGCAAAAATGAGTGCCCAACGATGAAATAAGCCAAAAAAAAGAGTAATAATTTCGATCATAAAGGACTCACTGGAAGGAGTGGAGGGTGCAGTTGCGCCGTGAAAAGACGTCATTTGCCGGGGTTGCACGTCGAGATTGAGTAGGCTGAGAGCAAAAAGTAAATGTGCCGATAATAGACGTCCGATGATGAAGTTACAAATGGGCGGGGCATTGTGTTCGCCGCCAGTCGTTATTGGTTGATTCCGATTACTGTGGGCGTGCTCGCATGCAAAATGCAAACGGCACTCAGGATGCGCATCTCTCTTGTCCCTTTGATCACATCAAAAACGGCTCCTTATATTGCATTATTTTCGCATTCTCGACTTTTGCATAGCACCTATGGAAGCTTCACAGGAAGCTGTTAGACAGCTCAAAAATTAGCATTGCAATTAGATGCAAATTTTGCAGTTATCGCATGCGAAGTTGAATGCAATGTTTGACTTCGAGTTGTTTCGCATTGATTTTGCGATGGTGGATGCCCAATTTTACTCAAGTGAATGAGCAGTTCGGTGATGTGTGTTTAGCTAAATAAATATAATGTGAGTAATGCACACCAACTTTGAAAGCTCTTTATTGCAATCCGCCATGTTTGCTTTAATTTAATTAATTGTCGTCCACTAACAATGGCGCTCATCTTGATGCATATCGTTCTCCAAGCAAAACGATCGTAGACTGTTCAAGGAGGATGTCATGGGACAACAATGACTGCATGTCCAGATCAGTGGCAGTTGTTATATCAAAATTTCTTGTTATCTGCAGCATTTATCGACGATATTCTACCACATGTTTAATCTAATTCGATCAAACGTGCAATGAGTCGGTCTACCATTCACATGGGGAAAATGAACATTGTCTACTTCTTGCAACTACGCTACTGGCCAGAAGTTACACGTCAGCAGAGTCATTTACGATCAGCAACGCATTCTTCTTAGTTTTTTCTTGAAAGTTTGATGCCTAGGAATAGGAATGAGGCGGGTGGAAGCCAAATAAAAAATTATATGGAAACGGTGAAAGGATGGTTTTTTTAGCCTCGTTGTTAATCATTACTGAATTATGGAGGAATGAACCTTCTAATCAGTTGTGTTCTGCAATAACCCAACAGTATCATTGTCGCAATACTCATCACATCTATGAATTTCATTTTACTTTGTAACGCAAGTGTGTAACTTCATTCAAAGATCTGATGGGACACCCGCATAAAAAGATGGGCGGCAATTCTATCTGGAATTACCACATGACAAAAGTGCCATGAATTTGTTCTTCATGGGAACAGAATTCGAGAGGAAGGACCTTTACGTGGGATCTTTAAAAGGGTGAAAAATGAAAGGGCCCCATCTTCCTTACTATTCCTTCCTCCCTTCAGCCCTCCCACCTCCTCTCGCACGGTCAACTTCTCTGCTATGGCCGTAGTATTATGAGAAGACCTCTTAACTAAGCTGTATGTGAGCTTTCCAAGGAATTAATTATATGAACTGAAATTCTCCACATGAATATGGAGTATTCGATGGGAAAAGTGCAAAACGCAGTTAAATGTATTGATTGTGGGAAGTACGCGGCAACATGAGCATTAGGGGGATAGTGAGGAAAGAAGGGGTTTTAGGAGTGATTTTCGTTAATCGCGGGAAGCGGCGCTATGCGAGCTGGTCGTGATTAGCGATTTCGCAGTGCTCGTGTGCAGTGAACTGCGTTCTCTGACTATCACGCCCAATTGGTTGGCACGCCTCAATTGACGACCACCGTTTAGAGCGTTCGCCAACGAAATCCTCACCTGTGCCACAGTGACAGCCGACTAACCAACTTTTCATATTTGCCGGCAAATACTGTCGAATGTAAATGTTGGTAAATGTGATAACAACGTATGATACTTGAGATGTAGAAGAAAGCGATGAAATCATATCCGTTTCCACACATCACTGGAGGATTTCTTTCCATATCCTACCATAAGATCACTGATGAATACATTAATTGATGGCGATCGCATAACATATATCACCTTGCGTAAATGAAGTACGAGTTGATTGGCATATCATTTTTCGAAACTCTGAGCATTTCCTTCATTAGGCATTAAAATATCACATAGACTACTTAACATATTACATAGACTACTCGAAGTGGATCTAAAATCTGTTCCTACTGGTTGACCTTGCAATGCATTATAAAACGTTGCCGATTTCCGATTCCCCGCCGATTGTTTACACATACGCTTGCAAAGCGTCAATCGAAATTAGGAGGTGAAAAGAAAAGCAGAAAAAAAATTGATAAATAAAACTGTTTCATGTGATATTGTCGGTAAAAATTACACCAGAACATTACAGAACTTCTTGCACTAATTGACATGGATCAGTTCAAAATGTTGGACGACAGCTAAGCTTATGCGAGGATATGCAAATACCGGCAAGAAGGCCTGTGCCAACAGAAGGTGAGCAATCGTGAAACACCGTAAAAAACTGGTTGATTTGACAGGATACCAACCGATAGTGAATGCGAACAAACTCGACAGTGATGTATAGTGAAACATTCTGCCTACCAATTGGACCATGTTTACTACTGCGTTAAAGTTGAGTTGTTTGAAGTGATACCACTAAAGCGTCTGCTTTTCAGTTAAGTAATAATAAGCAGATCTCTTGACGATGGCATTCTATTAGCTTTAAGATTTTCATATGAGATGTGTCAAAAATTTGCTCACATAGAATCACATTTATAAGCGAGTTGATGAGATTTCACAACAGCAGATCAAATCATAGATTTATTCTGAAGATATTGCGATTCTTTCTTTGTGACCATCAGCGTATCCTTTACGCTTCGTTGTAATGCGATCAGCTATGCTCCTGAACTTATTCAGCAGTCATAATTCGACAGTGATATTTGACAATCGTCTTTTCAGCTACACAGGGTGAGAGGTAATGTTGCTAAATACGCGAATGTTTCACAAAGAGAGGTATTTATATAGCACACCTATTTTCAAAATCATTGATTATTGACCTTTAAAACAAATATAAAGTAAACAGTCAGGTAAGTTGAGTGGATAGTTCTGTGCTCAGTGTACTTAAAATAAGCAAAATATGGTGCGTCTAACGATAGGCGGCATCAAATAAATGATTGCGCAAACTCAAGCTGCTCACTATCGACAGCGGTATTTCCTTCATCGAATACTCTCATATTTCGATTATTATAACCGGGCACTATGCATGACGGATCAGCAGCAGATGCTACGTTACATCCGCTCATAAGATTATAATCAAAGAAATGTCTCACTCCGTATATTATCAAATAACTTTGTTATTCGATCCTACGTTGCTGCAAAGAAATGTGTCCAATTTTGTGTCCAGTTATCGCATGAATTTCAATTTGTAGACGATTAATTAAGACCTTTTCTTTGTTATTCGTTCAGCTTGTTTGCATGTCTTTTTCATGAGCAAAAGCAACATTATAATGACTTGTTAGGAACGCTGTAAACGCAACTGTTGATGACTAAATTTCTCACACAGTGAATAAACTCCTATTGTCTTTTTATGCATCCATATCACTTCTCGTTTTTATTCTTTTGGATGCCATGATAGTATATTGCCCAACACTTATATTTCACTTTATTTTCAAATTCCGTCTCAATTTAATGTGACCGCGATATTTAAGATGCAAGCTCATATTATAGCATATTTATTGTATTTATTTATTAGTTCTGTATTTTATGTGTTCATTAGCTCATCCGATGAGGCTCGACTGCTGCTCTTTATCAAAGGAAACTTTATTTAGAAGTTATCGCAATCAGTAGGCTAAATTGGCACGGAAAAAAAAAACATTTGCTCATAGTTTTGTTTCATACTTCTCAATCACCATTTTTGATGGGAAAGATTTAGCGGTCATCAAATTTGAAACAAATTTACGAAGATGAGTAGACCTTCCACAGTATGGTCATGAACTTCCGGCTTACCGACCAAATTAGAAGTACTTGCCCTCATCGCATGCTTTCTTATTTGAACGCTTGACCTACAGCTATAGTTATAGTATTACTTATTATCTGGTGAGGAGTTTTCTTCGAATAATTGGCCTCGCAGTGTCTCAAGAGAATATATGGGAGATAAATTCAAAGAAGAAGAAAAAAGAACAAAATTGGCGATTAATGAGAATAGTGAAAGGTATATTGTGCGCGCATAGAGTTATAAGAGCACAGATCTGTTAGATTCACACGAACACATTGTATCGAGTGCGATTACGTTATGCAATGCAATTGTGGCCGCATGAGAAACACGTGTTCAACGCCTAGAGTAAACGTTCCTCAATGAGACACGCAATAGAAAAACGGTTTCCGATGATGTGCCAACCGGAAATGCTCTCAAATGGAATGTGGACATCTTTCGGGAAGGCGGAAGCAAGGAGCACCTCCTCGGAAATATGCATACGTCTGAAAAATTCTTGTTAGAGTTTCTTTTTCGAGCATCAGCATCTTCAGTTTCACGTTTTCATTTTTAAACCCCCCCCCCCCTATTTGAAGTTTTAACAATATTGTCTGATGGATGAACAATCCTGAAAGCGAAAAAATTTTCCGAGAATGGTTCAAAAGTTTTTGTTTTTCACAGCTTCAAGTGATTTGGACTCAATTTGCAGAAACAATATCTAATTACAATGTTTTCTGAAAGTAATTAACGCAGCATTTGCCTCTGAAAAATCAGAGTCAATATTTCTGTAAGGAATTTTTTTTTGTAATGTTTTGGCATATCTATCGTATAGATTGTGACCTATAAAGAACATGTACATAGATATTTTATAGTTGAACATCAAAAAAAGCGCAGAAAAAAACAACGATGTTTTATATTGGTGTGACGAGAAAGAATGCTACCCGCAGCTGTGTTTGTATGCTCGCTTTGAAACGAGCTCGCACATCCGTGCACAATGGCTCACGAGGGCTCTTCTCGTCATACAATTACTGTAGAAAATAGACATGCCTCCCGCCCGGAAACACTATAATCGTGCGCGCATGTTCTCCTCTCGACCTTTCCCCTTCCGTAAGTGAAGTCAAATCAATCAGACATTATTCCCTCAGTTCATTCACACGCATCCGTGCTACTAAACTTGTCGACCTTTCAGCACCTACAACATTCTGTGCCCCCTCCTCATATACCATCCTCTCCAATCCTATAGTCTCTTTCGTAGCTTTCTACAAATTTTCGCTTTTCAACCACGAAACCCATTACTGCAACGTCGTCTAAGCTAAAGTATGCAATTAGACGTACATATGCTTTCTGATGCCCCTAGAAATTCCCAAATTTCAACACAACCCCTCCCTCTCACTAGCTAATTAACCAAGGATGCTAAGGCAGGACAGCTAACAAAAGAAAGCTGCTTTGCACCAGCCAATGAGAGATACATAAATCCTTCTACTCACCCCATGCAACAAAGTAATTGAGTTTTGACTTCCGACGCTTTTGTGCTTTATTTGACTGGTGCTCAAGCATCTCAGTACCTGAAAAAAAAAATGAAATTTTTTTGAACGGATGAACTTTTTTGTCTAGAGCGTTTCGTTGCCCAGGAAACTGAGGCGAATGCGCCATATGGACGATATCGTCGAGGATTTAGAACGCGTTGTTGTGGGTGAACGCATTGTTGTGGCAAGCAACGTAGAGGCAGGCTACAGTTGCGATGAAGTGAGCCGTCGAGGGCCACAATCTATTAATATGCGAGTGCACCCTCAACACTCATATTAATTTACATGGATGCCCCTTAAGCGCAATATTGCTTCTCTTCGATGCTCACGACATTAGTCGCCCAGAAACAAGCACTTCTGCTCTTAAACGCTTAATGCGACACACAGCTAACATCATTTACATTTCTTTGCAATGACTCCATTAAAAAGATGTGCTCTTCTAGAACAGCTCAAATGCGTCCTCCACAACCTCTTCCCCTTCTTTCTTCCTGGCTACTGAAGTACTGAAGGCGGATATAAACTTGAGTAAAGCATCGAAAGATTGAAGGATAACTAACAAGTTGTCTAGATTTTCATGGTTTCCTTAGCTCCACTGTCATGAAATACGCTTTAAAGTTTTGTGGGAAATTTAAATCCGTTTTTCATAGCATTCTTTGGTAGAACATGCCAAAAGAGTGGAAAAGGGAGTAGTGAGACCATAGATATGGCGTACGGTGGATGTCACGAGATTTTCATATTGCCTTCAATTGATGGGCGCTCGGATGCACTCGAAACGTTTGGATGAAGGTGGTAATGCTGAAAGCGAATGCAGTTTGTTTGTCAAGTTAGAGAGTGTGTCCACTTAGACATTTGCCACTCCTCAACTGAAGGACGTGCCACTCGCGAGCCGCCTACATCGCATGATGACAACTCTGCACTGGCATCACTTACCCTCACCCTGTAAACGAGCTAATTACCTTACTCAAAAGGTTTTAGCCAATCATCATTAAAAAAGCACATTGGCACGAGAATAAAAAAATGAGGCCAATCTCAATACCGCAGTTGCATCAGGTATAGGACGTCAAGTAAATTTGGCACCCATTGCGCGAAGCTCTGACATGCGTCAGTAAGTGGGAACTGCCAACACGGCCATGTCTGAGAAAACATTTTGTACAGCTGAGAGGGTGAGCAGCAACAAATAACCTCTGGTAAAAACAACTGCACTGCACAAACTGTTTGCTAGTCTCTGGAAGCATATGTTTAGTTCTGTCATGTGCTTAATTACCAAGTAGCAGTGCCTAGAACTCATAAATTCCATCGTTTTTTCGAAGGATCTTAAACGAAACGGGTTTCACGGAGTTATAGCTGCAGGAGCCCTCAATTTTTTGAAGTTTCAAGTGGCAGCACAGTGCATAATCAAAGACAAATACCTCATCTGACTCCCTCAAACGTTCCGACGTCCGAAATCACATGCATAAATGTATAAATATAAATATGAATATAAACATAAATATAATATAAATGTAAATATAAATACAAAAACTGCATACTCTCGCTACTTCCAATATGTCTCCAAAAGTTGGCAAAGATTCCATTGTAGTCGAGAGCCTCTTACTAACAGAATGAAGGCATGCACGATTTCCCCCAATCTTGTCTTCGGACCGAAATGCGGTGTATGCAACATGCACAGACTCTATGGGTAAATTTAATGAAAGAGCACGCCACCGCCACTCGCTGGGTGGTCTCCAATAGTTGTCAATTTCGTGAATAAGCCATATTGTTGATATTCTCCTCTTTCAACTCTGTTAAACGTTCAACATAACTTTCTCCTCAACTTTCGCCAACACAAATTCGAAACTTGGTATTCACATGTTTTTGAGTGAAAAAAACCGCAACCCACCACGATCCTTCAGGAACGGCCACAATCACCTAAACACGCAAATTGTTTCAGACAGCTGTGCAGACAAATGTGCAAATTTTATGCACGAATCATGCACGTGCTATGCTTCCTCAATAACTGCATAAAACATTTACTTGTACCCTTAACATTGACAAGGCATTTCCGTTGAAGAGATCAAACTAAAGCACCAATAACAACAAAGGCTACTTGCGGGAATTACAAGTGCAACGAATTTGAGCAAACACAAGCATGGGAAAAAGCAAGCATGCAGATGCTCGTGCTGGATTACAGGAGAACCAGTTAGCAATCGCTGTCCGCACTAACCTTCGATAACTGCTGGTCACTTGGTAAACATCAAACTGTATAGGAATATAAAGAAAAAGACGAAGAGTTAAAACGAAATCCAGCAAAGAAACGAAAACAGTAAAGTTAGTGCAAGTCAATCCTCCTCATCATCCGACAAAAGGTTAGGAGGGATACGACGCATCAGATATTTTCCAAAGTGGCAACTGATCGTCGGAACGAATTAGTCCGGCAATCGAAAGTTTCCTCGTAGAATTTGATCGCCAGTTGCTCAAAACGTTTCTTAACGAATGATGACGGTAGCCACTCAGTCCGCTCAGTGCCCTTGTATTTGATACCCATTGTTATTTTCCCATCCTTGCTGATGATCGCTCCAAGAATCCCTTCCACTTCAAATCCTTTAAAAAACACTCAGTTCTGCAAACCACTTTGAGTATCAAATGAAAATAATCCGTTGCAGTTGCATTTCCGTCCAGTACTATCACTGTTCAATAGCGCAAAGTAGATACCTCAAACCTAGCAGTTTTTTTTTAAATTGTCAAGTGCTTCGAATTCAAAAATTGGCCACCTGAGAACTACTTCGAACTGCAATTTTACTTTATACCATGACATGATCTTGCGACCCCCCCCCCCCTTAGTTATTGAAGTGTTGAAATACCATGCAAGGCTACGCATGAAGTTCCAATGCTGAGCAAGGTGCCATCATCTCAGAGAATAGCCAAAAATGGCCGAGTAAATCATATAGCTACTATCATGGACACGTCTTCCATACGACAGAACGCAAAGAAATTTCCACATTCCTCATGAGCTGATAAATGGTAACTATGAATTACAACACAAGGACTTCATCAACTAAAGGTTTGTCCCACTGTCCAACGTTATGTTAACTATTTTCGAACGAGTAAATCACTTCCGAGAGGATATTTTTATGTGGTGATCGGATTTTTTTCTCAAAAAAAAGAGGATAGAACCGGTTATTCGAAAGCCTCTCCTCCTCTCAAGTTCTCCCCTCCACCTATTCCCGCTCCCCCCCCTCCCTCCCCCTCCCCCCCCCCCCCCCCCCACTTCAATGATCACATCACGTCAACACAGTCAGGCAGCTTAAGTGAACTATGAGGAGAGAGAGAGCTTAGAATAGGACCGTTCCCCAAATTATGCAAGTGGGGTTTTCACACTAAGGTGCGATCAATGAGAGCACACACCTCAGTGCGAGCAGAAACACCAGAGAACTAAATCAAGGCATATATATATAGAAAACCCACCGAGATCGAATAAGTGAACACACCGCATTTCCAAACTGCCTTCAGAGGTGCATCGAGCATAGAAGCGAAAAAGACTGAAAGCAACTTTTCTTTATTTAATTACACAATATGTTGAAGTATGAAAACACTGTTGCTACAAAATACCACCTTTTAACGTGAAGCTTTTCGGTGTGGATGACGGCCTTTAAGCATCTCCACGAAGATCAGCAAACAAAGAAATTCATTAGATATCTAGACTCGAACTGAATTTAATTTAGTCGATAGTCTCAGCCACGTTCACCTAAGAATGACAACTCTCTAAGAGAAAAATTGAATTTTCCTTCAATGTTGACGACAATCAGTGCAACTCTACGAACAACTTCTATAGAAATAGAGCGGGCGAAGTTTCTAAACTGTCGAAAGAAAAAGTGAAGCTGATGTGAGTATTTCAGCACTTCAGAATGCCTAGAGTGACGAAATGTTATTCAAGATGCCGACATTTAGCCTAAATTGACTCCACTCTATTTAGAAAGTTCTGCAACATTCTTTGCACTCGAAGCAATACCAGCAAAATATTGAGAGACTATTGCAATGATCGCTTCAATTTACAAAAGCTGAAATATTATTGCAACTGTGGAGAGTGAGACCCCTATTTGTCATGCAGTGTGAAAGAATTGCATAGTGCGGGTAAAAAGCTTTAGAGATTACGCCCTCGTCTCTACCACCCCCCCCCCTCCGTCCCGTCCTTCCTCCTACCCCCGCTCTCCCTTCATTTCTGCATTAGATTTGGTGGAAACGATGGATATTTCCATTTTGACGCACAAAAATCAAAAAACCTGTCACAAAAACACACAACAAAATCACTTAGAAGGGTGCAATATTCTACGCCTGCTGAGATGTTAAGAAGCCGTTTTTTTGCATAATCGAACCAAAGAAAGAAGAGAAATGTGTGGAAAAATATTCGTTGGTTTGTATGGTTTGAACCTTTCAGCGACAAACGCAATCATCGTTTATTAGTCGCTCCCTCTTATCTAGATATCGTCAATCTTCGTTCTATTTCACAATGTCGCCACTTCGATTCTTGACGACATTGAAATAATATCACACCCTCATGTATTCAACCCTCTGACCTCGAGAAGTAACTGTTTTAAACTTATCTCTCGTTCCACTAACCATATTCAGAGGGTACTTGAAATACTTTCGATGCCGAAACCTATTACTTTATCTATACACACTTTCCACAAATGTAAATTGACAACAGCGGAAGACGTCAAACGACCATACACAAAAAACCCCCAGAGCCGGAACCCAATAACCCGAAATTTTCGTCTTACGTGGCGCATCCCGCATCGGTAAAACTTCAGAGATGCGCATTCACGACGAAATTCAATCCTAAAACCTAAAAATCATCAATCCTAAGCGATAATGACAACCTCTTCTGTGACAAAATTCACGCTACTTTGTTTGTTTAGCATTCATTGACATAGATACTTCTCAGACTTGGATCTGTCCCAAATTTTGAAGGTGACGCTCCAATTGCCAAGTTTCCATCTTTAGCATTTGAAGCAGTCCTAATTTTAGCACTTAGGGCGTCCATAATTAGTTGAATATATGCTTGGATACGACTACAATTCCAAGCACAACTGAGCAAGGCGGAAGTGGAATTGAGATGCAATCAACCTTTTTTTTTTTTAAATCTCTTTTATACGCTGAGATATTGGGAACGTTGTCAAAACAATAGGCTACAGATTCTATCTCACGAAAGATTTTTCACCCTTCTTGTGCTTGATTCGATTCGAGCAGCACGATTAACATCGAAGCCTCATCGAAATTCGTCGTCATTTTTCTGCTTTACCAAACGCTCACTCCAAATAAGTTCTTGCCCAATTGTATACAAACCAATGAGACCCTTAAAATTTACACAAATTCTAATAATGTTACCTCTTTCAAGTGGATTCCAGTACATGATACTGCAAACGCTTGCATCAGAATGCTGTAGAATAGTGTCCACCGGTCATTTTAAAATGTCCATTTTTCCAGGATAGAATGCCAAAGTTGGAGAGAACGAGGTGAAGAAGAGAAGTGAGAGGGATGGGAAGGGGGTCAGGATAAGTCTAATCAACCATAAGGATAAAGTAGGACGTACCCGTTCTGATTTTCATTTTTAAAACTCCGATCGCTTTCTCTCGACACTTATCTTTGAATGTCACATCCTGTATTTCTTCATATCAACACGTGCAACGCGCTCTAGCGATAAATGCACAACTCGCCCACTGCATCCAGCACCTACAGTACAAAAGGATTGGACTATGTGTCATTGACCAACAAACTGAGAGAGCGAGTTGTCGAGATCTACAACCTGAAATGTACTGAAATCGGGGAACAGCGTATGCAGAAACTCCTGGCTAACAACTTCTTTGCGACTCAGTCTGTACCTTATCAAGCTGTACCTTCTGTGCATCAATTACGACTCAGTCTCACTTCCGTCTTCGAACAGAGTGGTGCAACAAGACAGAGTGTGGTTCCACAGTATATCCACTGCAAACAGCAGTGTCCGAACCTGCAGCCCGCCGTAGGTCTAACCACGGCTAGCAGATTTCCGAGTTGCCACAATACGGAACAAATTCAAAACAAACCTGTTTTATATCAAAATCAAAACCACCGGTATTGACGAAGACATCGTAACATCAGTGAAACTCACACCAAAGGAAATGAATCAAGGAACTAAAAATAACACACATATGTGACATGACATAAAAGTGGCCAGATGCACAACTTACACAAAAGAGTTCATGAAGTTATGAACAGCGATAAAACGGTGAAAGCATATTGCTGAAGGTATATGACAATATTGACTCGAAAAACGAAACAAACAACCGCAAAAATACATAAAAATAAAAAAGTGCACGAGATCCCAGAGTAAACAATGGAAGGATGAAGCAAAGGACACCGACGGATAAAGAATTTGAAGAGCGAAGAGAACGCTGAACGCTGAACGAACATAGCCCGTCGCAGGTCACTGCAGTACGATCGGGTTGAAATATGCACACCGCTATAATCGCCGAGGCCCTGCAAGTGGCGATGGACTGTGCGTTTCTAATGAGCATTTTCAAAAAGTCCATCAAGTTAAATAATCCACTTAAGCAAATTAATCTAGGCTGATGTATTTATAATATCGTGTGATAAAGTCTGTGAAGCATGTGTTACATAAAAGAATGTAGTAAGAAATGGATGTGTAAATGAGAGGAATGGAACGATCCGTATTACGAAAATAAGACCTGCGTCCATGTTATTTGATTCCAGTACTACTGATATGTGCAAATTCGCATTTATTACGTTATTTTAGTGGCCAACTTCCATCATGGATACTTACTGCTCTATATTGAAGTGAACATTTGAAAACGCCCCTTTTAGCGATGCAACTTCCTTCCCGCTCCCCTCGAGCTGAGGTTCCCATACCGACGCACCGTCGGGTTAAATTCCACAAGCAAATTTCTTTCACACAAATACAGTCCTATATGCAGGTTACGATTGAAGCAAGTACCGAAATGGAAATAAATGATGACAAACCTCCCCCCGCATACGAAACAGATGGGTGAATAAAAACGAGTCCGTCGCCTTCAATTATAGCACCAACACACTCTAGCCACCGACGATTCTCCGCTTGATAGGTCTCGACGACATGTGCTCATACATTCTTTGCCAACAATTTCCGCGTTTTTCAGTGGACTGAATTCCTCTTCTCGACGCACTTCCCACACATAGAAATTGCTGAAAGAGTCTGTTAAGAGTCGACAAGGAGAGAGAGGAGGAAGGCGATAGTTTGTTTAATGGATAACATCCCCATTCGCAGTTCCAATCCGCTTTCCTCATCACTGAGGTCTTTCACTTCGTATACTTGCGCCAAACAACTAGTCAATGAATTCAAGATCAGTTAACATGCTTGTTATGCTTGAACTCGAAAGTATTCAGTGCTGCAACAGTCACTGAACATTTATGCAATATTCAAGTTGGTATTGCTAATAATAGAAATAAAATACTACCATTAAGTTGCCACCTACACCTCTTTTGTCTGGCGTCGACCACAACCGTGATCGCACCCAAGTTAGATACACAACCTTCTACCGTGAAAGGTTACGATGACACTGAGCAAAGACTGGGTCGCCGCTGCGACGGCAACTATATGATGGCGACTGATTTGGTCGAAGTGAAAAAAGCAAAGCGAGATTTTGGCAAGGATGCCTTGCTATCGCCTTGATGACGTTTCCTTTGATAACATCCCGGCATGTTCCACCATAGTTATCAACGATCATACTATGACGTGGCGATTTACTTTCTCCACTCGTCCCCCCCCCCCCCCGGCCCTGTCGGATGTCGACTCAGTTAAATGCTGCAGTAAGATTTCGCTCCTTTATAATTAACCACCAAAAAAAAGCAAGTAGCGCGCTGAAAAAAAAAGAAAGAAAGAAAAAAGAATCTGACAGCTTTGGCGAGCGAAGCTCAAGCCAAGCAAATAAGAAATGCTCGATCTGTGCCAGATTTAACCGCAAAGAAAAGTGTGTCTCTCGGACAATAAGCAAACAAGAGGAATGTTTTAGTGTTGTCCTATTTAACGAAACTTTAGGCCGTTAGCCTAAACACTAGTACAGTACTCAAATCAGTGAACGGCTCGTAGTGTTACTTGAATACTATCCTGGAAAAGATATCTGAAGCTATATTGAAATTTTAGCAACGAAGCTATATCTGAAATTCGCAGGAAAAAAAGATAAATCGGTGCATACTTGGAATACTGGAAGACATCGAAAACGAACTGCTCGAGCTTAACACCGTTTGGCTGTTCTGGTTTCACCATCTCTCCGTTATCGCCCACGAAAGGAATCTTCTTAATCGCACGATGGAAGTACAAACGATTCTCAACCTTGCAGACTGCAAATCATCCTTACTCATTCACTACTTTTCGTTTTGACATGTTACAAAATAAAACAACCTTAGCGGCTTTATTCCGTCAAATATCGTACCTTCCAATCTCTCCCAACAAATCCTTGAGTAACGAAAATATTCGAGGCAAGAAAACATTTCTACGATAGCCTTTCCAAGCAAAAATATGAGCATTTAAAAATTAAAGCAGCATATACCCTGGAGTCTATTCCCTAATTTCTTCAACCTCACGTCGTTTGAGATTCAAATCAACGAATTTCATCAACGCGGTTACCTGAATCTGAATCAGTTTATAAGAGCTACAGACAGATTATGTCTTCCTGACTTCCAGTAAATATTACTGACTACTAAGAGATGCGACTTCTTCAAATGGAAGAAAAAGGCAGCTTATAGGTCACATTTCTACTCAACAACTAGCGACCAAAGCGTCATAATCTCACACATAAAAACGTATGAAGACGAACCGTGGTCAAGGAAGTCGATTGTGAAGAAATGATTAGCAATGTTGCCAGCACGCAGCATTAAGCGTCCACTTTCATCTCGCTTCTCTGCTAATTCTTTGAAATTTCCGAGTATTCGACCACCCTCGCTTTGCCTGATTCAAGACAGATGACGCCAACCGCCTCGTGAGGTTCCACTTTTTCGACTGCCTTAACGCATTCATAATAATTTGCAGAATACCGCAGTTTCACAATCAAACATTCGATTGGCAATGAACACATTCCGACCAAAGAATTTGGAAGCCATTGGTTTTTCTTGAGAAGACCGAGATCAGCAGTTTCAGAGAAGTCGCAGAATTGTGCAGAATCACAAAGAAACTTAAATGCAACCTAATATAAGCGAGGCAAAAGAGACCTTGGCTGCACAGTCGGCACCCTTATCGATGCAAAAGCCAAGAAAATGCGGATCAGCGACTCGGCACAAAATATTGTCGACGCAATAGACATGCAGATACTGTACACCTCTAGCACGAAGACGACCGAGATAAGGAGCCAGTGCTGCATACAAGCCGCCGTTACCATCTGAATGAGCTGCTAATTACTTCAAATTAACAGCAAGATGTTCAAGCCACGAGAATTAAACGACCTCAAGCAGTAAACAAATACTTGCACGAACCTCTAATTCATGGCATACACTAAAGTAATCGACTTCCCGAATGAGGTGCAGTTAACTATCTTAACAGCTACAAGATGTTGGGAAAATTTCTGAAATATGTGAAAGAATATAAAGAAAATTCTCACTATTATAGATTCGAAAGATAGCGACTCTAATAATGCTTCAGCAAAAAAAAGTGTTTGACGATAAATTCATTAAAAACTAAGAAACTCTCTCTCCCCGAAAATTGAAGCCAACGAAAGAATGGATAGTGAAATTCATCCGCTCTCTCGAAACGTTACAGGCGGAGGAAATACACCTGTCGAAGATTCCCTCTGCAGTCGTCTTCTTGGTGTCTAGCTATATTCACTAAAAACTCAGCCACGAATCCGATCCAATCCACTAGAAGAATAAACTTCGATCCTTACTATCGCAAAAATCGAATTAATCTTTCCTTCAATTATGACCTGCTAAAATTAAAAAACCTTATTTCTGTCGTGCATTGGAAGCCGCTCACTGCAGCACTTGCCTGATACGAGAATTTCAGTAGTCCTCAAAAGTAAAAGGAAATAAAAAAGTGACAAACGGGTACACAGAGAGTTCCGAGCACGTACTACGTTTTCGCCTTTAATGCTCCCACACGCGTGCTATGCACAATAGAAACCAGTTAGATCACCAACTTTCTTGTTTTCGCTGCGGCCAAAAAAATTCCCATAGACATCGCTTTTCCCATTTAAGCAAGCAACAACCTGGAGAGGTGGCTATCGAAGATTTTGTAGAAAGAATAAGATTGCCGTCCATATTGAAGCAGGGAAAGTCGTTCTGCGCAAATATAGTCAACTGATTCTCATCCAGACCGCATTCTGGTACGATCTTCTTTAGATGTTCCACAGTGTCTTTCTCGGTCGCCTTGCTTGTCATCACCAACCTGCAATTCCTATCTGCTCCAAACTGAAAAAGAACATGATACCATGATACAGTTCACTGCAACTGTGGTTGTTTGTTACTTGACCTGCACTACAAATTTCATCCAACAGACTGCTTATAATGCTTTCATCGAAAAATGATCCATTCAGCGGAAAACGACGAAGACAATAGAACTGAGAATGTTTTCTCACGTGAGATAGATGCACTGACTAGATCAAAGCAAGAAAGAACACACCATTGAATCATGGTTTCGAATCGGGAAAAGCAGTGCTCGCCAGACGCTGCAAACGCGCAATACGTGCCGCCTGGATGGCAAGCAAAGAATCCGGGTGTGAGAAGCCTTCTAAATTCAGGCTCAGAGTACCCTTTGGAAGCGATGCGCCGAGTCGAGTGGCCTGTCCACCGGCCAAAACAATAACACCCACCTTACCGTCCGCAATCGCTTCCAATCCTGAAGAACCCACAGATTAAAGCTCGGAGGCTTTGTTCTGAACTTCGAGAGGAACAACTGCTGCATCCGAAACTTTTAACTTCTTCTACCGCATACCAACAACAGAAATAGATTCCGGAAAAAAATGCAACAGAACAAAGAAGTCACTTAATCACTTATGAGCTTCACTCCTTTAGCATCTTTCAGAGTACTGCAAGCTTACCTTAATTAGCGAAAAATGGTAATTAAGGCAAGCAAAAATCTCCCGTTCCTTCTCTCAGCATCGATCGAACACGGAGATGAAGCTTCCGTGCCATTGCTACTCTACTAGCACATTTATTAGCTGATAATGCCACCCGTCTGTGATCAAACAGAAGTCTCAATCAGTTCGAAAGTGAAACGAATTGGGCAAAACAAAAAAGGACAAGAAACTTTCGGATATCAAGAAAAAGCACGCCAGCATAATTTAAGACGTCAAACCTTTATGCCAATAAGCGCTCAACAATTCCTCATTCATATTTTTCGGGACGGCGTAATGGTCGTCGTCGAAACCTTGTATACGCTCCAGATCCTTTAAAAGACGGTTTTGTTTTAGTGCACTCAAAACCTGATCCACTTGAGTACCATTTTAGGAGTCGCCATCCATCGACGAAGCTCCACTCCAAAAGCATGAACAAAATGAATCTGTGAGAAAGAATACTGACAGCAGTCGCTACTCGTGCTGTACCTTATTTGTCACACACCGTCGAAAAACGGAGTGAGCAGGAAATAGGACTTTGTGCACAGCATTGCGATTCTTTACCCCTTTGGTCGAAAGCTCCCACTGAGCCTAACACTATACTTAACAAAGAATGCCGTAACAAATCGGACGCATAACAGCACGAATTGATGGCAGTTAGTAAAAAAAGTCTCTTAAACTTCGCAAAAATTCATCGTTTAGCTCGAATATCATCAACCGAAAATTGGTCGAATTTTGGTGCAGAAACTGAGAAATCTGACAGCATTTCCACGAACATTTAGTGTTTTAATCAGGAGACATTAATAAATAAATAAACATATATATATATATATATATATATATATATAAATATATATATATATATATATAATATATGATTAGATACGACTATAGTGATATGTTAAGTACTGTGCAGAAGGAATCCTTCCGTTGTGCATTTTCATTGCCCGCTTTATCAATAAATCATTTTTCATGATGAATTCGGAAGGCGAAACAAGCCGCACGTTTTACATTATGAGTGCGGTGCTAGGATAAATATAAAAAGTGATGAATGCATGCAGCGTGCTGTTCCAAGCACATACCCGGTAGACACCGTCTTCGCGACCGTCGTCTTCGGTCTATAACGGATTCTAATTTTTAGTGTTAAATTTTATAAGAGATTTGTGGTATGCATTGTCACCATAGAAATGTTCGAAAGAAGAACAAACAAAGATTTTAAATAACGGACATTTAAATGAAGTAAACTTCGAATTCATCTATAAACTTCTTCTTTAGTTCTTCAGCAAATTTCCACCCATTACTGCCACAAAATGGAAGATGCTGACTCTAAACAACTGATGACTTGAACAAATTAGGAGGCTTTCGAAGCTGATCAGCGGAACAAGCGAAGCAATTGGACAATTTTAGTTGATTGTTGCAGATTTCGAAGGCAAACAAAAAAGTTTCTTCAATCATCTAAACTTTATTAACGGCGATAAGACAAAGATGACTTTCAACATTTCTCCATCGAAAAAAAAAACGCAAAGTTTTTCCAACAAACCAACAAAACTCGAAAAATGTTATTTCCATTTTGTCGTATGAAATAAAGTGAGCGGTGAAATCT
This sequence comes from Ascaris suum, assembly GCA_013433145.1. Classification (NCBI taxonomy): domain Eukaryota; kingdom Metazoa; phylum Nematoda; class Chromadorea; order Rhabditida; family Ascarididae; genus Ascaris; species Ascaris suum. The sequence continues at coordinate 2,973,785 of CM024187.1, forward strand.
TCTCATTGATCATCAAAATGAACTCTCCATAGGTATATAAAACATTCAATTAAAAAAGTGCGCTTGAGAAAATTTCCAACAATCGACACCAAAAAAAGAATTTAATCAATAATGAAAATATATTTGATAAAGCACCTTTGGAGATGCAGACATCTCAAATGCTCTCTTTGCATTGCATAGATCGATTGAATCGAATTGAGCAATCAAATAGTTACGCGCTCTGCTTCGTTGAGTTCATCCCAGAAATGGGCTAGATGAGCTTGCGTACCCAAGTGCAGCTCAGCTTCGGCTCGACTCTTATCGCCCCAATTTTGTTTCATCGGCACTTCGGCTAAAACAAGCGCACTACGTTACATAATCAGACTGCATAACAAAGACAGTGTAGCTGCCCCGATGCAAATATTTGAGGAGTTCCGTTTTCAGTGACCTTCAAGTAGGCAAGGGGTTTCCACTCGGCAAAAGCTTTCACTCATGGCAGTCCTTTTTTCTAAACAAGCACAGAACTAGGAACTAACAAAATCATGTAAACAGACAATATGTGTTCGTTTGCAGAAAGGAAAAAAGTCTGACGCGTAGCTGATGTTAATGAATGGGGGCATAACAACAAAGGTGAATCACTAGTCGAGTAAGCACATGTTTTTACTTCTAACAGAAGAACAGTGGCATAGAAAAAGGTGGAGATCTCTATTAGACAGCTGCTCACAGTTGAAATATTCGAAATTTAAGTGTATATGTTGATGATGAGGAAATCCAATATGCCCCGTGGCATATCGGACATAGTACGTTGAAAAGAATTGTTCACAAAATAATCCACTAATCGTAAATCTTGCGCAAGAAAAAATGAATCAAAGATCACTTCCTCATCACTATTTACTTCGATGCTCCTAGAAATCAAAATGTACAAAATTACCGAGGAAAAAAATAACAGCTAATATGAATCTTTAGTCGTTTGCGCACAAAAAAACACCCCAGTAGCGAATCTCTGCTTTACGCCGCTTTTCTTCGAGAAACGTTACAGCGCAAAATTACACGTGAGCAGAAGAACCCACGACATAAGGCCTTCCCAATCACGATATGGTAAGCATAATAAATGCCTATATATGGATGCACTCCTTGACCGGATGAGCCGCAGAGTACAGTGCACATGTGATGAAAACAACGAAGGCGCCACTATGTCATAGTGATAAAACGCTGCTGACTGGAAGCGTTTGCTGCTAAAACATTCAAAAAATCAACTGTTACCTGAGGGCGGCGATCCTGACTTATTATCTTCATTATCAGGTCCCGATTGCTGATCTACATCCATACCGCTGTTGTCCTTGCTATTTTGATTTCTTCTATTCCTGCTTCATGTCTGCCTTCTTCGCACGGTTTTTCTGACTGACCCGCATTTGCTGTCTTCGTCTGCTTATTTTCGCCGGTGAGCACTGCTGATTCTTCCTGTATGTTTGATGTGGCCTCCTTCTTTGCCTGTAGTTGTGCTTCTGCCTCACTCGACCTTTGCTGCTGGCTTTGCTCTTCCTCTTTTCTGTCTTCTTCCAAGTGCTGTGGCTCTCTGGGACCTTTCGTCCGATCTGTTTCGTTTTCCTTTGGACCTATTTGCTCGGCCGCCTCCGGCGATGCAGGTGCTTGAATTTGACTGGTCTGCTGCTGGTCTCCTTTAACGGTTGACGAGCCTGCATCCACGTCACTCGACTGGATTTGAAGCCCGGACTCATTCTCAGGTGGTCGTTTCGCATCCCACGTTTGCTGCACCCCTTCAGTTGTGCCTTGACGCTGTCCCACCCGCCTGTTTGAATCCCCTGTTGTTCTTTGGTGGAAAGCAAGCCCATTGTTGGATTCAGATTATGTCCTTTGCTAACCTGAAATAGTTGAGAACATTACACTGCGGAAATAGCGCAACGATATGACAAATTTAAACGAGCACATTCGAACGCTCATACTATCAATTAATGAAAAAACAACTGAATAAACAAATAAATAAACATTTTAGATGGCAGATATCAGCATTATCTTTATTTGGTTATAACAGCATCGGAGTTTTTAAGCAAGAAAAATGCCAATGATGATGAAAGTTACAACACATTAGAGAATGGATAAAATAACCTGCACAGGTATGAAAGCATTTTACAGGATTTTTTCCTGATTATAAACAGATTGCGACAATACTCACCTAGTGTCTATTGCTGCGAAAAAGACACAAACATCTGAAAACTCATAAATAAAAATGTAGGTTTGGTGGTGCTAATTGAAAGTCTCTTTTGCTCGTTGTATTTCTCTGCACTACTGGGAATTTCCACTTTTGCTTTCGTTCATTAGTGAAGTTATTTAGAATATAAAAGAATAAATTAGAAAGGATACCCAAAAAAATATGAAAAAATCCTCCATCAAAAAAAGTTTATTGTTGAATTAAGAACCACACCTTAGGTGATTTTTTTAAAACATACACGAACTAAATTCACTCTGCAATCGAGGTACGACATTAAAGCCTATGAAAAGCCCGCAATGGATCAGACGACATTATACGACCTACCGCCATCAAGATAGATAAAGCCCCCATAAGACACAACTACAACTTTTCATAGCACTATCAACATCAGAACATACCAATCGACAACTCGTCTGAAGATGCAATGAGCAGCAATGTTTTTGCCATCGTAGTTGAGAGAGGTTGTGCTCGCTATACGCATACGAACAACATTTAAGTGCAGATCAGTGCACATGATCGGTCTAATCGATAAACGTGTACATTGGTCGATAAGGACAGGTGTTGATCGCATGGCAGGTGCCGTTATAGCATTCACTTAAAAAAATTTCAAAAATTTGTTGAAGAAAATTTTTTGAGGAAGAAATGTTGCTGGATACTATAAAAGCAAATAATAATTAATTGAGCTTTGAAAAAAAAACATATATATATATATATATATATATATATATATATATATATAAATATAAATAAATATATATATATATATATATATATATATATATATATATATATATATATATATATATATAAATATATATATATATATATATATATATATATATATTTATATATATATATAATATATAATATATATATAAAATATTCAACACAGAAGGCCATTTTACCATTTCGTCAGCATTATCTCAACAACGATGCGTTAGATTGGTGTCATTTTTCTTTAGAATACTGGAAATTTTGTGCTCTCCAGGGCATAGTTTTTGATAGGAGTAGATGTAGTGCAAGTGGTGAAAAGTGTGTATATATGCTATTTTTTACTTAATAGTTTCTGTGCTTGGCACATCTCAATGAGCGGAGTTGCATAAGTGTATGTGGTATCAAATTGGAGCATGAGGTGCTCTCATTTTAATCAGCCCGATTATTCGTCGATAGGTCTACAACGTGTGGTGTAAATGGAGTGTACATATTTTCCTTTGCAAATATAGACATAACAACAAAGGGGAGGTTCAATTTGCTAGCTGCGTTTTTCAGTTTTGAATGCTATAGGAGGGGTAGATCAAAATCGAGGTAGATCGACGTGAAGAAGTCCAGAAATGAGGACAGAAATGAAGGTGGACTAAAACGATCAGAGTGAATGTGAATCAAAATGAAGATAGACAATCTGAAGATAGGTCAAAAACACCAAAACATTTCAGTCTGCCTACCTCCATCTTGATCTATCATCATTTGATTCATCCTCATTTTGATCTACCTTCATCTTGTTCTACTTTTACTTTGATCTTCTTTCTGATCTACCCTCACTATGATCTCTCTTCATTTTTATCTGTTTTCATTTTGATCAACGCTTTAAAAAAAATAAAGATAGGTCAAAGTGATTAGTGTGTATTTCCTCGCCTGCTGCGTTTGCGAGCGCTGATGGCGCAAGTCTGTTATCCATTGCGTTTCTGTTTGGACCGCGCTGTTTCAATGCGGCTTTCTGTAATCCACTTGGCGAGATTCCCTTTGGAAATATACCACTCCACGTGAGTCGCATAGAAAGCTAGTATATATGTAGACAACCAAAGTGACATTTTTTAGGACAAAGCATTTCACTGTCGTCCATGCGTCGGTATCGCTCATCAGTATGTCGTTTTGTCTAGCTGCATACCTGTAAATGGATCTGATGTGGTCACTCAACATCGACTTCATCTGTATCATCAACGCTGCTTGGAATGTTGATTTTCGTAAATTCTAATTTGAATAAGCACCTCTTTGAGCATTAATTAAATTACGCTCAAAAAATGCGTTTACTAATAAAATAAGTCTGTTTTATATAGTTTAACCTTTGCAAGCTCATAAATGTTGAGATATTCACATTGAATTCTATTTGAATTGTGCTGTTATAGCTTACTCTATCTCTCAATGACCTTTCTCATCACTTTTTGTTGCCGATACTTTGCTCTTTTTTTTTTCTTCGCACAGCAAAACTCTTATTAAAAATTGATTGTAAATGGAAGTTTGCAATAATTCAAGTACTAGTTTAATTTCTTATTTAATTTCTAATTTCAAACGGGTCGAAAACGCAAACAATTGCATAAAAATTGTTTTTTTTTTTTTTTCAAAGGAATCTTAACTCAATGAGAAATGCTTTTCAATATTTGGCGAAGTTTTGCATTTTTGAGTTAATAAAGCGCCATACACAAGAATCGAGCTTAGCATATTATAAATTATGCAAATTTCATGGTGACATGCTGACTGGTGATGGGCGATCCACAGTCAAGTTCCTGTTCTATTTCAGTGGATACAGTGGATTGATTGATTGATCGCTTCAATATAATATTAGTAGTTAAATAACATATATGATTGTTTCCATTTACCCCACGCTTTCGCCGCCATTATCGAACCATTTTATCACCAACTCTCAGATATCCGTTTGTTTCTGCTTGATTTCCCACTTTCAAGCATTAGACGGCGATGCTTGCAGAAACAACCCACAGTGACATTCATGTTGCAAGAATCCTGGACAACTCGTCACGTTGATTGCTGAGACAGCGAAAGCATGTAGTTGCATATTTAATTCAAATTAGACCGGTCGGCCTACGAAGCAATGAAATACTTCGTACGATCTGTAGAACTCGAAGTACTAATCAGTCAGTTGCACCTCTGTTTGACACCTGAATCGATCAACGTTGGCCATAACTCCATTAAACCTACTGCGTTAAATAATTGAACAAAATTGTTCTCTTCCAGAAATGTTCTCTACCAGAAATGAGCAATGCATAAAAACTGTTCATATTTAAGCAGAAACAGTACATACTGTATGGAATAGTAGATGAAAACTGTTCGAATCTTCGTGAAGAAGGGAAGATGACTCATGGCACCCAGGTGAATTGCAGGTAGACGCCATTAGAGGCGAGCACCGCCGGAAGTTCTTAGCCAAAAGTTGCGTCGATACGTCCCTTGCGATTCATCGCTTCGTCCATAATAGATGGCCAACTCCAATACGAGTGTCCGCTAAAGCATGAAGCTACTAGATGCAGCAATAACAGCAATGCATGTAACAAGGACAAGCGAGCGAAGTGCTCACGGCAACCAACTCCTCTGGACGCATAATCGTAATAGTGATGTTCACGAAGCAAGAGTCCGACGATCTTCTGTCATTGTTTTTGCCTGTTCCCGAGAAGATTACCATGATCATACCTGGCGAAGACGAACGATAAGCCATAAAGAGAATGTAAGACTTTAAAATGATATTTTTCGCTTTTCCTAAAGACACTTACGAAATGAACATTTTTCTGTGGTTTAATCTTCAAACGAAAACACATCGATTGCTCAATTTATAAAATGCATTTTGTAATACAAAATGTTGATATTTTAATTTTAACAGAAATATTTTAGCATGAAATGAATTGAAATTACAAATTCCACATAAAATACTGTTAACTTTAACAAAAGACAAATTTATGATAGACATAATCGTTGCCATAACGCATTAATTTTAATCACAGCTTGCATCTAACTATATTCACAACGCTTCAAAGATGAATTCCATCGTTGCCGTCCAGAAATCATTGTGGATTACTCGCACATAGAATACTAAAAGTACAGGTAAATTTTTACATACTATTTAATTTCATATATTTTCAATCACTCTATATCATGTCATCTTTTATTAATGCATATTGGTGTCATATTGGCTCTGACTTCATTCCATTCGATATGATTATTGCTGAAACATTTCCACACAGTATTCGTCTATTAAGTAAATAATCCAGAAACTTTTCGAAGATAAAACTCAAAGGATTATCGAAATATTGAGAGACTTTGTCGCTAATTTAAGCCTTTATTAAATCTCATTTGATTGATCAACGTACCATAAAACTGCAAACGGAATATCGATATTCGTTGTCTTTCATTGAATGACTAAATCTACTCGAATTCAAACTCCCATTACTCTTAGCATTCTACTCATTAAATCATTTTATATAATTCGATTCTCTCTCGTCTTCATTTATTAAGTAGGCATTATTATGTGTATACGCAAATTGTATATTACGTATGTATATGAAAATGTTCAATTAAGTCGCAAGAAATTTGCATATTTTTGCACTGTTTTGTAGATAAACTGGAAAAAATAAAATCATTTTGCTCACATTTTTCAGTTTCTGTCGTACGATACACGTTTATATTTACTTATTTATCACAAGCTATTTACTACTACAATATATGATTCGTTCATATTGTCCGCCAATTATCTCTTACTATACAATGTCACTGAATATTGTGTAGATTGTTACCTTGGTCAGTCAGCGAGAAAAATGGACTGGAGGCATATTTTTTGGAATCCAAACTATTATCCGAATATTTATTTCCCCTTCTATGAACCACTTATAACTCTTCTTCTCTCGATCTTCCTCTTTTTTCTTTCTCTCCCGCTTTTCTCTTTTCCTCTTTTCTTACCTTTCTTCTCCTCTTTCCCTCTTTCTTCTTTCTTTCTCTTTAGCATTGTTTTTAGTTGTCATATTCTCATTGCGGGTTTCTTTTCTCTTTAAACTTTTGAGTATATGCGGATTACTTAAGAACTTCAATGCAATCCCGATTTATTTTTCTGCTTCTATAATAGTATTTAGTCGCATTTGTTCTCTCATCAGTAACGATTTAAATAAATTTAGATAAGCTTCAATGGCTTTCTTCTACTGGAAAATTTCATTCGTCACAGTTTAATGCTGTCTTTAATTACGAGTGTTCGGTATACTGAAAGGAATCCTTGTCTCAGCGATATGTGCGGCTGTTATGAGTGGCTAATTGATGTGCACAATACGAGAGAGCTACGCAATGCTCGGATGCGTTGTCATGTTGGCAATCGAGACGCCACGTATATTCACAGTTCGTTTTGCCACAAAATGTACTCGTTTTTCAATCATATTGCCTTTATTTACGTTGCATAGCATTTCTTTGTCTACTGCTCTCATATTTTCGGCAATTTTCTTGTTATTACTGAAATGTTTATTAAAAAATCACAAAAAATGAGATGTGTTTCATGCGAAGAGTGTCCTCTTTTACAAGAAGCTGCATTCCCTCGACGCATGTCATCCAATTATGTCGGTCCATTTGTATTATTGTGCATATGGTGTTTCTATATGTGCATGTGATTGCGTTGCTATTTGACGGTATTGTACAATTCTTACGTGATTGGAATATATCTACTGCATCTATTAGCACGACATATCCTGCTTACACGACTTCCGCTTCGAAAGGTAAACATGTGTGGTTCTGTTAGGCTAGTGAGCGTCGTCTCATGTCTTGCATCATGTACTGCATCTCCATTGACGTTTAGAATTTCAAATCCCCTTCTAAGGGTTTAGAAGTTCAAAACGAGTTTCTTCGTTGTTTTAAATCAAGTTGATTTTCGAATCTAGATAGCCTTTACTTATTAAAATTCAGAACGCATAAGTGAAGGATTGCCACGCTTTTTGAAGCTACATTCATTAACACTTTAATTTTTTGCTTTGTTCTGAATGGGAACACACTCACACTCATCTCACAATGAAAGTCACTCTCTCTAAAATAGATGCTGACTTTTGAAAACTTTCATCCTCTTTTATTGTTATTTTTCAGGTGAACTCGGCGAAATTGAATTTCGATCGGTGAAGTATTATGCATTGTGGCGTTTGGGTGGTACTATCGCGTGTGCTATTACACATACTGCAATCGTTTCTCTTGATCTCATCAAATGTCGTATGCAGGTCTCATCTTTTATTATCTTTATTACCGATCACCATTAATGAACTTCAAATTCTTACCTGCTCTACCTTGTTTCTTTCCACAAGCTGCAACTGCAGAACCAAAACTTTGTGTCCATTCTAACTCCACTTTTGATTGCAAGCAACCACTAGTGAGCAAGAAATTCCCATCTGTTCCTTCTCTATCATTTTTCTAATCTCTCCTTTTATTCTATGAGATTTCTCACCGATATCTTTATTCATTTCGATGCAGCCAAAGAAATTGCCTTGCCAATTTTTTAGTCGGCCATTATCAGATACGTTCATCATTTAGATCAGCAAACATTTTTTTTCCTTAAATTAATACAGCGTTCAATAAAGTAAGCTTTGAAGGTAAATCCGGTAAAATACAAGGGAATAGTGGCCGTTTTTGGACGACAGTTAATGAGGAAGGAGTCTTTGCACTTATTAAAGGATGGGTACCAACTGCTATTGGTTATTCGCTACAGGGATTCTGCAAGTTTGGCTTCTATGAAGTCTTTAAAGTGCTCTATAGTGACCACTTAGGAGAGGTTAGCGAAATATTTTGCTAATTTTTGTTTTCTTTTGAATATCATCTCAAAAGATTCCATCAAATTTTTGTTGATTTCTATACCTATGAAAGATTGCGCTCTTAACAAATATTTTTTCATCGTTGTAAAGCATATTTCAATTTGGATGTCCATTATTTTTATACATGAAAATGATATAAACATATAAAAAAATGAATCGTATTTTCGCGTACTACTAAGCTCATCGAACAATTCGATTTTATGCTTCAAAAGCCAAAATTCGAAAGATTTTGAGTTTCTTCTTTTTTCTCTCTGAAGCAACGCCTATATTTCTCTAAATTCATTTCATGTTATTCACCACTAAATTGATTAGCAATACAATCGAAGATGGCAAAAAGCAGAAGTTAGCTCCATAGATTTATTCAGTGTTGTTAAATAAGAAAAAAGCGATCGTTACTCATCTTGATCACGAGCGAGAAATTAATGTGCAATAAGCGCTTTCATTCTTTGGAAGTGCCATAACTATTTAGTGGATTCATTACAGGAATTGGCCTATGAATGGCGTACGAGTCTATATTTTGCAGCTTCTGCGTCTGCTGAATTTTTAGCAGATATTTACTCTCACCACTGGAAGCAACAAAAGTACGCATGCAAACGTCACCATTTGCGCCATCGACTTTATATGGCTGCGCTTCAACGATATATGAAACTGAAGGACTTATGGGATTTTATAAAGGTTGCTAGCATACAGCTTCTATCATACACGCTAAATCTATGCCTGAACTTGCAACCCTAGCATGATTTGGCCTTCGTTTTTTTGAATTTTCCGTGTCTTGTAGATTTTCGTCCAATTGGAGATTTCAAGGCACTATTTTGCCTTAGCCTTATATGATAAACAGTAATGCAACCAAATATCAGAATACGAGAAGGTAGAAAAGTATGTAAGAAAACTGCACGAAAATGAGGAATGGCGGCTACTTACTCACAGATTCCACAATCAACTCGGTCGCCGTATTCGTAAATAAGCGCTTAGAAAGTTGGGGTTAGACACAATCAGAAAATAAATAAAACTAGTGTCATACTATCATATAAAAAACGTAAACTGTAGAAATAACGATTTCTTGTTTCAAAATAAAAAGATTGTTTCAATAATTTTTCAAGGATTGCCCCCTCTATGGATGCGACAGATTCCATACACGATGATGAAGTTCGCCTGCTTCGAGCGAACGGTCGAAATGTTGTACAAGTATGTTGTACCAAAGCCACGTTCACAGTGCAGCAAACCTGAGCAGCTGGTAGTGACGTTCATCGCCGGTTATATTGCTGGTATTTTCTGCGCGATTGTCTCGCATCCGGCCGATACGATTGTCTCGAAAATGAACCAAACTTCCGGTTCATCGGCAACCGAAATTGTTAAAAAACTAGGACCTATGGTTTGTTTTTCGATAAAATCATAGATATTAAGCAAAAGCATTGTTGCAATCGCTTATGAAAAATAGCTCAACAACTGTGTACAAATCGCGATACCTTCAGCGGCAAAAAGTTCAGTGTAGTATCTGGAAAGTCTCATAGCTAAGACCTCCTCAGGTATCTTTGAAGGATACTTGAAGCAACCTGGTAAGGAAGCTGCTTCACATCATGATCGTTCTTCCAGAATAGAAAGCAGTATTCGATTTGAAGAACGAGCGGCAAAGTAAGGTAAGAAACTGAGTTTTAACGAGGATGTACGGTGTGTTGTGGATTTCAGGCTTATGGAAGGGACTATTTCCGCGTATCATTATGATTGGTACGCTAACTGCTGCACAATGGTTTATCTACGATTCGATTAAGGTCGCATTCAAATTGCCACGTCCACCACCAGCCGAGATGCCTAAGTCGTTGAGGATAAACTGTAAGCCGTCGGCAAACTTAAATTGCAACCCTCCAACTGGAAAAACTTACAGCAGCTATGAAGATTTGTCGATGCTGTGAAAAGTGATGTTTTCCATGTGTGAAAGTTACTTCTGTTTTTTATCTCTTGTCATTCCATTCTTTAAAATATTATTCAGGAATATCAGAGAAGTTTGAGGTTTTTACTTGAAAATGCAGAGCATTAGAAAAGATTAGGTATAGTCTCATTCGCTTATAAACTTGTGCTATTTTCTGCGAAATAATTTTCATTGATATTTTTGCAGTGATAATTTTCATATCTTATATCACTTATCGTTGATATTTGAAGCGTTCAAATTGCTCAAAGGTGCACCTAAATTTCAATAGGTAATTATTTACCTGTGCGCATTTCTTTGATTAATAGATGTTTTAATTTGATTTGGTTCTTCGGATATAAAATATAATGAGACAGAAAAATGAATTTTTTTTGTTTGAAGATCAGAAAAAAAAGGCATAGCATAATTTAAAAAGAATAATATTCCGATTAAATTATTCATGCACGAATTTTTCAAAAAAAAAAATTGCAACAGTTGGACGACATTCCCAAACACTCATAAATATTATCCCAATATGATTGTCTCACTCGATGTCCTTTTTAGTTTTTATTATGTCTTAATCGTTTATAATTCGCTTTCGTACTTTCATTGGTGAATAAAAACCGAAATCGTAACGAATAGAAATTCTTTACTTGCAGTATTTATGTTGCTGTTTACCTAATCTTATTCTACATTCTTTGCCTAATGCTGCAGAAATCGAAACAAGGCGAATGCATTCTTCAAATGACACTTGTACTGACAGATGAGTCGATGGTGAGTTGATAAACCTGGTTAAGAGACATTTATTTTTGCCAGACAACCACAAATATCACCTTTGGCCTAGTGATTGGGTGAAATCTTAATCATCAATTTACCGACTGGAAGCAGTAAGCTTTTATCAAAATTCTTTGAGGAGGTCGGACATAAAACAATGGGTCCTTTGATTATGTTAGGCCATTATGGAAAAATTGGAGAGATGTGAATATGCTATAGAACCGGAAAGTACTTCTCTTTTCTTTCTTCCACCCTCTCCTTCCTTCAACTATCTTCTTCAAAACCAACTCCTCACATGAGACAGTTCTCGCAAGCTCTATCAAACTGAACCCTTCTCTTTAGCAAAACAATTATATGTCCGCTCTCCCCCCCCCCCCCCCCCCCCCCCCCACCTCCGCTCGATTTCCCTCTTCCCACCTCGTTCTCGCGGTCTCTAATTTCCACTTCGCAATTCCTGCGACAGTTCCCCCCCTCCCTACACGTCCCCCCCCCCCTCTCCCACAATGGTTATCCATTCGTACCCGTACCTCTGGTTAGATCGCTCTCCTGTCCTTCACAACATTGGTGCATCCCACCTCAGAACGACGTTGCAATAATTTAAATTGAACATCAAAGCAATCGTAAAGAAAGTTCTTGAAATCTTTTTGCCGAAGAAGGCAACAAAATCACATACAACACTTTTTGCCACTTTCACTAATATTCAACGTCTTCATCAAATTATCGATGAGAGAAAGAAATACTGATTTAAGTGTCGTTCGTGATGTACGAAACGAGATGATTTTAACAAATTTAGAAATTTTTTGCATTCATACAGAAACTTCTATATAAGTTAATTCATATGACAATTGTACAATAATAGAAAGCATCTGAGAAAAAAAAAATTACCGGAAATGCCAAAGATTTGAAATAAAAGCAAAAAGATTGCAGGATCTTTGACAAAAAAAAAACATCAAGTCAAATTTATCAAAATTTTCCGTCGAACGATACAAATTCGAATCGGAAAAATTCCGAGAAAAGTTTATTTAATGCAAATATTGCGGTATAGGAAATAATTTTTCAACTAACGAAAATTTTGCAAGAATCTAATTAGAGTTTTATCGAGAATCTATCGTAATTAAAATGCTCAATGTTGCTATACAGCTGATCTCGAAAGTAGCTGTCACTTAGTGACCGCCGAAAAATCTTACACATGCTATAAACTTCGCTAGTAAATATGCTTTTTTTCTCCATTTGACTAGACGTATATATTTAAAATTTATGACAGGTGTGTTGCACCAATTGTAGTAGAAAAAAATGAAAGCTGTGAGATGGAATCGAAAAGGACATACAATTAAGGCTAGAGGAAGCAGAAATTACAGTCAACATTTCCGTTGCAATTAACGCCCAGCGGAGCTACTACATCACTATATACCGAAGAGAGATGTATGGGAGTTGACGTTCAATACTAGACATTAAACGTTTCGATCGAAACGTTTTTTCACTTTTCACAGTGCCATTACAACACAAAAAACTGTATGAACGCATTTTCAATAATCACTATAATCCACCTTGAAAGTTTTATGGTCGAGGATTCTTGACTATATTTCGCATCCATCCTGAATTCGTCGATCATCTTTGAAAGGCATTGAATATGACAGTAACTGAGGTAGATCTAAATGCGTTTGATCGGAGAAATCAACTCATAATGAATGAAAACGATCAGGAGATTGATCAATCGTTTGTTTTTTATTTGAGTTCAGCAATCGATAAATGCCAACGAGTTGTGTTATAACGTAAGCAGTCGAGACGCCATTTGACTAACATTCGTTGCGTTGGTTTTTATGTTTGCCAATCGATTTTTACACGACGCCATTGCGTTGGCGAGAGGCAAAGCGTTCAAGTGTACGTGCTTTTGAAGAGCGGCAGTGCTCGTGCATCTCGCTCAGTGTCTGAGTTGCGCTTCAACGTGTCCGGACGATGATCTAGGCTTTCGATGTGAGGTCATGATCGCAGATGTGGTTTTCGGTGCGGTCGATCACCTCGCAAATGCGATTTAATTTATTTCATCAAATTTTCATTTGTTTCTTGCTTTTTTTTTATTCCAGGAGAGGAGAGGGATCTAGGTGATCACCTGTTATCCCAGGTATGGCGGGATTTTAATGATTTGTTGTAAATGCCAACATAGCGTATTTATCGTATAAAACGTGATATACCTGCGAATGTGGTTGTTTTCAATGAAAAACGTACAATTTATGAGGAAAGTGTTTGTTCTATTTCTGAACGACACATGCCGTAAAGGTGAGGAAATGGAAGGCTGAGGAGAGAGAGGGGGAGGGAGAGTGGAAAAGGGAGAGAGATGCTAAGAAAATGAGCTTAAGCATCAGTGGGCAATATAAATTCATAACACTAAACAACGGGGGATGCGTTTCCCGGCCACGTTGTTTGTGCTGCCCACTGCTAGTTATTAGCTTCACAGCAACATTTTGCACTAATCGCCACAACTAAACTTCTAAAATGTAACTGTAATTAGTGAAGGAAGTAGTATGAAGGTGAAAAAAAAGGCACGAATAATGCCGTTATATTAGCTTAATCGAACTTTAACGTCTTCTCTAGCTGAACATTGCAACTTATGACGTCATGCGCGCAACGCAACCACACAAGACGCGCGTAGCGTGTGCACTGTCTGCCCGACATTTTGCGATGCTTCTTTTCGATATGCGCAGCGTTTGTTGCGATACACTACCAGCCAATTGATGATGCATGAGAAATTGTCAATGTCGGAAATTTTCTCCTAGAACAGGGTGTCTATTCTGTGGCATACTGTAAATAATTTCTGTTATCGTCGTATTTTTTAGAGCGTTAAGTTTTACGCGGCGAAACCACAAACGAAGCAAACGAGAGACGTTTCATCCTTGGTGAATTGCAGCCATATTTGCACAAGTGGTCATGAGATATAGGATTGCTCCACGATTGCCACATAATCCTCTCCCGTCTCTGCTTGCTTTCCATCTCAGCACGTCCGGCAGAATTTCAACACAAAACCCGTCGCCCCTTCCTCCTTTCCCTCGGCCACCTCTTCCCACTATCTTTTCATTGCTCCTCGAATACGTCATTGAAGATATATTAAAGGTGTGCATGCTTGACGTGTTGTTCATGCGCAGGTTGTTCTTTTCAATTTGTGTTAGTTACGATTGTTGATGAGCTAGGCACAAGAATTAGAAGCCGTCAAGGTGGCCAGTCACTGGTAATCGTTGGTATGGACGGGAACGTGACTTTTGAAGGTGTCGTGCGCGCGTGAGGTGAAGGCGCTTCTAGCTTCACAACGAGTTGCTTACATCGCACAGTGCACAAGTTGTTCCGCTTAACGAGTTTTGGGTGTTTCGATGTGCCTCACTCTCATGTCTTTTGTCGTGTGCACCTACATATTGTTACTTTATGGTCTGAGGTTCATCACTCACCACTTTTAGAAATCGGCGAATACACTGAAGACCCACTTCTAACAGTGTGTTGTGGTACTTTGTTGTGCTATCCTCTGAGTGTGATGCTGTTAAAAAAAAAATGTCTCTGGATAGTGCTTTATGATAGCGTCCAGCAGTCTTTTGTTTTCTTTCTTTTCTGCTTGATCAATAGTATTGACAGCAATGAAGCATTCTCTTTCAGTTTTTCAATATTGCGATCGGCAAAAGATCAATTTCAAATTAGTAAATAAGGTTGTAACTTGTTCACAGAAGTGATGAAGTTGTTTGATTAATTGGAGGCACTGTTTAGTTTGAGTGCTTTGGATTTGAAGAACGAATTTTGATTGTTCTTTTTTTTGATTTTTAATATTGTAGCTAGAAAAGATTGGTGTTCGGTAATGAACATATGTTCTGTTTGGATAAGCTGAACTGTTTGTTCAGCTTCTTTTACGTTTCAGTATGAGCGGTTATATATATATATATATATATATATATATATATATAATATATATATATATAATATATATATATATATATATATGATTTGTTTATGTGTACATGCAGCCATAGGCATATGAAACATTGATATATGTGCATATAAGTACAGATGTTGAATGGTAGCCTCTCATATAAAACAAGTTATCTGCGGTGAACTTGCGGAGTGACATAGTTTGCAGGCAATTCTTAAGCATCACGATGGGTATTCTGAGTCAATTCTCGGACGCGGCCAAGTCGAATCCATTCGGGATGCCGCTCGTTCGCAAAGGGCAATGCCGTTATCAGTGTGAGTTCTTCTGGTTTTGCATTATGGCTCCAACCTCTCGCAATCGTCACTCAATATGAAGTGTTCAGGCGTCACTGGAATTACATCTTATAAAGTCTCGTAATTTATATTCCGGTGGAGTAGCCATATTACTGGAAACAAGATGAGGTGAGGAATTGGGGGTAAATGAAACATTTTCCCTCGCAGGAGGGTTTAACTTTGGATTGCAGAAAAGGTGGCAGAAAAATTTTCCATTTTATCGAACCGGGATCGTTTATAGGGAGGCTAATGCGCAACGTAAACGTCATTTTAAGTTTAGTTAGGAGGTTGAAAGAAGAGGCGTCATTCGAGGCGAGAATTACTAGTAGGCGAGGAACTTAGTAGCAAAAAGAAGAGGTTGTTCGCTTAAGACCGCTGAGCTAGGCGATGACATATTATTCTGTTGTTATGCAACTTGCATATAATTTGTTCCACATGTCACAAAATTCTCCATGTCGTAGCGTATTACTGTTGTGGGAGTGGGGGGGGGGGGCTGAGGAGAGATTGTCCGAGAGCCCTGGATTTAATTTTCCTCGCATATTGGTGCTGTATAGAGCCCTGGACTTTTATATGTAATGCGCCATGCAGTCCTTCGCATACTGGTGCTGTGTGCAAATCTTTCGAAGAAATACTTGAACTAAACTGAGGGTGAGGAGGAGGGGGAGGGAGGGAGGGGGAAAGGAATTCCAAGCATAGTATCAGCTATGCTATAGTCCTAGGTTGTCCTGATGTATTGTTACTTTGGAAATCGGAATTTTTTCGTCTATTTAAATGAGATTTGAGTTTATATTCTGTCCAAAAAGTTAATGCATTTGTGTTGTGGTCTCTTCTCAACGAAATGTTCACTTCATCATTGAGCTTATTGTTTTCATCGTTCATCTGCTATACTTATATTCCTCTGGCCATCGAATTTTTCGAAAGAAACGGAAGGTGATGTGAGACGGGATGATGCAAAGGGATCTGAGTGGCGTCTTAATTGAACTTCGTTTCTGTTTTCATTGATAAAGCGGAAGTGCTGCTAATTTTTGGCTTGGTGGAATGGACTGTGCCATCATTTGCGGCGCAAATGTCGCATGGCGCAGTTATTTGAACACGGTCGTAATGACCTGTACTACCTACATGTACTATGTTGAATGTGCATGAGCGTTTGTTCTGTTTGGATTCGGGTACAAAAAAACGAGCATTGAAGTGTGAGCATGTGTATTGTGCATTACCATAAAGTGGCGCTGATGACGCGCACTGCTCGGTTCGAGAGCAGCGATAATACGTGCATCTGCCGATTTGCATCTGCATTGTTAGCGACGACAGTGTGCACTCAGCATTGCTCAATTCAGGACGAATTGTTTCCGCTTAAACGGTCGTATGCTTTTCGCTGTTTTATTGAGTTCTTTTGTTCAGACAACGCGGTCTAACCGTGTTTGCTGTTTAACCTCTTCATACCATTTGTTGTGTTAAATGCTGCTAATGCTGCAAATGGCGTGGTTTTGATTGGCATCCGCAGCCATTTAAGGTGGTACTACTTTACCGCTCTTTCCTCACTCTAGCGGAAGTTAGAGTTGAGAACTCGAGCTCATGTGGCAGTACCTATACCGCTCGAGGAATGGGAAGTTCACAGTTGGTCCGGAAGCAACGCTCGCCCAAATTAATTGTTTTATGAATTGTCCTGTGCATGGTTATAGGTTGGCTTTCTCGATTTACGAGCGAATACATCTGAAGAAAAGAAGCATTGTTCTTTTAAATGTCTGTGGTACTCTGGACGGTGTCTCTACTGGATTTCTTTATGAAGGGCTTTTGTCGGGAATGAAGTTCATACTGGCTTCTTACGTTTTTACTCGAGTAGTGTAGGGTACGAGGTCACTGTGATCACGAGAGATTGAATGAGAATGAAGCTAATCGTGTTGCATTTGTAGTAAACGTGCGAGTTATTTATGCGCACCTAATAGTCATCGGATGGTGCAGTTCAGCTAATAGAGAGATCAGACTGAAAGGCTTGTGAGGCGATGTGATTTTGTTTGCGCATAAAGGTTGCTTAGTGCCGGAGTTGCCAGGCTCAAGCGTAATATAAAGTAGGTGCACGTTGCTTTGAGAGTCGTCCTTTTTTTATTGTTTGATTCTCTTTCTTTTTCCCGTCATTTGTACAAAGAACCTCTTCGGACTTTGGGTTAAAACCCGGTGAGGATCGAACTTTTGCAGTGCACGTCAATAACATACACCTCTGCTCTTGTATCATCTGTATCGATTTGTGCACTGAACAATTCCGATTTTTTAAAAGCTTGTATTCTCTGATAGATTTTTACACAGGCGATAAGCCAAAAAAAGAAAGAGAATCTGTTGTGTTTGTGTTTTGCTCATGATGGCGTCGGTATTGAGGATATGATTCGCAATATTGCATCGTCGAGGCACCATTGTGCCAAGCATGACCTATTTTCGTTAAGGCATCGAGAGGTATTTAATGCGTTGCTACGAGCAAATTATACGTGCAGGGTTTGGGCTATCCGGTTGAGCAGTGTACGCCTACGGGTTAATCAACGATGACCTCAGAGACTTCATCGAAAGCGCCTTTGATAATGCGAACTGCGTTCATTCGGCACACGAGCCGTACATTGTCGTCGTGGTCGGGTATAATCGTAATTATATGCATGTGGATTTTCTTCTACTTTCACATTGTGGCTCTTCTCTATGAAGGTGTGATGCAATTTCTCTACAGTTGGGATACAACGTTCATTCTCAAGGCATCCAATGATCTTCTGTCGACTGCGATTAGCGAAGGTGCTTGCTTGTGGCTCATTTTGATGCATCCGCAGTGAATTTACTGCATCAATCGTGTCTGTCCTGTCGTAGTCGCCGTATTTTTTTGTTTATAGCCCATTCAATGAAACGGTGCTCATAAATAGGAGAGTACTATGTGCATACTACGATAATAAATTCTGGCGTGCTATCAGCGCGGTGATATGCTGGTGTTTTTGATTGCAGAAGACGACAGAGGGTTTGCAGAATCTTTGCTGCCACCAGCGTGTGCTTAAATATTTTTGAATGTTTTCTCATAGTTGGCCACCGTCGGTTTTGTATGCTTTTGCACATAATGCGTTCGATACATTTGTTTGTGTTCTTGAAGAACTGTAGCTGCATACCAAGTCATCTCAGGTAGCTTGTAGAGGTATTTGTTGGGGTGGATTCTGTTTCCATCACTGCCCCATCCTGTCCACTCTTCAGCCTACTGAATGCCATCTTCTTTGCAAAGTGGGAGTAGTTGACGAGCTTGCGGGTATTGAATTCTCGTCTGTATATTCTGCCTCTGTTCTGTGTATAATGTTGTAACCTTCATCAGTAATATCGGAATCAGCTAGTGGTTGATCGTTTCTGCCGCTGATTAAGAAGTTATAACTTCCATGAGAACTGATAACATAGCGATACCTGGTGATAATAAGCGAAGCAGTTCGCATCAATTCCACCTTTCCATGGAAACAGTATGCGTTGATTATGCAGAGTTTGCGTGTTTTCTTGCGCGATAATCTATTCTCCTTCAGTGCCTGTTGAGTCACCACCTTTTCACTTACCAACTAAACTTGATTTCTTCGGACAAAATTTTGTCATGAGGATTGCTTTTGTCTGCTTTTCTTCTGCAGAAGACGCATCTTTTTCTTAGCAGAATAGTCGTGGAGAGCGGTGAAAACAGTTTCGATGAAGGGAGCATATTTTCAGCGCAGCCTGGTGAAGTTCCATATGGCTCTTTGGAGTTCTTCGCTTATTGCGGCCTCGGCGGCATTATCTCTTGTGGTACGACGCATACGTCGATTGTGCCCCTCGATCTCGTCAAGTGCCGTATTCAGGTTTAGTTTATGCTGCATTCGTTTTGTTTTAAGTCAACGAATGATTTTGTTTGTTTATTTGTTTGGAGAACTTTGCCGGCTTGTAAATTATTGAGGAAGGATATTGCGTTCTTGCTCTGACATACCTTTTGAACATTTACAGCAGCGCTTATGTTCTCATATCTTTGCTCACGTCATCTTCTTTGGCTCTGTCCTATTAGAATTTTCTGCGATACAGGCCACCCTACGCTCCGATGAGTAAATTCTGAAGAGTGAGAGTTCCTTTGCGCTTGCACGTGCCTGCTGTCAGTGTCATGTAGCCCTGGGTAGAACGTGAGATCGTTAATGTTTGATTGAACTTCCTGCCCCCTTTTCCCCACTTGGTGAATTTTGTGTGCTAGAAAATAACAATTCGGAAGGTTTTTATGCAAAGGGCTACTCGCGATTCATATTCAAAAAATTTTTGCAGGTCGACCCAGCCAAATATCGAGGCATTATTAGCGGATTCAGCACGACGATCAAGGAAGAGGGCATACGTGCTCTTGGCAAAGGATGGGCACCAACATGCGTCGGTTACTCGCTTCAGGGCTTGGGCAAGTTTGGCTTCTACGAAATCTTCAAGCTCTTCTATGCGGAGATGCTTGGCGAAGTAACCTTTTTTCTTCTCTTAATTGTTTCCTGTTCTGATATTGAAACAATATTTGCTTCTTTCAGAAAGCCTACGTAGGCATGAGCACGTCCGTGTATTAGTTGTATACTCCGATGTAACCTCAATTCCTAGTGAGCCGAAAAGAGTGATCGCGTGAAAAAAGTGGTATTGCAGCCGCATAAAGATTTCTTCGATGAATTGAAAGAGTGGGAGCTGATTGCAGGAGATCGCCTACCAGTGGAGAACGTCACTCTATTTGGCTGCTTCGGCGTCTGCCGAATTCTTCGCCGATATCATGCTTGCGCCGATGGAGGCGACGAAAGTGCGAATTCAGACAGCACCCGGAGCTCCACCAACACTCCGGGGCTGTTTCCCAATGATTTGGCGCACCGAGGGCATAATGGGATTCTACAAAGGTTGTTTGATTGGTATAAATTTGAGGAGCATAAGGATGTAGTCGAAATCAACCATCGCCTAAAGTACTATTCAGAAAAAGTGCTTTAGGCGGTGGCTGTTTTGCGATCTGAAGAGCACCGAATTCTTTGATGGCATTGGAGAGCCGATCTTTACATGGGTTGGAGCGTTTGTAAAACTCGTTCCCGGTTCTGGGTTGATCTTTGAAGAAATGAATCTGTTTTTTAGACCTCCTTTTCCCACAAGACCAATTTTTGCATTTGAATGAGAAAAGACGCATGTAGTCTGCTTGGTGATGATTTTCGATGTTCCATTCTTTGCCGCTTCCGAAACCAATAGGTATTTGGTTGATCACAGCTTTGGCAACTTGTGCAACGTGTCCGTCAATTTAAGGATTGCCGCCGTTGTGGTTGCGACAGATTCCATACACGATGATGAAGTTCGCCTGCTTCGAGCGAACGGTCGAAATGTTGTACAAGTATGTTGTACCAAAGCCACGTTCACAGTGCAGCAAACCTGAGCAGCTGGTAGTGACGTTCATCGCCGGTTATATTGCTGGTATTTTCTGCGCGATCGTTTCGCATCCGGCCGATACGATTGTCTCGAAATTGAACCAGGAGGCCGGTGAAACGTCGCTTTCGATCGCCAAGAAACTTGGATTCATGGGTTAGTGAGAAAAGAGCAAATTTATCTTTCGTCGTAGAGAGGTCATATTGTTGTGTACTGTAAACTTGAAGGTATAAAGATGTAACGTTTGAAAAAGAATAAAGGTTTTTATTTTGAATTATCGATTAAAAAATTTTGCTGCAAGTATAACCATTATTTCTTTCAAGATTTCGTTTTAGGATAACTGTTTGAGAATTACTATGAGCTGAGAATATTTGACCTCGTTATTGAAACCAGTAGGTGTGACTCATTTCTTGCATAGCTTGTTCACCAACCAAGACCTTTGTGGCGCCCAAGCATCTTTGTATTTATTTTTATTTACTTTTCTTTCAAGTGCGTAATACCCGCCACATTACCAGAATTTGCTTTGAAACATTTGTAGTCTGGTGCCAAGTGTGTTGAACAACCTAATTTCACGATGTAAAAGTTTCAGGTTTGTGGAAGGGTCTATTCCCGCGTATCATTATGATTGGTACGCTGACCGCGGCCCAGTGGTTCATCTACGATTCGGTGAAAGTGGTATTCAAGCTACCGCGTCCACCACCAGAGATGCCTGAATCGCTTAAGCTGAAGCTGAAAGCGGCCGGAAAACTCTAGATGATGTTATTTGTTTGCGTGCCCATCGCACCACCACAACGACCTTCGATGAGCAATTTGCAGCATTTCGGATACTGTTTTGTGTTCTCTTGGTTTTGTTGTCGATGATAGTGCACCGTGGTTTTCATTTATGGTCCCCTTCCAACTATTTCAACGTTTGCTCTTGCTTGGTGCTCTTTCTCGAATGTTCGTTGGCGGCGGTTCATTGGCTTAGTTACCTCACTTTAGGTTTTTCATTCAGCAGCTTCTCTTCTTCGGATGATATTCTACTTGATAGTCTTCGGTGCTTTATATGGAACGCAAATAGGTAGTTAAAATTTAGGCGTCAAGATGGAGGAGATGGCGTTGAGCAAAAGTACTGATACAGTGAACAGTAGGTGCGGTTTTAGTTGAGTGGAGGGGCTGAGTTGTAAGGAAGGAGTTATTCACGTTGATTGCCGATATTGCAATGTCCAAGTGGGCTGCCTCTTAGATGTGTGTTGTTGATGCGTGAAAAATGCCTTTGCAACATAGTGTTGCTTTATTGATGAGAGCATTGCGTAGTTCGAGTCCTGTGATCTGGCGTGTTTTACGGATAGATGTGCACTAACTGATACTGTAGTGATGTTTTGTGGCATGGTTATGGGGTGATCGTTGCTCGACTTCGCTAGTTCGATGTTAACACTTGATGTTGGCGATCATGGCTTTTCATATAAAGCTTTTCGTCGTTTGCTCTAAATCGTTATGTTTTTCGCATCGTGTTCAGCGTGCGTAGAGACACGAACGCACCTGTATCTATTTACCTCACCCTTCTCATCAATCACTCAACTAGCACAGTTGCTTTATACATATTTGCAACTGTCCCAGGTAAGTGTGTGATTGGAGTTTCAGATGGTCTTGGCGAAATCCTGATTCATATGCATGTTTTTAATGTACGCTTTATGTTAATGTGGGCGAAAAGGTGTAACTGATTTTATGAGAGGTTTAGACGGTGGAAGGAAAACAGATATGGGTAGAGCGAAGCTCGAAAATCGAAGTTTTGGGAGAGATGTGAACAAAAAAGGGGCATGCCGGATCGGTGCTTAGGAAGTGGCGGATTTGCTGAAAGAAGCCGGTGAGCATTGTAGGCGTTCAGGTAGAATCAACATCTGGCTACCGATAACGATCGTTGCTGAACGGTTTGGTACTCTTGCTAATGCCATTGACCGGTGGATACAGGGGCTTGAGGTTGATGCTTGGGTAGGAGCCGTCTTCCCCTTACCTCCCTGTATTTTGTCCACGAAGGCAGCGCGGCGGCTCGTGCCAGGTGGAGCGCACTGTTCCGTCATCCGCATACTACTGAATGGAAAGTGATCAACTTCAATGTCGTCAACACAGGTCACCTGTTATGATGCGCTGCATCTGGGCAAAAGTTGCCTCATATGGAAGTGCCGAAGGTGATGGGGACCGAGTCCCCTGTGACTGCTGTTGTTGCGCGCTGCGGAGTGGCTCATGTGTGAATACGGCAAGGAGTTGAGATTAAGTGACTTCAATTTCGATTTTGCAAAATGCATGGGAGACTAGGTTTTTTTCACGGGAACCCGCGGTCATGGTGAATGAGTTTCGAGTTGGCCGTGTGTGGGGGAAGTGGTCCCGGATACAGGTGGAGCTGGTATGATTCTACTAGAAAGGCGATGCAAAACCAATGGGTTATGCGCGGATCGCACCCCTAGCTTTTGCGTTGCGACTTCATTCTCCCACCCCATATATCACAAATGTATGGATGTACCGAAAACTGGCTTTTTATGGCGAGTATTTTGCGTCTTCATTGAATTGAACTGCGAAGACTGTGTCTTGAGCTAGTGTAAAAAATCAGTGAAATGCTTAATGAGGTGTTTTTACGGCATTTTCTTGTTGGTCGCGAGTGGATACAACCACGTGATAAAATAGTGGGGTGGTGCAGGAAGGAGATGCGCTTTCCCGCGTTTGACTTCTGAGAAACTCACTTTTCAAGAAGCCTTGTTTTGTCGATGCCTACGAATGTCCTTTGATTGAAGATCATGGTGGGTGCGAGCAGTGGTAGAAAACGATATCCAGAAAGTAGCGTACATCGTGTGCTATTTGATTGGTAAGTAAGCCTTAGAGATTCGTCGAAATCCTCACGAACACTAAACATTTTGTGGATTAGATGAGGATAAGACTTTAATCGTTTGAATAGCTTTATTGTTGTTTCTTGGTAAGTGTTTATTCTTGAGTATTTTACATTTTAACGTTACTTCACTCGATGTAACGCTAACGGGAAACGTCGAGTTTTTCTATTAAATCCTATAATTTTATTTCCTATGTACTAAAATGTGACGGTGGTGCACAACTTATATAATCCACACATTTTGCATCTTCTTGAAGAAATATCATTTACAATGAACGAACGTCAAAACAGCGCTTCGGATCGCCAATACGAGGAGAGCAACATTTGGCTGAATTGGTCGAATACAAAGGAATATATGCAATCGTTGATCAACCGTTCAGCGATCTTTGCAAGGATAAGATACAAATGCTCGTCGTCCTATAGGTGAATGATGTTGTAGCTTATTGTGCTTGCGATTGAAGTCGATTGTCATAAAGAGGTCCACTCTTCAGCAACACAACTTCAGCAAGTCTTTCAGCCTAAATTCTCTTGCAAAAATTTCGATGAGGTGGTGAGTGCTGCGATATTTATTGTCGAAGAAACGATGCAACGTTATACAAGTAGTTTATCTTCGTGATAGTCCACCTTTCAACGATGCGTAAAATCATCGATTTTAATGAGAGCCAACTTTTGATGAAAAACGCCAACTACCGGATCGCAATGTTATTTAAACAAACACATTATTCTTACTTTAGAGTTTTTATTATCTCAGTTAGTTAAGTCTTAAATTTGTTTTCCTTTTTTTTTGAAGGCTTAAAAGACAACTTCTCGACTCAACTTTGGGATTATTAACGTGGTATTTATTGGTTGTGGCGGATCTTTTTCCGCCAGATGTATTTTCCGTTTTATCGTTTACATTGATCTCTATTAAGGAGGTTAGTATGGTTGTTGTTGTTTTTTTTTTATTGTTTTCTGTATTAATTTTTTTTCTTTTTCTTAAATATTCGTTTTGATGAATGTACTATAAAATATCCAATAAATGAAAATAATTTTCTTTCTTTTTTTTTTTTAAATTTTTGAAACGATTTTTTTCAATTTGATTTTTAACTATTTTGATTCTCTATAATCATTTGATTTATTCAGCCATTTTTAACGATAATTGCATTTTCTATGCGATTATTTTTTTGCTTCTAAAATAGTGGCGAAATAATCTTTATTTGCAGCTTATCATTTGGTTATCACTCTATCCGGCTGGTCTCAAGCTGAACTCGCCATTGAATAATGCGCTATCGAATTTTTTCCTCTATCATATTTATCTCTGGCAAAGTAAGCTTTTTTTTTTTTTTTTTTTGCTTAGTTTATACACAAAATTCTTAGTTAAAGAGCGTACAGTAATCTAGATAGATTACCTCATGGTCATATTATTTTTGGATTACTGTTATGTAATGAATCCATTACGACTGATGTGCGGTACACTTTGCGTATTGAAGTGTCCGTATTTGTCTCTGTTAACTCGACAATGTCTAACTATTGGTGTTTACAGTCTATTTGTCTGTGCTAAGTGCTTGGCTTGGACCGACAATCGTTGCGCTCTCATGTGTATTGGGCCTTTCGATATTTTTGGCAACAATTTCCGATCTAATCTCATTGCTCACCATTCATATGTTTTGCTTCCATGTTTACTCGACAAGGTTAGTTCCTTTAGGTTTGTTTTTTTTTTTGAATAAACCTTTGATTTTAAATAGAAAACTCAAAAAATTTGATGCCTTATTAAAGGTTAACTGATCTTTTCATCGTAGAGCATCAAACTTTTGAATACAATAAATCAAGTTTGTTTTTTTTTTTTTTGCTTTGATCGGAGATTTTCATTTCGTTGTTTTATGCAAATTTCAGTCGAATTTCGTAGTTTAAAGTTTACTACATATTTATCGAGGAATGCTCATTGTAATTTTTGCTTCAAATTTTTTATTATTTCACATTAACCCATCATATATGAATAATAGTGGTTGATAGTGAACGAAAATCTCGATTTTTTTTTTGAGTTTTATTTTCTTTTTTTTTTCTTTTATTGTAATTTTATTCATTTTAATTTATATTGGAATGAGGATGGAGGTATATTTATTTGCAAGAGGTGATATCTCGTCTAATTAGCGCTTAATATGATTGAATTGATTAAACTGTTGAATTCTTGTCACAGTGTTTTTCATTTATACTGAAGCAATTGTGTCATTGAATTTTTTTTTCTCTGCTTATTCTTTACTGCATTTAACCATTTCGATCTGTAGTTTTATTCAGCTTTGTTGGTTTGCGGTATATTGTGTGACCATTTTTGTATAAATTTTGAGTATTTCGGATTATTTTATATTTTCTCAAAAATTTCTTTCAATATTTCTCGATTGGATATATAGTGCTTAAATGGTCCTTATCTTGGGCTAAGTGTGACTTTGTAGCTTCACCTGAGGTGACGAAGTTTTTGCTTTCAGAATAGCCAGCATCATGATTTCCTGTGGAATTGCAAGTAATGTATTTTGTTATGCGTTTTTTACGACTTCCATTTTGAAGAACGGTTTGAGAAAGTTTTGAATCATGCGATCATATAATATTAGCCCTATATATATATAAGTCGACCATGTTTTGTGTCAAATCTCATATCAAGCACATCAACAAACACTTGGCGTTCGAGTAAAATAAAAACACAAATGCTTATATAGTTAAATTTGTTCCTTATAAATTACTACGTAAACAGTTCGATTGATTTTTGTTGTATAAACGAATTTGGCTGTATTTTTGATTGAAATTGAGAAAGCAGATAATTATAGGAATTTGCTATTGATGGCTAATTAATGGTTAATGAATTTTTATGGACATTTTATTCAGTGATGGCTATATTTAAGATTTTATAGATGCATCGTTAATCGCACAACCGATCGTTCAATTTCATTCTTTTTTTAGCTGTCGTTGCTTAAAAAAAAGATGATCAAAAGAATGAAAACTTTCAACGAATAAAATTGTCGTTTGATATTTCCGACTTGAGCTTATCATATCAGTGGAGGGCATTATTTGCGTTGAAGTTGTCTAGAATAAGATGTATATATGGTTAACGATTGAAAATAGTGTTGTGCGGAGGGCATCATTGAACGCTTATCGTTATCAGTCCGATATGACGCTTCTCTTTTCATTAATGTCGACTAGTATTGGCGGTCATCCGCACTGTTTTTCTATTTTTATATGTGTTGCGCTCATCAAGCAATTTTATCTTCATAACTTATTCATATTTTCTATCTCTTTATTCTTTGAGATCTATTATAAAGTAATTTTTTATTGGCGCAATTTAGATTTGTTTTTCTTATTTCCACATAAGATCGTAATTCGCACTATCGCATTTGTATTGTTTTTACTTTTTATTGAATAGGAATAAATCCGCATCATTAATTCTTGAATGCCACAATTGTCTAATAAAATATGTCGATCTTTGATTATATAATTTCCAAGAGTGTTTATGCCTAATTCAATATTGCTCCAGGTTTCTTTCGTAAGTACTTCGTTACGGTGATTTTTCTCCGCTAATAACCGACTCCAATATATTCATTGATAAACGGGATATTGTTGTTAAACGCATACACACGTTATCTCTAATTCCATTGGTCGAAGGTTTTCACCTTTTTGCTGGTTCATTTTTTACCAGCGCAAGTGTTCTTTTCGTATTCCGTTTTGTTGGTCTCATTCTGGCATGGATGGAAGGCAAGTTGGCGAGGTGAAAAACGGGGAAAACAACTTTTTTTAAATTGTATGATTGAATGTGGATTGCTAAACAATAATCGATATAGTATGACGTGCAAAATTAGTACATTTTATCATACGCTTATCATTGTACCCGCAACGTATCATTCATCTCAATTTGATCATCATCACTTTTTTTTTCTGCTATCGGTCATAACTTTGGAGCAGTCAGAATGAGTGACGCGTTTATTGTTCACTCAGTTTTTAGCAGTCTTTTTTTTTTTCAAAGCAGATAGATAAGAAGAAAGTCTAACAAATCCGATGCTTATATCTCTTGTTTTTTTTTTTTTTTTTTAATTTTATTGAAATTCTATTCATTCATCCACGTAGCCAAATCATCGTTCATTTTCGTCTGTTTAAGTCTCATGCTATTTCATTGCATAATTAGATACATCACATGATCAAATATATATATATATATATATATATATATATATATATATATATATATATATATATATATATATATATAATATATATTATATATATATATATAAATTATTTAAATTCGTTATATTCGATCATTGAATTCATCACTTCCACAGCATTATTTTCTTGTTTCTATATTTATGGTATTTTTATATGATTATTCGTTCTTTTGTGAATAGGAAACATTTGAATATTCGTGTCGTAGAAAATGATTACAAACGAGGAGGCAGCAAGTTTATTATCATCGAATGCGAACACCGATTATGGTGGAACATCACGCTTGACTGAACTCGGTCCTATAACGCCAGTCACTGTTGCATGGCACAATGTGATTGTAACAACAAAGAAAGGTGGTCGTCTCGTTTTGGACAGTATCAGTGGGTTAGCACAGTCGGGACATCTAACTGCGCTAATGGGGGCTAGGTGGGTGTTTCTTTTCCTTGTTGTTCGTCGCGGAAAACTTCTTTTACAAGATTAAACAGACTACTCGTGTAAATTTCCGCTGAGAATTTCGTAAATTCCTTTAAAACGTTCTTTATAGGTGTTAAGTCGTGCTATATAGAGATAAATCACGCTAAAAAAATTACAAGTGTTTATGTGAGTTCATCGATTAATTGCCTTTATTTGACTCGTATGACCCATAAAAATATTTTATGAGACGATCAGCGAGTTTATAGTGAGAGAAACATGTATGCGCAGAGACATATGGGTATGAACGAGGAAGAATGGAAAAACTTGGCCTACTTTAGACTAATGGAAAAATTGTCCCATTTCCAGCAGGATAGGATTAATTTCCCATCTATTTGGGCAGAACTACTTTCTTCGGTGGTCATTGAAAATTCTAAGCGACGTTTCGTTCGATATCGTTACCCAAGAGTATATGCTTTTTTCTTACTAAACAGTCGAAATTCACTCCAGCTTGATGATGCAATGTCAGAATGCACTAATTGGAACACTAGCAATCAAAGAGAATATTTCAGGTGCGCAAGTTTACTTTTTTTTTTCGTTATTGCAGTGGTGCTGGTAAGACAACCTTATTGAATACGCTACTCGTAAGGAATCTCCACGGTCTAATTGTCGAAGGCCGCGTCACGGTGAATGGAAGAGAACTTCGTAAAGAGATCACATCTGTGAGCGGATATGTACAACAGGTTTGCTTTTATTTTCTCCTTATAAATTTTATAGTATATTTGTACTTGGCAAAGAGTTCGGTTTATCGGTTTATAATCTGCTCATTAATTTAAGCTCTAGTCATTTTAGCGTCGTTCATATTCGTTCTAAAGGAACGAATCGATCTGAGAATGGTGAAATGATCGTTCTTCTATCATTTCTCTATGTGTCTTAATCGTGATAATTCTATAAAAATATGTTTAATTATTCGATTGTGGAATACTATGAAAGAATTTGCATATTTGTAAATTCACTATTCTATCAGGATTTCAGGATGAGTTGTTTGTTTCAACGCTTACCGTAAAGGAACATCTCAGTTTACAAGCACGTCTACGTTTACCGGGAGAATATACAAAGGAAAAGCGAAAGAGGAGAATCTATCAAGTGATGACTCAATTGGGTTTGCTTGGTTGCCAAAATACACTAATTGGAGCACCTGGAATTAAAAAGGGTATTTCAGGTATGTGATTTTACTTTTTTCGAGTGATTTTCAATGAGTACCATCATTACAGTTGAACAAAACGAATTATTTCGTATAGTTATATTTATTTTATTAATATGTGCATAAAATAGTAACAACGCTTTGAATTGGGTTGTGTTGAATTGCGTTGAATATAGAAGGCTGATGAAAGTTTAAGAGGACGAAATTTTGCAAGAAATAGAGAAACCCACTTTGATTTAGGGTGGCTTATCGATGAGCTCTGATTAGCCTAAGGGCTTTCCACTTCGTTTTGAGAGAAAAAAAAGGTCAACGTTTAAAAGATTTTAAGCGTTTTTTTTTTGTTGTATTACTTATTCACTTACAATGGATACTTTTACCTCGTTTATTATATCATTGTTAATGTCATTGATAACATTTATAGTTTACATGTTCTTTATTGTGTACTTATGTGGCTGTGAAAGTTTGTTTATTTTCTTGCAATTTTTTTTTTTTTTTTTTTTTTTTTTAAAATTCAATTGAGAGTTTAAGGCGGTGAAGCGAAGAGATTGGCATTTGCTAGTGAATTATTAAATAATCCAGCGATTCTATTCTGTGATGAGCCGACCACTGGTCTTGATTCATTCATGGCTGAAAGCGTCGTAAGGGTAAGTTGGTTTTGATTGGCTAGTTGTTTGGCGGAAACAGTACAAAAGATGGTAAAGAAGTTTTAGCTGTTCGTGAAATATTTTTAAGCAGTGATATTAATGAGAGTGCGGTAATGGAAATCGACTCCGTCAAGGACCACCCAAATAAGCCAATTAATAAAGGAATTTTTTTTTAGTTTTACGCCATTTATGGGAATTTTTTCATTTGAAAAACTGTTTTCACCTATGAGAAAAGACTTTTTCCAATATTTTGAAGAATCAGGTTTGAGGGTACTATTGCGCTTATTTGTTACGAATATGATATTATCGTCATTATGTTTTGTGTACAGCATCTAGGATCTTTCCATGTCAGCTTTTAGTCTCAGATAATACTTCAGGCCAATTAGTTCCTCAAGAATTTTTGGGGCCTTTGTTTGTTGGACGAAAGAGCTATTAAAAAGGGTTATTTCTGCAAGGAATTTTGTTTTGGGGAGGGGAGAGGAGAGAAAGATCGCTGTTTGAGGTTTTGCGACGAATTGACGGCATGACCATTTTTAGATGCTGTCGAAGTTAGCGCATTCTGGAAGGACAATAATTTGTACAATTCATCAACCCGCTTCTGAGCTTTTCAATATTTTCGATCGAGTGCTCTTCCTGGCTGGAGGTCGGACTGCCTACATTGGTCCACCGGCTAAGGCACTGAGTTTTTTGGATAGTTGCGGTTATCGATGCCCAGATGACTACAATCCAGCGGATATGATAATCGAGGTCTCTTACGATATCCCTCTATATTTTCCATCACATCTTTTCGTTATTTTTTGCGTGCATTGCTTTGGTTTTTAAAGAACGTTAAGTAATTTCATAGCGAATCTAAACTATAAATGAGTAATTTCAGTTCCATATGACACAGAAGTTCTTTAATTGCTAAAAATTGGTCAGTGAAGTGTGGAATTTCAGACGTTGGCGGTGATTCCTCACGAAGAAGAATACTGCAGACAGCGTATATCGCAGATTTGTTCGGCATTTCTTGATTCAGATATATACGATGAAATCAGTGAAGAATTAAAAGCAAGCGAGAATATTGGCGATTATCCTATTGCACGAAAGCAAGCACCGCTTAGCATGCAGGTTTATTTAGTCACTTTATTGTTACCTGCGGTTAAGTTCTCACCTGTGTTGCGTTCTACCTACTTAGTAAGTTATTAGTGAAGGTAATTCGATCGATTAACAAAGTCCACTCCTCTCGTTAGTTAATAATTAGCCGTATTTCTAATTATAATAATTGTTCCACCTTTGAGTGCAAAAAAACATTTAAATACCGTTTGTTTATATGCCTAGGCCTCCAAGCAAAGCAACAACCCATCAGTGTTGTTGATTGTTGCGCAATATCAGCTCGTATCTCAGCGTTTTGAGCTTGTGCTGAAATAATTTCATGAATTCAGAGATTTTTTTTATAAATGACATTGGCTTGCAGTTATTGCTCCGGAATACTAGGGCGCTTTTATTTTTTGCCATCCAAATGCAATTAACTAGGAGGGAGGAGAAGGGTGGCGGTAGGAAGGGAATGGAGGTGGGCGGGGTTTCGCCGACAGTGGCTAGAGATCGGTTGGAGGATGGGGAGTTACTGAAGAACAAGTGATATAAGGTAGAGTTTATATTTTTATTTTTCGTTCATTTTATGTTTTTTTTTTTCAGTTAAGCGCTCTGCTGCATCGCTCATTTCTTGATAATCTTCGAAATCCGTCGTTGGCACGAGCAAAAATTATTCAGAAGCTGATAATGGGTCTCTTCCTAGGGTTGTTGTACTTGCAGACGTTGCATGATAATCCCACACGGGTAGGTGTTTCTTCGTTCATCTGTAAGGATTTTGGGCTCCGTTTTCTTTGCCTGTGAAGGGTCCGCGGATCCCTTCATCGTCGCTGTAACAGACCCTTGGCACGAATAGCGCCGAATCCGCACCAACCAGCAGCGGGCAAGCACTCCTCACTCCCCGAGCCGCTTCGGGGTTTAATAGCGAACCGCTATGGTCTGAATCGACCGTGACTAAAATGACATCTCAAGTAGGCAGCCAGAAGCACGCTGATTGCTGCAAGCAAATGCGCCCTTCTTTTATACACACAGATCCTTGTCTCAAACCATTTGTAGAGAGTTGTCTTATGATCTCAACTTACCTATTTTGCACAAGAACAGTTGATCTGCAATTTATTAATTACTTCTTAGATACCAACTTTTTCGCTAATAATTTTGTAGTCAGTTTTTAACATTTTCTTATCCTTTTTTTTAACACAAACTCAACGAAATTAAAAAAAAAAAATCAGTTAATGAGAAGAAATTGTTGCGAATTGATTTGCATAGTTTTAAACGATAAATTTTATCATTGATTTACCTTTCATACCTCAAAATTATATTCGAGTAATGAATATTTCTTATGAGGATTCATCCAGAATTCAATGAGATTTGCATTTTATTTATCGTTTAATGGTCATTGTCAAAACTCTTTACAATATTTTACTCGTTTTCAAATACTCTTAAGTGTTTTCGAGAAAAACGTCGACCGTAAATCGTTTAGATTGGCATTACGAACGTAAATGGCGCATTATTTTTTCTCGTATGTGAATTCACCTATGCAACTTTATTTGGAATTCTAAATTTTCTTCCGGTTGATTTTCCGCTCGTCGCACGTGAATATCATGATGGAATGTACGGTATTGCGCCATACTATTTCACTCGAGCGCTTTCCTATGTTCCGCTTTTTACAGTCGATGGTTTGTCGTTGCCTTGTTGTTGTTGTTGTTGTTGTTGTTGTTGTTGTTTCAGAGGATTACTCTATAGTTTTAAAATGACTTGTTGCATATTTATTGGAGAGGAAAGGAAGAAAGGGAAAAAAGAAAACGAGCTCTCGAAAGTGCTTTACTTTATTTAGACATTACTAGTATTTACTTTAATCGATGATTACCTGATTAATTCAATTCGAGTGCATTTTTTGATTTAATTATTATTTTTTAAACGCTATCTACATAGAATTTCATTTTCAGATCATAAAGATTTAGACGTTTTTTTAAGTAATATTAGAGAGAGAGAGAGAGAGAGAGAGAGAGAGAGAGAGAGAGAGAGAGAGAGAGAGAGAGAGAGAGAGAGAGAGAGAGATCACTTCACGACCGTCTACAATTGCTTATTTAGGTGCAATAATGCTTTTGGTCAGTTATTGGATGATCGGATTACAATCAACCATTGGTCATATAGTTTTCGCTGTTCTTATTGGCATCGTTATTGAACAATCGGCTGCTGCATTTGGAGTGATGCTGAGGTATTGACGACGTTTTCTTTTTTCGGAATTGCCAACTTGAAATAATCATGCACGATATTTATTGCAAAAAACAATGTAATAAATTCCAATATAAATTTTAAATTGATCTGTTGCTGCCTTTGTTAAGTTATATATAAACTTTTCCAGGAAATTTTTCTTTCCGCTATTTTCGTTTTATTAAGTGTGGAAAATTCACTTTTGAAGGAATTAATCTTTGAATGAGTCCGTTAAGATTAGGGCATTCATAAACTAGAGTGTATTTGCAGTTCGGTTTGTCCGTCATTTCCGGTAGCAGTTTCTATAGCTGGCCCTATGCTTACATTACTGTCACTTACTGGCGGTCTCTATGCAAACGTCGGCGAATTACCGAAATATATCTCATGGTTACAATATTTGAGCTGGTTTAGGTTCGTTAAATTCTTTCTTATTATTCTATTCGACGTTGTTCTTTTATGTTCATAATGTTATCGACATATTTTGCATTTATAGCTGATTTCATAACTTCACATAATTACTGACATTTAAAGAAATTATATAAATAGTACGGATGCGGTTAATTTATAATTGCCCTATAGTAGTAATTGTATCTTGCAATTTTGCAAGAATTCAAGAAATTTTCATCACTTAGAATCTTTCGATTTATAAAGCTAATTTTTATATTAGTTGGTGATGCAAATCGTTATGTAGATAATTATTAATTTCTACAAAAAGGTGTATACTTTAGGGTAAGGTGCAAATTTGATAGCCGAGAATAAAACATGATAGAGGGAATCTAATTTTTATAGATTTGGTTTCGAGGCGTTAACTATAAATCAATGGAGTGATGTGGCTAGTGGTGAATGCTATATGGATAATTGTAAAATGGCCGATGCGATTCTTGCTCAATATAGTTTTGCAAAAGAGAATTTCACATTCGATATTCTCTTAATGCTTGTCTATATTATTTTCTATTATACTCTTGGTTATGTTGGTCTTTATTTTCGAGTAAAACGGGCTCGTTAGTAATATAATTATCCGCCTATTGCATTAATACGACAGTATTTCATCTATAAAAAGTGTTTTTTTTTTTCTTTCTAAAACGACTCATTTAGACGTCGTTCGAGTAATTAAACTCGAGCATTAGCCATCATCTCTTAATTGTCAGTTACTTTCGGATGGAGGATGGAATTTTTCTTCTTCGAATAATGGATATTTTAGCAGTCAACGATCGACATTGAAAATATACCCTTAATATTATTATAATAGGATCTATGGATCTATGAGGAAAATATTTAAAAGATTTTGCTCTATTATTATTATTTTTTTTTCAAAAGAATCCTATTTGATTAACGAAACAACTACAATATGCTAATTAAGGTTGTTTGCAATTTAGTTGCCACATTAGATTTTAATGATGCAATTACGACGCTTCAATTTGTGTCGTAAATATTTTTGCAATTGTCTATAATCTCATAATACGTTTTTTTTTCTGATTTGATTGATATTACTGTTATTATTGTTAAAAATGCTTTTTAAATGTTTATTTATTGGCTGATATTTTATAAAGTATCGATTGTATGGCGTACATTGTTATGCATTATTGGATTTTATTGTGTTTTTTTTTTTTGAAATTTACCTCACCTCGAATTGTTATTTATATTTGCAGTTGTTGTATTTAAATTGGATATTCTATCCTCATTCCTTTATAAATATGTTTTATACTTTTCAACGAAACTTTCTTATAATTGATCCTTTTCTCTTCTTATTCTCTCATTTATCCCCACCCCCCCCCCCCTCCCTTTGGTGTATTTTCGGTATGGTTCTATTCCGAATATCGAAATTGATTAAGTTTAGATTAGCACTATTGTTCTATTATGCGATTGCGTCATTGTGGCGAGTATTCCGTGGTCGTAAGTATAATCCGTTGCGACAACGGGTCGATTCGGTTCAGCTCGATTCGAGGCAGGTGTTTATCGCCACCCTCTTCCTTACCGCGCTTATATTTTTAGCGCCAACTGTGCTCGTCTACCTTGTCGTCTTCTCTACGGTCAGTTATCTCTTAAATTATTGCTTATTTTAATGATTGAAATGTTTGCTTTAATTTTTCTTTTATCTCTGTAATCGAGTTCAACAAATGACACGGTAGTTGAAAGAACGCATTTAAAATTCAACGAATTCTAAACGTCATTTCGATTAAATTATGAGTTCAAACATCGAACAATAACTCTTGCCATAGTGCGGAATTAATCGAAGTGATTAATTACGAGGATATTTTCAGTTGCGATTTTCGGTGATCGGAACAAAGCGTGCATTAGAGATATTGGCCCGTATTGAGGACGAATTGATCACTCAAATTGTTGCATTTTGATATTTTCTATTTTATGCATAAAAGATTTGAATTAAAAAAGATTTTCATTTTATAACGTTTATCATTTTTATTGTTTTATTAACGTTACAATTGAATTGTTTATGAATATATCATAATGAAATATATGAATAGAAATGAAATAAATATTTTGGCTGTATTGTTTGAGTGTTTTTGCTAGCGTGACTTTTGCACTTCAATATTTTCAACGACAAAATTGGCGGAGGGGAAGAGTATAACTTTGAGCTGATATGTAGAAAAATATATTGAAAGGAAAATCATCTCGAGTTTGCTTCACTTTTGTGAGAATATCCGAGCTGTGAGTGTTGCATATCAGCACTCAGCCATTTGCGCCATCAAGTCAGCCATTATTTGACGAAATGATTGGTTTGTTTCATATTTTCCAAAAAGAAAAATGAATTCGGCGATAATTGAGTGCGACAATGAATGAATGAGCTATTGCGTATGATTTCCATATGCACCGTTACTAAGGAAACGTTGTGATTAGGATGGTCATTGAGGCTTATAGGTGCTCTAAGGGTAGCGTGCGCTTGCGGTGATTTTGTGACATAAGTGCATCATTACCGACAGGACGGCATGTTGCTTACCGAGAGCACTACCCAGCCATTACAATCCACAATCTCGTAAGTCTATTCTATGCGCATTTACGAATTTGGCATTCATCCAAGAACTCTGAATAAACACTGCCTTATATTTCCCAAGATGGGGGAGGGAAGGCAGGGAAGAGGACGTTTCTTTACAAATATTCTGGCCCATTTCTTATTGTGGATAATCCCATTTTTATGTTATTGATGTTATATTAGTGCAGGTGGACGTATTAATCAACGAAGTTAAAACCGGAAGGCGCTCTACATTGATCCTTGATACGCGTCCACTCGAGGAATTTCGCAAGCAACACATAATTGGCGGTCGGTTTTTTTCTTGTTCCTTCGAATCTTTGAAATATGATGGCTTGATTTAAAAGAAATGGTAGGTATTTCCAGGTGAATTAAGTGCGACAAAAAGTGCATAATTTTAGGGCTGCCAAGTTCGCTGTAAAGTTCGCCCAAATATTTCCAGGACGCGTTTGGGAAATTCCACATTTTCCCACATATTTGAAGGTTGTTTCAAAATTGTGGCGGACGATATGGTGACTGTAGTGCCCATTTATGAATTAACACCAAGCACATTTATATTTCTTTCAATGTGTAGTCGTAGTCAGTGCTAAGTATTGAACGCTACAGTCAATTATGTCGCTTGATACGCCAAAAAAAAAAAAAAAAAACACTAAATTTAATGCGATAGAGTCTTAGTGCTGTATAGATGGAGGATGAAAACATCTGAATGAAAGGAAAAGAAAAGTCCTTTCTAATATGCCAAAGATAGCGATTTGTTTTAATTCGAGTTTTATTATGGGATGATTAAAAAGAAATTATATTTCGTTAAATGATTGTCGAATTAAGAAGACGTATGAATATTTGAGTTTATTTAGCACAACATTTCGATAGGTTTATTCTCAGTCGGCCACGCTATGAAAGCGAAGCAATGCTCAATGCTAAACGTAATGGCTTTACGGTGATTATTTGCGGTGAAAATTATACGGCCGCTGATGTGGTATCCACACTTCGACAACGTGACTATAATGCCGCTTTACTTAGAAGTAGTAAGTTATAGAAGCAATTTCTATCCTCTATTTTGCTTATTTATTTATTTTTTTCTATCATTAAAAAAAATTTTTTTTTTTTCTCTAATAACTTATTACTGATTGATTGATATTGTTGATGTTGGATATGATAGATTGATTAATAAAAGTTGAGTTGATATTCACTAAACTGGGATAATCGAATAAAGCAGAAATGAATAAGTGATCCAGAACGATTTCGAAACGAATTGTTACTGCTGTGATAATGAACTTCATCGATTGATGGACATGGAAGAAAATCCCTTCCCGTAGATAGGTTCAAGCATCTCTTTGCTGTAATTTTTGGAGATTTTCTCAACGATTTTTCGCGGCAATTTTAAAACGTCTCCTATTGGAAATTCTCGCCAACCGCAACTTGTTTCAACGACGATTGATCTATAGTAGAGTTACATGAAGCAGTTAATTGACAGCCTTATTACATGAAAATGAGTGCATGCATAAATTCATTCAGCAATCGATGTATGGAAGCAAAAGTATCCGCTTGGTCTTCTAACTAAAACAGACGATGATAAACTTGATATTGTCGCATTGGCTTCTCAATATGCTGAAAATACGAGGCCATCCATCGAGAAACGTTCGTTTTTACAGTTTCGTTAAGCGATATTAACCCCTTGTTTCTCGAAGAAGAATTCTCGTACTGTTGTCGAAAAGATATTCGTTTTATGCTGTAATTCATTGCCGCAACTTCTCTTTGAGAAATTCTATGAAGCAAGTCATGGATCGTTGGTGGTGCATAATTGTTTTTTCGATGTCCTTCCACCCAGAAAAAGACGTTTCATATCAGCCATATATAAGCAATGCTACAATCACATAAAGGATTTACAATTCGACGAGGAGAACGGTTGTATTTTCCTGATTTTAGGTAATTTCCTTCGAGGGACGTCCAGCTCAAGGAATAAGAATGTCTCACGAGATGAACGAATTCGAAGGCAAAGCAAAGAAACACGAAGACCATGGAGATAATAAACACTTGTCGTCTATGGTGTAAATAAATTTGTTCAATAGGTGAACTGCAAATGGGCAATAGATCTTGCATCACTTCAGCGGTTCCAATTTTTCATGTTGACCATCAACTTGCCACCTCTGCTGATTGAGTCATTTCGAAAATCCAACGCTTACCATACATCAATAAATATAACAACCAGCCGCAATATACTTGCGAACAGTACAATTGTTGATGTGTTCTATTCTCTATAAAGAGATCTTTTTTTTTAGTTCGATATAACATTTTACTTGGGAAGGACGAACGTTGTCTAACAATTCAAGAAAGAAATCATTTCCACCTCATCACAAGATGCTAGGTAATCCTAAAACTGACTCTTTTATGATGTGTATGGACGTGTAGCCACGACGATATGTAGACTCAGAAAATTCGGCAGTGAGGTATAAACCGCCTCCAAGGCGAACTACGGTCGGCTTCGACTATACACAGAGACCAGCGTAAATGACTTGAAATTCCAAACACTTCAGTTCTGATAACCAGGCTAAGGAAAATTTTGATCAGGAATTCAAAAACCTCTGTGATTGCCATATCCAACACTTACCGGTGATCGCCACATCCATAATTCCCAGCCAGCGGTACAGGTCAGACGCAAGCTCACTTTTATTAATGGGGCACAGATATACAACTATCTCAGTGCGCTTCTCTATACTCATTACACACAACGAATCTCCCGTTTATTCGAAACAAAGACCTAAACGATGCTGTACATGAAATGGCGTCAGATTTAAAAACAAATGCAAGCGCAGCAATTTACATCTCTGTCCATAGCTAACGATCCATTCCAGAAATTAAAATGAAGCAACCAACTGCCAACAAAGAAATACCACAGGTGACACTTTGACGTCGAGCGATTTCAGCACTTTTTCTAGCTAAACTATTCGCAAAAGCCGGAATCAGAAACCTTTCCCCTGTCACGTGAGAGACTTCGCCCAGGGTTGACCCACCCCTCAGGCTTGACCCATTTTTGCCGAGGTACTTCTGGCTACCTGAAAATCATAAAAATGTCCTATCCCCAATGCCAGTATAAGCATTTGTCCCATCAGCGACTCTAGCTGAACGACGTGTCTAGATAAGAATATCGAAGTCGCGCAGTTCTTCGTCCGACGGCAGCGTAGCAGCTACCTTCTCTGGCCGGATTAGATCCTTGCTGATATACGGTAATCCAGCCTTCTCCCGACGTGCCATTTCCAAATGTGCCTCACGCAATGCCCATTCACGTCCATTAGGCCTGCAGAGCGTGCTAGCTATAAGTTAGGCAAACAATAGTGCAGTAAAGTAGACAGAAAATCACTTGGGATGCGAAACAACAAAGGTGATGGTTCAAAAGAAGAGAAGATCAGAAATACTCGAAGGAACGGTTTGTCGGAAGTAAGTTCCTTCGAAAAATTAGGAGCGGAAATTATCACAGGTAAGACAGAAACAGTCATCGCCGCTCATCACACAGAAACGGCTGATTTTTTTGGAAAAACAACCCTTTCTATGGCTGAATTCACCGGCGCGAAATTTTAGTGGCTTCTATTGCCGTCAGCTGCTGAAGATATTTGTTTGTAGTTAAGCACTTATTTCTCGAATCTTTTTGGAAATAAGCAGTTAGAGGAGGAAATGACTGACCAATCTGGCTTTGCGAAGACAATCCAACACGAGAACCAGGTAGTCAATACAGTGAAGAGAATGAATGCGAACTGATGGAATCTCATCCAATCCTTGTGTTCATCGTGTGCCACTTGACTGAACCAGATCCACTCTCGGCGCTTGAAACCAACATTCATTAAAAAAGCTTGCAACAACAGACATGTGTATTCTTGCTCTGTTAATTGCCTCGGTGTAATAACTGGCGACGGTCTGTGGAAAGACGAAGCCGATAGGCAAAACGTCGCAAACAGGTCACAGTTGGTGTAAGCGAGCAGCCGCCTCCCACAGCGCCTCATCGAAAGACACTGCAGTTGCCGGAAAGTTGCAGCTTTTACGTCTGAACATTCTCAGGACCTCATTCCTAGATGCCAGTTTTCAAGTGCTATTCGAAGGGCGTTAAGAAATTATGAAAATTTCTGTGGCACCTTTAAAACCATTTTGAAAAACGACCAATCTCTCGTTTCAACCATTCTCACGATCGATGTTAGCAAATTCTTGGCGTTCCCCTGTCAAAGATTTTTCTGGTTTGTTTAGAGAAGGACGAAGAATATTCTTTCCGTTCTCTTTCGTTTGTGATTGCAAACCAACTTACTATAAGCTGACTGCGTCGAGAAAATTTCGTTACGCCAAATATAATTATTTTCAAGACTAGAGAGAAGAAATAAAATTCAACCATTTTCGCTCCTTGATCCTTCGCTAGCGGTCTTCTCCAACCATCGCCAAAAAGCCAATCGAGACGACCACCATTTAGTTTCGGCCAGGGGTTATCATACGCATACGAATCCGAGCCAGGCCTATAAGCATAAACACCATGAAGTGACGTAAAATGCGACGAAGTGATAAACTCGCACATGGAGGTGGCAACACGATGCTCAATACGAGACAACTGGCCAAAGCCACATTTAAATTTGTCCGCCTCAGGTCACGAAAGAAAAAGGAAGGGATGGGTGGCATTTTAAAGAAATATAAGATATTTCGACTGGCGACATAATGAGCATGTGTTGCCTAGGCACTCTACTTCTAAAAGCAAAGGAAGCATGACGATGCCCTTGGCTATCATTCCTGCATGTATTTTCCCATCCAGCAGATTTCTGCAGAAAGGCAACGAGCAAAATGAGCCCACTTTAACAGATAGGCTCCGGTCGTTACCAACAAAAATATGCGAGTTACGGCTGTGCCCTTAATTAGACAACGGGGTGAGACTACATTCCGTATATGCAGCGTTTAGTCACGGATGTATCTTTGCGACGTTCCTGGAACAACACCAAAATTATTGAAAACTTTCACATATGTTTCGGCTCGACGAGCGCGATGCTGTGATCGTCCAAAAGCCACTTAGTCAGACAGGCTAGGAATCACATGCGGCCACACCTGTGAATAAACTGGAAGGAAGCGGGGGAGAGAAGAGACTGGAGGTTAGGGTAACTCCTTGGTGCTCTATGGAAGTATAACCTCTGGAAACTGAATATTCGAAAAACTGGCAGACCTGTAATCGGCGGGTTTCCTCTCAATGTTCTCCTCCGCGTGGTGAGAAGTGCCCGAGGCGAGGGAACGCCTCGAGGAGAGGCGAAAGGCCGCACTTCGCGCCAGGCACAGCTCGCGGAACATCGCTACTGCCTGCTGAAAATTGTTCACGCCATTCTTGGCAAATCTAGAGAATTTGGCGACGAAAGAAATGGTGTCCAAGTGCACCTTACCTATACGCTTCCACCGTTTTTCTTTGTTTGACGCATTTCACGAAGAGTCTTGTAACGAATACACGATACTTTATGGATAGGTTCCTGAACCCCATCAAGACAAGTCTCACGTCGTTCTAGTGAACAAAAGTTGTGGCAACTGAATACCATCCTCTAACTCGAACGCTCTAACCTCTATGTTGCGAAGGCATATGAGCATACCAACTGATGAAATCTATTTCCCACAGTGAAGCGAAACCCCAACCAAAGCTGACGAACGACACAACCGAACTAGCAATTGCGGTTAGCAACGGCAAGTGTACCTATGGTGGCATGCGAATCATTTCCGCAGTTGAACGAATGCCTAGAATCGTTTTGCTGATCATCGGTTCGAGACTCGCATCTTGCAGCTAAAAATCTGACGATTACTCGATGTAATCGAACAACTCTTAAGGTTATATGACAATTTGAGACAAAACGACAAGAGCCCAAGCAGCATGTCATGACCGTTGGGAATTGCAGATTTTGCATTCAATGTGAGGGTGTAGTGCTTATTTTTACTTCATTTTTCGCTTCAAGTAATGAATGCAACCTTGTCTTACCTTGGCAGCTTATATCCGTCAACATCCGTTAAGGAACAGCGTCACCGAGAGCATTAGCATATTTTTCAATATGCTTGATTTAATCGTCAATGCTACCGAGCTACGTTTATTACGGGGAATTATCTGACACCCGAAAAGCTAATCTTCTTTAATTTCGTGCTGCTTGTAAAAGTTGTGGAAACTCAACGACTTTTCTGTGACAGGGAATGTTGGAATATTGCCAAAAGCTCTTGTGCCTTTCAAGTTTCGCTTTTTTTATTTGCCTTTGCCTTTTGTAGTTTCCGCTCGTTGATAGCTTGTTCGTCGAGAGTTGCAGACAGTTTGAACTTTGAAGTAGTACGGCTGCTGCGTAGTTACTCTTCATTGATGTTAGTCAGTGTAGGCCATATATTTGTGGCTTTTTAAAGAAATACTAATTCGAAGGAAAACATTGCAGTACTTGTCCCTTGTCCCCTGGCTATGACAGCTGCCGTGAGGTCGCTTTTATACTTATGAAGGTAAATTTAATCTCTTGAGACCTGTGAATTTAACTACCTTCCAGAGATACGTATATAGCCACTTTAGTGTAATGTAACGGTTCCAGTAAGTGTTGTGCAGGCAGCGGGAAAACTGCGTGAATCGGAGACGAAGGTCCTGGTTTCCAACCACTTTGGAACATATGGTTTAATTTCAGGAGATTGTTTTCTATCTTTTTTTTTCTTATGTTGGGGCTACAGAGCTTCTCCTTCCAGTACTTTGTTCGCTCCTCGAAAATACCGCTAAAGAAAAATATCTACGCCCTCATAGCCTAATTAAGGCGATGTTGCTAGTCGTTGTTTTTCAATCCATTTCGAGCCGGTATGCTCTCCGTTCATTTCTTTCTACTTGCCTGATGCACTGTTTAGAAGTAAACTATGAGCGTTCATCATGTGAGTGAATTAAAAACTTAAAATGCAGCGAAGATTCGTAGTTCTGTGTTTGGTGCTAGGAGTCCCTGCCGTGAGGGCGAAGATGGCATTGCAGCGAGAGGCGGGGGGGGAGGAGGGGGTCACGCATAAACGCCATTTCTAGGGCAGTGTCCGAGTCGTTTTTCCCACTTCTTAGGAGTTCTGGATACTTGTCGCTGATCTCGCGAAACAGCAAGATTAAGTATGAAATCATTCTTCTTTTGAATGTGCACTACTTTCTTAAAAACTTGGTGTGCCGAAATTATTCATGTGCTTCCTACCATATCAGAAATGCGCCATAATTGAAACTGTTATTCCTCATTTCCTTCTGAAATCGAGACTTCAGATGCGTATGTAGCCGCTTAGTAAGTATCGGTACTCGGATTCTTAAGGCATAGATTCCGTTTCCACCTCAGGTAGTTAATTGTTGGTGCGGTGCAAGAAGTTTGACGAGGTTTCTCGTTTTTAGGTGACTATGGCATAGATCCTGCTCATAGTAGTTGCTGGAAGTGGTCTTTAATGGCTAAAAATCGATCGGAGAGGTGCTAATTCGTGCTTATTTTGTAAGGTTCCACTTGATTCACCTGACGATCCGTCCATTCGCCAAGTGTTGGCGCAGATCTATTGAGTCCTTTTTGAAGGTTTATTGAGAGCAGACTCATGTTTAGTGTTTAAGAAGTAATTTATTCAACTGTAAAGGTTGCAATGAAAGCATGAAGGATGGCACACAACGGTGAGCATTTCTTTGCATTAAAGAATGCCTCTTTTGACTGTAAATCATATTGTCTGCTT
Source organism: Ascaris suum (assembly GCA_013433145.1). Lineage (NCBI taxonomy): Eukaryota > Metazoa > Nematoda > Chromadorea > Rhabditida > Ascarididae > Ascaris > Ascaris suum. The sequence continues at coordinate 3,018,110 of CM024187.1, forward strand.
TTGTGTCTTTCCTTCAATCGACTTAACACCTCACCATTTTGACTTCTTTTTGATGGAATCTTTTAAACGATTTTAGTGTCATTTGTGCATTTCGCTGATCGTTTGACCGAATCATTTTCATTCACATCTGAGGATACTCAGGCAGTTTTTATGCTTCATTTTCCTTGTTAGATCCCATTTTACTATTGAAGGTGACAGCAATTGAAAGGGAAAGAGAAAGGTTGAAAAACCTTCTACCAAACCTAACGGTGATGACTTTCTAGCTTTTTGGATAGTGTGATTTGGTGTTTCGAATAGGAAAATGTTGGTTATAGTTACCAGTAAAGTTGTCCATTAAAAAAAAAAAGATTTTATTCTTATTCGAAAAATTTCCTTCGTCTTATTTTAGAATTTTAATTCTCTCTCTCCCCCCCTCCCCCCCCCCCCCCCCCCCCCCACCACCACCACCAAATCTCTCCCATTGGTACGTCAGTCACCCATTTAGCTTATTTTTACGGTTGCAATGAAAAGAATCGAGTCAATGTATAGGAGAAGTGCAAACCAGCTTTACATATATGAAACGGCCAAAGGTTCTTTATGTTACATTGCTTATATCCCCTTCATCTAGCTGCACTCTGCAACTCCGAGGAATAGTGCTGTTATAAGAGGAGTGAATAGGTGAATGGGAACCGATAATCTCTGCTTCAAACGTTTGATGAGCGGATATTTTCAGGCGGAAACATGCACTTATCAAAGTCCGAATTGATACAGGAAACTGATCTGAAATTTTCAGTTCCCATTGTCACGTTTATTTTTCTGCAGTATTCGATCATCGATCCTTATTATTTGTACCGTATTGGCTCTTTTAAAAGTCCTTGGGCTTATAGCTGCTGCACTTTCCCAAAATCATAATACATTCGAAGAGGGGAGGAGGGGGGGGGGCGGAGGAGGTGGAAGAAAGAAGAGAGGATAAAGAGAAGCGTTTTTTTTAAGAGATTGATTAAGGGAGCGGCTTATATTTGAGAGAAGGTTACGGAAATTTATATTATAGATAGGTATTGCAGTCGAGGAGGGGAGTTTATAAAACTAGAAAGTCGTTGTAAATTCAAGCCAAAGAGCGACCAGTGATTTACGAATGAGGTGGTACTAGTGGAAGAAGATTTAACAAGAATTTCTGAATTGGTTGATATTTGAGTGGAAATCATCGTTGCGTCTGTGTTCGTATCGTCGGTGGGGGTGGGCATAAAGTTTTTATCAGCACATCTATCGGTTAAGAGTTTGTGTTTGAGTATCAACTTCATCATATCTTTCATAAGGGACGCCCATTCTTTTTTATTCTCTTTGCCACTCTGTCTGTAATCATATTTCTTCATTTTGAAGCATTATCTATGAGTTTCGCAACACTACGTTGAATGACGAGAAAGTGAATACTTTGTTCTTTATGTAATTAATGATGAAACGAAAATTTTTTTTTCAAGCAAAGAATTGAAGGAAAGGGAGAGAGAGAGAGAGAGAGAGAGAGAGAGAGAGAGAGAGAGAGAGAGAGAGAGAGAGAGAGAGAAAAGAGAAAATTACAGGCCTTTAGTATCAGTTCAATGAAGTATGGTAGTTTGGAGCTGTGGGATTTTACTGGATTAATTCGTTTGTAGGCCAATATTTGCATATGAAACGCAGGTGATATTGGTTTCTATTCTAAAAGTGTGTTTCATACACTCGCCCGCTTAATAAAAAAAAAATCCACCATATCAAATGAAGCGAGTTGTGATTGCAGAAAAAAAAAGGGAAGGAGCAGCGTTATACATGAAGGCAGCTAAATTTCGCTCTCAAATTGTGTGACATTTTTATGCTATAACGCCGCTGTTTTGTGTTTAGGATGTTGCTTGGCTAGAAAAAAAACCTATGAATCGTATTTTGCTTGGTGCAGTGACAAGAACGCCAACAGACAAAGGCCCTGGTCGGTAAGTTTCCAAACAGTACCGTCATGTAAGAATATATTGCGTGACGTTGCTCGCGATCTCTTCGACTTTAAATCTTTAGACGATAGATGTCTTCCTTATAGTTTAGCCTCTTGTAGAGCACCTTTAAATCTCAAAAACACTTCAGATCGCAATTCAATAGAATCGTGTATAACACATTGTTGCATAAAGATACATGGTTAGCGTTACTGTCGACGACGTTTTTATTTAGCACTGTGTGCAGCCAATTGTACTCTTAGACGTAATTCTAAAGCGTTACTGCTTTATATGCTTCGAACTCAATATACTGGATTTGCTTTAAGTAATGTGCACGTTAATTTGAAGATAAGGTTTATTTTGTTGGAGGAGACTGTATGGGTACAACAAACATCAGTCAGCTTATGGCTGAAATGCGGCAGTTGGTTGTGAATTTACAGTCTCGCGAACGCGCCACGGATGGAGCGTTGGCAAAAAGTCAACTAGTCAACGATAAAATATCCAGCATGAAAGAGGTATCGTCGTTTTATTTTCTCATCCTCTTCTCTTCTATTCCTGGCGTTGTAGTTTTTTTCTTTGAAATCCACGAGATTCAACTCACTGCGATGCTTCAGTTAAGAGCCGGTTTTCGATTGTGAATGACAGAAAACGTTGCAACGAAAGTTCTTGAAATAAGTAAATTTTTTCTTTTCTTTTCTGAAACTTAACATTTCAAAGTGCAAAAGTTAATGCATCTGTGTGTTCGGTTGTGATTGAATCTGTTAAAGAGAAACCGATCAGGTGAATTTTTACTACACCGCAATCTACATGGCAGCCCTGAATCACGTCCCAAAGATTGAGCATTTGCACTCATCAGAGAAGGACCAAATTTTAGCAGTAAGCGGAATTTTAAAGGAGGAAAAGAAATGTGCAAGGTGGGACTGAAACAGTAAAGATGGGCATCAAGCAGTTTTTTGGCTTTGATGACTAGCCAGCGACAGTTACCGGTTGGCGGTGAGCTATGAGGAAATTAAGCAGACGCTATATTTATTCAATAACGGTAATTACCGCGCAGAGTCTTTTACCACTTCTTGCGGTAACAGCGTTAGACTTCAACGGCAAATGCTTATCTTTAATAACCTTACATTGGTAACTACCGCAAACGCGGTGACTACGTAGCAATTTTCGTTCTTCCATGCGACGTTTAGCGGTTGCATGAAAACTTCTAACCATTGCTTTGCCTACAACGTAGTTTTAGTAGGCGCACAGTTTCTCAGTTTTTGAATAGCAAAATGAACAAACAAGAAGCACCGGCCGACTTTACTTGTGCACTGACTGCAGCGAAAAGGGGTAATTACCAGCAATAGCATTTGTCATACACAGGTATTTACCACCTGTGCAGATCGTACACAAGTATCTACTAATCCTCATCTGGTTTAGTCATTATCAGACCCGTGGTAAAAGAGTAGCCGTAGTGAAAAATGAAAGAACGTGATGATAAGCGACCAGCGATAACTTTCTACCAAAGGAGCGATAATTGCCGAAAGGACAGAATTCCCTACCCATTCTATGTTCAGGAGGGGGACTGAATTGGACAGTTTGAGAAGAATTGAGTCCACAGCTTTGATCCGTTATTTCATGAAATGCAGTCAAATGCGGGATTCTCTCAAGAGGATGGATTTTCTTTTGCGGATTCTTTAATGCTAGCGTTTACAGTATTCAGATATGCTGTTTGTGCAAATGAATCATTCAGATATAAGCGCGCATATTTCTCCAACATCGAAAACGTGTACCTTTATAATTTGCTGTTGACATGCACAGATTTGAGAGAATTAGCTTGCAATTTAGGGGAATGCTGTGTTTCGTAGGTGTAAATGGAGGCTATCCGATAGGAAATAGCCAGGGCTCACTCACCATCCATTACCGCATCCTTGTTAGATCGAAATTTGTGACCACTGCTACAGTGCAGTAGAAACTATGACTTTTTGAATACTTGGACGATTCTGTAAGAGTGGGAAGGGCACGGGTGCTGTCTAACTCCGTGAGCAAAAGCGCTTGCCAGTTCGGCTTCCACGAGCATATTCCATCACCACTGCTACATTGCAACAAAGTTCATGAGGTCTTGAATTGGCGGTGGTGTCTGATCTCATGAATGAAAACCATTCCTGATTTACGTTCTGAGAGGAAGCTCCGTGATGGGAGCTAATCTGGTTGAAATGTTAAGGTGTCTACTGTGAAAAACCTTTGAATGGGCTTTTATAGTTTTTGTGCATTGAAAAACTGATTTAATATTTAAACAAGCGCGTCGCTCATTTGATTTTTTCGGGGGGAATTTGTGCAACATTTCATCCCTATAACAGAAAAAATTTTGGAAAATCCGCTTTAATATTGGATATCACAAATATTTACTAAAACCCGGGTCGACTGGTCGAGGGAGGGCCCATAAGATGGGGCGGGATTCTTACTTCCTAAAATTCGTTTGATTTAGTGGACTTCGGCAGTTTGTTGATCACTTTAGCGGTTCGTAAAACTACTGAGGCGAATATTTGCAAGAGTAACTGAAGTGAATATTTTTAAAGATAGGTGTATATTTGTTGGATTTACAAGAGTGAATACTTTTCTTCCGACAAAAGTTCTCTCCTCAGAGAAGGTTCGAATTGACGACTTCAGTAGGAAAGTTTAGAGGACTTATAAAATGGTAAAGTCATAGGTGCCAGATAGTTTTTCTATGCCTGGTTTTAGTTTGCAACAGCTCGATGCAGGCGCGCAAGCAGGACTTTTGCGGGGTTTTTTTTTCTGGTTGGAACGCGTATGAAACGGGTCAAAAATATGTTTGGAAGGGCAATCATTTTAGCTGCCGTTACTGTGCTTGCTGTCTTATATGTCGCTTTTTTTTGCGAGCCGGATTAGCTTTGAATAATGGGATGGAAGTATGTGAAGCGGATACTCATCTCTAGCTTTAGCTGCAGGCATCTTCCTGATTCCTACGAAGTAAAATTTGAGCAGGGATTCAGGTAGGGTCACTCGAAAATGAAGGATTTATGAGGGTGTGTTCTTCTGTTGTTTCAGTCTTATATTTCATTCACCTTCTCATCGAGACTCGCTCATCTCATTTTGCATTTGCTTCTCTTCTATGAGAGTGTTTTCTCCCCCTTACGAATTGCCTACATCGATTCGTGTTTGTTTTGTTATTTCAGTATCAAGAGGAAGTAGCAAATATGAATGGCTGCTGGAGGATGCAGGGTAGGAAGGTATTGCTCGCCGGTTTGCAGCAAGAAAACCGACAGATTCTGCAATTGCAGCAAGAAAATAGGTAGGTTGTTTTGTTGCATATCATACACAGCCGTTTAAATGAAGCATGAAAGGAAACTGGTGTACGCTAGTGCATAGAACGTGTAGTTTCTCCTGTGCTGCTACACGAGTTCAGCTGCAATGATCTACTCGACTCTGCACTGCATCACTTTTATGGTTTAAAGCTGCAAACTTGGAGATAGTGGAGTTGGGATTTTTCTTTCGCTTCTGTTATTCTCACCTTCTTTTCCATTCGTCTAATCGAAAGCTGCTATTACATATGCAAATTTAGTCTGCACAGAAGATGTTTTTGAGCTGCTCTCCATTACATTCCCGTCGAAAAGATAGTGGACATCAAAAGTGCTTGTGACTTGTTATGGTACACCCGGCATCCCTCTGGGAGTAATTTGAGGCGATGAAGTTGTTGTGGCTTCGAGGTCAAATTTGGCTCGAATGTTTCCGATCTCGAAGGTGCGCTTATTTCAGCTCGAAAGTCCACGATATGTCTGGCCTCACCATATGAGCCCAGAGATTTCTTAACTAATGGGCGTTGTTGTTTAAAAATCCGTGCTCAGATACCTCCGTCTCTGAATTCCGAGAGCCCAATCGGTAGATCTCTTGTCCCTCATCTGAATGCTACTTCGTAAGCAAGACTAACGCAAGCAATGTACGTCGTGGATCGTCTTGAGTGGGCTATCCTAATCTCTATCAGCATTATCGTTTTCAATGAGTGGTGTAGATTGCAGATATTATTGGGCTGTGATGTAAATTTGATTTTCTTCATCAGCGCCCCTGTAACGAATGAAAATGGTAATGCTTTGTGCGTGTGGATAGATCGGATTTGCTGGTGGTTGAGAAAGATGAATCGGAAGTAGGTTGTTAATGCTTTCCGAGGTTTACTATTAAGAAGAGATCCGACAAAACTAAGATTTGAAGGATCACTGAAAATTCTGAAATAATTTCAGGGAATTAAGGCAAACATTGAAAGATTGCGAAAGCACATTGGAGATCGTTATGCAGAAGCATAGGCTAATGGTCGCTTCAATGTCGCATTATATTGTTTCTCCAGCCTCGCTTCCTATTGTGGTTTGTTTTTGATAGTCAACGCTTGCAAATATTTCTTCATTACCGTCAACAGTCGGTTAACTGAATTTTGTAAGTAACGCTTTACTTGCATTCTCCTTACTCTGTTCTCATGCACTTGAATAGTCCGTGATTCAAAAGATATCGAATTAATATGGAAGTCATCACGTTTGATGGCGAAATGTATCAGGAGCAGGTGGCTGTGATCGCTGATTATTCGTTATCACAGGTGGGACCGAAGGAGCTTTATCTATTGTTACGTCTTTCGTTTTTCAATGGCTATATCTGTTAGATTTCTTGCTTATTCTGTGTACGAGAAATGCGTGAACAATGTTTGTTCGTTGCATGAGACAAAATAGGAAACTCTCCCTAGCGAAAGGAACAACAAAATCTTCCGTAGTTTGGGTACTTGAATTATTTTTTTCATTACATCTGCTTCAAATAGTAGAATTGTTTCGCCACTGGTTGGGCGATCCAACTGTTAGATTTTTAGAAAGTTTAAATTCTTTAGCTATGAACTTTCGAGGGGTACGGCGTTTTTTTCTTAGCCAACTTTTTTTATAGTTTAATCCTGGCGGGGATATGGAACCGCAGCATCAGAAAACCATCCAGTTCTCGCGCATGCTTCGTGAGTGCTTCCTCGAAGGTGAAACAATGTCAAATATCGATCAAGAGGTAAGCTGCAGATGCTTTTTTTTGGCATTCCAATTAGGTTTTTCTTCTATAACTCGACGGTTAATCGTCATTTTTAAATTTTCTCTATGAGGTGATTGTATAAATGGAAATGAGTGCCTTGTTTTGTCAAACTTATACTTTCAAATACTCCTGTGAATACGGCGTGACGTTCGCCTTCCAATTTCGGAAAGTGAGGGCAGGTGGCAGGGAGGGTATAATTTATTGCTTCGAGCTGTGTTTATTCTTTTCGAGGTTGATCGTGATGCCTCTAAACACTTATGGCTATAAAAATTTTTTGAGGGAGTAAGAGGAGGGGAAACAAGAAGTTACTTTCATAGCATATATTGTTGTGTTCATAAACACACGAAAAATTTGTTTGATTGAACTTTTAAAAGAAATCAATTCTGTCAATCTTCATTTTCCATTGGTTTTGTCTGTTTTATATCGTATCATGTGGCGCATCTTCTGCTAATTTAATTTTGAAAACGAAATGAGATTAAAAGCCGTTTTGGTGAACAGAAATTAAATCTGGGTGTTGCCTAGAAACTTTGAAGAAATCTCTTTGACCTTCACTTGTTATGTATTTAGCCTCTCTCGTTCTAGTTGTTATAGTAGAACAGCTTAGAGGCAATCTGTAGCTCAAGGGCGCAGATGTGGCTAAGAAAAAACGAAAGTTCAGCAGCTGCAAGCAGAATTTGTTTAATATTAGTGATTTCGTCTTTATTCCTGTGTCAAAGGTGATCAGCGATTCGGCGCAAGGAAGGAAGGAGGAGGGAGGGGAGGCTGGGACGCTGTCGAGCTATGACCATTGACTATTTATGACCAGTTTTCACGTAAACCACTTGTATCGCCATAAAGTTGATGATTAATAGTAGAGCTCATTCCTTTCGAATGTCACATATGCTATTCGGTTATGTCTAAATAAGAGGATTTGAGGTGATCGCTAGGCTCACAACCGAGAATGCTTGCTTGAGGGAGTTATTGAATATAAGTACCCACAACGAGCCGAACGTTATTCGGGAATTCACCGAGCGCAGCGCATCCACTTCGGCGACTCGTAGCAATGGTGTCATATTGAATAATGAATGCAATTCTCATGAAGGTATTTCAGCATCGTTTTTTTCTCTTTCCTCTGCACTGTTGTTTTTTTTTTTCCTTTTTGATGAATCGGTTCCCCCCTTAGTTAGGAAATAAACGTTGGAGGTTGTGCAACGATGATATTGATAACATTTATCATTTTCAATTTTGTTAACGCTTTTTAAAAGATTTCACACTGAAGAGTTATGATTTCGCGGTATGAGAGTATGTAGTTTTGCTGTACTTTATTTCAGCTAATGTTTATGGAGGTCGCATTTTTGAGGACAAACCTTCTAGACATTCCACAGAAGGGAAGAGTTATCAAAGTGGAGGGAAGATAATGTTCAACACTTATCTTGAAGAGGAGTCCATCTTAGTTGATCGACGATGTTCTAACTTCTCTCAAGAAGTATTGTGCGAAAGAGAAAGCCTTATTGAAGTTGATTGCATGTGAAAAGAAATTTTGTTATCAATCAGGTCGAGTGTTGAAAATTCGTTAGAAATTGTCCTTTGCATTTAGAGTAATTTTCTCTCACCGAGGGACTAAGCGAAGACTGCGAATGCTGAAACGAGCTCTCGAGCTAATTATTTGTTCGTCAGATACATTGGGGAACCATTAAGAAAAGGAAGAGAGCTGTTTTTTTTTGAAGTGAACTTTGAAAAATATTCCCATCATCGGCTAAATTAAGCGTCGTCTTTGGCATTCCCATCCGTTATGATCGCCCAGACCATCAAAAAAAAAAAAAAAAAACGATTTCGATGGTGACCTACGCGCATGTTCACTCTATGCGTGATGCTATCGGCTGCATCTATTTGAGGTAGATGAAGAGGAAGCTGCACTCTTCCTTTAGGCTTATGTGGCCTATGATTATGTTCGATGTGATCCAGTTGTGTTATTGCTTTCAAAATGAGAGTTTTCACGTCGTCGTTTTGCAATAAAAATGTGAGGTTATTGAATTCGAAACACCCGGCCTCTGGTTTAGTAACCCTATCGACCAAACGACAATTCAACCCTAAACAATCGGCTGCGCATCTTATCATTAGAAATCGTCCAGCTGACACAGAGTTAAGATATCTGTTAAACTAAGGTGTTTAATAGAACGCTGAGAAATGTTCCCTCAGAAAGGTTTTTTTGTACGCTTGGTTGAAATGCTTGTAGGAGATGGTGCGTCGACGCCAACAAGCACATCACAGTGTGACTGGGCAGAAAACAACGTGAGGCGGAATGCTGCTGTGGTATGCTTGGTTTTTATCTGCTTTCTCTTAGTACTTTCACATTAATAAATTGATGTTAGTATTCAAAAGCGGCCTCTATTTTTCGTTCTGAATGGGATTTTCTGTTTGAGCGTTTTTTTTGATGAAAGCCTAAAAAGGTCACATTTTTCTCTTTTTTTGCAACCACTTGTTCATGTGTTTTGTAATGCAAAACACTTCATTGTGGATGTTTCTATGCAGCATGAAAGGTTAAAATATGATATAATGCTTGTGTATGGCCAAGTGCGTAGTTCTATCTGAGCTCAACGACTCCGTCAGCGTTGGTGTTGCGTGTGGTTATGGCCGATTTTGCATTATGTCAGCTGAATATTGCATAGCATTAGCCTTATGTTAAAATTGCGTCGTATTTGCGTCTCGTTAAGAGCATTGAAGGTCAGCGCTAAATTAACGCTGTATTTGTGCAATTCTTTATGTTCAGGGGAAAAAGAACAATAGTTAGTGGTCGATTTGCAGTTGGCGAAAGTGTTGTCCCTTCCTTCTTTGGCAATTTTATTACTCGTTAGCGATCACAATGTAGCGCTCCCCCGATGCGCAACTGGAGTGTGTAAGTGCGTGTGTGGCATCAAACAGGCGCGCCTGGCACGCCTTGATTTAGTTGTTCTACATTTGAGGCTGATGTTGTTTACCCAAGGGAATCGTGCTCTTTCTCGGTCGATGTTGACATTGACTAGCATTGAGATATCACAGGCATTCAACCCTTTTGGTTAGCACGTAAAATCGGATGAAAAGTATTTAGACCGGAGCAAAACGTCTCGCGTTGTGATCTTACTCTGAAGCTGGTATTCGTCTGCAATGCTCTTGGTTCATTAAACTTCTACAGAAATATAATTGCTATCTAGATGCACCGCTGTTCGCTAAGATTGCACAGCTTTCAACGCATTACATTTCCAAGTAGTCTTGAATGGTCGTTGAAACCATTAAGTGGAAGGGTACTCAATTTGAAGATCATGAATGAGGCGAATTGAATAAAAGTTGTTTGTGTTCAGTCAATTAAACAAGTTACCGGGTTGAAAGGCTTAGGTATGATAATGTTTTTATTAATCCCAAAAAGTTGGAAAGGAAAGGCAAGCAGAGGTATAGTTGATTTGTTCACCTTTCCTCAACGTCAACGCAAAGTTAACGTTGTGTTGATGTACTTAAATTTTCATGTACGAGCATTAAGACAACGCAACATTGTCGTTCATTGCTTGCAACATGAGCGCAGCATTGCTAGGTGAATATCGTCATCTTTTATGACGCCATGGAGCTTTTATCTGATAGGAGGTGAATATTGTTGTGCAATGACCATAAAAAAATATAATTCTTTCAGGTGAAGAAGTCACGGAAGATGTTAAATGACGTTATATTTACGGAGCCGAGCTCATCGGCCGAGGCACGGCAAGGCTGATTGATCTCCGCTATTTTATTGTTTTTCTTATAGCACTACTATGGACGGATTTGCTTCGAAGTGGACGAAGTTGGAACGTTGTTGAGAATTTGCGGGTGTAACTACGAAACTGTTATTGCTAATTTGAAAGTCGGCTTCATAACGAAGCGCCGTTCTTTCGATGGCGCATCAGTGAGTTTATGTGTTGATGCTTTTTTTTTTCAATTCGGAGCTTCTCTTTGCTATATGCACGTTGACCGCCCGTTATGTTTGTGATCAATTGCTAGCGTTTTTATGTTCTATGCTTTTGAAACGAGCCATTGTTGGGCTTTTACCTCTTCCGATTGTTTTATTTAATTTTATTAGCGGTCGTTCTCAGTTTTTTTCCGGAAAAGTTAAGGCTAACTACGTTATTCTTGTGAATATTTTAAAAGTTTTCAAAGAATAACGAGAGCGGTTATTACGAGGGTTCGCATTTCAGTGTAATTCGAGTGATGCGTTTACCTTTCAAGCTTTTGCAGAGCTCATTTAGTTAAAAAATAGGGCAATTGATGAAAGGAATTGTCATTTGCTAAGTTGGAGCAAGCATGGTATAAGACTAAGGTTTTTCTTCAGGTTTTTTAATGATAATTCGTTACTAGGTCTATTATTATATGTGCCGTATAATTCATCTCCAGAAGATCGGAGCTAGCTCTTTTTTAAACGGAACGGCTTGGTTTTGAGTGTGTGGGCCCTGCGTAAAATATGAACAATTCGTTCATAAAACGGTACAGCGGGTATTCCTACATTTCTAAAATATTGCGACTTCCGCTTCCATATGGAATTAAGAATTTTTCTTATATTTTTTGATACTTTCGATACACATCCAACGATTATAGGCCATAAAGTGAATGTAGTTCAGCTAACTCTATGGTTCATTTCCAGTCGCTTAAAGAAGAAATAGATGCTGAAAAGAATGAATCGTTATTTCTAAATGACCTGTAGAAATGACCAGCAAAACAAGGAACTCTATTTAAAGAAGAGCTATTTCGTATCGTTTCAACGAAAAGAACGATCTTCTTAAAACGTCAGGTACGAGGTCGATATGCAGTCGTAGCGAGATAAGTCGTTTCCGCCAGATAGTTGCATCGGGATGAAGAGGGTGTGCGTTTAACATTCCACCATATGCCATGAGCATTCATACCGAAGGCGATGGAATTGTTTGAGTCTTATACTTTCTTCAAAAAGTTTATTGCATTTTGACAGCGCATCACACGTTTTCAAGCAATTTAAGGGTTGAATTAGTTAATGGTTGTCTTCTAAAGACTGTTTTCTGGATGTTAGTATGTTTTAAATATTTGCGGAAATTGCATCTACGATGAGGTTTTATTTGGATGTGGTATTATTGTTTTACTAATAAACAGCTAACCGCGTTCATTTTAGGTCTCTTTGGAAGTAACAGTTTTATGCTTTTGCGTATTGTAAAAACTTGCGAAAATCTTTCACTAATTATGTGATAGGTAGTTGCTGTTAATTGTCTGCTGTATTTTTATTTTTCTTTATTTTTGTTTTGTTTTTTTTTTTTGCCGTGCGTTGATAATGTTGCGGCTTTAATGCGCTCTTTGCAAACTCTTTCCCTTCCATATATCGCTGCACCTAGAACAGTTCCAAAGTGTGATTTTTGGGGACGATGTCCCAAAAAAACAGTTTCAATTTCAGTCTAGGAAAGAAGTATTTCAGCCTTGCTTCATAATATTGCTTTTGAATGAGTATACAACTTCTGTTACTTAGTTACTTTCTCGTCGTAATTTTCGATCCCGTCGAGAATCGCTCGAGTGCCTATCTCTAACGAACGAAATTCGTGAGAAAAATATCCTTTACAGTGCCAGTTCCCAGCACACTTCCGTATGTTCTTTTAAGGCAAGCAGTTTGTTTTTTCCTTTATTGAATGATGCGATATTTTTTTGTGATGGTTACGGAAGTATTGCCACGGGGGATTGCCACTTCGATGTTACCACGAAACTATTCACAGATTAGGAGACGTCGCTTTCTCTTTTTTTTAAAAGTCTTTTGTCAGCAAGATGTCGGTACGTTCCCAGTTGTACTGTTCGACGCTTTGCAACGTCTGAACACTCGCAGATGGGTTTCTCTCATGTGAATCCACGTTTTCCACTTCAGTTTAAAAAGTGGGCAAGCAATTTGAATACATGAGAGGAAACTGATACTAACCGTTCGAATTACTTGTGCGCGATTGATCTTATTTCAACCTCAGTTGTGTATATTTTGCAGCATTTAAATGTTTTGAGGTCGATTCATGGAGTATGAATTTAGCGGTTGCGGGGAAAATAGATTTTTGAAGTACAGTATTGGTTTCTTTCAAAGAGCGTTGAATACGGCCGATTTGCTCAAATATATAAGGTTCAAAAAAGCGCTGTTTATTATGTTTTTTAAGAATGGCAATTTTTTAATATGAGTTGTTTGTTTATATTGGAGCCACGGCTGTATTTGTGCTTTTTTCCTCCTTGAAGATGTTGATATCATATTGCAGCTATTTCTCAGCGTTTTAGGGACAGTTTATCGTTGTAATTTTTCTGTGGTCATCGTGTTTTTTTTTTTCTAACGAGGAACATGTTGAATGACAAAAAATCAGCACTTTGCACCGTAACGGCAGGCTTTTCACTATTGTTTGTTATTATCAAAATTAGTGGGATTCTCAAGTGACCGAATGGACCACAAGGTCATTTTATACAAATGCGCGCATGATGGTGCAAAGTGGTGCCGCTTTGAATTTATATAACAATGGCCGCAATGTTTTACCGTAATGTCACAACTTGTCGTGTACGTTTTGTTTTATGTTTTCATATATTTTTCTAAATGGTTGCATAGGGTGTGTAGCGCGACTTATTCGTTTTACTAAGTCGGGATCGATGCACTATCGATTTGATTGGAAAATCTTTTGATGTTCATCGCTGAAGTTGTATGAAGGAAAAAAAAAACGAAAAGGGAAATGAATTTTTACGAATATGAGAGGCGAGATTGAATTATGTGTTGGCATCCCTCACTGAGTTGATATTACGATTGTGTTTTAAATTATTACAGCATTAACAAGGATGCGTGTGAATTTATGCGCTCATTCAGTTTTACTCGAAGCCCAATAAAAACCGCAAACTTTATAGTTGTTTACAGATTATGTAATACAGAAGAGCAGTAAATCTGTTGTTCTCTAAGATTAGCATTTAATCACCACACTTCGAGCATAGACACATTTATAAGGCATTTTTGCAATTGTAATACTTTATTAGGGCGCCATATTCAAAGCGCACTTTTCATACTCTTCACCCGTTTAAAATGCACAGATTTTTGGCGCAGGCCTTTTTTTATAAAGTAGATCTTTACAGCTTTCCATGCATCAAAAGTACGAGGATATTCGCCGCTGTTGGCTTTGGATTGGTAGCCATCCAAATTTGGATGGGAGGGTATACAATTCAGGAAGATGGCACAGTTCAGATAGAAGTACTAGGAACGTTTTGTCACTTCTCGGAAAGCTGGTTTTCCGCTGTACTGAAAAAAAAAAAAAAACAGCGTCGGCGAAACGCTGAAGGATTAATGAAAGCAGGCGAAGAGGGTAGGCGAAATGCACACTCCGAAGGCACCTTAAATCTCACTCAGTTCGGTCTGTACTTTCTAAGCAATGACAGTGGTGGAGAAGGGGGCTTGTGAGAAGCAAAGGTCTCAACGACCGGCAGATGATTTGTGGAGATAAAGGTAGGTCGACGACTAACAACTACAGCATTCAAATTTTCGTGGATAGCCAACAAGGTTTGCTGTCGGTGATTTTACCTGAAAATTTCTTTTTTCTCATCTGATTTTGTCTTAGCTGACCGCACTAAACATTGGCACTGTTCATTAATGGCTCTCTTTTTTGCAAGTGCTTGTGAGCCCAGAACTTAATGACGTTGACTGAAATTGTTTGTGCAAGCATTTTGCTGAGGTTGAGCTTGAAAAATTCAGAGGCTGCGAATCGTGGACTGGCTAATACATGGAAATTCTCGCCTGTCAGATGAACCGCATTTTCTAAGAGGGTGAGCGCTTCTCTAGCTTGCTTTGGCTTAGCTTCTTTTTTTGAGGGAGTGATAGAGCACAGAAGGCCACAACGGATGGAAAAGTGTATTCCTGTTTTAAATCGTTGAGTTCACTCGTCGTATTTCTTGACATAGGAGAGAAATTCCTTGACATCCTCTGGAGAGCCAAGAATCACAGGGCTTCGGGCATGCAGCTTATCCGGCTTCAGGTCCATGATGGGATCTTTGCCCGTGGTTGCCATTCCACCTGCCTGTTCCAAGAGGAATGCCATTGGGATGCCTTCGTACAACATGCGGAGCTGTAATGGTTGACTGTTAGGACAGAAGATCAAATAATTTAAAAGGGAAGGATAAAGGATGGAAGAAACCGCTTACGAGAAAGGCATTTTCATCGGTCATGGAGGCTACACCAGGCTAACTTCTTTATCAGCTGACTGATACAGTTGTGCACCGCTTACTGCGTGACTTTCGGGAGCTCCAAACCGGAACATATTATGTTCCCAAAAAAAAAAAAATTGGACGAATGAAACGGAAAAGGAAAAGGAACGACAGGCTGAGGGAGCTGAAAGGCTATCAGGGCTGTTCATAATGGACTTAGATCAGTGATGTAGAGATCTGAGTGACACACCTTGCCGTTGGGAGCGTCCTTTCCGGCTGGATATAAAAAGATTCCTCCATAAATTAGCGTTCTGTGCACGTCGGCCACCATCGAGCCGACATATCTTAGCGACATTTTTGATTTTCCTTCTTCAGGGAATTTTCGTGTACGAACGTATTCCGATGTGCCTTTTGACCAACTAGATGCGTAGCCCTCGTTTATGCTGTATACTTTGCCTTTCGGTGGAATCGTTATTTTGCGATGAGTGAGTATAAACTCACCCACACTCTGAAAGCAATCATTTCTTCAACAAGAGCGCCATATTTATGAAGTTCCTTTGATACTCAGTTTTTAAAATATAGTTTTATATGATGGTGCTCGTAGTCTTGCAGTATTGAAAGCAAAAAAGCGAAATAAGTATTACGGGGTCGAGCATAAAGCCGTTAACTCCGTTGCCCGTCGATAGCACGATCATTGTTGCCGAACCGTAGAGAGCATATCCGGCAGCGACCATTTTCCTTCCCGGCTGTAGCACGTCCTCCATCGTCACAGGACCATCAGTGATTTTTTTGTAGATACCGAAAATGGTGCCGATTGAAACCAAACAATCAATATTGGATGAACCGTCAAGTGGATCGAAGGTAACGATGTATTTACCCGAGCGAGCATCCTCCACTACGATCAACTGTAAAGCAACACGCAATCGTAAAGCAACGCAGAGACGAAAGGAAATAAGGGGAAGGGGGTGGGGAATAAGGATAGCTGCATTACCGAGCACATGAGGGAGCTGGCCATCTGCACAGAAATGAGGGTGGAGCCATAAGATTCACCTTTTAGCTGGGGTAGTCTTCGTTAGAAAGTTTTGAGACTTTGAGCTGAATGAAAATTTCCAATAACAAGCAGAAGGTTGAGATAATACCGACTTCTAATACTGCAGCACTATTTAATTTTAGTGACTTCATCGAGCTACGTAGCAGTCACGAATCTAACTTCAATATTCTCATAGAGTGAACCAATGCTTTCAGTGCTGAAATCTTGCCGCCTGATTCTGGTAAAACAAGTCTTTTGCAAGGGGGACGCAACTCTCTGCTTGCCTTCAATGACTCTCCACAACAGAAGGGAGGCCGAGTACTGAAGGAGGGAGGGGTGAGGGACCTGGTTAAGCACTTCCACTGGGTTTTCCCCTCCTCCCCTATAGCTTTTCTTGTCCTTGTAATATTTTAAACCTCGATACCTTCAAAACCATCAGGGATAATAAAATTCGACAAAAAAAACCTCTTCGTTTTCCTCAGAAACGAGAGCGCACGTTGTATAGGACGATTTTAGCATGTTGATCATGAGTTGATTGCTAAGAACATCCAATTTCTTCACATCTTCACCCTGAACATTACGCTTCCCCGCCATTCCTTGTATATGCGCTAATCCTGCCTTTCGAACAGCTGATGAGATCGCCTGAATTAGAGGACTCATTACTTTTCTTGAAAATCCTTCCCTCATTTGTTTATTGAATAGTTGAGGGCTTTTTCTGATTCATTTTCTGACACTATAGAGTTATTAAAGTACATTTAATTTATACGTTGAGATATCGATGGAAGGGGTTAAATTACAGTAGGAGCACCTGTCTGACTTCTTCCCTTGTGACTCGCTCGAGAAGAAAATCTTTCACACTTCATTGTACTTCCGACAATTTTCTTTTCCAGATGGAAACAGAGAATAAAAGTCCATTAAATAAACAAAAGAGATTTTAATTTGTAAAGTATTCTAAGTTTGATCGTTAAAACACTTCCCTCTAAGCATATCGAGTTCAACCTTTCTCCTCACGAGATACCAAAATTTGACGCCTCTCAGTGATTGCAGAAGGCGGTGACAGTAATGTACATACATCAAAGAAGCGACATTGATAGTTTAGTGCAATAATCTAATTCCATAACCTCAAGCGGTGCTACTCTAACGTTGCTCAAGCTGAGATAACGCTTGTCGGGTAGCATGGCGAATTTATTTTGGAATGCTAAAATATAGTGATGGAATTCCATGATAGAATATCAACAACAATGTAACCTTAACAGCAGTCAAGAGCGAAGTGAGCAACGTGGTCAAATCACCGGAAGCGTTAGGATGTTTCTTCTGATCATGCAGCACAATACGCTGCAATGTCATCGCATCCGTTTCGATTCCGTATTGCTCACTCATATTCTAAAAATATTTCATACAATTTTAGCAATAACTGGTATATCAATATAGCGAAATGAGCACTTCATAGATATGAGTGAAAAAAAAAGAGATAAAAATCAACCGACGCCTTAATGCCTAATAGTATCGCAAAAGCGAACAAAACGAACAAAAATGGTTTAATCTTCGCTAAATTATTTCACTGTAGAATAGAAATTATTCTGCAAATTTTACGAAGAAGCTTTTGCAGAATCGTTGCAGCCGCTAAATCAAAACATTCATCTTGGTTGATGACTCGCTCGAATTTCCGATGACGATCCGACGCTAAGACAAAATCTCAACCAATACAGCTATCCATTAGCAACCGATGATCAACAATTGAAGTGAAATTTTTGTGATGTTTTGATGGCCATATAAGCAACCCTTGAGAGGGCTATTCGCTTCCATTCCATTGTATTTTATACGTTATTCGTTGCTTCTATCCGTTACTTATTGTCATTCGTATAATTTCTTCATAAACATTATCAACGAAAAAAAAAACTTCACTAAACCTTTTAAGAATAATTAACGCATAGAGCAGCATAATATAAAACGATCAAGAAAAAGGGCAAAGTTAAGCATTTATCAGCATAATTCGAAATGAATTTGTTGATGAATGAATTTCATATTCGATTCTTCATTCATTTTCTCTCATTTCTCCTTCTATTAATTTCCTCATTTCTTGTTTAGTTCACATTTGAATAGAAACATTGCACAAGTTTTTTTTTTTTTTTTTTTATTAATCTGTGATTTATTTACAAGAAATCACCACTCAATCCGCTGTTTTTGATAACGGCGTAGTTTTAAATAATGCAGTAAGGGTTCAAAAATCCTGCAAATAGTAATTTCAACGTATTTTCAAATGCATCAGCTAAACATTTCGTAGCAACCTATGCTGGTTATCTCTTTAAAGGAAACAGCAGAAAAGAAGGTCCATTCGATCTTCGCGTTCATAATATGCAAGAAACAGCAAACTGAGAAATATCGGCCATTGAAGATCAGTAAAAAAAAGGAAATAAATATGAGTCTATAGGAAAAGCTTGCAATACTAAGACAATAAAATGCGTCAATGCAGGCTCTAATCAATAGCCATGGAAATTACAACGCAAGGCCGATGACAGCCGGCTGATCATAGCCGAAAGCATACTTTGAGCTTACGCTTCATAAACTCTTCAACCAGACTTTGATACATCGCCGCTCCGATCAATGATCTATCTCTATGATTAGAAGGTTACAATTTTCACAGCAAGCAGAAAGGCGCATTCAGTGCGGCGTAGTTGTTGCTCCGTGAACCGGTTCTCTTGTTTTGCACAACCCTTACGAAAAGTACTGATATCAGACATACTTACATAAACCTCACAGGAAATGTGATTCCTATTTATATATATAAATGCCGATGGCTTGCTGAGGAAGACGCTGAAGAGGGACCAGCGGAAATAAGGAATGGAGAATCATTTCAGCAACCATTGTAAAATACTGCATTCGATAAGGACCGAAGACAGTATAAGAGAATTGACAACATCAAGTTCCCTACCCTCTCATCTTTCTGTAACGTGACCAAAAGACTGTGGTCGAAGACAATTTGATTCCTTCGAAACAAGCGCGCTGCATTGAGTTTTTTCGTCAAGTGTATCAAAAAAGCGTACCTTCCATTCAATAGCCAACTTCTATGAATTTCCAACGTCTTCTCGACAACATTTTTGCATTATAACTGACTGCTTATTTCTCTAATGGATGGCAACTATTTCGATGTAACAATATCGCTTTGTAACAATTTGTTGTCCATACTCTATTTGCACATTTTTAGATTTGAGTCGCTAGTAATCGGATTTAAAAGTGCAAAAAACTTTTTGAGGATGCTAATGAACAATTCATTCGCGACAGAGCGAATTACAAGAAGAACTCACGAGAAAAATTTTCATCGGAATAGGCGGAAATTTATATGAGAAAGATACTCCGCATTTACAATGTTGTCATGCAATATGCTTCGAAGCGTGCAGCGGATCCAATGGGAAACGATTGCATAAGCATCAAAGAAGTAGTATGTTTCCTCCACCACTCTTTTGTTTAACACTTTTTACCTCTACATTTTAATTAAAATTATTGCTACCTTGATGATACTGTGAATTGCTGCTAAATTTGTTGCTCTAGCTAAGAGCTATATAACGACGTTTTATTTCAGCGAAAAAGTTCTAAAATAATATAGACTTCTCGATCATCTAATGGGTTTTCAATACAATTGTTTTCTGTAAGAAATATCCTCATAAATGAACGAGAAAAAATCGCATACATAACAGATAGTGAAGGAGAATCACAAGTGTATTCATCATCTGCCAAACACGGTAAACCTAAAATAAATTTCACTCATATGATGTGAAAGAGCAGTAACTGGTTTAGTCGACGACTTGTAAAATCGATTCGATGTTTTCATATGATAGCGCTATAAAATGAACATAAAATTAAAATCGAAGTAATATACACTCTAAATGAGCGCAACAATGCAATACTACCTCGATTTATCTATTTTAGGCATTTTTATAGTATTTCGTTACGTCGATCAATCGTTTTTTTGTTTTGCAAATCAAAGTACAATGATTCTAATCAAAGCTCATCTAGTTCTTATCAGTGATAAGTATTGATTCCAGAAGAGTTTCTTATTTTCATACACATTGCAATGCATTTGTCGAAATAAAATGCATATACTATTTTCACATGAAAGATTTTTTTCGTTTTTCAAGCATCTTAGAGAGAAAATTCTTTGAGAAAAAAAAGAAAAGTGAAAAGAAATTATACAAATTGATTAGCAATAACGTTTAAAAGAGATGACGCTATTGTTGTTTTATCTTTTTCCCGGAAATATTCATTGCAACAAGTTTCCTCAACTAATTTCCGCCCGTAGATTACACATTGAAAGGAACAACTCAGAGAACGATGATGCATTGAGATACTTTTCGAATTGTCGTTATATCGCTCAAGAAATTGAAAAGAAAAAAAAACGCGATGAAAACCACATTTGAAAAAAATTTGTTTTATTTCGTTATGTTTAGTGTACTTTGCGCCATATTAGTAATTGATCATATTAGTAATGCTAGCTTCGTCGATTCATTTGTAACATCGTGTTTTTTTTCTAATACAACAAAGCAAAATTTGCTTAAAAATGAACCTTAATTGACGAATGATATAGCGATAATATTATCGCAAACGATTTTTTTTAATCTTTATTCATTTTACGACATTTCACTTAAATCGAAAACCCTAATTGTGCATAATTGTGCACATTTTGAGATACTTCAATTGCTAACATTGGATTCTTTTTTTGAGTCTGTTTCCGGATTTGAAATGATCCATGTAGATTTGCTCAAATTCGATACCTTATTTTTCTAAGAAATCAACACTTTCTATACTCCATCTTTTTTTTTTATTGTGTCGCACTTTTTTCACCACTTCTGTTTTTTCCTTCATTTTCAAGTCCACTCTTTTTTACTACTTGTGATATTTTTTCTTTTACTGTTTAAAATACTCTGTAGATCATTGAATCAGCCATTATCAATAAGGTGCAAACGAATTTCATTCACGTCAATGAATTGATCAATTTTATTCGTTCATTCATTATACTTCCACTAATTTAGGAGGAAATATCTACAACAGACGAATAAAAATATACAGTCGATCGTTGGAAATAATTTAATAAATGAGCACATCTTCCGGTAATTCACCCGTTTGTCGAACTACATTAAAAATGGCGTTATTGCAGACAACAATCTGCGCCGTATTACACTAAAAACTTTCTCGTTGATAAGCAATAAAAGTGTGGCCTCTTTGAATGTCGTTTCTCCATAGCAAAATGGACGTAAAAATGCACACGATATACAAACTCATAAGTAGAGATTAAATGAAGTAAAAAGTAAAAGGAATTTCCTCATTAAGTTGGAGTATATTCTCTCGTTAGAAACTTTCTTGTAACGATAAATTAAAAATCAATCGAAGTGTACATTTGTCGTCTGCGTGACATAAAATAACTCCTAATTGTCTATGGTTTGCATAAAGGGAAATAAATTTTTTCATTGTAATAGGGGACCATATTCACAAGACTGAAGCCTCTCTCCTCGTTCCCCCTCTCCCTTGCAGAAATTCGTTTGCCATGAGTTCAAAAAAAAGTGGATTCCTTTTATTGCCGAAAGATCGAGAAAAATGATGCCAAGAAAGAATTTCAATTAGAGCTAAAAAATGCACTACATAGGACATGATGACAGCGACACTTCAAGCAGCTTTAAGTGGAAAATCCTCACGAATTTTATACAACATATAATTGAACAATGGAAACAAAGCAACAAGCCAGCATCTAAAAAAAATAGAATGGATGGTAGCGATTCGATAGTAAGGCTAAACGATAAATCACGATACTCGTGAAATGCTTAGGCACAATCGGACAGCATATCTGATACTGATTTGATAGTTTAGTAGATACCGATTCATCCATGAGATAAATATGATTTTGCTCTACCCAGATACCTATCGAATTCTTCTCACCGAATAGAAGCACATCCAGGACCAGATCAATGAAGAGGGAAAATCTTATTAATCATATTAACTACGAAAGACCGTCGTTTCCTTAGGTCAAATGAAAGCAGCAAACAAACGAAGCGAACATCTCATCTCGTACGATCTTTTGGTCAATCATCATCATCTTCAGCTGGAACGAAGATTTCATTCTCTTCGAGGAACGATGCACCACTCTTCGCCATCACTCCACCAATAAATAGTGACGCGACTGTTATAAATGTCAACTGAAAACACGATACTCAGAAATTAGAAAATTGGTCCTATGAAACGTGTGACAATAATTAACAATAAAGTTAAGTTTTGCGATCTATAGATATTGACTTGAGATTGCTTATCGATCATTTTTATTTGAAGATCAAGTAGCGGGGGGAAAAAAAATTCATCGTTTATCGTTTATTCTATGAACGTCTCACTACGAATATTTATGCAATGCGGATATTTTGCTAGAGAAAAATCAATAAAAGAAAATCTAAGTAAGATTTTAAAAAAAAAACCAAAATGAAATTTAAATAAACTTAAAAAGGTTGGAAATTTTTTGAATCATTATAATTTTCTCAAATTTTCATCCTCTTAGTCGATAATTCAATCAGGATTCTTTATTAATACATTCAATCTTTATTAAAAGTGTAACAATACAAACGAATATTTTGAAGGTGTTATAGGATTTATTTTATTTCGCATTATCAGATGCCATTTCTACAATAACCACAAAGCCTAACTTGTAGAGGAATTTCTTTTGTGGAGTATTGCTGAATGCAATATTCAAATTCTATCAAATGCTAATAATTCTTGCTGTTCAATATTCGTTTATGCAAATTACTGTTTATATCACCATATGTAAATATCAATAAGTGATCAAAAATAGTGCAAAATATTTGCACGCAATTACTCAATATTAATGAAATTAACAGTCATATTATTTTTTGAATTTTGCAAAGAAGATTTTAAAAAAATCGTTGACCAAAGAGAAGGAAAAAAAAACGGAAAATTATTACTGAAGGTAAATACATGAGGCAAAATGTATTGCAATATTCAACCATAAACAATATTTTTAGACATTAAACAATAAATGAACTGATCGCCATAAACATTTTATGCAACAAAGAGCAAACAATCCTCACATACAAACATTAGACCACTAAAGCAAATTGCATTTTAGGGGAGAATGGAACGCAAAATCGCACAGTTAGATTAATATTGAAAAAAATTTCTCTTCTTTTTTTCTCTCTCTCTAAAAGAATTTTATTGCTCAGCAATGTGTGCTTCTCGATGTACGCTTATTTCGTGTTGAATGAAAAATTGCAAATAAACGATATGTGAATCAACTGTATGATCAACTAAACGCTCTTTGTAATGTTAGAGAGACGTTTGTGTCTTTATGAGCATAAAACAGCTATTTATGGCAGAGATAATCGATCAGAAATTATGAGAGTAAAATTTTACAACGTTTTCAGCAAAATTATGCAAGGAAGTTTGCGATGGGAGTGCTATTTGAAGAGGACGAGGAAAAATAAGAGCCACGAGGATGGAAGTTGCACCTCTATACACCTATAAGTTTCGAATATAGAACTTGCAATTACAAAATTTAAATGCATTTGGATTTTCAGCGCTCTTATGCAGTTGCGCTTTACTCTACCGCAATAGGCGACTAAAGAGTGCTCGTAGTGAGCAGGAAGAGGCGAGTCATTTTATATGACATTAGCGAGATTCGCGAACTTGGCACATACCATTTTCAACTATTAATTAAAAACTCATATGAGATGTCACTAGAAACTTAGAGCGGTTTATAAATATTTTCTTTATATGCTAGAAAAAGACTAAATCGTCTGGAAGCGAAAGAATGGAAGGAAGAAGAAGGAGGGAATATAATGAGGAAAGAGTTCTGTCCTGCGTGACTACTACATTTCAAGTGATGAACTATCAAAAAAAAAAAAGTGATGAAGCATTGAAATTGAATACCTTAGTCATACCGAAAGGACGTGCATAAGGCACATTGCTAATGCTTTTCTCAATAGGAAGAACGCGTTGTTGTACGGCGATAAAAGATGCGTATGCGGATCGAAGCGCAACAACTCGTCCGATGAGATTGTTCATCACTATCCTTATAATATTCAAAAATTAAATTTGTACTACGAATATTCTTAAATATTTCTTCATGACCGATATTTCCCGGCCAATATATAAACCTGTAAGGCTATTAGCACAAAGATGGCGCACCGAAAGCATAGAACGCAAGAAAGTAAACCATTCTGAAAGGCAAAAAATTAAGTGCGTAAAACTGTAAAAATGAAAAAAAAAGAATTGAAAGTTTCATTGCGTTCGGGAAATTTTCCAAATATAGAGAATCACTGAAATAAGATTAACACCACAATTAAATATACGATTTGATGAGACAAATGATTAACGCCGGAAATAAACGTCAGTTATTTCGATATCAGTGACAACTAGACGTGGCTACAAATGGAAACTGTTTTATGCGCAATGAGGGGCTCGAACCTTCGAAATTCTTTTCGTTGAAATCAGCACTATTCAGCGTTGTTTGGTACTTTTGGTTACACCGACGATGTCTTTTAGGAGAAATACTGCATTGATTGACATCGACTAAAATACACAATAAAAAAATCGGTGGAATAAAAGAAAATGAAACAATCTCGAATTGGCGCAATTATGCATTCTTGAGAGCGCCGACAAAAATACAGGTAATCTCAAGGTAACCTCAAGTACCTCACGAAAAAGTCAAATCAACCTAACGGCAAGCGTACAACATTTCAGCAATGAGCAATTGCTCGCATGCGTGCGTGTTGCGTGCGTCTTGCTGCCAGTTTTACTTTCAGCCGCTAAATGCCTCTATCAATATTGGCAACTTGCGATGAGTTTATCATCGTTTTCACCATCTTCTCTTCCATATAATGGTAATCCATGACTGTGCTGGAATAGACGATGAGAAGGACATTATTAGCTTTAATGTTATTTCAAGAGGTGGATTGCCGTAACGTCCAGAAATCAAAGGTGAGCCGCCACATAGCAGCAGTGTGATGCAGCATCATTTCAGCAAAATAAAGTGACAATCTCCTCGCTGTAGAAACTCATGTCGACGGGTTCATACGTGATGCATGTTGAAAGTCGAATAGTGAGTGTGGCAGTTGCTTGTTTTAGCCAGCGACATATGAAAAACGCGTCCGATTGTCGCGCACAGCCATCTGGTTCGTTCTGATCACTTGACAACCATTCTGAATATGTAAATTCTTCCTTTATTACTGTCAATATGTCAACACCATGAATGGATGAAAGTCTTCGCTGTGTTTTAGCGATCGATTCCCCATTTAACACTATATAATTGACGGATAATAATAATAATAATCCTTATTCTAAGAACAAATGGCTAGTGATAATGGAATAAATACTATAAAAGGCGCATATTGTCACGAAGACATGCGAGTGAGTTATCTGGGTGCTAGAGACATGAAATTGAAATGCATGTCAACGCAGCAACTTGCATTTCTTGCAGTAGCGACTATATCGTTTCACTAAATTAGCGTTGCGGTTCGTGTGGAGGCGCAAATGTCTTGAGCTTAGTCAGCATTATTTCATCTTCGTTGTTTTATTGTTGAATTTCTTTTCTCAACTTGCTTGTCATTGTTTGTTGTCAATAGTATTGATGCTTAGCAATATTGGCATCTCGTTTGATAACGCACCAACAAAAATCTACCTTAGCTATCTCAGGCCACGTTTTGTGATGTTCTTGTATTCGTCTCTTATTTACGCCGCGTTTTAATGTTATTTTAAAGTACATTATGGTTTGAAAACCCAAGTTTGAGGTGTCGGGCGATCGCAGAAGGGAGGAGTGTTCTTCGAGCCTTGTGAACGAACTTGGGAGGAACCAGCCAGGAGGTTGGTAAAGTTTGGTTGAGAAAAGGAGGCGCGCAAGCGGGACAGGACAAGCTCTCTTCAAATCAGGCCAGTTTATTTATTAAGCATAATCATATCTCACTCACTGCTGAAGAGTTTTAGCAGTTTCTAATTCAGCAGAGAAGTTGAAGGGCATAAAGAAAGAAACGTCAACGACCGAAGAGGAAAAATTCGCGGTAAAAATCTGTGAACCCGCATGCGCTAGGCAGTGGTTATTTTTCGTTTTTCGGATAACCTGGTGGTCGGCACAAACGCAGGCGTCCGACACCTCGTTTCTCGTGAAAATACATGTATTGAACTCCGTATTTCAAACCCTGCCGTAATTGTTACAGGAGCTTCATTTATAGAGCAGCTTTATAGCGCCCATAGTGTATCGTATTATTCAAGTCGCACAACCTGCCCCCGAATTCTTGTCATTTCTTATAATTGTCGTTGTTCTATTACCGCTTTTATGTTGTTGGTGTTGTGACAGACCTGTATTGCTTATAAGTTTTATTCCACATACATCGTGTCTCTTAACCCTGTTATTCTTTTTTAATAAACTAGCGATCTTGCTGTTTTCTTTTCTGTCGTCTACATGCGACTGGCAACATCGTTTTGTTCACGGCGCACATTACTTGAAGAAAAGTCAATCCCCTCCACCGGATGTAAAGAATTGAAATGAATAGGAAATGAAGATCACAACAGGCTTCAAAAATACTTCTAGCTTAAAGTACTAAAATTGTCTTGAGGTGGCGAGTAGAAGTCGTGCGGATCAGGTAAACCATATGGACTAAGAAAATGTATAGGGACGTCTGAATCACGCATGGACAAGTTCATCCCATCGTCCTCTACTTCAGTGGTTTAGATGTTTGCCATGGCGATCGTTAATTGCGCTCCAGGTGCCTGAGAGTATGCTCATGAGAGAAGCGTCCAGAAATCAAAAAATTCTGCAATCACCGTATTTATGAGGGATTTAATAGGCGGAAACGTCGTCTACATATATTATTTTATAAGGGAGGATATGTTGATAAAGTGTTTACTATCACAGTACGTGTATGAATGTGTGCGTGTATTAAACGCTAAATTTTAAAATCTATGTGTATGCATAAAGGCCGTGGTTATTTGCAGCATCCACTGTGTGCGATTGGTTTCTGACTGATTCCGTGCCACGGGCTTCTTGCATACATATAGATGAACTTTTTTATGGGCTAAAGGCCATATCCGCAAGTTAATTTTGTCCCTTTCAATAAAAAAGCGAATAACATATTTCCTCACTTCTGAACCACAGGGCTCATCTATAAAGTTTAGAAAAAAAACGTATTTAGTTCACTCTGTGGGAGCCACGGGAACTTCAGGCTCTATAAGTATGATACGAGGATTATTTGACCACTCACAGGAGCCACATGAGACAGTCATCGTTGTTCAATGAAGACACCTGACCACCGTGAAAGCGAAGCCGTTAGACTGCTGGACTCATTAGAACAACTCACGATAACCCAATTTGTCAACAACAGCGGTCACTCCCCAACTTTTTTGGACGCGACCAAGAAATATATGAACGGAAGGGCTTCGTGGAGACATAATCATCCTGTCTGCGACATTTCTGGTCGCAACTTTTCCGGATCTCAAGTTTCAATTATGCTGCATCTGCACAGTGACGCGCACACAATCTCTTTCACATATGCAGCACAGTCAAACAACCGTTGTTGTGGCAACATGGTAATAATTTAATCACAAGGCTCTCACTCTGCCACCATCGTAACCCACTATTCACCGCATATATCTTCAAATCAGTAGCGCACCTCTTCGAAGGGGCCTCCAAAAACTGTCTTTCGGGTCTTCAGAAGGCCCTGAATTGATCGGTTGCTTATGCTGATCCAACCACGTCCATTCGGCAATCCTGTTGCCTTTGGCGAGAAACGAATGGTGAAACGGTTCATCAGTCCCAGAGAAAAAAAGCAGAGTAATATGGCGCTTTATGCTTACAGGATAATATTAATTTTCAAATCAACGAGTCAAAATAACTCCCTTAAAAATGCACCTGGATTCATGGAATTTTGAATATGGATCTCTTGGTCTAACGTCTTGGAGTGTCTTATAAACTAGCTGGATTGACGGAATTTTTAATTTCAATGAAAAATGAAAATTCCACACTTGAGGAAAACTGTTGATGACTTTTTCGCATTCATGGATTTTCTCCGTTGTTTGTGCAGTTTATAGGGGTGGTTTGGGCTTTCCACATTGTTGACAGTTAGCCGGGACGGTGATCCGGAATATGTGGACTAATCCGGGACTTGCTGGATTTGTATGGAACTGTATCTTGAAAACTCCATTTCTTGGCAATTAGCAGAAAACTTGGTACTATTTTAAAGGATCTCTAAAAAATGACTGCTTGGAGCTAATTTTGGTGAACATGAATGAAAGTTGATTGATCCGAAAAATTCATCCGGTGGTGCACAGGAATCGGTTTTTTGGTCATTGATTGGCCTAGACTAAACGAATCAGGCCGATTTTATGCATACGGCCATGAATTAGAGTTTTACAGAAGTTGTTAGCCACGGCGAGTTTCATTGGCAAGTTGCCATCTTCAAGTTTTTTCGAGATTTAGCCACATAGGCACATGCTTGATTTGTTCGATCCATTATCGGATGTATCTTCGGAAGACACATAAGATGCCCGAGCAGATGTAACAGGAATCCTGGAAATTGCATCCGGTACCGAGGAAGTGGGTAAAAATGAGAGAAGCAGACATTCACATAAGAGCAACTCCAGCAGAAAAGCGTCGTAACAGCGATCACTCCCAAGCGATCCAAGGAGTATAAAGACAAAGGGAACATCATGGAGGTTGGCTTGAACCTCTGGGATATGTTCACCCTGTTTACGAAATTTCTGTATGCATTTTCCCGGGTTTCAAGTCTTAATTATTGGGCATTCGCAAATGATAGGTAAACTACCTGTACCACGTGCGCAACACGTAACACTATCACATTTATAAATAGCAGAACGCTAGAAGCCACCCTCAAAATAATTTGTAGTCTAGACTCTTATGGAATCACCATTGCAGAGCGATTACCTATTACATGCTTTCTCACAATCATAGCGCTCCTCCTCGGATACGCTGCCAAAAATTGTCCTTCGGGTCTTCAGAAGGCCCTGAAGCGGAAGTCTGCTGACCTGCTCGAAACTCGTTTATTCGGCAGCCCTTATGCTTTTGACGAAAAACGAATGGCAAAACGGTTCATCAGTTCCATGGAAAAGAAGCAGAGGAATGTACCGCTATATTATTTAAGCTGCCAGTTGATCCTTTAATCCTCCCAGTCCATCAAAAATTGCTTGGTTTTATAATTTACATGCGGTGGTGCTGGTTCAAGCGTAACTTCATAAATTTGCATATTTAAACAAGCATGAACAGAGTGGTCAAGAGTGTTCGTCAGCTGATTCATCTGTGAAAATGCTATGTTGGGAAGATTGTATGGGTATGTAATGCGGTTATCGACGATATAGATAGGGTAATAACGATTAAATCTTTGAATGTTACGATATATATATATATATATATATATATATATATATATATATATATATATATATATATATAGTTTTTGTAGGTTTTTAAATTGCCTCCTGGACGTACTCCTTCTTCGCACATTTTTGTTGGCGAAAGGTGCGGCTGGCAATTACGAGTGGAAATCAGCGCATGCGGTCTCCTTATAAAAATCACAATTTCATCTTACAAACGTCCCCCATTAGGAGAAGGTTGTCTGCCTACTTTCCTCCTTTCTCCACGGTGGGGTTTTCATGAGCAGGATGTACACCTCTCCAGCAAAAATGCATGCGGACGCAGGTCGGTCACGCTCCGCACATGTCTCCTGGACGGTCAATTAATGTATACACACCTTCTCCTCTACCAAGCTGTTTCTAATATCATAACATACTGCGACGTTTAAGTTGTAGTCAGCTGGCGCTAGTAATCTCAATTTTACCTCAACAACGTTCAGCAGTACGTCACACGCATTCTCTAAATGAGTTAACTCTCTTAACGTCTGCAGTTGAACTAGCCGCCCTCAATCGTCACTACTTTTAGAGCATTGCACACTCGGCTTGCCGATTATGGGCTGAAAAGCGAGGAAGGGAGCAGGAGAAGTGGTGTGGAAACAACTCACGTAGATGGAGCATGTGAGCACACCCATCGTAACAAGCGCTCGAGATGTCAGCATCACCAGTTTCCCGGTGGTTTCATTTTTCGATCGTTGGGAAGCATCGCCCAGTATCTGCCAGGAAATTTCATGTATTATAAAAGAGGGTGTATGAGACTTCACTTTTGCCAACTTAATGGTATATCTTTCACGTAGTGTTCGTCGATAGCATTTCAACTTGCGTGAGGCAACCTCGGTCCAGCTCGAGGTTATCGACTTCCGACTCCGCATAATGCTGCAAAATCTACTACGTTGCTTCGCACTTCGCATGTTTTACCAGAATCCGACTCATCTACTGGATGTTATACTTTACGAGCGGACGTCAAAGAATTTCGCGTTGCTTGGTTGTTGTTGAGGTGTTCCGTAAACGTGGATCGCATGGGATCGGCAGCTGAACGCTGCAGCGGTGAATTTTACTCCACTGTCATTTTGTGGTGAGCAACTACAACTGTTTGGATTTAATCCTAACCCACACTTTCCGTGGAAAACTCGATGCTGCCATTACTACCGCTTTTTTTTCGGACATTGACTTGTCGAAGCCCTTTTAAAAGACGCTTGCCAACCACCTGAATCCTGATGTCTTGCCCCTCCCCCCTCCCTCCCTTCCTGCTTTCGCAAAAGTATTCCGAAGGTAGCTTTTGCTGACAGAGGGGATTTTGGTGCACAGGACGTAGATTATTGTTGAAACTGTGGTGAAGTAATTACGACTCTTTTAATAAGACGTCGAACCGCTTATGGCACCGAAAGTTAGGCATAAGCTCGAGCTTCCGTCCGAGATCGGCTATTTGCACAGACGCCATCTCCGGTTGCCTTTTTCCACCTCTTCACCTCCAACCTGTAGTTGCTCACTTAGCTTACCGCAAATGGATGAAATAATCGACAACCACCTTGAAAGTGACCTCGCCAAAATACTGTTCATCGCCATCAACCCATAAGTCTGCTAGTCATAACAAAACATCTGGTTTTAATTCGTTCGAACTGTTCGAACTTTCGAATATGTCTGAATATAATCAGTCCGAACTTTCCTCGCCCTACCTCATCCTTACACAGTTCTTTTCGACCAGTAGCAATGACTACAAGCTTTATCCTAAATTTGAAGGACCGTCTCACGGAAAAGTTGATACGTTCCCACACCCCGTCTACTTGCTCTGACCCATGAGTAAATCAACAAATCGCCAAATAAGCGAGCTAACGCTCCGGTTATAAATGATTCTGCCGCTAACACAAACCTTCCACAAAAATATGGTCTTTCTGCGAACCGGCCAATGCAAAACGGGTATAATTTTCTTTTCATTTCTCTCATCTACAACTCGCGTGGAAGTTCGCATGTAAACGTGTGGAAGGGTGTACCTGGTCGTCTTGTTCGCAGTCACATTCAATAAGTTTCATAACTTGAGCTTCGATCACTCGGTCGAGACTTCGTTAACCGAATCGAAAGTGGTGCACAAACAATAGACATACGCGTAAACAAACATGCACGTAGATGCCTCTTTACCGCCAAAGGTTCCACGAATACGACTTTGCAAATGGACACAAAAGACGCCACAGGCCGCATTGGTAAAGTGCTTTCACAAATATCTTAATGCAACAAAGATCAGCAATGTACAAAAGTTTATTAGCCTCAACCAGCATAGCGACCAACACTGCACGATGTCGCCTAACGAGAACACAACAACGACTATTTGAGGGGAGAAGTCGGAGACGAAGAAAAGAGAACACCTCACGAACAGCCGGTCGATTTGACTATCTAAAAAGAAGTTATAGAAATATGTCGGGAGGGAAACCGGTAGCACTTAGAAACGAAAGGTTGCTGCATTTAACGCTGTGCGTGATCACAACTCAATACAATCAACGAGTGACTCATTCAGAAGTTGGCCGGGGTTGGAAGCGGCGCAGGCTTCGTCTTCATCTTCGTTAACAGCATCTTGATTTCACCAATCGCCCTAGCTGGATTCAAGTGCTGAAAAATCTTTGTATTATTCCTCTCATATTTAAAATGTTATCCTTACTTAATGAAGCTATTTACTTAGTGGCAAAAAGCACAATTTTCGCTAAAAATTGTTGGAACCTCTCAAGGTTCTTAAAAGATTCTACCAGAGATTTTATAGAGGCAAATATTTCCTTTCATCTTTAGGCTCGCACCTGAAATAACCGAAGTCTTGAAATGTCGAACGCAATTAGGTACGAGCAAAACTTCCGACTAACACCAGACTACCGTGTAAACTAGAAACAGGCATACAGATTCACGAAGCGATATACGTCGTAAAAAGAAAACGCTCTCTCCGTTAACTCTGCAACTAATAATACAATAAAGCTTTAAATGGATAAGAAAGCCGAAGTGGTGGAAATAAAAGAATTTTGCATACTGGAAAAAAAATAGGAGGAAAAAAGAACAGTGGACGACCTTTGGGCACGTCTTAGTGCAGTTCATGATGGTGTGGCACTTAAAAGCACTGAATCCATCCTGCATTCGAGCCAGACGCTCAGCCGCTGAATCATCTCGCGAGTCAATTATCCATCTAAACGTTACTCTCATCACATAACACTGGTCCCACTGGACAATGTTCAATCGCACCAACTACTGTGGACAAGCCTTTCGCCTGTTTAGTCAATGAAATGGAAAGCAGTAATTGAAGAAAGTCTATTGCCTAGTAGCGCCTAGGCATGCAATTCTCGTAAAAAGACTCTTCTTCCCCTCCCCACACGAGAAATTTGTATAGACGTTCCAGGACACGCAGTATTCATGAGTAAGCAATAAAGTACTACTGTTATACTATACTGCACCCATTATATAGTCAAATTCAAAGCAGTAATAAACCGATACTGCAAAAGATTCGTCCCTAAGAAGGTTCCCTGATTCAGCTCCTTCCTGTCTCAATAGTTCTATGAAAAACCGGAAAGCCAACAACTCCCTTAGACTCTATTCCATGTTATGCAGTGCGTACATTTCGCAAAGAGATCGCACGTTTGCCACGCAAACTCATCCTCAAATATCCCATGCAGATACCGACGTCAGTGTTCTTATTCGAACAACTAAGCAGGCTCAACAGTATGATTTGAAGGCATCAAATTTATTCACCCAAAATCTCGCTTCGGATATGAACTAGAATCATAAAAAGATCACTTCCGCACTAACAGTTAGGCACCTCATAATACTACAAATGGTGATAGCATCAACTGCCCACACTATTGCGAGATGTGCATTCGCGCATTTCTGCTCGATCTCGCACTTGGGGTAGGCAATTGAGCACTTCCAAGAAAGCTACGACTGTCCTCTTCACTTTTAGTTTGTGTTACCAAAGAAGCAATCACTCCCCTTTAAGGAACTGTGAACCAAAAAATCCTCAACACGCTTCCCATCCTAGGCAGATAAAATCCACAACTTACCTGTAGGCTTGCATCAGAACCGCCGGCCAAGATATTTATCTGCATTCCACCAGTAGGATGGGCAACTCGCGCTGCAGCATGCGCACAGAATGCACTCGTAAAGACCATCCTATAATGCACACAAAGCGATGCTTGCTTAAAAGAAAAAGATGTGCGCTAAACACGTCTACGTTTTCTTCATCGGCGATAATCGCCAAATCCCAACATCGCTGAATACACGACGTTACAGTTGTGGACAACAGAGAATGAAGTGTATAAAACATTAGTTACTAATGCAATCGAAGCCGAAAAGGGCATCAATACCACCCCCCCCCCCCTCTCCCCTCCTTCCTCTCTAGAAAGATGAGAAAATGGGAGCGAAAGAGCCTCTTGAAAATAACAACGTATTCGGGTATTTGATCTTTTTCAAATATGTATTCATTTCCTTCCTCTCATAACAGTCTACTTCAACAGTCTTATCTTCGGAATACATGAGACTTTTGTCGTAGGAATGGAGAATGAAGTTGTTCTCATCTGTGACATAACCACCGTCACAGCGAAAGGTTCGATCCACTACGACTCCTGACCCTTCTTCGATTAATTACTTAATCAACGATTCATATTGATTTTACTTTATTTTTTGAAGAAATGAGATAACTCCCCGCAAAATACTTTAAGAGGACGATTCAGATTTACATCAAGAACTTTCGGTCATCGCATTAAAACAACAAAAACTTACGAGCTTTTCTTGTTCTTTGATAGATTGGTATTGCTGCTTCTCGCCGAGGTTAATCTTTGTCTTCTTCTGAAGCCACGGTTGGATGGAAGCGTATTGAGCATAGAAAAGGTTCATGTCGGGCACCAAATCCTGCTCATAGACAATCAAATCAATAAATTTATGAGCAATGAACGAAGAAAAGGCATTATAAAAATTAGACCGCTGAAGTGGATTGCATTTGGATGCAGACTAATAATTTAGCACATGGAATATTCGATAACATATAGAAACTTTTGTGAACATTTATAAAGCTTTCTTCAAGCACCAAATTTCGTTTCATCTACTAATGCCACTCTTATGATACTACATCGAAGCCGTGGCTGTGGCCATACAGCCGAGAGATAAGCAGTATAGAAGCTAAAATCCAATCCATGCAGTTCCACAAGTGTGTGGATGGAGGTGAAAGGAAGAGAATACAAAGTCGGTTGAAATTTCTTCATAATGGGGTATCATAACTAGAAAAGGGAAGTCATAGAAAAAACAGAAGCATATTTTTGTGGTTTAAAGGAAAATGAGACGTCAATAAGAAAAAGATTGATAAGAATTCATGACACTTATCTTTTGCAGCAAAGGACCCAGGTGAAAGCTAAGAGAACTTAGTGGTAAAAAAATTAGCAACAAATCGTGCTTTCCCTTATTTACACCCTCCTTGGATGCCAGTCGGTTTTGGAAGGGTGCAAATGCGAAAGTCCTTAGATCGTGCGGTGTTTGAAACAACGAATGAAGGAAGGACGCAGTGTGGACAGATACCTTAATGACGAACATATGAGGAAGCGGGTAGATCTTTGTTGTTTTGCTTGTGTTCTGATCGATGTTGCAGATGCACGCCAAAGTGTTCTCCCCCGCAATGTTCATCGCACACGATCCACAAATACCTTCAACAACGACACCAACTGTTTGAAGTACTACGATACGCGATTGCAGAACAAAAGCTCTGAGTTCGCCTCTATAATTTCCAAAAAAAAGGTCGACACGCAACTTTCAATGTCATTTTTTTCCTGTACACAGAAAGTAGCTTTTGTTTATGGATTTATGGCGGAAACTGCTTTATCCACCAGAACTTAAGAAATGGGGTTTGAAAAAAAACAGGAACATACTTCTTGCGTGAATTACAGTAAGCTGTAAAGCAAATTACCCGGCATGCAGCTGCCAACGTATCATATTTAAGATTGATTCCTCGCAACACCTAACTGCGCATGTCTGAAATGTCACAAACGCATCTACTTTAAGGTCCTTTCAATACTTAAGGAAAACCTCTGCCCACAACTTAGCTAAATTTATGACCGTTCCTCTATTGGCTATACAAAGCAATGCAAAGGACTATTATCAATATGTGCTTCAAAAAAAAGTGGTAGGAGATTGGCGAGTGATAATGGTTGAATGTATAAACCGTAGCAGTCGCTATAATCGTGACCTTACCAAAGCAGGTTGCATGCACCAAACTGCGCACAGTGCACCTACAAAAACAGCAACATGAAATGAAATGAGTTCCTCTCCATCGTTCTCCCTCAACACTACCCCCTTCTGCAACAACTTTACAAAGACTTCGTTAAAGCTAAGTTGTCACACCATAGCCGTTTCGTCTGTCAAATCTTCGTAGTGATGCTTATGGCGCATCGATAAATTTCTGCTAACCACGCGTACTCTCACCTCAAAAACTCAAAAATACTACATGCTGATAGAAGTATGCAAAGAGAATGAAGAAAATAAGAACCCTCTCGGCAAGAACGACGGAACGTAAGTGTTGGATCTACTTCGTTCTTGATTTTGATGAGCGCATCCAAAACCATCGTGCCACATTTGTCCAAGTCGACATCGAATTTCTGAAGTATACAAAAGTTAACTGGTTCGCCACCCATGAAGTGCGAAAACTCAGGCAGACAGAGCTACCATACTAGTACACTAATGCATATCGTGGTCGACTTCCGCTCGTTAGCTCTGGTAAGAACTAACAGGCGTCCTTCCACACAATTACCAACCAGTAAGAATTACACCATTATGGAAAGGAAAGTGCAGAATTTAAGGCCGTGGCAAATGCGGAGTTAGCTGATATTACCTTTTTTGAATAAAAGATGAGTAAATATATACTGCTCGTAATAAATCAGTACAAAAAACTGGAAAGAGGTAGTGGAGGTGTATCATTAACAGCGCACCTGCAGAAAGAAACGGAAGTGAGAAGCCTTCTAACCGAAAGAACGTACAACAAGAATGTGTTTGCGAGTAGCTAGCTCAGTTCGATTTCACTTGATACTGATTTATATATTTGTCATTTTAGTATGAATTATTATTTCACAGATTACTACAATCCAAGACCCTTCCTCCCTGCCCTCCCCTCCCCTCTCCATTGCTTCGCTGGAAAACGGGACTGATTTCAGATAAGATAAATATTAATGCAATTTTGAGACTAGGTTATAGATGATTTAGCAGTCGATTCTTGGTTATGTAACATTAGCAAATGCGCTAATCACTGAGGCGTTGCATACGTCACATATGACGAACAGTAAGAAAAGCACTAGAGCTTGCAGCTCTGCATAACGCTACTGACATGCTAGATTGGCCGTTAGAAACAACATACTAAGAGTGCAATATCTTCCATATTAATGCTAACGACTGCAAAATTTCGCGAAATGTTCATTGCCTAATTAACAGATTCAAGGCGATCCGATAACACAAACAGCTATTTAGATATTAATTTGCTGCGAAATCGTCTCTCGCAAATCTCATTCGAATACCGCTTCAAACATTTTACATATCAATGATGGACTCTTCATTTATATTTTCAACTTATTCTTCTGGCTCTGTTTTGACGTTCCAGTAAGAATGTTGCACAAGCTATCGCAAATTCGCGATGAAGGGAAATTTGAAAAGATTGTAACAGATGGTGAAAAACCTTCTCAACTGAAGAAGAGAAACTGTTCAAGGTCTCACTAATAATCTCTTTTTCCAGCGATGCCTTCAGTCAAAGAACGCACAGAATATAAAGAATGTACAGTCAGCCAGTAATAAATATCAAAGATAAATAAATAAAGCAGTTGTTTTAATCTGCAATTTGCAGACACGAAACTGCACAGAAAAATTAAAATACAAACACAATACTTCGCACGAAACAAGAAATAATATGAATCGTTAAAAGACAGTGGTACTTAGCAACTGGAACAGATCAATGCAAAAGTGATGCATATGAAAAGGCAAAACACAGTGGGGAATTTCGCTGTGAAATTTACAATATCGCAGCTAGCTATCAATGAGGATTGTATCTGTTAACTGCTTCAGAGAGGTTTTTTTCTAAGCAGTGAAATTTGCTTCGAAAAAAGCCTGGCAACAATCCTCTAGCGTAGGATTTCCGGATGACACTTATGGCAAGAAAGCGCTTCATGCCGCAATTACGGAAAACCTTGTGATGCTTTAGTGTAAAAAAGGAAACGAAAAGCCACGTAAAGCAAAAACGTGAGATAGTGAAATTCCGCCTCTCAAAAATATGTCCGTTTCAATAACAGATTTCTCATTTCCACTTTTATGCCTGCGCGATAGCCTCTTCCAGATTTGGAAACCACGAGGATGTCTCGATGGTGTGATGGAAAGAGCCGCGAACAGAAAATGATGAGCTGCTGCATGCTTCAAATTTTAGAATGAGGTTACGGTCCTATCGGACACCATCGTTGGCTGAGTGCGATAAATCGTAGTTGAAAGAAATGACGGTGTTGTAATTAGTGGCAACGTTGCCGACTACTCGAATTTAATGAAAATAAATATTAAAAAGGCCTACCTGTAGCTTAGGCTTAGCTCCAGGCTCCTCAGGATTGAAACGATAGATCTCAAATGTCTTAATACGTTTGCCAGTTGGAGCTGCTGCAGTTGCTGCAGATGCACATCGTGCCGCTTGGGTGACCAGCTCCAATGAACGGCAAACAGAAGTCGATCCACGCAACATCACCTCTCTTTTCCCTTTTTCTAGAAGCACTTCAGTCACACTTCTCTATTTCTCATGATAAAAACCCAAACTCAAACAATCTTTTGCTCAAATCGATTCATTTAAGTGGCATATCCGTAAAATTAAAATATACGCCATTTGCTATGAGATATATGAGTCATTGTAAATGACCGAGATATGAATAGCATTAAATAAATTATTCATGCACACACTAAAATATTAAGCCTAAGAAGCAACTTTTTTGTCATTTGTTACGTGGCAAACTGCTAAAGAAAAGAGCGATCATCACTAAAAACATTTTTGTCATATCTATTAACGGCTATGGGTCTTGAACTCAAACACTTAGAAAATGTGGCGATCGATGATCGATATTGCTTATTTTATTTCAACAACGCCACCAACATCGACCTCGTTTGAACGATATCACATATAATGTGGGGGAATAAAATGAAGCGAAGACGCTGCTTTACACAACGAAACATGATGCAAAGTTGAAGAAGTTAAGGGGAACTTGACATGAGAACCTCTGAAAAACGTCGCAACAGATTTGCTCTCTCTCTCTCTTTTCTCTCTTTTGTGTATTTCGTTCAGCGGTGAAAAGGCCTATGCCTAATATTAAAATCAATTATATGTGCAAAGAATACCTCAAAAGTAATGAAACGTAGTGCCATGGCTTGAGGCATAACCGCATCTTATGATCAGCCCACACTTGTAAATTTTGGCCACTGCCTTTGCGTTTTTTGCTTCTATTTCTCCCCTTGCCTTAATGATTTCACAACTTCGGGCACTACAGTTATACTTTTACAAGTGGATTTTGTTTCAATTCATTAAAGCTCTAAACTTTTGAGGAATATTAAATCTGCAATACGTCTAGATACGGTTACGACAATGATTCCATCAGAAAACAATGAATAAATACAAAGCTTTCATAGAAATGTCATATAAGGTGTGATTAAAATGTGACTCACATTTAATATCATCGAACACAAAAAAAAAAACTCAATATTTATGCATTACAGTGCCACACAGTATGCTCACTACTATCATGATCCAAGTTAAACGTTTTTGTTGTACAACCTTCCATTTAATACTCGAGTACTTCAATTCATGAGCCGCACTTCCAAGGTGTTCTTTTAAGCGCCGAGTATAGAAATTGAAGTCAGCAAGATATAAGTGCGTAACTAGATCGTTCGAGTGATGAGAAAAGACTATGCAATAAACAGCAAGACTTGGACCATATGGATAGAAAATGGGCCGAGTAATGCGGAAGCGTTGCGACGTCTTGTTCTACGCGTCAAATGACAAATTTTGTGAGAACGCCGACGGTATGCAAGGTGCTTTAATTCAAACGATAACCGGTGCCACGAGGGATCTCTAAAGCTTTTTTTTTTAAGATTAAAGGTCGTTTATATCTTCCCCAAAGAAACCTCGTACCTAATCTAAAACGTTACTAAGGAACGCGTTAAAGTCAAAGAGAATCTTGTTGAGAAATAAGGCAATAACCGTGATGCATCAACTTCCGCCTAAGGTACCATATCATCACAATTATGAGTTCGTTAAATGAAGATAACACATCGAAGAAAGATTATGGAAATTCGGCGCATATTACGCTAAACGAAAAGATTTGAAGAGTACGAAATTAAAACGAGAACGCCACTCACATCGAATTTGTTGGCTTCGAGTGAAATCTATTCTACTTCACCATACTATGCTATTTCGAAGATAATTGATGTACAAATAACATTAGCATGTTTCGCTGATATATACGGGAATAGCTGTCATCGAAAACGAGGGATAACAAGAGAAGGGAAACACTTTCATTATGAGAAGTACTTGATCGATGTTAACGATATAGCCAGAGTTGTCCGTTCTTTCCACTGAACAAACAGCTTTACGGATTAGTACTTTCCAGAAAGTTCCACCTTACCTAAAACTCAAGGTATTACCGCACAACCATGTTAAAGGGACACAACAAACATAGTGTGTATCGGTGAACACAATCCCAGTACTACTGAAATCATCAAAGGAGAGCTAGGAGATCATCACAGGAGAACGACACAGGCTTAGAAGACTGGCACGTCCCATCCTGTCATAAGTAACGAATGGAAGATCCGCTAGCATGCGAACACCACCACAAGCATCCGTTCGAAAATTTTCTTCAGATCCGCACGTGATCCTGTCGCAACACGTCTCGACGCGACATTGTTACAAAAATTCGCATGAAGCAGCGTACTACGAATATATTGCATGAAGTTTCAGATTTGAAAAGCTAGAATTTAACAGCCCTCTTCCGTGTACAAATGAGATCTGATAATGAATGCTAGCTGAACGTGGATGCGGATGCAGAGCAACTGAAATGTTCTCAAAGTGGTGTCTGGACGAAGATGGCTTAAGCCTTGAAATAGGTGGTGACAGACACGTCGGTTCAATTAAAGGATAGAGCTCTGTACCCCCTTCCACACATTACTGCCCCTTTTTCAAAGGCGAAAACGGATGTATTGTAAAGTAGACCAGTCGGCTTTAAACCAGGCCGGAACAGAGCGCCGTACAAGGGAAAGTCAGAAGGCCAGGAGCATGCAGGCAGACCAAAAGATTGAGCATGGGTCGTGAGGCTAGCCTGGGCAGAATTAGGAGGGTATGAAAGGGGTTGATGTGCCCATGTATTCACTGCAGCTTCTAGACTGGTCTTAAGCGCGCTTGGGCCAACTGGTAGCTGTTTGAGTGCGTGAGGAGATCGGCGGCAGCGTGGAGTTCACCGGGTGCGACTGCGGAATCGTGCTGACGATTGAAGTAAATCGTGTGGACGAATCCCTACTTGGCTTGTCACCTTATTGTACAAGTGTGACAAAACTGTTCGCCATTATACCTGTGTCGTCTCGCAGTTTACCGCATCTCGAGAAAAGATGCAGGTCCTCAAGGAGACTTAGATAACTAGACGAGTCAAAGGGAGCTGACCCCTAAAGTATGACGGGGATGACGTTCGAGATGATGAATTTGATTAAGCAGGACACAGGAAAGGGCATCGTTCGCTTCATCGACAGTGCTTTCCCTCAGCAGGATTATATCAGAAATAATGGTATTTCACTGCAGATTTGGGAGAATCCGGTACATGTGGTCAAAGAGATGAAAGCGAAGGGCAAGAGTGATCTCATCGACATCACTCAAATCGGATCAAAAGTCCACAGACGTAGTGACCTGGTTCATGTGAAAGTAGTGAGAGCACTTGCACTTATCGACGAAGGAGAAAGCGATTGGAAGCTGGAGGTGTTTGGCCTCAACGATCCAGTGGCCACAGAAATCAGTACAACTTAAAATTTCAAGAAGCATTTCCCAATGTCGTGAAGTCGACAAAAACGATGCAGAAATGGTTCCTCGTCTATGAGATGCCAACAAGTAAGCCATCCAGCCAGCGTGGTCTTAACGACCATGTAAGGACGCTGAATTTGCATGCAAGATTACTCCTAAGGAGCACGAATTCTAAAGAAGGAAACTCATCGAAGAATCGTCTCTAGTGCTGAGCAGGGAGTCGAATCAACCATCGTCACATAAGACATGGAAGAAGATTGTCGATTCGCCTTTGCAACTCACAAGATATCCCGGCAACGCTTGTGGGACAGAGGTTCAATGGCTAACGCCATCTTATAGCTCTCTGAATTATGCGGAGAATCGGTTGTTTGGCGGGAGCATTTCCTTTGCCCATATGCATTGACTTTGTTCGTGCATATCCCCGCCTGAGGTCAGTGACTGTTATTTAAATTCATTCTATCTTCCTCCAACTTCGTTTTGCTCGAGAAAGGTTTCTTCTGGGTGAAAAATAGGCAAGCTTGCTTCCAGGACGACGACATTTTGCTTGCATTATCCAAACGTAAACGTACTGGAACAAACAATTCCACGCTAAAAGGAGATTCCCCAAGAAAGGGCATTTTCACTGCGGTGATATTGTACCACTGTACCTCAGAGTACGTAGTATGGATTTGACGACGCTATTGGTCAGCAAGAAAACGGTCTCGTTTAAAGTGGCTTCTTCAGTCGGAAGGGTGGAAGGTGGGGGTGGGTTGGGGGGGGGGGAGGGGGTGGTGTGCTTTTTGCTAGGAGTGTTTGTAAAAATTGTTTTTTTTTAATTTTTGGTATGTTTTTAGTATGGATGCGTGGCAATGTTGAACTGATGCTGAAACCGGCAGAAATATATAAACTCGAAGATCGATGTGTTTTCTTGTTTTATGGTAAGCGAGCTTATTGAGAGGGCGCAAATGGCTGTGCTAAGTGCTACGGCTTATTCCTTGTTATGGCAAATAAAAGTAACGATGTCAATAAACGATTGAGTGCATAAGTCTACTTTCAAGTAAGACGAGAATGAATTATAACCGTTCTCTTCGGTAACGCCATCCTTGATGGATTATATGAATGACCACTGTGCTACGAGTTTTTACTTCCTGTAATGTCGCAAAGCCTGAGACTTACGTATCATATAGGGTTTCAGTATGTTATCCTAGATCGCCGCATAGATTAGACGGCACTTTTCGTCAATACGTTACGAGCGGAAATGATGTCATTCGATGAACTTTCGCACAAGATCGCGAAGTTTCTTTCTCGTGATGATCCACGGCAATGTTAAAATTGTCGAGGAAATATTCTTTTGCTTCATAGAAGGAGTTGAAGAAGAAGTGATTCATTTCCGGATATTAGGCTATCACCAACTAGGCGATGAATGAGTAGTGTCGCTGAAATATGAAAGCCTGGTCGTTTTGCATGGTATTACCGAATGATGAAAGCGTTCGATCTGGCTTAATCCAGTTCCGGTTCCTGTTCAACCGAGAGCGAAATCGGAATCGGATTTAACCTAAGCTCAGTGCTGCATCTAAGGAACTTCTAAATTTCTCGCAGGAAGCTGTTGATTTTCACTTTATATTGCGAAATATTGTTGCAGTTATCATTCGTATGTCGGTAGTGTTTTTAAGTGCGTTATTGTTAGCATATTACAGGCATGCGATGTTGCAAGAGCTTTTATGGCCTCTTGTATTATTTTGCATCCGGGCTAATGCCTTCGAAAACGAGCGAGTAGAAGATGACCCTTGGGATCTTGATGGCCCCTGCCAGCCGTACATTCAGGTAATTCTTCACCTATACTTTTCACTTGGATTGCCTGGGTTACGTAATCGTGAGATAGTATACTCAAGATTTCGGAATCTAGTGAGTTTTCAGACTTCATTTGTGCTCCTGAAACCACTGCGGAGGTAAGGGGAAGGGAGAAGATGGGAGAAATTAGATTCTCTGCGATGAAAGCTATAAGAAGCAATAATAGACAAATGCATCCGAACCTTGTTTAAGAAATTTGCAAGTCTTATGATGGCATTAGCAACACTGCTGGAACCTGTCGACATTGTGTTAACTATCCACCCTCAAACATTTATAAGCATAACAGATGCATACAAATAGAGACTGAGTGTTAAAACTCTAATTAAATAGAAAGATTTTCACAGATTTCACTAGATCAGTTCCATTTTTGGGGAATTATACCTATGATCAGTCTCACTGAATCATGGCGGCTATCCTGCACTAATACCGTATTGAAGTTGTTGCAAATATTCATTCCATTCTACGCATTCAATGTACATTATGTTCATTAGTAAGCAGATTTTATGTGAATTGCTTTAGGCATTCTTTTGAAGCGATGCACTTCAGAGATTCGGTGATACAGTGGCAGTTATGGTACGCTGTGCGTCGTCGTTTTCTTCGCCTCCGAAGGTGTGCACAACATGTGTCAATGAATATATCGCATTCAAGCAAGCCGAACATGACCTTCATCGACTGGTGATTGTTGTTTTCTTCGTTTTTCTTTCCTTTTTTTTAGGCTGAAGGTGGACGCATTGAACGTAGTGCTTTGAGACCAAGCAATTGCGATTCATATTCTTACTTTATTATATCAAATGCCATCACGTTTGTGACAGTTTTGCGATTATTTTCATCGGTCCTGACAATGTCTGATCCCAGATTCGTGGTGTCTGAGAAAGAAGTCATTCTCTACCTTGTTGCTTTTGAGGCGTCTGAAAATGGCCGAGGAAAGTAGCAATCTCTATTTTTAAGTCCTAATTTGTTATATGAAAGGCAAAAAAAGTGTCCATCAGGGCAACAGGCTTTGCTTTAAATATGAGCAAATGATTGACTTCTAGTAAGAGGGAAATGAAATGAAGTCGTATTTATCTCAACATCAAAGAAGGCAGCATGCGCGTTCAAATTAATAATGAATGTAAACGACAGAATAACATCAACATCGAGATGATAAAACAGTAAAAGAGTAGGCTGGAATAATTAAGGAGTGCAATAAATAAAGTCATTTGAACGTTTTCTGGATATAAAAGCGAAAATTT
Source organism: Ascaris suum (assembly GCA_013433145.1). NCBI lineage: Eukaryota > Metazoa > Nematoda > Chromadorea > Rhabditida > Ascarididae > Ascaris > Ascaris suum. The sequence goes on from CM024187.1 coordinate 3,062,747, forward strand.
CTGGATGCCAATGAAATAAATTTTGTTATTTTGCAGACAAATGTCACCTCGTTAGATAGTACGCCTTGTGCTCGAGTGATCTATTCGAATTACATCGTCTCATATGTATCTGAAATATCGGATGTTGTGAATCGAAGAATATGGGATCAGTCGAGATGCTCTTGTTCGTTTTTTTTTTTTTTATTTCACTTAGCGAGACTTCGTAGAGTGGAATAAAGCTAATCTGGTTGCGTTATTCTGCTTGCTTCGTAAAAATTCTCTTAGTCATTTACTTAAAGAACTTTACTTTAGTTCATTAAGCGGTATAAAAAAAGGAAAAGAAAGGATTTAGTAGCTTCATTAGAAATTTATTACTCGATGAAAGAACTACAAATGAGAAGAACTAGTAATTTATCCGTTTCACTTCATTCACTTTACTTAATGCTAAATAATGCTATACAATCTGAATATCATGAGCAATGAAAAAAAAAGTCGACGTAATCGAATGTTGGGAAATTAGTTGCAGATTATCGAACTTTCTTTAGATTATTAGTGAATTTGCAGCATGTGTAAATATCAACTGGGAATTGGAGAAGAATGCGACAATGTACGCATATACAAAAAGTGTCTATAATTTCGAGAAGAAATTATTCGATTGGAGACATTGTGTTATGAATTATTCATTGGAGGCGAATGAACTCTATAAAAATTATTCAACAGTATGCGAGAATTGTTTGACCTCGTTCAATTCATTGTTTCATTTCTATTGGGATGTTTACGTAACACCGGGTATCGATTTCTGCCTCGATGTCGAGACAACGGTACCATTAAGCGATGTTTCTTCTTCTTCTTTCTTTTTTTTCCACAGCTTCCATTTTAAGTTGCTATAAGGTTGAGTATTTGTCGTGATATAGTGTTGAAACATTTGAGTAGCTCGCAGTTGAGATGAGTGTCTATGAAAATGTGCAACTGCCACCGTTTAGGACCGATCCGCTGTATTATATGTTTTTCAGTTCATGTGGAGTATTCTTTAACGCCTCATTGGTGCGAATCTCTGAAGTAAAGAAATAGTTGCATTAAAATTTTTTGCTAAGGATAACATACAGCGGTTAACGTCAAAGGTACAATGAATATCCGCATTTTCTTATTCTTGGAGCGCGAAAATGAGCTGAGAAAGCACCCGAATAGTCCTTTAACGACTTGCACCCGCAGCTGGTTGTAGAATTAAAGCATAGAATTTTTCCCTTAGAATTCAGTAGTAGAATTTTTCAATCTCAACTTTAGAGGGCCGGAGGAGAAGGGAATTGAGCGTTGTTGTGCTGATCAATGATGAACTTGTGTTTGCTTAGATGAATGATACGATGAACGTTCTGGCATAACGTTTGGGGTTGTGCAGATGATAGTGGTCATGATAGACAACGCGATTGGACGTTCGTCTTATTTAGTGTTGTCATATTAACTGCACTCACCTCACTATTCTACGTGGGCAGCTACGTGCAGAGTGAGCGTGCACAACGTACTCTCGTACAGTGTGAGTCATTATGCACTCGTTTAATGAAACAACCTTTTCTTTTATCGTAACAGGTCCATTGCTAGACCGGAAACCTCTGTGACGGGACGGTAGAAGGTATATCCCGGAGAGGAACTTTTGAAGTGTTCATTGAAGCATTTTACTGTTTTCAAGCTTAACATTTTGCAGTATTAATTTTTTGTAATGCGAATTTTAAAATTTCGCCGTTATTTTTTGGTCTACATCTTACGCGTATCCACTCCGCCTAGTTTTTAATAAAATGACATAGCTGGGGGATTGGATGGAGAAGCTAGAAAGGTAAGACGGATAGCTGTTTATCTGAGCTGATGACTCATTTGCTTATACCAAGGTCTTTTTTATTATTCAGGTTGTATTTTTAGTGATGTAAAGATGAGTTTGTTCTTATTATCTGTAAAGCTAAACGTATCTATGTGGTATATTGCAGATTCTCGTCTAGAAGCACCAGGTAGACTTCGTTCACGTATTTTGAGCGCATCAGCCATAGCCGATGAATTTGCCCAACAGCAAGCATCCTCACAGCAGAATACGTCAGATACACCTTGAACATCTTCCATTGGTCGCAGCATTTAGCTTGCTTTTCGATAGAGCATCAGAATGCTGTTTGATTATTTGTTTAACTCAACTTTCTTTACTTATTTATGCACCATTATATTTCAATTCCTACACACTTTGTCTGTGGGCATCTGCATAGCCGTCTAAAACTCTCCGCAAAATTTGGAGAGTAGAAAAAATTTCGGTGTGATCGATTTGACGACTATTTTTTCAAGGTATTTGCTACTAATTTTGCAGAGAAGAATTTAGAGGTTTATTCATTCATGAGAATTATCATTTGGCTAAGTTATGTTTATATTTGCCAGTGATGAGCCGCTTAATTATTTAGTTTTAATTTGCGAATTGCTAAAATAACCATCGTCGGACTATCTTCTCTGATTTCATTTCTTTTAGCTTATTTGTCATATTGAACATTTTTTTTTTTAAACGGAATTTTCCATAATCACATCAATTTTTCACACGCATTCCTCATTATTGCTGTATTGTGATTAGATTTATTGTGCTTGTTCTTCATGATTGTATGACTTGGTTTTTTGCGATGGCCAAAAAGAAGAGACATGGGACTGAAAGGAGCGACGAAAGAATACCGACGAAAAATGCTTCAAGGGAGTGGGGGGGGGGGGGGGGGGGACGGGGGAAAAACTGTGTTACAATATGAGAAATGCCAAAGCGAAGGGGTGGAGGGTCTTCCTCTTTCATTTATATCATTGTTGTAAAATATTCTTGGGACTTGTGTAACTGCTGATTAAGCTGTAAAATATAGCTACAAGCAATTCTTCAATCATTTCATTGATTTTTGCTACGGGTGTTGTGTGTATCACTTCGCGAATAAAACTTCTGCGATTCTTTGCTATTTTATGTGGAATCTACTGTTTTTAATTTCAGTACTGATTATTTTTATATTATCCCAATTACGTTTCATATTTGTTTAACGTACCATGTCTACAAACGTTATTGTGAGTTTTTAAAGGGATTTCATTAAACGTCTCACGATGGAATCTCACTCATCGAGTGTTTTTTTCTAAAGCAATTTTATGACAACCAAACGATAAGGCAGCCTTATCCTTTAATTCGCAGATAGACGTTTTATAGACAAGTCTAAATATTTTTAAAGCAAGATGCGTTGCTTTACGGATTGGTATTATTTATATGAAGGGGATTATGCCTAAATTTCCGAGATCAGACGACCAAGTTTCGTCTGAGTGTTGCATCATGTCGTTACAATTAACGTTTTAAACTCTCTGAAGTTTTTTCTACCGTCTAACCGATATTGGAAATTTATTTTCGCTTGATAAATATTAAAATTGTGGATTTAGAGTTAACTGATGGCATTGTTTTAGGTTTTTATTGCGCACTGAACAATGAGCGAAGTGGTGAGTGTTTTCTTGAAATTGCTCGTTCGATTGAAGAAATTTTTATTAAAATAATTGGATGAGTATAGAATTTGTTTTCATATGCTTCCATAAATTGTGTGCTAAGAGAGGGGATTGTTCGAAAGTGTTCGCCTTATGCCTATCGAGATGTATCAATCGTCGTCCATGAATTCATTTATTTTCAACTTTTTTTTTCAGTAACAGTAGCGTTTTCTGGATGCTAGTTGGCCCTTGCGTATTGTGTTGCTTGATGATCGAAGAAAGTAGCACCCGGCTAGACGCAGACGGTGAACGTTTCTTAGCCAGTGGAAGGACGTGATGAGTGGGGTTATGGGCACTAGCCGTAATTGTGCTTTCAAAAGAGATCCAGTAAAATGGATTAACTTTTTGTAACAGATTTCCGTTGAATAATCAACAATTGCAGCCGGAAGAGGGTGTCGACCAAGTGACTTTCTATCGTGAGCAGTGCGTCGAACATGCGGCTAAGTTCAAAGAAATGCTGGATGAATGCAATGCGAGGGTGATGTCGCGTAAGAAGACAGAAGAAACTTGCCATGAAGAAATGGTCGACTATGTGCATCATCTCGATCATTGTGTTCGTTTTTTTAATTTTATTTTCGCTCAGATGGGTAGGTGGAGGGGAGGGGTGGAAGAGGAAGGGAGAAGAACGGAGAGGGGAGGGGAAGAAAGAAAAAGGGACAATTTCCTGGACCAGCTCTTCTCTTAGAAACAAATTCCAAAATATAATAGTCTGTCAAGTCCAGTTTCTTTCTTAATTTCCTGTACGAAATAAGCTTATACATTCCGCCGCACTCCACTATAGGACGGTGTGACATATTTAGAGACTTCGAGGATTCTGCGCTTTGCGATTTTCACCAAAATGGTTTTTACTTTCATAACTATTTGAGAATCATGTAAACTCGTGGCGCAAATGTCTCACTGCTATAATTTGTAAGTAGATGAATATCTGTATGCAGGTTTTTGCATGAAGGCTGTTTGCAGAAAATTACTGGTCATTCGAAGCTTCTGTTAGTGTGAACGAATTCCTTAGGATGGCTTTGGTTTGTTCGTTGAGCTATCTAAAGGCACTATGCAGCATATATATATATATATATATATATATATATATATATATATATATATATATATATATATATATATATATATTATATATATATATATATATATATATATATATTTGTGAATAAGTTCGTTCATTGCAGGCGATGCCGAAAGCGTTTGCGGCGTTGAAATGACGACTATGAACGCCGATCCTTATTTTGTAATGATATCGCTAGTGCAGAGTAGACTGATGATGAAGTGCGACGTATGGTAATCAACCTCCGAGAATCTGCCTCTTTCTGAATGTTTTCTTGATACGAAAATATGAATAAATCGATTTGAAGTGGTGCGATCGACTAATAAATTGATTGATGGCGGAATTTCCCGATAAGGGGAATCGACGGTTGATTTAGGAGCGCTTTGCTGCCGAATGGGCAAAATAACAGCTGCTGCGCAAATGATCCGAACCGTTTGATTTATAATTAAAGCAACATCCAGGAACGTTGCTAAGAGTCACTTTGTCCGGACGAAATGTTGCAATGCGTTGCAATAACACCTCTTCATTTTGAGGTCTTGCGCAGGTATTGCGTTGTACAACATTTTTTCTACGATCGCACAATGTTAAATGCATTACTGTCAAACCGTTAATATGTATCGTTTCATACCTAATGGACAGATAGTTTTATTATATTGAGTGCTCCAGAATGCAGCGAAATATGTGCATTTTGTATGCTATCACCTTCTCTTCTTTGCTCAATGAAAGGCTATTGTAGCTGCATACAAACCCTGTCTTAGAAAGCCTATAATTTCCCAGTTTTTTAAAACCATCTTGCTGAAGCATATGGCGATGGGATTGTGTTGCTTCTATTGGTCATTTATGATATGCATATATGCGGGTAGCATACGAAATATTTGAAACCTAGCTAGTGATTCTAGTTTGTATTAACTGGAATGGCCTTCATTTCAAACAAAGGAAGGTGCTGTTTTCTTTTTTTTTTGCGAGGGATTCTCAAGAAATGGAGGCGATATTTGTCGTTTCGACCATCTGTCGGCGGCCCCATTGCTCAACCAGCTCAGTAAGGGGTCGTTGTTGGGATAGCAGCTGCACTAGGTCCCGGCACGCAAAGCATCACACGCTCTGCGCACAAAGCAACATACCACATACGGAATACACGCCCTCTACAATGGCATCAACGCACTCACTCATCGTCGCTTCACATATCGTTGCTCCTATTAAGCCGTCATTTCTTATTCCCTTAGCATTGGTTTAGTACCATAGGTTTGCTCGTCGTACTGAAGCCTCATCTATCAGCTCCTGAACCTTCAAGAGGGAGGGGGTTTGATTTTGAAGGTTTCGAATTCCCTACCGGTTATTTTCTACTGGAAAACGACTAGAGACCCCTTGACCTCTGAGAGATATGTGGGGAAAGCGAGGTCGGTACTACCTCTTCCGCACCTTCCTCTTCTTGGGTGACTTGCGCGCTATATTATAGAGTATTCATCACCTAACAACCATCAAATTAACGCAGTTAACTTAGCAGTTTGTAAAGTTTTATGCTTCTGCTTTCGCTTTTGGCAGCTCTTCATTTATGCTTCATAAAATGCCTCAAGTGCAAATTCATCTGCCTGGAAGAACTTGCAGGTTGCAGCTGTTAAATTTTTAAAAATTCTTCGAGCAGATATTGATATCTAGCCAGAATTTTATTTGACTGAGTAGTCAGAGAGGTTTTTAGGGAGGAAATGTAGTGATCGAACGTTTAAACAGGGTTGTTTGCACTGTACCTCGCAGAAATATCAGTTGCGACATGTTTTATGATTCACTACAGCAATGAAAAAGTCTCCAAGTGCGGAAGTAACACATTTTTATATGAACGAACCAGGCAGCTATTATTGTTTTTAATGCATAGTGCATTTCGTGCATAATTGTACTTGATGCATTTAAGTTTTGCATTTAATTGGCCTCGTTTTGTTTTCACTAACTGAATGCAAAACTCAAAAAGTTTATAGAAAACACAGATTAACACATATATATATAGCTATATATTTATATTTAATAATATATCAATATAATAATATAAAATAAAGAAATATATATATATATATATATATATATATATATATATATATATATATATATATATATATATATATATATATATATATATATATATATATATATATATAACGAAGTGTTTCAAATTTATGAAAATGTTTCGTAATTCGCTTCCCTCATTGTTGAATTGAATCCAATATAAGTGTCGAAAAAATTTGCATAAAGCGCATTAAATGACAGCATTGCAAGGGTAGATTTTGTAGCTTTTTTCGGACAATGGGATTTTGCCCTTCATTAGTGAACGCTTCGACGTGCCAAAGTTTGGCCGGCCACATACTCAGAACGAACATCGATTCGATGTTGTATTGCATGCATTTACAATTGTTGAGCGTTAGAGCAGTACATGCCCATTCAAAGCGAGTTCATTATGCAGCGAACAAAATTCACTGGTGATGCTCACTTCCGCAATTACGCGTCCAGTTGCTATTAACTATTGGCAGTCGTGTGGTCACAACTGCAATCCAAATTCTCCTCTCTCATTCACATGAATTGTCGATTATCTTTTCGATCGATGAGCAATGATATCCATACGATCCGGATATCGAGACTAAATTCAAATTTCTCAAAATGCCACTCGTGATAAGTTGAATAGCAGAGATGGTCGTTGCATCTTCATGTAGCCAGTCAATCCTTCAGTGTGGATGCTCATTTAGTGCTTGTATATCCTTGATGCTCAAATAAAAGCATTTCTTAATAGTTCCTAACAATATCTTCTAATTTATTGTCTCATTCAATAGCGCACCGTTTGTCTTTTTGCTTTTGTTCCCGTTGCTGAATGAATATAAAGACAGCAGTCTCTTAGCAACAATGCTTCTCGTCGATTCCAATATAGAACAACAGAATAAACATCGTTCCCGTTAATTTGAGAGAAAGATATCGTTATCAGTAAATTTCTTTTTGGAAAACAATTCCCCTAAAAGTGGACACAAAGGCCGGATGAAGCCTGGAGCAAGATGAAGCTTAAGCTTTAAGGTGATGGTGGGATTTGACGTGGTCATGCGATAAGCACTAGCCACAGAAATTCGAAAACAAAGCTTTTGAACACTTCGGCAAACATAACGATAAAATTGGCTGCAAAAGTTTGAGATGAAAACGATTCTTTATTTTTTCATAACAGCCCGATCTTCGCCTCAAATTTAACTCTTTCAGCTTGATCGTTGGTGATCGATGATCACAATGTGATATATAATTCGACAAACAATTTCCATACTAACGAGAATGAGCGCTTTTAACTTATTTATTTAACTATTTTGCCGTTATAAAAGAATGTGCTTCATTTAGAGCTTTACGAGATGTGCGCAGACGACGCGACAAATACACATTAGGCGCAAGGGGCGGCCGCATCAGAAACTCTCGTCGATGTATATGCATCGCCGTCAGCTGCAGAATCGATAGACTCTGCTACATGCAGGCTGCCATCGTGCCAGCGGCCTCTATCCAGCAGCACTATTTTTACTAAATCACGCCTCGAAGTATCGTTGCCTCCCCTGTGGTCGACTATCGCCACTACACACCATCACACCTCCACCCCACCACATTCACGACACGCACTAGACTCCTTCCTCATTTCCTATCACGAGAATACCCGCACTATTCGAGACTATCCTCTTACCTGAAACTTACGGGCGCAACTCGTAGTTACCCATACTCATAATGAATTTTACCATTAGTTTTCCGCTGTTTTTCGGCGTTTGCATTTATTTGCTCGTCTCCTCGTTGCAATTCACATCCGCACATCAACGTTCGAAAAGTGCGATCGTTGTTCTACCGGCTCGTCAACATGCTCATCATCTCATTCTTAAACGCTCATCGCATTCGCCAAATATCACCGATATTCGCATACACAATAGTCAAGAGGTAATCACCACAGTTATCTTTACAAATTGAATGTATTTTTCACTCGAATTTCTTTCTGATTGATGGGATTAATATTTGAGTGGCGAAATATGCAAAATGTGGGGAAGTTGTTGAAATCGAACAAAACGAATCGCTCGTTTATGCAAACGCATCAAAAAATCTGCTTGATTTCAACGATTTAGCATCATAGCTAAGCGCTGTGAGTGTATAGCATAACAATAATGTGCAAAAAGCTGCAACGCATTGATTCTCAATAAAATCTCTCCAACTAAAGTAAATGGGTGCATCACATGCTAAATTATTATGGGGTACTAGCAACTCGAGAGTATGAAAGTGCAGCCACAGTTGTGTTTTATGTGAAGCTATTTAAAGACCTCATCAAAGCTTCGGATAGCATAACGCCATAAATGATAGAAGAGAGTGATAAGTCGATAAAGGATTATTACTTGAAAGGCTTGAAGGCAAATATGCTAAAAGATATTCGTACAGGCACTATTTTCAGCGGGTTCCTTGATGATTGTTAGAAATGCCAACTAGAAGGCAAATTGCGAGCTAGTAAAATGTTATGGAAAGCTCTGACGTCTATAAAAAGCATATTCTAGATTTGAAGCAGTGGATAGCGAGGAGACTGTGGGCGAAGCCGTAAAATGCGATATTGCGTTTATACAGAATATCAAACATGAGAAAGCAATGAATTTCTATGAGATGTGGAACAAGAGGGAAGTAAGAAATAGAGACGAAGACATAGAGCAAAGAATAATACGAAAGAAAAACATTGTGCGGTTAGGTGATAAAGCATGATAAAAAAGCACAAAATGCAAAGAACGCAAGAATCCTTGGTCTATGCCAAGGAACGTTAAGATACCTCTTGGATGACGATATTTGTAATATTATAGGTCTTTCAGTCTAACCACGACAAAAAATTTAGCGCTGTTCATTACATATGTGGAAACCGGAAATCCTACTCACAAAAATTTTCATATCTTAGTTGTAGCGTTCAAATGAAATAGAAACTTCGGTGTATTATCTTAATCTACTGCAATAAAGTATTTAATTCGTAGTGAAGGACTATGAGTTAATTAAGGTCCATGTAGTGATAGATCATCTGAGTGATTGCAAGCAAATCCTTAAATTTTCTTCAGTAGTAAAATATCAGAGAAAGCGCCTCTCTCGCTTTTCACTGAAATTATGACTACAAGAAATTTTTATTGATATTTTTCGAGATCTCAGATGCCTTAACATATTTTTACTCATATCGTTAACCATATCGCGAGAACTTACTAAGAGATCTCTACTTCCTTTTCTCTTTTTCTTTTCCTGAATTGTTTTTTTTTTCTTGCTCTGGCTATTAATAATGGTTAATATGTTTCAGTTGGACAATGAAAGGCGTACGTTGAAAAAGAAACGAAAGAGATTGAGGCAACTTCGTGACGAAGTACGCGAACTTTCGTCGCATGTTCACTCAAAACGAGTCTATCAAGGTGTGTCGAATGATTTATTCTGCAAATATTTTTAAACATTCACAGTGTTCATGAAATTCTGATTGTAATTCGAAAAATTTCTTTCGAACTAACTTGAAGTTATCTTTTACGAAATTATCTCTAAGAACCGAGAGTGCTTTTTAATAAAGTGAAGAATGCGTTATCACCTTTCTCGCTTCTGATAGATGAAGCGATTGAATGACTCGACTGCTATTATCAAAGTTTCTTGGCGTCTAAAACCTTCTTACTATAATAAAATCCTCTCGAAATAACATGTAATCGTTCAGCCTTAAACTGGGCCCTAATCCAAGCTGAATATACGCGAAACTGCACTCAGTTTGAGGATGCACTGAAAAATATCCATCAGCATATCTCCTTTCATAGTGATATCTCTATTCCACCCACTTTCGTGGGGCATTTCGACGTCGGATCACCTATATGCTCACTACTCTATAAAATATCACTTCGTGCTGAATTTGATGATGTCACAGAGGGCTGAGGCATTCATTAATAATGCAAATATGTCTTTCTATCGTTTCCTTAACAGTTGAGCGAAAATTTTGCCATTCGACGCAGCTGTGACAGTTTTTTTAAATCATCAGTGTGGATAGGATCGAGACTGAAAAGGCGTCGAGTAAACCTTGATTACATACAAATAAGGGCTGCGAAATACAAATGCAACAGTCTTTATGCAAATCGAAGTCAACTTAAGCATAGCAAGATGTCAAGATGTGAGCATTTTTTGTCGTTACAGTTGCGCAACATCAAATACTGCTCAATTGTCATGTATTTTGATAGCACACTTTAAAGCACTCTATCAAAATACCTTCGAAAATCTATCAGCATTGCATGCTTCGAAAATATTTTTTTTTTTAGTAATTTCAGTGATTGCTTATTAGTGAATTTGATGAAACTTATTGCAATGTCCTTCAAAAGCTGCAAAAGCAATAAGTGCAACTGCAAACTTTTAAAAAAAGAACGTTGATGCAATAATAAATTAAAAGGTACTCTTTAAGAAGCATTGAGCTGAATTCAAAGCAATAAGTGCAAACCTTTCGAGGAGCTGAATTCAAAATTTCCACAATTATTTACGATTGAAGAAATGAGTCATAAAACAATTAGATAAATGAATTCATTGTTTTTTAGGCGCGATGGTTTTTCCTAAAGAAGCAATAATGGAGAGGATGCAACGACGTAAATCAAAAGAATCACATTCAACACATTCTCGTTGGCGTAAGCAAATGTCATCACGTGTGAAAGCAATTATGAAACGATTGAAAAAAATTGAGGCTGGTCTCAAGCTTGCTCGTAATCGTACACATCCTCGGGTAAATTAATTTTTGGCTTCCTTTTTTTTTCACTGCTTAAATTAGCAACATTGCAGGTAACAATATGTGTGTCATGCTTTTGGGTTCCAGTAAGCAGTTTTTAAAGTTTATAGGCTATCGTGAAAAATGCGCTGAGGTTAGTTGGCAATTAGTAGAGGAGGTGAGAGTTAAGTTAAGGTCTGTGAGAGAGCTGATAACGAGACGATGACTATAAAATTCAAACTTCATTTATCTTCGAAAATTATCTTAGGGGAATTCCTTGAAATAAATGCTTCTTTGAAGCATTTTAAAAAATTGAGACAAAATATACTTCTTGCCTCATCCCATATCTCTATGGATAATATTTAGGAGTTTGGTTAAAAAACTGAGAAAATGTCCCCATAAATTAGGGTTTTGTTCGGCGTCCTTTATGCTTTCCATTTTGCGGATTGTTTATAGGCGTAAACAAATGCAATGTTTTAGTATATCAATTTTTTTAGGTGATTTTCAGTTCTGTGCTTTTAATCTCCAACTTGTAATAGGCTTTTGTGAATATTCGTAGACTTTATTGAATGTGCAATAAGAACGTTCAATTAGATTGACATAATGAATTAAAAATATTAATTATGCTAAAGAAACATTATAATTCTAATGAACGAGCCTTTGTTTTAATCTAATGAGGTCGACTGATCGCTGCAATCGGAAATTTACCCGCTAAAATTGGATACTGTGAAGTTTAATTTGTGGCAGCATCATTTACACTTCTCATTGCAAATATAGTCGAGAGAAAGCGAATACATTAAATAGCTTCAATTTGAAGTGTTTTTTTTTGTTTAAATTGTAAGAGGTTTATTTTTTGAAATGATATAAAAAATGAACTAAAAAGAGAGAAAATAAGCTATAATTAAGAGAAAGTTGGAAAATTTCAAAGAGAAATATTTTCCGAAATTTGACATTTCATTTATGAAGTCTCTAAATTCTTCCAAATTTTATAAAAATTGAAATGGAAATTCAAATTAATCGTTGTTTTATTCACGCAAATAAAAATGAATCATATTTAAGGAGAAGAAGCGACCAATGAAGACGGAGAAGTCGAATGTTATCGTAACACGTCCAATCGCTATGCATACAACGACAGGGCCAATTCTTGCCACCACCACCAATATTAAAGTATCACATTCTATAGCGTTTAAAATAATTCCCATATATGAAAGAGCCGAAATATTGCAAAACCACTAATGCTTTTTGATGTGTAAAAACGATAATCGAAAAGTGTCAATAGTTCAAGTGATAAGGATATGGATAAGTTGGCAGTTAAGTAAACAGTTAAGTGACATTTAATAACAATACTTAACTACTAGTTTTTCAATCGAAAATCTATTTTTAAAAACTAACCAGCAGAAAAGAGGAACACCGGCGACGGATATCGGATAATGAAGACAATGATATATGAAATTTTTAGTGTACTGCAATTTTCTTTCATTTTGAAAGGCGAATAAACCCTCTTTGGGGTTTATAAAATAGAAAATCGGCAATTTCCCTATTCAGAGTTGTCATATTTCTTCGGATGCACTCTATTGGCGTCGTTTAATTCATGAAAGCATCTTCGTTACCGGAAGTTTTTTCTCCCCTCTTGAGATTGGCCGCTCCTCATGCGAGAAGATGCTTGCAGATAAAGCGATTACATTCGTCAATAAATCAATCGAAAAGCGGCGAATCGGGCGGCGTCTGCTTTAGTCACAAGGATTGTAAGCCAGGTGAAAACATTTCTCATCTATGTTTGTTCGCGAAATAGTAAAGACTTTTTTTTTAAAAAATTAGAATCTAATGCAGTAACGATTGACTAGAAGGATTATAAGAGGTGGAGATATACGAACAAATTCGAATCTAAAATATTATTTCCCACAAATTCATTTCGATAATTATTTCTCATAAATTTATTTATTCAACCGAATGATTGTTGATGAATTGCTGAAAAAGGAAATAAAAAAAGCGGTTTATGAAAATTATCTATAGGAAAGTATTCAACGTTACATTTTGGATATTCGTTATTACAATCAATAACGGCTAACTCGTTTAACTTCTAACAATACGATATATTATAATTGGGAAGTTTTATTTGCGCCCAATTTTGCTCTTTCTATATCTCTGTTCAGTATCTACCTATAGCAATCGAGAATTTTTTATTCTTTACTAGTTTATATTTGTACAAGTTAGAAGTAAATAGTGTATTTCATTTTAAGGTCTATGTTGTCATCATATTTCGGCGTCAAACGATACCATCTCGGCAGCTTGCTTCCAACATTCGCTTCACGAGGGTGATGCATGTGAAGATTCTTGCCAGTGTGAAGCACGACTTCACTGCTTCAAGAGTGCACCTCGATTACTGACTGGTGCTCCACTTGTGCCACCCACGGTGTGTGCTTCACTTATTTCGTCTACAAACGCTATCGTTGAAAAAAAAAAAAACAAAAAATTTAAAAGTCAACGATTATTTCTGTAATTACAGCGCTATTTTTTTTTATAATGAAAAATATTTCCTTGAAAACTTTGCTACCCAAAAAACCAGTTTAAAAAAAACCAGCTTTTCCCCAAAAAACCAGTTTTTCCCCAAAAAAACCCAGTTTTTCCCGAAAAAAGACCATCTTTCCCTAAAAAAAAACCAGTTTTTGTATGTACGTCCTCTGTATCGACTCTTATTGTTGCAATATTTTATTTCTATTCTTGTTGTAAAAAAATCCTCAAAGCAAAAGCGTCAAATCAGTTTCAAGATATCAAATATATACATCAAACTGTTCATAAACTGCAATATATTTTACTTTAGCCTCATTGAAGTTGTAAATTTTCTTTTTGAAAGCCGATTTTATACAATCGTTCTCCTTCGCTGATTTAGAAAATATTTTTGGAAAGCTACCGATATCAAATATATAGTATGATATTGCTGTTTTGCCTAACGTGATGAGATACTCCTCATACTTAATTGCACTATGTCTTCTTGTGATAGTAAACATATATACCCTCAATAATATAATATCTAATACTTGATATCAGCAGTTGTCTTTTAACGAGTAACAAAGCGAATGATTTTGATTGCAGAGTGCAATATGTAAGAAAGCGTCAACGGAAGATGTCGTTAGCGGTGTTTATTTGAACTCAAAGGATTCAATATTTAAGACGAAACCGAAAAGGCGATAAAAAAATTCGAGTGAGGAATGCAATCAATGATGCTTTATGAAAGTGTGCTAACATCGAAGCATGCTCATCGGATTTCAACTTGCGTTCGTTGAATATATAAAGCATTTCATTAGCGTGCTCTCTTTTTTTAAAAATTGTTTTATCTGTTCGGTTCCATTTTTCATTTCCCTTTTTGCAGCACTTTAACAGAATTTTCTAAGCAATGCTCAAGTTCCATTACTTCTAACCTACTCTAGAATATCTACAATCATAATAATAGTGAAAATTACAACAACGGTGAGATATGAACAGGACCATGTGGTATGGTGGTCAAGAAATAAGTATTAACTAGTAAAAATAAAGATGAGGTATATTCCTCATAGACGTTATTTGTGGATGGTGCGCAATGTCAATATGAAAGGCTTATATATATTATTGTGCAAGAGTCATGCTATACCTTAGATGGTTGCAGTATGGTTGCAGAATTAGACACTCAATTGGGCTCATTCAGTCGTTGGAAGTAATTGTACTAGATATTTGTTTCTTTCATTGATTGTTGAGGAAGTTCTGTTTCAGTGACGCTTTGCTGATTGTAGAACTTACTAGAATACAAGTGCAGCCTACGCATTTATTGTACAGCCTCCATTTAAATGATATTTTCATATAAAATTTAAGAGTTGTATCACTCTTTTAATTGGATTGGGCAAGTGGGAGAGGGAGCAAATTATCGGAGTCAGTTAATTATTTCAGAGAGCTATCTCTTCTTCTAGGAGAAATATACTAATAGGCAACGCTTAAAGAAGCTCTTGCATCTCATTGAGGTACAATAGGGCAAATCGGTATTGTTCGGTTTCTTTGTTTTGCGCAACAGCCAACTAGCCAAACGCCATTCGTTACCCCAGTCGGTTGTTGAGCAGACGAAGGTGATCAGTTTTTGCGCTTTCCCGCTCAACCCTTACCACTTTCAAGTTTACTATTTTCTTACTAAATAAGAGGAATTTCATTTCGCATCAATCGATATCGAAAATGTGCGCTATACGTTTTATTTAATTGCAGCTATGTGAATTCAAAGAGAAAAAAATTCTTCTAGGTATCATTTATTATTCCTTGTAATTGATAAATTGATCTATGAGCAAAAATCACCTTTCGCTTGCGTTGGAAAAAGAAATTTTTTTTTTTTTTCAAAAATTTTCTTTGCTTTTTTGCGTTTAACAAGACGGGTCTTTTTTTTTTCTTAGCTTTGACGCATTCAATATTCGTATTGAATTTCATTAACGCGTTGATGCTGATTAGCAATACAGTTGGTAGTTGTGCTGCATAGAGCAACACAACTAACTCGATTAACCATCTCACATTGCGATTTTTTTAAAAGAGTGAATCCTCTTCATATAAATGAGTTTTCAAGTTTGAATTGCTCATTTCAATTATCATTCTTTTTTATTTTTATGTGCACTAAACGCACAAAAATTGTCGAAGAAAATTTCTCAAAATAGAAAAAAAATCTAACAATTTCATCAAAACGTATCATTGATTTCCTCAGCTTTGATTGTATTTCACTATTTCCACAAAGTCAATTGTGTTCCTTCGATTTGTTCTACCTTACTGGATGAAAATCAGCATCAACGTAGGCTTGTTCCCCATATCAGTATTGCGTGTATTATAGAGTGTTCCCGTATCGGAGGATGTACGATGATCTCATAATTGTACAAAGTGAATTCGTGGTTGTGTTGTGCTCGTTCGTCTCGTCTTCGTTGTCGTTTAGTTATTTGTTTCATAATTTTTATTGCTATATTCTCTGAGTATTTCAATTATTTCTCGATTTCTTAATTAAGCGTAACTATTGAAAAAATATTGGCAACATTGAAGAAAAAAAATTTCTTCAATAGAATATTAGCTTTATAAATTGAACAAATCTTCATCTTTTGCTCTGAATTTTTGCTTCTTTTTTTTTTTTCAGAGAAGAAAAAGCAACCAAATGTGATCCGTTATTCTTTATTGGATAATCGATTTTATTTCGATAGTGAAAATTTTTCGATTTCAATTAGATCATTTATAAATCGTCCGATAATTTTAATTTCTTGTCCGCTTAAATTTCAATACGTTCTTCATAATCTGTTTTATGATTATGAAATGAATAAATAGGAAACAATTACAGAAATGAGAAATCTCTTATTTTTGAGTAAAAAGAAAAACGATATTCAAACGATGTGATATTTTGCGGTAGATCTGCTTTAATGTGTACAGTAATACTTCCGTTTGTCGTTTACTCTTGTTTTTTTGATTTTTTTTTCCCACTGTTTTGTATCCGTCTAATCAACAGGTCGGAACGTAATGGTGCAATCGTGATTTGCTTACAATTCCAAATCCACAATGTTTTTTTTTTCGACTTCGACTTTGGAATTTTTTCGCGCTTTTGGCCTCCTCGATGAAGGGAAATTTAACTAACGAATTTGATTGAAAATAAATTTCAAAATTTAGAAGGAAAAAAACGGATAAAATTAAACTAATCTATAATAGATTGAAAAAAATTCCTCGCTAAAAGCGATCAGTAAGAGACTCTATAGATTGACTTTTACAAAAATGTTTCATTTTCATAGTTCGGTTTAAAAAAAAAAAATCTCTGCTAATAATTGAAAAAGTTCAGCACGAGAAGTGTAATACCTAACCTTTCTGTTGCTTTTAATATCTATTCACCAAAGATTAGCAACGCAAATGAACTTATTATAGAGGTGATAGAACGAGAGCATAGTAGCGTCAAGTATAAAATTTTTATTTACTATTATTAATAAAGGTCGTTTCCTATTGCTGAGAAAGGTCATGTGCTATTTGTAAGAGAGGCGCATCGCCTTTCTTCTCACTAATCATGGTCACGTGCTACTAGGAGGAGGTCATTAGCAAAGTTTGCTTTTTTTTTAAAACATTACTATGTTATGCTTGTTGCTATATTGTTTCGATGCCTGCAGATTGAAAAAAAAAAAAAAGCGAAGCCCAATATGTGTACAGTTGATTGCATTAGTTTGGTGTATAGAGTTGTTGAAAGTTTGTTCATTTTCAGTGCTTTTCTTTAAAAAAAAAAAAAATTTTAGCTTGCTTTATGATGTTTTTGGAAATTCAATGAACGCTTGTTGTTGATCACGAAGCGCTTCTTCTGATGTTACGCATTTTCATGTCGAATATTTATTCACCTTTCATTGCTGGTTAATTAAAAGGTGAAGTTAATTTCTTTCCATATATTTTTCTTCTCTATTTCGATGTAATTTTCATTCCATTCTGCAATATGTTTCTTTTTAATTCTTCCGCTTAAAAAATTTGCTTTTTTTTCATTTAATATTTGCACTTTATAAACAAGCTGGCATTCCATTCTCATAGTATTTAAATCATTGAGTTTATTTCTTTCGTCTTTTTTTTTTCTTTGTATGATTTCATGTGAATTTATCCTTTTAACTATTGCTAAAGCTTCTTGAAACGTTTTTATTCGAATGGGAATTTCAGTCAAATAAATTAGAAACGTTGAGAATGGCAATGATTACAACTTCATCGATTGTTGCTTGAAATCATCGGCGAAACTCATTGAAAAATTCAACTGACTCATTTGAACGGTTGTTGTTAGCAATAGAAAAATTAGCATATTATTTGCTAATGAAGAGAAATATTAGTTATTTCACACATATTCACGATAACTTTTCAACGTTTTGAAAACAATTGCTTATCGATAAGAATATTTTCGAAAAGAAATCATTCGATTCCACCAATCGATTTACTCGGAAATAAAATTCTTCTCTAACTTATAAGGATACGATGAGACAATCACACTTCATTTATATTTGTTACTGATCGAAAACAATTAGCAAAAACCAAAAGTAATTATACGACGATGTGCATTTTATTATAGATCCAAATGATTATGATCGATGCAAATTTCCAAAGGGAAATTATATTGTGCAAATTTTTTGAAATGATTTTTGATTAGTGAAAGAAGTAGTGATGGTCAATAACGAATTCGATTTGAAAAGAATATTGCTGCATCAAAATCGATGTGATTACTGCAAAATAATGACACAAATAAAGGGGAAACAAAGGAAACTACTCATTGAAACGCGATGATTGCGAAGAATACAACGATCGTGACTTCAGCGAAAGCCTATAAGATCGTAAATCGTGCAATTATATGATAATATAAAATGCTCTATCAAACTATAAATATACAATAAGAATCGTTGTTCATCACTTAGAATGTTAAATCAATCAATAAATCAAAACACTCTAGCTCCCTTCAATAGATAATCTCATTCATAACATTCATCTCTTACCTAAAAACTTCGCTCGATTTTATAGCGTAACAATGAAGCATTTTAAATGCAAAAGAAAAAAAAAATCAAAAATTTGAGAATTTTTTTCAATACTTTCTTAAATATGAAAAATTTAAAGAATTCGTAAAAATAAAACAAAAAAAAAAAAAAATGAATGAAATAATTTCAATAAATCATTGCTTATGAATTAATTTGTGAAAATTTATTTGATAGTTATTATATGTGAGCATTTTTATAAATTGAAAAAAAAAAATGACTTCAATTAAGCACTAATTATCAGAATATTCTTATTGATGTCAATGCAACTTCCAAGTATTCATGCAACCATCGATCTTATCGAACTTGTTTTACAGACGAGATACCACCTCTACAAAAGAGTTGTCTTCCATTTCGTCATTTATATAGTGGTGCGATGATAGCGTAAATGCTGGATCTCTATTGGTTCAATTTTGAGTGGAAAAATTGCTTGTGAATTTATGCTTTTCGGCTCTCAACTTTCACATTTTTGAAGTATTTTCTTTAAGACATTAAAAAAATGGCGCTACGTTGCAGCATAACTGCTTATAGTTGAAGTTAGAAGTAAGCTTGTGAATATAGTTGTGCCATAATTTTTTTTTTTTGCAAAGAAATCAAATCTCAATAACGGTAAATGACAAAAATTATTCGGCATCTATTCATATAGAGTTATATTTATTAAGAAAAGAATATCATGAGAGAAATTGGTGGAACTACTTTAAGAAAAGCCATAGGGAAAAACTTTTTTTTTCGTTCAATATGTTATCAAAAATTTGAAAAAAAAGAAAAAAAACCATTTTGACTTGTTGAGCATCGTTTACTGTGATCAACAGAAGATCGTTTCAACTTCTGACAGTCTTATAAGACAACAGTTTTCTCAATAAACAACACTCAAAATTCTACTAGTTATATAATCAATAAAGATTCATCCTCTTCAATAGTGATAATTTTTTTTTTCCAATTCATTCGTATAAATTAGCCAATTGATCATCCATAAATGAATCCATTATCGAAGGAAAAAAAAAAATCTTGCGTTAACTATGGTATTTATTTTTGTTGCTAAGCAAGTAGCCGCTACCTCATTTAAAGCTTTGCACATGATCTTCCAATAGAGAAAATTCCTGCAACATCTCGACGCCGCTCTGCCATGAAAAAATACTTTAGTGCAAAAATATGAAACTTTATGCTCTAAAATTTACTTATGAATAATATGAAACTACGAGAGGTCAGTGTTTTAAGAAACATACCATAAATGTAAGCATAGATTCAACTAATATAATCGAATAATATTCTAAGTTCGAACTTGAGGAATAAGAAAGTGAGGCAATAGCCGAATGCGCTTAATGCGTCTTTTGTCGAAGAAGTGTTTTTAATTATAAGCGATAGAAATACATCGCTATTCTCTCAGTTTGGCCGATGAATTTATGAAGTGCTTGAAATTCTCAATTACTCAAGAAATCACTTCGAAAGATCATCAAAAAAAAAAAGTTCAATAAATTAAAGCGTATAAAAATCAGCACTCACAACCGACAAACAAATTATACAATAAAACAAAACATAAAATTTGGGGAAATTATAGGTGCACCTCGTTTATAATTCTGCCTTCGAAGTTTGGGTTAGCTGCTTAACATCTAAATGTGTGAGAAGCGGAAGGAGAGAGGAGGAGGGAGGGAGGGGGGGGGGGGTTGGGGAGGAGGAGGAGAAAGTTAATTGAGAGTCGAGCGAAGAAATGGCGATTAAATAGGCGTAAGTGTAAAAAAAGTGATGTCTCATTACCAACGTTAAACAAAACGATTGCATAAATTTGTGCTGAATGATATAAATCGATGAATTTAAAATAAAAACAATTAAGGGTAGAAACGATGAACATAATCGATCTCCACATAAAAACTGCTAGCGTTTAAGGATCCATAAATGTTGGCTAATACAAATAGGTTTTTAAAGTGTAGTGACTGTTCATTGTTTGGTGCTAAGTGGGGGGGGGGGGGGGGGGTGTCACAACGTGGCACATCTTTCCACTGATCTTCTTGCTAATACTTCGCTTTCGTTGTTTCCTGTCACATCATGCCATTTATAATTACTATGCATTTGCAGCGAAAGTCTGTTTTCTCCGCAAAGCACGCCCGCCAAATGCAAGCCATAGAAAACTAACCTACTGACGTTTAGCGATAAAAGACAAAACGACATCTGGAAAAGAGTTGAGGAGGGCAGTTATGAGAGAGGGGACAACAGAATAAATGGGCAAGACATTCCTTTATGAACGTAAAACGAACAAGAGCAATTTAAGCGCACAAAAAAACTCAGAAGAGAAAGATAAAAATACTCGATTCAACGCTAGTATTGTTTATCTTCTTGGATTTTTCCCAGTCATCATGCACGTTCTGCAACAAAAACCCCCGAGCGGCGTTTTCAAAGCCCTCGCGAAGGGTGGAAATGCCGATATTGCGGGGCAAATCACTTCACGTTTTAACCAGGCAATTGCAGATGAAGTTTTTTCGTTCCTCCAAGTCACTTCTTATGGTCTCTAATCTTACTACGTTGCTTCCGCGCTCCTTCAGTGAAGACATTCAAATTTCTTCTCCGCTGAAGATGCCATAAGTCCATGCGATCAATTCATTCTCTGCTGGTCGCAGATGTTTTATGAAAATTAGGCTTCAGTGAAGATCCACTGCATAGAATCTACTAGCCTGTTTGCTGCTTACAGTTAAGAGCAAGTGGATAAAAGAACCGTAATCAACAATCGAAAGCTTACGGTATTACAGTAAAAAAAACTCGCCATGATTATCGTGTCTATGCCAATTCTAATTTACCGTAACCAAGCTTCCACTCGAAGAGTGAAGTTTACTGTATCACAAAACTTGAAGACTTTTTCGGTACAATGGGCAGCAAACTTCAACTTTATATTGACAAAGATATTGAAATCCTTCGCCTGAACAACCTTTCCGACAGACCACCCATGACAGAGAACGGAAGGTTATTGAAACTATTGATAGAGGGCACTTAGCACTTCACGAATGAAATTGACAATTGCAAATTATCATGGCACCCACAATTTAACAAACATCACCAAGTTTTTCAATTCTTTTGGCATTGCCAACTATTCAAACATGCTCCAATATACGTAACAATGCCTGCGATGCAATTCTCTTGGTCTAGAATGAAGCATATTTATGTATTTGGACTTTAATACTCGCCTACTACCTCAGTGCAAATTTCCAATCAGATTTCACCGGAAACTATATTGAAAACTTGAAAGGTGAAAAGTGTACTCGAAACCGGAAAACCAGAACTTCCCAGCTTATTTTAATTGGATATTCCGCAACAGCTACAACTTTTGATTAGTGTTTTTTAAAATTCTGCAATGCAATTAGAATCGAAAATATCTACCTTTCAAATGTCTTTGCGATCTCTGATATCGATTGCAAATCACAATTTTAGACTGATTCATTTCATATAGCAAGAAATCATAGTGAGGAGCACTCTTGATAAACTGATAAAGAGTAAACGTTCAGTGGGCCATATTGAATTGTGCATAAAAACGTGCACATTTATCAAATCAAATCATACAATGCGGCGCTTCTTATTGTTCACTCTCGCGGTGTTGCTTTTATTAGCAGTGACGATCGACGCTAAAAAGAACGACGTAAAAAAGTTAGTTGCATTCGAAATTCAATAAATTTCACTGAAAATTTTCATGAGAATTATGCTTTTTTTCTTTGACAATAATATGTAACATCGGATTTGTTCTTCGTGAATACAATTAACCCGCTAAAACATGTCTTGCAATGTGTCAATTTAGATCTATCGATCTAACATCCAATTACGAACGATATTGTTGACGGTTTTGAGAGGCTCATTATACTACTCTGTTTTGCTGACTTTCGGCCTATGAGGCAAGTATCAAAACGATACAAATCAAATGTGCAAAATTAAATACACAGGGAAAAAATTCATTTTATAACGAAATCAACTTCCACTTAGCTAAGAGTACAATTTATTGGCTAACAAAAAGTTGCTCACAGGTAGGGTTCGAACAGTGAAAATCGTATGCTGTGATGTTGTGTGTGGGGAATATTTTCATCGGCCATCAAATCGTTCTTGGAGAATAATTACAGATTTATAATAAGCTTGCTAACAATAGCAATTATACGATTTGAAATCGCAATAAATAATGACAATACTAGCATACGTATGAGGGTCTATGCATCAAACATCATGCCGAATCAACTTTCATTGTGTTTCTAAGAGCCAACCGCAACGATCACATCATTTCAAGTTTTGAAAAAAAAAAAAAAACGAGGATATTTCTACGGCAATTCTTGTTCGAGTATTTTTGCATACTTATCCAATAGCTCCTTTCGTTATAAATACGTGGAAATTATTTCAAAGTATCGCATACGATAAATCAAGGCTAATGTTGTTTACTTGTCTCCAATGGATATGAATGCTTCCAAATATAGGATTTCCGTCAACACTTTAATGCACAAAGAAAATCCAAGTAAAACACTGTGTGGAGGTAGAAAACAAGCTGTATAAAAAAGGAAACGAAGTAAAATACTTTCAAAGTACTCATAATGTGCTGTCATTGAGAAATTCATTTCGTAATAAATGTTATGGTCGCTATTAGCTGAAAACGCAAAATGTTGCAGAGATAAAGGCGAACAAGTGAAGAAAGAGGTCGAGACAAAGGTCAGAAAAGAAAAGGATGCAAAAGTCTGTGCGAAACCCTTGAAGGTCGGGAAACAGCAATCTGAAGCTGAAATAGTCGCAGCAGCAGAAATTAGTCCTCCTCAGGTTACTTTCGTGCGCTCACAGTAGAAAGATAAGCTTCTCGTTCGTTCGAATGTTGTTAAATATACGAACTGAATATTGTTTAATTAGTATAATCCTACTTTCTAACAGATGAATCCATGAAACCAATCGTTACCATACGAGATGAATTGCATGCCACAGTTTCCTGGACTTAGATGGAAGGTGAAGGAAGAGGAGCGATAACGTGCACAGCTAATACTTTCCACAGTTATTTTTCCGTTTTAAGCTCCTTCGCATAGTGACCCAAAAACATTCCGCCATAATGACGCATGCACATTCGTCGACGCTTCAACTATTATTTTACTTGGAGGTGCTTTTAGCCGAAGCGGATGAGAGAATCCTTGGCGAATAAAGTCTACACAGCACAAGTGCTTCGATTTTAACGCTCTTTGAAAGCTGCTGTAGAGAACTAATGCTTTTGAAGGATGTGAAACCTGAGCAATGTTCCCATTCCAACGAAGAGCATGTGCTCAGGCACGACGCACCCAACTGGCAATCGCAGAGGCCACACATCCTGAAGCCGAAAAGTGTTAGGGCGCTCACTGAGTATGAGAAGTGCAAATTGGATTGCAAAAAGAAGAGAGACCAAGCAGACCTACAACAGGTTATTTCCCTTCTTACTTATTCATTCGAAAGCAGTAACGTTAGCAAAAAAACGATGGTAACTGCGTTCAGATTTGTCTTGCCGAACGGTGTAAGAAAAAACTCTTTGTGGAGCTACAAAATATGCTTCTATATTCTAGCACAGTCGACAAACAAAATACGAGACAGAGAGATGAGTCACTCTTCTAGTGGCCATTTGCCTCATCGGTTTAAGAGAAGTACTTTGAAAAGGAAAAGACAGCAGCTTGGAAACTGGTTTGGAGGGAACGATTTTCGCTTCGGATGTCATAAATTATGGAAGAGAATAGATAGAGGAACATAACACACTTTGGAACTTATAAACAGATCACTGAAGGTTTGCAAGCATTAATTGAACTTTGCAGTATGTACAACAACTGAAAGAAGAACTCGTGCAAGCGGAAGCTGCACTGGCTGAGGAGCAAAAGCTTCAAGAACAACAACAACACATCGAAAACTCAAAACTCGGTGAGCAAAACAAGGAACCCATAGCCGAAACCAAAACTAATAAACCTGGTGACGAGTGAAATGCGCACCTATGTTACCTTCTAGTTCAAGTGCTGGAAAAACCTGCAGTCAACGCAACCGACTCTATCAACATAGCTCGTGTACCTCACACCAGCTACTGCTAGTTTATCTTCCATTGTTAGAGGTCTTAATATTTTGAATTCCACGGTAGAACAACATAAATTTCCCGTTAATGTAGCTGGGTTTATCGTATATTTAAATGACAGACGAAAACTTCATCTTCCAATTCAAGTGTTCTGTTTCCGAAGAGTCTTGGTTAAACATGGTTCTAGTTTCGAACAAGAGACCAGTTTTAATCCTTCGCAACAAACCCCCTCTCGATGCCTGCGATTAGGCTTAACTAGACCTCTTTCAAGTGCCTGTCATGTAGTTCTCGTCATCGCAATTATTTCCGTGCTCCTACGAGAGGTGTTATACAACCACTCGTTGTTATGAATATTACTAGTGAAATAAACATATTTCAAATCAATTAACTTTCCAGTAAACTTCAGATCACGATAATCAACGGTGACAACCTAGTGAGTTACCGCAACTCTACCTCCACCTTCCCTCCTTCCCGAAAAAGTGCATCAGTGGTCTTATTCATTTGCACGAGCACAATGTTGAAATACGACTCATGGTACTTCACTCATAAAGTGTCTACTACAGAAAAATATTGTAGATCGTGCATTTAAATTCCCAAAGTAATCACTTTCCAAAGTTTTCCAAATGAAACTCCCAAAGAAAAAATAATCACACGAAGAAAAGAAAAAGAAAGGAAATCATGCTGGAAAAAGAAAGGAAAAGTCGAAAACTGAGCAAAAAATATAGTTGACTTGATGCCTGTTTATTTAAAATTCACAATGGTATCAAATTTTTTGCTATAAACAACAATAAACGCTCTTAAAATATACGACGTAATGTGCAGAGAAATTAGTGGACGACAGTGGACACGCATATCATCACACTGTTATATATATCACCTGTTAAACTACGAACCACATAAATGAATTCGCGTTCTACTTATTTCGTTGACAAAACTGTTAGGGGTTTTTCCAGGTGAAATGACAACTTTTTAGAGTAAGCGGAGGAAAGGCGGCTCAGGTGATGCCGCTTCTTACCCAAATTAACTAAAAATCATTTTTATATGGCAAAACATGCCTACAGAAAATATATCACTGCAATATGTATCGTGTTATCTGCCAGCCTTCGTAAAAGAACACATCGTTTCCCAATTGTACATTAGAACAAAATCGTAGGCCATTATAACACGAAAATTGAGCACCGTGGGATTTAGAAAGGCAGTAACAAAGAAAAGTAAAGGCAATTTAGAAGAAGTAAGCAATAAGGAAAATAACTTTCTTCAACAGAATCACTCCACTCACTTCATTTTTATCATCCCTTCACCTTCCTTCCACCTACTATGCCAACAGAAAATTTGCTTGACTTAAAATACCCATAGTCGGCCTTTACATGTTTCACATCTAAGCATAACGCAACCATCCGGCGGAAAAGGTGAATGCCGTTTCACCTGCTGTCCGCCCTTAAGCAGAACGCTTGCAAAAATTAGCCCGTTGGAGGATCCGTGAAAATCACAGGGACATTATCGGGACACTTGTAGAAATCCAAACATATGCGAAGGCGTTCCTGTGGCAATATCATGAGACTTTCAAACTCCGCATGCAGAAGAAGCAATTTTAAAGGAAAGTATTCTGTCTTTCAGGAGCAGCTTCACCAGACCACTCAAAATAAGCCTCATTTATTTCCACTATCGCCGCCTTGCTTATTTTGTTGTGGAACTTCGATATTTTCTCCGCGGAACTGCCTATAATAATCGATTTTGAGCTGCCTAATTTTCTCCTTGTCCTCCTCTCCGGGAAGCCCCGCTCTTTTGTCGATGTAATCGCTTTCTGGTAACCCGTACAGCTCCTCAAGGCTCATAAGACTCGACCAGTGTGGATACAGTTTCCGACCAGATGGCGCCAATTCAGTCGTCCATTCTCGTTTTGCTCTGCAATTTGCTTGATAAACAAGTGAAGAAGCGCACCAGATGGCCGGCACGATGTCTGCTTTTTGTAATTTGTCTCCACAACTGTAAAACTATTCCGACGCTGCTCTATAAAAGAAAAAAAAAGAAGTCTGAATGAGAAAAAGGCGGCCAAGTATTCGAGACATCCGGTATCAAAAATTTTGAACATGTGCGATGACCAGCTCTTTGCTTCTCAAACTAGACCTATAAACAACCTTGTAAAACCTTCACTTCTAATTCATAACGTAAACCATTCGGATGGAGGGTTGGAAAAAACTTCAAAGAGATGAAAAGCTAATCGGACGATGAAAACTGTTCAGGAATGGTGGTCCCATGCTACCTTCCTTACTTTTCTTTTTCTTTCTTTGATTGCCAGCACTCTGTCTCTCCCAAATAACACTTAAAATCCCCGACTGGATATTGCCGTTTCTCATCTCTTTTCCCCAAAATCAAGTGGAGTCTAAAAAAAATATGATCCTCAAAATACCTTTGAATGACACCTTTTACATAATTCTCTGCATTGAACGCATTTAATTCGGCAAGCAGTTCCTTCATACGTGCACGAAACGCCTTTTCTGCCTGCAAAATATCACTAATAAGTTTTGCAACAAATCAGCATAAAGCAAACAATGACGAGTACTCTTTTACGTTCTCCTCATCCTTACACCCACCTTCTATCTTACAGCACATCTTATTTCACCACTCACTACTGCCCATGCTTCGTACCTGTTCGTTCCTCTTAAATGACGAACAGAGACACAAGCAAGGCTAAATACCCACTGCCGCATTCAGAAAAAAAGATATTAACCTAAAAGGAATAATGGCGCTTCCAAGCAGCATTAGAAGTATTGGTGTATCAAATAAGAAATAATGCAACATCCACTCTTTCCTCGAGATCTCAGCAGAAAACAACTTTGTCCTTTAGTAGGTTTTCCAAAAAAAAGAGGCTTTTCACCGAGAAAGTCGAGAAATATCATAGGAAACTTCTCTGTCATGGGAAATTTTCTTCAACAGCTTTCGCTGCCTTCTCATTATATTGCCTAAATCAGCAAAAACTGTTTCCAATTACAACTGATTTGACGGTCAATGAAAAGTGATTCAAAGACAGGTAATAAGTAAGGAATAGAGAGCCGAAATGAGAATGCACGCTGATCAACTAGAAATATAAAGGCTTCCAGTATTATATGCAAGCAACTCTTCTTTCCTTGTAGACATGTAATTTAAATAGTGAGAGTTTTATAGGGCAAATAATGCTGCAATTTTTTTTTCATTCGAAGGAAATAAAGCATTTAATTTGTTTTATGTTCAAAACCGACTCGTACAAAGTAAGGGCCAACCTTGAGCTTCTTTTCGCGATGATATTTTGCATATTTGAAGAAATCCCTATCGTATCGCTTTCTTCTTTTATGTTTTTTCATTTTCTTGCGTCGTATTGTAAGCATTCGCGGTGCTGCATACATCGCCGTTGATGCACTGCTTGTCGGCGGAGCTTCTAGAGGTGCCTAGAAGAAAACTATAACGACCTTATATTGGAGCAATGCAAAGTTTAATTGATGCTATAGAATTCATCTAAAATTTGCTAATAATAAAAAGAAAAAAAATACAATGAGCTGTCGACACGAATTCACTAGTTTTCAGGATCTAAATAAACCTACACCCACCTGCAAGACGGCGGAGGGGAATAGCACTGAAGAATTAGAGCAAAAAACACTCTAAGAAACAATGTTAAACCAATTGGTAATTTCAATGCTTTTTAACTTTTTGCACGCAGGAAACGCCGCAATGATATGACGCATGAAAAATACAGTTTTTCATTGGTGATATATCTTTGTATTTAATGAGCAAATGGGGAAAAAATCACCAATTGATCCACTCAAAATAAGCAATCCTCCATAAGTAAACATTTATTGTAATGTGGGCAAATATATCGGTTCAACGATATCCTTACAAACGAAATATAAACGCAGAAAATATGTTGAAAAGAACCTTATTGATTGCTGGATCAAATTTTTCGATAAGTTGTTGCAAGAACGGTGCTGGAGCCTGCATGGACTTTCGAATAGCTGTAGGAAAAGTGTACACCTGTAACGATGACCCAATTAATGGCTGAATGGTACACCTGTGCTTATACATATATATATCATATATATAACAATTGACGGTATACCACATTTGGAATGACGTATCCACATTTGGAATGACGTATCGGCAAGAACACAGAAAATGAAAGACGATGCAAATCAAAATCATCATTTAACTCTCAACACTGCAGTCTTAAAAGTCCATCCCTTCTGCGGCAACTTTATCTGAGAATGCTTTCTTTCCAACTCGTAGATTCCATTCCCATACCCTCCACCGACCAAGACTAGAACTGATGCTAAGAATCGTGTATCCGACAATGGTATCAACTTAGTTTCTCCCAATAATTGCGACCTCAACCGATAAGCAAGAAATGGAAAGATCGCCGAGAAAAAAAAATCGTATTCCGCCAATTCCTTCCTTCCCCCCATTGGCAGAAAATTTAAACCCATCTACGGATGGTGGTCTTCCAAGAATTTCTTCAGAATGTTAAGGCGATCTTTTAATGTGGTTTTGACGGGATAACCACTCGAGTGGTTCTCCGGACCACTGCCAAGTTAACTTAGGAAAACGTGAGAACCTTTATTCAATGCAAAATCAATAAAAAACAGCAAACACATACCTTTGGATTTCTAATGCTTCCTGGCAAATGCAACGGACTTCTTTCAACGAAAGGATTTGCGACCCCTCTGGAATATAAAGCATTCAAATATTCCGATTGCGAAGGCTTCTCGGCAGCCTGTTTCATCCAAGACGCACATAACACACCTAAACAGCAGCAACTCTGATTACCGATTGCTTTTCCAGAATATATGCAGAGATGATCTGGATTAAGCCCCCATTAAAGAGGCAATTCGTGAAAAATGTCGTGTTCTAGAAATCACAACGGAATCTTTGCGCTGTGGTACGACGATGCGCGATTACAATGACGAATACGTACGTGTGAATGAACCACTAGGATAGCTGTTGCCCACCATACCTCCACATAATACCACTTGCCCTTCCGTCCGGCAGAGTGGTCGCATCTCCTTCTCTTATGATCCCTTAAAGCTAGCAAACATGGTTTGAGAGTCAGTTGCTACCGTACATGCAACACAGACTGATTAGATCACAGCCCAAAGTAATTGATTTCTGCGTGTAGAAACGAAAGAAAAAAGCATTCGCAGATGTTTCCGCTGTATGGAGAATACTGAATATTAAAAAAAAAAAACAAGTTCAAATATTTACAAAAAATCTTCGCAAAATACAATTCGTGGAAAAGAGCATAAGAAGGGCTGGCGACATGGATATACGCTTTTACAGTTCAACTCATTAAACTAATCTGTTTCACTACAAACTAGCACTCTATACAAAAACGCAATCAGTCACCTTCTAGGTCGCCGATCATCCATAACAACTTCTTATAAAAGATGTATTTTTACACGTTTTGCGATCGAACTGCTGTAAAATCACAAACACATATACAGAGAAAAACTACGTCGACATAATGTGTCTTGCAAATACCGATTTGCATAAAATCACCACATAAACACAAAGTTTTAAGAAATTAGCACCAGTAGGGGACATATGGAAAGCCCTTCTCAGAGCAACAACTAAAATCGAATTAGTCTCCCAAAAGCAGCAATGTTCTTCATGTCCTGTTTTACGAGTCAGGAATACTGCAGCGCAAACGACGTTCTTTACAATTTGCAGTTTTGCACCGTGAGTTTGGAATGTGCTTCCTGTCGAACTGCTAATGCATCGACTCCTCCAACTTTAAGCTGCCGCTCACTCCACACGGCTGCTGTATTCACGAATTAAATGTCTACTCGCCTTAATTGTATCTTTGCATCGCTTTCGCTCTTCATGCTTATAAAGATTTTCCATGTTTTCCCACTTCGCGACGTTCAAATAAATAAGTAAATAAACTGAGCGTAGCTCCATGGAGTAATCGTAAAAAATATCCCTCCCAGCAACTTATGAGAATAACCTTGAATATTGAGGTACCTCGAGAACCACTTCAGAAGTTCGCTCAGATTACTTGAAATACTACTATTGCACTGGTATTTCCTCATAGCAGGTCGACTGCGGAGGGAATTTTGAATCACGAGGTATCAAGGCGGGTGAAATAAAGGAATTTAAGAAATATTCAGATCATCATCAACATTGCAGAAGACTGTAAGATTCCCAGAATAAACAATTCAAATATGGCGTCTTTGAAACATCGAAAAATTTCATCCTTGTAGTATTCTTCTCAGAAGGGGGGAAAATTTTGGAGTAATTCTCGTGTTTTGCTCATTTTGATCGCATTCCAAAGGCAGCAGCACTTTAACCGTTTGTAGATTCTCTAGGAGTGTGAAAATCGGTGTATCCTTTCACCATCTCTTGCAGCTTCGTTGTCTATTTTACATCAGCTCCTTTTACTTCGCATATTACTTCCATTCAGTTAAATGTCTAGTGGCATTTTTTCAGCGAGATGGAAGCAAAATGGAGACGGAAAAGGAGAGGGAGAAGAAAGAAAGGGGTGCCAAACTTTGATGAACAAAACCCCACGCCTGTCATGGGATAAAGTCTTTGAAAACACACATGCTAAGTGACGGAAAATAAAGACATTAACTTCGAATATGACGCGCATCTTTTAAGTCGACAAAGGACGCAAGAGACACTATCTCAAGGAAGATTCTTCGGTAGAAACCTCGAGCTTTCCAAAGACTAGAAAATATAGAAAAGAGCCTATGACTTGGTGGAATCTATCAGCAGCTAAACAATGCATGGAACACCTACCGTTGGAAAGAGAGAGACGCGAAAGGCGTGCGCTGATCCGAGAGACCGCCGTGCTCATTGCTTAAGAACACCTCCCTGCAAAACTAGAAGATTCATAGAATTTCAAGTGCTAAATCAAAGAATTACTTACGCGTCACGGAAATGGCCCGTAAGTGTATTATAGCACAACGAGGATGTGCATTGCTTATAACGACAACACTGTACGGCGCAAATGTCACTGGCGTAGACGCTACAACATTCAATTCGCATATCACATAATGTAAACGGAAACAATACACGCAGTAATTCGTATAATAGAAAAAAAACGCAGCATATGTAAAGAGCGGAAAAAAATTCGAATCTATTGTGAGCGCTGGACATTGCTGTTTTTCATCAGTCGAACTTGGCTTATATTTCAGCATGAAAACGAAAAAAGAACTACCCTTGAGGTGTATAAGTCGACTTATGAGTCTCGATAGATCTTCATTTATAATCACCTCGTTGATGCAAACATTTGTGCATTTTCGCATCTTGCCGGTTTTTTTTACCCAAAGTATCCCATGTCTTGTTTGTCTCAGAGAGGAGCTTATGAATGAGTGTCCATACCCAGCTTTAAAGTCACTGTGATCGGTCGCCTAATCGAGATTGGTATATAGTTTGATCTACCTTTATATGATCAACGATCCGATATGACGATAATTTGTATTAGAACGTTCCATTTTTTTCCATTATGATTATATTTCATTCCATATTCTCACTTTTTCTGTTTAATAGCGGCACTTGAGAGGACATTAGCGCCAAAATTTGGGATATTCCTATAGAAGATTGAAATGCATAAGACAGCATGCGGCAATGCTCCACCAACATGAAAACGTTTGTTGTTACGCTTCGGCTGGTAAGAGGAGTTTCCACCTGACCTATAAGGTAGAGAAGGTGATGTCAAGAAACTTCACTTTGTTTCCTCAGCACACATAAGAGAAGTTTCTGCCCCGTAGGCGCGTAAACATAGGCTGGCGACACGTTAAGTGCAGAGAGGATTTCAAACCTGAGGTGTTATCTCGCATCATGACGCATCTTCGAGGCTCCCTTTCCTTTCCATTCAGCAGAGATGCCACAATGTCACAATGGTAGTTCCTTTTTTCAGCTATAGCTACAACGACAAAAATAATTGATAAGGAGGCGTTAGAAAAATATTTAACGCACTTTACGCTCAGCTGTTGTAACAGCAGCTCATTGAGCTCATCCGCGGAATGAATTCCCATAAAACACATCAATAAATCTGTGATGGAGATTTTGTTTACCGTTTGCGAGCATTGTTTCCTCCGTTTTTGTGGTGAAATATTAGCCACAAATAGCACAAACTGCGTTTCTTAGACTTTTTTTTTTTGCATGAGAGCTCCCATTTGAATAGCTTCACTTGTTTGTTGCTCAGCCGCATCAATACCCGGTGCAATTTCCAACGAGGGATACGCAATAAAATTAGGCACGGGAGCATTAGCGTATAGCACATACAGAGCCTTAGTCCCTTTCATTTGTCAACAATATCTGTATAATAAAGAGAGTCCACGAACAACACCACCTCATAACGCGCCACCTCAACAACAACCAAAACATCATCGCCACCTCATTCGCCCCTTGCTTTTTTCTGAGCACGAGCAATGAAAAGTGCCAAAATCCAAGGTTTTTCAAAAATGGAACATTGCCAAGCTATATTGTTCGTGCGGTTCGCATACCGCCCAAAAGATGCTATGATGAGAAAAAAAAAAACATTGAGTTGATCATATTGAATAGATGATATCAGATATCGATTGATCGATGAGAATTCCGATCCGGAAATTATTAATACATGTCTTCGTTGAAGAAATCTTTTTTTTTTAACGCTCAACAATTTCATGGTTACCGACATATTTAGTGCACAAATATCGTTGTAATCATGCGGAAACAGCACTGAAGTGAACATCCGTAAGAAATGTGAACGTCAAGCAATGGTTAATTGCGCCGAACAACTCGCGCATATACTTTTATGCGCATTTCACATAGCAGTAAATGTCGTCGACTGCCGAAAGCGTGATAACGTTGCTACAATCGGCAATTGATATGCAAATTCTTCTCGAAAATTCTCTAACAACTAAGAAAAATCTAAAGGTTATTATCATATTATTTGCAAATTTTTTCAAAAAAAAAAATTTTTTTTTCTTTCACTCATTTTCATTTTTAATTATTTAGAAAATAAATAAAAATTTGAATAAAATTCTCTTTAAATGCGACATTTATTACGAGAATATACTTTCTACTATTCGATGAAAAAAAAAAAAAAAGAAAATTAATATCGGCATCAAATTATCTCAATAAAATTGATAAGAACATTTAATATGTGATTTTATTCTTTCATTTATTAAAGATTATACATTCATCATAAGTGATTTTATTTAACGAAAATAATTTGAAGCATCAAATATGCTTCAACTTAAGCAGCAATCGTTTATTGAATGAATTTTCAAAAGCAGTTTTTTTTATTTTATTTTATTTTTAGCCGCTAGTGAAAAGTTTACAATTGACTCTTCAAATCGATACTCCTTTACGTTTTCCATTTTCTTATAATCGGCAATTTTCAGAATATTTTTCCCCCCCCCTCCCCCTCCACCCAATTTCTTCTCAGAATTTCCGTAAAATTTCCGGCTTAATGCATTTTAGTGAATATTATATGTAAGCCGCCGTTAAATGCATCTATTTCAGTCAAAGGAGGATAGCACACAAAAACTCATCTATGAATACTTCGTCATTCTCTCTCAGCTTTTAATGAGTATTGATGATAAAGTCTTCATTACACGTGAAGTGAGTATTTTTGTTGTTAATTTAGTAGCGATTATAAGACTATGCTTACTATCTCTGTGGTACTCGAAATTTCAGGTGTTATTCAGGCTCACCTTGCACATACTGACTCCGATAATAAAGCCAGAGCATAACTACAGATCGGTTTGACCAACAAAATACCACCTAAGTGGAAAATAGTTGTACAACAACAAATAGTGAAATGTTTTACGATTACCTGTTAATGACTACTTGAGGTTGATGTCTGGAATGTACGCTTATGCTCATACGATTGTAAAACATAAAAAACGCTTTCAACTTCGACAAACTCATAAGTTTCTTCTGCACTGCAGAGGTAATTGATGTGTAAGCATGAAAGCAGAATATTTCTTCCAATCCGTTTCGCAAAAAAAAAAAAAAACTTCTAACCGTTGTATTCGTGTCATAGTGTAACACTGGTGCCATCGATAAACAATAGGTAAATATCACAATCCGCTTTAAAGTTACCTGTATGTTTTTATGCCGAGAATTTCCAACTGGCGGATTATTGCTATTTAACGCCTCCACAAGATCTTACAAGAGATTGCAAAAGATTTTTCGTCATAATCTGTTAATTTTAATTCGAGCTCCTTTTAACCCCTTGAAGTTCAACTTGAGCTCCAGCTTCTTTATCGTTCATTAATTGAAAATAATTGCTCAGGTTGAGGATCAACTTGCATTACTGACAGTCGCTAGGGAGTTGCATTCAGCCTTTTATTGTTATATCCTCAAGTTGAACGAGGCACCTCCACTCGAATGGCGTGATCAAATGTTGCAAGCAAATGGATCAAAGGTTGAATGAAATTCATCGTATTATTGATCTTACTTTATTTCTCACAAGGCATTGTACATGCATATTTCATCTATTTGAAGTCATTCTTACACTGAAAAAAAAAAGAGACGATAGAGTTGATTATGCATTACGATTGCTTCCAATCAGCATTTCTAAGGGACTTGAAGCAATCGAAATTTCTAATTAATAGTGCTTTTTTTAATAAAAAAAAAAAGGTGGAAAAACGCAGCAGAGGAGTTGGCACGACGCGTGACTTTTCAATTTCGCTTACTGACCAATCAACTTCATAATATGGCTACATTTAAGAAAATATGCTCAATAATGCATTCGCAAACTGCAAAATGCACGCATATTGGAGGGCTGCAAAATGAGATTGGAGGGCTGCAAAATGCATGCATATTTTTGGCATCTTTAAGTGCCTATAACTCATTTCAAAGTCGATAAATTAGCCTCAAAATTGATGTGCGAGATCATCGTGCAAGCCATTATCGCGCTCACACTTCTTTTACTTTTTAGCTTTAATGATTCCCAGTTGGCAACTAGGCAGACAAAAACAAACGCAAACGCGCAGACACTATTTGACAATAAAGCGCTTCGCAGAAAATTGTTATTTTGCGAAACCTCATAGAAGTTCATTCTCTATATTGCATCTCATTCTTGGTTATAGGTGATGAATGCAATTTATATGGAATGAATGTGAAACGTTCCTAAAGTCATCACTATTTGTAAAATGAAATATTCGTTGAGCTTGACATTATCATGATAATAACTCAATAAGCTCTAGCTCTTCGTGTTATTTGAGTATAGCTTGAGGTTTCTTTAAAGAAAAGAAAAAATGCCAATGAGCATAATAATGTGAGGAAATATTGAGCGATAATGCTCATTTTGTCGCTTCGTCCAACTAGCTCTTATTCATGTCCGTTTAGCTCATGCATAAAGCTCCTAAGCTTCAGAAGCTCCGTTGAGTGTTTTTTAAATGTAAATAATAATAATATAGCTTAAGCTATTAATTCGAACACTTTTAATGTTTATATCACTAGCATAATTTCTACTTTAGTGGGACGGTTGCATCAAGCTTTCCTCTCAGTTAATCCACTTCGGGCGCTTCGATTTACATAAGCAGAGAGAAGAGTATGGCAGAATTGTCAAAATGCAGAAAATGCTCAGAGAGCTGGGTGCTTCCGGAAAGGAACCGAGCGAAGAGCTTCATCTGGATCTACCGGAAGGAGAAGCAAGCTTTTGCATCAGCACTTTGCACTCATTTTGGTACTTCGATCTAGGCTAAATATAAAATCTCACAAGAGAAGCTGATGCCGATGTATATTCGTCTTTAATTAAGTCTTAGATTAAGACGAAGAGCATAAATTAGAAATTGATACTATTGTTTGTCATCGCAAACAACAAAAGAAAAGTTTTCATTTCACGATAACATTTAATACTTTCTAAGAGCAAAGATGTGCACTAGGCTTAAATTCTAAATTCGACAAAAACTGCCTCCTTTTTATTTATCCCTTAATTGTTTTTTTTGTTTTCCTATTTATCACTATACTTCCCTATTGTTGTTCTCACAAAGCTTTCAAATTATTTATTCACTATTATTTATGGAAAGTCACTCTAGAGTTGATAAATAATCATTTTTGCTCCTTAATATTTTCGAAACATTCATATTTTTGAATGAAAACCTATTTGGTTTTAAAGAATTTATTCTTTATACGCCCATATACCAAACGGAATGAACGATGCGATCAGATTTTTAGATCAAACGAACGATTTCCCAATCAATTTGAAAGTAGATTTTGGATCATTGATCGTTCGATCAATGTTGCTTTCCAAAGTTGATTAATATAAATTACATTGTACAATCATATCGCTATCATATATGTGGCATTTGTTTGAGTAGGTAGCACATTTTATTTGTGTGTTAAAATCATTTTCTTGATGTTTGTAGAATATTGGAAAGGTGGCACTTGATATTGATACAGCATGTGTCATCGTTCAAACCTGGGAAAGAGGTGAATTTTAACGTTCGAAATGCTCATTTCAGTGCATTTCTTGCGCAACTCTTATCATGTATAAATATTTCATAGTTTCGCTTCATTGTTTATGATTATTTATTACTATTTACTTATATGAATGAATGTATCTTTTAGTCGACTGTCGACAAATAGATGAGACCACAACTATCTATAGAAGCCGAGATGCAAAAAGAGACACGCTAAAGTGAATGTATCCAAATTTGAAAGAGATTTCGATACAGTAGACGGAATACAAACGCCCAACTACGTACAATTCTGAGCCTTCGAAAATAAGTTATATTAAGCGATATATGATATGAAATGATATATGGAATGAAGTGAAATAAATGCATGAGAGAAAAATAAATGAGGGGGTGTATGGGCCTAACATGATTATAGCATTATGTGATGTATTCACTTCCAATTACACTGTGATTTATGATATTTGACATTCTTTTCTGTTCTTTTCTATTCTTTCCGCACTTTCTACACTCTAACTTCAATATGCATTTGTTGGCGTTTATGCAGTTCATTTATTTCTATATAATTTCTGTATATTTGCTTCATTTATAATATTTTATTCACATTCCACGTATATATACTTATTCATGCTTACAGTGTATCAGTCCATTGCGCGGTACAGTTATTTAAGAGAGGTTCGTCAGAAAGCTGCTGATTTATACATGGCAGAGAAGCCGATCGACCCATTAAAAGCGATCGTCATGATACAGGCGGTAATATTAACGCTATTTCCGCAAGAATTGTTGGGCATTTCATTTGAATCTTCCATTATAAAGAAAAATATCCATGATTTCATATGAAATAATTGAACGTTATGAAACGCAATAAAAAAAATGAATAATTAGAGCTTTCAAAGAATCACACTGCAACATTTCATTGCTTAAAGCTACGGATCGTTTTTTTTAAAAGCTTTTTCAATAGAAGTGCTGAAAAATATGCGCTTTTGTATTCCACCCACTTGACGAACTGATTTTCTTTAGTTACTAACAAGTAACTAAATAGCTAAAGATATGTGAAATAATGTCCCTAGGCTCTTAAACAACCCAACCACTTGTGCAAGCTTTCTGCAGAAGAGTCGCTATTCTGCATCAACAATGACATAAAACGAAAAACCTGATCGGTGTTATTTTTTCACTTCCGCTTTTCAAAATCGGTATTTGTAAGAGGTTATCTTTTGATACGGCACTATAAACGCCAATTTTTTTTTTGCTACTTTTAGCAACTTCTAAAATGAAACTACCGGATATAGAAACCAACAGACCCTACGCGCATACATGGGCGTGTAACGGATATCGTAGCCAGATCGCATTGCCATAAGCGCCGTTTAAAACGACGACAAGATGCCACATGATAGTAACGCACTTAAAACACATAGTTTGCAAATTTATGAAAGCGCGCACAAATGGACGAATAAATCTTTTATTGACATTCCTGGCACTCGAGCGGGGGCTTCTCATACAACCTCAAGCACTTCAGCGAAAAAGAGAGCACAGTGTATAACAGTGCATTTTTTGGGGTTTTATTTTTTATTTTTTATTGTTTATTTTTTTACATTTGTGGCGGCTATTGTTGTACAAACTTGAAATAGGTGCATTAGAGAATCCACGTTTATCACAAAATTTCTATTCTGTTCTGAAAAAATAAGCCGATAAGAATATCACAAGAAGTTTTAGCACATTATATCGTCTTCGGAAGAATATATCTTATCGTCCCATTTCCTCATCCCATTCTATCTGTTGCACGTCTTGCGTTGTTTCATCGGCAAAGCTATGAGAATGCTTCATATGGCCCTTTGAGTACTCTTTTCATTGCGTTAAAGCTCTCTTGTCTTGTTCGATTAAGACTCATTCTACAGCCATTATATTTCAAAGATCTCTGATATAGGTGATCGTTGCTGGCATGAGTGATCAATGATAACAGTTTAATTGATATTTTAAGCGGACACGAGGATTGCTTACACGTAAAGCTGTAAATGGAATGCGGAATGCGGAATTGAATGTGCTCGGAATGAGCGTCGAAAGTTTGCTGAGGTCGTCTATCGATGCAAGAGCATCTTCACCATGCAACATCGGCTCGGTTATCGTCTCTGAAGAACAACTGATGGTTGTATTTAGAATTTTCCTTAGCGAATAATAGCCACTTACGGGAGTCATCTTCAGTATCACTACACTATGTCTAGTATATTTTCATTGCTTGAGAAGATTTTTGCTTCTCTAATTTCTGGAAAGTCTCTTATGAGAACGTGTTCCTACTCTTAAAAATAAACGCGCACTCTCGATCGAGTAGGCTCTATAAATTTGATTGTCATATTTTATATTTATTACAGATTATTTGTTGCTTTTAAAATTTAAATTACCACTGAAATAAGTTTAAAAAAAGGTTGATATGATCACACCATTAAATGGGACTGCAACTTTCCACCTTTATTAGCAAACGAATTACTATTATTATTTTCATGCAGATATGAAAGCTCAGCGATATATCGATTGACATCGCATATACTGTGAATATCGCTACAGTAAACGGGTTTTATCTATGTTTGTTTTTCGGGATTCGTTATGAATGAAATGATCTTTGAGGTGCCACATAAGAAAATAGATCACAGCTGCACTTTTAGAAACTACGGACATCACTTGCCGAAGTACTCATCGATATGCATGAGACATATTTTTCGAGAGCGCCCGAATTCTATAGAACGTATAAAATACCAAAGCGAAAAGACGAGAAACGAGGTTTTAGATTTGCTTTATTCATACATGAAGTTGCCATAATATTTGTGGGGGTTTTTTTTTTTGGCGGAAGAAATAGCCGATTAAAAAAAAAAATCTAAACGCTCCGTGAGAACTGAAGTTCCCAACCTCAGAGCGTCGATTTACCAATTGATTTCAACATTTAAAAAGAAAACGATTTCATTAGTTGTTGCCAACAGTAACTTTACTGCTGTTAACAGAAACCATTTTCTGCTGCAATCATTTAAGCACTAGTTTGTACTCTTTTTGCCGCCTTTATAGATGCTGATGTCACAAATGTGAATCAAGTAGGATGTTAACTATGTCCTAAATACCCGTGCATTTCGTTAAAAAAATGTAATATTTTCTGCAGCTGAAAACGCATAATTAGAGCGTCGAACTTGGCGTCGATTCAATACAAATTTCTATTCAATACCTGACTGCCTTTAATTATATTTTCGTCTCTAGCGGCTGTGAATACAGATACTGCTTGATGAGCAGCGAAAAATACCGGCAGTGAATCACAAGAGATGATACCACTGAGAAGAAGACGGAAAGAGGTGGAAGATGAGATAGAGGGGGCAGAGGGGAGAAGGGAGCGAGTAAGAGAGTTTGTAGAAAATAGAAATTGTAATGGAAAATCTAGGGGGTTATGGATTTGCATCTCAGCAGATATGCGTCATAAATATATGTGATGAGAAATTGGATTGGACACTCCAAAGGTGTTACTATTACATTTTAATATCGACATATATCGTTCTCTAATATTCAAATATTGTAACAGTTTTGACGAGTCATTATGAAATCTCTTCAGAGAATATGTATCACGATTTACTAATCGCCGATATCATAAAACATCATCAAAATGCCGAGGTTATATCATTGAATGATCTCATCTCATTTGATGTTAGCGCAAAAATTGGAACATCGGAGATTATCTTCAATATAAGGGATATAATTTATTGCACAACTGTTATACCGCATAGTAAGTTTTTTGTGTTTCTCGAATCCTCAATAGTTTGCTTCATTGTGTCGTATTGGGAGAGTCGTTACTGCCGTAACAAGGTTAGAAGGTAGAGAGAGAGAGGAGCGTATAGAGGAAGAGAATGGACTGGCTCGGTTCAGTCATCAGTATTCTCAGTTTAATGGTTGTCTTCGTTAGTAATGTCTCGATAAGCAAAGAACAGTAATTTCTTGAAAAATTAAGCTACTATTAAATTGCAATAAATACTACTAATCAAAATTAAATATATTTTACTCAACAAATGAGTTTTTCAGTGCTTATGCCTTGGAAGGTGTCTAGTGTAATTCGTCGTCCTCTATTGCTAATTGGAGAAGAAAAAGCTGGAAAGACTGCATGGTGCTGTGCAATTGCTAAGCAATGTGCTGCAGCACATATTTGCATTTCTGCGAAGAATTTGGCAATAAAAGGTGCGAAAAAACTGAGGCATGCAATTGAACAGGTGATATTTTCACGGTCTTTGCTCTCCCTTTCAGTTAGAACTTCTCCGAAAGTGCCACTTTCTTTCTCGTAAAAGTTATTCGGAGTTTTCTTAAAGCATCGCATTCATCATTATTTTTGCAAATGAATATGAATGAAAGTATGAATATGAATGAAAATAAATGTGGAGGATATGGAGCCTATATTTTGTTCGTTGAGAAAGATTGCATTTTTCAGGTCAAATTATGAATGCACCTATTGATGTAAAGATGCATCGCTGTTTCATAATAGTTAACTCTCTAGTTAAAATTCAACGATTTCAGTTTGCGAAGAGAGATGGTTATTGCGTTGTTGAAATTGATCGATTGGAAATGTTCACCTCTTCAAAAAAGAGAAAATCAACACAAAAAGTATATCGAATTCGATTTGATTTGATTTTTTTTTTGTATTTTAGTGTTTTATTTTATTTTTAATGAATTTTTTATATGCAAATTTGTTGTATTTTTGCTGTTATATCTTTCTCACAAATTTCAGAACGCTTGTCTTATAGTTCAGTTTTATGAATCTCTTTTAAGCATAAGGAATAAAAATCTATCGAATGAAATTATTGAGCACTAAAAATCTACTATTTGAGTATATTTGAACGATGAGGAAGAGAGGTAAAAAGCGGGAAATGAGGAAGAGGAAAGAAACTTAGTGCCTGGCTAGTAATATAATGTCCGGAAATCATTTAAATTTCTCGGAATTACCTGTTCTCAGCACGGGGTTCTAATTAGTCGATCTCTTATTCCAACGAAATAAAATGATAAGTTTCCATTGTTTGAAATAAGTCCATTTAAACTTTCATCAAATAGTATAAAAGATGTCAAAATTTTTAGACAATCCTTTGTTCGTTATTCGAAGAATTGAAGCGAATCAACGCACAAGTGATTGGATCGAGTCGATCTGTCGATATAGATGAAGATATTGCTGCGTTCTTTCCAAATATTATAAGACTATCAAATCCGGACCATTTAGCAAGATTTCGTATGTGTTGTATTTGTATCAATAATTTTGACGCGTATTTTAGAGTATTTGATTGGAATCGTTTTGAATTGGCAAAAATTGACATCTATAGGCAGCTGCTTCGTTAAAGTACTAACAAGAAATTAAAATTTTGCGTAATAATCAAGATGATATCGAGATCGGTTCGCGATCACTTCATTTTGGAACTAAAAGAGATATTAAGAGAATATCAATAACAACTTCGGCGTAGTAATAATTTTTTAAATTGCCATTTTCTAAGAAATTTGATGCATTTAAATTACGAAGTTGCGATTGTTTGCTACTGAAACTCCGCAAGAAAAAAAAAGTTCAATGATGAATTTGAAATGTCTTTCAAAATGGCAGTAAACTTTTAGAATTAATATGTGATCGTCTTAGCCGACGATTGGAGAACGAACGTCTACCAAAGATTCCACCGAGATTGACGGACTTTTGCAAGGTGACACCATGTCGCATTATTTTTACACTCGATACGCATCAGAAGAGATCATAAAGCTCATATCTTTCATATCTTTCGTTACAAATCCCGAAATGTTTATTTGAGTTCTGATAGGCAGTAACAGAAAGCTTTTTTTTATGTTCTGAGCTATGATCGAAAAGAACGATCGTAACAGGAGGCTACCTATATTATCTCAGTAGTAATTATCGTGCAATATATAATAATGGTTTTGAGAGCTGCAAGATTGCTGAGAAAGAAGAGGACTGCTTCGAACAAGGCAATTTCTTTAAGCGGCACAGCGAAAATTGCACGATTGTGTGGTTGCGTAAGCGATCTGGTCAGTGCTATTAGGAACTTAAAGACGAACATCAAACAGCGAATTTTCAACTCAAGATTAGTGTTAATGAGTTGTTGCTTATGCAATACTAGAGGCCTTTTTTTCATCGACAAGGAAGGAGTTGAAAGAATAGAATACGGTTAGACGTCTAGTTATCAACGGTTAGAAAATGAAGACTGCAAAGATACAGATATGAGTGTTTTTGAAAGGTACCACTCCGGTTGTGCTTGATAACGAAGCTATCAGCTAGGTGATTGACTAGTTTTTTTTTGTCTACTCAATGTGCCCTACGATAGCATATTAGATTCAGTTCTCATCGTTGTCTCATCCTTGTTGCCTAGCCGCTTACATGGTTGCTTATAACTTTTGGCATCATATCTTATCAAGATGGATACCACTTTGCTTCATTCTTCATTTTCTTAAAGGTCACGCGAAGAATGAATTGTGGCGCTACAGTTGCTCGTGTCATCGTTTCTACGACGAAGTGACCATCATCGAGTACCCGGCTTCTTGGTTTTAAAAAATTTCTATGTTAAGTCACATGAATAATTCGGTTTATATTTATTAATTTCCTCAGAACAAAAAAATAAAATCCTCATCCATACTGATTAGCTAAAC
Source organism: Ascaris suum (assembly GCA_013433145.1). Lineage (NCBI taxonomy): Eukaryota > Metazoa > Nematoda > Chromadorea > Rhabditida > Ascarididae > Ascaris > Ascaris suum. The sequence continues at coordinate 3,106,599 of CM024187.1, forward strand.
GAGAGAGCGGCAACAGTCTTGCGTTATTATCGGTGAAACTATATGGATTGGTTTGATGCCAATATACAATCTTCTTTGTATTATATGGGTCAAGGACTACGTTTTCTTTAACCGTAGTAGTGCCGGGTGAGTGAGAAGGGTGATTTTCTGCGCGTGAATCATTTGTTCCTATCTTCTCCGATGTTTCGCGTTGCTGCTGATTGTTGCGACAGGTGATTTTTTTCTATATGTTCGTATGACTGAGTAGTTGCATCTGCTGAGTAGCTTTGTTTTGAATGAAGCTGTTCGATAGGTGCAACTAGATCTGCTGGTTTTGTGTGTTGATCTAATCGGGAATGACTCTCTGTTTGGTAGCGCTGTGTTGATTGAATACGGCGATGATTTTGTTGCTGTTGCACTCGCCGATATTCGGGCTTCGGCTCTTGGCCACTTGTAAGCAATAAATATCCCTGAGGTTGACTCCCGTCACCTTGCATTGGAGAGTTGCTATATATTCTTGGCGCATTAAGTAAGGGAATGACAGTGGCAGTGCTGGTTTTAATATCGTGTGGTAGAGGTGCTGTGGATGGTGGTGACGTCTTAGGAAGCATCTCTTGATTTGCATCATCTGTTTTCCTGTCCATCGAACAGTGATTGCATGTTCCTGAAATGAAAGCATTTTTCACCATGAAATCCTGATGTTAAGGAAACAAGTTCCATAAATTTATATTATCAACACTGAATCTCTAACTCGAGTAGTTTATTTGCCCATTAATAGTTTTCGAAAAGATCTCAATTTTATGCTATAAAAGCCCAAGTTTGATAAGAAGCAAGAACAATTCTTTTACAGCGTTCTTTTCAGCTAATTTTAGGCCAACCTTTTGGACCAATGGGTCCTTGAAATCCTGGTGCACCAGGTGGTCCAGGAACACCATTTGCACCCTTTTCTCCTTGCTCGCCTCGTTTACCAACAAAACCCTCGAGTCCCGGATCACCATCACTAAAAAGCTGACATCAAATAATAAAGCAACAAATTTCCTACGATTCTCTAATAATTCTATTTTAAATGGTTTTTTACACAACAACGAATTTACTCGACGAAAGGCTTTTTTTGTGCAAATCATACAGAATAAATGAGAATCGAAAAAGTGGAATTTTTCTGCAAAGGAAATTTTCATAGTTCGAGAAAAAATTGTTGTTTTCAAAAATTTTTTCCTAATGGTAAGAAAATTGTGAGAACATAGGGTTTCCCAAGTCAGAAATTTGCAGGAACTTCACGAGGATCAATTCGCGCCCTTAGTCGCTAAGAAGTGACTCACTTTCCAGGGAAGCCCACTCGTCCGCGAGGCCCCATAGACCCTGCAAGAACAAATTATCACTGATATATATTACAGATGCTTTAGCCGATAATCAACCTTATCTGTGTAGAATCAAATCCACTAATAACCATTAGAGCAAATATACACGCGAATACTGTCTACATAGACGCTCTAAAAATGTAGATCAATGAAACTTATGGCAATATTAAGACTTCAAACTGTAAATTAATTGTGAACGATCATTCAGCAAAGACTGCTCTTTATAAGATTGGTCACCACTTTATTGTTCTATGAAATGGTCAATTGCTTGCAAAAAAAAGAGGTTTTTATTCCAATCAAAAAAAAAAAATACAACAGACGTCCACTGGAGAGATATCGAAACGACCCCTCTCTCCCCTAGAGTCACGCCCCCTGCAAACACGCCGCGAAAAATAATGAATAATGAATGACAACAGCAACACTTCCCCTCTTATACACCTCAAATTTGCCTCAAGGAATTTATAGGGAGTTTGTTCTATTGCTGAGATCATTAAAGCACTGGTATACGGTTTGATCCGTCTCGCGGTCACCTTTTTCCCCCTGCTTGTGGGAGGTCAGTTGATCTGTATTTGCAGATCTCCCTTACAGACGCGATATTCTAGTCGTACGAATCAGATGCCTGTAAGAATTTTTTAAACATAGGAATATGTTTGAATGTCGTTTGATAACTCATCATTCTTTTATTCTTTCGATGATCACACGAAATATGAAACCTGGTGGCCCAGAAGGACCTGGAGGTGCTCCATTGAGAATCCGACCGTGGTCACCTTGTGGTCCCTGCCATCCAAAATCTCCAGTGTCACCGCGTAGTCCTGTTGGCCCTGGAGGCCCCGGTTGTCCAGCTGCTCCATTCACTCCAGGCTGGCCTGATGTTCTTGAAAACAAAAGCAAATTGAATTGCTGTGTACCCAATCTTACAATTTTTAACGAAATAAACAGTCCTTAAAATATGATATTTCCTCATATATGTTCACCTCAATTGTTTTTCTGTTCATTTGCACATTTTGTTTTGTATTGCCACTGAAGTTGACATAACTAATCTCAAAATCTTTTTGCCAACAGAGCCTTCATTCATTTTTGTTTACCACTTGAAGAATATGTCAACAACAGAAAGAAAACTCTGCGTCTTGCGCTTAATTTTGTGGGAGACATAAGAAAAACCTTACCCGGCTGGCCCTCTTGGTCCCTTTATACCTGGGAGGCCCGGCAGCCCAGCTATCGCCTGTCGACACTGAAATAGAGAGATTGCTTCAATGGATGCTCCGACAGGTTGCTGAATATCACTTCAATATTGCTTTGAAGAAGCTATAAGTAAACCTCCTCCTTGGTTACGTGGTGCAGCAATTTAATGACAGATATCTTTGTTTCCTATCGCTGATGATGTCTTGATGGGAGCTACCAGCCGAATCGAGTTCAAAATGTACCGCTGTCTCAGTGATAAATGCGGTCATATCACACATGTAGTTTCGAATGAAACATATCAAAGAATGAAACCTTTTGGCAGGAGTCTCCGTTCGTGAAAGTTGGTTGAACGTATTGACCAGGACGCCCGTTGCGTCCATACGCTCCTGGAGGACCATCCTTTCCTTCAAATAAGAAGTGATGTTGGTGCATGCTTATGTGACCACTGCTTACATAAGGGTTCTCTCTCTCCTTTATCTCAAAAAAAGCTCTTAGCCAATTAATCTTCACCAGTTCGTTCAGCGGATGGAAGTACGTTGCACCCTTAGCACATTCGCTACGTTTATTCCAATATTACAAAGTCAAGCTCGAGCACGGTGGAGCGCGGTTGTCTCAGTGAACTGAGAGCAAAGCGGAAGGTGGGAATGAAGGTGGGAATGAGCGCGGTTGTCTCAGAGCAAAGGTGGGAATGAAGTTGTCTTTTGAAACGTGAAGTCCTGAAGGAAGTTATTTATTTCCACCTAACTCTGCAATATTTATTCCTCGTATTTCTCAACTAGGTTTTAGCTAAAACAGTGAAAGACAACGCACCGTCGAGTCCTTGCTTGCCTTCTTTTCCACGTTGGCCTAGCCCTCCTTGTTGACAGCTGCAGCCTAAAAATGTTCATTTTATTTGCTTCCTAAATATATGTGATCTTTTCTTGTCATTATTATCATTTTCTGCTGAGAGTTTTAATTGAAATTGATGAATTTTATCCTCTTCAAAAGTTACAATAGCAAAAAGCGCAATAATGTTTATGACGTTCATTGAGTGCATCAAGTACTTGAGATTTGTTCGGCTCTTCAACAGTATCATGCTGAATAACAGTAATATTAAAGACATTAGCTATTAGCACATCGGTTTAAGTTACTTCTTTGTTGAATATCCAACATCTGCATGACTAAATCATGAGGCTGTTGTATTTAGTCTGCATGAAAACAAAAAAAGGTGACCATAACTGGACGTTATAACCGAAATAAACCTACTATCAGTCGAAGGTTTATAAAAGAATGTTACATTTTCCGTTCAGCCTATTTAGATAGAAAGAACCCACTCAATTCATCATTCGATAAAGATAATTTAACGTTATGCGAGCTCTGCATATGCTAATAATATGTGAACTTACATGAGGCAACTGAAGTGCCGATTGTGCAGAGGAGCGATCGCTCTGTCGACCTATACGGGCATGGATGCCCAAATGCGTTACCTCCTTCCAAATATCGTTGCTGTCTATCTACAATCGTAGTTCAAATTTGAAAAAAAAAAACTAAGAAGTTGCTGCTATACTACACGGTCTTGCATTTGGAGTGTACCAATCACTGTAAACTACACTTAAATTGCTTGAAGTAGAACTTATAATATTTCACTACTTATTCGAGGTTATCTCGTTATTTGAGACGATCACCATTTAATTTGTCTTTGTTAGCAGCTCATTGCTGAATTTTTCTTCGAAGTAAATAAAAGAGCAAACTCTCCTCCATAAGAGGGAACTATTGTCTTTTGAAGTGATTGCTTGTCCAGAACGAGACCATTGAAAGCAGAGCCTGATTTTGGCTAGTTTCGCTGCCGGTTATGGGGAGACAATATTATTCACATGGCTGAATTCAAATCGACGTGGGTCGTCATGAATAATTTGTTCACTAAGTATTAGTTATCTATAAGCAGTAGGTGGAAAACTACTGGCAAATGATTTACGAGAAATTCGCGAATGGAATTTTTTTTTTGAAGCAAAGAAAAGATTGTGCTAAAACTGACTTGACATTTGCAGACTTGAGAAAGTAATGCTGTATTCGTTCGCTGCACATAAGCAAAGAGGAGTGATACGAAAACAATCACGCCAATTAACGTGAGCGTTGAGAGAAGCGTCGATAAAAACGCGATGTTACGGGAGCTGAGCATCCTTAGTGGCCGATGACCAAAAGTGACCACCACATTTTGTCAAATGGGTCACCTGTGGTGTTACAACGGCATACCTGACCTAGAAAGATAGTGTGCGCTGATAATAGTAATACTACGTAGACCAAATGGGGTGTCGCATTCGCCTTATCACCTAGTTCTACACGACATTTCTCACCAATGAAACACCTGGAATAGCCTCCATTCGTTTCTACAGTCACAATACGCATGAGTGGAGCTGGCTCGGGAGCCCTTGGGTTTCAGCTGCAATACCTTATCGCCTCAATCGCTTCCCAGTCCCTCTCCCCTTCCTTGTCCACGACTACCTAGCTTCAGGATTCCTGTTCGGATTTCACTCCCATGAAGGCTTAAATATGCTTCGTGATTTTCCATGGGGAGCAGGAAATGAAGAGGCATATCAGAACTGTGACATTATGCTGCCGTAATGACAATAAAAAAAATTTCTGCCCTCTTTCCCATCACTGCCAAAATATCCGAAGCATGAAGAGCCAGAAGAGTAGAAATTTCAGCCCATGAGTGATCATAGCGACTGAGGTAACTCTGCAGCATCAAGTATCTCATTGCACACTCTAGGTCCCATGTAAATCTTGGCCTACATCCTACACTGATTATTGCAGTCTTTTTCTCGATCATTCAAGGTTATCGTAAGGGTGAAAACTATGTAAGTGCTTGACTAATTGTAACTGCGCAGTGTTTGCTCCTACTGTTCTAGAATTCGTTACTAGTAAAGATTCGTCAATTTAAAACATCTTCGCATGTACGTCAGGATGGAACTGTGAGCTGCCGTCTTTGGGAATCCTTTACTTTTCGGTATTACCTTGTCGTCACTAGTGATTATGCCGGTGAGAATCGGTTGTACGAAAGTCACGGCACCTATAAATACATTCATAAGATGGAACTTATGTTTATGAGTGGATGCAGTCATTGGATTTCAATGCAAAGATCAACGCGAATGAATTTTATTCGATGCTATTTCCAGAAGAGATTTGTACAATCTTTTATTTTCATGAGAGCCAATCGAATAAACCAAATGAAAAAAAAGCAACATATTACTCGTATAAATAACATTTTCGTCGATTCTGATCGAGCAAACAATTTTTATACTCATAACTCGTACATTGCATAAATATGGAAACGAAATTTACAGAACCATTAAAATACTCATTGAAAACAATCAAAGGATATCGCTTGTGCCATTCCTTTTTGGCGTATAATATTTCTCGTCTTTTTATTCATTCTTTCCCGGTTTATAAGAAGTAACAGTAATAAAATTAAATAATGTAGAAATGCCTATATTGCATTGAATTGTGTGTGTGTGTGATTTTGCAATCAGTCTTCATGATTAGCTCATAGTCATTAAAAAAATTCGGTCATACTCATACTGAGGTTGGTTATTTGCAATGATAAGAACCAATCTACTTCCGTGTCCCTAAGGAAATGATCGTTTTGCGTAGAGTTCATTTTATCCCCAAGATTGCAGATTTGTGTTATATTTAGAAATACCAAAAACATAAAGAATTTCTAGCCATCGATGATAATACTCGTTGAAAAATGATCATATAGAGCTAAAACTCCCACATTCGCGGTTTTTTTTTAAAAACTAATTCTTACTCTCCATACTTCATACTTCTAAAATTCTAGTGCTTATTGGCATCGATCTCGTCTTTAAGCGTTGTCATATGACTGTAACGTTTTGTTTGCCTGAAAGCACCATTACTTGAACGCATTCCTCTATACAATAAGGAATGCAAGTGAATGTATAACATATATACGCAGGTGATAACATTCGAATCAATTCCATAGACACTTATGGCTCAATGATAAATGCAAAAACGAAGTGACCATGCATGGCACCGATTTAAATTATTGACCACTGATAGCAAATTCAACATTGACAATTATCAGTTAAATTATGCAAATTTTTTAATGAAAAATTAAATTCCAACAACTTGGCCAATATTTCATCATTATTCCTCAACGAAGAAGACAGCCATCAATTATGATGAATTGATTCACGCAATAGGGAAATTCACAATAAATAACCACTATATTGGTCTAATATTTTACAAACGGAACAACATATCGACTCATCTCATGAATAAATTCAATTAATGCAGGTAAATGTTGTATAGGATTATTCAACGAAATCACTAGACGACCAAAACATCGATGAAGCATTATGATAACATCAAGAATAAGTTTTTGTATGAAATGATTTTCCACTTGCGAAAAGCATGACGCAAGTACATCATTCGTAACTATTGCGCCTTCAACAGTCATCGGCGAATAAATTCCTTTCAAGAATCGTCGACCGACCTAAAAAATTATGAGAAATTTTTCGAAAACAAAAAAATTTTTTTTTCTTTTTTATTAGATAGAAGAAATAGTGATTCTTGAATTTTTTAAATTCATTTCTGAATTTTATTTCATCAAAAAAAAAACACTTAGCAGCAATAAAATATGAAAAGCATTTCTCTTAAACTGAACATATTTTTTGCTAAGCATTTAAGCTCATAGTCGCTTAAAATCCTTGCAATGACAGAATGCGCGATCTGGTCAGTCTTGAAAGAGTATGGTGAATGATGGGTACTCGAAGCTAACCTTAACGATTCGATCGACTTGAAGTCTGCCTTGGTTACCGATTGACAGCACGCAATCTCCAGGGCGAGCTTTATGCGCAAAACGTGACTTGCACATCCATTCGTCAACGTTTTGTATATCCATAATGTTATTTTGCATCTCGTCACATTGTCCCAGCGGAAGTAGGTGAAGCTCAGTGAGACTTAACGAACGTCCGGATTCGGTCTCGATAACGACGAATTTCGCACGAGTTTCCGGCTCACGATGATAGAACATCTCGACACGTTCGTATTTAAGAACGTTTCCACTTGCGGGTACAAGCACCTTAAAACAAGATTTGAGAAAAATTTGCATATTAGATTTGCAAACTCCTTTTTTTTGCACATTAGATGTTTTGCAAAAATTCTGCAAATTTTGCATAACAAAAAAGAAAAACAGTTTTGCAAACTTTACTTGATATAAGCGAGTGATCAACTGGCTAATTCAGTGAGAAAAAAAAAGCCCATTCGTTGCGATAACAAAATAAGTAAAGCACTAAATAATTAGAAGTTTATTAGCTATCTTATTTCAGCTATTTCATTTTAAAGGCCAAAAAAAAGGCAAAATAAAAGAAAAACTATGCTTTTATTATTTCAACAATCTCACATTCCAATCCTTATTTATCTCTAAAAACTCTTATTGCCTCGATTAACCATATGAGAAGCCGTAAATAAATGCATAGAAAAGTTAAATGAAAATTTTTTCTAAGTGGAAATTTACTATATAAATTTAAAAGTCTTTGTAGTTAAGAAGAATAAGTCGTGAAAAGATTCAGTGATCATTACTTTCTATTTCAATCATATAAGTAATGTGAGGCTTTTTTTTTTTGCAATAATGAATTAGGGGAAAGAAAAGAAAAGCAAGGGAAAAGAAAGAGCAATCGTGCATCTTACATAATCGCCAACTTCCAATTCCTTCATCGTTTTAAGGCCACTATATGTACGCACTGTCGTATCAGCGCTAAAACAGTTTGATCTTGCACGGCCTAATGCACGAGGATTTAGACGTGCACCCACTCCGCCAGCTCCACCTCCACCGACTGCTAGAGCAGCAGGAGCTGCTGATGCTGAGCTTGCTCCTGGAGCTGCAGATCCGCCACCACTGGCCATAAGCTCTGCTAGCGTTCCTTCTCCAATGCTATCCGCATAGTAGTTCCAGTAGCTCCAGTTATTAGTCGAGCTGCCGCTGAAACTGTCAAAAATCACACTCATTTAGATGACCAGTTGGAAAAATGAGAATTTTCACACAGTGCTGCGTCTATGATAAAAATAATTTGATTGCATCGGTAGTGTTTCTTACTAATAAGCTTTACTTTCATATTGCAGCATTACTAAATTAAGAGTTTAAATGTATCAAAATTTACACTTGAATGTAAAGATAAAATATAATCGACCCTATACACTGGCAGTGAAGATATATCGTTTATAATGAAAGCGTTTTGAATATTTATCGCGAACTATAATGTGGCAATTTATCATCTTCCTATCGTAAAACATAAAAATAATCGAATCTATATAGCAGCATTTCGTATAGAGATTATTCTAAGTGGGCGATTTAATGGAAGGTTGCGCTTCGAACCAATCTGACATTCTTGTAGTTCAGATCTAAGAAGAATAGTCTCACGTTTCCTATATTGGTCACAGCAAAATGAACTGGCCGAAGCTAGTAGGAGAAATCAAACTGAAGACTGGAAATATTGTTAGTGCAAGCGCATTATCGGGTCATCGAACGACTTTCATAAGACATTGGGTATCGCTTACGTCTTGAAACACCTGAAGCTTCTATACCGCACTTTGGTCAACCCACAATCCTGTGAAATGATTGCTACACGGACAAACGGGATGCATTACTTAATTATCTTTCTTTATTTTGAATATGTGATTTGCCGCCGAAGTTATGTTGCGATTTCACATGATGAAAGTATTCCACTTAACATTGTTGTTTCCGGTAAATAAAAATTAATGAAATTGTGCAAGTAAGCCATTACCCTTCTTTGCTTCGCTAGTGCTATTTAAGTTTTTCCAATATGGCACTTTTCCAGTAGCTGCTATATCCCCTTCTCCACCACCGTTGTCCTTTGCAGCCAGAGGTTCTTTGACTTCTCCAGAAGCTTTTTCACCGTCACCACTTTTATCGTCTGTTTTCTTGGTACCATCTGTAGCACCGGCATCTATGGTATGAATTTTGGCGGCTCCAGCTTTAGCATCTGCACCAACTTTGAAGCACCAGCAAATGTTTCCGATTCGCCCGACTGTCCGCTTGTTAAGTCTCGCGTTCCTGGGGGAGCCGACGTCGGACTTGACGCTTTAATCATTTCTTCCTTGAGTTTATCAAACTCTGATTGGTGCATATCTTCTGCAGGCTTCGTTGTGATCACTTTAAGGCCATCGTCCTGAAAATGAACGCGATTTCCGATTGAACTGTTGAAATAATGACAGGCCATTGACATATCGTGTACGCTTCGTATGGATCCAAAAAAAACGAAGAAATTTCGAAGCAAATTAAAGTTTTCGCAACAAAACAAGAGTAATAACAGAATAATTTTTTGAATTGGAAAGTACAGTTCTTAGTACTGAACGGCGTTGCGATAAAGTTGATACTCCCCAAAGAATTTCATTCAGACTGTTTATTTCTGAGTTTATCTTCTTTTCATCAACGATTCTGGAAGGTTATATTGAGCACTTTTATGGTCACTCGTTGAGAAGATATTTAGAAGGGCGGCATTCGAAGAGAGTCTTTAAAAAATAGATCCTTTCGTTGTACATGAATGGAAACGTCAAGTATGTGGCTCAAGGTAGTTGTCGGAAGTGTAATAACTCCATGTGGCGCAGAATAAGTCAGCATTGTCTTCTGACAAATCAGTGCACATATCAGCGTTACTCAGAATGGTAGGCTCAATGTCCGAAAAAAAAAAACTAAACTTGTATAATCTTTGCTTACCTTATCACTAACATGATTTTCTCCATCGCTTTTTGTCGTTATCGTCACTGTAAGTAATCGTGTATTATGAGGCGATTATTATAAACAAAAAAATCGCTATATTTGCTGACGAATTAATGCCCATAGTTAGTGAAATTTATTTTATCGAAGTATATGACGTTGCCTATGGCAATCGTTTTTTTTTTGCGTTTTTTTTTCAATAGCGATCAGTTAATTTATCATTGAATATAAACACATTTCAAACATTGCTCGCTCTCGTAACGATCACACAAAAATTTAAAGAACGTATGGTACTTTTCGATGTTGATATTAAACAAACAGTGAAACTTTCTACAAAATAGCGCTTCGGAAGTGGCCATTGAACGAAAAAAAAAAACAACTAATAAACACTTTAAAGAAATTACTTTACTTTATTTTTCGACTATTTAATAAATTTCCAAGCGTAATTAGTGTCAATCGTAAATTCTATAGCTATACCAATTGTTAAGAATAGATTCACTAAATAAAGAGTCTGAAGGATTAAAGCCCCACTAATTGATTTTATTAAAATAGATTCTGCTCGTTGCTAAGTATTCTGTTTGTCTTAAACAGTGGTGCAAATAAATCGCAGTATTTCAGTAAATATACTATAATACGCACTTGGAATCAATAATTCATCAAATGTTTCGCTTTCATGGATGAGACAATTTGAAAAAATACTTTAGACGCTAATAACATTTATTTCTGTAAAGATTCAACCAACTAATGAAAGAATGTGATAAATTGTGCTACCTTTCAGAGGTTTTTTTAGTATTCAAAATAATACGGATTGCGTGGAATAGATTGGATTTAGAGAACAGAGAAAGTGGAAACTTGAACGAGAAATTCGCAACGAATATATTCATCTAACTTCCATCGTAAAAGCGCAACGCTTAAATTGACATATTTTCGAATCGTAGAATCATCGAAACTCCACAGCAAACAGTATTAGCGCATTTAAAGGTTTTTAGGCACATTCTTTAGCTGCCTTCTGCATTTCCGTTTCATTGGCTTTCAAATCACCTCTATGCACTTTGGCTTACTGCTGATATAAGAAAATACCTCGTCCAAGCACTTATGCCATCGTTGAATGTTCTCACTACTGCTTTATTTCAATTGCGATAACAACACATTTATGCCACTTTTTCACAAAAATATCTACGATAGAGGATTTCGTAAAATTTAGTTCCATGAAGCTCTATATTTATTTTCTTATACTATTATGTCTAACTCGTATTGTTAATGAAGGTCGACATTAAGGACGCCATTCAATATTGTCACAAGTGTTTGATTTGCTCATTAAATTCAGCTGTCCTCCTATTCAGTGAATTCCTAGATCCTATCAATGAAAATACTGCAGCTAATATTAAGAGAATAGGAAAAGCACAAAATTTTGAATAAGACCACCCTCCAAGCCGTTGTTTTCATAAGATGTTGAGAAGTCGCTGAACGTGTAAGTACGTAAACATACCTGTTGTAGTTCCGTCGATTTCTTTGCTTTTGCCCTCCAAACCATTCCGTTTTTCGCCTTCATGTTCCTCAAAATCGAATATTCAATCGTAGCTCTTCAAGAAAAGCGTTGCAACAAAACAATCGGGTGGCGATCAATTTAGCATAGCCCGCGGTATCGCAATGCGAGCTGCGCGTTTTGTGCAGCTACGTTCCTCATATTTCTCCACTTTTTTCTCTACGGTCGTTTAAAGCAAAATTTCTTCCATTTTGTTAACTGCTAAATGAGGAACTGCCTCAAACGATGCTTATATACATTTGGCATATGTTGTTGTTGATTGATTTTTTAAGCCGAAATGTGATATCCAAGGAGCGCTAAAGGGTTACCTACATATTTGCGTTTTCAAAAGCCTTGTTTCAACTTCACCTACTCTCTTCATCAAATTTTTCTCGCATTATAATTTATTGCTATAGCAATACATTTTATTAGCATCAATGTTTGCATACCTCCACTGAAGTGTTTTTCGTTTGGCTCTTTCCTTCAGTTGGCTTCTGCTGTGCAGCTTTTTCTTTCCCATCTTCAACCTTCTTTGAGCTTGCACCATTTCGCTCTTCTGTGTTAGAGGCTTTACCGATATTTTGCTCACCTTTCTTTGCCTCCGCTTTCTCGTTTTTATTATTTCCTTCTGTAATCTTTTATTGCGCTTTCTTTGGCAAACAATTGAATGAAGAGAATATACAAACATGAAGGTATAAATTAAATGCGTGCGTATGGCTCGTGAATATTGAATTCCTTTTTCGTCGTATATAAAAAGCACATTTGCGGTGAACCACAGAAATCGCTAATTTTTATGTTCACCTATACTGCTGCTTTTACGAAGAATCCTGACCGAAACAGAAGCGTTCCAAAGGCTCTATTTTGCTAAGGAGTGATAAAGAGGAGAGAAAGAGGAGAGAAACAAGCGGCGAGAGAGAGAGAGAGTAATTCGAAAATGAATGCAAATATGTTCACCTATAATGTTTGTGAATATTAGCAAAAGTTCAAAATTATACATCTGAGGATTTCGAACTGTTTTCGTTTGAAATCGCAAAATGAGTCTCAAATATTCTAATTACCATCTTGAAAAACTGCATATATTGCTGCTATAATGATGCAACATAAAGTAACCGTCTTCTATTAAAAAAAAAAAAATTGCACATTTCTATGTGATTCACTCAAAAAATATTACCAAAAAATTCGACCACTCACAATGAAATATATTGATGCGTTATTTTCGAATTACCTTCCTCGCTTGTTCTTCTTCCACTAGCAAAATTTAAATGCCCTTTAAGAGCTTATTTTAAAGTTGCTTTGTTCTACTTTCACTGTAATTCGATTGCTTTTGTCGTCATCTTCTTTAGCACTTGCTCAAATTTGAGTTATTTGAATTGATTGGTTTATTTTGAAGAAATAAATGATAGTAAATGCGCAATTATATGTTCTAAAGATGCTAATGAGCAGAAACAAAAGTACTGCATTGAGAGTAAGATATGGTATCTTAGAATCTTTCCACTAAGTCTAAGTGGTTTTCTTGTGGACAATCTTTTAACAAGAGAGCTTCCTCTGTTTTGCAGTAAGCACTTATGGCGCTTTTGACACTCGTCCGATAAGCCATGAATATGCCACTTGAAGTGGTCATTAGACACAGTGCTTTTCTTTAACACCTATGATTTGACTACGTTTATTCCTTTCCCGCATTTTTGAGTCGCCTACATTATTAATTCCAAAACGAATGGAAATTCGATTGAAGCAGAAATCCGAACTGAACTTTGATCTTTAGCCGAAGCACTTTTTCTTGCAATAGGCCGGTAAAATCGCTTACGTGTGAGATCTCAATTTGGACGAAAGTCGAACCTTTTTTTCTGAGATCATTCGGGTTTACTTCTCCGCTTTCGCCTTGCTCTTCTTCCTCGTTCTCAGGAATTTCAGATTCATCTGAATCTCTACAGTTTTCTTACCACTGTCGGTTGTATTCTTCCCGTTGTTACCTGTTTGTACTGAAACGTCAGGCATCAAAATTATTTCCAATGACGCTACCCATGATATAATGTAAATATTGCAATTCCCAATATGGCGTTTACAGCTCAAATCGCAAAACCTTACCACTTAGTTGATTATTTATAATCAATTTACATAATTGGATGTTTAAAACAGGCAAACTTTGCTTTAAATCGCTCGTCTATGATTCAAAACAGACGATTTTCAGCTGAAGCATCAGCGGATGAGGGTGCTTTAATTTTTGAGATATACATAAATGACCACTAATCGAACAATTCTTTTCGCGATCGATGAATCAGACTATTTTGCTCATTGCAGTTTCGTCAAGAAAAGCGTTGTGATTTATTAACTAGTACCACGAAGAGCTGATCTCTTTTTTCTGAGTGGATTAAGAAATTTCTATTGTTGTAAGCATTTATCAAGGCTTCAATACAGAATGGTTTCAAGTGTTTTCACTTGGTGATGATAATGAAATTCTTCCCATAAATTTACGATCCTAGACTACCATTAACGATAGTCAATTTGTTGAAATAAGAGTCTTTTCTAACTCAGATAGAGAAGATTGGCTGCTAAATTCTCTGATATCCACAAACCTTTCAGCGAATTATCGCCATCCGTTGCTTCCGTTCTCCTAATTCCCTCATTTCCATCGCTGCCTTTGCTATCTTCCTTCTCTTTTATTTCTTGTTTGACTTTTGAAGGCAATTTTTCTATCCCAGTACTGGGCGTGCTACCACTTTCAGGTCTAGATGATTCCAAATTCTCCTTCATTTGGTTTCCTTTATCCGTTTCATTCTTCTTTTCACCAACGTTTGAAGAAGAAATTGTGGCAGATTTGGTTCCATTCGCCTTTTTTTGCCCCGAAGCTTGGGTATTAGCTTCTTTCCCATGAATCGCGAGACCTTCTGCACGTTCTCTATTTGCTGTAGATGTTTCGTTCGATGGCTCCTTAACTTCACCGTTTTGAGAAGAGGATGCACTTCCTTTTGGCTCTTTATCGTGCGCTTTCGTTTTGTTTTCGCTTTCTTTTTTTTCTTCTGCCTTTCCTCCACCAATTTCTGCTCTGCTATCGGTGATAGAGTTCGTATTCTTGTTCATCTTGCCATGCTCTTCTTGGCTCCAACTCTTACCTCTTCGGCCTTCATCGCCTCCACCTTCTAAGGTTTCCCCTTGTCCGGATTGCGACCCATGACCACTCGACTCATTTGTCTCTGTTTGAGAAGGCTGATCGCCATCGACAATAATATTGACGGTGTTCTTTCCTAGACGCTCTGTAGAATTATTCTTCTGATTACTACCTTCTTCTTCAGGCAGTCGTGCAGAAGATTCTTTATCAGTGGCACCTCTTTGACCAGGACCACCAAGTGGACTGTTCCTGTCGCCGTCCGTAGCATCGGTCTTGCCTGTTCGATATCGATCGCCTCTAGAACGTGTACCGCCTGAAGTGTCGCCGTATTCCGACCATTCTCGATGTGTCCATGACGCCCACCTGCAAGCAATGCTGGCCGTAAAAGACTTATTGCTTTGCTAATCAGTTCGCATATCAGAAAAAATCTCCGCGTTGAATAGGATAAAAAATCAGCACTTTTAAGTCATCCCCACCTATATGCTTAGCCATCATACTAAAGCAACACTCTACAATAGAACATCTTAGGGCTATACCATTAGAATAATGGCAAGCCACTGCCGATTTTCTCCAATATCCCGAACCATTTCTTACTTCGTAGTATTTGTTATTAGATCATATTTATATGCACTAAGGAACATGATATCACGTAAGTGATGTCATATTATATCACACTGGTGAAAAAAAACGGAAATGAAGAACAGGAGCAGAAATGAATGAGCGGAAAACCAATGTACAACGATGCAATTTAAAAAAGAAAAAAAAAAAAAGAGGGGACGAATGTTCATCTACTGGTTGATCGTTGTTCCACCTTTGCGTTAAATTAGATTTCATTTCCGCAAAATATCTTAATCTCTATCATGAGAGAATTTTAAAAAATTATTCACTATCAAAATCAATCTTCAAACGCATAGGATCAATTGGTTGTTCATATCGAATTAGGGTCAGCATTTTTTTTTTTCGTGACGTTAGCGATAATATTACGAAATGAGCGAACGAGCACTAATTTAAACTCTTTATCTGGATTTCTATCGGTGCAGATTTTGTAAAAAAAAAAAAACCTTTTCAGTGTTTTTTATTGGCTATGCAAAATTATGCATAAATTCTCATAGAGCATTTTGGAGGCTATTTAAAATATTCAAACCTCAAATTTTCTTCGTTGCAAATACATCCACATTTACAGTACTCAATGTGAGTATCGTATTTCGCGTTTATAGTACTCAATGGACAATGTGAGCACTGTAACTGGACTAAACATTATCCTCATTTACAATATATTATACCGAAGAAGTTTTGCTCAAAATTTGCTCCTTTTGCGCACTAAACGTATATTTCCATCAAAAGTAGAAACTGCCACTGAAATTAGTCTCTATACCTTATTACGCTACAGTATGCTTTCGCTTTTTAGAGCCAAGTTCCCTTTAAATACTGTGCAATAATTTTGCCCATAGGTACAGTACTCTCACAGAGCTATTCAGAAAAATCTGAGTTGAGGCGACGCCTCTAATTGTTGAATTTCCGAAGCTATGATTGCATTGTTTTGAGGAGTGATTAGCATTAGCGTCAAAATGTGTAGTAATTACAAAACTTAGTGGATACTTACTAAATTGCTTAAACGTTTATTTCTTACTTTCTCCGTGCAACCTAAATTTATTCGAACGTTCATGATAAAATTATGACTTACTCAATATAGCATCATTTCAGAGGTCTAAAGCAGATGTAACTTTGAGGCGTTTGAAAGCTTAAAGCACAACATGCGCTGATTTACCTCGTAAAGAGTATAATAAAATAGATATGAATAAAATTTTGTTAAATATTAAACTTACTTGCTGGTTGTCCAAGCGGACCATGTGGCGACGAGCCATTCGCCGACCTTAGGCAGCTTGATAATTTGTGTTTGCTTGTGTAATGTTCCCACTTCAGAGCCATTCGATGTCGACTTGTTGAGCGAACTGATAGGACGACTGACCGCTTCTTCGCTGTTCTTTGTCGCGTTTGCGCGCCATTCATTTTCACGCAAAATTCCTTCGTTAGTGGTCGACGATGACTGTGTCGACGATATCTGCTGATGTTCACTTTCTTTGCTAGTGGACCGTTGGTCACATCGTGGCCGACAAATTGTTACTCGATACCCATCTCTACAATATCTACATATAGAATTGTTGGAAGGGTGCTGAGCGAGTGAGATGAGTGTACAGTTGGAATGGCCATTTCTCTGATTTGCATATTTCAATTCGTCATACCTATATTAAACATCAGTTACGCTAAGCCACCATTGATTACTAGGAGTTAAAAAACAATTTTTTTTTTTGCGGCTGCCAACGAAAGTACACAAAAATATCTGTAGTAAAATAAAGCGTCGTTAATGATGCAGATTGACACATGAACTAGATATAAATCGTCTAGCGATCAAGTGTAGGCTTCGAAAAGTGATTGCGTAAATGTGACTTTGAGACGTGAAATGAAGATCGATCGTTTCTGGTTTGTCTTTAGTGAAAACTCGTCAACGAGCAATCGCAACAATGAAATATGTCCGCTGAATGCTGACTCAACGCTCGTTGGGTAAAATTTCCTTAATATGGGTCAACGGAGATGATTAATGATAATGAAAGAGAAAAAAGGAAACAATTAAACAACCTGACATTATTATGTCACATGCAGTTCGCCATGTGGAATACAGTTTTAAATAAATGCCTACTACATCTACACTATAGAATTCTATTGTGTTATGGTATATTTCTACACTGATAAACTTTCATTAAAGATAGTGGTCATCTTGCAAAGCGTAGATAGTAGTTATGTTTTTTTTTAAGTGTTCATAGTTCATGCAGCAACGTCAAACACTACTTCTCATCATTAGGTAAGCTGGATGAGCTACTTTTACTTGAAAAAAAAAATAGCAACCGATGAGTTAGCGGCCTCCATTTTATTTAATTCATTTAGTTTTTTCATTTGCTTTATTCTATTTCATTTCATTCTCTAGTTTTGCTATGCTTTGCTTCACTAGTTTATAAAAGTGGACCCTCGTTTGGAGAGAGAGGGATATTCTTTCTCGATGCAATGAGATGAAACATTCTTCGGAGTATCTGAGGGACTTTTCAGACCCGCAAGGCTTTCACGGCAGGAACGTTTGCATTCTGAAAATCTTCGGCAAAGGGGAGGGGGTAAGGTTTCCAGAGCGCCGTGCCACCTTGGAGGCTGAAAAGTTGAAAAACGCCGCTTTATCAAGATACCATTCATGTTTGGTTTGTGCTCTTTGTGATGTTGACACAAAACTGAACGTATCCTAGTAACCTCTTTTGAGAGGGTTGCGTTATTTGCGTACCGTTATTTCGAAACGCAACTCGTTCGATGTGGAAATTGCCACTAAATCAAAAGGCGTATTTACGCTAAACACCATCATGATATAGTTGCTTCAGAATTTCAAAGAATTGTCTATGAACAAATAGGATTTACTTTGAGAGAGATGCGAGAGACGGTTGAGTACTTCATCATATCCCATCAGCTAATTTCTTTAGATCACCTTACAACAAAAGACATCATTTATGGTGAACCTGTATCTATTTTTCGAATATATGACCCGATATTTCATCGTTTTTCATCCGGTCTCGCTTCCATAGACCGTATATGTGAACGCAAACAGAACCAAAAGAATAGTTAGCTGGATTGGTCGTTGATCATCAATTATTTATCCTTTGGAGTCATATTCAAACAATCCGTTAAATTGTCCAGTTATAATAATGTTAGTACCTTTGTTTTAAAAATGACTTTTTTTTTGTTGCAAACTCTTTTGTGCTTCTCGTTTCTCTTTCAATTTATTAGGCGAATTTTTTTGGCGAGTTAATTTTCGACGATGTTGATATCATATTTTGATGAAGTTATTGTTATTTCTAGAAGTAACTCTAGTACGATAAGGATTATAATAGTGATTAAAACTGGAGTTTGATAATCAGGAAGATATATCCTATTTTTTTCAGTGTTTAGAGTAAATGAATTCTCCTTAATGATAGTTAAAAGTCGCTTTGCAAGTGATAACTTCTCATTAAAATCTATCGACAAATTTGGCAGCATAAATGTTAATGAATGTGGAGCCATCGACTTTGCACACCGTTCGGTTGCCCACGCATGCTCACAGACATAAACTTATAAAACAGACTAGAATTTTGTTTTCATTACTAAGTCTTCGTTTTAAATAAATACGCAGTATTTTCTTAGTAAGTGAGATGTTCGTCAATATTAATGAAGCTACTCTTACAAATGCTCTCTTCTTCGCACTCGCTTCGAGCGAGTATCACGGTTAATTGGTAGCATTTGTTTGCAACGTGTCTGTTGATTGTTGACTTTCTATTAGTGATTAAACGTTGTTTTTGTTGCTGTTTCTAATTTTTTGTTGCAATAAATTGCTGTTTCCCTAAGAACTCCTCTACCTCATCTTTTCCTTCAGTGTGTCCCGTTCGAATGTCCTGTACAGTTTCGTCATAGCGTCCGTATTCCAAACATCTTTCAACAAGATGCGATAATTTTTGAGTCTGGAGGCGTGGGGATGAAGTGGATCTCAAGAAGGCTTCCGTCCTGAAAATCTTTCCTGTGTGCGGAAGATGTCTGAAGCATAAGGGCCCCACAGTGGGATGGCGGGAAGGTGTAGACTCAAAACAGTAGATCACGGTTTTAATTTACTGTAGAGTGTAGTGATTGCTGCACAAACTAGGCAAGGGGACCTTTAACGATAGCAGCTGATACTACTTCCAGTGATAGCAGATTAGATAGTAATACGATACCACTAGAAGAGCGAAAACATACGGTCGTCGCTCAATTCCCTTGACGACCAACGTTGGTGGCGATTTATTCTTGAGAAGAAACAATCGAAGATGATAGCCAGTGTAGTTGGCAAATTGCTCAGGAATCTTATTTGCAGCTTTGAGTAATGTGTATTCATGCTCGCCATCGATATTCGGTTTCACTTCATTAGATCGTTTTGTACCGTCAGGCAATTCATACACAAAACAATCATTGCCATCATGAGTTGGCACCGGATTGCTTGGATTTATCTTCAAATCGCAGCATGTATGTGTGACACTGAAAAATGTCACTTCTCTTTTCACTTGCACATAAAAACGATCAGATAACAAATGAAAATCTTCAACTTCATCAGCAACCTCGCTTACTCTTAAATATCTCTGATATCTCGTGGTAGAATTTACTTATGGTAAAAGGGTTTCGGTCAACAACTCAACTATTGTGACTACTAAAGTGATCTATTATAGTGTTTCTATCGTGTAATGCATAATTTACTATCGATGAAATTACGTCGGAGCATAAATTACTGTTGTTTTTAACAATAGGTTGGTGTAGTTCAGTAGAAGTTCTGAGATAAACAAATCTTCCATAATCGCATTTAACTGGTTGGATAAATTTATCCGCACTTTATGAGCATAAAAGTCAAATATTAGCTAAAGGTCTTTTCTTTATTAATCCTGCCTTTGATATTTGCTGCAGTGCTTTCTTTGTGGTAGATAATTGGGGGGAATATTTGAAGGAAATTCGACCGAAATTATTCAGCAGCAAGACAGTGATACAACACTTTAGTGGCACTCATTATCTTACATAAGAAGTGCATTTACTAGGTAACAAAAAAGTATGCAACTCACGGCCCAGTTGGAGTTAACTGTGAGACATGAGCAACGAAGTTTGTTTTACCTCCACATTGAGGTTGCAACGGATCGTAAGTACATTTCTAAAAGATGCTTCAAAAAACTATCGAACAACCAAATAGTTTCGTTCTCTTTCATTTCCAAAAAAAAATCTCATTGGTTTATCTGTCGGTCTTCATATACATTGGTCAAATCTTGTTGGTTATGTTTTATCTGTTGGTCAAATTTTGACTAGCAATAACTAAATACATGAGACTGTTTAGTAAAATTTTTTCCACATACGGCCAAAATTTTGCATTGCATTTCTCCGTTTGAAAATCGACATTCATTAGCTGAGTGTGTTTTCAAACATGAATTTAAAAAATTCATCAAACAATAATAGTGAAAAAAAAAGTTGACGAGAAAATGTATTTCAAAGAAAATAGTGTATTTGAGAAATAACTTACAAGATGCGCGAAACCACATAAATTGAGTCGTTGGCAATGCATTCTTATCGAATCATTGCCAAAACTTTGCACAATAAGCACTTGATCGTTATCGCAACGATAGGAGAGTGCTGCAATCAACGGTGGCAACAATAATGCCACCGGCCACTTCATTTGTTTTTCTGTAATCCGACTCATATTTTAAAAGACAACGATTATAAAATGTAATCAAAAAAAAACTTTCGAGTAATTGACGCAATTGTTGATGTTAGTGTGTAAAAAGTTTTAACAGTCAAAATAACTACATTGTTGGAATTGGACTAGAGTTTTCCATAGTACATTTTCGACTCCACAAACCATAGCTAAATCTTTCAAAAAAATACTAGCCCGATGTATAATCCTTGCCATCTTCTAGAATATTGTTACTCTGCAGAATTGAGGGGCTTGCGCTGTGTAATTTCGCTCAACAAATCACGACATATATCAGATGAATTAAAGCAAAATTGAAGGTAGTTTTATCAACTAGGCAAAGGTCTTCTCAGTTTTTGTTAGCTAGACAGAAAAAAAAAATGAACAAAGTGCTTTCCCAATAGCGTCCGAGCATTTACATAAAAACAGACATGCGCATCAGTACTACAACTGTAATATGTGTCATTGACATTCTGCATATCATTCTCTTTATTTGCAACATGTCCTCTCAACGAAGTGGTGTTCTTCTCTGCTGTGGTTGCACTCATTACACCAACGTATAACGCCGAATAAAACCCTTTAATCTCCCATACTTTTCTCTGATATGTGCAATAAGTGCAATGATTTTTCACCATTACAGCGTTGTATCATAATACGGCAAGTGGTGATATGCTTAAATTGTAGCCTACCGCGACTTGATATTACTTCATTTTCATAACTTCTCGTATACGATTTCATAGCAAAAAGTTGTGAAAGTATATTACCTATCCCTGAATAGGGGTGTTGTTTGATAGAAATATTTTTAAAATCTCGGGGATCTCGAAGTTTTAAGTAATACGGTGTATACTGCTTAGTGATGCTGACACAGTATGTAGAAGGCGCTTTTCTAGTAATACAGAGAACATGGCAAAGAAGAAAATAACCAGAAAATCGAAGAAAAAACACCCGGAATAATGCTTCGACTAGCGTGGAAATAGAAAGCGTCACATTTGAAGATGAGCGAAAGATTCCTGCGTACATTGCTCAAAATCTATGATCGTCGTACGCACCATGGCAAAACTACATGAATATCGTTATCCTGTTCGGAGGGCAACACCTTATGGGAGAGGTCGTGGGAGTTGTGTTGTGCACTTGAAGCTTGTGAGTGTTGGATCGTAGAAATGTTTCTGTGCTGGAGTTGCTGACCATTAGTCCGGAGAGGGTATGATGAGCGAAATAGGCTATCATAGAGTTTTTGCTTGGTAAAATTCACGTCAGTTTATCAGGTCTTGTTCAACCTTAAGATTCTATGCACAAACAAACAGACACATAAGTATGCCGCCTATCTAAGATATGATATACAAGATCTGACAAGTAGTTGGCCTGGTACGGACGAAGAACTCTTGTAGAAGCGGAAAACTTTGCCAAAGGTGCGTTATGACATGCGCTTTGGTATCTTTTTCCTTCACACCAACCAGTTGATATTTCCCTAATAAATAATACAGCATGCAAAATAAGGCATTAATATTTCCATCGAATTGAGCAGATTCTTACAAACAAATCGCTTTTTTTTGACAGTTTTCAGACTACAACCCTGTAAAATATAATCCAACTGTTAGTAAAATGCGCTCAAATTTTCATGAGAGTTTAAACGCTTTTCTAAGATTGAACATTAAATTCAAGGCTAGTATAGGTGTTCCGATTTCGATAAAATTGAACTTCAATGACCTCTTTGTTTAAACTACGGAAAAAAATTGAAAAATACATAAACATTCACGTAGAAATATACATAAAGGTAGCACTAGCAATATGTGCTTTGCATGTTGGAAGCAAATAAAAACGTAAATTTTGTAGCTGGCGTGAATTTTTTTTATTGCTTTTTAATTGATGCTGATTTCTTCTTTCAATTTTTTTCGTATCTTCACTGCGACCACTGCCTGGAAGAAACGAACAATAGAGAATGACGTAGGTCTATCAGATATATGCACAAATGTTGGGAATTGACCATAAGCATGAGTTATGAGATCAGTTAACAATTTGAGAACAAGCAATGCATGAAATGAAACTAACCTCAACCATATGCATTCCGCACTTTATTCAATTTAAATTTTTCTTCAGTTCAGATTAAAAAATGGAATTTCCCATGGGCAAACCTCCTGCTCCTCCTTCTCAACCTTTATAAAATTCTTGTCGAAAGCATCGTTTCTAGGAAGCTGAGAACTCTTTATGATTCATTACTCATAATCGCCATCGTCAATTTTTTCAGTCATTCATGTTTCGTGTTTGCTCATATCTACGTAGAGCTATTCTTATAGAGTTAATCACACATATTATACGATAAATGGATAAACTCAGACTTGTGTTCAACGAATCCTATCATATTAACTTTGCGCTCTGAGAGTAAAAAAAATCGAGAAAACCGCTAAAACGAAAGAACGTACTGGAAGGATGAACAAAAAGACATAGGTGAATGTATATATAAATATTAAATAAAAGTTATGAGTTTACAGCTCACTTTTTCCGACAATTAGCGCAATATCGAACAACATAACCAAGATAGATTGCATAGAGACACGGAGATATCAAAACTGCAATCTATTATTCCATTATGCCCAAATAATGAAAACATCACTAGCATAGAAACATAAAATACACTTCACTCAACGCTCATCTAAATATGGATTTCTATATTGAATGTTTTTGCTAGTCTGTTCAACGGTATGATCTCAACTAGAGGAGCTAATTGATAAGATGATAGGTGATAAGTAAGCAATAATTGCAACAAATAATTTCGTATAGGCAATGAAGTGAACAACAACTGCTGACAACGAAGACATTGAGGATACGCTTCAGAAAACGCAATACAAGATGACCCACATATGGTGCGGTGCTCTTGGTTTAGGTGCATCATTCAACGAGGACAATTCTTCGTGTAAAAGAACTCACTCAAGTCATAATGATTTTTTTTTGCCTATACATTCATTGGGATTCTAAACGTTTTTTTGATGTCAACACTCCACCTAGATGAGAGAATCCGACAATTTTATCTTCTGGTTTATATGATCGTCGGACTGCTCGAAAAATAGGAAAACGCATCAAACAACCAACATAATAGATTTCTTTTGCCAAGTTTTTTATTATGATGCAACACACACCGCAATAGTTGTGTGTCATTTAGAGTGATTGCAAAAGATGGTTATTTGTTAATATAACTGTTTATATTTCCGTGAGGTTCAACCTTGCATACTACTTGAACGCGATTTCCGGCAGGTCTTGCAAATCATTTATCAACTATCATTATGTGAAGAGAACAACGCTGATCATGAAATATGCGATTATTCTACTCGATAAATTTACCAAAGGTAGACCTGTTGGCAACACTTTTGGAGGTTTCTTTTTCGACGAATTAAAGCAAGAGGGCGAAATTTGCTCAATAAGACCGTAGATGAGATTAAAATTCAGTTTCATGCATAAGTTAAAACCTACGACTGAAAAAAATCGGACAGTCGAACGAAAAGAGGACTTCGGAGATTTTATGACTTTCTAATGTGCTGGTTGGTGGAATCTCGTCAGAATTGAGCGATTTTATGAAAGACAATTTGAAGAGCTTCGTTAAAAAGTTAAAATATTAGCTTCTTATAACTTTGAATTCACTAATGAGATCAGCTCGAAGTACGATAAGATCTTAAGCGCAAATGTTAAGTGATTGATATTTGGCGGTGAAAGTCTATTGGCGTTTCCGTGTTAAATTTCGATTGATATTAACATACAGCATTATTTTAAATATTTGTTTTTCACGGGCATTTTATTCGTATAACATAAATAGCTGCTATTATAAGATGAGTGAAAGCATAAAATAAATGTGGAAGTGATGCAATGCGTTTGTATGAAAAAAGGCATTATTTTAGCGTTAAGTGAATACGATTTCAAAAGACTACTCCGAATAGTATCACTTATCATTACCTCTGTCTAAAAAAAAAAAATCATCATTGATATACATAAGATATGTAGTCGTAGACGGTATATTTAATTTCAC
Organism: Ascaris suum; assembly: GCA_013433145.1. Lineage (NCBI taxonomy): Eukaryota > Metazoa > Nematoda > Chromadorea > Rhabditida > Ascarididae > Ascaris > Ascaris suum. Next base: position 3,131,764 of record CM024187.1, read on the forward strand.
ACACATAGAAAATTGATGAAGAAATTTCAGTGCAGAAAGGAAAATATTCGGCAAAGAATAATTAACTGATAAACAAACAAACTATGGCATTTAGGAAACGATCGCTTCAATGGCGTACGCATTCTTTGTAGAGACGGGTAAGATGTTTTACATTAGGTGATGTCCATTTTTAGGTACTTTGCGTTGTGATACGTTTGAAAATTGATAAATTTCAATTCAAAAAAAAACAACTATGAAATCAGCATAAAGGTTCTACACACACAAGCAATAATGGCAGAGTTATAAAGAAATAATAAAGATGAAGTCAAAAATGGAGCTGTAGCTGCAGCTTGAGGTATTGCTTCGTTTTAAGTAACGCAGACACGAATCGTGATGGACGGTGAGCACATCTGGCACCATTGTTGCATAAATGACCGAAGTGTCTTAAGAATGTCGCAACGATGAAACGGTTCCTCACGCCTGCGCTCTTTAATCTTCACGTATGCTCTTTTTACTGCTGCAGTATACACCCAATTTGATCCGAATCACTGTCTGTTTTATACTGAAACACACTTCCTATCGGATCCCTCACATTCAACGTATCGCAAGCATATCATCTCATGAAATACCGTTACATGACATTCGGATATAACTTTTGAGTTAAAAACACGGCAATTCAGATTTGCTTCATTTCAGTGGGGTCATTCTCTGAAGGTGGCATAATTGATAGACTTTGCAACAGATATGTAACAGGTTCTGCAGTGATATGGTGATAGACTTTGCAACAAATATGTATGCTGCGCAACAAAGTATGCAATAATGGTGAAAGAAATGCTTAACATCAGGCAAAAATTCAGCTCAAATTCGAGATCACTGCAGGCGGCACTTTTGCTGGCTAAATCTTCCAGGAGAATCGATGCAAATTGGTAATAAAAATTAGCGAAACCCAATCATCACAGCTGAGAGGAATAGCTTCATTAAGAGATAGTTTCAATATAACCTTCCTAGCTGTATTTAAGCGTCACGGGGCTGATGTTAAATCTTAACAATACAGGACCAATCTTGGGGCGTTTCAGAAATAAAGTTCCAATCCTAAATTCTTTTGTTTTGAAGCAAAATCTATTACAAGGAAAAATTTATCAAGAGCTTGAGGTGGATAATCTAGCATATCATATTGCAATCATCGAATGTGCAAACGTCAGAGTAAATGACAGATGACCATGAGGTTTATAATAACAGAAGAAAAAAAATTGCGAACGAATTTCGGCAGCTGTTCGCTTTAAATTGAATTCGGTGCGCAGATTCGCAAGAAAATTATTTTCTTTGAGTGATGTGGCCGCTGAGCATGCGACCAGTTTAATTAAATAGGCAAGTGAACAAATGACGAGGTGAATCTCATTTAAATATGCAGTTTTCCTCAGTATGAATGAGGGGAATTAGCTATTCATTTAGAATCAACTTTGATAAAACTTAGTGAAAATGTCCGGGTTTTTTATGACGCCAACGGAAGTCAAACATGAAAATAAGGTGAGAAATAACCTGAAATGTGCTTCGAGAAGGATTTATGAGCATGAAGGGAATGTGAGCAATTTATTATTAGTATACTTTGAATGAGTTATTTAAGTGTACCTTCGTAAGAGACGACGAAAAATTATTGCCCTAATCGAAGTCACAAGTAGCTGCAACTTCTCTTTATCCCTTAGGCCACTTGATTCTATTCATTACAACTAGAAGTGAATCCAACGCATTTTTGTTCTTCTTAGTGAGCCAAGAAAAGAAATCAGAGCAATAGAACAGAGGGTCACATCGCATCATTTATAGCAATCGTGTCGAAAATTTTTTCAATAAAACTTTTATTCTTGGCCGAGTATGAAAAGAAATCGGCTCTTGAATTAGTCAAGCTTCGCAATTGGGTCTCTGCCATAAAGTGCATACTTGTTGACGGGCGCATAAAACCTCAAAAAAAAAGAGAAAATCTAGGCCGAGCGTAAATCCTTTTTCAAAATCGCTACCATTTTGCATTGGCTATTCATTCACCTGCACACAATTGCGTCATAGATCTTATAAATATAGGCACTAGGATATATATGGCCTAATCATCCAAAATAAGCCAATTTAGTAGGAGCGATCGAGATAAAATGGTGAAAAATCAAAAAGCCTTGCATGCCTTACAAACAAATAGTCACGTAACTGAATGCCGATCTCATCGGAACTAAGTAAACGAAAATTCACTAATGTCATCTCAGGTAAAGAAAATAACATTGCACGAAAACAACGTTAACCAAAGGTGCCAAATATAAGTACATAGGTAAAATTCAACTTTCTCCCTGGAGTTGCGAGAAACGTCTCGAATACGCTACTAAATATTAATGATCTTTGAAACATACTGACTTATAATATTCGTTCAAGAATAACAACTATTAATGAAAAAAGAACAGGTAGAAAGATTGACAAACAATGTTGACTATATGTTCATCCATAAGAAAGACATTATAACCGCAGTAGGAGGTAGAAAGCAACGTTACTCAGACTGTGTAATTAAGTGAAGTTGCCCATTAAAACACTACGTCAAATTTGTTTTCCACTACAAAAGAGGTATTCGACATGGAACCGCATGCAGAGCTCACCGAATGGACACTCGGAATGACAGAGGTGAGCGCGCGTAAGAGGAGCACAAAAAAATATTGCCAACTTGAAGGGCGTTAAGCGACACACTGAAACGAGGGCATCGCAGCTGGCCGATACACAGATTTCCATTCTTTTCTCTTTTGATGCAAACAGCGTCCACTCGATGACCACTTCTTACCGTGAACTTAGGAATTTTTGAAATTTGAAACCGAGAAAGCCCCCAGGCGATTTCGTCGGCAGTGTGGAAAATTTTTGAAAGCATATGGCGGGAAAGTTGCAGGGTGGAATTTTTTTTAAAGTAAAATGAAAGCTATTTAGCACCTATTCAAATAGAAGCGAGGGTTTTTTCTTTCTCATAAGAAAAATTGATTCGATACGGAAAAGAATCATTCAATTCAGAAGGGACGGGAACAAGCTACTAGAGAGAATCATCACGCCGGAAACCGAATAGCGAGGAATATTTGGATTATTCAAGGTATTTTCATAGTTCATTGACTCATTTTTTGGTCCTGATTTTCTCTAATCCTTGCATTATTCATGATGGTTTAATGAAATATATTTGAATTTATCAACATGTAACAAATGAAAGTGGCACTCTTTCACGTAATATAGCGGAAATGACGTTAAATGAACCTCGAATATGCAAAACGATTGATAAGACGATATTTTGCTTTAGACATTTATTCCACACGTAACTCTTTTCATTTCAATAGTTCAATTTTTAAAACGCAATCACACAAGAAAATACTTCAAATTCGTTGTGAAATTTCAAGGTAGGCGCGGACACAAAAATTTTTTAACATCTTCAGAAAGATAAGAACTTACAATTTATATAGGAAAAAATTTGAGGAAAATTGAAAAAAAATTGAGAAAATTTAATAAAAGTGAACTATCTAACATGGAACGATCAACTGATATTAATTAAAGTCACTTTTATGATGCAATCGAAAAGTAGAGGAGGGGAGGTGATCGAAGCGCTTTGAAGGATAAAGACTCTATTCGTTCGAAATTCGCTTCTAGAGATTTGCATGTTGCTGAACATCATAATATTGATGGTTAAATGGAATTAGCAAACTCTCCACAATCGTCGAGATTCGAGGATCTTCGAGATTTTATGAAGAGGGGATGATTATCTGAGAGAAAATTTGCTAAGCAACTATTCAGAGTTGTGGTAAGAAATTGAAATAACATTGCACGACCGGCTTAAACAATTAGTGAATGGTGGGCAAATTTGTTAAAATCATAAACGAAAAAGCTAAATCCTCAAAGTGTGTATGTAAAATATCACACAAAATCACACATCTTAAACATGAAACGGTTAGAGCACTACAATATATAAAAATGGTGAGAACGTCGAATGTGGCTGCATTGGGGAATAATAAAATTGTTGGAGAAATGGGCAAGTAGGCGCATTGTTTTCTGTGTGTAGACAACAGAAACACAGACTTATGAACGCAGCAATACGACTCGAAAGATAGGATGGATTATTCCTCGAAAGAAGCCTAGTTATAGGATCTCAAAAAGTGATGCACTTATTCGTGAAATGCATCACTCAAAAAGTCAAGAAGATTATGAGATTTTAAAAAATGGAGCAATTTATGCACTGATTGGATTCAGAAATTTCCAAATAGTGACGTAGTTGTTTTTTTTTTTCTTCCGTATTTAATACGTACTATTGCGATCGCATCGATATATCCTCTCTTCATTTTGCATAAAAAAACTTTACGCGTACATTTATTCGTTTTGTTGATTTCGTCAACGCTCATACGATTCTTCTCGTAAATGTAGAACAAATGTCGCATCTCTCGTTAATAAGCGCCACACCTAAAACGCTCTCTCTTTTTTTTTTTCACCAGTATAGAAAAATGATCTTCATAGAATTATAGTGGATAAATTTGCACATTTATTCTTATAGCAAGTGTAATCATTAGGTGAAATAATGGAATTGCATGAGATTAACGAAAATATCTGAAGATCTTTTGGTGTGCTGGGTATGTGCTCGCAGAACCAACATTTCCTTCTCAAAAGTGTGCGAAAAAAAAAAATGCAAGGAAATAACTATTGATGTTGAAATGTTGTGTAGAAATTTATTCTTTACGAGAAATTTTTTTTCACTTCTAAAGTAGTTCATCGAGGAAACTCAATTGATTCTCTCAAAACAATTGGTAAGGTCCTAAAATTTCACGACAACTACAACAAAAAAAATCGAATTCAATTCATTTAGACTCTTTTCTCGGTTATTTCTGCACGGAATTTTTATTTTTTATTTTGTATGAACGAAGAAAAATTTTTCCACTTCTCTGATAATGACAATTTTTGCATTACATTCCACTCGCTTCGTTATTTCATTTTGCACTTCAAATGAAATATGTAGGCACAATTGTTTAATTTCTTACTTGAAAACTATAATGATGATTTGATTCTCAATGAGATATGATGTTCTTAGTTTTCACATCTTCCGTCACTAATATAGATTGCTTGTATTACATGGATTGCAGTGATATATCTATATGGCTGCATCATTAAGAGAGATTAAGAAACTTCAACTCCTTATGAATATAAAAGAATTACGGATCCAAGAAAAGGGACGAAATTTGTGTAGATATTCAATTTCCGCCTTTAGAAAGAAGTAATAACATTCGATGAAAGCATTTATTGCACTTAATGTCAGCTTACAGTCAACAGCTAGCACATTAAAGAATAACTAGATAAGCTGTTTCTATTCTGCGCTAGCAAATTTACCACTTATTCTAAGACAAACTTCGTAGTTTTGCAAGATGTGTTGGCGTTGAACATATATTTACAACTCAAATAGCAACCAGTATTAAACTCTTCGGAAGAAATTTTTTTTGACTTTTTTCAGCAACTTACTCATAATCTTGAATGAAGAGAAAACTCTGACAATTGAACAAAAAATGAAGGAAATGAGTTGTATATTAAACTTATACACCAACTATTTTAGACAATAAAACCATGTTCAATTATCCACTCATCGAGCAATAATGCCTACGAGATAATTATTTTTCGAGTAGGTCGACAACGTAATTTTGTTGAGTAATTTTTCACTCGACAACGATATTACTAATTAGATTGGTTCTTTTTTTTTTTTTTTTGATGCAATAGGAGAAGCGAAAATGAGAGCAAATAAAGAATTCATCGAGAAAATTTAAAACTGTTTTCGAATATATTTGAGAGAATAGTGACGATCATCTTATGACGACATTTGGAATTTTGAATGATAATACTGAAAGAAAATTATTTATTGCCTATCTTTTTCTTCATATATAAATTCTCTTAGAGATTATTGAAGTGTGCATATTATCATAGACGTGGGGTGCTGTTTACCATATGATTTTGAAAATCAAAGGTAAAAGATTTTATTTTCTAAAATAAATGAGGACACTTAAATGATTTGCTCAGCAGAATACTAGAACGACATTTTTATATACGAAAATTGAGTTATTGTTGAAAGAAAATTTTATTTTGTCTTCAAAATTTTCATCGATCATGCTCTCACTTGATCGGTGAAAATTTGATCAAGTTATTGATCATAACAATGAAAACAAACGAAGAGTAAAGAGAAAATTGATGTTCGCATTGAAAAAAATTCGAGATAAATAAGCAAGCGTAAAGATGGCATATAGTAGTTTGTAGAAATATGAAGAAAGCGTAAGTTTGTCTAATGACACAATATGATAATATTTGATAAAGTTTAAGCTTATAAATTTCTTCATTTGAAATCTCTAAATGGAAATTTATAGTGGTTAAATTGAAACTTGAAATTTACTCAAAACATAAGAAATAATTTCAACAGATGGACGAGAATTTCCTATGAAGAAGAAATAGAAGTATGATTATAAAAATGATTTGATGGTGATTGAAAATATATACAAAATATATTTCATAAGAGAGTAATTCACTGTACAATTCACTATAAAATGAGTAAAAGCAAAAGCGATAATTCATTAATACAAATAGATCTTTGAATCATATTTTATAATAGTGGTATCATATGACTGCAGTGAATTCTCATAATAAAGCGATCATTATCACCTCACCAAGGAATCCTATGAATCTGAACGAAGTCGAAATCTCTACAGCTATGGGATTCTCTTCAACTTTTTTGGGATCCTTACAACTATAAAGAAGCTATACGAGAGGCCTACAGCAATACGTGCTTTTAGAGAATTCTAATAGTGGCCAATCTTTATATCCTAATGGGAATTCGCTGTAGCCTTTATGGAATTCTTCTGGCTGCAGGGAGTTCTTACAATCTTTCACTGCGTCATGTTGGCTGACGAGGATCCATAAAGGCAGTGGCCATAAATCTCGATGATATAACAGCTCTCTCTTCCCTTCTTCCTCACTCCCCCCCCCCCCACCCCCGCATTCCCCTATCCCCACCCCACTCCTCTCGCTTTTCCCTTAATCCCTTCAAGCGGATCTCAGCCTCCTTCGACAGTTTGAAGCATTTTTAAACTCTAGGCACTTTGTTATAGTTAACTGCTCTATATATGTAGGGTCTGTTGCGTATATATGAGTTCACTTGAGTCTGTCAAGCTTTTGAGAAAAAATACACATATAAGTCAGTAGCCTCCATTGTTTTATCCGTGATTTGTGACACGGATAATTGTTTACGTCTTCGTTCTAAATTATGCAATGAATAAAAAAAATTGAAATTTTATTTCGTTGAAATTTATTATGAGATTATTATCACGTTGCTTACTTTATAATAATAAATCAACAAAGAAAAAATTTTAAACGAAACTTATGTCCAATAATATTTTAGTTGTATGCGGGAATAACTGACATTTATGCACCTTTGTGGCGCATTGTGGAAAATATCATTTGATGATCGTATTTATGTAATGCTATGCTGATTTTCTTAATCAAAATTTTTGGTTGATTTCGATAGAGAGAAAAAAAAACATTCAATCGAGAAGTTGGAATAATTTCTGATAGAATGATGTTGTAAATTTGCGTTAAATGCATGCGTAGAATGCAATATCATAATGAAAAGTTTCGTCAGAATCCAATGGATTATCACATGTGTTATTCAGTTCAATCTACAGGTGGGTTATTAAAATCCACGAAAATATTACAACTCAAAATTGCAATCTTACTCATATTTAGAGCTAGAAACTCTAACATGGATTTTTGCTTATTGTACAATTTATACTAAATGCTGATTATGTTGTTACAAATTATGCTTATTACACTATTGTGCTATTATATGTAATGAACTATTAACATACAAATGTCTATATTATATCAAATCTGTAAATGATATTACTAGAAAGAAGAAGAAGCTCATTAGTGAAACTGAAGCTTTTATTCATCTTTTCATTGGAAACTGGAATTGGCTTTTTTTTGCAACAATTCGGTACTTCTACTCATATTACTGTCATTTTATCGTATTCTTTCTTTGACTTCGTTTTGCGCATATATACTTGAAGATGTCTATACTCATTTGTGTGATTTTGGTGTTAATTGTTTATTCGTTCAAATGTGCTCAGCCTTTCGGTCCTTTTATTGTGGCCTCTAATTGGGCTTTGTACTTTTTGTTCAGACATTTTTGCCTTCTAGTGGACGAATAAGATTAATTTTTTATTGAAGTTTTATTGTTAGTGCAGAAACAAACTGATAAAACGAATACCATAATTCGACAAACGTTTGAAATGAACGATCTTATATAGTTCTTTATTAGCTCAACAACTCCGTCAATGGACGAGAAATTCAAAAATTCCCGATTCAAATCAAGATTCTTGATTTTCAACTTCTTGGGTGGTCCAAGTGGAATAATTATAATAAGCAAGACAGAGAACTGTTGATTGCCCTGACTGTTGATCATTGGTGGGCAAACGGCAAAGTTGAGCAATCCTAGCACTCGTTAGGAATGGGGCGAAGCACAGTGCAGCGATTTTTGGAAGGACTCCGCGTCAAATTCAGCACCGGGGCTGCATACCTTCTCACCTGTTCAGTGGTTCAATAGTTTAGCAGCGGAATTGTTGAATAAGCATTTTCGAGTTACGATTTAAGCCCTTTCAAAGATACCTGAAATTAACTTCATATGTATTAGAGAGCAGCAACACTAAAAATCAAAGGTTTATTTTAGGTTCAAAATCAGTCTATCAGTAAATTACCGTATAAGATTTCAAAGTTTTTGGCAAGTTTTGATCAGCTATATCGATCTTGAAGAAGTGTTTCATAACGTGTCGCTGCACAGAGTAAAAATTTCTGTAGCTGGGATGTTGGCGCAGAAAATGATACCTAATCTTTTTCTGTTGGAAGTTACGCTAAAAAATTTTTTTCGTGTTTTATCCGAGCTCTTACCACGTGCCAAAACTGTCAATATATTATTCGCATACAACCGAAGTTTATAATCCGTTTTAGATCGCAGTGTAAAATGTGTGGCTTTCCTCGCAGAAACGTCCATGACTTAGCCACTTGCGTCTGCCATTTCTTGACTAGCCATTTGCGCCTAGGGCAGTTGCACCTCGATCAATTGTGCCTTAGTCGCTTGACCCTATTATCCGTCAGCAAGTAATTTTTCAGCGTATTTCAAATGAAACGTTTTATGAGATGCACATTGCAGAGGTGACAGGTACTGACGTTCAGCAGATACTTTAGCAGAGGTTTTAACTGAGGTGAAGCCGAATCGCTAGTCAACTAGACGGTAACTTTTCCACTCTCGTTTTGCTTGTTAGTTAGCGTTGCTTGGCAAATGGCTCGATATTTTTTAAGCAAAACTTTTTTGCCCAAGAAAGCTGATTACCCATAACACTTCATCATTTATTCAAGCCTTCATTTCGTTTACTACCTTTCATTGTCCTCGTCTACTTATTTTTCACTATCTTTTATGTTGACTCTCATGTTTTCTTTGGCGTTTGTATCAAGTTTGCTGCCTATATTCGTAGTCCACAACTTTATTAGACGGGTGAAGGGTCTAGAATATCTGCTTGAAAGTTCGAGAAAGAACAAAGAAAAAAAAACCATCAAAATTTCCGATCACTCCTTAATGTATAAGATGTATAAAAACCTATAAAGGCAAAAAGAGTTTAGTATAAACAACGGTCATCGGGCTTCGTTTCACACGGCCTAGGCGAAACGATACGTTTCATGCTTTTGTGAAATGTTGCACTTCAGAAAAATGTTGAAAGAACTCCCTTTATGATTCTTAATTTGGGATACCAATTCACCTATTAATTTATCTCAACTTTTGGTCCTAATTTTTCCATTCCTTTTGGTTTGTTCATTTCCTCCTTTCAGCGTTAATGCTGTTGCGGCTAAAAAATGATGAATATGCACAACGGTTCTCACTCATTCCTCTCGTTCGCATATCTCCTTATAAATACTCATTCATTTTCGTTGTCTCTACCTATGGAAATTATCACTATAACTCCTTCGATGCAACGTCTCTTTTTTATGAGTTCGTTTTCAATTTTAGATTTAATAAACGGATTTTTCACACCTTTTATAACAAAAATATTCAATTGTATATCCACAACTATCTTCACACACCTCGTTATAACGAGTGCGAACCAAGTGATACCAAATGGTTCGTGATGCGCATTCGTTATACTGACAGTAATGTGCCCATTCATTGAGGCACTAATATTTGCATAAAGTACGCAATCTTCGGAGCTAAATTTAGAAGAATGGAGTTCACATATTTCAGCTCTCTCAGAATGTTCCGTCTAATCGCATAAAAGCAATTATGCTGCAATTCTCGTTAGTGATCTCAAGACGAAAATTCCCTGTCGAATTGTCATGATACGGTTCAGCTATGAACGTTGTCGCACATGAATGGAGAGTGGAATCTGTGTAGGTGGAAGTGGAGATAGGGCTGTTGGTGTTGGGTTGTGGTGTTGCATATTTTCGGCTCTTAGAGCCCGTAGTGACTTCCCAAATAGAAGCGTTGTGTGCTATAACTAGCATTGAAGAGTCGGACACAGATTTTTCATTCGAAAGAGATTTTCGTCTTGTGTTAAGGATTCAAGTCATAAAGTACACTAAGTGTTGTCGTGCTTTCCAGGTTGTTCAATAATATGTGTTAGAGTTTGTGATGCCCTTTCTGGAAACGTTGGTTGCTTGACGAGTGGGCCTCGTTTCAATTTGCTCAAATTGACACTTATTCATGTACTTATTACTTCTTGCACTCTTTAAAAGAGAACACATTGTTTGCGTTCCGCATTTTATACCATATTGAAGGTATTCTCGACGTGGTGACGTTTCAACTAAAATATCCGGTGCAATTTTTTTTTCAACGAAGTTTTTTTCGGAGGCACCGAAGATGGCAACTTCAGCAAAACGTGTTATGAAGGCTGCTGTCAACTGGAAGCAGTTGACAGACAAATTAACTCCACAATATGTCACTGAGTTGTCTGCGCTGAAGGTGAGTCGTCTCTCAAATACGAAAACAATTGTTTCCTTTTATTCATTAATTAGTTTGCCATTTTAGTTTCCTGAAGATAAGGGTGCTCCGAAAAAAAGACGACAGAAACGTTGATAATATGTTGATGTGGTAATACCATCTGAGAAAAATGGCATTCAGTAGGCTTGATTTCGTAAGTGTTTCATCAGTGACACTTGCGGACGGCATGGTATTTGCGATCTGAATTAACTTCGGTCTCGGTACCAATCGAGCCTGGAAGCGAGATCGGGAAGCAGATTTAACCATCAACCAAATAGAGATAGGTTAAAGCTGGTCGCAGTAGGGTGGATTTAGCTCATCTTCATATATGGCCACGTTTTAAATCCAATCCCGACCTTATTCCTGGCCGCGGTCAAGATCGGAAGGTGATTTAATCTGGGCTTCGATATATTGACCAGAAGCTTTTCGGGTTTGGACAGTTGACGAATTTCACTCCGTTGAGATCATCACTGAGCGAAATGAGTTGTTTTTTTTTTCGCCACTATCAACAGCTGTGATGTTTCTGTTGCAATCCCAAATGTAATACTTATATTTCATTTCAGATTTTCCTTTACTGGGATAAGTCAAACATGTAATACCTTTTCTTATGCTGCTCAATTTATTTGAGAAATGATGTCTTCTTCTGATTTGCTTTTTCAAGTTTATTGTTCTGGTTAAACTGTTCAGCCAGGATGATGCTTATGGAATCAAATACGAGCGAATGGGCGGGGGGTGGGGGGGGGGGGAGATTAGAGAGAGCAACTTCGACAGTCCCCATGAGTGTTGTTGCGTTGTGTTTTCGACACAATATGAATTCATAGATGTGCAGTCTGAGGCACTATTCTCTCCACTGCTTCGAATCCACCCATGTAGAAGCATGCTACTGCTAAGTTTTGATCTGGTCGTACTTTTCTGCCACTAACCTATCTTGGAGCCTTGACAAGGCCGACTCTTAACCAGCGCAAAAGATGTTGTGGAATGGAGGTGGGCTGAAAATTTCCTCATTGTTCCCGGTCTTCTGTTTTTTCGAACTACCTCCCCTGATTCAATTTTTTCGGCTACTCGTTCTACTACTTGCCGCACTCTTTTATTTTCTTTTGCATTTATGTGCGTCATTCAACTGTAGTTTAGTCCAACTTGCGCATTTTAGTTTATATTTTTTTGAACCACATTCTCCGAGCAGTGCAAAGCAAGCTTGGGGGGGGGAGAGAGGGGCGGGTGTTTGAGGCGTGATCGGTATGAGCTTCGACATAATGTTAGGACTGTACATCGTCCTCACGTTTAGGTGGCTCCACTTCTGAAAAACTCACGGCTGGTGCTTGTAGGGTCAATATAGTCACTTCTTTGGTTTGGTGGTCACCCGACCGGCCGATCTGCCAAAGTACGACTTTGAAGCTTTGAAGAAGCAGATGCCAGCACATGCTGCTGTCCTGGATTCACTGCAAAAGCAGTACGAGTCACTGAAAATCCCATTTGGAGAGATTCCTGATACATATCTCAAGGTTTGCAATATTGTTTTCATATCCTTCATGAGGCATATTAAGAACTATCAATGCATGCAAGTGAAAAGTGAAATAAATACGCTCTCAATTTGCTAGTAGTGCTATCGAAGTGAGAAAATTAGTTTTATAGATTAGATCCAAAGATTAGAAGCGATGCTATGAACTTTGGCTGAAGCAATTTTCAAGAATTCACAACGTTCGAATCTCGCAGCGGTCGTCAGCTAATGGAGTATGGTTTTAGTGTTGTTGTTTTCTTTCTTGAAAGAGAAATATTTGTCGTCAGTGTGTTGTTTTCCATTAAGGAAATTGACGAGTGGACTGATTATAACAACGAGCGCATTAAACTACACGAAATGAAAGCAGCCGATGGCGCTATCGAAGCCCAAAAAGTACGTTTCCTTCTATAGATAACTTTTAGAAACCATTTTCTATGCTCTATAGGAACTCATAATTTAAACAAAGTAGTGAAGAGATTGAAATTGGTTAGCGTTTTGAAGTGGATCTCTTTTCTACGTTTGAAATCTCATCGGAATTTTTTTCTTCGAATCGTTCCTTGGGGCTTGGGGATGTTTTAGGGGCATAAGCAGTATTATTCATTTACAGTGAAGTTTATTGGAAATATCAGATGGTGCTAATTGGAGCTGTTTTCCAGCTAGTGTCTGAACTCAGTGCACATTACTTCATCCCCACTTTGGTTGGTTTCTCTAGCCTTGGAGCTGTATCGTACCATTTGGGGTTCCCGTAACTGTTTTATGGTTTGAGACTTCTAAGATCTGCGATGCAATAATGAATATGATGTCCTTATCACGAATCTTTACGGAATAGAAAGGAATTCATCATTTTTTTTCCCTCCCTGATGCTTAAACTCGCAGATATTTCACTAGCTGAGATATGGCCGTCAGGTGCTCCGACATTAAGGTAGAGGAGAAGTGGGCGCGCGCACCACCTGTGGAACACTTCAGCCGAGAGCACTACGTCGAGTATTTCCCACAGCAGTTCTACGATCTTCGTTACCAAGATCGGGTGCCCGACCCATGTAACATTGGACTCAACGACACCGACATCATTCAGCAAAGGTTCAAGGACTATAAGGTGTTGAAACGTCCCGACAAGGAGGACAGTCACTGATAGATACGACCGCTTCCGACATTTTTTCGTTCATATTGCAAACGACGAGTTTGTTGTAGATACGTGCAGGCAACTAGAGTAACCAAATTTGTCTCTGTTATGCACAGTTGTCCTGCATGAAACATAGCGTGATACACCAGAAAGGAAGGTTTAGTAGGCATGCTAGATATATCGCTGTACAACGACACGTATTGCCTGCCGCACTAAGCTCTCGAGCGCGTCGCTGTCCACCAAAATTCGTCGAGTGCTTTTTGTTTTCCTGTCTTAGCGTCCAGGTTTCGCCGCCATTCTTCCCATCAGGTATGATGCCAACTGTAATTCTGCTGGACTGTTTATATGTTTTGATCCATTTTCGTTTCTTTCACCCGGCACAGGGTACTTTTACGTTCAGATGTGTAACATCCGATCGAGGTATGGAGCAACATTCTCTAATCAGACAGAGCAACAATTCTGCGGAAGTTCATATAAGCAGATATGTAAACAGACCTTATATGTAAAACAATTCTTTTACTATCCATCCGCTATGCCAGAACTAGTTCAGTTTGCCAACTCGACGAGGGCGGTTCAGCTCCAGTCAAGCACTTTATAATAAGATTTTTAAAGGTATTGCCGAGAAACGAGGCTGCAGGATAATTCCACCGGGGTTTACAGAATGTTAAAACAAGGAGGCGATCATGTAGCTGTTTAGTGGGAAGGCGAAAAGCGCAGCGAAGGGTGCGAGTAAGAAAGGATGGGCGATGAATTGCATCGGAAAACGATGGGTGATGTGAGATGCGTCGTGTTCATAATAAAGGCACGCTTCCACTAGTAGATACCAGTCCATTGCTGCGGTTGTGCCCCTTCCTGACGCTACACAAAATACTCTAGCGGATACAAGTAAGACCATCTGTTACACACTGTCGTTCGTAGGGAATTCTGTTCGCTCCGCCAAATGCAACGGTGTCAAACTTCAAAAGTTTATGTGAAACAGCGTGTACATCAACAAAAACAACACGTCGAACAACCAATAAGGCACCGCGCCCCACCGCGTGAGCCATTGAAGATAGGGACAAATGAAACAGAGGGACCGGATGAACGAAACAAGACTTTCAAACTAAAACAAGGAGAGGAACGCGTAAAACAACGAAATCTCACTGAAATCCCAACAGTGCTCTTCATTTCACAGAGACAAATAAAACAAAGAATTCTGAGGGCAAAATCGCCATTCTACAGAACCACAACCAACACACAGCTCCACGGCACACAACTGCTTCCAAATCTGTTGGCAGAGTGCCTCGTTGGGATGCACAGACTCCCCGACAAGGTACTCATGTCTGCCAACAAAGACTCTCATGTCCGATCACAAAATTCAAAAAGCTGACTTATTTGGCACGAATCCGGTACGAGCTTTATTAGTTGGATTAGTTCGTCCTCCCATCACACACCCAATTGTAACGGGAAGTTTCGGATTTTAATGGTTTAAATAAAAATAGAATTTACGCTTAAAAAATGGCGCTTCTAGCGTCACTGGGCTTGTCCAAAGCACATGACGCCTGATTCTTCAAAACCTGTTCAGAAAACTATTCAACATGCTCAACTTAACGTGAATATTAACTTTGTACTTCGCCAAACCTGGTTCCGCGTCCGCCACACCTCACAAGACTCCTCGGAATCAGGCCTCAAAATTTCATTAAACTTGTCCCTGAGGCTTACTCAATATGTCGAACAGCAACATCACCTCAGTTTCCCGTTAGAATCGCCTCCACATTTTACACTCCCATCTGCCACGCGTTGTGGTGGCACTTGGTGACCGTCTTCAGTCCATGGAGGATGCTGGGGGTGCAGTGGACTGGAGATGAGTTTAGCGAGAAACAAAGCTGAGGTTCGTTTTCACTATACTGATTAACCTCTGGACAAGTTTTGGTGGGCTTCTGAATTCTAAAGGTGTATCACCTCAAACGATGCCCAACGACGACAGAAGCGCCAAAAAATTCATTTTTCCTTCACTCACCAGAAAGTCCTTGAAATACTCGTCAAACTCCAGGACTTCTGTTGTTGATCGGCCCCAAGGCAGAGGGAGCATTGAATCTGCTGACCACCTCTCCCTTCAAAACGCTCTCGTATGCCAATCAAACCAGCTTAATTAACCTTTACAAGGCATCCAAACAATTACACACAGCGCGAGAATAGCTGCCCCTCCCCACCCGTACACATTGAAAGCATCCGTACGAAAATACTGGCAGTTTGGCGCGAAACGGCGCCGTGATACACAGATCCAAAAGCGAACCAGCTCACGGGTTCGAAGGACTATCGTCTGACAGGCTTGTTGACAACTGGATTCTTAACTGACGCTCCGGCTTTCTTGACGCCGTGTTTTCGCTAGGTTTTACCGTGCTGTCCGCAATTCTAATCGCTCTTTTTTCATTTTCAGTTAAACGCTTCATCTTCTCCGACTTCGCCCTGAAAGGAACCATATTTAAAAAGCAACCTCATTTATAATAGCGGCCAACTTTTCTAGCATGACTATGTTCTTCACACCATATCACCATGTGAATAACCTAACTAAGCACGGCAGAAATATATTGTTTTCTCCATTTCCTTGCGTTCGTTACTCCTCCTTCAACTCCGTACCTCATAAGACTTTGTGACTAAGCCAGCATGAAAAATAGTCCTCCTGTAATACGATACTGAACAACTTCCGGGAATTCTTACCTCAAACTGAGAATGCTTTGCTGTGTTCAAGGGTTGCACTGTTTCTCCGACAATCCTTACCTGAAGTAGACAAGTTTGCCGTTGAATGTTCCATTTGGCGGCAGCTTCCCTGCACTCGTAAACTGGACATTTTCAATCAGCTGGATCCGCTCTTTCGTATACGGCCATTTGCTCCAAGGGGTCGTTGGAACCCCTTAAATAATTCCTATTTTATCAGAGTCGTTCTCTAACCGGTTTGCCGTTTCCCTATTCAGCACATATAGCGTGGAAACAAGGAGTATTTCTTGCTAGTATTCCGTTAAAATATATTCCACAACTGCTCGGCAAACTCAAAGGTTCGGGGCATCGGTGCATTTCGTTTTATCTTTTGCAACACATTAACCAGTTTACATTATTGAACTGAGCAAAATACGAAACAGTTGCTTTCTGCATAGGTACAACCACTTTTTGCGCTCTTCGGCTGCATAATATGAACTTTTACATGCAAAAACCAATGGTCCTCAAATAAGGAGTGGGTTAAAGTGAACCTCCTAGAAGCGTTGGACTGATATGCGAATGCTAACGCTGTTACTTTACAGTGAGCCCCGATCAATGCAGCAGTTTGTAACGCTGAGCGACTGAGAATCTATCTTCCTTGTGACTATATTTGTAAGTCCAACTATTTGGCTTTGTATTAGCTGGCCACCAACTTCCTAAGAACAGCTACACCTCTGAAAGAAATAAAGCAAACATCACAATCACTTACTTCGGTGAGTTCAATCTCTTCAAACGGAACATGATAATGAGCGGAGATCTGACGCTTCAGTGCAGCGATTTGGTCCTTGTGAATCGGCGACAACGATAGCTCGCTAACCGACGTAACCTCAAGCGCAGATGGCTTCCAACGACGAATCATCACCGGATATGCCGCCAATCCTGCACGCTTGCACGCTTCTGCGTCCTCTTCTAAAAACTGCTTGCTCCGAACGCCTTTCAAAACGTACTGTGCCAGAGTTGGGAATAAACCGCAACAAAGTTGCACCTTTTTTTCCGGTTTAACTGCTGCATAAATTATGATGATCATTAGGCCAATGTCGCAATGGAGATTGTTCAATTCATTATTTTGGGTTTTTAAACCAGAAGTGTGAAAGAAAAATAGAAGCGACATGGGACGAAGAAGTACTGCGATCTAATATCAACCTCCTACACTGCACAAACCATTATCATGTTGTTCTAAAACTCTGGCAGTTAGTTCTTAAAGTTTGAGTATCTTCCCGGCGCAAATTTAGTGATCACTCCACGACTATTTCGATGTATTCGTAGTTATCCTAGTTCTCTTGATGAACTAACAAGCCTCCGTCTATATTTTAAGGCTGCCTACCCGCTGACAGACTTAAACATTAGTACGCAAGTGAACAAAAAAGCTACCTGTGATAATTTGTAAGTAAATGGTCTTATGCCATTCCTTGCCACGTCCGCCGAGATGATCCGCTAAGTTCAACATTGGTACGCCTCCACCCGTAATCATATCCCGTAAACGCAGGCTGAAATTGAAGGCGGAAATCATGCTATCATTCAAGAACGAATCTTATCAACAAAAATATTCACAAAGTAGCGCATCACTGAAAAGAATCACACAGAACCCCTGAAGTCCAATGATGTATATTTAAAACGACTGTACGGAATGCTGACAGGTAGTGACATCGAAAAGATGTTGAAGCACAGGATGAGCAGATTCAAAAGTGCAAATAACGATTAAGCCAAGCGCAAAGGATAGACCGTCGACCAAAGTATTCCGGAACGAACCAAATATTTTTATGAAGTCTCAAATTACGCTGGTATATGCTTATTTGTGCAGCAATTACTGATTCAAGTTCACATATGCTACGGTAATCTCAGCAGTTTGCAAAGTGTGTATACCATCTAACAACAACGTGTGTATTATGTGTGCATCAATAACAATATGTAATGTGGAAGCATTCGAGTGTTCGGAAAGTTAAGGTTACTTTGGCAGCAAGAAGAAGGACGGAAACGTGGAAAAAAAATGCCCTCTATGCCTATAAGGTACCTTGTCAAGTAATGCTTTGATGCCTAACGTTCGCTTCAAACGGTGCTCATACGCGCAGAACGAACCAGTAAGCCATGCTCGATGAAAAACCAACGATCTGGGAAAACGCGCGACAATCAGCATGCGCGAACGCTGTCGCGCACACTGGCAAGTCATTTCACAGTTTATAATTTCGCCAACACATCAGTCTTGCTTAAGCTCGGTGAGATCACATCACCATCTTCCATTCAGGCTTAACTAACAGCATCTCTTACCTTCCTCGATTATTGTAGCACGAGTGTCTGCATCCCTCCCTGTTCTTTAACCCGGATGTAGTAGCAGATATCCAAAAAGAAGTGCTTACCAACTGAATTCACAGTGAACCGCATAGACCTGTTCAAGCATCTGGTGGCACTTTTGCAGCAATGCTCGCACCGACATATCCACAGTGCCGACCACCTCGAAAAGCAAAGGCCATTTCTCGTGCTGCAACAAACTTCACATCATCAGCACACTTAATTCATGCTTATTTGCTGCTATACGGACGTCTCGAATGAGAGTCATCGAAATGAGATGAACTTTTTGGGTTTTTAGCGATGAAAAATCTTAGCATCACAGCCATCTACGGCCTTCGATTCGATGTTATTCCTTCCATAAATAACCATCTCGCTTCAATGCCACAATCACCGAGCTAAAGAAGTAAATGCTTGCCATTGTGTTATATTCAAGTCCATTGGTATGATGTGTAAACGAACGACACTGCTTACCTCATCAGAATTTAGATCGAAGCGTACTATAGGAATGATCCTCTCGTTCTCCTTGAGTGGTGCGCGCAGCTTCATTGACAACTAAACAGCCTTCTTTTAACATTAAGAAAAGGCAAACATCACAGCTCAGGTAGAGGGCGATCGAACATAACCTCATTCCGGACTCTGATCATGGTGCACTACATATGCAAAAGCAAGCATAACTTCCGCTCAATTATTCAACGTAAGTGCCCCTTTACAGTTAAATGAGGAGCTTAGTCGTTGAAAAAATAAGTTTCTTCATTCTCGTTGCGCATTAAAGGAAACAAGAATCATTGCTAACGACTTCTTCGCAAAATGGGAATGGGTATGACGTCATATCTTAAAGCGTTGCGGAAAAATCGCATAACCACTTTTAACGTTAGCTCAACTCTAGGAATCTACGGTCGTATAATTTTGCCCACAGAGCAAAAATTATTATTTCATCGTTGACAAATTAATCAAACAACGAACGAAATGATTCCGCTCCAGAAACACATAGAAATGCTGTATTCAAATCATTGATGTGATCCGAATAGCCCACATCCGAATAGGTCAATAAAACCCAAACACTGAAAACGAACATAGCAGACGGACGAATAGGCGTCGTAGATGGTCTCATTTTCTTTGGTAATGTTACTTTCGTAACCTTCATCGTCCTCCTTGTAATGCTTGAGTATGGTAAACTGCGACGCTGGTAAGCCTATCGTATCCGAAAGGCAATTCTTTAGTCCAGTCACCAACATGCGTCCGTCAGCATTTATCACCACTTCTGAAAGTCACACCTTTAAATTCAGCTCT
Organism: Ascaris suum; assembly: GCA_013433145.1. NCBI lineage: Eukaryota > Metazoa > Nematoda > Chromadorea > Rhabditida > Ascarididae > Ascaris > Ascaris suum. Next base: position 3,151,717 of record CM024187.1, read on the forward strand.
CTTTTTAAATACACTGTGCACCGAAAAACAGTGAAACCTCATAATTGCTTTCACGACAAAGATAACCTCTGCTTTCATTGAAGTCTTCCTCATGAAAATTCGTTTCAGTTTTCAACGGCCGTTCGCTTTAATAGTTCCCAAATGACTCCCAATTAAACAGCTAATTGTCTTATAGCACTAAACAGTACAACAGCATTTGCTAATGGCCGCTAGCATTGAATAGCGGATCACAACGATCATCTGCACAAAATGGAGGGAGGTCGAAAAATGAAAAGCCGATAGCCCTCTATCTTGAAGACTTACTAAGAGTTCAGAATTAAGAAGAACAGAAAAGTGAAATAATCAATATAACAAAACACATAGGCCGACTCTCTCAGCTTACATGTTTTAAGTCTTCTTCGTTTCTTGGATCCAGTAGAAGTCACATACCTTTCCCATATGCGCATATAAACTTCTCATGATGTTGCCTAGCTACGCAAACAAAAATGATCAGATCACATCGTGCTATTATCCTGCAAGTAACTGTGGATCGTATAAGAGATGTTACAACTAAATTTCTGAGCTTTACAACCTGTCTACCTAAACACAACCAGACTTAGCTCGAACTCCGCCCAATTCGAGTTCAATTTTCGACGGTAATCAAAAAACTCTCAATCGAATCAAATTTAACGGTAACAAATTAAATATTAGAAAGATGAATGACTACGATAACCACTGCAAATTTCATAACAGAAAAAGTTGTTTTGATGAAGAAGCATACCGTTCTGGTGCTGGCCGACCACCTTGTCCATCACGACTATATCGTTTAGTACCGCTGAGGAAATGCAAGTACCGCTCTTAATCGTTCCAGTTGATGAGTGCGAGGTGAGTGTATGCTCCTCAACCTGCTCTACTGGTGAGACCTTGCCACTTTTAGCCGGTGATTTTACGCCCACTGTTTTCAGCACTGCATCGAATGTGCGCTAGAACACAACAACCGTATATGCGTCGCAGAGAAAAAGCATGCTCATTCCCCTTCCCAACTGCATTAGTCCAACTACATTTGCCTAATAAACATCCTGCTGTAAAACAGCATTGATAATTTAGATTTTTCAAAGAAGAAAGCAAATCCCTTTAAGCCCACCCTCCTTTATGATATGCTTATAGTTAACCGATGCTTAGAAGTATTGGGCTACCATCGACGAATTTCGTCAAAATTCAAAATTTCACACGAAGATCATATTCCAAACAATAAAAAGAATAGATTTCTCTTCACACTGAGTCATCAGTTCCTCATTCCACCTCAAACAACGCTATTCTCAGATCTTAAAGTATATGGAAAAGACCTTTCGCACGCAACATATATGACAGTTCGCTTAGAAGCTGTGGCTTAGTAACAGAGGGTGAAAGACTCATCCAAAAAAAGTAATTAATCACATACACAAATCAATTCAGAACCTGCATGGGTGGCCAACTCGAGTCTAGTCTTGAACAAACGAATTAAACTACAATAAAACCATTCAATAGAAGCCCATAATAAGTCGGCAGCAGGCAAAGAATATTAGTTAATGAAATGAGTAAGAAGCACACCTCGAAACGCACACTTCTCTCATACGGATCTGCTTGCTCCATATCACTGATGTCCTCAACTTCGGAAAGCGAAGGTGAGTGAGGTGGCAGGCTTATGTCACTCAGTACACTCGACCCATCGCACTCCTTAGTACAACGCCAATTAAATACAATTTGTTCACTTCCAATAAAATGCGACCATCCGATCGTCGAACTAGGATAAAATGCAGTGCATACTGCTTATCCAATTTAAATTCAACGGAATGAACGGACGGAAACAGCCTCAACGAATATCAACTCCTGCGTTCAGTTTCTTACTATAAAACCATAGTAAATAGTGCTGGTGACATAGTGTAAAGTGACCGTCCTTGAAATGTCACAACTAAAGCAAGTGCCCCTTTTATTGCTCTATCAACAGTGCCTCTTTCTTTACTCGACTCGATAATTCAGTTACGTTAAACCACTGTTGTCACTGCTCAAAACGCGTAAAAACATTGCATAATCGAAAAGAACACAATGGAATGCAATTCGTTCTTGCTTCACTTTTTCGCAAATCATGCTCTGCCATATTACATCAAAAATCGAAGTCGCTTAATAGACTGGAAAAAAAAATTGAAGAAAATGTCTCGAAACATTGAGAGAGATCGATAGATGGCGAGAAAGCCGAAAATAATCAGAACGAAAAAGGACCAACAACATCGGAGCCAATGTGAAAGAGCAGCTATCGAGCGATAAACTCACACGAATAACTCTCAAAGCGTAAGAAGCTTCATTTCGCAACTAAAGGGGATATTAACAGCATTCGAAACAGTTTTTGCCTGCCAGCGAACAGTTATGGCAGTGGTATTTATTAAAGTGTGAGTAGCGGAAATGAGCTAGCATCAATTCACAGAAGCAAGACAAACTCTTTATACTATCAGTCATCGAGAAACGTCACTCACCATCATGTACTTCTCATCATCCGACGTACTAGGCGAAGTCGGCGAACGCCGCTCCTCCATTAACGTTGGCACCTGGGGAGACTGCGCTTCCTGCACGCCTTGCATACTGTCGGCCACATCGCGTGAAGCATCCGTCTTCTGACTAGGCGCCGGTAATTCATTGTCCACCGTTGGGTCGAACACGGTGATACCCATATGCTTATAATCTGCTTAAAATCGAAGTATTGCTGCATACCACGAACAATGACCACTTTCTCGCTTCATAAGCGTCGGCAGTACGGCATATGCCAATTTTTCCTCTTCCCTGACAGTCACTGCCAACTGCAGCCTTTAGGCTCTTCTCTAGCAGCATCTTGCGATTACCCCCTCCAAAAAACCATCTTTAAAGAGGATGACGACAATAACTAAAGGACAAATAATCGTAGCTGAGGCCATCCTAGAAATTTTTCTTGATGACTTTACAGTGTAATATAGAAGTCGGCTGTTTGACTGAGCCCATCCGTAGTGAACGATTTTAAACGGTTCATTTCCTACCGTCGCCAAAAATTGTTTCTGTGAGGGAGAACGATAAAGACACCAAAAATTATTTCAGTTAGGGAGCCATGAAGGGCTGACATATATATATCCAATCAAGCATTCAATTATCTTGAGCAAACCAACCCAGTACACCCAGCCTTTCAACTCATTAGGGGAACCATGTGGGGAGGGAGTGGGGGGATACCGCTATCTGCAACCACCACGCCTTTCATCTGAAGTGCAATGTTACAAAGCAACTGAAAGCTCAAAGCTGGCACCCACTGATGAATGTCTAAAATCAGATATTGGGAAAATGATTTATAATACTACCATACTTAAGACGTATCATGCATGTGAAACCAAGGGTGGGACATCCATCGAGACCCAGTGACGAAACAACCAGCACAACAAATAGTACTCACCGTCAGTTGGAAGACGGATTCTCAGATTCATCGAATGCCTCTTGCGATCCAATACTTTGAACATTCGAGAGCTTGCGAAATCGACAAGCCGATCTTCATCTCTGATGGGTCCAGGTGTGCCAGCGTCCACGTAAAGCTTAAGCAACGAAATAACTCACATGTTGCGCTACACTTTTTAAAGCGTCTACTATCATTACTGGGTTTAGATGCTAGCAACCAAAAAGGCTGCTAGTGTGCCAAAGACATACAATACCGAGATATCGTACATCTGGTTACATTCCAATTCTTCAGACGCTGATCTCTCGGCTAGAAACACGTCGACATTTCATTGCATTGCCGGAGTGTCACTAGGAAGGAAGGATTCCACTAACAGCGTAAGACAGTCGACATAACGCTACAGATTCCGGAAATATTTCCGGTCTATAAACGAAGGAAGTCGTGGAAGGAAATTATCCATTAATATTCCCATTTAAAGTTAGAGTAGGCTTGTTCGACTTTGTATGTCGTCAGATGCATATATGTTATGCAGTGGCGATCTTCATGACAGATTACACCTTTCCATCTAATCCGGATCAACCTTTTCAAAATTGAACGCTCCAAACCACCACTGTTCATCTAACTCTACTTTTGTTGATAACTGCGAATATATTAAGATTTATTGGTTGCACTCTTCCTATTTTCTTCTAGAAAAAAAACTTTTATAAGAGGAAAAACTTTAGCAAGTTCTCTCTTATTTCTGGTTCGCCGATGTTTCAACTTTATAGTTTGGGGATGATAGTCTAATCGCCAAATGCAAAAAGAAATTGCCAGCATCATATTCGTGATGCTATCACCCTTTACAATGGTTGCATTTATTCTTTCACACTCACTTCAGGACAGCTACACGATTCGTGCTAATTAAAAAATCACGTAGAACTTCGTTACCTATATATCAAAATTGTATCGCAATATTTCTGCGATACATGCATTCAATCGGTGATGAATGAGGAAGCACAATTAAACAGTTTAGTTCTCTGCTTCCTGCTTCCTGCTAGAACGAACTGGCATTTATCAGTCCTCACGAGGCTAGCAACCATACCTCACGCATGAGGCGATTAGTATGGCTTGTCCACGAGTTAATTTACGATATTCTTAATTATCATTAAGCGTAAAAATATTCGAAGACCTGTGGCTATGTGTCGACTGTCTTCTCTTGTTAGGTTAGATTAGTTTTCGGTAAATGTAAAAAAAAAAACCTAATTAGAGAAGCCATGAAATGAAGAAAGAAGTGACCACGGCAATTTACATCCTTTAAAATGGAAAACTTCTGTGCAGAACTTTGTTGAAATGTTGCTATGAAAGTTTCATAATGATTACATTATGAACACATACAAAACGGTTTACTGCTATTAAAAATCAAAAGAAAACTCTTTTGTTAGTGCCCTTCAAGAAAACACTGCAGCTACCACCTGGAAGTTCTCATCCCTCTCGCAATTACAAACTTTAAAAAAGTCTTTTCAGACCGTTTCAGTCAATATTTCTCACCTCTTTCCTGAGGAAATACTTCATGAGAACTAATAGATGTACGTTCACATAGACTGAAAAATTATGGAGACAATATGACAATTTGGAACGGATGTCTAACGCAACAAAAAAATCTGAGCCACTTCCTAATTACAAATTGAACCGACCGGACCCTCCTTTAATCCTTAAATCCTTTCTTTGCCCCTCTCTACTGCAACTTATATTCCTTCACTGTGGTGATATCATCTGCGCTCAGGCAATGCCAAGGTAAAACGACAACAGAAAATGCTGAAGTGCAAGAGCTGACCGTAACAGAGGTCATCGTACTGCCAGCAAAAATGAACGACGCTCGAAGGTCGCTGTTGTCAAGAAGAAGCATCGTCGCCGCAGCTGCCGGGCCCTTATCTACTACAAGACGCACCATATGAGCCTCCTCATATGCTTCCGAGTAAAGCTGCAAAACTTTCTCGTTCAGCAACAAATCAGATGGCGCCCATAGTTCATCATGATCCAGTATCAGTTACGTCAGCATTCAACAAGTCACAAATCATTAAAAGCGGAGTCAGAGTTGAGAGTCTCATCACTAAGCACGACTCATGGCAAGAAAACTTTACAGACAGCCGTAACGACCTCGTGCCTCAGCCATCCTTTCCTCCAATCAAAGTGTAACTAGCTCTTCAACTATGTCACTGCTTAAAATATGAGAAAAAGCCTTACCAAAGCCAACTTCATCTTCATCATGGCGACGGTCTCCGATTCAAAGAACTGAACCAAACGAGAGTGAAGCAGGGTCAAACTTTGCACATCGACAGGCACAACACTTAACGTTAGGCCACCTATATCGGTGACCCTGTAAAACGATGGCATAGTGCTTGGCTTGCAGTCAAGCATGAAGTGTACGGTCGATGGATGACCCATTTCGTTCACACAATTCGGAAACACGTCGGCTATCGTCATCTGGAAATCTATTTTTGTCTCACCAAAGCACACTTTCACTCCGCCAGGATTAATTGGCTATCATGCTGTTCTATCAACCCATCTTCCAATGTGATTCCGGTCTGCCTAGACACACAACCACTACATTCCCATCTAACATTACGTTAGGGACAAGCGAATTTTGGCAATCGCAGTCCCGATCTCATTTCCGGCAATTACAATCTCATCGAGAAACACTTCGTTTTTTGCTCATCAAAGTCCCCATTTCTAAAATTTTTCCGGAATTCTGATGCCAACAAGGTCACCTCCCCCTTCCGTCCACAGCACTTATATCTTGAAAAAAAGTCCTCTTGTCAGCGAAAACCAATTTCATCGACGTCAACAACATATATTCGCCGAAGCACGATCAACAACTTGATACAGTTCGTGACGAAAACAACGAAAGATTCACAGACATAAAATCGGCCCAATGCCATCAAATATGGATGACTCCTTCCCATCTCAACTTCTTGGGATCTTTTTTGATAATTTCTACAGCTGTAGAGCTCTGAATAAACAGGAAGTAAAAATGAAAAATTTTGATCAATGAACGTTTAAAAAAACATTCCAGCGAATTTTGGCAGGAAGCTGATTCGTACAAAATACGTCGAAAAATGGGAGAATGCCTCTCCGTGACAATTACTTCACGTAACCATATCCCGGGTCTTCAAAAATGGGCCTTCATGGCAAGCCTATACCCCACTCCATTCCTAAGCGCTTGCAATGTCATCTTATCAACCGCCCCATTCTTCTTCATTTTTGTCCTTAAATATCTCAATGAAGAGTTCCAAATATACGTAAGTGTCAAGAACGATATTCGAAGTGTAACTAATATCATACAACATGTTGTTCTCACCATCTCCATCTCTTCTTCGGTGAACGAGCCCAAGATGGCGAACTTGAAACTGGCACATTTCAATAGCCTTATGTTACCAGTCGATTTCGCCTCCTCCAAATCGTTGAAATATAGCACACCCTGTATGAGTAGATCGCACAATACAGTAGAGTGCGGGATCTTCAGAACGCGGACTGCCTTAGCCGATCCGATTGGCATAACGCCATTGAAGAACAATTCCACCTGAAATCGGCACATATGTGCAGACACCTCACTTATTCCCTTGTAATTCCAGATTTTTGGATGTGGGTGCAAAATTTGCATGTCAGCTGCGGGCACAAAAAGTTGATCGAAAATCCAAGCGTGGAAGCACTTCTATGCATAATTACGCGATACAACAGTTGAGAAGACCACATCGGTTTAATACGAATAACTAAAGTGGCGACTGAAGTGATGTGCAAAGGATATCGACTGCAACCTAAAGCCACTCTGTTAATCCGTATCAGCGCCGAAGATGGATAGACGGTTAAGAAAATAAGCCGATTAGTGTTCTTCGATATTTTGTGATGATATAAAAAAAAAGGAAATTTTTAAACATATGCAAACATCACGACGCGTACTGTCATCAGTAATCTCGAAAGGAATTCAATCTGAAGCGGAGACAATATGCCGTACAACAGAAAAAAGCAAACGCAGTAATTCAACACATTAAAAAACGATTCAGAAGAGATCTCTTTTCTCGCTGTACTTGAATTAGTGTTTCAATCAACCATCCGAGTATTACAAGAAGGTATACGACTCTTCATGAGCATCTCAGTGAATTCATGGGAACTTCTAGATTTCTTCAGGATTTGTAACGAATTCTGAGAGGCTTTAATTTGTACTTTTCTTCACTATACGATCCTTCGAGATTTACACCCTGAAAACTCCTCCCATTAAACACTACTATATAAATATCGTAAAGGATTGGTTTCAAAATATTGCAGTAAACATACATTGACGAACGTCTCTTCGACACGTTTGATCTTCAGCTTTTCCTCTTCTTCAACTTCCCAACGCTTTAGCAGAGTACGCAAGTGCTGCGGTAGATTCACTGTCTTCACGAAGTGGGCGTTCTTTTGGCGATCGATCTGTAATAAAGCTGTTATCTGATAGCCATAATTCCCTATAAGACTTTTCTAACAAGAAAGTTAAAAAACTGATGCTAAGCGATAACAATTTTAAAGTAAAATTTCAACAACTCAAGAAAATTTATGCATAAAATATTGAACGGATAACAGAAATCTGAAAACGATACCAGCTGAGAAACAAGCAAGAGCTTAGTAAAAAATGACCCATGTGTTACGTAAATCAGCTAGTAAGCTTCAGAGATGAGAAGAAATAAATGAAACAGCTAACTCTTCTATACATGAGCATATATGCATTGGTGTTGCTGGAAGACCATCCACCGCCTAAACCACCAAACGTTCGATGAATATCGTCGCGGGTGGCCGGCGTTACAGAGGAATCATTGAAGCAAAACCAAGAATCCTGATCCATGTTTCTGTAACACAAATTGTTCTCCTCTCTAGTGCCTCTCTAAACGCAACTTTACGCTAACGTTTTACAAAACTTCACATTTCATGTGCAACGTATTTTATTAATATCTAATGACTATGCAATGAGCCTTAATTAGGTCGATAACAGAGCAACTAACAGTGCAACAATGCAGTCCTTATGACTCTCTATTACAACATCATATTCGTCGTAGATTTGCAGCACTTCACGCGTTGCATCGAACCGTTCAAATTTTTTTCCCCACTATTCAGCTGCAGTCAAATCCTCAGTACTTGCGAAAGCTAAGCGAAACCATAAGAGATAGCGAAGTATCTATTAGTTATTTGAACGTATAAATATGAAAGCGATATCGACACTTGCTCACCAGCTACAATTGGCCTACTCCATTAGTGATGAAAAAAATTGCCGTACGAAGTGTCCTGAAAATATACAGAAGCGATCAATGAAGCGACAACAAACTTGATGTAGGCAAAGTAATGCCCTCCAGCAGCACAACCTTGATGAACCATCACAGAGAACAGCTCATACAAATAGGGACCATCCCTCTTGATGGCTGCCTCCACCTTCTCTCGGTTTATACGAAGTGCTTGTCGCTCTGCTCGCTCAACTGTAAAGAAGCAATACCAATCATTACTGTTGCGCGATGAGCAAATTTCAAAAGTGAGCAGCCTAAAATATCAGGAAGAAGAGAAGAACAATCAATACTGTTATTAAAAACCTCAACGCACGGTCCAATGTATTCAAAAAGGTTCTTTGATCAAATCAAAAAATGCAAAACGCTGCAGCTGAGCCCGCAGCACGCATCATTTCTGCAAACCTCTCCTCTAAACAACAGCACCAACCCTAATACAATTAATTCGCCTAATAAGCCATGAACTGCACAAGGTATTTCCCATAAGCATATTCATTAAGAGATCAAAATGTCTCCACTTTCTTCGTCGCCAGTCACACCCTATAGTGAACATTTAAACACAGCTGTGAACATCTTTTGAAACTCCTTCATAAAAGTAATATTACAACTTGAAATTTGCGGTCTCAGAACATGTACTAATTGCCAGCATCATTATTTCCGTCAGAAAGCAAAACAAAGCAAAAGGAAAAAAAGAAAAAAAGAATAAACAAACAGCTAAATGGCATAAAATTTATTGAAATCCCCACCTATTCTTTCCACCAAAATATTTGGACTGTGCAGAGAAAAAAAAAAAGTTTTAAACGTGTTTCTCAATGAATGCTATTATTTCCTTGAAAGTTTGAAGTCTTCCTCACGTAAAACAACGAAACCTTTCAACAAACGAAGTTAAAAAGCAAACATCTTACCATAGCTAAGTTTTCGCGGAGGAGGCGGAGCAATCACTTTCCTGAAATAAAATAAATAATAAAGATTTGGTAAAGAGGATAAAAAAGATCAACAGCAATCATTTACAGTCAACACCTGAAATCTACGAATACGCGCCTGATGCGTGAAGTTCTTTACTCCCTAATAAACAACAACTTCTGCCACTTTTAGTCGGTTCTCTCGTCCTAGCAATTCTCAACCGTAAATTTCGTTTCTTTCAACTAATCTATGAATAATGCACTATCGTGTTTCCGTTGCATTACCGTTCATATACATCACACTGCTCTATTGTCCTCAATGGTGCGTACAAGGCATCACACCAACCGACAGCATACATCTCTGAATGATTCACCCACAACGAAACGGCAATCAACAAAACAAATCCGAACCTGTCAACAGGCTCTGTGTTCTTGGTTGCTTATTTCCATCACCGTGCACAAATTCGTTCAAGTTCAGCACCAACGGAAACGTCATTCTGCAATACTCGCGTCATTACTTGTCGATGAAGCTTCCTTGTAATCCTTTTTTCGCCAACTGGTAGAATATAACGCTCGATGATATTCACCAAAAAACCTACTATCTGTTTTTAGTCACAAAAGAAGGGTTAAATACATACTTGTCGTTAAGCTTGATACGATGGAATGTGTTTCGGTCGAATTTGAAACGCTTCAGTAGGATTGTCAACACATAGGGGAGATGTATGAATCGAAGTCCCTGAAAACAGCGCCTAAATTAGCGTAATGTATAACTGAAATGCGATTAGCTAGTCCGATTCTATATAATCTATATTCTATATAATAATAATAGAGTAGATCGTAATCTATTTTCCATTTCGTTCACGTTATCTCAAGAACGCTTCGCTCAATTCGCGTCGTTTTTTTCTTTAAAACGTTGGAAATTCCATGCTTACGAGACCCTTGTTTTCGGTGGATGCATTGCGCTTCTGGATTGAGATATTCTGGATAGTATGGATTTTCTGTAGTTAAGCACTTTAGCCGATATCTTTTTGTGTGTTGTCCATGTTTTTTGCATCACATGTGCAATCATGCGGCGCATCTTGTCGGTTATATGCCAAGTGACCAGAAAAACCCGAATATGAAAATTTTTCCAGAAAATGTTGGAAATGTATGGAAATCAATACAGAAACGTTTATATCTTTGTGATTTTGAATTTTTCTGTGCGGTTTTCTTAGGATCTCTTGGAAATGGGGGACCATAGGCGCCGGTGTATAAAACTTGCGAATATTTAGTGATCCTGGCGAGATAACCGTCGGGGATCCTGAAAATGGTTTTTCCGCTATATCTCCGCTCCCGTTTGGTGAGTTGAGATGGAACTTTTTCTGTTATGGATGACCTTCGATGCTGCAGTCGATTCCTTGAAAAACTTTCCGATCCGACGAAAAAATTTGGCAAACTGCCAACTTCGTTTTTTGCAACTTTCTTTTCCTTCATTCCAGCTTCTCGTTCCACCCCCATCCTGCTTTTTCAGGATATTCTGGACTCTTTGTGTTTTCGGTCATAACTTTTTTCCGCATAACCGGAGGCGGCGCGCGTCGAACCATTCGACGCCCCATGCAATTCCCTTTCCAACAGTCTATAACATGCTTGGCTATTTCTGGCGCAATTCCTGAAATTTGCATTTGGTGGCGAAATAGTACGCAAGGGTGAGATGGACGGACAAATCATATTATGCATTCATAACTGCTTCAATTCCGAACGGATGTGGATGGCGCCTTTTTTGCAATCAGCATTCAATTCTCTACTGATCGTGGTTGAACGTTGCGGTGAATATGGGAGAAAAGAAACTGAAAACAGTTATTTCCAGTAATGACGATTTAATTGCTGTCATAGCCGCATCTGCAAGATTGTCCTCGCTTGACAGTGTCACTCGCACTGAGAGTGGGAGGTGCAAGTGTGTGTAAAGCGAGTGGTTAGTGCGTGGGTGGTGGAGTGCCATGGGGGCGCGGTACGGGGTTTGGTCGTCTTTTCCGGTTGTTTTTTCCATTATTTTTCCTTACCAAAGCCGGTTTTTTCATAGCAACAACTACACTCCGACGAAAGGGAGGTCAAGGGACCTCAGCCCCCCCCCCCCTCTGACCTTGATATTTAGCACTGAAATAAAAAAAAATAGTTAATAGATCCGTATCCTCAGTTCTACATGCGATCAACATAATTTCGCTTTATCTCTTCTTCCTGGACCTTCTAATTTTCACTACTGTACACACTGTTCTTTAATAATATGTATCATTTGGATTGTTTGACATCGAGTTTGTTCATTACAAAAATTAATTCATGTGAATTTTTTTAATAAAAATGTACTATAATAGATAATTCGGCATTTTTATCTCGCCAACGGATGGGCCCAGGGAGTTATGGTTTCATTTTTCTAATAGAACTTTAAAAGCTCCATCAAATGTCAAATAAACTATTTCAGTTGGGAAGAAACGTTGAAAACCGATTCCACCGGCCAGCTCTTGTGAAATTTCGATTTTTGCGGTTTTCGTTCTCGATCGGTATTCGATATTGCTGTAAACGGTCTCTTCATTTGTGATGTGCTCGACGAGATCTCCCAATGACATATGTAATACCCTCTAGGTTCAATAGGTGCCGAGAAAAAAGTTCCGGAAAATCGCAATTTTTCAATTGTGTGGAAGTAAAGCAGAACAGGGAAAATTTGGAAAAATATTTTTTGCTCCGGATTTCCATTATTTTCTTATCAAACGATAGAAATCGATGAGCCGATGACGCATATATGCATTTTTGCCGCGTTCTTCGACCAAAATGTAAGGGGAGATCAAAGTAGATCAAATTGTGAAGGTAGATGAAAGTATCAGAGTTGATCAAAATATGAAGATAGATCCAAGTAGATCAAAACCTAAAGGCAGATCGAAGTGTGAAGACAGCTCAAACCATCAAAGCTTCATATTTTGACTTAGTTTAGTACTTTGATCTAGCTCCACATTTTGATACAGTCTGATCCACCGTCATATCTTGATCTACTTTGATCTGCTCTCACATTTTTGCATTAGTGTGCAATCTTGTGGCGTATGTTGTCGGCTATAGGCGGAGTGACGGAAAAATCCTGAATATGAAAATTTTCCCGGAAAATGTTGTGCCATTCGACGCGCCAGACAAATCCTTTGGAAGGATCCATAACGTGTGGCAGGCCAGTTTCTCAGTAATTTTTGTAAATAGCATTGCGCGACTAAATAGAAACAAATGTGAGAAACTCACACTAACGACTACTCTCTTCCCATAACACCAGCTGCAGCGGAAAAAGGCAGGGGGTTCAAGGAGGCGGAAGCCCCCCTTGTGCATCAATTCTTCGAATGATGGTAATTTTATTGCGAACGCGGAAGAAAGCAAGAGGTTCAAGGAGAGGGGGGAGGGGGGGGTGGGGAGTGCCAGCAGCCCTCCTTGTGCATCAATCCTTCTTCGAATGATGTTCACTTTCTTATGAACGTTTAGAAAGGTTACAGGAATCCAATTAATACAGAAGCTATTTTAACCTTTCGTTCATGTTATCGCGCCGAAGGCGCGAGTCTATTATCCATATCTTCATCTTCTGTCCTTCCGAGCGCCGAAAGCTCGAGTCTGTTGTGTATTACTTGGCCTACTGTCTTTCTCTGACTTGGTGAGTGATTTGGTCTGTGAGAAAATATGCGAGGGCGTGGCACAGCGGCGCGTGCCTTGTTGTGCGGGTTCCTGGTTTCTCCTATGTCATATCTCAACCCCCGATGGATGAATTTTGATCCAGTATCTTGCAAAGTACTTCGCGTAAGATGTGGGAAAGTGTGGTACGTGAACAAGTGTAACACGTGCTAATCACACAACAGAAAATTCTTCCACAGTACGACGAATTTCCACAAACCCATTTAGCGCAAAGGAAAGCAGTCGGATTCCTATCGATTGATGATAAAAGATACCTAAAATCAGCAATTCCCTCGTGTCGTATGCAACCAGGATAGTAACACCGTGTTGACTATCGGAACATAAATGCATTAAACACAGCCGCCATCCCAATCCCATTTTGTGACGAAGAAAATGTTATCAAAGGTTTCTAGGAAAAGCCTGCACATAGCTCTATCAGTGCAGGAAACAGATTTAAGCGTAATCATAAATAAAATGTTAAATAACTCGTAAAATCATTCACTTAGTAGTCTCACTCATCCACTTTATTTCAGAGTTCTAACCTTCTAGAATGTAGGACAGTTACATGGAGCTAACCCCGGCGATGCCAAAAGTGGTTTCTAATTGCGATAGCCCAATTCGGAGCACATGATATAATTTGAGACGTCAACAGCTAAATGCTGACTGCAATGTGAGCAAATTCTGAAATAAAACTAACCTTCAATGCGTTCTGATTAGGGCCACAGTTCTCACAACAATATTGGTTGACACCCTCTAAAATTTCCGGCTTCACAAACGCATGAATTGCGTCTTCCTGCAAGAAAATAGTCGCAAATTTTTTGGCAAAAAAGAGAGCAAAGATCCTTCTCTCGTTTCAAAACCAGAGTCTATCCTACAACATCAAATCTGTGGATAAACATAAACGCCGGAAAGACTTTGGACCTCATTATTTCACATATTGTGAGGAAACCGCAAAACTATAACCATTCCATGTATCTGTCGAAAAGAATCTGTCATCGATTTATTGGATCTCGCTCCCTTCGGGGAGAATCGAAAAGTGAAACACTCACATGTGCACTCGTGTATCTCGAAGGTGTTCAGAAGAAGTGCTTGCGTAGCAAAACTTACACAGAACAACATATTCGCTTACCCAAAAATAAACGGATCAACCCTTCACGCTCCCGCACACAAGCACACGTGTAAACCTGGCCACAAATAACCAGTATTAAATTACTGCCAAGGATCTTTCTACAAATAGATGAAACTATATACGGCTGTGCAGTATCGCCATATTGCTTGAAAGATGAGAGTTCGCAATTTTTCAGTGATCAAATGCATGCATGTCTATGTTAATAAGAATATGTTTACACTTTAATAGATGAAGCAAGTTGAACATCATGGATACATGATCAAACAACTGAAACAACAACCACTCAGCTACATCCCAACCTCGCACCGACCTATCAACAGCCAAAATGCAGTGCTAATTCTACTCAGTGTATATTGTAAGATATGCAGTGGCACTAATTTAGCCACATTACTTTCCCTCAAACACTTTAGTGAAGTGTTATTTGCCAATCTTCCTTATTTTTCAGAAGAAAACAATTAAGGAAGAGCGGTTTTAGCAAAATTTTGCCACATAATTTAAAAAAAAAAAACGTTGTACAGTGGTACTGAAGGAAGAAGGGTTAGTGCAATAGACCAATGAAGGTATTCGCAGCAGTCAATTAATCAGAACATCTTTAATGAAGCAGAAGGCCGTGGATCCGCTCGGGAACGAAAAAACCTCACAGGAAAAAAGTTCGAAGACTCACACCTAGTTTACATTGCAGACATGCACAACTTGAGAATAGTGTAATAAACAGCACGAACCACACTCTTGTAAGGATCATCTGTTCCACCATTATTGATCGCCAGCGGCAGATCCAAGAATGCGTCTGCCCTGGTATTCTCTTTCTTACAGCTTAGACATCTCACAAAGTCGACCACTGTCCCTCTAAAATCATGAAAAGGTTAAAGAAAAAAGAAAGATTTGAGTTTGAAAAAATGAAACCGGAACGCCTCCTGAAAAAGGGAATATAATACGAGAATGAGCGCCGAAAAAATACAATCCGCGACAACGAATCAGCCCTTGCTGCTTCAAAGGAATGATAAAGAAACCTTCCACTCGAAATAACGCCAAAAAATTCAAGGAGCACCTGTAGAGATCGTGAATGAGTGTCGAGTTGACCGTGTTTCGCCATTTCCGTTCGAGTGCATCGAACATCAGGCGGCAAAGCTCCTGTACGTCATGCTGTTCGTACGCTGAATAAATTTGATTCAAGCCATTGCGCATCTCTTGGAGAGAAAGAATCAAAAATTCGAGGAGAAACAGCAACAGCGAAGTATCGACAGCATTTAAAGATGCACTTTTGACTGTCCCATAGCAACATATCCTTCCTCATAAACCTTTAACTGCACTGATCACAAGATTTTCTTTTCCTCTCCCTCCCGCCTTCAATCTCACCTCTCTCAGCCTCCAGTTCCTCACGTTTAGCTCGAAGCGACAAAAGCCAACAATTCACCAACTACGTGAAAAAGGCCATTCTGTTGGAAAGAGTAAACAGAACGGCATATGCAAGTGCCGCGTATTACTCGCATCGAGAAAGATACATGTAATAGTATTACAGTATTCAGCAGCAATACAATGTCAGGCGACAATAAACAGCAAGTGGCGTTTGCAACTCGGAGAAACTCAAAATTATAGTTCACGACACCTTCCGACAATGTGGCATTACAAGCTGCGACACAGTCAAAAACCTTCATCGGTAGGGCTCCATCTCCCTACATAATCCTATATATTGTTTGGAAAACAAGGGATTGCCGACAAAAACGTATCGCCAGATTTCCAAGTCGAATCTCCATCAGCGAATTTCCAACTCCACTCAAAAGCAACCAACCTTCACGGCTACTCCATCCAAACGATGAGGTGAGATCTTTTGTCTCCAGAGCATCCTTTTCGCTTGTCTGAAGTAATACGAAGAGCTTCTGGAGCTGACATGGAATACTATTGATCTCATCTTCTTGTTTCCCAGGAAACTGCCATCTGCAAGATATTTATCTGGAAACGATGACCTATCCAAAAACGCCTAGCGCACATCTGCATTCAAATGAGGAGTAATCTCGGAATTTTGTCTGCAAACGCAATAATCCTTGCGCATTATTTAAACAAACTACACAAGAAAATCCATTTTATGAAGTTCCCTTCTTTTTCTTAAAAATAAAGAGAAATATAATTCGGGAAATGAATAGAAAAGACATCCCGCTAAAGGCAGAGTAAGCCTGTTGGTACACAATCTAACAGTACTTTAGTCGTTTTTCATTTTTGCTATCAATACAATCATTTTTCCATGAACCCATCTGCTGAAACAAATACACTGTAAGATAACCAACCTATAAACTGCGTTTCTGAATTCCGGAGTCATGTAGAGCGTCTGAACAAGCGAATTGAGGTAACAAGTCATCGCCTGATTGCGAAGACCAACATAGCGATGCTCGTTGTCGTCAAGATACAGCAGTGGTGAACGCATCGGACCTTTACGCCTGGTAGTTTCTAAAGAAGAACATCATATACTGAGGAATCTTTCTCTCAGAATAATCAAAGTAAGGCCTCAACGAAAATGGATAACGAAATGATAGAAACCGCAATAATACTGCTGCTTATTGATTGGCTATTGCAGATCTGTCCAGGCAACTGCTGTTGATAGCTCGTCTCATAGCAGAACAGCTACCAGCTGTGAAAAGATATTCCTCTTCCTCGTAATAATCGTTTTGTTCGACTCGAAAGAACTCCACGGGTTACTGAACATAAATGCCTCCACTCCGCCGCTTTTTGGATGAACTATCAATACGCTTCCCTATCTATCCTTTCGAGTCACTCATCACTCCTCTGGAGGATTATTCGCCGTCTCTGGTTGGCGACACTGTGATTAAATGAAGCCCTTTTGTGAAACAGATAAAACCATCTGTTAAGATGCATTTCAGCGTTGCAATACTTAAAAATTTTATTGTAGAGGACTTTTTGAAAAATTTTGTATCGTCGTAATCGAAAAAAGAATGGCAGAAAAAAATGTGCACCTGATTCCAAAAAAAAAAAAAAAAAAAAAATGGAATTCTATCGTTTTGGGCTGAGAGTTCAAGAGCTTCTTAGGGAGAATTCATCTACTGGCACACTATGACATCGACCGGTCGTCGGTTCTGATTGCTGCTTCGAGTGTATAAATGTAGCTTCTAAGCCAATTTCAGCAGTCTGCCTATGTACTCGTTTTATATCTATTTATTTCTTGCTAGCAATGTTTAATTCATACGTTGTGCTCTCTTTTTATGTCTTCACAGCGCAATGGCTACTTTGCTTGCAGCCTCTTGGCTTAACATCGCAGACAACCATAGTACAAACGTACGTTTTTACGGATGGAGGGCTTACTTCTGCAGCACATTATTGCGAAGTAACGAGCGCTGCTATATTGCTTGGCAAATGTGAGCATATCGCCCAGCGGGAAAGGGTGTGTTTACGACCCCATGAGTTCCCTCCCACAAAGACGAGCTGGTTAGACCCTACGGAGGAAACATCGCAATAACGACTACCAAGGAAACGATGAGAAGGCAGAACCACTCTTCCCTCCATCACTCCTTTGAAAATTAAAAACGATGGGATATCAGCAAAACGGGGTATTCTGTTACGATAAATTTATGTTTAATCACACCAGCAACATGAATAATGTCAAACAGAATAACTCCGACAAGTGTTAGTAAATGCATTATTTTCAGCGAAAGCCTTACTGCTTTTGAGTATGAAAACGTCAACTGAGCACGCAAGAGGGCATAAGGCAATATTAAATCTCCGTAGAATTCTATAAGTGAATCAAGCTTAGGTTGAATGTTCACATCAAAAAATGGCAGCAAGCAAAATGCTGTCATAATTAACACCACTTCAATGATAGGCCACATTAGCAATCATATGAGACGGCGGAATGAAGCCCTCTCGGCAATCGTGATTCGTTTTTTGGAACACAGATGACATCATTTATAGGACACTGGCGTGAATGTGCCCTTCAGAACAGTTCCGCTCGCACCATTCTCTCAGGATCGAACCTGCCTCCGCATCCAGCGGATGTATGTGAGCTGAACACATCGCATGGCCATCGCCGAAACTTGCGGTGAGGGCAAAACGGTCCCCGCCCAATCGAGACCCCACAACTGCCGAACGTAGCGACAGTCACTGCAGAAACAATACTTAAACATGCAAGCAATAAAAAAAGCACCTTCTGGATACGTTAAAGTTGAGTTAGAATATAAGAACAAACACGGATAGAATACCTGCTAGCTCCTCGTCATCTTCCATGGGTCCTGTCCCGAACAACGCATGTAATGACATCTCGTCTTCCACCACTTCCATACCTGCATCATTCGCGACCTTCACAAAAGGCTAAACTGTAAATGACTCAGAGCAGAAAAAAATCTATCAGGACACGATTCCAACGCATCATCAGTTGGCTAGGTCACCACCATCTTTTCTCCAGAAGATATACGGGTTATTAAAAAGCGCATCCATGAAAGAGCAGATTGCTGATCCCCTTTCCCCTTATCGTCGCTTTATTTTGTGCACATGCTGGAATGTTTCAAATATGAGATTGAGTATGAATGAATCGCCTTAGTGCAAGATGCACGCCCGACGAACCTAACCACGAACCTTGCGTATAAAATGGGGTAGCGCAGCACTTCTGCCTTGTTCAAAATTTGCGACAAAAAATGATAAAAAATTGAATGCAGAGGAAAAGTGGAACATATGAACTGAGAATAACAATCAGATAGTATAATAACATTCAGATAGTAATTCAGATAGTAATCGAACATCGCGAGTACCTGAGAAAAGTGCAGGAAACGTGGTGACCAATGATCATACCAGTGGAACACACAAAGCTAACGTCATCTAGAATATACCTGGCGGTGGGGCGACGACTGTACGACGACGGGGAAAATAATCTCCCGAATCCATCCCAGATGGCAGCGACAAAGGTGAAGGCTTCTTACGCTGCGTCACATTCATATACGTTGTGGATGGAGTTACGGAGGCGAATTCGAAGATCGATTGGGATTAATGAGCAACGTATATGGTGGACTATCTACAAATTCCCAAAAAACCATCGTCTGAGATATTTCATTTCGTAAAGGTGAAATATTTATCTCGAAGAGAAGCTCTTTTCCTGCGTTCAGAGGGTAAACACAACAATAAACAAATGCCACCGACTCAGACACAATGTTACGTGAATGCAAATTTATATAACACATTGCTCTGCCGCCTATTCATGTCGCACATCATTGTACACTGTGGTGTGCGAACTTCCGCTCGACGTAAAGAACAAAAGTTTCAAGGACGAATAAACTGTAAACAAATTATCCGCTTAAAAAAAGATTTCCGAGCAAACCAAACTATGATAGACCACTGAACTCACTCATTAATAAAAAATTTTTTTCTCAGTGCTTTTCACCAAGCTTCATAAACTTCCCCGCCATTTTGATCACGTGCTCGCGTCAATTTGCGAATTTTTGTTGCAATTTTGGTAGCTGCTTCTTCTCTCCGAAAAAATGCTTATAGGTTTTTCATCGACTGGAGAAAAAACCTCACAATCAAAGCTCCGTAGCAATGTTTAAGCGACTCAGAAAGCAACATCAGTCGGAAAACATGTTTGTGTAGGTACCTTTCCTCTCATTACTAGGTTATAGTTGAATCTCAATTAATAAACGAAGAGTACGCAGCTGCGTCTGAGGAATAGAACTCTTCTTTTTTAGATTCCTTTGCCTTTTTTTGAATTGTGCTTTCTACCGGATATAGCAAAAATTGAATGGCGATTTGTGTTGCCATCCTCTACCGTGAGCAGTATAAGGATGCAACCTCATGTACAGAAGCACTATTTGGTCCTAATGCCATTCTTTTATCTAACGGCAAGAGTAAGCAAACAAGCACGGTAGTAATAATGAAGCTAATGAATGCTGCCAGTATTCGACACTATCGACAGCATTTGCATAAACAATTCGGAGATAATTTTATATTTTCTTATATCGCAATGAACAGACACCTCAAATGCACCTCGTTATGTTCTATGTAATGCTTAGAAAAATGAGAAAGGAAAAAGAAAAACTTTAAAAAATTGCGGATGCACTCGGTAAAGACGGAGAAAATATATACCGCAAATACTCGCTAATAAGGAGAGGTCTACATAACTGGATGAAAGAGAATAACCCGCAGTGACCACAACGGACTTCGGTGCAAACGTAGAAAAAGCTTTTAGGGATATTCGGAAAAAAAACAACGGTGTGAGCGACTGTGCAGCAATAAAGGGGAGGGAGCAACGTCTCACCTTCCTCACAGCGAATAAATGAGTACTCTCACTGTACACTAGATATTCTACTAGGGAAAAAAGCGACAGAGAAAAAGCAAACGTTTATAAATCATAAAATGGTCTCCGCCCTCAACTACGCGATTAATAATTTTACTATCCACTGACTTTTGCTATAATATAAATAAGCCCCTGAAGAAGGACCAATCTCAAGACGTATATGAAGCCTAAGCACAACGTCGAATTGAGGCATCCATAATCACCCACCTGCTGAAACCTAATAATGGCAACAGGCAGCAATTAACTGCCTTCTTTCAACATCACAACTTCAATTCAAAATTGTTGCAACTATGAACCGTGTCACAAACAACACACTGCATTAGCGTGGAATCGTTTATGCCATTTCAACAGCACCCCTTTCCAATTTTCTTGAAATGAGATGACGGAAGGTGCGACACACCCCTTCCCCTATTCCCTATTCCTTCGCCTCCTTAAGAAGGGTTGCCCTGGGAATCTGTGTAAAAAATGTAAGGACAATCACGCTGCTGTCTTTCTAAGGCCATGGAAGTTCACTGCCGAAGAAAACTGAGAATCACAATGTCACTCAGCGAAACTGTGAGCGCATCAAGTCCACTTAATCATCCTTTCGCTTTCATTCCAACAAGGCCTCAGAGAGAAAAAAAAATGAAAATCATCACAGCATAGTAATCAAAAGAAAGGAAAAATAAAGGAAGAAGGCAAAAAAAGGGAAAGAAACGGCCACCATGAGCCGGTTGTTGCTCTTGTAGTGGCAGCTGATGTTGCTGTTCTTGTGATGGCTGCTGAAGCAAATCTCGCGCGATGTTCTGGTCATTTTCCTTTGATTCGTCGTTGTCATTACCAATCGGATCACGCTCTCGACCCTTGCGGGCCATTCTTTTTGCGTAATCTGAAGAGAACAATTACGCTTATAATATACAGATCAGTCAGGACAGGAAATGCAGACAAAAAACATCAACTATAGGACTTCAGAATTAATATAAAAATTGGACAGGAACAGTTGAGATGCGAAATCACTATGCCGTGGGAGAATCGCTTCTTGCTTGTTCGCTGTAATCCTTGCAATGTCTCATATGATGAGAACCAATGCAAGAAACAAACTGATGAGAGAACAACTGCCCTTACGCACGAGTAGAATCACTTCTTTTGTAATTTCCGACGTTTATTGCGAATGCTAACAATTTAGCAAATACCTATTGCTTCATCTCTCCCGCTCTCAATTCTCATAATTAGACCGCAAAAGAGGATGGGGAAGGGAGAGGAGAACGTCTAGGACATATAAAACAACGACATACGATTGTTTCGCCCAGCAACGGAGCGTCATATAAATTTCATATTACAAGACATTCCACAGACTGTTAGCTAAACGAAACGCTTTGCAAATAACGTATGCGCAACACAATAACGATCAAGTGGCCGCGTTCAGTGTTTAGTGGTTGTATGTAATGTGTGGTAAAGAGACAAAAAAAAAAACACTAGGAAAAAAAAAAACACACCAAGAGCACCATCCACTTTTAAGCATAGAGAGACTAAGCAACGAATCTAGGTGCTTCGAATGAATAAGAAAATGACGTATGCGCGCCAATGGATTAGCTAAAATGGATGCAAGGATTGAAAAAGACTGGCAAGAGGCGCCCTTCGAAAGAATAAATCGACAAAACGAACGCCGCCTGGATTACATGCGCTCTGTCACATCTTCACCAAAAGCAACTGCCACCTCGCTTGCAAGTTCCAACAAATGTATTCATTTCGTATTGTATACACTAAACTTTATAGGCAGTCACGTGCCCTATTGATGTCGAATACCATTCCTCACTGATTACGCCATCGCTATTAAATTCCTTCTCCAAGTGTTTTATAGAAAAGTAAATGCACTAATCACCTACAATATGTTCTCTACAGTCGACCTCTAACAAATCACTTTTTAACTCTTGCAGAAGAAAGCAGAGCAAATAATTCACTGCAAAGAAAAAAATATAAGGCAAGGATAGTGCGGCATTAAAGAGATGCAAGAATATGTGATGCGCGCAAAAAGATTCAAGTAATCAGTGTTTTTCTCCGTAATCTTTAGCATCGTCATTGTGTAACTTCAGGCACGTGATCTCAAAATCTCAAAAATAACTGATATTATTTGGTAGACACCGAAAAGAGAGCTGAAAGGTATTGAAGTGGACGCCATCATCGATATGATGGATTGACGTGATATAATTATATTCTATTTCGTTTATCCACGGCAAAACAAGTAACGGTGTTCGTATCTTCTCAACGCACAATTCATTACCTACCTTCAGCGTACGTCAACAATTCTTCCCTAAGATAGTACAAAATAGAAAATATACAACTACGAAGTTCCAATCGCGCCAATATCAGTGTTTTTCCACTAACGGCGTCGACAAGCGCTATCCTTTTCCTCACTTTATACCGCTCATCAGTTATAACACAACTGATAAATTACTCAAGCAATTTTGAAAAATCGCTCAACTACGTCTCAATTATGCAAGACCATAACCTATGGTACTCAAATCGGAACGATAGGAGAGCCACCATCAACTTTTCTGTTTTCAACTGGCGAGAATACGGTGGACGAAGTGACAGAAAAAATATTTCGCATCTGTTCTATTATACAAATTTTTAGGCTTCGCATATAGCGTTACTTTACAAGAATTTTCCGGTCATTTCGATAAAGCAATTTACCCCCAACACCTACCAGCAATGACAATCTTTGTAACGCACCAGCTTTCGTTAACGGAATAGTTCAATAACCTCACCGACTAATCCGCTGTGTAGCTTCAAATCATCATTAGAGCCATTAGGTCCACTGAACGGCGTATATTCAAGGAACGAAGAAATGAAAAATGTTGCCATAATGACTTCATATGTTGGAAAATTTATAAAACTAGGACGTAGATTAAGGGTCTATGCATATGTGTACACACATTACACACATCTTTAATGTGCATACATCTAAATACGTGAATGTGGGGCGTATCTGCGCAAAATACGTTGGTGTGTTTGACTCAATGCAACTGTTATGCGATTTTTAAAAACTCTGCCAATGAAGAGAATTCACTTTAAGGTAACGCTGCATTGTCTGCGAATAAACTGCAACGATGTGGAACGTGCGGCGCACTTGTGGAGTTCACTTTCGCTTCGAAAACGATGAAAATTGAAAACAACAACGAATCCGATGACGCTAGCGAAATTCAAAGCTCTGAAAGGTGACAACTCGACATAATACATCACATCGCAACTTTACCTACATTTTATCGCTCTGAACGAGAGTACAGCTTATGAATTGTCAGGGTGCATCAGGTTTTTCCTATACGAGATTCATTTCCGCAATGATTTCGATAAAGTGAGTATATGTTGAAACATTCTTGCGAGAAGCACGTTGAGAATGTGACATTTTCGGCACCATTAAAATACAAAGTTGTGAGCAAAGAAGATGTTCAAAGAATTTCAGCCTACAAGGCAGTTGCGACACAGGCCTATAACAGAGCATCTTTCGCGTTCTCACTGTCTCTTTATACAACGGTGACATTTGCAAGTTTCCATTCCTCGGGTGTTTTCCTGCTGGAATGACGCACTTAAAAAGAAAGCACACTTCTGACATGATCTGACTTTTTTCGTTGTAACTCCACCAAACCCGATGCTTCGTTTGACTGCACATGTGGGAATGTTCTTACAAAATATCGATGCTGTGCTCATCCACCTCCAGCCTCCCACATTCCCCAATACCTTTTCTGGTTATATATTATATGCGGGTACTGTCTTTTGAAATAAATTGTTATTTCTCTATTAACACCTATGCGTCATGCTTCTCTCTAGCGCATTTTGTTAGAGCACACCGGTCATGGAATTCCTCATGGAGGACTTTTTTTTTTCAGCTCGTGAAGGTAACATCCGCATTTTCAACATTCCTTGCAAAAATGCGAAAACCCACGCCTATCACCACATGGAGCTTCGTTTTCGAAAATCGCTAACGGGAGCGGAAAATTTTTTGGCGCGGAGTTCTTCGTGGTGCACAATTTATGAATCATCTTTAAGCGAGAACTCCCGCAGATGGAAGGGATAGCGATGAACTCCGAACACCAAATTATGCATATACATATAATACGTATACATGCAGACGCACATAAAGGACGCGCAAATTCATTCGGCTACTTACAATTAAAAAATAAAGAATGAAAAAATTTAAGCCGGATCAGCCGAAAGCCTATGAGATAAGTTAGCAAAGATGAGAAGAGCGTGCAATGATTGGGGCGTAAGGTGATTTAGAGCTTAACAATAAGCAACGAGAGGAAAATATGCAATGCGGTGCACTAAGCAACTCATCGATGAATAAAAACGGGACAGCCCACTCATGAACGAATCGCATAAAGCACATTGGCGCGTATTTAGAAGGCGTCACAATTAGCAGTTGACAAGCACTCGAAATCCCCTTCAAAGACACAAATTTCGAGCCATATTGATTTGGCTTGTTTTGCATTCCTCTCTCTTACGGCCTACGCATTCAATAACTCATCCAATTCTAGCAGTCCGCTCACCTCTCCTTCTTAATAAAACGTTTCCTTTAATCGCGAATAACGATCACGAAGATGTCCCTCATAGCCCACATATAATGTTGAAACATCATACTGCAACACCATACTAAAAGAGCCCTCCCATCAGATGATCACCAAAATGCTCAATTTATTTTCGCCCCAATTTATATTGCGCTGGATTCGATTGCAGTACTTCTGAAGGATTTTGAATTTCAAGCGCGTTGAATTAGTGGTGCTTCAACGTACAAAAAAAGATTACATTAAAAAAAGCTTTAAAAGCCTCGAAAATTACGAGAGATCATCTAGCAGTTGCGGACTATTTTGTTTGCTTATATCTGAAAATATTCGCCTGCACTAATTTCAATATATTAGACTACAGCAATAAAATGCAAAACCACAATTCAATTATTGGCGGTAATTCATGACACTATAAAAGTGATTACAGGTTCCAAAGAGCGCAATACTAGACGGCATTCTTGAAAAGAACACTTCAAACGTCTCATCTATTGTTCTAAGCAAGTGCACCCTATAAAATACCTTTCAAAATTTCCTCGACAGCGCTCTGCTACACTCCATTATGAGCGTTTTAAATTGTCTACAAAAATCTTACCCGATCATCAATAATACTCACCTATGCAATATTTCAGTTAATTGCCAATAATATATAGGTGCGTTAAGCATGATATATGACCGGAAACTTTAGTTACTTTGAACGTGCAAAATAAATTTTCTAATCAATGAGCAATTAAAAAGCGGCAGAATCAATCATTCTCGAACAGCAAATAGAACAACGCAATAATTAAAAAAACATTCACATAATCAGAAAAGTTGTGCTTAATTAATATAAACGAAACGATGCAACCGTTGATGAATAGGGAAACAATGACATCAAGTTTTGTGGTTATCATCACCAAAGGCTACTGTCAGTTCGGCAACTGCAGCTCATCGAAAGAATCCCACTGCCGTATACGGCTATTCAGCCCTTACCACTCTCCTTGGATTAAAAGCCAGGCCAGTACAGGTATCATGATTTATCGCGCGCTCAGTCTGAAGGCTTATTAAAGAAGCAATACACTTGACGCATTTATGTAAATGACCAGCATGTTTCAAAAGCTGCTTAAAAACTTCATAGCTAAGCGCTGTCAACATCGCAAAACTCAATTAAGCTTAAGCGTAAAGATACAGTCAATTAAACTGTATTGCAAAATGCACGGTCAGTTAAACTCAACCGCAGAACTCACTCAAGCTCAAAACTTAGTCAACCTTAAACCGAAGTCAACCGATCGTAGAACTCAGTTCTGTTGCTTAACCAGTAACTGACGCTTAATGCTTTAACCACTCATGTCAAAGTGATTGTGAAAACTACCACTAAGGCTTTCTGTGCGTCTCCTGAAATACAGCAATGCTGACCACTACAAAGAACACACTGATCTGATGTGATCTCATTGCATCAACTCTGCTGCGACAGCAATCCAACATAATCAAAGAATTCGCACATGATGAATCACAACTTTCTCTATAATCTCGAATGCTTAATTCTCGTGGAAGTTTTTCAGAGTGGTACTCATAATCCTGACACTTTCTTTAAAGGCATTTTATCAACAAGCTCGACATCCTTTGCTCTCCGATAAGCAATTAAAATAGACGGGAAGGAAACAAATTCCAATGTGCAGCACCGTCACAAGATCACTGAGGACAATGTCTTATACTTAGAATTCACCTATCACTAATAGAAACAAAGAATGCACAAATTCGCATTAGCAAGCCGAAGAAAGATAAAACATTTGATCTCATTTCCTTCCTCCGCTTCTTCCCACCCCTCCCCCCTCCTCTTTATCCCCTTCAAGCGCTTCTTATATTAACTACCCGAGCACAGTTTAGTGTTTCGCGCGCTCCATTACCTGCATTAGTCAACTATATTTTTCAATCACATCGCGCGTACAGCGTCATGAACATAATTCAAATAATAGATGAAGAGTGAAGAAACTGAACGACCCAGTGCAACCTGATTTGTATCGAGGTCAAAGTCTCGTGCAATGAGGTCAAGCTCCCTGCCAAACTTGAACGGCAATGAAGCTATTCAATTTCAGCAAAATTCTCCTGCTTCTTTAAAAGGATGTTCTCGTCTCAGCAATGAAACCAGACTTGCCCTACACATTCCTCTCAACGCTTGGTGAAAACCATTCTCCCATTACTCCTCCATAAAGAAAATATCTTCTATAGATTTACGACTTCCACTGAGACAATAATTACCACACTTTGAAAAACTGATTACGCAATATCCAATGGAAATTAAATATGAAAGAGAAAGCATAATTACCGTCATATGAACGAAATAAAACTTACTGGTTTGTTCTTCATTTGGATGGTGAAATGAAGAGAGTGAGTACGTAACTGTGTACTCACGACAATGAGGTGTTAAACTGCCCAATTCGGCTTCTGCCTATAACACAAAACAAACATTAACAGCACATAATCGTTGCAATTGCATTAATCACTCTTGAGCCATCTAATACACAATTCATCTATCGTATCATAATTCATCATCGCACTAGTCAATCATACCACTTTATAGATAATATACCTTTATTTGCAGTAATTCAAAATCATAGTTTAAGAAAGTTCCATCGTTTAAGTATCTCTAATGTTTTGAAAACACCTCTCCCCCTCCCCTACCTCCTTCTCTCCCCAATATTTTATTCTTACTGCATCCTATATTTAACACAGAACGACGAGAATGAAGCGTGAAATCGGGTAAATCGCTCATGCACCTATAATGCCTCACTTATAGCTCGAGCTAAACGCTTCACCTCAATTACAAATTGAAAAAATTCCACCACAAAACACAAACATCTATGCAAAATCGAAATTCCAAAACCTAAAATACACAAGCCATTTTAAAGAATGGATCGACCTTCCATAGATCAAGCTACAGGTCAAGAAATAAGCAACCTCACACCTCAGAGTTGTTGAAACCACACTCTTTTTATTGGTGAGAAGCTCGCTATTTTAGTGAGCGTTTCGAATTTGGTTGCATAACGCTGCTTCACATTCAAAAACTTGCAAATCTAACAATCGTTGCAAGAGCCAATTTCATTTTTCTCTTCTTGCAACCATCTTTGACAGCACTAAAACATTTTTTGACAGCACTAAATCATTTCAACGCTATCCTAGCAAGAGATCAGATATCTCGAGAGTAGACGTGTAAATGATGCTGTGGAATTTCGAATCAGCTTTCTCTTACATCTGATTATTGATTGGTGCAATAATTTTTCTACTTTCCTCTCCTAATTTTTTGAATACTGTTACAACAAATAAATGACTGTTCCATTACTATCGAAGGTCTTCACATGGCAGACAGAAAGCATATGCCATTCTCGCTGAAGTAGTACATCCATCGGAGAGATGAACTCTTGATATGAATTGTGCTGAAATATCGGTATTGTAATTTGGCAATGAAAAGCGGAAATGCTGAAAGCGATGCAGTGCTATTATTGATATCGCAGTAACTGACGCATATTCGAGGCGTATTGCAGATTTCGAAGAGAGAGGGAATTCGAGCCGAAAAAGCACTCCGATTAACGAAAGACAAGCCACATAGTGCAAAAGGCAAGCTGCAAAACGCCGTTGGATGTAGATTAGTGACGGAAGAGATAATTTCGCGAAAAAAAAAAAACCCGCCGAAAGAGCAAAAGTCAGAAATGAATGAACGAGATATCGGAAAAGTGAACTATTCAACGGAGGAATTTCGACAATAACATTCTCACGAGTACAAAGTTCAAAACGCGAAAAAAAACAAAAAAGATTTCACAGCAAAAAAATGATAGAACAAAAGAATCTTGTAAGCAAGGGAGCATGTATGATATTATCGATGATCATAACCGGCAATTAAAAAAAAAAAAAACACAACTCAGCTGGTGAAGACGATGAGGTGTTTAGCTTCATAAATATCAAAGGGTGTAAACTCTATAGAAATGGGATCTCTAGACGTGAAGATTCAATTAGCTAAAATAAAATAAAACAATCCTCTAAATAGAAACAAAACAAACATTGGTTAAGAATATTTGTTGGCAAAATTTGCTATACTGTTGGTTACTTACAAGTAATTTTTATGGATACTTATGTGTCTGTCTTACTGATGATTTCAGTTATCGCTCTGATGATCACCTTTCAATTTCTCCCATTTGAATGTTTAAAGCAACTGAAACAACATTCGACGCAACTATCATCGCATGCGTATTCTATCACATTTCTCAATTTTTTATCCAGATCTTGCCCTTCACAACTGCTAGTTAAGGTAAAGCTAGTAGCAATGCAGATAAAGCTGGTAGCAATGCATTGACGTGCCATGCTCGATTTCAGAGAAGCGCCACCACATATCATATGCCCCATGCACAGATAAATCGAGTCGTCATCGTATTTCATTTCGATACGATGAGATGACCACAAGAAAATGAAGGTATTATATTGGGTAGCATTGTGGTTGGGACGGTGGGGCTGAGGGGGGGGGGGGTGAACATTTACGTGGGGCATTCCAGGCGCCTATCTTTGGCGCATCATCGATTCTGAGCTGCCTGAAGTAGCTCCTATGTGTTTACTCTTTGAATTAACGGATTCTTTGCAACTAAACCCTACCATTAACGGTCTAAATTTTCATCGCACTTCAGGTTGTATCAAAAATCAGGACCGATTCGCTATCTTCTCGTATGAACGCGAACATGGAATGTCGACTATCCTAATATTAATAAGGTGTGAACCTCTTTTGAGAGTTCGCAACGTAACTGTTGTGCAATCAGTTCTAACGTAATTCTACTCATTATGTGCACGGGTGGTTATATGAAGGTCCTTTGGTATCTCGCGATTGTATCGGATGAATGTTATTGGAATTTTCTTTGGTTTTAGCTGATAAAATGTTTTTTAAAAGATCACATTTACTGATGAAAATGCACGATTATTTTCGAAAGTTTTTTCTTCATCGTGACTTCTGCTAAGGTTGGACGAGAATAATTACAAGAATGCCAAAGGACAATAATGTTCCTAATATTTTCCATATTTTATGTGTTGAAAGGAACTCTCTCATCAGTGATAATACTAGTGTTCTAAAAAGGCAGTATTAACGGAAGATGGTCATTATATTGGAGGGAGAAACGGAGAGGGAACGAGGGAGAGAGTAGGAGAAAGGAGGTAGCAGGATATCGTCGTATTATTACGACAATAAAATGATGTTGTGACGTCGTGACAGTCGATCAATGAAAACGAATGTGTCATGATGTTTTTTAAGTGGTCGCGTGGATAATGAAGCCTCAGCAAGTGCATACGTCATTAAAATTCATGCCCTATAAAAATACATCTTGCTTGAGCTCTTCAAAGCCTCATGATTCATAATTGAGGTAACCACATCAACTACTTAATACAACCCTTTTATGCCATGTGCGTCCACATATTTTCAGCTGTATAGAAAGAAATGTATCAAAATGTGGAAAATGTAGACAATTTTTTCAAAAGGTCCCCATTAGTGCGATGTGTGCTCTCGGCGCATTAAGAGAAGGCTGGTTAAGTTTCGTACATGTCGACGTAAATGCTGCAATATCGTTAGAAGGGACTCGTTTAACTGCTTGCACACTAGAATACGTTTTGTTCACATGAGTCAGCTGTTTTGGTTCCGACGCAATTTCCGAATGTACTCTTGTCACTCATACGTATTGCGGGCGTTATTCCCATCAAACTTTCCTCACAGAATAAACAGCAAGTTCAATTACGCGATAAGAGGGAACTGGAATCCACAACAGAAATCGCCTATTGCTTTGTGAATCGTTCGGCATTGTAAACTATAAGAACAATAGGTAGGTGGTATTGTGAGAGAAAAATTCGACACAATGTCCTTTTCTATATGCTTTCTCTTTTATCTATTACGACAATACACCGCAAAGAGATTCAAAGACGGTTCGTTGAGAGCAAAACAAGTTTTTTTTAACCATATGGCTAATCGGAAAATGATAGATGCAAGCAAATTTTAAGGTCTAATGTCATAAATTTTATTATCTCTTCAAATAACCTGAGGTTCTCATGTGGTAAACACCTCCTCCGAAAAGAAAACGTCTTATACGAACTGCGATTTTTTTAATGAATGAAGATGAAGGGAGTTATGGGAAGGGGGAGGGGATATTGAAATGAGGATGTCGGAGAATCTGTCTTCACTGAATCATTTCCAAGTCAGATTACTATGAATAATTCATTATTTAAGTGCTTCATCTACGCAGATACGATCTTGACAAGTGCGATCATTTTGACGTAAAACAAAAACAAGACATTCGAGAAAGAGGTTTTATTGGTGCACAAATAGAATAAAGAAATCAATCATTTGTTCATTGTCTAATGCGGCTTGAGCTCGACATTTAAAACTTTTTGTAATTTAGGATAGAAATGAGAAGTGCTTCTCCTCATACGATACTTCCTATGTGTCACTTAAAATTATCGTATATTTGCATCGATCGACTAAAGAACCGATGAAATTTTAAACAAATTTTTCATACCTGGAAATGTTTACCCGTAATGTTTACTCGAATTCATGTTTCATTACCACCCTCCCCCCCCCCCCCCCCCCAGCACCATCTTCTTCTTCATTATTGTGATTATCATCAATTTCATTCCCTGTTATGAATGAGATGTGTTGTGAATATCAAAATGAAATCAACTAATACGATATAATGTAGTGTATGCCATAAGTGAGCATACAAGTTGGCCCAAGAGCTCAGTTCTTCGTTGCGGCACAGCTACAACTGGCAACCAATATCCATCAAGCCACCAACAAATAAATATTTATGACGATTGTGGATTAGGTCCGTCTGTTGATCGATCTTTTTTCAGCTCTTTCAAGCGAGGTCTCTGCAAATACCGATTTCAATAAATGAATTTGTATTGTGGCATATATAAATCACATGAAAAATGATCTCAGCAATCATTTTAATCGCTAGCTCTTAAACGGTTTTTAAACGGTTTGCTGGTTTACTTTTGTTAAAAAATTTAAATGAGAGAATTAAAAAGAAACGATTTTATCAATTCAATATTCAGTCAATTAATTTTAGCTATGACACTGTTTAAGCAGCCGATTAAATTTGCTCTTAAATACAAAAAAAATCGAACATATATATATATATATATATATATATATATATATATATATATATATATATATATATATATATATATATATATATATATATAATATATATATATATATATAATATATTCATCGCGGAGGAAATTAGGCAGTGGAAATTATTATAGATTTTGCGCAAAAAAAAATCGCTCTCTTCGTGTATTTTTTCTCATTGCTGTATACAGGAAATCCTCAATCAAATCACAGATTTCTTCCAATAATTTTTGAACACATTCTCATACTCTTCTTTTCGATTTTTCGGCGCTGATTTATATAAAGATCTGCGACTTTTTTCAATGAAAATTTCGAAGAGAATAACGCCGAATAATAACTTAAACTTGCAATAACGATATACAACTTTGAAAAAAAAACGATAATTTCTCTAATCGCGAGTGAATAAATTTAAGGTATTCTAGTGATTACTTGTTAAACTATACTATTAGATTATTTCATTAAGTTTTAAAATCGATGCATTAATCTCACCTCAGTAACACTTCGCATTACAAGTTGCAGTAAATGTTCAGTAGCCAACATATCACCTACGATGCTAAGAGCATAAGGAAGAGTTTAGAGTTGGTCACACAGAAGTCGCCTGACCAAAAAAGAGTGCTCTCGCCAAATAGCATTCATTAGTAAGAGGAGGCGATATAGGGCAAAAAAAAACCTATTAGAAAGAACATACGAGTTTTTCTTGAGGGAACTGAGTCGCCATTATCGTCTTTAATGTCTTTCAAGTAGACCGCCGAAGGATGTCGATCAACGATGTGGAAGCCGACAAACAGATAGTATGACCAAGCGGCGAAGACAGTTCCAAAGAAAGGCGCAACCACCGGTATCCAGAAGTAGTAATTGTGGTAGCTGAAATTAGAGTCACGAAAAAAACTATGCATTCTATTTGTTTCAATCACTTGCATTTTCATAAGAACTAGGCTTCTAGCGTTCTCCTTTCATCTGCGTTGTCTATAATCTCCCTCATCTAGGCTGTCTTCTATATTAGAGCTCTCATTTTTTTCGACTGCTCAACTGTCAAAATAAACTCGTGATCAGTGGCCGCTAACGAAGATGCATTAAGTGTAAGAAGAATGTTGATTCTCAGACGCAGTTTTATGAATGCGTTCGGATGTGAACGCCACAGTCTGGTAGGTGTTTGCAAAACACCACTAGTGAAGGCACTTCTTGACGGATTGGTGTTAAGCAACAAATAGAAGTGGATCAAGAAAATTGCTTAAATAAAAAAAACAGTTCAATTACTATGCAAAAAAAAGAGCATTCGTTGAATGTCAAGCGACAAGGGTCATTAAAAATACGATATTTGAATCTAAATGCTGCCTGCTATCTGCTATAGGCTGCTCTTTGAATGGTTTTTTCGACTTCGACGAGTGCAAGCGAATGCAAGCGAGAAGGATAAATACTGTGTGAATTTTTTTGGGAATGTCAACTAATTGAAAACAATTTTTGATAAATTTTAAAAGGATATTGTCACTTATAATTTGAGCATTTCTCGAGACAAGATGTTCTAGTTAAAATTGAGAACCAACTTGACCAACAAATGATCAGCTAGTATTTGATGAGTCACTATATTTTACTTATTTGCGCAATTAATTTCCCATACTACTATCATTTCATCGCTTAATAAAACCGATTTGTTCGAATTAAAAAAAATATAATGCAACTGCGAAAGAGTCTCGTTCGACGGTAATATTGTCTGCAAGAGACTGCTGCGCAATGTTCTTTGATCAACAAAACAAATATTTATCTGTTAGTCCTAGTAATTGAAAATTCCACTTCCGGTGAGGGCAATTAGCAGCTCCTCACATGTTTCCAACTCCACCAACATTAAAATAACGGATAAACCTTATTCTGCTTATTCTAAATTTATGTCTCTAAATTTGCAACCAACAATAACAAAAGGAAAAATTTTCGACAGTAAAGTAAAGCATGCTATGAATCCACCCAACAGCTTCTTACATTCATTAATCGATTGAGCAGTTTCGCTGCAAAAAAGGCTCCATCTACTTTTTTGTTTCGTAGAAAGCTATAGACTTATTCAAGTAAAGATTTTTGGGGTGACTAAGGATAGAAAGAATGGCCAATTAGGGTTTAATATTATTTCCTCCGAAAAAAAAAAGGAACAAAACATTGCGGCATTTTCTTCACTATGAAATTTCTGGCGTCATCAACAATTATTTTATCCGACGGCACCTAATCTCCACTAAACAAATCTTATGAGCATAATCGTTCGTGTCGCAATCTACACATATCTAGAAGGATATCTGCCACATCAATTACATATTTAAATAATAAATCTGAACTTCTGAATATTTATTTACGTCGAATGATTGTATTATTTACGTCCCACTTCCTTTTGCGAAGCAAAACATGAATGTGTATGTCTATTGTGCTTTCAGTAAAAAAGCACGCCAAAGATGTAATGAAAAGCATTCGATTATCTAAGAATCTCGAGTTGCGCTTACATCGTCTTCCACCACCATCTCGTACGTTATTCTCTATGATCCTATCGCTTTTGAAAATACCGGCAGTTGTTAAATACTAAACAAGCAAACATAAGATACGCAGTTGTTCTATCAAATCAAATAAAGATAAGCAGTTGCTGCATCAATCAAATACGTTATTATACGTTTCATTGCTTTCAGCGTTCCCCATTTGTTCAATTTCGGTGCGAAAATTATCACTGAAAGATAACTTTCTGCTCACATCTGCCGACGATAAAATATTACTATTCTAATGGAGAATGAGACCGGAAATCATGCTAATGAGGTAACATACGTGAACATTTC
Source organism: Ascaris suum (assembly GCA_013433145.1). Lineage (NCBI taxonomy): Eukaryota > Metazoa > Nematoda > Chromadorea > Rhabditida > Ascarididae > Ascaris > Ascaris suum. The sequence goes on from CM024187.1 coordinate 3,186,895, forward strand.
GGTTCCATATCCAATCAAGGCGGCGAAAACTCGGGGAGCGAAATCTCGAGCTGGATTGATGGGGTAACCGACATTCATTCCGAATGCCATGCCAATCATTGCGATAACGAAACCAACCAGAAGTGGATGGATGCCAACCGGAATCTCATTGCGTTTATCGACAATCACAGCCACGAAGAGAGCCAAGAATCCGGTACCCACAAACTGGTCGTAAAAGGCAATAACATTAGAGACATGCTCAGGTGGCATCGACGTGAACAGTGTGGCCGTAGCGTTAGGTCCGACTGCGATCCGCGCAGCGCCAAGAGCGTGCCAAATTTGGTCATAGTAGACTGAGTAGGCGAGAGCAGTTCCAATAAACGCGCCGACAGTTTGAGCGATGCTGTAGTAGAGAACGTGGAGGAGGGGAGTTTGCCAAAAGTGTAGAACATCAACGAAATTGCTGGATTCAGATGCCCTCCTGAAAAATGACTCAGTAACTTCGAGGCAGCACGCAGCAGCTAAAATAAGGAGTACGATATCCGTTTCTTCGGTTACGGTACTTCCTGATGTTTAAGTTTCTGGGCTGATCCCCATGCTGTCGCTTTCTGGGCTGATCCCATCGTTTCAAATGCGTGTCCCAGTTTCTGGGTTTTCTGGCTTCCGATCTGATTCCAGTTAAGTCGTCCGCCTCAATGCGATTTTTCCCCAACGCAAACCAGCCGTTATACGGTCTTTATATCAAGTTTTCTTTATGTTCAACGACTGCTAAAAATCAGGTCGTTCATGAAGACATTTGAAGGCTTATTAGGAATGAGCATCGGTATGGTAAACGTGCAATTATTCCAGAGAAATTAAATTTTTTCTTCTCCATCAGAGAGCCGAACTGACTGCTATGATCAAACTCAAATGCAATGCACTTTCGAATAACTGGCATCATATCAACAAGGAAATTTTTCAATGTGCATTAAACGAATCAATACAAAAAAATGATTTCATTAGGTGGTAAAAAATGTTTTACGACAGTTTGCGAGATTTTTTTAGCATGCAATATACGCGTCCTGAGTGATTTCTTGTGCCTACATAATACGCATAATGAGTATTAACAGTGAGCAGAATATTATCATCTCGTCCTCATTTGCGAAAGAAGGAGAGAGTGGTGCACTGGAATGATAATTTGCAAAGTTGGCAAGTCTCTTTGTTGCATTCGAATCAAAATTTGCAGAGCTGGTACTCTTATTCGCTTCTCTCTTTTGACCGTGCCTATTGCATAAAATTATGCCAATCTGCCTCACTACCAAGCGGTTTACCAGTAAAAGCAAAACAAGACGAAGATCCAACCTGAGGTTTTCGAGATAGTATAAACGCAGAATGTGATCGCGAAACCCCATCCAATGTTGATCTGTATCCACGTGTTTAGCGATTTATGACTTAGATCGAACTGGCAAACGATACCAATGCCGATGAACTAAAACAACAACCGGCATTAAGTATTTCGCCAACATTTCTGATTTTGCTAGCGATTGTAACATGAATTTTTTTGAAAATATTTTCCTCGCATCAGAAGCATTTGTCGTTACTCATAAAAATATTACTTATTACTTAAAGAATATTGTACAATCCCTATAATAATTAGTGATAGGCTGAACTCTTTAACACAAAGTCGATTTTTTGCGGATATGTTTTAGCGTTCCTCAGGATCCATTTTTTTTTTAATGTGGCCAATGCTACTTGTAGTATAAGACATGGTCTAATGTGCTCAAATTTTTCATATGCAAATTTTCTCACCATTGTTTCAAAGTACAGAAATTGAAAAAAAAAAACGCTTTTTGAATAGATGAAAGTTTTGAAAAATTGTCTAATAAAAATGTTCTAATAACTTGTTTTCTAAAATATTTGTTGACTAAGGGGTTTTTTTTGCGAGAGTGTCTGAAAAAAAAAATTCTTTGACTGCACTTCCTCTATTTGATGAAAAAAAAACTTTTTTTTCGAAAGAATAAGCCTTTTATTTCTTTATTCTTTTTTCAAAAACATGAACCACTTAGAAGGACAGATAGTTTTCGAGGATCCATTTTTTTTTTCAACCACTTTCATAGCATCTTCGTCATAATCATGCATCGATCTGATCATATTGAAGTTCTTACTGCGTAAAACTAAGTTAAGAATAGCTTTCAAATAATCTTCTCTAATTTTTTTTTTAACGAAATGTATAGTGTTGAGAAAAGTTTGCAAAAGCATTTTTTTATTTATTAGTCATAAACATTCGTTGAATATATTAAAGAATAAAAAATCTCGTAAAGCCTCATTTAAAGTCGATGAAGAAAAACTATAAGAAAGGGAGCAACACTATAGAATGAGCACAACGATGAGAAAAACTAAACAAGTAAAATATAAACAACTTAGTGAGTAATCAACGAAAAGAATATTAGAGGTATTAATTCTACAAATATACGAATTGAAATTCTTGAAAACAAATAATTTCTAGGAATTTTAATTCCCCATAATATAGATGAATGAAATGTTGAAATGTTTAGTAATAATTGTTAGCTATGAAACGATTTTTTTTGTGCAGCTATGACAAAATATGATGTTCTGAACATATCTGTCTTTCTCGTACCTGTCAAATGTAAGAAAATTTTTTAAAAAAATTTGAAAGCTTCTTTGTGTTAATGGTACTTGTTTAAATATATGTGTAGTTTTCAGTGTGTCCCCACCTCATCCCTCACCTCAGTTCCACCTTCATCTATCCCATCGCAATCCGTTCCACAGTCATAGTAAATGCACACATGAAAATAAATTCGTCGAAAAGTAGAGTAGTACATCGGATTTTTTTTTTTCTCAGAAGATAAACATATATCGGAAGAAGCTTATTTACGTTCAATTGTAGAGTAGTCGGAAAAAAATGAGAGGAAAAAAAAAAGAAGCAAATATGACATGACGGTGATGCAAAACTTTTGTTTTTTTTTGAGGTAAATACTGCTGGCTGCCAAAAAAAAAAAAACCCTCTCAACAATAACAAATATTTTGCAACGGCCACGTTGAAATACAACTAAGTCTCATAAGTAATGAAACAACATTTCCTAAGCTTATTTACGTTGAGACTTTTAGTAATTCTTTAAATAGAAGTGAAACAACTAGAGAGGCTTATTCAAATATACGTACATAGTCTAGAAGAGAATCACTCGATACTTTGTAATTTCAATAAATATAGTTTTTTATAAATGGTAACAGATTAAAAAGAGAAACTTACCAGAAGCAAGCAAGTTGCGTAAAGCTCCGACAAGCAATTCACGATCACTTGACTCTTTATTTGAAGCGCTTGACGGCATTTCTCCAATGGAGAATCCATCTCTGATTTCGCCTCACTCTAAAATTATTTTTGCTAAGTAATATCTATATATTATAGATGCATAATCAAATTACTATAGATAGCTTAATGAAATTCAAATGCTATATTTCTAAACAATAAACTATGCATTTCAAGTTTTTTGCGCAAGCTATGAAAAAGAGGATAATCACACAAATAAACAAATATTTCATCAATAAAATATAGGCTTTCTGATGCTTTATCGATAAAATTTAGGATTTCTTTTAATGGTGATATTTTTTGCTTCATATTTTGAGTCCTGGATAAATACCTTTCTGAAATACTATAAACTAATTTGTAAATGAGCCATCTGTGAATCAAAAACAAGCACAAAGGACGTCGTATATTTTCACTGATAGGGAATTTTGCTCAAATTCCTAAGGAGGCGAAGCTTATTTAATAACAAGCAAAAATTTGGCTCAAAATCACACTGCACTCGTTTCACAGCAACGAAGAGCCTCAATAGGCGTAATGTACGCGGCACATACACACATATACACACACGCACACACACACACACACGCACACACCAAGAAAAATTGTTGCCTTCTATCGATCTGGGCTTGGCCAACAATTTGTGCGATTATCGCCTGATGCTGCCTCTCCGTGACATATATAGGACGGAAGCAGTTCGACACTTATTTGATGAGTCGAAATTGAGTAATGATATCATTTTCATCAATTTCAATTTGAAAGAAAAAAGTGATGGCTGTATGAAAATCTCGAGAAAAAAAATGCTGTCATGTATGCAGAAACGGCAAAAACTTCAAGAAAAAACTTGAATTTTTCTTAAAGAGCATGATTTTTTCGTTAAGACTACGTTGTACCAACTTTGTGGACATTTCTGTACCATATTATCTAGCATCTTCAAATTAAAAACCCACTCTTCTCTTTATGACTTTACGAGTAATTTACTTGAATTTATGCTGCCAGAAAATTCTACGAGAATTTCTTTCAGTCTCTAAAGAGTGCATGAATACTGGAATTTAGGCCAAAACGAATTGTTCAACAGCGCCAAATCTGGATCAGCAGAGGAAGGTTATGAAAGAACTGCAAGTGAGAATACGAGTAGAAGATAACTTGGAAGATAGCTTCAGGAGTTAACTCTGGTGATCAACCTCGTTGCCGACTTTTCAGTTGACTTAGGCACTGAGTTCAGCAGTCGACCTTTTGTTCTAGACGGAGGTGGGAAGGGAATAAAGGGTCGACTCCATCATTTTCCGAAATCAGAGTAACCAGAAGTCCATGCCCCTTTTTCCACGAGGCAGTGGTCCAAGCCGGAGATAAAAGTTTTCGCTGTATTCAATCGCCGGCTCCTTTCTCCCAATATCAAAAGAAATAGTCCAGACAAAAAGTAAGTACATCAATATTGGCTCGGGTAGCCTCGATTAACAGATCAACGAGCAACCTCCCAACTGGGCGCGTCTGGTGATTCCCTGAACTAACTTCCCAGTCGAGGACCCTCAGCTCCCTCTGCGACTTCCTAGCCTTACTTCGAATCGAAAGTCCTCAATTATCAAAGAAAACAATTAACTGAAGCAGTTCTGGTAGCAGCAGTAATGAGTACTGGATGTTGCATTGATAGTAATGCTATTATCAGTACTACCATTAATATAACCTCTAATATTAATTGGTATTAGTGGTAATATACTAGTAATGGGAAGATCAGCGACAACGTAAGCATCACTGCCATCTGTAGTGCTCCCTATTAGGGAAAATGTTAAGGAGTAACAGTACCTGATTTTAGTGCCAGTAGTCAATGTTAGTAATGATATATATTCTTTACTATTGTTAACAGCAATACTTACTGCATCTAATATCAGTTTTCGGTGAAAGCATTGTTGGTGATGCAATATTTTTTGAGTGAATGAATTTATTAGTTTGCAAATGCAACGAATCAATTATATTAAAACAGACATTTATAAGAGAAGTGATGAATGTACGATCAGTTAAGGGATTTTGATTAAGGAATAGAAACTTAATGAACAAAACAAAAAAGTTGAATGCAACGATAGAAAGGCTATCGGAAATTTGAGGTCTGTTAGTATTGTTAGTGACACTAGTGGTAACAATAATCTAGTAGTAATAGCAATGTATGGCATTAGCAGCAGAAAGCATTATTGGTGACATTTAAAAGTACATAATATATATTAAATGTGCAATAGTATTGTACAATATATAGTAGATGTGATAGTAGTAGTATTGTAGTAAGCCATAAGTAATCTAGTGGTAGAAACACGCTAAGTGCCACTTATCGTCATTTCCTCTTTTTTTTTAAAGTGACGAAATTACTTCCGCTGCGAGAATTTCATGGTCGTTTGGCTCATAATTTACCGGGAAATCTTTGATGAATCTTGGGGGGGGGGGGGGGGAAACTGGGACGGGGGTCCTGAAATTCTCCGCTCTTAGCTTCCTGCAGGACTCATGAGGTTATTAGGGCTTCATTCTTAGCACTCTGTCGTTCATGAGTTCCGTCACCAGTTATAAGATCGCTCTCTGTAAGCACATACTTAATTTTTCTATTCATGTAGGAAGAGAGGTTCGACCGCCAAAGCTTAAGTATGAAGGTTACCTAATATATGTGCAGACCTGCTGACTTGAATGCACCCTTGGAAGTGAGAGTATTTAAGCCCTCCATGTGTTTCAAAGTTTTGCTGACCCAACTTAACGAAATGATGTCTATATACAAGAAAAAAAAACGCATGCCAAACAATCGAGTTGAAAATCTCAATACTGTCAGCACCCGCTATGGAATGCTAGTTTAATCCTCGAATCGGACTGTGCCCAATACTGTGAAAAACCGACGTTACAGTATATGATAGCAATGATAAAGACACGATTGTTGCAAAGCATTGCAATGGTATGAACATGTGAATGGGATTTTACACAACGTCAGTTGATCATCAACGCCTTTGATTTCAATCTTCCAGCAAGCATGTGCTATCAGCTTATCATGGAATCAGAAAATAGCTTTCGCCGTAGTCTGGTTCTACTGCTAGAATATCTTCTGGAACGCTTATGCACTGATGCTACTGCTCCCAATCTCTCCTCCGTCCCCTTCCCATCTTCTCCATTTTTGCTAACCACGCCGCCGTATTCAGAAAACGTATTGCTACCTACACTTATTTTCTTTATCCCATCGAAAAACCGATTTCTCAATATGTTTTTCAATCGACCTCTCATTGGCAATCGATGAGGACGATAATTTTACTGACGCAGAAATTACTAACACATTGTTACCGTACTATGCAATCAGTTCGTCAAATTTCTCCTTATTATTTTCGAATGAATATCGATTTCACATTTCAAAATGTGCTCGCAGCTTTATTCTCGTCAAATAGAAAAGAATATTTCGTTGATGGCATGGAAACGTTATTGGGACGTTCTAACTGCTACAGCTGCTGAAACGATCTCATTAATTTCGTTGATTATTATGTTGCACAGAAAATGATGCTCGCTAGCGGCAATTAGCGTTCATCATCTTGAACGCTGTGAGATTCTTGAAGAGCAATAACTGAACGGCAACTTCATCCTCAGTGTGGAACATCTCACTCGCTGCTTCCTCAGTATTTTATTGCGTTTCTCGAAGTTTCCCATTTATTGTTTCAGGAAAACACTATTCACTGCAGTAGTAAAAACATCAACTCATTATGCTATTATCTTGCAATAGATAATCCCACAGTTCAGATCTTTCTGCTTGGGATTTTAGTCTTCTGATCGCAATGGCTATTCCTCCAATTCGTATAAGTCTTATTAAGAGATCGGATATTGTTGAATTTCTGCGAGTTTTGCCGCTTGCCGCGATGAGTTCATTTATTGTGATGGAAACTTCAAAATAATTCAATGCACAAGTTTTACCACTAATTTTTAGCAATTTTCATTCGACTGGTTCTTACGTTATGGCACGATATCCTCTTAACTGAAAGTGATCGACTACTTGAAGAGAGTGTTTAATTTCATTTCTGGACAAAGAACGAGAAAAGGAGAGAGAGACAGATTGAATTCTGCGCTCGACGATATGCAACTATATAACGTTGGCAATTATTATGCTTTTTTGTAAACGATGAGAAAATCCAATGGAATTTTTTTTTTTTGTTAAGCGTTTCGTAGCAAATATGGTTGTTATGACAACTATCTCTATGATGACGATAAATAATAGCAAGTGATAGAGGTTACAAAAGTTCCTTATGAGGCAAAATATAGAAGTTAGTCAATGCGGAAAAACTTTTTGATGAAAATTGTGAAAATCAATCGAATATTCAAAACATTTGTGAATATTCTTAACGACATTCTAATAGCGAAGTAAATATCGCTAAATGTTTTGCGATAAACAATTTGGTGAATTTAATGGCGATAAATAAGTGATCATAGAAGTGAAAAAAAAAGTGCAAATATTCATTTTTATAGTTTAGTAAAGAAATGTCGATTTGTTGATTTATCCGAGAAAAAAAAATTAAATTCATTCATTTAGAGAATTGATGGTTGAAATTCATTCAGCAAAAAATTTCAAGAGATTTGAATAAAGACGCCTCATACAAATTAAGGAAAACGGTAATGATCATTTCCTACTCACTTAGGAAGACATAAAGGTAGACATTGAAAATCGTTTCAGTTTAGCAGCGAAAAAAAACTCGAAATGAACGTTTGCTAGCAATTTTGCATATATTTTAGCGATGTAATGTTATGAATATCATGACAAACAACGGTTTGATAATGCATTCAAAAGAGAGAGAAAATTTTTTGAATGAAATATTCATAACTAATAATCATAAAAGTCGGATGAGAAACAAATGCTGATTCCTTAAGAATGAATTTTGAAGGAAAGTATGGATGAACTGTTATTATAGATGCGTTGTTTCTCGATCAGACGTGTCTTCCCATAGCGAGAATGTTGTGAGCGCAACGTGAAGGGGAAGAGGGTTGGCTGATGCGAACGAAGGGTGACCACATCGAGGCTAGTGTCGCTAGGATAAAGCAGAAGCAAAAGCTGACATGCTGATATCAAGTTCGGCCGACAAAGGCAAGAGGATGCAGTCGAGCAAGCGGAACCTTAGGAATAGCCACTAATACTGTTCCAAGACGTCATTTTCACGTGAATTCTTCGCAGACAAACAACTTCAATTGATCGACTCCGTCGGCTCTACGCGCAGCAGCAACGCCATCACCATCACTACTACCTCCCACGATCGCCACTTCCTGCGGCAATAGCACCGTCGCACAGACTTGAGGATGTGGATATGCAAATGCTGCTGAACTATCTCATACAGCTAAACTGTGCTTGCTTTTCTTCATCACCTCAGATGATTAGGACCTTAAGCATACCAAATTGCGATTTGAAGGAAAAGCAATACACACAGAGTTTGAATTGCGCAAGCAGAAGTCTGTGTTGATTCCAACTTAAAATATGCGCCACAAACTTAAGTAATTTAAGGCGGATTGCAAAAAAAAGTGATTTCTTAGCTTCACTTCAAAAACATATTCCCTCATTAAGCAATTCTCTGATGAGATCTATTAAGTCCGCTATTAAAACAGAACTTTTACGAATAAGGTTACTGCTGTCAAAACAAGAGTGCTTCCTGTTTATAATATTGTTTTGACATAGCTGGACAGAGAAAAATTAAATTATGGTTGTTTACTTGATGAATATCCGAATTTTAGAATTTTTTTAAAGCAGAAATTATTTTGAGGATAATGAATACAATAGCTGAGTCGGAAATTTGCATATAAAGATTTTTTTTTGTATTTCATTAGCAAATTAGATCAAAATAGATTTTACACTTGAACACTCCATCGAATGGCTAATTCCTTCATATGATCGAAAATCGAATTCTATTTCAATACTTATTTAAAATTATATTCCATAAAGATTTTCCACTCTTCAATTTCTTCAAAACAAGTTGCGAAATGCAGTTTTTCTATTTCTTCACAAAAAAAAAAACGAACAACATAACATCAATGACGAAAAATTCCCACATCAGTCAAACTGTCTGATTGATTAATGCGTTTTGCAGTGCATTCATTTTAGATAATTGCCTAGGTAGGAAAGGTTCGTTGAAACGCTCCAACGCTCCAACTGATTTCATAACTTTTTTCGTTGATTAATAACACAGGTAATTTTCGTCAGGATTATAGTACCATAAAATACGACTATTCTTATTTCTCACAAATTTTTAGTACTTCATTGAAGGTGAATTAGAGATCTGCAGAACATTTTTTTTTTCTTCATCGAAATATCGCGAAATATACTTCCTGTATGAAAAGTGAATTTTTTCGCCTAATAAACCGAAACCTTCCTATGAAATGAGAGAGTTATGAAATAAATGTGAGCAAGTCGATAATCACTGCATTAGGAGGTTTCTCATAGCAACGCTCTATCCGTTTTCATTATTTCATGAAAGATTTTTTCCTTATAAAGTATTTCATCACTTTCCACACTTTTCTCACACCATAAGAAATTGAAAACGAGCGAAAATCTGGCGGAAATGATTCGTATCATTGTGATTATTGGGTCATCTATACGCATAAATTAATGCTCTGATTTGTTTTCATTCAATAATCTACACGAATTTTCGCTAATAATTTTCTCCAAAATTTTCAGATCATTGAGAAATAAGAAACGCTTTTAGTTATAAACGAAATAAAACATCAATAGGCTAATTATGATTACATGAGAAGGGGAGAAACGAAGAGATATATGGGAGAAATATTTATGCAATAATATTTAATGCTTTACAGTATTTGATAACTGAGCCTTACTAGCCTATTTAGTTCGAACATCTCATATGAATAGAATGCATTTTAGAAAGAAGCAGCGCTTCTAGCTGTTTCACTCATTATTCACAAGAAGCAAAAACAGCTTAGTGAAATGCTTAATGAAATGAACAAGTGAAAGCGAATAAATGTGGCATAATCCGTAACAACCGTTGAGGTATTAGTGAGCTTTCTTTGAAAGACAAATTTATGTTGCTCATAAATCGTCGAGAAAATTGAAAAATACTGACGCGACAGAAATCAATAACAGTGATATTTTTGAGATCGACCGTTGAAGGTAATTTCTATGAAAGATTCTTTGATAGTGCAATAGAGTGGTTGTTAATTTAGGGGCGAAAAAAAAAAACAACGAAAAATTTGTTAGTGATTGAAGAAGAGAAACGCGCGAACAACGCCATATTTCTTCTACAGTAGCTGAGTTGACATTAATAATGCACCAGTATGAGAAAAACATCAAATTTAATGCGTTGACTGGTCATTGGAATCTTTGCTGAGATCATCCATGCGACACGACTTTCGGCTAATTTTTTGCATGCACTGCTATCATGCCACCGGATTGCACGCGTTTTACAACGCTATGAGGTGTAGAGCATATGAAAAAGTCGTTCAAAGCACATCAAATGATATGCAAATGAAAAATGATCGCAACCATCTATGTAGTTGTGAAGCAACAATGCCGCAAGTGTCTCCAATATATGCAAAACACTCCAGGTAAGGATTAAAGTTTATTAATGTTGAGTGGGCCTCCAAACAATTCATAGAACTTTGGAGCCTCAAAGATGCTTGGATTACTAAAGACTAACGAGTAAATTCTTCACTACTCTACAAGTTCAGAAGAAAGCCTAGTTGCTTTATGATGATTTCTCATAAAACGTGTTCGGCGTAATCACATAGGATGATCGGTCATATGGCAAATATAAGTTCCCGTGACAATATGCAGGTATATGATTCAAGCGCGATTACTAGTTAGTGGATAGATGACTCACCTAATTTATATGTAGTGGTAACACTATAATGAAAAGAAAAAAAAAACGAAGTGCGAAAATTATCCACAAAAGAAAAATTGCATAGGAATCCATTTATATTTAAAGAACGCATAAATGTAAAGCATCGAATATGAAATTAAACGCAATTTTTCGTTGCGCTAGAAAGTTGCGAGTAAAATCGAGTGAGGAAGGTGAAAGCGGCTGACGGCATTTCAATGTGGATATGGCATTTCGGCGAATGTGCGCAAAATTGCATCACCAGGCGTCTCGCATGCGTAATGACGAAATGCTAGCCACTGTGTGGATGTTTGGCTTTTTCCAATAGAAAGCGCGTAAACGGATGTACTTCAGCCCCTTGACTCTCTTCTTCTTTGTTCGTCATTAGCTGAATGAAAAGCATCACTAGTAGGTGAACAAAATCAGTTAAGATAATTAAACTGCACCGGATGCGAATTATTCATATATATATATATATATATATATATATATATATATATATATATATATATATATATATATATATATATATATATATATATATATATATATATAGAGAGAGAGAGAGCAAATGAGCATACCTACTAGATTACCCGCTTAACTAATGAACCATATAAGTGAGAGGTTGAATTCTTTAGGTTATTTAATCGATTCCTATGATAAACATATTCATTGCAACGATGGCGAATATATTGACTGGTAGCAATTAACCACTACTTATATGGAATGGCTAAGTACCTTGAAACAGAGAATCGCGCATTATTGTGCGATGTGTCAAACGATAAGCTAATTAATGGAAATCAGTTTTTTGCAATCATTACTTCATCTTCATGAGAAGTTTATCTATGTGTTCGTAGATTTTGATGAAACGTTACAAAATAAATTTCAGCTGTTGCACATAGCGTTGAACACATCATTTGGATAAATAATTCATTCAGGAATCGTCATGATCCATATGGAATTAAATTCCCAGGATTAATTCCCTATTTGAAACTAATATCCTTGATTGATTTCCTTCCTGCTTCAATTTGCAACAAACTACACAAAATGAAGCACTTAAAAATGAGACTTAGTGCATTTTGATGTAGTGGTCAGAAGAGATAACACTATATGATCATCGAAGCAGGACAAAAACGCTAGCATAGCGGAATAGCTAATGAAACGAAAGGTATTTCGGGTGCAGGTTTAGATTAAGAATGAAATATGGGACACGTACCTTCCTTATATTAGCCATCTTACTGCGAATATGTTGTCGGAGAGAGGTGGGCTATTTAAGAGGTATAGGAGTAAGCACTTATCCAACTACTGTCCGTTCGAGAACAGAGCTGGACTATGAAATGTGATGCTCTCTCTGTAGACGGTGCTGGTTGATCGGCATTTACTAGGGGCGTGATGTGTTGGCACCGCCCTTGGTTGCTCGCTGTTGTATATCAGCAGCTATTCCACGTTAGCCACAATGTTTGCTGTCTGCGATCGAGTATGACTGTACTCTCCACGATACAAAAATTTGAAGAGGGGAAAAAAAAAACACGCAGATTGCTTACATTCGTAGACAAAACAATTCTTCACGAGCACAGAAAAACGTTAAGGGCATTTTTTTTTGGAGCATTTACACGGATTCCTACACGAAAGCAGTTTCGCTTCTATGAAGCGCGATTTTGAATATGATGCGCTATTATTTAGAAATGATACGGAGCGGGTAAAAAAAAAGAAAAATTTAAATGAGAACTAATGAGATGCCTAAAATATATCAGCAGCAAACATGTGCTTCACGCATGAATAGCCCACAAATGGAAATTAACAAATGCACTCATTCAGCAGAACTCATGATTAATGAGCCAATAATCAGTGAACAAAAATGCCGAATTTTTGGCAGCTTGTCGTATTCGCCAATAATAGCGAACTTATCTTCGCCAAACCTTCAAACATATGACTCTTTCTCGCAGCTTGTGATCAGTTAGTACTTTAGTGCACTTTCAACGCTACTTTAGAGGAAGATTAATGAGTTAGGTAATAGGAGTAAAAGTGCTGCATGTTCATTGCATGATCATTTCAAGTGTATTTTAGGAATGAACAGTGCTCAAATATACTATTAAAAATCAGTAAACTGTGTCCCACCATCGCTACGATATAATCCTATTCAATAGAACTGATACAACGACCAAGAGAGAGAATCAGCGCTCACATCCTGAATTTCACAAATATTCGTAATATTCAAATGATACTACGCTAGACTTCATTCATACGAACGTTTGACGCTAGTGTTCGACCGTATTCTTGAAAAGTGGTTTAGTTTCGGAGATGAGATGAGCCTCTTTGGACAAATATCAGTCTACTCCTCATGTGATTCAACTTTAAGCTGTATATATGAAGCAGATATTTGTGCAGAGAGTTTAGTCAAAAACGCGTTTGAAAAATGTGAAAATGTCGAGTTCGAACTAAACGTGCAAACTGCACCTACGATAGCTATTGTGCTAAATGAAAGCAGCAATAGGAATATCACACGCTTCTCACTGAATCAACTTGAATGCGAAAAATAAAGCGTGCATCGAGCATCGAAATATCGCTTAGCTGTCTAGCCGTGTGGGAATATCGGATGAACATTTTATGCATCACAAATTCAGCTAGATTTTATAACACTTCAGTTTTGAATTTGCACTCACCTCTTTTTCCATTTTATCGCTACAGAAAGTGCTTTATGTTAATCACAATAAGCAATGCAATTATTCTCAGATACCGTGAACACTCAAATACCGTTTACAGGGATGCGTAACTGGTTCAGTTAGAATACGATTTAGAAATAAATAACGACAAGTTCAAATTTATTGACGCTTTGAATTGATAGAAGGGGGGGGGCGTGCGGGGGGAGGGGAAGAGAATCGGGAAGAGAATAGATGAAATCATGCTTTCACATTTCAACATCAATACAAAACCTTTCAGGGCAGATTTGTGAAGACACTTGGATAGCATAAAGTGGGCTTTTTGCTTAAACGGCTCGAACAGCTTGTCCCTGCTCTAATGAACCATACCTTTCTGCTCCATTTATTAGACTTTATCGCATATTTATTATACCTTTCTTAACATAACGGTCCCAACTAGTGCTCCTGTAATGCTTTGATAAAATCATATGACTAGAGCTATGCAGCTAGGTATGAAAGGATTGTAACATCTTTCTAGATGTTCTCTATGCAGTTGAGCTGATGCAGAACAAGCTTGTGACTTCCAGTAAGACGTAACACGAGAGAGTGAGATGAATTCACATGATTTCAACTTGTCTGAACCCTTTCTCGATGACCTTGGGCCCTTTGTTTCACTTCCTGCAGCATAAGCGTTTTTGCCTGCTTTCAACAGCTGTTGATGACAACACATCTGTTAACAAATTTTAAATGAGTCAAATAAAACTACAAGACACTTCTCACTCCTAAGCATTCTTGTTTTGTTGAGAACTTATTTTTTGCTCGATGAAGTTCAGCTTTCAATTTTTTCTGCATTAAAAGCATTGCTGAAAGCCAATTTATGCGGCTTACCTGTTGCTTTGATTCGGTGCTTGCCATCACTGCGCCGAAGTGTGCTTCCGCTTTGCGTTAGCGGACTCTAAATGTTCGAAGCATCTGACACAAATGAAATGCTTCACTTATTCGCATAGCAATTAACGCTTTAATTACGAAATTGCTCTAGTAAGCACCCAAACAAGAGAGCAAACGAACTGATTACGGAGTAAGCGCTCAAAACATAACACCACACAATGCTTGAAGCATCAAAGAATATTCCCATAACGTTGTTGAGGCTAAGTTGATCGTCAGATACAGTCGCGTCAGATACAGTCTTCCTTGTGTAGAAGGAAAACTTCATTAACGCTATCGAATTTCGAGCTGACGAAACAATGCTTACCATAAGCAAGAGGAATGACGAGCATTTGCTCGAGATCAATGTGGACGAGTGGACTATTACTTGCACAATGCGTTCATTTAACAGATGAATTCATCCGAAATTGGTGGTTATTGCAATTTCTGGAAATATCTAGTGAAAGAAACTAGCTCAGTGATTCAAAAGAAATTTCCTCGGTTGCAGGTTCGTTGGGATGTTCATTGCAGTTGTTGCAGTAATTATCAAAAGAACTATTCAATTTACTTCACTGTTTGCGCACAGATGGATTCCTTTTCCCTGTCAATGGGGCTTGAATTAGTGATGCAGTGCGCCTTCAACGGTTAGATCTGACGGATAGATGGATGAGAAATAACGTGCACTGACGCTTAAGCGGAGTCTAAAACTGATGCTGGTATGTGTGATGTGTGCTATTGTTAGACTCGGCTGTCTTCGGAACGCGCACATTGTTTTACATTCTGATATATTACCAGGCGAAAAGTGCAAAAGGGCAGGTGTGTTAACGGCGACGCAATACTCTTGGCTCTGCCCACTTTCGCATGTTCTTTTCATCAAATCTGCATGTGGTGCTTCCAAGGACTCGTAATTTCAGGCCGTTGTAAACCTTAACGGTACTAGGATCAAGTTATCAAATCCTTCGAGATTACATGTTGATACTATAGAGCATCTATCTTGGCAGTTCAATATTGCTACAGAGAATTTATCTTGATACACCAATAGTGCTATATGGAACTTAGCATGAGAGTACGATAATGCTCTAGTAAACCTCACAATCGTCTAAGGTTCAACGTCATGAAAGCTACACAATAAAGCTACATGAAAGCTACACAATAAAGCTACATGAAAGCTACTGCTTGCATGCACTCTTAATGCAGCTTTATAAATGCAGTAAAAGATTTGATGCATATGAAAAATGCTAGTGTCATTATATTACAAACAACAAAGACAACTTTACAAATAACGAAATCCGACTAAGTATTTATTTGTTGCTCGGATGTTGTGATTTATGCAAATATCATCACAGCATTTAAATGTCAATTATTGAACCGATGTTTGCTAATAAAAGATGTCGATAATTTGCTTTTGACGCATGCTTAGTGCATATTTGCAACTACATCTGCATATTATCATATTATTATGCGTTTTTATGAAGTCGTTATTTTTTGCAATATACTATTGAAACGATGCGAAAGCGCATAACGATTTAAAACTTCAAAGCTAATGGATAAGAAAAGCTTTCTAAGCCTTACATATTAGAGAAAAAACATATTAGAGATTTTCAAACCAAAAAAAGCTGTAAAAACAGCTTAAAACCGTCAGATAGTTATTTGTATCTCCCAAATTAGTACCATTTAGTAATATTTTAGGCAAAATTAACAACATACAGCACATAGATATACCAAAAACTTTATCGAAACCTTTAAAAAAAATACAATAATGGAATCGCCAACAATACTACACAATTCAGATGATTGTAAATTTTCTTTTTTTTTTCGTATACATCATGGTAAAAATGGAAGCAATGGCGCATTATGCATGAGAAAACTTTTATAGTCTTAGTCGGATGGTTTAATGCGCGAACATAAACGAGGCTCAAAGTCGAATTTCTCGATTTTTGGGCGTGTAAGCCGACGACGGATGAAGAGTTAACGGATTTGGACAGCGGCTGATGGCATGCGCGCTCGAGAAAGAGGCGTAAATAAGTGACTACTCGGTTGAGTGACGCTGGGCTTGTGTCCAAGCAGTTGCATTTGGATTTATCGGATACTCCTTTCGCATAAAAACTATTTTTGCTCGGTTTAACTTTCGCACTCACTAATTTTAAAATTCGATTTCGGTAGCCGCAATTAATGCGGCATATTTTATAGCATCGTCTTGAAATGTTCAGCAGATAAATAAGCCAACCTATTGCCCTAAATAACAGTCATAAGCACTTTCATATCTTGTATTTTCGAAAGAGAAAGCAGTGATTTATCAACCGTGATGATACTAAACTGAAAAAAAAATGGCAAGCAACCAATGATTTTGAGTTAAAATGCCTTAAGTTCATTTGAACAAATGTTTTTACTACATAAAATGGAAATTTAAAGCAAAAAGGATATAAATACTTCGCTAATTCAACCGTGAAAAATATAAAATTTTTAATAAAACATAAAATGCTCGCGAAAGCTATTCTTTCTCAAATATGGAAAACTTCTTAAGCGGAAATTTATAATCGCTGAACCGCCCACATTGGCGCTTTAGTGGTATGATGGCAAAAAACATCTCACAATACTAATTGGAAATCATTGCCTAGTTTGAAAGAGTGAGCAGAACATCAGAATGTCAAATATTCTTTCGTCGTTGTGATTCAGAAAGAGATTCTAGAGTTTTATGCATAGAAACAAAAGAACGGCTAACAACGTTCATTTAGCAGCAATAATAAAGCCATCGTCAACATCGAATAATGATAGCTATTTTCCTTTCAAAAATCATTCTTTGCCAATTCTAAGTTTACATCTAATTATATCTATTCTAGCTTAAGCAATTTTTGAGACGCTTATTTTTAAAGTCGATGAAATTTCCGAATTTTCTCGAAATTCTTGCAGTTAAGAATCAATGCCAAATTGCTTTTTTTTTTTAACGGAAGGATATGAACATGCATTTTATTTGTCATCAATTATAAAGAATTAAATAAAGCTTCGCTCCTGCTTTCTTTTCTTGATTGTACGTTGTGCTACCAGCAGTACCAACACCTCACATAAGGTCTTCAACACTTCAAAAGTTTGCTTTACACATAACCGTTGTTCTCCTTGGGTAATATTTTTAAAAAAATGCAAAAATTTTCGTTTCTCCTTCGTAGACACTAAAAAACTTATCGATGTAACATTTGCAACAGTAAACGCTTTTAATTAAATTGACATTCATTACGCGATTTTAATGTGCAGCGTTTCAGTCGCTTGAGTGCATTCTCGAATGCAAGATGAGCTGAACGTAGGCGGGGCGGGAGGAGGGGGATATATATCTCAGTGATTCCCAATAGATGTACTGTGCATTCTGTGCTTCATTCAACTGTTACAAACTTGTACTAGCAATCTCTCGGCGACGAGACCTACATCTTAAGTGGCTCTCATTATTTGTGACTACAACATCTACTATTAAAAGTCCCGGAGTGACAGTTGTGAATTCCGATATGGATCGTGCAAAATCTCAAAAAAAAATGCATGCATATACTATTTCCGTTGAATTTCCACTAAGCAATAACTCCAGCAATGTCTGCATTCAAATATAAAGATGCAATTCTTTTTTTAATGTCTTATACCTAACTGTTTTTTTTTTTTTGCTGAATATCACTGAAATACTACTTCTGAAAGAGTATCAATAGACGTATATAAATGTGAACATTATATATATATATATATATATATATATATATATATATATATATATATATATATATATATATATATATATATATATATATATATATATATATATATATATATATATATATATATATATATATATATATATATATATATATATATAAATATATATATATATATATATATATATATATATATATATATATATATATATATATATATATATACAGCATTTCAACTTGAGTAACTGCTGAAATAGTGCACCACCGAATGCCCGTATTCCCAAAACGTCGATAAAATGATCTCCCTTCGGTAGGTACAAGCGAGTCATTCCATCTTTTCTTCCACTACTAATACATAGCATTTTCCAGATCTCTGATTTTCCTCATGATTTGTAGTGAATTTTGACAGAATCAAGCAGAATTTGGTTTTAGCAGCTTGAAAGCAATAATTTCCTGCATGAGTGTTTCTTTTTTCTTAGTAGATGCAACGCGAAAGAGCGAACGTTCTGCCCTTCCCACCTGTTCTGACGCTTCACTCGTTTCTTCCGTCAGAAAAATTAACATCTGCCATCTCTTTCAACAGAAACATTGAATTCACTGCTTCATGTCGAATTCTCAATCAGAAATGATTGTGGAAGACTAAACAACAATTTAATTCAATTTCGGGTGCATGATGCAAGCAAGTCATTCATAGATTTCAGTGAGTTCATCACAATATGGCAATCTCCGTTAACCGGAGCATTAACATCGTTGTCGTTACATTTTCCTATACACGTTGCATTCGTTAGCATTAACGTGTGCAGTCGTTATCATATGATAACGGAATCGCCGCTTTCAGTCGCTTTCAACGCACTGACAATATTTTTGCGCCTCAAATAATATTCAGGCAATCGGCTCATTTTTATTTTTTTCCACTCTGTCTATACAAATCGTGTTACAGAGCCATACTTTACACAGATCGCTATTACACTGTGCAAATGGCAGAAACAGCTGAAAAGTTGTACCTCTTCCAGGTGGTACAGACGGATGGCTGTACAATGCGAAGGTGTCCTTCGTTGTGATCATAAGAATGAAGAGGGAAAAGACAACCATTTTTTTTGACTCATCAATCCATAACACTAGAAATCAAAAGAATTATCGGAAACTTAGAGCTCATGACGCTTTATTTTTTATAACTAAGCAATACAAGAGGTATTTTTATTTCCACGGCTAAAACTTTCACCTGTACTAACAGCTGCTATTTCAAATATGAATTTTGTTTGTACAAGCAAATAGCTAAAACAACGAGCTTATTGAAAAGTATTTCGAAATGTGATGCTGATGGGAAACAATAAAATCCTGCATAATAACTTCTGCAGCAAATGTACCATCAACATTTTATTTATATCCTAGCAGTTGGCAAAATTGCCTTTATGTTGGCCACGAGCAACACACATCAGTTTACACTTAGCCACGCTTTATCCAAAGTACTACGGCGGCGCCAAATATGACACCAACTTCCATCTTCGAGCATAGGCCCCAATGCCCGTCTAGCATTCACCATTTGCACCACTTTCCATTGGATTACCTTGTGAGAATTTTCATTAATATTTTGTGTATGTTGTGGGATTAATTTCAGCATTTTAATGACAAAAAAGTTTAAAGGATTCAACAATTGCTTGTAATTTTTATTGTTTTAGTTCAACGGCACTAAAAAATTAGAATTGGAAGAAGTACAAAGCAGTATCAAGTGCTACCGGTATAAAAAGTTTTTCATAGAGGTTGCATTCATAACTATTGAATGATGAGGTAATGCTCAACTTGGACTGGTCAAATTTTAACCTACAATATGACGTCTGCACGTGTTGCTGGAACCTCAGGTTATGTTGAACGCAAAGAGCTTATAAAACTGGACTGACAGCCAAAAAATACCATTCATGAAATCGAGCAACAAGCGCTGCACACAATTTGAAGGCGACTCCGAAGCCTCTCGTTCACTTAGAACATTCAAGCTGCTTTTTTTCTCACCTTTCGAAGTGCGCAGCGAGCGTCTTAGGTCGATAACGCTTCGATGATTGCTGCTCATATGAATTTTGTTTTTTCATCTCGACGAGCCAACTTCGACCGTCAATAATTTGTTGAAACGTGATGGACTCTTCCATGCATGCAGCCGACAATCGCATACATACAGACATGACCAACATAACTATTGCTGATAGACTCAATCGAGTGATAATCACCCCAATCAGCTATTTTTCATCAGGTTCTCAATTTTGGAGGAAAAAAGCGGAAGTTTGAACAGGTTAAAAAATTTTCAGGACTGTGTTTTTAACCGCAAACAGACAAGGAGTTAGTGCGAGAATATCATCCTGTGAAAACTTGAACAGCAAGGATGGTACTACCAAATGCGATGGCAAAAAACCTGTAGAACTTCATATATATATATATATATATATATATATATATAATATATATATATATATATATATATATATATATATATATATATATATATATAATATATATATATAATATATATATATATATATATATATAATATATATATATATAAATATATATATATATATATATATATATATATGATGTAGGTTTTTTTAAGCGGAGTCGAATTTAGACGAAGAAATTAGATTAAAAGTTGTTCACATGTTATGAAAACGGTGCAGCGCAAAACGGGGTACGCCCGATATCAAAACCTTAAAGAATGGATCGGAAGATGTGGGAAATATTCAAGGAAAGAAAAGTTTTAACCGCATATATGCATTCGCTAGAAATGAACTTTGGCTGAAAAGAAATCAAAAAACTGAAGTAAGCAAAACGCAGAAGCATTTCAAAAAATTTTCGCGAATCATGCAACATTTTAAATTTTAAAACATTTTTTTCTGCACTATAAGGTTTAACAAGTGGCTAAAGCAAATCAAACATTCACTTCATTACGCTAAAATTTATGTCGGATACTGCAATTCAGTGACTGCCAAACTGTCAACACGATCAAGTTCATCTCTGATAAAAGGTTCTCACTGAAACGAGTTAAGCAGAAATTGGGCATCCATCTACAACCTTCAAGAATATGCATGTAGTATTCTAGCACAATTTATTGTTCTTTGAGCGTTGAAAATGACCTGATCGTTGAATAAAATGCAAAGAAGTTTGTCATTAGTTCTAGCTGAATGAAATTTGCGAATAATTAAAGAGGAAACAATAGTTTTTTTTAGCAAAAGAGAGGGAGAATATATCAACACAAACTATTATCGAGTGAAGGATGCTTTTTCTGTGCGACTACTCGGATGAACCGCCATAAAGTGGAATGTCGAGTCGCATCGAGAGTGCTTTCGGCTTTTAAGTAAATTAGCTGATTGAATTCTTATTGAACTAGCGGACCAACGCAGACGTGAAAGTGGCAGATTACCGCTAATGCATCCGTTTCATATTGGCTTTCTTGACGGTAGCTTCGTCTGTTGAATAAACCTCCAATAAGAAGAGGAAAAAAATCCAAAGTCAGACTGTATAGCCATCGAAATGCTTTCTTATATATGTGCCTCTAATAATTACCCAATGAGGAGAGAAGATGCTG
Organism: Ascaris suum; assembly: GCA_013433145.1. Taxonomy (NCBI): domain Eukaryota; kingdom Metazoa; phylum Nematoda; class Chromadorea; order Rhabditida; family Ascarididae; genus Ascaris; species Ascaris suum. Next base: position 3,208,818 of record CM024187.1, read on the forward strand.
GTGCTTTCTATTAAATCTGAGAAACTTACTATTTTTTTAGCAAAAAAAATTCCCCGAACAAGAATGTTAAGAACAAATGCTGCAGATTGTATTTTAAGTCTTCCTTGTTGACCTTTGATCTGATGCTCGAAAAAGAAAACGTTTGCGCCTACAGCTGTCAAGTTGTTCGAGCAGTCTTCTCAGATTTTTCCTTTCAGCACTCATCGAGTCATAGTACATCAACAAAAAAAAAATGAGGCTATATGTAGCACCACTTACTTCAAGCTTATGCTTATTCTCGCCTTGCATACATAGAGGCTAATGCCCTTTATAACTCTGCATTTATATAGTAATAGATGGGAAGTTAGTGCTGCTATTAGCTGCTATATTTAGATCAGCTATCAGCATCGCAACCAATCGCTTGCTTCAGATTTAAAAAAAGCGCTGTCAGATGTGGCAAATGTTGGACGAATGTTATGACATAAACCACGGTGGCGATAATGTTTTTTCTCATTTTTCTACTCTACTGTGAATATGTTCAACGATGATCATTATGATTTTTACCGCTGACAAGGAACATTCCCAACCCTTGCATCAGGGTAACTAAAGCTCTTATCAGTGGTGCGTGAGAAAGCAAAAAAAAAAAATGCTTAAAAAACATCATTACTACAACTCGTCATCGGTGTATTGCAAAAATAATAACTAAACCTAAGCATAGACGTAAAATAAATGTTTGATAGGAGTTAAATATGTTGAGGTCTTATAACTGTTAATGGAACACTCTCATCCCTCTCGCCTCATTAGACAAGTTCATTGCTGCCTTTAAAAGCATTTAAAACCCTATAGGATGTTTTCCATCGGAGCTCAATATGAACAACATGACGATTTTCCATGATTGCATCCAGTTAGTTTGGAATAGCGCATTTGGAGTTTTGGTATTTCCTATGGTCACCTACTTCAATACTTTTGAGAGGGAAAAAAATCGAAATGACCTAGCGGAACTACTTCTATCGGTGAGTCTTTCAGGGTGGTATTGGGTAATTAAGGCCTTTACGTATTCACGCAGGAAACTTCACCTTACGAGATGGAATAATTTTGCGTTCAATTCAAAATATTTCTGAAAAGTAACATTCATAGAGAATCAACATATAACCGAAAATTTCCAGTACAATTACCGATATAAATATCTCACATAGTCTATACAACGGTCTTCATATAACGCCCTGTATAATAGTCTGTATATAAATCTAATATATATAAATTTGCATAGAGCCTAATAATTAGCACACGCTTTAATCAGGAGCAATTTCAACAGCTCCAACAGAGTTCATCTGAACGCCTAAACAGAACGAAAACGACGAGAAACTCGCAACACTTTGCCACATAAGAAAATCTGCTGTGAAGCGAGAATAGCAGTCGTATTCACTTCTCCGATCCATGTAAAGAAATACACTTTTTCACTGCATCTTTTTTTCCCACGTCCATCACCTTTTGCCGAGCTATGAGCTCAGCAGTGATCATGTTTGATTTTGAGATCATTGGACCATAGGATTTGCTTGAAATGATTTGGCACTATTTATGCACTTGCAATACAGCACTTCATTGTTTCAGCAATATTCTTCACATATGAATATGACTAATAAAACATATTGCTACTACTACTTTGTAAGTATCTTTGCAATTTAGTTATATATTTCTTTGTCAATTATCATCAGAAAGCATTCCTTAGGAATAGTTTTTGAAATATTTATCGCCAATTTCTCTACTGCATTATTTGCATCTGCTTCACACCTTAACAACCGATTGCTCTTAATATACACTGTTTGAAAAATTATAAGCCTATACTTTCTTGAAATGGATTAATCTCTCATCTCATAGAATTTCTATAATTAGAGCCAAATATTACGAATAATTTAGCCAGTGAGATATGTAAACCGACTGTTGAAAATGCATAACTACCAAAAAATTGCATGATTTTAGCGATAGTAGATATTAGCTAATTTAAGTGGGATTATCAGTGATTAGCAAATATCGTACTGTGAAATGTGCGAATTCTACGCCGCTCTTGTCGATTAGTTAATCAAACAGTACAATAAACAAAAACATTACGCATACGAAACAATGCAAAATGCACTACGAACGTTTAACGACATTTATGATAAAAATCAATGTGCCCAAATGGGAAATAATCTGCCCAAAAATCTGAAATAAATGCGTAATCGATTTTTTTTGGGGAGGGTGGGGGGGGGGTGAGGAATGGAAAATGCCAAACGTATTTATTAATGCTTAAACTATTAGTATGTTTCTCAATGAAATATGAATGCACAGAATTTTTGAAAACTTCTAAAATTTTGAGATACAGTAGTGAATGTTGCATAGTGATTGCCTACTGAATTGTGTTAATAAGCGTGCATTCATCGGTTAACATTAAAAAACTACAATAGTGAAATTGGAAGTGCATCGTAAACCGTTCACTTCATCTCTTGAAGTTCCGCATTACTTCAACAATTTAAAACGCATATCGAATAGTATAGGAGCATATGCAATACCTATAATGTGACTCGCTTTCAAAAGCCGTCGCCAGTCTTTTCTCGAGCTAGAGCGAGCGAATTCATTTATTCTCTCTACGATGTCTTTCACTGACACAAATTAAAATTCGAATATTTCTTTCCAGAAACTCAATAAGATCTCATTATAAGCTCCCGAACTATGCCATCATTCTGTCATAGAAGAACTAACTACTGCCTTTCTCAAAAGCTATTTTCGAAAAATAGTTAAGCACATACTGCTCAAAGTTGAAGATTTGAAGTCCACTACAAATGCTATGAAGGGAGATCTTACTATGAATACTTACTGCTAACTTTCAAGCTTCATTACATGTGTTAACAACGTGGTATTCATGACGCTTAATGAATTTGCTCTTCAGTATTGCTGCATTCAATGAATTGTTACTTTGTTACCGCGCTGTTACTGTATTATTACTCTTAAATTGAATTGTTACTGCATTCATTACAATACTCTCCAATCTAAAGAATTCAATATGGATGAAGCTATGATTTGAACAATGAGGAAAATTAATGCGATAAACGTTAGCTGCACTTTTGCGTTTAAAAAAAGAACAGCGCTTTCGATTTTTTGTGCTGATGTGTACCAGTTTGATCACGCATCATGAACTGAGAAAAATAAGATGAAACTTTTTTTATGCAAATAAAAATGGACAAGTGCAATCAACAAAATAAGGAATCGTGAGAATTAAATATGCGATTGTGAAGGTATCAATCAACAACGAGCACTCAATTATATAATAACAAAAAGCTTTTGAGTTTTAATTGTTCGTAGCATTTCTCGTTGCTTACATACAATCGATCATCATCAATCATCTCATAACGCCACTTGTAAAGCGCCTTAACTGTATTAGAAGGCGTTGTAGGAGGTGGAGTTGTATGCCCCTTAGAAGCCCTCAAATATCCACGATTTTTCCCATAAATGACCATTAAGTGGCGCTCAGGTTTAAGCTCACACTAGCAACCACTGTAATTTTTACTATTTATGTGCATAATAAATGCAACTGTAATGGCTAGAAAGTATTGAACAAGAAACAAATTGTAGAATCTAATTGCATTTCGAGACGAAAAGTAAATTCAGATGTGGTCAGTACACATAAGAAAATTCCATGTTCTCATCTCAAAACCATCAAAACTACCAGTCCTCAACGGTTCAACTACAGAAGTGGAGAAGTAGCCTTCTACTTTTTTCATGTGCTTTAAATTAAACGTCGCACTCAACAGCCTAATTTTTAATGAGTCGTTCAAAAATTATGAAGAACTTAGAGCATCGTGAATATCATTTGAGATCATGCAAAGAAACTAAATGACGAATGTTATACGTTTGTGTAGTATGAAGATGAAGCAAGAAAGTATGCGTTTGTAGACGTTTACCGAGGAGATCGAAAGATATTTTTTTTTTTGATTGAAAATATGTAAAAGGAGGAATATAAGGAAGAAATGAATGTGTTGTCGATACCAACTAAAAGTATATCAGTCATCATTTAATACTTGTTTTTCGTATCCAATAAGCCACCTTATCAGCGAATGTATACGCATTTGAAAATTGTTTTGCATCGACACTAAATAAAGGTTAGCTACCGTTGTTAAGAAATGAACGACATTAAGCGTTTCTGATGCCTTTAGCAGTTTATCAATGAAACTTATTTGGTTGATGCTTGATGATTGAAACACAGTGACGGAATGTACACAGTGATAGAGGCACAAATAATCGAATGAAAAACACCTCATGATAGATCTCCATTCGCCCGATATTCGGTAATGACTTAGCGATTTGCATGATAAAATACACTAGAATAGTCTGAATGGTTCAATTTACGTATTACAGTAGAGCTAAATAGTTTTTCGAAATCTTACAATTCTAATGCGCTCGCTTTAGTAAGCAATACGTTTCATTATGCAATGAGAGGAGATAGCGTACGATATTTTCATTCCAACGAATAAACCAACAACACTGAGAATATTTTGCTGATTTGAATGGGCCATCTCCGCTAATCTAGCACATAAATTAATTGAAATGATCACCTTTAGCAAATAAATTCTTCCATCATTCTTGCATATTATTTAATGAAATATGCATGATTAAAAAAAAAAAATTCACATTCGGTGCATTGACATGATTAAAAAAATTTCGTACATTTTTCTGAAAAAAAAACGACCAAAAATCAACAGGAAACGGCACCATCAATCCAGTTATTAGAGTTTCTATAACGAGAGCGAACGTATGTGGATGGAAAAGAATTTGCATTTTAGATAACGCATTAATGATGTTTATTTCTCAGAAAATATGCTATTTACTGAGTTATAAAATGCTTTTTTTTTCTTTTCTGTTGTGTAGTCGTGAACAACTTATTAAGGATTGAAAGGAGGAAGATGCGAATAAAAGTTGACCACCGAAGATTACCTCTCATATTTCATTGTTGCGTAATTGGAGAAGAGCAAATCGTGCAGTTTAGCACTAAACAAAACGCAGAAAGGTGAAAGAATGTTGCTCAGTGTCCAATGATATGACATACGTTTTCGCGACTCTTATTTTTAAACTATTACATAGAATGTAGAAAAAAAACCGACCCTAAAAATTGATAGTCCACAAGTGACTAAACGAAGAGATGATGAGTACAATTTTTATTTCTTTTTCTTTCAAACTGTTGGAATTGTTCTCGAAGATCGGATTACTTTTGTGAAGCCATTGTTTCATATATTTTTTAGAAGATGACTCGATTGTCCGTATAGATAGAACTATTTCCCCACAAGCTTCCATCATCGACAATAGTGAAAACAATAAGAGAGATTTTCATGGCACAATTTCACTCTCATTCGCAAATGCATCAGAGAACACGTTCAGTGCCCCGTCCATTGAACATTTGTGACTATTCAATTTCGCTACTGCAAAATTTAAACATTTTTGTAAAGAACAAAAAATGCACACGAGCGAATTAACACAACTCACTTTCAATTAGTTGCACTTACCTAGTGGCGCATCGACTTATATGATCAATGATCACCCAAAAAAACACGGCTGATATTTATTTTTCTAAACTTTGCGTTCTACATTCAATAGCAAAATTTGCCTCTATAAATTAACATCATAGTCCATTTAAAACTTGTTATACTTGCTCACATTATATCCTTCATCTGTCAAGAATGACAGCATAAGTCATACGAATGTTACAGGTATAAATCAAGGTGCTCTAGCAAATTTCCATGCCAAATGAAATTGAGAATTTGAATTAAGGGGCAAAAAAGATGAATAGTTGTGAAAAAATGTTTAGTTCAAACTTTCAATATTACAATAAAACATTAAAAATGGCGATTGAAATAAAGGATCGCAAAACGTTCGCAAATCACGAATAAATAGTTTCCGCCTAGGCGCTTCCAAACTGCTTTTGAAATATAGCAACGTAAAAACTTTTATCTTTCCTCTGCAATCAATATTTCTAGGTGGCCGTTTGGCAAGCTAGAGGCACTCATCAAAACGTTCAGATTATTTCCGGTTAGCATGGTTCCTTCGAGTAAGCTGGTTTAAAAAAAAAATGAAAGTTGGTCATTTTCCACCGTTTTCAAGTGTATTAAATTGAAAGAATCCGATTGTGATAAATAATCTCTGAGAAATTTTGTTAATTATATATAGGAAAATAAGATGAGAACGATTGTGTTTATCAGCAAAAAAAAGGCACTCGACATAACCGTAGGTTCAAAGCAGCGATTATGTGTTCTACAAAAACACCCACACATTTGAGCGGTATTATTCTACTGAAAAAATGACAACAACATAAGTTTTGAAAAAAACTTTACCGCAGTTATTTTTGCATACGTAATTAGGGCTTCCAAATTTGTTAGCTAAAATAATAAATTTTATATGATTGCCACAAAAGCGAATAAACATCTTTCGATACTTGAAGAACATCATTTCGAGATTGCTTTATGAAAACTTAACTAAGCCTATATGATAATATATTTTAATAATAGTCGAAAAAGTAACAAATATTTGTGCTCATAATTTTCCGCAAAACATTTTCAAGATTATTTCAATTATATGAGCACATTTTCAATGCGTCATAATATGTCAAGAATTTATCATAACAAATTCGATCTTTCTTCTTTCTTTACGTAAATTTTTAACTTTTCACTGTCGGCAATTTTTTGAAGAAGTGATTTAGATGCAGAAAAATATCTGGTTTGACCAAGTGTGCAATATGTGAAAAGTGCATACACGCTAAGCGAATTAAACCCGCAAAAGGGAATGTGCAAGAAATGAATCTCACGTTATTCGAATGTTTCTTTTTTTTTCCCCACCACATCGATTCGAGCTTCAATATCTCTCTGTAAATCCAACTTTTAAAAAATTCAAATATTTCCATGCTCTCATAGGTGAAAATATTCTCATTAATACAAGGAAGTGTGAAAGCATTTAAGCGGCAAATGTTTCAACATTTGCTGAAAGCTTTTGGCCAATAGAACGAATAAAGCTTTTACATTATATATATATATATATATATATATATATATATATATATATATATATATATATATATATATATATATATATATATATATATATATATATATATATATATATATATATATATATATATATATATATAATGCAATCATTACTCACTAAAAGTTCTACTGATGACATTTTCTGTTTTTTTAAAGTGGGAGTCGATGTAAAGGACTTATGTAGGTGATCGATAAGTTAAAAAATTATGGAACTTTTAACAGCTGAAGAAATTTGGCGAAGGGACGCCTTAAACGATAAACGGGTTTCGCGACCAATATTATCTAATCGTAGCGAAATATCAAACAGCTAATATAGCACAATCCGGCAATGTGAACAATAATAAGAAGCCATCGTTTTTCTCTGCAAAGTGGGGACTCGTTTCTTGCTTAAGAGTTGTTGAGCTTATCTGCTATTTTCGTGCTTAAGAATTATTGAGGTTATTTGCCATTTTTCAAAGAAACTGTGAGCTTTGGAAACACTGACGGTGAGGGAATTGTACGGCTGATTTTATGCAATGGATTATTTAAAATGATGCATTGAATTTTGCAAAAAAAAAAAAAAAAAAAAAAACAACTAAAAATAGCGAGAAAATACGCAAAGGGCAAAACAAGCCAACATTTGCATATAACTCACTTTTGAAGTGTTCAATTCCAAGATGCGTTACGCCTCAATCATAAGATGTGCATTTCACTAAAATCGCCAATTTTTTTAACGACAAAATCCCTTTGCCCCATAACCTTTTTCACTAACCTATTTACTATCGTTTATGAGTGAATCAAATCTAGTACCACTTATGAGCGAATGCAAATACTTCTAAAATCACGTACGAAAAATGAAAAAAAAAAAGTTTTTTTTTTTAATCGGCTTAGTCTGCCAACCTCATATTGGGGTGAAATGCTTCAGACTCCTTTTTTTTTCTTGCCCATTTTCCACGAACAGTTCCTAAACGCAGTGCGGTAGATAACTCTTCCTCTTGACTAGTTTTCTTTAATTTCTATAAAAACTCTGTATTCCGATGCACTATTAATCGTTCTTTCATTCATAATTTTACCATTTAGAAGAAAATTCAACAAGAGATATAGAGAGCTATTTGGTTATCAAATTATGATTGATTATTCGTTGAACGAGTATGAGCTGTTAATAGATAATAGATTCTTACTTGATGCTTTGAAAGAATTGTCGGATTTAAATTCAACAAAAAAAAATAGTGATGATATTTTGATAATATATTATAATATTTAATCAAAGATTCACATTGTATGTAAAAATGCAGCTTTTTATCGAACATATGAAACTTTTCGAAGCATACGTAGAGGGAAAAGCTTCCATTGTGGCATTTAAAACTATGCAAGCCGCATTTAAGACAACGTTCAACAAGAGCAAATCGTATTGGCAGCATATAATTTCCATCTCATCACATATGCGATGTTATTATGTATTGTGTAGAAAAGCTACTTATATCTGTTTCAAATAGCATCTGCTACGATTATAATCCAATAAATTCATGCAAATATGCGAGTGAAAGCATGAAACTGCACATTTGACGTTGCAAAAAAAAAAAATTTTTTTTTCGGTATTCATATGCCTCCAAAGAAATACATACTCGACGCTTATTAAGTTCTACCGATGAATGCAGAGCTATAAATTTAATCCCAGAAAACAAATGATGGTAGTCGCATATATTCAAGATCGAAATCATATTTACAATATTCTTGTCGATTTTAGAAAATTTGCATATCATGAAAATTTTTTATTTAGTTGCGCTAAACTATTTAGCAAAAATTTGCACTGGCATTTTTTTTTCTTGCGTAATTTCTTGCAAGTATTTGAGCATTTTAAACTGAAATAACAATTAATAGCGATTTATGACTCTGAAGGAAAGTTCTTTCGATCCCCTGTGTTGACTAACACAAGAAACACACCGACAGAAACTATAGAAAAATGCTAAAATAAAACATTTGCCTTACAAGATAAAGGGCTCGTTTGGCTTCAGCGATCTCATCGTCAGAGGTACCCTCCACAACTTCTGGTTGTGCTTCTTTTTGCTTCATCAGAACCGCGTTGACCAGCTGAAAAATCATTAATGCATGATAGAATAGATAATCAATGCTGATAGACGTTCGTGTCAATGGGCACAATCTGTCGAAGGAAATGTTTAATGGTGAATCGCAAGAAACGCTTTCTATATCTCTTGGCTATACTCAATAATAGCGCATTGCATAGTACCGGACTGATCCTACTCATTCGCAACTTGAAATAAAAATGCACTAGCGGTGGAAATAAATACTCTTGCTATTAAAACTGAAATTCCTCTAAGATACTACTTCGATCAAGCAAGGAAACCGGATCTACTCACCTAATGTGGCAATATGGACGTGGTCTACATGCAAGAGGATATGAGGAATGATTCTAGTTGCAAATTCCCATAAAAATCGGTTACCTATGTTTACAGCATTGGCTTCTTTTGCTTTATTATGACATACATCCCTTTTTTGATGTCTTTATATCAATTGTCTATCTTTTCCACTCATTATTTGCTTACTTTAAAAGACTGACGGACGTCTCAGATAGAGAGCAAGCACGATGCTTCGCATCACATCAAATAACCCTACAGTCTGTGCCTTTCAGTTGCAGTATTTTGCAGATATGCGTTGGGAAATTATAGCTAGCGAATTAATGTTATTGCCGACTCTAACATTAGCTCTATCAGGCAGAACTTTTGACAGAACTTGACGTGAACTGTCCACATCCATTAGTCAACTGCAGAGCATTTCAGCCGGTTTTAAAACGCCTCAGTTGCACATACGAATCACTTCACCAATATGAATAGGCGCATCGCAAACGACAAAGAAATAAGAAACACATAAATAAAACATATCAACGAATTTTATTAAAATGGTATATTTTATATGCATTAATGTTTACTACGTGGTTGCGCTTCGTTGAAGGACAAGAATATAGAAAGAACACTTCAGCGCAGAAAGGCATTGGCAACCGTCAGCAAATGATTGCAGACAGTCAACTGGATAGCTGTCAAACAACAAACGCCAGCCAGCCACTGCACAAATGTGTAAAGAGGCGGTATACTCATGCACGACAAACACTTTTTTTTTTGTAGCCATTTATGGCGAATCACCTTTGCTTCGATCAAAATTTATTTGCTTTTAAAGTGCGAAAATACTAGCGAAGATTGCTGAGCTGTTATAAACGACCTCTTTTAGTAATGAAATAAACGCTCATAATTTATACATCAAGGTGATTTCCTTTGATATCATTGCTGAGTAATTTACCAATAAGTTCAACTAGTGTTTGCTAGCAACAGACGTCTCGAAATCAGCAGACAATAAACGGAATATTTTCTAAAATTAATTCTAGGTAGATTAGTCTTTTAATAGCAAAGTTGGTGTGAAAGTTTTGAAAATATAAAAAGTGAAATATTTATTTCCCAGTTGTGGTCACCACAACATTTCTAGGGTTTCCTCAATCTCTAATGGTAATGAGCACCATCCTCCATAGAAGAACGAAGTAAGAGTGAAACTAATATTTGAGTTTGGCTTCCGTTCAACAACCCACAACACTTTAAAGCATACGTACGTTTGTAGGTATCACCGTAAAAGACCGGCATCTTTAAAATATCGAAGGTCATCGAAAACGATTATCGATCAAAACGGCTACAAGTGCAAGTGACAGCTCGCATCTGGCAACAACGAAGCATTTTTCATCTCAAACTGTCCAAAGAATTTTTCAACGTGATTTGATCAGAGAAATGCAAAAATTGGCTGATATGTTCGGCTGTTTTTTTTTTTTGCAACTTTTTAACCATCAATATTCGTTTTATCACAAGTCTTCTGATTTCGCTTTCTCACATGGATGCTTTGTAGCCAAAATATATATAGTTCGTTGTGAGAGACAACTTTTGAAACACCTACCTCTCGAAATTTTTTATTATTTGATCCACATTTCAGTTTGTAATCAATTCCATTTCAGGTAGTGCACGTTAACCTAGTTAATTTCCGTATATATTTTTATAGATCCTGATTGTTGTGCACATGCTTTAATTTAGAAGTGAACGAGAACGCTTATTATTCTTTCATTGAGGAGATTCCGACTTCATAGACTAATTCCATCGTAAATCATGAGCCGACACTAATTTTTTGCGGTATTTTTTTGTGTTCATAATATGTCCGGCATCATGAAATAACTAGCATTGCGTTTTTAGAGGGAAAAATATTCAGTTGGTGTTCAATTGAAGCCAGTGATTGAATTATCACATCTTCTCGTACTAATGTCAAAAAATCGAAACACTAATCCATCTATACTCGTCATATGAAGTGCAACATATCGTAAGCAACTTCATCACACCATAGCTATCATATGAAATTACTTGCGTTCACATTATAATCGTTTTTTTTTTTTTTTTTTGCTAGACCAAATCATGTAGAGATAGGCAACTGCACCAAGAAGGATATGTATGCGTGCTAGAAATTGCGATATATTTTACATCATAAGAAGTTCATTGCATCAATGAGCGTCATTACTTTCAGTCCTCTTTCGTCGTATTTTCCACGTACGATAGATATTGAGTGCGAAGAATTTTTCAAACATGAATTGCAATTTAATATTTTGGTTAATGTGCTGTCATTCTTATCTCATGATATTGAACTAATCTATAAAAATTATGCAAAGTGCTGAGCGTTTTTTTTTTGCACTCAATCGTATGACCTCTATATTTATAGTTCGTTCTATTGATTTATACACTTTTTTTTTTCAATTCTTACGTAACTGTTACATTTTCAGTGAATTTATTAAATGAAACAGAAATTTAACAACAAACAGTACAAATAGAATTTTCGATATTCGAAGTAAATAAAGCGATCGTAATAGATTGCAAAATGATGTGATGTTTCAATTATTGTCTTTTAAAAAATTATCACCAGGAATATACGATCATTAAAAAAAAAACTCATCAAAAATGAATGAGGGAGGCACTCAGGCGAAAAAATATTGACCTTCAAAGGATTCAATTTACAACAGACTATTTTTTTCCTATCTTCACATCTATCGTTCGACTCATCAATGCGAATACAAAAAAAAAAAAAAAAACCGAATGTCTCGTGAAAGATGCATTAAGCATTACTGTAAATAATACATCGCTAAATAAGGTTTTCAAAATCAATCACTTCAAAGGAATTATTCGGCCTGCTAATTTAATTACTATCCTAATTTAATTACTATCCTAATTTAATTACTATCCCAATTTAATTACTATCCTAATTTCGACATTCGGATGAACGAGCGAGCTAAACTTTTTTTTCAAAATTCGCATTTTTTTTTCTCCTTTTTTGCTGATTATCAAGGCTTCATCGAACTATAATGGTCACACATTAAAATAGAAGAATGAAATTGTAATATTTCATCAAAATAACTGCATCTATTTGCATATCGACTATGAATTGAAGCTCAATATTATTGCTGACACCGTCATAAATCTAGTGCATGCTCTGACGCACTTTCCAAATATCCTTGAACGGGATTATTGCACGAGGTGCTAATTTGAGAGCTATATTCTTGGTGTGCGTACACTTATTTTAAGAATTACTACATGCTTTGTACTGTTAAGTGTCCTCCTCTAAAACTCCACGAAAATTCAACAAATTATTTCGAAACATTCATTTTTTCATTAAAATTACATTTACTTTGAACACTTGCGATAGAGTTGATTGTACTAACAAGATAGAAAAAATTATGATACGACATATTGCGGTGTTGAACATCAAAAGACATCATTATCTCGAGGTGCAGCTTTTATAGTTTTAACGTTTAAACACAAATCGCTCTATGCAATAAGTGTATCACTTATCCTCGTGAACGCACTAATTAGCATTTCAACAAATAGTAGTTAATGGTCAATGAGCATAAGTCACAATAATATCTATATATAACACAATGCCAATATATTCGAAACAATTGCACTTACATTTTAAAAAGAATGATATGATATTAATTTGTGCGAATGATAAAGATCACAGTAATAGAGCATTTTTAATTTTTCAAAAGCATTTCACGTTTTCTTGCTCTTTACCTCCCTATGAACTATAAAACTAACAAAGAAATCTGCCACAGTCAAACTTTTCTTTGCTCCGTATAACAAACATCTCTTATGCGGTCTCATCTATATACCTATGGGAAACTATAAGCTGTTGCATGTGGTAATCAAATAGTTTTTTTTTGTTGGTTTTGAGCCAGCATTTAATAACGGTGATATCTCAAGGCAATGTACTTATTCATTTAACGAAAATGAGACTGCATTTCTTAATGCAATATATTCAACAATTCGGTTTTTGCTTTTCGCTACGTTGCAGCCATATGTATGCATGAGTCGGTGTAATTATCAGTGCACGTATGTCCCTAGGTGTGTTTGGGGACAAGCGGGACAACCTTGTTCTTACTAGGATGCATAAATGGTCCCATCGGGAAAGTCGGATTTGTCAAAGTCGCACTATCAGCATAAGAATTCTGTCCCTGCGATTCTGTGGCACCGTTGGTATCTGCAGACGTTGTCTGATCATGAATCGATCCTTGAATTAGCGATGTTGACGGAGCTGTTTTCCGAAGAAGCGTCTGATCTTTCTGCGTGTAGCCGCATAATGTGGAACTAGAAGGTTGTGAGTCGTCGCCGACCAATGAGCACTATAATATACCAATTCTCTCGTCACATTGTGTAAAACGAATGCAACATTTGATGGAACGTATTATTGCGAAGTTCTAAAAAAAATTGTACAGAAATCATGCAAAATGAAACACTTCATTTCATTATATTCGTCAATTTTATCGATGTTTATCAATTTTTGCGAAGAATTATTAAGGCAGTAAAATGAAATCATGAAATAGTGGTTTTATTTTGTGCAAGAAAACGTGAAAAACATATACTTGACTTAAATTTTTGCTCACTTATAATCGATGCGAAATTCCTTCCGTGTAATCTCACTGCATCGTAATTCTTGTTCACAACTCTGCAGAAATTATCGAATTTTGCCCTATGAAACATGAAGATACGTTCGAGGCATCAAAACATAAATGCTCGCATATGTGATGATGTGTTACCATAGAAATGAATAAAAATATTTGAATATAAGCACTTTAATTTTTTTAGTAATCTTACTGCGACAATTATTCGCTTCCACTGATTTAAAACTTTGAATTATATTAGAGAGCATTATCAATATAGCTGCAACAGCTCTTCTTCGCTTACTCTTTCTCGTCAGCAATCAAAGAAAGAATTGTTTTTCATTCTTTCTTCACGACTTTCTCGAAACGAATTCAAGAAATGGGCACCACCCACTTTGAAAGGCGGAATCAATTCATCATTGCCTCGGAGTTTTTTCCTATTCCGCAGTTCACTTTACGTTTTGACAATTTTTTTCACCGAATATCTTTCATAGTAGAATATGAGTGAAATGAAAATTATGAATCCAGATGCGTTTCGTTCGTTTCATATGGGGCAGTGAAGCGATTGGTGCACACTAAAATGATTTAAAAGAGAATAATTTACAATTTAAAAAAACCTCAAAAAGCGAGCTCTGCAGTTTTTTTCTCAATTTGATGGTAGAATGAATAATGCAATTATCGTACCGATGCCTCATCCTGTGATGGCCTAGTAATCTGCGTATTAGTTGCTTTGCCTAGAGACGCATTTGCAGAGGATGGACGCTTCTCTAGCGCTGGACAAGGCGTTAAATTTCCTTGCGCCCTCAGATTTACCAAATCTAATACGTGACTATCCGTCGATGATACAGAAGATGTAGTTCGTCGATTTTTGGGCAACTGTCTGGCTTGCTCGTTGATCACTCCATTGGGTGGATTTTGATGAATACCTCCATTTGCTACCGCTGAAAGGAAGAGTAAATAGTAATAAACACTGCTTGTGATCAAATTTCTATCTAAATACCTTTATCTATTATAAAATGTTACATCTGCTTTTGGTTCACTTTGAAATAAACTTGAATCATGAAAAAGGATCTCTCCACTCCTCTCGACCTCATCAGCCAATTCAAGAAGAGATAATCTTACGAAAAAAAATCAATGTACAACGATGAAGGAATTTTCCAGCATTCATTATCTGATATCGACAGGAATATTAACATGTGGTTAAGTTGCATTCTATAAACAATATCTCTGATTTTCGCTTTCTCGGTTTAAATTTCATGCAGGTGCTTCCATGAATTAATTAATCCATGCTTCCTAACTAGCTATTCAAAATTGTTTTCATGTATTGCTGTCGGTTTAAATACCATGCAGATGCTCCTAACAGCACGTTTCGAAGCCCCAAAAAAGCAGCTTTAAGCACACTTCTATTCTTTCTTATTTAAGACGAAGCAATAGCAATGCCGTTCATGGAAACTATAAAGTAAACAGATAAGAACGTAATCCGGCGACTGTGAACTGCAAACAAAACGAAACCAATCACATATCGACGCTAAATGCTCAATTCACTGAGTAAACATTAAGATAAAGATAAGCGCGCAAGATCATTGATCGATGAAAGGACGAAATCGAATTCCCACATCAATCAGCATATTTGAGAGAAGCATAACGCTATGATCAATTAAAAACGAAATTTTCAACACAAGGTGTTTAGGATTGTTTTGTTCTCTATACTGTTGCAATATCTTCTTCACAATATTGCCTTCAGTCTCTTACTGTCGCAAATACCGGAAGTGAATATTTTTTTGAAATTTATCGGACGAAATAAAGCGAGCAAACAAATGAAAGCGAAGAAGAAACCTCCTTTGGACGTTTTAGCGGAGACTCGCTTACGGACCTCATCGGTATGTACTTCGTTAGCTTTTCTCTCGTTTATGCGTTGCTGTAGTTTTTGTTGACGCATTGCACGACTATGCGCTTTCGTTTGTAATTTCCATTTGGTTATTGCTTTTGTCACTGTTGCAAAAGTTCTATAAATAAGCATAAATAAACTTTACAATAAGAAAAACTATGCATTAAAATTTTTTAATTTAGTAAAATTACAAGCTAATAAGAAATAATAGTTCAAAAACATCGTTTCTGATCACCAGAACATGCGCGACGAAGGTGCATTACAACGTTTAAGGTGCAAAATATGAGCATTAGCAAGAGATCGTCGAGTAGTATTCGCTCTTATCAATCAAAAATATTCTACGAAAACTTGTACATCTTTCTCCATTCTTTTGGGTCGAAATAAAAAGAATTACAAGTGAGACAACAAATGGTTTACAATTTTCCCTTAATAAATCTTGAAGCTTGCTCAACTATCAATGAAAAATTACAAGTAGCAAATTGAGCTGAGTAATTTAACTATGCAAACGACGTTACTTCGAAGTTAGCGGCTTTTCGAGATGATAACGCGCGACATTTGTGCCAGCAAGTCCATGCTCGATAACATCAGCACCAATTTGCTCTTCGTAATCTGTTACCCGAAGACCTAGAGGACTCTTGTCTAGACCCTAAAATTTCCATCTATAGCAGTATTCCGATACCAAAATTTTCAGAATTCGCATTGTATGTTAAGAAATTGCCCTTCCTTCTTCTTCAGCCGAATTCGTTGTTTCCCAAGAGGCGACGGCATTAACCGAACAACAGCTATTACGAGCAAATCAAAGGTAATAACTCAAAGGTAACTGGTAATTCAATCAATTTGAATGGTAAATCAGCTCAGCGAAAATGAATCGCATAAACAACAATTAAAAAGCATTCCTATCATAAGCTCATACATTTGCGCAGATGACTTCGAACAAGAGTTTCATTTCACAGCAATCGCCTCAATTGATAGATTATTGCACTGAAAAGGTTTAACGCGTTTGTTTTTAACCAAAGAATTTCGATTCATATCAATACAGCTGTAAGATTTGATTAAACTTCTTATTTACACATTATCAATAAGTAGTTATCACATTATCACGCTATCAACAGTGTTATTTTGAAACAATTATTTGTATTGCTCGAGCATAAACGTTATCTTGCCAAACGACTGTCAATTAGCATTCAGTCAGCTATGTTCTATGAATGCGTATTGTTAACGAATAACTTGCAAGTATAAAGTTTACTTGTATTCAATGTGAATTCATGATGCCTCTATTGCTTTATTGCTCTAATTAACAAGTACCAAGTGCTCACCATTAGAACGAGCAATCCAAGAACAGCGCTATAAACAACAATAGTCAAAGAACACAACATCTGAATACCCAATAGTTTGAAACTTCCCGAATAAATAAGTCCATATTGATCATAAGTTGCTCGCTAAAATATAAACTACGAGAAGCATTGAAAATTTACGATATCTATAAGGTAGATCAAATATTAGATGTATAAAATATTTTAGTTATGTGTTATTCCGAATCGCTGAGTATATTTCATTTTGAGGACTATACCCATTGGTCATGGATACTTCAAAAAACAAAGAAAAGAATTCCACCTGTCAGCTTCATCTTTCCGCTTGCTAAACAACAAAGTATGGAGTATCAGTCGGAGAAAACTGCTCCATACTTTATTATAAAATAAAGCAACTATCAATATCCGCATCTCATAAAAACGTTTTCAGCGAAAACTTTGATCTTTGATAAAAGAACCATTGACAGATCTCAACTGTTGTTGAAGAATACCGACAGAAGCACGTTACGTAAACAGAGTCACCGATATGAGTACAACACCTATTGAATAGAGTCACACCCGAAAGACAATAACCCAAAGTTGTGCACAGCCAATTCGCTGATAATGCATTCACAAACACAATGCACTGAGCTTAGAGGCATTTTTTATTGGCTCAGTAGAACGAGATTAGAAATCGACAAAGCTATTCTCGGATCATAAGTATTGCAATGCATCAAATCGAATAGTTTGGAGCCTAATTTCACAAATCAAGGTGAGTCTAAAAACACGTTCGTAAGAAATGCTATCGCTTACGCTAAAATCGGCTGTCATAATTCATTCCAGCTCGCCCACATACGCTCGCTATTGCGTTTTCACTCGTTTATTTGTCACGTTTGCGATTTATTTCTCTCATGCAGTTAGTTATTATTACTACAGAAAGAATTTAGCTACGAATTCGTCTCTAGCTTGCCATTTTGAATGTCAGAGATATTTCAATGCTTACTGGCATATCGCTGAATGGCGCTGAATGCTTACCATTAATCTGTTAATTTCTTCGGAAATCGGGCAACTATAAAAGGACTTACGCCTCAGCCTACTACAGATATTAAATTTTCATATCGTTAATGAATGGCAAATTACTTTGCAAACGTTTCACAAATAGACATTTCACTTACAATTAACTGATCATCTTCGGCAAATACTCCAACGGCGAACATTCCCCATACCGAAGAGGTTAGATGAATGGGAACAATGCCAACGGGATCGTCAATTTTGAGCCTTTCCAGAAGCGGAAGCACAGATATTGAGATAGCCGAACTAACCGAGCCAATAATCAACGCATGCCATGGACGTGCAACAGCACACATTGCTGAGAACAATGTTATAATTGGTGATAGAGCAGTTATGTTCACGTATAACTCTCAATACATCATCGATGATTAAACAGTTGCAAGAAGCAAAACACAAGGTTCCCGCAAATTTAGAAAAAAACTGCTCACTATAGAAAAATATCTGTTAATTAAGCATAATACTGGAACAGAATTCGAGAAAAGAGATGCCAGCTAGTTCCACACCCTCAGATTTCTTGACCAATCGGCAGATTTCACAGAGCGATTAGAACGGCATCGACGAGTTGCACGACAGCGTAGAAATTTCTTCGCCTACATTTGCATTGAAATTCTCTTTATGCTGGCACTGTTATTTCGCTTTCACGTTTCAGACCTCTACGCCATACCAATTTTAATTAGAGACCACGCTGGCTACATTAGAGCTTATTTTGTTTGAAATCAACAGCAAAAGCTTGTCAGTTTCAGTTCTTTTTCAAAAAGAATTTGCATACCAGAACCAGGAGAGATCTTCGGGCCTTTCACAAAGCAAAAAGGACAAGAGGTCATCAAAGTCGGCAACAACTTACCAGTTATAGAAACAATTGATGAGAGCAACCCGTCGATTAAATAATTCACTTGAAGTTTACGCGTTTTTATGAAGCTCACCACTATTGAGGTTGCACCTCCACCGATCGAGCTCATGATTGTTGCCACTGCGGCTCTAGAGTTTTTCGTTTTAAAAATATTGCATTCAATCGACTATTCAATAGGCATTAAACGCTGTATACACTTTCTCAGAATCATTACTAACCTCATCAAACAACATCCCAAATGTCATTAACTCACAAAGTTAACTGCTATCACTGCAACAGAAAACCTTTACATTCAGTAATATCCCAAATATCTCCACAAGTCAGGCCCTGGAGGCCCATAACAACCAATACGGACTTTTCGAATGGAAAGTGAACTGAGAAAACGACTGAATTCTAACCTTATGCTGGGGACTACTAGACATTATATACTAATTGCCTCATCGGTTTTCCTTAAGAAATGTTGGCGCTTCTGCTTCTCTTATCGGTAGTTTAGGTGGTTTGTAAATCATGAAAGTTGCAATCAGGTTCAGATATGAGACAGAAGTGTTGGAGCTCAGCATGCAACAGAACATATTGAATTCGCATAGCATACTGGTTTCTACTGACAACTAAAACTTTACCGTGCACCAAGCCTCCATCGTCCGGCGGTGATACCCCATACGGAGCCAGCGTTGATGCCGAACCATCCCCACCACAGCATAAACGTTCCTAGAAGGGCGTTAGTTGGCGAGCTCATCTGATGAATGGAGTCCTCGTTGAAACGACCCCTTCGAGGTTTCAAGTAAATCGTTGCCATCAAGCCAATTACCCCTCCAACCATATGCACCTAAAATGGTCATTCCTTTTGGCAATTTGCTGCTTGATTTAATGCAATATTTGCTGCTCTAAAACGAGGCTGCTCCTGTTATTGGAACATACGTATTTCTTATTCACGTTATATTCAAAGAATTGCTCAGACAAGTGTACATGCATAAAGAAATAAAGGGCATTCCTATGTTCTGAAGCTTTCATGACAGTAAAAGTCAATCATGAAGACCAAAGCAGAAAAACTGAAGCTGCAACTAAGGTGAAACGATGTTGAATAGCGACAGCTGCATAAATTGCGCTTATTGTATGGCGCACATTTTGAGTTCATAACAGACAGGAAATACCTTAAAAGTATATGAAACTAATCATAATAGATATTGCGCAAGGCGGAAATATCAAAAGTGAGTTATGCTTACTGCAGAGCAACCAGCGAAATCGACCACGCCCAGAGAAAAGAAGAATCCATTTCTATCCCATATCCAGTGTGCTGGTAAAGCCTGGATTAAAATTACAAGGCAACCAAGTAAAATATAGGATTTGAGCTTTGCTCTTTCCGCCACAGCACCTGAAATGGCTTCTAATAAATCTTGCAATATTTTTTTCTAATCGAAAGTTACGAAAACGTATAAAGATGTAAAAAATATATGACCACGAATAGCAAGAAATACAAGATAGTTAGCAAAGCAACATTCACAGCAAATAGACATTAGACGCATTAGCGTATTGAAAGTGCTAACACCAAAGAATTGATAAAAAGAACAATATTGATAAATTAATAAAGGAGGATAGACGAAGCTTTCAAGTCTTAGAAGATCAGTGAAAAAACCTACGCGGAGTGCGACAGTGAGACACAAAATCCATATGTCACAATCTTTCATCACTGTCAAAGACGTTGACAGGGGTTGGCACGATATATGTTTTTTGCAAGTCAGCTCACTAAGACAACTGTCTACGACTATTACTAGCGGATAAAGAACATGCGCTTTACCAGATCGCTGTTATAAGTGCATCGATCGCTCTTACAAATTTTCCATGAATTATTCGTTTTTTTTTTTTTTGATAAAACCAAAATAGCACCTGCCAATATATATATATATATATATATATATATATATATATATATATATATATATATATATATAGGCACTACAATGTCATAATGGGCTTTGGAAATGCAAATTAACGAAGCAACACGAAGAGCAAAATTTGCTTATGTAATGTCAGGCCAATTTTATTGCACTCAAAAGTTTGAATAATATTTCGTGATTCATATGGAATTTTTCCTTTTGAAAAAAGCGCAAATTTCTTCAATTTATATTAGTGCTTTTCTTTGTGATCAACTGTCCCGTAAACCAATTTTCAACAACAAACAAATGCATTCGTCTATTATGGTAAATAGAAGGATTCAGCTGAATTCATTTCTTACCAGAAACAATAGTAGAAGCTGTCGTCGCGAAGCTCAGTTGAAAGAGGAACGAAGCATACGCCCAACCTTCTTTGTGTGCTTCTTCGTCGTTCCTGTAGTTGAATGTGGTCTTCATTCCTCTTTTCATCACATCTACTATTCAGTATCGCTTTTCATTAGACCGCATTTCGATGACGTTTGATGCTTGCACAATTTCATGAAGACTAAAATTGTTAACGAAATATTGCTGATCTGTGCTCGATTTCGCATCTTATTCAACCCAAAATTTTTTCAAATTATTCTAGCTTATCAATTCAACGCTTGACTTAATTACCAGTTCTCGATAAGTATCAATTAAGCATTATTAGCTACAAATTACATCTTACCGGAAATATTTCTTCATAGATATTATGCCATCAAAATACCATCACAAATTATCCAAGTTCAAACAGTAATGCCCTCCTCTTCGGAACTGCAGTCAGTAATTTCTGCGTAAATAGACATTTCAAAATGGCATAAGTGACAATTATCCTGTTCGTCATAGACTTTCGAAGTGCATTTTTATGTGCTTTGAGAATGAACTAATTGACGAGTGAAACGATTTGCAACAATTTTTGCCTTAATACTTCCAAAAGTTGTGCTTTTGCAAATCCCTCAGGGAGAAATTCTTAGGAGGGTGAAAATTGTTTCACCCTACAGAAAGTATTGCAAATTTCTGATCGACTCATGCCGAATAAACAATCGATTTCATGAATGAAGTGTGGAATTGTCCTGTCCAACTGATCTCATCAAATGACAAAGGCAGAGACGTCTCTTTATGAGACTTAGTTGGCTATGTGACTAGTTATGCCACTACATACTACCTTGACCAGAATAACGGATTGTATTTGTTTATCCAATCTAAAAAATTATATTCAGCATAATTTTTGAAACCTTGTTGGATCATAGAAGAATTTGCCGAAGCCAATAAAAGGATTCCTCAATGATTCATTGTCGCCATAACTGAGGCCATAGCCGATCGCCCAATAAGATAAACCACCGAAGACGACGTCGACAACATTTTTCACCATAATGTTCACCTCATCTTTCGCCGCAACACTTCCACTCTCCAACAATCCAAAACCTAGAACGTATCTCTGCTACTGTTGCATATCCTTTTCTGGATACGTATGAAAATTTAGAAAACAATTTCTCTTAAATTCATTAATTTCAAAACTTTCTGTTTAACATCACATTGACTTGCTACCCCTCCCTAAACTACTTCCATCTGCTCCTCTTTTAGGGCAGCAGAAGATGACAAGTTTTCATCCAACTGTTGTACTGAATTCGAATAACTTTTTCGGCCAAAATTAAACAGTGGCGACGATTTAAAGACTGTGCAACCATGAGTCAAACGTTGAGAAAAAAGTTTCTCAGATCTCATGTTAGAATGTACCTTTTATAAAGAAACTCTTTAATAAAGGTTAATTTGCATAATTGCTTGGAATGAACATAGTGCAACTAAGAAGCATTTATTGGGCGATAAGTTGCAACTTTCTATGATAAAAAAAGGCTTCTAATGAATGTAAGCAATCGTGATGCGTTCATAGGTTGGCTGCTACTCAAGCTGATTTATAAAGAAAAACGGGTAAAATTAATTAAAGAAAAAGGGAAGTAATGAATCACATAACAAGTAACGCAGTAAATTTTATGCAAAAATCTTGGTAAATCAATTTTTGTATAAGTATTTGCGGTCATCTGCACCTTTAAACGGTGAATAAAATCACTAAACATTTTTTGGTCATAAATGTGCCAATCAAAACGGCTACCGAAAGACTCCAATATCATTTCCATGAGGCAGACCTGAATGCATCGTGAAAATAATAAAACTGCTTGTGATGATCCAAACGGCGTCATCCTGGTAGAGTTTTTCCACGTCAGCATTGTACGTCCAATTTAAGACATCAGTATAGTGCTCTGTCTCTGCAATCAAAACGATCGGTAAATGGTTCCTCACCCCTATTCAGATTCTTTCATGGAGTATTCAGGTTGTTTCACGCGAGTATTCAATTTTTCACATGCGTATTTTGTGCCACACTGTGCTCGAACAGCTACGATGATAGGCGCTCACATAAATCGTCGCGAACAATTCTTCCATTAGAAGTCGAGGATTTATTCGCATCCTACTGTCGAAGTCTGCCATGAGCACGAGTGATCACTACACCCATCCGCATCGTTCCACGGAATAAGAATATAACTCTCCGTGTTTAAGTAGCGAAATTTATTCCCCACACTCCTCAAGATTTTTAAATGGTGTTAAGTGGTGTGTTTTCTTTGAAGAAAACCTAAATTTAACTCCCAACAGTCAATGAAGTCGCTTTGTCCTTTCTTACGTCGCAGAAGACTGTGAGTGTGCGGTAAGATTAAGAAAAAAAAACGTTGTGTACCATTTGAATCATATACCATTTGAGCATAAGAAAATTTCTCACCGAACGGGTGAGTTTTTTGTATTATTAAATGGAAAGAAATGCAGCACCACAAGATTGTATATTATTATTATGGCCTTGCTTGTTTCGAAGGAGATTGCTTTTAATGCAGTTTGCTGCGTTTAATTTAGAGATAAAATCAAAGACCCTATTAACGGATTGATTCATATTTAGTTCGTTAAAAGAGTTGGTGAAAAATTTTCTTACGAATAAGCCCGAGTTTGATGTTGGAAGCAGTCATAACCAAATAAAGTGGAATTCAAATAACCGAAGAGGTCCTTTCATTGCTCGTTCGGTCGCATTTATAAAATAGTAGTCGTAATGAAAAAGTTTCGAATAAAAGAAACGCACATAACGAATCCTGAAAACTTGTCAAGAAAATAGCACTATTTCAACGAGACGTTAACAGCAATGCAAAGTACGAGTGAAAATGCTCCTCAGGGAGAATTGCATGATGAACATTTTTTGTCAGTAATGTCGTTCGAGTTGGAAACGTTAAATCGCAACAAAAGCATTGAAAGCAATATTTGCCCTCATGGGACTTTAAAAATCATGAAAACTATCGATTCTAGTTTTATTTTCTTCTGCTGATAACCATTAAAAAAATTACGATGATCAAAAATTGAAAGCGATTTCTCGATTCCACTCCCATTCTTTTGCCTTTTAATTTGTCTGTATCCCCCTTCTCTTCCCCCATCCCCACTCCATAGAATGTACTCGATGCAGCATTTTAAAATGTATCAATATGTTATTTCAGCACAATAAGAAATACGAACTAATCATCATATTTTTTTTAAAATAGGTAAGTGACAAAATGGGAAATGACTGCGGTAATTATTTTGTTTTGAAATCAAAAGAGCGATTAGAAAACACTATGGGAATAAAAGTGTACTTTGCTAGCAAACCTCAAGACTAAATAACGAACGATGATCCCATTGCTAAATGAGCTCTAAACGAGATGCGCAACTGCATATATCGAGCATGGCGATTATTAAAGGAGATGAAACTATACATCTTACGAGCTGAAATGTATATCACCACTGATCGATATTATCCAGAGCCTAAGAATGCAAAAATGTGAAGGTAGATCAAAGTAGATCAAAATATGAAGGTCCAAATGTCCAAATAGATCAAAAAGTGAAGCCCTCACATTTTGATCTACTCTATGCTTTGATCGACCTTCATATTTTGATCTACCCTCACGTTTTAATCTACTTGGATCTATCTTCATATTTTGATCTACTCTGATACTTTCATCTACCTTCCCATTTTGATCTACTTTGATCTCCCCTTACATTTTGGTCGAAGAACGCGGCAAAAATGTTTGATAAGAAAATAATGGAAATCCGGGACAAAAAATATTTTTCCAAATTTTCCCTGTTCTACTTTACTTCCACACAATTGAAAAATTGCGATTTTCCGGAACTTTTTCTCGGCACCTATTGAACCTAGAGGGTATTACATATGTCATTGGGAGATCTCGTCGAGCACATCACAAATGAAGAGACCGTTTAAAGCAATATCGAATACCGATCGAGAACGAAAGCCGCAAAAATCGAAATTTCACAAGAGCTGGCCGGTGGAATCGGTTTTCAACGTTTCTTCCCAACTGAAATAGTTTATTTGACATTTGATGGAGCTTTTAAAGTTCTATTAGAAAAATGAAACCATAACTCCCTGGGCCCATCCGTTGGCGAGATAAAAATGCCGAATTATCTATTATAGTACATTTTTATTAAAAAAATTCACATGAATTAATTTCTATAATGAACAAACTCGATGTCAAACAATCCAAATGATACATATTATTAAAGAACAGTGTGTACAGTAGTGAAAATTAGAAGGTCCAGGAAGAAGAGATAAAGCGAAATTATGTTGATCGCAGGTAGAACTGAGGATACGGATCTATTAACTATTTTTTTTTATTTCAGTGCTAAATATCAAGGTCAGAGGGGGGGGGGCTGAGGTCCCTTGACCTCCCTTTCATCGGAGTGTAGTTGTTGCTATGAAAAAACCGGCTTTGGTAAGGAAAATAATGGAAAAAACAATCGGAAAAGACGACCAAACCCCGTACCGCGCCCCCATGGCACTCCACCACCCACGCACTAACCACTCCGCTATACACACACTTGCACCTCCCACTCTCAGTGCGAGTGACACTGTCACGCGAGGACAATTTTGCAGATGGGCTATGACAGCAATTAAATCGTCATTACTGGAAATAACTGTTTTCAGTTTCTTTTCTCCCATATTCACCGCAACGTTCAACCACGATCAGTAGAGAATTGAATGCTGATTGCAAAAAAGGCGCCATCCAGAACCGTCCGGAATTGAAGCAGTTATGAAGGCATAATATGATTTGTCTATCCATCTCAGCCTTGCGTACTATTTCGCCACCAAATGCAAATTTCAGGAATTGCGCCAGAAATAGCCAAGCATGTTATAGACTGTTGGAAAGGGAATTGCATGGGGCGTCGAATGGTTCGATGCGCGCCGCCTCCGGTTATGCGGAAAAAAGTTATGACCGAAAACACAAAGAGTCCAGAATATCCTGAAAAAGCAGGATGGGGGTGGAACGAGAAGCTGGAATGAAGGAAAAGAAAGTTGCAAAAAATGAAGTTGGCAATTTGCCAAATTTTTTCGTCGGATCAGGAAGTTTTTCAAGGAATCGATTGCAGCATCGAAGGTCATCCATAACAGAAAAAGTTCCATCTCAACTCACCAAACGCGAGCGGAGATATAGCGAAAAAACCATTTTCAGGATCCCCTACGGTTATCTCGCCAGGATCACTAAATATTCGCAAGTTTTATACACCGGCGCCTATGGTCCCCCATTTGCAAGAGTTCCTAAGAAAACCGCACAAAAAAATTCAAAATTCACAAAGATATAAACGTTTCTGTATTGATTTCCATACATTTCCAAATTTTCTGGAAAAATTTTCATATTCGGGATTTTTCTGGTCACTTGGCATGTAACCGACAAGATGCGGCGCATGATTGCACATGTAATGCAAAAAACATGGACAAAACATGGACAAACACACAAAAGATATCGGCTAAAGTGCTTAACTACAGAAAATCCATACTATCCAGAATATCTCAATCCAGAAGCGCAATGCATCGACCGAAAACAAGGGTCTCGTAAGCATGGAATTTCCAACATTTTAAAGAAAAAACGACGCGAATCGAGCGAAGCGTTCTTGAGATAACGTGATCGAAATGGAAAATAGATTACGATCTTCTCCATTATATAGATTAATGGTACTCTGATTCACTTATAGAATGGCTAGTTCTTGTTTTTCTACTTTCTTTCCACCAAGCTGTACACTTCTTTAAAGCAATTTTTTCACATTAAAATCACATTCGCCCCCTTTTCAATCAAAGCTGATCACTCTTTCATTCCCTTGCAAAATGGTAACGTCGGTTGGCGACTTTCTAGGTTCGTATAAACGTTAACGGTGCTCGCTCTCTTGTTGCATCAAGCAAAAGGTGCATTTATAACGTTTGAATGAAGAAGGCACATAAGATAACAACACAAGTGAATCAGCGTCCTTGATTTTATAAGTATATTTAGTGCAGATCACCGGCTACTTTTTTTTCAAATCCAACATCATTCAACTTCATTAAATGCCTATGTTTTGACATAAGGCAATGAGGCGAGAGAAGAAGAGATTTTGTGCCATCCTTGGCTTCGGCACTTAATTTCGAGATCTAAGGTTTATAGACATCAAAGCTTCAGAAGCTTACAACACATCGTTTTTCGTCAGCGTTGGTTGTTCAGAGAACATATGCACGGAGAATGGGTCATTACCACGATCAGAACGATAGAGGGCGATATCCTTGAATCGAAGAAAACAGAGTGGAAGCAAGTAAATGAGCAAAAATGAGGCGTTGACGTTGGAATACGGACATCTTGGCCTATCTTTCTCGCTTATTGCGTCCCATGGCACAGCTAGTAAGATCGGAGGCGTTCGGTCGTCACAGCAACCGGCTTCAATTGGCCATGCTTAGTACATGAGAGGTGCTTAGCTATTGTGATGCCCATAAAAAACAGCTTGAGACCATTTGCGGAGCAAAGTTAAGCTTTCAGTTCCTCTTTGATTCGAAGTACAAACTCTGATCGTTGTGCTGTGCATTATAGCATGACAAATTATCAGTAAACAAACCTGACTTTTTAATGGCTTTATTTTTTGACTTTCTTTGAGCAAGTGATGGCAGTATTTCAGAGTGATGGCAATATAAGCTGAAGGCCAAAATCCCTGGAAAATACAATTAAGCGCGATCAGAGGTGCCAAGGAGTCTATTGGATCGGTCACATACCGGTCACAATCTCTGGAAAATTTGCGATTATTGCACAACAATCCGTACTATGCGATCTGTTTATTTAAATGCGAAAGCCGAATAGCCAAAAACTCTATGAGCATAGCCTCAAAAGTAGTACACCAACAAGTGCATAATTTTCCCAATTTGAATTTATTTTTGCTAACAATGAAAGTGAAAGAAAAAATTGAAAGAATATGAATGCAATATTGCTGAAGTATCGATCGATAACCGATAAAGCAAAATTTTCGTTGTATTTTCGTTGCAGCCAAATTTTTTGTGCAAAATTTCCCAAATTTCATAGGTGCTTTTTTTTGAATGTAAACAACCAATGATATTAAACTTCATAATTAGTACGCTAAACGCTATACACATCAGAAATTGTTCATGCATTCTGTGAATCAATTTTGATGGCTTAATCGTGACAAAATGCGCACATCCAATCTAACGATGAAATATCCTCTGAAGCATATCTCAGCGTTTTACAAGTAAGTCCTAAAAAGTGAAAAATTTCTATCTTCCAAGATTGGGCTATTGAAAATGTCTTATCCGACGGTAAACATAAATCTCATATATTATTTTCAATTTTCAGTGCGTGCTGTTTGATTCTATTTGTATGAAGTAATCTGTTTATCTTACAGTTTTTTTTTTTTTTTTGGAGTAGAGAGACTTTAGTAGCTGTTTTATCAGAAAGTCACTAAACATCTACAAATGAGAATAAAATTCAATTCTATAATGGAGTGATTTTATCATTCAGTTTTTACAATGAAATAAATAATTGAATTTCATCAGATGCAGCATAAATATATGATTGATAATATCGTCGTATTTAAACATGGTTTTTAAACCATCTCAGAACCTTTAGAATTGTGTGTTTTTTTCCTGCTACAATTGAAATATATTCAAGGTCTTAAAAGATTTTCCTTCAGTTATTCGATAACACAAATTTGTTTCCAATTAGTTTAGAAATAAGAAAATTATAGCCACTCCCTAATGTTGTCTTAAAATTTTTCAAAAACATCCAAATGCTGCATGTAAGAGGGTTTATCAATCACTTGATCAGCCTGAATATAGAGCTGAGGAAACCTTTTAATTCATCCGGGATTAATCTCTACCGCTATGGATGAATACTTTTTCCTTATTCATTGGACTGAAAGTGATTCGAGAGCATCTCTTCCAAGACCTCTTTTTCAGAAGCGGTTTATGTTTATATGACACCGTGATAGAGTTACTAAAAATGAATTTGCGCACATTGAGGGATCTTTTCGGCATCCCCTAGGTTTAACTCCCACTTCACGGTAATTCGTTATTCATATGATATCATCGAATCTCTTCATAATTTATATGGATATTCGAATGATGCATTCGTTTGGATGCGAGAAGAGTATAGAAATGCGTTTCGAAGCACTTTACATTGCGTGCGAAGGTGAGATTTGCTTGATAGAAGCATCGAGGACGCCGATCATCGATGCATAAAATAGGTTTCTACACTACTTCTGAGGGAGCTTAAATCTACACTTTATTGTGACGAAGTATATAATGCTTTTTTTTTCCAATGCGGAGAATCTTGAAACGCTAGCTCGGACTGCACAGTTGTCCTCAGGAACAATAAATAAACTGCTGCATGACATTTTCAGGATATGAGAAACTGTAGTTATATGCGCTTCTAAGTTCATCGTTTATTTAACGCCTGGCCAAGCAAATAAATTGTTGATTCAAAACAAGTGATCCACATAAATGCATCTTTTTACTTAACGTCGTTTATGCTTTTCGCATACACATGAAACAGCTGATGTTGAGCGCTACTCTATCCTGACTTTCTGCCAGCATTCAAGTACCCATCGTCAAGCATGTTTGGTTGTTGCGAAAAAATTCTAAATATATATGGATAGATGTATTTAGTCGTTCTGATGATCATATCCTTGAGGTAAACGGACTTCCGCGATAGGAAATCACTTCATACTCCTTCTGAATTTCGCATAAACACGACTGGACAACTTATGCACCACTTTTCAGGACTTTTTTTTTAAGCTAATGCGCTTCTTTTAGAAGAGTTTCTATACTGCTTGGTTTTATACTGCGATAAGTTTAGTGCTAGATAACCGTTTTCATGAAGCTAATCGCAGTTTTAGTAGTGGTAACATTTAGATGTGTCAAACACGTCATCAGCATTCCATCTTTTCGAATGACCGTCGTAGGCAGTTTTTTTTTTCGCCGCGGTTTTCCGCCTTCATCGCTTTGTCTACGGCGTATGTCGCTGTACCGTTCAATATGTATAAAAGCAATCCAATAGCACTACTTCTATTTAATGATGAAAAATGAGCACCTCCCCGTGACGCAGGCTATCCGGGCGCAAAATTCGTGAAATACGTGCACTAAGGGGAAAATGATCTATTTTTCAAAGAAGCTGATGAAGATGGCTTGAATTTTTGTAGGTATTTTGCAGTCTCTTCTGTAAAGGTAGTTTGCTCATCACTGTTGCTTTGTTGTTGAATTCGATTTTATTGACAAAGAAAAAAAACAACCGTGGGCAAGCACCTTTCCTCTCGTCATCTTCCCATATATCAATGAACTTGCGCTGAAAGCATGGTACTCGGCAAAAAATATTGCTAATTGAATAATGAAGGCCAACAATAATGCTGTACAGAATTTCATTAGCATGTTCATCGCTGAATCGATTGATCTATTTCACTAAGATGCAACATTTTTTCAAGTTTAAATGAATTTAAAAAAATCATATCAACTCCTTTCTCTCTTCCCAGTTGATATTAAAGAAATCCGCGACAAAACTTGTGCACTTGGACATCGCCTTTCGTTGATGAAATATGTAAATTGCTCGGGAGGAACACACTGGCTAAGATATGCGTCAAAAAGGATATTTTGTTTGCAAGATGTGGTTTGCAACATTTAGCACAGATCGCAGTGGGAGAGGAGCTGGAGTGACTGCAATAAGTTTAGCTCGGATCGCAGTGAGCAAGCATTTGCAATATGCACAAGCAAGTAAGCTGCTTGCTTGCTCCGTCGAGAGAAAACGGCACCAGAAACCAAAAGTACGAGCTTAATAGTCACGGGCAATTTTCAATATCTGAGGAATTCGACGGCTTCAATTGTCCTTCTTGCTTTCGTTTGAATCCTCTGTAATAGTGGGATAATCCTTCGGATTGATGCTTCTTTTACCATAGAATCCACCATATCCGCAGCACATTCCGAGACCACCCATGCCGTACATGCCGTAACCTCCAAGACCGCCCAAACCAAGACCGCCCAAACCCATGCCGTAGCCCAAACCAAAACCCATGCCTGAAACAAATCATCTCTCGATCTTAGAAAAGCATGAACTATAAGTTAAATAGGTTAAAGCAACATGCTTATGTAGCACTTTGGCAATAAGTAAAAAGAAATCGATAATAAAACCTTAAGAAGGTGGGCGGTGTCGCAAGCAAAGTGCATCAGCCATTCATTCCGTTGAATAGCCAGTCGGATTTTCCTCATCACATTTTTAAGATTAGGAGGGACATATCCCACCTTCTTCCTCCATCTCCCTTCTCTTCCCGGTGTTTCATTTATGTGAGTAGCCCTTTTCCATCACTTACCCGTTATAAATGTTCTCTCTTTCTTCGCTTGTCCAAAAAAGTTCTTTTCTACTCCCAACAGGCCACTATAACATCCTTCCTATCTTTGTTTTTCTCAAACACATTTTGCGCAAGAACACCGCTCAACGCTCTCAGCTATCATATACACTTTACTCAATAAATCGGAACATTTTCATTTCTTATACTTCCGTTTGCATGTATCAACCTTTCATTTTCATTACTTAATACAAATAGTGCTGAACAAGTTGAAAAACTTAGGAGGATATCTTGCTTTCAAACTTCCTCGTGAAAGTAATTCTCTCTAAATAGAAGAAAGTAATTCTCATCTTCATAAAGAAAGTGAAGTAAACTCTTTAAGGCGCTAAATAATTTGCATTAATGCACATAAGCAATATTTTCGCAATTTTGAGGATGCAAAAATATTTTATTAAATATGGGAAAAAAAAATTGTCGGAATTGAAAACTCAAAAGAGGTTGTTGCTAACTATTTTTTAATAAAAACTCATTTTAGTTATCTGGATGTTTCATGTAATGTCGAAAACTGCCTATCATAATTTGGCCCTTTGTTGCTATTGGACAATAACATTTGGGATGAAAAAAACGATTGTTTTCTCTTCGCTTATTTTGCTGTACGCTGTGGAAATAGATGAAAATAGATGTGATATGCTAATTGATGCAAAGAAAAATTGGAAGATTTTTTGGGAAAAAAAAACATATAGAAATATCACAATATTAGACTGGTGAGTTAAAAAATTAAATTTTACAATTATGAGCAAAAACTGCTTTATCTATTCCTGTAAATAATCAAATATAATAGCTTTATGTCACTTTAAAGAATGCCTTATGGATATTAGACTAACTTTTCCTATATACGCAATAAATATATGAAGATTTTGTACCATAGAAAATGTGTTATCTAAGTGACGAAAGACTGTCGCATTTCGCACAAATATTCCATAATTCACAGCTTTAAATGCACAAATATTCGCAATATTCTTATGATTGAAACAGTTCTTTAGACTGTATGTGAATTTTACGAAAGTACTGTTTCTTAAAGAGTGTTCGATGTTGTTTGTAAAGTGAATAACCAATGATCATTTTTGGATGCAACAATGGAAATGGCTTAAGGAAGGGAAGTGAAGATGTGAATTTTTTTTTTTTTTTTTTTGTAGAAAAAGCATAAATCTAGAAAAAAAATTAAAAGGT
The DNA here is from genome assembly GCA_013433145.1 of Ascaris suum. NCBI lineage: Eukaryota > Metazoa > Nematoda > Chromadorea > Rhabditida > Ascarididae > Ascaris > Ascaris suum. The sequence goes on from CM024187.1 coordinate 3,241,707, forward strand.
GAATATGAATCAAAGATTTTTTTTCAATTCTTTGAAAAATTCACTAAAAATTTATCATCCACTTCGAATATCCGTCTTAAAAATTGAGGCAATAATTTAATGTTGACTATGTAAATGTCTCTCAAAGAATTTGAAGTAGTAATAAGGGATTCATTAGATGCAATGAAATGTGCAATCGTTTCAATTTTCTAAGCACTCAAAATTAATTATCTTATTTTCTAGCTTAGGGAGTAGAATTATACAAACAGGTATGAAAAATATTCAACCATATGAGTTACTAATCTTTTGCAGTGCGCATAAAAATTTTCAATATTGGTTTAGTTATATTTTTTTATTTAATATATATTTCAATAATTTTCAATATTTTGAGATAATTCACTATTCAAGTAATTGGCTAATGAAAATCCTTATTGTGGAATAAGAAAATCAACAACTAAAAATAATATTTCAAAGCATTTGATAGTGATACTTAAATAATTCGGTTTGATAAAACACTAGTTCAATTTCGCTCGTCATGATTTCAAAAGACAATAACTTCAAAGTAAGAAAAAACTGATGTGATTGATGTTGTGTAGTGGAAAAACATTGAAATGTTTTACCATAGCCCATCATTCCGTAGCCACCATATCCACCAAAAAATTGTGCATCAATAACTGCAACGAATAACGCACAATATATCAGCTTTGTGACGATAGATATGGCCATTTCAACGGCTTCTGTTAGAATTGAGGGGTTTCTGTGAGGCACGTACTGTACAATGATTGCAATCTTCCATTAAATAGTGCTTCAACGCGCAACACGAACAATTGAGCACTTTCTCACAGTCAACAACGGTGCACAATGTTTGTGCAAACATCGTGCGCGCTCAATGCGTAAAGAAATTTTTTTCTGGCCATTATTTTCGCATCACTTTTGCCATCAGTGCTATTTTTTATGCGAGTCTTAAATGAAATTTCAACACTACTGTGTATTTGAAAAGAAAAGCTTAATGCACACACAAAACTACAGCCGATCATATTTCGACGCATATGAAACTAAACTTCTTTTTTTTTTCGATGCAGTAAACGTTAGTGATACTGATCCAGTCCATATCCATTAGCACTCTCGAACTACACTTGCGAATTGTCGGTTGAATATCGGTTACGCTTAGAATACGCTTTGGTTTGCAGCATCGCTCAAAACTGAGCAGCTCTTCGCTTATGTATAATTTTCGGTCAACCTGGCGAACAATCCAATTATCTCCGATCATGTATTCATTACATCTGTTGTGAATTTGGATGCGCAAATGAAAGTTTAATAGAAAATAGGAGAATCAAAACAAAATTAAAGACATATTTAAGTTCAAGCCTTACATGCCCATAAGCAATCAATAGCAACTTCGATCTATTTGAAATTATTTCTCGTGGTAGTTTAGCGATGTTGATTTTTGGAAAAGTCAAATCTCATGCAACAATGTAGACATCAACGATCACTTAACCGCTTGAATTTATACATTTCAATGCACCGGATACACGATGATTTTATGCCATTCGACTGCTTAAAAATTTAGTTGACGGCAATCGTGAAATTCGGAATATGGTAGCAAGCGAAAACTGGCTTAACCCACAAGTTAGGGACAATATTTTCATCTATAGGGGTAGTATTTGATGCCATGCGCGATATTTTAAATTATCCGATATCGTGAATTAAGCATATCAGATTTAACGAGTGTATAAGAGAAGCCTTTTGAAAAACGTGCAGTATAGCAGATCGGGTCATTTTTGGCGGCGCTCTACATCGAAATCCAGTGGATGATGCGCATTGATTACAATTTATTGTTGTTTAGTACTTCTTAAACGTTGAAGAATGAATGCGAAATATGCTATGATAGTTTATTAGCAAAATCACACAAACAAAAGCTTCAGCTCATATTTCGATTAACTGCTGTGCTCAACAGTTTCCCCTCCCGCCGATCATCTAAAATATGTCATAGAATTCATAAATCATAACCGTTTTATTGCTCGTAGCTAAAGCTTATAACCTCAATTCTGATTCCAAAACTTTTAACTTCAATAGGCACTCTGTCAAAAAGAACGTTTCTTTTTTTTTTGATGATTGAAGGGAATTTCAGAGATGCCGACTCACTTATCCGTAAGCAGAAATCGTTCCTCGAGAACTTAGAATACACCCACAAAAAATGTTTCATTTCTAGATTGCTATAAAAACAACGAAATTCTATCATATGTGTGTTTCAATTGCTTCATAAATTTGTATCTGAATTAATTTTAGCGCTTAAATAGCATTTGCGCTTATTCCATACTTACTTCTATTATGTAACTTGACATCATTTCCTCACACTCATTTCGAAATCTCCGCCTTCATATGATTATATATACAAAAACAATGCCATCTAAGTAAGGCAATGATATACATCTGAGGCGAAAAGGGCTAAATTACTCTAAAGAGGAGGCTGAAAGTTTCAAAATACGAGGAATTCCTTATAGAGCCTACATGCCTGCATAAATGCATTCATTCACTGCCAAATCCTTCTTTGAATTTATACTGCACGTTAGATGATTTCAGTGATTCGCTATTTTCATCAGTAAACGCGAAAAAATGACGTATGGTGTTCAGTTTTATGAAACGCCTCCAGTCCTTTCCCTGTCATCCATTCCCTCCAAAAAAGGAAGTGAGTTGAGGACTTCGATTTCCCATTAGTATATAAAGTGAAGCAATACACTTACCATCTCCACTGCGATATCATATAAAACTCCACCCAATCTCTGATACACTTCTTTCGTCTTTGTTGTCTACTACCTATAACATTTAACGTTTCTTCTCTCTAAGCTTTGAAACAACAGTCACGTTACTCTGTCTGTCCATCAATATAGCACCCATTCATGGTTAGCTGGCCTCCCGAATTACTATAGTAGCCGCATTGCCCTATCGTTGCTAAAGTAAAAGAGTCGGTTTTTCTCTCCTTGAAAGTGGGTGATTAGATTCCGGGCTGGAACAGATATTTTGTGCTCAACATCCTTTATATCAGACTGATGACACCCATAGGAATAGTACTTAGGTCTCATCCTGATGCTGGTCAGAGAAAATCTGTCTCCACGGCTGTTGGCTTGCCGACCCCGTAGTACTAGAAAGCAATGACGTACCAAACGACTAAGCTAGAAAGGGTATTGAAATTGTCCGATCGCCATTGAACTACATCAGTGAGAGTCTTCGAGATTCTGAAGACGAAAGGGGAAATTTGTGAAGAAGCAAAAATTGCTAGACTAGCCGATAATCGATGCATTTATCAGGCCGGAATATTCAAACCGCTAATCTCCAAATGCGTCAAAAGAACTTTTGAAGCTCACAAGTATTTTCTGATTTAAATTCTTATGTAATTCATGATGATTGCACTGCTCATGAGAAATTAGGTCTTCGATTTGTTTCTCCACGTGTTTAAATTTTTCGGGCGGTGAATTTTCCTCCTTCACTTTACTTCCTCGTCAGTTTATTTGCCAACCATTTTTTGCTCGCATGGATTATTCGATCCTCTTTTACGGTTTTTTTGGCTATTATACTTTGTTTTTTTATTTATTAACATTGTCGGTTGTATTTAGAATAATAGGTTTTTTTTTTACTTTCGTTTAATGCTCACACAAGGTACTAAACTTATTACTCCTTCACATGTGAGTAATGAAGGTTGCTCATCAAATCTCTTTTTTTGCTTTTTATTACTCATGAACGATTAAAATGTTTACAGCCAATTGACATTTACATAGCAGATCTAGTTCTTTATTTCGTCCAATAAAGTAAGCATTACCAACGCTCAAAAAGAAAACCTTATCCATTTATGTAGAATTATGCAAATGCTCATCTAGTTATGTAAATTTGTAATGGTAATATATCTATATTTATAGAATTATTTAGAAAATATTTTGCAAAACGCATTGGCGAAGGAATAAACCTTCAATATCAAAGTTTCAAGAAAAAGTAATATGCAGAAGTATTTATTTCCGCATATGCTACTGATGATGACATAAGACGCGTGACTAAGAGAAATTGTCAACTATACATTATGGATATACATACAATTTTTGCGCAAAACGCAAAGCAAACATACGTTAGAAATATTTGCTGATTTATTGTGTCAACGGCCGTTTGTGGTCCGTTCGACTAAATCCGTTAGCCGATCCATTATTGAAACGATGTTATTGTTAAGTACTCCTTCATTCCATTGCTTTTTTTTTTGCGTCGTACTTTGCTTTGCTATCAAATGAAATGAGAAATTTTAAGCCGTTAATAACATTCAAAGAGATTATAATGTAGTATAAAATTTCGAAGGTTAGGAAATTGCTGGAAAAGCAGTTCCACAATGAATGGAGATAGCGTTGTTAAGTAATAGTTAAATGAATTTAATGATGAACTTTTTGGAATCTTAATTTTTGCTTACGATCAGTGATTATTGCATATTCATAAATGACTGCATCTATACGGAAGAATGAAACAATGTTCTCTCTTATGTACTTAGACATTTTTAATCACTTCATGCTTGTCTCTCTATAAAAAATTGCTATTCACGGTTGATGAATCATTGTTCAAGGATATTCACCATGTGCGTTTGCACATTTAATAGGATCACTGTCGCCTTCCCCTCCTCCCTCCTCAACAAAAGGAAGAAAGAATAGCGACATAAAAGTTTGCAAAAGACTAGAATTTCACTTGAACAATTCAACTGAATAGATTAATAACACAATTTCGAGTTATATCTATGGCGTTTCTCGAATTCTTTTGTCAATAGCGACAAATCCCATTGAGTCATATCGTAGAGGCTGTTGTATTTGCCCTATATATTCTACTGAGGGTTATAGTCGTCGACCATCTCTCGTAAATGACCCTTCTGCTACTATGGACTACTTTATACCATAATTTTTTTTCAAGAAGTTATTATCGATTACTTTATGGATAAATCGACCCATTACTGTGGATGGCACCACAACTTCCGGATTCTTTATGGCTGCATGGCTAAATATGTTATGACTGTTTTTGACGCTCACCAAAAGTAACAGCAAATGCTAGTTAGTGAAGGCCACACATCTGCGGCATAATCTTGAAAGCAACTCAAGTGAAGGTAGGTTATTCGAGGTCGAGGAAATATGAGCAGGAAGTTATAATTGTGAACTCATCTGAAACTAGTTTTTTTCGTGAAATATGAAATATCCCTCGGGTTCTATTTGCCGATCGGTTGCAGTTGCCATGACTATTTCCGTTTTCAAATGAAGACTCAATAAATCAGTCATAAATTCCGACCAAACGGATGGTCACATTTTTATCTACGCACTATTTTTCCTATTCTTTTCAGTTCTCTTTTTTGTCTTCATGAATCATCATTAATGCATCTATTCGTTTACTCCATAATATGCAATAAATGACTCCTGTCAACCAATCAGTCAATATGAAAGTGGTTTATCCCATCTAAACTGTCGAAGTTGAAGTAAAATTTTGAATACTCAAGTTATATTGGGTAATATTTGAGCTACACAATCAACCGCAACTGAAAACTTCGAGAATAAGTTTCGCATTTCGACGACATCGAGTTCGAATTCGATAAAAATTCCCTCACTGATTTGCACTTGTGTCTCCTTACTTCAAGCTCTACGTCGTTAAAGGCGCTTGGCGTGAGTAGATGACATCTGCATCGATAGGTGCACTTTCAACAAACCATTCATTCTTCTTCTTGAGCAAACTCCTGATGTATGCGACCTGACACCACCTGGCAACCCCGCCGACTCTGAGTCTTACATTCTCAAAAATCCTACCAGTCCTTGCTGCATTTAGATTACTCTTAACTATTCTTGGGAAGCTAGAACGAATGGAATAGGGAGACGACGATCCAACGCAGGAACTACGAAACCTCAGCTGAGGATTTCCAAACGGTGAGTTCACAGAGTATGGACCATAAGGTTGAGGAATCACAACTTAGAAAATTTCTTAAATTTGAAATCGCCAATGTGAAAAACCTATACCAACCTTCGTCATATTTAGTGAACTCTTACGTTCTCATTCGATTGCCTTCTCTCTTCCGCGTCCTAGCTAAAACTCCATGCTTCAAAGTCTTCAACAATAAAATTTAATGAGTAAACCAACCAACAACCAACAGAAATTTAATCAGCAGAACTGCAAAAAAAAAGAGAAAAAAAAAACACAAAAAAAAAAAAACAAAAAACAAAAACCACAAAAATCATGACAAGGTCAGCATCATGAGATGAGTTGCGAAAAAACCCATAACCAGGTACTCCCAACAATAAAGTGTGGCACAGAGTTAGTAAATCTACAATCCTCTAGCAAAAAATGCCAACGGTTGAAAACACCCTACAACCAACTGAAATAAACAATGTGGAATCACCAAACTGCTACAACAGCAATGAAAAATTACCTGCCTTAGCAAAAAAAAAAGGACAAGTTTAAAAAACCGGATTAATAAAAACGCCTAATCTAACTAAGTTATTAACGTATAAGATTTCAATCCTCCTCCCCCCCCCCTCTCCCTCCCAAAAAAAACCTTACCAACCGATGCGGACAGACTACTAAATGCAAACTAACAAACATAGAAAAAGAAGCCGCTTCCACTGCGGCAAACAGTGATCGAAATAACCTAGCAGAGTGGCTAAATTTGAGACTATATGCAACTCGAAAATAAAATAGACCAAATAAAAACAATAAAAGCAACGAAGAAATCTTCTGAATGACAAGCGAGTGCAATTCAAAAAGGAGTTTACGGAAGTACACTGCAGAGAAAAGTGGTAAAACACTATGGTATATGGATTACCTCCATAAAACGATATCAACCATATGACAGCACTGCATTTACGCGAACAATAATTGTCGACAATATGTAACGCCCCGTTAGCAGATAAATTTATCGAGGAACCGACACACAGGTGAACACGAGTAGCAACCTTCAGTTGATTGTCCATTATAGTCGAATGGTGCACAGATTGGCGCTGCTTGTAGTCGACCATTGAGCGATTCCACTCATCAGCATTCAGATTAGATGCAGAAGAAGCACCACTGGCGCATAATCCCCAAAAAATTATAGGGATCAATTTCGTGCCGAACAAAGTCGACATCGGACAAGCAATCGAAATAATTGAAAGGAACTTTTAAAAGAAAATATCTGCAAGTAAACAAACAAACAATTCGTTTTTTTTTTCGTACAGTAATAACACAAGTTGATAAATCGTTTCACGGAAATAAAAAAGATCGACAAAGTATAAATAAACAGTACTGCCCACGTTTAATATTTCAAAAATACTGCAGATGAAAGTTCAAGCGTTTAATCGAGAAACTTAGATCGCCACAACGCTGAACGCAGTCTGGCGTAATTTCGTTAGCAAATTCAAAGATTGGCGGTTTACTCCTCCTCGATTGTTGTCTCTTGCAGTTTTACTTTTTCTGTCGTCAGCGGAACGGTTATTGTTTCTTCTACCAAATCCTCCACATCAGTTTTCGAAGTATCGACTCCGCCTGAGAAAAAAAAAAAGCATTTTCTTGAGGAATAAGTGTAAACAAAAAATGAGATTAAACCCTCCAGGTGGATAGATACTGTGTGAAACAAAACAGCCCAACACAGTTTCTCTATCTGTGAGACAAATAAACAGCTGATTTTCTAGGTTACGCATCCGCTCAATTGTTGGGACTACTAACGTAGACGACGTGAGGAAGGCGGAGGAAGAAGAATGCAGTATGGCTCTCTGCATTGTGTTCTTATCCAAAATTTGCCAGCACTCACATTTATCTTACTTTATTCAACGCTGATATATCCTTTCAAACTCCAACATCTGTTTTAAAAAATGCTGGCGAAAACAAGGAGACCATCGGACGTCTTGCATTCGCTGCTGCTTGGGAAAAAAAAGACGTCTAGGTTTTTAGTTCGAAATTATCTTTCGAGGGATTTTTTTTTTTAAATCATAGATGGACGTATTTCGAACACTCAAACTAATCTAACAGCAACTAATGTGGATTGAACCGAATTCTATGTGACATGATTGAGCGATCAAGTCATCAGATGCAATAGCAAGTCGATTTTCTTTTGAAGCTTTTGTAAACACTGTCGCCCATTATCAGAAGTAACCTCAAAATAGATCAATCCTTCAACTTTGGCACAACTGATGTGAACTGCTGTGAATGTTACGTAGTCAATTAGCACAATGCTCCATATATTCCACAGGAATTTCTTTTTTTTCGTGCATAAAAACAACAACCTCTAAGCTCGATGCGCAGCTGCGCTTCATCTTCATAGGACGCGATATGTTTGGAACGTATTTTCTTGAACTCATCCATAATCTTCCTTCTTTTTGCGATAACCTCCTGCAATTAGGATTTGCTATCCTCAAATATTCCGTTGCTAATCATATATGCTTAAAAATTACATGGTCACATAGGCAGTGAAACAACAGGTTTCAAAGAGTACACAAAGCTGGTATTAAGCATCAAGCGACAACCGCACTACAGAGGAAGAAAGAACAATTGGTTATTGTTCGAAAGGAGAGTTAAAAGACTCGCCAAAAGTGCCAATGTCTGCAAAACTTTTGTACACTACCCATGACTGCATCACGTTCTTTACCTCCACAAAATTTCTATCCAAAAAAAAAGCCTAAAAAATTTTCGGCCTTCTTAGGTGCAAATATGAAGGCAAGGTAAACAACCGGTACATATGGGATAGTACGGTCAGCTCACAACGCCAGTGAAGAGCAACTATTCGAATCATTTATGGAGCTTCAAAACTATCAAAAATATATGACGACCAATCATATGAACTAACATAGCGCCCGACTGGCAGTGAACGATGAATTAAGGAAAGATACTAAGGCTCACAAAGAAAACGGATCAAAGAAGAGATAACGGCGACAAGTGAAACCATGGCTATTATTCAGAACAAGATAGGACTAAGGCTGGGTGAGGAATGAATTTGAGCTTGAGGAGCCCAAAGCATGCGCATTGCCAAACGTTCCCAACGACGAATGCCTTCGAAGGGTAAGGCGTCCTCGGGACTTCACTCGAAAGTCCTTTAGCCAAGTGAAGCATAGCAGAACTTCGGCATAGAAGAATTAAGCCGGAGATTCCCAAACCTGCATATTTTCGTGGGCGCACACTTAAGTATTTTTATGTAAGAACTTGTCCACTTGTTCTAACATATTTGTTACCTAATATATTTGAAAGTGAACCTATAGACACTTGCCTAATTTACCTGCACACTTTTACGAGCACCTGTACCCAGACAGATATTAACCAGTGTTGTGACAGAGGTCGAAAATTCCTCCAGATTCGAAGGCTACTGATTATGACACCCCATCCCTCAATCGAGGAAGTTTTTGAAGAACAAGCCAGGTTCCTCCACTCTTGAAATGGTTAAACGAGCAGAGTTTATCGAGCCGTTAAGTGTTGTCTTCAGGTCTCAGAATACAGAAGTGGAAAGCTCAGGTTACGATCTCGAGGAGCAGAGCACTTTGAAGGGATCATTGGAAGAAAAGACATTGCAGTCGAGGTTCAGCTCCACCAAACTCGTTCCCGACGAAGCAGGCATATCTTTGTGTAAAATTTTTGATTTCTTATTGGGGTGAAGGAAAAGCAGAGACAATTCTACAAGCGCTAGCATAAGGATGGGACTTTCTTCAGAGATTGAATACGAATCAATAGCCCGAGGTAAGCGGTTTGAAGCCTTACCAACTCAACTGATAAAAAACAGTCGCAGCATTATTAAAAAAAAAAAAAAAACCTGGTAAACTCTACATCAACATGAAATGCTGATTCTAGAATTAAAAAAAAAAAAAATTGCTGAAACGTGCAAAAAAGTCAAACCTGTGAAGCCCTTCCTCGTTCACGCCTATCTTCCTCTTCAAATTTCGCTGACGTTGCTTTTAGATTCTTTCTAATTAGCTGAAAATGTTAAGATTTCCTTTAAAAAACGCACTATGCTATCGAATGTTTCAAATCAGCGTGAAATATGGAAAATGTTATCCTGCTAGTAGAAGCACATTCCACTAGAATTAAACTCACTTTCTACTAGATTACAGTCAACATTGCCCCACCTAATCATTTTTAATTATAACGTCTCGTTCGTTTTAAAAAAGCCTTAAGTCACAAAATACGCATAAAATATGCATTTTTTTTATATCGCTATATGCAATAAAAGTAAGAAAATAAGTTCTGTGCAGTATGCTACCAACACCACAACAACAACACATTCCCACTCTCACAAATACTAGTTCTTTTATAAGTCGAGCAAAATAAATCCACTCAAAGCACGCTAGGTCATAAAAAATAATAAACATACTTTACATACTGTTTTTGTGGAAAGCGCCTTCTAAGACGCGGCTTAATTTAATAGATATTTGTTCTTACGCCCGGATGATAAACAAAAAAAACTAGCTTTGATCTTTTCGTCTGGCAGCTTAACGGGTAATCTTGGACGCCACTTGAATTGCATAAGTCTATCGAGATTCTTTCGAAAAAGCTCTTTCCCTTGGAACGTGAATATACGATAGCCGGTGTCACCGCCTTTGCCGCCTCCAGCCGTGTATACAGCGGCAAAATAGCGTCCTGTCGGATCCCAGTATCCCTGAAACACTCACGCATTTGAAAAGACTGGACAGCAGTGCAATCAACAACCCTGATGTATTTCGTTATAAACAACTACTATGCAGCTCTGCTTCAAAGAAAACGACTGAATGGAGAAAATGTAGATTGAAAAATCCAAATTTAGATATCGAGCTCACCACCTCAAAAATATGGGGAATCGAATCTAATCCGCAAAAAGATATGGTCAATTATGAGGGTTATAAAAGCCGAACACGTCACGATTTTGGTCGAGCACTGCGAGTTAAATGCAAGCGAACTTCTCTCCCTGCCCATATTTCACTCAAGTAATAGAATATAGCACTTCGTGACCGACGCATTAAAAAAACGCAAACTTCAAAAGTATTCATTCGCTCCGAAGAATGCCGCTTTATAAATAAATGTATCAGCATAATTGAACCTCAGCACTCACTTCCCATGGCGTAATATGAATAAACTCATGAAAGAGAGTCGCACCTTACTGAATCCCGGGTACTCGACAAGCATAGTCCTTGTCGGTTCGGCTCCGTTGCTGTCAATGAACATAATAGCACCTGAAGTTGTACTCGCCGAATATACAACCAACCAGCCACCGGCCGGAGCCCACGAGACGTTCGTGAAACGCTCACTCGGCTCGAACTTCGAAATGAGCTGCGGCACATGCTTCGACGAGTCCAGCATGTAGATTAGTGGCGTCGATTTGTGTTGGGAGCCCACCAAAACACAGAACTTGTCTCCTATAAAGAACCCCTCAAAAAACTGCAATGATTTCAACTGTACGTCCATTTTTAGTAGAATATGATGAAAACGTTTTAAGCTGCACTTCGAAACAGAACCTGTGTTCGAGTAAACACAGGACCTTAAATGCATTTTTTTTACAAACATTTTCCTTGCACCTTTTGCTAACATGCACTGCCAAGATGTTCATCTCAATTGAAAAAAAAAAAAAAAAAAAAAGCACCTGAAGGCTCCCAGCCAAATGAAACGTACGACTCGGAAAGAGGCATCGACAAAACTGAAACGTCTTTCTCACGAGCGTCGAAGATTTCTATATGAGAAGTGGGCTTCTGAAAAGAAGCCAAAAATCAATCCCTGTACCACTTGAAAGGCAATTGGCATACAACCTAGATGCAACTAACCAAATGCAAACCTTCTAGTGAAAGTGATTTCTGTTAAGACGTTTATTAGCAACGGCATTCAGAACTACGTGCTGTTAATAACCGGAAAGTGCTAAATGACGTAACTCCTGAACCTAGTGCCAAAAAACATATAAGTGGTTATATACCGTAAGAATGTCCAACACGCATTCAGAATATCTATCACAAGTGGCAGTATATAGGTCGCACTATTAAATTTCTCCTGTGAAAGTGGATAAAAATTCGTACCGAATATTTCACATCTTCGATGCCCCCAGTGCTCTTCACATTCTTCTTCTGATATCGTTCGGTGTGTGCAGCAAGGCGGTCGCCATTTTTGTTCCAAAACAATTCCACCTCGGAAACTGAGAAAATGCGTTGTGCGCGAAGCTTGACTTTCGACGGGATCTCCATAAGACCGATCTCGGCAGGAGCACTATCAGCCGTCTGAAACTTTCCACATGTGACAATAGCTGCAAATGATAAACGCTTACGTTTAAAGCCTCTCCCTGCCCGAGGAGAGAAAAAGAACAAAGCAAAGATAATCGAAGCTTTTAGAGCAATGCCGAGCATTTTTCTGCACCCTGCATCAACAAATAATGCCTTCCCTTCACCTAGGTTGATACTTTGATCGTGGAGAAAGGATAAAATCGAGTTGCCCAGAATTCCTATCTGAGCTGTTTTAGAACGACTGCATGACAAGTGGCAAAAGCGGACTTGTAAAAGAATAGAAACTCACACGTTCCTCGCAGTAATACGCTATGACAGGTCGAGATGGTGACCATTGAAATGAGCGCAAACCGTCGATAGTGATGTGCTTTTTGTCAAGCAGCGTGAAATGCTCAGTCTCGTAGATGCTGAGACCATTGCCGCCTGGTTTTAAACAAGCGACATATTTCTCGTCGGAAGACCACCTAGAAGGGAATATTGAAATGTGCGAGCTGAAATGAGGTACAAGTGCAGGGAGTCGATAAAGACAATTCGACTACCAGTAAAATAAAAAACTTAGGTGCACCAATTCATCCTTCTTCCTTCTTTGTCGTCCTGAAGTAGATACGGATACGCACTTCAGCTCACAAATCATCGCAACTTGTCATATGAATCATTGTTTACATCAGGTTAACTTAGCAAATTGTTGCAAAAAAAAAAAAAAAAAAAACAAATATATGAAGCAGCGAATGAAAATAATGCTCGCTAATAATACCTCAACCTATCCATCTTACGTATCCAAGGAGACACTCCTCCTCGTCACGTTGCTGCAGACGCACTGAACTTTCATATAAACGTTAAATGCATTCTCAAAAAGCGCTATTCTTTCGTCCACCAAGAGTAAACCCATTGGTACAGTGAACATTTCTCGAGCAATGTGGCGCCCTAATTCGCCTTATTGCAATATCCATAAAAAACGCTTCCGAAACAAAATACTTAATGTGCACATGCTCGCAACGTTCCTAATATTACGGTTCATTTCTTATCGCCATTCGCAAGCTATACACAGTGCAATCGGCCCGCGCACTTAACATGTCCGCCCGCCTACCCTTCCCTTCCTTCTCTCCGAACACATACAACAGCACTCATACTCTTTGATTACTATAACACATCGAAGTAATAAGATTATTAAAGAGAACGAACTGGAAATATGGCCAACACGGCAGTGAATTGTTGTCGTGTTGTTGGTGTAGCAAAGAGAAGCCTTTACGCATCTCACCAGTCTGCACTTCGAATATGCGTAGCGAGTTCACGTCCTCCACCCAACGATTCTCCGGCGGTGCATACGTAACTATGAACCTTGAAGTATAGACGAACACTATGCAATAACTGGAGCAGCATTATGGAAGCGATCACAAAGAATTCTCTGACACGCGTCTAAAAGTCGCATAACAGGCTCATCCTGCAGCGAATGAGACCGTACGCACTACAAGTCCCCACACGACATACGATCCTAGTCGACCTTCCTCGTTGTTTTCTTCATACCTAATTAAGCCGACAGTCATTAACTTCATCAAACACAAAGAAGACATCGAAATAAGCAGGAATGTCGAGTAGTTGTGGCATATTGTTATGCCTCATTGGGTGCACAAGAAATGAAAAGCAGTAGTTGAAAATAGGCAATTTACCTTTCACAAGGAGAAAAGTCCAACATCATGACGTTTTCATGTTGCATTCTTATGAAGCGATCAAACTTCTTTCCAGCCCACAGAGCGATGCCCATACTGTGGACACTTGCCAAAAACGTACCGAACGGTGACCATTTAAAAACGGTTATTGTCCAGTTCTAAAAGATATCCATTTCACATGTAGTATCCTAAAAATTCGTATTCCAGCTCTGATACTTCCAATTTTACCTGTCCTTGCAAAAGAAATTTAGCACGGAAATACAACAAAGTTTCCGAAATTATAACGGAGATGGGAGAAGAGTTGGCTTTGCGCTTCTTTAGTATTAGTCCACCGTACTTAATACGAAATTGTAGAGGGTACAATCAGTGAAGGTTGCCTGATTACCGACAAGAAAGCCACTTAAAGAGATTCATTTTCACTTAATCACAAACTAAATGGATAGTTGCATCAGCGAAAAAAAACCAAGCAAAGTCAGTTCCGTGAATACCAAAATTAGCACACCTGTCGCTCAGCGTTCGGGCTAGCCAACTGTGGATCTTGACCTTTTCTGAATTCATACACGCCGACAAACGGGTTTATTCCAGTGCCTCCTTTTGAAGCTTCGCGTTCGTAATGAACAGCAAACTGATCGTAGCATTTCTCATTTTGTAGCCACCACCACAGATCGCCCTATAACGTTCCCTTATCTCGTTTGTATTAGCAATTACAGCTAAGAAAAAAAATTACTCCTCAGTTATAGAAAGTCTCAAAGGCTGTGCTGGTCACAATACAGTTTATACATTCATAGTGGTAAACTTTATTTAATTTCTTTAGCATACAAATATGTCAATGATGGCACTTAGAAGCATCAATCGATACCACCCACGAAGTGTTTTTCCTACAGCATCGATTTCTACGACAAATGCGACAGCTACACTCATATGAGTCCATAATGTATAATAACAATGCAGCGTTAGTAACATTTGCAAAAGCAAAGGGAAACGAGCAATTTGCCACTTAAAACACTTTCGGTTTCGTGTCAAAGACGGGGCCCTAAAGGTAGCATTCGGGAGTGGAGTGAAACTAGTCAGCACTGTAAGTCTAATCTAACATACACAAAATTAGCGCAACAGATGATCACAAGCTCCTGCAAAACATTGCACACTATTAGAAGAACTCATAGTGGAAGCAAACAGTACAACGGAACTTACGAAGTCAGTATATGCTCGAGGCGTTGGTGCCTTCCAATTAAGATCGGGCTCTTCGAATTTATGCAAATCGAGGAAAACGTTCGCCGAGAACGTGTGATTCTTGTCCAACACATATCCGTCAAGAATTGCAGTCGCATTTTCAGCTATCTCGCTCGACGGATACTCCACGAAACAATAGCCCTTCAAGTAGTTCATCCGTCAATCTAATGATCTGGATAAATATTAAATGCATTGCAAAATCACTGGTTCCTAGAAAGTCAATAATCACCTTCATAGCACCGTTACTTAGATTATTCACCTCTCTAGCCTAAATAACGTATTTTAAGACCTTCGCCTTTCCTCACCTAGAGAGATAATCTGAGCACCAAGCTAACTGCTTCTGATTCATATTCACATGTCCCGGAACTTCAACACAGTAATGCAACGCTTAGTCCACTGTTGCAGTATAGCAGTTGAATGTGATTGTCCCCACAGCGTGATGCATTACGCACTAGAACGTGCCGAGATGGCAGCACAAACCCCTTTTGCAATAATCACACGAAAAGCAAGAAACGTTGAGTTCAGTGGGTGGGAGTTATCAGCAGGCAGTTGGGGACGAACTAGCAATGCGCACACCTATTCGGTGCTTCAAGTAAAAAGCCAACCTTTGTTTTGCCATCCTTGTCAAGTGGATAGAAGTCCCTGTAGACTTCGTGGATTCGGGCGAACAACTTTCCCAGGACGTTTTTCAATTTCGGTAAGCGATCCTCACCAATCACTGGTATACCAGAAACGATTATGCAGCAGTGTTCATACTCGCTTACTAATGGCTTTTTCCGCAAAATATCACCAACAAGTTCTGCAACACAATACATTCACCGGCAAGAATATCGTTGAAAGAACAAAATGAATCTCTGCCTTAAAGTGTGTACATCCCCCCATATCGTATATACCGCATCATGTTCGCTAACGACTTTCACAAGAAACCTGAATGGACTTTGTTTTGCTGGATTGAAACTGCTAACGAATAGTGAATAAATATAAAATGAATAAAGACATGGTCGATGACGAGGAAATTCTTTCTGATGCCAGGTAAATTAAGAACCAGCAATAATAACATTGGAATTAAAGAAGGAAAAAGAGTGTTGTCTTTGCAGCAATCAACAAAAACTGAAGTGGCAATGAAACAGAACAGCTTATTACCTTCATCCGATGACCAATAGGCTCAACTGAATGCTACGTTTATGTCTATGATCGAAACTCCGTTTCAAAGGAAAAAAAACGATGATTCAATATCGGAAAAAGGAGGGGAAAAGATATGGGAAGTGATAAAATATTGAAAATACTATCAGAATGAAAACCTAATAAAGCGCACAATGCGAGAGATTTCTGGCAGGTTTCATATTGTTTCAAAGCAATAAAATCCCGTAAGCGATATGAATTACTCGATGAGTCATGAAGGAGTAAAGGTTACCTTCGTCAGACGCCGAATCCACATAGTTGTACTCACTATCGGAGAAGCTTGGCTCGATTTCGGCATTCTCATCGGGAACAGGCTCCGCCGCAACCATATCGAAATATTTCTATCTCAAGATCAAACAGTTAAAACAACCTGACAAAATGAAAGCCTTAACAAGAGTTGAACACTGCTGAGAAAAATGGCGACGAAAAGAGAATGTTAATGCGATGAAATTTTTTGGACAACCGCCGTAATTACGATCGTTATTCGTTGCAGGAAGCCTATCTGCTTGCAGCAGCTTTATAACGAAAACGTTCTGAGTTCGGCTCTCTCTTCAATAAATATGCTCCGTAATTGAATTCATTTTGAAGGTAAAGTCTTTGAAACACATGAGGCTGATTTCGTTTGCTTATCATAGAATTCAGAAAATTGTCGGGAATTCAATCATATCCATCCAAAGGTCAATATCGAGTTCGAATCACTATAAGAAATAATAAAATGTCGACGCGGCATTGTAATCTCTCGAAGCTCACTTCTAATAGAAGCCTATTCATTAGTTATGGATTGGTGATCGGCAATATTGCTTCAAATTCTACTCAAGATGAAATGCTAATTTCTTATTTCAACGCATTTTTTGATAATATTTTAAAAAAAATGAAGAAAATTTTTAAGATTTGCGAATAAAATAACGATCATAGATGTTATAATAGATTTGTATAATCTTAGTGCGTAATTTTAGTGCTTCTTTAAGTGGGGAGAGATTTTGATTTTTTTTAAAAAAATTCCACAGAACTAAGCAATCATTGTTCAACTATAGAAAATATATTACTATCTCTGAAAGTTTTATTTTATTTTTCGACAATAAAATATATTGAATGACAGGAAACATGGAAAATATATATGGATGAAAACAAAGAAAATGGTTAGAAATACTATTGGAAATAAAAAAATAGCCTAAAATCTCAGTATTATCTAAGCAAACAATTATGAAATATCTTAGGGAGTTCAATATCACGGCCAATAATACTATGAAAATCAAGGTGGATCAACTGCAATTTGAAATATGAAGGAGTGGATGCATTAAAGATGTCAGCAGGGAGCAAATAACAGCTTCTCAGAATATGAAATTGGAGACCATGCAAAATACTTTTTATGGGACAACGGTAAATTTTGCGGAAAACATTGCAAAAGAAGCGTTTATAGCATTTGTTGACATCGTTTAACAGTTTATATCCGAATCCAAACAAAGAGAGCATATAGGTGCGCAATGCTTTAAAATGAGTCCGCTGACGATGGAGCTGGCCTTGTGATAATGTTCAATACATCTATGCCGCCAAGCGCGCAAAGGATTGTGACTTTGAATGAACTTTCAACGACACTGGAAAGCTGTAATTTCCAATAAAGGTCACGGTCAATTATAGCACCAATTTTACAGACACTGTATGTAGAAGAAAGAACTCTATTCAACTTTGATGTGATCTTCCACAGAAAGCTACTTCTGAATTGGGCTCTTTTCTGAGGTGTGCCACACGTCCTTATGTGGATGAAGCTTCCAAATAACAATGGTTACTGTGCTCATTACACAGTTCATGGTGGCATCCGTAAGGCAGTGTTCTGAGCTCGGTTTTATTCCTCGTGGGTGTCAACCATTTTTCCAATAATACTCAAAATTTTAATAGGATCTTTGCTAAAGGTCTCAAAATTTATCTTCTAACATATGATCCTGTTCACGATTCAAATAATCTGTAAAAGAGTCTTGCTGCAACCACCAAATGGTCGAATTTGTAGCGATTAAATGTTTCCTATGAAAAATGTCATTTAATCATAATCAACTCTTGAAATGAATATTTTCTGAGGCTAGCGAATAAGCTTCTGTCCTGTATAGACGGTCTCCTCAGACTTGATGTTGTAGTCCATCCTAATGATTCACTAAGGTTTTGGCGTACCAGTGTCGTTGAAAGTTCATTGAAAAGTGCGATCATTCGCATTCTCGGCGCTTTCTAGCATATATTTAATGAGCATTATTTGAAGACCTCCATCGCATAGTGCTGAATCATTTTCGAACATTGTACCGAAATATGCTTGCGTAATAATTTGTTTTTTGTTATTCAACTACTGCAGAATGTTTCAATAGTTCCCTTCGTATTGCTATGTTCCCTTTTACTCTGACAATTTTGTTAAACAGCTGAAATGTTTATATTTTTAGAGGGTGAAGTTTTTTGATAGATCTCTTAGGCCATCTTTAGCGTGAACATTTCTATTCCACTATTCCAGAATAAAATTCAGTTTAGTGTTTAGAACTTATGAGTGGTGACTATTCACCTTCTTCAACCTTTTTGAGTCCTCTGTTTAATGATCTATGAAGCATCGCTTTCTCACCCCACTCTTTTCCTCTCTATCTCATCCCCTGACTCCAGTATGGAGCTTACTGGTTCAAATCCAGTCAGAAATCCTTTTTTTTTGTTCTGAAGATGAGATCAGGAATCGGCACATGAATGCGCGTTGCATTTGGAAATTTTGATAGCAGTTTCTGTCTTCATCTGTCAATATTTTTGCAGTAACATATTAAGTTATCGTTTTTGAATGAGTTATTGTAAATGGTACCACCCAGAATCGTTTTACTATGAGGGCATCTTATAATTAGCCTACATACCCATTTGATCACCACCGTTTCAGTGACAGATAAGAATTGAAAATGAAGTAGTATTATATAAATAAAGCGATTTCATTTTGTATTATAGATCATTTTGAAGTCGTTGAAAGCGATTTCCTTTCAACGACGCTATTCCATATGAGTGACGATACCACAGATTCTGAAGGTAACAAATCAAGGGGCACTATGATTGGTACAGTTCCCACGTCTGAATGTTGTCACTATCTATGTGACATAACTGCTATATAAAAAACAAGTTGGAGACTTAAGAAATGTTTTATATAATAGTATCGGAAAACTTTTATCTGCACACTCATCGAGTGCCATTAAGTGCATATGTTTCTAGGCAGACTGACGGACATAATAATAGGTGTTGGACGAGTCACATTTTAAGTTGCCGCCATACTCGTTTGCATTAAAAAAAAGTTGCTTTCAGTTTAATTTGATATGTCAATATACCCTCAGGCTTCATCGAGGTGAAGGGTCAGAGTGTTGTGTAGCCGAGCAATGTGATGTTCATTTATATCGTTCAGAAGTAACATTTGTTAGCAATATTGAAATATTGCACAACAAAATATTTCAAAAAATTTTCCTCCTCCATTTTGAATCCTTTCAGTGCACATGAAGCAGTTTATTATTATGAGAACATTAATGATCGAAGGCACGATTAAAACACCTCCGCTAAGGTGGATAAATAAGGCATTTAATATGATAGCGAGCAGATTTCAAATAGTGGAAATAATATGGTATCGTCTATATTCGGAAGAAATATAGAGTTATTTTAGTTGATGCGCGTATATTTTGGATTATTGCAAGCAAAATCATTCGCTTCTTTATTTACGGTATAAACAGCATTTTATCATACTCGATTGGATAATTTTAATTTGAAAAAAAAACATTCGAGGATAAGTCACAAAGTAAACAACAGCGATCAAAATGCAAATGAAAAAAAATATATTTGTAGTTGAAACAACATCTGTCATAATGTAGATTCGAGTTATCAATTTGTGAATGAAACGAAAGGATTATTCGATCCGATACGTTATTATTGATGTAATTTGCGCATAAATCTTTAACAAACACTAAATGGCCGCAAATTCTGTGATTTATATATTTCACGAATGATGATTGATTGAAAGATGTGGAACGAGAATGCAAAAGAAAGAGCCGAACTTTTGACGAAAAGAAAATCTGATAAAATTCTTTCAATAAAAATGAAAAAATAAATATATAAAAGAAACAATTTTTCTAATGATACAAATCACCATTATGTTAATCTTCTGAAGTGCAATAAACTTTTTAATCACGACGATGTGTTTTTTTTTAATAAAGTTATTTGCCGGATATATTCCATATGATAGCAAAAACCGATAGTAAAAATCGATTCAAATATGATAACTCCAACAAATTGTTGAAAGAACTGAAGTGTTCGTCAGATTGCTAGAAGCTTTCTTATTTGATTGGTCTGTAGTTTCTTCAAATCGTAAAAAAAAAATACGACGATCATCATAACCACATACCAATTGAAATTGTAATGAAACTTACATACTATCTGCAATATTATAGTGACAGTTGTAGAAAGATTGAGAAATGTTGTGATTACCCATCGGATTTACGAGTTAAAATTTTTGAGAACAACGCGTTTGCAACTTATATTTACAAGTTTGATTAAGCAATATGAGCTTTATAAGCAAAAATAGAAACGCATTTCATCAAGTCTCTGAAAACTCTACGCATATTTCAACTTTTTATTCTCTCTAGCTTACTAAGAAAAATGTGGAAAATTGGCTTGTACTAAAAAGAAAACAAGTTAATTCGTTACGCCGATATTGAACTATGAAATGAAAACATGTAATTGTGCAAACAATTTATTGTCATTCGCTCCAACAATTAGTACCTTTTAGTTCATTTATGTAGTCTCACCAATGAAATTTGGCAAATTCTATGACATTATTGGTAAATGTTTTTCACGAAATGCCCATTCATATATACCCACGATAAGAATTAAGACTGACTGTGTTGTATATGCCCGACGGGAAGTAAATGAATGCGGGTGCTCTGATCGTTAAATCTGGACGGACGCCCATGATTATATAGGTTTCGTCCGTAACGACCTGATGCATGTGCCGCGGGTATGCCTTCAACTGCAGTCAATCGTGAAGTTCTGTTATAAGTCGCACATATGGGATTGATCGGACACTCCCAAAGCTGGCATGCTTGTTTTTCTTTTTTCAGTGTTTACACGTTAATAATTTGGCAATTAATGAAGCAGAGGTTAATCGAAAAGTTCGATGCAAAAATTTCTTGCTATATTATTTGGCGTTTATTTAAATTAAAGCTAAGTAATATTCGATGAAAAATTGTTGAATTGTGAAGAATGAAGAAAACATAGAAAATGCATAGAATTGAAGTATAATTTGATTAATGCAAGTGTTGAGAAAAAATTTCAGCAATGATTATAAGAAAAGCTTTACAAATGCACATTAAAAAAAAATAGATGTCTCGAACTCAACTATAGTTTCGTTATGAAAATCAATAAGATCAATTCTGATAAACCGAATAGTTCGAATGTTTTAATGAATCGTTAAAATTATAGTTTGAAAATAATTTTCGAAAATTTCTACTAGAATTATATTTGTGCAGTTTGAAAATAATTTTTAAATGATTTTAAAAAATTTTTTGATTTAAATTATTTAACTCTTAAGCTATTTGCAACTTTATTTAGAGCCTCAACAATTTTCAATAGTGATAATATAAACATTTGAAGTTATTTATAAGCGAAAGCAATTAAAAAACAATTGCATTTAATGAAAAAATTCTTTGCTCTCATGAAATGAAAGATTGGAATTACTGCGAAATTAAAAATCCTACTTTTGTTACATCAATAATATGAGGTGATTTTTATGTCGTAATTTAATATGACATTGACACAGTAAAGTTATTCGTTAGCATCATGCTCTAAAATAGCATTCATATAGCATAAGCGATGAAATATACGCTTTATGGTGTAAAGCCAACAATCAGTTCCCTCTATAAAGCTCACATAGATCACATGCACTCATACGGTGAAAGACCGATATCACTCCAATATCGCCACAAATAATAACCATAAAACGGGATGGGAAATATTCATAGAATTTGTACTTCGATCCGTACTTCAGTGGAGTAAAATGCGACATTGATCTATACATTGCTAACTGCACTATTGTCGGTGAGAGGTTGTTATTTAGTTATAAATTATAAAAGTATAAATGTTTTTTTGTCCAAATGCATTCTTCAAGAATCTTCATTTAAGTCAGCGTTTATATATTGCTGTATTATATAAAATTCCCTTTTGCGATAATTCAGCATGAATTTACATTGTCAAACTATAGCGTTCAGTTTCGTACTCGGTAATAAAATGATCATAATTTATTAATTGATAAAAATAAACAAATTGGAATAATGTGTGATCATTGTTTATTGTCTGATATATCGGCCACAATTATTTCCTTCAAAAATCTGCAGTGAAAATTTCAAAAGTAGATAATTACATTCGAAATTATTTATCAAAGAATTTAAAGAAGTACAATCATAATATTTCCCTCATTTGTGAAGAAAATATGCACCTCATGTGCATATATCGATGTTCAGCGAGAACTCATCGATGAAGAAATAATAAATGTTAAAATTATTTTAATTAATTGCACCATAAAATCTATGCGAAATTATTTTTAATCTCACCTGTGCAAATTAATCATGACAATATATGTTATACTCAAAGTTTTTGCCCCCAAATTTCTTGTGTATCTTTTTTTTTTCTCAGCAATGGCCAATTACTGAGTCTCTTGGAAAAAAAATCGAAATCAATAGACGTAAAAATTTACTGATATCTGATTGAGGTGATTAGATATCTCTAAATTTAGCTGAGGCCTCTAATACAGATGCGTCATCTGTGTATGGTGATTGGTAGTAAGCAATCAAAACGTCTTCCTAAAGCTTTTTTCTTTTAGTTCACTCATCATGTAAACGGACAAAAGCAAAAAAATTTTATTCCACATGGTTATAACTGTTCGATAATATGATCATTTTCATGCATCAATAATCGCCTAAGAAGCCGATTGCAGAGATAAAAAGTATAGCGTCGAAATACTCTTTTTTTGCCACTTCTAACGCTTCTATAATAAACATTAATGTTTTTTGGACAATCTTTTTTTTCTATTGCACATTTTAAATGCAATTGATAGAAGTGATAATCCTATCAAAACTGTGCAAAAAATCATATCATATAAAGTTTACCCTTATTTCATTCATTGAATTTTTTTTTTTGGTAGATTACCTCAAGGTAATTATGAGCCCCTTTCGCACGTCTACACCCACCTTGAAGACTATTGAATTAAACAGTAACTATTTCAACAGAAATTCTCAGCTTTCCAAGTAAATATTTGGCGTGTGTGTGTGTGTCCACTGCAAGCACATCTTTTATTTCTTCTAATTTTAAAGCAGAGAGAAGAAAGCTTCTAGGCGAAACAGCTTCTAAGCCGATCTTCTATCGAAAAGGAACTTGCGTAGAAGAAGATGTAATGGTAGGCCCCCAATCCTAGCTTCTTACACAAGTCGTTCTCAATGGCAAGAGGGTTTTCAAAATTCGAGGTTAAAATAAGTTAATAATATCGAGTTTTTCTATTCATTCAACGCATATTTCGAGAACAATCTTCAACTTCTTTTCCGCAATTCTCAGAACAGGTGCTGGATCAAATGAAAGCATGAAGAAGTCTGCCGAGAAGAGGGTGAGACAATTTAGGTTTTCTACAATTCATCCGAGGCAGAAAATGCAACGAAAATGCTTAAAATTGCTCGTTCGTTAATTCCTTGCATATATTGAATAGGCGTTCGCATTTTCATTGCGGAACAAATAGCATGCGCGATAGAAATTTACAACGACGCCCACTCATATAGCTGCCATTATCAAGAAGTAAATGAACGGTAAAATTGAGAGGTAGGTGATTCCGATGCATTTTTACTGATTACATGTGTTTTTCGTATTTTTATATAAATTGATGGCCTAAAATGCACTATTGCAGGTGAAACTGTCATTCTTGTTCTTCTATAAAAATTTAATTGCACATTAAGCAGTGTGATTTTCTTTTGATAAAACTAATGCAAAACTTCAACTATAAATCGTTGTTGCTTCATTAAAAATCAATAATAATATTATAAAATATATGTGAGGTTAATTACTCCAACTTTTTTTTCAATTATTTTTTATTCAATGTGAGCTTTTCGCAGTATGAGAAATTGAAATGAACAACGAAAAGTAATAGAAGAAAAGTGAAAAAATGGGAAGTGGAGGAATGGAGCAAGGTGGGGGGACTGATGAGAGTGGTAAGAAAAGATAGAAGGACAAAAGAGCAAATATATGATGTGCAATATTCCGGATATATTCGACGTCGAACAAAATCCGACTTTATTGCTCCGTTAAACTTTCTTGAGTTAATGGAGAACTTAGAAAACTTTATTTTCGGACAACTTTTTATTCAAAAGGCAAGCAGAAAAATGTTTCAAAAGCATTTTGCAGATCCAACATGGTTCTAAGGAAATTAAAAACTGAAAATCTTAGAATGTTACCGTGGTTGTCCATATTTAATTTCCATCCTCATTTTGAACACAATTTTTTTTTTGTGATGAATACTGCAAAGAATTACTCACGAAATATTTAGTAACTTAAAAGGTTTTAGAAAATTCTCAGACATGAGAAGATTCCGTATGTTTCGGATTTCTAAAAGTAGATGGCAGTTTCCACTAGCGGCAACTTACGTTAAAAATTGAAAGACCTTCGTTCTTTACTTAAAAAAAGATTGCCTCTAGAGGATGATTGATAAATCTCTTATCCAATCGCTGTAAACTTAAAGCCTATTAATTGAACTTTTTTCACAACAAATGCTTGCTTTTTTTCTACCTACCTAATAAGCTTCTTGGGGCATGCTGAGTTTTTGCTCATTGCTTTGCCAATCGACTAATAGAAGGACAGATTCAGTTGATGTTCCAATTCTCGAGCTTCATTTTATCCATATGAATTACCCTATGTAATGAAGTCGTTAAATTTTAGAGTGGCACCAACTTATGCACTTTTTTTTTAATATCAGATGCTTATACTTCTTATTCTTTGATGTGATAATAAATGCCTCATCATTTATACTTGTATTGGTTTGTAGCATGCTCTTTATCTGTACGGTCGTGGTGCTATATCTCATCGTTTGGTTATCGTCGACATGATTTCTTGGCCATTTAATGGGTTGTATGTTTTTTCTTTTGGTTGGTTTAAACCTTATTAGTGAATAGTTGTGGTTTTAATATGCAAATTAGTTCGATGGTTTATAACGGAGGTTTACGTGGAATGACATAGAAAATTTGAGAGAAAAAAAGAAAGCAAAGTAAATTACCGCCTAAGAATATTCTTTAAATCCTTACAAATAAATCATTCTCATATAGGTTCTCATCACTTATATGAGTTGTTTAGATTCTACTATTCTAGTTGCAGAAATTTCGAAGAAACGAAAATTTGTCTATTCAAATAGCTCCACTGCGAAAATTACTTGTGGAGGAGTCCAGTCCTTAAATGTGATGAAATGCATTTCACTCTGAACTCAAATATCAATAAAATTCCATACGACTATCAATTTAAAAAAAAATAAACTGCGAACTTGTTCTGATAATAGTAATATACTGGTGTTTAGTTACATGTGTCGATCGTTTTTAACACGATAATCTAGCTAGCATTTTAAGAAACACACAATAAAATACTTTGCTGAAGAACTCTAAATCAATTCCGAACAGAAATAATCTTTGGCAAATTTATAGAGCGATTAGCACCTTCATTAATATTGTTAGTTTGGGCAAAGGTCATTTAAAGCTGCAGCTAAATCGATGAATTTATGATTGCGTAATAATCGCATTTAACTTTCAGCATTAGCTTCGATCATTGACAAGCATGATTTAACACATTGAAAGAGGAGAATGACACGATTTTTAGTTCGGTTTTTTTTTTTTTTTTTGCAGCAACTTCTATTGCACGTCTCATGGCGCCATTGATTATATTCGCAAAAAGTTAGGCTGATGCAAAAGAACTGCTCAAAGAGCACTCCTTTATGATGATAAATGTAACGATCCCTTTACAAAAGTAATACATTAAAAGTTTCTTTTTCATGTATGATTGATATCAAAATCAATTTTGTGATTATTTCAATATCAGAGAGCAAAAATAATTCTTAAAAACAAATCTAGATAGATTTGAGTAGATGATAAGTGCTCATATTTGATGGACGTTTCGTTGATGCTGACGCAATTCTTCAAAAGTAATGGAAATATCTGTAGAAGATCGTATGTTTGCGGTTCTTTTCATACTGCATCCTATCTATAGCCTCGACGATTTTTTTTTTCTGCCTATACTTGATGAAACTTTCTTCTATAAGCTTCAAGGTGTTAAAATTTTTTGCCCCATATATTAACGAAAAAAAAATCTCTAATTTATGTAGATGTATGCATGTACCTGCGTCTATTGCTTACATATCCCAATTTTGCATTGTACACGCAAATAATTCCACTTTTGCAAAACTCTCAAAAGCGAAATAAAAAAAAAAAACTAAATAGTACCAAAGTAATCATTTATCATTTAAAAATTCAAAAAGAGAAGATGAATGCGTGTCGTTTTGTTTGTCTTTTCTGCCGTAAATTATAATATACATGCTGAGAGTGGAATGGTGATAAGTTTTTGATCATTGATGCCTTACAAAGTTCGCTCTTTCCGCCTATATTAGCACTCTCTCTTTTTTTTTTTGTATTTCCACGTCTAATAAATATGATTTTTTTCTTCAAATAAACTAAAGGTATTGGTAAATGTGTGTAAGCAAATAAACTGCCCAAAATCTTGTTGATAACTTATGCTTCGCGTATAGCAGTGATCGTTTTTTTTTTATTCTAAGCAACATATTATTCGTTTTTCTTCGTATCGATAAAAATGTTAAAAACTATTCTTGCTCTATCAAAGTAGGCAAAAAGCTATAGGAATTGATGTCAATGAAAATAGCGCACAATTACAATTGACTGTTCTTTATAAATTAAATTTTTTTTCCCAACATTAAAAGATTATTTTCTAATATTTGGATAATAATATTGCTAAAAATACTAAGTATGACTTCAAAAAGTAAATTCATCTAGAAATGGAGTAATCACAAAGAAAAAAAAACGGTAATCTTAATTAAGGGGAGTCTTTTTCATTTTATATTTTCGAATTGCTTGTGCTCATCCATAAACTTCGACATATTTTATTTGAAGCTAACGTTTCAAGGATAGTTTTCGATGGAGATTATCGAATGCAGAGATTTCGATAAAATCGCTAAATGATAATCATGTTAATTTTAGCAGAACATTATAGTTATTGTTCGAGGAATGTCAATCATCGTGATGAATACGCTGGCATATTGCATAAAGCAGACAGTAGGTAATATTAAACTGTAGAAAAGCAGATTACTTGAAAACTCATAAAATATACAGCCTCAGCGATTGACGATACATAGTAAGAATGAGGTTCCGCTATTCCGCTTAGCTCGTGATAGAGTAATTAACCTGCGGGAATTGCAAATATAGGTATAGCATCATTCATTTATTAAATGCCAACATACTGAGGCATTATCTGAAAGTTCTCTCAGTTTGCCACAATTGCGCACTGCCCATAATAAGCATTTTAGAAATGGGCCAGCTGCTTGGATTCTGCATGTTCCCTTTTTATGATTAAAAGTGGAAATGCGTGGAGTGTGAAAAAAGATATTATCTTATAAATATGCGGGGTTGATATTTGTTTCGAGAATAACTTCACACAGAGATTGGCGAATTCTACTCCGGCAATTCAAAAATTATTGCAAACTTCCTTCCCGCGATAATCTCAGCTTTCGATCATAAATTCTAAAAAATAAAACGCCTTATTTTTAGCACTTGAAAAATTTGCACCAAAGTTATTAAGGTAGAAGCAACTCTTAACGTCACTAATCGCACTATTATTAGGCAATTTAATATTAGCTTCGAATAATGAACGATGTAAGTGCACCGAGCAATTAAAACATCTTTTATGGTCTCGTGCGACGTTTCCTCTTATAATGCCATGATTGGGCAGCATGCAAACATATTACGACGTGAACGCAATGCGTTGGAATCAGTATATGCACAGCACAGTGTTGACATACGGCTATATTGCATTGAATTTCAATTAACTAAGCATTATTGTCAAACTCGATAGAATTCTAAAATATCACCACCAAAGATCTCTCCAAGCGTTCCGCTTCATACACGATTAAATTAGCTACTTCATTGGAACCGGCACTGAACGCTCCGCTCATAGCTTGACGAAAGAGTTCACCGAAAACAATCCATCCGTCAGCAATCAGAAACTGTTTCCTGCAGACGATAATTTCCACTCTACTTGAATTATTACGCCTTTAAGCAAATAACAGTTTAACTGACGATCTCATTTCCAGTATTAACACTTCCTCGTTCTGTTTGCTTTTAGCGTATTCCTCTTTCCGACACCCTCTCCTCCCTCCCACCTCCTTCTACATCGTTCATATCACTTCGCAAGATTTTAATCAAAGATCAATCTTTTCAAATGTACCATCCGTGTTAACAATACAATCGGCGACTATTGCCTCGAAGATGTCGTATACTTAACACAATTTCTATCATGTGACCTCTTAGATTGGAGGGATTAGCCGAAATATACATGAACATGTAAATGGCGTTCTCTTAGCAAGAGAAAGACTTCAGTTGGATTGTATATAAACAAAATTCAAGTGCAATACTTGCTCTAAATGCACGCACATAACAAGATTTCAATCAAGGTAGGTATACCTTTTTTTTACTGTGGTAAACATGTGTTTGTGTCGAAATACGATGCTTACAGAGCTCTTTTTGTCCCTCAGTCAGCAGTAATCATTGTACTTCCGCTTTACCATATCCCTTCTTCGCTCTCTCCCCATCTTCCTGTTCCCGTTCTCTCTCCACTTTTATTCTTTCATTTTCGACATTTCATTACTGCTAGCACGTTTCACTTTATGATTCGTCATATGTAGTCTCATAATTGAGTACGTTCTTCTCTTATCTCTGTAGTGTTTCTATCATATCATTGCTGTTGTTTTTCTTTTCCATATGGCTTCAACATTGCTCTCCGTTTACTTTGCGCTCATTGGAGCATAGTTTTTTCCACGTGGTGTCATGGCTACGCTGATTCCACATGTTGAGCCCACATGTCTTTACATCGGCGAAAATGTGACTGATGGTGGCCTCACGAGCCAAAATGTCGCCTGTACACATCAAAGATGTGTATCGTCTGTTCGACGCGTTGACATTGGTCCAATCCTCAGTTAGTACTATAAAAGCAACCTTCTCATACATCA
The DNA here is from genome assembly GCA_013433145.1 of Ascaris suum. Lineage (NCBI taxonomy): Eukaryota > Metazoa > Nematoda > Chromadorea > Rhabditida > Ascarididae > Ascaris > Ascaris suum. The sequence continues at coordinate 3,271,256 of CM024187.1, forward strand.
CTTCCCTTTATTCTTCTCCCATTTAGGCCTTCATTCAAAAGCGGAAAATATCTATAGGATCTTTGATTTCATTTGAGGGAAAATCGTAAATTTCGTCTTTTTTTTTTTCATGAAAATTGCCACAATTCGATCATTTTTCTGTCTCAAACTTCAAAGCGAATTTAAAATCAACAAATATCTGCATCGAAAATTTTTCATATACAAGCTAAAATATAACACAAGTGTTGTCGCCTTTCTACCGTAAATGTAGAGGCATAGGCAATCGTTATAAACCAAAATGGCTCGATACTTTAATATGAGATTTAAAGTGGGAAACATGATTTTATTTGCTTTTGATGTGTTCATTTGCTTAGATCTATCGAACGACGAGCAAAATTGAACGTTTTTTTTTTAAAAATGCTTTATACTGCTTCTTTTGCTTATCTCGCACTTTTAATCAGCAAATAACAAATATAATCGATATTTTTCTTTAATACAACATATTTTTGAAAGGCACGTACATTATTAGGAGCATGTTTCTTTTTTTTTTTTTCAAGCAATAGACCCAATGGAGTGATGAAATTAAGTACTATAGAAGGAAATTATAAGATAAATGATGGTTTTATGAGGATGCTCATAAGTTGGCACAACGTCCTATAATAGTTGAATTTTTATTTATTTATCTAGCTACTGAATTATTTTGCGATATGAATGATAAATAATTGCATGAAGGAAATCATTTTTTTTTTTTTTTTAAGAGACAGAACTGAAACATGAATACGATGACAGTGGAATTTTAAAGAATTTCGAAGCGATTTTTCTTCGGTTATTTGTGCACAATCAACTGAAACTTATAAATGCTAATAATAACAAATGAATAAATCAAAAATTGTTCAAATTATAGCGTGAGTCGTTGTTATGTGCACTGATTAATCGCATTTGTTTCTTTCATTTTTGCTGAACTTTCTGATGTGCCAACGATTCAAACCATTAAAGAGAATATTCTGTACTAAATTCATAATGCAACTTTAAAAAAAAAAGAATGATCTGTGCAGTTGTTAAAGTTGATGGAACGATAACACTATATACACAAAAGCATAAATAAGCTTATGGAAGCTTTGTGTTCTCATCGGCTGGCACAAATGCTGCATTGTCGATACCGTTTGCTTTCTTGGAGCTGGCCCCTTGTTTTGTAGATTCTGTTGCTTTCTTGTGTTCCGATTCTTGTGAAGCTATCGTAAGACGCGCGCTTGCCGCTTCAGCAATTTTCACTCGCTCAGATTCCGACATGAACAACAATTCCACTTGCTCGATTGGAAGACCTTTTGTTTCCGGTACGAAAATGAAAATGAATATAAAACCGACGACTGTTATGCCTGCATAGATAAAGAACGCTCCTGAAATATCATCCCAATCAACGTAGGTTATCTCCATAAGACGGCTATTTTTGAGGAAGCTAATACCTACATTTATCAAATATTGCTCATCTGGCAAACGTCATGTACTTCTGCCAAAATTGCTTTTAAAGGACTATGCTTTGTGTATATTTTCTCATCTCTGGCAAAATTGCTTAAAGGATTTATGCTTTGTGTATATTTTCTTGCAATTCAAGTTTAAGCTCACCTCAAGCTTATTCTATCCTGCATTCTGCCTTGAATGCTTTCAGCTTTCCGCTCTGAACATAAGTGTGCTGACTATAGAAGGCACTATCAATTTTTGCATTGAGGTGAGGTAGATCTCAGTTTTAAACATGATTGAGAAGAATACCGTATTTAGTAACTGCTTCACTGAGAGTAAGGAATGTTAACGATATGATAAGGTTTGCAATCCAATTTGATGCGGTTGACAGAGCGCAGCCAGTGCTTCTTGCCCATAGCGGATAAAATTCAGCATTCAGCACCCATGGAAGTGGTGCGAAACCTAAATATGACAAGAGTTTATGCGATGTTGAATTCAATAAGCAGTTGCTGTGTTCCTCCTTGATGGCGGCAAGTGCAGCCGCTCACTCCTATCCGCTTGTTTTATAAACGCCATTGATGAAGACAATATTCACAGAACTGTATTGCGTCCGCAAGAAATTAAAGGTTTAAAAAAAAGCCTGACGTGCTGTCGAATGCTTTAACGACTTGAAATGGCTGATAGTAAGAGCTTGATTTTTGGCGCTGCAGTTGGAGGCATTCAAAGACAAAACATTTAAGACAGGTGCAAAAAAAATCATCTAATCCAATTATTTTGTTGACAGGAAACACGACGATCGGATTGGTAATGAGAATATCTAAAGGAGCGGGAAGTGATGAAATGCAATTCAAGCAAGGCACGTGACGAAACAGAAAAATGACAAAGCAGAACGTTAAAAAGTGCCGAAATTTTGAGATGCCGCAGAGTTTAATCATTAAATGGTCGTAAGTGATAGCAGATAACCAAAAACGAGGCGAAATGAAAAGAATTCGGAGGACAGAAATGTGGATCTGGCTCATAAAATGGACCGCCGAATCGAGCGGCGATAATGAATATGCCAAAAAAAAAAATGCTCACCAATCGAGAAGAAGGCCAAATAAAGAATCATAAAAACTATCGGCATAATAGTATATTTCGTTTCACAAAAATCGCTTTCCCATTTGTATACACTGCTATTGAAGCCATCGCTACAATATCCCGTAAGCGAATAATCAGGCGCCTCCGGATCAAGCGGCAAACAGAATCTGAATTGCACAAATTTAGAAAATTGACACCTCATTGTTTTTTTTAAGCGTTACATATAAGATCGGCAAAATGGAAAATAATACGAACCGTTTCCACGAATTTTACCACTCTTTTAAGTGGGATGAGACGATGCAGCTGCTAATTTTTTTTTCTCGCTAGATTCTCTGCTTTATTGTTGAAGAAAACGATGTGCTCATTCCTTTGATAAACCACATAAGTTAATTTTTGCGGAATTGTTACACTTTCTCAACAATAAAAATTACTTAAGGTGGGAATTGTTTTGTTTATAAGCGTGAGTTTATGAGACGTTATTTATCGAAGTTTATTTGTGAACGCTTTAAAAGTTTCTTTTTCATTTGAAATGAAACGGTTTTACTATATTACTCACACTTAATGGTAAATACTTACCCTTTTTTGCTATCGAATGTTTCGTAACAATAACCGCAGTGGCTCGAAGTAACACAAAAATCGCAATTACTGCAAAATTATAACTCAATTAATCGGTGGAAACGCAATAGTATGATGAGTAGCAATAAGCGAAGAATTGAACGTCGATGTTTTTCATCTCGGGCAATTTTCCTCGTTAAGCCAACCCTTCAGGTTTTTAAACCTTTTGTTTGTTCTAATGCATTAGACTACTGTCCGCTCTAGGTTGTTGAACAACCAACTTAATTTATTCAATTATTCAGTTATTATTGATTACCTATTGCTCGACTTATTGGTTGAATAAGCAAATAATTCTTGCGAAATTCAGCGATCATTTTGATAAATGAGAGTCAACTTGAGCCACGACTAATCTAACAATTCGATACTGCATAAGAAAGAGCGAAAATGTGTTGTTCGCTCAAAAGAAACACTTGCATAATCTTGAAAAGGTTTGCAGCTGAAAGCGATTTCGGCTGCTCATTTGGTATTCCTGTCAAAACTTCATATAACTAAAATTAAAATCCAATGAGGAAGCATATCTAAAGAGCTAGCACAATGCATCTTTAGCCGAAACTTCTCGTCTAATGCGTCCATTTTTCAACTAATCCGATCACTAACAAAAATCTTCAACAAGAAACTTGGTTTTTACGGCTATACCAGTGCCGAGGAAAAGTGCACGCAAATTTGCTAGCTTTGTTAAGCGCCCATAATTCATTCCGGAGTTGATGGGCCAATCTGAAAGTGAATCTATGGTGTACGCTGGTTTACTTTATACATACCAATTCTAACTATCGCTATTCCAGCTTCATTTACTCTCAAGATGAAACAACATCAGTGTCGTAAATGCAAATTTCCAAAAGTACACAAATAAGCCGAAAATGCCGCATTGCTTTCTGAGAAAAGCTATGGCAAACCCCATATCTCGACAGTGTGGCGAATTCTGGAGTGTTGTATCGAAGCTGTGGTTTTCCCAGCTAGTAACCGGTGGTGAATCCTTGTTGATCAGTATGAAAGAGGTGGCCATTAGAATGAGTGCGACTATAACACCGCAGACAGATGTAAGCAGCAATACACGGCGACCGACTTTTTCAATTAATGCTATGGGAACGAAAGTGGCGAAGAAATTCACAGCTGAAATCAACTTAAGCGTTCAATTACTTCAATCATTGAGAATAAGTGGAAATTTTATATTTATATTCTGGTTTGATAAATTCAAGTTGCGATAGACTGCATGTAACTATGAATGAATTAAATATGATACTTTCATAGTTTTCTTTTAAATGCGATAGAATATAACGGCAGCAGAAGGCTATCTATTATCATAATAGATATAGTAGACAACTACCTATAATAATATTAGCCATTATAAACACTACTACGAACTCATAAAATAATGCCTTCATGGCTATCATTGAGGAAAGTCACTGAATCATTTACAGGTGTAGGCAGCAACTCCCAGCTGTCATTATTTTCTTATGTTTTTCACATTTTCATTGCAAAAGAAAATTGCAAGACTACGATAGCTCATCACAGCTTAATCATTTGACGTGGAAAAGAGCCATGAGTTCCGTTTTAATCAAGGCAAAGTGTGGGATTTTTTGATAACTTGATTCCATCTGCTTTTATATTTACTATATGCATGTGTTAGACGAAGAGTGATGATACTTTATATACTTCCACTGAATGTATAGCACCCTATTAAATAAAAAAACAAAAGATCTGATGGTTCATCTAGAAATAACAGATCACTTTAAGTGAAAAAAGGGGCGTTAAAACTTGAAAATAATCGAAGTACATACATGATATTGCGAGAGAGATCCAAATAGTTATATGATCATCATCAACACCAGCAGCGGTGATAATATGACTCGTGTAATATCTAAAAAGTAGAAACATTGTCGTATTGAAAAAATTCATCGCGAAATATTATTCGTTGCTATTGTAATTTCAAAAATTTTCGCTCCACTAAAAAAAAGCTCTTGATTTTTGAAGAATTTCTGTACAGTTTTTTTCGCAGCAGCATATTTTTGTAGTTTTCTGATTTGAATGTTTTCGCCTCCGCTTTTAATGCTCAATTTGATCAGTCAAATAAAATTCGAAATTCGTTCGCCCTAAAATATCATCGCTCCGTTCGTTAAAATATTGTTTATCGAGAGTAAAAGTTATGGAATAGTAAGTGTCCAAAATACGGAAGTCCAATATCGAAGAGTTTAGGCGCTTATCTGAAATTGATGTACATTCTATGCGTTTATGAAGCTGTAGAAATAGAAATTACAGAAAAGACATGTAAATTGCTGCGCTTGTTCTTCATCACGCAATTGAAATATTCGATCAAATTTTCACATTAACTGCTGAAGTAGCAATTCTATTACCATCGCGAAGATCTCCCTCGTTATTTTTATATGGGGACATAGGTTTTTATATCCCATCTAATTACTTATAAACATGGTTAGACGATATGAGCGGAATATTATTCCATTTCATAGACTGATCCATTAGGTGTTAAATATTTTTACAAACTATTCAAACGTTGGAAGGGTAACTGAAGAACTTACACGATAGTGTTGACACCACCAAATTGTTGGAAGAACTGTAGAATGCAACCAATAAGCATTGCCTTCCTTACATGGGACGTTTCCAATACTCGCAAGAGTACGAACTTATCTGAATTATCGTTCTATTACTTCAGAGGATTAGCCAACTCGAAATGAGCATTTTCTATTTCAATGATGAATGTAATGTGTTCAAGTTCACAGGAAACTTATGCAATAATGATCAGCAAAAGCCAAGAATTAAAAGTCGTGAAAAGCATACCTCCAACAACTTCCTTCGCCTTCTTTTCTTCGAGATCGGCAGCTCTGATTTCCTCCAATTCATAGATTACCCACTCAGCGTTCCCTCCGTAGACTTTGTTCAATACCTTTAAAATTATTCCAATCCGAGAAATGTTTCAATTCACCGATAAAAGCGAATAGTGAATCAGAACTAAGCTATGGAGCAAGATATTTTGCATGAAAATCGCGATATCCTCACTTGGCGCAGTGTATGTGCGATAACGTCCGCAACAATAGTTATCTTATGGTTACCGACGTTACAATAAAAACAGGCAGTGAAATAAAAACATTACTGGATTGAATTCCGCCTGCATTGGACGAATCTGGCTATCGTTTTTTAAATTATTTTTTACTTGTACACACTGTTTCTTCGCCGACCAGTAAATTCATTATCCTCAAGAGTTTCGGATCACCCAATGAGAAGTCTCTGCACCGTGGAGGATGTGAGGGTGAGATAGAAGGACTAACGCATGGTCTGACGATCAGCCTTAATTTTTTGTTCAGAAAGAATGTTTCAGAGGTGTAAAAGTTTGCCCTACATGCGGTCATCACTGAGTTAGAAGGCATGAATAAGTTTTAAGGTCATGGCAGTTCATTATCTAGGTCTGCTGAACTGCTTCTACAAAAAAAAATCTATCCAACCACCACCTATGCTCTCATTTTGCAAACTTCTTGTCCACACTTCCATCCAGCCGAATTGTAGATATATATATTATAGGCTTTCATTCCTCTGTTGTGAAAAACGGAAGAGGTCAATATTTGCTCATTTTCTTACAGCTCCAGTTAAGCATTTCATTCATATCATCGCTGCTTAAGTTTCTGTTTTGAAGCCTCACTTTTACAAGTACTTCGAAACCAGCCTACGACATGAACGACCGGTAAGTTGTCGAATATTTGTATGGCGACTATGCGGTGGGAGACGAAAACAGATAAGAGACTCTTATTACCTGCCGTGCCTCATCCGTTTTTCCTTTTCCGAACAAATACCTTGGGCTTTCTGGAAGGAAGAGAAAGCCGAAGAACTGAATTACCGATGGTACGGAGGCAAATGCAAACATCAGCCTCCATCCGACATTTACCGGATTGACATATGAAAATGCTCCTGCAATATGTCTACAATTAATAACCAACGAAAAAAAAAATTCAAAGGCAAAATTTTTATAAACGATCAGTTTAAACGAAACTTTATTAACCCTTCTGATAGTGTTTCTGAATGTTTGTTTTTTAACACTACTGTATTAATCATAGAATATGGTTGAAAATTTCCGCGATTTCTTATTTATGTGGAGAGGTGGAAAGTTGGGCAAAGGAAATTAGCGTGAAATGCTACAACCTAACATCAAGTACGATGCAAAATATGTGTAATATTTAATCGAATCTCAAAAAAAAAAAACGTAAACAAATGCAATATAATTGAATTCGCGCCGTTTTATAACTTCCCATCATACTACAAACACGATATGCTATTATACCATACGATATACTTATACTATTATACCATACGAACCTACGTCACTATATCTCTAGTGGAAAATTTGCAAATACGTACACATAATTTTAGCAGTGCCATTGATTTACATAAAGATTTGAAGAAAATAAGAAATTTATTGCTGAATTGAATTTGATATGAAACAAATCATGAAGTATTACGCGTTAGAATGAGGAGAAATTTAATGCATTTCATTCAGCTACTTTCATAGCTATTTTTTGATATCAGCGTATATGTGAATGTCATTTGATTGTTGAAATTTTTCTAATGCGTTTCTTTAGTCATCTTCGATTTTTGCAAATTCAAAAATCCTTTTAGTTATCAGTTTACTATGAAAAAAAAAACCCCAGATAATGTCTTTATCGTTGAGTAAGTGTTTCATTTGCTAACTGTGATGGGACCAATTTTCTTCCACTATAATTCGTGAGCAACTCTTTCAGGCCGTTCAAATAAGCAACAAATATTATGACTGTTTGTTTCGTCTTTTTTTAAACTTTTATTTACAATTTTTCATTGTGTTGAAAATTTGAGAAACAAGCATTATAATCGTCGAATGAAGCAAGAACGGCTAACTTCTCGGCTGCGTTTGTGATGGAAAATCTCCTGGCGCCTCGTCCAGGTGATAAAACGTCAGTAAACGAGCGAGCAGAATGATTCAACGTAAATGAGAGAAAGGTTGTGATGTATTGTTAGTCGCATTTTGATTCACTCACAAATAAATGGCCGATTTTTTTTTTTTTGATACTTTATGCACTCAATATTTGGATAAGTTTAGTATTTAGTATTTTCAACTCTGTGAGCACTCTTCTCCGGCATTTTCCTTAGAAAAAAGTTTAGGTTTGCCCTCACATGTTATGCGAAAACATTGCTCCTATTATTGCACCAAATTCCCTTAGATATGAGATTACGGCCTAATGTGCTAGCTGAAGACATCGTAGGATGCAGTTGTTCACTTTACAATCTTCCCAATGCCTCAATTTATACTCCATAACTTTCTCTAATATGGACCCTCAAAACATTTTACACTCAAGTTGTCTTTAATAGTAAATTATCTACAACTACTGCGTGAATGTTTAAATTGCGCTGCATGTGAAACATCACTGACATGTAATCTTCAGCACGTACAAAAGTCAAAGTTGAAATACACTAGCAGAGAATAATTTAAATTGTCTAAACGGAATATAAAAGCAAAATAAGCAAACCTGCAAAGAGATTGGCTGCCATGAGGCCGAATGTTATCATCAATTGGAAAGCGGTAACTAAACGACCACGAATGTTCGCAGGCGATGTCTCACCAACGTAAATCGGAACCGTCATCGATGCAAAGCCTGTAAATGATATTGCACTATGCAACAGTTGTTTGTCTATATTTCACCATGAGAAATATCCATAGTTCAGTGAAACTCTTCCTCAATTCATTTATATGTTTAATTCGACATATTTTTTTGATACTCGAAAATTGACAAACCGATGCCAAATCCGAGAAGAATTCGTCCAACGAGAAGAGTGACTTCTCGGGCGCTGCTGCACAAACGACACCTCCAACTGTGAAAACTAAACTCGACATAATGATCACCGGTCGACGTCCAAAACGGTCAGAAACTGGTCCAGCAGCAATTGCACCGACCACAGCCATTCCTAGAATTATATTTTGTGAATATTTATGCTTTGGATGGATGACATTAAAATGTCGAAAGAATGGATGAAAAGCCTTTTCTGTCATCTTAAAAGAGTTCATATTTTAGATGCTTATGAAAAATTCGATCTTTTAGATTTTCAACAACAATGAAAGTTGCTGTCATTCACGTTTCATATTTTTTTTATTTTTAGCAAAAAATGCTATCACTTATCATCTATCATTTCTATTGTTTCGTTTTTAATTTTTAAACAAAAAAAAAGCTTCGTTATAGTTGAGTAGTCGACTGATAAAAAAAAAAGACGATAAAGACTTCCTAGTGGCATTCCTTCGATATGTAAGAGTTTAGCATATTCTTCAGCATACCAACGTAATGTGTTGCTTCAATGTAACAGCTGAACGGTGGTTGCATTAGTGACATATTGAATAATGAGAGCACAAAATCATGAATTAAAATGTTTGAGTTAAATTCTCACTCTCCTCAGAGATCGTCAAATATTCCTTGTGATTTTCTTTCCAAGCAAAACTCATCATAGAAGCGTGGTATTCTATGCAAAAATCTAATCTACTCTTTTTTATGCAAGTGTTAGCAAAAATGTCTCATACTAAAATACAGAATCTACAGATAATATATCTAGGTTATTATGTGGGCAAATTTGGCTCAACTTCCGAAGAAGCATCTGATCGATGAGAATTTTCAACAAAAAACGTATTTGTTTTTTTAACGCTATTTTTCGCCCCAAAGAACTTACTGCATTCGATGAAAATCCTTTACTACCGATCGCTAAGTGCTTCACATTCGAAGAGATATAGAAGGCTTGCTGCGTAAAAATAACTCATAACTTAAGGCGTTTTTATTTGATTTGAGAACCTATGACGCATTTCAATGACCTCAAAAAGTAGTCGGAAGAAAGACGGCAAGAGTCAATTGAACGAAATTCAAAGCTGTCAAAACATGAAATTTTAAATTCAATAACGCATTTCTCTCATATATATTAACCTCATACAACTCTCATATATGCTTCGTTACTCTATGGATCAATCTGTTGCTCAAGAACCTGAGGTCACTTTTTGATGCAGCAGTGCGAGTGAGGTGAGAATTCTAGTAGGACAGATGTGTTATATAGAAACGACAAATGCTTTCACTTTTTTTCGATCACTTGCGGATACGTTATAGTGTATTTTTAGAGAAAAAAAATCATTATTTCACATATAGACAGTTGCTCATTTGGGCTGGGCTACAGCTTAGACTAAATTGAGCCTCCTGAAAATAACAAAGATGCCTCAGTATGGGCCATATTACCTGGCGTGAGACTGACAATAAGCTCCTTCCAAAGTGAACTCATCGGAAGCATCCCCTCATATTTTGGCAGGTAAAGCATTGCACCTGAGACGATACCCGTATCATAGCCAAATAGAAATCCACCAATAACAGCCATAGCGCATAAGCCGTACACGAAAACCCCAATGTGAGGGCTCGATTTCGGCTCATATACGCCTGTTGGCCTCCTCGTCTGAAACACAACGAACTGCTGACATGCTGAAGGGAATGAACGGTTAGATCAAATCGCTTACCTCATCCACCTACAATTTCATAATAGGGAAAATTTTCGAAAGAAGTTAAGTTTTTCCTGAAAATTTCATCCTTTTCCTTCATAACAAAATGGACATTTCTTATCGGAAAATCCAAAGCAGTTTTCTGAAGTGTAGTAGCTTGTAGGCTTCATTGCATAATTTCAGAAACTGTTCCGAACGCCAACTGCTGCTGTTCTTGAGGACTTGTCATGTTTCTGAGAGTTAACAACACAGAAAACCTCAGCAATGGGGACAAATCTTTTATTGGTTTATCTTCCTGAATTCACTAATAGAAAAAGCGGAATGTAGCTTTCTGGTTATGCGAATGTCTCTTATGAGGAAAGACCCCGCTACAAGATTGAATATGATCGTCTTATTATGTAGCTAAAGTTAAAGGCCAGCAAACGTTTATCGACGTTGAATTCCTCAGCTTTCAAGCGTGGGCCTTCAAACAGAGATTGCACAGCTAAGCCTAGTTTTGTTGTGAAATTTCAGCAGCCTATAATGACTTACTTTATTTCAGTACATCACAATAGCTTCACCTGTTTTGCTAAAAAATTGTAAAGTTTCAAAAGGAGCACTCACCGACTTGCGTCTTTCTCCCATCAGTACAAATGGTACTATGAAGACGATGCTAAAGTGGAACCTTTCAATCAAGTAATTATCGAGAGAAAAAGCATCTAAAAAAATTAACTACATACTATCAGGAGTGTCTTACTTATCTGCTGAGCAATCTTTGATAAAACATCATAGCACATAGGCGTTCGTCATTTATGACAGTCAACACATGAAAGCAAAGTTATCAATTATTGCACTGATGCTATGCGTTCATCTTCATCGACAAGAAATGCTTCAAAGATCGCCGATCAGCACCATCAAAATTATTTCAGCAATGATGTTACCGTTACCTTTGGGGATAACTAACAGGTGCCAACTGTTTCCAGAAAGGTAGATCTAGAAAGATAAAGGAGCCCACATCCCGCGCCATTAACTGCAATTTGAAGTTAAATTCTTTCTTCATTAACTACCATCAAACTTTATTAACACCTGTTTCAGCAGGTAATCACTCAAGAAATAGTCAAATGTTTGCGCATTTTCTGTGCCCATTAAGTTGATTGCAAATCTCTGTAAATTCATGTCCTCAGCCGTCTTTCGTGCATCATTTATGTTGGCTGCGTTCTCGTTAGAAAACCAAACACATTTTAAAAACGTTTTTTATATTTCATGTGACACATCTCACGATGAAACATTTCTGGAAAGTGCGTTTTACTCTATTCACATAACAAACCACAATTCAATAATAGGTGGCAATAAAGAAAGTAATCCACTGGGATTTAAGAGTGCGTTAGATATAAGGAAAATTGGTAGGGTCAGGAATTCCAGAACGTTGGATGGAGCTTTAACAAAAAGGTTTGAGTGCTTGATGGGCTCGTCTTAACGCTTGTGGACCATGCTGTACAGAACGCAGAACATATAAATAGTGGTGGTTTATATGAAAGAACAAATTCCGTTTTAGAGTTATCAATTAATAAACCATTCTCTTCCCTTAACTAATAGTGTGTGCAGTGTGACATTCGAACTAATGATACGGCCGACCAAATGCCCATCCAGAAGTTTTCTTCACATTTGAGTTAAGTACCGCTGAAAACTCAACCCTACTAAAATCCATTGCATTTTGATTACTTGTATGGGAGAAAATTAGAGCGACTGGAATGAGGACAAATTTGCTTTTGTAAAACTTTATTAAAATTGAAGCCATTGATGTCAGAATTGTAACCCTACCAATCGGTACCGCATTTGGGTCACTCTCAGATCTTTGCCTTAAGCCATTTTCAACCACTTTCACAAATACCATTCCGCTCATTTGTAGCTCACTAATTTTCATTGAACAGTTTGCTGTGTTCAGCACATTTCTAGCAATTTTCCAATTTCTAAGCCTTGAGTTTCAAGTTTTAGCAGCTAGTCGACTTAACACCTCTGGCATATTATCAGCTTTTGATAATTTCATCGAACCATTCCTATGGGATAAACTACTGCTATGGAATGTTTCTGCGTACGCCTATGGCTGGTCGACTCGAGCCTCATTTGGTACAAATAGACTAGCGAATCGTGCTCAGTTCCTTCGAACCCGCAAAAAGCAAGCAACCAGGAATCTATCCCTCTTCCCTCACCCTTTCCTGTCCTAAGAGCAAAGGAATGCCGAGTCAACAAAGCACAAAAAATCGAGTTGAAAATCGATCAAGCTTTCAAGTAAATTTTAAAGCAAATTAGACCAAATTCAATGCGCTTTTATGTAAATGATATTCTCAGTCAAGCTTGACCTATGTATGGCTCTCATGACCGTTGAAACCGTTTCCGGAGAAAGCCCTTTTATAGAATCAAAAATAACTTAGCACATTTGTCCTCGTGAGAGCACAGAAAATATGAGGGTGTCCGCAGTGAAAAAAATTAGCAGTCTAAACAACATTCCCGAGAAAATTGATCGCATTAGTTTTTCCCAGGTCTCCACCGTTCACAGTGATTTCAGGCGGTAAAGGAATGAATATGAAAGACCACAACTCCTATGCGGAGAACGCAATCAAACTTGGTTTCGTCATCTTCAAAGAATAATCTCCGTATTCAGCAAGCTTTGATGCATTTTGAGCACAATTAGGTGCTAATTTGAGTGTGCATCTGCTCTAAGCTGATATCGTGAAAATTTGCAGAAAATCAAGAGAACCGTTTCGTTCTTTTCGGTAGATGAGAAAGTCTTCTACAGATACGTCAGCAAAGAGATTTATCTATTAAAGCTATTAATGCTATAAAACAGGATGATTCGTGCATAACCAGAAAGATTCCACTAAAATTGCTGATCGCATTAAATTGATCACAGGACCGCCTAAACTGCAAAGTTGTTATCGCAAGTGTTAGAGGTCATAACGATTTGCTTCCTGCTTACCTTCTTGCGGTAGCAAACGCATAGGCGTAATGGATGTTGGCATGCAATCTGTCTTGAACATAAATCACATTAAGAATTGAAATTCTAAGGTGTAACGGTCAGCTCCCCTCAGCTCTTCTATTCATGCAGGTCCAGGTCTCCTTGAGGACTTGTACCTTCTCTCCAGTTGCGGTCGAGTAAACTGCAAGACGACACATGTATAAGGGCGAACAGTTTACCACACTTATACACCAAGGTAACTGTTGGGTGTGAAGCTTAAGGCCAACCCAAGATATGTATTTGTGATGTAACAGTGACCACTTTGCTTTTATAGCATTATTTTTCGCGCCATGTCATTGTTCATATTCGCGCCAAGCCACTGATCGACTTATGTGCTTTTGATCTGCCTGAAGCCTATATAAGGCGGGCCTCAGCCATTCGAGTCAGTCTTCTCCCTCGACGGCTCGTGGACTTTCAGCTCTCTTGTCTCCTCGCGTCTATCTCGGTCCCCTCCCAACGTTATCGCGGTTGGAGATACAGCGGTAACACATAGGAATTGACCCTAAGAAGCTCGAGCTACCGACACGATCCCGCAGCCGAACCCCACGGTGCCGCCGACCTGGTCCAATCCAACTGCCATAAGTGGGCCCACACTTAGCACCAGTCTAGAGGCTGAAATGAACACGTGAACACATCAACCCCTTTTATACCGTCCCGATTCTGCCTCAGACTAGCCTCAGAACATCTGCTGGGCAGTATTTTGATTTGCCCATACGCTCTTGACATCCTTCGACTTACCTTGTACAGCGCACTACTCCCGCTTGACCTCTAGCCGACTGGCCTACCTTCCGAAGGCTTCTAACGACATCCGTCGTATTTTTTCTTATGCATATTGCGTTGCAAAATCATTCACTACGACTTTCGAAAGCACTTCGCGTTTCTTAGTTTGTTCCCATTAAACGACCGTAATTATCAGTTCGGGTGAATAGATTTAATGAAACACTATCGTTCCGGAGTCTCTATCAAGCTTAATGAAAAGCTACAGTCCCACTACCCGCTCTCCCTATGACATATAGAATGACCTACCTGTGTTCATTGAGTGGTCAAGTACCTGGCAGCAAGTAAGGTATTTTTCACAAAAATGTAAAGTCCTGGACGTAAAATTCCGACACGAATGTCCCCTATCGTCGATATCTCACTCCTCCTAACCTTCCAGGACAGAAATCGAGACTTAGATGTTATTATTTGCCCCACGCTGCAGCAGAACATCCACTGCTCGGAACTTTTTAAATAAGCATCTAATGTTGTTAACTGTATATTATGAGCACTGCAATATTGATGTCCAAAGCATCATCGGAAAACTTTCATCAAGCACTGTCACCCCACTTTCTCAAGTCTCATTCCCATATCGGTCATTGAAGGTATTCGGAAGCATTTCACTTGCACCGCCTTTTACAAGGTGCTTCCTGGAATTTTCACTACGAATTACACAATCCGTCTTAAAGTACTCAACAACCACCTTTCATAAGGTGGACGAAACACCTTGAAAACTTCATAATCACCTTGATGCGCAAGAAACGAAGACACACTCCCTCCACTTCTCCCAAATTTATGGCTGATCAGCGAGGTAAATTCAGCGATAAATGAAAAGCATTTGCAGAAAAAGCTTAAATAAGTTTATGAACCATCCCATAAATACAAGACTCGCATGTAAAACAACAATAAACAATGAGGACACGATCAATTAGCTTCATAGGAATCGAATGCATCAACAAGCTTTAAAAAAACAATTCATCTTTTCACACAAGCATTTAATTCATCAGTGGCAGTAAAAAGAAAAATCCATGGAGGCAAAAAATCGAATACTGCGTATAGCATGTGCAAAAGCTTCATCGCCAATAAACAACTCCCCCAGCACTAGAAATCCAAAATATTATAACACGCAAAAAACCTACAAGTGGCGCAACTGTCACTAGACTACTTCATCATCAAAAACATAAATTAGATGATTCTTAGGTAAAGACAGCCATTAGTGAAAGCTGAGTGCATTAATAGGCTTTTTAAAGGGTCGAAATTGTACGACGTCGGCTAGACCGGAAAAACAAAAACAACAGAACAAGAATATAGCAGTTAAAGTCAAGAAATGAGCAGAACATCACTTAAAAATATACCAACAAAACAAGAGACTGGCAGAAACGCAGAACTGTCAGTGAAGCGACCGATCTGTCTAGTGCACACAGACACATATGCAATTTCATCCCTTAAGGAAATTGCGAGAGACTATCAAGTGAATGCAAAAAAAGAATTCCAAAAGGCAATAAATGTGTGACTAATTGAACTACTTTTGGCATATATATATACGTATATATGTGTATATAAATATATATAGAGAGAGTGAACCTAAAAAACAGTTTAGTTGGTAAGTGTTAATGGAGAGGAACGGAATGAATTCACTGAAATATGCAACACAACGACGATAGTATTGAGCACCTGTGGCATAACGTTATCAATTTATGGACGTGTAAGTTGATTCTGGTAGAGCGATTGAGAGAGCTCACCCAATACTGTACGGGATTTCCTGCAATCGTTTACATTCAGCTGGTAAGAGAAAACAAAACGAAGATTAGCGACAATGGCGCAGCGAATAATGCTTCATAAATACATTTCATTAGCAACAATCCTTGAGCTACTGCTTCTATAAACAATACCGTTACTCCACATTTACTATCTTTATACTGCTCAAGATAACATACTACTTAACGACTTTTATTGTGGAAAATATGACCTCAAAAGAGAACATTCCTAAGCTGAAGTCTTTCCATCAAAAACCTAGACCTATATGACCAGCAGACGACCGTAAATTGACGCATGCGTTCACACTTGATGAAAAAAGGATGCCGCCGTTTGTTTGTACAAATGGCGTCGGCCGAAGGCTGATATTAGCCGTGCCCCCTAACTCGCACCCGCATCTCCCGCCTCCCCTTCCTTTCGATGGCGGTCAACGTCCCTTAGAAGATAGGCCGTAACGCGAAGCTTTGTGACGCAATCACCCACTTGGCACAAAAATTTTGGCGCTGTTACGCGTCAATTTTGCCTCTATAGCGGTAAAACGTAAAAAGCGCTCTATGAATGAGTGACAACAAAAAGATCCTGCGCAGACCAGTTTTTTCTTATCGCCCTCTCCCATGATAGTCTCTGTTTTCTTTCTGCGTAAAAGAGTTCGGTCTTTCTTTTCTTTACTACCAGAAGATCACTGAGAATAAAAATACAAAACTGGCGACCAAAACAGGCGTGGAAGGCGTATTCTGGATACCTTGGATTTTGAAAGTGTGGAATGAATATAACACACCCTAGTGAAACAGTCAAGAGAATCTTACATCGAATAGGGTCTGATGACCCGCTGGAATATTTTGTAGTTCTTTCCTCACGACCCTGCGACTGCTCCCATTCTTATTTATGAGTTTTTCGCTGTTGCACTTATATAACTATAACACTCAACGACGCTTCAATAGGCAGAAAAAAAATCCGCAGAAGCGGGAAAAAGGCCGATCATGAAGCAAAAGGTGGTTTTTTTGCCGAAATAAAGTTGTTTAAATAAGATCGTTAGGTGGAATTTTGTAATACGGGCAAAGGTTATCGAGCAAAACAACTCAAAAAATGAGTCGGCACGATCACTGCATAAAGCCATAATTGATTCCTATCATCTAAACGAGCGATCAATTTGTGTGCGAGCAAAACGCTCGTAATCTTCGGGAACCATCTAATCGTTATTGCGTAATGCACTCCCGCGAACTTCGTCAACATCTCCACAGATAAGCAATCACTCATTATGACCTTATGAGAAAAATTTCCCATCGTTTTTTCTCTCTCTTTGATGTCCACGTTATCGTGATAATACAACTGAATCGGAGGTGAGAGATTTCTCGTTTGTGAATTTTCGGCTTTTTTTTTACAAGAATGCGGTTTTCGACCACACACGATTCTAACCGTAAACTTTGAAAGAAATCAATCTTTGCATATAAAACAATAAAAAATGATGTCATCTTACTAAATACTGTGTCTCCTGAGCAGAAAAAAAAGAATATTACAACAATTCGCCTGAAGGATATGACGACGAGAATATATCAAATGAACACTAACACAGTGAGAAAGATGATGCTTACTCAAATGAAGTTTGAACTGGTTTCACCATCTGGAACGGTGAAGCGATGCGATAGTGGCATTGAGGAATATTCGTCACTAAAAATACATACACGTTCGCATATACCCATGACATTGTTTAGAATTTTTTTCGAAAATAATGGTTATTGCTGAGTAATACGACGGTTATCAATCTAAAATGGACTATTTACCTGGCTCGACAAACACTAAAAATAATGAGCCTGAAGTGTTCACTACTTACCAGTGTATGTATTATTGCCTCTAGAGTCATAACTGCAACTGAACATGTTTCGTATCCGCAAGAATGTCAAAAACTTGCATCATCTCACCTCTGTTAACGCTTCCCAAGATAGCGCTCATAGAGTAGGCAGAATTCAATGCAGAAGGAGGTATGCCAACTGGCATGGCCATCGGAGGATAGCTGGACTGCTGTAACGGGCTGAATGCCATAAATGGACGCGTTGTTAGTGAAGTGGGTTGAAAACGAGATACTGCTTGAGGTGTCTCCTAAAAAATATGCACATCTCTACTACGGCAGCTTCACTGATGAAATACAAGTAAAACATTTTGCACTGGCGTCCCGCAAAATTTCAAACACATAAAATCAATAGAATGCATTTTACCGAACCACAACCACCAAGGAGTTATTGCAAAATAGCAGAGGACGTCTTTGACGCGATATCTATCATATCAATTGTCAGTGGCTTACCTACCTACATAATATGTTATACAACTCTCACTTCTCCGTGCCAGCAACCTATCGCCAAATCAGTAATTTACAACAGGTATCGAATACAGTGGACCTAACAAAGTGAGAACGATAGTCTAAAGTTAATCAAAGACTTACGATCCTTTGGAAGGCGTGTGGTTGTTTTGGATCGTGAATTTGATATCCTTCGCTAGCAACTTTCATCATAAATTTACGTGCAGCACTTAATGGCTGCGATATAGGACTCAACGTTGACACATCAAATGAAGAATGCTTCGCAAACTGCAAATTCAGAGAACGTTCTTATGAGGAATTCAATAACACATTAAAAGTTAAGAGATGTCATTAAATAAAGATTATTGCTTGCGCATTGCATTGGAAAGGGCTTCACTCATTTGTACAAATGCAATGAAAACATCTAAACAATTTACTTCGGAAAATCGTTAACACTTCAAACATGCCGAATATTAAGTATAACAAAGCATAAAGGTCGAAAATTAGTTTTTCAGAATTCCCTGGGAAAATGTATACGAGAAATTCAAGGATGCGTCTTTTTCCGTGCAAACTTGAGAACAAGATCACGAAGACCGAAATGGCAAAATTGAGAAGAAAAGGCACATACTGAAGAAAAAATACACGATAGAAGCAACGAAGGTATTACCTGAGGCTTCGGTTTGACGAGAATAGCGCCAGAAGGAGTTCGTACAAACGGAATCGTACGGGGTGAACGATTCGGCGAGACTATATTTGGTGGCATGTTTTCATCGTTCACAGCCTCCTGACATCCACTATTGCTTGCCTGAAGGCGAAGACGTTCTTCTTCAGATGCGGCGACAAGAACGTCCAAGTCTGATCTGAAATTACGAAATGCCCTCATTTAGTGCATAATGATCATAAGCCTGCCAGCATCATCCAGCATGTGGTTTCCATTAACCCCCATCAAAGCATTAAAAGAACCAGACAGTTGCATGTTCTAAACAAAATATGGGCAAACTCATTTTGTCCAGTTTCATTCTATACCGGTGGCAAAGGACATGATCTATCTGGACGAGTTTGTGAGTGTGCAAGTACGGTTTTCTGTACACCTTACTCGTCTCTGTTAACCAAGGCTCAAAAGTGAAGATGTTCCAGTTCCGGTACAATAACCGTTGTCACTACAGTACTTTCAACACTCGTGCTTCTTAGCCACGCATGCCCTAATTTATCCTCAATGTAGAACTTCTTTGTACATGAAGACATAGGCGGAGACCTTACGCGCAGACTTAGTTCTATGCAATTAGCAAGCGAAGAGACTCTTCTGCGCACAAGACCTACCGGTAATGAAAACAAAGTGATAGCGCTACACGGTTACAAGGCATCACCACGTGACAATACGTGAACGAAGCAACAAAGAGGTTGTGGAGTGAACATGAGATGGGGAAGCGGAGAGGACCGTCAGGAAGGGAGAATACAGGCTAAGGGGGACAAGAAAAGTGTGATAATAAACGAAAGGTCCTATATCCCTTTACTCAATTCCATTTTATCCATTCTATTAGGAAACTGCGTTTGATCAAGAATGAGCAACAACTTGCTTCTGGCGTTCGACTTTAACTTTAGAAGACATAAGGACACTTGTCGGCCGTCGCACACTTCCAGCCGAGGTCCGCTTCTTTGGCATCCGTCGATCCGCGCTTGTCCCACTGTCCGTCATAGAGGATTCAAGAGCAGGTGACTGCTGAGCAAGTAGGCGTCCAATACATAATCCTACGTCAAACCTTGCCTTTGCTGAAAGCTGCGCAATTATACATTGGCTGAATGGTTTTACAAAGAAGCTCGAGCTTGAAGTAGAGGTGTAACGTCTGCACAGAAATAAATCAGCACAGAAGCAACTGAATGAATGCCCAAGGGAATAGGACGAAGTTCTTTGCATACTGACTGCGTTAAGACGACCAACGGAAAAAACACTGGTAAATAATCATTTTATTAGACAAAAAGCAACGTAAGCAGTACAGTGAAGCGTTGGTAATTCCCTTCCTTCTCGTTACTCTAATCATTTGAGAGCATATCCCAATCGCTCGTGACTCATAATATAGGAACGAAGAATCAACCAATTATCGTAAAATTCACAAAATCTAACGTACCATCCGGTTCGGGGCCACAATAAACAAACAACGGTATCTTCTTGGTGCCGAAGAGATAGTGAACTTTCTTGATAATTCCCATCGCAACCAATACATTTGCAATATCGTATAAACGGCGGCATCGGCCTAGAAACATCACCAAGAAACTGCTTTTGTAATCAGTTATATCAACAAAGCTGAGAACGCTGAAGATTTATACAGTTCCATAAAATCCTTATTTCAGCAACAGTATTCGTTGAGAATAACGTTTCTCAACGTATGCAGAATGATTACATCAAGTCGATGCAATCATGAGCACTTTAAAATGGTCAAAAAGAACTGCGAACTAAGCGGTTTATCAGCACAACCAGAAGTATCGCTCAAAGTTCATGAGCTCTGAGTACTAATTCTAAAGCTGGAAAACAATTAAGACCTTACTTCGACTAGGCGGCTCGAAACCCTCGTTCTCGGGATCCTTGATAAGCACTGTGCTTGCAACGTCGAGGCTGACACGTCGTCGATCTTTCTAAAAACGACCTTATTGTGATGTAAACTCACCAAATATATGTTAACAAACCCAATGTTCAGTTTCAAGGCTGCCAGCCAGCTAAAAACCTTGCGACATCACAAGAATTATAAGTAAGAGATACATCCAACCTCGACCAGTCAGCGGTGCTACATGCTGAATTAAATTATTAGAAGGGAAATGAACAGGCAGCAACAATAAGTATAGAATAAATTCACAATGGCAAAAACCTTACCGGATTGCACAGAAGTACCATAAGGAAACGACGACACAACTGCGCCAAAGAATTTTTTGCGTTCCTATCGCGGCTGCCATTATGTCGAATATCACTATGCAATTTCTCCAGAGCGCTGCTATCCGTGAGATCTTCTTGCACTTTGATCTCGTCACGACTTTGCAATGATCCACCAAAATATCCACTATCATTAACGACATTTTTGTTCGATACGAGTGTACCTGAAAAGGTCTCTTCGTAAGCTCGAAAAAAGAACTCCTTGCATTTTCATTTCCAGTAATGGCAGTGAAAAATACGGTTCGCTGCAGCGTTCTAGCTTCGGCCTGCCAACTTGATGTTAGATTAATAAATCACTGAGTTCATGAGGCAAGAGTATGGATATTCGCATGGGAACTAGAAAATAGAGCACTGCGGACTTACAAACATAATCAAAAAAAAAAAAAAAAATGATACGACAATTTAACATGCCAACAACGCCACTAGGCTAGATCGAGAAAATTCATATTCTCAAAAACATTGCACTAGCGAGCACTTGCAATCAGAAATATTCGAATTTCTTTCTTTGACCTCTTGGGAAATTTATGGAAATTAGTTTCATTCAAAGTGCTTATCACGACAGTTTCCTTACGAAAATATTTTAGTGGAAAATATTGGTGAGTAAAATTCGATGCAGAAATGAATACCAACCAACAATATCAGCACCCGATCGTCTTGAACCCGGTGATAGTTCCGTAAAGCTACACATCGCCTGTTCAACACGATGAATACGCTCAGGTAAACCTTCGGAGAGTGCTTGCTGCTGCAATGATTTTATAAAGCAATATATTAGTTAATATCAGAGTGCACTGAAAAGTGAATCGAATATAAACGTAAGGCATTCCGTACCGCGAGGTTTGTAAACGGAACACTGCGCACGTGCCAAGCTTGGTATTTAGAAAGGAATCAAAGCAGTAGCTCACGAAGTCAACATTCCGAAGCTTCAACAGCCGAATCAATGCCAAAAAAAAAACGAACACATAAATAGTCATCTCCGAATTCCACCGGTAAACGCCGTAAGAAACATGAAAAACAGTCCACCTTTAAAAAATAACAAAAATTAGATGAACAGACCTGAAGATTGCTCATAAGTTGGGGAAGATCTTGAAGTCCATGCCAACGATAGAAACTTTTGTTTGTTTTGCTCATCGCCTCGAGGGCCTCCATAACGTTCACAATATCGTAAATCCGACGCTTTTCACCGCTGAAAACGGCACAGGAAAATCGAACGTCACAAGAAAAAGGAACATTTCAACACAATGACCCTAAAACTCGAAGTATTGGAAAACGATTTCTTCCAAGAGTTGCAGAAATTTCCAAATTATTATAAGCATTCTCAACAGTTACAATTCAGTTCAAAGGACGGTCTTCTAATAGCGAGTATTCTTTACTATCACACTATTGCAATCACTTCATCGATTCTCACCCATTTTCTTTGCAACAGACTCCAAGTGAACGTCGTTACCGCTTTGCGCTTCTTCACGCATTGCGACCAAAAACCTGAAAGCGTTTGCATGAGAGGCTAAATAAACAAGAATCACTTTTTAGTTTAAAAAATTACAACTGTAAGTGCAATTTTCACTGAGTATCTTCCAGAAAGCCAATTAAATTAGCTTCTTCGAAAAATATAATGAAATACACCGGTGCATTTAGTGTGAACAATAGTAACACGACAGCAGTATATGAATTTGAACTCGTCGAAATGCATCTTTAGACTGCCGCCTTTGATGCAATGTATACTGATCAGCGGCCGAAAACGGTCAAAGGTTTTTTGTTTTTTTGTAAAAGAAGAAGAAGAAGAAGAAGATATGTTATTAGCTAGGGGCACACGGTTGCAGCAAATCGAAATGTATCATCAGATTCCATGTTGTTATTAACTAATTTATACCTCTGACACAGAAGACCGAGAGATTTCTCTTTGCGAGAAGCTCCCTCACCGTCTTCACTCTCATTGTCATCTGTGTTCGAATCAAGACTCAATCGACTACGTTTACGATTGAGTTTCGGCTGTAATGGTCGCACTCCTAGAAGCGGTGATACGCCAATACCTGATGAGCACGCAGATGACATCGAAGTCGTTGAGAGATTCACCGCTGCAATATGCCGCTATGCTGCATAAACACTTCAAATTCACTGCCAAACTACACAAATCATGCTTCAACAATCGTTAACAATAAAACTTAAATAAACTTCTCGTATTACGACGTTGACAGATGAAATTTGATAAAAACATTTAGAATGCAAGCACTTCAAATATAGGGAACTCCGATCATTCTAGTTTTTTTATCTATTCACAAAGCGACCTCATAGGCATTGCTTTAATTTCTAGCACATCTACGATCAAATCACCAATAATTTCCGCTATAACTCGTCAATCTTGGAGCGTAGCACGAATTGAAAAACACTTCAACGGAGCATTCCTTCAAACAAAACGGAAAACATACCTGAACTTGAGGTATACTCCTCCTCAGCAAATACAACTTGAGAAGAACAACTCGCCGTACTCGTTGTTGTTCCTTGTGACATACGTGAATTGTCTTCACAATCGTTAGAACAGATGTCGATCTGAAATTGCTACTACATTCTTCAGCTGGGAAACTGGTTTCTTACCGAAGATCTTAACGGTAAAAAAAAAAGAAGTTGAGGTGCTGTGTTCTGTTAGAATTGAGCCGAATTTGTAACGCGTATCAATGACGATATACAGGTGAAAAAGGGATTATATAAGACCATGTTTAAAACCGCTCCAATATAATAAAGCACTTCGTGTTCGTATGAAATTGTGCTGTTTTAAATGATAAATCATGTCAAAAAATAACATAAATAATAGCCAATTTAACTTGTCATTGATGAGGTTTGTTTACGCCCTAGTGCTACATCATCTATGAAATTAGTTTAGGAAAGCAATTAATGACAGCCGCAACGTGATGCGACTTGCCCAACCTCTTCATCATCTGATGCAATGATTGACTTTTGCTCGATGCCCTTTTCGGCCGACTGTTCGTTCATGTCAGGAAGGAGGAGAACTGAAATTACAAATGAACTCACCGGAACATAAGCAGTGCTATCACAAGACAACGCATTGAAAGCACACAGAGAATACACTGTAAGTGGTATTTATGCACTTCTCTATAACTACTATTTGCTTCCAGTTGCAAGTTGCAGATTTTTTCTTCTCAAGTGAAGCAACTGTCATTAGAACCTGTTAAGAAGTACAGTTGATGTGCTTAACGAGTTCGTGACCTTTATGGAATAGGCAGTTCGTTGGCTGAATAGCGAAGAACCAACGAAAAGGAGGAACTTCTTGCAGACGAAGGAGCGCATTTCATTAAAAGAATATAAGAAAAGTTGCTTTCTGTAAAAATGGAAAAAAAAATTTTTTTTTTTTTTGAAACATACAAGCTGACATTACGCTCAGTTAAGTGGTGCGTGATAATATACAAAGATTTACTTCTTTATTTGAACGTCGCGAAGTGGGAAAACATGGAAAATCTTTATAAGCATGAAGAGCGAAAAGCGAAATGTTTGCAAAGATACAATTAAGGCGAGTAGACATTTAATTCGTGAATACAGCAACCGTGTGGAGTGAGCGGCAGCTTAAAGTTGGAGGAGTCGATGCATTTGCAGTTCGACAGGAAGCAGATTCCAAACTCACGGTGCAAAACTGCAAATTGTAAAGAACGTCGTTTGCGCTGCAGTATTCCTGGCACGTAAAACAGGACATGAAGAATTTTGCCGCTATTGCGGGACTAATTCAACAGGCTAAGAATTTCTAACGTGGCAATGCCATTTGTTTGTTTTATTCTTTGCTTCCTCATCTTTTGTTTCTTTCCAAATTCTTCTTCATTTCCTTCTTTACTTCCTCTACTTCCCTAATTTCTTATTCTCCCTATTTCCAAAGATGATCGAGTTGATAAATGCAGAAAAATTGTCAAGATTGAGCGTTCAAAATATTTTACTAACTGAGGAATATGATGTAGATCTTTGAAATAAACAACTAAACATATAATAAATGGAAAGGTTTAGCAATGAATTTGATCTAGATTTAGTGATAATCTTTATTGATAAAAAATTATTCAAAGCACGGTAAGAACAAATACTGTCAAATCTATAGAAGTATTGATGAGTGAAATGTGATATCCCATTGGAGACAATCTAATAAAAATAAACGAAATGTGAATATCACGTAAGTTGAAGAGAATAAACTACATCGTCAAGGACAAGGAAAAAACTAAGGAACATTTTGTACGAAGCGTAAAGCAGACATTCTGCCTCCGTACGCTTCCATTTTTTTTTCCACCATTCGTTGTAGTGTTGATCCCGTAGAATGTAAGTCAGCAAGCCACACACGTAGACAGACGCTTGCAACTAGCGTATGTTGCTAGATTGCGTTCAATAAAACATTCGTCAACGATGTGAGGTGTAAGTGGAAGTTTTTCAACATCGGACAACAATGACTTGTGAAATGATCAATAATAATGAAGAAAAATCAATCATTTTAGCATAAATGAAAAATAGAGAGGAATTTAATCTTAATCCAAGAAGTTATCGTTGTTTGACTTTAAATACATTTGGAAATAACTTTATTTTTGTTTTTAGATTATTTCAATTTCAAAGAACGTTAATTTATTCATATTTGTCGAATTTTCAGCTGCACATACTCTTCCATATTATTAACTGCGTCTATCTGTTACAACTTGAAACTCTCAGAGAAGTCAACGCTTTGACAATAGCATCACCGAATGCGATTATGAAAGCAAACCAAATTATGTAATTAGTACCAGGAAATAGTGGCAACGGAATCGTGGTCAAGCGTATTTGTATATGTATTTAGACTTGTGTGATAGTTTGGCGCAATTGTTGGCCTAATTCAGAACGACAATTGATAGCGCGGTGAGCGCATTTACAGTGATAGAATATGCATCTTATCAATGCACAACAACTCAACATATCATCAAACTATGAAAAGAACTTTATTGCATTCCTTCTCTTTGGCTAAGTTGTATAGGTATATTAAAGTTGCGTCACTAGAGTAAAAGTGTACTGAAGTTTTCAATAACAGGAAGTCGGCTGTCGTTTAAAGGTGTGAATATGTATGCACAGGGACGCTTGTCTTGTGTTAAAGCGAAGGGTTAAGAAGAACGATATCGTCTTTACGGGAGGCGCATTATTTTTTTTATCTCTGGAAGGAAAGGACCACCAGGTTAATCTGTAGACATTCATACTGTCAGTGTTCGCTGCTTTTGGTAGAACGTAAAAAAAAACGCGAAATCCTTAGACGAAAGACACAGGAAGTTAGACAAAAAAACATTTTGCGGGCAAACGTTTGATGAGTGAGCTGAAAATACTGAGACAGAGCGGTAGCAAAACCTGAGGTATTCTGAAAAACCTCGAGCTCAACTCGTCTACATAAAAATTAAAGCAGCTGGCATCAACTTTAGACTTCGCGCCTCTCTTTGTGCCTAAATTTGCAAGTGACTTCGGATGTTCGGTGATATCAATACGTGCAACATAAAAAAACGCATCGAAATAACAAAAAAAACTGGAATTTTATCAACGAAATGACTTCTGAATCGGTGGTCAACCTCATCTGAGCGAGTCGAGTGGCCATCATATGGCCGATGTACTCGGGTGTGCCCGATCAGTGGGGCAGTGACTATTCGACGTTGGGTGGAGCGTTCACACTCACACTCATTATTGAAAGCCATCGCCCCAACAAACACACATACACACACACACACACCAAGCAAGGAAACGCTACAATTGGGGTGGATACACTAAATGCGCGAAACGAAGAGACGCAGAACGAAAAGGACGCCCACTTTTCGCGCGCTCTTTTGTGGAACGCGCCCGCCAGTTTACGGTAGCAAACGCGCGCCCCCCAAATCTCTGTATACTCCAAGTTGGCGTACTATTTCGAGGTGGTTGATCCTATGGGGCGCCACAACTAGGCGATAACGACTTATGGGGCTAGACTTGGTCGATGCACAACTAGGCTTATTGCTTGCCGTGCTTTTGTGATCGTTTGTGGAATTTTCTAACTGAGCGAGTCGCTTTACGCGGGAAGCAATCTGGTGTTGTACTTTTGGCGTACCTATTACCTAACAAATATCGTATCATATCGTTACCGGCTGTCACGTACGTTCATCATCCCCTCAACGATACCATTCAAGATGTGGGTGGGTCTGGAAAAAAAAATTGAACTAACTCAACAGTGTCAATAATCGTCGGAAGTGTTTTGGATGTTGGTTGAGTTTGCGGCGAATGCAACAGCATATTTGCGAAAACAACATTTAAATAAGATAAAATATTCATAGATGTGACAAGGTATCATTTAGTAGTCAACATCATAGAGAACAAAAAACGAGAACTAAATTACAAAACTGGCTTCAAAGAGTTTATGACAACTAAACGCAAAGCAGAATTACTGCAAGTGGTTGTTTTCTTTTTATTACACTCAAATTTCAATAAATTTGTAAGAGAGTTAGCTAAATTTAAACGATGAAAATTGCTAAATGTGAAAAAATTACTTCCGGTTTGATATTTTCGGTTGAATTCAATTTATCAATGAAACTTACAAATGCATCAATGAATTTCTTCGTCAATGAAACTGTAGTTTTCATTAAGAATATACAGTCACTGTTTTATCGTCAATGAGTGTTTCAAAAATTTCTTAGTGAATTGTACATCGTCCATTAAATAGGCTACTATTCGACGAGAACCGTTTCCGTTCAAGATTTGATCAAAAATTCACAGATTGATAATGAGAGTTACACATGTCGCCCAAACAACAAATCTTACTCATGTTTGCAGCTGCAATTAAATTTTGAAGGTGGACGACTTCACGACAATAATTTTCAGCTGCCTATTAGGTGGAAAACTAAAGAGATATTCGTAGGAAGTAATTCTTCGATTAAATAAAATATTTTTAATGCAAATCAACTCAACTTTCAAATGCAATAATTCTTTTCGGAAACGAAATTTGCTTCGAGATAATGCATCTTTGTTTTTGAGATAAGTCATCCATTCTATTAGGCGAATTTTATTTCGATCCAAATT
This sequence comes from Ascaris suum, assembly GCA_013433145.1. Classification (NCBI taxonomy): domain Eukaryota; kingdom Metazoa; phylum Nematoda; class Chromadorea; order Rhabditida; family Ascarididae; genus Ascaris; species Ascaris suum. Next base: position 3,299,637 of record CM024187.1, read on the forward strand.
CGTCTAAAGATAGTTTTCAGCAAAAAAACTTCGTTAGATACCAATAAATTATTTCAAAAATGCGCCATATTTTAAAAGGTATATCCGAACAAAATAATAATTTCTTATGACAGCAAAACTGCTTTCTCTAAGATAAGTTCTATTTGTGAATAGAGTTGTTTTATTAAATGATCGTTAAATGAGTATATCTGTTGAAAATTACTTCTTGAAAATTTAAAAAAAAACAATAGTAATAATAATTTAGTCCTAATAGTACAAATGATAATAGTAGTGTACACATACACCACACACAGACACATATGCATACGTACTTACATAAATACATACATGTGTACGTCATATTTTTCCATATTTTGCAAAAAAAAAAAAAACGAACGAAAACCGCAGAGGGTAGAAAAGCCAGCGACGATAATGAATCGACTAGGACGGCACAATTGGATCGAGGGCAGTACACGCAAAGAAAGTTCAACTATTGTTCGAGTGCGGTCGGCGCCATTTTTGCGCTCAACTATAATGATTCCCTGAGAGAATAGCTAATGCAATGCTTCAGCTCCGGGAGGGGTACACTTGAACGAATGACACGGATCATCATGTCATTTCCATTTTCATTTTGATGCGCAAATCACAAATCTGCTACGAGCCGATCCTGATGGGTCAATTCCATCTATCGTTTTCTCAGACATCAGATATTTCAACGAAAAAAAAACAATTTTTATTCGTTAAAATTATTTAAAGGAGATTTAAATATTGTTTTATCAGGAATTTTAAGAACATTCCGAGTGTTTAAAACCAATGCTTACAAAATTACTATTGTTTTTGGCGAGAAGTTCCTCTGAAAACAATAATAATTTATCATTTATCGAGTTATATTCTTCAGATGGAACTCACAAACATTATTTGTGCAGTTAAGTACGTGACCTTCAAATATTATAGTTCACATAAGCGCAATTATATATTATTAAAGGGAAAATTCCTAGCGGAAGTTGATTCTGAGCGTTCGTTTTTTTAATGGTTTGATCACTCGTAGGCAGCAATTTCGTTATCGTCGTGGAAAGAGCAAAGGCGAGCGTATTTTCCAAAAATTCATTGCTCTGAATGTTCAGGTCGATTCTCAAAAGTTCTGACAGGGCTGGCTTTCAACGCCGCAGAGAAATTTAGCGGAACGTAAAACGTCCGTGAAGGTTAACTTCTAATAGTCTCTCGGGAACGATTCCCATCCGACATACGCGTAGCGATTGTCCACTCGATCAAGCGCTATGTGTTCAACGAGATTTGACCAATGAGGTAGGACGCGTTCAAAGGGAGCATCAACTGAGAACAATTAGAGTTGGCGCCTAAAATGAGCAATTCGCCTTGGGATATGCTTAATCAAATTGTCGGCCCCGCTTTTCTTAACTTACCGCAAAGGAACGATCACGCTTCCAACACATCTGTCGCCTATGCTCGTGAATGTAACTTGAAAGTCAACGAACGCCTTAAATGGCGCGCTTTGCTAACGTTTAATCGCTCGCTTTGAAGTGTCATTCGCCGCTATGTTCTTCAAGCATAGAGTTCTGATATAAAATTGCTGACTATCTTTTATTGTTGTCGAACCACTCTCCTCGTGCTAAACTTTCAACAGCATCTACAGAACTCATTATAATCGCTCAAAAATAACTCCAATAAAGCATTGACAGCGGAAAGAAATTCGATCAAAGTGAGAAATTTTTTTTTAAAAATCAACAATACAATTGTTACGATCTAACACATCGGTTATTACGAATTCTTTCGTTGATTAGTGATTTATAGTTTCGGTTATTAAAGAGTTTGTGCAGGTGAAAGGATTATTTAATTAACGATCGTCTCAGTAATGCTTTCACTAGTTGCAAAATATATATATTCAGTGATGACAGTTATTAATGACAACAACGCAAACAGAAGAAAATCTTTTAACTGGAAATGAATAGTACTTCACTCGTAGCAAGAATAGTATTTTATTTTATCTCTCTTATTTATGGGGCATGCTTGCTATTTTATGTGCTTAATTCTTTCTGAATACTCTCACATATCATGGAAATTATTCAAGTTTAGAATTCGAGTAGTGGAAAGGTCGTAATGATCCGACAATAAATTTTTAATGATGCACTTACTCGTATTAGATTTACAACGTTGTCGCCATATATAACGTGAAAAGCTTATCGAATTGACGCGAGTTTTACGACTGCGATAACGTGAACAGAACGATTTGGATCACCTATGAGTTTTGTTGTCGTTTACAATCGGCATTTGCTGCTCAAATTGCTAGGTTTATTGGTTCTATTTTGCGCAACTCATCACTCATTCATCCTCTAATGAGCTTCTACGATGAAGTAGTTATCTATGTCGTTTAACGAGCAGCAGCGCATTGTATCACAACCATATTGCATATTGCATTTGCTTTTTCGATATAGATGGTTCGTTGGTTACATTCAGAACGAAATTATTTTGCTTTCTGGAGAAATATTTTCAAAATATTTTGATTCCACTCATTCGATTCAAGATCTGATATTGAGAGAATATTTATAAAGCACCGATTTACTTTATATTGTTTAGTTTTCATCCGTAAAGATTGAAAACCGCTAGTGTCTGCCTTGTAAATTTAAACTGCCAAGATGAAGTGACCGCTAAAGCAACTGTGCTGCCAGTGCGCATCTAGAACATTATGTTCATTCAGCGCTTTCAAGATCCTGCTTTCAAAAAGATTGCTGCTGCAATAAAACCGCTTTAGATGAAGCCATATCCGACCATATTTAGTCGATTCGATTATATATCCTCTAAAATATTAATGAATGCAGCAGAAATGACCATCCCCATGGAATGACCACCGTTAGCGGAAGATATAATGTCTATCGAAAGAGCGATATCTAATATAGAAAGATGCCAAGATAGGAGTCGCATTATTTCCTTATTTCAGTGAAGATGCATTACACTGCACACAGTAAAGTGAGTGATTTTTAAAGCTATAGGAAATGATAAAAGTGCCAAAAGATTTTGAACATTCAATTGATAGCCATAATAATAATTTTTGCGGGAAAATGTAATCATCTATTCTATGAAATTTGCTGCCATAAATGGAGATTTCAATGACCATTATTAGCTTAAGGTTATAAATAACTAATCAATTTTATTATATTTTCCTTTAAAAAGGAAAATATTGGATTTTCTTTTAGGAACTGAGTACATTACGTATTCAATCCATTTCTTTCGAGTGATTTTTTTTTGTTGCTATTCAATGCCCAATATGGCAAGTTTAGAGAGACGTATAAAAGAATACGATAAACGGTTCTTAGTAGAATAACGTACTTGGAAAATAACTAAATTCATTGAGTTGAATTGTTCAACACAAATAAATATAGATTAGCTTTGCTTTTCTGGATTTTCGACTGATAAAGCACTTAAAGCAGTTATTGAATGTAACTGTTCGAACATTAATAGACACCTTAATTTATGCCTGATTCCAATTTTTGAAAACATATTAGCTCTTACGAAATCACATCTTCAAAAGCCTCCTCATAAAGTCGTAAATTTTAAAACATAAAGCTGAAGCCATTAGGTGATAAAAAAGTGAAGTAAAGCGCATGAAAGTGGATTTAGCATGATATGTGCTTTTGCAATCATTTTCACCAAATCAACTGCTATCAGAAGCGTTCGCCTAAATAATTAGACCTGGCCAGTACTTCATCCATATTTTACTTAATTCAACCGCCGATATCGAACTTCCTAGGAAAACAGTGTGTTTTTCATTTGGGTTGTGAAAGCGAGCAATTGTAAATTGTGATTCAAACACTCTAAATATGCAGGAAAAATTTAAGGCACATCCAAACCCATTATGAATCCTTTCAATGGAAAAAGTTATTTCGAAATTTGGTTAAACACATCACTAAATTAAACTCATAAAATTTCATGACTATATCTTTACGATTCCTGAGAAGAAGCTAGCGGAAGAAAGATAAGCGCCGCCTATAGGTATGCAAGTAGAAACATAACATTACAATTACACATTTTACAAATGCAAATTCGTTGATTCATTAAATACGCCAAATATTTATTAGATTCTTCCGTACCTATACAATTCGTTGAGAAAAATTCATTCCATATATTCTGAGCTAATGAGAGATTATGCACTATATGAATTGTTTTTTTCCGTTTATAGACTATTAGCATTGTACAAGTCTTCGAGTTGATTTTTTCGTTGCTTATTTATGAAATGATAAAGAGGCATTTTACTTTTCGAGAATAGTTCAATGACAAGGAGAAAATGTTGTCGTCGTCTTAGCATTTCAAGGTGTAAATGTTGTGTGATAGAGGATGCGACAACTTGGGAGGCAACGCAACGCGCCAGAAATAAGCGCTATGGATTGAAAACGCTAACGATTAGCATTCGTTGTGCATAGGACAGACACGTTCACGAAATCGCTTCTACCAGGCGGCTTATGAATTATGAATGGGCATCAGTCACAGACGCACACCTGCCCTTCCTTCTTACCTTTCGCATCAATTTCCGCAAATTCCCTTCGCAACACGTTCATTTCTAGCCGTCCCCACTGAACATATGATGAAAAACTTTGAATGCAAGGAGCAAAATTCAGATTTCACTGTAAGGCGGAACTTTCCAAGAAACATTGTGCAGCTGGAAATTTTTATCGCTTAAGTTACCGAGCGTTTCATCTTTGACGAAAATGATAGACGATTTTTTTTTTGTTTGAATTTAAAAAAAACTTTTAACATTTCTCAATGGAATTTTCACGGCTCTAAACTATCCTTTATGAAAATCTTCCTCTGAAATCTCTAAATAACCAATCTATCAAGCAAAAGCGGCAGCTCAGAAGTGCTGAATATTTGAAGCACTTAAAATCCTCTAAGGTGACAATAGAAAACGATGTGCCTTGAAATTCCTAACATAAGTTAATAATAGTGCAACGTTGATCAAATGTTCTTCCAGTTAATGACGCTAAGAGGAATTTTCGTTGCTATACTTTCATTCAATAAAATGACAATGATGGAAAGAATCAAATTATGGAATGCCGCACTTAAACGTAATTATTTCTGAATATTCTATCAATGTTTAACACGTTCACATAAATGCCTCAGCAATAAAAATTGTGTGGAAAATCGTACCGTACTGAGATCAAAGTTTAACAAATCTGGAACTTTAGTGAGTACAAAAAGTAGTATACTAATGTGGTACAGGTAATAACAATGTTGCTAAAATCTACCTTTTGAAGATTCAGTCTATCTATATAGGGTGGGCCGATTTCTAACGGTTTAAAAATCGCTGCTGGCTAAATCCCTCTTGGTAGAGCGTTTCGTTTTATAAACCCATTTGCTAAAAGCTCATTGATATCAGTATGATTTTTCGTTACCATCTGAGGTCGTTCATCGTTAATTTTTTCCAAGATTGATTCATATAAGTCATGTTCAGCGTTGTTATCATAAATGGCAAATGATTTCCAAAATGCGACCACAGAAGTAACTCGAAACTTTTCCCGCGCCTAGTTTAGCTTAATTTCTAATGAAACGGAGGCAGCACGTTTTCTTGCTTCAAAGTGGAAATAAATTCCAACGAGAATTGAAATAAAATCGGCGATAAGCGGCATTTCCTGCACGATTGAGTCAAAATCACCTTTTTTTTTAAATTTACAGCTATCTGGTCCAGTGCTCCATGTCCACTACTTTCATAAAGTCCACACGTATTGCATCTGAAGTCACAACGAAGCATGCAACACCATCTCACGCGCATGTAGCATCAAAACGGTTTTTTTTTTAAAAATTCTATAACAGTATTAGGATGGAGGAGTAATTTGGAAAAGAGTGTCGAGGAAGTAAAGTGAGTGTGAGGTAAGCCAATCAGACTTTGATAATATCTTCCATTTCTAATCGTCCTTATATATCAATGAAGCATGTTGAGAAAAGACTGATTGCTGTCGAATGCGACTAGAAAATTTGTCAAACAATCTGATATAATCTACATCAACATGAAAACCTCAAGGAATTTTTATGTACCTGCATTGCACAGATTGTTTCTCCATCAATCAAGATGGCTGTCTAATAAAGTTTACGATGGACTGGAAACGTTGAAAAACCTCAGAAAAATGCTCACTACAAAAATTTCTCTAGTCGAGTTCAACGAAAATTGGATTTTCATCACTAATGAGAGCAAATATCTCAGTTTTCGTCCATTAACGTATACATTCACCAATGTATATCACTTATAAAGCAGCGTTATTTGAATATCATTAAATTCAGATCAGAATGACGTAGAATCTTTCTTCCACGTTGCGCATATATATATATATATATATATATATATATATATATATATATATATATATATATATATATATATATATATATATATATATATATATATATATATATATATATATATATATATATATATATATATATATATATATATATCTGTGATATCAGTGAGTCGTTGTTCCTCCTCCCTCTCTCCCACCTTTCTTCACCTCTAAAATAAATAATTTGTGCATATCGTTGTTAACAATGTTCTAAATTTAGTGGTTCTATGTTATATGCTGAGTTGAACATCGCAACGAACAACTGCAAACGAGTGTTGCAATTGGCAATTTACATAATGTATACGAGCGAGTGAAGTGTTTTTATTCGTCGAATATTATAGTATTTTAAACGATCGTTTTCACCTTCTGAAGCATTGCTGATTAGTGCACAAATAAATCGAAGTAGAGAGCTCTATAACGTCAATTCTAGCAGATAAGCAATTTATGCCAACAGCTGAAACTACTAAGTCGCATCTTTCATACTTATAGCCTTATAAAATATAATTATCATGATTGTCATGTTCGTCGTATTGCTTCGATGCAATTTTCTCGTTTTTTCGATTAATACAGATCAATCTACATAATACCACATTCGGGTTCCACATTAAAATTCTGCTGCTAAGAATCATGCGGAAAACTAGTGGAAAAGGTTCAATGGTCGATGAAAAAATACTATAAAACTATTAGTTTACGTCGAAAAATAGTGGAAAAAACAATAGTGGTTGTAGTATAAAAACACACATTGTGCAAATTAGAACATTTTTTTTTTCTGTTTTATACAAGAGCATAGATATTAAAGAAAATATTTCTGTATAGATAAAAACGTCAACAAAGTGATGTTGAGAAAAACTATATTTCAAGCACTAAACGTAAAATGAGAAATTAGAATTCATTTGAATAAGAAATCAACGCCAAATTCCGCTAAAATTTCATATGCCTATTACTAAGAGAATATTTGAAAAAAAAATGCAAATTTCAGCGCGTACAACTTTCAACGAATCGAAAAATCTAAAACGATAAACTAATAATTTAAGAATTAAAAAAGAAAAAAAGATTAGAAAAAACCTCGAAAGAATCTTACTATAAGGAGAATTCCAAAAAAAAAAAAAAAAAAAAAAAAGAGCGCAAAATAATTTGCGATAATTAAAAAAACAACAACAACAACAACAACAAAATAGCGCCAACAAAATGCTGAAAAGAAAAAAAAACTATAAGATTCCATAGAACGTTACAAGATGCGATAAGGGAATTTGAATTGTATGATCGCGTTGAATCCCCCTTTCAACACAATGCGTTAGAACCGGTCCCGCGCATTTTTTTACTCATTGTTCATCTCTCACAACAGGTCACCTCCTATATGTATATTTTTTTTCGCCATATTTCTAATTATGCTGAAATTTTCGAAAATTTTCCACAAAAATTTACTAATTTTGGCGCGAATTTAAACGATAGAAAAGTAGGAGAGTGATTGCATAATTGATGAAAATTAAATCGACCAACTGTAATAATTTGTTCGTCATAATCAATCAAATAAGAAATAAAGTAGTATCATCTTTCATTACTCAGCAAATTGTTTATTATTATTACTGTCTGTTTATCGAAGAGCATAATGAGTGAGATAGTTTTCTCATTCGTTATTAGGCAGCATTCCATATTTTAAGAGTTTATTTTGCATTTTGTCGTTACTGTTTTTACAATTACCACAGTAATTTCCATCGTATACTTATTGAATTTTGAAGCTTCGTAAAAAAGCTAACAGGAGTTTACAATTCATATCGCAAAATTTTTGTAATCTTATTCAACACTCGTAGAATCTGATGGATAGAATGAAAAATTTAGGCTATGTTCAGAAAGCCGAATTCATGCACAGAGATCGAATACGTTCTATTGGAGGAGCTGTAATGATTGCCGTAATTTAAAAATCACCCCAGCAGATCATTCATATGAAACATTTTCTAGAGTGCTCGAGCTTTTAGAATCGGTTCGATTTTATTTTCTGGACGAGAATAATCCGATTATTTGTTGGCATTGAGGCTGAGAACGGTCGTAGCGATAAATCACTATCAATACCTAATGCTGATTTCACTCTTAGATCTGATTGTTGCCGTTCGATGAAACTTTTTGATGCAGAATTCGCCGAGTAATCAACATTTAGACAAATGGAATCGAGGCGCCTGCAAGAATTTGATGTGCGGCGCCTCAAAAGAAGGTTTCGTCGTGCAATGAGACGCGACGGCGGCATAGAAAGCGGTGAAAATGTGACTATATCAACATAGGTACACCGATCTTCATGATATGGGAACGAGATTGCGCCGACGATTTGGCCATCAAAAAACCGCACTTGGCGTATCAATACGCCAAAAGCGACTTATCGCATCTCAATAAAAAGAAGATCTCCGATAAGGTCAAAAAAGCTGAAAAAAAGTCTTATAAACATGTTCGCTTGAATTACCTACCTGCGTACATTTTTATCGATAAAGTGTTGAAATTCAAATGGTGACGAGGAACAACAGAAACGATATGTAAATAGAGCGAAAGATGTAACGAAACGACATTGCAATTATAATGCGGTGGCCTGGGCGGCGTATTCATAAAATGAGATCTTGTGGACTTTTTTCGAGTTGAATATCAACGCTAAACGTTTAATCATGTATGCTTTTTTTTGGCTGCATCATAGCAAAAATTATACTCAACCGCTAAGGAAAATATTTAAAAAATTGCAGCATTATTGGCATTTGAGAGAAAAAATCAAATAGAAATGAGCAGTCTGTTGGGGAAAAAAATTGCAGCCTATCAAGAAACTGTGAAATTTGCCACCAGTTGCTTGAAAAGTGCTAACAATTAAAGAGAATAACTAACTTATTTATTTTATTCAGCTAATATACATCTAGGTAGCGCAAATTTTTGTGAACCGTCACTATACGAGGCGATGCGTGAGCTTTTCTTGTAGTTGTCATCATTGCTGCAAAAACTTTCAGATCTGTCTGCAATGAGACATTTTCTTTACATTCGAATGCAAACATTAACTTAACTGTTATTAACTTACTTCAACGTTAATCGGAAGAACTCAAGTCACTGCACATTTATAAAATTTAGCGGTCGATTCAGTGAAAAATGCCGTACAATTATCAGAGTTAAGTTAATGGATGATTTACGTCAGGTAAAGCACAATTGCAAAATGCTGGCACGCTATAGTATTTTGGCGGGACAATTATCTCATTTGCCGTTGAAAATTTGCGGCCGATTGTTGAAATGAACGCGTACGATGTCTGTAGTTTCGATGAACAATAAATCTTCTGTGTTGCATGTCTCTCTGTATGTGTCTGTGTGTCTGTGTGTGTTGCAGGTGCGTGTCTATGTATGTGTGTGTGTGTTGTATATGTATGTGTATGTGTGTGTAAACATACACAAAGTTGGATGCATCAAGACGACGAACGATCTTATCAGTGTGTAAACGCATAAAAGTGTCGAACGGGATCGACGCTCATAAATCTTCCATTTACATAAATTTCGACATCACTTGTCAACTATTTGGCGTTTAGGTTCGCTTGAGCTGCAACATCGAAACGAAACGATTTACTATTGTTGATGGCGCGCAATGTTGTGTCAGAACTCATAGTACGACTTTTGAAGGCTACGTGCTCATCAATTCCATCGTACGCATGAACGCCTATAAACTCGAAAAATTATTAGAGGAGGAGGATGAAAGGAGAACTTCTTTGAGGGGAACAAAGGCGAACGTCCTGTATAAGGAATTTAATTTGAAAAGTCTGGTTCAAAACTCCTGTAATTTCCAAGCCGATTCGATAAGAGACATGAATATTGCATACAATACAACATGACTAATTGTATGGAAAAATGTAGTTCACATTTTGTTATCTCTCCACGTACGATCCAATATTCTTGGAGATTTCACTCCTGCAACTTTTGCCGCCTCAAATGGAGTGGGGTGGCCCTTTCCTAAGTTTGATTTCATTGCGCTTTGTTGAACATCGAACCTTCATCCAGCATGCTGCTGAAGACGCACCATTTTTTGTCAGTCTTGTTTTATATGTCCCTACCAAAAAGCGAAGCATTCTTTTACAAGTGCTAATGCTTAACTAAAAAGGACGAAGAGCAGGAAACGAAAAAGTACAAAGGTCTTCTCAATTGTCGGTCTCCAACTGTAGTGGAATTTATATTTATTTAGCTTCACCATAGCTGACACAATTTTTAATCAACGAAAATTGCTCTCTCTTGCCGGTCATCGAATGTTTTGATTCTTAGCATTCTTATCATTTCAACAAATTCCATAAACTTTTTACTAATTCACTATCCGGTCATGAAGTGGATGAGATCGATGATTGATGTGCAATTCACAATAATAATTTCCTATTAAACGGCGTATGAAAGTTGTTTTATTTAAAAATTTGTTTCAACTATTGCATTTTATGATCATTATTGTCACCTATTTAATCACAAGTTCAATGGAAATAATCGCTATCACAAGCCTTTAATTATTATTGACAGTCGAATTGCGTCGATGCAAACGCGTGTTTCAACTTGACGTGAGATGAGCGTCAAGAAAGCGAAAGTTTTTTCTTTTTTTTTTTTTTGTTGGGACACGCAACAGTGCATCGATCACATGAAGCATTTATCATAGCAACGTATGCAAGTCGCCATCTTTGTTGAGCAACGTTACTGTACTATGCTCAATCTAGCATGTCCATTTCACTTCCTCATATTTCATTTTCAGGAACCGACAAGCTAAACACTGCCATTTTAAGAAATGATTTTATATGAGAGAAAGGAAAATTGTTTACAATATGCAATTTTCATCCAGTTCCGAAATTATTAAAAACATACTTGAGTAGTTCTTTTTCATGTAAGCTTACAGATTAACCTTACAAATCTAGCATATAATCTGGAAATAGTCGTATTCCAACCAGTGAATAAAGTAACTAAGGAGGCGCCATCATGATATAAATATTTCTGTTAATTTCCTGCTTAGCATAAAATGGACAGAATGAAATTAAATGCAAGAGACGTGTAGGCTAGACCAGGCAGCTATAGAACAAGCGGGAATAGTGCATCTTACAAGGTAAGTCAACGAAACTCAAAAGCTCACAGGCAGATTGAACGACCATCCAGCATGTGTCGTGAGGTTAGCCTGAGGCAGAATCGGAAAGGTATAGAATGGGTCGATGTGCTTATGTATTCAATCCACCTTCTAGACTGATCTTAAGGCAGAGTGCGCCTACTGGTGGCCGTTGGAGCGCGTGAGGAGATCGGCGGCAACGCGGAGCTCGCCGGATGCGACTGCGGAATCGTAGCGATGATCGCAGCCATCCTTGTGAACGAGTCTCTACTTGGCTTGTCATCTTATTGTACAAGTGTGTTAAACTGTTCGCCCTCATAGCTGTGCCGTCTCGCAATTAACTCTACCGCATCTCGACAGAGGGTGCAGGTCCTCAAGGAGACCTGGATGACTAAATAAGCCAACGGAAGCTAACCCTTACATACGCTCCATTGACAGTAGGTGGTATGCCACTTAAGACAGTCTTAGTTTGCGCATATTTATTGTTGTTGATGAAAGCGACGCAAAAATCGCAGTACCTAGTTCATTCCGCCACATAATGCACCAACAATGAGCAAACAAATCTATTTTGTCTTATTATTTCTTTTTTTGCTAATAAAAATAAATCACAGTTGTATAAAGATCGTCTAAAAGAAACGTGCATATTAATATTTGCAGATAAGCAGATAAGATGAATTAAATACAAGATTTATCCTTATGCAACGCAACAAAAATTCTAGAAACGCTAAAACTCTGCTACGAACGGTGCTCGTTTGATTCACTAGAGCTGGGCAAACATGAATATTATCGATCACACCACGGCACATGCTTCTGACAGCACTTCGCTTGTAAACAAATGAGGTAGTGTGGCATACAGTTTGAATGAACTGATTTTTTTTCTGGCAAACGCACCACTAACAGATGAACCAATTGTTGAAAAGCTTGAATAGGGCTGCAGGAACATTTGTATGAAGTCTAGGCTTAATTATGGAATTTTTTGAATTTTTGTTATTTTAGTGACGTCATTTCTAAATTATTGAAAATGACGTCATTTCTAAATTATTTTAGTTGATTTAAACTATCAGAAACTTTATATGACCAGGACATATCGGTTTTAATATTTATTGCTCTAAAAAAACCTTCTATTCGTTTGAGCTGAAATTACTAAACTGAGGGAAAATTTCAAGAATCGCATAAAGTCTCATACAAATGCAGGCTTTCGAAGGCATCTTTTTCCATAAGTCCATGACGCCTCTAGCCAAGTGTCGAGCAGGAGGCCGCTCTATATTTTTCGACGTCTATAAGATTAAGAAAAAATATTCTTCACGTTGAATATGAAATGGATTATCAATCGTGTCATTCGGCATCTAAACACATCTCCAAACTGAATTGTCAATAGCTGAAATCATTTAATTCTTTTTAAAACCAATTTGCATATGTCGAACCCATTATTTTCCAATTTTATCTTGTTCTATTTTCTTTATTGATCACAAATGATAGAAAACGGCTGGATAGCTGACCACTGTCCACTTATTGGTCGGATCATCAATTGAATAGTCCCAGCCATCACCCACTGTGGCCGTCATTATTTGTAAACAAGCTTCCGATTCAACTTTCCCTCCAAACCCTTGTTTATCTTCACGTCGAAAGCGTTAAGCAGTCAAGGTCATTAGTAAATTCATGGAGTGACACTATCACGCAGAAGGAGGGATCGATTCTACAACCATCGCCTCCGACCCTCACTGCACTTGATAAGGCGACGACGTGTGTTCAGTGGAGCTTGACCGCTACAGAGCTACACGGGCTGCGCGCCCAAGATTTAGTTGCGCAATCTCCCAGCCCATTTTCCCATAAATGTCTCTCTACCTCTATATTCCAATGTGATACGTGATGAGAGCTATGCTCAAAAACAACAATTTCACGTAGTCGAAAGGCCGAGGTATGACATCGACAAATGCACTTGATTACATAACAGGCTAAATCCTTGAAGGGAGAAGCGCATAAAATCATAGTGCTAACATCTGTTTATGTGATGAATTGACTATTGTTTTGCTACAAAAATAATCCTCTTTTGCAGCATTCATTTTAACGCATTAAATCTGATGTTTCATTGATCATTTTCTAAACTGGCCTTTGATTCGTATTTCACAGTTTTCCATGATGATGGCTTATTGCCGTAACGTTGAATAAAGTTTTTCTCTACGGTGCTCGAGTTCGTCTATACAAGAATAGCACTTCTCAGCATTGGTTATTCATCCCGAAATGCGCTTAATATAAGAGAGATCCTTTCAATAAATAATGCAGTATTGTATTTTCAGCAGAACGATATTCCTAGCTGTACTCTCGAAACCTGCGCACAGGTGGATAGCTCATCATACAGCATTAAATCTATTGTTTCTTTTCAAAACTATCGAACATAATCATTTCTTCAGACTGAGATAATAACTGAATAAATAAATTAGAGATTGAAGACTTTAACAGACTTTTTTTTTTTGCTTTATTTTCGTCAGCGAGGATTCTTAAGGAAGAATATAGTGCTATTGAATGAGTCCCATCTATAGTGATATAGGTATGTGGACTTTTACTTTAAAAAAATTTTCGCTCATGACTTAACCCACTATTCTATCACTATTAACTATGGTGAGCATTTTCGAGAAATAAATTATCACCTCACTGCTAAAATATAATAGTTTCATAAATAGTAAAAAAATTCAAAGATGATATATCGAACGTTTATAAGTATTCTCTGTATAACTTTCCATTGCACAAGAATAAGAAATTAATATCAACCCGTCTAGTGCAATCTTCATTTCTCTTCATCATTCGATTGAGACGTTGGCAGTTCTCCTTTATAATTGTGCAATTCTTCCTCTGCAATTTCCACTTTTGTTTAATGATGTTTTATTGAGCGTATAAATTTCGTATTTGCCGCAAAATGTCTTCAACAATGATATTATGAAAGTGCGTTGAAATTTGATTTTTTTTTTTTTTTTTTTTTTTGCATCGCATCATATCACTGGAAATGTACCAATTTTCGATAGCCACTTGAAAGAAATAAACGCTTGTAACGTATCTGAAGAATAATTTTGCATTTTAGTTTTACCTATAGCACTGATAATATGCAAAAGTTAGTGGCAAGATTCAAGCACTATTTGTATACTTGTGGGAATTTCTTACAACGCTTAGTACTGTTCGGAAATTTTCATTAAAAGATTATTGCGACACAATATGTGACACAGTTTCGTTTAAAAGCCTCCAATATCTCATTCCATAATTGCAACACTAAAAGATAAAGAAATACACTCATCGACAAAATATACGACGATATTACCACATCAATTCAAGTGTAAAAGATTTACCTTTCACCTGCAGGCTCCCTTCTTTAATTTCGTCGTCTTTTTGGGCGTTGTTTTTTTCGTTGGCTTCGTTTTCTTTGTGTCCTTCAACACAGTGATGCTCTTCGTCACCAGAAGGTTGATTTTCCTTCGGTTGTGGCTTTTGCTGTGACGGCTGTTCTTCGTACTCTTTGTCCAGCTCATCATGTGACTCTAACGGCACACCAGGTTCTTTTGGTGAAGCATCAGCTGACGATAGAAGGCTATCACCTAGGCAAAATTGACATCTTTAACTTTCGTCGGCCATTATGGAAAGCTGAAATACTATTGGAGAGATGTCGATAAAAAATTTGTCGATAAAGGTTCGCTGTTTTACGTATGTACATGTGCCCGTCTACCCCTTTATTAAGTCAATATTAAGTTTTCATAAGTAAAGATTTAACCGCTTTCACACAGTCTTTGAGCACATTTGAATGTCAGTCTTGCGTATATATATATATATATATATATATATATATATATATATATATATATATATATATATATATATATATATATATATATATATATATATATATATATATATATATATATATATATATATATATATATATATATATATATATTTCACACTCGGTCGACATACAAAGATTCAAAAGATGTCATCAAAATATGTAAGTGAAATAATGGTTCGGATGGAAAGCACACATGTATTGTTTTAAAGCCACACTTCCTAATAGTTGAATACTTCAAAATGCATCCCTCTTGCTCCTTACTTTTGAGGTTTTCGTCCTCAGAATCTGGTTCCTTTCTCACTGGCAATGGTGTAGGCGTACGTTCATTGATCGCGATGTGTTCTATTATCGACTGCGCTCTTGTTATCGTCGATGCTGGAGACGATGAATTCGGAGGTGGCGAAATGGATTTGCTCGGCTCGTTAGGAATCTTCACTGCAATTTTATGGCTAATTAAATTTTATGCAATAAGCTTTTCAATAATAACATTGTTTATTCTCATTTAGCCTTTATCACATGGTTGGCCATCAGCAATCAAACTCTAAGTGGCTTGTAAACGTGGAACAGAAACCTACTAATGATGTACTAATAATGCCGAAAATCGTCTTAGTGAACCAATTCCGAACGGCCTTATCCACCGCCTTCCGGAAAAAGTTCTCGAACATCTTGATGGCATCCATTGGTTTATTAGGTAAAAAGCTTGGAAAAGGGGGGTCTAGAAGTTAGCGTGGCACTATTCCAGCTTATTCTGCGAAAAGATTAAACTGCCATAGCCAACGTTCACCATCGAGTAAGACGTTGACCACATATTAGTGAACATTTGAGTAATTACATTAATTGACGTCTTGAAAACAAACCACTGATAACCATTACTTTTTAAAGGACAATAGTAAAGGTGTTCAGTCGAGAGGCGAACATATTCTAACAGTACAAGTAATGTGTCTTTACTTCAGATATACTACAATCAGAGTGGCAGATTTACAATGTTCATCAATTCCTATTGTGGTATCGGAGCTATCAAATCGAGCAAAGATGCCATAAATAATAAAATCTCTTTGGTAATTAAAAGCGTAAAATGAATAGCATTTATTGAAGTTCAATGCGTTGTGCTGTTTTTATATGGTGCCATCGCAAACAGCCTGTCTTCATATTGCACCAGTTATTTGTATAATTGTTATTAGGTAGTTTACCTTTTTTCTTTACTACTTTCTTTCTCTTTTTCGGCCGATTATCGTGAACAGGTGGATCACTATTCGGCGTCGTTTCCTTTGGCTGATTCTCTGATTTTGGAGCTGCTAACTTCGGTGCACTGAAATTAAAGAGCGATTAAAAAACTGTGCGAATATACTAAATCTTCAAACGGAACTTTTCTGTGTTCAAGGAAAAAACTTAAATCAAAGTTATAATATCGCAGACTCAAAGAAGCACGGGTATATCACTTGTGGAAGTCTGTTACTTACAATCGTATCTTTGCAGGCGCTGCCTTGAAGCTAGCTCAAAACATAGCAGCACACATTGTGCTATTTATGGTCTAAAATGATGAAAACCTTACGCATAGGAAACTCAATTTTTTTTTTTACAGCAATTCGTGGTAATAATCCTCAATCAGAATCTTCTCAAAAATCCTAAAATCGTTCCTAATGTTTTCTCATCTTACTGGGTTTTTGAATTTTTCTACCCACCTCAGCTTTTTATTGAAACGCAATTGCGCGAATCCTCTTAGAGCGATTATAATTAACATTTAAGAATTTACAATGGTACGTTTAGATAATCTTCCAGAGCAAAAATTCATACGCTTTATGCTTAACGAGTTTCTTCTTTGTGCCGATTGTCGAACTTCCATCTTCTTGTCTATTAGATGTTACCTGAAAATTGCTATACCGCTTCCTAATGACCATGTAAACAAGAAATCCTCTGCAGTTTTCATTAGTATCGCTGTGCATTTCCATTAATAGCCGCTACCATTCTCATTTCAACAACATTTCTCTGTGGTACATGATGGAATTGGAAGAAATTTAATAGTTAAATGAGAAGCGAGGTATTCAAATATGTCAGTGATATGTGTCCAGGACACTCAACAGTATACAATTCATCCGACGGTAGCTGGCAGGAAATTCGAAACGTCTCGTACCCAAACAGCACCACAATTATTGTTTATAGACAAAGATTTCACTTCTCGTTTCGAGTTTTACATTGCTTGAAGTCTTCGTCGAAAGGACATTTCCAGTTTTTTGAAGCCTCGGCTTTGCAGCAAAAACTCTGTAATGGCTTATAATCCATTTGAATCAATTGATCGGAAATAAGATAGAAAAGAACTTGAGGCAGTCCATTCTTTATGGAAATGTGAGGCTTAATTAGCAACCAAAAATGCAAAAGAATGCGGCGAAAAAAGAAAAGAGCGAAACGGACGCGTTTAGAAGGAGGGGCCATTGAAGCAGTTCTCTTTGTGTTACAATTATCAGTCTTTTCCCTTCTCGGCTCATTGCTTCTCGACATTCGCAACGACTGTTTTGATGGCTGAAAGGTATGTGAAATTTTGCAACATAAAAAAACAAGTTTAAAGAAGTATTGTGTCTGTTGCAACGAGCATCTTAAGGAGAGCAAAAGAGGTGATATAAGATGCGTGCTACTGACAATTTAGTTCAGCAAAAATACTTCTCAAAACCATTCAAAAAGTGGTACAACAAAAATTAACAATGAGTTTTCAAACACCATCAATAGCTTGTTCAGTTGAACAAGTAAGAATTCGTTTTCTTGGTCACAGTGGTAGGCTTTACGTGAAAATTTGCATATGAAAGTTCGATACCATTTTTAGGTGTTCAGAGTTTCTTTCAAAAGTGGACGAAACCAGTCGTAAAAGATGATCTTAGTATGCAGGTACGAAATATTTCATCACTTTGCTTCCGATAGCTCACGGTAGAAAAACACATGCGTCCCAACATGTGCATTGCAGAACAGTCATCGTCATGAACTAAGTCCAAGATCATCATGATATGAAACACGTGGATATATCTAGCTCATCTGGTATCATTTTCAATTTTTCCTTCTCCCATCACAAAGTGAAACGCCTAACCACCTAGTCACAGCAATGAGGCAAGTCAAGCAATTACGGTTTACCTCTGAGTTGACTTTAGTTGCATCACTAGAACTGGTTGGAGCTCTAACTTGGCCGTAATTTAGAGGTGTGAAGACGTTCGTTGCCGCGACATACTCCTATAAGCAACACATTCTTGACAAAATTTTGGAGGAAAATAGCCATCTCGATGGGCACTTTAAATCTCAGGAATTCTCTGATGTTTCATTAGTGGGAGCCTTACCATACGAAAGTGACTAAATGAAACAGAGATGAACCAGGAAAGGAAACTATTCAGTAATAGGCATTAGAAACAGGATATAAAAATAGAAGCATGAACTGGAACGGAGTGCAAAATATCTTTCGAAAATGGATGGATATGCAGTTTCTGTTATCTTCTTCTAAGTTTTGCTACTCGAGTTCTTCGATCTCTCGAACGTTAAGCAAAGTTCACCACAAAAAAAGGATGTTGTTGTCCTTGCAAAAGATAGGAGTAGCGGACAGGTGAATCAGGTATGGGGCTCCTAATGAGCAAAATGTTGCACCTGCAGATTTTTGTCAAACCCTCCCAATGCTACGGCAAGGAAAGTGATTAACGTCGGCGGCCAGCTTGATGTGGTTGGGCACGAAACAAAACGTTGATATTTGTGCCCCATCTTTATTTATTCCCGTTTAACCTAAGTAAGCTTAGTATGACAACATAAGTTATGCACTCAGCTTAAGTAACGAGCAGCAACATAAAAGTCCAGTGAGTATCTGATTGCGAATATGCAACAAAAGGATAACCCTCAGAAAACGGAAAATGCTCCTTAGATCTTCGACGTGGCATATCTTTTAACGCCATATAAAATAGCGCCTAAATATGAATGTCCAACAACCATATGCCCATACGCACTGTCTAGTCTTCTGCTAAAATCCACGACCAAAAATGTCTATGCTCGAAAGAAGGGAATAAACACAGCAACAATGCCATCTCGGCTTGTGAAGAAACATGTCTATGGCAAAGTAAACTTGAATCAAAAACGAGAAACATACTATACGAAACGCGAATTCAATGAATCTCGAAGTTCTTAACTGTTCGTGCAAAATGAAATTACCTATAGGTTTCTTAGAAACCGCATTATCTGATCGAATCAGGAAAAATCTTCAAATCTAAAGAGTTTTTAAATTCCCTAACTCAAGTGGACATCACTTGTGACTTAATTCTACTGTATCAGGGAAATCGTTCATTTATTGTACTGACTGACCTTATCGTTTTCAATTTCGTCCATTGTCTTCACAAGTTGTCCACTCAACGTATACAGCCTTTTGGCACCGTAGGTTAATCCAATTCGTTCGTTTATCACATCCAGGAATGCCTGCACACTGTTGATTTGCCTTGTATTGATCACCACCCAAAAACAACACTAATTCAATAATATTTTTTGAAGTGCATGTGAATAGCACAATTAATTAAAGATTTCAAATCTTTCGAAACTTTTTTCTACATGCTTTCATGATTCAACAAGTGAATACGACCGCTTTCGATTATTTCCCTAACCTACAGTGAAGAAGTTCTCATTGGATCATCCGGCACAGTGACTAGTGAAAGTGATGCAAAATAGTTTTTTTTAAAGGAATACAAGCGCATATTTTAGGGCAAAATTTTCAAGAACAGTTCTTTTTTTTTAAAGGAAGCTTTATTGCTACAACATTTATTGACTGAAAATTATGTTTGTCGGCAAGAGCTTTTATTCACAAAACTTTAGTTTTTTTTTCAGTAGGATGCTTTCAAGTTTAAGCATTTCTCGTGCAGAATTCGGCTTTTCGATTTTGCTTTCCATGAAGAAATTGTTCATCGATTTTTCAATGAATGAATTTTACTTTCAGAAAAACATCTGTACAAATAGTAAACTAGGAAGTCCAGTTGGCAAGAATTGACATCAGTTTCATGAGTGAATATTTGCACAACTTCGAGCAGAGAGGTGAAAAGCTTTGAAAAAGACTTTGAAAAATATCCTCCCCATATGTACGTTATTCTGTCTAGATACATTTTTATTAAAATCACAAAAGCAAACATATTCCATTAAAATGCCTTATAAATACTTCTTTAGGACTTTCTAATCGATATGCATAAGTATATTGCAATCTGTTTTAATAATAAACACTATCAAAAGAACAATAAAAAAATATAGATTTAAAAAAAAACATTGAAAAGAAAACGATAAGAAAAATGGACAAAATGTCTACAAAGAGTCGATCCATCAAGAGAAGATTATTTATCAATTCAAAAAGAAAAAAAAAAAAGTTTGCAGCATTAATCTCTTAAAAATGAAAAAAAAAACAATTTTTATCGACATATTGTCACCGAATTTCCAGCTAACATTAAACGATATTTTCGCGAATAGAAAAATTTAAATATGGAAAAAACGTTTGAAGCGTTCAAAAAAAAAATTTTTTTTTCTCTCTAATAAATTTCAGCTTTTTCAAAGCCTTTTTTTTGAATCATTTGTTTGTCAATGTAATAAATTATTTAAATAGGGTGGAAAATTAAGAACCTTTAACCCTTTAAAGAAGATATCTCCATTTCGATAAACGCGAATCCTCTTGCCAAGCAGATTCGATGGCGCTTTCGTTTCTTGTCTCATCGTTGTACTTGATGTGATTGCTTTCGACTCACCGCTACTCGCATTCTTTTATAAACAATTTCGATTTTAAAAAAACCACCAGAATTGCGAAGGCGATTGGGAGGAGGCAAATATGACATTCGCCAATATGTTTTAAATTCAGAAAAAGATTGCAATATGGAATATTAGTGGTGATATTCTATGATGTTGAAGTAGCCGAATTCCGATAACACTGGTGGTGTTAAAATTTCTCTATGCATGGGCGACCAGTTTCTGTTAGAATTAGCGAGGTTAGCGTTTAATCATTGATCGCTCTTTAGAGTACTCATTTATAAAAGTTTTCACGTTAACGTCAAAACATATTCAATGAAAACAATCCTATCGTGTAAAATGTGATAATCCTCTCCGCAGTTGAAAATCCCTCGCTCAACTTTCCGGCTAAAGAACAAGAAAAATTGACTCGCAAGCGATAAGATATCCCATTCCTCTGTTTTGGTTTCAATTTTATTCTTCCGCATTACTGAAAATTCATAGGGCATCTATAGGCAACATATCAAGAGCGTAAATGACAAATTTTAAATTAGAGATGAAAGAAGCAGCGAAAGTAAATTTTAAAATGCTAGCGATGAATGAACGCACATGATTTCTGTTGTCCTTCTTGTGTGTTTTTGCTTCACGACTTAATCGAATCCCAGCTCCCACTGTGTCAACCATTTTCGTAATCTCTTATTGAAGAGATTCCCTAAAGAAATTTTTGCACAAACGTCTCTCTCATATTGTGCGCATGTTGCAGAGTTTTTCGTAAAGTTGGATGATGAGACGACGTTCTTCTCTTCACCTTGATAGCTCTAAAATAACATAAAGTATTTATGTGTGGTAATAAATTCTAAAATCAGAGAGAACAAACGAAATAATAATAGACAAATGGGCAAATATAAATATAGCATTAAATGTCTATAATATCTGCAGCGTTCACACTCACTACATTAAGATGACAACAAATGAGAGTACTTCGCATAAGGAAAATAACTGCAAAAATAAATGAGCCTATTATAATATACAGTATCGTTGAATCGCTTTAGCACTCAACACTTCAAATGTTGTTAATGTAAATGTTTTTACAAAATTCAGAAAATAGTCAAAAATTAGCAGTAATCGACTCAAGAGAGCCAATCAAAAAGTACAGTCAAATTTCTTTTGAGATGCAATGAAAATTCGGATTGATTCTTTGTAACGATATATATATATATATATATATATATATATATATATATATATATATATATATATATATATATATATATATATATATATATATATATATATATATATATATATATATATATATATATATATATATATATATATATATATATATATATATATATATATATATATATATATATATATATATATATATATATATATATATATATATATATATATAAGCGTTGTGAAACTGCCTACATGCATCAATGAGTTCATGAATTCAGCGTCAATGCGAAATAAATTAAGTGGCAGTGATCTGTATTGAAGTGAATTCGTGATGCGTAATACCCGATCTGTTGTATGCAAAATCTCTATCTTAGGTCTCCTAGTTTCATTAATTCTCTCTAGGAAACAAAAAAAAAACTTTTTTTTTGTTTTTGACATATAATGCTTTTCCCGAAATTTGCGTATGTTGATGAAAACTGTTTGGTATGCATAATGAATGGCTGAATATCATGATCAGGTTCGTCAGTGCAGTTAATCAGGAAAGGCTGCCAATTTTTTAAATGGAAAATGGAATTTCTATACTTAGAAAAAATTCTTTGCAACTTTTTTCATTTTTGGCACTTCTTTTGGAAGTTGAAGAGATTTGTAACCAGTGGGAAGTTGCATTTTAGATATGGATGATGGTCCGTAAAACTGTTCGGGAATATGTAAACTAATCCGGAATGTTTTCAGTTTATATGGGAAATCTAACTTAAAACGCGAGTTCTAAACGGGAGATAATTTTTCGTGGAGACCTATGGAGAGTAGATACATGAGGCTAAACCTCTAAAACATATACATCTGCCGATGAATCAGGAAAAAGGAAAAGTTATCCGTTGCCAATCAGGAAAATAGTTATTTGCGCTTTAAAATAGTTTTTTGGGCATTATTCGACTCTAGATTGATGGATTTTATTGATTTTTTTTTTGCACGTGGTCATGAATCACAACTTCATGTCGACTCCTCCTAATCACATACCCCACATTGTTACTTTATCAGCAAGTCGCTCGCTAATTCGAAATTTTTACTTCCTTCATCGCATTTTTTTTTTCTGCACTTGTCGTTCCCTCAGTAGCTTTTGCCCTAGGATGACTTCTGTTGTATAATACAATGCTGATCGAAAGGACTCCTAAAGATATATGCTTCAGATGGTTTTCAGAAAATGAAGCTTAACATCTTGGTAGTTTGCCCACTCGGAATGCAATGCCGTTTGACAGAAAATTCTATGCGCCACCCAACGATGTTTTAAACTGTCGTGTAGAGGTGGAGCGAAGGAGAGGGCGGTGGGAGGGAGGGGGAAGGCCCGAATTAATCTTCCGCGATGAGGTGGTGTATAAAAGTAGGAAAGGAAGAAAGGGTAGACCACGAGTGGCGAACATGACATAGCGGCTGTACGGGTGACGTCAGTCCGTTGGAGCAGGATGTAGTTCGATGCTAGAAGGCTTCCTTATTTGCATTTCTCAATGCAATCGCGAAAGAAAAAGGGCCAGCTTAAGGAGCTCTTGTGCTTGAATACCGGTCAAGAAAACTTATTCGAAATATGGAAACTAACCCAAGGTGATTAATTTTATATAGGGACTCGACCAAACGAAATCTCATATTCACGCATATATAACAGGGGTTAAAGAGGGTGGTAACCCTCTGCGGTGGGATCCGAAGTTCAAGAGAGCGCCGCCATCCTGAAGTAAACATTAAAATTGAAATAAATTCCCAACATCAGGAGGTTCTCCTTCCCGTTTTCTTTTTCTTTAGCGGAATTCCCATTCACCTTTCTCATTTCTTTCAGCAAAGTGTGCATCTTCTTTTCCTCGCGTTTTCCTGCAAAGTTGCTTTTTTCTCTTTCTTCTTCAGGCGACTATATGAAATATATCGGAAAATGTGCAGAGGGTCTAATATTGTCAAAGTCGCGAGGATGGCCTCCATTTTCTTGTCTCTTATCATTCCAAAGCGTCTAAGGAAAGACATTATGTTTTTCACTTCCTTGTTTGCTAATATTTCGAAGCACGAAAGCGCGAATCAAGCTCCCATCTCGTCGTCCGTTCTTATTCCTAAACGCTGAAGGAGGAGAGTGACTTCCACATCTTCGTGTATCGTTGGATAGCTTCAAAGGGTCGACGCGAGAGACCGTCAGATAGCTTTGTCTAGCGCTTATTGCGCAGCAGTCACGTGCTGCCTCAATGTTAAGCATGATATCCGAGACTCCGATGGTCGGATTTCAGTCTATTTAAAAACAGTGGAGATTGTGGGATATCAATGAAGGCCTACTTTAATATCAAGACAGGTGACATTATTGTAAGTTAGAATATTTCTGGCTCGTCAGTAGCGGAGCGTTTCTTTGCACGCGATGAAGAATGTTGTGCGTAGGCGAATAGAAAACCCCAACCGTTGGTTGCGGAGCATAGGTTCTTGATGGATCTCCAAGACTGTTTTCAAAATTTTTGCTACCATCTTATCTTTGCGACAGCAGCGATACCAACGTATCGTAGAAATATGATGGATTTCAAGTGGCACCCATTGGCTGACTCCCTGTTGCCATCAATGCACATCAAGCAGAGCCTTATAGAGCAATTTGTAGCAAGTTAAGCAAAGGTTCGGCTGCATTCAATTATCTTTAACACTCCTTCCCCGAACGGCTTGACAGAAGGGTCATAAAAAATGCCTTCATCGAGCCATAGGGAAACAAAGCTGTAGAGCGCAAGAAATTTTCCAACAAGCCTAACGGTAACCAGAGAGGCGTTTGAAACAGCGCGCCCGCATCAATTCGGAGCTTCATGAGAAAACATTGGCCGACAACTATATGGAGTTGGTTGAGGATTTGGCGAAGAATAGGGGAAAACGAGCTATCATTGCGAGTTCACATCATTGATGCCCATGTTGATAAATTCAACCGGAACGTTTTCACCATGACTCCGCCAACAAGAGCCCATGAGTATGAAGGAAGACTGCATTGGGACTCATTTGTGAAAACGATTTGTGGCATAATCGTGAATCCCGAGAAATCATTCTTTTTAATAATTGAAATACAAATATGCGCTAATTTTGACTTATATTTCATTCTTTTCCGACTGTACGAGCGAAAAGGTGCATGTTTCGCCCGTTTGCAGTTGCCAAATTGCAATATAATCGTCCTTTTTAAAAGGTCAAAGAGTGGGGAAAGTAGTAGTCATTTTCTTTCCTTATTAAATATAAGCAACTATGAAAGAACACATTGATGAGCTAAGAAAGGATGTATCAGGAATGACAATTGCCTCATGTTGTGCAATTTAGGCGATGGCTTATGTGATTCCTAAAGTGTAGATAATTCCCTCCTTTGAACGATTTATTCATTCGTTTTGAAAACAATGAAGGATTAACGACAACGGAAGAATCCCGAGTAGAATGCACTTAATGAGGTGAATGAGGGATGAAACGAGTAAAGCATTGGTCGACTGCAGAGATGGATCGAATAGGAAGTGGATTAATGAGAGCGGCGTAGCTATGGTGCGGCTATCAGCGAAGACACTAAGTGGTGTACTGCATGTATTGTGCGCCAATTGTGTTTCCAAGCAACCCACATACCAACCGAACTGCCCTTTAAGAAATGAATGAGCCAAGAAATGAGCATGTTACAAGCAGCTAAGCATAGAAATGTACGATATACTTCATATGTTTTAAAAACTCAACTACTGGGAAAACTTTATATAGAAATCAAAAAGTTTAGCTTAGAAGACGCTAGCAATATTGAGAAGAGAGTCATTCGCCTCTTCTATCTGCATATAATCAATAGTGATGTCAACTCACATCAAAAATTATTTTTCTATTTTTGTTTTATTTATTATCTATGCGCGTTGATGCCATCATTCTTGACCTATCGAGGTTTCTCACATTCCAATCGATTTTCAAAGTTTCACTTTTTGAGCAAAAATTTCCAGGATGCAAAGATGATAAAATTCTTCAAAAATGCACATAAAATGCACGCTTGGGAAACATGCAGACTTGCAAACTAGGAACCTTTTTCATCAGAAAATAATATGATGCATTTTGTGTATTATCTATCAGTACGCCACAAATGCATGAATTCTTACGAAGTGATTTTCGCTAACACTCATATATGCACCTTCTTATCAAATTGCGAATATCCAGCACATTTTGAAGCGATTGCTAAACACAATAATTTGCGCTCATTCATTACATGGCAATGAAACGCAGTTAGTGAGCACTGAACAATAATACCTATTTCGGTTCACGAAAACAACAGATGAAATCCTCACATATAAGCATCATTGCATTAAAGTGTTATCGTTATTGCTTTCATTCAACGAATGTTCATCAGTACAGTTATTTGCCATTTTCAAATGATGTTTAAACTCTCCTCAAATATTTTAAAGCAAGCCACAATCTTATGAATTGAAACCACTAACACTAAATTTGTGTGTTTTTATCTTGGACTGCGACAATTTGCGCAAATCATATGTTGTTGAGAACTCTGAAAAAATACACCGTTCTCAGCTTACAGTTGTTCACTGTCGAAAGAATATGCCAAAAAATGAAAAGTACTTCCCTTATCTCATCAAAGGGAAAGTGCCACCTTTAACGCTTACCTGCATACCGCATAGAGTAAAGACGAAACGAGAAGTGATGCTCGAGTATGTTTGTACTTATGCATCATTTAAGCCTAGCACGCCATGATAACTGAATTCGGCGTCTTATCGACAGTGGCACCTTAATTGAAATGATCATTTTATTGATAACAGTGATATTGGCATCATTTTATTCTGCAGAATACGCTGAAAACGAAAAACCACATTGAACAGCCAATATATTTAATACTCTTGTAATTTATAAAGAACTGAAAAACCAAAATAGCACAAATTCTAGCCATGCCTTTGATAAATTAAAAATGCGAAACAATACAACTGAATAATTGCGACGTGAGTGATATCTGATTTTGATAAATTACACATATACTGAAAGTAGAGTGGAATAGATGGCTCTCTTCAAAAGAAGTTTGCGTTTGGTAAGCTGATCTTTGTTGACGTACTATGCTGCTCAAAGCTGAATGTGAATAATCTGCCGTTTATTGGATGCCGAAAAATTTCATTACTAAGAAACAAAGTATATCGTTATGCACTTTCAAACTGCATTTTTTTTCCCGATCGGCTCATAACCACAGCCAATTTCTAATCAAAGCTTTGTGTGCTGGATTCTGAATGTTAGTGCAGCTTGTCGATCTGCTGAAGTGAAGCTGCATGGGCTGCAAATTTTATCAATATTTGCTTGCAGTTCAATAACCAATGTGTTTATTCGTTCGTTATCTGACTGAAGTCAAAATTGCAAAGTTTGGCATCCTGACAGTCTCCGTATTACTCTGCGCCACATGTATTTGAGTGGAAGTGCTACAGAAACGATGCTGTAGTGTGGGACAAATGCGCATAGCTTAGACTACAACGGTGGTACATTTATATTTGCATCAAGTGATATCTTCAATCACACACACACACAAAAAATAAATTTCAAAAGCGCCACTTAGCGTGAGGGTTTCTTTCTTTGGAACTCTCCTTTGTGTACGAATAGAACGCAGACGGCTTAGGTAGAATGTTGGCATTGAAGGATGCAAGAAACCTAATTCAAGTAACAGGGTTACTCACTACATGGAAGAGGTTACAATACAAAAAAATTGCAATCAATTAAGTGGTATTCTGTGCATATCTGCACATTCACTTAAGCTTTATGCAAAACCAATGAATAAATACATCTTCGGGATCGATATGATAACATCAGTTGGTCAACGGGAAGACACCACAATCGGGAAACAAACAACCATCAAAGCTTATCTGATAGAAAACCGATTTCAAATCCACTACGGTTCCGAGGAAAATGACTCATGCAGTTAGTTCATGATGCTCGTAACGCCCAGTTGAAGGACTGCTGCGAGAGCACACTTATCATAAAACGCAACCTCACTATAATCGATAGATAAGGCTACCCTATTAAAGAAGCAATTTTTAGCTGCAGAAGCGTGATATGAGAGTGGCAAAGTTCTTCCTCAGTTGCTATTTACTGCCTCAAATACTTTCGTTTGGTTTGCTTTCTATGGGACAAGCGCAAATTCCTGTGGCGATGCTTTTTGGGACCTTGAAGGACATATCTCACGATTTCATTTTTCAGATTTGCTGTTTTGTTTTTAGCATTTCAAAAACTCATTGCACTTTCCGACTCAGTGAAAGAAAATGTTCCAACATTTAGACAGCATTAGTTTTGCAAAAAAAAAAGAGCAATGTTCATCATAGACGACGTGCTTTGAGCACACTGTTTGATATCGTGTATTTGCTGGCATTTAAGCCAGATCGAAGTGCCAAAATCAGATTTATAGCTGCTTGGTCGTATCGATGACAGTTCGCATAAAGACGCGCATTGCCCTGAAAATGAAAACAAGAGGAATCTCTTTATCCGTCATGAAGAGCAGAAATGTGAACATAAATCTGATAGAGACTGTAGCTTTTCTGCCATTCATAATATCGAATAGTAGACTTATATATTAAAACGAATTTAACCTACCGCTGGGAAAACGCAACGAAGTTCTGAGCCAGGAGGTGACATGCAATCCTCAATGAGAGCGCATTCCACAAACGGCTTCATGATCTCTACCTTGACGTTTGTTCTGCCGATCCATAGCATCATATTTGCACCCCACATGTCCATACTGATTGCCTGTAACCAAATCAACTCAACGTTTGTGTCTAGCCTTTCACGAACACAGCCAAAACAATTCCCATCACACATTTAGCGGCACTGTATCAGGAGCCTTGTTTTACGCATATTGGCTGCACAGCGACCACAAAAAAGAAATTATAATTGTCTACTTGCAAATATAGCTGTATTCATGGGTAAGTTCAGTTCAGTTATCTAATTGATGCTCTACCTTTACTCATAGAAAAAAGACTGGATATAATCAACGAATTGGTGCAATTGTTCAACTGATACAAAAAAAAATCAATTAAATTAATTCACGGAAATCCGTTTTGTTTACTTTATATGCACTCTGCAACAAAACAGAAATTCTTTGCATTCGATAACTAAAAATTCAAAGAAGAACTGAAAAATTGAAGGAATTTGAATTTCTAATCACCTGCTGCTCAGCCATTGGAAAATATTTATACATAAGGGGGTTTGTTGCAGCTGCTATAGAATGGCAGGTCTGCTCAAAAAGCCATACTCCTTGATGCTCCTTTGCCTCTCGTTCGAAAATGTCCTGAAAGGTATATGTCAAAAAACGGGTCTCAAATAAAAATCTATCAGCATGAGTTAACCACAATCCTCACAGCTCCACTAGCATTTAAGCAGGTGGACCATGTGGCGTACCCGAGTATGAAAGCAACAAATACATGAGAAGCAAATAAATCTTCCTGAAAACATTCTACGAGCGACAAATAAATAGTTTTCAGCTATAGAC
Source organism: Ascaris suum (assembly GCA_013433145.1). NCBI lineage: Eukaryota > Metazoa > Nematoda > Chromadorea > Rhabditida > Ascarididae > Ascaris > Ascaris suum. Next base: position 3,329,231 of record CM024187.1, read on the forward strand.
GGAGAAGAAGAGATAAATGCACAGAAGAGAAGGCGGGAAGGAAAAGAAGGAAAAAAAAGGAGGGCAGCAAAGAAGAGCAGATATGGCAAAAAAAAAAGTTTTACAGAGGGAAAATGTTGGCTAGAGAGAGGGAAAGGATTATAAGATTTCTATTAGCAAATGTCAAAAAGTTTTCTTTAATTATACGATTGCTTGTTCAGGGTGTGGTCGCTTCCAGCAGGCACCAATGAACAGCCTCAAAGTTCCTAGTCACTTTGAAGATCTGTTCTAGGCTTTCCGACAAACACATGTTGCAAAATATTTCATAGTGATCCGAAAGTGATACGAAGGATAGAGGATGAAGAGTGGCAGTACCCATAAACTAATATATTAATGCTGCTAAGTTTCATGCCATTTAATTCGATAATTGTTTTTTTTTTCTTCTAAAACCGTTGTCGTCAAATCCGTTTGTTCAATTTTTCCTACACAGTACTTATACTTGTATAACTGATTCGCTAGAATTTATCGACACGATTGCAACCGTTGTGATTAGTGATTAGTGACTTGAACCTTAATTTTCCGGTCGTAAAGAGCATGATCATATCAAATCACCTGCTGGGAAGCTATCTCGGAAGGGCTTCACTTCTCGACTTCCTACCAGGTCCCACTCGCAGGAATAAAGGTCGAAACCTGGTTTGGCAAAAACTCTGGAACTGATGTTTTTTTGCAGTTTTTTTGGCAGTGAATTTTCCAAGAAGTGCACACGGGAACATTCATTTTGAGACTGGAACTTGCTCAGTGAAAGATATGTGAAGGAATCGAAGAAACGCTGCGTGACGCAATTGACGCTAACGTTGTACTGGATCAAGATAATCGGAAAGGTTACTTTGAAGGCTCATGTGCATGTTTCTTGTCTAGGTCGCTGTATGTTTGCATTGAATGCCAGAGCTCATGCGGAAAGGACAACTATTGATTATACTAAGACCTTTGATGTGATTTATCATGAAAAACAACTCTTCAGGCTGGAAAAGTGTGGCTTTGCTGGGTTAGAGCATTTTTATATTGGCTAAGATTCCAGGTTGGAATTCGTGACAGTTAATGCACTTCGCAAACATTTTCCAAAGTCCTGTACTGTTCATAGTCGACCCGTTTCGGAACACAGCGATCTTTTATGATCTGCCCATTTGATTTCCGATGTTAAGTTGTCGTAGAATGCTCCGAAGCGCTCCGCCTTTCTTATTTTTCGCAAAATTTGTCGTGATACGTACCGGCAAAATTATAATGGAAATTTAAAAATCTTCAACTTTGATTCATTCCAATATCGCAAACTGGATGAAATAACGCATTCATATATGTTGAAATGCGTTGAAAATTCTAAACCATAAAAACGATGCACCTGTAAGGAAACAGCGTCTTTGATGAACATTGTTGACGAATCGATCCACAGAACAGCTTTGCTGTCTCGAAGAACGTCTGCGATAATCAAAGGTTTCCACCTAGTGAAATATTAATTAACACATTAATGTAAAATTACAAGAGGGAATTATTATAGACATAAAGCGCGATTCTTGGAAAAAACAGTATATTCTCATAAATGACTTCTACTGTATGTTTTCATTTAAAAGTGATATTACGAGTAACAGTACAAGTAACAGCGTACAAGAATAGGTGGCTCTTAAGTGTTATCTTCAATCGTACCTGTGAAAATGCCTTTTAGAGAGTACTAATTTTGCGCACGTCAGGAGGCTACACCGTGTGTGCCGTACAAATTTTGAATGAGATCGTGCAGTTGATGTGGTTGGATATTTACCCTGTCGCGAAAATGACCAGTGCACACGTAGGTCGAAGAGTTCTTTCGAGAGAATTTGCGAGTATCAAAATTTGGCGTACCTATATTGGTGAAGGTCACGGATGTAAGGTGGAAGTCCAGTAAAGTTGAAAGTTCGCATTTTCGCTATCGAGCAAGATCGTAAGAAACTGTCAACCACACTAGGCGGTATGTCACCAAGGTTGTACGATATTAATCGGAGATGAGTCTTATTAAGCAGCTCATCATACTGTAGGATGTTCTTGCACAGCCGACTGCAAAACGTATTTGTGTACATTATTTTACCGTTATGAGTAATGCATTGTGTTGACGTCAATGAGTTTCAGTGCGCTGAATCACTTTATAGGTGCTTCACCTATAAGCCCTCGTTGGTGATCAAATTTCACGCTGAATTTGAGAAGCACGAAAGAATTATAATTGCCTTCTTGGCTAGCGAGCATGCATTTGCTAATATAAAGGCGTCCACAGCCTCGCTCAGAGGTGATGTATGTGGAGATACCTTTGCCTTTATGCTTCGATAGCGTGACGTCGTGAAAAGCGCACTTCATATTTTTGGCATACATCAAAAATCTGTAATAGTGCTTTATCTTCTTCGGCACATTTCGACAATATTTTCCAATGAAGCAGAATGCAATCCATTCAACAGTCATGTTACGACAAACAATTCACAAACCCCACATGAGTATTGAATTTGTTATTGCTACCTCTATAACAAAAATAATGGAAAGATAAAGTTGCATTATTTATTCACTTACACTGCTTCAGCATGATGATTCATCGACCACGCGGTTACAATTTCGACGTCGTTGAGAGAAACGTTATCAAAATCTTCGGTAGTAATTTTATCGTCGCTTAGACCTAATTTGTTCAGGATGCTTGCAAAAGGCTGGGCATTTGCATTAAGCAGACCAAACTTGAAATTGAATGCTGTGCTTCCAATTGATGCATTCCTTGGAAAACTGCCCTCATCAATGAGGTCGCTAGTGATCGCCGTTTTTGCCCAAAAGTTGTCATCAAAGATACCACCATGATAAGCAGTGAATATGCCAATTGTTGTGCAAAAACAGAATAAAATTGTTGCTGCTGGACATCTGCAAAGAGATGAAGAAACGCAATCGGGGCGAGGCCTCAGCCGTGCAGAAATTGGGAATGGCAAATAATGAACTGTGTTTCTCATGTTCAAAGTTGTGAGTGCGCACGCGTCACAATAAACAAAATATCATCGCCTCCAAGAATAAGAAAGTCCGAGGACTTGCCTGAAAACGATTCTGATGCGATCTTTCGAATGCAGATTTATATACTCTGTGTAGAAGTTATCACCTACTTGAAAATGTTTTTGCATGACTTCCAAGTTCAAACCCATTTGGTTTTCAAAAGCAAGATTTCGGTGCAGCTTAGAAAAAATATCTATAAAGGAATGGTTTTTGGGCTGCATGCAGATGCAGTCTTATGCGCTGTACAAAAAGGTACACTATTATGTGATGGTGGTTTTTGCACGCTCTGTAGGTTCAGATTTATGTGCCTTGCAAAGAAGTCATGTCATGGAAAATGGTTTCTCCGCACTTTGCCGATTTGCATTTATTTGCTCTGTAAACAGCTATTTCCTGTCTCAAAATGTTTTTATGCGTTCTTGCAAACTTGAGTTGCATCATGGCAATCTAACATGAGCTTGTGTGCATCCGTCGGGAAATCACCACTATAGAGAGCAGCTGAGGTTTTAATTATCGAACAGTTGTGAAATTCGAAGGACCATCACCGCTAACTAATTTATAGTTTTCGACTTACTTTCAGTAGCCAATCCATTCATCTCAGATAATGACCCATGAACGAATATTTGGCAGAGAATGAGAAGAACAGTTATTGGAAGAATACGCCGTTCGGTGCAATCGATGCGTTGGGTGAAGAAGAATTTCGATGGCCTCGGCTGATGAAGTTTGAAGGAATGTCAGTAAGGACGGGTACGAACGCTAGCAGTGAACTGTGCCACGTTGCCGGCAAAGAATAACGGCTAGTAACGAAGATAGCGCAGGCGTTCCATGGCATATGCATAAAATACGTTGCGAAAGCGACGGCTGCTTCTATGAGCAAGCAAGGAACCTCTATCATGATAACAGAAACTTTTTTAAAACAGCGACACGTGGCTACTTCGTCACCACAGACTGTCTTTCCATTCCAATAACACCGCTAATTTTATGACCTTTTTGATTTTATAAGCAAGTAAGTAGACTTCACTTTGATAATAGTGGTATAAGGAATGTTTTGGTGTAGAAACTTTTAGCTGCGGTAGGGATTATGATTTGGCTGAAAATAATAAAGAGCGAATTGCAATAGTGAAAAAGAGCACACAAATGCAAAACAATATTGAATGCTGAAGGATGCAAAACAATGAACGTTAAACTTTCTGTGCTATTTTGCACGATGATATATCAAAAAAGCAGTACAGAAATGTAAAGGTGCTCGAAAAGTGCATAAATTTTACACCGATAGAGTTAAAGAGAAGCGAATTTTTCGAAATAGCTTCATTCACGCGGAGATAGATGAAAATATTTCACTAGTTTTGGCAATCTTTGATAGTGGATGGTGAGATGCACCGAACGCATGGCACATGTTGTGCCATTTCAGCTTATCTAGCGTGCTTCTCGATCTGCTCATACTATTCGGTATGTTTTCAAAAAACGCTATAAATCACGCGAACATTACAGAATATCAGTAAAGAGGAACAATTTTCCACAAATTGTCATGGGATATCAGTCACGCATAGAGCTATCGCCAACTTTCTGAAGCGTAAAGTACTCGATCATGTGAGCTTTCCAGATCTTGTTGGAGCACCGCTTAGGTATTACATTTCGGAGTTGCTTAAAGTACATTGTGGAATCATTCGCTCCGTATAGGCCAAAAACGAGATTTAAAAACCAACCCATTCGTTATGATACTTAAAACGGCTATGCATAAACTATAGGCACAAGTACTTTTATTGCAGAATGTGACATGTATTTAAGGATGACGAGCTGAGGAAGCAAATGAGCACACCGATCCGAGAAGTTTGGCTGCTGATAGACAGCGGAGTTAACGATCTTCCCATTGAATTTTTGTATCACATCCTTTAGCATCATGATTTAAAGAATTTTGCGTTGTTTCTTTCCAGTAAATTAGATGGTGGTTTTTTCTGAGGGAATAAAGCTGCTGATGGTATCTGGCAAACTTGCAGATTTCTTGAAAGCCACCACCGAAAGAGGACTGAACTGCTTTGGCCTCATTTAATGAACATTTTGGCCGAAACCTCATCCAGATCAAGATGCATAACTCGACCTTAGTTGGTTCTTGAAAGATCCGACATCATCAGCAGTATAAGCTGAAATCATCGGAGCTGGAGCTGTTCTGGACACGAAGTCTAGCAGATGGAGAGGAAAACAAGCAGAATAAACGGTGCCAAAAGCATGTGCTAGAGAGGACTGCTAGATTGGCAAATCCTCAGCACAGCGTCTCACTTGTCATTCGCAATCTCAATGCCATTCGCAACCAATCTCAATATATTGGTGTGTAAACCACCCCAAACTTCAGGTTTGGGTGGAATCGAGCCTCATTATTTGCGAATTACCAGAGAAGCAAGTACTCTTGATTACTCGCAGCAGTATGTGAGATAATTCCTTAATGGCTAAAATGCGTAGTTCGTCGACGTTTCTGAACGAAAAGTGTGCACGCGTGCACTCGTTGGATAGACATCAACGCTTTGCTGCACACACTACTTATCTATACATCACCAAACTGAAGTGCGTAATTATATGGCATGTCTACAGCGGTGATATGCACCTATTGAGAGCAGGTTGCTGAAAAGTTTACCCAATGCTTCACGAAAGCGAATATCACTCACGTTATTTTTATTAGTTCGGCGTTCATTAATGCCGTCGTTGCAAATAAGTACTACATTTTTCGTAGTATACTTGTATTCATATCAAATTCAGTGCAGTATTGTACCAATCTGGAGCCATAGATACAGTACAAGCATAGTAAAGCTTAGTTTCTGAAGAGTATTGCTATAAGCACGGTTTTTTAAGAAAAAATTACATATACATACATCCCATCATTTACTGGCCATACTTATATCTAGGACCTGCTTTAGCTGTTTCTTAATCCAGAATTAGTGTGCTATTAAACTTCCCTAGTTTTAAATTTGTGCACTAAATCCGAACGCGTTTCCAATATCTGAAAAGTTGGATCTGTATACTAGGTTCCGGTTCTTCAAAAACACCTATAGGTGTGCCGAATTATTTTGCATGTATCGCTTTGTATTTATGATTTCACTGCGTTGATGCACATCATTCATTTTTCTCTTCTCTTATTAATCCGCATTCCTCTTTTTTTATTGGGTGAAAACTCAGATAAGCAAGGTTTACAGAGAATTTTTGAAGTAATCATGGTCCTTCTGGCTTTAAGTTGTCAAGTTGTCAAGAGTCACTCAACGATAATTTCAATAACTTCCACGTATTGAGTACACTTCCTATTAATAGTCACCCCCAACTGAAAAAAATATATTTGTTTGGTCGTTCCACTTTATGGTTCACTTAAATTCTGTTTTGGACAACAAATCGAACAACTAGAAAATCAAACCCCATAAAATTGCGGATGTATCAAAAAAAAAGGAAGTGATTCCATTCGACGAAGTGCGACAACTGACGTTTGTTTTTAGTTTTTGTTTAGGAAGGCTATCAACTCTTTTGAGCGTTGTAGGGGTGCTCTCGCCGTATCTTGACTGCTCAAAGCTATACAGTAACGCCATGGAACTCACAACCTAATGCACTTAGCATAGAAGTTTTACGAAATGATTCAGATGAACGATAAGAGCCCCAGATTTGAAGTATGTGAACCTCTGGGTGTGAACACGACGAATGGCGTCAAGAATTCAAAATCTTGACAAAAACGTGAAGGTGTGTATGCACACCTGATGGAAGCAGTGGGCAATTCTAAAGCCCCCGAAATAGACATGTGCATAGCCAACAAAGCTTGAAGAAGCGTAAGGAAAGTCGGAGAAAGAATAAAAGCATTGCAAAAGCCGCTACGGCTGCCGAATGTGCCTTTAAGCTTCTTCCTCAGCAGCGACTTTTGCGAGTTATGCTGATCTGGAATTCCTTAAGTTTTCGAGGACATCCTCGCCGTCTTTTATGACGGCCACTACAAAAGATCAATGAGGTGGTTATTGCAGACGTGATCGCGTTGTTTGGATCATTAATCACTGTTGAAATTTTCGAGCGGGAGGGTATCAAGAATTCCTTTATGGCGACAATGATTCACTACGTTTGAGATGGATGTCTCAAAAATGTATTGTTAGGTTTGAGGAAATGATGAGCGCATCACGATGCAAAAACAGTTAATGGCTAAAATTCTCGAGTAGCGCGTTCATCGGCGAATCGTGCCAACTGACTCATACACAAACACGGTGTTCGATTTTAAATCGCGCCAATTGACAAAAAATTTTAAAGAGGAACATGAGATTTCCAAATGCAAACACAGTCTGTTTAGATGACGACAAGAGGGAAGTTTGTGACCAGTTTTCAGATGATAAAAAAATACCAGCTCAGGTGGTGATACGCTTAAGTCCACTGAGGACAAAACGTGCTGTCTGAATGCAGCCGCGTGCAGCGCAGCAGTCGATGCATTAGTGAAGCTTGTACAAAAGTTCGGGGAACACAGTCATCCGTGGAACGTCTTCATAAAAAGTTTGGGGTGAATTTTGCGACGTTTTGCAGTATCTTTGAACTGTATCGCCACGGAATCCTGTATTTGCGTTAAGGACAATGTTGCTGGATTAATTTTTCTTAAAGAATCGGGGGAAAAGGATAATGTTGCTGGATTAACTTCTCCGTGAATGTCTTCAGATTGTTCGCCCTGTTCCTGCACCTTTTAAAATACGCCGTAGCAAGGAAAGTACGGTATAAGTATGGATGTTGTAGCACTTGCATCAAAATGCTTTTGAAGGACGAGTGCAAATGCAGTACTACACAAGAAATTTTGTCCAACAGCACCACTGCCAGCAACACATTTTGAACAACAATGAAAACGGCATCAAGTTGCGTTAAAATGAATTTAATTTACAAACGTGCATATAAAAGCATAAACATGAGGGGGACATAAGCATGTGCTTGCACGAAATTGTCGGTGGCTAACATAACCGATACTAAAACAAAAGCCTCTATAACGCGATCAGTTCATAGCAGTGATCGTTGCGAATTAGAAATGGAGCTGGGTCATTACTCGCCTACATTAAAGTAGAACTTAAGGTAAATTAGATATAATAACTAACAAGAAACCAAACAAAGCGAGCCTACTTCTTAAAGGTAACAAAAAAAAAGGCTGCAACAAAGTGAGTGAGTATAAAGCTCTTTTTTTGGGACGTAGTATGAAAAGAACCAACAGATTCGACAAATGAGGAAAAAAAATGCAACAAAAAGACAACGATAATACGTAGGACGTTCCTCCAAGCTGTATGCACCCTATATTCGTTTTCACCTCAACATCGTCGCTTAGAAATTTCGTTGCTCTTCGCGCGTCATGGCATCACACTTCTCTACTTAAAAAATCGGGCAGTAATATGCTATCGATCAACAGCAGCGATGCAGCAACCATGGTAACGCAATCGTCCACAGATGAGGTCGTTTACTGATCCTATTGTACCTCAGTTGCCTCTGAGACCATGGCAACTATCGTCGCGATTGAAACAGTAAAGATTTTCAGAGGGACGTTGCAGAACATCTTGCAATGCGAAGAACGTTATGGAGAATACAGCAAAGGCGGCAGTAGAAAAATGACTCGAGAGCAAGAACACTATATCAAATCTTCTAACCGATACTAACTAGTTGACTTTTAAAACTTCCAGCCTCTCTTTCTGCAAATTTCTTTCCTTCATATTGACTAACATAACTTATAGATGAGTTTTGCACTGGATAGCGGTGCGTTATTTGAACTATGTTGTTAAGGTACTAATTATATTCGTTTCGAATTAGCTTATTCTTTTTACGTCGTTTCTGGCTCTTTCTTATTTTATAATTTTAGAAAAGTGACAAAAATCAAGCGCATTTCTCTTCCGCTAGCAATAAAAGATGAATGTCAAATCGAAGAAAAATTACATTTTTGAAAACTATCATAGTGATCTAAATGCTATATCTGTGAATTAGCCGTATGCGTGAAACTTCAACGAATTCTAGTAATAAATGTAATGATCAAATATGTTCATGATTTTCTCATCCCAACAACTTAATGAGAGAGTGCCATAAATTTCGAAATTTTCGAGAAGTGCGACACAATTGGAAAGAAAATAAACGAATGGAAAAAAAATTCGTGAACAGTCATCTAAAGAATGGGAAAACCTTGAAAAGTTCAACAGAAGCATCAATGCCGATCTGATGCCAGCACGAGAATCTCCTAATTTATGCAAGCTTTTGCATATTGAGATTCAATTTCAAGCAGTGACATTATCGGGGTTGGTATAATAACGTTATTAGATAGGCAAAACAAAGAAAAGTGCAAATATTTATTATCGTTTATGCGGATGAAATTACAATCATTGCTAGCTAAGCGAAAACTGCTAACTTAGCGGCAGTGCTCCACATGCACAAAAGTGCTTCTTTACAACAGCACACTTTCGTTAACGTCCGCTCAAAAATGCAAAGCATTGATGGCGCAAAGAATGGAAACAGTGCTTAGCGTATTCGAGGATACTTTTGAGGTGAGGGGCAAACGTGGCTCGACAACGAGCGGCCATCTATGGTCCTTTAGCTACGAGTGTAAGAGAATACTTGGTCCAGTTTCCATGACGCTGTACGAGCACTTATTTTTTTATCTTACCTCTGAGTAAGTAGTCACATAACTTCTTTTGTGTGAACAAATGCGGCATGAGTGTTGTACTTTCAAGAAGGCGAAAATTTGTTACTGTATAGTGCAGACAATTGCGCCGTGAATGTTTCAGCCGTGCGCTAAAGCATTAAATTTGAAATAGAGTAAATCAACAAAAAGGTGGCTATTTTTAAATGTTGAGATTTCATCGATTCAAGAATTGTCAATTGCTGATCATAGCAAAATTTTTTTACAACTATCGAAGCAATCTTCGATGCACAGTTTCACGAAAACAGCAAGTCAAAACAACGTGACTAAGACTTCGAACACTCTCACAACACACTTTACAAAGCGGTAACCAACAATATCCCCATCAACATTAAGAGCAAATGTGGATAGGAACGACGAATTTGAGCGACCCTATAAAAGCGAGGCGACCATCAAATCGGGGACGGTCGGACGGATAGCGCAGGAAACTCTTCAACTCTCGTGCGGCGCAACAACAACAAAGCATAGCAAAATTAAGTTTGCAAATTCCAAATAGCATAATCAAGTGAGTTGTCAATTTCGTCTGCAAATGTATGTTAGCCGATAGTTGCGCAGTAACTGTGATCAACTAGTGACAACTCTCCGATATCAACAAAAACTTTAACGATTGTTCTAATTCCAGTAAAATTGAGATTCAATGAAATAAAACCTTTCAAAATTCATTATATAAAAGGCAGTGATTTTTTTTATATAGTAGCAGTGAAATAGTACGGTGAAAAAGACATACCGCATACAAAAGCTTTTCTTAATAATTCGTCGTAAAATCTTCCAAGAAGGGTTTGCTTATCTATTGAATATGTGTAGTCCGAATAAAATATAACTTTTCAGCGAGCACCTATGTCTGAGCAGATCACATTGATAGGAACAGAGGCAATAAGTGATACGATATCACAACTTTCTTTTACTTCTTATAGGGTCATTCCATTATATAGTAGTGGCCAGAAAAAAAGATCATTCTTCAATCCAAAAGTACGATAAGTGCGCCAGATCGAAAAGCAGTTTTAAGGTATGTAGTATACACCATATGGCTTGAGTCAACAGTTTATTTGCTAGCTGCTGTTGAAGATGCTTGTTTCATGTGTTGTGTCAGCGGACAGTCTTCGAGATTAAGGTAGCAGCTCGAGAATTGGTCTTTCATTTTTTGGGAACGAGGTTACCTAAGTTTGTAGCCCATTCTATGTTGCATACCGATGCTGAACAACAGCGTTGGGAACTTGCCCGTGAACGAACTTACGGAGTTGTAGAATTAGATGAGTGCGATGAAACACCATCTATTCGATAGGATGCTGGAATTATACAAGAAGTGTTGGCAGGAAATTGCTGCTAGTTAGCTTATAGGCTCTATGTACTATGAAATTATTAACGCAAATTGTTGCCGAAATACTTTTTGATACTGGCTTATAAATTTCTACAAAATGAAGCAGCTGCGAATGAGATTTCAAGCATAATTTCATTCAACTCAATGCTGATCCTCTGACTTTGAAAGATGTCTGACTGCTGAGGTCTAAAGCGTTAAATGTCATAACCACGAGAGAATGAAAAAGCACTGAAGTTCGACATCATCCCCTTATATGCCAAATTTACTGCTCGGTGGCATTGCTAGAGAAAACGGCCGGAACATGCTCATATGCAATTTCCCTTAACAAGTAAGCGCGCTTCCCTTAAAACCGTTATGCACCTATTTTCTATTGTAGATGGCCTAAAATAATAAGAAACTCGTCGTGAAAGCATCGTTTATTGTTTGGCTGCATGAACTGGTACTATTGTGCGTTGTAAGGGGCTCGACAGTAAGTGATATAAGAGTAAATTTGTACAACGATTTGATCAAAATGTCTTCATAGAAGACAAGATTTATTGATCAAATCTCGATGTGAAAGAAAAAATCTTAGTTGTTGAGCGTACTCCTTTCGTCGCTCCGATGGGAATATAGTTGGAAAATGTCTTGAAAAATGAGATCATTTTAATAAATCCTCATTTGCAATAGATGAATCATGCAGAAAAAACTGTAATATTACTCTGGCCAACTGTACAGTGCATTTCGTCACGGAATCTCGACATGAAAGAAGTCTCCAGATTTTCCGCCTCGATGAGGTCGTCCAATTAACCTTCAAGAGTGCATCCTCCAATGTCCTCAGTCGAAATCGCATCCCACACATCAGAGCAGATCTGATGGAATCCTCTATAGTGAATGAATGAGGTTATTCATTCGGTACACTTTTATAAATTTCATGGCCTAGATTAGTGCTGCTTGCAACGTTGGGTGCTGCGAGCAGTATATTTCGTCCCGATTTTAGAGCACAAAAAATTCTCACAAATGAGGCAACGAGAAAAAAAACACCAATCGAAGCGAGCATGAAACACAAACATGCCATTACATAAAACATCATGTTGTTCGTTGTCTGAATTGTTCCATTGACTGAGCGCACCACATCCACAGCCTAAATGCAGTAGATAGTAGCTATCTATTGTGTGACATCGTTGTCCTAATTAATTTGGGTTTTTTTTTTGGTAAGGGGAACGAACGAACGTTGCAAAGAAGCCATTTTCAACAGCCTTGGCCGATTAGGCTAATATTCATGTGAATGATCGACAAAAGAGCCGTTAATGCTGTAGAAAAACTAGCCGATGTAGATAATAAAGGAGTTTTTATGGGTTCCAGAGAACGCTTATTTGATTTTTTTTTTTGAAAGCAAAATAATGCTTAAGAAAAGTAGGCGTTACTGAGTGAATAATGGTCTCTTATGCCTGTATTGGAAAAATTAACATGATCCTTTCATAAATAACTTGCAAAAATTCTAGTGCAGCACGGTTCAAAGATGCAATTTTGGGCAATGATTGCAACCGACATGCAATTATACGCATAGCAACATATCCTCTCTGCTTCACATTCATCTACTGTTTCACTTCAAAGGTCTATTATTAGGCAATTCCTTAGTTATTCAGAAGTAACTTATCGCTTCTGCGATTTGTTTTTAACAATATTTAATTAAATGTGTGCTGCACGTCTTCGAATTGCTTATATATTTGATAGCACATGCCGTGAGCTTTAGACTTAGTACATAGAAGGGTAGGGTTGCTGTATGATCACGATCTCGTTCTTTATGCACATATGAATGGATCTGAAGTCGTCTCATATCGATAAGATAAAGCATGCGAAGTAATCACTTCGTTGATTATTCTGCTTGCATCTACAACGTGGATGCACTAAGCTCGAAGATGTGAAAAACATGCATCAAATGAAATGTTATTAACTATATCCTATGCAAATGTCGCACAATATGAATGCAGTTCTAGAGCACGCTAACCGATGAGATGAAAGGGTTGATATTTGTAAGAGAGTCATGAATAACGTCCACCGAGTGTGTGATCGTCACGGTAGCATTCTCAATAGCGAAAACAACCACTTGAACAAGATCACTCAATTCGGATATCACAGTGGCACTTTCATTTGTTAGCAGAGCCAGTGCCTGCAAATGTATGATTCTGATGTGTAATATTTCAGTAAGAAATCTAAGATCAATCAATTGCTACTTCGTGTGTGGTTGTTGAGAGTGATCATTCAGATTGATGAATTTATGCTTTATGGAAATATCAAAAAAGCTCATATTTACTTCACCGTTGGTGACACTGAAAGGAAAATGAGGCAGCAACGAAAAATGTACAGTGGATCAGTTTGCGTTAATCGAAATCGATAGTCTTAATGATGATGAGGGAGGGGCTCAGTCGGTCATCAGAGGGAGTAGGGTGAGGCGTTTCAGTCAAGGGCGTATCCTTGCAGTTATTTGTAGAAGGTGCACGAATTAGTACCTTTGGAAGTTGAGGGTATCGAAAAAAAAGATTGCCATTGCCTCACTTTGTCGCCTTTCGCCCCTTTGAAAAGTATGATTTGTTGCTAAGAACGTTGACTGATATTATTACACCGTTATGCAAAGAATTACTAAGTGTATCAGATTTTTATCAGTGTATTTACGCAATTCTTTCTCGAAATCAACAACTTTGCTTTTTTTTTCCCGTTCTCACTTCTCATTTACTTCTCGAGGGCGCTAAAACAGCATCATTATATCATTCACAGTAGGTCTCTCTGTTCTGCACAATATTCCATACTTTCTCTTTTTGTGCCCTTCTTTCACGATCAGCTGAGCTTGTTGAACTTCTGCCATTGGAAGATGACCAGATCCTTCTTTTTTAATTGCCTTCTACAAATCAGCATACTACCGTTAGGTTTTATATGTTTGAACAAAAAAATCTAACTGTTGCAGTTGTTTTTCTCATGGTGTCAAATCGAAGCGCAACGGCTAAGCAGTAAAGATTGCCTTTAACAGCTCTTTGTGTTGGAAAGTTGAACGAGCAATTTCAACTCAAAATGGGAAAAGGCTATAATAGCTGCCACTGACGAGCGTAGTTACTTTTGTCCAAATCATTACTCACTTTCCATTTGCTAACAAAATTTTGGAAATATTATAACCGATACGAGTAAATTGGCATGAAAATTTGTGAAAAGATAATCGATAAGAAGCAGTTAAGAAAGTGCGGTCAGTGACTCAGTCTACTGTGCAAAAAAAAACGCTGTGATTAGCCATCGTGGGGCACCTATGAAGTGCTAAATATGCGAGAAAAAATAATATAGGCAAAGAAATCCGAAGGTGAAGCGCTTTCATGAACAGAAAATGAGCATTTCGTTGTGGAATGGATTCATGGTTGAGTCGTAGGTAGGAAGGCGGATCACACCAACATATTCAGTAAAACGGTACCATTTTGGTGCTTTATTAGTGGCAGCTACTTTTTGCAATTTCTAGTTCTTGCTGTGAGTGTCGATCAAGAACTGCTACAAATGAAGATTTTATGAGGTCATTGGCTGCGTAGCACATCCTAACTTTAAATTGCTCGTAGCTGAGTATGTTCAATGCAAACTATAAACAGTTTGCATCCAGTTAAAATATGTTCTGATGTTAAAACCTATGCAAAAATCTATATTTTTTAAAATGCAATTAAACTAATAAAAGTATTTACCTGTGTGAGCTCTGGAATTTCAACTTTAGCCATCGACAAGCGGTAATCGCACCAGCTGGTGCTCAGTGAGAATAGTGAGCACCTGATCGATTTCTTATCACTGACTCCTTATGGAATTGTATTGTCATGAAAAAGTATTATTTGAGAGTGCTGCTCACAACTGCGCATAGAAAGACATATTGTGCTTTGTCATAATATGTGTCACGTCAAGACAAATTTTCTTATCGAGGCCGCTCTCCAGAAGCGTCGTCGTTCAGGGCTTATATACCATCATAAACTTTTACTGGTGCGAAATAGTTTACTCTCAATTCAGCAGAAGTAATATTAGCCATCTTTCCAACGATAAACCTTGCAAACAATGAAGACATATTGAGTTAATCTATACTTTGAAATTTATTGGATACGCTTGCAATAAATTATAGTTGTTCGCGGTTGCATCGATGAGTTCAATATGCAAATGCTTTCTCGACGACACATTCTGGATTGCACAATGCAAATAATGCAGATGCAGAAGTTGAAAATATGCAAAAATAGATGAAAAGCATCTTATTTGATCTTCTGCTAAAATTGCACACTCTACTGTTCTGCAAGATTTCTATTCATTTAGATTTATTTGTGGATGATAAATGTACCCATCCGTACGTGCTGAGTATCTTCGCCTCAACTACCATCAATTCTGATGCCTAGCGGTACTGGTTGGTATCCGTGATCCAACATTGTGTATTTTTTTTGCGGATGAAAAGTGCCTGATCAGCACTTTAAATGATGTTTTCAGAAGGGTTTAATGCTCAATGCGATGAATGAACGCGGAACTGAAGGGCGCCAAATACTGAATACGATGGAGAAGGCATACAATCCTCAAATTCTTCGCTCATTTCTTCTAGGACTCAGTCACGGCCAATGTTTGACTTTAATAGCGATCCGTATTGTGCAGGGTTTTCGCTGCATTCTTTCGCGCTACAAACGTACTTGAGATCTAACATTAGCGCTATAAACCTACGTCGAAGGATTGCTACATGGCTTCTGGATTAGACGTAGGTAAAAACGCATCTGTTTCTCCAGCAGTTTTGGCGAGGTTTATTTCTCGTATAGCGCCCACTTTGTTGATTCGGCGCATTCAGTTTTCGATACTGGCGTGTCTCTCTAATGCGTTGTCCTCCCTTCATTTAAGCACATTTGAATGTCGCCTATTAAGATCGTTGACGAGCGATCGATTCCTTCTTTCTTAGCTTCAACCGAACATTTATATGGATAAAAATATAGATGTGTATCAGCGAAATGTTTACTTAGTGCAAAAAAAACGCTTTTTAATAGCTTTTTTTGATTTGTTTATTTCGGGAATATTTATTTTTTGACTGAAATTTTTGAATACTTTTGCTCCTATCATAATATATACCTATAATCATTTTATACGGCGTAAAATTTTTCAGTTAACGCTGTACGATTGTTAGCGGCGGTGATCATAGCATTAGGAATTTCCTATCGTACTAGCACTAATTAATTGTTATTTCTTCTGGTCTTGCTATCACTTACTTGTTACATTTCCCTTAAATTTGCAGTGTTATAGTTAGTTATCTGCTTTAGCAATCCTTTCATATTTCACTGAGACACTGAAATTATTCTTACGTCACATAATTTGCCCAAAGAGACTTATTGTCTCTTCTGAGTGCTCGAGCGATAAATCTGAGAGCAGGTTTTCGAAGTGCTTTATTTACGACTGCTTGAGACTGGCTTTTTAGGAAGGGAGAAGGAAGTAGGACAGAGAGGAAGAAAGTGTTAAAGCTGCTCTGCATGAGCGGTTATTTTTATCTCTTACCCACTTCGGAACAAACACTTCACGTCCTGTTGTTGCCAAAGATGATACATCCTGACTTTTTCATAATGCGATAAGGCTAAATGCTATTCAAAAAGGAAGATCAGCTGCATTTGTCCATGAGATAACGGAAACGAACGTCTTACTGATTCCAATAAAATATAATTTAAAGCAATGTGTCGATGTCTTCTATTATTTGTAATAAGTCGCCTGAAAGCATGCAGAGATGAAATGATGCAATAAAGGAAATCACCATACTGATAAGGAAAGGGTACTTAATCGGCTTCAGTGAAGCCATAAAACTCGATCTTATTCGATCAGAACTAGCCAACGGAACAGTAATACATAGAATGAATAATCTCAATGAAATGTATTTAATAAGGTGAGAGAAGGACGTATATGCCGATATATGCCAGCTGATTTACGCCGACATGTTCACCTCATGTTAGCGTTATTAAAGTGAGCATTTTTTGAAGAAGACTGTTATATGTTCTAAGTGTAGTTTCATAAAATATTGGCACTATTGATATGCGTATCGTTGTAGCTGTAGTCGGCTATCTGAATCATATTGTTTCCGCATACGTTACAAATAGCCTAGCGCTAAGTGAGTTGTTTCATAACAATGAACTGTATCGGTTGAAGCGTAGTAGGCGAAACCGCAATATCAAAATAACACTTGATGGCGGTCATTTTTTTAAGTTTCTTTTTGCAGATGTATTCATTGCTTACGCTTGTTACCGCCAAGAGGAGAAATAAGCTTATTACAAGGTAAGCAGAGCGGTTTCAAGTAGGGGACATCGATATCACGAAGCGGCAGCAGTTTATAGGATCCTGTGTTATAATCGAATTTCATGCTTCAGTGTGAGCGAAGAACGCAAAATATGGCACGTGCTTTGCGTTCCTTCTATGTAGTGTTTTTTTTTCTGCTTCAGCATATGTTATTTTATTGCCTCTCTTTAAAATCTTCCATTGCTTGTTAAGCCTTGATTTCTCATTTACAAGGAGCCGATCTCAAAACTATGGTTTTGGCTCATTTCCGCAATTATCCCTTATAAATGACTACATATTTCGAATGCTCTCACTCCCCTCCTATTATATTTTTTCCTTCTCTTCGAGAAAATTTTCAGCACTCGTCTTTCATTTTTCTCAGTCCGTTGTACTTTGTTCACAACAGCAGCTGTCATGCGATCTTTGTTCAACTTTATGAAATAATTTCTCAATCGGCCCTCAAGAAGGCCTGAAAAGCGATTTGCTTCGCTGACTATTGAACCAACTTTGAACCGCTATGTTTACACATAGGTCAAAGGTTGTGTGATACTTTCAGTGCAGTCATGATTCTCTATTAAGTAATTCACTTCACATTTACCACTCATTTTCTATTGAGATACGGTAAGAATGGCAATTTGTTGAATATCTTTTTTTTTTAGAGGAACGTGCAAACGGATGGGCGGAGTCGATGAAAAGAGGCAGCACACAAAAAGTAGCTTTATGTAAGTAGCCGGCTAATAGTGACCAAGTGTGACAGCTCAGAACTGAGAGGCTTTTAGAAGAGGAGTGGCTTGATTCTCATGTAAGTTGACACCTGAGATATCCACACTTCTCATTTTGCTCCACCTCTTCAGACGTTTTCACTTTCATCCGGCTACTCCGCACTGAAACAACCAGCCTATAGTATGGTGTATTTCTTAGTTAGTGATGCGATAGAATGGCGCAACTAAATATGTCATTATTTGCATCGCAAGCTTTTGAACATTTCGCAGCAAATAATTTTATAACATTGCTCTCATCTAATTACTCTCTTTGGCAATATTTTCGTGTTACATGAATTCTTAGCAATTTTTTCGCTAGACGTTTTCACAAATTGTTTTCGATATTTCCCGAAATATTTTCGCTAATTCTCACATTCGCATACTGATCGGTTGGCAATAAGCTTTGATGTATTATGAACAGTCATTTAACATATCAATGAATTTTGAATCATCAAAAAAAAAATGGCTCTGCTTGTTATAGAATCAACAAGAGATCGATGTAGCCTAGTATCGGCGCAAAATGACAAGGTGCCTGGATTTCATTTTCTTTCCCAAAATCGCACTCTTTAGAGCACTAGTGATTCTCAACGTGCAAAGCCAATCGCTTAGAGTTGAAAATTTCAAAGCGTGATGACGATGCGGAGAACAACATGATGATGGGGGCATCAGGGCGTGATATGTCGATCTGCTTATTCGGATTATATGGATTGCTCCATCTGATGTTCGGTGTTCCGGCCACCTTGAGTAGCAGGACGATGGCAATGCATGTTCCGCATTGTGTACTTCGTTGTAAGGATGCGCACATGCTCGAGGTATCCCACTTGTCCACTAATTATTTTTCTCTGATGTTATCTGTTGATGATAGCAAACCGTTAGACATAATTCTTAAATGTCTAGCTTGACTCGTTGAATGCGAACAGAGCACATCCGCTTATCGTTTTCACTGATGGCATTTAACTCTAATTATGTCACAGACAAAGTTCATTTTAAGGTTTATTTTAAAGTTTGTTTTGAGCGGATTTAAATCGCAGACTAAGTAATTTAAGACAAGGTAGACTTACCGGTTGAAACAAAAGAATAGCATGAATGGTCCAGTTAGGTAGTATGTCTGACAGTGCTTTACACGATTTACTACATATTACTAATGACATATTGTTGACGGTGGATAAAATTTTCCATATGCAAAAACTGAAAGTTGAAACCGTCGGTGCTATTCGGTTACAGATGGAAAATGAATGGTCAATGGATTTCGCCTTCCCACTTTTGTCATTGCTGAAAGCAACGGGCAGTGAGGTTGCTGCATACAACAGAGCGAAAGAAATTTGCCGGTAAGTGGATATTTTTTGATGACTGTTACAAATTATGGCCATCATTAACAAATTTCTGTATTTGGTCATGGTTGCAGTTCATGCTTTTTGAATTTCTAGTTCTTGGTATTATCGATCATGATATATACTAACTGAAAACGCTTTTCATAATCGCCGATATGATCATTTTCAATATTTAGCGATTTATATGTCTGTAAATTTAGAGGACAAAATTCTTTTCAAGTAAGTTTTTCTCCTATTTGAAAACTGTCACCCATTGCTCTAGCAGTAAAAATATTGTGCATTTCGAGTGATACAAAACCAAATATGAACCAAAGCAGGGAAAAGAAGAGCGCCTTTCTTTTTTCTAGAGTTATTACTCGTCATTTTTCAAATGAGATGCCAAAACGGCCAACGCTTATACGACTTTTTGAGTGTTTTGCGCACAATTTTGCTGTTAACTCTTGGCGACTTACTCCCTCGTGGCCAATCAAACGCTTTTCCGACAATGTGGTGCAAACACTGAATGCAACTTGCCGGCTATTGCTCGCCGATCAGCCAAAACAGTTGCATAGCAAAGCTAATGGCGATATATGGGAGGTATACGCCAAACAACGTTTTTTCACGTGAAATATTCTTGTATTCTATATACTTTTATCCCTTGCGCTCCCGTTTAAAAACTCACTTTTTTTTTTTAAATTGAAAGAAATCATAGGTGAATATACCAAAAAGCATGTCAAAAGTTTTTATTGCATTGTGTAAAAATATTTTAAAATTTCATTCCTTTGATAGCGGATTAGAGGTGATCCAACCTTCATAGAAAAAAAGGAACAAAATTTATAACACGTTAGCATTCTCACCGTTTGCAACCGCAATCACACGAACTAATTCGATGTGCTAATTCGTCAAAATAGAACATTCCTTGCGAAATTTTCGTTCAAATTTTTGCCACCTTTTTAAGAGACAATCAGAGAAAATAATAGGCTTATCTATACGAACCTGATTTGAGAATGCTTCGAATTTAATTTTTATGTATGCTGCATAAATATATTGCAGTTTACATTTCACCCCATTCCGTCTAGTAGGGTAAGCAGAACGTGGTACTTCATCTCAACTGCTAGGTTTTAGCATCAATCCCACTAATAGAAATTCATGAACCGCCTGTACTAGCATCTGGAGTGCATTCTCACAGTTATCACAGTTCAACAGTTACATGAGCATGAAGCATCTATATTTCTAGAAGTAATTTTAGGCATTAGCAGGACGCACGCAACATCCCTACCTGCATGTTTTTTATCACCAATGAGCATTTACCTACAATCATACATTGTGTGATGCTCATCATGGTGTTTAACATGCGCTGCAGAATAAAATTCACTCTTTAGGTATTCGACCAAATTTAAATCTTTTGCTATCTATTAGATTTTCTTCTGTATTCCCATTCAACACAAAGGGTAAAGTTGAAAGGTGACCTGCGGCTCTACATCCAATGCTACTGTGTTTCTTTTCCGCATTCTGATTGCTAGCCTTTAAGGTCATATGCATGCACGTTCTTTTTAAATGAACCTGCCACATTTGAAAGCTTCTGCAGTAGCCTGGTAGTTTATAGTAGACTAACAGTACAGAGAACGAGGAGGAGTTAAACTGTGCTGACTACACTACGTCATTAATATAGATAGAGAGGATATAAGAAATCCATCATATATTCTGCGAAGAACCGTGCTGTTTAATGAATATTGTAATTCTGTATAGTGTTAAACGGCTGAATCCGCTTCAAATCCTTGTAGCATGTACCCGATAGATTCATGAAATAAGCTTGGAGAAAATTTTGAAGAAACATAACGAAACTGCGCTTATCGTCGTCGTGGGAATTGGTGACAAGCAACTAGCCTGTTGCAAGAAGCATCCTCTCTTTCAAATGGGCATTGTGCTGTGTTACGATCGGATGTCTGAAACATGGATAAGCCTAAATTACAAAGTGCACTCATAAAATTATATGCGTAATATGCGCGCTGAAAAAAGAAAAGGAAGTCGAAATAGGATACAAATGGGCGCAATGATACGGTGGCAGTGCGATTCAATTCCCTGAGGGGATGTTCCCACTTATTCGCTAATAAAATATGAGCGCATTGGATAAGTCAATTCATACAAAGTAAACACTTTGCGCCGATAGAGTTGTGGTGTACATCGTTGCTGTCCATGTGATTCGCATGACGTCCACGAGAATTGATCGTTGCGCTAACCTTCGGCTGCTTTTGCTATTAGCTGAACATCTTGAATGGCAGCGAAATGATGTAAACGACAAATCGACGAGTAAAAGTAGTGAAATCTATTATGATACCGTAGGATGTTTTCCTATCAATAAAAGTTTCTTAAAAATGCTTATTATGTTTAAAATTTTACTATGCTGTGCAGTCTTTGTTCAAAGAGGGTGGTTTATTAGTAGGAATGAAGCATTTCTCGCTTACAACCTTCAATATTTGATAGTTTAGAACGGATGCATGTCGCGAGCATTATTATCCATAATTTAAATTATAGTGCTCAAGTGAACGGGTATGATTTTTTTTTCCAGATTATTAGATAATAGGCGAAAAAAAGCAGATCACAGAAATTGAATCATTATTGCATTGCGCGAACGTTTTAAATGAATGAAATCGAAATTTTATCATAACTTGCTCAACCAAACTTTTCCGGGCAAGAAATGAAGCATACAATATCATCGCTTTGAATGCCACAAAGGAAAACCTATTCTAAAACAATGTTTTAAACATTAGTTGAAAATTCACCTACATATATTTTTACTGTATGTGAAAATTACTGTTTTTGATTATATAATATAGACTCATTCATTTCATCTACAATTATAAATCTATTCACTAAGAAAGATGTGCATCAAATGGAGCAGAAGTGCTATTCGATTGTCGTACAGTAGTATTTAATAGTAAATAAATTGCTGGAGTGTTTATGAATTGCGTGTATACAACGCAAATAAATCGAAGCGAATAATAAGCACTTCTGGACACTTAATATGAATATTGTCCAAATAGCTGTTTAGTTTTTTTTTTAAACGAATTTGGCAATTTATTGTTTTAGCCATCTCGATTTAAAAGTTATATCAGGCAAACACTTTTTGTTTTAAAAGTAATTATTACTATGAAACTATTTGGTAGCGTTCAGGAGCAATGAGCTGCTTGGTGCATGTTTGGATTCATGCAATAGCTCGATGGAACGAACCATTTTACGGATGGGATTGACGCCTTGGAGAGACATCTGCTCCAATCTTCAAGGTGCTCATTTCACTTCTCATACTGAGATCTGCTTTCGAAGAAGCTTTACTGTCGTGTCTTTTATATGCTATTACTTTACCATTCTACGCAGTCATGAACAAGAGAGTGTCATAGTTATTCGTGAAAATAGTTTTGAGATACCACAGTGTCCTACCAATGCAAGTATAGTTTCGATATAAGATGCATTCACAAAATGTGTGCGAAAAATCTGCAGTGTTTGAAAATCTCCCAAATTCGCCCTTCACGTGCAAGGAGCTCAAATCTTTTTGCACGAAACCTTCTATTCACATATATTCTGTTGCTGTGTTACTAAACGTTGTCGAAACTGATGTTGTTGTTGTTCAGAACTTCGCGAACAATTTCCATGTTGGCGCTCCAATGTGCAGAATCTTTCAACGACATGTCGCGTACAGAGCCTCGAATTGCGGGACAGTTTTGAGTTTCTAACGAGGAACGACTCTGTATCGGCTACGCAGAAAATCTGCATGTAATATTTTCCCAACATTTGCATATGGCAGTGTACTGCTGTGTTCGACCTTGCTAACTCAGTTTTGCATAGCTAGAGAAAGTAAAGAGCAAAGAAGTCTAAGAGAAAGAAAAAGTGAGCGCGTGTCATCATGCTCATTATTACCTCCGAGTTTGGGTAAATAAGAAAGGTAATCTTACGAGATTGTATGAGGTAATGTTTTACTATGCATCCTTAATTCATGTGATGTTGTGCCTTCAGTTTCATATTAGACACCACAAGTCTCGACCACTCTCTTAATTAACTTATAGCTGAGCTTACCTTTGAGAAATCCTTTCAAACTGAAGGTTTTCTTTTTTAGCCGAATCCACTTACAAATGCACTAAATGGGTTTTTTTAAATTGCCTTATTGTGCAGTAAACGTTTGACAACAATAAGATCAGAACAGAAAGTTTATTTGATCTCTGTTCAACGCTTGGGACACATTTTTTGTTGCAGATCATTATTTCGACATGAACTTTTTATCATTTCGAGGACCAAAAATTGTTTCATATACACCCTCACATTTCCACAACTACTGCGCACATATCTGTATCGAATTCTCCGTTGCTAACAATAAAAGCATTCAGACTATTCTATCATTTTTTAAAATCATAAGCAATACTCCCTTATTTTTGCCGTTTTCTATCATTGAAAAGACCTTCAACGAAAATAAAAATTCCACTTGCTGAGACAAATTTCTATACAACTTTCATGTAATATAGGTTAACAACACCTATTTCGGTTAATTGTAATATTTCTATTCTCAGAAGATATTTTACAGCAATCTCGATAAATTGTCGGCATGCTCAGTGAAACAATACGGTCTATACTGTGGTGCAGAAAGCGAAAAGGTGAGTGTTTCACATTTTCTTCATCAAAATCGACAAACTTTTAGCGCATGAAAAAATGGGAAACACCTTAAAGATTTTGCCAATTTTATCGCAACTTTGAATCGTTACTTTACGCACTAATTTCTACTCACTGAACGATATCATGTAGTATAATTTATATTAATCTTTTATTAGTATATTATTAGTTACTTATAAAAGCATAGAAAGACAATATGGGTGGAAACCATGAGCTCTTGAAAATTTTAGATTGTAGAAAAATGCTAATTAACCTCTAAACTTTTAAATTCGGACCTAGATTCCATAATGACAAATGGTTAATATATTCGCCGCTATGTAATTGTTGTTTATTTTTTGTAACTCACATTTTCTACAATCTCATATGGAAAAATTTTTTTACAAAGGAACAGCAGTTATTCTAATAATCAATGTGTTGTTTTTATGAATACGTGAATAATGAGTTAAATAAAGTTTATCGAGCGACTGTTCTCGATCAGTCGAGAAGCAATCAACAGTATGATGAAAATGAAATACGCTATTCTTCCGACCGCTTGTAGTATCGGTCCATTGAGGAGGGATGTCTACTCGAGTGAACTATTCACTCTCAACGGAGCTTCTCGCGCATATTCCTTATTTTTGCTTTTGCTTATATTGTATTCCCTCTCTCTAAATTTGACGTTGTATCACGTACCTAAAGGTGGGAGGAAAATACATCGATGAAGACACTAAAACTGGACGAAATTGGGCTCATGAAAACGATAAATACGTATTTGTATGCGTTGAAGCAAAAGTTTCCTCTTGCTAGTCACTTCTTATCTTCGATTCGAATATAGCAATTTAGTGTTGATGCAGAGATTTAGATAGAATTGGATCGAAATTGCTGTATACACAATGGTGCCAATTTTCTTGCGCGATTTGATATCAATAGCACTGATGAAATGCAAATATTTTTGATAATTAAATTATGCCACTATAATTTCCTTTAAGTTTAGCAATTGATTTTAATGATTTTCGGAGGTGGCTTATCGTTCGTCTAAGTAAAGAAATGCTAAGAACCATAAAAATAATCCAGGTAGACGCTAATATTGAATAACCGAATTGAACGATATAATTATAATAGAAAATTTAACTGCAATATGTAAGCATTTTTTTTTTCGTTATCTATTGGGCAATTGATCGAACAACTTGTAGCGGGAAGAAAACATTGCCCGAGCAAGAATAAAACACATGAGAATGACAAGAGTTAGAAACGAATGTGTGCTTCCATCGAAATTACTTTTATGCAGATTTAAGATCACAAATTTTTTTCCCCATATATAGATGGATAATTTGCAAAGAAAAGTAGCACCCTGTGAAAAAGCTCATCGATTTGAACTGAAGCAATTTTGCGATTATGCTCTAAGCATATCTGATATATTAGAGGATTCTCCATGAAGAAAAATATTTTGTACAAAAACATTAGTATCTCGTTCTGTAAGAGAGAGAGAGAGAGAGGGAGAGAGAGAGAGAGAGAATTCTGTAGGGAGATTTCTATACGGGAAAACATACTCAATGATTAAAAGTGCATCCTTACAGCAAGGAATAGTTGTTGAGCATTTGGCAAAATTAGGTAGTTACTTCTTCAAAGGTAATTAGGACTACTGTGAGAAATCACCGGAAAATTTTTGAAAGGCATCTCTTCTCATTCATCTTTTAAATAAAATGTGTATTTAACCGTTTTTTTTTTCAATTCATAGATGAAAATATTTCCACACAAGTGCGAGTCTTTTAGTTATCGAATAAAGATGCTGTTCAAAAATTTCTTCGCCTTCAAGTGGACATGGTATTTTCTAAGGAATGTTTCAGCTTTTATTTGTATTGTAGTGTTAAAATGCTGTGCACGAATATTGCATATCACATTGAAAACAATAAAATCTGATTGATGTATTCTTGCATGCCTTCTTGCCTGCTCTTATGTATACCATCACACATTTTCCACTTAGAAAAAATTTCAGAAAATGGCATATTTGATAGTCTTTATAGGCAACACTTTAAAAATATAACTTCAATTATCGCGAAAGTTACGTGAAAGAATCTAATTTTTCTGCAATAACTCAAATTTATTCCATTCAATTTCAGTCTTTTTTTTTCGATGTAACTTGAAAATGAAATAGAAAAACAGCTTTTCATATTCATCTGAGTGCATTCTACAACGAATGACTTTTAAGAAACCGCTCATGCGAATCGAAAATGTATTCACAATTTTGCACTATTGCTGATGGCTATCATGCGATCAATTCAGTGAACTTTAACTGCTCGCAGAAAAATGCGATATGAATCAGATACACTTGTCAGGGAATCATTATCATGTTTCCTTCCCCATGCAACTCCCCTTTCCTACCTGTCCCTCCTCCCTCTCCCATTCCCCCTTGGAATGCTGCAGTCGAGTTGACCGAAGTTATGTTACATATGAGTACGAAGCCAGTGAATTTTCTTATTTATTTAGACCTTTATTGTAAGAAATGAGCGCTGCTAATTGAAGGTGTATTGTATAATAATGAATGGATGCGCTGCTGCAGCGCACAGAGAGCGGTGATTGCCGGGTATAGTTAACACGCCTCATCTTCCAGCCATACAAAAAGATAGCCTTCTTTTAGAGCATATAAGGCGCTAGAAAAGTTGATTATATCAATAAAACGAAACTATATACTTATTAGTGTGCCTTAGTTTGCATAGAATGCAAAAAATAATCCGCCTATACGCAACTGTTTCTGTTGGAATCGTACTCCGGCACAAAACTTCTATAGTACAGCTTGCCAGATCGAGTACTTTTTTTTCAACTTATAGGACGTGCGCATTGATGCATTCATACTGGTCAGCCAGCTCGTACAAGTCATCAGTAGAATACTGTTTACAGGAAACTTTAAGATTAGATGGGACGAAAATCCGACCAATAGCAAAAATCGCTTCAATTTATGAGCATGTTGAAATGACTATAGTTCCTTTCGAAATTGCTGGATCAACTTACTTACTGATAAAGGTTTTACTGTATAGCGCACATTGCATCCATCACATTTCGCGCTTCAAATTTATTTTCAGTTTAATGTCACAAATTAAGAAAACGCACAAGAAGTATGCATTCATGAGCAGCAAGAAAAAGCAAAATATTCTGAGCTGCAATCCTGGCCAATAAACATTCAATACGTTGGCGCAGCAATAGTGTGTAGGTCGAAGCGACTCAGGTGCGATTTAACTGAAGGAAGGTGGCATTAACGATGTCGACAGGAAGCAGGTTCCATATCCACATAACGCGAAACTGGAAACTGTGCAGAATGTTATTTGTATTGTAGCATATTTTAGCGTACTGAAACTAATGCCAACTTCGACTTCGAGAAATGGCAATCTGAAGGTGCGAAATTTTATTAGATTGCTGCATCGATATGTTGTGGTCTGTGTTGAAATGCTGCTTCTATGATATAATTATGCGCATTTGCGTTGTTCCTATGCTGCACTGCTTCATTGCAGTCTTCTTTTTTGTTCTCTGAATAAATTTATTTCTCTGAAGAGTATTTCTGATAGTGGGATGCCGGAAAAAGCTGCACACAATTTTATAACATAAAATCAAGTTAAACTTATACTTTCTGCTTGAAAATATTAAAATTATTTCATGTTCTGTAGTGGTCTTCTTTGCATGTACACATCGGCTAAATATCCATAACGGATATCATTATGGTACTGCCAAGACAAGTTATATATCGAAGCAGTCTCACTTAATTACTTCCGTTTTCAATGTCTCTATGATATAGCCTTCCGCTTTTGTTGCTCAGACAACACTGCTGATATGTATTCTGTAAATAATATCCACATATTGGCCGATGTTACTGGATTCATAATATAGCAAAAATTAATCTTTTTTGACATAATAAAATCCTAATGTGA
Source organism: Ascaris suum (assembly GCA_013433145.1). Classification (NCBI taxonomy): domain Eukaryota; kingdom Metazoa; phylum Nematoda; class Chromadorea; order Rhabditida; family Ascarididae; genus Ascaris; species Ascaris suum. The sequence continues at coordinate 3,357,133 of CM024187.1, forward strand.
GAAAGTTCGAAGGAAAGAAGTGACTTAAATCTTTAATGATTTGATTGCGCAGAGAAGAGTGGTGCAGAGAATGAGTGGTAGAGTAGAAAAGTTTTTTTTTTTTTGGCGAGAAATGGAAAGAATAAGGAATGGTCTGTGAGATGTGAGAGTCATAGCAATGCTTCTATCAAGCATTAGCCTTCGCCAAACACATATGCTTTCCAATGAACTGTGAAGCGTAGAGCGTGGGCGGGACAATGATAACAGCGAATATGTGCCCACATATTAATAGCAAGATTAAGATTTGCACATCCGCTGTAGCAGCGTATAGGTAATTATATTACTAAACGAAGGAGAGGAGATCTGCGCAACACTTTTCTATACAATGCTCATCTCAAAACTCATCAAAATTGTCCTGGAAAGCTGGTTGATATCTTTTAGTATTTTGTAAAAACTTGGATTTTAGTTCAGCTGAGCTGATTTTTGGACTCCCAACAATGGGCTAGTTTCAGCAACATACTAAACATATACTTATATGAACTAAAAAAGAGGGATGACTGTCGTACACAAAGTGGCTACTTCAGTTCTGCATACTCAAACCGTTCCACTTTATTGTCTTCGCTTATATGAAGAAATTCTATCGATTCAGTACGAAGGAAATCGTTATGGAAATGTATTTAGGCGCCGTTTTCTTTTCCTTCCTATTGCATTCGACAAATGTGCTCTCTTCTTTAGGTGCCTTCTTCATTCAGCAGTGAAATTTCCTCTTCCCTTTGTTCCTACATAGAAGAGTGGTTTATTTTAGATTTGGCAGCAATTAATTTCGATTAAAATGAATCATAATTGACTAATATTTGATGCAATTCAGCCAGCGATAACTCTCCACAGTCTTTGCCGAACAAATCACTCATAATTTCCAAATTACATTCTCCTAAGCCATTGCCCACATTTTCTGTGGAAAATAATTCTAAATCAACTGCACCTATACGCGCCCACATATTCACCAGTTATTTAGCACCAATTGCAACTTCACCTTTGCTAGCGTGTAAACTATTGTACGATTGCATAAACTAAAATTATTAACGAATGTAAAAAATTTTCCGCAAAGCTCATCTTTAGGGACAAAAGAAGTGGGGCACATCTTATTAAGCGCATGCTGATAAAACTTATCACTACAAAATAAATAACCGATGAAAATTAACAATGTCCTTGCAAAATGTCGACGGTTAAGTAAACAGTTGTGAAAGACAAAATACTGAATGACGCTTGTATGGATTATAAAACATTTCCATGACGCATGCGCAAATTAAAAATTTTTGTTTCACGCGTCACTGAAATTCTTTTTGAGATAACGGAGCATAAACTGAAGTAAATTTCAATGCAACTGTTTCGTAATATTACATTTTACGTACAGAAATCAGTGGAAAGTGAATATATATATATATATATATATATATATATATATATATATATATATATATATATATATATATATATATATATATATATATATATATATATATATATATATATATATATATATATATATATATATATATATATATGGATATATAAGAATTGAGAATTTGAGAATTTCTCACTGCTAATGTTGCATTGAATACAGAGCTCATATAAATGTATGCAACGTTATGGTGAGATGATGATGCCCGAAAACGAAAGGTTGCCATAGAAAAACTATTGTCAGATGATTGACATGACGCACTTTTTTATTCACTCTACTCTTTCGGCGTTGAAAGGTTGCGCTCATCTCATTGTACCAAGACGCAGGAAAAACGTAGGCGTGTGCAATATCGGGTTGAAAAATTCACATGTTTGCACGTGGTTAACATGTCATCAAAGGAGGGTTACTAACTGAATCTGATTTAGAATAAATTGCTTAACTATTACATATACTGTAAACAGTGAACTTATATAATGACTAAATTTGAAGATTCGATGAAAATCAAAGAAGTGGATGAATTTTTTTTCATTTCTGCGTAACAGAACATTCTCTTGAAGCTTCTTGAATTATGATCTTCAAAGGTTTCGCAATATGTGTTTGCAATTTCAAGCTTACTTGCTTTAATATACTTTCATGCCCGATTACAAGAATCCTAACAGTGGATGTATCCCATCACTATAGATAAAACTCTGAAGTAATAAATTTTCAAGACACATTCGAGAATTTGACTCACTAAGGGAAAAGGTGGCAGAGGTATTTCCCCTCCTAAAAAACTACGCAAAATGCGGTAATAAAAAACCGCGTGAACGGGCGGAAAGCAGTGAATTTTCTGCTCATTTTGTTACAGAAAAAGAGCAGCTTATTGACACCACAGATTCAGTGACAGAGTAGTAATACGACGTTGAGAGTGGATTATCTCAGAAGAGAGTGCGTTCAAGATAGTTCGGTTTGCATGGCTACGCATGATGGGATAAGCTTCCTTCCTCTCCGCCCACAATCGGTTAGTTCAGAATTAAAGATGAAACATTTATTGCCATTCAAACGAAGTCAGGGTCTTCAACCAGCACATGGTCTTCGAACCAACTGCTTATCCGATGGTGTTGCTGTTTCGAATGATGTGTGCTGCTCTCAGCGTCGTCATTGTGCTTATAACAGTGGGAAATAATGCTTTTCTTGTTCATTTCATGCAAACTTAATCAGGGCATTGTCACTTATTGTTGATACCATTTTGTTGTAACTCTAGCGGCGATAACGTTGAGAGGAAAACCGAGTGGGGCGCGAAGAGACATGGAGATAGCCAGAGTCGTTTATCGGAGGGGCACTACAGCTCATAAAGAGCAAACTGGAGAAGGCGAGATGTCCCAAGAGAGCTGCCGGTCGGAGAGCCGTCGATGGAGAAGACTGACTCCGACGGATTGAGGCCGGCCTTGTATAGGCTTCAGACAGATCAAAAGCACATAAGTCGATCAATGACTTGGCGTTAAGAATAATGCTGTAAAAGCAAAATGTTCACTTTTACGTCACAAATAGATATCTTGGGTTGGCTCTTTAGCGCCATACCCAACACATTTAACACCTGGTGAACTGAAACGGTGCAAGGAGGCGACGAAACAAGAAAACATCATTGCGCTCCGAAGCGATGAAAGGTGCATTAGGGCTTACGTTAATGGATATGAGCTCGGAATATGATCACTCCCTATACCTTTTAATAAATTTCAACCTTTGTCCGTTTCTCTCTGTTTATTATCTTAGGAAGTCTTCATCATTTTACAAAGAAGAGATGTATAAGTTAATCTCTTACTGGTGTTTTTTGCAAGCTGATTCTGATAACATTCCTCCAACGAATCAGGGCTCCTCCAACATGACTTTCTTCCTCTGTGCTATTACTCGCTTAAAAGCTAATGATGTTTTTTTACTGTATGCCTTAAACTACCAACGAAAGGTAATGGCGTTCGAATAACGCTAAAAAACATTAAGCGCGTCGCTTTCGAGGATTTGAAGCATTCGAAAGAGACTGACTGTGCTAAACAATTTGGCGCAAATGCCCTTCGCTAACATTTGCGATAGCAACACTTAGTTGATATCAGCCTAAATAAAAGCATTCATAAGGCTTATATGTTTCCTGTTTTGTACTTTATTCCTCCAGGCTTACAACTCATCGCCTATGTTAATAATTCTTATTATTGTCATGCTGTTTCTCTGTTGGCAATCTTTCCAGCTAATCCAACTGGTTCAGTTTGATAGCCGTCTTCGTCCATAGACAGGATGATATATGCAATAATTGTCATTGGAATGCGCATAACAGGGCTAAAAACACCATCGCCCTAAAGAGAACGCAGCCACAAGGGTAATTATGAAGTGGTAACGGCGCTATGTGAGATGCGACAACAATAATTTTTCATGGGACGTTTCAGCTAACAGCATTACTCCGTGCTCGGTGAAATTTCGTCACTTTCACATCGTTGTTCATCTTAGCTGAAGATATTCTTAACAAAAAACATAACGTTATTTCAAGTGGTGTGTCTACTGAAAAACGGTAAAGTGTTTTAGTATAAACACTAGCGGGCATGTGCAAAAGGAAAAATATAGTAAAAAGCAACCCAAAATTGCTTTGAAAATGTAGTGATGGAAAAGAAAGGATTTTCAAAGCAATGGTGTTCCGTAGCGAACAACTCTCTAAGTTATTGCTTGATTCAGTGCCCAAAGGGAGAGATCAGTTACTAGCCTAAGAAAACTGGAAATTTCACTTTCTTATACATGACTTTTTTGGGGGATACTGATTCCTTACGTATGCTTTACCAGGATGTGAACGGAATTATGGTCTCTAAGATGACTGGTAATGAATGCAAAGATCGCATTTCTTTGGCCCTTTCAAATGAAATAACCCAATGGACAGACTTTTTTTCTGTAGGCTCGGTAAAGATAAAGAACTCCTCTTCAATGGAAAAGCCCATGAAAATATTTCTCTCCAATGAAAGACACCTTACTTCAAATTAAAAGAAGAAATACAGAGGTTGTGAAATAGCAGATCGTCTCTCGCAATTTAAAAACAACTAGAGGTCGAAGATAAGGTTATTTCACTCCCACCGTTACCACTTCTGAAGTTATTCATTCGGCATATCATCTTAACAGCAAATTTGCAGCGGATCATTCAACACGAACGTCACAACTGTTTGAAACGTTGCAAGGAAAAAAATTGTTCGGCCACAGAATGTGCATCTCTGTGCACTCAGCTGCTGAATCGAATGGCCTAACAATACCAAAAGTTATCCGCCGAACCTCCCCTACCGCCTCCCCCTACCTCAGTTAAATTCAATGTTGCACCCAAACCAAAAATGTTGTCATCCCAAATTCATAACAGCAACTGAATTTTTCACCAATAAAGTTGCAGTTTGATTCAAACGAATTTTGCCTTTTCTTGCATTCGAGGTGGAATTGCACAACTCACTCCGCATAAAAAACGAATCATGAAATGTGTTTCCCAATATTTCACCCACTCTCCTTCAGATTTTGAAATGCAATAAATCTTTTCTGTAGACACCAAGCGTGCTGCACATGCGATGAATGATGAGTAACTCAACGATGCAGTGCGATTGCGGACTGGACCACCCACGATGTTAGCAGGTTCAACAGAGTACAAAGCTTGCGAGTGGATAGTGTTTGCGAACTGCTAGTCGCAATAAAACAAAACACGTGCTGAAATTTTTTACGGCCACTAAGGCACATTTATTATTCTCGGCCAGAAAAGTTTATTGAGTAAACGGGCAAACACGCATCTGAGTAAAAGACAGCGAGACAAATCAATAAATAAAATTAGAGCATGATATGTGCGTTACATAATCCACCACAAAGTCATCGCCAGACTCTGCTTAGGATCGCTTTCTAGAATCGATGAATCAGCATTTCTGGTTTATTTTTCAAAAGTCCTGGACCAGACAATTTTGCTACCAGAAATAAGAAGGCAGTTTTATAAGTTTCATCACAGAAGATTTATCTTCAACATCTCGACTTTCGTGTGGTGCATCGAGCAACTAACCGATGCATTGGGGAAGCATATATCACGGGAACGTATTAATAACATCGCTGTCGAAGTGCAGTTAAAATCGACTCGTCATATACACAAAATCTAGAAGTTGAAATTCTTCGTCGATTAAAACGCACACTCCATGTCTTCCGAAACCATCCAATTATGAACACTTCTGACAAGTGATTCTTCGATTAACCGTTTTGATACACGCATCATGCGCAACATTCTCAGTGGTGAGAATGGGCACCGGTAGAAGGGGCCGTTCTTGCAGAACTTGCTATCCTTTTGCCTTCTTTGGTTAAGGATGAGTTAACTGCGATCACCATCGTCTTTCCAGCTAGTTGCATCAAAGCAACTTTTACTTCTGGATGGCGCAGAGTGAAAACTAATATGTTAACAGTGGTTTTAAGCATAATAAGTAGGTGTAAATAACGAGAGATCTCCTTCAACAAACCAAACACGAGGAATATATCGGGCAAAAATATTAGGAATATCGCTGGCACAATTGTTATACCTGGAATGGTTTACTTCTATGCACTTAAATAATGAAACATCGTTGATTCTAAAGCTACATAGTGGCGTAAAGTTGCAAATGCCCACAAAATACGCGAAGATTATCCATGCCTATCAAACCAGGGACGATTCAGTTTCCTCATTTAAGCATTAGGGCGTTTCTGTGGCACCGCACTTTAAATAACTTCCTCGATTATTTTTGGGGACTTACAGCTGGTGCCTCCATGAGCTATGCAAGAATGGACAAACTGACATAAATTGAAGCTGCCTGGGTATGAAATGGGCACGATTTTCATGCGATTTGCGGGAGATGGTGGAGTTCGCCCAATATGTGCCCAACGAGCTGAGCAGAATTTATTACAATCCACGTAAAAGTGTTGCACCAATGCTGTCAGCACAGGTTGTTCAATTTCACAAATTTTCTTTCGCAAACATGCACTCTGATTACCGTTTAGTAATTACCACCCTTACGTCATGGATGATCTACAGTAGGAGATAGATAACTTAGATGCTAAAATGTTTTCCGACTTGAGGAGCCTTGACTAGCAGATTTCTTATGCAGCACATTGCATAAATCATAAACATCTAAAATCAACGCCATCTTGTCTGTGTCAGACTTTATGTTCATGTTGCTATTCGTGACACACCCATTTTCAGTGAAGCATAAAACAAAAGTTTTGTAGGGATTCATTGCTTTAGCTTTTGCTCTGTGTTTCTTATGGGGATGAAAATTCGCTATAACAGCTAGCGTACTCTTTATGCTGCATCATATATTGCCACTGCAATAACATAAGAAGATTATTATCGTTTCAATCTCAACAAACACGACAGATGAGATATTAAACGTGCAATTCGATGAAGTGATTGAAAAAAAACCCCCCCGTGAAAAATATGACTCACCCACAGTTCTACAAGTAGATAACATTCGCCGGAAAACATACGTTTGGCCAAGTTTTTTTCTCGACTTTACTGCTGTCTACTTTCTGCAATAAAATTTACTCAAAAAAGCTGAAGACGAAAGGAACAAATGAAAAGAACTTGCACCATATTTTCACCAAAACGTTATCTTTTGAATGAAACGCTCCGAAACTATCTACTGAATCAAAGACTTCATACACTCTTGAATCTCATATATAGCAACCACTTCTGAAAATGCGTGTCATCGGTGTGCACATTCCGGATCATCTAGCAGTCGAAAATTGCTAGACGATTCTGAAGGTCAATGCATCATAGTTCGAAGAGAATCGAAGAAGGGAATGAAAGAAACGGCATACCAGATATATGAGAATTATAATATAGAGCACAATCGCCAACCAATGCAAAAGATTCGCAAACACCGCAAGATCAGTATGTAATGACTGGTGTTCTCAGATCGCACAAAACATTTGCCTTCTACGGGATTTGATAGCACACCAATAAGATACAGCGAAAAAAGTATAAATGACACCGTAAATGATGCTGCAAGGGAGGTAAAGCAGGAGATTATCGTCTAGAATAAATGAAAGAATACTTCCAAAAAAAAAAATTAAACGAAATATGATGCAGGAGGTCTGTAGGTGGAAAGACAGATGGGGATGGATAACATGGATAGCATAACCTGGATAGCAGTTGCTGTAGAAATAAGAAAAAAACCAGCCCGAAATTCGTCGATTCAGCTGCACTTCTGAATTAGAGAAAGAATGTATGGTTTAATGCAAGTTCGGTAGAAAGAAAGGCGAATGGAAGAGGGTGAAGCGAAAGGGGGAGGAGAAGTTGGAGAAGGAGACGGTAGAAAAAAAGTACAAGTCGGCACAACCAAAACAATTAGAATTAGAATTGGCACAAAATGAAAGATAAATGCAATATCGCTTGCTTTTTTGAAATAGTTTTCTTGGAAAGTTGTCATCATCCATGGAAATTATCGAGCTCTTATCGACTACATTGGCTCGGGCTCCATTTGCCTGAACGGAAAACTCACCCCAGGCTCAGTGTACTAGAACAAAGCAATCAGAATAGGGTCATTATATATATATATATATATATATATATATATATATATATATATATATATATATATATATATATATATATATATATTATAATATATATATATATATATATATATATATATATATATATATATATATATATATATATATATATATATATATATATATATATATATATATATATATATTATATTATATATATATATATATATATACATAAGAAACACCTTAGCACAAGCGTATGGCCCTCTTCACCAGCACTTCATTCTACTATAGCGTACAAACACAACGTCCTATGAACGGCAAGTACCAAGTGCTGACCTCGTAACGCTTTCAGTACTGAATTGCTTTCATCTTTCCAGTTATTCTATAGGACTTAAAAATGATAAATCTCCTATGAGGTCGTTGTAGAGAGCTTGCTCTGCATTAAGATCTCTCAAGAAACCTCTCACTGCAGTAAAAACCTCTTTGAAAGCAAACCATACGCAAAAAAACGAAATTATCAAGGTGAGCGAATGAATGGGTCAATGAGTTGTCAATGGTTTAAGAGTTGTCAATACTCACCGATTACTGCAATCCATGCACGCTTGTAATCGCTCTTATAGTATGATGCTGGAAGAAAGACTGCATAACATCTGTCACACGATATAAGAAGAACCGAAAAGCGACAAATGGTGTACCCATTAGGAAGAACACATGCGCAATCACATCAACAGCACACGGTAGATCGTCACCTGTCATGTTCTACGTTTACAAAAGTCTGCCATGATTGTTACAATGCTCAAGAAACTAATACAGACACCCACTGTGATTAGAAATGACGTTGCACTATAGCTACCTGATCGGTTGTAGCATCCCCAATAATTCAAAAGATCATACAATTTGGGGTCGAGGGCCAAAATAATGGTTTTCTGTAGGTCATAAGTGACCTCTTCCCAAATCTCAGTGAGCCAGCACAAATTTTATCTCTTTTAAAGAAAATTCCGTCACCCATCGCGAAAGCAGAGAAATCGGCGAATCTTACGATAAAAGTACCGAGTTTTGAAAAATTTTGAAAGCACGGAACGCTGTGGAAAAGTCCAAGGAAGCAACCTTGAAGAAATGATGCCCAAGGAACAAGCGAAATTGAAACCTAGCATAGGTAATCATCCGTTCTAAGTGATACACATGGAATTCTGCGATTTCTTCATAAGTTTTTTACTACGTATAGACCCATGAGAATCGAGCTAACGTCAGACAAGATCCTACAATAACTTTCGGATGGGAAAAAAATGATGAGAACGAGCAAAGCAGTGGTACAGACAGGCTATGCTTAACATTTGTTGTTTGCAAGTTGCTTTTTAGCTCGAGGTCCAAAAAATTTTTAGCAAATACATTCACCAACAACAGAAAAACAATGTACTTCAGAATGTTTAACTCCAGGGTGTTTACCAGAGTCCCGTCCCTGTCCGTAGGCGGCTTTCCTCCACACCTATTCCCGTGACACGCAGAATCAGGTTGCAGGGTGGGCGGTTGACCGCACCAGTGTTACATGTCTGAGACAGGCCAGAATCTATGAGCAGCTTCCCTCCTCTTTTGCGCACAAGTTCACATGGTTTGGAGCATGAAATAGGCGTGGAAGAAGTGTTGGCAATACGAGACGCCCTTCGCAAAGAAATTCGCTGGAAGTACAACGCATTTTCATATATTGTACATCCTTACTTTCTTACAAGATCACTAGGAAGATTGTCACCGAGCATGACCACCTTTCCTCGCGCTTCCCTCCTCAATAAGCTTTTAAGCAACCGACTTCATATACGACCGCGAGTAAAGATGTTTAAAGATGAGTGGAGATACTGCACCCCTTAGTCGTTTACTGCAGAAACACATGTACCCTTCTTAAGATCGTCACTTCTCATTCTCATAGTCAGATTTTTGCTTAGTGTGCAAATTTATTAACAAAAACCCATCCGTACGCTACCATGAAGATCACCAAAATTTGTTTGGCTCAACGATAAGAGTAGAAAGAATGAGAAAACGCCTAAATTATTGTGACTGCATATGTGATTCATGTAAAAATGTACGACTTTTCAGGAAAAAAAATGTAAATTAAAAGGAAATGAAGAGGAGAATTTGGCTAGGAGACGATTTTCGTCTTCAGGATTTGTTAATGATTAAAGATGGATTGTGGAAAAACTGTGGCTGGCGAGATATTTAGTGGAAAATAAATTTTAGCATAATATTTTTTTCAAATATTTGCCTACGGAAATCTACAGGACGATCGCTCTCCCAAAAATTGCTGCCATCTTGAAAGCTTTCCTCTGCCGTCTTAACCTGGAGTATATCTCTGTTATAGTACTGCCACGTTATTACGTAAAGATACTTCGACGCGCATAAATCGTCGATTTTCACACTTCAATTGTCTCCATTCCGTCGCTTCTCAAAGATCCCTCAGCAGTAATGAGTATCGAACAAACCTTTTAAGAGTTTGGCAATACCATTAAAGAAATAAGCGAAAATAAAAACCGAATCCATGAGAAGTGCTCCATTAACAACTATATATTCCTTGGCAACGCTAGTTTGCTTATATAATAATATCGCCGTTGTTGTTATTACGTTTAACGAGACGGTGAAGCCGCTTGCTGAAGAAAAAATAGAGTGAACACTTTCAAAATTTTCCCACATGAAAATTATTGCTTCTCTATTCATCAAGAATCGAAGACGTATTTGCTACGTGAAAAAAGTGAGAAAAAACTTCGGCTACTAGAATAATTAATCAAAGATTTTAAGTATAGTCTGATATATAATAGTGAATATGAACAAATGCCAAAGTGACATCATACTTCGTTTGTTTCGATGCGTAAAAATTATTGACCAATAATTGAAGTTTTTTTTTTCTCTGATGAAGCGGAACTTTGCTTTGATGTTGATCGTTTCATTACCACTGAGGCAAACTATTTTCATGAATCAAGTAAGAAATATCGTTTATCAATCACACAATACCCGCCTAATTCTCTTCATATCAAATCGTTGCTCAAAATTATTGCTCAACTTATGCATTACTTGCAATTCGATACTTTCGGATTTGAATCCGACTTTACTTGACGGAGTAAACCAGGGTACTATGATCCGAAAATTTGCACTGATTCCTCCAAAAGTCAATAAGCTAATATCGAATTGCAGCACTTCGTAGGCGACCTTCAATATCAAGTTCGAACTTGAGAGCGATCTTGACTCTATCAAATTTCAAAGACACAGCTCACTTGACTCTTGAACTCTCGATTCCCTCTTGTAGAATTTTTTTTTGCTGGCTTTTCCCCTTCTACTAGCCGTCGTTTCACACTACTTGTGCAATGTGATTTGAAAACGAAGTATCACTCATGATGATCATTTCGCAGTTGAGATATAATAGATAAAACAAGCTCATCTATGCTTAGAATTACACATTAAGCGGTCAATGAAATAACTATCACTTACCAATCACACTGAAAATGGCGAGGACTGGATCCATTATATTAAGTCCACAACGAGCGTCTCTAAGAATGCCAAATGTTTCGTTTATGAAGCGAGTGCAATCTGCATGAAAAACTGATCGTTTCGATGCTGTAATTGAAAAAAAAAAATTTTTTTTTGAGAAATTCCATCAAAATTTGTTACGAACATTTCACAACATTTAATTTCTCTTTTGTGAGAATCATTGCATATGTCATTTTATTGAGTTCATGAGTTCATTAAGTGTTAAATGCAATACGAAAGTTTTTATAGCGTTTAAATTATCAATTTGATAAGATAGAAAAACTATCAAAATATTTTTAAGCATATAATGAAATATTCTCCTCAAATGCTAACGTTATGGAAAAAACGTTCACAACGAAAATTAGGTGTTTATAATGTTAAATTGAATTAGAAACGAAAGGTGAGTCTTAATTGCTTCATGCAGTCTTAATAAAAGTCTTAATTGCTAATTGCTTCAGTTGTATCGAAAACTTTTCATTGTTTACATGTGAGATCGAAATCCGTATTAGATAAAACTAGGCTAAAGTTCAGGAAATTTACTCAAAGCTCCGTGCCTAGTTTAGAAGTGCACATACATGCGGTAAGTTTTCGGTTTTCAAAAAGAAAGTAAATAGACATTGCTCCCTCTTTTTTTTAAATTGCTATGAGATTATAAATAATCAATGGTTCCGATTTCAAGAGCATTACAGGTTATGACAAATATCAATGGTCGTATCAAAAGTCAGGGTTTCTTTCCAGAAATTGAAAACAGCAACAATGAACCAATTCAACCAAATTCAGAGGAAATGACGTAGAGAGCTCCAGCTGTATTGAGACTCCTAGAGCAAGATAGAGAATTCTAGAGTAAGATTTAGCAGGCACCACTCACTTAAAAACACCATGAAGGCCTAGAACAATACTGATGCCGATTTTAGCATTGCTGGATAAAAATTAACGCCTGACTGTTAGATTCGTTTCCAGATAAACTACAGATCAACCTAATGACCAAAATGAACAATAATTCACTCGAAGTGGACATTTGTGGAGAGGAGAGAATTCTGATCAATGAGCTCTGCGTCTTCAATAGTAAGGCGATGGGTAAAACCCAAGTAAATACAAGCACATTGAAAAGTGCTGTGATCTTGCAGAGTAAAAGCAAACCACCTGCTTTCAAATACATGCAACTGACGGTTTGTGCTGCATTTTAATACTTTCTAAAACATCCTTAATTTTTTTCTGGGCTGAAAATTTTCCAAATCATTCTGTTTGATGATTTGCTCTCCGACTCTTCGAAAGCCGGACGTCCATGGCGGTCGCTTTGTTGTCGTCCACCAAAACACTAGAAAAGCTATGCCGTGAAGAACTGCAATGAGGGGTACTAAATAGTAAGCCTATCATCTAGTCTTGCCTGATGCGTTTGTTTTCATTTGTAGCTTCATTATAGTGTTCGTACTCGCTGTTCGATTTTTCATGACCATTTTGCTTCTTTTGCCTGAGGCGGTATCCGCAAATGAGCAGTTGCACTTTTTTTGCTGATAATATGTTTGTGAACCCAAAAATATACAACTACGCCGTTTGATTCCACGTCTTCGTACAGTGAAACCTGGATTCCATATCCATGTGGAGCGCAATCTTGATTCCATATCCACGGTTAGCCGCACTTTGCTAGTAAAATTTGGGAGAGGAAACCAAGGCAGCCAGCAAACAAATATAAGATGAATTGATGGAAAGGCAAGAACCATTATCTCTTCAACTACAGGAACACCAGCCCTTCGCTTAGAAGGCTTAGATATATCCACTTTGCTAAAAGTTGTCAGGCAGACTTTGCAAACCTCAAGCTGCTGATAACTCGGAAGAACAATCGATCAGAGCAATTTCGAGTCGTGAGTGTGTTTCGATCAGAAACCATTTTCAATTCATAGTGCAAAGATCTATGCCCGAAAAATTCCATTGATATACTGACAAGTGCAACATTAATAACACTCAATCCTAATATATCTTCAGATAATTAACTGTTCATAAATATGTTATTATTTCAGCAATTGATGCGAAGATGAATATAGTACTGCAATGTAATTGGTAGGGGTTTAATTTGCGAATAAAAACACAAAGAAAACATTATAATTGATGGTGCAGTCGTTCAAATTCACAGAGGGATGAGAGCAGAATAAGCAATTCATTTCTGTGCATCATCCTAGAATTCATTTTTCCTACAAAAAATTGATTATTGTTCAAATGAATACAATTCATATCATAGTTAGCGAAAATCAAACGGTAATAAAGGAATATCTTTTATGAAACTCATCAAGTATTGCTGATGAAATCGATGTCCATAAACAAAGCGCTTATTTTAATAGCTCTTCTTTAGCTTGTGGTTTCATATGAGGTGCAAGCTTTTCGGTATATTGGACAAAACGATGACGTGGTTTTTGAAACAGAATCTATCTCTTATGATTACATGAATAGAATTATAGAGCCAAATTTTGACTGAATGCTTATTAACTTCGTACATTCGATAGAAGGAATGCACATAAAACAATAAATAAACTTTGGCTGTGACAGAACCAATTCCTGTGCGATGGCTAAACGAAGCAAGGTGTTTAAAAAAAAAAAAGCAAAAATAGATGTAGACATCTTAGTAAGTGAAATAGATACAAGTTTTATACCAAGAGTCAAAGGCACACTTAGTGCTGCAAATTCTGGCAAGCATTTTAAAAGTGAAGATTGATTTTCATTGCCGATTTCATTCAATCGAATAGACAACCAAAACAAAGTCATGACCAATCGTTTCCTCATAAAGTTTAAGCAGTAGATGAATACCAAGTTCGACGATCTATTATGTCGGCTAACTTTGTTGACATATTATGCTGATCTGAATCTTTCATCTTTTATCGATTCAGAAACCAAGATCCTAAAGTGTTACATCTTAACTGCTAATAAGCGTCTACCTTGACATCTACCCTAGGGAAGTGGCAATGAAATCATTTAATAAGATTCCTCTCAGATATAGTTAGTACTGATGGTGGCCAAACGAGTTCACTTAACGGCAAGGTTAGATTCCTCGAACTCGTTCGAATGACAGCGAGGATTAACTCGTAAGGCTTTAAAGATCGAAAACTTTTAGTCCCTCTACACTGAAAAAAAAAAAAAAAACTAAATCGTTAAGAGCGGAGATATTCGCATAATATCAACAAGATAAAAAGTCATATTCAGTGGGCAGCAATAATTGTCACCTTTCAAACACCGGTAATCAAAAAAAAAAGAAAATCAAGGGACTGCTGTTGTAGATTTTTTTAATGACATATGAGAGCAGCTTTGACGTAATTCAAGGATTCAATCATCAGCAAGTAGTCATTACATTAGCCAGCTGAATTTTTTCAATGGATGAACAAATCTGTCAGTACGAATACTCTAGTAGTGTAACGTCCATCAATACCATTCTACGATACTATAGTCACCAAACCTACACTTAAGCGTCGACGATAAGTGTAAGTTTGAAGTGTTCTCGAATAAGAGTGCGCGGAATCTGCTCTGAGAACTCTGACCATTCTCCATTTTATGATTTGCCGCTCATGCGTATTTCACAGCGATTTAGATAAAACTATCTAACTTTGCATTGATGTAACCTAGTACTGACCCATTTGAATCTATAAATTGCCACTTATTACTTGTAGCTGGTCAATATTCAAGAACTAATCTTCCGTTTCGCGCACATTTCCAATGACCACATAGGTTGCAATAAATCGTAGCTCGATTCGCGAACGAAAAAAAGTCCTATTTCGTTATGATAAGAAAAACATTACCCCTATTACAAAAAAAAAAAAGAATTCTTCTTCATATGCTGACAACTTTATTCTATCAGTGTTTCTGACGTTCAAACTACGTGCCTATTGACCGAATCAAGCCTTCCCTTTAATCGAAACATAAAATTTGCTTAAAGAACACAAGTTTAACATCGATACGGTGGAAAACGACATTCGATACTTTCGTTAAGAGATATAAAACAAGTAACTTAAAGCGATAGATTGCGCGGAGTTACGCAATTTTAGCTCACATTATATTATAGGTTTCTTAGACTGTAATGCGCCTCGACGTATAATCCATCAAATCAACTCATTGCACAGTGCGAAAAAAACATATGGTTAGTCAAGCGACGGTTGATTACTGTTCATCACCGCTAGTGCTAGAATATAAACGAAATATGCGATCGGTTTGCATGCTGATTTCAGGCATCTTTTACTAGTACACGTCAGGTGCAAACGTCAACCGGAATGAGTGCAACTATCCCTGGCATATCGAGATACTTTACTACTACTTTTTTCTTTCATTTTCACCAATTAGCGCTCCAGACCATCAACAGGAAAAGAATATTGAAAAAAAACTTACTATACAATGCTGCTATCACGTGCACAATGCTAGAAAAAAGTTTCCACATAACGGTTAGCCTATGGGTTCACATGAAAAAAATTATAAAAATCGAAGAATTAGACATTATAGTCTATTGACGCAATTCAGAGCCTTTGTCGGTATTCAAATCTATGCGTTTGAGAGAAATTACTTTATAAGAAGTCATAACTTCAGCAACAAGAAGGAAATTTCAATCAAGGTATCGCTAGAAGTTGATCAATCAAAAGTTGATCAGCTTTAACATCAGAAATAGCTACAAAATGCCGAATATGCATCATACATCTTCAACTGACCAAACAGCTCTGCAAATCTGCAGCCTGAATTGTTTTTGAACGGCAGTCAACTGAATGTGCAAAGGACTTTCGAAACCCAAATTCATGCCACGATAGTGCCTGTAACACAATTGAAAAGTGATCAGCTGGAACGAAGCAACGTCTAAAGGGTTCTTTTTAGAGAATTTAAGTTATATCCATCAAATTTTCTAGCTGTTCTCGTAAGGTTCGAATTGAGCTTGCTATCCAAGCATATATATATATATATATATATATATATATATATATATATAATATATATATATAATATATATATATATATATATATATATAATATATATATATTTATATATATATATTATATATATATATATATACAATTCACTTTCTATTTTTCTATATTTCTGTTCCAGCGAACTATAGAAAAGAAAAGTTTTTTCGGTAGTTTATACTGTCACGGTCATGCGTCGAGAGCAGGCGCCCATTGCTTTTCTCATAGCAAATGTGCGCAGTTGGAATCACCAGCAAGATGATCGTCATAAACATGGAGGCGGCATTCGTGACTTGCATTAATTTACGCTTCTGCATATGCATTTCAAAAAAAAAAAATCCAGCAAGAGACTGAAGAGCGTTGATTATCCTAACAAACGAACCGCGTGAGCTTACCAGTGTCGATATGAGCGAAACGTCGACCAATCGGAAGAACGCCTAAAATGCAACACCGTATCACCGTTCATTTCTGGATCATTTTACTCCTCAATGAAATAAGCGCTCGCTAAACTTTTACATAAGCATTGATATCTATCATTAAGAGCGTATTTACACACACTCGTTATGTAAAAGTTGCTTATGCTTTGCCTTGACTATGTTCTTGCGGTAATTGACACCGCATGGGAAAGACGCTTTTTTTGAGGCGTAAGCAGAAGAAGTCTGTTGATGCAAGGAAAACATGGAGGAAAATTTATGAAGCACGAAATCTTTATTTGATTCATACATTCAATAAAAAAAAAAATCATGATTGCATGCTAATATGTGGAATGTTTCTGCTGTAATTTATCTTGAAGTATTAACATACTATTGAACTGAAGGAAGAATAAAATAGAAAATGAATAAAAGGAGCTTTCGCATTTTTGTCCGCCCACACAACGATACAACTCTTTCATTGTGTATATTCTATTTTTTTAATCTTTTAATGCTTTACTAAAATACATGATAATGATGCAAAAATATTCACGAATTAGTGCAGAAAGAGAGATAATTATGATTCCTCCGTAATGGCAAATTTTGATTGATCCGTTGTGTTTTTGAATAACTTCAATCGTCCTTCTCCCTTTCCTTTCACCTCTTAATATCCTGATTATCTAAGCATCTTGCGGTGGTGTCTTGCTGTTGCTGACGATACTAACATTGAAGATGATGTAATTTTACTCTTCAACAACAATTCGAAACAAACTTCACTTGCACCTAAAAGACGTTATAGTTTCTTTTTTGCACTTGTTTCATTTTCACAAAAAATTCTCCTATTGGATTTTGGCAATTTCGGATAGTTGAGCAATCAAATTTCGAATGCTGAAAGTGATCATCACTTTTTTATGCTCACGTGTCGCACATCAATAATAACGACGATTGCATAGGTGGGTCATTATATAACATCATCACTAAACAACGCTCAACCTAGAGAATCTCAGCCAGTTGATCAGCTAGTTCAGATATCTATTGCTATCTATTCACACTACTACGGAAGCATATTTGTATGGCACATGTTCACCTCAGCAAATCAATCCAGAAAGCAAACAGTTGTCTAGGGTTATGGATAGAGCAACAACTACCCGTTGCGACTCCACGCAATTATCGTCGTTAAGCTGAGCGACTAGAACGAGTGAACTCACCTACCAGTAGGATGCAGCTAGCTGAAAACTAAAGTTAGTTATACGAAGCATCATGCATATCTTGAATTACTTGTTCACTATGGATGTAAATCCCTATATACCTAGTGTTATCAGTACAACTGAAAATGTACTGCATAAAAGAGGCTCAAGAATTCTTTTTTTTTTACTCTAATCAAAAAATTTAGCAATCATCCGCACAATAATTCGTCGCACACGCTAAAAAAAGTCATTTCTAAGGGCCATCGAAAACCAAATAGTTTGAGCATTTGGGCTTAAGTGCTGGTCGAATGCGTTTAGCGAACCTTTTCAATGTCCAGTCTTTTCATTTCTACAAGATGCTTCCACACACTAAAAAAATATGCTTTTCACCTGTGCTAGACTAAAATATGATATCGGCAATCTATTGTAATATTGGTGAAGTGCCGATCATCTGGCGCATAACGAGGAGATGAATGGCTCAAAAATGCCACAGCAAGTTGTGTTGGAAAATTTATTGAACACATGCGCATACTAATATATATAATCACGATACCAGCAAATTAGACATTGCAATTGAAGATGTAAAGATGTGACGCCACCGTGAATTTTTTTTCACATAATTATCATCTCTACTATCGGCATCATTCGTTAGCAGTTGTTGATTTGTCATATAAGCACAAAAATCACCTGACTAAAGACGCTTCCTTAATAATCTACTATGGAAATTGTTCCGAAAAAAATTTGCTTTCTTTCTGACATTTTCATCTTTGGTCGTGAAAGTAATTCAATGAGCTTACGTTCTGCACCTCAGCAAATATAGTTTATTCAAACATGCTCATATTCTATAGAAGTTTAAATTTTTCAACGTTTCTATACAAAGACTAAGGACAACAAAAAGCACAGCAATGTATTCAGCCACAACGAATAAACGCTGGGAATATATCAGTGAGAAGACAGCGTACTGCAGTATCATTTCCACAACTTTTTGTGTTCCATGAATTCGTTTTTCCGAATAAAAACCTAGTCACGTTTTCCTAATCGATCATCCAGCGATCGCTCTGCATTTCATCATCAACAAAATTCTCTAACATTCAGCCTTCACGCTAATTGTTCGATATCTTTCGTTGGCATTTGATTCCTTTCATATTAGCACGAGATCTACTTTATTTGCTACCTAGTGTTATGCTTCTTTACTATTTCTTATGCGATCCAATAGCAAACGTGAAATAAATTCGTTGCCATAATCCGTCCTTTTGTTCGGTCAATACTTCTGCACGATGCATTACCTCTTTAGTTAATAATATATCATCGATAATCTGCCAATCTCAATTATGCATATGGAATTTCGCTGAGCTATACTGCAGTAAACTAATGAGGAAATAATTTGAGGTATATGCCTGAAAGAGCAAGCGCATGAGATCTGCTTTCGTCATTTGAATGTATGATACAAGAAAGATACGCTCAAAATGTGGAAAAAAGGTATTTCCGGTCGCACTATAAAGCATGAGAATTCGGTCAATATGGCACTTTGTAGGCATGCTTGTGCAGTTTCGTGGTACGTATGTATAATATATCGCGTTTTGCTGACTCGTCGAAAGTGCGCTTATGAGGCGCACAAATAGCGTTTGATGATCTCGTTCGTTTGTAGCACATCTCATCCAACTAAATTCCACACTTTCCCTTTTCTTCATTTCATTATTGCTGCTCACATATGATGATATGATTAGTTATTTTGCATCGCTTTCACTAGTTACTTGAAACCAGTTAACAGTATGTTTAAGCACTGGACCATGAACTGATAACAGATGCATTTACTTCACACAAATCTGAAATGTGAGCAATATTTGAACACGAAACGAAACTGAAAGTTCTTCATTTTTAGTAAAGCAATAAAGGCTTCGTATATAGACGACTGCTTGGAAAGCAAATACTGTTAGTCCGTCTCTTTTGGGCTGCTCGACAGACAAAACCTTTTACTAATATGATAATATTGAAGTCCTTTTTGTAACTGATTTCTGTTCTAAGAACCTGAGTCGTATAAGTGTTCCATAAATAAGCAGTAAAAAATTTTCCTCTACTTTAAGGAAAACGATAAATGTAACAGAAACAATGAGAGGCGGTGCTGGAAGATTTCACGAAATGACTGATATAGAGCATAGTGGCATCGCTTATTGCAAAAGCTTTACGATTTTAGGATCTATATAGCGCTAAGCCTTCTTAAGGCGTCCATTGAAATAGTTTCGTTGTGCTCTTTCTTAGAAAATCTGGTGGCCGATCGCCTGAAAAAAAAATTCCGAAAGAACTATTTTCAAGAAAGTATGAAGCATAAGTTTGTTGCTGTGCTACTTGCGCTTTCAAGTATCTTTTAGCGTCAGCGACTATTCGTCTTTTTATTCTAAATGCTGCTTGTCTCAAGGCTTAAACGCCACTCTCACATTTCGCTTTGTCCAGAAGTAGCTGTGAGCGAAATGCATAAGCGATGCTAATAGTCGTCGGTTGGCACTAATTTGCACAATAAAGAGACGTTAAAATGTTCACAAATACTGCAACAATTGAACGAAAACTATCATGTCGCTTGCTATCGCATTATTACATTTAAAATGATTCTCTAATAAACAGCCCACTTTCAAAAGGCGCTGAAATGAAATTCATTCGCTGTCTTCTGAGTACTCTTAAGTATCATATCCGAGCAATACTGTATTATCCATTCATCTCTCACAATAGGGGATTATTTATTATTCCGTACTTATATCAGGCACATGAAATTAGCTGGATGTCGTCGATGAAAGCAATTTCTCCATATCAGCAGAGATAGAAAAAAGGTGAATTTTACAGTAATCGGCGTTTTAGAAATTGTTTGCGATTAGAATGGCCTATAATAAAAAGAATATAGGCTGTGGAATTAATCCGCTCATATTTTGAAGGCTTTCTTTTATAGGCCGTTTGATCTCATTTAGTAACGTACGTATCATGTGATAAATCTTCCATGTTTGCTTTCATTTTCAGAAGAACAGATAACCATATGCTGATCTATTTAGAAAATATCTCCGAATAAATCGCTCGAAGACGGTTTATTTTGCTAAAATTTTTGCACGGTTTTCCATGAGAAGTTCACTGATGGAGGCCATTGATCTCAACTAACCCAGTAGAACTTTTCGTATAACAATGCAATAATCACAAATAATTACGAGAAGTTGCGCTGTTGATAGCATTAAAAAATTTAGTGGCCTGCCCTCATTCAGCTCTAGAGAATTCTCTTCATAACTCTATTGAGGCATTCCTATTGTAATTTGGAGGTCCTCCAGCTCTCCTCTAGATATGTGTTGCTTCCTTCAAGAGGCGACTAACTGATCTTCTTACAATCAAGGCTTCATTCGCTTCTAGGAAATGTTCACGTGCTCTGCCATTTTAATAACAAGAGTCATTTTCCGTGACGTTGACAAAAGAAACGCTGATCAGGCTAAATGACGTCAGCCTGTAAAGTTTCAAACCACTTTGTGCAGCAGTGTTCGCTTTCTCGGGTCATTGAAAGAATATGTGCGGCAACAGAATTTATCCGCTTAGTTGAAATATTGGAAATTTATGAAATGGTATGTCGTTTTCAAGTAGGTCAGCTCACTCGTCTAGCCATGCTAAGAGCTTATTTAACGATAGATTGTCTCTTCATTGTGTGAAGAGTATTTCGGCTGAATCATTTCAGCATATTAAATTAGCCAGGATACGACTATTTGGCCATAAAAGACAAATTCAAACGCGCACAGTAGGAACGGTATATTTATATTTTTTGTTTCTCGGGGCAATACACGATGTCGCTTTGGAAGGCGCGGAATTTGCGAAAAAGGCAATCGGCATGCTTATTTATGGCTGGGAAAAGGTGGTAGGCCGCGCTAAGCGGCATTACCTTTAATGAAAACCCGTGCGTACACGCTTTTTACCGTTGCCGAGAATACCAAAGTGCCCGCGCCGAAGTTGGCCCGCTCGCAATTTCCATAAATGCACTTAGGCGTAACCCTGTCGATGCGTGCTTTTGCTTTTGCTCGTCTGTAGCGAAATGCGGCGTTTCTAAGCATTGCAATGCAATTTGCTCCTTATTAGCCTCAGTGAAATTCGAATGCGAAGCGCTGAAGCACTCGTAGATTTCTTGAATGGTATTAGGTTTAAATACTGCTTCTGACAGTTGTAGATTTCTCTACATATTCCTGCAATTGTTAACAATTATTCTAAAGTAGCGTTCAATCCGACACCAAAAAGCTGAAAATCTGTACCTATGAAACGAGCCCTTGAAGTATCTTCCCCGTCTATTGCTACTCACAGGTCCATTGCAACACTAAAGGTGGAGACTGTTACTGTACAGATAGTATGAAAGTGTAGTTCAGCAACAGCAAGACCCACTTTGGACCAATGTGCTTTAAAAAAAAATTGAGTAATGCTTTTGAAGGGTTGATCAGTTCCAGTGATGAGCAGGGGATAATCGCGATGTCCGCTACAAAAAAAACCATCAAGCATAATCCCTTAGAAGTATTTTCATACTTCACCTGAGTAACTCTCACCATGGTTCATTTCTTCTCAATACTAACTATAGAGGGCGTTTACCTTCGGTGGTCTCATCCTTGGCTCATTGTCGGCATTAATTTATGCAACAATGGGCGGTTTGTTGGCTGGTGTGCGTATGACACATAAGGCGTTTTGGTTAAGCATCAGTAGCTGTCTGTGTGATGCATTCGATGCAGAACGCATCTTTTCTTGCGTTTCCTTCAACTTTTCACATTCATTAGCGTACAATGGCCGTTTGTTGGAGATGGCCACCGTGCTGGTACGGTCAGGTAGCCGCGCAGCTATGACGCTTCGTCGACGTTTTGTTTCACAAGCGCCTATTGTTCCTTAGCCGTTAGGCTCTCGCGTGTTCTTCCGAACATCAAAACATCCACTTAAACGTTGCAAGGCTCCAGTTGAGCATGTATGCGATTCAGAAGTATTCATGGCTTGAGCGACAATATGTCTCTTGCATAAAGACGTCAGATACGGTCACTGCACCATCAACAACTTTTTTTTTGATGCAGTGATGACTTTCATTTACCAAAAGTTTTCAAGGTGTCTGCTTCAAACTTATGTCTGTAAAGCATTCAAGAAGCACTGGGGACCCTCAGAATAACTGCTGAGACAAAAACAATAATGTGTTGTAGCAACATACTTTTATAGCGCCTCACTTTTAATAAGCCTGAACTGACCGCTGCAATTTCTCAATGCATTTATTAGTGCCATTTTGTGCTAAGGCCTAAATGACCAATGACCATCCCATTATGATGTTCCACTGCAATATTCCACTCTGCAAGGTCCTACACGTAACACAGTTTCTCTAAGAAATTGAATTTACAAGTTTCTGGATGTAAATGCGAAGTATTTCCTTGAGGCAGATTCCGAAGTCAGAAATTTGGATTTGATAATATGCAAATATGAAATCATCTATTTGCTCATTTCTCTTCATTATAATTAGTGTTGCGTTACGAGGATATTTCATAGGTCTTATGCTAATGAAACATGATGACTTTCATTTACCACGTCTATTCAACGTATGTGATACTGTTGCGGGTCATGAGGTTTCGTGTGTTTGATTTGGTGCGAAACGAAGTGACAGCAATCAAATATGGACTTTAGTTTCGATTGTTGTCTATAACAAAACTACGACAAATAGACTGACTCTTCGTTGATGGAGATTCTTTCAAACGATTCATTCCCTTCGTTATCGACTTGTTCGTTGTTTTGAACAGAAATCACTTTGTTGGAACAGTTCCAGTGTGTGGAAATGGTCGCGCGCTAACGACTAGTAGTACTCAAAGAAGAACGTGTTTTCCGCGTTTTGCGCTGCTCACGTCAGACACTTTTTTTTTTCGCCTTAAATTTCCTTTTCACGTTAATTCATTCGTATTGGCCGCTAACCTATGCTGCTAAGCGCCGCCTTTTTATTTGTGGCGCATTTGGCACCCGTTACGCAATTCGGATCGCGATCGCGAATCAGCCAACTCCAGCCGAGCGCTAGGTTCTCCATTGCTCAATTCGACTACGGTAGACACTCACTCGCACGCAATGCACGAAACAACTACTTTTTGTTGCGCCTTTTGCACTACTGCTCTAAAAACATTCCTCATACGTGCAATATATAAGTTCAAAGACTTCGTTTATGGTTACCTGATGCCACAGTTGGACAAAAATGGTCTTCTTTGATGCCTTATTTGAAGAAGAGATCCTAAACAAAATGAAATCAGAAAATCGAGTTAGCACGAACAAAAAAAAGGCGTGGCATATAAATGAATCTTGAATGCAGCGAATCTTTATTAAATTTGTTCTAGCTCTTCGACTATGTTACTGTGTTACGTCGCATCTAAAACTTGTTCATGTGAGGACAATTGTTCTCTAATATAGTGAGCATTTAACGCTATCCTTTTATCGTTGATTATTTGTGCTATAATTTTTCTCATTTGATTTTTTGAATGCATTCTTGTGTTATATTACAGTGTTGATTGTGGAAGCAGAAGAGTCTGATAATAGCACAACTAAGGTTTTTGTTTAATATGGAAACGATTGGAAGTCGGAAAAAACTTTCACAGTTCAATGTGCAAATAAATTCATTAATATTTCTAGTACATTGTTGTAGCGGTTATCACTATTGCATTTAGTTGTTCATAAATAACACTTATCGATTATTGTCTGCTTAAATCTCGAAAATAAGCTGAGGAGGAAATAGGAGCGAGTGATAAAGAGAATTATGCAATGTATTTGTGCTCTGCGTTAAACGATCGCTTATGTTCGTTTAAAACTCGCTTTAGCTAAGTTTACAATACGCAATCTTAATTCGTAATCACAAACTTATGAACATCTAGCAAGGAAATGAGAAACAGTAAGCGATACTGTTCCAAACAAAATATTCCATTGTTCTCTTTAATCTCGTCTCATGGATTGAGAGAGTGGTGTCTTCGTTTCTTGATCACGTCGTAATAGTCAAATCTAAATTCAACGAAATATATCATCATTAAATTTATTTCTTATAACAAATAGGCATGAAAAATTGACAATTAAATACAGTTACTCATGATTTGAAATGCTATAATAATAAGGTTTGATAGATCGCCGAATTCAATTCTACATAAATTTCTTGATTAGGAGGATATCATCATTAAATGCATTACTATTTGCTGTATTCGGATGACTTTAACTGTCTAAATTGCGCTTGGAAATTTTTATTTCATTAGTTTATACGATTAAATAAAAAATGGCGCAAATTACGATGTTTCAGAAATCGTTTGAAGTTCAATTCAGGATCCGCTTATGTGGAAGCTTTTCTCTTCTCTTTCATTTCAATGAAAAATATTTGCAATCGCTATGTGTTGATGTGTGATGATGTTTTCGATGAAAAGTACGCTTTCATTGCTGTGAGTAAATGTGATTTACTCACATGATGACCTTGTAAGATAGATAGCGATTTAATACTTATTATGTAAACTTATTCGATCATCGCAGTAAGCCAATCAATCGAAGTGAATATATATATATGGTTAGAAAAACGACCCAGTGTTTATAATATTGAAAAAGCTATTGTTAAGAGGAATGGAGAAGTGAAAATACTTGATCTCAGAAATAACATCTGTTAGGAATCTGGTCCGATTGTGTTCCAGTTAAGAGTGCTAGAAAAACTGGTTTCCTTATTTCCTTCATATAGCATAGAAGTAGGGGTATGTTTTCTACAGGCATCAATGACAGTGACCCTTTATACAGAAACATACACTCTCTTTTGAATTTGTATTTGTCATTTTATTTGTAGCGCTTTCTTGCCATTTTTTGGGGACAACAATATATATTATATATATATATATATATATATATATATATATATATATATATATATATATATATATTTATTATTTATATTTATATTTATAATATATATATATTATATATATATTTATATATATATATATATAATATATATATATATATATATATATATATATATATTATATATATATATATTATATAATCGCAAATTGGTTACAATGTACCGAGCATTTTAAAGCTTCATGGTCATCTAGTTGTTAAAAAATGATTGGAAAACACTCAGAATTACGCAGGTTTAAATTACGCGTGTACTTGATTAATCCTAGGTTGTTCTATGAGTCAAATCTAGTGATTTCAAAAGTTACTTAATAGACCAAAAGTTCTTCACAGTATATCCACCGAACTGCATTCAACCGATCTTCCAAGCGTATAGAGCTCAGGTGATCGATGATCCGCATTTCTTTCCGGATTGCAGTCATAAGCACTATAACTTATTTCATCGTTAATTTTTTAAAGTTCGTTGAAAACGTTTAAGCTGTTTTTTTAAATTCTTCACTTCCATTTGTTGTTTTCAGGATGTCATCTATGGGCGCATAATTCTTTTGAGGCTCACGATATCTGCTTATGCCATGGAAGGAGTAGGTAACGTCACCGATCCAACAGTCTCATTTCGGGCCCTTCTGGTATTTCAAACAGACCGCGCTTACAGGAGATATATGCGTTCGGATAATCACTAACGACGTCTTAACGGGCATTCAGAGGGGTATGAATATTATCGGACACTCATTTCTAAATATGAAACTCTTAAGAATTACAATGCCATGTCAGCTTTTACCTCCTTCGCACTTCATCAGATTTCATATCTCTTTTCTTATCACTTTGCTTTCATATACAAATTAAATATCAAACAAGTATCAAAAATCGTAATCCATTTCACCGCCACATTTGGTGTCATAACTTTCTTCCACTGCTGTCACCTTTGCACAGTTACCGTCCGATACTACAAATAAACAAGGGACTGCTTTATTAGGATGAAGGCAACGACAGCTGTGATATCGTGTTCAGTATTGCAGCTTATTGCTATTTTTTTTTTGGCAAGGTGTAGGTTATTTTCCATTAAGCCTAAGGATGGTAGAGCACCATTGGTATTCCATAGGTGAAGTAAGCACTACTCACCTTTGTTGATTTGAATCGTTCCTCTAGCAGTGTTACCAGTGTTTATGTCAAACTTGCTCTTGTAAAGTTAAAATAGTGCTGTCTCTTCATACTCCGTTTTTTGTTCGTCGTCCGCATTGTCCGGATTTTATTAATCATAATTATGAGTATGTCATTTTATGGGTATGCGCATTAATTTCTTTGAGAAAGCAACTGGATGCTGTCCACATATGATCATCAACCAAGCAGATGCTTCAAACAAACGGATAAACAAAAAGCATCAAGATAAAAGGTGGAGCGAAGGACTCCACCTATTCGAAAACAGTATAAGCACCGAGATTGGTTTTGTCATTGTACGCAAAGATGCGCAACTAAACGCATTGAGCGCTTTGATGACTAATACTATGGTGGCCCTTGACGCGCTAATTCTTTTGATTCAACACCGATTTCAATGGCTTGAATTCACAGAGGATTGACAACAGTTATACTCGATAAATAAAAATATTTCAATTCGCCATAATCACGACCTCATTGCATTTAAATATTCGAATAATTTATAATCTTGAACTCCGTTCACGGTTGCTCCATCACAGAAAAATCTGTAGTTTAGTTTTTCTCAACTAGCGGAAAGTTGAAGGCTAAAATGAGGTAAATTTTTGAACATCATATGAAAGGAGTCAACTAATTTGCTGAACTTTTATGTAGATTTGATACTGCTTTCAGTTGAGTTTTTTACCATTCTCTGAGTTTGTTGTTTTTTTTTCACCCTTGTCGTCTGCGATATATATATATATATAATATATATATATTATATATATATATATATATATATATATATATATATATATATATATATATATATATATATATATATATATATATATATATATATATATATATATATATATATATATATATATATATATATATATATATATATATATATATATATATATATATATATATATATATATATATATATATATATATATATAATATTATATATATAATATATATATATATATAATATTTATATTGGACTAGTTTTAGCAAAAAATTACTTTGCCACATATATCTGTGGCTTTAATTCCATTACCTCCACGATATCAAATTCTTTCGACTGCGCAGTCCAGTAAAATCCAACCCTGCTTGTCCAGGAAATGCTAGCTTCCTAAATTTGCTCACATTTCAGCAGTGAGAATTTTGCTTCGTGAATATACAGTGTTTTGAGCAACGAACACGATTAGTCTATGCTCACTTTGTCGAATAAAAACCGTTAGGTAATGAAAAAAAATGAACTGCTTCGTCAAACGTAGGAACAACTAATGGCTAGAAATTGCAAGATGTACAAGCGCCCATCCCCGTCTCCTCCACCGTTCCTCCCCTCTCCTTCTCCTTCTTCATCCCTATAATATGATGTTCTAACTTTTCAACATTTTTCTTCCCCCATATGAGCCGAAAGTGCGGCTACATGCAAAAATGCAAAAAAAAAAAGAGCATTGTGCTGCAAAGCAAATTTATATCCACTGTTGTGTGAATATGAAACCGAGTTTCATGTAAAGCGTAAGAGTTTCATCAGTAAAATAAAGCATTGAGAGTGTGGAAAGGCTATGAAATAAAAATAACGAAAGGTTGACATTGTAATGTTCTATTGCAATAAAATACGGTACCGAAAATTTGTTGCGAAGAGTATTTGCCAATATGAATAAGCGGAGAATTGCACGGTGAGATTCGGCATTACTCATAGATTGATTTTCCTAGAACGGCATATTACACACTTATTCTTCAAACCATATATACGTGCTTGCATATTATCGCTGACTAAAAACCCTCGGAAAATTGTTGCAATCTCTTAGAGCTATTGTATGAGATTAGAGGCGTTATTTATTCTCTTACTTATTCTTTAACTTGAAAAGTTAACTGTTAGTCAGATATTATGAGTTCAAGCTTAGGTGCTATTGCGTTTTCAGTGTTGAAGTTGCTCTCATAAAGGTAGCACGTGTTACCTATGTCGTGGTTGACGCTTCTGAGAGTGATATTTAACTCGAACCATTCACGCCTTTGACAATGATTCAAAGGACTATTCTACCGAATCGCTAGCACTGATTCGCAAACCTTATCAGTCTATGAATATTGTCATGGGTGATGCATTTGAACCTGTTGAGAGCGTTGTGTGATGTCAGTATACTTCAAAAACGAATAAACACTAGCCGCATAACATCGATGAATTCAGATTTTTCATAGATAGCCACCATGGCATCGTTCAAACAATTCGTTCATCAAACTTCTTATTGAAGCTTCTTTGTCCCAACGTGAGTTTTGCTATGGTCACGTATTTTAACAGGTTTTCGGTTAGTGCCTTCTCTAACAGAAACCAGCCATTTCGCTACACTCAAAAGCATTTGAATGTATATTTTGACTAACATAAATAAGCTGCTGTCGGGATTTTTCTAAATTATCGAAAAAGCGAATTGCATCGTTCCCCACATTAATGCATTTTCAACAAAGTCGGCTCTAAGGAGTTGTATGGCCAAATATCGACCGCTTTTAATTAGCTTGATTTGCTCTGCAAAGTTCAATACCCTTAGAAAGATGTTTCGTTTCAGAGGAGCGTATCATTGCACATCGATTAGTGCTTGCCGCTTCATCGCCATATTTGCGAAGCCTTGTCGAAGCCTGTACACCTGTTGTTCCTGGTCTTTTACCTGTTGTGCCTACGATTGAAATAAACTTGGGAGCGTTGCCGAACGCAGTGCAAGCCTTAAAATTATTCTCAACTTTCTCTATTCTGGCGAACTTGATCTCGAAATGTCGATCCCTTTCAGGTAGTTTAATTCATATCTCAATTAGTCTGCTAACAGCATACGCCACGCCGTAAAGATGGAGTGTGCTTTTTGCCAGAGCCTAACTTCCGGCTGTGTGGTTTCTACTCTTCTGTCTAAGTCGTTTTCGATGCAACTGAATCGTTTAAATGATCTTTTGGTGTACCAGTCGCAATTCATCTTGCTGAGAGCATCAAGCAGCTCTAGCGATATCTAGGCGAAGATTCACTACAATCTCCACTTTAGAATACTCCTTATAGCCCGGTTTACTAAGTTTCATTTAACTTGATTTCTTAATAAAATTTAAGCATTTTCTTGTAAAATAGGCAACTTTCAGATACTGCAAGTTTCACATTTGTGCCAGATAGTCACTGCCGAGCTGCGTCTTACGTCTATGCTAACGCAAAGCCTTCTCAGACTACAGGAAGAAAAAGCAAATGCTCAGTCGTCGTTATTATCTTTGATGCACACAGCGTTACCTGCATCTGTTGAGATCAAATGGCTTCTCGCCATGCAAATGCTTAAACTTCAACAAACAGGCAATTTATATTGTACCTCCTCTTCATTTAACAAGTAGATTAGGCTTATGGGAGATTCCCAACCTCCTTGCGAAAATCAGCGAAATGCCTCCAAAAAGAAAGTTATTCAGTTAATCACGAGTGGGCATTCAACCAAACGCCCTCTACTGAGTGCCTTTGAAGTGGTTTAAAAAAATATCTTCGGAATGAATCATTTATCAAAAATACTTTTCGCTTTCGTAAAATACCTCCAATCAACGGGATTTTCGAAAGTCTGGACCCATGAGTGTGAAAGTAGTGAGTCCGCTGTTCACGATTAGTCTATATTGCCAATTCTGTTGAAGACGCTTTTTTAGACGCTTCCACGATAAACTTCTAATGTATTTTCCCCATAAATGTAACGTTTAATGCATTCCTCCATTTCAGCCTTTGTCAGTATTTCATTTAAATGCAAAGGCTTTCCTTATGGTCGACATTCATGAGGCAACGGTAGTGAGATGAATTTTGGCTGGCCAGGAAATTGCTCAACTTAACATGTCAAAAAGCAAATTTCAGCGCAACCGCTGAGTGTTGGGCAAATGCCAGAGCAACAACTGAACACGACGGGCATTCACAGCTTCATCCGTCGTTCATGTGATCACATCGCGAAAGCATCGCCGCTAAACACTCTTGGTGGTAGTCCATCACGTGAACAATGTGACTCTCCCGATTCAGTAATTACTCTCAGGTAATCATTCCCGAATAATTTCTCCCTACTCCAGAATTGTCCTAATGTTTTGCCCTGTTTGTTACTGGAGATCGCACAGAAGTTGCATCGAAAAATGTTGCACTCCTTATTAAACAGTGTTTTAAGCGTCTTTTGTGTCTAGCACCTTCAATGTGTCTAGCCATCTTCCTTAAGCAGAGTAAACCAAATGCAAGTTGTGTTATAGGTTATGCGCGTTGTAATATCAACGCCATATTATGGCAACGATGAACTTGTTTTTATTCCCCTAAATATTTCTTACGTTTATCGCTAGTAATTCGATAGTGATGGTATCTTTCTGGAGAACGCTTTGTTTACGCTGCATCAATGTCTGAACTATATAAAATATAACGCTCATTCACTTAACACAAAACTATGGTAAATAAATTGCCATCGTTAATATGTCAGAATTCCGGAGGCTAAATAATCGATGAAAAACGAGTTTCTGGATGTTCATCACATAAGATGCATCAATAACTTCATCAAGCATTACGCGGTCACAGTTGCCAGAAGTGAACTTTCATTGTGTTGGCTTATTTTCATACAGAGAAATTGCGAAGGCAATTAAAAAATTTCAACATCGAATATAAATTGTTGCTAATTTGCTAATCTTTTTTCAATAATTCATCATCAGCTAGCGCTCTTTTTTTGATTACTTTATAGACAATGATCTCAACAATTGAAAAATATTCTCTAAATACTCTATTTATTCACTTATAAGGTATAAATTATTATTTTTCAATATGGAATAGAGTGTCGTTGTTGAGGAAGATAACGATTGTCTCAATTATAGGTCAATTGCATCAGGTGTTGCAATAAGTTCACCACGTAATTGCACATTAAGGATAAGGTGGTGAAAGAGAAGTGATTGTTCCATCGAACGATAAAGAAGGTATACGAATGTTGAATATAGATTCATATTTTGCTTAGATTTATAAGTTTTATTCTTAAACGATAAAATTTGACACTTCAAAAGTACATCTTGCCTTCCTATGTGGTATTTAAAAATGAGGGTATTTATGATCAGATATGCATGTTCATAATGTACTATCGAGTGCTATTTCTATGCTCTCTTGTGACCGTTAGTCCACTTGGACGGAGGAACCTAGAACTCTTGTCTTGCAATCGGATTTATCTATAGGTTGACAAAATGAAATAAAGAGATTGCTATTTCGTAAGACTCATACAAAGAGCGTAAATGTCCACTTCACTATGGTAATTTTTTGAGATGCGATTAAAAACATCGACCACACATGTAGTAGATATGTACTAGAATTGTGTTGGAAGACTGTGGAAGATACACTTTTCAAAAAATAGAACGAGGATTCCAAGAAAAACACCCAAAATTCAGGTTCTGAAACAATAGTTTCCACGCAATCCTAGCGCTTCTTCTGAAACCCAAAATCGGACCGAAACTTCGAGATTTTAAGTGGCACTTCGTGTAACATAACACTTGCTTAGACACAATTATCGCATGTTACCGTATTTTCAAATAAATTAACGAAAAGTTAAGAACTAATTTAATGCGGAAGTCCTTTAGAGCATTACACGATCATTAATCTATTTTTCCCTGCCCATTTTCAATAAATTGCTTCGCTTTCATTCAGGTTGGTGTCGAAATAAGAAATACATTGAGCGGGTGTCGAAAGGATTCATGTGTACGGTAAGTCGTAAGGTTTAATGGCCTGATGACTACTCCGTTTTTATCGTATCGACGTTACTATATACCACCGTATATCCATATCAGATGTGATGAGAATGAGATGTCAGATTTACTTCGCGCGAAAGCCCGTTATATTCATTTCTCTAATTTTTATCGACCATTTCCATTACAGAAAGCATCGATCTCGGTTAGCAGTTGCGCTTGAATTATTTATCAGACTTGGAATATATTTCCTAAAATATTCAATTCGATGCAGTGTAAATATTCGTTAATCTGTTGGTGGAATGTTCAGGCAAGACTTGGGGGGGGGGGGGGGGGGGGGAGGGGGATCATGTTGCTCAATAGAAAATTGAGTACCAATGACTCACTAAGATGGCTGTGCCTAAGTTTTCTGCCAAAGTAATGACTTTTAATAAACTGAATGGAATCGAATTGCTTACAGCGACCATAACACTTGAAACTGCTTCTCTAGATCGCTTCAAATGGTGGTAAGAAGAATTCGCTTAGGTATAGATCAGTGACTGAAAGTTTTTTGTCTTCATTCAGAGCCCATCTGAGTCATCCGGAGGTTTTCCGGATTCCGTCATGCATATATTAATTTGGAGTTGGAATATATGGTTTGCTTCGTTATTTCATCAACATGCATTATTAATCGCGCTCGAACTTTCAGGATGTCGCAAATGTCCGTCTGTAGACACGTTTCGAAGAGTCGCCTATGCTTGAGAAACATATTAGTCGACCATGTCCCCGACTGTACTCGTGATGGCCGTCATTATAAATGCCGAAGTGTACAACACAGCCGTATCGCAACGCGAAATATATGAGATGTGTTGCCAGCATCAGGAGAACACTCTTCAGTGCGACCAGTGTAACTACAGGTTTCCTCCACTATATTCTATGCAGCATTAATAAACATACTTTTGAAAGCAATTTCCTTTAAGCCATGTAACCCGTATTTCCGGGTTTTTTTTTCTTCATTCCGATGTCGTCATATTGGCTGTATTCTAAAATTGATGATGCATCTCAGCACTGTTATGAATTAGAGAGGTGTGCAAAAAATTCGTACACAACAGGTGGATGCTGCTTCTAGCTCGGTTTCCTACGAGTCGGCTTGTGCACAAGAACTTTCGGCATTTGATTTTGCCAAATTCTAGGCATAGATAACGTAGACGAGTGGAAATTTCGCAAGTAACTTCTGTTGTAGATGGATGTGCTTTCCAGGGGTCGCACATCGACTAATTTGGCTCAGCACAAACTCTTCAAGCACAGCAAAGAGATGTTCAAGGAGAAGCTGGAATGTGTTGAATGTAACTTCAAGTGCGTTTCGGGCGATGGTCTTATATATATATGAAAGAATGCATCGAATCTGAACACAAACAAGGTTACAACCTGCGTCCAGTGTTTTACGACTAAAATAGCCTATGTCATAGTGTTCAACTTGCATAACTGCATGGATAAGTTTTCCAGAATCACTACAATCTACCTACTACATTTTCGTCAAGTTCATCATGTTTTACATTATTTGCATGCCAAATTGCAAAAATCACTTTCGTATCATGGATCATCTCAATGAATATAAAGGTTAAGTAGGCTTGATTGGCGCACGTCCACAAGAGATGATCCTTTGAAGAAACTGGGCATTAAAAGTAAATTATACTATGCTGAGATCGAATATTCTATATAGTGGATAGGTATTCCCTTCATTGCTAATAGCATACGGTCGTTTATATACATGATTGTTTGCTCTAATATCAAAATTATCGTTCCTTCGCATTATTTTATTTCATTATATAGAAGAAACTGAAGAAAATTTCAAAAACGTTTTTTCCTTGTAATTCTTGCTGGGGTTTTTTTTGCATCTTTAAAGCTTTTTTTTCTGAGCTGCACATTTTTAAATAAGCGTAAAAGTAAGTATATACGGATTTCAGTGAGGACGAATTACAAGAAAATGGTAGTGATTTTGCCAGCACTCAGCGACCAATCGCCTAATGAATATCCGTCGTTGCGATGATTATACGAATAGCTCAGCTGTTACACTATGCAATAAAACTATATCTGATGAGGTAGAAGAGCAAGATGAACCTTGTGTCTTGTTATTATACGCAAATCCGACTCGTAATTATAATCGTCATTTTCATCGCAATAGTTGCATATGATTGTTTGCGTATCATCCAAAGCAAAGCTATGTGCCTTATTTTTAGCGGTATAGTTTTATCCTCTCTCTTTAAGGGCTCATCACGTGGGACTTTAACCCTTCATAGCCATTACATGAAAAGTTTTTGAAAGCAAAACTAGTAGCGTTTTCTCAGTACAGATTTCACACTATAAGTTTCTCATAGTATTTATGGTATTAAAGTTTATCGATACACTCAAGAAAATATTTACATAGATCCTACTTTAGAGCACTATTATTGTTCGTTCCTCTCATGTGATCATTACTTTTCCGGCTCATTTCTTTACATCATTTGCGCAAAAAAATTAGCGCTAAATTTCAATGCAGATGTTAGAGAAATACTTCCGAAGAGATAAATATTATGCTAATTTATTACACTAAAGGTCATAGTGGTATAACGTCATATTACAATAGTGAAGAATATGTTTTAACATTCATAGAATTGAAGCAAAACGGAAAATATATATTCAAAACTATTATGTGAACTTGCCTATATAAAACGCTACTTGAAATTATAAGCCGCAAGTTATAATTGAGTCCTTTTCATGAATTCTTCTGTTTCGTTTTTCCTGAACGTTGCGAATTTTTTTCTTAATTAGAAGCATTTTCGGCTTATTGTATGCACGTAATCTCGATCGTAACTTATTCGTAGAGTGACAGCCGTTAAATGCACGAATACCGCACATCGATTTTCTTTTAGAACATTTTGTAAGAAATGTGCGCTGCAAATTCGTCTTTCAAACGCTAATGATTGAAATATTGCGAAATATTTGTTACTGAAAAAAAAAAAGATAAAAGTCGGTATCAATAGAATGCTGTTAACATTACCGAACGAGGTGATTTTTCACTCAATAATATTCATTCATTTAGATTAATATAAATGCATCTTAACTCGTTGTGACTAGAACCGTTTTTACCGATTGTATACAACATTGACTTCTTATTTGTTGATCTCGTTAAAATGTTTTCTCCTCTCATTTCCCCTCTCTCTCTCTTTCTCTCTCTCTCTCTATGAAGCTAGCTGGTAGTTAGGCGGTATGCCCATAAGTACACAATTATTGATTGCTGAACAATGTTGATTTATGAAGTTTCAAACATAATTTATATTGCTTCCTTGATTGCCTCTTCTCAGTGCCTTAGAATTAATGCCTTAAAAGCATTTATTTATTATTAAGTGCTCATTGAAATGATTTTCTCAGACTATGTCGACAATAATTGTCCGTCTTTCTATTGTCTGAAATTTTTATTACAACTGCTTCTAACCAAAATAAAAAAAATACAAATTTTATTTGAGTCAAACTCGTCTCACAATCAACAATTTTTTACTCAATCATTGATAGGGCATCACTATTGAGTGTACCATAGAGTTTTGTTGAAGTTAATCTCAAAGCAACATTATCCTTTGAATACTTTGATTCAGTAGATGAGATCATTATCATCAACAATCACTTCAACTGTCAATTAGCTTGAACCACACTTTTAGCAAGATGACAAGGAAGAGTTATGATGCCCGCAAGTTACAAACGTTCTAACAGAAAGCTCGACGAATATGCACAATTCTTTATTCAACCTCAACTTCAGCTACCGTTGCAATTAAATTATTTCGTAGAGAGACCACAATATGCTGCTTGAAGTTGAAGTATACTTGAGCTCATTTTACTAATTTACAACTAATAATGCTATACTTCATCCATTCAAAATATCTATATCGTAATTCAATGGTGACATATTGCTGTCCATCTCAACAGTTATTTGCCTCTTGAATTGAAAACACGAGAACGCATTTGCCCCACTTCCTCCCTTGTCAAGTGTCGACTAATAGAAAACTTGACTCAAACAAGGAAAATTGTAACTGCCCAAATTATCAAAATTTATTTGCAAGTGAGACTGGAGTAATCCATCGTTGAACATTGCTACCTAAATCTCCAGGAGCAGTTGCGCAGTTCAAACGCCACACTCGTTTGCTTAATTTGCTGAGATTGAGATTTTCTGTTGCTGTAAATAATGCTTCGCCAGAACTCTTATCGATTTTTTCAGCTAAAGTCAGCGTTGACGAAGCAAAAAGAAGAACTGCAGATTTAATAGCGAAAATAGGAGCCACTCCAACTTTCCGAAAAATTAAGCCTGAAAACAACAGAGAATAATAATTTACTACATTCGATCTATCGCGAAATTTCTGCTGACCATAGAACAATATATTTACGTGAGAAGGTGGAAATGCCTTTTCCGGCTTCACATATGGCATAAAATTAAATTCGTAAACATCAAAAGTGCTGTTGATGCGAACTAATTTCATCGGTTGTAAATAAGCATTACAAAGTGATCATCAGCGATCTCCACAACGGACCTTCTGTAAACAACGGTCTTTAATGATAATAGCTATCTAATGTATGGCAATCCATTTTTCAAAAAAGAATCCTTCTTATGAACTGTTTGCTCAAGCACAGATCGGGATTCGGCCAATCGCCATAATAAACCGTATCACCGTTGGCAAGATAGGCTGCCCACCAAGAAAATGTTCCTGTACTCATAATCGTATGATTACAAAATGCCAATGCTGCTAGATCCACTTCTCTGTGTCGAGAATTCCAAACATACACTTCACCTGTAACGAAGAAAGATTTTAGTTATTCTTTTTTTAGCAGTTCAAGTTGATTCAATGGTATCGATCTTACTTTATGTGATTGCAAATGTGATCATCACTATTAAAATAAATTTCGACGAATTTTACCGGGTAGCATTGCGAAATAGTTCATGATACCGCGTGGTTTTAAAATAGCTTTGATAATTTGAGTTTACGATGCAGACTGAGCAATAAGAGTTTTCCCCGTCGATTTTCTTTTTGCAAGAATGGACATAATTGTTCCGTCAAAAAACACCACATAATCATAACGATGTTGCCATATTTAGTGATGGCTTGGTTTGGTGGAGCAGGAATATATAAGCACTCTTTATTCATGGGGACACATGAGTTGATCAATAGCGCATCCGATAAAAATTTCTTACGTGTATTTAGTACTTGTCACGATTCACTCTCAAACTTCCTATGTCGGGCAATCTATTTACACATACGCAAAAGTCTCAAGTGGCCATTATGGGTGGTCGGCATTGATAAAAACGAAAACACTATAGAACTCTAAAACTATGAAGTTTAAAATGCTAACGAGAAATAATCACATGCATAATAAATTCCAAAAAAACTATTAACAACGGACGCCACGCGACGGACCAAAGATTCCTTTCCCCCTCGCCGTTCAGAAAAAAAGCCAGCACAGTTCGTATATACAGAAAAGTGAAATTTTATATTCGTTTTCAAATGAACTACTCCTGTCGTTTTTTTACTACCTGAAGTGATAATGAAGCTAAGGTGATTAGTACAATCGATCACAAATAAAGGAATACTTTCTCATGCGGATGACCGTATTGAGTTGTTTCGGATTGTCAACTCTCAATGTAACCAAAAGTATAATTACTATTTGAAAATTCCCTTCTCAACTATTTTATTTTTTCGTGGCAACAATCGAAGATTTATTTCTTAACTCAACAACTGTGGTGATACTCAAAAATCGTGAAAATCAACAAAGAGGAAATTAATTTTCGATCGTTTATTCACGCTCTCTAAGAGATAAAAGATAACCTCGGCGTGTGACATCGATATTGGCATTTACCCATGCTTGATTATCACTCGCTATAATAAATACTACATTATTATACTTTTCCCTGAAAGAAAAAATTCCATTATCTCATCATATGATCACTGATATCAAATGTTCCTTCTTCTCAATTATCATTTATTAACGAGTGAACATATTGATTGACGTAAGTGAGACATTGAAGAGAATTGTTGAAAAGAATGCATATATCAACGTTAAAGTTCAATGACACAAATATAAAAAAGATGCCTTCATACCTTAGCAAAAAGATTTCATGCAACAGTAACAAGCTTGTTTTATTTATTAGTGCATTAATTTCTGCAAAAAATAGGAAAAGAAACATTTATGCATCAATCGTATTCTGAGAAAAGCGGAATAAGAAAAGCAATTATTTCTTGATGATAAATCGTTTTCGAAATGGAAACTTATACCGACTGCAAAAAAAAAAAAAAAAAAAAAAAAAAGAGAGCATAAATGGCAAGGCAAAGAATCTCTTGCTGCCACCCCCCCCCCCCCCCACTTAAAATCACCTTTTCAATTTGCATTAATTTAAAATTTAAACTGATAAGGATGCAAACATTAGCTCCTATTTAAAATTTTTCATATGCAAATGTTCTTTTGCTCGCATTATGTGAATTTTCCCCTGATTCCAAATCTGATTTATTGTATTTGACGCAAAACTATATGAGCAAATGCCCTTCTTCCAATAAGACGATAATAAATCACGAGAAAAAGAAGGGACGTATTGCAGTTCTCACCAATTAAAAAAAATTCCTCGTAAATATTACTGAAGATCAGATTCAACTACTCGATAATTTGACGTTTATGTAGGCATCAGTTGTTCACTAATATGTACCCATAAAAGATCAAATACTGTGACGAATTCTCAACTTAGGTGAACATCATGAATAACACCTCGTAATCCTCCAGCCGTGTTAGAAATAGTCACTGTCATATTGATCTTTTCATTAATGTTGAGGGAAAGCACCCATCTCGTATTATCATGGTAGCTTTCTTCTATATTATTGTGGCGTACATCGCTATTTCTTTACGAAATAAAGAATTGATAAATACATCACCTAAAGTGATTCATAGCATTTTGAAATATTCTCGAGTGGCCACTGTATGTCCATGCTTCGCATTTCTGCTGTTCAAAGTAATATCCATACCGTGGCGAACGTGCACACCAACATAAACGTATGTCGATTCATCTGTAGCATTTTAGAATTGATGAAAAATTCGAATGAAGTATCATAGTTTGAAAATAATTGCAACGATCATAATAAGAAAACACTTTTAATTGCTGCAGATTGAAAAAAAAAAGAGGTGTAATAAGTTGCTCTGCAAAATCGCTCCTTGTAGGGAATATTTCGTTAATTTATGGTTGAAAAGGAACTTCCGGTCTTCATGAAGAGCACTGTGCTCGAAAATTGCCCTTTGTTGCCATCTAATTTCATTAATGCAATAAATAAAACAATTTTCCACAGAAATGCATACTTTCCGAGTGCTTTCAAAATCGCAACATCTCAGTGCACATTGTCGATGAAAATCGCTCTAAAATATCACTGCTGAGTCGTAAGAACAGCATTAGAAAAACGAATGAAGCTAGATAAAATGTGCACGAAAAGGTAAGCTGTGTGATAATTTTACTTTTCAAAGGAATTACTAGTTCGCCATTGCTTTTCATTTCCCCTAGTTACTTTCCCCAGCTAAACCTGGCCGCTGACCACGGAAAATTCTAGAAAGGAAATGAACGAAGCTGACTCCAAGCTGTCAACTTCATAAACGAGTAATAAAAATACAAGCCACCGCCAACGCTTTTTGTAGTAAGAAACATGTGTTTTTTTAATTTAGAGAGACAACCCATACCGATATCGAGAGCAGCTGCTTGGCCAATCTCGTTTTCGTTGTCGCCTTCAAGCATTCTCGCTGTTGCGCGCATCTTTTCAGCCTTTGCTTCCAGGATGAAATCATTGGCGCCGAGTAGCAACGGATGGCAAAAAACGAAATTGTTCTCGTATTAGGAGTTCCTGAAAATAACCCCCATTTTCTCATGAGTCCTGCAATAAACAAGTATATTCAGGTGTTCCTTTACTAGAACTTTTCCTCAATTTATGGCGACCAACAAGATTTCTAAAGAAAAGAAACCTTCAATGTGGAGGTGCAAAAGCAGCACAGAAAGTGCACAAATGAGCGCTTGAATATAGAACTTGCTCGATAATATAGAATTATTCTGAGATTAAGTACAAGCATAGTAAAACCGTCGAATACCTGATGGGGATGGAAATACGGGAATGCTTGGAAGTAGCCAATTAACAGCTCAAACTTTTGGCCTTCTCTTGAAAAAAGACCCGTAGATGCACTTTCATAATATCTACAACATTCCTGCAAGCAATGGAAGAATTAGAAAAATTAGATTTAATGCGGAACAAGTTCGCCATATCTTCATTTGAGGAAAATGCGCTGAATTCACAATAGTCGCCAAAAAAAAAAAACTTTTTCAGCTTATGCGAACAAATCCTTATTTCATTCATTTTAATTAAGTCTATGCAATCGTTCTCAGAAGTTATTTAACGACGAACGGAAATCACAAAGACCACAATGAAAAAATTTAAACGGTTTTTTTTTGTTTAACAAAGAGACCCTTTAACGGAAAAAAAGCCTCGTATAGCAACCTAAAGCGATATAATCGGAGGTATTTTGAACAGAGGAAGAATTCAAGCTGATAACCTCAAAGTGGTGTTTGACCGCATCAAACTTTCGTATGAGATAATCATTTAGGGCTTTCGAAACGAAAACAGCATCCAAATTAAATCCCCTACGTAACGTGGCAATCAATAGGTTAAAACCACTTTCGCTCCATATTTGGCTGCAATCGCTCGTAAAAGACGCATATTGAAACATCAGATTGCCTAGACCTGAAATTTGTGTTGTCACTCATTGAGCTTCCTACTCGGACTGCATTTTCTTTTCAAGAACGGGACATAGCAGTAATTTCTTTTATTTTTCGGTTATTAACCCTCTCCATACGGATAATCACATATTTGAGACACATGTAATAGTGGGGACTATACAGAACAAATGGACCTTTCATCAGTTTGCTGATTGTAACACTTCGATGCCTGTCGATACATGTGAGACAAACATTTAAATATGAAATGAAGCAAAGCATAATTATATATATTTATATATATATATATATAGATATATATATATTATATATATATTATATATATATATTATAAATATATAATATATATATATATATATATATATATATATATATTATAAATATATATTTCAATAAAGGAGGGTTGCTATATGATCTTCAGAAGCAAAGAATGGAATTATTTCCATGTAAGGACGCTTATGCGACGGCAAATTAACCTAAAGATCTTTCTCGGACAAAGTTTCATGAATGGATCAGATAACTTATTCGCAAAGGATAATAAGATGGGTTGGGGAGGGAGCGAAGAAGTAAATAAATGTCGTTAGTTTAAACTTGCGTGCCTGGGCTAAAGAAAAATTACTGACGATATATTTCTGAGGGTCATTTTGCAAATCGGCGAGTTCCTTAATTACTGTGACATTAGGTAATAGCCACGGTTGGTCGAATTTTACGTCTCCACCTAAAAGATGAGGAAAGCAGGTTTCTAAAATAAGTTGCTTCATGAAAAATTGAATGTATCATATTTCATTGCAAAGAGACCTAATTTCACCGTTAACTTCAATCGCCGTTCTTGTATGGTATCAATCACAACCGGGCCGTATAACATCACATTAACGGTACCATAGATAAAATAGTCAAACTTGTACAAGAGTCTATCGTCGCGAAAGCTTTTTTGTCCGGCACCGAAACAAATCTTTGTGTGGCCGAGTCTACTGCTGAAGTTCAAGCCGACACAGATATAAGGCCGATGATCTGTTTACAAGGCTACGGAGGTATGATGACTGCTGATAAAGTTCTAGCCATAAAGAGACACATCATTAAGAAAAAATGTGCAAGAGAAAGTAATTATATGCATTCTATCGAGCAAATCGTACATTCTGCTTGAAATGATTCTCTGTTTTTATGCGATAGTCCTATTCATATCTTTATGGAACTATCTGGCGCTTATACTTTGATCCAATATAACAGTTTGCATGTGCGAAAAAAAGATTCACAATACAACGAGTCTCTATAGCTCGATTATATCTGCGACTTATCAAGGATGTGAAGAAATTTATTATTATCAATTCATTGCTTATCCATATTAACATCCTATAAAAGTATTGTTAATTTATACCTCCCTGTGGGAAAAATCCGAACTTGTTGAATCAATGAAATTCTCGATTCTGGTGATTTTATGCGAACGGCTAATCTCTCTTCCATAAAGTTGATAGAATGAGTAGAATAGATAACGTAAAGAGAAGAAGAATATTAACAACAGCACATTTCGTAGCACTGAAACACAACGTTATACGACTATAAATAAGAGTTTCATCTTCTAGAAACAAATATTACCTCTCAATCTCCTTCAGCAGTAGCCATTATAGACCAGAGTAAAAAGTTAGATAACAAAATGGTGGTACGAACTAATCAACTATACGCGCTTTCGAGTGGTCCTATTATTGAAGAAAAAAAAAGAGACAAAACAGAGAAAAAGTAAATGAAGTGGGATATATAGTGGCACAAAGTAATGATTTCAAAAGTTACAAAACAATTCACCCTGATGAATTCATCTATCAGTAATTATGGTTATATAGGTAGCAATAGGAGGCGTTACCTCAGTGCTCCCTAGTGCTTCGGATGGTGAACTTTTTAGACCGAAATGGTCGAAATTTTTGAGAAAGAGAAGGCAATGTTATTTTCGGCTCAATTCAGTGGCACAGAAACTAA
The DNA here is from genome assembly GCA_013433145.1 of Ascaris suum. Taxonomy (NCBI): domain Eukaryota; kingdom Metazoa; phylum Nematoda; class Chromadorea; order Rhabditida; family Ascarididae; genus Ascaris; species Ascaris suum. The sequence goes on from CM024187.1 coordinate 3,400,561, forward strand.
GCGCAAGAACTGCCCTCCACCTCCCTCCCCCCCCCACCCCCCCCCCCCTCCCTCCGTCCTCTCTTCGAAATTGAAAGTGCGTTCGGCGACGCAGATGCGCAGAAGACGAGAATGCCTCAACCAATTTTACGAAAAGTTATCTGCCTCTTCAACCGTTAAGCCTGAAAGCAAAGGTTTGTGGTGTGTTGTTATGTGATCTGCTGCAACTTCATTTCTTTCCCTGTCAAGTACCCGTTGGATTCATCGCAGGTGAACAAATACCTTTATGACTGCAAATTTTTGTAAGGTCAATCTAGAACCCCTAGAGAGTTCGACTTTTTAGATAAAAAGAAAGCTGATGCTCATAATCCACTGAAGGTTAATGTTCTGCACAGTGCTTCCAGTGTCCTTACGCTATAAATGACTGTGCTGTCTTTCTCCAACATGCTGCACGATATGCAGCTTTACTTCCTCGACCTTTTTCTTACCAATCTGAAAAGTGGACATCTACACTTGTAGCCTGTTGGATAAAGAGTAGGCTTTATACTGAATACTTCAAATGCTAGCATGCATATAAATAAACCCTGAAACAGTTCCAATACTCCTGGCTTAATGGCCAAGAGTAGAAAAGACGCAACTACACCTCGCGACCTATTGCAGATAGAAAATTGTTTACTAAAGATTTCATTTAATATCCTCAATGCTCACAATATGACACTTTGCAGAAGCATTCATATCATTAACTTACCCTGAAATTAAAAATACTCTGTGAGTTGTGAACGTCGGCGAGAGATGGTTTACTCTTTGCGACTCTCTGTGATCGATAGGCGTCATGTATTTTTGCGCATTTTAGGAAATATTAAGTAATGAGACAATGTTAAGATGACAAACTTCAGGAATGCTGAAAGCGAACAAGCGAACAGCGTACCCGTGTCTTTGGATAGAGAGCATGAAGGCGTTGGCTACCACGTAGAGTGCACCGCAAATGACTTGTGACTAAGGCGAATGTCGGTCGCGCACGTCATGTTAGTTTGGCGGACAATATGACCTCTAAAGTTTATCTACGTGGTTCAACATCAATGTGGGCATTTGAAGGCTCCGAAACTGGGAGGCCCTCTCGTTCGCAGGCCTCCAAAATCGACGGATTCAAGAGAGGTATTTCTGAGAAAACAGGTGCAGTTACGGGACAAATCCTAGATTTGTTCTAGGTCATGATCGATTAGCCCCACCAGCGATTACGTCTTCACGGCCGTATTGTGATGAGGGGGAGGAGGGGGGGAGCGAGATGAGAAAGAGAGAATAGGAGATGCAAAGTGCCCTTCTTCAATAGCCACTATTTAGTACCATAAAACAGTTTCAAAACCAGAGACCAGTTTGTGTTGCTGTCAATCAAATGCAAACGCATAAACCGGTTCACCACTGTGTGCCCTTCGGAATGTGAGCTCATGGTCAAGGCTGCGATTGTCACCAGTGGTTGCAAATTGTGATGTATTGACCGTTTGGTCATTCAACAGATGCATTGCCTTACTATCTAGTGCTGTCAGTTGTCCAATGCAAACCGATGAGCGAAACCTTTTAGCCGCTGAGTGGTCACTCATGCTAATTGCTGAACTTTGCGACCAAGAGCTTTATTCACTCTGCCACCTCAACAAGTACCAACATCTTGTTCAGCTGCAACTCAGATGAAGTTCCACTTACACTCAAATTGATATATTCATTTCCTTAAACATACCAATGTTTTAAGTGAAACCATCATGCCATTAGTCGTTTATCTGACTAACGTTTTGATCAAACAGTTTTCTACGAAGCTCGGCGTCGAAAAATTCGTTCGAAATTCTTCAGCATACACCTATTTCAGCAACAATAAGCTTATCGCGATCTCCCCCTCCATAAACATCAAAACCTACTCAAAATAACATTATCTGTAAGCATTAAGAAAAATCTTTATCGCGAATCAAGGACCACTACTTTTCTAGGAGAAGGAAAACGAAAATTTCAAGTTCGAATGCATTTTCCGAATCACAAAAAAGAAACAACCGCACGCCGTTGAAACCGCTGGAAGGAAATCGACTCTTCACATTTTCATAAAGAAATAGAAAAACAATTCAAATGATGCAGAATATTGAGTGAACAAAGCTGTTTACAATTTAAAAAAAAAAAAAAATCCAACAATTAATGACGTGGAGAGAAGAAAACGTATAGAAAATAAGTCTCAAAATATGAATATAAATGATGTGCAAATGCACTTTTGAGTCATTCTCTGTTTTCTTATATCCCCTCCTTTATTGCAACGCTGCAATGAAATTTGAATATTTGCTTATTTTTACTATAATATTATTCCACGCCTTTAAACGGGAGAGAAATGGCAAAAAAAAAAGACACCAAGCCGAAATGAAAATCACAGCAAAATCGATAGTTTATCGCAAAAAAAAAAAAAAAAAAAAAAAAACAATAGAAAAAAGCAGAGCATATGCAAATGAGATTACACTTGAGATAATACCAAAAATTAGCGAAGTATATCCAACTCAATTAAAAGAAAAGTGAATGAAAAAATACCATTGATAAACTTTTTATTTCATCACTGCTTTGCTTAAAATCACAAAGGTTCCAAACCTCATTACTAAATAATTTTACAATTAAAAACTGCACAATTTATTGAAGTTTAAGCGCCATATGTGTTGTTTTGTGAAAAAAAGTTCCATGAGCATCCAGAAGGGTTCCAGTCGCACAAATGGTCTAATAGTCCCATGAATCACTTGTTTATTATGGAAATGAATCCGTGTGAAATATATTTTCACGATGTACGATAAACAAATCGACAGATTACCACAAGGACATTACGTTCATTTCCTCCTCGTTGAACACCTTGAAGTAGGCGAGCACCGCACCGAAACAGACAATGTTCGCCAAGAAGATAAAGAAATAGGATATTGAAGAGATCTGCAAGCAGGTATGTGCTACTCAAGAAAAACAAAAGATGAAACAACAAATAATTTCAAAATTGCTCTCTCTACCGATCTTGCCAATTATTTTTTCGTTAGAGTATCATCCATCCTCCCAAAAGTCCACTTCGACAGTCCTCATCAGAAAATCTTATACGGTATTTAGTGATTGTCTTACCGACATAATATTTATAAATCTATGAAACAGTCAAAGTTGAACTTTTAGGGCTTTTCCCATTCAACTTACCCGAACTTACACCAGAACTCTCCTTCGAAGAAGACAACAACGAAAGAAGTGACACTCGTCTTTATGCTTATGGGTTTAATTCCAATTTTCTGAAGTGCAGTTACAGAGTTCACGAAGCAGTTGCATTACGACTAGCAACACCTAGGGCTTGAAATGCGCGAACATAATATAGAAGAGAGCTTGTGATTGGTAAGCATGAAACCAGCACATTTACATTTCATGCAATCATCCCTGCACCACCGGGGATGAGATGCGGGGAAACCGTAAATTTAAAATTTACACACACTGTACTACTTGCAACGAAACCCTCTGCAAGCATGATATATATATATATATATATATATATATATATATAAATATATATATATATATATATATATATATATATATATATATATATATATATATATATATATATATATTATATTCTCCCCAAATAAACTCCGTCCCACGATATTTTGTGAAATTTGTAAACCTGCAGCTTCGTTCGAGAAAATATGATATTTAAGTAACAATTCTAAGCAGGCGGATACTATGAGGACTGACCCTCATGAAATGCATTTGGATGCTTACGTTACGGCTGCTTCAGAGTGCAGGAAGCCAATCTTAGCAAGGCAGCCGGAATGCGTTCACATCGTTTCCCAGTCCCTTATTAATTATTGGTTTATATCTTGCTTGAAACACAACAAAAATTACAAACAAAAAGCGGCAAAACGAAACGCGCAAGCGGAAAATAATGTAAGATGATGTTCGGGTAGGCGATCACATTAGAAGAGCGGCTGACTGAAACTGCCACCATCGTCGTCACTATGCACATAGAAATAACTGAGAATTGTCAGAAACATTACCACTGAACCGAGATTGGCGCTGAAGCATGCCAGCCACTTGATCTGCAAACCACAGCGAACGGCACATCATAACACAACAACAATCTCTTACAGATGTTCGATCGTTTCGAAGCTTGGTTTCCATCCAGTAAATAAAGATAACTGCGAACGCTATCATTTTATTGAAATACATCAACAATCTCTATAGAGTCATCCATTGTTAGAGAATCACCCCAGTCACTTCACGCTTCGATTGGAGATGACCGGAACTACCCCATCATAATGTTGCTACTTTCAATTTAGAACGCTGGACGTCGTGTCATCATAATAGGCTGCAGTTGGAAGACAGTATTGCTGCTAAATAAAGGGATAGAGAGGAGGGAAATTTGTCCGTTAAAAAGTTTATCTGTGCACAAACTTTTGAGTGATACCAAAAGTCGGCTCACGTGCCCAAAGTTGGCATTCGAGGATTCGAACATCGGGTGTCCTCCCACGAAAACTTTCGGACGCCAACACCACTCACAACATACACTTTTTTCTCTATCCGACAGCTGCGAATCACAAGAGTTCAGCTTTTGTTTCCGGGCTCCACTCTTACCCGGAGGATTTTATTCCCTGGTAGTTTTAATATTCCCGCTGGTTATCAATCTTTTATTGGTATAATAAAATTACCGTCAACTAGCAATCAATCTTATTTTTATAGTGATGGCGAACAGTACTAATCACCTGCCAATGAGCACATCAACTATCAACACCACTTACCAAAACTTAAAGAAAAACTAGACTGTGAAGCGAATACCATTGTGTCATCATTACCATCATAGCCGACAAAAATATCTGCACAACCGAAAAAAAAAAGGAAAATCTATGCAATTTTTCGCTTCTGAAGCAACATATGAATGAAGCCATGCATAAAAATATCATGCCCAGTGCTAAAAAATTTTCCCGCTTCGGTCTCTGCGCATCTCTATTGGCGATGCATTCGAAATTGCGAGTAGCAATGGACACTTTGCAAATAACGTTCATTCATTAAAAGCAGTTTTACAGCCTAAGGCCGCAATTTTAAGCAATGCACATGCAAGAAAGTTTTATAACAACGTGAAATAGTTGGTATGTTCCTCGTTTGATGATAGTTAAACACTTTACGATGGCAAAGAAACATGCCACAAACATTAATTGAGTTGACGGATAAACAATGATGAAAGTATCGAAGACATGAAAAAAAAAAAAAAAAAACAACTAAAAAACTTCTAAGTGGGAAAACCGATAAGTAAAGATTCGCACAACCAAATGCACTCTCCGCTTATCGATATGCTAAATAAAACAATAGTTATGAGGCGATGCTCGATACGCGATCGAAAACCATGTGTTATCAGAGAACCAAGAGACGGATGCGTTCATAGTGCATTTGTGAATCTTTTTTCTATGCAGCTACTACTATCTAGGGAATTCAATTGACTAATTTATGGATTGAAAAACTTCAGCGATTTTGTCAAAATATGGAATAACGAATTTGTATCTAAAATTTTAGACAACGCCGAAACGAGTGGAGTGAGCTTTAGATGGATGCTTGCGTACGTATACAATCTGCCTACTTCGTTTCGGTAATCACGACTTGTGGCTTACCACATTTCTTTATTGAATATTGCTAGAAGAAAGAAAAAGCAACTAAGACCAAAGGGAACAGTTTGCAGATCGCCAAAAGCTGCACAAACAGCAAAAAGGCAACGCATAATCGAAGCACTTAAATTTCAAAACTGCGGGGATTGTGACCGTGCAGCAAAACAAGAAACACTGGGGTAATAAACATGAATGAAGCACTTATGAGCTTGCGGGTATGAAATCTGACATTGCTTCACTGTTTGTACAACTAGAAAAAACTTCTTTTGGGTTCCTTGAAATGGTTTGTACATTCATTCTCCAAGGGATCTCATTATTTGTCTTCAATTCATATATGAGCTGATAACGATGTTTTTAGAGAAGACTTCTGTATTATATAGACAAGAAACTCACCACTCGGCGTGGGCAAGCACCATTGGTAGCGCGAATGCGACACGACAATTCCAGTTGTCACAAAAAGTGCAAATTCGACACATGCCGACGTACCCGTCATATCTTCACGATACCGTTGCGCTATTATTACGGTATTGGAGAAAGTACATAGAATGTTATGACGAACATTGGCCACCAAGTGCTAAAATACGCCATACTATAAATGTACTCGAATAATACTATAAGATGTCAAAAATTGCATAAATACTGGACTTTTCTAAGGCAGACTGAGATGAAACTCGACCAAATGCAAGGGTAAAAAAGAGACAAAAAAAACAGACAATCAAAAGCCTAACTTGCAGGGCTGCTTCTTAGACTAATTCTACTTCAGTTTACTTCATAAAAGTTCGGCTGAATTCGTTCCTTCCAGCAATCGATATTCGTTTTTAACCCCAAACATCTTGAAGATGCTTCTCATAATGATCCTCACTGCAGATACTATCATAGCATATCAGTACTTCGGCTTCAGAACCTGCACAATACCACAAGCATCTCTCCATTCAATAAGACTCACCACAACAACGATTCATTAGAGATTTGAGTTGTAGTGTAGAATAAATGCTCTTCAACCTACTCGTGATGGGATTCCCTTGAAGTCTTACATATTTCATTCAGTTAACAAATATTAATGCAGCTGCATCAATGCAACAAATTGTAATATTTTTGCACAATAATTGACAAAACAATACCTTCGAGCTCTAAAGAATTAATAAAACTCATGGTAAAAATTGATTAAACATTCCTCGTTGTCTATAGGCGATCACGAATGCAAAAATAGCTTCGAATATTGCAAATGCATTGTTTATTTATGTCGTTTAAAGTGAAATACTAATTTTAATATCCGCACATTGTAACATTGATTTAAATGTCATCCATATATTACTGAATTATCAAATCATTGAAATTATCCATTTAACTAATTAAAAAAAAAAAAAGAAAAAGACATCTGAAACCACTAATTAGCTCGGAATTTCATAAGACTTTGATGAAAGTCTATATAATGACATACCCAAACATTGGCAACGCACATCCCAAGACGAGCAATGTGAGACGACAACGCCAGCAAACGCAAGTGACACTACCGCTGTAAATTAACGTTATTTAATGTTCGAAATTAATATACCGCTGATCGTTATCAATTTATATTCCCGACCATTTTCCCGTGCAAAGAATTCAACAATATAATTAATTCATTCTAAAGATTGGCGGCTATAATGCAAAAATAATATATATATATAAAATATATAATATATATAGATATATTTCGGCTTTCTCTAACTTTTCAACTTTGTTTGGAAAACACAAATCATTTGTAAAGATGATCGGTGATAGTGGGTTTTTTATTTAGAGCGCAATCTCACGAATCATCTCCTATATATGAAAAAAAAAGAAAAAGAGATGAGGAGTAAAAGAAATCTGTTGTAGTAGCACTGCAATATTCCACAATCATTTCTTGTAAACGTTCAATTTGCGGATCTTTTTTTTTCGACAGAGGAAATAAAACCGGCAATTTTTACCCACGAAAAAGTTGCTTTAGAAATTTACACAAACCATTCGTTTTGCTACACATCGTCGAAGTGAACGAATGCATTTCGATATGTTATTTCGCACAGCGGTAAGATCAGTACACAAGTATACGTGAAATAAATGCGAACTATACGTGGGGAACAATATGATATTAATGAGAGGTTCTCTGCTCGAACTCTGTCAAGTCCCAGGACGATCGGATCGCTCACTCAACGACAATATTAACCACTTCGATAAAAATAAACACATGCTTTATTGGGGATCGTTCAGAAACGACAACTAAGAACTTTTCCTTCTGAAGCAACACAAGACAGGTTTGGGGTAAGAAAGGGGAGGGTGGGGGGGGGGGAGGGAAGGTGGGAAGGAAGAAGAGTAGCCGCAATATCAGCAAAGAATAATGCCGTTTAAAAATCCTTCCAAAAAAACAAGCCGCCACCAACCAAAGACAACATTTATAAATGAGCAACGGAAATTAGCATCACAAATAAAGACCCACAATGAAGGGAGGCAATTAAACGATCAAACGATAAACATTTTGAAGCAAGTCAACGCTGAAATTCCAACGTTGTCATTTCTATTCTATTCGGATTCAACGCAAAGGATGGAGCGGGACTTTGGAATTAATAACTTAAAAAGCGGTACAACCTTTAATTCCACTCATTCTGTCCGGTATCAGCCTAACTACGTTCGATCAATCGATGCAGCGTCGTTCTCTCTCTGCCTATGGACTAAACAGTGAAATTAAATGAACACCGCGGTAAGTTATTTCGGTGATAAAGAACGGTATAGATGTGGAAATGCAAAACGGTAGAAAGAAAAATTAGCATTTGCTCCAACCAATTCACAGCCATTCAAATAAGATCCTTTCCAAAAGTGGGGAACATTTGGGTAAAATCGGACTCGACCATGATCGAAACCAAAGTTGCTTCTTTCCTAGAGTCCTTGTTATATCCTTCGCAAATGAAGGTTAATTAGAGAAAAAAGTGTTCACAGGTAATTTTTAAGAAGCGAATGGACACCCAAACAATCAGAAGAAAGCGCCGAAAGTATTGGTGTTTATTCCTCATCACCAATTTCTTCATTTTTTCGGTTTATTAGAAACGCATCGCGTCTCTACTTTTGTATATAAGATCAGTCTATCTCGCCTCGTTTACGCCCAACCAGAAAAAAGAGCCGCGCTTTTGTCCCCCCCCCGAATGACTTGCAATTTCGGATGCTGACATCATGACTCTTGACAGAAGCAACTTACACATGGAAATCCTACCTACCCAAAAGAGCACATCTGATGAAGAATATAACACAGAAATGCTAGGCCGCAAATTACGGCGCTCACTTCCAAATATGCTACATCGTTGCGAAGCCTTGCGGAGACAAGTTCTAAGATTTGCTGAGTCCAAAAAAGCCACTGCTGAAAAATCGGACAATCTGATCCTGGTACCTTCCCCTCCCTCCCACCCCACATTTCGCATCTTGTGATGGCCCATCCGCGTAGTTAGCCAACGCATGATGGGTGATCTTGAAGGCGAAAATTTCCGACTTCTCGAAACAGTGGCCACAAACTTCGGCAATGACTCGACAAGTTTGAAGGATGGTACAATGACATTACTATCCAGTTAAGAACAAAAACGCATTTGAACTTGCGTTACAGCAAAGCAATAATAATTAGATACACAGCGAAAAAGCAACACTATTCAGTTATTATTCTTCTACGAGCTTTTTACAGCTAAGATTAGCCCCTATGCTAGTTAACGCCATCCAAAAACGCTATGGTTTTGTGTTTATTGTGTTCTGGACATTTGCCCCCACCGCTGGAAGGCGACCACACAATGCTACGGTGGAGAAGGCGTTGGGATTAATTGATGCTGAAAAATGACACTAAAACATTAAAATTGCTCAGGGCTAAGCGCAAAGGTAAGCCAATGCATAAAACAGCAGCTACCACTCATCTGGCTCAACTGTCAGTAGCGGAATCGCCGTTGCAATCAGATGAATAATCCGCAACCACAAGGGTAGCAGTGACGCGATCGAAATTTTCTCGGAAGGATCCACACTAATCGCTCGCTTGAAACGATCAACGCACATTTTACAGCTCGGCGTTATCAAGGTCGACACACGGTTTCTACGATTTCGATATGATCCAAAACGATCATTTTCTTTGATTCACTATGACTCTCTGCTCACTTTATGAGGCCAATAGCACATAAAATTGGTTATAGACATGCGACCAAGCTATAAAGAAATTGCAACCTATGCCTACATTTCGATTTTTTCGTTCAGGTTTTCGATCGTTTCTGTTGTATATTTTCTCGAACTACTTTCTAATGTCTAGCTTCGATCAGACGCATAAATTCGATCGTATTTTTTTTCGCCTTTCACGGTTGCATTTTATTCGATATTTTTCGTTTTTTAACACTAAAGCGAACAAATGGTAACTCTTCTAAATTTGTGCAGAGTATTGCTCGCAAATTTCAGATACAGCCAAAATCACCTCTAGCATTCGATCTACTAGAAGTAGTAGAAATATAGAAGAAAATCGAAGGTAATACATACCTACGTGTAATCATTTCGATCCCAAGTGGACATGTAAGACTACAGTAGCAGTCGCGTTGCAAATTTCATAGTCTAATGACGCTCGGTTATATTTTACACCGGATGGCTTTGATGCCCGATCCGTAATTTTTTCTTTCGTTTTTTTTTGCGCATGTGTAGAAATGTTTGGAAGAAAGGATGGATGCGTTTTTATTGCGTAGTTTTGGTGCTAATTATATATTAAGAGTAATTGCTTGATTTTGTTGTGTTGTTTCAATGTCTGTATTCGGTTGGCGCTTCTACTTCTTACTACTATTTTGAGGGTCCTCATAGCATATCGTGATTATTGCTGCTTGCATAATGTACATACTGGTGTATTGCTGCTTACATAATATGAATTACGCATAGAAAATTCAGGTGGTTAACAGGTGTAACAAGTTGTCAGGACACATGGAATGGCTTCGGGTGGTAGTGGCCGTCCAACGATTGTCCACCATCTTTGAATGTTGAAGTAGGGCGCTCATGTGTCTCTACCGAGTCGTCGGACACCCCAAATGCTGGACGCAATAGTCGAGTCCACAGTTGCCAATCGTTCATCTAAACCTAGTTCCATTTCTCATCCTGGTATGTTTTTACTGTTTTTTTTTTTTTTTTTTTGAGCCCAACGTGAGGCTTAGTTTTGGTCAGATCTCGACTGCGTTAATCTAAGAGGCCCATTATGCAGAAGAATTTCTGAACACTAGCATGAAATGTATGCCCAACTTTGAGTAGTGAAATAAGGCGGCAGTTGATTTGAGGCTTATATTGGAGTTAGCGGCTGTTATATTCAATTCTTTTAATTGGGTAAGGTGGGAGAGAAGAGGGGAAATTGGGACTGGCGACAATTCGCACTGAAGGAATTTAAGCCGCTATTAAGTTCATTTTTACTAGTCATTGTGATATTTACACATTGGCTGAGCCGTCCCTAATGACACCTTCTGTTTCTTTCTAGTGGCATTGGTTGAGAAAAACTTCTATGCGTGGGGAATAAATAGGAAAGCACACCCGGTGGCTCGGCACGTTACGTGCTTTTGCAGTCCCACTCTTCAGGTCGGTCGAAATCCGCACAATTTCATAGTATTGCATCATCTCTTAACTTGTGCGAATGCTCTAACGACACTTTTGCGCAGGTTTCGTTGTTACGCATCGAACCGATCGCAGAACGCATGTAAACATTTAAAGGGCAAAAATATCTCTGCTCATGAGAAACACGATGCGCCCTGTAATGCGCTTGGCAGGTACAAGTTTCTAAAGGTGCAATAAAAGCTGTGCGGCATTTGGTTTTTCATGTTGGTTAAGCGATTTGTGGAAATTCATCTCGAGATGGCTTCTATTCCTACCAATATATTTGTCTCTCTCTTGAAATTCATGAGAAAGAAATGTCTTCAAGCGCTTTTTACCACATTTAAGCATGACCAGTTCAAATATGCCTCGAAAATAATGTTAAAATCTTCGCTTCTCTCTTTCAGACACGATTATTCATCGAAGTTGACCAAGATGTGGCAAATATTTGTATTCACATCACGCATACTATATTTATAGTTTCGTTATAGCAGTAAGAAATCCAAAAACTTCGTTGCCGCCGACTGCTTCTGTGACCTCAAACATGTCGAATGCGCCTGAACAAACGCTACAAGCAAGACGGCAAGCAGCACGGAGGCCGCGCACATGTGCCAGCGCTTCCAGCAGCTCAGCCCACCCAAAAGTAGAAGAAAGTCGACTCCAAGGGCGAAGAAGGATGCGGATGAAGCAAAGAACAAGTGCATACTTTTGTTCGCTAGTTATCCACTCTGTTACTGATTTTTATAGACCATCACTATTGCACACTCATTTCGAAAAGTGTGATGTGAGGCTAGAAACTTGCACTTATAAGTAAAGGAATAGATTCTGTGGCTAAAGTACTTCCATTCGGTATTTGTTGATTCACTCGATGAGCGATCTCTTACCGAAAATGATGAATCTTGCTCCAAGAATCTAATGATTTCCAAGAAGATTGAACTAGCAGTGATTTATGAACAATGGTTTAAAAAATCCATATCGTAGTTATCTGCCTTAAATTGGCCACACCTAACCGTTGGCAATTTTGCAGCAGCTCATTTATCGTTGTAGTGGATAGCGATAAGCTTTCAGGATAGCGGCACAAGCAAGTTCCACGCTCGTATATCACAAAATTTGCTTCCGCAAGGGATCTTATGCTTACTTCAGCACCGTCTGTTTTTACCTTCTAATGGGTTCTTATAATCCGACAATTATCGTTTTTTTTTCCTCGTTAGAATGAGTTAGTTGACAACTTCTGCAGCTAGTCTTTTTTAACACAATTAGATAGGTTGAATGCAATCACTCTTTTACCGATTTTATTCTCCTCACATAAATCTACAAAATATAATGAAGTAGTGGTTTTTATAGAACGCAGTAAGTCTGGTTCGGAGAGAGAAAACGGAACATGCAGTAATATTTATTATGAAGCAACGTTGCTTTTGTGTAAAGTTTTAAAAAAAAATCTTTAATTCTTGTCATTTTTGCTTTAAAATTTGTAATGTTGAATTAGGGTGTGATTTTTTTTTTTTCAGGCTGGTCAATTTATGTTGGTACATCATAATGGGCAATGTTTCATGATGCCGGCTGCTCAATATTTCAGCACAACTCAACAAATGGCTGCTGCTAGATCGGTTTATCGATATTTTTTATTAATATTTTAATGGAGTACAATGTTTTGAATATAACACGTATGGCAATTGAAATATCGTTTCGCAATCGAGTAAAGGTGTATTCTATATGCATTTATAACTGCAGAGAATTTATGCATGGTGTGATTGTGAATGTGTTCACCTTTAAGAAAGAAATGCGAATATCAATCAAGCATTTCTTTGTCATAGTATCAGAAAGCTATCATTCTCTCAGCATGCACCAATTTTAAGTTTTTCCACTTCTTTTTTTATATTCTGCTTCTTTCTTTTTATTGTTGTTTTCCTTTTCCATATTTATTTTCTTTTCTACACATTCGTTTTCTTGTCATGTGGTGGGAAATCCTCTGAGATAAGCGTAAGGAAAATGCTTCATTGATTTGTCATTCATTCGTGAAACGTTCGCTTCTTTTCAAAAGTGATGTAAAGCCAGGGGTGGAAAAGTTCAACAATTTCAGTAGCATTTTTACTACGCAAAATAGACCAGCTTAATGAAGTTGTTATATCGTTTGTATTTCAGCTAGTGAAATTTAATAACCGAAGGAGATAAGTTTGCTAAAGGTGAGCCTTGTACCTGGGGAAGGAAGGTGGGGGAGGCGAGAGGAAAGAAAGAGTTAGGTGGTAAATGGTTTTTTTGCTATTCGAAATGGGATTTGTGGGGAGCATGTGAGGAGCTTGATTGCAGCATGTGGCACCACCCACAACGCGGCGATGCCTTCAGCGTCGCATGAATATCTGAAGGCAGTCCATCACCATCAGCACACGGCAGCTGCGATAGCTGCGCAACATCTGCACGTCCATCAGCAGCAACAACAGCAACAGGTTTGACATCATCGTAAGAGTTTTCGTTATGGCGAGCATCGGCATGTTTTCATCGTTTTTGAATCGATCTACAGAATATCGTGCGATGATCTCAAGCTACAATCGGAAAAAAATGGAATGAGGAATGTTGATGTGATGTGGTATATAAAGCTGCCGGTTTCTTTTACTTGAAAAGTTGACTTACGTTTAATTTTGTCTAGCGATACTTTCTTCATACTCGGTCTGCTCGAGTTTGCTCTGGGTAGGCACCATTTCATAGTTATGTGGTGTTAGCAATTCTTTCCTTCTGTGCAAAATTTTTACTCTCTCTGCTTCTCTTTACTCCACTTTACGCTGTTTTTTCTCATTCGCCTTATTGAGGACTATGAATTTTCTGAGCAGTATGAAATACCATTGTAATGCTTCTTTTAGGAGTCATTTAATGAGTGTTTTCGATGAATTTCTTTTAGTGATTTTTAAACGTATCAAAATTTCTCTAACGACCATCTGCCACTGTCACGGTTTAACTTTTATTACTAACACGGCCTTGTTTTCACCGCATTTATGCTTCAGTTAAGTCGAGCTCCTTTAGGTGATCATGAGATGGTTGCATCTCTCACTTTTATGTTGTAAACGTTTCATTCATTAATTGTTTATTCACACGGAAAGGCGATCTAGGTATCAATCGAATTTAGCCTTTTTCTCATCAGAGGATATGGTCATAGCTAAAAAACATAATGCGGCATTACCACATTTATTTATTAGCAGTTCGTTGTCGCTTTTTGATTTTTGAAGTCCATACTGGTTGTTGAAATATTAGATTATTTCAAAGCAGGATTCTTGACGTCATTGAGTTCTACTCGGTTGGTTTTGGAGGCCCAAAGCTCGGTTTCAGCTATTATAGCAAAGAGCAGCTGTGTTCTCTTTGGGTTTAATAATCGGTGCGTTTGATAAGTTAATGAATGTATCTAACAAGCTTCCATCTAATCCTACGCTTAAAAGCACCACTTAATCATTTTTGCATTATTTCAGGCACAACCTCAGCAGCAGCAGCAAAACAACAACAACAACAACAACAACCAGTTTGTTCGAATCGAGTATCGTCTCGGGAAGTGCAACGTTGGGACAACTAGCAAGAAGCCTGGCGCCGAAGCCTGCTCCATCTGGTGGGTGATCTCGTTTTACGCTCATCTAAACTATCACTTCCAGTGTTTGGGCGTTCTATGTTATATATTGTTCTAGTAGTCATTCCATTCTATTGATAAAATGTTCTCTTGAAGTATACGACAATCGATGAATGTGTTGAAAATTTCTCAGTCCCCAATTTAATTATGCAGAATGAATTAAATGGAGTTGAGATTGATCACTGTAAGTGGTTTATTCAGCGTGAACATTATGGATGTCCACATTCTTCATTTAGCCGAAAACTCCGGACATGATCTTTGAAGTGGCTGTTGATCACCAATTCGAATCTGTTATAGAAAAATGACGCTGGATTTTCAAGCAAGATGCAATTTAGTAAAGTAGGCATCATTCCTTCTCGGCTTTGTCTATTTTATCCTGTGACTGGGAACCGTCATATCTGGTTTTACATGTGAGAACTTTTTTAGAGATATAAAGTTGAGAATCGAGGGATGCCAAACATTCAGTCTTTTGACATCTTGCAAAAAAATTGCTTTGTTGTGATTTTATTAGTTTCCGGCGGCGCATCAAGTTGCTCGTCTCAGTGTTCCACACCGACAAGTCTGACGTTTCAAGCAGTGCCAACATCAACGTCAATCAGTGTCCAGTTCTGCAACCACCAATATTGCACACATGTCGGGACAATTGTTGGCACGATGCCAACTATGGGACAACAATCAATTTTTCAGCAAGGTTGTTTATTCTCCTTCCAAGATTCTACTTTTACCATCACTAATTACACGTATTTGTATGATTTAGGCGATGTTGATTTGCGTCATTATTGCTGAAAATAAATTTCTTCTTTTGAATTTTGAAGTGGTAAAAAATTCAATCGTCATTCGTCCTCAATGAAGAGCAATGAAAGATATATAAATAAGCGCATATTATTTGAATGAATTATTACGATGACACTGTCACTGAAAATGATTATGAGGCATTCATTTTCTTTCTCTTTACTTACTCTTATATTCGTTTATATGTTAGAATTATAGATGCGTTGCGCTACTGAAAGAGAACTGAAAGTTTTCGGAATTTTTAAATTCACTTGTAGAATGTTCTGTTGTAAAAATTCACTTGTAACTTGTGATCTTATATAATATAGAAAAATAATGTAATTCATTTAAATTGAGAATTGCAATTGCCTCTTCGTAGTGAACAAATGAGCGCTGAGAAAAATTTTGTTTTTTCTAATTGCTTTTCGGATCTTGTTCTTCATTGATTTGTAGACTCAAAAATGCTTGAAAATATTTTAAAAATATCATTGTTTATCGAATTTTCTTACGTGTTTTCCTGGGTTAGATTTTAGTATTTAAGATTTTTCTTGGTTGTTGTTTTCAGGTATTCAGATTCGCGCAACAGCACCCGGATCTTCATCGGGAATCGTTCTTCAAATGCCCAATGGGGCATACACATATGTGCAACGTCAGTTTTGAAAAACAAAAAAAAATTTTTTTTAAATGTATATGACAGAGCGAAGTATAGCATAGTTTTGGAGATACTGTTGAGGGTGAAGAATCGCAAAGGTCGCTTCACTAAAAACTCTAAAACCGTCGATTATGCAGCATTCAGCAATTCAAGATAGGACATCACTGTTGAACTTTTTGCCAATTATGATAGGTAAATGGCTCGTTGATAAGCATTTGATGGCCGCACTTAGGTTCAGTTTCTTGCTATAGCTCTGTTTTCTGCAAGCAGTAAATGTTCATTATCTGTATGAAGCCTCTTCCCGTTGTGTTCTCATTTGCAGGACAGCTGTTGTGACAGTGTCACCTGTTGAAAACACCGCTTAACATAGTATTGGAGATAGTGAGTTTTTGGTGTAGTGACTAAATAGTTTCAGAGGTAGTTGCACCGCAACAACCATCGTCGGTGAGCCTCTCGCATCATCAGCCAAAGTCAGCAGTGATGAATCAGAGCGCTAGTCATCAACAACAGCCACAGCAACATACGCACGTTCATCACACGCGAGCTCACACCCCGCAGCCCGGCGAACACACCAATATACAGCATGAAGCGGTTGCACAGAGTGCGCACAAGCATACTTCCGATGCTGTTGCAACTAGTGCTGACTATGTGTGTGGCAACAAGCATAATGGTGGTCCTCATCACTGATTGTCTTTTCTGAAGCGTTATATTGCCTCTCTTCTACGGTCATTAACCTTGCAGATGTTATTATCCTCAAAGCGAAAACTGTCGTGATATTTTGTTATACTTTATTAGTGAGTGGGTAAAAGATGGCACAGTGAGAAAGGGTTGGAATGCTGCATCGGCGAGACTGTTGTTTCTTTTAGTGCAACAGGATAGCTCGAGTGTATTCATATAAATCGTTTGGCGAGAGTCAGCTTGTTTTTCGCTGATTAAATGATCAACTCCTAATTTTAGTTAGTTGTTTAATGTTGAAGATGCTGAGGAATTGTTGTCTCTATTTACGGTAAAGTAATGACCTTGTACTCGATATTTTTTTGCCGTATAATATTTTAAGCGTGTTACACGGATTGCCGAAACGATTTATTTCTTTCAGAAACTGTAGCATCAACACAAAATTTCATGTCCGTGTTGGGCTCGCCAAGTGCTTGCGGTGTGCCTTTAAATATTGCTGCCGATTCGCCACCCAAAGCAACATTTCGTGGAGGAGCTGGTGGAAGTAAACAGTCAAATGCATCTAAGCAAAATCAGCTAATTCCGCTTCTAAAGGTAGACTCTGCTTTGCATTTATTTTTTTATTCTTCTTTTTTTCATTATTGATTGCTCCTTTGTTCCGATGAGCTGAATAATTTGGCGAATGATTGCAGAACCAGCTAATTGTCGTTGTTTTCCTTCTTGTTGTTTTATTTTGTTGAAGACGGCGGTGATAGGTCCTTCACATCTTTCTCTCAGTGATAACGTGCGTCGGTATTGCAACATGATTGATCGTCGACGCTATGCTGCATATATAGGATCAGATCTTCACCTAAATGGAAAAAAAGCGGTTTTCTAGAAATTCATCTTTGCCACAAAAATGTTCCTTCAAAGTGTTTATGCTCGGATGTTGTAGCTTTCACATCCCTTGTTCTACATCTACTATGTCACTGATCTAAAATGTGTTTTGCCCGTTTTTTCCTGCCTTTCGAAAAATTCCGTTTTCCGTCCTTGTTTTTTTCGGAGATCGAATCATGTTATTACTGAAGAACGGCATCAACACGGCGGCAAGTTTTGAGTACATGTTTTGTCTTAGATCAAAACAAACAGTTTGCAATTGTCTAGTATATCTGCTTGCGTTTGCTGCTGTGACGTGAGGAGCAGCTAGGGAAGAGCGGTGCTGTTTCACATATGGAAAATTCTAATGATGCACCGAACAGCACCAATAAAGCCTCCCGTTTTGAGCATTTTTGCGTAGCAGGCGCTTAACGGCCGCGTTCATCATCCACCTTCTGTATTGCTAATGCATTTTCAGTGCATGTGCCACCGACGATAGCGCCATCAAATTTGGTGCCAATAGGAGCGCCAATGCCGATGATGGTTATGTCAACGGCGATGCCACAGATGGGCACGTTCGCAGGTCCTGCCGTACCGGTGATGGGACCAAATGGGCAATCATCCACCAGCAACTCATCCCTGCGGCTCCTATGCCAGCTCACCAGATGATACCCGTCTTTCAGCAACAACAAAACGTATCCAAGTTTGTCGGTTCACAAGCTCAGCAGGCTCCTCAACAGGCGGCCGTTCCAGAAGGTTAATGGATTTTTTTTGACGCAGGCAGAAGTTGACTTTTGGAAAGGAAATTTCAGTGTAGTTGATATCAACAGATCGGGACTTCTCTTTCGAACTGTTATCTTATCTGAGAATTAATAGTGACCGTCAAAGTTGATGTTATTTGGATTCTTTGATAGCAATGCCATCGCAGGTGCATATTGTTGCGCGTTGTGTTGGGGCGGGATCTGCGTTGATATTGGTTTGGCGTGGGAAGAGGTGACTGCTTGATGTCCGTCTATTGCAGATACAAACGCATCGAGTAGTAGTCCACGCAAACGCATTGGAGAGAAGAGGGAACGACAGTCGATTCGGGTGGCGAAAATGAGCCACCACCTTTGTTGGTGCAAGGTTAGTAATTAAGTCGATTTTTGGTGAGGGAATGCTGTTTAAATGAGTTGCGATTGTGGTTGGCCATTACCTTATTGAATGTCAGTTTTTGGCATTGTTGCAATGAATTCACTTCTGCCAATAGTCTAAATTTTATTGAATGGCGCGAGAGAAGTAGGATTTTTAAACGCTCGAAGGTGCAGTTGCTTTACTGCTTTGAAGACGACAGTTTCCATTGGGAACTTGAGATGACTGCGGCGGTTTGTTGTCACCGGTTTACTTCTATCACTTATATTTGTGAAAATTCAAATCCGTTGTAATGATGAATTTAAACGAGCAGATTATTGCGATATTTGTTGGTTTTTTATGTATTCTTTTATTTTATCGTTACATCTTTTCGCCTTATGAAATATGGCGCTATTGTTTTAACTTGTTGACTGGTTGGTTTCAGTGCAGTCTCTTATTACCCATCCAATTATTACAGGCGAGTGTAAAGATGCATTGGACGTACGTGTTCTTTTTATGAAAGAGGCGGATCGCTATTATCGAAAAGCTGGACGCAAAGGGAGAATCATTCATTTGATCGAAGGGTTCGAAATTGAGGTACGCATTCTTTGATCATGCTGCCTCCATTGAGCTTTCTCGAATATTGTAGGATTCAACCCACTGCAAAATTTCTTTAAAGCTTTTACAGTGGATCTGATTTGTGGTGATGTTGCATGTAAATGAATGGAAAATGGCTGTAGGCAATGTATCGCCGATATCGCTATTTTGTTTATGCGCCGCCCGAAAAGCTTGTTGAGAATAGATTTCACACATTTATGTTCAGCAATAGCGATCATCGGAATCAATATTTGCAATCATTCCGTACTTTCAGGAATCAGACGAGCCGTTTATCTGTGATCCTCCATTACGAGTTGATGATTGGATCCCGTGGAAATAATTGATAAGATTCGTCTTAGTAAATCGCCTGAATCGCCCTCAAAACGTTTGTTTGCGAATTTTTCTTGCCCTTTTATTTAGCAGATTCACTAATTTTGAAAGCTTATTTTTCCACATTGATTGACACAATTCACCTCTCAGTGAAAACTTGCGCTCTACTGATTCGAACAAGGTTTACGGCATCTAGGCACACTGCCGAGCTGAGTTTACTGTTGTCCATTTTTTCATGCAGAACGTTGTCAAAATGCCAAAGAGACTTACTCTTTCTTCTGCTTCCCTGAACCAGGTTTTGCTACGCAGCTAAATGAGGCCTTCCTTCGTGCTGTTCGTCGAGGTGATTCCCTCCACATGGTTGCGTTGGTATATCCATTTAGCTGAGGCTGGATGCTGTTTTTTTCCGAGGGGTGTTGGTTGTGTTTGCCCATCTTCTGGCTGTGGTCACATGAGGGAAGGGAGAGGATGAATAAAAGAGCTACCACACACTCTAGTGTGAAAACCTCTAAGGAAATGGTTAGAGTTCCTTCCCTCTAAACGTTGTTGTCGTTTAGCAGTTAACTCATGTAATCAATTTAGGCATTGCAGCGCCATCAACAAACAACGATGCGCAGTCACCTAATGAAAAGAAAGGAAAAGTGGAAACACCGCTAAGGCTGCCAAAGATATATCAAAGAAGCAGAGAAACAAGTATGTTTATTTCAAGCACATCTCTTGCACAGAAGTTTTGTAACAGAGTTATGGTTGTGGATGTATTCACAAGCCATCTCCTGCAACACACGCTTTGGCCATAATCCTGTAGAAGGCCTGCTCCGGTATAGCGAGCGCGAAAATTCCAGCACGTTTATAGATCCGTTACTGTCGAGGGATGGGCTTCAACGAGGTCGCAAATCTCCACATCACACTAGCCAGTTCATTTGATCAAAATTTTTGTCACCGCATTTTGCACGTTCTATGTACTGCTTTCTGTTTATGTTCATCTACAATAGCATTGTGTTTAGAAACCGTCCGGTAACTTCACTCTTCCGTGATGTGGGAGTTTTTGAATCAGCTGAATCAAGCCGAATCTTACAGGTTTATGCAACGAATCGTGCATTCAATCCCTTGTAGACGAATGATTGGGAGCGCTTGTTTTTGCATTCATTCCACTTTAATTCTATGATAATTCTGTGGCGTGAAATGAATCGAACAGCTTAAATTTATCTGCTTTGTGAGCTTGTTCTGGTGTTTTATTGTGTTGGAAATAAGCGCTTCCTCCTTCCAAAGTTTGGGTCTGCTGTTATGTTTGTTGTTCTTAATCGTATTGACTATGTGGCAAGCGAGTTGTCGGCATCAAAAAGTTTCATCAGTTTCGATTAGCTAGAATGAGGCCGCCTGCTTGTTTTTGCTTTGTTCTGAGCTATATTGGTTGGGCAATTTGCTCCTTCTTTCGCTTCAAGCATTTCGCTAGTTGCAGGACCCCGGTGGGCAAAGACGAGAATCGCGACAGTAAATCGTCATCGGAAAGAAGAAGAGGAAACGTAAAACCAATGAGGTAAGTATGTGGATCTTAAATCCATCAGACGAATTAGGTTTCGATGCAAACTTTTTTGTAAAGACTACTGAGGGAAGTGAACCTCTGGTTCACTCGAATCATGCTGAATAGCAGTATACTTGGAGCAGAGGAATTCGCTGAGTGGATTTTATTTGTCTTTGGTAAGTTTCGACTAACCTCTGTTAAATCCGCCATCGTGATGGCACAGATCATGGACTGTCACTGTTAATATGGAATTATCCCTTTGATTCAAACTTTGAGGTTCATCTTTTAATGAATCCAATGGGTGCCTATAGTATGAGCACTGTCAATGGTCTTGTTCCATAGGGTTATATGCTTACGTAGCGAAGAGTAACTAATTTTTTAATGGATTGCAGCGTGCTGGAAAAGGAGGCCATATTTGAGTAGAGAATGTTGATGGCCATTAATTTAGCATTAATTGATTCATTGCTGTGGCGTCTTTTGAATAGAATAATGTTTTCAAGTTGGATCGTCTTCTACAAATGGACTTCGGCCCGGCACAAGGCCGACTTTGCGACATGCTGGGGACCCCAACAGCAGAGAAGGCAAAAGAGAAAAAAGCTAAAGAGCCGTTGAATAAGGAGTTGGACAACACGTGTGAGGAGGAGAAGCAAGAAAAAATGGGAAAGGACGACGAGAAGAAAGAGGTGGAGCGACAGGAGAGCGAGTCATTAAAGCAAGAAGAGGAAAAGCCATTGGCCACCACTGATGCCCGCCTAGAAGGTAATATTTCGGCGTGACACTTTTGCATTAGGCTGTGCGTGCTTCCAAGGTAGTTGCTTCCGGTCTTTTGGATCTTTGTAGTTCTTTGCTGTCTGTTTGCCGAGAGAAGGCTTAATTTTTGCAGTTTATTGCATTCGAAAGAATGAAATTGTTGCATGAAGAAACAATGACAAATCCTGTTCCGTCTCGTTTTGAACGATCAGAATGGAACTGCGGAACTTGCGATGGAAGAGAGATTACACTCTTTCCCTTTGTGGGCACTAAGTCGAGGTATTATAGGGTGAGGGAAAGCCATTTTGATGGGGATATCGGTAGTGGTCTTCGATTTCAGTGGCAATCTTCATAACCCAAGCTTGATGAGCTTTATCCTCTATTTTTTTGATTTGTAGTGCGTGCAGGACAATCGTGATGGATATTCTCGAAATTACAGCATGTGAAACTTCTTGATACGTAGTGCTTGCTGGATGAATAGTTTTGAGGCGACGAAAATCAAACTATCATCTGCTTATCTTAAATTTCTTAATGCCTGATACATTCTATGGTACTTGCTCATCCTCTTGTTCCTGATCCGTGGACTGTTGTGTGTCACTTATTTATGTCACACAAAAATCTGTGCGCATATTTGTTCTATTCGTTTATTGAATTGACAGGGGCTATGCGCCGAATTGAACGTCATTTTTTGAGTCCTAAACTTTTTTGAAATGCGCTTGTACTTACATCAGACTAAAAACTGAACTAGAATCCAATATTTGCAGAATCCAATATTCCAGTGGCGGACGTTTCGTTGAACTCATCAAAAGGCAGCAGTTGGATCAAGGGTTGGGACTAAATGTGGGAACAAGTTTTTCTGATGAGGAATTGGACACCGAAAGGTGCAATTATTGCAATGGTCTTTTACGACTGAAGCGATGCGACAACCATCCACAGTATTGCTCGAAGAAGTGCCGGAAATTGTGGAAGAAGAACGCAGCAGTTGCAGAAGAGCAAGGTTTCTTTTTCAAATTTGATTTTGCGTAGTAATGCCCTGAACTGCAAATTGAACCACTATCGGTAAGTTAATAAATGGTCACAATCACGCTGTATTGATTATTCTAGAAAAATTTAGCAAACTTTTGTAAACAGTTTACGGGTTTTCATTAGAGTCGTTGTCTTGCGATCGTAAGAAAGGCTGTGTTTGGGGGTTTTGCATGAGCGAACAAGTGAAGTTTTCATCGGTCGCTTAGTTGCTGTTCCATTTCAAATGTTTTGAGGCACGTACAAGCAGACTTTCTCGTGCTTTGCCACCTGAATGTTTAAGTTGAGTGTGATCGTTGCAGCGATTTTTACGCATAAAGAGGAAAACGTAAAAGCCATGGTGACGAGGAGGAGGAGGGGAGGAGAGATGAGGGTCGAAGGAAGTCGGCCTTGTGGCTTGATCTCTGTAAGATTCTAAGCGAAAAAAGTCTTTTGGGAAAGAAGCAATTTTCATTAATGAGCTAAAGTAAGGCATTGTTTTTACTTCCTATCGAAGAGTCGCACTTATTTTGAACAGTTTGCTAGAGATTCAAACGTCGCCACCGTCACTACGTCTAACACGATAGCGCAAGGATCTGTGCAAAGGAGCCGTTGAATTTTGAGTAAATTTTTTTCAAACCAACACTGATAATTTATTGTTCACCTAAGGTTCGGCAAGTTTCGTCGATGTTATATGAACTTAATTTGCCTGCATTTAATAGAACTAATGCGGAATGGAATCTGTTTTTTGATTTATCGATTAGCGTTGTTATATCAAACCGATGAATATTTCAAGGAGCGAAACCGTTAAATGGATCGCCACGTCAGCCAAACTCTGGATTGACCACGGCCAGCTCGTCGCCCTCGAAAGATCTACCGAGTATGTCGACCGCTGGACTACAAAGAAGCTTAAGCACTCCAAGCACGTTTGCTTCAACACCACTCGGTAACGAGCTGGCGAAGATTTGGGAGCATTCCTTTTTATATTCATTGTTACGTTGACCTATAAAAACGGATGCTGCATTTTTGCCCATTTGCCCCATTTATAATAAGAGGACCTCACAGTTAGGCATTTATTTCGACACTTCAGCTTTATATGGCTTTGCGCAGTGGTAGTGGTGGTTTCTTATTAGTTTCTTATCCGTTTATGTCAGTTAGTTCCCGAGCAAACTAATCGGTTGTTCCTAAGCGAGGTGGATGGCTTATTCCCGTCTTGTTGCGCGTCGCGTCATACGCAGAAGGGCAACAGATTGAAGAATATCGTGATTGTTCACAAATGCGTTCCTAAGTTAACGAAAAGTTTCTTCTTCAGTTGTGTCGAGTGGCGCAGAAGTACAACAGCGTTCACCGCCGACGTTAACGCTTAAAATGGTATCACCGCAACAAGCTGAAATTGTTAAATCACCTCGGGCCTCAGTCGAACCGCACCTTCGGCTTCTGTTTCTGCCCCGTATCAACACAACGTGCCGACTGTTGAAACGGTTGTGCCACCTTCAGAAAAACCACCTCTGGATTTTCTGCAGAAACCGGCTAGAACCTGGACGGTACAATTTCCTACTTTATAAGAATTTAGATTCATGTGTCCTAGCTGTAATCGACCACGCAACGAATGAGCAAAGATAGCTGCCACCTGCATTCTTAGTCCATTTTCGTTGTTTTAAAAATACATCGTTTGTTTTTGTAAAGTGCTTTGGAAGTTCTTCATATAACCGAATCGTTCTATAAGAAATATTTTCTCTTACTTTTTTTTCCAGTGGATTGAAAGTATATCCTGTATACACGCATTGTTGCAGTGTGATGAAGTAGCAAAATGGGTTGCGTCGGTTACTGGATCTGAAGATTGTGGAGGTACCTTCCGAAATCAGGATATCGACGGTCAGTCGTTGTTGTTGCTGGCCGAGAATCCGCACCACAACTTGGGCACTTTATTGGGACTCAAGCTGGGACCAGTGGTGAAAATTCAAAATGCTCTCAGGGAGTTGGCGGCGAAAAGTATAAATGCCGCTTGAAAATACTTGATTGTTTTTACTTACTATATCCCGCTCTCAAAGAGTGTGGGCGTTTATAAATGGTCACAGTATTAGTCCTCATGGCCAAGCAAGAGCAATCCTTGTGTCTCATATAATCTACTGCCAAATGTGGCTCACAACTCGGCAGTTTTCTCTCATCAGTGGTTTACTTTCTCGCACATTTAAATCGACTAGAATAACTAAGAAAGCATTTCGTTTTGATAGTTCGGTATTGACACATTACCTTTGTGCTTTAAGCATTTGAGGACTAATATTGTGTTGCCATTTAGGACAGTTGTTGCGACTACAGCAAAAATGCATACTTCCAAATTATTTATGCAATGATCTTTTCCTAAAAATAATCTCATTTGAAATTGATGTTGCATATTCTTGTCAGAATGTCTTGTATTTTTTTATTGGTTAATAGTGATGATTTTTTAAATTTTATAGTACCCTTCTAGAAAAATAAAACGAAAATGCGGAATTTGAAGTCGTTAGAATTCGATTATTTAACTCCACCAGTGATGAAAAAAATATTATAGAGCAATTTGAATGATATTTTCGCATTTCAAAACGGTTTCCAAAATTTCCTGCACATAATTAGCGTATGACAATGAACGTGAAACGTTTAATTTCTGATTCACAGTTTATATGACTGTCAACATAAAAACGCTATTAGTTTATTTCTATCTTTGCCTCCCCCCCCCCCCCCTCACTCCCCACTTCTGCTTCCTTCACTTCTTCCTCTCTCTCCTCTTCAGTCGTATCCTTCTTATTTAATTTGCTTTATTTTTACCAGTGTAGTTTCAACGTTATTCAGCTGTATCTATTAGGAGATGTATGCGGTTTTTACACATATGTTGAGAAAACTTAGTTGTGCTTTTTCGTTCTTTTATTTTTGTACCTCCCAATCTCACATATTCGAATTGATATTTTCAACTTGTTGGGCCATTCTATTGTATTTTTCTGCGTTTGAGTGTGTTGATTATCACGGCAAGCTGATTGCAGCTGCTACTGCTAAAAGTGCCGCATTCCTTTGCTAAGATTATTTCGAGTCTTCTTTTAGAGAAGGGGGCGTAAATTGTTCGTTATTTATGTCTATTATAATTTCCCTGTCTGGTCTTTTGCTAATAAATATTGCTGTTCGTTGTTAGCTTTATCGAACAGATGTCGTATCTAGCGATAGTCCACTTTGTACGCATGCCTTGGCAACATTTGTATATAAAGTATTCAGTTTTTTTCAGTTTGTTCTCCGCTTCCGGCAGATGTGTTTGCCCTCCCTTCTCCTCCATTTATGCACTGCAAAACGTGGCTAGATCTTTGAAATGGTACACAAATTGCCGAAGAAAATCCGACGAGAGTGGAAGCGTGTGGAAGTGATTCGCTGTGCAGGACATATCGGGAAACGGAAGAGTGTCGTTTTTGTGTGGAAGGTGAAAGAATTTGTGTAATTCAAATCAGTGCGCTAAAGTATGTCTCTACGTGTTAGTTTTCAGACATGAGAAGTGTGCGAAAAACTGCGTTTCCTCTCATGAAATCCTCGAAATTTTGTGGCATTACACTTGCTTGATTTGAGAACTCCAAAAGCGGACGGGTTTTTTAAAGATGCGGCGATCCGATAGCATGACGTGCATGTTGGAAGATTTCACTTCGAAGTAGGTATTGGAATCGGACGCCCCTTAGGTATTTTGAAAGTGTTTTCCAACAATTGCGCGACAATTTCAGCTGATGGAGTGGAATGGAAAGTTGCGTAAACTGCTGAAAACTGTGATGTTTTGCATGTTGATTGCTTTGTTGAGATTTGTTGGTTTGAGAAAGTCTAAATCGCTCTAAGTTCGCAGGGTTGTGCTGATCGACTGTTTAATATGACTGGATACAGACAGTAGATTGGATACAGACTCTTAGTCAGCCCTGTTTTAACACATCGGCTGTGTCCTTTGTCCCTGTTATCGCTGTTTGCATGCCAACGGTTACTTCGATCCAACACGTTTGTTTTCCATTGAAACTTACGCGTAAGAGTACGTTTAGTGGTACGATAACAGCGGATATTACACGGTAGCGTGGTGATCAGCTAAATCTCTTTCCAAGGTGCAGCAACAAAGTAGTCAAATACTTCGGTCCGAAAGTGGTTATTTCTTCTTAGAATAGTATGGACGCTGCCAAGCCGATAACGAACGATAACGTATCATTCGTTGTGCACAGTATCGTCGGGACTGTCTAGTCTCTCAAATGTAGTTTGATTCATCCTCATAATGTATATCCCTATAAGTAGTGAGGGTCCAGCGACTCGTCCATCAGATTGTTGCTGGTGTGGGTGAAGGTGGAATAGGTCGCAGTGGCCGACGTCGAGTGTGGTCTCGATGAGCTACAGTTACTTTCTTGGAGCGTTTAGATTAATGGAAGAGACTCGATATAGCATCAGACTCTATATGGATTTAGACGAGGGCGGTCTGTGGCGGTCAGATTTTGCCTAGAAGACTGTTACCACGATGAGACTTCAAGGCTTACAGCGATTTCCATGATCGACGACAAGTGTACATTTCGCACTGTCGATAATCCAGTTTCACACAAATCCTCACTTTGTACCGCTCCATCCCGAAAATATCAATGCTGAAATATGTCGGGGCTTTATCCGTAGCGAGTCGATATCGCATCCTTCGTTTAAAAGCGACTCTCAGATTCGTTCAGCACAATGGCAAAAGATGATAAGGTCTCCGCCGTCACAACTAGACGGGCCTAACTTGCAGATCCACTCAGATCCTTCTGTCTGTCGCGCTCAGTCACTAGACAAAAATTGCCAGCATCGGATGGCGAAGTGATGGTCTGTATTATCTTCAGTTTTTGATGAAGTGGTACCTGAAAGCTTACAAGGTTACACCGTTGCTTCTAACATGGAGACAGAGAAGCGTCGTAGGTGCAACATGAAAAAAATCAGACGCGAATAACTGCTTGCCGCATTCATATCTTGCCTCGTTACTTGTAATTATTGCCTTCCACATCATGGTCCTCCAACTGCCTCTTCCCTCTTCCATTTCCTGTTTCTAGTGATTAGCGTCAAGTTGATTAATTCTAGTTCATCGAGTTACAAGTGCGATTTGGTGATAGCCTTTCATGTGGATTCGGAACGAGATAACCCACCACGTGAGGTTTTGGTACTGCTCGGACGTAGCACTGATAGAAGGGGGGGGGGAGGGGAGGGGAGGAGGGTTATGCTACCACATTCCTCAGTCTTCTCTTATGTCATTTAACGTTGTGACGAATTAGTGGATTTTTTGATGATGGACAGTTTTTAAATGGTAAACACTGACGTTATGACTCCAGAAGGGAGGGATCTGACGGAGTAGGGAAAGGGAGAAGGGTTAGAAGTTCATGTTACGTGTTACCAACCTTCGTTCATAATAGTAGCGACTATGCCTCTCTGAGGGATAATTTGTGGGTAGTGTGTTCTAAAGCTTCACATCATTATCGCCTCAATTTATTGCTGCTGTTAAACGAACTCGGAGTATGTTCGTGTCCTTCAGTAGCAACAGTTTGACGTGTTGGATGTTACTTGACTGTTAGAACTTTATCGTCGGCACTATAGGGGCGCTTCGATCGAAGGGTGCGCGAACCGATTCGCCGGAGTTAATTCTATTTTTTTGTTTGACTGGAACGTTTCGATGCTCAAACTAAAGAGGCTCAGAGCCATGGTTATGATATTTAAGATTTCCAAGGCCATTTGGACGTTTTTAATGATGGGTTTGAAACTGCAGAAATTGTTAAACCAAAAGAATGAGCCATCGGTCGCTCATATTTGCGCGATCTAGTGCGCAAATTTGCTCATTCTTTACCACCCCATTAGTCCAAAGGGAAAGGTCGCCGCCCCCCCCCCCCCACTTAGCGCTCAGTTGGTTCCATGACCTTACCATTTCCAGTTGTTGTCCATAGATAAAATCCCCTAGTTAAAGGTGTATCGAGCGCAGCCGATAGGAATACTGTTGAATGTTCTACTATTTTCTCGTGTTGTGCTTATGTTTCTTATTGATGTGAGTTGGTTTAGGTATGAAAGCGACAAAAATGTGGAGGGATACGGCCGCAATTATAAAAACAACGTGAAATTAGAACGATACATAGAAGTAACAAAGAGTATAGTTAAATTATCTCTCAATACTCGTAAAGAGTGTAAGAATCAAAATAGTGATTAATGCTGATAAAATCGAATTAAAACATTGGCCGTTCCTAGTAAAAATTATACAAAACTAAAGAAATAGTTGAACTTTAAAGTGGAATTGGAAACTAGACTAGTCTCGATGAAAGTGTATAGAGTTAAAACATCGATCGTGCCGATAAAAAGTTCGTCAGCATAAAGTGCCGATTAATGGCGCTCGAAAATCTTCAAAGTCGGAGTAGTATTTATTTCATCAGCGTCACCGTAAAGCATCGTAAAATTTTCAAGTATTTGATGGCGTTAAATGGCTGATAGTGTTAAAATGTAAATATCACTTTTTTTGGTATATATAGTTAAATAATTTGTTATACTTTTGATGGAATATAAATGCTAATTGATGTATCTTATACCGTAATGGGATTCGAGAGTTTTTGCGGTACAAGGGTTGACTCAAGTGAATAAAGATTATTCGATGTATACGAAGGGAACGCCAACTGATTCAGAAGGACTATTTTCTGCTTTCATCATATGTTACCCGTGACGATGATATTTTTCAAACTATTAATGGGAAAGCACGTCACAGATATGGGCATTCACTTTGTGTAGTTTAACTAAGAATCCAGAAAGCGGGAAGTAAACTCAGGAACAATGAGGAGCTTTGAGAAATCGCTGTGAAGAATGAGTTGCAGCATGAATCTCACAGTAAATTTGCATGTAATATTTACATGATTTCGTTTCTGTCTCATTCGATTTCCTGGCTCAATTGCTATCATTATCGGGTCTTTTTAAAGATCAGAGAAGATAAAGAAACTGGAAAGTCTGTGGCTAAAGGAGTGAGCAGCGATGAGGAAGAAGTTGACATGTCGTGCCCCCCCCCCCTCCTCCCATCCCCCCAGCAATTATCTTTTGTAGATCAACTGAAAGGCGATGCTGGCGATCGACGATTGGAGCAACAATCACACATATTTCAAGGCTCACATCGCTTAGCAAATACGATCTAAACGTTTATTATTTCTCACAACGGCTATTAATGCTTTCTGTTGGAGAATCTTCAAAGACCGGGCTGCTCAAATCATCACAAGTTATCGCTGTTTCCGATTGTTGTCATACATTTTTATAAATTTACAAACACATATGATGTTCCCTAAGAAATGAGAACTTAAGCACACTCCAACACTGTGGACATTAAATCTTGATTCTAGAGCCCTGGTTGATAGCTTTGTTAATTCTCAGGGGGTGATTGTGACCAAAACGGTTATAATTTAAGGAACGCAGGTCTTCAATTTCCTCTATAGAATATATGATCATATAATGTGTATTTGTTTTGTTTGTTTCCTACAAAATTTCGTTCGTTCAAACGAAAACAGTTGCCTTGTCTTTCCTTTAATGTTCAAGCTGTCTTTTCCAAATTTTATCGCTCAATCTTACGCGATTGCTGAAATCACTTGAAGCTGGTAGCGCTTCATTTTTTTTCAAATCTGCTCGAAATTATACGCTTTGACTGGATGTTAATCATAGATGACCTAACAATCAAGGCACTCCTTAGTTTTGCTTTTCTTGGTGGGATGCATGTAATAAATGAAATAGTTGTGAATTTTTGTTTCATTTGGATGCGTGTTAATAAAATATACCAAGGTGTGCTTATACACGAAAGTTGACAGGGTAAGCGTCGTAGACTGTTTGCGTTGAGAAACTGAAGAGCAACTAGCATAAATATATTGAACTCTACGAAGTGAAGTCGCCATAGTACCCGTTCACTATAGAGATTGAAGGATTTCATGGCCGGATCGCAGTCCTGGTCCTAACATTTATCATAATTTGGGCATGATTGTACTCCATTTTCTTCGATGTACTGCTGCTCAGCGATCCGTATCCGATAAAAGAAAATACTGCTGAGTGCAAGTTGTTGCTCCAACAATTGCTGTCCTTTAGCAGATTGATAAATGATGACGACATAGTTTACTTTGCATTTAATAGTAAATCCTTCCTTCGTCCCGCTTCGCCCATCACTGTTTGCACGACGATCGTGCATTTGTGGATTTTTGTCTGCACAATGTTATTTTCGATTACTTTGTATTCACACCGAATGTTTACTTAATTCAGTTATGCTCACTGCTCGGCCATTTAGACGTATAAGCGTCGAGAAGTTATGGTCTTGCTTTATTTGTTGTGCTTAATATTGCTGGAATTTTTCGAGAGAAAGCAATGCCGTAGAATTACATATCAAAAGCGATAATAATATGATTAAATTGCACTAGTTCACTGCTGATAAGGTATTTGGAAATCGAAGAATAAGTGGGCGCTTATGAATTTCTTTGCTTTATTTTAATTTAATTTTGCAAAAAAAGTCAGCGTTCATGAACGGAAACGTTTTTTTTTTGCGTCTTTTATACATATAGTGAGATTTATTGGCGCTTTGCTTACGTTTACGTATATAAAGTGGTTTGTTTTTATTGAAATCTAAGGTCAGCTCCTTTTCTCATTCCATTGGCTCTTTGCCGACTTAATGCCACGAAGAACAGAGAAGAATGGCTTATTCTTAAGGCGCTCTTATCAAGCGATGAATCATTTCTACACACTTCTGCAAGCTTCTTTGAGAATTTTTGATCGAATGGCATCGAAACTATACGCTTTCAACAGTTCTCTTTCGTATTCATTAACCATACATCATAATAATGTAAATGAAATTGTTGTTTTTCTTTGTGTTGCAAAACAAGTAGATTTTCTTCGTTTGCTCATTTGAAAGGAGACTTTAATAGACGTATTTAATGAAAAGCACTTTTCCTTCTCTATGAAAATAATTTTTTTTAATGAACAAATCGAAGAAAATTTTCAAATTCACTTTTCGTGCATTTTTCATTATTCGCAAATAGCTTTGCTATATAATGGTTCTTTCTTGTAATAAGTACACTCTTTTTTAATTGAAAAATGCGCTTCATATGATTGCAATGTTTACAACGAAATACTTGTCATATGTTTGGGTGAAAAGTTGAACTAATGCAATATCATGCTAAAATATTCATAAAAGTTTTAGTAAGCAGTGGAAAAAATGAGAGATACGGAAGGGGGATTGGGAAGAAAGAAGAAGCTGTTGAGGAAAGCACCCCTCATTTAACTGCATATATTATTCGGCCCAAAGTTCTTGAAATGACTTCATTTTCCATTCGTAAAGAAAGCTGAGAAGAGCTGCTTAATCGATATAGTGCACTTGTAGGTGAGTTAATAAAATCATTATCTCAAACTTACTTACTTCGAAGCATTTTTGATGCTTACTTTGATAGGTTAGCTTTACGTTGTTGTAACATGAATGTTTAAAGAAGTTGTATTTTCTATAGCTGAATGTATCTCGGCCAAAGCGCTCAAAATATTTCTGAAATATGCCGTAATTTTATTTCTTGACTTTTGGCTTTACTGTCATTGAAACAATTGGGATCAGGATGTTTGGCTAGTTAGTGGTAGTTTTTTATTATATAATATTGAGTAAAAGCAACATAATTTACAAATTTTTCAAGCTTTTTGGGAAATATAGAAGGATAAGGAGCATTAATGGTGGAATTTTTTGTTTGAGATTATGCGATGCGATGAATAATTAGGCTGCTACTCGTGATTTATCAAATATTACGACACTGCAGTGTACTTGAATGAATTCTATCGTTTTTGGGTGGTAAGCATTTGCTGACATGTCACTGCAATTAGGCGTAGTGTTTTCGTTACGAGAGATACAAAGCACTGTATTCAATGAAAATCGTCGAATTTGTTAAGCTGTAAACCTGCATGACTCATTGCTATATACGCTAGAACATATTTCCGCTACGATTAGCATTGTCCAATCGTAATCACTTATTGGCGTTACTGAACTGTGTAATTGCATGTTTTTTACCATACGGATTTTCTGTTGAGAGTAATCCCCCTATTCTGCAATGAACGTGCATATTTACAATAATAGAGTTGTGCGCTTAGTCACTGTGTTGTTTGCTATTGAGTTCGAGTGCTCTAAAATTCTATGCGTTTTCAACGATCAAACCGGCAGTTGCTTTTGCAAGAATCAAATGTATCGGGCCTTTGAAATCTCCGTAACTGAGCGCTCCTCGAGGGTAGCAACTTTAGCAGGGCAGTAAATTTTCAACATTTTTGCAACTTTGGGGATACCTAGGGAGTTTTCATATACAATATAGGCTAGAAATTCGGTGGGTTGCAGGAGGTAGTTCGTCGAATTGTTTGTGTTGTTGGTTTGTTCATTGTTCACGTATGAGATGCCTGTAGCTGAAAATTGTACCCCGCTTTGACGATAACTCTGTCTTCTCTCAGTTATTCTCACTATTCACACTATGACCTAGTTTACATTCTTTCTTGAATTTAAAAAGTTGATTTCTACCTGCATCTCATAAATTGAAATACTTGACATTTTCTCCTTTATCTGAATTTTCGTGACATTATTTTCAAGAAATTCAAATTTGCTGGCAAAAAACCTCGACAATTTATTCAGCCGAATTACTTCGGTATTTGTAAGGATTCGTCAGTCACTCTTTCATTTAGGCAGCATTTTTTAGACTTAATTTGATTGGTACATCCTATTTATTTAACGCATGAAGTGCACCAGCAACAATTTTCCTAGCATATGCGTCAATGGATTCTTTTACAGAAGTCAAAGCATTATGAAGAGTAGGCATTTCTAATGCTGTAATGGCATCATGAGGTACTTCAGCGATAGATGGTGTAGTTTGCAAAAATTAAAATTAAAGTTATTTCTATATTCATCATTTCGTTATTATTGGCGAATTGCAGTAATTCTTAGAACTTTCCATCGTTTTGATATGCAGTAGTAGATTCTCACCTATCTCAAGTGTTTCATTCATTTTCAATAAACTTTAATCAGGTTTCTTTGCATTTAATGCTACCATCCTTTTGTCGTAATTTTGCGCTTTACTAGAATCGAAAATTACTTCATCTATAGTGGTTTTCATAAAGCCACAATTTCAGGAGTAATAATTCCTTTCTCCTCACCTCAAAGGTTAATGATCAATTAATCTGTATGCAGTTGTTCTTTGTTATTAAATTTGCTTAGAAACTGAAATCTGTTAAAGTGTGACACATTTTCTCAGAAATGAAATTCATTGTTTGTTGTGTGTGATGCCGTTTAAGTAGTATATAAGAATGGACCCATAGTTCCACACTGTAAACACTTCAGGGCACATTCCTAACAACTTCACAAAGAAGAGCCCTTTGCTTTATGTTGCGAATATTCAATGGAGTCAGTGGCAACTACTACGGCAAATATTTTCACAAATTGCGGCAATGAGGTGCACGTAAAAGATGAGAAGTATTTCCAGTGTACAATTCCGGAAGGAGCCGATCCTTGTGTGATGCTAAAGGTTTGTTCAGCACAATCTCTTTAATGAACCATTTCGTTCTATGCTTATAAAAGATGGCAGAGCAATGAAAAGTCGAGCTATCGACGTGCGCTGATTTTGCAAAAAACATCCAGCCGAAAGACAATTTTTCAAGAGATCCCTCGTTCTTGAATCCCCATGAACTTCGTTTCATTTACAACTCATGCACACGTGCCCGATAGGGAGTATTTCTGACTAGCTGAAAACAAAGTTTAATTGGGATGGGAGATTTGAAATTTGATAACGTTCAATTAGGAGCGTTGATATGTTGAAGGTTTTCGCAATCAATTATGAAGACAGAAACCTGCAGCAGTTTACGAGCTGCTCTGAATCGCTGAATCTGTATGAGCGCGTCAAATGAAGCGGCGTAGAACGTCGGACCGAAAAGTTTCGAAATAGCGGTTGTTCACGTGTTGTGCAAATAATAGTGATTTTAGGACTTGCACGAAGCGAAGAACTTGAGGAAATATGTACTTGCCGTGGTTCCATCTATAATCTCTTCAGCGGCTGTTATCATCAATATCGCCTACGGCCTATTAATAATATATCTCTGGAGAAAAAAGAGGCTAAGGTAAGCAGTAAACGACTTCAGAGGTGCTTTCCACAAGTAAAAAACCCGGCGCACCTTTTTCTTGGCCGTTTCTGCTGCAATGCCATAAAAGGAGGAAATTGGTTCCGCAGACTTCGGTAGCAGCAATTTGCTTTCATAAAAACTATGCCAATGAAAATAAGCGGGGAAGCGCACTCCACGGACTGGCACGACACGTGCATTTGTACGTCGCTCACCTGACAGGCAGCTTTGTAAATCACGATCTAATGATAAAATGTGGGAAATGTGCAGTCATAGTTTTAGTGATCTGACCGATTATGCGATCTGTCGGCAAACAATGCGTTTTCCTATGATATGGTTAATATAATGTAAAAGTTTGACGAAATTAGAAAGTTTCAAGCACTTTCAAATCTCGGTAACTCCTTTCGGAGTTGATCGATTAAGATGGATTGGGCGAAAGGAGGCCAATGTCGTACATTATGGCAACCCAGTTGCACAACTCCAGCATATCGGTTCCCACCTGAAATTACTGTACATGAAGATATTACTATATGACCGTATGGGCAGATATTACTATGCCATAATCCGCTTTTCAAGTACGAATCGGCAGTGGAGCTTAAAAATGACTCACTTCCTCTCCATGCAATCGTAAACAAATAAAATCGGCAGGCAAAATTTAAAATGTCGAATTTTGGACTCGAAGTGTTCAAACGGCCAATCGTCATGAAACGAAGAACTGAATATAGAACACTGGAGGCTCTGGAAACCTTCAAAGTTAACGTGTTTCCCTTGTCTTAATGGGACATTGGCAGCCTCGAACTCTAATTCAACGCAGCTAGCTGTGTTTAGCTATATATAGCGCATGGCAGGTTTCTTGTCCACCATTCATCAATATTCAAATCGAGTCAATGGTCCAGCTATGACGGCCGTTCATATTTATGCTAACATTGCTTCCTCTATCATGATTGCTAAACCACTACATAACCTTAACCAGAAGTGAGGGAGCTTAAAATTTTTCAGCCGTGTGGAACGGGGTTTGTGTTGGAAGTGGTCTTCTTGAGTTGAAGGTTATAGAGCACATTTTACTCGAACCCTACAAGGGTGACTGAACTGTAAGTATATTGTCGACGTAAAATGAATTGCAATTTTTTGCCTGGTCGACGTAAAATGAAAGATCGACTTTGCAATTTTTGCACACTTGTATATCCATAACTGCTTCCGAAATAGATAACGTAGCTCGAAAAGTCTTATAGCGTAGATATGCAACTTTAGTAAATATTGTAACTATCAGATTTCGTAGTTCTGCCTGAAGTGGTTCACGAGTTAAAACTGTTGAACAGACAGGCGGACGCTTTCCGTAGGTATGTATGGTTGCCCAAAAGTGCTTTGCATGTACGAGCTTGCAAAAGCACTCCAAAACATCCAATTTCTGCTAAGGGACAATGATGTCTACATAGGGCAACCAAATTATCCGAAGCGGTCGGGAGCAAAAGATTAAATCACACGTCTGCTATGTTAAAATGCTGTAGCAGTTTTTCAAAGCTGTTTTTACAATTTCGGCATGATCTTTAAAAATTGCTTCAAGAGCACCATCTTGCACCACTGTTGAGCTGATGAGGCGCTGAAAAGTAGCCAACTTTCAAGCATAAAGGACATCCGATTCTCTGCGGTTGACAGGTTGCGATGTTTCTTTTCATCATTTTTTACATACATGAAGTGGTGAGGAATGATGAAACGTCTGTAAAATGATGCATGAAATAATGTATATTCTTGAACATATGTTTGCAGTTGGAAGCATCGCTACGCCTTTCTTCTAAGTCGCACTGTGAGCACAGTGATCGCAATTGCACTCTTCTATGCAACTCTTCTCGCATGGAAATTCGCCGGTTTTGAGTACACATCCGTGACGATATTCATTCTTGTTGCGTCGATAACATTTCTTACATTTGCAGGTGCGCTCCTTCACGCCAGATTTTATGAAAAATCTCGTCAAACAATGAATAGCGGAATGTTATAGCTATTCGCTTCCGAATAACTTTTCACCTAATACCTCGGGGAGACTACAGCACATTTAGCTATTTGGGATATAAGTTGAAAATTTTGACTGCATGCGCTTAAAACCTCATCATCTAGTTAGTTTTGTTGAAGTTCAACTAGGTGAAGAGGAAGGATTCGACTGGAAGTAAACAGTGCGCGTTTCTCTGGAAGAATATTTTTCAATTGGCAAAAGCTCATATTTGCAAAATGAAATATTTTGAAAATCACATGCCCACTATTATATTTGTCTGTAATAATAATTAGATGCCCACTAATAATGGTATTCAAATTTAATGGAGAGCCATTTTTGCAGGAACTTATTTGGCGATGACATGGCTCCTCTATATGGCGGTCGTGCATCCGCTTAAATATCGTTACGTTGTTACAACTACTAGATGTTGGCTAGCCGTTAGTGCAATTTGGATAATCTCTATCGCATTCGCGGTGAGCTATTTCTTAATTAAAGAAGATATCAGGCAAATTCCGAGAATCTTAAAAGAGTTTTCGAAAACTTCAGTGTCCCATTTTTTGTGATGGAAATATGCATTAGGCGGCTAGCTGAATTGTTGCGTTAGAGCACCTCTGTAGCGCGGATAATATAGTAATACTTATTGCTCAATCATATTTACAAGTACTAAGGAGCGTAATAAGCTCTTAGCCTTTACTTCGCGCAATTGAAAACAGCAGACTGCAATGACAGAAAGAGAAAAAAATAGGTCAACAGAGGAGATTCACAACAACCAAAAAAAAGAGAAAATGTGAGAAGAGTTGCACAATAATTCTTGAACTAGCGAATCTATAGGTAGACCAATATAGAGCAGAACAAGGAAAACGAAATGCGATCTTATTTGAGCGGCTTAAAACAATACATTGGGTGAGTGCATCATGCAGATTTATCACAACGGTATGTGACGAATTGCAATACTTTTTTATTGCGTGCAATATAGATAACCAATAAAGCACATATATTACCTTTATATGGTATCATTTACAATTTCAAAAAATACATCCATATCTACATCTCCCAACGAATGAATTAATATAACGTCTGAAAGCATTTATCCGGAGAAATTCTTTACACGTCTCTAAGAGTATTTGCGTAATTTAAGTCTAAACGTGAAAATATTGTAAAGCGATATTCAACAGTGTGATGAAAAGTTTGGAACAATGTGGAGGTATTATTTCTAAATGAGGAGATAAAGAATTAAGTTTGCTCGTGTACTGATCACTGAAAGATGGAGAGAACGATAGATCTTCCGCGATGTAAGCTATAAATTCTCGTATGTTTTGCGACATATTATGATTACTATCGTGCATTACATACTCTACTATTGCGTCCCGGCTTTCATTGTACAGAGTAGAACACCTTTTGAAAGACAGCTGCATTTGCCAATTTGAGATGATTCGATATTTTCAGCAATTGTAAATAATTGTTTGTCAGAAACATGTGGATTATAGCAAACGTCGAATTTTAATTCCTCAGCGCAAAGCAAATATGGGATTTGTACGAAATTGGGTAGACCGTTTATTCATTGGTTCGACTTCCTTGAGCACACCTGAAGCAACAGTTTCATCAGCGGACAACCTTTAATCAAGTCTCTGCGCACTGTACATGAAATATAAGAAAATACGGAATTTAGTGGAATAGATTTCCACCGATGGCATGGTGGGATGCTTAGTGCACAAGTTTTCTATGTAACACTTGTCGAGCATTTTTGCAAAATCAAAGTAGAATGCGTGTCGTCGTTTGCGTTTAGACGGAAAGCAATTCAAAATGTGAGAAGAGACATGAACAGATTAGTCGCTTTCACAAAAAAACGAATTGTGCCTCAGAAATGAACGACTATTATTCAGTATGAGATACAATGCATGTTCAAGGTAGACTCAATCAATGTGTACACATTGCCGCTAAGCGATACGGGCCTATGGTTTGCAACGACTTTATGGGGATTTTTTTAAATAAAAAGCAGCGGCAACTTAATGCGATTTAATCGTAGTGTTTCGTGGGAAGGAAAAGATTTGCGATGATTCAGAGAAATGAGGTAGCCGGAAAAGCTATGCAATGCTAAGAGACCAAATCCGACGAAATAAGGCTGCGAATCCCGGGCACTTAATTGATGCAACGTCCTGTACACCATTGACGGCATGGTTTCACCATCGCGAACAAGACTGTCTGGAAATTTTTATTCAGTATTCAATGCCTTCATTCAGGCTCAAATTGTGTCATGCCTTCAGATTCTCTGAAAAGTGCAACACTCAAAGTCGAACGCAAGTTCTGCTTGATTAAAGCAAGAGGATGAGCGCATATTTCCACCCTCAACTAATCTGCGTCCGTTTTGTTCTTCATAAAAATTGACGGCGTTCTCACTACTCCTCAACCTCTTGAACTCTGCACACTTTCACTTCTCTTCTATTTGTTTTTTGTCATATTGCACAATCGTGGAGTGTAAGCAGGATGTTTCTTTTCTGCGTGGCCGCAAGAGACGAATTATTCATTTGATAAGAGAGGATGCAATGGAAAAAAAATTTCTCATTGTATTCGTCTACAATGAAATCTGGAAATGCAAAGGCTCTGTCAGTTTTTACCTTTATACAGATTGCAGAAAGAAAATCAAAACGACCGAAATTAACCCACGGTTATAGGTAGTTTGTGGGACCTGTATTGTTAGAGTATGCAATACTATCGAATGATCGCTATAAGTTTCTCCAGCAGCAACATCTATAATAATACGATTTCCGTTGCAAAATACAGCATCGAGAATGCTGCTTTCACGTATGGGTGAGGTGACTAGTTGTGCGGCAGGATTTAAAGGTGCCAACTACAACATTGTTGTAATTACGATGCTCTTCTAATAGTTTACATGTGAGGCGTTGAAATCGTTGAGTTATAAGCGAGCGATGCTATGCCTAGATCACATGTTGCAATTAGTGAATCAGTCGGATGGTCCTATGACGCTATGCAATGGTTAAGATGATAAACATGGATCGACCTAATCACAGCAAGTGGTGATCGTGTCGGGAACTAACGTGCAAACGCAGCTGCGTTCACGATCCCTTTTATCACAGCGAAACAGA
Organism: Ascaris suum; assembly: GCA_013433145.1. Classification (NCBI taxonomy): domain Eukaryota; kingdom Metazoa; phylum Nematoda; class Chromadorea; order Rhabditida; family Ascarididae; genus Ascaris; species Ascaris suum. The sequence continues at coordinate 3,440,844 of CM024187.1, forward strand.
CGGTATTCATTGGAGAACAGTGAAATGCCATTGCTAATTCTCTTATCACAACAAATTTCAGTGGAACAACAATGCATCTAAAATGTTTAAATGAGCGAAATATTCTAGGAGTCAGGTTCTCTAATAGACTGACTGATCATCTGGACTTATACGTCTGGAATTCAGCAGGTCTCCTTCCAACTCGTGAAAAAAGCTTGAAAAGGTCGATAACAGTTCACCTTCTTTTGCCTTCATCTCCATTGCTACCGAGATTCATGTCCACATTTCGCAACATAAGCATCCCATAATGGCTAAAAACAGTCGAGAGAGGCCTTAGACAGTCTGGTCTGCTCGTGACGACTCCAGTGTTTCGCGAAAAGGACGCTCTGCGCTGCGTGCCTCTTCTGTCGAATCCATGTCGACCTTTAATGCTTGTCGCATTTTGACTACTTTCTGGCTAGCCTAGAAAACTTTCTTGATAGAATTTTGGTTTGATTACGCAGGCGATGTCAGGTCTAAAATAAATCACATATTAAATGCATCAGCAACCATATTTGACAAGTTTGATCTCGTTGATCTTCTTCAGTCACCGTTACCTGCACAGTGGTAGCAACTGGGCCCGCCTTGAAAGGTGCCATAATGACATAGGAGCACAGATTTCTGCACGAATGAGGAAGAACTTCTTCAATCCCCTTACGGAGGATGAAGCTAATTTCCTCGCTATTGAATTCAGCATTGCTTTTCGAAAAAAAAAAAGAGGGAAAGAGAGAACATCACATGACTTTGAGCGTATATTGTGGTTGTAATTGATTTTGTTTTTAAACATGTGCTTCATCTTTTCAGAAATTACCTTCAACTTACTCATTTTTCGAAGTTAAAAATGATTAAGGAGCTATGGGTGATCTTCATGTCAATTTTCGCGCATAGGATTGTTGCCGATCCGAGATGCCTTTAGTATTCTCTGAAAAGAGCCGATGGGTTGAGTAGTGAAAGTTTTCACAGAAACACTATTATCAACAACACTGAAAAAATGGTCTGACGTCGCAAGAAGAAGCATAATTTTAGTGCAAATGTTGCAGCTATGCATTGCGCTTCTAGGAGCGACACTATTCTATCCGGATACAGCACCAGTTCGTTGTCCGTTTGCCAGTTGTCAACGTCCATTTGCAGTTGTTGTGACATGTGTGATCGCTGCATTCTTCATCACGGTGATATCGTTTTATGTAATCATGTTATATCGCATGCATCAACACAATTTGCATTGCGAACGTGAAGTGAGTCCCTTTACTTACACTCTTAGACATATTCACTTTAATATCTAAAGCAAACATAAATGTCTAGGAAATCATTTGTTGGTAGCATTGATATTTGTATCAACTTCGATGGTCAGCTCCATTATGGTAGGCAGCGTGCTTGCACTTCTATATTTGGTTTTTTTTTTTTTTTTTTTTTTTTTTTGAATTTACTGATGATTGAGTCTCATATAGTTCCTTGACGACCCAACTAGTCGACCATATACACTGTATTGTATGTAGCCTCTAACGACATTTCTGTGTTGTATTCAAGCAACCAAGAAAGTTCATATGAAAAGGAAAATATATATGATCGCGAAAATGGACATGAAATGGAGGTGGTGAGATAGGGAGCCTAAGAATTTGAAAATCCTTGCGGCTTTCATTATTTACTTATACGACCCATATTATGTGCGAGTAGAGGAAAGCGAAGGAGAAGGTACTTTATGCCAGCATATCTACGTACAAGTGATATAGCAGGAATTTAAAATAACAAATAAATAAAAAGGGGCATAAACCGAATGTGTTTAATGAGATGTTTTTTTGAAGTCAGAAATCTAGTGTCACGCTAATCATTTCTATAATCGTGAATTTGTGAAGGGAAGAGGCGTTTGCTTTCAAAAATAGTTGCTAACGCGTTTTGAATATTTCTTTTTGCATTTATATGCTAAAAAACGTTGCTGAATACCTTATAAGTTGAATTAGAGTATAAGAAAATGATGTGAGATTTTTTTTCATCAGTTTTGTACAACATTTGTTCATGACATTTTCAGAACATATTTGAATTATTTTCTGCATCACTCATGTAATTGGAGGCTGCTATTGTTGGATATTGTTGCCATCTTGAAGCGCTGTGATAAATTCGATAGTAACTAGCAATTGTGATTTAACTTTATCGCTAATCTTTGTCTTAGTCAATGCACAATGATTTCTTCATCTAAATGTTTTCCTTTATCTTTCAGAATCAAGAACAAGGACCTTCTAACGCTAACAACATTCGAACGATGAATCGGCTAGCTTTCAATATGATCACGTTTGCAGTCGGTTCGATGCCTATACTTATTGTCACTATTATAACCACTGTGAATCTTCAGCACCTTGCACATCTTGGTTGGTTACTATTTCGCAAAATGGAAGCTACCTATAGCACATATTTTAAAAAAATAACCGCACTTCTAAATTTATAATGAATAAATTTGGCTGTAATTATTGTCGGTTGCGAGAAAAATTCATTTGATGTCCCCAACACCCTCTCTCCCTCCTCACCAACATGTAGTGTCCAAACAAACGCTGTGAACATTTATCCATATAACTTTCAGTTGTCTGTAAAGAGCGATTAAATATAAAAAATAAACCGCTCCTTAAAACAAGACTCTCCAAATTATACGTTATCACATGAAGGCCATAAGCCCATGCAATTTCAGCATCACTCATAACTATCCCTTTGACTGTACGTCTGCTCGCAATTACAGATTCTTACTTCCACTAGGCTAAAGCATTTCGTCTCCAGTTTGTTTTTAATGACGGGAAGCCAGAGAATTTCTTCCTTGTTTATGCATTCTCACATAAAATTGAGAAAAAATGCAAATCATTCCTCGTAAATAACTCTATCCTCGATTACATATGCCTTTAGAGATGGTTCATTAAATGAAATTTTACGGCGATAATATTCTGGATTTGAAGGTTTCGACTCAAATTTCAGATTGCAGTTGCTGTGAGGCCAGAACTTTGTACATAACAGACTTTCGTTGGCGGTCAAGACCGCTGGTGCCATTTTCCTTGAGCACTTTTACAGGACTGGGTACAAAATCATCGTGCAAAACATTTCTGAACGCGAAGTTGTTTATGCAAGCCGAAATTTTGGCATGTGTTGCTGCAACCGTATGGACTATGGCAATGGTCGTCGATCCGTTGATTAACATATACGTCGATTCGTTGTTTCTCGACACACTGCGATCGTTCTATCGAAAGATGCTTCGCCGTGACGCAAAACACAAGAACTCATCAACATCAAAAGTTGTGATTTCATCATCGTGACACTTTTTTTTTTTTGTTATTTTTAATGATGTAATGCATTCCGCTCCTCCTGTTTTCTTCTTCGCTCATGCACTCTGAGAATGAACCAAAAAACTACGTTGTATGTAGATGTCGAGTGAATATTCGTCGAGATGAAAGCCGTGCATGCACAGAGAAACGAACGCAAATTCAACATTGCACAACCGCGCGTTTAGGACGGGAGAGAAATATAAAGTCGTAGCACTCTTAAGCAATCTGAGCATGAATGATCAGCAAGTCGTGGTATTTTTGAGCACATTTGGCGTAGAAGAAAAATAGATCATGGTGATCTTATGCACAATGCACAATGAAATGAAAAAACAATATGTCCTGGCATTTTCAAGCGTTGTAGATCGAAGAGTAATTAGTCCTCATATTCCTCTGTGCGTTGGTTGTGAGAGAGAAATAACTCTTAGTTTTCTTTTTTTTTTTTTTTTTTTTTTTTGCATGTAGAGAATGGGATAAGAAATAAAAATGATTTTTGCATTTTGTACGACGAGTGCTAATGACTGCGTTCTCTTTATCTCAGTTTCTCAACGATGCCCGATATTCAGCAAGGGGTGTCCATTCTTTACGATTGATGAAGCGAGTTAGAAATATTGGAAGATACGTTCCGCTCAGGGAACACATGAAAATGCTCAGCTAATCGACACCCACTCAGGGTGACTCAAATTCAGTCTCTGCCGAATCCCTCATTAGGACAAGAGGAAACATCAGAATCTCCAGTTTTCTATATTCAGTTCTTCGTTCTCTCCCCTTATCATTCCATGAACCCGTTATGACGACTAGCCATTTGAACGCTTCGAGTTCAAAACTCGTCATTTGACCTTTGCCTGCTAATTTTATTTGTTTACGATTGCGTGATGAGGTAGTGAGTCGTTATTCTTCACGCGGTATTGTGACCTAGTAGACTCAATACTATACACTTGGTACCACATCCACCCATGCAAGACCGTAACCTGCACCCCCTGCCGCTGCAGTTAGACCAAACATCTAGCTAAATGTAACTATAGACATGTACCTGGTCTTAGGTGCCGTTGTCTTAGTGAACTGAAAGGCGGGTCGGTTCTCCAGTGGGTGTTGCCAGAAAAAAAAGGAACTTACTGCGCGAAATTGACATCGCCTGGAAGGTCGTCAGTTAACGCGTGAATGCTATATCTCTTGCGTTCACGCCACCTCTTACTTAGGTTGCAAAAAGACGTAATGGCTGAATTAGCAGAGGTTTTCATGTGCATTTTTGGATAATTATTGGATGGGGACAACAACGTAGATAAATATGCACTTCGAGTTTGCAATATCGCAACAATTTTGAAAAATTGGAATGCAGTGAAACACAGTACAATCATAATTTTGCAGAACTTTTAGAGGCGAAGTGCCATCCAAAAATTTTGCCGGAAAGCGGATATAATGTGTCTCCGTGTTTGCTGTTCCTGTACGTAAAATGTGCTTTCTAGGTTTATAAATGCGAACTAGGTGAAACTTTCCCTCTATTTTAGTTGCAGAATTTGAATATTCAATCAGCAACACGCGACGTTGATGCAGAAAATGTGGCGCAAACGTCATTTTGGCTGGAAAGTGCCCTACAGTTATTTGGCGATCGTTTCATACGCTTTTGAAATCTTATATATGAACCCATTATATTTTCTTGCAGGTGTGTGCGTTATCTGTCTCTCTGCACGGTAATTTGGTCTCAGAAACCAAAGACTACAGAGGTGTAACTTTGATCATGTAATTTGAACCATGAGATAGCCTCTCACCTGCAATATCTTCACAACTCGCCATCTGTATGAATTGCTAGAGTTCACCTCAGTCTCCACAAAATTTGCAATTCACTTCTGTTGACGGAGCAAAGAGCAATTTTAAAGCATTATCTGGAATTTACACTAGCAAAGTTTATTATGGCGAGGCTGTATTGTGTGCATGTGTACTGCGCATCTGTCTGCCTGTCCGTCTGTCTGTCCGATGTTCCCAATTTGTAAGCTGCTGAGGTAGTGCTACGAAATATTCAAAGCCAGGTGATGATGTGCTAACCAACTTCTAAGTTGACTTGTCATCTTTTTTGTATATTTCGCTGCAGGTGGAGTTACATCTTGTGCCTATTGGGTCGCATTTTTTAAATGATCACGTCGAGAAAGGTTCCTTTGTAAAAGCTATGCGCGCCGTCTAGCTCATTAAAAATACTACTGCATTATTTTGCTGCTTTATTGGCACTCTACGACAGTGATTAGTTTAATGGGTAGGTTAAAGGTAATGCACATAGTATGACCTTCGCTTATGCGCTTTCCCACTTGAAAAATCTCTCCATAAGGTTCGCATAAATGCTAAAATACAGGACACTTATAACATAAATATGGCAGAGAGCAACCTGCGATTAGTATGGGCATAGTAGAAAAGAAGTCGGTTCAATATACCTGTAGTTTAGTAAGTCCGATATGTTCGAGTAAAATGTGCCCAATAACCTTCAACCTAAGAAGTCCACTTCCAACAAGGGCCTTGTTTCACTTAGCATCTCTTTTAATGAGACATTTGACGATGGCTTAGAGTTTCGATGGAGGTTCACTGCATCGTTTAAATCATGCACGATTTACTGAAACGAAAAAGTGACTTTTAGACGCTTAAAAAGAAAAATGCTCAAGCGTTCACTGAAGTAACGCGCTAGTATGCGGATTTTATTCCGAGAGATTTATAGCGTTTCTTATATGTGAGCACGAGAGAGATTTCTCTAATTTTATCAGTTTCTTGTACCGATTCATCTATATTTGCTGAACAAATTCTCTAATTTGGTGATTTTTTTTCAAGTCCACATTGTTCATGCCCGGCTTTCACCTCTAACGCAACCATTGAAAAGTGCAGGTGAAAAATCTTCACAGTTGTGCATCGTCGCTTCGTTAATATAGCGAACTATCGGTTTTGGCGTTTGAAATCACATAATCGAAGGAGTGATATGAGGAATTCAGCACATTTTATGTGCAGTTGCAAATGCTTCACATAAAAAACGCTTTCGAAGCGATAGATGAGCATTTCAAATGTGCTATGCTCGAAACCAGCGGCTGGCGATAGACGAATGCTGATCACAGACCCATAACTGCATCCAACAAACGAACATCTGCAATTCTAATAATCGCGGTAGTTTCCAAACAAGCAAGCGTGCCCTGCAGTCCTCACTGAGACATCCCATAGCCCAAACGAAATTCATCTGATCATCCACATAGGACCGATCAGGTCTGCGGTTCAAATGTTGAAAAAAACGGCCCGTCGGTCGCGCTTTCCTTACCAGAGAAAATGAAGAATCGCGAACGAGCTAGAACTCTCCATTTCGGCCGCATTGTAACCGGTTTGAAAGAGAACTTCATATATATTTCTCAAAAGCGTGCAATTTTTGGATAGAACCCTAAAATTCAGAAAATTGTGCACTGCTCTGTGATACTGTTTCGTGATACTCCATTTTATATATATAAGCTTTTACTTAACTACAGCAGGGTTGCAAAAATGTGAAGATTCTATTGGTTCATGTAGGGGTCGAGTTAAGTAGAATATGAAGGCATTATTTCTTGCATTTTTTAATCGCTGATCACTGTTTGGTGATGAGCAACGACATAGCCCATAGTGGGAAATTTTTTGTTCGTTAACACTTACAGCTTTCCATTTTCCTAGTAGATGCTCTGAGGAATATTCACTCACCGTTGTTTGTTTCTAAAGTCTTATAAGTTATACAGAGCAGATAATGTAATTAGATATATATATATATATATATAATATATATATATATATATATATATATATATATATATATATATATATATATATATATATATATATATATATATATATATATATATATATATATATATATATATATAATTATTTTACCAAACCAAATTGATAACAGGTGGAAAATTCGAACCCGCATCCTTCCACATCCTGATCGTTTAGAGTGCATGCGCTGGAAACGGAATGTCCCGGTTTCATATCCCTCCTGCAGACAACGTTTTAATTCATCTTCAAATACTGAGTACTATCTAAGCCTGAGCCAGACTAAAATTTGCTATGTCATGAGGCTTCGCGCGTTTATATTTCTTCTTGCTGACTTACACAGTGGAATCAAAGGCTCATGTCGTGCCAGCTGCGGTGACGTGTTTATCCATTAGTTTTTGACGTCGCCAGCCTTCAGCCTTCTGGAATCTGTGGTGGACTTCCCTCATTTTTGATAAGCTTCATGGAAAAGGCAGGTAGAGGCAATCTCTATGATTGCTATCAGCATGCACCTCCCTCTGAAATCTAGAATATCGATTAAATCACTTAGCAATATTCTTGGCACTTATATTAATAAATCTCTATGTGGAATGTTTGTATAACAAATAAACAAACGGCTTGAATTTCTCACTGTTCAAGGATGAGAATTCCAGGTGTTTTATACGATTCCACCCTTCATTTGGACGAGCGTGTTTGCGATCTGATTGTCTATATGCTCGGCTTTTACTTTTGTTAAGTGAGTTGGCCGAAGTGGCCTTCAAAACCAGAATGAAAGAGAGATTGTACTTGAATTGACTTCTTAAATGAGGCGATGTTGCTGAATCACATCAAGGTTTACGTTCAAGTGGCTCAAAATTATCGCTTATTTCATCACCTACGTAAAAGCGGATTTGCCTAAAATGTTGCATTTGAAGTAGTTCAATTTACGCTCGAAGCGTGGTGAACAATAGATGGAGGATTCTTGCCGAAATAATAAATTATGAATGAAAATTTTTCCATCATTATTTTTTCATATCTATTTCGGACTTTTTGCCTTAAAATACTCATAAAATTTTCTCTAATCGCATCGTATTTGCGCTCTAGTGTTTGCTAGTAATTTAAATTTGTCATATTTTTTGTTCGTCGCAATTGTCCTATCAATTTTTTGTTATCGATATTGATCACGATGACTCTCATGAGCAGTTAAAAATAGACACATTTATAAAAACGCGAATGCAATTCACTGATTGTCGATTATTTATTTATCAACAACTGCTATCAATTTCATTTCTAGCAGTGGTTTACATCGTTGTGGAGGTTGATATCATAATTTTCGTAGTGATTATTCAAGGGCTCTAAAGTGCTAAGATCAAATATAAAACTAAAGAAAAAAATGCTCACGTTAAGTGGATCCTCAACGATGCATCACAAAGACGCACGTGCTTCATAATTTAATTTTACGCAACGCCCGAGTTGGTCTATCGTCGCTGATGGTTGTGCGATGTTAATGGATGTTTTCGCAGAAAATTTTAAGACACTCTTTTCGTTTGTCCTTCACACCACTTCTCTTCTATCGTTCACACCTGTCTGAATAGTTACTGAAGTTTGCCTCTTCTAAACGTCAGATATTTTCTTCAATTTTGCCAGTTGCAATTTTTTGAGCGCTCCTAGTTTCTTGCCGTCCTGCAAATCTAAGTTCGTAAAGCATACTGTGACAAGGTTGTTGTTTTTACATATATGCATGTGCTTGTATATCTATGGGTGCGTTTGCATTTCCAGTTGCTTCAAATCGCTGGCCAGTGAAGCCACAGTAATAAAATTTCGTGTTGGCAATCGAAACCAATCTCTGCCATAGGTTGATCCCCAACAACAACTTCGTTTTGATCCGTCAGCTTCTGAAAGAATTATAAACATTGAAAAGTGCTTTAAAGAATTTTTATGGACAGTGAAATGTGCTCAAAGACTTATGTTCTTAGTGACAAGTCGAGTTACATTTTGAGTTAAGCTGCACGAATGTTTTGAAGGCTAATACCAAATCCTTCCTTCGCTTTTTTTTCAGAGGGCTGATATGTGCAGTGCAGTTGGTTTGATTAAAGTCGAAGCATATTTCTGAATTCTTTACTGCTTTCATGCGAGCTCTGAAACCAATTGGCCTGATGAGAACGGCGATGCAGATTCGTTTTTATAAGATCAACAGGAACGTTTTTCATTCTATTCTACGCAATTATGCAATTGCTCATGAAGCCGAATTCAAGAGGAGGTGTACCGAGTACAAGTGGAATTCAGAACTGAATGAAAGCAGCGAGTGACAAAAACTGCTTCGATGAAAGAATGTTATCAGATTTCTCCCTGAGAATGAATGAAATCATAATCTGTCTCAGTTTCCAGGGCACCTTGTGAAGTTAGAGGCCCTTTATTCCTTGCCCTTTCTCTTTTATCGTTTAGAAATTGATAACAAGGTTGGCGGCGAGAATTGATTTCCATCAGAGATCACTTTCAAAGCTTTCAGCCGATGTCACTGCCAATTATAAGTCTTTTCATCGGCTCTTAGCCTTGCTGCTCCCCTCTCCCTTTTTCATCTATCTGAGACAAATGCTCCGTGGGCCACTTAAACACGCGCTATTATGATAGAATTATCTAAAGGTAGGCGTCAGATGTTTGGACATGGATGCTGTTCCAGTGTCTGCTACAGGAACTACTTTTCATCCATGCATCTGTGCCGCCTTCATATCATGGTGAAGGTCTTATTCCTTTTCAGCATTTACGTGCCAGTTGGCACCTCCACAATACACCCCACGCTTTCGACATGTGCCACGTTTACATTTTATGCAAGAAGGAAGGCCAATATAATATCGGCACTGATTGAAAATTACGGCTCTAAAATGATTGCAAACACTTCGATATATGAGGACTTCATGTAAACTTCTTGAAAAAGTGACAATCATTAGTGCATCTATTCGGCGTCAGCTCATTTTTATCAACTCGGCTGAAATTTTGATTACACAAAATTGTAAATGAAGCTTCTACTTGTCATCGAATTTCCATATTTGATTTGCTCGTCTAAAGTATATACACCTCTGCTAATTGGTCATTCGATGCAGTGCTGAGGTGACTTCCTCATCTGCACGAGAAATGGCTTCCCTTTCGCTTCCGGTGGCGAAAATGTTTTCACCGCTGAAATCCTGTCATGTTCGCACTTAGAGGCACTAACAACTCATCATGACATCATTGCGTCGCAAATGATTTCATAAATTACTCTCAGAAGTTCCCCATGCGATAATAAAAGAATGACGGAACCTTAATGTTCTCATAATTTAGTGCTTTTTTTTCGAGTTTAAGCATGGTATTGATCAGCTCTTAAGTGGAATATGATAAAGGCGGATTTTTCCTTATTCTTACGAGAATATTTAGCACTTCGTGCTGTGTACTGCAAAGATTTTTTCTCACGAAACAGAATTGCGACCGGGAACGATTTGAGACGTATGGTGTTTTTGCATTATGGAACCACTTGTGCCATCTGACTACGCATATAATTTAATATTAGCACTAATTCGATATTTACAGCATTAGATCATTTTAGGATTGTCGAATTTCTTGCGCGTAAATCTCGATTTATCTTAGCGGTGATGATCTCTCGTGGAACGAGGAAAAGTGCATCGAAGAGATTGAGGAAAACATGAGGTATTCGCTATTAGGGGCAATACTGCAATCCATTAAGCAACGAATCTCCGCACCGTTTTTTTTTTTCTTTTCTTTCAGGTTCTTAATGGTAAGAGATGTAAAACATTCATGTGTATCGCAGTTGGATACATAATTGGCGCTACTCTTGAAAAAATGAGGTAGGAAGTGAGGAAGCGTACAAGTGCATCTTTTTGGATAGCTGACTTCGTCTGAACTTGGAAAACGTATTAATTTCCCCGTATAAAAATAAATTTTTTCGACATTGTGCTCTTCCTCCTTTCTTCTCTTGATCCTTCTTTTCCTTTTAACGCAGTCAGATATATTTTTGATATTCTTTGATACGAACAGTATACTTGGTCACTATCGAAAACATCTTGCCAGCTAATTTGCACCGCAAGAACTGAACCCCAGCGGAAATCGAGCAATTCGCTATCGAACATGCGCTTTTTTGCTATACCCATAAACGATCGGTTCCAATGGATTATGAATTTGAAGGGTATCAAACTTTGAACGGCGTAAATTTCATCTTCAGGTGACACGAGTTCGTCACTCTCGACGATTCGTGGCCGATTTGAATGAGTATCAGTGTTTCCGATGCTCTATCAGTTTTAAGACAGTAACGATCCAACAGTTTTAACTCGCACTTAAAGCTCACCATTGTATCATAGGTGTTCTTTACAGTATTCTTTTTAACATCTGCTCTTCATTTATTGCCTCATGGTGGAAAGATTTATAGAATCCTTGAGGATGTATTAAAATTGCATCTTCTAAATTTATAAAAGAACATAGCTAGAGCTTTCCGATACAACTGTAGTTTTCAAATAGCTCAGCTTGTGCAATACTTTCCCACTTTAATAGTTTTCTGTTCATTCAATGCTTCGAAGTAATGAGTCAGCTGTTGTCATTACTGCAATTATGGGGTGTTTCCTGTTTTGTCTCATTTATTCTCGTATTCAACGATAATGAGGATGTTGACGTTCGGATGCCTCTTATTTTAAGTGGAAGCGTGGAAAACATTTTCAAAAGAGACGCTCCAAAAGGATGTTCGATCAGTTTAGCAAGTGTAGTTGGAATGGTTGCTACTGCCTTAGAAAATACGATTGGAAATATATGAGCCTATGGAAAATAAACTCAGAAAATTGACACGAAGCGATCGAAATTTTTGAAAATTTTCTCTTTTTTTGGTGCCGTGTAGTAAGGCATCGTCGATCCTATACTTGGGATTGCATTAGTCGTTCAGAGTCAGTCGGCCAAACTACGACGCACTTACGATGCTTGTTAGTGTGTAGTGGCCGAATAGTATAGGAGGTTTTGCTAAACGTATTCTATTTATTCGATTAATGTTGGAATGTGTCACATAGACGCCTATGTTCAGCACTTTAAACGAAATTTAGTGGTTTTGAAGATATTTCGCTAAGGCTACAACACATTTGAATCGCCATTACTATGTTGTTTGAGAATTGTATCAACGATGTTCGTTATGAAGATGCTGCGTACTTGTATTGTCCGATAGAGCTAAACGAGTCGGCATGTGGATTGCTGCAGGTTTTCTTTGACTTGAACCTTGAAAGATTTTTACTTCAACAATTTTTTTAAGCTAGAAAGTATTCGAGTAGTGTTAAGTTTTACTCAACACTTTGTTAGGCCCATATAATTTGAGCGATCTTTGAGACGAAATAGAGCGTTGCTGTGGTTTTCAACGCCCATTTCGATATATCCCATTGAATATAGGAAAATCAGTAACGTTGGAGTTTATAAATTAAACAACAGCATGCCTCCGTTTGATCGACAGTACTGGTTCGAAAAAAAATCATCCATGAAGTCAAGAAGCAAAAGAATAAAACACTTATAAAAATACATCACATAATCGGCAATAATCTTCAGAAAACTTCAGAAAATTTTCCGAAGAGCCAAAAAAATGGCCATAAAATTCTTTGTCGTTGAATTTTATTCGAAATTCTTCAGCGAAATTGGGAAAAATACACATACAAAAGATACATGGTGCATAGACACATTCTCTGATATAAATAAATTTTCAGCAGATGCATGACGTTAAAAACGCTCGTGGTCTGCTTATCGCGATTCCGCTAATATTATCCTTATTCGCGTTGACCTTCAACATTTCTTTTGGGGCGATGACAATTCATTTCTACAAGAAAACTAAACACTCGTTCGTGAACATTTTCCAATTTCTCAGTCTTTTTTTTTTCATTTCATTAAAAATCTTTTGGTAAGTCAGCTATCTTAGAATATGCTGAAAATTTATATACATTTTTCTTTTATAAGCAGCAAGAAACTCCGAGTAGTTTTTGAGGAAACTGAAATTGAACAGCATCATTGAAGTGAAATTTAAATTTTTTTCAGAGTCGATCATCATCATGCATTACTCCTAAGTGAAACAATAAGCGCACTCATCGCTCAAGTCTTATTTTATTCAACTTTATTATTAGCCAATTTTGGTAAAGATTTTGGCTACACTTCTGTGGCAGTATGCATATGCATTGCATGGATGACTTTCTTCGTTCATGCCGGTTAATTACAAAGTTCTTTTTCTTCTTTTTTTAAATAGAGTCTTGTGGGCATACAATGTGACGACGGTTATGTAATTTTCAAGTTCAATGAGGATGTGAAGTTTTTAAGTGCAGCAAATGCAGCAGTCGAAAAAAAAAATGCGAAGTAAATTAGAAACTTTCAACTTATATATGAAATATTTTTGGCTGCTCTAAATAAATTTCATAAATGAAAGGAAAAGTTAAGAAATTTGCTTCATTTATTTTATTAGAAGTGCATCAAGTCGGTCGAGCATAAAACTGCTCTTTTAGGCTCATATTTTGCGAATACCTCACTGCTTTTCTTGGCAGTTGTGCGGCCACTCAAGTATCGTAATGTGTTAACAATTAAGCAATCGGTGACTCTTCTACTGGCGATATGGTCAACTTCAACTTTTCTTGCGGTAGTACTTTTTACATTTAAGCGCCATTTTCAACTTGATCTTTTTGAATCTAGGAATCTTGATCCTTTGAATCATTATTATACAAGAGTGTTGGTCATGTGGCATCGTAAAAGACTGGTATGGATTATAAATTACTTATAAGTGCTAAATTTAAGTGCTAAATTTTTTCATAGGGTAGCTTCCTGAGGGATAGCATCCGAAAATGATCAAAATCAAGAGAGTAGTACTGAATCCTCTGTATTCAAACGAATCGGAGCAATGATTATTAAGGAAATCGAAGTAACGTTTGTTGAGTCAACTTTTAATAAAAATATTGCACCCCATTTGCATAAAAGAAACGTTAATTTTGTTTGTTGTCATGCCGTCTTGCTTAAGGGCCAATTTTTGCAGCTCTGTATGGGCCTTTCATCGGCGACAATCTTCTTTCCACTTGCTGCACCACTTGAATGCAATGTGCTACAATGCCAGAAATTACTTGGCTTTGGTGTTGTATTCACTTTTTCGACATTTTATATGATTGTGGTTGCACTCTATATAGTAATGCTATGGCGAATAAACAAACGAAGGTATTCTTCTCAAAATGAGGTAAGTTTTATGTCTTATCACTGCTTTAAAATTCTCCTTCCACGAAACTGCTTGGAAATGAACCATTCGTTTCTCATATAGAGGTGAAAATTCGTCCTTTTTTTTCATTCGTTGTCACTATTGATTGCGGGCAATTTGGGTGGTCAAGAAACCCTAATGAATTCATTACTGACAGCCTTGGCGCTGCCAACTTTTTTTAATTTTCCTGCATAAGAAGTTTAAAATTTCAATTCACGTTACAATTGCATCATCATCTGTTCAAAGAAAAAATGACACAGAATTGGCACCTGACGTTAGATGATTGTGGATAGAAATAATCGAATAACGCAGGAACGAGACAGAGCTTTACGGTACAGCAGCGTCCGCGCGATGAAACGTTTAGCTCTACAGCTGAGTGCATTCATAATATCTGGCACACCTATCGTGGCTACTTCCTCGTTCACACTCGCTCATCTTGATCAAATAGAACTGCTTGGTAGGTAATTAATGTGTCATTCGATGATAAATATAATTGCAAGAGCGACGATGCATTATTTGATTCTTTCTAAATAGAAGTGATTTAAGGTTCTCTAACTAGCTTTCCAGCAAAAGAAGCAAATGTAGCCTTCTTTCGTTAGGTTCTGTGTTCCTCTAAACTTGACTTTCCAGTCACTTGTTTGTTTTGTGGAGTTTTAGAAGAAATCGACTATGACGAATTCTGGGAATTGCATGAGTTCTACAATCTCTTAACCAGTCCAATATAATTGTGCTAATACCATGACTCTTAAGTTCAATATTATTCTCAACCTGATCACCCACATCAGCAATGCGCTCTAAAAATTCACCGTGACTCCTGTACGAACATCTTGGGTGGTCTGCATCGCAACGGTGACAGCAAAACCTCTGACGCACTTTTGCAGCAGAATGCACAACGTTTGAGCAGAGAAATGTAGAAACATTTAACAGCACTAATTTATTGCCTGATTCAGGATTGGAAGCGGGATCACCTTGTTCGTTTCTGGTGAAGGGGAGACTTTTCGGTCAAGCCGAAAGACTGCTGTGTTTAAATGTTTCGGCGTGGATTTTACCTATGATTTCTGCTCCGCTCATCAGTTGTTACTTTGACGCAAATAAACACGAGGTTATCCGACACAAGCTTGGCTTGAAATGCGGCTCATTGAATAACCACCAATCTAGCGCTCGATCGGTGACTTGATATGCATCGGACCTAATATTTGTTCCCTTTTGCATAGCCGTAAGAGAATTACTATGGTGCGAAATTATTCATCTGTACAACAGCAAATATGATGCGTCACATCTGCTAAGGATCATTTGTATATATATATATATATATATATATATATATATATATATATATATATATATATATATATATATATATATATATATATATATATATATATATATATATATATATATATATATATATATATATATATATATATATATATATATAAGTGAAAAATAAAATAAGTGCACTTCCATATAGATGAGTTGCCTGTTTGAAAAAATACGCGTCGTGTCATCGTTGCGATGCTGCGAATAACAAAAAACATGCAGTTATTATTGCTATCCGTTGCTAACAACACCGCGGCAAGCCCATATTTGGCTATATCCGTAACTCATCTTTATGCGTAATACAATTTTGTTGTGCGCCTACGAGGCCCATCGGTTACTCCATTTCTTCGATAATTGGATTTGTTATTCTTCGGTTTTGTGGGTGTTTACAGAACACTAGACTCGACCGGTCCACTCAGAGGCGTGTTCATTTCTCGTCTGGTGTATGCGATGGTTCTGCTGCACATCGGCGAGTGAATGAATGGGGATTTTTCGTTTTGTAAATGTCATTGGGAGGAAATTGTCAGTGCATTTTTGAAGAAGAAATTAATTTCGAAATAAGAACTTAAAAGGTTTCCGTTTTAGAAGAATTTACGAAAATGCGAAATTGATTGAGCACTGGTCGATCGGCAAATAAAAATGGAAGTTATGGAATTCGTATCATGAAAGTGATAACGAATGCAGTATGACACACTGCATCAGGAAATCACTACGATGATAAACAGTGATAAACAGTTTTTCAGGATACACTGCTATGAATTCCATAACGCACATTCAGAGAAATAAAATGATTGACGCCATGTTGGACATTTAATTTAGATTGAATTCAGATTGGATGGATGGAAAGACGAAATTTATTTCGTTTTTCGAGTTAGCAAGGTGATATTTCCGTGATATTTCCTTTTCACGTGTTCCTTTTATCGCTTCTCAGCTGCAAGGCCTCTTCATTTTTTCGAATCGTTAATTTTAAGCGCTTTCAACGGAAGTCTACATAATTTTGCGCATTTAGGAGAATCATTTTGACACAACAAACGATGAAAAGCAAAGACACAACTATGAAAGCTCGATTTCATATAATTCACCCACTATAATTTCGTTAAAACAGAATGTAAAAAATATGGAAAATTACGTCACCGAAATGAATGTATAGAAGAGGCGTGAAAAATGTTTGCCTGCAGAAAGTGTACACAAAAGTTGTGCGCCTCTCTCAAATTTCTTCAGCCATCAAGAATCATTCTGTGCATTGGCGGAAGCGTTGCGTGTTATTGATACTTTTACTAGTGCACTAATATATCGCCTTTATAGATGCTCCTTTTAAGTTTTCAAACGCACATTGCAGTGTACTTGGCGAAGTACTCAAGATTATTGAAGTAGCGCTTAGTGCAACCTCACTGATAAGATATTTGGCTGTTTTAAAATAAATGATAGATGATAACATTATCTGCAACATTTCTACGAGCATCTAAGAGCTTTTTTTTTCCCAACAAAAGTTTTGGTGCATTCGTTTTTCTCATCTCTCTCGTTTTCAGCCTTTATTCGCAGTGGAAAGAAAATCTTCCATCATAACACCAATTTAGCAGGCATAGATGTTAGCGTGTTCCCGAAGGTTATCATCTGTTAATGTGGTACAGCTGTTTCACTGTCTTTTTTTTTTGAATGAAATACCCGATATATACTCAGCGCATATAAATATCTCTAAATAGTTTTCAGCGTAAATGCAATCGATATTGTAATTTATCGATACTCCAATGATATCTTAATTTGCAGGTTGCAACAAAAATTTCCGAAACTCGGATTCAGAAATTGTATTTCAGCGAGATTTCTCGTTTCACTAGGTTCGAATACTTCAGTGTCATCAATCGTCCTTTGAACCTTATGTCGGTAGACCGGCTTTTATGTGGTCATTAAATCTCAGATTTAAATAGGAAATTCAGAGGTTCAGAAAAAAAAGACAAACGAATGCAAACCTTTTTCAAAGGAGTTATATTCTTTCGTTGATATAGCAGAATTTTCATCACGTAAGCAATGACGTGGAGCAGGTGTTTCGTGCATTGAGAAACGATTATCTGAGATAGTTTGAGCGCTGCAATACGAAGTAGCAATTAATTAGATATCAGTTGTACTCAGCAGATAATTTATGGGAAGAGAAAATGCGCGCAGCGATAAGACATCAAAAGACGTATTTGGTGAGCTCTTTCAAATAGCAGGTGAGGAAAGGAGACAAAATGAATGAAATATTTTTTTTTAAATTCATCAGGCGCAACTTTTTCAACTACCAAATTGTTTTATTAATCGAAATTCACTTGAGTGGTATGGCTGACGAAAACATCGAACGATTGAACACAACCCGAACGCTCGCACAAAAAGGTCATTATTGTTTTCACTAACGACGTTTTGCTGTAATTTTAAGATCTTGCAGCAGCGGCTCGCTATGAACGTTAGATTCACTCAGTGTACATAAATGGACGAATGACAGCAAATATTGTATTTTGTTGGCAAATCCAAACAGTAAAGGTAATATAAATAGTAATAACTAATCTACATCACTTTAACGAATTGAAACATAAGAAGCGATGCTGCAATCGTGATGGTATTGACTGGTCTGGAGGGAGTTATATCTTCCTAAAAACATGCAGCACCGTGAAATTAGGATTCGTGAAATTATTCAAACTTACCAGCGCCAGTTGCTAATGGAAAAATATTTAGCTAGAAGTGGCATTGTGAGCAGGATCCAGCCAGACGTCATTATTTCTTTCATATGTGATTCGTTGTTTGTGTCCATTTCTACGTGCTCTTAATCGACTATAGCTAGATAGCATTTATACTTTTATGGATTTTTTTTTAGAATTGCCGAGGAACGATGTGACATCGACTGAAACGATTATTATTTTAGAGAAGAAAAATAATGGTTTGACGGCTCGCCATAACGCCAAAAGTACGGCATATGATTGTCGTAAATGCGATAAATCATCTACGAAAACTGTTGAAAATGTTGTTCGAACATCAGCGGAGAGGAAATTTGCTAACCTCAGCATCAGTTTATTTATCGTTCATTTGAAAATTGTAAGAGAAATGGACAGCCAACATTTATGGGGAACTCTGACGACTTCATAATGAATGTACACATAATGGAGCACTGTTTTTGTAGACTTCAGAATTCGCCGGAACATTTCGAGAAAAAAAATCGCTTTATCTGCAAAGAACAAAAAGTCTGCATTGCATATGCAAATGAACATTTGAAATGAGGAGCGAAAATTTGGCTGAACGTCAACGTTAGCCGCAAAAAAGAAAGACCACTCGACTCACTGGGACGGAAACAAGTGCGTTAGATATCAACCAGGTGATGTATGTTTCTCGAAAGCAACCACTGCTGTTGTTGGTGGAGCAGGAATACGTATAATGTTTTGGGTATATTTTGCTGCGTTTAGCATCGGCGTTCCATGTAAGGGGTGACCAATAAATCATAGAACAACTGCTCTTAAGCAGAGAGGAGAAGTGATGATCCTGGGATAGAGCAAATAGCCTAAAAATCCCTTGAGGCAAGGTCGGGTGACTATAAAAGGACACCATGTTTGATTGTAGGTCTGCAATGTGCTTTTAGCTTTCTAAGTGAGGTGTTGTTCTTACGGGGGTGGGGTCGGATGGTAGCGATGCCCAGTTCGACCGCGAAGTGTCTTGGGCTGGGGAGTTCCTGGTGCCTGTTGGCGCGGAGGTGGCATCATTCGTGCATAGATGATGTCGGAGCAACGTCCCCATGCTGTCGTGTTATCCTCTCCGCCTTACTGTTGTTGATTTTATTGAAGCTTGATTTAAAAAAATTTAACTGTTGTCTTGTTGCCAGATCACACAGCATCTGGTTGAGTCTCGAAAAAGAAGGAATTTGGGAATCCTTTGAGGAGAAATCAAGAATAGAGGGGCACACCGGAACGCTACGCCCTTACATATATGCTACGTGAAGGAATCTTTGTTGAGCATCTTTTCTCATAGAAGATTGTCATCGTGTGACTTCTGAAGCACCTTGTGTACTTTGACGATTTGCAACTCTCTGAACCGAATTATTTGAGGGAACTAATCTTCCAGCGTGAGTTGTAACAATATATCTTCCGAATTCAGCCAACTTAGTGAAAATTGCAGCAACAATCTTCCGTACTAATTTCATGAAGTGATTTAATCCTATGGTTTTATTTTTGTTGCCAATAACCGTACGTCATCTGACAGGCATGTAGATGAAGAACTCCCCTGTGCTATGAGTGAGAGAGCAATGGGCAAACTATGAGAGCATTTTGACTGCGTCAACTGCATCGCAACCGTGCCGCTATCAGTGGCATCGGGTGAACCCAAAGTTAAGAACGCATTTTGTCATCGCCTCTTGTATTATATGTTTTGTCTTTATTCTATTTTACGAGAAATGCGTATGCTATCGATTTTTTAAAGTATTGGTGCATTATTTGTTGAATATGCTTCGTTGAGTTTGAAATTTTTTTCCCGACTCTGAATTGGATCACTGAAAAATAGAGATGATTATTATATTATGTGAGGAAATCACGATTGGAATCAACTAGGTTTTTATTCATTTTATGACCTGTTATCGCTTGTCTCTCCTTATTTGATTTTTTTAAATGAAAATTACTAGCTAAATATGCCCATTTATATTTTTCGGCGGAAGGCTACCAAACAACACTCTAATCCCAGTTCTCTGGGGATTTCGTATCACAATATGCAATGTTTTCGCTTTTGTGTTTTATTTTACATATCTTTGTTTGTTTACATATTTACATGTTTATATATATGTAATGTTTGTTTACAAATGTTTGTTACGCTTTTGTTTACATATTATTTCATCTGTACGCGCAATTTCTAGTCAAGAATTTCCGAATTTCATGCCGAACAATGTACCGGATCTCCTGTATATAGTAATTGAAACTTATTTCTCTCGACTGTTATTTTGCAAGTCTAGTATTTAATGGGAGCTTATATTCCCCAATGAGACACGCAGCGAGCCGAATGTTGCATTTTTTCTGACGCCTTTTAAAGTAAAGAAAGCAAAAAATAATCTAGTCATATGCGTCTATCACAATGATAAGAGATTTAAAAAATTCCTATGCACGTGATACAATTTCCCTTATTCGGGTGCGCGTTCTCGTGAAATGAAAGAAATTTTCTACCGATTGTTTCGTTACATCGAGAATCGAAAATGTGCGTAATGTATGGCGACGGATATCGGCGTCCAAGACTCCTAGAGAACCTTCCTCCTCTACCAGCCAGCGCTCTCCTTCAAAAGTTCTGTGCTATAAAAAGCTTTTCAGGCTTCAGATTGCATAGCAATAGATGAAACAGGTATCATCCTACACTATGCACTATATACACTGTGCATTCTTGCTGTTTCGGCTGAGAATTTTTAATAACTGTAGTAACGAATTCGTGTCGGAAAATTTCTTGTTCGCACTTTGTCTATAGTTCATTGTTCGAGCTGGTAGTTATGCTCATCTTAGTATCCTGCCTTCTAGAAACACCGGAGAACCGTCCTATTACCTGTTATTCAAGTAGAACCACATCATTCTCCGACTGTCTCGGATTGCACAATACTTTTCACTACGCTGAACAGTCTAGCGATTAGCCACATTTTTCTGTCTGCCGTTGATTTTATAGGAGCGGGTGAGGTTTTTCTTGTAATGCGGAAAAAGTAGAAGGAATTTGAACACCGGCGCATCTGAAAGCCACAGATTCCGTGGATTTTTGCTTTCTCAACTTTTAGAAGCAGCTAAATCCGGTACAAAACAGAACCGGGACTGACGAAAAAGTTGGTAGAACCCGAATCTCAGCGGTCCTTAAAAGACGTTGAGAAAAGGGCTGTCAAATTTCAGGGGACATCGATTTTCGGCTGTATGGAATTTCTGTCGGATGCGAGCAAAGTTTTTTCGAGGCAAACACTAAAAGCCGTCTTTGGCACCGTTCCCACATGGAAAACTTCATATGCTGTTTTCTCTCCAAATTTTATATCATACTTTCGGGTAAAGCGATCAACTCTGGTTCCACAAATGCAAGGTTCAATTGCGGAATAGAAAAAAAAATTCGTGAAGTCGAGATCTTAAATAATCCTCGTGATACAACTTCAGGTCGGAACTCTTGAAGCTGATATAAAAATCAAGAAGCGCTCTTTGATCATTAAGCACTGTCATGTAGGCAAATACTAATAGATGAAACGCAAATACGTTTGTTCGAAACATTGAAAGGAAAAAGTGTCTAAATCACTACTGTTACACAGACGGAAACAAAACGAGTCTTTGGGTGCACTTTAACGTTGCAAAGATTGCTGCACAATTTTATCACGAACTTGCACCTCTGAAATACTCCACGATGAAATTGTAAGCAAACATCTCTGCTATAATTCTTTGGCATTCTTTTTGCAAGTTTTGTCTCGAAAATAAATTTATTTGCCATAACGTGTGTCTGGATTTGTGCGTACATATCTATCGCTTTAATAGCTTCAATTCTTTAAATATGAGAAGCTCATGAAATCAAATGCATATAATTTACGCTTTAAGAAGACCATCCGAATGCAATTCCTTATTGATTGATCATTTTTTTGTGAAACTATTTTTTAAAGCATACGTATTTGTCTATAGCCTAGAGAGCAGATTAATCTTTCCGTCATTCTTTTATCCTTTAAAAAATATTCTCGTTGATTTGTCATTCCTAGATTTTCTTTTTCCTTTATCCATCATTTCTCGATTCTCACGCTTAGTAGTTATCCTTAGATTGAAGTGGTGCGAAAAAAGCACATTTCATATACGACATATAATGCTCATATTTCGCAGAGTTTGCTTTTCATGTAATAATTATTATGCGCGCGACATATAGCCATGACGATCATTCAGTTATTCACGTACTGTTGGTTACGAATATTCGTTTAAGCTCACCATAGTGGTTTTTTTTTTTCTAATGGCAGCTGCCACTTCCAACATTAAACCACACATTTTAAGCTGAGAAAGAATATGGAACAACTGTTGAAAGATTTGATCACATCGCCTCATTTATAACTATGTAGATTCGTAGCGATTTCCCCGTACATCATTTTTGACTGGACATTAGATTGATCCATTTGGCACGTTTATCGAGAGCAGCGTCGCTAACGTGCGGCTGGCCGTGGTTTTTTTTTTTTTTTGTTACCCTTCTGCTGAAGTGTCCGACTCTTTGCTTTCCGTACAGTCGACGAATCGATTTTTAGGCCCGTGCGGACGCAGTCTTCTCGCTTTTATAACATCCTTAAAATTGCTGTAGGTTGCGTACTACGAGATTTTATTTGTCGTTGTTTTTTTTTTCACTGACTGTTCTATCATACTCATAAGTTTTTCTCGAGAAAGGAAGATTGCTGAAGTACGTCCTTGAGAGCTGCTTTAGAGCATTGCGGGGAATGTTCGTTTAACCTGTTTGTTCGTTGATTCCTTATCTAAAGTTCCAAAATTCCTCGTTATCTTGTCAACACCATTTCTGAGTTATTACCATTATTGCGATGAACAAATTTCGTTTCGACGAGAGCATCAGTTTCTGTATTTTCGAACACGATTTAACCATTAATGGGTGATGATATTGTCTCATACTCTATTGCTTATTGCAGTTTTATTTCCACGGATTCAAACTACCGGTGTGTTTTAAACTGCGAAGAAAAAAGTAGGGCGCGTAGAAAGTGTCATATTTCCTTCTAAAATTACTTCCGTCTGCACTGATCATCATGTTACTTTTCCTGTAGCACAGTAATTCAATGAAACGCTTCAAAGCAAACAGCTGGCCTCTCCTTTCATTGAAATTTGTTCATAAGTTTATGTCAGATACGAAAATTACATCTGCAAAAAACTAAAAAACTACTATGGCTTAGGAGATGCTTCACTATGGTGGCCACCCTTATTTAAGTGGCGACGTTCGAACAAATAAAATGTCCATCTGTTTGCATTGTTTTTTAACCTATGTTGAATACAAAATTATACGTGCCTCTTGATGTCAAAGAAACAAACAAATGAATAAATAACCGAAAATAAAGATAAATACATCTATTTATTCACTCGAATAAAAATTATAGTTTGTTTTCAAAGGGCCACGTGGGTCATCTTCCTCGCAGCAAATTTAGTTGAATGATTGTTGTCGATGTGGACGGGCTCTCATATTGAACATTTTTTTAACGGCGATAGATGTTGTGGAAATGATCGTGGAAACGACTATTTGTTGCTGCAATGAAACAATGTATGGTAGTTGACCCAGTCGGCGAGAGCCCTGGCGGAAGCACGTGCAAAGGAAGAAGGGGGAGGGGTTCCCGCTATTAGGGCTGAGAAGCTTTTCGCGCTCGCGAGTCCACCGCGAAGTGGTTTTTGCACTCGAAAATTCTCTCGTGAGAGATGGGTGTTCAAAGTAGAGATTGGTTTGTCATAGTGGAAGGGGGGGGGGACAGGGGAAAGGCTTAAGGTTGATAAGCGCTTGGTTTCTTTGCAAGGTTGATTTTATATAGTTTATGATAATGCATCGTATCGTGTTTGCATAGAAGTGCGCTGGATCAGCAATTTTTGAAAAGATGCCAACTTGAGCGTATCATTGCGCTGAATGCAGCGTGTGTAGCTGCAGCTAGGTTCAAAAGACATGGTTGTGTGTTTGACATGTGGTTTTTGCTGAATGAATGCAGGTCAAAAGACAAAAGATATAATGCGCACGTAGGAGAAATGCCGCAATCTTGTGGATTGTAATTTTTGCTGTGAATGAACATAGGCACTTCTATGTTTACGGATTACTATCCCCTGAGGAAATCTCTGGACTTTTGGAATTTCTTCCCAGCTTTTGAGAGTTTATCTTTTCTATTGATCAACGTAGAGGCCTACGTTAATTGTTTGAAAACTAGGAAGTTAAACCACCAGATTTTGCAAGCGGTCAACGACCGTTGTTGAAAACTTTTTTTTCCAATATTTTTCCATCGCGTTTCACTCTCGTGGTTGCTCATTCGCCCAGTATAGCGTGCAAGATAGCTGCTGCAATCTATATAATAGGCGCGTCCATTCAAACACACATGGGTGTACCTTACACAATTGAAGAAAATTTCCGGCGACTGTTCCTGACCAGAATATGTGAACACTTAATCGGCAGTTCAATCTGTGATGAATTCGCTTGGACTGGCGCCATCTTATTCATCTTCGAGAGGATTCACTGAGGTTTGGTAACGCGTTACCTTCTTCACAAAAAGATGCCAAACGTCTCAAAAATTTAGTGTTTTAGTGCTGTTTTTTTTTCAAGACGACTCTTAAAGAAATTTGCTGAATTTTTTGCTTTTTTTCACTACAGATCTCTTTGTGAACATCTCGGAGTTTAATATTAAACTTCCACCTGAAATATGAGGGAGAAGGATAGGGCCGAGTTGTCCATGTGTCATTCGAGTAGCAACACTTGGACAGCAGCCAAGCTTCATCAGTGATGTATAGTGGCCTACGTCGTGCAGCTTTGAACTATGTTTTCGAAAAGATCATCGCATCATTTTTTTTTTGCTTTTTTAGTTGTGTGTCGTCGCGCCTATTGCGTGCATCATCAGAAGCACTGTGTCAGTCAATGGCAATTTGTTTTATATGCATACAGAAACTCTACATGAACAATGCTGCCAAGATAAAGTGGTCTGAAGTTTTAGCTTCGCGGAAGTCCTCATGAAATCTTAGAAATGAGGGGATGAAAGATGCTTGGTTTCAATTGCGAGACCATTTCTACATGAGGCATGTAATTGCGCTGTGTCGTGTCCGCTTAAGATTGCAGTAGAATAGGAGTTTTTGGGAAGCACTATTGCGTCGGAGCACAAATCGTTTGGTACAGCAGCTGAGGCCAGAGTCCAATAGGCGTGTTGGCGCCAAATGCGTTGGCGTGAAGAAATCGATGTAAATGTTGTGGTCATTTTGGAAATTTGTAGTCAGTGAAGACGGCTCGCTTCATGGATTATGGGAAAGGCGACCATCGTAATGTTGCGTTATTTTCCAATAAGTAACCTATAGTGATGGGAAAAAGAAATGCAGAGGGCACGAGATACTCGCAAAGCTCACCCCTTCCACTTTGATAAAAGTGAATAAAAAGCGAATGCAGTGCTGCGGGGCGGGGGGGAAGAGTTCCGGGAGGTGGCAGCTTCGCTTATTGCGTCACGATTGATCCTCCTGCCCACAGCATTTACAGTGTCTGCAAAGCACCGCCGACTCTCACGAGAAACTGATCAAAGTGGAGGTGATTCTCCCCAGCGATCAGCCCCATAAATATAAATGTATATATTTATTTATTTTTGTAGAACATTCTGAGGGAGCATGCTAGAGTAGTTTAAAAATCATGGTGGGCTATCGGCATGGTTTGCAAAGTTGTTGCTGATTGCTATTTCTCTAATGCTGATCAAACATTTCTCTAATAGTGATCAGATATTGTCATCTTGTTGCTTCTTGTTGCTTCCAGCTCTTTGAAGAGAGAGCAAGTTTCGTATAGTTGCTTATCGCCCTCGTATGCGGCTACTGTTCCAGGAAAAGGTTTTTTTTTTCGAGGCGATAGCAATAAAATGCAACAGAAGGGTGGCGATGGTGAGAGGAACGGGCGAAAACGGGGTCTTGTCATCCCTTGGACAGCGATGGTTTTAAAGAGGTAGGGGAAGGAGGGAGAACGACATCTTGCTGGATTTCCAAAACGATGGCTTTTTTAGTCTTACGTAGGCTTCGCCAAATAACCACCCAATAAGTGTGAGGCATGTTCACTCATTCGAAACGTGATTTCCATCAATTAAACGACTATGCATGGTTGGCGATGTTGTAAAGCTTCTTGATATCAGTTGAACGACATTTTTCCTTTGTGAGCCACATTTCATCTGTGAAATCGATTAAATGAGTCTATATTGGAAGGTTTTTGCGGAAAGCGTACTCTCAGCGTAAAGTTTTCTGCTCCATTGCCGCACAAACACAAATTTCAAAGTCTTGGCTCTTAAGGCAGTTGTAATATAGGCCTTTTATTTGGTGCATTTTTTTGCGTCACCTTTGTCTTTGTTTATGATAATTGCATTTGCAAGTTTCCATTTCTTAGGATGTTTTGCAGCTGAAACGACGCAATTAAAAGGACTGCACAGTCTAGCATCATATGGCTTTTTCTCAGCTTTAATGCTTTATTTGCGTCAAATTTTGATGCTTTATTTGATTGCAGAGAATTTCTGAGTAAGAATATCAATGCTGATTTCGTTCAGCTTCATCTTGTATCGGCTCTTGTCCAGCTTTCCTAACATCCCCGTGTCCCATTCTTGCGGAAAAAATTGTTGATTCTCGGAAGGCACTAATGAGTCGCTCTTCCTTTCAGCATCTTTTTCAAATTGTACGTGCAATGCTGTAGAGAATTTTTTAGGATCGCGAGAGCAGGATTCGCTTTTCTGATATTCTTCTCACAGATGAGGAAACTCGCGGAGCTCCTCATAACCCCTCTTGGGGGCTTGTTTTCAGAAAATCCGCTACAGCAGTGGTGATTTTCGGGTTACGGAAGTCTCCGTGTCTTTCTTAATAGTCCGTTATCAATGATTCCTCTATATAGGAAGATCGGGGAATGGTGACAGCTCCGAATACTTTAATGACAGCATTGCACAGAGGAAGGCCTCTTCCTCATTGCTTTTCTTGGCGACTTCTTAAATAAGCGTTCTTTCCCAATCGCCATGCTTGAGCCACCAACTTTAGGCGACTTCAGCATGGTGACTAGAAAAGAACATCTATTTGTTTTTTTTTTTTACGGCTAGAAATACAACGAATTTTGGATGAATGTAGTAAACGTTTAATAAATATGGTTCCTTTAAAACAATAAATTCCAAAGTGATTACCAAAATCTCAATTTTTCGTCATCTACGATCGTTGTTTGTTTGCTTTTTTTTTATAAGAATGCAAGATAATTCTACGTGGGAACGTAGACGTCATTTATGCACTACGTTCGTTTTAAGCATCATTTTGTAACGTTGTCTGATTGTCGTAGCTAAAGTTTTTCAGCGATGGATTTCTGAGTGTTTTTTTAGTTGCTTAATTGTCTCGCTTTGCGCTCGTTGCTGTTTCGATTTGCCATCTCAGCCGGTCTCCTCAAATCGCTTTTTTATGAAAGGGGGGGGGGGGAGGAGGGTTCGGAAGAGGACCGGGAAAGGGGGGAGGGATTTGCAGAAGACTATTGATATTTTTGCTCTTTAGTTTTTTGCTGTGCGCCATTTTTCTGTATTTCTTTCAGGTACACATTGCATCTATGAAGCGTGCAACTACCTGTAGTGCTATCCACCTAGTAAATTCGGGCCCGAGGCTCTAGACTTCGGACGCTCCGAAGTGACGCTGTTGCATATTGCTGCCGTTTCACCTTCCTCCTCCAGCTCCAGCCCTTGTCCTTCTCCCTCTCCCCTCTCGCTTTGGAACGTGTCGTCGCATGAGCTTAGAGTGCCTCACCAAGTTATATACGAATTTAAGATTCGTCAGATATGGTCACCGAGCTTATTGAGCTCAGAATTTGCGACTATTTAGCCAAGATGTGAAGTTAGAATAAGCTTATCTCAGGGTTTTTTTCCAGGAAATAGGGTACCGCTGTAGAATGACGGAAAATAAACACTTAGTAGGCACCGACATCGTCGGAAGTTCGTCTTCAAGTACAAATTTGTGAAAACTCTCTCAAGTCATAATACTTTCAAAGTGCAAAAAAAAAAAGTTAGTCGCCATTTGATAGGTTATGTCCATATACGAAATAATCAGCTGTTTTCTTTTTCTTTTTTGATTTACGATTATTTGTTACATTTGTAAATGCGATTGCTAAAATTTTGTATTGCTGCTCTTTAGGGCGCACATAATATTTGCCTACGTTGCATTTGTTTCAGTTACACGTTTAATGTATTAAATGATGCTGATTTAAAAAAAAAGCGAAACGCTTCTTTGCGACAATCGGTTTGTTTTATAGGACACAAATGGCTGATATCGTTGTTTTCGGCAGTATCGTTCACGATCTCATAAGGTAGGTTGCACGCAGAAAACATTCGAAACTTTTCGGTCATAAAATAATTCGTTATCTTTGCCTAATAAAGTGTATTTTTTTAATGATTGAATGAGGAAGATAATGAGGTTACAATGAGAAGATAATTCATTTCAATTTCACTTTGCACTTAAGAACCTCTAAAATGATGGATTTTTTCCGTTGTGATAGTCGCGATTTTCCGTTATGATATGCGAGTAGATTTCTTTTAAATCATTACTGAGCTAATTCCACTATATGAGAAACTTGCAATAGATGTGCATCAATGTGTGACTTTTATTGGGTCTGTTCAACTTCTCAACGATGAACATTAGGTGCAAAAATGTTTAGCACATACCTTTGATAACAGTCATATCGATATTTTCCTTTTTTTTCAGCTATACTGAAATATTCCCACGACCTGGTGAATCAGTCCGTGGGCTGTCATTCGAATCGGGTCCAGGTGGGAAAGGAGCCAATCAAGCAGCTCAAGCAGCGCGTCTTGGCGGGAATGTTCTACTGATTGCTAGGGTATGTACAATAGTCCACTTTTTCGTTTATTGTTTTATCAGTGGTTCTTTCAGTGCTGATCATCGTCTTGAGGAAGAGGGTGTAGGGGAGGGGGGAGGAGGAGGAGTCTGATAGATGATGGAACACGAGCTGCCCTCAATTTAACTGGGTAGCTTTAATTCGTATTTTCTTCACTTCTAGCTTGCGTTCCTGCTGTATTGTTCTTTTATGTGGTTATTTTTTGGCTAGCATCAGCTCAAGGGAAGTGGAGCTGTTTTTTTTTTCTGTTGTTGCTGCTTTCTTTTATTGACTTGAAAAAAACGTTGTTTGCGTGACGATTGATCAGGTCGGGAGAAGAATAAAAATGGGATTTGTGCGTTTCAGTGGCGCCGTTGTGAAGGCGAAGTGCTCATATCAGTGCGACTGCTATTAATGTCTTTTCTTTACAGATTGATCTCATATCAGCGTTCGATGTGATAGCCTAAAAGACGCGGTACTTTCTAGGCTGCATGCCTATATGTCCTGCATACATGCCTATCCTGTTTATTTAATACTTTTATTTTACGCTAGTATTCACGAAGCAAGAGAAGTTTTTGTTTGGCTGCATTATCAAGTTCGTTTAAATGCTAAAAAAAACTGCAATATGAAGCGAAATTCACCGAGCACAGCCTCATTGGTGCTGTGCGATTGGACTTACAATAAATTGATGAAGAGGAAAGAAAGCGTTTTTACATCAGGCACAGTCTTTCGCTTTGCACGCCACTTTAATGTTTCATCGATCCGGTTTACTGTAATTAAATTTGTTGCTGCCTACATCAAGTTTTCGGGTCTTTGTGCCTTTATTTTTAGGTGCTTGACATACACGTTTTTTTTTTCTGTTTAGAGCTCCGATGATAAGGTGGCGAAAATCTTCTTGCTCTACTATCTACGCTTATCATTTTTTCACGTCATCGACGTGGTCGATTTCTGAGAAAGGAATATTACACAACAGTTATACTCCCCTTGTTTCTTCCTTGAAAATTTTAGATCGGCCGAGGAGATTTTTTTTCGAAATTTCCAGGTTGGCAATGATAGTTTTGGATCACAGAATATAAATGCCCTCAAAGGGCAAGGCGTTAACACCGATTACATCGAAAAGAGCGACACTGTTGGCACGGCAACTGCGGTGGTGACCGTTTCGCAGCAAGGTATGTGCTTTCGGCTATTGCCAAAAGAAAAAACAAAGGCTTCCTTTCCTGGCAATGAAATTCCATATGGTGTTTATTTTTACCTGCAAGATTTGAAACATGAAGTGTCGCGGTTCCGCTTTTCCAAATCTCGTCTTTACCATTAGTAGCGACTTGCCAATATTTGTCTGCAGTTGAATTTACTCTTTCTCATTACATTTTAACATTCGGTTAAAACTTAACCGTTTTGTATCTCAACTGCATATCATTTGAGATCACTTGAGCGAAGTCTGAACGAATTTTTCATTTTTGCTCCAAGTACTTCAATCGGAAAGAAATCCTAGCTGGAACAATTGCTCCAGATGAAGCCGGTTTATACGCTTATGCTTAGCAGTTGTTTCTTTTACTTATTCGGGAGTTTTTTGATATATTTCATCTCCAAAAAATTGCTATTACTTACATCTTTTAGTAAGTGCTAATGATTAGATATTGTTTTTTGACATTGGCAAAAGTTTCATCGAGAAATTATTCTGCAACTCACAGGAGAGAACTCTATTGTGGTGACTTTGGGCGCAAATCTTGAACTATCGGGAACTCGTGCGGAAGAGCTTGAAAGCATAATTGCTAAGGCGAAAATTTTCATGTGCCAGTATGAGATCAAGGTCGACGCACTAAGAAAGGCTCTTGAGGTCGCTAAAAGGAACAACGGTTTGACGACTCATTTATTGTTTATATTTCATCTCGGATTCAAGTGAGCAAAGAGAGGTCCGCTTCTTCACAAGTGGCTATACATTGAAACGTTCGAACTAGGGAGGAGATTGAACATGAGCCTCTATGATCGATAATCAGTCGTATAAGTCATTCGGCTATAGTTACTTTTTCAAGAAACATCGCTGTTCTTTAGTTCGGATCGTTTAACTTGAGAGTATTCAACTGGTTCAGCTAGCGTTCTATACATGGATTAAAAAACGGTAATGGAAAGCGTGTTTTTTGCGTCTTATATGTGCTGACTAGGGTATGCCTAAATACTGCTCCTTCATGCTGTTTGTACTGATTTCATTACTAAACCAAGTCGTATTCGATAATAAAAGTAAATTACGTTGTCGATTTGAGGGCATTTTTCAAAAACTTTTTTTGAAATTTCAGTGCGTACGTTCTTTAATTTTGCTCCTGGCGAACCGAACTTTGACAAATCTATTCTGAAATATGTCGATATTCTTTGCACAAACGAGAATGAGGTCGGTTCATTTAAACCATCAATATGCCATAGTCACTTGAGCAAATATCCTGAGGCTTACAATCCCTTTGATCGCCTCACTTTTACTTCCGTGATATTCGATGAACATATTTCTTCACGGAAACAGGATTTCAACTGTACATGTTATTTTTTTTTGCCAAGATCCTTTTTTTTCGACCAAATGAAGATAGTTGAATTCTTCATCGTTATGGTCTAGTCTTTAATAGGATAATTCTTGAATTCCGTCACGAGGATTCGTTATGATTTCGACTATTTTGCGGTTTCTGTAATTAGACCAAGCAAATCTGAATATTTCAGACCGAATTCGCATCAGGAATGAGTGCTAAGACAATCGAAGACGCTATGAAGGCTGCGCAATCATTGTTGTCCTATGGTCCATCTGCCGTTATCGCAACACTTGGAAAAAACGGTTCCGTAATTGCTACAAAGGAAGGCCTCCTGAAGCACATCGAAACTCATCCCGTTAAAGCTGTTGATACTACAGTAAGTTATGCCTTGTAGTTGAAAACAACTGAGAAGTATACTTGATGTTATGCAACTTTTTCTTCCATGGGCTACCTTCTTTTTAGTGGTAATTAAGCTCTTATGTTTAACTTGTGTGTTTCTTGTTGCATTTTATTGCACATCATATAGAGCAATTCTTCGGTGAAAAAAGAACACGTCTAACTAAGGCTCTAGGAACTCGTTTAGATATCCTGAATTCAGCGGTGTTTTTGTGGAATTTCTGGTGCTCGCATGTCGACTACGATTGAAGTCTCGTAATTTGTGTACTTCGTATCAAGCATCGACATTATTTTTGTGAAGTGTTAGTGGGAAAAGAAGGAGAATATATGAACTTCACTTCACTTTATTTTTGGTACCGCATGATGGAAGTGAATGTGAAAAGTTTGATATCTGAAGCCGGTTGATGATCGGGCAAGAATCGTAAACATTATGGCTTTAAAGAGCGAGAAATACTCAAAAATAGGTGTTATTGCGACAAAAGAAAGTGAAATCATAATAAGTGAAACGCAAAAAGACTTTTGGAAGTTTTTTTCTCTTGCCACCCAAGTGTGCGACATACTTTTTGGAACTAGGGCTGGCACAACAGAGCAGCACAATGACAGGGATATTGAGAGGAAAGAGACGTTCTTCCTCTCTTTCCACCACCGTTCACTCTCCCGTCATATCGCCACATGATGCAGCAGAACTCCTA
Source organism: Ascaris suum (assembly GCA_013433145.1). NCBI lineage: Eukaryota > Metazoa > Nematoda > Chromadorea > Rhabditida > Ascarididae > Ascaris > Ascaris suum. Next base: position 3,473,587 of record CM024187.1, read on the forward strand.
GAACTTTTCTTCCCGTTGGGCGAAATGAAACCTTCGTTTTCGCTTGCTGTATACTGCGTGTATTTTTCCTCGTGCTCTGAATTGGGTTTACTGAAAATATTTAGAGCCTAAAAACTTAAGATTTTGGGAAGGCCAAGTGTCACCGTTAGTAAGGAGTGTAATTTTCTTTCTACGATTAGGACAAGGCTTGTGATTGGAAGGAGAAATCATCCTCGGCTTCCCACCAGTTGGAGCCAGATGGGATGAGAGAAGATGCCGGACCTATCAAAGAGAGATTGTGTACATCGAAGATGTAAGCTAGGTCGTATAGCAAAACTCTGTACCCACTTTCTTTTCTTTTTTCTGCAGGGGGCTGGCGACAGTTTCTGCGGCGCTCTTGCCTATTTTATTGTCACTAAACCGGAACTCTCATTGGAAGAGCAAGTACGACGGGCATCGTGCATTGCCGCGGTTTCAGTGCAACACAAAGGAACGCAAGCTTCATATCCGTGGGCTAAAGATCTGCCAGCCGACCTCTTTGAATAAGCGGAATGGAATATCCACTCTGCTTGGCTTCTATATATGAACTAGGGTTGTGTTTGCTCAATAAATTACAAGCTCAATGTCTCAAATCTTCAAGGAGTATTGTCCCGGAAGTTTTATTGTTTGCTACTAACATGCAATGACCTCTTAATGTAAGCGCAGATACATCGGTTGGCTTGCAGAAGCAACATTTTCTTGAAATTTCATGCGCAGGAAGCCGTTCTTCGATGTCGTTTCTAAGCTGTGTTTGCAGCACTTGTTTCTTGTTGTGGTTTATCAGTGAAAGTAGTTAGTCCGTTGTCTTTATCTTTTATTTGGTGGGAATGATGAGTCCGTGAATCTTCCTCGAGTTGTTTCTAGTTTATGAAGCGCACATTGGAGGTAAACGGAAGCCTGCTGGAGATGACAGTGCATATTGTGAAGCAGGACGTTTTAATTGGCATATTTTAATTAATAATAAGCAAATTCATTAAATTGGGGAACTTCTAACGACCGTGTTTGTAGTGCTCCTTGAGGATCAGGAAGCGTCAAAGAGCTCGAAACATGAAGCGACAAATGATGAGTACAATTCGAATATCAGTAAGACATCACAACTATTATATGCGTGCCACTTGTGTGGACAGTTACACACGAATGTCTTATATGAGTGTTGTTCGTTGCTTAAGTAAAACTACTGAACGTGCAAGGGCTATTCGCAAAGCTGTTGTGTTTCCATCCGACATTTGTTCAAAGTAATCGTTGCTAACGAATAAATTGATTAGGTCCGTTGCAAGGGGCCTACTGTAAGCAAGGGCGTCTCTAAACTTCAAATTGGCTTGGCTATAACGAAGTGATATGGAGCAGGGGTTTGGCCTCCAGCTTTGGGGCACTGCCGAGAAGTGGATTCGCGGGTGCAGCATTATCGGGATCACCGAGTTTATGCGGCAGCATTATAGCACCAAAAAGCTTCCACCATTCAGGTGTAGCTGCATCTAGGTCCTTCAACGCTGTGTGGCTGCACACTAACGCGCACTTCTTGGACCTCCAAAGGTGCTCCGCCCTTTGAGGACTCCTGGGTTTGGGTGCTCAGACCGTTGTCCGGAGTTGGAGCATCGTTTCTATTAAAGGATCGGAGGCACTCCAAAGCACAACACTTTTACTATGCCTATTGGCTATATTGTTCGCTAGCTTCGTGGCGGAGGGGGGGGGGGGGGGGGGGGGAAGGGGGTACCGAACATGATCATGCTTCGACTTTATGGTGTTCAGAACTGCGTATGCGCAATCTTTCCAGTTCGTCAGATGCAGGGCTCCAATTTACGTTCATTGAGCAACTACAGATGTTTTTGTTACCAAATCTGATCGCACTATACTAAAGTGCAAAAGTTATTCTATTCTTCTGAAGTTCTTTGATATCCCTTAACTTTGGGAGGGGAGCCTGCTATTCATGAGATTCGACACTATCATCATATTCCCACAATTCCCCAAATAAAGTCATTGCATTTAAAGCAGCGACTCTTAATTGAATTTGAATATTTATTTACATGTCGTAACATTTTAGAAGTAAGACCCCTTTTGAATGCAACAATTTCTGCTGGAACTTATGAAAACTGGGTCACGTTGTTCTTTGGCGTACTGAATTAATCTGCCACATAAAAACATGAGCTCTTTTTTGCACGTATTACTACTTTCAATTATGTTGTAATGTTTATTCGTAATATGCGTTCCTAGTGATCAATTAAACGCCACCTGACTTTTTATGTCTTATTATAGTGAATAAATAAAATTCGACTTTTATCAATGAAAGTGGTCGGCGGATTGCGCAATGTGGACAAGGCATGCATTATTTCTTCCTCTTGAATAAAGATTTGCAGATGGCCAAAGAAAGTATACATTTTCTGATTTCTCGATGACGAAGCGTATAGATGAAAATGTTAGTTGCTCCTTTAAACATGATCATCGCGTTCAACCAATCTGTGTACTTCAACAAGAAACCGCATAAAAAGCATATATCCGGAATGAAGATAAACAATATTGCAGTCAACACTGTTATCACTGAAAGCATTCAAGTGAAGGTGTATCAGCTTTGTAATTCAGGTATGTCAACTCTGCTCAAACCATATCGGCTAGCATCTGATCAAAGAAGAGGAAGCGAAACCAACCAACTGGCATATTGTATTTAATTCTGAGCTCCTCTTTTTCACTTCCCTCTTATCGTCACGTTTGCATAGTTTCTCTGAAGATTTTTTTTTTTTGTTTTTGAATGCGAAAGATATATGAAAAAGTATAATCCGTCTAATGCATTTGCTAAACTATTACCATTAACAAAATCATTAAAAGATACCTGATGTTTTCAACAATGACATCATTCGATTCATTGCGTGTTTCTGGCTGAGTTGCTTGGCAAGTTTATCACGATTGGATCTCTGCAAAAGTTTGCGAAAATCAATCTAGTTGAACGTGCATATGCTAGGCGAAAATAAAATGCCGCTTCAGTGATGATTTGTGCTTCCTTTTGGATTTCGAAATTCTGTTATGTGGGAGTTCTAATGCCGTAAAGCTAGCACTAGGGTTACGATAAGTTTAAAAATAGCACATTTAGCACCTCGTACAACTTGAAAAATAAAGTATATATAAATAGGCTATATATAGTTTTCTATTCAGCGGCACTTTGGTTTTTTTCTTATAGACCTATGGAAGTTCCAGAGGACTTTGGTTATTCTTGTTAAGTACTTTATCCTTTCTTTCTTTTTTTTTTGAAATTTAGATGCTCTCAGTATTCTCTGCCTCTTTTTCTTTCACCTCTCAAATGGCAGCTTGTAAGAAAAATGTCCTTTACGCAGTGTTCTAGTGTCAATTGTTTGCTCGTTCGACTTTGTCGTACCTTCATTTTCTCGTTGCCTCGTTATTGTTTCAGATGCGTCTTTAATGGTGACGTTTGCAAAGCTTATTCGTGTGCAAACATCCATCATGGCTTTACTGACTACGCAAACCACGATTTTCTTCCCGTATACAAGCATATTTAAATACGTATTCCCTCACATCCCCTTCCTTGCCCTCACTACCTTTCTTTTTCGCTGATCAGTAGCCGATAGCTTTTGGCATATGCCGAAAAACGATTATCATTCGTAGGATTCAAGCTGTTAGCAGTACGCTGATGCAGTGGAAGCAACTGCGAATATTTAAGAAAAAAGCAATATAAAATACATTCAAAGTTAATTAACGCATTCAAAATCGTTAGAATTAAAAAAAAAGCGAACAAAACGGATACTTCCCTTACTGATAGTTCCTACGTTAACGCCGAAAGCCAGATTTAATGTTTTTTATGGCTGAATAAAAGAAATATCCCTGCTCAACTACTCAGCAATATTTTCACACTTTAATATCTACAGTACGGTGGATATTTTCAGACTCTAGGATAAATGAGCAGCGCGCATTTAAACCGAGAAGAATCCACTGACATATTATTCGATGACATATATCATTTATTAAATATTTATGTGTTACTACTGCCATATGGTGTCTATGTTTCGAAGACCTAATTACGATGCGGGCACGCTATGCGCTAATTTAATACTCAAAGTGGGCGCAAAGGGTTCATCCGAAATATGGGCATTTTCTCCGTTGATCATCTTCTATGTTGATAGTTGCACCATGATGTATCAGTACACGGAACTACCTACTGTGGTGTGAAATTATGCACTAACTGATTTATGATCATGTACTTATGAACAACCTTGTAGTGAGGCGCGAACCCTTGGACGACTGTCGTTCCTGAGAAAATCCGCGCCACACATCATTACATGCGTGTGCACCCCGAAAAGCCCATTAACCGATGTGCCCGAACTTTGGCATAACTGCCTGTAACTCTATCGTTCCGTGGGCACGGATTCCCCAGCTTCTTCAGTAATATGTGGGTTTGAGCAGTATGAAGTGTGTAGTATGGGCCCTTATCAGCACTGAATTACCAAAGGCGCAAGTGTCATCCCTTTAGAGCCCGCATCGCTGCTTGCGCAGCACTAAGACGTTCATGGCACAACTTTCCGTACGTAAAAGTTTATATTCGATCGGCATTAGGTTGCTCATGACAAAACTGTCGTCCCACAAAAGCTTCGTATCATTTTTCATGCGTCAATATGCACTCGGCGCAAATGTCCGTGGGAAAAAATGGCTGGGCAAAGGGTTTACCTCTATACACGTCGATACGCAGTGCCGTATGTAATTGCACTTAAAATCCAATTATTTCATAGATTATACTCGCCGCTAAGTAATAAATGACCCAAATCTGCGACGCTGAAATATGCGATATATGTCATTTGTATGAGGTTCTAAAGTGCACAGTCGAAACGCGCACATCTGAAATGTGTGTGGCTTAAGTTTAATGCCATACATTTTACAACAAAGACGATCCTCCAAACGACAAGAAGATGCCATATTCATGCAATGCAACTAACCACGTATGCATAAGCTGCAACGTAGAAAGTGATAGCCAATACGATGGTTAATAATCGCATACAACGAAGAACTGGCATCAATGCAGATAATCCTTGGAAGTCGAGTATACAAGCGGAATGTCTTGTCGCCTTGATTGCGATAAAGACAAGCAGTATAGCAAACGCAATACCGAATGAGACTGCAAAACGTCGATTAATCATTCCTTGGTGCATATCTTCTAGATGTTATCCAGTAGAATTTGGATCGGACCGACCTCGCTGTCCTAGCAAAAAGTACGCGACGGGGCTATCTTACCCACATATGAAGTCCGTGTCGGACCGCATGATTTTCAAAGAGCGAGTGAAAATAATCACTCCAATTTGCGTAGCTCTGGCTATGTCACTGCTTAGAACTGTTGCGTCGTTGTAAATGAAGTGCGACAAGTGTTGTGCAGAAGTATTTTATCCATCTTTTGAACACTATGCTAAATCACCGTGCAGCTGTGAGAGTAACAAAAGCACATCCTTCTGACTTCAAACTGGATAAAATGAGAAGGTAAGTACTGATATGCTCCGATGTAATACAGGTACTGATATCTCGATTTCTCAAAAATTCTTGCTTCTCATCCAAGTGCTATCAAATGTCATAGCTTTGTAACAACATATCTTACTTATCACTTAACTTTGAGTTAAAAATTAAGTCTCATTAGCTCAGCGGCCGTCTTGTATAGACGGTTGCCTACCTACAACATTTTTTAATCTCTTAAACTACTGACATTTGTAGTAGTAGCTTTGCAACAGAAGCTACCTGTTTATCAACTGTAGCATATTGTAAGGAAATACCGTTCACATTTGATACCAGCAAAATATATGATTCACTGCTAAAAGTTGGTTTCGTCTTAATTTCTCAAAAGCTCATAAAATTGTGCTCTGTTGCATGCAGCGATGACACGGTTCTGCAAGGAAATCTTCTGCAAAACTGCGAGTGGTTCAGATTTCAGAGAAGGGCACCTCGCTAAGCATGATTTGAGCGCAACTGCTATAAGTTTGTAATTGTATTTGATCTTGGCGCAAACGTTGAACATAAATGATGTGAAGTAGGGTGATGTAGTGGCAATATTGCGGAATATACGCTCAATGAATCGTCGATCCGTTGATCATAAATGAGTAAGTTCATGCACTATTTGTGCGCTGATTTATACGAGTTGAAATGTTTGTTACATTAAGCAAAACGTTCGACAAGCGCTTCGACACCAATAGAACAACAAAATAGGTGTGATAATTACGAGAATCAACAAAAGAACAGAAAAAGGAACTTCTCCCCTTACCTCATAGATGCGGTGCTTCACAAAATGCAAAGTTATCCGTTTCCTTCTGATGAACTGTTACTGGGGAAATTTGTCGTTTTCTCAGAATTATGCCCTCATCCCAATCGAATCGTTCTTTTGAGCAGTGAGAACGATAAGCTTTTCCTGTTAACTCGGTAACTGTGGCTATGTTAAGTTGTATTTGTGCTTGCAAGCATCTGTATTCTGCCTTTCAGAGAAGAAGCCTAACGTGATTCACAGGGAAACCTTCTCTACTTCCATCCTTTCATTAAAGCAGCACTTTTGCATATATGAAATGATAGCAGTGGTTAACAACAAAATTGAATGATACTTTAAGTCATCGCAACGCTGCAGTTTTCAAACTGTAAGATCTAGCGTGGTCACCAAATTACAGTGTGGATATAGCAGTTAAGTAACGAGTGAGAGGTGTTTTTATCAAATTCATGTATTTGAGAGTATTTTTAAAAAAACAGCAAAAATTTATGCCGAAACTGCTATAAATATCGTGAGATATTTTACACGTTTAAGATAAAAAAAGGAAGATATACCAATGAACATTTTCTATAGTAGCCTTATAGTACCCTTATGCTTTGAGCAAAGGTTTTAATAGACCACGCATCTAAAAGCCTTGCTCATTTCAAAAGATCTAAATGAGGAGCAAGATATAACGAAGAATCAACCCCGCATTTGTAACATATCGTGAGATATCAAAAGTTGTTTTTTAACTTTGCGCAGTGGCTAACAACGATGGCGCACTAAATTGAAATTTTCGTGGCCTATCAGAGGAGCCTACAATATTCAGATGCAGGCGAAGAAATTGACCTTCTACATGAAAAAAAGCTAAGTTATAAATACTTTTTTTTCAGCTTCGGACTCTAAGTAAAGAGTAAAAAATGTCGTTAGAAATTTGATGCAATTAAAAGTACTTGAAAGAGGATTAGGAAGCGAACGTTCTGTCTGAACCATATCGCCACAAACCATGGTGGGCTTTTCAACTTCATGCGTTCAGTTAAGATGAAGATATACTAATACACAAAGGTGCAACTGCAAGTGGGTTGACATATGCCCAAAAGTGGTCTGCAACAAACCACATGCGTACAAAATCCACCGCTTTTCTCAGATGTCATTTACGTTGTAAATTTGTTCTCTAGCCTAATATCCCATGTTGCACAACAGGCTTGGTCGATCTTGCATGCTTTTCGAAAATCATCCGGTCCAATCCAATTCGAACTTAGAAAACAAGTGATATGGCCGGTTCGGTATGGTTTGGATGGACCAGCCCGGGCCTTATTAAATGTCTCTAAAGTTGACAAATCGAACAGCAGGATGGAAATGAGGCACCAAGTACATATCAGTAACTATTAAATGTTTATTTACTACAGTAGAATCATCCACATCTGGTTTTTCATGTCGTCTGCTTGAAGTTGTTTCGAAATTGTTGAATCCCAGCTAACATACCAATATTTTTGTCATAAGGCGCTCAAAAATCCCCGAAGCATTTAATAAGCTTTGAGTCAGTCGACCAAGGAGGAGATCGGAAAATCTCGACGGCAATTCTTGCATATCGGGGTGAAATTATTGGACCGTTTACGCATCAGATGACATTTCAATAACAAGTTGAATATTTATTTTCTGCTTTGTTCCCTGATTTGATCATAGGTTTTGACTGCTCACCTGTAACACCGATCCACGCCTGTTTTGCGCCACTCTTGTAATATATAGCAGGCTTGATAACCGCATAAAGGCGGTCGTATGCAACCAAAATAACAGAGAAGCCCACGAGAGGGGTGCCGAGCATGAAGAAGACACATGAAAATGTTTGAATAGTGCACGACAGTCGAGACGGTCTCTCTGCGAATAAAAAAAGGAAGATAGAGCGACCGCCATTAAAATATGAATTTGTTGGAAGATTGAGACGACTCATTTTTTCTAATGGATAGGGATGACTAATGGATTTTTCAGCCATCACCGCAGAAATTCTCCATATGTTTGCATTGTATCGATTCGTCTACAGATAACGACGTAATATATGAAGATTATTGCTCAATAAATGTCATCTGTACCCTTTCGTCCCACAATTTTTTTACCTGGGCGTATGAAATTTCCATAAGCAAAAACGCGTTGTGTGACAATTGTGTAGATTTAAGAGAATACGCATATGAGCGTCACCCTCTATGCTATTTTGCATTCGCAGCGCAAAAAAGTGAGACCTTTATAAAGGACTCACTTTTTTAACTGGATACTATTTGAGCTCAAACTGAAATCCACTTTTATCCGTCATCTTCTAAGCGAGCTTTTTTTTTCTATATTCTACCGCGGCTTAAGAAAGACATCGTAAATCAGTCCTAATGCGATTAAGCGAAGCATAATACTTGAATAATTATCCTCGATGCCAAGGCTGTAATGTGAAATGAGGATGAACTGAATCCCATCAAAGAAGCAGTGCTCTCAGTGTCATATGTCAAAGTGTGAGTGCCTTTCATTTAAGTTATGTAATTTTAAAGTACAACTTTGGATTCTACGCATAAACACATATATATGTCTAATCGGTATCTGCCGCTCGAAATACCCAGCAAGGGTATTCTGCAATGCTGAGGCAAATACAAAGCTGCAATGACGTCTAGGTCATCGCTTTTAGCGATATCAATGAAAAGGAATTATAATATCATCAGCACATGTGTTTTCTCGTGGGAAAATAACAACAGTTTTGTTACTTCTCACCTTCGGTAACTATCAAAACAATACTGCTGAATAAATAGGCCAAGCTGAGTGTCGTATCCATAATTAAACTGCCGAAAATAAGTACATACGTCCGTTCACATCCTAAATATTCAAGAATGCCGAATCAACAATGATGACGATGCAGCTGAATTCGGAACTTTATATAATTCGAGCTTATGACGTTGAACAAGCACTGGAAAGCGAATAGAAGTCCTCGAAGCAGTAGTCTGCCCCTCCGCCCTTATATAAAAGCACTCGAAGCTTTCGTATCAGGAAGGCATTCGAGCGTAGAGCTCTATAGTAGACAAATTGGAGTACCAACCAGCATCAAATTCTATCATGCAACGGGAAATTTCGAGCGTACAAAGCCTTGGAAGCGCAAGATGGATGGTGCTCTGAACAAGCTTCAGTGTTTTCTAAAGTCAAATGCGCTAACAATGAGCACAAAAACGAAAAGCAACGTATCCTTTGTAACAGTTTATGCTTCTTTGTTTCTTCATTGCCATCAAGAAATGCTTCAAATATCAATTAATATCATTCATGTATCGGGCATTAGGAGGTTTCAACTAGCAGAATGTTTCGTTGTGCTAATAACGATCAGCGTTTGCGCTTTTTCGTACAAACAACGCTTTAAGAAGTAATTCTCCGAATTCTCCCCTCTTCTCTGCAGAGATGTCCTCCCAAGCGGCAATCCACCCACCTCTACAGAACTCGCTTCTACTGTCATAATAATTGGAATTGCATCACTTTACCTGCATGAAATGAGGTGGTTAGACCACAGCAGCGCTATAGCAGGTATGAAACACTACGCGAGAAGCACACCAATGAGGAGGTTAAATGATTTCAATGATGACGCATTCAATTTAAAGTGGTGTCAAGAAAAGTACGATGGACTTTTATGAGCACAATTATCCGTCCACGCACAATTTCAGTCACCTTATACATGGCTTGAATCTCACTTGTACACGTATTTCAAGGTGGTGGTCATATTTCTTCCCCGCTCCCTCATCCCGTTATTCGTCTTTTTTTGCTCCTGCATCTTCCTATCTTTTTCAGTGATCTCATATAGCTGAATGCTAGGTTTCCTGTACAAATCTCCCATCAATTTTCCATGTTTCCAGGGCGACAGTGAAGTGCAACAGATAAGGAAGAGTGCTTTAGAACCTGACAACTCACGAGCGACACTCGAGTGTTTCGAGCTGAAAATCAGTGCTGTCAAGGCAAGATTGATTGTCGCGGTGCATCCGCTCACTGAAACTTTCATAATTTTATGTCGAGAAATCTTGACGGTGTCTGAAATCAAAGCACATGCTACTCAGAACATGTGGAAATAACTCCTAAGACTAGTCCATGATGGGTCTAAAATCAAAGCTTTACTCAACAGTTTTACATGGTTAGACGGCAGGGAAACCATAGCTCCGATCACAAAATGAGCGCCAACGTAGAAAATTGTGTGAAACAAAGTTTTGGCGCTTTTTTTTGCCTTTAACGAGAGATGAAAATTTGGTGGCATGCCAGATGTGGCAAACGACTGTTATGAACTTCTTGCTGAACTAGTTGGCCTAGAATCCCCCTTATAACTGTACATTCACAACGTGGAAAGCATGCCTTTTGGCCACACCGTTGCAGAGGGATTTTAGGAATTCTACTCTTTTAAGACTGCATTTTTCATTTTTTTGTTATGGTCACTATGAAGCGAATTCAAGCTTGAGAGTCAGGCTTTTCGGCTTTATTTTTAGCGAATAGCAATTAAGTCTGGGTAAAATGTCTAAAGATATCTCGTAGTGCGCTCTATGCCAACTAGTCACAGGCAATCACTTACCTCCCACAGTGAATCCTACGAGGAAGCTGATCGGTCCCATTCAACAATCGAAAAATTCTTAGTGAATATGTTAGTTTTACTCGGCGCTGAAAAACATCGTATACGAAAGCAGCTCTCAAGTTATTGCACGACATAACTGTTTCCGCTATTGTTTTTATAGAAAAGCAATATTAGTTGAAATGAAATTTCCATTTGATGATGAGTTTATGTAGTCATAAACGCATCAAATATACTGAAGAGACATAATCTTTAAAGCGGCAAAATATAGCCAAAAGTTTTCGTCTTTTTGAATGAAGGGAAGAGATATGATGATTATTTCTCTATGTATAAGATGTGTGAAATAATTGAAATAATATTATCGCGTTATGTGAAGCTCATTTGCCAAAATAAAATTAGGAGAATTAAATGGGAAAACAATGCTATCTGACGAATGAATAATCTCTCATATATGATTATCAAATAGATGAGCACAAATGCTCATCACAAACCACTCACGTTTACATTGCCGTATTAATGACGCTGTGTGTGTAGCACTGCAAACAATAAAGATTAATTCTGCAGCTATATTGGTTGCCACTAGCGGTAAGGAAGCGGCTGTACATCGGAAACCGTAAAGGATAATAATTCCCACTTCGGCAGTGAATCATTTGGTGATTTCTTTCTTCATGAAGGTCTTCTATTCTTCTTCATTGTTTGCATCTATTTTAGTATCATCCTATTGTTCGGAAAATTAGAAAATCTATGTAATCTGGAGAGTTTTTGGTATGGAATGCACTAGGTTCTAATTCAGAAAAAAATTCCATTAGAGCGTTGAAACAGTGGGCGACTCTATCGACGGAGATAAGTTTTAAATGAAATTTCTATTCTTTTATTTGCACTTTATAGTTCAAGGCTGAAATTGATTCGAAATTAATAACTCTTTCGAGTGATTTTGTTGATGAATCTTTCGTAATATCGTCGAAATTGCGGAAGAGATAACTTCCGCCTAACTTATTTGTTCGAATGTATTCTTCCTCGAAAATGTTACATCCGTTATAGCACAGATTCGACGATCTCATATGCTCCTACGTTTGTGCTTAGGAGTTTTTGATAAGTGGGCGAAACGCTTGAGTGTCAATGTAGGTTCAGAATGAAACGAATGTGAGATGTGCCACAAATTTTGATGAAGAAAATGACGCATAGTGTTTGCAATTGCAATAGCTGAGAGGTGAAGATAAGTTTAAAGAAGTGAACGATGCATCACTGCTTAATGAATATGGTGGCCAAATTCTAAACATCATAAGACCACTCAATTATGTGTTTGTAGCTGTAATTATTACCGATAGATTGCGCATCAGACACCGTCGTCAACGATTGTTCGATCATCATTGAAGGGATCACTGCTTATATTCTTTCAGAGGCATTTCTACCACGTCTGCATCTGCTTATTTGCTTTCAATCGTTCGCGCTTACAATATCTGAGGTTACAATCAGATGAAGAGTCGATAATCTTTATATCAGTTGAGGTTTTTCACATTTGAGGTAATGTATACACAACTCTCATATAACGTGCCGGAATAGTCCTTCTACTTTTAGTGATATTAGAGATAAGAAAGGACAGAAAATATGCCTGGGTTTTTAATGGTTTGAAATTCAAGAAAAGAGTTCATTATTTCAAAAGCAACAAACCGCTATTTCCCATAGGGTGGGTCCTTGGTTTTTGGTTTCACTTGTTGGTCCAAATGATGAAACTTTTTGCTGGCAGAAATAAGCGCATGTCTTTACCAAAAAAATTCACCTATGCAACGTAGGGTAAATCTTTTTCAGAGGAGAGAGAGAGAGAGAGAGAAAGAGAGAGAAAGAGAGAAAGAGAGAAAGAAAGAAAGAAAGAAAGAAAGAAAGAAAGAAAGAAAGAAAGAAAGAAAGAGAAAAAGAGAGAGAGAAGGAAAACCTTTCTCACTTCTTTCAATATCGATTAAGCTCGTTTATGTCGAGACTGGAACTTTATCAATGAACAGCAAAACACTGAGATGTGAACTGATTTCCGGAACATTTTGCTCAATATTTGATCATTTCTTTCGAATACTTGTAGATATTGAATTCTATATTGGCTAAGTTATCAGCAGCGATAGCTATGCTCATGTTTCTAGAATCGATGATTGTGTAGATTAATGTTATAAAACAAATTCGTTGCTTTCATCTCATTCATAATTTATTTATTTATTGCAAATGGATAGTCATGACAATAGGCATTATTATCACATACAACGGCATATTATTTACGATTAGTTGTTTCGTTGAAAGAGATAGACAACGATCGTGCTCATATCAATATCTGTAAGTTTACTACTATATTGTCGCCAATGTAAATGCCTATTAAGTAAAGATCCTTATAATAAATGCAAGCAATAGGAGGTCCTCATTTTGCAATCACTATAAATGTTATATTGTTGTTGAAAATAAAAGTGAGCTTTATTTGCATTTATATTGCAAAACTGAATAAAAATACATAATGTATTCACGTTTGATATTGTGTTGGATCGAATGCATTGAGATAACAATAGAGAAAATTCGTCGAAAATATTCAATTAAGTAGAAGTGATAAAAGATAAGCAATTTTATTCTTTTAAGCTCATATTAGTGAATGTATTTCGTGTTAAGAAAAATGTTGAAGTATTCTGCGGTTTAATTACTGATTTAAGAGGACCTCGAGAGCAGACACATTTTCTGAGGTCACGATGACGAAGTAAATAAATGAAAGCGTTTATCGCTCCTTTAAACATAATCATCGTGTTTAGATAGTCCGTATAATTTAGCAGTGCACCAAAAGAGAAGCAGATATCCGGTATAAAGATGAAAACCACTGCCGGTACTATCGCTATCACTGAAACAATTCACTTTAGAACACATATTTCATGCAGTTTAACAATTCAACATTATGCATTACTCGATCAACGAACATTCACCAAATTCTAGTGATTAGAGATTTTCTTGGAGGTGACCAACTGCATATCACAACACAGAGGTACATTTTCCAGGTTAATTTTGTTCATACCAGCAGGGTATGTAACATTAAGCAGAATATTTGTGAAAATGCGATCGTTTTTTTTTTCAACGAACGAGACCCACAACGCAAAACATAGAAGTCTGTGGTGCCAATTATAGCAAGCGATTTTTCGGATCAAAATATATTGCCTATTTTCATTGCAAAATTATACATCAAAGCAGTCAATGGAAAATATCAAAGTAAAGTGTCGGAAATGCTTCAGTTAGCCCTAATTTTTCCTCGCTGCTTTATCGAAACAGTTTGCGTAACTATTAGTTCCTCTCATAATGCTTAATCGTCCTTCTTGTATAAGGTGTGCAGTACCATTTTTATGGATATAAAACAACTAGTTATGTGGCGTTGCTGTTGGTGCTAGGATAAGAAAAGTTCTTCATGCGTTTAGTATTTGCTACATGCACTTATCGAGTTGCTGTTTATTCGAAATGAACAAGGATAGTTCGCTGACTTGTTGACTTATAGAAAACACTAAGAAAAATTAAGAATTGATACCTGCTGTCTTTAAAATCGACATCATCCGATTCATTGCATGTTGATGACCAAGTTGTTTGGAAACTTTTTCGTGGTTAGATTTCTGAAGACAGAAGAAAATGTTTGGAAATACATGTAATTCATCAAATAATATATAAAGATGTGGCAAATCGAGATGTCAAACAGAGAATATTTCAACAATGAAGCAACGTGAGAAGCAAAGAAGTTAAACCCTGATTGATGAAGATATTCGATTCTGCCGATGTCGTTAAATGTTAGCTATTGCATAGAAAAAATCCCCAGCATGTATTCCAAATGTGAATATCGTCACATATGATCCAGTCCCACAAATATCAGTGAATTTTTTTTTAACGAAACTTTGCGTTCAAATAGATCACATGTGAAAGCTATGCTTCTACAGGTGCTTAACAAATCTGTTCGAATCCTACCGCTGTTTCCTTGTTTTAAAGGCAAGAGCGTGTTCCTCTAACAGGTGAACTGCTTTTGTCCAACGAAATATGATTGAAGCTGATAAATTTTAAGTTTAATCATCGTTTACAGTAATTAGTGAAATCAATCCCACATAGCTAGTATCAGAAATTGCAGAAAAATGACGTCTAAACTGATTGCACCACTAATAATGAACCCATAGAATCTGAGTAGCGCCTTTAGCGTTCTCACACGAAGCCTCAAAGCCCTTAGACTAATTCGGTTCATATAGAAGTTCTAATTGGCGATCGCTTCTACATACTAGTTTCCCTACAGTAACTGCTTCAGCTTTAGTTTCAAGTTCTACCTTTTGCTCCTGAAACTGTTCGTTTGATTCTTAAGTCAGTAATTTTAAAAAATTTTGTAATCGAGTATTTAAAATACTTTTAGCGTCGAATGTTGCGTAAGATAACTAACCACATAAGCGTAAGTTGCAATATAGAAAGCGATAGCAGTTCCAATAGAAGCCATTCGTAGATAACGAAGAATAAACATCACTCCAGCAAGCCCCACGAAGCCTATTAGGCATTGTGCATTATTCATAGCCATAAAAATGATGAACATTAGAAGAACAACAAAAGCAACACCCAGTATACCTGCAAAAGGATCACTCAACGTTTACGAATAGTTTTATAAAATTTGTATTTTATGAGAGACACTTGAAGTAACTAGCGAATAATAAACATCTTCAAAACTTAAGAGGAGACCGAAGAAGTGAGTCGGTGAAGAGGAGTGAGCTAGACGATAAAGCACAATTCACTTTCGTCATCGCAAGCATCTCCCCGAAGAAATAAAAACTTACTGCGATAAAAGAATGGTGTCGATTGAAAAGTTTAACAACGAAACGAAGAGTAAAGCGTCGGCTCGGTAAGTTCAAGATGTTGCCTTATGTTGCTATTTTAATGCTCTCCAACTATGATCATATCGTTCAATACTAAAAGATGAAAGAAGGACTGATAACGAATAGGTAAGTTTTTAAGCAGTTATGATAATAATCGCTCTAATGAAATCAACATATATAAGGAGTTGAAGTTGAAAAGTAGCGCAGCCATCAGCAAAAATGCATTGCAACGAAATGCACATAGTAAGGGATAAAGTTTTTGCCAAAAGTTTCCGAAATATAAAAACCACTTGCGGGAATGACAGTGATGTTTTTCCTGCAGATAGTTCCTTTCATATTAGAAATTTTGTTCACTTCGAATCTGAGTTGTGATTGCTCACCTGCAACGCCGAACCATGCCTGTTTCGCTTCGCTTTTGAAGTATCTGGCTGGACTGATCACCGCGTAAAAACGGTCAAACGCAATCAAAGCTATGGAGAAGCCAATGAGTGGTGTGCCAAGTATATAAAAAGTGCATGGAAATGCTTGAATACTACATGACAGTCGAGATGGTCTCTCTGAAAAAGGAGGATAAATGCGTCAAGCAGGATGTCTTAGCAAGCTGAAATGAGTGATGAATACCATTGTAATATCTTCCGATGGGACCGATCGGTCTATCGATGCATAAACTTAGTAATGACTTTTTTTCTTTCCCACAACCTAATCATTCAAAAGTGCTCTTCTGCCTTCACTCACATTTCCTTCGTTGCTTCTAATTGCTTCTAATCTGGAGCATCATTTCATTGCTATAATACTTGTGGAGTTAAACAAATCAAAGCGAAAAAGTTATGAATAGTGACACTGAGCACCTACTACACCAACCAAATTTCATGACTCAAGACATGATTTGGACCTTATAGACTCGCGTACACGCTTGTATATGAAGAGGTGAGGAGAATACAATGCGTACTCTTCAAAAATTTGCAGAATCGCGCAAACAGCCCGCTTCTGGATTACGAAAAAACCTAAATGCAACAAAATGCTGGCTGAGAGAGCTCAAATTTGGTGCATGGATGATTATGCGATTGATAAATCGTCAATTTAAAAAAGTTGGATATTTAATGACTACCAATGTGATCACTTTCTGACGATTCAATTAATACTGTGGCAAATTATTCGAACATATTTGTCCCAACATGCATCAACTGTATTTTTATAGCCCCTATCCCCCACTTCGCTCCTCCCGAAAACATTGCTGAGGCGTTAATGTCGAATTTTTAGTTCTAAAAGCGCATTAGGAATCCGCTGTGTTTGCATCTCCACATAAGTATTGCTTGTGGTGACTGTCTGCCTCTCTGCTCAGTATTTTCTGTTTATGGCACTAGCGCGTGTTACACTTGTTCACGTATCACACTTTCCACATTTTACGCGAAGTACTTTGCAAAAAACCGGATCAAAATTCGTCCATCAAAGGTTGAGATATGACAGGAGAAATCAGGGACGCGCACAACAACGCACGCGCCGCTTCGCCACGCCCCCGCATCTTTTTCTCACAGACCAAATCACTCACCAAGTCACGGAAAGACAGTAGGCCAAGTAATACACAACGGACTCGCTCCTTCGGCGCGATAATGTGGAAGAAAGGATGAAATATCTTACGATCTTCTGCATTAAATAAATTCCTCTAACTTTTCTAAACTTTCATAAGAAAGTGAACATCATTCGAAGAAGGATTGCCGCCCCTTTGAAACTCCTGCCTTCTTCCGCGTACAGTTGGTGTTATGGGAAGAGAGTAAAATCGTTTCTGTGACTCTCTCACATTTGTTTCTATTTAGACGCGCAATGCTAATTCTAAAAATTACGGAAAAACTGGCCCCCCACACGTTATGGGTACTTCCAAACAATTTACCTGGCGCGTCAAATGGCACAGCATTTTCTGGAAAAATTTTCATATTCGGGATTTTTTTCGTCACTTGGCATATAGCCGACAACATGCGCCACATGATTGCACATGTAATGCAAAAATGTGAAGGTAGATCAAAATTTGAAAGCAGATCAAATTATCAAAACCAGTTCAAAATATGAAGATAGATCAAAGTAGATCAAAATATGAAGCTAGATCAGGGTATCAAGTTATATCAAAATGTGAAGGCAGATCAAAATATGAACTAGACCAAAGTATCAAATTCGATCAAAATATGAAGGCAGATCAAAGTATCAAAGTAGGCCAAAAGCTGAAGCGTTCACATTTTGATCTATTTTGATCTACCTTCATACTTTGACCTGCTTTGATATACCTTCATATTTTGATCTACCTTCACATTTTGATCTACTTAATGTACCTTCACACGCTGGTTTACTCTGATACTTTTCTACAAATTTTTCTTTTGGATAGGTAACATGGCCCTGTCCGCGGGCAAGGTTTGTTGATGGTCCAGAACAAAGGTAATATAATTCGAAGGAAGATTAATGCACAATTGGGGCTGCCGTCCCCCTTGAACCCTGTACTTTCTTCTGCATGCAGTCAAGGGTTATGGAAAAAAAATAGTTCTTTAATTTATTACTCGAAGACTGCATGGAGCCACAGTGTCTGCAGTGGTACTTAACTATGAGAAAAAATATTTGAAAAAGCTTCCAGGTTCCTCTCCCCGAGTCTTGCCCACAAACAAACCTTGCCCGCGGACAAGGCCATGTTACCTAATCAAAAGAAAAGTTCATGGAAACCGGAAGGAAAAAAATTTCTATTAAATTTGAATTTTGAAGAAAGTAGCAGTGTCTATAAGCCCACTAGTCATCAGTGATCTCGTGGAAGAAAAACGTTTCAAAATCCGGGTTCCCTACTTCCGGTCTTGCCCACCGACAAGCGAAGCTGAGGCACTGGCCATACCATCTTATAAAACAAAAATTTTCCCCAAAACTCGCAAACTGAAGAGAGTCAGAGTTTCTGCATTGGTACTTAACCATGGAAGAAAAATATTTCAAAAATTTTCCAGGCTCTCGTCCCCGGGTTTTGCCTAGCAAGAATCTTTTCTAGGCACGGGGCCATGCTATGTAATGAAAAAAAAATTTCCGAGAAAGTTCAAGTTTGAAGAAAATTAGAGTGTCTATAAGCCGTGATCTTCTGTATACAACCAATCATACCCATGAATGAACTTGACTTGTAATTCCATAAAACGAAAAATTTTAAAAAGAAATGAAAAAGAAATTTAAATTTAAAAGAAAGTAATCGTCTTACATGCCGAAATAAATTAGTGATTTCTTTATAGAATAGATATGTATATAGACAAAAAATTGAATTGATGAGAACACGATGTCTGATTTCAGCAGGTGGTCAAGAGCTCGGCTCCATTCACTAAAGTTTTCTTAGTCCTTGCATCTGAATTCGAATAACGAAAGAAATCCTCTGAAGCGAGAGAAATCTAAACTGAATGACCACCTTTCAGACACGTGTGAAGGTTACCTCTTGAAAGGAGAAAATATATTTGGCGTAGCTTCTCACCTTCCATAACTATGGTGATAATGCTGCTGAACAAATACGCTAAGTTGAATATCGTATCGGTGATCAATGTGCCGACGATAAGAACATATGCTCGTCCAGATTCTAAATATTTAGCAATCGTAATTCGCCACAAGATTAATGTACCATCTTACAAAATTTTCACCTTACATTTCGCCATAATACAGTGTGCAAAAAAAAAAAAATCTAAGAAATATGGAACATTTATATTCTGTAGAGCTAGAGAAATTTATCACCTCTTTGTATAACTTCTCTTCTCCGATGTTTTTTTTAGAGATTTAGAGAGCTTTGGCTTAAAAAAGGCCTGTTACTAGTAATTTTTTTTCGAAAACAGCTGTGGGCAATGCATAAAAACATTAAAAGACATCTTTGTGCTGTTATCGAAGAAGCAAGCAAAAAATATGTTGAAAAAAAACTGTAGTTTTTATCTCTAATGAAGTGATGCAGGATCTGTGCAACCATCTTTGTATGGAATTTTTAGCATTCCAAATGCTTTCCAAAGAGAACAAAAAAGCTAATTAATAACCAATGCAGAAACGCTACGAATGCAGTCTTACTTAACAAGCGGTGTTCTACAATTTGGCTCAAATTTTATCTGCATCCGTTAAACTATGTTTGAAGCTCAACTTTCAGAGTCACATTCTCTTGCATTATTAGTTTATTTTCAACTTTGATCAAATCTAAATATCCTGTTGTTTATTGTTTCAGTAGTATTTTCGTAAGAAAGTGCCAGTGATAAATATTCACTTCGATTCGGCGTTTATCAATACCTCTTCACGATTTCCAGGTAAAACAGCCGTTTCCCAAATGTTTTGTCTGAACTTAACGTTCGTTAAAAAGTTTGTTGGGGAAAAGAAAATACTACTGGTAGATGTAGATATTTCCATATTTCTTTCCATTGGGAGGAAGGGGCTGGGAAACGATTCTAGAGCTATGCTGAGCCATATTAGAGCAGACGAAGCGATGTAGTAGGAATGTGAGGATGGTGAAGTAATCCAATCCAATGAACCTCTGCTCTTTCGTTTGAACAGTGGTCTTCTAGCTAATACACGGTCTTTTAGCAGATAATGTCATATGACACATCTATGCAGTGCGCAAATGTTTGCGCAGTTTGTCGAGTGTTAAATCGTGACATCACACTCGTGTGTTTCACATACGAAGTGAGGAAGTGTTCAAGACCTATTATTAAAAAATCTTCTTGTTGACTGTGAACATGACGTCATTTCGTGAAGAAACTCGATTCTAAATCACCGTAATTAGGGTCGGTATAGACAGTGGTGTAATAAGAGCCAAAGAGAGAGTTCTTCCCGCCACTGATTCCCTCCTTAAGCATGCTATTCAGCCACCATTCATGTCCATCCCCAGCATCCAGCAGGGTTGTTTGTGCCAAAAATATCCACAGCTGTCTCAGCGTTCAAAACACGATGGCTAGAAAACGATAAGATACAGGATCTCAGCGATTTCTGGCGGTCTCCGGTTTGATGAGAAACAGCCGGTGCCTCAGAATAAACAAATCGATCCCGTGGAGGTTTCATCGATGAACAAAGTTAAGCAAGGTGATAGAAGTAAAGTAAAGTCAAAATGGTCAGCACATACTTCAGGCAACTTTGTAGCCAAGACTCTGCAAAAATGACGATTGCGTATTGCATAACATGCGTTTGCATATGTAATATCGAACAGTTTCAAAGTTACGTTGCAAACTTCTCCAGATGAAGTTCTCAAGCTTCATTTGATGCCTACGCCTGGAGTCATCTTCAGCACTCTGCCTTCATAAGGCTTCGCTTTTAGGCGGATCAAAGTATGTCAAGCAGCATGGACCGCTCTAAACGGCTGGAGCATACTTACGGGCGATGTGAGCGTACTTCGAGAAGAAAATCGCCGCAGCCAACGATAGATTGACGACCACAGTAAATCCGCTAACTGAAAAACATTCTTTCAATGTTGTTCGATTTTAGCAAACTGTCATGAATAAATTCGATTAGAGGGCTCACAAGGCGCTAAACTTGGTGTCCTGGGAACTGTGTGTTTGGTAAACCTTGAAATGGAAATGGCTTTTTGAATACATATACCGGATAAGAGTCAAAGCACAAATGATTATTGATTATATAACTAGGAGTGGGGAGGGAGGAAGGGAAAGGGAAGCGAGGTGGTGGTGAAAGGAAAAGAGGCAACCGCGTGGATACTTGCTAATTTCAATAACTGTCTCCAGTTGAGCAAATATTTTGAGCCAGCGAGATCGCTTACCACTCGCGTTGATCGCCGTAAGGAAGTTAATTGATGCCATCTGATAAGAAGAGGAATCGGAAGCAGTATTGTCCTGGAAAAAAAGAAATTTCCTTGCGACGTTTCGACATACTAGCGACAATACAACCGCGATTGACAGCAAAATTTACGCAAAAGCAATGAAAAAGAAATGGAAGTAGTGTAAATATATTTGATTATGATATGATACAAAGAATGTAGGAACCACGCTGCGAGGAGTTGTCTATGCAAAATCGATAGCTAAATATCTACGTTGAAATTGTTCTTTCATCGCAAAAATTTTTGCACGAAAAAAATCTGGTGAATGAAAGATAAAGCAATTAATGTGTACGATGAAATTGGCATTTCAAACTAAAATATACACAGAACTTACGATATTCCTCGTAAGAAAAAAGATCTACAAAGATCGGAAGTGTACTAAAGACAACAAAAGGATCGAAAGAAAATTATGTGTAAACAAATTTCAAATTTATAGTGTTACCGCAAAGACACGATACAAGATGAAACTCTACTAAGGCTAGAGCTCATTTTTTTTGCCTCTAAAAATTGAGACAATATGAAGTTTTTTTTTTTTTTTTCAATGGCGATGAGAATACCTTGTATAAATGTATTTAAAGTGAACTTTGCTAACTATGCGATAGATTTTGTTCATTTTGCTTCTGTGATTCTCGAGTTAAATTACGCGATGAATCAGACAAACATAATCCTTGCACTGTGTCTTCATTTGTTTCGTGAAAACTAGAAAAGCCAACAACTGAGAAAAAACCAGCGTAAAAACCTAAGTGGACGGCGCATTCTGATGGTAACAAGGTCAGAAAGATTATAAGACAATAAATGAACGATTCTACATTTTGGATTTGAGAGAATCAGTATTAGAACAGTTAGGCGAGTTGGATGGCTTACCATCATGCAGGACAGTCACTGAATATCTAAAATATTGGGATATTCCTTTTGTATTTCAAGAGCCTTTTGGAGCACCGCCGGAATTGGCGTCGCAGAACGATGCTGTTGAATCTGAAAGAGATTCGACAACTAATGATTTTCACAGGCTTCGCATTGTACATTGTGAGATGGGATTTCCCAACTCAAGCGCACAACAGCTGCTCATTACAGCTTTTGATGTGAAAACAATTACCTCCTCGAAATATTTCCTCCTTGAACGCAATGTTTATGAGCTCTTATGATGAACATTTGAGCGATGCTTTGTTTGATTGCTTGCGAGAAATTTTTTATTTGCTTGAAACGTTTATCATCTCTCGATCTGTGCGTGATAGCACAAAAGCTGCATTGAATGAAAACGACTGTTCTAAATAGTCAGCTGATGAACAAGAACCAAGAATAATAAAAAAAAAACCTATAAATGAGCAAGACAAGTCCATAGGGCAATTCATTCACCGCTAGGTTGAAATCATTTCTGGAGGTAAGGCAAAGAATTTCTTGAAAAAACGTAACTAGAAGAAAAAGATCAATTTGAAAAGCCCCCTTAAATGGAGAATAGTATAAATGTATAAGGAATTATCCCACTTTCATAGAATTAGAAACAAAACTTTCAATGAAATATTGGCTAATCCCGCCATGCGAATTAATGTCGGAAATAAAATAATTTTTGGGGCTCTTTTCTCTGGAATTCCAAGGCTAATGAACTTTCGAGGCAACTTAAGCGTAGATTTTATGCGGTGGCTGCAAAGCGCAAAATAGTTTCCCCATGACGGTACTCAACTTCGAACGCTTCAACAAAGCAAAACTTGACAGAGGCTATAAAACAACAATGTCAACGATACTGTATCTAACTTTTTGAAAAATAGTTAGGACATAAGTGCAAATGGCTGGCTGGCTTACACATGTCATAACTATGCTCAGCACTCACACTATACCACCAGATGTCTTAGTTTTAATGCACAACCCACGTCTAAGTCGCCTCTTCAAGGTGAATTGATTTAAAAGCCCTTAGCAGAATGAGTACTTAACTTGTCTAATACCCGCTCAGGTAGCGCCTGATAGGTAAGTGGGTAACCGAAGAAACAGTATAGAGGAGCAACGAACTGCAGTATTTCCTTAATGTTCTTGCGTTGACACTCTGAGAATAATATTCCATAAAAGTGTTACAAATCTATTATAAAGACGAGTCCAGAGACGAATATACCCACGTCAAACGTGCTGCATTATACAATGCCAAAGAATAGTAATTCAGATGATTTAGGAAGAGTGCTCATTTCAATAACTCATACTTATAACGTGAAACATATAGTTCTGATGTGAACTACCAATCAGCACGTTAGTTCTATGAAGAGAACTATCAATTAGCACCTATGAAGAACGCTTTTTTTTAACTCACATTAAGCGCATAAGTGCTTATTCAGACATTGACGTAATCGATCAGTTGCTTTTGAATGGGATAAAAACCGAAGAAAATTTTAAAGAATTTAATATTCAGTTTTATTCTGTATAAAGAAAAAAGAGGAACCTTTGAAAGAAATGAAACAATACTAGTTTGCTTCTGGCTATAATTCAAGTTTATTGCATCGAAGCGAATCCCTCCCTTAATAGCGAGTGTCGAAAATGAATATTGTTTTATAGGGAGAAATTTCGACTAATAAAATAGGTCTTAAAGAAAAATATTTTCCTTTGATATAGTACCCACCACCAAGTGAAGCTTTCGTTTGAAATTTTTTTTTTTTAATCTTGTTGAGAAGACATTCAACATTTAGTAATATGGGTTACTTGAAGGCCCTCTCAACTGTTCCCTGTCTCGATGAAAAATTTATTACTTCGGAAAAATATGGAAAAGAAACATAGCATTAATATGAAACGATCTGGGTGAGTTGAAGAAAAACTTTCTGTTCTGAGCACTTTGAAAGACGACAAACTGAAAATGTCATAAAAGGCGTCTCAACCAATGACTACCGGCCAAATGCATTACTTATGCTTTTCTTACTTGTTCTCCATCAATAACAATTAGTGACTTAAAGCATAAGGTACCGTTAGGTTCAGAGAAACACTGTCACGTTGTATTGATGCCCAACATATGTCATTTCAATCTAATTGCATATATGCACTTTGTCAATGTAATTTGTTAGACTGGCGTTCTGCGGCAAATGCCTCAAAGACTGCTATGAGACAAGCATTCGTATTGCCATCCGAATAGACTTTGCTTCACCATAACCGGAAGCCTTTACAAAACTTGATACTATGAAGAAGCAAGCTGAGCAGAGAACAACATTTGATCAAATTTTTTAGAGCAAGGGCTCAACTGTATCAAAAAGGGCTTTTTCATTATAAAACTTATGAAAGTCCTGTCTTTTTTAAATAGTTAAGGCTGCAATTGTAAGAGAGTGCTTATAACGAAAGATCTCCTTCGGTTGCAGAAATCTCCATCGGTTTAGGCAAGAGAGACTGAATAAGAGGCAATAAGACAACGAAACATATGGCGAACCTTGGACATGCTCATGTTTCGGCCTTTGTTCGATGACATGAACAAGCCATCCATGTGTGTGTTATTATAACAGTGACGCTCCAGAATTTCTCCATCAAAATCACATTCAGGTTAAAAGAGAAAAGGCAGCGAATAAGAAATGCAGTGAAGTAATTAGAATATACTACAAATTCGGAGAAAGAGTGAAGTATAGTACAGAGAGTGTGTATATGACAAGCATTCAAATGAATTGTGAGAAAATGAGCTCATAACAATAGAAATGACATGCTAGAATGTAGCATCAATGCAGAAAACAATGTACAAGAAGCTAGCAGGTAGTTAGTAGCGAAGTTAAATTAATCTGCTGCTCAAATGAAATGGTTTTCAGTTTTTTCGGTGATCAGGACCTTCCGGATGTTCTCTAATGTGGCGTTTGCCCATGTGTTACGAGAGGCTTTGCCTCGTGTTGTTTCATACAAAACGGTATCGTAGAGGACATTTCAGTGAAGTGGCGCTTGTCATCTGCGTAATAATGAGCCCTAAGAAAGCTCTTTTTGGCTATTATCTCTGAATAACTTTCTTGGCTAATGGCTTCTTATTAGACTTCATTGGGATTCCTTGTATTTCTCTTTGAACACTTTTAGCTTTCTCGTCGCTACAGCCAACACTTTCAAAGTCTCGATATTCATCAGTAGATTGTCGCTTTTGAAAACTTGCTAGGCTTAGCCGTTTGCGATGAAATCAGCTCCACTTTTAGCTGTTACTGACACTCACAACAGAATTACAATGTTGTGCGGATGAAGCATGTGAAATCAAAGATATGTCTTGTAAGTTAATATATTTGCATCCAAGTTGCTTAAATTTTCATGAAGACTCATGAAGAAATTGTCAATCTTCTAATGTCTCAAATAACCCTTTTGAATCAAATTCCTCTAAGATTTCGCTCTAAAATTCTTTTGAAAAACTTTCCCTCGGCATTTTTTTTTGGATGTTTTGTATACATGAATCGCTTGTTGATAGTTTTTTAGCAGATGATATGCATTAAATATTTTGAATGGGCACTCTTAAAGAAATTAGATGGCTATATAAATCGGAGCCATAAAAATGCTTCATTCCGTATTTCACTCAAAAGATATTGCTATGTTATAGCAATATATTTTAAAAAATTTATTCAATAACTTAGCATTGAGAAGTTCAAGATCGACTCGGATCTTTAGCATTGGTACTGGTGATTGGACTACGTGTGATAATTACTGTCACCTTATTATGTGACGCATTTTGCGGTAATTTGCAAACGAATAGGGCAAAAACACATCTTCTCAAGTCTCGATGACGAAGCGTATAGATGAATATGTTAATTGCTCCTTTAAACATGATCATCGCGTTCAACCAATCCTTATATTCCACTAAGAAACCGAATGAGAGGCATATATCCGGAATGAAGATGAGTAACACGGCTGGCAACATTGCAATTACTGAAAATATTCCGTTGAAATTACATAACTCTTGCAATTCATAAAATGTGTAGCTCATAGGGCTTTTCTCTCAAATTTTAAAGGAATTAAACGTAGCCAACAAAAATTTCCATAACTATTTAGGATGAGTCAATCCTATCTGCTCTAATAACCAAAGTCAATTGAATTTTAAACCGAAGAATATGATAGAAGAGAAATATGCTAATTTCAATGCATTTTTATCATACAGAAGGACTCGTAAATATTTACCAAGCTTGAATTATTGCTCTTTGTTTACACTTTAAGGGTTTTGCATTTAATAAGCATAGGTTTTGCATTAGATGCACACATAGAAAAATTTTAGAAGCAATACCTGCTGTCTTAAAAATTGCCATCATTCGATTCATAGCGTGTTGTTGACCGAGTCTTTCGGCGACTCTCTCCTGATTCGCCTTCTTAAAATCCACATAAATTTCATTGTCCCATCATAGCTTTTACGGACAAGGAAAAATGATTCTCGAAAAGTCAATAAAGGAAGAAATGATGACCAAAATATAGCCCCTCTGTCTCTTGAAAAATTAGCAGACCTGTTTTGTTGAAAAAAAAAAAGCCTTTTCAGCGAAATATCTTCTAAATTGAAAGTTCCTTGCAAAATTATAGACAACTGAATAAGTGAGTTTCTATTCGAGAAAATACACACGAAAACAAAAAACAAGCTTTCACGCTTTCAAAAAATCAATTTCACAAGTAGTAAAAAATTAGATGTAAACCACATTACAAGAACTGTTCATGACTTCTGATATTCCAAACAGCCTAAAAAAAAGCGCAGTAGTTTTCGCCCTTTTCTCGCAAGGCATAAAGAAATCGGCTCGTTCATATATACGACTAATAGCAGAAAGAGCTGACTAATTTGGAATAATTTGAGAGAAATTGGCAAACATTAGAACCATTTAAGAAATGAGTTATTGCCAACAAACAGATCCTAAACGAATGAAAATGTTGCACAATTAATGTATGTTTGCAAGGGTTCATGAGTCCCAGAAGGAAAGTTGCTGTATAGGCATAGCGAATCATAGATATCGATGTGAAGCTTTTTGCACCAAGATGCATAGAAAAAGCCAACTAAACGTGCACCTAGACGAAGTCGGCTCAGCCGGCCATCACCCTCTCTTGTTCGGCCGTTGTATGAACAAACGCTGAAACGGGAGTTTATAGCACATGTTTAGCACATGAGGTATTTGCACCCTTCCTTTCCCTATCCCCTCTTCCTCCCGCACTGCATCCTGTATGCAACAAAAAGCGGCGGCTTGGTAGCCTCGTTGCGGAAAACAGCGACGGGGTGAGAAGGATGAACAGCCGAAACCTAAATGTCAAGTGTTGAAAAAATCACTCCTAAAATAGCAGTTGGCGTATTGAAGCGGTGCGTAATAAGTATATTCAACTAGACAATGGTCAATGCATGCGTGATTCTTTAGCAAATACACCTTCTAAGCAGTTTCAGCATTAGATATTCATGTAGAACAACTAACCACATAAGCGTAAATAGCGCCGTATATAAAGACTGCCAGTCCGATAGATGCAATTCGCAAGTATAAAAGGAAGGGCATTATTGCAGAAACTCCTTCGAATCCTAACACACATTTGATAGGTTGTGTAGACATGACAGCTATAAACACCAACAGCACAATCACTGCAGTGCCCAGCGAGCCTGAAAATTGTCTATTCGTTGTTGTTCCATATTTTTCCCGGTTCGTTGTTTAGAATTGAATATAAATCAGAAATTAGCCACGACTTTTCAAATCCCACTCAATTTTTAAATCACAAATCCCAATCTTATTATCTGCTTTAATTTTTGTTGCTTCAGTAGGCGTTCTGTTTACACGCTAGCCCAGCGTCCACTAAGTTTTCTCATTTACTACGATTTTGAGAGAGTATTTGCCGGCATTCATCTTCGCTGACTTTGAAAAAATCATTCTATCTCCTTCGCGAACTTCCGAGAAGTCTTATGATGTCTTGGAGTGTCAATTTATTCAAAAGACACGAAAAAGATTTCAAGTTGGAACCTGAAAAAGTATAACGACTTTCGTCAAGTTTTGAAAAGCAACAAAATGTTATTGATGCGGTCGAAGAACTCTATGAACATTTTGCTGAAAGAAGTGATTTTACTAGCAGTCGGCCGATTAAACAACAACTCGCAAATGAGCACGAATTATATGCTAGTTTGCAATTATTTGAAAGACATTAAAAGATGCTTATCTAAAACCCTTTCATCATAGCGAATAAATCAGTTCGTTTCGATTGTTAATTTGTGTTGTTAAAAAATACTTGTGGCTGCTAACCTGCTACACCGATCCATGCCTGTTTTGCGTCGCTTTTGTAGTAGCTAGCTGGATAAATGACTGCATAAATGACTGCATAGAACTAGCGATCAAGTGGAGTCCCAATAACAAGAAGACAAGGAAATGCTATCGAGAATCCAACGAGTGGAGTCCCAATAACAAAGAAGAAGCAAGGAAATGCTTGAATAGATCACACGATAACGAGATGGCCGCTCTGGAAAACAAAAAAAATTCGACGTCTGCAGAGAGGAGAGAGCAGTTGGGGAAAAAGAGAGAGAGGTGGGG
The DNA here is from genome assembly GCA_013433145.1 of Ascaris suum. Classification (NCBI taxonomy): domain Eukaryota; kingdom Metazoa; phylum Nematoda; class Chromadorea; order Rhabditida; family Ascarididae; genus Ascaris; species Ascaris suum. The sequence goes on from CM024187.1 coordinate 3,502,481, forward strand.
AGGGGGAGGGGGGGGGGGAGGGGAGGATGTGGGTGGTCGAAGACAATTCTTTTCGTCTTTTCATGCATAAAAAGCGAAGATTTGGGGATTGTAGTCTATCGCGTAGGTACTTTCAAGACGGAAAATTCGGAAGTTGTCGCATTCAATAGCACAACATTTTTGCTGTTTCTAACCTTGAGTCGCTATTCTGACAATACTGCTGAATAAATATGCCAGATTGAATATCGTGTCCATAATCAATGTGCTAACAACAAGTACGTACTCACGAGCGACACGAGCATTTTTTGAGAAGAAAATTGTTCCAGCCAGTGTCAGGTTGAACACGACAGTAAATCCACTGACTGAAACACAACAATGTCAGGCGAATTTTAGTCTCATTTCATATACTCCAATGCTAGCTAATCGAGAGATAAATTTGATTTCCGAGATAAAAAAAAAAAAAAGATGGTAATGACATTTCAACGACAAAACCTTTACGCGAAACATGAGGAGAATAGTATATCAAAGTAACTTCCAAATAATTGAATTGGAGGAGATTCGGAGTGAAAATGATATAAACAAAATGTTTCAGCTAGCGTTTGAAAGAGAATTTTCCGAGAAAAATGTTAGAATTTCAAAGAGCATCTTCCAATGAAAACTAAAATTTCAAAAAACTGTTGCAGCTGTATACTTGAACCAGACAAATTTCATAGTAATAACTTTCAAAAATAATTTAACAAGAAAACATTTCTATAAAAACACTAACCACCCACAGTGAAGCCCGTGAGAAAATTAATCGACGCCATTGAACGGTTGAGAAATTGAGAACAGCAATGTTAGGTTTTGAACTTATAGCGCTGAAAATAAACTTCTACTAAACATTTTGTATTGCTGCATTCTTCATGTTAACGTGTTACCATCTATGCACTTGATTTATTCCAGTTCATTCTACGATTTATACGCAAAATGAATTCTAAAGAAAACGCCGGAAAACACTTCGAAGAGACTGTTAACTGAGGTGCCCATCAATGCGTCCTTACAAAACTTGCTAAGGCTCTTGAGCATGCAGAAGACGTGCAGTAGTTCTCAAATGTTGTTTGCAGTTTGAGAACGTGCTGAAAAATTGCCACCTAAAAGAATCTGTGCAAAGTTGAGAGTTTTTGAAGTGAAAATCATTGCTATCAATAGGAAAGCCTTTTATATGCAACAGTTAAAGTTTTGCACATCGACTATTGATACTCATCTCAATGCATATTCACTTCTGTGGCTTAAATTAATAGAAACTAAGAGGATGAACAAATGCCGATGATTATTGACGTTAAGTTGAAGGAAACATCACATTACGCTCTTAATTTGCGATAAATTTCAACGATAACATAAAGGCCGTTGAACAATATCAACCAGCAACAAATGAGCGAACTTGCTATGCAACAATTCGCTAGCAGCAAAAATGGAACTACAATCATTCTATCGTTCATTAGTCACCAAATTCATCATGAGTTAACTAATGACTTTAATTCCCAAACTGTGCGCACCACTGTCCGAAAAAAAGGGCTCTAAAGCAGCGATTATTTTGCTCAGCAGGTATGCAAGACGTCAGAGCGTTGATACGACTCTTTTTGTGCAAAAAAAATCTTTCACATCCTTTGCTAAATTCGCTGAAGCTTCAGAGCGGACTTTTTTTTTGAACTTCAATAAATGATGGTAAGAAACACTTCATTTAACGATCACAAAATTTGCAATTTTCATCTGAATGTTGTGCGTAGGACGTAGCTGTTCAGAGTTCCGGCATGAGACTGCGCATAAAGATGATTCGATGATTTTTGAGCAGGGATCACCACCTCCAATGAATTCGGAGCTGCGAAAATCCCTCTTCGGAGATTGCGATGCCCCCATCTGTTTTCTCATCTCTATAAGAGATCTTAGGAAAGCTTGTCTTGTCTTCGAAAGCTGAAGGAAATTCTCTATAGAGTCTCAGAAGCACGATGGAACTGAATGAGAGTATATGTCTGAAAAATATAAACTGAATGGAAACGTGATAGGATATGGCAATAAAATGGACATAATCAGAAAGCCGAACCAAAATCGGCAAATGCTGCCGCTAGGCAAGCTCAACTCAATAATTTCTGAAGAAATCCTCCCACATGCAATCAAATAAAGTGTTACATTTTCATGCAGTAGCAAACTGAACGACGAAGTCGAGAAAGAATCGTCTTTCCGGGACTGCGCTATATCTCACTAGCATATCTTTTAACTACATTATTTCAAAGCTAAAACACCCGAGAAATGGCATCTTAAATGTAATTGCAATATGCAAAAGCAACGGCGACATGAAAATTGCCACAATTTACAGGCCTACATTGTAACAGCTCTATGTTTCGGAATTCTTCGAACTTTGCGTTTGCGCACAACTTTATGCCGTCGGTGGAGCCGAATATTTCGCATTTAGACCATTCTTGCCACAAAAACCTTCTAGTAAAAAATCATTTCATCGATTTCACAGATAAAAGGTGGCTTGCAAAGGAAAAATGTCGTTCAGCTGATATCAAGAAGCCTTACAGCAACGCCAAGCCGTGCATAGTCCTTCAATTAATGGGAATTATGTTTCGAATGAACGTACACGCTTCAAACTTATCCTACGTAAAACTAAAAAAAGCCATCGTTCTGGAAGTCCAGCAAGATGACGTCCTCCTTCCCTCCCCTCCCCACCTCTCCTTCCACTCTTGTGTCAGAATTTGTCGCTGTGACCTCGAAAAAAATACCGTTTACTAGAACAGCAGCCGCATACAAGGAAGATAAGCAACTATACGAAACTTGCTCTCTCTTCAAAGAGCTGGAGGCAACAAGAAACAACAAGATGGACAATATCTGATCACTGATCACTACGTTCGATCAGCATCAGAGGAATAGCAACCAGCAACAAATGCAAACCGTGCTGACATCCCAGTATGATTTTTTAAACTAGTGTAGCATGATCTAGTTCTTCCAAAATTCAAAAAACAAACAAACATACAGAGATACAATGTTGTACTTTGTCAAGTGGGAAATTCCTTCAGCTGTATTATATTACACTACAGGGCACCGAAGGTTTTATCAATTATGCTATAATATATTTTATCAAGTCGAATCGTTCCTGAGTTACAATTAGAGCAAAGGCGCATTTCAGACTTTAGCCGCAGCTGCTAAATCAATGCAGTGACGCAATTATCATAGCTGTGATGAGCAAACCGCAAAAAAATGCTATTCGATTGCAGCTGTATGCGAATGTGATAAACACAGTAGCACGAACTACGTGAAATCCGCCTTGTAATAAAACCGGTCGTCTTCCAACCTTTCGTCGCCACAGGCCCCTTCCTATCTAAACATACCTCGCTCATCGCGGGGATCTTCATAGCTCGCAAACCTCCTCAAGCGGCTCGTCGGATGTGAAAAACTTCTCATCCTTCATGGGCGACATGACTTTTATCACATCGCGTTGCGGGCAGGGAGGGGTCATACACCATCGCCCATGAGGGGGCTTTTTCCGTGTACGAATATGATGCGACGGCATCAGAATTGATCATAGATCCCTTACATCAGTGAGCGGTGACCTGATCTTGCTGCTACTTACTGATTACCTGAATTTGCCACTTACTGACGGCCTGAACTTGCAATTCAGTGATGACTTGATCTTATCAGGTGGTAATGCTCTACTCTCGCTAATTACTGGTGAGTTATCCTTGACGTTAATGAAGACCTGATTTCATCAACCTGCGGTGCATTTAGGCTTTGGCATCGTTTGTTAGCTACAAATGTACTCCAAGTAACTGGTTTCAGTGGTAAGTGTTGTAGACAAATAATGTAGTGACAATTAGTGATTGTGTTTGGTAAACAAATGCACCAATTTTTTAGTTTTCAGGAAGACAGGCGCAGAAACCAAAGTTATGTGGACGTACAGGCGAGTTCAAGGTATGCAGGCAAGCATCTACCTAGAATGCGAGAGATCATTTTCAAATCGCGTTGTCTTGCGTGATCTCGCATAACCTGAAGATGGTCGTTCAAACTTGGACGCCGATCCGTCAAAGTAATTGCATAATTTTTCCACATCCGCATGTCAAAGATTTAATCCTGCCGACCTTTCTCTGACCTTCCCTGCTTTTCCCAAACGTGAAGGGCCAAAAGAAAACGCCAGATTTTCCAATCTTTGTTTTTTGCATCTTTTCATGTTCGAATACACATCACTGACCACGTTGGCACCGATCGGAAAGTCTGTAAGCCAAACACTCAATGACAGAGCGATACCGAACTGATATTAAAATTCCCTTTCAAAGCGAAAAATATTTCGAATAGTGTAGAAATTGGATTCTAACCAATACTTCATCAGAAATGTGAACATGACTGTCAAGCGACTCGATGAATGCAAAATATGGAAGGTTTTATCATTTCTTTACAACTCTACAACTAGAAAAAAGAGCGATCTGGAAAGGAATTTGGTACAAAAACGAGGGTAAATGCAAGTGATTATGAGCACACCGCCTAACACCTACTGGAAAGAAACCTCTGAGGAAAATTCTCTATTCATTGCACGATCTATGAAAATATTTCTTTTTTAATTAAAAGCCAACAAAGTACATTGGAGACTTTGGTACAGATGAATATAATTTTTGCGATAAACGAATAAGCAAGTTTTTGCTCTGAAGAACGAAGGAGTTTGCACTCAAATCATTCAGCGGTTGCCTCAATACGAAAGTTTCATCGGAAGATAAGGAAATATTTGAAGAAAAAAAAAGGGTAGCTCAAAGGGAATACAATGCTTGCAGGCAGCTAGAACCTCTTCGAAGGAATAAGCGCATACTCAAATATATTTATTTCCGCTCGTGCAATTTTCAATTGGGAGCGAACAGAAGGATGTTTTGTTGACGTGCCCCCTTACAAATGAAGGCATATCTGATAGTGACAAGAACCACTTCGCATTTAAAAATAAAAATTTTCCGATAAGCATCATTACTGGAATACTAGTGAATTAAAATTTGCCAAGCACACTTTAGTACTGTGCACTGAGCGTTGTGCAACTAACCACGGTACTGCTATATCGAATTTCATTGGTGCAGTTGTCCTCGCGGATAAACTGAATTTGCCGATCGTAAACTTCTTACCAAGACAGGAAAGCCAGAGAAAAGTCTGCCCCAAAGCGAGCAGTCTTTCTCCTCTGACCTATCCACTCATTGACCAATTAATTCATTAACCCGTTTAAGCGTTGAGTCACTCAGTTATTGATCATAGGATGAAAAATCATTGATCTTTGATCTTTGATCACTCGTTTGTTCCATTCTCCCATTCGTCCGATATATGCGCTGACTGTTCGACCCGTTCATTGATCCATTTATCCACTGATCCATTCGCGGATTCGACCATTCTCTTGTTGATCCGTTCATTGATCTATTAATTCACTCATTAACTCTTTAACTGATCCACTACGTTAGCCGTTTCCTAGCCAATCATTGACTCACCCGTACTCTTGTTCACCCACTCACCCATTCATTTAATGCCGCACTTATCGATTTACAAATTGAGTCTTTCACCCGCTGATTCATTTACTCACCCCCTACTCGCTCATTCACTCACCCAATGACTGATCCAATCACCCACCCACTGATCCATTTAGTCATTGCATCAATCATTCATTCACTGATCCCTTCACCCACTCGGCGATTCACTCATGAATTCACTGACGCGTTGATCCGTTTACTGCTTGATCGATTTGCTCACCGATTCATTAGTTATTAATCATTCAATTATTCACATGATCGTTGATTTTCCAACCGCTCATTGACCCATCGGCTATTGATGCGCTCACGCATTCATTCAGCTGCATAGATCAGAGAGTTGAATTGCTGGCGGTGGTTCTTCACCTGACCGTTAAGATGAGTTATGCGCGCCACGCCGAATAACTACGAAGCAAATTGAAAAGCACGCAGCCGCCGCAGTAATCGTATTGTTATCAGAAGAAATCAGATGGATGCTTTATTTACAATAAACATTTATACCGCTCGCTTTTAAAGCCTTCAATTTTCAGCTTCGTATATCTTTTTAAAGAAGAATCTTTCGAATTCCAATGGCACTAAATTCGAGCTCATTTCCTGCTAGCAATGAGAGGTGGAGTTGCGGCTGAAACTGGGAAGGAGGAAGGGGAGGCGAAAAAAGTCACAAAGGCGTGGAAAAATCAGGCGAATAAGGCTTTTTCAGAAAGCGGCATTGAATATTTCCACTATTTTGCAGCAAATAAAATCTTTCTAGTTGGTGAAGTGGAGCTCCAAAAGGCAAAAGTCTCTGAAAAATGCTAAAACGTGAAGAATACATCGAGCGCAAAAGTTTTGAAAAATTTAAATGCGATAAAAGAAAGGTACTAACGAAGCTCTGAGGTCATAAGCTACTGTGGATCGAAGCTGGCGAAAATTCTAAACGTAGATGAAGCCGTTGTAGTAGTCACTTTTGAGGCGGATAAAAGAAGCACCAGAATAGCGCAATCACAAATAAAAGCTCAGATGAATTGCTCTATTAGATAACATGACATGAACACTATTCTTTGAAGATATGCTGTCGAACTGTAATAGATAGCACTAATAATTCCAAGCAACGGTTGAAAGTGATCGTCAATATTTCAGATTTTTTTTTCTCTCTATGTGGTTCTTTCCTTTCAATATAATCATAAATCGCTTTCGCAATGATGATATAAAATATTTTCATTACCCACTCCTGATAGAAGTAATATAAGACTGAAAAGTAACACAGAAAATATTTCTCAAAGCTTGAACGGAACAGGACAGTGCAACCGTTAATAGGTGGAACTTCTAAATATTAGATAATGCATCTCTAAAGATAAAATTATATCCCTGACGAAGTCATTTGACGGTTCAATTCACACTGAATCGCTTTCATCAGTGATTGAAAGCGGAAATGAGAGTTTGGATAGTCGAGACGCCGAACGACCGTAAGGACGTTTTACTGCAATTGTTATGCACATCCGATTGCTTAGAATGAGAGAGGTTTGACATCGTTGCAGTCATAGGCATTTGATGCGTAATTAGTTGAGTGTGCAGTGATTGTTATCGATGAAGATGCAATGCTCATTGCGGATATTTGAATGAAATTAATAGGCGACCTTTCATGCATAAAATGTTCCGTTGCAAATTTAAAGATTAAATGTCACCTTGTTCGCTCGCCTAGTGAAAAGGCAACTTCAAAAGAATCATAAAAAAATTGTTCTAGAATCATGTATATTAGAAGTTTACTGTATTCTTCACAGTTATAGCAACAGTTGCGATTCATAAAACAATATAGGTAAAAAGATTGTACGGAAAAGCAAGATCGAGTAGATATTTCAAGGAAAAGGAGTACTGTTTAAAGAGTCGGATAAGAAAAATTATGATGAAGAAGGACTTTTAAATAATATAGGAGTTATTCGAAGGGTAGAGTTGATTCACGAATAGACAATCCGCTTTAAACAGCGAAGCAATGACTGATTTGTTGAAAAGTTATCGATGCTGTGCTGTAAATCGCTGTCAATCGCCATGAAATATGAAATAAACGATGTCTCAATGCCACACATGATACAGTTTAAAAATAAATTTCAATGCAGAGAATTTGATTTCAAATTCGAGAATATGCATATTGACAAAATGATCGCTAATGCTGGCATTTAAGCCGCCTAATCTCATCCATTAAGGTTATATTATATGCATCTTTATTTTTCTAGAAGAACGCCATCGAATTTCGACGGTATTTGAGACTATTGCCACTGAATTACTGAAACAAGGCACTCTTTGTGGCTTCATGGAAAAAATCATTGTTGAGGCGATATATCCTCAATAACAAGTTCATAAAATCAACTGAGGCTTGCTTGTCCTCAATATACTTCAGTGAATAAGTCAATATGGAATAAGTCACTTGTAGACTTATAATAATATTGTTCTTCATTATGTGAGAAGCAAAAGGTATATTTCATACCTATCACACTTTATGGTTTTTCGTTTGTTTTTCGTGAGTTATTGCCTCAAACATACATCATTCCCAACTGAACACTGTGACTGCTTAAGTAATTCACTAAAGTCATCATTGCATACATTAGTTTTAAGAATCGAAATATTCAACAGATTTTCTCTTCAGAGTCCGCTAAATTTAGATCCTCGTAATTATTTCATATACTCACAACGGCACTCTGTCATTTGTGGCCTGAAGGTTCGTCTAGGTCTTCGCCCTGCAATAGTAGTGGAGAGCCTCAAGAGAAATTTTTACGGCTCGGCACTACCATTTAGATCTCAACTTCGATTTCGATATGTCGACCACTTCTAGGCAAAGAATATTTTGTCCAACTTATAATACCTATCGGTTTTTGTGGATAAATTTCTAAGACACATGTGAAAACACTCTCGCCTTAGTGTGATCCTATGAGCTGTGGAGAAAAGCATTAAAAAATTCAACTTCAACTTTGAGATGTCGACTATGCTGGAGTTCGGTTAAAGCAGTAGCACCACAGCGCAAGCAAAATACAACAAGCGCATGTAACAGCTGAGGATTTCGCTTGAATTATTCGCTCTATATATGTACCTGCTGTCACTGAATGTAGCTATAGGCTGTGGCACATTTTTAATGCATCGATTGATGGGGGTCACTTAACTGTAGTTCATTTGATTTGTACAATTGAAAGAAATATTTCATTCTGTTTGAAGTTTTCAGCAATACAAACGTTATCTTTCGCATTAGTTGTTCATCTATTTTCTGCATGAAATGTGACACTCAAACGGCTGAGTAAGTCTCTTAATTTGCTTCATTTAAACAGTATTTTATAACTGGAAATGAGTGCAATATCATGAGCGATAAGCGTCGATTATTGCTTGTACATTTTTGCTTCTACATTTCTCTTTTTTTTTTTTTAATTTAACTAGTGCACCGCTTATTTCGTAGCGGAATCTCATTTGTTATATTATTAAATTAAATTAATTATTATTGTTCTTCATTGAAATTAACTGGCGTGAAATTTAAATTGTACAAAGAGTGAGTACGGTTAGCGGAATTAGTATAGAGGGAAAGAGATGCCCCGAGGAGTAAAAATATTACATCAATTTCACTACTATGACTTTACAAAGCACTTGAAGAGGAGTAGAGGAATTGAATTCTTTCTGACTAAATCTATCCTTTCATGACGCTTATTCGGCTAGTGACTAGCGAATTTTCTATAGATCCAGCGGAAGAGGTCACTCTGCGGCATTTACGCAACATTTGGCTACAGCGATCCTATGAAATCCATATATCTCTATTCATACTTTCTTTTTCTCTCCATTCATACCCTCTTCTTCTCTCTTCAGCTCATATAGAGGAATGTACGTACGATTTGCATGAGGTGTTTGAGTGGGAACTTTCGAGTTGTCATCAAACATAGAACTGCGTTAGAGCGTGAGAATATATGCACTCAGTGTTCAGCATAGTGCTTTAAGAACGATTCGTTTTAACGCAGTAGACGGCGAATTTGCTTTTCCCCATGTGAATAAAATGTGTGCTGCTTCGAAGAGGTCTTTCAATTGAGAGGATGCTAATTTGTGGTGATGCGGACGAGCATAGTACGTCCCGATTCGTCGTCTCGTTGGCATCCGAGTCTGTTGCTGCTACACTTCTTTACAAGTGCTGTTTTGGGCCGCCAGCTCATAGTTGCGGCGCTGCTAAGCACCCAGCAGCATTTTTCGAGCTTTCCGATTTTGAGTACATTTAGGGTGGTGCTTGCTTTCTAGCCTGACCAGTCTCGTCATTTCCCTCTTCCAATTCGTACCCACTGCACACGAGGTTTGCGTCAACGGATGTTCTACATTATTGTTCCAAAGCCAAACAAAATGTAAAAACATACAATCTCAAGAGAATTCAGGTCAGCAAACAACCTTTGGGGTGAGGGCAAGAAATATAGGTTCCAACGCAGAAAACTGTAAGATGGATTTTTTTTTCTCACAGTGATTGAGATGCATATATATTTCTTGCGCTTCCCAAGTAAATTCTTGTTAACTCATTTGATGCCTCAATACTACGACATATAAAGCTATGTTACTCAACAATTGTTCATTTAGTACGTGCTTGCACCTCTCCGTCAGGCCTGTTTCAGCATTCGGTAGAAAATATTTTAGCAAGTACTCCATAAAAGAATAAAAAGCCAACTTGAGCACTGTTTGGTCGTCGTGGAAACATCCACTCTACAGAGGTTAGTACTAATCCTTCGTTCCATTTCGTTATTGTAGTCTCAATGAATTCGGCCCAAGGATACTGATAACCTGGAAAGTAGCGAAAATTATCGCTGAAAATGTGGAAATGTCTGCATTCTTGTAATGACGACATTCTTCTTTGCGCATTTTAACAAATTTCCGTTCAAAAGCTTATTATGATGATGTGATGTCTGCATATATGTATGTATCTTTTCATTTGCTTATTTATTTATAATTTATTTATTTCTTCATTTATTGATTTCTTTATTCATTATTACTTATATGTATATCTATGTGATCGCGTATAGTTCCAACTCCGAAGACGTAGGATCCAGCTTCATAAAATCTAACGAATGTAATGTGCACTATTGTGAGGGTGCTATATTATTTAAAAGCAGTCATAGAAATTCAAGCGTGGAAGTTAACTTGCTTTAACTCTGCACCCATTGGTCTTTCATTTGCGCCGCTTGGACTGTAGCAGAAACTGATCTTTTGTAAAGGTTCTTGCGAAGTGACAAGTTGATTACACATGAGAGCAAAATTTTGCATATTTATTATTTATTAGCAACTCATAGTGCTAAGAAGGGCACTGCAGAGAAAGGAAGAGGGCGAAGCCAATTGCAAATGCCTTCTTAGCTCATGTAGCATGTTTCTGTTTGAGGGTGACTGACAAGGTGCTCACGTTAGGGTACAAGTTTGAGTTGATTCATGTGATAAAACTTTCCGCACGGTTTTCACATGAATTTGGTTGCTTCGATTTTGTGACGCTGCCGGCGCACACGATCGCAGATGAGCACGAAAGCATTCATCCACACTGCTAGCCGCTCACTGAGTCCATCACAGGAGCAAGGCTGCTTTAATGAGAATTTCAATCCCGATATTGGATGTAGGCGTGCGTTAACAACTTCTGCATGATTAGCGCTCTTTTGCAGTTCATTTGTTATCATATTTGCAGCCCACTTTCAACTACTATGATGGGAGTGTTCAGTGCTTCCTGAAACATTGCATCGTTACTGTTTATGAAAGAAATTCGAAAATTATAAGCCGTACACAACTTTTATTAAACAACCGCTCATACGAAGCACTAAAGTCAGGTTGGAAGCTTCTAACTTCAAGCCGGAAGCATTGCAGAAGTAATCAAAATTACGATAACTATTGAATGTTCCTTTGTGCGGAAAAAAAAAACATTTTGTTCTTGAGAATTTTTCATCGGTTTTCATCTTTGAAAATGTGCCCATTGCAACGCAATGAAGACATTTTAAGTCTGTAAGAAAAATTTCTATGGAAGTGTTTATCATTTTACATGGAATTTTTTTAATATATTCATCTGGGACTATAGACTATCTAAGAATCCGTCTATCGCTGTTTAAATAGCTTTTTGAATGATACGTGTAGTGCATGTGGAAGTGGTGAAAAAAAGTGGCGTTCCCATGACAATAGCAAGCGCACTATCGCTGTTCAAATTTTTCATAGCCGTTACTAAGTTGTTTGATTTATGCACTTTTTTTTGGTGAGAAAGTTGGTCTTTTTTGAATTTCAATTAAGTGCCTACGCGAAATGAAATACATCAAAATATTTTTCCCGTATTTTTAAGCAGACGATTCAAATGTTTATAAATGCTCAGCTCAGAAAATATACACCTTAAGCGCTAGCAATAAGTGCTGATACTATCACTCTGGTATTTTTTTTTCGGTCTTTTCGGTTTTTATTTATTTATGTGAAGAACTCTTATCGTTTTAACGGTGGTCGTTTAGTATTGTTGCTAACAAAGGTGCTATGTGATCAAGCCATAGTAATAGCTCATAAATTTTGTGATCCCTTCTCAAAGGGCATCCACCGCATGAATTTTTCTTTTTGCTATTGTACATAAATTCTTTAGGTGAGCGGAAATAAATTCACCAACGCCAGATTTCTTTACTTCCCAATGTCAGTAAATACTTCCAACATAAAAATACAGCTTCACCATTGTTGTTTTCGCAGATTAAATTGGATGAGCAATGCAATTTTCGCTAATTCATCGATTCTGATAAAAAATTCCATTATTGACCTGAAATGACGAATGTTACATGATGGTAATTGAGTAAAAAGAGAGCAACCGTTGAAGGGGGTCTCTGTGGGAAGATTCTCCATTCGAAATATTTACGTTTGGCTTATGTCTTGCTCGAGTGGGTGTTTCTGTTAGTTTGCAGTTCATATGTGTTCTTATGCCTCGTACATCCGTTTATAAGTCACTTTTCTCATCTTGTTACACACAGAAACAAGATGAAGGCAAAAATGCCAAGAATGGTCTCAACCTTATGTTGTTTGTTCTTTTTTTGAGTGTAAACCAAATAGCGCATATATTGTTGTTTATAAGTGAGCATATAGTTAGAAGTCATATTACTTCAGGTCAGTAAATTTTTCTTGTCCCTTTCTTGAGTGCATATGGATTCTTTCCAACTTTGAAATTGGACTTTTCAACCATTTTCCTAAAGAACAGCAAACTGCATAAAATTTCCAGGAGAAAATCCATTCCATGGTACACCAAAAAACAAGAAAAAGCTCTGATTTTTATAAGCACCAACATCACGACATATATCAATTTCTTTCTTTTGTTGCGCATTATTCAACGAGATAAAAAATTAAATTGCCATTCTTCCTGTTTTGCTGACTTTGCAAAACATTTTGGCGACTGATCAGCAATAGATTTTATAAAAGTAGAGAATGCATCATAGTTTTTTTTTTCACTTTTCATCTGTAATAACTGAAGTATTTCATAGTGTTAATCATGTTCGCCGCCACTTCAATCAGTTCATCATCTCCTATTCAAAAAAGGAGAGGTAGTGATTTCTTATTAAACTATTCCTGTACTCATCCGAAGAGCTTCTTGAAATTTTGAGGAAAAAATTGCTAAATTGTAGCGTATTTGAGATGCTCGATTGCCCCTTCTCTTCTTATTCCTTTTCCTGGTGATTTTAAAGTGAGCCTAATCCTCAAAAAAGTGCGATTCTTTACTCTGTCTTACCGTATAAAAACTAGAGATCGATTTTCTAAGAGCAATAAAAGCGATTATCGCTTTGATATTCTTATTTCAATGTCAATTATTTTTAGCAGTTAATAAAGATGATCAAATACGAGATACTAAAGTGAAATCCGCCTAATCCGATTGATTGTTTCATTTGCAGCGAAAAATGCGATGCATTGTTTCGAAAACAGCACTGCCTCTTATCAGAGGGCGTTCTCCTGTGTCTTATTTGTTACATGGGGGAAAAGGATGAGAGGGTGATGAAGGAGGGGGAGGAAGGAGGAACAATGGTAGTTTATGGGAGTTTATATAGCACATATTTATCGATGATGCTGAATGTCGTTATCGAGATGATGAGCGAATCGTTACGAAGTGACGCTTCGCAGCACTGAAAATGCAATTTGATTTTCACATACTTTCGCGTTTAAACTCATTTTGTCACATTGAGTGATGCACAACGCTTAACGACATGGCACACGCAAAAGAACGCTCAAGTGTGCTTCATCGGATGGTCATAAACATCGCAGCACAGTCGCTGCAACAACTGCAGCGATTCATGATCACACCCCCACCTTCCGCTCCCTCTTCCTTTTCTATCCTTCTTTATTGACTGGAGAAATCCTAAATGACTATATACGTCAAATGGAATTCGAGAGAAGCAGAAAAATTCATTAACTCTCTCACGTTTATCGTTTTTCTTACACAATGAACTTCAAAAGTAACGCTTCTTATAAGCGGAAGCTCTAATACGAGCAGCAATAGTGTCGCAGACGACAACCACATTGCTACGTTATTACTCTCAGTTGCGTTTCCCACAAATGCTTTTTCTATGCAAAATTGCTGTGTCGCATGCTTGTTGATCGCCAGTTATTTTTCTTATCTATATATGAGAAACACAATTATTTCGCAAATAATATCATATTACATATTTTTTCGAAATCGCTTTTCAATAGAGGCAAGGCATTTCTACACCACATCGTATTAAACCTTCAATACTCCTAGTTCTATGTGTTGGCTAAAATTCAAAGATTTTTATGTGAAGAGTTCAATATCCGCACATTCTTGAGAAAAAACACTTCACGGTCGTGTTTTCATCCGAAGCTAGAAGCAAGTTCTTCGTCTCTTCGACTAATCGAAACGTTTCTATTGTGATGCTGCTTCCCTTGCTTCTGAATTTTTCAGTTAAGTCACCTGATGAGGATATGCCTCTAATATGGAAATTTTTGAGGGCTCTAATGCTAACTGGTCTGGTGTATGGTGCTGATTTGTAGAGACATGTTGAAAAGGATAAATTTGGCCACCCTAGGCTCATTGGGAGGGATTTATGCGTACCTGTAGCAATGAAACTCGTTGAATTCTGCAACCTATGCTACGCTTGTGCTATGGTCTATTGGGGGAGGTGAAAACAGATAGAGAATTGCAGTCGTTACGCTAGTAGTATGCAATGCTTAAAGAATGCACTAAGGAGATATACGGTCAAAAGTAAATGTCTAAAGAAGCTCAAGAATCGCAACAAATTGTGCAAATTTTGCACTATAAAGGTTTTAGTATAGGTAATGGTATGTTATTGCTCCATTTAAGCATGTGTTTTGAAAATATCGGCGCTCTTTACGCTTATGTAATTTTCTTCGAAATCCACTTATAAGCGTTACACATAAAGTTGTAGATTATGGTCAACGATAAATGAGTAAATGCTCGCATTATTGATCGGTTTTATTGTACCAGCAGTACTATTTGCGATCTTCGCATTATTTGCATGCCTAAAGCGTTCGTCTAGTTCGAAATGTTCCGGTAAGGAGGCGTATGCGATTATCGAATCTTCCGAGAACAGCAGCCGGTGTGTATGCTTCATTGCAATTTTTTTTTTAATGTGAAGCATTTTGATTGTTCACCTCTCAGATTTTAGCGTTTTGTGAATTCGTTGAGCTTCACACCTTAAAATTCTAGCACCGCCTGAAATAAACGCCACTTAGCTTACGTTTCTTTACGTTTCCTCAGAGCCTAGATGTTTTCCTCACATTAAATATCCAATTCCTCAGATTTATCAAAATGATAATAGAATTCATGAATCGCTGTTGATGCCATCTTTCATCTATGCAATTGCATTAACGGGGTATGCTTATGTCTTTGACGATTGTTTCTTAGATAAGAGGCAAAAGATATTTCTGCTTTACAGCGAAGATCTTTGTATTCTATTTTCATCGATTAGAGTGAACTTACAGTCGTTATAGACGGTCTAAAGGTCTGAGGAACTGAGGTGAATCAAAACGGATTTCAAGATTTTGATTTAGTTTAGTAACCATGAGACAATGCTGTGGTTTTTTTTCTGCACATTTTCCTGTGGAATTTGTTTAAGTTCTCTCGAAATGAAACAAGATTATTATCGGTTAGCATATCTCGCAGAATTACTTCTTTATTTTGAGCCGAGAAAACTAGCAATAAATTTGCCTTTTTTCAACGTTATGAGCATATTTGTGCTAGGTAATACTGTGTACTGTAATGTTGCAGCTGTGATATACCGTTACTTGAACCAACTTATATCAGAACATTGAGTGACGATACTGGCTCCTATCAAAACACTTATCATGATCATCACTTTGTACAATATCTGCCAATGTTACCGCCATCCTATTCGGAAGCGATGAATTTACGAATTGCTGACCAATTAAGCGAGCAGAAAATTCCTCGCAGGTATTTATTCTAATATAAGAGTTTAAAAAAAAAAAGTTCAATTATCAAATTTATATACAACGTTTTTTCCGTCATATTAAATCATATAAATGCTGTAAAATGAATTGAACAACGTTCAATAGTTTATTATTATTATTGCATAAGTATCATTTGTGATGAAAACAATGTTTACTGCTGAAGATGACTTCATTACAGTGTACTGATTTTGAAGATATATTCTTGTGTTAAAATAAATTTGATATATCTCATCGAGAACTGTTTCATCTTTCAAAGTAGACAAAGACATGGAACTTTTTTCTTTTGTAGCTTGGAAGATTAAATAATATACACGATCCGATTACTTGTGTATAGTTGGAAAGAATTATCAATGAGGGATATTCGGATTGACTACTGAAGAGAGAAATTATCGAAAATGCCATTTGACAAAAAATTCATTGGAAAATTGTTTGAGATCTGAGAGTTGCTTCTCCTATGGGGTTACAACGATGAATGTTCGGCGCAGCGAATCGTTGACGTTCAAGCCGAAACATCTCACACCACCGCCGACTAAACGAGCAACGAATGCATTCTATTTCCATAAACTCAGCTATGGTGTTTCTCAAAAAATGCCCGTTATTTGCCAATACTGAGCAATGTGTTATACGAATTTGACGGTATGATTCAATATTTGTAAAAAAAAAACTTTTTTTTTTCGAAGAAGTAACGGTCGCACACCTTCAACATGAAGCTGAATGAAAACTTTTGAGAAAAATACTGAAACCCGCTTAATGATCCACGATTTATTGCGGTATCCTGCCAATTTTTCCTGCTCCACTTCATCTTTTTTTTCCCGTCTGAACAACCTAATCCATGTCTGCTTAATTGTAATAAATCTCTAACATCGGGTCGATAGAAGTCTACGTGCAGTGAAATTGTTCTCGTGATAAATTTGACCGGTTGCACAATGTATGCAAATTTCGATCCACTATAAGTGACTACAACTCTTTTCGGATTTAGCACAACAATACATCTTGCAATAAACCATACCAGCAAAATTTCATAGCTCTATGTTCAGTGATTTACGAGATGAAACTGCAGGATAGACAGGTAGATAAACGGAGAGAGAGGTAGACAAAGAGACTGCGAAAGAAGCATGAGGAGGCATTTTTGCAAATCAAAGCGCTTTACATTGAAAAAGGGCAATGATGCGATATGAAAGAAATTTTAGAGATTAGCAACGAAAGATTTGCCACGGGGGGCGTTAGTTTTAATTCTCATAATAATCGAAGTCATATCTTCGATCTCTCCAAAGCTTAGGAACTTCAAGACAACAATGTTTGTAGCATTTCGATAACTAACAGAACAAAAACCAGTTGCTCCAGCAACCTCCAATAGAATCTCTGGTCATATATGTTCATGAAGAAAAGTGGGTGAGCTTCCTGCGAATTCCGAGGTAAATCAACTCAGATTATCTCGATGACAATCCTGAATTTATATTTTAAAAAATCGTCCAAATCGCCGAAAACAGTTCCGCGAATGCCATGATCCCTTCTTTCTCCCTTTCCCCCTCCTTCTCTCTCACCATCAACCACCAATTTCTAGAACGAATGGAAGGTGAGGACATTAGGAAAGAAATGTCGAATGAAGCTTGGTGGTTGCTCTTTGATGTGTGTGCACCACAAAAATATTTGCCACGATATGTATGCTAATTTTCTTTGTGGAATAAATGTTATCTAACCAGGGTCTTTCCTGAACAGCTTGAATGCACAGATGAACGCAGTTGTTATGTTACGACGATATATATATATATATATAATATATATATATATATATATATATATATATATATATATATATATATATATATATATATATATATATATATATATATATATATATATATATATATATATATATATACTGAAATAGTACTCACATGCAGCGCTGAAGTAGATAAAAACGAATAAGCCATCAGATTGTTGGAACATTGAAAAATAATCGAAACTTACTTGTTTGCCCGGACGAATAAATCGCAAGCCATTTGTTCAATTGCCAATGTCGATAGAGGAAGCTTTAAATCAGTGACCAAGTAGAAGACGTGAGGATGAAAGTACCTACCTTACAAGATGCTTAAAATTCTGCGTGCAGGAAGTTTTCTGAAAAATTTTTCAATTGCAATTGAATATTTAGTTATATGTAAATATTCAGGGAAACTCAACATATATTATCGTCTGCATGTGAAATATGGTTGCTGAATTGTCTCTTGTTGAAATTCTTCACTGCTATCCACGTCTCCGCCGCTTGCTTCCTGTCGAATTTAGCAGAAATGAACTCGATTAGCGTCAACAATCCAAATGCATATCAATGTACGAAAATATGTTTTATATCAGATTCTCGCACATTGGATAAAATGAACGCAATCAGAGAATGTCAGTCATATTTTAAATGATAGATGCATTGCATTGTTAGAAAGGATCATTACATCAACGCACCGATGCGACAAACGATTACACAAAGAAATCCTACTCAGTGCAATCTTAAAATTCGCATTTTCATTTTCTTTTTTTATTGCCATTTTTGTCCCCTAAAATTTGAACGATTAACGTCTAAATACAGCTATTACATTAGATTCATTAATCGAGAAAATTTTTGGGAAATTCAAATTAAAAGTGCAGTTTTATTTCTATGTTTTCACTTCGAAGAAATTTTACGAATTGAAATACCTATGAAATTCGAAAAACTCAACCTTCAATTGAATGAATTTATCACTGTTGAAAATGGAAAATTGGCGAGACCTCTGCGACCGCTAAATTTCGTGAACTGAAACGGTACCATTTCCTTACATGCTGTGACATTCGCTTTAAGGAAATTGAAGACAGAGCAGGATGTATGTACGTGCACGGACTGTACAAACAATATATGCTATTGATGGCATGCGGCTAGTTGTGTTTGCTCGCGCGACCCATTCGATAGTAGTGTAATCGATAGGAAAGTTCTGTCGGGAGAAGCGTTGTAGCAAGCGCGAGGTCAGCTGTGCGCCAACATTGTGCTTAGCTTCTTCTGTCCGTTGCTTTGAAGTGTATTTTTGTAAGCCAACATCTGTGGTACACTATTTTCAACGGCCTATCCACCACCATCCAAGCGTATTCTTACGTTTCGTGCTGTTGAATTCAGTTTGCGAGCCTTCGGCAAGCGTATAATGGCTGCACACAAAGGCGCTCAATGTTCACAGATGTGCCTTCTCTTATATACGCTCTTATTCTGGGTAAGTCTTTTATAACTTTTTCAAATACTGTGTTGCAGTTTGATATAGTTTAATATACGTCATTTATATCACTTTGAAAACTAATATGAATAGTGACATCATTTGAGAGTTTTTTAGAGCCACGATCACTGTAATTCTCGTCCGGCTGCTTTAAACCTCTCAAAAAGTGCACTTATTTTTTATGAATTCAGTTCATGAAAGTCAAACGTTCTCAAATTTCACTCCCACTCCTCCAGTGGCTCTTACCCTTCTCCACCCCCCCCCTACCACCACCTTCGATTACGTATGCAAAAGGTAATGGGGGTCTTTTACCTATCCTCGTGTTTTTCTTCTGATCAAAGAATATGCGGATGAGGAGAACGTTCTTTGAGATGTGTAAAGAGAGCACTAGAAGAGGACGCAATGAATTTCGTTGGTTTGCCTCCCAAGTCTATTCTATCTACTTCCGTTGCAGCTCTTTTCACGCTTCTCAAATTGCGCTGTCATATTTCACAAGTTTTTTTCTTTCTTCCTTTTTTTTCGCACACGAAGAATGTTTTCAAAATATTGGAAGTTGTTTATTTACCTTTCGCACGCATAAATGATGACTGATGCGTTATGCAAATTCGTTGAATCGAATTTAGCGGTTTAGTCATACAATATGAAATTTTTTTTTTCCTTTTATAGTTGACGTATCTTCTTATTTATGGAATAAAAGTTTTAGTTATCGGGATTTGCGCTAATCTTCCTTGCATTATGGGCACTACTCGATCCACGTCGCAGTTATGTGCTTGACTTGGTTAACTTTGCCGAGGATGAACCTCTCTTACGGGCAGCCGTCTACGTTTCGATATTGACCGGTTGCATAACGCTCGTTGTTGGTTTCATTGCTTGTTGTGGCGCAATAAAGAAATCTAGATGTATGATCGTTACGGTGAGTGAATGATATCATTTTTGAATGTGTTGGTAGATACTCTTATATAATGAGCATATATCATTGTTCATAAACATTTGGTATTACTAGTTCAACAAATAATTAAGAACACTTAGATATATTGAATTACGTGGAAGTATAAAACCAATGTGAATGGCAGCATCATAAAATGATGCTGTGCAGGACGATTTCATTGGAAGTCAATTTTTCATATGCAAGTCGATTTATATTCAGACCGAAAGATAAATGTGAATGCCAATTCCACGCTTTTTATGGCATATATTTGAGAGTCATTTTCAATATGTTATCGATAAAGAGGTGCATTCAGGGTAACAGCATTATTTATGTTGCAATCACAACGAATGCGACAATGAACGTTTATTCTGAAGGCTTTTTGTTGGACGAAAAAAAAAAAAAAAAAGAGAGAGCAAACTATGCGATACGATATAAATTTTTACAAAACTTGATTATTTGCAATACACATTTTAATAAAGCATAATATGAGTTTTTTTATTGCAAAATTCTTAATGATATATGGTATATGTTTAAAAAAAATCAACTAATTTAATCATAAAGACATTTAACGATATCTCTTAGTCGCACAAGAACATATAAAGTTCAACTTTCGAGCGAAAATGCAAAGTTCGAGTAAACGAATTGAATTCTCTAGAAGGTTCAATATATATCAAGTTTCATTGTTTTCGCTAAATTCATAACGCTATTAGACGCTTATATAAACAGTTGTATATTTGCAAATATTTTGCTTGAAAAAAGTTCTATATTCACTATGATGATTTTGAGGTTAGTAAATAAAAATGAAAAAAATCAATAGTGAAAAATTATTCTACATTTAGCTCTTAATAAATATAATAAACTAAACAATTATATTGTTATAAGTTGTAAGAAAATCTTCAATTTAATGTCAGTAATATTCGGTGCGATTAGCGTTTTGAATGGACGTTCTTTGTATTGCATCGTTTTTCAGTTGGTGATTTTTTTGACGATTATCCTTTGTGCCGAAATCACAATTGGAGTTCTCGCTATATGCTACAGGAATAAGGCAAGAGTTTCGTTTTTTTTTTGAAGGGAATTATTGCTATGAGGGTTTAATAGCACAGAATATAAAGGAGTGAAATTTTTGTCGTCTAAGATATTGTTGTCTTCAGTTCTGGTAAGGAACAGATGAATTACTTAGCAGTAATGTAAAACGATGACAGAATGGTATAATTGGGAGTCAGTATTTAACCTTCTTCAAACACATATGCAAGGTTAACAATGCACCTAACGATGCGTTTAAAAACCCAAAAGGTGGTTAACGAAAGCAAATATTGCAGATCATGCGAAATAGAGACATGTAGGAATATCGGAGAAAAAAAAAACAAATGATAATTAGTCATAGCCGTTATGTAGCACATATCGCCGATAGATCGCACTGCTCCAAGCGTCTCATAAATCGCGGCTGAATCGCTGATATGCTTACTATGCTCAGTAATGAACTCGATAATATCCTGCGAGAATAGAATTCGTGGATGCGTTGATTTCAAATGCCTCTCTTCATTTCCATTTCCGTGTTATGTAGGTAGAATTGAGTGCTAAGCATGAATGCAATTAGTATTACTTGCAACTGATTCATAAGATGTTGTAAATTCCATATTTAGCAAACTCTTAATTGTATATTTTTTAGCAATAATGTTCAGATGAACAAAAAAAAAAAAAATTCATTGAGATCACACTAGAGTTTAATTGAATTATCTCAGGTGGGTTAATTGCTTAATTGGCCACACAAAAAACGTTAGCGAAACAATTTTCCTTAATTGTATATTTTTTCTGCATTGTTCTAAACGTAAGAGAGTGTACGGCATCATTTGCGCCAAAGATCGTTCTCGTAACGAGTCTTGCGCCTCATTAACATGCATAAATTAACATTCATATATGTGCAAATTAGCTCATATTTCAATGTGCTACGTCCAATATCGGCAAAGTCAGTTCGCTTTCCATTAGCACAAATTATTAAAGCACAAAACAAACCCCTAGCGGAAATGGCTAGTGGGAAATGACCCATTGCTTAAGAGCACCACTAATGAACTAATGAACTGATCGCTCGAATGTATCGCATACGAGTGAAACAATCGTTAGCATTCTTCATTGTTACCGTAGTGGAAAGAAAAATCCACTCATTTAGTTTCTTATAGCAGCAAAATTGATAGAACGCTTCTACAGCGTTTAGTATTGTTTCTATCCAATTTAGGTTTCCTCTTTTATTATGCATTTAAGCACATTAGAGTTTTAAATATGATCAACTAGAGTGAAAATAAAATTCGCCGTGATTAATTCTTTTGGCGTGCATTTTTTTTTTTCCTAATACGTATTTTACAACGTTTTTGCAGCAATATTGAGGAAAATATTCTGAATTTTTATGTTTCATCTTAAAGGTTTTTCTTTTTAAATTTGATATGACTGAACTAAATTCCTTTCAATTTTGCAGGCTGCTTAAGTAATTCCTGGCTTAGAGGACTCGTAGGAAAAAATTTTCTAAGATGAATTATAAATTTTGAGGGTATTTTCTTCTGCACTAATTTTGAGCGGCTGATCGATGCATTTAACTTAATGCTTACAATAGTCGTTTATTTATTTACTGCATGATATGCCAGTCGGCAAATCGATTGGTCTCTTAAGTTTTGTTCAGTTCGCTGGTAATTCAATGAGTGTCTATGTGACGAGCATGACTCATAATCGTTACAATCGCGACTATTGGGTAACGCCGCTACTCGACGCCATTCAATTCTATGTAATCTTTTGCCTTATTACCGAATATGAGGCAATTACTGTAAGTAATTTTGAGAACATTTAACGAAAAATGAAGTGGAAAAAACATTATAAGAGAAATTTTGTACTCGTTGTTTTCTGATTATGATTGAATTAGACAATAACTTCAGAGTTGTTGTGAAAGCATCTGTTATTAATTATTGACGGTTCGATTTGCGTTTGAGAAGTGACCTACAGAAAGCTGTGGTGGTCCTTACTTCCCAAGAAGTTCGAACTTTTCAACTTGCGCATCGCAAAACTGTGATTATATATATTTTTTAATATCGGCTGCATGGAGCTCTAATAACAACCGCAATAAAATAGCCAAAGCACTTTTCGGACAAATATCTTAGATAGATTCAGTATCAACAAGACAGCTAGCATTAGCTCAGCCAGTGCGAAATGTGTCCGACAAGAGCTCTGTTTGAATCTCTATCGTGAAAGTGCTCGTCTGTCACCAACCGTGCACACTTTCGCTTCTTTTTCTTTCATCTCTTGGGCGCTCCGACTAGAAAATACTCAAGCATTATTAAGTGAAGCTGGCGATAATGGGAAGTAGGAGGAGGCTGGCAGCAACTGAGAAAGATGTCTTCGTAGGAGTTACACGAACAAAAAGAGGAGCAACAATTATTACATCTAATGAAAGAATCTGTCTAAAAGTCCTCACATAAAAAATAATCGAAAATCAAGTCGACTCTTCATATCTAACATTTACAATTTCTCAAATATCAACAGCATTTGTAGGCCTCTATCGGGCTTCTTTCTATATAACCTTTCATTATATTTCTATAATACGTTATTCATGTATGCATGCATAGAGTGCTTAATGTGTTCCTTTGTGAAGAAGCATTTTGATACCTGTTATCGAGCAACAATACTTTACAGTGCGAAACGTCGCCGATTAATGTTTGTGTTGTCCCCGGTACGAATGGTACTTCTCAGAGTAATTTGTCGCGCATGTTGTGTTTACTTTTGCGTTTGTTCCTGCTCGGCTTATAAGCTATCTGTGTATTCGGAAAGTTCGTGTTCAGACGCATCCAATGGGGGCAATCCATAGGGGTTGCCGATATGTGGGAAATCACCTTTCAGACTGGTCATATTTTAAGAACGAAGTATCATAGGAAGAGATTCCTCATAACAATAAACCTCCTTGTCCCTTTCTCTTTCTGAATACTCGGAAACTCAAAGATTGGTGTCGTATTGTCTGGTACTTCGATGATCACTGTTATGGTTATTATTACTTAAAGCGTTCTCATCACCTGATGTGTTAATCGGTTCTGTGATTCCTTTGGATGTTCCCTCGTTTGCTTGGTGCGCTTGTAGTCTTGCAACTTGTGTTCTTCCTGCTAATTGTTGCGCCATATCAGCGAAACCCTTACAGTTTACGCTGAATGATTTTGATGTGAAATTGCAAACGATGATTCGGGACGATTATGGAATCCGATTACGCAATGAAAGGAACGCTCACATTACGTCACTCATTGATCGGCTTCAATTCTACGTAAGTCCATCAATTTGGGCACATCAACTATTTAGATGAGTAGCCGCATAGTAGTACAATTCCTGATTTCAATTCTGTTTGAGATGGTTCGAGATGTGCTATTACACTCGAGCTGCTTCCGCTCGGTGATTCGGTTAAAATTCTCCCTCTTTTTTCCTTCTCGCCTTTGCCTGTCCCCACTGCCCTCCGCAGAACACTAAGCAAAACATCTGCATGCCACATCCACTCTCTGTGGGCGTCAGCTACACTTTCGATGGGCATTTTATCTTTATGGCGTTTATTTTGCTCTGATTTATATTTTCTGAATTTTCGATGTTGTTATGAGCTCTGAACGAATTCTGAGGCTGAGAAATAAGGATTGTAAACAGAATGGTCCAATTATAGGAAGAATGCTGCGGGTCGCAGAATGCAAGCAACTGGAACGGAAGCCGATGGCAAACCACCGTTGGCACTTCGTCGAGTTCCATAGAGGGTGATTTACAACTGTATTCGCTTTTCAATTCAGTACCAGCCACTTGCTGTGTCCAGCTGACTGGAGCAACTCCTGTGAATCCTGTGGCCAGAAGCTTTGCCCGTTGTCAGCAGCCAGAAGCGAGCAAAATCTGGCGCCACCAATCGGTTTGTGGAATCATCGTCAATGTGCATGTCAGGCGTCTGAATTGTTCAATTGGCCGAGTAATTTTTGAATAATTGAAGAAAATCTGATCAAGATCATAAAGCTGACAACTTCATAGATATTCCCTTCTCATGTACTTAGAAATTTCAAAGAAATTTTGCAGAACTTCACACTGAAGTATTTTCAAGCGATTTTTAAGAATTTTATGGGTGATCATTGCTGCCATTCAATTGGATTTATTCTGAAATATGCGAAATCGCTCGTACTCCTCTTTCTAATCCGATGATACGTTATTCGTTCGCAGTGATGTTTGTGTTGTTCTGAGTTGCTGAATTCTTTCTGTGTCACTCATTAATGTGTGTGTTTAATATGAGGGTGTTGCTTGTCTTGTTTATCATTGTGGCTTATTTCTAACTGTGTGCCTTATTGTTATGTATCACCTATCTTTATGTCTATGTTCAATAACTTCTTTTGACTGTATGCCACAGACATATCACAATTTCTGAATGCACCTAACTTTACTCATCTTTATGGTAAGTATTGGAACATTTCTAAAGCATCGAAATTGCGCTTTCAGCAACATTGTTGTGGTGGCATGGGACCAAAAGACTACTACAAGTCTTTCTGGTACAAGACGAACGTCCTTCGTGGGACCCGCTCATTCGTACCGGCATCATGTTGCAAGCAAACACAACAAGCAAGAGCGCACAGCATTCAACCAGTCGATTTTATGTGCACTACATACGCTTACTTCTCGTCAGCATTTAACAATTCGGTTTATGTTGAGGCATGCGATTTTCTCATTCGTTAAATTTTATCGTTTTTATATTTCGATTGGCATGTTGTGTATATATTGTAACACCTTGTTGGGGCATCTTTTTATTGCTGTCGATTGTGAATTTCAGGGCTGTCACGAAAAACTTCTGCAGTGGCTGGATGTTCAAACAACAATTTTTGCATCTGTTGGATTTTCTTTTGCAATATTTCAGGTTGGTGAATTTAATGATATGTGTAAGGAGGGTTTTTTATGGCAAATATTTGCATTCCCTGAGAGGGACAGCAATTCGGCACGGACTTTGGATGAGACTGCTAGGATCATTAGAGGATAGAAGATGAAAGATGCCAATAAAATGGCCGAGAGTAAAAGAGCGCCCTTGTGTATTCATTACTGCAGCTCGAAGTTTCGCGTTTTTTAGTTCATAGATGTGACCTTTCCGCTGATTTTCAATCCACATCGAAGGAAGCAGTTATGAATGAATTCATTCCTATAGCTGAAGGAAAGGAAATGAAGGTAACGTCTCAGCTTTCACTCTAAAATTAATTCATTTCTATATTGCCGATAACGTCATTCACGACGAAAATGAAGGGCTAGAGTTCGACATTTTTACCTTCCTACTCCCATGTTCCTTTCCCTCTTACGATGTAAACATCCGTGTGAGCTTAGACTCGGAGGAAGTTTATCGCTTTACGCAAAGTTTTGCGTGTTAAGGCGTTGTCACCTGCATGAGTGACCACGAAGAGTTTTACGTCTTGATATTTTTTGATTTCTGGTTGAATTCGGCGAAGATGTTCATTTGTTTCAGATGATCGGTGTGTGTACAGCATTATCGCTATTTCGGCATGCCCACGGCTATCACTATGTGAGAGCGTAACAAACGCAAATATTCTCTCCGTGTAAAATGATCTCATTTCCGATGCCTTTGTGTTTCGCCTTTCTTTATTTACACTTACTTATTAACAGTACGAATAAAATGTATTTAATTGATTGTTGCTGTGTTGTTTTAAGTAATTAAAAATTGTTGCATGCACTTTTGTTTTTTTCTATGGTAAATGACGCCTAAGCCATATCGTAATTGGCCTGGTCATGGAAGGCTGCTAACCTCGATGAACCACCTTGTGCCAAGCTATTTCACTTCTATGCTGAATGCTAACATTATACGCTCATCAGATTCTTTGCATTATTAGCACAAGACAACGAAACTAGTAGATAACGGTGATGATCGAAGCATCTGCCCGAAAGGTCAAAGATCACGGGTTCTGATTCCACTAGAGGATAACAACGTCGTCCTCTAATGGTATCAGAGTTCTATAAAATTACATTATTACTGCTATGATTACCGTTTTTATACCATTTTTGTTCGAGCGCAAATCTAGAAGAAAAAAAAAACTAGGCAACTACACCCAACATTATTATTGCAACGATTATTTTTATTACTTTTTATCGTAGTCACCTTTATATGCACCTTTACAATCTAGTTTTGCATTTTGCAAATCGGTAAAAAGCAACTCAAAAGCGCATCATCATGACGTCATCTCTATTCCTGTACATGTCTTTTGTGAAGTAGCTTCAATTTAAAAACCACTTGAGTTGCAACAAAGAAATCTGATGGACACAATTTACATAATGGAACGTCACCTTCTCCCCCCCCCCCCCCCTGCCATCTCCCCTCCATAGCCTTGCTTTAATTAGCTGACGTCTAAAAAAGTTAAAGTCATTTGAAGTTGCTAAAGGATTGTATGTATTTTATACTTACCATTTTTTTTTATTTTCCGCTGGTCGGTTCAGAAGGAAATGGAGTCTTTCGAAGAAGATTCCTACGAGTGGCTGGCTCGGTTGTAATATAAATGGGCCACTACGGATGTTTTATTATTTGAATTTTAGCTTATATAAGGTGAGAAGGACGAAAAAGCGCATACTGTGCTTTGGGCATAGATATTGATATTTTGTGAACTTTTTTCTGCTGCTAGGATGCATGGGCAAATGCAGTGGTGCAGTTCATGAGGATTGCGTCTCTTTTGGCTTAAAGATTTGTTCAGCTCAAATCATAGCATCACCTTTTCTGAGGCGTTGCCAGCTTGTACGAATTTTGCGGCAACGCTGAAAGCGTTAAGTCATAAAAAATTGCAAGGGAATAGCAAACACCATAAATGCTCATGGAAGACTGCCAGGCATAATGGAGTATTACAAGGATTTCATAGGGCTGTCAGAAATTGGGACTCTGAGGAACTTCGAGAAGACGCAAAGGACTACAATGAATTAAGGACTGAAAGGGCGTGTGAATACTGCAGAAATTACCAAAGACTACAGGTTTATGGGTCCCATAAGGAATGGCAAGACTATGACGGAATATAGAATGCCAAGAACTTCAGAATTGAGGCTACAGAGCAATAAATGTGACCGCCGAATGGTGCAAGTTCTGAGAGTGGATTGTAACGAAATCGAGCAGGGTGCTCAACTTGAACGAAAGGTTTTGAGCTGTAAAGTTCAAAGGTCATATCGCAATGATTGCTCGCAATCAGTGCTTGGATTGTTTTCAAAGAATTAAAGCTGGAGTGTGTGAATTTCCCACTGAGATATGAAGACTTCCGAAATAGCGCAAGTGGATGTATTATATAGTTTTGTATGAGTTCGATAAAACTTTTGTGTTTGATTTTGGAGTAGTGTAGATGCATGCGAAAGAGCGAATGACATTTCAAGTGCTAAGAAGCAGTTACGTTGATTTGGATCGATGTTTCAGTGCGTCTGTTTCCGTTGCTGAGGATCGACAATTGCTGGCGGTGTTCGTTACGACGATGTGATGTTGTTTGCAAATAGTGATTGAAAGTGCTTGCTGGTGTAATTAGGTAGCTATCATAAAGAGCGTTCACTATCTCAACAACGACTAATGCACGTGCGAGGTGTAATTTCGACTATAACTGGAGAATATGGGTGGCCATCTCGTCATTTAACAGGTGGGCAATGTTTTAAGTGAAAATGTAGAGTTGAAAACGTCATACTGAGAGAGTATGTTGTTGCGATGCTGCTTAACATTTCTGGATAATTTAACTAATAGAAATGAAAGCCATCATAATTTATTTCATAGAACCTGATTGATATGAGAAATGCTCTATGAGGTGTAACCTACAAATCATCGTATTATTTAGTTGTTTTGTATAAGAAAGAAGAAAATCACTGATTATCTATTGTGCGTACTTTCATATCGCAACCCTCAAACTGTTCACATCGCCATCAAATTTATTAGCGTTGTATATCGTTACTGCTGGTATATATGCATGAAAGCTTATCGCGTAGCGCTGTCGGTGGTCTGTATCACAAAGTATTGTATTGATAGAGAAAAAACGGAAGAGTGTTAAGGCAGCAAATGTGTAGTGCATTTCGCATGCTAAAATACAAAATGTTTCACTACTGCAACGTTTGTATTGATCGATGTGACATCATACGTGCTGATTCATTTATCTCCATTCATCTGTCGAATATCTTGATCCTGGTGGTGATGATTGTATTGATTCGCTGTAGTCGAAAAGTGAACGATGAGGGAGCGATGGGCGGGCGTTATTCATTGCCGGTCACCGTCTTACGTTTCTAGCGGGGCAATTTATTGGTTCGCTTATGGAAAAGTAGTAGAAAGTTGAAAAACCAAGAAAAATATATTATAAATATTGCAACTCGTTGAATAAAAATCGTCATTCAGTTTCAAAAGAACTTCTAAACGAACACTTCATCTCATATATTTTAGGATCGTCGTAATGGGGTAGACGAAGGCTGTCGTTCCATTATGCCCTTTTTTGCGGCTCTCTTCTATGTTCTACTTTTCCATGGTAAGCATTTCTTTCTCGTCGACTTTAGAATAAGGATTCGTCATGTTTTTCATGGACTTCTTTTTGTGTTTATTGCTATATCAGAACGTTAATGGCTCAATGCGGATGCGCTTTATTGACTCACAGAACTTCCTGTGCGTCTTAAATTGGATTTTTTTTTCGATTTTATAAATCCCGTACATTTGTGCAGGAGGTTTTCGAATACTGCGAGTCTGCAGATCTGCAGGAACCTTTGCGATGTTCTTAATTCACTAAGAAATATGCGAGCATCAAAAGGATATAACAGGAATAATTATTGTCATAAAAGAGGTAGAATTTCATATTCGTGTTGCTCGCTTATCATACTTGCAATGAGCCCCTTTTGAATATTTCCAACGCTCTAGAGCTCTCAGGTGCAATTTTCAAAAGACTCTAATCGCCCTGAGTGCAGCTGAAAATTCGTTAGTGAACTCACTTATCTGCACTGCTCAAGTAGGTATTAAATAATTTCGTATCTAAAATGTGCCACATTTGCACTCTTTTTAATTTAAGTGCAATGCCTCGAGATTCCCTTGGTGGTGCGACGTCAGAAGTCGATAGACCTAACGACAGTGGACACAACACGGAATGCTGTCCTCTCAACGTCCACTATTGTCAATGGAATCGACGAATCGTTTCCAGTCCTTATGACCACCGATATCTCCAGAGTAAGCAACTTAAGTGCTTCATTTCCTTTTTAATGGTTCTGAAGTTGTTATATTTATGCAGCTTCCTGCAAGACAGTTTGCTGCCTGTTGTGGTACTTCATCATTGGACAATCTCAGTGAGCGTTGTTCTTTTAGGGTATCTTGGCTTATATGGAAAGCTGGTCTCGATCGTCGAGTGACAGCATACGAGTGGTCTCATTGCGAGACAGCTCGTCGCCTTCTTCGCATATTCACCGAAGCGGAGGTATAGTTGACGAGACGGTCACATCGATGGCCCTTGAGTGGGTCACTGGCAAGCTGTATGTGGGTATCGAGGCGGCCAGTGTGCATAATGCGGGTCGCATCGAAGTATGCTCACTCGAGGTCAATACCAGTTGCGCGATTGTTCTGCATTCGAGCTTCAACAATCCTGGCTCACGGGTCGACGCACTCCATTCAATTGTTCTTGATCCATTGGATGGGTAATTCCTTTAAGTTTGAATCCTGATTTTTGCAGTATTCTTGTGAGATCAATAGGTAATTCCTCATTCATCGTCGAAAAGTGATAAGTGATGAAGTAAGAGTAGGTTTCAAAAATTGCTAATTAAAGGGAATTCAAAACTAACAGCACGATATCTGCCGGCACAGTATTGTTTTGTGTTGTGCGTGTAAGATGTAGTTTATGCTGCCTGAGAAGCATAAGAGAATTGCCCGTAAGTGATAACCACTAAATGGCCGGAAAAGTGTGCCATAAGGTGCAGTATTAGAAAGCCTACTGACGGATTGCCCGTAAGTGATAGAAGAAGCCACTAAATGCCGAGTTTACACTGTGATTGGGTTCGTTTTTCTTGTCGCTGTTTCTTGTACACCAGTAAAGGCGTTTATTTCGCGATTGCTAATACTTTTTTTAATGTTTATTAAAATCAAAGTTGGGCGTTTTTTTGCTGCGGAAGAGAACTAAAGCATTGCTGCCCGAAATTCCTAGCATGCTTTCTTTAGAGCATTTCTAAGATAGTGAATCGCTTTTTTAGAGACACCCTCCCCCCCTTTCCTCCGCGAATGTGTTAGAAGGCGTAATTGCCGTCTTCACCGCAGGGATGAAGTCCTCCATTCCCCAAGTGGATTAATGACTCCTCCAAAAGGCGATTGGAGTCCTTCGTAGGAATGCGTACACTAATGCATATCATCGATAACGCAGTCAAGGAAACGTTTAAAGACATTTTCACGTTAGGGACGATTAAGATACCATATCAAGTCATCTCTTGTTGCGGATGTAGGTGGAACATCTTTTTTATTAAGTAAGACGTAATGTGTTGCATATGACTTATCATACGTCTGCAAATCTGCATATGCACACATACTATATTTTTCACCCTTTGTTAATGGAAGTTTACCCTACTTTTTATCACCCGGATAGTCAACCACTTGCGCCTCACCTTTCCTCCTCCTTCTCCACCTCCATCTCCTCACTCTCCCTTCCATTTCACTACCATGTCGTCCGCATCTGCTTCATTCTCATCTCTCAGATTTAATTCCGCTGAATACTACGTCTCCCACGTAGCCCTTCATTGATTTAGTTGCGTCTTCTGGGCTACAATGTAATTGGACGAGCACTTAGAAGGATGAAGATAGAAAGTAAAGGAACTCCGATGAGAGGAGTGGGTCATTTGGATT
This sequence comes from Ascaris suum, assembly GCA_013433145.1. Lineage (NCBI taxonomy): Eukaryota > Metazoa > Nematoda > Chromadorea > Rhabditida > Ascarididae > Ascaris > Ascaris suum. The sequence continues at coordinate 3,534,395 of CM024187.1, forward strand.
TCGCCAGTTTTTTTTTTGGCTGCGAGAACCGATGCTTATACTTGTTAGGTTGTGTGTATCATTATCGAATTGCAGGTATATGTATTGGCTGAACCGAGTGCACAAACGTATAGAACGTGCATGGATGGATGGTCGACATCACGATGCGTACCCATTCAGGGATGACACTAAGGACGTTGTAACAACTGCAGCGCTTACATTGGAGCAGGTCCTAGCATTTAGCCGGTTGACGGATCGCTGTCTTTGTCAGTATACTGGAAATGTTCGGAATGGCATTCACTTCACTTGTTTCAAGATCCGACATTTCCTTCGTCTCAGCCTTAAATTTTTTTGTGTGGAATTTCTTTTTTCCAAATGTGAGTACTATGTTGATCATGCTGGCAAAATTTTTCACAGATTCTCAGTTTGAAGTCACATAGAAATCGTCAACTCGATATGCCTAACACGCACTTAAAATAGTAATTCTGTTTTGAGGCTTCGAGGACTCTATATTATGCACGAACGAAAATCTCGCCAGACGACTCACAAATATGGAGTTGTCACTTATACGATAGAGAATCATGCCGTATTGTAGCCACCAAAGTTAATGCTTTCTACCTCGATGTATTCGATGTAAGCTTGCTTCTATTCGCTATACTTTTGTAAGGCGAGTGCAGTATTTTTACTTGCACGTAATTAAAAAGTCACGGTTGCACTAAGATGGTTAGTACGATTTCAGAAGCATCAGATAACTGCAAAAAGCAACGCCGCTGCTTCTGCCAACAAATTTGATAATTTATCTTTGCATCACATTACACAAGTCATCAGTGGAAGAGACAAGCTGGTGCTTCTTTTTTCTTAAACAGTTTTCTTTGTGCATTTATGTGTATCAGCAGGCGCGCTGAGATCTGTAAAATTTAGAATTAATGGTTGCTGGGTGAAATGCGATTATTTGTTCACCGGTGACGTGCTAAAAACTCTGTGTCTCTTGATCGAAGGGAATTCGGTGTTCAAAAATTATTGTCATTTCGCTGGGTCGATTTGAATTGCATGGCCATCCATCAAAGGAGGTTCAGCTTCATCGGCCAAAGTAAATTCGGCAATTCCTTTTCGATAGCCCTGCGGTCAACTAATTTTTGGAACTTACCGAAGACGAATGTTTGTATGCGCGCATTGCAGAATCTGTTGGTGTGGACTTCGGTAACAAATCAGAATTCGGGTATCACATTATGTGAGAAAGATGACTGTGCAGGCACGATGCGCCAGATAGCGGATTCGAATGGCGTTGAGGCTTTACGAGTACTAGACTTACGTTCACAGCCTCAAAGTTAGCTATCGAAAAACTTTTTCTTTCTTTGCTCGCATTTTATTTATTTTTTTGGTTTGTTTGTAATGGCGGGTTTATTTATGCGCAGAAACTACTCTGTTGTATCTCGTGGTGCAAGAGGAAGAAACAGGCCTTAATTTTGTATAATTTTCACACTCTTTTAAGGAACCTCACCGAATCCGTGTGCTGTTGCGAATGGTGGTTGCTCTCACATCTGTGTTCTCATTCCTGGGGCACCGTGGCGATCTTGTTTGTGCCCCATTGGCGTTCGTCTACTCGAAGACCGTCTAACTTGTGCACCCAATGGTACACCATTGTGCACCATTAACTTACGTTCTTTATTATTTTATCTGGTCGTAATGGCACTAGAATTCGTGATTGTTAAATGAGGATATATAAATCCTCCCCCTCTCTACCGTGTCAAAAAGTGGTGCAGGTGCAAAAATATGGCAGCTGCATTGTATTCTGAGGGGCCGTTAAGTTTTTGTTGGCTGCTCAAAGACAAAGTAATAAACTTAAGTTCTATAGAAACCGCGAAATTTGTAAATGTAATTTCATCGTACATCTTTCTCGTTTTGTTTGAGACTGGTACCTGTTTAGGTATCGACAGAGTTCTTTTGGTGGCAACAACATCTGGTCTTATCTCTATCTCGCTGGAAACGAAAGACTATACACCTTTACCGCTACCATATGTTAGTACCGACACCCAAGAGTGGAAGATCATGCACGTTGATTATGATCCGATAGACAAGAAAGTTTATGTGATCGATGGTGAGAGTGGCGTTATACGTAGATGCAAATTCGATGGCTCTGAACAAGAGGTACTTTGCAAATAATTTCGTGATACGCTAATTTCTTGTGTTTACCAATATTTTCATGAACTCATCGCCAACTTAATGCAGTAGAAATGGGCGTCAAAAGTTGCATTAGAATGGATTGAATAGTATCTATCTACTTACTCCAAATCCAGGAACATATACTTCTTTGGTTTAAAAATTGTCTTTAGGAAATAATCAAAGATGGTGTTACGCCGAAATCGGAGGCTTTGGCAGTCGACTGGTTGAATCGCAATATTTATTGGCTTGATTCGAATATTGCACAAATTAGGTAACTGTCAGGTGTTTTTTAATGCATTCACCGCTATTACCGTTCATTCGTCTCCGTTCATACTACATATATAATATATATATAATATATATATATATATATATATAAATATAATATATATATATAATATATATATATATATATATATATATATTCGTGGAAATCTGATTCGTGAAAGTATCCCAAAATTGCAAAAATTTTAGATACGTCATCATTTCTACTTGTGGACAAATTTTTTCCCGTTTCAACTTTGTGTAACTATGCTATAATACGGTAACGACGGTTTTGCGCAATAATGTATGGAAAAATGTGTGATGTGTGGGTCTTTTATAGTTTTGGGCCTTTCAGAGCGTCGAAGTTTGCTCGTCACCTCCAACTAAACCACCATGCATATTGACGAGATCTTGTTGTTTTGTTTTTTTTCATAGGACTTTCTTTATTATGTATATCCTGTGTCTAATATCTCTCAATTTTCATGGATTACTCGTTAATGCAACTTTTCAGCATATACTCAATGTTATCATACAATGCTTATATATTACGTCCCAACTGTGGTATTTTTTAGATACAAAGTTTGATTGGTGACTATCGCCAGACAGTCATTTCGCACGGATTAGGGCAGCCAAGAGGACTGGCTATTGATCCAGTCGGAGGATATATTTATTTTTCGGATTGGCATGAAAGTATGGGTCGTATTGAGAGAGCTTGGCTAGATGGTACTCATCGAGTTATCCTCGTAAGGGTTCTTTTCATAAGTAATTAAGAAACTAAATAGGAAAAAAATTTGCTAATGAGTAAAAAGTTTGTGGTCAGCAACAGTTTAAACACGATGCATTGCGATTATACTTGGTCGGAATCTCATTTATGTTCCTATCGAAGCGTTGATCTTGTATGAAGTTCGTGTGCAAATGTCAGTTGCTAATTGATGAAACACGTAACTTGTTGATTGTTGCATCGGTTGAGAGACGGCATTTTTTGAGGTACAACATTGAAAATGTTTTTTTTTTGCATTTAAACTGAGGTGAAATTGGTGGTTTACTTGTCTCAGTTGAGCACTGAAAGACTTTATTTAACAATGCATTCCATATAGATGTTGCTGGGCAATTTTAACATCGTTGATAGTCGTGTTTTTACAGATCGTTTTGGAGGAAGATGCTTGGCCGAATGGAATTGCTATTGATCCGGAGCAGGATCGAATATATTGGACAGAAGGACGGCGATCTTTGATAAAATCAGCGGTCTTACATGATGGGTCGGATGTAACTGTTTTTTCGAGTAGCGTAAACCATCCTTATTCGCTTTCAAAACTAGGTGAGTACCTGCTTATGACATTTTTTTTCATTTACACGATTTTTATTGGGTCGCTATAGTCTTTTCTCATATTCATGTCTTGGATGTGGCTGTTCAGGATTTATGATGGGATTAGGTGACGAGTAGTAAGCTGCTTAGCAGCAATTCAGTCCTCGGTTTGTCGTTCACCTGATTATGAATTCTATCCATCAAGCCATCGCTCATTGACTTTGCCCTCCTTTTGAGATAACATACCAATAAAATGTTTGTTCGTGCTTTCTACTAAACTTAAGGTTTTTTTTACCAATGATGTGTTGTTAGATGTTTCAGTCATTACCTTCCTAAGAATGTGACTCACATACATATTTATAGGCAGTTTGCTTCTTAATGAAAGTACACTGTGAAGCTATCGGTTTCAGTGGCAGCTGTGTATTTTCAGGCAACACTCTCTATTGTAATTCACTTTACGGTCGAAAAATTTCGGCGATTCGTATACCACCTCAGAACGAGACGTTATTCGGCGAGCGTTTAGCCGTCATTTCTGATTCGGTTATCTATGGCCAAATGGGAATTCGAGCCGTCAGTTTGAACCATGTGCCACATGGTCATTCTGCTTGTCAAATAAATAGAGGAGGCTGTTCGCACATTTGTGTAAAATTGTATGTTGATTTTTTACTTGATTATTTATGTTTCGCTGCTGTCAACTTAGAATATTTTATTGCTTATTCTCCTCTGTGAACGTTATATGTCGTATGCGAAGTACGCCAACTATTTGCAGACCGAATGGATCGCGAGGATGTATGTGTCCGGTTGGTTACGAGTTACGAGCTGATAACGCCACTTGTGTAATGCCAACGGCATTTATCGTTTATACAGCTAGTACTCCCTCAAGAGGCATTATGCGCATTTCACTTGAGAAATCGCCTACAAATAATCATCGTATCAATGTCGCTAATATGACATCAACACCTGCCAGTTTCGATATTGATCAGGTTCATCCTTCCACGTTTAAATAACGTTTGGTAGATTTACTCGGTGCGTTCTCTTTCCTTAGATGTTTTTTAATAGGAAAAGTGCTCTATTGTCTCTCGGGATTTTATTCGTCGATAGGAATCCAAGCATTGAAAAAAAACTTTTTTTTGAATTTATTTGTTACAATTTTCTCACAATATTTGAGTTATAGAAATGTTGAGGTCAACTTAAGATGTACGGATCCGGAAATGCATGTTTAACGTGTTTCATGTAGATCAAACTTAACTGTGGCGTAATATCTGCCTTGTCAAAAATATTAACTGCATTATATATTTCTGTTAGTTCTTAAGGCAAAGCTCATTAAGACAAGAAGCATATCGATAAATATACTTCTTGCCTCAGTGAGCTTTGCCTTAAGAAGTGATAGGGATATTTTAATGCATTTGACACTTTTTGGCAAGGCAGACATACTTCGCTGGTTCAGTTTTTTCATAGAAAACATCGATAAGTTCATGAATTGTTGCTAGATTGGGGGTATTTGCTGTTTTTTTTTGTTGATATCCTTGAACGGTATCCTTCATTTCAATAATAATTCTTAACTGCTTCTGTTTGTTTTGTTTTTCCAACAATTTGCACATGCCATGTTGTTCCGTTGGTAGCTTTTAGTGCCTTTCTTTGCACACGTGATTTCAGAGTCGTCAACGCCTTTTTTGGGTTGCTGAGGGCCGTGGACGCTTCACACGTGCCACTCTACGTAGTGCATTTTTTAATGGCTCTGATGTACGGACAATTTTGGAGGGTGTATCGATAAACCACTTATCTATTGACTGGATTACTGGCAACATCTACTGGTTAGTATTTGAGCGCCGTCACTTAAAGACGTTTCATTCCCTCACATTCACTTCTTAATTTGCATATCTGCCTTGACGAACCTCAAAAATGCGACACTTTGAAATATTTGCCGAAATTTGCTTCTGTGAATTCACGTGTTCAAATTTTTTTCATATGACGTTCAAATTTTTGAAGCTGCTTTCGGAGTGATGCGATGGAGTACGGAGTGTTATTTATGGACTGTTTTTCTACTCGTATTTGCAATATAGGTGTAACATCGAGCAGAGGAGAATAGAGATAGCGGCCAAAGATGGGCATGCTCGTCGAACGATCGCATGGGAAGAATTAAATCCGCGACATCTTGCCGTCCATCCGACGAAATTGTTTTTCGTCTTTGTCAACTACTTCAACCCGAGTCGAATTGCTATACATGTGAGTCGTCAGAATTAGCCTGAATCGAATGTTTGCTAATCGTTAATTCGCTGTGCCAAGGTCACACAGTTTATTTGAAAGCTTGTCAGATTTATTTCGATCAAAATTTTTTGAAGGCATACTTCGTAATCATACTGCATCTGTGTAAGCTTGTTTTAATTTCATCAAGTAAGCTATGTCAGACAGGATATAAATCAAAGGTGAGGACGAAGAGAAGAGGGGGAGGAGGAAAGTCTTGGAAAGCACCGTTCATGTCGCAGGTTCAGGAAAAACCAAGAAAGATGCTACATAGAGGATTCTCATAAGAACGTCTTGATATTCTACTGAACGTTCTCGCGGTAGCTACTTGAGTGAAGCTATCAGGAAATTGTAAAATGTATTTTTTTTCAAGAAGGCTCCTCTCGAAGGTCATCGAACGGGAGGGCCAATTCTTATCCGTGATGTGCGCTTGGTGAGCGCTCTTGCTATCGACTTCGAATCGGAGCTAATTGTATGGAGCGAGACGGCAGATCGAATCGGCACAATATCCGTCGTCGACTTCAACGGTTTGATGCGCATTCTTTTTATAAGTGATTGTAGAAAGGTTCTTAGGGCAACCATGGACTGTTTAAAAAGAAATTCTAACAACAAGAGATATGATCTTTTTTGCCAGGCGCATTAAATCAATCGCACCAAGTCTTTTGTTAGTTTTTCGACAGTTTTCGTTGTTACATCTGAGGTTTTTGTTGATGTAGAAATTTCATAGAGCTAATTCATTATTGAGTTTTTAAACCTATTCTATTGTTGCGTTTTTATAGCTTTTGGTGATTTTTAATTATACATTTTGTGATCTCTGTTAATTTATCTTTACACGCATTTGATAAAAAACTTGGATGACCAAGGAATTAGCAAATACATTTTTCAATTATGTTTAAACCACCAGTAATATATACCATCTTAAACTCACTTCTCAAATTGAACTATTATGGTTGACAAAATAGATGATGCAATTATTTCAACAAGTTTTGATTAGAATATGAGAATGTTTTCATTTCTTTTATTGTGGGTCTAATCGATTGTGTTAATTATTGAGTATTTATGTTGCTATTTAAGGAGCGAATCGTGCGCAGTTGATTTCGAATGAACGTTTCTTACCAGTTGCTCTCGCCGTCTACCAGAAGAAGGTTTATTTTTGCGAACGCGAAAACGAATAGCATCGAAACATATGGAGGAGACGCACTTAGCGTCCTACATATCAATATTTCAAATGTGCTCAAGCTTGGCATTGCTCACGGTCAAACTGCTAAAGGTAGCGTTTTTAGGATGCTCTTAATATGGATGCGCTAATTGCTTTTTTAGAAACGATCTTATTTTTGTAAAATAACTTAGAAGGTGATTGATTTTTGCTTTTTGTTGTCAAATATTTTTAAGGTTTTCATTTGCGACCTTTTTTTTCTGTGATCTGCAAGTTTTGCATTTATTCGGCCTCTATTAAAATTGTCGCCGTTTAACTCGAATATAAATATACTTTTCAAAATTTATTGACCAGACGCGATCATCTATTTCTCATGATATATTGGCATGTAAGGTTTTTGGTTTAAATTTTTGAACTTGTTGGTAACAAATTATGGTCGTTCTTTGTCTTTTTTTTACTGCAGTCAGGTGATTCCTCATGGTTATAAAAAAAACAAATATCCGTGCTAGCTTTTTCGACATATTTTTTGTCTCGTTTCTCTAAATAGATTGGATTGCGGTAGTATCCTGCAGTAGACTTGTTATTTATTGTCCAGTTTTCATTTCTGCTTAAAAAAAGAAATTTGTTGAGCTATCGTTTAAAAATTCTTAGCCAACCAACTGTTCTACCACAAAGCAATTATCACATAGCGATGAGAGTAAATACGCCATGGCGTTACAGCCGAAAGTTTCTGGATAAAGCTTCTTGAGGATGTCGTATAGTGCAATGAGATGTTTGATGTCTAGGGTGGAACGAATGTTTGAAGAACAATGGCGGGTGCAGCGGTATCTGTGTGGCGACCGCAAAAACTCTACCGAATGCCTCAGTGAAATGCCTCTGTGAGGATCACTTTACATTACACTCTTCCACAAAAAAATGCCTTCGTAAGTGTTCCAATCTTTCTTTTGTTTAGTTTCTCGTAATTCATATTGCATGAAGATGAGCTCTTGCAGCCATGTTTAAAGGCTTTTCTTGCTTTAGTTTTCATGAGATCTCTAAGCTATGCAGTCTTTTTGCAAAGGTGGGCGACGGAGGAAAATAAATGAGGTTGGGAGCGAGGTCCAGAGTAATGCGTAATCACTAAAAAAAGATGGTTTATGGGTAGCAAAATGTACTGCTCACATAGTTTTTGCTTAATAAAAGATGTGAGATTATGATGGCGGAAGATTAAGTTTTTATTTAATGCGTTTCTAGTTGTAGAAAGATTTTTTTCAGCACCAAGGAAGTTTTTACTGATCGCTACGAGGGACGCTTTATTCGATTTAATTTGAAGCGAACACCTACAACTAGTGTTTCGTGGAAAGATGTGAGGTTTAGGTTTATTCTGCTTCTATAACTGTGAACGGAAATGCCTTAATTATGACTGAAGCGACTGGATCGACTTGGCCGTTTATTTATAAAATACTTTCTCGAATGCTGAAGCGAAAAAATCCATGTAACCTGCTTGATTTTATCTGTTCTTTTCATTGGAGAAGAGTGGGAATATGAGTTTGTTAAATATGGTTACGGTCGTGTTCCCTCGTTGTCCCACTTAACCCTGATCAGCATAAGCGTTTGCGTAAGGAGGTAGGGGGAGGGCAGCAGTGAGGTCGGGTAAGAGGATTCTTACTAAGCTGCGTCTAAATCGACTGGTTAATCCACAAGGAGGACAGTTTTGTTGTCTTCTTCCATCCTGACCAAATAGCTAGATAGCTTGGCTGTAATTGTCCCCTACTTCTAATTCAAGATTTCTGGTTAATAGTTCAGTAATTTGATTTGCTATCTGCTATTATTTGGGAACGACCATTGGTACTTTGATGTATTATTCATTCTTTCTACAGGAGGCCTACACAACATTATCGGTTTTAAATGTGGGAGCGCCATCTTCTATTGGCTTCGATCTTTTCTCGCCAAATCGTTCTATATATTGGATCGATCTGCATGACGATAAATTCGTGAAGAGAGCTTCGGATTTAAGCACCTCAGTGGTAGTCCTTACGATGAGATTTAAACTGTCTTTTTTTACGAAAATCTAAAACTATAAATTGAACATTAACGGTATTCAAAAATCACTCCAATTAAAATTCATCTTTGAGTTACTGAAATTAGCAATATTGGTTGCAAAGTCGATTCGTATTGACACTGGCATTTACAAGTACTAATGATAATATTTAATGAAATACGTCAACGCTGGCAATGTTCAATCTATTTATAAATCGCTCGCTCGCATGGTGAGCATAATTTTTCTTCAGCTATTTCGATTCGCTTTTTAGTTGTCTGATTTATTGTGAATTTTCTTATCTAACATAACACAATGATAAAACAGTCAGAGTGACATATATTGCAAAGATGTATTTATTGTAGACGCATACGATCTCTATTTCACGGCATTCCGGATGTGCGATATTGTTCGCGTTAGCAGTTGATGAACTCGGCAGGCAATTATTTGTATCGTGCGCTGAGCACGGTCTCAGTCATGCGTCATCCATCCATGTTTGGCGTATCAAGGTTAGGCAAAAGTTTTTCATTTATCATTCAACCAGTGCTGTCTTCAAATGCAGTAAATGTTTTGTAGACGTTGAATTTTTCTATGATAGTCACCCCCGTCGTTGAGTGGCGATCAGCTTCCACTATTGATTGGAGTATCTGCACGTGCACATTCATGATATCTTATGGCAATCGTTCTGGAGGTTATTCCGGCTTGTATCTAGCAGTCACGCAAATGGGAACATGAAAGAGAGAGGAGCCACACTCCAAAATTATCTTGTGGGAATGAACGTGTAATTATATGCTGCGATTGCATGCGAGCATTTCATTTTGGCGAAGTCAGCTGAAGTAACCCTAAGTTGGTTGAAACATTCGCTTGTTAAAGTATAGCATGTTGGAGGAGGCTTGCAAATTATTATGAAGTTGGCAGAGTCGTGCGTGCCTTAGTTTGTGCACCAAATGTCATCGAGTGCGTTATATTTAGAAGGTTATTCGTATTTAATTCATCTGCTTTTAAGGAAAACGACAATTTGGACTACATTGGTGTAGTCGTTTCGGGAGAGAACGCTCTTCAGTTACGGATCGTCCGCCATATCCTCGTCAGATTGCGGTCTTTCCCAGATTGAAGTAGGTGTTTTCTTAAATTTTTCTATGATAATCACCCCGTTTGTAGCGATTTGCTGAACCTGCAAATTTCATGCTATGATTCACAAACACTACGCAAATCTGTTTCATTCATCAAGAACGAGAAAAATGAAATATCATGACGTATATAATCCCACAGTTGCTTCGAATACGCAAGCATTTGTTTTGGACAAATAATCACAAGCTGTAGGCACTTGTCCGCTTCGATTTCACTTTATACACCATTCGCGATGAACGCATCAGCAGCAGTCATAGATAATAATGGTTGCAAGAGAGGATGAAGTAAACCTGAGATCCTATGCATAAGCTTAAGAACATGACATCTATTGTTTTGGACCGTTATTTTTATAAATGATTGCTGCTGACTTGACTCTTTTATGACCTTCCTGACGAAATCGAAGTGAGACAGCAATGAGTGTGCAATTTGCACCGAATGAGTGCTTTTTTTTTTCAAATTTCCCGCAGCCGCAGACCGTCAGTTTGCAAGCGTAGTATGAGATGAAGTATTTTTTGTGCTGTAGAATTGTTTCGGCCTTTTTCAATAACTTGCGCTACTCGTTTGCTTTTCATAAGCTTGTCGTTACGAGGGAAAGGCTTTGCAGTTTACTGTTCTACGTGGATGTTGGTGGACAAATGCCTGTGATCGTACGATGCCTTTTGGATGGTCGACAATGTGTGCTATGGGAAACACCGAATTTGATGCCTTTCGTGCGAATGCATGCTAATCAGGCGAATGATCGACTCTATTATACCACAGCCAATGGTACGCATCTTTTCATCTACTGAATGAGAAAATCGCCACTTGAAATTGCCATCTCATGTCCCTTCTAGTTGTTCCTTTCTTACTCATTTCAGCAGGCAGCCGTTTTAACCAGCCGACCGTAGGAAAAATCCAATTTGATCTCGATAGCAGCGCATAATTTTAAGCGTTAAATAAATTTCACTCATCGTCGTATATTTGGTGTTAATTGGGATTGGTAGCTTAAAAGAAATCATCATGAGCCTTTTACGGAAAAGAGCGTCTTACGTCCACATATTAGTCGTTCTGATATGACAAATGTGGAGATGTCCAAATCATGATAATTACATTCAGTGCCATCTGAAAAAAAGTTATTGTTTGCTTATAGGGCTTTGGTCGCGAGATGCGCATGTGTTCAGCGATGTGCGTTGTCATGTGAAGACCACACAAATGGACGCTATCGATATGGCGCCGATCAGTGATACGTCAATGATTGTCGTCGCTAAAAATGAATCACAGTTAGTGCTGCTTATATGCTTACAGTTAATGGCGCATTTATTACAACATTTAAGATGGTAGTATATAACATCGCCATTGTTCGTGGCAATGTGAGGAGGAATTTGAGCCTTTTATCTCAATCTTTTGTCTCGAAGTTTCGACTTCGTCACATCTTTACTCTACTTTTGCTCCCTCCCCCCCCCCCCCCACTGCTTATGCCGTCCTTCAAAAACTTAGGTCCTTTTCATGTTCTTCCCCACAGATTGACTTTTTACACGACTCTGCTGCTCACTCTGGCAGTATTTTCTATCTGCTGGGAGTTTTGGAATGGGCTGCCAACTGATAACGCTCTATCGCAATCTGACGTTTCAAAGTAAAAATCTGTGATAACGAGGATGTGGCAAGCCAAGCGAGCAACCATCGTAGGTAATAATATTTGCAGAACATATAAACGATTAATGAAAATATCTGTCTTAACCTTGGCTTTGATAAAATATCGATTTCAGGTACGAAGATTTATTGCTTGAAGCTCAGATGATGTCCCAACTGTTTCTTTGGAAGAGCTCAAACGAGACGAACTAACAACGCCGATCTCTATACGGCGGATATTAACACTAACCGTGGTTGGCAGCAGCGGAGTGGACCCATACGATTCACATAGTCACACTTGTGCCAGCTCACACTGTTCGCATATGTGTCGCATTCCGCGTGATTCGAGAAGACGTCATGAATGCTTGTGTCCGCTTGGTTATGGTCTACAAACACCTAAGTTAGTTTAATTTTTCGCCGATTTTTTTCTTATATTCTGTGTTTCTGTTTCATTACTGTTCAGCTCGTTCTTATGTCCCAACTGCATTCTTCCTCAGTCCCCCATATTTTTCATTCTTTATGTTTACAACTATCTGTATTCATGCACACTCTGTAGAAAATGAGTGATGGAATATAAAACTCCTTGTAGTGTTATTTAGTACCGGTGGGGCTGTCAAGAGTTAGCTAATAAAGTCTGTGTAGCGTGTTTTCACAAATCCACCAGGAATATCTACTGAGCATCGGGAAAAACTAAGTCAGCAAAAAAGATTCTGAGGTAATCGCCCAACATTCTTAGTCATATCTTTCTCCCTGAAAAGGGGATGACTGCTGGCCGATATATTAAAACTTTTAACGCAGCGTTAGTTCTTCAGAATCCGTTGCAGGAGTTGAAAATTGAAATTGCAGTGGCAATCTATGCTTCGAACATGTGTCTTGTGCGCATTGGCAATTCAAATGTGATGATGGCCAGCAGTGTATTCACTACGCGTCGAAATGTGATGGTCATCAAGATTGCGCAGATGGTAGCGATGAGTCACAGAGGGGTGCCGTAATGTGGCAGTCGAGAGTTGGCCTTGCGATGATGGTAAGGCATCCATCGGACGTCATCTGCTTTGTAATGGTATGTAACGCATATGTTTTTCGTTTTCCAATAGAAAATTGAACTCACAATAGCAGTTTGCATAAATTCCGCTTTAGAAGTCTTAGAATTTTTATATTTCGTCAGCTGCTGAAATTCGCCTAGAAGCCTACGTAACGGCGTGAACGAAACATTGATTAATTTCGTTTGCTTGATGAACAGGCGTTGGCCAATGTTTAGCGGCATCTTATAGTATCATTTCAGCTGCAATTGTTCGCTTGTTTTTTATTGTTTTTATGCAAAAGGTATTGAATGAGTAGTGAAACACAACAATCTCTCAGTAACGAATTATTTTTTATAGGCGTAACGGAGTGTGGTGATGGATCTGACGAAGCACACTGTCGCTGTACACACCCCGCCTGCAGTTTGATTGCTCTCAATGGGGTGAAATGGTTTTCGGTGAGAACGAATGTGTCAGTCGTGAAGTGCTTTGCGATGGAATCAGTAATTGCTATAACAGTCGAGATGAAAAACACAGGTCGTTGTCTCGCTTTTATTTTATATTGGCTTGAAAGGCTCCAAGAAAGCGCATACTGCCATGCATGCAAGTTCTAGAGAATATAGCGATATCACTTACGAAATGAGATGAATCTATATTTGTCGCAAGCCTTTGCTGCAATATGTGATCATACTTTGTCAAGAGGTTTGTTTTTCCCTAGTTGCCAGCACTGGAGCGATACTGGAAAAATCTAGTGGGCTATCAAAGGTGATAAAACTACTGCGATAACCAGCTGTCTGTTTTGCTTATATTTTGTGCGTATTGTTTTAACTATAATTCTACTACACTTAAATATGCTAATGTGAATGTATTCTTACTGTTTTGGCGTTCAGCAGCCGCATATTTTGTTATTTATCGCTCTGTTTTTTATGAAATACTCTAGCAAGGAAGCCAAATAATGCAACTTTTTAACCAACCTGTAAATTATTTTTTGCGCAAGTTTTTCTGAACTATTCTGCTTCCTTAATCAATAGTTTCCTTTACAGCTTTAGCTGATCCAGAAAAGAGATTTGCAACAGGTGTTCCCCGCCGCAGTTAATGTATAATTCTGCTCAGAAATGTTTCTATCGCAGGTATGCTTGGGAGCGTCGTTGACGCAAACACATGCACCAGGTTTATCGCCGTCTTTCGAGCTTATGATTCCGATGGTGATGTTTTTTGTTGTGCTTTGCTTGATCGTCTCCGCTTGTTGCTATCACTTTTCGTCGCGTCGTTCAGCGAGCACCCAAAATGCATCCTCCGCACCGCTGCCTTTAAACACGAGTGCCGAAGCTCGTGTGCTTCTTCCAGCGCATCCAGATGGGACACAAGTTGAGGTATTTGGAGCATTTATGCTCTTTACCTGTGAATTCTGCGGCGATCTCATTAAAACACTTATGAAAGTCATGCTATGCATAATTAGCGTTTTGCAGTTGATGACTAAAAAAGCGCAAACTGTGCTCTAGCTGATGATAAAATTAGGGGTCTTTCCACTGATTTGAAATGCCTCTACTTTCTCTTTTTTTGTAAGTAACGTTAGTAAAGTCGGTAAAGTGTTGCAACCAAATTGTTTGCTTTCTCTTATTACCGATATCTTGTTTTGTCGAATTTCGAGGCTCTTTTAGTCAAAAATGGATAGTAAATTTTTTATTCTATCGCAGTACTGTCTTTGGGGCTGTTGCGACACAAAAAGTTAGCATGAAATTAACTTATCTTCATTGTAGGGAATAAGAGATGTAACGTCGTTTATGGGCTTATTATAGGTGATAAAACAACCAGCGAAACACGTTCCCCTTGCCTACTAGTTTTGCAATTTATTATTACTCACCTGGTGTTGGATGTGTTCTGTATACTTTCCTTTTTACGCAGCCTGATTTAAACAGTGCTCCGTTTCGCTAAGATTGTAGCAGTTTGCATCACAGTGAAGGAAGTTTGCTCGGATTTTGTAAGTCGTTGTATTTTTTTTTATTTGATGAAATCGAAGATTGCAAAGAAGGTATTCAGTTTCAACTACGTACTTATTCGACAGCGGCATCTTCCTCTCTCTACAACGCGTTACCGCCACCGAACTCGCAAATCTCTTCAGCCGATACGAACTATCAGCGATCGGTACTGACTGGACGTTCGGCTGGAAGTTCCTCAGTACTTCCAGCACAAGTACCGAGTTTGCAAAAATTCTGCGCACCCCCGCCATCGGCGGCAAGGTATGATAAAATGCTGTATCTGGGCGTAGAAAGTTCGACGATTGATGAAGTTATTTGTGTTTTCTGTTGAAATCACAATTTCATTTCGAACATTATTTTAACAATGGGGTTTATCTCGTCATTCAAAAAAAATTCTCTCCACATATGTGAAATGCGTACTCCTCTTAACAATCTTTTGTTCGGATTTTAATCTAGTGTAGAACTTTATGCCCAATATCTCTTCTTTCGGGGGTTTTATCGAGCAGTAAATTTCCGAAACTAAGAATGGGAAAATATATGTCGTTTTCGACTATAAGGCGTCATTTTGTTTTCAGTTTATCAACTTACGGTGTCGTGAAGCCAGCTGGGATGAAGATGCGTGTTGACAGCCGTCATAGAGGGACGTCATCGAGAAGGAGTCGACGTAGAACTAAGACAAAAAACCACAACCCGTCCTTTTATGGATCTCGAAGCCCTCCACCATCTTATTCTCAGGTGTGTATGCTTCTTTGTTCTAGGGTACGGGCTACAAACGAAATCGGGATATGGCAGACAGGGTCAGTCTGTTGTAGTAAAGAAATATCTACTGCGAGGGCTTAGTCATGGCTCATGCAACGGTCTGCACTTGTCACTGCAAGAGCATGAAAAATATTCTTATATATATATATATATATATATATATAATATATATATATATATATATATATATATATATATATATATATATATATATATTTATATATATTATATTTATTTATTTATTTATTTATTTATTTATTTATTTTCTTATTATTTTCAGCAGTGTGCTTCATGTCAGTGCTGTTCATATAATTCTGCGCTTTTTAGAATATGTGCCAAGTTTTTTGCCCTTTCGGTTTCTGTCGATTCTTTTTTGTTTTCTTACTTCCTTGGGAAGATTTTCTTCACATTTGATTCCTGAAGAGGTTTTCTTTTTTTGAAAAATTGGACACTGAGATCAAACATATTTTGGGCAGTTGACAGCTGAAGCGCTCTTTTTTCCGATATGTTCGAAAATTGAGTGCAATTAAGGAGAATCTCTTTCGATTTATTTCTGATTCAGTTTTGACAACATTTATAAATCGTTTTATCTAGTGATTTTTAGATGCGAATTAGTCATTTGTGGCAGTCGTTGAGTTTTAAACATTCAAAGGTTTGAGTGATTCTTTCGTTCGACTGTGCAGTGGAAGTAGCTTATGCCGTTTGAAAAAGTATTTCCGGATGCATACATCATTCAGTTCACATGTTCCAGCGAATTGCCGCTTACGGATAATAGGCAAAGTAACATTGGATCAGTCAAATAATGGCGGACTCTTTACCTACCAGTTTTACTATAACGAAAGAATTTCCATTATTTTATATCGCTTTTTTTGCCATGTTTCAGACGCCAGATATTGTTCTCTCTCTTTACCTCTCTCTTTTTACCATAGGCTTGATGAAGTATTATTGAAATGTTTAACTAAAAATAGGCTATCTGAGGATAGCAGGGAATTCAGCGATACGAATTCTTCGATCGTCCTTGTGATAGCTTGCAAAGTTTACTGCACATTGAATTTATTTTCATATTTTATGGCGGACGAAACTTATATGCGATATTGTTGCTTGAGCTTGCAGAGGTGCACTATTTTTTGTCGTTAATCGGCATCAGTAGTGAAGATACTTATTAGTAATAGTGAGTAGGCCGCACAAATTCAGCATCTCGCACTCAACTCTGATATTGACTAAATTATAGATTTAGACCTCGTTGTTAAATTGACTACTCCGAAATTGCGTCGTCTATTTTATCATAACCTTCATTCTTTTGTTCACAGATTTTGATTTTGCAGTCGCTTAGCAGAATTGTTTCTTTCGTTCCTGTATGGTGGCAGCTGAAAGCTCTTGCAACAGGTTCAGAACCCGCATTCTTCGCGAGCAGACGCTTTAACCAGTCGAGTTGCTGTGCTTAGACAGTGAGTGCCCTAAAGTCTGAATGAGGCTAAAGTTGCCTTTACAGTGAACTCAAGCATGTTTTTTTCTTTAGAGTTTGTTAGCTTAGATGAGGAGGAACGTGCACGCTATGCCATTGTCAGAAACTGCGCGGAATTTAGACGCGTCTCATGTGGGAGACATTCAGTCGGAGCATCAGAGCATGTCGTCATTGGAAAAACAAAATGACGTAAAGACAGCTGTGTTTGGATTAGTTTCGTCGAGAGTCCCATGTGTGTCATCGATCCATCACTAGCTTTGCGATGATGCTGCTCCTTATTGATCTGTTTCCTTCCTCTGTTTGATTGTCCATCCGAATTTCGTGCTCTTGATTCAAATAATGGGAGTTTTTTTCTCATGTGCGTAGGCAATAGGCATTGCTGAAAAGTAGTAGTCTTTTTTACATCCGCTTACATTTTTCGAGCCGTTCAGATATATCGGTCTTATGGGAAATATGTGGAGTTGACCAATTATTTGAAATCTGTTGGTATGAGGACAGAATATGAAAATTATAGACGAGGATAATCAGTAGGTTGCTTGTGGGTTGGAAAAAAGGTGCATTATTTTTGAGCGTTTCAAATATGTTGGGTCGACTAAGTTCGCCATCACCGCCAGAAATTACGGAAAAGACATTTTTAACCGTTTCGTGAGAGGTTCTTGCAAGCTTTGATTGTGACACCGAAACATGATGCGGCTAGCAATATACACTTTGATGTTAAGTTTGCTGCAGAAGGGGTACAAAACTTCACGTGTAATAGTTACTCAGCAAAAGTGTGTTTTTACGGTCAGGCGTGAAGCGTTTACTTTGCAGGTAGCAACGACTCGAGCTATTCTTGTAGATAGACAGCGCGACTGCAGTGAAGGTGAAGTCATCGAGCTCCAGTAAATAGTCGAATCGTTTCACCGGCGGACTCCTCATCGGCCGCTGAAGGTCCGTCTTTAATGCGCCTATCGCCTCATCATATCCGTTCTTCTTCATCTTCCGATGTATCCTTGGAATAGATTTTAGGTGTTAAGTTTTGCTGTTTGCAGCAGGTACGTCCATAAAAACATGAACTTATTGTACATACATGTAGTCATAATTGGATGTTCACACCGCCATGTTATGTTGTGCCATTTATTATTGTTTATATTCCGGTCCAATAGTTAGATTCTCTAATAAAAAAGGTTGATTGAAGGCTGAACAATATATCTTATGAACGTTTCCATGAAACAAACATTCCGAGTTCGGTTTTTTGCAGATATTTTCACAACTTATGGATATGAAATGATTATCTCGTTGTTAGAATCGTTTTTTTCTTACAGATCGGATTGTTCACTCTGGGAAACGCCACACTTACCATAGTTTTTAATAGCCTTACTAGGAGATATATTATCTTCTGCAATGGTGTTATTCGAGTGTTTTCTTTGTTTTCAGCTTCTTCATCGTTCAGCAAGCTCATTATTTTCTAATCCGACTGCCCATGACATTGTTACCAAATTGTTTTTGTTATATTTTATGATAATTTCTTTTGAATACCGTTTGATCGCTTAATATTTCTCCACTTTCCCTGTTCTTATGTTTATTTATTGTCTATTTCGTGGTGCCGTATGAAAGAGTACAAGTAAAACAAGTTTCTCTAAGTCGTATGCAGCGTGTTTGTTTCAATATGCCGTCAAAGTTCTGCATATCCACAAAATCTGTGGTATGTGCATTTGTGGATTCCGTTGGTACCTTTAACACTCATATCCAGATGATGCAGAAAACGTCACGTGCACATCCGATTGAACACAATGAAAAAAATGTTTAGTATGATGCTGAGTGCGTCGATAAAAAATGCCGATATCGGGCAACAAAACTGCCTAATGGTACGTTGGCGTGATTTATGCGAGTGCACGATTAACTGCCAATGTGTCTGAGCGCGGTCATGGGCGGTGCACCTTTAAGAGCTCTCGTGAAGTCGGCCGTCATCTCGAGGGACTTCAGGCTGCTCGGGAAAAAACAAGCAAGAAGCACTTAGAAGTGAACGTGGTGGGTGGTGCGTCAAAAAATTATAACGACACCAATTCGAGACGTCGTTTTGACCATATGCTGTTTGCGCATTTTAGAGAGTGCACTCGATGAATCGCATACCGATGCGCTAATTACGCATTCCGGGAAGCTGACGTTGCTATTTGTGCTCATAGAATCATCGTAGTACGAGGTTGAAAGTTTTTGCTTAGAAGAGTAATGACTCTATTTTCAAGAACTTTGCTTCTTTTTTTTTTTGATGTCATATATTCCTATCGTTCATAATTAGCTGTGTTGACGTAAACACTGAATTGTTTATCTCGTCACGATGTTTTTTTTTCACTGAATTTTTATCATCAGCTTCCGTATCATAAATTCATAGAACTGTGTTCTATGCGGATAAAATCTTCATTACAAGAGAACTTTAACAAGCGACTGTGGCGGATTGGCGATGTCGTCGTCAAATGCAAAATTTGTGTTTTCAGTTTTCGCACCCGTCCCGTTGAAAATGGAAAGAAATTCATCTTGGAGGGCGGACGGAGGGCGTTTTTTTCGGCCGTTCCCCAGTCAGTGATTTGCATACTGTCACATTTTCGAAAGTCTCGTGATCGTAATGTGGGAAGCTTCTGTCCCATAAAATTTGCTTGACTTAATTAAGCTTGGCTGTGGAAATGAGTGGTTGTTAAGAAAGGAAACGTCCGCTGAATGGGCGGCAGAAATTCAATTGATTTTTTTCAAGTTGCATGCAGCTTTGATAGTATAGTGTCATCGTCGTGGGCAATGCGACGAAGTTTTCATTCCTTCCGGTCCCTAAGGAGGCTGTTAACTTGTCAGTGACTGCCCAGCAACAAAGAAGGCTTCCTTTTTTGGTGGATTCGATATCTATTGGCACGCATCGTCGTAACAGATGTACGTCTTTTCGTTCTAGAATGTGAACCTGAAACTATTATGTAATAAATTTATGTTCGATAAAATGCACAGATGAAAGGCGTTACGTGCAACTAGAATAGACTTGAAATAAGAAGACGATTTGAACACTCCAAGAATTAAAAGAATTTGTACGGATGTGAAAAGAGAATAGCTGCGCTCTGGATCGATGCTTTTTTGCAGAAAGCGTCAATTTAGGGCACTGCCTGAGCAACGTTTGGAATGATTTTTTATTTGTGGATCATTGCTCTTCAAATGTTCGATTTCGATGGCGTCTTCGTAACGTTTCCATTGCACTAATTCTCTCTATTTCCTCGTCTCTTTTGATTCAAATAAAATGCTTTAAAAACACTGCGAAAATGTGGTAATTAATGGAATTCATGTAAAGGAACGAAATTAATTACCGGCCGGTCATTTTGAGGACTTGAAAATACATTCATCCTTTGCCTTATATTCGTAAGGAATTGCTCCTTCGTTAGATTTCATAGATATTATTGAAGAGGAGTTTATGAGAAGTGTCACATTGTTCCATGAAATTCATCGATTGCGCGCGGTGTGCTTAGATGCTAAATGAATGCTTGAAGAAAAAAAGCCATTTTCTATCATGAAGTTAGAAAAAGGACAATATGTGTTATTCCATCGATAAGTTAATAAAGCTCAGCATTATTAATAGGGAATGCAAGTGCCGTTTAATTATATAGGTACTGGAGAGCATAACCATAAGAATCCGGCTATTTGCAATGTCGCAGTATAAATATCGCAAGAAAAGCTGCCATATTTACTCGTTGTTGTTATGGCTATGGGCACAAAGAAGAAGAAAGGAATTAAATTATTATAGATAGCATCTAACAAACGAAATATTTATACGGGACTAGGATAGAAATGAAAGCGCATTAATGAAATTGAAAGTCATAACGCCAGTCTTCCAGAGACGAAACGCCAGAATCAGCCACGATTTACTCCACCGTTTACAATCATATATACAAATGTATATATGCACCATCGCAGACCACTACCAACAAGAAACTTATTCCACACTCAAGTGATACGCAAAGAGTTTGGATTGTAAACAACATTCAATCCCGACTTTCGCAACCGCAGTTGAAGGTTTTAAGTTCGTGACGATTCATATCAAAGAATATGAAAGCAAAGAATCAGAAGAAGTATCGGAATGCTTTAAAAATTTTGAAATATGCAATCAGGTGCAACTCAATAGGCACTAGTAAACAATTGATTGATACTGAATTGATCCAGAAGTTTGCATGACCTCGGTTGCGAACTTGAATCACCGGGTAGACTCTCATGGAGGCATTAACTCCAGAAATACATATTTGTGTAAAACGTGTTGAGTCCCCCCAAGAGTCGTTTCGATAAAGTGCGAAAGAATGCACAAATGTCCATGTTACTGGTGTACTTTTTTGTCCAATACAACGCTTAGCGCTACTTAATCCAAGATGCGCAGTGAAGTTGGTGGTTTAAAAAATTACACTGGGGATATAACGATCCGATAACACGACGAAACGTTATTGCGTTTATCGAATTTACAAAACGCCAGCTGTGAAGCTGACGTTGAAGAAATAACAAATATTGAGCAAAAGAGAACTGGGCTTAGCCAACTTTTCAATAACGATGAAATTTTGTGATTAGATGATTAAATGGACAGCTGCCATTCGAAGCGACCCAGTATGAGGATTACAATTCCTGATAGACTTTAAGGAAAAAAAAGAGCATGTAGAGACTAGGGTAATGAGGGAATTTATTTCAATTTCGAGCGATTTCAAAGCGTGTGCAGCTTGGTAATAGCTCACAAAAAGGGATAGACGAGGCGACAGTCGAAGAATCGATGCTTAACGTCTAGACAGCAGACAGCATCGACGGAACGCATAAAACTAAACGCAACTAAAACAGTGCCAATTGAAACAACACTTAGACGATAGGAGATTGAAAGCATAAATTAACACAATTGCAAAACAATGCTAGAGAAGAAACATCGCAATAAATCGTTGCATCATCAAGCATTGCACAAATGTTTGAGGTGGATTTTCATCTTTTTTTGCCACAATTTCCAGCGCAGTGCTGACATCATACTCAAAAACCTTTAAAAAGCCAAAAATCATGCGAATCAAGTGAACATCCAACCAATATCAATTATTTTTCGAGCATGTGAAGAGGTTGTCACTGAAGTGTGAAATTTCGATGTGCACTGTGATATTGTGCAAACTCAGCCTAGTATAGCCGAAGA
The DNA here is from genome assembly GCA_013433145.1 of Ascaris suum. Classification (NCBI taxonomy): domain Eukaryota; kingdom Metazoa; phylum Nematoda; class Chromadorea; order Rhabditida; family Ascarididae; genus Ascaris; species Ascaris suum. The sequence continues at coordinate 3,556,643 of CM024187.1, forward strand.
AGAGGGAAGAAACGGGGAGAAGATTGCTGTATAGGCACTGATTCCGAATATATTTTATTAACGACCAGCGACCTTGACCAACTTGTCATATCCGAATATTTGGACTTCTTGAAAAACTAACTTCTCGCAGGACTTATCGTTTCCGCGAACCATCCATCAAGAATTTTTCGAAGCAAATCAGGCTACACTTGTGTGTGCGTGTTTCATGATTATGAATCCTTTATGTGCAACGCTTGGGCTAATAAAGTCACTAGAGATCGGTAGGAAAGGAGAGGAGTGGACACGGTGAAAGAGGAGTTCGAAATGCACCACTGGAACACGTTTTCTATCACAATCTTCCTTTTTTAATTTCTAATGCTGCTCTGCACGAAGATAGCTGTATGGGTCGAAACGTTCCATGTAAGCGACTTCAGCATTAAGGTGGTATACTAATCATAGGAACCAATCGACCAGAATATATCTGATCATCGTGTCCATAGCTGCTACGCTCATCAGATCAAACAATCTACAGTTTTATGAGTTGTCAAGAAAATTCCCACTTGTAAATCACTTCCAAATTTTCCACATGGTTTAAACAATTTGCATCCGAAATAACGTTCATAAAAGTGCTAAACAATTCGCTCGTTAAATTTTACAAACTCTGTTAGAATGCGTCATCATCTTATCCTTATCGTTATCACTGAGCAAAATTGTTCTTTCTCTCTCTTTCTGTTAAAGAGGGAAATACGAATTAATTCCTCCAGTCCATAATAAATAATCTTCCGTGTAATTTCATCGTTTCTTTGACGACTGAAACCGTCCAGGTACAACACTAAAAAGCTGCTAATCGCCTGTATTTTCTAGTTGATATAGAAAATGTTCGTTCAATTTTGTGACTTCCGGCTTTTTAATTTATAAGCATATGACGCATTCAGAAGGTGGGCAAAAAGTGAGACTTCTGGAGTATCTGAAAAGATGGCATGCTCCTATTCCACTAACGATTTCATCTCTGTCATTCATATCAGTGGATAAACATCTAATAATAATGCTACGGTTGAAATGTCCTTCCTGACACTCACTGATACTAAGGTTAGAAACGTGAATATGCTCCACGTTCTCACCCCATTCCTTTCTTTTGCATACCGCCTTATCAATATCCATTCAGTCTCACTGTCTCTACCTAAGGAAATCATCATTGTAACTCTCCTTCGACGCAGCCTCTTCTCTTTTTTATAAGTTCAAAAGAATGATAATTTCAAAAAAAGCAGACTTTTACGTCTACATAACAAAAATACTATATTCAGGACTATAAATATTGATTTCGATTAAAAGGAAGAGCATAGCTATATCATTTACTGTGATTTTTTGCTTGAATATTTTCCTGAAGCGAAAGACCAATGCAAATCTCCCTCAGTTGTTTGTTAATAAGCTCAACCTATTTGTTACATACATTAAAAAAAGAAATAGAAGCTTTTTTTTTCAAGTTGTGCACCATTTGCTGGAGGAAGAATCCATCTAATGGATGTTATTTCTTTCGACGTGTTGTCATTTCTTGTGTAGACCACCTTGATTTGTAAAATTTTGCATAAGCAATGTCAGATATGCACAAAAATGGACATTTCCAGAGATATTTATGCCGCATTAAAATCCACACCAAAAAAGAAGAAAGCAAAATTCTTTGTAGTTGTTTTTTTTTTTCGTCTGAATCTAACTACTTCAAAATCCATGCATATAATTATATCCCCTTTAATTTACACAGGTTAATCATCTCTAAAAGATTTATACGAGCGTGAAATGCTGAGAAACGATAAAAGATCTCCTTCCTATTTTATATCGAAGCGTTTATATCTAAAGAGTGATGAGATTTGATGTACGAATCAGCAAATGCACAAACATGGATATCGTAGCAATGTGATAGAGCATGCATGTGGCTTTCAATAAATATTTCATGCATCAACGCAATATGTACCGCTATGCACATGACTGCATTGTTGATGATGATTCTTTATGCAGCTCATATGGTAAAAGAAATAAACCCTCTCTTTCGGTCTTAATAACGCGAGGCACATCCCATCATACTCTTCAAATATATGTGACAATTGGGAATATCCTTTGCCTTTGACATTTTCGCCTAGCGTCTTTATTATAGTTGTCGGTCTGATCATCGATGTCATTATCGTGTTTGTAAGGATTGCAGTGAGTTTTGCTCGATAATAAACTCAGTATTATTATTATAACTATTGCCATCATTATTTTTACCCTTAATTACTGCAATCCTTATCGTCATCATTTATTACTTATTATTTATTTATTTATCCTTTTATTTATTTTTTATTATGACTGTAAAACAATAATTATTATTACCATTATTATTATTATTATTATTAAACATTGTTTTATTATCATTACTACTATTACCATTACTATCTATTATTACTATTACCATTATTATTGTTATTATTATTATTGTTGTTGTTATTGTTATTATGGTTATTATTATTAACTATTATTATTATCGCGCTAGCAGTATTTTTGTCGTGGGGGGGGGGGGGGGGGGGAATGAGGTTGCAGCTGTGTGCCAAAGTCGTTGGAGGTGTGCACGTGTGTGTGATAGCCGCCATGACTTTATTATATGACTAGCGAAGTGATTAAGAGTGCTTCGGATTCTTCTTGAACTGAGAGTCCGCGTTTTTGCAGGATTACCTAGACCCCTCCCCTCTTAGCCTCCATTTGCTTTTCATCAAAGCAGTTTTGAAGCACCATTTTTACAATAAAGATGATTAATCTCCGCATCTCTTGGGCCGTCAAAATTAGAGGTCTGATACTTTACAGTCTTTTATTCAGTGTCCCGTAGTCTTTAACTTACATGAGCAACTTTTTTTGACAGTTTAACGCTTCTGGCATATTGCCTAGTTTGAATAGTAACCCTTAGGTCTCTATGTTGGAGATGTGCACCAGGTTATTTACAACATTTTTCAGCATTTTAAATGATCTTAATCCACTTAAGTTGCGCTATAATAGTCTTGTGCTCTTAATTTACTGGCGATGCCTAAAAAACCGTTTGCTTTGTTGCATTGGTTATTTAAAACATTTTTTTTAGTATCTCAAATGTCCCAACGCGCATAACTTACTTTGGGATGGCACCCGTACTCGTCACTTATTACCTAAATTGAACAAACATTTACATCTCATGGTCTGTGAGGGATAGATGAGAGGTTCCTCAGAACTTTCTGCTGTCGAACGAGATCGGAAGCCTTGGCACACCAAAGGAAATATTATTCGTTACGATTGTGCATTCTAATATTCGTTACAGAATATGTATCGATTTGCCTGGATGCGCATATCAAATTTTCATCCTTCGCCTTTTTCCTTTCCCGAACGTTGAAAGTTTATATAAAAATCAGTGGAACTTTTCAAGGACGTATTCAGAAAATTATTTTAATTTAGTGCTTAAAAGTTCAGTAATATTCAATTCTCATGCGATTATTCTTGTTTTCGTCAAACTCATCAAGTATTCAGTAATAATTCTTCTGGAAGGATTTCAAGGAAAAGATCGCTATTAACGATTACAAAACGTTAACGTATAGCGCACATAATGAGCGGCTTGCAATTCGCTTTCAAAAAATTTTCTACAACTGCATTTTATCATATTCGATTCATTTTACATTTTCTTTTTTCCGCTTGCTGATATGAGTGCCACATTTGTTTCATTTTTTGTTTGATTTCTAGGTGTGTAAAGGCATTCGACGTTCCTCTGTGGTAGAAAATGTAACTTTTTAAGTTTAGCCAATAAGTCAAGAGTATGAGTACTAGTACAAAGTTACTGATGCACATTTGGAGCGGTGAGTAAAACCTGCTGAAGAAGTACTCTCCTTCTCCAAGAGGCTATGAGACATAAAGACGTACTGTTTATGTTTAGACATTAATCTAAGAGTACAAAGAATTACTGCAAAGTTAATCATACAGGTTGGAGACAGTTTGGTACTGATCAAATTCTATGGAACCTGCCTGCCTCTATCTTGAGAAAATCAGGGATATTAAGTTTGCTATTTATTTTATAGGTGAGAGGTGGTACTCTGAGCCCCTAGAGGTCCGACCTTGGCCCTACAAAAATTCGACATTAAATACACGGTGAGTTCCCGTATCTAGTTATTATTTGCTCATAATTGCGGATTATAGATTATAAAAAAAATTTCTGTCGAAGCTCCTCTTTTCTATAAGAGTACTCAATGAAATTTAGAAATCATTGCACTTAGTGACTGCATTTTGCATGACTCACTTTTAATGTTTGATTAAATTAAACTTCATGTCCTTTTATTCGGTATCGCTTTTCAACTGCACTTGTATCCTGGCGACGAGTCGACGTGATGTCCTTTACATCGAAGCTTCAAATTAAATGGTTATTGTTTTACGAATCAGACCACCTTCTTTATCCTAGAGGGATTTTGGCTGTGATTAACCTTACTTCAAACGAATCATCTATTCATTCATTCCTTGTTTCATGTTTACCTTATGTTTATGTGTCATATGATGCATTTCTGTGATATTTTACTTCTACAAATGTTACACAATATCTAGTCGTAATAGTGCAAAAGTATGCAGAACAGAGAGAAATGTCGTACAATTTTTCGAGAGCCAACACCGGCACGTCGAATATCAGCTCGAATTTCTTATGGCAATTTTAGCGGTTTCATGAGGAACTTAGAAGTTTAGTAGAATTTAGTGCTCTGCATTATTTACCTGCTTGCGAAAGCAGCATTTAATGCGGCTATCCGGCGTTCCGTTACCTTTAAGCTGCGCTCAAAGGCGCTTCTACACGTTACCACGCAACGAATCTTAGCTACAAGCTGTTTTTTCAGCCCTCTCAACTATTCCAATGTTTCAGTCCAATCAGTTTCTCTATTTCGTCAAACCACCTTACCAAACAAACGATTTTCTTTGCAGCCGTCAGAAAAAAAAATTGCCGGGGTTCTTTTTGTTGCCCGTGAAATTACTTAAAGAGAATATTTTGTATGAGACTTGAAAGAAGTTCCCACTTCTTTGAATAAAGTTCTAAAGTTTTGACGTGCAATCAATAGACAAAGACCTGACGACACCACAGTTGGATCGCCTCTTTAACACTTTACAATCTACCACCTAAAATATTCAAGGTGCTCCATGGAGCTGATAAATTCATCCACAATGCTTTCGCTTTAAATCGCCCATAGCAGACGCGCACACATACACATACACATGCATGGGTGCGCACGTACCACCTGCCTATACCTGCGCACGCCTACGCGCTCACACGCCCGCATGCCAGCGCCACACCACATGTGAACGTACCACGACATACACACACACACCACACGTGGACGCACGTCGACACACACACCACAAACGTACTACATAAATCCGCGCGCATACGCGCACATATACACCCATACACACACGCACATGCCACACGCCCAAACACATGCACACGCAGACACACACAGACACACCACGAATATACTCAAACACGTACGCAGCTTTCTATTCCTCAAACGGAAAATTAATTTTCCTAAACCAATCATCAAAGGAAATGATGGACGTATAGGAGAACTCGGCTGTTGACCACGAAACTTAACTAAACTATAATACGTATGCGACGACCAGATCCAAATATTTTGAGTCTCAGTTGTCAGTGTGGAATAAGTCAAAAAAAGAGAATGCCCAAAAGTTCGCCTAATCATTCTAATCAGAAAACAATGAACGACTCGTTTTGTGCTTACGGTTTGAAAGTATTGTGCATATGAGAATCGCATCATTACAATGCCTTCAGGAAGTGATGCTCCACATCCGTTTTCGTTATGATTGGTGAGAAAAATAAGCCGACATCAGTGCACAATCTATTTTTTCTTCTTGCCCATCAATAGCGTTGGACTTAAATTATTCGACCTCTTAAAAAACATTTTAAACAAATTGTATTCAAAAAGCCACTTGAGACATATTGAGGTGTTGTTATCTCAAGCACTTATGAAAAGAGCTATCATGAATTCGCCACTAACAATCTCAAAACTTCATTTACATTACAATCCTATCGACTTCTACTTTACCTAATTACGAATTCTACTGATTCACCTTTCGGAATGCATTTCGCATTAATGTATTTGAGGATGGAGTGGAACGTTATGCTAAACGATGTAAAGATGTCTAACTTTCTTTTTAAAAATTCCTCTACGCCCGATAAGAAATTGTTTATCACATTATAAATTTTAGAAAGCGACGATGAAAATTAAGAAACTTTTGAGAGAAATAGTTTTTAGGGCTTATTTGTGTCTCAAAAGATGAAGCAAATGCACTAATTATATATCGATATTTGTGGGTAATATCATTGTTTGCTTTTGAGATGATAAATATGTCGAATCGCTTAGAAGAAGAGTTCGATGCGCAATGATGAGTCTACATAATATATATGCAAAAGGGCGCGATGAAAGTGTGTAGCCGATCGGTGAAGGGAACAAATTTAATTAATCGACCTAAAACGAGTATGGGCAATGCGGTCTGAAATCGGCCCTAATTGTTTCCGTCTTTTGGCTCCTTGATCGCATATGAGGACCACCATACATTTATAACACCCCTTCTGGCTGGTTGCTTGTTTAGCAACATCGCATATGCGATCATCTCATCTTATATAATAAACCATACTTTCATAAGTGTGCGACATAATACGACAAGTGCGTAATCTTCACCTGAGCGCAAATTTAAATCCATAATGATCGATAGTTATTTCTTTATCATTTTATTTACGACCACTTTCTTTAAAGCGTTAGTTAGGATCGATTTAAAAAAAACTGTTCATGAAGTGAGTCAACTACTATCGTTGCTACTGCGCGACATTGTTCGATGTGGGCATCATATTTGAATTAAAATGATCAAGTATATGTATCACTGCAGTATATCTATTTCCCACTTAGCTAATTGGCATTGATGAATGAATACTTACGAAATGTGTGCAACTTCTTTAGCGCATTGAATTTTGCGTGATCGATTTCGACTTAAGCGTTTAATTTTTCAATCTTTAGTGAATGTGTTTTTTCGTATAATTTTTATAGAGTCCAAAACGAAAAACATTTCACAAGCGGCTGACATTTCATTATCCGGCAATGCGGTAGAGCTTCGCCCTTTTGCTCCTCATTGAGCTCTACTTTTCAATTTTCTTTAATTTTTTTTCGCATATCGCCCTCTTGACAATAACAAACAATAAAATTCTGCAAGAAGAAAATATGTAGCTGACTTTTTTTAAAACAGTATGATAAGCTTTCTCAGATGATTCCTTTACACGTACACTATTTTACAACATAGATTTTAAATGGCTAGAAGTCTGGTGCATTGCGCTCATCAACCTCATTTTCTTCAAAAATCGCGCTTTCATTGAGTTGCCCTTCGAGTAACCCTGTGGTCAGTAATTTTTTATCGAATTATTCGCATGTGGCATTTGAATCACTAACGGGACATATGACATAAACTCTTTTATGATATAAATTCTTGCAAAATTCAGCGTTCGTTGACCGATCGGTCGACTATTTGAATGAATTTTGAAAGGTCCTTTATCAATTATGCTTGATAGCACATTGAGTCACTAAATCCCTCTCGTTTGGCAACTATACACATAACGTATAAGCACATGCATACTAGTGTGTTAATTCTACTCGCATACATCTAAATATACACATTTTGCAATAGGCATCGAAAATAAAACCTCACTCAAATTTTCCAAGTTCTTGAATTTCACCTCACAATGAGCTACACGTGAAACGCAAGCGTTCTATTTGCATAGCTTCCTAGAAAAACTGCACCTCTTAACCAATTCTACACAGATGGACAAATCATTGAAGTGAGTAGCGATGCGAAACTGATGAATTATATGCTAAAATATCAATTTCACGCTTACATCAGATACTCCTGTTTTCAAGCTGCTCTTATTTTTAATCCCTGTTTTATTCCCATATTTTCTAATAAAGAAATTTTTAGTTGTCGTGCTTACTCGACCCAACGGATATAAGAGGCTTTATTTTTTCTTCAAAGTGGTAATTATAAAAACATACCACTGTTAATGATAGACTTCTTATCAAAATCGTCTTAATAGACGTAAAATTTTCGTTGAGAATTCAATGAGTGCAAACTGTTAAAAAATTGTGCCAAATATTTCGTTCGCTTACGTGCTACGGCATATAAGCGAAGAATGTATTGCTGTTAGCAATTGATTATTTCAGAGAGTGCTATTTCTTACGCACCTCAATGATTCTTTTTGTGCATGTTCTTTGCCAGTGGTGTGTGTTTTTCGCTAGCTTAGCGTAGTTTTTTTTAACGGCGCTAGGTAGAATTATGGCCCTCTCGAATGTCTAATTTTGTGATGCTCTCTCCTCTTTTTTTTTTTTTTAAACCATCAACCTGCAGCACGTAAAACAATAGAAAAAAATGTCAGTGAGGATGCGGCAAAAGTTTCATGTACGTTTTATATCAAATAGCGAGCAGAATTCATAAATTTGCAATTGGTGATCCTCAGTGATGCCGAAATTTTTCGAAGGAATTATGCAAAGTTCGCGATCCCAATAATAGCGTCAACCATCATTAGTTAATAAACGATGCAAATCAACAATACGAAATATGTGATTCATAAAAATTCATGAGGATCGCAATTAATTCATTTTTTGTTGACAATGACATGACGGTAGTTGTTTTGCAATTCGCACATTGCCGCCTATCGGAATGAATAGGAGAAGGAGGTAAATCCGCCCCACCACAAAACATGTCATTACATCGTTCGGTTAGTAGGAGCATCATTGAAGGGGTGAGTCGTTTTCAGTTGCAGGTGTTGTGTGCTTTGTGATATTATATGAGTTAAATATGAATAGAGCGCTTTGAGTTTTGTGATGCTTTAATGGTGTTGAAGGGGGGGGGGGGGGGGGGGGAGAGAGAGAGAGAGAAATAAACGCAGCAATACGATAGAAATAATTTTTGCAAAGAGGAGACTTTTGGGGTGGAATTTCTTTTGTAGCGATGACTGCAGTTTGCTCAACAATAATTACTTAAAATCACGACGAAACGATCATAGTTTTTATGCGATGCTATTGCGCCATGCTCATTTCCGCTCTCAAATGTTGAGCTATTCCGCTTGAGCTATTCAGGATATTGGGAAATTTTTCCCACGCTTTCCATAAAAGAAAACCACTATTGCGCTTAGTCGAAGATTTATTCAATTGCCGCCGCCTCCTTGCAATATGAATAGATCCCATTCTAAAGACAGCATCACTATGAAATTTACATAGCATTTGCAATTGCACTCTTTGTTGTCATCACAAAAACTTATACTTCTGCTATATTAGAAAAAAAAGGTCTTTTAATGCCATCTTTACACTTCAGGCTTCTTATATCTTCCTCTTTCTCTATAAAAACATAAAGAAACATTAAGTTAAACTTTTCAGGGTTATCAACTTTCTTATCAATCAGCCATAAATTAAGCAGTCCGATTTTCTATTTCAGGATTTAAAAAAAATACCATTTGCAAGATAGATTGCTTCGTTTGAACGTGATTAGCATTAACCTCAGGCAATATTTTTATTGAAGACTTGACAAGCAAGTTGCTTCAAAGAAGTTAGTTCACTTGAAACACTTTAAAATGCTCCTCATCTTTCGATAATAAAAACATAAGTAAACATATAGCAATCTCTATGCCGCATAGAGTAGTTTTGTAGAATCGCTCAATCTTGCAGAAAGGATAGAAAAAAACTCTTAATAGAGTTTACACAGTGTTTATGTAAAGCATATTCTATAAGCAAAACGCTTATGAGTTTTGCCAAGCAGACGTTTGCTTCAGAAAATATTTTTTGCCTCGGGCTGTTTCACTTGCTGGTCGAGGTGGCGGCGGTTTGTTGAGGGCATGATGGAGGAACAGCTTGTCAGCGCCCAGCATCGTGCAACTCCGCCCATGCTAGAGCACTGCTCCACCCACCAGCATTTCTGTGCTCAATATTCGCGCGTGTATCGCCACCATCAATGTGGCCTGTCGCATCAAACTGGCTACGTGAAAGATGTCGATTCACTTTTGCAGAACCGTCAATTTTGATTTTTTTTTTTTTTTTCATAAACATCTGCATCGAATAGTAAATGATAGTCAGAGTTGGGAAACATTGATTCATGAGGTCATATGAATGACCACCCAGGTGGTGGTCATTTTATCGTTTGATATTCTGCATGTTGTAGATTTGAGTATTTTTGAGTTTCTTTTTCATTTTTCCGCTGCCTTCACTTTCGAAGAGTTTTCGGTTTATAATGGACAAATCTCCACCTAGTAAGACATTCACAAATAGACCAATCCTTTCTGAGTGAGTATTAGAAGAACGAAATTCTCAGTTCATTCTCATTGAATACCACAGACAGATTTCTATTGCTTTTATATTTTGCTGTATTAACCTTCAGAGTTCCAATTCTCTATCCTTGTTTAAAAATCCGCACCCTTTACAGTTAGTCATTGCGCAAGACTTCCACCGGTTTTCTTGGGATTGAGTATTTCAAGTATTCTCATATGACAAGATTTTGTTCTTCGATATTTATTGTTGATTTGGTGCAATGAGTCTTTGTTATTGTTTTGCTGATTATAGTCTAACATCTTTCCTCATCGCTAGCAAAATTTATTTCGTTGAAGTTGATCGATTTTCATTAATTTTGAAGATGAAAATAACATAGAAATTGCAATTAATGTCTTCAATAAAAGTATTAATACTGTCGTTGCAGCAATTTAGCATTAGGATATTACGCACCCATATGATTATATTGCACAGTATAATTGGATGGTCAAAGATGACACACGTTGTGTTAAGTGTTTGCACAGCAGGAAATAAATTTTTCGACATTGCTATGAGTATTTAAATGAATTCATAAAGATATTTAGCAAAAAAATTTTCTAATATTTGTTCCACTGCGGTATGTTTAACTCTTATAGTAGTAACTATCGTAGATTTTAAAAAACGATAGGAAAACCACCGCATTGATGTATGGTTCTTATGTCTTATTAGGGTGATCTCTATATGCTGAGTGTTGCAGCGCGCAGCTGCAAATAAAGAACTCTGCAAAGAAACTATCGGAAAAGCATGCAGGTGTCAATAGATAGAAGCCAACAAATTTCTTGGCCAACAAAATTACGGAAATGAAACCACTTTCGAGATTAAGTTTCACAAACACGCATTTCGGAAACGATTCATTGAACAACCTTATGCTATTTAATAATTCGTCGTTTTTCTCTGCTATTATATGTTGAGTTGATTTTTTGTGGATGAGATCAACTGGCTGTATATTATGACGATTTTTACTGTACAAATGGCTCACTTTGTACTATTTACTTGATTGTTGGATGGTTGTACAAATGATGAACGTGGACACTACTTGATGGTAATTTCTTACTATTGCAGAAGTCCAAGACCTGTGGTGGTGAGGAACTATGAATGCTTGAAATATGGGAAATAAAAGTTCAGAAATAAAATCTTAGTGAAAACCTGTGATTAAAAGGAAACAAAATCTCCGCTAGTGACCGTAAAAAGTCGTTGTTGCGATCCATTCAGGAGCAGAGGTGTTGGTGATCATGTTTTGACGCGTGCCGAGCAAGTTCGGCGACGCAAACAAAAAGGTTTAATCGCGCGATGCGCATCAAATGAACTTGTAATTGCGGCTGCAACCCTCTTCGCAACATCCGGCGTCTGCCCTTTGTGTGTTTCGGCGCTCCATTCTTGCCCATCTTACCGACCATTAGTGATGGCCATATACCTCGCATTTTTGTCGCTATATCGTCAAGCAGTTCGTCGACCAGTAAACACTTCCCTGTCCTCGTGTGCATCAACTGTCACGCCTATTTTTAAAATGCAAACCATTCCAGTTTTCTCTCGGTTTCCTTCTTCTAAGATAAACGCATAAAGGGCTTAACTGAAGCCTTTAACGTCAGCTCTTAACTTTTTTTGTATCCTACGGCATTTAGCTTTACTAACAGTTTTTCCAGTATTCTCAGATGCGGATTCATTCTTGACGAGAACATACTGGAAGACCTTTTGCCTCATTCCTAAAACTCGGTGATTTGGTCCCATTATTCCCCCATGCATTCTCTCTGGCTTTTTTAAAATGGAAATTTTCATATTTTTCGAATTTAATGAAATGTTTACAATATATAGGTCGAGAACATCTTTCTTTATTGTTGGTGTGAAGGAAGGTGGAGGGGGGGGGGGGAGGGGTGGAGAAGGTGGTAGAGAAGTATGGAGAACTTTTAGAAGGGATTTTATATTCAATGAGCACTTTTTTTTTCATTATTTAATTATTTACAAATTCACTTACCAAAAAGAAAAAAGACCAATTAAAGCATTCTTTAAAAAATAAATTGTACACATTGAAATAAATAGGTAAAAGCCTCTCATTAATTATATTTTTTGCTACTGCAAGAATCTCGTTTAAATGCGTAAACAACGCTTTATGTTTATCTATCAGAAACATTTAGTTGCTTTAGCATAACAAATTTTCTAATATGCGATGAGACAGCTGCTTAGATTTGTGAACGCCGCTTTGAGTGATCGCTGTTGATCCTATGCGTCCACCCTAAATTCATCCAAAAATATCTGCAATCAATTCATCGCACTCTTCCATATGTATTTTCTTTAAAGAACATCTAGACGAGTATCTTAGCACGATGAAATTGATTCCATTAGAGATAGCTCGAATCGAACATTATAAAAATTAAAGATTTGATATTGTAATAGTGCTGGATTGATTGGAAAAGCCGGAATGAGACTATCGCAACATCATGTTTGACAGATATGCATAACATTGTCCCTGAGTTAATTCTAAACGAGTGAACGATTTTCAAACGAAAGCTATTCACTTCATAAGAACTATGAAGTTGTGATACTAATTGGAAAGGACGACAATAAATTTGCTTATCGTTTGATAGACGAATTTTCTCGTGATGCAGTGATAATTCGAATTGTTACTTCCGTTTATTTCTGAGCATATGTGAATATGATTGAAAAAAAAAGGTTTTTTGTGCAAGAACAATTGTTCTAAGATCGGAAATTTTTCACGATCATCGTTGTATGCGTGTGTGATAATATATTTAGTAATGATAAAAGTAATATTAATAATACAATTTAATATATTTGATAATATAATAATATAGTTGATAATAATAAAAATAATATGTTTAATAATATTTGATAATAGTAATAATATAATATAAAAAATCACCAGAGACTTCATATTCGTTTGAAGATAATATATAAAAGATAACAGTAATATTGTGCCTATTTGATACGATAGCTAAAATATATCTTCATAGAAAGCGCTCATTTATTTTAAAAGGAATCATAAGTACCGCATCCTTCTCCCTACATACTGCGGTTTTTTTCTGCAATAAATAACTCTGCCATCATAAAAATGTAAACTGTAATAGAATAACAAAATTTTTCAAGTATACTTATTGAGCTGTAATTGTACAATGAAATATGATATTTTTAGGTGACGATTATAGTGCGTTTCTTTAAAGTTTGCAATAGATATGTGCTATTAGTTTTTCATTGATTAGTTGCTATGTTCATGTTTTTATGGTTAGTTACTATTCGTTTGTTTGTCTCACAAAAAACACTCAAATTCCGAAGTAGTAACTACCCTGCATAGAATATTATTTATTCATTTTCGAACTTATCTATAAGAATAAAAAACTACTTTTCTAAAAATCCTTGTGCCTGAATCACTTCCTTCCCTTTCCTCAGCAAGCCAAGCATCTTCTCCCATATTTCTTAGCAACCCAAATTTTTGACTGAGTAGAAATACTTGTATAGAGCAGGATGAAATGGCGAGCATTAGAACCATCTATTTTTATGTACTCATGTATCGACATTAACAATGAGCATTTAAGCGATGCAATGTTGACAAGAGTGCAATTGTTGATCGGATATTCCTTCAGTGATTGCCTTTATAACTAGCCATCTCTCTTTATTGGTGGGTACAACCATGTGCCTTCTAATGATCACATATAAATTATCTGTGCATGTAACAAGCGGAAATTAGTGACCATCAATGATACGACGTGTGTGGTTAAAATCCGATATGCACTATCCACCATGAAATGTACTAATCACCCATAAGCGTGAGTGACATTCGCGCACCTCATCACGAATCTACATAGACGTTAAATTGCACGGATTACTGCTGCAGCGAATCAGAATTGCGGTAAGCATGATCGTGCATTATGCATCGTTCATCTTTGATGCACAATGTCCACACCGCTCGTAGACCAATTATTTACCAATAAAGCACTCAAAATACATATGTTATTCTAACGCTGCATACATAAAAAATACGCAATCTTCTATTTGCACTTCGTTGTGACAGGTGGCTTGACGATTCTGTACTTCGCAATAATATCCTGACTGTCTGAGAGCTACGTCACTGATAATTGAACCAAAGCACGCGCTAGTTGTTTTTGCGTTTTCACGATGAAAGCAGTAGTAGCCGACGTGAGGTGTTGTAGCTCTATACTATAGATCACCGTAGGGCCATAGCTCCTACTTAAGTTGTATAATGCTCGCGAAAATGCGAAATAGTTGAGTGAGACGGTGTTGAATAATTAACCAAAGATCGAGATTACGCCGGTATCGGAAGAAGGGAACTGAGCGCAGCTGAATGATGCAGTACGCTTCGCTGAGCAACAGCATGCGCACACTGCATCCCCTGATAGCGGGTGTGTGTGTGTGTGTGTGTTTGCGTGTGTGTGCAGAGGTCGGAACGCTGAGGCGATTAAACTCGGAGTAGTGACGAAACGCGAATTTCAAACGATAGCGTCCAGTCGTGGACGCTAGCCAGGGCAACACGCCATGTCCATCAGATATTCACATCATTTGCGGGCGTGAAAACGTCGGTTATTCGTTGAAGCGGCCAGTTTTTGGTTCGCTAATATCTTAGGGCAAAAGCATCACGTTTCTCTCTTGTCGTCTTCGTTATCACCAACGTCAGACAGACGCATATCTTTCAGACATGTCTCGATCTCGACATCATTTCACATTTTCTTTCTTCTTTGTTGCCTCATGCATCATTTTGCATTTGTGCAGTGACCGTGTCAATCATATTCCTCATTGCATCGTGCAAACTATAGTTTCCACTAAATTTAATGAGCATGTCGTTATTCGCACCGAATAAGACAAATTATTTCCTCTGAGTGTGAAGTTGCCATTCCTCATTCCTAACTGTCAATGTTGATCAATAGCCGTATCATCGTTTCCTTCTTCAATCCTGCTGTTTCTTCATTCTTTGTAACTCTACCGTATATGAACGCAACCAACTTCCTCGGCTTGGACTCGATCGTAGTGGAAATGCCTCGATGTGATTATACGGAAAACCCCTATGACAGCAATACTTTGAAAAAATATGATATAATTTGCTGCTGTAATTTGCATATCTACGCGATTAAATCTTAGCTAAATACAGATGATACGATTAGGCGAGCTGCTCGGAAATAGCCTTACAAAATGCTGAAGTTTGAGACAATTAGAAATCCAAAACAAAAGAATTTTTTGACTGCACTTTTTTAGAAACGTCCCTATTCGTTTTTTTTTTAAATTTTACGAGTTGATTGTGTTTATCGAGCAGATATCATCCTCCAAATAAGTGAAAACAGAAAAGCATTCTTTCTTTGTGAATATGAAGCACTTCTGAAGGGTCGATTGATTAGTGATCGAGTGACAGCTTTCGCTGGTTCCTTGTCATTTGAGTTGGTGGCTAGGCGTCATTGGGGATAGTCAGTTTGTTATTTCATTGCCCGTTGATGATTGTTGAAGCTAGCAAATCTTATGTGTTGCTCAATGCTTTGCATTCGTTTAAAAGTTGAAGTTTGCTAAGCGCAAAAGTTTAAGTGATTTACAAAAAACAAAAAATGCGCTTTAGTGAATTTGGTGGTGATTTTCTTGAAAATCGCGAAGCTCATATTCATCGTGTTTTGTGCATATAATTTACAGCATCACGTATCGCGCTAATTTTTTTTCCCAACATTTAGATCTTGGGACCTCGAAATATACGGGATGATTTGGATCAATGTATTTACATCTTTTACTAAGTTATGCTAGATAAATCTCTAATCTATTCGCTTATTCAAAATCTCGAATTCGATCAAAGGTACCTCGCATTTAAGTTAGCAAGTTTCAATATATTTGTTGATTTATTACGATTTCAAATTTTCTTTTTTCAAACGTCGTTGCTGATTTTCAGCGTAATCCCTTAAAAATTGCATACTAGCAGCTGCCATCAATGGAAAGGGTGTGCGCCAAACTACAGTAACGTTACGTATGAAACTGTCTACTGGACTAACGAATCGTTTATCAAATTAAAAGAGATACCGCCTCTATTTGTGTGCTATAAGAGAGATGTGGACGCCGAACAAGACTACATGGTGGGTGGCATGAAATGAGCCATACAGGCAGCCGCCATATGCATTGTTCACAAAGGTGTATGGGTGTGATATTGCAGGAAGTGCAGCATTGTGCAATCATTGAGTACGAGCATTCCGCTCGTACGCACATTTCACGTCGGCCAACTTTTTTTTACTGACAACATGACAACGGGCTCACGTTCATCAAAAATTTCTTTCGTTTCACTATTTCACTACGCGAAATTCGAGCATCTCAGCAAAATGCTTTCTTTTCGTAATGAATTCATCCACCTGTTTCTCTTTTACTCTCTTGTTTTGTGGTTTTGCAATTATCTTTTCGTAGCTACACTCAGCTTGTGTAGCATTTGCATTGCTTGAATGCTGCACCCTCTTCTCCTTCCTCCTTTCTCCCCTCTCCTACCCCTCCCCCCAAAAAAACATTTGGGACGAACTTGCAACATCAATATTTCTAGATTCCAGCTAGCAGTTCTATCTAAAATAAATGCTATGATCAACCATGGTCTAAGGATTTTCTCTGCGAAGAATGATAGTAGCGAGCGGTTTTTGAACGGAATGATGAGGTTGTTTGTACGAAACATTTATTATCAATTCCAGTTTGATAACATTATTGCTGATTAATTGCTAACGCTGAGCTCGTTTCATCAAATTTGCAGATTCCATATATCAGTGATTTCCCACAAGCATCGACTGCACTACTTTCTCTAATTATATTTCTTGCTGCTCGGAAAAAAAGTTGCTTACCATTCCATTTATTCCTCTTTCTTTAATATCAGTGTTGAATAGCTAAATAGCTAGACGAGATGAAACACTTGTCAATTGCTTTGTTAGATTTACCAACGTTTTGCTAGGTTCATCAAAGAGTAATATGATTTGATGGGTGTGCTAATCTGATGACTGAAATGTCCGCTGAGATTTGCACGCGTTATGCCGGATGTCAACCTAACAACTTCTTTTTGTGGCAAAAATCAAAGCATTTTATTGACAAGCAAAGAGTGCATTTTTCTCCTAATGCTCATGTTATCAACATTAACCGCTGGAAATGCTTTAATTTACTGAAGCGTAAAAATTTCGTCAAAGCAGAAGTTGCGATTGGAGGAAGGAACGGCTATATAGAGATACCAAATTTCCGCATGGGTTTTTTCATATCAGAAATTTCCTAATTTTTTTCCAGTTCAAGAAGGAAGAAAAATTGAAGAAGTCAAAGTTTGAAGCTTACGCTTGTCACGAGATCTAGAATCGCTGCTTATCTTTGAGTGAGAGGCGTCGCTATATTTTGACCGATTGAGCCATTTACTCGCGCTGTCCACTCGCCCCTAATATTAATGATGGATCATCGCTGATCGCACGTTGCGTTGTTCCCGCTTCGACTCACAGACTCTCTTTTCTTCCTGACGTTTCTGAGTTGTTTTTGGCCAGCTGCAGGATGGACAGTTCCCTAAGCATGTATAGATTTGCCTTTGTATCGGCATATCTTGTACCTGTTTCGAACTGCCACCAGATTCGAATTTCCTTTGTTGATTGAATAAAGTTAGTGATGTCCCTCATTTGTTTGTTAATGAAAGCTCGCTCTGAACGCTGCACTACAAGATCGCTTTGAGATCTCACCTAGCGACAGATAAAAATTGAGGAGATAATTTTCTGGGATTTGATACGCTTTCGAGCAACTTAAAGAAGCGCGTTATGTGCCGCTCATCCATGAGGAGCATGTTCAGCGTTTTTCTAGAGGAAACAATCAACAACATATGTTAAAACTTGTTATTGTCAAATTCAGTAGCGCTGTCGTCGATCAACATTCAACTTTTTGTGCGCCATAAATGATTGTCGCTGAAATGATACTGTCATGCAACGTTTACTACTCCTTAATTTACGCAGTATTAGAACAATGCTCGACAAGGCGGTAAATATTTAATTCCCGCAACTCGCTAACTGAAAGCAAAAACTCGCTGTCCTAGTCTACCTTTTCCCCTTCCGAGTGAGCATGTTTTTGTGACAAAAAGAAGCGCGACTCGACGATGGCGCTGCGCGAAAAAAGGACGTCATCGACAGTGTTCTTTACACGTTTGAAACGTAGTTATGAGTGATCGGGTGGTGCGATTCATGTGAGTAGCCAAAACGCAGTGTTTGCCAATTTTATTTGGCAACGCCGTGCGTTGTTGCCACCGTCGATTGATGGCCTTCGCTAATCCTATTGCGTATTGCGCCTTATTTCGCCCTCCTAATTCGCTCTTTTTCGGCGTTTTTTTTTTTTTTTTTTTTTTTTTTTTTTTTTTTAAAATCGCGCATTCAATAAACATCGTCCGCGTTTCACAACGCCAATAATTGCATCATAATGCGCTACTCGTTTTTGAGCGAAGATAACAATAAACAAATTATCTTTTTCTATTAAGATCATTGCCTTCCTTCAAATTACACAATCATACTTTTATAGTCGATATTGTTGCCGTACAATATATCTTACTATTATACTTTTTCAGTATACTAGTATATATATATTGTATTCACTGCCATCAAACTGCAGAATTATTGTTTATTCATTCTATGCGGTTTCACTTCGTGCTTAAATTTTGAAGCGTTCATTGAAAGTATAATAGTGCGCTACGTTAAAATTTAATTTTTGTGCAGCTATGATTTTATACTACATCTTAACATTTGATAACATTTCTCTCAAGTGCGAATGGCGCTGTATATTGTATAGAAGTGCTTAATGTGCATAAGTCTTCAATAAATTCCAATTTGAAAAAATTCATACAAAACGGATATGCGCAGTTCAGTCCCAAGAAATCCTCTGGTTATTTTCATTCACATTTTTCATCCAAATATTTCATTAAAAAATCTCACTTAATGCTCATTTAAATTTGCACATGCGTTGCTGATAGCAATTTGTTGTTAGACTAGAAATAATCTTTTGAGCTCGCTATATAGATTCTTGGCGTTACTTTTACAATTTTCGGTGGCCGGAAATGTATCAGCAATGTAATTAATTTCGTCGAATGAACGTTTTTTGGCGGAAGTTTAAAGAAAACTCCGCTTACGAAGTAGGTAACAGATCGGCAATCCAACGAGGGATTTATTATTTCTAAAGTATATTCATAAATTTTCTGAGCAATAATACTAGATTCAGGATATCGCAACGAATATCACTTATCGAGTAACGACGCAAAGCTGCACAATTTATTGTTGCATGAAAGATTTTCTGCATTTTCACGAAGTCATTTCGAAAAATAAGGAAGAAATTTTTCGGACAAAAAGAAAGCCATTTGAATCGTAAATATTACACGATAAAAATAAATATTACATAACAAAAATAGAGTATATGAAGAAATTTGTGAATTTAGATGTAGTCGTATTTGCTCACTGATTTATGTGCGATATCGTGTTATGCACTCTGCGATGTGCATCCTCAGCAACCGGCAATTAGTTGCTATATCGCATCAAGGGCGTCTAAAATGAGGCATCGCGCAAACTTCTCATCATATGTGATAGAGTGATGTCTTCATGTTTATTTGCATAAAACTTCTCTCATTTTATTGATTCAAAGTAATGCAAATCTCTTCAAAAATTAATAAGAATCGAGGAAAATTCTTTTTATGCGTAAGAAATAATAGCTGCAAAAGAAAAAAGATTCATTATTGCTGTTTTTTTTTCTCTGCACATATGTGTCTTTCTCTTTTTTTGTGCAAATATGCGTATTATATTATTCACCTATGTGCTTATTAAAAAATTCAAATGCCCATCCTACTGTGGTTGATCGATTGGTTTTACCGCAGTTTTGAAATTTGTAGACCCTGGTTCGAATCTAGCATGCTGAATGGTTTTGCATTTATTTGTACTCATTTGTGCAAAATTCCATTTTCATAAGTCTCTTTGCGACCTGCATCATTGCAAGTACAGCAATGAATGGCGAGCCCCATTAGCGTTTCAGCCTATTTGTTAAGCTCCATTATCTCTTTCGTTGCATTCTGTGTGATTATGTGTTTATTATAATTGCAATAAAACGTGCAGCTAAATCACCCAATTATATGCATTCTAACTTTCTTTTTTTTTAATAGCGAAAGCGTTTCATCAATGATTCTCTTCATTTCCACTCATTCTAAAAGTTAATCTGGCAAGCCACATATCGTTTACAGCATTTGATCATCATCAGTTTATGGAAAGTCAAGCGTTAAAAGACTATGGATGTGAAACTGAATGATGGTCGGAGTCAGCGTTGGATTTAATCTGTGAACGCCTCAGCGAACTTAACTACATGACGGTGCAATGCGGGCTGGTTTCGCGAATATGATGTTGTTTGTCTGCATGGTTTGAATGGCAGTAAAATGCAGTAAGATAGAGGAAGATATGTGGTGCTATTTTGGCAGGTCGACGAGAAGAGACGGGGGAAGGACGGAGGTGTCTACTGTTGATTTGATGTCTTAGTATGCATATCTTTTATGTTAACGAGAGTGATGGCATTCGATGTGTGAACGGCTTCTTTGTGACGCATAAATTTTTAATGATCGATTTTTGCTGGACCCTCAAAGAAAAGAGCTTCCCAATTTCCGGCCACTGTTGCTGTCGCAGAAAGAAGCAACGTTTTCCGGCTTTTTGGCATCGACTAATTTCGCCTCGTGGATGGACAAAGTACACACAATTGTGGGCCTGGTCGTTGCCCTTAGCGCCGCGCAATCGACCAACCGTTCACGCAGTTGCCTTTTGTTTTCACGTTTTCGCCGGGCCGGGTCACTTGTCAAGTTTCGTTCTTCTTTGAATGTCAATTTCCCCCTCTGGCTGGCACGTAGGAAATTGCTGAGTGATTGCCGGACAACAGACACTCCCACGTGCATCAACATCGCACACTTCCAGCACTTCACAACTGCCCATCACAAAGTGCTTTTTTTATCGAAATTCCACCGCATTAAATATATTTAGTTAATTTTCTTTAATCGTCGCGTTCGTAGACGAGTGACGTTCGAAAATTACAGTTTTTTCTGATCTATGAAAATAGATGACGCTATCTGATTCAGCTATTCCGCCTGGAATATACGCTTTACACGTATTGCACGGTGCAATTAAACATCCAGGATATGTGGAGTGTGTATGTTCCCGTGTGTGAAGGTATTTTTTTGGACTGATAGAGACTGTGTGCTCATCACTTATCAGAGAGTGTTGCTCGCGCAATTATCGACA
Source organism: Ascaris suum (assembly GCA_013433145.1). Lineage (NCBI taxonomy): Eukaryota > Metazoa > Nematoda > Chromadorea > Rhabditida > Ascarididae > Ascaris > Ascaris suum. The sequence goes on from CM024187.1 coordinate 3,578,229, forward strand.
AGTCTTTGAACGTTCACATTACTGCTTTTTTATTTGACTATGAATGGGGACAATTTCGATGGGCTTTGAAGCTGGAAGGATATTAACCTAAGTGCTGAAGTCACGTCCTTCTTCCCCTTCTTCCAAGAAGGTTTTTTACCATGAGGAAGCTTCTTTGGGTGAAAACACATATTAAACTATACTTCCGGCATTCCCCTCTCCACCTTTTTTCTTGGCCGTGTATCCTTTTATCACACAGTATTTGGGAGTGCTATAATGTTGGAAGACTTCGCCTGTAGCATGTCGAGGTGTAAATAAATGATGGACTTGTTATGAGTAAGAAACTCATGAAAACATTCAGTAATTATGATAATGGATCAGCTGGCTGTAGTAGTAGGAGCGTAGGCTATAGCTTGTTGCAGCAAGCTCTAGCAGGAGCAGCAGGAATGGATAATACGCTCTGATGATTAGCGCTATGTTCGATTCGGTGATGTCGGCGGAAGGAAGATTGCTGCATCGATGTTGAGATGACTCTGAGGTCGTATGGCTTCGCATCAAAAGAGTGCTTCTTGCTCATTACGTTGTGTTTCTGTTGGCGTCAAGCGCTTTGCACATACACAATCGTTGGATTTAATGTGGTGGTCATGCGCAATTGCCAACACTAAGGTCAATTCGTTTTACGAGAGCGAGCCAACGATTCGATTGTCTCCTTGGGTGCTTTGGCGTTCGCGTGAAATTTGTGGCGTTCGCAGCTGCTTCCGGATTATCCTCACTGCTTCATCCCAATTACTTCATCCAATAATCTCTGCCTATTCGACACCACTTCCCACTTCTTAGTCCAATCGACTAACAACAAATTGCTCAATGCTCACTTATAAAAACTAAGCGAACGGAGCGAATCTGTTGCTTGTGTTTCATCTTTTCTTGATATGCTCTCGTTCGCTGTAATTTCTCGTTGCAACTTTCGTTGATATAAGAGGATACCTACTATAGATATGCAGCAATGCCACCTTTCACGTGCACCTTATCTTCAATTCTGTCCGACGTTAATGACATCATTCCAGCGAATTCTCAGATGACAGGTAACTTGCTGTCGAAAATCTTTTCCGGATCGGAATTTAACAAAGCCTTTCCTTGTTCATTAACAAAAATGAAAAGTGGCATTGCGAAAAGTGATGCATGTTTTGTTTAGGTTCACAAACGACTGCTACGTTACACACAAAACTAGTTCTATTGCGTGAAAGGATTAAACAGCGGTAATTCAATTGCTCAGGTTCCACTCCATTCATAGATCGGTCATCACGGCAGCGTATCGTGTGGAAATTTTCCTCATGAAAAAATAAATTACAATAAAAAGAAGTACCACATTTTGTTGCAGCCTTTTGAATAGCACCAACCTGGAACACTGCCTGCAAAAACTGATACTCTATCGCTAGAGAGTTCGAGCTCTACGAGCAAATCTTTCTTAAGCAGTGAACCTTTCAAATCTTCCAAAGCTTTCTTACAAATTCAAGAACGAAGCAATGCAAAACGGTTTCGTCGGCAGGAGCCTTTGATTAACCGGAATTGATGAAACTGTAGAACATTTCGCAACAGCGCGCTTTCATCGTGTATAGTTACACACGTACGAGATGACTAATTCATGATGGAGTATTGCTGCGCCTCATTATATCTGTCTACTTGTAGTATGCAGTATTTCACAGGATGCCACATAAGCGCACGCGTTGAGGTGAATAACTGCAGAAGAGCTCACGCCTCGTTTCAAAAATTTATCGGTCGAACTACGATTGCTTAGTTGAAAATTGTCGGATTTTTTATTTGCGTGGGTGCAGCGGATTGATGTTTCTTTTCTTGGTCGCTATAATTCAGTGTTATTGCCAAGACGCACAGTTGACTCAGTGGGCCAATATTTCATATGTTGTGTGCTTTTTATGAGGTTTTGAAATTTCTTCATTTTTATTCCTGCTAATTATCTCTTTAAAACTAGCTGACTCCTCAAACGAGTATTCATTTCTAAACATTTGCTTAGTCCTCTTGAAGTCTGCTCATTTATCGTTTTTGTGTGCTCCTTTGAAATTCGCAAAATACATGCTTATTGCATGCATGCTTCTTTAGTTTTGAAGAGTACGTTTTGTTTTATTTCTTTGAAGAAAACAGTGAAGAGGATGAATAAGATAGTTGGAATAATTCTTTCTACAAATACAGCATGAGGATTCATTCATTTTCATCCCATCATTTATTGCATACACTACTATGAACGATCGTTTTGTTTATTTGTTAAATCTAGCTGTTATTGGCGCAATGTTGATAGCACAAAGTCTATCGCATAGTGTTCGCTGCTCTTTCGCATTATCAGAATTTTCGTCTCGAATATTGTTGTTCTGTGAATAATGCTCGAAACTCTCTTCTTTCGCTCAACGAGTCACCTCTATAATATAAATCTTTCATTATATGCATTCGTATCATAAGGGCATTTGCATTATATCTCTTAATCGATGCTTCATTTGCAAAATATGTTCCTGGAAGTTCGAGTCGATTTTCATGCATTTATTGAATATAGGCGATGCGTTTTTTTTTTCGCTTACTGCACCAATCAGTTTGGGTTCATTTCAGCATAAGGGCGTATGCGATGGGCAAGGGCCTACTCCGTGTTCTTTTGCTAGTAGTTTTGTTAGCGAATGTTGTCTGGAACGCCATCACAACCAAAGGACGACATTTTAGCGTTAACGAAGGCGAAAGCGTTGAACTTCCTTGCAACGTCAAGGATCTCAGTGAGTTACACGTTTTACATTTTCTTATGGTTCATCTAATTTCCTCTACAGATGTCGCGACTGTAATGCGCCTTATTTCTAGCAATAATTTTTTGTGAATTGCAGCTAAACTCGATTTTGGATAGGCATATTTGATTGCTCCATACGGCGGCTCAAAGCGAATCAAATAAACATTAATCCTTTCAGCAATTCATTTCTCAGCTAGCGATCTGTTCATCCGCAAAAGGAAATTTACAGAACACAATTACACATCTTTAAGCAAACGGCTAGAGATTTCATCAATCGACAAAGAGCGTTAGATGAGGAAATTCAACGAATGCATCCCTAAGGCATCAATTATCCTCGAGTCGACTAGATGGGCCATTTCGGCTGTTTTTTATATGCCGCCTCGAATGATGTAATAGCAACATTCGTTATGTTTTGAGATATTCCATTTTAAGATGATGAGGACACGGTTGTTATATGGAAGAGGGGCGATGAGATCATTTTTATGGATGAAGATGGAACGATTGACGATCAACGTTTTCAGTTGAATCGTGAAAACGATGTAATTTTTTTTTTCGTTTTTCATCAATGGGTTCTTTCAGTTGATTTCCATAAAGTAAATAATGCAACATTGAAGTTCTATTTAATGGAACCAGCGATACATCGTCATTTGTTAAGGCTTGAGAAGAAAAAGAAAAGAGAAATGCTTATTTGAGAGGTGCTCTTCTTTATTAAGAAAAATAACTTACAAAAATGTGCTCTATTTGTTTTCATTGTGAGTTTTTCGTGACAAATGTCTGTCAATGTCATGCTGAGTTTAGCCTTTCTTATTGAGATTCATTCTAGTATTATCTTCTAAGACGTTATTTTATATTGCTTAATTTTTAAGCATATTGAATCTGTGCAAGTTTTGAAGAAATAGCCAAATTCTTCTGAACTCTACCTCGGAATTTTTTAATGGTCAATGAAAAACTATTCATCTATCGTCCCTCCATTTGCTTCAATAATCATCTCATATTCGCATAAGATACTAAACTCTCTATTTATATTTGTATATGCTCTTTCGCATCGATCAGTCGAAGTTTTCACATTGCGAGTGTCAGTGCACCGTGAAGCGCAAATTAAATCCGTCAATTTCCTAATGTAATTTGCTGTGAAACTCAGCTAACGTGAACGGTGTGAGATATTTACTTGGTGCCATTCGCCTTCGTAATCTTATTTCCTATTAATATGGCAGAAATTGTTGAGATAGTTAGATGCCGAAATGTGTTTCATCACAAACAATTGCAACAAACATTCGATTTCTTCATATTTCTTTGAGGAAAACAATTAAATAAGACATTTTAGTGACAAAAGAGCAATGCGAATGATTGGCAGATTGTTCGTTTGCAGAGCATGTCGATCAATTAGCCGTTGTGAATTAATTCCGGAACGAGTTTTGTGAATGCATCACATATTTTATCATTTTATTCTTTATTCGATAGGAATATGAAGTTTTTCAGAGAGAATTATATCCGAACGATTTGCCATGCATTACCGAAAATGAAATATCACTTCGAATACCACTTCTATAAATTATCAAAAAAAAATTTTTTTTTCGTTCGCATCATAGTGACTCAACATTGTATATTTTCGGCAAAATTCGAGACATGATAATATTTTTTGATGAGATCTGAACGATCCGATAGATGGGTGAACGAACTAAAGGTTAATGCATTTCAGAATTTTACGTTGATAATCAACCGAGTAGAACCTTATGATACTGCCGCATATGTTTGCTCAATCACTTCACCAGAAATGTCTATCACTCATCATCTTCAAGTGAACGGTAAATTATCCATCCTTCAGGAATGCTATATATATATATATATATATATATATATATATATATATATATATATATATATATATATATATATATATATAATATATATATATATATATATATATACTTACGTATATAGTTGTGACACACTTAATGAACGTTTCTCATCTCAGAAAACTTAGCAAAGAAATGGAGGAATGTGTCCTCATTTCAGTTAAAATTGAACTAAACGGTTAATTCGACACTTTTTAGGATTTAATAGAGCGCATTCGAGTTTCGAGTCTAATCGAGTTTTGCCTGTCGCCCGTCGTGATAGGCAAAACTCGATTAGATTGGAATAGAAGATTATTCAATGAAAAATTGTACTTCAGCGTTTCAATCATCAATAATTCTTATGTCTTCAATAAGAGAACTCTGCAAGAAGGGCAGATATAAATTTTGCTATATTCTGTAACGTAAACTACATTTCCAGTGCATCCATCGGTTTTGATCTCTCCCGATACGAGTCCGCTTTTGGTTGGTGTTGGTGAGAATGTCATCATAAAGTGTTCTGCATCAGGAAATCCAACGCCGAAAGTGTCATGGTCTAAACAGGTGTGTTTTGTCGTTTTTTTTTAATTGGTCTAATTGCCTAAGCCCGAGATTGCTACTATGATAACGGTTTTATTGGGCGGAAGCTGTAATAGGACATTATTTTGTTGCAAGTGCACCTCAGTTATCAACTTCAAATTCCAAACATTCTTGAACGTGTTTCTGATCGTACTATACTTGTGATCGTTTGGGAATCAAATTGTATAAGTGACATTACTATTTGGAGCTGAGGATTGTTATCGTCGAAGCGTCCTTGCACTACAAATCTCATGCAGAATCGAAAACAATCTCGCACAAACTATGACGTTCGATGAGCCTGTAACGTTCGTTGATTTTGTGTCGCTGAGGGTAGCGCGAATTGTACTGGCTGTGAATTTCGCAATTTTAAGTGAGTTTTATCGGTATGCGAAACTCTTCCTCCTTCCCAGATGTCTCTCTCTGTGATCGTAGTTGTGATTTTGAATCACAAGCTATCTTTCAGAAGAATTTGCCACAAACAAAGGTTTAAATTCCTTTTCGAATCACCTAGTCATCTAAGCAACCAAAAAATCAGCCTATGCTATTTTGATGCCATTTATACAACGTCTGCTAGCAATTAGGTTAAATATGGATGATTTTTTTTTTGGAGGAGAAGAAATAAAAGAATAAATCATGCTCATATCAATCACTAAAAGTAATGCAATTCAGAACGAGAAAATGCCCACTAGCGCGATATCGAAGGACGGTCAGTTGCGCCTCAAACATGTCACTTTAGCTGATTCGGGTATCTATGAATGTACTGCTTCGAATAACGTCGGTGCTGATGCACACGATACGATCGAAGTTCGCGTTCAATGTAAGTATTTCAGATGTATTCTCAGGTGTGATACTTTATAAGTGGAAACTTCTTTATTATGGATAATTGCAAGTATCACGACCGTTTGCCAATGCTTGAACAATTTATTTTAGTATGCCAAAAATAAGTTAGCACTTTTGGCTGTCTGAAGTGACATCTCTCGAAAAATTGTTGTACATCTCATTTTCGATGATAAATTATGTTTCAGTGGAAAATTTTTGTTTTTATTCCTCTGCACGATATGTGCAATACACATGAAACTAATAAGAACACTGGATGACCTTTTGGCGAGTAACAAATTGAAAGTCTTCGTCGTTAAAGCTAACATTTGATGCGCTAAGTCATACTTTCGCATGCTGCTGATGAAGGCTTTTTTTTTGTTTCGTGAGGTCAATATTTCAGTTGCTTAACACACACATACACGTAAAAAAAATGAAATACACAATAACCACCAATCAAAAGCATTTGCTAGCAAATGTGCACGAAAGGTTTGCAGTATGTTTGTGTGTTTGTGTGTGTATGTGTGTGTATGTATGTGTTATCTGCTCGGTAAGAGACGGTTTTTTTTTGCTTCGTTGAAGGATTGAGCGCATTTCACCTCATTTACACGTTTATTATTCGCTTTTAAGATTTTTGCTTCTATGCGTTCTTTGTTTGTTTGTTTTTTTTTTTTTTCTCAAATTGCATAACAAATTACGATCGTTTTTTTTTTCGCTCTCATGATTGATCAAGATACTCGTAGAGAGCATTTTCGATATTATGCTAATAAGAGGATGATGTGAGCTAAGAGAAGAAAAGTCGAAAAGAAATAGCATTTATTTCATCGTAGCTCATGCACAATTTTACGCAATAGTTTATTTTGAAAATATTTTGCGAGAGATGCTTGCGTAAATTCATCGGTCCGCAATGTTTATTCGGTCGCCACAAATTTTCCCCTCAGAGGTTCAGATGACATCGCCGTACGTTTTTTCGACACATAACAATGCAAATTGATGACCTTGCTACCATAATCTCTACTCTCCCCTCTTCCTTCCATCCTTCGATTATGCGTATCTCTCCCAATACTCGCCTCCCCTCTTCTCTCCCCTCTCCCCTCCCTTTTGGTGCAGCCGGTGTCTCTCTCACAATTCAAGCGAAACTAGCGCATTTAGACAATGAAGTGCTTTCGTAACTGCAAAATTTCATCAATACGAAAAACATTTCTCTGCAACTATCACCGTTTAAGAAAATTGCAATCTAATTGAAATAAGTTTTCACTTTGCACGCTGAATAAAAATTTAATCTGAGCGAGAGTTTTGTGAAATTGCAAAAGAACTGTTGACTACCTGTGATCGTTCTCTGATGCCATACCTTTATCATCATTTCATACACACTTTAAAGGATCAAGCATTGTAAAAGTTGCAAGTAGTGCTTTTCACAACATTTTTCGTTAGTAATAATGAATTGTGTAATTCATATTTTCAACTCGAAGAAGTGATCAGCACAAATATTTTTTGCAGAATATAATATTATTTCAGTGATGTAAAAGTCGGATTGGCATTTCCGGTTTTTTTTTTTTTTTTTGCTCTTCTATTGTGCATTATGATTGCAACGCATGAACAAGCAACTTTGATAACAAAATTCTTCTATGATTGCAGCTACTCGTTGCATACATTCGCTTATGTATATTATAACCACGCAAGATATACAGTATTACACCATGCAAATATATTGCATCGAAGCCGAAACAAGAAATATCTATTAGTGAAATCATTTCAAGAATATTAAAAGCGATGATTTGCATTTAGTCGATTGTAAATCGAGAGAAATAATTGCTGCAATAAAGATGGCAACTAATTGCAACATTGTGAACAGAAAAAGTTTTTGCTTCGATTCAAGAGTCAACCTCTATTATTTCATCTTCTGTTATGTGTGTTGCTCAATTTGCCGTGTGATCTAACATTGCGTTATTGTTGTTTGTTTTTTCAGCTCGACAACTCGGAACGCATGAACCCTGTGAGTTTTAAACCATTTGCTAAACGATTGCACATTGCACGCATCTTGTCCTCTCTTTCCTTCATTTGCACTCAAAATTCCTATGCACTTCTCACTGTCAATACCTTATTGACCTATTATTGTTCATGTTCTCTTCACTTATTTGTGTTTTTCTCGTTTTTTTTTGGTAAATTTATGGGAATTTAATCGTTTTCAGCGGTTATAATTTTTCTTTTTTTACAGGAAATCTGTTGGGCAAACTTTCGGATGTTGTGAATTTTAACATTCCTCAAAACTGAATCTTGCGTCATCTTTGCATTCGTTTTTCTCTCCTCTCTTGACCTCAGAGCAGTTTTTAACTTCCTGACCTTGGAACGAGGTCGGCTCACTGACGCTAAATTATGTCACTTTAATAACATATCCATTTAATAGGCGCTCTCAGAAATGCCATTTGCGGGTTGTCGAAAGAACGAACATTTTGGTGCGGCGGGAGCATTTACGGGCTAGACATGTCTCTATGTCAAGGCCAGTGACTGGTAACATATGGATACACGCACATAAACACGTCTGCCCTCAAACAGCATGCAGAGAAGCAACTAAATATTGAACTTTTTGCATGAATAACACCGTACTTTTATTCATTTCGGTTAGGCTGCAAAAAGATGTGCTATATAACTACATAACACGAAGCAAAGTTAAAAACATCCACAGTGAAGTAGTTGGCGCATCGATTTGCTTAATGAGCAAAGTTGTTTGCTGGTCTGATTGGCGTGTATGCAACATTTTCTACAATTTATTGAAAGCTAAGCGAAGTGGGCACAAATATATTAGTATTATATTTACGCGATTGATGTACGTCAGCAATATTTCTGTCGGATGCGTATTTCACTGCTTCATCGAACGGCTACGGCTGTTGCTTTCTTGGGATGCATAAGTTTTATCCAACTTCCGTCAATTCAGCAGTAATTAGTTCTTGAAGTAAGTGAATGTAGCAATAAAATCATAAAAGGTTACGTAGAATGAACCTGAGGACAGCGTTTGCTAAAATAAACAGGCGTGGTACCCTATTAAGCGATAAAGGGGTTTCGCTGAAATAGCTGATTGGCATCGTTAATCAAGTGTTTGTAAAGAAGGCGACTCAGGATGAGAGCAGATGGACAGCAAGGTGACGCCCTTCCAGGCAGTTTATTCTTTTTCCGGGTGCCGCGTTGTCAAATCTCGTCAAAGAATTATAATTATTTGAAGGGCGAATATAATTCCCTAATGGCTTTGTGGGGTTATTAAATAGCATCGGGGCATGATGGTCATGTGACCCCATCACCCACTGTTAGCGACAATCACTCTCTACCGTCATCTCCTCAGTCCTCTTCAAAACTATACCTTTTTTGCAAAGTTGATAGCAACAATGCCTTGTGTCTAGGAACATTCGACATTTGTTCATGCTTGTTTGCTTTGCATGCTCGTTACTTAATAAATCACAGAATGTAGGATTATATGCTGTTCGCCAAAGAGTAAAATAGTAGACTTCTAGTAGAACACCGTAGTGTAAAATTTTGGCGCATCTGTCCGAAATGTGATTTAATTTCATTTCATCAGATTCTGTAAATATTGCTCAAATGTGAAAATAAAAGTCTTCGATGATTCAGTGGAATTTTATCCTTTCATAAATAGCAATGTTAATAGAACGAAAGGCTCTGCTAAAATTTTGTTGATGTATCATTTAAATGCCATCCACAAATTTGCATTTAATTTTCCTCTTTGATACTTTCATCATTTACGAGCGCTTTCATCCAGATGGAGATTGCTCCCAACGGGATGCGCTTTACCACAATTCTTTATATGTCGCCATGTTTGTTAAAATTGCTCCACTACGAGAAATAAAATCCACCATGTGCTTATCATTAGAACATGAAAACTCAAAGTCCCGACAGGTGTATCGGATGTTATAAGGGGCGATAGGTAAAAGCATTTCCGACAAGCATTGTGCCAACAATAGTTCGTAAGTATGCATTAGCTATGAAAAGTGCGTTGTTCTGCGTTTAGAAATTATTCTTTTTTTTTTTTTTTCATTGCTGCTTGTGTGTCTCGATAATCGAGACGAGAGAAACCGAATTTATATAATTTTACATCACTTTATTTAGCGGCACCTTGGGTTGATTCCGAGTACACATATTTACCGATAAGGCTTGATCATGACGTTAATATCAGCTGCAAATATAACGCTGAACCGGCACCACAAGTCGATTGGCTCTATAATGCGTTCACAATTAACGTAAGTTTTGTTGGTTGCGAAACGTCACTACTTCCAATGCTTTATCATATCTCATTGAACGTCTCTAATAGTTTGTTGCTTCTTCATTAATACGACTATTCTAATTATTTCAAAGAAGCTTATATGGGATTTGATAAGCGACGAGTAGAACTGCAGTCTATGCGCAATGATGAGCGGATTGAAGTGACGTGGTTGAGAGATAGTGTCACGTATCGATTCTCAACAGTCAAAAAATTCAGAAATTCCACCGGTCGATGCGGTTACACTTTGGTTTTTACGCCGCTGTTTTTGCTTTTCTTCTTGTTCTTCTTCATCTTCTTCAGATATTTCATGCTTTTTTCTTTCGTCTGCAGTTGTATGAACCGTTGCGAATTGTACGTGCATTTATTTGAAACGACAAGTGTTAGAGACGTTTGCCCGCGGATGAGCATAAACGATATCGCCCTTGAATCCATTAAAAAAAAAAACGTTGTGCAAAGCGCCATCTTTTCTTCTCGGATTCACAGTATGGATCTGCATAATGCTTCTTCGCGAAACGAGTTCCACTAAAGTTACTAGAACAACTGTCAAAATCGAGGTCAAAAACGATCACTTTATGCAATTCAGACGACCAAACCTTTTGCGCTATAACATCAGTGACTCTGAAGTTGGGCTGCAGCAACTATGTCTGTAGTAAAAGCCACTCAAATATCGATCGAGTAATGTTCTGTTAGTGGGATTTAGTGATGTATGAGCCAACTAACGCGAACTTCATATTGTTTTAATGTCCTCAGGTAAGTTGTTAAACGAAGAATGATACTGAAATGACCACCTTATAAAAAGATTATTTCCCAACACATTCAGAACTTTTTTTATTGAGCGCTAAAATCACACATTAATTTTGCTGCATTTATTAAAGTCCTTCGATTGATGAAGGGTGAATCGACAATGAATCTCCTCTTTGCAGTTCTCCGACGAGAAATTCAAGGAACAGTTCAGTATGGCGCACGACGTGAAAATTATAGCGAATCAATATTGGCAATTAAAAATATAAAGGAGGATAATTTTGGAGATTATTCATGTCGAGTTTCGAATAATCTTGGCACTGTCGAGAAGACGATACACGTCAGCGGTATGAGTTCTTTCGAATTTGTTGTGGCGCTTTGTTTATATCTTACTTTTGAATGATTATCGTTGTAATGCTATCATATGGCGCATAGAAACATTCTCACAGGTATGTTGCAGGTTACGGAAATAATAGATGTTGCTGAGATAGGTGCATCTGCTATGAAACGCTTCTAAATTGTCAGCTTGAGATCATTTCTCTTTTTTGTATTACTGCATTCTTTACGAGCACAAAGCTGTTGGAGCAGCTGTACGTACGCACAGCTGCACACCAGAATGCGTGCTGCGACTCAACAAAGAAATTCGACTCGCACGCTGAGCGAGAGAGACTATCCAGTTGAATAGTCAAAAAGGCGAAAGTTGCCGCAAAGAGTAACATCGAATAGGAGGAACACAATGAAGAAACTCATTTGCTGCGAGTTGAACGCCTAGAAATTAACGATTTGCAGATCATCATTCTCCCTGATGTATGCTCGTAGGTCGGCAACAATGCTGCAAAAAAACACCATTTTCCATCAATTGGCCGTAGTGTTTCGCAAGAAAAAACAATAGAGGAAAAAAAGAGCAAATACGGTCCTCTATGACAGCTATATTTTTTACTGGCTGACAAAAAGAGTTATTTGTTCCGAACGGATGGACTTTGTCTATTCATAGGCTAAAGTGTTGCAATCATTTTTTTTAAACTGCAAATCTATCGTTTCAAATAGCGCTTCTTTTATGGTATTTTTAAGGGCGATTTATCATACTTCGAAGGAAGTGTTTTTGAGCTCTCTGATATGCCTTTTTTCACTGTCTCTTTTTTGGCAAATAAAATAACTGTGTGAATCGATCGCTAAATCGCAGCAATATGATGATTTGATGGGTTCTATCTAATATAAGGAGGAGGGTGTTGGAAGACCTCTATCTCCATTATTCGAGCATAATTCCTGCAAGTACATATCCAAAGAAGATGTCCAAAGGCACACACCCCTCTCCTTCCCTTGCCCTCGTAAGAACTTTCATTGTGACATACCTCAGCAACCGGTGCACCACATGAGCCGCATTAAGCATCACTAATTTTGACCACTTTACTACCTTCGGACTTTTGTGCTTCCATTTCGTTTTTTCTTATGTAATATTAACTAGATACTTTACCTCATAAAAGTGCTCGATTACTCTATTTGGTAACTATTTAAGTGCATCAAGCAGGTAGACAAATAGTTGCATACATATGCACTTTGTTAGCCTGAGCATTACTGTGTGAAAACGAGGCATAGTGTCTAAACGTTATAATCAGCAAGCTAGGATTAGAACTGTAATATTTTCAGGTCGACCCGGCCCTCCTACACTGAGTATTTCTGGCACCAAACTATCATGGACCGTTCAGTCTGTCGATCCAATTATTGAATATCAAATTCTGTACAGATTCTCACACGACGACACCTGGCAGCAATCAAAATCGGTCAGGGCGAATAAAGGTGATTTCGACTGTGTAAAAAGCGAATTACTTTTCAGCCGTTTGAAGAAAAATGTGGTTTCAAAAAATGTTTCTCGGTTCTTTTCGACGCAGATGATGCTTTGGAAAGGATTGGCTTCACTGCAGTACGTAATGGCAAATGATTACTAAAGTGAAGAAGGTCGATTTCGGATTTGTTACTCATTTGCAAACTTTTTACGTCCCCTTCCCAGTTTGCTATATTCACTCACCGCATTTGTTGCATTCATCGATAAAATTCTTTTGCTCTTTCGATTCCTTCAGTCGTTCTATGAATAACTGCAATTTAGGGAGTGGAGCCCAGTTTTGTTGTCATAATGCCTAGCAAAAGATATTCTTTCTAAAAAGGATCTAAATGAAATGTGCACTAAAAGATCGATACAAATATACGATGAGCATTCGAAGCTCTCATTTCCTTCAATACGACAAAATTTCAGAAGAGCAGAACGGTGACGAGTGGTCGAGGAGTGAGGATCTGGTATGGCTTCGACCGGACACAGATTACGAACTACAAGTGAAAGCGCGAAACACGCTTGGTTGGGGGTCATTGGCACGCTCATATGTTACCCTTAGAACTCCGCCCAACAATGATACCAACAGTAAGCCTGTTCAACTGCTTCATGTTGTTAGTGAATTCAAAGGGACCGATAGGATGAGCTTTGCAAAAAAAATGGTATAAGTCGTTGCGTGTCTCTGTATTATGGAGTGTATATACGAAGTGGTAGAATGTGACAGTGAGATTAGCACGATATCCGCTGTTTATGGCCTAGGCTGTCATTGATTGCATTTGCGTTCATAAAAAAAAACGGTAGAACAACGCCTACGAATGCATTTTATTAGGGACCGGCTGCTTCTATAGGTCTCCAACAAAATATTTGCTTTCTAGTATCCGATTGGTCATACACAAAATTTTCTGTGCCATTTATAAATCAGGATAACCATCTAGAACGTTCTGAGGTTTGCTAGATCGTTGTAAATTACGCGGCAAAACCTGTATTCGAATGTTACGGATGCGGTGGCCAATTGCCTAAATAATAGAAAGTGTGAAGGTGTTTATGAAATCCTATGTTGTTTAATGAGGACGGTTAGGAAGTCAGTGGGAAAAACTATGGAAATGGAAAGAGGACTAATATTCGGCGGCAATTACAGCAACTTTAGGAAATAGCTGAGCAAATTTAGTTGCATTATTTAATCGCTGACTCCTCGGTATGGATTTACTAGAGTGGAAATGTTCACTGTTAACAAATGTTTCTTCGTTGAAAGGATTTCCTTATTACTCGTTTATCTAAGTGACGCTTTCGTCAGCTGCAACGTTTCATCATTTATGCTCATGAATTTTTAAGGAATTAGTTCAGTTATGTGCTGAACATTTCTTTTTTTAATTTCAGAGAAGACGAGCTCAGTCAGCCGGGTTTGTGCTTCGATTACAGTGATGTCAGTTCTTGCATCAGCTCTCGTTCTGTGATTCTCCTCAGTGATTCTTGAATGTGAAATTGCTGACTTGCTTGATCTGTGAATATTTTTTATTTGTTTATTCGTTTTTATTCCACGCTCTTAGCCAGCAGCAAGCGTACGCATTTAACTCGCGCCTTTATTTCTTCGCAGTGATTTTTTTTTTTTTTTTGCAATCAAAGAGCGATCACATCAATTTCGATCGTTGAGTGTAAGCGGAAGAGTTATTGCGAAATGGTGATCCTGCGTGGATGAAAGAAGCAGCGGTGGTTGCTGTGCCGGAAAATTCACCAAATGAGTTATGCGTTTGCTGTTCGGCTGTTGAATTCTTCTTGCATCTTGCATGCCGTTTCGAGCTGCTGCCTCCCTCAACGCCAAAATGCCGTAATGTGCCGCCATTTATTCGTTCAGGGACCTCAATGTGAGATCGAAACTAATAATACACTTTACATGGAAGCGTGTGAAAATCAGAAAACCCGTACTTGAAATTACAATATTCGATTGTAGCGAAAAAAAAGTGTAGCTCGTTGCTAACAGTTAATTTGCTGTGCATTCAAATTGCAATAGGAGATTGTGATTGAAATTTTCTGGTTTTTGTAGGTTGCCGAGTCGCATTAATTTTCCCAGTCGCATCGTCGTTTACCACTACCCAAAATTCGCACTTTTTAGAGAGACATTGAACGTTTTTAAAATTCGGGGTGAAGGGACACCAAAGTTTAGCATCATTTCAGTATCGTTTGAATTTGGAACATTCACAATAACCGATGTAATCGGTGTGCATTATTTAAAGCCCCACTAAGAAGTCTCGCATTGCAGGCAATTTTTTCTCTGCAAAGTCTTTTTCCATTTTTATCGAGTTTTCTCTGCTTTCTCTCTCTTTCCCCTCATGCGCATTGTTCTCAATGAGAAAGATTTTTTCAGTTTTTTTTTTTTTTTGTATAACAAAATGCATGCATTAATTGTTTCTTATATATTTGCCATTAATGACGTCATCGTTTCTAATTTCTGCAATAAATAAAATGTATAACGCTTGAAGCCATTCTTCGATGGCGTCGAGCAAAACAAATCCGATTTCTTACTTCTATATGTGCAATTCATTTTCCACGCTGTATACATTTAGATTTTAAAACTTGAGCTATAAGCATACAGAAGGTTGTAACATTGTAACCGTTTAAGCGAAATAGTTGTGATCATTCAGTCAGACTATCATCAGCTTTTCAGCTGTTAGATAGTCAGTGATTTTTGATTGTAATATAAAGGAAGTTGCTCGATGATTATGGTCGTCGGTTAACCATGCGCCTAATACTCACCTAAACAGTCAAAATGGAGAAATATTAGTGCTGTAAAGATTCACTGTTGAGATGGACGGGTGCCATGTAACTAGAAATGCCTCGAAATGGATTTGTTGAGAGCAGACTAGGCCATATCGGTTACCGATACGATGGCAGTATTTGTTGTTTTGCATAGTTAACAAATGGAGAGGGACTCTTTTATGTGCAAGAAACAAGAAACACTAGAGACGAAAAGCACTGTTGCAGTGTTCTGCCGTCACATGACATCATCAGAGCCATTGTTATACGTAAGCTAAGGAGCAAAGGGCGTTTGCAGTGAATATGAGATTTGGGAAGAGGCGGCCGAGAGGCGAATAACGGGCAGGAAGAGTGGAGGGAAAGCGTAATGAGAGGAGCGCAAGAGAAGTGAGGTACACTTAAAGAGCCTACAACGTGGGAGGTACTCCTTCCATTCTGTTAGCACTGGAGGTTTGCTCATTTAGTGCGTCATTTCAAGAATTTCGCTATCGAAAGTCTAACTCCTTCCTCTTAAGTTTAATAATTTTCCTTCATTTTTCACATTCCACTGGTTGCGCATGGTTGATTCCTCCCTCCCCCCCCCCTTCTCACCCCCTCTTATCTCATATAGCATTTGCTGCTTAACTCATCTGATGATGCAGTACGATGGAAGGAAGTTGTGTCAATTCTTCTTTCTCATAAAAGAGTCTCTGTTTCATTTTGTTAAACATTTCGACTGCAAGTTTAGATCAATGTATCGCTTCTGCGCTCAATATGGAATCGCTCTTGGGGATATGGCAGTTGGGAGTATTGAAAGAAAGGAAAAGAAATTTTTCTAGTTTCCTTCATTTCACTGTGTCTGCATTTTTCCGAAGAAGTTTTTGCACGTTTGAAGAAATGTGGTGAGAAAAGTGCGATCGATCAGACGACTTCAGTTTTTTATCTCCTCAAGGCAGTCGGCTTTATCATTCTCGGTTTGCCCCAACAACAGACGCCATTGTAGTACCAGACATTTTAGCGAAAAATAATAGAATGACACCTCATAGCCATGGTGCTCATTTTGATTCTATCCAGAATATTTCCAGTAGGAAAGACTACTTGAAAGATAAGGTAAAGAGGGGAAGTGCAAAATGCAACCCTCGGAATTGCGTTTATTATGAGTATGGCTATGTGAAGATGAAATCAGTCAAGAGAAAAGGCAGTAACCGTGCTACTATAACAGTGGCGTGTACTTAACGCCACTTTACGATGCCTACCTATGACGAACAACTGCTACATAGACATTCCTTCCCTGGCAGCTACCACCCAAACGTTCGTTCCCACAAAGATCCGTCGTCCGTAGTTGGCGCTGATGGCATCTTAACTGATACAAGAGTAAACGTTATCATTATATACCAGAAGTGTGCACTCAGTTTTTATATGCATGCAGTTTCGCAGCCAGCATTGATTGAAAGTAATTACTTGGCATCAGGTTTTAAGAAGCTTAGTGCCTCAGACTTCTGAAGTCTGCATCACGAAGGCCTATGCTATTGAAGAAAGAGGAGGAGATGAGAACTGCCCAAGTAGACAGGCAATGCACCGAAAACGGTCATTTATTTAATTGATGAGTGGAAGTGCGAAAAGCAGCGCTGCTGCCAGCCGATACGTTTCGGTGATCAGCGCAACTGCACAAGTGTTGTTTGCAGCTGGTTTGTTGGCGCCATAGATGACCAGACATTTTGGTGAGGCAACGCAACTAGCTGTTTGCTGCAATCCAGCAGGGCCAATCGAAGCGTGCATAGGGATCAAAGACTTGGAATTTGATAGTTTGCAGACTTATACAGCATAGCGCAGCGTTCTTATTATCCACTGATCTAAACACCCTCCGTATTTGCCATGAAATATGTGTTCTTTTTATGCGGCAGGTGCTACGAAGTACCCAAATGGTTTCATTTACAGTTTTCAGGTGTGTTTCCAGCCATTTAGTGCAGTTTAGGCTTTCAGAGGAAAATTTTCGATTCTCGATTCAGACGCAACCCCTCTCCATCTCTTCACCAAAATTGCTCGATAAGATATTCTTTTCTCCCTGTTCCTTACAACGCATAGTTCGTATCAAACAATCAAAGATGGGAATGGTGAAATAAGGACATCCTGGTAACCGCGTGCAGGTTTGCAGTTGTCACTAAAGGTAGAAGAGTTATGCGTTTATAAACTTTTGGCGCACTCAAAATGAAGGGTCTTAAGCGAAAAAAGTTTGACTCCTAAAAGCCAATACAAACTTGAACATGGTAATCATTCGATCATTCTAAGAATTTCGCCGACAGACTCTCGTCATCTTCTTCATTCGTCCCGTGCTTCTTCTTCCCTCCTTCAGTTTAGGTGCAGTTTTTTGATGGCATTGATAACCAGTTGAATTGTTCGATCTTTGTGCTTTGATTAATCACCGTATTGGACTTCTACCGTTCTCATCCACCATACAAAACATTGAAGCTACTTTTTTCTTCAGGGATCGCTTTTCGGAAATCAAATGCGCTTCTTAGACATTTCAAGCTAAATCGAACACTTCAATAAAAGGACTTTGTCAAGTGCTATGTTTATCTTGAAGCTTACATCGAGGATTATTTAAAGACTGAGGTCTATTTCTTGTGGTTGTTCCTCACTCGTTTCTTTTTTTTTCAAACCGATCAAGAGCATAATATTTCGTCTTTTCAAATATTACTGATAGTTGTAGTAACTAAAAGTCATGAGTTAATACGTAAACTTAATAGCAGCACCTTTTCAAGAATGTTCACTTTACACAACTACTGGAATGCAAACTTTTGCGCTGTTGAAAGTTTATTGTATATGTCACAATTTGAACATGTTTTTTGAAGTGAAATCCTCGAGTCTTCTTTCCACGAAGTCTCGAAAATGAGTGGGATTTCTATCCAGAAATGTTTTCAGTCCCAAACGGATCTTTTATTCATGCAGATATGGCGATTTCAAAGTATTATATAATTTGGCACATATTATATTTCTTTTAAGAGTAAACAAGGTGTCTAATTGATGAGTGAACATCCAAGAGCAAATATGCAAAAAATGTATTTACGCAAGCATGTTGTGTTAGTTGCATATTGATGTTCGAGAATATCACTCACAATATAGCGCGTATCTAGCAGAGCATAGCATGTGAGTTGGAATAGTACGTACTTCTGCATTCCACGTTAAACAAGCAGTTCGAATTGTTTATTTGCACTATGAATATTGCTTAGTCATCCAATATTGCTGCATTTTTGCGCAATTATGCACTGAAATTTTTCATTCATAGTAATTATGCAGAGAAAAATTGTTGATCGAAATTGCAAAACTTTCACTGAAACGCACAAATGCAACTACGAAAATTGCAACGCTTAACAAATTGCGTTAAAGAATTATGAAATATTGTTACTAATTGCAATTCTTTGCGCTAAAATTGCAGAAAACGTGCAATGTCGGAATAGCTGTGAGAAATTTTTTGAGATTTAAAACCCAATAATTTTATACCTTTTTTTGGTATTTCGGCATATCCATATGTAACAGATGCATCGCTATTCATTTAAAAAAAAGCCTGACATCTTTATAATACAATGAACAACACAACTTACAATTACATCATACTTCAGTTTAATATATCGTTTGCGTCCACAATAATCATCCCGCTTTATGCTTAATTTTACATTTCTTTCGTATACATTTTCGCACCTTTTTGTTTTCTACTATCTGGGCGGAAATGTAAAACTTTTCTGGATGAAAACTTTAGCAAATACGGTTGAAAAGTGCTTTTTTTTTCGGAGACATTTTTCTTTTCATACATTCTTGAAAGCATTCTAATTCTTTCAGCTTCGCTAATCTCCTTGCAGTATTTTTTATACTCTATTAAATGCGCTAACTATCCACTGTTTTCGTTGCATTAGAGCATTCGCTCAAATGCATCTCCTTGTCGTTTCATTCTCGAAAATTCTCTTCTCACTCACAACCCACACCAAAAAAACGACAAAATAAAAACGGTGCAAAATGATGTTATGCCTAAGAAACCAGTTAATCCCAACATTCTATCCTCATTTCTTGAGGACTAATTTATGCTCATGCAACGTTTGCATCTGGGACCGTATGTTTTCAATAGAATATTCGCTGTTATTGATCTATTTCATGCAGTTTCGAACATTATCGTCGTATTTATGTTATCACCGTATCGAAAATATTACTATGTTAAAGCATTATTTTATTACGGTTATTAGTGTGTCGACGTTATCATAATAGTTAAGATTATAGTGTCAATCCAAACTGCTACATGACAGCGAGCACTTTTGTATTGCGAAAACCTTTTCCCCCTTTATTCGTTGTTCGCCTATCACCTTCGCTCTAAGCAAAGCATTTATTATGTTCATCAAGTCCGTTACAACGTTAAAGTAATTGTTTCTTATAGCCAGTAGTAAAATAATAGGCGCTCAGCTTAATATGGTATTGAGCTTGTGGAGAAAATCCATATCGCAGCGTTCAGTTCTGCAGCGCGCCCTTTAAAAAAGTATGAGAAACTTTCTGCCATGCTCGTGGTTCGAAGAAAAACTGCCACCGCCTTGCTGTCCCTTTCTTTCTCTCTGATAGTCAGAATAGCGCTGCTGAAATTTTCGCGCAGCATTCCTACGGAATATTTTCATGAAAAATTTCTAGCTGCTTTCATGGTAAAATTTTTCAGCTCGTCGTCACATGATTCGATAAGAATTTCTTTTCAACTGTCTATGATGCAAATGAATCTTCCTATTTCAAATTGCTCTATTTTCTTTGCATGGATAGAGTAAATTTCAACACAATTAAAACACCAACGTTATTTTACTCTTTTTTTTTCTAAGCAGTCTAGAATACTTTCTCACTATAGTATTCGGCACTAAAACGCCAATGGATGAATAAATCAGCACGTCGAATATAACAAATAGCTTCTTCGAAAAAAAAACTCGGCAAACAGAAAAAGCTGTGAAGGAAAAACTTTGGGGGGGAAAAAACTCCCGCGTGTGGCATTTTTTATTTTTAGTGTCTCAATCCGATAAAAAGAATTGGAAGATTTTCTATACAGCAATAAGTTTTTTGAAGATACTATCATTGTCACTTCTACACGATCATACTAACAGCATTGTTTTGTGATACACGTTCTTCGATCAGGCAGCTTAACAGATATTCAATAATATAATCAACGAAAGCTTTTAAAGCGAATAACGGGCCTTTTTTAACAAAATTGTTGAATCATATATTTGAAGTATGCTTAAGCACTTTCTTCATAATGGAGTATTTCCGTTCAATTAACTCGCACAATCGTTTACTTTCATGCGCTCATTTTGTTTTAGTCCAATTTTCGTAGACGCATCGAAACTTTTTGAGGAGAAACTTTTTGGTTGGGGTTCAATTTCTTCGTAACGCTATGGCAACTATCATCGTTTCTATTTGACGAATGCACCGAAAAAAAAGTATTCTCGCAATCGGCACAAATCAATACTTTTACTTTCGCATATTCCATAGTTGCAAATAGGAATTTCTTTTATTTCAACACAAAAATTGTACAAAGAGCATTTCAAGTAATACTCTAGCGATTAATAAATGTCCCAAAAAATGCTTTCTATGTAAAGCAACCAGTCGGCTATACATTAAGTGGGAATGCTACCTCTTCCAAGGTAAGTCAAAAAAAATAAAAATAAAGAGTTTGCAGGCAGAACAAAATGGCTGCCCAGCATGTATTGTGAGGCTAGTATTAGGCAGAATTGGGAGGATATAAAAAGAGATTGATATGCTCATGCATTGATTCTAGCTTCTAGGCTGGTCTTAAGGATGCGTGGGCATACATGCGGCCATTGGAGTGCGCAAGGTGATCGGCGGCAGGCGTGAAGTTCGAGGGTGCAACTATGAGATCGTGGCGACGATTGAGGCTATAATTGTGAACAGGCTCCTTTTTCTTTGTCACGTTATTGTATGAGTGTGATAAACTGTTCGCCTCTTATAATTGTGTCGACTCGCAATTTACTCGACCTCACCTCCACAAATGTTGCAGATTCTCAAGGAGACCAGTACGATTAGACTAGCCAAGGGGGCCTAACCCTTACATCTATTATTGGTACAACTAGGTAGACTTTTCAATTTTGAAAATGTTGACTGTGCTTCCTCAAGTCGACCGTCTCATCGAGTAAGTTGATGATGTCACTGTCAAGTAAGTATTCTTAACTTGGAATCAGAATTGAAATAAATAAACGATATATGAAATGCACACACGACTTTTCAAGAATAATGGATAAAACCGATATGATTGCAGCACAAAATCAATGCTTTTCAGCCGAAAAGGAATCGATTCACAATATCTGAGACGAATGAAATCGGCGTAAGCGGTTTGCATTGTGTCCAATCAACGAAATTTACTGAATTCCCAACGAAACTGAAAATGATGCAGATATTAGGCTTTAAATCAATACATCATCGGAACAGTTACGATATCTCAACTGGAGTATCGAACAGCTATAAGTACGACGTACTAGCTAAGGTACTGAACAGCTGTACGCTTTTGTTTTATGTACCTAACTTAGCTGGTACTGAGATTGTTGGTCTCACTGAAAGTAGTGACTAAAATGCGGCTCGTTGCTCGCTAATCTTCTTCGTCAACGATTCTGCACTTGCTGAAGTACGAGCGGTGTGGTGAATATCAATTCAACAAGACAATCAATGCAACATTCCTGAGCTTTTATATAAGCCTGTTCTCTTTGTTTAGCGCGAGCTGCTAGTCGAAAAGAAGTCAAAGTCGAAAATGAAGAAACCATTCAGTACACCTTTGTCTACTGATGCGGCTAAAGCGCACATATAGATGAAAAATAAATTAACATACTCAGACAGTTCGTGAATATACCCTTCACGCTTGAAGCGCTCGACTAGCACATTACGATATTTTGCACTAAATTCACCGATATCACGAGCCATTGCAATTGTTGGATACTTGGCCCAATTCGACAGGACGATATACTCGTATTGACCACTAATCATATTTTGTGGTCCTATCATTATGATATGATCTGAAAGGAGCAGATTTTATTTTACGCATACCAATTTCAGTTATGAGGCACTAAGTTCGTCATTTTTTTCATTCGCAAAGCATTGATCATATGCAGCATCGCTAGAGATCTCTCTCATTTCACCGAAAACATGCATTTGCCGAGAAAAAGTGAAAGAATTATATGCTCATTTTTTTGCTCTATTTCTTTTCTCTTGATGCTGAGAAAAACACAGAACGTGATTAAATCCTTACATGGACAAGGATCTTCCTGAAAGTAGATATATGCTCTTTGATTGTGCAGGATGCCGTAACCGAAGCCAACTTTTGCTGGTCCTTTAGCGTTCTCTTCGTGGAATGAATCAACCGTTGAAAATGTAGACGTGTTACCTTTTTCCAGCAAGTTCTTGACTGCAGTATAATCAGAACAGTAAAACGAGTACAGAAGATGAATCTAGCTGTAGCATTAAAAAGTAATTGTCGAAATTTCGCTCAAAATTTTTAGGTTTGAGAGAGAACCATTCAAAAGAAAATTTGGGTATTCATTTCGACTCAAGTAATTTATCACTCGTGATGCCGCCTCTTTCAGAAAATGGCCAAGATGCAAAGGAAACTTTGTAACGGCACCAACTTATAGTACCATTTGCTTTACGATATAGATCCTCAATCAACCAATATAATTCTCACAAAGAGGATGTGCCTATCAATGGTCCAAAAGCAAGATTACTCGGCGAGCAAATAGGTCCTTTTAAGCCGTAATAAGCACCGTATTCTTAAGAATAGGTTCACTACTTGTAAGACAACGATGCATGAATGATTTGTATAAGATCAATTAGGTTATTATATCAATAAGAAAAAAATTATTTAATTGAAATAGTCACAAACATTCAGTTGTGGGACAGTAACGATCGTGAACACCGGCCGTAGAAACGATCTGAAATTTTGACTTTGAACAGTTTCATTCTGCTCTTCCATCAGAAAATTCAACGCTTTGTAGACGGTGATTCTGAGTGGAAGCTTAAGCATCCTTTACACACAAGAAAGCTCTAGCTGCTGTCAATTCCAAATTTTGAGATCACTACTACGGCGAATTGCTCTAATTTTACACTTTTCAACATACTCTTCATAGTT
Source organism: Ascaris suum (assembly GCA_013433145.1). Taxonomy (NCBI): domain Eukaryota; kingdom Metazoa; phylum Nematoda; class Chromadorea; order Rhabditida; family Ascarididae; genus Ascaris; species Ascaris suum. Next base: position 3,601,929 of record CM024187.1, read on the forward strand.
GAGTCTAATCAGGTATTTTAGTATATCCTTCTAACTGTCCGATAAAGAATTCATTACAACAGGATTTTTCAAACCTGATATTAAAAACTTTCTTCTGTAGTCTTAATTCCACAACGATCCGTTAGGCGATGGTAGTGAGAAATCTGAAGATGTAAATTGGAGCTTACCCACTGATATCTCCCCATAAGAGCCGTCGTGTTGATATTTGGTGTCTCTACTAGACTGACCAGATAATCTTGAGCGCCCGGGATGAACCGAAGAAAGTTCTGGAAGAAATTCGGCGATGTTTGACTGACGAGAGGCATCTTTGCCGGCAAACAACCACCAATTCCTGGCAAACTTCCCATAAGACCGGGTACTGCAGGTAGGCCGTCGAGCAGCGTTACTTGTGGCAGCGGCTCGCTAATTCTGCAACAAATGTTGTTTCTCGTAGCGTTTCAATAAGTAGAACTGTAGAATGTTCTAACACCATTTGTACAGTCCATAATCTCACTTCTGAAATGAGTTTCATCGGCATGGCACTTATCTAAAATATTGTAGTCATCCGCCAGTAAATCTTCCCAGGTGACCGCTCCCTTTCAAAATCGCTCCAATGAACTCATCAACAAATATCGTTACCGTCCCTTCGTATATATTGCATACTTGCACTCAATATCACATACTTCCACAAACGACATATTTAAATCTGTATTTGCAAACGAAACCTTCGAAAATTTTTCTGAAACGCTACCAAAACCTTATTTTTGATATCAATTTTGATCGCAACACATTTTAAGGATCACATAGACTTTTGCACCGTTTTCAAAAATCTCTTCTTGCATCTTCGAAGCATTGCTCTCATGATTAATTCATTTATCTTTAACCATTTAAGAACGCTGAGCAACTCTTGACGTATGAAATTCTAACCAAATCCGACCAAAGTGACTGGAAACTTACTTCTTTTGTAAATTGTTGTTTGGGCTTCTTTGTATACCCCGAATGTAGTTCAGCAAGCCAAGGCTCTGGCTGCAAAAGGTGCAGTTACACGCATGTTTCCAAGATCATTTGGCTAAACGCTATGAGTACGCACAAGGCAACAGTAGGGAACAATGAATGCGTATCGGATGCTTGATGTAATCCATTTGTATAACCGCAACTAGCTATAGCTTTTATGGTACACTTCGCTGTGACAACTTTATGCCGCTGTATGGGTGTATATCTATGTTTGTGCGTATGTGTATATGTTTGCATGTATGTGTACGTTTTTGTGTATATCAAAAGAAAAAAAAATATGTGGAACGCTTCAACGCAAGCTGAACAGTATTCCTCAACCGCATCACCAAATGACGGTACTCAGCTTGCTGTTCCATGAGGGAATGGACAGAACAATTTCATCACTCTATCGAGCGTTTAGAACGGACACTTGGACGCATCGATCCTTTCTTCACAAAGGGGATTGTTCGATGAGCGCCCTCGATCAAATCAATAAGAGTGGCATTTTGATTTCGCTTTTATCATTTTCACGGCAGAATAAATTGCAGCAACAAATCGCCGAATGAGCAAATGTGTTAAATGACCGAACTAATCATAATATTTAGCCGAGGTGCTGAAATATATTGTTTGAAGTTTTAATGAGCCAAATTAAGGAATGTGATATGAATACATTCCCTCCTTCTTAGTTGGCTAGTGAAAACCTAAATCTTTTCTTGTTTATTCTCTAAAGACCATGAACGAAGGGAAATGCCAACATGCTGTGGTTAACATTTTCGGAGATCGTTTTAATGTCATGAAAGTGGATCACGTTGTTAGCCAAGCGTCAAACGATGACGGTCAGCATAATAAGTGAATATGGACATGTGCTGAAGAGTAGAGTCGATATGAAGAGGAATATATAACCTGGTAATATCATCGAGTGGAATGCGATTGACTGTTCCAGCGCGACCTGTATTAAAGCCAAATAGACCCAGTAGTGAATCACTTCGCGCATCAACACTTCGGATAAGCACTATGAGGAGATAACAATTGACTGGAGTCATTGATGAGCTGAAACCCATTCGAGTGTTTAGACGGCCTTCTTGTGAATCGCCGTGAAACGAAGTGAAAAATTTACCCGTTATGGCACCGCAGCGTCTGCTGACCGCAATCCACTTCTTCCAAATTACCGCTTTCCCTTTCAGATTTCGGCAACCGGTCACGTTCAAAGTGATCGGATTATCCGACAAGTTCAGAGAATTGACGATTTCGTTCATCATTGTGGGTCTCTGAAAAGTGAACGTGACCGGCTATGGAAATATGTGATTGACAATAAAAATGCATAGGTGGAAAATGAGAAATGTTGCCTAGTTATCTGTGAATGATGTAACAGTTGTTCTGCCAATCCACCTGGTCGACACCTGTCAGTTTCGCTGATAAGCTTCTTCTAAATTATTTCCTAGGATAGAGAATTGCTCGTTGGAATGATCTCCTTTTTACAGTGAAATATTAATGGCAACGTCTGCACCATTTATTTTCCAGCGAAACAGGCACGCAGACTCTATAGGTTCTATAAATTGTTTGCTCATATGTCTTGTTTTTCTGCTGCACTGAAATAAAATTGAAGATTGAGGACGATTTGCAGAGATAAGCGTTAAACAAGCGCGCTAAAGTTCTGCTATTCTAGTGGATCAACATAACGTAATATTGAATGGTGGAAATTTAATAAAACATGTCAAGAAATTTATGTTTTTCTATGCTGGGGTAACATTCAAGACTCGTTTTATGTCTCGATTAGCAAGGATATGTGAGTGCTTATCGAAGGAAAAGCGCAATTAGCGCCTGGAGGTGAATCTTGTTGCTTAGCTCTCTTTATTAGGCGTACCTCTTCTATGCCACTTTTTTTTTCAGGTAAACGTCCTGTACCTTTCTTAAGTGATTGGTACCTTAAAAATAGCACACAGAAACAAATCTACCAAATAAATTCACAAGCAGAAGTTAATTTATCGCTCGAAGAAATTTGAATTTTTCGTTTGGATTTCTGTAGAGTATCATTCACAAAGTGAGGATATTAAAATCTGAACATATCAATTAAATGCAAAATATAACTAAACGTTTGCATTGAAATTCCTCTATTCATCGCTTTTTTCCCCGCATGACAATATTGCAAAGAAATGGGAGAAAGTGTTCTCGTTGAAAAAGGTCTCAACTAAACACTTTTGCACTTCTTTGCAATTTACAAGTGAAACAATAGACGAATAGCGCAATTTGCGAAAAAAAAAAACATTTCGCAGCATTCCACTAATCATTGCAATTTTATTATCGATTGGAAACACCAATAACGGTCCTCAAATTTCTAATTTTTAATTTTGTTATCGCATCATCCCAAAATCACCTTATCGCATCCTCTCCGATCGAACCATTTATATAATAATAGTGTGCATCGTATTCGAATCGATCTACCACCACAAATACATCCTTTATAGAATTGTAACGATTTCATGTGTGGTGCCTCGGTTTGTCCTTTATTTCGCAATCAGAGGCTTGCACGATGATCACATAAAGCGGCCGATAGGATGGTTGTGCATCTGTTTGATCTCCTGTGCATCTATTTGATTTTCGCGATAAGTGACTTGATCGCACGTTTGCTGCTGTTGATTTGAACGGAAAAAAAAAGGAAAGAGTGGTCAGAATTAAAAAGTGATAGCGCCCGAACGAACGACGAACGATGTGCGAGATAGAGCAGCACTCTGCAATTGGTGCGCTCATGTTGTGTTGTACTCGCTTCACATATGGTTTGTTGAGTATCGTGTGTTGTGCGTTCATCTGTTGCGACACTCTCCGATGTATAGTGATAATGCTTCAATATTTGTAGGGTGTTTCGATCTGTGGATGTAGCAGCTGGCTTTCTTTAAAAGTATTTCGTGATGTTCATTTATTGAAGCATCTATACTGTTTTTTTTTTTTTGCTAAAAATTTCATTTTCGCCCACTTTTTCATGAAAGTTTACAATTATTTACTATATTTATTAATAACAGTTTTTTTTGAATAAAATAGCGCATAAGTGTTGAGTTAAAAGTTATTCGTTTTTAGTATTCGAGCAAGTATTTCATCGCTACGATAATCAGTTTATTTCCAACGTTCTTCGCAGTATTTTCTTTTTCATGTATTTTTCATATTTAGACTAAACCTCTGAGGCTTTTCCTTCATTTCGTATGGATTACGGTTTTGTCATCATCGTAAGGAAATGTTTAGTTTTTGTTGCAGTTGCGCTGCATTATTCTGACATCTATCGTTTACGCGACTTTTTCCCGCATTACTGTAACATTTCTCGAAAATTTAATTCACTCTGTTTCTTTGTGGTATATACGCATAAAATTTGGGTAGCACTTATCACTACGTTCACCTGAAAGAAAGATATATATTGTTGATTTGTTTGTGAGAGGTATTGGCAGGTGACGAGATGACTGCTTGTTCTTCTCCTTGAATCGTATCTAGATTTGCGCAGCTTTGAAATATCTTCGCAAATTCGAGATTTGAGACTTCATCGATTGGAAACAGGTTTCTCATCGCTTCGACACCATATGTGGAGTTGTCTGGAGAAATGAATTGGCAAGGCTCCACAGATCGATTTCTACCACTGCCGCAATTGTCTGTGGAAGTTTTCCGCTGAACAGAACAATTTCCACTTGCATGTGTGTGTTTGATATGGCAATTCCGCTCTCATACCGACAGTTTTCGTTTTTTTTTCTTCAGTTTTAAATTGCTGTAGTCAGTCGTTAAAATGTGTGGTTGAGTTCATTGAAGTCACTATTTCGGCAGTGATCGCAGTTCATTGACCCATGCTGTTTCGTGCTGAATCCCTCAATCTTCGGTCGCTTTAAGCAGCGACTTTTTCTACGAGTATTATCAGAGTATTCACTCGTGAAGATACATACGAATCGGTACGCAAAAGGGGTAAAGGCGCTAGTGTGCAAAATTACTATTCAACTGCAACGTCATGCCAACTTCCTTTTTTTTTTGCAATATGCACTTGTAACAGTTCGCTTGCTCGTTTTTGTACAATCACTGTTAATGAAACTTGACGTAAACGGAAATTCGGCGGAAAGAAATTCTTTCATCCCTTCGGCGCCTTTTTCTTCTTCAATTTTGACAAAACATGCATAAAAATTTCCCTAGCTAATAAACAAAGTGAAGGTAGATTTGTATTTTTTTATTGATAGGCCATCTGATTTCGTGGATGTAGTCGTCTTGAAGAAACAACGATGAAATTTCCCAAAAAAAAAAAAGATCAATGCTCTTTGATTGTTTTCAGTTTTTCTTTTGTTTATTTTCGCAATGCAGTTATTTGGTCTTAGTTATTCTGAACCGTTTGTAAGTGAAACTGCACCTATGCAGCGTTTCCGAAGGTATACGTTGAAACGTTTTTACTAATTTTATGGGTCTGATCGCGTGTCATGACTAGGATTGACGGCGAATGGCTTCAGATTATAGCTGTCAGATTCTAATCCAAAGCGTTCGAAGCAACGGATAGATGCATAAAATTGGCTTGTTTCGTAAACAGTTCTTAAAACGATGGTTTGAAGGTACTCAATATGACGGTCGGCGGTCCTATGCTAACGCTTTCCAATGGCAGGCAAATGCCACAAGTCGGTCTCGGCACGTGGATGGTTTGCATTTAATTTCCACTACCGTATATAATAGTGATGCATTGACATTAGCGCCACGCGCTATTTAAGCGCCTGTTGTCGTCCCTTTTGAAATGTGGTATTATACTGTAGTTTAGCAGTTGAAAAAATTAACAGAGAGTGTGCCAGTTGCACAACGAGTTGCTGTGATTGGCATAATTTAACAGCAAAAAGGCATCATTTAGCATGCAGCTGAACATAGAGAAAAAAAAAACGTATCCCTTAGGATGCGACTTGATTTAGTTTCTCTAAGAATTGGAGATTTTTTGAATATATTGTAATTTAGTGTTCATTCAAGCGAATTCACTGTCGGAACGATTCATTACAAAGTAACAGGGCGCTGGGAATAATTTCATAAGTTTGCCTAGGCTATCCAATTCCACTTTGTGCTTTTCTGATGTCTCCTTTTTGGGGACATGCCATGCCGTCCATGAATATCGAGAAAACGTTATGCAAAACTTCACGTCACATCATCGGCGTCCCTTTAAATAGTCTGCAAATAATCGCTGTTTTTTGTCGATCGATCCTTAAAAATTTCGCCGATTCTTTCACCACTTTCAGTCATATCCAAATGAGGTGGCAGCTGCTGTTAGATGGGCACTCGACGCTGGTTATCGCCTAATTGATACAGCGACGTGCTATGGCAACGAGAAAGAAATAGGCGACGTACTGCACGAATATCTTTCGTCCGGAAAAATCAAGAGGGAGGAGTTATTCGTCACCACTAAGGTTTGTTGAGTTGAGTTTTGCAAAATTATGGTAACGTCACCCTCAAAAATGTGCAGTTTCATGGAGTTCGGAGCAGAGTGGATTTTAAACGTGTAATAACGCTCCTTGCCCGTCTCTTCTCTCCCTTCCTTCTTTCTCAATATTTGGAAAATATGCTGCTCACTACGTTCGGTTAAACTTTGCGGCTGGCAGTTTTCGATCCAAACGCTCACAGCTTTCAGTCAAAATTTGTGGGATATTATTTTTGAATTACATTGAAGACTTATAACTGTGATTAAATTCGCGGCTTCTTATGGCAAGCCGCCCAAGTTGCCGATGATCGTTTTTATTTTGTTAAATTTGCATTTGAGTAATGAATTACTGAAAATAGCCGTATTTGGGCAACTTGCAAAAGGTCTAGTGGGGTTTTAACTAAACACTGCAGCCATCCAGTCAGAAGGATCTAGAAGTGGTTTTTTTCGAGCTGAAAGCTATAATGACTGCAAATGTTTTACTTTTGAAGACTTTTTCTCAAATTCTTAAAATTTTCCCTCAAATGCTTGAAATCTGTGCTGTCTTTGACCCAGTAAGTCATAGAATTTCCGCTTGCTCCTCTCTCTTCTAATTGAGCTAGGTTAGGTAAGGAGTCCTCAGTGTGCATTTCTGAGAAAAACAGTTTCTGTTTCCGTTCAATATGGGGATATTGCATGAGCAGAAACACTTTCTCGAGAATGTGATCTCCACCACTTTTGCCCATTGTATGCATATTTGCGGTCATAATTTTCATGCGCATGTTTCATATCCTTTCCTTTGCATCCTCCCCTCCCTTCTCCCTCCTCGACTCTACTGATGAAGGTCGTGTCCCGACCCCTCAATACTTGGCACCTCGCCTTCCATTTCAGTGGCTATTAGCTTTGTAATTTAACTTCATTTTAAAACAAATCAGGAAATTCTTTTCTCTGCGTGTTCATTATCATGCCCCGTTTTCTTACTAGTTTACGGCGTTGATGTTTATCAGTAGAAACTGTAGAAGCGTGGTTGTCGGGAAATGTCCTTTGGTTTTAAGGTTAGCGGAAATTTTCTCAGTTCGTGCTAGATGCCGACTATGCCATCATTTTTCAGCTATGGTGCACTCATAATCGACCGTCAGATATCGAAGGCCAAATTAAGGAATCGTTGGCCAAATTACAGCTCGACTACGTGGATCTGTATTTGGTGCATATGCCTGCCGCTTTCAATGTAATTTTTGCACTGTTCTCCCTTCGATTTTGCGAAATTGTAGGATTATCATGAGAGCTGCAAGTGGAAAAATTCGAATTTTTTGCTTTTGTCAGAGGTCATACTTAGGAGTAGTTGTCCTTCGCTATCGTGGATATGTTGGGGAAAGTAATGCAGAGATTATAGAGTGTCATAGCGGATCGGGCACCACACCATTAGAGTAGTGCAGGTGAGGGAAGCAATTGATTATATATGAAAAGAGGCATTTACCGTAACTGAAAATGTCACAAGTGAAGATGCGCACGCGAATTCGTCGTTACTTAGTGCCTCTCCCTCGTTGCTGCTCCCAACCTGATTACCTCCTCTCCACCTCTTTCCTCCAAAAAGCTGATTGACAGCTTGCAGCAGTAACATTTTGAATAACCACAAATTCCAACGTGTTTGTTGGAGCAAAATTTTTTTTTGTTTGCTTAGTTCTATAGTGATACTGAATTGCAGCACGAAATGACTCAACAAGATCACTCGGTCACTCTTGAGCAAGTGTGGACGGTTTGTTTCGTTTATATTTTGCAAACGTTTGTATAAAATTGAATGTTCGAACGAAGCATGAGCGTGCTTAGTTAAATGGACTTGATTCCTTTCTCTTATAATTGAATTTACCGATTCATCGCTGCTATGAATACATCGATGAAAGGCCAATTGTTCCAAACGCTTTCATGAGGCGCACCACCGAATTGCTGTTGTGAAATTTTCAGCTGGAATGCCTCTTATTGAACTGAAAACGATTATGAGATTATTTCATTTCTATAGGGATCGAAGATTGAATAGCTAGATTATTGCTGCCGTATAAATCAGCACTGGATCATCCATGCTTTGTCGAACGGTAATTACAACCTGTTTTTTTGCCGTGTTCTTTTAAGCCTGGGCCATCCGGCGTTTTAATAAACCTACTGGCTCAATGTTTGCTAATTGTACTCGTCTGAAAAGTGAAAATAGCATGGTAGGAGATGTGTTTTTTGTCCATGAAAAATCGAAATTGAGACTGAGCGAGAGGTAGGAGGCTTCAGCGCGCATTTGTGAACATGTTTTTCCAACAGCTTTATGGGTGGTCTAATTGATTATCGCATGATAAGTGAGTAATTGTTATTTATAGGGATTAGAAGCAGTATATGAAAAAGGGCTTACAAAAGCGATTGGCCTTTCTAATGTAAGCATCGAGCAGGTGGAAAGAGTGCAGAAATCGGCGAAAGTGAAGATCCACAATGTGCAGGTTGGTGTTGCAACCTCTCGTAGCCGAGTGATTCGTTTTGAGCTCAGTGATCTTCCTGAGTTTATTTCAAAGAAAATTTTGCTTCATTAAAAGAAGACTTTCTATGGATCAAATCATAGAAAAGAGTTTGTTAGTTTCATATTGTAAAACATGTTTGATTAATAAGGGAATCGCTGCATCGTTTTTTAAGTCTTCTGGAGCCTCTTCCCTCATCTTGGCCCTTGGTTTAGTTTCTTGGAGAAGCTTCTGGCCTCTTAACAATACTTATAAAATAGCGGTGAAACGGTATGTGGGTAAGGCCGAGCTCTTAAACTACAAGCGTAGAACACAGAAATTGTTTGTTGATTTTTTGATTTCTTTGTGGTTGCTTCCTATCCTTAAAAAAGTACAAGTTGAAAATCGGGGAATTCCTCTCTGTTTATAGAGTTGTTTTATAGCAAATATATGTTTCAGTGAACGTCGCAATGAATTTATTACAGGTTGAGTGCTATCTATATTTTCCACAGTATGAATTGGCCGAAGTTTGTAAAAAGCACAATATTTCATTCACTGCCTATGGTCCTCTTGGTTCTCCTGGCCGCGTCAACTGGACACTTCCAAGCGGCGCGTATGCTTACAATACTTCCTAATATTGTGATTGTAAATCTTTTCTTAAAAGTCGCTTGAATACAGAATAGGAGGCCTTTTGATGCTATTCATGCACGTAATGGATTCGAGCAGTAAATAAATGGGAGATGGATAATGGTTATGACGGAACAATTTTTTCGAACTCTCTTTGAATTCAGCGACCCTACCTGTTAGATGTTCAGTATTTCTGATCCATTGTTTTATCTAATTTAGTTGGTATCAACGTGTATTTCATTTCATATTTAAGCGCTACTTAATCGCTGCAGTGTAAAATGAAGTAAATAAATATTTGTTTACAGGAAATTGGTGTGGGCAGAAGCGAAGAATCCTCTCGAGAACGAGCTTGTGGTAAAGCTCGCTACGAAGTACAAGAAGACTAGTGCACAAATTTTGCTTCGTCATCTGCTGCAACGCGGTCTCGCGATCATCCCGAAGAGTGTGCACGAGTCGAGAATTAAAGAGAACTTTGATGTATGTTATTATAGCACCGCCACTTGTTTTGATTAAGACGCGAACGAGCGTCTCCTCGGGACCATATTGCAGTTCCTTCGCGCTTTGAATGCATCGCTTTGCTCATTGCCGCAAAATAATTCTCGTTCACTTTGTTCTCGATCTTAAATATCGTAAGTTTATTCGAGTCCATGTGCCACTGTGCTCCAGCATTTTTGCTTGCTGGCGAGAACTAAAGCTCATCTGTTCACTTTTAGGATGCTAAAAGGGGATAAATTTGAACCATTCTCGGCTTATTTGTGAACTAATGCAAAAAATATATGTAAGAAGGGATTAGACTGATGCAGATAAAACGTAGAAGATAGCTTCTGCTGCGATAAAAAAATTTTCGCATCACTTGCAACTCCAACAGACTTTCATCAACGACAACCAGTTTCTGATAGTTTTATGCAGGAAATTGGCATTAACTATACATTCACATAGTAGAAATGTGAATAGGTATTTCCTTTGCAATAAAAAATTTTAACGTACAGAGGTTTATAATTTTGTTTTAATTTTCGAAAATATGAACGAATATTCTGGACAGGCGGGCAAACAACCAAAATATTTATATACATTAAGTTTCATGATTTACAGTCATATTTTAAGATTTTTGACTTCGAGTTGACCGACGAAGAGATGAAAGAACTAAACGATATTAAACATCGACAACGCCTCTTCTTGCAAGATTTGTTCGTTTTCTTTTGTTGTGTTTATGTTTCAAAGGAGACAAAGAAGTCAGATTTTCTATATTTCGTGCCGGACCCCTGTTGATAATGTTGCTAAGTTTGGCCTGGTTGAATTTTATTACTTTCAGACCGACTATGCAGCCTACTTAACATCCTTTTCTTTCGGGTATAGAAGCATCGCTTTTGCAGCTAGTTTTCCTGGGACATTAAAATCTTGAACTTCCGTATTTCATTTCTGCACTTTTTTTTAATGAAGAGGTACCAACGAGAAACAATATGAATACAGAACTGAATTGTCGATAATGATTGAGAGGGTGGAACATCTGGCCCATATCAGTTCCTAGGAGAGGGCAAGGGAACACGGTGAAATTATGAACTGTTGCGAAATTTTTTGTTCATTTTGCAGTCCCGTAGGATAAACTGTGTGAGCCGACTGTCTCAAGGTCCCTTTGTGCCTCTCCCTTCGGTTTCACTGTGGTCCAGTTGCCGTACAACTTAATAACAGCGGATGACAACTCTTACTCTGTTCTCATCCGCATCCTATCCGTATTGGCTTCCAGTTGTACACTGTCACAGTGTGAGGAGCAAAAAACGTTTAAAGGCCAAAAGAACAATTTGAGTTTTTCTTGTCTTTATTTGTCTTAGTGTGAAGGGTGATTATTGATTTTAAATTGATATGCTGTGTATTTGATGCGTTTGATTCAACGTCACATATTTTTGATATTCACATCGAAGTGTTTTTCAGCATGGAGGGCCATCCGGAGGATCCGTTCAAGGATGAGCGTAAAGCGACGGCTTAAGCGATAGGCATTATTTGGATCGCTACCATTGATAGTCGCCAGCACGTCGCAGAGTTCACTTGGCGCAAATTTCCTTTTCTTATCTTTAATGGATAAATCGGATGTTTCACAAATGTGGATCTTTCCCACAGTCCAGCAGTACAGTTGCAAAGTTTACACTTCTATTCCTTTATGAGATCAGCTGAAGATATCTGTGTGGTTTCACCTGTAGCTTTTCGAACCCATCAACTGCTTTGATGGTTTCTATCAGTTTAGATCCGTGAAATGATTTTATCAACTTTGATTGCACCCACTTACACCATAAATGAACCCCATGTATGATACTTTTGCATGCGCTATAGGAAGCGTTCCTTGCAGTGAAGCAATCCATACTGCGAATTGCACAGAACAGACGGAGTGGCCTTATCCATAAATGGATAAATGAGTACGATTGAGGCTGTTGTTACATTAGCTATTTCGGCGTTACTGAGTGCTTTGTCATGGGACGTTAAAACTTTCGCTTAATAGCTGTCGACTGGAAACCTGCTGCATGTATATCTGCTCTGGAGATCTGCTCGATCCAATTTCTGAGTTTTCATGGTGAATTATACAACCGTGTTAGCCAGTCTTAAACTTCAGCTTCCGGTCGCGAAGAGTCTGGTCACATCAATTCACCTGCTGCGAAGTTGTCAGAAGCACCGATGTTGTCAAAAGTTAGAGAATGTCGCAAATTTCATCAGACGCCTAAATCAATTATTGCAATTCTCGTCTTTTAAAATGTCCCCATGGCTTATATGCCTGCGGTGATCGCTTCTCGTGCTGTTTTTATGTGTTTCATTTCAGATTTCTTGCGCATTCCATCGTCAGCGGTTGGGCGCGCAGCTATGATTTTCATCGCTTCTTTTATTGCATCTCTTTGGCCGTACGCACATACTTATGTCTATGTTTCTCCTGTATAGGACGCTGGAGAAAATAAATAAAAATACGCTTCGTTTACAATGTTTCCATGGCGCGGGGCTTCTCAACTAACGACGATTCGACCATCTCTTTTGAAACTGAAATCTCTTCTGTATAATCTTAACGAAAGAATGAAAGGGATGTTGCGAGAGATAATTGGAAACGAGTTAGCATATGCTAGTTCAGCGTTATTGGAATGAATCTCTTACAAGTTCATCCAACGTCGATGAAATGTATGAGCACTTTCTAGACTATATATAATGTTATCGACTGCCTGCGTACAAGAAAAAGACCCAGTGTCGGAGTCTTTCCCTTCTTACCTTCAGCATTCAAGTACAATAACATATTTCCCATGGTTAGGTGGACAAAAGTCGGGTGGGTTGGTGGTATTCATTTGATGTTCACATTGCAAGAAACCATCGCGCAGATTTGGTTGGAAACCGTGGCAAAACGTATGATATACGATAAAAAGGGATCAACGATAAGTTGAGAAGATGCTTCATAGTGCATCTTTAAAAAAAAAGGCGTTCTTTCGGCAGTTATGGGAGGACCGGCTAAAATGCAACATGCTTGCAGACAAACTACTCCTCGAAGTATTTCCGTCGAAGACAGCGGTGTGCAGCAGGATGTTCATCTAATCTGCAACAAACATCTGAGTTTTGCTGATATCGGTGCTAGCTCAGTGCTCAAGGCTGTTCATGCAGTGCCTAGCAACGTTTCACCCACACTAGATGCTATCCCATTCCTGTTGCCCAAACGCGTCGCAAAAGCAATTCGTCGTTTAATATTTTTTAAAAGCTGCCTTCCTGAAATTTTTGAAATTAACGTCAGAAATTTTGTCAATGAGCGCTTTCCATACAATGGTCTTTTTCCTCCTAATTTTCTTGGCTTTGTGAAGGAAAAGCTCACAGTTTTATAACGAATTTCTTGTCGGAATTATTGGCCAACTGCGATGAATGAGCATAACCAAACGGTGTTATTTGTTCGGATGATGCAGAAGCATTCGCTATTACTAACCATCAAAAGTTTTTGCATAAGCTTAAGTCTTATGACATTAAGGGATATATATTGCACCTGATTAAATCCTTCCCTCCTAACCGCTTTTTTTCCGGAATAGCATATCGTCTGAGTGCTTTCTTCTTTAAAATGGTTCTATTTCGATTAATTTTGAAGTGCGACTTGTTTTCCTTTCGTTTAGCAAATGTACTTCCGTTCCTCGACTGGAGCTTAACGTTTTGCTAAGGGAAAAAACACGAGTACACTGCTTAATCTTATCCACTCTCCGATTCATGTCCACTAAACCTCTTTATCTGTGGAAAACTGATGTTCATACCTCCCTATCCACCGTGGGTGACGGGTGATCCGTAAGTTCTAATTTCCATGTAAAGCCACGAGTATTGTTCCGCTGTGAGTGCTTGTGGTGGCAGCGAGAGTGTGAGACATACGAGTCGACATTTTTGTCAATAGGGGCGCAGCATGTTTTCACTTCATTTTTCCCACCGTCTTCATATCTGCTTTGCCCCTCTTTATCACACTCTGAGTGCCTCTCAGCGGTGGCTTTTCGGGCGTTAAATGCTGGTCAACAATCAACGGCTATGCGGGATCGAGGAAAGCAACATAGCACGCTCAGCACTCGCAAAACAGGGCGAAACCATGCTGCCCTACCAGCCTGGGTTACTGTAGATCAGGTTTTACGTCACTGCAAATGTTATGACGTAGTTGATGACATCATGCTAACATACCTAAGCGATGTTGTAAGTCGGTGCACATTTTTGGACGTCTTTTTTTGCATCATGACTTCACACTGCCCTATGAGTTACTGCGAGACGTTGATGACGGAGCCTGTAATGAAGATGCCATGATGCCATACTTTCAACAAACTTAAGCCGTCACCGATAGTGATATCATCTTCTGGCCGTGACGTCACCTTCCTAAGGATGACGTCATGGCTTCTTGGTGCAAGTTGATACGATCTTTGACGATGATGTCCTTTCGCTGTCACCATTGACCACTCAGCCACTTTACTGATGTTCACATAACAATGTTATATCATCCATTATTACCGGTTAGCACCAATTTCCAGCGATCGATAAAGTCGCTTTTAATCGTTCTTGATGAAGACACAGCATTTTCAGCAGTGACACCGTGTTATTGTACCAGTATTACCGCTGGCCAGCAACATTCCCAACAATGATATCACTTTCAGGATGATTACACATCACTTCTCCACCAGTGAGGTAGAGTTCTGTCGACTGTCAAAGCTAACAAGTTGAGGCATTTCCAAGAAAAAGTTTTTATGGTGAAAGAGCTGTAAAAGAAACAAGACAGCGGCGTACTACCAGGGAGCACTACGAAGAACAAGCTGTTCGGCGCCGTATACTGCTAATATCTAACATTGGCGTCCAAGAATTGCATTTGTCCAAACACCTCTTCCAGTCGATGAACCATTCGGTGGTGCTGCTTCTTATCTTTAGGATGCGTTCAATTTTGTATTTGGTTGACGCATCGATTTTTACATCCGAGATGTTGTCCGGCGTAGACGCTTGTAGTGGTCCATGCTCTCCCTCGGAGCAATCGATTCGTATGTGGCGAATTGCCATTTGCGTAAACGTCGGACAATGAAAAGTTTTGCCCCTAAATTTGAACCCAATCTGAAGGGTATTTTTGTGTTGCGATGTGAATGTTGTCGGTGGCAGCTTTTCTTGCTTAGTGAAATGCCACTTGCATGGCTTATTCTTCCTTTAGTTCCTTTAGAACTGTCTTCAGTAACGTCGATGAGCGCATCTTGATGGCATTTGATGTGGATTAGTTAATCTTGAAAACAACACTGTCAATCACGTCTATCCATCCGAAAGATTTTAGATTCATTGTTCGATGTCCAGTGGAAAGTTTATGCCCAAAGGTGGACGAACTCGTGATATTTGCTTATCGGGCGAATGCTCTGCTACTGAGCTACTATGACCAGTTCCACCCGCTGATATTTTTTGCCTGCTTCGTGCCACTATAATTCCCACATAATGCAAAACGCCTAAGGAGCATATAACTCAAACAATTAGAGTGGAAGAGGTACTAGCAGGATAGAATGCTTTATGGTTAATGTCGTCTAGATATTTTATTCTATCTCAGGCTTAGATGAAACCATTCTCAAGTTATTTTTTGCGGTTAAGCCAAACTAAAATAGTTATTTGTCTTAAGTGATATTATAGCCGTGGATTTGGATCCAGTTAAACATCGTCCCAAGTCCAGTCTTCATTAAAAAAAAGATATTTTCGAATATAGTTGGTTGCTTCAAATAGCTTCTATGATCATCCACCAAATTTTTATATATAATTGATCATCGTCTGCCTTTATGAGTTACACATTTCATCTATGCTATCTGTTTTTTAAATGGCAATGAGGAGCAATCTATTTGAGAATTTTGCTGTCGTTATAGCATCTGCATAATCCTTTTGCAAACAACTTCTCCATGATCAATCTGAATTGAAGACGAATATTGAGTTGAATGCGATATTTAGCATAAACTACTTTTGCTTTCCCATGAAAAGTTCTTAGTTAAAGGGTTAATCAGCACAAATTTTGAATATACATTAAAACAAACAAATATATGGGTATAGCCACTATTATACCTTTTAATTCATGCAACTTCGCTGAAGTCGTATTGTGCTAATGCATCTATAGGCGATTGACTTATTCGAAATTCATTGTTTTCTTTTCACGTAAAGCGCACCCGAGTTTATACAGCAAGTATACTTGAAAAATTTTCTTCGACATGCAATAGAGGCATTTATTTTTCTCGCTCAACAAAATGAATTATCAACGTGCCTCATTGAAGAATGCTGAGCTCCAAATGCGATCTAGAATATATTTTGCAAATTTTTACGCGTAGTTTATTATCAACTGTCTTTGTAAGTCATAAGTACCATCTATGCTCTCTATGTTTTCTATGGATGATTGAGAATCATTGACTGATTAACCTCTGTGAACAGGTGTTTTGTTAGATTCCCTCGACATTAGTTCTTTTCCGTGTTTCCTAAACAGTATATCGTCAGCTATAGCACTCTACTATACAATTTTAGCAGTGAACCGATAGCCAGGTGGTGTCCTTTCCGGAACTTAATAAGCGTTAACATTGGCATTAATATTATTAGCGATCGGGTACGCTTCTTCATTTACAGTTTCGCGCATATCACTCAATTTCAGCCTTAAATCTTCTTCAGTTATTTGTGAAAGTTTCTGAGCTTAGGGATATTCTCAGGTGGAAGTGTCTCTTCGAATACAGAAAATATGGCAGCAGATAAATTTTGTGTCGAAAAAGCCATTCAACGGACATTTAGTGCTGCCTTTTCGTTTTCGGCGATGACTTTTGTTCGTCCATGTGCCTCTTCAACGGTATTTTTTCATCATAATAACATTTAATAATGGGGTCGACATCGATGCATCCACTTGCTCGAATTTCTCCAATAACTGACTCTATTTCCGCTTCATGTAACACCGTCGGATCAAAAAATAGTGAAGGCAAATTCGATATCACCTGCGTTGTTGTGCTCATTTTCGAAATAACAAGCGACAAATGCTCTCATGAGTGATGGTCGAATTGTTGATATGGTTCATCATAGGCTATCAGTTTGTTTAGTAGATTCTCTCGTTTAGGTAAAATAAGCATTAACGAAATATTTGACCGAGCAACCGTCTTTGTCCGCATATACTTCATATTTCAGGCGCGATATTTGCTGAAGATCTACACTGTTTCTATTGGACCTCCGAAATGTAACTGTTACAGAGCAAAAATTTTGAAATGATTTCAACGAATTTGCGCACAGTCTCTTTTCCTCTCTTAGAGCTTAAATGTTGAAAAAACATTCCTTAGCGACGTATCGGTTTGAATTCGCGAATGCGCAGATATCCTTCCGAGATTTTAGTCGTTCTTCCAATATTTCCTTTTACTGTCGCAGAAAATTTTTGCTGAACATGTCGGTACAAAGGCGCATATCGTTGTGCGTAAATAGTTACACATTAGCCCTGAAGAACTACTTGGGTCAAAGATCGGGTTGTCTGAGATTGGAGTAGGTCGCCGGCTGGGGCCTCTCCAGATTGGAGCCTGCTCGGCACCGAGAGTTATCCGTGACTGAAGCACCTCTGAGACTGCAGTCGGACCGAGACGAGGGCCTGCTCGAGATTTGTACCCGTCCGTTTTTGACGCCTTTGCCTGGGATTCGAGCCTTTTCCTGACTGATGCGAGTCCTGGGCTGGGGTCTGCTTGAGGTTGCAGCCAATCCGGGATAGCGGCCTTTCGGAGACTGGGATCCGTTCGAGGTTGAGGCTAACGTAAGATTGAGGCATCTCGAGCAAATGTTCTGCTCCTATGTGCCGTTAAGACTGCTGCAGAAGCGAAATGTGTCTTCCAAAATATTCATGCTCCAGTCAAACTTATTTTCGTTCCAAACCAGCTCATCTACTAAAGAGCAGGTGACTTGCTTTTATGTTATTTAAAATGGCGAGAAGTTAATGCACAGAAATTATCCACATTTGAGAGTGCGAAAACGGTTTTGATCTGCAAAAGTGTCGTTGCATTTGCGCAAAAGTGTCGGGCAAAGCAACGAGCTGCGTGGTATATGTGCCACAAAAAAAGATATAAAAGTGAGTTCTTCTGCGCTAGTTTGCTATTGCTCTCGGTAGTGGACGTGTTGTGCGTATGGTTGGTGCTTTATGTTTTCGCAGTAGGAGATGGGTGGAGGTGAGGTTTCTCTCGTGAGGTGGAGAGGTACATTCATGTTGCTAATATTTGCGAGGTTTCTTTTGAGTTTCTGCGGACGATCGTAGTAATTATTGTGCTTCGTGCATTCAATCTTCTTTGACATCTTCTTGTTTAAGCAGGTTGACTTGAGATCGCGTTTTGCGTATTGCGTTTGTGCAGCGCCACTACCCGCAACCCCGTCTAACCTTCTATTTTCTTCCACGAAAAGCTATTTCGAGAAGGTTGCTCGCCCGGGCGATTTTAACGTTCTAATGCCGTTTTCTTCTCTGCAAACTGCAGTCCTGTTGCATTGCAGTAGCATCATGCCTTGCGTGGGAATGAAAAACATAGTTGAGGTCGAGTGTTTAGCCTCTACCGCGCTCTCTTGCATCCGTCAGTGCGTATATGTGTATATGGGTTGCGTATCTGCTCATCCGATGACTGCAGTTCGACAAGAAAGAAAGCTACGGCAATAAGGTTGCGGAGTTTACTGGAGTCGGAATGATGTCTGAGCGGTTTCATGGTGATTTTTACAAGACACAGAGCACTGTACATCCTGTGGGGAAAAAATGAATTATTTTACTTGAAGGTCGGCACGGTCGCACAAGACTGAGCATTACCTTTGTTTTTGAAGAGAGTGTTACCGGTTGACCTGATGGGCTAAGTTACAAAAAGCATGTATCGTGTTAATTAGCATTTCCTATGCTCAATTAGGCGAACAAATAACTTGGCGATTTCGATAAAAACCAAGAACCACTGAGTTTTGACGAGGGAGATCTCTTCATTCTACTATCCTTTGATGAAAACGGTAGAATGGAGCGCCACTTTTGTGAACCCCACTCTATACTACTTCGCAAACTAGAAAGCATATAAACCAGAACGTTGACATGCTTCATATACGGTGAGGACTGGTGCGGTTATGCTTTCAAGAACGCTCAACTCAAATTAAACAGTTTCCCATGCAAAAATTTGCTTTTTTTTTCGGCTTTCTATTCTCTTTTAAGGGGGTTTGCATTATCGAGATGAAGCAAGAATTGGCAAGGTCAGGTTTTTGTTGGGAGTGTTTTCGAATACATCAGAAAATTTAGTATACCATTGCTTTTCCCTGACGAGACAGTTTCTTGAGTCGTGGCGCGCGAACTACCTGAGCACCAACTTTGCACTGAGCGTTGTCGGGACCTTCTAACACTAGCAGTGCTTTGCAAAAGAATTATTGGAGATATGTTTCAATGTGGCAGTTTTTTCGGATTTGTGCTTAGCATCTCACAAAACCTCATTTGGATCAATCTTAAGGCTCATTCGATTGACTCCTGCATTTCCAGTGAGTACTAATAGCTTACCATACTGAAACTGAGATGGAAGCAACCGCAAAGGTGAGACGGCTTTATAATGGCAAGGCGAATGGCTGTTAAACGGAAATAGACCGTCGGCGATCTTGAATTGTCGATTTTTATTTCGTTGTAGGTCATAGATGTTTTATGAAGGGAGTAGTAAGAAAGCGATAAATGGTGTGTTCGATGTTTGAACGATCGTTTGTTGCGTTTGTTAGTCGCTGCTTGTTCACTAAGAACACTTTCAACCAATTCATGGTGTAAGCTATTTGTTTTACTCATGTTTATAAATATTGCAGGCGAATTAGTCGATAAGACCCAATTCCACCGCTAGCAGAATAATTGGATTCATCTTGCAACAAGTGCGTTTTATTTATTCAATTAAAGGTATTTATTGTGCTAGGCGCAGGTATAAGTTGCAATGAAAATACCTCTGAGAGCAGTTAACTAACAAACGAAATGTGACCATTACAAAAATGGAAAATGCATGTGACTATTGCTAATAAAAAAAAACGCACCTAAGATGTGTGCTGTGTTGCGTTCATTGAATCGCAACGTCCTGTTAAACACTAAACGACATCTTGGTGGCGGATATGGTGATACAATTGATATAGCTGCAGTGCGTTCGTGTTGAGTAAATTATGAACAAGTGCATATTTATTATCGGATGGCTCAGACTATCTCTTGCGTGATCGTCCTGAAAGAGCTTCGTAGCAAGCTTCCTTGGGATGGAAAAGGAAGTGGAGGCTTCACTTTACAGAGTCACGGATTGAGTATCTGTAATATTTTTGTGTATGTGACAGTGCGTTGTGAAGTGACATGGAGAACGTGCCACAAACAGTAAAATAATGCGAGTTTCGTCAAAAGCGGAAGCACAAGTAGATCAGTGATTATGATCGATTTCGCCACAATAGCTTCAGTATCACAGCCGTGTGTTATTTTACTTTTATGAAACTGCTTCAAATGACAGTTTCACTTGATTTAGTTGAATGATTATTCATAGGCGATCGCACTTCCTCTTGCCTTCACCAAAAACATCCATGGCAAGTAAATCTTTTTTTGTGCACTTTAGACGCGTTTTCGCTCCACTCAGGAGGTTTTTTCGTCCTCACTCATGTCTTTTCATTTTGCTCGGAATGGATTCACAGAACTATTTTCCGTTTATTACACTCTTCTTTCCGTTTTATTTTCATAGAACTTACTTGTTACAAAAAATTGAATTACTTTTACTAAGTTTTTTTCTGATTCTTCGTTTGTAATGCGATAAAAGTACAACGAAGCAAGATGAGGGTGGTTTTATGAGTGTGCTTAAAGCGCGAGTGGGTGTGAGAGAGTTTCGAAGACGTTCGGATGGATTTCAAGAATGGATATGGAGAAGTAATGACCCGAGCAATAAGTACGTAAAATTATTGGCGCCATCACTCCGGTTAAATTCAGTGATTGCTCAGAATGCAGCCCACCTTCATCGATAGAGGAATTCGTGCACATTGATGGAGAAAATGCTTCTTGAATGGTTCACTTTAGCGTCAACTTCTGTCTATCAAAATTCAAGCTCGAAAGTACCAACTTCAGTAATGGCTCTAACTAGAAATCATCGACCTCATCGATAACCACTGTTGACTTTCCCCTCTCCCGAATAGGTGACGTCCGATTGTAATATAGAAAATATGAGAAGATAAAAACACCAGTTTCGAGGTTTAAAAATTGTTCAGGAGAATTTACTTCCGAACCGTTTTGGGTCTCAAAATGGAGTGTCAGCAGTTTTACTTTAATCCCAATTCATTATTTAATCATTCCGGGCAAACGACTTGTTCGCTTTATGTCCGCATACCACCGCAGATCTGCTTTAATCAATTTTTACCTGTTTGTGGAATGCATGGCGATATTTTTCGTTTAAAGGGAAGAAGCGCACACATGTTTCAGTGGCGACTCGCTTACTATCTAAGCCACCACTTTCGCAAAGGAAGAGGTGTAAAGCGATGGGCGCAACTAATACCAGCGTTGCCGCGATCGCCGAAGTGTCATCGATTGCCACCGGAACTGAGTCGAAAGTCTGCGATTTCGTTCCCATTTTGTGATCACTGAGGCTGGATTATCATTCACGAGTATTTTTTGAGCAATACGCTTAATTTCCATCGCATATTTCCTTTTGTCACGCACAAGCGCTTCGAATTTCGTTGGTTTTATTGAGGTTTATGTGCAGTTTTTACATTAAAAGTTGCGTCAATAAAGGACGCTTATTAATGTCTACGCATTTTGCTGGCAGTTCGTTAGCCGTGCAACGTTGTCGTCGACAGGACTGTAAGGACTCTTGGCGAAGTCAACATAGTACTGTTACAGAGAAGCAGTTTTGAAAGCTGTCATATCGCTGCAAAGAGCAAGCCAAGAACAGATTATACTGAACGTGTTTAGGAAGCCTGAACAAGTGCTTTGCAGTAAAGATCTCTAAAGTGCAACAGAATAAGCACGCGAAGGTTATTGAACTGTAGAAGGTTTTTTGTGAACACTGGAATTATTATGAGATTATTGCAGATCACAGGCATTAGAATAGGGTCAAGTCACTCATGGAATACGCACGCAAATACTAGAGCGGTTAATGAACTTTTCTTCAAGTTGAACGGTGGCAAAAGTTTGTTCTGTTGATTTTCATGCTCGCGTAAAATGCATACTCGCAGGGATAGGCTTAGATTTGTTTGGCAATGGGGTAACTTTAGTAGTTTATATCAAATGAATGATGTTAGCTCTGTAGTCAACTAGATGAAGTTGCGCTTAAAACGAGAGATGTATACATAAGAAAATAGGCATTAACATAGATTGCACTGAAGAGTAGACTGGTGCTGCACAAACTTCGCTTGTGATATTTAGCGGCGTTGCAGGCAAAGTTACAGCAGGTGATTGGATGCGCGGTCAATTCGCGATGTTCCTTGGATGTCGATTGTAACAGTGGAGTCATCGCCTACCCAGCCGGGTGGGTCTCATTTATGGCGCATACTATTTTTTAGGGATCCTTCTAGTTACAGCACATATCTGATGCTCCGAATATTTCGCCTCAGATTTGAAGCAAAAGTCGTTTAGGAGAAGTGAGAGGTGGGACGTGGTGCTCGACCCGTGGCACACAAATAAGCCGTTTATTTTTGATTGTTTTCAGCCTTTCAAGTACTGCCCGAAGGGTGGAGTGTCGGATTTGCAGTCCCAGTTATCTAAGGGAGTTATTTGACTTGAAAACTTGTGAAATGAAAGGCAGGCAAGAAAAGACATAGGTCTCAGTTTGGCTCATGTTTTGTTTGCCTTGAACGATGCCTAGAGCTCTGGAAATAGGTTCAGTCAGAAAGCAAGAGCGACGCTGATCTTCGACACTCGTATTCAGGTAACCAGCAACTTGTCCTACAACCACGGTTCACGATATGCAATCGATCGTGGGGTGTTAGGAGCGGTCATAGAAGATTAATGGTGCCAAACAGCTGGAGCTAAGTAAAACTTCTATATCCGATCCTCAAAATGTACACTGACATCTCTAGGGAACATTCGGCCGCAATCTTAAACCCGTTCGCTCATCAAGTCGATGGTGCTGTTAGACTGGAGTGGATAGAATAGCAGCTAGTTTCCACAGTAAGCAAAATGAGGTGCTGGCTGATATTTAGACGAAAAGGATCCTTGCTTATTTCCATGGAAAAGAAGACAAAAGGTGTATGTGGCATCAAATTTGCAAGCACTAAACAGTGCCAAAGCAGTGATGGATTGTGAGGGTTTACCTCAATTAGCACAATACTAAATGCTGAACGGAATAGCAGCGGAAGTGAGGTGTTGGAGAATCGCTTGTATGAAGTAGCGATAACCAAATTCGTTGCAAGCTGATCAGTAGACAACGTCACAATGTAGGCAGCGATGATGGAAATGGCCGATGCAGATTCTTTGAAACTGCGATCACAGGCATCGTTTTGAGTTGAGATTGCCCTGAATATTAACGGTTGCTGATTTCTAGCAAAGACTTGTGCGCTACGTCCATAACTGTTAAAAATGTTTAACAGTAAATGAACTGGCCTGACTTGGCGAGCATTCGATTACTTGTGGCCTTGCCATTCGTCCAAATTTCACCAACGTTTTGGTTAGGCCAACCCAAATTTCTCCGCAGAATTTGAGATGACCCTGAGATTCGCTTTTCAGCTCTGCAAATGTCAATAGCGAGATTATCGTGAATTTCATCAATAAAATCATGGTCACGACGCTAAACTATCAGAGTTAACAATGGCGACTAATAGGAAACAACAACAATAGCCAGTAACATTGATTAACTGAATGAAAGTTGTCTCATCCCAAAGTGGCCACCAAAATGAGGAAGAAAGAAGACGAGATCTACGCCGTAACAGTAGATTGCTCTATTTGTTCAAAGTCTTAGAAGGTTAGGCCTGGTTGAGGGAGGGAAAGGCGTAAATTCGCCCACAAGTATGGTAGACACCTTTCGCCTACCCCAGATTGGAACCGGGTTTAACTTTTCTCTATACGATCATTGATAAAATTGGAGTGCGATTAGGAGAGAGATTTAGGCTGACTTTGTTTGCCTTTGCACGCCGTTGACGCAATCAGGTGATTAATAGAGTGGAAAAGGGGGAGGAGTACTGAATAGTCGCTTTTTGTTCTTCGGGATTTGATTCTTCTTCCCAAGCATGATGGTCCATTATTTTTCGTCGTGCATTGTTTGTTCTTGGTTTTCAGGCCGACGGTCATCTTACAAAATCCGATGGGAAATGCTCAGGCGCATGTTATTGGTACGACCAAGAACAGCGTAACGTGTTTATCTTTGTCATTATGTGGCAAATATCTCGTCACTGGAGAAGTGAGTCCGTTTCGAATATTTTCGTATGGAGTGGCATATTTCATACTTTCAGAGGTGAAATTCAGGTTAACGCTGCTATTTAAGTACTTCATGGCAGGTGTTTTACTATTTTGCATCCATCGGAACTAGTGCTCTTTTTTTTGCGGGACGTAATAAGGAATAATTAGTTGTGTAATTGGTAATCGGACAGGTGGTTGATAAGCGATTTCAGCTATGCTTGAAAGCTTGGCGAATTTTGTGGCGAAGAGGTGATCCTTAGCCACCATTTTTTGGCATTACGCTCGTGTTAGCTCTTTCCTGTCGTAGAAATAGACCCAGCGAAGCGAATAGGGAGAACCTTATTGATGCCATGTTTAGTATACTTGAATTTATGTTTACAAAATGGAACTTGCAGGGTGGTCACAACCCATCTGTAAGGGTATGGGAGTTGTACAACGCCGATGGGCAATTTGCAGCATCTCAGGTCGCCAATATCAAGTACCATCAAGAAAGAATCACCTGCGTGGTAAGCTGTCATTTGCTTGCATTTTAATTCCGATTGAATATGTTTTCAGACTTCCGGACGAAGAGGAAATAAAATGTGGTCGAAGAAATAACTGTGTATTCAAACAGAAGAATGAACGGGTTCACTTTTCGATCCTGTGTGCTCTGCGCTTTAGATTCTGTACGGTGGAACGCCATTACATACTGATTAAGATTAGAAAGGGATTGTACTTCGACAATATTCCATCTGTGCGGATAAAATTGTTCGCTTGTTTTAAATGTTTGACTGTTTTACACAGAACTGCCCGATAGAAATTTTCCTTTCTTCGCACGAGATGCTGGTGCAGCAGGTGATGTGAGTAGTCGGCATAGCATGCGCATCGAAAAAATGCCCGTGGCAGTCGTCAGATCTCACACAGTGGCGTACTGCATCACTGCACATTCCGAATGTGGTAGCATCTTTCTAGGATGTCATAAAAGAGAGATTTCGCGGGGTAAGGCAATATCGTCAGACGCGAAAAAGTTTCTTCAACGGGCACAGTGTAGTGTATACTGGACATGGGTTTCCCCTCATAGTGCCTCTTGTTTATTTGTTGTTTTAGTGAGAATATTTCTTGGGATCTGCAAAGGATCACTTGCATGATCTGTTTCGTGCGAAAAATCTCTGCTGAGGGTCGTTTAGCGTTTCCTCAGTGGCGGTATGCGCGTCGTATCTGTGGGCAATGAGTACGACGGTCAAATTGCGGTTTGGGACTGGCGTACGGAAAGAAGGATTGCCAGCAGCAGATTCGTCTCACGGGTAGGTCTTCGACATCTCTTTAATCGCAAACAGCTGCGCCCATTTTTAACGGACCTTCCAAATGCGCCCAATAGTTTTTCTTGCTTTTTGGATGCAAATCCCGTCATTAACAGACATCAGCTGTCGTAGTGGTCATGCCCATCGCTGCTCTTGCCTGCCAGATTTACGACATTTTCTCAGGTGATTGCGATGGATGAGACCGAGCAAGGCATGTATGTGACGGTCGGCGTCAGGCACGTAAGGTTTTGGTATGTGCCAGGCACGTTCGAAGGCGAAAGGGCTCTAACGCTGCAGGTGTCATTTCTGGACAGCTTGCTTTGGCATTAACAACCCGTTGTTACCTGCTGAATTGCGCTGCTCGTGGTGATGCATCTCCTCCATACTTACATCACTCCGTTTTGGTCAAGGAGGTCCTTATTATCGCAAGTGGTCAGCTTGATTAGCCGAGAAGGGTTGAAATTTGAGCAGCGGCAAAGAAATTTTATGAAATCTATGTAAGCAATATTCCGCTAGAGCCACCTTGACAATGGGAGGCATTTCAAATAGATTTGGAATCCAAAAACCACATGATCGCTCGCTGCAGCAATAACTACATCCGCATATTCCCCCCTCCCTCCTTCCCTCTTCTTTCGAAAGGATGCGACGTTGTAAATGACGAGGAGAGTGGCCGGGGCTGTTTTTCTTTGCGTGAGGATTGCGTGGATTTGATACCCAGTTTGCTTGTGCTTTTCCACTTCTACTGTTAACTGATTTGTTTAAGGGTCGTTCGGCGGTTCTATTGGATCGACGCAACGACACGTTCGTCGACGTCTGCTGTGCGCCAAAGAATAGGACTTTCGCGATTAGCCTCGCGAAGGTTTTAGTCGAATTCAATGATAGACAGGTTCATCGATTATTGGGAATTGCGCCATTAGAATGACCTGAAGTAATTTCCGAACTTCTGGAGGAGTTGAGTAGAGGGCCATATTGGAGGTGTTTCGTTAACCGAACAAATGTTTTGAGTCAAACGTTCTTGTGTTGAGATTGCGTTATGTGTGTTATATTTTTGTTCCTGTGCTTAACTGAGTTATTTTACGATGCTCATGGATGTCTTAAAGCTGTTGGTGACCACTTAAGACCGGTGTCTGCCTCAAAACTAATTGGTTTAGATATGACCGTAAGGTGTCGAAACTGAAACTTCGTTATATGTCCTTTGCTATCAACGTTTCTCCGCTGCGATATTTGGACCCTGAGCTTTCCAAGAAGTGTGGATGAAAAGAAACTCTTACCTCCTTAATGCACTTTTGCGATGAACATCGCGAATCCAACCATTCATTCAATTTTCCACCCCCCATCGTCCTTTATGAGACCGCTAAGGTTCGCGTTTAGGATTAACCTATTTTTGCTTTCACGTCGAATGGAGCATTTCCAACTTCGTAAAGCCTTTCTTTGTATCCATAGCCTTTTTTTTGCATATCCGTGAGAGTTCAAACTCGATGTTCCATTGTTCCTTAGGCGATAAAAGATGTTAATTGACGTCGACAGTTGCGTAGAACAGCTTGCTTTCGGGAATTTTTTGACAGTTTTTTCTGCCCGTAGCTCAGTATGATTGCATTATTTGGCGTATTTTTTTTCCATCCTGCATGAACGGCTAAATAACTCTTCTCGATTTTACAAACTCTGCAGACTTAAAACGAAGTTTGCCTGCTTTTTGGTAGAAGAACTAGTTGGGGATGAAAATAACGTTGAATTGAACGCATTTCGCGTCTGTAAAGCCCCAATATTGGCGTCTCATGATAGTGGAAGAGTTTGTTAGGAGCATCTCATCTCATTTGAGATTGGGCCGATGAAGAAATTGGAGGTGTATGTTGCAAGTCAGGTTTGGCCATCAATTCCACATCTTCACATCGTTTTGGAATCTTGCTAAGGCAGCTCGTGGTTGCGGGATGTTAGGTACCATGAGTGCAAAAATTGTTTACTTAATGTGGGTAACGGAATGTGATTCTTTTAAACATCGATAATTTCTTCGAGTTCTTCGATTGTTTATTGTGGTGTCTGCGGTGGTCCACTATTGCTAGATGCATTTGCGTGAATATTGTGAATTTTGCTTTAACAAGCTTCAGTTGATCGGCACATATGATCTCGAGGGTGAGACGCCTTTTTCGCTCGTTCTTGGCGATAATGGTTTGTTCATTGGCTTCACCAAAGGAACAGTGCGATCATTCGATATCGAGACGGCCAAGTTGAAGACGATTAACTGCAAGCCGCATTCTCTTCATTGCAGTGGCACGAAGGGAACATCAGCCGATGCATATTGCTCGACATTGTCACCCACTGACTGCAGGTGAACTCCTATTACGGTTGTAGTCGAGTTGTTTTGGCTTTTTGAGTGTTGAATTGTTGCCGACCACAACCTGTATCCTGGATTGTTGAGAAATCCGTTAAAGAGTATGCAGAGATAATAGGGTTTCAATGGCAGCACGGTGGTGGCCAACTGTGTCGCGAGGTTTTCATTTTTTTCAACCCGAGTTGCTGTGTGGTGTTATTGCTCGCTATGTATAGCACTGGATTGTCAGTGAGGTCGTTTGTGCGTTAAGCAACTTTTAGACTACCGGATGTGAGGGCACTCTGTTACAACAAGAAATCGAGGATTCTAACGGCGGAGTGCAGCGATCAGTCACTTTATAGCTGGCAGAAATCTGTCGATGGCAATGCGATCGCCATGCTTTCTTCTCAGCATTTTCATTCTGCACCAATCTTTGCCGTTGAGGTAATTCTTTGAAGACCAACTTTTTACGAAAATCTTCATTTTGTATGAAGCGATATGTAGTAGCGAAGTTTTCGCGCACAGAGCGTTCGTCCAGCATCATTACGAATGCGAACATAGCAGATATCTTATGCGTGGTCGTTACCGGATCACCACTCAGAGTCGTGTCGATAATGGGTATATGGCGTTCATCTTTCTTTTTTTAATGAAAAAAGTTGCTTAATGGCAGTTGCACTTGAAAAAATCTGTAGAATCCGGCAACCTTTTTTAATGGTCTTGAGTTACGAAATAAACCGGCTGCTGAGCACAATCGGACGAATAAGTGGCAAAACGGACGGCTGTGTCTGGTTAGGCCGTAGTTTGTTATCGTTGGTTTTTGCTCTCCAGTATCTCAATATTATGTGACGACATCCGTTCCTCGCTTCGACTACTCACTTAATATATGGGGGCAGACGTATCTAGATGGAGTAAGGGGGGGGGGGGGAAGGGGGCACGACCCGCTGCAGCGGACTATGTCTCTAGACAATATGGAAAACTGGTATTGCACGGACGTTGTTTTCTAAAAGTAAAGTGTAGTGGATTGGGGAACCCTGTGGAAAATTTATTGTCTTTAACCATGTTTCTTCGGAGCATTTTTCACGTTTACGGAATTCCTTGTGAACTGAACTGTCTGACTGCCTGAATCATGTTTCTTTTATTTTCTGTGCGTGGTATCTCACTCTTGAGCTGTGAACGTTCGAATTCTCCATTGGACTATTACGAAATCATTTCTCATTTGGGCATACGGCTATCGGACTATTCCCGAAGGTTCCTCTAGCATTATTGTACTGATTTCACAAACTTGCAATATCTTGAGGTTTGTGGGCGCACATGTTCCTTCCTGCCAGCTGGCACGTTCATCACTGGCGCCGCTGATGCGACTATTCGCATATGGAATTTCAACCAGCCAAGAGAACGGTTTCAACAGGTTCTTTTGTTCCTATTCGAAAGGCGCATTCAGGCGAGCGATTGTTTACTTTGGCAGACGTGAGGGTCGGGAATCGTAGCTTAGGAGATCGGCTTCAGGTCCATATCATGCTACCTTGTTTTTTGAGGACGATACGATAGAATGAAGCTTCCATGGCCGGACAGAGGTAATTGTTGATATGATAGAGGTGTTATTTTCTTTCTTTTTTGCTTATCACCTATTGCAATAATACGACATGATGTTTGACTTTTCCTGATTGGAACATTCGCATTTTGAGCATTTAGCATCACTTGTTGATTGTGATGACGTTGTTGATCGATGCATAGGTTTTATCTACAGGCGCCGACGTCGTTTCTGACACAGGTGAACGCTTGTTGGCAAGAATCGAAGGTTATCCACATAAGTGATAGTGGCAGTTTGTCTGTCGACTCGCCAATAGTATGTTTTACCGTTTTTTTTTTGTGTAGTATTAAATTCTTCGATAGAAAAAGATTCTTTGAAAAAATATTATGGTTTGACGTTTGTTGGGACATCCAGTTTCGCAGATAACAGGCTGCGATTAGTATACGTAAGATTAACTGCGTAAGAGTGCTGTCTCACACTTAGTTGCTTTTTTACGTTCTATCTAATAATACTCATTGTTGACAGAAAAGCAAAGTAAATTGTTTCACTGCAAATGCGATCATCAAAGAGGATGCAGCTTGTTTGAGCAACGGTGCTCGTTGATTCTGTCTGCAGTCGAGTGATGCTTTTTAATCTCACAGTACCCACTATATTATGGTCATTTGGTCGTTTTATTTTATTAGTATACTATTTCAGCACAGACTTTTCGTAGCCGTACTAAATTCGCTATTTAAAATTATCATATTGAGCGTTACCGGAAATGAGTTTTGCTGATAATAAAAGCCACAGTGATATATTAGGAAAATGACCGTTCGCGTGAGCCCTTAATGAAGCCTTTAATACGGCCACGCTGAATCTATCGTTATCCCATCTTCAGGGATTTGGCGGAACCCTCATGGGTACATTCAAGGCTAATAGGGAAGTCGTGAACTGAGCTGTGTCCAAAGATGGCTTGCCTTTCTTGCAATAGGTTTGGTCCATAGCGCTCTCAGCAGCAGATCTGACTGAATTAACACTCAATTCTACTATGTAGGTGCTGTTTCCGGTATGGAGCTGGAAGTATAACAGGAGCGCTTTCAGGGCCGACATCGACAGTAGGGGCGAGATCAATTCGCATCAGCCCTGACGGACGGCATCTGGCCTGTGGTCGTACAGATGGCAACATTCAGTAAGTGCTTCCTCGTAGAGAAGAGTGGGAATTCTCTAGTGTGGGTATAGAACATCAGGGACCCGTCCCCAAGCGTTTGTGGGCTTTTTCGTAAGGTTTGATCGCAGGCAGCTTCAGAGGTGCAATTCTGCTCGCAGGATTCATGCCAAAATTCACCACCGTTCATTGTAGCGAGTCCTTTTTTGAAGTTTATGGCAGTTGTGGAATCTTCTCTCTTAAGAACCTCGAGTAGCGCTTGAAAGGGCACATGAAAATGCGCACAGGAGATCTTTGCAGTTTATCATACGACGTTGTAGGCGTCCCTAAAGATTACGATCATTTCAGTATCTACGATCTAACGCTGCCGGATTTGCCGTTGATCGCGATGCATGAAGCGCACGAAGCTGAGGTCATGTGTCTGGAGTACTCGGATCTTTTAACAAGTAAACTCTTTTGGACTTGTCACATGCATAAGTATTCATTTCTCGTGATCGTATGCATCGTTATGGACAAATAAGACATTTTGATGCATTATCACAATAGGCGCTTCTTGTATTACGTGTGTGGATTATTTGGTTGATTGACGTTAGACGATTATTTCGATCTGATATAGGTTAACTGCGTCGGTTGACCTTTAATTTCTTAGGCCTTTGCTTATCATTTTTTGTTAAAGGTAACTTGGAAAGTTCATCGACAATTTCTGCGAAATTATGGGTTAACCTAATACTCGAGCACTGTAAGGCAGCAATCATATCCTGCTCCAGGCACATGTGTTTGTAGCTTTGTGAAGCTTAGCAGTGGTTATTATTTCACGATGTTTTCTCGTGCTCACGCTTTGTTTTTCCTTGGAAGTGCTGGTGAGCAAACAGAGGTACTGGAAATATTGTGGCGAAACTGCGTCTTGAAATTGAGTCTCACTTTCCGCTTGTTAGGTTGAAGTTGAGTTCGTTGCAAAGAAAGGTCGGAGGCGGTTGGGAAAGAAGGGAGTGGGGCGAAAGTGAGGGAGATAAGTTGAAGTGGCTGCAGCAGTGGAATTAGATTGCGCGATTTTAGGTGCTCGATATTTGATGGCGTCAGGCGGTCGAGATCGATTCATCCACATATACGACCCTTTGAATGGATATCTTCAGCTGGCGAGCATTGACGACCTCGCAAGTACAGTCCATTCAATCGTGTTTGCATCGGTATGCTGTTTCGTTTGCTTTCATTGAAAGAGGATTAGTCTGAGCTATCAACTGTTTAAAAGTACACTTTGGAAGATGTAAGCCATTGAAGAAAATTTTAAAATGCGCTTTACCAGTGAATTTTTGTGTAACATTTTTGATAATATTTAGTAGGCGTAACAAGTTTTTGAGGAGTGATGGTATTCTGTAGGCAGCGTATATCGAACACCTGAATTTCAGTTCGCCGATGAGCTGATCCTTCTTTCTTGTGCGTCAGACAAGACGATCGTCATGCGCAAGATGACCGACTCTCAGGTGACTACTTTTCAAAATCGTTCTTTTCATTGACATTTCATAACTCATCTGCGTTCGGCTTTGTCGACTTTTTTTAAATCTTTAGTTGATTTCCTCATCTAATGCGCTAAATTAGTATAGTGCCGAGTTCATACTTGCATGCGTTGGAATAGAATCGCAAAAAATTTGGAAATGTTGACATATAATGTTTCATGTAAGCCATCCCTGGTGCGTTTTGAACGACTCAACCAAATAACAGCTCAGTTTGGATTCACTGGCATGGCAATGGGAGCAGATGGCGTCGTAGTGGCCTGTCTAGACAAACAGCTTAAAACGTTCTCACTGCAAGGAAAACTCGTCAAGCAGATAAAGATCGCGACCAGCCGGGATGGACAACTCACTAAGGTAATTGTTGGTTTATTTCCTATGATTTCTTTTCAAATCTATATTTGATGGAGTTGCGAGGACGAATTACCCTCTTTTTGAGTCAAAGAAGACTGTAGCGGATTCCTTTGGCCACTCAACCGAGAAAAAATTTTGATTATGAAATATCTGTGTGGTAGGATCCCATTTATGAAATCTGCGATTCGCTGATCCGTTTACTTTATAGAAGACTTATTGTGTGATTGTGTGAACAAAGGCAATTGAGTCTCGGAATTTGTAAAGGTTGTGCAACTGAGGAGATACCTTTCTACTACCTCCGCCCGGTGTGCATGTCAAACTTTCATCTGTTCTTCGCAGCCAATTTGCTGAAGCAAGCAGCGAACTCATGATTTTGGCAACTCCGTTAGGAGAGAAGTCTTAAAGTGAAGTCTTTTACGGTGGAGTATTTATATTTGCAGCTTAGTGGTCTTTGACAACTGGACAAGCTTTTGCGAATTTTAATGGTTCGGAGCCAGCTTATTTTTCTCATAAGAGCCGTTTTCAAGGCTCGATAAGCACTGTGCAGTCAGCTTCATACGTGCGGTTGCTCAAAGATCCACAGCTGTCATTTTTTTGCGGTCACATATTCGAGCTTTCAGGCTCTTCCACAATCGGAGTATTTTGTATGCTCAAATTGTTGACCTAGAGTTGCGCAGAGAGGAATGTTCGGGAAGAATTTGGAACATTTCCCATTTGTGAAGTGAAAGCTATATCACTGGGACTTGTAAGCGGGATTTCATTCTTAATGTACACTTACGAGCATGAACTATCTCAGACGACCGGGTGCGTTTCCGCATCTTTAATGGCTTTTAACTGTTGCCGAGTTTTGTTGCAGCTGAAGCTGCATCCTGGGGCAGCGCTAGCGGCAGTAGTGTGCACCGATCGCAAGGTTTACATCGTGAACATGTCGACAGGTGAATGTGAAGCATGCTTATCGGGAATGTCGGGTATCATTGCTGACGTGGCCTTTTCATCTGATTGCAGGTTATAATTGTGTTTTATTGGCATATGGTGGAAGATTTTCGTAGCAAGGAAGGTAGAGTAACCAAAGAATTGTAGTAGCATAAAATTGCGATGATAGCGAACAAAAAGGAATTCATCGACCGGTCAGCATTAGTTAATTAGTGTTCTCAATTGATTTTAATTGTAAGAGGAGTATATTGTTGGAAAGAGGAAGAATGGTGCAGAGAACGAGCTCAGAAGAGAGCAGGCAAAGTAAGGAAATTGCTCTCATGGGAGCATTTTCTTTTCTCCAAGTGTTTTCTTTGGTGTGATATTGAAATACTCGTGTCTCAAAGGGCGAGTTATGATTGCATTCATGACGTGTTATAAAACATGTTTTCGAGAGTAAAGCTTGGTAATGTTCAGGAAAATACAAGTAACTTTTTTTTGCAAACCACATGTTTTAAAGCAAGAGCACCTGGAGATGTGACTGACTTTGAAAATCGTTTACTGATATTTCACATGAAGTGGAGGAAGGCTGGTGTGGGAGAGGAGTAGATGGGCAAGTGAGAGCAGTCGACCTTGCCATTTTTGAACTGTTTAGGTAGAGCTCTCGGAGGCAAATTATATAAGCAGTGATGACAGAAACTTGTTGCAGGTATCTAATTGTCGTCTCATCTAACGGCAGTATCTTCCTTTGGCGACTTGCTGATTTTCTCGTGAAGAAGATGAATAGTAAACAAAAGCGGATGAAGTTAGCGCAGGAGCATATCGGTGGGATGCTCAACGAGCTAAACGAAAGGTTGTTAGTGTTTTCCATCTGATAGCTGAGTCCATCTGTTAGTTCTGTTGGACTGCTCTAAGATTCTTGAAAAGTTGCGAACATAAGGGGAAGTGTTGACAGGGTATTCTTAAGATACTGCGTTTCTGTTACTCGGCGGCTGAGGGCATTATGACAGTGAAGGTGTGTGGGATTTCTTCCGAGCAGATAAAGGTAAACGTAAACAGTTCGATAACTAGGACTCGGTAGGCAGGAGCTGGCTGTCTTTATGTTACTGAAATATGTTTTGCGGCTATTTGCTTTAAGCATTAATGCAGTGGCATTTCTTTGTGCGCATTCACGAAATATGGCCGTATACTTTTACGGACACATTTTCGCATTACTCCTGATTTCACTGTTGCGTTCTGAAGTGACACATTTAGACGAAAACGGAAAAGTATAGGAATTTCGGATGATAACGCCCCTCCCCTCCATCCCTTCCACTTATTCATTTTAGGATTGTGCACTGTTTTGTTACGATAGTTCTCTAAACGTCTTTAGCAAATATCGGAATGTTTGAGGGTAGTTTTACGTGTATCTAAGTGGATGCGTATCACAGTTTGCATACTTTAGAACCCCGGATTTCATTTCACGTGTTCTATCTTTAAAGTGCCTGTGGCCGGCTATTTCACTGCTAATGGGGTTCACTTCTGTACAGTATCGACCACATCAAAGTAGGACTATCTAGGCAAATACGGCGAACCGAGGTGAAGCAGCACTAGGAGGCTGCGATGTTGAAATTGTAAATGAATTGTTAGTTTCGGCGTGGAAGTTCTGTGTCTTAGTTGTCTCTAGTCAAAATATCGTGCCGAATGGCGTTTCTACTTTTGTGTTCTTTCTCTGTATTGTGTGTGGGGATATGAGTGCTCCAGGCATAACGGCTTCGAAGAAGGCGTGCAGTATTTGCCATTTAGTGCTGCAGATAACTGCAGAAATAGCAGATAAATAGCGTTATCGCCGATTTCTGTTTTCACTACGCTTTCTAGTGTATTTGTGTTCTGCGGTAGAGATGGCGGCTTGCTCTTGCAGGTCGCAGACCCCCGAGGGCTCGATTGCAAGTGAGGATGGCGTCACTGGCGAAGAGACCGGAGAACTATCAAGGGTCGACCAGGTGGGGGAATTTATCCACTGCACATCATTTAACTGCATTTCTTGATTCCTTCGCGAACGTTGACGTTTTTATTCAAGCTATGCATGGGCATTCGTCAGAACGATATCCCGGCCGCTTTTAAAAACGTGTGAGGTGCTAATAATATGGGAATACAGAAGTATGCAAGCGAAGAAGTGAAATTTACGCCTGTAATGAAGCAAGTTTAATGTTAGTACGGGAACTGTATGGAATAAGGGATGGCAAGATTGACTCAGAGGTAACTTTATAAGAATAAGACTTGATTATTTGAATTTTTAATTTGTGATCCATTTTGAATTTTAACTTAGAATGTGAATTGAATTCTAAAAAAATTTTAAGCTGTTAAGCTTAAAATTTTCGTAGAATAATATGGAACATTTCGGTATGGTCAGCGAAGTTAGTAAGCCTGAGCATGGTGCGAATAAGCTCAGAGGAAAATCGTTGAGAAGTCTTCATGAAGAAAATGAAAAGCCGTATGAAAACTAACTTAATTAATTAAGTAATCACTTTACGCGCCAACATTTCGTATTATATAGCTGTGAGTTGAATGTACTCGCTAGCTGAATGGTATTTCGATGCAAAGCTTTTGTATACTTAGGTGAGAGGCCTTTCGTAAATGGCGCTGTTCAGATTCGTCAAAAAATAATCGATCAGTAGAACTGCCCTACTGAGCGTATAAATTGGCCGTATTTGGTACTGGTGCAGCTCACAACTTACCACATTGTCACATTAGAGAATCTATTAGCTTGGAAAGAAAATAGGTTAGTTTTATCACGGGTTCATATTGGACGATATCCGAGGTATTGTTAAATGAGATGTTAAGGTCAAGGGAGTCAGAGCCATTGCCGCTGTCGCTGATTTCAAGATAGGAATCTACGTCATGCGTTGAGAATTAAAAATATTTGAATTTTGGAAATTGAGAATTGGAAACTGAAAGGTTTATCGAAATTGAAGAAATTGTAAATTTGGACTCACTGAAAAGTCAGGTCCTGTCTATCGGGGGAAGGCATTCCTTCCTATTAAAATGCCTCTAAACTGCTTAAATATTGAATGAGCGGTTATATAGGTCTCGTAGGTAATATAGTCTGTAATCTTATAAGTCTCCCTATTGTGTATTTGTTCTTTTCTATGTTTGTTGTTATAATTACCAAACGATATCATATACAATAACGAGACGCGCAAAGAATGTAATTTATAGGCGCGTTTGTTGCGGTGACTAGTTTTGTCTTCTAGGGAATATTTCACTCCTGTCCTGTTTGCTCACATTGCTCCTTTTTCCAGCAATTTCGAAGAGGGATTCATTTTACAGTACAGCGGTTTCGTTTGGGAGAGAGCTTTGTATGGAAAGCGTTTTTTTCGTGACAACAGCTTTGCGCCGTTTCCTAAGTACTAGTTTTCTGATGTAATGTCTACAATATCTAATTCCTGAAAGAACATTTACGTGTATTGTTCATTGAAGCGCACTTATTTTGATATTTCTTCTTGAAATATGCAATCTGGGAAGTACGTCTTTATTCCTACGTAGTGATGTTTAGATGGAGGATATGGAGTCCGAGTTAGAATCTGTAGATAGCCAGAAACCGCTGATGAGGTCGACAGTGACTGCGTTCTGCAGAAACAAGACAGGTTATCGTTCACTGCAACCCATATCTCGACATTACGCCAACGGTAACCAAGTTTTCGCTGCACTTAAGCTTTCAGTTTGACGGACATCTCGATCTGTATAGCTTTCATGGAAAGAGGAAGGAGGAGGATGTGGGATGTGGATTTGCGGGCGATTACGATGGAATTAGGGAAGAGAGAGGGGGGAGGGCGGTGAGCGAAGGCATTTGCCTACGCGTAACTGGGTGTTAGCCGTCTGCTTTTTTATTTCACTACATAGATGCACACAGACATACAGGCTGCGGACCCACTCAATTTGGCTCAATTCTGTAGTGAGCCCGGTCAGTAGTATGGCTCTTTCTGGATTAAAATTTTTCCTCTAAGTTACCATTTGTTTGAATAAAATTTGCGCAACGAGTGTGTTCCAGTTTGCCACGGACGTTTGTCTGGAAGACCACTCTCCGTCTACTCTCGCTTTTCTTTGTTGAGCCGACACTTATTTAAGCTCCGCTTTTCTCGCAAAAAAAGTTCTTCAGTAAACGAGCATAATGGGTTCCTGTTAGGCCATTCCTGTCCGTCTCGAGTGGGAAGAAGATTGGTTTCTCTTGGGAGGACCTCACGAAATTTTGTTTTCCTTCGATTATAACACTCCTTTGATTCGTCCTCCATCTGTTTGCTGTGATTTGGAAAATTAGCGCAGCAACATCTTCCTAAGTACATCACTGGTGGCTGTCTGCCTTGATAGGGTGAGCGCAACATATTTAAACAACATTCAGGGCCGCGTACATGTATTAAACAAATCCAGCTGCTATTCCGTTGGCTGCATACATACCAGGTTGGTGGGCATAAAGGGCAACGAAAGCGGTATAGCCCGTGCTGACTTCTTGTGCACCGCACACTCTTTTAAGTGACACCGCTTGCTTTCATTGCTGTTCGCCGCGTTCATATCAATAGGTGATGATCTGTAAACACTCATTTAGTTCCAGCGATGTTGAATGGAATCATACAAGGACGGGGCTTGCCCAAACAATCGACAGCAATCCGCGGCTTCATTTCGAGGCGTCGTTTATTCAACATCCGATTGAGAACGGTACGCCTGTGCATTGTTTTAGGCGAATCCATTGATCCGTTGCAGTGAATGTAAAATGCGGAGAGAAAAGTTGACGCTGGAAACTTCTAACCCTTCTGCGCATTAGCATTGCTATATTCGTGAGCTTCTCTTGTTGACTGCTTGTCTGCCTGTTCGTCTGTCTGCCCACAGCCCATCATACACACAAACAAAGTTGCGTTCAAGCTTGCGTTCTTATGCAAGTTGTTAGCATGTATTGATGTGGTTAACTTGTGCGCATATCAAGCGCTTTTAAATAGTGAGACCGAAGGCGGGTTGGTACTCGTCATATTTGATAGTCTTCGTTGTTAGGTGATATAGTCGGTTGTAGTACTCGCCATGGGCATGAGGCCCTCACTCACTGCTGTAGCAGGTGTATGCGAAGTGGAATGGTGTGGCAACACAGCAGCAATCACAACAAAACGCGTATTTCCATGGCGCTTACGAGCTTCTATCGCCACCGAAATCGTACACAGTACTTACGTACACCTACACGGCATCCATATTATATCCTCTATTATCGCAGGCTGCATATATGGATTGTGAACCGAACGGGGAGGTTAGGTTGGTAAATCGCTTCTTGTAGTTTGTTGGTGGAAAATTACGATGAGGGGGGAGGGGAGGGCGGAGTGACATTATAGGGTGGAGAGTGGTATTGCTGATGTTGGACTGGAGACAACCGGACTAGGTATTGGGCTTAATTCAGTCACGAGAAAATAAAGACAGGGAATGAATGAAGAGGGCGAATATAAGCCAGTCGAGAAGGTCGGTGCACGGGATAGGATTTGTAGATTGATTCATGTGATGAAGAAGTGTTGGTTTAGAAATGGCTGAGCGCCTCACGGGTTGCATCAGTCAATGGAACGCTGTCGTCGACTTGGTACTTCAATTCAGAGAACTGGTTAGTATCTCGCCTTTATCCGCTTGACTGTGTCGTTCAGTTGAAAATCTGCTGAGATATGGGCATATTAACAGGGGATATAGATGGCTGCATTCTGCCAGAGGAACGCTTGGAAATGGCTGTGTGTGGCAGAGATATAATTGGAAGGAGGGGGGAGAAGGCATTATGTAACTCAGGTTTGTAAATGGAATCTATTTCGAGTCAAAGACAATGTGAATTTTTTCCATGGGACCTGACGCCCAGAGATTCCTGTCGTGCGTTTTTGATCATTTAGTGAGCAAAAACGTCAGCAGGAACAGCAGGCGTTGATGCAAGAGATGATGGCCACAATGCAGAACCGACTGACGGCTCTCTCGGTCGGTGCGACGCAGACCACAGCAACGTCGACTGTGGATCCGGACCTCGACGATGAGGTTACAACCTTCACTTACGTTTCGGACGAGAACGTTACGTTTGAAACGTGGTTCAAACGCTACGAGGACAACTTCAACATCGACGCTGAGAAGCTTGATGACGCAGAACGTGTGCGCTTCTTGTTGCGGAAACTCGACGCAACGGCCTACGAGAAGTACGCAAACTGCATTCTCCGAATCACCCGCGCGACGTGGAATTCGGAGAAACGATCAACATCCTCAAGCGCATCTTCGGACCCAAGGTATCGCTATTCAATCAGCGTTATCATACCTGAAACTTGTCAGGAATCCGCGAGACGAGATCACGACATATGGCATTATCGTCAACCGGGAATGCGAGAAGTTTCGTCTGGGTGAACTCAACGCAGAGCAGTTCAAATGCCTCATCTTCGTATGCGGACTTCAATCGCCAGCGGATGCCGATTGTCGACTTCAGTCGCTCAACGGGATCGATATAAACGCTAGCGCAACGTTCAAGGACCTCATCGCGGAATACAGACGGCTTGACAATCTCAAACACGAGAACAGGATGGTCGAAGATTCGAGCGCGATCCAAGCGGCCAACGTTGCGGCAATTCCGGATAAGCCGAGGCGCTTCAAGCGGAAGGAGGAGGAAGAGCGATCCAAGCGTCAGACGCAACACGACAAGGCAGCGACACCAAGGATATCGTCGTCAAAGCAGCGGTCCAAATATCCGATGGGACACGACAGAGCAGCTACACCGAGGACACCGTGCTGGCAATGTGGCGGCATGCACTTCGTCAAGGAATGCCGATTCTCAGGTGCGCTCAGTGCGGAAACACAGGACACAAAGAAGACTACTGCGCGTGCAATCGGAGACAGCACAAGCAGAATGAACGATTCCCGCGCTGTCAGTCGGACAATATTCAAAGCGTCCAGACGACGACGGGTGCGCGAGAACGGCGGAAGTTCGTCACTGTGCTCATCCGCGGACATTCAGTTCGATTCCAAGTGGACGCAGGACCGGACATCACGGTTTTATCAAAGGCGTCATGGAAATGACTCGGGTCCCCTAGTCTACAGCCAATCGGGGAGGAAGCCCTCGACGCATCGAACAATCCAATCTGTTTCTCTGGACGGGCAACCAGAACGCCCAAGACAAACGGACGGACGGCAGCAGGACGCATCTTCGTGGCCTATGGCAACAACGCGCGCAACTTCTTGGGCCTCGACTTCATCGACAAGTTGGACCTATGGAACTTGGCCAGACTGCGCGACAATGTCCGATGGGTTATTCCCAACAATGAGGACAGGATGGTCGCCGCTATCAGAATGGAAGCCGACGTACAGGACGCTCTCCGACGCAACCAACGCACTTCCAGTGGCAGCGCAGGAAATCGCGAACGCAACTCGGCGAGACGACCTGCCCCAAACGGCTGTTTACTATATGCACACATATGGCCGCAGTCAATTCAGGACCGACGTCTCCGACAGCTCTTCAACCGCCGCGACACGCTTAGTACTATAGATGGATTCAGTACTACAGTACGGAAGAACAACAACACGGGCGGACTTCAATCGACGCTCAACGAGTTGATCTCGTGTCGTCAGAAATTATCTTTTTCAGAAGACGAGGTGGATGAACGGAGTGGTGCTACGCAGACATGGCCGTGTCACATACGAGGTTCTGGTCGGATCAGAAGTTTGGACGCTCCACATCAACCAACTTCGCCGATGTAGCACCAAGCAGGATGACTCTC
This sequence comes from Ascaris suum, assembly GCA_013433145.1. NCBI lineage: Eukaryota > Metazoa > Nematoda > Chromadorea > Rhabditida > Ascarididae > Ascaris > Ascaris suum. Next base: position 3,642,985 of record CM024187.1, read on the forward strand.
CAGCAGATGCAGTGCTCACCTCGCTACTGGACGACGTCGATGCTCGATCAATCCCACGAGCTATCCAAGTCAGACCAGCGGATCTGCCAATCGTACAGCAACGGGTAGAGCCACAACAGAATTGTCGACGATCAACACCCAGCTCGGGCTCGGTAGATCTCCGCCGTTCAACTCGTGATCGACACGCTCAACAAAGTTTTAGCGGGAAGGTCAACGCAGAACTTACCATGGGTCGACGGATCGTGTACGCAGGCGGACAGATCATAGACACGGACGAAAGGATCGAATTCAGCGGAGAGATGTTGGGTATGGCGCTGAAGAGCCAACCCAAGATATCTACTTTTGATCTAACATTGCAGTGATCACCTTTATTCGTATGGTCGATTGTCGTTCATTGTTCTTCACACAATGTGTCACTGATCGACTTATGTGCTTTTGTGCTGCCCCAGGCGATGTCTGAGGCCTATATAAGTCAGGCTTCAGCCCGTCGGAGTCAGTCTTCTCCATTCTTCGGTCTTCATTGCCAGTCTCCATTCGTCAGTTCTTCAGTCGGCATCCTTTCATTGTTACCACTCACCTCTCGCTATTCTACTCGTCTTGGGAGCTGTGGTGTTCCCAACAAACAACTTCTATTATCCCGTGTCATTTCACGTTCCACTCGGCCTCCTTCTTCACATCGCCGCTGCCAGAGTTATAACAGTTGGCGACCACAAATACAACATTTGGCGATCGATTACAACAATCTGCTTCGTCTTGAAGCGCATTGTTGAAGCGGCTGCGAGGTCTTCTGAAACCAATAGAAACCGTGAAAGATATTTTTGATTCTCCAGTTGAGGCTGTCGGATAAAGAGTTGTACGAAGGGACTGTCGCTGTAACGGTTTCCCGAGCTTAGCGTAAGGTTTGCGCAAGGTAAGATGGTCAGCGTGTTCCGTTTATTGTTGCTTGAGATTTGAGTGCATATGATTACTTGTGAATTGCAAAGTAACATAACAATTTATCGTTATTTTCTTCTCGACACCTTATTTAGGTTGTTCATGACTAAAATGCCATCATTTTTTTTTCGACATGTGCAAAAATTTTCGCAAATTGCAGTCGCTTAAGCTGGAGCAGGTCGGTCTTATAGCACGAGACTCCTCAAAAATGGCTCACTAAGTAGGTGGGCGCTCCGCTTAATGGGTCTCTTAGGAATTAAACCAGCCACTGTTGGGCGTGGTCTTATTAGATATGCGAAATTTGCTAGTAGGCTTGTTGGGGACAAGTCGAGGAGTTGAATCCTCATTTAGCATATAAATAAGACTGATATGGGCACACGGACGTCAGTAGTCGTTGAATTGATTTGTATTTTTGTTGATTACAGTTTGTCGTTCTTATACAAAAATTATATTTTGAGTATTTGTTGTGTTCTATTTCAAATGAACGATCACTTCGTTTAAAGTGTTGCTAGCTTCATTTATCGACGCTTTACAGCTGCAGACATCGCAGAACCTGTGCACTAATGACCGGGAAAGGATGATGGATATGCTTAGATCCGGCATCTTCGATGGACGCAGACGGCTGGACGTCTTCGACCACCAATAACTGCAAGATCACACCACTAGTTCTCATTTTAGGCTTTCTAATAGCAGATTTAGCTCGGTTTTTGAAGGAAATCGCGATTGTTGCGGTCGAAACGTGTGATGAGGTTTTTTTAGAATTTATGGCTCTGGAGCAGTGAAGAGAATCTTGACCTTAGGGTGCTTGCAAACCAAAGGTGGTCTTTAACAGGACAGAGTCGATTAGTGAGGTAAAACAAAGCATGAAGAAGTTTGCATTTGCATTTGCTAAGTTTGCATTTGCTCCTTCCCTTTGTGGTATCGTTGATTAACTTTTCGCTGACCTCGTAACTCGTCTCTCATTGTATTTTGAATGCTGTGAACTGGAAGTTTATGTTTTGTGTTTAAAATTTTGTCAGTAAGTCGTTTCATTCTACAAAGACACCAGATGTTTTACGTCCATTTTGTATGCAATTGCTACTCAGATTCGCACCTTTCATCAGATATGTAAATTTGAGAGTGTTTGTTTAAGTTGCCGCAGTTGCGATATATTATTTATCGAATGGCGCCTTCTAAGGATAAGATTGAGTAGACAGTTGGAAAACTATCAGGTGAATGCGGAATTGTGGTTGGAAGAGAAAATGAGGTGTCTACCTAAGAAATAATTTCGCTCTTTAGTTGCCATTTCAACGAAAATCGTCAGCCAGAAGTAAAGGGTGCACTAAGTGGCAGTCCCTAAAGATTAAGGATGTTGCCCCATTATCGGACACTAGACCAATATTGAACTCAATCAGCACTATCCGCAAGGAAGATTGGCTTCAGACATGTGCATGTTTAGTCTTTCTATAAACTGCTAAGTGTGTAGTGAATCGTCTCATTGTTTTTTGTTGTCGAGTCCTCTCATTCTATTTTGAATGCTGTGAATTGGAAGTTTATGTCTTGTGCTTAAAATTTTGTCAGTAAATCTCATTCTACAGAAAAGAGGCCAGAAGTTTTACATAGAGTGATGGCACTTATTAGTTCCGGTTGCTCCGGCTCCTTTTTCAACCGCTATTTCCATAGCTTGCAGTTATCTGTTCGGTTGAATCGAAAGTATGTGAAACCTACTGCCTTGGAGGCTTCGCTTACTCGTCCTCCATGTGGTTTTTATAGTCCTTCAGCCGAAAACTCAGAAAATGAAAATGTGGGCGATTTTAACTCGACTGCAGATGCAAATGTTCGGTTGTGGTCGCTGCCGTATTTAAGCAGCGTGGCTTGCCTAGCAGGTGCTGCAAGGCAACCAGTGCGGATCGTCGACATTCCGGTTATCGCCTTTTGTTTGGCATCGTCAAACCGAAAGAATCTACAATCTCCTTCAATTATGTTTTCCTGTCCCATTTGCAAAAAGCGTCAATGGAAGAAATGAAACCGTGAAAACCAATTTACCTCTCGAATATACCTTCAAACTGAAGCCTAGTGGATTATATTCAAATAAATGGTTTTTATAGTCGACTTCACTGTGTCCAAATTTGTAGGTGTTGTGAATCTTTCAATAAATCAGTTACTGAATGACCGTCTATTAAGAACTTGACTAGCTGAATCCCCAAGGTTTCTCTATCAGGACTGAGCAGGTGACCACATGATGTTGGCTGGATTCTGAGAGCGGCTGAAGAGTTGACGTTAGAAGCCGATGGGAGAAGTTGTATGAGCGCGCATGAACAAAAGTCGACAGCCGAGGTGAAGAACACGATAAGTACTACTCCGCAATGATGCGCCTCGTGGGGATGAAGCTGTACTAATACTGAATCCAAGCAGCAGTACGCACAAGCAACAATGAATGCGACTGTGTGGGCAGCACTCATTGTTTACCTGTTGTTGTTGTGACTCAATCAGACGACAACACAGCAGAAATGAGTCAAAGGTTTGGGAGGGGAACTCTGCATTGTGTGATTGTCTGGAGCTTCCCACTCCAAGGTACAGAAAACTTCCAATCGTCAAATTTTGCCAGCTTAGATAGTAATATTCGGATTTTTAAATGTTGCATTGCCACAAACAAACTCAAGGCCTAAACTGAAACAACATAACATCCATCACGATTATCTGATATGCTACACATTCGGTCGATTCATCACTAGCAGTGAAATTTGCTTTAAATTACAGTAGTGTGCCAGCAGGCTTAGTGCAGTTGTCCACTCGTCACACTGCGGTGTGGCTGAGCACTCAGAAACTTAACCTCTGTACATCTTTGCGATACCCAGCCGCCAATTAACGATGTGTCGGAACACCGATGAGCACTCGGGAACTTCGAACGCATTAGAATGTGCCGGAAGTACCCTGTTTCTTGAAGACGAGAGACGAGACGAGAACTGGTTACTACAGTACTCAACGACGCGCAGAATCTTTGTTTGATTTTCGTGACGCTGAGCCCTTTTTAGCTGCTGAGTTCACTGTTGCAGCGCATTCAAACTGTCGACATCTAGCACATGAACGCAACGAAGCGGTCGGGCGTTCCAATTTTTTGTGCTTTCTGTTACGTAATGTGGGAGTTCCGGTTCCCCGACATATCAGTTGTGACGAAATTTATAGGTTAGGGAACTCTACTCGTCCTGTGTGTGAGTTCCAAAAATTTGATTTTATTCCCCGACGTCACCCAGTTCGCCCTCATAAATTATTTTCTCTAAAGGCGGTTCCAGGGTTAAACCCCGCTGATGACGAGATCTTTGGGCAGCTGTGTATACTTCAGTAGGCCGATCGGTCTCTCCTATAAGAATCCGGTTTCTCCTATGAGCCAAACCTCGCGTGAGTCGACTCGTAGCTGGGATGTCATGACAGCATTACGGAAACATCGCTGTTTTTTTAACGCTGCCACAAGTCTCAAGTGTCCGTAACCTTCTATAGTTAGAGATGCAAGGATCATGAACTTTACTCTTCGAGCAAGGTGCGAAATGCTTTCGGTCATGAGGCAAGGCAGCGCCCCTCTTCATGAGCGCTGCCAAAAACATTCGTGGTAATGAAGCAGCGCTGATAAAAGCTACCCTCAAGGAGTCGGTAGAAGGCTCTTCTAGTCACTGGTTTCGACGGACTCCATATTAGAGTGTTATTACAATTGACACAGTTATGAAATTTGGTATTATGAAGTGAATAAGGCGTTTTGGGCAACAGGTTTACACAGCACCATCGCTTCTGAAACATACCTGGAAGATGGCTCCGAATGTTTTTTTCACTCGTTTATCTTCTCACAAAAAGCAAAATTGTGCCCGCTGTGTAAGGAAGTTGAACTGACTTCCTTAATGGTTAGGTATAAGCAGGAAAACGAAACTGTTTGACCTTCACTTGCAAACAGCAACTTCTGGAACGTTCCTGGATAACATGAGGCTCCTATCTGCGATCCCACCCCCTGCAGTGCTGCAGTAACACACCGTGCATAATCTAGATAGTTCGCGTCCTTTGTCGAGGTGCGTTTTACTTCACGAAGGTCGCACCTCTTAGCTACCATCGGATCGATCGGATTTCTCAGCTGAAATTTTGAAATATAGAGCGCCATCGTGCACCAGTACCATCAGTACCACCTCGGCAATCAAACACTCGACGAGTAAGTGGCACGGCATTCAACTGCTGGTTGTACGGTAGTGGGTGAAGGCGCCTTGTTTAAATTTCCCGCGTTTTCGCTCGCCATCGCCATTGATGAGTTGTCGATTGATTGTCAGCGAGTGATGCCCATCCATTCGTTCAAATGCACTCGTAATTGCGCGCCGTGGCAGCTGAATGCTCGCTTTTGAGTCAGTGTGAAACAAAATGCGGAAAACGCACGCGACACTGACGGCGCAAGCGTCCATGACCCGAGCATGCAGTGGGTCCGGCGTAGGTGGTGCAGGCATCTCGCGATTTCGGCACCTCGAACGTCTCCTATCACCGCAGATTTGTCTTGTGCGGCGAATTTGTTTGGCTGGCATTGCATATCGACTCCGACGATTCATGGCGTATTTGAGTCGCGCGAGTTTCTAATATTTTTTATTCGCATAAAGTTTTATTTCAAGTTTGATGCATATATGCTGATTCTTAGAATGTTTCTGTAATGCGTCTGAAGAATAGTGAAGTTGATCTGAGTGATAATTTGTTCATTATGTGAGAAGGACATTGCTAAGGATCAATGGGAGAGTCAGAGTTTCAGCATATGGCCATTATTTATGAGGTCTTTTAGAGCCCAGAAGGAAAGTCACATTGCAAGAAAAGGCGCCAAACTTTTTAAGCGTTTTTTTTCCTTTCATGGTAGACATTTGCGAGTTGTCTTTCTCGTTTGAGACGCAGACATTACACTTGAACGAAGTGCACTACGACTCGTGATGGATAAATAGGTATCGTGATCGTTGGCCTTCAGATTCTAAACTTATTTCAGAACTGAAAGAGGCATCGTCAGACCTTCATATCTATGCCTTGCTGAAATTGCTGACACGCTGGTGAAATGTAGAATGTGTGTTGTTGGCGATACAACAAACACTGATAACAAACATGTGATTTGCGAAACATACATATGCATAATTAGCGTGTGCCAGGTAGTGTTGATCGTAACGATTCGTTCTTTGGTCTTTTCGATTTTTCACATTCGCTGATGTGTTGTCGGGTATTTTGCACCAGTTGATTTAAAAAATCTTTGCAATGAAATATAAGTATTGCGATTCGTTTGTGTAGACGTGTCTTTACAGGTGTTGGCATTAACGATCTGGTCGGGGGTGCGGGACGAAGGCGTTGTCCGACAAGCGTTGTATAGGCGATGAGTTCGGATAAGAGGTTGCCGAGATTTGGTACGTCAATTTTTCACTTATATCGACATTGTTAAAATTGAACGGCGAATAGGAATCCTTTTTGAAGTTTTCAAATGAGTGTTTCACGTTGTTGTTTGATCAGAATGTTTCTTTTTTTTTTTTTTTTTCCCGACGCATTTGTGTTTGTTACTTGGGTTTACCTTTGTCAGTGATGTGATGACAGATTTTTGAAAAGATTCAAGGGAATTTTCGAATTCATTGCCTTATGTTACTAAGCATTGGTAGTGACCTTAACTTATATTCATTTTATTGCTTTCATGTATAGCAAAATGTTTTGTGTAGATTCGCTTCGAGACTATATCTTGCATTCCATTTTGGCATTAAAATAATGAAGGAATGAAAAGAACACACTTCAAAAGAAACTTCTGAAGTTGTTTGTGTTTTCTTTTCGATTGCTTGGACTCGCTCTATTCCTCTCACCTCGTCGTTGTCTTTTCGTTCATTTTCTGATTCCAAATTTCGAAGGTTATAGTGTGGAAGAATTTTAACGCGTTAAATGCATTCGTTCTTATCTATGTGTTCGTAACACTAAGTTGGCTTATATTTACGTTGTCTTAGTTCGAAGCTCATTTAATTTTGATGAAGGGAGAGGGGCTAATCTTTATGCCATCTATTTGTGCATGCTGTTGCGTTTGAATGTCAAGTGAATTCCTCATATCTTTAGTGATTGCCAAGCCGTTTTTTATTCTAGAGTAAAATTCCTTTGATTTTTATTTTTAGCTTTTCGATCGGCAAATAGGGCGCCAAATCTTGTCCAAAAACGTGTTTCGACTGTGCGCTCTTCTGCGATCGCAAATTTCTCCTATCGAACCAGGTAATCTTTATCATTTCGAGAATAAAGGCGCTTATGAAAAATAAGAAAGCAATGCGCATAATTATGCTATTAGTGGAAAGATAACAAGGAGTGGTGAGTGTTAGAAGGTTTTAACATCAGATATGAAGGAGAAGGTATGTAAAACTTTAAGAAGTGGTCGAGGATAGGCGATACCATCATAGGGTCTGACGGTCAAGTGGGAATCCACGGAAATACTTTGTATCCATGTGCGTTTAACTAACTCCGCTTAGACGCGACAGTGATAAACGAAGAAAATTTCCTTGAGAAGTATACAATGAAAGAAATGAATGAAAACTACATTAAACAGCTAGTAGCTACTTTTTTTTGCAGCTATAAAGGCGGTCGTTGCAACGCGCGCTCAAGCTTCTAGGAGGCGATTATCGACCGGTTAAAGAGAATTCATCATTTAAAAAAAAAGAGGTTTTTCCTGGCTGAAAGGATTCAAATATAGTGGAAGTGTGGGAAAATGCGTAGTGGTATGGTCAGGGAAACAAAGGTCGGAGCGCGAGTCCGGAAATTTTTGCTTCTTTGCCTATCTTCTCAACATTGATCATTGGAAGTATTGTAGGTGTGACATTTCGATTGGCCAGAAATACGTAGCGATAAGACCTTGCCAGCAATCATTATCCCACCTGTTCTTGTTTGAAAATTACATCTTTTAATGTGGTCTCTATTGGCAGTTGATTCATCCACTTCTTTCAAGCAAAATTCTTATGAGAGCAGTGGTGTAGAATTATATCTATGTGATCAAGTGCTCATATTTGGTTTCGCCTTGTTGATTTGTGCTTACGTTTGTGAGAAGGTATGATGATTGATGTTATCTTTCATGGATTCATTGCTATGCATCTTTTCGGGTAAATCACTACTGCTTTTAGTTTTAATAATGGCAAAGTTAAAGGCAAGTCCTCAATCGTAAATTTTCCTGCGGTTTGCATGATCATGCGCTCGTGTTCCTTTTCCTTTTGATGGCTTACCCTCACATTCATGACACGATGCTTGAAAGAACAGCACAGGACAGAAGGTTGTGTGCTGTGAGATCGCGAATTCTTGGTTCATGACATCAGGATTTAGAATGTTACCTTTCTTTGTTAATGTGTTATCTGTCTCTTCCCTTTTCAGTTGCTACTTTCATCGGTTGCATCGTGTTATGGATTCCCTCACTGTTGTACCTTTAACACTGCTATGCTGAAGCAGCAGAGCTAAATGAGATTTTTTTGTGCTGAGGACACTGCTGCTCGATTGAGCGAATTGCGATGTTTTATTGAAGCGGCGTTCTGAGAGTTGAGGTCGTCAAATCCCAATAGTTACCTCTTTCAGTCGGTTCCACTTGTGCTTATATCGTATGCCTTCCATCTATACTTATAACTTATACATGTAAATAATTATGCATTTCCTTCCAGAAATTTTTTCATTTTCTACGTCTAATCTTAATAATTCGTATAACTTCTGCATTGTTTTATGTCATGTTAATGTAGGTATAGACTGAGAGACATCTTGTAAAGCAACGCTGTCAACAAATGCAGTACAGTGTTCCATATATTTTGCTTTCTTGTGTGATCCCTAGATAACATTTTTTTTTTGTTCCTCGGCCTATTTTGGAACTAGGGCATATAGTGTGGTTAACCAGGCGTGGGTTACTCGACTCTTTATGTCATCGATAAGGTTTTCGGATAATTGGTTCATTCCTGACTGAGTCACGAATGTTACAGAAGAAGCGACGGCAGCCTGATGATGTTCAAGAAGACGCGCTACTCACCAGAAGTGCCGGTGCGTCGTAAGCGACATGCAGGGGCGACCACGTTCATTTCGTCGGATATCGCGGAGGAAGAGCACTCGAAAGGTTGTTTTTTTTTGCGTTCGTTGCGACGTTTTCGTTGATCTTCGCAATGTTCATTGCTAAATGTAAGAATTTCGCATGTTTAGCGCCAACTAGTTTGATGTGTTAACAAAGACTCAAAGCTTGCTTAGTGCTTGCAGAATGCGTTTCACAACGACGCATTATGAGCACCTAACAATTGCTTATGAATTCTGAAACGTTGTGTGGCTTGAAAGAAATAGGTGGTTTAGGTCGAGGGTCATTCAGTGGCAACTTTTTTAAAATGAATTGCAGGTGGCTAAAAAATAGCATCAATTGAATCGATGGGTGCATTCTTGCCAAGAGTGCAGCTTTATGGGTTGTTAGAAAAGTCGAGTTGGCCCCCGTCTAAGGAAATTTTATGCGGTGGTACTTTGAGGGTTTCACTTACAGGGAGTGAGCTTTCCGAGTATATATGCTATTTGTTTTGTCAACAGCTCTCAGTTACATTTGAGCATATTTCATTTTTTGCTTGGCCTGTTTGTAGTATATGTTATCGATCGAATGTATTTGTTTTTAAGAGAGTGAAGAAAGTTCGAACGAGCGAGAAGACTCTCCCGAGTTGATAGCACAGTTGGGACTGCCTTCAGCCGCTAAAAGACCTTGCCTTCTGGCGGCGGAGGAGCTCTGTGATGATATGAAGGTCATTTTTGAGCGTTTTTCTTTCGATCCTTATTTGCATGCATTCCTGCGACAAATATATAACACAGCATTGAATTATTCATTGTCTAATTTTGCTCTGGAACATTTGCGAATATATTTGTCGTGTTTGGTTAGGTGCATGACCGTCTTATACAAAAGACTTTCTGGGGGTCTGGTGAAAAGGAGAGCTCATTCTGAACGAAAGGTCGTATTCGAAATGCCTTCTTAAAACCTCAAAGTTTCACAGAGTCCAGTGTCTTGTTGGGCATATGAATAATGCACGAATATTACTAAGTGATTAAAGGAGAGAAGCAGAGCAATGTAAAGTGCAGGTCTTGCTGAATATAAAGCGGGTCAGAAAGTAGCGTCTCAAAAGTTTCTACTACACGATTGTGTGCTAGCGTGGAGTTTTTCTTATCGGTGAGATCTCTTCCCTCTCTCGGAATGCTGTATTTTTTTCATCTGAAGTGGCAACTCTAGAAACAAGATTGCCCATCTGTTCAATATGAAAACTTGCTATTATGAGAGTTTTTTCGGCGTTTAGCAGATTTTCTCCTCGAAAGTAGTTTATCCCTTAGAAGTGCACTCCATTAAACTGTCGCTGTACTGGGGATTTATATGGTTCTTCAAAATGTGCGTTTTTTTTTCTTACTAGCAAAGAAAGTTTTGCATTTGATTCGGAACATCGCGAACTTTGTATATGCGAAGTGCGGTAGCAATGAGCTTAAACTCTATGGAATAACTAAATCCTTTGATGTTGTGGGCTGCATTTTTCTATGGCGCACTTATGGCCATATGATGTATTTCAGGGAAGGTCGTAGGAGGTGGATTTGCTAATGAGTCGGATTGTTGAATTTTTGTATGAATTTTGTTATTCGTATGTGCAGTGAAAATTATTCTTACCTACGCGGCGCTCAGGTAATAGCATACTTCGGGTTGTAAACTCGTGTCAGCTGGTTAGAAGCATTAATCTTTGAATGACCTTCTGGTCTATTACGATGAAATAACAGATCTTGTTCGATACTCGTTTATTCTGTAAGCGATCGTTTGGCTTCAGGAAGAAGTGCAATCAGAGGTGAGCGACGAGACCACTGGCCCAAAAAATCCCGAGACCGCAATCGAATGGCAGTTCAAAAGTGCTTTATTTTGGTTTCGTTTTTAATGTTGCTTTTGAATGTTGAATTCTTAACACTATGAAAAATTTTCTGATATTCTGTTGTCTCGGATCCTTGCGCTGGAAACCGAACGAAGGTACAAGGTGATGGTAGCGTGGATTTGGAGGTTTTTTTTATTTTGCAATTTTTTTGGGAAGAGAATCAATATTCGGAAATTGTGAATGGACGGTTTTTTAACTCACGAATGTGCTTTCAGGAGCGATTCGTTTGTACCGATACATGGCATTGGCGGATGGTGATGCGCTGCGACCAGTTTATAGACCATTTTTGAAACGCAATCTCTCTTATATGAAAAATACAAATGTTCGTTTTGCATTATTTGTGAAATGTCGCGTTAATCTCATATGAATGCTACTCGAAAAGCTTCTGCTTTTGCTGACTGTGCTAACGCTCGTTTAATCGCCTTATCAGCCTTCGTGGATCCGTCGCATTAGTCTTCCATGCTATATTCTTCGAGGTTTTCTTACTGGAAATGATCAGAGATGTTATGCTAAAGTTTTCACTCCACAGTGTTTTTTTTTTTTTTTCATTTCAACTGAAGCTCACCCTTAGTGATTTTTTTTTCTTTCATTATAACTGAAATAATGTTCTTGGTTGCATATATTGAATTGGGATATGTATAAAACCACTGCGCACTGGGGGTCGTTGTAATGCTTGCCGATTACTGAGCGGACAACGTCGCGTTTGCGCTGTCCTTGCTTTATGCAAAAAAAGGTCAGGCGAAAACTGACGCATATGCAGAAGGTCCAAGCGAAACGAAGGGTTGAGGGCAGTTTACAAACGCAAGAGAAAAGTGGTCAGGATGCAGCTTACTCAGAAATGTAATAAAAGATGAAACTGAAAAGAACCTTCCAAGAGGTTTAAGTGGTATCGTTTAAACCCTTGAAAAAAAAAAAAAAACCCAGTAAAACCTCTTAGTTCACTCTCAAGTAATGTTGTCCAAGAGTTGTGACTTTGCAGTCGGAGAAATATCTGTTGTAGACGTAGGAAGGTGAGGGGATAAGAATCGAAGTTTCTTGTTCACACCGGTTTCTAGTTCCCGAATGAGAGTATTTTGGCATAAATATTAATGCTGTTGCATATCACGAACTGTTTTAGTTCGCTGTCGAATCTGCGATGACGACAGTGACAGAAAAACCACAGAGAGACGTCCGTTTGCGAAGGGCGCATTTTGTTTCATTGGAGCAGAAGAAAGATATTAAATCTGTCGTAAATTTCCTTCATTCGAGAGTGGTATGTCGTTCATTTCCATTAGGGAAACAATTGTAAATTGTTTGCTGTCATAAATTCTTGGCACGGCCGTCGCCCTTTTCGGAGAATGGGGAAGGAGAGGATTATCTTCTTTCCACCTTGAACGATTAGACGTAGATTATGAAAGAAAATGAGAGAAAAAATTTCCAAAGTAGATTTTTGCGTGTTTATTAAATTCGCCACATTGATAGTTGCATTTGATCTGTGGCATGTTTTTTCACAGATCACACCCACTTTAGATTTTCTTTGTCCACCGCCGCCGCTTCCCTTCTTTTCTGCTCGACATGCAGTGATCACTGCTTATTTTTGCACTAGCTGCAAATCAGATTTCAACTGATTGTTGACTGTAGCTGTTGATGATGACTTAATATAGTAGACTTTGAGTGTGACAGGTTTCAACTTCGTCTTGAAACCGCATGTATGTTTAAATAAAAGGGGATTTGAAGGGCTCGCGAAGTTCGTCAGTCAGTAATTCGCCAACGAAAGAGGAATGGAAACACACGAAACGTGCCCGTCGTTGTTGCTGCTAGAAGGTCGGTGAATGGGCCGGAACACGTTGGCACAAGAGAGCGAGGAAAGCATGCGAACTGCTCCCATTCAGCTTCTGTCATGAGATTCGTCAATGTTCGTAACAATGAGTTGCCCGGTAATAGCTTTTACTGCATCTATATCGTGTTCACGAATTATGGGTCGTTTTATTGTAAGGGTTTTGGATTGTGCTGATGATAGCGTCATTACGTCTTTATCAGCGTTATCACATGTGTTTTTATTGTTTTCGCTTTGTAAAATCAAAGGGGAGAAGAGAGCTGATTTGATTGCCGCTTTTTATGTTTTTCCCACTTAGTATTTTCACTTTTATGCAGCGTCACAATGGTTGACCATTTTTTCAGCCATTTCGGTTCATAGAGCCATCATTGTTATATTGCTCCATTAAACTTTATTAAGTAAGTAGAAATTAAGAAAACTATTTGCAGTAAGTATAAAGTTTTGTGAGAAGACACTAGGTTGCTTCAAGTTCTTTTCTTCTTTTTTTTTTCAGGAAGTCGTCATGCAATGATCACCGTTTATCTCTGTACTGAAATCGATGGAAGGTTCAATGAGATCGTAAGTGTTTACTTCTTGAGGCATTCAATATCTGTCATGTGCTTTTCTTATCCGATCACATAGGCTTCGACGTGTAATACAAGAAAATAACAGATCGTGGTAGCCGGTAAAATGCATATCGGGAATTAATACTTAGTGTTTTTCGATCAAACAACATTCAGTGTTAGGTGCGTTGTTTCAGCCAGCTGAAGTCTGAGCGCAAAACATACGATTCGGCTGCGTGCTGTTTCAGTGGCTAATGATCACCTGCCGCGTTTTAGGTGAGAGTGCCATCGGCGACTGTGCAAATGCCTGTCAACAATCGCAGTACGCCAGTGAACATCGATCTTCCCTAGGAATTGGATGCTCGCTAGACGTCGTTGGTAAAGAAGGTGCGCTTAAACAGATTTCATGCGGATTACCTCAGCGTTTCGCTGTTGGTGGGGAACTTCTGTTTCGATGTTCTTTGTGAAGCCCGTTCGGAAGTGCATACTGCCAGCCAGTCGATTTTAATGTAAATCCCGTTTGTTCATGGCGTTTTTGAACTGATTTGATGCTGAGAAGGAGTCATTGTTTTTCGGTTGTTGCCGTTGTTGAGGAGTATTTATAGCAATCCGCACTGTGAAAGGTAATTATTCCAGACTCGAGGAAGTCTTTATTTGAAGATAGGTGGCTACGTGGAAAAGCTAAGACATTTCGAGTTTTTGTTAAAACGTCCATCTTTATTTCCGGATTTTTTTTCAGGAACGATTACGTAATAATTCGCGTAACATTTTCTGGTGAGGAAGATGCGCGAGTATTTGGAGGCAGAACTCTTCGCGGTGTTCCATCAAGACAGGCTGGCAAAGCCGAAGTCAAGGTGCGTTGATTAAGCACTCTCGTAATCTGAGGCGTTGAATGAATAGTTGATGGGTTCAGGTCATTTACGAGCGTCGATGAAATCTCATCTTCGCCTATTTTCGCATCGCAGATATGGACTGAGGTGAAATGGCGGCCCTGCTACAGTCGCTTCTGTGCGGGCAGGATCTCCCACAATCCCTTCGGATGTGCAGGACTCGGCGAGCGGTGGGGTGGGGAAGTGATCATGTGATAGCCCTATGCCAGAGGGAAAATTTGGTCAGGAAGACTGAACTGCGTGTGAGGCTGACGTTCACAAATGTTCTTGCATTCAGGCTGCCGATCCTATAGATGGATTATCACCACTGCGGGATTGGGAGGAGACGTTAGCCTTATCTTTTCTACATTCTGCCGGATGAAGCACCACTTCTCTCTGATTGAGAGCAGTCTCGCAGTTACAAGGTGTAACTGACTGTATGTGCACTCTATGCACTCTACTTACGACATAATTAGCTAGTAGTGTTGATGTGTCGTTGTGTAGCACACCGTTTCTCTCCACCATAAAGTTGCGGCAATGATGCTTGTAGAATCTGACGTAAGAATGGGTATTTCGAGATGCACGAAACTTGTCGTGATGCGTGAGAGGAGTGCATGGAGTTTTTGTTCTCCACCACTGCGATGGAAGTGGCTGGCCCACTTATCCTTTATTAACTTTGAAGTCAGTCAAATTTTTGGCATTAGTCGTTGTCTTCTTCATATCTGCTGCAGTTTTCCTGCTTTCTTTGGGCTGAAAATAGGGAAGGAGTGTTTGAGAGGTTGGCCGAAGTTTTCACTCTTTCAGCGGCATGTAACTTTCTTCTTCTCTTCTTTCCTCTCATCCCTTTAGTTTTGTTTTAGTGTGCTGTATTTCTGTCCAGTTTTGTTCTGTTTAATAGCCCGTGCCCTCTGCGCCATCCTGCAATTGTCACCGTTCCTGTGATTACAAATGCACTGAGCAGTTCTTGATATCCGGCGGCTGACAAAACATCTCTTAAAGATAGGTTACAGCAGTGGAGAAACTTCATTTCTTCAAAAATCACCACCTAATGCTCTCCATAACTCGCTCAAGAATAGTACCACTATAGAAGCATCTGAAACCTGAGGAATCTCTGCAGCTCAAGGAACGTGAGGAAATTCTCAGTCTCCTCTCATGATATAGTATCCACGAGCATTGTTCAGTCTTCTCTCAAATAGTATCCTTTTCGATTGAGAATGTGTCACTGATTGTGGTTTTTTTTTTCAGGTGACACGTCGGAGTGTTTGCAATTCGCCATCGAAAAAGCTAAGCGAAAATGAGGAGGCGACAACAGTGTTTGGTGCGCGTTGTATATGTCATAGGCAGTGGGAAGCACTCCCCGGTATCATCTACGGCGGTACGGATCATCTACAACGCTCAAGCAGTCAACCTCGTGTCAGTTCATACAAGTGATCGATATTTCTTGCGTTTAGTAGTATGAGTGGGATGGGATTCAATCACCAATAATGAATCTAAACTGACTTCACCGTTTGTTGTTGATTTGCATGTTATGACATGGTATTGCACTTAGTTCCGTTTATATTCAAAAAGTATTACGAAGTCTCCATCGTGCTCGTAGTGGAACGGTTGAAGTACAGGGGAATATCAATGGATATGCTAATATTTGATTAATCATGTTGGCTTCGTTGTTAAGAATCCTTCGTAAACCAACTTCGTATATTGAATCTGCTCCCAGTTTAAGGACCCTTTCGTTTCCGATGAACAAGTCTACTCATTGCAACAGCGATCGCTTTAAAGTAGTTTTCTGACAGCAGGCACCGCGCTTCTTTCGTTTATTTTGACTCCTTGCAGGCCGGAATCTCTTCTTGGAATCAATGACAATTGGCGGCGCGATGGTTCACTTGCGAAAAAGATTGTTGAACTGGGGAAGGTATGGGGACGTGTTTTGTTCTTTTCTTGGGATCGTTTCTGAAGCTGTCGAAGACCATTGTTGCTTTAGCGGTAGGATTGTTGCTGTCGAGGACTTGAGCTGCCGAAATGCTACTATTTATTAGTTGCGTTCGAAGAAGCAAAGCCTTAGGACATTTCAGGTGGTCTGAGTTTTTGATAAAAAATATATTCTGTTGTCATCACTTACTATGATTTTCGCAGTTCCGATGACGTCATTTGAAGCACGTGAGCGGAAGAAAAAACAAAAAGGGGGCAAACCTCCACTATTTTTATTTATTTTTCATTCTTTTGCCGTCTGCGTTTCTGCGCGCCTTTTTTGCATACTCCAGACTTTATAAGAAGGGAACCACCCTCACTTGCTCTTTTTTTCGTGTTACGTGGAACAGTTGCAGGAGTTTTGTTGCAAAGTCGTAATTCAGGTGACATTGCACTTTAACTATCCGTGAGGAGTGGTAGATGAATGTGGTGCGGTTTTCATACTTCTCTGCTTAAGATGGTTGATATATTTCTGTCAAATTGCATTTATTGTCAAAGTGGTTCAAGGTACATTTTTTGCAGAAAGTGCATCAGAGTCCATTCGTGCACATGTCGATAATGCAAGACTGTGGTGGGGAGACCAGCTCATCAGAAGATGACGATGAGACGAAAAGCTGTTCAAGTCGGTCTTTTCATTTGTATTTGATATTAATATGGTGGAAACGGTTGATCGTTACGCATCCAGTCAAGGCTTGTTGCAGTGATAAGTGTGAGTATAAAAACGTACAGCATTTCAAAGTGACAGCGGAAAAGTAATATCCTGATGGCCTGGTGGTACTAATTTGTTGTGAAGAGAAAAATTTCATGGCTTAGCAAAAATATCCAATAAATGATTAGCAACGATGCTCACTGTAGCTCAAGATCTAGGATGTCTAGTTGAAATCCATAAAGTTCACTAATGTGTTCCGAGTAGTGCCTGTCGTTGATGTTCTAAGTGTGCAAAGTCTCTTAGTTTTTTAGGTGCAGATGTGAATGCTTTTAGTGGCTTGTTGGTTTTTTAAGACCACTGTTCTGATGGTATGTGTCACAACTCTGTGGTATTTTTTCAATAATTCATTTTAGGTGAATCGTCATCGTTGCCCATTCGCCGTGATGAAGCAACGCATGTAGTCACAAATGCGAAAGCATGCACCAGCGAGAAGCAATGAGTACAACTACAGAAGATGATGTACTTTCATTTTTCTTTTTTTTTGTGAAGAAATTTATTGATGCCTTCAAATTTGTTGTTATGCAACTCTCGATTTTAAGCAATACTTTTTGTGCCCTGGTATACGTTACTTCAGTAGTGTATCTTAAGAATTTCGACGACAAGAAAGTGGAAATGAGCTAGCGCAAAGACGGTGAGGTGGATCAGGTGAGAGGAAGAGTGCGGTGGTGGTTAAGTGAGGCAGCGGGGACAGATGGGAAGGTATTTGAGACCTGTCGCTACGCATGGTTGGTTTTGAGAAACTGGAAGATTTGAGTACATAAGGTATATGAATGGTTATTAGCATGTCATAAATAATAGTGAGATGATATGGGAGGTCGTTAGAATAAATGGTGAGCACTTCGAAATGTAAGTAATGGTAATTCATGAATACATTAAGATGAATGGTGCCAAAAAGCAACCTCGAAGTGCTCATCGTGGTAACCTGCGTTGAGGAGGCAAGTGTTATACTTTTTAATGGTGACGATATGTTTTGCTGAGTGTAGTTGTTGATTCTGTACCAAAGGATATTGATTGCATTCCATTGTTTTTTCTTCCATTTCCTCATTGAGCTATCTTATCCAGGACTTGGACGATTACATGAAAGCTGATACAAGTACGAGATGTCGTTGCAGTTCCCGAAACAGATTTGGTATGCTATTTATCTGTTGATCTGCATAGTTTTATATTATTTATAAATAGTATTAGGTATGGGACGTGAGGCAACTCTTTTGGTTGGGAGGGGGGGGGGGGGGGGAGGGAGTAGTTAGAGGATTGAAAAACAAACCGGTCCTGAATTGGATGATTTGAAGTTTGGTCGAACTAAGGCTAGAGTTGAGGTGAGAGAGAGGAGGGTGAGGGGGGGCTGCAGTCGAGCAAATGAAAACTGCGTTATCCGGTGATGTTTGCCATATTTGATACCATCAACAGTCATGACCTGCGTGACTTTATGTTATCATGTCGATTGCACGTTAATTTCATCGCAACGATAATTGCAAATAGAAGTATTCCTATGTTGGGTAATGTTTTAGCTATCGTTATAATGAAATATAACGATCAACCGAATACGAGTTTTCCGGAAAATAAGCTACGGTTCGTTCCTGATGAACCGCCCTGCGTGAGTGCACTTGCTGCTAGCCATCGAAACAGCCGTTACGTAACTCACCGTTAAATCGACAAACAGCCCAGAAGTAAGTTTTCAGTGCTCTCTTATTTTCTTATTGCTGCACAGTCAACATTTAGAAAGTTGAGCACTTTAGAAGATTGCTTTAAGAGCGTGAATTGTTCTCTCAGGCGTTGCATTCATGTCGGTGTCACAAGTTGCCATGTTTGTTGGCGATGAGGTAATATATTTTTGCGTTTTAGCCTTGATGCGTTGAAGACGTTGACCAGCGGGTGCATGGAATTCTTATAGTTAGCTGTGTAAACCGAGCGATGTTCGCCTTGCCGATGTTTATGATGTTGGCGCTCTTTCCTCATTTATCGAGCTTTTGAAATAGCTGAATTGTTGTGCCTTTTGTTTAAAAAAAAAGAGAGAAACCGCGTATCTGAAGTGAGACTCTACCTTGAGGTTTGTTATACTTTTGAAAGAAGCTGTTTGTTTACAGGCGGCGTTTTGCCATTGAAGGAAGTATCATCAGCGAATTTCCTCAACGGTCATGCACTTGGCATGAAGCAGCGTAGGCGTATTGTTTCACCGTCGAAGCCAGTAGCACCTACGCCTGCACATGCTGCTCCTAAACTGTCAGTTGCTCGTTCACTCAAACTGCGGTTAGATGTTCCTCGACGTGATTTGCCTTTGCCAGAGATGATCGATAATCTAGCAGGCACTTCGACAAGTGTGCGAAAATACCGCCCTGAAGAGCTGAGCCCGATGATAAGGTACTTGTTTCCGGTCAGCAGAGAAGGAAATGAGGGGATAAAGTTTTCGTATTGTCCGCTGGGAAGTCTAGCGAAGAAGCTTCAACAGATCGTTCAACAGTTTGGTTCCGGTGGCTGTGGTGTTTTGCAATAGAAGAAAGGTCAGAACTAATGGGGTTGCTGTACGCTTGTTGCTTGGAGTCGACATACTTCTGTGGAGGTTGTAGTATCGGAAATAGGTCGTGTATTCAATGTTATGCGAATTGGAGAAGAAAATAAAACGAAGGTTTGTAAGGCATTGAATTCGCTCCTAGTGTTTATCACCTACCTGGCAGAGATGTCTGCAGCCTCATTCACAGCTGTTTAATGTATCACTGTCGAACCGTGAAGGCATTTACTCCCATTGATCATATGGCATGAACTGATGCAAATGGATCTTTGATTCCGAAGGGGACAAACCTGCAACCTCATTTACGTAGAGCGTTAAATTCGGATTCCAAGTATTATATTGTATCGCGTCTGCTAGCAGTACCGTTCAGTTGTGTAATCTTCATGTTGTCGTTAATTGCCATGCAGTTTTGCGCATTTTTAACACTTGAGTAACAGGGGTATTTGTTCTTATTGTGTGGGGTACTTTGCATTCACGGCAAACGAAAGTTATTCCTGCAGAGTTTAGTTAACATGTTTGATAACAGCTGCATGAGTTTCCGCATGGAATGCTCGTTCGTTTTTTTGCTATGTTGGAGTAGTCTTCGATGACTAAATTATATCTTTCTGCGTAACATGACTATAATTACTCGCTATTGAATACTACCACTATATATTTATCAGTTTTTTACGGGTAAAGTTGGAAAAAGGAAACGTATTTCACAAAGCGTTGTTTATCGTTTAATAATTATTTCAGATGTGGGCGCCTGAGGCTCACGACAGTCATTTTCCTGAGGTGGAAGGGAAATGGCATCGTCACACGACTCCTTTCACCACAAACAAGTGTTTTTTCTGTCTGGGCACGTTTCCCGATATGTTCGCATTGTTGATGCATCTGCGTACATCTATCCTAGGCTGGATGTCGTCTACAGAGTGAGTCATTTTATTGCGTTGCAAGGTGCATATTCTTGGATATTATGCATATGTGAATGAATATGCGCGTCACATATTTCATTAAGCGTATTTTAGGCACATATATATGCATCCGATTTCTTTGATTACTGCTTTGCTTAGGTCAACTAAGCTTCGCATTATGTTGATGCAGATATCGTACTACACTTTTCTGATTTCGAAGTTAAAGGGCTTTTGAGCGATGAAATTTATTAGATGTTTTCTGTTTTTTATTGCCAGCTCGAAATGTGCTCTGGGCATCCGGCACCAGAGAAGAGCTTCTGCTTATAAGCCACCAGGTAGAAATAACTACACAAAGCGAACGAGATTCGTATTGCAGGGTGACGTGCGTTCGTCGGCTGCTGCAAACAGCAGCGCCCCATCTATATTGACATATTTTTGCGGCAAAATTTTGATGGCTCATTCGAAGGTCCAATGGTGAGGCAGTATCTAGGAGTCAAGAATCGAATCATTCCGCAAAGGTGTACACCAAGCGATCGACTCACCTATATTGTTTACAAGTTCGTTCCCTTTTACCGTCTTGGTTAATTTCTGTCACAGGCAATGAGGTTGAATTCATTGATAGGGTATATGTATATATCTTCCTTAATATTATGCTGGAGTATTTCTGTGATAACTTCAGATCAGAAGCTCGTTATATTCGCCACATGCCGAAAGATCTGAGCATCTTTTTCAACCAGTCAGATCGTGAAAAGCGAGCGCTCAAAGGAAACAATGCGTAAGTGGTTGTTAATATTGAAATGTGGAAGAGACTTGGAGGGATGATTGTGGTATTTTTCATTGTCGATTTTCCATGAAAATGAAATCTGTCTCTCAGGTGAGGATCTAAAATATACGAACTTTGAAATGTTACCGACAATTAATCTGACGTGAACTGCGTTGCTTAGAAATTTTTAAGTATGCACTTCCTAGGCCAAATCATTTATTTTTCTTCCTCGGTTCTTCCCGACTCTAGTTTTCTTGTTTCTATTTTTATATTGCTACTCTCACACTAAAAAGGGGGGTAATTACATTATCGAGACGTGCTTGTCATTAGCGTATGTTAGGTGTCGTTCGGCATTCTTATCATTTTGTTAACGATATATTTTGTTTATATTTTGTCGACATTTTTTTATCACGTTTTATACTTTTACTTCATGTTTGGGTGTGTTTTGTTTTTGTTATGATATTGATATTAATGAGCTGGTGAACAATGTAAGTATTGTTTAGAAGTGAAATTTAGTGCATATTTTGGTTTCCGTAGTCGCCATCCATTGATGAGCTCTTCGCAAGTGTCCGCAAAACAAATGGATCAAGAGTGGTGTCGTCAACTAATCATAAGGGTTTGTTCTTTTTCGGGATATAGTGATAATGGAGCTCCGAAACAGGAAGGGAATACCTTTATGGAGAGAGACAATCCCAAAAACTGCTTGAACGGTAACAATTCGAACAAGTGTTTCATATAGCCGGAATGCGATTTACCCATTATACCACTTATTCCTTTTTTTTTTTTGGAACATATTTAAACGTTAGGACGTCGTCGCTGCCTGAAAAATCATTCCGGGGATTATATGATGATGGCACTCGCGTTCTATGGCGATCTTTGGCTTTGGAATTTCTAAGACTGATTATCGAAGAAAACACCGCTAAAAATTGAACAGCTTTAAGGATGTAAAAAAGTGAGCTGAAGATTTGGCTGTTGGGTATGTGAGTGAGTAGCAGTTATGTAAAGAATCAAAATGGGTTATCTTCCTGGTATTTATTATTATGTAATTGCGCTTCCTTCGTTTTTTGTGAAGTTGGACTGTGGTAGGTCCACTCATCTCTCTAAGATGTGTCGGCTCTCATATTTTTATGGTTTTATTATTGTTGGTGCCCATTCCTAGTTTACCTTCTCGCTGCGTGAAAGCTTATTCGATTGTAAAGATGGACATCGAAACGAACAGGATGTTGGTTTTGCTGTTAAAAATATAATTTTTTGTTGTTGAAGTTGGGATTCTTTATATCATCCATGGGTACGGGTATACAGTGATCATTGTGTACCAGTCAGTTGCATTGTTTTAAGCCATTGCATTTTCAGCAAATTGAGGACTTCGTTGATATATCGCGACCTGAGAAGGAATTTATTAAATTGTGGAATTTGTTCCTTCTTGATCCGAACAACAGGCCTTTCGGGCGTTGCCATATGTATCGCACTTGTGTAAGCTTTCGTATTTCACTTTTTTCGCAGGTGCAGTAATGTTTCTGTTGGCGTTCTGCTGTTTTCTGAGGCTGTTGGTGGTTGTCAATTGTGGAGCGCACAAATGGCTGAGATCAGATTCATCATGTTATCCATTTAACTTTTGTTTGATAATTCTTTATTTACATATAAACGGTCCCTTATTGCTTATCAGGCACTTAGCCAGAATTTCACGAATCATGCCTCATTTCTATTAGGACGCTCAAATCTATCGCGATATGCTTAACTTTTTTTTTGTACACATTTTACAAGAGCATTTGTAGCGTTTGTTCCTCGAAATGCATCGCGGCGATCTGCTGGCAAGGGATTTACGTCGAGCGTGGGTTTACCATTTGGCCGCTTTCCACGAGACAGAGGCACTCGACGGATGAAACTTATGATCTGACCAGAAGATTGGATCCAGATTACGACCCATCGTCTGATAAGTGTCATGTTGTATACAGGTGATAATTTCTTTACAAATTTGAGAGCTGGTTCGTAGAAACGAAAAACGCAAATCTTTCTTGATTAGCTTGGTTGGCCTTTAGACTCCGACCATAGGTAAGGTCGAACCTTTCATGGCTTTGCGAATCGAGTGAGCTTCGCCACTGAATAAGAAGTTTTCCAAGTTCGCTTAGGAACTACGATTTTGCTTCTTTCTCTCTCTCTTCTCTCTCTCTTTCTTTCTCTCTCTCTCTCTCCGTCACCTTTTTTCTTATCCTTCTTATCTGCTGTCAACCTTCTATTTTGCATTCTGCATTTGTTTTCCTTGGATAGGTAGGCTATGGAACGCGCAGAGTAACTAGTCTTGGATTGGACTTAAATAACTCTGAGGAGAATTTCTAAGGTCTCGCCAATGCTGAAATGTTTCGGATTGTAGTGCGAGAACATTTGACGATACGCCGTCAACGTCAACAAAACGTAAAACACCGGCGTGGCAGCGCGCACCTATCCAGGACCAAAGGCATCGATTCTGAGGAGCGCTTCTGTAGCATCACGTCTTTCTTCAGGTGGCGGTCCAAGCTCCGATAATGAGGTTCTTTTTTCTCTTGCGTCTATTTCCGCAAGGCATGCTGTTGACGATTGGTTTAGGTGCAACCGTAAACGTGCTTTTTTTCGCGTCGTTTATTTAGCTCGGTTGTTTTTCGAAAAGAACGATTTCGAAATTTCAGGAAGTTTTCAAGAAGTTCACGGATGATTCAAGCCGTGATGAGCGTAGATGCAGCAGTTGCTCCACCGATGACGTGAATCGGGTAGGTGTATATATTTAATGTGCAGTTTTGCTTCGGTTGTTTTTGCCTCATGGAGTGTTGCAGCTCGTTTCACGTTTAATAAAGTGCAGGATTTAAAATCTGCAGGTAGATGGGAAAATTACCTGGATGAGTTGAATTAATTTCATAAGGTGTGTTCAAAAATTCCAATGTTTAGGGCTCTTGGGCCGAAAAGATCATTAAATTCCATGCCTAAATGCAGTTGAGCTTTTTTGTCCCTATGGGATTTTACTTCTGAATTTCAAGGGTTAATTTACCTCTCGACTTTTTCTAGATTCATAAAGAATCGCCGCATTTCTTATCCAAATTCGTTTTTAAGCATTGATTTCTCATCGGGAGTATAAGAAGAAATGGCCATTTCATTTTGTAATGAGTTTTCTTATTTTTATGGGATGCCAAATGTAGGCCGTGTTTTGAATCAGCACTTTCAAATTCAAATATTTGTTTTTTGTTCGAATTTGTTGGAACTCGAGAAGTTCACGTCGTTACTCGACCATAGAACTGCGGAGGGGAACATCTTCAGTGTCAAGGCTGGGCATGTTGTAAAAATTGGAAATTTACACTTGACGACTGACAGCGGTCTATTTTTGTTTCTGTTTTTGCGTGAGGATTATGTTGTCGGACGTGTGTCAAATGGTTTCGAAACAAGGGTGTTGGGAAAATGAAGCTCTTTGTTGCAGCATGGCTCCATAAGACGACATCGCGAGTCGGACACAACTAAGTACCTGGTGCCTCTGCGGCCCAACGGACCGCCAAACTGGCTTTCACCTGAGGAGGAAGAAACGTCATAAAATGTCTAACAACTTTCGCGTTCTTAGCATTTTATTTGCATTTCCCGTACTACGCACTTGTTTTTTTTTTTCTTGGACTCTTGCATCCATCGACAGGCGAATGCGCTTTCTTTCAAGCCTTGTCTCTTTTTTCCATTTCTTTAAATGCACGTGAGGGCGTATTTAGGTTTTTTTGAATATGGGGCCAGCTGACTGAAAGCGTTAAATTTTCGCCAAAATTGCTGTAGGTTTTTCTATAAACGATTGCTCAATTGCTTTTTTATATTCCTGCGTTTGCTTCTAAGCGGTTGCCTTTGGTGCCTGCCCTAGTGTTGCTAACTGATTGAGATTTCATTTGATCATTGACTGGTCAGAGCGATTGAGTTGCAACCGAAATTCGCTCAAAACTGAACGTGCTCCGAAAGTCTTCGTCGGTTGCCGAATAAGGGCAAAAAAATACCGCAGTTTCGGTTTGCAACTGGAATTTGATCGGTCAGTTACCATCATCAGCATGCCGTCTGAATAAGCCTTTGACGCTGTCTGTCTGAGTACCCGAAGCAACATGAAGCGGAATGAACATCACTCACTAATTTGAACGGTGACGAGAATATATTTATGGATGTGCGAGAGAGAGTAGAGTTCACCGTCTTTAAAATCCGTCTTTATTCGGGATTCCCAACTCGTAGTGCCTGCTAACCCTAAAATGAGAAAAAGCGTTGACAAGTTTTTCATCTGTTTTGCTGTCATCAAACAATCCTTTCATGTGACTACTGCTGCTTAACTAATGAACTGAAGAGTCGTTAAAAAATGTGCCTGGTGCATGATTGGCATCAAAATCTTTTTCTGCTGCCAGTTTATAACATCAGGCGTGTAACTTTCATCTCCCGCAAAAACTGCAGGCTAGTGGGGGTCAGCGTAAATTCTAGTGAGCTAGAAGCATTTCATCGGGAATGGATGATGGCCGCTGGCATTGTCACGGTGATCGGTGAAGATGCTCACGTGTATTATTTTGTATATCGTTTCGCTTTATCTAGTTGTTTCAGTGTTCTGCACTTATTATTATGTCTGCTTGTTGCATCTTTATTATGAGTTATTGTCATACGCTGAACATGGCGGTCGTGCTTGTAGAGTATTTATACGGGTGATCTTATGAGTCGAAGGATTAGGCATCATGTTTACATAGACGAATTAATCACATATCAGTACGTTGCGATGAGGTCTTGCTTGAAAGCTGGCGGTACGAGCTTCAGGAACATGTAATTGCTGACTTTTATTGTCCGCGTTTTAGCATTTAACGCGGAAGGTTTAATAATTCATGGCCGCTAATTCTGGTGCTTTGAGGTTTTTCCTTGTGTATTTACTTTTTGGTTTTTTTTTGCTTAGCAAGAAAAGTCGTCTACTTTGAAGATCGTTAATGTTGCTACTAGCGAGTAAAATTGCTCAGCTGATCGCTTGCGTATTTTTTTATGCAGACATAATGAGGAAGATGTATTTTTGAAATGCCTTGCATAAATGACCTATGTTCTTTGATACTTGATGCGTAACAAGTTAAAGTATCGGAGAAATTGAAGTCAGTTATGCTGAAATCGAAGTTGTGCGGCACTCGCATTGTCACTTAACTAGATCTAACTTTGTTTTGGTTGTTTTTTTTTTTTTAATTCAGACTTATGCCATACGCTATCCTGCCGGAAGTGTTGCTTTGTCTGATTTCCCATTCGCAGATGAAATTAGGAACTGTTGTTAAAGTTGATAATTATCTCATTGATTCGGAGTTGGTGAAAAATCATTTGTATCATATTGCCTGAATTTAAAATGAACTTCTTATGCAATGCGATTTTTAGAATGTTTGAAGTGATAAGCAAAAGTTATGGATCATTAATATCATAGAAGAGCAGCAATGCTATCTAAAAGATTTAGGTTTTGGCGATGGCGTATAATCAAACAAAGGTGTTCATTACGTTGGTATCGTTAATGTACTGCCCATCGCAGTCTTTCTCTCATATTTCTCTTTTTTTTTTCCTATCAATCATTGTTGTAAAATTGCATCGTTATTGAGTTGTATGAATTGCGATATTACAAAAGAATACGCTTCAACAAGAGAGTTATAGGCTTGAATTCGACTTTTATGATATAAAATCTATAATTGAATCCCGCAAATTATGTGGGAGGGTGAAAGAGAATTGTAAAGTTCTAATAGTCGTCATTTTGTTATACTAACTCATTCTGTTGTTTCTGCGCTTGCTCTCTTCCCCATCCTCTCCCTGCTGCCATAAAATGTTCCCAGCTTCAAGTATCGTCAGTCCAAAATTTGCAAATGGGGATATTTCATGACTTCCTTTAGAAAGTTTAAGCAAAGGTTGCATGTGTGAAAGAATGCTTAAAGAAAAGTTTCATGTGAAAAACTGAGAAGCGGGGAGTATCTGATGGAATGAAGTGAGACGATGAGATAAAATCTTAAAAGTTAGTATTAGTAAAAGAAATAGTCTTAATAATATCACTAATAATAGCTGTAATGATATCACTAAATATGGGTATGAGGATAGAGCCGTATTAAAGGGTTAATCGTGAGTCTACGCTTGCCCATTCTTTTCTATTTCTGTCTTTTGAATTTACCTCAATTGTTGAACCCGGAAGGTTTTTCGACATAAAATATCTGATATTAATTCCAATTCTTTATGATATTAGTATGATATTGATTTCCAATCTTTATGTTTAATGTTTCGTTTTTGCTATTTTTAATAGCCATATATGTACGATGTTATACTGTTCATCGTTATCTGCACATAAATCATTGCAACTACGTTTCTTTCAAGATCCTTAAACGCACATCATTTGACACGACGGCGACCCAAAAAGTATATAATAGACGTCCGCGGTTTGAATAAGAGTCCCGCATTTTTTCGCTTGGGCAGGTTTTTGGTGTTCTTTTTTAAAAAGCTGTATGTTTTGGGCCACATTTCGCTTATTTTTGAAATCTTGGCCATATTTTATCTTGGGGGGGGAAGGGGGGGGGGATTAGGAGAAGAGCTGCGGCCGGCATTAGTGTCGGAAAGCGGCTGCACTCTGTCAGGTGGTCATTGTCGGATTTAGATGTCAGGGAGCGGTGTTGGTCGGACAGTCGCTGGAATTTATGTCTGTGGAAGTGAAAGTGCGTCAGTCGGCGAAAGGAACTTATAATTGGCTGGTTTGTATTGTCTTTTTGATGTGTGTGTGTGCACTTTCAATGGCTGCTTTCATACACATGACATGTTGTATGTTTTGGTGGATTTCTGTTTGTTGTAAGCTTTCTTTCACTGCTATGGAGCAATCGGTGTGAATTTGAGAAGATTTCATTATAAACCTCGATGTTGCACCGTGGTGTTCTTTATCAGTGTTTGTGAGTGTCAATTTCACGTTGTTACTGCGTTGATGCGATCTCGTTGTTTACTATAGATGAGGAGAGTGGTTTTTAATGGACGAATGAAGGCGCCTCCTCAGTGTTGGGTGTTGCGCTTTCACAGAGCGATCGCTGTTGTTCTTTATATTGTTTGAAGTGCTACCTGCTAGTGTTTTGTGGTGGCCGACGAAGGAGGCCAGTGGTTTTGTGTCTTTTTTGCTTTTAGTAAAGTGCTACTTGTCTCTTCTCGTTTCGCAGTTGTAGTTGCAGCTGGTGCAATACGCCGCTTTAACAGGTTGAACCTGTATACCTAAACAACTTTCTTAGCGACTGCTGTGAGCGCGTGAATTAGGGTCTGCCAACTTTTGCCTGCTCAGAGGCGGAACTATCGTAGGTAGGTTTTGTCAAGGTGTATACCATATGGACATCAAAAACTTCTACATCGTGAAGGTGCGAAACGGTGATGAGAGTGGCAGTTCAATCTGAAGGGCCATTTATCGTTTGCTGTTTTGAATTTGATGAAATTTTATTATCGATAGGGCAGTCAATGCACCGTCGTCCTACATATGCGTCTCGAAGTCTCCAACAACTTCACTAAGTTGCAATAGGGTGGGAGGGGAGGGGGGGAGTTAGTCTATGATTCTTAATGCATTAGTTCACATCAATGTTCAGGAGTAACGACCATGTAACAAGTTGGCAGTCCTACTCATCAGGCGTCGCATTATTGCACTGGTGAGGCACCAACAAGAGCTATCAAAGGTTTGGTGGTCATGGGAAAGTAGGGACAAATGTTCATCGGTGCAATATTTTGCTCATGCAAATTTGGGGGTGGGGCTTGTTAGTCGAGTAGGTGCGCAAAGATAAAACAGGGGACGTTTAGCAGCGCTGTGGTAAAACTGTTTGTTAGCCGCTGGCGGATGGAGCGAGAAAGAACCACGAGAGAAATACAGACTACATTTAGTTCAGGTTGCCTGCCATAAGAAGAGTTCGGAGAGCATATGTTGCCTGGACGAGGAAGTAGCTATGAGGGATGGGGTTTATATGCTTTCGCGTAGGTTTCACATTATTGCATGCTGTTTGCGTTCGGTTCATTTTACACCATTTACTAGTATGGTATTTTAACCACGCACAGTATTTTCTGCCACGGGTGAAGCCTTCCATGTTTTGTGCTATGCTGCATCTGTTAACTCTTTAGAAGGCTACTGTTTATGGCAGGAGTGTTGCAGCATTGGGATAGATGGCGCGATCCTAGCCTGAAAATTAAAGCATCACAACTGGGCGGAGAAATGGGGCAGTATTATCGGGATTATCACGCTTGAGCTAAACCTTTCCTGTGCTTATTGCGTTCACTAAGGAAACGGTTCGTGAAGTCTCACTGTTACTTCCACACTTTCTCATTTTTCGTTTTTTCTCTGATTATTGCCAAGGATAGTGTTTGAGGAATTTTGTATCGACAGGAATTCCACCTCCGCCGCCATTTAAATCCCCCCTCCCCCATCAATACCCTACATCATTTTTTTCGCTGTATGCGAAATTCAAATCTCTGAAAACAAGAGCATTTGAATGTTTTTAAAAGAGATCTTCTACCTTAAGCATGCTCGATGGATTTGAAACACTAAAGGGTTGTATATGCAAGCAAGCCACGTGTCAGTCAACTTTATATGAGACGTTTGGATTTAGTGCTGTGAGCACCTTATCCCAAATTCTTCCTAGTTTGTAGTGTGTTTGGCGACTTGATTTTTAGCCGATACATGAAATACGCGTCTGTCTAATTTCAGTCGAATGTTAGGAAAATATTCGTTGAGTTCACGTTTCGGCCGTGTTTTATCGGTCTCACGTGAAGACGAGCGACTACTGCTTTTTAGAGGAATCTTTTTGATGGGCGTCGACGTTTCCGTTTCTCTCATTGGTTGGTTGTTTATCTGTTTTTCGTTATGTTTTTCGCTTTTTGCTTTATACTGCTGTTTGGAGGTCATTGCTCACTTCCCTTCTGTTCGAAGCCACCGCGAAAAGGTGATTCACTGATTTGGATCGCGAGGACTCCCGAATTCCCATTGAGGCTGGCGCTCTCTAAAAATCCGCGATCGCCGCGAGAGACTCGAGGGCAAGCCACTTTCCCCGCCGGACCCTCCTTCTCGTGAAGGATTCTAAAATGTGAATCTTACTCTCGCGAGCTGCGAAAAATTGTCCAAAGAGTCTCAGGGACGTAGGGAAACTCTTTGAGGCGTTATGAGGGAAAAGGACGCCTAAGCGTCGCAAACGAGATGCGGGATATAATGAATATGATTTTAAAAAATGCAGCTGAACGGCCTTACGTAGATCTTTTATAAGCACATTCGCCCATGTAGAGTGAAACGAAGCATCGGGTTTGGTGGAGTTACAACGAAAAAAGTCAGATCATGTCAGAAGTGTGCTTTCTTTTTAAGTGCGTCATTCCAGCAGGAAAAACACGAGGAATGGAAACTTGCAAATGTCACCGTTATATAAAGAGACAATGAGAACGCGAAAGATGCTCTGTTATAGGCCTGTATCGCAACTGCCTTGTAGGCTGAAATTCTTTGAACATCTTCTTTGCTCACAACTTTGTATTTTAATGGTGCCGAAAATGTCACATTCTCAACGTGCTTCTCGCAAGAATGTTTCAACATATACTCACTTTATCGAATTCGTAGCGAAAATGAATCTCATGGTTCAATCTGATATCAAGGAGGTTTACAACATCGTCGTGCCTTACATCCTCTTTTTGTTAATGGGAAGCACCTTTTTTATTTTTTGGATGCATATTTAGAACGTTTTGAAAGAACGAAAACATTGGCCTATCAAGAACTGATCTGACAAGGCTCAGAATGGAGAACTGTGTAAGCCACCCAATATTCCAAGAAAACCATCGTTGCCGGAGCTTCTCAAAGTGCCGCACTCTCCCCTGTTTTCCGTTCCCCTCCCCTCCCCTCCCTCCCACCGCTTATATGCAATTTATTTTTAATTCCAAGAGCAAGAGGAACAGCGTTCGATCATCATTAGCGGACCAGTGCTGCGGATTCAGTGTGAATTTTAAATTGTTATGGTATACTTTGCTGCATTGAAAATTTAGAAAACTATCGTCTTGTAATTTGCCACCTTGGAGGCTTCTGAAGCCTTGTATACTACAACGCGAAGCACCAGAAGTTTCGTAAATTATGCAGTAATATACTTTATCGATTCGAAACTTACGTGAATTATGTCATACTGTACTTTACCATTAGAAGGTTTTCTTAAAATGCACTATACTAGATCCTACTACCTCAGGAAATTCGTATCTTGCATTGCTTTCTGCTGCAGTAAACTATGGGTAGCCTCCCCCTTCCCGATCAACCTCTACCCAGAGAGCATGTTAAGCTCTCCTGTCCTCGCATGGAATATTACTAATCGCATCGTACCGCCACAAAAACAAACAAACCATGGAAGCCCTTCTGTACAATATTCAAAATTGCAAGAAATAGCGTTTATAGCCTGGCGTCGCTGGTATGCGGAACATATGCGCACATCGGCAGAGATAAACATCTGTTATTTCTTCCGTCTAGATACCACGTATTTTTCCCTCGCCACATCCAACGAAGCGTTGCATGTTATTTACGCGCTGTGATGACACCCCATTGTAAAGAAATGGAAGAATTCCATCAGGTAGCTGGATGCTTTCGCTGCATAATTCTAATGCGCAGAATAACGTTTCATACACGCTTCACTCTCGCTTTGTCAGTTTTTGCACTATGCGTCTTGGGTAATTGCAACTACACGCTCTTGCAACCTGTTAGTCGTTTTCGTGGATGACAGTCAGCGTGGATCTCTCCGATGTTTGTGATGCTTGGGAAAGAAGAGGAACGGACGAAGAACCTGAACGTAATTCCGTTGCTACTTTGTGATGAATGCCATATTTTTAATTGGTGAAGGGATCGACCGAAGTTGTTGGCACTGAGAGGTGGAATCATCTGAGGTGATGGTTGCTTGCATTCCTTTCGTTGAGTTGTTGGAGACTGGTTGTTTCAGACTTTTTATTTTGCAGTATCTTATTTTATCTACAAAGTAATCACGAAATTTTTGGTATTCCCGACGGAACGAGGCTTCTATTGTCGTGATGTTCAAGATCTCAGTAGTCCGTGTAAGTTTTCCTTTTAGCCGTTATTCAGGTCTCGGTAGTTCTTACTGAATACTTCATTAGCCTTTTTTCAGGTTTATAAGAAAATTGGATTGAAATGAGTCAGGATGACGTTGAAAAATCGCCAATCGGATTCCGCTTTTTATGGGATAGCATGTATCTGAGTCTGTTTTATTTCTAGTTGCTTCATGATTGTATTATAAGTCGATTTTGAATTTTTTAACGTCCTCAAGGCTTTCCTACAATACACACCACATGGTCGCTCCAAATTGTTTATGTTTGGAAGAAATTTTATCCACATTTGCGTATTTTTGAGGAAGTGATGTTTATTGGGTTGGAGGCGGTCCGGTTGTGTTATTAAACGTTGCAATTGGATAACTGCAGCCTCTTTTATCCTTAATGCCTTGGCCTTATTGCGTTGTTTTAGTGTTGCCTAACTCAGTTTCGCAGACACATCTTCTCTGCGCCACACTATTGTTTCCGTTTATAGTGGTATTGTTTTGTGAAGGGATTATATTTCTACGCTTTTCGCCATCGACCAATCGTGTTCAAAGGTTTTCTGCAGCAGTCGTTACTCTTTATGTCGACTATATTGTGTGTAAGTTTTCATTACTGTATTCAAATTTGATGTAAATTGGTAAAACTTTAGATGTGATTTCTCTTAAATATCTAAGAAGAGTTGTATAAGCTTGTTTATGATCCTTTTATGTGTGAAAGTTCCTGAGTCTGGTTTTCTTCTGCTGAAAGACTTTTTGAATTTACCTTTAATTTATTGTGATTTACGTGGTTTTTCTTATACTTTGCTTAAAAGTAGATCAACTCAGGACTAGAAGAAATTCATTTCCTTGTGAAATCGTCATTTTCCACTCGAATTTTTCTAGAACCTTAAAGATGATTTTAATTGTTGTCGTCGCATAACTTTTGTTTCTTAAACAAGGTGTTCATAATATGTCTTATTGCTATCATTTGAAATAAAAAAAGGTAATGGAAATGTATGTGTGCCTTTGGATTGTATCGTAGGTATTGATGTGGGTGTATTTTCATACTTTTACTGCAGTTATCCTCTTCCATGCAGGATATTTTGCATATCTTTAAGGCTTTCTCTTGGCGGTGATTGTTAATCAGCTATGCAAATGTGCCGTCGGACGGCTGCGACCTAACTTCCTCTCTGTTTGTAATCCACAGTGGGAGAAAATTAATTGCTCAAGTGGAGAAACATGGATAGCAGATGCATTTTGTAGAGGGCCACCCAAAGCTGTAAAGAAGGCTCGTACAAGGTATGCAGCTTGATGGCTTGTTTTATTCTTGTGTGTTCTGTTCGTTTCATAGCAAGTTTTCAAATGATAGCGATCAGTGTGGAAGGCTGAGTAACTTTTCGTATTGCTGTGGAGCAGAGGCTTCAAGTGACGCCTTCTGTATTGAGGTTTCAATGTCGTCTTAGAGGTTCTCGGTATCTGATTAATATTACTAGAAAGATTGACTACAAGAAGTACTTTGGTATTTTCGAGTCGTATAAGCTAAACTTTGCCGCCCATGATTTTTGCTTTCTACTGCAGCAGATGAAGGACATTTGATACAGCCATTGACTTAGAGCTTTAATGGGCATTTGTAATGTGGGGATATCAGGACCTAGAAGAGGCTAATAGAAGATGATGCGAGCGCTAATCACTGTTAGTTTTTTTTGCCATATTTGTATTCCTACTGCTGAGAATATATTTGGAGTTCTGGCTGAACTTTATTTGATGTCAGTTTGATGTCAAATACTGCTCTAACGGTCTGAAAGTGCAGAAAGTAGTCTTAAGTTAATAGTGAGCCGTGCCCGTGAGATGTTAAATTGAAGGCGCTTCGCCATTGTGCTTTGCTTAAACCTGAGCAAAATAGGGCGATTTGACTTTGTCGACATCAGGCAAGGGAATATTCGATTCCGGTGGATGTATTGGAAATAGATTAACGTCGTCCAGTAGTCACAACGAACGCCATATTTGAAATATTGGTGACAGGGAACACCTATTTTAGTGCTTGGAAATCTTAAGCATTGAATATTTCCGTTTAGTTGCCCAAGCGGACATGCGACAGCATCTGTGTTGGCAATGTGTTTCCTCATTGCGTATTTTTATCGAATCATTCCACGCTCCTCGATTAATGCTCGGATTGCTTGGATTCGACGTTTTATACTTTTCTATTCTATCTTTGGTGCGTTGTTTTTCGAAGTTTTTAGTGCTTTTAAGGAGCTTCATTTCATTTGTTTTCGTTTGCAGATATAACGAGTAAAGTAGTTTTTCAATAAAACTCATATATTATGGGGTATATAATAGAAAAGAAGGCATGAAAATTGCAGCGCGGATACCGTTGAGAAGCTTGCCTCCGAGTTTTTATCTCCGTCTATGCCATCGGTGGAAAATTTTACAGTGGTTGTGGTGCGTAGAACTGCTATATTATTTCCCTTTAGTGATGGATACATCGTTCTTAAAAGTTCATTTTCCGTTTTCGACGGGAATTTTGCATAATTATAGTTTTGTGAAAATGATTCGGTAAAATGTTTTCGGTTTATATGGCCATAGTTAAAACATGCGTGGATAATACCATCTTGTCCCTCACATAAAGCTGCGCGTGGATAACTCTCTCTTGTTCGGCTCTCCGCCTTCATCTTAAAATCGTGGATGGATAACTCCTTCCGCTTCGTCTTTCGTCCTCATTCTTCTTTTCCGCCGTTGTCTCTGTTTGGTGCTCATAGAGAGCTGGTTTTCCATGAACAACTAACTCTTGATCGGATAGTCCCAATGAAGTTCTAGCACTTTTTGCATTTATTCTATGCATAGGACAGATGTCTGCCGATCATGCCGTATTGCGGTGTCGCGCTATACTGCTGCGAAAAGTAAACCTATGCAAACAGACGTGACTTATGTTAATTCTTTTGTCCAGTGGCGCAGAACTGGGGAATTTTTTGAGCTAAAAATAGTTGCAGTAAGATTACTAAGGCTTGCGGCTCCCAAGAAATCACAATCTGTCTCTTGCAACTAAGGGAAGATTTCTCGATCTCTCGAAGCCC
The DNA here is from genome assembly GCA_013433145.1 of Ascaris suum. NCBI lineage: Eukaryota > Metazoa > Nematoda > Chromadorea > Rhabditida > Ascarididae > Ascaris > Ascaris suum. The sequence continues at coordinate 3,677,960 of CM024187.1, forward strand.
GAATTTGTGAAGTCTGCCTAAATTTGTTTGAAGGGTCGAAAGAATCGTAGCGATAAAGCAGACATTTCAGATTATTGAGGAACAATAGAAAAAAAAAAAGAGAATAGAGCGTTTCTGATACTAGCAATTCTTCGAAACTGACAGTTTTAGCGGAATAAACTGCATTCAGAACTGGTATAATGGTTTGTAGCAGGTACTAACCGGAGCGAAGCGGTGCTAAATTTTCTGCTTGTTTACTTCCTTCTTTTATTCGGGGGATTGGGGATTTATTCACTCACCGCTTGGCATAATAGGTTTTAAAATCTTTGCCTTGTGTTAAAACCAGAAGAAACATTAGATATGTTGTCACCAGAAGTATCAGTTAATATCCAACGGGATCGAAAGGCACTCCACATGAAAACCCGAAACCACTTCGAGAGGTAAACGAGGAAGGGCAAGCGTGAAAACACCCACGGAAAAGAACGACCAAATAGCTTCGGAACCTATACATTTCATCGTATGCAGGTCATCCTCGAGAGGAAGGTACAATATCACATATTAATGCATCCTTCCCGTCTGATCAGTAATTTGTTCTGGAATGGGCGATCAGTTCTTTAAATGGACAGACGGAATTTTTTGTATATGTTGTCGGAGTCACTGCAAAACTAGTGGTTTGCAGGAACGGCTACTGTTTGGTGACACGCATAACGGACATGTGGCATTATCCCTCTGATGTAGTATGGGGTGCGTTGATTGGATTTGTTATCGCCTATGTATTCTTTATGCGACGCGTATGCGTTGATTACAGGAAATTTCATAGTGTCAAAGGTCATTAATGGCCATTCTTTGCAAAGTCGCACTTCTGCCGTTCGTTGTTGTTAAAGTCGCTTTGAAACCAATATTTATTCGCTCTCAATCCATCTTTTAGTAATGGGGATAGTGAGCATATTTCAGCAAATCCTTTTGATCATTAAGCAAGCGTCATATTGAAGTTTTTTGAATGAGTTATCCAAATCCGTATTTCTTTTATATTTCTTTGCAAAGGTGATGCAAAATGTTATTTCAAGAATATATGTAAATTTTGACTTTTTTGCTTTTATGTAATCAGTGCGTCGATGTTATGGGTTTATCTATTCGTGTTTATCAATTTCTTAATGCGGGATGTCACATCGTTTTGATTATTGATGTTTGTGACTTCGGCCATTTGCTCTCGAAGGAACATTGTAGTTCTCCACTGAGCGTGGTCGGGAAAGAAAATTTCCAAGCTGAGTTGAGTTTTTTTTTGAGAAAAGAGTTTACGAAATTATACATATTTTGAAAAGCTTGACTTCAACCATTGAAATTCTGTTTTTATTGAAAAATTTATTTTTTTCCCTGACCTCCTAACATTATTTAGGCCAGTATTTCTTAAACTTTTCCTGTGTTGGGAAATTCCGAGCACGCTAACGAATATAGTGCGCCACACAGTTTTAACTTTATAATTGATGAATTCGACTCCATATATTGATTATTTGCTAAAGTACTAACATCATTAAAGCTTGGAGTATTGATATGCTAGGAGGAGGGTACGAGGGGGATTACATTTCAGGATTTCATTAAATTCTGATCAAATGTTATAGGGAACCTTGAAAACGTAGATGGGGGTAGTATGATGTTCAGAGTATTTCGAGTCTCCTCTGTTGTGATATCTGCTCTCAGTGGAAGAGTGGGTTGGAGTTCTTTGTTACGTTTTTGTTATCTTTATCTTATTCGTAACGCCTCATTGTTTATGCTCACTGAAGGGTTGTGAATGTTTGATTGTGAGATTTTTGCGTTGTGGATTCTGTTGACAATTATGTGAAACAGTAAACGGTTACTCATCATCGGGCTTTCTCATGTAGTGCCAAGGAGGGAGGGGAGGAGGGTTACGATTATGTCATAGTATAAAGAACAGCTCGAATTTTTCGGACATTAGTACTTGATACCTAATCGAGAAGTTTTTAGTCCTGAGGATTTCACGATCTGTGGGTCAGGCTGCATTCCTTTTCTTCTTAGTGCAGCCAAATTGCTTTGCATCGATGTCTGCTGTTTGAGAGGACTTTAACTAGTGTTGGTGTTTGGATACTGGAAATCGGCAACTTCTGGACAGAATGAGGTTCTCTTTAAAAAAAACCTCTTGTGGCGGTACTAACTAACTCTGGTTCTGAAAATCAGAACTTCACATATAAATACGACTGTTGATAGTGGATCAAGCATCTCGAATATGAGTGAGTTATCGTTGGATTCGTTCCAGTCGTTTGAAAAACTTATTTCAAGCCAAGTTGTCTCCACTTCTAGACTAATCTTTGCATTTAATAAGATGGCGAAAACAGATGGCTAGAGTTTACTATGAAGCTGCAAGCGAGATGATACTAGGAACGCTATCAATAGGTGCAATGGAATCGAAAATGAAAGGAATACTTCCTTCTAATTTTGTTAATTTTACAATAAGAAGTAACTTGAAAGGTGATATTTATTCCGCCAATAAAAAATAGAATACGATTGATCAGATGTTTTGCAAGGATGTGTGCTTGAGTTCACCAGTTAAAGTGAAATTTAAATTCAGATATCTTGAGAAAGGGAACATCACTTTGATATGATTTTATTAATGAGACTGCTCAACGATACTTCAGTCATATTCTTCAGTGAGTTGCAACCATGTCGCCATTTTACCTTTAACTTTTGGTCAGTAGGTTCTATTTGGCGTAATTTAATGAAGCGGATTCTAATCTATTTGAATGCTTTCTAGAAAAGATTTAACTGAACTCAATTCGTCGTAAATAAAAAGTATATCTGTGATGTTTTTTTTTTGTACGATTCGCAAAGAGAAGTAAACGTTCCCACTCGTGGAATTGACAGTTGCAACTCATCGCAATATTTAGAAAATTTGCAGAGTATAGGGAAGACGCTTCTTCGTGAGTGTTCCCACTTCTATAATATCGCATCGAAAATGCATTCAGGTGAGCATTATCATCGCATTCGATGAAAATTTGCTTAGCATAATGATTGGCGGAAATCGTTTGTTCGTGGAGACTTGGCGAGCGTTACTTCTTAATCAGACGAGCATAAACTGCTGCAAATGTCGCCGGAATAAGCTGAAAAAGTAGATCGCATTAGGTGAGTCGGGTTGAGGTTATGAGGTTTAATCTATTCGTTATTTTCCGTTGTTTTGCTTTGCTTATGCAGTAAAGACGTCATTGTTTCGAAAAGCTGTTTGCTGATGAACGGTTAAAAGTTGGATAGGCCAACCGATCTAATTTTATACAAGAGAAGGTAACTTCTCCTCTGGGTTGGTCCTCTATCGCTCCTTCTGTCCCCACTTTGATTCTAGTGCTATTTTATAATTGTCGGAAGATTGGGAAGTAAAGGAGTTTCATCTAAGGATTAGTGCAGTAGTATGAATGAGGCGATAAGTTGGGATAGTGCGGAGGTAATGTCGTCGTGACCAGTGCGACGTGGCCACAGTTGTGCTAATCTTCGATCTTTTACCTCATATAATTCTATTCTCAATGTGCACCATCAGCAATAGAGCTGTCTGATTCCCTTCCTAGTAAAAAAGAGAATACAACGAACCATCAGACATGCTGAAGTGACGGATAGCCACGCAGCAACTTGCATAACGGCGAGCAGGTCAGTTCGCAGTGGCATATAGCACGTATCGACGTGAACGAGTGAGTGATCCGGATTGGATGGATCAACGCTGAGGCATTGTTCCATCACGTTACTCACGCAACTGCAAATCATCCCATAGACGAGGAAACTCGCTTGCTGACCATGTCTGCACCGGCCACTCACATAAAATGCTCACAAAAATGTTTAGCCTGCTTTGCATTGGGGGACGGCGTTCACTGAGTTTATTCGAATTTGTTTGGGTTAAGTTAACCGTTGCGTGGTGTGACAACCGAATTCCAGTGGGATCTAAAGAGGGAGACGATGGGAGGATGGAAGAAGAGCATTGAACGCATCGATCTTCATAAAAATTTCTACTTTAGAAGCCACAGTCGGCCGCATGCCATCAATGGTTCACCGTCATTCAAATGGCATTAAGAAATCCAGGATAAAAAAGAAATGTCCACTGAAGTAGCCGAAGTGTATTTGAAAAAGCATTTGATGTACACAGCGTTTTCGTGAAGCTTGAGATCTTCATTGTTCAATTTAAACTGTAAGCATTCAAGCAATTATATCTAACGATGGTAGTGCGTCTTTATAAAGTGGTACTGAATGCTTGCCGTTACGAATGATCGTCTGTACCTATCTCATCGCTATGTATGTAAAGGTACTCTTGCCACTTTTGTAATGTTAAATTAAATTTTATTTCGAATTGAGTACCATAAGCTAAAAGATCTTTCAGAAAATGTTTTGTTGAACAATATGATTTATATTTTATTGAATCGATGACTGTAATTAAGTGAGAGAATAATTTCAACATGCTGACGTTAATAGAGCATTGATCTCTAAGATGAGTTATACTTGAACTGGACGTATTTAATTTGTTGCTCTTGTAAATGAGGCTGCTAAACTTGAATCTTCTATCTACACAATTGCCATTCAATTCCTCATTTGTAGGCATTAAGAAAGAAAAAACGATCAGATCGACACTATTAGTGGATTAGAGACTTGTAGACTCATATTTTTTGTTCTCAAAAGACTCTCCCATGAACAAAATGTTGCTGACTGTGCGATATTTCAAGATGAAATACTTTAAATAATTTTAGTGTAGAACTCATTTCCACCTATTTTTATGAGAAAACTTGGAAAGTGATGACAGATATTTGTGACCTTTTTGTTGCCAAGTTCATTGTTTCCTTCAAATTGCTTTAAATCACTGAGGAAGCGAATATATTGAAAAGATTAGCAAAACAATTTCAATTAGCCATTCGCAATCGGATAATTCCGCTAGCAGTATATGAGTGTGATTGCCTTAAATATTTTGAGTAGACGTTCCTCGATGAGAATATCATTTCAAGCAACTCGTAAGTTGGCTTACTATTTTAGTTGAAAACCAACCATGAGAGTGGTAGTTTTTGTTTCGGTTCCTTTTGATGCATATACCATTTCGATGTTCGCCATACTCTTAGATTATCGGTACCGTTGACACCACAACAATTAAACTAAAGTCGCATTCTTTCATAATCGAGAAAAGATTAATATTTCACGTAAATAATAATATATATTATTTGAGCATTTTGAAATATCCAAATTTCGTTTTTATTATCAATTTCGCTTTCAGCAGAAAATTTATCCATTAATCGATGTTGCGATAAATTACGACGAATATTTGAAAGCGAGGAAGAACTCAGGTAATAGAGAAAGTCTTACATTTGTTTGCAATTCATCCCATGCACGTGTGATCCCTTCCATTTCAGGTGTTCCATATAATTCTCTCAATGATGTGAGCATTTTCAAATGAAGCGGTATATGATGTTGCAGCTGAAAATTATTTATTAAATGATAGTTGCATTCATTAATGACAGCATTATGCGTTATAAAGAGAAGCATTATCCAAATGGTCGTAGTGCTTCTCTTGAATAAAATTCGAAGAGTAAACAAATGTGGATTATAAAGAGATGAAAGTGAAACGCTATGTATACTAAGAAATGCTTGGTTATTTGGTTCGAATGCTGCACTCAGATTTGCTTTGTAAACGATCGACCGATTGATTACCTGATGCCTGAAGACGAAACCCATAACACCACCAATGAACAGCATAACGAATATCACAAAACTGGCAGTTGTATACTGAAATTGGGAAAGCAATTTTATTATTGAAAAGGAAGAATGTAAAAGATAAAAAACGTCATAGTTGCTTGTAAAAAAAAATAGCAAACTATTGCCTACTTTCGCTGGAAGTGTCTATTTTTTCGGATATATTCTTCATCAATTGACATCTTTTAGAGATTAGAATCTATACAGTGCAATTGTGGCGAGGTAACTGCATACATTAAAACAAGAATATTTAACACTTTTGAACACAGATGCGATCAACGTGTGAGGCCTGTGCAATGTAAGAGGTGAAGGAATATTGACTAGGACTAGGAAAGGGTTTTGGCACAAATCGATTTCGAGATAGGTCAAATAATAAAATGCTTAAAGCGTAGCATTATAGTGACTTAAAATTTAGAATCATGCCATTTATGGAGGCGTTCATTATTCTTGGATCTTAACTTTGCATTCCTACGCCCACACTTTTTCGATTTTAAAATAACGGCGGTGGAGGAACCTCTTGTTTCCTTTAGTTCTATAATCCTTTAGTTCTAACGCCACTGCTGTTATCTTCTTCATTCTATGCATCAGCCCTACATGTATACGTTCCATTCATCGGAACGAAGGAGGGGGGGAGGGGGTGGAGGAAGAAGAGCGAAGAAGAATAATGTACAAAAATGCTGATTTTCGTTTTCTAAATGCTGAACAGAAACATGAAAAAGGGAATTTCAATGGCTGCATTAACAAGTTGAAATTATTGGAAACTCACCGAATAGATCATGCATCTAAGTTCCTTATTTATTGCATAAATGGAAATTGCAGCGTTGATGAGTGCAAAAACTGAGATGACTATCATGATTCGCGCCACATCTACGTAAAGGCTCGGCTCCAGGAGCTCGGCATATGCGAGCGACTATGTACTAACCAACATCCGTAACCGAAAACAGCCACCGAGAGCAACTGCAAAACAGATTAACCACTCTGTCACTGAATATAACCAAAATACTAATAAATATTATAATTATTCGAATGATTAAAAGAGAAGTCCGTCACCAAGATCTGAAAATTTATTTCGAAAGGAATTGACCGTCCCGTAAATGTGACAAATCGATGTTTGCTTCCATTACAATTAATGAATAGCTCACAGATCATGTATGGCAATTGATTAGTGCGACTGAGTTGTAGGATAAGTGTTCGAAGTTATTTTCTGCTAAATTATAGTGCACAAAACGGCTATAAGAAAGGGCTCTCCAAAATTGTCTAGTTGGGCAATGGCCTTGAATTCTTCCGCTCGTTCACAGTTGAAAGTGCATTTTTGAGGTACATAACAGCGGTTGACTGATAACAAAGTTGTTTTTGGCGATATGCAACAAGGTCACTGCTCATACCACAGAGAGGAGATTCGTGGCGAAGAAGCACAGCCGTACCGTCCTTCCGACAGCGCCATAGGCAGACCATGTCCCGAATGCACCCATTTTTACAGATAATTGCAGCTAGCGATTGATTGCCGGCCGCAATCGCAGCACTTATATTCTCAATGGAAGAATATGCTTATCTCACAGTGAACGCTTATGACAACTCTGAACGTTTTAAGTCTGAAAATTATTCGTTATGAAACCATCAAAAATAATTGTCTCTTTTAAGAGAGCAGCAAGAAAGCGATAGAAAAACAACGAAGAGAATTTCGTTTCACAAAGTTATTTGGTCTATTTCCCCAGAAGAAGTACGTCTAAAGTGTCGTATAGCTTAACACATCAAGCACACGAACACACCAACTGCGGCTGCGCTACTGCATAAGTATTCGACTACTGCGTAAGTATTCGACAATTCGAACAGAATAATAGTGTGTAGCTGATGACGTTGAATGCTTCTACTGAAATTCCATTTGGTTACTATACTCCTTTTCTGATTGATGTTTTAAGAAGTGATAATGAAGTTCTATTCGTAAAAATACGTACATTTTGCTCGCGACGCTTAAAGCAGTCAGATCTGACTGATGTGACCGAATAGCTTAGTAAATTTGTGCGTCGGGGTTGAATTTCAGGTTTTCAGCTTCCTAAGAAATATTGCCTCTAGACGTAAAAGTATTATTTAATCCAAAAGGCTACAGCTTAAAGCTTAAAGACATTGATCAATTGATGACTTAAAGAATTGACATTTCAGACGTCACAACGGCAGAATCATTCAGTTTTGTAATTTAAATAAGACAAAAACTACTGAAAATGAATACAGTGCTGGAAGAGTTTCATCGAAATGGTTTTTTTTTTTCAGTAATTTGGCTCTCTGTTAGCAATTTCAAGCTATTGCCCCTTAAAAATAAGAATATTTCACGAACCAGGAAGTTAGTAACGTCGTAAAGATTCTCAATTCTCACTTGTTTAGCAGTAAATAATTTTAGACACAGAAAAACGTGAGAGCAGTAAATTTTTAGGACGAATAATAAATAAGCAGTGACTGTGTGTGTGTGCGTGTGTGTGTGTTTGCCGAAGTCGAAAGGGAGTGCGAATGACGGTGGGTGGAGGCGCTTGGCGCGCTGAGTAGAAAACGCGTTTTCAATTCAAGTTTCTGCGATGAAATTCCCCTCGCTCGCGACCCTCGTTATCTTCCATGTGTGCAGCTACTTACTTGTTGCCATTCCTGCATCGTCATTCACTCACTCTTCCGTTTGCGGTACTCATCGCTGATGATACAATATAACAATTAACTATTTTATATTTTGTACATGCATATAACAATGTGATCTAATAATGGGACTTAACTTGTGAAAGGGCTTGAACTTGAAACATGACGATGTTTCACTGATGGATGTCATTTTATGGCGCAGCTTTTTTTTAATGACGTGGTGAACTGGGAAATGCAAGCAGCCGTTTTCAGTGGTTTAGCACGGTAAACTTCTCCGCACATTGCAACGATACGTACCATTGAGTGCACCTTAAAGACCTATCTCATATGACTGTTTAAAGATTCCTAATGTAGTCGATGAACAAATCAACCAGTCAATAGCCGAATCTAGTTTATTACTTTCACAGATGCAAGAGATCTACAACTTAGTGCTACGAAATAGAAAACCTGAAAAAGAATAATAAATTTTGCAGGTATTTAATCAGCAAAAGTAGTGAATGCGCTAAACGAATATGACGATAAACAGTCAATATTTTTATATACGACCTAAGGCAGCGATAAACAAACGCGGATTGCTAAGCTGTATAAGCGTAGAGAGGGACGATGCAGCTGCCGTTTTGCTTTGGAGTGCATCGCCGGCATTTGCCAACTTACTACTGCCCAGCGTTGAAACTTGCCAGACGATGAGGTGTCACACTTCCGCTAAGTTTATTCCCTGAGGAAACGTTCTGACCTACAGTTCTGATACTCCAGTATATCGTTTTCAGAGGTTTGCTCTCACATACTCCCGTAATGGCCGTTAAAAGGGGTGTTCGCACAAAAGGTGCCTTCGATGTATCATCCGTGTGTCAACGTCTCAAAATGATTTCGCGCGTGACAGACAAGGCGAACGGAATAGACAGACAAGAACAAAGACAGTGCGATAAAAGGAGAGAGAAAACCTTGACGAGGAAAAACTCGAAACGACGCAACAGAAACGGGGAGTGACTTGGCAAAGAGGAGGGATTTACATACGTACATAGGCGTAATTCCTCCTTCACCTGCACCTCGTTTGACTAGAAAGGGGGTTAGGAGAAAATTTCATGGTTTGTAGAAATCGACCCACAAAAAAAATGCAGAGTTTGCGATACATGGAATCAAAATTTTTGTGAGTGAACATTGAAAATCATTTAAGTCTAAAAAATTTTTGAAAAAATTCTCCGATAGCATCGAAATTTTAAGCGTAATTTTCTAATGAAGTAGCAATACAAGAAGAAATTATTTCCTGAGTAATTAAATACGACTATTCTTATCATTATAATGAATTTCATTATGCAAAAAAAAAAAGAATAATCATAAACAGTTTGTTAATTAGTGATGTTGGAATTTGGGCAAAACGGATGAATTTTTTAACTCTATAAAAGTTGTTGACAAAAATACTGAGAGAAGAAATTGCGTGAAAGCTTACGAAATTTTATAAATGGATCATATGACGCATTTCTCATTCATACAAAAGGAGCTCTCTTCGAAGAGACGTTAGGAAAATCAAACTTTCCTTTTCTTTAAACTTACTTCATTATTGAATTAAAAGTGCCCATATTTGAAGCTGATAAAAATTATTAAATAGAAATAAAATATAGAAATATCATCGTTAATTAGTTTCGTAAATTTAATTATGGGCTGAATGTAAGTAACAGCAAAATGTGAGCAAGAGAACATCCGACAGAATTGTTTCACTTCAGTAAAACCCTAAATTACAGGTACTAATTTTTCTAAATTACAGGTAAAATCAAGTAAGTGAACCTAGTGGAAATACTCTCTAAACATAGCACATAGCTATTTTCTTGCACACGTTGAAATAGGATATATCTATATGCGTAGTCGGCTTAAACTCATTAAAAACTTTTGATGGACAGGCATCATGGTATGAAGTCATAAAGCATTCATGAGGATGACGTCCTTATGCGCTAGAGCAGAACTATTTCCGGAATATCTGAACAGCCATCTGAAAACTGGTTTCAAGCCAGTGTGAGGATGTGTTGAGTTCTGAAGAGCGCTCTCAGCACTCCTCTTGAAACGTTTCGAATGCAGCACATTCATTTTCGTCTTGATTTTTGATGAAATTTCCGGAAGGTATAAGGAGAGGTGTATCTTCTTTGATGAGTACGCTTTAACAACCGTCGATTGTGCAAGGAAATTCTACTTATGGAAAATGCTTTAAAGACGGTGAAAAGCTGTAATTTCCCATTTAGTTACTTTAGTCAAAAAAACATTCATTACGAATAAATGTCTCATCATATCGCTTTCACTTCCGCTTAGATGAAGCTGTAAAGTCGCCTGAAGGTTAGAGCGTAGATTGGGCTCCTAGGCATCGGATGCTGATGAGTCCATTCATCGTTGTTTGCCTTAAGAGGCGAGTCCGGCTTTGGTGCATCGCCCTGCTCCTGATGAGCGTCCTCGTAAAAAGGCTCTGTGGGACGGAGCCAAAGAATCTGATAGGAGCCCTCTTACAACTGACCGCGCAGTAAACCAATAGGAACTGCGCAGTAAACCATCGAAGTGTGGTAATAAAAGCCCAAAAGACCATTTTGTCAGAGCACTTTACGTGCTTGTTTTCTTACCTTGTGAAAAAAAGGCGCCATTTTTTCAACCCTTCATTGCTCACTGTCCATTTTGCAACGACTGAAGTTGTCTTCTTTGGTACAAAGAATGCAAATAGCACATTTACCTGTATGAAAGGCTCAGCATCTCTCTTGTTTAAGATGGGAGTCTTCTATTCAAGAACAGTCATTCATTTTTTCTAGTTTTCGAGAATACAACTTACATTCAGATAGTAATTTTTTTCTGCAGTACTGTTTAAAAAATGACATTGCATTTTCTCAAGTCTTGGAAGATGGTCTCAATTAGAGTGAACCTCAACTTGATCTCGATATGCACATATTTTTTGCTTCTGCTCGTTAGGGGTCTTCTATTCAAGAGCGTATGGTAGTTGTTAAGCTATCCCTAAAAATCTCATGGTTATTTATGATTGTCTGCTAAAAGTTGAAATGAAAAAACCGTTATTTATGCTCCTTTGGTTATTTATATTTATACAAATGTCATCCTAAATTCTACTGTAACAAACACTCCAATTAAAAAAAAAAAAGAAAAGGTAGTAAGTTGTGGGAGTCAAAAAGTGCAACCGTTGTCAGTTGGTAACCAACGATAAGTGTTCAAGCGAAATTGGAGCACATCAATTCCTTTCACCCTCATCGGTTATTCTCATTCACCTTTTTTTATTGCCTTCACTGATGTCCTTTCGTGCCAATAAAAACGAGTTTACGTGACGTATCGTTTCAGTGAATCAAGAATGCAACGATTTATATCACACCTCTTGCCTGTGTTTGTCTGAGTACGTTAATCAATGAGTTCCACTAGAGTAATACTGATAACACGAAGTATAAGTTAGCAATAAATACTTAATTCTGGGCTTAAGCATATTATTTGACGCTTGTCCTAGGTTCCACAAGTTTAGGCTTATATAAATGAACATATCCGAGCCCATATTTAAGTTAAGAAGGACTCGGATTCAGAACAGCTGGTGATTCTGACAAACGGAACTTGCTCAATTAGTATAAAATATTGATTCGCTGATATTCTCAAGCGTAGCGGTGATCTAGTGGCCTAGCATGATTCATTCGATGGAATCAAATCAGTATATCCTTTAACAAATAAAGTGGACGAAGTTTATAAAAGAGTCGGAGTTAATGGAATTGACTCCTTCGCTTTAGAATTTCCAACTTGATTTAACAACCTCTAAAGTCACTCGCACCCTCTGAAGTCAGTTAGTTTTTATACACGTCGTAGTTTGGTTTGCGGTACTAAACTCAGTAGAGCACCAACCTTGCTGACACCCGCACAAACACTAGCTAATTTTGCAAACTTCAGCTCAATTCACCAACTCTTTTGAAACTTATGAATAAAAACAACAGCTCCCACCCAGTAAAGCCCATCCCAGCACCTGGAATTTTTCGATCATTAAATTTAGAGCCCACAAAGGAATCGCAGACCTTCTTCATCGTTGGAGGGGTGAAGGTCGGTCCTAAAGCACTTTTCTGTTTCTACCGTACCCTTTGCCAAAACTTGGCACCGTTCGTTGCGTCGAAACATCGCTGTTTTGTTATAACGAATTTTTTCAATAACAATATTTTTTCACGTTTAAATTAGTTCTGTCAGGTGGTTCCTATAGGTGCAATCGAAGAAGAGAAGCGGAAAAGGTCGAGAGTACATCTCACCACAAGTATTATTTACGGCGACAGAACTAAGATAAGTAGAATATCGAAGGTTTTCTCAACCGCAAGTCGGAGAACAGCAAATATCTGCAGGTGTTGTGTTTTTCATAGTGTCGCCCAACGAACACTGCATACATCTATTGTGATGCGGTGAGGACTGACTTCTGTTTGCGGTCACTGGTCGAAGTTTTCAAGGGAAAAGGAACCTTTTCAAAGAAGATTGGGTCTTCAACCGCTCAAGTAAAGAAAACAGGGCGAAGGTTGCGAGTTTCGACAAGAAAGTGAACGAAACTGAAGCAGTAGGAGAGGATTCACGAATATTTCGTTTCGAAAGTTCCACTTCAGGTCTGTGTCACATTTTCATTGCCCATTAGCCTGGAAGATACTCGGAACTTCGGCTGAAGAAAGCCACCACAACTTCTTGTCCAGCCGACAGGGCGCCAGCTCTTGCGTCCATCTAAAGTTGCTTTCGGATCATTTGAGCGTCGTACCCTTCAAATACTTACGAAACAACATCTCCTCTCTCCCTTCCAACTGAATAAACCTTATCGATATTATGCGTATGATACGTTTTCGTAAAGTTTGTTGTTTAACCTGTAAACGAGTTTCGTTGTCGTATTGGAAGTAGCTGTGTCTTCGACTGTATTTGCTTTGTGCTGCATGTCTTAACTATGGTTACTTTGAAGTCATTCGCGTAACATTGCAAGCGAAGGCTCTTTATTGTTCCACTGATCGAACACCATTGACCTTTTCATTTCAGCTGGGTGTGGCTGAATAAAATTACCTGAATTTTCTCGATGAGAGGAGCCTTGCTGAAGCGACTAATGGGGAAAGACCGGGATAAAAGCTCAGCTTTTATCCCGTCTCAGTAGTCGACGTATAAGTCTGGCAGAGTTTTTACGCCATGCAACAAGGTCTTATAGCTCTCAGTAAAGTGAAAGAACGGGAGCCAGATTGAGAGGGAAGGGAAAAGCTAGTGCCAAGTTGTATTGTTGCCTCTAATATGCAATGATTTGAGACAGAAGCAAAGCGATCCATTGCCATGCAAGTTTATGTCTCATAGCTATAGCAGTTCTCAAAGCGCAACCGTAAACTTCTCTCGAGCATGACATGTAACTTGACGTAGGATAACGTTCGAGTCCTTTTTCTGGGATTTTGCGTAGTTGTGTTCGCAAAGCTTAATGCGCTTTGTGCGTATGTATACATGTTTACGTGTCCATCCACTACTGTCAGCTCGTGAATCGCTATAAGGTATAATGTGCGCCGCAAACTGATATTCCACACCGTTTTTCAGGTCGGCCTATCAGCATCGAAAGGAGTTAGAGGCATTTAAGGGCGCCGGAAAGCACACACGCACTTTACACTGGTCGGTTTTTCATCTTATACTGGATGGTCACCGAAAGATAAATTTGCGCGCACTCGGATTACTTGAAATATGAAATCATTCCGGATGTTTTATGATTTAGTGACTGTAAATTGCTTGATGGCTTATTGCTTGATTAGCAGAACGACCGCTTCCTGAATTCAAACAGTAATTACAGGAGGCAGCAAATTGCCGAGTCTCTTGGAGTGCATCATCCAACAGTTACAGCTTGCCGCGCCCTTAATTTTTCAATTTTTAAGTACGAAGTGCTTCAGTTGCGAACTCAAACAAACATTTCAAACAGTGTAGCGTTAAGAACGCGAGAACGGTCCTCGTCTACTACAACTTTTTCTGCTTCACCGCGATCCACCACCTAAGAGACGAATTCGCAACATTATCAGAAGTGGGGGCTAAGACGTGGGTTTGCGAGCGAGAGGGTTCCCTTTGCCTCCTTGGGGTGGACGAATCGATGAAGTTTTCCATTCTCAGTGATTTTCATGATTCATTCAAGAAGTGGCGAGAATTGCTGCCGTCTAACCGCTGCGCCTTTCCATCTCCAACCAGTAAACATGGAACGAGACCGCATTTTTCATTTTATTCCAGCGCATCAAAGTTTAAAATGAACAGAAGCATGTGAACATCGAAAAAGGGCGTAACATGAGCAGAACAACAATCTCTGCGTTTGAAGCAGTAGTTTGAAGGTCGAAAAGGTTCAGCGCAGGTTTAGAAGCTGAAGGAGCACGTGGATTACGATAGCGACAAAAAGCAGATTCTAGGTCTGAGAACTCGAAGATACCTGCAACACTTTTAAGACGCAAAATTTTTTGCGGAGTGAAATCCATGCTTATGCTGGCCGGAACGAGAGGGAGTAGGGGGAGGGCAGACTAAAAAATTTCTGAGAACGAGTGTTGGAAAAGCCGCCCATGGTTTTATAACTGGGAATGCAATCAATGTAGAGCATCTTTATGACTTGATAATTCAAAAATTCGAGGAATTTCGTTGAGCATTCTAATTAGAAATGCACAGGTCGGTGCATTTGCCCAGGTGAACAATAAAGGAGCCAGTTTTGTATAGTTGTAATGTTCCTTTATGCAATGCAATAGAGATTCGATGGATATTGATGAAAGTGAAGTCCGAGTGTTTTCTTTGACGAACTCTAGATATGATGCCTCCAAATTCTTTAAACTTGCATAACAAAGCAAACTCAAAAAAGCATCTAGATTCCTTCGAATCAATGAAGAAAGAACGAAGGCAAAGGAAATACGTTGATTTCAGGTAGATTTGAAAGGAGAATTCGCACTGTTTTTATATATGGCCAGTATTCTGTTTTCTTCTGAATATCATAAAGCATGAAGCATTTTAACTGACTGTTTTGTTCTAGGTTATTGCGTAATCTCTGCTGTACTATTTCGTATGATTATATTGTGGAAATTACTTGAGTATAAATTCGTTGAGTAGATATCGCGATTCTTTGTATAACTGTTTATGCAAATGATGGATCGAACATGCCGTTGTAGTGGAGTGCAAACAAGCAGCGTTCGGTATTGTATGGTATCGGCGCGAGGAGAGGGCGCAGTTGCGCTGTTCCGTCGTGGTGGCAGTACTACACATATGCGTCTCACTGCTTACGAACGTGCTCGCAAGCCGCATCAGTTGCGCACTGGCGTTGATACACGTACGGTCCGTATCGAATGGATTGCCAGTGAACTCACCTGTGGACTATGCAAGAAGACCATTCAAAACGCGATGGTCATCAGGGTATTTACCAGTTTCATGTTTTCTAGCACGGCTACGTGGCATGCCCTTTCACCCTATCCGAAAATTGCGAAATTCATTGAGAGGTTTCTGGAAATTGGGGAGGAGGGTGGGTTGGAAGGAAGAAATGTGTGCTTCGTAGCTTATGCAAAATGGATTCTTTCACCATACTTTTTAATGTCCGCCCTTGAGTCTGTGGAGTGATGAGCCTCGCGCATTCAATTGTCCGCACTTAGCTACAGTCGCAGCTGAAGAACAAGAGCCGAAATGGTCATCGGGCGTTTTTTTTTGTTAATTCATGAGGATCGGGCCAAGGCATTCATAGATTCTTTAACCATACCTTTTAATGTCCTGTTCGTCCGTTTCATTCGATCTGAGGATAGAGAGGGGAAAGTAAAAATTCTTTTTACTTCATGACAAGCTAAATGCTGAGAAAAAAACTGCTCATGATGTAGGCGAATTCAGTAGCACTTAAAATTGTTCTCGCTGAAACTTCGGACTAAAGGATGTGGGCGTTGGCGCCATAATTAAATGCCAACATGAACGCCGACGGTCTTTGGTCTCTCCTTTCCCATCCCCCATCTTTCACTTGATGAAGTTGTCTTAAATATCCAGCTTTTCGTGTATGCATTTCCAAAAATTTCTCTATTAGACTTCCAGGATTTCTGCGACTCAGGGTAGATGATTTGAGAGTTCATAATTTTGTATATTTTAGAATTGTATGCATCGGTTTTGTGCCGATTGCATTCTGCCAAAGATTCACACCGGAACAAAGAAGTGCCCGTTGTGTAAGAAGGTTCTTCCGAAGAAAACACCGCTGAAGAGTGATGCGAACTTCGATTCGGTTATTAATAAGGTACATAAATCTTTATTTATGCTTTGTCCGTTCGACTTGCAAGATAGCAGTGCCAGTTTCTTCACGATTTCCTTTTGCCACATACGGTGCTGTTTAAAAGTGCACAAAAGCACCGTGTCAAAATTCTTCAATAATTGTGTGCAGAAGAAGTTATTATTGTTAAATGAGCGAGGGACGTCGATTTGAGCCTATTTATAACTGATTTCCCTACGGTTAGTTTTCGAATCGCACAGTCATTTGTTATTGGGATCGTTAAAGTGATAGCGTTTATCACGCAAAGGTGATAACATATGAGGGAAAATAAGAGGGGTTGGAAATTCTCCGTCGTTTATCGAAGTTCAAATTTCAGTTTGCGATGACGCCCGAACGCAGGTGCCTTAAGAGGTCAATATCAGAGTCAAACAATTTGAGTAAGTGTATCAGTTGGTCTCTTTTCTGGATGGTCAAGATCCATCTATTAAGTGATTTCGTTGAGTAATCATTGAAGTACTATTCCCATAAGAAATGCTTAATTGAAAGCGGAAAGAAAAGTGAAACCGCGTATGGACCCGTCAGTGAAGGCGGTTTAGCAACACTACTGGAATTTTTGCTCGACAAGTTTATAAATTTGGTCAGTTTATGAACCTTAGAACGTTTTCCAGCAATATTTTATTTTTCTATCTATCGTGTTTCACTTGTCTCAGTAATATTTTTTGCAGAGTCGATGCTTGCTTGTTTTTGTTTGTTCCGCTTGTGTCACTTCAGTGTTTATCAGGGAATAGTATATCTTACCGTAGTTTACAATGATTTTCAGGTCGCTTTTGTATTGTGGAAATTAAATCAGTTTTTATTATTCCATCAGTATTTCGCTAAAGTTTTACCGTTGTTTCATTGATAGCTGTCTTAGGTTTTGCTAAGCGGCGATTGTTCCCTTTCGATAAAAAGACGCCGACAAAGCGTGCCAGCCAATCGGATGTTATGCTCACGCATGCTTCACCACAACAAACATCACCTTCTAAAGTTCGCCCACAAGTAGCTGTCAAGGTTATTTTTCTTTCTCAATAACAACTTTATTGGGAGTGCAATGCGCTTATGCAGGTTTTCAGAATTTTCATCGAAGGCAAGCTAAAAGAACTAATAAAGAACTGTTGAAACTAAAAGCTACCGCATTTAGGATATAAAATAAAATCAAATAATCACGACAAATTTTAGCACAACTCGGAAAACGAAGGCTGCTTAGATGCAGCAGCTATATTTTTATTTTCTTCAGCGGTCACTTGAATATTCTACAATAAAATGTGCTAACACTGGTCACCCATGGTCACTGCTCACGTCTCTCATGTCCTGTTGAAAACTAGGTGCAGCAGGTTGGTCGTGCCACGCTTTGCCTTCGCTATCTTGTCAGTTGTTGATAACTGTTGAATTGCTACCACCTGTCCTATAGTCTCTAATAAAAATCCGCTGAGCTTACAGATTTCTAGAAGGTTCGAAGGAAAGAGTTGTTGAAAGTTATGTAGCGTTTCGTATTATCATCTGTTGTTTCTAGCGTCAATTTGCGAACACGTGAGCATGGAAAGGCTTAAGTATCCTGCACACTGTTTACGTTTCAGCCTGAATCAGTCGTCGAGGTCCCTTCATATAATGACGTTAAGCCCACGATTGTGGTAGATTCCCGTTCTGAGACGTCAGAGCCATCGCTAGTTATCGATGACGGTGGCGCTATCGGTTAGTGCCTTGACCTTCGTAGGGTTATGAAAAGATACCATGGCAATTTCATCAATCACCAAATTCCTTTCTTCTTCTTTTTAATAGCTGAATGAAAGCTCGACATTTTCTTGGTCACGTTTTGCTTCCCATTTCTGTGAACGTTCTGTGCGTGTCATTGTTGACTTTTATTTGGGTGAATGGGCTTCGTCATCGATTGTTCAGCGAACTATTTCTGCGGAAAATTTTTAACGATGTTTTTCTTGTAAAGGGATGAGAGGCAAAAAAGATTGCTTTCGTCTGATTCACAGGGAACAGACGAATCAGGAACAGGAATCAGGAATCAAGAACAGAAGGAATTAGTTACAGTCAGCTTGTATTTTTGTTGATTCATATCAAAGTTAAATACTGAATGAATTGTGATTGCTCGATGCGAACGAACTGAAAGATGTTTTGCAGAGGACGCGGCTGGTTTGTCGCAACCGACCTCATCAAACACACCGGTCAGTCAATCTGGTGTTGCTGCTGTCGACGAGCAGACTAAGAGCGTCACAGAGCCACACAAATCACCGGTAACCGTTCCTACTTATCAGCGATTGAGCGTCGTTGATAGTTCCGCATAACTACGCACATTTTTATATCACTCATTTTTAAAGATGTGGAATAATTCCTTTTTCATTACATTGAAAATTTTTTTCATTTCATTACGTACACACTGTCTATATGCACATAACTATGTCACATTTCAGAACAAATCGAACACGGCTTTCGTTGTACAAAGAGGTTCGGTGGTAAATTTCTCTCCACCAAGTGGCGCGTCGTTGGTCGTTCTCGGTACGGGTATCAGTATTGATGATGAAACATCGAAACGTCTCGTGGCAAGTGGGCACTGTGATGCTCCTCCGATTATTGTGCTGCAGAATTCGCCACCTTCAGGTGACTTTTTATTCAGATCCACGTTCGTTATTTATTGTTGAAAATTCCTTGTCCAGTAACATTTGTTTGTTCAGATATTTCTTTCCTCACTATATTTGTTATTTTTGCGCTGAGAGTAACTTTTGTTTGATGTTCTGGACTGCAGAACAGGCGACAGAAGCCCTGCTCACTGAGGAGGATGGAATGCAAAAATATAAATAAGCAAAATAGACCGTTGTATCACGCAAACAGCAAGCAACATATTTTGCTGATTAAATGCTCAGGTAGATCACCACAGTTGTTATTTGTCCTTAAATAAAATGTTGCATCCAGCATTTTAGGCTTTCTGGATTTTTTGTGAGGTTTTATTTTCGATCATGCGTTTTTTTTCAATGTTTGCTCTGATGTATGTTGCAAAGAAATTTTAATTTTTTCGTTGCATTCGACTGTTCTGTTGTAAAAGCCATCCTTTTCTATCCGACTGGTTAAAGAAACGACGTTGTTGTTTGAGTTATCGAAAGTTGTTTGAGTTGAGAGCTCTTCAGGTCGATTGAATGGGTTTTGAGAGTGCAAAGATGAATGCGGGCAGTCAGACACAAATCAATTCTCGGGCGAGTGCAACAAATATCGAACGGGGCAAAGTATGTGCCAATTCAGCCTCATCCAGGTGCGCAGATTCAGCCTACAACGCTGGGGACTTCTTCGAATGACACTTCAAATGTAAGAATACTTTTATTTCGCTTCTCTGATTTCTGCCATTTATTGTGATTATTCAACACTTATCCTAGTGTCATTAAATATTCACTGCCTTAATTGTACGGCTCCCATTCATCCTTGCATTGCTACTGTTGCCGTCGTTTTCATGCTTGTCATATTGCTATCATTATTGCTACTATTTTATTAATTTTATTACTGTTATAATTAGTTTTATTATTATTTTCACCATTAGCACTATTGCTGTTAACATTACTTATCATGTATTACTATCATTATTATTACACCGCTGTTTTAAATTTTATTTATGTTGTAGGTTTGGTTTTTGATACTGAAAAACAACCCTTTTGTAAAGGATTGTTGCAAGAGTTGTTCATTCTATTTTAAACCGATTAACTTTACAAACGTTTATATGCAAATTTTCCTATCTTTTTCAATTTTGTGCGAATTTCTGCATACCGCTATTGCTCACCTTGTCTGTTTTTCCTCTTTTCTTGCCGAATTTTTGGTACCATTCCTCCAACACCTATGAAAACACTGCGGCGAACTGTTTTTGGAAACGAGGGAAAGAGAAAGCATCAATCACCGTGTTACTATATGAAAATATTCGCCACTTCTTATGAGGCTTTCGCATTCCAGTTGCGGCTTGTAGTCTACAGGTTGGCGTACTTCACTTCCGCATCAGTTACAGTGATTTATTTTTTCCAGAATTGTTATTCAGAAATTAGTAAACTCAGTGTGCAACTATTGGAGCTAAATTGAAGTGCGAATATTTAGGTGAGTGATTCGCAGCCTCAGCGAGGGTTCTCGGTACATGCAAGTACATCAAACGCACAAACGCCAACTACATCACAGGGTTCACAACAACCGGTATTTTTTTACTTTGTTTATTGTATTTTCTCATTCCAATCAATTCTTTCTTTTATTGTTTTAGTGGTTTTTGCTCTGCATAATGCATGTATAAAATAGAAGGGATAAAAGTTTCTTTTACTCCCACCCTCTTTTTTCGCTCACATACTGCGGATAAAAGGAGAGGCCTTTCACATTCGGTGAGGCTGTTTGACTAGCGCTGGAAATCTTGTTACGCAGAAACAAGCAGGATGATGAGCTTTAGTGAATTCAGGTCCATAAGCAGGTAAGTGCTTTTAATGAAAGCGTGTCAATCGTTATAAGTGATACTCATCTGAGAGCTATCGCATTACTTTTTGAAGCACCGGGACGACAGATATACTTCAGATTCTTTGGGGCTGTAGTTTTCATTTAGTTGGACTGGATTGATGGATCATAGAAACTTGTTTTTTACTGCATCGTGGATCCTTCCCGTGTGTCTCCTAAATTCTCTTATAGTTCTGAGTACCAGCGGATATTTCATGTAGCCGTTTGTGGTGAGGTGGAGGGAGAGACTTCAACACTTCATTCATAGATGTTTACGCAATTTCAGACTATTTCGTCGCCTGAGCAAAAAAGCTCAACAGTGTGCAACTCCCCGATTGTGAACGGCATTGTGGTGCCTGCTTCTCGTTTGTCGAACGAAACTAATGTGGACGATTCGAGTAAGTAGATTGTTTTTATACGCGTTTAACGGAGTCGAATTTGACCTCTGAAATGTCGGATCGAAGAGAGCAGGCGTTGGGGCGATAAAATCCTTTATTCCTCATAGGGACTTACAACTTGCAAAGGGGATGAGGCACGGAAGGTCTTCATTGCGTACGTACTGCAGGCAGGTCTTCTTTTGCACTCTTCTTTGCGACGCGCAAATTCAATGTTGTCTGTGAGTGGAATACAGATAAAAAGATCCGCGATGATGTCCACGAGTATTGGTGACGGGGTTGCGAGTCTTCCGTCCCCTCTTCTTATAGGGCCCACACAGCAATCACCATGCAGTTTAATAAGCAATGCGTTGTTGGTATCCTGAACTACAACCCATCCGCATGCTATGTTTTATTTGCAAGCAGTCGATTTCAGAGGTGGCCTGTTAAGTCACTTCAGCGATTGTTTTGGTAAATGTGATATAACTTGCGCCTCCTCACAGATCTGTAGCAACTTATAGGAAATCTCTATTGCATTGGGAATCATCAGACCTGTGCAGAATTCTTATTGTTATGTGATCTCCGACGGCTTAGTAGCCAGACAGCCGCAAGGAGTCTCTGGAGCTTAATCGGAAGTCACTGCATCTTTGCCTTAAACTTCTCTAGTCTTGTAGTAACTCCAGTAGGAAGTATCTACGGCTGTAACCAATTCCTTCTGACAGTTTCGATCTGCGGAATCGGAAAGTTGCGCGCTTTTGCGGGGCAATCTTCATCTGCCATATTTTACTATTATTGGCAAATAAGCTGTTTTCTTGCGTTGCGCTTCACTAAATTTTCTAATGGTTACTCTCTGTGGGGAAGTACAAAGCTTACTGCTCATCTTTATACATGGGAGTGTTAGTCGAAAAGGATTGCAATGAATTAACGTGAATCCGTTCTGAAAATTTAGTGAACTTAAAATCGATAGCATTGCTTTGCACTTAATGTTTAGTGGATGGGTTGTAGTTCAGGATACCAACAATTGCTTTTTAAAATTGTCCGGTCTGTTCGTGTTGGTGACCTCAAAGCAATACTTACCGTGCACGACGTGCAGACATACGCATTTGCTCCCGACCATATAAAACATCTATGCGCGCAACACCTGCCAATGTGCATGCGTTATGACATGAAGAAGGTATCCCTTCTAGCGTGGACTTTCAGTAAATCAGCTTAAGCAGGATTCTGGAAGTTTTCCAGACTCCTGTTTAAGTGGTCTGAAGACAGGGGAAGCAGGCTTGGTCTCTTTCCACAGCAGGTATTCGAGAAGCATCGGTATTCCGTTAGCGAATAAAGGCAACGCATTTAGCTGCCTTCTTTCAATAAATTGTCACGAGAAATGCGCTGTGAATAGGGATAGGAGCAACGAGCTCCCGGTTTCCTCAAAAGTACGCTTCTCGCTGACATGGCTTATCTTGGATCGGCGCTAATTTAGCCGGCATTGAGCGAGCTCATGGCTGGCATTCATCCTGTCCTATATTTCTGTTAAGTTTCAACTCTTTTAAAGCTGATTGCTCCCTGTGACAGTCTCTGTGATGTTCTTACAAGATTTCGGTGTTATATTATGGACATTTCGACATTGTGCGAATGTGACCGGTCCTGTTTTGTACTGCACATTTTCGATTACATTCGCTTTACTATAGGGCATCTCAGACGTTCGTTTCCAAAGAATTGTTACAATTTCTCAGCCACATCCCACAGCGTCCTGTTAGCAGAGTGGAACGTAGCACGAGTGGCAGATATTGGGCAGCGGTTTGGCCACTCTTCGAACAATGCAGTTCGTAAATGCAGGTTAATGCATTGTTTTGTTGGGAGTGACGAACATAACAACGACCTTACCGATTGCTAGGATATTACTGAAATAAAGGTCTTTATTATTGCGAACGGCGCATTGTGGAAAAGCTGCTGTCATTAAGCCCATCTCTCAACTTGCATTATTCTTTCTCATGATGCGTTCATTGCAGCAAAGAATTTATCGCGTACGACTGAAGATAGCACACAGATGGCGTCCCCTTGTGGAGCCAGTATTTCATCACCATCAGATTATTTATTTTTACCGCCTAAGCAAAGAATGTCAATTGGAATCGAAGCCGAACTGGTACTTTATCCGGAAGCAAGCGTTACGCTCGATAAAAAGCTTCCCGATGCGGCCAAACGGCCGCGATTCGTTGTTACTTATCCGGGCGCTACTGGTTAGTCTTCACTCAAAGTGCTTATTGCTGTTATTCTCAGTGGTTGGACACTGGGCCCTTTAGGCTATTATGTTCGCGTTCATATTCAAAAGTAGAATCGCTGTAACTGATTTTCTACGGAAAGAGAAGCAAGGTATAAGAGAAGGGGTGAAGGTCGTTTCCGTTGAGACGTTTTGATTGCTGTTGCACGAAGTTCAGGAAGTTTACAGTCGAAAATGTGACAAGGTCCCAGTCTGTCGATATGTTGCTCCATCGAGCCTTGCGATTGCAAACTTATGTTGCGGAAATTGTCGTTCTTGCAGCGTGGGGTTCAATCGAAGATCTCATAGGCGCTGACGCTTCATTTTCTTGATCATAAATTAAACCTAGTGCTTATGAGCAAGTTGCTTGCCTAAACTTCTTCGCTTCCTAAGACATTAAGTTGCATAGACGAGGAAGTTGAAATCATCGCGAGCTAAACAGCGAGGCATGTATAAATAAAAACGTACAATGGAGCCGAGCTGTCTTTGTTTTCATGTGCACAGTAGACGATATTTCATGCATTTCATGTGTTGAATTTCATTTGAATACTCGTTTTATTTCAGTGGGTCATTTATGTGAGTACATAATGCAGCGGATAGCGGTTGAAAGCGGCAGTTCACGGCTGAGAAAAGGGTATGTCCGTTTGCTGTGTTGACGTCTCTTATTTGTAATGCCAACATGATGGTCTTTCTTTACTTTGCGCCTTCCACCGTTGCAGTAGGTCATATGGAAAATCCTCTTGCGCGGTAGAGAGGTGTTCTATATTGCATTTCCATCCTTTTTTACATTCCAGTTCTATTTTCTGCAAATCATTTCAAACTTTTATTTCAGTCCAGCCGCGCCAGCAGTTTTATCTTCGTTTTTGAATTTTAGCAGTCGACTAGAAAGCGGTACAAAGTATCGCGTTGCTGGAGAAGAAAAAGAGGGGTCTTTAAAGGTGCGCGAGTTGACAGTGAGCAAAGCGTGGCGAGGGAGTTGGTACAATTACAGCCACCAAAACAGATTGATATGCCTGGCAGCAGTATACGGCTGCAAAGTAGTGACATGAATGTAACTAAGTTAAGCAGCCTTTATGAAACTGTGCTTGCTATCAGAGAAAATAATCATAATAATTAAAGGTATTTTGCAGCGAGTATCGATGTGCGCGGTGAAGACTGATCTGTGCATTGAAGATGTCTTGGTGGTAAGCGAAACTGGAGAGGGACAGTTCACAACGTTAAACGTTAGAGGTGAGAAGTGCGACTCCCAGTCAAGCTCTGTGTTTACGATCGTCTCCCTTTAGCGTTCGTTGTACTGTTGTCGTATGAAATTGTTTACCACCACATAATGTTGTGCTTGAGGTAGAGGTCGATTTGGCTGCAGTCGGTCTGTGTAGGACGGCGGCATTTAATCCGGGATGAGATCGAGCACATCTGAACATGGCTGAGACAGCTTCAGTAGCAACGTTATAAATTGTGTGGCAAAGACGGAGGTGAGGTGAGAGGAATCCGGAGTCCTCGCACCACCGGTGCATCTTAGCTTGTGAATCAAACTGTGGATTGACACATTTGTTATGTTTGAGTATTGTTGACTAGAGCGAGTTGTTTTATAAACTGTGTGCCGTATGAAAACAAAATCTAGCATTCTTATCTGAATGTTTATTTTTTGCCCGAATGAGTTTTCGTTTCTTTGAACTTTCAGCCCTGACGATCTACTAACTGTCGAAAAGCTGCGGGCGGATCATTGGGCGAATAAGAAAAGGCCATTGAGGTTGATTTTCAAGTTCGTGCCGCTGCCACCATCCGGCAAATGATTTTGCCGTTTTGATGTTGTTGTTGCTCATCGAAGATGCTTGTGCAACAGTGACGAATTCTGAGAACTCTAATGTTAGGACTTCTGTGGTCAGGTGTCATACGCGTTGTCTATAACTTAGGCTTTCATCGTTTTTGTTGGCTCTGCTTATTTGTTCGGGTGGTAAACTGTAAATTAAACTGCAATTTCTGTCGAAGAAGTTTCTTAAAAGATACAAACCCGACAGAATTTTCGTTTTGAAGCCAAATTCAGAGGCATTGTAATTTTGGAGTGAAAATTAGTCGACATCACCGGTGACTGTTGTGTTCGAAGAGAAATGGGCTGTACTACTACTCGCTGGTGGCAATAAATGGTATAGCACTAGTCAGTGAGCAGCAATTTTGTCAATAATGCCGACAGTGAAGTATATCATAGAACCCGATAAAAGACGATAATTTTATGCATCAAATAAAGCAGTTCAGTTGTCAGATGAAACTCTTGTTAAAGACAAATCATTTTTATTGTCGGACGGAAGTGAAGTTTTCATGAGATGTTTTTATATACTTTGCTTTAGTTCATATATATTTCGAGGTTAATTTGCAGAGAATATTAACAGTATATTTTTAATGGTTAGCATATTTTACCATATTAATTTCATCGTTTCATGTTAGTAAGACGTTCGAATCTCATTTGTTACGGAAGTAATAATAAATCAATTAGAAAATTTCTCTAACAAAAACGATGTGTTTGATTGATAAATGTCTATCTTATATAAAGGTTGTGTGACAAAAGAATTGCCCTCTGTGATGCATAAAATTCGATCGATTGCGAGCGTCGTTTGTGCTGTCTGATGTTCGCTGTTTTGCAGCTAGTCTAATGAGTATCGATATTATTTCACCATTTCTATTTCTTGAGGTTTTTCTACATCATATGTACGCACATAATTGCAAAAAATGGTCGCTCATATGCGGTTGGATTCCTATGTAACTATACTTCGAGAGCGATATTAACATCGTCTTTTGGCGCCTCTATTATTTCGTTTGCTGAGGTATTCAGATTTTCATTTCCATTGCGGGATAAAAAACTGGAATTTCAACTGCAGTAACTAGCGATTTGTTTTTATTAGAAATAGAGCGAACAAACAAGTCGTAAAAATCCGATTTTCCATAATTATCGATCATATTGGGGAAGAAAATTCATTCGTTTTTCTCTCCATTTCCATTGCGGATTTTTCAACAATGATCGATCAACCGTATCAACATCCTCGGAGGTGAGAAATTTGCGAATGCTCTTAAACGATTGACGTGATCGGAAATATTAACTGGATTGTGATGCTGCTGTATTGAAAATTGTGGACGTTCGTTTTATGCAACTCGTTTTCACATTGAACGTGTTGGAGATCGGATGTGTTGCGCCTTTTATATAAAATATTCGCAAATATATGCGTATATGTATAATTAATTGCAGTTTTACTGTGTTTCGAAATTGCAGGGTTGTAAGCATTGAGAGTGTTTTACTAGCGCACAGTGATGCGCTTTATTGCTGCTTTTTTTTTTCTGTTTGTCGCTCGTCCAATGCATGTCTTCCTTTTATAGGCCTCATTTGCATTGTTCTCTCACCTGATGATTAGCAATCTCTAGATTGTTCATTATTGTTACACTAAAGCTATTTTGCTTGAAATTCGTTTAGCGTCTGTGCTTCTCGATTTCCCATGCACACTAAATTATGCTTTGTTTTTTTTTTTTTTTTCAATTACAATGATTTTTTTCTCAAATTCTCCTTAGTAAATTTGATTTCTTTGTCGGGACCTTCATTTATTGGTTTTTTTGTCATTATGAAGGGAGCGAGAAAAGCTGCGAATCGAGTGGATGTACTTCTTTCTTCTTCTTTTTTTAAAGCACTGCAGTTATCAGATATTTCTTGAGGAGGTTTATATAGCTTGCATATGTCTTACGGTTTTTATCGATAATGTTTGAGGGGTGGTTTAATGAGCAGAGGTCCACGTGCCAAACATTACAGTCATTTTGCCAAAGGGCTACGTCTTTCGAGCAAAACTTGCTACCTTTACTGCATAAATGCTTTCTTTCGCTGTAATCTTCCAGCCTACTTAGTTAGGTATTTGTTGCCGCCTCATCCACTTGTGCTCCGTCTCGTCTGCTGTTCGTCGTTTCGCTTCGCCTTCGCATATTCATCGTGTGCTTTGCGACCTTTCTTAGACGATTGGAGTTGAAATATTCGAGTTTAAAGGCAAGGAGTTTAACAAAACCACAAAAAATGAGGCAGTTTAGAACAAACGGTTATGGATTTTTACCTGTGAGAGGTGTAATGCGGTAGCTATTTGTTGCTAATTCGTGGTGTCTTTTTTTGGAAGATTCAGAGTTTTTTTTTTTTTTCTGATTGAGCAGGAAATTGTGTTCATTCGAGGCTTCCTCTGTGAATTATTTATTTGTGTTTTTTCGTTAGCACATCAAGGCGATTCAGTGTTATTTCATTTGAGTGCTAATGTGCTAAATTCATATATTGCACAACGAGTTCACTGAGTGGTGCCTTTTATTTCAGACATTTGTTTTATGCAATTTCAACTGCATAATACAGCTGAAAATCTCTATAAAACTAGATTAAACGTTGAAGAAATAAAGCACGATTGATGATAATTCATACATTATTGTTACCTCGAATTCTGGAGGGTTCTTTTCGAAGATGATTGCTGTCTCTTTATAATTGTATATCGATGCAAATGTGATCTGTGCTTTGAATTTGTGATAATATTATTTTCACTATTCTATTTTTCTGTATTGATTTATTAAAATTCTTGCACCACAAATCTCACCGCTAAACCACCAATGGGATAAGCTGAAGTAGACGGTTGTTATATTTCAACGACATGCCATAGTAGAAAGTAAAGATATAACGGTTTGTTTGTTTAGGTAGATATGACATAGTCTATTGATCATGAGCATAACTTTAATTGCTTGCTGCACATATCCGAAGATTTTTACAAGTTTAGAGG
Organism: Ascaris suum; assembly: GCA_013433145.1. Taxonomy (NCBI): domain Eukaryota; kingdom Metazoa; phylum Nematoda; class Chromadorea; order Rhabditida; family Ascarididae; genus Ascaris; species Ascaris suum. The sequence goes on from CM024187.1 coordinate 3,706,376, forward strand.
AATGAAGCCTATAAGGCAATAGAGCTGATCGCACGTCGATGTAGAGATGGGAGTTTAACTGGTTCATCACATCAACGGTATGGCGTTGAAGTTGTTAGTATCGTAATTGGGGATTTCAGTTATGCGGTGGGTTCTCTTGTATAGGATTGTTTTTCAACTAGTTGTTTAAAAGCGCTAAATGCTGACGTAGAGGATGAATTGCTTCTTTTGTAAGCTCTAAAGAGTGTGTGCTGCATTCTTGTTTCAATGTAATAGTTCATGCATAATTCCAGAGTTTGTGCTATTTGCGTTTTTTTTTCTTGTTTTTTTTTGAAGAGCAAAGAATAAAATTCTCGAACCCAGTTCGTTTGTTTCTTTGCATTCGTTGAAGTCGTTGATTACCCATTCTTGTCTCGGAGGTTTTCCTTCGGGATATGTTTATCCTCGGGGATTAAACATCCCTCAGGCACATCGCAGAACCCTATCATGTCAGCTATCGGATGTAAAAAAGGAACGACGACACCAACACTCGTCTTTGATTGTAGTTATTGCTTGGTGTCATGGTTTGTCCGCCGTGGTTGTAAAACTGAGTTACTTTACGTGTGTGTTGCGAACTCTCTTTAGTGTTCTATAAGAAACGTTAGCAGAAACACTTAATAACTGATAGTTGAAGCACTCATGAACGTATGGGGATTTTGAAAGGAAACTAGTTGGAAATAAGCATTCCGCTATTGTTAGATGATGAAGTGGTGCGGCGCTTTGTTACGACAGTTTTTGCTTTAATGAAGTGTTGAGCCACCTATTCGATTTACGCTTAGTAAATTACCCGTCGAGGTTTATTCCATTATGAAAGGGTTCAACGTTGTTAACTATTGACAACAGTGGGTGGTCTCGTTTTACAGTTTGCAACGGGAGAGAGGGTAATTGAAGGAGCGGTAGGTGCAATCGCTCCCTTATTCAGGAGCGATCAAGCTTTTCGAATGTCTAGAGTTTTCGCTTGAGAAACATTTTTTTCCCATGTGAAGGACGGCGAAGTTTGTCTTTTTGTCTTAAAAATTTTGATTTTTTTCTCGTGAGTGTAGATTTCCCACTGGCCTAACTCTCTACTATCGAAGCAAATAGCGATTCGTTCTTCGGCTGAAAGCGCTAGTTATGCTAGTGGTGTTACATGCTCTTAAGCGTTTCCAATAAGACAAGGCTCATTGGTCTCTCAGCTTTTCAGAAACGACATTTAGTCGAGGAAGGACGTATGTGCACAACTGAGAGGGCTTTTAACCTCCTGAGAGAAAACTGTACGACGGAGGAATTTCGTACCAGCGGTCCTGCTTGTCTAAAGTCGTGTTTAAACGATCACTGCATTCAGAAGCTTACCGAAGGAGGCTGACGTAGGTCTCTCGTAGTGGCGGGACGGGTGGACGACGGGGAGGGATAGGGGTGATGAGGGAGCAGTGGATACATCGTTCTTTTTCATGTAGATTCCTAGCTATTGTTGCATCAGCATTATTTTTCCATTCCTATGTTCTTTATTCATTTCCTTTTCACCTTTATTCTTCACTAGAGTATCATCATCTAAAAGTTAATGTGGTCCTGTTTCAAGATCGTGAAGGCACTTCTTGACATCTCATTAACTAGTACTGTTACAGCTGTAACTGTATTACTATCACCGCTGCTCCTGCTACTATCAGTAATATTGATATTGCTATTATTGCTACTACTATTACTGCTGTTACTCTTGTCAATACAAATATTGGCTACTGTTACTACTAGTTCTGCTACTAATTAATAATCTTAGTAATCATACCAAAACTACGTCAGCCGTTTATCAAAAGCGCGTAAACTGCGTCACCTTATGACATTTCGGCTTCCCGAAGCTCATGCAAACTGCTCCGGATCTCCACTCCTCCCAGCTAGTAGAGCTGTTGATGTGAGAATCCCTTGATATTACGTTGTGTGTGTCTGGCGACTTCGTTAAGATCATACGCAGAGATGAACTTCGGCGAAAAAAGTTTCTTCTTGTTTTCCGAGCGTAGAGCATACTCTCACCTGCGTCATTCAAAAGGGGAAGAAAGCAGAGAAAACATAGCGGTCAGGACACAGCCATTGAATACTGTGAAAGAGCATGACATGATTTAGATGGGTTTTTCACGTTTACGACTGAACATTAGTATCAAGCGGCGTTTTTTTTATCATCTTTACTGAAAGACGTCGCAGTCAGGATCACGCAGCTGGGGAACTGGGCAGCGACGACGAACGGTGGTGAATAAACTTGTGCAAGCGTCGGTGTGCTCTCTGCGCTCTCACCGACTAGTTGTTAGCGGGTTTGCTGTTTGGTAGTGATGTTATCGTATTGTTAAACATTTGTGTATGTGTAGCTGATTGATGCCAATAATTCAAACTTTTCACCCATATGAAATTTGTTGTTCGTAGTTTCTGTATTGCTGAAAGGCGCCAAAGATCTTCTGCGTAATTTTGCTGTGTGGACTCGTCGATTGGGATGGAGATGATTTCGGGCAGACTTGCGTGGAAGGCAGTGCAGTTGTCTAGGTTTCACAGTGTGTTGTTCTCTCAGATGATTGAGTCAATGACTGATGTCGTGTGCCTTTTTCTGTGCGGCTTATGACTTATTCTAATGTCCTGTTGATGTTCCATGAATGTTTGCCGATCCAGGACAGTTGTGATTTTCTCCTTATGACCACTGCTGTAATAAAGCGAAAAGTGATGAGGGCATAGCGTGGCTGAGTCAACATTATCCTTTCTCCTTCAATAATATGGCCGGGAGGGTTTCGTGATGTCCGTTAATGTGATGCTTTTCCTGTAGTTTTGATGCCGTCAGATTGCCTTTTCGACCTCTACGATACTGTGCAATCGAAGCAGTGAAATGGGTACTTGCACTACAGGTGACCGAGCATTATCAACGCAAAAGGAGCCATTTATACCCCCATCCTGTTTGCCACCTATTTTCTTATACGCATTTTTCCAATTCTTTGCTATATGTTGCCGGTATGGAACGGTTACGATGCTGTGTTGGCATATTACATCCAATGTTTCGGTACACTGGATTGTGGCGTGTTTTCGTTTGGTAGGTACCTTCAAAATGTTCGCATTTATCTGTCGGTGAAGCAGCCGTCACCGGCATCCGCGAAAACAACCATGCATTGGCAGCAGGGAGGGAGTATTTGCCATCGTCGAGTGTAACACAAAGAGGGGGATGCAAGGAAGCATGTATCGTTTCTCCACACTGACGTAGGTGGGCATAAATGTGCTTGCTGCATGCGTTGCTTGTTCCCTTCTAAAGTTCCATGCCATCCTCAGGTGTTGCGGTGATTTGTGGCACTTGTATACCCAATATCTTAAATTTTGCATTTATATGTACTCAGCCTACCGAAGCTATTCTTTAGCTTCAAAATCGTTATTCATCTTTTGTCATTGGGGAACTGCGGCCTCTTCTATTCTGCTTAAAACCGTTGGGTTAATGATTAGCAACCAGTTTCACTCCGTCAATTTTATACTATGCAAACATTTCGCACAGACATGGAATGGAAACGCTACCGCCGAAAAGTTATAGTGCAACGGGGTATAATGCAACAGAACACGAACACGGTCCACCAAATTTAAGCGGAAACGCATTCGGCGCATTCAAATCAAATGCAATAGTGATCGCAGTTGTCGACGATTCGGGCTGCGACTGCTGTATCCTTCATAAGATGCTTCTGTTTTCCAGCTTGGATTCTGTGATCGCGAGGACAGTGCAACATAGGAGAGGAAATGGTAAAGACAGTGAACGAAAAGAGTGGCGTTGGAGCGATAAATGAATGTGGAATATGCGGCCCAGTTCCTGCCAAGCCTTCGTAAGTGACTTCGCTTAATTTGCGTATCAAATGCTCTAATTAGGTGCGAATGTGCGTGACGAGGTATTTGGCACTCCTGATGCCTATTTGTGATGATTCATCGCGCTTCTTCTGTTCTGACAACGGATGTTTAGAAAAGTTTGTGATGGATCGCCGAGCCACGGTGGGATGATGTCCAGCTGTGAAGAATTAATTACATGTAGTTGAGCATTAAGTAGTTATATTGGGGGGGGGGGGGGGGGGAGGGTTACGAGGAGGATGTTCAGATATTCAGCTTTCTGGACCGTTATAGTCTCTTAGGCGTGCGCATGCTTCAAGACCCTCACTATTCATCACTTCGTAGCGTTGATATGCACTAATTGATCAAATTGTAACTACTGATTCCGATTGGCCATAAGGTGCAGGATCGCTGACCTCCGATCGATCGGCTACTGCACAAAAGCATCAAACTTAAGAGAATGAAGTCGGCGTTCCTATTATTAGTGATTCTTATTGGTGAAGTTTTTTGAATTGCTGATCCTCACTTTTTTACTGGAAGTTTTATAATTTTTTTAAATTCTTCCTAGTGAAACTACAGGCGTGACTTGGTCTTTCTTTCGTGAAGCCGACGAAAGCAGCGATGACCGAGCTCTTTCATATTCTGCTTTGACCTATTTATAAAAAAGTTTCACTCGAAACATTATCACCGTTTAAACCGTCCGGCATGTAGAGTTCAGTAAGGTCGAAATTACCTCCCCGAAGTGCTGAATCATCTAATCTTCCGTTCTCCCTGGTGACATAGTTTCCTGTAGTCCGTTTAGTTATGAGATTTGGACTCTCCCCATGGGGCATCAGTAAATACAGTTGTTTGAAATTTCTTACTTTCTGATGTGAGAGAATTTTGCACCGGAAGGAACTTGTAATTTTGGGGACAAGATGGTGGAGCTGTAAAAGTAGCAAGCTAAGTCGATATTGCCTAGATGAGGTGGCACTGCCGGAGCCCTTTAGGTGCCACCATCTATAAAAATCAGTGGTCGCTCTTCGCCTGTTATCTGTATGGTTGTTCGCTACGAATGTTTGCAGTCTTTTTCATGTTTTCGGTGTAAGTAAGTGTGATACCCAGTTTAGTGGTGCAGGAATGTTTCAGAGTGAAGGGCGGTCAGCAACAAGCTAATTTGTTCGAGGAGGCGATGCAACAACAAGCAAATACTTTTTGGATAAGATGCGATCTGTGCAACAGGTGGTATCATGGGAAGTAAGTTGTTAGCCAATATTTATTCATCTGTTATTGCGTGTGTAAGCGTCAGTGGAATTTTGCAGTTAGCGCAACTCGGCTGTTCGCTGTGATGCCGAGAATGCTCCCGAAATTCTAATTGATGTCGATTATTAGTAATGTTCTCTATTCTTTTTGAAATGATTTGACGAGTTGTTTTTTTATAAATGCAGTATTTGAGTAAGCGGTGAAAGAAGTCGATCGAAATCCATATTGTAATACATCTGGACAGCGCGTTTTCGCCTACATCAACGATATCCTTTAAGGTGTGTGAACGTAGAGGAATACGAAAGTGCACTTATAGATGAATTTCACTGTGGCTGTTGTACTGTCACTAAAGGGCCGACTACCAGTAAGTTTTTTTTGCTTTTATTTTCCTGTTGAAAGACTAAATGTTTTTTTTTTCTGTGAAACTGGTGTACGAGGGGAGAAGGGGGCAAGAAAAGCCATCCTGTATCGTCATAACGAATCTGAATGAATGGAGGCAATAACCGATTAGAAATTTTGGTGGCATTATTTGGGAAATTTAGGCGAACAAAAAGAGGAGCATAAGAAAGTCTAAAATGAAACGCAGAGATTATTACGGCGATAATTCGCTTAAGTGTTGTGACGCATATTTGTTTTATTCGTATAACATTCACTCATCAATGTGCAGTAAGCTCACTTGAATATTTTATTACGTTTATTTACGAGGGCGAATTTTTTTAGTGAAGCAGGTACTTCTCGATCATCGTTACAGCTTCGAAGATGCCACTCAGATGAATAAGGTGATACGACACATTTGTTTATGCAGCTTAAATTTTTCGTATTTTTATAAGGTCATAGGAGTGTTGTTCTTTTTTTTTTTGGAAATTAAGCTTCAGTTTGGCGTTATAGAAAGGAGAAGAATGGGTGAAGTAAATGGAATGGGGAACGAATAGAGAGAGAGGGAGAAACTGTCTGTACACTAGAATACGTGCAACTTTTGCCTATATCAAGCACAGTTAAAAATCCTTGAAAGCTTAAACGACGAAGCACTTATCATTTTTTTTTCTGTCATTGTTTTTTCGACGTTTATGGGGTTGTCGAATATGACGAGTGACTTTGGAATTGCTGTATGGTTATGCTTAAAAGAACTTCATAACAGTTTGTTGGAATGAGCTAACGAGGAGAAGGGGAGTGGGCGAAAAGGAGATATTTCACTCTTGCTGTCTAACTGAAAACGGTTTGTTAGTAACATCCGTACTTAACACTCGGCACCGATTGTTGCAGTAAATAGTTCCTCGAATAGAAATTAATTGCTAAGTGTGTTGATTGATTTATTTGTTTTGTTTTTTTTTTTTCTCGCTTGAATGTACCACTTTTGCACGAGTTTATAGAGGTGGAGGTCGGAAATAATCGTTTCAAGCTTAGTTACGTGGGGGTTAAGATCAAGCTCACTTCATTGGCCAACGTTTCTTTTACTAGTTTATGGTACTGTCCAAATATTTATTTTCTCATGTTCTTTGTTACAGCCGACACAGATTGGAACAAAGCGTTTCATCGAAGAATTCAAAAAGAAATCCGAGAGCATCCCATTGGCGTAAGTGGAACTTTGTCATTGAGTGAGCGGCATGTTGCACTTACTGAGTTCTGGCGTTTACTGTTAAAATAGGGCATACGAAACATGGCATTGAAAAACGTGGGATGCGGTCCGATAGCAGCCAAACACGTCTCAGCCACCTTTCTACCGATTTAAAACATGGCAGTCACATTTTGCAGCATTGTATTTAGCAAGAGGTCAAGTGTTATTATACTTGGCAAAAATTTTACATGAATTATAAGGAGATCGTTCGTGAAATCGAGAAGCGCGTGGCGAAATAATCGGAAAAGTATTTGCATGAGTGGGACTATTACTTATAAAACAAACCTCTTTGCTTATGTCAATTTCGACGCAGTGAATGTTCTATTACCTGTCAGCGCTCGGCGATTTTATTAGGTTTTGAGAAAATTTACGCGCAGATGTTCATTTCCTCAAGAACGCAGATTTATCAGAAATTGATGGATCTGGAATCTGGCGTCTAGTTTGAATTGTGACTTGCCTTTTCTTCTTGAATGAAGCGGTGTTGTATTTTTTATTTTTATTTTTTTGAAAACCTGTACAAAAACCTATGCAAAGCTCGTCTGTGTTTGATACGTATTTGCATCCTTAAGCAACGAGGCTTGAGCTGCGATGCGCACTGTGAAGGATTGTTTTCAGTAAATGTTTTTAAAACCAACATTGGCAGTGGTTGGCTAACTCCTTGCTCTTTCGTGTAGGCGCGTTACGGAATGCACGATGTGAATGGCAAATCTCACACGATAAGGGAATAAGAAGTGCAGATATCACTTCAGCGCAATTTCTTGGTGATTTTGCTTTGCGAAGCTCTTGCGCCGTAGGTGTAGTTTTCTTGGTGCTGGGCCCGCTATTCATATACGTACATAAGTGTACATGTAAATATGTATGTATCTATATTATGTGTAATGTATGTGTACATAGTGACCCAGAAGTAGCGTGACTATGCTGTGTTCATACAAGGTGACTATGTTCATATATATATATTATTATATATATATATATTTATATATATATATATATATATATATATATATATTATATATTATTATATTATATATATCTCAAGGCACGAGATCCCGAAATTTATTATATTTTTTTTCAAATCTATATTCATTTAAATTTATATTCAATATTTATAGATCTAAAATCTATCTATCTATCTATCTATCTATCTATCTATCTATCTATCTATCTATCTATCTATTATATCTATATCTATATCTATATCTATATATATATATATATATATATATATATATATATATATATAATATATATTCATTTAACATCTCAAGATACGAGTTGGCACCCATCAGAACGGGAAGATCCTAAAATGCCTCCCGACCAGGATTCTGTCTAAACGACGACCCAGGAGCATTAATCCCTCGATCGATTGTCTGCTCGGATTTGTATCAGATCTGTATATGACGTCATGATTATTCATTTGGCCGTTAAGCCTGAAAACTAGTTCATCGGACCACAAAGTTTTCTTGATATCGGCGTCATTCTTTTATCTTCTCCAGAAAACTTTCAAAAATTCAACTCTTCCATTGAAGTCATCTTCTTTCAAACTGTTGATAGCTATGGATGGTAGACTTGAGGCCTCCTTCATGAAGAATGCACTGGACTTTGGTTCTCAGGGTTCCCGGTTCTGGGGAGAGACGGTAGCTGACTATTTTAGGCTGCGGTTAGTGACACTTAAAATTTGGGTTCTCTTTCTTCTGATTCGCTAGACGGCGACAATCAGCTGCGAGCTGTGTCCTCAACAGTGTCGTTTTCCTCAAAGTTATTGACAGCAGTCTTGATCACTCGGAGTCCGGCGGTGGCGTGGAGAAATGCTCAGGCCACTCACTGCCAACTTTGGCGAAGTTCTTTTATATATATATATATATATATATATATATATATATATATATATATATATATATATATATATATATATATATATATATACACTAGCAACATTTTTGCATGAGAGCCTATTAGAACTCATTTGGTCTTGAAGTTTAGGATTTTTTTAGGTGCTAAATTTAAAAAAAAAGTTTGCAGGAAACGCGGAAGTGTAACGAAAATATCGATCGTAGAATAATGCACTATTACTTCTGGTTCCAATGTACATGTGTTTATATACGCACACAGATGTTTATATATACATATATATATATATATATATATATATATATATATATATATATAATATATATATATATATATATATATATTATATATATATATATATATATATATATATATATATATATATGAAAAGCAATTTAATATTTGAATAGTTATATGCTGTGGAAAGTTTGTTTCAGAACTGAGGAACATGTTATAACAGTCGAGGACGGCTATAAGTTCGCTGAAACGTTTAATCGAAAGGATGTATGGAAACAGCTTTATCTCATCAGCAGTGTTGATGGCCTCGGCCTTCAATTGCCAGAAAAAGGCTTTTCGCTGAAAAACTGTGTTGATGTAGTAGGTAAATCTATTCTTTCTACCGCTCTCTTATTCGTAATACTTGTAGCTTTATTGATGTTATGACTTTGCACGTAGAAGACTGAGAGTGACTGGGTTCAATTTTTTTTTTGTTTGTGGATCTTTTGAAGCATCGTCTGAAAGCATGACGGTGCTGCAAAAATTCTTCCAAGAGAAGAAAGAAATTTCATCAACTTGCAGTTGTGAAGCGGGGTTTCTGATGTAATTTTATAGCCGTTAAACGAAGTAGAGATAAGAGGGCATTTAAAACGGATAAATTTCGAGCATTCGGATCCAGATTTCTGCAGATAGATCAATTCCAAGCAGTCGGAAAGGCATGTAAAATTTGATCCAAGAGGTTTGACCATCCTTTCACTTTCAGTAGAGATACCTTTGCATAGAGCCGTTTTTACTTGATAGAGTGCGTCGATAGTAGAAATTTAAATATTCGGAGAATTTGTTCAACTGTTATTTGAATGTAAACCCAATTCGACAATGATTCTGTTTTGTTTGGGTTAAAGGAGTAAATCGAATGGTGGATACGATCGACGTTTATAAGCAGCATACGTATCAGATGAGTTTTGGACGCTTCTATGAGCTTTTCATGGCCAAAGAACGCCCTAGGCTATATAACATACTAAGTCTGGAGTTCTCAAACTCAAAGTAAGTGCCCTAACACGTTTACTGTTTATCGCGTTTCGGAACTTACTGAGTGTGTAGCAGGAAAGTGATTGCGCATATTCTTCACATGTGGATGTATCGCATCATATTTGTTTATATAGTAGCTTTGAAAACGAAAGCATTTTGCAGCAATCATATATTAAGAAATTGAATTTGTATGAAAACAGTCTCAGGGTAAGGCTGTGGGTTGTGCCTATATGGGGAAAGGCCTGTTAAGTGGTGTCAAGTTTAGCGTAAGTTCTTAATAACAACAGATAATGAGATAGCGGTATGCCATCCGGCGCTGCTTAAGCAAATGATAAAGTGCGTGATTGCCGGGCGTGGGCTTTTGGAATTTTGACTGGTTCGCATTTGTCGACAGCACATAGTACCATTCTTCGCCCATGGCATGATATTTTATAGACGGTGATGATAGAAGGGTATAGATTCCGTTTGGAAAGTCCATCTTACTCATCTTAGCAAAAATTTTGCTCGTCCAAATCGTGAGTTTTTTTTTGCCGCTGAGTATTTAAACAGCAAAATGGATGCGATACGCAACACGTTTATTTCATGCAAGTTAATATTCTGTAATATCTTTCGAAGTTTTCAGCACTTTATTTAACTGATCTTTTTTCTTAATATACCATCAGTTATGCTTTCAGACTCAGTAAAATCGTACAGCCACCAAAGCTGGTTGCTGAGCTCAGCTGGGTTCGCAAGTTTTGGGCACAAGGCATGGGTTTGTTCCTCCTTTACACATCCATTTGGGCGTCGATTTTCTTACAAGTTTTGCAGTATATTTGTTCATGACGCGTTGGAATTTGCGAAGGGGATGTTGAAACACTTTCATGTTGACCCAGAGATGGAAGTAATAAGGAAAAAGGAGATGGCAGTTGTATCGATTCTGTTGAATGCATCTGCGTGCTGTTTTGCCGTCTAAGGGTGCCCAATTCTCAACGACTACAGCTTAAATAAGGGCACGTCCAGGCATATGCGTTTTTCTTCCCTCTCCCGTTGCTCTCCTCCTACCGGTTTCAGGCAAATTCCCATGTGGAAGCTTGTGGCCTCACTCTTTTCTTTTACAGTTCTGCTTCTCTTCTAGAGTTGCACTTCCCTAGCGCCATTGTCCAACGTTCATGCCCACCCATTCGCTCCTCCTTGTTTTGTTTTGATTTTCATTGTGCTAATTTCTTTTCCGGAACGTATTTGCGTTGATGACTATCGAGCGTAACGCCACCGTTTGGCATTTTATTATCAAAGAACAAGGAAGTTTGGTGGGGTAGTCCCAAAGATGGGCCCAGAAAGCCACTTGATCTCAGTTCCAATATAAGAAACATGGTTGGCGAGCTCTACCATCCCTCATTCCATTCTTTGCTTTCATCCATTCCAGATTAACTTCTAGTCCTAGTTTAAACAGATTCATACGCTGAATTGGCATTCGTTTAAAAGCAATAGTTATTACTTTTTAAGTTGACTTAAGACAGTCGAAATTCTCATTCGACAATCTTTAGGCGATACGCCAATCTCACATATGATAACCAGCAAAAGTATTCTTAACCAGCATCTGAAGGCCAAACCAGAGGTAGAGCTATTTTGTTTGGTGGGTATGAAGGATTCATACACGGATTTTCACATCGATTTTGGAGGATCTTCGGTTTGGTATCACGTCTTCGAGGTGAGCACTTTTATCGGCTCCCTACTGCTAGGAGATGCATTACGATAATTTAAAGTTTCATCTGAATGCCTTTATGATGACCGAAGTTATAAACTGGCATTGATTTGCATAAAAAGTGTTGCATTCATATTTCCTGTTTGCGACAGTCTTGTTTAACCTGAATCTTCGATCTTATGCCCCTTTTTTCGTTCCTCCCGCGTAGTTCAAATGAAGTTGATGTGAAGATATGCTCAAAATTTAATCATCGCAAGCCACATTCGCTGTTGGTGTGAATGAATTCTAGCAGGTTCCGGTAGCAGAATAAAACTTATCTGGAATTACAGCTGATGTGATTTACCAAATATCACTGTTGTAGTCAATATGACTGGCACAACAAGCTCACAACGAGAGTTTTATTTCCCTAAATATTGGGTTGTTATTTGCTGAGAAAGAGGAGGGCGTAAGTTGGTGGACTCGGCCAGCGTCCGTATCCCTCCCAAGACAGAAGAGGTGGTATGTGCAGTCCAAAAAAGATGACTATCATGGTCAGCAAGTCAACCAAGCAGCGTGGTAGCATGACGGAGGAGTTTTTGATTCGCACATGCTGAAAAAAAAGGAAACGGAGATCGGCAGATCAGGTTACTCCTTTTTCTCTCCCCAAAGGGAAGAGAAAGACAAACGTGAAGATGGCGCTAGCGAGGACGGGACACCCAAAGGGGTGAGGGTCTCATATGGTGCGATGGTTTTTAAGTGGATGAGTTAATTATTTTAACTCTGGCAGTGACAGCCTTCAGAGGGAGACCGAGTGGAAGCGAAGAAACACGGGAGAGTCGAAGAAGTTTATTGGGGAGCACCACGGCTCATAGGGGCGACTGGAAACGGCGGAAGTACCCAGAAGAGCTGCAGACCGGAGAGCTGTCGAATGGAGAAGACTGGCTCAGACGGGCTGAAGCTGGTCTTATATTGGCCTCAGGCAGACCAAAAACACACAAGTCGATCACTGGCACCGCCCGAAGAACAATGAACGAGAACCGACCATAGAAGCACAATGATCGCTGCAATGTTAGGTCACAAATAGATTTTGATCACAAGTAGATATCTTGGATTGGCTGTTTAGCGCAATACCCAACATTAATGGAGTTGCGTTTGCGCCTTGTATGATTCGGTTATTCTGTTGCTGTTTTAGGGACAGAAAGTTTTCTATGTGGTCGCACCAACTGAAGAAAATCTTATTCGTTTCACTGATTACCAGAATAGTTGGAGTCGAACCGAACTCTTCTTTGGTGATCTGGTGCCGAAGGGATCGATTTTCAAGGTATTGCCCACATTTACCGTTGATCTTTGAATTGAGCATCTTCTGCACATTTGCGTCTTCTTGTCTTGCTCTGTAAGGACAAGGTTCTACGACGACCATGCAAACACATATATCAGAACATCATGACAACAGTGCCCGGTCACGTATGGATCACATGAACCGGATTCACCTACGGTCACCACTAAAGAAGTCATTATGTTTAGATATTTCGTTTTAGTTCTTAGCAAGTTTCAAAAAATTCTCTTTCCAAAACTTATATGAATTTCCCTTTTTTCTTTATTGTAGCTATTGTCATTAGTTTTGCATAAATGCAAACGTGAATTTTTCGACAGTTTAAAAAATTGGAGCTTCGTTCTTCCCCTCAACTTCAGTCACTAGAACTCTATCCAGTGCATTTTCTCTTCTGATGGAACGCATACTTGGGTGAGTCTTTGCTGTACAAAAAGCAAATATTTTTAACTTGATTGAACTTGGTGTAGCTAACGTGAATTCCAGGTGGTCGTTAACGCCGGTGAAACGCTAATGATCCCGGCTGGCTGGATTCACGCAGTTTGGACGCCTTGCGATTCGCTCGTTTTCGGCGGTAATTTCCTCCATTCGCTGAATATCGAAATGCAATTGAGGTTGCTGTTTCGACTTTATGACGACTGAGAAAACTGTTGCCACATGAACGCTAGTTGAACCCGGTTTCGTCATACAATCATGTTTCCTGAAACCGTATTGTTACCAGTGTCCCGAAAGTGTTGTTGGTTGCCGGCCCTCATTCCCGACCTGAAACGATTGGAATGAAGATATGGCGTCATTTCAAGTAACAGCTTAGAATTTGCAATTTTATTGCTTGTGTTCATATTGTGTGGCCATCATTTTCATACGATGAGGGGACACTTCCCATTAGCATACTACATTTGCGGGGCGTGTGATGTGTTGTCCACTGAGATAAATCGATATTAATAGGATATGAATTGCTAGCGTGCCGGTCATTGCTCGTGATAGGTTGGCCATCTGCAACATGAGGGAAGATCGCATTACGTTTCGATTGCTGCGAATTATGTTTCATCGAATTAGCACTTAATGAAAAAGTGAAGTTTCTCTGCAGAATTTATGAGATGGAGGTGTTTCTGGAAACCGACGATCGTTTCATGTTCCCTTCCTTTGAGCTCGTCAACTGGTATGCAGCTGCGTGTTTGCTGAAACTGTTTACAGGTTTCTTTCTGCTTTACTCATTGGCATCGTTTCTGCTGCTTAGCATTGGTTCGTTTATATGTGCATTGCAGCGTGTTATCCCAGACATTGACTTGGCATTTAGTTTCTTTTCAGAAACTGACAACATACCCATAAGTTGTTGCTTCATTGCGGAAGAAAAAGAAATAAGCTGAAAACCTCGATGTGCAGAGGTATTATCTGTAGGTAGTTAATTTTAGCCTTAAAAGTCTAAAAATTATATGAGGCGATGATTTTCGGCTGTGGGCAGAAATGGGCAATATTTATTAAGAAACTGTATCGAGGGGAGTTCAGTGAGAGAGGGGGGAAGCGAATGACGGAGGGACTATTCCATGTAATTATCTAAATTGAAAGAATTCGCTCTGGATGCGTAGTTCATCGGGAATTTCAATTTTCTCATCACATTCATGTAGAGTAAAAACTGAATTTTTTTGCGACAGGCGCATAAACTTCTCTTAAGGAGATCTGTGATTAAACTAATAAATTCTCTGTTCGCGAAAGCGGAGGAAATGCTCGTCGTTTTTCTGCTTTTAGAGTATCCCATTTATAGGGTAGAAATGAATGCTAACAATTCATGTGGTTTTCATTCACTTCCCTCCATAGTCTTACCGTTCCACCCTTCCCCCCCCCCCCCTCCTCTTCCCTCTCCACCTTCCCTGGTCTTTTGCGAGCTTTGAACAGCAAGAAATTGTAGAGGCGAACACTCGCAAAGAAGTGGTAGAGCCATCTTTGGTGAGTGGTGCGAATGCGTTGGTAACCTCACTGAGTCGTTGGATCGCTCGAGATGAGGTTAGTACCTTCTAAATGCGTGTCTAGGATATATCCACTTATGCAGTGTTCTAACACTACTTGCCAGTTGCTGATAGGCGTACACTCGTTATATCATTGTCGGCAGGCGACCATCTAGAAGAAGCTTAAATACAAGTTTGAACCGACCGCCGTCTAAATTTTGTCGTTCGATGGCGTAATCCAGCACATATGTGCACAAATGTGTTGCAGTATTGAAGGTAGATATGGCCTCGTTTAAGTTCTTTCCTTGCTCACATTATTGTAATGCACATTGTCCTTGTGTAGAACATAAAGAATGGCAGAAAAGAATAGAGCAAGTAGAAAACACATTTGCCGTACGCAGCAGTCGACTGAGGAATTTTTCATCATCGGCGTAAACTTGAGCTGCTTTTTACCAGTGGAACATTTTCCGAGCTGTAAAGTGCACCTTGGAAATCTCCATGATGCAATGTTATCTTGAACCTGTTAGCGAAACGAAAATCAACTTTTGTGTCATGAAAATCTCTACTGTCTGTAAGTAGGTGTCTATTGCTAACATGGGTGGTCGCATTTGATGGTGATAGATGAAGAGCATTGCTTAATGGTTTATGCTCACTTTTTTTGACGCATAATTAACTTCACTCGCACATAGACCTGTTATTGCTGTATTGACGCGGTTTGGGATGTGATGGTCTTCCTTAAATAAAGTTTTGAAAATCAGTTTAGTGGACAAGTGACTGGTGACATGACAAAGAGATATTACATGTTTTAAAAATTGGAGGAGGGTTGGAGGGCAGTTGGATGAGTTCCATTGACCGATGGAACCCCAAAACTTGATTACTTGCCCTATCGAGATATTAATTAACTTACATTTGTTTGTTGAACGTTTATCATCTATGTATTTTTGCAGGCGGCCAATGGTGATTTGAGTGGTTCTCGATGGTGCAAAGTCTTCCGCAGACTCAAACGTAAGATCGAGCTCTATGAGGTACATATGTTCGTTTATGTTCTGTCCGAAAATGGGCGGACTAGGGTCTTGAACTAATGTCGTTGTTTGATATCGAGCTACCTGAGCCTTTGAGCTCTTTTTTGTGATCTTTTGAGCTTGCTAGATATGTTCTTAACCTTTTTACACGGATTTTATTGAACCTATTTAATGGAAGCACTTTGTTAACGCTTTTTTTATTTCCTACGGACTAGCTTCCAACACTAGAATTGATGGTATTTCGTGCGAAGATCCTGTTGCGTTTTTGAGGTTATAGATGACCTCATGCTACCAGTGAAATTCGGCTGACATCATAATCTTCGACTGAGTGTGGTTAATTACAGAAAAGGCGTATGGTTTGACGTCTAGATGATGCGACACTGTTGCGTGCGGATTTTCCTCACTTTTATGTCCATTAAAAAGCTCACTCTTTTTTGCAGCATATCTTTCTAGAATCCGTCTTCTACTTTCTGAGCAGTATTTTCGCCTCATTTCTCATGATTACGTTTCCTTAGTGTTCTTCTGTTTGTATAAATTTTCAGTTTTTATGACTAATAAGCCAATTCGTTTTCAGTTGTTGGCTTTTTGCTATATGATTCATGAAGATTTTAAGGGCAGCGCTGTACAGGTAACTATAGATTTGTTGCTATCCGGCATCTGCAGAAAGATTTTGTTATGGTCCATAGTTATCTATACTATGCAGATATTATCGTGCAGAGCACAAAAGTTCTGATGAGTTTCCTGGAACAAGGAATATTTTCTGTAAGTGTTGCAGACGACATACAATCGCAGTTCAAAATCTAAGGCAGGTGCTGAGAAGGATGAGTCTGCCAAAAGCAAGCAATTTGCCTCGTTGTCGTCAGGTGAGTGAAGCTTCTGTTTAGTATTATTTGTGAATTGGAATGTGATGGATGCTTCCGAATCTCTTCTATCAGTTTTTGCTTTTATTCTGAGGCCAGTCGTAAAATCTAACTCCTCCATTGAAAAACGTCTGCAATGGGTTTTTTTTTTCGCTTATCCGTCCATCACAGCAATCATTTTCCTCAATAGTTTATTCATCTAGCTAGCAGTTGCAATATGAAGAAATTGCAGTGGGGTGGTGCCGAAAAGTTGTGCGTTTGATTTACACTATGAAAATAACAGTGCATTTAATCAAAACTTTTGTGGCTTTACGCTCGGATAAAACGAAAGATGGATATTAAGGTGAGGTGACGAATGAGGGAGAGGAGATGGATCAAGGTGAGGAGAACGTAATAAGGCAACCATTCAACAAAGAAGTCGATGTTCTCTCTGATTTCAAAATTGAAAACAAGTACGTACTTGTTTCTTCGTAAGCGGTTGTGCAGCATTCAGTTGCATATTGCAGTTAATGAGGTTGTGTTTGCTATGACCACGTTCTAGCACTGAATTATTATGTACTTTTTGACTTTAAAGAATGGCCTGAAAAAGTGCACACGATAGTGGGCAACGCGTAATATTGTAGTTTTCTGTGTTCATATACTGCATAAATGCACTTGATTTGAAGTGATTTCACTACAACCAACTCTCCCATCTTAATGATAGTTCCCATGAGAGGATTCAATTGAATTGACAATGATTGTTATGTGTCAAGCAGAATACGATATGAATGGGATAGTTGCGAATTGAGATTGATTACTTAGAGATGAATCCACCACACAATTTT
The DNA here is from genome assembly GCA_013433145.1 of Ascaris suum. NCBI lineage: Eukaryota > Metazoa > Nematoda > Chromadorea > Rhabditida > Ascarididae > Ascaris > Ascaris suum. Next base: position 3,723,793 of record CM024187.1, read on the forward strand.
TCATCAAGAAAATGGTGTTGAGCATAAAAGTTAACTCATAGTAGATCCAACGGAGACAGGAAACGTCTTTATGGTCGTTTTCTTTAACAGCTTAACGGATGGTGCACTAAGTTGTTGCTCGTTCTGCGTTAAGTTTTGAAAATTTTTACCTGCATTTGTGTTTTTATTGCAGATTGATCTTTTTTTTTTCAGAATCTATGATTGTGTTGTTGAAGTTTCTCCGATTAAGATCCCTAAGGAACTCGCTTTTGTGCATGAGGTACATCCATTTCTGACTTCTTTTTTCTCGCCTCTTAACCGTGAACTTTGTTATGAGATGTTGCAGGTCCCAGTGAAATGGAATGGCATAGGAGGCGGAATGAAGGATTACGCGTTTCGAAAATCTTTTGTAGCATTTAGCTGGGAAGGAGTATAGGCGATCAGAGGAAAAAAGTAAAAAGCATCAAAAGTAGCATAAGCACCCTCTTCAACCTCTTTGCTCCTCCGCTTCCTCAAAAGACTGTCCGACTGTGTTTCTGCGGCGGAGTGTATTGTTTGCTCGTCGGCAGCAAAAATGTGTTCCTTCATATTCTCATCGTGATGGTCTTAGCAATTGACATTTATATAGGTGAGCAACGAGGATGCATTTTACGTTTCAAGGAGTGTCTATAGTGCAAATGGCGCAGAAGCGTGATGCGAAAGTTCGTGATGTGTGCTTGCATAGTAACTGCCGTCTCGTGTCTGCGCATAGTTAGAGCATTTCTATGATCGCATATCCATTGCGTTCTTCGGTATTATAGGACCTCATACATTCCGGCGGACTGTTTTTCTTAGCGTTTATCATTATGATAGTTATGATTTATCTAGTCGCTGAAAGTTCCCTGCGAACAGGTGGATTTAAGTGGACACTTTCGCAGCCAGGTTTGGCCTTTAAACCTAAAAAGTAGCTATTTTAGAATTGTAACAATGTGGAGGTTGACGGTGCTGGCTCAATGAAAAAGCGTAAAATGTTGGACGAACAGGTAAGCCGATCTCGTTTGCTTGAAATACACAAATACAATCTGCAAAATGCGTCAGGTTGCGGTAGAGGATATACAACTAGATTCATAGAATTGTTGATCCGTTCAGTTGATGTATTCATAGATATTTACATATATTGTGTCTAATAAGTACTCTTCAATAGGATGTGAAGTGTGGATAGAAGTTACGTAAATGGTTTTTTCTTAGCTAGGAAAAACATTTCATCGTTCTTTCGAAAAAAACAAAGAGGTTTTTAAATCCGACGGAGCTTGGAACACTGTTGTTCTCAATGCACCTCAAGAGAAAGGGAATCGTAATGCAAAAGTCAACTCCCTTGCGACAGTGTTAGTGGGAAATTGAAATATATGAATTTTTCGCATTTTTTAAATTCATCTTCAGAGCGATGGATGTGTAGAAATTTGTTTTAGACATCGAATAAATGATTCCTTTAAACACTGAAGAAAATACGATTAGTAATATCCTGGAAGGAGGCCGCACACATTCTTCTTGTTATTTTTCTTTATTGGTAACTTCTCCCCAGTGGAAACTACTATTTCCGCATATTTTATGAAATACAGTTGAAGGTACAGATAGATAATTTCCTATGCGATAGCACTGGAGTTATGCCGTTCTTTTTATGTGAAAAGGTTCATGATATGCAGTAGAAATCGGTTCTCTCCTTAAACTTTGCTTGAATGACTTGATTTGATCGATGACTCCTAATCTAGTTAAGCGTTCTTTTTGGATGGGGTGCTACAGATGCAGTGAACGGAATCTGTCGTTGTCATGGTAAGTGCTTTATTGGTTGTGGACGGTGAATGATGTTGTTAAAAAAGGATATAGCATTTTCGTGGAAGGTTGCATTTGAGCAATTTCTGCGTTCTTTAATGTGAACTTTCTCTTTTTTACGTGGAATTTTCAGTCGGAAGACGATGGAAGATCTGTACAGACAGGCGCATCTCATAACACGACGGATGGCACCACGAATGGAAGTTAGTCTGATGTATTCTTAAATATCTGCGCTCCTTTCGAAAAAGTATCCGATGATCAAGAGCTCTTTATAGGCTATATCCCATTTGGGCATCTTTTATTAACGTTGAATGTGAACAGCGATGCTGCATAAGCACCTGCATGCCGCAACAAAAAGTGATATGCTAGCCGAGAAATAGGTAAGTTCACCTTATCTCAGCATCCGCACTTGCTTCCTTTAGCTCTTTGTTTTTCGATTTATGATTATTGCTGCGTCACTTGGCTACTGGACAGACAAGGGCGTCAGATGAAAAAAAAAACCATATTTCATTGGTTTTTTTCTTTCCGTTACTTCTGTTCTACTATCATTTTGTTCGATTCTATTGCGACGTTGACTCGAAATCGATCTGCGACCTGTAGCTGCAACATCCCCTCCCCTCCCATTTGGAATATAATGAGAGAGTATGAAGTCATTGTGAGCCAAGAGCCTGGTATGAAGGCCGAAAACCGGAGGTTTTTGAGCCCAGCTTCGAGGAGGGTGCGTAGGTGGAGTGCTAGGAACATTCTTCTAGAAAAACTTTCCTGCATACTTCAGGTGTATAGTATACTTACTACATGAAAAGAAAATCTCCTGACATTTATAAATAATGATATAAGGAAAAAAGTTCAAATACGCTGGGAATTTATTTTCCTTTCGAAAAGAGGTTGGAAAAAAAGTGGATAGTGCAATTCCAACTATCTTTGTACAGAAAGAAATTGGTCTTTTTAAATTTAACGAGTTCGCTCTTCTGATGAGTGGTGTTAGCACTCAAGAAAAATTTTTATTTCTTGCGGTTGGCACTGAATTTCGAGACACTATGTGCGAGCACCATTTGAAATTTGCTGTTCGCTTGTCTTCTACCTCGAAGGAGGCTTTGTTCTAGTTGGGCATTTGGAGATGAGATAATTCTAAAGTAAATTTGTGGAAAATTTCATTAACTTCTCGTTGACGGCCACGGGAACCTTGGCGCTGTATTTCTAAGTGAAGTAAACTATGTTATTTAAAGAGCAAAAAATGGATGCGATAGAGTTAACGAACAACCTCACCGAAGAAGAAATGCAAGAGAGTCACATGTCGATGTCTTCGCGTCGTCGGACGCAAGAGCGAATGCCGGAAGCAACTGCTTGGGTAGCTACCATGGCTGTCAAGCCGGTCGTCCTCGATTCGCATTTCAGCTTAGGCCAGTCAATTTCTTTCTTGGCTGCCGTCGTGCCGCATTTATCTAGTGAGCGACCTGTGGTGCAGTTTCTGGTGCATTTTTCGCAAGTTCACTTTAGGTTTTACCTGTTAGTCCTCAACCACTTATATGTCCCACAACCCATAAAAAGCGGCTTGGTTAAGGGATCAGGTGTAAAGTCAGAAGATGACGGTACGAGCAACCCGTAGTTCGGAAGTAATGGGCAAATTGGCAGAAGTCCATTCGCGGAGTAAAGAAAGATTAGGATTAGATCAGGCACATTGAGCGCAAACTGGTTAAGGTTTACGGATGCTGCGCAGAGTGGCTAATGCTTAAGGAGAGGTCACTCATTCGGGCAGCGTTGAGGGACAGAAGAATGAAATTGGCGAATTGTCTGCTTGTTTGTACACAGCGTTCGGCGTGCGCAGTTTTTATGAGCATGCGCAGGATGCTCGCGGTAGGGAGGTGAATAGAAAACAATATTGTAGACGTCATTTGTCCGTTGTCTGCCACTGGAGGAGGGTGGGTGATGAAGGTGGTGCTACCTGCCAATGATTTCAAACCGGCAGTTCCAGTCGGTTCCAGATAAATGAAAGCATAAAGAGTTTTCGCGTTCCTCGCCGATAGCCTTTCAAGTTATAAAGTCCTATAAAAGCCTTCCGACTATCATTTGTTGCCAGAAAGGAGCTACCCAGCATCTCAGATTGTAGCCTTTTTCTTTCACAACTGCTTGAGAACATCGATCGTCGCAAAACCTGCGGAGCATTTCCAAGCGAATGCCATAAAGCAGTATCGGTGCTTGTGTTTAATATGGAGAAATTCCTACTCAGTTCGTCCACCGTATCTTACGGGGCGAGTGCTATGAATCTTGAACTTGCTTCTCTCGCCTTATGTTGAGGAATTTATGCTGGCGTCGGAATCACGAACTATGTCTTTCTCATATTAGGTATGTTGGAGTAGTGGGGAAGATTGTTTTATTGAGGTAAGCATGAGTTGTTCTCGAGTTAGGATGGTGTTTCTTCAAAAGCTTGGTCTCGATTTCCGACACAGCATCCGCCTTCTGGTGCTTTTTCTTCTTTACAGTCTTAGTTCATAGATAACGCAGCTGTGGAGGTTTTCGATACTTGCAACTGAAGGTTAGAATTTCGAAGAGAGAGAAGGATGTTCATCTATGCTTCGAAGTTTAGGAATTACAAATTAGGTAGGGGGAATTGGGAGGAATGTTATCGGTGGCACGGGCGTAGCCTGGACCTTGTTGCAGGTTTATCCATTCTTAGGAAGAAGTCACCTGTCTGTGATTGGGAGCGGCAGTCTACTCGAGGTGGGTTTTTATCATACGACTGGTGCACCTTTAAGCCTATTCGTGCGGTTCGAGTAAGGGCATGTTGTTGCCGTGTGAGGTATCCCGTACGATGCCGACGAGTGAAATTGCTGCGATGCTAAGTGAGTGGTGCGGCGATCCAATCCATTCCCTTTTGTAGAGCATTAGGGTGGCAAAAAAGTAGTTCTGTGAAGTGAAGAATTGATCGGTTTAGAGCTTTTGTTAGCCACTGAACTTTACACGGCAGTTCAGTTCTTTTGAGCGTTTGCAGGATGCTTTGAAATCTTTGAAATGTGTCTTACGAAGTTCTTGTACTTTAGAGACAGTTGGCACACCGACGGCGAAGAAAATCCCGCCTCCGCATGAGGGTGTGGCATCGGTTAATGGCCAGGTGGAGAAGGCTGTTAACGATCCTATGGCGGAGGTGATTATCGAACAATCACGTAAGTGCTACTGCATTTGCAAATGTTTCTGAAAAAGGTAGGGGTGCGTAGGACCAGATGTCGGGTTATGTAGGTGAAAATTTTATGGCATATAATCTTGGCAAGTTGGTCGGTTTAGAAGCCTCATTGCCTATGGAACATTACGCGGCAGCTCAGTTCTTTTGAGTCTTTGAAATGTGTCTTATGAAGTCCTCTAATTTTAGAGACATTTGGCACACCGACGGCAAAGAACATCGCTCCTTCACATGAGGATGTGGCGTCTGTTAGTTACCAGGTGGAGAAGGCTGTTAACGATCCTATGGCGGAGGTGATTATCGAACAATCACGTAAGTGCTACTATTAGATGACAGGTTACGTAGGTGAAAATTTTATGGCAGATAATCTTATCGAGTTGGTCGGTTTAGAAGCCTCGTTGATCTACGAACTTTACGCGGCAGTTCTTGAGCGTTTATAGGATGCCTTGAAGTCTCTGAAACGCGTTGTGAAGTTCTTTTACTTGAAGTATTGTGAAGTTCTTTTACTTTAGAGACAGTTGGCACACGAACGACAAAGAACATCCCTCCTCCGCGTGAAGACATGGCATCGGTCAGTCACCCAGTGGAGAAGACTGTTAACGATGTTGTGGCGAAGGGGTTAATCAAGCAATCACGTAAATGCTGCTACCGTTTGCAGATATTTGTAAAGAGCGTAGTGAATGCGTATGATCAGATGTTAGGTCACGTAGGTGAAAGTTTTGTCGCATATAATCTTGACATGGATTCAAGTCCTTGTTCTGACAGTTCGTCAAAACTTGCAGAAGTTGTCCGAAGTGTCTCTGTGCGTTTCGTTTTCAGCAGTTTTCACAATGCTGTCAGATGTTCATTTTTTGTGCAAAAAATATACCGAGTAGTTGTAAATTTGAAGTGAATGGCAGCTTCTTTTTTCTCCTAAATTTCAGAATTAGTGTCTTGTTTAAATTAACCAGCAAAAAAAGACGCTTACATTAATTTGTTCACTGAAAACATAAATGAGTGGATAACCTGGAATCCGTTCTGATTGTTACGAAAGTATTTGTCGTTAATTACGTTTTGTTATTCACTTTCATATTGGATATATGGATACCGGATGACAATTGCAGATTTTCTCTTTTCTTCGGTGACGGGTAAGAGCAGTGCGAATAGCAAGAAGAAGAAGAAGGCATCAACAGCTCGTCAGAGAATTGCTCGCAAGCTCAATATTAAATATTAAACTCTAATCCTATCTCGTTGCATTTGTTACCTCATATTAATAACTCAGGAACTTATCATCCCATTCGCCAATTGTATTCTTTTCTAGCATTAATAAATTTCATTCTAATTTCTTGTTTGCGCTTCAGATTGTTAACCGATTTATGTCGCTCTCGCCGATACCAGTGGCCATTCGTTGACCATTACGCCATACATGATATGATCGTGGGTTAGATGACTATAACAGGGCTGTGATGTAGTTGTGGGTCACTGCGGTGTGAAAGTCGAAAGTGGAGACACGGTAAGCAAGCATGTCTCACGTGGAGTCACTCTGTTGCGTGCGAGCGATACTTTCATGTAGGAGTTGCTATGTGAACCGACCGCTTCAATGGCTCGTCTTGAGGCACTCTTAGTCTCGTGTATCCGTCACTGCATCGTGTTATCGACAGAACTGCTGTGCGGGTGGATCCAGAAAACGACAAGTTTAATGTATACAAATTTTGTGAAGTGCTTTCTAAGTCATTATGGTCTATTACTAAATTGCGACAGCAGAAGTGAGTTGTTATGCCTCCCAAAGTTTTGGGCTCCATCATTTCATTTCAATCCATTCCGGGACTAAACACTGTCGCACAGAAGATGCAACCACTCAATGAAAAGGATGAAGGTCGGGGCTATCCGAAATGTTCATTGGGAAGCTCTAGTCTCATCTACTCCAGACATCGCCATAAAGTCCACTGTGGAAACTATATCCAGCAACAGAATTATGGATCCCATTGATGGAATTGGAACCATTGAAATAAGTTCGATGGATCGGAGGTGGCTGCAGCAGATTTAGGGTCGGTTCGGCGAGCTTGACCACCATCATAAATGATGTGAAGCCAGCTAGGTAGACCTGAAATGGGCAGCGGCTTTTATGGCTTAACGTACTTGCTGCCTTTGCAATGGCTGTGAAATCGTTGGTGCGACAGCATTAGTTGCAACGAGTTAACTTCAAGCTGGTCATGCGGTCGGATTCTAAACAACTGTCATAAAGGCTTATACGGCAATCCATCTGGTTTTACTGCTACATTTGTTCTAGAATGCTCACGCTCGCCTGATATACTCCTAATTCCCGTCTCCTCCCTCCCCTTCCCCTCCCTAGAACATAAATTGTTATCTGTGAGGCGCCGCACCTGTCTCCCTTACCCCTCCAAAAAGAACCACCCGGCGTGGTCGTGTTTCCAGGCGGAACAGGAAGGCAATGTGTTTTGGAATGCGAACCGTTGCTGTCACCTTAAAACCTTAACGCTGCAAGGAAGCAGAATTTCGAAACCCTTTTGTGGGTAACCCAGTGGTCCATGAAACACATCAACACCGCCTGTCATTTAACATCTTTAATATAACACTACGCCTCCCCCTTCGTCAAAGTGTAAAGGCACAGAACGTTTGGATATATGACATCCCTGGAAGTGTTCATCAATGGACAGCCGTTTTGAATGAATGGAGAGCCTGCAGTTGCAAAAACAACTGCACTTCTAAGTAATATAAGTTGGTAAAGCTGATTATGCAAATGAACATAGATATGGATATCCGCAATGGGTATAGCTCACTTGCTGGCCAGTTAAGGTACATTTGTTTGTCGTCAGTGCGGATATATATATATATATATATATATATATATATATATATATATATATATATATATATAATATATATATATATATATATATATATATATATATATATATATATATATATATATATATATATATATGTATATATATATATGTATATATATATGTTATGAGAGATCCCTCGAGGATGAGTATGCAAAAAATTTGAGGCCAACTGGGTTCCTAGCATATCAGCGGTATGTAAAAGGGCTTGTCATGAATATTAACAGCTTTGTGGACATCACAGTGTCAATAAAATGTGAGCTTTCATTATTTTGCTCATATATTATTCGTTTCGTTCAGTGACTTTCGCCTGTGGTTTATAAAATGTGACGCCGGAAATGTGCATATGGTTGATGTGCTGCTGTTGTTGGGAATACTTGTCAAGGTTTATTACCGGAAATAGCGAACAACTTGATTGATATGCAATGATTTGCTGCAATTCTTTATTTTGAATTTCTTTATAGAACCGATCAGAAAGTACGCACACCTCACCATGTATTGTGCAAATGCTTCTAACGCTTCTTCGATATATTTTGATTCACAGTCGAAAAAAAAAACAAGATTTATACAGTAATAGTATCTGTGCAATTATCAATACAGATATCGATATAAATTAGAGAATAGCGGCCACTTTGTTTCTATTGGATAACAATTATCATTTAATTCAGCGACACTAATATATGAGAATTAATTTTTTCATGGTTATAATAAGGCTTTGAAAGGGTATTCAAATATTAGAAAATTCCTATACGTATTTCTTTGAGTTTTAATACAACAATAGGGCATTATCCTAAAATGACTAATAAAGTCATTTTTTGGGGTAATCGTCACCGCTTCACGAACTTTCTATCTTATTTTTATTACTGCACATTTGCCTACAGTACTCACATATCGTTCACAAATGCTTTCATATATCAGTTATTGTTGCTAACTAATTAATTGTAATATATTTTTAAATGCGCATACGGTGTGATCCTTTCTTTCGAATGTACATAACACTGCAAGTTTCCCACATTTTAGGCGTAGCGATCGCCGATGCTCATGCCTACCAACGTCGGACTTTCCCATTTGCGGGTAGGTAATCAGCTGTCGAATTAACCTTTTTTTGCTTATTCATGTGTGAATATATGAAATAGAACGCATTGCGAGTTTGAGTTTTCAATAGTTGCCATCATGTGTTGCCGTAGTGGTGACAAACAAATTCAAATTATTCCATACACCTTAATTGGCCAGCAATTATGATATCCATATCATGGATTCCCATATCTATATACATATCCATAATTAGCTTTGTCAACTTATATTATTTACTAGTGTTTCCGCTAATCGTGATTTTTGCAATCGCTCACTCGCTGAGAGCGCGTGTCGACGCACATCGGTGCCTACTGAGACTCAACTCCAGCAATGCAATATCTTCAAACTTTCTGTCTCGACGAAATTCTGGCAATCCGATGCCGCGCATTGCTCCACGCATTTCAGCATCTCATATTGGCAAAAGAAAAAAAAAACACACACTATATTAATTGTGCACCTTAATTCATCCAGGGCCTTCTTAACCAAATAGTTGCTGGGTATTCGATGTCAGGTTATCACCACAGCTGCAAATGCCGGTTTTTGGGAGTCTAGTTCCACTCGTAGTTGCTCTTTTCAGAGCGTTTACGGTTGATTTAAACCCCATGCCTCTTCCCCCTCCCAGGCTCGCGCTTTATAGTACTCGTGACACCGTCCCCCTCAAAATGCACCACACCCACCTTCTTCCCGCCACCTTTCCTCCACCCTCACCTGCCGCATCCAAGGGAGAAGTTTTCACCCGTTTTGCGTCTCTGCCCATTTTTTGCGCCCTTGGCCGTCCAGCGTTTTAGTGTTGTCTGCTGCGAAGATATCTCGAAAGGTCGCGACTTTTTTACGTTTGGGGCAGCCGTTTGGTCTTTGCGGGCAAAGCTTCATCTAAAGCTGCACATTGGGTAGACGTTCTACTTCCTAGTCTTAGCACGCCCACTTCTCGGATTCGGTCAGGGCAGATGGAATTTTACTAGGCCTTTATGATGTGTTATGCACACTTGCAGGTGTATTTGGAAGGTGAACTAAGATAGTTCAGTACTTTTCATGTGCACCTTTTTCAATCAACTCCAGTTTACTGTTCAATTATGAGGTAGACCGGAGCTCTTTACGCACCAACGGGTCACTTTGAGATGAATTTGCAGTACTAAAGAATCCCTGAAATACTGATTATTGCTACACCAGAGCGGCGAACCATCACAAGCGATCGGCAAAGCTTTGTCAAGTCAGTGGTTGAGGCATGAGGTTCATTTGGTAGCCGTGTTGCATAGGAACCATTTCACATGTGCGCACATCTCGAAGGGGTGGTTGTGCTTGGTTTAAGCGTTGTTGACTTTACCATCGAGTGGTCGGCTTGGTTTGGCTAACCGCTCTCTCGAACTCGATATTTTCTAATTTTCTCATATTGGCCGTTCTAACGTTTACGTGAATATGAGGTTTCCAGCGAATATGCACACGTCTCCATAAATCTTCGGAAGGTGCTCGCGTCCACTCTAATCTGTCCTCGTACAGGAAGAAGACACGGGGCGGTGAGTGGTAGAGCTCCCTTCTAAGTGGTAGCGTGCCATGCAAGTCTCGCATAGCATATATTAGGGCATAAGCGAGTACCACCCTGCGGTTCCTCTACATTTATATCGGCGGAAATGGCGCCCTTTCACGGGGCATATATCTCTAAGTTTTTCGTATAATATGGTGTTCGCAGCGTTTTTGTTGAATATTTCTTGTAGTCTAATAGTGTCATTTTTTTGCAGCTGTCGATACGATGGGGAAAATGCTTCTTGAGGTAACAAAGTTTTTTATAAGTGGTTCGATGCTTTTTTCCGGATAGTCCTAGTCATACAACGTTCAGGTGGTGGAGTTTTTAGGTGCATTCACGAATCGCATGGTGTACTTTGTGTAAAGTTTTCATCGATGATCAATGATTTCAATTATTTAACACAACATGGCATAGAGTGTCACTCAGCCAAAATCCTTGTGTGGATAGTCTTTATCGAGTTAGTACTACGTACTGAATGCATTCAGAAATGCTTTCTTATAACTGATGTGGAGGTGAAATTTGTCGAAAAGTTACGCAGCCAAAAAATTTGTCTTTTCATTTCGCTGTCGATGAAGCGGCTTTTCAGTAGTTCCGGTTTGGGTTTTCTAATTGAAACTAGTGGAAAGCGCAATGTTTCGTTTAGAGAGAGGGAGCCATTTTCCTTAGGTTCTCTAGTTTCATTTAAGTTAATCCCCTTATCAATGTGAATGTTACTTTATGCTTTGAAGTATAAAAGTATTGTTTGCTTTCTTCTCATGTAAAATTATTATCAGTCGCGAACTCTATCAGTTTATTACTTATTAAATAAATTTGATGAGACCTGTGTATATCAAACGTAAATAAATGAGACCTTAAGAAATGAAAAAATTTTTGGAATGTCGTTCATTTGTTCATTTTAGCACAGTATAAACACATCAGTCTTCAGAATAGCAGACTTTCGAAATCCACTCAGAAACCAATAAAATTAGGATGAAGAATTTGGCACTAACAGTTTGGATATCGCAATAAAATCTAACGTGAATCCTAATATAAATATAATATTTTTCAGTCTCTAACAACGTAGGTTCGGAGAAAAAACCGTAAAATCTGTACGATTAACGATGTCCACTATATGCCACAAGATTTAGATCACCATGGAACAGCCTTTTCCCCTCCCTTCCTCCCCAACTCACTCGAGACAGAGTGCATAAAAAAGTGAAGAAATAATCTTGCTCCAACATTGATGGTTTAAGAGAGCCGTTGAGTTGATATCGGACAACTGTATCAACGCTTTAAATGTCATAGGATAATTGTATTGCATAAACGTGCGAAGTTACTATCCATGCGCATTTTATTTTTCATTTGTATTGTGAGAGATGTTTTGGTTGAGATCTAAGAACCATCCCCATGATGTCGTAAAAGCGGTGGGAAGGAGGACCGGGAGGGGAGGGGTTCAGCGGCACTAAAGTGCCACAGTTTAACTAAAATTGACCTTCGTATTCATCACGTTCGAAACCTTAGTCAAACGAATTTTGTGGAAAATTTGCGACCGAAACTTCGAGTCTTAGTTGAATTACAGGGCACCTTTTTCCGTTTATTTCGTCGGGCTGATCCACTGCTTACGGCGGATATATCACTTTTGGGCCAGATGCGAAGTATGGTGCGAGCGGAAGATGGGCTTTTTTTTAATGGAGCTCTAGGGCGATGACGTCATGAGAACTAAACAAATTGGGATCTCTATTATCTCAGCGTAAATGCTCTATAGTGAACATTCTGTTGTAGGATCAGAATCTCCAAAAAAAAAAAATCCCTTCCCGTGAAATTCTGATGCAATACATCACCTCTTTCGTTGGCTTTTATGGACATATAAATTTCCCTCTTTATTTATATGTGACTTTATTATAAATGCGACATTATGCAGTGCTTATATCTATTCGTATGTATTCAGTATATTTTCCCCTTTTAAATGTAATTTCTTTTTCTTACCTGAATGCACTATAAATCGTTTACGTTGGCTTTGGTTTATAGCCGATTGCGTAGAACTTAAGAAGTTTTCCAGTTGAGATGAAAACATGGAGGTGTGTTTTTGCTGAATGTTGAGTATAGTTGCAACAGAATGCTTTATTGGATGGAATTGCGGAAGCTTTACATTGCGTCGTTCATTTTCTTGCAGCATTTCATCGATATTTTTTGATGGTGTTTCTTGTTTACCTTTTTTTAGGAGTCACAGAAGTGCTGACTCGTAAGCGGTTCGTTAATGGCGCCCAAGAAATCACGTGCAAATTTACAGTCGTATTCTAGTCATAGCCACTACAAAGGTATGTTTTGAATCGACATTTTGCTATCGTGCCGCTAAGTGATTGAATCGTCGAAAGGAAAAAGGCATTCGTTGTTGATGAGAGCGTTTTGTATGCTTATGGTGATGTGGTGAAGTGCTGTTGCTTTTGACAAATCTGCTTGCAACAAATAATAGCATCAACGAAAAACTTTTGCGTACTTTTATTTTATGGCCACTTGTCATTTATAGCTATTCCTTGTAATTTTCCTGATTATTTATAGTATACTTTGTGGCCATTATAAACTGTACTACTTTATAGCCATTATAAACTGTATATCCAAGGTTTATTCGAATACAATAAGGAATAGGAGCATGGCAAACGTAGACCCGAAACAGACGCTATATTGATTCACGACCGCCTATAATATAGAGATTTACCTTATCATTTGATGATTCACCTTATGTCGGTATATCCCGCACAAATAAAATATGAAATTTTGCCCGATATTGTCTCATATGCCTTTTACGCGGAAATTGAAATATGCGAAATTGTACTATATAATCGTGTATCGGCTTACAGATAAAGAGCACGAAAGGAAGTGTGCATTATTGTTCGAAGCGTGTAAGAAAGGTGACTTGCAAGGTGCACTGCAATATTTAGATGCGAAAACAGTGGATGAGGTTTGCGTTGTGCTGTTCGTTATCCAAATTTTATCACTAATTGATCCCTTTGAAACAATAGAGTGGCGTCTAATTGCATAGCGAAGCAGGTCATGTGACGACTCGTAACGTGATATTATGCACCAGTAGCACCATGGTTTACAGCTTATTGGAGTTCGCGCGCAGGTGCATTACCCGTATTTCCATCTCTCACAGAATCTGCGTTCGTCGAAGTTTATCCTCATTGATGTATTTTTACATTAATTTGTGTGTTGAAAAGTGCACGTATTCGTCACTTTATTTCAAATCATCTATATGCAACAGAAGCAGGCATCTGTAGTAACAGTTGTAACTAAGGGCACAGTGTGTTAATGAGTGGTACTCTGTGCCTTTCCTTTCCTATAGCATGGTGTTGACTCCATCATATTGCGCGTATTTGTGTGTGATTATTATTGGCCAGGGCTGTGGGATACACTACAGCGCTGAAGTAGTATTCGCAGTTCCAATGAGGACAGGAGCTGGTTTTCCGATGGTTGTAGGTTTTTCCGGCTTCCAAAAAATTTTGCAAGGAGATGGTTCGAAACGGTATGTTCGGAAAATTTATTTCGTTTATTCCGTAATTGCTGAATTCGGAACTTTATAATCACTGACTGTTAAAATGTTTCGTCGGATGTTCTCATGCTTCAATATGCCACTATTAATAGCGGCAGTTCCACAATGTAGAATTGATATTAGCATTCCTTAGCAGTCATTTCGAAGAGTGGTTCAGTTCGATTACTCTAACTAGTGGTTCCTTTTTAAAGTTTTTTTGGTAGATGCAAAAGGATGTAATCTGCGCACTTTGTACTCGATGAAAACGATAAGGAATTACTCAATGGTGGCGGAATTGATTGTGTTCAAACGCAACTAAGATATGGCCATGCATGTGTGTTTGTGGCTATGCAGGTATGTTATCTAATCCAAAGCATGTTGATTTTTATAGGTAGATGCGAATGGGCGCCATTCAACGCCGCTGCATGTTGCGGCTGGCTTCGGCAGATTGGAGTGCGTTGAAAAATTGATCGCAAGCGGAGCTGATTTTTGCAAGCGAGACGATAGTGGTTTGCAACCGTTGCACAATGCGTGCTCTTTCGGGCATGTTGACGTTGCACGACTCCTCATTGAGAAAGGTAGTCCAGTAACAACACCTGACAATTGGGGTTTCACACCTCTGCATGAGGGCCGCCGCGAAAGATAAGGCTAGTGATTTTCCTTCGGTTCGCTTCGTTTTCCTATCCGTAGTCGCTTTTGAGCGCCTTGTATCGTGTACCCGTCGTTATATCTGTTGATCTACATTGTTTATTAATTTGTATTAATGAAATGATGATATTCTAGTAGTAGGCGAGGAAAGACTATTGGCATTTGGCAGTAATTTTCTATTATATCTGCTAAATAATACTAGGAACAGACACCTCTTTTTGCTTGAAAAAGAGAACATTGGGGAAAAAAGTTCTTTTCAAAACAAGATTCCATAAATTTTGAAAACTTTTGAAGTTTTTCTCGACCCGAAAATCTCCTAAAAAAATCATCTTTTCGCTCAGTGCAAGTGCCAGTAGTGGAGAAACGTTTCGACGCATTGTGCGGTCGCTTCAAATTCACGAGAGGATCATTTTAATGCGAAGACCGATCAAGGTTCGGTTCTGTTAGCGAACATCCTCTTTAATACGTATTCAGCCAACGAAGAAACGATATTCGCCTTCTTAAGGGGTCTTCCAAACTTGCCGTGCTTCATAGGGTCATTACTCTAATGGTTCCAGAAAGAATGACCGTCAGTCAGGACACAATCTGACATATTTAGGACAGCTCGCCGGTAAATATATCAGCAATTGTTATATTTTAATTTATACGCCACACTGCATTAGCTGTCGGGCGCTGTGCCAAAAATTATGAGAACCATGTGACATGCTTTGATAGTGTTAAGTTATTTGACAGTATTGAGAGGCTGATAAGCTGGGATGCAGAAAGGACCAAACTTTTTATCTGTTATTCCAAGGATGTTTTTAAAAGTGATAATGGAACCATA
Source organism: Ascaris suum (assembly GCA_013433145.1). Classification (NCBI taxonomy): domain Eukaryota; kingdom Metazoa; phylum Nematoda; class Chromadorea; order Rhabditida; family Ascarididae; genus Ascaris; species Ascaris suum. The sequence goes on from CM024187.1 coordinate 3,739,177, forward strand.
TTATTATTCCATCACCTATTAGGACCGTTTTAATTCTGAATTATGTGCCCGTTTCTGCATAAGCCTTTCTCTACACTGAATGACACATTTATCTTCACCCGCGAAAACATTCTCTGTAGTGTTTTGCTGAGAAAATTCCGCTGTTTTTTCTTCTTTTTAATCTTTGCGTTCAGACTTCAATTCGCTCAGCATAAAAATCGAAGGTATTCATTCACTTATGAACATAGCTCCTCCTATGGTTCTGTCCAGTTATGAACTCACCTTGGTCGTCTTCAGTTGGCAATGTAGTTCAAATTGTCGTCGAAGACCCTTTTCATGAGCATTTTCCCTGAGAGAAATCTACAACTTTGCAACTAATTTCTGTTGAAGTGATTAAATGAGCGCTATGAATGATGCTGTTTTTTATTGATTATGTAAAAGCATTCGCTATTATTAATCATCAAAAAAGTTTGAATACACTTACGCCTAATGCTGTTAATTATGACTATCCCTTTCATCTGTCGGGTCATTCAGTTACTCTCATAAACGCAGATTGTGGTGATGAGTATTTGCACTGAAGATTTAATGCCAGAGTGTAGCAGATGAGGCGTATAGGACAACCAACTGTATAGTAAATAGCACTCAACGCGATTGTCTTGCACATTTTTGTTGCTTATTGTCGTCCAATTTTGAAATATTTTTATTAGTTGTGATTCCTTCAATTAAAATATCTCAACTGAATACTCCTATAAGTAGGTCACAGCTTCTTGCAGAAGATAAATTTTTCAACCATTTTCAGGCTGATGTTTGTGTCTTGCTGCTGCAATATGGAGCATCTCCTTATGCGGAAAACTCGGACAGTAAAACTCCGATTGAGCTGGCTCGAGGTGACGCCAAAGCTGTCTTCACCGGTAAATTTTGTTCCTATTTCCTGTGTATAGAATGAAAGCGCGCCTGTAAGCAGCTTCTTGTTCGAACCTGTTCTTTGATTTGTTGCGACCTTCGCGCAATCGGGTCCCCCTAAGCACTGGAGATTGAAGAAGGATTCTCAGAGAGAACAGCGCGAAGCTATCCGGCACGCATAGATATTTGTACATTTGCTCATGGCCGATGATATGCGGAGACGTGACAACGAAAACATCTGCCACTGCATAATTACAGTGAGTCAGATACTTATATACTTTTCAAGTTGCGTTGTTCTTGAATAATTAACACAGTAATCGATCAAAGGATATTGCAGCATCCAGTGTGCTGTCCGCACCAAAATTTACGTGAGATCCAGCTCTGACCCTAGTGGATTAAAAGTTAGCAGTATATTTTTTAACGTTCCATTTTTTAACTTCAGGAAGTGCATTTTGCCACGAAATTCGCCGAGAATGCTCTCGAATAATCATCTTCCATTGTAAAAGTCTTAACAAAATGCAAATATTCCGATTGTTTGCAAAGCAACTATCACTATTTACTCAATATGCGCTTTTCATTGATTGAACTTTGATAACGAAGCTAGAAATGACGCAATACTAGATAAATTTTTGCTCATCGATCACATTCGTCCACTACTGTTTACTATTGATTATTGCTCTCATTGTTTTCACTTGATTATGCTATATAGTAGTAATCTCTTTAGGCACAATAAATTGTCCGATGTAGCATCTTTAGAGATTCCCACTCTTTGTGGAAATAGGGAGAAGAATGTTTAATTGTGACGAGCTTTTATAACTTTTAAAGTAAAGGATTAACGCTACAAGTACTGTTTTAATAAGCAGCCACCAGAAAGATTTCGTATTGAAGCCATCTAATTGTAATAGTAATATTTAGGTGACTATCGTAAGGAGGAATTGCTCGAAGCGTCACGTAATGGTTGTGAGGAAACAGTTTGTCGTCTTCTTACACAGTTCAACGTGAGTTGTCACGCAGACAGTGGAAGAAAGGTTCCTTTTGCATATCAATTTCTCATGAACATAATTCATTTTCAAATCAGATAATATCGAATCGTATCAGTCCCCTTTCCTGTTGGTATCATAATTTCTTTTGCATATTCGTAAGCGAAGTGCGCACTTCGTTTCCAGTAGAAATATGCAGTAGAGGAACCTAACGTTCCGCATATCGATAATGCAAGGAGTAAAATATAATAGGAAAGATTCCTTTCTCCATCTCATCGATTTTTTTCTCACATTATGCGTTGTTTTACGAGGCAGATTATTGCTGTCACATTTTCCTACTTAGAGGATTGCTCACTATTGCAGAAATGCAGTTGACCTTTAATCAGAAAAATAGACGCCCTCATCGCAGTCTAAACGGAAGAAATTGTTGCCTGAAATAAGGGGAAAGTGTTGCACGAAAAACGAGCATAAAAATTCGTCGTTGTTGCTTTTGATATTGCATCGTGAAGAGATACGTTGAACAAACGGCATGGAATTTATGAGAGTGCCTGAAGTGAGACGTAATATATTTATTTGAGTGCACTTTGTGATCCTTAAAAATAATTCCATTTATAATTGCTTAAATTTAAAATCATTTCGGTCATATACGGTTGGAAAACTCGATGTATTTATATACAGTCGTTTAGTTCCGCTCGGAACACTCTCACTCCCATATTACTAGTTCTCCTTGATTCGCATCTGATTCTTTAAGAGTAGGATTGTTGATAGGTTTATATCTTTTATCCTTAAAATTCCAAAAGAATTGTCAATTTCAGTCAACACCTCTCCATTTGGCGGCCGGCTACAACCGAGTGAATTTGGTTGAGTTGTTGCTGAACAGGGGAGCTGATGTTCACGCCAAAGATAAAGGGTATGATTCTTCCCGAAATTTTCCTTTTTTTGCGTTTTATTGTTGCATGGGGAAATACGATGTTTGGAAACAGTCCATCATCTTCTTCATACTCGCACTTCTTTTTCAATATTCTTTCAAAAGGGGACGTAGAATTCGTCGCCGTCGAGAAGTTATCGTGTTGGAGCATAGGAGCCTTCGAGCGCGAACTCTAGGTAGCTTCGAGAAATAGGGTATCGTAGTCTGACCAGGAAATCAAAAAACTGCAGTGTAGTAGGTACTGAGCCCACACTCAGCACTTTGCAGCTTAAGTACTCTAATGTGGTAAGTGATGGTCGGTAATGTCGCATCACCGCCCATGGCTTCCTGACAATGAGGCCGTTGCCATCCTAGCTTTGATGAGTCTCAAAGTTGTTGAGTTAGCACGGTTCCAAGGGCTTCTGAACATTTTCACAAGCTTTTTTCTGAGTGATTTGGCTGATGGTGGAGGTAACCTAATCAGTTGTTTCTTACCGCTACTAGGGACTTCTGGGATTTTTTCAGTGGTTTGGTGCCGCTTCACAACGCATGCTCGTTCGGACATGTGGAAGTGGTTAAGCTTCTATTGAAAGCTGGAGCTAGAGTGAATGAAGAGGACCTGTGGAAGTTCACGCCATTGCATGAAGCTATCAGCAAAGGGAGAATGACGGTATTACTTAATGCTCTTAGTGCTTTCGAAAATCGAAAATGGGACTTCCGGAAGGAACGGGCGTCAGGATGAGGAGAGGAATATGTACATTGCTATACCATTTTCCATCTACTACGTGGTAGGGATATGCTGTATGATCGTTTTCTATCATTCTGTAAGGATGGCTTGAATGCGATATTTTCGTTGATTCGTACGTTGTTTTCGTTGATTGAAGCCAAGAGATGAGCGTAAAGATTGAAATAGGGGAGAACATTAAGGCGAATTTTTAAGGTGCACAAACTCAAGTATTAGTTCTCATTAGACAGCAGTGCAAAACATATCGATGCTCTTCCCTCATGCTTCATCTCCTCCCACCAATTTCCTGTTCGACGATAGATGTTCTCAGTACAGGATCAGTTGTGGCAGTATAGTGATGTTGGGTTGCTTCTTCTCAGTTTCTGTTCAATGAAAAAACTGCGCGATGCGCAGGCCGTTATTTGCCAGTGCCCACTTTGCATCCCACTAGCTGTTTAAATTCCATACACTTTTCGGCATTTCTTTTTTCTCTCACTGAGAAGATGAATAAATCTTTTCAAAAAATCCTCTGCTACAAAAATTTTCCTTGCTGCTTTTCAGAATTGCAAAAATTTCGCCATTAAACTCTCCTTCATGGGAAGGTAGTCTGATTGAGCATTCCCTTCTCCATCTCAGGATCTTAGGTTCATAAACTGTTATCATCGGTAATGAATTGTCTTCAAAATCGTTTAGGCCAAAGGGACGGAATGTTTGATTGTTTGCTTATTTGCCGTACTTCTGAATTTAGTATCCGGCCGAGTTTTCAGGTGGCGTTGTTATTGATGCTGCATGGTGCAGATTTCTTTCGCAAAAATGCCAACGGGAAATCACCCATCGAATTGGCACCGAACGAAGCTTTCAGAAAGCAGCTCCTCAACGATTTCTACGGATGTAAGGTGTATGATGCTGCTGCGAATGGCGATATTTCAGCTGTAAGTTTCGCATCTATGTGAGCTCATTTATCTCTGTTCAATACAGCACCTTCATCTCCCTCTTCCCACCTTCCACTAAACATTACGTGTCCTGTAATTGGTAGAACACCTGCCCTTCAGACGTTATGGCTATATTCAGAGGCGGAAGGGAAATTTCTACTTTAGGTTCGGCAGTCACTCTAGGTTGACTGCAACTGAGGTTTAGGGATATGTGTATGTGAAGGTCACTACTCTCGACTGATGAACTGAAATATTGAAGCCTTCTTTCTAGAGCTGTTGGCACTTCATATATCGTGGTGCACTTTGCACTTTCTGAAAGCAGGAGTGTCTTTTCCCCTCTCGTTTGTATCAGTTTTGCATACTGTTGCTAGTGCTCGATTGGTCGTTGTCATTTTAGCCGTTGTTTTTCATCTGATTGACTCACCAGTGAACCTAATTTTTTATTTGTGTGTTTTGTGTAAAGTGTAGTATGAATCTGTCGGTCTTTCCCCCTCCCACTCCACTCTCCTCTCCCCCTCTCCTTCCACGTAAAATAGCTATAATGCATAATTTTGTTCATTTTTGGCAATGTTTTGGACATAAGCGAGCTGTGCATACGGATTAATAAACATTTCGAAATGATAACAATCCGTTTGATCTTTTGAGTATATAATAATATAAATTGCAGTTGCGTGGTTTACTGATGGAAAGAGACGCGAATTTTGTGCATCCCTTCAAAATGGAATACCCTCTTCACGCGGTTGCACGCGCTAAGCATCTGCAGAAGGAAGCGATCGCTGAAATGCTTATCGATAAAGGATGCCCCGTCGATCGATATAATAATAAGTTCGTTTTGTGATTTTCATCTGAGGTTGTTGTCGGTATTCGAGTTCATTTCCTTCCCTATCCTTGGTTTGACCCAAATTTTGGCTTACTTTTATAGTCACTTGCCTAATGTTTTCGTGAATTTTGCTGCTTCAGGTGGTCTTTTTTCCGAGGTTGACAATAAAGAATCATTAATACCCCACTCAATTCTTAGAAACTTTCAACTGAATAAGGAACATTTCCTCAGCATGTGAGGTTGTAACTTGCGACCTCAGATATAGGTTTGCTTCTACATTAGCTTTAGCTGGTATAGTAATTTACGTTTTCCAGGTCTTTTATTTTGATTACATTCTACGTTTGTTATTTTGCTGATTGTCTGTCGTAGATAGCATTGCTTCACGGGCGCTATGGTTTGCCAACAGCGAATCAAGGTGGTAACTAATCGAGTCATCGGTTTCCGTTCACTGGCACAGAAAACCTTAGTTGCTATTTTTTTGAAACATTTCTGGGAATAATGAATTAGTTTCTGGGAGTCAAGACGCTGTCGCTTTTCCGCCTCACAAGTAGCTATTTATTTGCCAATTCGCTCTCTTTTTTGGTTTCATAGGGCTTGACAACTCCGTTGATTGTTCCCTTAATTTTACTTCTATTTTAGGGCAATGACACCGTTGCATTTGGCTGTTCAAAATGGTGCGGTGGATGTAGCAAGGGTGCTTTTGAAGTCGTGGGCTGCTGTCGATAAACTCACACCCGATGGCCGCACAATCCTGCACATTGCTTCCGCTAATGGAGACCTTGAAATGTGCGAGTAAGTTTACATATGAAGTGTTCGAACGGATGAAATTCTTTTGTTTTTTTTTTCAGCATAATGCAGGCAAGCGATATGCAGTAACAATTACCCGATTGCATGAGACTAGGATGGAAGCTTTTAGAGGTGAGGGGGAGAGGGTTGTAGTGAAGAGAAGCAGAGGAAATTTGAGTGTGAGAAGCAGTTCTGCTGATTGCACAGTGAAAGTGCTTCAGAGGTTTTGAAAGCTGTTTGTGCGGACATGTGCCAACCCAGTATGACCCGTTAAACATTTATATTGGTAGGTCATTTTTATACCGCCTTTTCCGGCGGGCAAAATGACTGACCACGAACTGGATTCGTACTTCATATTGAGCTGTTTAAACCACTCGTTCACTTGTGGGGTAAGAGCATGTAATGATCAATCGTTGTTGTTATTGGAGGATTGCATTGGCGTATGGCGTGCAGACGGATGTAAAAGATAAAAACGGACAAACAGCAGCAGATGTCGCACGTTCGACTGCTATCCGGAAACTTCTTCTTGTAAGTCACCCATGGCGTTCTTCTTCAGCGATGCCGATGGTTGTCAGTTGAAGCTAATTCATTAAATTCATCAAATTTCAAATATCGTTGTTGAATACTCCAACTGATTACTTTGCTGTGATATGAAATTTACTGTTTATTAAAATAAACGAAGAATTAGAAGTAAATCCTAGCTGTTGGTTTTAAGAACTATGATGTTGACCTAAGTGATGGAGGAATAAATTTATTTAAAACATTCTAAACGTTTCGTCACTTATATTTTGCAATTATACAAGTCTGCTTGTTCCTATGTCCATTCAGTGTGAGGATTTTTATTGGTTTTTTCAGCGCCGTAAATGCCGCTCGATTAATAAATAGAAATGAGCACGTTCAGAGGTTAGTTTTCTTTCAGTAGGGCAGTTGGTGGAAAATCAAGCAAGTGTGTTTTCTGCTCTTCACTTTAAATCTTAATATGCTAGTTTAATAGCGCCGCGTTGTTTTGTGAAAGGTCTAACTGTGATGGGATGATCGAAGTCGGACGTGTGTAATTTTTAATGAATGAAATTCTTGATGAATTATTCGTCGTTGAGTCGCAATGAAACTTCATTGGAACGATCAGCTTCACATAGGAAGAGGATGAAGGCGAGGAATGGAAAGAACCAGCGAAGGATCAATCGGTGGTTTTAGCCATCTGCGAAAAGTAACCTTGACTTAAAACCATCGTTTATAGGGAAGCACCTCACAAGATCAACCTGTATTGGGTGATTCAACGGATTCGTTTGGCCGAACCACAGAGGAAGGTTTAGAAAGTCCGGATTCTTCAAACAGACGACCAAAAGTCCACAGAGCGGATTTGCCGAATCCAGTGGAGGAAGCCGAGCTTCTTGAGGCAGCAAAAAATGGTGATTTAGCAGCAGTGGTGGTAAGTGATCGTGGAAGGATATTTCGAAATTTGTTTTATTGTTGGTTTTTCGCTTTCTTTTCAGTTTTGTAGTTATCATTCTTTTTCCCTAGAAATTACTGTTTGTACACGCTAGAAATAGTCTTAAATTTGATGGGCAAATCGTTTCTTTATTTTTCACCGATCAGTTGTTTTGATTTTTCAGGAACTCCTTGAAGCGACCGATAACCGCATAATCAACTGTAAGGATGTGGATGGACGACAGTCGACGCCATTACATTTCGCAGCCGGTTATAATCGTATTCAGGTTACACGCTGCTTATTGGAACGTGGCGCAGATGTTAAAGCACTCGACACTGGGTATAGCGTTTCGTTTCTGTTCTATATTTTAGACGAGTCTAGCAGCTGTTACGTAGATGTGGCGCTGCTGTGTATGCTTGATTTTGCTTAATGTTGTTTTATTTATTCTTTGAGGATTCAGTTATGTGGAGTCGGTAAGGAGTTCAAAGTTTCATAGTGAGCAATTAGGAGCTCTGCTCTTCTTTGGCAAAGAAGGTGAATAAGGTTCTGTACTGTCCACTTTATTGAAGATGAGGTGTTCTTATTTTTTTTCAAGGTGGCTGATTCCTCTACACAACGCGTGTGCTTATGGGCACTTTGCGGTGGCTGAGCTACTCGTAGAGGTTAGTTATACGAAATAATTTCATGCTATACTGCGGATGTGTCGACCAGGAAAATAGCTGTTTAGTTCATTAGTGATGTCGTGAAGTGCTCGAAGATGCGATAAGAGTTGAGTTTGCGAGGAGATGGAGTTTGTGGGTAGAAAGAGGAGATCAGTTTCATTACTGGCTGCTGGGGGTACAGTGGGAGCCTCTTATTTTCTCTCTTCTTGGAAACATGGATTAGCTATTTGATCATTATTTCGTTTTTACTGACAATGTTACGGTGAAATATTTATAAAATTGTCGATGTTTTTGAATGAAAGGGGTCGTTTTTTTTTTCAAAAATTCTTACGTCTGCTTCATTTTGTGCAGGCATGAACTCTGTTACCTCTTCAAATAACGGAGTGGCCATTATTTGCACATTGATTCGTTTCACGGGCTCAGCATTAGCTGTACTTGCTAGCTACCTGCTTTTAAGAATTGTTTGTTAAAGCATACTCATGAACCAAATTCTGCTCGAACCCATTGTTCTGAAAGCGATAGTTCAGTTTGTTTCTCTTTTGATAATCGTTATCGGAGGGTGTTCATAATCTGCTTACTGAACAAGTAATTGAAGTGAGTTTTTATTTTCTTTATATTGATGTAAAGGCGATTAGTTTTTACGAGATTGGCTTGGACGGAGTCTTTTCTTTGCAATATTCAATCGATGGTGATTCAGTATGGTTCGGATGTGAACGCGGCCGATCGTTGGAAGTATACACCGCTGCATGAGGCGGCACTCAAGGGCCGGTTTAAAATATGTAAGCTGTTGATTTTGAACGGTGCTGATCCAATGCGAAAGGGACGCGATGGCAAAACACCTCTCGACGTTGTCAAAGAAGGTCACTCTACTTTGGGCTATTAAGATTATTTTTATATGTGAATTATTTCGCTGTCATTCTTTTGGAAAGTACTTTCTCTCGTAGCAACATTTTCCGTTTAGGCTGTTGTAAATGCTTAAAGCGTTTTTCTCGTTCTTCTTCAAGTTGTAGCTGGTAGAAGAGGCGCAAAAGGACACCGTTAAGCAGTACCCATATAGACGATCGCTTTGAATGTAATCAGTGATTATATACTTGAATTTCCGAGTTACTAAATTATAACCGATCGGAGTGCTGGAATTGCTACACAGTAATAAGTAAACTTGTTACGCAGTAAGTATTTCGCAACCGTCTATGCCTTTGTTTTCAACGTCTAGCTACTGCTGCACACAGTTGCGGCTTACATTATTAGCAACAAATACGCATGACTTCCTGAGTTTAGACGTCTTATTTGTTTCCACACAATTTCATTTTTTTTTTTTCCGTGTTTTGTATCATTAGAAGTTGCTATATTAGAAGCTTGAATATTTCATACAGAGATACTTGAGATGGAACTAAACTGAGTTATTACTCTTTTCATGATAGTTAATTCATGCATGATATAGGCGCCGAAGATGTTGCGGATCTATTGCGCGGTGAAGTCGCTGTTCTGAAGGCGGCGAAAAAAGGTGATGTGGAAAAAATGAGGAAAATCCTAACGCCAATGACGATCAATTGCAGGGATACGGCAGGACGAAACTCAACCCCTCTACATTTGGCTTGTAAGCTGCGGTTTTCTGTTACATTGCCCTGAAGACCTCTCGGTGATTATGAGAACGCAGACACATTGTATACAGTCAATTAGTTTTCGGAATAGCTCTTCCGAGAATGCAGTTCATAGTTGCGTTTTATTGGATTCGTGTTTGAAAATTGTGCACTTGCAGGTGGTTACAATAATATTGAAGTGGCGCGCTTTTTGCTGGAAAATGGTGCAGAAGTTAACGCTCAAGACAGGGGCGGTCTCATTGCGCTACATAATGCGAGCAGTTATGGTCACCTTGAAATTGCCGCCTTGCTCATTGAGCATGGCGCTTCGGTGAACCAGCCAGACAAATGGGGCTTCACACCACTTCACGAGGCTGCACAAAAGGTTTCTTGCCGTAATATTTGTTTCCGTTTACTCGTTAAAATTTATCGTCTTTAATTTTTTCCCACTTTTTCCGTTCATTTTGGATTCCCGTCGCATTTCTTTTTTCAACGTGCCATCTCTTTTGTTGAGTCGAGCAACAGTCTTCTCATTTTTTGGTACGAGAGCGTGCAATGAAAGCTCTGTTTTCCTCCTGCCGATGCTTATTTTTGGTCTTAGCGGTTTTCGGTGAGGTTGGCAGAAACATTTGCTTTTTTTCCAGCCGACAGTTTGGAATATTTTACATTTTACACAAACTTTAAATTTGATGCTGGTTGAGTGCTAGGCAGCAGCTTTTGTCGGCAGGCTAATTTATATCGAAAAAAATCGTTGAAAACATTTCTCGGAGTGGCATCCCTTTGATGAGCACTTCAAAGGAGGACAAGTTGCGTCTTACTCGAAGCTGTCTTTGTTAGATTAAATCGTTCGTAGTGTTAGATCATAGTTGTGACTTAGATTTGAGGTTTAAGGGTCGCACGCAGATTTGTTCTCTTCTCCTCAGTCATGGTGCGAATGTGTATCTGGAAACGCACGAGGGACAGCTTCCGATCGATCTCGCCACTGCAGCCGACACAAAACAGCTTTTGAAGGTAATTCTTATCTTACTTTGCCATAAATGATACCTTCTGAAGTAGGATTTCAAGTTGAAATCCAGTGTAATAAATGGATCCATTCTGTATTTCGCTCCTCATTTTTGAGTCTAAAACTGTGAAATGGATTAATAATTCATCCCATTGGGGCTCAGTGGATTCGTACATAACTTGATTTGCTTTTATTTATCTGTTTGATTACGTATTTATTTATTTGTTTATTTGATCATTTATTTACTTCAGCGTTTCGTGGCGGAAAAACATGAAAAAGTATCTAAGCATGACAACAAAAAGAGCAGAACTTTCATTGAGCTAGAGACCGAGCGAACAGACATTCAGTACGTAAGCCCCTGAAATTTGTAATGGAGAATAAAAACCTCAAGTTCTTTTTCGCCCCAAGTTTTACTTAACAAAAGGCAAGGAGCCAAATGAAGATTTGCTTATATTGCCTTTCTCAACCTGAAGTCGCGATGAAGTTTTTCGAAGTCGGATACGGGCGTAGTCCACTACTTTTGTAAACTCTACTTCCCCATTAAATTACCCGTCGGCAAGGTCTTTTTGTTAGAATTTTATGTTAAATGGTGATGGCATATTATCGAATGGCTATTCGGCTTATTAGTTCTTTGATCGCAATCTGTAGCTGCAGCACTCGTGAATCGTTCAGCTAAACAGTGTGCTCAAAAGACGTGCAGGTGGGCAGAGGTTTCGTTAATGCACCTTATTGTACCCGTTCGTCTATAGCTCATCCTTTATACCTGTTATGCTGGCTCTTTATACTTCTCAAAAAATAGCGCAGTGATCATATGCATTCATTCGAGGACGCAATGCCAACGAGCTTCAAGCACTTGCCAAACGTGCACATCGCGGCGACAGCAGATTCGCCAGCAACGAATGCAGCGCTCTCATCGATGGCGATGACCCCATGTGTGTTGAAACCAACTAGCAGCTGTTCCGGCGCGAACGATATCGGTGATGGGCCTGTTACTGCAGACGTAGCATGCACTGGCCAAGTTCGTTCCCCGTATCGCTTATATGTCCTCGTTTAAATGGATCTTCGCACTGAGGACAAAGCATATAAACTTCTTTTCAGTTTCACAGTTGTATTCCTGATGGAGTATTTTTCTGAACGGTCTAGTGATGTAATGAGTCGGTTATTCTTGTTTCTGCTTCTTGGCCGGATTTTAACTCTTTTTTAGCTCTCACCGATAACCAGAAATTTGCTTTAAAAGCTTTTACTTACCTGAGGTTGCTAATATACAGTTTCTTATATTCATGAAAAATTACTGATCTCAGGAAAGCTGTAGTTTTCCTCAACGAGAGCACCTATTCGGTGATGAAGGCTGATAGGCAAATAGTGGATGCGATTGCAGCTCCCTATCTCCATCCCCACCTCCCCAGCCATACTCTTTCCTTTACTCGACATTTCAAGTCTCACTGCTTATAACGGCCGCAGAGAAAATCCTTCCGGAACACAAAGGCGGAGGAAGATGAGTTTGCTAAAGACCAATTTCACATACCGATTTTCGGTCTTCAGAGGTCACTTCATAGCACTAAGAAAGCGGCAGCAGGCGCAATTTTCAGGCACAGTCATGCCAGCAAGCATCAACATTCTGTGGGTCGGATAACACGCCAGAAATGGGCATTTCACAGTTCCTCGCCATGATTGGATTAAGCAGTTTGGAAGGGCTGTTTATCAAAGAGGCGATCACACTCGATGTTCTCGCCGGTATGACACACGATGATCTGAAGAGTTTGGGCATCGCCGCTTTCGGAACTCGGTTCCTTCTTCTCAAAAATATTGAGAAGCTTGCACGTGGTAACGCCGGTTAGTAAATTTACTTTCCAGAATATATAGTTTTATGAAAGTATGAAGCAGAGAGCTTATGGATTTGCAGGCTCTTTCTTTTCGAAGTGCAGCATCTATCCGATGTCATTTTCTCGAGTAATTGAAGCAGTCGCCATCACTGTGTACACAACCTTCATTTGGTCTCCGCTGTAATAAATGGTATTGCGCTTCCAGACGCGGACATATAATCGGAGGGAAATTTTCCGGTCATGTCGTTCGTATCATAGACCGTTTAAGACGGAAAGATGAAAATCGTCGGCGATAAAGCTTTCAGACTAACTAATTGTTGAACAGTTGCTGAGCATTTTTAAAATGATATTGCTCTGCAGTAAACGACTGCTAGTTTGCATCCCCAAATCATCTCATTATAGGAAAAGGCAAGGAGTATTTGCTGAAATGAATAGCAAGATGTAGGCAGAGATTTACAGCGGAATGCTGAAGCGTAGAAACATGTAAATGAAATGATGGAAAACCTAAAAAAACATCAGAAAAAGAACAGTTGAACGGAAATCAGTGCAATCCTTTGCCGAGCGGAAATCGAGGCAAGAGAGAGAAAAGAGAATGGATGCTCGCCGACTAAGATTTCAATAGGCGCTAATTGAATCTGCGTTTGAATGTCGAAGCATATTTCACTAGAAGATGAGAAACCACAAAAGTTAGTAACTGTATTGGTAGAAGAATTCCGTACAAAAGCTTGGTATGAACTTTAATGTGACTGTGGCAGAAGGTATGCTTTATATTGTATTGTTAGTGTTATATGGTTGTATTTCATGCAGAATGTTTCTTCACGCTGCGTCATTATTTGCAGCCGGTTGTTCAATGACGACTTTTACAAAAGGACCGTCTGGATTTATCGGAACGGTACTGGTGCCGTTGTGTTCGTGGCATTCAGAATTCCAAAGTGTCGAGGAGGGCATGAACGCCACTTTGGTCGTTCATAATGATTCGACGGGCTTGGGCGGTATCTACACGCGCTTCAGTGTCGTTGAAGTACAGAAAGTTCTCAACAAGAGACTTCGTGAGAAGTAGGTCAACGTAGTTAATCGTTAGTGGTGTTGCTGACCGGCATTGATCACTTCGAGCAAAGAGCGTCCCATTCGTCCTTACTGATTTTGCGTTCGGTGTGCCATTGGTTACAACAGCCATATCCTCCGAGTTAAAAATTTGTCTCTCAGTTGATAGTAGTAAGTGCATCATCTATGCACATAAAATAACACCGATTGGGAAGGGCTCTTTAAATGGCTGCAATAAGAATAAGCTGGAAGGGAATAAGGGAGAGAGGGATTATGCCAGTATTCATGCAGTAGAGCAGTGTGGCGTATAACTTCTTAAAAAAAACCATGAAATTTTAGAGAGGAGTCTTGGCTCTTCGTCTACACGTTTCGTTCCCCAATCAAAGTTGACTTCACTTAGGTGATTATCGGAAACGATAAAAGTTCCGAAGTATTTCTTTGCTAACGACGTTAACTTTTGCGCATCCTCCAAATTGTTATTGAAACGTATTGTCGGCTTGCCACGTAAGACCTCGGCGAACATTAATGTATCGCCTGTAGTATTGCTGGAGGCGGATAAACATGTTCGGTGCCAACATGTGTTGAGATGTACTTATCGGGACTTTGAGTTTATCATTCGGAGTCACTACGGAGCAGCTCCAGTCGTTGTACTGCGTCGATGAAAGCTTTTAGGTACATGCGCCGCCGTGCTGATATTGCCGAAGAGAACGACGGAGAGCCGAATGAGAAGATGTTGTACCACGGCTCACCGTTTATTCATTCGATTGTGGAGAAGGGATTTGACGAACGTTACTCGTATATGGGCGGCATGTTTGGCGCTGGTATATCGCCTTCTATATTCTATTGTTATCTGTTGCATCTTAGTGTGTGAATGTGGTTGAAGCTTTGGAAAGGTTCGATGTACGCTCAAATTTAAGCTATATGGAAGATTTGCGTCAATAAGAATTTTTCAGTGGTCTGTCTAGTCAGGCAATCAAGTTAGTCGTTCAGGATGAATGCTGAGGGTAATGCATGCGTCAATGGAAGGTTTTCCTGTGTAATAGTAATGTGGGTGAACTTTGCTGACAAATTCGTTTTGTTTTTAGGGATATATTTCGCAGAGCACTCAAGCAAAAGCAACCAGTACGTGTATGGGATTGGTGGGAGTGGATGCCCGAAGCATAAGGATCGGTCGTGTTACGAATGCGTCAGGAATCTGCTGTTGTGCCGCGTGGCGTTAGGCAAATGCTTTGCTCACGTGAGTGCTCAAGAAAGAACTCGTTTTCTTATGGTTCTGAAGAGAGGGGTATGTGCGCTTAAAAAAGAGAGTGTAATCTTTTAATGCAGTGTAATTAGAGTTGGAAAGACGTGCGCGGTAATTGTGGTGCTCACTTACCGTGTGTGTCTGTTGCAGCGCGGGCTTTATCCATTGATAATAATAACTTTGAGTTTGTCATCGAATGTTAGCGAAATATGAGTCTTCCCTTCATCTTTTTTTAAAACCTAACCGTTGGGGGTGGGGGGGGGTGGAGGGGATGGGGATGGGGACGACCGCGCTGTTCTTTTGCACTTGTTTCTGATGACCGTCATTGCCGAATGCCAACTTCCTCATTTTTACTCGTTTATCGTTGATGCGATGAAGAAATTTTTTGACCATTAGTGAGATCGGCTGTTCTCCAGAGTGCTCATGTTATCTACACTCTAGAGTTTAGGGTGGAGGGGTATTTCAGGTTAGCATTTCAGTGTTCAGTTTGAAAACTTGTGTATACAAACGGAGCACAAATCGCCTAAAGAATTTTTTTCTGCCCGAAAATCTGTGTAGTTCTGATTTGAATTATAAGAAAAAGAAAGAAGGGAATGGGAATTTACAGACGACGTCGAGTAAAATGGCTCACTCACACGCCTGGCCATCATTCGGTTATGGGTCGACCGTGTATTGGTGGTCT
This sequence comes from Ascaris suum, assembly GCA_013433145.1. NCBI lineage: Eukaryota > Metazoa > Nematoda > Chromadorea > Rhabditida > Ascarididae > Ascaris > Ascaris suum. The sequence continues at coordinate 3,754,674 of CM024187.1, forward strand.
AAACTATCCGGAATACGTTATATATCGTGGAGAGCAGGTAATATTTCTTATCTTTTTAATGTGTTACTTGCTATTTGTCTCAGAACGCTTATCGAATCTGTGTATTTTCGAGTATGGGATATGATTCGTTTAGTAGACAGAGCGGGATTAGTGTAGCGATGCCGATATATAGCCGGGGGTAGCATATTTGAGTTCCGAGGACGAGGGAGGGGTATTGTCGTTTCGTCTGCGTGTATATGCGTCATTTCACAAGCAGAATATCAATAAAAGGAATTTCCTTGGTGAATTAAAAATTGCTGAAGTAATAATGACTACTACAACAAGTAAGTAGTAGTCATTCAAATACAGGATACGTCTCCAGTTTGAATTAGAAATTGCCTTTAAGTAGTGAATTATTACCGCCCAATTCTCATCTCGCTGGTGTGAGTATTTTCAAAGACCCTATTCCTGACTGAGTAGATCGCGAGAAAATTATTTTGGGAACTATGCACTTGTTGAGATGCGCGAAACGAAAATGAGCGCTTCCTTGCTTGAACTTTAAATGTAGGTAAAATGGCGCCAACGCTGCACTTATTGACAGTACTGTATGGGACGTTCCAGTCTAACTAGCAGGTCACGCAGCAGTTGCATTTCCAGCAGACAGTATGGCAGCGAGCAGTTAGAAAATGAGATGAAGGCAATGTTTTCATATTACATCTACCATTTCAACATTATTTAACGTTTCAATGTTATGTGCTCATTTGTTAGGTGCGTTTTGTTTGCTAGAAAGCTGTGGCTTAACTGAATTACTGAGCCAATTGCTGAGTGACTGGCAGGACGTTGTATGGCGCCGAAAGTTGGCGTGCTTTTAGCTGCGTTTCTGAATTAATTTCTCAAATGATTGTTTTTGTAGGCCTATCCGGAGTATGTAATTGTCTACCGCCTTTCGAGAGCTGAAGCGTGAACGACGGGTTACAATGGGAAGCAGCGATCTTCACTTTCCTTTTTCTCGCTTTCTCATGTGTTTTCGATTGTCTTCACTGCGAGTGTCTCCCGTCCGCATTTCCAAAATATCGTGCGATCTTCTTCCTCTCCTCCATTTCCCATCTCCCCCCCCCCCCCCCGACCGTCCCCGAAATACGAGTATTGGTGATCTTTCTTTTTTGTTGTTTTGAGTATTTAGGTATATAAACTGTTGATTTGTAACTGCAATGCTGTTTTCTTTACCATACCATATGCACATTATTCCCCGGCATTGCTGTTAACCTAAATTGGCATCAACTGCACGCAGTGTTTGGCAAATACCGCTGAATGTCATGAGGGTGTATTTTGAGGATTCGAAGGCGTTGAACACATGCCCTTCATCTCCTTACCGTCAGCATCTCTTTTGGTAATACAATCGACGACTTTTTATCAGCATTTGTGCTCACCTCGGAAACAGTTTGATAATAATGACTAGACTTCTTAACATCGTAGTGGTGTGTTTTTTGTATACTACTCTAAAAACATTTTTCGAAGATGCTAATATCTGTCTTCATATTGTTTGCCGGCGAAAGGTCGGGAGGAGGGAGGAAGGGGGAAGGGTGAGGCGAAATCCTTGTTTCTTAAAAAGTGGCAACCGTTGAGCTTCTGTGATGAATCACCAGTGAGTAGACGTTCTTTTATATATTCTCGTATAAAAATTCTTCATTGCTTTGGCTCGGCTTCTAACTTTTGTTCATTCGTTTTGTTCCGATTTCAACACACCCTTTCCTATACACCCTCGTACTTCTTTCTTGAACATATTGGAGTTTATTTCTAAAACTAAGATGAAAAGGATTTTTCACAGGCATTATATAGAACCGGAATTTGTGTTGCTCTTATTTTGCAACCATTTCGCTTATTGAAACAAAGACGAGGATAAGTTTGTTATTTGGATTCTAATTCTCAATCGTCTTAAGCTCTTAGAGAACGTAATTTGGACGTTGATAACGTTTAAAATGATATTTTCCCTTAATGCTGATGGAATAGTTGAGAAGCTGAATTTGATTGGTTTATTGCATTCCATCGTTGAAAAAAGAAACAAACAGTCGTTTAGCACCATTGATGTAATATTTTGTGTGTAGATTTGTTTTGAGAGCAAACAGAATTCATAAATTACAAAGCACATAAATGGGGTGCGGGTAAGGGAAAGTGGGAGACACTCGCAGATGACACGGTGGCGTTCTTTGACTCTTTCTACAGGTAATACGACGATGCCGTGTAGTTTTCTTACGGATCTCTGGACGGGGAAGTTATTTGTATTGTGATCGTGTTTTCAGTTTCAAATATTGCGAGGAGATAAAGATGGGTTGCGATTGTTGTTTCAGAATGATCGAATAGGTAGATAGACAACTGGAATCGAGTGACTCTTAAAGCTTTGAGGTGATTCCAACAAGATTTCATGAAAGAATTGCGCGCCTGCACAGGCGACATTTCCGCCAACCTGTATGAGAGTTTATGAGCGACGAAGTGAATGAGTTGGAAAGACAGACGCAGCAAAAAAATGGGAAATGAGCGACCATGTCGGGAGTGATAGTGTGGCGCGTTCTGCATTTCAGTCGATGACAGACCGGTCGGCTGTGTAAATGCCGAAGATAGAGTATGGTGCAGCGTGCTTAGTTCTTTTCTTTTGCCGACCAACGGGATCGTGAATGCAGTAGAAATGAAGAAATTGTAGTCGTATGCCGCGGTGTTTGCAATTGGCTCAAGCCGTCGTGAACGGTGTACCATTGAAGCTGTGCCGCCTTAGTAGGTGGTACGACTGTCAGTGAATTTGAGGGAAGGAACATTAAAGCAATACGGAAAAAAAAATGCAAATCTGAGATTGCTGTTACCTTAGCGTCCTTTTTCCATTTATATCTCGACCTGAGATCTCTAGCCAGGAAGTACTGGAATATTTATGGTTCGATGTTTAATGCATAAGATTGCCTCAGGGACCACTTTTTAGAGCGATTAAGGTCGATCCAAGTTGAATGTTAATAGCGGTCACATGCCCTTGAAGTTAGTCTCTTAATGTGCTCTTACTGTGCAGATTACAGTGATTTAAATAAAGGAATCAAAATTCGCTTTTCATACGTCGTTTCTAGCTGAATAGAACCAGAAATTAGACCACCGTGTTACGGCATTCTCCTCACCCTGTTCCTTCGCAGCTGTGTGAGGCCCGCACAGTTTTGCATATATCACTTCTGGAGGTTTGTCCATTGTCTCTTTGTCGTGGAATGGTTTAACAGAGTTTGCACTGATCTATGGAACATCTCTTACTTCGCAATTGAAGTGAGAAAGTGATCGTCGAGCGTTTTTGATCGTTGGGTTTGCGCTGGCAGTTTACATGTTTCCGAACAACTGTCGTTTGACCTTCGTAAGGCCATAAGTTTTCCCCATTCGCTTCAGCGGTGCCAATATCGTACGTAGACGTTGGTTTTATACGGTAAAATGACTAAATAAGACTTATATGCGTGCTGATCGCTTTGATTGTAGTTGAACGTAGGATGCCATAGTTTTTAGAATAGATAACATTTTGCAGGAAACTGAAGAATAAAGGCAGCATATTTCGTTCTACAGACAATTAAAGATATGCATATTATAGCATGGTAAGTCCACTTCTCTTGAATATGAGTCGCTCTTCTGTTGCCAGCGCGAATACATCTCTCCCAACCCCTGGATCGGGTTGAAAGTTGCTTCCACATGCACATCTCCCACGACCCTGATATTAATTGCTCACAAATCCAGGTGTTCATTTCTCGTGCCTTGGTATATCGAAACGTTTGTAGTAGAGGGGACTTATATCAAAAGCGTTAATCGATATGGCATATATCTGAAACGAAGGAAGTGGATTTTATCACAGCCCAGGTGGGCCTGCATTTGTGATCGGAGAATGACGAAGGATGTATTCGAACGTGCATTGTGAGGCTGATATTTCTTAGGGCTGCGGGATAGGGGGAGGGCTTTTTTACAATAATGTGGACGATCTTATTTGCAGAATGAAAAGTTTTGGCCATAAAATAACTTATGTAATCTGCAGAAGAAGCAGCACCTTGGCATATTCCACTGCAATCAGCAGCCATGTGGAACCGTAATCAAAGCTGCAGTCGGCTGGTGGTAAACGGTGTTAGTGAAAACTTATTACAACAGTGTTAGTGAAAACGTTTTAGAAATTATTAAAACTTTTTTTCCAAAGAGGAAACTGATTTTCCGGTTATACGTCTAGATGGACAATTATCAGTGTTTTGCCATGCATCACTGACTGATTTGCACATATGGTGATCAACGTGATCGGACCACTTGGTCTACGCATATGGTCCAGTCTTTCAATCGGCCCTAAATGGTCTGCATATACAATCCGGTCTTTCGGCCCCATCTGATCTGTGATACGACCCAGTCTTTCGGTCCCATTCGATCTATGCGTATGACACAGTCTTGCGGCCTTAATTGATCTGGTGATCCAGTCTTTCGGTTAAGCGTGTGATTCATGGGCGGATTGGCTATTGGCGCCAGTAGAGGCCTTATTTGCACACGATCGATGCTTCTGTCATTTTGCAACGTTTGCATGTCACTGTGCGCTTGTGTGTGCTAGTCGTTGTGATGATTTTCGTGGAGCGGTTTCTCTTGCTTTGAAAAAGAAGAAGTCCCAGTGTTTACGCACAAGTTTATTTAGTTGTAGTCACTAGGCCTTTTTTAACCTTATGTGGATTTTTTGCTTCATATAAATTTACTTATAAATCGCAGGTGTGTTGACATAGATAAAGGTACAGTAATATCTGTTGACATAGGTAAAGGTACAGTAATATCTATGTGTTTCACACCGGTATTATTCCACCAGTTTTCGCTGGAATATTTGAGACGTAAAAGTAGACAAAGTTTTCGAAAAAGAAATTATTGAACTATTAGGAGATTCACTTTCCAGTAGATGACCGCCCCCATCCCACTTCCAACTTCTCACCTTCGACCCCCCTCCCCGCTCTCCCTCCCTTCAATATTTACCGTCAACTTTAGTGGTAAGTAGTGAGAAGCAGTGATAGTCGCACTGTTTTCAGCGCAAACCCGTTTAGCTGCATGGTTGAACTCATTCTCTTAAACGCATTCGTTAATGCGGGTTTGATGTAATCGTTAGACACTTTTTAATCCGTTTTGGGGTATTATTTTACTACATCAACGAAAGTACCAACTTCTAATGTGAGCTAAACCCAGTCTCCACCTCAAGCGTGACTGCCTTTTAAGTGAATGGTCTTATAATTGCGAAAAATTTGAGCACTCTGTCGTGAATTTATGACTCTCGAGCTCATTGTTGTAGTTTGAGGAATTCGTGCCGCTTGATAGGCTTTTGGGAGAAGGCAGTTCAGATATGGAGATACCATACCGTGATGATGAAGATTTTGATCGCCGTGGTTCGTACAGCCCTGAAGAGGTTGGTTTCTTAATAGTACGTACAGCACTCGTTCCCAATTTGCAAATTAGATTTCCTTCTGCTTCTCTCGAAGTTTGCTGAAAATGGTCATAACCGTCACAAAGAAAGGACGTAACCGAAGAAAGAGAGCCTTAGAATGATGTTGTTTAATGATGGATCTGAGGGAGGGTTTAGTGACGAGCGGATGGAGGGCGCTATGAGAATACTGGCCAACGGAGTTTTCAGCAAATCGATGCGATTCTATTGGCAAATATTTGCAGCAGTTCCTCTCTCATTTCGTTGAACGCCGCTTATAACGATATGTGCGTTGAGAATTTGTAACTGCTGCTTTCACATCATAACTCTACAACGTCAAGTTATCTTGAGGAAGCAGCTAAATATCTGTGTAAGAAGACCAATTATTATAGGATGGTGCATTCCAATCAGATAGAAAACAACAGTGATTAAGTATAGATGGCGACCGTGAAAATATGAGTGATTTTTTTGTTAAGCGGTTGGTATATTATGCAGGCTGCAGAGCCGCTGAAGCGCCTCAACAGCAGTATGGAGGGCAGCCGTGTTGCCTCATTCAAGGACAGTAGGCTAGAGCCAGTTCGACCCGCAAGAGTCAGGTGAAATTCTTGCAACTTTTATAAAAGGAGCTGTCATTTCCCAGTTTGATGCAATGAAATTTTATGATTATTCGCTACTTTAAGCGACGATGGCGAGTAAACACGCATGGGCATGCCCATCATGAGGTATTATTCGCAGGAGAGAACGAAGGTTTGGGGGTGGAAGTCAAGTGAGAGCGAAATGAAACCGGAAGTCCCCCTCCGTTCTAAGTAGCCCTGCTTGTCCACACCCTTCGCGCAGCATTGTGATGGCGAGTGAATACGCCGCATGCGTCTGCTCGCCACTCGCAGTCGTACGCGATGATGTAAAAATTTGAAGCCAGAAGTTGTTACCTTAATTAATCATTGGGCTGTTTAAATTTTCAAGAGCTCAGCATGCTTGCGCCTTCTAAAATTTTGCAATTCTGCACGTCAGCAGGAAGAGACGAGAGGGGAGGGATGTTGCGATTGTTGGATGCCAGCTTGATCAACCTTCCAAATTTCTCATTGGCGTCCCGTGAACTCCGCACATAGCCAACATTCCTCCCATCGCTGTAATCCGCGTCAGTTCACATCTTCCCATCACGACGGCTAGTGGTTATGGAAGAATTCCCTGTTATATTTGTTGTGAAAGCGAGGTAGCTATTATTTGGCTAGTTTTTGGCTCTCTCCTTCGGCCGTACCTCCTCACTTTTTACGTCATGATGATGAACATAAACGAAGTTGAAGTTCCTTAACTTCGATCTTTTGTATATGTATGCAAGGACGCTGGGCGTTGTAACGGTTTTTATGAGCTGACGACGCTTGGGATATGAAGGACATCACTTCAGAGTAGTTATCGGTGATGCGCATACGTAGATGCGCTAGTGCTTGCCATGGAGAGGCCAGTTCAACGGATCGCATGCATTTGCGTTGGGACTTCCTCTCGCTGCTCTCCACCTTACAGGATAAGCGGTCAGCGGAAACACCGAGTGCCTTCTAAAATTTAAAGGAAAAGTAGAAATGTAGTTAGTGCAGTTATGGAACGATACTTCAAATGATTTCGCTGCTTCTCAAGATCGCTTTAATTGAGTGAACAGATTCGGTGGGAAATTTCTCATAGAAAATTCGATTATTGAAGCATTTATGCGAGCTTCGATGGCTTCCTTTCTAGGTAAGGTTTTCAATTTATGCCGACTCTTGGCGCTAACCATCACACGACTTATTATTGTTTCCTCTTGCCTTTATCACGTTTTGATTTTTTTAAAAATTATTTTGCCCGAATTTTGCTCGTTAAGGGAGAATACTCCATCATTCTGGCAGAGATTTCTGGCTCGAGTGCAAGCGTTCAAGGATTTCCTCTCAGTCCATTACTGCCCATTCCTTGATAATATCTCTGCTACCGTGTTTCTTATAATCATCATCGTTATCATATTGGCGCTTCTCGCTATAATTGCGATCGTAGTCGCTCTCGCTGCTGCGTCATCAAAGGTATGCTTTCCACTATCTCTCGACGTGAACTATTTTGTAAAGGAAGGCAGTGTTTCTATGGCTTTTGGGGTTCACGCAAGAGGGTGGGAGGAGGACGCACGGAGAGGCGAGAACGTAGGCGCCACTAACGTGCTGCTTTCCTATACTGTAGTATGTCGTGTTTGCTTTCGTTCTTACTGGCTGTGTTATGGGCGACTTCTCATCATTTAGGGTTATGCAATTCCATCACTCTGATGGACGAAATAGTTTGTCATATAGATAGGTTATATGTTTATTTTCGCAGCAAAAAAGCTAATCAGGTCCTTCCACTACATTTACGTTTTCTTCCTTAAGTGGATAGCAGATATGGGCTTTTTTTTTCGGGATAGGAATTAGGGAGGAAGCGGGAGAAGGAAAAAGATCTTCTACTGAGAGATGGCTTGTGATCTTGATTACAGAATGAACGATAGGCCTGGGCCGGAGCGTTTTTGAAATGATTCGTTGTTCAGAAACAGGAGCCGCACTCGTTGCTTCAAATGCAGCGGACGCACACGAATTGGCCTCACGTAGAGGGCGAGAATCCGCTATCTTTGAAACTGGTTTCATCAAAAGCGCTATTGCCCCCCAACGTTAGCTTCTGCGATGGCTTCGGCTTTTCGTGTACCAGCCTTCCGGTGCATTCTTATTTCTTTTTTTTTTCGTTTTCTATTAGACAGCAAAGGAATATGACTGGACAGTCGTGATTAGAAAAGTATATATGGCTTGTAAGGATTCATTTGTACAAGCAAATGATCTCGGTTATGTTTTACAGTTGTAACCTTCACTTTGCCATTTAATCACTGTTTCCAGGCATTTAATATGTACCTTTAAGAGCCTCGTGATTGGAACATTGCAACGATGTGACGGTGTGGTTGATTGTCCGGATGGGAGCGACGAAGTAGGCTGCAAAGGTACGGTTGCTTATGGATTAGTTAATGTTGTTTTGACTCAACGTTGCACTAGGACTTTGGTGCTTTAACGGTGCAGGCTGTGGCTAATGAAATAATGTGTGGTGTAATTTAGAAGCGCGTTTAATAAATCGTCAGATGCATGCTGCTGAGTACGGTGGGTTCATTTTCCGTCCAAACGAAAAAGTAGCAAGTCTCGTTGGAAGAAAAAATCTCTATAACTTCGTCTGTCCAATCGATCTGATTCGGTGCTAACGGCTGGTCATTCAGGAATAGTGCCCGACCGCGATTTAAAGATTTATATGCGTTTTGAGGGCGTCACGAATTGTTTTGATTTCAGTGTGTCAGACGGTGTTCAGCTGTAATGTGGCTTCGTCGCGCAACAAGCCTGCACATTTGGTGTGCCTGCGTGGATCGAGCATTTCTGATGGAGTGAAGGACTGTGCCGACAACAGTGATGAATCACGGTTTCGTCGTAAGTTTTATTTCATTTCACATCAGCTTAGCCGATCTGTTTCCAACAGTTTGTCCCATTTTGTAGTTTTGCTTCAGTTGATGCTTAATCGCAATTTAATTCAGCGGCATCTGGTAACCGGGTGGTATCGGCTTATAGTAGTAGCTGCCACTCTGACTTTCCGTCGAGGTGATGGCAACGTAATTTCTACGCGAGTCATGGCCAAGTAGGGCTACGTGGGTTGGTTGGTTCCGAATTTGCGTTTTTTAAGGGTTTCATTAGCTGTGAGCAGAAGTTACCAACTTTCGCATTGCGTTGCGCTACTGAATGAATTGCAGGCAAGAAATGCGCTGAGGAGGAATTTCGATGCCATGGAACTGACGTCTGTCTACCGTCCGAGTTGTTATGCGACGGCGATGCGCACTGTAGAGGAGGTGAAGACGAGCTACAGTGCGAGGGTAAATGTCGAACAGGATCTAGATGGTGTGATCTGTCAAAAAGGTGCATTCCCAAGTGGCAGATTTGTGACGGCATCACAACTGCGCCGATGGAACTGACGAGAAGGTCTGCTATCGTTTGTGCTTTGCTTTTTTATGTAAGCGATTTTTATGCTTCTTCCACAATGTAAAATATAGTCGAAGAAAATGTTATTCGCTTGCTAATCGATTGGGCTCCATTTGTATTTCGTGGGAAGTGAGTGCATCTCAGAAATATCAATCGGTTCTCGTCTGAAAGCACTTAATTGAAGTAGAATTTCGATTGCACTCGAAAGAAATAAAAGTAATTCGAGGCTGCTTGCTTTCAGAGATGTCTTCCCCTTCCTGACTACGGTTACTGTTTTTAAATAGGAGCCACATGATGCATCGAAATCAGGGTGGAAAAAAATTCTTTGTATGCCACGTTTCGGTTCTTTGAGGTGTTGTATAGTACTTCGAAGTAAACTTAAAGAGCCGAGATATCGCACATACAGAGTTTTTTCTCATCTCTATTCTGATTCTTATATGGTTCGGAAAGATATCAATTGAAAGCTGAATTCCGGTCAGTGAGGGCTAAATAAGTCTCGGTTTGCAATCGAACTTCCGTCATTACCACTGACGTCCGATGTTAGCTAACGAGTAGGCACATCTAGGCGCACGCGTTATGTTGCATTTTTGGGGAACTCTAATTGCATACGAGTGCATTCAGTGAAATAATTTGCAGATGTTCTTTCCAATTTGTTATTTGGAGCGTTATTTGGAAGGTAATCACAAGTTGTACGAGTATAGCACATTTGAAGATTCGAAAGCATTTCTAGGAAGTAATCCGTTTTTCTAGGGAATGGAAGAGAATTTTTGGTTTGATCATTATGTGATGCTGCAAAAAGTGGTCTATAGAAGTTAGTTGTATGGATGCTGAGAAAAAACCACCAATAAGTGTCGCATAACCTTGTTGGAGCAAAACTAATTTAGTCGGATGCGTTCAGCTTAGCAAACTCGTTCGCGTCTGTTTTTTAACTTTTTATTGATGTGTGAGTTGTATTTGAGGCGGATTTTTTTTTTCAGAACTGTAGCTGTAGGGAGTGCTCGGGAAATGGGAAGGCATTGTGCAAAAACTCGAAAATCTGCCTCGATCGATCGCGTATTTGTGACGGTATCGTTGACTGTCCCTAACGGTGATGACGAATCGCAATGTCCTGGTAGCTGCCCTCGACCTCCGTCTTACATCATGGTCTGCAATCTTACTTCACAGTTTTAGGTTTGTTGATGAGTGTGAGAGTTCTGGCATTTTCCATTAGTTACTTTTCGTTTGCCTGAGTTGTATACGCTGTTTTTGTAAGTGCCTCTTCATTTTCAACGTTCGCATGCTCGAGTCTTATTGCCATCTCGTGGAGTTTGAAGTTGTGTCTCGCTGCATAAGCAGTTGCGGGATTGTGATGTGTAGCTGGAAAGTATTCTTCAGAGCGTTCTCTTAAAATTCTTTTTGTGAAGTAGGGCATATTTGCAGTTTTGACGAAATTGTGGCAAAGTCAAATTTCACCATTGCATCCTTCGAAGGTTTCAGGGTGTGAGCGTCGTTTATGTCTGCACGGATTGGTCGGTAGAATGCTACTGAAAGCATTGGAATGTAGAAAAGAACTTCATATCGACAGTACGGAGAAGAGAAAGAAATAAGAAACCACCAGTAGATGTGATATGTTCCGGTTTGCTTCCACTAATTGCTGTGTTACTTCGTCTTTCTGAAAGCGACGTTTGTAGGATCGCGATATGCTACTGTGTTCCGATGGAAGGTACTATAACCGGAAGTACGCATGCAGCGGTCTTCTAAAACAATGTCAGGACAAATGCTCAAATTGTGATTTAGAGGTCGCTTTCACGTGCAAAAACAATAAATGCATTCCAAGGGCTTCGGTATGCCTGTTTGTTTTCCAAAAAGACATAAACCAGTATTCCATAAGCTCCACACGAAAGTAATGCTTCGTGAAATCGCTGAGATTTATTTGTGAAATTTCTTCATGGGTGCTGATTTGTGAATGCAATCTTTTCGATTGCTTTTTTAAAATTTGTTCTCGGAAAGGTTTTTAGCGGACGATAATGGAGTTGACTTAATGTACATGCAGCATTGTGTGGTTTGCTTTAATTATCTCCGAATTCCCATTGTTTTACAGACGAATATTTTAGTTACTGGGGAGCGAGTATGCATTCAACGGTGTAATGGAATGTTTAATTATCCTTACTTGCATAGACTCCGTATATTCTGGTCCTAATTTCCGATTAGTTTGCTTCTCGGAACTGTTGTTATGTTTTATCAGCGATATTGTTGCTTGAGGTATGCGATGGGCTTAACGATTGCGGTGATTCTTCGGATGAGGAGGATTGCGGCTGTGCCGCAATGAAGAAGCTCGGCGAAGTAACACAGTGTGGAAGTGCCTCCGGAAATGCCGTCGTCAAGTGCATTCCAGCGGTGGCTTCTTTCCCTCATGCTCTTTTGAGTAATCGTAGTTAGAGCAGCTCAAAAATTGGATCCATATTGCTGATTCTGAGTGTTGACTGAGAGCGAGAAAAACAAACGCGTGATAAAGGATAAAGGATATAGTTTTTGCATCGTTCCGAAGCTGTTAATTCCATAAAGATCTTTGGTTGAACAGTACTGATGGAACAACTAGCGTGATCGTTTCTTGCAGAATTGCTAGATAAGTCTAGCAGTGTCCATAAGAACGTTTCAGCTCAGTGTTGCGTTTGAAGGACATTTTGAAGAATATTTTGCTTTCGAAGGTTATTCCAATCTACCAAAAAGCCAGCAGAAGAGGCGCGACAAGTGCAGGTCTATAAACCTTCCTTTATCTTAAGACCCACAAAGGTTGTTTCAGTCACGTCGTTGCGATGGTTATGAGGACTGTCCAGGAGGCGATGATGAGAGAAATTGTGACAATTGTAGCGGAAATCCGAATGCCATCTATTGTAATTTGACACGTACCTGCTATCCGAGCACGAAAAGATGCGACGGATTTGAGGACTGCCCCAACGGAATCGACGAGAAGGATTGCACTTGTGAAGGTTGGTCTCGTCAGTGTACTGGACTATAAGTACAGACGTAGAAAAAAAACACCTCGTCGCATTTCTTGAAGGTTTACGATCTAGAGTCTTTTCCACTATGGATTCCACGTATCGGATGTACATTAGAACTGTTCCTTTGAATCGCCAGCGCATAGTATTTTACACCGGCGTTTAAGCTGAGTCAATTTGCCCACAGTTTAATGGGCAGTCGAAACTACTGAGATGCGTCATTTCACACGCTTTATCGATGTCTCCTTTATGCGAGATTCAGCAGTCTGTAGAAGTAATGATCTTCTTAGCAAAACACATGTTGCTTGCGTTGGAGGAGGAGTCTTTTGCGTGGGGCGTAGCTCATACGGTGTTTTGTGTTATGGCGCTTGTCTGAGAAGAAGTTGGCCACTGCCAATTTTTGGTAAATATCATCGTTATTCGCGATTATACTCAAAGTTTCACCACTCGATTTTGGATTGGATATCATGTTATAATAAATCATTGTTCTTTATTAGAGCGAAAACGTTTCGGATATGCAAATTTTCAATGAAATTTATAAGCAGTTTTATTGCAGAGTGCGGTAAACAGCCTTATCCGATGTACATGTGTTCTGGTTCGGCACGCTGCTTCCCTCGTTCACGCGTTTGTTCACCATTTTCGCGTTGTCCAGATGCCACCGAGATTGATAAGCTTTTCTGCGCTAATAAGGCTCGTACTTCTTACTTCGGCCTCTAGATGCTTATCTGCCTTCTTCAATTGTCGTTGATTTTACTTTTGTGAAGGACGCATGGCTAAATAAGATGTCGTTTTGAGCTGCCTTCAAATTGGGATAGGATGTGTATGCCATAAATTTACTTAGGAGGAATGAAACCTCAGACGATACGTTTGAAGAATTCACATGGGCGGGCAGATGTTGCATTTATGGATAATGCTACTTACCTCGGTGTGTCGCATGGGTCCAGTTTCGAATACTGGATCAAGATTTAAGGTGCTCGAAGAAACAAGCGGCTTCCACTGGACTTAGTAAAAGGTAACTGCCCGGAAGCGGTAGTGAGAAGCTAGTGGCAACAGCTCTCTGAAATTTATTGGTGCGCATACCGCTCTTCTCTGTCAGTGCGCTTGTTCTATTATTTCTCCTTTCGTCAGCATATCCTGCAATAGTGACTTTACCCGTATTTCTGATGCTTCTGTTTCTTCTGAAAATTTCAGCCCTTCTTCGAGTCCTCCATTCGCACTTTTCTTCCGCTCATTTCGTCACTTTCCGTTTTTTTTCTTTTGAGTTTGTTTCAGTTTTATTGTGCTGCTTGCAGCAAATCTGCCTTCTTTTTATTCGCCTTAAAAAGATCTATGTGCACACTTTTGATAAGGGTAATGCATCCGCATTTTGGTGCCTTAGTGGTTTATCTGTGATCTCAGCATTATTCCGCATTCACCGTGAAGACACTGCTATACCGTGCTGTTTTCGCACCTGTTCCTAATTGCTTTATTTTGCACAATTCTATTTGCGAGTTGTCGCAACGTTTTAATCAATAAAAGTTGATGTTTTGCACTTTTAACATTAGTCTCTATGATTTTGCAGTGCAGATGGTTGGTGTGATTATCCGGTCAATGCATTCAATGGACTGCTCACAAAACTTTGACATAGGCGTAATCTAAGATCTGAGGTAGTTCATTCTTCCTCTGTCCCTGTTTCTTCAAGTCCAAAGAGAATGCCTTGGATCTCTCCATTCCTTGAACATTTCTGTGTTCGTTAAGACCGACAAATGAAGAAGGAAGGGCAGACTGTAACCCCATACCGGTATTAAAGGCTCTTGTGACAGGGAGATAGGCCGTGGCGTCTGGTGGCGTGTTGTAGGCAGAGAGCACATTTTTTTTAGTACATCAAGTGCTAGCGCGCGAGAATACCTGTGTAGTGATGTCGTACTCGGCACCTAACTGCCATGTTTCCCCAAGTAGGCTTCGATTACTCGACGATCTGTTGGAGCTGAAGAATAGGTTATTTATAGAATTTTAATAATTATTTTAAATACCAAGAAGCTGTGTAGGTTGTTTTGTTCTAGAGTGTCATCATACTTTTGATTCTTTCTTAAACCCTAAAAGTAGACCTTTTGGCCCGTAGTTTGTTACAGGTGAAGGATAGTTTCTATGAACTCTTGGTCCTGTGCGTCCTAGGAGTGACGCAACCTCTGGAGTGGTGGTGGTGACATCCGCGCAGTGATATCGTTTGATATTCTTTTCAATGTTTTGATGGATACTTGCGGTGAGACCTTTGCATCATACAATTTAAGATGTGACAACCTATTTCTTAGGTCATCTTCCAGGTGGATATGCTTTCTTTGATAACATCCCGGCCAAGAACTGTTGCAATGACATTACTGCATGAGTTGATGCTGCTGTATCCATCTCACGCTCCAGAATCGCATATTGCTGAATGAAGAGGCATGTTTATGCTAGCGTCCAGTGCTTACTTCACATCCACGGAAATGTGCAAGCGCCAAGGAAAGTAAGCACCAATTAACTCTATATTCAAATTTTGGTCGATATTCATGCACTGGCAGAAAAAAAGTGAAAGACGTCGTCGAGAGGTAATCAGAGTTGGCTGACATGCGATCGGCCGGTGCTTCAACGATGGTTTCTTTGAAACTCGGGTATCAATGAAAGTAATTTATGATGGTGTGATCGGTCTCTTGCGCCTTCTTTGGTTATTACTGCTGAGACCAACCGTCTGTCGCCGATGTGGGTCAGCGTCGAAATTCGAAACTTAATACTAATGAGCTCACCAACTAAGACTGCTACCTCAGCTAAAAAGTTCTGGGGCTGCTCTTCGATCGTTTAAAAGTATCTCTAATAAAAAATTCATCAATGAGCCTTACTGATTTCTGCCAGTTTATTTCGGCTTCTAAGTTCTTCAAGCAAGTTTCAGCCATGCCAGATTGCTGTGAATCGAATAACGCTCACTTCCATATTGTGATTTGTAGTTCGAGCTCAATCTCAGTTTCTGTTGCTGAAGTTGAGGAAGGTGCTTTCATAGACGACTTCAATAAGATGTTTACGTTGAGCAATTGTTAAGCGCTGCAGTCGAGGAGATTAAATCATTTCCACTGATTGTGATTTATTGTTTTGTTGCTATCGTCCTCTTAATTTGCTCGCTATCCTTTTTTGCCGTTAGTCTTCTGTTGCTATTGGTTGTGTGATAAATCGCTAAATTTCATCGGTGAGCAGGAAGCAAATTTTCAGTTTCTAGCCGATCGTCGATTTTCACTCGAACGAATTGGGCGACTTTTGTCGTTCAGCCAAACTGAGCGCACTAAGCAGAGTCATTCTCAGTTCGAGTTTCTCAACTCATTAGTGGTGTTTGATGATCGCTTTGAAAATTTTACACATTTCACTTGCAGAAATGAGAAATTAATGCCGTTTTATTGAGCGCATTAAATTCGAATGTAGACGTTAAGGCTCATACTGAAGCCTTCGTTGAATGGACTCATGCAACCGATTTGTAATTATTACTCTGAAATAATCTCTGCCGCGCAACTATTAATAGTTCGTGAACGTTTTCAGTAGAACTGATGTATCCAAAAGACTAAGAGCTTCGAGGCATTGATATATGGACTTCTAACAGACAAATGAGCAGTGTTGAAAATGCATCAATCTTTAGACCATTGGTATTTTAAAAAAAAGTGTATTTGAGCATCGTTGAAATAGAGAGAGATGAGAGCATTGACGGATACGTCAGATCGACTTCAAGCGCTTTCACCAAGGTAACTGAGTCCTTTAATTCACACGAAAAATATAACGATCCTTTGCAATTTAATCCTGATCAGTGATAACATAGAATGATTTTCAAGGTGTATCATAACCCGAATTTCCGGTGGTATATTCATGCAACATTTTCAATAGAGAGCAAAGCTTAAGTGGAAGAAGGATCACTAGTCACTTCACACTCATTAAATTCTTTTATTAGAGCTAGTTATGTGTCGGATGTGAAGTGCTCTACTTCAGTGGTCAATCACAAGCAATGGGAGGAAAATCTAAACCTTTCTTAATGTGGGAACTGTTGTTTTAAAGTCCTACTATGCTCGAAGTGTAAGTGGAATAGATAAAGTGAACTTTTTTCGACAGTTATGCAACAAGAACGCTTACAGTGAGCGTATATCTTTGTGCAGTCATTTAATACTATTACCTTCGCTTCGAGTGCACTCTCGTGGAAGCATTGCAAACAACTCTAAATCAGAAAATTATTGCATCAACGATATCTTTTAGTGGAAAGCTCGAATTTCAGTTGATTACGTTCGTTTGATTCAATGCTCTATGCTTATGCTCCCATTGAATTTTATGAGAATTAACGTATTTACTGAACTCATATATGTGGCTTTCATTAATACAACCGATAACCTCTAGAAGAATATAAAAGAGAACAAGTGTAGATTGAAGCAACGTTAGCAATACTTCTAAAATATGAAAGAATAAAAGCTAAGAAATATTTGTGAACGGAACACAGCAAATGCGCTCTCTCTGTGTTTGTAGTTCTCGAATGAATTATTTTCGAATACTTTTCGCTCATAGTTCTAAGTCAAATTTTTTATTAACATCAATTAAAAAAAACATCATGCATTTTTCTCAGTAAAATTCGATAGTCTAGGAAAAATGCCACGTTTTAAACGCTTCGTCATAAGTGAGAACGGTTCTGGTCCCACAGAAGAAACCTTCGATTAAATAACAACCAACCTTTGGTTCACATGAAAACTACGGGCACTAAGTGCCATTGTCAGGTTGTGTGTGAAATATCCGATATCAATAGTTAGAGAAAAATCAGGCACCGCATTCGTTACCTCATTGAAATACAGCCGATACTAGCTATGCGGATACAAATGCGGATCTATCATTCTTCTTCCGTTCCCACCAAAGTCGTACGTTTTGCGCATGACTATCATCCACCACCGAATCGCCTCCAATTTCTTGTTTAGAGATTTTATTTATTCCAACATTTGAAAATGAAAAAACACAAAGTTTATGTAAATAAGAATTCAAAGAGAGACAGCAGAACGGACAACGGAAACAATAACGAGTGAAAAGGGCCGAACGTCGTCGTTTTAAGGTGGATTCTCTGTCTCGCTCAGAGAAAAACGGTGTCACGTGTCGAAAATACGAAATTCAATGGTTGTCGTTGCCGTACTTGAAAGGTAGTGCCTGTGTGTGGTCCAAAATTGATTTAGAAATTGTCAGGTTGTGGTTGATAAAATTTACTTAAAGCATCTTGATGTGAATTTAGCATTTGGGTCAACTGACCCGGAAACTAATTTTTGAAGCAAAATCAATTAAGCTATCGCTTCTGAGCGACAGGTTTTTCGTTTGCCGAGTTGTTGCATGACTTATCTTTTTTTTTTTTTTTTTGAAATAAACACTCCATGTGAGCGTAACCTGTAAACTGAAATACGACGTCAACTCTCTAATAAGATCAATATCGCCAACAGGTTTCCTGCGCATAATTACTTCTGTACCAAGAAATTCATGCAGGACGCTTAATAACGTACAATGCAAACAATCAACCACCTGGAGCAAATTTGCCTTGCGGGCGGAAGTAGAAGCGCCTTCTGCTGCTGATGCACCTCTAAGCCTAAACAATTATGCGCGCGCTTTTGAACGCACACGTACTGCAAGCACATACACACACACGCACGCACATGAACCGTACGTGCACACGTACTTGTGCTGATTTCCGTGCGAAAACCACAGCATTCACCTATATAATTCAGCGATGCACATTTTTCCTTGCAATCACTTGAAACGTTTGTTTTTTTGATAATTTTCTGTAATATGTCGTTCATATTATCTGTACTTTGGTGACTCTGCATTACTAGTAATAATTCACTGTACGTAGGCTTAACGTGGATTAATGTTAATTATCACTGTATTACTTAACAATTCACTGTACATAGGTTAATTCACTGTACATTACTTATTGCATGTTCATATCACTGTAAAAGTTAACTATATTACTGCTTAACGTTATAGTGCATAAAAATTCACTGTACATAGGCTTAACGAGAATACGGTAAACTGCAGCTTAGATAGGAGGAATAAACAATAAACTGCAAGCTAATGATCGTGGATATTGGACGCGACGAATTGCAGGGCATTTTGCTGTTTGTGCTTTTATTGTGGATTCCGTTGTTTAAAGGGGAAGTTAATGCAAATTGCCGTGACGATGATCTGGGAGCATCAATAATGCATATGCATTGCATATTATTAACGTACATTATATTGTGCAGATGTAAGTGCATGGGAAAGGAGCGGTTGAAAAAAAAGAGATTACTATTTTCAACTGCTATTTTTATAATGTTCTTGTTCAAGGAAAACCAATCACTTAGAGGCAATTTTTAAGCCACATAAGTGCAATTTTGCGCATATTTTCATCCCACAAGTTATCAAAATTCAATTTTTTTCTCAAATATTTCCACCAGAAAAGTTACGAAAATGAAGTTTTCCAGAAGTTTTTAGCAGCAAAAAGAGCGAAACTTTTTTTCCGTTTTTTTTTTTCGCATTAGCCAAATTAGTGAAATTCCAACAACAAGAACTTATCTCCGGATGTGGCAAACTGGCAAAATTGCGTCTGAAGGTATTTAAAATCTTTGCACTCGCATTGTAACACCGTTGACAATTGTTCAAAGACCTATTTTACTTGAACGACCGGCCATAAAGAATATTGTGTCATACGAAATGTGCTGAAATCGGTCGTTGGAGATTTGGTTTTAGACAGTTTCAGAAACTTTTTTTTCCGCGCAGTGGAAAAGTGTATGACGTCATTCATATCAAATTGAACTTTTTTTTTAAAGCGCAAATTTTGTGGTAAAAGATAAGCTTCACAGCAGTGTGTTCAATGAGCTTTGATCACCTGTGAGAACGTGCGTTTTTGAGGACTTCTTTAGTGATGCGCGACGAATGATTCATTGCTGCGGTGTGGAAATTCATGCGATTCTTCCACGGTGCACAACCATCAACTATCTTCATTGAGAAGCAACACGCTTTTCCTGCGGTCTTCCTCACGAACACTACTGAACCATAGCTATCGTTTACAGTAAGAAAATAAGAAAGCCCCACCCTCATCTTTGAAAAAATATTACTGAACTAAATTCTTCGAGTATCACGATTGTTGCGATATGCGAGGAATGCGCTATTCGAGCCTTACAGGCTCATTTTGTGATAATATATTTAAGCGGTTAGTTGAAGCATTATATTACGCTTGCGTGGTATTGTGCAAATTATAGCGCTACTCGGGTGTTTGCTCGCCAATCAAAGTGGATCCGCACATTGTGTTTACTGCACTCAAGTCAGCTATTCCGCTGCAACGATCGATCTGCGGGTGCGGTTCGTCGATCAGTTGCCGTCGTTGCAGAGTCAGTCACATGGCATTCGTATCGATGCACAATGTATTTGCACCTTTTCTAAACGTTTCTTTGTATTCGAAGAAATAAAGGTAGATAGGTGTGTTCGCTCTTCGCTTATAGGATATAGCACCTGTTTGCACTGTACTTTACGCTACTGCGCTGTTGTTGCACATTCCCCAATCCACACAAACTCGCTTCTGCAGTCAAACCACATTTCGCAGTCACTAACGACGAAGACATGCCGCGTTTTGCGAGCGTTGTGTTTCTCACCTTTACCCCCCCCCCCCCTTACTGCATACTGCATTACTTCTTTATTCTTAAGTAGCCGTGTCCTTAAATCAAAGATATTTTCCTTTCAAGATGTGCGTTTTCGTGAACTTGGAGCAATAAAGTAGCGGATAGATTATATACTGCAGCAGAAGCTTTTACTATGAACGTAGCAAGTAATGTTGTTCTATACTTGAGAAATAATTGCACTTTTTTTGCTTTTTGCCCCTTTGTCTTATTCATTGTCGATATTTGTGTTCGTTTAGGGTCTTGAAAAATCAATTTTATTTCAGTTTCATGGGCGAAATTTATTTCTTTCGGGAATTTGTGGGGGCGGAAGAGAGAGAGTCGGCTAACTGCAGTCGTTGTTATGACAGGTCTAGGAGCAGATCTAAGTTACCACTCGAAATTGAGAGCATAACATGATTGCTGCTTGATTTTTAGAGATATTTTTCTGTGGTGAAGTATTGCAAAAATATTTAGATAACAATTTCAGTATTTATAGAAAGAGCTGTTAATCTCTTCAGCCAAAATATAGGCACTGAAACAAAAGAAAAACGAAATGATTGATTGCGTTTATAAAACTGTTCGAAGAATTCTCGATGACCATTGAGAAAATTTACTATTAGATCTTGAATATAATTTCCTTGTAAATAATTTAGATACAGTTTGAACGGTCGATTGTTACTTTTCATGCTGCTTGCTAGCCTTTTGTAACCGTTGAAAACTAACGATTTTGTGAATCAAAGGATTTACCCACTTTCGGCAATCGCTAAAATTCAACGTGGTTAAAAGTAAAGAAAACATTTCATGCGAAATCGAGAAATTTACTCACTTTCAGCGATCACTACACATAGCAGTTGTCATTTAGTGTGGAATTTTGCGAAAACAACAACGGGATAGGCAAAAGACGACGCACGTTGGCTGTGGGAGTTAGATAATTTGCTATTCGACCATGCAGTAACCCCTTTGCATTGATGGATATTTGCAAGGTGCTGGTGAACAGATTTTTTCCTCATTTTTAAATATTTTAGAAAAAAAATGATTAACCGGAAACGTTTGTGGTTGAATGGAAAATTTCATCCTGAAGTGTAGCCGAAGCTATTAAGGACAATTATAGTAGTGATGTGAACTTTGAACATTCTTATCGCACGTGCAATTTGCAAATTACACCAATATTTGTCATAAATTTGAGGATACTTTTTTTTTCTTCGATAGGAAAGACTATTCTCGACATTTCTTTGCACCGTAATTCATTTCGATCCTCACATTCACGTGCAAACCGGTTGTGTTGCGTTCTCGTGATCGTATCTCCATGCTCAGTTGTTATTTTTTTCTTTTTTCTTTTCATCGTCTCTTTTACATGCAGCCAATTCGGTCAATTTTTTCTTCTTTTTTAAATATTCGTTCGCATTTGTTTTTTATTTCGTAATAAGTTTTGAAGCGCCAACTGTGGTCTCTTTTTTCTAGGTGACTTTAAAAGAAAATGGTCAGTCGTTTCTTTTTTTTGCCACTGTTCCTTCAAAATGCACAGAAATGAACTTCTTTTTCTTTCCATCGTGACCTTGGTTCCTCGCGTTATCAGATTCTGCAACAACTTTTGTCTTTAATTAATTTCTATAGATGTATGGTAGCTGTTGTTCGGATCTTACGGTGGGTCACAAAGTTTTACCTGTTCAGTTTTGATGCTAGAAGGCAATTCATTTTTCCACCTCCCAAGTAGCCCATCCTGCCCCGGGTACCGAATTTAAAGTTCTCTTGATCTTGTGTGGCCGACGGCTTTCGTCATGGGTTATGTGTTCGCTTAAGTTAAAGTAATCTGATAAAGAAGTTGGAGTGGTGAATCGTAGAACATGGTGCACCTCCCCCCTCCCCCCCCCCCCTTTGGATGCATGGAAAAGTTGACACGACATCCTTGCATCCGTACGTAACATCCTTCCTGTGCGCTTTGACGTCACTACTTACCATACAACTGCAGAAAACGTCACTACTTACCAAACAACAACTTCAGCGCTACCACCAAATGTGTTGCACGATTCAGTCCATAATTTCAGTCCATAGGTAGCCTAATGGCTTACGAATCAGTAGGCCTTTGGAAGGTGAGGGAAGGTATCTGCGGGGCTGATCTTCACGTTATAGTTTCGATATGAGATGGGTGCATGCTCGACACTGTTGTTTCGAGAAGAAGCGGAAGACGTGCAAAGTGTGATGTGTACATGACGTGAGGAGGACGGTGCGTTACAGTCCTAAATGTGATACGTCGCCTTCATCGGTCTTAACCGTGCTTTAATATGAAAGTTTTCCGGTTCCGATTTGAATGGATCTTCTATAAACTGGATTAAACCATTTCCTGATCATGGTCGAAACCAAGTATGGTTCATGACCATATGAGGAAGGATTAAGGCGGCTTCCGATCGAGTAATCGGTTGTTACTCATCTGAAACCAGGTTTAACCATATCTATATGGTCATGGAATGGATGCGGTCGTGATCGGGAGCTAATTTAACTCACAGCTGTTTTATGTCGATCCTGCATAAGAAACCTGATCCTTTAACAAGACGCTGAGTTTGTGACTTCTTTTCATTTCCTCTAGTTATGTACTCCCGCAGGTTTGCACTTGCAGTTCGCATTATGAAGGTGCCGTATCGGTGCGTCTCTGTCTGTCTGCCTGTCTAATGCTTTCGATTTGGGGGCAGCTGAAGCTGGGCTTGCGAAATTTGTTTGCCAACTTCTGGATCGATTCGTCTGCTTCAAGAGCGGCTGTAGGCACGGAAAATGGTTCCAGAAATTTGGGCGCATTTTGCAACCGATCGGCTTGCATTTTACCTGTGTGGTATAAGGAATAAAGGAGAAAGCGTGCTGGAGAAACTGCCAGGTTGTGTGCTTTTGTATCCTTTTCATCTGACCAGCTAGTTTTATGAGTTATGTTTGCAGAACGCAATAACTATGATGTTATATTTTAATCAACCACATTACTGGCACGGATATACTTCGAAAAATCCCTTCTTTGCAGCCCGGTTAATTTAAAATGAAAAACCAATTAGCGTAAGACACACGCAGATGTCTAGAATTTTGTTCCGATTTGAAGCGTGTTTTCTCGTTTATTGCATAAGAAGCGTACGTATTGTACGCACCAAGTTTCGTAGCTATCCTCAGTGATCAAATCCCAAGACAGACTCATACATACATACAAAGAAATGACGCTACCATAATGTGTGCGCTTTTGCAAAGCAAGTTTGCAAGAGTAAGTATGCACGAATTTCGCGTGGAAAATTTTTTTGCATGCGGCAGGTTCAGTTAAAATTGAGTGCATTATTGCGCATATTTTAGTGTTTACTGGCAGATGGTGAAAGTGATTGATATGATGGACGGAATTGCAAAACAAAAAGTATTTCGTGCTTGCTCATCTGGCGCTTTTCTCTCTCTTTTTTTTTTTGCGCTCGCGTCAGGCATATTTTTAAATGTTGCGTGAATAGAGTTGCAAAAGTGGATATATTCGCGTCTCATTGTAGTTTTTTTTTGAATTTTGTCTCAGACAATAAAGTAAACGCAAGAAATCTCTTTGGAAATGTCTGTACAATTATTGGCTTTCTAGTTTTATGTGTTTGAAAGAAATAAGTGAAAAAAATTCGAATAATTCTTTCAATTCGAAAATTTTCACAAAAGTCGATTCGTAATTGGCTCAATTTTTAATATTTATTCCTATTGAAAACTTTCCTTTCTATAACGGTTTTATTTTGCATAAAAGGACTGAATGTTATATTTCATCGTTGCAGTGCTTTTTTTCTTTCGGGAAGCGTTCTCGTGTTGAACATGTGAGCAATCTGTGTATCGGGCAATGCATCATGTTAAATGTTCTATAGTTCCGAATGTCGAAAAAAAAAACCTCCTTGAAAGTTTAGCTGATGCTTTTCGTCTGATTTTGAAGGCGAGCTCTCTAAAAAGTAGGCTTCCCAAATTCATAGCTTGCTCTCATAGTTGCACCAATATTCAGTCTTCTTATTCCTAATATGCAAATTGGTAAAATCTTCTGTACTCATTTTCTTTGCCTAAATATTTCAGACTTGAATTTTTCGTTTATGGCTCGTAATTTGACCCGTAATTTATGTGGCTGCATTTTCTTTCTCATGTGCAGATATTCGTGGACAAGCTTTTACTGAACACATTTTTAAAGGCTGTATACCTGTGTGCGTGCAAATGATCGCCATTTTTTGGACAGCTTTCGAGCTTTGTTGTCAGTACGTAGTATATGATGAAATTTTATTCCCATGCAGTCGAGTGGGCAGCCAGCACTTCTGTTTCGGAGGTCGGATTACGGAAAGAGTCTAACTTGTTAAGTGAAAGGATACCATAGTTCGGTAAGGATGGGCCGGAGGGGGGCGGCGGAGGGTACATACCCGTCTACGGTTGTACCTAAACGTGTGTCAATGCGAATATCGGACATGTCTGTGTTTCTCTTGGCACACCCAATGATGCCGCATGTAGCCTATCTTCCAGCTTCGAATGTTTCACATTATAAAGTTCAAACAGCTGGGCAGAAGTGTCA
The DNA here is from genome assembly GCA_013433145.1 of Ascaris suum. Lineage (NCBI taxonomy): Eukaryota > Metazoa > Nematoda > Chromadorea > Rhabditida > Ascarididae > Ascaris > Ascaris suum. The sequence continues at coordinate 3,779,240 of CM024187.1, forward strand.
CATTGTTTTGTTTCTTCATAAGCGTTTCAAATGTTTCGCCGCTTATTTTAAACGTACTGAAGCCATTCATTAGGTCACTTATTGCTGCGTATGTTTGAGAATGTTGATATATACGTAACGGATGTGGGATTTTATTTGTGTTCTTTCAAAAATTTTGTTTTGCAGTGCGATCGGCGAAGAGTGCGGCATTCACGATGGAATATAAGAGATTTTTATCGGTGACGACGCTGCTAACAGTTGCAGTGCTAACGATTTATGTGGGTTGCCTGCGATCCTATGCAATCTACTTTTTTGAGGTTACATGAATTTTTAATAAATTTTGGCCGATACTTAATGCTTGCAAACTGAGTAGAGTAGATGCAAGAGGGGGAGGGGATAAAGAACGGAATAAAAGTATAATCTATCCTCTAAACGTTCAGAAAATTTGTGCAAAAAAAAAAACTGGTGTTTTTTCAGACGGTCGCTGTTCTTGTGAGGCAAGGTCTCTTGAAATTTGTACATCACTTTCCCCTCCGGTCTCTCGTCTTCCCATTCTTCTCTATCCTGCCACCTCCTTTCATCCTCCGTTCTCCCCCATAAAAGCGACGATCTTAACAATATTTTTTTTCTCACTCTATATCCTGTAAGCTCATAAGAAATATGCATATTTAATGAGGAATAACAAATTTTATAAAAAGTCTGAAAGAAGTGATGAATAATGTAGAGATTACAGTGAAGCACTAAGTGCGTGTCATTCAACGGGGCACGCAATAACTGATAGCACTCAAATATCTAACGCTATTATGTTACTGCACCAAGTCTAAAAATTGCAGTGAAACGCGTTCAATCCAGATGCCCAATATAATTATAACAATACGCATCTTTTGAGTTCGTCTACTTTTATACCTGAATTGTGAATTGTCAGTCACGCATAAACCGCCAACCGCCAAAATGATGACTCGGATTTCGACTTGTTTAGAATTAAATTCAATTTTTTGAATAGTTTCAATTCAATATGGAATTGAATTTTAGCGTGATGCTAAACGAGTTGTGTTTCTGGAACAATGGACTGCCACTGTAATCCCTGTCGTGTTATCATTCCTGCTTATCGTTTCATATTTGAGCGCCAAACGAATGAAATTGGTCGAAGAGGAAATAATCGCCAAGAAGCTCTCTCATGTATGTTTGCAATATATTTTTCAAATATTTGCGAAATTTTTTGGTAAAGGTTGCTAATGCACAATCAACTTAATCATCTTAATAATTGTGCACTCGTTAAAGCTGCAGTTATCCGCCAGTTGTTTTGTTACGGATGACGCAACTGCTTAAGCGTTGAATAAATCTCGAGTCTTAGAGGCATCTTCACGAATAATTTTATTGCCATGTCATTTCGACTTTATTTATTATACTTGTTAGCATATTTACTTAATTCAGCAATCTCATTTGTCTGATTTATGAGCTGTACCTTTCATTAGTTTCATTAGTTGTAAATTAAGAGGTTACAGCTTTCGGCATATCGCAATTTGTAAAATATTTAATGTTTTCCATAATGGTGCGTTGCATCTCCTCACCTTTTTTTTTGAAAACGGTCGGGCATAGAATTATCGCAAATTAACCGTTATATTACTACCACTTGCTCCTGTTTTATTGGATATTGCATTTGACCTGTTTATTTATTGCCTAGCAGCGTTGCTTTAGCTAATGCGTTTAGTTTAGTGGCAAATGTTGCGCGTACTCCGCTTGCACGACTTTTATTTGTTATTGTGAACTTTGAACGAAAGCCGATTATGTTTATTGTCGTATTGAATATTTGATTTTATGTGAAGAGAAACATCTGCAGTGATAGTTCAAAGATCGCGTCTTCCAAAAAAAAACGGCGATAAAATCATAATTCTGCTTTGGCTTGATGTAAACATTGCAGCGCTCCAAAGCGGTTATGATGTTTGATTTATTACTTGTGCACAGTTGTGGAACATAATACGCTCTTTAAAGTTCATACAGTTTTCTCCTTTTGTATTTTCTATTTTGATAGGATTCAACAAAATTTCACTTTTCAGTTTGTTCTTTTTTCATCGCTAAATCAACGAATTTTGGTTTTTAGATGGCAGTGACTCGTTCTCCAACTTCTTGTACCCTCCATTTTTCCCTATTCAAAAAAGAAGTCTTCTTTACTCTCTACTGAGCTTTGGTCGCTGTGTTATTCTTTCTTCAAAAAAAAAGTTTTTTTTTTTTGGAAGAACGTTAGCGTAAAATATTGCACACTTTTTGATCAGCACAGCAGTGATAGTTGCCTGGTTAGTGCTATCAGAAAAATTATTCAACCAAAAGCTTGAAATACAACGACCGAAAATGGATCAAGTAACCACAGCGGAAAGTGGGTAGATCGCAACTGGAAATGAACCAAGCGGTCATAATGCTCTATTATCACGGTGTTCGTCATATTTGACAGCGCATTAGAATTTCCTCTAATTGAATAGCAAATTCTGTTGTATAGTTCCACATTGCGAATGTTTAAATAGTTCTTATTACTTCATCCGTGAAGAAAAAAGGCCTGTGCGTATGTATGCGCGTCATTTCTTGAGGGTATTTGAGAGTTCTGCTAAAAAGTTGCCATAATCCTGAGTGATCGTTGTTGAATTGAAGAAGAAATGAAAAAAAATTTTGTAAAGGGTGAGTCACAGACTGTTATGAAGAAAAGAATTGAAATTAGTTGATTGCAATATCAGGAGGACATGTCTTTGTTAAGGATTTCAATTAATCGTTCAGTCACAGTTTATTTCAGTCGAGTCAATCAAATGCTGACAGTTTTCGTTCGCGGAAAATATCTCGTTCATCTGATCTGGAGAGCATTCATGAAATGAACGATGAGAATCAAGCCGACTCCACAATGCGTAATTATTTGTGCTTTTATAGTTTTACTTCATCAAATCGCTAGGAAAATGAACGGCATCAATTAACTGGTTGCACATCGACGTTTTTCATCTTGTTTGGCTTGAATAGAAGCCCTAAGGTTGTGAGATATCAAATTTTAAAAATATGAACCTGGGGAAGTTTTGAAATATGATCTCCTTTTGCGGGGTTTCTGTTCATCACTTTTTCTTTTTCCATGGAGGGAATTCTGCACAAGGGACGGTCTCTACCCAGTGTGCATGGTTTACCTGTCATTCGTTTATTTTCCCCATAAGCAGTTGGCGCAATCTTATTCTGATATCGTCAGACAGTGACATTTTCAACTGTGTTTCTGTTGCGGATACATTTTCATTAAGAAACAGCAAATGGCTTTAGAAAAACGAATATATGTTACCGTAGTGATGTGGTGAGATCCATGTCTGCTTCGTTCAGCTAAGTGAAAACATGACATGCAAATGAGGCGGCACGCTTAATTAAAGTGAGATAAGCGTAATCGTACTTGATTATCGATCGCTCTTTTACAGACTCAATTTCTGAGTTAAGTGAGTCGGCAAATAACGTTGGTGGTAAATCATATGAGCATAGCCACTCGAAAAATATTCTGCGACAGCGAGCATTTAATGAGAGGGCTCTCGAAGAACTAGCCAAAGGTGGGCTTTGCGTCGTTTTTTGTAGTTCATATTAAGAGTACAGTGAGCACCCCTCTGTGAGCTTGAGTACAGCTGAGTTTTGAAACATTCACGACGCCAAGGTCTCATTTGACTGTATTCGCTATGGAGCAAGAATGCATCTTCCAGTACGTGTATATTGGCCAAAGGTAGGTTAATATATATGCACACTAGCCATATATATATATATATATATATATATATATATATATATATATATATATATATATATATATATATATATATATATATAATTTCGGCTGAATTAAATTTGCAAGGATATCTATTTTACTTATCCATGGAAATTTTTTGTGGTATTGCGAGATGTGTCCGCGTAATCCGTTAAGGGTTCACATTTTCGCAGTGAAATGTTCATGAAGCAAACATGTGCACTTCAACGGAACATGCGCGATTAATATTTTCTTCACTGCTACCAGGTCCTCAGCTAAGACTGTGACTTGTTTTCTTTTTGTTGGGGGGGGGGGGGATGGAAGTGGGGGAATGGAGGAAGATAAAGTCGGCAATTTGACTTTGCCATATATTCGGAACAGAGGATCCTCTAGCGGGAAAAAATTTTTGAGCTGCTTGGCGGAAAGCTTATTAAGTGAGCTTATTTTTAAAAGGTTTGAAAAAATGGCAAATACAAGAAAGGATAAACTTCGAAGCTGCAGAATTTTTTTTTTTTTTTTTTTTTTCACAGGAGAACATTCGAAAAGGGAAAGCATAACTTTTACAGATCCCTTTGGGCATCTCATTGACCAAAATTAACATTAATTTTTGATTCTTAGGGAACGATTTTTCGATCTCTAAGCTTTTAAGGTGGGCAAAAAACACGGGTAATCTCCTCCGCAATGGGACGTATTCTGCATGCATAAGCTTTCAACCGATCTGCAGTATCGTCGAAAGAAATGCCACTTTTATGCCATGCAAGAATCATCGATTCGGAGAGGCGCCTTCTTGACGGTCGTTCGTAACATTCTGAAAAACAGTCAGAATGGAAATAAAATGATTAAAAAAACTCCAAAAACTTCTAGGACAACGTAAAATAATGACGCAAGGCGCTAAAACTTTTCTAAGGAAAAATCAGCATAAGTTCAGGTGAAGTTTATGTTGTTCGGAGGGGAGGAAATAGCACCTTTTCTTTTTTTCTTTAAATGCAAACTTGAATATTATTAATTTGCTACTTGGAAATTACAAAAATTTGCTCGTTTTTCACATGGCCATTCCGATTGAGTACGCTCCAGCTCGTGGATTTTTCGATTACGAGGAGTATAGTGTAGCTTATAAAGTCTAAGTAAACTAATAGCAGTGGTTGGATGCTTGTTCATGTTTGTAGATAACCGAATATCAATTCTTATTCTATACCTGACGTATAACTGAAACGGATAAGTTGAGTGCGCTATATATTTTATTTACTATTAGCGGTAGACATCTCTAAAGTAACACAAAAAATGCATCCTCTTGATGGAAAACTCATTTTAAAAATAGTTTTTTTTTTTTTTTTTTTGCAGAAACTGAACGTGTAAATGAAACCGAAAGTCTTCATCGCTCACGTTATGGCGCGGAAGATGGAACTCCTGAGAAAGTGGCGCTTAATGACGATCTGCTGTCATCGCACAATGCAACACCTCCATCTAATGTGCCTCTTTCACGCAAGTCGTCCGAAATTAGCAGTCATAATATCAAACAGCAGCGTAAGCAATCGGAAATCTACGAGAAGATTGGCAAGGTTCTAATATTTGAATTTAACAGCGAATTCTGGCAAGAATCCATGTTTGGTTTAAGTAACCAAAAAAGCAGAGAATGTCGAAATCAGCATTGTGATTAAGGCAGTGCAGTGTTTGTAGATGACTCGCTGCAAACAGGCAATGGCAGGGCAGCATGGCCTATTGGCAACAGCGTTGCAACTTTGACTGAAGTACTTACTGTCTCTCTTATCACAGACTCATAACGCTTTAAATACGATTATTATCTTGGAAAGAACGATACAAACCGTCATCTTAACATATTAAAAAAAGCTGTCTTTAACATAAAATAGTTTCATATTGCAATTGCAGTTCGACTTCTTACCGTTTTCGTTGACAAGCGCTGTCAAAGGATTGGAGAAGCCGTCGATAAGTTCACTGCGTAAGGATTCCTTATTCGATATTGTGCTGCAGTTGATTGGGATGCATTTACCGCTATGGTTGAGTGTTCTCGCATTATATATCACACTTCTTGAACTGTTCAGCATGAAGTTTTGTAAGCTCCTTTTTTAAATTCTTTTTCCTGCTATTTTCATTTCTTATTTATTGATGTGTTTGTTTTCTTTCTAGCAGAATAGCTCCTTTTTGTGGCATAAAAATGTAATTTCTTTTTTAAAGCGAAGCATTTTTCTGGAATATGCTCTTTTGAAACGATAGATATTTTTAGTGGAAGATATAATGGCGATCGTAGTTGTTTTTTCTTCTAATTTGCTTGCTAGGGTGGATCCGATTTCTGCTGTTGCAGCACTCAATCCGATGTAATGATAAAGCCGTTACGTCGCTGACGCACGAATCGCGCTTGAAGGATTTCAACTAGCTTGCATCAAAGTTTATTCGTTAAAGTTGCAATAAAGTTAAAATAAGTTGAAAGTCAAGGACTTATTGCTTTGAGGTATTTTCATAATACAGAACACATTTAATACTTGAGCTTTATGTTATTGTTCCTATGCATCTTCTGTCTTTGTTTATATTGAAAGGCATACGTAATTTTACTTAAATACCAAGGTTGTAAAGAGTGTAACTGACTGATTTTGATAAGCTACCACATCTTAGCGCATATTTCTTTACCAGCATAACTGAGGCGGCTTTTGTGCAGATTATCAATTCTACTACCATCATTCATTTGTGAAGCTGCTAGCGCTGGTTATTTCTCTTTCGACTGGACTATTTCACGAATTGCGATGGACTTGGTTCGTGAACGATGTGCTAGCAGTTGCATCAGCCTATGTCGTCATTGCAAGGGTGCAGGTCGAATTCTTTGCATATTTCTGCTAATTGTTCGGGTTTTCCCGCCTCCTTTGCAGTGAACTGCCGGATTTTTTGGAAACTGCTTGTGCTCGGTTTTTTTGAATCCCATTTAAGGCACTTTTACGGGTAATGTATCCCATTAATTGTACCTGAGCTTGTAGAGTAAAAAGGCAAAAGCCAAGACTCGAGTTTTTTGTCCTCATAGGAATTATCACATGAGGAGTGGGTGCAGCAAGAGGGATCGATTAATCGGACTTGAACGTCGAAAAGTTGAAAGTTTCCATTGCTCGCAATTCTTTCGAAGTGATTTTTTTTTTCATTTCGCTATGAAGGTAGCATTTAAAGAAAGACTGAGGCTGGCGCAGGTATTGGATTTTTCAGCCGAAATGTTTTCAGACAGTGAGCTATATTGCTGCGTTGGTATTTCTTCTAGGAATGGTAATCTTCGATCTTTTCTGGATGTATGGGATTGATCTCTTTTGTAAGTTTTCATCCGTTTTCATTTTAGCAAGCTAATTGATTTTGTATAATTGTCTCGAAGATTCTTGACATCAGATAGACATGCATAATTGCCTCATATAGAATTTCCAGTGCGCTTGTTATGTGTAAGCAGACTTCATATGTTTTGCAGTTGTCTTGGGAAACATCCAGGTTATCTTTAACTCATCGAAGTAGCGGCTGATAAAATATTCAGTTGGAAAATGCGTATGAGTGATGAAGAGCATACGTTGAGTGACATTGAGCTTTTCAGCAACAGTGACAAGGGACACTCGCGCTCCACTAATGCTGATAGTTCCTTGGGGTAAAGAGGGACGACGCGAATCGCTTGCAACTCTTGATATCATCGTTCCCGGTTTGATACCATCTCATATTGACCAGCTAAGACGTATTTCTTCGTTTTTTTTTTTGAAACGTGAAACAATGGACTACTAGATTCTGTTTTCTTGCATCGTCTTTGTGACCTTTGCGTGTTTTTGGTTTTGGTTTGGAAGTGATTCACGTTATTTTTCAGATTTTTGTCTTCAGTTTTCTTTTTGTTTTTCACGGTAGCAAAATTAGTGTTTCCCTTATATTGTCATTTGATACTATGATAACTCAAGGAAATCGTTAATTTTGACAAGTTTTCATTGTGGCTTGTATTTTTTAGTCGAAATGATAGCATTTCTAATTATTGATGGTAAGTATCTGTGGAAATCCAAGTTTACATCTAACTTCTAACTTCACTTAGTAATGTTAAGCTTTTTTTCAGGTGTATTTCTTAGCGTTCTGCTGAAGTTCGCCGATATGTACGATCCGCAAGCTTTTTACCCATCATTTTACGCTGCCACGCTAGGTTTGGTAGTGACGTTTGCGATTGCTGTGTACAGGGCAAAATCGACACCAGCTATGGTAATTCCGACATTTTTCTCGATTTTAACATCACTGAGCAGTGTTGAACGACCGCTTGATCTGCTACGATTCGAGATCAAACATTAACTTATAAGCGTCGACGCTTCACTCATGAATGAGGATGCATACGGGTGTCCTCTATGACGTCGAAGACATGGATGGCAGCAAAATATAAATGCACAGATTCGGGTGTTGAAGTGCTGTAGATATTTGTTGCATCAGAGCACTTCACATATTCGTTTGCTCGATTGTATCCTATTTGATGCGTAACCATACACGAAATGACGTAGTCAGTGGGAGGAAATTTAATTTTGTGGAAACCCTGAAATAACTAATCTTTTTTGGCAGCCGGCTTTTTGAGGGATTTGGTAGGTTGCACGATATCACTGTTGATTCGTCATTTCTTTCTCATTAATAGGTCCAGAGTTTGCGGGAAAGGGAAAGGAGTTTGCAAATCCAGGGGAAGAAGGAATGATAAAGAAGTGATACTACTGCGAAGCTAAGAGAGATGGGAGCACTTCGAAAACAAAAAAAGAATTGCATAGGTTGCTTTCAGGAGATGAATGGAAGAGGGGAGAGAGAGCACTCCGCTTTCTTTTTTTGCTGCTGCTATAAACCTTCCTTGAGGTTATTTTTTTCTGTTTGCCTCCACTAGCTCTGCTGCAGGTACCATCTCTCTGTCGCTTCTCCTTAATTTGCAAACCCCCGTCACTTCCCTTCCAATTCTGGTTGAATAAAACCGTTCCTTCTTAAATTGGTCATCGTTATTTGCAACTGTTATGTATAAACATCTATGCGCACAAGAAATTAATACAGCGGCGCTATATTTGAAAAATTACTGAAAGAAGCGACGACTATGAAAATATTGGCGTTGAAATTCAACGTCGCTTTTAAGAGGAAGCTTGGACAACAGTACGACAGGACAGGATCCGCTCGCGCTCAGATGCGTGCAAGTGTTTTTATGCGTTCTGTGGAAAGGCGATGGCAATATAGGTTATGATCCTGTTTGCATACTACTAATCGACGAAGCTAGCAGCTTTATTGTTTGAATTAATGGCAATGAAGCAAAAAGAAGTGTTGGCAGAAAGAAGCGACATAAATGTCGTTATCATCAGGTGAAAGGTAACAAGTAGCTCCAGTTCTCTATGAGCATGTGCTTACGTCCAGTTTGTTGTTGCAGCTTTTCTGAATTATAGTTTATGACATAATGAATAACTGCTCACGAGCACATAGAAACACTTCGAGCAAAAGAAAAAATTATGAAACGTAATGTAGACGAGAGGGAGACGAAGATGTGCGTAACAATTAACTTAAAATTCACAGTGAATTATATAATTTACACATCGGATAATTAGACTAAAATTTTATGAACATTGGCAGTTGCTACCTAAAGATTCGTGTTAGTAAAGATGGAGGCTGCTCATATATTTCAGACGCGCATTTACACGTCGAATGCTTTATGTCAACATTTTCGAAAAGCAGCGTTGAATTGAACATTTTAGCGTTGTGCGATCAATGACTGTCAAATTTCAGTCGTTCTTACTCGGTGTATACCGTTTCGTTGAGTTGCAGTTATGTGTGTGTGTGTGCAATATTTGCAAGTTTTTTTTAATTTAAGGCCTTATCGATTTTCCCACTTTCTAAAGCATAATAACTCTCTGAGAACATCGTATATTTGAAATAAAGTATATATTCTCAACTGTGAAAAGCTAAAAATGAAGATGGAAAATTTATCGCTTGAAATTAGCATGGATTTTTGTTGAAATTTTGTGATTCTTTGGAGGAGCGAAGTGAAGAATTTGAGAGTGGTTGAGTGAAAATCGGAAGCTAATATGTGATATGTTCTTCTCGCATGGCATGATTGTGACTCGATATTATTTGTGATAATTTGGTCGGTTCGAAGATTGACTTTGTCAGGTGATACGGCCAATTGAGATAATGATAATAATGTTGTGCAGATGATTTGCATTTAATGATGTTACGCTCTCGGCAGGATAGCTGATGGTCGATCATAGTATGATCAGTGAGTTTGCCTCCTGCCAATATCTGATTTCGGTTGCGACCTCAGTTAACTAACGAGAGCAGGGAGGTTGTTGGATGAACATGTGTGCTTTTTGATCGGCTTTTTCTGTTTTTTTTCCACACTATTTTCCGTACTGAGTTGCGTTCTCAACCCCCAGGGCCGGAACTGGAACGGAGGAGACAAGCTCATTTGTAGTTAGATGATGCCAGGTGCTAGTGGAATGTAGATGTTTGTTTCGCGTCGATATGTGTAAATAACAGCTTGTATATTGAGAGAGAAGCGCGCTCGCAAAAGCAACCACTGCTGAAGGTTTTGTGTTTGTCTAAAGAAAGTTGACGTCTGGATCTTCTTTCTTTAAAAAAAAAGTGGATCTTTGAGTTTAGTTTGAAAGTAGTATTTCAAAGTCGAATTTAACAGGCTTAAAAAGGGAGTTGAAATTTGACGCTACTGCCAGATTTTTTCACCGTAACCTCAGCTGAAAATTTCGGCTTCCGTTGTGGGGTAGCATTGGACAAGCCTTATTTTAACAGTTTTCTTCAGCCGCAATTTTTTCATTGGAACTAAATCTACTCGCAATCCACTCATAACATTTCACCACTCGTCAAAACCAGTTGTTTGAAACCTTTCCGGTTGTGGATGTCGTATGTTAGTAACAGGCGCTTTAAAAAACTGATGAATTTCGATGTGCAGTTTTGGTTGGCAAAGAATTGTAATTAATTATGAACAGTGTTTGATGAAATTGCGATTTTACTAGATGCATTGATTGCGTTTATGAATTGATTTCCTTCGTTATCCTTGATTTTGTCTCTTCGCGCCAACTTTTAAAGAAATTGCTTTGCTGGTTGATGGGCCTGACATAATTGGTTTTGTTGAGAGCAGACATTCAACGAAGTGGTTTTTTTTCAGCGAACGTTTTCTTATATATCGATGCATTTTAACGTTGTTGCATGATTATTTTTGCACCGGTGTGTTTTCAAAAGGTGATAATAAATGCCGCAATATTTAAGAAGCTTATACGGTGCCAACTCACTCTTTATTAGAAAAAAATACGGCGATTTGAATGATGGATACTGGATGCGCCGAAACGTTGTTTGCTGCAAGAGTTGTCGCGTAAGAACGCGGCAAAATATGTGAGGAAAGGGAGGGGGCTGCGGGTCCCCTAAACACCTTTACGAAAGAGGCGGAGACTAAGAGACGTCAAGAGTTAAATACACTTACAAAGAATGATAACGAAAAAGGAGACATAGAATCCTCTCACAACAAAGTGAAGATTTTATGTTTCCTTTCTCACAAAATCTCCAGCGAAATCTTCTTGATCACTTCGCTGCGATTTTGTTTTGACTGTTTCGCCGTTTGACGCGACACTCCCGAGGCGACGATCCTTGCGCCCAATGATAATTGGTTCGAACCGCATCCGATCGATGTGTTGCTGAAGGCTTTCGGTTAGAGTTGATTCCGCTGCATTTTCCTTGATGAAAATAACCGTCGGGTTAGATATTTCGCCTTTCTTGCGAAGTTTCTTTACCACGGCCATGCATTTGATTGCTCTCGTAGGAATATCGGCCGGATTGGAATATGAAGGAACGTATCCAAATCTGGCATCCGTTTTCCGAATTTCTTTTAGGCGATTTTCCACGAATCGATCTTTCTGATGCACGTCACTGGAGCGAATTCGTTGTAAAGTGCACTGACTGTGAGTCCAAATATACTTGTCGACGCTTTCCAGTTGCAGCTGTCGTGAGGTGTATTCAAGCAGCCTCGTTCCAATAAGAGCTTCCATAAGTTCCAGACGAGGAATGGTGGATCCTTTGAGCGGGGCAAGCCTAGTTTTGCAAATTAGTAAATGACATTCAATTTCTGAATTCATTTCCGTTCGGATGTAAACGGCTGAAGCGTACGCTGTCTTCGATGCATCCGTGAAACAGTGAAGTTGCAGAGCAGCTTGCCTCTTTATGACGAATCGTGGTACTTCAATTGTGGGGTCATTCCACTCACCACAAATGCTGTTAATCTGCTTGGTTATATTTTCGGGTAACCTCTCGTCCCACTTTTGATTCTTTCTCCATAGATCTTGTAGAATTACTTTTAATGGAGTGAACAAAGGAGAGATGTGTCCGGTAGGATCGTGTTGAGCAGCGATATAGGACAATAGTTGCCTTTTGGTCATCATCGGATGCTTCGGTGGACTTACTTTCCACTGAATATAGTCTGCTGTAGTGTTCCATCGCAGTCCTAGCAGTTTCGCGTTAGTTGCTTCGTGACGATCCCTTTCCGGAATTGTTTTGTTGAAGGTTGCGTCGTTGCTCAGAAATTCGCGAATGTTCATTCGTGCGTCTTCGAATAGTTTCTTTATGCGCTCGAACTTATTGAAGGCCTCTTCCGTCGTACGTGCACTGATCAGCACGTTATCCAAATAAATGTTCTTCCATATTTCTTCGGCTAATGCTATGTCATCGTACGAATCTAGATGCGTTTTGATTGCTGCCGCGAGGAGGAAGGGGCTTGCGTTGAGTCCAAACGGGACTCGTGCAAAGCGAAAGACCTTTAGTTTGCTGTGAGATGGCGGTGAGTTGATATCAGACGGCCATAGAAAGCGAGTCGCATCTCGATCTGGTTTATTGAGAGCCACTTGTAGAAAAGCCTTCTCTAAATCTCCTATAATTGCAATAGGCACTGAACGAAATCGAAGCAGTATACCACCTAAATTCGGGAGTAAAACTGGTCCCCTCATAATTGCTTTGTTGATGCTTTTAGTTCCTCTCGATTTGGAAGAACCATCGAAAACTACTCGAATCTTTGTAGTCGTCTTATGGGGGTTAATTACTGCTTGATGTGGCAAATAGTGGACAATGTTGGAAGTGGGTTTTAGTTCCTCCTGAGGTACTTCGTCGATGACTCCACAGTCCTTCTGCTGAGAAAAGATTGCGTCATATTTTTCGAGAAGCTCGCGATCATTCTGTAAACGCTTCCAAGTTGAAAGCAATCGACCATATGCTAGGCCAAAATTCTGTGGAATTTGCGGCACAGAGTCTCTGATTGGGAGGCTCACTGAATAGCGATCGTCGATTCTCTTCACCGTTTCCTTGAACATGTCCATTGCTTGTTGGTCTTCATGCTCGGTTGGTGAATCTCGAATACCAAGGAGCTCAATATTCCAATAGTTGGAGATTTGCTCAACTTGTTCTGAGGAATGTTGGTTCGCAAATTCCATTTCTTCCTTAGCGTCGTCTGGCATTTGTTTTTCAATACACACCACTGCTGGGGCTGCTTCATTCTTTTCGGCCTGTTTTGACGATAAAATATAGCCAACTTTAGTGGGAATTAATTCGTAGCCGTTTTCTAGGCGTTTGATTCCTGCAAGCGGAATAAAGTCACTGAAATAGTCATGACCGATCAGAATATCTGGAGAACGAATTTTTCGCGGCAGCTCTGATGGCTTCAGGTCACCAAAATGAGCTTCAATGTTGTCACCGACAACTTCTAGGTTGCTAGTAATTCGCTTAATTGTGCTTACTCTGACAGCCTGGCGGGTACCGTTCTGAAGTTGAACGGAAATAACAGTTTGATTTGATTGGATAATTTGCGGCGCACAATCACCAAAAGTGCTTATGCTCAGCTTTTGCGGTGTTGTGTTTAGCCGTAGCCGATTCGCTAAGCGCGTTGTTATGTACGACTTTTGACTACCCGAATCAAAAAGCATTAACGCTTTCGTTCGGCAATTTGCTTTCTGAGGGTTGGAGACCACTACTTCTTTATAGAGCAGCAGTGCTTTATTTCCAGTTGCCATATTTGCTGCAGTCACTTCTTCAGGTGAAAGGGGCTGGTCTCTACCATTCTTCCCTTCTTCCTGCGATTTGCACCTCTCCATGCATAGGAGTGAGTTATGATTGCGATTATGGCAGTATTAGCAATGTTGCATTGCTTTGCAGTCTTGCAGTGAATGTCCCCTTTTCAAACATTTTGTGCACAATTGAAGTTTATTCGCTCGCTGAATTCTTTTCTCTGTGGTGCTGTACGAAGGGCAGTCTCGATTCCAGTGTGATTCACCACAGAATGCACATGGTTTTGACGGCCTTTTCTGTTGTTTTTGCTGAGCGAGAAGCGAAGATGTTTTGATTTGCGGCTGCCTCGGCGTGCTAAGAGCTTTCACTTGTTGAGCTCTTCCGTACGACTGTGCATAGATTAACTCTGCGGTCATAAACTCGCGAAGTTTTGCCCTTAATTTTTCGACGTTCCATTCTGAATCTAACGCCTTGTATTCACTAATGCGTCTTTTTATTCGCTGCGAGAGCTTCTGCTCAGTTGTAAATACCAATAAAGGTGAGTCGAGATTTTCGCCTGCTTGCTCAAGCTGCCTTAATATTCTTTCCAGTGCCTTTACAGTTGCCACCAGTTGGGACCCATTGTCACTGGGAAGGTTTTGCAATTCGGTGTGTAAGCTGGCTATTATAACGGCTGGGTTTCCGTAATTTGATTTTAGCGCAGTTACCACCAAATCAAAGCTGCTTTCACTTATAGCTTAGCCTGAGCGACGGTTGCTGCTGGACCTTCAAGTAGTGAAAGCAGATAGTTCAAGCGCTGAATTTTTGGCAAGTGGCCAACAGCAGAATTAAATGTTTCCGGAATCCAGTCCACTCTTTAGGGTTTCCAGAAAATTTTCTGAGTTGGATCTGGGGCAGAGCAACGTGACTGCCTACGGGTTCTGGAGGCGAAGGAGCAGAGATTGCTTGTAAATTCGAGGACACTTGCGCGATTAGGGGAGTGGGTGACGAAACAGAAGATTGCAAAGTCTTCAGAACGTCAGTGATATTAGAGATCCTAGGTTCAGTTGATGAGCAATGGTTTTAGCTTGCTCGCATAGATAGAGAAAGCTGTCTGGCTGCATAGCGTAGTCTTCGTACGCCTTATTCTCTGCTTCTGCTGCTCGCGGATTACTTAAAGTGTCCAATAATTCAAGCCACTTTTCGTGCTTATTTTCAATTTGCGAAATGAGGCGCATTAAAGTTTTCAAGCAATGGCGCAGACAGTCTCTACGTTTTATAAAAGCGGTAATTTGAAAAGAACTTTCCTGTGTTGTGTCGACATCGTCCTCAGTCGGTGGGATTCTTCCAACCATCGTTTTCAACTCTTGAACCATAGGTTCCAGTCCGGCTTTCATGCGTCGGGCCAATTCTCAGCGAATATGTTCAGCAGAATCAAAGAGTGCGGATTAGTCGCAGAGGCACCAGAGAGTGCGAATTAGTCGCAGAGGCAGAATCCGAGATTTGCAGAATCCGAAAAAAATCCGGTCATGCCGGGGTCGCCAAGATTTTGTCGCGTAAGAACGCGGCAAAATATGTGAGAAAAGGAAGGGGGCTGCGGGTCCCCTAAACACCTTTACGAAAGAGGCAGAGACTAAGAGACGTCAAGAGTTAAATACACTTACAAAGAATGATAACAAAGAAGGAGACATAGAATCCTCTCACAACAAAGTGAAGATTTTATGTTCCCTTCCTCACAAAATCTCCAGCGAAATCTTCTTGATCACTTCGCTGGGATTTTGTTTTGACTGTTTCGCCGTTTGACGCGACAAGAGTGTTGGTTGCACTTTGAAAAGATCGATTGCGTTCAAGTTTCATGCTTTGCCGTCTGAAGTGAGACATGATGCGTCTATTTTAGTGATCTTGCTATCACCTCAGTGAGCCACCCTTCATAATGGAGACAGATTAGCTATCAACCGTGCGGCGTCGGCTGGCCACAGTACTGGTGAGACAGACGTGTCGCCTAGTGCAAGAAACTTTGTCCTGCCGAAAGCACATGTGATGTTATGTCATACGAGCGCACGTCTGTGGTGCTGAATACCTGTGAAGTACACACATTTTTATCGAAATGTCCAGTTTTACGTTAAAAAAAGCATGCGATGACCACCGGTGTCCACTTTAAAAACACGAGCGCACGGGAATTGTAAAAGTAGAGAATAGCGATTATTCCTCATGCAAGTTCTTTACCAAGACAGGGGATGCCTTGTTGAAAAGATCGACATATTAAGCCTTCGATGTCCACCTGTTAATCTTTGGTCGTCACCTGTATGAATTTTTTGCAGGCATAAATGTTTTGAGAAGGAATACTTGCTACTTTGCATTTTTTAGGCGGTGGTAAGTGATGATGGAACAATTTGCTTCTTCGTGGGTGGTCGTTTACGTGCATTGGAGTAGTTAATCATGAATTCGGTGAGCTATTGTTGCGTTCTGAAAATTTTTCGCTTTCTTGGGAAAACTCAAAGTGGGAAAAGATGACCATAAACCTTCGAATTTTGTCGTTTCAGCTATGCGGTAGGATGTTAGGAATCGGTGGTGGGTTTGCAGCATTTGAGTGCCTTTGGACAGAGGTAAGAAGGATAGAGCAGACTGAAATGGGAGTTTCCTCAACAACCTGGCCATATTTTTCAGTTGCACAAGGTAACCTTGAATCCTGTAGTGTGGCCATCAACTGTATATGACAATTCGTTTTCCTTGCAAGGTTTTCGCACTAGCGGGCAATCATGACTCAAACTGGGTCGGGGCATGGTTGAAGATAGGTGACGCTTCACTACGCAGATGTTTCTGTCAAAATACTTCGGTGGTCAGATATATGACCTTCTACAGGTCTATTTAGAAAATTAGAAAATTAGATATATGACCTTCTGTGCAATCGAGTTTGAAAATCGACAGTCCGACTCAGAAAGAGCATCAGTTTTTGTCTTTTTTTCGCTACAAAAGTCTCTCAGAGCTAATTGTTATGCTCAATATTAACGACAAGAAATTTCATTCCGTAGTCATCGTGCTGAAAGGTTGGCCAACAGATACTGACGTTTAATGGGTACTAAGGTTCCACTTCTGCGCTGCATTTCCAAGGTTACTCTCATCTACTTATCACGGCTGACTTCTTTCAACCTTAATCCAGAAATGTGTGTGTTACGTTAAGTCCATTCTAAAGACAAACCCACTGAATGAACTAGACCTAACTATTCCTTCTTTACTGCGGCGAGCTTTATAAGTTGCCGGACGCTGACTTACGTTGAAAGGTTCCTGCCGATGTTATCGAAAATAAGTATCACGAAAGTAAAAAAAGAGTTCCGATAGTTTTCTCTTCAGAGGCGACGTCGATTTTCTTCGCTCAAAATTAGCTTTGAAAGCCTCGACAAATTTTTCCTAGAAAGGCAATAATATGTGCAGAAAAATAAGACGATATGACGGCATCTATCAAAGAGAACATGTCAGCGCTCTTTTTAAAGGACATGACGTTCTTCTCGTTTATGTTTTCTACTGAAAGTTAAACGGAAGCAGTAAGTTGATC
The DNA here is from genome assembly GCA_013433145.1 of Ascaris suum. Classification (NCBI taxonomy): domain Eukaryota; kingdom Metazoa; phylum Nematoda; class Chromadorea; order Rhabditida; family Ascarididae; genus Ascaris; species Ascaris suum. Next base: position 3,796,516 of record CM024187.1, read on the forward strand.
AGCTGCTGTTGAGTTAGGGCACTTCCGCCAAGATGAGCGAAGATGATGAATTCCTCGCTGAGCTGCAACCATCTCCCAGCGACCTTCATTCGTAGTCTACCACCACAGTCGATATGATCGCGCGTGAAACAGAGTGCGGCTTGGCGAAGGGATTGGTATAATTTTTTTTGTTTTGTTGCGTCAGTTATCACTCGTCAAGGAAGTACATATCGAGGACATTTTCACAAATTTCCCGTTCAAAGTGTCATAGGAACATGCCAGTTACGCATCAGGAAACAAATTCCCATCAGGTGATTCGTAGGTCGTCTTAAAACAACCATACTCTATGAAGAAAACTTGGAAATTGGAGGTCAGTAAGATTTGGAGGAAATTTCTCATCATTAAGAATCGAAACCTTTCCACGTCACATAGGGACAGTCCATAAAATCTGACTAGCGGAACCGATTCAACTGGCTCATTTTTGAACATCGATCAATCGACAATACAACATCGTCCACTCGAACTTACCCACCATCAGCCATCCACTCTCTCTGCTAATGGGCGGAAAATGAAGCGGACTTTGAACAAAACATCTATAAAAGTCATGTTCGCAAGCTCTACGTGTTTACTGCAGACCATATGGTACTTAATAACTTCTTCAAGTACGCAACGTTCAGCTGTTTTGTAAATTCGGCTCTTAGATCTGACTTCCGTTCCAATTCCTAGAAAGTTCGAACCGTACGGAATATTGCCTTTTGACCACTTGATGTTGTTTTTTGTGCGGCTCTGATTTTAGGAAGAATCAGCACATCAATCTGCAGTGGTTGTTTGTGTGCGCGAAAGCGATGGTCACATCAACGAAGAACAGCCAGTAAGCCACTCCATCAGGAAGAGCTTCAGTTTGTCAAATATCAAAATGCTGGTTGAATACAACTTATCGCACACCACTTTCCATTTTCCCTCACTTCTGTAACTCTGCGTCCAAACTTGAGTACTTTGTCACTGCAGTTAAGATGCCAGCCCGACATCATTCTTCGTAACCATTTCAGTCGGTGCAGACAATTCGCAGCCGTGAATGCCAACTCTTATCTTCGCAGTCACCATTTTTGTATCGAATCGATTTGGTCTCCGTATTTTCACAGCGTTAAAAAAAATGAATTCTTAAGAGACGAAGGGTCGTTTCGATCGATAACACGAGTGACGCCTTTACTGCCTGCTTCAACAGCAAACATTACTCTCGCTCAAGAAACTGAGACAACTAAAGCGCGATAATAAAACAACCTCATTAATATAACGGATGAGATATAGTTCAAAACGGGGATAAAACTGACGTCAACATGAATTAAATCGATTTGAAGGTTGCAGTTCGAACAAAACTCTACTGATACAGTGCATATTTTATCCAAAAAAATTCCTATTAATACATCTTGTCAACGGCAAGCATCTGAGTGTCTCTTCTTGTAACGGATTCGCTTTCATCTAATGCCATTCACACACGACCTATGTTACATCACAAAATGCGTGAGTGAATGACGTCGACGCATGTCATTAGCAGTACAGTCACCAACAACTCAGAATAAAACTGCCACAGAACTTTTAAACTGATAGCAATATAAATAATTAGCAAACACTTCAAAACGATATACTCCTACAGACTAACTGAAAAAATTCAAAATGCGGTTGAACATTTTCACAAAGTTCTATAAAAACGAAATGATGAAACTTACTCTATTGGCAGCAATTTGTGACAGACAAAGGTAACTATCAAATTGCAAATGATATCATTAGCAAAAACTACTTCGATATAGTTGTTTTGTATGTGTATATCCTTTTTTAGAGTGTATCTCATAAAAGATTCATTTCTGCACCAGAGTATTTATACTCGAATAAACACATCCTAAACGTCACTAAATAACACCAAGTACCGCCAAACTATGAATATTTATTGCAGTCTTATGACTATGAAAAATAAAGCATATCATGTCAACTTCCAACCAGAAAAAAAATCGTAAAAAAGCTGCACACACAATATTGGTATACGGCTAGATAAAAGATACTGAGAGCAACGACGGCAAAAGACGGCAAACAAACGCTGCACGGATTTGAAATGGCGATAGGTTCGCAAAATTACTCCATACATTGCCAACTATGCATTGTCCACTTTTGCCACCGTAACTTCACTGCAACCAACCAACCCTTCCCAGCAACCTCACCGCTTGGACCGATCGTGCCGGAAACGAGTGTATCAAGGTGAGACAAAACTCCTACTAAACTCCAGCCAGCTTATTTACACCTCCCGTTCTCCCATTGCCAGAAAGAAGCAACATAAGGACGACTAGGAAGTCTAATAACGTGAAAACAGAATAAATCACAATTACACACTGGTTCCTTTCAACGCCCACAACACAAGTAACCTTCGCCACAAGGGACAAACTTCAGATGCAGGCAAAAGGATCGACGAGGTAAACGCGTGAAGTGACAATCGATGCACGATGAGAACAGCAGATCGGAAGGGTGAGCTAGATCACTCCATGTTCAGGCTTCTCTTCACTTGACGTATGACATCGGCCGATGTTGGCAATGCGGCCGTCTCAAGCTTCTGCGAGTACGGCATCGGCACATCGACCCCTGTCACACGCAGTATCGGCGCATCCAGATAGTCAAACGCTTCCGACTCAACAATCTGTAATCTAAGGATGTTCCAGTATGAATCACCAAACACTAGATCAATAAGTGAACATTTTTTCATCAGCCGCAATTTTTATGTCTTATGCTTTCGGGTGCTTCCATCTTAAGAGACAGCCTTTATTGGAAGTTCAACAACTCTGAGATCAAGGCAGGAAAGTCAAATTCTCAAGCTAATCTTAATATTTAAAAGTATGCTCGCGATGATGTAGCTATGCCCGAAAAACGACAAAACCGCATCGTCGCGCAAAGGCGTTTGACAAACACATCTTTCCACTCGTCATAACGCACTTATAAAAACATTAGGTGCTTGACACATTGAAAAGGAAAACAAAGAAAAAGTGATGAAGAGGAGATGCTCATCTCAAATTTTGGGTGGAGATGCCCTCCTGGAAATCGCAACTGCACCGGAAAAACGATCCGCTTTAGCATGGACGATAAGAAGATCAACTGTGCATAAACGGGAAGAAATTAGAAATAAATGGAAACACATTCAACCTGTGCACTGATTTCAGCGCCGATTCCGCAGATAGGCCAACCCATTTCAACCGTAATCAAGTGATGTGTCTTCTTCAACGAATCCTTTACGGTCTGCATGTCGAAAGGTCGCAACGTACGCAGGTTTATCACCTTAAAATAAGTGATACAAGTCAAACAGATGGCATATACGCATGTTTAAAATTTTTGAGGGAGACACTACAAATAACATACCTCGTCATACCCTCTCTCTCTTTACTATGTATTTCCATTTGCTGATCCGATTTTTTGAACCTCAGCCGCGGAACATACACGACTTTCGGCGGCGGGAATACTCATAAGAAACGAAACAACCGACCTCAATTTCAATTTTTTGCGCTGCAAGCTCAGTGGCTGCTTCGAGTGCTAACTGGACACCCTTTGAATAGCTGACCACAGTGGCATGCCCACCCTGCCTTTCGATCTTTGCCTTTCCAATTGGAATGACAAAATTCTCGGACAGCACTTCGGGAGTGACCGGAAACGACTGCCCGTAAAGTAGCTCATTCTCCAAGACGATCACTGAAAACAATTAAGGTCATAGCAAAATCGCGATTTCAATTTGATTTCATAAAAAAATGATTCCCAACAGCAAAACTTTATAGAATCGCCCACGACTACAGTCCCAATCACTACCGTGAGCGCTTTAACAACTACAACACTAGCTACTCAAATCGGTGACGACTATTAAAATTAACTAATGAGAGAAGTTCATTGACAGTTCGATCGAGGCTTGTAACTGTAACGTCCCCGTGACAAAGAAGACCTTTGATTCAGGGACCCGCGAGCGTAAATGAAAAAAAAGTGGTATTTCATCGGAGATGCCCACTGCGCCAACCAAAACAATCCATACATCCTTACCACTCACTGATCCCGGCCACCTCCTGAGTAGGGTTGTAATTATTTGAACTGGCTAATAGGGCCGATCTGAAGTATACACGTACAGGAAATCAAAAACTTCCTTTAAAACCAAAAATTAAAACCTGGATTGTAAAAGCGGTCCAAAACCTCAAAATTTATACCTGGATTGTCATCGCGTATAGCGGCCTTCAACAACCCTTTTGCATCTTCTGAACTGTACGGAGAGAGGACCTGTAATATCAAAATCACCAGTCCCAATAAATGAAGCAGTTGAATAAATTCCAAAAAGTGCATGCCACACTTTTACGATTAAACTCTGTGTTTATATTAAAGAAAAAGTTAAAACCATGCTGGGCAAAGGTGAAGCGAAAACATTTCAATAGATCGCTCAAAATTACTTATTAGACATGCATAATATGGCACAAACAAAAAGCGTCAACAATTTGCCATCGAAACGCTGTCATCCTTTTACGAGTGAACAAAAGACTTTCAGCACATCAACATTTCAGCAGAAACGTTAAAAAGCTGATAAAGGAACGACGTTCCTCTTCCCACTTCTTGCAGCTTTCGCTCATGCTTTTTCCATTCATGCAACATAAAGAGTTCTCATTGATGTCAGCAATACATGAGCACAAAGAAATTAAATGAGTATTGCGATGAAAGAACAAAATAAAGTGTTTTCATTGATGCTCAGTTGGAAATATCCGCCCACTTACGTTCATGAATTCATCAATTAATGCGACACTGGAAAAATAAAACTTCTTATATCTGAAATAAGCGATAAATTTTGCTTTCGACAAATAATATAAAACTGAACGAAGCGAACTGAGGGAACTGATAAACTGTTGAGATAAATCTATTACCAGTATATATGCATGAAGACAGACGCAATTCACTCTCATGAAGCTCTTTTATTTGAGGTTGATAAATTTGCACCGGATTCCCCCGCTAGATAACGTCTGCCTAATAAGGTAAGTGGTTTACCGTAGAAAAGAATGGGGAACGGATGAGATGGTTGACTCAAAATGAGCGAAACCATAGTTCAAGCCCATATAAGACTTTCGCATGAAACTTTTCAACGTGCAACAACGATTAAGTAATGAGTGTTCCCAAAATGAATATTGAAACTAATAAAAAGCATTTCATTTTCTACAAAAGAGCAAGTTCGAGTGGGTTCACCTTTAAAGCGGGACAATGAGCGTACCAAGCCGAATAATCTTGACTGTGTTGTGCGGCCACACCAGACGCAGCCCCATTCGGTCCTCGAAATACGACGGGCACATTCAACTGCAAAATGAACATAGCCTGACGCTAGATGACCGCTAAAATGTGAGCAAATTTTAGAAAGAAGTTAATACTTTATAGTTACAATACATGAATTTTTATAAGTTCTAAAGTAAGAAATACAATAAGTGGTAGTCTTTGACTAAAGAAAGTTACTAATTTCAATCGAAAAGAGAAGTACCTGGCCAGCGGACATATAGAAAGTTTTAGCAGCACTGTTGATGATGTGATCGATTGCCTGCATCGCAAAATTGAACGTCATGAATTCGCAAATGGGTCTAAGGCCGGCCATGGCAGCACCTACTGCTATGCCTGCAAATCCCATCTCCGTGATCGGCGTATCCACAATGCGATCTTCACCGTATTTTTTCCACAGGCCTTTCGAAACCTGCAAGCATCTATTACACTACGCATTCTAGAAAGCACATTTACAGATGAGACCTTGCACATACCGACTGTGCTTTTGTGAAACCAAAAAATAGCTCAAGTCGAGGTGACTAATCATCAGGATATGGTCTCGCCCGCAATCGGAGATGTCGAAGTGTTCGAGGTGTCCAACTGCAGTAGGAAAGGGGTAGAAGGATAAGACTGGCGGGAGGAAGGGGGGGGGGGGTGGCAGCGAGAGCAATGTGAAAGGATGGTAGCATGTGACTGCTGCTGACAGAGACATCGCTCAGCAATGCGCCACCAGCATTATACTTTTAGGTTGTCTGCTCCATCTATCTTCCTGTACATCGCACATGACTGTATCACATCTCACACATTTATCGCCGAACTTTACGGGACGATAGATTTACAGGAAAGAAAAGAAAGAATGAACCCGGCTTTGTTTCGTCACCTCTTCTCAAAAGATAAACAAAACTTTAAAGTGCCTCTTCACAATGCACGAATATCCGTCGATAGTCCTTTCACCAAAGTGAAAGCAGCACTTCGAGGTTTGGCGAATTTCTAGCTAGAGGTAACGACTGTCTGTCATAAATGTTCTCAGTCTACACAAACACTTACTTATGGAGAGGATACTCAGACCCGACTTTGCTACCTGCGAACTCCACTGATGCTTGCCTTGTCAAGCAATGGCACCAACAGTTGTGTTGTAAAGAGACCTTACGACTAGGCTGACAAGATGTTAACATCGCCACTCGAAATACTGATAAGATAAAAGTAAACTCGGACCCGACATATGAAAGCTGTTAAATCCCACTATCCTAAATCCCGGATCATAACATTCCAGTGCACTATTATTAATCTTACTCGGGAAGAAGCAAATGCACCACATAAAATGATAAGCGGTTGACGATTGGCTCCATACGGAAGAAGATGCGTCAGCTGGTGCGATTGATGTGTAAATTTCTGTCAGCTACACATCATATCCGGTATTCATTCTTGCAGTGGGAGTTAACCTTTCCAAACGGAGGAGTTTGTTTTTGCAATCAGATAACTCAATCGCTGCCATCAAAAGCGATAAAAAACAGCCGCTCCTCTAGCCTCATGCCGATTATGACTGGAGGCGCTATGGTCGTAAATACGCCTTAAACGAAACGGTGGATGACGGATACATAAGGTTGGATTTTGACGAGTGAAGTAAAAAAAAAACCCAACAACAACAACAACAACAGGAAAACATGACTAGAAAGAAACCTTGTAAGCGCCATCATACTGGGCAACTTCTTCCCCAAGAAGGAATACCTTCTCATCTCTACGAAGCTCTTCATCGATAGCCTGATTTAGAGCTTCACGAACAGTAAGTGTTGGTGACGATGCAGTGACAAGGCATCTGCGAAAATGTTGAGTGGAATTTGGTGCTTGTATCAGCAGGCGAAACAACGCATTCGTTTTGCTTAATGCCATCGTATTTCCTCTTCAAGCTGACCCTATAAACACCTCAATTATAACAGATTCGCATTCCTAATGCAAACAAAGCCGTCGATAGGTGATCTAGTTGCGATATTCATTGATCGGCGATTGTAACTAAATGTACCTATTTTACTTTCACACGTTCACATCTCTATTTCCGCGTCTCCATTCCTCATGTTCTATACTATTCGTTATTTCTTTATTTTGGGTTTAAAATATACGGATGTGTACCTTGGTTATGGTTATAGAATTTTTCTTTGCATAATTTCTTATCGCATTTGTGTTTCACGCTTTTTTAAAAATCGTAATGTAAAGAAATTTTGTCGTTATTTTTCGGCATTATAAAATGTACCTTAGAAAACACGATTTCTCAATGTGAAACGACAACATTACAAATTGTACCTAAATAGCCAATATTACAACAAAATTACCTACGTAAACTTTCGCTTTTGAATCAAACTTCCCGATAGTCCCGCAAATCTTTTGCACCACGTTTTATCAAAAACGGCTAGTAACTATCTAACTACAGCTAGAGTAGAAATTTCACTCTCGAGAAAAAGACGGCAGCTATTGAATCGTTCGGGTGCCAATTTAAACTTCTTGTATAGAATGTTTCGATGATTCGCGGTTAAGGAATTAATAGCATACTGCTATTTCAAGTCTATATACCTAACTTCAATAGAATAACAGCAACATTTACTATACTATGAAGTATTTGTGAGTAGTTTTTATCGTTCGGAGTTATGACTTATCCCAACACCTATAGTGGATCTTATCCTCGACTCACGACCACCACCTGTAACTGGATATCAGCGGTTGTGCAGGAGCCCTTCTAGCCGTCAGGCGTCGCGAAGACCCCTGTGCACAGGCCGTGCTCCGATACAGTTGCTTTAGTATCACCTCCCAAACTATGGACTTACGTGCCTAATGATGTATTTCAGATCCCACACTGCACCGCTTCCAATTCATGTGAAAACAACACCCTATAGACACATTATTGAGACGTTTTGCGCTACTTAAAAAGAAACAGCAGAATACATGCACAAGTTGAGACCATCCCTCTCATTCGTCGTGCCTCGCCAAAAAAAAGTGTTTAGATAGTCGGAATAAAGAAATCCTCTGTGAATACTTTTCAGTAGAGTATATGCACAAGCGACGCAATGTAAACGTTCGAGGGAAACTCAGGCTGACTAAAATAAAGAGAATAGTTTTAGCACAAATCGTAGAAATTTTAAAGCGATACTGCGTAACATTTATGTTTAGTCATATAGAATGCATAAATTTATTTCACACAATAACAACCATACTCAGAGTTGCAACTAAAAAAGGTTGAAAAGGTTTGAATTCTGCTTTCAAAGCCGTTGATTACCTTATTCACCACTTTGCTACGCTTGGCTATCGTATCGGGAAAAAAACTTTCCCTAAAATTTCCGAACTTTTTATCGGTTTTTCGTCCAATTAATCGAACAGCTTGAGCAAAGGGCCTCGGAAGAACAATTTATTTGCTGTATTCTTGAGAAGTCATTTTTGGGTTTCTTATTTCTCCCTCCCCCTCCCAACTTACTTTCTACCCCCCCCCCCCCTCCCCCCAATGCAAAAAACTTGTGTTCGATAGCCGCCATAACCAAGATGTCGAAAATTACTTACAAAAGCACATATTTGTCACTGATTAAAAATAAAATAAAACAAAAATAATGGAAAGATGTAGATAAGAAGACCTCTGCTAAAGCGCTCCCCACTTTCTAAATGACGCGAATAACAGCAATGCCATCGACGCACAGCGCTCTAGCTGATGGGTCCACACATAAAAAGCACAAATTCTATCAACACAATTCACCGCACTCACTGTACGAATGAACGCATGTTTTATGTCATTGCGATGTAACCAATATAACCGTTTTTGAACGTTGTAATCATAATGTTTGTGCAGCTAAATATTTTCCATTTGTAAAGGCAAAAAGAAGTTTGCAATACTCTCAAAATAAAACTCAGTTATTTACTCATAGTTCTTGCAGCTTAATAGAGCCCATCGTCCACTGCAGAAACAATTGACGAACTCGATGATGCCATCAAAACAATAAGTGAACTCAGTGACTAATGGAGAGATAGACGAAATACCTGTACGCAACCTACCGATGATTTTACAACATTGGAAGCAAAATCAGAATTTTTCAAATGGCTTAATGAAGTTTAGAAGGGGTTGCCGGAAGCTTGAAGAGCTGCGTTTTACTGTCACGTACCCATATCGGCAAACACGTCGCCACTAACTGCGAAGATAAAATTAGGTTGATGTAGAAATATATAATAGGAATTACAATAAACATCTCTCTAATGGAAGCAGAAATTTGAAATTTCAGGTAGAAAATGTGGGAGAAAAAATTGCAGCAAATCGATTCACATTTCCCGCCCCCTTGGAACAAGCAAAAAAAGGTAACGAAAGGTATCAACCGAGCCAAAAGTTGACAGCAACGAGGAGGGAAATGCAGGGCGACTGCGTGCATGAATAAGGTGAGACATTATTTTAGCTCAAAATTTATGGTCAGTTAAGGTCAAAATTGACGTTCAACTTGGCTAGAAGGCAGCAGATGTGTTCTACCCTCATTATAACCCAGTCGCTCGTGATATGCAGTCGTGAGCATTTGCACTCAACATTTTAGTACTTGTTAGGTCAAGTCAATAATTTGGAAAGGAATTAGGCTACTAATACAGAAGTATATCTAAATGCCTTTAAATATGTAATTGTGTAATTCTGAAAATTGACGCTCTTTTATGACGAAGGACTCAAAGAAATGTCTTATCAAAATTTGCGAAGTCTGCTTTAATGCAAAAGTGTGCCCAACAGCCCAATCAGTACCTGTAAAAAATCTCTTCCAGTAAGACGTTCGATGGGCTAATATCGGAAAGTTCTGTGATTCCAGCTATTGAATGGATGCATGCAATTTGATGCTGTCGATTGAATGCCACTGTTATGTAATGTTAAATGTTCCTCATTGTAAATATATACTTGTGACTTTAAAATGACAAATTAGTTGCAGGTTGAAGCGAAAATAGGAGAGATGACAAAGATTAAAGAAATAACTGACTCTTCCTTTGGAGGCGGAGATATTCAGAGGTGGAGTAGATGGGTATGCACTGATGGAGTTATGGGAACGTTTTACGAGAATCTCAGCGTCTTTCTCGGATCCGATCCAGATCCTTTTTCACTCTTTTTTTTAATGTTTTTAAAATGCATTTCTTAACACCTTAAAAAGAACCAGTCAAACTTGTCGTTTTAGTTGACTTCCTGTCACGGTAGGGATTTGAATTTGCCGCTGATGCGAAGCAACGTTTTCGAGGTTGCTGAGATTGACTTGCTCGTCTATCGTTGTTCGTTACTGCTATGAACGTTTAGGTCAGTTTTGATTGGAATGTGTTGTTTGATCTTATATTTGACGATGTTTTCACAAATTTGCAATGTTTCATTATCCCCGACTAGTGCTACCATTAAACTCTTTATAGCGATTAAGAAAAAACTCCTTCTTGATCAGCGGACAAAAGCGCCATCTGATAGGCTGATTGTTGTACTATTTGTGCAGTGGATTGTTAACCAGTAGTACACAGCAAAAACTGACACGGGATTTTTATGGGATTATCACACTCCATTAAGTCATAACAGGAAATGACGAGTACTGACGAAGGTTTTCAATGAAAAAATCCACAGGCCTTTATTTATTTTCATGCCGCTCCTCAATTCAGTGGCCACAAAATAACTAAATTTGTTTTTCTCTACTAAGATTGATGAAACAGTCTTGTCACCTCCAACCGCCTTGGGGAGCCCTATTCCTTCAGTTTTTGAAACTGGATTCAGAGCAACAATTGCTTTTCATACTCTTATGCCGTTCATCTAATGAAATGTACTGTTTCATTTACAGTATATATTCCTTTCGCGCCAGTGTACGTGCGTGAAGGTATAATGTATAAAGGTTTTTAACCTTAAAGCTTAACTAGCCGAGCATGACGCTGGACATATTGTCGGAGCACATCAACGAGTGTGGTGATTAAACGATGTCCGCTTGATGATTGAGTAGGCACTGAAACGGAGGTGAATTGGCTAATCGTAGCAGAGCTGTGCGTGAACCAAAAGTGACTGCCGGTCGTCCAATGATCGAAGTTGGGTGGGAGTTGCGGCCACTGGTTGGTCGCGACCGAGCCTGGCGTGAAAGGCGGACGGTGGTTGTTCACAGATGGAGTGGAAGGGCAGACGCGCATCCGGGCAGTAGGATGGACAAGCGCTTTTTATGGGCCTTTAGTGACTTCTGAAAGTTGGCTAGCAATGTAGGTGGTCACAACAAACGTTCACGTATGTGACAAAAAAAAGAAAATAAAAACGAAAGTAGCGAAGAAGATAGAAAAATTTCATCTGCAGCATCAACAACCATAGGAAACAACGCAAGGTTCGGCACACGAGGTCGGCACTAGTGCGGCGTTGCAATAAGCCAACTGCCGTTTAAAGGATCAGATAGTTGGTGCATTAACGATGCTATCAGGAAGCATGGCCCACATATGCACAACACAGAACTGGAAACTGTGTAGCACATTGCCTGTGGTGCAACATTTTTTGGCCGGCTGAACCTGATGATCATGTCGACTAAGAGAAAGGGTGCACCGAAAGATTTTTAGGAACAATAAGTCGCAAAGGCGAATATGATTCTATAACAAAGACCAGATCAGAATTGAGCCTGTAATGATTCAGCGATTCCAGGTTAGAGATTTTCGATTTTGCAGCGTAGTCTGACTTATATGAGCAGCAGTAACTTATTTCAGAAGCAACGCAAATAAAATGTTTTTGAATATTTTTATACCAGGAACGAAGTTATGCGCTTATATGGGAGCGCAGTATTCCAAAATGGATCGACAGTAAACAGTAAAGGCGTTGCGATAACACTCAAGACGTCCATGTTACAAGGTGCGTTGAAATCTTTGCAGTTTGGACGACTTTCCAGCAGTAGTGGCACTGTAAGGACCAATGAAGACCAAGATCAGTTGCAACATCAAGGTTGCGAGTATAGTCCGTAAGAGGAAGAGCCCACCCCACAGCATGAGTAAAAAAAGACAAACGTTGACATGAGACAATTGATATTTTTCATGGGAAACACTTAGTTGGTGTAATTTCGACCAGAAGTTCCGTCCTCAAGTTCGAACATTTCCACATTATCGTGAACGGCCTACATTCAGATTTCAGACCACAGCTCTTCATCCGAATTTCTCAGTTGATGTGCCTTTCAAAAACGTCTCATTCAGCCCTAGCAAGAATAGATTCCTTTTTCCACGAGACACACAAAAGCGCTCAGCAATCGCGTAAGATTCAGTAATCGTGACACTATGCAACTAATTAAACTCGGATTGAATCCGAACATCGGAAGCCTTTTTCCAAATTTTCGGGACTCGAGTCGTATCAGTTGTCCGGAACTGTTTGGTATAAAAATTTAAATGCACACAATATACCGCTATAAATAGTGGTACAGCGAAACGACTTTCCTTACCATTTTCTTAATCGAGCTCTATGATCACCATTCTTTGATGCTGAGTGCATTTTTCTCCTTCATACCCTCCTCAGCTTTTCTCTAAAGATTTCCGATGTTCCCAGTCAATCTCATTTACTCTTTCCAGTTCCGACTCCACTTTTCTTTCTTTTCTTTTCACTTGTCCTCTTATGGCGTTTTAGAATGCTTCCCGTCTTCAGCAGTCAATGGAGTTGTTTTCCAACCGCAGACTTTCGCGAAGTGCAGAAACCCTATGTAAATCTCGACAAACATTACGTAAAAGTATTCAATGAGTTGAAAATATCTTAGTGGTGATAACGTTTCGGATTCAATAAGTTCAAGGATGAAAAGTGAACGAGCATTAAAGGCAGGATGTGCTCAACAGAAGCCTTACGACACTAAAGATCAATCTAATGCAACAAACATGTAACCAGCGAGAGCATCAGACCTACGTGCATATTAACTGCAACGCATCTAAAAGCCGCAATGCCGCATGTGTGAAAAGTCAGTAAAAAAACACTAAGCGAACGTGGGGCACCTGTCATCTTGCTCTGAGCGGAGCAAAAACCACTGATGCGGAGCGTGAATCCGGAGCACTGAGCCTAAAGAAAATGCGAGAACGCCCGACGAACGCATGAGATATGATCAGCAAATGAAACAGATGAATGACGTCTTTTTGAACGCGGACGAGTTTGTCGGAAAAGCGAACAAACAACCATGAGAAGAAAAAAAAAGACGCAGAAGGTAAGAAAAAATGGAGAAGATTGGAAAATGGGATGGGCAGATGTAAGTAAGTGAAGGAAGCCAAAGGATAAAGAGGATGAAAATGAGAGAACAAGTTTGAAAACGTTTGGAGGACAGACGAAAGACGTCGAATAAAACGAAACGATGGCCATGAAAGAGGACAGAAAATATGAAAAAAGCTCTAAAAATCCTAGAAGTGAATGCAATGGGGAAAACCTCGACGAAGGCTAAACAACGCTAGAACGCACCCTAGCCAATATGAGAAAGTCAATTGAACAAAGCTGAAAAGCCTACAAAAAGAGAAGCGTTGGAACGATAAGTTTGTGGAAAAGATTGGAGAAAGTTGACGCATAAAGATGAGGAGAAAAACGATCGAAAAGGATGAACAAATGCTGGGAAAGGCGACGAAAAGCGACATGAAAAGAAGAGTAGTCGAAAATTTCAGAAAAAAAGAGTATAAACCGAAAAAAACGAGAAAAATTGAAAAAAGTATATATAGGGCTATAGAAACGGAACGAAAGTAGAAAGCATGGGAAAATTAGAGTTGGATAAGAAAAAATTAACAAAAAGACTGGAGGGAAAGGGGAAGTAATCGATTTTGAAGTGGGATGTTTATAATTTTAATATCTAAAAAATAGACGTGGAAGCGGAAAAGAATAGAAAAAACAAAACAGACTGGAAAACTTCTTAGAACAACGTCAGACAGATGGGAATAATTAAAGACAAATTGGAAAGAGGGGGAAAAGTTGGAAAGATCTTAGAAAGCGCCAAAAATTTGATAACAAGCCGAGAAATAATTGAAAACGTCAGAAATGAGCAGAAAACTTTGGAAAGATCGCAATGACGTTGAGAAAGCACCGGAAGTGGAGCGAATGGTAAATTCTGCTGTTCTTCTTTTTTTCATTCCTTCTCAACATTCCTAACCTTGTCTCGCTTTTTAGATCTCTTCCATTCCTCTCCAGATATTTTCCAACCTCGTTCCTCCTTCCTCCCATAAGAAGTTTTACTTCATCCATCCCACTTGCCAAATGCTCCTCATGCGTTGATCTCGCATTCCCACATTCCATCAGGCTAGTTAGTCGAGAACAGGCGCTTTCATACCGGTTTCCGGACAAGAATCCACCAGTTAGTTTCAATGGGACTATGAAAAGAATTTATGCATTAGAACTGCGTCGTGTGCAAAGCTTTCCAACTATAAGCAAGAGAAAAATTTAGCTGTTCTGAGTGTGATTATTTAACTGAAACTTGTGTTCGACATAAAATTTACAAAAACTTGGGATGTCATACATGGACCTCCATATTATGCAAACTATAGCACTTCGGCCGAACTTATAGGCAACTAAAGCTTTAAAAACTTCTATCGGCGGCATCTCACTCACTCGCAGTAATCTTCGTAACTCCCTGAACATTGAAAAAAAAACTAACGAACTAATTAGGCAAGCGATTCTACTGAAAACTTTCATTCAGAAGTTAGTGATATCTTATGTTATATGGTGTTCTCAAATTGCACAAGAATCTCGTTCCAGTCCACAGTGAAAAAAGCTTCCGCGCTATTGCACCGCCCTCAAGTTTTCTTTGATAAATACTTGCAGATTTATTCCGACGTTGTAAGAGTTAGGTTGGCGACCAATTCTTGCAACTATGGAGACCATGGCAGGTCTCATCTAAAATACATATTAATTGAAATAAACATTGGTTTGCTTGTGTTTGTTTTAGCTCCTGCAGTTACATAACCTCTTCCTACTCACAGTTCTAAAATGTTCCATGTTAGTCAACCTCGTTTTTCTCTCGTTTTCTATCACTTTTTTTGCTTTTCGTTTTATCACAGGAGTCGACTACTATTTCTGCTATCATTTCGAGACTTCATCCACATATTGGTTCTCTTCGTCGTCGGTAAAAAGCTCTAACTCACTTCAGCAAATAGCCAACACTTTACAGTTTTCCAATTTCAAGAGTAGCTGTCATATAGTCAGCCAGCCGCGCTCATAACTACGTCAGGTTCAGACGTATATTCTTTCGAATTTCTCATACCTTATGATTTGCCACAGCGTATACAGAAAAGAGGACCATAACAGAAGATGAAATATAAAAATCGGCTATGCATAAATAATAGGCAAAAGCGGACAACGTGTTTTTCATGACTACATTTCCGGATCGGCTATTTGTTAAGACTGCTATCAAGGATTCAAAAAGAAACAACATACCTATTATGCACACATTTTTACAAGTATGGAAATCATCCCAATATTGCAAGAATTATCTGGCCAAGCAGAAAACCAACTAGGGATGTGATGAGCGATGTGACGCTGTGGTGGACCTAATTCAGAAAGAAAATCGCCAAATTGAAGGAAACCCATTGTAGCATCCATCGACATTCTTAGACCAAATCACTTCTTGAAGAAAACATAACGGCGAAAAAAGCACGTGAACTATGCAGATCGCCGATTTGGCAATATAGCACGCGTGGCTCGGCGATACCAAAAAGAAGCAGCTCGAATCATTCGCATATCAAGATGCAAGCGATCACCACCTTGGCACAAAACTTCCAGCACGTCACTCACTGTCACGCCCGCGTCTCAGTGACGGGCGAGAGAGGATAGACATGAAGGAAGGAATTCTCGCTGCTGTTCAGAAAGTTATAGTGAGCATTCACAGGAATTCTCTGGATAAAGCAGATAAAAGTTTAAACGAAACTAATGAGAACTACAAAAGTTTGAAAAAGCCTCGAAGCTGTCCAGAGAACATAGCCCCTTCAACTGGTTTTTGCTGATTGATTTAAAATCACCCTTTACTTCATACAAACAAAACGCTCTTAAAAAGTAAGGTCACTCGAATTTTTTTCAATTCAATGGCTGGTTATTGCAACGTTAGCATAGATGCATATGTTCCAACAAGATGGCACTATAAGCAGATAAAAATTTAAAAAAAAAAAGGCAAAAATTAGTAGAGAAATGGAATGAAAAAGGTTATGGCAGGAACTACGAATGGCACAGAATGAAGCAATACACAAGCATGCTTAAGTACAAAATATATAAAAGGGCATTTTCTCTACCACAAAAAGTTCACTGCTATTGAGTCAACGATCACGAATACGAGTATGCTTACTAAACCGTCGTAGCGATCCTAGCATCTAATACAAGGAATTCTGAAGCAGCAAACTTTTATGAACAACAATTTCAGAAACAAACCTGAATAAATTAACGCTACAAATATGTCACCAATCTCGCCAAAAAAAAATTCCTTTTTCTCGCCACTCATTCACTCCATGACGCGAAAATTTCCGGATATTCAGCACCATAGTTTTTACGAAAAATAGCACACAAGCGCTTACACTAAACCGCCTATCGCTCGCGCATAGAGATCAAATCCCCTCCAGTTTGCCTCTTACCCGTTTGCCATCCTAGCCTTGCGACAATATCTTGCCGGGAAAACATTATCAACTCTTTTTTTTTTTTTTTTTGCATCTCTCATGTAGTCTTTCATTTTGCATACAAGCAATACAAAATCAGTAATGACTTCTTGACTCTACGGTCAGAGATGGCTCGAAAAGATGTGTCATATGGAGTGGAGGAAGACGAGAGCGGGTGGGGGCGGGGGGGAGGGGGGAGAGGAGGCAGGGATTTAAGGGCTACTATACTCAGTACGAAAAGAATATCGCAAATTTTTTCGAAAATTTATTGCTCAACTGAATATAACAATTACTACTAACAATGAAGGGTTGCCATCACCGTGCAAACATTGAAGGACGAAGGGAAGTCTTTACAGAAATATCGCCGAATGAATGTTTTTAAGTCGCAAATAAGTTCACTTGTAGCCGCGATCAACAGCCAATCAGACTCGAATATGAACACCACACTACCGACAAAATGAAATCGCACCATCATTCAAAGAATTGCAACCCCATGAGTGATCTCACTCCAGAAGCACATGGATTAGTGTTGCTGTTTGAGTGCATGAAGTGGAAGGGTCGAAACTCATAAAATTTATGAAAGGTACAGACTCTATTTGACCGCTGATAAGTGAGGTGGCGCATGTAGAGTGCAGAATATAGAAGCATCCTCTCTCATCAAGGTGCGGAATAAATGCGGCATGCGATTACGACGTCCATAGGCACAGTAATTTCTATAAATCAATATTAAAAAATGGTGTCTCATTATTTTGAGCAATTCAAAGGAAGTTCTCTGTCAAAATGCCTAAAAGCATGTTTCAGATATGTGATCAAACATGCGTCCAACGAGCAGCTAAGGAATAGGAAAATACCTAAGAAAGCCGCAGCGTTCGTTTTTTAATAGAGCAGTCACAAGAATTAAAGGCGAAATTCGAAATTCTTTTAGCACATTTGCATAATTTAAGTCAATAATCACTATCAGTTTACTGAAAAAGGACCATGCAGTTACTCGATATGTGTACCCTCACATATCGAGTACACAAGCTGTACACAAGCTTGTCACATCTCTATAGTACAATGCATGCAACTCTGTACATGTACACAAGGACCGTGCAGTACACAAGCTCGGACTTGTCACATCTCTCACAGTGCATGCAACTCTCCTCAAAAAATATCGTTCCTGCAAAAGAAGGAAACCGAAAACATTCCACTTACCTGTCGAGAGTCACGAGAGTCACTTAGCTTCGACGAATATCACCTCTGCCTGTCTCAAAACTTCATGGCAAATCGTCAAGGCGAAGAATTTGCACGAAATTCGCTCATGTGGGAATGGTAAGAAAGTGGATAATCCACCGCCCGGCGTTGGCATAATCCGAAGGTCAAATTACGGAGCGGGACACTTATGGTCGTGTCATGCGAGCTGGAAAGCAGTTTCCCCTCTGCCACACACGAGTTAAATCCGTGATCCCGTTTCCTTGGCCACGTGATGCAGGCCCTTCCTTCACATTTTAAAGTTATAGTGTACCACTAACAGTAATCTTACAGTTTAACGTGCTGACGGTAGCGCCTTGCGCCTTCAGCAGCCCTACCAAAACCACCGCACCATTTGCTGCATCATACTCGGATCTGTATCGGCCCCACTTTGATGGCATCAAGTGTGTTACAGCTAAATTACTTCAATCACTTGCCATTGTGGCGATGGAGTGGATGAAGACAAGATTTGGCGCCGCCACAGTTTAGCAAAACGGAGGAGGAGGGAAGGAGATGGGTGAGCATTTCGAGGCGCATTTGACTTCTAGGAGCGGTCTTCTAGTGCGCTTTTTGGAAACAGTTATTCTTTGTGTTGAGAAAACGCTGGGGTTACTTCATTGGTTCCTCTTTAAGAATTTGAAATATTTCCTCTTCTTCGTCCCTTATCTTTTTATATCGCTCCGCACCATTCCGTTCATAGTTAAGCTTTCAATCTGTTTAGAACTCGGCAACAAGACGGCTCCAACCTAACGCGTCATTCCAAATGTCGCATTCGTTGCTTTACTCGCACTGCTGTTTGGTTGTCATGAAATCCTCCACCGTCTTCATTATGAAAATTCCAGATCGAACAATTGGCGCAAATGCCATCGAAAGCAAAACATAGCGTCTAAGCTGTTCGGAAGGTGATTAATGCATAATCTTTGTTATTCAATATATCGAACCTCCCATATAAATTGATAAAATGCCTTAACTGCGCAATTTTTCCACTGCGATCAATAACTTCGGCTATATGGCACTCTTGAGGTGGAAAAACTAAAAAATTTCAAATAACCTCTTCGAGTATCAGGTACGAGAACCGAACCATGTTCGACCGGTCAAATAATAATGATTGTCTTTAAATAAAGCTTGCTAATGCGCTGTGCATTCTTGGAGACGAGAGGTTGAGGAGGGTAAAAGGGCGATTCTTGATCTCTTTTGCCGAAATTATCTGGTGATGAATTTCGCCGCAGTGTGAAATTTCAGAAATAATCACTCACCTCTCATCTTCTCAGCACTTTGTCCTTCAACGATATTACTGTCGAGTGATCAGTGACTATGAAGTTGATTCAATCTAGCTGCGAAAGTTCCTGCGCATATGACCTACATTTCTCATCAGATATGGTATTACGGATGCCAAGTAGAATGCAGAGAAATATTCCAGGTGGTACTGGAACCTGACGACTTGAACTGAAACCAAACTATGAACGATCACAAGGCGATGGCATCAAGGACTAAGCAGACAACGCTTATGTATCTATTCTGTATCATTGCATTAGCATTAGCATTGAAATTATTCGGAAAAAATGCGACCTTGTCAATGAGATTTTGTACAAATAAAATGCTGATAAGTTGGTAAATGAAAGAAATTGCAACTTATCAACAAATTTACCCACAACAGGGAAAGGAGAAATCGGCAGAGAACAGGTTGTTTAAATTGAACCGCAACGACGAGCAAAACTTGAGTGAGCGTCTGCTTTAACGAATCCACATCGTATTCTTATTTCAATAAATAAACAAATGATACTCCACAAAAGAGCCTCATTTTATGAAAAATTGATAAGCGGTCGGATTAAAACTCATAGCAATTTGAAATTTTCTTCGTTAGCCGTAGCTGAATATCTTTAAGCGCAGCACATTCGGTGGCATATTTCCGCACATAAATAACAAAATGTAGGGACTGTATTTTGAGGAGAAAACTTGGCACAATATGCGCTTTTCAAAGTTTCTAACAATCAGACCAAACGATTGTATAAGAACTTGGGAAGCAATGAAAAATGTCCAATAATGAATTCATTTTTCCAAACGATTGCTTGGTTATGCAAAATGCAATAGGATAGAATTGTTTTTCACACGCATCTAAGATTAGAATCTCGCTGAACTGTTGTATTGCTACGGTGGATTTGCAGTTCTTATGTAAGCTTTTCTGACAAAAGTGCAGTGAATTTCGGCGCAAAAAGTTAGCCAAGGTCGGTGGAATGTTGAGTGGCAATTCCCTTGTGAGGGCTTGCATAACCGTATTCGAGATTGACAAAGCGAAGTATAACGGTGAAGTGACCACAGATGTGCAGTGTAGACTGCGCGACTATTGCTGAGTGGCTGACCAAAACTATTTGAGAATGTCAACAGAAATTCGCGTCGCTCGGCGACAAGCCGTATTGTTCCTTTCAATGTCAGTTTCTTGTCTCGTTGGTTTGTGGGTTGTCGACACGCAATACCTTCTCGTAGTTCCTTATTAAAACGTTTTTGGAAATAGCCATTTTCCCTCATATATGCCGACCAATCTACGTGTAGCACCCTGACGTCGAAATAATACTACGGCATTTTCGCTGTGAGCAATTTATGCCGCAGAATGTTTATATCGTTGAACAGTGTCTTATTACGCCACGGTGCAGATGCGCTTTGCAATGTTCCACGAAGCAAAAGTCCATAAACGGCTAGAATAGCCAAAAAAAAAAATGGTAGCGGTTTGTTTGCAGACGTCTTATGTGATAGACAGTTTGTATCGCCTCTCTCACAATGATAGTAAAAGTGGTACTTAAGAAGCTCATTACAGAACTTGATAGTTTTTGAGCTTGGTTGTAACGGTCATTCAGCAGCAACATTGTTGGTTTCAAGTTGCATTTTCTTACATGAACTAACTTGTGGTGGTGTTGCAAAATTTCCTGACTAGAATAAATGAAATTTCTTCATACATCTACACAAGCATCAGCAAACAAACGGTTCATTGCAAAGGCTTCAGAATTTATTACTATTCTTTTAATTGATACAACGATGAAAAGATGGAGATTTATTAGCATTTCATTTAGAGTAATCAAGATTACTCGATCGTTCGACGAATACATTTGCTATAGCGTACTGAAAAAAAAACGATCGAAATTTTCGGATTCTTCGACTTTATTCTACCTGTTAAACGTACAAGCATAATCGCTTTTTTTAATAAATAAATTGGTATAGAAAAGTAGAAGACTAAACCACTTCACCAGCACGTCAAATCTATGTATGTTGAGTTTGAACCGAGTCGAACGGCCTAACACTGCAGATTTCCGATAATTGGGCATCTACTCGATTAAAAACCCTTCTCGCCAGAGATTGCACATTAATTTATCCTCACTTTACACCTCATACGTCATCTTGCAGGATGACTCGAATTCACACCCTCTTTTCAGTCAAACGCGTTTTTATTAAAACTAAATAGACTTTTTTTGATGGGTAATAAAGAATCGACCTCATACAAAATCGTCGATTTTTTAAATTAAAAGTCCCGATGTCAAAAGAATGAATTTGAATGATAGTTCTATTTGAAAATAGGTGGAGAAACGCAGTGGAGCAGTTGATGCGATATGCATTTCTGTGGTCCTTTCGTCTACCCAACCAATTGCATAAGCTACCAATAAATAATAAATATCTGTAGCATTATGTTCATATTTCAGTTATTCTTACAGCTTACAAAAATCTTTCACAGACACTCTGTTTTGTTTTTGTAACCTGGCCTCTATGAAACGAAAAAAAAATACTGCATGTTAACTTTTTCTGTAATTGAATACAACTGTGGCTAGACTATTATGCTCATGAACCAGCAAAATATAGTTTAGGAGATTCACCAAGAACACACGTTTTGACTTAAGAAACTTATGAAACTCAGCAAGTTTGCAACTAGACTTCAATGATTCCAGGTTTGAAACCACCGCATATGCGGACAGATAGATTTTATAGCTTTTAAGTGCATCATTGGAAATTTGTTTTATAACACTGTATCATGATGACGCCACGTTTGTTCGTATGTACGGATGTTTTCGTCTGTCTGCCTGTTTGTCACACTGACAGACGGTCAAACACTCATGCACAAACATACCTACATATGCACGGACATGAAGTCGTCACAAAACACTCTTACACAATAAGCTTGCAACGTTGCACTGAACAACTATCCAGCATGTTCTTAATCGAGTGTTCCGCTGCGCGAAAACTTATCCGAATGCCAAAAAAACTTTACTTTTTACTATGCAGTGATATCATTCTCTTTTATAAACGACTTTCGTTTACTTCCCCTGAAATGTTGAAATTTTTATTGTAGGTGAATTAGTGTGAAATATGATTCGTTAAAAGTTTCTTTGCTTCATCGGCGAAATCACAATTTCATCTATTATTGCAGTGACGATTAGCTGCTATGTGGGACTCAGTTGGTCATAAATTATACTATTTCAAGCATATGACTATATTAACTTTCTTATGAATGTTTTTGGATTCTCAGTAGCCATCAGATATGCTCAAATCAATTATCAACAGAATATGGAAGCAAGATTTCTACACTTACTTCATTACTTCCTAAGGAATACTTTGCATTTTCCATTTTCTTAACGCATCATATAATGCGCTTTCCTTCTCACTCCATATTGAAATAGCTGAAAAAAATGTTTTGCATCTGTATTTTAAACCTTTTCTCTTTTTTTTTCCGCTTTCCATATAACGTAGAAAAGTAATTTTCGTTCGTTTCGTCTGATCTTATAAAATTACTTCCTTGGAAACTGCAATTCATCGTCATTATAGTGCTGCTAAATGTTTACTTGATCACTTCACGAAGACAAAGCCACATCCTCCGAAAGACCTTCTCTTTTGTTCCATCAGTTAAAAACAAACTGCATTTCGAACTTGTATTGTAGTTTTCACTTCTAACCTTCCTATCTGCTTACTCTGTGCGGTCACCAATATTATTTCTTTCTTTGCTGGTCTTTAAATTGGTTGGCAATGTTCTACGATGAACGTCTACCGGCGAAAAGATGAAATAATTGATGGGTTAATGATGTTTTTGATTTAATGTTTTTTAAAATTTTTGCAGAATTTGATCATTTTCTAGTCAATTATTACGATCAAGCTCATGGCGCATTTTCTAAAAGAGCCATAGATATATGAAATAATATAGAGGAATATCGACGCTATTTAATTACCACTATGTAATTTGACTAAATCAGAGCAGCACGGCCGCAGTCACATATTCCATGTGTCGAGAATGACGAAATGCCAGCTGCTGTACAAACGAGAAGAAAGCCTAGCCACAGATCGGTGTGAGAAGCGTTCTCTGCCTAATAGGATTTCTCCCTGTAATGCTTTCTTACAGCTCTTCCTCGGATACGTTGCACACAACAGCCACTCTACCCGAGGTCATCGCACTTTATGTTTTCCCATATCTTATACATTCGTGCTGGATGTCGTTTATGATCCTCGGCCTTACTCATGAATATTTCATTTTCCTCTCAACGAACGAATGTTTCAGGTCTTATTAGGCTTCATATGATGACAGCAGGTGGATTCAACGCTAAAAAGCTGTTGATTGTGCGATTCAGTGCTAATCGCTGCTTCTTCCCTTTGTTACAATAACGTTGTTCATTTCAGTTCTGCGAGTCTGTAATTAAAAGAGTTACAGCTCTCGAGCAAAACTTATGTTTTCAGCTTGCAGATAGATGGCCTCTCGTTGGACGAACTTGCCATATAGCGAATATGAGCAAATTTATATGGCACAGACCACAGCAACGTTAGCCATTATTGGTTTCATAAGCTACTCTAAATTTTTTTCCGGCAAATCAAAGCAACTCTCAGTTCTTGAAAAGGTACCTAAGGAACAACAAACCTACCTGACTTATAAGAACATGCGTTCAATCGCCTGGATGAAAAAAAGCATTCCGAATATCTCAGTCTCATTTTCAAAAGTGCATATTGTACTCAGTTTCTTTTTTTTTTTTTTTTTCCAACTGGGAAAATTAGAATCCGCCAATTTTGTGATTATCAAAAAAAAAAAAAAAACAATAGGAAAACTTATAATAATAAATTTCAGCACAACACCATTGCCACGATAGCAGATATCCGGAAGAATGTTGGTGCTTTAATTCGACAAGAAATCGCAGGTGAGCCAAGAGCACAATCCAGAAATCTAATTGATCAAAAGTCTCGTTGAAATTGATGAACTGGACGCGCACGTTCCAGAAGCACTTTCCCGCAATATTTTAGATTTTCTCTGCAGTTCCTTTCATCTTTTACCTTTCATTCTACTCAATTTTCATTCTATTCCTATCGAATCTTTGAAATAGTCATCACTTCCCCTCCACATCAACTCCTCATCCTATAGATGTTGTGAGGATATAAGCATCGAATTCCTCGATTTACTTCATGAGGCCAATACCCGAAACGCACAGTGCTATGGTTTTTGAAGCAATAAACTTGAAAGAATACAAAGAATAAGTGAGTAAAACATTTTAAACCTTCTTTCAGAATCTGATCAAACACTTTGTTACTACGAGAACCTGGCAGGCGATAGTCCGATCCCATATCTATGCGAGATTGGATGTTGTACACATGGTTGTTGCGGACTTGTCGAAGTGTCGCAGTAAGGATTTTCTCATATCTCTTTTACTTGTCTGCCAGCAGTCATACCCGAACGACTCGAATTATGTCGTCAATTTGAAATCAAGAAAAACGAACCATTTTTATTTCAGAGATCAAACGCTCTTTGGTCATTTCATATTTTCGCAAATTCATAATTGAGCGTAATAAATATGAAAGTTTTTATTAAAAGTAGAAATTTGAACCTTATTTTCACTAAAAAGTTTTCGCTATTAAAAAAATATTCTAAAAAACAAACTAGAATTGACGTCAGAAATGAATGCATT
The DNA here is from genome assembly GCA_013433145.1 of Ascaris suum. Taxonomy (NCBI): domain Eukaryota; kingdom Metazoa; phylum Nematoda; class Chromadorea; order Rhabditida; family Ascarididae; genus Ascaris; species Ascaris suum. The sequence goes on from CM024187.1 coordinate 3,821,520, forward strand.
AAAATGACCTATTCTTGCATAAATGACCAAGCTTATGCGTCAAAACATAAATGACCAAGCTTATGACCTATTCTTCTCTCATAAATGCGTCAAAACAACGCCTAACTAGATAAGAAATCTAATTGACTAGCAATGTCCCGAAATCGGAAAATAGCAGAGGATTACCAAAAAAAAAAAACTAATCGTTCTTCGATAAGATTTCCAAAAAGGCGATAGGTAAACAAAGTGACCTCAACTCTCCTTATTTCTTCACTCGCCCAATGCTCCTTGGTCCCTTCCAGTTCAAAATTATTCGCCAACACCTTACGAAAATAAAAGCTTTATGAGGTCGATCATAGATTTACTCTCAAGAAATTTTCGACGGCATTCTGGTGTTATATTCTAGGGTTAAGGCCGAATGCTTTACCGAATATCGGATTTGTCGAGTTTCAGTATTGCTATTTCATCAGGTCAAGCAAGTATGGCTGGGCAGTAGGACTTCTCATCGTATTTCTGCTCGCAGTTTTGTGCGCCTCGCTCGCGATGTTTGCGCTCTACCTCGTAAATCGTCAAAAGGATGCGCGACTTCGGCATCGCTTTACCGCAAATTCTGCCGATGGTAGTACCATCATCTCACAGGTTCTTTCACCTCCAAATTGTGCCTATATTATACTTCAAACACAAGCCACCCACGCATCATGCGCCTTCACACGACTTTCCACTGCTTTATAGGGCATCATATTGCTAATGCCCTCTAATCTCTTCGCAGTTTATTAAGCAACGATTCGTCGCAAAGTGCAGCATCAGACTTTTCGCAGAACATTCATCTGCTCATATCGCAAAATGCATCAAGAGTTTGCAATAATACATCCGATGTTTTCACCTACTGCCACGAAAAATCTTACCTTTATATACTGTTTTAGCAAAACGAATGTACTGTTTAGTTGACGAAAAGCTGCGGAGCTCAAAAGCATTCTCTTGAAACGCTGTGAGCTTCGTCATGTAATGTTTCCGGATGGAAGCATTTAACTAGTATCGAGTGAAAAGAAGCAATCCCCATTAAGACGCAATTTATGAAATTACTTTCACAGATAAGTTAATAAAAGTAATAGCATGATGAATACATAAACTTCTACAAAAATCCATGACGCATAAGAAAATGAAACACTCGAATTAGCTGAAGGTATTCATAGAAAATATCCATCGCCTATATAATATTTTAAAAGGACATTATTTTTCGAACATAAGTAAGTCACCATTCAAATAGAAAATAGGACCTTTTATTTTCTATAAGAATTTAAAGGTATAATTTTTCAAGCATTTTTCTTTCCATATAGGGATCCCCTATGAAAAATAAAAAATAATAGCTGGCCCTCATTTAAGAGGAAAACACTTGAAAATAAAATTCTCTACGTCCAACTTGAGCAAAACTAGAAGATTCCAGCTCTCTATTCAAGGAAATACTGCATCATAAATAAATTGGGAGTGCAATTATTATGAATTACTGACTTGAATTTATTTGCGTATTTTAATATATGCTTTGAGAGAATCACCTCATTTGTTGTTCTCTCATTCTGTGGTCGATGTTTAGAAGACCCCTTTGTTTGCAGCTGAGTGGACCAACATTCCAAACTCATCACAACGGATATCAACTGCATTCCAGTAATGTTGGAATTTATTAATATTATTGCTAAGAAGAACGACGATTAGCATGTTCCACGATGAGCATTTTTTTGTTTTGCAAATATGATCATCAACTTTAAACTATTTGTATTAATTAATTTCGTGATACAGTCATTCAACCTGTCTTTCAAATTGATGGCTAAATTGCTTAATTATACGGATGAAACGTTAAAATATAAACGAAATCAATAGAGTGTAGCAAATTTCTCTAAATAATTTTAAACGTACAATGAGTAAAAAATTCTCATCAAACAATTCTTCGAGATAATTGTGTTTTATGCAATCAATACGAATAAAATTCGTTCTTTCCTATGAAAAAATTTATTGAAGAATTCTTTTCAGCTAATTTCTCTTTATATATTATAAGATTTTTCCAATACTGTATTTTAGTAATATAAATATTTACGCTCGTAACGTTAAAACAATCTCATTACAATCACAACTCGACTCTCATCAAAAATCAACAATCATATACTATGAAGTGTTTTCATTAATTTAAAGCATCAATAAAAGAGTTTCATATGCTAAAAACGATATTAGAAAATATATCGAAATTAATGAAATGAAATAATTCTCTTATGTGCAACGATTGTATAGTTGATTAGCCGTAATTAGCAAATACGACACAGTTGATAAAAACAACAATTAGAAATATGGATAGATAATATTTGAGGCTATTAAACGTTCGGCAAACGAAAAAACTTGATGTGTGAAATACTTCCCAAAATGTTACGCTTTTTTAAACGTACGATTATGCGATATGGATGGCAAAATTTCCTAGTGATTTATGGATGGCTTACGATCCATAAATTTCGCATCGTATTTCCTATGGAGCATGATTTACCACATATGATATTCTTGATTTTCCATTATATTTGTTGTAATAATGTTTCGTTGCTGTTATAGTAATAAAATCTATTAATAGTATTAGCGCAAAGAGGGTACCCACGAGTGCAAAGCAATTAAAAATTTTTTAAAGACGATAGCATTAATATATTCTGATTTAGAAATTGAGTATTTCCGGTTGGTATTGCTTAAACCTTCTCAAATTTAGCAGTGTTTTCAGAAATTCCAGGAATCTGCCCGCAGCGGGACATCAACAAGGAAAAACAAAGCGGAATAAGCCATCATACATCAATTCATCTAAGTTGTATTTCAATATTGCTTTTTTTTTCGCCGACAGCGACTGCATTCAAGAGAAGAAAAAAAAAAAAAAAACTAATAATGCTCTAAGCTAATGGTAGAGAGTTAGAAAGCAGCAGGTGCAATGCAACTGATAATCACTTTCTCACTATCAATCAAAACAATGAACATTCCTTTCATTTATTTCCCACCTTCCAGAAACACAAAAATTGCTTTGAAGCAATTCAAAGTTACACCGCACAAGCAGACACACCTTCCACTTGAAACAGGTGGGCACACCATATACGATCCGTACCACGTAGATACACCCACTACCCATGTCACCTAGATATACCACCAGCCGGCTGCCTCCTCTAGATACATTATCATTCCTCTTCTTCAAGCATCTATAGCCACCATTCGCACAAGCCTGGCGCGTCATCTACCAACCGCACCCTGTATGTACTTTCTCCTTTCGCACTGAGCAGATACATTCTCCATCGGCACCATGCGGGTACATCTTCCCCACCAGTACTACGTGCGTACATCATCTCCATCGGTACCATCTGAGCGCATCATCCCTCCTCTGCACCATGTGGGTATATCATCTCTCTTCTGCAGCAGGTAAGCACATCTTCCTCCATTCTGTCATATGCGTACATCATCCTCCACCTGCACATGTGGGTATATCACCTTAATCCACATAGTGTAAATGCACCCACCATCCGCTCCATGCTGATATATCATGCATCATCCCTATCTCGCCAACACATTATTGTGCGTCCGCGTCATACAGGTGCATCACCCGCTACCTACACAGTGTAAACGCGCACGGACATGCTTCACTCGCGACATATAAGCTCATCCTCCTTTAATCATTCAAAAACTGTACAGGAGTTTAGAAAAGGGTCGAGAGCCAAGTCACTCTGTTCCTATGCTTGAACGAGCATTTGATTTAATATTTTTGATGGGATTGTTTTTTTGAAAGCTTTTAGCTTACCTACGAATCATTAACCATCACAGTACGAAATCCATTTGTCCGTCTCAGTCCACCTGATAACAAAGAGTCTAAGTTCCCTAAATTGCTTGTACAGAAAACACAACGGAATCAGTTTCCTAACGATTTCCCATACCATAAAAACACGATTTTCTAGGTGCACCCAGATGACTGGTCCGCAAAGAAGTGACCAGAAATAGTGCGATGCTTTTATTGGTTTCCTGCTTTTCATTGCGTTATTTCTCCCGTCATTATGACATGCATATTTTGATGACAATTAGATAGAAAAAGAAATTTATGCTTTGTAATTTAAACACACATTTCGGAAGATATAAATACGAGCTCCAAGCTGTTGCGCAGTATTCGAGAGGAATTATTTCTTTGATGAAAAGCAGCAAAGGTGAGCCCATCAGCCTGAAAACATCATAATGATGTAACCATAAACGCTTTATAAGATAAAGCCTCTTCATTAAATGATTTCTCTTCGCATCATAAGGTTTAGAAACTGATAACCAAACTATAATTATCAGAGATTTTTACGGTTGTTATCACAGAGAGAGAAAGGAAAATGGATGAGGCATATCTTAATTAATATCATCTCGATTATGGGCGTTCATTGTAAAGGATGCTCGTTAAGAAAGTTTTCTACTTACATACAATCTAATATTACTTTCACAAAGTACACGTCCTTATCAGTCGCTTTCCTCTGTTTAGCTTATAACTTTTGGAAAATTTTCTTTGCTCTTATTGCAAAATTTCATAAAATTTTATCGCGAATTTGTTTTTTGCATTTTAGATTCTTCGATCGTTGGTTTCACTCTTCGCGTTTTGCACGTTTTTTTGCTTTAATCTTTTCAAAGTTGTCTGTCAATGAATTCAATCAGTCGCAATGTCGCAAGAAATAAAACTCCTCATCATTGGAGATGCATTAAACTGTATTATGATCAAATGAACCTCTTCTTCGTCTTTTTTTTCTTTTCAACGAATCCCCTTCAAAACGTTGAAATATTCTATCTCTCTAGAAGACAAAAAGCAAGAATTTAATGTGCAAGAAAATCACAAATATGTTTTACAACCCATTTTAATCAATGTAGTAAAAATATCAACCTATCTATTTTCTGAAACAACTACTTCATCACTAAAACAATGTGAGGTGCTTATGATCAATAATTTGATTTTCGGAGCATAGAAACATTTCGTTCAGACGGTTCAAATTTTCTTTACTCCAGAAAACGGAAAATTTCAAGCGGTACCGATTGTTGTGAACGATATGCACAAAGACATACAAGAGCGATCGTTGAGATTAAGCTTTGTCGACGTCATCGGATCGCGACGAGTGTATACTTGAATGGGAGCGTGATGGACTCACCATTCCGGTCTCCTCGAGATGTTTCCGCGTTAAATATCCCCTGCAGTTTACATTTGTCTCTCCAACTACGCCAGCACTTCTTACTACTACCCAATTAATAAAACGAACCTATTACGTGTAGAAAATCTTTCCAATGTCGGAACGTGTCAACAGACAATAAAGCCGTCAATAGACTGTTTTTTGATGCAATCTTTAACATTCTCTATGCAAGAAGTTAGCGCAGGTATTGTTAATAAATTAATACACCTATTAATTTAAAAACACGTTAAAACAAGACTTCATAAATGCTGCACGTTAGTGCTCCGTTGAATTAACCTCGAATATAAATTCCTCTTGTTCAGTGATTTTATGACACCTCATACTTTCAAATTTTAAACGAATGAAATAAATTTTACCAGAAAGAGTCGACAATGAGTGGAAAAATTTTACAAATGAAGTGAACCTTCTCTACGGTCATTTATAGATCTAATATTTGGACGGAATAATATGAATATGAGCTATAAAATTAGATGTAATAAAAACGAGAGAAATAAGCATCGCTTCCTCTACCTTATGTGTGCTTGAATTTTTGTAGCCGCATCATCACCTTCTTTTTTCATTTGTTGAACATGTTTTCTAGCTAGAAATCCCCGTATTTCGGCTTGAATTTTTGTTGCAGCGCGATCTTCCGGTGTATCCTTTTCCAGCGTATATCCACCAACCGAGTGACGCCTAAATCAATCCGAATCCAAAATAAAAACTATATCTTCTAAGTTTTGTAAAGTTCAACCGATTGTTGAACGATCTATTGCAATTGAGCTAATTTGATTTGCAATTCCATACAACAATTCATGCATGCAGATAATTAGTCACCTTGAAAGAGAGGAAGTGATTTCAAATCATAAAATCAAAATGGAAATGAATACAACAATGGCCAAAAAAAGACAATTCACAAAAACTAAACAATAGCAACGCTAAAACAACGTTTAGCATGTCAACGATAGCAATCATAGCAATAAAAAGAAATAGGGCATGCAATGTGTTGGATAAAAGCCCAATGCCGCATGTAAAAGAAAGAACTCTCATCGATTATAACCGACAACGTAATGAAGAAAAAGAGCATCACAGCTTTTAAAGTGACGGATCCGATAACGTCCAATGTTGTCGATGTTAGCACCGAATTCACGCGCACCTAGCAACTGAATATGAACAAACTTACATACCTATAAGGAAATTACGGTAAAGGAAAAGCTATGCTTTCGCAAAAAAAAACCTATTTCGCTCTTCTTCATTGCAATACGTCCTATCTATTAAATTTGCTTCCGTAATGGACTAATATTGTTAAATATTATTTTACTAAAGCAGCCAATTATGTAACTGCTGAAAGCCCCTACTTAGTGGAAATAAATAAATAATTTAGGCCTCTAAACCAAGACTGTTAATAGAAAATACAGAGGGATAGGTACAGAGAGATGGTCTACGATTCCACCCATAGGGATCGAACGATTTTCAGCAATTGAAGGGATCAAGCGAATTTAGTTAACTCATACCCGTTAGTAAAGTCCGCCATATCACCTGCCGCCTGCTGATTTGCATTGACGTCTGGAGAGCTGAAGAGGTTGCGTAGGTTGTAAAGTTGAGTTTTAATTCAGAAACTGCAGATGTTAAAATACACTCAGGAGCAAGCTGTTGTTGAAAAACGCTCGTAACTCAAGTTTATGTTGCTGAAAGTATGACAGGTAACATAGCATAGAATTATGCATGCACAGGCACAGTACGATCTATTTCATACTGCTATATCAACAACCGGTGGCATAATCAGAACAGCGGTGAAACGCCTCTTCTGCAGCAAAGTTTCTGAGATGTTTTTTTCTTCGAAAATGTTGAAATAACTTCCGACAAAAGAACTACCCGATTGTAACTAATCGACGAATAAAAAATTTCAAAAGCGTTTCAACGAGTCTTCTGCTCTACGTGCAACGGCTCTCAGTTGTTTAGACAACATCAAACACCACGATAGCATGCAGTGTTCTCTGCAGAGATATTCAAATAATAAAATAGCAGTCTCTGTTAACGAATAAAATCAAAAAAACTGCTTCCAGAATTGAAAATCGATGGACAATTGATTTTCTTTTTTCATAAAAAATTGCAGAAGTTAAGTTATTCTTTAAATGTTAAGGTCACTATGGTGAACTTTAGTAAACTCACCACAAATGCATGTTGGCAAATTCGAGTGGATGCCACTGATTTCATTACCATTTGCTACTTGAATAGTTAATATAGATCAACATATTGTCTCTCACTATCAAATAGCGCTTTATTGAAAATTGTTGAACGCATACTTCAAGTCCTTCCGTGTATCGGCAATTTGAATGTGCTCGTTGGAACGTCTTCTTTGCACAACATGTAGAGGTTTTTCAAGCCCGAATTTTTCTGGATTTGAACGAACCTGAAAATGGGCATCTTCAACTTCAAGCTTTTTTCTTTCGCTTTTTTTGTTAAAATGCACTTGCTATCTAATTTCGTCAATAACTTCTTTTCTTTTCATCGATCTTCAAATAAAGATACATGAAGCAATAACATGAGCATATTGTCATAGAAATAACAAGGAAACCCTTGATTACCCAAAAATATGGTACGATCCGTTCGAAACTCACTCGATTAGAAAACAAGCTGAAGAACGAAAACCAAATTCCCCCAACTACCGCTAGTTTTATGTTGTGCTCCTAAGAGAGAATGTGATGAATATGCGAGTAAAATCGAACTCTTATCTTGTAAGCAAAAATCGAGCTGTTTGCCATTCAACTGTACAAGCAATTAAATTAATTGCTGGCACTTAATAGTAATGCATAATGAATACAATTTCATTGCTCAACTAAATGAAATCTCTCGAAGAGCTTGATGAAACAACACAAAATGCGTAAGTGAAAAACTCAAAGATAAACAGCACAAATTTGAAAGGGAATTTCAAGTAGCAATATTTCTCTCAAAAATGCCACGCAAGATTCAAATTTTTTACGAAAGTATTTAGAATAAAATAAAAGATCACTAGAGATTAATGAAGTGTTCCCATTATTAAATCCACAGTATTGGAGCGATAACAGTACGGAAGCAATGGTTATGTAGCCTTCAGATAGGCACTGCGCTAAAGTATATCGATATTTAGAGGCATATTCAAGATGTTTAGGGTCATATATACAGGAATTATGCAAACTGAGTATTCACATCGAAGATTGCTTCCCTTTGAGAGTAGATGGAGTTCCCAACAAATGAATTTAAACTGTGATCTCATTTTAAATTGTGGAAAATAGCCTGAAAATGATGGAGAATCAAACATCACGATTGATGTAATTGTAGGACATTTCTTGGGTACGCGTTTATTAGCTGAATGAAGAGTACGTTGGTCAGTCAGTATCGAAAAATTACGTGAAGATAAATGAAAAGTTCTCTGCAGGATTACCTGCGATGGTGATGTTGCTGTTTCTATTGATGTTGTTTTTTCCAAGTAATATTGCTGCGATAACTATTGTGGAATAAGAATTCCACAAGGAGAGAACGTTCCTGTCCTCTTTTCTTAGATCTTTGAAACCTCTTTCAGCTATGCATTGAAAGAGTTTTGTCACTCTAGCCATCATTTCAGCTAACAATTTCATTCATTGTTATTGAAGATCTACGCAAGTATTTGAGTGAAAATCGCTAAAACAAAGCAATAGCCAACGCCCTCCCCGCCATTCGGTATCAAAAAAGAAAGCGACAAGTGCTTTGGTGATCAATCAATTGGTCGAAGATCACTTATTAGTGGCTAGTGAAATGGAAAGTCAAGTAACTTACAATATGCCCACGGAAGGCGGCTTGAATTTTCGTAGCCGCAACATCCATGGGACTCTGCGGTCGCGCATTCTGTGGACTTGTTCCTATCGACTCCTGATACTGAAAACCAACAGCGTGAAAAAAAAAGAATTTCTAAAGGCAGGATATACGTTCTTTGCTAAAACCGACATTTTTGACTCCAAAAGGAAAGGGAATTGCCGCCTAATTGAAATCGGTCATAACCATTTTAAAATAATTTTTATCTGGATAAATGAACTGAGAAGCAAATTTTACTACTGAAATATGGGGCAGTTGATCTCATCGCGCATTCACGTGCATAATGTAAGAGTGACCATAAATGCCGTCACAGTTATACACAAGCGATTTAAGCTGAACTGAGGCTCTAATGCTCTAAATACTCTAAAATTTACAATTATTTCTACCGTTGAAGACAGTTCGTTTTGATATCGTCTGCGAATGAGATCCTGATGAAGGAATGCTTAGGGATATGCTAGAGAATCTCTCATTTCGTGACTAGTGTTGATTATGTTATAGGAAAATCGACACGTTTTGTGAAGATGCAAAGGCAAAACGCGTAAACAATGCGGACCGGTTTCTGACACGCTTTTGATGAGCCCACACATACAAACATTGATGACTGCGCTCGCTATCGCCTCAAATCATAGACGCTTACGGCGAAGCATCCTCAACGTACAACGGTGAATCATTAATAAAGTTAGGTGCATTTATGGCTGCAAGGAAAAACAACGAATGTTGCACCCATGCTTACTTGAAATTGAGCTGAGGTGAAATCAATGCATAGAAGATTTCGGCACAGATATCCAGGTAAGGTGGAAAACGTAGAGGTAACATCTATAACCTCTATGCTAATCAAAATAAGGTGCAAAATAACGTTAAACCGCCAGCGCGTAATATTTTATTGCTTATCTCCACAATACTACTACCTGCAGTGCTCTTTAAAATGAACTTTTGCTTTCGCTTATAACTGCATGCTTAATAAGTGGCATCCAATATGGGCCATTTCGAACATTTCAACGCCTACCTTCATCTGTAGGTCGTTTTTAAACCTTTCGTATAGTGCTGGCTCTTTAAGTATATCGGCGTCTTTTCCGCCTGAAATTATTTCCCTCTGAGAATGTGCTCGAGTCTGATTTTATATCAGTGACATATAATGGTATAGTATCAATCTCGAATACAACAAACGGTTGAAAAAAAAAATAAAAAAAGTGGAGATAAGAATTGGAAAAAAAGCAATAGCATTCTAGCAACTAACTCGCACTACTAAACTTGATTATTGTGCAATCGATGGACAAGTTTGTTTTCTTTCTATATAATTATAGCTAACGTTGCTATTTGATAATTGACGAGAAAAGACCAACCAGACCACATTAACTTGGCCAACTTGGCCAAAGATTACAATAAAGTTTTTCATGAAAAAATCGACCGTTATTTTCTTTATTCAATTTCTTTATTGCTAAGCATAGCTGTCACCATATACGAAACGTTATGCGACATTCTTATCGTGATATGAGGCATTGAGGAAAACTTTTGTCGCAATCTTTGTATTGACGCCGATAGACGTGCAACGATATAATCTGCTTGCTTACAAGATAGGAAATGAGCGCTCATGATATCATGACGAGCAAAACCTTTGCGTGCAAACATAAAACTTTCTAATCGATCGCATCATCTTTTAAGCAATCATTAGAACTAAATTTCTTCATTCAACTTATAACAACTGCGTCAACAACTTACTGCATTGGAGTTGCACAGACACACATGTGATAGCGACATTTTACGCAAAAAATAAATTCTTTAAATGCACTTGATTAGCTGATTATCAGCGGATTAAATCACCTTCATTAAACTGGAATCCGTATAAATCCCGTCAATCTAATTGAAATATGGGAGCGACTCTGCTCAGTCAGAAGCAGTTCTTCTCCCTCTCCCCCAATTAAATCGTTCTTGCTTTTTAGGATGTGAAGTGGACTGGAGTTGCGAGAAAATGCCATTAACGAAAGAAGAGTCGAATGGATTTCATCTGCTGAGAATCGACATTTTTCTTTAATCGGCACATGGAAGATGGGGCAAAAACGAGCATCTAGAATATCCTTCTCCCCCCCCCCCCCCCTCCTCTCTCCCTCTCCCCCGAGTATTCACAACAACATAAATTCTTAACAAATGAAAACTAGCTGGATGAGATGCTAAAAATAGTAGCCCAAAAAAGGAGATGAGTGAGTGAGTGGAGTTGGGGGTGCTCTAGCGTCGAATGCTCAAACGAGTTATTGCAATGGGCGGTAAATGATAAATTATGGCAGCTATATGAGACGAGTGTGCGACGTTTACTTCACGATGATTGCACCTCTCATATTAGACGTCATCCAGTAAAAAAGGGAAACGAACATAACCTCACTATTCGCTCTCAGTAAATTCCTCTTTCGAACAAATGAAATTACGTAAGCGAGGAAAAATCCAAATACTTCCCCCATTCCCTTTTCATAAATACTGAAATCCTTGTGAGGCAAAATTCTGATAATCTACATGACGTAAACTAACACCTCAAATTACTGCGCTTAAAAATCTCGTGCAGTTGTCTCGAGCATAGTTAACCTATAATATCGCACATCTCCAACGTAAATGTGATAAGAAAGAAGTGCCAATATAGCGCCATATGTCTTCTCTTATAGCGTTTACTTTTGTATATATATATATATATATATATATATATATATATAATATATATATATATATATATATATATATATATATATATATATATATTATAACATATAATATAAGTACATTAGCTGCATAAAACTTCAGGCATTATGATGAATACTACAAAAACTCCAAATTTCGTCATCTTGTTCGTAACATACTTCACAGTAGTAAATAAAACTGAAGGAGCATGGCAGCGGTATTAGGCGTAACCTGTATCTAAAAAATTTATTAGGCTTTTCGAGACACCACAGAAAGACGTATAGACACGAACATATACTCTTTTTTAGAAAACTTGCAAGATAAACGTGAAGAGTAAATTCGGCACGAAGAGAAGTTAGAATATGAAACATCATGAACGCAATAATCAAATAATTCGATGCACTTTTATTATCTCTCCTTTGCCCACTCTCGTTTGCTCTTACCTTCATGCCTTTCCAGCGTGTTTTTCTTTGCGTGCTATGACTTGCGAGCGAATGTTGTTGAAATATAATGGAGGATAATAACGCCGACTGGCAGAATTTTATTGCACGCTTGGGTATGCTTTGACTATGGAAATAGGTAGGAGGGGATAACAGTGCTTAAATTACTAAGCCGGATGTCAGACACCTTGCAACAAGCTCGAATAAAAGCTGAAATCCGAAATGACAAGAATATGTAAGAATCAACGCAGATTCCAACTACACTTCTTTCATAAATTCTAGGCCACGAGTCACTTTTGGGGTGAAACAGCGAGCAAATTTCAAATTCCAAAGAGGACATACAAGGGGCACGGCCGTTCTCGTTAGCAACATTTGCGGGAGAGGTGTATACCCAAGTCATGAGAATCCTTTCCATGGAGATTGGGAAAGAAGGGGGAAGGGGGGTGGGGGGGAGAGGCGGACAAGTCTCCCCTAGGTGAGACGTGAAATTTGAGGTGAAATGCGTGTCTTCCATATAGGTCGATCTGCACTGGTATACATGCAGCAGGAAGTTTAAAACCTACATTGTGATCGATGACGTTGCAGTTCATCAAAGAACAATTGAGAGAACGAGATGAGATCGGTAGGTTGCGCTCTCAATGTTTCTCTAGCCAGTGCCTCGAGCAGCGGCCGTAAGCCATTTGGCACCTTGTACTTCTCGGTTGATGCTTGTGCCATCGTAATCTTCTATGCCAGCCTAAACAATCGTTTCAATTTCAAACAAACCAACCATGCGTGTCGTGGCATGGAATCAACCAACACAGAAATCAATCGGATATAGTCATGCTTCAAGTATTTACATATGTGTATATACATGTATATATATGAACATATAATGTACATATACACATAAATATGTATGTAAAGGACACACTTCATCAACGTTCTTTCACAAAATAACATAGTCGTATTTGAAATGGGGTTTTGCAGATTGGTGGGTGGCCGCATGCTCTGCTCTCGCACACCAATAGTGCGCCGTTTAGCATGTCACATTTCATCAAAACATATCGTCTATTATTAATGATCCTGAACGCTTTGTTCAAACTTCCCTAAAATGTGTGCTAATATTTTGTGAAATAATTCATTGCTAGCCGGCATACAATATTTTAGATGAATTCGAGTCGATAATATAATAAAAACTTGATGTAACGCATTGGCGAAATGAATGACGTTTCAAACGAGGAAAATAAAGCACGACGTCCCTCCAGAGTTTTCTGGTTAGGGTCGGAGCTTCAGCTGTTTCCAGCACCTGTGATAAAAGTTGAACCAATAAAAAGCAGCGAAATAAATAGTGAATAATGTTAGTGAATCCAACATTTCCGACCGAGAAAGATGAGAAAGAAGGAGAGAAGTTGGGCTATTTAAGACTCAAAAGAAGGTTACGAAAGGAAACTTCTGAAATTTTGCGCAAAAGTAAAAAAAATTGCCTAATAAATCTATCAGCGCTAAGTGAAATTTTGCTACGAAAATTGATGTTTAACACTGCTGGAAAAATAAAAGACCGATCTATGGACATATCAGCCGAAACCTCAAAAAATCAAATCCAAAGCGACGACGACTGCAATCTCCTCCTCATGCTTTTTTAGTGGTAAATGTAAGCCGAGACTTTTAGCTGGCAATAAAGCAGAAGTAATACCTTTGTTTAATTATCCGCAGCCACAAGGAATAAAATAGCAGGAAAATGGCAACAACGAATTCATATATATTACATTTGAGGTGCGAAAATTTGACCTCCAAATCGATGTAGGCACATTTCCGGTCAGTATAACTTCATTTCTTTGTACCTCTCTCTGCTAAGATTTATAAGGAATATGGTTTCCGTTCCCCGGAGGGCACGGGTCAGAATCGAGTTATATCCAGACTTGTGAGCAATGCGCTATGCATTCGAATATCACTTTTTGCGTTAGATTTCAAAGAACTTGCGGAGTGAGTGCATAACCTACTGAGCAACTTTTATAGAAAACCTCGGCAAAAACATCATTCAGACTAAACAGTACCTCACAATCATTTGAAGTAAATAAGCACTTCAGACATCCAGAAAGAAATGCTCGGCACAAAAGAAAGAATGCTTGGAATGGTTTAAATATTCCTGCATAAAATGCAGCCACAAAATCGTTTTCTGCAAGGTCAAGATGCTCCAGTGGCATGAAAAAAATTCGCCTTTATCGCCAAGACCTTCTCTCCATATTCAGATGAGCAGATAGCTATATAGGAGCTAAGGCGCATGGAAAACAAGGCACTCAACTTACATAAATTGTTCGTTTTCATTCAACGATTACCTCTACAGAAATAAACTGATAAGTCCCCGACGTTAACTGTGGGCAGCTCTGTTTTGAACAAAAACATCTAGTATGCTTCTCAAGGCCTTGGTAAAATCTGACCCAGTTCCAGTCGCGCGTGAGACCGAGTTTGGCGCACTACGTGGAACTGTGTTTTATTCCGCCTCGACTGGACTAAAGAAGATCTTCCACCTTCGCATGGTCAAGGTTTAGTTACAGTTCCTGCTCTTGTAGTGCGACTAAATTCAGCAGAGTATGTTTAAAACTGTGAAAGAAGGCGCTGCAAAGATGTTGCTGGAGCTGACGGCAAAAAATTGAATGAAAGGCAATAAAAGCGTGAAAAGAAGTGTGGATTTTCGACAATTTCCCCTTTCGATCTTTGGACACCGAATGGTATTATGAACTAAGGGATTCCCGTCATTCACGAATGTTCCTCTTATGGGCGAATTTTAGGTAGATGGCGGTGCAATTGTAAATCGCTATTGCAAACCACTTCCAGAATCTCAGATCTAGTGGCATTCCCATCCGAACTGGATGACGATGAGAGCATGACTCCTACTTGTGCCCGGAACGACTCTTATCTGAACAATCCATACGACTCCGTACCAAGTCTGTGAAAATCAATGAGATTGAAAGCGCTTTATGACAGCAAATGCCATTACCACTTTTGGTTGCTCGTTTTGTTTGTGTAACGCAGGGGATATGCGAAAAGGTGATTTCATTAGGATATGCGAGAATTAGCTTTTGAGAGCAGTAAGAGGCATACTGCAAGGGAGGCACTCAGTGGTGTGCTCAATCCATTCCCTATCTACCAACCACCTCAAGGCAATCTTGAGGCCAATTCGGGTATTTCAAACTGAAGGTGTATTTTAAGGCAGTTGTGATCTTCATTTCCTATGCATTCAATTTTTTGCATCTAGTTGGGGGGGGGGGGATTGACTTTTTTCAAGTAATATGCGCCTTCTATAGTGTTTATTCCATTATCACCAACCATTTGTTCTTAGAATAAGGATTATTATTACCCGTCAATTACGTAGTGTTAAATGGGGAATCGATCGCTAAAACACAGCGAAGGCTTTCATCCATTCGCGGCGTCGATGCTGACATGAGGCAATTTCCTTCAAGAAGAGCATTTCTATGAGCTAAAGATCATATCCGCAAGTTAATTTTGTCCGTTTCAATAAACAAGCGAATAACGTATTTCCCGATTCTCAAGCACAGGGCTCATCTATGAAGTTTCGAAAAAAACGTGTTTAGTTCACTCTGTGGGAGCCACGGGAACTTCAGGCTCTATAAGTATGATACGAGAATTATTTGACCACTCACAGGAGCCACATGAGACAGTCATCGTTGTTCAATGAAGACACCTGACCACCGTGAAAGCGAAGCCGTTAGACTGCTGGACTCATTAGAACAACTCACGATAACCCAATTTGTCAACAACAGCGGTCACTCCCCAACTTTTTTGGACGCGACCAAGAAATATGTGAACGGAAGGGCTTCGTGGAGACATAATCATCCTGTCTGCGACATTTCTGGTTCAACTTTTCCGATCAGGTTGCAACTGGTTGCAATCTCAAGTTTCAATTATGCCGCATCTGCGCAGTGATGCGCACACAATCTCTTTCACATATGCAGCACAGCCAAACAACCGCGGTTGTTGTGGCAACACATTAGAAATCGTCCTCAGAAATCTAGACAGTTTAACCTCAAGACTCTCACGCAATCACCATCGCAACCAACCACAGGAACCCACTATCCACCACATATATCTTCAAATAATTAGCGCACCTCCTCGGAGGGGCCTCCAAAAATTGTCCTTCGGGTCTTCAGAAGGCCCTGAAGCGGAAGACTGCTGACCTGCTCGAAACTCGCTTACTCGGCAGCCGTTATGCTTTTGACAAAAAACGAATGACAAAACGGTTCATCAGTCCCATGGAAAAGAAGCAGGGAATGTACCGCTATATTATTTATGCTGCCAGTTAATGCCTTAATCCTCTTAGTCCATCGAAAATTGCTTGGTTTTATAATTTGCATGCGGTAGTGCTGGTTCAAGCGTATCTTCATAAATTTGCATATTTGGACAAGCATGCACAGAGCGGTCAAGAGCGTTCATCAGCTGATTCATCTATGAAAATGTTATGTTACGAGGTTCTATGGGTACCGTTCACACATCCCACCAAGGAAGAACGAGAAGGGAATGGAAATAAAATGTACGCATACCGCACTTCCAATGAATGGATTTGCGCCGTTAAAAAACCGTAGATTTTTATCCCTTTTTTGCAACTGGAAGATGGAACCAAGCGTCCTTTACCTGATGGGCCTTGCTGAAACATTCCCGTTCTAGCAACATTTCAAAAAAGTTTGAAAGCGCTTAGGTGCTTATTCACCACCTTTCCTTTTCAAAATCTTCACACACAACTTGGATTGTCTTACATGTTCCGCAGCTTCGCAACAGTCAGCAAGCGAATGCCCTTGGTCCCAGCAATGCGAGCGGTCGATTTCACCCACCTACGTACAATCACTTCATTTGAATAGGGACGGCGCACTTAGCAGTCCTATCTTCTACAACTTCAACTTCAAAGGAGTGTCTTCAGAAGGAAGTGAGTGATGAACAAGTGGACTATGGAGAGTTGCGACCAGTGGTGTACCTTGGGAGTGAAAGATCCAATGATTGGGTGAACATCATAAGAGGACGTTGCAAGTGGTGATTTGTCTCCACAGAAGAACAATTTCCAATCAACATTTGCTACCCCCACTAGAGAAAGTTGAAATTTTGCAAAAGCCAACATATGTGATACATTTCGGCAGCTTTTGCAAGTGGAATGCAAGCAACGCCACAGCCTTTACATTGGAAAAAAAGTATATCAGCGAAGTGCCATTCTATAAATTTTTTTTTCGTGAACGTGGGAGAGGAGAGGGATGTTAGCAAATATTGACGTCAATCGTTTATAGCGAAGCATTAGTGGAAAGCCTCCTCCGCTGTCAATAACCTTTCTCTCCCTTTCCTTCAGCTCCCTCTCCTCCCCCCTTCCTCATCCACGATGAGGAAAATGGAAGATGGTGTGCATGCCGTTTACCATATGCACTTTTGCGCATTCCATATTTCAAATGCACTGTTTTCGCGAGGAAGATGGAGAGCAGCAAATTGGTTTATTTGAAGGAGATAAATAATTTATAACCGTGTAGCAGTTTAATGCATTCGCCTTATTCATCGCCTCTATATTTTGAGATTATCTGGACCCCGAGTAAGCGTAGACAGACTTTATCATTAGAACATAGACTTCAGATGAGTGCGAAAGTTGCAGATTGCGACTATGAGAACTAGAATACGACAAATAACTGAAGGTGAACTACATGTGTACAAATAATGCATTGGAAATTTGCGAAATTGCTCTTAATACTATAAAATCACAGATATATAATCAATCAAATTTTGAGCATGGCAAGGTTAGGAAATATATACACAAAACCTTTTTTTACAGCATTGAGGAGACATCAGTTTCATAGCAGCACAATTATACGTTCCGACAGCTGGCCGGCAATTGGTTCAGGTGGAAGAACGGAATTGATTTTTTTTTTCAGCTTCTAGTTTGAAAGTGGAAACTATGGGAAAAAAGTCTACATTTTTGAGATTCATCACTAAAAAACTGCTAAATGTGAAGCATGCTTTGCTTGACGCCACAAGCAATCTTTTTTTAATGGCTTGAAAAGCCATCTTACGGCTACGCTCATCACTATGCATGTTGATTTCGATAACAGAAATGAATAATAAATATTCAATATTTCTTGAATTTTGCAATATATTTTACAAATTTTATGAATTATAAACTGTACTAACAGAAAGATGACGGAAGTAATGATCGGTTAATAAATAAGTTATAAAAATAAACGGCAATGAGCGCTTACAATAAAAATAGGGCATCTAGAAAGATGGATGAAATAAGAGTCATAAGTACCCATCAAATATGAAGCTTGAAGGGAAACAGTGAAAACTTGAGCATCAATTATGTCTTTCAGATGTAGAACGAAAACGTGGAAATGTGACAGCTGCACAGTTCGGCATGAAAGTATTCTGTAAACAACGGATTTCAAGCTGTGTCCACAATCGTTCCAATGGCTCCACTAAAAGAAATCAATTATGGCAGCTTGTAAAAAAGACACCTCAAATGAAAGTGCAGTCACCATTTACAGTTAGATCGTTTTCCTGACACCGCTTCGATCCGATAAACGAACTTCGAAATTTTTATCGAGAATATATCAATCGCAGCGAATTGAGGGCAACACATTTGCTAACAACCACGACGATCTAATGAATAACGATTATTGCGTGGAGAATTGAGCAGTACAAGAAATCACTTATGACGAACAGAATAAGAAAAGGATTTGGAAGAGAATATTAATAAATCTTGTGTACGTAGAGAGCGTTAGAAGCGAAAAGTGCAGCAGCAGCGAAGACCTCGATCTCTGGGTATCCATGGGAGGGCAATTAAACATAATGTTGTTGCCCCATGGTTCGGTTCTTGTCTTTGAACTCTTTCATGACAGCCGGCGCAAGACTCTCTGCATTTTTCGCTCACTCTTAGTTCTCTCCTCATGCCAACGATGTCTTAAGATTGGTGCCAGAAAACATAAAAAAGACGATTCTCTCAAAGTTAAACGACCATATTTGACGAGAATATTATCAAACAAAAATCAAGTTTCGTTGCATAAGAAAAACTTTTATACGATGCTTCTTTAAAATTTTATGAAATTATCATTAGCATATTTTCTCTAATAAAACAGATATTAAAAATCAAACAATTATTTTACCACTTAAGACGAATCATATCAAAGGTATAGCAAAAAATTAATCACCTTCATAGCAAACTAAATTTAGCCAAATCTTCTCATATTCATTAATCTTACCCCACAAATGTGATACGTAAAGTTTGTTGCTTAACGTTGGTAGAGATACATCTGAAGTTTTATGTAAAAGTGCATATCAATTTATTCTGGCGATTAGAAGAGTAATTAGTCGATCGATTTCGCGTCCTCTTCAACTATTCATAATATCCATAATAGCCATAAAAATAAAAGGAATCAATCAGATGGGAAAACGCAATTATCAATGCCATCGACTAAGGCGCTTTACATAGGTGGATAAAGCAGTGCGACGAAACGCCACAATTTATATTAAGCATTAAAAAAAAAAGAGAGCAGATAACTTGAAATAGGAAAGAGAAAAAAAAAATGTGAAATTCGCATTGGAAAATTTAGCCGCTTTTTTTTTTAAATGAGTGTCTAAAGTACTTTCATAATTCTTTGACGCAAGCAATGAAAAAATGTTGACATTTGCTGAAAATATATTGTCATGTAGTGTCTAGATATGCTAATTTCTTTTCTATCAGATAAAATCGTTTCATTTTCTTATAGAATAGTTTCGTACATTATAGAAATGATGAAAATTGCTTATTTGTTTAAAGATTTAAGCGTTACGACTCATTTGTATAGCCATAGCATATTATTACTTGTCAAATAAGAGTTGAAATATGAACAAGACACATCCTAATTCCGGCTAGAAATTCCAACATTTTAAAGTAAAGACACATAACTGGGCACTATTTTATGAAAGAGCATACTTAACAATCAGTAAAAATAACTTCACCTATTCCATGTTCGAAAATAGTGTTTATAAAATGAATTTTATTGAAAATATGTAGAATTCATATGTAACGTTAGGCTAGTCAGTGATGCTGAATGCTGAGGAAATTTTCTCTTAGGTAAGTAGATAAGAACTTTTTTTAAATAGCACTCTTATGCAGTTCGTAAATAAGAAATTTAACTGAAGAGCTGATTTATTTGTTGTTTAGGTGGATTATTCTTGGAAATGAATTTCAAAGGAAAGAAAACTGAGAAAAGAAATTGTTTCACAAATGAACAACAACAGTGACATTATTCATACGGCAGCAATAAACAAACGACGAAAGAACATCACAATAAGAGATTGCAAATATTAAACAATGATGGTAGTTGACGCAATGCAAATTCATGAGAACCGGTATTGCATTTTAGTTTGTACTTTAATTTAAAGAAAAAAAACTCGTTGTAAAGGCGCACAATCGTTGTTGTGATGCATTTTTAATTCGTTACCATTCAAGATGTCTTATTTGAATTCGATATCGAATCAATACGACTAAATAATACTGAAACAATAATCAATATGATATAACTTATTGCTATCGGATAGATATTTGCAAAATAATGCAAATTGTAACTAATGAGAAATTATTGCACATAGTTGTAAGAGCACTTTCTTTTTGCAGTAATAAATGGAGTAGCATAAGATAAGCAATAAGATGTAAACGAATGAAGAAGACGCGAAAGATGCCAACGCAAAATGCTTTGTTTATATTCTTTCATAAATGTACAGCATGAAGAAATTATGAGACACTAACGGCTTCTATAAATAATTATTGTACACTTCAATATTTCCATAAACTTAGCGCTTTTCATATAATTATCCAGATAGGACATTTTTAATTCACATAAAACGAAACGTTAAGGAGGAACAATGAAGAAATGTCTTCAAAAAATTACGAAAAAAAATCCACGAAAGAAGTTCTCTCAAACAAGAGCTACAGGTTGCAAAACTTAAAAAAACCTTAAACCTCAGAAAAAACGATACAAAAGTTGGATATGCTACTGCAACCGCAAGTTCAAAGAAATCTGAAGAGGAAAGAATTCGGACAATTTATCAAAGTCATCGATAATTCAAGTTCTGCATGCTAATGTGCGTACAGGTCGTATTGGGAATGGAACTACATGAGCATCAATACCGGAAACTAGAAGGATGAAATTATCCCTGACATTAAAAAAGTTTTATGCCTTTATTCACCAATCTCCTTTGAAATACTTACTAAAATCATGGTTAATTTATAAAACATTAGAAGCTATAGTGAGCATTATCGCAAGAAAAAGGCATGAGATTTTTCAGCCGGAAGAAGAATATGAGAATATATCGATTCAGTAGGTAGGAAAATTCGATTTGAAAACTTCGTTATGCACAAACGTTTTAGCTTAATTACTGTTGCTAATTCAGCAATCAACACGCGAACGTAGACTAAAACCGATATTTCGAATAGTATTCCTGAGATTATATATATATATATATATATATAATATATATATATATATATATATATATATATATATATATATATATATATATAGATAGAGAGAGAGAGAGAGAGAGAGAGAGAGAGAGTTGTCGCTAGTTAGATAGCGGGATTACAAGAATGGGGCAAAAAGATGATATACGAACGTTTGCTAAAAAATTTTCACAAACTGTAAAACTTGCCGAATCAACTAGCATATTTTTATTAAGCGTTCAGGAACGCCTTCATTAAACTACCATAAGATCAGATGTTGAAAAAGTTGTTTCGAGGATCGTTTATACACTACAATATAAAACACGAATGGAAGACCAAATCAAATGAGTCTCTTAAAATAAGTGTACCAATGATAAGTCATATGCTCATAGAAAAGATTGTAGCATTACGACCGGAAAGAAAAAAATATGGAGGAGGTAAATGTAGCTCTAATTAATAAAGTAATGCGATGAACATTCTGGGGGCAGTTTTTTTCCACATTTCCTGAGTGAGATAGATGCAACGCATATCGAAGAGTCGGATCAGTTAGTTGGAGATTTATGCACAAAGCGACGCCTCATCAAAGAAAACAAGAAAAAAAAATTCCGATTTCTTTCAATGACGTCTCAATGACGGTGCGCACAAACAAATGCATAGTGAAGCATCTGGAGCCTAACTCAGCATGTTCAATACACATCAAACACTAACAAACGAATCTGTCCATTAAAATATTTTCAACGCTTTTCTGCTTCAATTTCAGCAAAATGAAAGGCAAATTTAGCATTTAGTGTGGCTTTATTAGAGAGCAAATCTATAAATAAAAAGGAAATGTCTTTATACTTATCCTCGAAAACAATCATCCGTTTAGCATTCCTGAGTAGTTTTTCCACAATATTTTTATAAATTTTAAAAATTTTGGGTAATTTGCTATCTGATGGCACCGGTCATTTATTCCGAAGAAATGGTGAAATTTTTTCGGCAGAAAATAATTCACGAAATAATCTCCGCAGAAAAACTAACCTCCACGAAGCGCGATAAGCAATTCTTAAACTTACATCAGTGCTCTCAGTTCACAAACTGAAGGCTCTCTTTAAGTGGGTGGGAACTTTGGGAATCCTGAAACAAGAACCGCTGTAAATGATAGAGGGCCCATATTTAGATATCGCCGATAATGCGCCATATGTCAGAACACATTTTAACTTAATAAGGAAGCTGTTGAATGATTGATGAACCAACACACTACTTCAAGTGAATTGACTTTCCATTGCAGCTGCCATCGTTGCATTTCAATAGTAGTCGAAAATGAGCCGACGATCCCATGGTTTAGTCTATTCGATTCTAGTTAAGGGCACCTCTTATTTCTGAAGAATTCGAGCAAATATAATGACGTCGCTAATTTCTTCTAAACTAATAAAAAATAAGCTCTTTGTTCCTCTTCCATAAGTAGCCTATTTGTGCAAAGTCCTCATCAATCAAAAGGAAAGTGTGCCAAATGTGCGAGATAAGTATGGAAGAGAATGTAGCAAAAACTTTCAATGTTTGAAGATCCGATGCACTGACTCGAACATATAAAATGTGGATTCCGAGCATGCATCAAAAAACATTTGAACCGAGCAACGATGGCAATTTCTGCAGACGTACCGGACAGCACGGGAACCGGACGACGTAATGGAGTTTTATGCATCTGCAGGAGGACATGGTAAATTCTAAACATGTGGCGGTTAAAAAGTTCAAATTCGAAGTACTTCAATTGTTGCACAGCGCATCTTACCTGCAGACAAAAGATGAATCAGATTCTCTGAGGGTCTGACTTGGATGTGGTTTTGCATCTTACTTGAGCTTTTCATCTAAAGTGTTCGTGATGAATTTTGTGCAAAAAGATCATGAAACGAATGCAACAAATGTCAGGCTGAAAGGAACCGAAATCGCCTAACTGCATATCTATTCCAGGCGCTGAGAATGAGAAGGATAGAAAAACACGTAACTGAATGCGTAAATTCTTTGAAATTTGAAGAGTGGATGAAGTCCAAGTTGAATACTAAATGAGGACGAATAGTCGAAAAATCAGCAGTAGTAAATTCAGTGGGAAAAACGTTAGCCCATCTGCGCTTTTACTCAATAAAAGCTATGTCAAAGAAAAAAAAACTTCAATTTACGAAAGAACAAGTGGCTAAATTGAGGAAAGTGAATATCGTAAACTGCGTACGTCGATTTTTCGAGTTGTTGAATTGGTCGTTTGAGTCTCAAAAGCGAACCGTTTAAGGATTACGTCTGCATATACTCATTTTCGCTGCCATTCAATTTAATCAACTCGTTGCATCACATGCCGAATCAACTCCACTGACAATTTCGCATAGCAATTGTTGTTTTGAGTGGGCCGCTTCCGCCGGCACATAAGACCTCACAAAAAGACTGAAAATGTCACCTACCAATTAGGCGAATTCGCAACATTACACCACCAGACCAAAGCAAAGTGCGTACGAGGTCCCCCATATCAACGGAGAAGCGGTGAGAGTGGAGAGGGAGAAGATGAAAAGCGCAATCTCTGCATGTCGTTCCACATGGGACCTGTCTTTATTTGTGCCGAAGTCAGGCTGAGGGGTGGGAGATTTTAACTAGAATTTTCGAGAAACACACAGTACTTCGAAAAAAAATGCAGGCTGCTTACACCCCTATCTCAGCAAGAAATCTTCAGACACTGTTCCGAAAGAAAAGCTTAAAGTGTTACGACTGTTGTGAGCACATCAAAGATGGAAACAAATAGGGTGCCCGCATCCAAAAAAAAAGATCGTGGGAATGCTGTAAAGTAAAACAGTTGACTACAGAAAAAGTGGGAATAGTGCACCGTGTAAGGTAAGTCAACGAAGGCCAAGAGCATACAGGCAGATCAAACTACTGTCCAGCATATGTTGTGAGGCTAGTCTGAGGCAGAATCGGAATGGTATAAAAGGGGTTGATGTGCTCACATATTCATTCCAGCTTCTAGACTGGTCTTAAAGTCAAGAGGGCATACGTGTGGCAGTTAGAGTCGGCCACGTGATCGGCGGCAACGCGGAGTCCGACTGCGGGATCGTGTCGGCGATTGAAGCTGGCCTAGTGTCCCTAGTGTCTTTTCCTTTTTGTCACCTTATTGTATGAATCTGATAAACTTTTCTCCCCTATACCTGTGTTGTCCTGCAGTTCACTCGACTGCAGCTCGACAGAGAGTGCAGATCCTCAAGGAGACTCCAACAACTAAACGATCCAGAGGGAGCTGACCCTTACAGTGTTTCCAGTTATATTTTAAAGTAGAGCAGCTCCCCTTCTTCACCCCCTCTCCCCACCCTCCCTGCGGAAATCCATAATAGCAGCTTAATTGCAAGCCATTTGGAGTTAATCTTGCCGAAAATTTCAAGCACCTTCCACCATCTTAAGTAGTATAATTTAGAAGACAAAGAGATGTAATCGGTATAGTGGTGATAAGCTGCAGTCGCAGACAAAGACGAACCAGTAATAACGAATTTCGAAAGAACTTAACGACATCGTGGAGACAAACGGTTTCGCTGTTTACACGATATGGACCGAACGCAGTAGAGCATGAAACATTCAGAAATTTCGGAAAAAGCGCTTTTAAATCAACAACCCATCATAGTTAACTAGAATGCAAAAAATCTGCAAAAAATATGCAAATAACAAAGACGAAAATGAAAAAACAGCTAACGAATGCTAAAATACGGTTGATAGCATCGAAGTGGGGCTAGTTTATGCTAGCAATTTGTCTACGGTGTTGAGCATTGGCGACAACACGCCTCCAACTGTTTTCTGAACGACTTAATCCGCACAACGAGAACTATACATGTGCTTTCCCCTCTCATATAAACTACATTTAGCGCAATCTTCTCCCATTCCAAATTAATCTATTTTTACTTTTTTTTCTGCCTTGAGAATGTTGGGCATATCTCTAGCATTTTATGCATATTCGTTTATGCAATAAGTAAATCACATTTCGTTTTGCGTTTTGTTGTACAACTATAAGCATAATAGTATTTGCATTTCTTGTACGGCAGTTTTTTTTTTTTTTTTTTTTTTAAATATTAACAGCCTTCATAGCATCGCCCGACTTCGAACATATCCTCGGAATGTTTAGAGTATTCGCTCCCACCAAAGTGAATAAAAAACTCTGTTTTTTTGATTTCTTACAACTAATTATGAAGTGGTCACCGGATGTCATACCTGTATATTAGGTCTCTGACGATCTCAGTTTACCTCATCCGAATATACCTTAGGAAGTCAGTAAGGGCATGAAAGTTGAGATAGGAAGAGGGACAAACTTTGAAACTGTAATCGAGAGAGAGGAACAAATGTTAGAATTGAAAGCAGGCGACCCAAGGAACTCATTAAGGATAGAGAGGTGCGTTCAGTGCTTACGCGGGGTAAAAGCGAAATGAATGCATTAAATTGCGAAGCAAGAAGGCAACTAGACGAGGCGAGCACGCATATGTGAAACCCACCGCAGTTGGCCTTGCTCAACGTAAAGCGGCACATTGGCTTGCTCGACAATCAGCGATCAATAAACTGGAGCACACAAAATTGGATGCCATTATTTCCGGTCAGCTCATCATACGATGGCAATTCTTATTCTTTTTAATTTAAAAATAGCGAATTAACTAGAGTGTGTTTCGATAATTGTAATAAAAATGTAAATAAATGAGGAAGAGGAGAAAATGAAGAAAATGCAATGACGAAATGAAAACAACAATGAGTAACGCGGTCGCGTGAATTAATGAAACTCGCCTCGTTAGGTGATACAATTGTGGAGAAGGCGCATGCGGGTCAAGAAGATCGAAATGTTTGCAACGAAATTGGCTTAAGTACTTCGAAGAATACTGCAGTTTTATGATCATAACTTTATTGTTACCTTCGAGCATAAATGGTTGCTTCTCAGCTAGTCTTTCTATTTGACATATTTTTCTATACATGCGCTAGACAAGAAGACTAAATTTTCGTTATATTCTTTGTAATTCCATTCACAAGTACCACCATATTGTTTTGAATAAAACCTACGGGGGAGGGGGGGGGGGGGGTGAGGGTTATAAGTCCCGAAGACTTAGTATAACAGGTCATCGTCAAGTTTATACCAAGGGAGTTATTAGAACGAGCCTATTTCAGGCAGTATTCTATATTCATGCTCTTCACATAGAGCAATTGCAAGTGATAATATTAGCGAGTAGCGTTTCTAATATACATGTAGCTAAAGATGAGCAGTTAGGATAGAGCGCAGCGAGGCCCATTTTTGTTTGAAAATTTTGTATCATCATTGCTTAAAATGGGAATGAAATAACACAGGAGAGCTGTGAGATAAACAGTTTGAGCAGCCGAATGTGCACATTCGATGGAGTAATCGAAGTACCTAATTTGGTTCTCATTGGCCAAACCTGCTGAAAAAATGTCGATGCATTAATTTTTTTTTTTTTTTTTCTGCTCCAAACAACGTATTTCTCTTCAGGAGAAAAGGTGGAATGTTTTTTCTCGCCTTAAAAAATTCATTTAAATTCTCTTTGGCAGAATGCCATTATAACATGCACAGAAATTGTTGTCGTTCATCCTTTGGGCGGTTTTTGAATGAGTAATGAATAACGTCGGTTTTTTTCGTCGCAACAAACGGTGTATCGTAACATAAAAATGTGTGAATTGTATCACTGAATGATTCATCTGAAAATGCGCCTAAATTTCCACTTTTCTCTATTATTTTCAGAAAATACCACATACAGCAGAGCTATTTATAAAATTCTCATATTTTTACCTTAATTGCTAAAGAGTCGACTGTAAGCGCCGAATAGGAGCAAATGGAACTCGACAGATCCGTGCCGACCTTTGGCGAATGGATCGATCCTTAGATGAACCAAGTGAATATTTTTATAGCACAATTCATAGATTTCAGAATTTATTTCATCAATTACGTTCCCCTCAAATATCAGTTACAATCAACTTGAAATAAACTTTTCCGCTATAAAGATTTAGGCGTATACATAGGAACACAGTGAAAACCAACTGTTATTCAAATGTCTATCAGTGGTGAATATATTTTGATGATATGTTACAAGAATTTTTTGTTTCATTGATGCCCGCTTCATGGTCAGAGCGCTCAAAACACAAACGGGTACGGACTTTCGATTTTTACTCCAATTATGCAGATGATGACTACCATAATGCGGATATATTCGATGGATATTAATTAACTGCTAAATATGCTAAACGAAAATTGAATGGTTACAGAATACCACATAGGAAGCGATTTATTTCACTCCCACTTACATCAATCTTCCCTCAAGCTATTCTTGCGTTGTTTATTAGGCTGTCGCTAAGCGAACACTCTCTAAATTAGTTTCCGGCTAGATACGTTATTACAATCCTCTATAGAAAATTAGTCTCCTCAATTTACCGACTCGAAATCTTTGCATTAGCAACTATAGTATAATTACTATAGCACAATGCGGTTATGCAATCGAACTAAAAAATTCACCACAAAAGTTCTCTTCGTTTTAAAATTTCCAGCAGAAATATCCGCTGAAGCATTTATGACCAAATAATCTAAGTTTTAATTGAACACAACCATTTCAGGCTTATTTTAATAGATCTGAAAGTGGATGGTAATTTTTTCTTCTCCTCACTCACCCCTCCTTTCCCCTCTCCAAAATCTTTCCTCACTTCTCCGAATGGAAAAGCATTTTAACAAACGACAGTCAAATACATCGTTTAAAGAGTAAATAAGCGGCTAAACTGCAATAAGAATATTGTCTCGGCAGGATATAACAGCAAATTGCAATGAAACTGTTGCAAAAGAATGAGCATTACTTTCGATCAACGCATTTTAGCACCTTGAAACGACAATCTTTATCGCTAACGTTGAAGAATACTGGCTATATTGAATAGTACAGTACGTACATCTGTTGAATGCTAAGAATCGTCAATGATTACTGCAGAGCTACGGTACTCCCATGTAAGGATTCGATTACATTTTTATATAAGAAATCAAGTCCATTTCTGAACTAGAAATCAGTTTTATTTTCATGTAAGTAAATGAATTAACACATACTATCCACTATTGAGCGTAATCGGTAAATAACGTGAATGACAACAAAAATTTTTACAAGACATTGGCGTGCTTAGCAAAACGATGTAGAATATAAGCAGAGACCAAAACAGGGAAATATCCACCAAAAAATTAAAAGGAAATAACGGATGTGATAGAGGTACAGAAAAACATCTAAAGAACTATTCGGCACTTTAAAATAAGGCCAATATATTGACTATTAAAAGATGTATGATTGATTCTACTACTGTATGCATGAAAAGAACCTGAAGGATGGATGCACTATGCAGTCTTACCTGGAAAGCCTTTAACGGTTGTGTTAGACACAGAGGACCTATCCGCCTTCTTGGCAAGCATGAAAGTAACAACTAAATAAAAAATGATTCATATACGTTTATGTATGTGCAGCTGCGTCTATTAGATTTCAATTTGTTCTGTAGTTTTAGTTGGAGAGCGAGAACAGCTCCTGCGATAAAGTATGAGATAGTTCATGAAGTAAATTTTACACCTGTCCACTAACTTTTGGGTAGGTCTGGAAAAGCAGATCAAATATGCCAGAAATAAATACCTGCTGATTAATTTCCATTGTTCTGAGCGAAAGGTAACTTTTTTTGGAAGCTGACACTTCGGTGTAAGATGTTTTATAGAGGTTTATTGAGGAAACCAAAGGTTCTCGCATTGGCAGCTGCTAGCTTCGGTACAGTTTGAGTGAGCGAATTCAACATAACATTAATCTCTTAAAAAGAAAAGATTTGGTGCGTTGTGTGAAAAGAATTCCCGAAAGACACCAAAAACAACTGCACTTTTATATTTCAGATTTTCTAATAAAACAGTAATTGCATCATTCACTGGCAACCTTCGCATAAGAGCTCCAAATTTTCACTGAACATATGCATGCGAAAGTTCTCGAAACATTCACCAAAACTTTTGCACATGTAACAATTCTCGAAATGCCAATGAATTGAATTCGTTCTCGTTAAAAAATTCCGAATTTTCTCCTAAGCATAAGTCCCAAAATAAATCTAATTTGCTTGCACTAGGACATCACCTATGGCAGTGAATGTCTGGATATTCAAAATGGCTCTGCTTCAAAACACCTTCGAAGTATTGAAAAAAATAGCAAAATACCATATAATTGATCCGATGAGAACTTCAATATTGGTTTCAATTTTACTCTACAATACACTTTTTTAAAGTGACAACCTTCAAAACACGACTAGAAATTGAGTTTCGACGGATTCTCACATAGCATAAAAAGCGTATCACCTTTTTGCCACAATGTGGGATGAGGTTATTCAAGCAATTTCAAGAACTTCAAAGCGGCGTTAATTAGTCATATGTGAATCTACTACTGTGCGCCCATAGGATAAA
The DNA here is from genome assembly GCA_013433145.1 of Ascaris suum. Lineage (NCBI taxonomy): Eukaryota > Metazoa > Nematoda > Chromadorea > Rhabditida > Ascarididae > Ascaris > Ascaris suum. The sequence goes on from CM024187.1 coordinate 3,851,511, forward strand.
TTAGGCGTAAAGATAAAAAATAACTAAACCTCATAACAATAAGCCTAACCAGCATTAGATCTATCGGCAAACAAATGTAAATAGCAATTATTTTAGCGAAACGTTTCTAGTAAGATTCAAATATATCTACTCCCCATATCATTCATTAGATCATTAGGTCATCTTTAAAACACTCCAAATGCATTACAATAGCAATAGCAATGCTTTTTTGTAGCGAGTATACTAATTTGAGTATACGAAGACTACATAGAGCGTATAAAATATTTGCATCTTTCCATGCCGTAATATTGGTTAGAAGCGGATGTGAAAGATATGTGTACCTATTTTAAAAGCGCATTTCCGCTGACACACATAAAGTATTTCTTCTATAAAATTTAGGAAAGAGTAAGCAATAGTAAAGATTTGTTGGGAGAATGAAAGGAGACAACTGCTGTAGGATGAAAAGAATGAAGGGAAAAATATTTGTAAATACTATTCTACGTCATAAATCGATAAGTTCTCTCACTTTCGCATAATTCCAAGAAATGTCTATAAGAACAACGCAAACCTTCACTGCCGTGACTAATCCTAGGTAAACATAGCAAGTAAAAAAAAATGATTTAAGGTAGCCAAAAGACAGCAAAACTATCCATCGCACCCATGAAGAGAGGCCTGAGACCAACAAAGCTTTCGATTCAAAGATAAGGTCGCGCTTTTGGCAGCTCTTATTTAAGGTTACACTAGAGTCACCCAAACAGATGCACATGACCCGCAAAAACCTGGTCGTAGGTTTTGAAAAGAGGATTTTTCGTCGTGGATAGAATGTTGCGAGATGCAGTGAGGTACAAAGAGAATATGCGGAATGAGTGTTTTGAAAGCAAAATGTGTTACACGCCACGAAGAGACGCCAATGTGTCGACAAAGAGGCAAGACGAGAGCAAAGCGGTGTGATCGAATAACAGCCCGTGGATTGAGCAATGAAGGGCTGGAGAGCACGGCAGAGTTCCGCTAGACTTCCCGTCATTTCTCGAAGCAATTCACGACGCAGTCGCTGACCACCAGCTGCGGCCAACGAAGCACCTTCACTCTGCCACATATCTCGATCAGCATAATGCAGCGATCTGTGGAACTGTGAAATTCCTTCTCTTTTGAAGTATAGTTTCTCCAAGAGTTCTTGTGACATTTCTCGTACGTGACGTCCGTCTATGGGATTTGATTCGCAAGCCGGGAAAATAATGAAATTTCCTAAGAAACCATAATTTGCTCACAATCCAAACACGAATTTAATTAATCAGCGCCTAGATCAGTTTTTGAGGCGCAATACTTTAATAACCTAAAGATTTCTGATCTTCCTAGAAGTGCAAAAGTTTCATCTACTATAGAAATTTGCAAAGCGCAAAAAAATTTTGTCGTTTATATTAATACCTGGAGCATTCATGAATGGAAATTGAGCATTTCGTGTACTGCATATGAAATCAGCATCGACCTTCGGAGCAAAATCATCGATAATCAATGAAGATATCATCTTACCGGGAAAGTGCGCGTGATTTGCGTTGCAATGACTGCGGTATGCCAAAGTATTTGGGAAACTCGACACTGTTGCTTATGGGCCTATTTCCAGCTGGGCTGCAAGGAAATGCTCACTGTTACCTTACCACGAATTAGATGGCACAGAGCCATAAAACAGTCGGCCAGTGTCAGCGAGCTGCAGCGCACCAGTGTCCTCTTCATCCGCAACTTAGTAGGTTTTTCCCTAAAGGCACTGTTTCCTTAGGTGGCATTACGCCAGCCCTCATCCGATAACCAATAAATTCTTAGTATGCATGCAGCTGGCACTCTCCATGCATCGGGTATTTGGTTTTCAAATCTCGCAGCTACCGCATTTCGAATAATCGCCTTGGGGATCTCCTTTGCACCACTCAACTAAACGCTTCTGTCACAGCACCATCACCCCTTCGTAACCCGGCCGTGCTTCCTCCTCTTCTTAACACATAGCACTTTCTTGCGATTGCACATGGCATGGTAAGCGTCTTTGATAACATTGGAGTTAACAGTAATTAAAAAAAAAACAAGAATCAACAACATCGTCAACAGATCCCACTATAAAGCGATTAAAAAAATAATATGCACTCGAGTTGCAACGGCAAACGAAACGGTCCCAGATGAGGAGCAAAATATCTTAGAGTAGAAATAATGACCTGCAAATTCCAGCCTTTTCTCGATCAGCAACACTCAAACTTCAGCTTTTTAAGTTTAAGAGGGTCATGAGTCCATATAAGATATAAATATATAAATATATATATATATATATAATTATATATAAATATATATATATATATATATATATATATATATATATATATATATATATATATATATATATATATTTATATATATATATATATTTATATTTATATTTATATTTATATATATAACAAGACGCGTTGCAAAAGCAAGAAATTTTTAGGTTTTAGACAGTTTGGTCGTAAAGGAAACCCATGATAATAAATTTTTGCCCCTTAAAGTTTACTTTTTCATGATATACAATATTTTCAACATGCTTCATGCTTTCTTCAGTTAGCACTCAAAAAATGTTCACTTCAAAATGCTTGGGGAATGCAACTAGAAATGCTACGATGTAAAATAATGAACTTAAGATTTAAATATTGAACTTAACAACAAAACTAAACTAAAATGTCTTAACGATCAACAAGGCCGTCGAAAATGTTGTAGAAAATGTGCATCTTGGTCCAAACGGCTTCACGTGTATGAAAAAAACACGACAGGAGTACGCTCGAAGAGAAAACGCCGCTTAGATTGGACATAAGAAAACACAGCAAAACCGAAGCCAAATTTATGGCTCTGATTTCTCTCCCAGCTGCCAACGGGTGAAAAGTGATCAAACCACTTTCTGTGCAAAAATTTATCCAGCTATGCAGCAAGAAAAAGCGCAGTTTCGGCCTAGCATGAGAAAAAGTTCCAAGACACAGCCGAAGGCTAACATATGTCATGTCATTTCTTCATTCTTACTTGGTTAACACCCTTTACTCCGTGACCGCGAATGAAAAACATTCTGGATGACATGATAGACATGTGATCGCTTAAACATTCCATATTAAAACAGTGGGCGAAGGTGATGATTAAATGAAGAAGAAAGATCTCGGTTGCCCATAAATAAATCAAAACAGTGGCTTGAAAGCCAATAATGAAACGGCGCCGAGATCATTAGTGATTGCCCAATTTCACTGATTGTCCGAACCCATGCTTTTTGTTGCTCGGTAACTGACTTCTGATCCTTCTGATCCTAAGCGGCTTTGATTAATCGTTCTTGAAATTACGGCATAGGCAGAGTGCTTTAGAATATGGAGCCAACAAGTTCCGACAAACTCCTTACAGATGGCACAGTAATTGAGTTTCCATATTCAGAATTTCATTCGGGGAAGAAGATTGAAAAATGCCGAAGCTTGTTGCTATGTTATTCTCCTACTCAGTTTTCATCAGAACTAGAAGCAAGGCATCGTCTTCAACTCTTTTACCTTCCTTGAATGAGGAAAGAACACAGGAAAGTGCAAGAGCTGCGCGGCTACCTACAGTGCAGCTAAGTAGAGCTCGGAATTGACCTCAAACACTCTCTTCCAGCATGGGTGTTTACAATTCACAAGGCATTTAGAATCTTAAAGTCCTTGCCTCTGCGAAAGATCTTTGAGCGGGACACCCACCCTTTTTCTATAAATTTATCGCACTGGATCGAAATCGGCCCATTCTTTTTCCGTTCTCTTCCTAGCACTCTCTCATCACCTCGTCACCTTTGAACACGCAGTAAAAAGACCGTCTCAGATGACTGTTAAGCGTGATAACTTGCGCTATGCAAACAATGCGGAAAATAACTACGCAAATTGAGATAGCTGTTAATCAGTACCAGGATTTGTTGGCAAATTGCGATTATTTTACCAGAGGCAACAGGAATGAAAACTGAGGCGGTGGACGAGAAACCTTTCGGTAAAAGCCTAAAACGCAGCAAAAACAACATTAACGCAAGAGGGAGGAAAAAATTGAGAGCCCTCTATTGCTCAGCACTTTATCACAGCCAGCGATTCTTTTACCAAGAACCAACACGTTAAGAGAGTGAGTGAGAGGGAGAGTTCTGAATGTTTGGGAAAGCAAATTCCAGAAGTAACGTGTAAAGGATGTAGAAAAATAACATGACACAAAGGCGCACAAAAAAGCTCACAAAGCAAAGATAAATCCCGCGATTTGACAATTATTAGTCATTGTTTTTCTTCACCAATGCCTGCTAATCATGCTAGTCGTCTTTCATGGGTCAAAAAACTCTCTAGAGGTTTTTTAGAAGAGGCCAGGAAGGCAGAACGACAGTCTTGGAGCGGAAGATTATTTCAGATTTCAGCCACACGGTTGCAAGTGAGATTCTCTCTGGCACTAAAGTCATTTATGGTTTATTGCATCAATGTACTACAAAGATGTGAGCTAAGAGAATCTTCGGTTGAGGAGGACGGATTTTTTGAACAGAATTACCGCCATTTTACATTTCATTTGCATTCCGACAATTTACGTTCACCTCTTTCTATGCACTTCATTGAAGTTTTAGAGGAGAAAAGCCAACTGCCTCATCATTCATCACCTTCTGTGTAAATTAATGCTCTCATACATATCAGATGATCAAGCCACCTAACCGATCAATATCTATAACTCTCATCTAATACGAAGAGATATTCGAGCCTTGCGCTTATTTCTAATCTTCCGAAGGCAACATATACTCAACGGCTACATATACAATTCGAAGTCGTTCTTTGTAGTCGAAGAAGTCCAAAATCCAGCAATACAACTCATCCCAGCTAGAAATACACATTCAGATGAACTGCAAGAATAATAGAGAATCCCCGATCTTTCATATCGAATTTCGATGTATAACATTTCCCGGTCCATATTTCACGACAAGAAAAAATTGGATTTACGCCCATTCAGGAAATTGTTTGACCGTACTTTTTCGAGGAGGGTTATACCAGTTCGCTAAGAAATAACAGCTAGATGAAGTCGTTCACCAATTTTGAAGAGTAAACTTTCTGGGCGGCGGCGGAACTATTCTATTCACTCAATCACTGGAAAAAAAAATGAATAACCTCATCGTCTTAATCCTCCCAAAACGCCTTTTTGAACCTACCGCCATCGAAGCCACACGTCTTGCATCAAAAGAACTAGAGAACGATACCTTCGTCAAAAAAATCGGCCAACAGCGGCCGGACCACTTTTACGCTTCAGTGTAAGCAAGCGCTGAGGTAAGGTTAATGAAAAATTTGCCCAAAGTTTCACTCAACCCTATACTTTTCTATAACGGCGACTATCCTGCATATCATACATTTTGTTTGCCTCACCATGTTTCCTCGTTCAACTTGTCTTCATTCCACGGTCAAGTAATCGTTTTCCCATCCATCGTGGTCCTGCAACATTCACCTGCAATAACCGATTGGGAGCTACAACTGCAGTCTCGGCTATCTCTGCCGCCTACATTTCGGAGACCATATCGGCAATTATACAGTCAGACGCAACACTTTCTATTATATACACTCCCATAACTGTTAGTTGCAAACACAACAAGCGATCTCATACTTTCTCAGGAAAAAAGCATAGCAGACGACCGTTCCATCCCCCCCCCCCTTCATCCCTGCATGCATCAGATAAAAGAATGTCAGCAAACAATAGCAAGCGTGCACTAAAAAAATTTCAAAATTTCACGCAATCTCTTTCGCGAAAGGTTAACCGGCTACCACCTTGCAATGATTTTTTCTTCGGAGCCTATGTGGCAGCTGGTTGCGTGCTCACGGCTATTGTTGCCTTTTGCACAGTGAATTTCATTCGGCAATAAATCGGTGTCCAGCTGGAGTCCAGTAGGAAGATTCACGTCCAATTAGCAACTGACGCAGTCAGCGTCGCCGAGATTTCGTGCGCAAAGTGTCAGAATGAAATTTGCTGGTGTGGAGTGCTGAGTGTGGCGACTTTAAAGCACCACTTCGGGCCAGTAGAACTGGAAGTTTTAAACGATGGAAAGCTAGCATCTTTGCCCAGCACGCAATGCGGAGAAAGTGAATTCAGAAGATTGCTTTACCTACTACCTTGCGTCACTGTATTTCCCATCTACTCGGTGATTACAACCATCAACCGTCGAGACACGTACATACGGACCTACGCTCTGTGCCCAACAACGACTACACTCAAAACGCACAAGGACCGGGGGGGGGGGGGGGAGGGAGGGGAGCGAAGTGGGAAGGAAGGAGAGAGAGAGGTAATCCGAACACCATGCGTGTCATTCAGGTGTATTGATACATCCCATGGGACGAAACCTTATCGTTCAATAAATTTTTTAAATATCATTTTCGATTACGTCGCATGTGCTCTCCATCTTCCTTATTTACATCTCCGATCGCAAAACAAAGTTAGTTTGTATCGTCGCAGTAGTCTGATTCATTTATGTAAGCGCTCAAAAGCTGCACTTGTATCCACTGTAATAGTGTCAATTCATTTTGAGTCACGTTCGTTTCTGACCGCTTATGAATTGAAAAAGGTCTAAAAATATTTACTGAACAAATTTCGACAAATGTTTTTCATATCCGTTTACTGAAAGACGTCTGCCTCTCGTATCTTAATATCTTGAACTGTGTCAAAAAATATTCAAATCAAGTATTTGCTAGAAATTATTTGCAGTTGTGAAAGTTTTTCGCTATATGAATGGACTGTTTTTGCATATTATGTGTCAATCATGTGACAAATAATCGACAATAAAATTCTATTCATACGACGAAAAATTGCCGATTATTCCTCAGTCTTGTATTAAGCTACATCGTTGCCAGCCTTATCGATCAACGATTTCGCCAGTGAAAAGAGTTCAGCGGAATTCATCACAACAACAGGTTGAATAGTAAAGCGAATGAGGTCACAAACGAAGAAGAAAAAAAACTTCAAATCTGTCTTCAAATTGGATTTGAAAGAATAATATTGGTACTAAGGAAGCCGCGAATAGAGAAACTTGAATCCAAATAGTTCGAATGCGCGATGTCACGACAGCAAAAACAAAGTTTTCTTAAGCGGAAGGGAACAACAGGTACAACACATTTCACGGTTACAACGCTATGGACGTGAAACAACCGACGAAAGTTTATACTGTTGAAGCATACTTTCTGAAACAAGCATTTCAGTGTCAGGATCACGTTTTCAAGGAAAGGATTTCCCATCCTTTTCTGATCTGGTGATAACTTGTTAACACGAAGGGAAGGAGTAATCACTTGTCGCTACACAGTCCATTTGATTTGTGCTACAACATGCAGCGCGGCTCTTCTGACGCGTCTAGTACTGACGTTACTAATGGACATTCGAATGTTTTCCGGTTTCACTAAGTGACATGTCAATAATTTCCGGTGTTACTAATGGGCACACTAGTATGTTCCTGTTGAGCTTACGAAAGAAAGACAAAATGGGCCTAGGGCAGCAATGCAACCTAGAAGGCGTGATAATACAAACGGAGAGGTGGTTGTTCGACAGAGACCAATGTATCGGAATGTAACAACTTCTTCCGAAAGCACTTTAATCGATAACTCGAGTGGGATTTGATGAGAAATGCTTGAGCCCACAATGTAGGAAAGCTAGGAAATCGTAACAACGTGTGACTAGCTTTTCAGCGTTTTCTTTGTAATTTTGCGTAGGCAGATGTTAAAATTGAGGAATTATACCCCACCGAGTAGCGGAGACCACTTGCGGAAAAGTAGAAATTACAGTGAAACCAACTCAAAATGAGAAGAAACTACTAACTTCGACCCACGAGCTGCAATTTAAATATGTGCCAGAACAGTCTTACGACTCGCCATCAGGTCTGAGCTTTCATAACTACCGATTTTTACGACTGCAAACCACATTGGCAGAATACCTTAGAAACTACCTACCACACCGATTCCAACTCCACCACCAATCCCCCACCACCTGGCACTCCAATTGCTCTGCGCTCCTGTACTACGGGTAGGCGCGATGTGCGAGAGTCAGCCGGCGGGTTTGCTGAAATTTCTCTGCTTCTCTCACCTATCTTTTTTCAACATTTCTTATACTTCACCAATTTCTGGAAAAATCAGTCACCTAAATGTGAACTGTGCTAGGAAGGTGAAACTTGGCATGCGGCTAGAAGTCCAAAAAATCTAGAAATAATGAATCGGTTGAAAAGAGTAGCCTGGTGAAACGCAGCCCAGCAAACTGCAGCCCCGCGACGAATTTCTAAGACAAATTTTTTTGTTTTTCAGATCTGATTTAGTAGGTTGTATTCAGATTAGGATAAAATACATGAAACCTCTAAGTAATAAGCCTTCGGACCTGCAGTTTGCAGCCTTTTTGCCTTAGATGGACTAGGCGCAAAGTTAGTAGTCTTGCAAAATATCCAAAGAGGTCAGCATATGCCTATGAGAATTCTGCTGAAACTCTAATCTGTGCAAGCCCTGAATAATTCCTGATAACCAACCGTATTTGGTCAACTGACCATGAGACCATTTCAACTCAACACATCGAGGCAACTCGACTAATATATGGACAGACTATTTGGGTCAAGCTTTTAGATTCTTATCAAATCATCGCATGTTTGTATTTCCATTCTGTATGGTTTGATATGTCAATGCGGATATTAAGTAGTATCTTTCGCAAGCATTCAGGCAAAATCCCTCTTGAATAACAAGAACAACCGCTTCATACATAGGCCATCAAGATTGCTCAACTGTGTGGGTTCACTGCAAAGAATAATAGGAGACTATGGGATTTGTTAGAGGCCTGGAAAAACCTATACGTAGAGCGGGTGAGTATTTGAGCGGTTTTTATGGTATTCGATATAGAATGAGAAGCTGACTTCAAAATACGTCAAGCATCTCTGCAAAATGATTCATAAACGAGATTAAAAATTCGAACTTCTCATCTTCCGTATAAATGCTTCAGCGTGCATAAAAACAGAAAGTTGTATAAGGCAACTACCCACTCGTTGGTTGTTTAAACTTCGCGCGTTAAATCCGTATTAAATCAAGAGCTGCCATTTCTGCTTTTCTCAGCAATTGGAGAAGAACAGCCGTTTTTATCACCGTTTTGGAGTATTAAGAACATTGTAGGTATATAGTGGAAAATAAATTTATAAATACAGGACGAAAAAAGAACCATACAAAAATATCAGCAGCAATGAGAAAATCCAACTTTCAAAGTAATGGCCGTCACAACAGGATCGTAAGCTATGCATAAACAACTGTAGTAACCAGGAAAGAGCATCAATACGGCTACGTATAGATAATGAACAAGGAAAAAAGAAATGAAAATAGAAATAAAATCGTAGTCTGCAGAATTTCGAACATATTTAAGGCACCGTTGTCTATTCAGCATTCGAATTAACTATCTGCATTAAAACGGTGGGAACTGTCGCAAGATGTAAATGTACGACCATATGACCCAATAAAACGCACCAAAAACGCAAGCCAATCGATTCCATAATGAAATATAAAAGTAGCGCAAAATAAAGATATTTTGTCGAAATGATCAAAAAAATGATTCATTACGTGGCTCAGTGGAAGAGTGATCACGAATGTTTAAATATTAGGAGAGAGAGAGAAAAAAAAAGTAAAGAATGAAAAAGTAAAGCGAGCAACTTCATAATGTTCCATAGCAGAGAAAGTAAAAGTAAAAAAGATAATGAAAGTTCCACAGCAGAAAAGCGAGCAACCTTATGCGGCTTCCACAGGAAGATACCTCCTCATGCTATCTGCCGTGGACGAGCGAGCGCAGAAATCAACTATTATTTCGCAGTTAATCAAAGACCAATCGTACGAAGATCGAGAACGCAGCATATAATTTCAAGTATCTCATAAAGATCTCAGTAACAAATGATACTTTAATTCAGTTACAATGAGTGAACTACTTTAAAGCACAATGTTCTGCGCACATTTCACTGTTCAATGCCACCCTCATTCAATATCCACTTTCACCTAATTCCGCCTACACCACACTCTTTTGCACTCTAACAAGTAATTTATTTTCTGCAACAGAGTGATCATTTTCAGATCCCGTTTTCAAATGCCAGTTGTTGCACCACACTGTGTCCTGCGGCGACCACAGCATTGCGGGTAGGAAGTCTGATGTATGTGTGATTTTTCCGGCTCCCGATGCTTCATGGAGAAAAACAAGTTCCAATACAACAAAAACGGCTAGTTACCAATCGATGCCATTCGGTTGTAACTGAAAAAAAATGAAAAAAAATCAAAGCCGGATCACGATTTTCAAAAGCGGATTGGAATTTGGTCGGTCACCTATCATCATTAGGCCTTAAACACGCCACTGACCCTGTCTACCTGAATATGAGAAACAAGATGGAACGGAATAAATATCAGTCATTCGTTCAAACAGCAACGAGCATACATTTGTAGGTGTATGGGCTTTGGTAGAAATGAAAACGCTTGCCCTTGTGAAAAAACGATAAAGTTGGGACTGAATTTTGGTTCGGCTTTGAAACAGTTAAAAGTCAAGCAGCTTAAACAGCTTTAAGACCATTTTAAAACAGTAAAGATCGGTAAAGTTTTCAGGTTTCTACTTGGCATTGATAGATCGGTGACCATCATTACAATGTATGTTCCTATGACGCGCTACGGTCTCATCAATAACATCTTATTGATCATCAGCAGTTATGATCTAGTGCTCCAGAAGTCGCGGTTTTTTATCCACAGGCAAATTTGAGACATACTTCTTGTCCCAATTCGCGCGACTGTGAAATGAAAGGGCTCAATGAGCTCACTGATTGTGCAACGCGCCTTGTATTAACTAAGTTAGAAGCGCTTGAATGCGGGCGGCACACACTATTCAGTCTGGATCTTAGGAGCCCATGCCTCTGTAGAAGAATATACCTTTGTGCAGGTTATGTGCATAATGCAACCAAATGGATATGGTCTAAGTCCAGTTATGAACGACTATATTCTTTTTCGTCACCTAGCCATAAAGCAACTTCCTTTCCTCGTCTTTTCAAACAGCGCACATTCCTATGCGAAAGAATTCATGATCTGTTATGGGCTTCTATGCCCACTTCTTCCAGCAAGTTTTAAAAATATTTTCTATCGGCATTTCTCAAACGGCCAGTTCCTTTTCTCACATTTTCCGGCACATTTATTTTTCTTTACTCCGTTTTTTTCAATGCCCACCTTCATGTACTGAAAAATTTCACAAATTCATCTGCATGAGCTAGGTAACAGATTCCGTACTTCTTTGCACGACTTTCTGGACCGTGAGAAAAGATGTATATCAAGCAAGACTGTATTAAGATTCGAGCTAGATACACACTGCTTCAATACGCGAGTTGTCTACGCACTCATCTAAGCAAAGGGCGAGTGGATTGTCATAGTCGTGGTACTCTGTGGTGCCTGAAGGCCGCATAGTGCTCAACTTTCTGTGCAAATCCCAGTAAGAAAGCATTCCATCGAAGTATTTCTGGCATCCCCATTTATTCGTCCTAATTGGGGTCATTGAAGTGCACAATGTACGCAGCGCCCACGTATGTGCTTGTAACGGAAACTTTCATCACCGAAAACGCTGGACTGCACCGACGCAGTTCAGCGATATACGATCCAGCAGAATGCGACTCGCCAAACCAAACTGCAGCTCTATTCAGTGCGAAACGATATTAAGAGTTTTAAATATGAATATTGTAGGCCCATGTTCGCATAGGTTCTAAAGCACCGTCGGTTAGGTGGCTAAGTCGGACTTATGGGCTTCAAAAGCAGGACTAGGTGGATCATTTTAGCGGCGAACTGTTGGCGAAGTCGAGGATCGCCGACCTCAATCCTCGAGAATTCTCAACGAACTCCGTTCCAAACTACTGAACTGTGGTTTCAAAATTTTTCACAATTTCGGAAAGCTCAAACGATGACAATGTTAACTGCAGTCGAGAATTTTGCATTTTAAATTTTGGAAAATTTTGCTTAAAATTTTGATCTCAAGATGGTGCAATCGTGTTACTTACCTCAATTCCTTAGTTAATTAAATAACTTTCATTGGTGCAACGTTATGCGAACACTTCGCTTTATGATGCGTTGTGAATGTTCATTTTATCCAGATAATTTCAGAGACCGGAAGTTTTTGATATATGATATATGGCCTGTTTACACTTTAAAAAAGTGCTTCAAATGAAATTACTAATAACACTGAGCAGCGGCTGATCGTTTTATAACAAGCTTCACTACAGAACCGTGATAACGGATTAAAAATTGATATGCATCCTGTTTTGTAATAACACTATCAGTATGGATAAGTAGTGTTCTTTTTCTTGAGAAATTACACATAGCACAAAGCAAAACATAGAGATCTGGAAAACCACATCAATATTGTCAATAACAGTGCATAATCATCGACGAAAGACAATTCTAATGACAATTTAACGATAAAACGAGTCATTTGAGTGTTTTTTGAAGCAAAACGATTCAAGGCAGTAACAACAATAATTTCAGAGTTAATCAAATTGTGAAGCAAAAAGCACCATTCAACATCACCCACATTTTGAATTTGTATGGGTAACAAAACTCTAGCACAAAATAGTGCAATCTCAGCGCCGGATCAAACGGAAACTATACGATTCGTACTGCAAAAATAGTTAATTTTGATAACAAAATAGAAGAATTTTACATCAAAACAAGTAAAGAGTTTTTGAAAGTCTTAATCTTCGAACAGTTCACGAAATCTGCTCCAACAATAACTACTCGCATTAAACCACTTGATGTTCACATACTGTCATAGAAACGACTTGATTTCAAATCTGACAACAATTCCTCTATTTTTTCGAAGAAAGAAAAACAGATCTGTGGTCCAGGTATGTACAACATATTGATGAGAACTAAAATCATATATATTATTTAAATAGACTGTAAAAATCGTTCCACTTAAATGATGAATAGTATTTTATTAATCAAAAGATGTGGAAACGTTGAGAGATGCTCAAGCTGAAAATGTCGGAAGGCAAACTGATAGAGAGTAGTATATGGTGAGCGATAAATCTTGACAATCAAATACAAACAAATACATATGAAACAAATTATTACTTCCCAAATATGCTCATTATAGACCAATTGATTAGTGCGAAAATATTTGCATAAAAGCGTCATCAGCCACCCGTATAAAGGACAACTATATACATCGGTGAGATTAATAATCAATCAAGGGCTCATAAATTAAAACATCATCTGATTACCATATTTAAGAATGAAAAAGCTTTTAGACATTCATAAACAATTATAAAGCAATAATTTTTTCCAATTAGTGAAAGAAAAATACCGTTGAAAATTCTACAAAAACATGAGTGCAAATTTTTCATAAATCGAAAAATATCATCGAATTTTTGCAGCTATGAGTGTAGTCGTATGGCGCAAAAGATAACAGAAGTGGAAAAGAGACCCTCATTTAAACAATGATTTCGCGCATCACTCGTCGACTACCATTGCCCGTATACGACGTTTCATCGCTATCTTCGTGAATGTCGTACATGGTTGCCTGTGGTGCGTCTATGCTACTGCGATGCTCGCTCAGCGGTTGACCATCATGTGTTGTAAAACTAAACAAACAGAGGCTTTACCTGAATGTATATGGGTAGAATAAATGCTTTAGGCACATCATGTGTTCACTTTAATGATGGATAGCATGCATTCACCCTATATGGCATTACTGTACATCCATGATGAATAATGCATAGAAACTTATGCATTAATCTTTAAAATATGTTTATGGCGTCCATTATATGCCGGAAAGAAAATTACTTTCGTTGGCAACTTACCCGTCGAAATAAACCCCGTAATTTGGATTACTCTGCAGCGATGGTGGACCGGCGAAAGAATCGTGCCCAGTAATAAATTGATTGTTGTAATCGCAGAGATAAGGATCGTTCGAATAATCGTATGCATCCTCATTTGTGCACCAGTTGTCCACTCCAGTTTCACCACCACTTCTAAATGACAATTTGATTGTCAGTATGGAAGTGCTACTACCATACCAATACCACATTAATCGAAACATGTGGACGACAGCAGTTTCCTTCGTTCTCGTTGAAAAAGTACTATACACAATTAATAATACTATTAGTACTATTATTGGCTACTATTACTGCTATCAAGGACTGATAGAATATGCATTTTTGCAACCTCTTCCCATCGTATAAATAAGTGGGCTATCAGCAAACCAAAAAAGGTGACTAATGGAATATGCATCTTTTGGTTGCATTGACCCTTCGTAAAAGTATCTCGCAAAAACACTTTATCCGCTTTCGGACCGGCCAGGTGTGGCTTGTAAGTAAATATTTAAGCTAAAGTGTGAGAAATCTTATAGAATTTGATGGAGTAGCCTGGAGGTTGATTTAGAAGATTATGCCTCCTACGGTATCCATTATATCGGCTAAATTTCTTGGCTTTAAAGTACGTGATCTCTAGGCTGAAACTGGCATAGAGATGTAAAGAAACACATACGTGCATATGCATAGGCATTAACTGTTTTTGTTTGCTCTGCAAATGCAAAATTGCGAAGGCGTACAAAAAGGGCAACAGGAAGCAGTTGAATGCATTTAAAAAGTGAAAGAATTTTAAGCAAACTGAATCTAGAAACAAGTATGAATATCACATGCAAAATTTATTAATTCTGCGAGCAGCAGGTGGTGGCTGTTTAATTTCGAAGTACAAAGCAAAGGAGGCGGTTTTCATTTGAGAAACAGCTGAAATAATGTAAGGGGCATGTAGGGAGATTAGCAAATGCAGATCAACTGCCTTCTTACAGAGCAGGCGAAAGGGCGACCGCGCTACTGATCAAACCGTCTACCAATGCTTTAATGATCTTAGGGTAGAACAAAATCCCTATAAACGCCTTCAGGCAGAATCGGGGTGTATAAAAGGGGAGCGCTAGTGCTTGCGAAAGCATTGTTGCTGCTGCATGTCAGTCGTCGTCGTTTGCAGAGGTGCGCTTCGAGCACGTCCGATTGGGAGAGGCGTGCAAAGGGTCATATGGGCGTTGTCGTTGGGTGGTGCGAGCGGGAGGCATGACAAGTAGTGCGGAAGCCCAGTCGGGGCTAGCGTCCGTTATCTAGTCTGCTCCCGATCTCCTCTCCTTTTTTGTTGTGGTCGTTGCTTCGTGCAACAAGTGTTTTAAAATTTAAAAAAATAAATTTTTCAAACCCCTTTGATTGTGCCGGCTCCATTAGCCTCAAAAAAACCAACTGAAACCCGTCATCGATTGTCCTAGTGATCGACGACTTAATCCTCGCCCGATTTATTAATCGCCAAGAAGGTCAGTAAACTCCGACATAAGGATGAAAAGATGTTCTAGAGATAAATTGTTTTTCCGAAATTTGTCATAGGAAATGTATGCTTTGGTGATACTGTTAGCAGTTGAAGATAAAGCTCACATAGGGTATGCCTGACTGTAGGTTGTTTGTTGATTGGCCGATGGAGTACTATTGGGCAGAGAGCCAAGCGTAAAAATG
The DNA here is from genome assembly GCA_013433145.1 of Ascaris suum. NCBI lineage: Eukaryota > Metazoa > Nematoda > Chromadorea > Rhabditida > Ascarididae > Ascaris > Ascaris suum. Next base: position 3,867,010 of record CM024187.1, read on the forward strand.
CCACTATCAGTTTGTGAGCCGTGCACAATAGTGTTCTTCGTTTCGGACTGCGGAAGCGGTGCGCTCACAACCGGTCGCCTGCAAACGATCTGCCAGCTGAAGCCATGCGCTACGTGCCAGCCAACACGTACTTCATGCTTCTGACAAATCTCACTCACATTCTCCATATTTAACGACCCGAATCGACTAACTGAATGCCTAAAGCAGCACATAAAACGAGCTCAAGCAAGCTGATTGCGTTTAACAGCATTATTTCTTATTTTAATACCATAAAATTTGGTGAAAAACAATAAATAAATGGCACGCTCCAGGAAACATCATGAAGAGAGGCAATTTTTGATTCTTTAATTTCGAAAAATTTCAACGCATAAAATTTCGATTTCCGAATAAGCAAAGCATGCGGTGAAAATCGACCTTGAAAAAAGAAATCAATCAGCCAGTTTCGTTTAATATCTTCTGACTGAAAATTAAAACAAGATATACCTTTCTTCAGCAACAAAGGTCTTCTTGGTTGTCGTCGTTTTCGAAGTTGTATCATGTTTCGTGCGACAGCAAATGATCAGCAAAAGAACAAACAGCACAACGATAAATGCACCAACACCTGCCGGAGCAGCGTACTTCCAACCAGACGACACAAATGCCGATGACACTAAAATGTAAAACAAGTTAGGCCTGTACTTCGAACTTCTAAATATACCGGTGGACGGTACAACTAATGAACTCTTAGGTATTAGCTTAATCTCACCTTCCATACCTGTCTACTCAAATTCCAACTGAACGGATTCGTTTTATTAGAGAAAGGTTGAACGCATAGCCGGTTAAAAGTCGATTTCATGTCGCGACATTACAAAAAACTAATACAAATTACGTTTATTGCAATCAATGAAATATGTGGACCTTACAACGATTCTACCACGTAATTATTCGAAATAAACAATTACCTAGCACATCGGAACCTTCGGAGCACAAGGAAATATTTTGCACATAGCAAAAGCGAGCTTTGAAGCGATTTGCAGAATCCATGTCTGCAACTGGTCCTTCAGTGAAGCAATCAACCGTTCGCCATACTGCTCCACTGTCTGTCGCCCCTTTCGCATAGTCATCTCCAGCGCTAACAAATAACATCAGACACAGACTCCGATTCGATTCGGGTGCCTGAAAGCTTTGCCTTTCCGTCTTCTTAGTTTATATATTCAATTGACTGAATTGAACAAAAGCCATCACGCATAATCATTTGATGTGAAAGTTGTATCAGTCAAAAGAAAGGACATTCATTGAAATAAAAATCAAACTGAGGTTTATTTATCGCTGGCCATATTTCACTCAATCACAGGTAAACGGTTTCGATGAAACTCAAAGAACAAGAGCACGAAACTTATAAAATCACACAAATCTCAAATATATCGAATTGTATGCTCAAAATAACGTCAATAAAAGAGAATCGTTAGTGGCACAGGGAATAACGGGAATAAAGCAGCTTAAGAAATAATCTGTTAATACTGAGCTATGGAATGATGCTATTTTTTAGGAGCACTTTATAGTAACTGCTGCGCATAAGAATTGCTAAATTCGAACCGAAGATCGAACCTCGAAATGGATGGCTTTTTCATCGGCATTATAAAGCAGCGAATGCGGGCGTGGAATTTCGGATGTTTCGGTAACGTCAGCAGTCGTCGCCGTTGTTATAGGCGTCCAGTCGCTTTCGCCGAAGACATTTCTAGCACGCAATCGAAGCCAATAAGTGCTTTGCGGCATTAAATTAGTCATATTGAATACCGTAAATATAGCCCATGCAACTGATCTTCGAGAGCGTATTGTGAATTCACCTTCCTGCTAAAATTAGGCAGATTAAAGCTGATGCACTTTAGGTGTGCTTGCAGTAAAAAAAAAAAAACTGGAAAAGCGTTGCGAGACGTATACACTAAGAAGAAAACTCATTGTGCGCCACCTTCAAAGCCACATATCCTGCTCTGGTCGCGAAACCGCAGAAGCTAGCTTTAGAGAGCCGCATAAGTTGGGTGAAGTTGTTTCAATGCGCATGGTTTTCTATGCTACATCCGGAAGATGTGATCAACACTTAATGTAAAAAAGGTAATTTGGAAAACCTATCGCTAACATTGCGGTAAGCTAGCATGAATATTCCAAAACCTTGGAACTTTTATAGCTTAATTCAATGTAATGGGAGCCCTAACGTTTCCAATTGAAGATAGGAACGGAAATAGGCAAAGAAAAGTTTCAATCTTCATCTGGTCCGAATTGAACTACGGTGAAGTAAAATTACTAACTAGCAGAGAACGACACAGACCAAAACTAAGAGAGTTCAGAATTCTGTCCTCAATGCCATAGATGGGCGTCTAATAAATCCAGAACTTTAGTGACTGATTGTTCTGAGATTTTCGATAAGAACTTTGAAAGGCCACTCTCATACTCGACAAGAAGTGCAACTCTATTCTTGCCTACCCAATAAAGCGTCTGTGTGGATGCATTACGTGTTCCGATTGTGATCGTGGTCGGTTCCGTACCATCGGGACTACCTTTCCAAGGATTAACCTTGCGATATTCAAATTGAAATTGTTGTTCTGCCCCACCGTTAAAGCCTGCACGCCAGCCCACCAGAAGCCATGTCGAAGAGAATGAGATTAGACGAACGTCACGTGGCGACTGCGGTTTCGCTGAAACTTTGCGACATTCTGGTCGGTTAAAGCAAATCTTTGAATAAAAAAGTGGCATTGTTCACTGCTTCGCTCACCCGATAGCTGATGTTCGCAGATGTTTGATAGGTACTGTTGATCGGAAATAAACATCAGCATAATTTCAGTAATATTCCATCTGCGACTTGCTTGTGGGAAGGATAATCAGAATATTGGGTGGGAAAATTCGAATCTAAAGCTTAAAGTACAAAATCGAATAGGATGATGAGATACCATCAATTCGAGTTTCATAGATAACAAGCGGGCCGCACTTAAAAGCTTGTCCATACACCTGACATGGAAATGCAAAAACTACTCTCGTGCATTGACACTGCTTCATTCAATGGATGGAAGTTCATTTTATGAAAAAGTGATTATAATAAACTAACCCTTCGACTGTAGTTTGATGATCACGTCAGCCTTCGAACCTAGTCCATTCGCAACTCTACATAAGTATGAGCCGTGGTCATACTCCGTCAAATCTGAAATTGTCAATACCGATTCGTATTCGTCGATCTTCTTTGGAACTGGTGATGTACGGATCGCATATCGTCCTTCGCCATCACGAATTTCCGTTGAATTTCGCATCCATATGAATTTTGGTCGTGGACGTGACGAAGCGAGGCAGCTTATGTGTGCCTGAAATAATGGTCATTTGAAAAAAGGAAGCTGCGGAACATTCAGCGATAGATCTAAATATGCTGATATATGGCTAGAAATGTTCCTGCTTCACACCTTACGCACATGAGAACGACGAAGAAGCTTGGACAGCCAATGAGACGTTTCACCCATAGGAGTTTTTGAGGTAGCGATCGCAATAGCACTTAAGTCATTCTTTCCTCATGTTTGGACGCACTAAACGTCATGGTTGTTTGTTCAGGTGAGATAAACGAAAACTGATACCAGTGAATACCACTTATTATTATAGCAGCCATAACTGAGAAGGATTTTGGCTTTGAGTACCATAATCTAATGCGATGACTTTCGAAACGAAGTAGTTTAGCTTTCAACCTGCAAGCATAAACGTCGATTAGTATATGAAAGAAAGTAGTTACCTACCGCAGTTATTACTCATTTATAAATTAGCACGTTATAGCATAAAAAATTGATAACTGTTTCAAAAGAGCTGTATATTTTCTGCATGCCATACGGACTGTAAGGCGTTTAATCCTCATTATTCTTCTATAGAGTACTGTGGGCAACTACTGGCTCTTAAACCTTCACTATTTTTTAATGATTTTATTCATGATTGTCAGCAGCCTTTCAGAGAGAATCGTCAATGCTAATTGCAATTTTTCATGCACGCATATTAAAGCGCTTATAAGTGAAGTACCGTCGATGAAACGTCTGCCGCTGCCAATGCATCCGTTGGATATCGTTCATTGAGGATGACGGGCTCATGGATCACGTTCACTAGCACCCACGAACTAGCCGCTTGGTCCTGCACTCCATTTTCTGCGATGCACGAATAATTACCTTTGTCGTTCCACAGCAATGCTTCAGCGAATTTTAAAGTCGAACACAACAAAATCGTGCAAAATTCACCTTTGGAGCAACTGAAATAATTTTTCGCTTTTTATTAACTAAGTCTGAAATTCCCTCTTCACAACTAGTTCATATAGCTTGAAAAAAGGAGGCAATTAATAAAAGTTTCATTAAAAAGTGACTGATTGCAGCAACTAGCCAATGCGTAAATTAATGAATTAGTAATTTTTGCTGTCCACATAACTGCAAAAAATGAGTTATTCTTACTTAACTGCCTATTTAACAGTCAAAGTAATAGGTCAAAAGATTCAGTTATATGCAGAAACAACACTTATACAGATAGATGAACGTCAGCTGCCTTAACAACACTTACGATTAGCGGCTTATAAAACATAAGAATATTACCGACCTTGGCGCGTTGCTCTGAACGCACATACCAGTGCGATTCATCCGTACTAATAATATCATTTCCGTCTTTCCTCCACTTTATAATTGGTGCAGGATAGCCTTGAGCTTCACAAAACATAGAGACTGCAGCCTCACCAGCGTTGAAGACTCGATTGTCAGGAAGTGGGCGAATGATTTTAGCCGGCTCAATCACCTGTAATACCGCTTGAGGACTTCAAGTTACAGCTCTTCATTCTCTTCTGCTACGTGAGTACTTCATTTGAAAATGATTGAAATTCCTAGCCTTCTATATAAACGACCAATTTTGAGAACGTTTTCCCTGAGTGTTTTCTTCATTCCTTTTGACAAAACTCGCATGAAATATCATTTTCTAGCAATGTGATGAGATGTACTATGGATCGGAGCTACGGAAGTAGATTGATCATGACAGGAGAGCGTTTTCCAAGCTCTTTTGAATTTTTTGAATTCTATTTCTGTGCAAATATGGCATTATTTTCGAAAATGGCTTTTTATGAAGTGTTCTGTCAATTTACCTTGAAGTTAAAAAAATTTTTTCGCCACTTACTTCAAGTAATTTTTTGCTATTTTTTCGCCAAAAACAATTTCGCCATCTTCAAGCTTACTTAATCATCCATCACAGCGCAAAGCTTCAAGAATTTTGGATACGCTATCAAGCCTGAAAACTGGCGCAACACTGCTAAATGCAATGAAATAGAACAGTTGAGACCTGAAGAATGAAGACACCCTCTTCACCATCTCCGATTTTGTTGTGTGGCATACAGCGGTATTCCCCATTGTCGGTGATTGTTGCATGCTCAACGGTCAACGTACTTCCGTCAAGTGAACCATATGTTCCTCCAGTCGCTGGCGATGCCCAACGATATTCAGCCTGCGGACTGCCCACATCGTCAGCGCGACACGTTAGCTTAGCATGCCCACCCACGACGATTGATGAGCTGGAGCCGGTGATCGCGGCACGGCCTGGCCGTCGAAGTACCTGCACGATGAACGCAATTGCCACGTCAAGACCATAATCGCCAGGCTGGTTCGCCACAGCATTCTTACAACAGCTTTATGGAGAAAGGGATGATATAATTCGGAACGAGCTATATCGCTTTTCGCATAGGCATTACGACTGGAGATGGCCAAACAATCGTATTCATTGGTACTGTTATTTCAGAATTTAAATAAACATCAAAAAAATTGTTGTCTCCAGCGAACAATTTTGAACCATTATTGATGTTTTCGAATTCCACATTCAAAAATCCAACTGGAAAAATTATGCATCTGAGAAGAACATACATCAACTAAAGTTACAGCTTGACCGCTGCGCACAACCGAGTCTGTTCTTGCACTGAAAACGGTCAACGTGTTTGTTGCCGAGCATGTATAGTTGCCTGAATGTGACCTGAAACAACAGATTTCACTGTGAGCAAAGGGACATGATTTGAGGCATAAGCTCGAGCTTTCCCTTGCATTCTTGTGAATAAAAGATCAGATGGATAGAGACTTTGTTATATCATTACAACGAAAAAGCAAATTTCACCTTTAGACATCAATTCATTTCCTCTATTATTTGAGCTAATGATTTCAATAGTGGCAAAAAAAGGGGAAAAGTTTTGAGAACTTCAAGATAAAGAAAGGAAAAATGACAATCAAAAAAACAGCAAATGATTTTGCGAAATCAAGGTGTCAGACTTAAACCAAATGGGCGAAAGTCAGCGCAGTATTACAACGACAATTTGAACTGCGAGAACTAAAAACAAGTAGAAACACCTACTTTGTCACTGAGTCGATTGTAAAACGAGGGCCTTTATGAACGACTCCGTTAGGACCTGACCAAGAAACGCTGTCTGGCGCAGGATTGGCATCGACCACACATTCCAAAGTTATCGAATCTCCTTCTGCCGGATTCAGCATTTCCTGCAATTGCCATGATCTTAATAAATACGTCGTAAAAGTGGTCGGGGATTAAAACACGAGCACTGTTGTTACGTATTTCTTTCGTAGGCCTAACTCTGCAGTTCCTATATGTACTGATCCCAACTGGGGATTCAAACTTACTCTTCGAGACCCTCTTTGAAAGTCGTTTGAAGGAAAGAAGGGCGCATTGAACACATTGAACACGAGCATTAGTCTGTTTTCGTCTGCACCTACTTTTGAAAATCTGCACCTGCCACTCATGACAATACCATTAAATAACCTTCCTCAGAATATGAGGCCTTACGAGTGACTTTCAAGCGCTAAGGACCCCAAAAGTGGAACTAATGAAAATTCAATTCCATACTCGTAGATGATTTATTGAAGAAAGATAAAGACAGCGATAACTTCCTAAAATCTGCTATGTACCTTAAGCACGAAATATCGAAAACTCGAAAGGGTACCTTGACTTTTAAATAGGTCCATATAGAACATTTAGCGTTAGCTTATCAACTCCACTCTCCACTGAGTTGATCGCCGTGCAACGGAAATCGCCCGCATGTCGTTTCTCAGCAACAAATTGCCAAGTGGCAGCCGGAAAGCGTTCACCTGAAATGTTGGTTGCTGCAATGCTAAAATACCTAATGAGAGAGACAACAGCGAAACGCTTGATAAACTTTACAAACGAGATGGATGCAACGTTATGAAGCGTCACTCAAATATTCCAAAGAATCCTAGTTTATTACTCATCTGCCACGTAATACTGCATCATTACTCTTGCCTCGATCAACAAACGTGATAAGCTGAAAGAATGCACAGTAATATAGCGTGGAACTTGGAATGCATATAAACTCACCAGTTGCAAGATGGTACCACTCGAACTGAGACGGAGGAGGATTGCCATCTGCCGTGCATGTCAACTCGACTTTTTCACCCTCTTCGACATTGTATTCCGGTACAGGGCCAGCCTGCACTCTTGGACCGTAAAGCACCTTAAATGAAAGCGATTTACGTGCTGTTGCGGTGTGTTTGCAATGAGTTTTTTTTTTTTTTTTTTGTATATTCTAGCACATCTTTGGTGTTTAAACGTTTCAAGTTAATAGCTACCTTATGATGTTAAGTGAATTGCCAATCTCGTGATTCAAAGTTCTAGTGGTTTTTGAAGCAAATCTGACATATGTGCTCATTAAACGAGTGTGAACTAGCTGAAGGAAATTACGAAGTGCAAAATGTGGGCATATGGCGTTTCACATTTGATGATCGCCCGAACGCATACTTCCAGCACATAAATGAAATACTGCTCGTTATGCGTACCATAAGGAATTGCGCTATCGTTTGCGCATAATGTGCTATTGACCTTCGTTAACGTTCATAGACGCACAATCGTTAACTGCCCAAAGATATCGTCTTAGTTTTTTGATCGCATTGTAAATAAGAGATGGCAGCTAACAAATAATAACGCCTTCCAGAAATCGAAAGCGAAATTAGAAGGGTGTAACTGAACGCTCGTTTGTGGTAGCAACCATAAATAAATTCAGAATCATGCTTACCTTAACATTGTGCTAAAGTAGCATTTTAAGGCAACTGATTTAGAGCTATTAGCAAAGGTTTACTTACTTTGCTTCATTTTATTTTATTTCGAATTTGCTAGTTATGATTATAGAAAAATATACGTTGAGACGATTGGTGATGACCGATTTGTACTCTCCTTTTGGCAATGCTTGATTCCATACCCGGCAGCTCAAATATGCATCGTTGTCATATGCACCAGCACGCCATCTGAACTCAATAATTCATACAAAAAACACTAAAAGAGATTTCCATCTATGCCAATCTGTTAAAATATCATTCAGCCACTATCTATTTACCGTTTGAAAAGATTAATTCTCCAATCTTTTACTGCAACCTTAGTTTCATCTTATAGTACATTTCATTCATTCAACGCATTAGCCAATATATTGAAAAATGATTAGCATTTTTGCCACTGTTACCTTAAATACGTCCGATCACCAAAAAATCGTTTCGTGAAAATGGAGCAGATGAACCAATTTTAAATAGAAACACGCTTGTTTTTTTTTTTTAAACAACAGAGTATGGCTGTATTTCATGTGGCATTGGCATCATGCAACGTCATGAAACGTGTTAGGCATTTCAGAGCTATCAACGTTGCATAAATTCCGAGAAAAGCAGGTGAATCAGCTGAAGCGATAGCACCTTAATAAAAATAAAATTTTTAAGGATCGTACTAAATCAACGTACTGTAAGAGAGAGAAGGACGGTTGACTGGCTGAGGTGGCATTTCTTTCTTGATGCCATCCTTCAGGCACGACCGTATTATTGTTGAATATCCAACTAAACGAAGGTGGTGGATTGCCGGAGGATGACTGACATTCAATCGAGACAAGTTCGTTCTCATGTATTGCTCCCGACGGTTGTCGTGTTATACCGGCTTATTCGGTGGCACTAAACAACCGGATTAGCTGAGAGTAATTTCTTATCGAATAATCAATAAACTTAAATGTTGGAAAAAAAAGCACTGAAACAATTTACTTAATCGGTTTCTTGGTGCCTCTTCAAGACAGATTTCATCTATCAATAAACCTAAATGTAATCCAAAAGCATTCTCGGTGAAAATAATAATTTCTTTCGTTCCCTCTTATTTTCACAAGAAAAGCGATGTATCTACGCAATAGTGATTCCAATTACTGTTGTCTAATCGACAAAGTGCTTTCTTTCAACTTCACAACATCACCAATGAAACGAGCATTCGTATGAATTGTATTCACCGTTCCCAAGGTTAGATAGCTAGGTCAGGCGCTATTCTAATAACAAGAGAGTGATTTCGCGACTACCAAATTAATATGTAGCACTAATTTGACTATGTGAATAGCTACACGTGCATCACACAGCGTTAATTAACGGTGACCTATTGTTGTGAGTGGATAACGATGACGAGCAATCTCAATCAGAACTCAACGTTGTGATCATATATCATATGTATATCTTCTAAAGCTACCTATCTATCGTTGCTTTTTTCGACGTTCAATGTTCGCTACGCATAAATCAACGCGTAATTACAAACGTATTATTCGAAAATTGCTTGCGAATTACGATTGTTCAATTATTGTTGAGAAACGTGATATTTTATATCGGCAAAATAATTTTCATCCCTTTCATCGAAATTTACATCCTTCTCTTAAGATGATCGAGCGATGTGAATTGATGCAGCAACGAGAACCAGTATGTTGTGTTCTATAGCGGAACTCATTTCCTCTATTTTTTTTTTTCACAGAGGAATGAAAAATGACACCAAACTTGAAAGCGAGTGGGCTAATTACATTGGTAACTTGTGGGCGAATAATGTCAATTTATTCCATATTAAAGTAGTAAAAAAGTTAGAGGAAAACGGATTCTATGTGAAAATCTCCTTTACGATATCAATGATAATTCTTCGTTGCAAATATCGTGCAACTACACCTACGTTCAAGTCTCCAAATCTAAATTTACGCATGTATAATCATAAGGGATTTCGAGGAGTGACATCAGAAATGAATGAGCCTGCTAAAATAGCATGACCTCTACGAAGGACAATGATCAAAAGCAATTTTATGAATGTAATCAAAAGGGGGTGATCATCTCGCTATGCAGATGCGTTCTGAAGCGATGTGACACGCCGCGGCCAACAAAAATTGCGCACATTAAGTAGCCACCTCAGCTTCTTTTGATGACGGAAACGCTCAATGGGATTTGCAATGCGCTGGAATTAAATCTGAAATATGGCACCGGAAATGGTGACCCCATTGGTCAGAATAAAGTGCTCAACGATAGATATCGCCGAGTTTAGCCGAGTAAAAGAACTCGTCCCAAACTTATAAGCTTCGGCGAATTTCAGACAAAATATACGCACGTTGCGAAACTCCGAAACTCATTTCAGAAAGAGAACAACTACAATTCTATCGGAGCAAACTGTTGGGTTTTTCTTTCGATGAAAAAAAAAATAAGGAGAGATGAAGAGAGACGACAATTTTGACAACCTTTAAAGCGTTGACGGAAATAATCTCCTAAGAAAGAAGCGGCGAATTTAAGATACTGAAGACGTAGTAAAACAGTTATGTCAAACAATATTAATTTGGACAGTTTCCTTTATGATCAAAAAAAGGATAAAAATCAGGTGAACGGGTTTATAGAAATCCTAGATGAAGCTTATGAGAAGGCTGAGTGTGCTTATAATCTGATCATTTGCTCTCATAGATTGCGGTAATTTGTTCGCGTGAGCAGTAAGACATCGATACGACGTGAAACGCATGCACCTGTCTATAAGTCATTAATCGAAAGCGAAAGGAGGGTATTAGCGCATTAGCACAGCCACAAGACCTCATAACAAAACCCTATCCAACCTAACGTGGAATGACACAAATATAGGAGCCCGTCAGAGTTCGTAACTGCTCGAAGAGTGACCATCTCAGATCTCTTCTTAGAATAAATGAGTAAGGCATCGGTGGTGGAAAAAATTCGATAAATTACTGAAAGTCATAGCGTCCGTGAAAAATGCACAACTGGAAAGATTCTGTGTGTACGTATGAAAGTAAGTTCTTGTCCATTTATTTGCGGATATTTTTTAAATATACTAAATTCGCTAACAGAGAAAAAAGCAATAAAATTTTCAAATTAAACTCGGATCACTTACAAGAACCTCACTTTGCATAACCATGAAATCTTTAAAACTATCAAACACAAATTACAACTTTAGTATTCACCTAAAACTATCCTATCGAAACAGAGCAAAAAAGCTTCAATATTGTGTTACTATAAGCAACAGGCTAATCAACAAATGTCCTGGAAATTTGCGAGAAATGGGCTCTTAGTTCCTATAGAATTAGCCGAAGATGTTTGATCAGTCAGGTGAACTACATAATTTAGGTGATTCGTAGCGCATCTTTCAGCTAAAATTACTGAATCAGGGAACGATCTGCGGGATTGTTTATGAAGAAATGTCTTTCCTGTGCCAATCTTATTGGTTGGATGGATCATGGCCATAGTGGATTGAAAACAATTCACGTTCAAGGTACGCGTGTTTGGCGTGTTCGAAAAGTGAGTATGAATGTGTTTGCGAATACCGAAAAAAATCAACCACCGATGCATAATTGGCGTATATGCGCTCGTTGGCACACTCTGGGTCACACTCAGGCATCTCTAAATAACAATTCATTGCGCGTTCAATTCCAAAATTACCGAACATTTTTAATCGGTCACAACTAAGATTCTACCCGAATTTTTTCGCACACCCTCGGCACTCCCAATCTTCTCTAAAACTAATCATTGCGGAACACCTCGATGTAAATGAATATGCTGCATAAATGAATATGGTTCGTTGATTAGCGGAAATAGAATAGCGAACAGCGTACTGAATGGAAGCGCAAATTTACATTTATTGAAATGTAGAGACTAAAAATGGCACAAATTCAGCTGCAGGTGCAACAAAGTGCACATGTGCACATCTCCCTCTTCCCACGCATAACATCTCATTGTAGATGGGTAGTATCTCTTAAAGCTCGCGTCTTTCAAATAGTGGCGCAACTAAAAGAAAGAGATGGATTAGAGATGTCGATGACCGTGAAAAGGACGTCGTTGGGTACCGGTGATCGAGATTAGCCGTAAGACACACGCCCATACTTCAACAATTGTGGGTGAAGCCAAACTGATATAAGCCGTGCGCTCTTGGCTCCAATAATGCGAATGATCAACACAGCTGATCAAATGCGAGTCGATTCAATTGCAATGCGCACTTTTTATTTTGCTGCTTGGCCTATTCCTTACAATTATGTTGTAATGCTTCCTTGTCCTCGGCCTATTCGAAAGGTTACACTAAACCACCTGAGCTACTTAAATGCACTCCATTTCTCATTATCCAGTGGAATGTGCTTTTTAAATTTGCATATTTTTCTTTCTCTCCGATTTAGGTAGTGGAAACTTGGTGTGTTTTGTTTTGCAATTTAGTTTTGCCTTAGTTTTGGTATGCATCCCCTCACTCGTTTTGGTATGCATAAACCTTAGTTTTGCAATTTCGACGCTGAAAATATTGACAGTTAGCAGTAAAAAGTGTTTTTTGAGCGTTTCTGCGCTTCAACGCATAATCGGAAGTTGCATGAGACAATAACTCCGAACGACGTGTCAGAATTGACTGTTTAGAGGCTACGTTGCATCCGGATTTAAACGAATGATTGCCATAGGGGATGACATGTGATTATTGCTTGCAAGTAAGCCGATGTGTTATGTTCACGAGAGGCATAATGAGTGAGGGGATGCATACCAAAACACGAAAAAGGCAGAACGCTTTCGTGAAATCGCTCCCTTGAGACTCATCGAAGTCACTATTATGCACATCAATCCTCCACTCGAAGAAAATCGTCTTTTTTTGCAATTTCTTCAACATTATTTTCGAACAATTGTGCGACTGTGCAATAAATGTTATTTTTGCAAGAATTTAAATAAACAGACGTGTAGAGTAGATGTCTACTACATAAATCCAGTGTGTGTTTTCATATCAGCAACGGAACGTTCTAGAGCAGCACTTCGTTCAACGTTGCATAAATGTTGTATTGCTGAGTGAGTATAAACGATGAACCATCAAGGGCTCTCGGACTTGTAAGCAATTGTGCAAGTTGCACGTCACAATGGATGAAGAGCATAACGCATCGAATGCACACCGTGAATGTGAGTTGTTGCACGCGACGTCCTTCAATGAGGTGCCCAACGAACGGCATATGCAAATACTATGGCTAGGATTGGCTATTTGAACAAACAAATAATCGAACAATCCAATGCATCCAAGTCGCCTTCCGCAATTTCAAATGGGCGCAAACTGAGAAATCACGTTCTTCGTGACAACGGATCAACGCTTTGACAAACACTTATTACCTTTTTTCCCTGATTTGTTTTAGATTCATTTTATTGATCTGTGTGAAATTTTTCATGAAAATAGAAGCCAAATTTTTCATGAAAATTCATAAACACCATGAAAAATAATGTTTTGAGTGATGGAAACTGATACCTTGAAAGGACTAAAGTTTCGAAATACTATCTGCAATCTCCCTAACGTGTTTCACTCTACCTGGCCTCCTTAAAACCTCCTTAATATTCTTGTGTTTTTTAAGGGAAGATGCACGACAGTTCCCTTATGTGTCACATTTTTGGCATCGCAGTGTATCCGATCACCCTTGCAAAGATCTAAACAATAGGTGATCAATCAGTACTTCATCGGCTACGGCACAAATTTTGTAGCCAGAACTTGCGAATCGCTTTTGTGCAAAGGGGTGGAGCGTTGTGGAGGAGCGAGCCGATCGAGACGTTATCAGCACACATCATCTCGTAGAATTGCCTTAGCGAAGAGATCACACTAGTTGATCATCCGCTGAATTCGCCATAAAACGATGACTAATGTCACCCCATTGCCGATCACATACCAACCTTGCAACAACACATTTAGCGTCGCTCATTGTGATGGTGCAATAGTCACTTATCGTATCGGCACTCTAATCTTCAGATCAAATCCTCACACAACATACTGTATTACAAGTACCAAACGACGACTTATTCAGTGGTCCCCCTTATTCGAGAAATATAAGAAAAGAAGTACAATGCAAATGCAAATGGTTAATCATTGACTCAACGAGTGCAAAGTTTTCACTTCACAAAAACTAATAAAATCATGGAGAATCGAAAAGCGCAATTCCGTTAATTCATACAGACTTCAAAAAAAAAACATTCATATGACTCTAAACAATTTAGCTTGTAAATTTAAACGATTTCAAATAGAATGAATGGTATCGTACTTTGCTAATGGGCCATCGCCAACAATAAACAATTGAAATATATGGTTTTCTTGCAGTTAAATATTTTGAAACGTTTAAAATTGACTATAGCATATTTGCATTCACCTACGAAAATATATCGGAATAATTGAAAGCGATTTAGCATTTTCTCGAATGAACGATATGATTTTTATAGTTGTATAACAATAGAATTTATCTATGCCTTCGGTGTGAAAATATTCCACTCTAATCGCATCGTTACAACTCTTCTATACGCAATCAGAAATCTCAACCACAACAAGAGAACAAATGAGAGCGTATATTTTTGAACTCATATGCAAAAGTTGCTGTTAATCGATGAAAATTCTATTTGTTTGATATTGATGACTATCATCTAATTATATGGCAGTTTCATAGAAAACATAATTGCATATTTTGTAGATATGAAAATTGTGACGTATATAAGAAGTTCATGAAGAATGATTTGTTATTTTCGTTTATACTTTTGTAAAATTTAAGTGCCTCAAAATTTGTTTAGTTTCTGATGAATGAGACTAAGTTAGGAAAGTACTCAGAAAAGAATTATGCGTTATGAGTGAGGGTTAAGTGAGCGGTGAGGAATCTATAATAGATATGAGAGAGTGGAAGTTTTAGAACGGACAACACAATTGGAAACACCTCAAGCAGGATCCATTAAATGGGCAACAAGCACTTCACTCCTTCTATACAATGCCAACTTTCGGCGCAAAAAGTCGTCTTAAGATGGGTACACGTAGAGAACTGTCGAAGAAACTGTTGAAAAGAATTCACTGCAGCACATAACTAAGGCGATCACGAATCCGCCAACAATCGCCAATACTTTATTACTAGCCACTAGCAGATTTCGCACTTCCATATTCTTCGCCAACTTTAATAGCTATATTTGCCATTAAATTAATTCAACCAACACTCGGTCAACGTTATAGTCATTAGGAAGAGGGGTAACATTTTTAAAGGCCGACTACAAACTGCTGAAAATGCGCATTTTTTCTAAACACAACGGAATTCGGCTAAGAAATATGCATCGATAATAGCCGTATCAATATGAATGATGATGCATTATTATGTGCAATAAAATAACTCGCAATTAATTTCTTTCCTAGTCGCCGATGACGGGTGCAGTTAAATAAAGAAATGCTGAAAAAACAAATTTGATATCATAGTTGAAAAAAGTGCTAAAGAATGCGCCGAAGATATTTTTAATGCGGCAGGCCGAAAAAACTATTCAAGACTATCCTAAGGCATTGAGTGAAGAGAATAGTGAATCAGCTATTTCCATTGATTTTTTTATTGGCATCCTATCATTGAGAACATGTGGAAACTAGGTCGCTTTAAGATTTTCCTATGAGAGAAGTAAGCTGTAGAATTTCCCGAAGCTCGATAGCACCTCACATTGTTACGAGGAATAGTTCACCCTAAGAAATAGGACGGATACAAATGCGATATTTTGCATATAGAGAAAAGAGACATTAAATAAAATAGTAATAACAACATACCAACAACGATGACCATTGCCGCCACAGATTTCTGTGATCCAGATTCCTTATCGAGGATTGTGCAATAAAATTTGCCATTATCGCGAAGTAGTTCAACTCGTTTTATTCGTAAATTGTATCGACCATCATCAGCAAGAAGATCGTAACGTGATTTCATAAACGAAATCTCATTTCGTGTCAAATGCCTGAAGTTTGAACACTGAAAAAAAATGTATACGAAGAGAAAAGCTAATTAGAGCAATTCATTTAAGAAACACTGTTAAATGCAATTTATGTTAGTTAATCTGTTATCTTATCGAATTGCTTTTTCTGCTGAAACAAGAATCATTTATTTGCTTTTCATTATATAGTAACTTTGCAAAAACAATGTTCAAAATTAAAGGATTTCACTTAAGTATTCCGATTTTTGGCTAAGAAAGAGTAATTCGAGGATATGAATGAGAGGAAATTCAACCTGGGAACATCGCCGGTTACAGCCGTCCAACTGGATTCATAACGAGATTTGTTGGAGAATTTAGTGGAAAAGCTGCACTCGAGCACGACTCCTTGTTCGCCTTCTGAGACATAATAAGGCTCCGATTTAGGCCTCACAGTGAAGGGTGATTCTTCTGAAAGATTGCTATCAATCGACCGGAACTTCTGGGTACACTGAGGAAAATTCTGAGAAGTCTTGCATGACTCACTTAGAGCCAAGAAAAGCTAAAATAACACCAGAAAGAGTATTTCAAATTCACCGTAAGAATTTGCGATCTGCTGTGTTGGAAATAGAATTTTAAATTACAAAAAGATTTTCTCTATTCAGCGTCATTTTTTTATCTACAGAAGCTATAAACGAGCGATTATCGTCCAATCAAATGCAACACGTTGAAGCGGAACAACACCGCACAAATACAATCACCGTTGTTCTGCTTTTTCTCATGCACACATTTATCTCAACAAATATATAGCAATAATGACTACAAATAAAAAATAGATCATGAAGAAATAGAAATTTTTTCAAAAGAAAGTCCTTTTCTTTGAAGTTTTACAAAAGATTTGTTTGGAAAAAAAGGCCATTGCCTGATTCCAATCATGACTTGATGGGTGGAGATTCTTCAATAAAAAGGCAAATTTTAGCACTATTAGTGCAATGTTTACTCATACTAGAAAATACTATAGTGCACAACAAATGGATTTTTAAGATACGAATTATGAGTAATGAACAGCACAATATCGGATTTTAGCTGTATTGTTAATGCGTAAATCACGTCGAGAGATTTTTCACATTGCAACCGAATAACATTGCATCGTTATGCGATGTATGCGGCATCTTTTGTCTAGCTAATGGTAGCACAATGACGTCGAATGAAAGCGTGTATGCAGAAAAGATGATAGGGACGAGGTTAGGGTCACCCAATAATAACCTAACCGAGGTCAAATGCAAACGTTACTACACATTCAAAACTGCCATTGCTTTAAGCCGTAAGATAATCCACTTCTCTTGAAAAAAAAACACTCGCTAACAACTGTGTACTTGAACTTCTAGTTCGATAAGAAAAATCTCACTATATACATTCGTTCAATCGACCAAAATTTCCTCCCCATATGCAAAGGTAATTAAAAAAAAACTTCGGCAGATTAGAACTTCTATATGCTCGAGTGAAAGAATTTTTTTTTTTTTTGAAAAGACGCTTAGCGTTCAACTATGAAACCACAAAACAAAATCCTATTTCAAATATGAATTCAGCAAATCGATAGTGCAAATTTCTTTTACTATTACAGTGCTTATCGCACATCATATTTGCCCATCGATCAACCGGTTGAATAAATTGCTAATAGACGATTCGAAATGTGCAATAATTTGCTCATATTTTAACCGAAACGATCGTTCATACAAAATATTTGTTTCTTTCAAGCTTATCAAGCGGAAATTTATGCGAATTTTTTTGCGAATTCGACCCGATCATTTTAGGATTTATGCGGATTTTTCAGATAGCTTCTCAAAGTCGATGGATCAAGTTGAAAGTTGGTCTAGGTGATCATCTGTTGCGCGCAGTTCACACACCCATTCAATTTCCTTACTCTTCAACTACTGTGAGCTGAAATCACCATAGGGACGGATAGACAAACACATACCAAATGATAAACACATGCGGAAATCGACGCCTACATGTACATCAATATATGTGACGACAGTTGCGACATCGCTAAAACGTTCATAAAATGTTGTTCGTCTTGCGCTTATGACGAAAAAAATCTCTGTGGAGATATGAAAACATTTAATGAGAAATTGCGCAATGCTAGTCAATTTTTCGAAACAAAATTTCAAAGCCTTCAAGCATATCCTAATGCTAAGAGGTCAAATTACCTCTTGGGTTGTTTACCATACTCAATAGGACATTGGGGAATAATTCAGAAATATTAATGGCGATTAAATAACTGCTATAAATCTGAGAGCAAAAGAACGTACTTTTGAGAAGACCACCCACAAAAATTCTTCAAGCGAAATTTCGTCTCAAGCAAGTTGTTCAGTCTGTGTTTTCTAAAGCTGTTTACTCTGCGTTTTTCTACTTCACTATTAGAGAAAAATAACTGAGCAATGAGAGAAGGTAAGGAGATAAGTCCTCTGCGTCTCAAATAGGTACATTTAAGCGCTTGTTGACTGAATGAATTGTATGACAATTAGACATGAGTCGTTGAAATTCGCAGATCTGCCATGCTTTACTTCTACGATACAAGTAATGGACCAATTAAAAAACGTGGTGGACATCAAATTGACAAGGAGAAATAAATGCACAAAAATTAAACGCATTGATACAAATGATTCAACTTCATACAATCTCAGAAAATCTCTTCCTATTTTTCACCACAGAAAAAGTACTGAATTCTTTTGCAGACATCAGTCTCTTCGATCTATTCTCCGATCTATCCTATGTGGTTTGTGGTATATTAAACGCGTAGAGAATGTGCTCTATGAAAAAAAAAGTCAATATATATGCGATAAACAACACGATGTGCACATATTGAAAAAAGAATCATATTTGAAAAGCTTATTTCACAAACGAATTAGAGTCGCTATCACGAAAGAAAAAAAACAATCACCATATAATAAGAAGAAAATGATTCGCCGGCTGTGCTCAACTGTGTCCATTTTATCGCAGCCATAAAAACAAATGGAACAACAATAAAATGACGCAAAATGCAACAAGCACTCTAGTCGTTCTTCCATCGGCACCTGATTTTCGATGTTTCTATTAATGTCATTAGTTTTGGCAATTTATCACGAAAATTTTCTAGATGCGCATAACAACACTTCGTCATGATAAAGCATATGTTGATGGAATTTTTGAATTTGAAAGCAGAGTACAGTACAGCTTTCTCAAGTACACCAGAGTATAAAAGAGTTCGGCAAAGTTGTACCAAACTTTGCTGTACTAATAAAGTGCCATATCCCCTTGGCAATATTACGCATACAATTTCTATTGAATAGGTGAGAAGAAAACGCAACCTGATGACTGCGATGCGATGTTTGTTGCAAGAGAGAAGAAGAGCATAAAGAGGACTCCTTTCCGCCGCAGCATCTTCGCTACAGCTCACCTTAACGGCCGATCGTCTTCAGTGGACACTGCTGGGATTGCCCTAAACAAAAGCACATTGGTGATTCCAATATTCATTCAGATGGCCCGAGGAAAGACACAGAACGAAGTACAATGGACGAACGCACTTATATGTCAATAATATCGAATGATCATATGAAGGCTACAGGCTCGATCATCTTTGAATGTGTAAAAATAAGATTGGAAAATTAGCTGATGAATAATTTCACCTATCGTTTAGTATTTATGCCTGATTCAAATCTATAAAACGAAGATTTGCTCGCAACGATGACAATTAATGAGAATCTCTAACGTAAAGCATCCAATTATAAATACGAAAGTTTTCAGTAACATCCCAAAAGACAGATTGCAAAGAGTTGAAAAAAAAAAGAAGTTTATATTTAATGAAAGAAAACCATTAATGATGTGATAAGCTGTAATAGAAGAAGAAAACGGACAATCTTGAAATAATGCCAAAGTGTTCTAATGGCTGAAAAAAAAAATGTCGATTGAACAATGGCGATGATGTTGTTGATGGACATAAAGCAAAGAAACGATGTGAGGTTTTCACTCGGCAAACATCAATGGAGGAAATTTAACGATAAAAATGTGTTTGTGCAAAAGAGTACTTCAAAGCACTGCAACGCATCCGATCTGCTGCAAATTGATTAAGTGGAATAGCTATTTACGAGCACAACCACTGTGCAATCGCTTTTAGAGAATGGCCTCGTAGAAACAGTTGGTGTCTTTTTCGTTGAAGAGAAAATGTGAGGAAAAATAGTCAACTTTTGGCACACTTTACAACGAATTATTTCCGTGTTTTTTTTTAACGAATTCCCCTAAAATACGAAGCGAAAACAAAGGTGAACTGAATAATTCTTTAAAAAAAATATGACGAAATGATTGCTTTACATCATTTCACTGAGAAAAAAAACTCTATGCAATTGAATTAAATCATTCAGTTTTACTCTTGTAAAAAGTGCCGCAGATTTCAAAGTCTTGCCTTGTCTTATCTATACATCCTCATCACAGCAGCCTACCTTATAAGAAACTGTAAGCAATAAGCATATTGCGACAAGCAACTAATACGTATGGGATGCGTATTCTAGAAAAGTTGATGCTCTCGAAACTCAAATTCTTAAGAGAATGACTGTTCCTTAAGCAAGGATTAATCTAACCTTTTACCAACTTCCTACCCAAATCGGCGTGTTCAATTCATAATGAACGTCAAAGATAGAGTGTGAGGGAAATTATAATGATTGAAGGTAGTTCCATGGAAAATGCGCGATTTATACGGCTATAGTATTTGGAATGGAAACCTTTACCGGGTTTTTTTTTTCGCGGTTTCGACAGCTAATCTGCGAGCACAAAAATCTGCATATTAAGCAGACCGCAATTGACGATGTGTGATGCCTAACAAATGTGGTTGTGAGTCGCTCATCACGTCGACAGATTGACGAATACAATCAACCAACCATATGTGAATGTTGTAGCGAAGAGCAGCGATACTATGCAAATGCGATGCTGTTGTTCCGAGTGCTAAATGTATGTGTCGCTTTCAAAAGGTAACGCAACCCTTTTCTTAGTCACCTTTAACAAGAAACACCTGTTGTGAACTTGTGCCTAGTGCTTCAATAAATGTGCTCGCACAGTTGCTTTTCTTGCTAAACTATTCTTGCTCAAATGAACTCTAGCATCTATTCAATACATCCCCTCCAAAATTTTTTTAAAATAAAATGTCGTAATATACACTATGAATTCCTCTCTAGTGGACTGAACAATTTCAGTAACAAAATGTTGTCCATACTTCCTTTCTTTTTCAAACATCTATCTGGTGGCAGCAAAAGTTTTTCGATCATCTATCTTCCCATAAATAAACTTCAGGCAAGTATCTGAAGGCATTATGGATACGTGGATCGCACTGCATTGAATCACTGTAACGCAGGTTGGCGTCTTCAAGAGGAAAAAATAACAACGCAATAAAAGTTGTTTTATTAGCGCGTTTACTTCAAAAATCACAACAAACAATTTTGCGAGAAAAAAAAAGATTACCTCAATAATAATTTATTATAAAAGTTTACCAGGAAAAACGACTTGTGTGCGCTGGTGATATTTTGCTTTCATCAAGAGTTACCAATTATTATGAAATAAATTTCTATGAGTACTACCTATTTTTTTGTTGGCATTAGTGCTTCTGAGATTTGAACCGTGCGTAAAAGCATGAACAAAGCAAGGAGAATTTCGTTGCGAGGAAGTTGCATAATGATGCGTATATGCAGACGAACCATGAGAGACGATTGACGATTCATATGCAGCGATCGTTCGTACAAAGACTGAAAGGACGAAGAAGAACCCCGAAAACATGAGAAACGAGCACAAGGCAAAAAAAAAACTTCCAATGATGATATCAAGAGACGAGCAAAAAGAGCGTTCGCTCGTTAAAAATTCACCTACTGCGTTCGTTGAGGCGTTAACTTTAAACTGAAGAAAACAACTGTAAGCTCGAGCCAATGACTTGAAAAAAGGCGCGTTGACACTCGAATTAATCATGCCACATAGAACATGACCGATTCGTTCAAAAAATTCTTCATCGGATTCTAAAAATAAGGTGAGAGGAGAAGCGAGGTGAGCGCGGAAACTTCTCATACTTATTGCACTCCTATTTTTGTATACATTTCATTTCTTTTTGCATAATCGCATAATTCTGCCATCGGCGCACTATTGGAATCAAGTGAACATTTCAAAAAATACCGCCAAACATTTGAACAAAAACAGATGTAAATCTCACGAATGATCCCTTTAGTACTTTCAGAGTGTTTTTATTTTTATTTTTATTTTTTGTAACTACGGTAATACTTCTGTGCAAATCAGAGCAAATATTCAAATGCAAATTTCGGCTCATACTAAATGAGTTATCAATGAAATACACTTTGTGTAAAAAGATTATAAAACGAAGAAAGTGATAAATATATGCAAGAAAGGCGACTAAGCGGCAAGAAATTCCACTAAAGAAGCTCATGATGGCAACAAACAAGCATATAGAGAAGCACACCAGACAAGTTGGCACATTGTTTTTACATTCATCATATCTTATGAGGCAGTTCCTTGAGTCGCCAACAAATAACAAAATATGCTCATTAGTACATCCACTTTTTTAAACTAATTCGTTCATTGCTAGAAATATATTGCAAAAAAATTAGTTTTTTTATAACGCGATCGATGCAAATTTAATATCCACTCGGTATAAGATTTATGCAAATTTATTGGCATTTTTAAATCCACAAATCCGATGAATAAATGCAAAAGATATTTTGGTTTAAGCAATTCCCAAGATGAAATTACCGAAAAGAGCAGTAGGTAGACAAGTACGTGCATGCACGCAGACAGCACGTGAGCGCATAATACGCCTTACAAAAGCACACTCTGAAAGCGCATAATAATGCACAATTCGCTGTTTACAACTATTTTGTTAGCTGTTAATTTTCGTTTCACTCAGAAAAACTAGAAAATAGTGGTGCGATAAGATATCTCAATCGAAAATAGATAGCAATTTGGCAGCTAGAAAAAATCTCTACCAAATATTTTTGAGAGACATAAAAGTTCGCTTCAAATGATTCCGTTGATTATCACTGCTCATGAAGGATCACATGTGTAGCAAAATTAAGCAAGAATAAAGCGCATAAAACAAGCTGTACGTTTATGATTCGCTCTGTTCGGTCAATGGGACGCCAACGATTACATATTGCTCGTGAAATGGATAAACAACATCTTTGACGAGGATATGAACTGACATCAACATTGATGATTTATGTTGAAGTTTCGGCTGCTCTCCAAATCATCATTCCTATTCGATGCAAAGCAGCGGATATAGTCGAAGCCAGATTCCACTACGGTGATTTTAAAAACTCAAAAGTGGGCAGTTTCACAGTCTCACACCTTCCGTCATGAGTTTGCAGTGATCCATTTGCTATTTGCTCCACCCCTCCCCCCCCCCCCCCCCCCCCCCACCAATCCCTCCTTTCCCGCTTCCACTGCAGCACTTTTTTGCCTGAACTCTGGCCTTCCTTTTCCGTACTGCATACATTGTTAGTAATAAATTTCATGGTAAGTAAGAGGTAAAGAAAAAGAGGACGTTGATATACTCTGTAAAAATAATCTAATAGCTCAAATGCGTGAAAAATGGCGGCAAGCTTGATCAGAAATTGTGCGTGTGGATAGCACGATTAAAAAAAAGCATCATCAAGGGACAGTGAGAGGTGAGGTGCAATCAAAAAACTAGGAATGAACATCGGGGGAGCAACCTTGAAATGGTTTCCCATCAGACGACGACGCCTTCCGAGCGTTCTCTTCATCAACCGCATGTGATGCGTCTGTAGAGATTTCTCTGTACTTTGATAGCACCATCAAATGAATAAGTGGGAAATTTGCGCTTGAAAAAAACTTCATTCGATTTAGGATCCGCTAATCGAATTGTCTATAACCACCTATATAAACGAAAATTTTATTATAATATGAAGTCATCAGATTTCAACTCGTTTTTTTCCCTTTTCAATTCTTGTTCCACAAGCACAAAGATCACCATCCAAAGAGAGGGGTGAACAGTAAAAAAAAAAAGGTGCGAACTATGACGGCCCGTGAAATTGTTCTCTAGATTTGTTGCTATGAATTGTTAAAGTCAACGACTAAAAAACCTTCTAGTGCTAAACAATACTGAACGAAATTGAGTACATGCAATTTAAAAAAAAACGGGAAAATCCAACAGCAATGCAGCCACATAACGGCCTTTTTGCCACCAAATCAAATAGTTTCATGAGTTACCAACAAATAACAAAATACGCTTATACGCAACTATCTGAGAGCTTGATTTCAGAAATTACTGAAGTCAAAACAATGAAATTAAGGTGAGCATAACATACGCCATAGGATGGCATTTTATATAGAAGCAGTGGATCTTACCTATCAATTTCGGAAAGAACATATACACTCAAGCGTGCACGCATTTTTGCGCTTAATTGGATCTTTCATTTTGTACTGATAGGATGGAGGAAAAAACAGAATTTTTGTAGAGCAATCGGAATAGTTAGAACATAAATGCATTAGAGGACATATTTTATCATTTGTAGTTGATGCAATGAGTGAAAAAAATGAAACCCTAAGATCGCAAAATGTGCACAATTTTCCGAGCATTTTTAAACGCTCAAAAATATAATTTAGCGTTTACGCATAATCAACTTGAAAATTGATATCGGAGTCTGCACTTTCGTGTATAAATAAATGCGTCGAATTTTGCAGCGTTGTCTTAATTAGCTTAAGGGATTTTACGTCTGAATACATACATACATACAAAGATATATACATACATCATATAAACATCACATAACCATAATGCGCTTTGTATGCGCAAATTTACAGAAACACGTGAAAAGATGGCTTTGCCTAAATCTAATATCAATCCCAATCAAAATAACTGTTCAGGTTGAATCAGTTGCATCGAAATTAGCATCTTTATATAGGAGCCAATGACGATCAAAGGTAATTAAGAGAAAAGGAGAAGGAGAAGAGTGAGAGAGAGAGAGAAGGAGCTGAAAAGCCAAGGTACAACTACGTAAAAAGAAATTACTAGCAGAAGCGGCCACCATACATAATGGAAAGCAGCTGGTTAGACAACAAAAGCGACTCTTTAGCCGCGAGCGAATGACCAACAAGAAGGCCAACAAAAATCAGCATCAGTCTCCACGACCTTTTCCGAACCATAAAATGTGCGAACTTTTATTTCAAGCTATTTTCAAGCAAAAATTTAAGAGATAATTAACAAATTATTCATTTTCATTAATTACACCAGCATGTATTGGTATATATTACAGGAACTGTCACCTTAAAAATGATCAACAAATAGGAGAAGTTATTAAAGAAATAAATCATGAAAACGAAAATAAATAAATATTGCAGAAATTATGAAATGGTCAGAAAGACCCTGTGAAGGAATCAAGAATTTACGTTTTGTTGCATTCAGACTCATTGATAGGCACACATCAATCACCTTATCAAAGCAGTTTCTGTGATTAGTGCTGATATCTTCTTTGTGGAGATCGGATCGCCAACCGTACGTTTCAAGCAATTTTTGTCATCTTAACACATAATCGCTAAAGGTTGAAAAGTTGCCGCCTTTCATGTTTTCATCTACCCGCCAACGCGATCTATACACATTGCGGAAATGCATCAGTGCATGAGCCGACAATACTTGACCCCTTAAAATGTGATATAGAAACGTCGATACTGATTCTTTTTTTTGTATCAAGGTCTATCAGATTTGTATAAAGTTTAATTTATGAGCTAGATATAAACGAAGAATTAAATACAAAGGAAAAACAACGTTGCACAGTAAAATTATAGAAACTGCATGGGAACTGTTATGAGTCTCATGTGAGCGCGCCAATGAGACTCAACTAAAGGAGGAATTCACGACGACAAAACAGATAAGACACAGATGGCTTCAGCGTAGCAATGGCCTTCCTAGTTGCGATAAGCGTCGTCAAGACGTACCAAAAACTGGCTCAGATATTATCTTTTTTTAAAAAGTGGATCGCTGCAACGATAACATGCCTCTGTCAATGTTTTTCAGCACTAAAACTTCATTTGCTATGAACAACAATACGGCTCACTTGATGGAGGACTTTTCATCCCGACAATGAGTCACTTATAACGGTATAAAAGAAGTAAATCGTACGAATTTAGCACATTATTAAATTCTAATATGAAGAGGAAAGGTGAAGCGAGCGAGTAGGGGAAAACGCAGCACAACGTAAATAAGATGCGTGAGCTTGTGTGGACAGTACATTCCGAGTGGACAACACCGATCAACTGCACGGCACACAGCAGTCACCCAACAGCAGGCAGGTAGCAACGGCCGCCCCCCGTGACAATAATGACCACTGCAGTCGTCCCACGCGTGCGACACTTGTGCACAGGTAAGACATTATCGCGCCCATATTTAAGATTGTCTTCGAATTGGCCAACTTCCCCCCCCCCCCCCCCCTCCATCTCCACCCACCCACCGTTTCGATCTAAACAACGTTGGCCTCGTGATGGATGTCCCACTTGGTCTATGTTTTCACGAAAAACTCTAAACTTTCAGCACTTAATGGAAAATTCTCGACTGCCACTGTGAGAGAATATTCATGAAGTGAAATTCATCATCCTCTTGCTCTGAACATGTTTAAGGGGCGTGATATTATTCAACACAGGCGTCTCTTTCAACATTTTAAGCAGACTAAACTGAGAATGAAATTAACCCTGAGGTGTAACTAATGCAGAACGAGGCGTTAAATGAGATGATTTCGCAAAACATTATTTATAATTGACTACATTTAAATAAATTCACAAATGCACTGCCTAATGCCCTCGCCTATTGAAGAGGCGGTCAAAAAAGAAACCACCAGCTGGCGATTGGAAATATTAGCCACAATTCGTGTGATGCAATCGCGATCACCGAATCCCCCAAAAACTACTACTTAACAAAAAAAAAGCAATTTGACATTCGAAAGCTGTATGGAACCAGATTTGTTATCTCGATAGCTGTAAATCGTCATCGAAAGATAAGAGAGGTAGAGCGAAGGGGAAGAGAAAGAGATAGAGACGACACTACGGTGAGTAAGATGAGAAAGAGGAAACGTTTTCTGGAAAAATTAGATAAAAATGAAAACATCAATGATAATCCAAATAACCATTAAAGAATCAATTTTCCATAGAGCAATTTTTTTGAATATTGTCAAAAATTTGCCGCAAATAAGAGCAACAAAAAAAAAACACTTTCGTTGCAAAATTTGCAAATCATCGTGCAGCTCATTATAGGATCGCTTTATGCGATACTCGGGCTAAAGTTTCATAAAACTAGAATCAACGTATTCATACTAAAATCCCTTCAATGCGAAACAGCCTAAAAACCGGAAAAATATAATCCCTCTTTCACGAATCTTGATATTTGTATTCATGATCGTTCAGCTTAAAAGGAAACAAAGAAACGCAACGAAATATACATTCATAATTAAAAATAGATATGCAATTTATCATGATAATCTTGAAATTCAGTAGAATTTCGTTTCTCAATAGATATTTGAATTAATTAAGTTCTGAACAAACCAGATGTTCTTTTATATTAAATGCAAAAATGAGATAAATATCCCTAATGTAAGTCAAAACGATATGCAAATTTTGGCACTTCATATTCGCATTCATTGATCCTTTCAATATTTTACCGAATCGTTACTATACATGCAATAAGGATGGAATTTTCATCAATTCCGGTTAATAGTGCTTTGAGAAAATAAATACTTCCAACTGTAATATAAGCAGTTATCTATTCGATGATGCTGAATAATTTCATAGGTCTTGCAGAAAAATTGTAGTGCAAGAAATAGAACTATTTGCTGGAATTATTTGCAAATGTCCTACGGTTTCTCATCATATTTATTTAAAAAACAATTGAAGAGGATAAAAAATTATAAACTTACGAAAATAAAAAAAATAAGAAAACGAAAATAAAAATCTCAGCGATCTCAATAGTTTTGGGGCAAGAAAAAGTACATCACTAAAGAATGGCTTGTGCACGAAACCTAGCAGGCAGAAATGCGAAACGCGCTTACATCCGGCTTCCATTTCTTGCGATTATCGCTCTTGCAAAAAAAAAAAATGAACGCCAACCGCTGTTCCCTTGCCGAGTTGTTTTCACTCGTTGAATGATTGCCTCCTGTGACAAGAAAGACGTCAAAATGTTTGATTTTCCGAGATTCGCAGTAACTAGGGAGGATCGCTAGTATAGTGACATAGGAACTCGGATAGAGCGCATTGTCCTTGTCATTTTGAAGTATACAAGTGGAGCGGACGGAGTTCCTTAAATTTACTTCTTTACCTGTGATTTTGTTTATTTTTCTATACACATTTTAAGTGGTTTGTCACAATGTCTTTTAACGCAGACGTGCTTTATACCGCAAACGATTATGGGAATTAATCTGAAACCATTTCAGTGGCACGTTTTTCGTATTTTGGTGCTCAGTATAGCAGATTCGCTCATTTCCATAGCCTTTCTCATCTTTTGGATGTCATCGATGCCTAATGTTGATTATTTCTGCTATATGACTATATGACTTAATTTCTGTGCACATATGTGATAGCGGCTCAACAATGGCTGGGCAGATCTAAACAAGTGAGCACAACAATCCTGGCATACAGATGGCAACAAGGAACACCGCTATACGCAAAGGATTTGAGCGCTTAAGGGAGTACTTTACGGGACTTTAGCATATAAACGGCCGTCATATGAAGCGCAACTTTGCAGCTTTTGCAATAACAAATTTCTGTGTCACTCAAAACAGCTCGACCAAAGGGAGAAAGAACCCTTCACTTTTTTCGTACTGCCCATACACTGGTGCAAAGGTTCGCATTATTTGCTTCTAATATGCTTAAGAAGTTGGGCACATTTGCATATCTACTTACACATTTCTCGTACTTGGGAACTTGATGGCGCAGATAAACTTTACCTTATAAGAAGCAGTATTGAAATATATATATATATATATATAATATATATATATATATATATATATATATATATATATATATATATATATATATATATATATATATATATATATATATATATATATATATATATATATATATATATATATATATATATATATTCTCGGGGACATCCCCCTGTATATTAAAAAATGCTTTAAATGCCTATGTTTCTACCGCAGCGCATAAAGATTCCTGAAGACGGGTCAATAAAATAAACAATTTGGGGCAGTAGTTGAGCCTGAACACCAAAATTAAACCTCCATAAAAAGCCTGAAAGTTGCACTGTCAGTTACAACGATAATGCAATATATATCTCTGCATCGCGCAAAAACGCAATGAATGTACACATCATAACTATAAAAAATAGCTCAATCACATCACTAATTTTTTTTTGAATTTGTTTTTTTCCTGAATCCTAACGAAACTGTTTGCATTATAGGTGGAAATCATCATGCGATGACGTCACGCTTCTTTCGTTTTCAATTTTGACTGATTGTACGACACATGTCAGGGTCACTTTTTAAAAAGCCGCGAAACTTTCAATCGCTTCGCGCATCGTAACATCTAACTTCAGAAATGCGATTACTCTTCTTTTCTGCGAATTATATCCGCTTATAGGTGAAGGCTTTCTTTTGCTTTAATCCTGGTAAAAACCTTCCGTAACACTTTGTTAAGGATATAAATCGGCTAATAGATTAAATAACTGTATTTCATACATGCTTAGACTGTCTTTTATTTGTCACATGAAAGGAAATACTTGCTTAGTATTGAAGAATATTCTATAATATAAATAATTTTTTAAACTTATAGAATTACCTCACTCTTACAAATTTACTAGAAGAAGATTCTATCTTCTTTTTTTATAATCCAGTCGAATCGTCCACCAAAGATGTGTCTTAATATTTAACAATATGCTAATGTAGTTTTTTTCTTTTACTTCAAGGGAAATTCTACTGATTGTCTTCATGCCTAGTACTGAGAAATAAAAACGTATGCAAATGAATAGAAAAGTTGGAATAAAGGAATAGAACGATTATAGAGCATAATAGTATCTTGTGAGCTTGTAAATGAAAGGATAACAGACTAAATGGAACAACGCGTTGTCATTGAGAGCGTTCAAGAGTGTGGGTGCGGAACGGCCGTGAAATAAGACCGGTTGACGGCGATACGATCACAACACACCACATGTACCAAGTTGCAGCAAAATTTCTGTGAGCACATAACTGAGGACCATTTTGCATGTTTCCTATTTCATCTCAATTTCCACTTAAACTTTCTTCCAAAAGTAGCCATTCCAAGATCTCTCATGAGCACCCTAAACGCTAATAAATTTGCGGATTTATTTCAAAACAATACTATTGACAGCAAGAATATTTTGAAAAAAAAAAAACACCGAGCCAACGTTGTTTTATCACGATTGGATTAAGAGTAGTCGAATGAATTTTATTTAATCTATTCGAGTGTTGCTATCATGAATCAGCGCTACTCACCTTTAATAAATGAGGGTGGCGATGAAACTCGCTAGAGACGAGGAGAAATCACATAAAATGACCGTCTCATTGCTGATAAAATGTCCTCTCCACCTCAACTTCATACGCATTCTACGCAAATCAGTAAACATAAAACAAATCAATTAACTTGATATTTGTGCCTTTTTTCCATCCTAAAATATATTTGTTCTTTTGTTATTCACTAATTTATATCGTAAAATTGTGAACATTTCACTCATCAGCATAAAGTGTACTTCCGGAACAGAATTATTCGATTCATTTAGTTGATACATTTCGTGAAATCGATCTAAATGACAATGGAAATAACAGTTTAAATGACTGCTAAATGAGAGCAATTTAAGTAACAACTAGAAATGATAGCGCGTATTTAAAAAGTAACATGTCGGAGGAAATTGTGAGGCAGCAGAAATACACAGCAAGGCAATACTGACGCTTATGATAGAAAATGTAAAATCGAAAAAATATGACACAGAAGTTATTAAGTCCGGTAGATAAACAATATAATATTGTGGGAAATCCAGTAGTCCATAGTTGCTTTCGGCGGAAAATATATGTATAACATCATTTATGCATACGATAATAAGTAATAAACTAATAATATGAGCATCTTGTCGACAGCATTTATCGTTTCGTTTCATTTGCTGCCGTTTAATTTGCTGACAAGTGCAATACGCAAGGGCTATATACGGGTGCCCAATGAATTTATACGCAAACCGGCACTGGATTTTTGTTTCTGTGGTGGCTAGGCGCTAATCTCAAAGATTGGAAAAGATTGCAATCGCTATGAAAACAAAACACTGACCGATGCCTTCAGCAAATTTCACGTCCCAAAAAACGATGCCGCATAGTGGTTGACCATCGCGCCGGTGCCTTTAGTGGTTTCACATTTCAAGCGAGCCGCCGCTTCGCACTCATAATGTGATCCCTTCAAGCATCGCTCACCCTCAATGCCGGTGTCCACTTGAAATATGGCCGAATGCGCTTTTAAAGTAGAAACGTTCTTTTTGATCGGTTAGAAATACATTTCAAGAATGCTAAGGGTGCAACGAAAGAAGCTGCCAAAAACCCTGAGAGAATTTCCACTAAAAAAGGAAAAAAAGAATGAAAACGAAGCAAACTTTTCATAAACTCTCATGGTCCTAATAAAGGGTTAAATAGTCTACATGGAATGAAATACTCATATTTCATACAACTTATCCATTCGAAAAAAATATCTGCAAAAGGTTCGTTTTCATCGCATTATGTAAACCTAGCGCCTTTGAATGATTGCGATTTTCGTTCGTCTTGAAATTTTATACAAAACGTCACACTACGGTTTGGATAGGATATGCTCAACAAACTGAGCTGCTCTTATGCTTTAATGATCCCAGAGTTTAAACCTTTGAGCAGGACAAAAAGTAAATGTGCAGAAATTGTCACTCACCTTCATGCCCTTGCGAACACAAATTTGCATGCATAAGGAAGCACACAAGAACCTTGTTTTAAAAAAATGCAAAAAGCCGTCCCCAAAACATGAGAAAAATATTTGAAGAAAAAAATTCGCTCGCATAGGTATGGCACAGAAAAAGAATTCACTGTATATTTATGATCAGAATTGTAATAAGAACGAACTTCAATGATATCACCCGTAAGCAATTTATGCAAAATTCTAAATGTGTACAAAACATCGAGGATAGCAAGGACATTATTCTTGTTATTCTCGATATTTTTTAGTCTGCAATTTTTTTTTCTTCTTGGTATTTCTTGATATATTACAAAGTTTCTTGGTATTTTTGGCAGGCAAATTTCTGCTGCTTGAGATTCATTGATTTTGCGCTTCAGAATCTAGAAAACTTGATGACTATTAGAAAATTTCCGATAGCATTGCAAACGAAACAACAACTTACATCTTATTTACAATTCTTATTATGGAAGTTTGAACACAAGTTTAAACTCTCGTTGTAGACAATGGACAACGCTACGGGGCAAAAGAATGTGCTGCTATGGTCACTAACAACGAAAGAGTGCCGCTTAATATACACACAAGCACAGACACACAGCTGTCCTCCGGAAAAGGAATAGATCATTATAAAGAAATAGTACAACCGGCGTTTGACAACAATTGTTTACATCAGATCAGTGAGGATTGATGCGACGACCTCGGATATGCGCAAACAAAATGCTTCGTATTTCGGCCGTAATACACTTGTAGCAATCAATCAGCAACCGCCGCTAAAGATCTGCTAGCGCCTACAATACAAAGACATCGATAACGTATTTGCTTTGAAAATAAAATATTCGCTTCTGTTGAGTTGGTACTATAAGCCAATAATCTGCTGCTTCCATCTCTGTCCTCTCTACCCTACGTCCTTAGCAAAAGAGGAAAAGGCACAGTCCTCCGGTGATTCGTGTAACGACTGAAGGAATTTGCTGAATATCAGGATCGGATTGTGCCACAGAAAGAAGTGGAAGATTTGAAAAAAAAAACGAGCGAAAAATTTTACGCAACTTGGGCGATTCATCCAGATATGGCTCGAGTACGATGTGCGGAACAAGCGGAAAACAATAGGTACGCATGCTGTGGGAAACGATTCCGCGCCGTACGTTAGAAGTCCATCAAGGCGAAACGTCAAGGATCCCCGGTGTTATTCAAAATAAAGTAGCTAGGCAGAATAAAGTTATAATAGTTGTGTTTAGTATTGGAAATAAAATTTTGCTCTTCAAATGAAAATTTTCCTTCTTAACCTCTTCATTGCTTCCGCTCTTTTGTTTTTCTCTCGCCAAAATTCGCCGATTTCTCCGCTTAACTCATTTGCATTGCCTTAGAATTTTCGAATTCTTTCGTGAGTGGAAAATTGTTTTCAGTAATTAAATATGTTAATATAATGTTTAATAAGACAATTTTTATGCATTATCCCATAACATTTGAAGATCTATTTGGATAGTGCGTAAAGCTATTTCCCAAGAGGGATATTTCGTGGCGCACTCAAGTATTTTTGAGTAGAATTTTGATTCGCTACTAGCGCAGGAAAGGATAATGAGGGTCTAGCATATATGGTGTTCATATAGAGATGCGTTGATTGCTGAAATGTTTTATTCGATTTCAGCAATCAGCATATACGAACTGCTGAAGGATATATGCTATTAACTAACGAAAGCCCACTAGCTTTTCTAGAGCTTGGTTAATGGGCATCAAAATGTGTAATCCACAATAAACACATTGCTGCATAAAACATCCTATGATCATGTATAGTGAATTTCAGAAAAGCATAAAACATAAACACATCTTATATTGGCTTAATATTAGAAAGTAAAGGTCGTTGAGGATTTAGTCTGAGGTAAATAGGAATGTAAAAGAGTATCAGCGATGGGTTGATATAGTGAAAGTAATACGCAATTGGATCATCGCAAAAAAAAGAAACAGTAGTTTGTTAGTTGCTTCAATTATTAGCCTCTACTTATGCAAACTTTACAAGCGCTCGTTTCTTTATCAATCAGCGATCGCAGTACGCTATATACTATATTGCTCCTAAAAACTACTTTAAACACTCCAATTTTGTTGATTTATAAAAAATTTCTACTACAATAAATTACCTGCAAGGTTGAAACAACAATGGGATGAATATATGAGATTGTATAGAATCGAAGGCGAGCTGGCTGATATAATGCTCTTATAGATTCTATCGGTAAAAAAGAAAAAGTACTTCAAGGTTATAAATCTTCGACACTCGTTAAGCAATGCAATGTGGAATCGTAATCGTGGAACCAACGGCTGCTCAACAGATGTGTGCTAAAGTAGCTCGTTAACACTCCGCTGCAAACACCGGCTTCCCCCATTGAACACCACCTTGTCTTATTTGTATTCCCATAACGCAAAAATTATAAATCTTAACGATTTATATAAAGGCTTTACTGTGGTTAATGATATCAAATACTGCTTCATTATGAGTTGGCAAAATCACAGTAGAATGCAACTGTTGGCAACTACAACAAAGAAGCGTACCGCAAATACACTGTGGATGTATAAGTTAGGATATGAGACTTGCTCAATAAGCCAAAGTGAAGATTTTCAAAACTTCTCCAAATATTGATGTGTCTGTTTTAAGTTTATTTTTATTTGCCTTTGTGTTCGAAGTGTTTCTATTGTTTGATACGATAGCATTGAGGACATTTTTGTGCCGGCTAATCGCATAAATTAGCACTTCAAAATATCGCTGAAACGAAACGCACATACCGTGTCATATATCCACCATGCTCCGTCGTCGTGGAAAAGGATATAGATTCCTCCACATTGCTCAAATGCACTAAATCAACGGTAGCCCTACTTTTGGTCTTCGGTTGCTTTAGAGACCTAAGCATCCTCATCGTGATTCAAAACACATGTTCGATAATTGCATACGAATATTTGAAATATCTATTATAACTCTTGTCTCCTTCTAAACGTTCACAAATCTCAAAAGCTTTCAGCATACATGTTAGCTTACTCCACTTACATTAAGCTTGATCATAAATATATCACTAATGTTTATGTCCTAATCTAAGATGCGACATTTCCAAAATCAAAAAAAGAACTAATAGTTTTTCATTGGAACTATTTTTAAAAACGATGAAAATTTCATAGAGCAAGATTTTTCATTAAAGCGTCTTGATTCGCTTGAATTACGTTGAGTAAAACTTCATCTTTGCTATCTTTATATTGATCCTTCGAAATGTTTTTTTTTTTCATTATATACGAAACTTTGACAAACACATAAAGTGCGCTTAATAAAATCCCATAGAAACAGTAAAAAAATTCTTAGTACACAAATTATTATATTTATTTGTGGAATTCCTCACTATGTGAAATCATGCAATATCCTCGATGAAATAGTAAGTATGCGTTAGAAGTGTTGCCTCATTGAAGAGTCACCTAACACATTTTCTTGCTCAACAAGTAAATCCGTTATTAGAGCGCTGCTTGTTTGTTATATATAATATACATTGAAGAAGCAAATATCTCCATTCGCTTTGTTATCTTCGTTGCGCGTTCTGTTTTTTCTTCTTTTGCTTTTGCTTCGCAAATATTTAGTTATTTCTGATAAAACTTTCATATGTTTATTCGTTTACGAGGTAAATATTCTCAGCCCTCATCAATAGGAACGATATGAAATTATTTTCGAAATATAAATATAGATATGTTATTCTATGCTAAACGAATACGTGAATGAAATTATAGAAAAGTAATACCATTGATATAAAATAATAAAATAACAATATCAAAGTTTTTTTTTAATTTCAAATATAGCGTTTTGCGATGAATTTCGGCCCTGAAATTTGGAACCTGGATATGCGGAAAAAACAGGAATTCTGACGATCCGAAATCAAAGCTGGAATTCACATACAATCTTTGCGCCTCGATCTTGGATTGTGGATTGCAAAACGGATCGTGGATTATAGGACGAATTTTCTAATGCGCGCATGAAGTCGCTCTGTAAAACTTATTTTGATCGATGCAATGCCATTTTGCAATATAATATAGAGGTAAACGGACAGATAGAGCCTCTGCTTTTTTAGCGCAACGGAAGCGTGCCACAAATGCTTATTCTTTAATGAGATTACTATGCGAGAGGTCAGTGGAACTATTCACGGTCGGATTGTTAAAAGAATGTGTGCAGAGTCGGAACGTTAGATTATGACAGGCAACTGTCATATAGAATGAAAGAGAATCCCCTTAATGAAAAACGAAGAAAAGACCATCCAAAACCGACCCGCTGTGAACCGATCCACAGTGCAGAAGGGGGGGGGGGGGGTAGAATTACCGATAAACTCCCATTTTGTACCAAAGAAAGTCACTCATTCGATAACAGAGCGATAAACTTATGGAATTTTATCCACGCATACTTACACATCCTCTCATCTAAAAAACAACACACGCGTAAACTTCTAAGCATAGACGTTGCATAGGCGCACAGATATACTAACATGGATATATATACGCACACTTATGCTTGATGCAGTTGCCTTAAACAAAGACAAAGGAAAGCTGAACATATAAATTGCGTAAAGGGTGAGGGAAATTTTAGAACTTTGTCGGGGGCTAGAAAAGGTCATCAGCCCAGCCACGTCACCACTTCACTATGGGCATCTTCTAATCGACCATCACGATTGTTGATGACTGCTAAGCGGCAGAAGATAATCACACTTTCTTATCGCCATTAAAAATCTCGAATCAGGCATATGCCCGCCAATCTAAACCATTCGTTCTGCACACTGAACAGCTGAAATATAACGTTAGCAAGCAATACGAGTTCGAATTACGCACAGGAAAATCCCCTCTTCCTCCTACCTCTCACCCCCTCCTTTCCCATCTCAGTTACGAGAGGAATGGTTAGCCACAAAGACATGACGTTAAGGTGGTTGATAGCGATTAAACTACAAAAAGAATCGAAAATTTTTGTAGTAACTCGAAAAGAATTGAGAATTTCATAGGATTTTAAGGAAAAACAATTTAGAAACGCAAACTTTTTTGCGTTTTTCCAGTCTACTCACGAGAAGGTAGCATTCGCGATGGCTGAAAATGGCCATATTAGGCGAGTTTTGCATTGAAAATTTCGAATCGTTGAATGTTTCCTGACGGAGTGCTAATAGTGAGCCGTAAACTTTAGGAAAAAATATAAAATAATGAGGTGTGAAATTTGATCAAAAAATTGAATGAAGAAATTTTCAAATGTAAGTGGAGAGAATGATTAGGCCGGCTTGTGAATCGAATCTTCAATGAGCTCATCAAATCGCTTTGCACAGTTTTCCTTCAAAAGATTATGACCGTCCGGAGACAAACAATTGCTTCCACTCAACAAACTCGACATACAATTCATACGCTCTGTGCGAGTGGTATGCCTTCAGTGCGCTACCATTATTTAACACTTACACTCATTGCTATCACTGTCTGTTATTATAACGTCATCCACTTAGTTGTATTGTTCAAAAAAATGAGTGTGGAGTATTACCTGAGATTCGAAAAGACGATACGAAAGACATTAGATCAGTTAGTTGCTAGATGGCATATATATAAAATGAGTTGCAAAAATCTGATCAAAATCAACGAGTGGAAAAATCTGTCAGATCGCTACAAACTTCCTGAACATCCTAAAAATTCCTGGATCTCTTTTAATGCCAATGTAACTTTCATAATGTGGATTAACAAGGGTCTGAGTTGTAACAGTAGAAAAAAAAAGAGAGAGAAACATTCACAACATAAAAAAGACTGTAGAAAACGAGCACTCGGGCAATATACTATGTCTGACCGGTTAAGAAGTGACATATTTTTGGAAAGTGCTTGGGAAAATAAAGGATCCCAAAATAAAAGCAAGAGCATTAAACTCATATCAATTGCAATTAAATGAATTATATTAAATGATTTCAGCAAATTCATCGTAGAAGCAAATTACTTTCAAAACAATCAACGATGATAAACAAGTGACCATTCGAATATAATTCTCTCTTCTCCATATTTGTGAACAGCGATAAAAATTACAAATTAGGATGGGGATTAATGCATGGAATAAATTTCAGAGTGAAGATTTCACGTTTCAAGCAGAAATGAAAGGTTCCTCGATGAGTGTTTAGCAGTAACGATGCTTTTAAATTATCTATTACTGTATTAATTATGGTCAAATTGGAACTGGAGTTTGTTTAAGGATAATCTGCACCAAAAAACGTTGCAAAAAACAAGCATAAAGTTCGTTATAGAAATATATGTCGAATTAACTGAGTGTAATAGTATTAGGAGTTTGCAAAATACAAAAAAAAAAAAAACACAACGGAAACCACATACTTTCTTCAATAAATTTCATTTCTTTAGAGAACTCTATGTTTTGTCTCAGTTGCAAGTTCAATTTAGAAGTTCGAAAATTTACTTATTAGCAATTCCGAACAACCACCTCAATTCATTTCTTCATCATTTTTAACGCAATGAAATTCGCGGACTTCATCACTCATTACCTAGAATTAACCAAATCGATTCGCAAACGGTCTACAGTTCTGACGTCAACAAGCTGCAATTAAAAAAAAAAAAGAGAAAATGATCGAAGCGCTACAAGAAGGTGCACACCGTGGTGTTTGAATATGCAAAATAACTGCATTGCATAAATCATGAAGTGCATCACTATATCAGCTCACCTGCAGTCGCCCCTCTTTGTGCACAAACCGCTGCGTCCGGCTTCCAAGTAGGCAAAATGGCAACATCTGACCAAAAATATGACCACAAAGTGAATACCGTTGACTATAACTTGGCTAATAGAGGAAAAAAAACACTTATACATTTTCGATCTATAAAAGCATTCCAGAAATCAAGAGCACCTTCAGGCAACCGTGGGTTAGTCATAAAATGACTGAAAAATGAAATCGTTGCAAGCCAAACTATTTCGCTATGGCCGTACCACCTTGTCAAAAGTCTTCTCAAACGCTTTCGCCATATCGTCATCACCTTAATCTTCTACGTTTCATAATGACAAATTCCTTATTGAAAGCTTATTTGCCTCGAGGCTGCGAACATTTTTGCTCATTCTAATATCCGTTCATCAAAAGTGTAAACGTCATCATTTCGAAAACAATTAGCCACTCTTTTCGATATTGTTCAAGTGGAAGAAATACAGTAATATTAGGGAATCAACTGAAGTGTGGAAGTTTCAAGTGCAACAAGCTTTGAATTTAATAAGGTAATCCATAATGTTGTTTCAAAGCATGCTGGTAAGATCCCCAGCAATTTGCTGCAGCCAACTGACCACAGTAGTATCAACCGCCGATTGTGTACATACAGAGGTTACCGAACTAACTTTGAGCGATGATCACGGCGCTAATGTCTTCCGTATTGCTAAATCCGACGAACTCTGTGGATTGGTGAGGTCTTGTGAAACAATTCCAGCACCTCTGCCACTCGAGAGTAACGAATAAAAACTCAACATTGTATGATAAAACCGATCTCCTACGGAAAGGACCGGGCGCGTCATGACACATGAATAAAATAAATGAGTGAAAGCATGCAGGATCGTTGCTGCATCTGAAGCTTTGCACGAATGAAGTAATCTTAACGAACTAATGCAATCACAAATCTATGAAGCTATATACCAAAAATAATCTTAACGAACTATACGCTCTTCTTCTCAGCCTGTTGTTATTGAGATGAAAACGTCAATAGCCTGATCGAACTTCTATTGCATCGTTGCAATAAAAAAAAAATCTCAATCTTATGATAAAGGAAACTCATAATTATGCGTTTAGAAACTCAAAAAAAATATATTCCTCTCATTCTGTGTACCGCACACATTGAAAATTTTCACTCAGTTATACACTTCAACAAAATGAAAACGATTTCTAAGCAAAAAGAACACTGAGCATAAGTGACTATTCCGATCAAATCTTACACGTAATAGATTCGACGAGCAAAAACTGAGCTTGAATTTTTTTTTTTGGTCTGAATTATGAAAAATGATCTTTAAGAGAAATGTGACCGTATTATCTTCAGGTCCAAGCCGTATTGATTGAACTACGTTAGCTATTTATGCCAAGAAATTTGCGATGAATTGCTTTTTTTTTTTATTGAACTATTTTTTTCAGTAAGCCGCTGATTTCAATATTCCATTTTAGCGTCTCAATATTCACAATTTCAGTTTCGAAATTAGTGCTCTAATTGCAGAATTCAAAAATCTTTTCAATACGTCTAGCTTCTTCGAATTTACGATTTTGGAAATTGAAGAGAACACAACCACTCAACGATGCTTGATTTTCTTCTTCTTCTTTTTTTCTGCGGGAAAGCAGGCGCTTGTTAGCGTGATTGTTTTCGACCCGCATAGAGTTACTATTGGAAGAGTTAATGCACAATGTTAGTTGATGAAATAGAATAGAATAGAAGGGATTTGCTTTGTTAAGCGCTATGCCATTTAAGAGTTTCTATTCTTGATGATATGATATTTATTGTCGAATTTTACGGCTATTTTTTGAAAATTCTTTATTGAATTACTGATCTATTCTATTTATAGTAATTTAAAAGTTTGCTAATGCTGAAGAACTTTTGCTGTTCAAAGATTACGATACAACATTTCGATGTTCTCTATTTTTCTTTGGTTAAGTCTCGTGGTTAATTTTATCCGCAATATTGCTTAGATTTCTTTCTTTCGCAATATTGCTGAATAATCGGTGGGCGTTGTTGTTCAGTTGAATTCTTCAAGCTGCCCTATTAACGGATATCGGTTTCCATTTTGCCGATCGAGACAAGCTTGAAAATTGTTTCATGGGTCGGAAGGAATCGTCTCTCGCCCTTCCCCATTCTCGTCTTCTCACCGAATCTCAAACGGCATGATGAGTATCCACAACTTTGGATATTTCGAACGCCTGTTCCCCTTCACTGCTGAAAATATTTGGCTGCACGAATCATCCCATTGAAAAGTTCGAAAGCGATTCAGTTGATGTCACTGTTACGAAAGACGTGTACTAGATTTCATATGTTGAACGGCTATCACACTTTACAGGTTGTGAGGGTGTCGTGTTGTCGGGGTGGGGTCATAGCGGTGCTTTGGGTTGTGCAATGGCAACAACAAATATGGCCTCGTAGGTGTTTGAAAAGGTATATTTCCGATGTATTTCTGCGCTCGGGCGGTCTTTCTTCTGGCAAGCCGCATCCTTCAACCTCGATTGAGCGAAGTCCCGGTCGCGATCTGGACCATGTTTAACCCAGCCAAGCTGCTAGGATTGTTAGGTTAGGGTCGTTTCCCCAGCAGAGGTTGAGCTCGGTCGATAAAACTGGTTGCCGCCATCGTCAGGTCGTCACCTCGACGTTAATTTTGTTTACTTCTCATTTTCTGTAATACAGGCGTATAACATTTTGTGTCTTTCATCTACACACTATTAAATATTATGTGTTTCTTTCTGAATTTCTGTGCGGTGATTGGTTATGATTGGTTGAAATATGAAAAGCGAGGACGTACTTGCCTGTGATAACGAATAAAGCTGTTAACATCCCGATGCTGTAACATTAAGCTTAACGTTGATGCATTTCTTAAGCTGCTAGCTACCTGCAAGGTAAGAGAGGGAGGGAATTTTCGTATCATAGTGCTGGCCTTTTGATGCGCTTACGATGACATCGCTAAAAAGCGTTGCGTAGTTATTGTGTGTTGTATGGTTGATTGGATGTGACATTACAGTTGGACTCTATCGTCACTTATTGATGCAATGGGCAACATCCTACGTCGTCGTAAGAAAGTGGTTACCGAAGAATTGGACGAAATACAGAAGCGAACCAAACTACTTGGAGGATGATATAAGTAAAACTATCAACAGCAAGGTTCGTTCTTGCTGATCTTGCAGCAGATCGCTTTTTTTTGGAGGGGGGGGGGGTTATTTGGTTATTTGGTACTTATGCAAATCTCTGTACCTCTTGCAGACTTAACTTGTTAATCAGATAAGCTGCGATCATGAATCTTCGAACTCTTTTTCGTCGTTTGGATTCCTGAAATCAGCATCACTCAAACTTCGTCTATACTCGCAACAAAATGGGTTAGGTGAGCAAAGTGCAGAGGGGGGAGGGAGGGTATGAAGGAAGACGATGGTGCTATAAAGCTGAGACATTCCAATTGTGTTGAAAACTTTTTTCGAATTTTCAGATGGTGACAACTTTATTTTACGTTGTTTGCACCTAAGAACTTGAAATTGCAACTTTTTATGCTGCGTGGTGCTTTCTCATTTTGACTGTCATCTACCTCAGATGATCAGCTTCCGTG
Source organism: Ascaris suum (assembly GCA_013433145.1). Classification (NCBI taxonomy): domain Eukaryota; kingdom Metazoa; phylum Nematoda; class Chromadorea; order Rhabditida; family Ascarididae; genus Ascaris; species Ascaris suum. The sequence goes on from CM024187.1 coordinate 3,909,256, forward strand.
ATTTTAGTGAAAATATCTGTCGAAATTTTCATTATGAGCCAATATTTGCCTACGATAACCAAAGAAAGCGTTCGCGGTTACAAACACTTACCACTTCCAGCCGTTCCTATTAGACTTCTCTAGCCTTCGATGGTCAGCCTGCGTTTAGATGTATAGCATACCAGAAATATTTTTAAGTTCTGTGCTCATACTGCATTATAGAATATCACTGGTCAGTTGGAAGTGCATGGTCACAAATCTCGTTTAAAAATATTTCAGTTCCAGCTACTGGAATATTGATGAGCATTTATCCGCCTAGCGTTTTACTTCCAAACAGCAATGCTTTCCTAGATATTAAAGCCGATGAAATGTTTTCGTTTAACCAAGCCCACCCACAAAGGTCGCACTAATTTCAGCTGTCTTGTAAAACCTCCAAAAATAAATGCTGTTTTCATTTCGTCCGTTCGGTGGATCTTCGCAAAATTGTGATTTCCCCTGCTAGTGATCTGCATCACCTATGTTTCCTTGCACTCATTCGTTTTACCATCTTGCTGCATAATTTATTATGTGTATATCTATTTTGCCTTACGTTATCGCTGTAATTGCTTACCTCATTTCATTTGTCCATCTTTAATTACGCTGTTGTGCCTGAAATGTTTTACATATTTTCTTTTTTTTAAGACCGTAAAGGCTTGATGTTGATGGTAAAGTTGGAAGTAACGGTGTTTTATGGTAGGCAACCTAAGGCTCGTGGCAGTTTCAAAGTTTCCTTCCTGCTTCATGACTGAAGTTCTTGTTGCTCTCACTCCACCTTTACTGTGAGCCCAACTCAAAAGCTTGAGCTGCAGGCTCTTCTGTGCCGCTGCGTTCAAACGCGAAACATTTTAAGCTGAAAGGAGGAAACACCGAAGAAATCTACAAACACATCTATTTGCCTTTCATGTTAAAAAGCATCAGTACTGATGGGGCTGTGTTGAAGCCAAACATTTTAGCATACCGGAGGGCACTGCGCAACTTTTGCAGTGTTTAGGTTGGAGGGATCCTTTTAAAAATGAGCAGATACGTTACCGAATAGGTTCGAATGGTTATAAGAGTAGCCGAACTGCATGTAACGTGGTGGCCTCGCTTAAAGGATCACCTAAGGTTTCAGGGCAAATGATTACAATGTGGTGCAATCGGAGATGCGAGAGACCTTATGATTTCTGGGTAAGCGCTCGTGTTATGCTCATATTCTTCCCTCCTTTCTTCCCTTCCCTCCTTCCATCCCCCCAAACCCCCTGCCACTCGTCGATTTCTGCACTCGTCGTTGTTGCATCATACTCCCCACCTTCGATCGCACCATGCTGTAGCATTAACCTGCTTCATTACGCTGGAGCAGACAAATTACAGTAGCCTATTGCTTCATTCGTACTGCAGAATTTGTTTTAGAGAAGCACTGCTTTATATGATCACGTATTTTTCAAGTTAATGAGAGAGGAATGAAGAGGTCGTGAGATCGGAATCCCCCTTCCACCGTCTCGTTTGTCTTGACATGGAAAGTATTTCAGGTGCGCAGGTTTTTCCTCATCTCTGACAAAATCTACGCAGCATTCGTTTTTAGCACTGATGATAAAATTATCTCCTTGCTGAGCTGCACGTTTACCTATTTTCCGTTCAGGCCATTAAAACATATATGCATCTCTTCCATCCTCCTTCCTCCCTCACTTAACTCACATCCTCGTATTCAAAAATCTTAGTTGCGCCGATAACTGTGTCAAATGCTTGTAGCGTTCAATACAGTGGCTGTGTTCGCTGACGCTATTCGCTCTCACTGGTCTATCTGTTGCTGTTGTGTTTTTTTACGAACCGGACAGGAAGCGGAGGGCGGCATACGCAATTCTCAGCTCGTTTGGAGGTATTTTTTGGCTCATCTGTTTTCGACTCTTTTGCCATCTTTAATGTTTAATACTTTTATAATGGAATGGGCACTGGTAGTCAGATTGTCTGCGGGAACTATCTCGTGAGCTATTTGGCATGTAACATCAGTCATGGCAGTGATACCTTACGGGAAATCCGACGAAATTGCATAGACAAATTTTGAGTCCCTATTCCGCTCCATCATTGAAAGATCTCTACATCAGTGACTTGAGCTGTGAATTTAGGCTTGTTGGTGATGTATGTGACGAGCGTGATGACCAGCGGATACTACGAGTGGAGTATTGGAAGGAAGAGAAGCGCTTATGAGGAAATGGCAAAGAAGAAGGTCGCTCTCCTTGAGCAGGTCAAGGAAACTGAGACTTTTAAGGTATGTCCGCCCGAAATATGCAACGTGAGAATGGATATGACCGTACAGAATGGGAAGGGTGGGAGAATATATTTGGCAGCTGATTTTTATAAATGCCCCTTCCATGCCTGAGTCCAAGTTCTTGTTCATGCTGACAGTACTTGCGTTGATTTGGAAATTAGGCCATTAGCTGAGATATTTTTTCAACTTCCATCTTTAGCGTATGCACCCGTGAGTGTTTGCGCATGAATTATGAAATGAGAAGAATGGGTTAATGTTTGCCTCAGGTAGCAAAAGAGATTCTGGATAAATATGGTGATCCAGCGACACCACCTCCAGAGCCGACGAACGCTTCTCATCGGGAGAGGCGTAGTGCCACCGTGAAGATGCCATTCTCTCCGTCTGCAGGTTGTTGTTTTAATCCTTGTTCGGAGGTGTTTTTTTGAACTGAGATGAAGGGGGAAAATTTTAATTCTGTTTGTGAGTAGGAATTCAGCCTTTACGCAAACGAGTTTTTGAATTCATTTATACAACGGTCAGATGCAGTTTCGCTTTGCGCCATTTTTACCAAACTTGGTTCGCTTGTTTTCCGTTTGAGATGTCAAAGTTTTGATTGTAGAAGGCGCTCTATGTTAATTATTGGAAATATGTCCACAGTTATTTTTTAAGCGATACCTTCTTATATTTTGCTGTTGTTTTTTAGTTGGAATTGAAGTAGTCCAAGATGTGGAAGCTAAGAGAGCACTCGAAGCGAAACGATGTCTAGAAGATCGCCAACTAATGGATATGCGTATGGCAAATTCAGCAGTTGGCCAAACGACTGTGACACATGTGGGACGAAGACCTCCAAGACCATTCTTGAAACAACAGCGCACACTCGTTGAGAAATTTGTCGATTTCTTGCTCGGCGACGGTCCTAGCCATAGGTTGGGTTGATACTTTCGTATAATTTATTTTGAAGGCTGTCTTTGAAAAACTTAGTTTTCAGTCTCCTTTCATCTTTTGATGAGTCTTCGTCTTTTTCTGCGTACATTTTGAAGAGACAAATTTTTATTGATGTTCACTATAAACGAAAGGGAAGTCTGCAATATTCATGTAATTAGGAAGTCTTCATAGGCCGAAATGAAGTTTCATTATGCATGATGTAGTCAGACGTTATTACCTGTCTATGTTTGTTTGTGAATCCAATCTTGCGCGTTATCGCATTTGCACTGTCTGGGATGCGGGTAGAAATAATTCAGTGGTAGATTTCGGTTTGTAAATTGAAGGAGTTATAATTGCAGTCATATCGCAAAAAGAGGAATCAACTGGTGCAAAGTACTAATGGAAGTAAATGAGGTGGAATTTGATTAAGTACGAAGTAAGAAGTACTTCAAAGTAAGAGATTTATATGTACAGCATAGCAGATAGGAATATACGGACTTTCTACGTTCAGTAATTTATTCACACAAAAAGCTGCAATACGATCGGGGAAGAAGTTGTTCACCTTTTTGTCAAAGCGGTAATAAAATTTTCACGCATCCGATCCAGTATGATGACTAGTTGAGGTTTGCGTTGGTTTGTGCTAGTTGCTATGCACATAATGGAATGGCGCGTGAAGAAGAATTCGACTATTTTTCGTATCGTTGTTGGGTATGTGGAACATTCAATCCGGCTCGTAAACAACGGATCATTAGTCAACCTCATATACTCACTACACCGTTGACGCGTGCTAAATCCGAGTCGGCGTTCATTAACCGGAGATTTTCTTTATGTGAATCTACGGTGAGTTCTTTTCTTATCGCTTCATTCTTCTAGAAACTTTTCTTTTCTTCTCGATTTCATTTTCATTTAAGTTTGGACTGGCTGAATGATTGTAATTGCATGGAAATCTAGAATACATGTTAGCGTTGATAAAATTCTGCAGTGTCTAGAGGAATTGAATTCCACTTCTGGTATGATGCTTTCATATAAGGAATGTCACTACTCGCGGTACGAGTTGTTGCTGGTATTAAACACTTAGAACTGATCAACTTCTTTAAGCCGATGATTGCAATTCGAATAAATTTCTCTTAGGAGAGGTGAAAGCGCAAAGGTACGGATTTTCATGAACTGTAGAAATAATGGAGCACAAAAGAAATATAGACATTTTTAATTGTATGATCATGGATTTATCAACCCCTACTCCCTTGTTCAACAGGAAACTGCACTTTCCTAATGGAGGGATGAGACGTTTGATAGTCATATGGCCGGTCGTTCGCCCACTGAATAGTCAAAAGCCACATTTTGCCCAGTCTATCTTTTTCCGTCTTCCCCCTTCCCTCTTTTTCTTCCCATTCTCCTTCTTTCTGAAAGAGATGACTTCGAGCCCACCTTTGATGTTGCCAGGTAACTACCGAGATGTTTTATCGAAATTCGTTTAGGCGCCAAAACAAACCAGACAACGCAGTGAGTCTCTTCAGAGGCCACCCACTATGGATACCAAAAAAGATGTTACAGTGAATGGATCGGTATGTGTTGCTGACATTTATAGTTTGCATCTCAGCAGTGCTAATAGAAAGTTTGGCTTATCTTTGTGAATGTCACCGTTGTTTTCACTGGTAAATCGCAGTCTTCTGACTGCGAGTGCAGGAAAAGTATAATTGGTCCTGATCGCATCGAGTGGGTATGATTGGTTCTGACGACATTAAAGGAGAAAATTGTGCGGTTCTGGGAGAAGGAAATAAGTGATATAAGAAGATGTGAGATAAGAAGGTGCATTTCGTTTCCTTTTTCGGCCAAGAGAGAAAATTCTCTTCATGATGGTTTTTTTTTTTTTTTGAAGCTCCCAGCTGTTTACAAGAAAGGATCACTAACTCTATGAATGCTTACATTCATAGGCATGCTAAGGATTGCTTCCATGCAAATCAGCTGCTTCTGGTTATAAAGTATAGGAATTTTTTAGTTGTAGGATGTTGTCACCATAGCATTGAATATCACTTTAGGAGTCGCGCAGGTAGCAAGACTTTAGTAGTTGTGGGGACTCTATGACTTCTCATCATCCTTCTATGTATTGTCCTTGAATCCTCAGTTATGGCTCGATTTAATGCATCTTCAAAGGAGATATGTGTTGGGACGACTAAAGAGACTCTTATTCCTTGTAACTGTTCTGTAGTGCGAAAGTTGATGGATCTCATGAGGTCTTACTTCGAGGCTCACATTGACCAACGGATTTGCCAGGTTTCGTGAGTTTAATTTTTATGACCGTTGCGCAGAAACTAGATGCTGTTACGCACATAAAATAAAACTCTTGCATTAATACATTTCAACAAATACTGTTATGCAAGAAGCACAAAAAAAGCTGCTTTTGGAGTGGCACTTTGTGGGCTTGTTATTGTTTGTTTGGTGATATAACCCTTCAAGGGTGAGGTGATTTCAGGCGGATATGGCATCCGACTAATGCAGAACGTCATTTCTTATCACCAGGAAGATGTCGCAGTGTCCTTATATCACCGTGGTCACTGTGATAAGTGGGTTCTAACTGCTTTTTGTCTATTTCGTGTGTCTTAACTTTGTTCATCGTTGCCTTTTATATCTTAGCCGCTGAATGGCTTGGTGAGCACAGATCCAAGGTGGCCATCTTTCTCCACGATCAGCAGTGTGCGAGCAAGTGGAAGAGTTACTTTTGGGCTTACTTTGATGGCAAAACTTACGGTGAGCGCGAACTGAATGGAGGCTGTCTCGCTCCTGCTTTGCTCCCTTGCTTTCCTCTTTGGTAGGATCTCTGCGATTTAACAGATCACTCGACATCCCTCGGAAATAGAAGCAGTCCCGCTGTTGCCTCGTCCTTCCTCTGGGGTCAGAAGTGCTCGGAAGTATATCTAGCACACATGGAATAGTAATAGGAGGGCAAAAAGCTGGAATAGTTGGTTTTCTCGGAGTTTCGATGTTGCAACAGAAAAGCTGTTTCCTACTCGGAGTTACATTGTGTTGCTGTTTTTCACACCAGATCTGAAGATGAGGCGTTTGTGAATAGGCAGTTCTTTATGAGTATGAAGGCCATTGTTCGGTTGAGAAGCAAAACATGATTTGGATTTTGGTTTTCTATGTTCTGTTTATGAAGCAACTTGTTTTTCGACGTCCTTTTTGTTCCTGATACTGCACAGTTTATGAGACGAGAGGAGTGGGGGACCGTGGGAGAGCTGGGAACGTATTTCTTTCCAAAAAGAAAGCAGTTATGACGGCTTTTTTTTTTTCCATAGTTCGTTGCTTTACTGTAATATCGTGTATATTGTTTTGCTGTTTTATGCGTTCATTGATTGCAGTATATGGTTATGTGGACCTTTTTTGGGTGCTAAATTGTATAGTTTTTCCTTTACATTTGCATATTGCTGGTGGTTTCAGTCATCTGCTGATTTGACTGATTTCCTGTGTAACCGTCTTACGTCACGATGCGTTTTTGATAGGGGAGTATCACCGTGGAAGAGGTAGAGGAGGGGACGATCTCTGTGACGAGAATCGAAAGGTATCAGAACGTGACGGGAGGGTTTGCGGATATAACACATACGAGACTAGAAGGTCATTTTACAGTTTACTTCAAGACTATTTGACGAATAGTGCTCCAGCATGGCCATTGTTCGGCGCAATGCCAGCGAGAGTGTAGATTTTGATGTAGGGATGATGAAGGATGCGGACTTTCGCAGGGTACCAATGTTGCAACCTAAAAATTTTTAACTTTCTTGCTCTGTGGTGTCTCGATAGTCGTCCCGTGATTCCTCACAATTCAGTTCCCAAATTTGCTCATTCCTTCCTTATTTCCTTATTCATTTCTTCTTCTGCAGCTTCCACCAAGTGACGACCATGTTCTTTCTGTTGAATCTCTCTACAACTTTGCATAATATTTTTTGAGTCTGGGTCGAATCCGACCACGTCCTGATCGGAGGCCAGGCTCAGTTGAGTTCCTTTTGCGATTGTTTTTGTGTTTGGCATGCAATACTACGGTTATCGTTTGCTCAGCTTTTATGTATGTGTGATGAAAAAAAAAATGTATTTTATGCATCGAAACACAAACCTATGTTTGATGTATGTCAGCTTTTTACTTTTATTCTGCTTTAACGTTAGCCACATATTTTTCGATGAACTCGTTGGTTGGCGGTTGATTGTTTTGCTTCCATCTCGGAGGTTGAACTCTTTTATAGCTGCCAGTCTTTCACTGGCTAAGTGTGGAGAACATAGCTTTTTTGTCTACACCATTTAATGGATTTCTGTTTGCGAATCAATGTTTTACCGTTGCTCTCATCTTGTCCCCTGCTGATCACTTCGATGATTCGTGGATAAATATGGCAACAATCCTCAACTTGTTCAGACTGTGTATATTTTTTGACTAGATGGTTTATCTCGCACAACAGCAGTCCGTAAATGATCAAATGCTGAAACTGTGTTATCCTGAATCGAAGTCGCTATTCAAAGACATGTCAAATTGCGAAGTGTTTTCAAAATTGGGCACATCATAGCAGATAAGGTGAATCATGAGTAGGAGAGAGGAGGAATCATAGATAGCCCTTTCTAAAATTCGTTGCATAAGACATTGTGCATTTTTCAACGCTGAGCTCTATCGAACGGGATTGCTCATGTAAATTCGAACGACATTGCTTGGTATAGCTTTAGTTGTTTCCAACGATGCATCCCCAATCTTTGATCGCAGCAAAAGGAAACTCTCACGTACTGAGTGCAAATAGTGGCTGATTTAAGAAGCACGCAATGTTTGACATGTTTTCGAGATTCAGCGACCGTCATATGTTTACTTTTCTCGATTAGACGAACGAGGACTTTGTCTTGAATTTGTTGAGACGACTTTGCGCATTGTAGTGTATAATGCTGGACAGTTTCGTAAGCATACTTCCAGGCGTATGGGTAATCGTCATGCAGTTTTTGCAAGGTTATGTTTGAAAACAAAACTAACTTTCAGAGCGCTTTAACGATCAGCAAGTTAAGAGAGAGGATTACGCCAATTGCTTATGTGTCGAGGGATTCAGTCGTTCTCTTCGCATTTTCAAATTGCGACCAGAGGAAAGAGGAAGAGAAAATCTTTGTCTGAATTGGAGAGGTTTTTCTCTGCATTTTTCATGGGATAAATCAAAGATAGAAACTAGGCTGTTCCGCATTGTTACACCTTTACTGTTTATGCAACGTCCGTTCATCTGTCCCTCCACTGATCTCTATTGAGACGTCGAAGTCTTCCGAAATCAAAGACGTTTGTGTTTGTGTATGTGGGGGGGGGGGGGGGGGGGGGGAGGGACGTTGCATGTTCTACCGAGAAATGCAAGCAGAGGCAGCAGCGTTCATGAGCGAATCGGCACTGTAAGATTTGAAATGCTTCCGGAGTTGGAAGAGCTTCAACGAAACGATGATATCTAGCCATCATTGGTGACGTTGAGTGGATGTCGAAAGGTTTTAAGTTGGAAAACTTGTGAGGTAGATAAAGTGAAGAATGAATGCAGCACTATTGAGGACGTGTTTTTGCTCGTGAAGCGACTAACAAACACTGAAAATTGTTTATGCGGTTATTCGTTATATAACAACACGAAGAGAGGAAGCAACCGACGAAGTGAGAGTGAGCGTTGGAGGCGTCTCTATCGGCGACCAAAACGGATGAATTCAAATTTGTTGCGTCGCTTCTCCAAAAGTTTCACTGTCCCTAGAAGTGATTGATCCTGGTTGCATATACGCATTCATCATGCACGAAGTTGCTAGGCAAAAATTTCAATCATATCCCACTATTTGCCATCAACGTTTTATGCTATCATTAATTCTACATCGTTTGTAATTGATTCAGCATTAAATTTACAAATATCGGTAATTGAGGAAGTGCTTGATTAAAGCAATTAGCAACCTGTTCTCTCACTAACTCTGTTTTCTGCTATTCATGCCTTATCACTTCCGTTACTCACTGAAACCAACGAATAGTCCATCATAAAGTTTTACGCTTAAGGAGGGTCATATACCTCACTGTGTTTGTGTAGTAAAAAAGAGTCGAAGAGTGAATGTGTCTAGGGTTGCATACTTTGTGGGTATTTATTTACCCTCTAATTCTTTACATTTTTTAATCGTTTATTTATTTCATCTACATACGACGATAGGCAACAGATTTCTTTTAAGTTACATTAGAGATTTCATTCTTATCTCATTCCTCATCAAGTTTAACTGGGAATTCTCACTCCACTGGATCAATATCTTTCACCTAATATCACATCTAACGTAATGTGCCATGTTTTGAGGCAAATATTATATTAGTTCGAAGCCAATAAAGTATACCTAATGATAGTAATAACTAGTTGGGCAGCATCATTGTGCGTTGAAAGAAAAAAACTTTGCGCAAATATACTGTTGTCCAATTTTATGAACCTAATAGTAACTTTTGAGTATCATTTCTACAATTTCAAACAGTCGAAATATTTGCAGAGACCGTCTTAATTTTATGAAATTCGGAATATTTCAATTTTGTGCATTTATTCAACTAGACAAAAATTTTTTAAAATCTGAATCCCATAAATTTGCTGGCACCGTTTTTACTGAGATCTAATATCCTAATAAAAAAATCCCTTAGAATCATCAGATTTTTGTGTAAATTGCTTTTGTTTTTACCGTTCAGTTGCATTCGATTTAGCATTCTTATGGGGAAGTGGAAAATGGAGCAATTACTTATATTATAATATATATATATATATATATATATATATATATATATATAAATATATATATATATATATATATATATATATATATATATATAATATATATATATATATATATATATATATATATATATATATATATATATATATATAGGATATTATTTATAACAGAATCGGAATAAAGGAGAGGATATTTTACAGCCGGGGTTTTTATGGCTAAGGCAATGCACAATTGGCTAGCTAGTTGACTGCATCTTTACCTCATTTCTTTTATTGCTGCACAAGATCTATTTGTTTGCAAATAGCCAATAAGTTTCATTTCATTTTACCATTCGTAGTTGCCTTAAACTTTATTTATTGTGTAAATTTTATTCTTGAAATGCTTTCATTAAAGGTTACTATAATGACAACTGAAGTATTTCTCGTAGTGCATTAGATATTCTTCTTTTTTTTTTGCTGAATAAGTTTTTGTGATTAGCTGATATTTCTAGGCAGAATTCTAATTTATAGCTAAGAGCAGTAATCTGAGAAAGCATTCTATTGCAATAAAGAGTAATACTGTCGAATACAGTTTAAAGTAAAATCCTCGAAATGCGCACTTCAAAAATGCTTCATGTTCGTCGATCTTTGAGCACAATTAACAAACTTATCAAATGATTTCGTCAATTATCAGGACACCTGTCATGAGGTGATTTAGACTTGTCGAGGCAACCTGTTTCGAAATTCCATACTTCTATCTTGTAAGTTGAGAAAAGCTTCCGTTAAATGTACACACTAACTCACCGACAATGACTACAAGCCTACAAAGTGATTTTTTAGTTGTTTCATACACCTATTTTGTTGGCTTCTTTTGTTTTGAGGAAATGAGTAGAAAAGAGTTACAAAGAAGCAGATACCATCTTGTAGTGCATCCAACAAGGTGATCGCACCCAAAAGTTGTCCCTGAACTTTCGCTATCACTTCGCTGTCTGTTGCATATATCGACGGTTGTATCAATTCGGGTGATCCTTTGCTCTCTGCAAACGTCAACACATCCTAAGCTGAGCCTCGCTCTCTCAAAATTGTTCGAAAAACCAAACGTATGCCAAGATCTTTGCACCTTTATGTTTGATTGCTGAAGTTTGGGGCACCTCCACAGGTACCAACACCTCTTGAAGCTTTGAACGAAATATAGGTAAAATCTTTTGTAGAACCTATCCTATTACCGTTATTTATTAGTTCAATCCTATTACCTGCGACTATAATCCCTAGAAACGTAGCCTAAATTTTATACAGTGCTGAACAACTTGTCTTGCTTTAAAAAAATGGCATCTTTATGCAATTTTGGTTATCAACATTTTCAACTATAGTGAGATCATTTCTTGCGAGGATTAGACAAGGATGCTGAAAAAGAAGTGACAGTTCCTCTGCAATGATAAAATATGAAAATTTTGACCACTGTACTGGGCGGCTTCGGATGTGAAAGCCACTTTCATCATTATATCAACTGCTTTGTGATGAGTCGCATCCCGTCGATGATTATCTCCTCTCCCTTCCCACTCCTTCCTCCTCCTTCGCCAAGATCTTTTCAGAATTGGGAAGCAAGAGACTTGGTGTAAGCCTTGTCAAGCTGTATGTAAGATGTCTGTAGCACTGAATGATTTCATACTTCTCTGCACTCCGAAGTATACAGCTCTTTACTTTGTTTTATTCACGGCATGCCACTGTACTAACCTGGACGGTAATTTTCCTACAAACACTGTTGGGCAGCCATTTTGCGCTCGATTTGCCAAATTTTCTATTCAGTTCTAATTGCCAAACGGTTTCCATAGTTGTAATTTGAATGGTTTTTTTTTTTTCGCATAATTCGACAGAAAATCTAATTTCACGAAATCAATCCCTGACGGTATTCTGATATCTGAGACTAATAGCATCATCTGTAAGTTGCGGAAAGTTATTGCCCTAAGAATCGGTTCAGCTACAAATGCATTTTACAGGCTTTAGCATTTTCTATTAGCTACTGAAATAGAGATCGCAGTTGTTCATGTTTTGATGTACGTCCCCTCATCTTGGTGCTAAATGGCCTCAGAAATGAAAACATTCGGCGAAATGGAGAGAAATTTCCTTAGAAAATTCTCTCACCCATAGATGGAAAATTGCGAGACCATTAAAGAGTGTCACTGAGAAGTCACTAAGCACAAAAACCTCGCGAGAGAGTTGTGGAAACGTCGAAAAGAGCATCATCAACGAGGCTTGAAGTGCTCAGTCACGTCATGAAAAGGAAATGAGAGATTTACCGAGCTAATGCCATTCAGCGAAGCGCAGCCGAATAGGAGGAGTGGAAAGGAACAACTAGGATAGCTCGGAGGGGTACTGTTTAGAAGGACTTTCGAAACAAGAGTGGGTGAAACCTTCAGAAAAAGAAGACAGAAGTGTTCGGCAGCCAGTTTACACAACTTGGCGAAGTTTCTAGTTGGTGTTGCCAAATGAGGTTCTCGCTTCTGATAGATAAGAGAAGAAGCGGATGGCGCATAATCAGGCCGTTCAGGATCGGCACGGAAATACAAAAGTCTTTCAAACTGTGCATAAGCAAATCTCTAATGTAATACTGAAACATCGACCTTAGCAGAGATTGTGCTCTTTTGAGGTTTATTGTGGAAGTGATTTTTTCGACGATTAGCAGAGAGTTATCGAAAATTAGAGAGAACAATTAAAGTAACATTTGATACGCCTAGACGAGCCGAGAATATGGCTATTTGGAAAGCACGAACCGCTAGACATCTGTTTCGACAAGAGTTACAACAAATTCACTCATCTCATCAACTTCCTTCTCATCGAGAATTTCGGCTTATTCCACCTCATAGTACTTGGTTACATTACTACCTTAAAATGGAAGTAATAAGGGCTACTGGAAAAAAAAACAGTTTTCAAAACAATTTGTCGTTGTGGAAACAGATAGAGCATGGTGAATGATCGTACTTGCATGCTGTTGCTAGTTTACTGTTTATGTCAGCAGCAGTTAGCCGACTTTCAAAAATGTTTCCTATCCGTGTGCGAGAATTTTCATTCAGCTTTCCACCAAAACAACACTTTTTTTGTATGCGAATAAACATTCAAAGTTGTCATGTAATCGGGTGTGTGTTTCTTTTGTGCTCACCTAAGTTGTAGTATGCTTTTAGCTAGAACTATTGCATCAGCACAAATGCCTTGTAAAATCACGAAATGAAACCCTCATCGTTACGGATGCCCGAGCTGAGCAGCCGGATAACTGCGGTAGCCTGCCACACAGTTGCAAAAGATGGCCGAAACGGGCAAATCTGCTAGGTGGCTTAGCAAAGACATAGGTGGCCGTACACATTTACCAATGTAGCTATCATCACCAGGCAAACTGAGATCCACTTGCTGCTTGTCTTTGCACTTCGATTCTTGAATTCTTGCAGCGGACGGTGGGGTATATGCATATGTAAGCGATGGGACTGTAGAAAACAATAAAACAGGAAGAGGAAATCGCTTACGAGCGAGAGTCTTCTGCGAGAAAGCAAGCGACAAGAATAGGAGAGAAACGCAACAAACTGGTACATGACTGCGAACCGAGTCAAATGAAAACTTGGATCCGAGTGGGATTTGTTAAAAGCAACGCCCGCCAGGGGTTGGCCCGGATGCGCGACACTCTCGTTTCATTTGGCTTGTGCTGTGTGCCAGTATATATGCATGAGTCTATGGGTGTGTATGTATACATGTATGTGTGTATGTATGTATGTTTGTGTGTATGCATGTATGCGTGTGTGCACGTATGTGTGTGAGCTCGTGTGTATGTACGACAGCTGGTATTCATCGGCAGGGTGGTAGAGTTTGCAGGAGGCGATCCGCGCACACACAATTTCAAACAGAGCAAATTGAGAGGCTTTGTTGTGTGACAAGCAGCAATCACATGCATTTCTCAATCAGAAATGATCATCACGATAGCCTTATACCACCACAGCACGCAGCAGCTCGTTCGCCATCTCGATAATTCGCCACGATGAGCTGAGGATTCGCACTGAGTTGACTAACCGAAACGGATAAACTCGTTCTTGCGCTTCTCCACTGCAATTAAATGCTTCATTCCACATATTGTACTTCCGGTCACACATACACACATATCCGGATGCATCCTTGCAGCCCCACAGCATATATGTCATATATTACCGTGGATGCATATTTATATTGCATTGCGATACACATATGCATGCACGGAACTCCCCAGTTCCTCCTTTCACCGTAGTCATCGCTCAGTCACTAGCATATCGTACATCACCTCTCTAGCATTGCTTCCATCTATATATTTATCACGCACGACTAAATAAAATAAATCTACATGGCCTTCTCTTATGTGTTGTTAGCGTCGAGGAACTTAAGAAATTTAATTTTTTTTCTAGTAATTTACGATTCTGATTGTAAAAATGCTGTGGCTATTTAGTCTCCATAGAGAAGAAGGGCAATATCCGTCCGGTATGTGTATCTTGTGTTGCACTACTGCTCTTTCACCTCTATATACTAAGAAAAATAAAAGTATGCGAAAAATATCATCAAATGCCAAGCGGGGATCATATTCGGGCAATTTTTTCCTTAGCAAACTTACACGCGATGTGAAATAGTTCATAGGATGTTGGTTTTAAATTTTCACTTTAGTTCACGTCCACAAAATTTTCTCTTTGATATCTTTTCTAAACTTGGACGAATGAGTGTTTGATATTCTTTTTTGAGATGATAATGCGATGATATTTTATTCACTTCATTCTCTCAAATAGTTCGTTCGTTCAAATCGTTTTATTTACACTCTGCACTAATCAGGCTATTGTTTAATTGCAAACTATTGTTTAATATATATTTATCAAATTCATGCACCTCAGTGCATTAGTTTCTTTCTAGCATATTAGTATTATTTTCTATGAGCTATAAAGATGGTTGTACGGATTTGAGAGTGGAAATTTTTTTTTTTTTTTGGGCGAGGCTATACATCTAAGTAGACCTATTAGTTTGAGATTTTTTTAGAATTTTTAAAGAGAGAAATCAACCGTATCAACTTTAAAGAAAGGTGCTCTTCACTTACTCACCTTGCTGAAGAATTTTTTTCCTATCAATCTTATTGAAAACAAAAACAAATCAATGAGTTAGCGATATTTCGAATAGAAAGGATCGCCTATCACTCATACATATAGTATTTCATTTCACTTCTCATTGCACGAGGTGTCGAGAGAAGACTTTTGAGGAAGAATATTGAAATTTCCAAAAAAAAAAATACAACTCATAATCTGATGAAATCAGTTTAGTGCATAAGATTTTAGATTGAGAGGTTGGATATGCGTTATGCGTGCATCAGTTGGTTGTTAGCTATAAGTCGCTCGTTAGCGCTTCCCTTGGGAATTTTCCCCTCATCGCGTGATTTTGATGTATTTCGCTATTAGAGAGTGCTAATGGCGCTGAGCGAAAAATTTATGCATGTTTGAAGAAATTTCGCATTTACTGAAATTATTCTCCCGCTTTTTTGAATATCATGGACCTCATTAGCGACGTTCTTGAAGCACAAAAGGACAGAATATATAAATCGGAAAAACTAGCATTCAAGCGAGCGTATCGAAACATATAAATTATTGGAGTGGAAATGATGAAGAGGGGGTGGGGGGGGGGGAGGAAGGGAGGTTAGGTATATGAATATATTATGAATTTCATCAATTCATTCAGTCAATTACAATGAATGATTGGAACTCACAAATAAGTTACTAACTCGAGCACCTTTTTGTTGTCTCAAAATAATACCCAGGTGTATATGTGAAGAAATTCTAGCAATCAATGTCTCTATCTTTATCACGATTGAATAGCTAATGAGATTGTTTCATTTAAAAGCCAACAACGATTTATGCTCCTCACGAACTTAAAAGTAGCAATCGCTTCAGGTAAACAAGGAGTATATCAATGCTAAAATCATGTTGAATTAATGAACGGATCTGAGGAGTTCTATGCAATTCTGAGTAGATTGAGAAGGTATTTTTCGCTAAAGCATTTTCATGTAGTTGATAAGTTTTTGTTTCTCTTCAGTTGATATCATCAAAAAAAAAAACGAGTGTATTTTGCTTATAAAATAAGCACATAACAAGTTTAGTTGGTGCCACTCTCTCTTGAGAATAATAAAGTATCGCCTCATGTGAAAAATCACATTTTATTTGCATAAAATTTCCGTCAAATCCGCTTTCTATGTCGGAAATACAAATGTTCACATTTCTTATCAATAATCAACACTATTGCGTGAAATCTCAATTATTCGAAATTTTTCTGTTATAGTGAAATCAGTAATCTCAACCGCTGAAATAAATAAACTGCCACACAAATGTTTCGATATTGAATTTTCAATGATATTATCAAATATATTGTAATATATCAACGGGTTAACTTTCTATAGAACGTCCTCTATGAAATAAAATAAAATACTCCAACAAATGAAGTGTTCTTTTTTTATGAAATGTTTTATTGCATATGAAACTCAACTCGCCGCATTTCGTTGTGAAAATTATTTTCATTAGACTTCTTTAGATTTTGAAGAAATCACTCCTCTACTTTTTAGCTTCATATTCGAATGTGAGCATTGTTGCCTTTTAAGAGGAATCATTAGTTTGAGTGATCATTGACGGTATGATTTATTTCATGCAATCTACGCAATATTCCACCAAAAATAACTTCATTTATGACAATCGCTCTATTTTCGTAGAAATACTTCCCAAAGGAAATTCTCCGTGAAAATAAAGTCCAACTATGTGATTCACCCACACCATGAAGCATTAAAAATTGCAAACTATGATCAACAAACTACGTACTCTCTACAATTTGGGTTCATATGAATTTCTCGGAAGATGAGGGCCAATATTTTTTAACGCTTTCAGAAAAAATTTTTATCATCTGTAAATGATCGAGGATCGTGTAGTTTGATGCGACAGTTGCGCCAAAATAAGCTCTATGAAATATGAGCCCAATAAACTGATTCCTGAATCGATTGTAAGTATTTTCCAATGTTTATCAGTGAATGCTCATCCAGCCTCGACATGCGAACAGTTGTGCTTTTCTTTGCAGTGATAAATATATCACTGCTATATAATAAGCGATATGGATTGTATGAGAAATGCAAACATATTTTCATTTGATGCTAAATCGCATCACCGTATTTTATTTCAGTCAAAAAAACCCCATCCATTTCGCATTTATCATTAAATGTTGTTATCTGTATATTTTCTGTTGAAAATAAATGGATTGTGATATAAAGTAATTGAAATACAATAACGCTCACCAATATTGTTATCATTTTGGTACCCTGAACGCCCAAACCTGAAATGCAGACGTTTACACCATTCATTCTTCTATAAGAGATTTTTACGTCAGAAATGCTTCTCAGTTCCCAACATTGCTTTATTATCTTTTATAAGAGTTCTGTGTGAGAACAATTCATTCGTTCATATATAGGAAAAGAATCAATCACTTCACGATATACTTTATGCATTGCCGATTTCGGCAGATCATATTATAAAGGATTCACAGAAGTTCGACATTAGAGGTAAAGCTGAAAGGACTGGAGCAGATGCGTTGTTTTCTTCTGCATTTGACGGCATAATTGAAATTCGATTCACTACAGTATACTTTCCACGTCTTATTACGCGAAACACATAGAAAATTTTCCTTTGCTATCACGAATTGCTAGTTAACATTGAAGAAAAGGCAGAAAATGGTCAAGAAAATTTTGCGAATTGTACATCCATTGTTGATTTTCAGAGCTTTTCTATGCAAGGCTTTCGCGCTATTGCATTACCTTATGAATTCGTTCTTCCGTTTCCCAAATCGAATGAACTCGTTCTTTCGTTTGCCGAATCTGAAACGCGTTTTGAAGCTTATCTCAGCTTAACTGAGTTTTTTCCTCTATCAACATTCGCATTAATCTAAACACAAAGCTTTCTTTTGTTTATTAGGAAAAGAATTTAATTAGAAAAAGAAAGAAGAGTTTTATTTCAATAGATTTATTATCATATATATATATATATATATATATATATATATATATATATATATATATTTATATATAAATATATATATTTATATATATATATATATATATATATATATATATATATATATATATATCTATATATATATATATATATATATATTTATATATATATATATATATATATAACTCTTCCTTCTTTTCCTAATTAAATTTAAAGAGAAAAATTGTACACTTCACAAGATTCTATATAGTATGTAGAGTGGATTTGAATTCGTCTTTACTTTTTCAGATAGTAATTTCCATGACATTCAGCAATTCTGCAAAAAAGTATACAATATTAACTTCTACGTATCTCTTAGCAGGATGGGTTATTTTTTTTGCGTGGTGGAAGGCAATATGCATTCGAGTTAAATCTCAGAATCGACTCACAACTATCGATGACCAAATTCAGTAACATCATGGAGGCATAGTTTATTTGAAGCTGGTTAAACGTGTTCAACTGGTGTGTTTTCGAGCATTCATTCTTCGCATGAGATAAAGAAAAGCAATACGAACAAAATACACACTCAACCTGGTCGATTATTTGGAATTTGTTCTCGCGGCTAGACACTGTTTAATTCTCAGCAAAGCTTTAAGCTCTACTAATAAGGAAGGAATCGCTATAGAAAAATTCAAACACTGAACCGGGCCTTTTAATTTCCACCGTAACTTTTGTGATCACATCTGTTGAACAAATTTTCTCCAAAAGCCTTCTTCTCAGAAAAATTCCTTTCAGTATCTTTGTACTTATTAATCTCAACTAAGATAGCTGTTAAACTGTATTATCGAGTAATCTCTTTTTTATATCAATGTATAAGCTAATGTTTCTTATGTAGGCAGCAATTAGTACGTTAAATTCCTTGAAATTTAATGAAAATTTTTGTTTGCATATATGAGTGTAGTTCACGGATGGAAAGTTCCCCTACATCGATAGAACTTAAGATATTTTACTGCATTTCCAGTTTTTTTTTAAAAATTTCAATTATTTAAGTACAGTTTATTCACAATGCCTTCGAAACTAAATAATGCATTCAAATTAAAAACATTACGCGATGATGTGGTGAATTTCATCTGAAAAAAAGTAGTAGCTTGCTTGCTATTGAACCATGATTTGTTGCTAAAATGCTCCCAGTGGAAATTTCGCCGTGTTAAGACTGACTGAGCTAGAGTAAGAAAGGTAAAGTTTCTACATCGCTTCTTCATTAAGCTTATTTGCTTGAAATGTGCAAAATTGAGACACTCATTGCCAAGATTTAGCCGAAAGCCGCTAATCTTGCATAATTCGGCCTCTGCATCGATAACTATATACCTATAAAAATTTTTCCAACCTATATTACTAAGCATCATATTTTAAGTTTTTTTTTTCTGATACCCCATAGTAACTTTCTCATCCATATATGAATTTTTGCTCTATGCATTCTCGATTACAGTAGCATTATATGTTACAGCGAAAAACCAATGTTGAGAAAAAAACCTTTGAGTCTGTTCCCTTTGAACTATTCTGCTGACTAGAGGCCATCAAAATAGGAGAACCCGTGAACACTTCATGCTAATCACAGTTTCTACGGGATCGGTTTTCCGTAGAAACTGTGATTAGCATGAAGTGTTGCTTCCCCAAATTTGCAGGAATTCGTTTGGTGCCACTATCGAAACGGGCTGTCTGAATTTTGTTGTACCATCGATTTCAAAGCAGCGTGCTAAAATCTTTGCAGTTAAAAGATATCGTGAGCGTTTACAAGAATGTTTACGAATATGCTAATATGGATTGTTGAGAAGTGTTTAATTGAATGTTAATAGTGGAGGCTTATAGACGTGACATTCGCAAACACTTCCACTCGAAGAAAGCGGCTAGCAATTTGAAGGCATTTTCACAAACATTCGCCATCAGCCCTCCCGTAAATCAGCAAAAATATATCAGCGAAGAGTGACTTTCTCAGTATAGCAATGCATCGATCAACTGTCGCTCACAAAGGTTTCTTTATTTTCCTATACTGTTATTTCACAGTCATATTTCCTAGACTTTATTCCCAAATGTTTAGTATTTTATATCTTGATTTTACTGTATTTCTGTGCTTTTTCAACCTTTTTCACAATAGAATCTTTTCTCACCAGTATCAAATGAATTTCTTTTTTCAAGAAAAGGGAAAAAAGTCTTTTCGAAACACCGACAGAATCTCATCAGGGATGACGACCTCTAAGAGACTCGTGAGAGTAGTTTTCCAAGCATTTTTTTGCCTTAAAAGAGTCGTAGACTTGTTGCAGGCAGAATGAATTGTACTTGAATATGCAAATAATTTTTCCTAGGGGCTCATGTTCATTCGGTTGTTACATCGACAGAAAGAAAGAAAAGCAAACAGGCCAACACATTAAGTAGGCAAATTGCATACGAATCATTACTAAGCTAATGCTATATCTTCAAGTCAAATATATGCAACCCGCACGATAAAATCACAAGTACGATGACTATCGTTTCGGAAGCAAATTGTGTCGCGAAACTGTGCTCATTTACTTATGCATCTTAAATGCCACTTTTCAATGCCTTACCTGATGAATTCATTTTTTCGCTTTCCAAAACGGATGATTCATTTTTTCGTTTCGCGATGGCTTGATCCTCGTCTGTGGCCGTATTGCTTGCCGTTGATTCCATTGTTATATCTTCAAATGGTTTATCTCTCCTATATAATCTACATTATAGAAGAACATATGTCATACAAAATAAAGACAAGTTTTTGTTGTTTGAACCGCTCAACTGCGTGTAATCTTTGTTTAAGCGTAGACGATGCAAATTGTAGATATTATAATTGTGCGCGTGTGTGTGTCGTGTAGGTGGTACAGCTAACTGATGAGTACACATGTGATATGACACAAGTGGATGATGCGTCTACAAGTGACATGAGTAAATCACGGTGACGCATTGCGACAGCGATTTTACTGTAACAGATGATGGTAAAACACAAAATGCACTTTTCGTTGTGCACTGCATTTCACTACCAGTGTGCATATCGAATTTATGGCTGCTGCTTAGATTAGTGAGAGTATTTTATTGGGAAAGTGGGCCTAATCGAAACATCTATCATTAAAGTCGCCATATCGAAAAAAATATTTAAGAAAAGTTTGGGATTTCGACCGTTTGAATTGTTGTAGCCACTCCGCTCTTTAAAAATTTCGAATCACTTCTTCATTTGAAGAACTCGCAACCACGACAGCATTAAAAGGCTTTTTCAGAAGCTTAGCTGCTATGTGTGTGTGAACAGTAACGGCAACAAGGCATCAGTAGTTTTCAATATTTCATCTATTTCATTTCTGACAGTTGGAATGTGTAGAAATACAAGCAGGGCATAATGCTCACCTGCGCGCGATTCATAAGTTCTTGAAGGACATGCTCCATAGCGATAGTTGAATCCTGAAAATGAAGTTTTTCTTCTGAAGTCGAGAGAAAATGGCTTGATTTTACCCCCAATCTTCACTACCCATATGCAGCTATAATCCGATTAATTGTAGAGTGCGCAGATGGACGGGAAAAGTGTTGGGCTGCAGATCTCAATACCCGCAGTTGAGGCCCTTGCTTGAAACCGCTTTAAAACAGAAGGCCTGAACTGCAGGCGATGAGGTGTTTGAAGAAACTTCACTTAGGTATTCTCTTCAAAGACCCTCGACTACTGCACTCATATGAATTCAAATAGTAGAATAGGGCTCTTGATGAAAAAAAAATGTCAGTTAAAACGCCATTTATAATTTGAACTTCTAGTGAAAAATATCGTAATAAACATTGATATTTGCGAAAAACAACAATATATAAAATAGAACTGGAGAGAGCAGCGAACCTCATCTTGCTCAGTCTACATGAGGTAAGCTAAATATGATGACTTTAAGTGATTACTCTGTAAAAATTTAGTGGAGTGTCTTCAAAGATTTTTCCACCGCAAAGTTGCTGCGGAAAACTCATAGAAAGAGCTAACATTTGCGTGAGAAAGTATCTGTGAAAATTATGAGTGAATACTTGAACGAAGGAGGTGAAATTTGAAATGAGTTAGTGTAACATGAAACTGCACAACAATCGACGAATGGGTCAACAAGAAGATATATTACATTTCCGTTGGATTGACGACTTGAAAAGCGGAAAACATTAATTGCAGAATGTATCGACGCTCCTGTGTGGAGGAGATTATTTCACTGGAAATGAATTTCTCCATGCAAAATCATTTCAAAGTCGAGCCGAAAATTATTTTGAGTGGAAAATGTGGAAAATTTTGCGATGATAAATGGATATGAGTCGCAATCCTTCGTGTTAGGTCTATTAAAGAAGCCTCTTATTGTAAGTTAATTGTCTGTTAGACTTAACGCGTTAAAATCGCTTCGTTTATATTGACTAAACCTAAGTAGATAGTTGAATTTGAAAAACTATCGTTTGAATGATGATTTTCCAATGAAAAATTGTTGAAGACCGATCCATCTATCCTTTTCAAATTTAGCAGCTTTCATTAGGCTATAAAAAATGTTCCAACTTTAAGTTACACAAGAAAGAAATTTGCCTAACAGATGAGAAAGCAAAAGGCTAAACAAAAAAAAAAATCATGACTTTTATTCATCATAATTTAAATGTGTAATGAAAATTCACATTTATTTCCTGTAGCGGAAGCAGCATTCCTCTCTAGAGGACTCTCAGAAGAGCTTTTCTTTCCAAATTGGGAAGTGTTTCTTTTTATTTTCAGGAGTATAAAATTCGAGTAGCGCACTTATCGATACTCTCAATGAGCGCATAATAGACACATTTTATAAAGCTGAAATTTGTGCTGAAAATTTCGAGAATATACATAGAGCGAAACTAATGGTGATTTTCCTTTCATAGCGAACGCCAACTAAGAGATATACTTTTATTGTTCAATGATCATTGTGAGCCTACTTTATCCAAGAATTTGCTACGTGCACAACACTCCAAAGCACAATAATTTTTTAGTTTGGAGCGATACTTAATTGAAGCCTAGAATGCTACCCGTATTTTTATGCACTTATTGCTCCAAATGTTATTCAAAAAAAAAAAATTTTTTTTTCTTTTCGAAAAATTCGCCCATTCGAATCAATTATGGAGTTGTAATTGCATTTAGCAATAAGTAACGATAAGAAATTTGCAACAATAATTTGCATCGTTAATAGAGGAAATGAATACAGCCAATATGCGTTAAGAAATGAACGTTGGCTATTAAGCGATTAGCATATTTGAATGAAATTGAAGCATTTCCACAAATTAACAAACTATAGAAGGTGATTCGAGACGTTAATCTACGTTAATTCAGGAGTGTAATTCACCAAAATTTAGCACAATTGCAAAATTCACTTTGTGCAAAAATATGCAAATTAAATTTGTTTTGAAAACATAACACCGCTGTAGAACAGAAACGATGTGGATGAGATATTTCAAAGCTCGCAATTCAGAAATAACAGCAAAAGTGGCAATATTTTGATGTCACATCAGACAACCCTTAGAAATCAATAAATAAATACGATTTTGTGCGGAAAAAAATAACGAACGTTGACCTTACTACGGTGGATTAGATTCTCAAAGCGAATTGATTTTTATAAAATACCGTATTTTCTTAGAAGACTATGGTACTGTCCGTTTCTGATGGGATTATCGTCCAATCAGTAAGAGCCTTCTTTTCATTTCAATTTCTACTAAAACAGGGTGCTCTATTTTTCTCAACTCCAAGAGAGTTTTATCATTTTAGAGCGCTCATCCCTATTTCAATTATTCCATTATTCCACTCGGTGATCGTCTATTCAAAGCGGAGTTCTACTCAAACTCAGTCTTCTTTATAAACAACTATATTATTCCCACTTATATCTGAATGTTCGCTTTTAATCAACAGTGTATTCCTCAATTGTTTTCTTCTCGTTATTAATCGCTATCATTACTTCAAAACAAGGAAGTGTCATCCGCTTATACAGATTTTGATGAGGACGACAGTTTTGGCAGTGAATAGTGACGAAGGGTTGGAAGGTGTCTACCGATAGTCCCACGAGCTCTGAAGTAGCATTTTTAAGTAGCACCTCTTAAGTGCTATTCATACGCTTTGTTTGGACATCACTGAGGAATGTGTTTCTTTTTTCGGAGTTATATAGAACCATTTGGAATTGTTCTCGTTGTCGATTGACATTTAATCCACCACTCTCAATCCACATTCATTCGCCTCCGTCTAATGGCACCGTTACAGTGCTGAGCGCATAAAATATTATACAAAACAACCCAAAAATAGCTTGAGAAATGCATATTTTATTGTTTCGTTATGTCACTCAAAGAGTGACGCGTAATAAAGCTAGGGTAATATTCGGAGATCAAAATGATACGAAAGACCCCGTAGAATTCGCTTTGATGATTAATTTGATCTAAATGAATCCTCAGGGCGATAAAGTGCAAACCTCGAATTCGTGAATTGTTTCAATGGGAGAAATTGGCGAACAAAAGAGGAATATACCCACTATGGGATGTTGAAGTAAATGAATTTAATTAATTAAATAAATAAATAAAGTGAAGTGCAAACGTTAAATGGGGAATGCACGGTTGATTATCGACAAACGCGCTATTCTATTTTAGTAAATATCATTTATATGGTGTCAACAATTTTAAAAATATGGTGATGTCTGCACACATATAAAGATAATATGCGATGCCTCCGTCACATCTTGCCTTCTAAACTGGGTGCATCAATAAAGTTTTTGCGTTAAAACCTATGAAATCAATCACAAACGAAGAGTTCATTCGTCTGAGAATCGATATACGAACCTCTAATCTACATAATCTGTCGGCGAGAAACTTTTGCTGCGGTGGGACAAGCGCGGCAAGTGAACACTGGATGTCCTCCTCTCTTGCCGACGAGGAT
Source organism: Ascaris suum (assembly GCA_013433145.1). Taxonomy (NCBI): domain Eukaryota; kingdom Metazoa; phylum Nematoda; class Chromadorea; order Rhabditida; family Ascarididae; genus Ascaris; species Ascaris suum. The sequence continues at coordinate 3,934,075 of CM024187.1, forward strand.
GTCCAGAATACGGCGACTACGATAAGCGATACTAGGGCCATCTAAACGTGCTGCCAATATGCGACGATGCTTATAAAGGGTTCCTGCATTGGTGCCACGCCTTCAATTCACCTGAGTGCCATCCTCTGGAATCGCGTGACGGTACAAACCTTCGTGTTCCGTTGAATATTGAGCTACTCTCAAATCCTGAACACCACTTAAACTGATTGAAAGTTAGATATTGCGTTTGCCGATTTTTTCGATCATCATACGATTTGCTGTCACTTATTCACATTCCTCATTTACGGCTAACAAAGTGCTACTCATCAAGCACTATTTACTTTCATCCTTTACAATAATTTAAAAGTATGAAATGTAGGTCAGATATCGATAATAACGGAGTGTTTCGAGGAGAAAACAAACACCAACTTTTGATTAATTAAAAAAATTTCTCGCTGAATTCTCACAAGCGAGCGATACTGCTCTTTCCATCATATAAAAACGAATTGGTGAGGAAAAAAAAAATTGCTTCAATGAAGAGTGAAATATGCTTACAGAAACGAAGCTAATGCAATTCACAAATTATGAGAAGTTACCGCATAACAAGAGGGTTTCATCGACTTTTTCCGCAATATTTTAATCGTATGCTGAAAAAAAAAAATGAAGTCACATACAGTGTTGATGATTTTTGCTCAATGTTTCTAAATTATGGCCAGCATCTCGGAGACTCGATATGATCTCTTCTGGATGTCCGGATGTCACAGCTCATTTCAACTGCTAATAGATCACGATAAGAATGCGCCTAACGATTGAATTACATGCGGTATTATTTTAGTGTTTTACATAGGAAGAGATCCATCATTGAGCTAACTGGAAGATCAATTGAGCATGATTAAAAGAAAGCTTTTCATTTGAAAAAGAAAATCGTCTAAAATTCCACTCGAATAAAACCATTCAATATGCCATAAATGAAACAAGAATCATTATCACTGACAACAAATACATCGTGAGAAATGGATTCTGAATCTAATGATGAGAAGAAGTTTCTACAGCGAGGGACTCCATATTGTTCAGTAATTCGAAGAAGAATTTAGCAATTATGATAATGTATTTCTTTTGCCATATTCTTGACTAGAAAAAGCTATTATTCCAACAAATATGTGGTATGAAACATAAATTCCTTGCATTCAAAACTCCGGCTGTTATTGAATGACCTTCGAGCTGTTTCTAAGGAATAAGCTGTTACTTTCTTTCCTTTTCCACTTATTATAGTAAATGTGTGAATAAAACGTACTCGTCAATATATTGTTCAAATTAAAACGTTATTTCAAGTGAAAGAATTTGTCTACAATTGGATCATGATGGAACTTCCTCCCTCCGCTTCCTTCTTCTTCTCCCCGTCTCCAATGAATGATTTTTTTAGGCGTAAAGGAACAAACTCAGATAGGAAGAAAAAATACTTAGGTGTGCAATATCTGAAGATAGGTGCATATAACATACGATCGAAGCATGAGAAATGCATTCTTTCTCAGGAATTGTAAATAACAAGTGATCGAACGGCGTTCGTTTGCATGTGAATATATTCCATTCCATTTAGTCCGCTTCCTAATACGACCAAAAAAGTAACATCACGTTAACATAACGGCTCTACAAGAAGCTGAGCATCGACAATATGCAAATTTTTTCGAAGTTTTTTTTAAGAGAAGCAGACTTATATTAGCTATCCTTTAAGAAATGCCTAAGACATTATACACACTTCTCAAAACGTAGGTTTCAAACAAGACTTTAGTAGATTCTTTTAAAACTACCAGAAAGTATGCTTCTATTGCCTATAGTGTCCACATAACGTACCTTATAGACAACATGAAGCATATTTGCCGAATGAAAATCTGAGCTGATGTCAGCATAGTTGACGTCAGGTAAACTTAGAACGAAGTAGCTCAGGCGGGTCTGATGCTGATAACATAAGTCCAGATGGGTTTAGAACTTTCTGTTCGGTGCCATTGTTTATTGGAAACTCTCAACATTTCTCGACTGAGGCACACAACGTGTGTCCAGATCGCAATAATGAAGCAGTAGGGATACTATTCAACTCTTATCCACCCTTCTCGAACACATCAGCATCTTTTCGCCTCGCCGTTCTAAAGCCACCGTCCTTTTGGTCGATTTCGCAACAGACGTTGCATTTGTGGCTGTGAACTGCTAAGACAGAAATTTTATAGCATCGTACAACGACCATAGTCTGGGACTATTTAATTCTTGGGCCCACTTTTCGTTGAATTAGTTGACCTTGATGCCTTTGGCCTCGAATCGCTTGTCGGCAGCGCGTTTCATTCGGGATTGCTAGCGATTCCCGTTTCGATCATACTCATGCCGACGAGCAGATTATCGAATCGTTAAACTCTTCCCATAGCCATCTTTATTCTCTCCGCCAACTATGCTCTAAAGACAGCATCTCTAGATGCCTGAAGAGGGCACACAAATACGAAGCAATTCAATTCGTCAGGCATAAAACAGAATAGTTGGAATCACTCGCACTCCTTGCGGCCGTGGCAGCATATCTGCTGCAGACGTCACCAGCCTTTTGGTCAGCTTAAGCCACTGGTGGCGAATACTGAACGACAAGAATTGTAGGCCAAACAGGTCGTTTAGAAGGCGGTCACCTTGTGTGCACTCCAGTTCACGGCGACTTTTCGGGAGAAAAAGTCACGGACTTGTCACACATAGAATTATGCACTTTGCGCAGTAAGTAGCGGATTTTCGTCAACATCCTCAACCTATAACGTTTTATCCTCATCCTTAACCTGTCGAGCATCCAAACCTATATCTTCCTTGAACAGCTCCTCATAACGTTCGAACCAAGCATCAAATGTAACGCCACCCTCTGGTACACAGACAAATTTTGTGGATTATTGGTTGGCCACTCCGCTATTGTCAGCAATTTATGTACAGACACATTCGGCGTTTAAATTGTCATTACTCAGCAAAGCGGGGAACATTCAGCTGCCTCGGCTGGTTAGGTATCAAAAGCTCACCACACATGCTAGCGTCGCCTGAGCAAAATAGAGAATGGTGCTTCATTTATTAATCGGACAGCAATCCATCTCAGTTTACATTTTCGGGTGGAAGTGAAGACCGTAGGTAGTAAAAAGTGCCCATCAAAATGGGGCTTCTCATCGACTTATGCAGCGCACTGCTAGAACTGAAGATGAGACCATCTTCAATTCTTACATTGCACATTTTTTGCAACGTTTGTTTCTACATATGCTAATTTCCCACGCAGATATACGAAGAGAATGACATAGCTTTTCGTTTGACTTGCAGGTTTTTTTCCCAAAAGGGTTTCACGAGTTTTTTTTCGGAAAGACTTTTGCAGGTTTCTCCTAGCAAGATTTTTGTTTCTTCTTGCAAAACTTTTGCACGTTTTTTCAAGAAATACTTATGCACGTTCTTCCAGCAAAACTTTTGCAGGTGCCGTCCAGAAAGACAGACTTGCGCAAAAATTCGCTGGATGCCATGACGCTAATAGACATAAGAAGTAGCTCCAGTCGATGCAATTTCACACGCAAGTGCAATTATAAATGAGGCAAAAGAGTTACTCAAGCAAAGAAATCAACGCAATTCGCGACGCTCTTCCAATAATATAGCGGAAATTCTGTGAAAGTGCAACAGGTAAAACACAACGTCACCCCAAACCAACAAACGAAGCTATTTTCAAGCGTCACCTCACTTCAAACTTTGCTGTTAAGTTACCATTTTCCAAACATAAATCACTAGTTGAGGTGTATTTAACAAGGACTATCCTAAAGCTATGCTAAAATGTGCGCAGCCATGTAAACTGCTAAAATATGGCATCAACGACTCATCAATAAAAGTAACACATGCACCTTTTTCACACATCATGTTCGCAGTGACGGGTAAGAAGATTACCTCATAGAATTGGTCTAAGGTGACATATGGTAATGCACTGCTCACCACTCTCAACATCTCTGCGGTCTATGTGATGATGCTACCAAAAGCTGTCGTCTACTTCATATTTCACGCATAACTTAAACGAAGCACCTTCGATTATCTAATGCTTCGTACAAACTATGAGTGCTACACGCTTAGGCTAATTACGTCACTCTTTACTGCTTAGCTTGTTGAGCTATTAATTACGTCATTTCTCACCGAACTGCCCAAAGAAAGCAACTGTTCCTCATCATTTGCATATGATGCAAAAACTCGACTCAAAGAAGGAATTGAACTCGAGTGAAACAGATCACATTTGCCGACAATGAATCTTTTCTATTCGCTGATCGATTGACGGACCACCATTCAGCGATAGTTGCTGAAGAAGGATTAGGTTGTGCGAGCTGGAAGAAAACTTTCTTGAAAAATAAATGCAAAACAGTAACTCTTTGCATGTGGCATTCAGTTATACCAATATCTCAATGAAACGGGCAGCATCCCCTTTCTGCCTCGAATGAAAATACCTCAAAAGCCATGTTTCACACAAATCAGCACGCTCTTCTTGGCGAAAGTAAAGCCATCAGTACGAAGCCGTAGAGTAGGCGCTTATAAATGTGCCTTCAGGTTGGCGACACACCTAGAATATTGCCTCCATCCTCCTGCTGTACTATAACATCACCGAGGTCATCTCAGACATGCTGACTTCTACCGACTTCACAGGTTTAGCTCCACTTCCACCTCCCGCTCGCTATTTTGCCCACACCCGAACTTCATTCACAGTAAAAATCCCTGCCGGTTCAACCGGTTACTGCATATCGGAGCGAAGCACGCAAACGTCGAACAACAAGTAGTCGTTATAATTCAAAATGCCCTCATGAACGGGATTTCGGTAGTTAACTGTCAATGGTAGCAGTATAAAGTGAGCTTCTAGAAACTACTTAAAAATGTAGCTGTCGACAATAAACGACGAAATTTATGTAAACTCTTCAGTGCCCATAACAACATAAAAACAGCCACTATTACAACATGTAGATCATTTATATCAATGAGGGCAAAATTACGCATAAGACCCGCATAGCAACATCAAACAAAGATCAGTTTCAACCTAGCAGTATAAAAAAAGATTTCCCGTGTTTCCAGACGACCCGTTTCAATATTTACCCTGCACATGAGGTTAACCTGTACAACAAGGTTTTGTACTTGGAAGGTGCGCTATCGCGAAGTGTGTGTGCGTATGCGCCTTTCGGAGACTTGCATGCGACCTCAATTCCAGTACCCACTGCATCCATAGTCGCGAAATTTGAAAGATATGATCGAAACTATTGGATTATCTTCCGTATTAACTTTTAAGTTCACCCACTCATCAAATTCTAAATGAGTTGCAAGAACTTAAACATATTCAAGAATATGGATATACACTGGGCCAGGAAGATGAACTTTTTTTTAAAGATTTCGTAGAGTAATGAAATCTGTGAAATATGAAGAAATGCATTTGGTAACTATTATGTAATTAGTGCGGCTGCAAAAGCCCTTTGGCGCGCTTTCCCACCCACTAAATTGGGGAAATTGCAACGCATTCAACATGCTGGTAGGAAGTGCAACAATATAAGGCAGGCTTACCATGTGCAACGAGGTAAATTATATGCCCAAACGTAAATAAAACAACGGTATATGATAGCAACAGTGACAACCAGCGTATGCGCCTAAATCAAAAACATGACATGAATTCACCTGGTAGAAGGCAGAAAGTAAGAGAAGAGAGGAGGGAATTTTTCATGGAGATTTGATGGAAAGGCGAAGAAGAAGAACAAGTGGTTATTATACTGCCACAAGCGTTATTCAAACGAATTAGAAATCGAAATCGTTCTCTGTGATACGCACGTAGGCCTGCTTCTCAGCCGGAGTCATCTGACGCACGAGCTCGGGTGTCACCTCGTCCAGGTAGTAGCGTCTGCCACCAACACTAATCATCTCCTCTTCGTCCGATTCTTCCGAGCTCACATTCTCTTCCGTGTGTACAGTTTTAGGTTCAGGTTCTTCCGCAACATGCGTCTCCTGAAATCATGCCTCGAAAACTCCACCTCCGCGTAAATACAGAATCAATCCAAAGACGACGCTTCACTTGCATGTTTTAGCTGCGGGGCTTTTTCGTATAGCAGTAGAGCACTGCATATAGCGCAAGATCTCCCATAGGCATCATGATTACATACAGAGAGATCCAAGAAAACAATGCATTAGCGACGTCTGCTTATCGTTGGTAGTTTTTTGTTGTTCAGTACAGTTTTACCACGCCTGCAAGTTCATCTCACCGCCAAAAGAAGCGAATCAGCGTCGAGTTATGTTAAGAGGAAGCACCTAAGCAAACCTGTTCAAACTCTTCGATGAGGAGACTGTCAATATCATTGTTCACAGGGGTCGCCACTGGCAATTCCTCTTCCGCCACCTCAATCGGATTATCCACTAAATCTGCGAAAGCTCTCTGTACCTGTTCGTCCACCTTAAAGGACAACCTCGCGATGAAACAGTTCAATATGCAACAAAACCTTACAGTTATATACAACAGTTGAACATTATTTACAGCTTTAAAATACGTTTCAGTGAAACAAGTGCGCTGTAAAACGTTCAATTTCCTAATACCAAAATTTGGAAACCTTCCAACTTCTGCTAACAGCTAAAACCTTACCAAGTGAAATGATGAACATTACACTTACATCAAAATGGCACAGTCCCGATATGCAAGTGCCTAACACATGCGCTTTGCGAACTACGCATTGCTCTTGAAAGTGCCAATCAAAAAAGCCCCATGATTAATCAGCGATGCGAAACAGAAAGATCTGAATTTGAAACTAGCCCCCCCCCCTCCTCCTACCAAAAAAAAAACATTTCACCGACATCATATAAATATGACCGATTTTTCAAAAAGAAAAACAAGTTTTGTAAAAAATGACAGGAAAAATGTGATGGCTTTACCATCTCCACCACCTATATCCACTGATATTTGGCAATGGAAGCACGGGTAATCGTTATCATGAATGAATGTCACAGACTGTCAAGCACTGCATTATGCGCCATTATAGAGCATTTCAAACCTGCTTAAATATTTGTTGTCTGCTGTCGACTAGAAGTGATCAATCACTCAGTTACGAAAATCAAATCCTATTGCTTATAAACTTGACGTTTATGTTTCATTGAAGGAGAGGTGAATGTATTCCCTAAAAATTCCGCCAAATAATATAACAATTACAAACGTCCTAAATCTGTGAAAACAAGTCGTTTGTTTTTGACTGTAATGGGAGAAGGGGGATAAGGTGAAATATTTTCAACTTACACTCTTAGACGAAATGTTCTTCTGATGGAGAAAAGACATATTCGAATTTATATGGCATTTAGCGCGGTCCCTCTAAAAAAATGAAGGAAAACACACTGGAGCTGGCGTAGGTGAGGAGAGTTGATTCTGCAGCCAAGGTACTGCTTTCTTCTCTTCAGTTGTCGGAACTTCACTTTCTCCTTCGATGCTCACTGTTATACCTTTCTCGTACATCGTTGTTGAACGGGTTGCCGTCGTATGTCCACCGAAAGCACGTTCACCAACACGCAGAACTTTCCTCTCTACTTCCGCTAAATATAAAAACACCATAAATTACGAAAAAGTAATACTCTCCTCTCCTACCGCTGAAACCTAAGAAGCCAGAGCTCATGAAAGTATGTAACTGCATATCAAATTAGTACCTACACTGGGAAAGGTTCTATCAATTACTGTCAATATTCAGCGGTAAAAAACGATGACGCCGCATTTGTTGCGCTTTTTTCGGGGATCGGTCATAAAGACCCCTTATGTGCAAATTATTCCACACAGTTACCGTGAAAGAACCTCAAAAACCTCTTGCTTGTCAGATCTATCACTTATTATAAAATAAGGCCCATCATTTACATTTGTGCTTTCCTGCATATCCCTATACGTTCTACAATCGTGTGAATCCTCATCACTATTGCAAAATAAACACTTATTCATTCATTCATTCGTGACGGGAAATGCTCGGAAAAGTGAAACAGAAACTGAAAAAGCAAGCAAATACCAATTGCCCTGCATGATCAAAAGAATAGATGAGGAAACAATCAAAAACGATTGGAAGGTTTCTCTATGAAAAATCGCCCCCCTCCATTTTTGCACACATTTTTGAAAAAAGAATTTCAGTTGCACGCCTAACCCTCCAAATAAAGTAAGTTAATTCAAAATTCAAGTAGTGGTATGGAAGAAAAGAATATTATTAGTCCACAAACGAAAATAAAGAGAATCAGTAACGAACCCTCAGATGGAACGTTATCGATCATCTTGATAGGAGGCTCAAGAAGGTGTGGAGCCAACCGAAAACCATCCAAATTTTGAATCATTGCAAAGAGGGGTGCCATTTGCTCATTAAAACGAGCCAACGATGACCTGTAAAGAACAGTACATGAGGGTAAATAAATTCTAAATTTGCGTAAAAATAACTATGATCTAAATTAAGAACATTCTGAAATTGTCCTCTTCACAGAAATCATCATATAAAATTTCAAAGAGTGTAAACTTCAGCATCGAAATATTTTCGAATCGATTGACTGCTGCAACAGTAAAAATTACAAAAGAAGGTTTGAAACATGTAAGTGTTAGATGCCGATCACAACTGATTACAACCACTTCTCGCTTAGTGGCGCGTAAACTCAAAGGGAAATACGATGTCACTTCTCCGACTAAGTGATTTTTATGCCTCTCATCAGATGTTCATCATGCTTGCAGACAATATGTAGCTAACATTTCAAAATGAGGAAAAAGGGAGCACTTCAGAACGCTGAAAGGGTATGAGACTGCCATCACTCTTTTTTCTCCCTTTCCCACCCCCTTCCCCAAGCTATGGGGATGTTCAGGTGGAGAAAATTCTATATTTTTTATAATAGAAACCGTGTCTCGTCGGTGGGGCCAGTGGTTTCATCGGGCTCCACAAGCTCCTGACACCTCCAGCATCTCATTTCCTGCGACAATGGATCGAAAATCTTATCCATTTCCATCGCGTCGTAATGGTAGTTGCAGCCAGAGCACTTGTATGACGCCTTGTGCACTTCATCTTTATCTTTAACCTCAAGTCGTTGTCTAAAAAGGCAGCAATATCTTCGATTAGACATCTCTTAAGCCCGGTTAGACATTCTTATCACCTTCACATGTGCCCGATTAGGCTATCACTGATTATCAGCCGAATAAATAATAAATACAATTATGCAAATTAGAACCCACATCAAATATGCATCAGCTTGTTAACTTCCCTATTTATATCTGCGATCATGACAGTAAAAGGCAGGAAAAGAGAATTAATCCTTCCTTCCACTATTCTTACCTTCCTATAAAACATGAAACAGACGAAAAATGCATTTGAAAAAACTTCAGGAGGTTCTATCAGCAAGAAACTCTCAATGAGTGTTTAAACGCTAAAAAATTGCTCAATAAGTTCAGCAACTTTCCTAGCCATCGTGCCTACAACGAGTGCCCCAGTTGAACAAACACGAAAGCCAACAATAAAAGTTCTGCGTTCCAAAGGAGAACCGTTATATAATAGCTAGCTAACCGTTTAACCCAGAAAAGAAACCCATTAGGATTGCAATACAGAAATCTTAAAGAAATTTCATTTTACGATTGAAAAAAAAAAACGCAGAGACAGCGAGCGGAAGCAAACAGAATTACTTTCCTCCGTCTCTTCCGTCCCCTCCCCTGCTCTCTCACTCTTAGACAAAACAGCAATCGGCAATACGTCCTACCAAAAGGATACTTGATCAGTATGACTTTCAGTCCATTAATGCATATCTTACGGACCAATTTGCTGTGTACTTTCGAATGACAATAATCTAACGGAAGCCCTATTCCTGTTCGTCCATTCCGGTTGCTACCGGAATATTACATACGTCAACCAGATAGTTTAGCTAACTGAAAGTGATGAGAGTTTAGCTAACTGAAAGTGATGCGTGTTTGGTGACATCATTCGACGCGAACCACCCATGAAGAGTTGTGTGAACCCCATAGCTTTGCATAAATGCTTCGACCTCTCAGTCATACCTACAAGAATGGGGCTACAAAGAGAGAGATCTAAGGAAGAGACAGAGATGAGCACCAGCACTACTGGCATCACTGAATGCAGAGGATGCACATCCTAGAAGGTAAAAAAATCCCATAATCAAACCTCATATGATCAATTTTATATTTGGCCACGTTAAGCATTGCTCGATAGTTGATGTGGTAGTAGCTGACTTTACGAGTACGACCATCCACTTCCTCCGAAACGATCCGCTCTTTGAGGATTTTGTCAACTTTGAGCTGAACAAGGATCTGAAACAACTCCGATCGGATCCAACTCTGAACCAATTCTGATCAGAAAAGGCCCCAATCAAAAATGTTGCAAAAGTCTTTCGACACAAGCTTTAGCAATAAACATTTCTTCCATCACTCCTACATTCATACATTACGATCTACGCAAATAACGCACAGTATTCATGATGACGGTTTCTGTGATGAGGCAACGCATCTGCGTGACGCATCGACGGCTAAGTGGACAAAAGCCAGAATATTAAGGATCGAGACTCTCTCTACATTTCAGGAGTCTCTCTCCATCCTCTTTCAGACAGGAATTCAAGGGAATCTGTTTGGTCGAATATGATAGCAAGAAACGCTCAGTTGATAAAAAACGGCGAACGTGAACGACTCACTCCACGAAGGAAACGCTGATCAAATTTAATGATTGCACGCAAGTCATCCTCCTTGATGCATGTGTTTTTCTGTTATATTCCATGACAACGTAGTGTTCACGTCCATAAAAAGCCTTTGCGATAATCAGTCCGAGGCTGCAAACAAACTAAACATAATAACGAAGAACGTTGAGGAAGGCAGGGATGAGAAATAAGTTTATTCAATAAAAATGAACTAATGATGAGAAATAAGCTAAAATTCATCAATATATATCATCCAATAAAGCTTCCAACACTATTAATATAGTTCAAAGAGGCGAAACGATTCGCATCCCTAATATTTTGAAATGAGCAGCGATAAAGTGAGGGTGAGGAGCTCATCAAAAATTGAAAAAGAAAAAAAAACAGCCGCAATAAAGACAGAGAATATTGCAGTTCGATATAAATGTAGTTTCGCTCTACGAAAGTCTAAACTAATCACTATTCAAATCAATCTCTAACAAGAGCATTAATATCATAAACATTTAAATCATTTAAAAAAATGACAATAAAAACTGAAATTAAATTCAGTTATGCTGACGAATTCCACCAAAATCAATGAGTCGATATTGTGGATAAAAGAAAACACAATCACCTCAAATTGTGCAACTGATCGCATGACTATTCAGCAATAAGAGCTATATTCTTCGCGTATAAGCAGCATTTACTTTCGATCGTTTGCCTCCCTTTTCTCTCTCTCCAGTCCCTTCCCCTCCTCCTCTCCGCTCTAACATAATTCCACTAATATAAAAAAGATTAAACGATCTAATAATCAAAAAAAAAAAAAAAAATCACATACCCATTCTCTATGACAATACAAACTATTTACTGCTTAACGAAAACTGTAAGCAAGCTTTCCGATCAAAAAAAAACGTGTGTGGTGAGATATTCGGCTGATATAAAAAGAACAAAGCAAAATATACCGCATTAAGTCTGGGGGAAGTTCATCGAGTACACTGCTCTTTGGTTCATCTTCTTTTCGCTCATCACGCGCGATGTCGGACATAGCGTTTGAACGACTCCCTATTCTTTAATTTAAATGTGTGCCTATTAAATCTGCCTAAAATTGGCATCAAAAACAAACAATTACGAAAAAGGTTCCATTGGAATGATTATGACCACAACTGCAGCTACTATTTTTTCGCCAGCTAACATAATGCAAATAACTCAATTACTCTTCAATCAGCAATCATCCAGTCGGCCAGCTACATCGAATAGCATTTTAATCCATATAGGTTGACGACTGAGAGGAAATGAAGGTGGGTGAGGTTCTCTTTCGTTATGAAACAATGGTTGATGTGGAAACTCAGGAATGGGAATGGAAATGAAGATGAAGATTGCATTTATGGTTTCATAAAAATGCGGGACGTTTTCAAAAATAGTCAATTCTAAATTCATATTAACGAGAATTTAAAATTCATGAAAAAAAAAGAAAGGCCACAACCATTTCAATCTATTTCTAGATCATCAAGTCTAGAAAACTGATATATTCGATGAAGCATATACGATTAAATATTGATCAAATTATAAGGCTAGAACCCCATTCAAAATTCATCGTACAATACTCAACAATCACTTCTCAGCGATTTATTTCTCTACTCCGAATATGAAATGAATAAACTCAATAAAAAATTTTTACGAGTGATACAAATTGCAGTCGTATTTCAAAACATTAAACATAGTGAAAATCGACACACAGTTGATACACATTTTTACGATGAGAAATCCCTATATTTTCGTAAAAATCAATAATTTTTTTCATTGGTGATTTCAATCAAAAAGAAAAAAAAAACTATTTAAAAAACGCTTCGATTAAAAAAAAAATCAAACTATTATCCTTTTATTTCAAAAGCAAATTATAAATTTCGCAATTTCTATAGTAACTTTAATTTTGCAACCGAATGAATTTTTTTAAAAAATTTCTCTGCGATTTTCTTTTTCTTTTTTTTTTTTCGTGGAAATTTACTCACACATCATATGACAAATAAATATTCACAAAATAAAATGAAAAATGCATAGATATATTATAATGAAACCTGACAGAAAACAATATTGATACGTAAAAGCAACGCTGAATAAATATCTTCGAACGTATGCTTGCAAGAGCGCAAACGTTGACGTGCAATAAATCAATGAGCAAACTTCGTAATACACTAGTGGGTTGGCGAAATAAACGCTAATAAACATATTATAAATCGCCTAAAAATAGTGCATTTATGTTAAAGCAATGGTTCATTCGACTATCAACGTCTAATAACAAACAATTACCTAGCATAATCACAATTTATTACCACTTAATCAATGTACCTGAAAAGGTAAACATGAGGAATTTTCAACAACAAAACTTACGAAATAACAAATATCACAATCTGCGATAGACCGGCTATCATAAAACCCATATCACAGAATCAAAATGAAACTCACTTCCATTTGCAAAAAAAGGTAGTTTTAAGAAATGGGCAATTGGAGGCAATATATATTTATAAGACATTCAATAAACAACATTCCACAATATACAGTGATAAACAAAAACAATCTGATATACGCATATGCTGTGCTTTAGACAAGTACAATTCATTCGAAATTTCGAAGAATCAAGTATGTCAAAAGGAAAAGTTTGCAAAGATATATGGCTGTCAATAAATTAAGAAGAAATAGCTGGTAATAAGATCTCAACGCCAAAAAACAACACCTACAGTCGCCTCATATTTGCCATGAAAGCATCCACTAATAAATGCATGATATCTAAAATGCGGATATGCTCTCCTCTCGCAAATATTTTTAAAGAAAATGTTGTGCATATCTATTTCGGCTAAAATACGCTCATCTCGTAGTTCCATTGCACTTTAAATTTTTCTCTGAGAAATTTTGGCAGCAATTCAAATGCCGAATTTAGCAGAAGAAAAAGAGCTCTAAGCAATGAAACGTGACAAATGAAATGTGATCTTAGTGAACCGCAAAGATGGAAAAAATTCTCGCACCTAAGGATCATCAGTACTACACTTTTCCTAAACATTTCGGAGTTTGTGTGCACTGAGTACAATTTCCTGCTTTATTTTATGATTCTTTCTCTGAACTTTCGTAATGCGGAGATAGCGTTTCCAATATTCCTTGATCAATAACGATTAGCATAAATCACACCTTGACTATGCGTCAATTACCATAACGAAGATGGTCAGTGTGTATTGCTCACCACTTGCTGAAAAAGAGCGAGTAGCAGTCGACGATGTTCATCGGTTCCTATCCACTTGACAAATTCATCTATCGTGACTCCACCAACCAATTGTTGCACTTTCGCAGCCAGAATCGTTTTGTCGCGATCGGAAAGTTGTCGCAATGCATCGATCAAACTCTACAATTGACGCGGAATGCAGCATTAAATCCCTCACATCAACATTTACAGTGTTATTTAGTTGAACCTCATGTGATCGAAATAATTACTCAACAACTACTAAGCAATAGGAAATATATAAGAACAACGAAATTCCTAAACTAAAAGAGGGTAAAGGATGGTGGATGACTGCAAGAAGTTAAACGTCACTTCGTTTTCGGAAGAAGAGGCAATAAAAGAGTCGAAGAGAAGCTACAAACTCGTCAGAATGCAGCAGAAAACCAGACTTTTTTGAACAGAAAGCCATATTAGACTTCTTCAAATTCTGAGGGAGAGACTGGAAGCACTGAAAACACGAATTACATTATTTTCACTGAATGCTTTTAATTTGGCTGTACATCCCACCCAAATACTTCAAATTTACGCACATGTTTTCTTATAGAATCATTAAGTACCAATGATTGTCTATTCAACCTTAGACCTTCGAACTGGATTAAAAAGATATAAAAATATATACCAAAAATTCAAGTGGTACGCAAACGAATAAGCAAGGTTCAACATAAATGACGAAAAATAAAGGTGGAAAATGAGAGGAAGCTAACATCATATGGATCCGCTCTGGTATAACCAAGTACAGCACCAACTACTGTTCCAACAAGAGCACCAGCCGGTCCTCCAATAATCCCTCCAGCTACGGCACCACCGGCTGCATAACCGGTTTGTCGTGCTATACCAGCAACTGTTTTTCGCAGATCATGCGAATCCGAGATGATGTCCAACACATGGTTCACGTAATGCACAGAGGCCATAGCAACCTGCAAATAGTGCATCCGATCGACGCAATGGATGAGAAAGGTTGATCGACGTTCACAACATTTAACTCTACCATCAAGTAGAAAAAGCAGCCTTAAAATGCAGCAAGCTTCAAGATGTCTCGTCTCTTCAGGATGCTCAAATAGCCAAGGACTCATCAAGAGAGATAACGAATACGATATCTCTAGAAAGTCGAAAGCTTTCACCCTAAGCGACTTCCTTCCTCCACTTGAACTCTCTTTCCAGTCACATGCTGCATGTCGAATCAACATCGAAAAACTTTTCGATTTTCCTGCATCTTCATGCTTGGACCCCTCTTTTTCTTTCATGAAGAGGTCTGACATCCATTCACAACGGCTTTTTGACGACGACGTCGGGCATCCAACTACCTCCTTCAGAGTTCCGACTATCACTCCCGCTATTTTGATCCTCTCAAGCGCACTGATGATTACACTCTCGCGGAAAAAGCGCATATTTCGACTAGCGAACATTAAGTCTAACAAGTGCATGTTCCAGTTATCAGAGTTGGAAATAAGAAGCAACGTACACAAATGCCGCCGCTGGTGAGCATTCTGGAGGCACATGCGCACAGATGATGCATCTTCCCACCTTCCAACCTCAACAAAAAAACATCATCGACGGAACAAAAGAAGTTACCGTCGACTTCACTAAAAACAGACAAACAGGTAATACCTACTCGTGCAACAACATGTAAAGCTTTAAATAGACGCCCCACCGCCCTCGCTTCATCATCGGTGTGTTCGTCTCTCTTTTTCGAAACTGTCTAACGATAGCGTTGCGAACGTATGAAACAAAATCGTTAAGGACACGTTGCTCATGTTTGCCATCGCCTATAATCGGTGCAAACACGAATTTCGCCCTCGGGCAACCTTATTCACGCAAACTCCTCTGCGCTATATTCGTTCTAAATCAAATTGGGTGCTGCAAACCATGAGCGACTGCAAACGGGTTCATATCTTCCATGGAGATATTAAACGGTTTCAACAGGGATAGGGACATTTTCATCCGTTTATGCGTGTCTGTCCACTGTTATTTGTTTTCGTCTTTAATGACGACCAAATGTTTCCTGTATACACCTGGTGTTTATTACATTGGCTTAAATACTGTTTCCTGCGTACTGGGCAGAATAACGACTTCAATGCGATATATACTACAAAATACCTGGCATAGCAAAGAATTTGCGACAATTTGAACAAACTCTGTCGAGAATATACTAAAAAAAACCAGCATAGCAGTGAAAACAGAAAATAATAAGCACACGTTAGAAAAGAACGTGAAATTGTTGAGAGGATGCACGTAAATATATAATTGTAGGCATTTGACTAAGAGAAAACCTCAGCTATAAAACAGGAAAGGTAGACCTGATGTTCACCTTTTGATGGGTATGGTACGAGAAGGGGGGGGGTTGCGGTGGTGGATATGATGTTTTGTCGATTAAATCAGTGGAACCATGGAAATAAGGTGAATTAACGCGACTCTCAATGCTTCAGCCGCAGTCTCCCAAGCCGTAAACAACGCAAGTTATTGGATATGTTTTGCCTATTGAATCACATCTATCAGTTCTTTTTTTATGTTCTGCAAAAATTGTGGGTATATCTAAGCGATAAAAATGCACAATGATTTTACAGGATTATTGCTCGAAAAGATGCAAAACAGTTCAAAGAACAGGTATAGTATATCCTTCTCAAGGAGGGTAAAGGTAAACATTGTTTTTCCTGCATTATTTACGGTATTTGAGACTGTGTGTTAATAAACGTTCTTCACATATCAGCTAGAGCACTGCTTTCTATGTTGCAAGTTGTATGGCGTAATATGATACCGGTCTAGAGCAACCAGACACAACATGGTATGGCACAGTTGGTTTTGGAAAATGTTCAACACAATACAGAACACCGGTCCAATACACGGAATCCACAAAACACCTGCATTAAATAACATTGGAGCAGCCATTCAGGTATTCCAACCCACCTACTCCATTGAACAGTCTGCATTCTCGTCGATCTTTGCCCTCCAGTTGTTAGGGAACGAAGAACGGGCGCAAATGTTTTCTGCATAGGAATCCTTTTTCATTCATTACCACCAAACAGGCGGGAGCAGGAAAAGAGAAGTTGCCTACTTTTGGATGGTTGGGGGGGGGGAGGGGAGAGGGAGGTGAAAAAGACCGTTGACAGAGTTTTCTCAGTAATAAGGAAAAAGCGAATATTGAATTCTGCTCGAATATTGAATAAATTCTAGTTTGATGGTTGATTTCCTAGCAAACATAACAAAACCGGAAGAGACGACTGGCAGCTCGAAAAGACAGGCGGAGACGCAGAGCGGGTGAAATCTGGCATGCCCACTTGGTAGTGATGAATCAACTCCTGTTATGCAAAATACCGAATCAAAAGAGCCTCAAAAAACTGTTGTCGTTACTCAATGTTCTTTGGGAAAAGGGTTGTTTCTGTTGACTGCATAAGTGTGGCCGGAAGTGCGGTGGAGCCCCGTAGTTCGACTTCGTTCTTGACGAACCGCTTGTCCATTCGTATATGAGAGGAAGTTTTTCGGTGATTTGCATATCCGCGTTCGTCGTTGCTGACGAAGTATGACTTCGAACGTCGAAAATACTCGCTGAGAGAACATACCGCATTTTGGCTACAATTAATTATAGTGCCCAATAAAACTTGTAAATAGATCAACTCAAAGTAGTAGTTGATTTATCCCTAAACTATAGAAAGATCAAATCGTAAGCAAAAATTTTACAACTTTATTTCGGTGCACTTTGTGTTGAGATGAGCATTGCCTTCTTTTTTTTCGTCCATATCTGCGAAGAGCGTTATTGAAGTTTGACGTGGTTGCGCGTTGCGGTCCTATTTTCTACGAATTGTTGTTGCATAACGGGGATCATTAAATTCTTCACAAGTGGTGTCGCTATTGTTTCTTGTTTATGGAAGTTCGAGTTTCGCATCAGCGGAGTGTTCCTCGGCGCTCTTCCACTCCTTTTTTTTGTTTTGATGCTAATTCGGCATCATTTCTATTTTCTTTTTAACCCCGTTGAGAGAGATCTTTCGTTTTACATCCATATTTAAATTCCTGTGAACATGAGCGTTGATCTTTTTGTTTGTTTGTTTTTATGTGTTCGATTTTATCCTCAATTTCGATGCTTGCCTTCGTCGATATTTAAGGTAATTGCTCATAAAGAAACCATTTATAAGAACGCTGATTGCTGTTTTCATTAGATTTCAGTTATGTTCGCCTTTACGCTTTTTTTTTCCATTCTCATTTCTTATTACTATTGTTGTTTTTGTTAACGGCACTCATCATGAACTAATTGCACCCTCTGCTTCATCGAATTCTCTCAAGCTAGTTTTGTAGACGAATAAATAATCACGTGATGATAGCTTTTTTTCATTGATTATAAATGCATCGACACTGAGGAAGAAGTTGAAGTAACGTTTTAGAGCTGTTCGGCTGAACACTTTTATGGTTAAGTCCCCTTAGTGTAGAAAATTTTTGTGATGGATAATTATATATTAGCATTCAACCGGCCTCAGGACATATTTTGGTTTCAGGATAGTGCATACCAGTAGTAGGCAGAATTCGCGCACGGAGGTTTTTTTACTCCACAATTGCTGTACGCTATCACCATTATTACCATAAAAAACCTTTGAACAACCTAGAAGGCTGATTTAAAGACTACCATTACATTAACCAACGAATAAGTTGGGAAATATAGAATGCGGTATTTGCCTTCTAACTTGGGGCTAAGAAAAAAAAAAGATTTGAAGAATGCGACAATGCAGACATACAAATATTTCACTGTGAATGTTTACTTTCATACTTAATGTCGTCTTCTAACATATATCCCAAGTTGAATAATATTTTACGATTAAACGGTGAATCGTTCAATGAATTGAGCAATTATGCAAACCGTTTCCAAAGTTGGCGACATTAGCACTCTTTGCGGTATTTATTTTTTAAGATTTATTCACTAGGAGATTATTCTGATATGCGAATATCGATTAACGTATATTTTTTATATGATAGATTTCTATGTAATACTAAAGAAGGTTTGGAACTCGACGAATAACAATGAGTTTAGGAGCGATCGATCGAGGATTGAAGTTGATTCTCCCGCAAGGGCGACGTTTGTGCTTCAAGGGATACTTCTTCACTCATCAAGCTAAAATGCCGCTTGGATTCTTTGGCAATACAAGTAGCGGTGTGAAGCCTCAACATTTGGCTAATCAAACTAGCGATGCTAGTTGGTTTTTTTTTCCGTCTTTCTTAATACTTTTCTTCTCACTTTTGTTTTATAGTACAAAGAATTGATATTTAAATAGTAGATTAAATAGTAGTTTTGTATCTATAGCATAATTTCATCCAAATGTATTATTCATAGAAAGGATACGCACTGTGCATTTTCTGTGAGATTTTCTCATCCCCACCAATTGGCTAACTACTCGAATTCGTTACTGAGTTGATAAATGAGCTAAGAATTGAGGCGTTT
The DNA here is from genome assembly GCA_013433145.1 of Ascaris suum. NCBI lineage: Eukaryota > Metazoa > Nematoda > Chromadorea > Rhabditida > Ascarididae > Ascaris > Ascaris suum. The sequence continues at coordinate 3,953,403 of CM024187.1, forward strand.
TATTGTTCCGACATTTCCAATTGCGATATTATTTCAAAGTTTGCGGAATGTACTCTTATTCACAACGGCGCAAATAACTGTGGACTCGGTTTTCTTTTGGCGCATGGAAATAGCCCCACTTAATTAGCTTCGATTTAAGTCTCACTCTAAGACATAGAGGCATAAAGTGTCAGAACTTCCGGCCAGTTTTTAAATATTAGACCTCTGGTTTTTCTTTATGTAGACACCTAGCGTCAAGTGTTTAATCTTTGGAAATGTTGAAGCATATACACTCCACTGAAAATTTTAGGTTGCTGAGAGAAATTTGTAATAGATGACTATGGCTTTGTTTTTTTGCCAGACAGGGGCATTCATGCAGAGCCAGCCGATATAATGTGGTCTTATAATATAAGATGATACATTCATGAAAACAGCTGTCCACTCTCGAGTAAGATTCGTAGTTTCCATAGTAAGATTTTTTATTTCATTTATTTTTAGTCTAATATATAAGGTTAGTGGTTTTCGTAGTTTCAAAGGAAGTTAGCCTTCGGGTGGTCACTTGCAACGAGTTGTGAGTATGGGGTCAGTGTCCTCATGTTGACCACTGGTCAGCTTCCGTCAAATATATGCCATATTTAGTGGGCAGTGCTCTTCAAGTTGAGCTATATGCATCTCTCATAAAATATGATATTTGTTTCGATTTTAGGCATACTAATTTCTAACATTAATCTAGAAAACATTGATGAGCTCGTAATTGAAGTGGCAAGGTGGGACTTTGATTGAAGTAGAAAGTCTCTTTTAGCGCTGTAATTTATCTCTTTATGAATCTCATTCTCCTTTTATTACAAATATTAATCTATGATTGAGATCGCATTTCAGTGGCTTTCCATCGGTTTCATTTCGCAAATTTTTTATAGACGCATAAAAAGAGCATTTTCAAAGTTTATTATTGGATCGAATTCGTTGCATTAATAAGCATTATTCGTCTAAGTTTTTATTTATTTTAAGGTTGTGTCGGTGTATCAGATGCAAAGGATTCACGTGGGACGACTGTTAGACTTCCGAAGCACACCGTCAATATTGAAAGGAAACTTGCTGAAGGTACCGCAAGCAATATTCGATTGTTCTTTTTTAAATGAGTTCTTGAATCAGTTTTTAATATTCGTTTAGTTAGATTAAGTGGATTTTTTCAACCAGTCGAATAGCTCGATTTTATGCCTTGAAAGGCATTAATTGGCTTAGTTTGTTTCACTACCACCCAAAATTCAGAATCGTATTCAGTCAGGTGACTCGGCAGTTTTGTGAATTAAAGAGCACATAAACCATTTAGCACCTGTTGCTTCACGGTTATTCTACGGGTTAAAGCGAGCGAAATAAATGGGAGATAACATTTGCTATTTTCCGGTTCTGTGGATGTAGTCTACTTATTACCTGAATGGGCACCATGGATTTGCGCTGAATAAGATGTTAACTTTGCGTGGCGAATTTAATTCTAAAGATATTTAGTATTTCAGCGAGAAAACATTGAATTAAACAAAGAATGGAAATGTTTAGGTGGATTTGCAATCGTTTATTTGGTTAGTGATAAAAGCAATCGGCAATTTGCATTGAAGAGGCAATTCATAAGCGATGATCTCCGCCAGTTGGAAGCTTGTAAGCGAGAATGTCGCATTGTGGTATGTTTTCGTTTTCCTATATTAACCTAGGCCAATAAACTGAAAACTTCTCGAATATTTTTGCTAAATGAAATCTAGACGAGTGTAACGGCGATCGAAGATTCATGTGCTGAATATCTTTAAGTTTAATCATTTCAACTGCGAAATTTTCTTCTCAAAACTGTCATAGGTTGCTAGTATTGCGGACTAAATACTAAGATAATACGAATACATTTCAGAGTTGTTTAGCAGGGCATAAAAATATTGTCGAATACGTCGATCATCTCATCACAAGAAGTCGGTCTGGAGTTTACGAGTATTCCCTATTAACTGCCTATTACAAAAGTGAGTGTTGTGCTTCTTTTCTTTCAATGTTTAAGGATCCTTCTTAAAAATTTTACTCCCGGAGCATTATTTTTCTCTTATAATCGAGTGTATCGTTCGGCACTCAACTCATGACAAAAGGTGGTCGCGACTTGTCCCAACGATGAAAATATTCTCTGCTATTTTGAGAAGGGAATCTATAGCGAGACCCTACTCCATCGGACTTCTCTACTTCCTTAAATCGCAATTGTTGGTGTTTTACTAAAGGCTCTGTGCTATTCCGTTCGTCGATGTTTTAGGATCTGGGATTCTATCAGGTGCTCTCTTCCTTCTTTCCGAAGAAATTTATCTCTCTTTCCTATCCCTGAAAATAGAATTTTTATCTGCCGGTATGTACGTAACGCCAGCTTTTGTCCGACTAGGCTGACTGGCCAGAGCCTACATGATGGCAGCCATTGAATTATTAGAAAATAATTGAGTACATTTTTGGTTCGAAGAAACGAATCGTCGGTTAAGTATGCAAAGCTTTGCCTGAACGGTATATTGTAGGTAAAAGAAACACCTTTTGATAAGATTCATTTTTTGGCCACCCACACGAAATTCAGGTAATGAATTTCTAAACCTCATCATTGAATGATAACTAAAGATCCAAAATGTTGTCCTGATTTTGTGGCCAAATTTTTAAGTGACCAAACTAATGTGACCATGAAGTGGCCAAATTAAAGGTGTTTGTAAATTAGACGCTCCTAAAGGGTTTTACTTCTCTAGCTGTTAACATTCTCTGCTTCAATCATATCGTTTTCAAGCCTTCTGCTCAGTTCTTTGTCTTAAACACTGGAATCCCGCAAAGCATTGGCTCGGAGAACTGAGCGTTACGAGTTCAGTTCCGATTTGTTGTAGGCACAATCATCTCTTGAGGCCTGCCGAACGTTAGCGCTAATCGTCTTTTGCAATTTGTTTGAAGTGATGAAACGATTATGGCTAAATGGGAATTTTCAGATAGCGTTCTGCAATTAATTAATGAACGTATAGTGGCTGGTCGTGCTTGTCAACGAACGAGATCCTTGCAATATTTTGCGATATGTGCGAGGCGGTTGCCAGATTGCATCACTCACAGACACCTGTCATCCATCGTGATTTAAAGGTACCCTGCTGTGATCGTATTAATTATATATCGCAGCCATTGTTTGAGATCAGTAAATGAACGTGCTGTCAACTGGATAATGTGTCTATAATTGACGACAAAGTCGAATTTCGGTTTTTTTTTTGGCATTGAAGGATATGTTGATTTGATACGATTTAATGTTCGAGTTCTGCTATCAAGATGTGGATTTTTGAGAAGGAAAAATGAGTCTAAAAATTTATTAGAAGGATTTTCAACTATATTTTTATTACTTCATGTTTTTGATCCATTGTTTTCTGGACTTCATTTCATTCATCATCTAATCAACATATAGCTAAATTACATAAATTTTTTTTTTTGGAATACGAGAAATATAACATTAATACAGTATTACAACGTAGTTTTGTATATCATTTTAAAGCTTTTTTTTTTATTCAGATAGAAAACGTTTTAATCGATGAGCGTAGGCGTGGTGCTCCTCCCATATATGTACTTTGCGATTTCGGCAGTGCAACAACAAAGGTAGGGTTTATTACTAAAAATTGCTTTGAAAGTTCCTTTTTTCGCTTATCTCGTTCGATTTTTTTTTTCCGATTTGAATAGCTGCTTAATAGGGGAGCACAAATAGAAAAGAATAATGCCATACTTTTTTTTCGATTAGTGATTAGATGTAACTGTTTTCGATCATGACCCCATTTAATCGAATCGATTTATCGCTGGGTACATATTCCGACATCGCTGGATACATATTCCGACAAGGTTATCAGTTGGGGTGTTGAGGCGAGATTTCTTATTAAGGAATTTAACGGGCGTCGAAATTATAATTGAGCGGTATTCATTCAGCTTGCCTATGAAGTTCTTCTAGCTAGGATCAGTAAAGCAGCACTCTTAAATGTCTTTGTCGACCATAGTATATGACAGCAAAATAGGAGAGAAAAGAGGCAAATAACTACTGTGTAGTGAGAGTAAGGTGTGTAATAATGAAGAGATCACTGTTGTATTCCCACTGTATGTTGACATGAGAGTTAGTGATAGCATTTGGATGTCTAAACGTTATTTGTCGTATTTTTGTTTCACTTTAGTTTAATGCTCCTCTTTTTCTGTTTCGATATTTTTCCTCGCTTTCCTTCACTTCCAATTCCCATATCCTCACCTAATTAGCACACCTTCTCTTTCACTTTCTCTGATTTACTTCCGCTTTGCTTTTCTTGGCTTTCACCTTCCTCGCCCTGCCCCACTTTCCAACTCTTCCCTTGTTTTTTCACCCCTCCCCCCCCCCCCCCCCCACCTCCCGCCTTTCGATTCCCATAAATATTCTTCTTCTTTACCTCATAAATAACTGCTCTCGCATTAATTTATGTAACCGGAGAGCATAAGTACCCACTCATATCCTCCGTGAACAGTTGATAAGGTCTAGATGTTGGAATAAGGCGACAGAGCGCTTGCAATTAATCTATTTTTTTTTGCATCTTCACATATTCGGTCACCATCATCAACCTCATCGACATGCTCTGTTGATTGGGAAGAGTCATTCAAACGCTTTATTGGGCATTTCGTCTACTTTCACTTTTTTGTCTTTAAGGCGAATGCGTGGATCGAGGTTTGCACCCCTATGCAAGACATCTATGCGTATCCTGAAGATTTTTTTCAACTATTGATTGCCATTGCTCGATTGTCTTTGATAGATTTTATGTCTTCAGAGGGTTTTATTGCAGGTACTTTCAACAGATACACACACTTTGCAATACATTGAAGAAGAAATTCAACGCTATACAACACTAAGTTATCGAGCGCCCGAAATGGTCGATCTTTATTCTGGCCGACCCATTGGTAAATTGGTTTTGCTTCCTTCCAGTTTGAAGTTTCAGAAAAAAGGTTATGAGAATTCATTAGCAATTCATTTTTATTTCGGCGATGACTACAAATTTTGGGGCTAAAATTGACGATACTGGTCATAAAGCGGTCATTCTCGGCATCATTTGCTATAGGCCATCGATCTCGGTCATTGTTGCAATCTCATCGTGGTGATTTTAGCCATTTAAACTGTTGAATGTGAAAATTAGCTTATCAGTGGAAAGGATATTGCGATCGTTTCACTACATGAAAAGCACACTGTTTAATTTTGTATTCCTGAGGAACTGTTTAATGCAAGTGGCAACGTAGAAGTTTCTCACATTTCAACATATTCGCTAAAGTGAGGGATGAAACTAAAATCACATAGGCCAGGTAAATGAGAAACACGAGCGAGGAAAGTATACAATAGACGAATAATCAAGAAAAGAAAAGATTCGCCTAGTAAGAAGATAGAATGGCAAAATTCACCGAGTAGTGGATTGGCTTTTTAGTGAAAAATGAATAGGGGATTGGTTTAATGGGATAATTTTATTATTGCTTTTAGTGCAAATGAGAAGAATTTTATATTCGTCATAATTCGTTATTGCTCGTTTTACTTCTCATGGCTAGCGTCCTAATTTCTTTTTTTTTGAGGTACCAAGATCGATATCTGGGCACTGGGAGTGATGCTGTATAAAATGTGCTATTTCATGCTTCCATTTGGCGAGAGCGCTCTCGCCATCCAGAATTGCGCATATAGTTTCCCGTCTGAGCCTCAATATCCTGATGAACTTCGAGCTATCATCAGTATGTTTCGAAGTCTGCCTTCTTTGTCCCAATGAGTGGCACTCGATATTTCTTAGGGAAAAGGATTGTACTGTCAGGATACGCTTTTTAACGGTTTTATGTTAAGGTTTTAGTTAGTATGGTTTAATAAAGTAAAGTTATGGCTTTTTGAATTCGGAATTTTAGATGGTGAATAGGATAGAATGGTTTCAGAGATATTTACCTCCAGTGAGATCTTCGCGAGGAAAGTTTCCTCGTATTTAAGGCAAAGGTTTTTATCGCATGATTTGACTTGGTTGTGGTGAAGCTTTTTTTTCTCAAAATGAAAAGGGGAAGTAACGATTTTGTTTGCTTATTATGTTGAATGTAGCAGAGAGAATGGTGAAACATGAGTACTTTACTATTCTTGGTAAAGTGGTCAACGTGGTAAACATGCTCCGCATTTCGACGTTCGTGATAAACTGATAAAATTGGTAAACATGCTTCCCACTTTACCATTCTTGGTAAAATTGGTAAATATGCTCCGCATTTCGCCCTCCTCTAGAGTAGAACCCTTTTGCTTGGAGTATAGTATTATTATTTGTAGGAAACTCAAGTTGGAAATGTTTTGGCAAGTTTTTAAAAGGATATATGGTCGGCTATGACACCGGCAAAACTTCGAGGTGTGCACGTCTCCAAACATCGCCTGATCCCTTAGCCAAACCATTTAGAATCATACCACTTTTTCTCCAAATGGGCCTTATATTCCTAAATGCATTATATGTGTATGCATTGCTTGAAATTTTTTGCACTATTGCCATATTCGCATCAATTTGCTTAGATCGTTAAGAAAAAAGGTTACCGTATACAGAAAGCGGACAATTATTCAGAGGAATATTTGCGCTCATTAATGATTATTTATATGTTTAGAAGCGCTATTAGAGAGTGATATCGATAAACGGCCTGATATCTATCAAACAGCGGCACTCGCTTTTGAGGCGAGATCGATGCGCTCTCTCCCGTTGGCGACTTGAATGTATGCTATAAATTTATCTGAATATTTTCACTCTTTTTTATTTCGTCGAGTCTAAATTCAAAATCGATACTCGGAATGAGTGTCGTTTTATCGATCGCCAATGCCAGCAGCTTTTGTCTTCCAAAGGGGAATCTTCTTAATCGGATTTCAAACGATGCGATAGCTGTGCACCTCGCTCCTGGCACTATCCAACTCAATTAACAATCGGATGCAAGTGGCCATCGAGCGCGCACCAAACAAATAATTTCTAGCGTGGTCGTGCTTATTTAGTCAAAAATAAATAATTTCTTTGCATTTTCTTTTCCTATTTTTATTGATCGTTGATTGTTTTTAAACTAAAATGGTAAGCGGAGACATTTGTATGCAGGAGGTGCAAACTTCCGACCACCATCATGGCTATCGAATAGATCGTTGTCGAGGGCGTTAACGCTTTAGTCGTCAGTATTGAGCTTCTGGTAGCTATTCTTTGATGGATTACTTGTTACGTATGCACATTTGTTATTGTATCACCCTTTTTTTTTACAGAAAACGAAACCAATTCCCTTTCGAAGGCATTAGCGTCTCTTCGAGGAGAGCCTCTTGCTGAAGTAAACTCACACAATGTGATGGTCGCCAAAGGAATGCCGCTTGCGAAAATCGATTCCACTTCCTTAATTAAAACGGATCAGGTTGTTATTTCGTTGAGTTTTTTCAAATATAATCAATTTGCACCGCATTCGGTGCAAATTTCGCTTGAGTAAGCGCCACTGTCGTTCAACCGATTGGAGTGGATGGTTTTCTTCTAAGGAAATCTTATTTCCTTTTTTGTGCTCTTGAGAAGGAAATGTTGCTCTTTCCTTTGTTATTAGCACGCACTTCTTGGCATCCATGTATTTACTAAGATCTTTAGAGACTGGATAAGACGAAACAGACGACATCCTATTGTAGAACTGCGTCATTTATTCGTAACCAAATTCATCGCGAGGCAGTTCCTTCCCACTTTTGCATATTCTTCTTCCTCCTACTCTTGTTATGTGCGGCACATGAACGGCGCCTACTAAATTAACAACTGACAAAATGCGGCAGAATATGACAATTGGAGCAGCTAAATTCCACTCTCAAATTCTTATCGACTGTTAAATGCATTATAGTCGAGTTCTCTACAGCTCTGGAATGAAAGGTTTAAAAGATCACAACGCTCAGCAAAGCATTATTAGCTGTTCGAATATCGATGTTATATGTTTTTGTTGGTTACTCTCTGACGTTACTGAAGTCTGTGTAGAAGCCTGATCCTATGGTGATTGTAGAGATTTTCTCATTTTCAGACTCAACCGTCGACCCTAATGCAAGGCGTGGTGTGACATCCGTGAATCCACGCCTAAGGCCAAAACCTTCGTCAAGTGCAGCGCGGTTTCCTACGGTTGGCAATGCGCCGAATTTTCATGCCTTCATCTGCTCAGGTTTTCACTTTTTATAATTGAAATGCCTACCTTTATTTACTCTTTTTATCAATGGTCACACAGAGCACAGCTCTGTTTTCGTCTCTCGAGCCTATAAAGGAGTCCTTTGAATATTCTAAAAAGTAAGGATACTCCTCCATCCTAATGTCATGAATCAGGGATGCTTAACTGTCCCAGAAAATTGTGAATGTGCCATTTTTAAAACAAAAAACCTTATAGCTCAAAGTTTTAGTTGGAGGTTATAATTTGGGCGATTTTCTTGTTCGCCTCTAATTGTGAACGATAGTTGCAGCAGCTGACCGCACAGAACGCGCAGTCAATCGCTTTGCGTCAGCAAAATAGCGTTTCGAATCCCGACATCGGCTGTTCGTCATTATCGAGTAGGTCACTGGTAAAATTGGTTCTCCTTGATAAAACTGCCACCAGCTGTTTGAAAAAGGTGTCTGAGTGTCAGAAAACTGTGTTATTTTAGAAAAAAAAGTAAGCGGAGCATGGGGGAAATGAATAGGGTGAACAAGGTACCAAGTGATAACATTTCACTAGCATGATCCGAGACTGTGCTTTCGATTATTGCCTTAATGCGTTAACACTGAGGCATTGCTCCCTTCGAAGGCATATGGTACTTCATTCCTCGCATATAGTTCCGCAATTCCTAAAACAGCTTCAGCTAAGGTTGCCAATACTTATGAATTTTCCAGTGCATCTTATGTGCAGAAATAAGGGTGTGTTAAACTGCTAAGGTGGCATAAAACGAATGACAGTTTCTCTGTGTTGTGATGCGCCTGTTTATATCGACCGTACAACCTTAAGCAAAGCTCTCTAGTGAGTGGAGTATCCAACAGTGGTTTATCTTCAAAAAGCAGTTGCTAGCATCTGGTCAGTAGCTTATTTTGCCTTTCTTAGCAAGTCATAGAATGGTAGCTTTCATCTTTCTTAGTTGTGACTGAAAAATCGTCTGTATTGGCCTCACACAAGAATTTGAGATGTATTTTTAGATTTGTGCATATTGCATTATATAAACGATTTTGCCAAAATTGGCAATGTAAAATCATAAAATATGGCCGTATTCGGTGGCGTTTAGTTGGGGAACAGAGTACATTCCCGCAAAAGGCGCTACGAGTTGTCTTTGTTTATTTATCTCTGTGGATAAAAAGCTGTGTTAAGCAATGGATGCAATGTCAAAATCGGACCAAAGCGGTACGTTGATGGCGATCACTCATCATCGCGAACATTCTGATCTCGGCTTCACTGATTTTAGGTTTGTCACCAGTAAACATCTGCGCAGCATATTCTATATATGTCATCGAATAAAACGAAGGAAGAGGGAGAGGAACATACAATTCTTTTGCTAAAAAAAAAACTCAAAGTAACGTTGGTTACCATTTTTGGTGTATCTGTAATTTTTTTAGTTTCACTTGCTGCGGAACACATACTTACTATGAGATGCTCGGAATGTATTTCTTTTCGCAACATTTTTTTCAGGTTAATATTTCTTTTTGATCTCCTCTGTTCTATTTAGCAAGCAGAGAACAAAATATGGCTTAAAATGTGCTTAAGCAATGCGATACCTGGACGTTCTTTTCTTCTCTAGGTTTCCATAAATTTTTGCTGTAAGTCAGTTGTTCTTGCTAAAGTTGGGGAAGGAGATGGGGCTTTATTCTCTAAGGTTGTTTACCTATGAATGAAAACGAGAAGGTAATTTTGAATAAAATGCTTGGTTGTTGTATAATGCTAGGCAGCGATTTTTGAAAGTTTGCGTTTACCGACATAAGTTAGCTGCACTTGGATTGGGTTCTAATCAGAGTACTAGGTTTAGAAGCATTCCCGCGTTCGAAAAGAGGCTTCTCGAGTTGAGAGGCATTTCGATGATCAGACATCACTTACGAAAAACAGAATGGTTCGACCACCATCAAGGGATCACTTGTCAGTTCATGCATCTGCCCCGCAACTTTTCGAGGGTGCTCACGAATGCAGTCAAGGCACGCTTTTTATTGATTCACTTGCTTCCAACTTTGAAGTATTTATTCCGTTTAGGAGATTGTTTAGAAACTTGGCCTTCAATATTGGTGGGGTTTAGTTCAATGAAATTTTTCCGTACGTGAGAAGATAATAAAACCGCTGAGTAGTGTTTACCTCACTAGGAGTAGGAAGTTTAGACAACATACCTAGTCCCTTTGCTTCACGGAGTTTTTGGCTCCATCTTGACCCCTTCCCCCTTCCGCTTCATACATTCTATGTGCGGCAGTAAGATCTCTCAGTGGATCCACTTTGAAGTAGTTGATTGCCTTCACTCAGTTTTGCTTCCATAGATTGATATCGTATGCTCGATTTCGGCGTTGCAGCAGTGAGAGCCGTTGGAAAAAGAAAATATGACTCTTGACGTCTTCCAATTCCCTGTTTCGTACTCAAGTCAAGTTCAGTCTTCAAAGACGTCAGACAAGTATTGAAAGAAATAGTTTCTTAATTGTATCGATGTTGCCTTCTTAGCAGCTTGTGTTCATCACGACACCCTTGATAACAGTTGTGATTTGAAAGATAATGGAAGTATGTGACGAAGTTTTAAGCATAAAACACAGACCTCTCGCCTCTTTTTATTGCATGAGAGTTTGTGAGGCTGGGGTTCCGTGTTTGCGATTAAAATACTGTTTTGACTGCATCATACAACTCCATTCACCTTTGTCGACGTACAGTTTACTTGTAGTTGGTGACCCGCAGACCAGCGCCGTTGGTGGAACACTAAGATCAAGCGCATTCAAGTGAGTTAGTTTTTTTTTTAAGCGTTTTCCCCAACTTTACAGCATGGCTTGCTATTCTTGTTAGCCCCAGTACTTGCTTTTTTGCCTTAAAGAGTCCTGTTTGCTTCTCCATCTGAAATGATTGTTTAAGCGCTCCAAATGCCCTCCCTCTCTTCTGATCGACAAATAAGTGAGGGCTATACACTGAGAGGAGGGGGAAAGAGGCTGAATCTTTTCATCGCAGTTCGCTATTAATTATGCTGTCAAACACTTGGTGTCACTTTTTATGATGTCATATTTTTCGATGAATCATTTAGTCACAGCAGTCACTTATTAGCATTTGCAGAAACGCTCTCAGGATGCTTATAATTGTTATATGAAGAAATTATTTCATAAGAGAATCCTATTTGAATACGACTTTGATAGAGTTTTATCTAGTGAAAATGCAATGTAATTATTCAGTTGTTGCAAACAAAGTGCAATATTTGCATTGCAAAGTAATTACTGCACTGGAAATATCGTTTCATATTCAGCGCTCTAATTTTGCTTCTCTGTATTTCTTCATTCAGAAAACCATTGGAGACCTTTTGAGAAACTCTGACCATGGTTCATTTTATGTTGGTAATGTGCAGATTTCATTTGCAAATTCATACGAACTCCCTAATCTCTCTGGATAAGCGTGACTCCTTTTTTCGTTTATTTGTGAGGCATAAAGACTATAAGAAAGGTTCAGTAGGTAGATGAATTTTCTAAAGATTCAGCCGTTTTAATGCTGGCTAATGGTGGAATTAGCCGAGATGGTAGTTTCCCAACTTTGCCGATGAGTTGCCAGTTGAGTAAATTAAATATTAAACACTATATAATGAGTCCGAACGTTTCAAGTGTCTAAAAGTGTTACGTCGTTTTTATTTCTAGGAGTGACTTTCATAAAAGTTTAGGCCATACACAGCGCCACAAGTGCTAGAGGAAGTGTTTCGGCAAGAGGTGGGCTCGGTGATAATCAAGTGGATGCAGGAACTGCATCAGATAAAGCCCTCTTCGACGTATGCCTTTCATTTTTGGCGCATATTTTTCGATATTTTTTTCCCATTGGCTGTAATATGGAAAAGAAGAGATTGATGAATTTGCTATTCCCTTGTCGTCGTTTCATCCGGAGAGGTTTTTTGGTGTTGTTTAGCCTTTTCCTTTTTTCTAAATGTTGAAGCATATGGTTGTCACTAACATGTTTGGTTTCTGTTTTTCTTCTCATATAAGGTTTCGGCTCAACAGCCACTTCAAAAGTGGCTTCTTTTCTTCAGAAAGGGCTTTATTTTTCTGTGATATGACGTCTGATTCTGAATTCTTTTGATCTACGGAAGTCTTGGTGTAGCGGAAATGCTGTAAACAATTCTTACTTCTTGCCTAAAGCTATAAATTTTTTGAAGCTGTAAACCTGGTCTTCACCTTTTTTATGCATTCAAGTATTCTGTATCATCTTCTCTAAGCACATGCACTATCCATCCCCCTCTCTTCCTCGTATCATTTCTGCATGTATTTTGCATCACCTTTGGATGGATTTGGAGTGCAGGAATGAAGAAGAGAATGGATGAAGAGTATAGTATCGCTCAGCCGTTTGCACCGTTGCACTTTTTTCGATTTAAAAAAGGAAATTAATTTCTTTCATCTAGTTCATTATATTAACTGTGAATTGCATTGCTTAATTTGACACTTCTGTTGTTTAACCAACTCTGTTATTAAATTCGGATAACGACCGCGATCGAATTCTTTCCGAATCTAAAAGTTTTGTTTTTACAGCCGATGCCCTAGAGCATTTTAGATTGTTTGAAAATCTTGTATCCAATAATGAGAGAGAGAGAGAGTAGAGAGAGTTGATTATTATGTTTGGACCCTTTGTATGATTATGAGGAGTACGATGCTTGAACGTTAAAGATTTTAGTTCGAAACGAACGCAGCAAACTGGAATCCATTTGCGGACGCTCCGTATGAAAAAAAGTAGAGCGATTTGGAATCTAAGCGAACGGCGATGGATGATCGATTTTCGGGAAATGCTTCGATGAACTTTCCGCGAAGCAATCGACGAGGATCTCTAAGCAGTTCGTGATACTTTTGTTTCTTTTTTCAGATCCTTCCATCCTTTTGCCGTGACCTCCTCCCCTCTTTCTATTTCTATGTGGGATGAATATTATACTCGTATGCTGTTGGTCTTTGAGAGTTCTAAAAGACCTCCAACCGATGCGTTTTGGATCAGAAGAACCATAAAGCCTGCTTATACATGGGATTTCTGTTTGCTTTTTAGAGTGTTTCTAGCAGCTTTGAAGGACGGAGAATTTATCCATCGTGATTATTGGTTTGCTTTCTGTTGTGCTAAGACAGAGTGCTTGTGTTGCCTTAGCTATTTAATTCCGGAAAGTGAAATCCACTATCGCGTCCTCTGTTATCGCTTTTGCATATGTTTGCTTATTTATGACCAAAGATATGCAAATGCGGATTTCGTAGAATTTTGCTACCCTCAACACATCTTTCATCCGGCACTCAAATATATGCTGCCAGGAAGTTATTGATTCTTTCTTGCTCTAAACCAGGTCTAAGAGTTTCTCCTCTTTCGATACATCCTTAGTTTTAGGGGAGATTGATTTCATCTGAAAAAGAAAAAGCAGTAGATGACAGCTTTTTGACAAATACAGCAGGCGGATTAACGAGCATCGCCTTCAGTCGCGAATGCGAAACCATTTCACCGTTATAGTGTTTGCGGAACACGAGGGAAGTATACAAATGCTACTGTTCTTTCATTATAATGCGGATTTTTGTTTGTTTAGCGTGACTAGCTATCACAGCATTTTTACTGCTGTTCAGTAGGTTTTATCTCGCTCGCTTTCTATCGGTTAGATGTGCCGCTGACACCAACCGGATTATGGCTGCCACAATGATCCTTGAGATATCCTCTAAACGTTTGCGTTTTTCTGCGGGTTTTATCTTTGCAGATCTGCTAATCGAATTTAATATTAGTTGACCAAGATCGATTATAGAAATTTTCTGGTTGCTTTACCATTGGAATGCCGCAGTTTGTTTGCTTTGAGGTACGGTCAACGTGAAAAGCAGAGAGAGTCTTATAATGACAATAGACGAGTCCGGATCCGTTCGGCGCGGCACCTTTCACGCCACTCAACTTACGGTTCGTTATAGATGTCAATGTTTTTCGAAATGTGTTTTCAATTCGCTACAATTGCAAATATTTTATGGTATTCTTGATCGTTGAGGCTTAAAATTCGTGTAACTTCATATTCAGAGTCAACATTTACACCACGTTTGTGTTTTTTTTTGTTAAATTTAGTTTGTAATTTGCAATTTATGGGACTTATGTGCTATATGATAATTTGCCATCATTTCTACTCAACATATTCGTGACTCGCAACTTTTAACCGTTTTGCAGGACAAATGGCAAGCCCAAGAGGTGTCAAATCTCAATCTACAGGTTAGCATTCGTATTGCTGTGTTGTAATCGATCGGATGTCGTTTCTCCTTCATTAAGTGGCCGAACTGATTTTTCCTTTCCATTAGTTTCTTCTAAAAAATTTTCGAAATTACTTAGGAAGATCTATTTAGCATAGCTGATGACATTCATAAGTCTCAGCAAGATGGGTGGGGAGGGGGAGATTGGAGGGAGAGCCACAACCAAACAAGATAGCGTATTTTCGATATTGTTCACAAGAATAATTACCGTATCGCGGTACTTGTATGCTGGAGTTTTATTTGACGGTCATAAACTTCGACTCCTAGTCTTACGAAATATTTCAAAATGTTCTATGCACGTATGTACGCGTATACACTTAAACATTTTTGTGCACATATGTGCATATACGATATGCATATATGTGAAAGTACATACTTGTTTTAGTATGTACAGATACGTATCTGCTTAAATATATTTACACATTTATATCTCCGCACTTTGTGTTTATATATAACCTACACGAACCAGGTTGTGGGATAATTTCGTGTATGTGACGGGGAGGTGCGTAAGTGGAGGTGTCGTGTCAGAGATGGGTGGTGTGAAGTTTTGCTTACAGAAACAAAGCACGTAGATGACTGGAAATATGGGCTTGGTGATGGCATGGATTCGACTAGCTCGACGAGTGACGTTCGCTTTCTGCCGATGTGGTTGTGGCCCCTTTATTTTTGCAGAGATTTTTTTTAGTATTATTAAGGCTGCGTGCGAATGCTGTCTTAATGATCCAGGTTCGTATCAAGTTGTTATTTAGCACTGCTGGTCAATTGAATATGCATCGGTTAATGCAAAGCAAAGGTTTTGGTGATTTTGTTAGTTGTTGGTTTTGCGATGATTGTTTTCCTTAACTTCATTTCGTATATGCTTCAGGGCTGTGGTGCAGATGAGGAAAGTGATTGTGACGAGGTTCGCATGGAAAGTAGACGACGATTCAGCTATGAGCATTTTGATGGGGTTGGTGATAACGCTTCTCTCGGAAGCAGAGACCCTCCGGATGACTTCACAAGCGAAGATGACGATACCACCAAGGTACTGGAATTAGTGTTACGACAAATACTGCAGCTTCGTTTTTCTATCCTCCCAAATAATTTTGAGCGTAGTTGCTGAAGTGGCTATTATATAATTCTATTGCATAATTTGCCTCCTTTCTTGATGCCCTAAAGTGAGAGACAGCAAACAGATGTTATTATTAACTTGTTTCTGATCTGAAACTAAGGAGCCAGCTCGATCTTGACTCTCAGAGAAGGGGTCTTTCGTTACGTGTTGCAAATTAATGAGGGTTGTTTTTTTTAGTTGCTGCTTGTTTAGTTAAAGGTATTACGCTGTTAAAGCATGCGAGCTGAATGGACGGTTAACAGCGTTTGTCATCGCAGTTTGAACATAACAGAGATGCGATTAGAATATTGCATTATGGTGACCTAAAATTGTACGAATAGGAGAGAGACTGGTCAGTGAGCAGATCGCATGAGGGTGTCGAATGGATGTTGAATGAGGACGCAACCGATCGACCGCTCCTCGATGACGACGAGTTGGGCAAGCGGTAAAGGGTCGCATGATGTGGCCATTTCCAACTCTTCCAGTGGTCTTCCACTTCTGGAACATTCCTCTGAGCACAACAGCACGCCATCCACTGATGTAAGTTATTTATGCGGCATTTAATGGCATATCATTAAATATGCTAAATTTGTAAAAAATTCCTCTAATTTTTCGAGAATTTTATTCGAAATGTTTTATTAGTATAAATGAATTTGAGATAGGGCCTTCCTTGAAATTTTATTTTAATTTGAAGCTTTTTAATTTTTAAATGTTTCGAATTCGAGACATGTACACTGTTTTTGCATTTCGACGTTTGCCCATTGACCTGTGTCATCCTCTCGTTAATACTCTAACTGAGTGTGCAGTTGCTGGTGCTGACTTACTTAATTAAGATTGGTTATGTTCGGCTACCTAGTTCCATACCAAATTGGTACATATTGTAAGCGCTAAGTTTCTTAGGTAACTCCTCCTCCGCCGATTGTTGTCAGAGAGGCGAACATGCCACAGTGGATCGGTGCAGACGAATTCCATGTAACATCACACCAAGAGGGTATGCTATCGCGCGAGATACCTGCCGTGTCGGAAACGAATCCCTTTGCAACGAAGTCTTTTGTCACTTTTTCGCAGCCAGTTATCGCCGTTTCGCAGGTATTTCACAGACAAAATTTTGCTTTGCCACTTCAACTAGTGTTCGCTGATCATATTCCGGCATGGTTTTAACCGTTTTTTTATCTGCTGACTTTGAAAATTGATGTCACAATATGCAAGTGTTCTTAAGTTTTCGTTAAACTTGCCATTTCATGAAAATGACGAAATTGCGAAGTGCAGCGTTCCGTTCTGTGTCGTTGCTTCCTTTGCAATTAGCACCTTTTCAGCACGTGTCAAATGAAAGCCGTTATCACAATATTTAATGTGCGCGCTCACCGTTTCTGTACTAGCTGTCACCAACGTTGGCATACTTCCTTGATAGCGACAGTTGCGTAATACTGGGGCCAAGCATTGGTACAGTATTAGTAGCATTTGTTTTAATGAAGCGTGCAGTTAGGTCGGAGCAGACACATATGAGCCTGGACGACAAAACTCTGCCTTCCTAAGGATTCTGAGAGGTAGGATTTCACGGAGGCAGTGGAATCGGATTTCGCTCAGGTCGAACGAAGCATCTACGATAGTTCGCATTGAAAACTTGCAAACGCACAGAGACACACGCCTGCACGTAACACTCGCCTGCACATATTGGCGAATGCGCCAGTCAGATTGACGTGGAAATGTGGGGATTGGTCGGCTCATTGATGGCATCCTAAACATGTCGTTTTCTTTGCATAAAAAGATTAGCGTTATTCGTTCACTGAGTTGGCTTTACAGGAGAATACGTTTGCCTTCTCGAGGAATAAACGAGTTTAGAACGGTTCAAGACTCAACGGGTATCTGCAATACGGTCTCATCTAATGCTCCACATTCCGAACGTGCAACACATTTCGTTGTCAGTGCCCCTGTTGAAAACAGCGTTGATCTATCAATTCGGCAGCAAGAGCGGTTTGCTCTTAACCTTCATACAATTACTGTTGTTCTTCGATTCGAATATGACATGTAATTGATTTAATTGATGAGTAGAGAAGGTAAACGAAGGTGTTGAAATTTATATTCTTGAACGCACAAAATAATGTAATACGAATGAGACTTGAGTTGTCTGAGGAGAGGGAGGTAACCTTAAATCCAACACATGTTACGAGGTTTTGAAAGTCATGATAACTTAACTTAAGATGGGTGACATTCATAATGGCACATGCATTAGAGAAGTCGGTAGGTTAATGTGTCTAAGAAAGGTTAGGTAACGGCAAAACCATAACCGTCGCATTTAAATGGGAAAAGAATCCCATTGACTGATGCTGGTATTAGCGGAGAGGACCTTTGTATTCTTTAGCAGCCGATGCTGTTGATCGTGCTAGCGGGCCGAATAGTTTCCATTTTGATTGTTTGTTATTCTGATCGACCACTCGCTGCATACCTTCTTGTCTTTCCATGTTTCTGTTTAAATTATTGGGTGTTTTCTTTTGATGCATCGTCTAAGTTTACCCTAACAATTTTTCTCCGTCTCAGTCGATCTTAGATTATTCATCTAGAATGGACGGTGAGGAGAGTTTTGAGTATTATTCTCTCTGCTTTTTTTTGCCATTCTTCACAGTCTTCTTCTCCAACCACTGCTCACCCTATCCTCATTTCTTACTCTATTTTTTTATGCAGCGACGATATATTCAGGTGAGCTTGTTTAGCCTAAACGTACTGGTCGGTGAGCAGACAGATAGTGTGGATGCGAATGCGATCAAAGGCCTCCTCAGAGCGCACCTGCTACGGTTAGTCACGACACTGTCAGGTCACGACATTCTCGCGGGACAACGTCATCGGGTAGCACCTTTGAAGCGATTACCGCATTCATTTCTCCGAGAGAGAAGCCAAGGGCAAAGTTCATATCATCAAAAAAGGTTGTTTTCTTAGTTTGCTAAACAGCACTGATTAATTCGACCTTTAAATTGGAAGCTGGTTTTCTAATATACCTCTATGGAAGTTCATTCGTAGGGCGGTCTTATGGCTAACATGAAATTATTTTTGAATTTTTGAAAGATTTAACCGTAGCAGCGCATTAGTCTCATTGAACGGCCTCATCATAAGAGTTCTTTGCTAGCTGTGTGAGAAAAAGTTAATGTCGAAGAGGTGTTTAAGGAATTAAACAATCCAGTCACCTTTAATTTAATTCTGAATGAAGCGCTGCATTTAGAAAAGATTGAAAAGAGAGATCGAGTGTTAAAGACTTTCTCAAATCGAGCAGGTTTTCTTCTTTCGGTTTTTTAGGAGAGAGAATAAGGAAGGGAGCAATAAAAACGTGTGATTGGCCTTCTACGGTTCCATCCAGCGTAGCTCTGGTTTTGAATTCTAGTGTTATAGCACGAGCCTGCCTTCATTCAGATCACTTATGGCAAACTGAGCTGCTATAATGCGGTTGGTCAGGGTTAGTGCTTCTGTGTTTTTTTAAACTCCTTTGTAATTGTATCGACATCGAACTTCTCGATTACATATCGTTTTATTCGAACCCTGAGGATGTGGGCATTTCAGTATTTCTTTTAGTTATTTGGTACCGAGTATTTGATGGTTGGTTACTCTGACGAAAAAGTTAGGGACATATTGAAGCTGTTGGAAAGATTAGAGCTGAAATAAGTGACGTGCTGCCAGCCTATTTGTCGAAGATATTGGCAGAAACCGGCAACCAACTGCTTCTAGAGTGTCGGCAGTCGTAGCAAAAAAGTGATATTCATTTGAGTTTGTTGATTTTTCCTTTTAGAGTTTCGTTGAGCGGTTCCGCGTCGAGTGACGAGTCGCCGCAAACCGATGATAGCGGAGCGGAAATGTTTTCATGGTGATTATCTTGATATTAGAAAATCGCTTCATAATGTTGGTGATACTTTCTTAGATGAAAACTGCTGCAATTAGACAATGTTGGTTAAGTTGTTGTGCATGAGTTGATGATACAGATTCAGTCCTCATGCACTGATACGCTGAAGGTGTTTAATTGCAACGTGGAAGAGTGATTAAGTCACTTCCGGCCTTGAATGACAAATGCGTGGGATAGGTTTTCTTTGATTTTCGCGAGTGCAATTTTCTTTCCTTCTATTCACCTGATTTTGAAATGTTCAAACTTTATAGTTTTTTAATGCGACCGTTTCTGTTTAATGTGTGACAGTTAGTTCGAAATGCGCGATCCTATCTGATTTTATGGATATTTGCTCCTCTTGAAACGAATGGATCACTTATCCATAACAATTCATTTTCCGTTTATTCGTCGTCAAAAAGACTGAACCTAAAACACTGGGTAATTAAAGTAATTAAAGCAGCACGAGTGGCGCACACGGCAAGCCGTTTGGTTTCGGGTCATCAACGCAAGAAGTCAAGCGGCACATCTCATTCGTTGCAGTATCGCGGTAGTTCATCATCAGTTGTTGAACAAAGCAGTTCGGCTAGCGTTAAACTTTCGCCATTGCTCAAAAAATGCTCTGGTTTTGTTTTCTTTTATCTTTTAATATTTAAGGCAAGCAATGATATCGCTTTTTCACTTGCTGCCTACCTAAATCCATCTATTTATTGGTGGTTCTGGCCACATAAATTCACCATTTTCGTAATACAGAGATGCTGAAAGTTACAGAAATGCGGCGTGAAATAGCGCGAAGCAGGCTTATCCGAAAGTCACGTTTATAGTTGAATTTTAGTCTGCAGTTATTGGCCATGTCATTTATAAACTGAGTTCCTGACGAGAATTTTTGATTAATTCGTGAGTGTCTTCACTGAATTTTGCAGTTGTTGATTGCGTCGAATTCGCAGATCGCGAGAGCTGGATGGTTTAAAAGCCGTATGGCTTCAGTTTATTTCCCATGAGTTGAAGACGATGCAAAAATCTGTGAAAAAGGAACTCATATTTTGCATGAACGAATTCCAGGGAAACGATATGGCTCGACTTCTTCGAAGCGCGGTTCACAGGAACACTGGACGCTTCAAGTTTTGTGAACAGCACATTTCAGGCTGAAGATTGGGAGACAAAGGCAGTAAGCGTACAGCCGCCTCCTTCAAGGCATTCACTAACCCAAACTAGTAGATCCATTTTCTTGTTAGAAAGTAGCTGCTTCCATTAATGCCATTCCCTGCACTCTTTTCTCTCCCATCCCCTCCGTCACGCCTAACGCTCAGTTGGTGAAAGTCCGCTTGATAAGCTATCGGGCAAGTAAAAATCATTGAACTTCTGGAACAGATGTAACAAAAAGAAGAAGAAAGAAGAAAAGGAAAAATGAAGAAGCAGCAGAAGGAAGGGGCGTTGTTGTCGTCAAAAATATCAAAAGAAAAGAGAAATATGGGTTCACTTTCCGTCTGCAGAATTCGTCATTTGCAATTTTTATGAAGATTACTCTCGTCAGCGAAGTGTATGCTTATGAAATGAAAAAATATTATTAATCGCTGAACTTGTCGATTTGTAAAATTGTACTGTGGAATGTAGCGACGAATGTTTGTATTTTCTACAAGCAATCTGAACCTGTTACTAAGGTTGGTATTGCATGAGATTTTCATCGATGTGTCCTTTATAGAGTCGGGCATATTTTTTATGCTCAAGACTTTTTATTTTGGGGAAGAAATTGTTCGTGCTGTTTCTGCTTACGGTTTTAACGTGATGAGGAAAATTTTTGCTAGTATATTTTTGTAATTTCGCTTATTATTTACAATTTCCACCACCTTTATATTCGATCGACTTATTTGGAATCTCATCAACAGTGACAGTCGCTTGTATAGTGACTGTCAGTTCTTTGCACTTGCACTTTGTTAGCTAGATTTTGAAGTCAAGCATGGAGAGCGTGCCTTGCTGCATTTTTTTAGCCTTTTTTTTTGGTACCAAAGGAATGGAATTATATCCTGTAACTTTGAGTTTATATTAAGCGCACATTTCGTGTGTTTTTAAATAAGTGAACGAACGCAACTTTTACGGCAAGAGCAGATGGGACGGCAGTGTTGGGTACAGCTCACATCATGTATAAAAGCTTCTTTTCGTTGTGATCTGCGGGCATCTTTCCGTCCGTCGTATCATTGTGATTCCTTTTGCATTTCCTGCTCCTTTCTTTGCTTTTTTCGTTTTATCATTTTTTTTTTCGGGTGGAATGGATATCTTATCACAACATTATGATGTCAAACATAAACCAAATGAGGCTGTGTTTATAATTGTTTCACATATGTTTCCTTCATCGTCCCATTCATATGCGTAATGATATTTTAAGAACGAATATTCGTGGTAACCATATAGATTTTTTTTTCAACTCTTACATACTGTTTTGTCACTGCGGTACAATCAAGTGACGTCACTGTTTTGATCGTGAGGAACGCATTTTTCCGCTTTTATCTCTTGCCTCCATTGGTCGTTATGAGTTGTCAACAGTCCCGCATATAACATGTCATAGTTTTGGGTTTATCATGTTTACGATCAATAAGAACTCCTGCAATTCGTTGTATCGGTCAACATTATTTGTTTGGAGACTTGAATATCACTGAAAAATCTACCCAAACCAATGTGGGTAGTAATAATGCTCAAGGCTCGGTGCTTATCCCTACGCACATTTTGGTTGTGCATTTTATACCTGAATTATTACTTCTAGAGGTCGGTAATCCTGGGAATAATTCATGTTTATAGGGATACTCTAAAATCTTTGCAGGGAAAGATACATACTTCATACATGCTCACCCATTGAGCAAGTTCATTGAGAACTAGACTTTGCAACGGCGCACACCGACCGTGTTGATTTGAGATGTGGAAGTCGAAGTTGATTGCATGATGGGATGTGGAAAATTTTTTTTGGCGCTCACAGTAGCGTTCGGGGAGGGGAGAGGGTTCCTTCTTATTTGTGTTGGCTCCCTTATTCGCGATACTGCCTGTAACCGCACTGTGGTTTGTGACGGTCGTCAAGCGACCACGAATTGAGTTTAAATGAATGTCTCTAACTGATTCCAAGTTCGAGTTGTTAACCTTTGACAGTTTTAGGATATCCTGCACGAATTCGGATTGCTCGTTATGACATCGCAATGCCATAGCTGGATGCGTTCGATTGCGATCAATGCTGATTATTATTGCCCAGATGTTTTAAATACTCATGAATTGATAAAAATTTCCCCTGGTGGGTAGGTTCGATGTGCATTCGGTTATACAATCTCGAAACAAGCGCGTTATAACATATGATCTGTTGAATTACGGTTTGAAGTTGATTACATGATGGGATATGGAAAAATTGCACGAAAACAGCGATACAGATTGACTTCAGTCAGCAGGTCGCAGCATTATAACTTCCCCATTTGTAAGCTGTTAGGTCAAAGATAGATCTCTTTGGAGAAATTGCGAAAGCTACAAACTCCCTCGACTGATACGCATGTGTTTATAATCTGGCTTATTGCAGCGCGCTTTGTCACCAAGTCCGAGATGCGCGGACGTAACTTCCCTTGTTGCATTCCTCTCCTGATTTCACCTTCAACGTACGCGTTTCAAAATCTGTGGTTAACGAAAGTCTCTTCGTTCTCGAAGACTTATAGGAGGATTTCTAAGCAACCGTTACCTCACGTTTGCGCAATTTTTCGCCTCCGAGTGCAATTTCCTGGGGTTCATTGTTCGTAAAAACCTGGACGGTTTATATACTGTAAAAGAGGGGCATTGAATACTGGATCGATAAGTTTTGGAACTGTTCAACATGCGGAAAAATTCCGAAGAGTTTTAGAGGGATTTCTAAAGAACTGTACTGACTCTCTCCCTTTTTTGTGCCCTCTCATGCCCAGTGCAATTTCCAGATCCCCTTGTTGCTTGCGTAGGCATGGTTATATATCATTCGCGAAAGGTCAAGCAATTGCTGTCGGATGCCGTTCTTATGGATCAAACAACAAGAGTACAGAGGGAATACCTCAAAAAATTTCGCAACCCTTCGTTCTAACTACCAACATACCAGAAAACCTGGATGAACGCTCGCTAGAGCCGGACGAGGCGCAAAAAAAAATTGCTGTTGACCACAAACTGCCAAGCTCCATTGGGAAAAAAAAGTTGTGAACGAGTAGAAATTTGAACATGGCAACTTGCGATAAAAGCCTCTATGAAACTCTTTGTCGGGTATGCTATTTCATGGCCGTGTGCATGAAATCAACCCGACCCGTTTAGTCTATCTCAAGCTATCGCCAAAAAATGAAGTTCTCGGTTGCCAGCGGATGACTTTTCCAGATCAATCGACTTTCATTCATCTTCACAAAATTAGCTCCAAGCAATCACTTTCTAGAGGTCCTATAACAATGGCACTAAGTTTTCTGCTAATTGCCAGGAAGTGAAATTTTCAAGACATTTTCAAGATACAATTTCGGATCCAACAAGTCCGTGCAAATCCAACAAGTCCGGATTAATCCACATATTCCGCAGCACCGTTCGGTTAAGCCAACTGTCGCTATTCGCGAAATGCATCATGGTGGCTCATTAAAGCCAGCGTGCAGCAAACAAGGGCTAGCAGCCCCAGCGGCACAAACAACAAGCGCAAGCGATGAAGCACCGAACGGAAACAGATGTGCCGAAACTAGACGTTTCAATAGAACAAAGGTGATGTTGCATACCAGCGAAAACAAAAGTGCAAAAACTAGACGTTTCAATAGAACAAGGGACATTGCATAAATTAGAAGAAATTGAGGCGGAGCCAGGCGGGGCAACGAAAACTGCCCGAACAAAAATTCGACAGTCGGGTCGTGCTGAGTCGACCAGGGAGGAGCCCTGGACAGGAGCTTAAGATAGCTCCTTTTTGCTGTCTGTCTTCCCATCGTCAAAGTATCATAATTTTGTATACTCTTTGCTATTCGCAATATTGCACCGTAGTCACACTATCGCAAATTCTGTACACCCTTTGCTGTTCGTAATATCGCATGTGCTGTATTCCGCTTGTTCAACGCTACAACTACTCTAAAATCGGGCTGCATCGCCTCAACGAATTACTGAACGTAAGTCACACACTCTTCAAGAAACCCAATTTCTTTTTTCTTTGTTCAGTACATGGGGGCTCAAGCCAGAGCGCAACCGTGAACAAAAATGGCATCTGCTGCATACCAAGCGTCCATCCGAGTGAAGCTAACCTACTAAAGGCTGCTACGAAAAGCATAATTTTTCCCAATTTGCGTGAGCTCGCTGCACAAGTTGACCACAAGCAGCATTCAGACTGCTTTTTGCAAGTGGAGGCAGCAATTCGAAGACTTGAGCGTCACATTTCTGAGGTCGAGGCTGACCATAGCGCTTGGCTAGAATATATAAAACAGCTACGCGCTGCCACTGAGAAAGCTAATGAAGCTTCTATTTACCAAACTCTCGCAGAAGCGCCAGATAGTTTTCTTATCGTAATGGCTGACGCTAGAAATGTACTTGATGACCTTATCACTGCCAAATTAAATCTTGAACTCCACATAGCCCGACCAACCTCGCCAAGTGGCAGCGTCCCTACGGGAAACAGCACGCCTGTGCAGCAACCGCAGCACCATAAGCCTGTGAACGCGATACAGCTACCAAGACTGCAAATTTCGAAATTCGATGGACAGCACCGTAAATGGCCACAATTCTGGGCCACGTTTCTGCACACAGTGGACTCACAACCACTCGCAGAAATTGAAAAGCTTTCTTATCTGCTGTCTTTCCTGGAAGGCAAAGCGCTAGAGGCGGTAGGTGGATTCACAATCGCGCGCTGAAATTACGAAGCCGTTAAAACAACGCTCCAAACAACGATTTGGGAGACCCGAAGTGCTGCTGAAGTCACTGTACGCGGAACTGCATGACACAGCAACTCCACAAAGGATCTTGAGGAATGCGTTGCGAGCGTCGAACGCATTCTACAGCAGCTGGAGCAATTGGGAGAGAACATTGACAATGCGCAAACCGAGCTTTGCATTGAAAAACGGCTACCGCGCTGGGCGCTGTTGGAAGTTGAACAAGCTAAAGAGGCCGATGCAGCTGGAGCGTCCGAAAACTGAGGGACAAACTTCAAGCAATTGTGCGCGTTCGGGAGAATATACGAACTGCGACCACAGAGAAACCGCCGTATGAGAATCGGCAAGTTCAAAAACACGACAGAAGGCGAGAACAGAGAAGTTCGGAGGTGGAAAGCGAGAAGAAAGCTTACACCACACTTCTGCGCTACCCGCAGTAGCGAAACGACAGACCGAGAGGAAGCGCAGACAGCACGACTTTACCCGACAGGCATGTGCGTTTTGCAGTGAAGCACATTGGGCCGATGCTTGCCCACAGTTTGCCACATTGAAGGAGCGGTTTGACCGCGCCCGACAACTACGCCTTTGTTTCAAGTGCCTCAGAGAGGGACACAGTCAAAGCGATTGTACACGAAATGTCTCCTGCTACCATTGCAAGCGCAAGGGACATCCAACGGCACTCTGCAAAACGTGGCATCGATCGCAACAGGTGAAAAGAGGAGAACCCTCACGCAGGAACCCAAGCTGAGACGGTTCGCACCGTGGCGGCTATTGCGACACCAGAACGGCAAGCGCAAGACAGAACGGTGTTACTCCTGTCTACCATTGTCGAGGTCAGAGGCGATGCACCACACACGAAAACGATCAAAATGCCCGTGCTATTCGACGTTGGGAGCGAGCGCTCATTTATCACGGAAGAAATAGTCCAGCAATTGGGCATCAAAGCAGCACGCAAGGAACCGTTGATTGTTGACGGGATTTGGTGGGACGCACACACTACGCACTGCACGTCTGCGCGCGTCAAATTGAAAATGAAGCGCAAAGATGGACGGCTCTTCACCATGTTCGCGAACTCAGTACCAAGACTGGTTAGCGAAATTGCAGTTGCCAAGCTAACGGGCAAAACGCTACGGCAGATTCGTTCAGACGGACATCACCCTACCGACGGTTACAGTCAAACCGCAGATCCTCGTGGGTGCGGATTATTTCCACGAAATCTTCAGAGGAAGCGCCTCAACAAAGCTGCCGTCGGGATTCCATTGGTACGCACCTGTCTAGGCGACATGATCAGCGGACAGGGACGCAGTAAGCGGTACGGTACCTCTTCAAAGACCAAGCCCGCGAACCGTTACTGTTGCAACGTGGCCAGTGCAAAGGACGAGCTGGAAAGTTCGTTCGGGACCCCCTCTACAAACGGATGATGAACTCGCCATGAAACGATTCAATGAAAGTATCATCTTTAAGGATGGACGCTACTACTGCGGCTGGCCATGGAAGGATGATGGAGGCAAGCTCGATAGCAATTTCGGCCTTCGTGTGGGTCGTCTGAAGACATCACTTAAACGGCTCCACAAAAATCCCGAGCTCCTCCGGGATACGAGAAGACGTTCGACGAGCAGTTGAAGATGGGAATGATTGAAGAGGTGACAAATACAAAGCCTGAAAGCCCAGTGTACTACATGCCACACCAGGCGGTTGTTAGGCCAGACAAAGCTACAACAAAAGCGGTCGACGTCAGAATGCCTAACGGTCACGTCTAAAGAGACCAGTGAATATGCTGTACCCCCTCGAAGTGTCGGAAGAAGAAAAGGAGGCGCAACCGACACCAAAAAGCAAAGAATTCGTAAGAACCTGGCAGACAAGAATCTGCAGGAAGAAGAAACGGAGGAAGAGGAAGAGAGCAGAACCGAGCGTAAAACTACCAGAAGAACGTATGCGCACACGCTATCAACCGTGATGGTAGTACTAATCGCCACCTTCGTAATGGCAAGCAGCGCCCCGGCGAAATCACAATTTCATGTATGCGCGAAATATGGTCACGGCTTGTACGTGAAGATGCCAGACAAACTAAATTGCAAAGAGGTCCGCGAGGAAATGCACAACTCCTCGCAAATCGTGGAAGTATGAGCAGAGCGTTCATTTCGGCGAATGCCACCTTCTGTGCGAAGGTAACGCGCACCGTCTGCACAAAGTGCTTCCTTCGATGGAGTGGGCAGTTACGCGCGATGAAACAACGGTCCATAACATGACCCCGTCACAATGCATGAAAATGCGGCGGTCACTAGAACTCAGTGGCATCCGCCTTGAACCAATCGACGCAAACGATGGGCGTCCAAACAGCCGACTGAATATAGCTACGGCTGGATCGGAACGCGATGCCATACGACCACTAATTATCGTATGGAACAAGGAGTGATCAAGTTCTACGATGGCTTAAGTCGCACATCAGGATGCAATAAAACCTTGGGAAAATGCATCACAGCGACGGAGGACAATTCTGTGGGATCCGTCCGAATTGGCTAATCGGTGTCGGTATAGAACGCTGGGAAAGGTGAACGCTCAAATATCAAATCGGTTCGTCACGATTCCATCAATGCAAGCAGTATTTGTCAGAGGCAAGGAAACGCAGAACGACATGAGCCTTGACACCGTGTGCAAGTTTCGGAAAGCCGAAGTAATGAAAAAACGGAGTCGTCATAGAATTCAGCCCGAGGAGCAACCCTCCAGAGAGGGATCAAATCGAGCCCTCAGCGCGAGAATATTGTTCGTCGAACAACTGCCAGAAGAGGTCAATAAGAAGAGTGATGCCTCCGTGAATGCTAAGTTGCAGTTTTTATGGAACAGCTTCAGCGAACGAGAACAACGAATAACTCAAGAGATTCGACACAGATTTGCGAGCAGCACAATCGCATCTTTGGCTCATTGGAGCTCTCAGCAGGACGGATCCAACTACTGCAGCGCGAGTACTCCTCAAACGGATGGATATCGCTGCAGAAAATATCGGGGACTTGCTAAAAGTGTTCCCGTGCAAAAAGCTGGAAGTCTCAGAAGTTTTCACGAACCACAAAGTTCAAGACCGGTGCTATCGAGATCTCCCGGTACGATATAAGGACAAGATCCTATTCGTGCACCCAAGGTCACGCGAAATCAAAGCAGCGTCAGAAGAAGTTGATTGTAGAGAAATCAGGATGAAGCAGGACGAGAGATCACCGAAGAATGGGCGCTAGGAACTGAAGTTGAGGAATCAGTCTTCGACGCGCCACCACTCACAGACATTTCCGAAGAAAGGCTCCAGTGGGTGCTCGGCATGATCGACAAGAACCACAAGTCTGGGAAAGATCCGCAGAAAAAAAGGAAAAATCGACGGCGACTCCATACGAGACGAGGCAGAAGAAATCATCGAAGCGGCCAGCGATGCATTCCAGAAGTCGTCAGTGGTGCTCGCAAGAGAGCTCGAGGATATCGCCTTCCGTTGGCGGTGGATCATGGGAGTAGCGATCGCGGTGGTACTAGCAGTGGGTGCGCCGCAACAGCAATACTTCTCTGTCCACAGTATCTTCTGTGCGTGGCACGATGCTGCCTTGCACGGTGTCGATACCAGATACGAAGAGCGAGCCAAGCCGCACTTGAAGGGACAGAGCTTCCGATGGAAGTGCGCAGTTTCGAACCGATATGGATGTCCCCGCAAAAGTCAAGGGCCCGCGGGAGTGTCGCTATTCGCGAAATGCATCATGGTGGCTCATTAAAGCCAGCGTGCAGCAAACAAGGGCTAGCAGCCCCAGCGGCACAAACAACAAGCGCAAGCGATGAAGCACCGAACGGAAACAGATGTGCCGAAACTAGACGTTTCAATAGAACAAAGGTGATGTTGCATACCAGCGAAAACAAAAGTGCAAAAACTAGACGTTTCAATAGAACAAAGGTGACATTGCATAAATTAGAAGAAATTGAAGGCGGAGCCAGGCGGGGCAACGAAAACTGCCCGAACAAAAATTCGACAGTCGGGTCGTGCTGAGTCGACCAGGGAGGAGCCCCTGGACAGGAGCTTAAGATAGCTCCTTTTTGCTGTCTGTCTTCCCATCGTCAAAGTATCATAATTTCTGTATACTCTTTGCTATTCGCAATATTGCACCGTAGTCACACTATCGCAAATTCTGTACACCCTTTGCTGTTCGTAATATCGCATGTGCTGTATTCCGCTTGTTCAACGCTACAACTACTCTAAATCGGGCTGCATCGCCTCAACGAATTACTGAACGTAAGTCACACACTCTTCAAAAAACCCATTTCTTTTTTCTTTGTTCAGTACACCAACAGTGTGGAAAGCCCAAACCGCCATCTGTAAACCGCACAAACAACGATTAAAATCCATGAATGCGAAGAAGTCATGAACAATTTCCCTTAAGCACGGAATTTTTATTTCTTACTAAAACTTTTGCGAAAATCTTCATCAATCTAGGAGGTTAACAAGATAATCCAAGATATTCGGTGAAGCAATCTGTATTCGAAATTCCACGAAACCAGAGGCATTTTTAGGAAAGTTATTGCGACTCAAAGATTTGAATTTAGTGTTCTCCTGCATGCATGAAGCGCCACATTACTCTGCTTCTTTTCCCTGTAACTGATGAACCGTTTTACTATTCGTTTCTCGTCGAAAGCACGAGGGTTGCCGGATGATTGCGGCAGGACGCACAAGCAACCACGAAGTTCAGGGCCTTCTGAAGACCCGAAGGACAATTTTTGGAGGCCCCTCCGAGGAGGTGCGCTAATTATTTGAAGATATATGTGGTGAACAGTGGGTTCGGGTGGTTGGTTGCGATGGTGACTGCGTGAGAGTCTTGAGGTTAAACTGTCTAGATTTCTGAGGACGATTTCTAATGTGTTGTCACAACAGCGGTTGTTTGACTGTGCTGCATATGTGAAAGAGATTGTGTGCGCATCACTGCGCAGATGCGGCATAATTGAAACTTGAGATTGCAACCAGTTGCAACAGTCGGAAAAGTTGAACCAGAAATGTCGCAGACAGGATGATTATGTCTCCACGAAGCCCTTCCGTTTCATATATTTCTTGGTCGCGTCCAAAAAAGTTAGGGAGTGACCGCTGTTGTTGACAGATTGGGTTATCATGAGTTGTTCTAATGAGTCCAGCAGTCTAACGGCTTCGCTTTCACGGTGGTCAGGTGTTTTCATTGAATAACGATAACTGTCTCATGTGGCTGCTTTGAGTGGTCAAATAATTCTCCTATCATACTTATAGAGTCTGAAGTTCCCGTGGCTCCCACAGAGTGAACTAAATACGTTTTTTTTCGAAACTTTATAGATGAGCCCTGTGCTTGAGAATCGGGGAAATACGTTATTCGCTTGTTTATTGAAACGGACAAAATTAACTTGCGGATACGATCTTTAGCTCATAGAAATGCTCTTCTTGAAGGAAATTGCCTCATGTCAGCATCGACGCCGCGAATGGATGAAAGCCTTCGCTGTGTTTTTAGCGATCGATTCCCCATTTAACACTATGTAATTGACGGGTAATAATAATCCTTATTCTAAGAACAAATGGTTGGTGATAATGGAA
This sequence comes from Ascaris suum, assembly GCA_013433145.1. Lineage (NCBI taxonomy): Eukaryota > Metazoa > Nematoda > Chromadorea > Rhabditida > Ascarididae > Ascaris > Ascaris suum. The sequence continues at coordinate 3,984,196 of CM024187.1, forward strand.
TAAACACTATAGAAGGCGCATATTACTGAAAAAAGTCAATCCCCCACCCCCCCCCCCCCCCCCCCACCACCAAAAATTGAATGCATAAAATGAAAGATGAAATGAAGATCAACTGCCTTAAAATATACCTTCAGTTTGAAATACCCGGAATTGGCCGCAAGATTGCCTTGAGGTGGTTGGTAGATAGGGAATGGATTGAGCACACCACTGAGTGCCTCTCTTGCGGTTTGCCTCTTACTGCTCTCAAAAGCTAATTCTCGCACATCCTAATGATATCCAGCGATACCCCACTGAACTTCAACAGCTCAATAACCTCTATTATAATACTTGAAATTCGATTGAAAGTTTTTTGAGTTTTGCATTACTCTGAAGTTTTTGAGTCGACGGTTGAAGTACGCAAAATTTAATGCTTCGCATCGTTTACTTTCTCTGCTATTTCGCAGTTTCTTGACAGGAAAACTTCACAATCTGATCATTATACATTTGCGTAACAAGGAAACGGCTGCATTTGTTTCAAATAAACATCGGTTACTGCAACACGATTGATAAATATCATTGAAAAATCACTTTATAAAGAAGAAAGTTTGCTTTTGAGGTCGTCGAGTGAGGTGATTGGCTGATTACATTTGAAATGTTCGCAAATGAAAACGGCTGGCTTCGTAGTCGATCTCAGCAATGTTCCGAAGTGATCATTCTGTTCGATGAGCCACAAATCTGTGAAGGGAACTCGATGACTAATATGTTGTAATTTCATTCAATAGATATGATGCTTTCTACAACGAAAGTATCAAAATATCAACGAATAAACACACCTACGTTCTCTGCTAAAAAATCTACGAATAAAAAATGGCAGGCAGAAAAAAATGCTCTCCAAATCTCTTTCAGTGATGCAACAAGCAAGAAAACGAAATGAATATCGACAATCAGCACTAGTTTTAGCAATGCAGAGCAAAAAGTCAACGTGCATTAGCGCCTCGAACATGTCATGTAAAGGGGCAATTCAGTATTCCTTGGCGGCGTGCCTGGCTTAAAACAAAAGCTTGCCAGTGCCCAGCTGTTGGCGATTTGTGTTAAAAAATAACCTATGCTTCTATGGCGGTTTCAGCCTCAAATGAAAATTTCTGCATAAATCCTAAGCCATAGACAAGGTTACTCGTTCCCGTTTTTCAGAACTGGCTGCGAGAAAATGATGGGGATTTTACCGCCAAAATTTTCGTTTTCCTTTACACGCTTCGATTTGGGACTATCTCCAATCGTGAGTGGATAAAGAGGGTAAACTCACCTACGACCATAATATACAAATGTACACGGCGCATAACTTGCATTCTATTACATTTACTAATAAGATGAAGACGAATGCTCAAGCCCCAGTTTGTCGTAATGGCGGATTAAAAAAGAACACCCTACTCGCTGAGCTCTATGGAACACTGAAATACTATTGAAAGTGAGTGAACGGAAAGCACGTTGCACCTAGCAATAGAAAAAGTGCTGCCGAGGTGTAGAAACAATTCGAGAAATTCAACTCATGAGACTTATAGGACACACATTAATGGCCATGTAAAATCGCAAAAACGCTCCAACTTACAGCTAATCAAATCTTAAAGGAAATAAACCTTTCGTTGCATCCAACGAGATCAGTGACTGGTTCGGAATGAAGTGTCGTTTAATTTCGTCCAGCATTTGCTGTGTTAGAGGATCATCTCGCTTGCCGATGACAACTACCTAGAAATGACAATTTAACACTCACCATTTGTTCATAACTTCGACAGTGTAACAGAAGTGATTTCAAAGTCGCTCACTCTACCTTCTCGTTCTACTCATTTCTTTGCTGCAAAACAACCGCTGGCATTGACTATGAAGGAGTAAAGTTACACTGCTTAAGCTCCGAATTTAAATCACTCATTCTTGCCAGTGATTACGTAAGTGAACTGAACGATGACTCCTTTTTCAACAACATGATCTCTTCACGACTATGTGGTAGCGAAGAACACAACGCTATATTTTGAAGAAAAAAGTGCGAGATACAACGTTCTTTAGGAAGGCATGACTATAGCACTGATCACGAAGGAGGTTTGAATATGGTCTGCAATTGCGATGTGAAATGAACTTTAGGCAATAAAAGGTTACTTATGAGAAGCGGGGGTTCAAGCGATTCGGCGGTACGTTATTAACGATAGCCCAAAATAAGCTAGTTGTCAGAAAGCTTAGCTAAACGAATCCAGACTGGCATCGTTTGATTTCTCCGCTGAACGTAATGATCATGCCAAATCGGCAACAACAACTTTCAGACTGCAAAATCCAAAAACTTGACTACTTTCAGATGCCCTTCTGGAAAAATACGACTCAGCAACACGCTCAATTCAAGGCAATGAATTGCAGCAAACAATTGAGTAAAATGATTAAATAAACACCTCATCAGTGCAAAAAGTGCCTCACAGGTTCACATGAGAAAATCGTGATCCTATACATGACTGGCGGACAGTTACGTGTGTATCCAACCGATATGCTTTATCTCATCCAGCACATTTACTGACTTCAAGATCTGTTACCTACATCGCGGGAAAAGCTGCAATAATGGAAAGTAGATTTACCAATGTGGCGGGTCGTGAGTGACGCATTAATGCCGTCACCATTTTGGGCAGCACTGAGGGATACCTTCGAAGCCGTAATGACACGCTTTCCAAGATATTTGCAACTCTGTCACGAAAACGTTCCTCGTCAAATATGCTCGCGAGACGCACCAAATTCAGTGCTGCTACTGAATTCGTTGCTGGCTCTGCACCATCATGATCTGTAACTAATTCCTCTCGACAAAATCTTCACAAACTTTTCCTTGCCAATAGCGCCAACAGATGCTCCGCTATGAAGCTTGCCGAACTTCCGTCCTAACCGAAATATGCAACAGTTCCCATGCAACATTTTAAATGCTCGTTTTTTCTAAGAACATATGCATATTAATCGGATGCGTATGATTTGTAAATGAAAGTCGCTCACTAGCAAAATGCCATCTCGATCACATAAATGAACAAATTCTGAAGACCTGGATACATTTCAAGTTCCCACTGATTTTTCAAAAACTGCGAAAGTGCGGAAATGGTTATGTTTTACCTCCATCAACATATCTGCTGTCATACCATCCCCATCCCCAGAAATTCCCAATCACTTTCTACACAAACCACCCTACGTCATGAGCCTTTGTCGCTGGATCCACTCCATAATTCTTGCAACCACAAATTTCACCGTTACACCACCATGCAAATATTGCAATGTATTTCCGAACACTCGTTCAATCGGTCCATCTTACGAGTGACTCTAGAGAAATGCGCTATCCCAACCGATGGTTCGATCCTGCAATCGTCTTAGTTTACATTCTCGCTATCCATGCTCGAAGCTTAAGAAAACCTTTTTCTCGCTGAAAATGGAAAGTGACTGTTTCGTCGAAAGCTACCTTCCATAAACCTCGTCATGATAGACGGATCCGTTTCGCTAAGAAAATAACGGCGTTGTTATCCGTATCCCAGAAGCGTTCATCAAACTGTTTCTGCAGCTCGGAGGCGAATTTCAAGAGATTTTCGTCGAAAGTCACCTCGTAAAGATCGAGAAGTCCCTCAATTAGAAACGCGTAGTCATCCGCGAATGCTTTTACAGGCTTTGAGCTGCAACATTTTTGAGAATTTCTCTCTCGTTGCTTAATGCTGGCCTTTCAGTTAATGCTAACTGAACCAAGCAGAGAACAATACGCATTCAGACCGAAAGGAAGACAGAGCAAGCTATCTAAGACGCATACCAATGAGGATTTCAAACAACCCATTACATCATACTCTGAAATATCAAAAACGTTAAAAATATTTATACCGTAGATAACAATAAAAATCCTTTGTGCTCATCATTTAAGTTAGTTATTTCGCTCATATGAATAAGGCGGTTAACTGAGAAAATCGTTTGAAAATTTGCTCATTTTTGCATCGTTTTTCGTCGTATGCGATACGGCGCAACTCATATAGCTCCATCTTGGACTGCCTTTCACTCTCGTACTCATTTTCCTGCTAACTGGAGGAATACTGCCAAGGCTGTAAAAAATCCTTTTTGTGCTTTTAAATTTATTTTTGGCCTTGCTACAATAGCCCATATGTCCTCTCAAAGGGACGTAAAGTAGCCCTAAAGGGGAGGAAGAAAGAGGACAAACGTCTTCCCTCCATCAGATTTTTGCTCCGGTAGCTGGTAAAACCAAAAACAGCTGCTATTTCCAAAATATTCCAAGCTTAGTTCTCCCTGCGACACAAGAAAAACTAACTTATGGACGACTCCTCCGCTCTCATCTGTATATGCGGTCCTCAATAGTTCACCATTCTCAGACAGCATATACTTCTTGATAAATTCGACAACCTTCTGAGCCGTCCCGCCAACTCAGGTTTTCCGGCAGCGACTGAAGCTCTCGATAAACCGCTGATCATGAGGCCATTCCAGGAGGTCAGCATCTGAAGTTTGACTGCATATACATTTGGTGTCACTAATACCAATATGAACCAACTACTGAACAAGGGTTTAATGCCTTAGAAAGCTTAAAATCAAAGCAAACTCTTTCGCATCTCACTGATTCAGACATGGCGTTTCCCGCTGTCACTGAATAGCAAATGAAAAGCAAGCGTACCTTACTGTCGAGATGCGGCTCTGGTCGTTGTGCTCTAGCCTCTACCAATACTTGTCGCGCCTTTTCGATAATGGCTGTCAGTTTGTCTTCAGAAATGCCAAGTTTTTGGCTGAGTCTTTGTGTGAGTCCTTCATTGCAAGAACGTTTTGCAATTTTAGCTCGCCATGAGGATCCTGGAAAGAAAAATATTCCAACTGTTTTGCCGGAGTGAAATAAGCTAAACTTCAGGCGCTCCTTATATTACAGGAAGCTCTTCTACCCATGATCGAGGCAAAAATTACCATCTAAGAGACTCTCAGAAAGCAACAATAGCGCTTTGAACAGCGACCGGATTTTCTTTTATCCATCTGTTCCGCGCCTCCCGCAGTATCGGGAAAGTTGTTGCGCGAAACTTCTAGGCTCGACTAATTGCGCCATGATTTCTCATCTTACCGACTAAAACTATTCATATCGCTGTCAGAAATTGTGCGCAGTTGTGTTTTCAGAAGTCATCTCGACTTCCCCGCTTTTTTTGCATATCATATTTGCTTCCTTGCTGGCTCTACGCGTATGCAGCTCTTAAAAACGAAGAGTGAGAGAAAAGAGGCTCGCAGAAAAACGGCTAAAAGCTACAATTGCGAGAAAAATAAGAAGCATCACCATTCAAATATAAATGAAAGAAAGATGTTCGGACACTTCTGGCTCGCTATGCTCTTGGTTTTGCGCCCTGCTTAATAAAATTAACTATATTCATATAGTAGTAAAGGCTCTCTGAAACCAAAAAAAAAAAACTAAAAATTGAAGAATGAAATTTTTATTTTTTAGTTCAGAGATTTAGCATGAGGTACGACCTTTTCCAGCTATTTATTTGACTATTTCTTTTTGTAGTGAAAAAAAGTTTTAGGTGGTTCTTTCCTGTCAATTAGTAATAAATTCCCATAAAAGACTATCGACACCGTCACTAAATTTTCGAACAATTTTGGAATATTGAATCATATGTGCTCGGCTAGGTGGAAAATTTGTGCAAAATACGAACTCGATATCTAGGCATACAACTATGGTTGATACCTACTTTAAATCAGTATTGCTTTTCAAGCGATTTGTTTAAAAAGGTTTTCATCATCAATGAACAAGAAAGCCGCAATTTATCATATTATGCATATATGTACTGTGGTGAAGATAGAGATCAGACATTTATTAAGGTAAAAGAAATGAGGAATACCCAAAGTACAGTTTAAAATCACAAGCGAAACTCATTCAGCACCTTTATGCAGAGCTTTCGATACCGTTCGACATCACTAAACCGGGAGGGGCAAAAGCACAGGAAAACGTACCGTATCGGATGGGCAATTCCCATTAGCTTTCACACCGAAATATTGTTTGAAGTAGGTTGCCACATCCACACTACTATCACCGTTCACAGTGACATCCTTAAGAGCGTCATCGATTTCTTGCTCAGTCCAGACGTAGAATGCACCTTCGCGTTTGGCTTTTGCATTGTGAGATGGCAATGAATCGGCATCTTGTGCGCTATAGAAACCACCCTCCTGAAGCAGACCCAATATGGAGTTAAACTTTTCCACCTATATTACAAAGCCTAAAAACCCGCTGTTGCGAGATGAACTGATGAAGCAAAAATGAGGCAACTTTGGATATACAATGTAAGTGTAAAAATGCCAGCTTAAAACGATCAGTGACTAGGACAGAAGCTGTTTCGGATAAAATAAAACGTCAGGTTAACGCTGCCGGGTAAGTGGATTAAACAAACCATTTAAAGGGCACCGAACAGATCATCGTTTTCTTCATCTACGGCACCTTGATATGGTCTTCAAGAATTGCTTTTCATGTTCTTCATTTTATGGACAGGTGCAATGGGTGTAGGAAGAGGAAAGGTTTCGGATGAAACCCTCGAATTTTTCATACCATGACACTTAAAAATGCTGCCCACAGCTTTGTTTTCCATTTCTATGTAATGCGTTGTCAAATTAGCCTGATGCGAAATATTGTTTTAATGATGCGTTCAGGTCTGTCCACATGCTTGCAACGCCTTGAGTGAATTTTCGTAAGCGATTCGTGCAGAAATGAATGAGATTCAGAAAAGAGTTTCCTATCAATGTTTCTCTTTTGGTGGCGTGCAACTGCTAGTGTTTGGCTGAAATTCGCGGATAGAGGCTTTCTACTCAACGTACTGGAATTGGCTCAAGCCTAATCGTCATCTTTACTGATTCTTTAACAGATTCATATGAAACTTTCTAGCGCGAGAGAAGGGAAGACACGTACATCATAAAGCTAACTTTCTGTGCAAGTAGAATGTACAAGAATGAAAAATATCAAACGCTAATTTATTGCACATCATCCTTAGTGCCATTGCGCCCTGAAGACGAAGAACATTGGCGATGCTGAAACATCAGCGAATCAAGGTCGCTCTCCGACGCCAGAAAGCGGTCGTCGCGGCGACATTTTAACGAATCAGGAGCACGTTTGCCAAGACGGCACGAAAGTAATCGACAGTCAAAACATTGAGATAAGAAGCCTTCATTCAGAGGTTTTGTTATTTCAGTTCTGTTTGTGTCTTTCACAAATTTAATAGCTTCATCATCCCCCAAATCCCAATATACATTGCAATTTTCAGTTATTATTTTAGAAGTGTGCTCCCGCTTCATCAAATCCAACACATTGCACCGTATCAAAGCAGTTACTGCTTATAATAACCAAAAATTATTACAAAGATAAGGATTTCCGGCGAGATTTCGCTCGTTAAACCTTATCATTTTGAATGAGAAGAAGAAAAACGCAAACTAACTGGATGCGTTAGATTTCGATAGACATAATCGGCGATATCCTCAACAATTTCTTTCATCTGTCCACATACAAGCGAATAGTTAGCGTAAACGCTTAGCAGCTGTGCTTGATCATAAAGCATCTTCTCAAAATGTGGTACGTGCCATGCTGCATCCACTGCGTATCGATGGAAACCCTTAAGCCTATTCGTCATACTTCACCACTTGAATGCACAAATTAACGCCAACATAGAACTGAAGTCTTCGCTTACGTGAAATAATGCAGTAGAGGGAACAGAGCCTTTAAAATGTCAACAAAAATGGAAGCATTTATGGGTAAGCTATTCAGATGCAAGGCAACAGCCAAAAAAAAAGAAATCTGAGTTTATATTCGCTCGATTTTTTTGAACCTTCCTAAACGAGTTGACAGAGGCAGGGAATATGAGAGAATTCATTACACCTGAACTGTGCCATGATACTGGTTAGCGGCCTCTTTGCGTTTTTGATCCGACCCTTTACATGAGACGAACCATTGTTTCTTATAATACAAAAAAATGCCCAATTCCTGCGGTAGCCACTTTTCGAACGTTTTCGTTTCTTGATTACTGCGCTTATGCAACATCAATAATGCTGACATCCGAAAGCGTACAACAAAATAATTAGAAATACAAACAAGTCATGGTCTCTCTTCAGCAATACAGCAAAATCATCACGCAATAGACCAGCAAGTCTGAATTCTTAGCAACAAAATTTTTGCTACCCTAGAGCATTTCACTTGTTAGGAATACCTTCATCAAAAACATCTAAGTGATACCTTGCCAATGTGGTCATGAATACCACCACGTGCCATCGCTTCCAACGTCTCGCCGACCATCTTCAATGCCAACTTGCCTTCGGTTGTGCTCTTATTGTTCGCATAGAATGACAGCATAAAATCGAGTTCTGCTGAAGATTCGTCGAGCAATTTCACATGAGAAAGATGACTGTTTCTGTACATTGTAAATGACTCAATAATTTGAGCGCTTATAAATAACGGAGAAAAGCAGAAATTCTTCATTGGTTGCAAAGTTTTCCATCGAAGATATGCTAAGTCACCTTACCGCAATTGCATGGGACTATGACTCGTGCAAAATTATTTCCAGCAAGCTTCACCAATTTTAGGAAAATTATAGGCAATTAACAACAGCCCACAAACAGTTTTCTAACACTGCATTGTCCACGACCACTGTCAAGAAAGGCAACCGTTGCAGCCGCATTAATCCTACGAAATTGCAATATTATAGTAATCAGCAATTCGTTAGGCTCAATTATTGAAAAAAATGAAAAGTTGTGCTAATCGGAAATGGAGTACTGCTATGAAACGCTTTGTTTTTGATTGCTTTTGAAAAACAGAAGCAATACTTTTATGCGTTTGGCGCATACTTGCGAGGTGTGCCGGCAATTTCAACCGTCGTAATTGACATTAAAAATTCCAGCATATGTTCAGTTATGCAAATACAGAAGGTTGACACATCACATCGCTTCGAATAAAACCTCCAAGAGGGGAAATTTACAGAGAACAAAGAGGAAAATTTTACTAAGAAAAAGCGAAGTAACCACAGCGAAAGACGACTTCCAAAATTTCAGGGGGCTCTCGAAAAGAAGTCATTTTATTCGACTTCCTGAAACGAATTCAGTGACAGGCGTTCTCGGAGAAATTTAGCGAACATTTGTCTCAATAGTAGATTGCCTCAAAGTAAAACATGTCAGAAGGTCAACCGTTATCTGAAATAAGGTATCATCCCAATCCAAAGAAAATCAGAGCGTTTAAACATACGCATCGAATCGCCAGTACCTGAGGATCGACAGTAACATCAACGCAAATTTCAGAGAATGCACATTTTAAAAAGCACATGGAACAATGAGCTTCCATCAGAACCGCTCGATTTTCTCTCTGCTTCAGTGAGAAATTAACGATGATAGAAGTAGGGCACTCCATAATGAAGCGTCGGCTTTTATATACTAAACTTTCCTAGTGCTTGATAGGATGCAAGAATCGTTGCGCTCAATTATTCATATCGCCCTTCGAAATCATTTGGGAATGACGACGACCACCTGAAAGACTAGTGAAGCGAAAAGCATGTAACGAACCAGGTTTCGGAAATTTTGGCGCACACCAAATCCTTTGTAAGTTTCGTCGAATCGATCAGCCAACTCCGTATAGCACGTCAATGCTACGTTCTCATCAGCCGGCACGGTCTCGCGATTCGTCAAAAACGCTTTTTTGATAGCATTTGCTAACGCAAAACCCTGGCCACGGATCTGATCTCCTTCGAGTTGCCACTAAAAGATTCGCTTACAGATTAATTTGGATGAAAACGAATTTGGATTAGACGAGTTGTGGCCTACTGCCGTTAGCTCAAATTCCAGAAAAATAAAAAAAAGTGAATCGAGTGGTGGCAATGAAGTGTGGAAGCTGCTCAAAATTGGTTAATCAACTAATCTACTCCACAACAGAAAGAACACTACTAATAATGGCCGACTTGATAAGACTAAGAAGATTCATATCAGTGCAATTTTTCAGGCTCAAAAATCAAGGGAACAGCATATAAGAAATGCCAACCGTATGACTATGAATACATCAAGCATCTATTTCGAAAAAAAGAAGGGAATTATTCGCAGTTACACTAACTGTACTCAGAAAATCCCTCCACCGACGTTGAGAAACGCTTAGTTACCTACACTGAAGAAAACGTATTGCATTCGGTCGCACTATTTGGTCACCTCAAGCAAAGGGCTATCAGGGTCCTTTCAACGCCTTGATTTCACTTCAAACAGCAAAAAAGGCACTAGATTATACGTTAAGCAGCAAGCACCTCAAGATTACTGCACAACCCCTACCTAGTCAGCGAATTGCGCAAAAAAAAGCTGTCAGTTTTGCCTTTTCAGCGATCGTGCGAAGAATGGACGCAAAGCCAGGTCTTCCATATCTGTCCTCCGGTGGGAAATACGTCCCACCGGTGACTGGATTCAGATCCGGTGTCAGAAACACGCTCATTGGCCAACCGCCACCGCCTGATATTGCCTGCAACGAATGAAAAAAATCGTAGAAATATGAGACTAGGTTAAATGTGGCGACAATATGAGAATCCAGTGAGCAATAGCCACGCTTTTAAAAAAAAGTTCTGCGCAACCATTCATTTCCTGTATGCGTTTAAAATATATGTGAGATATGTTTTGCAATATTGAAAACAAAATTCCGACCAAAATCTTCGTCGGAAGGAATCACTCAATCGCTATTTCGTATCGATTGTTAACAGTTGCTTCGTTCAATGTGAAATAGCAATATTAGCGGAACGTCACGCGATTTCTTCGATTTATGCTCATACGCTATCCGCTGATTTTATCCTGGGAGCTGGAGTCACCGACATCCTGATAGTGGAGCATGTAACAAGTAAGCTATTCTTTAGTTGGTCAGCACCTCCAAACCAAAAAAATCCTATGGAATTGTTCATTCACGAGTCTTGAAGAAACATTGTCGAAACTGTTCACGTCCAAAAAATCGCAGTCAGACACTAGTCCCGAATAGTTCAATCTGAAATTCCGCGAAAAATTTTTTGAACCTGAACCTGAAATTCCCACGGAAAATTTTAAATACCAGAACGCAGAAAGACGCTTGAAATTTGAAACAAAACAAGCAATCACATCGTCCGCCTTCCGAACCTACAACGAAATGAGCACGACTCCAGTTACAGAAAACTGCAAAGTGACAAGTTGGAACCGACCTGGATGAATGTCATATAAAGTTTGTCGACATCTGGCCGTTCTTCTCTGTCGACTTTGATTGAAACGAAATTTTCATTGAGAATATCAGCGATGGTTTGATTTTCGAATGACTCATGTGCCATCACATGACACCAGTGGCAGGTCGAATAACCAACTAAATGGCAACTGATGTAGCCTGGCAATGGCATTATTTGCAACTGACCAACAGAATCACGCCCATTCACAAATGATGACTGTAGAAGGAAGTGAGCTAACAGCCGTTTCAAGTGTATAGCAACCTTGAACAATCGTTCAAACACAAATGCTGGCCTGTACCACAATGTTTATTTCTCAAGAGTGCATCACACGTTCATCAAACGCGCATTTTTTAATCGTTGCACTGCTGAATGCAGTCACCTCAGATAGCAGCATACAACTTCTTTAATCATTCGCTATAATATATATATATATATATATATATATATATATATATATATATATATATATATATATATATATATATATATATATATATATTATATATATATATATATATATATATATATATATATATATATATATATGGGCGATAAAAAATTCCAAGTTTTCAGAACAAATGTGCTGAAAAGAACGATCAATAACAGAGTCAGTCATAAGTGACCCATTCATAAGTACAAATTTAAAAAGAAAGAAATTAAAAGGGAATCAATAACTGGAAGAGAACTTACCAGAAAGAAAAATTGGACGATTTAAGGTCTTCGCCTTTGTAAACGCTTCATCACCCAAGGATACCTAGAAGAGTGAAAAATGAAGTAGAAAATTTTCAAAGGCTCCTTTCAACATTGATTATCATAACATTTCAAACACAAATTGGTAAAAAATTTACAGCGGCAAATTTCAAAGAAGAAACGTCTCATCTCAAAACTGTCAGCAAAAATGACGTCATCTTCAGTGATGCTTTTAATATTATCACATAATATTTCTTCACGAAATATCAGCCAAGTATTTCCAACATGAAACAAAACAATAATAGAACCGTAATAAGTATGCAAGTTTTTGTCAGCAAATAAGAAATTCGCATCATCCAACGAATGGAAAATTCACTATTTTGGTACTTTCAGTGGAGTCAATAAAAATTCCATCAACGAGCATTTCCAGTTAGAGAATTGTTTATAATAAAAAAATATTTGAGTTGAATATTTCCATTGGTTGCAAAAAAAAAAAAATTAACCGGTTGCTTACGCAATATTGAAACTCTCTACCAACGTTTCGTGGAAAAAGGAAAAAAAAAAATCAAGAAAAACAGTGCTTCTTTTCTAACACATTGCCTCTAATAGATCAACTTGCGCTTACAAATAACATTCGATTATATTTCATTTTCTTTCGGGATGAAATATAAGATGCACCATGAATTGCGATTGAGAATTAAAAAGACGACAGATATTACTCTACGTGGAAATTGTTCAAATGGAAGGAAAAAGCAAATTGAGAGCTGCAAGCCATATCACTTACCAATCAACTGGATTATGAGCGTGCTGCAATAGGTATGGCGATCGTTCATTGACTAATCGATTTGTGCACATTGCTTTTGCCATTCCCTTAAGTAGTTAGCAATCAGGAGAGCGCTTCAATAAATTTATTTGCTTTAAAATTAAACCGCGTTAGACTAGCAATGCAATCGTTTCGGGCTGACTGTCCTATTCGTCTCTTAAAGTGTTTACTGCGTTAAATGAAATGAAGGCGATGAGAATGAGGTTTCTAAGAGAGCTTCATTGTGCTTCGACTCTTCAATCCACTAGTGAAGTCTACTAACACGTGTAGACATTTAGAAACGTGCTATCAGTCTCCTTCTTTCATAGAAAGAATCACATGGTCTGACGGTGTCTATTCGAGGCAGAACGATGTTTACCAACATCTGCACGAGCGGAAATGTCGCTCTGATAGACGTATATGACATGCATAATGGAAAGTATTGCTAAAATAAATTCATTCTCGAATTTAATCAAAAAAAAAAGTGCGAGAAATTTCGATTATCATAGTAACTTGATGCGATACGCGAAAATAACTTCATGTCGATGATCGATTTAAGTATATGTAATCGGCGGGTCAATAAAACAGTTTTCTTTAGCATATCTGGGATTTATTACCCGAATTCAGTCGTGTTGCGCATTTTCGAATGAAAAAGAATTAAATTCACTCTCGCAAAATCTTTGACTGCATTTGTCCAAAGTGAACTTTTAAACGTCTGTGTACAATTCTGACTGCAGCAATGAGTCCCATCAATTTTTCGGCAGTTTCGAGACATTAACATCATTCTACCGCAATTAATTTCTGCATTATGACATATTGTTCTCGTTATCAACGAAAAGAAAAAAAAAAAAACGAAAACGTCGTTAAACTAGGCGAAAATATTCCTTTAAAAAAACAAGCCGCAGCCAAAGTAAATCTTTTCTGAAATATTGTACAGAAGTGTCGCTTCAAATCTGTGAGGGGAGAAACTATACAGTCTTTCCCAACAGACAAAAAATTAACGGGTGAGAAGTAAAATTGTGCGGCATTTGAAGTGCACGATAAATGTATATCAAAGAAGGATCGGAAAGACGTCATTGAAAGAGCGGAACCTAAGCACCAAGAAATATCCAAATTTAGCCGTTCTGCTAAAGGAGAATCGCAAGTGATGGACCAGAAAAGATTCGAAGAAAAAAATGACAAACAAATGTGACCAATCGAAACAGAATCGTTATCAATTTCAAAACGTATTATTTCAATGTTTTCTGATGTTTCTGGGGAGCCGAAAACCAAATAACACCGTAACATTGCTACAACCTCAGAGTGAACTTATGTGAAAAACTAAGTAACAAATAAGGATGCTTTGAAATGGAAAAGAATGGTCTCATAATGTTGAAATGTTTTTTTTTCAAACAAAAAAAAAAGAAAAATGAGGCTGATAAGCGGAAAGATGAAAGTACAGCCAGTTTAGGTAATAATTGGGTGGCTGAGGCCTTAAAATTTAAGAGAACGGTGCCAAAATTCGAGATGGTTCCACTAACTCTCAAAAATGCTTTTGAGAAATGCGAAATTTTGAACTTTTCCCCTCATCTTGCTTCGAGGAGGAATCCTCGAGACCAAAATCCTTGGCTTCGAGGATGTTCTAAACATTATAAACGCTATAAACGTCATATTCAGCGATGAAGAGTTCATTTATACGATCATTAAACCATCCTTCCCACCTGCATATTCCACTATTTTGCAATCTTTTTTTTCCGTTTCAGAACAGTTTGGATTTCTACATGAAATTCTAGAATTAGCTTCTAAAACTTAATGAAATAATGAATTATAAATGAATCAAACGAACTAAATATACGAAGCTTCAAATTATCACACTCTCGTTTGCCCAATTCAGCTAACCACAGGAACTCTTATGATTAAATATTTTTTGGAACAATTTAATCTGCTAATAATTTTCCTAGGTTTCCGCAATTTCAGATCTAAATAGAGTCCTCACCGATAAAATCTCCCGTTCAGGGATTAACTCAATGGTTTTGCATAAACGACTGAATTGCCCACCAATCGCGTGTTAAATCAGTAGAGAAGCAATTTACTGATTCAATCTAATTTAATAGTCGAATTTAAAAACCGTAAATAATTCATCAATTCCATGTCCTTAATACTTAATGCAAACAAATTGCAAAACTGACCACTAGTGAACGGGATCCGGCGTACTGACGTATCAAAAGTGGCGACACCCTGCTACGTAAACAACGCTGCACACTGCTTGGCAGAGCGGATGACAGGCGTCCACCGTGAATGCATAACAAGCATATGGCACAACACAACGCATGCTAGACGCCAACACAGCTGCCACGAAACTAGATCAATGGTGTTGCCTTGAGAGGGCGGAGTCGACGCGCGTCCAGAGATCACACTCGAAAAGGAACTAAACAACGAAGCACTCGACACTTTTTGGAAAACACAATTTTTTTTTTCAAGCATATTGAACGCATTACCATACTCTAAACGCTACAACCTCTATCCTATGAAGATTCCATCCAACGGTTTCTTTCTATGAATGCGCGCAAACAATACTCCGATTTCGATTTGAAGTATTTGTGATGTTGATATTCAAAAATGAAGGCGGAAAATACGAGGAACGTCGAAAATTTCCCACTGCACTTATGTAGACCGGAAGGAAGTGATGTCAAACTATTGCTCTCTCCCTCTTCCCTCCTCACATCGACTTGAATGAAAAGAAACTTCTGGTGAATATCTCCAGAACGTCGGTACTTTCTGAAAAAATGGCGAACAATGTAGCAGTGAGCAAATTTTGCTTTTCTTCAAATTCCGGCATTTTTTTTCATCTAAACTCGAATTTTCGATGCCATCAAATACCTAACGTCGTTTTCCAACGTAAACAGCGGGAAAGCGAAAATTTCCCAACAACTCTCCTTTGATTCATATGTCCTTTCCCATTCCCACTCAAATTTTGAGATGCTTACACAAAATTTGTGAAACGGATAATTATACGCTTTTTCCCCACCGCAACTAAGGGCGGAGGGCGAAAAATGGGACCCGAAACCCGCAATTTGGTAACTTCGCATTTGAGCTCAAAAATTTTATAACAATTGGGGATTTTATTCGCCGTTATATGGTATTCGCATTAGCATTTGTTGTTTAGAGATGTTTACATCATCTTCAAAGTTCTGCTTAGACAGTGTTGCTAGGAATACTGTGGAGAGCTATCATGTTTAAAAATCAGACACTTTCAGCGCTACAGGGGATCTGATTACCTCTCTAAGAGAGAGGAAATCTGATGAATGCAAAACGGAAGTTGTGCTTCATTATGGAACTTATGGAAAGATAGAAATCAATGATGGTTGTATTTTGGCAATGAACGGTGAATAAAACAGTAAAGGCGTTTTTATTGATTTTCTAACTTTACATATATTTATAGTAGCAGCAAAGACAACGATAGGAATTCATTCTGATAATTGATGAAAAAGCAGTATCAGCCGTAAGAATTGATTTGTATAGAAATGATTCCTTACGAGATATTTTATGCAGGCGACTTTAGAGGATGGGCTTAGAACAAAAGGCTGTGAAAAAAAAAACGGATTCAAAACCATATAGCGTCAACAACTTTCAACCTCAGACGGCAAAAAGATATCACTTAGCGATGATAGCTTATCTGTCTGACGGCTCGCCCTCCCCCGTCCACGAGCGCAAATTCGTAATCGACACAGAACTGGATATTAGTTTTTTTTTTTCGAAGTGAATCTAATAACAGAGCGATTTTTTAACCGAAGGAAACGTTTCATATGGCATGTCACAGTAAAATCTACACGCCCCAATCGCAGTCCGAAATACTTCGGCGTTATGATCGAAAGCACTTCGACGAAGTTGTGAGTGAAAATAAAATGATCTCTGATCGAGGCAATAAACTAACAGAAATAATTCAGAAACGATTTCTTGACGTAATTTCTAATCGCACATTTCTTTAGTTTACGTGTGGATGGCAGCTTTTAAGAATTACTATACCGAAACCCGTGAAAATAATTTCTGTCGGAAATGCTCGAGCTCACTTTTCGAATTCATTGGTTAAATCATCGATTGATCAGCTAGAAATGTATCAGTGGATTTGAAATAATCACGCGAATATATTGCAAGGCGAACTTCACAGACACAAACGACTATTTGGAACAACTTCCATGTAACTACTGTTTTCTATGATCATATCTCCAGCGATCTATCATCCTCGAGACGTCGAGGCCAACTTGAAGGAGCAAAACGATTCAGCTGGGGGCAACGCGACATTCCAGCGGCGAATCGCGTGTCGCTCCGCCGCTCAGCTGAGCAGATGCACGCAGTGTCTTGTGGCAGGCCAGACCTCCACTAGTGGAACTCGTTGACGGTATTTTGTCTCAACACTGCGGAAAAAAATCAGTGGTAAGAATTGAACCATAGGATTACTCTGAGATGAAATCGCCTAATAAACCACTAAAAAACGATGAACGAAATTCTCAATAAATGGTGTATCGCTTCTCCTTGAATTCATTTCCTATTGTGCCCCCGGACAGGTTAGAAAGCCCTACACCTCGTCGGCAATAGGAAAACAAAACGCAAAACCACATGCGAAGTATGGCTCCCACTATCGAATTCATGCCCCTCCAAAGCGGAATCCGATTCCATCATGCTCACTTTGATCTCAGAACAAAAGACAACAAACACTGAAGCGCTTTGTCTACAATTGCTGTCACAGTGAAATGGAGCCATGCGCTCTCTGCCGTTTTGGTTTCCTTGCTGCCTCCGTCTCTATTCAGTTTCCTTCACTACTTCTACAATATCATCGTATATCCCTTTTTTTGTCACTCGTATGCGTAAGCTAAACTTCTTTCGAAGACCCTAAAGCAACTTTGCAGACAATCTGCACCATCGTTGTACTTTATGAGTTCCCACAGCCAACGAGTCTCGCGGATTAAATTGACTCGTACTTGGTGTGCTATTTCCAGACAACTTCACCACACGTTCCGCTGTACTCTCTCCATCCGAAATCTCTTGTCTCCTGAGTTTCGTTCACTCCGCCTTCTGATCTCTGTTTCCTTTGATTCTTCGAGGCAAGGCGAACTCGGACCTAGGTCAGTCGTGATCGACGATTTCGGCCCAGTTTCCATTACTAAAGCGGATACCTTCGACTCAGAGCCTCTGGATTTAGTGCCCTGTGAAAAGTACAACCTATCTTATGAAGTCCGTATTCTCCAAAAAGCCCCACCTTACTCCACTCACTTTCCTCACCAAAAAACAACGCGCATCACCTGCGCAGAATGAAAGGGTTTTTGACTTGACTTGGTTGCAAGACTGACCGCAACATTTCTAATCCTTTCTTTCCAAACATTTTATTTACCTCTTCGTCGATATTATCGACAGTTTTTTCTCACTGCACTGATGAATTCCATCTTACAGAACTTCCGCATATACTGTGTAAGCCTGCTAATTGTTTACGGCCCTAGCTGCCTCATCAAAACTGCAACGATCAGTGGCCTCCTTGGCGCATAGATCCCCGGTACTGCTGACCTCGTTCCAAATCATCCTTTACGCTTGTTTTTCACCGACCGTCATCCGCCATATGTACACTCATAATGCTTCAGAAGTTAATGGAAAAATTCAGAAGTAAACCAAATGAGTCGCCCTAATGCTTCTTATCTAATCTTGATATCCCATATACCATTAAATGCTTAAACCTGCGAATGACCTCGTTGGTTGACTGCACCATGCTTTTATGCGCCCTTCACAGAAATGAAGCACGGAAGAATGACTCGAGCATGCTGCGGCCTAAAATGATTAAAGAAAGTGAAATTGTACTGTTTAGCTCTACCTGATTTATGACTTACGTTGCAAGCCACCGTTACTAAACTACAGTTCTTAGACGTCGAATTTGTTCTTGGTGCCATATAAGTCGCAGTTCTTAAACGGCTGTCGATGTGCTGCACACACAACTACGAGAAGTTGCTTCAGATGGCGCCGAAACATCGACCTAATCATACTAATTGTGCTATTAAAGTTCACCTCCAGGTAGTGCTTATGAATGGACCAACCACTGCTTCGAACAAGAAAGTTTTAATAAAAAGAAAAAAAAAAGAAACAAAACATTTAAAAAGCATGAGAGTGGATCTATCAATGCGCACCATATAATAAACATAAATTCTCGAATGATGATTCTAGATGAGACCATCCTTCTTCATCAGTGATAGCAAATCTCGTTCATTGTGAAAACCTTTGCAGAAAGTGTTCTTCGCATTTGTCTACCTTCAGATTTGAGCAACACTGTCAACATCAGATCGATGAGCAATTATAAAAGCAAACATCGGATAGATCTAGAAGGTGAGGAAAATCCTTGGCGTGCACCCACCTATTATTCTTTGATGTATACTCCTCACCTGAATATTGCTATTCCATTTCTTGTTCGCTGTACATTGATGGAATAAATTAACTACACGTGCTACGATTTTCTTAATCCTATAAATGACAATGCGTCGCTATTAGTCGTTTCTCGCAGATTCATAATAATCTCGATCAGTCGCCGTACGGTGCTTTAATCAAGAAACCATATGAATATGAATGAATCTTAACTCGATCAAGATCTATTCGTTTACGAGATGCGAAAAATAACAATTTGTTGCTATAAGACTCAAATACAGTATCTTTAAAGAGCGCGCATAAACCTGAAAGCGAAAACTGATATGGAATAAACTTGAAGTCGAAATGGCAGAGCTGATTGATTAACGAAAAAAAAAAACAAGCAAATGAGACACAATTCGAGTTTCAAAAGCAAGCGGCATTACTTATAACCAAACAACGGAAAAAAAAGCATATGGCAAACTGTAGGTTAGAGCATCACATACAGAATGCGCATTCAATAGGAAATTCCTATTTCAATATATCAATTTCTCTCACATCGCACTAACTTGACTTCCTTTTTGCATTTTCACATTCGAACCCAATTCCAACTCAATTCCTTCTTCAAATGAACGTTTAACGTTCCTTAGACCGCCGCTTTACTCAGTTCGTATTCTTTTTTTTCTCTTTCAAGCTGTCTGATTAGGTTAGGTGACAACCTTATTGCTGCGAACGTTTGAACTTCACTTCGACAAATATTCATGCGAGCAAATTTGCAAAAAGAAAAATAAACGTATATCAACCTTCTCCTTCCCACTATATTTTCATTCACATAAAACTCGAAAATCACTGCTATACAGCTACATTCAAAAATCTCTTATAACAATCATCCAGCAGGCAATAGCGACTTTTCAAATCGAAATAAAACGCTAAATACACGTCTGCAAAAAAAAAAAAAGTGGCAAAAGCCATGGAAGTTTCTAGCAATCTATTCGTGAAAATCAAAAATCCTTGTCTTCAGACCAATGAAATATCCGTAAGTTTTGATTTAGAAAAGTTGCTTCAAACATCTTCAAACAAACATCATTACTACTTGGTTCACCTCGTGACAGAATTCGCGTAAAAATGACAGAAATCGCATTTCGCCTACAGCTATCCCTAGAATCTACATATTATTCTAAAATCCCGCACGAAAAAACGAAGCAAAAAAAAAAAACGATGAATGAACAACGACGTTTATATACAACAAAACCAGGTGACGAAAAGTGACGCACACGTAGATAAACAAATACTCATTTTGAACGATGTGCCATAATACAAAAAATGCAAAGCGAACAAAAGAGAAAAAAAAACAACGCATATGCGCAAGAGCGACTTCATATTCCAATATTTAGACAATATTTGGACAGTTAATTTATTGCACAATGAAATGAATATAGCAATCCATGATTCAAAATGAACAATTCTATATAATAGAGAAAAGAGGACGTCAGATAACGACGCAAATCATGAGTGATATGTGAGACCATTTCAACACTTAGCATCAGGTAGAATTAGTAAGGAACCACCACTGTGCACTGCACTGGCGAACATAACAATTGAACGCCACCCACAACGATGCGGTAAAGTGAGAGTTGGAGAGGAACGAGTCGACAATTTTGACAACTAATACACGTTAGCACCCAGCAAAAGATCTATAATACCACCAATACCAATATCAATGATTTACCGTAACATTACCAGCGTATAGGTTTCTAATAATACGCTATGTATGGTATTATATAGCAAAACTCAGGTATAATATTATATTGAAAAACTTAATTTCTCAGCGATGAAAGAGCACAATTTAGAAGCATTCCAAAGGATCATAATAAAATGCGGCGTAGAGCAACTGAGGAAATTTTCAAGACAATTTTGCGCTTTAAATGCTTCTCAAAGAAATTTTACAGCAATGCCGAACAATATCATTTTATAAGAATTTATGACTGACGTACATCGACTTATTTTACTCTTAAAAGTTTAAACTGTGCTAAACTAAATAACGCTACTCTTTTGCCGTCTCAGTGCTTTTGAAAAATGCTTTGAGTAAGGCAGCTAGTGCATTCTGCTAAGACGACTTATGGCATAACTATACAATACGTTTATAAATCGCATCACAGTGCAACTTCGAATGAGACAATTTTGTCTGCCGCAGATGCCCTTCGTTAACGCTCTGTGGTGCCTCCATATGAAACACATACGTTACACCGCTTCTTCTGAACATGCAATGGAAATGCCGATTTGTTTCTCTAGTTTAATTGTTTTATGGGCGCATTGAATCGCCTCCACCCGAACCATATGCTGGCGAGAAAAAACACTTCAGAGAGGATGACTGATTGCAGATAGGGCACTACTACATTGATGCGATCCGTAGATATGTTAAACATGCATAACCTGCGCATCAATATGTGGTGCAGGAACGAGTTCAACGGTCATTAGTACTGGCTCGGTCAACAGAGTCCTCACTGGTAGATGAGCGATCATTTCGTGCACCACACCACCGTTGCCCTTCGCACACGATGCACTGCCCGCATTGCTCGATTGCTCTCGCATGATGAAACTTTGTACCATATACGGCCTCTGTGAGAGTGAATCCATAGGTCTGGCGAAACCTTCGGGCACGACTTGTTCGGAAATCGGACTCATCGACCCACTCTACAATTGTCTTTCTTCGCTCAGCGTTCCACTTAGACCCTAGGATTGCAGCACTTCACCGAGAAATACATCAACCACACTAGACGTCAACAATTTAACAACTAGAACTCCATTCGTTTTAAATGTGCAAATGGCCTTTATTTCTTGTATGTAAAATTGCCGTTTTACTTGTGAGATGAATTCTCGGAAATATTTGCCAGCGATTAGAAGTTCGTGCATACAGTTGCGTGCAATGCGAAAACATATGAATAATCCCTGAGGTGGAGCTTCAAACGCTCTCTTCACGTCTTGTGAAATAAGCTTCCACTCTTATATCACTTCAGGATGCATAGAGGCAACATAATCATTAAGACCCCACGGCGACGATCAGCGAAGCGCTCTCATCTTCTGAAACGATATCTCGGCTCCTCTTCATAACAACCTCCCCCCTCCCCACCCGCTTAATAAAACCAACATACTATTCGAATACATACCGTATGACTATTCCGCTCGTGTTCCTTATGGCTTTCACTTCTGGCTAAGTGTTCGTGTATGTCCTTCACAACGTGCTCCTGTTCCTCTCGAACATAACTGTCCATACTACCAGCGAACTCCGATGACGAGGAAGGTTCGGCTCGTCCCGAATCCGATTCCTCCTCCCCTCTCTCAGCCGCCGGTGTACGAAAATGCGAAAGAACATGCTCACGACAAAGCTGCTTCGTTGTGAACCTTTGACGACATTTTGAAAATTGACACGCATAGCGCTTGGTCAGTTTGACAATTTTACCTGTAAATATAATGAATTATCAAATGAAAAAATTTTTCTGAACAGGTGGACTTGAAAGACTTCCGGTCAAGCCTAGTCCCTTCGGACGTGGATGACCTTGTGAATGAAAATGTCGTGGAGGAAAGGCAACTTGAGTAAGCAAACTCTGTTGAATGGCAACTGCCTGGGTGATCGACCATGTGGACATTACTTAAATATTATGGGTACTAACCTACGCGCAGATGAGTATGATAAACTATTACATTCCTAAACATACCAAGTCAAATGATGCTGTTCGCGCACTGGAGCTCTAAGGAATCTACCTACTCCCTGTATCCGACATGTCAGGGCATAATGAGTTTTCCTTTCAGTTCAGGCGATTACTCGAGATCGCTAGGTGCTATGGGAAAATCATTCAGACCGGTTAAGAACACCTGAGGTATTATAAAACGCTGTGAGCCTAAAAAATTTGGTGTGGTCAAGGGAAACTTCTTGGCTCAAGGTGGACTGCATATGCCCTCATTTGAATTGTGGGAAATAAAGTAGCTTTAGGTTTCTGACTCAACGGAACGGTTTCGTGAATGTCTAGGAGATATAAGTTCGAAACCCATATAAATGATGGCATACAAATATACAGATGGCATGCAAACTGGAATTCGTTATTGATTAAACTTCGTAAACGATAAGGGATGCTGCCCATCTATCAGTCTACCATAACGCAATCAAATCCAAGCGCTTGCATCAACATACGAACGACGTTGCATCAAAACCACGTCAACTTGCAAAATTGCTATCTGTATAATAACGTTGAGTGAAGAGCGAACAAATGGATGATACATTCAAACACTCTCAGGGGTACTGCTTGCGTCTAACAGCACATCAAACTTGATAGAGTAATATTGAGAAAATCGGTAAATTCGGAGTGAGCTGAAAATTGTTGATAATTCGACTGATTTAAAATATGACAAAGTCATATCAATAAATAACTAACTTTTCCTCCATAATAACTGCCAGCTATTTTCATTTAACCTACGCTGTTACTAATAGCTGCTATCTTATAACATAGATTTATGGACCAGTTTCGAAACATGGAAAAAAACGGCTTACTCGGTGAGATGATGCCATTAGCATACTTCTTGGGCGAGAGTTTCAACTGCCAACGATGCACTTTCGCAATGTGCTTCTCGAGTGCGCTAACGTCGTGATAGCGGCGTTGACATGTTGGGATCGGGCACGGGCATGGCTTCTGCTGAAAGCATTTCTCTTTATGCCACATCGAAACCTTACGGCAGATACTGTGTGACAAAAATCGTTGACGTGCATACAACGTTTATTAGTACTAAGCATTTTTAAACAGTCCACATATGTACTCAAATGATCGCCATTACAAATAAAATTTCTCACAAAAACTGTGTTAGCATCGCTAAACTACATTAAATTTGCTAGATATTATGGGATTGACAACCATCTAAATAAATACTAAAAGAAGCATCGATTTCAATGGAAGGCAAGATGAAACCAGTAAAACGCTGTTTACCATATTTTAGGGTACAATGCGCATCAGCTGTTCATGTACAACAGTCATCGACGGTTGCGCTTTACACGGCGCTCAGTAGTGTCAATATGCAACAGCATACTCAAGAAATTTCGCGAACAACTACACGGTCATGAAAGCATCTACCATTTATTGCTTACTTCGCTCTCATGCGAAATAAATAAGCAAGCAACTGGGGACTAACTTTCTAGCCATAAGGGACTAAATATAAAACCGGAACGTGGTAAAATTCATAAAATAGATTATGATCTCTCCATAGAGTCGATCAGCAGGCCCTCCCAAATCGACATGAACCTCCGCCAAACAAGCTCACAGCACGAAATAGGCGATAAGATTAGAATGCGTTTGATGGTGCGTCTTATTACGAAATGAATGTGAACCTCATTCTCTTTAGCCATCTTTAGCGCCACCTCGGTGGTCGCTTGCATAGCTTCATCATCGTCGTCGTCGTCCGGATTAACGGCTGGTCCCTCTTCTGCAATTGCGGTGGCTGTCACCACTTGAACACGCTGCCTTTGCAATGCGCTCAATGCAACATCAAGAGGCGCATGTCTCTGGAGGTGTATTGCCAGATTTTCAGCACGCTGCGTTCGGAAATCGCACAGTGGCTGCGGACATTTCACAACGTCGCCATCCATCGCCGCTTTCAATGGAGAGGCTGATTCATCTGAAAATGAAACGTAGGAGATTTGAACTCAAGTATTCCATTCAAAGGTCACTTCGGCGCCCTTATATCAAATAAATGACCTTAGCAACCTACTGCTGCATCCTTCTTGTGATGAAATCAGCTCTGAAGGGGGAACGAGTGAACGAGAAAAGTACGACCGCTGGAAGTATAGAATTTATGACTGACGTCGTGAAACCATCAACAAACAAAACAAGATCGGCCAAATGAATAGTGCAATAAATAGAGGCAAAAAGAGATCTGTGGACCTGCTGTTGGTGTGTGCATCGTGTCAGCTCGCTTGACTCTGAGTTCGTGATGATGTTTGTGAATAATATGCATATGTCGCTGCACTTCATCCGTGAAACTGTCCGGACACAGGTGACACTTGTAGGCACCCACCGGTTGAGCCTGCTGCACTTGTTGCAGTGCTTGCACGGCCTGTTGCTGAGCACGCATCAATAAGGCCACTTTCTCTTGAGCCGCCTGAAACCATTCTGCTGCTGAAGGATAGCATTTCATCGTTGCAGAAAAGCGCACTGAAAATTCACGCACCACGTCAAAATGCCTCTGAAAAGGAGCAGCAGACAAGCGAGAGTGGTATATATAGCCTTCACTAGAAACGTCCGATGAACAGCTCCGCAAAACAGACCACCATATTTATTGTACAGCCTAAAACAACCTCTCTACCTCATATAAAAACGTTCCCAACAAAATTGTTTGTCCTCACAGCAGATGGCTTTTTTTAATGACCCAACCGCATTCTAAAAATGAATGCAGCATGCGTCCTAGAGTTGATGATTCGTCCTTACTTCACTCCTGCGAACATTTTCAGCGTTGCTTTCTAAGAGAAGCTACACCAAACCTCTTATATTCGCTTTTGACGAGGAAAATTATACGGCTCACCTTCAATGCAGTCTCTTTTGCCAAAGAAGCAGCCTTACAACCCTGAGCTTTTACCGTATTTCCCACAGTAATTTTGATTCAACAGTATAGACAGGCAGAAAAGATCACTGTGAGTCAAGATGGGTGAACGAAAGACAGGGAAGCGAAGTTAACGTAAAAGTTGGCAGCGGAACATCTTAAAAACATCCAAGAATTACCTCCTTTTGCAAATCAAGATCTAAACTTGGACTCTTGGAAATGCGACCTGCATGAACAGCATCAAAAAGAAGGGACACGTTTCAGAGTCTGGCCCCCCTTCGCGGGAACCTTTCATTTCTTTCACTCTTATAATTCAACCGAACCAAAGACGCCGCAACAAAATCTCCGAGTGCCAACTTCATCATAGCCTTTTATGCAACAGCGCGTCATAGGCAACTTTCCTACCTATACTGTTCTACGATACAAATAGAAAGTCTGATGTAAGATGTGGAACCTTTTGAAAGTTTTCGAGTATTTCCGACGAGAAGTCAGCGCCATGCTTTTCTTGTATGTGTTCCTGCAGTTGTGTGGCCGATTTACAACGCATGTCGCATACTGGACAACGTTCCGTCTGACTAAAATTGATAATAAAATTTATGGATTATATTTGACGTAATAACACTCTTCTAATGAAAAACTCTCAACAATCCCTTAACTATCACTATCAACAAACGAAGACTGCATATTTAGAGACTGGGCATCAAATCACTACTCTAATATCCACCTTTATTTTCTTGTCGTATTATGCAGTATGAGGCAGAAAGTGACAGGTTTGATAGAGGCCCATGAAATGGGTTCTTATTACTTAAAGGGTCGTACAAGTAGAAAACCAGCGCTAAGCTATCTACTCAGAAAAGGGATGAACCTATTAACGTGGGTCTCTTATTCAAGACTGTAAGGGATTGGGAGTCACTGTTTTGTGATCACGTATAATTGCGACTTTTCAAAAAAAGAAACATTATGAATCTTCTATTGCACGTGGAATCCATAGCGCTGAAATGCCTAACAAGTTGCTCATGGATCGAATCTAACAACTGTTGTATACGAGTAGGAATTTTGATCTAGAAAACGAAAACCATTGACCGTTGACATTCAGACTAAACGCTTTTACTGAACGCGAAGCTACGGCCAATGGATGCAACGCACACAGCGACATTTTCATCATAAGATTATCTTCTCGAAGACAAAAAAAAGAAAAAAAAAACAAGTGGTTGCTTGTAAGGCTGCAAAATTTAGTGCAAACAAGACACTTGTATACGTACACATGTACATAGACATATGCATGCACGACCGTACATACATGCGATCCTATGTTTGCTTCTACTTCTAAAGATGAGCGTGTATATGCATGTGCACACATGCACCATATATATATATATATATATATATATATATATATATATATATATATATATATATATATATATATATATATATATATATATATATATATATATCGACGTATGAATGTAAATGACAAGGAAGTGCGGTGAAATGAGAATAAATACGCTACCGGATAGTGGTCGGGTCGAGAACGCAAGCCAGACGCATCGCAATCTCAAAATCTTCGAGAAATCGTTGCGAAAAACGTTGCATCGGACACATGTCAAAACTCTCCGCAGCGCCAAACAGGTCGGACAACATCTGAATTGCTGAGATGGATGTTCGAGTGCTTCAACGCGTCGTCTCCAACAAAGCAACAACTCGTTGCCAGACGCAGGCTGATTAAAAATTTGTGGTGCTTTGGGTAGAAGAAGTTGCGACCTAGTCGAAGCGTGCGCGACCGTCCAGTGACTACAGCTCAACCGTATCGCGAAAGACGTCTACGAAAGAACGCTCAACTGCAAGGTGCGAGCGAGCTCGCGAGCGGCGCACGGATAAACGACAACCTCTGGCTGCTAGCACCGACACTACACAAGTCGGCGGATGCTGCGCAGCCGATGAAATCACCACCTCCACATCATAACAGAACGATGAGGCATCGTTTCCGCTATATTCGAGACCACCAATGTCGGGGAAGTCGATTATCCAACAAGGTAGACAATACGCAGTTGGCAAGGTGCAACGTCACGGCCAACTAGGTTTGACTGTCTGCCCAGAAGTGCGAACGCTCGGCGTACATGGGATCTAAGCGATTTCAGTTAAATGAGACAGCGCCGTAATTTTGGAAAAAGCGTACAAGCGAGTTGGAGACGCGCAGGCACCAACTAGCCATGGGCGTGGCATGGCCATGATGCGGCCGCAATGCGGCTGGCGTGCCTCCAATCGATCGGTGCGTCTCCGCCGATGAGTGCTGGCGAGAAATTCCGTCACACTGGTTCGTCGGAAAGTGCACCGACGACGCCAACGTTCGAGACGAAACCACAGAAACGCCATTGCAATTATTTCAGGGACTCGTTCAGACGTCCTTCAGTAGGGCGCGTACTTATAACTGCTGTCCCTTGACGAAGCCCGCATCCAGTGTCACTCGCACAATGCAGACGAAGCTGGTATTAAATGATGTGTGTATGTCGGAAGTCTGACGCCGTAATACGTCGTGTGTGTGTGTGAGAAGTATCAAGCCTATTTCTTTAAGTTGCCAATTAAATCAGCTGCGCCTCTAATATACAATGAAACAAAGCAAACCTTTTGCTGACATGGAGCAGACTTGAACAGACAAATTTTCCATCGCCGTAAAATCAAAAAACTTGTTGTTGGGTATCTGATGCATGTCTGACAACCGGCCTCCCTTATACAACGGAAGCTTTAAATGAGTGCTGCTTTCAGAGAAAAACTGTTGGTTTGCCTCACAATCTTCCCGAGGCGAGCAAATAAATTGCAGTATTTACCGTACATCACAACATAATAACTTCCCAACTCATTACAGACTAAAACAGTTCTGCTAAAACAGTTCTGCGCAGATTTTGGGGCCGTCGAGGATTACGTTTCAGGGGTTGTTCCTGCTGACCTGAGCTCCATGTCCCGACAGGATAAAAAAACATTCGCATCGATCCATCAGCTTGTGCCAAATAAATGAACAAAAATAATTAAAGAATGTTTACAACATAAAGGTGAACAAGAAGGAAACTGTATGGGTCGACTAAGCGACTCCTCAGTTATTGTCTGAGTACATCTGCGTGAAGACTTAAAGGTCTGTTAAAATATATGCATATAAGGAAAAAAAACACAAAAAAGACACAAATAAAATAGAGAAACGTATAAAAAGGTTTCAAAGCGTCGACATGTCGACTACGTGCAATCCACACACATTTTAAAATGCTGCGAATAAACTTTTCGCATATTGAGACATCAGTCTTTCCAGAAGACCAGGAAAGACAGAAAGAAGGAGTCAAGTTAATTTGAGTTGTGGGAGCTAGTAATACAACCGGCATCTTTCACGCAAATCAGAGCAAGCAATGAAGCCGCAGCTGTGCACCAATTCTCACCTCAGACTTAAGCTTCGCGAAATGCTTCCACATGCATCCATCATTTCAATGAAAGATTAGTTCTAAAAATATGCAAATTACCTCTCATTTCCCTTATCGGACAACTGTCCGTTGATCACGGGTGTTTGCGGTGTGCTAAATACGCTCGGCGTTGATGTAGTCGAATGTTTCGGCGTACGATTCTGACCACCTGTGGGTGGTGTATGAATTGGCACTACGCCATGAGCCTCCTGCTTATGCGAGCGAAGCAAATGGCGCGATTTCAATTCGGTCATGCAAATGTCGCACCTGAAGTTTTACCTCATGCTCCAATCTTCTATTTGCTTGAACTGAACGACAACAACTGCTAATCGCTAAAAGTAACTCAGTTTCTCAGTAACTTAAACGAAAAAAAAGCGGAATAGGCGGAGGAACAACAGAAGGTGAACATTCATACATTCATTCCATCCAAAACGAATATCTAAACGTAACTTTTAAACCATCTTACTTAGACCGTTTTCCGATCATGCGCTCGGCATGATCACCGCGCACATTCGAAACTCCGCACCGTTTCCACTGTGAAAGTACACAGGGCGTAAAATATGGACATTAAACATGCGTGGGCGACATTGGGCTATCTTCGATAAGGCCAGATAAGTAGGATGAGATGGTACAGAGTACAGGCATAAAACCTTTTTGGGCAAATCCAAGTAACAACGCACTGAGGTCTGAACTAAACGATTTTCACAGCTGCGTATCTATACTTACGACACTCAAATGTTTATGATTACTGGAGAAGCGTTGCGAACCTCTGAAACCAAAAACATCCAAAACATTCAACTTTATTTCAGTTTTGCATTATTATTATTATTATTATCAATTTTATTACTGTTGTTGCTACTGTTATTGAATGTGCATTGCTGAACCGTTAGCGCTATATACGAATGCTGAGTTGTCGGCGTTTAATTGAGAAGACGTAATGTCTCATACGTGAACGAAGCAACGAAGCACAGTAGTCGAGTATTTAACTGCGAATGAAATTCTCATGCTAAAATATAAATGAAAATAGAAACAAATTGACTTCCGATTGTACAATTTTTTTACAATTAAGTTAAAAAACAACTTCATGTTAAGCGAAAGGTGATCGAAAAGCAGCTCGAAATGCTTTAGTTAGAACAAATATCGCCATCTTCAAGCAATACTTCGTATTTTAGCTGTTAACTCTGCTTGATACATATTGTAGAAAAGCATTTCTATTTGCTGCATATGTGTGGGTTTAATGGCGTATTTTTGATCTTTAACAAACCTGAACGATAAAGCGCCCATTTTCTCCTTCTCAAGAGTGTCGATATTTGCGATGACTGTTTTATTCTCGTCGATAACAATACCATGCATCTTTAGCATATGCGTTCGCAGAAAATATTTATTGCATACTTCCTTGTTGCAAAGATCACAGTAGTTTTTGCCTGACGATGAGTATTGTCGTTTTACCACCTGTTTCGGTTGTGTCTAAAATATGATTCACTCATGTAAACATATAATCTTTATTGTTGTCTACTTTGGAAAACCAACAATTCGAAAGCAAAAATCACCTATCTTTCGAGCAGTAATTCACGCAATTGGATTACTTTTCATTGTAAACACTTTTTTCTCTCTGTACGGTGCGGGTTGTTCACAACATAAGCCGCAAACGTTGCAGACGCAGCTTGAATATTAACAAATGAAGTATTCCGCATTATGCAGTCAGCGCATTTCGGCTTGTTACGTTTCGAAGGGAAATACGAAAACCAAGGCATCATATGAACCACTTTGTTGAGTGGCTACTTTTCAGTACATGTGCCTTTTCCCATTCAACGCCATAAATAATCGACGAAATATAAATGTTCTGTCAGAATAATTTATGCAATGCGAAGTGAAAAGAGAACTGCAATGGAATTACATTAAGCATTATTTGATGAATTTGAGCGGAAGCAACGATACAATTGCGTTCATAGTGTTATCTCTCTCTTTCCAGCATAACGTTAATGGTAAGTGGTATTGTTGAACACATGTGTTTAAAGGAGAACTGACATAGAAAAGAAGAGTTGCATTTGATAGGAGCATGCCGCTGTAATTTCGGAAAAAAATCGTGTCAGCTGAAAACTGTTGAAAATTTCTGAACGGATCGAATTAATGAAGAATACGCAGGACCAGTTTTATAGCAGAAAATTAGCAACTGCAAGAAAGTTGACAGCGTCTAGTGTCTCTAAGGTCCGATAATAGGTCAGTTTTTAAGTTGGTGTTTTCCAGAAGTTCCAAAATTGCACGAACATAGCATCTGAGAAAGGCAAGCAAAGAACAAATGTTAGCAATATATTCATTTGAGAGGAAACACATGGAAGAACACCTCATTCCAAGAAACTGGTAATTGAACAGGTAAGGCGAGCTCCTTATTAGTAGAATATGTCAATGATAGCGACGCTCACTATGCTACCTACACATTTGTCATCGGCAATATGTTCAGGAAGAAGCACTAGTGAACTAACTGCGTAGCAACTATTTGATATTTGAGAGGAACGACGGTAGGCAATATCACTATAATGTCACTTCCTGTCTTACGAACTCAGCTAGACGAGTTTACGTCACGTATAAAACTGATAAGAATCAGCAGCAATGTTTTACGAAACAAAGCGTACATTTTTGCTCGCCTTTACGTCTAGAAGCGCGGTGTCTCTCATTGTAGCACTGAAGAAACCTGGGGGACTAGATCCATTTAAAGAAGACACTGGAATAAAACTTTGCTGGAATGTGAGCACTACCACTGAGGGTGATGAATACTGTGACTATCTTGTCATGGACCTAAAGGGAAGCGGACAATGTATATGTAGAACTGAAAAGGTTTCGCCCAAAGTTCTGTTACAGAAACCGCTGATTCACATTTACAGATTTTAATTCAATACGCGAAAGAAAGTTTGGATACTTCTTTCACTAAAACGGAAAAATTGAGAGCAGAGGTTGGTATCATAATCACCTGCCACAAAAAATACTGTCAACAGCGATTGGATCTAGTACTTACGTTGTTCATTTGTGCATTCAGACCAGCCAGCAGACTGACTTGGTCGCTTTCGCTCATTTGGAAGTTCTGCGGAAGCGTTGGAGGCAACATGAACGGTAACGGAAGTCCACCTGGCAGAAAACTGCCCAAAAGCGAAGAGGCGTTCGCTATACCACTGTGGTGAATGAGTATATGTTGCTGGAGATAATGACGCGATTCGAATTCCTTCTCACACATCTCACAAGCGATCTTCTCTTCGCCGCCTGGAGACTGTGCGCCTTTTATCGGTGACCTGAAAAGACTGACTAAATGTTCGAATATATATATATCAAATGAATCTATACCAATCTTCTAGCGTTATACTTCAAGAGGAAGAAGCAAATGTACTTCGACAACAACAAGTTCGGAGCAGGAATACTTCAACTCACTAGTTCGGCAACACACTGAAAAGACCGTAAGCTTCTTAACTCCCGCGGTTGTGACATGTCAGTCTGCAAGGGAGAAAGGTGGATAGAGTGGAGGATTTAAAAAAATCTGAAAGAGGTATTAATGATTAGTACTTCGGGATAGACAGATCAAAGCGCAGCAGGAAATGAATTTAAGCAGAAATTATGCAACAACTGTCTACGAAACGAGAGGCGTATTTGCGAATAGGACTGAATATGAAGGACGCGGTTTGTGGTAATTCCCATTTTTAGGGAGACGCATGATGAATTTGAAAGGAAGGAGTCTGCATCGAATACAACTACATTCGATGACCTGGATATTTTCCAGCTTCGAAACTTCACAGCTTGAGATCTGTACCCAGGATCATGTGGTTAGTATTCGCCATGCTCCATTGTGTACTATGCATCATACAAGAAATCGCTTCATAAAGAGAACAAAGCTCGAAAAATAAGAGATGGAAACTTTTAAGAACCAATGACATAGTTCTAACAAGAACTCGAATGCTAACTAATTTGTAACGCAATAGACAATTAGAAATTGTTAAAGAACATGTGTGAAATTATCAGGATGAAAATAAACAATTCATTGATGCCCTCTCAAGGATTACACAATAGTTGACTTTCTTTGAAGCAACAACCAACGTTTGAGGCTGCGTCGCATTCTCGTGATTATCAACACCGGCTGAACCAAGCGGCAAATGCTCGCGAGCCTTGTGCGCAAGAAGTGAGAATAATGTTGGAAACGATTTATTGCACAGATCACATGTCGATGGCAACTCGCCTGCTGAGGCCGCATTTATTTGAGCAGAGAGCAAGCTTTCAGTTGGCGACCTGAACAAAAAATATCATCAAATCACTGACAGCGACTGACTCCAAACGGTTCTCCCTCCTTCCCTTTCGAAAAATTAGAAAAGTCCTTAGGCACTATAGCTGAAAGCCGTTTGCAATCACAGTAGCAACTGCCATATTTAGCTGTAGTTACTGTCACCAGCAGACCGTCAAGAATGAATGCAGCAGCTTATGCTTGAAGTATTAACTCGTATAAGGTACTAGATAATCCGTTAGTCGTACAATTTGCATAGTAATATAAGGAAAAATCGATTGTTATAACATATTTCTTGATAAAACCGAAAATGTTCCACTTGAATTCATCACGTTCTGCTCATGTGTACTTAAATTGTGCTGTAAGGAGAGATAGTATACTGCCTTAAAGTGCTAAAGAAACTTTCCAGCTTATACAAATTCTGAATTGGTAGCGTGAGCACAGTTTATTAAATCGGGTAAACTGCCAACACTTTATCAAATCCCATCAACGTCAGATTTGGGAATATTCATGGAGCAATGGTACTCAATTTGCAAACAATTACGATCAGTGGCACATCCTACTTCGTCTAATTAATAAACACGTCATAAAATAATAAATAATAAAGTTAAACGCACAAATTTATCAGATTATTAATGGGTTTCAAAGCGCTCACTTGGCCTTTCCTTCGGACGCATCGTCATCTAAATCGTCGCCAACTCCGGTCGCTTCCGGCTCATTCGTTTCGAGTTTTATCAACTTTGCACTCGGCGAACCCGTTGAAGAGCCATTGACGATGACCGATGTCGATGATGGAGGACAGGCGAACTGGGAGGGAGGCGTTACGGAAGGGGCAGAATGTGTTCCCGTTGAAGATGAGGGGACAGCAGTACCACAGGCAGCCATGAGAGCGGCCAGATTTGCTGGCAACTGCATGGCCGCGATTGCAGCAGTGCCCAGCGCAAGTGAGGTAGCTGGCGGAACAAGAGCACCAAGTTGAGAGGCTGCAAAATACTGAGTGATATTCCCTCTACAACATCAACACATTCATTAGCTGTATATCACTACGAGTGGTTACTACAGCCAATTCTTTTAGGATCTCTTATTTTTAGGGCGACTGCGCTAGAGTTTATGGAAATAAAACGTTCCCAGGCTTCCAAACAAGACGGGTAGAAAATACTGCGTTCGTAGTCCCAAAAGACAAAGGAGGAAAAGTAATTGTTGCACGTTTCAGAACTTCATTACAGCCACCGATTGCAACACATGTCCATACATCGACTTAGATCATTGCAGCTTTTGGCGAGAGGCAGCAGATTAGGAATAAAACCATCGTCAAATTTTATTTGGCTCTAACAACGATACTTCAAGACAGTATGTTGATGAAAATAGTTGAAATGACGATTAAATAGTAATCAATCGGTAAAAGAGTAGCATTTCGAACATACAGGGTTGGAATGAAAGGCCGGCTAACTGAGCTCCAGGGCTGGCTGGGAAGCTCTTCATCGGAGAGCAGCTCTCATCCGTGATACCATGCTTCTTCTGTCGGTGAGTCCTCAGAAAATAGCGATTACAAAAATTTTTATCACACAGCTCACAGTACGCATCCTGAAAATTTTCGATGAATAAACATTCAAGCAGCTGGAATGATGGTATTATTACTACGAAGTGGAGTTTCATATGAAGCTTCTGGTAAAAAAAAAGGAACCATGACGAAATATCGACAAACTGAGTAAATAAAACGAAAAATTCTCAGAAACTAACCGCTTGAAAATATGCAAAAAAAATTGCGGTGATGCAAAGTATAATACACTCGCTCTTTGCGATTTTATTCATTTCCTGTTGTTGTTGTTGTTAGTCATTCTAGTATTACATATAGTTACTGTTGTTTCCTTTTTATTATAGTTATTTCGAAGCAATTTCCTAATAACAGCTGCTGAATTACTAGATATTTATTGAATGACAAGAATAGATAAAAGCGCTCAGCTGCAACTAACTCCGTCTGCTTATTGCTAGAGCTTAAAATGCTAAACCCTCCAAAAACACATATAACTGCTTCATTTTCATTAATGTAATGGGTATTCTGAATACACAGCAAATTCATCTATGCATTTCAAGGTGATTTCTGCTACTATGATTTCGAATCGACGGATAAGCCCATCATCTGGTGAGAATCTCGAAAACAATGGAACCAAGCAATTTCAGCAACGTTTTGTGGACTTATATGCAGTGAAACACGGAAAACCTCTTAGCTTTGCAACTCAATTTCTAAGCTCAATTTAGTCATGGTATCTGTGTCACTGCTGGTGTTTTAATGGCCCGCTGTGGCAAAAGAATTACGGAAATTTCCTTGATGGAACAAAGACGGGTGAAGCTTTGTTCACTTAAGAGCTCTATAAGTTTCAATTAAATAAATGCGGTTAATAAATATTATAGAAGAATATACCTTTGCTGGACTACCATAGTTACCAGCTGCAGCAAACAATGCGGCGGCACTATTCGGTGTAAGAGGTGGCGCACCTGTGCTGGAGGGTACCTGGGATAGTGCAGCCGCCAAAGCGTTCAGAGGCTGACCGCCGAGAGAATTAGCAGCCGATACACCTCCACCCGACATCATTTGTGCCGCACCCATCAGCTGCATCTGCTCGAGCAATGATGGCATAGACACATTCGGGGGTGTGATTCTGAAATTATGAAAAGTTTAGGAAGAAAAGAACTTGACGTCAAACTCGACTCCATAAGACGACATGTTTACGATGAGCAATTTCTGATTTTCAGAAATTTACTACTTGAAGAAGAAAGGTGGAAAATGCGAAAGATGCATCTAGTACATGAGTTCAGAGCCATGGAACTTCATAACCAATATTAGGACTTTCAATGGAGATCAAAAATCTCAAAGTCGATTCAAGGGGCGTTGGAGTTACATTAAAAGCAAGGTGCAAATTGCAAGAGTGAAGGAAAGTGTGAAAATCCTTGGTGTCGGCGATTTGAAATTCGCTTCTAAATACGTACTCTTCAAAGAAAAAAAATTTTTTTTACATCAGTGCTATGCAACATTGTTTCGCTGTTTACGAGGCTGCCACGAATGTCCATTCAAATGAAACCTTCGTGGTCAACGAAACCTTACTTTCTCCCTTTCTCAGTTTGGCGAAATGCCTCTTATCAAATTGTTTGGCCTCTATCTTCGAAGCAAGTTCAGCAGACGTTTGTTATATTAACATGAAGCACATAGTACTAACGAGTTTGGAACAGTCTGCATGGAATTTGCAGCCGATCCTGCTACGGCAACTTGCGGCATTAGACCAGCCAACCAATTTGGCATATCGGCGGCCGTTGAGCAGCCTGTCGATGACGATGAATCGCCATTCTGGGAATTGCTGACTCCTTGCGTTGATGATGAATTACTCGCCGTCACACCACTAAGACCTGCCATGCTAAATAGCAATATGATAAAACAATGTGCAGAAAATGTAACGAAAATGAGAATGGATCACTTCTGAAATCGAAGAAAAATGATTTCGAGAATGGCTCAGCTTTTGAAAAGAATTGAAGTTCACCTAATAAAGACTTTTAAAAGGAAATATCGCTCATATTCATCGTATTGATTGAAAAATTTCTAGTCTAGTTAGCTGAATTTTCAACTACTCCGCTCAGTACTCTAAAATTAATGTAGACTTTCTGCTTCTCCAAAAAAAAAAAAAAACGATTCGCGTATAAAGATGAAAAGAAAATGCTCTCAAGACAAAACAGCTATACGAACGTATCTCTAAGACTCCATATCACCGTATATCGAAGCCATTCAGACAAATGCATAACGATAAGCATAATATCAGTAGGGAATCACATTTATTAATATGAAACGATAATAATACAACACATAAAATATGGATGAGTGTTTAGTTAACAGCGATTTAAAATCGACTATGGGAAAAATGCGAGTTGCAAACATCGACATTATAATAATCACGCAACGAAATTTCTTTCATTTTTCCAAACGATTTCTAGTTACTCTGTTTACCTGTAAACATATATTCGAGCATTTTTTAGCACCATTTTTTTTTCAACAATATGCAAAATTTTTTCACTTACTTTTCTGTTTTTTTTTTTAATGAGATGGAAAGTGTTGAGAATTACTTCAACGCATGTGAATAATAATGCGAAGAAGAAAAAAACTAATATGCCATTAGTCGATAGCGAAGGAAGGATTCCTATCAAATCTATTGCAAATCTCGTAAAATTCTCGACATTAAGAAAAAAAAAAACCTGACGGAGATCTAGGAACTTTTCAGTGACTTCACACAAATAAGGGATGGAGTTCAAGTTATTCAAGGATACAACAAAGGGCAATGATCAACAAATAAACGCCCCAACAATAAAACTCCTGAATTTGCTACCAACCATTTTATAAAGTTTGCTCAAGTTGTACTCAAAAGCGCTACAACATTTTCACGATCATTCGCCAAAATTCGACAAAAACATTCAGAAATTGTGCTGTGAATGTAGGAAACACGGTCTTTCCTAGAAAAAAGAGACTCTGTTTTAGGGGAAAGAAAAAAAGAGGGAACAATTTGAACCTGAGAGCATTTAATGCAGCCTGCGTTACATCAGCGATGCTGTTAGTCGCTGATTGATGCTGCTCTCCCATAGGTGATAGCGAACACGCCGGAGCCGTGTTTGCAGCGCTTGAAGCGATTGTCGTTGAGCAGGAGGATGGACTATTGTCTGAAGAACTTTGAGAGCACTGACTCGATAGAGCAGCCAATTGCGACAGGTAAAGAGCACGAAGTGGATTGTTGGCGAGTGTCTGAAATCGTCACATTATTGCTAAAGAAGTACATTTTAAATCATTTAATTAGCCGCTAATTATTCAAAGAGTCAACTTATCGTTTTCATTGCTCTCACGTTGAAATGCACCATTACTCACAACCAGCACTGAAAAATCGTTCGCACAAAAGTTTGAAATCGCAATTTATTGGTGCTTTAAAGTGACCATAGTGCAAATTTGGTCCTCTGTATGGTGTAGTTTGGAGGAAAACATAATGTTTAAAGATGGAAAAGTGTTTCAGAATGTAGTAAGCGGTATAGCAACAACTAATTGCTTTACAAGGTTCTACTAGTAAAAGTTTGCTATTATATTTCATATTTTAAAAAACATTAGAGAGACATCCGCTAGATTCATTCAGAATCGATGTGAATAAGCAAGCGCACAGTTTCAAATGAGAGTGCTACTTAAGCGAAACAGAGTGCGCACTGAATGACAATTTGAAAGTGCGTATGCATCATGCGCTAGCAATACTCTCGATTCCACGAACAATTGCTTTGATACTCGCATCGTTCACATATTGTTCAAGTACACATATTTTCATATTTTATATGCAAACATCGCATATTCCACTACTTTTGCCAACCAATATGTAATATAATTGGCGTCCTTCGAATTGCTCAATGATCATCCGAATCCGACGCGGCAAACAAATGTGAAATTTGTTCTATCGTGAAATCGATGGCTACAGTTGAAAAACAAATACCCTTTTGTTGTTGTGCTGCTCAGATTTTTTGTGCATCAAAAATAAAAGAAGATGAAGTTAGTTCATCGCTTATAGTGGCGATTTCAGCGACAGATGAAGGAAATTTGAAACAGTGAGGAAAGGTGATCAACGTTAGAAAATATATCACATATTACTTCCACAATGAAATGAGTCAATTCCTCTTTCATAATAACAGGCAACATAAGCTTCCGTGACGTTCTTAAGGAAAAGCTGTTAAAATATGAACTGGATACGACGTATTAGCGTAGTTCTTGATGTATGGCTTTATTCATTGTCCCAATTCTCTAGTCGTTTGACCACCGTCTTATGCAGGCATTTTCATATCCGTTTTGGTATATCCAGTTGGCTGGTTTTTCTGCCTTACTCCGCTCGTTACCTTTATGAAGACAGCAAACGTCATAAGTATATTTACAAAAAATGCATACGATTTCTCAAAGCCCTGAACTTATGGCACTGCGCCAACAAACCACGCAATCCGATGCATCACTTGCATTTCAAACGAGCACAGTGCCAATCATACTACACGGAAAAGAATTAGATGGAATGAATACTCTATAAGAGCGATATGAATTAATCCCTCTAGATTAGCAGGTTGAAAAGCTTAAAGAGGCTATTCACCGGGTCAAGAGAAGCGAGCATCAGTTGCTGCACATCGAAAGCGGGTGACTGCTGCTGATGCTGACTTAAGGTGCCACCCATCAAAAGTGGTGGCAATGAGGAGAAATTTAGAGACGCTTGTGTTGAGGTTTGTGCACTCTGTTGGTGAGCCGTTGTACCCGTAACGCCAGAAGACATCATGCTCACTGATACCGACGCTGAAGTATATTACATTGAAATATTCATCAACAGTTGCGTTTATAAACCACATTATGGAAAGGCCATACTTGTACATATATGCGTATGTCCGTGCAACAGTTTCAACTGAAGACTCAAAGCAGCTATCTGCATCATAATGTGTGCCC
This sequence comes from Ascaris suum, assembly GCA_013433145.1. NCBI lineage: Eukaryota > Metazoa > Nematoda > Chromadorea > Rhabditida > Ascarididae > Ascaris > Ascaris suum. The sequence goes on from CM024187.1 coordinate 4,024,016, forward strand.
GAGCAACAAATTCCAAGTTCATCTACGAATTTCCGAAGAAGTTAAATGCAGCAAAAAAAAAATTAATACCTTTTGTGACTGATTGAGTCACAAATGATATTAATTACTTCGATTACAAACAGTCATGAAAACTCAGAAAAATAGAATTCCAGATACTCCAAACGGAGCTTCCCACAACAAATATTGTTTTCATAATTAGCGTGTGTGATTTTATTTTGACTTAGTTATAAACGACGTATGCGGAAGTGTCTGCTGAACGTCAACTCTTTTCTCATAATAGGGCTAATAGATAAAATATATATGCATATTCAGAATTACAAGAATGAATGTAGTCGAGAAAATGAAAGGTAAATTTCTTACCACTATTGCGAGAGATGCCCGAAAGCGTTGAAGAGGCAACCGACGGTATGCCGTGCTTAGTCGCTCGATGCGTTTGCAAATAATATTTATTGCAAAACTCCTTCTGAAATCAAAATAACCACAATTCATCTGTGACTTCACTTTCCAAATTTGAAATGAATAAAGACGCGTCGATCCGAAAAAAAAAAACAGATTGACGAATTTATTTATAACAGAGCGACTAGTGAATGCGCTTATGAAAGCATCAACAATAGCATGATATCAGTTAGAATAAAACATTACAGAATAGAATGATAGTAACATTACGTTAGAAAGCAGTATTGTAGATCGCAACATAAACTTGATGGAATTGCTCACATGCACCGCATTTCGTATAGAATCTATGATTTCGCGTAACACTGAGTCGAGTGTAGAATGCTTTCTTTCCAAGCCAGTGGTTTTACTATGTCTTTAACAAATGCTATGTGGTCCAAAGGTGCACAACCGCATCTTGACAAGCCAGCTACTTCAATAGCAACATGAAAATGGGAAACTGAATGCCTCTAGCAGAAAATGGAGAAGACGAGTGCGTCCGATCAAGCACCTGACCCCTATGGATCAATTCAACATAGGGCGGTACAGTGGCATCGATGTTCGAGAATTCTTGTGGTCATTTAACGTAACATGGCCACTACAGTGGTCACTACAATAACCTCAAATGACCAGTGAGAACAACAATAACTGCAACGAAATTTTGAACGGAAAATAATGCGACGGGCAGCATTTCTAACTGCGTCGACTTAGTGAAAAACAGCGAGAACGAATCAATGACTTGGACACATAGTGGGTGAGATCAGCTTTTATAATGAAGCGTGTCTCAAAAGACAGCACGATATACGTTTTTATATTTTGCTTATTTGCCTAATTTCGTATTTGAAGTAAAGCGTTTAATTTTCATAGTGATCCGATTGTCGACACAAATCTTCATGAAAACAATTATGCAAATATTTTGGCGTCTCTAACGTTCAAAACTCTCATCGATATTGACAGATGAATGTGCAATATCACAGACAAGGTCAGCTGGTTGCTTATATCATGCTCAGATAATTTTGTTACATTTTTTCGTGATACCCGATTTAAAACTACCGAAAGGACACACTGGCTTCTAGGCGTATTCCATATATATATATATATATATATATATATATATATATATATATATATATATATATATATATATATATATATATATATATATATATATATATATATATATATATATATATATATATATATAGAAGGACGCCATAACGCGCTTTGTGAACATAAATTTGTAAAAGTGCATTAGAACAAAGCTCGATGGCACAGTTCCGAATCTATCAAGTGCCTCGCAAACAGCTCTCAATCCGTTGCCGCGTCGACAGTACAAGAAGTGCGCAGTTTACAGGTAGCATAATTGAAGAGTGTGCAAATGGTGATTGACTCAAATAGAAAAATGAACGATAAGCGTTGCAATTTAATGCATGAATTCTAGGAATTGTGGTATGCTGTTGAAGTGATGTAATCTAGTGAATTGGAAAATTTGCGATTTTGTACTGTGTCCAAGCATTTTGATGACAATACGACTTAGCGGCGAATAGAATTCATAAACGAGAATAAAAACAATCGAAAATTTCATGTACTTTCGGCCCTTTTTAAAACTTCATCAGTTATTTCCGTTTAGCCGCCGCGCTAAATGCTACAGAATCTTCCAATGACGCTGATCCATGAAAACTGTGTTCTTTTTTCACAGATTGGCGAAAAGCAAGAAAAGGATGCTAAACATATGCAAAACAGTATGACAAATTAGAACGCGCTTACAAGCAAAAGAGCGCGTTGATGAGGAGAAACGGGCAATGAGAGCGTCATCAGAGAATGGAACGAATACTGTAACGCACGAGTAAATTTACACCTACTTCATATACTGCGCTCAAAACAAATGCGATTAAACACAGATATTTGCATATCTCTCCTGCTCTGAATCTTTCTTGTGTCGACTGAGGCATGAAATCACAGAAGGAAGTTTTGCGCAGTCAAAGTGACTTTTTCCATATAAATCTTCTACAAAACATTCCTACGCTCTCGCTCGTTGAAAGTATCTTTTTACTAATACGGTCAAATAAACAAATACGTGATCAGAAGAGATGTCTAGAAAACGAGCATAATCATCCAATTAAAGAAATATTTGCAATGATGATATTGCCCAAAATGAATGAAGTTTCTGAAAAGAAATTAAATCGAATAATTGGAAATGAAAACATCAAACCCCAATGAAAATAATGAAACGAGCATGGATTTAGTGATTAGATGTAGATGGTAAATGTGTTATCGATGTGAATAGATAAATAGTTCGAGTCAGCCCCACTAGCGTAGTGAAGATTGGCTGAAGGGGAGAACGGCGAATAACGATTGCATTTTGAAACTCATTCTTTCGGTTGAAACGAAAGACAAACATGCATGAAAGTGCAACACTTGAACAGATGATTTGAATAGCGTTCCGCGCAGAGCTGTTTAAACAGCGCTCTAATGCAAACAGCAGGCGCGATCTCGACGCGACATTGAAACATGCTGCTTTTAAGCAAGAGCACTTAAAAACACGACAATCCCCTCAATACAGGCTTTAAATCAGCGAAAGCAAGACAATCGGTTGACTCAACAATATCCACCCGACCGCCTTATACTAATATCAATTAATCCACTAAATTTATTAAATGTAAACTTGAATACAGTACCTCAAGAACTATTTCCGATTTTGGAAATGTTTTCATCACCCCGGTGCTCGAAAACTCCAGTAATATAGCGTGACAACAACGGAATCAGCTTGGAATATTGCTCCAGTTTTTATTAAATAAACGAAAAAAATAGATTAAAATGCCGTTTTTCTTCCATCTATGGCAGAAAATAGTGAATAAAAGATACCCTGTGTAAGCTTCTATGACCACATTTCTGCAAACCAGGTGAAAGGAATGACCTCTCTAAACAATTACCAGCAAATTTAACTATGGCACAATTATTTACGGCAAAAACAAGCAAACATGCGGCAGTCTACCTTCAAACAGCAACAACAGCAATAACTGCAAAACTTTAAAGTAAAACGCGGTGTTCCGAAAATTTTCAATTATTTAAAACACCGCCTAATAGTATAATATAACAGAACTGAAGTAATGCTTTGAAAAATTAGAGAAACGAGAAATTGAGGACGACAACACATCGAACTCTCGAGAAAACAGATGTGGTTTTGATAGTGGGAATGATAGTAATAAGCCGCAAAAGCAGGACACTGCATCAAGGGCAACGTAAACTCTAGAAATACCCCTGAGGAAGAATCGAAAAGAACCTTGAAGCAGTTCGAATTGTGCCTGCTCATATGAACGATAAGCGTTAAGCACGCCCATCCGGCCGTATCTGACTGCCTGAGAACGACAACTATCCTCCAACCCTCATAACGAATTAAAATCCATCAGAGAGTATGCGTGTTTTTTCACAGATTCCTTCGTTTGCAATGTTCCATCCGACATTTCAGACACTATCAAGAAACGAAAAAAGTGTGAAAATTATAGCTAAAGAAATATACTAATTAAGGGTCGCAAATTTAATGTAAGCCTCTCGCCTTCATCGTTTTAAATAGTAAAAACTGAGTATCGTTACCCATACTGAGCAAGCTGCATACAGATGAATGAAATAACCAATATTTAGCATACTCTGAATTTTTCCTTTTATGGAAGGATCTACTCGCCTTGCTAATCGACGTTTTGTTATAAGGATGAAACATTATTAATCAACTCGAGAAACGAACTAGATTATAAGACTATACAGTACTGCACAAGATGATAGCAACTTTCAATGAGTTGCCGTTCATGTCAACATTCTCGTTTAAGCTTTCCATCGAAGAAATTGGAAGCTACTTAGAAATAAAAGAAAAAAAACATGAAAGCTAAGCAATTCCTAAGAACTCTACTTAATAGAAATTGACAAATTAATAAACAAAAAACACAGTAGAATAATGCAAAAAAAAAAAAAAAAAGAACACCGCAACTGATCGGCAGAAGAGGGTTTAAATGTGAGTCATTGTTCATTAATCTTATCACTTAGAATGAGACAGCTCGAAATCTTCTTGAAATAATGCAACAAAAAAAAGGACGATGAATCGGAAAAGAGAACAATCTTTGAAAAAGATGAAGCGAGCAAATTTCTAATCAAAAATAATATCTTGAAACAATCATTAAGAATATAATCGAGATGAAAAAAATTGAAATTCGTATGAATGTCCAATATCCTTCCGTTGAATTTTCCCTACCTAAGGCAAAAAATTCTCAAAAGGAGTGTCTATTACAAGATGAATTAATTCCACGTAAATAAACGAAGAACATCGATACTGCAGATATATTTCAGCTTCATCATGTAGCCGATTTAATGAATGCGGCTTCAATGTTCTTTCAGCACATTCAAATACCACCAAATCAAAACGTATATGAGAATAACGTTGTTTGAAATTTCGTACTAAGAGCTTGAAGTGGTCTAAACTTTGACAGCGAATGCTCGACTGTGTCGGAAAAAATGATGTGATTCTGAAGTTTTCGGTAGTTTGCAATTAAACTGCTAACATTCCCTAGCAAACATAAAAAACAAACCAGCAGACAAAGATTAAGATCTTTGCGCAGATAACCGGATTGATAAATTAAATACAGTTAATCGAAGATAATTCATTTTGCTAATAAAATCTACTAATCATTCAATCGTTGCTAGCAATCGAGCATATGCTGCCCTAAAGTTTTCTTTAAAATAAAAATGTTATCTATATCATTTGTTCTTTTCGAAATGTTTTTTGAGTTGGTTTTTTGAGAATGTGGGTGAGCACTTTTTGCTTATCAGCTAATAGTGTTTAAAAATTTCTCCGCTTTTAGTTTACGATCGTGTGCGCTTCATATTATGATTGCATACAATAAGTGCATACGTTTTGGTGGCTTCGGAATAGTCTGCACGATTCGCAACTTTCTACTATGGGCAACAACCATTTCTGAAACTAGCGAAATAAATAGCAGTTCTTCGGCCTTCTCTCTGAGATTGAAAAATGTATAGGCATATAGTGCGATTGCACGGATTTCTTATTTGAGAGTAATGAGGGGGGCTATTGGCGACTGCCATTCAAGGGGTTGAATGTGGAAAAATAGTGAATGTTGAGCGAAGCAATGAATCACTAATGAAAACATTTTTTAATTTCTTGCAATTCCTCAAAAAGAAACCACAGACTTCGGGGAAGTTCACTACGTTTTAAATTTTTTTAGTGTAATTAAACTCAGCGGATACTCTGGTCGTGAATGCCTTCGTCCTCTTCCCATCTCCACCAATACTCCCTGTCACACCATCGTTATGCCAGTAAATAGGCGCAACGGGAAATAATGACCATTGATAACAATGTTCATGTCTCCACGTTGTTTTTAGAAAATAAGAACAGGAGATCTTCTCGGCTCAATGAATCATAGAAAAATGAAGTCTTAAACGCGAATAAATAAATTGGCAATGGCTTATGCTTCTCTTGACCTTTCAAAGCATCAACTAAAGAAGCACCGACATCAAGAAAAACGACTGATTCATGAACACGCACTGTTTGTAGCCATATTTTTCGACAACAAAATACATTGAGGCAACGTACTTCTCATCATTCACCGCACACGCAAAATATCTAATATTCTCCTCGACTATTGCTTCTATAACTATGTTTTCCATCAAATCCGCTTTGATTACATTCAGCAGTAATCTTGAAGTGTCTCTGATTTGCAAATAAAACTGATAAACGCTAGAAATGATTGGAATGCGGGAGTTGAATGCAGCACTTAGAAATACACTATCAGCAACAAGAAAGATGTTTTCTTTGTGAATGCTTAGGTAGCAAAATACAGTACCATACAACACATCATAATACAGTATTACCGCTTTTGGCTATGGCATTCTACAGTAAAGAGTGGGCGTGGAGAAAAACTTGAGTGAAGCCTTAGAAAAGTGTCATGCTGGACAAGGGCAATTTTGGAATAGCGTTCGGACACCTATCAAGTATTAGCAACGTCGTTGTGGCAGTGATGAATGCACCTAGTCAGCGAGCACATTAAGTCGAGAGATAAGAGTCGTATAACAAATTGAGATACATCATAGATAAAGATGATAGGTGAATGAATGCAATAGAAAAGAGTATCGCACGAGAGAAATGCGTGTTTTTTGGTGTGTTGCAAAATAATATACACACATCGAAATCAGCTCTTCAAACGTTGAGTGTGTTCAAAACGGTGCGCAACACAAATATTTACTTACGAGAAGCGAACAGCAAATTCCACGCCGCACACAACTTTTGCCCGAAAAACGCAAACATGATGGCGAACGAGTTGATGCTCTGAAGTTAGCCTTCAATTCAACAGTCTTATCAGAAATTTATGTATTTCCATGCCCGTATATGATTATGTCTGTGTTTATATTAAAGTGTGCATAATAAGCGTATAGTGGGAGTGCCTATGTTGTTTTTGCTCTCATTAAGTACTCTCTACGTTTGAACACTGCTAATTCGCTAATAGAAAAATTAATGCCATTGATACGTCAAGAAGTCAAGCCTACAAGATTCATTCATATAAGCGATATTTCGTTAGCACATAATTGCACAGTCACAAATGCATCAGTGCTTAGCGTCAATCATAGCAATCGGCTGTGTCAGTGCATAAAAACAGCGTTATTATGTTTAATGACAAGCTCTGCATCAAAACCCATCGTGCGTAAAACTCTATTTTTCCGAACGAAATCCTGCAAAAAACTTTGCTCCTTTTTGGTGAATTTCTATTAAAGGGAACTTGTGAGGGCGTGATGTTTGCGAATATCTTATATGGACATATCTATCCCCTACTTGGTATTTTCAGTACAACATTACATAAAATTCCGATATGGAAATTGGTGCACCCACTTTGAAAATATAATGATTTAATACTTTTAAGTCACGCTTTGGGTGCGATCGAAAATTTTCAGCAGACCGTCTAAGCAACCCATCGGTTACGTCTGCAACATATTATTCTGGCTGAAATGCGAAGGTGCGTACAATTCCCGTCCCTACTGAGGCTTCTTCGAGTTTTTCAGGCGCCTCTGATACCTCATAAAGGGCGTGTCTCCTCAGCATAGCGGCATAGAAGCGTCGCCATCAATAACTGCTAGAGATTTATTGCTGAAAATATTGAGAACTTTTTCCAGAGGAATATTTTTAAAAATATGCCGACTTTTTCTTTTGCATTCTCCCAATTATTACGCTTTAACACAAGTCTTTCACCTCCTTCTCTTGCCGAAAAAAAAACATTTATTTGTACTCTATTAACTTAGACTGATCACAAACAATTATAACAGTGGATTCGAATTCTCGACAACAGCAAAATTTATTTTACCGCGTGTATTCCACTAATGATGGGGAGTGCCTTTAACTGGTTTCTAAAAATGTTGGAAATTTCAAAGCTGTTAGCCATTTGTGCATTAAGTTATTTATCAAACTGAAAAATGCTTTACTGCTATTCTCTATTTCGAAAACAATGCAAATCTAATTATGCAAACAATATGCAATCTATTTCAAGAATGCCTCTCCGAATTTCTGCCGACCGATGGCTGCAAATGAACTGTGTATGAAGGAAAAAAAATACATGAAAAAGAAATGCAGAAAATGTTTAAAAAAACAAAGGGTGAATTTCTGCTTGTTGTTATACTTTCTTTAACAAATCCCGATGGGATCTGATACATTGAAAGTCACTAAAATTAGCAAGAATATCCATTTCTGAATCCATACTGCCTGCATCAAGCGACTGCACATGCAAAATTCAGAGAATCCAAAAGGAACGCAACTATATTCGACTATCCAAAAGGAACAAAAATATTCATGACATTCGATTATTGCAAAAATTATATATTATATATATATATATATATATATATATATATATATATAATATATATATATATATATATATAATATATATATAAAATAATAAGAAAAAAAAACATCCAAGCAAGCTTATGAAAGAAAAGAAAGCAAGTGCAAAAAAAGAGGAGGAAGTGGCGCTGAAAAAGTTACAAAAATCGCTCGCATAGTGTTAGCCAAGAGGGAGCAGCACTGTTTGAGTTTTTCAACACGAAAATCAACATTTGCCTTTGTGCTTCTCACTACACAATTTATCTGCATTTTACAGCAAACGGCCAGTCAGGCCACATTGCTCTGTTACAATTCCAACCAATTCACAAACATATTCTTCGCTTTCAAGCGAACCGGAAGAACAAAAAAAAACATTTCATCACGAAACGGTCTCATCCACCAAAACATCACTTCATTTCCCTTAATATCTCGATACAGAGTTGTGTGAAAGATACTATGATCAAATCAGTGCACATCGTTATTTTTATATTCAGGAACGCAATGGGAAACGATCCGAATACGACATAACATAAAAATGATTTCCTTCCACTAGAACTCACAAAAAGAAAGTGTACTTTAGGTCGTAAGATGTAGAAAAAACCACTACTGCTGATGGAGATGAAAACTCCCTTACAAAATATTGTCCTTTTACATTTAAGGTTTCCTGCATTTTCACTCAAAAATTGTTCTGTTCCCCGATTTTTTTGCTGTACTAGCGCTTTTCAGTTCCATTCAATGTGGGTATTAAATAACAAGAAAAATCAAACTTTGTCAGGGCTGGGCGACCTAATGATTTATGAAGAAATGTCATCGAGAAAACGAAGAGGCGATCGCACTAGTCCTACCCGGAAGCGAATCTCTCAACGTGTAAATCGCTCATCTTAAAGACTTGCTGCATAGTGGATTTGCCGGTGGGAAATTCTATACAGCAATATCATCATCACTGAGACATAAAAGTATATGAAACTAGAAGGTACAACAAAAGAATTTCGGAAAACGCGAACAAAAAGCAGATTATTTCAAACTCGATGTGATGAGATATGAATAGAAATCGAGATGTGCTCACATTTTATAACGTAAAACTTAGATCAAGCTTGAAGCAGATCTTTCACGTGGGTGGCCTTCTATCAAAAATACACGGAGCACCTCCCTCTTCAACATTCCTAACTTTTCACTTAACTAAACATTCATATCTCATCTGGTTTCACGAAAATGAATTTACGCAGTTACGAATCGATCCTAAAGGAACGATTGCACACAAATACGAACTTCATTCCTATCGAATAATCATTCTTGCATAAGCTCAGCTCAGTTTGCCAATTAAATCAATCAGATTTATTACTATTATAAAAAGGAATGAAAAGTCGAAATTGCAAGTGAAATTGTCTATAAAGCAATCAGATGCACTAGTTCCTCTATTGACAAGAGCTTTTCACCTGATAAAAAGTGCGGCTAGCTTTTAGGGGGTGCAAGCGAGCTGGAAACATTTCGTTCGTCCTGCACAAAAGTGAAGCCCGTTTTGTTTTGAACGAGAAACAAGTCGTTTCAAGCACTTTTCAACTAAAGATTCAACAAAGCGAGTACCTGACAAATTTCGCAGAACGCCTCCGGATTGAACACCTTTACTGGTTGAACGAGCGGACTCAAGGTTCCTGACAGACCTGAAAAGAAAGAGATAAGGACGTATTCTGCAAGTAAACGGGGCATATTTTTAGAACATTTTACCAAGTTTAAGGACTGAATGACTAAAGTGCCACACCCTCATGAGATTTTAGCCCATAACCCTCTTCGTTATATGCAGTATGACCTTTCGTTCACATTAACTGCTCCCTGTTCAAAGCATCTGGCTGCTCCATTCAAATACCCTCTTGAAAGATCAAATCTATTCTTCCCGATATCGACTTCTCTGATTCAAACGCTTTTGGGTTTTTGTTTTGCGATTGGGGGAGCGGAAGGGGACATGAAATAAGAAGATGGAGCAAAGAGAGTGTGCTTCGACAGAAATGGCCTTTCTGGTGCTCCCCAATTGGAATGAACATGGATAAGGGAGAAGAAAAAGGAGGGCTCTTTCACACTTCTACCTGAATATATATATATATATATATATATATATATATATATATATATATATAATATATATATATATATAGTGTACGTATAAATAATAATGTCTACATACATGCATGTACCCTACAGAATTAGAAAAGGATGAAGGAAACACAACTTTCATAGATGAGCGTAATCAGGAGAGCAAGCATTTCGTTTTTCTTTTTACCGTTGCATGTTGTTTTGATTATTCTTTTTTGCAGATCGGGAGCAGTGTGGTATATTGCTGTCATGCAAAAAGTGAGCAAAAGAAACAAAAAAAAATTAACTGAAAGTCTGAATGCATAAATGCAAAAAAAAAAGAACACAAAAGAACGATGGAAAGTTCTGCAAATATTCCACAAAAGAAATTAAGGAGTAAGAAATATTCTCTACAGTAAAAAAATCTTTTGCAGTTAATAGCTGTTACAGATCGAAGATCTCAGCACAAAGAGTTCATATCAGTTACTTATCACAGTTAACATTTATCAGTTTTGTTATTAGCACATAGAGTCACGTCATCTCATTTTTAGGCGCTCAGTTATCAATTAAACAACCTCAATTCATTTTTGGAGTGCAAAGAACGCAACGCAATTACAAAAAAAAAAAAATCTCACAAAAACAAATCTTTGATTCGGATCCCTCTGAGTTTTTAGTATCAAGCGGACGGCTTCACCAATTTTTTCTTTAACGAAAGTTCAGTTTTCTTCGCAGCTGTTCGTTGTGAATGTTTCAATACTTCTGAAAAGTTTTGCAAAAGAGTACATCCTCGCGACTGTCGTCTTAGCACGTTTCATTTATATGCGCATTTATATTCGGCAATTTCAATCCATAAATCGTTCAAAAGGGACTCAACGAAACGATTAATTTCATCTACATCTACATTTATAGTTACGATGACTTGCCTCGTTCATCCACTTGTAAATGAGACTCGGATATTTGACGGGTATTTTAAACTACATAAAATTTTTGTCGCAGATGAAACAAATGTGGAAGCAAGCATAAATATATAGCACGATATGCGTCTGCGTTGGTGCAATTCCGCTCACCACATTAACTGCATGCACTCCGAAAAAAAAAAATCTAATGTGCTCGACAGCACGTCTATTATTTGATTGACCTCATCAACCATACTAGTTTCTTGTACAGATTTTTTTGAGGATCAACCAATATAAGGTAAAAATCGAACCAACTGAAAGTGGAAATTTTTGGCGTCACCTATGTGCCTAAAACCTCTTTCAAAATCCATGACCTGTGTGCTTGCTTGTTGCTGTGGAAGATGATTCTATTACGTGCAATACAAATTGCGATTTCTAGCTCTACTTTCAATGTTTCTCACACCTAGACTACCAAAAAGACAGGTACAAACATACATACGGAGGTGAGAAACGATGCAGACTGGAGCACTTTATTTAGTAGACACAAGCGCGCGTAAAAAAAACAAATTTCGAAACTCATCTATGCACCCATATTACTCCTTCTCAGTGACCATACGCTTATACAGTCGATCCACTTAACAAGACTGCGAGAACACTGGCCGCATTAGGTTCTTCGCTTGTGCATTTACTAACATCTTTACCGATCGATATAAGTTTTATGCTAATTTGACCTGATTTGGCGGTTAGAGAAATTCGCCTAGAAAGCATTAGGCATTTTCTTCTTATGCGTCTGATAGGCGGCGGCTGAAAGGAGTATCATATCACTTAGCATTCTTCATTACTAAAAATATTCTAAACCACATTTTGTAATTATTTTTCTCTATTTCTACTACGAAATAGGACGTCAGTGTAATAAATTCTAGATTCCTAGAAATGTGTACTGCCGCTGTTCATAGCATGCCATTCACTACTCTGTTTTCGGTACGCCAACACCGCACTAAATGTGAGCGAAATTTTGAAACAAATTGCATATTCGAAACTTACTTCTGAGAAACCAAGGCAGAACTGATCTCATTGACGTTGGAGTTTACTAGTAAATTTTCTCATCTTTCGCAACTGTGATAAACAGTGGAGCAATATTCCTGAGTTATGCGAGTTACCCCATGGCGATGCTTTAAAAAAAAGAAAGAAACGCGAACTTTTTCGTTGTCATGACTGATTAAACAAAGAAAAGGAATGAGAAGCTGAAATCGTACGCTTGTATGACCTTTATCAGATATTTCGGCAAGCATATTTTGAAAGTATGATGTACAATTTGCATATTGAGCCATTAAGACGATCAATCGATGTGGACCCTTTTGAAAGAAAAACTGTAAAAAGCGGTGTAGACTACGACTCATGGGTGGGAGCTAGCGTCTAAAAATTCATTAGCTTCTTCATTGCGAGATTTCAATTTTTTTGAACGTAGGAGAGGAATAATTGAGCAAGAATTTGAGCGCAATTTTATAAAGAAATCGACATTAAAAAATAATAATTAAGGTGAGTTTTTATGCAAATGGCGTAAATTGAGTGAATTAGCGCATAATTGGAGTATTGCAACGCAACCAAATTTTAAATTACAAGATAGCAAATCTTTGCAACTCTTTTTCGCCGTCCTAATAATGTTTTCAAGAAGTTAAATCATAGCGCAAAAGCAAACGAATAATTTAGTTCATTTTTCGTTTTTTTTTTTTTTTTTAAAGCAGAAAGCAAAGTTTCAACATGAAATGAAAAAAGAAAAAACAGAACAACAAAAAAATATTGCAAACTAAAAACAATAAAAGCACAAGCGAGGACATGCTATCTAGTGAATTATATTACCGTATAACATTACCGTATTTACTTCGTAAGTTTCGTTCTCAGTGAATAGCTGCATGGTACATCATTTAGCCGTAGTAGATGTTCAGAGAGGAAAATAGAAATAAGAGCGCTTTGTGAATAGAAAATATATCTTTCGAGCGAAGAGCTGCTTCAACTGGATACAAATGCACTCTTAAATGTCGAAATAAATATCTCACATTAATCGTACACATTTTAGCATTCGCAAAACGAGCAAAATTTTTACTGTGATACGTTCCAGTGGAAAAATTTGAGAAAAAGCACATACGCGCTAAGATATTTTCTCGTCGTACCTCCACCCTCCTCGTCGTCACCCACCATCTTCACTTCCACTAAGGCTTGAGAATGTTGAAGTTAATGAGAATGCGTGCATAAGCGCTCTTAATTAATCGAAACGAGAACAATTCAAGCAAGCAACTCCAGAAGAAGCGCGCTCATGAGCGCCTTCCATATCCTCCCACCAATTATTTGATGCAATTCCTCTGCAGTTAGAAATTATCATTAAATAATGAAGTCTGCTATCACACTGTCGCCATATTGCCTAATATCAGAATATGGCACGAATGTCACACCCATGCCGCATTTTGCATGAAACCTGACCAATTATAACTGCATACGGAATCGGAGGATCAATTTTGTCGCACATCGATAATTTCACCGAAAAGTGAAAAGTCATTCATTTTTATTTATCACTGAAAAAATTTGCTTTAATGACCCCAGAACAAGGCCTTCACATCACGATATATCAGCACGAGGGCGCAAATCATCGCACAAAGTGCGTACAGAGATGTCATCTCCAGCGCCGCACTCAAAAGGTGTTGAACCCATGTTTAGGTTAGCACATTTTATTTATGTAGTTGCTTATCGCTGCAACAAATAAAACATTAAAAGCACCATCTGACCATGCACAGAAACAATGTCCGCAAACGGGTTCAAGTCCGGGACCTCACACTTGCCGGATGAGTGGCCAACCACTGGGTCATCGCGGACGACTTCACTATCTGTCAACAATTTCTCATGGCCATGGCCAGTAAGAGTGGTGGCGGTAGCCTAGTCGCCAACGGAAGCGACCGCGGTAGTGTAGCCGTACAGCGTTCGACCGGCCAGCAGCAAGTCGCGTTCTCACTCGTCTGCAGACAGTTTCCGCTGCTCACCAGGGGTTATGGTCTACTTTTAAGGCAGTCTGGGGAAGCTAGCTGTAGTATAAGACTTTGACCAAATAGGGCACTCTGAATCCGATTGTCGTAAATCGCCACTGTTGTTTATCAATCGAATAAAACCTCTTCCTTGCATATTTATGCCAGCTTCACTCCTCACTTCCAACGGGATGCCACAATGTCATGGAGGTATTTCGCAGAGCGTTGAATGCGCAAATTTTGCTCGGAAAGGATAACGGGACCCATGTTCTAGAAGATGATAGAGATCAAGACTCCACTTCTCAGATAATCAGACTAGTTCTTTTGAATGACAAGCAAAAATTTTCTTGGCGTTGCGGACAAAACCGGTGAAGACATTTATTTCAGAAGCTTTAAAGGCAACTACTAAAGGTGCCCATTTTACATTAAGCTCAGACATATAAGAGAGGAGTTATGGTCTTTATTCATTGTGGAATAATTCTTTTTTTTTTCAATTTTTGAGAAAGCCGAAAGACAACGGATATTTCTTGTATGATTTTCGAACTCAATACGCTAAATAAGCCAGCATTGAATGCTACAAGATTTCTGGCATTGAATCCTACAACGTATCATTGATTATGGAGCATTACTGAACAACTTCCTAAATGAAAGACACCTTTGCATCTACAAAAGAGGAAAAAAACACTCAATCGACTATGAAAAAAAAAAACTTCAATAATATCTGACAATAATTAAAAATAAGATAATTTTCATTACTGAAAAAAAAGTCAACTTCAAAGATAGATGACAAGTATAGATAGCAATATCTAATGCAATCTTTTTCAAGTTTAGCACCAATTACAAATGACGCCACGCCTCAGCATTATAGATAATAAAATATCAACAAAAAGCGCTAAGAAAAGAACGTTTTATGCATTTATGTGAATTGTGATGAACAAATAATTACGAAGAAAATATGGAAAAATGTATACGAATGAGCAGTCAGTAGCCGAAACGAAAAACAAAAGTAAACTTTGTTGACATCTACAGTGCTCTTAGTAGTGGCTCGTTTCCAACTACCTAATCTGTGACGAGATTTCTGCACTTGCCTAGCGCAGCGATTCCCACTGAACGAAAAATATTAATTCAGAGAACCCAAAGAAGAAACGTTTGCAAGAAATTGCAATCCCGAGAAAAAACTTTGGTAACAGAGGTGAAATAATGGTAGTTTCTTTACCTTCCAAACATATATATATATATATATATATATATATATATATATATATATATATATATATATATATATATATATATATATATATATATATATATATATATATATATATATAAAGAACTCAGCTTGAATTCCTTCGCCACGCAGATTGAAGAAATCCTAATTTTTATAAGCACTTCTCTTTCTCAATAAACTAGCGCATATTCGTTCAGTTTCTCTCAACGGATCCCTGTAATCGCTGGTGCAAATATTCGAATGAAGAAAATCCCCTCTCAAAAAATAAGCAAATTTACAGAATGATCGGCTATGATATTTCGCCTCTTTTTGCATTACATACTGAGAAACCGAATATGGATAGCGTTTGTTTTCCATGATCATTAGGAAATAAATATGTGTGGAAAAGTTTTCGAAAAAGGAGAATTGAGAAGTTCTTTTCCTCAAAAGCGCACCATCACAATGGAAGTGTCAAAGATTGCTTTGTTCATAAAAGTGAAAAGTGACCATAAAAAAAGTTGACGCTGAAAACGAAAACCGTTGGATGAAGCTTTTTTTGGAAAATATAAACTCATAAGTGTTTCATGTGTAACAGATGACAGACATCGACTAGCAAATAGAAATAAATGCCATCATTCGGAAATAAACATCATAATATAAAAGGAACAAAATTCTGATATCGTTGAATGTTTCATAGTCTTTACAACAGCTAAAATTCGTCAAGCCATCAAAGAAAAGTCCGAATTTTTATATATTCTAGGCGGAAACGCTGAGAATCGCTTGCAATGATTTGCATGATGTACGCAACAACCATTAAGCCAATCACAGCACACTAAATTCTCTCTTCATAGGTTAGATATTATTTACCAGCAGAAAAAAAAAACAACTGATTTATCGCCCAATATGGAAATATTTAGTATTCATGATAAAAATATATAAAGCACAAATAACCCAACTTTACGTTAAAAAAAAAGAGTAAACAGAGAACTTAAAACCCGATGATACATTAGTTTATAACTCACACAATAAGTGAAGTGAAAAAAACGAGCAGCGAAATTTCAAAAGAATTAAAAAAAACCAACTATTTTACCCAATAATCGTGCTCAATTGACCGGAGTTCCATAAATCACAAAATGTTGATTTAGTTGCTCTCTAAAATTACAAAAATGGCTCTCATTTTACTGTAAAAAGTTACAATTTAAATGAAGTTAATTAGTGAAAAGGTAATATTGCAACTCAGATCCTCTAAAATTTTCCCCTATTAGGTTGTTTCAAAAATAATGAACGGCACCAACAATTCAACATCATTTCGAATCTTTTCTGAATGACAAAAAAAGGAAAGTGAATTTTATGCGAGACACTCAAAAAATTTGAAGCAACACTATCATATGTTTGCTTCTGTTGTATATCGTCTGCTTCTCTTATTCTTTTCATTCAAAAAATTTCCTCTCACATTCTAAGCACTTTATATATATATTGAAAGAGAAGAGATGATTTGTTCATTAACGGGCAATCGCATCACTGAGCAATTTGATAATTGACTTAAAAAATACATCCCCGACGAAATACTTTCAAAAGCGCGATTGTGTTGTGAGCAGCCGCCACACACTTCATCAACTTGGAGGTATGGATATGCGTTTAAGAAATGCATAATGTTGCAAACGACAATCGTTCTCGCCGACAAAAGGTATTGTACATCGCACATACTATATATATATATATATATATATATATATATATATATATATATATATATATATATATATATATATATCACCCATACAGATACAAACATACATATATACATACACACATACATAAACATACACATGCACACACAAATTCGTACGCGACGAAACACACCGTTCTAGCGCAAACCCATATCAGGTTATCAATTCCCCGTACCCTTATACCTATAATCATCACGTGTACATAAAATGAGAGAGAAATTTGGCGAAATATAATGTCGAGAGTGGCAGCATGAGAAGTGCCAGCAGAATCACTATTCGAAGGCAACAAACCACTCCCGGGACTAATCTTAGAAAGCGCACTGAAAATGGTTTTTGAAATCGAAAACCGCCGCCCATATACACAAACGTACAAATGTCGTTCAGTACCCGAATACGAATAAAGAACGCTTCAGCGATAATAAAACACAATGCAAATCGCTCTTCGATTAGAGAAAACGGTAAAAGCAGTTCAATCAGTGCGACCATTTGAATACGCAAAGCTATAATTTGGTGCAGTTATTGGTAAAGAACAGTTTCCGATTGTGAGCTTTTGTATGAACGTTTACTTATCGTTTTTTCTTGGCGCATCTAGCATAAGACGGAAGAAATAAGGAGTTTTAAGTTTTACTATAATCCGGAACGATCAACGCTCGGGAAATGATTGTTTCATAGGATTAAATGTCGATAGTACAATCGTGTCGAGAGTGCCACCTTCAAAATAAGCAAATAACACTGAAAAAAAAACACGATTCATAAGAAATGGAAGCGAAATGAGATATTTACTGCAAAACTTTCAGCAACAATCGCCAACGAAGATGAGAGCAGAATATGAAAGAAGGCCATGTGAAATATCTATAAGAAGAAGATTGGCGAGTTAATAAGGCAAAGGGAAGTAATTCTCTCGGTCAAGAGGCTTCCCTAGGATGGAAGTATTACCACTGAAAAATGCCTCTTATGAGCAGTTATTATCAAAGTACTTTTTAACATATGAAGTGAGCTATCTACAAGACAACACTAACGCAATCGAAAGACTCTCGAGCAACAAATAGCAAACGCGAACAGCGAAAGAACTGATGTTGAAAAAAATAGACAAAGTGAAAAGTCGAAAAATCGCTCAGCTCAGCCAATCCCGACTTCAATTTTTGTTCACTCTCCGAAAACGTTTGATGAATTTTGTTTCGCGGTTAGTCGGTGCGCTTAGAAACGGAAAATTTCTTAGTTTTTAGCGAAAAAATTCGAATTTGTTGCAATCGCTCATTTGTCAACCGAAAAGGTACAAAAAAAACTTCAATGCAGGGTAGTGGAGAGAAGGCATGGTGAAGAGTGAGGGGCAGAGAGAGGAAGAATGACAAACAAAGAACTAATAATTCCTCGATCAGGCTGTCTGTAGCTGCTGTGGCAGCTGTCGATAACTTAGTTCTGAAATGCCGCTAAAGAGCTGAAATCAATTTCTCAGCAAAATAGCTCAGATGCATTCTTTTAACAAAGGCAAAACAATCGAAAATTACAAGGATTCATTTCCCGGAAACTGTCTCGACAAAACGGCTTGTCCTACCTCACGCTTCTAGAACAGCGGATACTTTTGCAGGCATAGACAAATGTCCTTCAAAGTGCTTCGAGAACCCTATGCTTACCGTATATCGTTGACTTCTATCGCAAAACAACTGATTGCAGAGTAAGAGTAGCCACAAAAAGGCTGCTAAATTCAGGGGAGATCACAAGTCTTCCGCTTACCTTAGCAAATAATACATGAAGGGGCACTTGCCTTCCCTTACTCATAAAACGGATGCACATTAGTGAGATCACACCCCTCCTCCTTCATCATCAATTTAAACAACCTTGCAGAGATCATTGGCGCTGGGAAAGTTTCAAAAATGTTGGAAATGAAGGCCTAAAGGGCGATTTTCGAAGCAAAAAACCACCAGCTAAGTTATGCCCTTAAATGTTTCACAATGCAATTGCAAACGAACGGATGCAAAAGCTGAAATTTCGCATTGCAATGGCTGAACACATAAAAACACTCGGATCAAACAGTGCTGACGACAGCGTTGAATTTTGTGGCAATATTTCAAAGCGTCAATGGGGGCTCAAGTTTGACTAAAAACTTGCAGTTTAAAATTTTAAAAACGAAACCGGTTGAACAAGCTGTTCCAACTGTTCCATTCAAAAGCATTTCTTAGTAAATTCAGTAATTTCACCTAAGGTTTTTGCCATTTAATTACTCATCAAGTCTCTCATTTACTATACGCTAATTTTGTTTTTAGGCATTATGTGACCTTCGGTCTTCGGCACTGCAACACAATCACTAAAGTTGAAGGGGGGGGGGGGGGGAGGGAAGGGAGAGGAGGAGAAAGAGGGAGCTAGGATCGATACATAGCAGTAATAATACGAGTAATGACTGTTGTTTCGTTCATTCGTTGATGTTACGACAAAACAGCAGCACAATTTTTGAAATAAATTTCGCTGTGCTGATGTAGTAAACTGACTGACACAATAATATGTTAAATTTTGAATGCTGCCCCTACAGCTATGCGTTTCGTGAATTTAAAATTCGACTCGATTATATCCACAAAACAATATCGACAATATCGTTGCTTTTTTTATGGCATCCGCATTACTTTCTATGCATCTGCTATATTCTGAGAAAGATTACATGAGCTGCAAAAAATTCCAGTCGATAAAATAATCGAAACATAGAAAATCATTTTTAAATAATACAACATATATTTTAGAAAAAAAACCTAATGAGCAACTTTGGTGAACAACAAATAGAATCCTCTCATAGGATGCATTATGGAAAAAAATGGTTAAGTAGAAAGAAAAACAAAAATGAGCATTAAAAAGTAGGGCTTAGAGAGAGCTTTTCGAGAAAGATTTGGAGAGAGTCGTTTGGATAAGATCCAATATTATCGAAGAAAGATGTGAAAAAAAGAAAAGAAAAACATAGGTGAAGAGGAGATTCCTATGGAAATTTTCGAGAAAAATTTTCAAACAACTAAACGATGCGACTGCAACAAAGATATTTTAGTATCGAAATAATTATTGAATGAAATTTGCTTATACTGCTTATTAGCCTTGGAATGAGAACAGAAATATGTAGGCGAATATTCACTCAAACACTTCAGCGTTATAGTTAAATCGATCCGATACGCTCACTTTTAGTGTTGCGATCAAAGGACACACAACGCAAATCATTGTGCTCTTCGAATCCTTGCAATCATGCACCTACGCATGATACGTTGTCCGAGTGGAAATGCATTGTCCAATGAATGAAATAAAAAAATATTTGAAGAAAATAAAACTGTCATTCTCGTTAGAGAAGATATTGCACTCTGAAAACAGTAGCCATTGAGGATTTATTTTTTAGGCCATTTGAAATAGCAAAAGCAAAATATGAAATTTTTTGAAGGATTGAAGATTGTGGCATTTTTTCAATTGAAACGGGACGGCACGTTGTATGTTCATCAGACAGATGATTGAAACGAACTTCGAGCAGATGCTTGATAGACCGTTCAGGGGCAACATATGCATAAGTCGGCAAAGACAAAAAGTAAAGCCATGATACTGCACGATAACGGTAAAAATTAGCGAGCAATACACAGTTTTATAAATTCTCCAAACAGCAAGATTATAGTGAACGCGAACCGCGAACTCTTTGCTATTTTCGACGAAACATGAAAGATGCTCATATTAAATCTTCGGCCTCTGCGCCTATTCAAGAAGAATATGCATAAATGTGCCACTTATACCTATAGAATCCCTACAACCACCTTTACTGTCAGAACTCCAAAACAACTTCCAATCGTACAATGAAACGGCTTCTATCCGCACAAGTGCATTAAAAACATAAGCATGCAAATTGTTCCGTAAATCATATGCTAACATCGACAAAATAATTCGAATATTTTCCACAGCTTTCGAAGACTGCTGTGGATGGAAGCAACCATTACTAATGAAATATGAGCCCGTGAGATCAGTGAGAGGATATGGGTTCGAATGATCTGCAACGGCTCTTCTTTTATGGATTTATGTTGCTTTCCTTCCGGTCTCAACGCTTTGTTATGTCAATAGGTGATGTTTACATTTAAAACGCTTTCCACCAAAAGAAATCGCCACCCACTCAAAGCGCAGAAAATTTGGAGCTGCAAATATTCGGGAGTTCAATTTCAAAGAAAGATGCACTTTTCAAGAGCGATTTGAAATCGAGACGTTAACATTACATAGTTGGAACTCAAAAGAAAGAAAAAGAAAAATGGAAGATGCATAAGAAAAGAAGAGAAACGATCATTGACGTGAATGAATACCTTTAGCAAACGGCGGCAAATTTATCAGCACTCAACTAGATGTCATGAAAGTTGTGAACTCAACTTTCATACTATTCACTTCATACAAGTGAAATCAGTCGAAGCACCAACGATCTCCCATAGAATTCTCTAAGTGGGTGGGCACTTAACATATTGGATGAAGTGAATTTCCTCTTTCTACATGAATTGAAATTGAAAATATACCATGAAAAATTATCAGTTCATTAGTAAATGCAATTTGCTTCTCTCCTTTTTTTTTTGCAGTAAAATTGCAATACTTAAAAACCAATTTGAATTTTACACTTGCAAACACAAAAAACCTATTCTACAGTTTATATTAAACAATTTCATACTTATTCTTATATTTCACTCATTTCATATTTGTTTTTATATTTGATTCCGATACTCACTCAATTTTATATTCAATAATTTTGCGCAAAGTCACTGAAAATTTTAAAATTTAACGGAAAGTCATGAATTATATTTTATATGAGGCAATAATTCGCTTTCACATGTTTCATTTGATAGTTAGGAAAAATTTACATATTTGCTAATAAATATCAACAAGTATAAGGTAGAAATTGTACTACATTGAAAAAAAAAACGGAAAAATGCATATATTTTTCCAGTAACTTGAGTTTAGTGAAATTTTTAATGAGAGAAATATTTTCATTTGCTAAACGAAGGAAAATGATCATTATCGAATGATTAAAGCCTCTCATATCTTACCGTTCACTATATGCGATCGCAAAAGTAGTAGATAATGCATTGCGCATTATTCGTTAGAAATGAACAATTGAAAAGACAGAACAGAAGTGCTATATAGATGTCAAAGGGAAATGGGTTAACTGATTGCGGCAATCTTTTTTTTTTTCTTTGCAAAACGTCAAGCAAAAGTTTATTTGGTGTTATCTGTTTAAGGAGCTGTCAAAGGCGAACAACAAATAAAACCTCAACTTAAGCGTTTTTCAGCTTTGATCGAATGCACTTATCGCATGCGTTGCTCATTTCATCTTACCTTCGCAATGCTCGCATCATCACCTAAAATTTACACCACCTTATAGTTTGCCGAAAAACATTTCTATCGTGAAAAAATTTACGCATGAGAATTTTTCAATTGCACTATGAAAAGTTTCTCGCAAAAATTTCTATTCCATTGCAGTGTTTTTCGACACGGTGATTTAATTGTCTAAATATAACACAAATGATATTTGTCGATAATTGTCTTATCAAAAGTGAAACGATCTCAAATAAAACAATTAAGCAAACTAAGTGTACATTAGCTTTAATGAGCAATAGCAGCTAATCATAGTGAATGAAAGTAGAACTCTGTCTTCCGATTGTTACATACTACATTAAACCGATGCATGGGCATTCATTGAAAAATTCTAAATGCAAACGAAACGTTTTTGAGCGAAGATTTACTATCAGACTAAGATGAATCTGCAATTTTCGATTAGAAAATTATGAGAACGCATCGAAAAAAAAGATGAAAAAACCGGCATAGGTCATTTCCTGTCGAAATGCATCGATTCAAATTTCCCTTTTTTAATCTCATAACCTCGATGAAGTAGGAAGGAGGCTTATGGCGAAAAGGAGTGATAGTTCCAATTTACAATCTCCTCTTTTTCGGCTCGTAATCGTCTTAATATGTTTTAATTTGTATGTAATTGTCGATATATGATTACGTTTAGTGAACGCAACTCTTAACTAAACTATAGGATATTTTGAGAAAGTGCGAAATTTCGTTCCTCATCTATTTCAGCTAAGAGAAGACAAGTTATGAGATGAATTTTTTGATTCAACAAAAACAGTTAACAACGCTTAACGGTGTGAAATAATCTAGGGGATAATAAAGCTCAAAAAATGTCTTTCAAGAAAAACTGGCTG
Organism: Ascaris suum; assembly: GCA_013433145.1. Classification (NCBI taxonomy): domain Eukaryota; kingdom Metazoa; phylum Nematoda; class Chromadorea; order Rhabditida; family Ascarididae; genus Ascaris; species Ascaris suum. The sequence goes on from CM024187.1 coordinate 4,047,429, forward strand.
CTGTAGTATACGGCAACATTTGAATCTAAAAAAATAAGGCAACAGCTGAAATATGAGCTATTTGAAGGTAAACTGCGTGAAAAGTGTCAAAAATTAGTGGTTTGTTAGTTGGTTTGCATAAAAAAAAGAAGGAAGAAAAGCGTCCAATAGCAGTCCATTAGGTGTGCATTTTGGGAGCTCAATTAATTAGTGTTCGGTGCGGGAAGATAGCGATGCTTTTCGAGCGTTTTTTTCCAAGCACACACACCCTTTGGCACATTCGAATCGTATGGAACAGCCATCAATTGAGTTCGGCGATTTTGATGCGAACCATTCATCAATATACTAAAAACATTTCACAGAATTAGTTCGTGCAGACGCGTGAATATCGACGAAGTGACTTTGAAGTAGAAGATGAACGAGTAAGACGATTGAACAATCCCACTTTCGTTAGCTTGTTTCACATCTCATTCAGCATCATCACATAACAAGCAAGGCATCAAACATCGATGAAAAACAGTTGTCAAGCATATCCAATTCGCTTCATCGTTATTGATGTTACAAATTTTAAGTGGCGGATGAAAAAAAAACGATGAAAGTCAGCATATTAGGTAATTGTTCTTATACGTTTACGTGCAAGCGCCATTTATTTTCACATTGAATCATTCGAATGATTTCCTAGTTACTAGTGAAGAAAGTCAAATCTCTACGTTTGATAAGAATTCAACTTTGCAAGGTGGCTAATTTAGTTAATGATCAAACAAATGCAATAACTCTGCTCTGTAGAAGTCAAAAAATTCATTCACGTATTTCAACGGAATTCGTTTTATCGTTATACTGACTAATGAACGTAGTAGAATACAATCGACTATTCAGTTATAGTTTCTACTAACACACAAAAACCTTGATATGCCCGTCATAAGCGCCGAATATCCAGAACGATTTTCATGCATTCTTTTTTTTTTTTAAAGCTTCGCTAAAATGCATGACATAGAGCTGTCGAAATTGAAAGCATATGCATTTTTGGTACTGTAAAAATTTCATATCAATTTAGCAGCTAAAAGCTAAACAACCGAATTGGACGCCGTATTGCGAACAATTTTGAAGTCGTATGTCGACTGATTCAACGAAATGCTTATCAATTGGCAGCAAGAAGATGAAGGGATGGTTTAGTCGGAACATGTTAGCAACAGGCAACAACACACACGAGAAGAAGCGTGATGCATCGGGCTGTCAGGTTTTTGTAGGGGATGCTACGCGAATCATCCCATAACGAAAAGTGTCAATACGTGTTCTAAAGTGACATCTGCCAGCTCAAGTTCGTTACATCAAGCTGTCAGAAAAGGCAGAACAGACATTACTATCAAACGTGGCCTGATAGACATCGCCATTAATATTTGATCCTGAACTATAATCCACAAAAAGAAAACATCTTAACGATTAGCTTAACAAGTTCTGATGAGACCGAAACGCTGCATACGGAAACGACGACATGCCTAAACAATTTGGGGACACCTGTAGAAGCAGCGTCATAAAAATCGACTGCGTGACCGCTAGCTGCAATAGGTTGCAAATACCCGGCGGCTTTGAGTGAAAAAAAGACAGGTATGCAAATGACAAAGGTATGCACAAGGTTTTCAAGTTAAAATCAGAAAACTCCTCTAAGACACTTCTATAAGCAACGACGAATTTCCTCCGACTGCAATGAAAACCAGAGGGCTTCACTCAGCGTGTCATTTCGCTTATAAGACCCTATTGCTTACATGACTGCCCAAATTGGCTAAAAAACGACTATTAAGAAAATACTTTAGACATGTTTCTTCTGCACAAAACACTGAAGAAAGCCACAGAAACCAGTGTGATTAAGAGAAACGACTGGATGCACTAAAAAAAAGGGCAGTTATGGAGTAAATGTGACCAATGATCATGATTTTAACTCATCGTTGGGAAAGGGCTCACTCGAGGTCGAAAACAGAGCGCTTTATAAAGCAAATAGGACGTGTACTTTAAAACCTCAAAATATCGCTACAAACTTTTGGGGAAAGAAATCTTTGCAAAGATCGTAAAAGGTGTAAAAAATGAGTTGCCATCGAATGCCTCATATCTTCTTCCCCCTCCATGTTTCTTCCACATTTTTCATGCCATATCCTCCTAAATTCTCGAAGGATTGATAACTCAAAAGGGTTTTACCAAAACTGGTAGTGTACACAATTGATAAAACTATGCTCAAGTTGTTGTATTTCATTGAGGAATTGATGAGGGATGATTAGATAGATTGTACTTAAAGAATGATTGTATGCAAATGAGTAAATTTGAAAAATATTTGGTTAACAGAGAGCGCAATAAGTCGTAGGTAGTAATCATCGGCGTAGTCTCTTATAATAACAGATGACGATCCCAATAAAATGAGGTGATGCGATTGGAGACAAGCAACGTTTAAACCGATGAAACGGCGAGCACTAGAGCACACAGTTGGCACACTCTCAACTACAAAAATATTTACATTGCATTTTTCTTTTTTGACTTCGAATGTTTTTTTAGCATGCGCGAGGCCACAAAACAATTTTGCAGCTATATATATATATATATTAAAAAATATAAATATATAATAGTATATATATATATATATTTAAATATATATAAATATATATATATATATATAAATTTTATATATTATAAAATATATATATATATATTATATATATATATATATATATATATATTAATATATATATATATATATTATATATATTATATATATATATAATATATAAATATATATATATATATATATATATATGTAACGGAATGATGAGGAAGATTCGTTTCTTGAAACAAATACTTTTTGAAACGATTATGAAAATCTGAAGAGAGGAGAAATAACGATCAGTGAATTAAAAAAAAACGCATTGAGATAAAAATAAATCCTTAGTGGTATAAAAAGGACAGAATTAAACCCTTATAGATGAAAAAAATTAAACAACAATTTTTTTGAATCAAGTAGAAGAAAATTCTGCAAAAACTTCTGCAGTCTGAAATTAGAGGTCTAAAATTAGAGTCTACAGCCTACGATCCGAGAGAAATGAAATGACTTTATGTACGGTTTAAAAAGTAAACAAGATACAGAATTGATAACAACTTTCATCAGTGAGAAAACAACGCAGAGGGACTAGCACGATTTTTTAAATGATTTAGTCCATCAGAGTGATCAACTGTACAAATTCTAAGAAAAAAGTGAAATTCCTGAAGATGGATTCTGGATCACGCACAAAACTCCAGCGGAAAAAACACCGTTATTGGTTCACCTTTCAAGTAACAATTCATTGCATAATGACGGAAAATACTAAACGGCTGCAGACGCCCACATAGACAGACATGCTCATACATTCATATTCACCGACAGACATAACTTCGCCATAATGGGCTGCTTCTGGAATTTTGGATAAGCGCATAAAAACGAAGTCGCGTGGTTTTTTTCAATTGGAAAGCTGCGATTAAGTGGAATTTTGTCAAGTCCTGCATATTGTTGTTGTCAAGGCCAATTTCGTCATGGACAGACAGGTCGAGAAACAGTGAAACGATCATGAAGGCTTTTTTCCGGAAAAGGTGGAAGAATTTTATGAATTGGAACCAGTTGTTCATATCGATATGAACATACATCAAAGATGAAAAAAAACCCGAAAAATGGAGGTAATTGAGCAGAAATCAGTTAGTATTGCAGCTTATATTTTTGATGAATTATATACAAACTAAGAATTTCGCCTCATCATTTTTTCAACTTACACCATGAGGAAAACGAACAACACCTGAAGGGAAATCAGCTGATAAGATTCATTGTGAATGAGGTAAACTGGACGTTTCCTCTTGACGATCGAAATGCAGGGAAAACGTGTTTTTCTCAGCACGATCACAAATAGACAAATGAACTAAGTTCTGAGAATCTTCTTAATCGAGCACACATTAGAGATGGACTTTAACTTTAAGTCATTGTGCTAAATTTAGGTTGTACAACAGCCGAACGAACTAAATGAATTGTAATTTGTAGGAAAAACGATGAACGAAATCTTGTTTTATGCTGTCCGTTAATCCCAGCTCGGCGTGTGAAAAAAAAACGCATACAATGGGGGGAGGGGGAGGGAGGGGGGGGGGGGTGAATATCTATCGGAGATTTCAAATTGATTATGATTCTGTGAAGAGCCAGCCACTTAAGTGATTCATCTGCAACAGAAATAGAAAATAATTATACGACGATGGTAGATGAACAAATCGCAGGTAGCCAATCATTCAACTTCACAGAATTTGCCATTCGATTGTTTGCCGAAAAAGAAAAAACTGCCAACTCATAGTCGTAGAGTCGAAATGAGCAACATAAACCAAGAACATGTACATTTGTACACTGCAGAAACGCAACTAGAACAACGAGCTGCATATGCCAAACGACTCAAAAGAGATACACAAGGTCCTTGAATACTGGTGTCAAACACTAAATAATGCCCAGCCAGTTTTATTTGAGTATGCTGAAAGCTTCATATTATCCCGAGGCAGATTTGGTGCGAGTTTTACTCAACTATGAAGATCATGATAACCACACAGGAAGGCTCCAGCGAATACAAGATCGATTCACATCCAAACTCTTTGGAATTGAGGATAGGAACAAATTATCCCACAATACCCGAAATCAATCTTTTCGAAATAATAAAAACGAATCCCGTTGAGAAAAGAAAGAAGTGTTTTTTCATTGAAATCGCATTAAAAAAATTCGAGCAAAAACACATCAAATATGCAGAGTTAGAACGGTTGCCTGTAGGATGAAGAGCGCCACATAGCGTGGCAATAAAATTTTCAAAAACTATGCAGAATGGGAGACGCCACTTTCGCAGCTGTATAAAACAGATTTATTTCGCTGAGAAATGCCATCCCATACAGCCTCATTTGAATGAAACGACACTCTAGAGTTTTGTTTTATGATAGCTACCTTATTTTTTCATTTTTATATTTTTTTAATATCGCAATTCATTCTTTTCTTCCGATTTAATTCGTTTTTCTTCTTTTGCACTTTAATTCTCCGTTGATCAACTCATAATTATAGAGTATTGTGTCTTCAGTGATGAATGACAAAAACTGATCATGTTTCAACGACAGCCTGAGAAGTTTCAATGATGGATTGACAGCACTGATGCACAGCACTGCAAAACGACTAATCGAGCTTTAATTTTTAAAACTTCACCCTTCTTCCTCAGAGTGAATGAGTTTAAATCATTGCAATAATAACGTATAATTCTGGATGGAATATATTTATGGCCTTAAAGTCTAGGTGCTGATATACAGAAATTACTCCACCCCTCATACACGAATACGGTTATCGATAAGGTGAGAAGTTGGGAAAGCGTCTTCTGTGCTGACGTCTACGATAATAAACTACTAGTACCGGAATTAGAGTTAGAAAATCCATATAGGTGAATTAAAACTTACGTGCAACAATATAAATCCTCAATGGACTGCTAAAAGCATAATTTGAAGAGTGATGTGACTAGTCAAGCAAAGTTTGCACGCATATCACCATCAATAAGTGCATAAAAAAAAAGGCGATAGACGACAGATAGTTAGACGAAAAGATGAAGGAAGAATTTCAACTACAAATCGGCACGAAAGCAGTCGATGATCAACTCATTTCTTTTGAATGCACTAAGACATTTTGAAAAGCGCCATGCAAACGTCAAATGCTTCAAAAATTGTTGAAACAAAAGTGGCGCCACGCTTCGACGTGGCTAGCATCTCAAGTGGTTTTTTTCATATCGTGTCAGGCGAGGCTACCACGTGAATAAAATCATGCGCATCACCATCAATCGGCGGCGTCTTACCAATATTCACTCGAATCCCCTGATATAATATTACCTGACATTACGGCCGGGTGTTGACCACAACTTTATTTCTCGTTTCGGCTACAGAAGTTATGTAGCATGCCGTGACATTCATACATAATGCAGACGGGGCACCCTCACATACATCTTCACCTTATCACACTGCAAGGTGCTTTTCAAAATCCCGTTTTTGTATCAGCGTGACACACTGACAAAACACATTCATTCTCACATTTGGATTGTAAAGAAGCAGTGAACAGAGACGGATAGAGAAATATTTTCAAAAGGATGACTGCGAAATGCTACGTGCAGAAGAGAGTGGAAAGAGTGAAATGCTTACAATTTATAAAAAGTTGTTAGATTACTCGAAAAGCATAAAACCATAAGAGAACAACTTCAGCCAGGACAAAGTAAAACTTTACTAAAATCTATTTAGGTTTATTCGGGTAATTGCACAATGTCGTCGATCAACGTATAGTGAAACATAAATCGTCAATCATAACGATGAGGAAAATCAAAAGGGAACATAAGACTAGAGAAGGATCCGGTTTACAGGAGAAGGCATATAAAGTCGAATTTGAAAAGAAATAACAAAGTTATGCGTTGTGTATGAAAATGTATTACTTTTTCAAGTGTGTATGATTTTCGAACAGCACTCAACTAATGCTAAAAATCTTCATAGTCAATTTCATATAGAAACGATTATATATATATAATATATTATATTAATATATATATATTTATATATTATATATATATATATATATCTTCTCATTTCTAAAAAATATTATTCGAGCAATTCGATTCACCTAGACAACAATTGCTTTAGTGAATATAATATGCGAATATAATAAACAATTCACTTGCGCACCACTACACATAAAAATGTTTTGTTTAGTAATTCGGAGACTCTCAAATATGAACAACATCACACACACGTTCTACTCGATTCTTGCAACATGTGTTTGTCTGTCTTGTTTGTCTGTCTATCTTGTGTATGTGCGATTAAGAATTTCTCAGATGCAATTAATATAAGTTGACGTAGCATCTTCACATACACGCAGATATATTTATAAGACGGTGCAACTAATTGAGCAAAATTGCAATGAGATCGAATGAGGACGAACGACCTATATTCAGATATGCTGCTATAAATTAAAACCTCACGTTTTTATTTCACTTGTGTAAGTTTATGGGTTCGGGCTTCAAGCGCAGTAAGTGAAATTACGTGCGGATAGAGCGACATCTTATGATTCAGTGTGAAAAGAAATAAGTCCATGTGTTTTACAGTCTAAGTCCTGTACCGGAACAAAGCAATTTTACAGTATTCAAACTCATCACTTGCTTAAACTATTTTAGTTAGGTTGACGCCGAAAAATCTTTACTGTAGTGAATCCATTTGAAGCAAAGGATGCGGGTAGAGAAGGAGAAGGAGGGGTAGGAGGGAAAAGTGGGTGGCGAATCCAGCACGCAAATGTCAATTCTTCAAAAACTCGGAAATTGCATACACGTATTTCTCTTCAGTGTCTTATGGCTGGAAAATAGCGTGTGGAAAGATTTTAAGTCAGCTGCAATTCCTCGCCATGCTAGATGAACAGAAAGGAGGAAAAGGAGACGGCAGGGGGATAAAATTTCTCGCGTCCAGAAGATTAGAGCCTAAAACAGGAGCGCCGCGAAATTTCGCTTTCGTCGCCACTTCAACGCCTTGAAAAATAGGGATTCAATCACAGGAAACTGCCACATAGCTAGCGTGAGCTCTCGTATCACCATTACGTCATAAATACCCTCACTTATCTTTAAAAGTATCGCTGGAAAAAATGGGGTTTTTTTTTGCAAAAGTGAACACACTGGCATTTTGGTGTAGGATGAAACTTCGGCTGAATGTAGAGTGCAGACGCATGAAAAGTGCGAATTCGCCATTGTTTCACAGGTGCATTAAAAGTTGCGGCATTAAAGAAATGCATTCTATATTTGCTTAAAGGCAACTGATAAGTACCACGAAAGGCAGCTGAATTTCAGAGACATTCAATGTTGAATTTGATTTTGAATGCAAAACATGCAACAATCAACGACCGTGTGTTGCAATATACACATAGCAAGGGCCGTATGCGTGGTATACGAAGCGTTACCGCAATCAAAATTGAAAACATCTGTAATCCGAGCTCGCTAATTAAATACGGCGTTCTGTTTTCTAAATCATCAAAAACACGAATCAATATCGGAGAGGAAACGCAAGATAGCACATTATTCAACTATTTAAATGATCAATATAGCCCATATTTACGTATCAATATCGGCTAAAATCAGCGAAAAATGAAAATCAAACTCATGCCCATAACGACGACGCTGCATTTATGCATTTCAACAGCTTCAAAGAATGTCGACGAGCCATGAACGTTGCTTGCGTCTCGTCTCCTAGCACAGGTCTCGGCGTCATAGGCACGCGGTATGTTGTTGCAATCGAAATTGAAAACACATTTAATCTGCTCTCAGCGATTATAAAATGACCGCACGCAAATGACTGCGTCAAAACAACGTAACAGCTCCTCGTCGATATTTGCACACATAACACTCACGTTTCACCAATCTCTTAGAAGGAGAAATGTTTTTGCAAACATTTTGGCGCTCTTTTAGCCATAAATCCTCAAACTTATCCCTGTGTACAATGATCAACCTCCAATGTGCACTCGACAAAACCTATTACGGTTAGAAAATATGTTCGAACGAGCAGATACTGAACATCGTTTGCTAGCGTTCATTGTGCCACTTTCTCAACAATCCTCGGTCTCTCCGAGATGAAGAGATTATTTACACGTTGAGAATATAACAAATAATGTCTCGCAATACTAGACCTAATCGGGTTTTAATAGATTTAAATTACTATAAACTTGAAGTATAAAAAAATCGCAAGGAATACTGAGAAAAACGATATTTAACACACACAAGACAAGAAGAATCAGGAAACCCGCATCTCGATGAGTGATTCTAATTTTCGACTGCATTCAGTGAGCGAAATTCAACACTCCGACATGCACTGGTTGTTCTTATACAAAAGTAAAAGCATTAAAACATCAGAAAATGAGGATCTCATGCTGAGTTAACAGCTGTATACAGTTTTCGGATTCAAGCGATTCGAAGTGAGCCTTTAACCAGAAACCCAACAACACAAAAGCCGAAATTCAACGTCTCGAAAGAAAACATTTTGTGCGTATAATTTTCTCTGACAATCACTTGTTACCAAACACTAACGATTCGCATACATAAACAAAGTGCGCCTAGAAGCACATCTGAAGGAAAGGGGGGGGGGGGAGAAAATTGTCCCCCGACCGTATGAGGGGCAGAGAAGCATCATTCAGATAGTAATCTACTCCTTTATTCCGCTGAGGAGGTGAGAATCATTTCGTCAATGTCTGGAATCGTCACCTCCATGGAATACGCTGTAGTGCAAATCTCGAGCATAACACTTGCGTAGCAGTCAACTACCTGATCTTTAAAGGCAGCCAGCTAGCAACAAGAATAGTGTTATGAATATCCTACAAACTGACCACGTTCTTCCCAGGTTATTTTTACCGCGCTACATACTTATACAAACTGAAGACCATCGAGACGAATGTCACACGTCTGTAGCATCCATGCAATCAGCGTTTCTAGAAGCGCAGCTAATTCCCATTGCATCGTTTACCTTGGCCGTTACTCAAAGCTGCAGTAATAAAGCCAGCACGACCCAGCACGACCCATTTGCATGCTTATCACTCTTCATTTAAAAAACCCAAGGAAAAGTTTTAGTGCAGAAAGCACCGTAGTCTTTGCCTGAAGCGCCGCATCGAAATCATATGGTAACGATCAATAACGAATGAGAAGCTTCACGAATACGAATGGACCAAAAAAACATTCCTTCAGAGATATTAGAGTGTTTTACGCTGACTAATGGATCCTCATGTTTGAACCTCTGAGTTTCACAATGAAAAAATTTGACGAGTGAAAAATCTAGCAATGCTCACTCTTTTTTCCTATTTCAATACAGGTGACGACCCAGATGCGCTGGAAGAATTGAAGCTTAAGCAGAAGTGTTAAGAATGGATATTTTCTTGACTCCATTCACTCTTCCTTCCATATCCCAATGACCTCCCGACCATTTAACAAACTCTGCTCAAGGTGATATCAAGTTTTCTGTACAAACAATTCCTCACATTTTATCATCATACTCCAAAATTGAAACATACTTAAAGAGTAGAACGATATGCCGAAAAAAAAAAAGAAACGCTTGCGGCGCCATAACTGAGCAGCCAAGCAAACGGTAGAAAGGAGTGTTTGTTGGTTTAATGCACGAACGATTTCAAAGTGAGTGCAGCGAGGGCTTGTTTTTAATTGGAACGTTGTTTAAGAAAGAGAGTCGATTAAAATCTGGTTTTGACGCGCATCTTTATACGCATATAGTTAGCTGCAAAACGCTATTTCTCTTCTCAACACCGATTCAGAAAAAAAAAAACTAACCTAATTTATTGAAGCAACCTTCTTTCATTGCACTTTAATGTTCTGTTTTAGAAGCCAATATAAAGCTTTCATTCCTTACAAGAGAATCAAGATAATTTGCCTTGTACGAAAGCGCTCACCGAAAAACAACCGATTAATACGAATTTATAAGTCAACCAATTTGCAGAACCTTTAACTCAAAAAGACAATTTACCAATTTTAAATTATTCAGTAGAAGCCTGGAGTCATAAAACTCAAACAACATGAAAGCAGAATCCAAGTGTAAATTAAATGCTCGAATGTGCCCGCATTACGAAACTATTGGTTAAATATTCGTTTTGAGGTATTAATGAAGTGTACATTTTTTTCGTTTTAATTTGAGGTTTAAATAAAATCAGCCTAAAATCCAGAAAAATGTTTGATTATATCAAAGAAGTGCGTATTAAATGTCGTTTAAAAAAAAATAAAACGTCTGCATGTCTATGAGACTGAGCATCAATATTTTCCCTTTTTCTTGGCAAAACGCATTTCTAGGATTCCAAAAGAGTCATTCACTTTTTTTTTTACTTTGCAGCATGGTTGCAGCAGCAAATAGCAACAAATTACACTGTAAAAATTAAGAGCGTATCAATTTCAACAACTGCTGCTATTTTCTTTCGCTACCGTATGAAGGCTTATTATTAGACCATAGCTTCTGATTGATTGCATATGTTTATGTCATTTAAAGGTATTCACAATAATCTAATTCGATTCGCAAGTTATAAAAACACTAAAACACTATAAGTTGCCGAGTTTTGTTGAACTAATTTTCAAAAATTAAGCGGAATATTTTATGAAACATTTGACAGAGATAAATTTTCATAGAAATTTAGCAATATTTGCAGCAGAAAATTTTTGATTGCAAAATGAATTTTTTTTAACGGATGAAAAAAAAACGAATTTCGCAATATGGGAATAAGAAATTTTTTTTATTTACACTAAGTTAAGAGAAAAACGGCATTATTTTTTAAAATGGAGAACGATGCGATAAGAAAAAAAATCAGAGAAAAACTTTGTGAACGGAAATGTCACAAAATTAAACTGCAATAGAAAGGTGGAAATTTTTCTCTAGCGAAATATACATTTTCAAATTCTTTCTTCTTTTTTTTTTATTTTCGAATTCTTAGCAATCAAAAGGTTAACGAAAGAATGGCAAAACAACGGGGGCCAATAGAAAAAAAAAGGATATAAAAAATTCAAAAAATGACATTGGCAATTTTCATTGTCAATGCAAATGTGAAACTTTTCAAGTTTTTAAATGGGGAGATTTTATCAGCAAATTTTCTCAGAAACGAGCATATTGTCTCGTAACGATCTCTCATATTGTGATCGGTCTTTGAGCACAGCAGCACGCATTGTCTGTGTACGTATATGCATGTGTATGAGAAATCTCGTAGAACCGGTCTCGAATATAAATCGCATCCAATGACAAAAAGATCTCATTTTTCGGCAATTTTCTTTTTCGGCTCAACTACTTAATAATATGTGCCGCTGGCATAGTCGTCGATGAACTTGCTCGAAGCGAAAGCTATTGTAATATAACAATACCATGCATAAAAGTGTAATGCTGAATATTTTCACCTGTAGTATAAGACAGGTGCGATAGGCAATAACACACTCAACAAGACCACCCTCCCCCTCCTCTCCTCTCCACCTCCCTCTTCATGATCCCACTAGCGTCCATGTTGCGCGCGAAATACTATACAAGAACTAGAAAGTCTTTTGTGTGAAAGCAACAGTCAAAACATACGTGACCATCTCTTTAATGACTGCAGAAGAGAATAAGGGTATTAAGTTGAAAGTCGTTGCAACTACATCGATGGTAGAAAAAAAAGACGAAAATAGTTGAAACGCTGGAATAAACGAAAATGAATCGTAATAGATGAGAGGAAATCAATCAAGAACAAATCGCAGATTTCACGGAATAAAAGAGTCTCAAAAATGAATCGATTATCTCAACCAACAGGCGGTAGACATACTTTGTTAAATGAGGGCACTAAACAGACTTGAAAAGTTTCTACTGTAATCATGAATGGCCTTTACAAGAATTTGCTAAAATCAGCTGGAAAAGTTCGCAGGCACAATCCTAATATCTCTTCTATTTCATTCTCTTCTAATCGCGATAATTCATTTCTCATGTTTTTTTAAAGTTCATGTAGCTTGTGAAGTTGGCACGCGAAATTGCTTCTGCTCCGCAAGCGAAACTATGGAAGGACCAAAGCTTTCCACACTGGATTCTTGTGTGTTCAAGAGTAATGTACAAATGAAAAAGTTTAGTGCTTTTTTAAATTACAATTCAACGTCGAAATGCGCGACTGTGGGTCGATAAACAAAGAAACTATCGATGCAGTTATACGTCGTTTTCTAAGCATCCAACTTCCGGAACGACCGTCAACTAGTCTCCTCAAGTGACACTTTCTGACATTATCAGCGTATAGGAACTTTTCATGCTCGCTTCTCTTCAGTGGATACTCAGCTAGTATAGTCTGCAATGAAATTATCAACAAGTGCATTTAATTTTACCTCCATTTTACTTCAAAGAATTGAAAATAAACAACAGCAAATTTAAAAGGCCGATTTAAAAGGCATGCAAAGCATGTCAGACGATCACAGTCCAAAAAATATCGGTGATCAGTATAGTGAAGTAAGAATGGGGCATAACACATTTTTTAAAGAACACATCAAATTTCTACTAAGGTTCGTCATTTCAACTGAAAAATGAGCTGAAGTTGAAGCTCGATATATTTGGAAAAAACTTCATAAAAATATGAGTGTGTGCTGAAAACGACTGCTTTAACTATCAAATTAAAACGCTTAAATAAACAATCGCAGAATTGTTCTTTCTAATGCATACGTTATTGATGTAGCCAACAACTAAAAAACTCAACTGCCTCGAGCTTTGGAAGAAGGAATATGATATAGAATGCATTGCATTAGAATATGATATAGATAACACGTAATTAGGAGACAAATAAATTTTACGTAAACACACAAAGTTTAATGTAAAAGATAAGTTAGGAAAAAAAAAAAAGAGAAAAAAGCATTTATGCGAATCGAAATGAAAGATAAACTTCTATGAAGGGAATGGTTTAAACTGCGACGTATGAAAGTGATGTCGATAACGTTACATTGTGTACACTGAAATGATGAGGGAATACGAGAAAACACTGATGAAAGACTGCAGAAAAAATTTAAAAAATGATACCTAGGCATAAATGACAACAAAAAACAACAACTAAGCGGTATTAGTAGAAACAGAAACAAGAGCGGCAACTGGCAATATTGAATCAACAACGCGCTCATCACCTATCAAGTCGGATTTCATTGTAGGAATCAAACACGACAGAATTCTTTTAAAAAAGCGTAAACATCACTAATCATCACATAACAATGTCTACGCCTGATACACACATACTTACACACACATACACACACATACACATACACACACAAATACACATACGGGACTCATGCACACGTATACATCAACGTGCGCATACACATATATTATAAAATGAAGAATGTTGTTGTGCCAATCGTTGTGTACAATTGCAACCACGTCAACTCATCAGCACCTCTTCATCACCTGCTTTTCCATTAGTTTCACGCACCCTAGCGTTTCTAATGCCATGCCATTGAATGTGTGGTATGAAATGTGCTGGATGCTGAAGTTTTAGACAGCGCAGTTTCAGTACTCCACGGAAGAAAACTCAGCAATTTTTATTTTTTCTTAAAAAAACCACTAAGTAAAATAGGTTAAACAATTTGAAACAAGTAGTCGACACGTCGAAAACTTGCTTTCACAAGCCACATCACAGGTGAGGTGGCACACCAGTAATATGAGCTCATACTTCCCACTTCATTTGTCCGAAATTAATGAGAGAACCAAAACATTTCAAGTATTTTAGATACTTTTGTCTGAAATTAGTTTCACTTTGAAAGAGTCGAACGACTGGTGCTATGAGTGTCCAGCAGAAAAAAAAACTGCCACCATTTCTTTGCAAGGTTTGAAGCAGTATTAGGAGCATTACACAATGATACTGTTGTATCCATAATCTATAACGTCTTATTCAGTTACGGAACATGCAACGAAAAATACCGTGCATCGTTGAGTGACAAAAAAAACAGTGCACAGCATCACGCACAGATACACAGAAGAAGGTCAACGCTAAGGAGAAGAAAGTAGTTCCCAGCATGTTTCCGTCGACGACATAGCAAGCAAACGAGAAGAGAGGAAGACAATGAGAGAGTAAAAACGCATTAAAATTTTTAAAAAACGCACTACATTTTCGCTGACATAGTTAGCCGAGCGTGCACACGATCAATCCCCAATACAGCATAGCAAGCGAAGCAACACCTTTCTTCGAACTGCTCTGCATTCCTTGCACCGATATCGTCATCGTTTTCCGTGACTATAGGAGGATGCTTAAATAACGTTTAACGGAGGTCGATTTTCAGTAAAGTAGGGATCCGAAAAAAGGAATGTCGAAGATGTGAAAGTCCGACCTCTTCAAAGTTCGAAATTCCTGAATGGAATTTTTGAAACTTTCAGAAACGGATTTTTTTTTCAAGGAAGAAAGTTTGTGAACGGATAAGAATATCAACTGTGTCATAAGACCAGAGAAAGTAGCCTAAAATGAATAAAAAACTCGGTAACCACAGGAAATAATTCGGCGGATTCCGTGCTCTTAGTGTGATACTTGCAAAAATTTCACGTATAACCTCTCCACTGACGAGTTTGTAATCAAACAAGCACAAAGATAGTGTGGTTGCGTCGATTTCATCATTTATGACATCCACAGAAATGACGCTATCAATGCGACACGAAGAGTTTAAAAAAAAATTCATTCCGCTCTAGAAAGTTATTCACAGTAATAATGCACAAGTGCGAGAGGTTGAAAGTTACTAAACGTTACCACTGTGGCACTTAATCTATCACTTACGCTGTAGAGTGCAGTAAGATCGCACAGTACATATTTGTAACAAAAGCGTAATATATCATCATTTTGTAGGAAAAAATACTCACTGAAAGTGGTGCTCAAGTGTACATCAATTGAAGCTTCTAAAAGCGACTCAAATATAACAAATCCCTAGCGAAATTTCCTGCCTAAACTAGAGATAAATTCGATAACGAGTGCTTTTAGCGCACGATTTGAAGATAAATGACGATCAAGTTCAACAATAGAGAATAATCGGTTGTGAAGTGGCGCATCGTTTAGCGATATTAGATGGGCAGTGTTGTGGCTTGACTGTGAAATGCTAAGCAACATCCATCCCCATCATCAATCGGGGTGACATTTCAAGCGACGTAGCCATTCACTCATAAAAATGCTAACGAGAGCTCTATTCAACGTACAAAACAAAATTTATTCGAACAACACTCCACCACTTCGTATGCACTCAAGCTTTTTGTTAATAACTCTCTGATAAGCGGTGCATATCTCTCTCTACGAATGCTGTGACAGGCTCATATCAAAACACAGTTGCTCTTGTGCAATCGATTAAAACCGATTGCACTCGAAGTAAGTGGAAAAGCGCATCAGAACAACTGGCACGGTATGCGCTTTTGCATTTTGCTTGGTCACTTTCAACGACTGGTGTAAAATGTTTACCAACTTCTAAACGCATTTAATCGCCTAACAGTTCCTGTGAAGCTCGTGAACGGGACGACTTGAAACATGGTATGACTTATATTCAACTCGCTAAATTTCGTAACTCTAGCCAGGGCACTTCATAACGCGCTCCGCAAATGCAAATTGTCAAAAGCGCATAGAAATGTGTGACAAAGTTATGACAGCTGCAACGATACGTTTTCATTGAGCGTTGAACAGTCGTTCCTTTGGATAATTTCCTTCATGCTTCAATAGTTCATTTTAAAGGTTAACAGTGTAATAAACAATAAGATAAGTAGGAGCCTGAGTTGCAGTAAACCAATCTCAGGAAGCGCCAAGCAATCTTCACAATGAACAAACAAGTTAGATGCTCTATTACTCATGCTACGTAGGGGTCTTGATGGGTCACCGAAAGGTGAGCATCCTGAAGGATAGATGCGGCGAATGGAAAGACCGCCTGATGGTGATTGCTGTGTTTGAACTTCATGAATCGCACAGCCACAAGATGCACAAATTGCTCTCAGTACACTTCGCCGAGCAGAAGCAATTTGCATGCGCGACGAGCGGTGCATGTTCATATCCGCTCGTTATGTGTTAAAACAATGTGGTTATTGTACCTCCGCGAGGAAGCTGTCGACGCCTTCGAAATCAGACTATCACATTCCATTCTTTGACTCATAAAAATATTTGAATATTTAACCTCAGATTGATCACTGAATAGCAGTCGAGAACGAAATCTAAATATGGTTCCATTATCGCATATTCTTCTAGAAGGAATCGGTAATATCTGAGTCTGGCACTATGATATTTAAAATTCACGTTCTAATTTTCAATCACAGATTCAAAGCATCAACCGAACTAATGTAAAACATCCATCATACTTTCATTTTCTTTTGCAACTCGAGATTTCTTCTCTCTATGTTGAAAAACTATAGCAGCAACTATTGGTTGCAAAACTTCATGCCCATCTACAAAAACCTTATGAAGGACGGAGGGAATGTCGATTAAAGATACCGCTGAATGGGAATATATGGACAAAAAAGCGTAATAAGATCCACTGTGCTGAGATAACTCGACGCAAGCAGAAGAAGATGACTGAATGTGTACAGCGATCGGTGATGTTCGCTAGCAACAAGAAACTGCCACTCATCTTCGAGGTGGTCGAATCGTTGAATTGAACTAATCATTGCGGTTACATCTCGAAATCAATCAGCCGTATTTTCATTGCAAGCAGTAAATTTTCACTCTTTGTTTAGAAACGCTTTCAGAGTTTGTCACTAGATTACTTTCCATTATCTGCTACAATCAGGGACACCGGCATAAACGAGGTTTCCCTTGTCCGACAACCATAGGTGACTCTCCTCTTTCCCTAATAATTGTGGCGTATAAATGAGAATCGCGAAATAAAACTGGGTGTGTCTATTATAGCCACCGTACATTAAATGAAAGCAAGCAACCTAATTTCTACACAGCTATGACAGACGAATTGTTTCGGGTGGTCATTGTGAGGCTAAGGTTCTCAAGCTACGCGCGAGCTCTCAGTTACGACGGGTTTTCCACGCATCGCTTCGCATCAATTTCTAGTCAGTGTGCAACAAATTCTTTAATGAGCACCTCACTAGCTGCGCTATCCTGTTTCAATTCAACCAAGACGAGCGAAGCCTTTCGCCGCCATACGCTTCGTCGAGCCTACCCACCAATTTCGACTGATCACTTAAACAAGATTTCGGCTGCCTCCCCATCCATCTAAAGGCAGCCGAGGTGAAATCCACGAATCTGATGGATTCTACGTCGACCACTTCTATTCAAAGTTGTCAAAATATGTGTAATAAAAGCGTTCAAAAAATATGTTACCAATCAAAACGATAGCCCTCCATTCAACAATAATTGTAACACAGTGTTCCAAATGAAGGCATATCTTCTGCAAATCACAAGTAAGACTGTTTTAGAACAAAAGACCGCACTCTTCACGAAAGCTGCCTTTATCCCTGATGAAGAAACTTTAAACGAAACATTCGTCATGCGTTTAAAATATCTATGGCATAGTTTATCACCTGTAAGTTTTGTCATCTATTCGATCAACGATATCGATGAGGATATAAAGCCGTTCTTACTCTCTCTCTTCGCCATTTAAAAACAATCTGCGCTACAACAAGAAAAATTTCTGAACAAAAGAAGCTTTTTTTTTCTGCGCTATCGATGAAAAAAGGAGATCGAAGTGACGCGAAACGCTGAATCTGCTAGTCATGAGTAAAATGAATACTCAGCATCGTTTTGTCCGTTGCTACGAATGACTGCGATGGCGTCGCAAAAAAAAAAGAGAAGCAAAAGAACTCGAAAAAACACAAAAACTGTCCGCTTCACAAAAAACGCAAAACGAATATATTAGACAATATGACCGCATATGGTAATGAAGAAAAATACTACGCATGTACGCTTCTATATCATATTTCTTCATACTGTTTCATTAACTGGTATATACTTTCGAATAACGCATTATATTCGCCACTTGTTACTCTCGCCTATCTTTAAACAATCATTGTTGTGCGATCTAATTTGCATATACTATGATGCCATCATATTTAAGAGAACATTTAATGTGGTTGACATCCACTCAGCCTTTAAAACCTTTTAGTCGTCATCGCTCCAATTGGCTTCAGCTCAAACAAAAGCTATTGCATTTCCGAATACAAGAGAAAGAATCGAGCTAAATCATATAAAAGCCAATCAAAAGACTACTCTGTGGAAGAAAAAAAGTTTACAGCACACCTTAAGCAAAAAAAAGTTCTTATTTCTCACTTTTCGTGGACACGTATAAGTATTAAGTGCCACAGCTTGCTTTCAAATGCATCACTTGTTTCACGTAGCATTTTCTACCTGCACCATACGCGTAATACGTAGCAGTTAAATCTCTCCTATTTTTAGAGACCATTTGAAAGGCAGTGGTGAGCGATTGAGGGGAAAGGATTGAAGTTTATTGTGCTCAAAATGTCCCAAAATTTTTATAAATTTTAAATAGGTCTGAGGAAAACGCTAAAGGATTGAGATGCGCGGAATGATGACTCTTTCACTAATAATGTAGCCGTTGAATGAAACATCTAACCGCATGATGCACTCATATCTAAGCTTCTAAAGAGGCATTGAAGCGCGCTCGCCTTACACCATTCACTGAATGATCAAAGTGAATGCACCCCATACGACTCGATGAGTTCGCCGTTGAAATCAAAATGCCTCAATTCGAAAGCCGCAAAAACGACGCGTTGTCTGCTTGCAAGAATTTAAGCCATCATAAAGACACCGCCACTCTAGCAATTCATTAAAACTTATTGGCCATAGCTACATTCGTATGAATTGGATATCATTCTTCCAACTTCGCTCCCTCGTAACCCACTCCCCATATAAGGTAATTCGTTTCCATGCCACAGCGCCATAGCTAGAGAAATAACAAATCGCTGAATGGGCTACCTACATTGTGCATCATTCCTATCACAACATAGAAATTTTATTTTCTTGAATATTTTCCGTCTTTAAGTGTTTACAATACTTTTAAGCGCTGCATTGGGACATTGAGCCCATAGATTGGATGAACGTTTTCACACGTTACAGTCCAATTCAGCGCCGTCTTTTTTTTCATCGTCTCAAATTATTCATAAAATTCGTAGCCACAAAGGATGCAAAAAACTTCCGACATATGTGAACGTAAAAGATATGCAGCAAATGAGGCGATAAGAGAGGCAGACGCTAAAGAAATTGAGGGATGTGGAAACGATGAGATTTGCGCATGCAGACAATAGGGTAATAGAAACGGTGCGCAACTAAGCAAAGCTATGAAGGAAGAAAGCGAGGAAGCAGTGAAGTGACCGCGGCTAGAATGGGTCGTCGAGCATTGAAAAAACGCGAACACATTACAAGCAGCCGATGTGCAAAAACTACACACACTAACAGACGAATTTTGCACAATCGCCAACTTTTTGCGATGTGCTGTGACCACGTTTGGGGTGTGCTTTCCAAACAGACAAAGACAGCCGCATCGAATAGATTTCACCTCTTCGAGGGATCACCATTCTATTCTTCAACGTTTATTTTAGCTAACAAGTTGTCCCGCATTCGTGCCTCGGTAATTCAGCTTCTTATTCGCTGCTATAGAAAATTTTAAAAAAACTTCTAAGCAACTGTCTACTGTGCCGACTGTCCCTTGTTGATGTTGGCCGAAGAGGAGAATGTTTAGCTAATAGGGCAAATGAATGGGACAAGACTGAAGAGGCTTTGCAATAGCTGATCACCTCTGTAAACGCAATAACGCACCGCTGAGGTCGACGGCAATAGAGGAATAATGAGTGGAAGACTTAGATGGTTGATCGTAGTGATGCTACTGTGCATATTGTCGTTGAGAAGTAGCTAAATGAAACGACACCTGAGCACCAACAATTGCTAGTGAATGCGAGCGATGAATTGTATCGCTCGTTTAATAAAAGAGTCCTCTCGTTGGGTGTCGCATTTGTATTGCAGCATTTCATGAGATATGATGTGAACATACAACGAAACGAACAGCTCATCAAGCATACAAATGATGACTGAGTGTAGCATTCACAGCGATTTATTTCGTCTAGGAAGCAGCCTGCTCATCCACATCACTCGTATTCCCATACTTTCATTTACACTCAATACAAACTGCAACACTCATAAATGTAAGCACACGGCCACATGCTTGCATCCAATAAACATTTAATATACACACATAATACACGTGCACAACATAGAGAATTTGCTTTGTGACATTTTGCAGTGCCCTTATATTTAAAGATTTATTTAAGAGAGAGGCTACACAATTCCACATTCCTTCCACCATTTTCCTTTTTACTCTATTTCGCTTCGCACTAAGCTGTTATTCGTTTGAACGGACTACTAAAATGGTTTACAAAAAAGCGTTGAACACACCACATCACGATGTCATGTTAAACGTAATACCTAGACTAGAATAAGAGATCAATTACGTAGATTGAGAACTTCAACCATCTGTAATAATAAGGCAGCACTTCTCAGCAAGAGGACGAATCGACTGCCTGATCGATGTATCGCGTTTTTAATGCGCAGTTAAAAGGAAACCGTACAACTTATTTGCAAATCCCCTCTTTGACATCACACTCCTTTGCTCCTGTACGAAATACTTTTCAAAATATTTCCAATCAGTCCACCTAAGTTCCAATCCATCAAAAACTCCACCAGATGCCCTTCAAAAACGTAGATAATGAAAATTATCCTCTTCCAACACCCCTACTTAGTTATGACCGCAACCGATAATCGGAAAGATAAGCAGAGAAAGTCTCGGATCAACAAAATTTTTGTTCTTTCCTTTGCTTCTATGCCACTTTTCTATCTAATTTCAATGTGAATCCGAAGTACGGTGGCAAGTTTCAGTTTGAATTATCACTACCCAATCGAGGAATGAAGGGGAGGGAGGAGCGCTAGAACAGTGGTAAGCTCATTTATGAAAATGTTTACCTTTGTGACATCCTGAAAGCGTCCTAAAAATTCGACTAGTGCCAAGTCAAGTTAATTGCGGCTATATGTCGTTGAAAGGGCTGCAAAGAGTGCGTGATAAACGAAAATATGTCAAAATGTGCAATTTCAAAATAAGCATCGACTAACCGTTTGAGGGTTAGTTGACTCTCTTAAATTAACCCCAAAAAACAGCCTCATTTATCAAAGTCAGGCACGCTCGCTCGTCTTCATTTAATTCAAATACCCGACAACTCTTGAGCCTAATAATTCTTGCGTTTTCATCGCTGCTTATCGGCAAATAGACAGAGCTTCTACGACGAATACTTACCTTTTTTTACTGCTAAAAGAGTTATTTTTTCTTGTCCCTTAACCATACAATATTAGCTGTAATTTGGCAATGTGTCAACAAATTTTTTGGCATCCAGCCAAGGGCAAAAATTATACTTACAAAAATCCCTCGTTGAGTAACTTTGTCGGAAAATCAGTTCTATTAAATGTTGCAGTTGAGATCCTATGATACACTCAATATTAGCAACAACTCACAACTTTTTTGACTAAAAACTGCAATATTACTGAGAAAAAAGGTTTAATTTTACGAGATAGTCTGCTAAGTGAATATATGAATCTTAATTTCGATGATTGTTTCATGCAAATTAGCATAAAAAGTAAACATTAAAAGAATACTGTATAACCATTGATGACGTCATGCAGAATAATCAAGCATATTGTTGATTCATTTGTCGATGCGTAACAGAAATCAACTTTATATTCTCACGAACAGTTTTTGTTATCTGCTATCAAAGAGTGTGCAATCTTGTTGACTAATTGTTTCGCATCGATGAGAATTTCCACAATCAACGAATCATTGAATTCACAATGTATAAAACGGAGTGCTGTGAATATGTATGAATAAGTGCTTTCTTTATGGTATTCAGCGTCTCTCAGCGAGCATTTCATCCCTTTTGGCGGAAGAAAAAAAAAGGAATGATGCGAGTAAATTTTAAAAAATTTGTGAACAAAATAAGAGAAATTTTATGTGATGAAACAAGTTCTTAAATTTTTCTTCTTTTAAATGAGAACCCTAATTACAGTTAGTGATGTCTCATTTCTTAGAGAACTGTGACATACGCCGATCTCATCCAACATTTTAATACTTGCTTAAACAACCAATATGTCAACAATTGCAATAAAATGCGAAGCATGAGAAAGATGATAAAAAAATTGACGAATTTGTTATAACTGTACTATTGCTTCGATCATGAAATTAAATCAAATCTGCCACTTGAAGATATCTGTGCATGCGAGTGGTGAAGAAGTTGCAGGTGATGGCTACAGTATACATATTGAAAAGAATATTTGGTGCTTAAATTCCGAAAGAAAAAATTCAGCGACCACCCACGAATATCATCGAACAGGTTTGATTTTCATAGGCACAAACATGCACAACCACAAGCCGAATGTCGACGAAAATAATAAAGCGATGTTAATCATGTGCATATGCCGAAGACTCATCGAGCTTTGAATTACACTATATGACTGTCGTACACTCACTGGGGGTTTGACCTCAAACGCCGCGTGGCAGGCTCAAGGGTCTCTCGCATAGAAAACAGCAGAGGATGGTGCTAACACGAGGACGCGTAAATGAATCGCTGATTCCTTACTGATATATTCACCTGCGAACTGAAATCTGTTTTCCTATGCAATAGAATCGCAGAATATCGATATCGAAAGCAAAAATTGTACGCATGAGTACTGTTTGGATTGTTGATATCAGTAGAAATAATCGTATTCTAATCTGCGTCCCAATTAGTTCGGCTCGGTGAGCTTCTGAATGAATACAGCGAAAACGACTACGCTACGACCCGAGTAAGTTGACCGATGTTAATAATAAAAGTAACTCTATTTTTAAGCAATTAATCTAGCAGCTGAAATGAATTTAGCACAACCGCTGTCCAACATCACTGACTTACAACACTAATCCATGAATGTCGTCGATCGCTTGCGACAACATAAAAACACCCTTCAAAAGGCAAACAAGAAGAACACCTACGATTTTAGGAAGGATTCCCACTCCGTTTTTATGTACGACAGGCAAATCAACTCAGCAAATCTGAGTCACAGACATGAATTTCACTTCCGTTATCCTTCGCCAAAAGGTGCGAAAAATGTGATGTGTGTTACCCATCTGTGAACATTCGGAATTTTTTACTCCTTTCGTTTTTGAACCAGGTACAGCTTAAACTAATACTTCAACTTTTTCCCACCCGCTAAGGCAAAGACAACCGGAAATGCTCGACTAACCTTGTATGAATAAATTCGCTTTCACGATATGTTTATGACGGAATGCTTTCTTATGAAAGAGCCAAGCCTTACTATTCGATTAAGCAGATGCCTTCATTAATTATTCTTTAAAATACATAATGGAATCCTGTTTTGGAGGTTCACAACTTTACATGCGTAGTGTACGATGGGCAGCCTACAAAGAAATATTCCTTGGGATCGCAACTGGTTCTGATTCGCCTCTTCTGCTCTCTTACTAAACACTTGCTCATATAAACTGAGAATGAAATGATATGTGTTGTAAAAGTGCTCCTCAATCAACGCCATCCCTCATAAATAGTGCTTTAGAAGTGATCAAGCAAATAGATATGACATCATTTGCTAAAAAGACATCGGCTCATGCAGGATATGAGTATGCATATAATCTAAAGTGTTGTGACAATCAGCACGGTATCATCGTCAGAATCGGCTCTTTATCGTTGGAAGCACGTAAATTGATTTGCACTCTGAATCAGAGGCTAACATCGCGCATGTATGCTTCATCAAAAAGCATCCCTTCACACGATTATGCGGACCCGCTCGAAAAAAATTTGCACAGCAAAAAACTTGATGGCTGCATTCACCAAGTGATATGTTGTGGGAACCCAGCGAGCACAAGAATGCGACTAAAAGCAATAAGCTCAGCACACTCTTCATTCCAATTCGTCCACACGAATAAATAACTCCTATATATGCTCACTGGTTAAATGGCCATCCATATATGCTTATGTATATTTCTGTAATTGTGCAAAAGTGCTTCTTAAACGACGACACGCCACAGGCTTTTTTAGTGTTCGTGTGAAAAAAACATCCCTAAAAAGTGGTTTGATAGTACCAGACCAAAAGGGTCAAAGGTACTACAAGACATGATGACCTTTCGCTTCATTCGAATGTTTTTCTTGGTATCCAATCGAATAGAAAAGATATCACGCTACAGAGACGAATGTTCGACGATTTTTTTAGCCCATAGAAGCATTACTGCCCTGATATCATCGGTTGCGCCTGACATCCCTGGCGACGTCCGGCTGAATTTGTCGAATGAAGAGTAATGTTTTTAACGTAATGGTCACTGCCTGAGGGCATAAAACTATGCAGTGAAGTCAGCAAGAACCACATGAGCTGAATCTATGCAACAACTGTTTCGAGGAATCAAAAGCATACTTTCGAGCTTAGAGACAGCAAACTCGGGAAATGCAAACTCATAAGACGTTCTTTGTACTTCCGTACAAACGAATTAAATGTCGGCGAAAACGGCTGATCTATTCGTGTAGCTTATAAAGGTTCCCATGAATAGCAGACCGTCATTAATATAAACTCTTTCCTTGCAACACGAGAAATCACATGCCCTAATTATTCCGTTCAAGGAGATATGGCGAATGTTTCGCAGCCCACTCAGCTCATCTTGTCGAAACGAAACTAACCGTAACGCATTAATTATCGTACTAAAAAACACACCGTTCCATTGACGAATAGGCAACGGTGTACGAAGCTGTTTTACAGCTGCAAGAAAGCAAAAGGCGCCCCAGATGTCGAGTTGAGATGCCCGTCTAGTTGTGACAGCGAATGCTTAATTTATGCGAGCGTAGTTTGCTTCTCCTCTTGTGCGCTCCAAATCACTCAAAAATGAGTGACCTCGATGAAGCATAAAAAACGCAACACAAAAACCAGCATATGCGAATGAAGCGGCAAATTAAGCGTCTTTCTCTTTCACATTGCGCATTTCCTTATAAAAGATGACCCTCTCTCAATGTCTACGCTCTCCTTACCAAGATAATATTTCGTCGCGATATGAACCGTATGAAGACTGCAAAAGTGAAGAGAGCGCAGACTGTTCGATGGTCAATTGCTGGCCTAACAAGCCCCTTGACCTTTTCACATCTAATTCCCGAATTTGTGTGTGTGTGTTGCCGTTCTCATAGAGTGAAATGAGTGAGATGAGTGTGACCTCGGCCCCAGGACCGCTTATTACACATTTCAAGAGACGTTCTTGGTGCTGTATTGGCGATTTTTGACGCTGTCCCAATGACAATTGCTTCGATCGTAAATTAGCTCGAATTGCATACGCTTGTAATTCTAGATGCAAAATACGAAAAGTCGTTGACCTCCCTTCTGGTAAATTATCTATCCACCGTTAAATTCAACCGACCACTTAGATGGACATATTTCACGAAATCATGTGAACGTCGTTCATTCGCTCGTATGCTCGTTAAAGTAGGTGTCAAAAGTTGCAATACAGCAGTGCCTCCTAAAGCTTTCTTTAGCTAAAATCTCATACTCCTCCTCCACCCTCCATGAAATGCATAATCTCAACAACGAAAGGGGACGATAAAGCTTATTCTTTTGAAATGAGCACATGTTCCAAATGAGTGATTAACAGATATTATTTGTTGTTTATCACCCTATTACAGAACGAATCATGAAACGTACTGAATAAGCATGAAACATACTGAACTAAAGAACACTTGAGTTACTTATGATGGAAATGTTCGAGAATATATTTCAAAATTCTCTCTTCTCAAGGAGAGCAGTTTCTATGCTATGATGATTTAAAATAAAATTTTATTTTTGATATATTCTTACGGAATACCATAACGATATTGAAAATTCATTTCTGCTAATCTCCTATGAGATTCATTATGCCTCATTTTAGAATAAATCCTCAGAAACAGATCAGCAATTCTTAGCACTCCTCTGAAAATGGCCTAATTACTTGAGAGCATAGAAAACGCAAAACTCATGGACATAACGACAAAGATATCAATGATCAGAGATCACATATCAGTTCCTCTCTCAGAAGAGCTAGTTTTCTTTGTGTCAAATCTTTCTTAATGCAGACTTGCTAAGATAGATCCATCTTTTATGCCATATTTGAGATGGACAATGAAGTATGATAGAAAACAGGGAAACCTGCTCTAAAAGCGAAACTAATTTAAAAAATGCTTTGCTTTCTATTAAACGAAAACTGGAGCGGTATTAGTCACAATCTAGCCTGTATCTTCATTTTAAATAAGTGCTGCTCAAAGCGAGCGAATATTTTAGTTCGAACTGTTGTAAGGCATTATGGTACTCTCGATTTCCGTCATTAAATTTGACCACTTCATGCAAAAATTATAGATATGAAGAAGGAAATTTTTGCCAAAGCATCTCAGAAATTCTTCATCAACAATTTTCAACTTAGTACTATGAATAACATCTTTGAAATAGTTTACTCAGTGCAATACGAATGAACGATAAGAGAGTATGTAAGTTCGATAAAACTTATACTCTTTCTCGAAACGAATACACGCAGAATTTATTCCATGAATCCACCTACTCTTTGAGCATCGTCATTAAACTGACATAGAAATTTCATTCTGCTAGTGTATGCCAAAAATTTCAGCCATCCTCTCCAACGATGCTTTTAATTTAGTCAGATCGCAGTAATTAATAACCTATATGAGTTTCCCTGGTGTATGAACATTTCAACTTGAAATGAGCGAATAGGAACGAGCGTACACCGTAAGCTTAGCAATTGTGAACGCAGACCCCAAAAAGGGGGCGTGGCATCGAATGGCAAAAGGCGTTCGCAATGGCGCTTCGCGAAACGAAGTGCACCAAATGAAAAAGAAAATCACTTGCTCAAGCGGCGACTGCAAGAAAAAAACGCCGCGACATCACTACAGTATCAGCAAACACAAATTTGGGTTCGCTTCATCGTAACTCTATGATTGTCACTCAATAATTTGTCTATGTAATTGCAGTTAAAAAATACTTTTTCTAATAGCACACTTCAAAATGCTTGAATTTAAATCCACTGTAAATCTAAATATCATTGTTTTAGAAAATCGCATAATAAAGATCGCTCATTGAATGAGGACAATTAAAAATCACTGTTACAAAAGTAGAGTAAAATAGTGCCAACCATGCGATCGATCTTAAGCTGCAAAATCATAGTTTCATGCAAAAGAAACACCACTATCTTTTCATTATCGATATTATATTTAGAGAATTTAGTAGCCTAAAATGAGATGAAAACGATCGCTTCACGAAAGAACTTAGAAAAAAAAATTTTTTTTTTTGGACATTCGCTCAGTTTCTTCGAATGAACAAATTTACCAAAACAATAACGAAATCAGATATTTACTTGCTGTTTTATAAAGTCAAAAGGTCAATTTTTGAGGCTAGATGACATATGCTTTAATACTAAATTATACGATGAAGAAAATAAATGCAAAAATGGAAGAAGCTGCAAGGATTTGGTTCTTCGTCTAGAGATGAAACAAAAATCTGAACTCGTATCAACTTTTATGCCACTCTTTGCAGTCGATCAGTCGCTGGCAGTGCTAAAAACTGTCGCTAAATGCTTAAACGACTTCAGCTTCAAGAAGGAAAATAGTTGGAAGGAGCACAGTACGAAGCAAACAAAGACCACGCAAAAACCAAGTGCTCGAGCTAGCAAAAAAAAAAAGAATTGAACACCTTAAATATCACAATCTGCCAAAGCGCTATTTTACATTCAAAAAAATCTGTTCTTCATGATAAAAAGAAATCCATCATGCAATATTACTGACTTTACCAAATGCTCGTTTTGGCTGCTACAGATGAGAAGAATCGTCTAATGCAAGCAGCTATGAAAACAGCAACAAGTTCGGTGGCTGCAGAAAGGTGCGAAAGATGCATTCAAGAATGGATTGATAAGGTGTTGTGAAAAGTATTGCTATTTCAACGAAGCGACCAACCACAATCGAGCCGTGAGCCGATGTCGAGTGCAGAGTAGCGCTTGACTCCGAGCAGCGGATACACCGGCGACAAGAAGCTCTCCAAGGATTTCTTCCGATTTGCAGCACCCTGAATTTTGTTCCGTCAAATCAACTGTTCACCTTTTTAATCGGTATCTGAGTTGGTTTATAACAATTATCGATTCAATTCTCTTTAACTCAACAAAACTTCAGCAAAACCTATGAAGCCCAAATTGATGCCTACTTAGAAAGCTATAATACAGAACTGTTGGCATATATCGTAATTGCAAATGAATTTTGAAGAGCTGTGAAGAAAGGCAACAAAGCAAAAGGGCGTTGGCTTTAAGGCAAAATCACCGTGAGTAATTTATCATCCATTTGTTTTATTCGATATTTTATGGAAAATGTAAAAGAGAATGCATAGGAAGCAAAACCGATTACATCATATACACCTAACTGCATACAGTAATATATGCATTTTAGTGCTACACACTTGTATCATATTTCACTGTGTTCAGATAACAATTTAGATAAGACCCTTACTGCATTACTCGGAAAATTTTGGCCTTTAGAAGGGCAAAATCACATGTTTTATTGCTTCTGCATGAGTAAAAGCGAGTATATTCAAAGCGAAATACACTAAGCACTGCTACTGCTGAATAATTTCGCGAAAAATATTTCAGTATGAATGTCCATAAAACGGTATGAATGACGCAAATGTTGCTATTAACCAGTTTGGAAAAGCAACAAGAAAAAACGTATCGCTGAAGAATGTTGCTGATCTCCGACGGAGATGAGATTTTCATGCGGGTATACGAAGGGAGAAAAACTGACGTTAGAGCGAAACGAAGAGGTGTACGTCTGCAACGTTCGACAATTGCGATTATATGTGTTATCTGGTCAGTTCATCTATCTACTATGCATAAGTGCTGTTGGCCGAAACGAAACATCGCGCTTTGCACTGGTCAACGGTCACTCGGCAAGACTTTGGCTCCTCACTTTTAACAGCGATGTGCCATCATTTCTAATTATAATTTTTACTTTTAGAGAACGTTTTTTGACACAAAGCAACATGAAGGAAGGCATAGAAATGTAAACATCCTAAGCTAAAGCGATCAGTTTCTATAACCTAAACACGAAAATGACCTTCAATGCATATTTCCAACTCCATAACCAACGCTGAAAATACTGCAGATTCTAAAAGTTGCACAAATTGCCCTCAACGTATTTAACAGTCCACTTTTGACGTTGGTGGCTCCAGCAGTGTAGCATACAATTTGTTGCCATAAATTTAAATTATGCCTTATCAACATGTTGAGCATCTAAATGGTGATTTTAGGTGATAACCATCTGAAAACTCTGAGCAAACATAGCAAAAAAATTGTGGCACAGTTATCTCCAAAACGATTGACAGTGGCGAATAAACAAAATAAACCAAGTGGAAGGAATAAAGGACTCAACTTTGAAAATAGTATCAGAGAACGAAATACAGCTATATCTCACTCGCTTCTATAATACTAGTAATGCTCAAATTCATTGATACACGGTTTCACTGGCTGCAGAAATATTCGAAATGCTAAGACGCAAGTGGAAGTGCACCTGATAATCACTCAAAAATTTTATCCACCGAACATGTACATATTCTACACTGCTGACAATAGCGCTGGTATATGCAAAGATATCATATCAACCTACTATAAGTTCGACCTTCTGAGTCGTCCTGGATCAGTATCTACTCAGCATTTAAATTCATTTAGTATTTCGTTCAGACAACACTTCAAGACGTTTATTTTATTACTATGAATGTTGTGCATGGGAAGTGCATATATTGGAAAATATAAAAATTAGTGAAGATTGTGCAGCCAAAGGCGAATCATTCTATATTTGCACAGGGTCTAACTGTTAGAGTGGAGTACGGTAATGACTGAATGAACTGTTTGGCAAAAGTCACCATATTACTAGGCCAAGAATTTAAGATAAAGTAAAATAAAGAACGATAAACAAAACGTTTCCAAATTTAAAGGAAAACCGCTGAAGTGATAACGTTTAGCATGACCTCTTCTTAACCAATATTTGCATGGGAGAGAGAAAAAACGACCAGCGGAAATAGAGTGGTCACTGTGCAATGGTAAAAAGTTGCTTTATTCGCAGCGAGTCGCCTCAACGTACGGGTCATCTTGAAATCAAATACTAACGTACCATAGGCGAGGCAACGCGAAAAAAAATGTTTTCGAAGAGGGAATTGGATATGAGAGAGTGCACCGGAAGACGATGACACAAAAAAATGAATGACTATGAGATTGTACGAGGGGTAGACTGCACGAAAGAAAGGGCAAATATTAAAATGTTCTCTGAATCTCTGAAACAACAAACTCTCAATGAAGGTCATCGAGGCACCAGCAAAGGCACGCACCGAACCCCACACAGCGACATATGATGAATGCATCACCACAGCCAATGATGTGAAAAACCGTCGCTGACCGATAGCCTATATCATAGACTCATTCTCGCCCTATCTCTATTCTTCATTCATTTGGATTTTCATATCTGAAGTGAGAGAAAAAAAAACAGTGCATTTTCAATAGCATATGGAGAGAAAAACAGTTTTTGAGATATTTAGAGAAAAAACGACATATTTTCAATAATATATAGTCAATGCACATTTAAAGACGCATTAGCAAATTGCATTCGTAGTTCTAGAGTGTGGAAATCCGCTAATTAAAGATTTAATTTTGGCTGGAGAATTAGAATATATTGTGTTATTCGAACTAAAAGAATGCGAGTACAATGAAAGAATAATGAATTCCGTTCAATATAATCAACAGCATATTTCAAACCAACATCGAGATAAAAACAGAAACTGGATTTTACCACAATTACTGTGCTTCATTGCATTTTGATGTTTTATGAAGAAATTTCGAGAACTCAAAATTAATGATATTTAATTTCAAAATGAAACGTGAAAATATATTTCGTCGAATTCGAATCATTGCAGAGTGCATTTTATTTGCTCTTTTTATCTTTTAATATCGCTCAAGTACAAAGCATTAATGAGCAGTCACTGAGAAATTAGATATGCGATACGTAACTATCTTTCAAAAATTGTTTAAAGAAAAATATGTGGAGAAAAAACAAAGCAAAAAGATACCAGTGAAAAGATAGAAAACACAACTTCAACAATTGGCAAGATCATTGATCGCTACTAGATGGGAAATATTCATTGCGGAATAAATATTAATATTCGGCAAAAATTTTCCAACATTTGCAGTTTTCGTTTCTAGCAATGCAAATGAAAATTCGAAGAAAAAAAAAACTCCATCGGTTCACATATTACCTTATGACATATTCAACTCTTCTTTAGTTTTTGCTGTGTATTTTGATGATAAATGTTTTTTGTTGGTGATGAGTGAAAATCTTATCCGCCGTTTGTGGGCAATGTTTCTACCAATCTTCAAACAATGATTAACCCCCATTCGCTAACAGCTGAACTATGAGGCACAGATTTATGAGAGGCATAGTAACGACAGTTCGGTTTATTTTCAGCTCCCTGTCGAAAGCTAAGAGTGATTAATTCACTTACATGCGTATGAATTGATAGTTTCATTTAATGCGAATTACTGCATACTTCGGTACAAAAGCGCTCATCTCGCAGCTTACGAAAGATTTGCGAGACATGTTTGGCATCCAAAGAACGCCCTAAAGACCGATTTGCTTTCTCTAATAGCTGCGGTTCGTCCATCAGTGACGACCAACGCATATCATCCACCACCTATGTTCAGATGAAATGTGGTGATGCTGAGCTGCAAAATTTGAACATGGCACATGAGCTCCTAGAAGGTGACTATCAATTTAGGGGAAACGTTTAGATCCGCAATAAGATCTGTCATACCGAATGAACATCTTCCAAGGGCACTGTAGATGCCAGAATTTACTGCACAACAAACAATCTGCAGCTAATGTACGGTCGATGATAGCCAACGCTATGAAACGATCAGAGCTCAGTCGTCCACATTTATTGTGATTTTTCATCTTCACGCAGAATGGTTTCTGCACGCATTTAAATATAAGTGCAAAATATAAGCACTAAAAGGATTTCCTTTGCAACTTTCGAAAGTAAGACTTACGTGAATTCTTGCGCCTCAGGAAAACATTGTACTACAAAACAGCAATGACTTCCGATAGGAACGCTTTAAAAAATGTTAGACTTGAGATCAATCGTGTATGAATTTTTCAAAACTTCTCATATGTTTGATCAATGAAAAAAAATTGAAAGCGATTACGATAAGCTCCCTATATGTCTCATCACTTCCCATGCACTCAAAATGTGCTACTGTTGCACAAAAAATAACCTATAGCTAAATGCACTTATGCGATATGCACTTCAAATGTGAAGCAAGAATTGAAGGCTTCCACACCTAGACAGCTGGAAATCATCGCATATCCTCCCATCCCTTAGCAAAAACTCTCGTCGCAAAAGTACTTTAAATGAGAGAGCAAGATTGGCGCAGTTTTTGAACGGCGCCAGCGCGAACGCAAAACGCAACGGTTCATTTTTAGAAAGCGAGTGGTCACTCAGTGAAGGCGGCGATTGAGGTGCCGATAAAATGTGGCAAAGGTCAGCGAGGAGATCAAATCCAAACAAAGCGAAGAAGCGCTGCGCAGCGTTTACTGATTACCCTCAGCAACATTCTTCGATGCATTGGTTGCAGTCATCAAAATGCCTCATCAATACGTTCCCGCCAGACAACCTAAGTACCTCTTTAAAAAGATTACTGCAAGCACAGTTCTTCACTCTTCCCCCCCCCCCCCCCAATCTCTTTCACTACCCTCATGCTTAGCCTCGCGCCATAAATAGTCTCCATGCAACTACTATAGATCTACATCGTTACCTTTTACAGTGACATAATCTGCATACAGTGATGATCGTCTTGTGTAATTTTCAATATTTAATGTTCAGAGTTTCCATCACCCGTCAACATAATACACGCCTCTCTTAGCGAACGGCGTCGAAAAAACAACTGTTGGCAAGAATATCTACGCGCGTGAATGCTCCCAAAAGCGTCACAGAGTTTTAAAGTTGCTCCGAAATGCGTAAGCGAGAAGCAATATCACTAACAAGGTGTTTAAAATAGTCAATAAAAGGAGAAGGAATCAGATTTCAACTCCATAACATATTGAAGCGGCAGAATTAATTTCCATAAAAAACGACACTCTCAAACAGTGGCAAAATTCCTTATTGCGTGGATCGAAACATCTTACACCGCTTGATGCAAACATACATCTTTCTTCAGCACTTTCCAAATGCAGTCAAAAAATTAATATCACGTCAACTTCTGGAGTTGTTCATTTCCTGTCGCGTCAATATCACATTAGGAATATCACCTTTCGTTTGCAACGTGAGGCGATCATAATCGGAAAAATCATCGAAATTTTAAGAAAATATGCAAAAAAAAAAACTTTTTCGGATATTTTCTGCAAATACAGTACTGATGCGTTCTGATCTTAACATTACCAAATAAAGAGATCGACAAACACAGCCATATAGACAGAATCCTGACAATGCAGTTTTCTCTTAGAAATTGAAAACGCATAAAAATAATCATGCTGTGTTCGCTGCAACGATACCCACTGCGCAGATCTGTTGGAAAAAAAAGATAGAAAATTTTGAGAAACAATTTACTTCCGCTTTCATCTGCACATTTATGAAAAATGGTTACCCACAATCCACATAATCCCGTTTAGCATAGACATAAATCGACTATCTAAAGTAAAAGATGAAAGAGTTCTTTTCTCTGACGAGGCTCTTTTTACTTCAAATATTTTTAAGGCCATTTCTGTCGAAGGACACCGTTAGTAGATAAAAGATTATTATGAAGTTCAGTATTTCATAGAATCAATTTGCAAGTTAGAAAATTTGCAAGTTAGAAAGATTTGCAAAAATTTGCAAAAAAAGATCATAGAATCAAAATTGCAAAAATTTTTGCAACATTTGCAACTTAGAAATCAAACAAATAGTAATTTTTTACAGCAGAAATAATTTGCCTGATTGTCTTGAAGGATAGGTACTGGAAAAGCTTGCATGCGGAAAAAATATTTGATTTTGCTATATGAAAAACTCTGTGCTGCTTGCATGTAGCTGAGTGGATGATCTGAGTGATGCAAGCATGAGGCAACTTGAGTGAAGTGATGAGGATTGCAAATAAACGAGTGAAATCAAATGCGTTTTTCTGAATGTCGTCATCGATGATGAAACGTACGGATTTTGCAAGCAAAAACTAAAGCAACAAGGGACTCATTGCTCCTTCGATATGCAAAGGCGCGCTATTCAAAAACTCCGTTGTGCTAAGGTAACTCGAAAATTGATAATGAAACCGAGTTTTGCACTAGGCATCAGTCATAAGCCATATTCTTTTGTTGAGTCGTGAATAGATTCTATAGGACGAGATTTAAGCACCTATTATACATGCATAAATACATGAAATTATCATAACAATCAGCGTTTGCAAAGTCGCAATATTTGTACCTTCAAAACTGCAAAATTTCGTGAGAGGATTTAAAAAATTTGAAAGGCACTTAGTTAACAGTATATATTTTACGAGCGAAAAAAACTCATCCTTTGGAATGATGGAAACTTATTCCCCGAAAAGAAAAAAACATTTCACTATGGATAATCACCGACTTTATTAGCGTTCGTATAAACGTTTGTTGTACGTTTTAACACCGAAATAAAATCTCCTTCGAAGAACTACACCATAATTTTATGAGAAAAAAAAACTTTTTTTTCTTTCTAAACATTTTTCGTTTTTAAAATTTTCACATTCGAAAATTTTTTTTCTAACATTTAAGTGTTTTTGTCACTTATGCTATGAGTAAATTATCAATATCTAAATTGGTACATTTCCACAAACCATCAATTTTGCTTTTTTGACCGATATGATGGAGAAAAAAAATGAAATATTGTGCAACAGAGGTTTTAAATAAATTGAGCAGAAACGCTACCTAGGCCGAATTCTTCCCTATAAGTGTGTATATAATATGAATCATTTTCAATATCTGCATCTCTGAGAACCCATTGAGGAATATAATGCAATGAAAGTAACGATATCCTCACGTAACTAATAGACTTAATAAGTAACGTAGAAGTGTTACCGTATGATTTTTCATAAATATATTCGAATACGACTGCATATTAATTGAACTTCAATAATCACTTCAATTATGCAATGATCCTATTTTCTGATTTTACTAGAAGGAAGGAATGAGAGAATTTGATACAACCTGTTTCCTCAGTGAATCGACGGGGAATTTTCGAGCGTTTTTTAGATTGGAAAAGGCCCACTAAGTTCTAAAATTCTACAACACCGAGCTTTCGATCGCCGATTTGCAATCCATGGGCTGCTTAAATTTTGATTGCTAGTAGCAAATGGAAGTTTCAGCCCGTCTCTTTCAATTAAAAAGTTATAATCACTAACCTGGTTACGGATTGCGTACACCCTCACCTCAGTAAGCTTCCTCCTGGGAAGAGCTGCTCGAACTGTGATTTATACGCAAAAAGTACGACCTCACGGCAATCACAAGCCCTGCCTATCTCCACCATCATTTCCAATGGAACATACATAAAATTTTCGCTTGCATTCTTGAAAAAGCCACCCAGATGAAGCAGCAGTAGCTGAGGATGGACGATCTTCTATTAAATATCATAAAGACCGATCGAGCGGATTTTTTCACACACGAACATAGGTTAAAAAGCTCAAAGTGAATATAGGAGGAAAAGGATTTTAAGCGAAAGGGAAAGCACAAATAAAATGCTCGAAATGAATGAAGTGCTCAGATTGCACTCATAGACGAGCGTATCGGGGACGCTGTCTGAGTGGAAGGCGATGCGATGTGTTGGCCCTCATCGAGCGTCCATAAATGCGCAAAGCACGTTTTTTCCGTTGTAGGCGTTGAGAAGTGAACGCCTGTTGAAAAACACACGCACACACACACAAATACACCACTCGCAGATGGCCGACAAGCAGATTCGAATGCAATACGCTTTTTGTGTGGACAACACCGTGCCTATGAGCGAGTACGCACAACAGCAGACACGCCAACCAGAACAGCCACGACACATGAGGAGGCGATACATTCCCATTTAAAAGTGCAAGCTTTCAAAATTCGACTCATAAATAGCGGTCTTATGTATATCCTAGCAAAGAAATGAAACCAGCTAAGGACGGTAGCAGTAATTGTGAAGACAGCATATTAGTAAAAAAAACCTAAATGAGAAGTTTCGGGCATCCTAGAGTAGCGCAAAATATGCTGCCATCTGTATCTGCAAAGGGACAAGAAGACTCACTAAGGGGGGTTACGAAACGTGACTATGAGTGAGTATTGGTAGAAACGAGCGCATACGCGGGTCCCATCGTGACATCTAAAGAAAATCTCTTTTTGATAGGAGAAAATGAACACTGCCAAACTTTCACTCTTGGAGGAATTCTGATGCGGTGAAAATATGAAACGAGATGAGTAATTCCAGCTGTGAAAAGTTGACGATTTTCCCAACATGTGCTAAACATTCTTTACTATCCCTTCCCTTCTCATGTCCCGCTCTCCTTCCCCTCCTCCTCCTCCTCCCCCCCCCAATACTTTTGCAGAATCTTTACGCCTTCTGAGATATACTTGACTGATGTCGATAAACGGTGAAAATATCAACACCGATGCCTCCTTATATTAGTTAAGGTATGAAATGATCCTCTCTGCCTTTTTTGCGTCCTTCTATAGCGCGTATGGAAACAATAACAGATTTGCATCTGGAGAAAGTACATGGTAGACCTAGAGACAACAATGAAACTGGTAATTCTGGCTGGTAAGGGAGCCAAATCTCTGAGTTGGACGGGTACTGCTGCTTATTAATATTTTACGGTGACGAAACTAGATAGGCGGACCTCCCCAAACAGTCGATCGTAGCTCGAGAGAAACAAATATAAATCGAAAGATGTATAATTCGACACAGTTATCCATGCCACAATATGCGTAAATCGCCATCGGAAGATTCACAGAAAAGTGATTTATAATTTATGGCTGCCATAAGCGTACTTTTAGGGAATTCAGCTACCATACCTTTCAGACCCCCACTGCCCTTCTCTTTCAGATCACACCGATGTTTGCATCAAACCGATTTGCAGCACGCTAGACTGCAAACAACCCAATTTGCGTATGTTCGACCTGTCATCATTATCAGTCCTCAACTTGGGCAAACTGAGCCATGCTTTAGATCACGGATTCAGAAAAGGCGAAGTTTGAGGCAAACGTTTTGTCAGAAGCCCTCTGGTTGAATTGTCTCACTTTGAATTAACCACTTTATAGACCATTACCGCAAGGCGAAAAAAGTCAGGGGATTTGTAGCACTTTCTGTAGTATTGCTTTGATTAGACTGCCACTCTTAGCAATGCTTTGCATGCAATGATGCCAGAGCAGTTTGCTCCGTTATCAAGTGTGCTGTTCTCAAGTGGTCTCCATTTCGTTGCAATGCATCAATCTTCAAACAACTTTGGAGAGACAGTAGCCTTGTACAACGGTATATATCTATTTCATTTTATGAAAGCACAAAAAAGATTACGAAATGCACTGCAGCAAAACAGAACAGAGAATTCAAGTGCAATAAATGCTACAAAAGGGTGACCATTGCTGAAAACACTTGCATTACGTTTCACTCGCAAATAGCGCTCTAATCATTAGAACTTATGCCAAACCAAAGAACAGCACTTTTCTACTAAACTACAGTAACAACAGCAGTTTGCTCGAATTTCGTAGATAAGCTCCTCATTTGAGTATTGCTTTTTATATTGAGCCATATAGGTGAAAGGCATAATTTCCCATTTCAAATTTCATTTACTTATGTGGAAAATATTTCACTTATATTCTTTCATATTAGAAAAAACTGAATCGTAAATATCGCAAGGTCAATGATACTGATTGAAAAACGAAGTAAATCAATTAGAAATGCTGAATATCTATCGCACTGTTGATCACAATAATAATAAAATAATGTGCAATAATTAACGCCGTTCTTCAACGTCAAAAAATGAAAATCGTTTCACTCAACGAAAAAAAAAAACCTTTTGTTTTACGCTATCAATGAACCAAAAAGAAAATTCAAATCAACTACAGCAAACTATGTAAAAATTATCAATGAATAATTTACTTACCATGGAAATTTTCTATCAGTGAAAACTTTAGCAATCAGTAACGCACATTCGGTCTATTGAGAATAGAATTAAATGATGGTGGTGGGATAAAATGCGGCAAAAATAAGCAACAAAAAAAAATTCAATATTAGCGGATAAGGAATCCCATCAAAAAACTCATTAAGCGAGATAAAGTCGAAATTTTATAGCGAAAGCCGAAAAATTTGGTTCGGAAAAATTTTTACGCTTATGAAGCCTCAAAGTCTTTAATTAAAATACAACGAACGTTGCTCGATGTTGGGATCAAATTTAATAATTATCTATGCAATAGCACAAGCGATAAATCATCGTCTATAAATTCGAGCGTCAATAATTGCACCAAAAAGCGTTCTTTCCAAAGAGTCATTTCCTTCAGAACATGTTGTTTTTTTTCATGGTGACACATTCAATTTTTTGCTGTAGAAATATTTTCTATGAGTCTTTCTTGTGAACCGAATCTCTTTTTTTTTTTTTTTTGCTAGAAGCGTTCCTACAGTAGATAGCGAAATAATAAAACTAGAAATTTTATGCTATATATGTTTGTGAAAGAGTATTTTTATATTTACCACGATGAAGTTATATTAAAAATTTGTGAGGACTACGGCATCAAGATTTCTAGAAGCCTCAAAGAGACGCACAGTTTCGTAATATTGTTATACAAAAACATCGCTACAACTACTTTTCGAAAAGAAGCCCGTCCCCGCATCAGTTCAACTTCAATATTGACGCAATTCTCAAATGAATGCAAATCATACTAATAAGCTTTTGATGGCCCACATAGAGCATATAGAAAAATGAGAGGTTTGATCGCTAAAGCAGTCGAACAAGTGCAGCGATTGCTCGCACAATATGTCTAAAAAACGAATCGAGAGTAATCTCTAGAACATAGTAACATTTTGTAACTCATCCATCTACTATAGAATTTCAGATTTTCTTTAAAAAAATACGAATTGAGTAAATGGATAGTATCCGTTATATTGTCAGTGCTTCATTTTTCGCGTGCTGTAACAATGTTCCAGTTGTTTCACTCAACAAAGGATGTAAAAAAGATTAATTGCTACTCAACATTTCCTATCTTAGCGTACGAGAAGTTATATAATGTTTCTCATTTAAAAAAATGCGAATGACAGCATTAAAAGATATAAGCTATCAAAATTTTAAGAAATTTATTACCGAAACAATGACAACTTTACTTTATCAAACTTTCACAAGCTCATAAAAGTTCGACTAAGGATAAAAGGCCATATTTAATAACTGCTAGCGCCCATCACCTTGGCAAATAAATCCATAAACTTCATTTCGCTCTCTTCCATCGTTAGTTTTGATCCACTTTATGTTGAAAAAAAAAAAAAAAAAAAGTGGAGCGTCAATTTTTCCTCTACAAAAACAAAAACATGAAATGTGAAATTGCATTCGAATTCTCTCAAACAACATACAGCAAACATTTCAGCAATTCTCCCTATCGTAAGCATTTTAAAACTTCTCGATTATCATAAAGAAGACCCAAAAACATAGGTGCCTTTAATTGAACAATAGTGAAAGATGCGCGGAATCACGACATGTCACCAATGCCGCAAACTCTAAACGCAAACGGTAAAAAAAATAGCAGTATAGATATCAAGCAAAAGCATAGGTATAATTTACAATTGATTACTGCGGCAATATTTCAAGATTTTCTTTAAAAAAATACATTACCATGTGCAAAGGAAATATCGACAACTAATAAAAACCATTTCACATGAAGTTTAGTGGAACGCAGTCTGTAACATTCGAGTGGTGGGACCGAACTGATTGGTCGGATTTTGTAGAACACCTTGATGGAATCAAATAACCAGGCAATATTGCTTCATCACGAAGATTCGATAAAAGGCTCGGCAAGTTACGAAATAGCCCATAACACAAAACAAAGGGGCCGAAAACATGGCAAGTTGTCCTAACAAAACACAATAATTAAGAACTGGTTAATTAAAGATTTGGAAGCGAAAGGCAAAATCGTGCAAACGATCGAAATTGAGAATGGAACAAAAAAAAATTTAAAGATGAAAGAAACGTGCGTTCAACAATTCTCCACTTGTGCAGTCTTTAAAGAAGACAACGGTTAGCTCAGTGAGTTTACTCCACTGCTCACCTGTCTAGTCACTTTTTTAGCCTATTGAAGTGGATTCAAATAATATGAGAAAACACATCGTATAAAAGACTAAATAAGGCCATAAAGTTGGCATTTGTTCAGCATTGAACTTATAATTTAAAAAAAAAAAGTTTTTCATCCGAATAAGCAAACTCATCATGAGATATATTTGTCTCAGAGTGAAAAACTGTTATCGGAAATAACTTTTCAGGCACTAGTCGTTAGAAACTTCCAAATTATAACACTAATGACTCAACATCGTATTTGTTTTCTCGTCTCAAATACGTCAACGAAAAGATGCTGTCTAGTTGTTCGAAAATTGATTCCTGTCAATTGTAATATCAACATCTCTTATCGCAGCTCATATTTCTTACTACTTATAAAACAATATTAGTAGTTATTCCGGAAATTAAAAAAGACACACCATTCTATTCAATGAGCGAGAGAAAACAAAAAATGTTCGAGCATGTGATGTGAAAATGTGGCACTATGAAAAAAATTTACGAGTTGTTTTATGAATGTCGCTAAAAATAATTCTTTATTCGAAGCAAACAG
Organism: Ascaris suum; assembly: GCA_013433145.1. Classification (NCBI taxonomy): domain Eukaryota; kingdom Metazoa; phylum Nematoda; class Chromadorea; order Rhabditida; family Ascarididae; genus Ascaris; species Ascaris suum. The sequence goes on from CM024187.1 coordinate 4,088,826, forward strand.
CGAGTATTTGAGAGTTTTTTGTTTTTAAATAAAGAAATAGAATAGCTTCAGAAGGATTCGGGATTGTCGTAAGTGCAATTGCATCGTCCAGATGTGAAAGGAATATTAGATAAAAAACACATAACACACCTTCAAATTTTGCAATGAAACGACTTTGTTGGTAGTAATTAAACAACTTTATTGAAGACATTATGCTTTCTGGTAAAAGCACTGCCAACTGCAACAGCTTGCGAAGAAAACAAGAAGAGAATTTGTTCAAAGGTCAAACTTTCGAAAAACAAAGCTCGTGTTTTCAGCAGACGCACCAGAAAAGACGGAACGCTAATTGGAGAAATCATCGAAGAAGCCTTAAATTGTGTTTTTCTCGGATAAGAAAGATACATAAGCAACGATATCACTGACGGAGATTTCTATAAGGCCAAAATCACGACAGCTGAGGCTCAGTAGAAGAAAGAAAAAAACGCTGCAAGGAACTATCACAGCGGAAAAATGAGCAGATATCCCTCAATTTTTGGTCTTGCATGCATTATCGCATAGAATTGAAAATTGGTCTCTCGCAATAGTGGAAAAAAAAAGAAGGCTCGAAGTGATAGCCAGAGCGACCGTAAGATTGACGCTTGACGTTCCATCAAGACAACCACATCCCAATCGAAGAATTCCGCAGGAACAGCTCTACTGAAGATACTGTACATGAAAGCGAAAAGAGCAAAGCGAAATGTGCAGGACGTTTGTGTCCGCTGCAGGACGGTTGATGGGTACAGCAAAAGTGTTCAAATGGATCCTACCAGACCTCAAACGGGCCTCATCGAAGCCCATCAAGACACAAAGAGAGGATTTCCTCAAAGAGAGCTGTAACGAAGTAAGCATGAGGCGTGACAAACGACAGGGAACGAGTTATTGGAATTTCATAGCGACTATCCGCCGCTAATTCAACATCGCCGACGTTGTATGACATGCAGAGAGCGACCATTTGTTTGCATTGGCTTATTTATATACAGCGTTAACTGAAGTGATGTTTAAATTCGAATGTCTTAAATTGACGATGGGGAGGATGAAGAAGAGAGAGGGTAGAGGGGAAGAAGTGAGAATACTTTGCGACAAGTAGCTGATCAAAAGCAAAACAGCATGAATGAAGCTAGCGAACTTTTACACACGAAAAACGTTCGTTACAAAATGAACGAATAGTTATCGCTTTAAAAAAAAAACCCATAAACAGTCTTCGAATATTTCTTCTGAGAATTTCAGGTGGGTGAAATAAATGAAAATACGTTCTGTAGGGTCTTTGGCCTTAAGTGGCTCATAAACTAAAGGACAAATCATTTGACTGCTAGGAAAAAAGTAAATTTCTAAACCTCCTATTCATCTATCACATGCAACGATGACAACTGATGAACTGATTTGTACGCATGTTTGTTTCCTTCTCTGCTTTCATTGCAGCAAACAATGAAAATTGCATCACCGCCTTATCTACTGCGTCTGCAACGTAATCATTTATCATCTGTCAACGAATCACTTGATCATCTTCTCGTTTTTCATGAGAAGCCAACAAGCCGCAACAACAATAACATCCATAAAATTTATAAAATATCATTTTCGACGCAGGTCGAAATGCTGCACATCATCAGTCAGTTTGTAAAGAAAAACAACGATCGCGCATCAGCAGTTGTAGAACGGATCGTTCAAGCATCAATAACATTCAGTTAGGAGATATTATCAGCGATATCATCAGCTAGATTTCACCAGCACAATCTTATTAATAGCCGCATACCATAAATAGGACTTCGTTAATAACCACATTAGTTCTTCGAAAAATTATTAGGTGACCTAGTGAAAGTTCAAAGCAACTAAGCGCCATAATAAGAGACTGACAGTCAACAAATATTATGCTTACATTTACAAAAAAGCCTCACTGATGTCAATATAATCGTACTGCAACAGTCACAAATACTCATTCAATCAAATATAATGATAAAATTAAATTTTGCAAACGGTCCTCGATGAAACGGCACTTTCGGAAAGTTAATTCAATAGGCCGAACCCTACCTTCTCATACATTGCATAATTGTATTTTTCCTGTATTGATTGCGTTATTGCTATGCCTATATCCTCTGAGGATATTGGCCATTTCATGCCGATATCGAAGGTAACATTGACAAAGACAAGCTCACATGGAATTCCTGTTCTTTGTACTCACAGTGGACAAATATTTTCAGTTAAATGGAGTAAAGGATTTAAGAAGGCAAAAAGAAGTGAACTGGCGAGAAGGCAGTTTTAAGGGTCGCTCTAAGCAGCCGCTAAATGAAATTGTTTTCGCCAACTGGCACTTGCAATGTGATCGTGTTCGTTGTGCTGCACACTCCAACTTCACTTCATTTTCCGCTTCAAAAACATTAAACTCACTTTTGAGAAGAGTCCTCAATCAACATACAAAATAACAATCGCTTCCGACGTGATCAGCCAACCAGCGGCCCTCCTCGATAGCAGCCGCGCTCGGAACACTTGCCTGACGCTTGTCAAAAGCACCAGGTGACCTCACAATTGATTTTTTACCAATTGCAACATGCTATTTAAATTAGCCAGATGATTTTTCTACTCTTAGTTCACAGCAACCTTGTGCAGCTATCGGCAGACCGTTTTCGGAATTGAAAGGGGAGAGGAGGGAGGTGGAGGCGGTGAGAGAAGGTAGAATAGAGCCGTACGGGAAAGTAACCTTCATTCTAGAGCGCGTAACTGGGTAAAAAAATAATGACATCAGAGATAAGAGATACAAATCAAATAAATGACGTCTTACAATCTTCCTACTACAACTTTTTTTTTTCGTTGAGATAGACATTTCAACTGTTTTCGGAATGTGTCGCTAATTCTACCACTTGGTCAGCCTAGAGCAAAAATATGTCGATGCAAGCGTGCGCATCCGCCCACTTTAGAGGAGCCGGCATTTTATCACATCGGCAGGTAGGCGCTGCTTTATCATCACTGCCTAAGTAAAGATAACGATTTTTTGTGAACATTTCTTTGAAGACGATGCAGGAAATAATCTTGAAGCAAAAAGTAAACGGCGATATCTGCCAGTCTTAAGAAGCTCAAATCATTGCATATTTTTTCTCGTGCAGCTTAGAGCAAAAACACAACAACAGGAAAAACAACAACAACAACAGCAGTTGCGTCTTTAATTTCCACTGTCCTAGGAAGGGTCGACAATTCAGAAAATAGGTAGGAAATAAGTTCATTCCAGCAAAAATGCGAAGCTTCATACGATGGTGTGGGAGCATTAACTGAGAAATACAAGACGAAATTATCTGCAAAAGACGATAAGCTGGCCCTTGGCGTAACGTCTTGGGCTCTTATGGTCACATGTCAACCAGAAACCATTGCCTTTTTTTCTACTGAGAAACGAATTACTCTTGTTTTTATATAGGAGAATGGTCTGCTCCAAGTAGCAAAAGGGAAATTTGCGAACAAGGGAAAACCAGCGGCACGTCGTATGGAACCAAAAAGGACTCAGAACTGTATTCCTGAGTAACAACATAATGGACAACCTAGAAAGCTGTGTAACATTCCGTCAAAACGTTCCACGTCTAGGTCAATGTATAGCAATAGGAATATGCAGTTGGCTGTTTAGCTTGTACAAGACCAAGGATTACCGAAAGTACACTCCAATCCTCGCAGTTTTTGCAGTTGTCTTCAACTAATTTCGACGGCGAATAAATTCTATAAAGTCGCATACTTTCCAGCCGGAATGACCTCAAAGATCGATCTGAATACCTTACAAAAACATTCTACTGTACTAGTTATTTTAAGGCGAGTGACATGCAAGCAAAAAGTTTAAAACGAGATGATGAGTCAATTGAAAAAAATTTGACGGAGAAACAATTCTTTTAAAATTCATTAAATCAACGTTTCATATTCTACGCTTAAAATTTTGCTAAATATTTTGCGGCACCAAAATCGTTTTAAAAACATAGAATAGATTTTAGTTCTCGAAATCCAAAGAAGCAACCTAATAAATATGCTACCATGATTATATGATGCTAAGCAGGTAAACATTTCTTTAGATGTTGGCGATAAGAAAGCTCACTATTCGAAGGAATCGAAAAAGACCACTGTATTGCTAGAAAATCATTGCCGCTCAAAAAAACCTAGATCGAACTTTAACGACTTCTGGAACTACGCCAATGCGCATACTTTGAATGGGAGCTAAGGGAATTTCATTCCAATTAGCTAAGACTGTATGCGCACTGAGTAAAACAGAATGCAGAAAAAGAAATGATTTCCATATTTTTGGCTGCATTCAGTGATGCAAATAAACAAATTGGTTGACATGCCATTTGCGCCTCATTCTTTCATATAAATTCACGTGAGAGAAGAACTCTGATAGACCTGTTAAGGAAAAATTTTCAACTTTTGAAACGAGTGCTACATATAATCATCGTCTAATATGCGTGCAAACAACGCGTCATATGTAAGCGAAAAGTTCAAAAAACCCATATAACTGTATCAAAGTTACATATATAAGCAATACATACGCATACCTGTCTTATAAAAAGGACAAAGATTAAGCATATTGAGAAGCGAAGCTATGACTTTTTCCACATCCATTAGGAGGTTTAAGATTCTATTAGATCATTTACTCTCATTTAGGAAATCAATGTTTTCTACGTGTTTCGTTTAGTAATTTGCCTTTGCACAAGATGAGGATTTAAATTTGAGCAAAGAAAAATTGAGCAGACTGGTGAAATTTTCAACTGCAAAAATCTAAACGACGATTCTGCAAATTTTATGGAGCTCAATTTAGTTTGAAGAGGACGAAATTCAAGGGACTCTTAACCGTAACAGATATTACCCTCAAGTTTTGTCATTTAATTTTTTTTTTGCAATAAACTGAGTCTTACATAAACTAATATATCTGAATTATGTATTAGTGACGTCTATCCATCGAAACTCTTGTAAAATATGGAATAACATTGCGCAAATTATCAGATTCACTTCATTAAATGCGCCGCAGAAATTAGCGAAATTAGATTCTAAGAAGTATAGCAGTAAGTTTGTAGCCAGAGACATATGAACATGCACTATTATGAAAGACTTTTTTCGAGATTTGCAAGCTTTTGCATGCAACCTTCAATGCGGTTGCACCTGTGGAAGCAAAGCGAAAAGACAACCACTATTTGCCCATAAAAATCAAAAGCTGGACGTCCGAAAGTGGTCGACTTCTGAAGCTAGCTGATCGATACCGCAATAATGAGGTTTTCTGAGCAGACCTTAAAAGGAACAGATATTTGGTGATCACTCATTGATACGAGTTGGGTAATAGGAGGGTCTCCCATAAAAGTAAGCAAATGCGAGGGGAACCAGCTCAGCTACGGTATATGTTAAAAACGCTGCAAGAAACGAATAAAAAGAAAAGCTAAACCACGGTCAAGGCAGAATTGCTTAACGATTTTTTTGCGAAACCTAAGACTTGGAATTACCCAAAGCCGAAAAAATTAAAAAAAAAACCTAACGGAGGGACAGCTTCCCCTCATAGTACCAAGCAGGAAAAAATATAAAAGAGATATTAAGAGCGAAAACAGCTAAGGAGCAGAAATTGATAGAATTACAAATAAAATGCTGAAGATAACAAAAAATTTTGCTGCGATGAAAATTTTACGATTAATCACAAAATGAACGGGGAATTTGTTGGTGAACTGAGGAAAACAAAAGTTAGGAGAGTATTCAAAAAAGAGAAAGTGAGCAAGAACTGGCATATTTCCGGCCAATTAGCCTCTTTCCTGCGTTTCCAAACTCTTCGAGCGATGCATATGCCCGCACATCTATCAAGCCCTTAAGCTTTTTTCACTCAACTGTCAGCACGCTTTTCATTGATGATACTCTATCACAGCAGCGCTTGCGGAGATAGGCCAGCAAGTTCTCAACATAGGGAATAACGAATTAATTTATACGGCATTAATGAATAACAAAAAGACGCACGATGCTGTAAGCCTCCTGGAGAAAACCATCGACATAGTAAATCTGGGTGACGAAGTGATATAAACCTTTGAAGGCTAAACAGCAAGATCCGAACATTACGTTAAGGCGGGAGCTGAAAACCGAAACAAATCTGTATAAGCATCCGCAATGAGGTCTGCTTTCGGCCATCTTCTTTCTCTTTTTGCTTTCAAGTGTGAATAAAGTTGGGACAGATGGGGAAAAAGCTACTTCTCGCAGATGATATGCAACTTCTATATGAGTATTACGGAAGCGGAGCTGAACTTTGATAGATTAATATTAGACTTGGAAAAAATTAAGAATTACCTAAAGAATATGCAAGTAGAAAATATCTGAAAAGTCAAAAACTGTCATGAGCGGATTTGGAAGACCATAAACTACAAAGTGCTAATGGATCCATGCTGACAATCTATGGAGCAGGAGATAATAGCCAAAAATTACACTCGGAACCTAGGCTCACATCTTGATACTAATTTAACCTTCTATTCACTTTGAGATCGTTCATAGCCCGTTCATGCTCGTACGTTTTCTGCCACACGAAAGCCATAATGAAATACGTGAATATGAAATACACTATCATGCTCATTGATACACATATTATCAGTAAAAAAACGGACTATTCCCATCTATCATTGCGATAACAATAAAAAGAGACCTTAAAGTTATTGCGACGGATTTGCAAAACATTCATTGAGAATAGCTCATAAGCTTAAAAAATTCGAGCGCATTGACGACTTGAAAGGATTTTAAAATAAAGGCCAAAACGATGGCGAATGATCAATTCACTGAGAAAAGCCATGATCGAACTAGACGCCAAATGTACACATGCGAAAAAATTAAAACAAATTACAGCAAAAGATCAATGCGATACCGAAGAACTGTTTTCCGCAAAATGCGTTGCCTTGAAATGAGTAATGGTGCGTTTTAATGCAGTCAGAGTTGTTCGTTTGCGAAACATGACAATTAAAGTTTTTCTCTTCGTTTGTCGTAAACGCATCTCTTGCTTATCGATAAAATAAAGCATCAGATCGGATTAGAAAATCCCTATCCATTGCAATGAAATTCATGCTACATTGATAGGAACTAATGCTATAAAACAATAACGAACTGAAACTGAAAAAGGAAACACTAAATGGGAATTAAAGGTGGATTATTAAATGGTGTCATTTCCAAATGTCATTTTATATGCCTTGGATTACATTCTCAAAAACATTCGTGAACGGAGGTTTTTTCTTATGATGTTTATTTGTAAACGCATATTTCAGTAGACGACTAGACATAAATATGAACTGACAAATTCAGGTGGTTGTTACGGATGAAAGTGCGGTTGTATATTAGAACATAATAATGAATCGATGATAGATTAATTTCTTTTCACCATCCCCTACGAAAACATTTCAAGGAGACTGAGGAACAGAAGAGAGGTGGTAGAGAGAGATTATGCAAATTCTGGGAGTGAAGATGACATTGTGCAAATGTTGATATCTCATCCAACGAGTTCATCCAATAGCATATTAGTGGCATTTGAGATCCAGATGGGATTTTCGAATAGGATCAATGAAGTCATATTTTGATTGAACTTAAAATATTATAAACCAGGAACGTTATAAACCGCTAGCAGAAATTTCACAATCGACAATATTGGGGAACAGTTGAATATCAATTTCCAAAGTGTGCATTATATGAAAAAATATGTGGGTAGATGTGTTAAACTCAGAAGCGCACAGCGTTCTCTCTACGCAAATTAAGGAGCATGTGTGTGGGCACGAAATGGTGCCGCGAAAACAGTTTTACCCGAAGCTTTCACAAATAGCACGAACGACGTCCACCTCGCGCACTGACCTAGCGGCATGCAGCTAACTGCAATACTCCTAATTAGATTGCTCAGAATGTTTTATGAGCAGAACATATGTTCGTATAAAGTGCAATAAAAAACTCCCTCGCATATACCTTATCCACACCTGAATATATCCTCTCCGAGTAAACAGGTATAACAACTTGAGAAACGTCAGAAGCCGAAACCTTTTCTCGATTCGAAGTCGCCGTAATAAATAAAGTCCCTGAGTATGAGGATTTTCATCCCTGAACCGCACTTATGAGGGATTTCTATTCCACAACTACTTTACAACGGACTCATATTCCAGAAATATTTTGCGTATTCAGTTGAAAGAGCGCTAAATAACCATGTAGCATTACGCGTCATCATGTAACCTAGAATAATACGTATTGTGCACTCAAAAATTATTTGAATACTCTCTAAGTGAGAAATAAAGTGAGGGTAAGGGAGTAGTGCAAAACAGTCCGCGCCGTACATTCAATAATGGCTCCCTCTTTGATGGAATCCTTTCTATGAGCACAGTGAAAAGCAGAACCACTTGGATTGACAAATTAACAAATAAACAAGTAGAGTTCCTCAGTCTTATTCACTGATTTGCTTTCGATGCATAAAATAAATGTCCGCTTACTCTAAGCGCTACAGGTGATCAATAACTACTTCGATGATGCGACAGAGATGAATGGTCATCGGCGACCCTTTCAAATGGAATATACATTATTATCAATGTACTATAGAACTTTTGCCTGACCCAATATTGGTAAGGTCAAGCATCATGAGCTGGACAAGTAGTGTGGAGGTTTATCTATAATTTTGTAGCGTTTAGAGTCATGTTAGTCGTTGCATTTGAAAATTCAGGTTTTTTTAAAATTTCAAGTCAACAACGCTCGGATGATTTTGCCTTTCTGGAACGCAACGGTTTGCAGAAATAAATTTTGATGTTAGACACACAAATATGGCAACACGAAGATTCATGCCAAGGCAAATACTGCTAAATTATTAAAACACCTTGCTCAGTTTAAACGTTATCTGCATTGTGAAATAAAGTCAGCGCAGCAACACTATCAGATCCAAACGCTGATTTTTTGGATCGGTTTTTTAAACGATCGCTACTGTTAGCAATTTTCTCAAAGGAAAGCAACTAAACAACTGCACTCTCCGGATTGACTCCATATACAAGAAGGTGTCCCTCATCATAACGATCTTGCCAAAAATCGTTCACTTCGACACCACACTGGAGTAGGCATATTCATGCCACAGCAGATAAATTCATAAAAGGGAAATACGATTAGCATTTTAGACATGAAACTCAGCATGCACGGCTGACCTGCTTGCTTTCGACGTCTAATTCCATCGGAGATATCTGCTGCTGTAATTGGGAGTTATGCTCACTGCCTGCCATCTCAACGTCGTCGTTTCCATCATGGAACACCTCTGAAAATGAACTTTTCGTAGAAATGCTCAAACATCTTAGTCACATAAGCTCATTGAATTCGGTACTTTTGAGCAGTGAGAAAAATCTGTATCATTTGTCAATTGAATATTTCTCTTAGAATTTGCAACAAAAAAAAACAAAAACAAAAAAAAAAAAAAAACGAAAACAATCAAGCATTTTCTTCAGCTTCTCTTCAATTTAATGGTTTTATGTTACTGTAAGTCTTGCCATGCCGACTGTGATAAGTTTTTGAGCATTTATGCAACAAGTGCTTGCTTTAAAATGCAAAGAATACTACGGCATATGATGAATGGAACAAAATTTGCTCAAAACTGCGCATAGACGCCTAGAAAAAATTTAATTTCAATTTGCGAAGTGCCAGAAATTGCGGATTAAATCCTCTGTCTCTTATTGGTAAAGCTGCAAATAAAAGCAAGGAAAAAAAAAATGAAGCAATGCGCAGCCTCATAACAGATGGCAGGTTTAATAATGAACGCTTGTTTAAGGAAAGCAGAATTGTGGCGTTGCCGTAGCTGAGCACAACTTCGCCGACAATAAGAGGCAATAAGTGATGAAGTTTGGATTGGATGCCCATCGCGAGAGGTGCGCAAAATGAAACTCACGGCACAATGCTCGTCAACAAAGGTGATGGGTGAAATTCACTGAGGAAACAAATCGAAAGCTTTTTAGTGCTCGACGCTAAAACAAAATTCGTTCATTCCATTTGGAGGGACTGCTTGAGGCGTGCGATTGCCTCTTCGAGAGTGGTGCTGCGAAATTCCCTTCGATAAACCGGAAGCGGACCTCAAATGCTGCCGATTCGAACCGTTAGCCCGCTTCATTTGAGCCATTTTCTTTGCACTATTAAGCGGTACCCTCCCTCATATTCTTTATAAAAATTTCGTAAACTTTATATGCGCATATCATATACGCACTCTCCAAATTTCTTTTGTCTGATGCTTCAAACACAACTTCAATATCTCACCCGACCATAATGACGGATATCGCATTTACAGGTTATTTATGAGTAGATACCAGGAAAGGGTAAGTTGCTGTAAACATGACAAATGATGCAAAAATATATTAATCATGGGTATGTGCACTGATTCATTACCTTGTTCTGGTAATGAACAATAGGTGGTTTTTTCACCGGAGAAACATAATGACGAAAATGTTAGAGATACTCCAGATACGTTACACAGAAGGAGAAAAGAGGATGAAGGGGTGGGAACCAAAGGCTTACACAGGCTTCCTGTACTCGGAGGACATATACTTTGATCCATTCCCTCAGGTTTCCGGCAAAATGTCCCGCAAACCACTCTTAGAACTTATTCTCCTCATAAAACAAGCCGTTCACGAATGCTCGCTTAGTCGACGTTGGGAAACTACCTTGGGTATCCCTCGCTGAGTGTAAAACAAAGAAAAAAAAAACAGAAAACTGGTTCTCCTTGAACTACAGTGCCCTGTTGCCTCTCAAGCCAGATGAACTTTAAAAGATGGTAGCTCTCTACTGAACGAGGCAATCCCGACTGGAACTTGTGAATACTGGAAGACGCTAGCCTTTTATTTCTTCGAACTGTTGCTCCCATGCACACTCTGCATAAAATACAATAGTGATAGCATATGCATAGAAGCATTCTGATGAACAGCCTTAGTCCTCTAAACCACATAAAATTTCCTATCAACAGCTAAAAAAGCTCAATAAATTCACGTTAATGGTGCTTATGCTTAGTTTTTCTAATTCATCTATACAAGCAACAAATGCTTTCATCTTGACGACTAAAATCGATGAAGTTTTTATCTTTTGGTAGTATGCGAATTTTCAAATCAATTAGCTAACGCATTCGTTTAGCAATGTTATTCGCAGTTGTTGCAACTCATTCTGCAAGCTTTCAATTGGCATATCAATGATTCACGAAATGAAACATAAGGCATTTGGATCATCAATTTATCAAAAACTATCAAATAGTTTGTTATCTCTCGAGCGCAGAAAATGATTCTTTTAATAAGTGGTAATATTTCTTCAACGTGCAAAAGCGCCCAATTGGCTATCGTTGTCAACACGAAATTCCATTCATATTTAATTTGCACTTTTTACCCAAATAATCCCTCCTCTATTAAGCAGATAAACAATATCACCAATACTTGAACATAATCAATTCAGAGAATAATAGACATGTATATTGCTTCAAATCGTCATTTGTCGTTTTTGATCGTTTTTATTACGGATACTTCTTTACTTCTTTAGACAATCTGCGCTTTCGAGATTTTAATATTGCAATGCCGTATAAATGTACTTTGAGCAAATGAGAATAATCAATAAGCAATTTCAATTTCGACAAATCTTTCGGCGCTAAATGTGAAATTTCTATCGAAGATTTCCGGTATAATATGATGTTTCAGAAAAAGTTGCAAAGTACAACTTATGCAGTAAAGAGGTAATAATTTCTTATGTTTAGTTGGATTTAGTTGGATTAATGAAATTAAATACGTGAGAAATATTTTTCTACGGTTGACGAATTAATCGGAAATATTGAAAATGGGGAAAAGTTTTTCTGCGCTCGAAAATTACATAAAAAATATTGAAAAAAAATCCTTCTTGGGAATAATCAAAATCAGTCCTTTGATCAGGTAACAATTGTTTGACCGCAAATATTTTTTCACAAAAAGCTGTCGAATAACGCTTAGATTATTGGAAGCCATTTTCCAAAAATTCTGATGAAAACGTCACTAATTCTTATAGTCATTAACTTTGCAATTAGATTGTATACTTATAAAACAAGTAAAACTCATAACGTACAGAAGCGCTAGATCTGGATTGGATCAGTGATCATTCCATTGCAAATCAAAGGAAATTATTTTCACTTTTCGGAAGATATTTCGACGTTTGTAAATATTAATCAGAGATATGAGAGTTTCAGATTGTTCTAGAATTTACATCACTAACTATTGGAGAAGTTATACTAAGTTCCGTCTTCACATGATTTCGTAAGAATCGAGAAGCATCCGCTTTTCCTAATTGTTTTTGAAAAAAATTTTCGAACAGGATTTCAAGCATTATATTCACATTGCTGGATCCTCCACAAGTTTTTAATGTCTAAAGCCCTAAGCGTAAGAAGAATAAAGCCGCTATTTTTATCGATTCCATAACGAAGGTAATTTTTCAGCGCCGCAGAAGTAATTCCTGGATACGGGAAGAATTTCTTCCAAGCAGCTGTAATTTCAACCGATGCGTCATGAGCATTTTAATTTGAATGTCAATCCACATCGGAATCCACTGACCCAGAAAAGCTACGCCCTTTTCAACTGGAGCAGATCAGCGCATTTCCAGCATCTTTTCACGAAAATTTCAACAAAATTAAATACTAACAGATATTAGCACAATAATTTTCCATTCAGTACATCAACCTGTACAAAGTGATTGCAGTTTAGCTCCAAAGACTTAAAAGAAATTCGAAATTTGTAAAGCAGAACGAGTTAAGAGTGATAGATCTATAAACGAAGAAGTTAGGGCAACGACTTATAATCCACTGATATGAGCATTTAGCAGGTATCGGTTCAATGCTCTGAACTATCAGCAGATACGAACTGACTTACTCGGATTATCGGAATACATTAATTCGCTGACCTGGACTATCAGCAGATCGATCCCCAATACAACCAGGAATCTGTGGATTGTCGTCTAATGGCGACCGCATTCTCCTTAAGCAATTCTCGTTAACGAAAACATAAATGAACTGCCTAATAAACAAAATATTTGCTTCATTAAAGAGCACAAACCACAAATCGTAAACGTCTACGATCTTTCTACTGTCAACTGCATCTCATCATTGAAGTTCCAATTGTAAGGTAATTCATTGCTTAGGTAGATGTTTCGCAGACTCGATAGAACTATTTGAATATAATGGAAAAGCAAAAAGTGGATCACATTTTGTAAAGATATAAAATACTTCAGTATAGTTTAATAAATAAAGAACATACGACAACGTGTACAACAAAACATAGGGATGTTTTATATGGGCAAGCCTCAGCAACAGCATCAAAGATTAAAGCTTAGAAAACAAATGCAGAAAATATGATATCAAAAAAGTTGCTGTATTTAGAAATTTTTTTACTTAAAGCAATAAAATTTTCAAGTGCTCAATGAGTGAGACTTCTTGGAAAGATCCTATGAAAAGAAATGAAAAAAAAAAACAGATGTAATGAAGGAGAACTTGATGGTATATGGATTTCGCCCGATTAATACGCCATAGCCATTTATTTTACAGTACACATCAAGGAAACGAACAATTTTAGATCAGCATTTGCAGTTTAGAATACACAGTAGTAAAATTGCTATGCGATCTATGCAAGAGAACGCTATAATAGGAATTATACTCATTTCTCGTTCCTTTCTCTAGTATATTTATTCGTTTTACATATTTAACTGTATTTAATTTTTTTACATTCAGCAATAATTATTCGCTCGGCACTCAATTATTCGTTCAATTACACATGCAAATGTAAAGTTCACCTTTGTTGTTCTTCGAGCAATGCAGTAAAGCTGAACATAGCCTGACTCATGGTGATTGTATCGTTCATATTGCCCTCATCGCGTGACACTCGTCTTCCTGCAATATGATCAAATTTCCGTTTCGAAATTTTATTCATTTTCCACGAATCATTGCCGATTCACCGCCGTAATTCTCAAACAACAACACATCAATCAACGCGTTGCTCTATGTTAAGCACTTTTCAATTGCGGTCATTTTTCATTCGCTCACTTGAGTGCTAAAATCTGTCACCATTAAACGTAATACAATCGACTGAGGTGAGAATCTTCATTTGGCACTTTTAAATTTGCAACAAAATTCAAATCATCTTCAAATCGGAATATTTACTGAATCGTGTTTTTATAGAGAAAATGAGTTTTAAACTATGGAAGACGGAAATAGCGATAAATATCAAAGTAACGCACTACTATAAACATTAAAATCTAGGTAAATTGAACATCAAGCCTGCTTGAGAAAATATACAGTTATTTAAAATGAATAGCGTCATATATTGTTGGCTCTTCAATAGAAATACCGACAAGCAAAGCATAATAGATGAAAACGATCGAGTACTAAAATAAACGAAAAACTGCAAGTTGAACAGATGAAGCATCACTCGGTTGTGTGCTATTTGCTTAGAATAATAAAGAACTAGTGAATAATTATTAAATAACTATGAAGTGAATACTCATATCTTTAAAAAATAACTGCCCATATTTAGAATAATGAACGTAAGAAATTAATTTTAGCCACTAAACAGCGATCGACGGCAATGTCGTGAAAAAAAGTACCATACCGTTGCTGCTGTAGCGGAAAATATTGCAAGGGAAAAATGTAGGGTAAAATATTCTATCAAAATAAGCGCTGATTACAGCAACAAAACGATAATTGAACAATGGCGATCGCCACTGAGCTGACGAAAAAGGACAGACTTCAACTACCTGCAATCTCGCTCCTGTCTAGTGATTACAGGAAAGTGGGCGAATAAAGTTGAACTCATAGAGTGAATTAAAATCCATGCTGCATCAGTATATTACAAAGATAGTTTTGTTATGAGTAGTGCTTTTGTTTGGGATTATTATTCACTAGCTTATTTGAAATGTAAAACGAGCAGTACGAATGACGATCCTGACAAAAGCAACTTCGCCACGCATTGAAAACGTGATGGTCATAGCTTTGACGTCAAGAACTGAAACGATGCGCTCTGGAATGCATGTGGCTTAGGTTTAATAGCGCATTAGATGAAGATCACTTTGATATTGCCAATGAAATGTTCTGCACAACAGTTAAAAGTGCACTTGAGGAGTTACGCTGAAAATTCAACAGCAGCGTTTTAAAAAAATTTGTTCCGTCAGAAATAAGAACCTGATGAGATACTAAAACGATTCTCCGGAAGGGATTTATAGAGGATCAAATAATGAAAATTTGGAATCGGTGTTGTCAGAGTAAGGAATACCGTAAAGAATTCGATGAGAACGCATATGAAGAAAAAAGTAACACGCAGAATCCGGCAATCTACAAAAAAAAACTTATGTGCAAAACTGAATAAGCTTGAAAAGCTCACAGGTTGGAAAAAAAAAAGAAGAAAAGAAGTGCATAGCAACTACACACATGCACGACAGCTGAATCGGTAATTTCGTAGAAACCAAATCACAGTTCCTTTACGGACCGACAAATAACCAGCAAAGAAGACGAGGCACTCGTTCAACTTCAAGCAGCTTATGTATGGCGATCTATTCAAAACTTTTGAAAGCTTGTGATGGAACAGCGGGAGGGATCAAGGTAGCATTACTGGTTAACTCTCAAACTAGGTGAAGAAAATGTGCTGGTGAATGAAATTGCAACTTTTCAACAAATTTTCGAACTAGGTGAAAATGAAATTGATTATTCAGCAAATCTGCATTTGGATATATTCCTAAAAGTTCGAAAAAAGCGGAGATTGTTGCCTTTCACTATAGTGGCTGCATTACAACCGTGTACCTTATAGACTTCTGAATCTCCTTTCTACTACTGCAAAGTTTCCAAAAAACGTAACTCTCGAAAAGAATTAACATCCGACTGAGTGAACCCTTAATATATACAGAACGGTTTCAGAAAGAGGTTTTCCGTAGGTAGAGCGATGAAAGAAAAGAAGCGAATTTGTGTATGGAATTATCGGAAAACGCAAACTGGCATACGTTTCTCAACTTGACGTTCAAAAGAGGTGTGATGCCGATAACTGCCAGGTTTCGGTGGGTGGATTTTATCGGAAATTTCAAGCCTGTGAAAAATGGCTCCATTATGATGATATTGTCGAACGAGGAGGATGAGTATCACCTCGGTCGAGGGTAAAACCTCTGATAAAGTTGAAGTGGCAAGAGGACTGCCCCATGGTGGCAATAATCACCCTTGCTTTTCATATTCAATCGATGTAATGTAGTATGTTGACATGTTGTTGTTTTCTAATTAAATGCAATTACTTAATGCAGTCGACAGTGAAAAAGGTGCAGAAGATTGATTTAAGAATAGGAAACAAATGACAGAAAGCTGACTGCAAAATTCACGAGATTCAGCTTGGAGGCAGCTGTCGTAGGTAAACAAGGACATGCCAAAATACTCGGAAGATAGTGACCAAAAAAATTTTTAAATTATTTAACAACATCACAAAAACGCAATAAAGCAATAGGAAAGAGTAGTGTTTCGATGAGAAGATTTCACTTCAGAAACAAATCTTGACCACTTCCAGGAACTGTTCATTCATAGTGTGAGATCTGATATCAGATGAAAAACTTAAATCTTAGTTATTGCTCCAATAATAATCTACTTTAAGAGATGAGTAATCCTCACAAACAACGTCAATATCAACAGCAGTGTTTGTCTAAACATTAGACACGCGTAAATATGAGCCCATTGATAGATTCTTTAAAAAATTGTATTGGCGAGTTATCACGACCCATCAGGAAATGAATTTCGAATGCTGCATAGGTGGTCTATAGGAGTGAAGGCGAACCATAAAATAAGGTGCCATATCTTTGCTGAGTAGGGTGCGCATGCCTCGCACATGAAAATTTCGTGTTGCCATCTGACCTAAAAGCACTAGCTTTACATGACTTTGGTGCGAAAAATAAATATAGTTTTAATTTAATTTAATTTAAAAATAAATAATTTAAAACGAAATCGACGATATTCTTGCCGTCGAAAAAAAAAACCACACCACAAGTCGAAGTGCGGAGACGAGGCTCTACGTATCATTATAGATTACTTTCTGTGACTATTTGGTTAAAAACGCTTAATTTACTCTTCTCAATTCCAATAAAAATTATTTACGACTTTGCCAAACGATGCACAGATAAAACATCTTCATTGGAGGGATTTTAAATGAAGCGGAGAGATTTCGTTATGTTACTGGGCTAGTTTCGTGATGTTTCAAGAACTTCTTTAAATTTTAAAAGCATAGCAAAACAAGTTACAACTGTAACACCACAATAACAAACCCCAATTATAGCGTGACATTTAAAGAATGAACTTCGGATTACACCTGTTCCAGTCTTTTTCAGCCGAACAAATTACTGCACTGTGCAAACGGATCTCGTATTGTGTGCGAATGGGAGAGAATGGGAGACGTTGCAATTTAGAATAACATATTGCAGTAGCAAAACAGCAATTCCGCTGATAGCGCGAATAGAGTGCAATAGAGATTATTATTATTGTTTATTAATACTACTATTGTTATTATTGTTGCTCATATAGCTATAATTAAAATTACAGTTATTTTGTTTATTGACATTACTGTAACAAATACTATTATTACTATTACTTTTCTTATGAATAGCATTATTATTATTGCTATTATAATTGTTCCTGTTGCTCACATATAATGGCAATATTATTTTTATTGTTGTTATTGTTGGTATTATTATCGTTATTATTATTAAACGACGACATCATTGAAATAAAGAGGAATCAGTGAAGTTGAACAACTGACTTTTGAAATTAAGAAAAACCACAACGGTGGGGCTATCGGCCGAACAGAATGGAAGGGAGGAAGGGAGCAGAAAGCTATGCCATAGTATGCTGAAAGCTACGTTACAGTTGAATGTAGAACTATATTATGCAACCCGGACATAGTGGTTATCTGAACTGAAAACTCTTTGCTAGCTTAGATAAAATTAGACGTGAACGATTGCTTCACCAAGTGTTGGCTAACTTCAGCATTGAAAAGCAATTCCAGGCGACAGTTTTCTGTTGATTCAAGATCTTAAACATGGCAGCATAAAAACCACGGAAATCGACAAGAAGACAAAGAGTTCGAGCAAAAAAAGCAGATAATACAATTGCTTAAACATTCAGAACCGATTTTTTGAATTCAAAAAAAAAACGATCATTTACAGAACTAAATATTTATGAAACGCTTTTTAAAAAGTGATGAAAGCAAATTTTATTAGTAATCCACAGAAGCAATAACCATTATAGAAGCTTAACAACGAGTAAAATTATAAGAAATACCAAAAAGAAGTGAAAATATTCGGCGAAAGAGATTTGTTCTGACAGAAAATGTAATACTAGACCGCTAACGATTGTAGGATAAAAGAAATTTTTTTTTGAAAAAGAATCCACTAATTAGGTTGAAAATCGAACCATTTGGGTCTCGCTCAATTATTATGCAGCAATTGCGCACCGCTAAGAGAACAACATCATGCGATTAGTTCTCTCTATGGCAAACGGCTATATATTTTATTAAGTGAATTAATGTTGCCGATAAAATGCACAAATTGTGCTGATCAACTATGAGCTGCTATTTCGAGTTTCTGCAAACGTATTTTTGAGAACTCATTTCAAATTTGCGATATATTTAAATATGGGAAATGAACGCCATTTTAAGAAGCAATAGAAAGCCTCATAAAAAAAAATTTTTTTAATTTAGAAAAGTGCATTGCAAAACAAAAAAAAAAGAAGAATCGCAACACTCATCATTGCAATAGCCTCCATATTCCATCCAATGAATTTATTAAATGAACAATGCAAAACTATGGCAAGCATATCCTTATTGAATAAACGAGACTTGAAAAACAACAACAACAACAAAGAGTATAACGACGAAAAATAATCATGACGGTGATTGTGTAAAGGATAATCAAAACAAAACAAAAAAAATCGGAATTTTATTATTAGTTTAAATTTACGAAAAAATTGCAAAGCCAATCGATAATGCATTTCACGCTCGCATAATAGATGCTTTCTACCATCATAGTTTGTATAGGCCAAAGCAATTTATAAAAAAAGAAAAACTGTAGCTGAAAAAAAGCTCAGCAACTGTATTTAGCAAAGATAGAGCCGAGGAACGACCATTTGCGCAAAAAGTTTGCTGCACCGTTGTGAGTCTTTACGTATCACTTCTCAACTCTCATTTATGGGATTTGTCTATGTAATTAAGGACGAAAAAAAAGTTGCTTTTGAGAGAACTTACCTCCTTACAATCAGTGCTTAGGAAGGAGGCATGATTGCCTGATGCGATTCCGGAAATGTTATCAAGCGTTCCGAAATATCAGTTGTCGGAGAAACTGGAAATATTGCCAAATAATTGCGCACTTTTTTTTTCAACAAAACTGACTTCAAACCGAAGCGTTTGCAAATCATAAATCAGCTGACAGCGATGAACTACAAAAGGCAACTGGCGATCGTGTTCGTATATCAAATTGCAATTCGACACGATTAGCGTTAATTTAAAATGTCATGCACTAAGTCTAATAGCAGGGCACTTTATGAACTCACCTATAGAAACGGTTTCTTTGCTCCATATTTCAGTGGCATTCGTTATATTGCCGAATTTTATGGATATATTAGCCATTTTTAACAAGAAGTTGGATCTAACAGCAAGTCAGAGCTATGACGTGTTCGTACACATTGAACTTTTTTTTTGTATTTCCAGAATAGAAATAAAGATACCGAGAAAGAGCAGCGCTGCGGAGAAGAGAAGGAGGAGCAGCGCTGCGGGGAAGGAAGAGCAGCGCTGCGGGGAAGGAAGAGCAGCGCTGGAGTAAATCATAAAGGGATGCAGTGATAGCGAACGTATTTTTTAAAACTCTTTGTCCAAACAGCAACATATGGCAAAAAGAAAAAACGACTCATGATCATCAGTGCCGGCAAAAAGTTGTGTGCAGCAATTAAGAACAAATCGAAACACCTTTCTCACTTCATAAACTATATTCATTTGAAGAGAACATCGTCGAGATCGAGAAGTCTTCTGGAATCAAAGAGAGGTTCAATTTTCATGCTCATTTCTCAAAAAAATTTTAAACTTCCACGCATGAATCGCTCAGGCTCTCACGTATTAAATTTCAGTAAACATAAAGAGGCATTCCGCTGGTCTCGGACTGTAGAGAGATAATATGACATAATTTACGCATGATACAACACATTTGTTATAAAAATTCGACATTTCTGGCCCTAATTACAACATTGAGGCTTATGTAAATTATATGCGCCTTGTCGAACTAAGAAAAAAAATATAGCACCTTCATAAGGTAACACTGAAAGATAATATCGAAAAAGCACAACAGAATAATGTGCCATGGAGTGATGATCGAGAAAAAAAGAAAAATTAAAGACGTTATTGTTGTCTATGAGATGATGCGCAATATTTCTGCAATAACAATGCGCACCAGTGGGACAATCTGAGTTGCGCTGACTTATAGCAAGTGAAACAGCTGCCAGATGAGCTGACACAATGCATACTTTTACATTTCGCTCATCTCGTCAACCATTTCTATAAGCTATCGAATAAACTAATTCGTCCGCTTCCAAAAAATTTCCTACGAAAAGATTCATTATGGTGCAAAGCAAACGGTGAATTAGCATAATAACATGCAAATTTTTGGGGCATTTAAATGCTCTGAATTGTTGTGAACGATAGTATTATTAAAAGAGAAGATAGTAGAGAAAGTCACTTTATGGTATCTATTACATTCACTGAATCTCATAACTTTAATTAGTGACTCTCAAGTTGAAAATGTCTGATAAACAGATAGAGACAGACACATGCATATAAATGTGCCAACGTATGCTGCCATAATACTACACGTAAATGCAGCTCATCACAATTAACAACAACTGAGAAAATGTGAGTGAGCAAGGTTGAGCGTCTCAACGACAACAGTTAAAGGTTTGCCGTTGAATTCTAGTGACGAAAGCGGTACATTCTTTGATATAATGAAAAGCTCGATGTGCTGATCAATTGGGATACTCAGAAGCTATTATGCTTTCAAGTAAATTGAGTTAGTGCAACTTCTCTACCTCTGAGTCGTTAAGTACAGGCAATACCTTTCAAAGCAACTAGAGCATATGTGAAGGAATATGCTGAACACCTTTTCGCGGAAGATTATATTCCTGTTTCGTTCCATGACCCAAACAGGACAGCTGTCACAGGAAAGCACTAGTGTACTGTGTAAAAAAAACGAACAATAATTCTGCAAGTCAACGGCACCATCTGTTGGGGACATGAACCGCAAGGGGAGAGGGTGAAAAGGAATGTGCCTAGAAGCGATCGGAAACTAAGGTTTACTGAGAAGCAGATAGCCATAGAGTAAAGGCTAGGCGACATTATTCGAATTAAGCAAAAACAGCACTGTAATGAGACGAATGAATTTCAAGGTTTCTAGCGAATACAGTCGTTGCTTGCAATTGTAAAACAAGAAAACCCACCCGCTTCCCGCTCTGAGAACCACTCAATATGTTTCCATCGGTATAATGAACATTGTGCCAAAGTTGCCCACATCAATAATCCGTCAGTTTCATTATAAAAGGTTCAAAAGTGGAAAAGCCCAAAAAAGAATAAACTAAAATCTACAAGAATCTATTAGCAGGAAAAGCCTTCTACGATAATAAATCTCGCATAGTCAACCACATCGTTTGTAAATTTCTACACTTCATCGAGCAATAATGAGCTTGCAAAAAGAAATGTTTGTAGCATTGAAACTAAGCTAATAACATAATAAAATAACAACATTAGGAACTATAGCGCAGTATAGCTAATAACAAAAACAACATAGCATAGCGCAGCTAATAAAGAACTCGAAACGCTCAACGCATCAAAGTAACCTGTAATCGTTTATGACGTTTACGAAATTTGTCATCGATGCCGTTTCCCTTTTCTACTACTTTCAAAAAGATGAGATAAAACTCCATTTTAGAATATGGAAATTTAATGCGCAAGACAAACTCTTCTTTTAACAAATTTTATTGGCTCATTTCTAATGACATTAACATATCACTCGAAGAGCGTAATCGATGAATTTATTACGCATTATTTTTCTTAGCTACGAAGTTGAGCGCTGTTTTGTGCCCTATGCTTCGTTAACTAAATTGATAATAGCGGTAACCAAGAGCAAGCTACACCTCATACTACCATTGAGATGTTACAGCAGCATACGTCAAGCAAATCAAAATGTCGTACTATTCTGCGCTGCCACTGGTTATAAAACCATACACTACTATCTGTCGAAAACGCCTGACGGTGAGCGCCTGAGATCATCGAAGACCCGTGTTCCTGGTGGAAGCTAACGTGTTAGAGGTTTCAAGAAATTTAAACACCAGTCAAAAATGTGCAAAGTTTATTCATCACGACGACAGAATAGATCAGCCAAGTCCTCCATATTACTAGGCTTTTTTTTTGAGTTCGCTCTAGCACTTAGACGTCGATTGGCTGTGTAAATAGCACTTCCACACGCATTCACGTGTTACCGACGTCTGCCGTATAGCTGCAGAAAGGCTACTAAGTGAGTGGAAAAAGGAATGAAATGAAATAGACAGAGAATGAATTATGCAAGAAGACGCAAAAGTGAGATCAACGTAACCCTTTGCTGAGGTGATAAAATCAAACAAACACAATATACTCGTACATTTAAAAAGAGCTTATTAGAAAATGTGTTCTCAGCAAGAGCTAATGAAGAACTCGACAGTAGTGGGTTTTTTTTTTTTTCAGAATCGCTGACAACTCTCACCCTTTTGCATGAAAACGCTCTCATCATGTTTTCTGCATAAAAACTGATTTCCGACCGCGTGGGCAGCTTGCCAAGGGTTTCCACAACTCTCAAATAAATTCTTAACGCCAAAAAAAAATTTAAAAAAAAGACATTGGAAGTCAACGAAATATCACAAGTTCAAATTCTACTAATTCTGTAAACTATATCAAGCCACAGCGAACAATGCACGTGAATGAAAATCGTAAAGTACATGCGGACACAGAAAATGCATAAAGAAATTCATGTCATTTCATTTATGAAGCATTCATAGACAACAGAAATAGGAAATTTAGTAGTACTGTTGATGCTAGCTAAGATCATGCCGCAGAAGTGACCAACTGCTTTAGGAGAATCGTCTAAGATTAATGGAAGCAATCCCTCAATTAAAGCTACTCATATTTGCTAAAAGTGAACAATTGTGTCCTTCAACGTTTATATAAAACTCAACTGGTGAAGGTGGGAAATCACATAGCAGACACTTAAAACACAGGCACTGCGGAAGCATATTTCCCTGGCATGGACTACATGAGCAGTGAGGCAACTCTGTAATAGAGGATGGAGGAGGAAAGAGGGCTGAATTATATATATCAAAAATTTGCAATGTGGCGACTTGTAACACCAAAATCACCAGCATAGCAAAAGCGGTAGACTCACCACAGTGTTTGGGATTGAAAATGCAGAAAGGTGAAATAAACCGAGCTAGGCGTGCTAGCGTTATAAAACAAAATCGGTTTATAGTTCTCTGTTTATGTATAAATGCACATCATCACGTATACGATGAATAGCATTCCAATAAAAAGGCTATATAGCCTCCTCCTCTCTCTCCCCCCTTTCCCCCAGCCGACAAATGCTTCACCTGCAATACAGTCCTCTTTAATTATGACACATATGCATGCAATGTGAACATACTACAGATTCAACGCTGAAAAGGAATGATAACTGCAAAGTACCTCTCCCGTTAAAGCGTAGATGCCGCATATTCGGCGGGAGGGGGCCAAGGCGTGTGTGACGGCTTGCGTGCCCACAGCGGATGTTTCATTTGATGGAGAGCGATTTTAGGAGCAGGCCAGCAGCACACAGATAGCAAAAGTGCTTTTTTGCAATAATTTGCGAATGCAATCCCCTTAATGGTGCTAAGGCAAAGCAATGGCCACAAACCAGAACACCAATCAAAGCTGCCTTACGAGCGAAATGCTGCCGCATAAAATCGACATAAATCAAACTTATGTTGATAGGAGGAAGGTCGAGCTTAGTGTGTGAAAAAAAAAAGAAACGCCGACTACGGCAATTTTAGTGAAAGAGAGGAAAAACTTTTTATCTTTATTTCGCAAAATGCAACCGATATAATTACTCGTTGTTTAATCTTTCTAATCGAGGGCGGGTGAAAGTAATAAACTAAATCATCTCAGAGGTGAGGAAATCGGATAAGCGAATTTTCATGTAGCTAAGAATAAAGGTGATGTTTACGAAGCGATCCGATGAGAGCTTCTCAACAGTGATGTAGCAAGCAAGCAACGGTTTTTAAAAGCGATGTTTTTTTGAATTAAAAAAAATGGCTCAAGTGAACGGCTTAAAACGTTTATAAACTTTGACGAAAAAAGGGAATCGCTTTAATATTTAAAAAAAAAAAAAAAACTAATCGAGCGTTCAAATTATTCCACCCTTTTTTTCTGAAAACGATCGGATTTCTTGAATTTTTCAATAACAATTTGTCATATATGACATCACTGTTGCCATATTTTACTAATTTCACCTTATATATCTCTTGTTAGAAAGTTTGAATCGATTGCATCTACTATCTAAATATCATTTAAATATAAGAACATCGTATACCAGCACAAATCTTATTTCATCTGCAATATCTGGTCTTCAATTCAACGTTCACCGAAAGCAGTACAAAACGCACTGATTTATCACTCACAGTAGTATAAATGCAGTAAAGCTGAAAACGGAATAGTTGAAATACCGGCTAATGCTTAATGTAATACGTTTCCATTTGATTCCTCCGCCTCTATCTCTATTTCTTCAAGATGTAAATTTTATAGCTGCATCTTAAAAATAGTTTGATTAAATGGTCCTCTATCCCTCTGGAGTGATCCATGAAAAATCCATAACAAATTCCGATCCATAAAAACAATAAAATTTTAGATCAGTATCGATGAAAATAGGGGAGTTAGGAGCAGTGACAGTCTACCGACATGCATCGCGATTGTTTGCGATGCCAATAAGCGAACAATAACACTACATGTTTTTTGATCTCGACATCAGGGCATATACAAATGTGAGTTTTGGCTGCATCTATATAGTTTTGTTATGATGGAACATCAAGAAATCAGCGCCTATGGAATTAAAAAAAAACTGATGCATGAGATAGACGTTTCGAGAGAGCACAATTATTTTGATGATTTTGCATTTTGCTATTGCAACCCTTAAAATATTGTTGAATCTATTAGCTGGCTTGTGTTCTGTTTCCAAGCTAAATGAGGTCTCTAAAGTTCAGGTCTCTACAAGGTAAATAAGGCCAGGTCTTTACAGGCTAAACAACTTCAAGTTCTGTCATCGGAAGTTTTCCTCTCTAATTTTGATTCTTTTGCAAACATTCTGGAAAGAGCCCCGTCTTTTATGTCATTTCGAAAGTAAAAAAGCTGAAATAGAAATAACCAGCCATAACTAAAAGATAGATGCATTTTTGATCATTCCGCAATGTATGAATCGAATGAACTTGCATCCGTCGAAAAACTCACAAGGGAACTCCTTCCAGACATTTTCGAATATATAGGACGGAAAGGGGAACTCCTCTTAGGAAGGGACGCCAAATTTCTCTCTTTTATAGGAGAGAAATACATGCTAGGTGAAAGAGAAATTTCTCTCTTCTCACCGCCGTGGTTAGTGATCGGCTGTCAAATGGTTGGCAGCAGTAAATCAGAGTGACGAATTGCGGAACTGAGAACAGTGCTAAATGCGAGCAGAAAAAAAAAGAATAAAGCAAAAAATTGTCGAAGAGATACGGCAGCAGTGAGGCACTGTAAGCGTAAACTACTGCAAGATGTGGCATAACAATTCTAGAGATGATAATACTGAAAAATACGGTATGCTAACTCGTTGATGTAACTTGACTATTGTTGACGCAGCAGATTTTTGCACAACCGATGGACATATATTGAGCACATTGAGGCAACATCTCGTACTCATTGTCATCACCATTCGATAGCCCCATTAAGACACTAAAACACAATAAAGTGCAACTTTTTCAAACACTTTTCGGCCTGACTAGTACCATTGCTCGTCTAATTTCAAATTGCTGAGGAAATACGCAAACATTTATGCAAATGAACAATTCTATCTAGCTTTTTCATAAACGTGATAGTTAAGAAATAAAGCGCACATTAGCACAGCTGATAACGTGAAGTGAACACTATTTAGAACACGTCACTATTGAATGATCGTAACGTTAAAGTGATGCAAAGCTGTGTCGCTCTCAAGCTGATAGTATCATAGAGCAATGCGCCGATTGAATGATGCGGTATGTTGCAGCCGATCCGTGAATCTACGTAAACAGATGCTTCATAAATGCTGAAAGAATAGCAGTTTCGAATGGAATTACCGCATTCAGCGGTGAATCTGCGTTCTTTTTTTTGCACTCTACGGTGGCAAAGCTAATGTGCTGTTGGGATTGCCCATATTTTGAATACAACTGGGAGAATGATCTAATTATGCAAGAGGTTCCTAAGAAGTTGATGTTGGTTCTAACTTTTTTGTAGCAATAGTCAAATCAACAAGATTCATCCTTTCG
This sequence comes from Ascaris suum, assembly GCA_013433145.1. Lineage (NCBI taxonomy): Eukaryota > Metazoa > Nematoda > Chromadorea > Rhabditida > Ascarididae > Ascaris > Ascaris suum. Next base: position 4,115,407 of record CM024187.1, read on the forward strand.
TTTTTTCGAGTTTTTCCCACAAAGATGAGCTTACGTAAGCTTAGCTTTGTGAACAGTAGTACTTCGTCCATATGAATCATTCGTGAATTCGAAAAAAAAAAACACCTGCGAAACCTTGTCGAAGCATTCGATTTCATTCCGTAACCACAGAACATTGCCCTAAAACTGATAGTGGCATCTAAAAATCACAGTCGCTTTTATTTTTCAGTTTAATAGGCATATCTCATGCATACGTACTATACATAAATTTTGCACTGCGCTCAAACACAAATCCAAAACTGCCAAAATGGGAGATGAATGACTTTAAAAGAAGCAGACTGACTACTGCTTAAAATAAGATGAATTGCTATTCTGGTAACGCTTAGAAACAACACAGCAAGAAACAATTTGGAAAGCGCGCCATATAAGCTAGCGTTATAGCCGTTTTGAGAAAACTTGCAAAAGCCGAATAGATTTGATTTAGTTCATGGGAATGCTTTGAGATGATTCAGGATATGATTATGGAAGTTCGACAAAATTCAAGCAAACGGAACTTTCAACAAATAATGGGTTTATATAGAGCTTGTTTTAGCGCGCACTTTAGGGCATAGATTTTAAATCTGATCACAATTTATTTTTGAACTGTAATCTCTTCGTACATAAAGTTACAAGAATAAGACTACTCATCATAATTCATTTTGTAATGGGCGCAAGGAAGACTACGATAAAGTGTCTTTGCAGCAACACCACAACATGCAAAACATGCGAATATGACCCTAATTGAAAAAAAACATAGGTTCAAAAATTAATGCACATTACAAGTTCACACCAAATTTATTACGTATTCGATGTGTGAAAGAGACTGAATATACGAGTGGAGCATAAGAATAGTTAAATGAGGCAAATCATCGGAGTCGGACCCGCAATAAAGTCAGGCAAAGAACTGGTAGAGGAGGACAAAGGCGAGTTCTTCTCCAAAATCGTCCCAAATGCACGAAGCGAGCAACTGTTTGCGGATTTTCGCCAACATATATGTCGCTCACTAGTCTTTCATTCTTGTAGGATGTCTGGCTTCCAAGTGGAAATTTCATTCCCCTCGAATATGCTAGCATATAATCTCTATCTTTCGGTCATTCTAACACCACCCTCCCACCTCCCCTCCCTTCCCCTACCCCCCCCCCCCCACATCCCCCCAATCCATGGTCAAATAGTGAGGAATTGCAAAACACTTTAAATTTTCGAATCACATTACCACTTCAGTGAGACGGACAGAATCTGAAGAACGTTGGACTCCAAACTTCACTCCACCCTACAACATATACTACACCTGATAATTGGAAGCCGCACCGCATTTCATTGTTTTGATGACCGTCCAATTTGTTTTACAGAAAGAGGTCCGAGAAGTTCAAATTACATGAACAAGGTTCATAAATGAAATGTGTTCGGTCGCGATTGTAGTGTTCAACCGCTTTCTATAGGTGACCGAGTGATAAATGTTGCCCTGCTTAGAACAGCAGGTTGGTTGCGCAGATAAAGTCCAGCACGCTTCGCCATCAGCGGTGGGAAAATCGAGGTCTTCAAAGGTAGAGAGAGTCGTAGGGATCTGCATAGTTTTGCAACGTTGAGCCAAGGCAATCTTTCAGTGGTGATCACAAAGCAATGAATGGAATTTTTTGTTTTAAGAAGGGATATCCGCTCACTGTGAATATGATGAAACAAGATGAATCATTGATGCCTCTGTGAGCGTAAAGCATTGGTTATATGGGATTCATTGAGCTCCAGGTTGAGGCAACAAGTAATGGAATTCCTGTCACTTTTTACTTAAATTGCGTCGCTAAGTACTCAAATTCTATCGTTAAATACTCAAATTCTATCATTAAACAATATCGACTATCTCCAACGCGGACCTCTTAGCTAAACGATTTTTAGCGTAAAAATGCACTGACGTCGTCAAATTCACTTTCGACTATCTTTTTTTTTTGCAGAACTTTTCCTTTCCAATTAATGCATGGCATTCGATGGCACAATTCGAAGCGGTAGAGAACATTCGGCAGCTATTCGCAATATCTTTCCAAACAAAGCCTTTTATCTATTTATAGCGATTTTCAAGTTCAAAACCGTCGTCGGCTATACGGCTATATTTCTCCTATTGCCCAATTCAAGCTTTCATATACATGCTAAAATGCGAATCAACTTTAACGCAGTGCGCATTTCACTTAAGATGTTGCAACGATTATTGTAGGATAGTGTATTATAATCTTGCAATGATTCAATTTAAGAAGTGATTAACTTTACGCAAAAGTCCAAATGCGTCAAATGATGACCACATTTCAATTCGTAGACGATTTAACGATTATTAAAATACATCTCAAATACAGATGACCATCTCAAAATACAATAAACTTTAACAGATTTCGTAGACGATTTAGAGCCAATCTCTTCGATAAACGCACCACGAAAGGTTCATTAAAATAACCAACTAAAAATTATCTTCTAGCATTGTTTATTGCTCACATGGGGTACTGTTACGAGGAGGGGTGTTTTTTTCAAACGGTCTACAATGAAGAATTTTTCCCTTCAGATTTCGATTCCTCAGTTAAGCATCAACAACTTTAGAGCTTCACCGCACGATATCAAATGAAAAACAAATGTAGACGGTAATATTTTGCGAAGATTCAGTCGATATTCGAATGGCACCTAAGAAGAACCGAAATTTTAGCAGAGATGACTCTAAAAAAAGCGCCACATAAATAGTGAACGAATTTGAATATTGCCTGATGCACAGCAATAATGCCGTTTTTAATCGCGGCGATAATTTTCAAATGGGAATTCGGATGATGTCGGTCGTAATTTTTCGTTAATGGCGCATTAAAATTAGAATAAGTACTCACACGCCATTACCAGAACAAAGAGAATCCTAGAATCATAAAGTTATATTCACCGACCACTAATCAGGTAAAACAAATTTTACACAACAATTGAACCTGCGCATAATAATAAATGAAATTCAGGTATAGCAATAGAGTGCGTTAAGAAAAATGTATAGCATCGATTATATATATATATATATATATATATATATATATATATATATATATATATATATATATATATATATATATATATATATATATATATATATATATATATATATATATATATATATATATATATATATATATATATATATATATATATATATATATATATATATATATATATATATATATATATATATATATATATATATATATATATATATATATATATATATAGCACCGATTTGCAAGCAAGAAACCAGTTTTTTTATAAACTACTCCAAGCGATTCAAAGCAGAAACTATCGCAGAAAATAAGATGCAACTGCAAATTAAGAAAACCAATTTTATCATGCTAACCACGTATTTACTGCAAAAAAATACACAACAAAAACAGAAACAATTTGTATATCGTTTGAACAGCAACTTTCTAGAAACCGTTCCCTACATTTATCCGTATTATAGGTAACGAATGATTAAACAACAACATATAAGCAGTTCGTTGGACAACGTTGGTAGTATACTCAAGAAGACGGTGTCGACAACAGCAGAGCTGTATTCAGACATCAGTCTTAACGAATTATTATCGGAAGTATTTCAAAATTTTAAAGAAAATATTTTTGGTAATCTCAAAGTGGGTCTGGCATCAATGTGGTATTAAAAGTAGTTCCGAGTATATAGGGCACAGCAAAAGAAATGAACGACTATTGATCATATTTGCCAGTGGATCATCAACAATCGCGCCTGGGCATATCAATAGCAATTTGAGTCAGCGAAACACCCACACGAGATCTGCAGTCTTTCTCTGAAACCGTGATGGAGCTCTAATTCCCCCAGATTGTTTTCTGAATAAAACAATCAATGTTCATTTACGTTTACGAGCGGAAAACTGTTCACATCCACGCTGAAGATTTGCGAATTGCCACATCATAGCAACTAGCTGATACTTTGGACCAAAAATCCCTCTGGCCTTGATGGTATACATCACCCATGAGAAAGAGCCTAGGGCCATTAAGCAGAGCTTTGCAAAAGAGGCTGAGAGTTTTCAAGCGTGATTAATTCAGCCCTTAGCCTGAGAAGAATTGTTTTGTGATTAATCAATTTTTACATTAATAAACCAACAGAATGACCACAGTTTGTGCTGATTAAGATAACTACTGGGCTCACTGCTTAACAATGCACAAAGTGACCGTGGTAATATGTCTGCATGACTGTGGTATCGTATGATGTCCATGTGCTAGCTTGATAGCTTAACTGGAAGTCGCATCTCTTAGAATTCCTTTTGATTTCTGATCTTTTTATGCAGAGGCGTTGTGTTGGTTGTCCCAAGAATGCGTCTTGTGGTCACTGCTAATACATTTGCCTTAATGGATTTTTCCATTTAAATTAAATCTATCATACTAGTTCAACACCACTGCTTTCCATCTTCAACGTCGCCCTCGGAATGCACATGAGCCATCAGAAAGCTTCTTGCCAAAACCTCAAAATTTCAACGCTTACCACATTCTCACAATATAAATCGGAAAATTGGAGCATAAAAAACAACCGTTTGCTACCTTCATGCATGTTACCTCATTGCGAGGTATAACACAACTGTAACAGCGCAGTTTAAAAATTTCAAAAGAAAGGCCTGAATAAGGAAGAGGCGTTTAGCGCTCTTCCAGGAAGATGTAATTTTTGCTGGAAGAGTTGTAGATTCCCACTCCTGAAGATTTCTAGAGACCAATAGACTGAAGCAGATGGCATCTGAAATCCTTCAACGATAACCTTAGCGAGCGGGTATCGAACTTTTATTGCAAAAATGGCCTTTAAAGTTGCAGAAGAATGAGACCGTTGCAACGATACAATTGCATTCCTCCTTCCTCCGTCCAACCCCTCATCCCCCACCCCTCACTCTCTTCTGTACCATTGCTTGCTGGCAGCTTTTCCCAAGTTTCTACCAAAGTCGCTCATACTCATAAGAAGAATGTGGTGAGGAAGTTGGAACGAACCAAATGAAGAAAACTCGGCAAGGTAGGGTAATGTAAAATCATTTTTTAATTTTCCTCGTGAACGGAAGGGAAAAACTTTGCGACTTAAGCAAATTGAATTTTGGAAAGCTTAATAAGTTCGAATTAAATTATGTCGATTCCATGAACTAATTCTATATGTGATATTCTTTAAAACGTTAACGAATTTTAACTCCGATGGTGTGCTATATTCGTTATAAGCACACATAATTAAGGAAGCAGAAAAGTCGATATTTCCGATGATTAGCGATAACTATAGACGAATGTACTCGTGAAAGTGTTTTCAATTCTCTTTTTCATTGGTTTTCTCAATTGTGCTGAACATTAGAATGTCTCTGCTTTCAATCATAATCGCTCTTTAGTTTCTATTTAAGTGGCAAAATTTGCAGAAATTGATCAGATTATTTGTGGGCGTTAGAAAAAAAAAACAATGATTCGACCAAAAAGAAAAGAGTAAAAAGTTCTATAAAACATTTGGCAATTGGATATCAAATAAACTGACATCAGGTCCCTTCATACATTAGCCGTTCCCTCATCCATCATATATTAAAGGTAATATTGTGCATTACCGTTAGTAATATTGTTTTCTTCTAAAATGCGTGCAATTTGCGGCATCTAAGAAGAAAAAATGAAATAATGTAGTGCCATCATCTCGAAAACAACCGGTGAGAGCACTATAATAACAAGGATTTTACCTGTCTCATTCTCATGCCTAGTTCCCGTTCCGTTTTTTATCGTTTCGCCGCATTTCGTTAATGTCGATCTCCCATTCAAAGAACAGAAATCACGAGAGTTTCGCGTGTTGCTTACGTACGCTCGAGACAAAAAAATGCGTTGAGTTCGTAGATAAAATATGAAAGAGCTCTGCAGTATGCGAATACACAACCGCCTCATGATGATTTCTGAGTTGGGTGGCTCATACACGCAAGCATTCGCTTCTGCGCGTTTCGTTCTGAGGCGTGTGCGTACGGAATTTCAATGAAATGACCTTAATTAAGGAACATTGCGCTCAAAATTGAATTGCATACGGCGCTAAAGTGATCGATTTGTGTATGAGTTTGTGTTTGTGTGTATGTATATGTATGTTACAATGTCTGTGTGTGTATCTGTTTGGTAAGCGTACCAAGCAAAAAGTCACTAAGAAGCGCGTCAAAAATCCAAATCCATGTATAACAATTGCTTAAGCATGAATAGATAATCTATCTTTGCTGATTTGACAATTTCCGGTCTAATAACAGCCAATTCTGGACAAAAATCATATCTGACTGGACAAAAGTCTGTTTTCGCCATCATTAAGCTGACACGATATTTAGTTAAGCATGGATGTGTACCCAATGCTACGAGCACTGAAAACGAGGAATATGAACAAGCGTTTTATGAGCATATCATTTCATTATGATAAGGAATGGAAAAACTGCAAGATCAATAAGCCTGCTTAAGAGACAGCGGTCATCTACTTAGTGCAAGCGTTGATCATTTATTCACACATTCATTAGTGAAGAATGCATTTGCAAAATTATAACACAAATTTATGAGCTAAAACGCAATGAAGCGATAAAATAACGATGAATTCCACTCTTGAACAACGAATAGCACTATTTTCTCGAAATTGAGCAGTGATCAGTTATACTGTGCTTTTTTTTTGTTGTTCAATACGTAGTTCTCATAATATGTTCCACCCGATAGTGCAAACAAATGACGAGCGCTTTTGCTTAAGTAGTTAATGATAATTTTTGTGATAATGCAAAACTTATCAAATGTTTCAGCTACTTAACAATTGCAATAAATTGAAAATAACCAACGATAAAAGAAAACAGAGAACCTTTGATGTTCTCCTCTGATTAGGCTAAGAAATTCAGCAGTTATTCATACTCTTCACTAATTCGTGAACAGATGATAAATAAGCGGGGCACAGTAGAAAGTAAACGGATAAAGTGACAGAAAATATTCAGCTATGCATGTATTATTCGCATGTTGAGTGATCTTTTAAATAGCAATCAGTAACTTTGACAGAGATGATAACTCATTTCATCTACAGAAGGCATTCGACGTATTCACTATTGTGCATTCATCTAAACTTCTTCAATATTCAATCATTTTAATGATTTTCCTTCGATTATATTCTGCTGATTTAAAGCAAAGTAAAAAGAATTTCATGGCTTACCTTTTTATTCGTTTCAAATATTCGGTAAAATCATCAAATCTAAATAAATTTTCAGGATACACTTTTCAGGAATTTCGACATTCGAGGAAACCGTCAAAAATTGACGCAACACTGCTTTCTTTTCCATTCTGTAAATCCTGTCGGCATTAAAATATGCCACAAACGAGTTCGTCGTGTGAATTAACTAGATAGATGGTCGCATACGAAAAAAAAAAAAACAAACAAATATACGCGTTAATATTTCCCTAATGAAAAGTTTTCACTGACAAAAAATATCTTCTTTGTAAAGCACAAATCTTACGTAAGCCATATTTGTGAGATTATAATGCAGCTACTCATTGGAAAACCACTGCAAACGTGTAAAAAGAGAAATTGCTGAAGGCCTGACGCAACGCTCTTTGCTAATTTAAAGAACGTAAATCCACTATATAAACTCACCTTTTTATCGAATTTTTACAGCATTGATAAATGATAATTAGCCTGAATGAATGAAATGAAGTGAAACAAATCACACTAAAAAAAAAATGCTATTTACTACAAATTTTTTATAGCCGGTAAACGAATATAATAAAAGGCAGTACAGTTTTCTTATGAATAAAACATTGAAGTTATCTTCTAAGATATTGTTTGATAAGGTAATCGGATAAGGTGGTAGAATAAGATAAGATTATTCAAAGAACGAAAACGCGAAAGAGCTCTACTATGGTTGTCAACATTCATGCTGATTGTAGTGATTGTCGATTGCGAATGATGTTTTCATCATTCGTCTCATGCATAATGCTCAATAACGGATTGAACGGCTGCGCAAACTTTCCATGTATCCGTTTTGCGCTGAGTTTCTTTATAAAATCTGAAAACTGCGCTGATCAAACAACGTTTCCCAAAAACACCATAACAAACACACAAAAACGTGTTCTCCATTTGCTTTTAATTGCTCTATTACGTCCACTACACAACGCATAAACATTAAAAATTTTTTTACGAAACTTGTTGAAATTCTCTGATAAAGTAGACGATAAAACAGTCAGACTGTGATTGCCCGAAATGATCATTGGCAGTTTGCAAATGATAGATGAAAACAAGGCGCACGTTTTGAATGGGAAGGAGTCAAATCTATAATTACTGGAAAGGAGCCATCCTTGTAGTGTGAACAAAAGAAGCCGAAAATTTTGCGTTCTCGGATCGATTTTCTTCAGAGAGCTTGAGATCTAAATTTTTTCCCGTGCTAGAAGCCACCTGACTGCGGATCACCTCTTAAAACCTCCTTATAAATCTACGTTCTAAATCTAAATCTACTCTTAAAACTTCCCAGGTTTGAGCTTAACTGAGGAGAAGTTAAAGGAGGAGTTGAAAGAGGCCGTCCAGGTGTAATTGGAATAGTACGTTCGGAACGGTTGCATCAAGAATGTAGATTTATAAAGAGGTTGTAATGATCACAAATACAAACACTGAAGGTCCTGTTTCCTTGAGACGTTATTGGCAATATAAGAAATTGCAAGTAGATATATTTCAACACAAACTGATGTAATATTTTTTACGCCGATATTTCAATAACTACAATTGATGCGAAAAGTTCCACATATTTCCGCAAAGACAACAACACAACAAATGTTCGTGCTGCATGTGGCATAGCATTAAATGAGTTTCTTATGAATTATGAGCAAGCTGCGCTTGTTTTACGGAACTTTTTTGAAATTCTTAACTATTGAGGAACGAGATGAAGTTGGATGAGGCAAAAAAGGATATAGAACGATGAGAAGCATAAAAGTAAGGAAGAGCGGTGTGTCGGCTTGCGGCCGCAAAACGCCTTTTGCGCGTTTCAAATGCTCACTCCTTTATAGTATTAATTTGAAAGTGCAAGCTCTCCTGTAAATTAAAATCGCTTCATTGCAGGCACTTGAGCAAGCGTTGAGTCAATTTTTCAAAACATGCTGCTGCTCTCGGCTTACTCGCTACTGAGTCTACGTCGCCATTCAGCGCATTTTTCTAAAGCTCTTATTTAGTGCATCACAATGCCGTAAGCTGTTTCGTTGAGTGTTTAACCGTTATTTTCTTTGCCGCGCTATCCCACTTGATGAAATAAGAAAATGCATTTAACCAGCGCAATTTTGGCTTCCGATATATTCCATAAGACGTATTATTCTTACAAGGTAATAGCTGCATGAGCAGAGCATTGATTCACAAAAGACTATGGATTTCAGGTATGCGCTACACTTCAAGGCAGATACTTCTTCCTTGTTGAAACAGATTGTCGAAGGCTGCAAACATCTCCCCGATGAAAGAACGATATATTTCTTCAATGAGATGTTGAAACTTTGCTGAACAGAATTCCCAGACTTGCAGAGTACTTCTAAGCGCCAGCTATCGGTCACTGAAAGAGTTTTGCTTGACGAAGGACCGGAAGAGAGATGATGATAGGATTAGTATTTCAAAACAAGTTGCACTTAGAAACCCTTATCAAGCAATTTTGATTCCTAGATATCATAGAGATCATTCTACAGTGGCGTAAATTTGCACATATTGAAGAGTTGTATTTTCGCGAATATTCTTGCGAACTGCTGCATTTTGCTTACTGCTGCTGATCGATCAAAAATTGTCCGGAATGAATGCAAATATTTGTACGCGCAAAGAAATGAACGTTCTTAGCATTAATGCAGTGCAATATTCGACTCAAATGGATGCGTAGTGTAATTTGCAGATGCACGCCGGTGATGTGCTTTCCTAAAGCATAGCTGATAATAAATTCACTAACTTACATGCTGTAATTCTCCTCGCAAATCTAAATATCGCTCTATAGAAAGTTATGAGATTTAAATATGTGCTTGATTTTGAAATATTATTCGCGAATGCACACAGATGGAAGAACTTAAAGTTGAAATAAGTTCTTCCATCGATAGAAAGTGGCGAATTAGCGTAAAATCGCCATCATACCAGCGGCATTCATTACGCTTGCTGTTATCTTCACATTACAATGAAAAAAAAATCATATGTTTGGATACTAACCATCCAGTGAAAGCCAATCATTCCAAGCTGAACAAGAAGTAAAAACAAACTCTTGGCGTCATTAAACCATTCAACAATATGCAATCATTGCTAATAAAGTAGAATTTCAAAGAAAAAAGACCCACAAAGGTTTACAGAAGAGTGGAAGTGTATTTATTTCCTCTTTATGGCATTTACATGAACCCACGAAAAACGCAAGCCTCCTACCCAATATAGACCCACCTCAAAATTCAAAACCTAAAGATCAGCAGTTTTTGCAATCAGTGAGTTGTTTCGCAAAATTTCGATCAGATAGATTGAGTTAAAATATTTGAGACGATGTTTTATGCTCTCACACTTGATTAATGAAAAATTTTTACTGGTTGGAGAAATTTTTGAAAGCAAACGAGTCGTAGATACGAAAAAAAGGCAAAATGTAATAATTCGCAGCGATCAAAATATCAAATAGAAGGATAATTTTTTCAGCTCTGCACTATTCTAGTCATGCGTTGGACCTGATACAGTGCCGATCACATGCTTTGAAAGCATGATCATCCGTCGTCTTCAAAAAGCTTGAAACCTTCAAAACTTTGAAATCAATTCCCTTTCCATTCCCTTCCTCTTCTTCAGACAAACTCGAGAAATCCTGTTTACGAGACTGCTATCTAGCACTTGAAGCATACAGCATTAAACATTCATCGACACTATTAAAGTAGCATCACCAAAGTGCACAGCTTAGTGAATTCAAAGCTGATAATCAATTCGTAGTAAACGATGAACAAATCGTTATTCATTGGGCAACACTCAGCGAATTGAAAGTTTGCACATAAACGTCTCCCCTAGCTATCCATTTCAAAAATCTTCGGCAGCTATCGGCTGCGGCTATCTTCTAATGCGCTTTTTCTTAATAAATTTTGAATTTTCGTTCATCGGAAATTGGAATCAAATGCAAAACAATGAACGTATTGATTTAGCAAAAAGATCAATAGAAAATATAGCAGTCTATCATTCTCGGTATTTAGTAAATGCGCAAGCTTTATTAAGACATGAAATTAACTATTATCTTGTTCGAACTTTCTCTTAAGAATCAAAATTTTCACAGAATATTTCCACGAACTTTCATTCTTTCTTATGCGTGTTAAGGAGCACAGATTTTGTGCTCAGAAAACTCAGATTTTGTGAATCTATAGGACATATTCACTTCATTTACTCTATAGACAATACTAGTTTCTAATAGTTCGCTGCTTAATTACACTAGTGGCATATTTTGTAGATGGACGATATAAATGGCCACTGCGCCAATTGCAGAAACGTTTGGGATGGAACTAGAATACTTACAGTGCACTAGTAACAACCAACGAATTTTGCAAATGAACAGTTGTCATAGCAGGGTAGTGATAACGATGCTGTGCCCTCAACAGCTGTAATATGCATAAAAGACCTCTTGCAATATCCGAAAATTTTCAGCTGAGATTTCAACATTTTTATCGGTGGACTGCTTCTAATAAAAAGAAGGCTCTACATTTGACGTTCACCTAGTGACCAAACAGTTGCGTTTTCTCTACGCAAGAAATGATTGACAGCGCAAATGGTGAATTTGCCTCTAGAGTTTTATGGTGAGCATTTGTGATGCTAGAATGTCACTTGCAACCTCAAGCAAGAATCAAATCCTAGGCGCATTAGTTAAGGTACATTATTTAAGTGAAACTGCTTACTAAGGCAGACTTATTGCCATCTTTTTTTCATACTTGCTCATGCTGATATGCTGGTGATTGCAGACAAGTTGTTATCATTGACTTAAATGAAATGATTCAATGACTACAGGTCTGCATCAAAAATGACAACATTTCACGACTCCACAAGCAGATTATATTGTACGATGATATAATGTCAATAGTATGTCTTAAGCCAAGCAGATAAAATGAACAACTCTTGTGTCTAGACAATGGGGTCTCACTGAAATTTGTTCGCATGTATCAGCTGAAGTTCTTATCTGGATGGGTTGGTCACGTGAGGAGTACGTTGTAGGCATTTCGTTTTCTCTTCAGGGACGCGCAGTCAAGAGAAGATACGCTGCGGTAAGATAATTAGACAATTTAAACCAGATGAAAGCTGTTTTGGGAGGCGTTTCAACGGAAAAAACAAACAATGTTGATTGAGGAAAACAAATGTTCAAGTGAAACAAAGCCCAAGCCTATTTCAATACACTGATCGACACAATGCTGTCACATGTGGGTGTGCTGGAAGGCGACAGCTGGTGACAATGAACTTTTTATCAACTTCACATTTTGCTGCGTAACTTTTGCACTGAAGAAATAATACTATTTTCATAATGATGTTGTAATGATTCCCATGCTTAAAGAGGCAGTTCAGATAGCTCACCCATTAGGAACAGCGAAATTAGTGGCTATGAAGAAGCAGGAAACCCAATTGTAGCCAAGTGCAGTCCATAAACGGCCACTCGCATTATATATATATATATATATATATATATATATATATATATATATATATATATATATATATATATATATATATATATATATATATATATATATATATATATATATATATATATATATATATATATATATATATATATATATATATATATATATATATATATATATATATATATATATATATATATATATATATATATATATATATATATATATATATATATATATATATATATAGGAAGATAGATATAGACTCGCCGGAACGTATGTGCAGGACAGACAGCAGTCTGCTCGGTTTTTGAACACGCATTTGCTACAATAAGGTGGAACGAATTGCACGATTACCCCTACCTTCTCGTTATTCGATAAACATTTAGTGTTTGTAATGTCAAGGTAAAAGATGCGCTCTTTTGCCCAAAACCTATGCGAAAGGTAACATAGCACTATGGCGCTGTGGCTCTCTTTGTGCACAGCTGTTAAGAAATACAGTATATACGAAATTTGGTTCTAAAAAACCCTTCAAACCCAAAAATGATCTTGAGAGGCCTCAAAGTGAGGCAACGTATACGGTATGTCTGTTAGAAGTGCAGTTTGGTTGGCAACAGAAATGCGACGCTGGATAAACAGCATGTACTAAAGCTAGAGAACGTGCAGGGAAACAGTTCATCGCGTGCAGTTAGAGAGCATGTGTGTGCAACAAGCATGCTGCAAAGCATAAAGGTGAATTCCTCGCTCACCAAGTGACCGAAAAGATTTAGTCAAATTCGGATTTCAACCCGCAAAAACAATTTTCAGTGATCGCGAGGAGGAGTAATTAAGCAGAACATCTAATAGGTGATTCTAGTACACTTGACTCCACAAAAAGGTTTGATCATATCACCATGGAAATGATAATGTTATCATGGTTCAGTGTTCACGTAGCAGTTCGCTGAGCATTTACGACGAAGGATTTGGCAGTTTGATTGTTTTGAACGAGGGGTCCAATTATTTTTAGCTATCCCCTAAAATGTGTCCAGTTGAACTGCTCTGATCGGTCTATTTTGGCTATCACCAATCAAACACTGCCCGGTTTGTGGTCAAGCTTTCCACGGATGAAATTTCTGATTGCTATCTATCCGCCACACGAATCTCTCCGACCGAACACTGGAAACAAAGTGGGATGTGCGAACCGAACCGGTCGAATTTGACCGGGTGGGCTGTACAGGATGCCCTGATTCTATCACTTACTTGAATCGAATATTGCCTTAACTGGCAACTCGTGAAATTCATTACAACGAATTCATCAAGCCCTCGGCAAAGGATTTAACGCAATCTTGGCGAGCAGTGGCTTGTCGAGATTGCGTTCAGGTCGCTATCGCTGCACATTGAAGTGTTTGAAAACCGCATATTTACACTTCCCGATGTCGCATTTCTCAAATTCAATGGCTTTACGAGCTCTTCGACAACCGCATCCCTTCCCTCTCCCATCCCCCCCCCCCCGCCCACACTTTTCTTTGCCTTGCTCTGCAAAGAGTTAATTGGAAGTCTTTATCAGGATACAAGAAATGCAGTGAAGACTTGTACCATCAGAGAGGCAGCTTGTTTATCATCAGGTCCACCATTTCAAATGCTTTTTCGAGAATCCACCGCTTATAACAAATGCATTAATGAAATTTTCAAACAAAATGTCTTGACGACGTATTTTCATACAACTTTACAAGAAGAACCTATAGGCAAGAGAGCAAACTATGTATCTCGACATAGTAAAAGGCGAAAAAGTTTTCCACGTAGCCAAATGCATCATCATATTGGAGTCGTAACAACGCTAACAAAAAACACAATTCCTTTGCTGGGACATATAGCGAAAATTTATGCTCTCATAGAGTATTTTAGATATGCGCTTTTTGCAACAAATGAACCATCGTACTCACATACAAGAGAACTTACTGCAGAACTAATGTAATTGAATCCGGTAAATAAACTGTACAGTTCTCTCTTTCTGTGAAGCCTTTTCATACTGGACACAAAAAGTGTGCACGCGAATAACGCTTGCTGCACAGGTGAGTTTTCTTCGTGACTGATAAATAAAAACACTTTCGACGTTTTCTTTACTTCTGATTGCCGTTAAAGTCACTCTACCGCGTTTCGATAAAGCTTCGGCACAGTAATATACGACTTTATTTCTCGATTTTATGCTCACAATTGTCACATCGTTTATCATATTTGTCTTCATAGAGAAATTGAAGCATTTAGCGATAAAAAACGGAAAAGTAAACAAATGTTTTCTTGATAAATGTATGTAATTTCTGAAATTGCTATGACTGCACTTTGTCAGCTTACATGTACCTTAAATCCCAGTGCGTATCGTTCAAAGCGCTTATGTAATGCGCGTTCACTTTCCGGCGTTCAGCTAATTTCTCTGGGGAACTACAAGGAGAATACTTTCAATATCAAACATCATAAATTTAAACGGCAAATCGAGCTGCCGTTAAACCTACATATGTTTTAAAGGTTCTAAAATGTGTCTAATGGCCTATTGAAAAGGAAGGTAGCACCGTTTTGCTGCAGAACTACTGAGCTTTTTTTTCTCGCATATCTTTCTACAGCTAACGAAAATTCTAATCTCGTAAACGGGCTCCCAAAAACCTGTGTAAAGCTTCCGCGTTGTCGCGCTCCTTAACCGTATTCAGAAAACTGCATTTTCCTATAATATATTAAACACAGAACGGTTGCTAGAGCATACGATACAATCATACTCGAATTTTAATAGTCGTGAATTTCTTTTTCAAAGCCCCGTTTTTATATATAGCGCTAAATTTTCATGGCTCCACTAGCGACACAGAAGGAAAACACCAACAGACAGATCCAAGGTATCCGAGAAGACGAAAGGATTCCGTATACGACCGATGACATGGCTTCACATGCTGACTTTAAATGTCACTTGGAGAGAGCCTGTTGACAAAAGTTAATCACTCTTCAGCAAATTGTTAAGTAACCTTGGCGTGGAGAATGACACGCCGCCTTAATCCTAGTAATCCGAGTGAAATAGGTTCAAAGCTGGAAGCACGGTGGAATTGAGCACGTTGTGGATTGAAGTTTGAGCGCACGAATTCTGGATGGCAACAACGGTGGAATTCGGTAATGCTCGCTGTGCGGGCCCAAGTGCGGTCGTTTAATGAAAGCGCCCTTGAGTGGCCGAACACATTCGAAGACATTTATTCTAATGAAATCTGAAGGCAGCCGGCGAAGCGACAACGCTCGCTCCAACCCTTCGGATCTCGAGCATTCGTTTTTTCATCAAGATAAACTTTCAAGCAAGGCTTTGAATGTGCGCAGAGTATGCTCAACAATATTTAATAAAAAAGCTTCAAAAAAGACTCCAAATACATCCAGTTTTCAGGAAAACCTGCAGATAACAGATAGGAGAACAGGGGGATGTATGAAAGAGCATCATTCGACCGCAAATTCTACCTAAATCAAGCATTTCAACGAGTGAAAATTGGTAAAACTACGATATACTTATTATCCAAACATCTTCGACGTTTTTTTCGATGACCATGAATACCGCTCTTAGCTTTTTTAAACTGCATGGTTTGCTTTGAGATTATTGTACTATCAAGCAATGCACATCGCAGTCGTCTACGTCATTTTTTCTCATCTTTTAAGCTGAACAAGAGAAAAGATTCAGTCTCCAAGCGAGAAATCGCTCATTTTGTCAACTCAGATCTGCGCCTTTCTCCCATTTATTTTTCACCTGTTTCAATCTTCTTCTTCCTGTGATCAAAGGTTAAAAAAATACTCATTAATGTTGATTGGAATAACGCAAAAGAAAACATATCATTCAATATTATTTGCTATAGCAAAATAAATGCACTTATCGTTCGCTCGTTACATATGCGCCTTAAAACGTTTCAGCTTCAACAAGCGAATCTACCGCCATAAAAGTACCAAAACGTACTTCTCACTAAGTGTTTCCTTTCTATTCCAACGATTAGATGAAAGTGCTTAAGATGAAAAGACAAATAAAAGAATGGAATGGACGTTGTTATCTGAATGTCTGAACATGATATTATCTGAATGAGTATCATGTATATGGAACATCATGGTGCCATATATCAGTACATATTTCCTATTTATTTTCATCATATAAATCTCACTCCCGTAGAATAATATCGAACTGCACAATTGCACATTTGCCAATCTACAACAGTAGCAAAGTTAAGAAAGTCCAACAAGCATAAAGAGTCTTTTACTTAGCAAAACTTTTCTATTCTAGACGATTTCGAACTCTGAGCTTCATAGGAGTTCGTTATCTGTCACCATGCGAGCGAGTTGGATTGACGAGTTTAAACTCCTTACGAATGACATTCCTGGAAAAAATGTTTTGTTTAGAGATCACAGCAGCTCTCATTATTTACGCTGTTCTCAGAAAAAATAAGTGCTAATTGGCGTCGCAAACTTATGCAAAAGCTAACAAATAGCAAAGTAATAAGGAACTAAAATAAACATGCAATTTATTTCTGCGTTTCTTCCACCCTTGATTTCAAGTAGCGTACAAATATTCCGTTGGATAGACACCGCTCCGATTTGCTAGTATTCCTAACCTCTCCCGTTTTTCATTCAATTTTTGTGGTTTAGTTTATCAGCGGAGGATTTACGTTGATACTGCAAAATTGTGTTCCCATGGACGATTTATTTCGGACTTGCAAACAATTTTTTCCGGCGGACAACACTAGTCAACAGGTTTATTTTTACAAGCAACTAAAAAAATGCTAAGCACTAAATACAACACAGCATTAAAGGAGCAAAGTTCGATGGAGCAATGTGGCTGCAGTTTTATGACTCTAAAAGTGCTAATAGGAGTTGTACAAATCGGCCAAGTTTTCAAAATTCAACACGATAAGGCGAAAATGCTCAAAACGAAGCCAATCAAAATGTTTCCGAAGTGTGAATTTTGCTCGCTTAGCAAATAATTAAACACTGTTGCGTCCCATAGACGTTAATGCGAAATAACTGCGCGGTCTATAGGATAAAAAACGCACTCCGAATAAACAAAACCTTCGTCTTATATGAGAGTGATTCTCTGAACGGTCCTATCTCGGCCAACTTTGCGCCTCAGAAAATCTCATACTCAATTTCACAAAGATACGCTTATCCAGTATATGGCAAGAAAGAGGGAAGGCTGCTGCTTTCAAACTAAAGATAAATAAATCTGTCATATATAAGCTATACACCATAGGTCTTTTCGTAACTTTGGGTTTCGGATTTAAAGCATCGTGACTTACTTGCCTTATGATAGACCCGCACAAATTCTAGGTGAACAACGAAGTAAATTTTTAGGGAAACATAGGTAACCCCTTAAGAGTGTTTTGCTCGTTAGAAGTTATGCCGATACATTCCATCTGAGGTGCCTAAGCCCCATGTCAAAGAATGCTCGAAAATTCTCGGCTCACTGTTTAGATTCGAGTGCGTATTATTATCATATTGTATTTTGATTTTGACTGTTTCAAGTGCGGCAGTTTTTCAATCGCAGATACTCTGTTGCATTGGTTCTTTAGATACACTGTGTTACCGTTTTCAAAGACCGTCAAACCGGAAACCTCACACCTTGAATCGAATACAGCAAATAGGTTGAAAAACAATACTTAAAGCAAGAAAAATAAATGGGAAAAGAGCCAACAGAGAGAAAATTGAAAGGACGCTTTTGTGATGAAAGTTTTCCACAAAGAACCGGTATGGTTAAAAAAAGTCGCCGAATATAATGCTAAGGAAATAACCAGACATAGTGGGATCGACAGAGTGTGCAATATGTTTGTCTTATCTGAAACCTGTACAACTTGCATACCAATTGTTATCGCTACTGTTCTCGATTGAAGCGGCTAAGTTTACCTTGTTCATTTTCAGCAAGGTAGACTTTTTTCACTTACTATCAACCTGCCTCTTTCTATTGTACAACTATCTTCGAAAAGCTGCTTTAAATTTTTCCTCTTCATTCATCGTTTGGTGGATCATTACCGCAGTGAAAAATTATGTTGCAAAAAAAATTTTCCTGGTAAATTGCATCCATTATGGAATTATTGTTGAGCATCGATTAGATTGCCGATAGTTGCCACTATGCTAGATATTTTTGAAACACGCTCGCTTCATAAACCAAGCATATCAATGCGTACTAGTAAATAAAAATGTTTGGCGATTCTATAAAAGGGTTAGTACAAATTTCACACTCACATATCTTATGTTACACGTTCGCTACTGGTCGCTGAAAGCGTTTCGTGACACCGAAATTATAACGACTGCATCACACCGAATGACACGAAGCTAACAACACTTCCATACAGGAAGCTCTTCACGACTACGGCGCTATGTTGAGCAGCTTTAAATAATGCGTATTATATATGAAACGCTTCTTAAGAGATAAATGCTAGTTACGACGATATTTCTTTTCAGCTAATCAAATGAAACTTTATCGATAAGATTTTGTCTAACCTTAGAATAGATCCGCTCTCATACTGTTGATGACACGATGGTTTTATGCAATAAACTAATAATCTGCTAAACAAGTAACGTTCGAATATTTGGGACGAAAATGATAGATGAGATAGATATACATCATAAGAGACGATAATATTTTTAAAGACAACGTGAATTCAACGTGAATAATATATCGTGAGGACGGCCGATAGTTATATGATTCCCATTGATGTTCATTATATTTGGGAATAATTTTTCACTACTTTATCATCGAAAAACCTGTAAACCACGCTAAGATGATCATTGATCCACAAAAAACACTGATAAATGAGCGAAAACAACGTTAATGAGCATTTTTTGAATGAAGTCGAAAGAACGCTGAGTTGTAGGTGCCAACAATTCTAGCGTGCTGATCATAGCTGCTTTATCGCTCGCATTTAATATGCGAAAAAATTTGTCTTCTAATTGATGAACTGATACACTTAATGATTTAGATGTTTCGTAGTGTAATAGACAGATCCTTAACGTATCATTTAGACAGACTTGCAACAAAGTTTCTATACTGGAGATTAGCTATCGTTTGTCTTTCTTAATAACATGATGTGAATGAAACTGGCATTCTGTGAAAACTAGTGGAACGAAGGACATGTGTGAAACCCTTCACAACTGACAACCAAAAAAAATTGTTCGGCCATCACTGAAAACTTTGTCCTTAGATAGGGGTAAACCCACGACTTCTTGTTTGATGAGCAAGTGCCCTGTCGCTTAGCTATCGCGAATGCTGCCACTGGTCATTATTCTTTACTTAGGTTTGCGACCACTGAAAGCGTCCGTTGTAGCTCAGCAGTCAGTAGAATTTTTCCCGCAATAAGTCGCTGATGCAGCACTCGCCCAACAAACGATAGGTCTCAAGTTTGCCTCTGTCTGCGGACAAAATTTTCAATGCTGGTCATATAAAAGCTATGATCTAAGTTTGAACCGGAGCAAAATAGTTGGTCGTAAAATTTAACATCAATAACTATGTGTTTGCAAAAGAAAGTTATTTGGAAAAAATGATGCGTTGAATGAAAACGAACTTGTGACAGAGTGAAGCTTTTGGACTGAATAATGAAGTATCTGATGGCTCTAGCTTCTTTTTACGACTAACGAATTCTTTTACAGGAAATAAATCATTAAAAAATTCAGCTCTCGTCTAATTCCGATGAAATGGTGAGAGGCCAGCCGTGAAAATTCACCGAAGATATGAGTTATTCCGCACTCATCCATAAAAAAACGGTCGCTTTTTTGTATGGATGAGTGCGGAATAACGAGTGAGGAAATAGCAACTGCAGCAATTCTAGTCGATAAAAAACATAAAATGAGACATGAGTGAAGCAGTACTACGAAAAGTTTGATACTTACAAATTAATCAAATAAAACAAAAGAATTCAAAGTCAAGTAATCAAAGCGGAAAGAACGAGACGGAGAAACAAAAGGATCAAGCACTATGTGAATAACCTAAGGTGCTCTTGTTCAAGCTCGATTTTCAACCTTAGTGAAGTTATTGACGATATATGAGCCATTTTTAGAGGTGTGTAGATGCATCTTCTCATAACATAATGAAACGACTGATATGTGTTAAACGGAATGCATCAAATTTAAGAACAACTATAGAAGAAAATAGAATCTAAAGAACAAAGAGTTTTTTTAATTGTTGGTGTTATCACGAAAGAATAAAATCGATCTATCTGATAATACTTTGAAAGCAAATTGAAACCCTCATAAAAATTTTAAAATTAAAACAGTGACTACCGGAAGCTACTCTAGAGTCCATCGTTAAGCATAAGTGGAAATCAAACGGGGTGATGAGAACAATCCCGTGAAATCGAGAATGTGGGAGGGCGAATGGGAGTAGAGTACAGGTTTTAAATTTACGATACATATACACAGAAACAAGTTAGAAAATAGTTATTGCTATAAATAACGGCAGTCACAATATATGAATATAAGCAGAATGTTTCAAACGAAAAAAAAAACGCAAATTAGAGGATAAAAGACAGAGAGAAATTGATGAAATTGATGAAAATGTCGGCGATGATTTTACTCTAGGCGGATTGTTTTTGAGCGTTACTAATATATTCAGAATGGGAATTATTAACAAAATTAATATGCATAATTTTATATTGATATGTCATAAAGAAAACCCAGAAGTAACATAATCGTCCAATAGGTGAATGTTGTTTCAAGTGTAGTGCAATCACAATCATTTGGGGGATGTTTTATTCAAATATTCAACACATCTATCTAATGCGACATTTATGGATAGCACTTAATCATATGCGATATAACTGGCGTGCTGAATGCTGTAATCCACGTAAAAGAAGGAAACATTACTGCCTAAATATATAACTAAGTCTATAAACCTCAAAATTGAAGTATTCCGCGTTATATGCGACGAGAGTGACTGCCTGCACCAATTCACGCTCTACTAGAAGAGATTTGCCATTTGAACACAGCTTAGTGGATCTTTCATACACCAGCATGACAAGCATCTCGCAACGAGCCTCTTCTTAACTATTAAAGTGAAAAGGAAAAAATGCGCTCTCACCTGAAGTTCAACTCTAGAAAATTTTTAATATTTGGTTTCATTCCATTGAATTCTTGCCTACTGAAATTCTACTACGATACCAAGCTTAATGCAACGTATAGTTCTGCCTGATTATTAGTGTTGACTAGACAATTCGCTCTAACCCTACTTTCTTACTGTCTTTTCGAAAGTCGGGTAAAGAAATGAAAGCGATAACGGCAGTAATGACTCGACCGGCTGATGACGGCGCAATGCCAACCATTATGCACCTTGATTAAAAATTGGCACTCAATGGAAATTCATTACTGGCTCCAGCCAAATCGCGAATTGAGGCACATATTGATGAAACCTTTTCAAGCTAGTTTCACTAATGCTGCAGTTCTGCCTTATTTGCTACGATGCTATATAGTTGGCCGATTATTAGTAATAAAAATAAATTATTAGCGACATGCACTTTCCATCATCATCGACAGGTTTCAAATTGAAAAAAAAAAAACAACAACAACAACAACATAGAATTGATGCCACAATAGCAACGCAACGATAATATTGGTCATTTAGAATTACTTAATAAGGCGAGCGAAGAATGCGAAAAGAAACTCCCATGTGATCATTAAGGAAATGAAAACAACGAATGCGAAAAAAGAGGCGTAAAATCTAAGACAACAATGAAATACGTCCGAGATATTGAAAAATAATTGCACATCGATGTACTGCAGCAAGTGGATGCATTAATTTACTAGGTAATTTTGCGCTAATTGAATGCGAGAGGGGGTGAGGAGGGGGGGGGGGGGGGGGGGAAACAATTCATCGAAGTTATTATCTCAGGAAGCATTAGATATTTTAGCAATCGCAGAATTGTTGCAACGGAATATGCTCAAAATAATCCACACATATTTAATAAACATAAATTTTTCCGGATGGCCGCTTTGTGCATCTATGTTAAATAAAGTTGTTAAAAATAAAAACTGTCATTAAATTTACAATTCAATCTTGATTGACAACTAATCTCATCGACTAAAAAAATTGGATTTTTGTTTGAAATATTTGGCATAGGCACTCACTGGCGTAAAACAAAGCATTCAAGCACTAGGAATTCGACGACGTGCGATGAGCGACGACACATTATCAGAAGAGCACAAAATGAAACGAAGTGAATGAGGTTAATTTTTCAAGTGGTGCATAGAATTCACCTATTCACAGCGTTGTAGCACTGGTTATTCCCAAGACAGATTTATTTTTTAGTCAAATAAGGCATTATACCATTGAAAATTAGTTGTATAAGTTTTACTGTTAACCACCGCAGATGCTCATGCTTTGAAATAAAACGAAAGAGTCTACATGTAATATGACACTAAATCTCTCAAATGGCTTGCAAAGGAGCAGAAAAAATGCGACTATTCATGAGGTGTGAAAGACCGAAACGCCATTTAATAAGGAAATTTAATGAAAATTGTTGTAAATAATTGAACGATTTTCAGCTATGAAACTAGTCACCTCGAATGCACATTATTGTTAGAAAAGTTAGCGCATTTATTCCAGGACAATGCTGCCTTCCAGTTTAGAAATCAAGTAATCAAAATTACCGTTAATGCAAGATTTAAGGACAGTTTTGCTTCTATTTTGTCTGTGTGTATGTATGTGTTCGTGGTTGCGAGTATTTGCTTGTGCGTGCGTGCTTGTGTATATTTATTTTTGTGTGTGTGCGTAGCGTATATGTAGGGTTTTAGATGTGCAGACATGTGTGTGAAGATATATATGTGTATGAAGATTATATATATATATATATATATATATATATATATATATATATATATATATATATATATATATATATATATATATATATATATATATATATATATATATATAATATGTGGTGTGCATATGCGCGTGGGTCTGCGTACGCGTGCACATATATGCTGCCATTAATCAGCAAAGATGAGTGAAAGCACATTGCCCGATCATCTATTTTCAACAAGATAATTGAATATTTGCCATAACGTTGACTATGTGCTAAACCAACAACTCAGCCAACTGAACAAAAAATGAGCAAAACGTCATTTGACAAAGGCAGCAAAGATCAAAAACTTCCTCGTGATCAGAGCAAAAATGTGGAATTTCAAACGATCCTAGCAATAACATAACTGGACACATTACATGAGTGAATCAAACTGTTATTACCATCAAAAAAAACCAAGTATGAGTGTATCGCAGTAATTAACGTCGATCAATGATGATTAAAAGCATGATGAAGCATAACAAGAGAAAGAACGAGGCATAAAACCTTCATCGCTGAGGGGTGCATTCGGGGTCCGATATGTTTGTGCGCAAGAGTGTGCTGCTTGCTGCGCGCGTGCCTCTTTTCAAGAGAAGCCGAATGGAATTTAATCGTGTTTCAACTATGCGTATCGATTTTGAAGCAATAGGAATACTAGAGCAGAAGGCGATGAGATTCATCGACACACTAATACCGAGCAACATTCGCTAATTTACTTCTTTTTGCTTCCCTATTTCACATAATATTTCTACAGTACTACTTGATTATGCTAACGATACCACATACGCCAAACGGTTTATTTTCTTTTCTTTAAATAATGTCATAAATTTTGTTTATGGAAAAATTATCACTTGCCGTGCAATAATGTTCTTTTTACAATACCTGGAGCCAACATCCAATAAATGCTTGAAATTCCTCTCAAAATGTTCTACTAAAACTTACCAGTATCTTCAGCTAAAGTTATTTGCAAAAAGAAGGAATATTGGCACTTTCATTTGTCACCTCGAATGGACATAAGTTCCGGCATAAAACAATGACTCTTTAGTTGCAGCTTCATCACCTTCCGACTAGAGAACAAATGCGCTTTGTGTTGAATCGAATGAAGTTCATGAACTCGGAGTAGTTAATTAGTTTTCAGCAGTACTACAAGACAAATGTAAATCCCACATAAGATCTTTTTCTGCGCCACACTGACATGCTTCGACTTTAACGAAATAAATTCCGACATTCAAAATGCTTGTGTGCACATAAGCAATAAGACCAAGCGGGACAAAAAATTTAATTGATTCAACAGGAACTGAATCATAGTGACTGGAAAAATGATAGCAGTTGAAGAAATTACCTCAAAAAATTCTATGCAATAGGCAAAAAATGAGCAGAAACACAACTCTTCGCTTCCGATCGAAAATAGCAATCATTGACAGCTGCTGGCTATGCTTCATTCAAAGATACGACCTTTGAAAATAAGTAAGTGTTAACTTCTATTCAAAATTCACTTTCAGCAATTTCATTTGTTCAGCGAGTGCTTCGCTGCGAATTTTAAGAAATATATACCTACTCTCTTTATGTAGTTAAAACTTTCATCATAAAATTATTATTCTTTTTAAAGTGGACACATGTAAACATGTGGACAACCATAAGCTAATTGGTACACTCTCGTAATGGCTTCTCAAGAGTTCGCTGAAAATGGAACTTGAAGTGCCTTCTATTAATCATTTAACACTCATGTGGAAGTGAATTTCAAAAACAAATACAACATACTCATATGTGTTAACCATTATGAAAAACGTCTAACAACTATACAGATAGGAGTATGCACAAATAATTAGAAAAATATTTCCACAAAAATGCATTGAAGTGTAAAAATTTTTACTAAAAGCAGAAAATGTGTTGCAGGTGACAAATTTGGGCCAATATGTGTTGTGTTACCTGAGTTCAATTAGGGAATTATAAATTTTCCGCGATTTCGAAGGTTTTTTTCCGAAAGGGAATGAGCTCTAGGAGAAGGTATGTGATTAGAGAAGCTCAGGATAGAAGTATTTTTCTCGCAAAGAGTTTTATCAAACTGCGGCGGGAGCATATAACGTTTCAACCTCAAGAACTTTTATGACAAAAAGTGAATTGCATTTTATTAAACGATAAACATTTTTCTCTAAAAAGTTTATTCAACGTGATCGAGTAATTACTCAACAATTACCTTGAATAATTTACTCTTCTCTAAGTGAAATTTTTGGTAGAATTTTATTGCAAAACGAATTCTTAAATCTACACATCTCTCAATAGTACACTAATTCTCTACGCTACTTTTTAACAAATTAAGACCTGCAATTACTCAATAAAATATTCATATTGGTTCCTTTAAAAAAAAACCGTCCTTGAAACGATAAATCGAAAAATTTTTTTATTGGTAAAGCAAGAGATATCGAATCACTTTAATTATTGTTCAATTAAAAAATGCCGACGAAAGCGTTCCTACGTGGAACTTGCTCTCATGGGATTTAAAATTTGCACAATTCAACGCAAAATTATTCCATAGAATCATATGCATGTGATTATCATAATAAATAAGAGAATCTGCTTAGCGTTTCCATTCTTAGTTATCAAATTATGATGTCCTATTGATATATATTTCTTTATCAGCAACTAGAAGCATTCGAAAATGCTTGAGAATCCACATACTTAGAGAATTTTTTTTTTCGCAACTCTCTATAGTGAAGGAACTGACTGCATCGATAATATTTTTTTAAATGATGATATATTACTCCCATGTGTTCTTTCCTATGCAAGTGAATATTTGCATAAATTATTGAACGGAAATGCGCTTTTTTTTTGAAATTCACATCCGAGAAAAGCTGCCAAATTGCTAATTTTTGGGCTTTATGAGAATCACTAAATCATGGGGATAACGGGCCGTAACGGAATTAGAGATACGATCGAACTATGGCAAGGATCGTATTCACCCACTTTCATCGCCTGATCTTTTGTGAGTGGGAAGCTGAAACTGGCGAAATGGAAAGAGAGAATGATAAGTATGTATACACGTGAAGATGCCACCGCCATAATAGATTGTTAGAAAAATTTATTTAAAGGATACAATAAATTGTTTGATACGCTCTCGTTCTGTTCTCTTGATTTCAGCTCTGAAATAAACAGACGTTTTCATAGGTGGGCGCTCTAAAGTGACGGCTATCACTACATCAACACAGACCACAGACACCAGCCATCAATCTTTCAATATGGCTGTCATTTTCGCATAAGAAAATGAAAAGTTGCAGCACATCAAATATCTTGTACTCAGCTTCATTCATCAGCTATAATTGAATATTTCGAGCAATGCCCATTGGAGATTACGCAGTTTCTATTCTTTGAAATCGACGTGCGAAATTTAGCAAAACCATAAACAACAACATCCAACTATCGGTGCATGAATTAAAATTTATGCGCGCGCTGAAGCGTTCACTAATTCAAAACAACGAACTTTCGATGCTTACACGGCACTCGCTGCTTCAAAACTAAAAAGCTTCAGAAAGCAACGATCACCGGCCGCGACTCGATCTTTGTTTTCCATCTCGTTTCTCATTCGATTCAACTCCATCTTCACCTCATGCTCTTCACTGTTTCAACTCTCCGCCCTTTTAAACCACTTTTCTAATATTGCTGTTCGTTTGATTCAATCAGCATGTCGCCATTTTTCTCTGCATCCGATTTTGCGAGT
Source organism: Ascaris suum (assembly GCA_013433145.1). NCBI lineage: Eukaryota > Metazoa > Nematoda > Chromadorea > Rhabditida > Ascarididae > Ascaris > Ascaris suum. Next base: position 4,142,551 of record CM024187.1, read on the forward strand.
GGTCATTGATTTTAACTCTCCTTTTTCTCTTTCGCCTCTCCACTATAAAAAAATTTTTTTATTTACTCCACACTCTACCTTCTCATTTTTGCCAGAATCTCTCTCTCGTTTTTGCAAGCCTCCCCGCTACGGTCACTCAGGATCATCCCTTGGCCCAGCATTCCTCTAGGCAGCAACTGGAAAGTGAAATCGCTGTATTATCAGCGATAATCGTTCAAACATATCAACCAATATGAATGATATAATGCAATTGCAATGAAGCTCCTATCCAGCTACGACACATACATGTACACACACACACGGCACATACGCCCATACACATATGCATATGCACATATGTATACGCATACACAGAGGAACATATGCAGGCACAAACGCACAAATGCGCATGCATGCACACATACGCGCAGAAGCATATATGCACATATATAGCATGTGCACATATGCCTGCAAGCACACGTGCACGCGAAAAACATGCAACAAGCACGCAATAAGTGCACATGAAACATGGAAACACAGAATAAACACATACAAGCACATAAACATAAACACGTGCATACGCACACACATATATAGTACACAAGCACACGCACATGCACACATGTACACACATGCGTGTCATATACACATGATTTTCGCATCCACGAGTACGTGCAGACTTACACACGCATACGAGGATATACGCCTAGATGAGGAAGTGCGAAATCACTATCGCTAGCTCCTCGTCATAATTCGTCGATGATTTCGTTGTTGACACTGATTACTCTCAGGGCGGATTTTTTTAAAATCATATCAACTTACACAATGCTTGGAAAATCGAAGACTAGGACAATATGCTTGAGACCTGTATTAAAATAATTCATCGCGGACACAGTAGTGAACGAATAATAGTCTGAACTTTTATTGAAGAGGATGATGCTATTTTTTCGTCTTTATCTGCACCGCTTGCTTACCGCCATTTCTTGAGATGTTTGAGTTGTTAACATTTAAGCAGCTTCTGACCGGAAGAATGAACACAAAGTACTCAATGCATCAGCAACAGCAATATGATATCTGTTTTCTTTAGATCTTGCAAAATGGCTGATTAGGAAATCAGGGAACCGAATTTTCGTGGAGATAAATTTCAAATCCTATGCAGTTGTTTCATTTGCTTTTATTTCTTTCACTTAGTTTAACTTTTATGTACAGTACATTCACTTTTGGATGAAAGGGTAGAGGAAACGGCAAGGCGGCGAAAGTAAACAAGAATACAAAAGATGATGAAAATTTTGATATCATCGAGGAGATTCAAAAAGGACAACACATGAAACGGCGAAATTTCCTTGAAAACTTCTGTGGGCAGTATTTTGAGAGAAAAATGTCATGCAAAACATCAGGTTCTCATGCGATACAGCAATCGTTAGCATGCTAGCGTGTTAGATAATGCAGAAACAAATTAGCACCTCAGCGTTTTGCAACAATAGTAAGTGTTATTTAAGCTCTACATTTAAAAAAGCACCTAAAAATGTGCAATCAAGAACTTTGATCTGTTAAAAGATATACACCACTCCTCATTCCATACGTCAACATTCTTCAATAGATCCTTTTATACAAATGGTCGAGAAATAAAGGGTAAGAAGCATTAATACTAGTCTATAGTTGTAATTTGTAATCTATCTGTAGCAGAAATTTGACAATTGATAAGAAAAATGAAAATATTGCGCGAAATCGCTTGAAGATCCTCTCTGAAGGGACTTATCTTTCCAACTCCTAAAGTTGGCTGACATTTTTCAACCTTATGAGGCTCGCAACCAATTCGCGAAACTCATTTCTGAGCCATAACTTGATCGAACAAGAGTGTGAATTTCGTATCGTAATTCGATTACCCAATTGTACGTCGTTTTATGATAACTACGTCATTGATCCATAGTCATTTGGATTTTTGAGAAATCGAATATATTCACTTCAATCGTTGCAAATAAAATACATGGAAAGAGACAATCGGCAGATTCTACTATTTTCATTTACATTATTACGTGAGGTCTAACATGTTTTGTTCGGTAGACGTATGTTTGGTAAACGGTAGTCTTCATTACATGTAAGAAACTACGGATACTGAAAACATCTCCGACCTGAGGGGACTGTGAATATCGAAAAATTCCGAACTGATGAGCGCGATTCTAGAATTAGATTCATGAGTGAACAATTTTAACTTAAAACAGCGGCCGCTCTCGACTAATCATAACTGTGTGATAGAGTTGGAATGGAACGAAAAATAATGAAATGGAAATTTTTAACTCTCGCAATAGGTGCTCACCTTTTTGCGATTACACTTCTTGCATCTCATTAAGGATAAGCCGGTTAACAGTTTTGCTTGCTCATTGTTTAAAATGATTATCTGCAACTTTTTTCCGCATTTCCGGTGAATTCTATTAGTCAGTGGAATTCTTCATAAGATTGTCTGGATAATTGTTCCATTACATGGCAACAAATTTACCTAAAATTTTTCAAATTTGTAGTGCGCAATTCATCTCGATTGATTTTTTTTCAATTGTTCTCGGATGTATATGTTATTCAAATACTGTTATTTATGATTTCTTGCAACAAACAGATATCTCTCTCATAAGCTATTCCCATTGCTGATAGGAATAGTCTTATTTTGAAAATGAATCTGATTATCTATGAGCAACGTTGTGGCTCTGTCACATAATAGCGATAGTACTGACGTTCAATAACAAGCGATTTTAGAACAATCTTTGATGTGTTACGTTATGGCTTCGTTCGGAATGTCTCAGGTTATCAGACTCGTTTCTGATAGTTATACAAGCGCAATTCAAAAAAGGTTATGGTATTTAGTAAGGTTTTACTTATTCGCTGTGAGGCCTCTAATCTAGTGTTGATGGTCTTAGCTTGGCTTAACTTCGTATAGTTTTCTCTAAAATACTTAACATCTACGTTGCCTTAATTTACCTTCTTTTCTACACAGCGCTCCCAAATTCCCCTTATAGTGATAGTATATCACTTGCAAATATGATGATGTGCCCTTTAAACCGTATGCGACATATATCGGAAAGATAATATACAAATAGGAGGGGAGTTAATATTTTCATCTGCTAGCCTTTATTCTTCTTTCGTTGATTATTGCATTAACAAGTTTGAAAGTTCATTTTGCGAGGTTCCATCATCTACTGTTTTTGGTGCAATATATACAAATTTCCCAAATCACTTGCTTTACCTAAACCTAGCTATATGCAAAATCTATTTTTTGTGCATGTATTGCCATATAGACCTTGTCGGTAATTTCGCTTAGTGCAGTGATTATTAGGTAACGCTTACGGAAGACACGCTGGAATGGAAGGAGGATAGGCTCAGTTGTGGTGCTTATTTCCTCACAGATACTTTCTTTAATTTGGAGACCCTGGATAGTAATGTTGCCGGCTTTTAGTTTAATGACTCGAAAATGCTGTCATTTCTTTTGAAAATTGTTGTTACCTTCCTTATTTCTATTACGAGGTAATCTTACTTCGTCTAATGCACACAGATGGACACTATAAACAAATCACTAAACAACCGGAAGATCTGGACGATTCAAAGAGAGGAAAAATCACCAAACTTGAGCAATAACTAAGTTCGACTTTACCATTCAAGCATTTTAATTTCAAATGCAACTTGCTATAATGGCACAACATTCCTCCGCTTCTCTTGTATCCTGCCCTTTCAAGATTTCACGCCATCCACCTTCTTTGAGTTCATAGCCTACTGTAAATACTTTGCCATTTACCTCATTTCTTCTCTTTCCTCCTCCAATATGAAGTGAATTTCGGCTGAGCATTCGCGTCTATGATGATGGTCAACGCATGGCCGACATGTTCATGCCCCACTGGCCAAGGACCTGTATATGAATATGCCTTATTTTAAACTAAAATATGTTCTTTCCTTTATCTACATCCTTAGTGATACTCATTCAGTCCTGTAGCCTGTATCTAGAAAAAATACCACTGTAACTCCTTCAACGCAGCTTATTTTCTCTCTTGAGAGCTGGATTTTAATTTCAGTTTCAAAGCCAACGTTTTTCATTTCATATTTTTTAATGCACTGCGTTTATGATGTCGCTGCAAAGTGAACGAATGCGCAGCACCACATTTTATACTCATTGCGCTTCAGTACTTTCTGGCAAGTTTCGCCGAGTACTGGAAATTTGAACGATCCTAATCCTATAATTCCAAAAAGAACGTACAGTGCGAAAATCAACGACACAATGTAATGTCGATGCCTTGAATTGCTGTAAAAAGGTTACCACACCATGAGCGATATGGAGAAATTGAAAAACTTTGGCCGAAAGATTTCACTTCAACGATATGAAAATGAACCAAAAACAACTATTTAATATCACTTTCTAACAGTCATTTATTTTAAAAAATGTCATTCTGTGTTTCGACATAGGAATAGACTGTTCTCGATAGCTTTTCAAATTCTGACATACATACGGTTTTGCACTGAAAATTCTTATGTTTCGAAGAAAAGACAATGTAAGTTGATGGTTTTAGGTACTTAGATATTGGGCATTTAGCCACTGCGTATTCTGGGTACTTAGATAACTAGGCATTTTGGGTGTTTAGGTATTTTAGGTATGTTTCAGCAATTCCTATTAGGCAACGTTCCAAAATACAAGGAAAATATTTTCAGCAAACTCTTATGCTCTTCGGCAAAGATAAATCGAAATTATTCACTTCAATAAAGTGCTTGATAGAAACGCGAAAAAGTGTCTGATAGTGACAGTGGGGCGGTACTAACTACTGAAATGCTCCAAATTGACACTTATTAGAGGATTAATGAATTTTGAGATTTTAAGCAACTCATGCATCATTCTTCTAGTGCACTTTCAGTTTGCACTGTGATATTCAAAGCATAAGCTTCTATGCAAAAAATGTTGCCACATTACATTAACGCCTATTTTTTTAAACAAATTCAACACGATCAATCGCTAAATATATAACAGAGGAAATATTGTTTTCTTACAAGAAATAATGCGAACAATAAAATAAATGCGAAGAGAAATAATTTGCGTCTGTTCAAATATGATACCCTCTGTTCGAATCGAAAAAAAATAAACATTGAAAAAGGCAGCTCTGAATAATTCTTTCATTTAGAACAGTAATGATGGAATCGGCAATTTTCTGTTTCACTTTCAGTCGGTCATATGTAAGCTTCTTTTTTTCATTCATAAAAAAATTTCGAGAAATGCCGCTAGTAAATTACTCAGTGTCGAAATTCGGTCTAAATCCTCCAATGCCAACATGTCACCTTGTATCAGTGGCATTTCTAAATAACATTATTCTACGAAAATTAGGCCTGAGCAAAACGCGATCTTGGCTCTCGCCTGTCATGTCAGTGGTTGGAGCCACGCTTGCCATCACTCAAATGAACGCAGTTTCCTGCGTTTTGTCCTTTTGATAGAAACAGAAATCCCCACCCTCTTAAACGACAACAGCTGCGCAATTGATTTTTTTTAATGCTTATTAATAGATGTTTTAACTATGGATATTCGTTCTATAACATCTAAGAAATTACTCAGCCTATAAAATTTTATGACACGCGATTTTCTTGGCTGCCCATCAAATTTTTCCCGGGCAAAACGTACCTGTCGCAAGCAAGTTCGACTTCGAATAACTTCAGCACCTTTTTAACAGTCACGTACTAATAACTATGGTACTGAAAAATAAAAAGATGAGAACAATTTATGAAAATGGCTTGCCACAAGTTCAATTTTTGCTGCGCTGTTAAATGATGAAGAAGATGCGATTCGTTTGCGAAAACGTGAAACCATTAAAGGAAATTCAGAAAATATAAGTGACCTTTGATGAGGGTTCATCTAGCCTGAAAAAAAAAACATTCGATATTACTCATCGCACCGCTGGTCACCTGAACAAGTATGTACGAGCATGAGAGCCGAGTGACTATTGTGCAAATGCGTTCACTTGTTTATGCGCTCGCTTCGATACAACTGTTTCCGAGAATGAGCAGCATCGCCTAGCGAACACGTGGAATCGAATTTTGCGAGACTGCTCAAATGCAAATTTCGATTTTTTTGATCTGTCTCCAAAGTCGAGCGAACAATAACGCGTACTTTGTGGCTGAAGAAGCAACAAACGCACGTGAATATCAACCACGCACACACACGCACAAACACACATAAACACATGCACACGTACGCGTGCTGTGTGCGTATAAACATGCACGCTTGTGCGCATACGCATACGAACACCTGAACACAGGCGTCCATACACAATAAGCAGACATATTAGCACAACACGCGCACACGCACACTTGCACGCAGACACACGTACGTATACATACGTATACACGCATCGCACACACATGCGTGCATCCATGCAGGCAAATGCACGCATACAAACGCACGCGCACGTAATCACACGGACGGTGCATGTGCAAACGCACAGGTGTGCGATCATAAATTCGACTGCACGCTTGCGCCCCGAAATATGTCTGCTAGATGAAACTAAGGGCAATTTAGTTTCTTGCTTGGATCAGCTGCATGCACAGATAGTTTCATGCTGATCCGCGTGAAAATGAGTGCCTGCTTTAAGTCGGAGAATTTCGGAGCCAATAATGCGCTAATTCACATTAATACTGCATGTTCAGCTGGTTTGAGATACTTGGATAGTTGTTAATGGTACTGCCGTTGAGATCTTTTGCCCACTGATAAAGTGATAACAGACAACTGACAAGCGATAACTTGTCAATCGATGAGATCACGAAGATAACGCGATATCCGTTTCCAAATTTTCGAACAGCGAAAACCGACAAAGTAAACAACTATCGCGATAGGCTCGCCGACCAAATTGTAACTCTGCTTTCATACTGATCTCAGTCTTTGGCACTGATAGATATTTCCGATGTATTCAGCGAACAATCGCATGCATGAAAATCGAACTTAAAGATTTTACAGTCGGTTATACGGTAAGTGAAATGCCACTTAAAGTTTTTAAACTACAAGACGTATTGAGTTGTACAACTTACTAGCTGAGCAAGCTGAATTTATGCATTTTAAGCTTTTTTGTGGAGTATGTCAGCGATGCGCACATACATCGTGACTCGTTTTGCTATGCAAAGCTTAATGCAAAAAGTCAGAATAGGCAGTAAGATTTACACAGCTGAGTGTTTAAAACACTTGAGAAGAGGATCACCGATCGACTGCAGGGAAAATTTTACTTGCAGATATGAACAAAGCTCGCAACTCATGAAGAAAATCCGTAAGAATATCAGTGATAGTGAAACTGGGTTGAACCATTTGGAACTTAATTGTGGATATATATATATATATATATATATATATATATATATATATATATATATATATATATATATATATATATATATATATATAGAGAGAGAGAGAGAGAGAGAGAGATAGATAGAGATAGAGAGAGCATGCGAACATTGTATATTTGGAACAAAGTTCGGAAGCAAAGGTTGTTTAGGTTGCACTATAAAGTCACTGTGGCAATTCACAGCTATCTGAATTTGTCACTTTATGACGTACAACATTCTTTTCGTAGCATCTGTACTACAGTGTACGTCCTCGATCTGTACGAAGAAATGCACTTCCAAGACTTTCGTACTTGTAAAGTGCAAAAAAACAGAAGAAAAAAGCGCCGATTCATAACGCTTCAGAATGCCCATTCGAACGCCGTCTTGCGGTGTGAATTTTTGCAGACAGAAGATTTCTTTTTGCTAGACCACCTTTATCATATGCAGAATGTTCAAAGAAAGGCAACATGTGAGCAAAGGTAATATGGAGATTGTTGCGTGCAACAACGCAAAACTATGCTTTCCTCTAGTGAATTACACTAATAATAATTCAATTAATTTGCGGCTAATAACGCTGACGCGAGGCGACATTTTCTCTGAGATGCATAGCAGTGCTGTTTTTGTGACAGAAATAATTAAATCGAAATTCACTAGACGATACATCCAGCGATAACGTGTTTTTAGATCGTAAATAACCCTCTCTATGTTTGAAAGCTGCTGAAGCGATCAAATAATGAGCTCTTCATGGCGATTTTCATTTATTATTTTCAACGAAACGTACACAACTCACACGTATATGAACTACGTATATATATATATATATATATATATATATATATATATATATATATATATATATATATATATATATATATATATATATATATATATATATATATATATATATATATATATATATATATATATATATATATATATATATATATATATATATATATATATATATATATATATATGATCTCTATGATTCGACACATCTCTAAAGGAACACTATTTGCTTTCCTCGCCATTATAAGAAACACAAAAAGAGCAACATACATATCCTCCATCAGCAGTATCCACATCATTTACGCAACAACCCTATGTTACTGAAGCGGTAAATGTGTATTTGAGTATTTGCAAATTGAATTTCACTTGTGCTTCATTCCGTGTTAAGACATTATCGATGCGTTGCTGAAAACAACATAAACAACTTGTTGTGTTGATCTTCAAGCTGAAACACTCATTTTGCCTCTGTCGTGAAGTTTTCATCATAAACTTGCCAAAACGTTGGTGAATTTGAAGTCACTTATCTACCTCTGTGAGCTGTCTGCCACTCCACTTGTCCTTTTGTTACCTTCTCATACTATTCCTTCTGTTTTCACTGGTCAGATAAACTTGGCGAGAAAGGTTGAAGAATCGTGACTTGATGGATGCTGGTGCGAAAACCAGAAAAAAAGCAAAGATCGCTTTCAGTGACAATGAGACTATTCTCAGCTTGAGTTCTTGAACGAGTCTGAGTGAGCACTTTTACGTGGTGGGTCGGTCGTTGCCTAAACGGGAGTTTCTTGTCTTGTGCAATCCCACTAGTAGCAAAGTCTCCCGTTAAGATTCTAGTGAAGAGGCTACATCACCAGGCCATGAGATCCAAGCAGATATACTTTTGTGGTTGCAAGCAATTTTAAAATTGCCGAGTTTGCATTCTAACACAGCTTACAGATTCTGTGCGTTTAGCGTTCGATTCAAACTCCATTAAAAGAGATGCTGTCCTCCGAAATCAAAATCCATAAATAGATTTCCTCAGTAAGAAAGACTTTCATTGCACTTATTGTTTTTAAATTAAAACTATATAAGAACACACTCTCGGAAATGGAAAGAGAATATTAAACAAACGAAAATTCATCTTTGTCACCTACTGATTGGGTATTTTTTATTTATTTTCATATGCAAATAGTGCTCAAAAATAAAAGTACAAATTTTGTTGGCAAAGTTTTCATCATGCGCGAAAAATAACGAACGATGAGTTGTACTAGATGAACAGAAGAAAGTCGGATTTTGGCTCATATCAGCTTAGTTATGAAAGCGCAAACTGTCGCTCTAAATTCTCGCATAATTTGTTCGAATTAATCAATAAAGTATAATAATAGATGATAATTTCTGCATTAGTCTACTACTGCTCGCTCGCAAAATTCGTTAATGATTTGTTCTCAATTTCTGCTGCATTTGAGAACTAATCGAATCTAAGCTTATGTTCAGTTCTCTCATGCTCGCAGTGATAATCTCCGCACTCTAAATCCCGCTTACTAAAATTTTTCATATAATACGTAGTGAATAACTCCAAAAGCGGAGTAGTTTCTTTAAGACCTTAACCATTGGCGTGTGTTATGTCTCTTTTGCTCTATTATACGCTTCAAAGACAGAAAAGAAATGCAAATCCAATGCAAATTACCAACAATTACCAAGTAAATTTTCAATTACGTGGCACGTGCAAGCAGTGGCACAACTTAAAATTAAAGATGACGAATCAAACAATAATAACATAGCAAGAGACAAGCATGAAGTATCGATCATACAGTCTGTTATTCCTCCCAGCAAAACATCGCTCGCTATTTTTTGCATATATGCAAATTTCAAATGCACGCACAAAACAACTTCTCTCTCACATTAATGAAATGATTTTTGAACGCAATAATTTCTTTGTTCCATTTCCGTCGAATTTTATGAAAAAAAAAAACACAAATAGCGAAACCGCTCGGCGTGATTTTACTAGCATGTCCAGTGAAGAAGAGTGATAGAAAGAGAAGTGAGTGATCCAAACGGATAACAAGTAATGGAGAGCGCACAGCGAACAAATGAAGTATACAAACGTTGGGTATATGCTATTGAGGGAGAATGAGCGAGTGCCATAATACAGAGATCGCCCCGGCGGCGTGTTGCCGGCCCGGCCGGGACGCGGAACGCATTAGGAATTCTCGAACGAAATGCATTTCGATTGAAATAGGGGCGTGCCCAAGCGGACACGCCGCAATAAATTTCACTCTATATAAATATGTGAAACTCGCCGCCTCTCCTTCTCTCATCTGCCCTCTTCTAGTAAGCATCCGCTGAATCTAGAATGGTAGACAACGAAATTTTGAACTTTAGCCTTCCATCAGATCCAATATCGCATTTTTTTCCAGCCGTAGAACTGACTCACTCAGCCAACTGGATAATCTGTATAAGAATGTAGCTGATTTGAGACGAAGTACGAAAAAAATTCCGCCACTGCCTTTTGACTGGTAAATGGGCTCGGAAGCGACAACTTTCAGGGCAACGTATATTCCAAGTGCATTAACTAAACGGAAGTTGAAGCACATAACAAAAGCGACCATATATTACTTTTCTTATGCATTCATTTTCAATTACAGGTACGCCATTACGAGATCAGTGTTGGAATTTACCAAACATAGAAGCTATAGTTAGTCGATTATAAAACCTCTATAAATAACCGGTATAGTGCCATATTGCATTATACTGGGCAAAGTTTTATCCACCATCTTATATTTCATTCCTACAGCATATTTTACTTTACTTCCGAATATGTCTTTCAGATTGCGTTATACTGTGCCAAACTAGTCTCACCAAGTTTAACTTCCGAATTGGCCGTTCTATCTGAAGCACATAGCATCTAGTTTTAAAGAAAGATGAGTCTTCATTATGCTTTGAATAGCAGCTCTAAAGGAAGCTAGAAGATGCAAGCAGCAGTGGCTTCAAGACGATTAAAATTCCATTATTTTTAGCTTTTGTTCAACTCAACGCAATGACAGCATCAATTTGCTTTGTTTGTTTACGGAAGCAATTTATTATGTAGCAGCATGTGAAGCACGCAAATGTTATCAAGTCCTCAAGCCAAAAGGTGCTGTTAGATCCTAAAAGTGCGAGCAATACTAGTTACTCAAGTCAGGACAGTTCAGTTCCAGAATGCTTTAAAGCAACAATCGAGGACTTCGAGTCATCATTTACAAAAACATCTGAAACGTGGTGAATATATTTGCTGAGGCGACGGATAACCGTGAGAGATATCACAATATCTTTTGCACCTTTGCCATTCTTCCATTAATGACCTCATATTTTCCAGTATTGCCTCTAGCTCACTCGTGCCGATTCAAAATAGTTGCAGCGATAGCACCCTCAGTCCCATCGGTTTCTGCAGTGGTGAGAGGCAAGAATAGGCGACTACAGGTTTGTTTGTCAATGAATCTAGTAGATGCGTTGCTACAGTAAAACAGAAGTTTCACCAGCTCCAACTACATGAAAAAGCTAATCGCCTCGAAGTGGCCACTTCACGTTTAGTTGCAGTCATCATTTAACAACATGATATCTTCCAGCATAAATAACTGCACGATAGCTAGCTGCAACCGCATTAGAAGTAAGATAGACTAACTAACAGTAGCAGAAAATACGACATAAGAGTTAAAATCAACAAGATCGAACTCGAAACTATATTGCCTGAAAAACCTGCTTGAAGCGATAGTTGAATTCTAAGATCAACCAAGAATTCCTGCGTTTATAAGCACCTCAATCACTTCAATGAGATGCTGCATGAGTTAATATTAGCGGGCAATGCTTCATTTCCTAGCTTTGTGACAAACGAAGTTTTGTGACCAGTTTGCTGCATAAATTATTGCAAGAAATGAAGTGAAAAAACTACAAGTTACTCAAAAAATTCAGCACTTCTTTCGAGTTTTCACTGAAGTTTTGGTAAAGGTTAATTACTCCTGTGGGATTTAAAAGAAAAAAACTGCAAGTATTTAGTAATACCCGAAGGGAACAGACATCCTCGGAGAAATTAGCGTAGCTCCTTTCAAGAACTTTAAGCTTATTAAGAACTAGCGTCGGAAGATTCGATATGAGCAACCTGAATATTATGCTCAATTTAAGTGATTTTTTCTAGAACTCCTACAAACTTTCTCGTAATAAATTAAGAATATAGTCGAATTGAGTGATTTACCCAGATTGCTCATTCAAACTAACGATGCAAAAGAACCGACTTACAAATGAAGCATTGAGAAAATCCACTACCACTTTTCATGATAGAATATATTTGTGATAATGCTTTAATGACTAAATTTAGAGAAAATTTTGCATGAAATTCAATAACGAAAAATTATGCAATAAAAAGTGATGAAAAAATGAAGAACTAAAATTGGATATAGTGAGCAAATGAAAGCAATTCGCCAATTATGGAGCTGCTACGAGAATTTTGTCGCCAACGAATGCGATATCAGTTTTCGTAAAATTTTGTGCACTCATTTCGCCGCTTTCAGTTTTCTCTGTTTGCACATTATTTCAAATTCCAAACAAATTGGGCGATGCAATGCTCTCGTATTACAGTCTGAGTGAAGCGATGACGATGACGAGAGGGCATCGTTGAGGCGCAGCTCGAGTGGCGACGGTTATTAGCGTTGAACAGCTAGCCACAATAGTTATACTCAAATGCAACACATCTAATTACGATTGTCCACACTCGACGACTTATTTATATGCTGAATATACCCATGCAAAGAGCAAGAAGCAATCAACAATATGTGCCCTATTGGAACCCCTAAAGCTAAGATTTCAGTCAAAGGAAAAGGAGAAGAGACAATTGTAGTATTGGAAAAGCATTGAGAAGGATGTATTCATCAGAAGTTGTATTATGTTGGCTTCTGAAAAGTGGGTGGAGAACAGCAAGTACCCGACTCCCATAAGAACTCTTGCACATGTATACACTTGTGCATATATATATATATATATATATATATATATATATATATATATATATATATATATATATATATATATATATATATATATATATATATATATATATATATATATATATATATATATATATATATATATATATATATATATATATATATATATCAGCAGTGATTAAGGTCAGCGCTGTCTAACGGATGCAAAGCAGTGCTCACATTTATTGCTGGAAAACCATACTTCGCATAAGTTGACACTCATATGTCACTTACCATCAGAAATTTCATTTCATCTAAAAAAAAAACAAACTTTCAATCACAGCTGATGATGAAGAAAGAAAGCGCTCGTAATATTGCTTTATATGAACTGACACTAAAAGAGAGTAGGATGTTATGCGCACAACATAACGGAATGTGCTTACATAGGCGGCGTTAACTGCAGAGTATTGCAACAGGAAAACTATCCTCTGAAATTGTTTCCTTACAACAAAACTTCAAAGTGAATTCTCGTTCATTTAGCATAATGCGGAAATGCACAAAATGATTTAGAACGAAGGCTGATCCTGTCACACGTTTAAATTGTGATGGCCTTTGAAAAACGATAAAAAATTAAACTGGCTTAGTCACTTTGTTTGGTCAATGCAAAAAGAAATCAGTTTTCTTTTTTTTTGCGGGGGCTGTGCCAAAAGAATTCCGAACGACCGTCATAAACAACGGATTATGAATACGTCAAATGTTGCGTGATCGCTGCAATCCACGTCATTATTCGCAATAACTGCCACGAAGCATTGCGAATCTTGTCCGCTATATGAGTATCACGTTACTAATATCAAATGCTCCTGACCTATTTCCTGAAATTAAAAGTATGTCTTTGCGTACACCGGGTACTCTTGTCCTACTCCCTGAACTTAAAAGTCTTTGCATGTACCAGTTACTCTTGATCTACTTCCTGAAATTAAAAGTAAATATTTACATTTCATGAATTTTCGGGAATAGAAATGAGGCTCCCTAAAATTCGCTGCAATTCAACGATAACGTATGCCTAACAAAATCAAAGGAATAACTGCAATGAATAATCAGAGCAGTACAACAATAATGAGCACACTACCTTCGTAAGAGAACGAAGTAAACTAATGTTTTTGCGGTGAAGGACCACCCAATGCGATCCCTACAATAACCAATGATGAAGCTGAGTGCAGCCTCCACATAGTGGGACAATGATTTCTCAAATTGGAGTTCTCCAGCTTTCATAGTTCATCGGATTCAACTCACAATTACAAATACTGTAAGACAACTTTAAGCTGTGATCTACTCTCACCAGACAAGCCAAGACGTCAAAAGGCGCCTATTAGAAACGGAGGGACATGAATTTTAAAAAAATTGGCTTTCTTTGTCATGGAACACGGGATGAGGGGAGGGAGAGTGAAGATGACGGGAGTGGGAGAGAAGCCTAAGGCATCTTTGATTCGGTAATCAGTATACAGATAATCTGCCAATACATCTACACACCCATGAATAAATGGAATGCCACTTTAAGGGGCATGAAGAAGGAAGGGGGGGGGGGGGGGAGTGCTTTAATAACTTTGATTCTTTAAATTGCTTAAACAGCATCAATCAGGGTGTTGATTGAAACACTGGATAAGTGAAAGAGAATAAAAAAGATTTTGATGAGACAAGGAAATGACCAAAAGCTAGGCAAAACAAGCATGCTCAGTATGTGAAATAATATACAATCATAAAAAATAGCGGGTTCGTCAATTTTTAAGAAGTGCTGAACGGCATTATAAAATATGCCGCTAACTTTTATAAGCAGGGCATATTGTACCGGTGGTGAATTTCTTGAAGTACTTGCATTAAAAGCCACTGATTTCATGGTCAAGCACTGAAAGAATGCTATATGGTATAGTAAGGCACCAATAATATGAGCTAAAAGAGCAATAGACCCATTTTGAGTAAAATTGCATATCACTCATAATTGGCTCTATGAGAGAAAGTAAAGATATGGATACGAAGAGATATTGAAGATTGCGGTTGAGAAAACCTCAGCATCTTTGCTATAGCTACATGAGGACATCGAAAAGCAAGCTTTGGATTGATTGAAACAGTTACTGACTGTGAGCTTCTTCCACTGAAAAATGAAAGAAAAAAAGGTGAGAACTTGAAAAAGACTGAAAGCAACATTTTTCATTATGACAAGCAGAATTGAATTGGACAGATGATATAAAAATCACAAAGTGAGGCACAAAGGCAATCAAAGAATAAACGTTTACAACGAGATTGATTCGACACAGATATTTTAAAAAAGAAGAAAAGTTCTCTCGCTGGGAACAGAAGTAGACTAAGAGAGGAAAAGAAGTGTCTTTTGATTACTGAATTTATATTTTAACTTCGACATAAAGTCGCTCTAGCAGCATTATGTCTACAGAGTTTCTGTCAAGAAAAATCGCCAAATGCTCATGGCAAAAGAGTAGTGTTTTACTCCTCATGTTGAGGAGGCTCTTCTTTTGAACACCAATTCTAAAGTCTCTTTGCTATCTTTTTAAATTCTCACCATCCGCTTCAAGTTTCATATCCAATAGGGAATAAAAGCAAAACAGTGTGGAAAACTATTGTTCTGAAAAATTAAAGCTATTAAATTCGTTCACATTTCACAAGAAAACTATTATATACTTCGACGCATTGGCTTGAATGAGTAGAGAGAGCGAAATATACCTCTCCCTTTCCATTTCTCTCTCTCTCTCTCTCTTCTATATCTCTATATATATATATATATATATATATATATATATATATATATATATATATATATATATATATATATATATATATATATATATATTATATATATTGTTTTTTAAACTTTTTTATAGAGAAAGACGATGATATAAGAACCTAAAATTTAAAGATAGCATTGATGGGCCGATGTTGGAAGATGATATGTTAAGACTGTAGGAATAAGAAATGGATAAAATGCCTATGCGAATAAAATGTGACCACGTTTCGGCTCTTATCCGTTGACGTGTGCACCTGAGTTATCCGCGGGCCATCGTCACAACGAAACGCATAACCCTGTTAGTACAGGGAAATAAGATAGACATTATAATCATAAGTTGAGAAGAGGATAAAGAAGAGAAGAAACATACAAGTATGTAGATAAAATGTCTGTTATGAATGCATAATAAACAAGAAATTCATGAAATATGGAGCCTACCTCGTCACTGCTATCCTTTTTCCTTCTTTTTTCCACTTTATTGCCGCTGTTTGAGAGTTTAAATTAGGCCCTCTTTTATTGTCGTTTTCCATTTTAAAACTACAAAAAGTTTTATCCTAAATCGCAAATAAGAGCTACGTAAGCAGAGTATAGCTAGGTAGTAAATATAAACGCGCAGAAAATGTCGGATGATATCAGGAAATAATGAAATCACCGTTCAACAAACTTTACATCTATATACACATTTAACTAGTAAATAACGAAAAACTACTCTACAAGTTTATAATGTTGTATGTTAATAATTCAATAGGTATTGGAATAAATAAAATGTGGTGCTAAATATATAGGCTGAAGGAAACGTATGAGAATGCTTCTAACATAAGAAATTTAGATTGAAAACGCGACATGTAATATGTGGTGAAAAGCATAAGATGATATACGTAATTACCAAAGAAACGAGTTATAAACTAAAAAACTTTAATAAAAAGAGAATCCAAATGCTAAGGATTTTGAAATGGAGATAGTCTTAACCACTGTGGTTTGTCCAAATGTATTCAGGAAAACACTCAAAACTACAAAGGAATATCAAAATAAAATAAAACTTTTCGCATTCCAATCGTGCTGTTTGCAACGTAAACATAAAATACCAATAATCACGCGTTATCGATAAACGAAAACATATATGTTGAGGTGAACACTGTTAAAATATCGACCTATGTAGATCAATATTTATATACAATATGCTGACTATCGAATGCATCAACTCAAGAAAATGACACTGAGAATCAATAAAACTGTGATCTCCCATATCAATGCACCAAAATAAATAAAAGTTTATGGAATTGTATGTGTGTTATATATAAATATAAATATAAATACAAATATAAATAAATATATATATATATATATATTTATTTATTTATTTATTTATTTATTTATTTATTCCTCCTTAAAGTAATAATAATTCCTCCTTCTTAAATCCTTAGATGTGTCAATAATATGTAGGTAAGGTGAGAACGGATATTCCCTTTAGTTGGCAGAATAGGAAGCAGCAGTTACTAAAGTGCATGAAACATTTCATTAATTAAACTTTTAATACTTTGCGTACTAGGATAGGCAAACTGGTTTACTAATTAATGCCTTAAATAGATATTTTTCCATTAGTATAACATATAGACCTTTCTCTTCATAACTTTTAAGTAGACCTTTACATTCATTAATGGAATCTGTCCTAATTGAACATATTTTGCTAAATCGGAAGACCTGAGAAATTATAAGGTTTTTCTGTATGAACGCCGGGATATTACTGTCTAATTGAGTATACTTGTTCACTGCAAAATTAAATTCTTCCGTCTTATCATACGCGTTTGAAATGACACCTTTGCAGGTAACAGTTAAGTTTAAGTCCAAAAAATTAGCTTTGTTACCGATGTTATGTGATTTCAATCTGCAATGAGTCTCCGTAAATTATTTTAGCAATACTATGAAAATTTTCAGTATTAAATATTAATCATCAGTATACCTACAACAAATAGCATTAAACGGGAATATATGAATGAATGAATGAATATATATATATATATATATATATATATATATATATATATATATATATATATATATATATATATATATATATATATATATATATATATATATATATATATATATATATATATATATATATATATAGATCTAACATACGAAAGCTGCATATTGTAGAAGCTTAACTATTGTGTTAAAAGACAATGGCTATCTATAGTGTGGGAAATTTTTCTCGATTTAAAATTCGGTGAGCCGTACAACACAAGCGGTTATGCATTGAGGCGGAATTAGGCTCGACTAATCGCACATGAGCAGATCTATCTCAATTAAGCGGAGTGATTTTGCAACGCGTTGATTGTATGGTTATTAGACGCTTTGTGGCCGTAGTATGGCCAAAGCGCTGACCAGTGCGCATATTTCAGCATAATGCTTAGTCATAAATCATCACTGAGTTGAATTTTAGTTTGAAATAGGCGACCACCATTACGCCAAACGTCATCTACTCTTTCATTGTTTTCCTCGAGCCTGTAAACGATAGTAGACACATTTGAAAATGTGATACATAAGTCGACAAATAATTTTGCTTTTTGTCAGCAAAAAGAATAACGACACTAAATTTGAACGCTTAACAAAAGCCGACAAACCATACACCTACGCAATTATCAACCAGGTTTTAACACTGATTACATCACATTTTTACCTGCAGGACTTTTGCTTTAAAAATTGGAGAGAATTATTAGCAATAAGCTGGTGAGATTTGTGGAAAAAGGAACCTAAAGAATTCTCAGGTATTTAAGAGATGATAATTTGAAAAGTTTATTTCCCAATATTTCCATTACATTCGAGAGATGGTTTTATTACCTTTATTCCCTTGTTGACTTTTCGGTTTTTATTACTTTTATTGCTTTTATTAATTGTAAATTCTTTATGCCCACAGGAAAAAACAATAAAACTGAAGAGTGGAGAAAATTCTACACAAATCTGAATATGACCGCTATGTACGGACGAACCGAAAGCAAAAATGTGGTGTGATGGACGCTTAAGCCATGCGCCATCTGGGAGTGTCGTTCATTTTGTTAAGTTAAATTTAGTTTTTGGAGAAGCATTACGCCTCGGGCAAATTTTCCACTCAGCAAGCGCAAGAGCAAAACTCAATTTTTCGATTTTTCAAAGCGACAACCCGCCACGCCTTCGGCCTTTTCGGCACTCAGTCCCCCTCCTCTCGGCTACATGAAACAACTCATGCGATACATTAAATGTAAAAACTCAATTACTGCGCCCAAAAATTCTTTCAACATCAGAGTAAACACAATTTTCTTCGAATTCCGAATACCTCACATCTCTCGATTGTAAGGAAACATAGCGTCTACACTATTCACCTAATACAACTAATGTTACCTGATCATTTCTATGACGAATTTGCAAATTTGATCGAATTTCATATGCAATTATATTGATCAGCTAAAGTACTTATTCGAGAACGGCGAAAGAATATGCTCGTAAACTTTGAATTATCTTAGATAAGTAAGCCCGTATTCCATCCCGCAAATCAGATTCCCTTCAAATATATGAGTTTTCCATTCATTATTCGTTTAGATGAAGTAAACAACATTTTCTGGTTATAGAAGCCTTTACTCAAATTTCTACCTATCTGCACATGAGTCTACCGGGAAATTCCAACTGGCCGTGCAAAGAAAGGTAGCAACTGCCAAAATTTGTTGGCATAATTCATCGCTCATTGGATTGATTTATTTAAGTTTGCAATAAGGCATTTTGAACAGTGCAAAACGATATTAAGTTATTCATATTAGTGCATCTCATTCATCTAATCGAAACGCCATTATGAGAAATCTTGCAAACAATTTCGAGATAGAGCGGAGGTGGAAGGGAGAAGGTGAACAACTGAAAAACAGTTAAATGGAAGCATTTTCAAGGTAGTCGGTAAAAAAATGTCTAACCACATAAATAAACTGATAATTATTTATCGAAAAGCGACTATAACTCAATTAGGAAGTAATTAAAATATCACCATATTATAAAGGTTTAATATAACATCTAATTTCTTTGCCGTTAAAAAATAAAACGGTGTTTTATGATGACTTTCAAGAGCGCCCTGCACGCAGAACGTTTGTCACGGAGAAAAATCGGTTAATCCGAAAAAAAAAGTATCAAATTTTAATGATTATAGCTAAACTGAAGATAGACCAATTAAGAACGTAACACTCATAGACAAGATTAAAATGCCGTGAGAAGAATTGTATTTTCGGAGTCGCTAGACAGATATAGGAGATGCATTTCTGATTTGAACGTAAGTTCAGCTAACCAAAACTCATGCAGGATATGGATCCAATCTGCACTAGCCATCCAGCTAAAGAACGACCTCATCATTTGCAAACCTCATGACCTCATTCTAGTTTTTATTCAAATGACCGAAATTCAACGTCTGTTCAAAAGTTTATTCAAATTCAAATATTCTTACATTTACTCTGTTCAGACGAAAAGAGCGAAGAAAGAAATACTGAATGATGTGGTTGAAGAATTTAAGCTGATGCTTGACAGTGGGGAAATTAACGCACAAAAGAATAAAATATATTAAAAAAGAATATAAGCTCGCACATAGATCCAACTTTTGCCAACTGCATCAGTAGGCCATGCGGAGGAAGGAACGTGTTTAAAGCTGAACTCTTCCTCCCGTACTAATTGAAATCACAAAACTCTCGTATAGTTCTGCATGCTTTAAAAAACATAGAAGAGAAATAACTTGGCTTGACCAATTCTGCGATCTGCAAACGAAACTTTCAGAGATTTAAGAGTAATATAAAGTAAAAAAATAGTCATCGTTTGTCATCAAGATAGCTCATTTGCGCAATACTTGGAAAAACTCATGTAAGTGGGTGTGACCTCATGGTCAGAAGGAATGCTACATGAAAAAAAAAAGATTACAGAGATATTGGAGAAAAGAAATCGAGCCCTCCCCAGCTTGGCTATCCGATGAGTGGCTTCATTCGCGACAATGAGCGCATGTTAAAAAGTTACAAAGAGTGGGCGGGGTTTCTGGCAGCTTCATGAAGAATTTGCGCTCTTTGAGGCGAAGCGCGCCAAAATCGAAAAATGAATGCTTAATTTAATGTTTTTTGTTTGCCGTCCGATCATTCTAGCATTAGGCGAGTGGGGCAGAAGCGAGTCCTAGTTGACGAGCCGAACAGCCAATAAACAACTTACTCACTCATGAGAGCTTCTCAAATGAACTTCGATTACTTATGCATAATCACATACGTATCACTAAGATGTCCTCCTTGAAATATTCCACAAATTGTATCGCTCAATCGTTTGAACTTGAAAAACCTTCGAGTTTGGAGGAGTAACAAAAAATAGACTCAACACATGAAATTTTCATCGTAATCCGATGCTTAGCCGCTTTGGTCAGCGCTCAAATTTGAATATGTGCTCCGAACGAGCCCGAATGATCAAGCAACAAACTTTCAAAAATTAGCAAAATCAGTGCGTGAATATGCTCATAACCACACTGATCATTCTGCACTAATTTTCCATTCCTTTGATATGTACTTGAACCTTTTCCATTCAGTATCCAAGCATTTTAGTTGAGCTGATTATTGTAACACCTATCGAAATCCATTCCAGTTAGCCCTTGGTTCAAGACGAGTACCAAATGCAACTATTCCATCTGAGTCCTGAACGACGAAGCACATATTCAAACTTCATTTCCTTATTAAGATACCTTAGAAAGAGTGAAGACGCTTCATAGACTGCTGCTCACGCTAGCTAAGCCAAATCGAAAACAGCCATATTAGTCGAACAAACGCTTTACAAATTGGATAAAAGACGAGTTTAGGACTCACACTGAACACATCATTCGCCCATCTTACCTTAATTAAAGAGCTTACTTATCATGTGATGCGAAGACTACGAAGTAAAATGGCTCGGTGTTTATGTTCACCACGATGGCGAACAGATACAGCAACAACCACATGCCAAGGAACTGCAAAATACGATTGCTACTGTAGCGCGAAAACCATAAGCAACACTATCACATACTCATAGGGTGAAAAAGTTGGACTCATAGCCATACACGAGCACATCACTGTGGCCCCTCATCAAAGATTTGCCATAAGCAGCCAACACTACCTACACCAAATTGCCGTGCAGTAAATGAAACTGGCACCAAGTATTTAATCACACCTTTTTAAGCGGATGCTTATAAGTGAATAACGGTGAACTACGCTACTAATGTATCACGCTTTCTGCGTTTCCCACCCTGATTAGTTGGTGAACGTTGACACACGAAAATATTCGCGACCTGAGGCTACAATAACACCAAGATGAGCTCAGAACAGTAGCCAAAACTTCATTTCATCGGAGTTGATGAGGAGGGATAAAGAGGGAAGGAACTTGGGCGGATTTCTAGTTCAAGCCATATATTGAGGAAAAAATATTGTTGAAATTTTGTTTCCTATTTAAATAAAGAGAAATCATTTTTCCTCCTTTTCCGAGCCCATCTCAATCAGTAATTTGATTTATGAGCCCTCTCCCTTATGAAAAAAAAAATTTTTTTTTAATAAGCAATGCACCATATAAACCTTACAAGCATTGGTGATTAATTGAATTCGGCAACATCTCTCCACTCAAAATGCTTTTCGAGCGCAATTTGCTTTATTTAAAAAGCACCACATTGTAGCACTAAACATTTTCTAAAACATTCTAGCCGGCTCTTATAGGTGTATTACGACGAGAAACTGGAGCAAGTGAAATTGAAACAAATAAAATGAAGTTGATAAGAAACTTTATGAAAACTTTTTTACTAGGACGTATAATAAAAAGAATAATAAAAGTCAATCAGTGAATTATAAGAGAATTTACTGTTGTTCTTCTCAACCCAAAAATTAGAAAAAAAAATTGATGATATGGATCTGATCAGATAAAATGAGCGAAACAGTTGAAAATTGTTTTTAAATATGATTGCTCCTTCTTGAAATTTCCACTAGACTTCGAAAAAATGGTGTCTTCTGAAATTCCAGCGCAAGGATTTCACTTGGAGCAAATGTTTGATACGTTCAGGCAAACGAAACAAGCTGAAATCTTTGGTGCCGTCTTCCACTATTCGAAGTCATTTAGCCTCTCCCTTCTACCTCTGTAACTTTCATTCACAAATGGATGATGATTCCGTGGGTGATAATTTCGTGATTTCAGCTTTTCTTTGCATCAGAGAATACTAGACTTCAACCTATCCGTCTATCTCTAGATGAGCCAGCTAACTCTTATTTGCTATGCAGACGTTAAATTTGGACTGGTAAGAAGAACAGCTTTATATTCAAGGCTTACATTTGTGTGCAACCGAATGAATAGTCTCCATTGAGATATCTAAGCTGCTTACGTCCACTAAAAGCAAAAGATATTTGAAGCCTCGCTCAGCTTTTGCGTTTAAATCACTAACTAGCAAATACTTTATTTTAGAACATCAAACAGCTGGCATCTCTTTCATCATTTTAAATTACTAGGTGAGTTGAGCTGAAATACGAGGAATCTCCTCAGCGATTTAACTACAAAATTTGCTCATGTTGCATAAAATCTCAACCATATACATGAGATGGTTATAAGCATTTCATTGGTTATTGATTCATTTCCTATCGGTTATCATTTCAAATGTCGATCAATTAATCATACAGGAAACAACTTATCAAACCTATGTTGGAAATACGAGAAATTGGTGCTAGAGTCAAGCAGTGAATGACATTATTTCGAAAATTAAGAAACGAACCAAAGCGCGGGAATGAATTCGATTTAAGCGCATCGAGCGGTGTGCTTAAATCGATTAAATGAGTTAAAAGTACACTCAGAGAAGCAATACGAGTGGCACGACTGCAATCAGCTGAAAAGAAGCGACCACCTTTTACGCACTCCCCATATGCCATCTAAAGCGCTGAAATTTTTAATATATTCCACACTTGATAAGATATATTTCAATGTATCTATTTCCGACGTTATAAGCAAACTGCAAGTGCAGAATTCTTCACGAATCCCGTAATCAGCTCAGTAACACGCTCAACATACTTGAACGATGATGCCTCATTGAGATATCATGATTAGTGACAACTACAGGAAAGAAAACAATTGTTTGAATCAAAAGAAGAAAAAAATTATGCACTTCCATCGATGTGATGCAATTTTTCCTTTGATGGCAGAATTTTCTTTTTTTTTGCTTCATTGCTGCAAATTGCTACCTCCGCTCGTGAACACCTTACAATATATCACCAAATTAGAGCATCATTTTATTACCTATTTTATAAAATTGATTGGTGGAATCATTCGAAGAGCGTTTCCCTTTCATGGAGATCCTATCAAACCGCGGAGAGCTTGAGAATGCACTGAATTACGCTCAAATTTACAGTCAACATTGAAAAATTGGCAACTCTCAGAAACTGTCTAATTCGACGCGTCAATAATATTGTTGCAATATTTAATATTGGCCTATATTACGTTGCGCATTTCGGCATGTCGTTCAAACATACGTATGTGGAATGAAAAGTCAAAAGAAAAGCAATCGCGTCATTTTTTACGCTCACAAATTGGCATCCTAAGATGAAAAGAATGCGATCGTTGCTAACGAGTAAAGTCGCGCAGTTCCCTCAATAAACTCAATTACAGTAAAGTACGATTAAATTCAAACTAACGTGCAAAATGAAGCTAGCCAATAACGGCTACTAAAATTTGCATAATGCAGTTTGTGAAGAATCTGGAGAAAAAAAGAGACAGTTTGCTATCGAAATCTGGCCTACAGTGACGTGATCTCGATACCGGCGGCTAGTGCGACCGGAATTTATCGGTTTTTATAAGTCACGGTTAAAACCCGGTCCCGGTATCAATTCTTCGCCACTGGTCTTAACTTAGACCATCGAAAGCAATGACGAGGAAGGACGGTAGCAGCAAAAGGAACTCCGAAAAATGCAGATAAATGAGGAGAGATTTGAGCTTCCCCACGTTTGATAAACTCCTCTCTTCATCATTACACAAAAGAGAGAACGATCGGATAGACAGAATAAAGTTGCAGTAAGTGGATTAAGTATAGCATTTGCTAGCATAGTCACCAAATACGGCGGCGTTTCGGTGAGGAGAAATCGTGCGAGCTAGCAAGACAGCACACTTCCGAGAAGTTCAATATGGCACACCGAATTGCATCCGATTATGTCAATTTTCTTGAAGCGGCCGCAATTACATATTTGATTCGCGAAATTGGAGTCACTTACATACGCCCCAAAACGTTTCCGTTACGCGTTGGCCTGGCTGCCATATCGCTGCAAACCTTACCACTACCGTAATCGCAAATCATACCTTTTTCTTCCTTTTTTTTTCTTCCTCGGTGGCTTTCAATTATCCCATCATGCTTTATCTGAGGAGATGGTTGGTGAAATTTGTAAAATATCGATAAAATGCGGTAAATATTTTCATATGGAAGTGCCATTTGGCAAAATTTCAGCCTTAACAAATATGGTAACGTTTGCTGCTAAGGGAAGTTCGTAGAAATGAAAAGCCCGGCGCATCAAAGTCAGTAGATTTATTACTAAGTAATATTATTCACGATAAGTAATATTGCTTAAATTAATACGTCGCATATACTTCTTTCCCAACCTCTTTTCTTCCAGACTGTTTCGTCGGGATCCTATCATCTGATCAACTCGTTCCTCGCCTGCACCTTCTTTCCCTCCTGGACGAATCATTCCACAACAGGGTACTCTTCGGCAAAATGTTCCGTTCTTCACCGTCACTTCTAAAGCGCTCCACGATGAATTCCGCTGAGTTCCGACGACAACTGTCCCCCCTCTCTTCTACGCCATGATACCTTAATCCAGAGGAAAACTAGAAAATAGAAAACGCTCGTCTCATTTACGAAATACCAACAGCTGCCATTTCACTACACTGAGCAGTACCGTTCTGATCTGTGAAAAAGTTTAGAGGGCAATAACCACGGAAAGCAATGCAAAAACCTAAGAAAGATCCTAGTTCCATAATGGAAACAAATCATTGTGATGCTTAACGCTGCTCCTTAATGCGCGAGCAACCCAAACCCACCCCACCTCCTTTCTCCGACCGTTCCCACCCTCTTCTCCATCAACTCTCTCCAAATTCGGTTTAAATCACCGAATAGATACTTCGATTTTTTGGCGTCAGTCGAGAAGTTAGGTGCACATAGCGAGGAAACCAAGCAGTTTCAATATAAACCTCGAAGTCGAGATGTTAGTCCGAAAAGAGGGAACCCTTAAAACTCATACATTTGTAGGCGTCAGTACTAAAAAAGTTTAACTTCCATGACGCAAGCATCAAATTCAACCTCATGATGGTGGTAAAAACGGCAATCAACGACTGCGGCTAAAAAAATATTGATTCATTGTATCAGATGGGATTTCGCGTGTTCGGTACCGCCATTTGAATTCCTATTTCGCTTTGAGCAAGAGCAGGTCTAGGAGGTGACGGATCAAGGGGATTAGAAGCATGGAGATGGCCACTCTTTGAAGTCCCCGTTTTCCGTAGTGTTCTCCATTCCCGCTTCACTCTTCCGCACTTGCTCGCAAACAATTCGAGACTGAAATTCTGCCAGCCTCGAGCAAACTTTTTAGAGCACTTTTTTTTTGAAAACTGCATACTTTTATTTCAACGGCGACGGTGCAAGCAAAATAATACAACTATGCAAACGGATAAATGCACATATTTCTATAAATGCAGTTATGCACGTCTAAACGTGATAAATTCTCAAATACAGAAAATTCAAAAAACACATGCATATGACAGAATAATTCAACATCGAAACATAGAAAAGCTATCTAAACATAGCCAACGCACCTCTTTACCACCTCGTACGCCATAAAAAAAAGTGATACTGAAACTCCATGCGGTTAAGCTGGATAGAGTGCGCGATAATTTTAGGTTTATTGTTTGGCCGCCCAATCAAAGCATGTAATCATCTCTTTTGAGACAGCATAAATAGAGAGGAATATTCAAAACGTGATTACAATTCGCTATAAAATTAAAATTTTTATTTCCTATAGGTAGCACTGAATGCTTTCCACTGAGGTTGAAAAAACAACGGGTCGGAGTTCAACATACTTTAACTTCCTACTAGGATTTAGAATCTGTTGATTGGAAAAAGTTTACTGCATAGTTATTGCATCGTTTTTGTGCCGTTACTATACCGCTCGTGTGATAACCGCGAATACAATGGACCAGTTCTGCATAATTAAGGCGGAAGTCGGCGTTTCCCACAACCATCTATCACCGTGGGGTACCAGACAGCTTGTCTTTTCAGGGATGCAAGATGCGACCTCCGTAGTATACTTACCTGGAAGTCAATAGGAAACTGAATTTGAATCTAGGTCAGAGGGAGATAGTGAACGGACAGCCTAGAAATGGGCAATTGAACACTAAATTTTATTGGTTCCGATGTCCTGCACTTCACAGAGTAAATACTTACTGACCATCATCAGCCAGCACTGCTAAAAGTGGGCACTGGGATTGCTAATTTTGTATATGATTTGACTCATCTCAGCTCGATAATCAGTTCTTCAATTCATCATTTCAAAGCATCAATATTTTTTGAGGATTTCATCTCAACTGTAGATAATGGCTATATATAAGAAACGCCTTGTAAGGTTTGCACCATAGTATCTATGTTATTTGCTATTATCTCGAGCTAGCATAGACCAAATCCTAAGGTTATCGTAGCACTGTTTCTTGCCAAACAAGCAACTCGAAGCTTGAGACACTCGAGATACGGAGTGAACAGCAATTGTTTATTGATAGGAGTGTCAATTTCGCTAATTGTGGTATCGCGAAGTTGCTCATTTAGACAAATTGTCGAACCATCGGTACCGCTAAGCGATCATTTAAGAAATTCATTAATTTGGAATACAACGAAACCGCACTGATCAAATATTCATGAGCGTTTGGCATACAAGACTACTTATAACAATGTCGCTCAAAGCGCATCAACCTAACTGACAGCACATTGACCTTTACCTGACGTTCATTTGTGCGATACATTGCGATACATAGGTAGGAAAGTGGATGGTAGGAGAAAAGGAAGGGTGCAACCATTTAATGAAGTTTTCTTTGCATGATTTTTTCAAAATCCCTTCGTTATTTTTTGTTCGAAGATTCCACCTAAGGTTTATGTTAGAATTTCAAATTGGCCATCATCCTACTCAATTGTTTCCTCATAGTTTTTGCTTCTTAGTTCTCCTCTACCTTTCAAGATAAACATAGGTATGCATACACATTTCTTGTGTGATATAAAAAGATTTATTTATTTATTACTCTACTGATCTTATTAATATTTAACAGAATTGCTCAAAAATCTACCTTCTTTGGTTTATTTCACATAGTGGCTAACTTGTGGAATTTTCACTAGCCTTTAGAAGCCCAGTTTATGCTTCTCTCAAAGTCACAAGATTAAAAGACCTTCCAGTCATAAATATCCGCCGAATTCCAGTTTAATGAATTACATCCTAAACACAGGAAAATCATGAACTCGGCACAGTACGCTGAACGTAGAGTTCACAGTAGGTTCATATGATCATTCGGCTTGTTTGTTTACTGCTGCAACCCGCTTCGCTGACCACAGTTACCTTTGAAGATTTAGTCCA
Organism: Ascaris suum; assembly: GCA_013433145.1. Classification (NCBI taxonomy): domain Eukaryota; kingdom Metazoa; phylum Nematoda; class Chromadorea; order Rhabditida; family Ascarididae; genus Ascaris; species Ascaris suum. The sequence continues at coordinate 4,171,008 of CM024187.1, forward strand.
ATGTAAGAGACTAACTTTCAAAACATTTTGTGAAAGCAGTTGTTTCAGTCAGTCGAATCCATCAGTCTAACAGTTCTCAATCAAACATTAACTGGGAAACAATAATTTCAAACCCTATTTGAACGGTTTATGATGGTTGCTGAATGTTGCATCAAGTTGAACAGTGAAAAGAAAAAGAAAGCAAAACTTGCTTGGTGAAATAAAGAAGGAAGACATGCCGATCCCCTATATCGAACAGCAATAATATTACTGTAGAGACATTGGAGTGGGTGTGGGTCGCGACATAGCAGCCTCAACGAGAGGGGATATGAACGAATGCTTGCTTCGGCGTTTTGTTCGGTGATCTGCATAATTCAATTAACGCATAAATGAGTGCAGCGATGAGCATTTTTCATTGTGTGGCATACACAAAATCTAGACGATCCAAAAATTCGTCTCGACAGACCCTTTCGAGGCGATAACGAAAAGCAACGAGGCGATAATTCACCAGCAAAATGCCGATCAGCATGCATTAATAGAGGCGCATCGATAAGCACACAATGGAGCGCATTTCCCGCAAAATGCCCATCACCGTAACTCTTTTGAAGATTTACTACCCGCATAAGATTGCGCTCAAATGAATCCTCTTCTCGTTTGCATTATACGCCTGTTAAACGAGTTCTTTGAAGCATTTATTTGATTCGAAACATTCGAACATTGAACAGACTCTTCAAGCAAGCTATCAATGTTAACCTCATTTATGCTTCAAAAACACCTTGTTTTCAATAACTTACACCTCCCTGCTAGGTGATGTAAATAACTGTGTTGTCGATATGGTTGACTGGCTCATGCATCTCAAGTGCCGCAGTTGTTTGAGCTGCATAAATCGAAGGCTGATTATCTATTAGCATAATTACCAGGTGAAAAGATTGGAGTAGATAAGACGTTTTGGTTTCAGAAGTGGTTTATTGAGCGCAAAGAAGTAATGTCTGAGATCAATTACATAACATAAAACCTCTCCGGAGGTGCAACTGTTGATTTGCTCGAGGCGATAAGTTGTCGAGCACAAGCAAGTCAAGTTTTGTTGATTGGTTAGATCCATGATGAGGCGGATAATAAATGCATAGCGCCACATCGCAGTGTTGCATTAAGTATGCAAACTTTCAGAATAATCTAGCTCGGCTTTCACAAGTGCTCCGAAGAAAATTCGTGAGCGCTCGTCGACTGCACATTCATGCCACTCAGTTCCTTTCTTTTGCATATTTCATGCATAATTTCTGTATTTGACTATTGCACAAAAGAAACGCGTACGAATACAGCGACAAATTCAGCAGATTCAGAATGGAAAGATTCACTTTGTGCAGCATTTCACAGGATGCAATATTATCGAGAAACGCTCTCTCTTCTTACTCACGTTTTCTCTTTTCCTTCCTGTTCTAAACGAACCAACTTCGCGACCACCTGTTACGTTCTGGAATTTTCAGAATTTGATACGACTCGCAAACAGCAATGATATTAAATTTCCACCGTCTTTTCCATATAGCTTAAAGGGACTGCAGACTGTATAGACCATGCATTGAGCTTCTATACAGGTCCTCTTGCTCCCAACTTTGTGTGAACTCATTCATATAAATTGTTGATTCTGAAAGTAAGTTACTGCAAGATCCTATATATATATATATATATATATATATATATATATATATATATATATATATATATATATATATATATATATATATATATATATATATATATATATATATATATATATATATATATATATATATATATATATATATAATATATTATTTGTTTGACCTAGAGAAGCATCTGAATCCACGTTTGTCTGCCATTAGCTCCTGCCGCGTCACTTTAAAAGAGTGAAAACAAAGTACAAGTAAATACGAGATGTGCACAAGACAGAAATTCACGTTGGGAACGAAATTTACATCTTTAATGGGAGAAACCACTGAATTAGAAATTGCACCGAGCCTTCTGCGCTTTTTGGAAGCACTTCGACTACCCTCGTCACAACTCTTCACCAGGGAGCGCATAAAAAACAAAGAGGGAAATGCATCCACAGTTACTTCATGAAACAAATTTACGTTACGTATTCGGAGAAAAACCGCTGTTGTTCTCCACTCACGACTTTCGGCAACACGTTCATCCCAGACAACCCGACTGAGATACTTCAATACAACGAATTGGGCGCTTCAACGACAACTTTGCTAGATTGTGGCCTGTACGCTGCAGAAGACTGCTTTTCATAACAAACTTGAAAAAAATTTTTTCATTACTTCAGCTGCTTTTCTTTCAGCGAACACCTAAAAGATTTAACCGTACAACAAAACGTTGAAGTAACAATGCGGGCGACACATGCTTTCTGAATCGTTTGCATAACTAAACACCACCAAAGATTAAGTGATGAGCTTGCTGACTACAGTTTTCATAGCCTCATCGCCCGATTGTATGAGGCAACTAGTAAAACTAGCTTCGCCGCTTCAATTGCATTCAATTGATAGTTTCAAATCGAAGAACGAAGCACACCATTAAAATAGAGAGCAGAACACCATCGCATTTCATGGAGGTTCCCATATAAATTATAGCTCATTTACATGTGCAATTCAACGCATCGCTTAAAACTTCGACACTTTTATTTTAATACTGTTGTCGGTTGCAAAACATGAATAATTCAATCATCATAGCAGCACATCGCCGCTTTAGAAAGAAATTCCGACTCTCATTTCGCTCCCGCCTTCCAAATGCACCGAAATCTCTCAATGAGCCTAGCTCGTCGAAAAGTACCGCCACTGCACAAATCTTAGCTGATGCTTCTTCCCTTCCTCTTTCTGCCTCCAACTAATCTCAGGTTGCGCACAAAGCCCTGCTACAGTCTACTCCCTCGTCAACAAACTCGCTTTCCCTTAATCCCGAGACAGAACAGGCCTGTAGCCGTAATCTTCGAATGACCACTCTAGAAAAAACTGAAAGCTTATGCGAGCCTCTCCTCAGTAGGAGTCTCTCTTGTTGACGCGATAATGCTAATAAGACCCGGACTTCTTGCCTCAGGTGCAACGATATATGGCGCAGCGACGGTCCGAGTTGCATAAATACGTAAAGGTGGCTTTGTATAAATGAAGAATGAAAGTGAAATAAGAGTCGAAATCCCACGTCTGATTCAAAACAATCGGTGCTGAACATTATCTAAAAAACCCAATATGGGTTTTCAATAACCCGAGTGTTCATAAATGAAAAGAAATATTATTGATAACAACATATAGCTTCGCCACAAAGATAAATGCACGAATCTGGTGCTGGAAACGATTGGACGAAATGTAGACATGAGGAAGACAAATGAATTGGGAGAAGAAATAGGGGACATTTAAATAGAGGAGAACTAAACAAGAAGAGGCAATAACGACCGAACAGTTGTTGGGAAAATTTCAATTAATTCGTCGGCGAACTATACAAATGAAAGAATGGGGAATTATTATCAAACAAAGGGTAAAAATAATACTTCGTATACCGGTGAATAAAAACAGAATATATTCATAAAACGATGTGAGATACTGCAGAAACAACAAACAATCAAAAACAAATAAATATGTAAAAGTAAAACGTGCTAGAAGGATGAGGCTTATGCGCCTTCTGCAGGACTTTTGCTCAGATCGCGATGCCAGACGTCCTTCTCTTCAAGTTCCCAATCATTTTCGATTTCAACAGTAGGGTTGTTCGTTTCATTCAAGAACATACAGCTTACAATTTCAAACATTTCACTGATTATAGCAGCGTCTCTTAGGAGAACCGATATCAGAGAGGTCGTAGGGGAGATACTGAACCGAACATGAAAACTTGAACATACGCATCTGACACGGAAACTGGTTCGCTCTGACAATTCTAGTCACACTAAACCTCAGATGAAAACTATCTGTGAACGAAACAAGCACACTCATGCAGACGCAAAGCTCGACGTTGGCAAGTATTTGCACCATGGAACCCATTAAAAAACGCATAGACCACAGAATGAAACACAGAACCAAAAAAGCACAATGGATTGGCAATTACAATATCAACGAGTGGAATAAAACAAAGCACAGCATCCGAGCAGAATGGCCCAACACTGCATTCGTCCTTTCAGTGTTGAGCACACTTCCGTGCTTGGACATTTTACAGACATGAAAGTCATTGCCTAGTTGCTTCAGCACAGCTACTGCAACGGAACAGCTAGCGGAAATTGTTGACGAGGTGACTTAACTTAGTTTAAACTTTTGGAAATAAAAACAATGAACGAGAAGTCCCCACCGAACAAAAAAAAACCTCGCTTAAAGAGAGAAGAAATTCAAGACAAAAATAATGCAACCTTACCTTTCAGTGAGTTTCACTTAACCATCCCCATCGCCCCCTACTGCTATGCTGAAAATGTTGTAAACGCTCGCAATACTATTCGACGTCGACATTCAGAATCTTGAAGCATGCTTGCTGCGAACCCGAGCACAAGGCGAGAAACTGATGTAACGGACACCAAATGCACGATGAGGAACACCTTGATAAGCCGCACAGATTTTCTTTGCCACTCAAACAAGCTTACTCAAGAAAGAAAGTACTGAAGCACTTTAAAGACCTGATACTGAAAGAAACAGACGGAGCAATGGACAAACCAAAATGGACTATGTAAATAGTCTCTGCGATGGAGGATGATCAGACGCCTTCAAAGGAAATCACCAATGCAAAAAAACCAAACAAAACGAAACAAAGCAAAAATTAAAAAAAAAAAATAAAACATTCGATATGATGAGATCGGCGAAGCGAACAACACCTCGCATTATATGCATAAGAAATTGTGAAATGCTTGAGGGCGAACAGCGTAGCGTGGAGGCGACCGTAGACCAGAACATTATTGATGACCCTCCCTATTAAATTAAGAAAAACAACCAAAAAGTACAATCAGGAGGAAAAAGAGCTTCGCATCGCTTCAATAATTGAAAGCGGAAATTGTCCCGTTACAACGGCTAGAAAAAACTGCGAATAACAGGAGGGTTCGTCAAAAATAAGCAAATCCTCTACGTGATAGGATAATAAACATTTAGCTTCCTGCACGAAACAGCTTTCTTCAAAATTTACCTACGCTGGTGAAAATTGGTACATTGACTGACTGGTGGAAGAACCCGGAAGAATTCGTGAACGAACTGGACTGGTGCGAAAAAAAGAAATAACTTGCATGCTCGTCTTGAATACGTGAACTTATCCAGAAGTTGCTCAATTTCTGAAGGATTACTAATTTAAAATGCGATTTCTTGATGATTAATGGATGCTACGAGCGGAATTTTGCAAGCCCTCGAGAAAACTTCTGCCTGGAGGCATTTTTTGAAGAGGGGTTTATCTGTCCTTATCTATGAATCATGAATCAGGAAACTAAGTTATCTATGAAATAGGAGAATCTATCTGCTACTAGCTTCGAATCTTGTTACTCTGGCCCTAACTTTCGCAAATCTCCACAAATTTGCTCGAATTTTTGCACGTGGATGTCCTATGCAACATGTGCCCTTGTGTGAAATATCACTGGTGATTAGCCAACTGCAAACTTTTACTCCGTATTTAAACCCTCACTTGCGGCAAGCAGATATCAGATTGCTTGTGCAATTTCCTGCACGGAGCTAACCACTAAGCAACGACATTAATCCGACGGTTCAACATTTATGATAAAAGTTTCGCCCACTCCGCAGAACTTTTTCCGTACTGCGCCACAATTCTCCACCGTTGCTTGACTTGGCGGAACCTCGCTTAATCCGTTCAAAGCATCACATCTTTCCCAGCGATGTACGGCGTGAAATGAGATGATGGATTTCAACGGGAAACCTCGCAACTGCGAATAGTAAGAGAATCAGAAACGCGCTTCCTCATATGATCGATGCACAGAAGGCAAATTACTAATGGATCGATGGTTTCATTGGAGCCTGTTTCATTCAGCTTTGAATGTTCCACACAACTCACAAGGACCTGTTGGATGGAGCACTGACCGCTTCCGCAAGGTGAGGCAGGGGTTCGTGGCACTCCAGAAATGGGGATTTTTAACATAAGGGGGATTTCGAGAGAATGTTTTGCCTCCCACTTTATTAGTTCTGGCATCAAATGAGACAGAACTCAGTGAGCTGATTTCAAAAACGCAGAATTCTTGTAATTTTTCATGAAGCACAGCAAACAGACTTCCTTGAATGCATGTTAAGATTTAGTAAAATAGAAGCGATGGATGCAGTCAGACATTGGCTGAAGTTCAGCGAAATTTGAGGAGACGAAAAATGCGCCAAACAGGACGAATATTAACTGCAACATACAACAAGTTATCATTTCGAGGGCGATGGTTGCAGTGACCACCTCGTTCCAGGGCCCACGACATCCTATCAGCGTGGAAATGTACTGGTTATTTAATCACGGTGGTTACCCTCCCCGCTGCACCGCATACGATTGGCAGCGCCGTCCCGCCGTCTGCCTGAGGCAACGCGCACTGATAGAAATTTGTTTGGCATGAGGGTTTGACCTCAGATGTTCGTACTGTGCTACTTCAAGTGCTGGCATCGGTCGAACCAGGAGTGATTGCAGTGCCTGACATTACCGACTGCAGCTGACGCCGCTGCCAGTGATGACTGACGATGGACGAGAAAAAATTTGCAATGGACGGCCGTACTAGAGGGAAACAAGTTGATTCCATTTCTTCGCCTGCTTTACTCGGAAGCGCTGAAGGCGTGAGGTTGTTTGAAAGCTTTACCTAACCCACGCCGCATCCGCTGCTGAGCGTTATATTTTGGCCCAGAACAGCTGAGTTTCGCCCACGCTTGGGGTAACAGATACCGCAGGATGCCGTCCAAGGCGTAACCTAAAGTCTACAACTAGCAAAATGTAAGCCCCCAATATATGAGAACAACTGCTAGTCTTTTAAACCCAGACAAACGCCAGCACGTAGGAGGGAAAACGAAAAGTCAGAACGAGGCGAAAGGATTCCCTATCGGCAAAAGGAAATAAAAACCCGGCTCCAGAAGAGCGGACAACTCGACAAGAACTGGTCAACGGTTACAGAATGAGCGCTCAACAAACCACTAAGTAAGGCTTATGATACTTCATTTGCAAGCCAACCTTACAAGATTAACTGTGCATCACATCTACGACAGTCCGCTTACAGAAAAGAGGTGTTGAGAAAACGTTTAAAACGAGATATGCCAAATCTCAAATCCAGAGTACGCTTTTGTTCTGATTCCAACAATGGGTAACAACGTTTGGCACCACGATACGGCAATTAACTAATAGGAACCGACTTCTTCTTTCACGCATTCAGACTCTTTTGTTTGGCTACACCATCCTGCCGGGAATAGGGAGGGATGACGATAGTCTCCTGGTGCTATAAAAATCTCATCGGCCGTCAGTCTAGTTATGCGTCTGCTGCAGCAACCAGCACCAACTTACAACAACTCAGTATCACTTACTGCAGAACGTTGGCAATGGTATCATTATCGAGGTGTGGTAATGCGGCCGATTCATTAGCTCCCTGCCAGCAAGCGCCCCATTCCTTGTCGGTGATCAGATCTAGATTAGCAGGTATTGCAGGTGCAGGTATATCCAGTGAGGGAGTCACATGAACGGTCGTGTCTCCTGTTGTTGCGTCCATGTGGTCAATCAAACTGCCCATGAAATCCCTGTAAGAACACGATCATTTTGTAGAACACTTCGAGATTGTGCCACCGCAAAAACGAAGCGCCCACTTTGCGTTTACGAGATTTCTTTTTTAACAGTACGATGCATCAGAAACATTTCAAAGTTGTATTCCCCCATGTCTTCTAAAAAATCATTAAATCTGACCATCACTGCGATAAAAATTTATTCACTGGCAACCCGTCAGCAGCGAATAAATACGTTTGAATGACCTCCTTCCTTGCAATGTCTAATCACGTTTTAAAAAGGTTATAAAACGAAAACGAGGGAATCATCAGTACTTACGTACTTGAAAAATACTATACAAGAAGGCTCCCTCAAAAAACGCAAAAAAAAAACTCGAGAACCGGCTTAACAGTGATAACAAGCAAATAAGAACAAAGCAAGGAATAAACGCTAGAAGATTCGGAGACCGAAATACTGCTCAGATGAGCAATGTTACATTTAAACATTGGATCCATTGGCATAGTAACAACATACAATACAGAAACAGATATGAAGAGAATGCAAAAATTACGGCAGTAAACTGGGAAAACGGAAGCGAAGGTCATCTGACCAGCCCACCTCCTCCTCCCCAATATGCAGACATCGAACAGACAATTAAATCGATTCAGCTGACTCCATCATTCAATTCCACCTACGAAATTTTTAAAAAACGACTCACGTGCAGTGGGAGTGTTCTTGTCGTTTCGTCGCACGAATACGCTCTTGAAACATGTCGTGTCGCTCGGTCTTCTTCCAGATATAATAGAACTGCACTAACTCGCCCACGGTCCTATACGGGAGCTGAAATCGAACGCACCTTCAATTTACATAGTATTTTCAACACAGTTTATGGCAAAACGAAACGGTCAATGACTGCAATGCATTGCCTAGAACTCTTTTCATGGCACTGTCATCATCTACTTAAATCAAAACAACTGCATGACAAAGATTCAGGCTTCCATTAGAATATCCAAATTTAACAGCTATCGGAAAAATGAAACATATTACAAATTCCACCACTCAGGTTATCACCAAACCAACGCGAACTACAGCCTAGCCTGTAACCACAAATGAAAATCAAAATGCAAGTGGAAATTACTGGCATACTAAGAACTGCGACGCCAAATTCAGTGACATCAATATAACAAAGTGAATGAGAGAGAGGTAGAGAAGATAAAACAAAAAAGGAAAGAGGAGAGACTTGAAGCAAACAAGACCTTTCGTTTTTGATGTAACAAACTACCTCACCTTCATATGGCGAACAAGATTTATTTAAAGCTGGTTTTTGACAAGGTAAGGTATAAAGGTGGTTTGCATCTCCAATTCAACGTACTTCTGCCTATACGTCAAATGAATGCATTTTATCGCAAGCCTTTCTAATCTCCACGACAAACATATTCGTTTACCTCTAAAAAATGCTTCAATGCTGCAATCAAACTACAACCTTAAGCTCTTTTTCCGTTGTGGAATGCGAACAACTGCCATTAACTCCTAAATTCACTTTCACGAGCGCCAATTAGCAACGCCACTAACGAAGAACTTCTCTTTCGCCGCTTTCTATAATCATTTCCGTCGTAAATGTGATCACGTTTAAAGCAAACATTATGAAAAACTTACTAAACGAAAGTGCTCTTGTTCTACTGGACTCAATCTGCATTGCGAGACAATCAAACATATCAAGCATTTTATAAATTAAAACAATAAAAAGCATGCAGAGAGATAAAATAAGGTGTATGCCAACTTGTGAGCGCTGGATGATGAAGAAATTCTTTCCATGCATTCGAATGCCCTCCTCGAAAAGCTGGCAATCCTGAAATACAAACTACGTATATTACGCACATCAGCATTCATGGAGAGATATCACAGGAACGATTCGTCTTTATCACCTAGGGCAGTGAAGGATCTTGCGCACTAACTTGCCAATTTCCGCTTTCAATAAAAGAGATTCCTCCTCAGAAAGTTTTCCACCGCACTGTTCTCAAACTGCGTGATGATCACAAGATGACGCAGCACTCATATTTTATAGATCCATCATTTCATTCATACCTTACTAATTGCACGCATCGGAAAAACGATTTCAAGCAACTGCACCGGATCATCAAAAGACTTCCCAATGATGCTGAAAACGAGGAAGTCGGAAGGTCGTGAACATAAAAATAGGACGGCACATGCCCATAACATTGCTACATAAAGCAGTAGATTAATCAAACGAATTATGACAAAACAGAACAAGCACGAATGAACGCAACACGCACCGCCATGACATAACACAGCATAATAAGAGTACGCAAAAGAAATGAGAGACAATGGGCATCAAGCAGCTTTACGTCTACGAAACGAGCATCTAGCTTGAGAAGAAAATCGCGATGAACAAAGCATTAACGAACTGAAGGACAAGAAGGAGACAAATGTTTTAAACCGGAGAATGCTAAGGAACGCCGAACGAGCAAACGCACCGCATCCGTCCATTTTGAAGGATTTGGCCCAATGCTGATTTGAGGTGCGTTTGCAGCATGGAAAGGATACAGCGCTAGAGCAGCTTCTGAATCGTAACCACTATCGAGGAATGCCCTGAAATGCACAATCTTCAACTCCTTATCGACACTCAAAACTTGTCGAAAGAAAAAATCACCTGATATTCCTTCCCTCATTCCCTTTTCTCTGATGCCAGAACCACAACGAAAACAACAGGTGAGAAGAACGCATCACTAACTGACTTCAGAGCATCTTCATCGTCTCTCAAAGGCTGCTGTTGCTGGGTTGCAGCACTCAATCTCGACAGATCTGCAGCATCCACCGATGAACTCGATCGGAATGCCAGCTCATAAAAGTCGTGCAGATACGCTTCGACGCCTTTCATACTACTTTCTGCCGGCGGGCGCCATAGTAACGCTTCTCGCTCCCGACCTGAAAAAATTTCGCGACGTGGTATCACAGACCTGCTCCCGAAAAGTTTCTCTAGGCATCAAGAATATCTTCGCTCGATGAGCTAAACCTCTTATTTAACGCTCCTAAAATACACTCAGCACTTCATGCAATTCGTTCATTTCCCACCCCCTTTCTTTCGCACAACAATAATGCAACCACTCCTCTACGGATTACTTCAGACACCGCAAGCCCAAAGCTTCCGGATATAGAAGCGACGCGCATCGGTCTTCGTTAGCCAGTGGAGAAAGGAGGAGGGAATGGACAATATTTTTATGATTTTGAACAAACGAAGAAGGGGAAAACGTCGAGAATAGTCAAAATGATGAATTTTGCTACAGTCTCCAGTGCTTTTATGAAAAGAAAATCCCACTCGCCAAGTGCTTCGCAATTTTTACTGGTAACAAAAGAAACAGACAGCACCATGGTTACTGTGAAAAAGGAAACAAGACTGGGCTCAAATTGTCACATACGGGGAAACTCCCCAAAACATGAAGCAACTTCCCAAAGCAAGTTGGAAGAAACACGGCTGCATCTTATGAGTTACTTCCACACAGACACAGAAATCTGACACTAACATGGATATTCGACATTTGTTGATATAAACGAAGGGATGGAGGCTTGATAAAAAGGTCCCTGACGAACGTTTCTTCGCCATGGATCCGGCGGAACATATTCATCATCTTCCTCGTTGTCCTCCTCCTCTGAGAAATACCCTCGTGATTCGCTCTTTCTCTTCGTACTTTCACCGCAAGAGGAACCAGCCATTTCTGCAACATGTTCTTTGTTTATGCAGAAGCACCTCACCCGCCAGTGCGGTGGCAGACACTTCATACTTCTATCAAAGCCCATCCAAAGACCACTTGCGACAGTCACTTACTGCAACTTAAATTTTGAGAACAGCAACTTCGAACGAAACAACAAATCAACGCACCATAATTGCACCATTTTTGATGTACCTTTAATCATGGCAATTCTTTAAAAGCCTCTGTGCTGTAAAAACTTTTCTCTTCTTCAAAATGTATGGAGTAGCATGATATGAGCGTCGCGGATGCCACAATGAACTTGGTAAATAAATCTATAACTTAATCCTCTTCCACTCCTTCAACCTAAACAGTTTCGGGTAGACCACCTTTTGGTGATTTTTAGAATCAGCATGACTAGAGGTAAGATTTTTGTTATCCGCTTCACGGATGGTTTCCTCAAACGATGTCCTGCATTTTTTTTCGGCTTCCCCTTTACATGAGAAGCATAAAAAATCCTTTCTTACATTCTCTACTGTAATTATACGCAGGACTGCAAGAAAGGTATCGTTTCTGCATTATCTTGGAAGCGTTTAGGAGAATTGCATGAACGGAACTTAGCGTACACCCCTCTTGGCTCTCTGCCATCTGCTCCGTTTTCCTTTTGCCCATCGCTGGGTAGCATATCACAAGCCTTCCTGCCACACCCTTCCAAGAGAAAGCTTTGAACTGTTGAAACCTAGTGACATCACAATTAAAAACTGGCACTAAAAGTTTTTTAAAATCAATTTTACGCAACACAACGGCTCCCTCACAAGAAAAGTGATGCTGGATGTAACCCAATTATGTAACCCATGAGTGCAACATCGTTGTGATGCTGGATGTAACCCAATTATATAACCCAGTGCAACACGCCTGCATTACACAAGAGATGTCACTCACAATCATGCATAGCCTGTTGAAAATTCAAGAGAATGTGAAGACACAACAGAAAAACCCTCAAACAAAGCTGTGAAATAAAGTCTCCGGGAAAGACTATTGAAGAAGTACTATCAAATGTAGCAATAAGTGCTTAAAGTCTCAGTTGAAGTGATAAGAAACTGTGGTACAGTTCGGCGTATGCAATTCTACCGTCTTCTGGCATCCACACACAATCGATGTGTGCGCCTTGAAGATCAGGAGCGTAGTGGTGACAACGACCATCTCAGGTCTCTGTTGAAGTAGCAAGAAAATTGCTGAAGAGCTTGGCATAGGCACTGCAAACGTCTCGTGGAACCTAGATGCACCTGCCAAAGTGAAGAAGCTGGACAAGGGGCGTACTACGAGTTGAATGAAAAGCGACAAACTCTCCTACTATAAACCTTATGAATGAAAAACAAAATCTCCCCGAACCTAGACAAGTGAAAAGTTTCGATAATAACAAGCAGCAAGAACGATAACTTCGCGACGGAATTTATGACAGCGACGGCAATTAGTGCAGTGGCTCGACATGATAAATCTCCAAATCGCATGACAAAGGCAGCCTCCAACCAAAAGTTGTTTCTGTTAGTGCGTTGATGGCCACAACTGGGATCCTAAACTGCAAATGTTCGGGATATGCAGTGAACACTAATGACAGATTTACTTTTGTGGACACGATGCCGTGCACAAGTTTTCCGAACTGCGCAGTGCTTTCCAAAACCCTAATGTTTCGAAAGACGCCGCCTATAAACTGAAGTAGTTTCGATAAAAAGTGCTCCCTCATCCACCTCATTCTTCACGCCTTTTCTCAACAGAGTCCCACATCTCTGAACATTATAACTGCTCTCTCTCTGGCAGAAAATATTTTTCAACTAAAGCAATTTACTGAGGGCAGACACCAAGGCCTTTAAAAAATGGCATAGATACATTCGCGCCATATCAACAACAACGTGTGCTTGCAATGGTGTTTACTGTAGACAATGAAACTTCGAATTCGAAGAGAAGATCTCGAAAAAATGATTAAAAGGCAAGAATAACATACCGGACAACCAGTACAACCAATAACACATCACCCACATGCTGCATCTCCGTTCGCCACAAAGACGGAAATTTGTCTACGGAAAACTGGTAAGAGAATTTGTGGCACGAAAGACATGAAGAGCTATTCGTGCCTCCAAAAATTACGTCATAATGTCGCCGTTCACAAGGAAGTTCGTCAGCGCACATGAGAAATCACAAACGACGACAGCCAAAAAGCCGTACCTGTATCGTTTAGATGGGAAACGCTCGTAGCATCCTCAGTTTCTGCATCTTGATGTGTATCTTCGGAGTGAGCTGAAGACGACTGCGCGTCGTCTGTCGAATGCTCCTCATCTTCTAGCCCATCGCCGTAGTAACGTCTTCTCAATTCCTCTACAGACAGATTGGCGTCATCTTCTAGCATTTTCAACTCATCGTGATAGTCCTCCTCCGGATGCTCTCGCTCTTCTTCGTCTAATGTACCTGAAATGACGATCCACTAAATTTTATAAACAATTTCATAATCTTCAAGAAGCATCGTAACCGTTATTAAAGCAGAGAGTGATTTGAGGCCCCAGAATTTAACGTATATATATACATGCATATAAGCATATACATGTGTATACATATATATATATATATATATATATATATATATATATATATATATATATATATATATATATATATGGCAGGGCCGCAAACGAAGATATTTTCTGAAGGAGGACGAGGAACGAGGGTAATAAAACGGCAGAGAGGAGCCCGGTGACGACATCTGCTTTTATTAAACCGGAACCAAGAGCTTCGACAATCTTCCCTCCCTACAACAAATCCACGGCCGAGTACAAGCCGAATAACTGCTGAACTATCTTTTCGATATGAGATGAGTAGATTTCGCACTCAGAGAAAAGATGTGCGAGCGGAATAGTAGCAATGGCACGATAAATTCACTGCTGCTTCTTTGGGTAAAAATACATCTGCTACAAGCTTAGCATTGTCCACTATCACTCATAGCCATGTTAACTGCTATTAATCTCGACACCACCTACTTGACATAGTTCCACTTGGCACGTTTTGCACTACTAGCACTAATCAGTGCTAATTTCTAGTGCTACTTATGTTGTAAAAAGCTTTTGCCTTGTTTCATTTAGTACCACAAATATGAATGCTCAGGATGGCAACAAATACAAATTGACTAATCAGTGTTATATTTCAAGCCACTACCTGCCGATAAAATACCACTTACTGCCGCTAATAGCAACTGCCAATATTATGCTCACTGGAAAGTAATTTTGGTTCATGTTCAGCAGCTGTTACCCGACGACAATACTTTTGCCCGTGCCCATTATATATCGTTGTAAACATGACCCTGCACTGTTGATGCTTTCGCCCTACTGCTTATATATTCGTTGAAGGGATCGCTTGGACACTGGATCACGCGCAAAAGTCGTAAAGAAGGTTTTTGTTGCTTTGAGGAATAAACACTCTTTTCAGAGCGAACCATAAAATGTGCCCTATGCGAAAATTGTCACCGATCCGCTAACGCCGGCGCCCTTTCTGCAAGCGGAATTACATCAGGCGCTCATAAGCACTGTTTCATGGTGAAGTGACAGTGCCGCGCATTACAGCACTGAGAAGGAAAGCGAAACGACGATAGCACCGTGTACTGTAACCAACAAAAAGAAATGAACGGGGAAATCAGCACTATGCCGTGGGTACCAGTGAGCCAAAGAAGCCTCAACGTTTCCCGAAAAAACGTAAGTCTTCATGTTTCGAACGTTAGGCTTTGAAATCTGCATGAAATTTGTAAACCCCTCACTAATTAACCACGACTTCAAGTAAGTCAGCAATTTCCTGCAGGAGGCATTTCACAATCTGCACAAAGAGCTATCTCCAACATCATAGAACCCAGTATTGTTGAAATCTATAGTTGCTATACAAATTAGCTAACTGACCATCAGTAAAAACGTATCAGTGCTATTGGTTCTAAGAAAAGACTGAAAATCTCTTCGAATAAGGCTGCGCTTTTCCGAATTTTCTGGTTGCACACAGAAATGATTCGCCAACCAGCCTAACAATAGTTACTGATACCATCACTTCTTATCATGGCATAAAGCTATGCGAAACGACAACGAACAGCATTTTCTCTAGATTAATACTGATTACTGGAAACGGTAGAAGCAGAATGATTTGTGATACTAGAAGTACTGAAACGTGAGTAGCGCAGTAGAGTTATGGTGATAGCGCTGGCAAACAGTACAAAACATTTGGTATTTGATGAGCTAATGAATACAAGTAAACGCAGCACCAGATACAGAGGCAGTATGCATTGGTAGCAGTAACTGAGTCATAGTACCACGAGTAATGAGAAGTTCCGCGTAGTAAAAGTAATCAGTAGACTCGTTAGGAAAAGCGTAAAGATACGAGCAACCATTCGAGCCCAATCACGCAATCACCTGGGATATCCGCTGCAGAAGATGGGCAATTAAGCTTTCTCAAGACCATGATGAAGTCTCGTGGAGTCACTCGCTGCAGCTATAAAAAATATATTTCTCGTATTCGATCTAGCAATCGCGCTCAGCATAATCCTACTCTCCATGTTTACTAACAGTACTACCAACTACCACTAACACCCTATGTCACCAGTAACAGCACTAGTTACAGCCAGTTATTTACGAACTATCATCAAATTAAAGTTCATACCAATCACGACAGAAGGGTTTCCACTTCAGTTTACATCGAAGGAAAAAGTAAAGACGGCAAAGCTCTATAGCAATTGTACAACATTTCTTTCTAGTCGCAAGCATGCATTGCTGAAAAAGAAAGCATTTCTTGTCTTCGTTCGCTACTTAATAACTCTTTTTTACATTTTTGTACTGCACGCATAGTTCTGATTCTATTTCATGTAAAGTTCAGACGCCAAGTGCGGTCATGAAGTGCCGAAACTTTCGGATACCCGTTGAGTGCGTTGCTCAGATACCATTTCAGCTGTTTTCAGCCTTGCTCATCTTCCGTTCCTAAGCGCACTAAGGATATCACTCGTCACTTATAATAGCATTACTTGCTACCGATTATTTACAAGTCATTATTAAAGGTAAATTAGACTAACCCCTTTGGAATGCGTTCCCTTTCATTTTAAATCCGGAGAAGCGGCAAAGAAAGCAACGTGTAATAATGCAACGTCCCAGCCAGAACTTCACACTACTCAGTTTCGTCACATTAACCTATGCAGCGGCATTGCTCGTTTTCTTTTTTCTCTGTTTCCGCCCCTTTTGACGGGTGATAACCAACAAAACCCTCTTGTTCGACAAGACTGATACCCAGATGCTTGATGGGTATATCTTCGGCGTCAGGCTTTCTATCACACCCATTTATGGCTGCTGATTTAGCGTGAAAGTGCGCTTTATCAACTATTTCACAGGTGTATTAGCGCTCAACGTAGATGGAAACAGATGAAACTAAACATCAAACCTTCATCGTCGTAAGCATCTTCGACTTCTTCATAGTCGTCTTCCGTGTAGGAATCAGTCGTTCTGGAATCGGAGTGCTCTTCATCCGTCATCTTCAGCTCGTGCCTATATCCACCTCAGAATCTCCACCCACACCCGTCAGAATCCAAAACAACCACACAACCACTTCCTTTAATAAACACAATTCAATCCTCTCGAAAACCGCCGCAACAGAAGCTTTCGTGAAGCACGCAACGCACGTGAAGTAAGCGTACGAAGTACGCGCGCGCGCTTGTCCATTTCTCGAGTTAATACGGTTGGTTCGTGACGAGATTAAAATATTTGAATTTCTCATGGTAACGAATTGAATTCTTACAATTAGGGGGGTGGTTTCCCCCTTATGATCCAAATAAAGGGTTTGAGTTTGAGGTATACTGGTGGCGAGAATAGACGAAGATGATGGGGATTAATTTTCGTTGAAAAAGTTCTTCGGAATATCAGTCTTTAAGTCCTTCCATCTCTTATGCTATTCCACTTTAGTTCACCACTTATTATTAGATACTCAAAACTAATTGCAAAAAGGACGAAATTATAGCACATAAAACATACTATGGCGTACTTTACATATACTGTACCGTATTTTACGCATGTAAGTTGACAGATTATTGCACGTCATCAGAAGATTGTCAATTACAAAATTTTAGAGGCAGCCAGCTATTCGCACTGAAACGCAATTCATCCCTTTATTTCCACGAAATTGGTGCCATCTTAGTCCACCTGTCAGCCTTCGTTGTGCGTTCATCTTGAACGGTCGGTTTTGCGGTGCTGCTGAGGTAGTGTCTGTGATCACGTTGTGCAAGGTACGACCTAATGAAAAAGTTTAAGTGAAGCTGAATACCTTAATTCATTTTTTGAAAACAGTCAGTCTTAGGATATTGAAGTAAGTAGTCGAGGGAGGGGGAGGAGGTGGAGTAGGAAGTAGCTGAGGGTTATTTGAGGGTTTCATTGGCTCAATACTATAGAGCCGAAGTGAGCACTCTAGTTCATTGGACGTTTTCGATAGTGTTGAGTACTTATTACCGCGTTAAGAACTCGTCGGTTTGGTTGACATTTCAGTGCATCCCCATCAGCCCCCTTCAGATGAAATCAGCCACTCATTCTCTGACGGTGTTTATAGTTCGACAAATCGCTTCACTCTACAATTTAATGGCAAATTTGTTGATTAAACCTACCTAAAATGTGACATATCTTCAGCCTACTCATCTAAAACTAAATCGCATCAATAGTTGGGCTGTTTTAAATAGTACTTACGTTGTTATAGAGATTGTATTTGTGTCATAGTGTATTTGCTGCAGATGCTGGTGCCGTGCGCTGATGAGAGGTTGCCAGTACGACTCATCGTGAAGGTTTCGGCTGCTCGTGATCTACAAAACTTGAATACGATCGATGGGGCAACCGGCGTTTTCGTTGATGTTCACTTTGCGGGACAGGTAACCGCCACTCTCTTACTCGCCACTATAAATTTTCCACTTTTCTCGATTAGTAAACGTACTTCCCAGCTGAAGCGTTCAATGAACGTCCATGTTGGGCTTGACCACTTCCTCCGATCGACCGCCGCTCATTTGTTGCTCGTTGAAAAATCCGACGTTAGGTAGTAGACGAAAACTCGTCCATCGAACGAGTCGCTCCAGTGGAGCAGCTGCGAGCAGCCTTGACGAAACGTCGGTATATTTACGCACGATAGGTTGTAAGCAATAAGGTAGCACAGATCAGGTGGTCTACGCAAATTTCACAGAATCGCTATAATGAAGAAATATTTTGCAATTAAAGAAAACGATATCTGAGGAATTAAAAACAATGGTTAGTATTGAGCAAATGAATAGTTTTTTATTTCCTAGCAAACGGTTGTTTCTGAATTTTAAGGGAAAACTTGACGTACGTCAGTAAATAATAAGAAATCTGCACCGCTTTGTTTTGATATCTTTGTTTTTCATCATTGTTCAAGCTTCAAAATTTGTGGCAAAAATTTTCAGAAGCAGATGTTTTTTCGCCTGCTGTTGACAATTAACGTCGGTAAAACGTTATCCAGAAGTTCAAGACTTTGGTGGTCTGTGGAATGTTTTTACGCGCCAACTTTAGCTAGTGATTTTTGGACATGCACCTCAACGTATGATGCTTGTTGAATTAACCGGATGTACATTAGAACACACAGCTGAACTCTTTTCCTTTTGATTTTGAACGTTGTAATCGTCAGTTGTGGGTGCTGCTTTGGGGCGTTTGATTACAATCGCGAATAGCAAGAATACCTCCCTGAACAAGAGATAAGGGATTTCAGCGGATGCTTACCTCTAAACGGTAGAAGAGACCCCGAATTCGCTTGACATTTGTTAGTAAATTGTGGCTTAACTTACGTTTTGCAGGTGTTTAGAACAGATGCGTGTCTTGGAAGCACATCTCCCGTTTGGGATTGCGACAAATTCATATGGGAGACGGATGAACAGCAGCTTCTGGATAACTCTATTATTTTCAAGTATACCCGCACTGATGTGTATTTTACGCTGCACATCTTTACTAATTGACCATTTTATTCCACTCACTTCGCGTTTTTTAATGGTGCCAATGCAAGTAAATTTGCTAGGCAAATTTAAAAACTCGGAGTTAAAATGCAAAGCTTTGATATGGAAACTGCAGCTAATGATGAGTTTTATTGTCTTTATATTTTCTAGAACTCGCTTGTTATCTTCTGAAGTTCTAAGATTTCAGAAGGGTTTCGATTTTGTTCATTTTAGTGTACTGCTTTAATGTGTGCTATATACGTGAAGCGCCGACTCGGACATGTGTATCGGTAATGTTGTTGTTGTTTCTGAGGCTGTAGATCTATAAAGTAGTTGCTGAAAAGCGGCACTCTAGATGGTAATTTGTGATGAGGCGAAAAGTTTTTTTTAGTGCTCTTTGGACAGCATTTTGAGACTATTTTAAGAGGTTGCAAGTTATGAATGAAATGTTTGATGCTGTTGAAAGTGGGTCATCACCTAATTTTGCGTCTCATTAAGAAATGATTGATCATTTAAAGCACTCTTTCTTTAAATATACGGTGAAGCTCACAGTTGAAATGTGGTCATAATCAACAGTGATCATATGCGTTGTCCAATGCGAGTTCTTTCCACAGGTTGAATAAATTCGCAGCTTTCGATGTAAATCGCTCATATTTGAAGCTATGTATCTCATTGCAATTGATTTTATTCACTAAAAAATTGCATCATTGACGTTTAAGTGAAGTGGTCTAAGTTTTCAGAGTTATGAGTCGCTCGGAACTCCGTATCCTTAACGAGCCAGATTGGTCGTGTGATTTTTGACGCAAATCCGCTTGTGGCGAAAATTCGTTATCAGAAAAGCGAACCGTGTTCTCACGAATTCTCTGCTTGGCTTCCAATATACGATATGTCGTCTGGTGAGCAAAATATGCTTCTTAAGCCTCAGACTTGGAGTTCCTGTTAATTTAGGCCAGGCTTGTACTTTGCATGCATTGACCCATGTAGTAGCTTCGTAAGGAATGGCTTGCTCACTTCAGTTGTTACGTGAAGCCTGAAAAAAGAAACATCAGCTGAATTCGGACTGAGTGTTGAAAGCGAGTTGGGAATGTGAAGGTGATTGCCTCGTTGCTCGCATTTTACCTTGAGCCCCTGAAGGTATCAGCAAGAGGATCCTGTACCGGGCTGTTTGCCTTTCCTTCGTTTCATCTTTTTTGTCCACTTAAAAAAAAATTCCATGAAATTTCAGGCGTTGTTGGCGAGCTTAGCGTGGAGATTTCGCTTTCTTTGCTTGCTTCGAGAAATTCTGCGCAGTATGTTCGAATTTTCTCAGGTGTTCATCTCACTTTCACTAAGATAGTGAACGCGTTGGAATTGGTCACAAGTTTAGAAGGATCTTCTTGCTCACTATTTTTGCTCACTTTTATTTGTTGGATGGGTGGGGTGCTTACGGTGCTCGATTTTTCGAAAACAAAAGGCAACTTTGTTGTACTTATGCCTGAGAAGCTTGTCTAACAGTTGTTTGCAAGTTTATTTACCATGGATGGCATTAAAATTTGTACTAAATGTGCATAGTACGTTAGTTACTGCATAATTTATGTAATTAAGAATGATGACGACATTAGTTTAAGGTAATGTAACGTCATTAACGCTTCAGCCGAGAGTGTTCCACAAGGCATTGAAGTAGACTCAGTGGCTGGCTTGATTGGTGACGTGATGATCGCTACCGATCCGAAATACGAGTTGTTCGACAGCATTCGAGGTACAGAGAGCTCATCTGAGGCAAGGCTCAGCACCGTGCAAAGGAATTTGCGAGACATGACAAAACACCTCGCGCAGAAAGCCCATTCGCTTGGTGCAAACGCCATATTCGGGTCCCCTTCCTTTTTGCTTTTTTCTGCATCGTTGCGCCTGATTATTCGCAGTAAGGTGTGTATAACCAAAGAATTTCTCGCTCACTAGAGATGGAGTCTGCTCTATTCAGAGTATTGTGTCTAACGAGTGGGGAAGGGAGGGAAGATGGGTCTCTTTCTGAGCATCTTTTTGCGGAATCTTAGCTACACGCACTGTTAAATGTGTTATTTGGCATCTCTGTGTCCAGGCTGCAGTGTTTCGCTAATTGTGCTGCTCACGCCTTCAGAAAAGTTCTTCTGTGATCATAAGTGAAGCTATAAAAATGTTTGCCGTACCACGCCACAACAGTATTTTTTCGGTGCTAACAACTTTGGGACTACAGTTGAAGTGTTGGAAATAAGCCTCATGCGTATGGCCGACAAGAGATAAAGCGTTCTCATGCATACCTTAACCTGTTTAAGATGCAACGTTTTCATGGATGTTATGGGCGATGCAAGAGAGCGGATATATTTTCGTGCATATGGTACAGCGATGAGTATAAACGAGGCGAACAGCCAAAAGGCAAATGAGTCTATTCCATTTCCGATCGTATCATTGCATACGCTGCCGTCGTTTCGCTTCTGTGGCATCGGTGCTCTGATTTCTGCTCGTAACGTTCACTTAATCGATGAAGATAACGACTCTCCCGCGTCACGCGCGAAGTTTGTTTTCGCTATTTCAATAGATAACTCAAGCTTATGCGCACATGGAATTGTTTCTCTTCGACTGTGCAGTTCTTCCCATTTTTAGCTTGATGACAGAGGACGCTTGCTGCACCTGTCACTAGAACTCTTTCTTTTTGCAGTTGGTGGAGTAAACTGAAAGCTGAGCTGCTCACTCGGCCAAGGGAGTGGGCTGCAATCTTATTGTCGGTTATACCGAGCATATGAGCGTTCATCGTCGTGTGGCTATTTTAAGTTCAATGGGCACGGCAGTCTTGACTCACACTCCGGAGCATGCAAAAGAAGCACCACCATGTGCTGCTTTCCATGTCTCATATTCACCAGATCAGATACCATTCAACGCCATATTGATCAAATGCGGCATTTGCGGGTTTGCCTTATCGTTTTTTTTTTTTTTTTTGACTAATTTGCAGCCGTCTGTTTGAGAATGGAGGTGGCAAAAACAAAGAAATTTGTGTGCTCATTCTCTTAATTCTACAAGTCCAAAGAGTGTTGTAATAAACTGTGAAGAGGAAGTAATAACATTCACCTTTGAAGTTCACCTAGCTTTTAATTACATTTTATTTTGCACTGTAGTAGTATAGCGGATGACTTGAGTTGTTTATTTTTAATGCATAAATTTGATCAATTCCTTTCGATTATATTAACCTGTTGCCTAATCTTCATTTTTGCATTATGGCATTCACGATTTTTCAAAACAGACGTATGAGCATTCGAGGGGAACTGTAAAGTGTGGATGCTTCCCATATTTCAGCATGAAAATAACTCAAAAGCAATAGGAGGTGAAGGGAATATCCGGGAAAATTAATGCAACGGGACGAAGACATCCTTATTTTTATGTTGTTAGCATACTCGTGAATGTCGAATTTCTGGCACTTTCCCAAACTGCACACACAAACACTCGGCAGTGCGTGCTTGTTAGAGGCGCGAGCTTAAACTCAAATCGGGATATTTGTTCAATGATGGGCATATAATATGCGTGATTTTCCAGGAGGGATTGGAGGAAGGCTAAATGAAAACGAGGAGAGAGGGAAAGGGTTGTGGAGGAAGCTTGCTTCTTTTCACTTGAAGCTTATAGGTGGTGTTGTTGTTTTTGTGCGTTTGTTAGGAGAAAAAGTGGCGCCTGAGAGTTTATCTTCTTCTGTGCACCATCAAACAAGTATTTGGTGGTATCAAACACTGCGGTGAGCGCGATCATCAATTCTTAAAAGAAAGAAGCCCATTTGTTGGGTTCACGGATGGACTCTTTGATAATTTTATATTTTACCAGGGTTCATGATCTAACGAAAGAGTGCTTTGAGCTGGAATTCGTTGAGTCAGCATATCAAATTTGCTGCTTCGATATTTCCGGCGCTGCATAATTTGCATAGTTCATAAGCATTCCCCTATCTGTAGATTAGACCATTATTTGAATCCCATGTTAAAATGCTATTTTAGTACTTATAAAAGCACTTGTTTAGGACTATTCATTGCAGAGAGGGTTTGTGCCCAAATTTGGTGGTTAGCAATAGCCCACTGCCAGCGGCGAGTCTCATTGTTGGACAGCAGCATCCTTTTCAACTGTGTATCACGAAGAAAGTGAGACCCACCGAAAATGATGAGCATCTCGCAAACGAGATTAGCCGTGTGACGCTTCTTTCTCCATTTTTGATTTTCTTATATTTCCTTTTTTCAGTTACAAGAGATGAATGCTTAGACTAGTCGGTTCATTTTCTCGGAGGCTTCAAAAGCCAGAATTTTTGGATCATTTTTTGCGGCTGTGGAGCTAAATATTGACTGATACAGTAAAAGAAGTGGTCTTTCATTTTCGTATTGATTTTGTTGACCGTTCATTCCTTGACATTATCTTTCGAATTCTTCTTCATTTATCCCTTAAGTGTTAGCTGTGGATACCAACCTGACGTGATTCCTTTTTTTTCTATTATCTGAGATGCCTCCATCTATCAATATCAGTCAATTTCACTTTTCAGACATATTCTAAGTTCCGCAGGCGTTTAGTTTGGGCTGTTAACTGTGCCACTGTGATGCTCTATGACGAAGGAAATTTGAAATTTTCTAGATGTTGCCATATGTGGAAGTCGACCTGCATACTGAACTTGTTCGGGAAACGCAGCCACCAGTTCCGCGAGGCAATGCTGTTTTTGAACTGCGTACAATGATCACTATCACTGAGGGCTTACTGATTGCAAACGCCACTGCGGTAGTATGCTGGCTCCGCCCACTCATGGCAGGCATTTTTATTCTCGACTTGCACATATTGCTTCGTATGCCCACAAATCGACGTCATTTTTTAAACTGCTTAATCGCCGAATAAGATACCGGACATCGGCGTTGTTTATCGGCGCCTCAGTAGATTTACATGGATTACTGTCCAGTACGGTCAAAACAAATGAGATTTGCACATTTTTGTTGGTACAGGGTTGATGCAGTAAATGAAAGGAGAGTCACAGAGCTAATAGGATTGCGAAATTGCCAAGTCACCATGCGGTGAGATTTAGTTTTTGCATCTGTCGCTTGCAGTGAACGGATATTGTAGGCATATAAAAGGTGTTGCAGCGGATGGTCTTGTTGAATGGAAGTTGGCTGTGTTGCAGTGTTTTAGTTATTTGTGCAGTTTTTCGATGTGAAGATAGAGTTTTCAAAAAGTTGCTTCACAACTGTTATTTAAGCGCGATGGGGGTGCTGAAATTGCGAATACGGCTGTTGCGTCACAGCGAACGACAGATTCACGTCGCTTCTCTTGGGGATCTGTGCGTGATACAATGGTCCCCAGAGATGTCCCCAGTTCGCCTTCACTTCGCATTCGTGCCGTACGCCTTAGGTTCGGCATTCTCATTTTGTACCTCATGTATGAATCTGCATTGTTTGAAGTTTGTTGTGCTTCAGAGCGCATATCGAAATGCAAACGTATGTATGTCTCGATGAGCAAATTCAGCGACGTGAGTAGCGCAGCGTAGGGGGCATGGGGGTGCAGCTTGGGCGAGGTGCAGCTCAGTGAAGTATCATCGCAACCAAAAAACTGTTCACGTCGCTATTACAGTATATTTGTTGACAAGGAGGTCTTAGAAGCCCTGGATTACTTTTTTTTCAGGTGAAAAAAATTGGTAATTTTCCTGTTACGTTTTCAAGACAAAGACTAGTATGCGAACCATCTGCAGTTATGCTTTACTATGTTTTTTCGAAGGAATTAATTTTTTCCGTAAGTTCAGTGGAAATTTTTGTCACTGTTATGGTCATCATAGGCTTCTGGTCCGCTGTTCTCGTTTGTGCACTATGTCTTTCATCCCGACGAAGGTTTCCAGAATTCCTGCGTATGGTTCAGCAAATAGCGGTCATTCTTACCTGCATCCTGCGAAACATGTTATGGATCGATTTGAGAAGAAAACATCCGCGCAAGATCAGTTTGCAAAACTCTTGCTCGAAAGACGGCTAAGTCTGCGCATCGGAGTGCTTCCGGAGTCGACTACTGTTGGTGCAATTGGAACTTCTCTAGCAGGCATCCATTTAATAGGCACTGGGAATCCGTTTGTCGTCACTGGCGAAGTCAAGAATCAGCGTTTTATTACACTGGGCAGGTATGTTTTATTTTTGTGTTTCTTTACATAGACTTACGGTCTTCTGTATTATATAGACTTCTGCGCGATATGTTGCTCATTCAGTTGCCGAGGGTGCTAGGTATTAATGTCAGATTTTTTAATGTGTAAGATTGTACAAGATTGCTTCACTCTCTTGCCTATTCTTCCTGGATGAAAAGTCGTTCGAGGTATGCTTACTCCCTTATCAGGACATACGTTTTTTTTTTCAGGAAAAGAAGAGAAGAGGATGAGTATGCCGGAACATAACCGTTTGGCAACTAGCTTACCGAAGTATAATCGGCCTGGTAACTGGCTTTCGGAGTATCGAATTGGCACTATATTTTAGCGCGCCTGTTAAAGTTTCCAACAGTGTGTTTCTTGTTTGGACGGAGCAAGGTGGAATTTGATAGTATTTATTACAGATACACAAACGTGCTGATAGGGAAGGCGTACAAACGTGTTGCGAAAGACATCGCTGAATTGGACGCATTTTTGCAAAGAAATGTCGAAGGCGCGCTATTAATGGCACGACAGCACGCTCAAGCGATAGGTGCATGTGGCCTTTCCGAATTCCGCATTCCGTCTGTATATCTGTGTGCATGCCTCGAAGACTCACATGTCGTTATTTTAGTCAGTGCCGATATTATGCTTCCGGCCGCTGAACAGCGTGACGCTTAATTGTGCACAACTAGAAATAGTTGCAAACCTCAGCTATAGGTTATGGGAGATGTAGAATTCGATGTTATGCAAAATCGACTTTCATAAGCGGTGGGTTGGGAAACCTTTAAACGTCGTATTGGATGATCGTATTTTTGAGAGTTGTGATGTAGCCGCCAACATAATATTTGTGCACGATGCTGTGTTGATTTTTTCGTCATTCAATTCGTCTTGCATATTCACTGCTTCTCATTCACTTATAATCGATGCCATACAGAGGAACATGCGGGTCCTTTAAGTCATTGCTCATAAAGTCGTTTGCACCTCTGGATCTCTGTTCCATTCTCGTTTATCTCTTTTCTCTTTTCTATTCGTTGTTGCTGAACTGCTTAGATAAGTTGCTTTCCATTGACGCCATGTTCTCTCTAAGAGACTACTTTTATTGTATTACTGTAATACCCACGATCTCTTTTTCTTTAAAGGCTTTCATGGTGCTCTTTAAACTTTTTTTTGCAGTAAGGTAGTGTGGACTTGTTTTAATGCCATCTATATTGTGGTCGGAGAAGTTGATTGATTATGGACTTGTTTAAATGCCTTTCAAGAATTCAGTCGATTCAACGAGAAAATCTAGTGTTTGTTAATCCACTGTAGTGGGAGAGAGGAGCGAAAGTGTATCGTTTCATGTGCTCTATGTTCGACTTAACAGTTTAAAGTTTTCACTGTAATTTTCCTTCAACGGTTATGCTCATGTAGATCTTATGTGTATCTTCGTACTGGTATTCAAAAGTTTTTGATCTGGTTGTTAGTGGCATTTGTGATATTCCTCGGCAGCTACTACTCTACGACATCATGGATCTGTGTTTTTGGTTTTTTTATGGTGAGTAATAAGCACCAAATCATGGATGAGCCTATGCGTTTATGTTTTTGTTGCTTAGTTGTTGAATTGCGCTTCGAACTGCGCACAGTCTTATAAATTCTTTGTTCGGTTTGTTTTTGCATGGAGTTAGACTTGTGATATGACCGGGAAGGGGAGTATTTCGTTGTATGATCTATGAGGGAAAATGGCCAATAAAAGACGAGTTTTTCAACGTTATTTACATATGCATTCGGCAATGGCATAAGAGAAATGTTTGCTGCTTCGAAATAAATTCCATGGATTTGTGGATGACAATATGCTTCATTGCAAATTTCTTAAAAACGCGAAAGGAAATGGATGTGTGTTTTCGGACAATGCCTTTTATTGTGAAGCTAAATCACTGGAGCAATAGGTTTTTCATGAATGTTACCGGTTCTATCATATCAGCGCGCATGGCTACGGAAATGCTAAGTAACAAAACGTCTTCATATGTCGATAAAATAGGGACGGCCGCTTCCGGGTTTTTATTTCTGCAGCATTTGTTGGAAAGCGAGAGCATAACGTTGAGCTGGAGAAACGGAGGATGACGTCATGTCTGATAATAGTTGACTATGATACGTAGCTGAATCCAGGGAAGTCGGTGTCTCGATGAGTACCGAATGTAGCGGGAATAAGCGAAGCTGAAGTCAGAATCATATAAGTTTTTTGGTTGACCTCATGCAAGGAAAGACAACCTGTGGTTTACAGTTGCAATATTTTAGGGCTCTTTTTCTTCTGAGAAGTTCTTCCTTCATTAAATGAAAGGAGGTCAGATCCGGAAACAACCGATTTCTTTTCAGTGATGCAAATGCACTTATAAGAACTAAGGAGAAAGAAAGTTATGAGTAAAATTGAGAAGTGAGAACGGCCAGTCAAAAGCTAACGCCTAAACGCCATCAGAAATAAGCGGATGGCCTTTTGCGGTAAAGAGTGTTATGAGTATTAAGGAGCAGAAATTGTGGAATTCATGATTAAAAGAATATTAATCATAAGGAGAAGTTACCGGGATTAGGTTGTTGACTGGTGAATTCGCGATCAATCTGTGAGACGTCTAGTTCGTCCTTTATTTTCGGTACAAAAGGCGGTTTCAATTCCTTTCGCTGCAGTTTTTCGAAATCAATTGGAGTGAAGAAGGAGTGCGACTTTATCTCATTGAAATCATCAACCGCACCCAATCGCCTATCGCAAACTTTGTCTAACAACTGAAAAAAGAAAATGCTCTTTCTGTCTCTTAAAGTTATCAGCAATAAAAGAAGCTACTCTCTCAGCTAATCAAGCAGTAGTCAACTAGCGCATGAAACGGACCTTGTCTTATCGTTTCACTTGACATCCGTGAGGTGTAGTAGTGTAAAATATTCTAAACTGTCTTCACCTATTATGAGCGGTTGAAAGTATCAGATGAAAAGCAGAACAGGTTGATGAAAGAAAAGAAGGAAAAATACCTGGATGAATTTTTCTTTCTTTCATCGCGAAAATGCAGCATTTTTCAACGTTTCACCTCCACTTTAAAGCGCTTTTTTTTTCTTTATTTTATTCTAACACTAACAATTTAGTTGATTGTAATCTACTTCATATCTCATTTGGTAATGGATTTCCCACATGAAATATTTTATGTAATTTTCAATAGCTTTATGAACATAAGTTTCTCCGACGAAGAACTACCGTGCCTTATTAAGAATATCTCTGCATGACGGAGTGACCGTTGGTGGAACGGCAAGTTTCTGATGGAGAATTCGTTCGTACATTTCAGCGCGATCTTTGCTATAAAATGGCGGCTGAAAGCAGAACCTATTATCTTCGAGAAAAAAATTTGTTCATGTGAGAAATCGCCCTCAACTGAAAACAATATGAGCTCAAATACCTGTGTACGGTTGCATTCCTAATGAGGCACAAACATTAAAGCGCACCCATTTCATAAAAAAAGGAAACGTTCTTCGTTTTTCTTCGTCAACATTTCTTGCTTGGCATATCTCATATTACAAACAGCCATCAAATTCTCATTAGTAACTCTTGTTTAGTCGGGAGATAGTAAAAGAACTTTCAACGAGCAATGAATGGGAATCGCAAAACGGCATAATAAATAAGTTTTGTGTCCATCTATTTTCATTATGTATCGGCAGCTCGCTTAAGACTACAAGAAAAAAACGATGGAGTTGAAATTCTACCAGGCCAACGAGCATTTCATATAATACTGAACCGAGACACCACCAATCGACAGTTCTGTCATATGGTTTTTTCAGCAATATTTCAGGTGCAAGATACTCTGGAGTGCCACAAAAAGTCTCTGTTGTATCGGTCGGATTCATATTTCTTTGCATAGTCCAAAGTCGGTAAGAATAACGTGACCCGATCTGTCGAGCAGGAGATTTTCTGGCTTGAGATCTCTGCAAAGTTTTGCTCACTTTTGGAGTTCATATCAGAGAGATGTGTGTCTATAAACGATTCCCAATTGAAAGCAGTGTTCCATCCCTGTCTGCTACTCAAAATCCTTTTCCATAGAAGTGGAGCCAGAGTAGTACAAAAAGCACTGATATGGATTTTGAACGGGTGCAATTTCCTTGCTCTGCTTTAAAAAGCGCACCAATGTCTCGTTTTGTTGCGAAATGATCTCGTCACCCTTTTGTACTTAGTTTGCCGCTCCTCCGCATTAACTATTTTCACATCCCCCCCCCCCCCCCAATGTAATCCCTACCTCCCTCATCCCATTCTGACATCGCCTTCTGACTATCCTCTCTATCTCCTAACTAACCATCAACTGCATTCAAATAATTTCGACAATCTTATGCATACATAAACGCGCATAAATATTAGCATATTACATCAAGGCTAGAAATGTGTCGTCCTATCAGCATTATCGCAAATGGCTGCGTTGTTACAGTTTGATAATGATAACAATATCCTATCAGCATGTCATCCATCCACACTTAGCGTTATCAGATTCTACAACTATTTTGACCGAATAATCTGTCATTTTGAATTCGTAATTTGATTCAATTGAATTGCATCTAACTGTTTACAATTTCGGTTGTTTAAAGTTGAAAGGACGAACCTATAGATGATATTGTTGTCATGTAGATGGCCCAATGCACTTCCAATTTCAGCAGTATAAAATCGGGATCGAGCTTCACTAAAATGCCTTTCCTTCTGAAGATGGAAGAACAACTGAAACAAGCCACTATTATCATCACTTAATTACCTGGTGGAAATTATTGCTTAAACGTGATTAGAGAGAATGCCAATTAGAGTTTTTTTTGGGTGAAATCATGCTGTGAAGTACTCAAAAGTGCAATAATTGATGAAGCATCGTTTACTTAGCGATGTCATCCAGCCGATATTGAAGGTATGAATTTTCGGTTTTATTTTTGCTCCTTTTCAGGCTCTCTAAATGTACACTTTTGCCTCCACAATGCACAGCTATTCATGTGTGCTACCGAGACAAATTAACCCTATTCACTCATTACATCTGAATAACACATATTAATATCCGCATTGGTCGCCTTAAAATTCAAATGGGCCTTCAGCTTCGACAGCCAAGCAATTTCGGTGGCCTCGAATGAAAATTTTTAGTGAGTCAATAATAATCTTGGTCAATACAAATTATACTCTTCAATAGATTTTCAAGTAGTTGTTAAGCAACGATCGGAATCTTTTTTAGAATATGGAGGATTGAATGAGGTGCTGATATGTTTGCGATGCGAGCCCCCTCGTAAATAACACAAATTTTCTTTGCAGTAAAAAATTGGTGAGATAAATGCACAGCCCATCGTTGTTAAAAGCTTCATGTGGCCATCACTGAAGAAGCCAAAGCTGCAAGAGCTAATTAAAAAGTCTTTAAAAGCCTTCATTTCTCACAAAACGTTCAGCAACTGCCGATCACCTGAAAAAATTGAAGGTTGTGTTCATAATTTATGTATTATTTGCAGTTAAATTGGAATGGAGTCGATTTTAGTGAGACTCAGCGAGGCGCGCATACTAGAAATGCCATCTCTGTGTGTCA
The DNA here is from genome assembly GCA_013433145.1 of Ascaris suum. Lineage (NCBI taxonomy): Eukaryota > Metazoa > Nematoda > Chromadorea > Rhabditida > Ascarididae > Ascaris > Ascaris suum. The sequence goes on from CM024187.1 coordinate 4,202,004, forward strand.
TTTAGTGCATCATTTACAGTCGGCTTTGGCTTATTTAGGATTGCTGTGGAAGGCCTTTTCTTTCGAAAATAAGAGGGAGTAATTGTGTTTTTAATAGGAGCTCATGTTTTTTTTTTGGTTTTATGGATTTGAGTTACTTTTGGGTTGCATAACAGGTTTTGCGATAATAAATAGATGTTGCATTAGCAACCAAAGAAATAAATCATTGGTTAATTCTATACTGTAAAAGCTTAGGAGCGCTTCCAATTGTTTCAATTTGATTTTTTTTGAAAAGAGATCTGTTTCTTCACAGGAAGAACTATTTTTCAAGGAAGGTAATGAAAATTTCCTGCATTTCCTTTGTTTTCTCGCACTGAATAGAAAGAAGCCTATTTTCGTATGTGCACTTTTCCACAAAGATTTGGCGCTTATCGTACATGTACGACTGACCCAGAAAGAAAACTACGAAATGGGCGGTATGTGAAGAGATGTGAGGCACTGCACAAAAGAATTTGCAATTTTTGAGCGAACATCCCAAAAACAAAATGAGATCGGAAACGTCAAAAAACACTGGAACCCTGAAATCGCAACTCGAGTGCATCTCAACTTGTAGCATTGACTGTCAACAGGCGGCTACTCTTGAAAAGAACAAGAGAAAGTTGGAACTCGAGAAGAACACGCTAACAGAAAAAGTTGAAACATAAAAAGTAGTCGATTATTGGTTAAGGATGCACATCCGAAAAGAGGAAAAACAAAGCTTAAATTGTTGTGAGTTGTTGTCTTCATATTCTCCGAAATAATTGCCGGTAATAACGCCTTAAAGGCATAATTTCCATACAGCAAAATTACCTCGCCGCCGTTCAAATAATCGAGAACGAAGTAGAGTTTATCCTTTGTTTGGAAACTGTAATGCAGTGCCACTAGGAACGGATGGTTGACGTTCGAGATGAGCACATTACGTTCGGCCATTATATGTTTCACCTCATTGCGTTTCTTGATATGCTCTTTACCCATCACCTTCATTGCATATAGTTTCCGGTTGACACGATGTCGGACAAGATAGACCTACAAATCCTTTTCCCAGTTACTTTTGGATGCTTATTTTCGAAATATACTACGTCAACCTTGTGAACATTAAATTTTATAGCACCGCACATCGTAAATGTAAGAATTTCTTTAACTAAAATTTAAAAGCAGCGAATCGTTGTTTCCTAGTTGATCAGTTTCTATGATAGGCCTTAGGGTTGGAAAAAAGGCCGTTAGAAGGAGACTACGAAGTACTACGTGTTTTTCCGAATGAAGCTTTCCACTTTTTCTGCACTAAGACTACGTAGATAAGCGTTTCGAACAGAAAAAAAAAAAAACTGATAGCACGATTCCGATCGAAGGTCACGAGAACATGGTTCATTTCGTTCGTTGGATGTGGTTTACGTTTACGTCAACGGTTATCGGAAAGTAGTCAACAAACGAAAAGCAAAGTGTAAAAAAGCGTTAAACTACATTCGTTTTACCTCTAGTTACTGTTATTTTGTCGGAGGGCATTTCAATACGCCTTTTGAAATTTGAAACTAGACATCGCTCTCTTGCAAAGTTCTCTACCTACATTTTGCATAGAATTACTTCTCCCTACCGCTTTTGTTGTGCAAAATCATTTTATTTTTCAAAAATGCTCTTCAAAGATAACCGTCAGTCAGTTCGTTAGAGTGGCCAATGACAGCCAGTCAAACTGAAGAGAGCACCGCTGTTCACAGAGCTAATAAGAGGTCGGATGAGAGGTTTCAGCACTATCGAAGCAGCCAAAAATATGGGTAATTGGCTCTATGCTTTAAGTGCGTAAGTGCGACTTCAAAAGGCCTATTAGCCGATACAAATTACTCGTTCACAAAATTCAACTATAGGAATGCAATTACTGATCGAAATAGCGAAGCATTCAAAAAAAAAGAATTGATTGGGAAATGGGCTGTGACGTTGTTAAGGCTGTACGACTTGCTAGCAAAAACACACCTATAAGCATTTCTTGAAAGAAAACTTGACCACAATCTAAAATCGAATTGAAGCAGTCAAAGTTGTTTCTAATCAAGTCACAATTAAACTAGCGCTGTATAAAAAAGTTTTACGAGTGAATCCTAGCCTTTTCGTAATCTATGATCTCTAATCTTTTAGTTGTTTTTTGGAAGTTTGTTGAGGCATATAATAAGAACCGAAAATTAAACGACTAAAATACCATTTTTCTATAACCTATTCATTCAGTGGGAATGTCTGAAAGAGTAGTATTTAAAATTTATCGCCGGGAAAAAAATCGACCAACCCTTCCGAAGCTTCCTTTCCCGATTGTTTTCAGGAAGTCGAAATCGCTTGGTTTTGCGCTAGAATAAACTGACTTTATTCTTCCGTTTATTTAACAAATTCAGGTTGTTTTCGTCGACAAAAAAAATTCTATGAAAAATATTATGTTTTTTTTATGAGGTTAAAAAAATAAATTGCTAACGATTGCTCAATTTCTTTAAAAGGTTTAATGAGAATTACTCTCCTATTCAATATTTGCACTACACACGGACATTGATATGAACTCACTGATCATTTAAAATCAATAAAGACTACTGCTCAAAGAATATGAGCAATTCGAGCATAATATTGATGCCTTTACTGAAAAATGAATCAGTCATACACAATGCATCTATATATTTTCAGCAAATATCGCATTCTACATTGCACAAATACCATTGTGTTGTATATCGAAATTCAGCATATAGAAAATAACTTACTTCTTTCTTTCAGACGATCCAAGACATACCATTTCATCTTCACGAAAAGTATCCATTTCGAAGAATTTTTGCACAATTTCTCTACAATAATTGTAATGATTGTCGTACAAATTTACTTAAAATGGCTATCGATAAATGAATTGTGCACCTGTGAAATCAGTCAACGATGAACGAATGAAATTCTCTTTAATTCATAATTTCTGATATTACTTTATCACCGTATTTGAAGAGGAAGCATATTGTGGTTAATTTCGCCGATTTCCAACAATTGGAAATAAAAAACGAAGAGTGATAATATTTCTAATAAAAAAAACTTCATCGTGGTTGATTGCATTGCACTCGAACGTTCCCACATCTCACAACATAATCAGCAAAAAACTATTGATTATTTCTTCATCGATCTCCACATATATCATAGTAATTTGGATGTACAAATGTGTTCACTTACTTATCTGAGTGATTGAGTATAAGTTCATGGTGAACTGTTCCACCCAAAGTTTCCGCTTATCAGCTAGCTTCGTGTCGGCTTGAAGGAATTTCTTCTTTGGAGGTGTGCCAATAGCTGACGAAAGTAATCCACTTTCACGTACCTTCTCATAGAATTTTTCAAAATCATTGAATCTTCTTTGCACTTCATCGCCCTTCGATACTAATTGAGTAGATCTACAATCAGACTATTTTCATATGTCTAGAAAATGAATGATGAGAGCAAATTTTTTGGAGATTTCTCGAAATGGAAGTAAATAGTTGAGTGTATGGAAATTTCAAAAGAACTTTGAGATTTAATGAGTTATTTTTAAGACGATAGATAACGACAATGCTCATATGATCTATGGAGCTTTTTCCGACGTAAGAATCTTTTCAAAGACTTCCTCCATTAATTAATGATGTCACACATATCAATGGACATTTTCACACGTGGGGATTATTCATGATGAATTTAGCACTAAAATGAGGTCGTAAATAACGAGGAGTGAGCGAGAAATAGTTCCAAATGAATTACTTCGAAAAAACAGTTCTTAAAGTGTTTGATTGCGAATAAGAATTGCATCGAAAGTTTAAATTATTCAAACATTTTTTGTCGATCCTATTAAAAGTATTTAAGAACAAAACGAACATTTCGGCATCAGTGAAAGGCATCAGTGAAGATAAAAATGTGAATCGCTGAAATGAAAATCTCAGAATGGAACTGCCAGTTTAGATTACCTGAGAATCAGGTGTTCGTAACAGAAAAAAACAATGATGATTCAGACTTACAGGTTTCTGTTTGTCAGCAGTTGAAATGATTTGACATTTGATGAGTGAGAGGTCTGCATTGTGATGGCGAACGGTGTATAGGACAGCCACAAGCGCACTCCTCACAATGCAACAGTTGATAAGAAGTTGTCGATTGTGATGTCATCCGAGAGCCTTTATAAGCGTCTCGAGAATTTATTTCCACTATCGCCCTTGCTTGTACTCTTAACGCGTTTTGAAGTGAATAAAGTACTTCGTTAATTCATGTTTCCAAACGAAGCACTTCCGAATTGCTTCTTTTTTCAGAAGCGTTTGACAGAAAATGTGGATGAGCACAAGGCACACACGAGTGAAATATGTAACAAACAAGGAACATGAGCAGATGGAAGCTGGCTGCTGCTGCGCAGATTCTTTTATACTGCCCCTTGTGTGTGTGTGTGTATGTGCCAATATCTGCTCCCACGTTACTCTGTCACGATATTTGGGCTGTCGCTTTCACTGGAGTCCAATTTGCGTTCACCGCAAACGCATGAGCACTCTTTTCTGTAGCAACAATTAGAAAGGCGAACATTACATTAATGAAGAACTCATGCTGCGGGAACGGTCTTACAAGAGGAGACGACAAAGTAGGGAAGAGAAGGGAAGGAGAGAGAAGGAGGGTCATTTTTTTGTAAAGGATCATTTTTGTGAAATATGACTATCGCCATTTATACTTTAGTTACATTCAACTAAGCTGAAACAACAGAATTCCTCATGGCAGTTTGCCAAAAGTTCAATTTCATTCTCCCTACGCAGATTTACTTAGAGCGGCAGAAGAATCGCTTCGATTCAGCAAACTAAAAAACGGAGTGTTCGTTATCCATTGAAGAGCGTCGAAAAAAGCAAGTTAATGCAAAGACTGAAGGCAACTAAACGATGGCGGAATTGTTTTGCAATTCTCAATTTTAGTGCTTCACTCCTTAACGGAGGAATATTCTTATAGGACGCAAAATATATCTAAATAAGATGTGTGGGAATGAAGAGATTTGATGGTCACGCCGATTCCTATCATCTCAATAGGTGTTTACTTTTCGAAGCATTTATTTCCTTACACGTCTTTTATCCAGTGCACGTACACCTTCGATTACATCATTTAGATCTCTAAAAAAAAATTATTGATTCACACCTTAGTTGCAATCATATTAGAAAAATTTAGTAGTTACCTCAATAGCGATTGCATGGCGTTCACAGGAGGATATTCCTAAGAAACTCCATTTGAAATGAGCGTGCTGCGCAGCGAATGTAAATAGCAAACTGGAATGTCGCCGCTCATGATCTACAAAAGATCGATTTCAGTACTACAAAATTTTTAAGTATAACGCTGGCATATCTCACTCAAGAGGGCAATATCACAATTATATAGTACAGCGATCTCAACCATGCGATGGATATTTTGATTCGACAACTTTCAATGGATGCGCATAAATGGACTCAATGGATGCAAAGCGGATGCGTATTAAAAGGATGCCGACGGATAATGTATAGAGCTGTCATTTAACAATTAGAACTAGGTGCTGATGCATTGCAGAATTCAAGTAAAAACCTTAACTAGTACTAGATAAGTGCATAAATAATAAAGAGTTACTTGATGTCGCTGTCGGCGTTATTTTTACATATACCTTCAAAAGGTCGCTCGCTATAGGATGATTCGGCTGGTAGTACAATGACAACGTGATATAATAGAAAATGTGTGCAGAAACGACCACTCAACGCTCCAAATGTGCCAATTCATTATGTCGGCATATTAGTGCTATCCGTAACGCGTTAATTCCAATTTTGTATTTCATTTAGTACTACAAAGGAGATTTTCTTACAACTAAATTGCAATCACTAATTTCTACAGTGGACGCATCGATGCATAAAAGAAACAGTGATGCATCAAGGCAAAAACTTTCGTGAAAACTCTTTATCTATGCATATTGCGACTCGATGAGAGAAATGCTATGTAAACAAATGGCGAAATTGGAGCCAATTCGTTTAGTGCTAAATATTTTCAAGCGCATGTGAATTTCTATCCTAAGAGCGCAACATATTTTAGCCAATAATTGCAATGCTAATTTTTCAACAAGAGGAAAAATTTTAAAATATTATAGAAAATATAGTTATTGTGCTTGGAGGGGGAGGATATTTGAATATTAACATATTAGAAAACAAAAATGCGTGAAAACATTTCTAGATATGATCGATGTTTGATAAAAAAAAAAGGAAGCAAAAAATTTTCTCTATAAATTCCCTCAGTGGAGTGAAGAATGAAAAAAATATTTAAAAATATTTTTCGTTTGGATCGATCATTAAAAGTTCCACTCGACGTATTTTAAAAGGCGAAATTTACGCAACTCTCATTAAATTATAGCATTCGTTACGTGCAATCATCTCCAAGTTAAACTGGTAATTACGATTATGATGCAAGGTATCTCAGAACAATCACTTCAGTTAATTCATATCACGATAGTCTCACTGCACGTTTATAAGCATGTGTCGGTACTGACATCAAAGATCGCATTTAATTCAAAGAACTTACAGCGATCCTACTTCGCATTATCTTCATCCCTGAAACCCCTCTGTCGTAACCCTTAACTAAATATTTTTTTGCTACTGCTCAAGATCTTCCAATGTTCATCAACTAAATCACTCTGCTAGAAACTCACGTCGAGTATATTTTGGGTATTGCTCCCAGTTGATGAACTGATTCTGCAGAAAGCTTGTACAAGCATGAGCACTCATCCTGCCAAGAGGGAGGTGCTTTATTGCTATAAAAAGGATCATCGTCTTAATTCCTATCTCGTTTCTAATTTAAAGGAGTATTTCGTTGTAAATTTAGCTTTTTAGTGCAAAATTTTTATCAGTCGTTACCATTCCAGTTCCTACTTCTCATTTGTTTAATTATTGAAATTGGCTCCATTCCTAATAAAGACTTATATTTTGATCCTTTCACGATCGAGTGGCGAAAAATAATTTCGTATTCCCCATTTTGAAATTCCTAGCTGAAATTTTTATGAAATGTTGAGTTTATATCGCTCACGATGAATTTTTCTTTTCGAATTTCCACTGGTGTTCATACAAAGGATTTATGAAGCAATAAGAAATGAAATTTTCTGATTCACTTATTTAATTGCTATTCTCGCTAACGTTTCCGCTTAATACGCTTGTCGCGAATCATCGCGAAGCAACGGTAATTCACAGCAGCGCAGAGAATGAACGAATGCGCCACTTGAGAGGGACAACGCCGGAAGCTCCATTCATGACGCTTCTGCCGACCTCGTCTCTAGTCAAATGGCATCACCGACAGTAACAGTAACTCTCACATACCCAAAATGATGCACTACCTCACTTCCTAGCAAAAGTGTGCCATTCAAATGAATGAACCGAATAGCCGACAAGGGCGGAGCGGTCGACAGTATAAAAGCTTGCATGTTGAGAAAAGGCTTCGTCCATTCGTTCGTTGGATCTGTTTTGAACGAGGGCTCGTGAGCTTCTACTTCTCTCCCTCTCTTCGTTTGGGCCGTCATCTTCGACTTCGATATTCATCCGCTGTTCACGTCGACTGTCTTTACCGTCAATTCGATTATGTTCGACGGCCACTTCGATATTTGTTAGTCGGTCAACCTCGAAATTCATTTGCCTCACTTCGATACTCATTTGCTGGCCGACTTCAATATTCATTCACAGCTCGACTTGGATATTTATTCGCCCTCCCCCTCGATATTCATTCGCCTTCACCTCGATATTTTTTCGCCTGTCAATTCGACTTCATTCGCCGTCATTCCGATTTCTGTCGCCGGTCAGTCGACCTACGTTTTGACCATCGCTTCGACTCTCGTTGGCAGCTCAATAAGATTTTTCGCCTTCCGGTCAGTCTCGCTGGCAGTTCAATTCGATTTGCGCCTTCTGGTCAGTTGTGCTCTTCATTTTACCGTCAGTTCTACTTCGCTTTGTTGTGCCTTTCGTTTGAAGTTAATTCTGCTTCTGTTCTGTTGTCAACTCTGCTTTCATTGTATGTGTTGTTCGCAACAACAGTAAACAACCTACCTCGGCCGCTGATGCTCTCAAATGTTTAGATCTAAATAAATAGGAGCGGAATTCACGTTACTTGATTTTCTTATCGTCGAAATGTATAATGATGTAAGTAGAAGCCGTCTTGCCGTTATGGAATGAGAATCGTTCGTAGACAATTTTTCGTCAGTAGCTCTCTCAGTTTTCTTTTTGAAAATGATCAGAATTTTTTTGGCTAAACTCGAGTTTTGCTCATTTTGCGTTACTAGCATTGCTAGTTAGACCCTTCGTAATGTTGGGGCCTTCATTTGTGTAAGCCATTTTAGCCACCAATTCCCCGTATATGCTCGCCCCATCTCAGTCTCTACTCCTTCCTCCTGCGCTTCCTCCCCCCCCCCCCCCCCCCCCCCCCCCCACCTCACCTCACTTTCACCTCCGGAAATAAAATATCGCTGTAGATCACCTAAAATTTGAAAAATGTATAAAATATTTCATTAAATTTAATTGTCAGTATTATTCAAATCAAGCCATTTTCTAGTCGAATTGTCTCTGTAAATTATTGAATGCAAAACCGTGCTGAACTGACTGTGCCGATATTTCATACGTACTAGAATAAGCTGATGAATGGAGAGGAATCAAATTTTTCTGTGAAAAGGATTTACTTACTAAACGTCTTGTACATGATCTTTTTTATATGTTTGGAGTATTGTAAAAGAATCGTATCCGAATATAGTTTATTTATAGATCACGAAATGAATATCTTTTTGAGATATACCGCTTCGCCTTATAATACCGCTTCGTTTTCATAAGAAATACCCACTTCCATATGATATTTCCGAGGAGAATTTTTTCGTTAGCTTTTTCAATTTTCTTAATCAAAAAATTAAAAATTATGTCCCATTGCTAGTCGTTGAAATACACATCCATAACGAAGTTTGATTTGAACGTATGCTTTGCAGTCAGATACGATGCTAATTTTCTTGTCTAGAAAATTTTGAAAGCCTCCGAAATAAAAGGAACTCGCATATGTGCCATTTAAAGGCAACCACTTTATCGAACGCCGTCCGAGTCCATTTGAAAGCTTGCACCAGGTAATTTCTAAGATTTTATGCTTATGCACATTTGTAAATTTGGAATTACGATGGCATCCTGTATGTGCGCACGTATGTGCGTGTGCATTGACTGCCTGTCTCTTCATGGCACAGTTCCAATTAAAGAAATACTAATGACAGCGCTGGGAAATTTGTATGTATGATGCGTACACACAATAAGATGATCTCCTTGACATATTTCATTTCCGTCCATCAAATTCGAAAGAACGTATAGAAATCTGATGCACAAAAATCTGCACACTTTTTCCACCCCTCCGTTTCAATTTTGCCGAAGTCGATTACTTCCCCAAGTATGGAAAAAACTTTCGTTGATAATAAGTTTCGAGAGAATTTTTTTCTTCGATTTGATCTTTCTTTCATTATGTGTGCAAACTTGCGTTTCGAAAACCTTTCTTTGAGCAATTGAATCTAAAGATAAAGCAGGAAAACATGTCAATTTTCTTGCAATTTTCAATGCTGTTCATAAATAGTCTCATATCTTTTTTTTGGGAGTATGAGAATTTCTGATATTCAGCTGGCTGAAAGGTTCAGTAACTCCGCTGTGGTTCATTGTTGGCATTTTTCGTGACATATTCCACTCAGCTTGACGAGATGAATCCAACCATATATGCTATGGGTGTGATCACGCATTTGCTCTCCGGCAATACCTCAGTATTCGTCGAAATTATACGAATTCCATGTCGGTTGGGTTTTGGGCCTGTTTCGGGCATGGCTTGGTTCCGGACAGTGATGGTGATTTCCCCATGGGCCATTTATGCCAAGGCTTTCGTGGATTCGTTTCGTAGGGCGTAATGACGAGACTGCGGCTAACGTTGGGTGAGAACGAAGTGACATTTTTGCAACATGACGAAAGGATATTTTCAGATCAAGAGATTTAGCAGTTCATTTTTCTCGGAAGTCGGCATACTGATAACCAGTTGCCAAGGAATTAGTTCTTACATATGAACAACAGCGATTCGGTCCGAGGCAAGCATGATTGCATTCAAGAACGGCTCAGTGGTTGGTGATGAAAGTTGATGAGGTGTCGTGTGTGGGGGTTAGGTAGGCAAAGACGATTTACATACGCAAAATTTCTCACATTATTCTCGCGTAGGAAAGATTCACTATTCCGTGAATAATTCCCACCTTCAACTTTACGAAGCGCGAGAGCAAAGGTCCAAAAGGAGCAGCAGATCCGCTTGTAGGAATACTGGGGTGAAACCCCTTGGTGCTTTCATCAGGACTGAAATGAGACCGCACTTTTCAATATACTCTTGTGAGAGGATTGCGGAGAGGAGGCTACTGGCTCTCATCTCTGGTAATAGCTTTGGATACCTTGGAAAGAGGGGGCAACTTTCCTGAAGCGCCGAAGGTGCGAGACTGTCGGGCTGCTTCGCCAAGCCTACGCCGCAACCGCCATTGGCGTCGTATCTTCACCCATCTATCTAGTCGAGTTCGGTCAAGTTTGATGCAATAGGGAACATAAGATACGTGCAAGGGTGTAGTCGGAAGAGTGCAATTGGCGAAGGTGTAACCGTCTAATAGAAGACGTATAAAATCTAGACAAATCCTAGTGGGTTCATAGAAAAATGAACGTTTCATAACAAATATGCTTAGGTAGTTGAATCATTTTGCATGCTTATTTTTATTGGTAACTCGCGAAAGTGACTAGTCATATAGGTGACATGCAAAAACTTTATTGTCTCTATTATGAAGCTTCATTCATTTTCATCAGCATTGCCGCTCTGATTGTTTTTGAGCGTTATGAAGTTATAAACTTCCTGCAATGATTTAATACGTAATGCTTATTTTTGCTTTGAATGATTCTACTTGCATTCGTAAGTGAATCGTTGATCGATGTTTGCGGCCAACTTCCTAACTACGTATACAAGATGTCGAAGCGTTGTACTGGAAACAAATTAGTTAGGACTACTAGTTCATAAAAAGCTTTTTCGCCGCGAGGCATCTTAGCATTCTACGAACGCTCTCACATTTCCTCAAACATGAGCAATTGCGAAATAACCGATGAATTCCGTTGTCAAATACACAGAAAATAAAAGCTAAAAACGTTTTTTTTTTTGCAGTAGTGATTGCTGCTAGGCTTTACATACTTGTTTGATAGCAGCAAGTTGAGTTTTGTTACAACAAATGAAAAATTACTTTGAAATTCCGTTTATAAGTTGTTTGGCCTTATGGATTTGCTAAGCATAAAATGAACGCATAAACGACGAAAGACTCGTCCCCAATGCGGCTATATCACGATCAATCTTTTCGGTGATAATTGGCACTCAATATGCAAATTTACTAGTTTTGTTTTGTTATATGCAAATCTAATGCGGCTATATCACGATCAATACAAATTTACTGGTTTTTCTAATCAAAAAAAAGCGCATGCCGAAGCATCTTTTTATTTTTAATATTTATTACATTAGAAAAAAATTCAATGAGAAAAGTACCGTTAATAAATTGCATAGACGAGAGCATTCTAAATTTTCTGAAGTTATGGTGACTACACATATCAAACCTCTAAACATACAACAATACAAATATCTCTTTCTTTTTGAAATAATCATTTTTGATTTCTTTGTCGTAAACTAATAGATCAATAGATTTTATTTTGCTTTTCTTTTTGGCACATCAAAATGCATTTTTTTTCCTTCATACCATTTGGAGCACTTTCATGAAAATTTGTTTCTTTTCTTTCAAAATTTATTACTGAAATTTTGTCATCGATATTCGTTCAACGCATTTAACTGTTAGTAATCAATCTCTTCTTTGCCCGTGTTTCCGTATATTTAATAAGGATAATAAATTGCATATTTATTTTTCATTCAACAAAAAAAAAACGAATGAAAATTCCACTCGGGCATTTATTTGCAATGATTATATCAAATCGATTCATCGTTTAGTATTATCTACTGCGCGATCGGTTTTAGGTGAGCTTCCAGCAGACTGTTTGGGCTTCGTCCTACTGAGCAGGGGCCGCATCGAGACGAGGGTGACACAGCAAATCTCCACTTGAGTGGAATAACAATGAAACTACGCGTCAGCATCCGATGGGTAGGAGGCGAGCCTGAGCCCTAACCTTCACACTGTTTTACAACTTCACCTAAGCGGAAGTGCAAGCGATATGAAGAGACATTTATTTGTAATGAATGCTTTGTCGATTAATGTAAATAAATAAAAGTATGTAAATAAAGATTATATCAAATCGTTTGCAGAAACAATCAATCGCCAAAGTAATTTCAAACATTTAAATGGGCGAAGCGTATAAACGAAATAATGCAAGAGTTGGGTAGGCAAACGAAATGAGTTTGAAATCGGAAGCAGTGGAGGCTTATCTTTATGGTGGCGTTTAATAATCGGTCGCATTTGCCAAAAACATCCATCTCATATGCAACTATCGTCGGCTTTTTTTTTCACGAATATCTATTAGTGCGCAATTTCACTTCACTTCGTTTGTGGGTTTTTTCGTAATGCGCTTTTGATTTTTTTTATTCCCTCAAGCTCTTTCAACGTCCACTTAAAATGTTTGCATGCCGGATACATTTTTTTTTTTGATAGACGATTGCAAATTTTAGTAAGGGTTCTTTTGACCGTACTTCCAACATCGATCCGTACAATGTTGCTGATGAATCCTATCGATGAAGTTTGACATTGGGGAGAGTGGGAGAGGCGCACATTTCAGTAATGAGGCTGCACGACTAAGAACTGCTCACTTCCCTATAGCAAGGTAAGTAAAAAGTAAAGCTATGACAACTATCCCTCTTTTGGGGACAACACCTGCTGTGAGTCCAAAAGATTCAAAAATCGAACAAATGTTTTTTACTCAAAATGGTCCTGTTACCGGGGTTACACTGTTTGAATCTTCCATACATTTTCTTAAACTGATATTTCGATGCTCTTCACATAAATAAGGCCGAATAGGCGCTCTTTATGTCAGCATTTGAGCTAGGAAGAAGGAAGAAAGAAGAGAGCTAGAAAAATTTTGAAGCATTTGTTAAAGCAGCTTGCTTTCCGTATTATTTCATACGAAGCATCTGTCCCTTCTGTCGTAAATGAACGCTCATTTCAGCTTCGAAATTACAACATTTACAGCCTACGTCTTTCACTACTACTAAAGTCTAATAAATGAAGCACCTATCAGAAATCTGTTGTATGCGTGTAGAGAAAATAGTCAATGACTAACTATTGCTGACTAATGTTCAACTTAACCTTCATCAGTGTTTTGTGTTCAACTTAACTATTGCTGACTAATGTTTAAGTGTAAGAACTTTTCATTGATCGTTAGAAATTATTGCAACAAGAAACTTCAATCTTTTAGCCGGACCACTGTTTGGCTCGCGAGTCCGTTTGGGAAACTTGACCGAAATTTAGCCAAACCTCAACGCCAAAAGTTTCCTCCTTTCACGTTTACATTGGCAACGAATGATCTCTAAGTAGTAAGCATAAAGATGTAATAGCAACTTACTATAAACAGTCACAAAATCCATAGCAAGTACTTGAGATGCGTCAAAATATTTCACGTTAATAGAGCGGTTGACAATTCCCCGAAAAACTATGAATGCATTATATTTAACTGAACAAGTAAAGTGCTGCCAAAGCAAAAGAGAAGCATGCTAGATAAACTCGAGTGCTGTGAGCCTTTTAAGCTTCTTTAGAGGAGTAACACCTACGCTAATAATAATTAATAAAACATGCATCATGTTTTATCCAAAAGGATCATTCAAAGATTCGCTGTTAGAAAAAAAAAATCGGGTTTAAATTTCGGTCCCACCAATGCAAAATGCACTCGCTGGGTTGTTAAATATTACATATTGCATCTGATGGATAGCTTGAAAGTTATTATATGACGTCGCTTTTTTAGGTTATGAGCAGTGAATTTCCCACTTCAGTGATTTCAGCGATGCTTGTGTTACGATTACTCGTCAAGCAAACCTCTGCAAATAGACACATATAGTAATATTTTTGCGTAGAGACGACGCCTTTATAATATACTTCACATATGGAAATCCGCAAAAAAAACGATTAAGAATGCGGCTTATGATTATATTTATAGCTTTAATCTTGACCTACCGTTTGATTAAAGTGCAACAAGCTGAATTTTTTTGAAAAGAGACCGCTGCGAGTAAGAATCTGAACAAGTTTTCGGCAGCGTCTTTTTTTTAATCTGAGCTGTTGGCGTGGTGGGAAACGCTATATCATTTCCCGCACTTCGGCATTATAGTTTTCATTGAGTAGATCTGCAAGTGCTTTCTTAGCAACCGATGCTTAGAAGCGCATAATTTCTCCGTGTTTGCTTATAGTAAAAAGGCAATAAGAAGAATCTTTGCTCCAATGATCGATCAACTTTATGAATCCACCAAATTCGACTGAGGTATCTCGCATGTTGTTAGGAAGCATATAGATACCCTGATCCACAAAGAGAAACTGGTAGAGGTTATACCTCTGCTAATGAAGCAACCACTTCTATGGCGTACCTTTGAAAAACTTCAAAAACAGTTTGAAAAAGCTTTATCTTGTCAAGGAGATTACTTTCAAGGATAATAGATATGCTTTCCTGTTGGAGCTTCAAAACATTCATGAAATCCTTTCAAAATTTTTTAAAAGATATTTCTGTTTTCATGAGATGCGGAAATACAGAAGAATCTCGAGGTGATTAATAAGTGAGTCGTTTTGCGGACGGTGGGTCGAAAGGAAACAAAATCTTCTTCAGACTCAAAGCTAATCCAACTTAAATCGCATAATGCACAAGCATCAGCAAAGTCGATCGTAGCTTACATGTTGGCACTTTTAGCTAATCACATCACTTAGCTTCAAATGATGGCCTCATAAACATATAGAGAGATATCATTTGCCTCATCTCTATCACAGCATATATATCATAGCCTCATCAACATCATTTACATATCCTCATCACTCGAAGTGAATAAATTGAGTGAAATTAACGCTTCTTCGCTTATAATTGTGAAGTTGCACAACTGGCGTAAATGCATATCGAAATAGCCAATATGACATTTTCTTATTCATAACTCTTTTTCTTTTTTTGCAAAATATTTCCTTATCCGTGAGTCGGCGTTATCAGAGATATCAGTGTTATGTACTTTTGAGCTCATGAATCTTTTAGCATATCTGGTTAAAACAATGCTTAGAATAATTAATATCGATATGGCCCATAGTGAAATTAATTTATGTCAGATAATACGCTATAAAGTGGATACTGCTGAAATATGTAGCAGAGCATATTTAAACATTGCGTGCGTGTGAGATTGGACGCCACTATTCGGTGTTTGAGAACCCACTGCAAGCGCTTGTCTAAGAAAATATGAGCGCTTTAACGACTGCTTTTATTAATTCACTAATAATTAATGGACAAGCATTTGCGTGATCACAAATGAGCACACTCTTCTCATCGCTGATAATGTATTCATCTTCAAGTGCCCCTTCTTCAAAACTTGCGCTGCTTAATGATTCAGTCCGCCTTCTATGCCTACTCATTCAACACAATTCTGTGATGCGGGTCTATTCAGTTAACGTCGCCATTCAGAATCTTACAGGATTCTAGTTGGCATCGGCGTATAGATGATTCTTATAGTATTTGTGAGGCTGTTTGATCCTGTTTTGCCCCTCCAACCTTGATTTGTCTCCGAAGGATTCGCAAATTCTTTGTCTTTCGAGGCTGACAAAATTCTGTGTATTCTGGTAACAAGATGAGAGGCTGTTGTTTTCATTATTGAGCCTCATTAAAATCAACAAGAGTAAGGGGATAACACGACGACATGGATGGACGTCGCTGCGACAGCACCAGGAACTCCTTACACCCGAAACAGTTCGCGGCCGCGGTGCGCACCATACGATTCTCTCCGACTCTCGCAAAGATAACACCTTATGTGAGAAGCTAGAAACACACTCATGCAGTGTAATCAAATAGGGTGTCCTTTTCTAAGCACCGACCCTTGCCTCAAGACATTGTAGAGAGTGTGCTTTATCACATGACTATCCCTTCTCTGCTCTGCCCAAAAGCAGTTGATCTACGACTTATTGACCACCTCTTTCATATTCTGATTGAGGTGACCATATAGAACCTTACAGAAGCTCCGATCGAGATTGTTGTATAGAACCTCACAGGATTCAGAGTGATGTCATCGTATAGACTTTTGCAGTAATCTGGTCGACGACGCTATAAAATCTTACAGTAATCTGATTAGCACCTCTTATAGAGTCCGGCAATTTGAGTTCTAATTGTTCTAGCACATGGAATTAACTGCGGGTCGAATCGCTAGGAATTTATTTCTACGAGAGGTTTGATCGTGGAAAAACAATTCTTTTTGAGGTTTTCGTATTTGATGTGAGTACCGAATAAGTTCGTTTCGAAGAAGCCTTCATCGTACAGTGCGTTCGCCTCTTCTAGCCACCTTTTCCGTGCCATGTGGCCATGTGATCGCTGAGTTTCAAGATTCGAGTCTTTTCTAACGATGCCTTTTCTTCCTCTTTCTCCTCCTCCTTTCCCCCCTTCCCCCCTGGCGCTTAAACTGCACATCCCGTTCGTGCATAATCAATTCACGTTGCTGTTGGAGAAGTGAACGGTCTAAAATGAAAGATGCGTTCTCCTCACGAACATATCGGACGAATTTTTGCCACCGCCTCAAAGGAGGAGCAAGCAATCCTGGGTGGAGCAAGCAATATGGGAAGTCGCTTGCGCAGCTTTTTTGGTTTCTTTTGAAGTTGCTTACTTCATTGCGTATTCATTCGCACGCTGACGTCCATCGGCTGCGATCGCCCACAGATTGCATTTCGCCTAAATGACGGGCTTAGCACCCTAATGTTATCTGTAATGGACCCAACATCTAAGCGATAAACATCGAGCTTCATTTCCGTCTTGATGTTTGCCTTCGAAAGTGGCAACAAATCTTTTCTTGCATGCCATCTTGCCGAATAGTAATCTTTTCCGCCCACAAAGTGGAGCCGGTAATTTTGGTCAATTTGCATAATCCTTTGATTAGAGCCTCAAGCAGTTTACTAAGGTGCTCTTTTTTGCTTCTGCTGAGAGGCAACGATCAAATTCATCGAAAGATTTATTTAATCACTTCAGCGCAAAAATCCGAATTTACTTATTCGCTAAGACTCTTTCCCGCCCACTCGTCTCCCACTCTTTTCCACCCTCTCTCTTTCTTCCTCTCCTTCTTTCTTCGTCATTGGCAATGTAGCCTATATTTAAAACATTCCCACAGATGCAGCGATATTATTATCAGCGGAAGTTTTATAGATTTACATACTATTTCAAAATACTTCTTCTCTCGAGTATGAAATTTGGCTGATGGCTGGATTTGCTCTAATTATTTAGCTTTATCTTTTAGCCTTGTGTAAGTATGAAAATAACGGAATAGCAGATAACTTATTGACAGATAGGGCGAAATGTCGCAAATCATTTTCAACTTTTGCGAGCTAATTTTTACGAAATATCCATTTAGTATTCTAAGTTTCTTTATAGTAGATTCTTGACGTATAGAAGTGAAATTGCATATGGATCAATAATGTTGAAGCACATTTAGTTAATTCATTTGCAAGTTTCTTTTCCATCTCGCAAAAAAAGTAAACAGAAAACGATACGCCACCGCGTGGAATTCCTCATTCTGAGACCGCATACGGAACACAAACTCTATTGGTCTTTGCAAGAAAAGAATTTACTATTATCGGGAATTTAAACGTCGGTTAGATGACGAATACCGCAAGATCTGGTTGTTGCCCATGTTCATAAACGTTTATTTTGATTTTGTTTCTCCAAATTCTCTGCCATATCACGTCGAAAGCAATCAGTTCGTTAGTTACAGCTGGCTTACGCCTTATCACATCTACATTTCCCGCGACCACACAAATTTTTAATCACCACCGTAATAACTTCGTTGACATTGAAGAAATTGAATCTGCCTTAAATACGATTCAGTCTTCAATTTTCTCAATACTATTGACGATTGAGCTAAATGTTTGAATGATATCCAAACTGAGTTGTAAGAAAGTTGTGTCCCAAGTTTTGATTCTTGCAAAGTCCTAAAAAAGACATCAAATTCTCGCATGAATTGATAAATAAGCGCAAACAGGCTTCATTGACTGCACTCGAATTTGGTGAATAATGTGCATTCGAATTCGTTATTCCACTACTAAGATGCTATTAGAGTTTCCAACGTGAAAGTTAAAGTTTTTGAGGTCGTAGAGCTGAAGTACTTCAAGAGTTACGTTCCGTAAGAAAAATTCAATACTCTCTTACGCCACAAAAACGATTAAAACTCCATTCCTTCCCATATGCGTATTTGATGGAATGTACAACCCGTTTTACTAATTTTTTCTCTTCTCTCACGATGATTAAAAGTTGCTCATTTATCCGTTTTCTCTAGAATCATAAAGCTTTCAATTGCTTTGATGATATCCTTCACAGTGTGCATCGTAGACTAGCGACGATCGTTGCGTATCCATCTTTTTTCTCTTTAGGTAAAGTGCATAGTAGTATATTCTTATGCTATGCTTCAAAAAAATGCAAATGCCATCCTCTTTATAAAAAAGGTTAAAGGGATGGTTATAATAACGTAGAAACATCAGCTTAATTTGTGTAATGTGTAGAATCATGAGGTATGCTTGTTCTGCAAACTATGCTGCATAAATATCACAAGTATGCCATTATGATCAAGCAACAGTATGATCGAAATATATGCACCTTTTCGAACGTTTAAGTTTGTGGACTGAAACTCAGTGATTATATAAGCGTGCGAGCATGATCACCTATCTTAACCTACAAAAGACATCTCATTCACTAAACTTGCCGCAAACTTCTGTCAACGTTATACGGGAAGAGTGTTCCTTCCGTGCGCCATTGTCAACTGAGTGCATTGTACTGCTGAGGCGATGTGATCTGAAGTGTGCCAAGACACTGACTAGATCCGTTGCTTTTGAACAACTTTTATTGGTGATATTTATTGGTGATATCGTGCATTTTAGTTGTTTATATTAATTGGCCGAACTACAGTCAACCTCTAAAACTAGGTACGATGGGAGGTCAGTCAGATTACAGACATAGAGGTCACTACGGATTGCCGTCTCAACTGTCGTGTTGCATCCCTCATCAAAACGTGCTAAGATTTCGTTCTCCCTCATTTAAACGACTGTTCAGTTATTTACAGTCTTACAGACGCACGATAGTAAGACCAGCTGAGCTAGTTCAACACAGCTTTGGCAAGTGTTGCCAACGGCAAAATAGATCTATTTTTTCATTTAAGTTTGCTGCGATTCGGTTTAAACTCACTTGAGAATAGGGAATTAAAATGAGACTTATGCAGGCGATTTGTGGATTATTGTTCTACTTTTTTAGAAACTTTTAATGAAGCGACTGACCGTTAAATGTAGCTTAAAGTTTTCTTGACATAATGTAGAACTAATAAACGAAAGAATTTGCTCTTAATGTGATATTGTTTATAACGAACTTCCATCTCATTTAGTCAATTCTATCTCCATTGATGAGTACACTATATTAGCTAAATGCACTACAACGATCAGTCCTCTGCTAGACACTTCATATGTACGCTAGAGAAAATCTCCTTAGCTTAAGCTATCGAATAAAAAAGTATTTCAACTTTCGCACTGTTTTCCTCTTTCTTTATGCTTCTAGGCTTTTTAATCGTTTTATTTATGCACTTCACATTTAGCGTCATGAATTTGCTCACTCTAAACGTCAGTTAATCCTCTCTCCCCGCGATGCGTTTTCCTTTACATCTCAAAAAGTTTGACGTGTCGAAGTTTGCAGGTTTAAATCGATGTTTATATCTAAACGAGAAATTCCACTCACGCTTCTCATCAACAACACTTCAAACCTTTCGAGTTGTTGACCTCTCGTCTGCAGCCATTTCGCCGCCCTTCCTTCAGCATTTACTCGTTCAACGCTACTTCTTCGACGATTTTTTGTTTTTCCTTCATTGCATTTTTTTTCGTTTCTGAGCATTATAGTTGTACTTCGTCCGATCGCTTAAACAAAAAAACTGAGAACTATGAGAACTGTTCTGGTGTCGGATTTTTATGAACTAAGGATATAAAGAGTAGTGTGATGTGACTCGCTCTTAAAGCTCAGTTTGCTCGCTTATATCAGTGGACATTGTGAAGACAACGCAAAGAAGTTTTAAGCATGACGCCATTGCTACGTAGCACGATGATTTGTCACTCCTGATTCCATTGTTTCACATAGCACTGAGTGCCATCCTGACTTTGTTGCATGATGCATTACTGCCTCCTTTTTCTGGTCGTGATTTATAACAGATGTATCGTAATCCCGCTATTTGCCGTTCTTATTTATCTCAGTTGTTTGCTAGAAGCATCGTATCTGCTTTCGTAGAAAAATTACTCACAACAGTCACCAAGAGGAGATGAACAAAAGCTAAATATGCATGGAGTACGTCTTACCGCTTCTTCACGTATCGTCATACAGTCAATGATAGCTATCACACGGATGATCGCAAAACATACACATCATCGCACTTCACACATTATCAAAAAGTATCCATTATTACAAGGAAAACATTACCGTATCAGCAAATCATTATATCGCATGTGTATTAATGATTGCTCGCTCCTCTACGTTTTCATATCACAGTAGCGCAATTGCGGTTTGTTGCACTGAGTTTCCGCGATGAAATAGTGAAATAATGGATGGGATGCGGACATTGTTGATGCGGTGTGGTTCAATTTCTACTACACTACCTAATGCCATTTGGGCTCCGTCACTCAATTCGTTTTTGGCGAATCTGCTCGAATATGTTTCATAAGTTACACTGTTTCAATGAACTTGTAAATCCCTTGAAAATAGCGGTAACGACAAGCATTAGACTTAGAAAGCACCATTGCAATTTGAGCACACCTATGACGGGTATGGTTTCTTTGCCATGGCAGCAAGTGGTCTGTGGATGATCTCAGAACGCCCACGTTACATCGTACAGATTTGTACCTTTCGAAGTGGGATGATCTGAATATTCACTTCCACAATCGTGGATTGTTTTCGCCTATGCATAATCTTTCAGTGTCTAACTGAGCGCAACGAATTGACGTGCACATTAACTTGCTACAGTTACGGTGAATTCTTTGCATAATAAGAGTTTATATCTAAGCGAAACACCATCCGAGGTGACGAGGAACAAAACGATGTGGCCGCTAATTGCACTCATGTTTTTATGCATCATTCCACAGTTGGTGCAACCATTGAGTGTTTATAGCGACCAATTTCAACGACGTGCTTCGAATACGATCCCAGATTTCAGCTCATTCATTCGATCTTACGGGAAACGACACGATTCTTCTTGGGTAAGTATTGTCAAATCACATTCCTGTACAAACATACATGAACATTTCCAAACAGATTTGACAAAATCATATATAACTCTTGTTCCAAAAAATTTCCAACAATCATTAAAAAATACTTTCTAACGTATTCAAACGAGGGTCACTCTATTTGAAAGAGCAAAATGCGTTGAGGATTTATTAATGATACATTTCTCAACGCGTTTTCTTTCTTTTTTTCTTTTTGACCGAGCACAATGCAAAAATAAAATTTTTTGGCTAATGAACTAAAATCATCGCATAAAATAGCTATATATAGGTAAATTTCTTCAAGAAAACATTTTAAAGAGTATTCACAACGATTTCAGGAGGCGTACGCGTTACCATCATTTCCGATTGGCAGAATCGGTTGACGATGCGAAAAAATAACTAAATTCTTCAACGAGATCGTCTTATGTGAATATACTCAATGGTGCAAATTAGACAGAGAACTTCATTCGTCCACTATAATGAAAATCAATGTTGAATGAGCGATGTAAATGATTGCCGTACGTTGAATAAAAACAATTTTGACATTTGTTCGAATGCACAACGTTATGCAGAGTAGATTGTCTGCTTTTTCAAAGTGAACTTGAATAACATAAACAAGCAACGCTTCTCTAGGAACGCCTCTCGAATGAAATTCCACCAGCAATCTGCCGAAAATTGCAGTCAACGAAAAAGCGGTCATTAGTTGGCATCTTATAAAATATGCGATTCTTTTTGTTAGCTGAACATTTTCTTCAACATCCGCTGAAAGGCTTAATTAAATATGCACCTTCCGTCCTTAAGGTACTCAAAAACAATTTGATCGGTTAAGTGCAAAATCAGTATGCAAATAGGCGAACAAGCGATATATGCACAGACCAAAACCTACAATTAAAACATCAATTTTTGATGAAGAAGAAGTCTGCACGCAAACTACTATTATAAGCACTCTCAGCGAGTCTTAACTAGTATTCTAATTATTGAGGAATAGATCCAATACATCAACTAATTGAGGATTGGAAAATTCATGACAGACACAATTACACAAGGGAAAATCATCACAACACAAAGTTCAAACAACGCCCAGCAAAGATCATTCAAACACAATCACAAGCGCACGAACAAACAAGGACATAAACACAAATAGGGACACGAATGCAAGCAGAGAACACAGACTCACACATGCACGCACAAACGCACGCATATGCATTCATGCATACTGAGGCATACAGTATCATCAAGGAATACCTTTCGGTAGACTCACATACACAAAACACACACAAAAGGACCCTGTCGTAAAAGTGCAGGTCCCAACATTTTATGCGGACGGACACAAAGCAGATAACCAACCATCCAACAGGAAATAGAACCAATGAAGTAGCACACCACGTTGTGCTCCTCTTTTAAACGCCGTATGGTGACTATGCTCGACGCCAATTTGGATGTGGCATCAAATATAACTTCGGATGGAGAACACAGCTACCATAATTCATCTCCCTCTTTAGCTGATTTGACAGAACAATGCTTTAAAACGACGATGCATCAGATGCCTTCGATATAGATTATAGAGTCAATCTTCAAAAAGTAACGGATAAGAGTGCAATAATTCTGTGAGGTGGTCGTCCTTTGAATGGATACTGAAAATCAGCACATGGATAAGTACTCGTTCGTACCAATAAGCAACTTGAGTATGTGATGTAGATCCCAAACAGATAAGTTGGGGATGAAGCTGTACGTCTCATGGAAAGAATATTATTCTTGAAAATATAACAAACCAATAAACCGAGCAAAACGAAAAAATAAAGGGATCACGCCCCCTGATAATCACAGATATTCAGCCAACGTAGAAGATGAGGACTTGCTAAAATAACATCAAATATAGCACAGCCGTTGCTCCCAGCTGACAGAGGGCAGTACACTGTGCGCCAGCAGCATTCCTGAAAAGTTAAGTGCACTTTATTTCCGCGCATGCATCGTTGAGCAGATCTAGCTAGGTAAGCATGCACATTTGTGGCTATTCTTCTAGTTTAAGGCGCATTACAAGAGAGAATTTGGACATAGGTTTCAGAGCGAAAAAAATAACAAGGAAGAAGGGAAGAATGATTAGTGGCTATCCGTGTCTCTCGCAGGACAATAGAAATATACTCATTGTTTGCCACTAAGCATTCTGTTATAGTTGATGCATGATTTAATTGATTTGAGCTGCAACAGCCACTTTCAAAAGGCAATTGAAAAGTAATAAAAACATACGTGGAGTTGAAGTCATCGGATTTTCAATCAATGAGGTCTGCTCATCGTCATCATATGAAAATACTTCATCCTAAAATAACGAGTGCAATGAGCAAAAACTTATTCAGTTTCTTTATAAACACTTTACCAGTTGCAGTCAACACTCATTTCACTTCCCTGAAATCAGATTCCATTTGACATCGTTGAAACAGAGTACGCAAAAACTTTACATATTTTTACAATCCACTGTCTAGGCCAACCAAGACGATGACTTGTACTTTTTTCAGCCGAATTGCAGTTGACGACACCAGTGAAACGATGACCAGAAAGAACAAATTCAAGACTGCAGTGGATTCTGAATTAACATTGGCCGTAGTTGGAGCAAAAGTAGGGCTCTCAAATAATCAGCGCGCATAGATGAACGCATGCATACAGCATGGACGGGTTTCGAATACGAACTGTTGTTATAGAGATTAAAATCAAGTCTTTATACATTCAAGCGTTTTTCGGAGAAGTCTCTTCCTTGCAGCTCACCCATATACAAACGTCATCTCATGTACGGCGGGATAAATTTAAACGAGCTTGAATAAAGAACATCAAATTCGGCTTACCGGCGCTATTGTAAACGATTTACCCGATGGATTCTTTCCGCGCTTGCGGCCACGAGAGCCTTTAGTGCGCCCAGATGGACGCTTCTTTTTGTGCTTCGTTTCGCCCTCCAAATTCTCCTCAGAAGATTCTGCTAGTTCATCTTCTGCATAATCCACATCTCTTGATCTTTCTCGTCCTGACATCGACCTCCACCCATATTTTTTTCCTCGATCCCAAACGCTTTCTGGCAGTCTTCTTCTTCCAAGTGAGGCTTTCGTCGTCTTCATCGTCGATGGATGACTCATATCTCTCATCTGAGTTTTTTTCTTCATATGAATTCGTGTCTGCTATCTTCCTATGAGCTTTCGTTCTCCAGCGCTCGGCAATCACTTTTGGTGCATTTTTGCGATCGATGCTTACACCATCCTGAAAGCGACAGGAGTTCTTTCCCTCTGCGCTAATAAATGCCGTCAGCAACAGTAAAATGCGAGAAAATAGATTCCGCATATGTTCACATCAAAAGCAATCGCTATAGACATCAGTAAGCCTCATAATCAGTCTTGCATTTTCCCGACTCTCCGATACGTGCTGTCTCTTTTGCATCATTTCAAGAAAAGGGCTTTTCTTCTCAGTTCAAGGCAGAGTGCATCATCTCAGCAAAATTCAAGTATACTGCAAAACTACACTATCACACGGAGGTAATTGTAACGACTACCTAGAAACGTCAAATGAGCTTAATACAACTTAGGCGATCAGTCATGAAACTCCTAAACTGCTCAAAATCGAGTCGCAAAATGACTCACCACATCGAATATAATATCATCCTCATTCACTTCCGGCAATGACGCCAAATCTTCCTCGGGAATAGACTCTTAAACAATTAAGGGGAACATCTTATAATTGTGGCAAAAAATACCTCGAGGGTACAACACCGCAACGTATATTAAAAGTGACTTGAGGCAAGAACACGTTCGACGGTTGGAGAAATCATAAAAGTGCGTGACGATAGACCGTAATCATTTCATCTTAGCATATTGTAGTGCTAATATCATGCAAATAAATTCGTCTAACCGAAATACGCATCAATCACATGAAGCTATATGTGATCTTTCGACTGCTGCGTATTGTCCGCTTCTGACTTCAAATACTAAAAAAAAAGCCTCGTTTATACCATTTTGTTACTTTTACCATTTTTACCATTATCAAGCTTCAAATACCATTTTGTTCAGTTACTCGCTATGCTTTTCCGATAAACTGCTTGAAATATAATGTAATGCCTATCGAAATATGCAAAAATTGTGTTTATATATATATATACTCTTATCACATGCAGTCATGATACCTTATGCAGTAATAACACAATTTGTTAGTATCACAATCCATTCCTTAAATAGCTAATCGAAGAAAACACAAAAAAATACTCTCACCTTCCGCTGTTGTCTTATCCTTCGATTTTTCTCGTCGAATCTAAAGAAAAACTGTAGTAAAATATATTAAAACTCAGAAAAGCGCTAACAAAAACCTTTTCTGGAAGAGTTCATAGTTACAAATCTCTTTTATCCGTATATATTTGTATTACTAAATTAAACGCCTCTATGCAATCATTTAATGGACATGTCTCATTTTCTATACAAATATTCAACTCAGTGATAAGTTTACGAAACAGATTCAACACACAATTCAACATTCTTCTCAGCCTATTCAAGCCAACTGAAATTCCATATGAAGATTTCATAGCAACGATCGCATTAGAGGTTCATTGCAAAAATGATCTTAAGCTGTGAATATAAACATGATCTGAGCAATGCAACATCAGGCGGCATATTTGAAGTATCATCACCTCATCTTTGCTACTGCTAATCTCAGTAGCAATGAGCTCAGCGAGAATGAGTTGTAAGACAAATGTTGTGAGCAACAATTCTTACTAGTGGAAGAGCTTTAACTGCACTGAAATCGACTGCATCCTTGGAAGTGAAAGCTGCATCCGGTGACATCGGAAACCTGAAATGTTAACGTCTGTCCTCTGAAACAGATTTGTTTGTTTTAAGAGAAATACTGTTATTGGCATCCTTTCACCGCACAGTTGAAAATTATAATATATGAGAGAGCAAAACACTTGGAGCGCAATATGCAAAAGTAAGCAACGTCATTATGTAAACGGCGTAATGCCTCTCATAGATCACGTGAAAACTGCCGTCCCTCTCAAGCACTTATCTTCTGCACATACTGCTTAATGAAGAGGTCGGGTAGAGGGATAATCAGGGTGCCAGAAACTCGATTTTGCTGCTAAAACAGCGTGAAAAAATTTGTCTCGCTCTGATGAATTTTCGAAATGACGTTTCATTCAGCAAGGGAATGCTGAAAGCTGCCATACTTCACATCTGCTAACAACAATTATTTCCGCTGACATATCAAAGTGCTCTCATCCAGTCATAGCAAAGTGCTGCTATATATCTGGGACACTTCATTCCACCGAAAAAAGCAGGTGAATTACGTCGAAAAATGAGACGCCTAAAGCATTCATCAAATAAGATGACATATAAAAATTCAAAGATAAGATAGAATTCTTGAGGAGGTGGACGAACGGTGAACAGAAAAAGAAACAAGAAATGAGAAGCATGAGAGCATGACACTCGAGCGAAACGTGAATTTGCTTACCATCTTTGGTGATACCTCCAGTGAAGACTTGAACATGAAGTGGTGACGTAAGCGATTGTGCTTCTAGCATCCTTCGAGGAGCGATAATTGCTCTGTCGAACTCGCATTCCACCATATATTTTTTTGCCCATGAATTTGATATTAAAGCCAATTTATCGCTGGTTTGCTTAAGAAAATCTCATCAGAAATCAACATTTCTATTCACATTGACTTGACGATATAAATATGGAATTGTTTTAGGTCAGAATTGAAAGATTTTTTTAAAAAATTGATGAAATCGTTTCAAATTTGTTGAAACTATTTCACCTATTAATGAAATTAATCTTATATTAAAGAAATGTTTGCAAATTACGGCATAATGCAAAAATATCTTTGAATAGAGTTGTGAAAGTTTTCCTCGAAAAGCCTCTCTCTCAAAACAAAGAACAAAACGCGTTAGAGCAAAACAGCCAAGAATGCAAAATATTTGGAACAAGTTCAGATGCTTTTCACATACTCGAGGTGCAAAATCGGTGCGACCATCATGTTCGAAGCCAACTCTTAGAATGCGCCTTTCGGCAAGCATAGATCGTTGTGGATTTTACCTGTAATACTTCAATTCCAAGTGATAAAACTTAGCGAGTTTGAAGCTGTACAATGAGTTAGAACGGAGGACAGAGGAAAGTGGAATGATCGACCACAATCCCAACAGCCTAAACATTCCCATCTTAATAGTGGTCTTAAGATTGTAGTTCGGAGAACATTCAATGAGCATACTAATTCATCAAAACAAAAACTTCAACGATCTAAAGCATTTTTTTTCGAGAATGGCAAGAAAATTGGCCAGCTGCATTAAATAAAGAGATTACAGCCAAAGCTCAGCCCAACTTATATTTTGGTCGTATTTCTTTTGCTTCTCTTTTTACAGCTGCAAAAAATATTTTCCCTTACACAACCCGGCGGCGTAATGTGAAATCAATCAAACGAGAAGGTATTTTTATAACAAGGTCGTCTTTGTAACAAAAACCTTATACATCAGAAAATAAGCAGTAATACTAATAAAAGTCCTAGACAGCCCAATTACCTTTATATATTGAATACAGCGGAATGTTTATCGAGCCAACAACTACAACATTGCTGACAACGAAATAAACAGCATATTACCAACGGTCGTTTATCCGAGAAGCGTATAGCCACATAGGGACGTTGCGCTGAATTTGAGCGTATAATCGCAGACGCATTTGATCCGGATCACTCGAACGGCCAAACGTTGCGATGAATTTGCACTCCGATTCGGGTGAACAATCAGGTGGGTCGCGGATGCATATTTGAGAAACTCCACACTCTGACTGATTTCCCTGTATTCAACACATACAGGAACTGAATTATGCATCTTCTTCAAATGCAACAAATGAAGGTTTAGCAAACCAAAACGCCTTCTCGCGTCAGGTTTGGAGTTTTATGGCAGGGAAATTCGACGCAGCCAAGCTGGCATTGCCTTCGCTAACTTCTCAACAATCTAAAGGGAAGATAAAATGCTTTGTTTTCATTATCCTCCTAGAAGGACATGGTAAACCGTCCATCGTTACCACTTGTTGAGCTCAACATGTACCTGCGTTGCACCAAAAAGTGGCAAGGATGGAAGATTATGCGTATGCGAG
Source organism: Ascaris suum (assembly GCA_013433145.1). Taxonomy (NCBI): domain Eukaryota; kingdom Metazoa; phylum Nematoda; class Chromadorea; order Rhabditida; family Ascarididae; genus Ascaris; species Ascaris suum. Next base: position 4,230,564 of record CM024187.1, read on the forward strand.
CATTGTCATGGGAGCTTTCTTCTATTCCATAATCAGCTCAATTAGGCTTTTGAACCACCACCTTAGCCACTTCATCGGGCATAATATCATAAAGCTGTCTCTTCTGTAATAACTTGGCTGATCTTTTAATGCGAGGCCCTATTAGTTCAAAAAGAAAAAAAATAGCACACCTCTACGGTTATTGATGACACCACGAGAAAGATAGTACAGAACATCGCTAACTGCAGTAATGTTCGAGACATTTTGTTACAGTGGCGAGCATCAAACGCAGCCATAACTTTACTGCTACTTTAAAAGAATATCTGAAAAGTAAAATGGTCTTATATGCGGCCGAGAATGCTCTCATTTATCATATCAAGCAGACAACAGTACATATACAAAACATATAGAGTTACATGGTCATCAGAGGACGGCATAGTGTCGGTAGATGAGCACCTCTTCAACGATATCTCATTTGGCATCCGTGTTTCGACGAGAAATTAAACGATATAGTGAATTATAGTAAAATCATTTAAGAGCCAGAACAAAAGGATTTAGAATTGCGAGAACTCTTCTAACGGACCAAGAATTCTTACGTTGTTCAAAAAGAATACAATGCGAGCATTTGAGAGCTGTTTTGATTACCGTCAAAACTTAAAGGATTAATTGATTAGTGTAGATTCCGAGGATAGAAATGCAACAGCAACCGATTATATTGGCTCAATAAGAATCTCACGAAATTAGATATAAAGAAAGCGATGAATTTAAGAAAAGCTACGGGTAACAATGGTTTCAGCAAAGCAAAATATAGTGCCATCTGAAAATTATAAACGATAGCAAACTCCAAATGTAAGTAATTTATAGTCGATTAAATAAATTGATTCTTTTAAATTACATTTTCGAATAACAGATGTAAAGTGCTAAGATCTCGGCATCATTCATGCAGTCACATCTTGACGTCATTAAGTGAAATATCGTGTGTGAAACCCCGAACAACTCACGCTTCTTTACAACAACGAGATGATAACACGACCACAAACATGCCAGACCCGACCACATACTTAATGGCAAATAGGTGTTGGAAAGCGAACTACCCTAATCGCCTATTGATCAAACAATCGAAAATGCTGATCACAAAGCAAACATACCCGAATTGCAACCATTTTGACCCGTTCCAATAAACTGTCTTCAGGTTCTCGGAACTCAACGAAAAGCTCGAGTTGGTTGCAGTCGCAGTTTTGGTGAAAATCAGGATTCATTCATCGAGCACAACGATTTTCAAACATACGAAAACTCAAATCCGCCTGCTGGGATTTTTGTCGTATTCCTGATAGGTCAGAGAAAAAAACTTGATCTCGCTCAATTAAATTGTTTGATGTACATTTATCCCTGAGCCAGCTTGTACTCAACATACTCGACACTGAAAGCACTGATAAACTGAAAAGTACAGTCGTAAAACCATCAGCTCCAATAGCCTTTTATGCGGATACGACTGAGGAACGAGAATCTCCAGAAAATGTGCGGTTGGCAGCAAAAAGCTTAAAAAAGCTGAGAGTTTCACGTCGAAAAGGCTATCGCAATCAAGAACACCTTGCTGTCATGCTGGTACCAGTTCAGGGTCTAGTTTGTTTACTGAAACTGCTAACGCTTCTTCAAGGAATTTGTCATCAGCCGCTCGTCTTTACCAACTCTTATTAGAGTTAGACGAGTGATATGCAAAAAAGTCACATTCAAAAAGCAAGAACTCACGAAAATGCACCGAACACACGAATGTATCATCGCTACCCTCCAGCTCATTACTACTTGCGCCATGGATGCTGCTCTTATCTACCTTCCGCCAGGTGCACACCACTTGGGATGATCACGGAATGGAAGGCATTGATCACATATTCACTGGTCAAGAATCTGACGGATCCGTACTGCCCAAAATGGTTCTTTAGTGCAACTAACGAGTGCTGTTTTGCAGGATGATCAAATGCCATGCAACTGGTGCATGTCATACATCAATCCAAATTGTCCGTCGAGGTAAGTGGAAGAACCCTATAGAGCCCTATAAACACCAGCTTGAGAACAATCGAAGGCATTTATTCAAGGCAGGCAAATATTTGCAACATCTGGAAAGATTTGCATACATATATTTTTAGAATATTTTCTGCTCTCTAATGGCGGCAACAAATGTTTCAATTCATTAACGTTGGAAAAAGTTGTGAGATCTAAAAGAAGGCTCGACTTTTTACCAGATAATTCCCTGACCACTTATTTTCAGGAAATTTCATGCAAAAATACAATCTCTAGGTTTTGTCATCTCCGGCCTATATAGCGAAATTCATCTCCGTTATCTCCTCAACCACTTGAAGTTGGGCAATTCTTGCTAACGAAGTGGCGATCTGATGGTCAAAACCTCTTTTTCTCGTAGTTTATCTCCTTATAATGTTACTCTGCCTAGAGAATTGCTAATTGGAGGGGCGCATACTCCCACGAATCCTCGACAGACATGTGTGTGGTAATCGACGTACTTCCGAATATCGCATTCATAAACGCTGATTTCAACAGCTGAAAATTACCAACGATTTAGCATTTTGCGTAACATAATTGCGGAGCGCGTCTTCATAAACACAGGGCCTCTTTATTGTCATCTAAATTCCTGAAACCCTCTTGAATTCTAGCTCTATCGTATAATAGTTTACCAGATGCATTAAGCTAGCAATTGATTCTACATTTTTTTTGTCTTACCCCACCCCACTCCCCTTCCCCCACCACTGTCATGATCTTCTGATAGTCGCATTCAACATCCTTGCTGTATGTGTACTGTCGCCCTCAGCTGGAATTGAAGTTTACCAAATATGATAATGGAGTTTGAATGTTTTGCCATGTCTCTTACTTCGCTGATTTCTACTTCATTCGCCGTGATTTCCTAATGCAAATGTATGACGCTATCAGATACCTCCATTGGAATAACTATTGGCTCGTGCGATGTTCCTTCTAGAAGTTTTTTTAGTGCTTACAACGATTGTTTTTGAGAGTTGCAAAACGATCCCAATACGTGTATATGTGTCGCAATGTACCTTTGACTGATTTTTCAAATGATCATGCGGGGTTCTATTTGATTTGGATTGGCAGGAGGGGGGGGGGGGGGCGGAGAGCAGAAGGGTTTTAGGAGGCTGACCGGTTGCAGGGAGTGAAAAAATATGTGTATAGCATCTTTTGTGTAAATAAAGGTATGTTGCGAAGAGCGCGCTGGTGAGTGGTCGTTTAAAGAGTCGGTCATTGCTACGCGACAGCTGTACGGAAATGCGCAGAAATATTACAAGAGCGTCGAAGTTTGAAAATCAGGCTGAAGCGTGAGCATTTCCGGTGCTTCCGACTGATTCGCAGTACGCAACCTTATGCCATGTGAAAGCTGTGATATTAGACGTGTGACATATGCGCTCCATTGATAGATGTTGCTCACAAAGTGCTGTTATATATCAAAAGTGCTGCAAGAGTGGTATATGGGAGTGCGTTCTACCGTATCAACGTTGAGTCAAAGAGTGATTCCGTGGCGTATAACGCGTTAAATGTACGGATGTTCTGCATAAGGTGTATGGTTTCAAATGGGAAAAGAGCAGCAACGACCGGGTAGTGATTCGTCATGTTCTCGACTGTCCCCACCTTTCCTTCAAATGTTTCGGCGTTCGTTTTTTTCTGCTTCGTTTTTATTGTGTTGTTTTTTTTTTGAGCTTTGTTCCTGTACACATGCTAGGGATCGATGAAAGAGGTCATTTCGAACCAGCAGTTTTTAATTTGCTGAAGCTTCACTTCCACCGGATTAGTGTTTCTTTGTTCAAATACCTTTTCACATATGATGGTGATGCTATAGTCTTAGTACACCAAAACGAAGAGGTGCAATAGTAATCTAGTAGATGATTGTTGCAATTACTAAACAAAGTTGCAGCTTATTTTAGTGAAACTCTCTAGGTGAATATGAATGAGAGATGAATGCTGCTTTCCTAGCAGTTTCGAAAACAATAAAAAGCTTATTGTCCATGTGATATATGAAGTTGTCCTTTACAGCATTGCATCTGATGACTTTTTATTTCAATATAGGAAGCTTTTTGGGAGCATTCTATGCAATAAAAGAAGTAATGCAATAGATGAAATTGTATTTCTACTGTAAACGTTATGAAAGCAGTAAATGCTTCATCTTCAATAATATAACGCAAGATTTATAGAGCAGATATTTTCATGCATTAATTAAGCGTTACAATTTCATCACGTTTCTATGTTATGATGATTGATTTGCCGGCTTAATTGCTTAGCAATAATTCTCCATTGGTATTTTCGACGTGAAACTGAGGTACGCTCACTTTATACTTTTGTATGATCACATCAAATCCGAACTAACAGTAAACATATGGCCATTAATAGTTAGTCTGCGGTGAACTATGAAGCTATACTAAAATATGCCGCGGGTAAAATTTAAAGTGATTGAAAATTGCTATGATCTAAATTAAAAGTCAAAAGCGGCTAAATTAAACATCGATTATGCAAAGGTGAAGTTCCATAATGATTCATTCATGTGATACGATAGGGCTGTGAAGTGGTGAAAGCTAGTTAATAGTGAAAGAGTTCCATAACGATAATACTTTACGTTCACGAACCGATTTTTACTCATATTGTAAGCTTTTTTTGGCTTTCTCGCGTTTGATGACACTTTAGCGCTTAACTATCGCCATGTGGTTACGCTCCGGCTCTCGTGCCCGGTAACTCTTCAACCCAGACTCCTTTCATTCCCCATCTTTTGTTGTTTGAGTTCTATATTAATTGCCTTGTGCAGTAGCCATGAAACACGGTAACGCCACCAGTTAGTAGGATTGATGATGTATTTGTAAAGCAGTTATCACTCCTGCCTTTATCTCTTTTTCATGAAAACCACCTATGATGCAGCTTGAACTTTCCACCATATACAAATATTCTGTAGTCCCTCGTTTTCCGCCACTATTTAATTAAAACACTTAAGAGGTTTTCTTGTTTCATTTGAATTTGCATATTGCCTACATTTGCATTGTTATGTTTCTAAGTGAAAAACCCGATCGTAAAGGATTTCTTTTTCTGGGTGTAAATATTACATAGTAATATTAAACGTCGTTATTATGCGACTATGATATTATTTTATGAGAGCGTTTATTTAAACAGTGCAAATATAATTGCTTATAGATCGGCGGAATAGGACGGTATGCAAGCTATCAAATGTGTCGTCGTTGGCGACGGGTAAGCTTCCCTTTTTTTGTTTGTTTTTTTGTTCTCTTTTCTTCGATTCGTGAGGTTTTTGACGCCGAAACAGTTAAGCGGCACAATTTTTACTACACTAATCGATGAAAATACTCAAAGGATTTCGTACGATGCTTGGCGTTGGTTTATGAAAATATAACGAATTTTTATTTTTGATGATATAAGTTGGACTGTGTTACAGAATAATTCTCGGTTCAAAATCTGTTTGCAATTTTGAAAAAAACATTTCTTTTAACCTCTACTTTATCAAATATTTTTTATTCATAGAGAAACGAAATAATTTTAACGAAATCATTGGTGGAAACTTATGAAAAACTCTTTAAAAAATGCTTCCTTCAAAAAAAACGTACTGAAAAAAAAATGCAAAATTAAGAAGATTGAAATTGGTGGCATTGTAGAATTCCTTCGAAATTATTGCCGAAGATTTATATGTGCCATTCCCCGATAATATTAAGCGGTACTTATGAGCTCATTCCCCCTTAATTGCTAGTGTCCTTATTAGCTGCGTATTTATCAGAGTGGAAATCTCGTAGAAGCTAAAGCATATGCCTTCATTCGGCACTTCCTGGTTAAAAGGGGAACTTCTGCGGAGTTATTTAAAGCAGACGTAAAAACAACGTAGGTCTTAGCTTTTCAGGATAGGGTTGTTTAAAGCTGGCTACTAATTCATTTCCGAGTGAGATCTTTGGGCAAACGATGATATCATCGGCAATTGAAACGGTGTGCTGACATGTTGACCTCATGCTGTTGTGGATTGTAAAGAAAGCTCACTTATTTGTCTCGACCATCTATTTACGGTTTCAGTAACCCTGCATCTTTACTTCCGGCTTTTTTCGGCTATAGGTGATGAATTTATGCTGCTGGATTATATCTGGAAAATTTTGTAACTCTATTTAAAATTAATCCCTCAGTCAAATCTATCGGGCAGACAAACACATATATGACTACCTTTTCAAGTCGAGAATTTTTGAACTTCCGATTGTGTAAATTCCCAACAAATAATAAAAATTTCAAAATCATAGCCTCTAATTTTAAAAGCTTGCCATGGTGGAACTGCATGTTGTTTTTTATTCTTTGTTTTTTTCAGTGATTTTGATTGTTCTGCATTTCTTTCATTTGCATCGGGCCACCGTATTGCGCTTTCCCAAATGCTATAGTGAGCAGTAGAGACACGCTGTGTTAGTTTAGTTGATAAGATGAACGATTGAGTTGCAAGATTTAACTTGACAGTGTCGTTCTGTCTTCGACAACTTCCATTTTTCAGACCACAGTTTCTGCATCACGTAGGAACCGCAAATGTACTAAAAATTTGTCGTTTTTTCCTATTCGTGTGCCATTCATAAATGATCACAGGTCGTAGTAACTGAACACACCTTTATATAAGTCGCGTTCTTCAGCGGTGCTTTGTTTTCCATCAAATGTGGTCGCCATTGGACCTGTTTCACTCATACTCACATTTGGCTGCACATAATGCTTTATAATTTTGTGACTGTAGGTAAATCTTCGGCACTGTTGCTAAGAAGTTAGTCATCTAGGATACGTACTACAAACGGACACGAGTATGATGGCACGCAGTGGTGCCGTGTACTGATCGAGGAATCATGCAACAAGGACGACCACAAAAAATTGCATTGCTAAGCTCCTGGCGCTATCAAAAACGCATCAGAGAGGGTGTGTAGAGAATCGATTAGGTTTCTTTTATTAGCATGCCATTTGCTGCTTTAAGTAGAATTCGCGTGCGAAAAAGGGGCAGAAAAAATCTGCAAATCAAGAAGCAGCAAGAAAGGTGATCGCCACAACCGAGTGTTCTGCTTGTACCCAGCTTTTTGCACTCTGAGTGGATGACCATGGAATCTGTTGAAATTTTTTTTATCGCCAAGCGCTTTTTTATTTTTTGCTTTAGATGGATCGTCTTGCCAAGAGGGTAAAAATACGAGGCAGCAGCTGGCGGTGAAGGCCACAACCAAGTGTTTAAGGGCTACCTGGCTTCACAAGAATATCAGCCTTTGTGTGTATTGTGCGTTGAGCACAGCAGTTGTCTTATTAAACTTGCTTTCTATGTGGTCCGTTTAAGTGTCCATTACCAAGAACCTAGGCGTCTATGGAATACGTGGTTGTTTCGGTTGTTGTTCCTTGCTGCTTCAAGTCATACCTCTTTGTGGCATGAGAACGTAAACGTTCTAGCATGCTCTGCGGCCAATTGTTCTGGCAGTGTCGAGGACCTGGATGCTTCCAGAGTGCTCGGTTGTGGTGGCCATTTTAGTTGTTACTTCACATCTTGACTTGCCGTCGACCTGGATTTCTTTCACTCGATTCTGATAGCGGTAAGAAATTAGAATTGCAATTTTTCGTTACCGTTGCTGTTTGATATCTCTGTCGGAATATAGTAATATTACATACGACCGTATTCATATTCGTTCGTACATTGGGTGCTCAGGTTCTTGGCAGTGGTGTTTTCTGCAGCAGTTTCTTTTGAAAGAGTTTTCAAAAAAGTGATCGTAATTTAATAAGCAGTGATGTCACGCTTGCAGCAGCGCAGGTTAAAGCCAATTAGCAGGTACGTTACGTGATAAGGTGCATAGTTCCAGTTTACTCAACCCTTTTATTCATGTCAATAGATTATATTTCAGCGCTGTAGGTAAAACGTGCCTGTTGATCAGTTACACGACCAACGCTTTCCCTGGCGAATACATTCCGACAGTTTTTGATAACTATTCCGCCAATGTTATGGTCGATGGGAAACCAATAAATCTTGGATTATGGGATACGGCTGGTCAAGAGGACTACGACAGGTTGCGACCGCTAAGCTATCCACAGACGGTACTAATTTGCAGATTGATTGGAATCTTTTAGGAACCGCTTTGATTCACTTATTTTTGCATTTCCTTTAATTTGCTCCCAGAGAATTGGACAATTTTTCCCTGGAAGTGTCTAGTTTGTTGTAGTATCCATCTTTGCAAATGCTACTATATGTCCCTCTTCTTTCTTCCTTCTTCTATCCGTTCCCATTCCACCAACGATATCCAAGAATGTAGGCGTTATAGTCAACCTTTTTGGAACCAATTTTTTAATTAATTTCTGTGTTTGACAAGGTTTTTCAAATTACAACTCTCATTGGACGAATTGAAGGTGTGCACGTATATAGTAACAGCCATCCTTAATAATAATAATAATGAATAATAATTCCTTCATATCACCAACTCAAATTAAGAAACGTCGACCGATGAATAAACAAATGTTTGCTGAAGCGCAGATATGCAAGAATTTGAGTAGTTTCATTTGTGAGGTGATATAGAGCAGCGAACACTTAAATATGTGCAGGATGATAACGCATATGCTGTTGCTGATTCCTGTGGGCAGTGTGACAGTTTTGCATAAATTTGAGCAAATTGACTAAATAGATGATTATAAGCGTTTGTTCACGGTTACTAATTCATAGATATGAAAGGTACAAACTTAGCTTTCATATCATTGGACATCAAATGGCCTTCAGGGATCCCGAATTGTTGAAATTTGTTGCGTGAGAGCGTCGAGTCGCCGCACATGCAAGAAACTGTCATAAAGTTTTTTTTCTCTCATTGATCATTGTTCTTGGGATGTCGCTTCTATATCAGCTTTGTGTATTCAAATAGGGATGAACCGATAATTGTGTTTGTGGCCCATTCTCCTTATCCAACTAAATCTTGTAAGTTCCACCGAGAGGCTTGCTGTTGCAATGTTGATAGTGATAGGTAATTTTATTTACTCATCATAATTTGACTCATTTCCGACTCTAACCTGCAAGCGGAAGTGGAGAGGTCATCAGGACAAAAAATTTCCTTTTTTTCTTTGCTTTGTCTCTCTTCCTCATTCCTCTGATTCTTTTCTTCTTTTCGACGCTATCTCCATGTGAAATCAGGCTGCGATTTATGATCACCGCCCACTAACTGGAGGATAGCGAGAGGAAGTAAACTCGTCTGTGGTACAAGCTTGCGAAATACTGCCGAAACATTCGTTATTTCGCAGTAGCCAGTTGGTGTTAGTATAAATTACTTGGGCGCATTTAGATGAAAGCAACATCTGAACTGAAATCAGCGCCGATCGACTAGTTAATCTTACTAGGTCCGACAAAAAGTCGGGTTTCGTGAAACTTGGCGGAGTTTGTTGGAAGGTGATTTGTTGCAGGATGTCTTCCTTATTTGTTTTTCTCTGGTCAATCCTGCATCTTTCGAAAACGTGCGAGCGAAGTGGTATCCAGAGGTATCGCATCATTGTCCTAATGCACCGATCATTCTTGTTGGTACAAAGCTCGATCTGAGGGAGGATAACGATACAGTAGAAAAGTTGCGTGAAAGACGCCTCGCACCCATCAGCTACCTTCAAGGACTTTCTATGTCGAAGGAAATCAGTGAGCTTTGAATAAATTTTCATGTTTTGCATTAATGGCATCTGCGATTTTTTCCGTTGCGTTGGATTGGGAATCGTTTGCATAGAAATCGCTACCTGTTTGACTATGTGACATTTGTTGTATAAGTGAAAAGAATGGGGAACTCCTCTCGTACTAGTCAACAGTTTGTTTTGATTCGCGTAGAAAGTATAACGATGATATTTCCACTTGCAGGCAACGTATGTTATTTGAAATTAAATTAGAGTTTAGCTGGGTCATCCATCCATCACGTGACCACTGTTCATGCTGATTATTTAAAGATGCGAGCATTACTACAACAAATTTGGATGAGGTAGTACTAAGCTAGCAGGTGTTTTATTTGTGTAAGTGGGAAGGAAGCTTAGTATGATGCATTGTTTGATTCTACAGTGTTGTTGATTGCTCGTGGCCACCTCGCGGCGTCGGCGGTCGCCCTTCAGCTTCTTAGATGCGCAGCTTCCTAGTGACATCTTTTAACTGAGAATAATGGTCTTATTATTTTGATAAAATGACCAGCATATAGAATGTGATATGGTCAGTGTTTGTTGATACATAAATACGTATCGTCTTTCCATATGCGACAAAGAGGAAGGCGGGGGGGGGGGGGGAATGACCGCACTTGATATTGGTCAAAATAGCTGCAAACGATGCACGATTATTAAAAGCATCGTGCAGTTCCCCTTCCACCTCCCCTCGCCCCTATTTCTCATGGAGCGCCGGCCTTATCTTGTTCTGTAAATTAGTTATTCAAAAAGTTGCCGTGTTGGCAGCCATAATTTTTCTGTCATTGAGGGGTATATTCGTTCCGTGACAAACATGCTTATGGATGAAGAATTGTGAATTGCAGACGCAGTCAAATACTTGGAGTGTTCGGCGCTTTCTCAGAAGGGACTGAAGCAAGTATTCGACGAGGCGATACGCGCCGTTCTCATTCCGCAGCCGAAACCGAAACGCCGAAGGAAGTGCACGCTGCTTTAGGGCTGTGTTTTGTCTGCTGCCTTTGCCCGCGGGCGTTTACCCCGTTCCCCGTTCGACATTGGACGTTTGTTGCGCCGAACCATTTTGGGACGATGTACGCGGCAACGTCAATCTAGGGGCTTCATTTTATCTGGCCGCTCTCTTCTCTAAGCATTCTCTTCCTGTTGATCACGAGGTGCTCAGAAAGCTTGCTTTTTGAATGTTATATACGCGAATTGTGCATGCTGTTGTCGTGATTTTCGTCTACTGCGCGCTTTAGGGATTCTGCCTTCGCGCATGCATTTTTTATTCGTATATTTGCTGTTTTTTTTTCATCAAAATGCCAAACTGTAGCAGCTGTCATTTGATACGTTCTCTTTCCCGAAAGAACTGGAAATAGACGAAAGAAGGGGGAGGGTTAAGGAGGAGAGTTAAATGCCGGCTGTAGATTTGTTTTATTTCTTGTTATGCTTTATGTGTTGGTCTACCGCCGTCTTATAGATTTTCCTGGTCCATTCATATGCATTTGTGTAGTTTACATCAATTAAATGGTTTGTAGATGGTGCCGTAGAATTTGGTTCTGAATTTACTCCTTCTGACGAATAAATTCCCTGAATATGTTCAGTTTTTATGATCTAATTTTCAAGAATTTCTTAATTTCCTAATTTCTTGAAAGTTTCGTTTTCTTTTTTGAAATATTTTGTAAATTATTTGTTCTTCTTGAATGCCTTTTCCAGGTTCCATTTGTTCGTTCGGTTCGGCAAGACATATAGCGTTGCTTTCTTCGTCAATTAACTAAAATTGTGATGTTTATATATTTCATTCTCATTTTTGTGAAGAAAAAAAAAGGATTTCTATATTTATATATAAAATTTATGGAAGACTTTTGTTTCTCATAATTTGCTTTTTAATTTATTTAACTGTCTCAGCCAACTTTTTGATAACTTCGTTGTGTTATGCAAATTTGTTGGTCGCTGCCTTTGGGATGTACTACGTGTTCTGTGAGGTTGGCTGAAGCATTTCTCGGAATCTTGCATTAATTTCATTGTTTGCATTAGTTCATATGTTCGATTGTATTGGCATTGAGGCGGGAAAATTTATGATGGGAAAGGCTTTTGTGGTTTTAATTAGGGTGACGCTGCGACAAATGCACCGTCGCAAGCTTCTAGAGGCGCAACTGTCGCGATAAGTATGTAAGTGTGGTTTCGGTGAATTCACGTCTGCAGCGACGTGACCGATTGTATTATGAAGTGAATGCTTGGATTTTGAAGGGCACTGTGCCCTTCGATGCGCATTTGTTGCGCCTCTTGAGTCGATTTAATTCCCGTGAGATTTTTGTTTTATTGTGCAGAGTAAAACAATGTTTTTTGTTGTGTTGTGTTGTGTCGTATCGTGTTGCTAATCTCTGAAGCGTTTGATGCGCATCGCCATATGCGGCATTTCTATCGAATTGCAGTTCTGAAGGTGCAATGTTTTCATTGGAGGCTGATGAATAAAACTGGGGAATGCGCTCTTCCTACTAGGATGCATGAGCTGCGTAAATTAAACTATGAATGAATGGATTACATTTCGATGCGGTTTATGGTAAAACCATATACAGCCATTTGGAAGTTTCTACGTTAGCGGAATTTTTCCATTTAAAAGCGCTTGCAGGAATTCATAAGCGGAAGGTTTTGATGGATTGCTCCCAGTTTTTGTATGGGTGAATTGTGGAATGCGAAGATGATAGAAGTCAGTAATGCTGTAGTCGGGTAGGCACTCGTTTATGATGTTGTGTTGTTGGGTGGTGTGTATGAGGTGTTGAGGAGAGGACGATAAAACAAAGCTAAACAGGTTTCTTTGCAGAATCTCTTCGTACACAAATATGAGAGTGCGGTTTGTGTTAGTTTTGTCGTCGACTGACAACCGTTTTTCGCCGTCGTTTTGTTTATCGCTTCGTTTAGGCGATCAGAAAAATTAGCCTAGTTGGAGAGTTGATTGTTCAGTTCATTTAATGTTTTAGAGTGGTTTTAGAATGAAAGAAAAGATCAGCCAGATAAAGGGTTATAAATAATTAGAAGCGGTACGGGGCTCAATCGAAACAATCGATTGTCTTGGTATCGTAATTTTGTGATGTAATCATTTAGCTTGGTAGCTTTACAAATCTTACTCATAAATAATTTAGTGTTTTCCCCTGTAGAAGTAAAGTACATACTAGTTGGTATTACTTTATGCATTGGTGAAGTTAACGTGTGCATAATTTCCGTTGTACATCCGTATTTCCTCGGCGGTTAATCGACGAATGGTACTGAACGTGCAGTCACTCTTCAGTCGATCGATCTGATAGCAATATCAGGCTAGTAGGTAGGCATATTTCTGTATTTCAGCACTAAGCTCATAAGTTGACTAACACCCGTTACTTTGGCGAATGCGGCGGTGAAGCTGTAGGTGAAACAGGCGCGTCTGTGCGGTTTGGCTCCCATTGCGATTGAATTACTAGTTTTAGTAAAGCTCTGTTGATTGTTTCGTGTGTGTTTAGTGTACTGGTTTAATTTCATGTTCCAGAAGGCTTATGGTTGCTCCTCTTTGATTGCATTCTTCCATTAGGGAGTTACACGAAGCTAGTTGTAGCAGCTGTGACATGTTTATTAATAATGAGTTGCTGTAATGTTTATATAATAATAGGAGTTGCTGTAATAACAGCATCTTTTTATTTAATCCTCTTTTAATTTCGATTATCGTCTTCAAAATTCTCTTCCCTCGTGATCATCTTACATGTAGTCGTTAACAGTTTTGACGATCGGGGCAATGATCATATGACTCCAAGTGGATCTCCGATACTACGCTATGCTTCTCGCAGTTTTTTGCTTATTTCCTCAATAAAGCGCTTCGAATGCTATTGCAATTCAGTGCCGAAGATTGACACGTGCGGATAGATATGTATTATTTGGGTGGTAAGACTCTGAGTTGTTGATTAGTGATTATGAACTCAGCGAAAGGTTTGAGATTTGGAGAGATTTTTTGCATCAGTATTGATGTTTTTCACTCAGCTTTTTGTTACAGCTTGTCTAAGAATTTGGTATTCGGAATATTAGTTGCCTCTGTATTGCCTCAAGTAGTCGCCAGAAAGCGTCACAGATTTCACCCCAAATTTCGGGCAGTTTGGCCGTGTTTGATGATTTAGAATTCGCCGTTCCACGCTTGATATCGTCAGATGGCGCATTCTGCTTGCTGTGTACATTTGTTGTATGAAATCGGTTGTTGGTGCGCAATACATGGGCACTGTCGTGTTGCGGGAACGGTGTTCGACATAGCCGTTGCGTTTAAGTTGTAAGAGTGCTAGCGAACAATTCGTAATTGTGGGGGAGGGGTGGTGGTGTTCTCAAGCAGAGACTTTTACTCTCTATTGCTAACAAAGACGATCTATTTCATTGATTTGGGTACTGGTATCATTTCCATCCCACTGAAACTATGAAAATGCTCTATTTGATGATATTCTATTTCGTTGCGCTTTTTTCTCTCCTTCTACATATCATATTTCTCGCATATTAATCGTACGTAGTGACTCTTGCGATGTTGTCTACTTTATTTTCTTCTGGACTAAAGGTTTCAGCACTTCACTATTGGAAAGTGCGGATGAATTCGCTAATGTAGGTGAAATAAAGTGTTTTTTGCTTCTACTGTTGTTTGAAGAAATCACTGTTCTCTTGGAAATTCTGTTTCCACTCACCCAAGGGGGGGGGGGGGAGGGGGAGTGAATATGCGACTCTTTCTCCTTCGCACGTGGAGAGGTCGGAGGCTTCCGTTGAGGAAAAGTCAGTCCTTCGACCACTGATTGTTAAATTAAACTTCACAATATGATACAGTCCGGGATGATGGGCGAAGCGAAATGGAGTAGGGAAGCAAGAGGTTGAACAGTGTCGTCTGAAATGGCGTTGGAATTATGCGAAGGAATTTACTTTTGTTTGTTGCCTCAAATGAGTTGTAATTAACCGACGACACCTCAGCCTGTATCTGCTCTGCTATCGTAATAAACCGAGAGTCAAATCGTGCTTTATCAAATTCATACTCAACTATTTTCATGATGTAGGTCGTTGATAATGAGTGGAACTCTTTTCTTTTTTTTCTTTTGCATTTTTGTCTTCCAGCTTTTCATTCCTATCCTACTAGTCCTTTGTGGATCAGTTTTATTTGAAATACATGTGAAGAGTTCGTTGTTCGCTTCAGTTGCTATATGATCGTCTCGACATTATCCTTCCTAGAGTTTCATTAATTCGTAACGCCGACTGCTTACAGTGCCAAAAAGCAGAACATCGATCGGCGTTCGGATCGTTATGGTTAATTGGGAAGAAAAAATTTTGGAGTACCGTGCCGAAGCCAATAGATATCGTCTTGAGTGAGTGTGCTTCCACTTCTTTTTACTTCTTTCTTCGTTAAGAGATGGGAAAGTTTCCTCAAGTTTCTGTCGAGTTTATAAACAAGTGAGGTTTTTCCTTTCCTTCATCGCAGTTTCCCTAATCACCACGTTGCGTTCATGCAGAATTCCTTCTTTTAAGCTTCTGCAAATAAGCAATATTGCGGCAAACGCTCCTACACCTTTCAAAACAAGGGAGAGGGGAGAGGTAATTTTGATCGCGTGATATAGTAGGGCCCAGTATGAGACTGCGAGAAATGAATTTACAAATTTGAGAAGAGGTAGGGGAGCTTTATTAACAGTAGTGAAACTTGGCTTTTGTTTTTTGAAAGCTGTTTTTTCTAGTTGAGAGGGGCAATGAAGAGGATTCGTATCCACATGAATCATTTTCATCCGTACATCACTTGATGGATATCCACTATGAATCAGTGACGAACGCTATTACTAATGCTACAGTGCAATCAGATATTGCTTGCTCATTTAGAGCATTAGGAAAACAGCGGTAGTGCAGAACGGTGAAAAGGTCTAGTGTGCGATGCTTATAAGTAGAACAATCTATTCTGCAATCATTGACACATAAACTGTTTCTCTGATTTATTCGCATTTCTTTTTGATCCGATTCGCCGACTAGTCGGCTGACTGCACTCGTGGAGCGGTGCTATTGGAAATATTCATTTAAGTAAAGATTTGTTTATACTTTCCCACAAATGGGTGGTCTAGTGAAACGAAAGCTTAGAGAGGTGGTGAAACTTTTGTTTTGAAGGTGTTCACGTTTTCATGGACGAGACTAAAGTTCACTGTGAATTTATTCTGCCATGTTTAGCACAAATCGCTTAGGCACGCTTGTAATTCGAAAGCATTGAAATTTGAGCATTCTTAAAATGCTGCTGAAAATAATTTTTTGGTGGGGTTTCCTAGTCTTTCATCTCCCCACCTCTCTAGCTCCCCTATCTATCTAATTCATTTACTTCATTTGTCTTTTATTATCATTTTATGAAGCATATGAGGTACATGGCGAAAGAGGTTGAAACTATCACAGGGCCGAAGAAGCGAAAGCGGAACTTGAAGAGTACGTCTCATACAGTCGGCAGCTGGAAGCCGAATTCGATGAACAGTTAAATGGAATGAAACGAGATATCAGCGCTCGGGATAGAGAGCTTAATGAACTAAGAACAGAGCGCGACAAACTGAGAGTAAGTGTTTTGTTTATTCAAATAGGCTTGCCTTTATTGGCCTCTGGTCTATCTGTCAGCGCAAGATTATCCTAAAGGGGTGGTGTAAAAAGACGTTTCTATAACAGCCATCTGCATCTTATTGTTTTGGAAAAATGAGATAGCTTTCTCCATCATAAGTCCACGATTATTTGCACCGAAATCTTGGAAGGGTTCGATTGCTTCACTGATATCCCTCAGTCTTTGAGACGTCGAAAATTTTGAGGCTTGCTTCGTCCTTTGCCTCACTTTATGTGCATATTGCTATCAGATCCTCTAGCTTTCATATGTCTGTCTCATCGCATGCTTGCCACAGGTTTATTAAGTTTATTCTCGCATCCGATTTTGCTAACCTTTAGAGATTTATGCATCAGACATAATACTCAAACGTTTATCTAGGTAACTAATCAGTGCGAATAGAGTATGGAAAATGGGGGTGATTGTTTTTACGTTTCCGTTTTTATAACCAATTTCTAACATGAATAAGGCCACGAGAAAGAAGCTTTTTATTCAATTGGGAACGGGTCTTACAATTTTTTGTTTCTGCTAACTGGTCTTTTTTTATTGCACGACTTTTTCTTCGAATAATTCTGGAAAGTATGATTGCGTTTTGGCAACTAATATAGTAACATAGTAAAGGTGAGGGCGCCTATTTCGTATGAACAGAAGTTTCGTAGTGTAGTGATTAGCCGACATAATCGTTTCTAGGAAAGTCTAGCCCGTTCACGAAAGGAGGCCCTCTCAAACGGAACGGTCCTTCAAGAGCAGCTGCAGATGGCAATAAAAGAGAGAGACCGACTCTCCAAGCAAGTTCAGCACCTCGAGCAGCAAAACGATGATCTTGAACGTGAACTGAGGTTAGCATCTGTTTGCTTCCGAGTTGTAATAGCCGACGAAAAGAGGGATAAGCTTGTTCGATTTAAATTAGTGTGGACAGTCTTCCTTCAGTTTACTTAAATGAATGAACTTACCTAAGCAAACAGTTCTATGGCAGGCGTGCAAGTTGCACATTCAAGAAACGTTGGGAATTTATTTCAGTGCAGCGATATTCAGTCTCTGTTTTCATTTGATATTTGCGCTAAAATCTTTTTTTTTTTTTTATTGCATCGGCTTGAGTGCATTGTTTTGCAGAATAAAATCCGTAACGTTAGCCGACACCGAAAAGAAGTTGAACGCCGAGCTCGAGGTTCACGCACTGCTTACCACAGAATTGGAATTTAAAGATGAATTGAAGGTCAGTTCGTTGCGTTCGTGATTGTATTGTGAAATGCACTAGCCTTATTGAGTCATCAGACGAATCAAGAAATCGATCATTTTGTTCTTAGACGATGGACATCCAGTTTCCTCTAAAGGCTGAAAATTTTCCACATCAAATGGTGAAGTTAAAGAATTATCGACAGGTCTTCTTTCCATTGTCTATCACTTTATTCGTCTTGTTGAAATTCTTTTCAGTTCAACACTTTTTTCTGTTGCCTTCTGAGACTTGTTCTAAAAGTAGAATGTGCATGGGAGCTTCGATGTAGCCAATTCCATAGAGTGAAGGAGAACTTCGTTAAATCTGGTCATTGATGTTCGACAGTTATTTCATCATTACTAGAAGATAAAGTCTCAGCAGTACTTCATCTGTATTTCTGCTTGTAGGAACAGTGCCAAAGATTAGAGGATGAGATCCGTGACCTGAAGTTGGACAACACAGTTAAAGATGCCAAAATCAAAAGTTGGCATATCGTTGATAAGAAACCGGTGCTATCGGTGCGAACTGAAAAACAAAAGGAGTTTGGCAAGAACGGCATCACCAAACTGCCAACTGCAGTGTGAAAGTTTTTTCAAGTCCGAGAGAGATATTGTGATCCGTTACAAATCCGAAATCGTTTGTGAAAATCTGCAGCAGGACCCTTTGGATAATTCGTTTCGGGTACGTCCATGAATATAAGAGGATTTGGTGCCAGTGAAGGTCGAAGTTGGTGATGGTGCTGGTGCGTAAACCTGTTCATCTCTCCTTTTGTTAGCAGAAGGGAACTTATAGTACGTCACTGTGGTTGTTTTACTGTATTTTTTTCAAATTTGTGAATGTCGCTTCTAGCTGTATAAGTGTCCATGAGTGAACAGTGATTGCGATTTGTAAGATAAGAGCAGATGAATAGTGCAACATCATCGCGCCCTTCAGCTGCTCTTCGAAGAAATTTAATTGCCGCGAAGGACGAATTTGTGAATTTATGTGTACAAAAGCGATTGATGCAGCAGAGGCGGTAACTTATGAATGTAGAAGGTTCTGGTGGATACAACTAAGCAGCGGGGTGCAAACGTCACTCTAAAGAGGGGCCATCGAAACTTACACTCCCAAGCATCACTTTCTGCACCATCCTTTCTGCCTGGTGGTGTTCTCAGAGATTTCCGTTGTTACCGATGTACCATCCTCCGATATGCGTGAGTATTGATTTTCCTCGGGGTTGGCCATCTCATCTAATAGTGGGGTCTGAAAAGTACTCAAGACAGTGATGGCGCAGGGGAAGGAAACGATCAGCTGGCGCGCTTTTCCATTCATCCCCGAGCTGTCATCCGTTTATTCTTATGCTACTGAAGAATATAGTGGAATTTTCTCAGGTACCGAGAAGGTGCTCGATGATGAAGCAAAGACGCCCAAACTCAGTAATGGAAACGAAAATGGTGTTGGTTCGAAAATCAACACATTGCCTTCGCCACTCGCTCGGAATGTTTCAACGATCATCGCAGATTTACTTCGAACTATTCAGGTTCGTGCTCTCGATAATGCAACGGGCGGCAATTTTAGGTGTAATGTGGATTATAGAGAAATTATAGAGAAATAGGGATTATGAGAAATTAGGATAAGACGCTTAATATTGCAGGCATGTTCGATTCGTCGGTATTGAACAAAAGAGATCTATGGAGAGATTTTGCTATTCTCTGTCATCCAGGAAAATTCTGCTCATTTTTCTGCAGAAAAGACGTTACGAAAGAGTCTTTCTGGGCCGATAGTGTGGAAAAGCATGTGTTGCAGTGTTGTTTCGAGGATGATAACGTTGTACGCATTTGATGAGTACCTATGTGCTTGTTTGTTTATGCGTTTATTTTACTTGCTCTGTTTTGAATGAAGATTGACATTTTTGTAAGTGGTGATCGGCAGAGGTGAATTATTGCATGGAGTTGTGCTATTGCGCTTGCAGATCGCCCTTTCACCATGTGAAGTGAAAGTATTTAATGCGGATTTCATATATTCACCCATACATAGTGCTTTTACTACAGGCATTGGAAATGAAGCTTCATCGATTGTGCCCGGAGCGAAGGAATAGCACATACGAAAATGGACTCGGATCACCCTGTCGTCAATAACAACTTCATTCTCGAATTAACTTGTTATAAAGGTTAGCGTTTTCTAGTTTTTTTTCACGGTGACAATTTGCGGGCCGAATATGTGTGTTTGTTTGTTTGTTGTTGTTGTTGTTTTTTAAGTTTCTGCAGTAGTTTAGAACGCTTCTTTCAATGGCTGTTGTGTGTGTATGGGGGGGGGGGGAGGGATGGGGGAGAGGGTCTTCGGTAATGCGCTTCCCCCATTCTGCTCCTCATTCTGAAATTTCTTGGAGGAGGGAGGGATGCGGAAAACACCCTTACAGCATTTTCTGAGCCTTCCTGGTTATAATAACGGATTTATACTCCAGGCTTGATTTTGGCAGAACTTTGAAAACAGAAAATCAGTATTGTGCAATTTCAAACGATGCGGGAGACCCCTGAGTCTGTTGTGAAACGCTAGGACGAGAAGTTTGGTTTTGCCAACATCATTTTGCGTAGAAAAGGCTTTTCGAAAACAGAAACAGACGAACTTGAACTGCGGTGAGAAGTGGTTTCCGTTAGCCACTTCCCTCCCACTTTCTACCCTCTCTCCTTCTTGTTCGTGCGTTTACAGAGGACTGATAGTGAAAGAAAATTTTTCTATTCCATCGTTGAGTAACTGTTGAGTTGATTCTTGTTAAGTAATATTTGCAGCATTAGATTTATTAGTTGATTATAAGTTTACTCGAAGAGATTTGCTTTTTAGCCTTTATGCATTTTTGCTTCGCTTCATTATACAATTGTTTCATCCGTTTAATTGCCTCAAAAGGTCTTTGAGAGAAACAGATTTGCAACGAGGCTTTTTCGTATTATCGTTTCAAAAAATAAGAAAATAGAACGCTTTAGTACAGTCGTGCAGTAATTAACCTAGATGGGCCGTTAAAGACTTCAACGTTGAACAAAGAATGGTGTGCCTTCAGCGTTTATCAAATTTTCAGTGAGCTGTAGCAGTAGATTATTGCACAAACAACCGTCACCGTTGTAAATGTAATGTTTGTAAGTGGCCATTGCTTTTTTTTGCTATGCTTGTGACTATAGTAAATCGTCATAGAGGAGGCATTTAGCGGAAGGAACTCGCTTACAACGCTATAGCGTTTAATTTCAGAACGTTAACTTTCATAGATGCTAGAAATATCCGTTTATAACAGCACAGATCAGACCACTGATTTCCACTTTCCGCTTTTGTTATGGAAAATGATTGGAGCTCATTATAGGAAATTTCCTGCAAGGATGAAAAATTTTTGCAGGAAACATTGAGGTTGTTTTGTTTCCCCGAGTACCAGTTAAGCTCTTCGTCCGATCGTTTCCCTTCCTTTCCTCTTGCCTTCTTAATTATTGTTGGAAGGGGGATTTTTCCACTCGAGCAATTTACGTATGCTAACTTATTTTGGTTTCAGCGCACTCGTAACGACGTTTCGCTGGCGGCCGCTTGCATATGCGGTTTCTTCCTTCAAATGTTATTCGGGATAATGAAAATTGCTCAATTTTTATCGAAGTTTTTATGTCTCTATAAGTGGGAATTTGTTCTGTCTTCCTCAAGCATGCATAATTTCTTTCTCGTCGGTGTTTAAATATTCCCTGTTGTGTTTCCATTTCTCTTGTATTAAGTGTCGTTGTGTGACGGAGATTATGTGAAGACAAGAGAGTGATTACTCTATTCCATAATGAACATAAGAAGAATTTCTTCTGTTCGGAATATACGTAGTCACATCTCCGAGTATTATTGTTGTCTAAGCGAAAGGCTTGTGCATCGTGGGAATCTGTTACTGATTTATGTGCAGTTATATTTCGCCTCTTCTTGTTTTACGCTCTGCTCCACGACTCGTTATCTAATATACGATGTCCGGTAGAGTTTTCTTAAAATGTGTTTGTTTAATATCGCCATCCTATTCAAATCTTTCATGTGGTCAGTAGATATGTTAATATGTTGGGGTTCTGGTCAGAATCGTTCATCGGGCTTTGACCTTTCACCACAGAGCTCGTATCCAGTGAACGAGGATTGTGACAGTAAATTCTGCATAGTGGCCCAGAAGTAGCAGTGCGTTGCTCCGCTATCGATATCTTCGTTACGCTTTTGCATTTCTGCGTTTTTTTTTTTTTTTTTTTTTAAATTCTGTAGCCTAAAAAGTTCTCAGCTTTCATGGTGGATGAGTTTTATCCAGTGCTCACTGCAAGAGGGCATTTTGATGGTGAAGCTTTAGCACATATGAGGACTTCGCCAAAGTTGCCGGGCAGTGGCTTGAGCACTCCTCCACGCCACCGCCTGACTCCGGAGTAATCAAGACTCTTGTCGTTAATTTTTATGAAAGGGACATTGCTGAGGATGGTCCTCGCAGCGGATGGGCGCGTCGTCTAGCGAATCTGAAGAAAATCCCCAGTTTCAGGCTTTAAAAGTGCATTGAGCTCCGTGGCGCTCAGGCGGAATTGCGTTGATGAGTGGTTTTTGTGATGTTTAATTACTGTGGCTGTCTGCGAATAAAATTCTTCGAAATTTTCCAGAGATCAGAAATTCGCAGAGTTACTTCTCCATAAACCACACATTGCCACTTCTGGGCCAACCTGCACACGCTTAGCTGCGAAGTTCTTCTACAAATGGGTTTACTCGGTTTCTGCGTCCTCTCAATGCGCCCAGAGGTGTAATCGATCGAAAGATGGTGAGCGTGTTCAGGCATATATGCTGTAAATCCTTTGCGGCCGGATCTTAGCAGACACTAAACGAAATGGTGTTTTGCTGAAGTTTCATGAAATTCTGGTTTACCTCAGTACTGTTTTTTCAACACAACTTGATTCGAATCATTCAGAACGCTTCCTTCTTGAGCTTAAGTTTTCCGGTTCTTTCCAGCTTTTTTTTCTTCAGTGGTTTTTGGCTGCCAGCGGACCCCAAATTCATGAATTTCATCAACATCTGAAGTCAAGTTTAAGTGAGAGAGAGAGGGGTGGGGTGGGTTGATTAAAAAAAGTGCAATATTAAAATGTGTTCCGAATTTTGCATAAAAGTTGGTGTCCGGCGGTTGGCCTTCACAGATAATTAAGTGAAGAGGTAGTGGTTAATATCCGAAGACAACACAATAGCCAATCGGTTGGATACCGCAAAAAGAACGATAAAAGCACCCAGCAGGTTGATACCAACTCGATGTGCAAATTTCTAAAGTGCGTAGGTGGTCTACCGCTCTCATCCTTTTTTTGTGATACTCAGGTCAGCGTGACTGAAATAAGGAGAATTCACCGTGTTGTCATTGTTGCGCGCTAATTGTTGCTCGTGATTGACGACTGGTATATCTCACTCTTTAAGCATCCTTTATGCGTCACTGTGTTTACGACACTGTTTCGCGTGCAGTAGCGGATAACTAAGGCATATCAAGTTCGGCTAAATGATGCCCATTTGCTCTTTCAGCTTCCCCTCCTTTTTTTCTCCTCCCTCCGCCTGCCTTTCCAGTGTGTCCGAATATTACGAACATGTCACATAGTGTCGTAATATCATTGAAAAGAATACGGTGGAACCGGGAGATAAAAGAAGAGCAATTCGTCGATTTTGATGGATATTCCGTTTGAAGCATGTCATGTCAACATGCGTGATTTTTCTTTCGTGCCATTGTTACGACAGTCGTTGATGCGTATGTTTCTTTCTTCAAGAGACGTTAATGTGTACCCTGTATTCTCATGGCAAACAGTGTTCTCTTATGGAGTGGAATGAATTCGTTGCGTTTTTCAGTCGGATTGCAACGAATATAACGGTGGCCGTGAAAGTAATTTCCCCACTTCTATCAAAAGCAACATCCTAGAAGTTTTATTGTCTACATGAAAGCTTCTTTAAAGCTACTATCACCTTCACTTTCCGATCATATGGAGTCACTACTAAACGAGTAAATATAGGTGACAGATTTTTTCTACTTTATAGCAGCACTTATAGCACGCTTCAAAAGAACTAATTTTCTGGCAGGTTTTACGGTGAGGCATTGTGCACTTCTACTTTCAAAGTAGTTTGTATTAATTTGTCTTCTTGTTTCTTGTAAGTTTTATCTTCAAGAAGTATTGATGTAATGTGATCGTTCTGCGCTTTCTTGTAAGTTTTATCTTCGAAATTCTTGCTTGTCGCTTCACGGTCTCAGTAACTTTACGAAAAGCCCCTTCCGGGCCTTTGCGGCTGCATGTGCACTATTCGCGGGTTGCTAACGCTACAAGTAATTTGTGAAGGTGTGAGGATATTCGGACGATATGTAGTAATGCAAAGATGCCAGAATCGTTTGCGTTAAAACACTAAGCGCGATATGAAAGTTTTCAAAAGATGAGCGTTAATCGTCAAGTGAAGGCAGTGTGCGAGGGAGAGGTTTCTTTTAGTAGAGTTAATTTTTTGTATTGCCCATTCGTTGTGCAATTGTGCGTGCAGGATAGTGATGAAATTTTCTCTGTAATATGATGAGCAGTTTCATTTTGAGCGTGAGAAATGCGAACAAAATCATGCGGTCGCACAGTCTGAGGTGTGACAAGTATAACCTGCATGAGGTAGCCTCGATGTCGACTTTGGCATAACTGTATGGATGTTTGCTCGTGTCGAGTATATCATAGAAAACTCCTCTTTAGGAGCCTTTAACGACTTCGCACCCAACACGTTATTCCTAAAAAGTGGGAAATTTGGTTGCTCCATAGAATGGGAGGGGAGGGTGAAATAGGAATTCCGAAGGCCCATTGCAGCGTAAGGGGAGTCATGTTTAGGGAGATCGCTAAATTGCCATTGTCTATGGAGCACAGCATTGCGCTACTTTTGCGCTAAGCAAGTTCCCACGTTTTTTTTTTTCCACTCGTTTTTTGCTTGACCTCTTTTGTTACGATGTGCAGACTAGCTGCTAGATGGAAGCAAACATGCGCACATTGTTATGACAATGGATTGTTAGAGGTTGATTAACGTCGCAAACACCTCGTTCCTTTATCTCAGGTTCGCAATATCGGACGATACCGCTTAGTTGTACCAGGAAAATGAGTCATAGCAGCATGCTTATCTGAGAACAATCACTTCATCTGAATATTCCTTTTCACCTTTCAATACCTGAGTTCTGTGCCTACCAATGGGCATAAAATACCTCGAAGTTTTACACTCAAAAAATACTATCATCTTCATCAACGGAGGGAGTTATTGCATTGTATGGACAAGCGGTAATAGTTGGATGAGGTCTGTAAAAGTGGTCGCGATGGCTACTAGATGGTCACAGACAAGGTTGTACTGTGATGTGATGGTGAGATAACGCGTGGCTGCAAATACGACCAACTACTGTCTCGTTGAACCTGAAAGCAATATGCAAACCGCGCTGTTTTTATCACCTCCAATTTCCGGACATGAGGTCGTGCTGAACTGAAGAGACGAAACCCTTGCAACGCGTTTATTTTAAAGGCGTGGATTACTTCCGTCATATTTCTCCAGCGCTGCTTTCTTGAACTGAGACTGCCGGGCACACTGACAGACACAATATCTACGTGCAGTTCGAAGGCGGCATTCCATGTTCACTGGACCTAACGAACGGACAACCTGACCTATACATGCACATGTTCTCAGGGATGGCGTCCCATCCTGATTGAAGCTACCGGACAGGCATGTCGACATATATATGCACATGTACTTGGAGAAGTTCCACCTTGATCGAAACTACCGGACAGATAGACATACATACGTACATACGTACATACATACAAACATACATACATACATATACATACATACATACATATATGAACACCAGTCAGAGACGATGTCCCATTTTACACTTCAATAAATGCAAATTTACAAAAAAAAAATCGCATAAAGGATATAGATTGCCTTTGTTGGTTGGAATGGCAAGTGCGATGGTTGGGGCGTTTGTGAAGCGTTCGTTGGCGATAAACCGACAAATGCATCTGCCGAATTCTCTGAATGGATAAACTTTCGCTCTCTTTATCCTCGACCCCCTCATCTTTTCATGGTACTTATCATATCCCGTCCACCCCAACCCTCCTCCCACGATACCTGCTGTACATATTTTGCTCGTTGTTTATTCTCATCCTTCATCGATTCTTTTATTCCCTTCTACACTCTTAACTGCAAACATTCGTTCATTGTCTATTGTTATTGTCGTTTTTTAAAGCTTCGAGCGACACACTTCCCTCAACAGCTGTTTTCGTAAGATGCGAGATACATTTGTTAAGTGGCGTCCAAAAATTTGCATATAGCATATAAAACTTGACAGCTTTATTAGTAATTCCATCGTTAGTTTCCGTCTATGGCAATAAGAACTTTTTTTTTTCGTTTCCTAGCATTGATTCTGCACATTTTTTCAAGCGAAATTATTAATTTATAGGCCCACAATTATACTAAAAACAAATATTTTATAGTCGCTAGAAATTTATTTCGCATTTCGATGTTCTTTGATGTCTATTGTATTTCAGTTGGTGAATATTTTCAAATTAAATTAGGCTGATGGAAGCTCCAAGCGATTTCGATTACTTGGCGGAAAAGATTTCAAGGCTTTACTCGTCAAAGGGCATGAATGGCTGAATTTCAAGTTTTATGAAGCAGGTCGAGATCGAGATGAAATTTTGAGACATTCATAATTCGCAGTCACTCTATTAAGCAGAAAAGTGATGTTTGAACGTTTTGGAACGGGTTTACGCCGATAAGACTTCCGTTGTCATTCGAAATCCCTAAAGGATTTTTCCTTCATCGATTTTCAACGTTCACGGAGTGCAATAGGAGCGAATTCCTTTCCCTTCTCTGTCCTATTCCCTTTTCCAAATGACCATCCGGTTACATCATTCATCGTCGTCGTACAGCTTACTTAATGCACTCAAACTAATTCATTTTATAGGGGGGCGGAAGTTAATCAAAACAATTAGTAACATCGTGAATGCGATCATTGCCGAATATGTGAATATTGGTCACTTGTGATTATCGATGTACTTTGATCAGAGCTGATCGGAATAGTTTTTAGGTCCGATCTCGATTGTTGTCACCATTGTCACATTTACCAGCAGATCTGAAAGCAACATTCGTATAAAATGTTACTTTAAAGAAGCTCAGCTTTCAGTTTGCTTCTCTTAAAGTTTTTCTCATCCCTCAAGACGTCTCGATTGAGAATGAAATTCCTTATCATCGATTTTATTTTATGGAATGAGATTGAGAATTATCATATTTTAAGAATATCCTTATCAATACTTCCAGTAATGTATTCCAATTGGCCGAACTACAGTATTTTCGTAAATACAATCCAATTAAAGAAGAAAAAATGAATTAATTTCGCATAAAATGTTAGGAAATTTAGCTGAAAATATTGAAAACGTAGAATTAGAGGATATTACGGTGATTAAAGATTATTTTGCAATATTTTACAACTTGGAAGCACTCTGCATAGACGCTACAGAAATGTTGACATCTCATATGTTTGCTTAGATCAGTGAGCAACAATTACGGTAAAGTCTTCCAACTTGCATCCGAGGTTGTTTTGGTTGTTTGAGTGCTGCACATGCTTTCTGAGGTTTATTTGATATCCTGCAATGATTCATATGTGACTCATCCCGTATGTCGCCGTTCACCTTGAAAAAAAAAGCGAATACGCAAATATGGCAACGTCAAGCATTCACAACGTTAATGACATTCTTTTCCTTATTCCATTAAAGCAATGCTACAAGTGAAAAAGTTTTTAAACGGGCCTTCCATAGATGAGTATAACTCACTCCCAACTAGCAACCAATTTATAGATCAGTTTTCCATCCCAAAAGTGGAAACCTTTTTATTTTTGTTGAGTACCACTGAGTAAATCACCTATACAATGAGAACCCGTATGTAAAGTTTCTGGGAAATATTAAAATCTGAAATATTTCAGAAGTTCCACGTCCACTCATTTTGCTACACTCAGTTACGCTCTATTAATGGAAATAAATCAGCATAACTTTCCACTTCGGTAACCTGTGGATGCTTCTTCGAATTGTCGCGAGTGCTGAGATACTGCAAAACAAAAAAAAAAGAATTTGTTGCGAAGGTTTACGAGATCAGAAAATGGATAATAGTATTATACTTGCTGATTTGGTATCGATCAAACTTCAAGTTTCCACACTTTGAAGGATGATCAATGGAAAGGTTGGATGAGAGCGAAAAAAATGAGAGGCAAGAAAGAGTAAGCATGGAGAAAGGGAATACTGCAAAATGGGAACGGAATTCTTTGTAGAAACCTTTGTAATGTATCGATGTGAGCACACCATTCGCGTTTTTTGTGAATTTCACCTTTAGAAACAATCGATGGATCGATAATAATTCTCTAATATGAATGTATGATAGCCGTCGAAAATTATTTTTCTTGAGTACAACGTGAAAGTTCTAGATAAATAGGAATCCCATGACGTATGCTTAGAATTGCAACAAAGACCGACATTCTCATTGACGTACAATAGATAATCGTGGCCGTATAATTTAATGCGTATGGTGAAAAAATGCCGAGAATTTAATAGCAGTGAAGTCGAGCCCTCTTCTAATTAATTTAATCTTTATTTAGCTTGTGGTACTATAACTCTGATTCGAGTCGAATCAGTTGGTGCATGAATTGACGTAAATTTTACGATCAGATATGAAAGTAAGTCAAAATCTAGTTTATAGAGCAAACGATGACAGCGTAGAAAGAAATCACCATACTTAGGAAAGTAAGAGAGATACTAGTTCAAACCTGAATTAACGGGAGAGTAAAATTTAGCGGTTATGAGTTCAACAAATTACTTTAAAAAAATAAAATACACTTAAATGCGCTAAAAATAAAATAGGAATTAAATGAACGCTTTCATAATGTGTAGAACTCTCTCTCTTTTTCTCCATAAATTTGAAAGAATAACTCTATTTTTTAAAATTTACTTCACACCTTCCGTGAAAGTATTTACTTACGGATATGGCCGAACTTATTCGGCGTATTTGTTTCAACTTTCGAAAGCACTAATTCACTATTTATACTTCTATAAAGAAAAACTTATGAAGGCGCTCTCTAACAAATATGTAAATAGATTCATTCATATAGCATTAGAGTGAAGAGCGTTGATGTTAGTCCTCTATTACACACTTCCAATCATTTCATCTAATCGGAATGGATTCTATTAAAACAATTTTATACGCTTATCGTTCAACCAACGACATTCAACTTCTCTACTCAAACTGAGAATATGCGCTGAACGTTGCATTTTTATGTTTGATGTTTTCTTGTTCAATCATTGTATTAACATCGTCCCACTTATTTACCCATTTGATTATAATCTTATTTACCCATTTACCCATTTAGCCATTGTTTATTTTAGCCATTTTTCACTTCGAAACATTTGGGTTCTGATGTGATTTGTTGGAGTGTTTATTCCTTTATAATTATTAATAAGCTGCGAAAATGATTGCTTCACACCTTTGCCTATCATTTATCCTCTAAATGTTTTCACTTGTTGTCCTGTCGCTAAAAAAACCTTCTATCCCGTTGCTTCATCATAGCCACCCAAATGTAACGTTGCCAATTGTTCGGCTGAAAAATGATTAACGAGGTAGATGTTTTTTGCTTCGAATACGTCGCATAATGGTGCATTTTTCGGCAACTGTATCGTTTGCGCAATTTGTGCTTCCTTGACGACGTTACCCACGCTAAAAGAGGGGCCCCTTTAAAACGCATCCTTATGTGCCACTCCGTACCAAGCGCCTAGAACCGTGTGAGACAAAACACGTGTATCGTTACAGCGAGAGCTGGCCTGTACGTCGATATGCCTCCTCTTAGTAGCAGCAACCACGTCGAATCATGAACCATACAAGCTTCCTCGAACAGTAATGAGCACAATGATTTCAGCACACACTGGACTTCTTTACATCTGCTCTCTCAGACTTTTACATTCGAACGTAACAGCCAATGAAGTTGTATATATGGAAAGAAGGCGAAATTCAGAACAACTGCATATTTTTCCTCGTGGAATGATGCTTAAGCAGAAAAACGACTGACAGCTAACGCTATTTTATTTCCACTCAAACGACAGAATTGTGACAGAAACTTGAGACTTATAGCGATTGTAATTAAACGTATTGCACACTATCATCACTGAAATGAGGGGGGGGGGGTGTTGTGGATTCGGACAGAAGGAGAAATTGTGTAGGTGACGAAGGACGTAATGATCGGAAATTGGCTAGCAACATCGTAGTAGATAATTTCTAATGAGGTATCGTGGAAGGCAAGTTCCGATGATCAAAGGATCCGCTGCTGTCATTGAGAAAGCCAAGCAGTTCACTGATCCCAAACTTCATGGTTGGTAGTTCTAACGCTGAGCGGACAATTAATTATTAAATAAAATGAGAAAAATTCTTGGTATGCTGATGGCGTGCGGATTTACATCCGTCAGATTTTATGGTTGCCATTTAGCACTTCCTTCACTGAAAGTGCACATTATATATTATATATTATATATATATATAATATATATATATATATATATTTATATATATATATATATATATATATATATATATATATATATATATATTATATATATATATATATATATATATATATATAATATATTTATATAATATATATAATAAATATATATATATGATAACAGATGCAGGAAAACACTGTCCATTTATTCACTCTCTTCGTCCGAATGACAGCTCTGATTACTACATCCTCAGTGCAAAGGTGCAAAGTCAAATGCTCTTAACTTAGGAATGTCTGATGTAAGGCGAAGAGGAGGAGCTCACTGATAATGACACAGTTGGTATTCAGCAGCAGACCGTTGCACGTTCATCCGAGAATCCGACCAGTCGAAGCGTATAAACTTATTTCACCACGACTGTTAGTATCGACTGAACTAACAGATTAGTGGTAGTGAGTTCAGTGCTACTGTTAGACACTACGAGTGTTGCTCTTCACTGTGGTCTGCGGAAGATATGATGAAGCGCTAGTACTAGTCTTTAAGTAATTGTTCAATCATCTTCGATGCTCTATGCATATTTGATGTTCGCTTAAAAACACGCTATTCCAACGACATTTACATTGTAGTCCTTTTTTGAAGATCTCTTATCTTAACTGTTCTTATTTCCTTCATTGCTATCCACGATTAATCGAACCGTTGAAACAGCTCATTTAAGCAAATACTCGGAGCTACTGATTCTTTTTGCGATGCCGATGCTTATAGGTAATAGCAACTATTAGTAATGTTATATTAATATACTTTGTCAAGATTCTAGTTCTAAAGCCAAATCTTTCTTCAAACACAGCAAACGCCAATTCGTTTAGAAGTTAGCAAGCCTCAAATTCTATAGAATTTTGCTTTTTTTTTAAAAATTGATATGCTGCTTCTCACATACGAATGCGATCATTTATACTGAACTAAGCTTTTTTTAACGAATTTTAAAAGAGCTTTATAATGCAATCATTAATGGCTGCAAAACTACAAGTTAAATGAGCATAATTTTTCTACACTGCTATCAAAATACTTTTTAACTGAATCGAAGATTTCAGCAAATTATTCATAAATAAAACACTTACATCAATATAGATTTCTTTTATACTATTGCAGTTGGTTTCATGCAGAAAATGCAAGCATACGATCTGAACATCGTTAGATGTGGTTTTGCAAATCAAAAGAAAAAAAAATCATCGAAAATATGCAAGAACGAAAAATATCGGAGAGGATATCGCAAAAAAAAAAAAACGCTGAAATATCGGCCACTGAATGAACAAAAACAGTTTGTTGAGCTCGGTCATTTTATAATGCAGCCGTAAATGTAAACGCTATGGAAGTATTTCTTATCGAAGATAGTTACTATGTTTGATAAAACGTTGAAAAAAGTTTCAATTTAGAGGTGAAAAATGAGTCAATCGTCGCATAGGTACTTTTTTACTAGCGATGCAAAATTAGGGAAAATCACCAACTGTTAACTGATTCAAGACATGCGAGACGATTAAAGATAGGGAAACAAACAGTGACACATCGAAGAAGCACGGTTTGATCAGCAGTTTCATCCACCTATCAAGCAAACATTCATATATTAAACCGCCATATACCTCGCTTTTATCGCATAGGAATAATGGTCTTTCTCGGATTTTCAGAACTCAATACAATGAATTAAATGCAACAACGACCTTAGATTGTTTTGAAATTTTAGAGCTGCAATGTTATAAAAATTGAATTATTTTTTTAGCATTTCGTTTGTAGGAAATAATTTCCACAAACAAGGATGAGAGAATTTCTCAATTCAATTTCAACATATTTGGTAAGAGTAGCGAACCTTGAGCTTTTTGAGGAAACTAAAATGCTGTTTGCACATCGCTAAATACTTGAAGCGGAATTGCTATTGCGCAGGTTTTCGCGATCTCCTAGACAATGCTTTAGCTGAAAGTAAGCCTACAATTAGTTCCATAAAATCATTACTGCAGACGCCGGTAAAAACCGTGTTTCTTTAGCACTACTAGTACTTCAAAGCACCAGTGTTAACTTCAGTGCCTGTAGTGGTGCTAACCGACGATCCTGGTTTTTGATAACCCCCGAATGCTGCTTGGTAAAGCAGTGGCGAAAGACAGTACGTTGAACAACGGCAAAGGATTCGTTTTCAGTTGCTAGCTGATTCAACTCAAAACGTATACAGTCGCCTTAATAAATGACAAGAGGTAACTTGTCATTTATTAAGGCTGTACTGTGATCACATGATCACAATGATCACAATGATCAACTCCGCATGTGCTTAAACCGGAAAATAACGAAGTCAAGACACTCACTTCTAGATAAATACGTAGAAAAGGAAACATTGCCTGTCCAGCTAATACTTATTGCTGGTGTATCTAAGGTGATGACAACACACCACCGTCAACTATTTCAGTCGTAATCGGATGGCCACAGGTCGAATGTCGATTCGAATTTCTCGCACAATGCACAGACATCCGATTCGACGATTCGTTCTTTGGCCACCCACTCAGAGATGTGTTCAGTTTACTCTGAGGGAGTTGCATAAACACTTGGACACAGTCGGCAGTAACGCTTGATGCGCTTAGTTACAGCCGGTCGCCGTCCATGCGACGGTGCTCAGCAGTTGCGCAAGCAACTCGTCATCACACCGAACAGACAGTAGCCGTAGACGGTTCTGCAGATGGTAAACGCGTGAAGACTGCAAGATGTCGAAATGAATGGGGTTGTGGGTAGAAATGTGCCGCGTCAAAAAGGCCGTCATCAGATGCAAATCAAACGGGGCGGAGTCGTGATGGCGACAAACGGTTAGGAGCACAGCTCGCGTACACTTGTAGCGCAATCCGCATCACTCGCCTTCAACACCTGCAGCCAGAAGCTGCCACTAAGACATTCGCACTCGCATAAGCGTCATATGCATAAGGCGAATGCAGTCGAAATCTTAGTCTCTCATCACAGAATATCGATGGTGTGAACAGACAGTTCACATTCCATCCTTATAAGGGCAATACACGCCCGCAGTGCGTGAATATAGAAGAGGTGACGGCGGCAGGGCGGAGTGTGAACGCGAACTGAATAGCAGTTTGAGTGGACGCATCGGCTGGTTCGGGATGCAGCTGCGTGTAGCGAAGCATCGCGATCGCACTAACCCTCACCAATACGGTGGTTACCCGGGCAGCCAGCCGTACGCCAGCCACACAGATCCCAGCCGGCCGCCGAAAGCGCATCTCACCCACAATTTCGGGTGCGCAATTTCTTTGCGTCTGTTTTTTTGGCCGTTGAAAATGTCGATGGCGGGAAGTACAGTCTTTGTGCGCATTGGAGCCTTTGTTCGGACGCCTGGCTGTGTGCCCGCCGTGGCTAACGACCTTCAAGCGCCTCCTCACATATCCATCCCGCTTACACCACAACAGTGCGTACCAATGCCGTCGACGCACTTCTCCCAGTGCCACCCCCCACTGTTTCAGTGCCTCGCTTGCAACAGCACAAAACTTGTCCGTATCTTCGTACACGTAATCAACTGCTTTACGACCAGTTGAGCCAGTTGGTGAGCACATCAGCCTTCGTCCGCCTAAGAGCATGAGCAAGCACATCAAAACAGAGTTGCAACCTTTTAACTAAATAGCAGTTTTGTTGTCATTTAGCCGCTTACTGAAACAAAGTAAAGCAAGTGGTGCTATGGTGCTAAGCTAATGTGACAAGATTTCTTTATTTATTTTAAATCGACGTCTCAGTATTGGAAGGCATACTTATGATCATCGGAAACAACACGAGGTGCAGTAAGGAAGATCAACAATGCAAAACAAATGCTTCCAGATGGCGAGATCGATATATATCAATTATGAGCACGTGAATGGCATTTTTCAGCCTGTTTTATGACGTAATGAATAAATCCTAATCATATTTTATTTGGGTTTGCTTGTGGGCGGAATAAACGGATTCTGAAGGACGCTTTAGTTGAAGTTCCAATAAAAAAAATCTAAGAGGATGAATGTTTCACAAAACAGGCCTAGTTCAGTGTTGTTTCAGTGAAAAAAAAAAGAAAAGAAAAACACTAGGCGGCAAGAGTTTTTTGAGGAGGCTTATTTTCGAATACTCTAAGCAAAGCTTACGTTAACATGAGGAGATATCCGGCTACATTTTTACTCCCTCCCATATTATACTGCTAGTGAGTCTCTGTTGTCTTCTTCATCACTTTAGCAGAACTGTGCAACCGATTGCGCAGAAATCTATCGCCTTCAAAGAAATACATATGGGTTATCTGCGAGTTTAACAGAGGAAATTTTCTAAATTTCATGTAGTTTTGTTATGTGCATTTCCTGTTTTACTCACTATCGCTAAGGGATTCCTTTCTTGTGAATGCAGTCAACTTTCGTGCAAACAATACATCTCATAAAAAGATATGTCGATCATACATAAAAAGAAGAGTAATTTCTAAGAAATTTAATCCATCTCAGAACGAATTTATTCGCTTTATATTTAAAGAGTGAAGAAATGAAGGGCAATAAAAAAATCGAAAAGAAAAGTTCATTTGCTAAATTTGTACGAAAAAATATCATCAAAGCGATTAGTGTTCATGATAAAGACCAGAGATGTGAAATCAAATGAGTTTTATTCTCGGTAAACGGTAAGCGAGTTGATTTGTTTCCTAAAATTATAGACATTTAGGCCAGATCAATTTTTTGTGGAAGAACCAAATTGGCTTTTTTGCCCCAAATCCGTTAGATGAGTACAGACAACGTCAATAATGCCCGCCAAAAATCTAACGAATAAACACTTGTTCCTTATAAATTAAGCAAGTTCCTATAATAATATCCTCCTTGCTTAGTGCGATTTGAATCTCATTTGATAGTTTCTCATGACGTTGCCTTTGTTGGTCAGTGGAAAAAAAGAACTCGGAAATGACTAGAGAGGGCTCTTGATGCATGCAGCCTTTAACTCTCCGTGAAGAGGTTGGGGGATATGGAAATGGGAGGCTTAGGATGCATTTGTCAGTTGAATATGCTTCATCGGAATTTTGCTTCATAGGTGAAATGAGAGATGTGAAAGCCATATATAATCGTCGAGCGCCGAATAAGTGACGTTTTTTTTTCGCCAAATACGATCAGATACGTGTCCTATGTCAAATATTTGCTGCCTTGGCAATGTTTTTCGTGGTAGTGACATTTGCGTTGTAGAACCACACCGCTGACAATTTTCAGCGTTTCGATAAGACCTCTGCTGATCATTATCTCTGGAGGTCGTTTCGGTCCCTTTCGCGTATCGTTGTCTCATTATTGCTCGGCAAATATTCTTGCTAAATTCAAATCAGCTAAAAATTCATTTCACAATTATTTAAAATTTTTCATCATATGAAAAACAAATATATAAATTCAAAAGTGTATAATGCCATATAAAAGAACTAAACATTTCTAACAATACGTTACATCTCAAAAATAATCCGATAACGTTATGACTTCAAAATCGAAAAAATACCCATTTATTTCGAAAATGTTCACCGTAATGAACGAAATCTATCACCCAAAATATTATGTAAATTTCTTGATTCGTATTCGTTCTTTCACGTACGATTGCTCGTATCTCATAGAAATTAACTTCATCGATGCCACAGCTGTATTGGCAACAAGGAGATCATATCGTCACCGATTTGACTCATCGCGACCCATTGGATATTTCCATTTCAAGCGTTTTTTTTTTTTTTCACAAAGAGATAATAGCAGCCGTACGATTCCAGCGTATAATTGAATTTCTTCGTAGCCAGCTTTCCCACTAGCAATGCGGAGCAATCATGCCTATCAATAGGTAATCCATCTTTAGTGCTCTTTCGCAGTGATTTGCCTTTCAGTTGGTCATCACACTGTTGCGCTTTGTGGGCAATAAAAATGTCTCACAGCGATGTGAAATGATTCTACTAAGCCTGAAGATATCGCTCAAGAGCGAAATTCGCTATAAAACGCTATATCATAAATCAGAAACTTTTGAAGCAAAAAACAAAAAACATTTTATTCTAACGACAATTCGCGTATCCCTATTTCCGTTGCAGAAATTCCGACATATTGGACTCTCTTATAACACTTCAGGTGAGTCGCTTCTTGCAACCCGGCGCATTTACCCTAAAAGGTCGCCAGAAAAAGTCCGGTTTAGCGTCAGATTACCAGACTATGAAGAAATCCTTTAGAAGTTTCGAAGGAATTACTGGTATTAACCTTCTCATCGGCAAGTTTGAAAGCTTTGCTTCTCAAAGCGGGCTTCGATCAAACTTTGTTAAGGTCCCGTTTGCGACCACGGCGCTGATCGCATTTAACCTATGACAATTTCGAGGAGGGCTAGACCCAGTTTCGAGTGGGTGAAAGGTGGTTACCTGGCAGGGACCAAATTTGACTCAGAGTCGCTTGTAGCAACGATTTCACGGAGGCGTGAAAAAAGTTTTAACTGCCTCGAAGGCTGAGCTATGCATTACGGATTGATGAAGGAATGCTCCAACGAATATGTGTGTAAACTCTTTATCTGAAAGCAAGTGGACAAAAGTGCTCGAGGAATCGATACAGTACGCGCTGTGGTATTCCGCTCGCCTCACCAACCGTATAGGCTACCAATAGAAAAATGAAACATTTCAGTATGGCGTTCATATTTTAGCCGATTCAGCCGCTCTTACAACTTTATGAAAGATGCATTTCTATGCATCTTCACAAGTTTCATTATGATGGCGTCATGTCTGCGAGCGCGCATGCGTTTGCAAGTGATAGTCCATCTATCCGTACTGTTAGTTCGGGAACTACCTAATGTGACGTTAGGTAATTTGGCCCAATATAACGTACACGTCTGCGCAATGTTTCGCTTTAGCCTATCGGTACCAAAAAATTACGGGTCTTCAGAGATACCAAAAGAATCGCTCACACTTTACACCGGTGTCAGCAAAAAAAAAAAAAAAGAATTTTGCGCAGGTTTGTGCGAATTGTCGGATCACTACGCGTAGAAAATGTTGCCGCTGACTCTGACTTCAGGAGAAGAGTCAACTCTTTTACTCCGGTGGCCTTCAAGGCAGCAGATCGATTTCGAGGTGGCTTCTTTCTAACTCTGTTTGAAGGATTTCATCGTGATAACTGCTGTAGGTGTTAAAAAATATGGAATATTGGAAAAAAATTTCGTACATCATTCTCAAAAATGCAACAAACGCACTTGTAGATCAAAATACCAAGTTGTGTCAAACAGCATCCACAGTGTTCATCACAGCTCTGATTTGCATACTGCCATGCACTTGGTCAACGTAGACGCCTTTTTGTTTAAAAGTTCTGCCAAGTTGCAGCAAATATTCCAAGGTTTTGCTTCTTATACAGAAATGAGAACTGATGTTACCTGGCACTGAGCATAAAAGTTGCTTCATTTCTGTTCATATTCTCACAATTTCTCCTAAGGGAAGGGAAAAAGGAAAAAAGCGAGAGATTAGATGTTGCCACGGAAAAATGAAACCTAAGGTAGAATAATCGGAGCTGTAGAATTATTTTCTATAATAGAATTAAATAATACCTCAAAATTCAACTGTCGTGATGAATGCCAACGTTTTGAAACGATAACGAGTGAAAAAATAAGAGCGGAAAGCGCACTTCAGGACATGAAACCGATGTTTGGTTTTACCACTGGCGGAAGGCAACAACAATGAAAAATTAACAGACTGATTCCATAGAAATGACGACGACATGTAAGTGGTTTCCGTCCATGTGAAATCATCGTAGCAACCTAATGTTGGCGAGGCCTCGCCTGTGAAATGCAACGGCTATGGTAAAATACACTTTGAAGGCATGAGGGGAAACCTATTACAGGTGCACGTATTCTAAAATGAGCATTTAGAATGTGAACCAGGTTTCTTAAAAAAGTCTCGTCCGATCTAGCGGTAACCTGTTATCGCGTGTCAATGAAAGCGTAGAAACCGGAAACCGATAAGCAATGATGATCAGTTGATGCGGTAAATTGGCGTTTACACAACTACGACGTGCCATAGCCCATTACGGTGTTCGTCTCGCTATCATTGCTGTCTTACACATCAACATTGACCTCTCAGGTATCGAAGGTGTCCGATTCAGGGATTCAGTCACAAAGTGTCACATAGCTTCGGATATTATCGTTGCCCCCAACATGGGCATCTGGTATGTGCTTCTTCTTTTGTCTATCGCCATCATTTAATAAAAGTCTGGCGAGGGGAAGTTCGAAAGCATATGAAAGATGTGAATACCTTGGGCTTTCACACATTTAAACAAGTTAAATGTGAAATGATGCGCACATCTACCGGGCATCGTTGATATGCGACCTTTAGTGGTCATGGATGTCGTCCTGCGCATGGAAAGAAACTAATATGGCTCGACGAGGAGCGATCTTCAGATTGGTATCGAAGGAGGTGACAGACCAAACATCGAGGAATAGGTCCTAATGACGTCACAGTTTCATCAAAAGCGCTGAGCAAGGAATTCCAAGGTTCGCGTTTTGCCTGTTCCCTGCCGGATTCCTTGAGAATCTTTCGTTTGATTGCGAACCAGAAACTAAAGAACTTTCGCAAGCGAAACCGATGTGCCTATTTTTTCGAGGAAGCAGAGCTGATGATAACAGCTATCGCCACTAGCAATACTACTTACCTCTGTGCTCAACATTACTTTCATCGGTTACTGCAACATCGCTATTACCATGTCGAGTATATATGCTACAGCACGGTCGCACTTTCAATTGGTACTAGTAATACTTATACTATCATTGTTGCCCACTACTGCTACCAGCACTGGTGCTTGCAGCACTAGTCATAATGATGGCACTGGCAGCGGTAGCGTGCTAGGAACAACTACCATCACTAGTACTAGAGTCAATAACTACTGCTAA
This sequence comes from Ascaris suum, assembly GCA_013433145.1. Taxonomy (NCBI): domain Eukaryota; kingdom Metazoa; phylum Nematoda; class Chromadorea; order Rhabditida; family Ascarididae; genus Ascaris; species Ascaris suum. Next base: position 4,269,424 of record CM024187.1, read on the forward strand.
CATGACCATCATTGTACTGTTATAGAGTTGGTATGAGTTGCATAAGCAATGCTGTCATATCACTGCTAGTCCCTCCCTCTGTTTAGTAAGCGCTATTAATAGTAACTAACAGCAGTACGAATGGGGAAAACCGTGACTCGGCCATAATTTCCCCTATCTCCACTGCTCTCCCTTCCGGACAGTACAGACAAAAGATGTATATAGGACAGCGAGACAGAGATCGATTCTCTGAACTGGACCTACCAGTAATGCTAAACATCATGAGACGAAAGCATGAATGCCTGTGCTAGAAAGAGAGGAGAGAACGGTTAATACAAACTGTATAGCAGGCACGCTATATGGTCACGTTTAGCGCGTTCACCGTACAGATAGTTGCGAAAAATTCAGAGTCCTTTCGGCAGCCCACAGTTTCTTTCCTAGGTCCACGAACTATTGTTGTTTTTCCTCCACGTCCTCCGAAAAGAAACGAAAGACCCAGGTTCTTTTTAATGGTTTTGTGGTTTGCATTTTCGTCAGAGAGCGCATATAAAAAGGAGAATGCGTGAGACTGAGGCGGCAAGTGATGTATATCAATAGTTTAGACCTGGAAATCAAAGCAAGGTGCAAACGAATGAAATAGATCACAGTGTACTTTCTGGAGACCTCTGCATGACGCTGTTTTAAACAGAAGTGACAAATTCAGTGGTAAACTGGATATAATAAGTGAATGGCACTGCTCATACCGAATTTTACCATCCCCGCTTGCAAGAACAATTGATATAAATCAAACCAGAACGAAAAGAGTTGAAAAGTTCACCTGCAAACTGCAGAAAGATATAACGATAAAATTCTCCTACAGGTACGTGCATGACCACACACACCTGGCCACAAGATAAAGTATCAAATTTCCGTCTAAACAGGAGTGGAACGCCATGTCGTACATTTCGGGAAAATGTTAAGTTATTACTCTCAAACAGGTTAAACCCTCATGGCGCACTTGTCTGCGCAAAAAGTACCAACATTTTGCTCAGTCAAGAGTGCACCACTCACAGTGCACTAGCCTGCACAGTAGAAGTTCTAGCTGTTGCTAACACAGAGAAAACAAAGAATAGAACAGGAAAGTAATTGTTCAGGCAGTGCCACGAAAGTGGTCATGGATTTCCTCGTGTATAACGAGGGCGGGGATACCTTTTTTTGCGTGACTGGGATACGAATTCCTCTCTGTTGTGGTCACATGGCAGAGGTTTCTCTTTTGCGTAGCTTAAGTCTACAGGACTGGACGGTCGGGTGATGATTTCTCCTATCCCACATCATTGATAACTGGCTAATTTATACTAGTAATTATGTTACATAATAAAAGCTTTCTACAGTTGTCGATAGTGCTTCTTCTCATCATTACTAATGTCACCTGCCGGGCTACCACTGATATCGATTGATAGTAGCAAGATGAGTTTCAGCAGTACTAGCTAGTATTGCCAGTCACCATTATTACCACTAATGCTACCAATGCTAACAGTAAACACTGCTAGCGACACTGCTAATACTGTCACTAATACAGCCTATGATATTAATTAGTGCTGCTGATGGCACTATTAGCATTGGTTGCTTGCCCAGTTAATCGAGGGCTGCCGAAGGGAAATTAGGCTAGCAGGTTGTCGAGAGTCGTCGACAGTATTAAGGCTTTGGGTTGTGGAATTACAGCAGAAAATCATTCGATGCTCCTCATTCGGAGTCAACACTGAAAGTTTGTCAGAGCCTCCGGATCGACGCCACCCGATAAAATACTGGTTCACTTGCGTTATAGGGTATTCTTGCTTTCGATGTCGGAAAAAGGGAATAAACAAGTGGAGACGGCGAAAACTCGTGACTCCGATTCTGAAAAAGGCAATCGATTCTGTACGGCTCCCAATCCGAAAAAAGACTCTTTCTAAAGCAACAACCGACCCACAGGCTTAGCTCTAGAATGAGCTGAAGAGTAAGGTTTAGTTGCCGTCATTGTTCTCGTTTACAATCCTGCAGATTTACTATTTTGTGCTTATAGCGTTTCCATTCTTACGTAACATACAGCAAACTGAGAAAGATTGATTGCTTTCCTTATGCATAATCAATTATATCAACGAACCTGCAGATTTTTGGCGACTTTATTTTTCACTACCTATACGCTTGCTGATGCATTGAAGTTTACATAAATGAAGCAAATTTCATCAATGTATTATATCATGAATCGAATTAAATGGTAAATGAACATACTTATCTCTATCACTTTTAGCTCTTTTCTATCATTTCAACTTTGTTCATGATTTTCACAGGAAATTCCAACATTAGAAATTGACATGAAGAGTCGCTTTCGTTATGTAAACAAAAAAAGTAGTATAAGCAAAAAATCATGTACATAAGTTCTTGCATGTTCATTCATACATATTAGGCTTTAAACTCATTCTGTGCTCTAGATTAAGCTGTCGTAAAGATTTGTTAGGAAGTTTTGCTTCATAAACGGTGGCTTCATTCAATTATCAAGAAATTTAGCGACAACGGAAACACCCAACAGCAATTCAGGTGGAACCTAGGTAATCAGCTCTATTGACCAATGCCCCTTAATTACTCACGAGTGGAGGAGTTGGAATTCGTCACCAAATGCAGCTATGTCATTGCATTATCAAGACCATATCAAAACATTAATTGCTTAGTTATCCAAACTACAGTATGCAGCTATTATTGATGCAGATATTTCGTTTATCTTGAAGTTAGAGTGGTGAGGTGTAAAGATCCTTTAAACAACTCAGATTTTGAGTACTGTAAGAATTTGACTCCAACAGTGCTTAAGTAGAGTTTGGAATAATGCCTTAGTGCTACGTCACCTGTGCCAACCACATAGTTTCTAGCTGCAAAAAGTAGCTTCCAGGGATTTTAGCTGCAGCAAATCTCTCAGAAATCGAGGGGAACGATTGAGTATAGCGAGTTCCAAGTTGAATGATGACTGTTTAGAATATATGATTGCATGACATACTCGCCCTGCTGTGAGAGGCACCATGCGGTGGTGGCAATGGATTCTGTATAGCCTTTTGCTTAAGACGTCTTTGCGGATCGACGATGAAAGGTCGGTCAGTCAGAGCAGCGAAATCAATGAGAGATGCATGCATCTGTTGGTGCTATCTTCTACACTATGCAGGGGCACTGTAGAAATGGAGACGACACGTGCCCTTCCTCTCAACTTCGTGCACTTATAAATCCCACCTAACTCATTCCCCTATCCCACCAATATTGCACCGAAGTTACGCTCCTGCATTATAGTACGCTTTCGTAGAATGCTCTCTGCTATTTTAGATTCCATATTGACTGGAGATATCAAATGTTGAATTGTTCACTGTGAGCTATATAACTAAGATATCAAATTTTGGTTTTCTATTTCATCAAGAAATTTTGCCGCTATCTTTCTGCGTTACTTTGAAAACTCTAACTGCTTCAAGATTTCATTCGGCTTGCGCAAGTTGTTGGCAGTGATTTTCGCAGCTATATTCGGTTTTGTTTTGCTGTCCTTGCGAATCGCTCGCGTCTCCGGGTCTATGCAATAGCTTGCACTCTCTTCTTGTAAATCCTGGTGTGAGTCCTTGTCACTGCTTGCAGTTCTGAGAAATTGTTGTGATTACATAGATGACCGATAAAAGAAGTATTTGGAGTAATTGCTTCCATTGTCAACGGCAATGAGCACGAAATGAATTGCTGTGCTTTTTGAGAGACTGAATAAAGCGCAAGATCTAACTTATCAGTATAACTCTTACAGTGTTTTTTCCACGATTTTTTCATTAATGGTCGTATTGTTTTTTACATGCAATTTTTTTCCAAATATTTTTTGAAATACCAACTTCTTAATTTTCCAGCTGCTTCGGCCTAATAGTGGACAACCCCTGCGCACTTCAAAACATCGTCAATTAACGAGTATTAGGTAATAATTTCATTCCTCAACTAATGGATATTTTGCGCGAAAGTGTTCCTTCTGAAAAAAAAGACCTGTAAAAGAAAAATATTCTGAAAGAAACTGCTCTTGAAAATGCTACGATGGATTCTCATGTTTTTCTAGTCAGCTAGAAAAAGGAGCTCGGAGCTAATCGATTTGAATAACAGGCTTGTCGTGCAATGGTTGAACTGTTGACACAGATTTATTTTTCTTCACCTAGCATCAACACTTCACGAAATGTTTCGTTTTTATTCGCCATCGTTATTTTCTGCTGATGCACACCCTATTCCAAAGTAAAAAAAAGACCTATTGCTGGTACAGATGAAGGCATCGAGTGATTTATTCAGTCTCTTTTTGCGATTTTTATGCGTTCAATGTATAGGCATAGCATTGTCGATATAAGCGTCTAGAGGTATCAAGGCCTGCGTTTATTCATTTAAATGCTTCTCTTCTGAACATCCAATCGATTCATTATCAAAAATTCCACCGAAGTGTTTCGAATATTTAAAAAAAAAATTTCATCCCTTAATTACTATCCGAGGAGTGAATGGCGTGCTAAAAACGTTTGTGCACAATTGAACGGAAGAATAATGAAATTTAGAGTGCCCAGCTCTCAGCAGAACAAAAAAAAAAAAAAAACGCGCAACGAGCGAAATGATCAATCCGATCTTATTGGCAATAATGTTACAAAGTTGTCCCATCAAACGAAAGCTTCAGTGAATGTGCGCAGCTTTGTTCTTGAAAATTGCAGTCAAGCTTTAAATTTTATTTAACACCGTCCGAAACGTTTGCTGAAGAGGAAAATTCCCTAAAATTCTCTATGATTCATTCCAATGCACTTAACAGTGATGCGCATCATGCCATGATATCCTGCGATATTGTTTATAATAACGATTACAGGATGCTGATAAACTTGAAATTCGCTAGGCATTTCCTTTGAGGTACTTAACAGCTTTCTGATAACTCGTAGGATCGAGAATATTGCTCAAAACATCCTACAATAACGACAAAACAAAATCACTTGAGAACTCCTATAGTTTTGGCGGTGATGTGACGTTTGAAAATTCACACTTAATTAGCTGTTGAAAGTCGTCTTCCGTTCTCGTGCAAAATTTCGCCTCATTCTTGAGCACAAGCTTGTGGGTGGCCTTGTCGGAAATATTTGATTTTGCTCAGTTTTGCTCTCTCTCAGTAAACGTAAACATTGATTTAGAACTGCACGGCAAAAACTGTTCGGCACAATTCCATTTATATGTTGCCTGTTTTCCGATATGTGTGAGGTATGCTTTCATAATTTATCGTTTTGTGCACTTTTTTTTTTTCAAGAATCGATCGAGTCGTTGCGATTCTGATCTCCAGTTCAATGCTGACCAAGGGCTTTGCAAATGCATGGTTTGGTGGAGGTGATGACGTACATAAGCCAATGCGGCATCGCAGGAGTGTGAACTTGTGCTCAACAATTTCTTCTTCGAATACCCATTCACTGTGCAAGAGAGAAAGCTACAACACTGCTTACTTATCGAAGGCTGCATTAAGAAGCGATCACTCAGTCGAAATTAGCAACCAGTTTCCTGAAAATCAAAACGCTTGCTCAATGTAAGTTTGATAAATGTAAGTTCTAGAGTGAAATATGTAATATGCAGTTTGCTCTGAATTCAGCTAGTACTTTCATAATGACATCTGAAGCAACTAGTGGCATAAGCAATTATGTGGAAGTCGTTTATTTCATGGGTGGGAATGCTGTGGCTACATTTTAACTGACCATTTCATCCAGAAAGACAGGAAGGACGATGTAATCGAAAACGACGATGTCGATCGTTGCTAATTGATGAATTTCTCTGCGTGTTAAAAGCAAGTGCCCACCACTAATTATGAAAGCGCAACCAAAAGCGATAAATCGACAAATATATTACATCAAAAATTGTTTCTATTTTGAGCGAATATACGATCAATGCGCTAATCACATTTACATGATATTTTTTTAAATTATGCGGCCATATTTTCGATCAGCAATTTATTAATTTCCATCCGTGTCGTCGATTTAATTTTACTTGCTCTATTAGAAAAACATCACTCATTAAGAATGTAATTGTTGGTGATTTGTTGTTCCCTAGGATCGAACATTCAATGCCATTCGGCGCAACGCTATACCGACGCCGAACTTCGGCGGATTTCTGTTCCTTGCATTTCTTCGAGCTTCACGTTTTTCCTCATTGCATTCAACGTTTTTCTAGAAATACTAAATGCTCTCCGACGTTTGATATTTGGTATCCAACACTCGTTGCCGAAATCTCACCCTGCGACTATACAAAACTTCTTATTCTCCTATACAAAACTATACAAAACGACCGAAACTTAGGTTTCTTCTAATATCAAATTATATATGCAACTTTATGCTTAATAATTCTATGCTAATAATCGCTATTAAGTGACTCTTCAGAATAACACAGCCATCAAGCGCCATCGCAAATCCTTATATATCACGCATCTCGCAAAGGTCCTTATGGATCGTTCTGCCAACGGTTACACTGTACGCACCGTAAAATTTGCCATAATCATTTTCGCAGATCATTTTTGATGGCACTTTCATAGCGCCGTCCGATTGTGCTTTCATGCCGCCCATTCCAGTCAGCAAAACAAATTAACAAATGTGTCAAGTTAGCTGTCACGATATGTGCTTTTTGCATTCCGCTTACCTTACCAAGCAACTTCCTAAGTTGCCGTAAATAACTAACATGTGTGCAATAATGCCTGCAACTTTCTATTTAACTTGACTGCGTGTAAAAATGACGTGCACAGATCTGCTAGACTCATTTTTTCTGCTAATTCACTTCTGTAAAACGTAAACCGACCAACGTTAGATGCGCGCAAATTTTTTTCCACCTTAATAATCATATGATTGGTCTTGAATTAAACGTGAGAGGGGATAGAGTTAAAAGGCGGTCAGGTTTATATTACACCTTGTGAGATACATATGATTAATTATTTTTGTAGTTCTAGTTTGCGCGGTTCCGGCAGTTGAAAATGCCAAACAGAGAGACAAGTACATTGATACTTTCGAATAGATGCGGCCACTATGAGGTGCTTCTGAAGAGAAAATTTTCAAAGCCGTGTAAAAGTTGCATATAGGCTTCAGCTTTTTTATTTGATTCTTATTTCCGCCGTAGTTTAATTGAATGGCCTCAGTAATGATGAGCACACAAAACAAAAAACTTGAATATGTATAAATCGGCTTACATGTGATATTTTTATCCAAAACAAACGCTATTCGAATCAGCCCATTACCATCAAAAAAAAAAGCAAACAGAATTATTTAGTTTCGTAGGATTTTAAGGCTCCGGAAGTATTGAAGTTTTGAAAGGCAAGCTCAACATTACTTTCGTTTCTCTCGAAACGTTTTCCCATAGAGATTTGCAGCTCGCTATTACTGAAGTTCACAACGAGGAGGACTCTCTCCTCGGCAGAATCTACCTTGAAAATGTGTTTTCTACGACAGCCGAAGAAAGCTAATAAAGTTTGGCAAATAAGACTTCGCCAGATGTTGGGTATGGCCCAACCCAAGATATCTACTTGTGATCAAAATCTATTTGTGATCAACAGTGATCATATTGCTCTTATGGCAGTTCTCGTTCATTGTTCTTCGTGCAGTGTCATTGATCGACTTATGTGCTTTTGACCTGCCTGAAGCCTATATATTTCGGGCCTCAGCACGTCTGAGTCAGTCTTCGTCATTCGACAGCTATGCAACGGCAGCTCTCTTGGTACTTCTAGCCTTCTCCAGTTTGCTCGCTATGAGCTGTCGTGCCCATCCGATAAATGACTTTGGCTATCCCCATGTCTCTTCGCGCCCCACTCGGTCTCCCTCTCAACGTTGTAAATGCTAGAGTTAGAACACCAGATATGCCAAAAAATGATGTGTAGGGAGGGGGGTGGACGCACTAAATGCTTCGCTGTAGCCGCTTACTGTTCGAGAAAACAATTACAGCAGAGTTCTTCAGCAATAAGCACTGATTAACAGAAGAAGCATGATTCTGTTTTATGACATCGACAAACCAAAAGTCAGAACTAACGTGGTACGAAAATCGAACAAGCTGGGTGCTTTAGCCACCTTGCTTCACAGACCTTTCGCCGCTTCGATTGTTTTCTTTGGAAGAAAAGCTTCAATAACGACGGACTTGCCTTCTAGCAATTCTCACTACTCCAAAAGCATGCAGACTTTTGCAAAAAAGTGAATAAATTTACTCGTTCCATCTATTGCTTGATCTATTCAAATTTTATACGTAGATGAGTTCATTATTTTTGGAGCCACCTAATATTTTTTTATATTTCTAGCCAATCGGAGCGAATTTTTTGCTCGATTGGAGTAAAGAAATATATGTGGTGTATAGCTTTTAAGGATATGAAGAGTCGTACGATATCTCCTGCTTTCTTGGGCAGTTGGATTGGGGAGGGGGCGGAGAGCTGTTAGTAGCGGATAGAATTGGAACTAAAGGGGACAAAGGGTGTGAGTTTTTCATCGCTGCCTTCTAAATACTGCTTCGTTGTGGCAAAGAAACTGGTAAATACTTTCGAGCGCTGGTTAGCGTAAAGCCATACGGGGTAATATTGTAGTCCATGGCTATATGATTATCGTATGGAAAAAAACACTGAGCAAACCTCTTTCAATCCGCAGTTTTTCTGTATTCATCTCGGTAGCATATTCTCCTGTCAGCTCGAGCTCTCTCGCTTTAGCACAGTAATTAACAGTTCAATATGGTATCGGAGCTATGAAGGGGCGGGCCCTCTGTTTGGAGAGTGCTGCTATTTGGTGACGTTCACGCACTCAGGAATCAGAGGTTCTACATTCGAGTTGCTGACCATTTGCTCAGTGCTATGCTTTCCTCTCAAAAACATCCTCAGCGACCATCGTATACGCGCGCTCTTCTTCTCTCATCTCTGCAGTATTATATTCTGAGAGTTTTATGGTGCTCATTAACTTATGCCATTACAGCTATCCTTTCGAATAGCTTATTCAGTTACAACTATACATTTCAACTTCCACTCTCTTCTTTTCCTACCTACTGCAATGATTTTCACCTACTTCCCAGTAATCAATAACTTAAAGTGGTGTTTATTATTGTCGCGAGATTATGTCAAATTCCAGCACTTCAAAACAGATCATGTATGTATGTGTTTTATTTCAGGCGTAAGAATCGTTAATCTGATCGAATGAATTGTTGGCATAATTTGAGCACATCTCTTCAAATGCTTACGAATACTCGCCTATTTAAGTTGTAGATGTTGAGTAGGCAGTAAGAGCTCGAAATAAGATTTCAACTAGTATGTGCTATGTGCCAGAGAGGAGGAGCGTTCCATTTAAAAGGCATTTCTGATCTTCTGCAAATATTGTTTTAATGAAAACTAATACAAAGTTTTCGTTGAGTGCTGATTTCATTTCTGTATAGTTCAGAGGTAGCCGACTCAATGCATAGCATTCATAACCTAGTCGAATGAAATTGGCAAGCTTTACGTGTTGACCCTGGCTGAGCATTCGCGCATTGTTTTGGAGGTCACCTTGAAGCAGAGAAAAAACGCTCTAAAATTTCACAGCCATCCCCTGTTCTTTGATAGTGATGTATCTGATGATAATATTGAGCAGAATTTACTTGTGAGCTTTATATGGTAGCACGTCGAGTGTGACTCTGATCGGCGTTTACCTTATTTTTTTCTGGAGGGGATGTATGGAAAGTGAGGTTAAAGATTACGCTGCTTTCTTCCACTGAGCATTATGTATGAGCGCTTCCCCATTAAGCTAAGTGAATGATGCACAAAAGACTAATGAAGCAATTAACGAGAAAAAAAAAACTCGACGTGCTCTCGGAGAAATCATCTCCGGCACTGACCATCGGTTGCGGGAATGAATGGTCTTAATCCACTTCAAAAGTTTTATTATATCATCGCTACTACTAAAACATGGTGCATAGCTATAATGCAGCAAAGATGAATGCGCCTCCATTAGAGACCCAAAAAGAAGGGATTTTGTCATTTGCATCATATTAGAAGTGTCCGCATTTTTCCTGACTCGGTTATGCTTGCCAAGTGAAATAGCCGGATGACATACTGTTGATGGCTGAGCAGATTGTACTTCACTGTGATTTTTTTTAATGGTTCGCTTTTTTGCCGTTTTAGTTGCACGACGATTTACTGCTCTTGAAAAATAAAGAAAACGCTGCTCTATCGCAATGTAAGAAAAGAAATGGATTGATTGATTGGAAATTTCTTACAGACTCTTCTATTCGCTTCAATAAACACTTTATCTGCATGAGCTCTACGGCGGAACTCGAAGGTTGGTTTTGCTATATTTTCGAAACTAATTTTCTGATTTTGGTATTTTTTCGAAATTAATTTTGTGATTTTGATAAGCTTTCAACATTAATCCAAGTAGATATTTCGGTCCATATGACCATGACGGAAAACGTTCAGTATTGTTCAGCCGGTGAGCTGAGCATGTCTTTTTCAATTGCCTTTCGATAGACTGTCTCTGGTTGCATTTTATGACAGTACGCCATGGAATCGTTGATTGGAGTGCTGAACTCGGTAAGTATACATCTAATTAACAGCTCTTCATCCGACTAATTCATGCTTATACGCGTTTTTATCGCGAAGAAGGTTTATTGAAGCACACTGAACGGTTCGATCCATGAGCTTACATATTTTCGAAAAGTATATTTCATCCTGTAGACGAAATCATAAAAATTTTATGGATTTCTTTGAAATTTTTTTTTTGGAAATTTTGTGAATTGTATGGTTTTTTTTTGGGGGGGGGGGGGGAATGACAGGGTATTTTCTGTGATCATTGAACGTCCGTCGATCGATTTTTCGAGTCGGTCATCATGAACACAACTTAAAAATACGATATTTCAGCACAACTGTTGACCTCTTTTAGACTAGAAGCAATTTAAAACAAACACAAACGGTTTTGAAATCACTACTATTAAAAGGAATATGAATTTCTGCATCTAATTAAAAAATTATTTTCCTCATTCGTTTTGAATTTTTAATTAGTTTAAATCTTCTTTACATCGCATAAATAGAATTAGGGGGCTTCTTCCTCGAATAAACTTGTGGATTTTTTCAACAGCAAGAATTTGATTTGTCTGCTCTGAGAATGAAATGTGCGTATCATTTGATCAATAGATGTAGATACCTATTGAGCTTCAAATACAGAGGCGCTTTTGACTGTAATTATCACTTCTATAATATTTTGAAAGTATCCTTTACCGTTAATACATCACAATTTTAATGTGTCTTCATTCAAATTAGTACTATGTCCGATGGTACTCGGTGTTTCACAGGTATGACGGACACTGTTTAAATCATAAAAGATAAGTGAAGGCATATCTTTATCAAGACTATGCAATGCAGGAGCTATTCGATGGTAGTGAATTAGAATTCAAATGGCGTTTTACAGAATACAAAAGAGCATTTCATTTTTTCGACGTGAACCACGATGGAAAATAACAATCGACGAAATGGAAGCGGCGATGAATAAATGTGGTCAATATCCCAGTAAACTGGAACTCCGGTTGTTGATGCTTCAAGCCGATATCGATCGTGAGCATCTTCTCATGTTACATACAATGAACCCAGATGATGCTCTATGGGGATATTTTATAAGAATATTGTGTGTAATTGAGGGAATAGTTGAATGCGTAGAAAAAAACCCACTCAGTGATACTGAATCGAATCGGCGAACCATCATCTTAGTCGTATTGTGCTGCTAAAGTGCGTATTTTATAATCCCATAGACCTTGCAAATGACAACACCTTGGATATGTCAATAGTAAAAGTCCGCCGGAAATGAGTTGAAATTTGCTTTCACAATCCTCTATTGAAAGGCTGAATATCTTAGCAAATTTTTTTAAACTACAAATTCAGTGAGAAAGAAACTTTCAAATGAATCCAATTCAAGTGCCTTACATATTGCCCATTTTGCGCTGGGTGAAAAGCAATGGAACTCTATTTTTCATGGGGGGAAGCTCGTAGATTGCATCGATTGAAAGCGCAATCACATGGAAGACATCGGATATATTTTCAGCAACATGACTGCCTTTACAAGAAAAAAAAACTCGAATCGAAAATATGAAAAAGCTTATAAAGATCTTCAAATTCCACAGTTTTGACGTTTCTTCTTTCATCACTTTTCCAATCTTAGGGGCAATAAAACACCCGAAGAAAACAAATATTTAGAAAGGAGTGGAATCATTATACTTTTAGCACTTATTGAATCTTGAAACGATTACTCAACATTGTCATAATGGGCTATCTCTGCACCAGAAAACGTTTGCATTTTTATTTCTACAATGCAAATATGACTATCGATAATACATTGATTGATGTGTTTCAGGAAACGGCGTCATAACTTTCGACGAATTTACATCTATGATGCGTGGAGGCAGAAAACGACGCAAATATTCAAAGAAGCAACTTTATGAGCAGTTCCTTCTTTTTGATAAGGTTAACAGTATCTTCCCATAATATACCTATACAGTGTAGTGAGAAGCGTGAAGAAATTGCCTCCTCTCCTACTTGCCATTCTCCAGTCCTATCCCATGACCCCCCATCGAAAAAGTGGAGGTTTCAATTTCACTCTCAATAATGCATTTGTTCCATATTGCTCAAGGCATATTTAAAACTTCATTTCTTGCAGAAAACATCCCCGTAACCGAGAAAGCAATTGTTTCATAAGAAGTTCAACAGTATTTTAAAATTCAAGAGCAAACTGGAATGAATGCGCAATGAACAATCAACTAGAATCTTAGGCAGAAAAAGTTCATTGAATTCTTTCTACAATATTTTCATGAATCCTTCAATCGCCATTACTTGGAAATTAGATGGGCAACATTATAATGCTTTCTTGAGTCGACGGGAAACTATACAAGAATTGAAATTTCGAAAGTGTTGCATCTCAACAGCTTCTTTAATTACAACACAGCAAGTAATCACGAAAAAAAAAGAAAACAGTTTTCACTTCATTCACTTTGGCCTTTATTGTGGATAAAGAAATAACGCAAAAACTCCTGCAATTGCATTCCTGTGATGTGTTTTTCTAATTATTTTTCATGGAATTCGCGCATTTTGTAGTTAATCCTCGCTAGACCAAATTTGACGCCGCACGATGCTTTCTTAGTGAAATGAGGCAAACTTTCGCTTAAATTCTTTTGAGCATTCGATTAGCAGTCTTTTTTTGGATAACATTTTGCCCACATCCATTACGCTGTACTAGTACTTTTTGATGCCATTTCGTGCAATAGATAGTTGCATAGTGAGGAAATCATTTGCCAATCTCACAAGAAAATGTGAGGAAATCTAAACCTCACAACTATGAGAACTTCCAGGTAATACGCAGATGGAATTCCTGTAATTAGTTCAAAATGATGCTCTCTTGCGACTTCAAAACCAAAATATATCGTTAATAAGAAAAATTATCCGCTGGAAATTTACAAACGGGCGTTTAAATAAGAGATATTTGCTATTAGTGGTAATAGATTTACGCTAGGTATCTCAAGCATCTCTGAGCATTAATGGTAAGAAATAATAACTTTCCTTTTTCATATTTGCTAATAAAATTAATCTTGCTCATATATTTGATGCACTTTCAAAAACTTTTTATAATGTGTTTTTTATTTGAGGAAAAAAAGATTTAAACATAGTTGAATTTTGAAGTGCGGCTAGATTTCCAGAATGAGAGCGTCTGGATTTCGCATTAACTCTCAGGAATGTGAAAAAGCATCGTTGATATACTACGTATTATCGAAAGCTCTGTTGCCACTAGCACGAGAAGCTAGAAAGATAGAGCGGACAGCGCAACTCGCAAAAGTTCGTCTCCCAATAGCGATGCAAGTGGATATTTGGGGTTAGGCTCAGTTCGAGGACCATTGTCCGAGAACTAACCATTTCGATTCCACCATTGTCTGAAAATTCAAGCGGTGTTAACGGGGAACGGGAAGCTGTATTGCGATGCGAGGAGAGAGTAGGCAGGAAACGATCTATCTTAACAGAAAGTTGTGAGATAGTGCAAGAAGTAATTAATGATGATCATTGACTTCTAAGTAACAAAAGACCACGATGACGACGATTGCATTTCTAGGACAAAGACGGCTATATTCAGCGCAGCGAAATGATTGGAATTGTTTGCGAACTAGCCCTTGGGGAAGTGTTTCCGAGAAAGCTTATAGATCAGATTTTCGAGGAAGCGGATGTGGATGGTGACGGTCGAATCAGCTTCGAAGGTTATTTTCAATTTACAGAGTGGTGCAAAATTTAGATGCATCATTATGCTTGATTTTTTCCTAGATTGGGCCTTAACTAACAATAAGGCGTTAGCGGTGTTTTAGTCGAACTAGGTCATACAAAAAGCGAATTTTTCCGTTATATTGGAGAGGCGAAACAATATACACTGCTAAAATTTGTTAGAGATCCAGAATAAGTTCGATTTTGCATTCTCTTTCAACTAAAGGTAAATTTATGCATATTTAAGCAATTCTTGAAATATGATGAATTATTGCAATACGAAAATTTTCTGTAAAACGTTTATTACAGCTGCTTTTCGAAATATATGATGAGCGGTCTGCTAAAATAACTGCACTAGAAATCGATTCTTTTATAGAATCAATTAATTATAACGAAGGTTTCTAAGAAATATAATATAAAATTGAAGTTTTTAAACAATGAAGACGTTATGGACTAAGATTCGGTTTAGATTGCAACAAGTACAATGAGTTTAGAGAAAATGGCATTGGAGTGAATTGCTATTAAGAGTCGTCGTCATTTGACGCAAGAATCAAGTGAAATGTTCATATAAGCGGTCGATTTTTTTTTAATATGCGATCTTTGCATCAAATTTGATACAAACGATTTTTTTCTTTCAGAATTCGTGCTTGCAGTGAATTGATTTTTGCAAACAATGACGTATTGCTTGCTACCTGATCGCTTTCGCCTTTCGACGAATTTCTCTTCTGTGCACTCTGAAATGAACGGTTTTCCATTTATACGTTCAACGCTTATACTCAGTCGTTTATTATCTCATGAAAAAGATTGCTGCTCAGTTTTAAAATATCTTTTAGAGAGTTTCATCGAAAAAAAAAAATTGAGCGCTTCTAGACTATCGTTTTTTTTTGTCGTAGGCTATCTTACCCAAAAGGAGCCTCTATATAGATACGCTCCAATGAGTAACATATGATTATCAGCTCGATATAATATGGAGCTTATATTGCATCATAATCTTGTCATATAAAGCACCCAGCTGAATATCGTCTAACATTTTCCATTTCCTCTTTTCTTAGCATCCACTTATTAGTAAACAATATTTGGATATAACAATTTGTTCTTCTTATTGATGTAGTAAAATTTGTGACCACTTATGACCAAATTCGCTTTTATGAGAACAAGTAAGCATTTGTGTTCAATCTTTGAAAATATTCGAAAGTGACCACCAAATTTGCATACCAATATTTGCATTAAAAAGCTTTCGCTTCGAATACGTTGAATGATGCTGTAACATTTTTTAATTTCAATTTTATGAATAAATAGCTTTAAAATATCGTTTCTCTGCGTCCGACACAAATTCCTAGCAATACAAATGATCGAAAATTTAAAGAGAATTGCTTCAAATTAAAATAGCAGAAAAATCTCTTAAACATACATGCGGATTCATTTCAACTCTTTTAATGCTTAAGAGAACTATGCATAAAATTTGGAAAATGCCGAAAGGGCTGTAACGGTCATCACGCTTATGCGATCAAACGTTCTCGGGTGATTGTTGCGTAGTCGCCATCGCATTCTTCTTTCGTTCTTCTTCTTCAGCACGATTTAGATTACTATATCCGATGTGTGGCATATCTGGACGATAGAATACGTTACGAATACGGTAATTTGTCACCACATAGTAGAAAAGAATAACGATCATCGATGCTGAGACGATGACGAATAATGAAAGTATAAGACGACTGACACGTAAACGCCCTGGACAAATCTCTTGTATGGCCAACGAGTTCAATGGACGGCCCTTAAGAGTCTCTGGGGTGCTGCATCTGCAAAATTGCACAACTTCAACTCATTTTTAGGACAAAAAATCAGCAAAGAGTGAAAATTATTTAGAAAAAATATCGGGAAGAACCAAAAACGAGGACTGCAGTCAGCAAACCTAAAAGGAAATGTTCTCGGTTTTAACAGCTTCCATCAGGCACCTTTGTGATGCGTATTTTTGTGATGGCTACACTCGGAGTCGTATTCGTAGGTGGCTGTAGACATCCGACATCATAACATGGTAATGATAGCGCTCAATATACAATTTGAAATTATTTCTTTTGGACACAGTAGGATCTACTCTTCAACAGTAATATCTCGAATGAAGTAAAGAGGGAGGAGTGGTAAATGGGGAAAAGTTGGAGAAGCGCAAAACTTTATAAATTCATTTTTCCTCTGCCACTTATTGCCTTTAGATATGCTTCTTGGTATACCTAGATCTTCTGAGCATTCCTATCCCCTTTTATCGTTGTTGATACGTCGTTTAAGTGTACGGTCATCTGCTTGTTGAAGAAAAAAATAGTGTGAAATATTTGAACATATGAATACACTGGTATTTTAGAGCCTTGATCGAGATCTGCATCTGAGTCGAGAATCCACATCATATCGCAAATACAATTCCACTGATTTCCACCAAGCTTCGCAGTTTCCAGTTCACTAGTATCGAAGAGGTTAGGTGAGAGTGCGGTTAAATTCGCGAACTCGACGTTGAAATTAGTCAGTTTTGCAACGTTCATATCGCTATGATTCCATCCGAAAGCGCCTGCGTGTATCATATAAAGCTCTGTTGCATTTGAAAGTACGACGTTCTACAAATGATTCAAAAAACAAATCGAATATTCATTTTACTGTATTCATTATTTTACAGTTTTATGTAACATAAAAGTAGAACGTTAATGAATGATATATGTGATAATGTTGGCAATAACCGGTTTTTGAGTAAGTTCCAGCGACTGATCATCGCTTTTAAGATTTGCTCTATTTGCATCTGTTTTATCACTATTGAAACAAATTTAATAGCTCCTCATTTAAAGCCTAAAAACGTCTATTGTGTTCGGCGGAAGGTTGAACTCAATAAGTACCTGAATCACTAGTGAGCATGCACTTCGAACAACGATTATAATAAATTATATATATATATATATATATATATATATATATATATATATATATATATATATATATATATATATATATATATATATATATATATATATATATATATATATATATATATATATATATATATATATATATATATATATATATATATATATATATATATAATATATATATATATATATATATATATATATAATTTCCATAGTTTTATCCAAAGATGGAGGTCTATTCTATATAGAGCTATCCTAAAATAAGCAGATGTAAGATCCGTTAACAGGAAAAATTATGAGGAGAGTGAGAATGTGCTTCAACATAATCTACTTGCTAACAGAATCAACGTTTACTATTGCGATGCCATTGTGCTATGGAAAGTACGCATCTGTGGACGCTCCGTGGTGATGTGTGCCGAGCGTAAAGATTGTTGAAAATGACTCCCAAGTTGCCATCCATCTCAATAGAAGCGGTCTAGAGCAATAGAGGTTTTGCTTGACCGATGCACAAATAGATGACTCGTAACCAAACAACGCAACATGAAATGAAAGTAAAGACTAACCTCTAATGCATCAAGACCACAGAAAGCGCAGTCATGAACGATGTAAAGGTACTTGAGGCTGTCGAGAATGAGATTCTTCAGCTT
The DNA here is from genome assembly GCA_013433145.1 of Ascaris suum. Taxonomy (NCBI): domain Eukaryota; kingdom Metazoa; phylum Nematoda; class Chromadorea; order Rhabditida; family Ascarididae; genus Ascaris; species Ascaris suum. The sequence continues at coordinate 4,287,183 of CM024187.1, forward strand.
CTTATTTTTTGAGAACGTATTAACCTGAAGCTCGGTCACATCAGTGAAACTCATATCAAGAGATACCAACGATGGTATATCAGAAAGCGCCTTCGGAACTTCAGTGAACGGGTTGTTACGAATCGACAGCTCTTCCAAACTTCTAAAAAATCTGTTCAAAGGCATCTTTGAAATGAGACACATATTTGAAATGGAAAGCATAAACCAAATTCATTACTGCAGAAATGTTTTTCAAATCGCAAAAAAATGCAGCAAGTCAGTAATTTTACTACTTGCAAAATAAATTCATAAGGCACTTTCTTCCGTATGGCTCAAAAGTGAAGCGAATATATATATACTCCACGTACTTCTATATACCACAGTATGCTGCAGTACAAAATCCAGTTTCGTACGCTCTCAAAAGTGTATGTTGTATGCAACTTAGTTCTCATCACTCAAAAGCTCCATGGGACGACGATTTTGCATCCGCGTGATTTCCAGGTCTCAAGGAACTTCATCTCGGATGACGTAATGCAAAAATTGCTTTATCCTCTCAGATCATGTGGTGTTCTGCAAAGACGCCACCGTCGTTTTGGTTGTCGCATATTCTCTTTTGCGAGTACCAAACGAAAAATGCTCCTCCACAGTACAACACATAGGCTAAATGCATCAATCTAAAAAGGCCAAAGGAAAATTGCATAAATATATACTGACATTAAATCGTCGAATAAGTCATCATCGAGATTTGAGATATTGCAGTCGTCTATGCTGAGTATTTTCAGGCGATCCAAATTGCTGCTGAAGAGTTTCCGTTTCAGTGAGAGTTTTGAATTTCCATCGAGTACCAACTTTTCCAAATTGGGCATTTCATCGAAAACTGCAGCCGGAAGATCTGATAAATGGTTATATTCCAAGTAAAGTTGATGCAATTTCCAGTTAGGACCGCCTTTAAATGATTCGCTGCAATAAATAAAACATTGCATTCATTATTGGTTCAATGGCCACCTCCTCAGCAATATAAAAGATAAGTGAAAAAAGCGCTGACATGGTGTTATAGTAGATGATAATGACGATATCAAATATTGCATAAAAATGATAAGAGAGGCCGAATCATGGTTGTGGAGACATTCATGAAATACGCACAATGATTCAAGTCAGAACGCTCCGAAGATGACGAGTAACGCCATATGAATACATCGAGAAGGAAACTATATTTTTCAGCAGTGGGAAAGATTTCACAATTTCTTTCATTCATAAGAAAATCAATTTGCTTTTCAAAATCTTTCAAACTCGTCTCAGATATATTTCACTGAATCATTTCTTTAATGAAAGATCGCCTTTATACTACCAAATTGTCTAATTACTTTAAAAAATTGTACCTTTTTAATCGTTTCAATTTGTTATGTCCAAGCCGAAGAATTCGCAAATTATTCATTCCTTTAAAAGTAGAATTTACGAGAGCGTAAATTCTATTGAAAGAAAAGTCCAGTTCCTTCAACGTTGACTCGTGACCAGGCAAAATCTGTCCCTCAAAAAAAAAAAAAACCTCAGTGGACATTGTCATTAAATATCGACAGCAGGACATAATCCAGTGATTAAAACAGTCTCCTGTGAACAGACAATACTGGACTGGCTTTTACATGTGCTTTATGAATAGCACGTCGCTCATGAAGTTCCACTTGACACTCTCAATGAGTCGGCTTAGTTAGTTGTTCGGTTTTTGATATGACATTATGGATCGCTTTTTGTTCGACTGTCTCTAAATCAAAAATGAATGATGACTGAATGCCATGCAATGATATTACTACAATAATTGCTCTTTTTTATAAATGCGGCGCCTCTCTTAGCAAAAATTTTGGACTACAGTGTATCGATTCTTGTATCCATCTATAATGCCAGTATGCCATAATATGCAAACGTATTCATCGTATTTTTTTTCTTGAGAGCCATTTAATCTCGTTGCAAAACGTCTGCAAAGTGATCGATCTGTGGGTTCCTTCCAGCCTCCAGCGCTGTTTTATTAAAATTGCTTGTCTAGATGTCCTGAAGAACGTTCATCGGAACTCGGATGTACAAAGTGCTGAAAAGAGACAGATAAGATGAGGAGATTACATACTTCGATGAGTTGTGAAATATCGTTGTTGCGGAAATAGGCGACCTCTGGTGTAAAGTCCTTCTTCTTGATAATTAGGTTGGGGGTTCGCAAAGGTGCATACATTTCTTCTCCCTCTTCATCTTCTGTCCAGAATATCTAGACCGTATGCTTTTATCGGTGAGTAAGAAATAAAAGAAGTGTTCATAACTGTCAGCTTTATATATATATATATATATATATATATATATATATATATATATATATATATATATATATATATATATATATATATATATATATATATATATATATATATATATATATATATATATATATATATATATATATATATATATATATATATATATATATATATATATATATATATATATATAACACATGGCAAATCAGCGACCTTCAAAAGCTACGACTTTATGATATGCTCATCTACTGTTATTAAATTTTCTTCTAAAAAAAGAATTATTCCAGTAGCTATAAGGTAAATGTGGAACTACGATCACTGAGACTACGTGACTGCTGCACTCCTTCGATCACTAGTACCAACTACCACTGTTTGAACATCAATTTTAATAATGTTAGAAAGTAGCAAAGAAAAGCGCAATATCAAGGAAGGGGACTGGGACGGTTGAGAGTTTTGCTATCCAAAATAATTCGATCTAGAAATTACACGGCAGCGGCCCAATTCTAAGACGAACTGCCGGAATAAACAAAGCATTCGATAATAAAGTGAAAACGATCTTAAATAATAACAGCACTAACGTTGTCACAGTTCACTTCGCCATCCTCATTGTCACACGTACAGGCAGTTTCTGCTTCACATGCAACGAATGGACCTTCCTTCGCTTTTGAAACACTTTCACTTGGCTTTAAGCAGTTCCCAATGATCACAATAATTAATAAAAATAAGCGCATCTTCGTACACTGCTTGAGACCCTGCAATCGCTTGCAATAATACGAAGGTATGGGCCATAACTCCACTGTAATTTATTGCAAGCATTAAGTGCTGTCGATGATGCATTACTTTGGTGAACACAGCCCATTGCTTACCTTAGCCAGTAAATGAATAACTGTTGGCCGACTATGAGACCACAGTCAAATGAAGGTGAAAGACGCGCAAATGAAAGTCGATGGTGAAAGTGAAGCGAAGAGTGAACTGATAAGGCACCGTTGCCAACAATCGCTATCAAGGCAAGACGAGTCATAACGTTAAAAACATTCGCTATAAGCCAACAAGTATCAAATGTGATGATGACATGAAATATGGATTCAAAAATAAATCGACCGACTAGCTTTTCATCCATATCACTTACTTATTAAATCGTTATGCAACTATGCTAGCTTATAAGAATTGTCTAATGGTCCCACACCTCATTGTATTTGTTCAATGCATCTAGTCAACCTGCTAAAGAAAATAGGTACATTCCTCCTTGTGTTAGAGCGTACTGCGATACGGTGCTGCGGAACTCATAGAATGCATTAGCTTCACAATCTGCACCATTACAGTACGTTTGCTGCATGCTTAAGGATGAAAAGGTATTCACTGTGCTGTGAAAAAGCCCCATTCATTTATGAGCAGAACAACTGAAAGCAAACAGCGAATGAGGTCTTCTTGGATAATGGATCGCTGGAATTTGTTGCCGTTAATACCAGACTTTAGTCGATGCACGTCAGAAATGACACGACTGCTCGAATAAATCTGAGAAAACGGTGATAATGACGGGGTGATTGATGCACCAAGCGTTGTTGCACATGCAAATCTGTGAGGAATGATCCGACTGGTTGAATCCTAACTCATGTCGTAAATATTTCAGTTTTTAAAGCTCGGCTGTTTGGATATTTGACGTGAAAGGTGCATACACACCGTGAAGCACTGTGTTGTATTGCCGTACTGTTTCCTGCTTTTTGAAAGATCTTTTGCTCCTGCACGTTGAGATGAGTGCAGCGGAGTGCATCCTCGAGCACTCGACATGGATTCAAGCAGAGCAATTGACTCAGCAGCTTCTAGAAGAAAAACAATCTTATGGTTATTGGGAAATGATCGCCAAAGACTACAGTAGCTCGATCCAGCAACAGCTATTGTTTATCACTTCTTGAGCCGCATTTCTTGGACATCCCAGAAATAACTTCATAGAATATGCCAGCAATTGATTAAGTATGGAATCCCTAGGTGGACTAAACAATCAAAAAAAGCTATTTTTGCTAATATTCGAGTTTGGTGCTCATCGTCAAAAATATCTAGGTCACACACATGCACCGAAGATTTGTTTACGTCAAAAAGCTGAAGCACCGATTTGCCGCCCGGCCTTGAACGGAAGATACGGAGACTGTTACATGTGTGTTGTGACGTAGCTCCGGTTCTGCAAATTTTTCAAGTGGGAGTATCAAAATGCTAGCGAAATGACTGTCAGTTCGATCCCTGTTGATTCAAGATATTCAACGCACCGTACCTTTAAGATGAAGTAGTTGAAAAAAAGAAAAAGAAATAACTCCAACTAGCAGAGAACCCACCATAGCACTTTTTGACTGTTCGCCTAAACTGTGTGCCTCCCCCACTATACTTTCCAAACATCTCCCAGTGGACTTTCCACACTCCTCCCCCCCCCCCCCCCCCCTCCCATTGCACATTTATATAGCAGAAGGTGAAGAAAGAATTGGTCTACTCTTCCAAACCAGCGCGAGTTTTAGCACGTTTTTTCTCCTCCGTAATCCTCGAAAATCTGCTCCAATTATTTCCTTCTCTTAGTAACAAGCATTTATACGAAAATACAACAAACTGCAACTCTCTTGTGCAACACTGACTCAAAACCAATGAAACAGGCTATACCAGTTTTATTCAAAAAGCTTTTTAAACAATTGAACATGGTGCGAAGGGAACTCATAAACGAGTGTGTTCTGCGGCCAACCGGTTGGTAGAACGTCTCGTTCGGTACCCTGCAAATGTGTTGCTTAGTTTTCTGCATACTCAATTACCAAACACAAAACATAAAAAAGGGACAAATAAACAAGTGTTTTTGAGAACGCGCCTGAATGGTAATTTCTTAGTGTGACAGAGAACGATTTTGAGGAAAGAAACAAAGAAGTCTGAAATAATCACTAGGGAAATAATTGTTGACCTGAAGCATAACGGCTCGAAACCTTTGATTAACGCCAAGTTTTCGAACATATTCGGTATTCATCAAGTTGTGCAAATATTTCTTCATAACAACGCACTGAGAATCATCACTTGAGTGAAGCATTCGTTTGTAATCCTCCGAGAATACGCAGACGATATGTGCTGCCTAAATAGCCTTATTATGAGCATTTATTGAGCAATATTAATGAAATACTCAAAGAGACATCTCGAAAACCTCGACCTCTCTCCTAGTATGCCGATACTGATTTTCGAACATTGCCTTGATGCGTTTTGCAGAGAGGCTTGTCAGTGGTGCTTCATGGAACGCTGACGAGGCCTAAGGTATGATGCTAACAATCCAGCCATTTTTCTAGTCGCTGAGCTAGAGGGGAAGCAGATTTGACTGAGCGGCTCATCGCTTAAAAACAGCCGATTACCAGGTGTTGATCAGCAAACAAAACAAATGGTTTGCCCCGTTTTATACTCAACTCTGACTAACTTACGAAAGCTTTTGTTATTATTGAAAAATAATGGTGAGCTAGAAATTCAAACAACCAAACATTCTAAGTCGTCTAAAATTACAATGATGGAAAAACCGCAAACATTTTCAAACATGGTATGTAGTCCTCCAAGCAGATCACTTTCGCTGGTACACTCCTCGATGTCAAAAACCGATATAGTTGATTGTTCACCGTGTTTTCTAAAGAAAAATTGCCATTACTATCCCAATAAATCTCAGTCACATCATAACTTATATTTATAATAATGCTTGCTGATGATATTCTTTTAATAGGGTGTGAAATCTGAAATTTTGGAATAAAAATAGTTAAAGAAAGCCGAATAAAAAAAGGTAATTTGTGACTATATGCGGCGGCTTACTATGTTATAGTTTCAGCTTGAGATATCCAAAACAAAGTAATAGCGTAACGAAAAATTCCAACATATGTAATACTTGATAACTATGGTAAACTTGGATAGAGGATTTAGGAGCTATAACGCATCCACTTCAAAAGAGAGTTCAATATTTTGAAGAGGTCTGTATTCAGAAAATTTCTTAGCTCAAAAGAAGTCGAGTTTTAGAGACGATGCACCAACAGTTTTCGAAGGTAAAAGCACTAAATGAACCAAGAGAAGAGTGAAAAATTGGTAATTTTTGGCTGCATTCTTTTTAGGTAATATAAGGTAACATGGGAAGGGTACATAGCCGCACTGAAACTGTTGGAGGCACTGCCACGCAACAGACAACATTTTATCTCCCCGATCGCACTTAAAGAAACTGTTAGAAAAATATGACGGCTTAAATTTCACATTTCACAAAAGAATGGCTTAACATCGACACATACAGTTCAACGACAGGACCTACTGTAATAAAAAAATTCTTACTTCAAGTTTTTCATCAGCCACTTGAAGTTTTTCTTCAGACCAGCACTTGTTTCCTCTTCGTGATGTGTGACCAGAATAACTGTAATAAACAGCTAACAGTGTGCGTTATTACCACAAGAAAAAGAAAACTGAAAGTGGATACCCAGCACTAAGAAGAAACCAAGTTCCACTAGGAAAAATACGTAGTTGAAAATTCAGGTTCAATCATCCGATATCTTCAGTTAGATAAATGATGATCGAGGTGTTTACTGCCAGTTGAGGCCAAAAGCAATTTCGAATTTATTTTAAAAGGGATTTCAGTGACCGCTAACAGTGAAACCTGACTACGATATTACTGGAGCTCAACCTTCAGCCTCATATTAGCACAATGAAAAATTGTGCGAATAACAAATGACCGACAATGTTCTGCCCCGCTTGAAGGATGGAGTTCGAATCCAGCCCGGCATCCATGCGGCATAAAGCACAGCTAAAGTGTGAAATATACCTGCCTTATGTGACCACCAACAGCAGGGGCAACCTCACCGGTATACGCGAACAATGAATACCATTATTACTATTATTATAGAATTAGGATTTTTAAATGGACTGGGTAAGCCACAGAACGCGATCAACCACTAAAGACAGTCCATAAATGGTGAAATTTAGGATGCACAGGATAGAACAAATCCAAAATAAAATAACTGCATAATTAGCCATTTGGTTATGCCGTTACTAAGTAGGCATGCGTACTTACATCTGTTACTTAAGCGTATTCCGGTCGCAGCCTGGACATGACTGTTCTTTGCAACACGATGTGAAGACGGCGCCATCGGTGCCGATGGACCCGGCTCATCAAAGAATGCACCTAAAATAGGTATTCTCCTTATTGGGCGCTATAAACAGGGAAAATTTGCTACTAACATTTTCAGCAATATTCGATTACTCCGATAAATCATCAAAAGAACGAGGTAAACTAAGTGTGGAAATTACTTGACTACTGATTAAAACCTTTCACAGAACGAGGAAAAAGATGAAAGCAGAAAGTGACATGGAAATCCGACAGACATTTTATTTGCCACATTATTAAAGGCCTTTTCGTGATATAATATTTTAGTCGCTTTTTCTTGTCAATGAAAAATGCCTCAACTTCTAGACGCACTGATGCATGAAAATATTAATGCCGATGACAACACTATAGAGACAAAATGCCGGACCTGAGTCAGATGCAGCATCACTTAGCGCATCGGCGCTCGCTTTCATGCCGTTCACATACGGTTGCAAAACGAGTAGCACATCGATTCTGTTGAGTTCACAGATTGCGTCAAGAATCCTATTCAGAGGGCAATTGAGAAAACGCTGTAGCATCGCACGGGTTGGGCTATCCGATGTTCGCAAGCACTAAAAACAACAGGTGACAACAACTCAGAGGCATTTCACGCTAGCAATCCTCAAAAACTGAAACAAACGCTTGCAACATATTTTGTTGGGAAACAAAAAAAAACGAGAAAGATCAACGTTAAAAAACCCCTCTAAGACATATGCATCCCCCTTTCCTTCCACTCCACTTCTGCTTGTCTTTCATTAACAAATCATGAACACAATACAACGTAGCAACATTTACTCGCAGAGAAAAGTTGACTTAGAAATGCTGAAATGTTGATTTTTACCCGCGGCAAGGAAGCTTCATGACCTAGGTCACAAACCATAAGCGTTACTAAAATAGCAGCTAGACCGCTTTTGCAGCTCGTGAACTCTTTCTTTACTCTGATAGTTACTCCATTTATAGGCTTTCTTTTCACTGTCTCTGCACTACTTCTTTCACTGCCAAAAAACAACTGCCGGACGTTTCCCTTATCTTTCATAACATTTGCGATATATTGTACCACAACCTACTGGATTGCATACTTTGCTCAATGTGTAATTCATAAGGTACCAGAGCTCTTGAAAAGAAAAGAAAAGATACGGTATTCGTGCCATGATTTCGTAACTCGAAAGGCCGAGATTAGACGCGAGATACTCCCAGTTGTGCATCGAACCATATGAAGGAGGATTCATATAGAGCTCGAATTGATGAAAAGCAAGCCGTGGAAGATGACGCACGCAAACCTCATTGCTGACATGAGGTCGCGCCTCGGAGGCTGTTGGAGGAGGATCATAGAATGTTTCAAATGAACTCGATGGAGAAGGGTCGCCAACCTAAAAGCTAATTAAGTGCATTTTGGCAGAACGGATGCAAAATCAACGATGGAGAGAGGACGTAAAACTGACTCCGTATTTTAGCACTGAATTACTGATAGGAATTGGTGAAGGTTAGGTTCTAGCTCACCTACACACACAAACACTTCTGCCGGACCTTGGGCCATGATCGAGGTTCTTCTTGAGGAAAGTTTTAAACGAGCGCAAACCATGCAACGCATCTGTTAACTATGCATCTCTTTTTGCGCAACTTCTATTCGAAAAACCCCTTCGGAAATATCACACTACAACTAAAAAATTTTAGAGATGCACAGCCGTTTGCGTCGCCAGATGTTCTTAGTGATGGTGCTCCCCCTCCCTCCCCCACTCATTTCCATTCCTCCTCCCTCGCCCCTTTTCCCGTTAGCCAAACTAGAGGGTATATAAAGCGGTGAAATGGGCTGTGGCTAGACAGACGCTAAACTAATGCTCAGTGTGGTAACCTTGTCGATAGCGGGTTGCAACACCAATGTGAACAAACCATATGCGAAAGCTGGGTGAGGCCATACTGCTCGTCGTTATCCAATTCGATTTCGATTGTTAGGGAATAGAGACGATCGTCTTCATTATTCACTGCATCCATCGCCTCTTAGCAAATTTCAGCAGATCAACGATCGCGAACTGGAAAATGTTTGATGGACCAATAGCAGTAAAAGATATTGATCGCAATTATCACAAGGTCTTGATATTTTCTTCGTATTGTTTTGATGCCTAATGACGATAATTTGGCCTAATCGGACAACTTCTACCCTGCTTAGTTAGCAATTTGGAGTGACCTTGATGCAACTGTATAAATGCGAACCATCACCATTTTCTGCTTCTTCAAAGGCAACGGTGCACAAGGTTTCAAATTTAATGTATATTTTGATGAGAATAGCGTTTCCTCCCCTTCATACGCAGAAGGAAAATTTATGCATAGAAATTTTCCCATACATCAATCACAACTGTTTGAAATTCTTCGTCCACTAACCAAAAAGCTAACGAGGAAACTGCTCGTAGAGAACATTTTTACGGTTTACAGCAGTGAACTGGAGTAAAATAGAGCCGGCTTTGGACGCCATTAAAGAAAAGTAAACTCGCTCAAGATTACCCATTCTAAAGAATGCGGGAAAGGTGTTAAATGTGAAGATAGGGTGTGAAAACACGCTCTCCACAGAGGAGCCAAATAACAGGATTTGGGAATATGTGCGAGAAACGTGCGACGAAGAAAGCAAATTTGAACATGGTAAAGGGAGGGGAGGGGGAGGAACGTGCCAGTCTCCGCCTGCAGAGGAAGGTGGGAGAGAATATGATGTCTTGTTGTGCTAGGTGAAGGAGATCAGGGAGAACTGAATTCGAGATCTAATGCCAAATCAAAACATTGCACATAAAATAAACCTAAGATGGAAAAACTCGCAAGTTGCGCACAAACAACAATGATGGCACTATGCAGTGACAACAAAGAAGACTTTGTAATTTCAGGTGACAACCCTACCTGCAAAAAGATGACCTTTTAAGCACTCCTACACTAATACTGAACATTCAGAAGAACACAACCCATCAAGCGCACACACTGACACACACTGCATCGGGCACACTGAATTGAGCGGAGAGAGTATGCTTAGAGTGGCTGTCAGCGCAGACGATCAGAGAACACGTTGAGGGCTTCAAAAAAAAAGTGCTCGAACACCACCTGCATGTAACACATCAGGTGATATTGCAGCTGCATTTCTTTCATCTTTACCTAGTCAGCTATGAAAGAACCACATTTTATGGGGATACATCGTCTATAGGAGCAGTGAGTGCGGTGTTTGAGGCATTAAGGCTTCGTATATAGCGATTGAAAGTAAAAGTGGGGACTGGGTTCTTATTGGCGTCGTTTTATGATACGCTTTGGAAAAAACTACTGAAATGAAACAACAATAAAGCCATGAAATTGGAGGGAGCGGGAGAGGGAGAAGAGGAACTCTACAAGACGACGTATGTTGACCAAAATCCGCACATCATTTGCCACAGATAGTGGAATCACCGCAAAATAAAAGTCAGTTTCATCTAAACGGAAAAATTGATAGCATGAGAGCCTTTATTTTAGTGGAGAATTTTTCATTAGCTTGCTGGGACATCAAAAAAAAAGCCACAGCCGATGGTAAAATGATATTTCGAGTTATTAGCAGCACTTTCAAGCTGATTATATAAGACCATTCCTCAATAGCTTTATCGAATTTAAATAAATATTCCCTTAGAAGCCGATAAAACAGCACAAATATTGCATCACAAACAATGTTCCTCATACTATCCAGCTTTGTGTTGTGCGAATCTGGAATCTGCTTCGTGCCAAAATCATTAGTTCTCCCGCTACTTCCTCCTCGAAACTGCTGCTAAATCATGTCGTTTAAATCTACAAACGATTGCTGCTCGAACGTATTCCTTTGAATTGTTAATGTGTAGGTATTTTACTGCTGCTTGGTGTTCGTGTTTGCGTATTTTTTATAGGTTACCCCACGTATATTTTGTTGCTGTTTATATTCTTGTTTATATTTATACGTTACATGGGGACGTCGAAATAAATAAATAAAATTGAATTAAACAGTTATGAAGGGATGATTTAGTATTGCGATGCTCATTTTCGATGAAAGTGAAGTTCAACAGTTCTGTGACTGGCAACATTGCCTATAGCATCTAATAACACATCGCACTGCCTATGGTCTTCTTTTCTTTGCATTTAATATTTGCAAACCTTGAGAACTTGAACAACTCGACTTTCCCGAATTCAACTGCATTTCTCAGCTTTTATAGCGAATCGCTGTTGCAATTTGATAGTCGTGCGAAAAGCACTCAATCACGTGACGGAATAGAATTGAATCGAATTGTTTCATTCGTTTATTCAGTTATCCTGTTATCATTTTTGAACGTACAAATTGAATGTGATAGATGCTCCAGTTTGCGTTTCAAAGCTTTGTAAGCTCTTTCAATTTTTTTCTATGCACAGTCCGTTCCCATTAAAGTTTTGCTGAAAATTGTCAAAAATTTTTTTTCCTTTATTTTGGAACCAATTTAATGATAATACACATGAGGTTTACCAATTTTCAACCCTCAGTAGCCATTTCGGCGGTCACCCATTTCACTTTCAACCAGTGATTATCAAAGAAAGCATCAAAAAACTTCCAATTTTCAAAGGATTTCCACGATATTCTTATATTATTTTAGGAACCGATTTTGTCATTTCCGATTCGCTTCACTCTGCCACTTCCAACTCTGTCATTCGAATGGAATGCCATTCCCACTCGCTTCATCAAACAGTGAAGTCGCTCTACTATAGCATTTATGACTAAGTTCAATAAACTGAAGTGGTTCGCTAAATTATTCACAATAGCTATCTCCTTTCCCATCAAGAGACGGCGTTGGTTCGTTGCTTTGCTTGAGTGGTCATTTTGCTGCAGCGGTCATTTGGCTGTGGTGGTCACTGTCAGTGGTCATTTCGTCGTAAAGCCAAGTATTGCAAGCAATTCGATGATTATGCATGCTAACCAATGTTTATTTTACATCCGGCAACTCACTACAAAAAGCATCTAAGAAGCCGGTCGCTGCTTTAGGGGGTTAAAGTAGGGATTGTTTGAACTCGTTTTTGAGGCGTTCGATCCTTAGCTGGTCGAGTAGGTCCAGACGAGGTTCGGTCTTGTCACCAAAATACTTCTCCCTGAGCATATCGTTAATCACTGAGCCAGTTTTACTATGCATCTCGAGTGATTGTAGTCGCGATCCATTTGCATAGTTTATATCGTAATACGTATCGCTTAGGAGTGGTAGTTCGCCATCCGAGCATCTCTTCTCATCGATACGATCACGTGTGCTCCACTCATAGTAATTCCTACTGCAAAAAAAGAACTATCTGCTAAATGATGATGCGAACAACAATGACTGCATAATTTTATGCGCATTTATAGAATTACTACAACTAAAACAGCTCCACGCTTTTGTACGATGCAGCAGCAAGTGCACCAAAATTAGAACACGTTCGCAAAAATTTAATTATTTTCACACTTTCATTAATGTTTTTTCCAACCGTTTATTCGCATTTCAAATATTTCATCATCTATATATTATTTTCTCTCAAAGGAATTTTCATTACTACTTCTAATTTTGGCTCTTTTTGCACCTCTTTTCATGGCTTATCTTAATTTGCATATTGTTTTTTTGCGCAAACTTTTAGTGATTTTTCTTTTGCAAATGTATAAAAATTCTCTTCAATCATAAACTTCTCTTGCTAGGGTCTCGCTGCTTTGTATGTTATAAAGACGAAATTAAAGCTGCCGAATAGGTAAGAAGCATTGCTTAACTCGTCTTACCTTGTTGCATATTTTGATGACGATTCATTTGCTGTATTCTTCACCGATCGACATTCTAAAATTACTTCAAGGTGATCGCCAACAGAGTTTTAAGAACATAAACTCTGTGAGGTTCTAAAATTCCCCTGACAGACTATGTGGTGAAACGCACCCAGCAAAAGTCTATCTTGCACATAGTTAGCTGTTAGTACTCACTATTTGTATCCGCTTCTTTTATCACTCAAATTACTAACTGATTAACTACCGATTACTTGTTATATTGCTAAGTTACTGATTAACTAATTGCTTGTTAGTTACTAATCACTCTTTATCTTTGTTCACAAAATTATTGCATATTCTTACATAAGAACAACTGCTGTATATGAATTTTATTTATAGCATCGAGCACTTTCTATATTCATATCACACTTTCAGCAGTATAATCTTTAGCATTCAAGTATGGCGAGATGAAATATAGTGGGAGGATGCGTGCTATGAGGAAATAATTGGTAGGAAGTAGTGCAAGCGAAAATTACCACAATATGTGGGTATTTGTTGAATGTGTTTCGTTTTACGCTTCAGAAAGCGTCGTCGTATGAGCCATATCAACGCAAGCAGCAAAACAAGGGCAAGAATCGCCCCGAATATGCCTAATGTTAGCATCAGTTCCGTATTCGGCTCTGAAAGCAAAAAACTCAAGCAATGCAATTGTATATGCTTTAATTATGAATCGGAAGACGTTTAAAAACAACTACAATCGGCCAAAAAATCGAAGTGAGAACTCCAGCATTTATCTGTTATTTGCGATCTTGAAAACTTGCAATTCAGTCGATATCCGAGAAAAATGGTATCGTCAATTTGTTTATGACGTTGCACTCGGAATATCTTATATGTGGGATCGGTTCAGAAAATAAATGCATCCTTCGCGTGTTCATGTAGACTTTGATGGCCAATATATTATGAGTTATACTAAGCCGAGAGTAATAAGGACATAACCAACACATTCGTCACAATTTAAGTACATGTCAAAACTTGACAAAAGCAAACTTGTAAGGTGAAAACGAAGAGGATGTGAGGGTTGAGATATCACACTGGGTGGTCTTAGTGAGCTTACGCGCACATCCATCCAAGGCGGTGTGTTGGGCGTTGCATAGTTCAACGACACTGAGGTACTCGCAGTATCCAGCTTAAAGGTTCTTATTTTCTTTCGCATGTTCTCATATTTAGCATCAAGAAGATCGAGTATGATCTCAAAAGGATCAAGCGTCAAGAAACTCATAGTGAATTGGCCAACTGCATTAACACTTTTGACGCGAATAGTGATCGAAATACTACTCTAATTCTACTCGTTATTGTGTCACTTAAATGGTTTCACTTGAAAACCTTAATTCCTAGCTTACTAACCACTTAACAATTTTTGTAGTTGGTGAGTCAATTCGACAAATGTGCTTGGAAGAAGCGCAAAATGCACATATAAATAAGCGAGCCTATGCGTTTCAACGATCATTTGTAAGCCTTTTCCACAAGTTTTACGCACAAATTTTGAAAGGTAATTGTCTATAATAGTAACGAATGACCGTGAACTCGTTATATACACAAAGATTTTTAGGTTTTTTTTAAAATCATATGAAGCACTTACCATGTCAGAGAAATTAGCGCCTTCGGAGCTTCGATATTGAACGCGATAAGCAGTTGCACCTTCAACTTTATCCCATTCCAGAGAATTTGCAGTGTTCACTCGCAAATTTGATGGCGCTTTCAACTGGGAGCAAACTGCAATTGATGCCATCAGTAAAGAAATTATTGGACAGTGTTTGAGATATTTTCAGCCGTATACGAAATATTACCAGTATGCGCGATTGCTGAAGAGTTGATTGCACCGTGGATGTTGTTCGACTCGACTATTAGGTGATAGAGTTTGAATGGACGTAAATCTCGAATGCTAGCACTACTAAGATGAGTTCCTCGTGTTGAATGCCACACCTCTTCTCCATCAGCTCTGCAACAAATATCTATAGCTTTCAACCGTTCTTGAAAATTTGGAAAACACTTGCTCACTAGGCGTCTAGACATACGAAACAATAGTTCTGCATTCTATCACGTTTCGGCGCCACTGTTTTAGCGCCGAATTGAGCGCCAGAGAAGCTTGGCGCCGCCACTTCACTACACTGGCTATTATAGCGAAGCTGGCAAATATAGTACAAGCAATTTACATATACTAGTTAAAATAGTCGGTGAATAACACATTAAGCCGAATATGTGCAGATGAACTGAGTACAAACAATAATGATGGTTTTTTGCGAATGCGTTACCCTCAAGGTAAATAAACTGGAAAGCGAGACTTGTGTGAAGGTCAATAGGTGATCACAGCTGCACACCAGTAGCCATTTTTTGCCACAGAGATGTGGAATTAAGATTGCTAAACGATTTAGAAAAGCACCAATAACAAAACCGATGGCACCCCTCTTTCTTCTCTCCTCCTCCGCGTCATTCGTAGGTCGCTTTAAATTTCAGCCATTATTCTCGCTCCTCTGGAACTTGGTAAGGCATGTAAAAAAATTCAAAAGCAGCTTGACACTTAATACGAAAAAACACCCCATGATATTCAACATCATCTGCGATTAACCTTCTCATTATCGAATACTTGTGAGGGGAAAACGCGTAACTCTGAGCAGTAATTCACTTTTCCATGACATATCTTGAGGATTTCTCTCAATATTTTAGGTATGTCTCCGAGGTTAGTTTATTGCCGCAACAATAGCATGAACGCAACTCTTTTCCTGATTTTTTCTTCTCTTCGGCAGATTTATCCGTTAAATCACTAACTGCAAATCCATCACGCCTTTTATGGCCGCTTTGCATGGGTTCATTGAATATTTTCGGATATTTTCTAACGAGAAAAATGAATGTTCAATAAAAATTAAGAAGTATTTTTGCAAAGTTGCTAGTTTCAGCATCCGCCGCTCACGCTACTAAAGCGCCACTTGTAGTTTTTTTCTTAAGAGGCTTTTTTAAAAGACTCGTCGTATGTATTTCAACTTACGTATTCTTCACCATTATTTTTTTCTCTGCACATGTGGAAGATGTTCACCAAGGTGCCAATTAAAAAACAGGTTTTAACCGCAGATTGTTTTTGAATTCGTATTTTCTTCTTCGAAAACAATTTAACTTACTCCTAAAAAATCAGTCTAGCTGTGTTGCCAGACTCCAACACCACGTGACAAAGCAGTAAGTTGAGGCGCCAAAATGCACTCTTCGCCATAATGCTAGAGCCAATGTGCTCCGGCGCCGGTTTGCACCGGTGCGCAGTTGTCCTCGCGCCAAAAGGCATCGCGAAAACGTCCTGTTTCGCCAAAATTTGTCCCGGATCCGCTTTTAAGAGGACTTTTTTCATATCACTTGATTTCCTTCATACAGCCTCAAGGCTAATATGACATCAGTTCATGAAAACTTCTTAAGTGGGCTACTTAATTCCATTGTTACGATAAAGCTATCTTATTATGGCAACAGTTCTCTGTCCATGGTAATTGCAAACATGGTAAACGCATAATAAGGGAACCTAGTGAGAATAATTTCTCTCTATAGGAAAAGGATATTCGAAGAACCTGTGGAAGACGTTAAAATACTGCTCGGAACCGCCATCATAGCCTGGCTTCCACTGTAGTTGAAGATGCCCGTTTTCGGAACCACAGCTCGCGGTAATGTCGCTGACAGCCTGTGGATAGGTATTCTGCAACATTCCAAATTGCTGAAGATCAGTAGTTTACAATTTAGTTAGGACAATGTGAGTGGGAAGTTGGGAAGTACCAAACAACAATTTATGCGTTAAGTACACTCGTGGAGTCGACATTCGGATTCACGCAGATGAGGTTTGAAAAGATGGAGCGATAAAACGGAACTACAAACATGCAAAGTGGTCTCATATGTGCTGCGAGGTGCATCTGTGATCAGCAAAAGATCGCAGCAATACATCACTTTGGTCGTAAAAACTTCAAATACGAAGCTGAGAAAAACTGACAGTGTGAATTTACGCTCATGTTTCTGCTTATTAGTAAGACTATGGCGTTCGTCAAAAAAGTTGAAATTCAAATGAAACCATCTTCACCTGCACGTATAGGATCATCTGCGTTGCTAGAGTTGCGACTGGACTTGAGAGTACGCATTCGTAGATGCCGTGATCGGCATGACTCACCGAGCTGATGCGAAGCACTGACGACTCGACCTTCGTCTGAATCAAGTCAACCACGTTTCATAGGATGTAAGTACTGTGTAGATAACTTCCGGAGCAAACGGCCTACTAAGTCAACAGAACGGGTCTGCTCGCAATCATTAAAAAACTGCGCACGAAACGGTTCTCTTTTGATTTATAAATGCTGAGAGAGCGTTACATATGAAGCGAGGTAGCTCAGCTACTTATCTTATCAGTAATCTTATCAAGCATTTTTAACGTATAAATCTGAATAAGGAAACAGTGAGCAGTGATAAGGACTACATCATCAAATACGTTTAAAGAGAGCGGCGATATTATTGATCTACCTTGTTTCGAAGCCAGTACTGAATAGGAGATGGATCGCCATAACCATCACATGTTACTTCCACATTGGACTCGACATTTGCAAAAACGGCTGGTGGTGGAGAAGGCGAAAAACGCGGTGGCGCTAAAAATTATCGATGGCATTCACATAAGAAGGTTGAGTTTGAACCACAAAGAGTCCTTGATGGTTAATTTGAGAGCGCCCAAATGGCCGGTTTTATAGGGCAGTTTTTGTTATACTACATACCAGTCATAGAATCGTTTTAGCGATGCTGTTTAAGCGTTATATTAAATGCAAGTTTGCGTCAACGTTTTTTTTGAAAAATTAAATTTGCCTGCAGTATGAGGGTATTTAATGTCGAAGTTATTTTATTACTCTCATATTTGAGCTGCAGGTTGTTCATTGGATAGATGGAACAACGTAAACACTTTTTGTGGGCCGTAAGAAACTCTGATGACCAAAAACTAGGCTCACACCGTTTATATTTTTCTGGAAATGTTCTCCTCTCAAATTACGAATAATGAGCTGAAACAGAAGAGAGACACATAGAATATTGAGCTGTCAATTAACGATATACTGACTTGCAACAGCGACATGCATCTCAAATGGTCGACTTGAGCCAACGAGATTGAACGCTTGACAAGAATATAGGCCCGAGTCTTTATCAGTGATGTTGTACAAAGCGAGACGAGCAGTTTCAGCTTTTGGCAATAAGACACCATTATGAGTCCAAACAACAAACATCGGCGGAGGATTCGAATCAAAGTTGCACTCCAGCGAGCTGTTCAAACCTTTCCCAAGTAGATAGATTTCCGAATTGGATGAGCTGGGCTGAGGAGCATCTAAATTTGAATCTAATTTCATCTATCCTCTGTGATTTCGCAAATAACAGCGAACATTTTTCAATCATTTCTAAGACTGCGCTCATCTCTGATTTGATATGTTTTCGTTATGCATCGAATTTTGTTGATTGTAGAAAAACTTTTTTGAAAATATGTACAAATATTGATAATTGTCAGCATTTGATCAAAAAAAGGAATGACGCCCTATACAAACCAATTCAGGTTAAAGTCTAATTAACTGATTAGATGATGCTTGCAGAAGTAATCGTGATACATCGATTAGTGCCTCACTCTCGCATGTTGCTTAAGGCGTGACTATTTGCTACTCTTTTTAAGGATGCGATTTGGCCAAATGAAATGAACGAATTGGTGTCTTTTGCACTGGCGCAATCAAAATTACATTGAACGTCGAGATATGCGGTAGCAGAAGCCGAAGCTGTCAAGCCATTTGTCGCCTCACAACGATATCGTCCTCCATCTGAGCGCTGCACTGAACGAATGCCCAAATCGCCACCCTAGAATTAGTTGCACTTAGAGAAGCACACGCCATTGGGATTTAAAAAGAAAGTGGCGAAACAATGTCACATGTCCTGTGCGTTACATCCACAAAGAAACTAATTGAAGAGAAGGGAGTGAATTGGCTTCTACCTGAATAACTGCTCGCAATCCAACTTCAGCAGCTCTTATTGGAGTATCGTTATAAAACCAATTATAGGTTATGTTTGATGGATATCCGTTTGCACTGCAATGCCAGAATAAACTCGAATTCTCGATGACTGTTTTATTCGATGGGGCAAAATCGATAACAGCTTCACCTGAAATAGGTTAGTGAAAAATGCGTTAGCGCGAGAAATAAAACAGAAATGAGCACCGCAGAAAGCAGCTGAGTCTCGAAACTCTACTTTCTCTCAAAGAATCCTCTTTTCCATCAAACTCTTGTTTCGGCCCCCTTTCTTCCTTTACGTTTTTCAGTTTACTATGGAAATTGACCATAAAATGAAAGGACTAACTCGACCCGTCTTCACACTTTTTTGCGTCTAAAGAGTGTTAGCTAATCAAATTTCACATTCGACTTGTGTAAAAATAAGAAGTTTGTTTGTGTAGTGTGTTAGTGATGAGGTACGAAACTGGACCGTCTGCATAACCTTGGGGTTAACATCGATCATTGGCCGATCGTATCGAAAGGAAGGATGAACAACTGCAACGCTTACGCGAGAAATGCAGAAAGGTGAGCAACGAGTCGCGCCCTTCCGAATTGATTGCCAGACATTCGTATTTACCCTAAAAGAGACACATCATCTGCTCCATACTTACGGCAATTGTTGGCCGCACTTATCAACAATATCGGAAGATAAATGGACCAATTTCTTAACTTCTGTACTTTGTCATTTGCCTTTAGTATCGGCGAAATACAAATTTTCATGCGAAAGTGCAAATTTATAAGTGAATTAATTGATGCTTTATACGATTAAAGCATTGCTGCGAACAATATGAAAAAAATATGATCGAAAACATTGAGTAATTCCATAAACGATGAAAAACCTATTATGCATTATTTATATAAGAATTTGCGAATGTCCCACCTGATCAGATGCTGAAATACGCTCGATATGAAGGGTACCATTAGTGCTGATAATTTTATCATCCTGAAATTGGCAACTAAAATAATCAAACAACGCAAATCGACTCAAAAATGCACCTCAACGCTACAAATGATATTAGCGTAATGCAGTTCAATTTCTCAGAATGTAGAATTTTTATTTGAGAAATTCAAATATTAGCTGGAAAATTTTTCTGCTCTCTTTATAGCGCTATTGGTTTGATGGATAATTTCTGTAAGAGAATTTGTCAAACCTTTATCCAGCTAACTTCAGGTGGTGGTGCACCATCCGCTTCACAATCGACGTGAAATGCACTTCCCTCTGGGCGAAACTCTTCTTTCGGACGATTGTTGCGAATCCTTGGCAATGCTGAATTATGAATGTGACCGATTTGCGATTTTTTTTTCTGCCGTTTATTTAGGGCATCGCTGCTCGTAGGATGTGTATATGTGTGTGTTTGCTTCTTTTTATTGTTCCTTTTGATATATGCGGCTGATTTCTTGAAACGAACTTCTCAATCAAGATAACATCGTCAATTCATTGCATTCCAAATGGCCCACTAAGTGAGACTTATATGATATTATTTTCCGCCATTATTAATGAATGATACTGCAACCTCCGTTTATTGGTCGAGAATGAGAGAATTGTAAAGTTCGCTTACAGCATATTTTATGCATGATTTCTGCTTCACAATAGTAAGGCTGAAATTTCTTTGAATTGCTTTGAAACGTTAGGGCTAGAATGAAGTGAACGCCATAAAAAGTGGTTGTTGCTATCGGAAATTTGTGGTAATGTCGACTCTTTGCAATAATCTGTAATAGCAAGCAAAGTCGCGGGTGCGCGATTAACGAGCTTGTAGAGCAATAAATCTTTTATTTTCCTGTCAGTCTTAAATAATGATATTACTGAGCAGAGTGTGTAGTTTGTTGAGCATCTTTTTTAATGCACCCTCTGAAATATTGTTACTTCGTGAGATATCGAGCTCAGACGATTAGGACATCTCAAACTATGAACTATCGATTAAAAAGAGTATAATAACCTCCATCTCGAATGAGTTCAACTCATTTCACAAGCGACACTCTAAAAGCTTTATTGCCATATGAAGAATATATCTTCGTGATATTTAAATTCTTCAAAAAGTCTTCAAAAAAAAAATTGCGTTTTGATGCCAATTGTGACGCAAGCTAGCGACACAGAATGGCCCATGATATAAATAGCTTGTTATAAAAATGACAACTGAAAAGAACAATAGCTCATCGCAATAGTAGTACGCATTGGCAGGCGAAAACAAATAACTGTGATCGTGCAAAGGCAATGTGACACTACCCGTAGAAGATGTCATATTTCAATAGGCCCGTCATAGAAGAATAGTGTCAATCGTGAGCTCTCTCATATAGGCAACAAACGCAAACCAACAAAACAAGTACATCCTAATAAGAAAAAAACCCACCGAACACTTCATATTATACAACATAGAACGGTGGAAATATGTGTCAATTTCGTAGTGTGGCCACCGCATATAAATTGCAGTTTATAAAAATATGTACGCGATGTTAGGTTTCATTTCAGTATCCCTTAAACAAAAGCTACAGCTGCATTACTTACAATTCACGATGAGTTTTATTTGCTCGCCTTGAACGGGTCGGGAGAATGCGCCACGTGTAAATGCTGCTACCGAACATTGATAGGGAGCCTCGTCATCAGGTTGCACCGAATGAATGATCAACTGCAGACCTGACCCTCTTGCCAGTCGACCTGTATGACAGTAGTTAATTACTAGCTTTTATGCCACGTACCTTTTATGCCATCATCTACAAATATATAAGGAGATTAGCAAACTCGGAATAGGCAGAGAGAAGCTGAAGAGAATGCTTGAATAGTTCACCTTACAGGTCACCTCACATTGCGGTAAATTTCGAAGCCTGACAGTTTATCTTCAAATAAATAAAGGACACTGCAGACGTTTCGCCTTGACAGTCTGACTATTTCCTGAGCAAACACGATCCTAAACAGTTACAATCAGGTAGATGCTTATGTTTCCTTTAGTGGAGAAGTGAGCATCAGGCGGATTTTGAGAGTAATGACGTCTCTGTCTGCTTTGTGTGATCCTATAAATGTTTGTGTCTACGGAAGGTTTGCTGTCGATGCACTAATCAAGAGTGGTAGATGAAATAAGGAAGGTAGTGAAAAAAGCTCTTGACGTATTGTAGCCTGTGGGCTATACGGCGCAGTTGTTTTTCGATAAAGAAGGAAGGGATTTGTGCGCGCCACCATATTAGGTCATACTAGAAGACAACCTGTTATTATCGTAGGTGTGCATGCATGATGACGATTTTTTGGTGGTTAGTCTGCAGGCAGTGTGCATGATTGGTTAGTGGGCTGCGAGAGACCTTGAAAGGGCGTTTGATGAGAAAGGCGCTATCTCATATTGTTGAATGCGGTCGTCTCTCTTTCTGTTCGTGATTCTCTGTAGTCGACTACGTTGCTGCGTTAGCTCCGTTGTGGACCAATGCTGCCGTCGGCGAGGCGTCTCAGAGACGTGCAATCGGATGCTGTGCAACCCATCCAATCCACCCAACGATTTCGATGTTTACAATATTTTCGATCGCAAAATCAACTGCCTTCCTTATATGAATTATATTTCCGAGTGCTTAGCCGATGGCCGAAACCATATGCACTGTTGCATGACCGAAGCAAAAGACCGTGATGAGAATGCTTGCTTTGGCTTGTGTCGTGGTGAAGGGATTGATGGAGTCGCTGCGTGGGACAAATATCAAACCTGTTTGGCTATAAACCTTCACCCTATATTCAAATGCTTCGAGCGTGGTTACCAAAATACGCCAACACCTCCGCAGTCAGTTCAGATACTCTCGAAAACAACTGATTCGGCAGTGCTTAGTTGGGCATTGCCCGCCGTGAATCCAAGCCTTGCCCATTCATATCATGTTGTCTGTAAAGAGACAGACGGAGAAGCTGTTGAAAAAGCGGTCGATACACGTAACACAAAAGTCACCCTGTCAGGTCTGCGCGCTGATAGCAAATATTCTGCATCTGTAGTTGCAGTAACCCGTGATGGTAATCGCCGTTCTTTAGCATCCGAGGAAGTGCATTTCCACACGGCTGGAGTTGCACCAAGAGTTACCGCCTATCGTGAGACTGTTGCTATACCGAAGTATGCCGGCTCCGTTACTCTGGCATGCCGTATGCAAATGCCAGGTACAATTCATCGAAGTGCCCGAGTGGAATGGAAGAAGGTCGACGAAAGTACGGGGCGATTTGAAACATTATCTGGCGAGAAATATTCCCTCACCAATTACATATCCTTTCATGGACAACCGCGACATTACGTTTCAGCGCTGCAGATCAAGCCACTCGATGTGAGCGATTTTGGTACCTATCGCTGTGTGGCATCAAACGATTTTGGCAGCTCAAGCTCAGATATTCGTCTGACAGTTCGTATGGTAACACCCGCAACCGCAGTACCACCTGAATCACCGTACATGTGTTGTCAGCGGCAAAGAATTCGTTCGCCATGTGCGGCGGTTTGCGGAACCGAATATGGAAAACGTGCATCGTTGCGTGCTGAAGCGTTCATGAACAACAAATGCGAAGACGAGATCAGCAAGTTCCTCTCATGCACAGTTGCGGATGTTGATGAGGGTGCATGCTGCTTACGAAGGAAAGTGCCCAGCATCTGCCTACCACTTTGCGATGGTTCGCAAATGCAAAGCAAAGATATCCCACACGTCTGTGCACCTCATACTTTTTCAATTTTCGAATGTCGCATGGAGCAAGCCGACAACCGTCCGGCAACAGTTAGCGGTCTAAAAGCAACAACACAGGGCGAAAGCGTATTACTCCGATGGAATTCGACGGAACGGGCAGACATGTACCATGTTTACTGGAGGCGAAGACCGTCCACAAGTTGGGAGGTGAGCTCCGTGATCGGTACAAGCAAACGAGTGAATGGCGCCGATGAGGTGGTCGTCGTCGCTTCGAACGGCTTCGGCAATGCACACGCGGCTCGTCTTGTCAACGAGAACGGCAAATGGATCGCCTTCTACTATTAACGATGATCTCTATTTAGCAATTGCGTTTCCAAAAATATTATATGCAAAGGGCAGCGTGACGCTACTCAGCAATAGTTGGCCAATATATTTCTGTACTTAATGCATCACGAATCAGCATTCCAATCGCCGAATTCCAAATATGTCGTTGGTCTTTTGTTTATTTTTGCAGAGAAATTAACTTATAAGACTTCATTGTTTCACATCACGTGTTTGAAATGTGCTCATGTTAACCTCATAACGAGTGGCTATTTTATTTCGCTTCTTTGTTAGACAAACGAGCAAACCAACTAATGCGCCTTTCTCTGCAAATATCTTAGACTGAAAATGTCGAGCTCAGAAAATTAAAACGTATATTAAAGCTGTGTAGACTTTTTCGACACGATACAAATAATTATGAGGTGAACATTTGCAGCCATTTCAATATTGTATGAGTTCCTAATCAAGTAATCAATGAATATGCTCACAGTTTGTTTGTATAAGCACTGTATGTGATGATGAACCAAAAGAAGATTATGGGTTTATATGAGGAATAAAGAGTGTATCAATTCACACTGAAAAAAGCAATTATCACAGGAAAAAATTTTATTATGAAGCTAAATTACAAGAAAATAAAATTGGAATCCCAAGGAAGCAACGTTATTGCAGCCTGGTTTAAACCGATTGTCCGCTGAACTAAAAGCAATCGTTCAACTGGTATATAGATCTAACATGGTTATAACTTAAAGAATGGAACTCGATTCTGATCCCAGTCGCGATTATAACCGGAATTTGGCTTAATGCATATCCGTTGCTTTGCTGGAATTCTTTTACTTAAATGGGAAGGTTGCTTAAAATGGACAGGTTTTCAGTGATATAACCCTTGGTTTGTATGTAAGAGTTAGGAGCGAGTTTTCCCAAAAATCATACGCATCGTTTAAAAGCCAAAAAATATGATAGGAATACTTTTAAATGTGCAAATTTGTTTACAAAATAGAGAAACTAAACTACGCTCTTGCAATCTAAAGACATCAAAGAGAATGAAATAATTGTACTAATTTGCACTCGTTTAAGAGCGATCATACGAAACTACTCTGATAGAAGCAACTCTGAGACATCGCTGAAAAAAAAAAAAAAAAAAACTTCTGATAATCGGCGTGTCATTAACCGGTTTTTAAGTAGTAATTTTTTAAAATAATGGTAGCTAGTGTTTAGTTGTCATTTTTACGTTTCGATATGAAAGGCAATACGGAACATAAAAATTACGTTGAAAAAATTCATGGTCTTATTGCTACTTAGTTAAATTTTCTACTTGCAGCCTCATTAATTTTTCGTTGATCATCATCTCATTTAGCTTCATTCATCCAAATTTTCACCTAGTCATTCTTGTTCTACTCTCATTTGAATAATAGAGGCCACCTAGAAGCGAAATAAGAAACATATTTCATCTATTATTCATCTAGTTGCGCATGTTGTTTCCTATGTTTTCTTTTTTCTTTCTTTGAAATCAAAACCTATCAAGTTCACATACATATATCATGAAATTTTTCTTCACGCTTTAAAGCATTTTTAATGGTTTCGGCCCCCATTCCTTCTGAAGTAATTTAATTCACTCTGCGTTATTTATGTTTATTTGTTGGATGTCCACACGGTCTAATTCAATGTGGATGAAACCTGCGATGGTGTTTTTTTGCGTCTAAAGCAACGAAAAAAACAGTTCGATTTAATATCCTCAATATTCTTTTTTTAAAACCTCAGCAAGGTTCTTAACCTCGACTTTATCAAACAGTTGCTGTAAATCACCTATTTAGACTTCCGAAATATAACTTGAAAACTTTTGTTCACACGAGTTCACACGATCTTTGGTCGCCAACACAACCCATTTTACTGTTCGTTTGGATAAAGCTCCGCTTTCTTGGGCTATGAATGATCCTTACTAGAATCACATGCCGATCGAATGAACTCTTACAGTTGGTTTCGTTCTATATGTTGCTCGAAAAATATTGCAAAGATAGCATCTATTTGTGTATGTCATAGTCTACGTGTTTGAAACTCAGTTCGCCAAACCGAATGCAATTTACTGGGTAAATAAGGGTCGCCTCTGTTCCCCTTCAAAGAACTAACCCCATTCCCCCTCTCTTCGATCGCGTTCTTTCACGACCTTTCAAATTTTCCATGTAGTTGGGTGCTAATAGTTCGATTGCAGCAAGCTGCAGGAAAAACAAAATTTTTTACATGCAGGAAAAACCATGAACAAAATTGAATAAAATCCACGCAGTAGATAAATAGACCTACAAAAATTGCAAGAAAAAAAACACGAAATCTCACCGTGAAACAGTCTCATTTTCGTTGACTCGGCTGTTTCATCACTTTTTCCCCAGTCTGCTTCTAGTTGAAAGCCTAGATTGTTTTCAGTAGATGGGAAGACCGAAGTAATCCGAGTTCATTTCATGGAATTTATGGATATCACATAAGCGCATCCATGACAAACCGCTTTTTATCCGTGAACCGCATCGCATGCACTCCAATTTATCCACAAATTTACTTTTAATAATCTTTTGGGAGGAACTTTTACGTTTGATGAGTCGAACATCCTCCCTCGGAGTGTGCATTTTGAATTTGACATCCTTAACAAAGTGGCTAAAATTTTGTGATTTCGCCGAGCCAAGACTGATGGTGAGTTCAAGATGCGATATGCTGGAGATGAAATTTTGAAATTTTTGCCGTTTTTCTGGGGGAGGGGGGGGGGGAGGGGGACCACCTATTTCAAGGAAAGGCGTCGAGCAGTAAAGGTAGCAATTATTCTAGAATAAGAACCTAATGAAATGGAAGGCTCAACGAAGGTTTTACTGGGCTCAATGTAGTACTACACGGATATCAACAGCTCGAGGTGGAATTTTGTTAGTAGGCTGACTTATGCCGGATATCAGAAATATTTGAGTCGGAAAATTTAAACATATAACTCTTGTGTTTCTAAACGTTATGGCATTGTTTATTTTCATCCTTTCTTTCAGAGGAAAAAAATGCGCTCAAATTTCGAGCAGAAGTGACATTTTTCGAGGGATGACTTACTTTCTTTAGCAAGACTTCCCAAAAGTCTACTTTAGGAAATTTGCCATATACTTTGCGTTTGGTGAATTTGATAACTGATAGCGCAGCTATAATTTCATTGACCCATTGGAGAGTGCTTGATGCAAGAGAGATGAAGTTTAATGAAGAGGCATTATCAACTTACCTTGCATTTCGGGTGCTGCATGACCACTAGCATTGCCGTAAGCGCTGAAGACTAGCTTGCGATGCTTTCGCCATTCGAGAGAGAAATTATCATCATTTGGCATCGGTACCGAGCACTGCAGTATTGCGGGCTTACCACTTTTTGCCCAGATTATGCGCATCTGAACACATAGGAAGTAGATCTTATTTCTAAAGAAATTCTATCGTTTTCCAAGCAACGTATAGTTGCAAAATTGTGCCTCTCTCATGCACTAATTGCAAAATGCACAACAAACGCAGTATTGGAGGCTATCGTCCATGGCAACGCAAAAATCCTATACTTTTCAAAGACCGTTGTAATTGATTGATACTATTTTATGATATAGACAAAGCCTGTAAAATAATATGGATTAGAGGTGCTTCTGAGAAATTTGAGGGGAGGATGGTGGGAGCGGAGCGGGCGCGATACGCTGAGAGGATAACGAATCGATGCTGGACAATACGCTGAAAGTAAGTTAAATCATTTTGAGCGTTCTGAAAGGAGCCTAATAAGTTCCTGTCCTTCATCTAATGGTTACAACGTTTGAGCCTGTTGATTTAGCCTTTCGAGGAAGAAGTAGAAGATTTTTTGTAATGTGTCTGCTGCACCACTAAAACAATCTCTCACGAACGAAATCGCTAATGCAATAGTATCTTCGTTGAATAAATCGCTCGCAAGTAATCTCTAATTTATCGAGTTCTTTTTCAAAGAGATCGCTTTGACACTCAACGGTTTGTGTTTCTCTTTGACTTTTTAAACTTCGAAATAAAAATTTTAAAAAACGAGGGGAACTAAGAAAGGATCGAAAAAAGTGCACAAGGCAAAAAAGTATTGGGCGAACTCACTAAATGACGTAATTCTTTACGGCGTATTATAATGTTCGAATGCGACTGCTTAGAGCTTATGTATCGAGCTCAACATGTCTGAGATTGAGTGCAAAAGTTCTGGAAAAAAATCTAGTCAGATTCATCTGCGAATAATGCAGTAAGTACTTCGTATGTAACTAGCTGGTCACATATTTCTTGTCGTATAATTATCATCCAGTCAAATTACAACATTTAAGTTCGTGCATTTTTGTCAAATCATCAAGCAATCACCATTTGTAGATGTACAACCTATTCCGTCGCCCCAGTGAAAGATTCATCCTACGATGGAGGGGGAAGGAGATGGGAGGATGGAGGTGGAAGGTGAGGAAGGGTGGGAGGGGGAGACGTGGGGAGGAAGGAGAGGCTGGAGAGTGAGGAGAAAACATTGTTTGCATTGTTTTGTTAGAAATCACTTTTCATGCACATATGATAGTAGTGGTTGTGATGAGAGTGGTGCGACTGTCTGCAAATAACTCTGATAAAAAGCGTGAAATGTATGCAATTATCACATTTTACGCATTATTTGCCCACAAAAATGCTCATCGCCTGCACAAACAGCTGATCCGATACGGTGATAGCGCACCAAATACGCATCGTCGTCGTTTCCACCCGAATGGCGCACATCGAATCGCATCGTGATTATAATCACCTCGTCAAAATATATATATTCTATCTTATTTGTTGATGCCGTTCATTTAGGGCGACTAGCAACATTGGAGGCACAACAACAAATCATTTCGATTTATTGGCAGAATCTTTTTTTTTTTGGAATTTTTCTTCTGGATTTAAATGCAATTGATCTTCTAAACTGTACGATCGTTGCACATATTTTTCATTGCAAAAACTATTCTAAATGAATTTTTCTCGGATTTTAACTCTAAATTCTACCTTTTATTGACCTCATATGAAAAAATCAACCTCTTTTACTTTAAACTCATTAGTAATCGCTTAAAAACCACACCTTATAACGTGAAGGGATCTTTTTTTTTCGCAAAATACTCTTTGCAATGAAGGGAAAAAAACAGATAAGAGGAGCTGTTAAAGTCAACTTCTTAGTGTAATTGTAGACAAAACGACAGGGCTCTTTAAACCTTTGTCAATTATCTAATAGGAAATGGAATTTGGAGAGTTTTTTAAATTTCTTACAAAAATCCCACATCGCAAATATTCGAAGGCTAAAAATAACGCCTAAAGACTCGTTCAAAATTCAAATGAAATCTTTTACGATCTCAACACCACAAAGGCCTGTGAACTGAAAAAAAAACCCCAAAAGCAAAACTGTTTTTTGATGAGGAGTGAAAAATGCGGAATCCAACCCTCGACGTTCCGCTTTCCACACAACGATCTCATCTCTCATGCGCTGGATTTTGTGTAGAGTTGCATTGATGAAATTTAAGCAAAAAATATTGATGAGTGAAAACGTCTATAAAGAACTCGCTCGATAAGCGAAAGATAAGTGGTTCGGATCCGGTTTCCGGATAGTGCTTTCACTCATCATCAAAGAATGGTTATAAACTAAAGTCTCAAATAAACTAAAATATTAACTCTATTATGAGATATTAACAGTTGCAAAATGCCGGAAGCACTCTAAATCCGATGTTCAAATCAACAACACAATTAAGATTGTCAATTCAATTCTATCGACGTAAATAATTACGCTCTTATTTTTCTAAAGCGCTCGAATCCACAATCCTCATCATGGGTGAAACTTAAACTTCCAATTTTTGATATATTGGAAGTTTTTTTTTTTGCAAAAATATCGATTATTAAATAAAATTGTAAATAAAACATATTTCTTCATTAACGTGAAAGCAATATACGTTTCGTAGTGATAATCAACGAAGTGGTAATTCGACGAATGAATAATTTAAAAAAATATTCAAACGAAATAATGAAAGCAAATAATTTCTTTCAAATAGTAAATTCACAAATTCAAAGGACGAAAATTAGAAAACATAACGAAAATATAAACATATAACTATAATTATAGGAGGAAAAAAATTCGCCATGATTCGAGCATAATTGCAATTGTTTTATTGCGCTAGAGCGAACAACCATTTCCTCTTGATGTGATAGCCGAAATGACTACACGTAACGTCAGATTATTTTAAAGCTCTCTTTATTTAGAGAAGCAATAATATTGGTCTAATTGTAATCAATCGAGAGACATTGAAACATTTTTACTGCGAGAGTAAATAAAGTTTTCGAATGTAGTAGTAAAGTTAAGCCAAATAGAACCACGAATACTTACTAATATTTAAAAGTAATTAAGCAGTTATCAGGCTGGAGTGTTCAAAATTATTTTAACAAGTAATTGTTCAGTCCTTCGTCCCTTAGGAAAGATGAATTTATAGGTGAATTTTAATTAAAGCAAAATTTCAAACGACGAATATATCTAAGTGATCGACATAAATATGGCTGATATCATTTTCTAGAAGAAAATCAAAATGAAGAGCAAAGCATGAAAAAGAGGAGATATGTGCAGCTTGTAGAAGAGGTGAGTGAAGCAAGAAATGAGAAGCAGCAGGGAGAGGCTGCTCCAGGTCAGAGGTCAACACTACTCACATCTACAATTGCTCTATTGTTCCTTTGTGTCAATCTGCCCATCCCGACAATATCTTGCCCTCACGTCTTTCATTCTAATTGCCATGCTATCATCAAAAACGTTGATGAACCTTCTGCGCAGTGCCTTTTCTTATTGTTGACTCTATGCTATAATTTCAGTCCTTTCAAATAGGAAAAGCTGACACATCACTCATAAAGGAGCTTTAAATATGAAAATGTTCCTTATTGTTCATTGCGCAAATGTTCATCATTTTTAAGCAGCAGCGATGTAAAGCAACACAACCGTACAGTTTCCCAAGGTTGATCAATATGTCATAATTCTCTAACTCAAGAGTGAACTCTAAAAGTCAACTAGTTATTGCCATTCATCTCCATATTCAAGTATCGAGGCCATTTGCAGATCGAACGAAATTTTAATCAGTTGTTCGAACGCTGTTGCTCGTCACTTTCTATCATCTTAAAGAGTGACCTATGAAAAAAAAAGAGAAGTTTGGATGGTCCCTTAAGGCTATGCTTGCATATATCGTTTTCAAGAGAAAATTTCGATGATTCTCAGAGAGTTTTTTTTTAACCTTAAGAAGCATGTGCACTTTTTTCAACGAAAAAAATCACTAACAAATGAGATGCCCGGCTGTAGTAGATAAAAGCATTTCTTCAAGGAGTATTTTTTCATGCTCACGCAAACTATGTTCATAGACTTACTATGAAAGCTACATTCACTCCAATGAACTAATCTTTCAGAGATGTAGCACGCAAAGTGTTACGTTTACTACAATAGGTTATCAGTGATTAGCATAGGTTGATGTTTTGTCAGCAAAACTCACAATTTGTTACATTATTGCAACAATTAATTGCACTTGATGATTGCAGCAAAATTGACAAAAAATTATATTAGTGGGCTGAGCACTACACTTATGAACTATTCACCTATTGAGTGATAGTATTGCAACTTCACCAACTCAAACCTTGGAGCACTAATTCGTTCACGAAGCAAGTGGAAGAGCTCAAAGATTTTTAGCATATAGAAGGACGTGCTGTTCAAATCGGGTAACGAGGAGAGTGGTGCTGATTGAATGCTCTTTGTGAGGCGAACAATACGCGATGCCGATAATCGAATAGTTGTGGTCTGTGTATGTGTGCGTGTGTGTGTGTGTGTGTGTGTGAATGACGATTAAAACCTCGAATCAAATGAAATTCTTGCATCAACGAAACATGCAAGCAGGCACTAAAGAGTGCTCTCGAGCATGAGTGCTCGCATGCAAATTGACTCATGCTTATCCACCTAATTACCTTATTGGCGACAATGAAACCTTGTGAAACACGCAAACCGACAATATTGAACGTCTTAGCGAACTTAATTAAATATTCTGCTATCCTCAGTAACGTTCCACTATAACAAAATTCATTTTCTATACTATCGTTCACTTTTATTTCATTATTATTTTCCTTAATTATAGCTGAAACTTGAATTTAACAACCAAACAACCACTTAAACGTTTCTTGAGTATGGACGTGATCAGTGATGATATTGCATGTTCAAAAAAAAAAAATTGTTATGGATATTTGTGTTACAAGCGCTTAATCGATGCGGACTTTTGCAAGGTTCACATGATCCACGGCTGTTTATATCGGATACCATTGATGAATGATCCTGTTTCTGTGGATCTCGTCTAGTTTTCCTTTCAGTAGTTTCTTCACCGCAACATCAAATCGTTGTTCGTAGTTTTAGTCTCCACAAGGAGCAAACGAAACTAAAATTTCAATAAGACTGCTCGCAGGTGGAATATTTATTTGACTAGATTCTTTATAATAATGGCAATAAAAAGTTATCCTAAATAGTAATTCCACCTATAATGAGAAAAAAAGAGGTAATTAGTTAGTAAAATGTTACATCTAAGATTGTATCAACTTTTTTAACACTTAAAATCGATTGATAAAAAGACATTGAAAGAGCAAAATTAGTATAAACAGTTAGTGGCGTTATGAATAGAGTTTGCAAGATTAAGCAACGAAAAAGTGGAAATGCGAAATTTATTGCTTAACGGCAATGTGAAAAGAGCTTCCGATCGAAGCAGCTAACATGTAAGGTTTCGCTTAGCGTAAATTGGTGCTATTGTGGAGCAAGAGAGTTCACTGACGCTATCATACATGTCGACTTCATCAATGTCACACATGCGCAATTTATTCCATGCTTCCTCTCTTTATCATTAATATTTGAACCTTGCAGCTATTATAGACACAATTATTCATAGATTATCGACTCACAATTGTTGGAATATATTAGAAGTTTAGTTCATAAAACACAATATCAGTTTGCTTATAAGCAGCTCTTTACATGTCATTAATTGCGAATTATTTAAATGGTCTTAGACTTGCTACTCATATTCGAGAATCGAAACGCTAAGCTGTAATATCAACGATTTGTGCCATTCACAATTAGCGATTTGTGAGAACATTTTCCCTTACAGTAAGCAATGCAATGTACATTCATGCATCACAAAAAAAAAAAAAAAAAAAAAAACGATGGAATATGAGAAAAAGAGAAGATTTCAGCTGGTTCGATTTGTCGTCGATGTCTCAAAAAATGTGCAGCTAGTCATCAGCATTATGCCTGTTTGTCTTCGTCTTGCATAAACAAATGCCCTCAAAGAGAATTATGCACAGATAGAGAGGAAAAAGAAAAATGTGACATGATTTCACGCGATCTCATGACGACAAATTCATGGACATGAAAGCGAAATTTTCAATTATTAATAGGCTACGATCGCAACGTACGATTTATTCATCTAAATAGCACAACGCATTAAACCTATCAGTGCTAGTTCGTCGAGCGTTATATGCTAATATCCGCAACGCAATCACGCATTTCCATTAATTTGTCTGGACGCTGCTACACAGCCATAACTTAGCTGTAGGACCGCCCCGCCGGCTGTTCAACAAGTTGATTGACGAAAATATTCGCGCCTCATCTCAAAAATCCAACTCTCGATCGGAGAAGCATCGGCTCACGAACTCATCATGCTATTCAATTTTCTCATGCTCTCAATGCGTTCAAGTTGGCTTGCATAGTTTAATGCCGCCTCGTTAAACATCAAAAGTCACTTATGAACAACAATTTGGACCAGCTTACCAACTGGATATCTGCCAAAATCAGCATTTGTTGCAATATTGTCTCCATCGTATAAATTATCATATTAGCAAAGAAACAAAAGAACAGATTTTTGAGTGGAAGAAGTTACTGCACGCAGTAAACTTTTATTGAGCGCCTTGAATCAGGCCAGCC
Organism: Ascaris suum; assembly: GCA_013433145.1. Taxonomy (NCBI): domain Eukaryota; kingdom Metazoa; phylum Nematoda; class Chromadorea; order Rhabditida; family Ascarididae; genus Ascaris; species Ascaris suum. The sequence continues at coordinate 4,321,282 of CM024187.1, forward strand.
AATTACCTAATGAAATATTTTCAAATGAATGTTGAAAATCCATTTATCCGTCAACCGATTTTTGCATAATCTGACGGGAACATATCCTTTCAGTGTGTCGTTTATAGGAAAGCTTCCCTGCCAAACCTTCTTGGCTTAGCGTGATGGATTTATGAAGCCTCAAGTCTCCTCTTATTTACGTTCCATAAAAAGCGATGTCCTGATTTTTTTGCGCACAATATCTTTCATTTATATTCTAATAAAATTAATGCATCATTCATTTAAAGACTCACTTTTCGTACTTTGTGGTGATATGAATGGTGCAAAAGAAAATGTCAAGAGTTGATTTTGAATTGCACCACTCTGAGCGGATCGCATTTATGGCTGCAACCTCGCATCGCATTTGCAACAAACCTCATGAACGATTACTTTCGTCTATAAGGCCTATTCAAGCAAACTATGTCGATTGCTGTTAAGCTGTGATTTATGCCCACAATCGAGAAATTTGCGCATGAATGCAAATATGAGCAATAATTGGAGTGGTGAAAAAAACGTTTCTCGACTGCTCTTCGAAGCAAATGCCTATGTTCATAGCTGAATTCTAAAACTGTTTCGGCTTATATTTTAAAAGAAGATTTAAACATCAATAAATCGAACTTTAATATGACAGTTATGCGTTCAGAGTACTCTATATAAATTAGAGTAAGTTGTAAGATAAAGTGTGTGCAAAAAATTTGAACGTCCAATACTTCTCTTCAGACAAAATCTGTGTAAATCACGTCAACAAGTAAACAGTGCACTTTTTCGTCGGAGGTACACAGTACAACTTTTTCGTCTATCTTATATTGGTGTGGTTTTTAGCAAATAATAGTGCTCATCCAAAAAAGTGAAGACTGATTCTGATTTCTCATATTACCTTGCTATACACACTTTGGCAAGCAGCGAAATTTGTCGAAAAAAAAATTGGACCAAATGAGTTGCGGAATCATTCCTTTTTTCACATTCTTTCACAGTATGCAAATTTTGTGATCATAAAATAAACATCACTTCTATTACCTATTTTTTAAATCTATACATACATATATTTTATACCAAAACTCTTTTCTAACTCTAGAAGTCAATTCTGAAATAAACTGAATTTTGCTTCATTGTCGTGGTGGAAAAAAAAAAGACTGCTGCAATTGCAAATTGCATATTTCAATACAAGAAAGCATTTAAATCAATTACGATGGAAATTAACTTGTGCAATGCAAACGTATCAACCATAGAACGCATTTATTATCAAACCGACAGCAAATAAATTCAACAAAACACTGAAAGCGCTCTTGTCAGCAAATTGCCTACAATTACTGAATATAAGAGAAAATATTTGCGATTTATGTTTAGCGTCTTATGCAAAACGTCCTTCTGAAATATCCATGGTAAAGGTTGCAAAAAAATATAAAATAACACCAACAACAACCAATTCAATTACCCCGTATAATTTCGTAAAATTAAATTTTGCCCGACCATTGACTATCGGTTTGATAGCATCTGACGATTGAAAATCACTTTACCCGTTCCCATTACCACCAGCTTTTCATCTTTTCATCATCATACCCGAATTTCGGTATTTAAAAAACGGCGATTTCATTCTCATTTTCATGAAGAAAAAAAAAAAACATCTGTCATCGGTCAAACCTTACAGATACCATCAATAACCGAAAATGCAGTTTTTATATGCGATGACTTTACTTTGAAATGTACCCCTCGTACCGTTAACAGTAAGAAATATTTGCTTAAGAAACTCTCATCGAAAAAAAAAATCATCGTTTTCGACCATGTTTGCTCTAACATTTCGATAAAAATAGTCATAATCATAAATCGCCTATTCGATAGCGAGTAGTGGCCAATCAAAAGAAACAGAAATATGAGCGCAAAATAATAACTGATTTTCGCGGTAAAACAATGACCAAATTACAGCATAGATGACACGTTAAACTCATATCAATGCCTCATCGTTCTTATGTCACCTTTTTTCTGACGTGAGCACTAACGGATCGTTCGGCTTTGATGCGTTGATTGTAAGGTTATCTAGCTCCGTCAGCTGCATCGATTACCCTAACTTCACCCACTAAATTGGTTATTCCAGTTGATAAAATCTATACCCTAAAGAGCTGTTGTCAATGCGCATATCAAAAAAAAAGGAAAAAAAAAATGATCCCTCAAGATGCGCAGAGCTAACTTCACGCATCGTAAGTGAAAATTTCGTGACAATGCATATAAATAGATGAAAACAAAACTGATAAAATCCTTTACGGTGAAGAAATTAATAAAGCAATAAAGCACCATGAGAATCCATCTCACTCTTATGCATTAAAGCGCTCTATTCAACGAGTATTAAAATGGCAACCGAATAAAACATATTCGATTTACTACACCGGAGATAATATATAAGAAATACTATAGATATCATGCGGATACATCAAGTAGTAAAGTAATGAACTAGATAAAATGCATGAACTTTACAGTTTTACAGACTTACTTGCAAATACATTCTTTTTTGTTTTGTTATCTTCAATCCAACATCCAATTCTTTATTAATTTTTTTTTTAAATAAAAGAATTGTACTACTTAGTTGGATCGAACGAGAATACTGAAAACATTATCAAAAGCGCTTAGTAGAGAATTTCTTGGCAACTGCTGATAAACCTTTTGATAGGAGTTTTGTACACTTGTGATTCACCTCAATAGGAGTGAGTAGAGAAAATACATTTGAATGAGAACAGTTTCGAATTTTTTTTTTCAAATTGTTATTGCCTTCAAATTTAATTTCAGAGACCTAAAAATATTCCTCACTAATGTTAAAATGAATCTAGCAAGTTACTGATTTGAAAAAGAAGCAATAATTGATTTAGTAGCTCATTTGCAATCGCAGCACTAATCATAGAATTCCCCGTCAAGCGAAGTCAAATCGTTCGCCTTCTTCGGAAGCAAAAATTGTCTACCTTATTGAAAACTATTCACCCCATAAATAAGAAAATAAATGAAAAGAAAATTCGTAGTAAACAATTACGAAACCTCAATTCAAGTTCGGCTTGCCCAGCGATAGCAAATAAATATTCTATACAATCAATGAAATGTGCCTTTCGAAAGAATTTGAGAAATATGGGGGTTTTTTTTGCGATGAAAAACTTTTTATAAACTAACGAGAAAAAAAGCATTTTATGAGTGAAAAAAAGTTACAAAAAAAGTTAGTGAGCGAATGAAATTTTTGCTTATTGGAAAATTTGCATGGAGAGATCGCGAGGCAAGACAGCGGTTTGCATGACTGAGAAATTTTGATGATTCCTCATTTTCAATTACTTCGCAAAATCCTTTTCTTTCAAAGATCCCACCATAAAGCCATAATTCGACTAATTCGAACAATATATCAATTAGATCTCATAGAAATTTGCATAAATGACAATTTTTTAAAAGCATATTCATAAATAGAACATTCTAATGATTTTAGCGTCGTATAAGAGTATTTGAATGACTCATAAGGAGAAATAACTCAGATATTGCATTTATTCATTTATCCTCCGATTTTGCCTCAACGTTTTAAAATTTGCTCGTTGATGTGTTGCATCGAGAATGTTGAAAAATTCGATGAAAAAAAAATTCAAAGTTTACACATCAAAAAGATTTTTTTTTTTTTGAAGCGATCAATCGATACTCAGAAATTCTCCATAGTGTATTTCATTGGGCTCATTTATTTTGTTGATTTCGAATGCAATCGTATTTTATATTCTTTCAATAATCTTTTATACACTCATATCATTTCATGAATATTTCTCTTCTGCAGTGAAGTGCATTTATGCGCTCAGCAAATCTATCGACTTATCATTAAAGCAATACAATCATGAACGAACAATTGTTTATTTTAATCATAGAATGCACTCATATTCGTGAGAATCATCCCTCTATTCCTCTTACTTCCTCTTCACGAATGTCTTTTGAATTCTAAAATAAACGATCAGATTTAAGAGATTCAACATCGATTTCATATTATTTAAATTTTGCGCTATTTATAGAGAACAGAAGATGAACTTCTATTTGCTATGTGGAATTCACATAGTTATATAGAAGCTTCTTAATTTAAAACTTATCCACATGTCTAAAGGTTCCAGTTGAGGTGTTCTTCTATCTTGTTTTTTTTTGAATTTTTGCATATTATTTAATTATATATTTTTGTAAATGTGTATTTTTGCATGTTTACTATTTCCTTTCCATAATGATAAATAAATTCAACATTCTGCTAGGATGTTGAAGAATTCAACAATTTACATTGCAAATAATTGTGTGGCATACGCCTCTTCTTGCAGGACATTACAAGAAATAATAAATCGGCCACTATGTTTACAATATGAATGTTTTAACTTCAAATGCGTCAAGTAACTATTTACAGTGTCGTTCCTGACCTTGAAAACGAACCGCCCACTGACCGTGTGTGAGTGGGGAAAACACAGAGAAAGGGTACTGGGGAGAAATGGAGAGCAAGAAGTGGAGAGATGGGAAGGAAGGGGGAGAGAGAAGAAAGAGAGGGGAGGAGCGAGAGGAAAGAGGGAGAGAAAGGGAGAAGGGGAATAAAGAGGGACAGAGAGAGGTAGAGAGGTGGAAAGATCGCGAGGACAGAGAGATGGAGCTGGGGAGAGCGAGAGATATTGGCAACTGATGCATAGTGTTCTCGAAACATAAAAGAAAAGTATATGCAAGATGTTTATAGGTGATATTGTGATATCGATATGAAAGAGTCGATGTAGTACAAAATAAAACTTATTAAGGGAATGTTGCATTTCGATATATCCGTCAAACTCTCTATCAAGAGGAAGCTAAACGTTGTTTTAAATAAATAGATGGGTGTTGAATTCGATACTGACATCCCGACAGAAGTCATCGCACTTTTGCGGCTATATTTCTCTTCGGTCACCGATGTAGGCATTTAACTGAGATTATGCGTCATGCTCGACTCAGCACATCCATCAACGAATTTCAACAGAAGTTTTCAAAAGCAACGAACACATAAGGAAGTTCTTCAGAGGATAAGGGTGGAAACAGATCCCGGTGAACATCCGCTGAGCTGATAATCGACGAAGGTGTAAACACCGTCTGCGTTTGCGATCAATATGCTCAACACGGCTCGAGATGAACGTAAAGCGCAACAATTTTCTGGCATCTGTTCGCTTTGGTTGCAGAATTCATTACATGCCATCGAATGTTTCGAGTGTCTATTTCCGTGATGTGTGTGTATGTATGTATGTATGTGATATTCGTATTTCTATATGAACGTTTGTGTATCTATATTGGCGCGTATGTATGTTTGTATGTTTATGTATGTATGAGCGTGTATGTTGTGTAATATACGCAAACATCAACATTTCACGTGCATATTGATTTCACGCGTTTCGTCCGGCATTGATGGAATGTAAGTTGCCGTCGACGCGTGCTCTTGAAGAAGCCCTCTCTAATGCCGTTCCCGATACCTATTCCAACTTGTTCCACATCCTATTATGAAGCAATTGTTGATCAGTCCTATTTCTGGCGCTCTTTAAATTCCTCAACAATTCTTGTAACAGTTTTGGTAATAATCAACATTCTCTGAACTGATGGATGAGTGTAAACTTGTCAACTGCTTCGTTGTATTGTTGACGCCGAATTTGAATCGACAATGTTTTCTCAACAATTTATTTATTTATTTAAAAAAAAAAGAGTTACCTACGATGTCACTTAATGAATTTACTTGTCGTTAGTTAACACGTTCTGAATAGTTTCCACCTTCACTTCTATGATGGAAGAAAGCTAATTGCACAAAAAGTGTTTTGCATAACATTCCTCACATACTTTATATATTCAACGCTATTAGGTGTACTCTTTTCACAAAAATACTGTAAACTACCAGAAAAAAAATAAGAGTGACATATTTTGAGAATGCTACTAAGTCACAGAAAAGGGAAATTCCGGAAAATTAAGAATCGCAATACGCTCATTCATTTCCGATCAATTCAACAATACTCATATATGATTTGATTTTTTCTTGAGACAAGTAATCCTTAAAGAATGGTCATTCCAAAAGAAAATCCCGGCTGTACGTCAATGATTTCAATTATGATCTTGCTTCTGAGCTAAACGTTGACAAGAAATACTTGGCAAAAGCATATGCCGTACCCATTTGAATGTAAACAATAAAGCCTCAGACCATTTAATTTCCGTTGACAGATCCTTTCACATAAGTTGATCACTGCATATCTTTTGCTTAGTTTTTTTTTTTTTTTTTTTGCGGAAAGCGTGGGCGACTTTCTTCTTTCACCTGTTCCTTTGTTGTCGTGTGTCGAAACAGTGCGAAACACCTATGCGCATGTCAGAATTGATGGCAGTGTCTTACGAAACTTCATTTGAATGCAAATTTCAAATTTATAATGCTAGTTGCTTTTGCGCAGATGTTGCATCTTTATTATGCAGCCAACATGCGGACACTTTATGTCACTCCTTCACCATCTTCGCGAAATAATCGTAATGTGAATGATATGTAAGTTTCGAAATTAACGTTTTTCCGGTCTCAAAAAAAGCTGATGAGTAGTGATTAGAATGGGTGTGAGAAGTGGTGGGGAGTTGCAAGAATGAGGCCTTGATTTGGCGAATTCTAAGACATGTAACACGAGACTGTTTACTAGGCACATTTCGAGTGCTCGTAAAAACGCTACCAGCAGATTCTATGAATAGCGGATGCGGATAGCTTTGTCAGAAAGGGCAGAATTCTTTCAAAGTTCTTGTCGTTGCTTTATATAATTGAGCACTTGAGGGTTTAATCCACACCACAATCATGGTAATGCAAGATGTGACAGTATAACCACATTAATCCCCTCCCCTCCTTCTGGATGGCCTTTGTGGGCATCATAAACGGGTACTCAAACACCATCTTTCGATCCGATCATGTTGTGGCTCAAGAAACAAAAACCTGCGAGAGCCAGCTTCACACAGAAACGTCACAACAAATTCGTGTGCTACCACAACGAGGTGTTGAGACGTCCGCCCGCGTGACGGTTACGTTGCATGGCGTCTTGCCGCGCCGCTGCGTGTCGACTGCATTGCGTTTTTTCGATGAAGGCGATACTCAATTGTGTTAGACGCACGCCGCTTGCTTCCTCTATGTTCGCTATCGACCCGTCGCGTTTTGCATTCTTCAAAACGCACCGCAGCTGTTGTTCCTCGCAACGTTTCAGTAGACGTTCTTTTGTGTTTCCGGTTTGTATCGGCAAGCAGGCATCTGAAGCAGCTGTCATTGATTTCCTTTATTCTTATGCTAATTCAGCATTTTTTTCGAGTGAAACCCTTATTAATAAACACCTTTCAGGTGGTATCGGATAATAGTATGCAAGAAATTAAACAATGCTCGTGTTTACACTACAGTGCGTTTATGTTGAATGCCACGAGTGTTGAAGTAGTTCGCCGATGATGGTTTTGTATAAAACTGCATTTCGTTGTGCCTTTCCTTATTTCGTTGATTAGGCGTCCCTTGAGCAATTCATTTCTATGGTGCCGCAGTTCATACAGCGCTGCAGACATGAGCACATTGATGGAGCCCGGGCTACACCCGATTTCACTCGTGCTCGCGATCGGAACTTGACCAGATTTAACCCATAGCCACACTACTACTGATGCATATTTTGTGCTTTTTTTGGGAAGTGTGTTTCGGTACGTTGCTTCGAATTTGTTTCGAGCTGATAGTGCTCCATTACTCATCGTAAACAAAGAAATTTACGGTAGGCAAAGTGAAACACGGGTATTGCTTAATGTAGCCTAAAATATAATCACTAAAAGAAGAGAAGCCTATCGATTAGGTCATCATCGTTTGGGGGGGGGGGGGGGGGGGGGGAGAGGGAGAGGGCGCCAGTACCTTCAGAAAAGCATTATGAGAATAAACCGAGATCGAGAACTATGATTCACAAGTTGTGAAGTTTCGCTCAACTAAACTTTAAATGTAAATATAAGATGTGGAATAATTTTTGCAGGTTATGCTAGCCAAGCAGATGCGGATATAGCAAGCAAAGTGCGCCTCTTTCGATTGTTTGTTTCTTTACATCATTATATGGCATTCGAAATCTGCACTCTCTACGCCTAATTCTCGTATAAAATGTAAGTTTTGCATCGAAAAATGTTATATCTATAGTGGAAGGCAATTATTATTCGAGTGATCACAACAGTACAGTGCTTGCAATTCATATAACTTTTACAACAAAGTTTATGCGATAAGTAATATCTTTACGTATTTTAATTTATTTAGTGGTTGAGGATTTTTCTCAAAGTGTTTGTCTTTCGCATTCTTCGCATTTTACATGATTGTATTAATGTTACATGTAGTAGAAATATGCGTAATGGAAGATTTCAATAGAATATTGTTCATTCAAAAGAGGGAATTTGAAGATGTATATTGCTGATATATTCAAATAGATTTATAAACGATGATGTGCATTAAATAGTTGCGAGTGAAATCTTTGTTATGAATGATCATTTGATCATTTCAAGACTTGCGAATGATCATTTCAAGAACGTTTCTTGTGGCGTTATGAGTCGTAGGATATCAAAGAATTTTAGATCAAAAGCCGACTATATAATCGTACAAGTTTCTACCATATCTAAAGAATTCCCCTAAATTATTATCAAATAGGGTTAGTCCTGACGAGCGTAAATTCTACAATTTTTGAGGCAGTTTTTTATAGAGTGTTTGAATGCAAGCACAATAAGTCAAATGTTTTTTTCTTCCTTTGAATTTCCAAGAATCAGCGACGTATTCCTAAGAATAATAAAGTGATCAAAATGTCAGTGCGATATTTATCGTATGAAAGTTTTATAAAACTCTTTAGAAATATTTATAGATTTTTGTGTTTATATGAATTTGCAGGGGTTTTTTTTTTTTTTTGCTAATTGGATTCAATTCTGAAATGCGTGATGACCATTAATATGTCTTTGCCGAAAGCATAGGTGGTTTTCATGTGATTTTGTAAAAATATATTAAAATTAATAGCAATTTTTCACGTTAATTTGTCGGTAGTGTTTTTTTTTTTGAGTGAATGAATGCCAAAATTTGTTGAGATTTAGCGCCATTTCTCGTGGTCGTAATTGTAGCGTATAAAGCGTGAATGCGCGGTTAATTTCTTATTTATAGGCGGTTGTTGTTGTATGGCTCTCATTAGCTAATTTAAATGCCGCTACCAATGTCGTTTACTATTGTTTGCTAACCTCCAATTTGAGTGAGGAGGAATGTTTTAATTAAAAAGTCTTTCATTATTCCGCGTTTAAGCACTCTAATTGGATAGCTCTCCTGGTCAATTATCTAAGCATTCTCAAAGTTACATATCGTCGAAATTTTTTCTCTTCATCTGTCATTTCTGTTTGTAGAGCATTTTTATTCATTGTGTATTATTCGCCAATAAATTCCATCCATAATTTGAGTGGTATCGTTGACATTTCATTTAGACTATGAGAGAAGAGCTATTTGAAGAACAACACAATGATTTTATTTGCCGAGGTATTTCGAGGAAGGCAGCTTTGCTATATCTACTGCATTCACACCGTTCGTTAGCGTATTGTTATGCACGATGAGAGTGCTTAGTTCGGTGATTTCCTCTTATAAAATAAGATGTGTTCACCGATCCCTTTGCTTTACTGTCCTAACGTACATTTATCGCAAATTGTGTGAATCTATTTTAAGGCGCTCCTACTAGCTGACCGGGCATGTTCTTCAATCTTAGACAAGAGGGGAAAGTACAGTACTGATAGATGGTTACCTCGATGAGGTTACGCATCTCATGTATCTTCTGTTGTATCATCTCGCACTATGCCATCTGCACATCGAGCAGCACTGTTACTTTCTTTTGTCATTATTGAAAGGTTGTAGAGAGTGCAATATCATATGACATAAAAGTAGTCAGAGGTATTAATCTAGAGTTGCAAATGAGGAAAACTTTCGGCATCACGAAGCTCTCATTGTTAGAAGACTGAGGGGGAATCGACTGCTGTAACAGAGTTCAAAACATGTGCGTTGTTTATTTGCCAAAAGAGATTAGTTTAAAGGAGTTTTTATTTGCACTCAGTAAACAAGCTATAACACCGATTGAGAATGACTAGCGTAAAGTTACGGAAAGGTAAATAAAACGTGCACGTTTCAATGTAACCGAGCCCACCTATGAAGACCGCTAACGGCCTTTTGCCATTTTTATATAAAGCACATATTGCGCTTGTTTGAAAAAAAAACGTATCTGCCGGTAGCAGGGTAGCAGTTGAGGTCAATGTTAGAATTTCGGGCACACATGACGGTAATTTAATTTTTTACACACTTTTACAATTTTGCACTTTCAAAGTGCATTGTGATGGGACAATGTCTTTTCATCTGATAGTTTCAACTCGAGAATCAGCGAAGCTGCCATATCTGACAGGGATATCCTACGCCATACAGTGGCCGCTGAGTCAAAATTCAAATTCTTTCATTAATTTCTAAAATAAAGTTCAGACTTTTAAATGGCCCGTAAATTTGCACACATTTTGGGACTGGTTGGATCGCATTGTGCACTGGACACCTCGTAAAGAGGGGATCTTTTGCGAAAAATTTGCACGAATAGTCATTATTTAGATACTAGCTAATCTGATGCAGATGCACACGTCGTGCTAATCCTAGCGCGTTTTTCAACTACTTTAAACTTAATTAGTATGCTAACTGCTTATGATCGTCAAGCAGCATCCAGTTGTCCTTATAGATGTGAGTGGGATTTTCCTGAATTTGAAAGTAGCTAGATTGATGCATGCAACTTGCTTAGCATTGTTTGTTTTTGTTTAGAGAGTGCATGGTTGGGATTTAGCTGTATTGTACACGAGCGTTTGTTGTTAGCTTTCATCTCTAGTAGAATCACTGATGACGCTTTTCAGTTGCTATAGGAACAGTGTTTTTTTTTTGTGCATTTCGCTATGACGTTTGTTCTGATCAGCGCTCGATGAGGATCTGCAGATGGCGTACTGCTCGCGTGATATAGTCAGATGTCGATTTGTGTAAGTGTTGAAATTCGAGCAGTCGATCGTTTCATAAGTGCGGTTAACGTACCCAACGAATCGTTAAATTTCCTCAGACTTCACTCTGCTTTATATTCCATGACGGCAAATAGAAGCATATGGAAAAGCATATGGAACTTGTCAGCACTCATGCTCCTTATTAAGCAGCATATGAAGTTGCCCCAGCTCGATTTTGTGCGCCAATGCAAATTTGTTTAGCAAAAGTTGCATTGTGGAGACACAGTGTCCGTCGGTAGGCATATACGTATGTGCGGTCGTATGTGTATGTGTATTTATGAATATCTTTCTGCCTTTACGGTAGTTTGCAAGTCTGCAACTATTATAATAAAATTTCTTGGCCTGGTATAGAAGAGAAAGATTCAGATGGAAAGGACGCAAACGCGCATGTTGTGGCCGTTTGAGTTGTGACACGCTTTTTCAGTTGTTTTTGTTGAGTGGTAGCATTCGGTGCAATCACATAACGCGAACGCCGCATGCAGTCTAGATTGATTTCACTACAGCTATCAATTCGATGAATGCGCGCTTGTTTCTTCTTGTTTCTTTTCTTTGAATCGTCATTGGTGAAATTGCTAGAAATTTTGTGAGTACAACAGTATACGCAGAAAAAACGTTATCGCGCATTATTTACGGGAACCTCAGCATTGTAGTTTGCATCATTAAGTAGAGTAGTTGCAAGGGATTAATGCACACTTTTAGGGCACAGCGATCAACGGATACTCAAGTAGACATTATATGACGATGCATGTAATGCTAGCGTTATAATTTATTGCTGTGTAGCTCGTCTTCAGATTTTAGTCTCTGGGTTTTAATGAAGCGTTGTTTACTCGACGCTTGAATATCTTTTTTTAATGCAAACTAGTGGATTTTCTCTATCATTAATACAGATAAAATGCTTCTTGTTATGAATGATCATTACTCAGTTCTCTGGTTTTGTATGGTCAAATAGCTGAACGTATCTCTGAACTTCCGCGTCTTCCTCTTTCATCGATCATAAAAGCTCCGAAGTTGATAGGTTTTAATCGATCGCTTAATGATGGTTAAAATCACATCTGTCAGTGTATCGGCTTTTTCGGCAGTTATAATTGTGGATTTCTGAGGCACGCTGTGGTGGTTTTTATTTGGGCAGTCACTTTTATTGTTGCTCGAAGTTATAGTGGGCAATATTTGAAGCATTGTTACTAAACCTCCGTTAGGTGACAATTCATTGAAAACATTTCTGACTAGCGCTTCAAATAAATTCGGACTTTTCAAGCAACAACGTTTGCGATAATATTTTTTGATCACCTCCTCAAGGTAACATTTTGATTTCTACGGATTTTGCTTGGTAAAATCATTGTCTGCATCCTCACAATTGTCATTTTAATTCTAGCCGCTGTTGCTGGTTAGTTTCTTTTTTTCTTTGTATTCTGCTAATTTCTTTCATTTTATACATTTCGCTTTGTGTGATGGGGAGGGGAAGGGGACCTGAATAAATTGTTCCACTTATTGGTACGTTTCGCTTTAACGATAGATTTCCATATTTTTCATCTTAACTTCTCTGTTTGTTCGTCGTTCCCATCTGAGAAAACTCCCGGTCGAATCTATTGCTTGAATGCAAATAATGAAGATTAATCGAACTTTCTAATTAAATGCTTGAGGCGTAAATGTGCGCAAGCATTTTAAAGCTAGTCTCTTATCATTTTGACAGCTAGCAGTCTTGAGTAGACTGGAGCTGTTGGACACTGCGTTATCGATTGCGCACCTAAAGTCTTATCGTTTAGACGTATGAAGTGCTGGAAAACTGTAGTATGGACGACAGTTTGGTTCCTAATGACCGTTGAAGCGAGCGTTTCATTCATTATTGTATTGTTTATTTTAGAGCGCTGCGTTATGAGCAAGCAGCTGTTCTCATCGAAGGGCGACAGTCGTGTGACGACTGTTGTCGCAACTCCTGGATATGGTCCAGATAGACAAATCGAAGTTCAGTACTCGGATACCAAAGTTCGTCTTCCTGTTATTCCCTTCATGATTCCTATTACTTCTAAGGTCGAAATGGATATTTGTAGTTTTAAAAAAGAGGGTAGGGAAAGATCCTCGAGGGATTAGAAATTGCAACATATTCTCCTTTATTTTCAGCTTCCGAGTTTTCTGTGGGGCAGGACGGAAATGGTCATAATGAAAAACTGTGAATCCAGTTGCAACCTAGACAAGAACAGTGTTTGACCGATAATTACGTGAATATGGGTTTAGGTTCAAGCAACTCCTGGATGAATAACCGATCCCGATTGAGTTGAAGCCAGTCCCCATACGCGACTTGGTTTAACCCTGATTCACAGCCAATGATACTGCTATTGTTTGTGATTGTTGCAGTATTTTTTTTAAATTTTAAACGCGAAGCGGGCCCGTAGTTATCTGTTCCTAAACACCGATTAGTGCGCTGTTTTTTTACCGTTTGCTAACAGTTACGATTCGTTTTCTTTAAGGGTATTTGACGTATGTGTGGGGCAGTCGGTTTTCTATCAGTTGCTAGGTTTTTCGGGTGTTAGGTGATATGACTACGATGAGATCCAGTGAATCTGCGGTTGGCAATTTGTAACTTGTTGATCACTGCAACACCTGCGGAAACAAATTAAATCCTTAAGCGTTAAAGTGCTTCCTGATTTCTAAAGAAAGGAATCATTCCACCAGAATTGTCATTCAGTAGTTTCACTAGAAATTGTTCCATTTATACATGTAATTGCAATTTCGTTGATTGTAAACATTGATTGAATTGAATGAAGTGTGCACATTTTAGGATTATTTGTTATTGTTGGGGTTACTTTAAGGTTATTGGAAATGGATCATTCGGTGTTGTTTATCTCGCAAAGCTGACCGACTCAAACGAGCTTGTTGCAATCAAGAAGGTGCTTCAAGACAAGCGATTTAAGGTGCGCCTATCTCCCTTTTTTTAACGAAAGTTTATTTTGTTCGTTGAAAGGTGTTAAAGGGCTTCTAATGCAGCCTGCCTACCCTCTGAGTCATCTTTGCATTGTGTAGCCTTGGTTCCACGTTTGGGGCCTCAGAAGATGTGCATTTAACTACGCGATGGTAGAGGAGGATATTACCCGTTGTTAGGAAGGGAAGAATTCTGTGGTCGTCATATTTTTTGCGTTTTTTTCTTGTGGACTAGAAAATCCTTTCCGCCGAAGCTCTTTTCTCTGTTACCTTTGAGAAATGTTTTTTAAAGTTGCGTCTGTGTTTGTGACTTTTCCTCTATTCTGAGCCTGTGGTCAATGAGGTTTACAGTGACTAGCGTTTGGTATATACTTCGTCTTCCATTCTCATGTCACGAACTCCTACCAACTTGTCTAGTTCTTTTCACCTTTTTGTTCTTGAATTTGAACTAAAGTGGTTTAACTTTTCTATCTGCTGTGACGAACCAGTCCTTCGCTTGTAATCTGTTTAGGTATGTTAGAGTCCTAAGGTCCTCTCGCCTTCCCTCTTTTTTCAGGGGGAAAGGAGTCCTTTGTCGATGAGGAGAGGTCTTGATGGAGTTTTTGAAAAAAAGTTTAGAAAGCACGGATATTGCAGGGTTGAAGCAAGTTTAGTTGTTAAAGCATCTGCTAGCATATCGCTCTTAGAAACTCAGCATCGAAATGCAGTCGTGTTTCCCGAATTGAAAAGTTGAAACGGAGAGCTTTGCTTGAGACCCTAAACGATAGCTTGTTGTTTCAGCAATTTTCACTCAGCAGCGATTTTTTTAAAATCTCCTGGAATTTTTCTCACAGCCGTTCGAGTTATCTGTAGAATTCATCAGCAATGCAGAATGTTTTCTTTGATATAGAATTGCATTCTCGTACCAACAGCGACGAGATCTTTTCATCGATACGCCGAAAGCGATTGCACCTCTCACGCTGTCTAATTCCAATCAAGCTGTCGAATTTCTGCACCCACAGAGGCATTTTCGTGTTATCCTTGAGTTGCAATCCCGGGATTAGCGTTGGAGGGAAGGGAGGTAGATATTTTTCGTGGCATTTGAAAACGGGATTTATTCCTGCGGAAAGATTAACTGGAATGAACATTGGAACTTTCTTGTGTTTTGCACATCGAGAGTTCAATGAACCTAAGGGCTTTTGATCGGGAGAACACGTTGAATGCCAGCTCGCATCACGCACCATTCTAAGTCTGGAGAATCGAGATTGGCACATACAGGAGGGGTTTTTGTAGTGCGTCGCGTCACACTACACGAGCGGATGTTTTTTTTGCGACGCACGTTTACAGCTGGGCACGTAAGTAAATTAGACGGCCAACTAAAAGGTCCACGCATGGTTTTTTCCTCACATTGGCACTGTCTACTGCCGTTTTAGCGACGTGCAGACCTCAAATAAGCCTAGAGCAAAGGGTATTGTCTCTAAATGCCGTAAGCATGTACCTGGATAGTGAAAACATTGGTTGCCTGTAGAACGTCCCGTTCACGACGTCGGAGAGAACATCCTGTAAATAAATACACGTACCCCTACATAGGTCTGCAGATGTCTAGGTGCATCATATGAGCAAAGCACATAGAATTGTTTACATACACAGTGCTCTTTGGTTCACACATTGGCAGTCTCTTAATTCTCTCTAGTTGGGAGGTGATATAGAGATGAGAGGCAGATGAGTCAGCCACAACCATTTAATAAAGAAGCACAGGGAAATAACAAATTTTTTCGGAGATTCGGAGGGAGAGTCCTCTGAAACCAGGATTCTTGCTCCCTTATCCACCCCAAGTATCAAATCATCAAAGCTTACTCATTTGCAGGCATTGAAAAAGAAGAGGCTACGTTTCTTTGTTATTTGAACACAACTGAAACATCGCCGAGTTGAGTGCCGAAGAATTTATAATCAAGTTTCGACTGTGAGTTTAAAAAGGAAAGAATATTTGGTAACATATGTTTGATGTTTGTAGGGGGATTCGTAAAGCTGCATATATTATCACCTTGAATATGGCTGAATGTTGTCAATTTCAGAACAGAGAACTGCAAATAATGCGAAAGTTGGAACACCAGAACATTGTCAAGCTGAAGTATTTCTTCTACTCAAGCGGAGAGAAGGTGAGTTATCAATTATGACTAATCACTTATTAAGGTGAATCCGGCTGAGGTGCATCACACAAGTGTTGTCCCTGTTTTATCGCTTAGAAGCATTTAGTTATACGGGTGGTTGGAGTGCGTTCAATATTCACTACCACTAAGATTCCACGTCTTCCTGCGCTGCAACTGCAGAATCTTGCTAGTGGCTGTCATACTGGTACGACTGTGTCTTTTTTTCCGTTGAGCTTCTTCCTCTATAATGAGAGCTGACTGTTTTCTTGCAGAGTTGCCTTGAATGTTCCACTTCGTCAATCCACGGTCTGCTCGCTAGTTGTGATGGTAGTAAGTAAGAAGCAGCCGCATGCAGCTTTTTGGAGTTTATTTGTTGAATATATGTTTGGACGTCATTGTTCTTAAAAAGATTTTCTTTTATTTGATGAGAAATTCTGTTCTGCATTTGCTGATTAATTGAACTGATTTGATATACCGATTGAATATGCTGGTGAAACTGAGCTGTGAAATCTTCAGTGATATTGGCTATCAGAAATAAAAACTATGAAGTGTTTGCAAGTTGCAGAAGGATGATCTCTTCCTCAATCTCATTCTCGAATATATTCCCGAGACTGTTTACCGCGTTGCACGACACTATTCCAAACAGCGGCAGATCATCCCTACACTTTACATTAAGGTAATGTATTTTTCGATTCAGAATTTATCGTTTCATTATCGAGCCCCACAGTAGAGTAAAGCCGGCGGGGGTGAATAGTATGGAGAAGGAATTTGGGGGCAGAAGATAACGGAGCGCAACTCGATCGGATGGGGGGAGGGGAGGAGGCCTGGTAATCTTGAGTCTAAGCATTGCGTTTTATTAGAAGCACGTTCAGAGATTTAAAAGCCAGTCACATTATGATTTTTTTTTTAGTTTAGTGTAGTTGAGTGTATTTCTCGCAGTTAAAATATGGTGGTTGAAAAATATGGAGGCATAAGTGTTTTCGTTTGTTAAAGGTGGAGAGTGAAGAACCTGATACTAACTAGCAAATGCTTCTAGCATCCTATGCAGTGTAGCCTGCAGGTAAATGTTATGCTATTTATTGGTGATATACAACACGTCTAAGGCAGCAGTTTTCAGCTGTATATGTACCAGCTATTTCGTGCGTTAGCCTACATTCATAGTCTGGGAGTATGCCATCGAGACATAAAGCCGCAAAACCTTCTTCTTGATCCAGATACAGCCGTTCTCAAGCTTTGCGATTTTGGCTCGGCGAAGCATCTTGTTCGTGGAGAGCCCAATGTTTCGTACATTTGCTCGCGGTTCGTCTTGAATCCTGTTTTTTTTCGTTTGTTTTTTCTTTTTTGCACCAAAGGCTGCTGTTACAACGACAGAAGTTTTACGAATTCGTCAGGCCGAATTTTTTCCCAGAAGTTGACTTTTCGCCAAAAATTTGCCAAGCGCCAAACGAAAACATCGTCAAAGTTTGGGGGAAGATATGCTTCGGGCTTAAAAGTCTGCTAACATTTGAGTGGTCACTTCATCATCAGCGGTCGGTATTTTGAGTTCAGCACTGGACGCACGCTGTTGAAATGCATGTCGGTGAAATTTGGTGTGCTGTTGTCGTTTATTTCGTTCATAAACAAAATGAGAACTGTTTTCTTTTTCAGATACTATCGCGCACCAGAGTTAATCTTTGGTGCGACCGATTATTCAACGAACATTGGTAAGAACGTTTACATTTCATTAAAGTCGACCTAAGTGGATAATCCATAGATATATGAAAGTTTCTTGTTGATACCACTTCAAGCAAAAATAATTCTGTTGTTAAGCGCATCATAAAGCTCAGAAAGCTGCGAGGTTACATCGTGAGGTTTCCCTAGCGTTATCTTTTAGACTTCCAAGGATAACGTTCGTTTGTGTATGTCTAGGTTAACAATAGCGACTTGATGATTCAGTCACCGACTTTTAGCCAAACGCGAAGCGAACTGAAACTCGATGAGTCTTCGTTGTAGATGTTTGGTCGGCGGGCACTGTACTCGCAGAACTACTCTTGGGACAACCAATTTTCCCTGGTGACTCTGGCGTGGATCAGCTCGTTGAGATCATTAAAGTTTTGGGCACGCCGACGCGCGATCAGATTCAGCAGATGAATCCCAATTATACGGACTTCAGATTCCCTCAAATACGAGCGAATCCATGGCAGCGTGTAAGTATTACATTTTGTCTTTTCATTGTGCTTTGGGGGGATTGCTGCAAGGGGAGGGAGGAAAGAGGTAGGGAGGGGCCGAAAATGGATACTGTTACTGTTGGTGAGAAAACCTAGTGATTCTTCTTCCCCTTTCTAGACTAGTTTAAAATGTACAAATTTTGGCATCGTCATTGGTCACTCCAGGGCTTCGATGATTTCAGTATCTTTCGCTATCGATTGTTTACTGGTGTTCTGAGTCACCTCAAAAAATCTCAGGGCAGACAGGCTGAATCCCAGGATTCCTTCCTCTACCTCTGAAGGAGGAAGGGGAGGTGTTTATTGTCATGCTTTGAATGTGATCGGGTGTGGGAAATTTGTCATCGTGCAATTTTTTTTTTTTTTGACTACTTATAACGACGGCAAATAAGGAGTCAGCAGCCTGTTTGTGGAGGCTCAAGTTTCGCTGTAACTCATGTTGCTTAAGTTTTGATGGGCGGGATTTGTTAAGGAGTTTAATTTGGAGCAGCGTGACTGGGTTCATACAAAACTGAGAGTAGGTCTTCGTTTAGAGTAGCTTGTTTATTTTGTAGAACTAGTAAAATCTTTGCTGATCACTATTTTAAAAGTTTACTGCAAATTTGGTTGATGAAAGAATCTTCTAGCACGTATTTGATTATCTAAATCGATGTGGGAAAGTGACGCTAATGCTTGCATGTTATATAGTACAATGATGAGGTGTGAGAGGTGTGATCGTTGCTCTGTAGCATAGTAACTACAAAAATAGCAACGCGTAAGCATCGAAATAGTGCGCCATACCACCGCCTTTTCTACTCGCCTCCCCGGAAACATGAGATTTCATAAGTTCGGTCGTTCGCTTGAGAGACATTCAAAGACCCATGCTAAACTTGGTTCTATGACATACGGTATCTTCGAGTAGTTTGTTTAAATACGCATCGTCGTATTGTGAAAATGGATGTCGTTTAGGTGTTTCGTCCGCGGACGCCGCCCGAAGCGGTTGACCTGGTGTCACGTCTACTGGAATACACGCCCAGTGCGCGTCTGTCGCCGTTACAGGCTTGTGCACACGCACTTTTCGATGAGCTTCGCCAGCCGGACTGCAAGCTGCCAAACGGTCGACCACTGCCTCCGATTTTCGACTTTTCCGAGCAAGAGCTTCGCATTGAGCCAAACCTCAACTCGGCGTTGCTACCACATACCGTCGTGTCTCAAGGTTTGCACTCGCACGTTTTTTAAAAGTTTTCGTTCCGTCTGCGTTCTGTTTGGAAATAGAATGAATGGCCAGCTCTCTGTGTTAGAAATTATTTGACCCGCGAAACTTATTATTCATCTCTGTGAAGTGATGACTTTCTTGAAGAAGATGTGAACCACGCTTTTTAAACTTTCGAATCCAAGGTGGTTTATTTCTAGCGAGAGAGGGGGGGGGGGGGAGGGGAGCTTCTCGCTGCGGAGGTCTCATTGGGGGTGCAACCGCAGTGTTTGCTACGCATACTTCTCCTGAACTGGGGCCCCACGAAGGGAAGAGCTGGCTAGAGATACTTTGAAAAGCATGACATCTCTATTCGCGAGGACTCTCGCGATTCGTCGCCTCGCGGAGGCAGATTGGCAGTGACTCTACCGTCCGCCAGAGGAGTCAACATCCTCGAAGGCGCTTCCATTTTGCAAGAGAATAGTGCTCAGAAACGCGCCCTATTTCAGATCATTTGGCTTTTTACTCAGAAATACGTTGGGAGCGTTTATGTTTTATTTTCACTCTTCGTTTTTCGTTTACTGCTTCATGCCACGGTAAGATTTATGGAAAGACCACATACAGTTCTTGAGTGTGTTAAAAAATTTGCAGGTGGTGCGACAGCAGGAATGTCGCCGTCGCCATCTGGAGCTGAGGCAGGCACCGGATCATCGTCTGCTCTCAATACCGAGCCAGCTTCGACTGATGCTTAATCATTCTGAACTTGGCTCCTCATATGCGGCTTTCTAGCGGATGGCCATCCGAGATCCGGCAGTCAAAATTGCGTCTAGCCGCCAATTTTGTGAAGTGAGATGCCTTGCTCTCTCATTTTCTATTCTCACGAGCACTTGTTCTTCTTGTTTTGTTTATCGGTAATATTTATTCACGATTATTCCTTCTGTGTACAGGTGTTAGGGTTGCCACTGTTATTGAGTCGGATGCATCGTTTAGCAAGCGCTGGCTGTCTGTTGTGTCGTACTTAACTCGTTTCATGGCTGTGGCGTAAGCGCTCTTTGACATGCTCTTTTTTGCGGGAGGTTTTCGCACAATGTGTCGAATTTCCCACCCAACGCTCCAATTTTCTTCCCCAAAAAGTGCCATTCCGATCAGGTGTTTGCATTAGCTCGGGAAATAGTTGCATCAATTACAAAACGGGGAGGGTTGGGGGGGGGGAGGGGGGAATGAAGCGAAGCAAGCAGTAGCGTAGTTGACGAAAGCTCGCTTGCAAAGGTTGGTTATCAAATGCAAGCCCACGGCTTCGCTCATCCTGTGATAGTGTCCTCCCTTATCATGTTTCTCCATTGCGACTCTTCGTTGATGTTCTTTCGTTGATTGAATTGATTTTGCCACATTATGTCTCATAAAAACGTTCTTCTTAGCGCATAGTCCTTTCACTAATTGAGAATACTTTCGTCCTTTCATAAATTGAGATTATTTTTATGTTGTATAAATGTGTATAAATTTTTGTCTTCTTTAATCGAGAGAGGCACCCTTGCTAGGTGGCATGTGCATGGGGATTTTTTAGTCAGTCCTTACAGTAGAGTAAGCTCAGGACGAACGGCATGCTGCAACGGCCTTCGTGAAGCGATATGCGGCGGGCATCGCTTTGGGCGGGAACCCAAGATTTGCTGCCCATAAGATTTGAAGGGCACATGAGAGAGGGAAACAGCTGACACGACGTAAAACATGTGATGATGGATTACGTAAAGCAACGCTTTATTACTTGGCCAAATGCTTCCACACCCACAACAGGGAGTACGTTCAAGGCAACATGCTTAGTCACGAGAACTTGTGATCGACAATAGACCGACGTGTGCACGAAATACCCTACAAAAGGCATCGATGACTGCTGCACCACAAACAATTCGTAAGATCGACTCTCACTACTGCGTCGGCTGCATTCACGAACATCGACTTCAACTCCTTGCAAACAATAGTCTCTCTAAGAGTCGACACCGGTAAACTCCTGAAGAATACTCTCACACCATACCACAAGGAAAACTGATGTGCTACACTCGCTTGTATTACCTACAGCTTACAGTTTTCTCCCTCCTTGTACGGCCGTTCCTCTACTGAGACATGGCCTACTTTACCAAATCAGCGCCCCCAGCCAGGCCTCTGGTGACCGGAAACAACTGACGATCTATGGCGATCAGAAACATAAAAATGATGCTAGCACTAAAACGTAGTTTCTCTCATCCTACGGCTTTCATTCTTCTCCCTTCTTTTAGAACGATTTGAGCTGTTTTCGACACGCTTTACGACCATGCAAAACGTTCGATGTTAAACTTATTTAGACATGTACGCGGACCTGCCGATAATATTCACGTGCACAGCCCTAAGAAATGACAGCCAAATTCGGAACAAGAAACAAAAGTTACCTTTTAGAGCAAATCTCTGAGCACAAACTCTGGAAAACCTTCAATTTTCAGCTGTTCAATTACGGCTGCTCGACCGTTCTTGGCGTTGCGCAAACGGTCTATAATCATCACTCCGCATTCGCTCGCGCAGAATGCCATCAGCGCACACTGATAAAGCGTGGGCACCGTACACTGGATGAACTCAATTTCGTTCGAGCGAGCACTTGTCATATATTCCATCCCCAGGCACCCACCATAGACGCACAAGCGACCATCATCGGTCACACAGCTCGCATGAAAGAATCGCCCGTTTCCTCAAAGGAAAACTGTTGACGAATTCTGCCACTAATGATGAAAAACTTTTGGTGACAACATTTAAAAACTTTCGAAGGACTGAGTAGGTAGGATTCCCGTTAAGAAGTCGAGAGATAAACACTTGGGCACGAAGAACAAATTCCTTCGCCAGCAGGAAGACGAAAAAAATACTGCTGCCACCGTTTATCACTTAGAAGGAATCATCTTCGGCTTACCACCTTCAGCATATATGTGGCACACATTCTTCACCACCTATTAACTAAGAGCACAAAAGTTCATGCTGCTTTTCAAACCTCAACCCGCCAGTTCCCACGCATCGAGCAACTTGTTCCATAGTGAAAGCTGCGGTCAACTTTCGTTCATTAGATTCAAGTAGCACTTTTCAACATTATTTCAAAAAGACAGATGCCATTCTCTCCTGTGCGTGCCTTCACGAGACAACGGTTTACAACAACCTTTGAGCGTTGAGAAAGCATTCCAGCTTTTTTCTTTCAGGTCCAGACGCAAAACGACAGCAAGCAAATCGACCGAATCACTGTTATGAAACATTGCCCCTCCTGAAAATCAGCAAAGTCCACGAAAGTAAACATTCCCCCTCACCAGCTGGATAAAATTTTATGCTTTTGCGGATGAAATGCTTGTATATCTTATGTGTAGCTCGGATGCACGTGAAATGTAGCCTAAAAGCAGCGACATTAGTGGGTTTTAAACTAAATAATATACAAGAAAACTCGGTTCATTTGATAACTTTTTTTCTCCATCCTCCAACCCTCCGCTATTGAAATCATTTTTCGCAGCTCTAATATGAGAGCAATTCATAACCGTTCACCGCTCTACTGCTAAAGAAATGCTCACAACAGACCTGTAAGGAACGCATGATGACCAACGAGCACGACCGACGGTGCGAAAGGCCAAAGCTGAGCGTATTTGTCGTCAGTGGCACATTGCGTGTATGACCATTTTTTGGTGAGCAAATCGAACGTTGGCAGCGATGCAAGAGTGCCTTGGAATGCTTCCGAATGATTACGCTGCATGAACTGCAATAAGCAGAAGTCACAACGTTCAATCTCCTAAAACGTGCTAGTTCACGATTCCTATTCATTTCACAGCATAATACTTAAAAATCTTATCCATAAATATGTTCCGGAAGTGCTCAAGTAGCCGAGAAATGAAACGTACGCTGGTGCATCGACCCCTTAGCAGAGTTCTCTCTCCCTGTCAAGGAGAAGTTACGTCTTCAACTTCCCATTTGAAGATGCGGAAGCAGTTGCGCTGCGTCTCTGCAGGCTTGAAAATTCGATGTTAATGAGCAAATTTTTGTAAACAACAGGAAGAAAACTACGCTTCATAGAGCTTCGAGCTGATCTGTGCAATTTCATTCCTAGTGGGAAGTATAACATTTTCGTCATCTGCTTTACAGAATATATATTTGTAACTGACGCAAAGTATGAATAATATGAATAAAGGAGATGGATATTAAAACCCATAAAAGCAACCGATGAAATTTTTCAAGGGCCATCGGCACAAGCTCATCCAGTGTTCCATCACCAAGCGCAAAATGAACCGATTCGACTTACATTCACTGAGCCGCCAAAAACAAATACTTTGTTGTCGTAAACAACGATCTGATGCTTGACAAGAGGAAAAGCAAATTCCGCACCACTCTTTGGAACTAGCTTTTCCCATCGGTATGGCTCACTGAAAAAAGTCCCCACAGTGAAAAATTTGCGAAAGTCAGCCTCACACTCCTGACCACAGCTTTGATCTCAGGTTCTTATATTCAACCCCTCATAACCTTGTCTAATGGATAAATTAGCACACCCAGTCTCCGGCAATTACAGACTAAAAAATTATTGCAGAAAAGATCACAGACGAGAGATTGGAGACAGAGGGGGAAGCGGGGTCACAACCAAAAACAGGATATTTGCTTTAGAAAACTTTATTAAAGAACAACAGCATTTTTATGCGTTCAAAAAATGCTTGTAAGCTCTCTGTCCCAAAAATCTTCCACAAAAACAATTGTAAAGGACTTTACAAGTTTATCCCATCGAATACAGTATCTGGGGTGAAAGGAAGGAGGGAGGATGAAGAGGAGCTTCACTCATTTCCCCAAAGTAGACATTGAGGAAGAAGACTACACGATGGAAATAAGGGATTAACTTTGTTTACGAGTGGACCGGAGACTGAAAAAAACAAAGGACGTGACCCTGACCACCTGAAGCCTATCGGTCTGATTTAGAGGCATCGGATAATTTAAGCAGATAGGGAAACGAAAATAGAACGAAAAGGCAAAAAAAGCACAAAAAATACTGCGTTTATCAACGATCCAATAAAAACAACGGAAATAAACGAACCTTCAAGAGTCAAGTTACGATATCAAATCAAAGTATATGCGCCTTTGATCGAATAAACAGTACCTGTCTATATGTAACTGGTTGACTTCTAGCTGATCTGTGACGTAATTACCGTACATATAGTCAGAGTAGTTCCATCTAGAAACCCTGCTCTGCCCCACCAATGTCCGACTTCCGTGGAAGGAGTCTGTCCGGGACCACCGACACAATCGACTGCCTTCCAGGATTCGTCTCTGCAATTAAGATGAGATCATTCAATAGTGCATCACCTTTCAAAACCTTTACCTCTGCCTACCAAATTCCCCACATTTTCAATGGTTTTTCGAATCCCTCACAAAGTTTTTTACTGGTCAAAAGAAAATTGTATTAATTCACTTATAAGTCTGTCACAGCTATATCCAGAAGTTTATACCAAAAGTTAGACCTCGACGGTCATTAAAGCCTGACCAGTAATCAATCTTTGAACGGATTAGTACAGATCTGGTGAAGTGTTTAGTTTGCTCCCTCTCGCTCACAAGCATGTCCTGCTCTGGAACAATAATAAGAGACAATTCTCAATTAAGTATGTAACAACGGCAAGCGTTGATTTGCGAAGAGTATACTTGTAGAAAATTTCTGCAGCGAAATATGACTGTCGCTGAGGACCTACGTCAAATAGTAGTTCACTTTGATTAATATCTCCCTTATGTTTTTAATATACTGCGGGGAACTCGCAAAAAGCGTAGCTGTCGATGTAGTTCGTTACCCTTCTGCGTGAAATAAACACTTTCTTCCGCATCTATTACTGTTACCTCAACGATACAACCCTCAACGAACGGTGATTTCTTAGCACACTATCGCATAGTGCTGTCATTCGGCAATAAACTAACACAAATAAACTTTCCGGTGCAAAATTTTATTTTTCCCGGTTGCTCCATCTCACAAAAAATGGCAGCGAAAAATTCCCGTGACATTCTTTTCCGACTTCGGAAAGCACCAAACGATATAGAGCATGGGAGCAATTAAATGAAGGCCAATTATCAACGTTCTCATTCAACAGCAAAAGAAATTCTAGAGCAGTGATCGCTGCAGAAATTAGCATACGATTCAAGGCTCAGCAATTTTTTCCCGTTCAATAAAAATGCGCGTGCTTCGTATCATTGCAATCAACTCGTCAGCTCTCTCATTTGATGTCATGGTGACGAAAATGGAGGATTAAAATGATTTATCAAAATTTCTTCGAAATGCCAATTTCTGATGAGTGGGGGACCTCATCAACAATATTTTTTGACTAAAAAACGATGCGCTCTGAATTTGGGTCCAAGTTACAATGATAAATAAACGCAAACCAAAAGTCCTAAAATCTTTCTTCGACCTTCCCTTCTCGCCATTCTCGTGAAAACAGAATTTCTCGATTTTCTGTTTATTTGTCAATTCTTCTCATGTAACGTAGCAATATAACATTTGCTAGCTAAACTTGTTGTTGGTATTGTTTTTGCAACAATTGCGTTCCGGTCATTACAGATTTCTGATTGCAAATGAAAAAAAAAAAAACAAGAAAAAATCTAAAAAAGAATTTCAGTCGATCGATAAAAATTGGCCAAATCTCAGTGGGAAACCTAAATTCCGATCCAGTTTTACCTACTGAAATTCGGCTTTTACCCGAATCCTTCAATCGATTACGGAACGAAAGAGATTTCAATCAAATTCAAATCATTACCGGAGAGTCTTATGATGCGTAATAATCGGCTTAACGGCTTAAATATTAAAAGTATTACTTTCATTACGTCCAAGCAAGGAAATTCCGAAAAATGTGTTTTCTATCACATCGCAACGGTTTCTAAACAATTGTTTAAAAGATTTGAACCACAAAAAATGATCACAACGAATAACATTTCCTTGTGCTTCTTCAGTTTGAAAGAACCTCGAGTATTACACAGAAAAACTCTTTCTTTCATTTTCATACAGCAAAAAACAAAGGGAAAATATTC
Organism: Ascaris suum; assembly: GCA_013433145.1. Taxonomy (NCBI): domain Eukaryota; kingdom Metazoa; phylum Nematoda; class Chromadorea; order Rhabditida; family Ascarididae; genus Ascaris; species Ascaris suum. Next base: position 4,347,798 of record CM024187.1, read on the forward strand.
GACGTGGTGAGTGGCCAAAAATGACTCTGCGCAGTCAGCTATTTTACAACGACTAGATGCAACGAATGCTCGAAACAACTCCGATGACTTTGGTTTAGCAAATTAATAAGTCAAAAAACAAAAAGGATAAGTAAGCTACATACCGATCGACAACAAAATGAAACTTACTTCATCGAGTAGGTAAAGACTTTATTAGAACTTTCAGCGACGTTCATCGGCGACATACTTCCACCGAAGAAAAGTAACGTATTGCTGGTGAGTTGGAATGTGCAATGACAGGCCGTCTCAACTGGGCAATTCTGCAGAGGTGTATAGCAACGATGCTCTGACCATAAACGAGTGTATAAATTATGCTTGTAAATCTGCAAATTTGCGACGAATAATGACCTTTAAGTTCCATGACCTCAACCACTGCGGCATCCTCAATTATTCCTTATACGATAACAACAATTTGGCCTACGCATGAAATTTCTTATCGAAGACACATTTTCCCTGAAAATATTCAAGGCTTCTCAAAAACGGGGAAAAAACAGATTCAATGAAAGTCGTACATCATCTTTTCTTTTCATCTCCTATTTCCGTCCGTTAGAACGAAATATGAGAATTAATCTGGTTGTGGGACAGCTAGCTCAAAATGAAGCTCAGAGCAAAGAGGAGGTGGCAATTGGGAAAGAGCATGATGCACCTGAAACAATGTGATCATAACTGGTTTGGGAACTGAATTGAGGGTTTTTAACATCAGCCTGGTCCACCACCTCACAACAGGGTTTGCCATTTCACTATTAGTTAGCCTTGTCACAGCAAGAACTGAGATGCGTCTCTTCGGTAATTAGAAACTGAAGCGCAACACATTAATACTGCAACAGTGGTTCAGGTGTGAAATGCTCAGGAACTGGAAAATTAGTTTTTTTGAAGACCGAGAAAAATATCTGTAACACTCTCTAGGGCGGTCACTTTATAGATATTTGGAACTATACTGTGCAAAGTGCAACCAAAGGACCCCCCCTCCCCTCCCAACACATATACACAAAAAATTTCCTGTTCTTAATGCAACTTGGTCTTAGACGCCAACAACTGTTTCAGAAAAAGCAGTCATATGTTTAAACTTTCACTCATAAAATCGTTGTCTCAGCAAGAAATTTGAGCGAAAAACTGCGACAGTTGTTAGGCGACCACTAAACTATTGAATACTGCTAGATTTGAGCATAAAAGGTGCGATATATTTTACGGCTCATATCATTAGTCTATTCCTGAACAATGCATAAATACTCGTATTACTCATCTAAATTTCAGAAAATCTGGTTGGATCGATGACGTTACAATGAGCCCATAAATCGAAATGGAATTCACACGAAGAACTGACGTAGGATGGCCAGAGAGCGTTAGGTTTTGGTTTAAAAAGACTCCTTGAGTGCTGTAGCCGCTTGTTGTTATCAACCCGCCTCGGCTTACCCTCTTGAAAATGCGTTTTGGTTTAACGTGATTACTCATTCCTATTTATAAGTTTCAAAACTTGCTTAATCTTATAAAAACTGCCTTGCGAACGTATCCATGATCGTGCGATCGGATCCACGGATCGAAATGATGTGGATTCCATCCTCCAACAACGACAAGATTTGAACCCAACGCGTTTACAGTGCAGCCTGATGTTGGAACTAAAAACAGGCTAAAACAGTGGGATGTACTTTAGAACAATGTTAGCTCGGACAGTTACTTGGAATAAAAGACAGCTCAAAACTAGAAATAAGGAAAAAAAAAACTAAACAGCGGAACAACTAAGTGCCGTTCACTAATGAAATCTTCACAGAATTCAAGTGATACTCGCGAAATTCAATGACAAATCCTCCGACCCCATCGCTTAACTTCACATAACGATATTTCGTTGAATTCTTATCCATAATAGCCAGTTTGTAAGATTCCATCAACGTAAAGGTAATGAATACGGTTAAAAATGGAGGGATGGAGGTAGCAAACGAATAGACCTTCGAAAGTAGACAAAAGCAAGCATTCAACTAAGGAAATGGGGGGCTAAGTAATAATTAACAACGTACAAATGTTCGCAATTTGATATTCTTCAAGGAATCAAAACTCCTCCACTGTTTCATGATAGAAAAAACTTTTGCCTTTTAAGACCCTGACCATCGCAATTATCAACTAAAAAAACCACTGCATAAACTAGTGCTGTTAACAAGGTGCGGAACTTGACAACCTAAATACGATTCACTACGAGTTTTCGGGCAATTTTCACCCGCAGTTATACTATTCGAAACCGGCCGAAAGTTTGGCGGACATCGTAAACGAAGGAAATATGCATAATCCACAAAAAACAACATTTAAAAATGTCGGCTGAATTTGCTTTAGCTATACTTTGGCCCATAAGATTTACAAACGACAAAGTGGAGACAGAGATCACGACTAATAACTTATGATCTTGGGATGCTGTTATTATTCAAACCTTAAACTACTGCTTCATTAACTTAAACTCACTAGGAAACATCTCGTCTTCATTGTCGGAAGCATTCGAAAATTCTTCACTGCTCATGGCCCTCTTCAAACAAATACCTCCAACAGAAAAAGGCACGTATTGCTCTTGCCACAAGAGCCAGAGAACGGCGCTTACCTGAAAAAAAAAGTTTTGAAAAGACACTCTTTTCTGGGCACCTTCGAAGATGAACCCAAAGCTAGCACAAGCAAATCTCTGCTAGTAATTTGGTTTTATATGTTTAACGTTTTTGGCACTATGTAGCTTGGAATAAAATAGACGATATAAAAGTGCAAGCGAGGGTGCGAATAAGGAAAGGTATGAGCCCATGGGAAAGCAGTGAAAGCCACACTCGGCTTTTTTCCACAGTGAGTCCCCAGTGCAGTAATGCACAGATGTTCGCCAAATAGTCGGAGTTACCGAATGAAAAATAGCGAATCCTAGCTCTATAAGCAAACCTAGAACGCCCTCATCTCCACAAATTCATTATCACTACCTACCTGTGCTAATGAGAAGAAACCTTAACTGTGCGACTGAATGGCAAAAAAAGCAAAACAACTCGCAAAGGAAAGGAAAAGAAGCTTGCGAAAACCTAGACTCCATAGAAAGTGAGTCGATCTACTAAAAACAACAGTGATATGCGTACCTGGTAAGAATTATATCAAACAAAGCCAATCATTTGTTCGCGCACGAATATATAGATATTAGTAGCGAAAGCTTGCGAAAAAAAGAACCGGAAACACCTTTCCATAGTTGCTAAATATCTCCACGCAATCATAACTAACATCTAAACTCAACGACAACTACAAGAACCGTATCAACAGCACGAGCATGCATGCCATCAGACGCATAACGAGGACGCAATGAAATCACCGAGTGCATAGTGCACAACATCGTGCAATACTAGTTCGCATAAGTGCCACAAAAAAAAAACGAGAAATGCCTAACACGCCAAATTTTTTTTTTGCAACTCGAACACCCCACCCCTCACTTCTGAAAATCTTTACGCATCAATCAAAGCTTTTAATCTCCAACCTGGCCAGCTGTAAACGGGCGAATTGTACAGCCTCATGAAAATCCTTAAATCGCTTAAGGAAGCGCAACTTGGTTGCAATGATATGCACGAGGCGAATGCAATAATAAGCACTATTTGAGTTGGATTGATTGAAGTATTAGCAAATAAAGCTACAATATACTTCGTACTAATTGCAGCAATTTACATTACAATGTGCTAATATGATCTAAAACTTTCATCACAACTATACATTATTGAATTTTATAATGTGGATCGCAATTGCGGAATTTTCAAATTGTTTCAATAATTACAGCCATATATTATTTCAACGGAAGTACAATTGTAAAACGTATGCGTCCTGATTTGAAAGTGCCAAGTATTCGTCGACATAACAACGAACGTAGAAAGCATTTCCACAGATTTAATGCATTATGGACAGGGGACTATGTATATGTTTTCACTTTTTGAAAGATAAAACATCGTTTAATGCTATGGGCATTTACCCAAAGCTTCGAACACCTCAATTCGAAAATTTCCCATCATTCTATCGGAACTTTTCAGTGTTTTGGAACAGTCGATTTTTTAATGACCTCGAAAACTCGAAGGAATTTTTTCCGTTGACGTTTCAAAATGGCCCTTCGCTTCCGCTTCTTCCATTCCTTCCTTTCTTTTTTTTAGGTCACAAAACTCAAGGGACGCTAATATTTTTATCCCCACACACTAAGAAATCTATCCTCTCAGAGGTCACCATTGACTGGTTTTTGCGTAATTCAGATTAAATGAATTTATGTGATGCGCCACACCTCAAGGTCAGGAAGTTGTAATAAACGCCAAAAACCCACACAATTTAAAACTGCTAAATCATCGAAAAAAATGATTGACAACGAAATCATATTGGAGTAGATGTAAGGGTCAGCACGTCTTGGCTCGTCTGGTCATCGAGATCTCCTTGGTGAACTGCACCTTCTATCGAAATGCGGTCGAGTAAACTGCGAGAAAACACGGGTATAATAGTCGAACAGTTCACCACACTTATACATTAAGGTGACAAACAAGAAGGGACACCAGGGTAGTTTCAATCGCCGGTACGATCCTGCAGTCCAGCTCCACGCTGCCCTCGATCACCTCGTACACTCCAACGGCTACACGTATGCCCACTTGGGCTTCAAGTCAGTCTAGAAGCTGGAACGAATGTATGGGCACACCAGCTTCTTTTACACCGTCCAGAATCTGCTTCAGGCTAGCCTCAAGAAACATGATGAGTGTCGTTTGATCTGCTTGCATGCTCGTGACCTTCTTTGACTTACATTTTACGGCGCACTCTTCCAGCTTGATCTATACCTGACTGGTCTACCTTACATTTGTTGGCGGAACTGAAACTGGCAAAGCAGATAGCATTCCAAAATGTGAGGAGAGAGGAAGACGGATACAAAGCGCAATGTGACAAACAAAACAAGGTAAAGAATATCTTTGAAGTTGGGGTGGCGTCCTCTCTTATATGCCTAATGAACGACAACGGGAAGCAAACCCAACAATGATATGGGAATGGAAGGGCCCATAGAGAATCATGGATAAGAGACAACATGACTACTGAGAAACTTGTTTTAGGAAGCGACAAGTCTTTCCAAGTGCAGATAGATCACTGACCTTCCAAAATTCGAGGACGAATCTTAATGACGGGAGGGGCATGTCGGCCATAGATCAAGCGGAGCAGTGCGCCGTGCAAGGGGAGTAAAAGAAGGCCAAAAGCATACAGGCAGATCAAACGACTGCCCAACATGTGCCGTGAGAGTAGCCTGAGGCAGTATCGGGACGATATAAAAGGAGTTGATTTGTTCATGTATTCATTTCACCCGCTAGATTTTTCGCAAGGCCGGGTGGGCCTGTGTGTGGCCGTGGGAACGCGTAAGGAGATCGGAGGTAAGGTGGAGTTCGAATACAGGATCGAACCGGGATTGATGCTATCCTAGTGCCACTTCTTGTTGTTTTCTCGCAATTTACAAACCGCAGCTCGACAGAAGGTGCAGATCCTCAAAGAGATCTGACGACTAGACGAGCCAAGGGGACTGACCCTTTCACTGCAGCTATCAGAAAGCCAGGTACCCCCTTGTCTACGCGCCGATTTTCTGAGGAGTTCATTCCTCCAGCTGACTACGTATAAATGTGATACATGCATAAGGAATAGATACGGGTACATATAAATGATACTAGTCATTTGTAATAACAGTTTAAAAGGCTTTCATTTCCTTTCGTTTTCACTCGTGCAAAAACTCATGATAGAGTTGTGCACTCATATGTATTATATACGGTAGACGGCGAGAGTGTACGTCATACAGTTGGCACAGACGGATGATTAAGCATTGCAAGCGCGTTCCTTTTAAAGCATATATGAAGAGTGGGGCTGAAAAAGGGGGGGGGGGGAATTACTTTATACTCACATTGAAGCCACTTTGCATCACCCTCTCGAGGAAAAGAGCATTTCCACAAATTGTTTCAGTTAATATAAGCCATTGACTGATTGCTCATTTGGGCGATGCTCTCATTAGTGATCTCTCTCTTTTTTCTTTCATCAAATGACGTTTCTATTAAAAAAGTATTTAATCTTATTTTTAGCATTGAGAGAACAGTTCTCGCTTGCAGTAAAGCAGCAGCGTGGTGCATTCGTTGTGGGTGTGACGGCTGAGCTGACGGTTCACCACAGCTCGTTGGTGGTGCGCATATAGCACCACCTTTGTCGAGCACACCTGCAGCTGCTCCGTCCAGCTTTTTCACCTTCATTTACCCATCGTCCTCTTTGAAACTTTCCTTTCGTATCGCCCTTCCTTGGATTCTATAATTGAATTGTGCGTCTTTATTAAACATTTTTTGCGGCTTTAAATATTACCCCCCCCCCCCTCATGAGAACTTAAAAGTTGTGTTGCATTAAAATATGTCGTCAATTGTTCTCATTAGAGCAAGCTGTATGTTCATTTCCATCTTTTTGCGACAATTGAAATTCTTTTATAGCTTCGAACATCTTTTTACATACTTAGCGTTACGATTATAATGGCGCAAAAGCAGATTCATATGAATAGGAATTGTGGTTTTCATGTTAGATTTTAATTACTCTCTCGAAGTACTTTGTTTCAATTTTTAGTTTTCGTTGCCTAGATCATTTAAACTGAATGTTGCTTGCGGATAGAAAAATATCGAAAAAAAAAAGAAAGGAAGTGTTGGCTCATAATCTCAAAATCGATGTTTACAATTGTGTATAGTTAAGTAGCAGCGAGCTTCTACTTTCCTTTCGTTGCTCTAAGTGAATTATTGTTGTCGATTGCAATGTTGTGGCAATAATCTATGTCTAAGTGGGATTGCCTGATGTGTGAACGTTCGTCAACATTAATCAAAATACGAACACATTTAAATAGGACAAATCTAAGTGAAGAGTGCACCCCTCAAACGTTTCATTAGAGGGGACTATAATATGGGTTATTCATCAGTAATGCTACTATTACCAATAAGCTGATATATAAAACGGTAGTGGAATATGCCAGACGAGCAGGCGCCATTGTTGTTTGTTTTGCTTGGTTTTTTTTTCTTTGCAAATTTTTCCCCATTTTCGATACAACGTTGAACTCCACAATATAAAAAAATCATCTGAATGGCTTGTGAACTTTTGGAATGAATGAAATTCAAACAGTGGAAAGTCAAAAAAATTAGGAGCGGTGAAATCTGAGATGCGAATTCGCCCCAGGCCACAGACATGCTATCAGTCTTATCGATTGCCCACTTTATATATATATAATATATATATATATATATATATATATATATATATATATATATATATATATATTATATATATATATATATATATATATATATATATATTTATATATATATATATATATATATATATATATATATATATATATATATATATATATATATATATATGTTTATTTTCTCCGAAGCATTCAATTGTTTATTTAATTTCGCACTTATAGAATGTGCGCATTTATAGAATCATGTGCGCACTTATAGAATCACCAGACTGTGTGCGCATTTCATCAAGTCTTATGCGGTAATTTTTAGCTGGTGGAATGTGATAATTTTTGCGGTATGTGGTAATTTTTTGAGAAAACTTGCAAAGAAAAATTCTATGAGGATGTGAGCGTTAAGATAGACGAGCATAGAAAGATTAGATAATTAATTGATGAAACGAGCACTTCTCACTTTTTACAACTCCTATTAGAAATGGGCCGATCATTCATCTTGCTTGTGCACCGTTCATTCCTAGAAACCGATAAACACCAAAACCAGTACGATCATTTAGCATAAAGCGAGTGAAATAAAACCATGGATAATATGCTCGAATCACCAATTTATCGTCTCAACAAAATATTCAGTGAAGGGCACTCATCCTGGATATTGGTGGATATACAATAAACTGTATGCATCGAATAAACGCCAAACACTCTTTACGCAATAGGTAGGAAAAAAAGGACTGAAAAAAGCGTCTTTAAAGTTTCTACATTGACTTGGATAGTTTTGTTTTATTTTTTTGTTTGTTTGAAGGAGGCCTCTAAGGAAATCTGTAAGCAAAAAGAGTAGCATCACTCCTGGCCAACTGCTCACTTACTGATTACCGCAGGGCTATCATTCGATGAGATAAAAGGCTTTAAATTGAAAATAATTTCTTTCAGATGTTTTTCCAGTGTATTGATTTCCTTATCAATAATTAATATTCCATGAGTAATGCCAATATTTTCATGCGTAAAAGGATCGTTGATGGAAACTAGCATATCGTTGAATAATCTGTTTCGACAAGAAATACAGTTGAAATGTCGTATGAGAAGTGTGATACGTTTCGGCCATTTGCGCATATGCCACAACGGGACCAGTAGCCTCTTTGTGGATTCATCCATCAATCCACTGTCTCCTAAGGCAACCCGGAAAAGATATACAGATGCACGCTAAAGTCCACGTCTTGTAGAGTGAACAATTCAACTGATCGGTCATTACAATGCTATCACTTCGCAGTATCAGTGTTTCATTTATTTTTTAAAAACATGTCATAGTAGAGGTCTAGCTTTGTTTATTATAATTTCTGATGGGTTTTCCAGGTTGCCATTCATAACGAACACTGCAAGAACTGAAGTGTGCAGGGTACGCGAAAATGATCTCATAGATCACTAGTTGCGTGTTGTGAACGTAAAACCGGGGATAGCGTCAACCAAGCACAAGGATTGTTTAGTGTGATAAGTCGTTCGAACAATTTTGATTTTGATTTCTGATTACTTGATCCATAAAATCAGAACGTTTTTTTTTCGCCCAATACTTGATTTATTCTTTCGAAATCCATTTGCTAAACGCTAAAATCTTATTGAATCGGCGCTGAATCACAACTGATAAAGATTTCTTCACAAATTTAGAAGAGGAAAAAATCATTCAATCTTCAAACCTCTCAGATTGGCAATTTTATTTCCTCAAATATTGTATAAAGATTTCAAGTTCACCACGCCAAATAGGTTCTGTTTTTCCTTATTCTTGCATCAGAGATCGTTCCATTAGTTTGCTTTCCAAACTCTTGCCACCTAAACTCATCTATATGATTCTAACTTTTCCATTAATTTTTAGTCACATGAATTCCCATGAAACAATTTTTTTTATTTTTTATTGGGATTAAGCATGAAAACAACGAGTTGATATTGAGAGTGATCCCTCGATGATCCCTTTATACTATACATTTGCGTTAATAATTGAAAAACTGCTTTTACGATTTGCAAGATGACCTTATGAGAAGTATCTGCGGCTGGAAAAGAGCATTTAGCACTTTTCGCAAACAAATTTTTCTCCCCTTTAAAAAAAAATCCGCCTGGAGGGTTAAAGTTCACCTGAGAAAGTTGCTTGTGCACAAATGAGTTCATTCGTCTTTCTATTTCTTCACTTTTTTTGTCAACACATTCTAATGAAGTTCAATCTAATTGGTCACACGTCTCAATTGAAGAAAACATTCCATCAGCTGGCTGCCTACAAATTTATCATTTTACAATCCATCAAGGCACTCATTTATTACTGAGCATTTTCCAAACTGTAAGCAAAACGAGTCCAGTCTCAATAATTCAGCATCCGATAGGCAAGTTGTGTACATCGAATGTTCTCATCAACTTCGCCATTAATGTCTCACCTTCTTCGGAGTAAATCCGTTCAGTAGTCCACTCATTCCTTTGCTCTCATCGAGTGTTATACATAGCTGCGAAATCTGTTACTTTAACTGTTACAACAAAAAATTTCTTGTTAAGTCTAAAAGTTCATTGTTTTGAGCAACATATGCATTCTAGACAAACGTTTTACGGCAGACTTTTTATTATGCTTAACATATGCTATAATTTCTACCACTTAATTTTCTACATAATAATTGCAGTGTGCATTTTTGCTCGCCTATTTGTTTGTTTGCTTGCGTGCTAATCCGCAAGTTAGCTGCATATTAATTTGGCATTCATTTGGTAAAGTTTTTCTTAACTACCCTACCTAAATGATTTTTCATATTTATTGACCGTTGACCGTTTAGCGACCGTTTCATTTAGTGCATTTTATTTACCGTTTAATAACTGCATTTTACCATTTTATTTTCATATTTATTGACCGTTTAATGCATTCATTTTACACCGTGCATATTAATAAGGGAAGGTTTAATTTAGTGACCGTTGACTTAACCACTCAGTTAATGAACAACTTTGCATAGTTTGCATAGTTAGAAGTTGCAAGATGGATAAGCAGCTGCATTGCAAATTTACTCAGTTGAAATGATTTTCGCTAACCACTGTTTGACGATCAAATCATCGTCAAACAATGGTGATCATCTGAGTCTGACTTAAGACACCAGACTTAAGCAGTTGGCTCTAACATATACCGTTGACTATGTACTTGTAAGGCATTCTGAGATATTACATAATGCGCGCAGTAGAACTCAAAACATCCAGATAAGAAAATGGTGGCGGCCGTAGTGCAGTGAGACATCAACTGCCCAGCAAACGATAGGTGCGGACAGAATTTTCAGTGGTCATCAAACAGTGGCTATCATCTGAGTCTTGGCTACAAAATATCATATTACCTATGTGTTTGCAAAGGTATTCTGTCCTGTCAGGGGAGTTATTTTCTGTGTGCACGAGAAAGCGGACCCTATGCAAAAGTGCACTGGAGCAACGCTTGCGTTAGGTCAGTGGGACAACTTCAGGCTGAGGGCCTCAGAGTCGAGGGTTCGACCTAGTCTACAGACTGAAGTTTTCATTGGTACTCAAACAATGGTTGTTACCTGAGTCCAAGCCTAGTAAGGTGTGACGTTAACTATGTACTAGGAAATGACTTCATTCTTCTTTGCAATCGCATCAAAACTGTGACTATGCTGGTAGTGAAGCGCATATATTTCTCGACAGAATTGGCATGAAGTTACCATGTGAAGTAAAACGACTATGCTGAATCGAGGACATCCAGCCACTATATTATTCGCCCACCATCTCTCACACTAAGAAGAAGAACATCACCGTCCACCTCGCTCATTCGTTTCTCTTTCTCTGTCTCTAGATCAAAAATCGTACCCGCTTCTCGCGATAGCAGCGGCAATTGGTTTCAAGGCAAAAGAAAAAGTGCTACGAATATCAATTAAACGATGGGTATTTTTCAAGGTTGAAAAAATAAATGATGGAGTGCTGCATTGATGAAGTGGGAAATTTCCAATGAAAATAGCCGCCACACACTCTACTGCTCTTACTTTGATGTATTGTTCTTCACGATGAGACGACAGTCTATTCCTCCAACCGATTCGATCACCTGTAGATGTGGCATCATTAGAAAGAAAAAGATTACATTGCAGGTCTCATTTTGAGGATGTTTCGCAATATTTTTCCAGCAGCTTTTTATCTTCATGCCTCGCAGGCTTCAGAATCCCTTTAGCTCGAGCTACTATTTCGACATAATATTTCTCTCCTCTGATGGGAAATAAATTTTCATTCCGCTGTGATGCGAATATGATGTGAAGTATTTGCGCTATCTGCGTTTTTAGCAAATCACGTTCACGTTTTTTTTTGTGCTTACTCTGTGCAGTTCAATTAATTTGCTTTGTTCCACTACTGGTTTGACTGAAATTTTCAAAAAATTTCTAATCGCAGTCCGCTAAATGTATATGAAAAGAGGTTGCCGATTTTAATGCGATTTAACAGTTTTCGGATAGAAGCCTTCACTTCAACATCTAGAACGTCAATTTAAAATTCGACTAGCAGTATCCGCAGCAACGATTTCACTCGATGCTTAACGGATGTTGTTCGATGGTGCGTTAAAATTTAGCAGCAGACAGTACATCTGTGTGCATCAGGCTCAGGAGACAATGGTGTCGGCCAGCATTGTAACAACACAGCTAATTGAGAGAAGAGAGCGATCACGCTTTGGTGTGCCTAACAACTACAATAATTATGGCGTGGGCAGCAGCAGTAGATCCACATCATTGCCATCAATGAAAAGGTCAGTACACTTTTTCTGCTTTTTCGTGCTATAAATTCGACCCAATAATGGTGTTGTTTGAAGAATATCGGATGACCGAGCAAATCAAACGTTGAGGACGATCAGTGAATTTAGTGCTCCGCGACCAGGCGTTCACGTAGCCACACAATCAATTGTGCTGCAGAACGTTAACGGGGTAAGTGCCATCATAAAACAAAGTTTTCATCCGTAGAATTTTATAATTATTTTTAATTCGTTTACACTGGATATTTTCCAATAGAAACGTGTTGTGAAGTACTGCTAAACTTCTATTCGGTTATCGTGTTGAGCCTGCGCTGTGGCATAGATCATTAAAAATCGCATAGATGGATATTGTGTCAATAGCTCATCTCACGATCAAATGCGTTGTGAAAGAAAGCCTATAAAAGATATTAAAAACAAGATGCTTTTCAAAACGATAATATTGTTTCAGATGCGATAGATTCAACACATATACCTTTGGAACACCAGCATCTTGAGCAGATAGTTCCGAAGGAATGTTCTGATGGCAGATGTCCTTCGAAATCAATACACATAGGCAGAGTGAGGTTTTAACGTCAACTTCCCATCAACTCCTAGAAGTGCAATCCCGTAACGATCCTATAATCACAAACGATTGAATACATTATAATATCAGTTTGCTTGTTTACTTCAGACTGGTTTCAAATCGGACATCCCAATTCATCACCTTCGACGAGCCAGCATAACGGAGTCACAGAAGAAGAGCACTAGTTACGACAGCAGTCAGTATAAAAGTAGCATCCAAGAGGAAGCTATCAACAGCAACAACAATAACGACGAACGCTTCATCAACAGCAATTACGGCAAAAAAATAACGTCTATTGTCAACAACAACAACGAAGGCGAAGGTTCAACCTCACAGCCCAAACTTAAAGTCACTTTTCAACCTGTCGCCGAAGATATCCTCAGCGAAATGGCCGAGAGGCATAAACAAAGTAACACTTATTGAACTATCAGCTATTGTAAATGTTAATTGCTCATTTTTATACACTAGTGCTCAAGATTTCAGCCCTAAAATGGCACCGCTACTTCATTTTTTAGTCTTTATTCCACGGCTTCTTCAGCCGTGAATTCATCTCAATTCGCTAATAAATAATTTGCCTAAAGCTATGGGACAAGGAGAACAAATCGAACGCCAAAGCAACGAAATGACCGTTTATGGCGCTCATGGAAGTGGATATTCGAAGCAAAAAGTGATCGCATTCGTTGGAGTAATGCCGTTCCATGTTGGTGAAGAGTTTGAAACGATCGAAACGAGCGGCGATTTCTCCAATTTGGTTAGCACCATGCGACCGCATTCATCTCTCACGTGTAGGTAGAGGATCGCATAAGTTCAATTGCATCGCAAAAATTTCCAACAGTGCTCTATTAACAACATAGGCGTCATTTCCTCTACTGTGCTATATATATATATATATATATATATATATATATATATATATATATATATAATATATATATATATATATATATATATATATATATATATATATATATATATATATATATATATATATAATATATATATATATATATATATATATATATATATATATATATATATATTTATATATATAAAAATATATATATATATATATAAATATATATATATATATATATATATATATATATATATATATATATATATATATATATATAGTTACATTTTATTATAGTTATTATTATAGTTACGTTTTTTCAAATCCAAATATGCTCGAACCACTGACGAAAAACTACTTAATTTCACAACAATTTCTTGGAACATATGACCGATCACAAAAAGGGTCTAACAGTGCCTTGAAACACTTCGCTACTCGCAATGCAGAATTTCTTTCGAGGAAATCTTTTGGAAGTCAACGAAATTCGTTCAGTTCAGCGGGTTTGGCTACTCACTTTTTTCAGCATCAACTTTCTTTTAATCTTTGGCCTGCTTCGACGTCACTGCACTTGCCTGCATTTTGATCACTCTCCACACATCATACATCATTTGCCGTGAATCAACCAGCCTGCCATGAATCTGAATAAACCGAATTGCCAACTTCTACAGGACGCCGACTGTTGAACTGAAGGTGTGAAACCATGAAGGACTTTTCCTTCGCTATAAGCTATACGTAGGGTTAACCTAAAACTGCAGCATATGGACCCAGTTAAACTGTTAGCTACATTTTACTGCAATGAGCCCAATGTGAACTTTTTCTTGACTAAACTGTTCTTCAGAACCGAGAAAACGTTGCTGCAATTATTGTCGGGAATCAGGACCTGAATGCCGAGCAACTACAACGCTTCAACAATCTTCAGGTCGTGCTACCTCTGAATCCCCTGCACTCATCACAAGGTAACCGGCTATTACACCATAGCTTACACCAAGTGGTGCAATCTCGACATGATGGCTGCAATTGAACTTGAGCATCACGCTTCAATAATGCTATACAGATGTAGAAGGATTCAAAATAGTGTAGCCCAAAGCTGCTCCAATATGATGGCTAAAGGCTTACTCGTATTCAGCATGGAATGAGATAAACTTTAGGGCACCCTTACCAAAACGCTACTAGATGATATCAGCCAAGCAGCTATAGTATCGCGAAATGTCTCACTAATAATGGAACTTCACTAATTTGTCCGACAGTCTTTTTTCCCTCAGCCATCTTGATGACTTATTCTAAGCGTTCCACTCTATCGTAAAAATATAAAATATCTCCATTTTGCAGTATGCACGAATAGCCGCTTTCGTGTAGAAAATATCGCTAGCAATGAGTGGATTAATGATGCAGCGGATACAACGCTAGCGATGATTTTGAATTTATTCCGAAGAACTTCACGATCTACGGACACCCGATGGATTTCCGGTCGCAAAACGATCACCCATAGCGTTCTCGGAATCGTTGGACTTGGGAGGTATACTGAAAACTATGTCTTGAATTTTCATAGTTGTTGAATCAATAACCTCGTGAGGAATAATGCTGTGTTTTTGTGCCGAATAAAATTTGGCGTGCTAAATAATTACTGATCTCTCAAATGATTCAAATTTTAACTGAATCTCATGTGAGGTAAAGAAATTGGATGATCTAGATGAAATGCAAGCAGACCATCAGCAGGGTTAACATGGCGTATCATTCTTTAATAGCAAACCTAATCATGTCTATGTAACGCTCAGTTGATGGAACAAGAATTGCCTAGTTGTTCGCATTCAGTATTTCACCTAGTACTGAAAACCCGACTTTTATGAATCGTACAATGTTTGAAGAACGAAAAAAAAAGAAAACCCGCGATAGTTCGCGTGCTACGCAATTGCTCCATCAGACTGAATTTAAGTCTGAAATTTGAATCTATGCTAAACTAAGGTACCTGACAATAACATATGACGCTAATTATTTAGCAGAATGCAAAGGCGATGAATTTATTTTCTAAACAACATATAATTATATTCGTTTCGGACCAGCAGCAATGCAAGCGTTCGCTAATTTACGAGACAGAGAAAGTCTCGAATTTAATTTTTCTATAATCTTTTTACAATTCACTGTCTCCTCGGTTATACCGCTACTGTTAATGCTGTAGGGTCGGACTAGCTGTTTTGGATCGCGCTCGCCGATTCCAATTTGATATAGTCTTCTACGACCCGTCTATACAGCAAGGAATGGAGGTTGCGCTGGGAGTGAAACGTGCGTCTACCTTAAGGGTGCCTCCTTTATCTATTATGGTTTTAATTTTAAATTTTTTTTAAAACTTAAATTAACTCTTCTGACGACATTTAGTAAGTATTCCTTCAAAGTATGAATATGACCAGTAAATATGTTTTCATCAATTGCTAGCATCTTTTGATTTCTATTTAAAAAATATACTCTGATTTCCCTAATTCATTATATTTCATAATTCATTTCAAACTGATGAAATGAATTTTGCATACAAAGACGTTCAATGCGATGCACATAAGAAAATAAGTTCTTTTTTGCAGCAACTTCTCGAGATATCCGACTGTATCACTTTGCACTGTCCGCTCAACGAAAACACCAGAAAAATGATCAGCACAGAGGCGATGTATTCAATTAAGAAAGGTAATAAATAATCATTCCTTCAATATCCATCACCTTAATGCCGAATTGCCATTAAATTTAGAGCTCTTATCGCATGAGCACTTGTCGTCTTCTCAATTGCGAAGATTTCGAAATAGCTGAACAATATTTATAGTGAAATGAAGTCATTATAAAGCAAACCGTGATCTACTAATCCATGAAATGAACAGTAATTGTAACTCGAATGAACCGTTGAAAAACTCAATCATCGGCGGTAATAAAGTTAAGGCCGGATCAATCTAAGAAATTCAGCTATGTGACGATCTCCAAGATAGTTGCAGCGCAAGTTAAAGCTGACGTGTATAGGCCCACAACCGGGAATTTTCGCATTCATTTAAAAAACTTGAATTCGCACATTTTTCTATTTTCAAAAAAGGTTCACCAATTGTTGTTCCGATTCCGAATGTTTTCTTCTATGGAAAACGAAAAAGGTAAATTTTAGAACAAACCAGATTACAATATAATTAGACAGTAGAGAATTAGGTCATAATAACTTAAGTCCATTTGCCCTCTCGAAAGGCGTTTTTGCTGCTGATATCAAAGCAGTAAAGATATGGAAGCCAATAAAAGACGTGAAACAAAAATCACAGAACGTAAAAAAACAACTCGGGAAGAAAATAAGTAAAAAAGACAAGGAAAAATATTAGGCGGAATATTTCATTTTTAGTTTTTCAATCAATGTCAAGGCACTATTATTTTAACGATTTCTTTGACGACCGTTATGCGGTGATATAGCGTACGCAAGTCGTTAGTTGCTCAATGATAGCTATATCTGGTGTCAAATGCTCGTAGGAGGGTGTGATACTTTGTTGATAATATTTCCAGGATGTTTTTTGGTGAACAATTCGAGTGCACAACTTGTCGACGCATATGCTCTCTCGAGGGCCTTAACAACTGGGCGCTTAGCTGCGGCAGCGCTCAACTATTACGACGCTTCCCTAGATGGTGAATCTTTTTGTAAAATGAAAAAAGAATGAAAGTGCTGGCAAAGGTGACGAATCTTATAAAAGCATTTTACTTATTTATACCCATACTATTCACCGTTAATGCGTTTTAATGTGCTCAATTGAAAAAGCTCACATTTTAACGCAGCTATATTTAATGTCTAACAGTTTGAACGGCGTGCAAAATAGGTTTCAGTGCGTTCCAGGTTTATGCAAAACCGACCAAACCGATTGCTTGTTCGTAAAGCCGATGGCGTCATTCAGGTCGAATTTAAAAAGAGTCGTTTTAACCGGACATTTCAGAAAAAAAGTACGAATTGCTAAATAAGCCGTTTGAGGAAGGGAAATTTACGAAGCAGACGCACAAATACACACAAATTGAGGCAATCAAGTTGTAGCGTTAATGACCATTTTTCTCCGGCTGTTGCAAGCATGATTTTCAAAAGCGAAATAGCTTGCTTTGCTGGGAAAATACGGTCGCCCTAATTTAACAAGAATCATTTCAACTCCTGAAATGTCGCATATTTGAGATTTTGTCGAAGTAATCCATAAAAGTTGTGGTTGTGGTACTAATACTCAGGACTGCATTAGTAATGCTAGCACTAGTAGTAGCAATGGTACGTGAGTTAGGATCAATAGTACCAGTGCCTATACAATGAAGAGAAAGGATTTTTGGAACACAATTTAGTAAAGTCTTTGAAAAATCCACTCTGTATGCCTTCATGCAGTTGGAAAATTTGTTTCTATGTGGTTGCAGGAATGTGGAATTGCGTGTTGGGAAGCAGCGACGTGATAGCCGACGATGAGCAAAAACAACGCGTGAAAAAAGTGATCGCCGATATAAAACGTCTCTTTTAACTTACCTTAATAAATAACGATCACTTTTTTACGGGCATATTTCAAAACGAATAAAAATTTTTGGAACAATTCCAAGTATTCAACGATGCGAAACTCGTGCATTGCATGCCGGATCGGTTGTTGGTCGATTAGGGGAACTGCGTCGTTTTATTGGCAGTTGTGCTCTGCGTGCGCTCCGGCTTCGGTTCGATATACGTACGTACGCGAAGGCACACAGACACAGCATCGCAAAGTGTGTTACGACGCTCGCCGCGCTTACTGCTAATCGCTTTCCTATGGCAGTGTTCTCCTCGTAGTCTAACGGGACATATTTGTGTTCTTGGTTATTCGTTTACCTGAATGCAGGTTAATTATGATGTTCATTACTGGTTTGAGGTGCACCTGAACTCGAGATACAGAAAAGACTTGCTGCGTTAATATGATATGACTATTCTAGAAATGACTCTCAACACAAACATAGCGTTTGCAAATATCGTTCATCTTGTTTAATAATGTGAGACTCACATCGGATGCCCTTCTTGTGAGTACGAATCGGCATAATGTCTACTAATTAACTGAAGTCTTGCTATGGTATAACATTTTCTCATCTTAATTGTTAAGTTCACCTGTGTGGATAGTCTAGCGAGCATTTTTAAAGTGCCGCAGTAATGACTTTTAGAATAAAGCAGTCGTTTTAAAAGAGCGAGAGTTTTCCAGTTTCCACCAGAGTAAAGACTCAAGGATCTTTTATTTGGTGGAGACAAAGATCACTTTGGATTTTTGAATCAATTGGGAAGTGTTTGAGGTACAAAACTTTATACTTACCGAATCTCAAATAGATTCACTCTTACCTTAAGAACAGATGCAGGAGCTCAAAAATTGGCAAGAAAGTTATGCTTCCTAATATGAAACACTTTCTCTCGCTTTCTTCCTAGAAAGTTAACAGTTGCACGGAATAGAGCGTTCCTAACACATATATGCTTATTCCACGAGGTTGTTCATTCTAGTAGTGTTGACGTGCAGTATATAGACTCTATGCTGTCACTTCTAATGCTGTATTATTTGAGTGCGTGCATGTTCTGCATCCGAGAATGCGTACAGAATCCCTTAAGGCAGTAGAGAGTAAACTTTTAGTGAGGAATTAATCGAGGCAAAGGCCATACCGTGATTCGAAGCAATATGAGCTTAATACGATGCACCACCAGTAAAGCTCTGAAGTTTCGTCAACTGCTGAAGATGGCAGCGCGGACGAGTGTCACTACACCTGTGTCAAGGGAACCTTTTTCGATCGAAGATCATTCGTTGCATTTCAAAATTGAACGCTATTGGGCTGCTGGGATGATTCCTTTAATTCCAACTGCGTATTTCATCCACACTCCAGCAATGGATGCCGTACTAACGGTCGCTATCGTCTTGCACGTTCATTGGTCAGCAGATTTCTTTCTTAAATTTGCAAAAATGCTATAGAAGTATGAATGCACCAAGAGAGACTTGCCTATTCATTGCTTTATTTTTGAACACTATGGCAGTTTTACTGCTTGTTCGACGGCTGTCTGAAATTATCAATCACATTTGAAGTTTTTCATTCTATACAATGCTCTGTTCTCTGCTTGCCAATATGAAACATGTTGGTGATACTTAAATATTGACGTTGTCGGTATCAGAAGCAATCATTCCTTCTTAGGAAAACTTGAGGACTGTATAGCATCAAACATCAAGTTACACAGTCAACAAGCCTGCATCTCTAACAATTCGCAGCATCTCTATGCGCCAATAAAAAAGAAATTCCACACAATTTAAGCTCCATAATTTTAGTAATTCGATTACATTCGTTGGGCGCATTGCATTCAATTGAATTTCATTTAAACTACTGAATTTAAATTGTTGAACTCTATGCTGAAATTGGTTTAAATTATTCAGAAAGAGAGAACAATGGAAGTAAGTCGTCGAAATGTTCGATCACTGTATAAATAGTTGCGAACATGCTATTCGGTACATTTTGAGAGCACAACATGAAGAGGACATAAGCACGAGTAGAATTCTGACGCAAAAGTGTGAAAGCTGAGGATTCCTTTCGAGTGAAGTTGATCTTTAATCTGCGTCAATGAAAGCAGAAATATATCTTTAATCTATATCAATGAGAGCAGATATATAAGATTACAGGCAAGTGAATTTTATTGCACCATGATTTCTTCCTGAGGAGTGAATATTTCTCCTTGAGTTTACATTTTATATGTTGGTTAGGCTGTTCGTAGGAAATGGATTTGTGCTATAGCGACTGACTATTCGAAATGCCTGATTCAGGGGGATCGCCGGTGTAGTCAGCGACTACGCACGACCGTTTGTTATCGGCGATACTTTGGCAAGGGTGGCACGCGCAAGCGTTTACATAATAACCGTTATTTTACTTGCATCTCTGTTACATTTTAACAATAGCGATGTTGGTCTTACGAAGGCTTTCGAAATGGTCTGGTCTTTGTGAGCTGCTCCATTCTGCATTTAAATTTATTTAGTAGAGTATAGTAGTAACTGTAAAGGGCATTTTTGGTAATCACATTACCGTCTTGCTCAGCTGAACATGCAGCCAAGTAGTACGTGAACGTTTTATTTTTCATGCGATCCCTTCAGTTGTCACCGTGTATTTATGATAGCTTCTACCTCAGTATTGGTCACTTCCATAGTGACTTGGCTCAGTATTGGTCACTTCTGTCATAAATAACATACCTCAGTATTATCACTTCCTTTTCGATAGTACCAGCTGTATTTTTCTAATGCGATGTTCAGTGTATATTGAAATAAACTTTCTAGGAATGTCGTGGTTACATTTCATTGCCTTCGCAGCAAATGATTTATTGAAGCAATAGCATCTACTGCATGAACTAATATTCTGCACACGAGAATCGTTGTTTGCAGTTAAAAATGCAACGGCTGTGGGCCATCCATGTAAGCTGAAAGCAACTGTGTCCCCAGTTAAAAGTTTGTATGTCACTTTTTTATGAGGCGGTAAGTTTTCCTGGAATAAATGGCAACTTTCATAAGGACTGCTAGAATTTCTGACGAATCTGACCGGATTTGATTGTGGGCGAAAGCTTTAAAAAAAAGAGATTTTTTTTGAGTCGCCAATGGTTTTGGATGGCTAAGCAAAATCAAGCGATCGAATGAAGACGTTAATTATTTTTACAACATCTGTTAGAACGAAAATTAATGTGTATTAAATGCTCTTTGCTCTTTCACTTGATTCTTTCTCTTTCATTCGTAAATAAAAATCATTGCTGAGTTCCCGTACTCACCCAGAGTCAGATATTCTTTGATGTAACCAGTACTGACTTCGCTAATGAAACAAAACATCGAATAAAAGATTGATTTTGAAAGCGTTTTTGCATTTATTGATGTATTATTGCAGCAATGTGGTTTGATTTCATTCGCCAACTTCCCAAACTTCCGGCATTTTTCATGCTCATTTCATTTGTGCCCTAAAAACAAGTTAGCGAAAACCTTCCAAAGGTCGCAAATTTAAGTCTTTGAGAAGGCTGATGAGTTTTTCAAAATCCTCTGCAAATTTCCAAAGATTTTTTCCAAGTTTTTCACCTCTTATGCTCATTCGCTATTTCTGGCAGCCATATATGCTCATGAAATTTGTGGCAATGGTTTAGCGATGCTCCGTTTACCAATACGTCGTCGCAGTTTGGATGGCTTTTTACCGACAAAATTTCAGTATGGTTTCTCCGTTATTTCGTAGGTATGATAAAATTAGAGGGTGCTAGGAAAGCAGGAGGACTGTTAAATAAGGGACGTTAAGAGTGATGGCACACACCTGGAACTTTTAAAGAGCTCCGACCTTTTAATGAGCACTCGCCAACCGATGCAAATAACCGTCGAAGCGATAGTGTTCCCATCGATGTTTTGGTGATCATAAGCCCAAACCGAAAAAGTACAGACGGAGGCAAGAAGTAAATCTTCTTTACAGAAATATGCAGAAGAAAGTTCCAGGGAGTGGATTGGTTGCATTCGTAAATATAGGAAACTACGCAACTAAGACATTCTGGAAGTGATGTGTCGCTAAATCGGCATTTAGCAAGTCGGCCTGTCCTTTGGCATAATTAAGCCGCATACTCAAAAAAAAAATTTTTCAGTCACTTATTGCGCCAAGTTTTCACCAATTCCCAAAAGTCTACGAATATAACGAAATTCTAGGGATTCGTCTCCATCCCCCCCCCTCCACCCCCCTCTTACTCGCAACTGAACATGTCCGGCATCACTGTGCCGTTGATTTCAATGAAAGTCAAAGCAACGAGTGCAAATGACGATGGCGTACTGGTCGAATCGGATGTTTGGTCCTTGTTGTAAGAACACTGAGACATTCTAAATTGAGCATATCAAAAGATTTCTCCGTTCGTCACATTTCTCGACACTCTGTTGCTTACACTAAAAAAAATCAACACGACGACATTGAAGACAACTGATATCTCACTCAGGTGTTAGCGGAAAGAGTGTTCACGGAACATAAACATGGAACCCATCAAAAAACATTCACAAAGAGGCATGACGAGGTGTTCCATTCAACAAAAAAAAAACGAAAGCAACGCAACTAAATTGTTTAATGGAAGATAATGCAATATGAATAAAGAGACGAAGATGACTTTCGCAATGCCGTCGAATTTGTTCGACTATTCAAGACAAGTTTTTTAATTGTATTATCTAGCATAGAGATAAAGTGAGTGACGAGTCTTTTCTCACCGAGAGAATAGTCTGAACGTTCGTTGCTTCAGTCTGCTCACCGATCCCATCTCAGGGGTGATCGTCCCTATTCGCGTAAGTTATTTAAGATGAAATTCGATAGTCTTATATGTCTTACTGCATTGGAAAATGCTGCTCTAAGTTGTACGGGAAGGCTACTGCGTCGAAGCATTGTTCAAATATCGAAAAAAATTGCACTCATAGAAGCACAGTTGCATATCACTCATCGCAACTTGAAGTTCATTGTTTTTTTTTAAATTTATTGCAGCAAAACAAAAGCAAGCGAAGTTATTCAGGCGACTAATGATACCTGGAAACTTCGATTTCTACTTTTCGGAGTTACACATATTACAGAGTGTTTGTACTTAACTTGGGGAATATTTTCTTCTAAATTTCGAGACTCCATTTCGAGACGTCAAAATAAATAAAATAATATTTAAATAAATAAAATTGAGATTGTAAAATTATGGAAACCAACTTCAGCGGTCGCCGTGAGCGTTTCTGGAATGCTGGCAAGATTATTCATGGAATAATTCGAAGTGTGTCTAGAGAATTATCAAACTGTAAGTTTGCTGGTGAAGAAGTTTTCAAGAAATTTCAAATAAACTTTCATTTATTTCTAATAGAGTGTTCTGGAATATCGAACTATTTCCGCTTTTTGTTCACTGTCTTCGCGGGTAGGTTGCTATCGTGAGGGCTTACAGCTCCTTCTCAATCCAAACAATGCATAGTGGCTATAGTATGGAAACACAAAAATATTTTCACTTATTTCAGCATTGTAGAAATGTTTCATAACTATGCATTTCGATATTCAGACAACTTTTGCTTCGAACCCTAACTTCCGATCACCCAACGGGCAAGTACAAGACTGAAGTTGCAAAAAATGCGGGAACTACATGCAAGAAATTTTCTCACGTATGTGTGCTGCGGCCATTCGAATGGCAATCTCGTGTGCTTCAGATGAATTCATGGAGCGATACTTTTCTATGGAGTTTCCTTGCTGCTCTACTTATCTGGATACTCATACGACTCTGGTATAAGCTTACAAGTGGGCAATGTGCCTTTGAAGAGTCCTTAAAAGGCAAAGTATTCCTTGTCACTGGCTGCACATCCGGTAAAACATTTCGAATGCATTTCATTATGGTTACTACCTCCCAAATAAACGCCAAGCAGTTCTTGTCTGGGGGATTGAGGAAGGGATGCAACTTCAATAATCAATACAGCATTAGCTCAGCCTCCAGCAGCACACAATGTTTTATCACTAAGGCTAAGACTATTGACGAAACCTAGCAAAAGGATTTCAGCAAAAATTGGCAACTGCAGTGCTGGATGTGTCTTTTCAGATATGATCATGCTATCACATATGTTCTATTTATGATCGATATGTTAGGATGATCAAATATTGCTGCATTAGATCTTTTTCAAGCGATTTCGTAATTAACAGAGAATAATAAACGGAAAACGAAAAAAAATTGCAGCAAAATCCAAATTTTTACGTTACATTGCGTCATCGCTTTCGTTTTTTTTTTCCACAAGGGATACAAAATTTTTCTCGGAGTTATGCAATACTCTTGAACTTTAAATTAACGACTTCATATACGACACGAGGCCTGCTTATATATGTTAAAAGTAGTGAGTGGGAGGTGCGAACTGCAGGGATTGGCTATGAGACCGCAAAGGAGTTGTATGGGCATGATGCGACGGTCGTTATGCTTATACGAAACGTGAAAAAAGGTCTCGAGTGTATGCAACGGATCAGGACTATATATCCATACTCTAATGGTGAAATTAGGATTGTTCCGGTCGACCTCTCATCCTTAAGAAATGTTCGTCTATGCGCAAGGATGATCAACAACACGGAACCGGTCATCAACGTACTCGTTAATAACGCAGCTATTGTAAGCAATTTGCTTTCTAAACTATAAATGGACACTTCAAACGATCTGTTTCCCATTCCCTCTCCTCCTTCACCTGGATCTCCAACTCTTTGTTAGCTCCTCACATTCGCATTTTTAGCAGAGCATAATATTATACGGCATATAACTAAAAAGTGAAAGCAAGAATTAAATGTAGACAACGGGGCACAGATGCATGCTCTTAGACGTCTCCATCGATTCAGTGTTCCTCATCAACTACAATTTTGAAATATACTTTGTGAAAAAAAAAGAGAAAACCTGCGTTCACTATGTTTGCAAAGTATTTAATATCGGTGAAATTCGTAACGCTTATCTTTTCAAATATTCTCATTAAAAATGTACTCGACTTCAGTTCAGAAAACCCTTTTTCTTCCATCCAAGTGCTTCACATTCCTTAAATAAACATCATTTAATAGTGTTCACTTTTTTGGACAATTCTTTCAAAACAATGTAATCTATGAAACCAGTAATGAGTTTTTAACAACGATTCTTAATTTCTTACCATATAAAATGGTGGTTAAAATAATTTCCACACGTTACGCAATAAAATGCACACATTATGAGGTGCATTGAACAAGAATACGATACTGTTCTTATGATAGAAAACCACTACGGTAAAAATGCTCGAAGAAAATCCATCGCCACAAATGACTCCATGCGCTGAATAAAAAATCTCTGATTTACCAAAACTTTTCAATGCTCGGTCGCTTCTTGCTTATTGCCAAATGATAACTGTCCAAAAAAACTCCTATCCAAGGAGAACATTTCTCGGAAGGTTTGCCTGTCGTTAATGCTTCAATGAAAGAGTTTTTAGGGTAGCAAAGAAGGACATAAAGCATCGTTAACGAGCGATAGTCTTGAAGAAGTTATGGCCTCGAATTATTTTGGTCATTTTCTTCTTACAATGCTCTTATTGCCTCGTTTACGTGCCACCAAAGGTACACGAATTATAAACATTAGCAGGTGAGCTTCTATAAAAATAAATATAACCATTACCGCCAAATCCTAAAATAATACGCAGAAGAAATTAAATGATGCTTCGTAATTTCATTTTAATTTCGAGAATTTGCCCTCTATTGCTCACATGGCAAATTAATTCCCTTTATATAAGACGAGTAGTAGTTGTGGTAAAATTTAAAAGGTATTTTGAAAGTAAAAGGGTCGATCTCGACTTGACCGAATTGCTCAGCACAAGTGCTCCACAAAGTATGGTAGTAATTTCGAGTGGGGAAAATATGGGTGCAGCAGCTCGTGGATTCATCACGTCCATTTATGCGATATTTCGCCTCAGTAAGTCGCAGTATTAGGCATCATACGAGATGAAGACACGTAAGGAAAATGATGAGCTAAGTTAGTATTGCATGCATTAATAAGAAAAACTAATAAATCAAACCAAATAAGAAAAAAAAAAAAACGGAAAAGCACAGCAGCTACATGGGGAAAATAAAGCAACGCTAGCCATGAATGAACAGCTAAAAGTCAAAAGAAGAAAGAAACATTTAGTAAAGGTCTTTTCTATTATTCATAACGACGCTTTCAACAAGGAATAAAATAAAATATGACAAGGAAACTGAAGTACGAACAGCGCAGATGTGAAAGAAGAGGGGAGGGAGTGAAAGAAGAGTTGCTACAACTAGAAACCGAATGAGCCACGCTTCCCCCTTTCCCTTTCCTACTCGAGCCTCTTGCTCCTGTTTCGACGAGTACCCTCAGCTTGAAACAGCGAGTTTCTATCCTCGAACAGACTCGTCAGCCTTTACATCACTAGTCGATTCGATTGGTTTTGTTTGGCATTTTGTCAAACATCGTGCTTATCGTTTGTCCCTCGATCATTAACCATGCCAAGTTTTTGTTTTGACTATAAACGTTCCTGTACGATGGTGTGTGGGCTTCTTCATGACGAGGGGATATTCATTTATATGCTTATGCGAAAAGTGTCTATTTCCAATAATATATGAAACACCGAATGATAGATATTCAGAGGATCGCATAGTACCCCTAAGATCAAGGATCACCAATTTTGTTGTTATCATAAGTGATGCAGCTATCATTTTATTTGATTTCTTTCAATTTCAATCTATTTCGCGTAAATGAGTCAATTGCAGTTTGGTTCATTCGTTGCATGGACACCTGCCAACTGACAGTCTCAATTTCGAGAAGGAGTATTATGATGGCTTTAACGCCTACATCCGCTCAAAGCTGGCAATTGTGATCATGTCACGTCACTTATCACGTCTTGTCAGTGTGCACGGTTTGTTGGATGTTCTCTTTTTTCAACTTTTTTAAATTTATATTTCAGGAATTTTCCGCAGGAAGTTTTTGAATTTCCAAAAAACCAAAACTTTCAAAATTTCTTTCCACACATAAGTTCCGCACCTAGATGAAAGTACTAATATAAGTTAATTAACCCTAATAGAGTTGATCCTGTTTTGCGCATTCTCCGCAGACCAATACGGAAGCAGCTCTTACCATCCTTAACAGTGGAGCAACTTGAACAATAAGATTCTTAAGATTCGCAGAATCCACAAGTACAACTATGAAAGACAACTTTGCCGGTTATCTCAATTGCGAGAATACGTTAGTCGTTTGAACTGGAAGAAGTCCAACAATTGCATCAGTTCGAAAATAATATTGTGCTGTAACAAAAATAGTGGCTCTCTTCAAGGTAAAAAAATTTTTTTGAGCAACTTTAGTTCAGTAAAGAAATAGTTGCAGTGGAAGATGCAATACCCGTCACTATTGATTACGACTCGTCAACGTCGTGAAAAAAAGTTGACCACTGTTCTCGAGAAGCCTGATGAGTGCAAGCAGAAAATATAGTGCAGTTGTGCTTTGACGTTTGTCGAACTTTTTATTTGCTAAGTGAGTGCTGAGAAGAATGAAATGATCGTAATCTGAGAGTCTAGGCTCTACAGAGGACCTGATAAAATCGCCCGAGCCGGGTTCAGCAGGCAAGCCAGGTCTTCTTGGTAATATGTGACATCATTTCGTTATGCAGAGAGCAAACTTTCTTCAGTTGTGAGGCAATACTTCAGCTTTGATTAAAGTGTTGCAGTTGTTAGTTGTAGACTGCTGTCAAAGTATTGTTGCTTTAGAGCAGTTCATAATGATATCAGCTCATTGAGTACCCGCGAACATCACATTAGGTACTGGTCATCTCTTTTTGGCCCGGGTTTTGGCTGTCCGCAGGCCACTACCCCTTACTTTTCGCCTGTATGGTTCTCAGAGAGATTTCCCGGCCTTAATGACGCCTTTCAATCGGCAGAGGCGACGACTGCGGGAGAGAAGTTATTGATAGGCCGCAGTTTGATTGAAAAGATTTCTCGTCAGTTCGTATAGTATCCATCGACTAAGCTTTTTGTCGTTTCCAGCGTCATGATGAGAGTGCTTGACGGAAGTATGGGAACATTCAAGTGTGTTACCCAACGAACAAGTGATTTCATTTAGATTAACCTTTACTAGATGCTGCAAATTGTCGAAATGGACCTCCGAAAGGCGTCGTGATGGAGGCTGATCGGCGAGATCATAATTTCCCAAGCTGAACAGGGAGGACCAGTGTCACAGCATGTGGCTTTTCTAAAGTACTCCATATCTAAGGCATGACAAATGTTTCGGCGTGCCTGAGTCCCAGTCTGATTTCTTATAAAAGTGCACGATTAGGGTAACTGAATTCTCCTACCACCCTTTAAACAACAGAAGCAATCTTGTGACATCAGAGTGAGCTCAAAGCGTCTATAAGCTCAAAGCGGAACATATCTGTCAGAAACAAAATTTTCGCGACAACCCGGTATATCGTTTGTTTCACTACAAAAAAAAAAGCACATCAGTTGTTCCACATTTGAGAAATTTGATCACTTGTTCTATTTCGAAGTAAAGCATATGTCTCAGTTCAAAGAAACTTTAATAAACTAGCTGATCCAGTTCAAAGCAAGCACATCAAATGTCCCATTTAAAGAAGGCTTATCAGTTATTCCAGTTCAGACAGAACATCAATAATATTTTTTGCACGATATATACTTAGTGCGCCTGCAGATGCTGCCTTTTTCTCTTGCAACCCGGGAATTCTGGCGACTCAGTTGAGCAAATATTTCATCCGTAAGTTCTTCGGCAAACGACTCGGTGATCTTATCTATCCACTCGCCATGTTCGTCAACAAGTTGGTCGCAAAGGTGCGCATTTCTTAGCATTTACCGGTGTGTACAATTTGCCTTGAAAATTTTTATAGGCAGTTACACCAAAAATTCATTCAATTCGCTGCATTTTGCTCGATTCACTCAATAGTTGCCCGAACCTACCCGATAAATTGTCCAAAACAGTAAATTATATAACATCGAACAAATACTGCGCAAAATCGTTGTATCAATAGAATACAACGAATTGAACAAATGACGAAAATGCTACTTATTAATAGGGAATCAACTCGAAAAATGTTTACCTAATATTTTTATTATGCATATGGTAGAGAATATTTCGCATAAAAATTAAACTGGTAATAAAGAGGTCTCGAAATTGCTCTTGATTAACCGATTTAATGAGGGAATAGAACTGCAAGTTCGCTATTTTAGGGCTTTGTGTGAGGAGTGGATGTTGAAAAAAGACGAATAAGAGGAAGAGCAACGAATGCATAATTATGCTCTTTCGAAGAAATTGACGAAGCTATTCGACTACAAATGTTTTCTTATCTGCTAACATAAATAACTTAGGCAACGAATATTTCAGTTTTTTTATTCGTTGATGACTTTTTGATAACGTACAAACGTTGTGAGCGTTTTTACCATTCACATGCGTATTATTCAATCGTTAAGCAGAAAAAACGCACAAAAAATGTCACTGCTGGAAATGACTTATTTTCCTAATCAGCCGGAAGGCAATGAATTTCAACACACTGGAAAAAAAATCCCTTCACCACATCCTTTGTTTGAGAGTAACACCATTTAATATTCCAGGAAACACTCTTGAATAGAAGGAATAAGTGCGACCTAAGCAACTAACATAATTTATCAAGAAACTCTGAAACCTATAATCTGGAAGTCTGCAAATTAAAAAATGAAACCTGCCTACGTAGCAAAAATTTCACCGCGACGTCTAAGTCTAATGTAAACACCATTTCTAGACCACCCACGAAGGAGCGCAGACAACTCTTTCGCTATGCGTGCAAAAGGGGTCGAACAGCACAATGGCAAGTATTTTTCCGACTGTCGACCGGCAAGGAATTCACCTTTGGCAGATGACGTCGAACTAGGAAGACGCCTATTCCAAGAGACCGTGAGATTGGTCGGTCTACGTCAGACGGCTTTACATACACAGCTGAATACGACGAGTTCACCACTGGACGCAGCAGAGTTTTGTGGGACGGGGATGTACGACGATAAGAATCTTTCAAGCGAGGATTCTGCGGAGGATTCGAAATCAGAAAGCGAACAAGATATCGAAAAGAGCAAATTTTTTAAACGCTAAATATGTGAACCCAGAGACTGCGGACATCCTTAAGGCTAAAAATAAATGATAAGTACTATTAGTGCTAGTGTTACTGTTAATATTGCAGGCAAACCTATGAGTTGTGATAAAGCAAATGTGAAAAGTTTGAAGAGCAGTATGAGATGATTCCATATCTGCAGTTACAACCGATATTATAATCGAAGATTTCGCCACTTGTCCGTTTATTGCATATTAAATCGGTGTGCACTAGACCTGCTGCTCGGTAAGTTGCCAACCTGCCAGATTACACATTTCACTGTCTTATTCTCAGAACAAAAGATACTGGCACAAACGGTCAAGTGAATATGACCTCCATTTCTATAAACTCAAAAATTCAGCAACGCTGGCCTATCCGCTTTAACTTATGGTAATGTGAACAGCACTAGACAGATTGAAAAAATTCTCAAAAATATGCGCCCATCTGTGAGCAGAGATCAAAACAGCAGCATCTAACATTTCGACATGTTCACGACATCACAAGATTGTACCACTCAAAAACTTTAAACGATAGGATTAAACGTCCAAATATGCCACTCCCATAATTGCGGCTTATGACCAGCCGAAGAAGCACACAGTTGCCAAACGCATAAATACCGATATATGCTTAAATAAAACGTTTTGTTTACAAAGTGAATCACTCCGCAGGAGTGCTTTCGATCACAGTAGACCAATTGAGGAAGAGCGGAGGGAGTTACGATTACAAATCACTTTGGTTACAAAAATTGCACTAAATAATTTACGATTGCAAAAAAACTACAAGGCACCAAATAAGTCAACACGGAATAGTGAAATCTGTCCAGACTTTAAAACTTGCTTCATTCTAAACCTCAGTCAACCACAACATCATGACAAAACGATACAATAACAGAACCAACAGGAATATGAAAGAATCCATTAGATCAAAAAATGTAGCTAAAGATATCATTATCTCTCTGAAAATTGAAATTTTTTCAGATCATTCTGACTTTAAAAAGTGACGAAATATAATTGCATTGCTCCGTAATGAGTGAGAAAAATCAAATGCCCTTATCTGCAATGAAAAACGATAGCGAGTAGGAGAAAATCTTTTAGCAGTTGCTAGCAAGTCTCTAAAAAGTGTTTTATTCTTTTCGAATAGAAGTTTTGAAAGCCAATTTAAAACCTTCCAAAAAAAAAATTGCATCCAAAAAATTCGCTCCATAACTTCCCAGCCAGTATTTCTTCCAGAAAACATTTTTCATGAACGTTGTTTGGACACCACGCCTAGAGCACATTCTATAAAAATGGTGAAGAACGCGTGTGACTTTGCTAAAACATTCGGATTAAAAACAATACCTCATGTGCTGAAGGACTTCGATAGATGGAAAGAATATATGCTAGTAAGAAACCACACGTCAGGAAAGTCAAAATTCACCTACATTGTGATTACTGCCAAGACGGAACATGAATCTTAACACACCGAAGGAAACAGCACTCGTAAATAAAAAAAACATGCACTATCGAGTCGAGCGATTAATTAAGCCAGCCTTACTTTCCAAGCTTAACTGTGACTTGACTTTTCTTCTAAAGGATAAAATTGCAGGGCGGCCGAGTGGCATATGCTTCTAGCGTAGATTATATTTACTGAAGCTCATCATCGTAGCTTCCTTAGTTTAGCACTTAAAATAAACAGGCAAGCGAGTTTACAGGCAAATGCGCATGGCCCAACGACAACATAAAGAGCTTCCGAGAGAATCTGCATAGGCACTGCAATGCTTTTATGCAAAAAACACGAAAAGTTCGAATATAGAAATGACACAGAAATTGCTAGGCAAAAAAAATGAGAATTTCAATTTCAGAACAGAAACCTAAGATACCTGAATCCAACAGCAGATATCAGTTCGCACTAATCTTTTCAACAACATAACCCAAGAAAACGCATCCACGCTCGTTGACCTTTCTCTTAGAAAACCCGACTGGATTCGTTAGGGATAAAGACTAATGTCGCGGATAATGGCTCTTCTATTGGTTGTTAACTTCGAACTTTTTAGGGCATATCCATCACAGTCACAATGCACACTCTTCCACTGCACTAACCCACAAGACTGCAGTGAGCCACCAAACCTAACACTTAAACTCAAATTTAAAACTGTCACGGCATTGCAAATCAGCAAAATGCACTGCACTCGAACTAGTAGAAAATCGCCTTGCGTAAAATCGAATGAAAATGCCTAAAAAGTGACTTCAGCAAAATTTTGCAATCGGCAGAGGCGATGCCTACGCTTTTGAGTAGGAAGAAAACTCGCAACGACAGCGAAACTGTAATAAATGTCATATGCAAAAAGTTACAAATACATTCCTCTTTCTATCCATAATTTTTGATGATTCTGCAATTGCAAACATATCGATTCGAAAGACCGACTGATGTCCGAGTAGCTAAGCAATGGCGATCCGATGTCCCCTTGCAGCCGCTGAATGGAGGTTTTGTCCTTTCTGTTCAACACGACCGAGCGAATTCGGCGTTGCGCATTCGTTTCACTGTGCCAAGCATTCGCACATGTTTGATGATGAGGATGTAACATTTTCTTCCCACCTCCTACTATAAAGAACAGATAAGGTAATCGGCAGGTTTCATATCGCCAAAGTAACAAGTAAACCTTTTGGGCTATCGATATAGGCTGCAGGGCTCAACATGCTGGTGAATCACATTCCGCTAATCGCCTTTGAGACATCGTCGTCGTCATTAACAAAACACATTACCTAAGAGCCACAGCTTCGAATGCGACCGCCATACACTCCCACAGGAATATTTCATAAACAATCAACTCATACACTTTTCATAGGACGACATGCCAAATAATGTGTCCAAGCATATTCTATGCGAACAGGGTTATCTCTTCAGTATCTTCAGTATGCTAACTCTTCAACATCACCGAGCTAACTCTTCTCTTTCAGTGTTTCCACTTCATCACTGCAAAACGCTTTATTCCAGTTAGTCAAAAAAGACCGATTTGTGAGCTCATCACAAAGTTCTTTTTTTTTGCAGTTACCGATCTCGATAATTTCCTTCTCAGCAATCCATGCAAAGTGGACATTCAATTAGAAAATACATCGAACTTCTTGGATGCTTATGAACAGCAAAATAGCACATTCGATAGTCAACACAAACAATCAAGATGATTCCCACTCTCGCATGACCCGTAAACCATTGCGACGCCATAAAATGGCCCTACCATCTATGCACATCGTGTGAGCTTGCTCATCACCCTTTTCCACTTTTTTTTTTAAATAGAAGCAGCGATTCAAGTTAAACTCATACAAATACGCGGCTCTAGTTTATAACCTTTTTGTGTATCACACTTTGTTGGAAAGGATCCCGTCTCGCATAGTGTTTATAGCGCTACAACATGGTCCGACCTTTCACCACTACCAATACACATATCAACTAAACTCTAAGCAATAAAACGCTTTCAAAGCATATTCTCGCTGAGTAAAGCGAGAAATTATTGCTCTTTGAGAAGCTGCGAAAAAAAAACCTAAAATTTAGAAGGGTTTTTTTCTAAATCTGGACGGCTGCCAAATCAACCTCAAGAGTGAAAGAATGAGATGAAGGTATTCTCACCCTTTCAGGGCTAGCATCACGTTTATTACGAAGAATTGAAAGAGATCTTGGCAGCTGATGACGAACAACTCAAGCAAAATTGGTCCGCCCTTCCCATTCTGGTGAGGCCGAAGACTCAGACTATGGATCCTACTCCGCGCAAAAGTCGGCTCATGATGATCCCGACTACGACAACTTCAAAAGTCAATTCTTTGACTCCTAGTTTTGCGATAGCAAACACCCGACTCCGAGATATCTTTTTGATTTTGCTTTTGATGTTTCATTGCGACTGTAGCATTTCCGATATATGTAAGAAACGCGTTCTCATATCAGAATAGCGAAGTAAACTCATCTTCACTACAGCCCTTTACACTCGATGAAAACTATAGCAACGGAGCGCTGTCGAAAAAATTGCACAATCAGAGCTTCAAAGCGAAGGGGAAGAGCGGGAATTTCTAGCAAACGCATCTCTATTCGAGTAAATTACACAACAAGCCTTCCAAGAATCCAACTTAAACTATGCGTCTTCGTCCATAAGGCATATTCAACGTAGTTTGTCAGAAAAATCTCGAACAACCGAAATAATGAATAACACCATCGCTCGTAACAAAATAAGCGCAGGTACCTTTAGCCATTAATACGTCTCCCTCTCTTTAGCTGATCTGACTACTTTTCCCATGCATGGACCGACTATGGTCGATGTCACAAAAGCACCCCCAGATGTGGTTTCCTTTTCCCTTAGAGCCCTAACCTCAGATTCCGACCGCCATTATCTAAAGAGATGAAGCCATTTTGCACGCCCAAATGAATAACAAAACGATTTTTCGATGCTCTCAATTCTATGACCGCTTGCCTTCTGAGTACTCTCCCCGTGCTTTATACAATCAAATCTCAGATTCGAAGCAGCATATATAGTCTCTAAGGGCGCTACAAGGAACTTCGAATTCCTGTAGATGTACGCATCCAAAAGTAGTTCGATATTCATGTTCGACGCATCGAATACCTCAGCTTCATTGAAAATTTGAGGCCAAACTCCTGCCCCTCCCCTCCTCTCCCCCTCATCGCCCTTGA
This sequence comes from Ascaris suum, assembly GCA_013433145.1. Lineage (NCBI taxonomy): Eukaryota > Metazoa > Nematoda > Chromadorea > Rhabditida > Ascarididae > Ascaris > Ascaris suum. The sequence continues at coordinate 4,382,445 of CM024187.1, forward strand.
CCACATCGTCAAAGTTCGAAAGAAATTGCGTGAGAACTATAAAATGAGTCAGCAAATGCTTCAATAAATACCATTCTTTACTGCTTTTGCTTCAACCCTTTACGACCACATACGTTTAAATTCTTTTCATATGAAAGTTCCCTTTCCTCCTAACTCTCTCTCTCTCTTTCACTCCCCCCCCCCCCCTTCGCCTTTCCTTTTGGAAACAAACTGCGGTTGTTTGCATCTGTGATAACCGTTGTACCGTTCAAGTATCACCTTTAACGTTATCATCTATGGTGATAATCATCGTTGACAGTAATCAGAACATATTAGAGAACAAAACATAAAGTGACCAACAATAAACATCTTTATCGCTGAGTAGCCTCTTGCTTTTATATGCCACGCCTATATCGTCCTATGCCCAAAGACTCGCTGAGTGAAGGTTCATAACGTAACAGAATCTGAATTTTCTGTGGCGATACCTCTGTACTGCCGAATATATCCAATCTATCCAACACCTGGAGCTTAACGGATACTTCCTAGAGCTTCTGTAAACTGCATACATCCCTTACTTGATATCGCATCGCGGTGGTTGTTCGGGTTGCACTTTTTCGAACTTACGGATGAACGCGTTGGATATTTTTTGAAATTCTCGCGCATTGCCTGCGTCAGGCTGTCATAGACGGTGATAATGATATAAATGAACTTTGCACACAACCGAAAGAGTTGCGATTAAACGTTTACGAGTGATGTTGCACATCCATAGAACCAGACACGTGACAAACGAATACTCCACTTTGTCTGAATGCGTCAAGGTGGTATATGTCTTCTGCACAATCTGGCATTCGCCTACACCTATAGGTTTGCTAACGACACGTTCGAAAAGACAGCTTAAAGAAGAATAATGGCATAGGAGAACCAAAACATCGAGAACAATGGCAAGAACTTGGGTTGCAGGTCGACAGTTGCACTCAGATCCTCGACAGTTGCTAATCGCTTGGCGACAAAGCCGGTGCAAATGCGTAAGATACCGGCAAGGACCTACCCTAGCCTATGAATAAATCGGCGATGACGGATTTTCTTAGAAAGCTAGAAACAACGGTCCCCAGCCTACCATGTCTGAAAAGCCTTCGATGGCACCACAGGTCTACAAAATACCAACCTCACGAGAACGCCGCCGGTCCTCGCAGCCACCACTACAAAATACACTCAGTTACTCTTTTAAGACATCATCTTGAACTGGCCGAAATTCGGCCAGCGAAATGATTGATGATGGCAGCATGGTCTGCATCTGTGATGAAAAGCTCAGTGAGCTCACCTCCTGATGATGACGTCGGAGAGTGAATAAGAATGGGAATGACGGATCGAGAATCTTTTAGTTAAAGAACGACCGACAATTTTCCCTGAATAACGTTGAAGGTCTCCAACCAGTAGCTTTCAAACCGCGCCAAGCCTAGTGAACATTAATTTTCAAGCACCATGCAAACGCTGGAAATGTTCCCATGAAATTTCGAAAACCGCGCAGTAAGACCATGCAAAAACCTTGCTTGTGGTGTTCACATCGACATCAAACCACCAGCAGACGTTTGGTGATACGGAGATTCCGGGACATTTCTGAAAAATTTGCCACCTTTCTTCACCAGCGAAGTCGGTCATTTATTACCTCAGAAGTACCGGACCCGACTATTCCAAAGAAACACTCATTTGCATTGCACTGTATATTACTTCAGATGTACTGCTACCATGTTCCTGTATCCTTTTTTGTGACCCCCTCTCAAAAAGCGCTATGGTCTAATGTTTTTAAGGAGGCCCTCGCGAAACGGGCTTCCGCCATGCGAAACGATGAACCATACCCCGCGGAGGCGGGAAGCTTTCTGCCTTCGCGAGGACCTTCACGGATGGTTTGTGTCCCAGACGAGATTTTCTCGCCGTCAGAAGCAAGGCAAGTATGAGGGGAGGGAAAGAGAAAGCAAACTGTGGAACTATGGCAGCACTGGGCTCTTCCTTGAGCACAGTGTGGACTACACACATCTGCATCAACGCTGTGCCGCAGAGCTCCTTGATGCGGCACAAGTGTTTTCGTTCATTCGAGACATGCTTGCATTTCACAGCAGGGGCTTTCGTTATGATTTTTGACTATGTCCATATTATCTCGAAACCATCTAACACAATAAACTATTGTTCCCCTAATGTCATAAGTGCACTACGTTGCCTTTCAGCGTTTCTCATTCCAACACGCTGCACCGCGCAGTTTTTTCGTGTTCCGTGAAATCATGAAGTTTTTCTGCAGCTTGCGACCGCAGAATTCGCGCTTCTAACATTCCTCACAGGGACAACGAAAACCACCACAGCATCCTGAGGGCCAAAGCGGAGGCGAGCGATTCTTGGTCGCGGAGGCTCCGCGGTCGAAAACTCATGCACCGTTCTAATGCCCCCCTCCCCCCCCCCCCCTCCCTCCCAGGGGTGGATGGGGATGAACACCGGATATTAGAGTGGTCTATAAGACAGTACTGCAACATGCAAGTATAAAAATAAAACAAGGATGCCAAGATTTCAAGAAAGCATTATGCGGCAGAAAATGTAATTATTATTTACTATTTAGTCAAAGCGCTGCTTAAAGTGAGGATGACAGACATGCATAGGCAAATTAAACAGCACTACTATAATAAATACATCGAAATATAACAAGCAATGAATTATGTTTTGGTTCCGGAGTGGAATGTAAAACGAACAACAGCAACGCAGCGTTTAAAAGCAGAAACGAAAACGGCTTTGCGATGTTGTGCCATTTGAACAAGGGTCACAAAGGCATCCATTTTGCTATACCACGCACATAGGCTCGCAAGGCATTCGTCACCGACCATGGCGATAGCTCTATGTATTCAATCGGCTTCGCAGCTGCACTATCCAGCACTGGTTCCAACAAATTCCACACATCCGTCGATACTTCATCTATCGATTTCGATGCATCAATCACCTAAACAAGAAAAACCGTTAGCATCGGCACTTTCAAGCATACATGGAATTCACAATAAACACACGATGTACATTATGTGACAGTCCCATAAATTGAAGCAGCAAACGCGCAGCACTTATTTACTGCAAAGAAAAAATTACACGTAGAATTTCTAATAACTGGTGAAGAGTATGAACGATTTCGGAAATTAACATGTGACGGGCAAAAACACCTGCTGTCGAAGCGGAATCCGTTGCATATAGCTGCTTTACATACGGCTGTTTACAGCATTCCACTCTACTCACATCAGTAAGAACAGAATTGAAAATGGAGATGACATTTCTTGCCGAGATTTCCCAAGCCTCCGAAAACAACGCCGTGAAGTTCCTCTTTCCCCATTTATGGGGATTTTTATTTGCTAATTAAAAGCGCATCATTTTGACAACTACTCTAGTAAAATCATCAAAAACCCCATTAGATATAGTGAGAATCTATTTCTCCTGAAGATGGGATTTACTACCAAAAACCCGCCGTCCTTTCAATGTGGTGAAACGACAGTCCATACTTGCCATGCTCTTAATTGGCTGAACTCGGTGCGCATCGGAAAGGTCCTAACAACGAACGGTATAATTTCACTGCAAAAATATTTCAACTACTTGATACCCGAAGCATGCAAGTAGAACACTACAGAACCCGATTATGATGCTATAATGCTAATCAGTACAGTTGTTAGACCGCAACCGCCGCTCATTTTTCGGCGCATTTTGCAAAGAATTGCTGATACTATTTTGAACATGAGTAACGAACTCAACTGTCTGATTTACTGACAAGGTTATTATGTCCATAATTCTAGACTATAGCCTCTGATCAATTACCTATTACTGTTGGGCTGCAAAAACGTGAAACACCATGCCTTCCATATATCCGCATTTTCGCTACCTAGCGTTTGCATAAACTTGTAGACGGTGCATTGATACTCATAAGCCTCAAGCCTTTCATCACCGAAACCACTGCGTTTGCGGGCTTCGTCGGGCAATAAATCGAAATAAAGCACACAGTCCGGCTTTAAAATACCGACATCATGGATCTTAGCCCATTCCAGGCTCACATCCAAACCTGAAACAACACTGCGTTTGCACGTTCCAAGCGCAGTGCATCCACCCTTACTTTTAGATGCATCTTTCAACAAACCCTTATATATAGGTAAATGTTGGACAACGTTTTGCATAAAATAAAGATAAACGGATAGGGAGCACATAAATGTGCAAAAATTGCAAATAAGTGCCCGAAAGTAACCATGAAATAGCGCGGAGACCTGCAACGGTCTTTCGCCTGTTTGTGAGACTGCAGCACAGTGCTTTCAATTTCCCCTTTTGCTATGCATGTATATACACAATAATATTTCATGGCTCAATGCCATTTTGCGGTGGGTGGTCATATAAGCAATTAACCCGTAGGAGCAGAAAAACTACTACCCACTAAAAGAAAAAGCCATCAAGCAATGCGCAGAATTAAACAAAAGTGGGCCTACCTTTTGCGAGGGTGTACGCAATACCGGAGTAGGTATATCGATCCACAATGAGGTGAGTTCCATGCTGAAGCTTATTGCGCATTGTTCCGACAAGTGCTTGTCGGTTAGCTGCGAAAACCAAGTGCGCCTCTCGAGGTTCCATCTCAACATTGCCCTTCAAATACTGGTCAATGAACTTGCCAAGATCAGTCGATCGATCTGCAATTCACTTTATTTCACTTACCTGCGTCTGCATGCCTTCGTAAAAACTAAGTAGTCATTTTCGTCAATTTCATAGAGTTTAGCTGAATTTTATTTGGCCGCAGTGTCTAAGGAAACCTTTGTGTTCACAAGTGGTCTATTACGATCAGGTGAATTTTTGTGATCTCTGTGACCCTGGGACCTTTATTTTGGGTGACAAGTTGTTTCGCTTATACTTGTGTTGATCTCGATGTCGGTCTTTCCCATATGGACTATGACTTGTCTTAGGGGTCACAGCCAAAGACATAAATATGTTGCGGTTTAGCTTTTTGCTTCCTATCATCTCGTGTTGCTCGCTGTTGTTGTTGTTAGTAATAAACGAGCTTCGTTACTTCGGTGGGGCTCTTCACATGCCCGAACGGTCGTAACTGATAATCGGGATGAGATTTAATTGTCAACTGCTTTGCCATATTGTTTTCCTTTGTCTTTAATTGTTCGCATGTTTTCCTTCACACTCCTTTCAGCACATTTTAGCTATGTGACCCCTCCTGCAACATTCAAATGACCTCGCCTTTTGAAAGTTACGTTCCTTAGCAAAATGAGCCACTTTGCCACAACAATGGCACGTCTCTTTAAACTGTTCTCTCTTCTGTGCCTGAACTTTGTGCACTTCATGAGGGACTACCTCTCCCTCAACAGTGTTCTGAACCTCCTCCTCAATTCCGAGTAGGCTCACTGCCTCGTTTAGGTTATCACTGCCTCTAACAAGGCTTTTTTACGCGTTCATTGCGTATAACACTTATGAACTGCAAAGTCAGGGTCGCTTTTCTCTTGAAGGAGTCAAAATTGCATTATGCTGCATTTTAATTGTTTTATTTGAAGAACTTTGAACGTTCACGAGACAGAACAATCCGACTTCGAAACAAATCTCGGTTTTGATATGGACACCATTGTATTTAAGGTCATAAAGCGTCTCTGGCAGACATATTCCTCTCAAATCCTCAAACGCTGTTGGCCATAATAGATGCGACCAGACAACATCGTCTGAAGCTATTCTGAACCACAAAGTTCACGTTTCCAAGTGACTTCTGAACTGAAGAAACCATGTGTCCCGTAGATCAAATGTTCTGTGTGCATTTATTGGTGCACTCACCACAGGTGTTGATTCTCTGCCAGTCATATCAGCTTCCAGCAAACTTCCTCTAACAAGGTGCCACCACGCGCAGCACGACAGTGCTCTCCTTACCCCCTTCCGCCTCTCATCCGCGCCCACCCACTTCCCCCCTCTTTTAAATGCACAAGAATAAAAGAGTTACGAAGTAAACTTCGTAATTTACACCATGTCCTCGATTCTGCACGAGTTCAAAATCCTTACGTAACGGCCAAAACGACCAAAAGAACACATGGCTATCGATCCTGATCGCCAACTGACGACTGAGGCGTACTCGAACGGTCACAACTGGCAATCAGGTGAGACCCTCACGGTGGGACTCAGGCTAGCTACAGTACAACGTATCAATGCGCAACCATGTAAAATGAAAGCTTCTAAAGAAGAGGACAGCACGAGCCCCTCTAAACATTCTCCAAGTCCCTCATCCTCATTTCGCCGTCTTTTCCATTGTGTGCCTTAGTAACTGATCCCTAAAGGCAAGGCAACCGCCTGTGCAACCGATGTTACCAAGCAAGCCATTTCCATATCACCACACTCTCCTCTCCACTAAGCAAAACAACTCGTGTTCTGGATGCTGCCTTTTTTCTAGTTTATCAGTACCACTGGAAAAATTCATGAGTCTACTTTGCTGATGACATTCTACCAGCCTTACTTATTTGAAATTTCCGTGGCACTGCGACGTTTGCAACACATGAAGATGTTTAGTCTAACCGCATAACAACTTCGTAAGCGTAATGTAAGCGTTACGAAAAACTGTTTCGACATACGACTCCCATATTAAGTTCCCATATTAAGCTGGTGTGGCATATTGCGATGGACCATCTTGAAGCTCGGAAATCGCCCGCAGGGCACACGCAGCAAACATCAAATGGGTAAATGGCTAACCGCGCAAAGCGCAGACTTTTTACGAAAGTCGCAATCACTTTAAAGTAATACGTCGCATGAATCGTTGGAGGTCACCTGAAATGAGCTATTAGCAACGGTCGCGTCAGACATAAAGCTGATTTAATTTCCACTACACGCTTTCTGAACTAATTAAAACAAGCTGCAAAGATGCCCCATGTGTTCTCAAAATTCTGCCCCATCAGTGTCTTGCTTATTATTTTACAGCACGATCTGCGCAGGACTTGCGTTTTCCTCCCACCTAAGATAATCCAAGTCTATCCAATGCTACAATACAGCGCCCTGGGTGGTCTACATTGTGAAATTTAGTACACCTTAGGGATTTTTTAGGGTGCTAGTTATAAACGGGGTAGAAAATTGGGAAAACTCACCAGGAAAAGATATCAACTCGGCACGCTCACCACGCGCTTGAATTCTTCCAACCATCCTCTGCGCTTGTGTGCTCTTCCCAGCACGATCGCACCCTTCGAATACGATTAAGGCACCTCGCTTGACCATACTGATGAACAACACTTCTGGAAGTTACAACGCTCGAATAAGCTCACTCAGCGAGCTGTTAGAAGCCACAGCAACGCCAGGGAACAACGATATTATTCTCAGTGCAGTCACGCCAAACGCATGTCCCCACCTCTGGGACACCCCTAGGTGAAAGTTCGGTCTTGTCCAACTCCAGTGTTGCCCAACCTCACAATTACTCTCGTACCCTCACCCCACGAAGACGGCCGTTCCTTCGACACAAACCACGTCCTACGCAGATAAGCGAAAAATAATAACCATTACTTTCATATAAGTAAGACGACATTTTCCATAGGAATTTGTTTCATTTCACTTGCAAAAAAGGTTTTCATTTCACTTATTCAGTGCTCCGAGATTTTATCCACAGATGACAGCTCCGTCCTGACTAAAAAAAAAAACACCTAGCGTAACTCGAATGTTCAAAAAATGCTGCACTTAAAGCGTAAAGATAGGAGTGAAAAGGTTCAGACAACATGGTTGGAATTCCAGCAGCACGACGATTTACACATGCGGCCAAGAAAAACGCACCAAACTATTTCCTTTAAATGCAACGCATGCAGTCATCCTGGACAACTGAGGTGAATTGAACCTTACGTATTAATCCTGTGAACAGAACTGAAGCATGGTTTTAGTTTTGTGAGCGCTGAAGTGAAGGAAAGAACCTAATATATACAATATCCAATATTAACAGAAGAATAACAATTCTTCCAGGCTTTATTCGGAAGAAATAAAACTGCACATACAAGAACGGTTCGGCACTATGGCGAGCGCAGACCTCTGCAAAACCTTTGCGTTGAAAGTGGCACCGTTTTTTGGTCAAACTTAACCACTTTGAACATATAATTTTTTGAACCTCTACGCTTTATCCGAAGCTCTTGCGCGCACGACTCTAGACTTCGCAATTATCACTATGCTTCCAGCACTTTGCTATACGTCAATGACTTGACGTGTAACAGACACACTTCACCGAATGGCTTGCATGACGAAGCAATCTTAGAGTCTCCTCTTATACTGCAGCCAGAAGGAAAAGCATTTGCAGCAACGAATCAATCCACAATGAACAAAACATCACGGTGATTTTCCTATCTCTACACTAAAAGCCATCTAGCCTCTTGTATCTTCACTCATTCATCTCACCAAACTTATACAGTATATGTGAATTACTAGAATAGTGAGATATTGTTAGAAAATAAAGCAAATAATATGTAACCAGTATAGTAACTAAAAGATAAAAAAGTAAGAAATAAGTGAATCAATAGAATGAAAATAAGGTTAATGCTAATAAGGTACACGCATCTATTCGTTAACATACATCAACTCGAACTCAAACCAAACAATGCTGCAATGCATTTTTAGCATCAACATCGCTCTAAGGCGTGCGCACCCACAAAACGTAGCATCAGATAACATTTCAGACTTCGTAATTCTCGTTCAATATTTCAAAAATTCTTTTAAGAACAACTGCAACAGTACGAATGACAAGGAGCTAAAAATGCACATAAAGCAACTCCACAGCGCTACACCCTATCAGCCTGATAAAACTGTAGTGGTCGACCACTAAAAGTGATTTTTAGGATCCTTCCAAAGATCGGAGTTGCCAAATGTTTTCACATGTTGGCAAACTTGCATAGTAATGGTCAAGTTGCACACACTAACTTGCGCCGAGGACTTCAAATGGCCCAAACAAAGCAAGTAAAGATGCGAAAACACCAGACCAGATGCCTTACTATCCGTGTTATCTGCAGGTGCAAGTAAAACATTCAAAACTACTCAATACGCAACAAAGATGACGCGTTGTGAAACGTTTGCTGAAATCGGGCACAGCGCGATGGTCCCAACAGCATGACTCTAACGGGCCCGTGGACACAGTGCGTCGAGACAACATATTTTCGTTGTCATGATTATCGCGTCTCGGGGAACGAATATCAGCTGCACGAACATCCTACATTTAGGCATTGAGCCATTAGATTTAGGGCACAGATAGTGTGTCTTGCTGAGACAATCAACAAAACTTCTTTCATATGCAAAAATATAGCACAAAAACACATCTATTCAGCGTTTATTGTACAACTATAATCGCAAGACGGCAACGAAAACCTCTTGAAATACAAAAATCCGAATAATATCAAAACTACGCACACCATCGCGCGATCACACCGCACCGCTCGATTACCAGTGGTACATCGTCTTCTGGAAGTCCCAATAGCGATGGCATTTCACTAGCCAGTTCAGGAACGAGTAGATAAACACAAAACGGAACATCGTCTTGATCTGCAGGCAAGTGTGTCATTTAATTACTTTTTCTGTGAGAGTAAAACAAAAAAGGCAACGTTCAACACTTCTTGAAGTTGCTGAATGTTTCTAGTCGTTTTGCCTTTCGAGGCTAACAAAAATCGACATCAAAATCAAAATCAAAAGCAACAAATTGACTCAAGCAGTTAACTTACGGTATTGTTAAAGACCGGTCCCGAGTAGTATAGATTATGAACCCGCCAAACGTTCCGCACGAATTCGTTGTAGAACGCTGAAGGAGTTTTCTCTCTTCGCCCAACCCAAGCTCTCAAATTGCAAAGCTTCACATCGAGCAACTTTGTGTCCGCTAAAAATCGCACAGTTTGTAATCCATAAACGGATATGAAAACCAAACTGTTTTGACGCTCTAATAAACGTCATCATAATGCCACCTGCTCAACAAAGTGAAGTCTCATTCACGGGACCGTAAGGGTAAGTGTCCACTCTTTCAGGTTTTAGCAAGTCCCCGTTTAATTTCCCAAGACACACCGATTCTGTTCCTATATAGACCCCACTCGAGGGATCACGAAGCATCGCTCATCGAGGAACGGTAGGAGTAAGTCCGCCATGTCCCCAATTGGAAATCGTTGCACTCCTATACGGACTTATCTCCAACCACGTCAATCTTCCACAGATTTCAGTTCACATGCCTCATTCACTTCTCACTTGCATTCTATTCCTTTACTGGCTTCACTGCTCCATTAGTGCATCTAGTAAAGTTATTCAAGAACTGTTTAAATTTGCATGCCGCAAAAAAAGTCGGGCAGAAAGGTGCAACCAACGAAAAAAGAAGACCTCGCAAGAGTGAAAAAGAAAACACTAAAACGCTCACCTATACGTGAAAACAAAGGTAGATGCAGCACTCAAACTGTTGCAAACAATTATTGAGAACTCACGACTGGAAGTAATCCAATCAATGGGCCCTGGGCTGAGAACGTCGGAAATGTCTGAGCCCGAAATCGAAAGTAATCTTTAAATTTAAATTTTGCACCATTCGTCAGCAGATGCAGGAAGCAGGCGACACTCAACAGAATATTAGAAGGGGAGTTAGGAGGTGAGGTTGATGGGGGAGAGGGCAGTAGCGTACTGCACTTACGATTTAAAGACATGCCATGGAATATTTTGGATATACTATGGGTTCTTCGTCGAAAAACTTTCACGGGGAAGAAAATTTCCAAAAGAGAGCACAGCCCCTATAAAGAAGAGTGGAACTCCATGCATTCGAGTGAGGAAATAGATGTAGCTCGAATTTTGAGGGTTTCGATAAGAAAACAAACTAAAAATGATCACTTCCACTCACCTTCGAACGATCTCAATGCGATTTATGCCCACGTTTTATCGGCCAAGAACCAAGGAGTTAGGTGTAACTCCAGCCAAGAGAACAACCTCCGAAAAGGGCCACGCATGCAACAAGTTATCGAATATTGCCTCACTTAACGACGTCAGGTTTTGCTCAATAAAAAGAGCCTATTGTGGTGGTGCAAAATAACATCGATTAAGGGGAAAATTCGTTGCCTGACCGCCTCACCTCGTAAACAGAGCCCTCTCGTGTTCATGACTGTGAACTTAATTTCACGCATTTGCACAACAACTCAAACTTCATTGTTAAAAGAACTATAAGCAAAAGACTGCCACTGATAATGGAATCAGGAGACATACGCTTGCCGTAATACCGCCCAATGGCAGTAAGGTCCATGCACGCGTTTATTCCAACGCTTATCAAGAAGTCCGATGTTCGTTCGGCTCAGCACTCGATTATAAAAGTAAACTCCGAGGCGCTCGAAGGCACGCGAGATGGGGATGAAGATGAGGTCCGGAACCCAAGGGGTTAATTTCGTACCTGGAGGTGGTGGACGAAACATCCTTCCTAAAAAAAGAAAAAAAAACAAAAATATTTCAAAGTCAAACATCGCGGTTAAATTTTTACGCGACGGATATACATAAATATCAACAACAATATCAGATCTAGGGGAAAAAAGGCTGGCAAACTGAATAACTCTTTAAGTGTGTTGCATAGACACTTCTCTTTTTTCGTAATCTTACTGCTCTGTCGGTTTCCTTTGCTCCTTTTTAATGTGGATACTTTGCACTGAGTACCTTGAGGTACTATGCTGAGAAAATTTCCCAAAAGCGAAATAATTTGCGCTAAGAACGCATAACAATTTAAGTGCGAAGAATAGCTGTCAAATAACATATAAACTTCCAAAAACTAGTTGTATAGGTAGTAGTAGATTGTTCGTTCGTAATAGAATAAGGAAAACTGCTCTGAATGAGCAGAACAGATCGATACAGAAACAAAAAAGCAAATAAAAGGAAGCACTCGAAAATACCGGTATAAATGTGTTCTAAATTTTAAAGAATGTTCGCTGTTACGATGTGATGAGCGGAAGTAACCGTTTCGCCAACTCTTACGATTTCGCGTCTTCCTCGTTTCACCTCGACAAATATGGCAATGAAAACAACATTATCGGAACTATGGCGTAAAGAAAACTGACTGTTCTATAGGGGTCTTTTAGTGGCACTTTTAGAAAAGGAGACACTCAACGACAACAATATATAACAAACTCTCAAAAAGAGGGGAATAATTTACTGAATGTAACACATTCACGTCAGAAAATGAATGAAAGCCGCCCACATCTGTAAGAATCGTGCTCGTACGAACAACCAACGGTTGACGCAGTCTACGATGCGTGAAAGTGAAAAATTCAGAGCGAAATCCTAAACCACTGGATGAAGTAGCAGCTAATCAAACGCATCGAACCACCAAAAGCATATACACTCACCTTCTTACCTCACCGACCTTTCCAACAATCCCACTAAACAAACTCCCTCCTTCCTCCCCTCCCCTTTATACGTTCCGTGCACTTTGCAATACGACGCAACAATATTACAACCGGAATGCGAACAAAACCACTGAAATGCATAGGGCAGTGTCTTTACTCTATCATCGACTTCGTGCTGAAATTTTTGGAAAAAAGCCAAAGTACAGAACCCGTCCAACCTCTTGTCGTTTTATTTATCTGAACACAATAGCAGTCAAGGTGGGATGTTGAACAAGCTCATAGAGATTAAACATCACATGAGCTCAGACATGCATAATGTTCGATAAAATGAGCCGCAAGTGGGTTGCCGCAAATGAAAGGATGCAAGACGGCTCCATCAGACTAGACGACTTTCCGTCGTGAACAACCTTCTCGACAGACCTGTCTTTGTTGTTGTCATTGAGTTTCGACAGTCTCGATTTTCGACGTCATACCATTAATGGGTAGCCTTGAAAAATGTTATGGCCCAATAAACGGCCCTCTCTAGACACTCTAGCTTGACGACTTATGGTTCTTTGGTAGTAAATCAGGAATATTTGTTAGCAACCATTGAGATAAACGTTTTCGTACCTAGACTTCCGACTTCTCTCCAGGATGTTTCTAAACAGATGCTGAACGTGCATGACCAGCAAACAGTCTAGGGCACCTCAACTCGTCCACATCTGTTACAAATTGTTACAACTATCAAATGATTAGCAATACACCTTTCACACGCTCCAACTTCTCACCTTAATTTTCACAGACACCATTTTAACAGTGCCTCAATCTGCGCAGAACAATCGTCCCAATCTTCCTCGCTCAAAAATATACTCTAAAGTGTCCACAGATTTCTTTTTCCGGGATGTGCTCTGCTTTCTGCTTTTTCTTGTTTGAATATCCTTGATGTTCCGAATAACCTCCACATCCATGCCAGGTATGCTGTCACAGCCCATACTATCACCTTTCGCGAATTATTTAAATTTGGAGATGAATGCGCACAGCACAGTGAACGCATTGCGGCCCCGCAGCATGGATAACAATGGATATGGATGGCACTCAAAAGAAGCAGTTGACGCCATTTTCATGAAAATAACCCACCTTATATCAGTTATCTCACTTCCATATGCGCCTCTTGCCTCTCCCACCCTCCCTCTCCTCACCGCCTCCCAACTCAGCAAACGATTACTGAACACTTTCTCGACAGTTTTGATGTAGAATATTGTCAATCTTCGTTTTTTTTACAACCTCAGGTCGAAGTTCTTATATTCAAACTACAAGCAAGCATCAAAATCGTTCCACTCGCACAGTTTCTCGGAAGGCGTTAGCGGAACCTCCCCTCCCCCGCCCCGTCTCATTACAAGACTTGCAACAACATCAAGCTGAACAGCTCAGATCTAGATGAACAGCTTAGAATATCACAGATTTACATATGCCCTTATACTGTATTGTAGACTTATTAAACTCCCTCAGACATCCTTTTCAAGTCTCTTCCCGGTTTCGTCTCCCTGCATGAGCGTCACATTCAAAGTCCCTAGTTAACTCCTAAACGCCCCATGAGCAGCATCCTAAATTACTTTGAGTTCGAAGTTGTTACCAGTTAGAAAATTCTCCCAGAAAACATTGCAGCAGCAGGAAATTTAGTTGTTTATAGGCACCGTTCTAACGGCTTCGATTCCTATGATGTTTACCGACTTGAACTATTAAGCATTGAAATATTAATCTCGACACTGAAGTCATCGTGCATATGTCCTTTTTGAATGAGTCAACGTGCAACAAAGTGTTGCTCGGCATTCCTGTAACTCAATTAATTAAGGACACATGGAAAAAGGCACTCATCGGAATAAAGTGATGCCAACAATGAGCACGTTAACGTTTTCCTAGCGAATCCTGGGGACCTACCTCTACTTCATGGCACTCTCGCAATACTTCTTCCATTTCATTAACAGGTTCCTCAGCCTTCTTCTTCCAGCACATTTCGTTCCAACTCACAAATGAGAACAACGCCAGCGACCAACGCTGGCAGCATTAACAGCTACCAAAGCTTACATGAAAATGTCCACAACAAAGCAGTAATGCAGAGAGAAGGAGATGCTGCATTCTAGAGTTGAACGTTGACATGCATGACCAACTACCAATAGTAACCATCGCCAAGAACCGCTTGAGACAACCGACGCTGTAAACTGGAAAAAAAAATTTGCACTCCTTATGCGATTATGGCTTAAAATACCAATGAGAGCAGTTTTCGTTCTGTTAGTTCAACCTGCTCTCACTCGTTGATTTCCCGATAAAATTCTATAACGGAAAAGTCAGCAATGGTATAAACTAACGGAAGATATCACCGATGAATTGGTACACAATAGTTCTCGCAATGAAATGCAATGCACAAATTGTTGGAAGAACAAATTTTAATTCCATCAATAAGAAAATTTAAAACAAAATCTCCCTCATAACAACGAATAACAACGTCGATCGCAATAGCTGTTCAAGCTGATCGGCAAAGTTTCTTCTTCAAATGAACAAACAATTCAATTTGCCAAGTTGGCAAGCAAGAGCACTTCTTCTCCGTTAAGAAGTAGCTGAAAAATGAAACTAACTCATGAAGCTAGGGCATATTCTCTATACGACATCGCGTTTACTAAAAAAATAAGTGGTAATCTTAGATATTGCTTACAGCACTGAGGCTCAATTTCGGATATTCAGTGAGGACCATAAGAGGCGAAAAAAGTTTGATGAACAGCCAATTTATAATAAAAGTCATCTGAATTGAGACTACATACTGTTCAGAGCAAATTTCCATCGAAAGTACACGACCGAAGATATCAGAAAGCACTCAGAATCATGCACCACATAACATCGAAGCGGCCGGTACTACAAACTCCGAAAAGGAACAGCGCTATAACAAAACATGCTTCGTTAAGGACATTCTGCAAGCGATATTTGCTGCTTTATATCGCATATGTGATGACTGAAACCTCAGTCGTCCTCCATTATCACGTTTTTTTTCTGGGGGGGGGGGGGAAAAAAAAAACTAAGCCAATCTTATTCTCTAATCTTCAATGAATTCCACTAACAAAGCGAGAACAACGAGTAAAAAATTATGGCGCAAAACGTCTTCCGACAATTCCATGTCCCTCCTACGTCGAAAAGCTAGAACTTAATAATTCCCTTCTAAAGATGCATAACACATAAATCATGCGATAGTACACCGCAGTGATGCACAAACAACAGTTGCTGAGCGAAGGGATGGCATGTATTACAGCACAAATCTGATCAAGCGATATCAGCAAATATGTAAAAATTTTCAAGCGAAATGGTCACACATACTTTCTTCGGGAGAAATTTCTGCAAAATGCCCGGCTTTAATTAATTAATTTTTTTTGAGCCATTGACGAGGAAATGCGAAGTGTTTTCAATGTGTGTCGAGCGCTTCAAACTATTCACTTCAAATCGAAGACAAACCTCTCCATTTCAGAATAATGGCTACCGAATAGTTTCCTCACAACACATTTCGTGGGGGAGGGCTCAACTTATTCCATTCTTTAGTTCAACATTCCGTTTTTCATTACGTAAAACTGAAGTCAAGTGATACCGGTTCGGAAGCCATCACAATGACAGCGCAACATCCATCGAAAAACGACAAATTCACAAAATCGCAACATTTCAACAGCAATCAAGTCTTCTCCATTCGCCCTGCATCCAGAACATCATTTAGTCGGTCATAATAAATAAGCAGCAACAGAAATACCCAGGCTTGATCAACTGCTGATGAAGATACCTGACGGCTCCCCACCACCCCATATTAAATTCCTTTCCATCAACTTTGTACCCCATACAATTGCTTCCCTTCTTTAAAATAAGATCACCAGAAATATGTTAACTGGGTTTTTTCGACAGGTAATAGAAGTAGGGTACCGGAAAGACCCTTAAAATAGAAAGGCAGCCAAGCACATTTGGCTGTGTAAAATGGAATAAAATACTCTTGGCGTGAAAATGTTTCGGCCTCGAGCGCTGACGTTTTTAAACCGACCTCCAGTGGACCACGACCACTATGTTGAATTATGCCGCTGAGTATGTTTGCGAATTATGTCATAGAAAGATATTATACCTCAACAAAAGGTATCTCTTTTTCAAAACCATCTCTTTACACAACCTCTATTCAAAAGATCCCTTGAGCTGTTCTGATTACTTGTGATATCAATAAACCGACTAAACCTATTCGCATCCATCAAACAAACTCGGCGATACGGCCTGTAAGTAATTCCTCCGACAACTGTCGAATTGAATTTCGACTCTTTCTCGACGTCTGACTGCACAGGATATTGGAAATAATCGAAACCGCCGCCATCAGACTGCAATCAAAAGAAATGAAACATCGTACAGCAACAAACTGTCTATCTACTTTTATTCCTCATACTTTTATCTGCATGAGACGACGGCAACAAGCGTCGGAATAACAACCAGAAGCGTCGTCTAATAAAAGCTAAACAACTTTTTAAGCTGATACGCTCAGAAACTGCAGCATATTTCTACTTATTTGCGCAAATAAATGTTTAAAAAAAGGGTGAATATGAAAGTCTGAAGGGGCGCGACCGCTATTTTATTCGCGATCCTCTAGATATAGTCGAAGCCATTGAAGAGCGGGGAAGAAGCTTGGAGGGGAGACAATTTTTACTGCCACAAATTCCAGCCCAGGAACACCTGCGGTTAGGGAAGGGCCCTTTGAGCGTATTCCAAATCAGTTTTGCGACCTTCTAAAAACCATAAAACGTAGAAGCTTAGGACCCCTCCGCAACACATCAATCATCGAGACGTGCGTATAGATATGTTCATTTATGGGAGGCACCCCCCTCTCTCTACCAATCCAATAGAAAGTTGTGAGTTGAAGAAACTAGACATTATATAAAAAGCAGAGGAAGAAATTCTTCCACTTTCTTCAAATGTTAAAAAACACAATTGTTTTCGGTTGAGCGTCAAGCAGCTTATCTCAAGGCATCGATTCTCCTTCTCTCTCTCTTTCTCTGGAGCATACGACTCCATTAATAAGTAGTTACCAGTCTAGGCAAAGTAAGTACTGTAACCACTACACTTCCTCACGGATACCTCGACAAAGTCTGCGCTGTAAAGGATCTCCTCTTCGGGATTATCGAATATCACATCGGCATTATTAAGTGCAGCAGCAGCAGCACGTTTCTTGGCCGCTTTGCCTTTCTTTTCTTGCTTCCTCCCGTATCTCGTCCTAGCTGTTGTTTAGCGACATCAGCAATACGAATCTTCTGGATCGTGATCACCACATCAAAGCGATATCGGGTACCACTCGCCGCAATATCACTTCTGGAAAACTTTACGACTCCACACAACGAAATATTACTGTTATTGATTAAACGACTAAGCTAACTAAAGAGAAACTGGCAAGCTTAAAGTAATGTGCATTCAATGATGCTCACTGATAACTGTCGAAGAACAAAATTTTAACCGCTTGTCGTAAAAACGGTAATAAATTTCTCCAGGAACTTGGCGACGCAAGCCATTCACGAATGTCACGCATCTTAATTTATATCTGGTGCTGTAACTTGAATAGCATCTGTCGTGCGGATAGCTCCTGCACCAAGTAACCAGATTTTACATTAAACCTCTCCACTGTGCAACAGTCCCCAATACTGCGTTAATATCTTGGACGGTAAGCACATGATGCAGTATCAAATAATAAATCGGATTCATATTACCCCTCCCAGTAGAACAACTGTTAAAAACTCCGCGTGCCGATGTGAGTGGCAAGCGTAGCCAATTAAACGAGAAAAACGGTTAGGCTTAACGACTCGTTCCTTTGGTGAGTTTGCAAAAATTGAACTTTGGTGAGTAAATTGAAAATTGCAATAATCGCCTGAGTGCAAACTACTAAAAAGGTCACCAACTTGAGGGAGTCGAAAGCAGGAGCTGCGATCGACGTTGGGAAGTGTAACATGCGCTCATTAATAAGTAGACCAACGCGTGTGTCTCCACTGCACGAGGACAATTTCTCTAGCCGCGATATAATATTTTCATTTGGCGCATACTTCGCTGCCCGAGCCTTTAGTAGATTCCAAATATCGCTTTCAAATTTCTGAAATACAGAGGATTTGTAAATAATAGCAAAAAGAAGATAAAACAAGATATACGCTATGAACTTGATGACAACGTTCTTTTCACTACTTCCGTCAATAATACGTGTGCGACGAATAGTGAAATACACAGCCTGCAAATAATGCTCTATATTTTTGAGCATACAGTGAAGCATAATAAGCATACACGGTGTGCAGTAAGTTCTCTTGCATTAGCAGATGTAGCCATGCAACCGTTTTATTAACTCTATAAGAAAAAGAAAACCAGAAAGATGCACGACTAATGTTCAAAATAGCGCTGGTAACGTGCCTTAATTTAGAAACACTCACGGCAGCATCTGCAAAGAGTGCGGAAAAAAGGATCTACCGGTTCGGACCGCAACAAACCTAACGGCATTCCGCACAAACACAAATGGGTCGGTAAGGTAAAAGAACATTCAACACACCAACCGTTTCACAACATCAAACGGACCTTAGGATTAAGCAGAATGGTCACTCGTGTAGTGAGCAATGTCAACGAGCAAACTAGCGGTGAACAGCACTTGTATTCCTAGATGGGCGTTTGAAATGATGGAACGTTGAAGATTGCAAAGGTTTTTTAGAATGGGATTGGTTGCAAACTAAATCTTCCGTTCAAAAGCGATGACAAGAATAAAAGAGCATCTAAAGATCGACAAAAATCGTTCAAGCAGACTCTCAAAGCGCTAAGCAACCACTGCATAAGAGTAATAAACTAGATAGCAATCAAGACAGAAAATAAAAACATAGATGTGGCAAAGAAGTACCATTTTGTCCCGAATGAAACCTCCCCAAATTTCGAGGGGAAAGTATCTCTTGCGTCGTCTCCCTTTCTCTAATAATTGCCCCTTCTTCCTAGAATAACTCGAAAAAAAGGACTGCTTTCATAACTTTAAACCATTACATGCTAATGAAGCAGTCTGCCAAATTTTGGAGAAAATATAAGCACTATGTCCCTTCAATAAACGCCCCACTCCTAACATTATGGGAAATTTATTTCTCGAGATTTTTTATTCTAAGCAATAAAAGTATTACACACTGAACTATGAAGGCAATATCGTGCAAAAAAGAACCTTTGTGTTGCCAAGTTCAATCAAAGAAAACGATTCCAAAAACAATATTTTCATTGTCCTCGTCGATATAGTCGTCAGCCGGCTGCAGCAAAGATCTAATGAGCCAAATAACTCCAAATTAGCCCGTTCTAACAATTTGGAGAACGAATGCAATAACTTCCTTTCCTACCAGTTACTCCCAGTTTAACAAAAATCATCGTTAAACATAAATTCGTACAGTGAGACATAAAACCTTCCCTTAAAATATTAAAAAATTGTGCTCAACGCATTCATAGGATATACTTGACAATCGCAATTTCAAAACGTTAGCTCAGACCTTGCTACACGATGTATACATACTTGCAACGGCTGAACAGTTCCTGCAGATTATCGTCGCTAATAAAACAAAAAATTCATATTTTAAACGCCTAGGCACAATGCCTGTCGTCTACTCTTCACACATAGAGCAAAAATAATCGCAGTTCCCTCTTTTCATATTGGAAACTATCGATGATTATCGGATGAGAAAAATCTGCTGGAAATTCTACCCTCTGAAAAGAAAACAAAAATAAGTGAAATGAGAGATTACACGGAAGGAAATGAGAGAAAAAGACGAAGAAATGATTACACGAAAAATGCAGCCAAATGGAGATTGCCGAATGAGTGCGCTCGCCATATCGTTCACGTCAACATCGGTTTCTCAAGAAGATCTTCAATAAGCAGTAATAATCGAAAGTTCACAGAGAAACTTTTTGAAGAGTCACCACAATTGATGAAAGCTTTAAGGTACCCCAACATGAGAATCGGCCCATTGCTGCAATAATCCTCAAGAATTCTTAATTCCTTCCTTTGCAATCCGATACAGCAGCAATATTCCTTTATTTCCCGAGAATGAAAAGATACGGTCCACTGTAATAGCTAATATAATGGATCTGTTCTTGGCTCATTCTGCAAAAGCTCACTTTCATTTCACCCTATCGTTATGTCCTTAAGCTTCTTCATCTTTTGCAGCAAATGGATACTCGTCAATCCCGTTACGGCAAGTGGAGTGTTAATAATCCGACGGATCTATTGCACTCACAAATTTCAAAAAAAAACGTACGAAGAGCGGGCTTAAGCAGAAACAGGCTAAGCCGTTTGCACATTTCAAAACGGATGCATATTAAACATAAAGTGGATGGAGACGCATATTTAAGAAAAATCAGCGTGAATTAGACAGTCGAAAGAACCTTCATCTTCTTCTTGTTAAAATGCTTTTGCGTTTCAAACTTGGCATTAATTTTGCAGGCTCAATATCGATAGGTAAGGCAATGGAAGAGCAAGAAGGGATCTCTCCAAAACGCGCTATTGTTCTTTTGATCAAGAAACATGACGACTTTCCTTCCCACTTTTTGCAAGCGCACAGTGAAGATCACTTACGATCATACCTGCGTTAGCATATCAACAATGCCAGTTTTATCGCTATCGTTCAAAGGGAACGCTTCGAAGTCGAAAAAACACCTGCTCGACACCGTCAACATCGTCCCTCATGAGGTCGTCTTCGATTCCTCTGTATCCTAAGCGAGCGTATTTTTGAACGACATGAAAGAGCCAAGTGGCACCCAAACCTCAACAGAGAGAAGCAGGCGGCAAGCCATTTCAAGAGAGAAGTGGAGCACTTCGATAAACTTTAGCATTAAATGAGGGCCAACAAGACTGCAGGACATGGTTCGACCTTATGTGACTGGAGCTTTGTAAGAGGCGCAGCATCTGAACCTACAGTTTTCATACACTCACATCGTCCTCCTCCGTTTCTCTTCTGTCACAGTCGATGCACGCCTACCGTTTTGGTTGGTTAAGCAGACCTCGACCCTGCCCATCCGCTCTCTCTAAAATGGAAAAAAGAGTATGGGGTTTTCTCGACTTTAAATGAGGGTAATGTGCTCTCGCAGAACATTACATAAGCGGGCTGCTTTTTCGCTTATGTCTGAATCGGATATCGCTAAAGTTCAGGACCGTAAATAATGCTAGAAAAAGAGCACAAACCGACAGCGAATGAGTTCTCTTGTACCCCGCCCATCCACTGCCTAGCGCACCACATTCCGCGGATTAATCAAGGCATTATTCAGCAACGGTTGGTTGACTGAGTTAGTTATCCAACTAAAACAGTGCTGCTAGAAGCGAGGGACGATGGAGCGAGATTTCGGATCATAGTTGGTAGGCGAGGATATAGGGTGGAGAAACTGAATTCCCTTTTCACCAAGATCGCAAGGATTCGGCCGAGACAGGGATGGCGTAAAGCATCGGATAAGGAAATACCTCAGGATCTGAAAAGACACTGGTCCTAATGACTGTTGGAGAAACGTCGAGAAAACTGGTTAAGCGCAGTACCCAAATGGAATTAAAGCACATCCAAGAATACACCTGCAGGATGTCGAGAAGAGCATTCCTTCATTCCAGAGATTCCTCTCTTTCAAGATGTCAGTAGAAAACAATATGAAGGGTGGTAGGAAGGAATGGAGTGGATAGAAAAAAACGGAGTGGCAAGGGAGCCAATAGAAAACGGTTTACAGGAAACGTAGGACAGGACAACTAGTGCTTGGAGCCCAACTCCCTCCCCCTCCCCTTTTCTTCACTCCTGCGGTCAACTCTCCTTCAAAGAAGAGTGGGTAAATGCCCACCAGAATTGAAGAAAAAAAAATTATACGCCGATGTACAGAACGAAAGAACAACAAACCTCGCCTTCCAAGCGCGCAAGTGGCGAATCGTGTTCTTTGCAGTTCGTATCCATTGTCTTCTAAAAAATAAAGTAAAGTACTAACAAAATGCAGCATGGTCTTAAGGCCTGCGCTAAATCCGTTTCCTGTTCAGCGACCGAAGCGGATTCAACCCAGACCCACAGTTTCAGCACCGGCACCTAAGCTCGAAGAAAGGTCCCTACCAATAAGCCAGTATTCTTTGATCGCAACATTACATGATCACGATCCTACGAAAGAAAACATTTGCCGAAGTATAAGAGTTGAAAAAGAAAGCCAAGGGATGTTTTGCATGCAATGAAAGTATGAAGTAGGCAGCTGCCAGGTGTTCATGTGAGGCATGTTAAAGATGAAGAAATAATAGAAAACCACTATCCTTTCACCTTGTATTACATATTTTGAGCTCTTTTTTTGGCATACCATGTGCATAAAACCACCTGCCCCGTACTGAACTCTCTACCGACAGTTCAGTGCACAGTTCCTCATTTAGCAACCGCACAATGCACACCCAACCTTCTAGTTAAATTTATAGGTCCCAGCAGAGCTTTGCAAAGGTGGAGGTGAAGTGTAACAATGAACAAGAGTTCAGAAACAATACTCGCATCATAAAAACTGGACCGCTACTAGAAGAGGTAAAAAACTCTTGCGAAGCAATAGGATTCACAAAGTGAAGGACCACCATGTACACAACTTAAGATGTCAATATCTTTTCGAAAGACGCCAATACCTTCATGTTGACCCATTAAATTCTAAATGGGTTATAGACATCTCGAGGCGGAATGAATCTCCCACTTGGCATCGGTTCGTTCTTAATTTCACACCGATGTGGTGCAAGAAACGAATCTTTTACAGAGGAGCCGCACAAGGATTCAAAACGATGGGCACTACTTCGCATATTTACTGATACATAGTAATTTATGAAACCGGTTGGTCAGTTTAGCGAAAATGAAACATCGCATATTGCAACAGTTCTACTCGCATACCTCGCACGCCCCCACCTCCCCCCCCCCCCCCCTTCCAACCCTTCTAAAACAAAACGTGTTTAGCACAGTAAATATAACATACGCATCAACCACCGAGTCGAAATTGTCGTATCGAAGAAGCTACTGAACGGAAACGAATTATCAACGTGGGGCAGGGCGACCAGCATGCGGTATCAAAGTTTTCGTGGGGAGACTAGAATTTGTTAGTTGAAGGGCCGATTAGTTGGGTGAGCGCGCAAGATGCGTTCTTTCATTCCACCTACGTAAGCAACCAGTTTCATAAGAATAAGCGTTTTGATTGCTCAAATTTTCCTATTCCGATCACTAGCACCTATCTTATACAAAAGAGTACTTTCGCCTGCGAAGTGATCAGTACAAAACGCCCGCAAATTCTTCCGTCTTTATAAGTACACAACTTTTCCTCAAGTCGACCTAGCAAGGTGAAATACGTTGGAGGATGCCAACTCGCAATGTGCAGAATATTGAGCAAATTTTACAATTTAGATTCTATGGCACCGAGTTGAACCTACCGGACAGACAGACGGACAGACAGACACATATAAACACAAAAGAAATGCTGTTGTAAGAGAACAATATGAATATCATCGACACTGTATACTAACAAGGAACCTAGCTGCTTGTAACCTATAAACTTTCCAACAATAATTTCACGAACACGATACTGGCATAGCAATATTGAGGTGAATAGTAGTGACATGAATTGGTGCAAATCCTTCTCTACTCCCTCTGCACATACTCAACTGACGCGTTTGCTGCTTCATAGAATGTACACTAAGTTAAATGCTTAGTTTAATGTCCATAGCGGACATTTGCTCTCCTTTATTGCGCATTTGCTTATAAACAGAAATGCCATAAGTTAAGGAATTGCGTTAGCTTTGTGGAATGCTCTAGTCACTTACATTAATCCGTTCTTTCTTGCTTGCTAGTATCCGAATTGTTAGATATACTTCAGCTAGCTTTACTTTAATATAACATACTAGGCTGAGGTACATTTTCCTATCCGTTATAATAGAGATGAGCCGATGTAAGTGCGCATATAAGCGGAGGGTTTTACACAGTGTTTGGTCTCTATAGCAACATAGGCATCGCTCGTCGATAGAAATCGTTGAGTCACCTCATTTGCAGCTGTTCGCCTTTAAAAATTGCATTTTTGCATTAATTTTTCAACCATCTCCACTGATTTGAATGAATTTTTTTTTCGCTTACCATTCGTATTTGTTTGCTGTTTTGATTTTTTCATTAATTTTTACTGATCCAAGTGAATATTTTTTGCCCATATTTCGTCGCATATCTAAGCAAATAGGTGTTTATTTTAATGTAGTTATTGAAGCGCATTCTTATTGCGGCACGTATTTTATTACTGATGGATCGATTCATTAGTATATGCTTCAATACAGGCACCATTTCCATAGTATTGGCTCGTGAGAAGGGACATTTGAAATTTCAAGCGTGTTTTTATGTGGAAAATGTTCTGTAAGCATCAATAGTGCATTAATGCTCAGTTTTTTTATAGCCATATTTTTTGTGCATCGAGGTTATGTAAGGTAATTGAGAGTACTGAAAGTCGTTAGCTTCAGGTTGTCTTCAAAAGTGTTTCCAAGAGTGCAATAAAATGCAATTCTCCTTTAAATTTTCCAACATTTGCCATGTTTTCGAGTATAAATTGAATAAGTATTTCAATAGTTCATTAATTAACTAGTGTGCTTCATTTATACGTGAAGTTGACACGCTCATCTATTTAATCCTCGAAATGAGCAAACGCTGAAGTTCAACTGTGTTTGTTGTAAATTTTCCCAAACTCCGCATCAACCGTGATGTTTTATGTTCTGGAGCTATTATAGAGGCAGCCATCATTGTCGAAGCAAACATAGATAGAGCAGTCATTTGCGTTTAGATGAATGAGCTCTGCTGTTTATACACACAATGCCACTAATATGCACTGATAACCTTTCTAGCGTCAAGAACAAGCCATTTCCAATTGGCATCTGTGACTTCGTCCATTATTTCAGTGGAAGGCCCTTCGGCGCTTACAGATTCTGTTTTTACTTTATAAGCTTCCACACAATTCCAGGTTGATGTACACGCATCAGAAGCTGCAATCTGAAAGGGACCATACAATAATGCTCAGAGCAGCAGCCGATTCAACAAGCGCTCATCTCTCTCAAGGGGCACTAGTAGGAACAACATCTTTCACTGTTCTACTCAACCGGAAACATATGCTAAAATGAAAGGAATTTGTAATGCTGTTGCATTACTAATTTATGTGCAACGGAATGGGAAGGCATTGGAAAAATTGTCTACAAAAATATCATCAACAGCACGGATCGTCTGAAATATTTCGTTTGAAATTGTACGATTTAGGGATATTTAGTTACATAGTTGGAATGAAATGAGTTCTGCACAAAACAGATAAGGAAGTTAGAAAGTTAGGTAAATTTTCCTTTAGTTTTCTTCTAAAGGGGATTAGCATTACTAAAAAGTTTTCTAAATGCCAATTATTATCCGAAAAATACTTCTTGCAGAGCTACTTAGCTTCATTACAACAGACGAGCAAGGCACTTCAAGATGGGCGTATAGACGTTTTGGATAAGACAGCGAGCAAGAAAGAACAGAAGCGACAAGGCTTTCGTTCGTCCAGCAATGCGACATCCGCCCAAATGTTCGTTCCCCTTATCCATTCGTGTTTATTGCTCGATTAACTGCTAACGTTTAGGGATAGACTGGCTGCTGTGATACTTATTGCCATTAAAAACACCTTCACAAACGTTCGTATATACGATTCTTCAAAAGATCTATCCTCAGGAATACGACAGAAACGAATTTTGTGCGTCCATCGGCGGCCGAGCGACCCCGCGACTCCTTGACGTCGATATCATCAGTGGTCTCCGAACTCTGGCAGCAAAGGAATCGTCAAACTAATGGTATCTTCTCGACTAAACTACGAATACTCAATGTTTCAGACGACAAAAATTTTAAAAGAGCGTGGACGCGAAATTTCTCTTAGAAAGTTTTTTTTAACCGCCCGAAATCTCTGTTTCACTAATTTAAAACAAATCTTCTATCCCTTATGATGTAGGAGAGATAGAACGTTGTTTATTAGTGATGTACTGTGAGAGCAGCTTTGTGACATTCTGATCCAGAGGGTTTCTTGAACACCTCACGTCGGTTCAAACGTATGAATGACTGATTTGGTGTTTTCACATCTCATTGCAGAGAGTAAGCATAACACAGTTTTGTTGTGGTTCTGTAGTTGTGCTGAAATGAGGCATATGCAAGTCCCCTGCAATATAACTGTATTTTGAGTTCAAAAAAAAAAATGAAAGGGTCATCCCATGAAGTTGGAATAAATTTCATTAAAATCATAGTGTAAGACCAATTTTTGCATAATTACAGACACGCCTTTAAAAGAGATCAGGATTCGCGACGCTGAAGAACTTTCAGAAGCTTCGACCGCAGACGAGATTTCACCGTCTCAAAAGTTAGTGCATGATTACTTCTCACGCCTCGTGGATACGTCTGTAAATTCTCATCCCTCTAGTTACCGTTAGAAGGAGTCATTCTATTTTGGAGCCATCTCATATTTTAGCAATCGAAACGCAGTCTATGCTTCTACGTGATGCTCGGAAAACATTTTATATGAAGCTAAATGAAGTGCTCGGAAATTAAATACACCGCGCCATTTCAAGTTGTCACCCAGCGTTATAACTTTGTCAAAGTAGTCTATTCGACTAGCAATCAGGCAAATCAAATGGGTCCAAGATTCTAACTAATCTTAGCCTGTCACACGATGGTCTTTCCGATGTATGCTTACTTTTTTCACTCATTCATATCGTTTAATATTAATTATCCTCCATGCAATTAAACAAATACTTTTAGTAACAATACCGTGGTAAGATGTGAGTGATATGAGGTAACAGTCATCCGTACACAAAATATTCAAACGCTTCGCCGTACTTATTGGATAATTCTCGAGTAATGCTAACCTTTTCATAAAAAGAGCGAATCAATTCATCAGCTCAAATGTCGCATCGAATCACCTGTTAGATCTACTGTCTATTTTACAGAAACTCAAAGAAACGAGAGAATGGAAACGCAGCTGAAGTGCACTCAACAATTTCGGGTTAGTAAGTTAGTCCTTTCAATTACAAGCTCTCTGATGCATTCTGCACTATCCACAGAAATTCCGATCAGAGGACCGGTGCTTTGCCCCCTAGTTACTATAGTCGCTTTACCTTTTGATCTGATTAGAGACGTTTTTGCAAATGAATGCCTTTTTGGTCTGAATTTTGTCCAGTAGTACTGCTTCACTCTCAACGTTATGTGCTAAACGCATCATTATTTTCCACCGTTAAATTCAAATTCGACAGCGAAGTCGATCATTAACGTCTTTTCTAAAATTTCTAAAAAATCTCATGGGTATTTTGCATTTTTCTCTCAGGAAATGAATTACCGTGGAAAATTCATGTTCTGTTTTGCAAGTTTTTGAAGACTGTTTCTGAAGAAGGCCCTTGAAGTTGATGATAGACAAAGAATGGATGCAAAAAATTTCTATTCTCCTACTCAGCCAACTCGCGTTGACTGTTACAGATGCTCGAGAAATTTTTTAAACGAGAAAAGCGGTACTTTTTTCTACAGCATCACCCTACTCCCTAATGCGGCAGCCTGCAACCAGCGGGCAACTGTTTTCAGCGCATCAGAAACAAACAAATATATATATATATATATATAATATATATTATATATATATATATTATTTATATATATATATATATATATATATATATTTATACTATAAATATAATTATATTTACTGTTATATTTATAAGTAATGTTGAGATGGTGACTTCTGCGAGCACTCTATTGCTACATCAGCTATGGAAAAGGAAAAAGAACGTATGCGGGTGGAATACATTAAAGCGAATCAAAAGGGGAAGGAATTCGCAGCAACGCATGCAGTATCACTGGACAAGCTCGAAAGGCGGACTAGTGTCGGCATGACAAGCCAAGCAGACGTTAACGCTACTCAAAAACTTATCGAAGAGTCCATATTCGGCAGCTCTAATTCTGCCAAGGTAAGCTGTTCTCAACATTTGTTCATTTAGTTATGCAGCGTCCACTGCAAAGAACATATATATATATATATATATATATATATATATATATATATATAATATATATATATATATATATAAATATATATATATATATATATAATATATATATATATATATATATATATATATATATATATATATGTATATTTTATATAAAACGATCATAGAAAGTCAATTAACGAAAAAAAAGCATGGATATACGACCGTGGCTACGTACAGACTGCACAAAGGAGATTCAAGGCAGAAAGCATAGAAATGTGGCGCAAAACGATTGTCGCAATAATATAAGCAACGGTAAATCTAAAAGATGATATCTGCAACACACTGAACATCAAAACGATCTATGCATCACATTGAACCGTCAACACAACCTGTTTTTAGAATATTTCTGAAACAAAGTGCTCCGTTATGCACAACATGCTTCAGAGAGAAGCTGTTCAAAACACCGTTCGTGATACACGCTTCCTTGGCTATTAGAAATTCAAATTCACACCGTTTGCAATCAGGAACACCGTCAAAACCTGTGGAGAGCGAGAACTCAAAAAGAATCATGCACTATCTTGGAATAGAGGATCAAGTCGAATTGAAGTCTGCGATATTTCAGTGACTCGTCGAAAATTTTCGTCTGAAGAAATAAGTGGGTTGATATGCGCTTAGGTAGACCTGAGCAAACAGAGTGCGAATAGAATGCTTTTGGTACATCTCCGAGCAGTGCAACGTAAGAAAAGACGTAAGGAAAAAGGAAAACATGTAGTGCACCAGAACAAGCCAACGTATGCAAAGAAAGCTCTACGCTAACGCCCGAGGCATCTGTCCTGCAAGGTACGTAGAATGCGTCTGCAATTCTCAGTGATTTCTTGGCAACAGAGGAAAGTTGCAATGTCGAATGAAAATTAAAATCATTTATACAACCGTGACCACGTACACCATCAACTACAAGGAAAATTCTGCGTACCATGTTTGACGAAGCACCTGTGTCGTTAATTAATATGCATAGCACTATGGCATTATGAGAAACTTTAGGCTACAATAGATTTGAACGCTTTTCAAAACGATCAAGGTCTTTTTGCAATAGAACGAAATCATCTATAGGATCGCCAGCCACCGAAAATATTTTGTTTATCGCTTTGTTCTATACACATTTTTCGTCGCCGAGTAGGTCTCGACAACACTATGTATATAACCCATGAAGCATTGGTATTTTTCATTCAGAGAAAGGGAATCTACGAGAAACAGCTGCTAAGCGGTTTCATTAATCAAAGAGACTGCTTCAGTTCCGATGCATTCCTTCCAGTTCGTGAAAGTTTCTCAAGACACTTTTCGATTTTAAAGCAGATAGCCATTAGTGGAGAAGTCCTCGGCAGCAGAAATGCTGTGGATTGGAATTATTTCATTTGTTAGAAGCATACCAATAATTCTGCTTCCATGAGTAAGCTCACTGACAATAGTGAGAAGCCGGCACGTCAAGAGAAATTTGCTGAGTTGATTTACGAGCAGTCTTTGAAAATTAGAAGAATAAAAGTTTAAAATTTTTCAACTCTCACTGCCTTGCCCATCAAATTCATTTAGTAGCTGGCGGAATCATAAACACTCGTGCTGGGAACGTGATGCAGAGAAATCAAGTGAAAAGAGGTAGCAGCAAAAATATCTGCGTAGCATTGCACAATCGTTCTTTTATGACATCATGCGAATTTCAAAAACTTCGACATACATAGTCACAAGAATCGCCACACCCCTTTCTTATTCACAGCTGCCAGGTGATCGCAACCGAACACTTGGTACTTTGGTTCCTCCACACGCCGATGAGACCGAATCTGAGTAGCATGGAATCTGCAAATGGGGTTTCTATAATTAACACACTATCGAGTGTATCTGTTAATAGAACGTTTAGCTCAGCAAGCATACTGACAATACTCGTGCACTGAAGTGAAAACAACTTAGAGTTCTCCCTAAAGGTTTAGTGCAATATCGGCAGTTTAGATGCTAAAGACGACATTTACTCTTGAGGTTTCTCTGGTCCCGTCCTTGACCTCCTTCTATGCGGTGCTTGTTTTCGCATAAAGTTGCCACGTTTAACAACAACATCGTTAGCCACAATGTATGCCTTGCTCTTATCATGTCAATTATGTAGGGTGAGTGCTACGAATGACACACGTAAATGCTATCAAATTCAGCTTCTCATGACAGTGGCTAAATAACACTTTGATGGGACGACGTCTGCCATTTACATGCAAACCCATCGAAAAAATTGCTTTGGGCGAACCGACAACCATTTCGAAGCACTCGACCACCACCTTGTTGAGTTCCAAGACTAATGTACTGAAGAAAACACGCAGTCTTCGGGTCAATTAAATAAACGTCTCATGCATTTCATCCACCTTTAATATTATAAGCTCTTCGATCACTGCCTCCGTCCGCATATTTGCTTTTGAAACTATCGTTGACAGGAGTAAGTCTCAAAGAAAATAGGACAAAACATTTAGTCGCCCACTCGCAGTCGCAACGGACGATAAAATCCTAAAAGGAAGCTGGAGCAGCACAACATTTCGGACTCGAAAAACTGATATTTTCCGAAAAAAGTGCCTTGGAAATTTGGAAAGAATTCTTCAAAAATATGCCTCAAGGATCGTTTTTTTTCGGGAGGGACATCAAAAAGTATTAACTTAAAAAATAAAAAAGCAGAAGTGGGTTCCCATATTTCTTAGCCGCTTAGAAACACTGATTTGGACAAATAACAGAAAACTCTGCACGAATGATGCAGTGATGATTAAATAAGGAAGGAAATGTGCGGATTTCGGTACTCTCTTCAGGTCTCAAAAGGAAACGTTTATGGCAATGTTTCGGGCCCCCGACTCAAGGAAATAAGGAAATCGATAGATATCTCCCTAAATTCATCCTCATACGCTTACGATTTCGACAGTGACACTTCTTTGGATACGCTGTTAACAATAAATTCGAAGATGACGCCGAAGACGATGCGAACAATTTCACCTCCTAAAGACGTGAGTGTCACTTCTACCTAAAAGAAAAATCTATGGGGCACCTAAACTTTTACTTTAAAACTAAGGTTCCTGCACACAAATCGTTCTTTGTCTAAGGTGTAGAATTTGCCGTAGCAGTGTGGATATACCTCCAAGTACTTCGGAATGGCGAATTATCGCTCTTTTAAGCTGCAGATTCTTGGTAGTCGACCTTTAGTGCAAACTCGCTGACTCACGATAGAAGGTTCGGCGTTTCTACAGAGTAATGAAACGAAGCGATGAATTCTGAGGAATGCGCATTTCGAATCACTACTGAAACGTTAGGCATATGAGGCACACGTTTTCTAACGTTATGTTTACATGACGATGCAGAACTAGTCCATGAGGTGGTGCGGGGAGAGCTGCGAGAAAGGCTGAGGAAGAGGTAGAGCAGTAGAAAGAGAAATTATTTTTCCACCTGAACGTTGTATTCTATTTAAATGCTATAATCTAAAAGAATATTAACCTACAAATTGTTTCAATGATCGCACTAGATACTAATTCGATGTCCTTAACAACTTCTCTAAAGCATTAAAGATGAGTCACATATCGAGAGAAAACACAATCAGTGTTGGCGGATATCATCTTTTTATAGTATTTGAAGATAAGCTGAAGTAGAATTTTGTATAGACAGTTTCCTCCACTCTTGTGCCAACAACTTACTGGCGCTGAAACTTCTCCAAAAAAGTTTCCATATTTGAAGCTTTTCGCTTGTTTGCTAAAACGCAACAACTATTGCCACTTCATAAACCTTTCAGGAAGGAGCAAAAATGATGCCCTTTACGAATAAGCAATCGCCGTTTACAATTACAAAAACCGTGCACAGCGGTTCATCAAGTGGTGCCGACAGCATACTAGATGAAATCGAGTCGATTCCTGAAGAAATACCCCTCATCGAGAACATCGATTCATGTAGTGGAAACTCACCCAGCTCAATGAAATCTGAGATCACTGCTGCCATTCCAGAGTCAGGCATCTTGAAAAATGAACAAGGTGGCTCCACTTCTAGGTCTTTGAAAGTGACGGCAAGGAAACAGAAAACGGGTAAGCAACAAACTTCTCAAGAAGAAACCGAGAAGGCAGCATCATCTGTGAGTGAAAGTACCTCTTCCACAAAAAGGAAACTCCTTTCAAAAGAATCCTTTAAAAATCACGATTATTCGACAGCTGAAAGTTCGGACTCCACATCAGCTTCTACCTCCAGCTTCGGCTCGGCGTCAGCTGTGGACAATTTGAAGTCTGTGCACTCAAATTCAGATAGTGAAGGAAGCAAATCGAAGACATCCGTGTCTGCAAGCGCTTTTGGCAGTATCCGAAGCAGAAGCCTTTCAAAGACATCACTTGAAACCGTAAACACTGAGAAGACTGGGACAGGAAGAGAGCAATTTCCCACAGCAAGGCCGGATCAAAATCGTTCTGTTGCAAACCGATCAGAAAATGCAATGTCACAAGGTTGGGAAAATACATCGTACTCAATGAATAACAAGGATCCACCACAAGTATCCAGAAGAAAACATGAGAAAGAGAGACGTAAGTTGTATTTCAAGAAGAAGGATGTCTTAGAAAAAGGGTCTCATGAATCTGAACGCCACGACAAAGGAACACAAACGAAAATTGCCAACAACAGATCAACACGCTCAGATGCTTCAGGAAAAACAGAACGATCCAGAAGTCTGAAGCAAAACTCAGACCCAATCCATTCGCGAAGAACTACGAGCAATGTTGCGACGAATGACGACGTCACCAATAAAAGCTACACAGTACGAAAAAAAGATACACGGTCAATGAGCCACGAGAATCGCCCGATCAGTGAAGGTAGCTCCATCGATGCCTGGGGGACGAAATGGGACTCCAAGGGCGATCGAGAGACAAAAACGCAACTGGCGATTTCTTCTGAACGCTTGCGAGGACTAGTGCGGGTAGTCGTTGACGAGATACTCGATGGACAAAACTGGCGTGGAAGAGACCAATTCACTGGTAAAACGGATCGATCGGCACAAACCGACTTCTACGAAGAAGCAATCCACATGTCACTGTTCGATGCGCTCCCTATTGAATACATCCAAGGTGACGACTACCGTTCCACTCTTTTCGCTGTTTATCACCACATACATTTTCGATGGTATACCAGACGTAGCACATAATTTTACTCGTGGCAGATTTCCGCTAAACTTTAACTCACTGATGACATGAATATTTGTGTGCGAGCCAAGGAACAGTTCACTGAAAATATGGCATCGTAACAACTTCCTTTCCAGAAATTATGTCGACTTTAGGTTGAAACACCTGTTATATTCGCAAGCGTCCAATCGTAACAACGACAGGTTTATTTTATGCGCTCAGATGAGAAAGTTTGCAGGTAACGCTAGGACACCAACTGAAAGCAAATGTGTTCCGACGGATATGCTGCGTTTACACATTGAACTGCTGAAACGTGAGGCAGACAGGGAGAGGCGTGCACTCAGGGAGTGGGACTGCATTATGCAAGACTTCGAACAACGCTCTCAAGTATTTGGCCTGGATCGACTCCGACGAATTCTCAACTCGAAACAGTTGCACAACTATTTGTGATAGCGAACAGATGATTTACTTGGTAAAGTGGTTATCATCACGACGGATAGGCCAGATTCACAGTCTCTTTGCTGCTCGCTCGCGAACTGTTTCCTTGAAAATATGAAAAAGCCTCATGTCCTAAACAGGAGCAGTATTAAATCGCATAAGCCTTTAGATACCACTTACAGAATAAACTGTTACTCCTTACCCTCTACCTCTGCATAAACCGCTAAAAATTATTGTAAAAATGTAACTGGAGCATTGCGCTGTAGAGGTGGGCAGAAAGATCTGAAAAAACGTGCAACGCACAAATTGTCCAACCCATTGTTGTGCGTAGTTAATTATACCACTTTTAAAATTTATCAAAATACTGTACTATAAATCAACGTTTTAATTTACTAGTGGCTGTGCACTAAAAAGGTTCTCGCACTCTCTGCTCGTTAGATGCGTCCAGTTGTCACCAACCGCAATATCCATGATAGCTCATAGGAATAATAGCATAAAATCGAATGCACACTGAAGAACGAACGTTCGTACTCATACAATCAAAACGCACAATTAATCCCAACTCATACAAAATTCATTAGCAAGTAAATTGAAGTGAAACTCGTCCTCGACCACCAAATAATGCGACGACAATTCACTCACAGAAAAAAAAAAAAACGCTTCTCGCATATAACATGGAAAACAATAACCATCCGCAATAAGCGATAACAATATATGCATACAAAGCATACAATCGCCTAAAGGCAAACAGCGTCGACGAGGTTAACAAACAAGCATCACATACAACACATGAAGCGCATTATGAATTCTAAAATAAAGATGTAAAAACTGGCAAATTCACAGCATTGCGCATGTGTTAATAATCCACGACCTGGATATGTCCACATCTCTTTCTCTTCACTGGCAACGTCACATAATCCCAAAAACTCCACAAACTGGCATGAGAGTAGGAAAGGAATCGACTTCCGAATCTACGAGCATACTATTCGGGAAATCACTTCGAGCCTTGATAATCCCACACGAAAACGAGCTAACAGCAAAGAAAAAAAGCCGAATAATTTTGCACGATCACTCTGTTCCCCTTGCAGCTAGTTCTCGCCATGACACCATGCCAGTCTCCTTCCAAGATCCATCCATCAGCTGGCCCACAAGTTATTCTGTACAATTCTTCAATAACAACAGGTCGGGCCAACCTGTCACACGAAAATGCGAAACTAAATATTTGCTGAATGAATACAAAGAGCGATGAAAACAACATACATACAACGTAAAACAACTAGCAAAAACAGTCCACAATGCTGATAAAGAAAGAAGTGGAACAAGGAAAAGAAAGACGGATGGAGTGCGGGTATTAGTGGGTGCATCTAATCGGAAGCTGAAGGGAGGACTAAAAGAGGGCGAGAAAAGAGCCACCGAATGCATATAAAGACGTGTTCGCATCAAAGAGCCACCGAATGCATATAAAGACGTGTTCGCATCACCAGTGGCAAGGAAATGCACAAATAAACGCTAACATACGCATCCACCTACATACATACATATACCGAACGTCGACGGACAACGAGCAAAAGAAAGCTTTGAGCAAAAGAATAACGACGAGAGCAGACTTATAGCTGGATAACATAATCTCGTTCCTTCCCCCGTTCTGCATATACAGGACCAAATTCAGCCAGCAACTAATGCACCGAAATTTCTTGGGATTCAACATTTCCCAGACCACACGCTTCCCCAGAGAGTGAACATACCACATTAACGTATCATCGAAATACACAGTCATACCTAGTCACATAATGGTCGGTCACAAACAACAACTACGGACATAGGAGATCGACAGAGTGGCACGCAAGTTAACCCGACATATGAGTGAAGTAACAAAAAAATTCAGGAACCGACTTCAAATTGAGAAGTAAGATAACTGGTACTTTGACATTTTCCGCTCCACAAGCAAACGCCAACTTTAGACGGTCACGAGTTCCATCCCCAAACGAACGAACGCTAACCTGATTTAAGAAGACTACGAAAAGAAGTACAAGTTTATCGAAAGCAACTGCAATCTATTTGTCCTCAGATAACCGGTGCTACAACCACGACATCAACGTTTCATACGCGAACCCGAACAACGTATTCAGCATTAAAGCAACTCTCATTCCTCCTAACCTACTTTCTTGGTGATGCGAGCGTCTTTCTTGGCCCGCCAAGATCAGCAAAACAACGAAAATGGTGGTCGAAGGCGCGAGCACGTTACGAAGAGGCAAACCGCACGGCAGCTACCCGTCCTGAGGTCCGTTTAGCAGCACCGCACTACTTGTGAAGCAGATAGTTCTTCAGACCATTCGGTAGCCTCAGCTCTTTGATACGGTGCATGCGCTCCTTACCGATCTGTGCACGGATCGTGCGCCTACAGATATCCATCAACGGCCTCGGCTCAGCTGAAAGATTCGCGTAATCCATCTGTCCATCAGATGCTCACATCCATCAAGCAATCTCTCCTTTTGCTAGAAGATCTTCACGTTCCATTATATCCGTTTCGTCTTTGCAATAAATAACCATCGCAACATAGCTTTTACCGCAAAACTTAAAATGGGAATGTGCACTTTCTGCGCGAATTACCCTCCCGAAAGGCAAAAGCAATTCACTAGATGATTCAGCAAAAAGTTATAATAATATCAATTGTTGTCAACAGTAACAAAAAATTGAGATACTTTGCAATATTATTATTATCATTAGTGACATTGATATCATTGCATTGCAATATTATTATCAATATACACTAACGTTCATAACGTCCTATCTAGCTGTTTTCAAAGCTTACTGCTCGTGAAGTTCGTCAAGATTTACTGCCAACAATGCATCACTGACACCAAAAGTTGTCAAAAGCAACGTATATTGCGACTTACGGTCTAGTCCACCAAGATATCGAATCGTTATTTCGCAATGACCCCATACAGCTGAAACGATCGGATACAACTTCTTGCCCTTGAGTCCGGTGAATGCAACGCCGTAATACTGGCGCTCAGTGGCGAATGCCATATAGCCCTCATCCATATCCAGAATACAATAGAAACGATCCGGAACCATGTGATTATCTTCACGGCTCATCGGTACTCCAGGATAGGTCCAGCCTGACGTGTTCTTTGAGTCATGGTAGCACTTGTTGCGAACTGAAATTCCATTTTAAAAACTCTACTACGCCGATGTAGCAAAGGAGCAACAAAAAACAAATGTATACAGCTGGATCGTTGAAATGATAATATTCAATGAACATTCCCACAATTCCCTCCTCTGCTTCCCAAATAGCTTCGAAAACTACTAGCTTCCGAACCAATTTCCTTTAAAAAATATCTGCCTTCAAAATTGTACTGGCGAATCATGAATCACCTATATGCTGAACTCCTTTTAGACACCAAAAGGCAAAAAAGCGAGCAATACATTGCTTTCTAGAACAAAAGCGAACATACTCAGATCCCATCCATACGATTCACTGTTGGAGCCGATCAGTGAGGTGTACCCGACAGCGTGAAGTGAGGCTGCTTTGGTGGCAACTCCAACAACTGCGTGCGTGCCTCGTTGCCTCACCGGCCAGATAATCTGCCAAACGTGGAAACCCTTGGTGTAGCCCACCTACAACACAACCTGATTCAACAAGTGCATCACAACAAGCTTCCTCAAGCCCATTTTCATCGGAGTATGCAGGATTCGTGAAACAAGACAGCGGAATAGCTGCGTATGTTTATGTTAAGACGTGGTTATTGCTTGCCCCATGGATGAATGTTTCAGGTTAGGGACAAATAAACAAAAGGTAGAATGAACTGAGCAAACAAAAGAGCTGTGTGGGCTATCAGAGGGATTTGAAAGCAAAAATGCAAAAGCTGCCCGCAGCCATACTCGACCAGGAAGCAATTCCTGGATTCGAAAATCAAACATATTATTCAACATCATCAGTGATCATATCGCAAAACATGTTACTCGCTCAGGGTCTTTTAAGCACTAGCATCTCATTCCAGAAACTCATTTAGAAAACGCCATCCTCTTTCGGCGTACTAACCTCTGCATCTGGCAAGCTCGGTTACCGCTTTCCGAACTAAGAAGATTTCCTGGCGTTGACAAAGGTGGCAAACAATGGACTAGACGGTTTTGAACTAAACATGCAAATGGTATACATGGTAAGAGGTTAAAATACAGCAGCATATATTTGCTCCGATACAATTCTTCTCGATGGAACCATTTCTTGCTTCAGAACATAGAATCCGAACCTTGCTGAATGGCATCGCTCCGCTTCCGACCACAATCACGTTGCCAAGAAAATCCTACCGCTAATAACCATGCTCTTAAAGTACAGAAGGTTCCAAGAAATACCTGATTCCTTAATATTTTTACGCCTTAGGCTCAAAGCCTTAGAATCACCAAGGAAAAACTATGGCCATCAAACTCAAATCCATGGCGCCAGAAAAAACGACGAGCAAAGGGCCAAGCAATAAGAGGGATTTGGAACGGATAAAGCTTTAATCGCAGGAAAAATCGCATGCAGTTTCTTTCGCTTTAGGTCATTTTACAGAACTTTCTAGATGCTCGCAAAATGCTCGAAAGATGCAGTTGCTGCAGGTTTTCTAAGAATAGTAGCGAAAGAAAAGGAAAGACAAAAGGCAAAGTACCTTCCCGCGTATGCAGTCTGTTGATTGCGCGACAGGATGTCTGTGGAATGTTAGGCGGTCATCATCTTTCACGAAAATATTCAGTGAGCGGTCATCTGGGTTCCATGCATTAGCTTCCATAGTAGCTCTATCAGGTGCCGGTGAGGTTAAAATCACATCCAGTCGACTAGGTCTCCACATGTCTTCCAAACCGCTTCCCTGTAAAACAAAACAATAATTGCAACCTTGCTGGGATGCCTATCGAAATGACCTGTCTCAGCAGATGACGGTCGAGTCGAACTGCGTGCAATCGTCATTTTCATCACCGTTAATGCATCCTGAATTTTCCAGAAGATTCAACTAACCACGCACTTCTAGATGTACTCCCACCTCTCATAGATAATCTTGCCATCTCCCGATATTTCAGCTTGGTTCCGTTTTCAGCTGGACAACAGCTGTACAGATGATATTAGATTTAAAAAAACCTTTTGGTGTTAAAATCTTCCCTGCAGCATTTTTACCGTCAACATATTTTCACCAGAGGCCTTAGCTATCGTAAGACCCGACTACTAACCCCCCTCGAAACGAGAGGACGAGAGCGGATAATCTCATCTACTGTCCCTGCTCGCAAACTACTTCGAAGATGACACATGCGGTGCGCTAACAAACTAATTGTCGTCAAGGCTAGATATCTTACGGCTAAAGTTCAAAAAATGAACAAAGCATCTCATGTGAGAGTGATCACGGCTTGGAAGTTGAAGGTACAGAAACAACACGTTTGTAGGGACCTTACTCAACAATGCTGATGGTCTGTGTTTATATGACTTAAGGCTCCACAGACTAAACTGGCTTTCAGACGGCAGTAATCAAGAAGATCGGAAGTGCTTACGCTGCATTTCTAGATGATACCCTCTGATTTCACAAATTGGCTTAAACTGCAGAAATTCCCCAGCAGACCAACCTCTAAACGCCCTATACAGTTGACGATATTTATTTGCCAGACTTGCCAAAGCATTCGATGATCTTCTACTTCGGTGAGCTAAAACCCTTGAAGTTAAACAGCAAGGAAGGAGTATAGATTATGGATCGGTAATATAAGGTAAATAAATTTCAGCCGCTGAGTAAAACGCTAAGGATTTATTCCCCATTCCCATCAAGTCACGACGTAGTTAGGTCCACTTCCTAAGCATGGACATTCGGCCGAAAATATGGGTTGCACTTGTTCTTAAGAATAAAACATTCCCAGGAGCTCATCCTCCACCTGCAACAAAACAAGACATATCACTGTTTATGTGAACATATTTTTTAGGGGAGTCACATCATTCTGGAAAACTGCAACCAAAGAAGACTCTTTCTGACTTGAAATGAATCAAATGCACCCACACTCATTACAACAGATCAAGGAACAAAGTCAGGGCAGCTGACACATACATAAATACAAAGATACGCACATACGCACACATACGAATGTGCACACATAAACACGCACGCAAAGACCGATCGGCAATGGGA
This sequence comes from Ascaris suum, assembly GCA_013433145.1. Lineage (NCBI taxonomy): Eukaryota > Metazoa > Nematoda > Chromadorea > Rhabditida > Ascarididae > Ascaris > Ascaris suum. Next base: position 4,422,520 of record CM024187.1, read on the forward strand.
ATTGGCGGCAACGCAGGCAAAATCGTGTTGCACTTTTGGCGCATCTATCACTGTAATGTGCGAAGTGAAAACAGATTTTCCTGCTTGGAAATAAATGATAAGCATGTTACGTTCAACACAATTACTGGAGTTAATCCGACGACCTTTTGTTTATCAAAAGCTCATCAATAACTTCCTGCAACTAGTTTTGCTAACACCGCTGCCCGACTCTACAATTGCTCATCTATGTCCTCGTCCTTACTGATCGAATTTATCCGCCTTTCTCGGTACACAACACATCACTTGTCTGTCTTTTCAAATTCTGCAGCATCCGCAAACGGTTTTGTACTCTAAGGTATCACCACAGTAATCACAAGGAAAATGACATCAATGCTTACAAGAGGATTCGCTGGCGACCTGCTCCTCGTCGCCCTGTGCGTACTGTTCTCCTGCGTGGCTACGTTGGGCGCGTTTCGATTTCGATGCGTTAGCTGTGTGCCTGTGGAAAGTGTGTTCCTATGTGCGCCAGATGTTCTCCTCGATTCGTTGTGATGTGTCCCTCTGTCGGTGACAAAAACCCCATTCGAAGCGCCCGCCAAGTTCGTATTGTGCGTGTCTCGCAAGCGTGATACTGCGACTCCGCCTTGGCGATAACCCGTGTTCGTAGAATTGCTGCTCCCGCCTGCTAATGATGAATTTGCGCTAAGACGTGCGACCGGTTGCTGTGTAGCTGAGACTGCTATCGCGTCACCATATGATTCGTAACCTGTCCATGGTGACCCATCGATTGGAGAAACTAAAAACCACCACGGCATTTAGTTTATGTCAGACACCTTGCTTTGCAATCTAAAACACACAGTGGGCATAATCATAACATTCTTGTACATACTGCTCAGTAGCCATTCCATCTGTCATTCGAGTAAAATAAATTGCTGCTCGAGGAAAATAATTCACGGCAACACCAAGTAAAAACCGAAAAACAATTGTGAAACAGTAAACAAATTCATTCAGCGCAACGAAGACCGAATAACAATGATTTCCACTGCCAACAAAAACTTTTGAATTTTATCGCCCTATTGTTTTTAGAATCACAAATGACGAATCAACCACTTCATGTTGCTTCAATTTCGAGTGAAATAGAAGAACGCTTGTGCTGGTCGTCCTTGACATCACTAACAACAAAGTGACCGAACAAAAACATGAAATTCTTCAGATCCGAACAGTCTCAAGTTTGAGCCACCTTGTATACGCACGATAACATAGCTAATCTGGCGCTGAATTCAAGAACTTCGTGAACGCCTCGTCATCTCTTCTCTGATTCTCAATACAGGAAATCAAGACTCAAGACGAGCGCCCACGACAGACAGAACAATGAATTAACGTCGAGATTAGAAGGGAATATCTGCAGGTGTGTGGAGCGCTAGTAAGCTATTTCATCCTAAAAATACACATCGAACTGCAAAAAGATAAAAACTGTCTCTTAATATCAGGTGCAAATCCGCCACTGTAAACACTGAAAGAACATGATATTTAAGCACGTCCTATATTTAACTTTACAAGCAATTCCAAACAATAAATCGAAACCCGCCATTCTATAAAGGAAAAACGGCACATCTAAGAGAGAAAATTCGAGAGAACGACAAGTGAATATATGTTTTGTGGCACTGAGATCCGCCTTGGAGTACGTTGGCTGTCTTCAATTTAGAAGCCTTTTTTTGTTCCCCCCACATCATCCACTTAACAGTGTGGTTAGCAATAAATCAATGTCGGTGACTTTTTACAAAAGAAAAAAGATTGCTTCCTGACGAAAACATTCGAAGGATTTCTTATTTTTAATAAATCCTGGAAACCAATAGTCTGCAGAGAAATGTTTAGCGCGACAATTTGAAATTGATTTCACCTTTCAACTGATCAAATAAATAGGAAAATTGACCAAAACACTACAAATATTTGGTGAATTTCTATCACTTCTGTATACCTTGATGAATGGAATGCACTGTCATGCTCCCAAACTCCCCAGTGCTTGATACGACTCGCTAAACTTTGAACGACTTTGACGAGGATTTTTTGACCTCTCCTTCTTCTTTAAATCCTTCTCCGAGGATGAAAAATTAAATCCTTCAAATCCCCAACAAAGATCTTCGAGTTAACTGAAAAACAGGGTGGATCTGCCACCGATGATCTGTGAAAAATATCTGTAAGAAGGCATAATTAGCCGAAATAAACTAAAATTTTCTTTGGCGGAGAATACGAATGTCGTCAGGCAGCTAGTGCGGTAGGATAATGAAAACAGTGTTGACTTTTTAATGGATGTGCAATCGACAGCGGTCTGCTAAATAAAACAACAAGTTTAAATTCATCGAATAATAAACGATTAGTTGAAAAACAGGAAGCATTTTTTGCCCACCACCTATGCAAAAAATTATCAAAGATCATTAATTTGTGCAATGCAAGCGTTACAGACGAAGGGAGAGGTAAATTTCATAAAGATCGTGCATGTAGATGGTCCGTTATAAAAGTGCATTGCCACTACGCCGGATCGCACTGCGAGAAGGGCATTACAGTGGCGCTACGCATCCGCTGCGAAGATGCAGGGTGAAAAAAGGGAACCGGGAAAAAACATTTTTTGAAAATAGTGAGTGAAAAAATTTGTCGGTGCATCAGTGAAGCAGCTAAAGGATGCAAAATGATTGCACATATCTGTAGTAAAATGACTTCCAATGCAACATTAACGTAAAAATATAAAACAAAAAACAAAAAATCCACACTAGCATGCATAATAGGTCCCTCTAGATAGCTGCGAACGACACATTTGATGGTGTTCCACAAGTGGAAGCATATATATATATATATATATATATATATATATATATATATATATATATATATATATATATATATATATATATATATATTAGATGCCACCTACCGAATAAATAAAATAATGGAAACACCAACAATGGCCTTGCAATGATCAGGAGTCGGGAGGTTCAACAAAAAATCCAACGAAGAAAAGCGAGAAAGACAACGCCAATGTTATCGAAAGCGAAAGCCGCTAAACGTACAAACAGCACGATGTAATAACATTCTAATATCACATCACAACTAGGAAACGGTAAAGTAATTGTATTAACATAGACGGAATAAATAAGAATACATTCACAACGATTTCTTTAAGCAAGTCAAATATAGACAGCAGTGCAATTCGCACTTCTCTCAAACATCCCCTCTATGGGGCTCGTCTTGGGGATGAACTGCATCCACCGACCACCCCCCTCAAACCATCACAAACTTTATGCTTCTTTTGCAGATATCCACAAACATTTTAGAGAGTTTAAAAAAGGGAAGGTTGAGGATGTGGTGTACAGGCAGGATGGGAAGGGGGAAGGAGGAAAGGAAAAGAAGAGAGACGGAAAGAAGGAGAAAGAGAACAAGGGCAAAGCAGTGAAATGCGAGCTGTTGGATACCGAATGATGAAGCATACCACAGCATGCAAAAGCGATGGCCAAACCAATGCATCGGCAAGCTATTGGTTATATGACGCTCACAAGTGCAACATATGAGTGAAACGACGCATGATGGAGAATGTATGCCGGGGTTTCATCAAGTCTCGCTTCCAATCCACTAACAAACTTTAGCCCTAATGAGGCCGCATTCTACAATGCAGTACACTAAATTCCCTTACTCAGAAAGTGGAAACGGCAAAAAAAAGGAAGAACACGAGTGGCTCGCTCGCCTCTAATGAGACCCGCTCTTGCTAACAGCCAATCGGATCCACACGCATCCATTTCGCCATTAAACTCGCTGCACGCGCTTACGGACGCCAAACATCACATTTTTGGGACACTATTGTGACATTGTGGGACATTATCTCAATACTCTATATGAACTCATTTCACGACTTATACGAAGATAAATGAACGGATTGAATGGGGTGTTGGGAAGGAGAGAGGAGGAGAAGGGAGAGGAGCAGGTTAAGTGAGGACAAGGAAAATAAACAGAAGCAAAACGGTGAAGATATGCGAAGAGATTCTCGGGCGGGAAATACCTACTGCCACACACCAAATTCCACAGTGCACAGTGAAACATTACGAATCGATACCGGCCAGTAAACGATATAAAGCACTTAAAAGAAATAGAGTGGCACGTTGAAAAGCTTCATACATCCTAATAATGGATGTAAAAAAAGAGAGGATAAAGATGAAGGGGAGTGGAAGGGTGGGGGGTCAATGCATACTTGCAGGATTATCAATCTCCCCCCTCCCTCTTCTCATGCAATAGTAATAAATATGAAAAACATGTACTAGAGCTTTTAGCGTTCCTTATTTTAACGTGACAAACACGATACAATACTGCTTCTATACCGAAAAACTGCGTTCTCTAGCGACTTCTTTATCTGTCTGAAGATAACGAAGGTACCTCCATTTTCAGATAGAAGTGAAAAAACAAGAATAAAGAAAATTTGAAAGCGTTAAAATATAAAGCGGTAAGACAACGAAAATTAAAACAACAGTGGTCGAACGACTTCACTGTTATCAATTCCACGCAGTTTATCGCAATTCACCCATTAAATGAGGTTCGTTTGCTTCAAAACGCACCTAAGCAGCATAATTATGTTACCTGGGAGACAAATCTTATCCGAGATAAGCCTCTTATACGTTTTCAGACAAACGAAACACAGCACATGTCAAGTTGACTACAAAGTGAAGAGAGCTTCGACGTGCCACTGCAACGTAAAGAACTCCGCGGCTATTAATAAGGAAATGGTTGCTTCCTAAATTCCATAAACTTTAAGCAACCATATGACTACACTGCAATAGCCTCTGGATTAGGATGGGATTAGGAAGATGGAAATTCGGATCCCTCATTGAGGGCCAGCGATGAAAAGTTGAGCACCATACAGCTTAAGAGTGGTAATGTTGAAAAAGTCGCCAAAATGTGAAACGGTGGATGTGACAAGTCAAAGGAAAACAACGAATCAACGCGGTGTTGCGCTTTTGTCCACTTCCATTAACAGAATATTCCACCGCCTTTCCTCTCCCTCCACTGCACAACACAGCAGCATTTTCTCTTGAAGCCCTCTCAATCGACGGTTAAAGACCTATACACTTAATAATATGCAACAAGAACGATCAGCATCCACATCATTTAGAGCCTGTCAATCAGCTTAAGCGCAGCACTCTTCCCTCAGGAATAGAAATGCGATGAGCAGTTAGCTCACATCTCCTCAATAAAGGCAAATGCTGGACAATGGAAAATGTGCTTGACAAACTAATGTATCACTTTTTCAAGAAATGGGAAAAAACCCAAAGCTTCAAAAACGATTCGTCCAACAGCTACCGAAATTCCCCATAGCACGTACACGCTACAAAATGGAATCAGCTAAGGAAAATCTAAAGAGTTTAATAATACGACTGAAATCTCATGATTTATTCCTTTTTCTAGTGAAGAGCCGAACAAAGCTAAAAAGCATTATCTCCTGATAAGTGGACAGTGGACTTTTTTGACAGCGTCTAAAATTCCATTTCTGTTAACCCGGCGAGCACTTTCCGAGTCGCTCTTTTAGATAGGTGGATAATCCACCTACAAACCCGCACAGTTTCACATTGCGTTCATTTTTTTGAAGATTTCCTTTTGCCAGCATAACACTCAGCAGTGGCAACCAAACGAAAATGAAATGGGTCGGGTATGGAGGAGAGTAACTGACGAGAAAGTTAAAAGCACAGCTCAGTGCATTAGTCTCGAGAGGATAAAAGCCCGCCGATGAGAGAGTGTATTCATTTAGTGGAAGGGCGTTCGGCAACACTCGTCAATTTGTGCGCATTTTTCCACATTTCAATGCAAACTGCTGGATAATAAAACTGTTCCTGTTAATGTCACAAAAACACATCTGTCGAGCTAATCTTATCTTATAACAGCAACCACTCCACCACATAACAGAAATAATCTTGCCTTACAACACAAAACAAGAATTTCTCTATACGGCGAGCGAAAATCCATCAGTGCAAAAAAAAAAAAAAAAAAAAAAAAAAAAAATGCGAAAATAAATAGAAGAGGAATATTGAGGAGCTGCAGCAATAATTTGTAATGATGAAGAATGATAAACATAGGGGATAAAAAAAAAACAATATGACGAAGGATACATAAAAATGGATATGAAACCTACGTGCAAATAAAATCTGTCCCAGAGATATAAAAGTGTGTTCGATTAGGCCTGAAAGAAAAAAAAAGAGCTGTGGTCTTCCCAAGCCGGAACTCAACGAGTATAATTAGGGTACACCGTATACCAAAGTCGGTAAAATGGACGCTAAAATTAACAAGAGGGGATGCGTGTCGGAAATTTATCTTATTAGCGCAACAACATCCAAAATTATAAAAAACTTTCTCGTCTTATCCAAAAAAAAAAAAAAAAAAAATTCGATAGAAGAATTAACACAATCAACAAAGTTGACTATAATTAACAAAGATATCACTGTGAAGTGCACCTATTTTGACAAATTTGAAATCCATTCGGCAGATTAATGCGACCGAGAAAGTCAAAGACGCGTGGAAAATCGAACACAATCAAGGATGCATCCATTATAACCGGAAGCCTCAACGTGACAATGAAGATTTGCATTGAAATGTTGCCCTGTAGATACATCGAAATAGAATTTGATGAATTAGGAACGAAAATCGAAAACTTAGTTGCAACAAATTGAAATAAAACTTCGATATGATGCACCATTGACCACATGATCGCAAAGAATATAAGGAAGGGGATTGGATTCCTTTATTACGTCCATTAGCAACGAGGATCTACTGCTTAGAAAAACACTGTAATGTAGTGATGGCGCCGATGATTGCCGCAGTCAAAGAAGACAATCACATTATCGTCGTCTATACACTGGTTGTCAATTAACTATGGGATTAATAATATCTAAAATCAGATAAATGCATAAAAACAAAACAAAGCAAAAGATGAGTGCCTTACGAAAGAACGTCTTTTAAAATCGTTTCTCAGCGCTACAACTGCTTAAAGTGTAAGCCTATACGCTCATATTTGGCATAAGTGATTTGTTGAATGAACTATTAAGTTCGTTAACGTTGCAGAAGATTGTGCATCAATGGGTAAAACATGCAATAGAATAATTCGTGCAACATTGAGCGCATCAGTATTAATTTCACTCATTTTGCAGGAAAAAAAGGAAGAAACAAGAATTTCAAAGTGCCTACTTACCATCAAATGCGGGATTGTCGCCTTGCGCCTGTGACGACAAACGATGGCCCATCGCGAACGTACCTTCCTACAATCACGAATAACGTTATTCGAATTGCCTTCACTCTCCAGTTTCATTAACGGAATAATGGCACTTTCAACGAAGATAAAAAAAGCTAATTTATGGCAAGATGAAATGAGACGCACAAAAGCAAATTTAAGGTGACACCAGGAACCGAAAAAAAGACAACAAATAAACGACAACTAGTGAAGTGATATTTCAGTTCGAGAACAGGACCTAAATAAGACGGGAAAGAATGAACAGAAAATCTGCCACCTGATGTCTAAAGATGAATGGTGCATTGCACCTTCCGCTGAACGCGGCACTGGACTAACTCTCAAATGCACTCAACCGAACATGATTGCCACCTAAAACATTACAAAGAATGCAGCAAACTTTAAGCAGTGATAAAATTTTAAAAAATGAATACAATGTGTAGGTTAATTAAAGAACAAAAGAATGCAACGAAGATTACGCAACAGAATAAAGAACGCAATGAAGCGTATGAAACAATCGAATATGGTTGAGATAAGTGCAACTTATGCAGCATAAGTTTCACCCGCTGGCAAGCTGCTCTCCTTCCACCTCTATTCAGTTTAAATGTCGTCGACTGCCAGCTACGAAGAAAGCACCGGGACTGCTTTTTCAAAACAACAAAGGTGCCCAGAAAACACTTGCCACTAATTTTGCAACATTATTCGCCACTACCTCGGTGTGTCCACTGCTCGTCATGCTGTGCACATGCTGCTTGCTGGGCCTACAGGTGGGTTGCACTAATCAATGACTCAAAATCAGTGCTGTAAAGTGTGCCGTTCTCCCAAAGTACCACTTTTTGCCATACACGTCAATATTTTACACTGTAACATGAATCAGAAAAGAGAAAAGAAATGCAAGACATTTCCCCAGAAATTCTTTTCTCGATAGGAAGTTGAAAACATGTCGCATTTTCTATTCACTCTCTCAAACACATTAATTCCAAAGAAGAGTTCGAAAATAAACGACACAGAAGAAGAGTTGAGGAGATTGCAATCTAATACGAATCGTTCACTCATTAGTAGCCGTTACTCGAAACACATAATCGTTTTCCAATGAAACCTGCAATTTCCGTCCTCCTCACTCACTGCAAGTGAGCTTCCTTTCTGCTGACAGAGCCGGTGCGAGAGGAATTTCTCAAGGAAAAATCTATAAGTGACTAGCAAATGGTGCGCTGATTCATCGTTTATTTTCTTATCTTCTAGTTCGCAACTGCCATATTCAGTTGAAACTTCGCGATGATCGCTGCTTTATGCGAACAAAAACCAGAAAATACAGGTAAAACTAACTGGAATTTTCTAAAACGAGCGTTAACCTATAGAGAAAAAAGATGAAAACTGTTTTCGGTTTGTCATATTATCTTCAAATCAATCTGCGTGAACGCACATTTTCAGTGAATAAGACTGCTTTTCTGTTCTTTTTCCTCTTGGCGAGACCAATAAATTGCAAAAAGCAAAGAAGGAGAAGCACAGCGCAAGAAAATTGCCAGCACCATTTTAATAGAGAAACCAATATTCATTCATTGCATCTAGCACATTTCATTTTAAAAGAATCATAAACACTCTTATAAAAGCCTATCATACCTCTAGAACAAAGTTGTCTTATAATACCTATAAAAATGCAGTATGTGAAGGAAGGAAATGGTGTCAAAAAAAAACAAAAGTGAAAGATTCGATTAATACTACCGAATGAATTGACTGAACTCCATGGAGTGAATGAGGAAATGAAAAGTTCCGGTGAATGCGCAGAATATAAAAAGACGTTAGAGCCCGATAATAAACGCTCTCGTATCCAATCAATGTTAATATTGCGTCAACAACCTTCTCTAGCACAAAAGCACCGCTTCAAATGCGTCACGCTCATATACCACATTGCGAACAACATCTGGTATCACTCATTTTTATTTTCTGAATATGCAGTAATTGCGAATACGTGCTCGGAATTACTACATATGTTCACGGAGAGACATAACAATTCTGAGATCAACTTACAGAAGCCGTTCAATATCGCTTTCAATTTATTTCGCGCGTTTCATCAAAAAACATTTCACTCGCTAAGGGCTATAGGTAAACAATTCGATGCCATTTTTCATGTGTTAAGCAATGCTCAAGAACATGATGCCGAAGGTAAGGTTGAAATGGAGCTATAAGCTTCAATTTTTGAGTCGAAGGAAGAGGTGAAGTGCTCCCACCCCTCCCCCCACCCCACCCCCCCCCCCCCAATCCACGCCTCCAAATCAATTGCTGGTTATAGGAAAGGTGCCACAGTTCCAAACACATTTCATGATGGCGCCGCTCAAGAAGATTAAACAAGTTTAACGGTATAGCACACACTTTTCGTATTGGAGCTTTCTTAAACTTCATGGAAGTCGTTCGTGCCAAGAGCAAAAACTCTAAAAAAAACACGACTCTATATATCTTTTTTTCATTTGCAAATGACACAGCAGAGGACATCCATTAGCCACACGTTTGGACATTCGAGTCCAGATGACGATGAGGTAAGGAAGCGGTGTTAGAGGAATGCAGGAAACACTTGCTAGAGGAACTGAAGCCTTCTTCAACAATAAATAGAGCACAGGAGAGCCGGCTTTACTTAGCAAGATTGCGATTAACAGCTCGACACACTAAGACAATAAATCAATTCTAGATAAAACCACGTTGACTAGCAGTGAGCTGTACAAAGCCTCAATACGGCTCAGAATACAAACGACGTTATCCCACTCAGAACACCTCACTTGAATGACATGAGCCTTCTTCTGCATTCACTCCAACGCCACTTCTTTGCTAGCACTTCCAATATAGGCTAAACACTGCGATTATATTTATACAACAACAAACAGAGTGGATGAATGCTAAACATGATTTGTAGCGAAACAATTAAACAGCTCTTTTTATTGCTTCGTTTTCAGCAGAGAGCGCTTTACCGATATATTGCTATGCTAGACACAGTAGGATGCATTCGGAAAAAACCACTTCGAACGTTTTTCATACGCCCTCTAAAGCTATCCACTATTAAATTTTGCAGTCTGGAACGCTTCGAGCATCATGCTAACGATAGCGAGCATAATAAAAGCTAATAAAATTAAGAAGTTGCTCGCCCATCGCATTAATATAAACGACGACTCATAGGAGGTCATCAACGGGCGCATCCCTCTAATAATTCCTCACAAGAATTATCACTACAGGAAATATTTCCGATGCTTGCATGAAAGGCCGACATTTCATTATTACCAACGGTCTGATTAAACTACTACCAACTATAATTTCATTCGATAATTGTGTATTAAGTCCTAAACATTCCAGTACCTCCAATACTTGCCTCAATATTTCTCCAATACCTCTAAACATTCGAATGCTTCAAATGCACAATTCAATCAACTGTACGCTCAGGTAGCAAAAACAGTCAATACTCGACATTACTTTAGCACACTTATATGCATGTACAAATGCTACACGTTACCTCCTATTTTATCGACATTTTCTCACGAATCACATTAAATCAAGTTCTTTTTTTTGATATTCAACAAACTGCAGGATGCTCGTCTATTCCCAGAAGTTCATTTCCTCACATCACAAACAATTTTGTCGGTTTTTACTTTTGCAATACGAAGAAAAGACGCCGAAAAATAATCCGTCGCCTACAATTACAGACGATATTTTGGATGAAAAGAGAGAAATTCCTCTCATAATCAAACGATTTTAAATTCGTCAAAAAATCCCAACCAACTTCCCCACCACAAACGAAAATGTCTTCTCACCGAATTTCCGGTAGGATTACATACGCATGCACCAAATTTTCCTGGTGAAAAAACTGTCACAACTTTAAAGCACAACATTGCTACAGCGCAAATTTTTCTCGCTTGGTGCGGAAAAATATTACTATTGGACGATCTCCTATCCGCATAACAATAAGTCATAAAGCAGCCGTTAAAACGCGCTCTCATACGATAAAGTAAGAAATAGTGAGCTAATCGTGTGATAAACTTATCAAATAAGATGATGCAAACGTAATTTTCCAGAACTGATATGAACATAGATAAGCAGGAAAATGGCAAATGCGCTGAACGCCTTCTCGTACGCATCCGAACCGATAGATGAAGCAAGAACGCGTGCAATTACAAGGAAAACCCCTCGTAGCAACATTCACCTAAAATGCAAAATTTCTCCTCTTTTAAGAAGTCGTTTTTGAACGCCAAACAATGATGCAAAGACTACTTAATTTCACAGATAAAAACCACCAAGCAACGTCGAATTTTCGTTGATTTCATTTTATTTTTCAGCCGTAAATTTTGACGAATTTAATGTGGCAATAATTTTGAATTCCCTTAAAACGAGAACCACTAAGCCAACATGTGCTCCCTCGGTCAACCTTAAGCAGAAGCTGCGCTATCTCAGGCAACAACATTAAAGAATGTTTGAAGACAACGACGAAGAGCTAACAGAAGAAAAAGCGCACGAGGAAAGCGAGATGGAAATTAAAGTTAGGTAAGGGGGGCACTCTCCATACAGGCGAACACTAATATCTAAGTGGACAAGTTCTTCGCACCAAAAACCAGCTCAAATGACTTATCTGCAGTCTTGCGGTGTACTTTAGAATGTTGACAAACGAAAAAAGCAAGTCAATACAATACAAAGATATGTCGACACAGACTTGTCCCCAAGTGAAAGGTGAACGGAAAAAAATTCTCACGTGAAAGCCATTTAAAAATTTCACACATCACGTTTGACGTGAGTAGAAGCATAAAGGGTCGGTTCCAATACGTTTGAGACGACCTGAGAGATATATGCCCCGCAAGACAGAAGTTCAAAAGCTTCGTTACTCGCACACAGTACACATCAACAAACAATTAGGCACAACGACAATAACAACACGCACATACATCCACATACACAAACGTTTGAGTAAATGGCAGACATTAACGACAACTGCGGTAAGCAGTATGGGATGCATCCGTGAAAACGAACGAAACACATTGGAAAATGTGAACATCGCCTGAAGATCATGTAGAACTGCTTATGCAAATAGGTCGGCCTTTTAATGTAGCATGTGGTTATGAACTGTACCAACTATTATATAGTAACACGAGATGAAACAAGTGTATGGAAGTTTTGAGTCGCCAAATTTGCAAAATATGCGAGAAGAGAAAAGTACCGACCATTTTTTAATGATTCCTTAGCTTTTTTTTTTCTAATATGAATGGCATTTGAAAAAAATTTTCCGACTATAAATAAAAATTAGATTTTTTTCCTTCGCATTTAACACTTTTCGCGTTTGAAAAGATTACTTTCGAAATGATCCAGTAGGCATATTTCTAATAAAATGATTTACTTACATCGATGCAATTGTGAATTTATATGTAAGCAGAAAAATTCCAATCTGATAAGAGAAACATGACGCACACCGATGCGCGCTACCATTTTTCAGCTTCATGTGAAGTATTGCCAATTAAAAAAAAAAAAAATCTGTTCCGTCTCATTTTGTTTCGCATTTCAATCCATAAACGGTTACGCACTAAGCAGTGTCCACGAGTATTTGACAACTGCCGAACATCCGCGAATCTCCTAACTCAACTACTGCTGCCGTCTATGACGGTAGCGATCCCTCTTCGATTAAGCAATCAAATACAACCCAACACATGAAATACGACGCATAAACAAGCGTTTCTTAGAACTCTACGCAAAAATGTTTTACGACTCAGCCTCCTAAGTGCATTAATTCAGTTAATGTGCTCTGGAATCGCGCTGAAAAAAAAAAATCTGAAAACTCTGTTCTTAATAACACTCCGTCAAATTTCTTCCACCTCTTATAGATCTCTACAACCTGAACACTATTACAGATTGATGATTTTAACCTCTAGTGATGAAACCATCGATTTGAGTAATGGACGACCCTCCAGTCTATAAGTTGTCGGTGCAAAACTACCCGGATATGGATGAACACGCAGACATTGCAACAACCAGCCAACGTACTGGTGTTAAGTCCCTTACAAAAAACCGGGTAGCATAGTCTTTGCCCGTTGTCCACCTGCTTCCCCATCGCATCCGTTCAGATGTGGCAAAATTCCTCTCCCAAAAACACAACAACCCAGCAGTATTACAACTCATTTGCTTCATAAAAGATGACGTGCAATTAAAGTAACAGTGACAATCAGAATCCACATTAATACCAGTAAAAGAAGATAAATGTTGCGGGGAAAGTGGCAAGAGCGATTGAGTGAAATTGAAGTGCTCATGAAGATCAACAAAAAGTTGCAACAATCAAGGACAGCCAACTTCAAGAAGGTACCAACCTTTCTCCACTCCACTCTTTTAAAGCAGCCAATTCACTTTCATACACCGTCTCATACAATCATTTCAACTGAGTGCTCCTTCGTGCGCAAACATTTCTACTGCATGCAGAAAACCTCTTTCACCAAATACACTCACTCAAAAGCAACGCTATAATTTTACACAGTAGAGAGGATACAGAGAGCCAAATAGAGAAAAGAATATGTGAAAGCGGAACGAGAGAAAAGAAGGAAGTAATGCTAGCACACTTAGAACGGCTCGTGATGTGCAATTTACGAATGCCATTAAAGCATTCCATTTAGAGGTGTCTAATTTTAAAAGGCAGTGAGGTGTATGCGATGCAATATGGTGATATTTAATAAATAAAACCGCCTATACCACTAGAAGTTCTTTTAGAGGGAAATAAAATAGGAAGATGCAACACATCATTAGAGTGCAAATTTTTCTTCTTCGCTGTTACTTTTTGCAGGATGTTTCTTGGATAATTCTTTTCAGAAGGTCGTCTGAAGGGAGCTCCTCTTTCTTTTTTCAGCAGTAACATCCTACTCTGAAAGAAGTTGTTGAGGTATTTGCCGGCTTATTTTGGCCAAAAAGAAATATTTTCCATTCATGATATTTTGGCCAAACAAATTAAACAAACAAACCGGAAAAAAGCGCTTTTCACATCAATTTTTGTTCACGCAATCAGAACCTTCGAACCGCAAACAAAATCGTCCTTCTTTTGAAGTATAATCTTTATAGCAATCGCCCTTTAAACCGGAAAAATCCGACACTGTTCCGTCATTCATTTCCAAATATTCCCAAATAAAACATCGCCATCGCGAAACACTCTGAGGAAAGAACACTAAAATCCACGCCCGAGAGTTAAACCTCCGGAAAGCAATGGCAAGGTACAATATAGAATCTAACATAACCAAACCAAAAAGCGGTTTGTTAGCGCTCCAATACCCTTCAAATTAACCGGAAGTTTTAATTATGTGGTTCATGTGATAACCAGAAATTGGTACTAATCAATCGCAACGAATCATAAACTTAAATGGCGCATGAATAATTATAATGCGTCAGCAATGGAATGATTATGCAAGTCAACTTCGACTTCATATAATCCACCGTCAGCAACCGAAAGGAAATTGTATGCGCAATCTCCTGATTTCTGAGGTGAATTTTGCACGAAAGCATGCAAAAATATTGCACAGGCAAAGTTTGTCCTTCGAAGCGAATGAATATTCAGTTCATCATTGCGCTAGACGCTTTCTGCTTTGATGGGCAATAAACAAAAACATATTCGAACGAAAAATTCAGTAAACAGCTCTAAGCATAGCATTGAAATAAGAAGAAAGGCAAACGTGAACAGCCGAGTGTTGTCGTATGACGCAAACACGAGCAATGAATGAACTACTGCCAACGCCTTATGTCTCTGGCCATGTGGACGCATCGTTGTGCTCTGCTACGTCACCGAATGCCTATGTCTAAAGAGACGATGCTAACGGCCACATTCACTAAACAAAACTCGACGTTCTACTACATTACAGACCTACGGTCGCTAAATTCGATCGATAATTTATCTCACTGCACTGATTAAACGGTAATCTCACTCAAATAATACTCCAATTCATCCTCACATATTTACTATATGACGGTATCCAGCTTTAAAACTCAACGGGGATTAATCGACGTTCCGGATGACTGTATCGAGTCTCTGTGACACACCTTATAATCTTAATTAAGCAATACGTGAAAAAAACACATATGCAGCAAATTGCAGGACCACAGTTATTGAACGCCTCCATTAAAGTCATCGCAAGGAGACTCAGTATTATATTTTCTATGTTAGTGATTAATCTGTGTGTCATATCATTATATCATCGATTAGTTAGACAGTGAAAAGTGGGACTTCCGTTTCGCATATTGTCATCGTCCATTTAATATCAAAAGCCATTTTGTATTTCACCATTTCTCTAAACGATTAACGACGACGATTCTGGGAAAATCAGACGGGTGTATCAGAACAACGCTTATCGCCCAATGATCAGAAACCGCGTTTAAGCGATCGCGACAAAAATCTTCGGGTCATTTTTGCCTCTGATTTTTTGAGGAAAAGTCTCGCCTTCATGCCAGGATGAATGAGGATTAGCACTTGGTCGGTCTAGGGTATTGGTCTGCTACCTAGAACAATCTCTGTATAACGAGTACCAAAAGAATGAGAAAGTTTTAGAGAAGCAAGAAAAGTTTATAGAGCATGAGGGTGTGGATAATGAACAGATTGAATGAGTTTTATATCTTGCAAACACAGATATCCTAAAACAAACATTCTAGCCATAGAACCCTCCCCTCCGAAGAAAGGTACTTATTGTTCTGGTTGCACTGTACGATGATGAGCAAACAGTGAATTCAACAATACTGTTATTTCCACTAGGAAACAACAAGATCACAACGGAAGCACTAACAACAAGGAACCAATCTACTCGTTGTAAATAAGATTGTAAGTGAAATCGATGCTACGGCAATAGCCAACCTACACCGTATATATAGCTTTTAAGTGCCATTCCAATCCAGCATGCGCTGTCGATTTCACTTTGTTCTACGCTCATTAAGTATTGATGAAAAATGAGCTCAAAAGCATTAATAAGAAAAACACTAACAAGAGAAACTGTTATAATAGCAGAATTGCAACCTTGTTGTCGGTTAGAGCAGCCCGATGAAAAATTTTCGAATCCTATCGCACAAGAAAGATCTGGGTAATCTGTTAGTGCACAACTTCTCTTATGTCGCATAGTTTAATGTCTTGCCACGAGGTGGTGGAGATCAACGGTCCTCCTAGGCAAGATAATTCGTGGCTCCACATACGGGCCCACTTGCGTAGAAGCGCCCTCCCCTCACTCTCTAAAGTTGCCTCGAGCGTTTCAACGCTTCGTGAGCGTTGACTTGAAAAACCTTCCGGCAAGTTTGCAGTTTCCATTACCGAATCGATACAACGATTGCCAGACCTGCTTTTCGAAGCAATGCAGTCCAGCCCACAGCCTCTCTTTCTCAGTATATGAATTCGTAAAATTGCAGAGTGGAATGAAATAATTGAACTGCTTCGTCCATATTTTACACGCTGCACTTTTACGGTATAGAAACTAGGAAGAGAGACTACAGCAGCGAACGACTCACATATGAATCATTCCTGACTTGGAAATCAAAGCAGGCGATGCGAACACATGAGGTTGTCAAAACGTACTTTCTAGAGACCATCTAAATGACGCTCTTTTAACTGCGAGAAGCAACAACCTGCGTTAAAAAGAGTTCGATCTTTTGTCTGCCGAGCAAGGAAATGAACTTCATAGCAATATAAGCTTGCTTTATCGAAAATGCCATCTCTGAATCAAACGGGATTGCAAGATCCCAAAAACGCGTTGCGAATATGGAAGCAAATCAAGCGGAAGGTAAAGGGGACATGAAAAACCTATCAACAAGCTGCAAGAAGAAACAGGAATAAAGCCAATCCGCAAAGACGACTATATTTTACTTTTACGCAGCCTTGAAACATCCACAGCACACTCATCTCTCAATGTAAGAGTCAAATAACTGCATATGTGACGACAACACGCGGCGCAAATGCCCGAGTGATAAAGCATTAAGTTATTGCATAGAAAGTCAAACTGCACCCTTGCTTGAAAAATGCCACTTGTTTTCACCTGTTTTTTTGTTTCTTTTTTGTGGCAGGCCTATAAGTTCCGTCCGCTTCGTGGCCAAAGAAACCAGGGATTCCTCACAGCTAGTCCGGACCATACAGAGGGGAATCCATGGCCCGGCTACGCGATCCCCGACTTTCACTTCCAGTTTCTCAGAAAAAAAATGTCTTTTTTGCCCTACCATTCGAATGTTCGTATTTGAACATTTGTGGTCGGATACTACTCTACTCACCTCTCATTTCCCTTACCCTCCCCCCAAGTATGCGCTATTCACGTCCCCAAAAGCGCTACGTCTATCTCCCCCTATCTTTTGGGAAAACACCTCCCTTGCATGCACTCGACTGCACACCTCAACGCCCCCACCCCTTCAAGAGCTTCATATAACAACCAAATCCAACATCAAGAGCCTCTTACATAACACAAAGCCAACACAACATATGAAGGAAAAACGCCCGCAGCCAACCCCGCACCCACAAGTGACGCGCGCGATGCACAACGCGCTAAATCCATCCACCGACTGCTTTGCTGCGCTGGCTCTTTATGCAACAAATGTTACGACGGAGTCGACGCACTTAGCCACAAGCGCAGGCGCACGAGAGAGATAGAGAGAGACCGCGCGCGCTCGGCGAGTGTTGTAGTCTTGGTCACTCAGTGATGAAAACGTCTCAATAAATGTGAAAATATACCGTAAAGAATCAAAATTCGAAAAACATGTTTCAACACATCTTAAAGAACATTGAATGCTCTATAGGAGTCATTAATAACTGAGACAAAAACAAGAACTTTTCCATGAGATCAATTTCTTATGTGACGCGCAATTGCCATAAATTGCAGGGTCGAAATAGACGCGATACATAGATTGACATATACTAACATTGTTGACCTATGTGGGCAATATAAGAAAGCAATCGCTCGACGAATTACCGAAACCCCACCACTGATCCGAAGTTGCAACAGGTGTCGTTTCTCAAAAGATCGTCGGTCTCTTCTAGAAAGACGAAGCAAGCACCTGAAATCTCAGATATGGTAGTGATCATTGCTAAAAGACATTATATAAGTAATGCAAGTTTTATGTTGCTTCAATTAAGAACACTTATTATGTGATCCTCTCTCATTCTTAAATCTTCGTGAGTTTGGTGCTGCTTCAATTGTTAGCTTGTTGTGGAAGAAATCAGAGATGCGCTGTCTATGTTTGAGGAGATGGCGAGGAAAAGGATGTAAGGAATACAGCCTATCGAGCCAGATGTAGCTATTTCTTCGAAGTATCCTTGTCAGTCGGAAAAGGCGCAAAACAAGGGGACATTAGTTCCCGACATCCTTATCAACTCTCGAAGGACTCTTGAGGAAGATGGAGACTGCAGATGGTTTCAATGTAGACGACGAAGAACTTCAGATGCTTCTTTTTTTGGACACGTGGTACTCGTTGCCAATGACCTAGGAAAGTTGCAGTATTCACTGAACGAGCTCAACAATAATGCCAAGAAAACTGGAGCCAGCATTCACAACGGCAAAACGAAGTGGTTGAATGCATTCTATCCCGAGTTTCTCATGAAACTCGATAGTGAGAATGTCGAACTCATGGAATAGTGTGTATACTTAGTACGGACTGTGCAAATGAGCGATGATTTGGGTCAGGAACTAAGCGGAAGAAAAACAGCAGGTTGGCTAACCTCCATCAAGCTCAACGATGTCTATTACGACACAAAGATGGCAATGTCCGTAAAAGTAGAACTTTTCAATTGCACGGCCATCCTTATTCTTCTCTGAGGGTGCGAAACGTGGAACACCACACTCGCTGAAGAAAACAAACTAACAACGACCCAGCGAGCAGTGGAAAGGCGAATGGAAAGTATCAACAAATTGCAACACACCACAAACGAAGAGTTGTGTTCTGGATCTGCCTTGAAGGATATTGTTGAAGAAATGTAGAAAAGAAAACTAAGGTGGACTGGTCGCGTACCCAGGTTAAATGACTGCAGATTGGCTAGATAAATCCTTGAGTGGTAACCGAGAGACGCAAAGCGATCACGCAGCAGACCGCAACAAGACGGGAAGACCCGCTGCGGCATCTACATGAAGTTACTTGGATGCGAAGATGCGGAGGGCTCAGGATCGTAACTGACGGAAGAGTTGCCAGCTGCATCGATGGAGGGAACGATGAAATCGACGAAATCACGGCTGTTTAAAGTATTCGAAGCAAAGTATCCCTGCCAGATTCCTTCCGTCGCAGTGAATGTCTAAGTTGAAGCAGAGCGCTGCAGCCATTGAGTCAAGTCATCTCTCCAACAGAGAGTATCTACAGCGTTCAGAGCTATGCCCGCTTTCCATTGCAGCATTGTGGCGGTGTTCATAAACACCCCGAAAATCGAGTTACACTCATGTGTGACCTCAGCTGTCATTTTAACCCATCGTTTAGGGATCCCTCTGAAGCAGTGAATTGCTTATAACATCCAAAACGATAACTATCCAAACCTCAGTTTTCTGCGATATGTGAAGGCAATGGGAATCGATCGGATATCTGGGTGATGATGTTCCGTTCCCTTGATGCAACACTCGAGTGCTCTGAAAGGTCGAAATGAATCGCCCGGTATCTAATGCTAACGCCACCATCCACTGCCAAGAGCTGAAGGCTGAGCTGTGCACGCAGCTTATGCCGTTAATAAGCTTCCGATCTGCGTTAGTCGACTAAATTAATAGTTGCATTGCCGAATGCGCAAATTTTGTTTCGACAAGCTGTCTCTTGGAACGCTTCGGATGCGAGAAACTGCTTACCATGATGCTGGGCATAAAAACAGTTGCCATCACCTCTGACTGCAACAGTCGCTCATTCTCCTCGTTTCTTGATCGACTTGGAATGAACACGAGTCGGTGGACAGGTAACTTGCATGTGAGGCAAGTACTTCTTCTAGACGTTATTCAGCCATCCTAGATTAGTGGCTCGAAACGAGTGCTCTTGACAGCCCTATCTTCTTTACGATCTCTTCCACATCTTACGAACTGGCACCTTTAGCTAGAGGTTGCGCACCTCAAACGACTGCTTACATTGAAGGTTTCCTGCTTTTTTGACCACTTGTGGTCGCCTGCCATGTAAATCGCAATTCTTCCAACGGGGAGCGTGTCGCCTTCAAGTCGTTTTTTCCTTCTCAATCCTAACGGGTCTATGTCGGAAAGCATGTGCTGCATGCAATCAAGGTAAGACAATGCAACTAACTATACGCTGAACGCGTCGGTTGGTTTTTTTTACCGTCAAGCGAACTTACACTGCCCATTATCGGTGTGCCTATACGGGAAAGAAATGAAATGAACGAAACCCAGAAGTGTCGAAGTGAAGAAACCTTTGGTGCACATAACAATCGCATGAAAGGTCCATTGATAAAGAGCCGCAGCGAGTTCAATGCAACTTATGAACGATTTGGTCATTTCATTAAACCATCGAGGGTCGTTTCATGAATTCCCTTCTCCATTAAGAACACAATGTCAGGAATGCACAAGCATAACGCATAAAATAATACGTAAGGCGACCCTGCAATTTATGGCAATTGCGTCATATAAGAAATTGATCTCATGGAAAAGTTCTTGTTTTTGTCTGAGGTTATTAATGACTCCTATAGAGCATTCAATGTTCTTTAAGATGTGTTGAAACATGTTTTTCGAATTTTGATTCCTTACGGTATATTTTCACATTTATTGAGACGTTTTCATCACTGAGTGACCAAGACTACAACACCGCCGAGGCGCGCGCGGTCTCTCTCTATCTCTCTCGTGCGCCTGCGCTTGTGGCTAAGTATATCCGCAACGTTACGACTACGCGATCGAAAACATTCGCAGTGGGAAGAAGTTTAAGCTTCGAGATTATTTCCGCCTTGAAAAACGATCACAAGGTCTACGCGCGCTGCTGGTATCCAGTCGTCGAGAGTCGTAGAATAGTCGAATGTTTTGAAGTTCCAAATTTCAGTGAAGAGATTTAGATATGTTCGAGTGTTTACCTGTTACGTAGAGTCTTTACGGAATGAATCTTGAGGTGAAATAATTCATCAATTATGCAGCGTATTTAATTTGACAGATATAGCAGATGCTGTTTCATGGAATGAAACTCGTTTTTTTAAGCTCTTTGAGTGGGATGTTGAATGAGCGTTTCCGATGCAGTTATCGTTTTCAGTTTCAACGTGTAAAGTTGGAAAATACGCAACAGGTATAGGAAAATAAACAACACATATAGGAAAATAAACAATATGGACACAACAACAAAAAGACATCAAAATGTCCGCAAAGCGTGTGAGCGAACAGATGTCGAGCATTTCGGGATCCACACTGCGAGGAGCAACAACAGTGTTACCTAATTGAAGGAGTGGGTGGCATTAACCATATCGGCAAGAAACATATTCGAGTCTTGTAGAAACACGAAACTGAATACTGTACGAAAGGTTGTTTATGCTGGAATATTTTTTAGTGACCTGGAAGTGGTGTCCACCCCAACTGCCAAGATGAGCAAGGCGGAGGCGGAATACTTCTGAGAATGGAATATCACAAAAGTGATGCACAATCTTATGATAAAAGGTCAAGTTAGATTTCAGCCTGCGATACTGCGATGATTCAAGGTCAAAAGTTATTTACCCTCTGGATTTTGCTTCGTATAATATCGGAAATCCATAGAGGAGCTCAGTACTCCGGATTGGTCGGAAGTAGGAAATGAAGGCTTTTCGATAAGGTTCGCCAGAGTGAAGCATTGCAACTTCTAATGAAGTCTGGGGTCATTTAATACACCAGGCTCATGATAGAAGTAAGGACCTCAACTCCTACTTTGAGATAACATCTCGTTATGCAAGATATTCGTTTCTCATAAATGGTAAGTGTTAAGTTATAAATTAAAATATAAATTAGTGGTTCATTGAATAAGGCGTTTTGATCGAAGCAAAAATAATAGTGAATGTATAGAATTATAAATTAAACTTCAACCAATAATAAAAGTGAATAAGTATATTAAAGGAGTTGGATACGCCCTATACCTTTGTAAAATTTTGGTCATCAATTAAGAAATAAAGCATGCTAAATAGTTTTATCAAATATATTTCCGTTTATCTGCATAAATATGAAAAGTCAGTAACTACCACTGCAGTTCGCTAAACTATTCAATCCATTTTTGAGGTGGCCTACCACTTATATTTTGGCGCAAAAAAACAATGTCAAAATCCCTAAGTGAGATCGAAAAATTCAAAATGCTCCAGTGTTTTGTGTTGCTCGATCTCAAGTATGGGCACTCCTCTAAGATGGAGTTATCACTGCCGCTGGCAAAAGAAAACACATTCCTCTACTTGATATTATTTTCGAATGGGAATTTTTCAAATCATTAGTCGGGAAGCGCAATGAGATAAATTATTTCACATGTTGTCATAAATCTTCACCAAAGAAACTAGCAAATTTTGGCAACGATTATGTTCATTTTAAAAAGTATGCAAGATATAAATGTTGAACTTATGTTCACCTCAGAATTGATGAATGATTTCTAATGCGAACTTATAAAAGCAATAAGGAGTAAGAAAGGAAGTGAACCGGATTTTATCCAATTGCATTCACAACAGTGTAGCAATCAAATTAGCTGAGAAATGTTTCAATATTTGAAACGTTCGATGCGAAAGAAATGCCGAAATTGCAAATAAAATTACTATTTATTTATCATAGTGATCATTTTAATTCGACAAAATCGATAAAAACGACGATTAATGAAGCAAACTCAAAATAAGCTAAATGAAGGAGAATTTCCAGCCTGCGAGGGAAATGAACCGAACTAATGATGCAAAACAACGACGGAGACATGGGAATGCGAAATAATTAGCGACAAGCAACAGAGTTGTAGTTTATTTACACGAACATCTTACAATTAGTTTCTTTTGACGGAACAACGCCCATCAACAATGCCCCATTATTTATGCTTCCATTTTCAAATTCAATATTTTTATAATATTATTGCAACACTGTGACATCAATTCATAAATTATTCGTAAATTGCAGCATCAATTCACAAATTGCTTTTCCTCATAGAAGAGACACTATCATACTAAATAATTATTACTGTGGTAAAATATGCATCCAGTTACCATATATCGATGTGCCAAAAATAGCAACGGTCACTTTAGATAGACCACGAAAAGTTTACTGACAAATAGTAAACGATAATTTTGAGCGATTCTTCACCGCTATTCAAGGCGTTTCGAATTAAAGAAACGGGCCAGAAAGGTTGGCATAATAAGCGCTTTTGTTTGCTGCCCAGCTAATCAACCAGTTGCTCAAGTCAGCAAAAAACTAGATTATGGGGAATAGTGTCTTTTTATTTTAAACGACCCGACCGCTCGTACAAACCTTATGAATAAATCGATTTACTAGAACTTGGCTGGTTTTAAATGAAATTCGATCACCGTTAAACGATTTTTATCGCCTTTAAATAACTATAGCCTGATTCCGATGCTATAGCATAAAAGGTCGCCCAGGGATGCGCATTATGTCTGCAAAACTTGCACTTACAGCTTCAAAGATTTTCGAATTGAGACCGTCTGACGGATAGGCAGATAGAGACATACAAACGTAGGTACGTACAGAGTGATGCTGCCAAAATGCACCTTTGCGAGGCAGATTTGATAAAACGCCTAAAAAAGTATTCGGAATGTGAAGCATGAAATATTGTGAAATATTTTAATGGAAGATGAAATGGACTGAGGCGCCGTGAAATTTAAAATTGAATAAACTTTGACGAAGAAATTGCTACGTGCATGTTGAATATTGAATGTGCTCGCCTGTGAGTCGTCGGCAGGTGAAACCAGACGGCTTTCATCAGAAGGGGAGTCGCCGTTGATGCTCAGTGTTGAGTACCTGACAGCGAAGAGACGCCGACTTAGCCAGTCCAGTTTGATTGCTCTTCTCCCTACCTGACAACCTGCAACAAGTCCTAAATTTTAGTAAACGGATACTATGATAGCATCTTTGAGGGAACCAGCGTATACCAAACCCAATCGATCATCTTATGCTCAAGATCTCTCAAAATTCACATTCAACCTGTCTGCGCCACAAAAAAGTTCCTCGTTCCGTCTTCATCCCGTTCACATTTTGTCGATCCTTCCTGTTTAATTATCTCATATCGATATCCATATTACTGCTTCCCACTAAATTATTGCGCAAAACTAGGATCTCATATATGACGATGATTCGCAAACGATATGCGCGTTAACACGCCATTAATATTGAGTAAAAACATCAGAGCACTTTATTTCCGCATCTGCAATTTCCTTTTTCTAGTCGTTTTTTCTATGAATACTGAATTTTTCCGTGTATCTTCCCACCGCTACAACCTTTTCTCAGGTAATCGATGTTTACAGCAGCAGCAGTTTTATAAGTAAGTAATGATTCTCGTGAGCATGATCATTTATTACGAACTAGTTGCTGCTGTAAGCATTCATTTCTTAGCACTAGAGTCCAATGCAGAATAGGGGAATGAGTGGAAAAGGGGAGATGACGACCAATAAGATTCATGCAAACACCTTCGCGCTGTTTGCCTAAGAAAAGCGTTCCGCCAAACCAGGAATCGGATTATCCACATAATGTTCACCAAGTTTTCATCATTGAATGCTTTCAACATGAAGCGTCTGTGTAAACTTCTTATTTCGTACCGTAACAAATAAACTAAACTGTTCACATTAGAAATATCTGAAGTGGAAGTCGGCTATGAAGCTGAAGCTTAACGCTCTTCTAGGAACGTTATGCACTCCGGATAAGACGATTTCCTTCTTGAAGAGCATATCGCAAAGTGGAAAGCTGAACTCGAATGATAGAGGAATATAATCTCCGAACTCGATTTGCCAGTCACTAACTTCAACTGAATGTTACATCATGACTGTGCTTCAAGCAGTAAATTATCAGCAACATTGAGTTTGATGAGCACTGTCCTCATGACTGGTTGGCTGAATTCCATGAACAAGCTAAACGCACGCTTCAACAGCTAAACACACAAGCTCTTGAAGGTGACCTTGCAAAAAACTTGTTTGCCCATCCCAATTTTATTAAGTTCTACAAGCTAACCAAAATAAAACAGAAATTTTTTTCACTGCATATCTCTCACTCTTTCACTCACCTTTCTCTAGGAATCATCAACAACCCTACTAATGCTGTTGTTGTTCTCACTGTGCTTATTTTATTCAGCGCACGATGAAATAAACGGAGAACACAAAGTGCAGCAGTGAAGATTAATGAGGAAGAATTGCTGCGAAACTGTTAATCAATGAGTGGTAGGCATAATTTTCCCTTCTAACGGCTTTAATTCACTTCGTATAGAAATTATCTTTATGTTATTTACTATGAGGCAAGGTTTAGTTTTGCAGTTTTATCGGTATTGCAGTCAAAGCGAAAAATACGCTGACAAAGATTAACAAATGACGGTAAGTAGTGTCGGCGCCCGAGGTTCGGAACTCTGAGGTTTTGCGAACGCTTCTCGGGATCCCCAATGAATTTTCAGCGCCTAACAACGATTTTTTTTAGAACGCCTCATATCAGTGACATAAAACGGCGGAGCATAAAAAAGCGCTATCGGTGTCGTTGTCAGAGAAAGCACAGAAGTAACATTTAAATAAGTCGCTTTAGGTTGCACAGAAGAAGAAGGCTCTTAACTCTCTCATATCCCCGAATGTGATGACAGATTACTTTCATTGAAAATAATCTCACGCATTAGCTGTTAAATTTAAGCACCTCAAGTAAGTCGTATGGAGTGCCAAAAAGATACGGTAGTCACTGATGTGTGGTGACATTTTCAGAAGCCGTTAAGGAACAATCGAGTTACTGAAACCATAAAATCTCGGCGGCATTCTATAAAGAGGTTAAACCTTTCCCACTTGATTCTTTGATTCTTTCTATTCTGTCGAATACACTATTCTACAGTTTCTAACAACGACGAGCAAGAAACAGATGATATCTGCAGTACTGCATTATTCTAGGTTTCGTCGTCTAGAGGTGGACCGATTCATCTACTGCCTGGAAGGAGGGTAGGAGAGAGGGTGGAAGAGGCTGCAGAAGGAAGAATCAAAATCCGTGAAGCATTAGTGATGCTTAGAAAATGTATTCGTAGGAAAGACGAACAAAAATTGAGAGATACTTGTGAGTTTATTCGCAGCGTCTATCCCACTGGTGGTCATTAATCACATCGTCAGCGCTTGCTTCAGTTAGCGCATGCCACTTACTGAAAACATGCGGTCAGTTGATGGGCCCTCAAAAGCGACGAAGATATTCTAGCTATGTTGCCAACAACGACCAGAAGGATGGCTGCCGAAAATGAACCAATTCCAAAGGGACTATATGCGACTGAATATTCCATCATGTTACGAGCCAATTCATCTGCCCAGATTCGTCGGCCTATCAACAAAAATTCTGACAGTTATCTCGTGTTCGTTAGCAGTTTTGTCGAAACATGCTCTCCGGATGCTTACGCATCTCGACGATGTTCCAGATTCCTCTTCTTGATAGCTCATCAAGATACACATTTTAGCGTGGTAACAAATAGATCACAACTTAGAATAAAAACTCTCGGACAAGATACACGAAGTATGATTCCAAAGAAGAAGATAATGACTAAGCATGGACCACAGAGGTGACAAGAAAGCTGCGTATTTCTACCACAAAGTGAAGAATATGCGAACGAAATAGACCTTTGTCATGTTTATGATTCGCCTTCTTATTTGTTCTGTTTTTGCAAAATTCTTCTTAGCGGATAGCTTACTGAGAAGATTTCAGTATCTTTAGCCTCATTTTAGATCAACAATCCAGCACGCATCTTACGAGGTGTTTGACAGGAATCACCGCACCGAAAAGTCACGGAGGGTTTCGCTTTTATGAAGATGAATGAAGACCAACGGCTTCTGCATGAAAAACGTTAAACTTGCAGGTGATCGCTGGTGCTGCCAACAGTGGTAGCTGTCTTCGAAAGGTCTAAACGAGCACAGCAATCACAGTAGGCGGTACACCACGTTAAGCAAGAATACAGCTGAACTAATGTTATGCTAGAAAGCTGAACTGAAACAAACGTTCATAAAAATTTTGAAACTTGTCGATTAAAAAGCTGTTTTAGCCTTATCGTTTTCAATTTGTAGTCGTTTTCCACGGAATGACTTAGCGCACAATCGGACCGTTCACAAAGAAAGATTGACCGTGTATTCAATTTAATTGTACAGGTAGCCAAAACTGCATCTTAATGAGTAGCAGAGTTTGAACTAAAATTAAATGGCTACAACAAAATGAAATAGGCCGACCACTCGAGCGAGCAAACCTAAATGGACGTCCGCTTGGTGGACTATGCAACGTGTCTAGCGAACGCCTTAACTTTTAGCTGCTCGTCCACATGCCCGCAATCACATAAACATAACGCCGATATGACGTCATCGCGTTGAATTATTCAATTTTCACTGCAATGTGATCGCTATTTGGCGTGTGATATGCTGTAAAGCATTTAAGGTGTACTATATAGAGGTCCTATTTTGTTCAGCTGAACAAAGCTTATGTATTGTTGCTGTTCACAGATATCAGTTCACTTTGCAGTCACAAGACGGTAAGGATGATTGCAAGGGTAACTGCTTTACAGCTAGCTCTCTCAACAACACAGGTTACTAGACGCATTATTAAACGATGCTTGAGGGTGCAAACGACAGCATAAGCGTAGCGAATTAATCATACACATAAATAAAAGAATATGTGAGGCGTTCAGTTTCTTAGTAATTCGTGTGCTTATTGTTTTCTAGCAATACCAATGCCATCGTGAATGGATAAGCAGCGATGAAATTTGAGAATATCAAACTGTAGCACGACAATGTTTGAAAATTTAAGAGCATCTTCCACAAGTGATTTATTTACAGGGAATTTTTGAGGCATGTGGACGAGAAAACACTAAAAATTTCAGCAGCACTGCACAAATTTAGGCAAGGAAAACGTCAAGAGCATCGATTTTATTTTAGCACAGAAGGGGTGGGACATGGGAGAAAGGTACGTTTCGTTTCCTTAGTCCCACTCCGTCCCGTCTATCAACTACGTCAATAATAGCAAGATAATTTTTCCCAACACTGACAACAATGTGGAAGCCCAAGTGAGTTTTGCAGATTGAGATAAAAGGGCAGCCGACCAACAACGATTAAAGCATAAAATGGAGTTGGCATTTCCCAAAGAATTTTTTGAGGCTGTGACTTTCGAGGTGAATTTTCAGGAATACATAACACCACAATCCTGGCTTCTTTCATCGCATACAGCACCAGGCATTTTTTAAATAGTTCCGCTGCAATGCATAGTTCATTCGCTCTCTTGCGAGTTAAGAAAATTTTAGAAACAACTTGTCAATTTTTTAAATCACACTCTTTTAAATTAAACTTGACTAAGTTGCAAATTTCCACTCATTTTATGCTTCATCGCTGAGTAATTCAGCTAATTTATCCTATCGGAATGGTGTACATATAAAACGATGAATTGAGAAGCGCTAATATGAAAACAATTCTGCACGTCATATGACAATATGCATTTAAAAGAAACGCGTAAATATAAATAAAGAATAAGTTCGAAAATTTTCAATAGCGAACGCATAGAAAAAGATAGAAAATGCAACCCCAATGGGGGTTCATTTTCGACGCAGCCGGTCTCGTAATGGGCTTCCCTGAACAGCAGCACGCTTGCTGACACAATGTGCAGCTAGCATGCTAATGAAAATGGATAAACCCTTAGAAGTTGTTTGCTCTGAATGAAGACGATGAGGCAGATCGTTTAGATGTATTGTGCATATCAATCCATCACTGAGCACAGCGAACGCTCAACCACTTACTGCGTATAGCACTCTCTTATATGGATCTGAAATCCCACGGGGCTGAATCTAGCACAAACTTCGAAATTTCTTTTAGGTTTCCGCTGAAAAAATTGATTGCCACATAAAATCGTTAACTCGCACAGAAATTCGATTTCTCCGTCAACTCTGAACCGTAGACAGCATCGGCAGCAAAAGCGATCGAGCGTTAGCATCTCTGGATAATACTGAAATTTGCAATAATATACCTCGAGGGATTGGCATTTGTCCAAACAATGCAACAGAGATTCGTAACAAATGGTTATCGTGTTTTTTTTTTTTCAAACCAATGGAGACGTGAAACAGTGAACGAGATGAAAAATTAGACTTTGAACGGATAAAATTCACACGTATAATACATGCAAAATGTGCATCAGGGTTGCACATGAACGAGTATTTCAAAAAGCACAACAGGAAGAATCTTAGACTGTAAAGGAGACGGCTGCCAGAATAAACCGGCCTCTAAATAGTTACCTCGTTAATTTCCTGTCGATTACATTTTGATGCGTTCAAGCAAATTTCTAATTACAAGTCGCATTATTGCAATGTCGTCTCTGATTTTATTTCAGTATGTGCATACGCATCAGTCTGTCTACCTGGCAATTTCAACTCGAAAACTACGCTACGGAAGCTGAAAATACAAAAAGTGGTGAGTACACCTGAATATGATTCCCTACACCATATTTCATGTTCATCCACCAAAATTCTCGAAACAGCTAGAAGAACAATCTGTTTTTTATTTTGTACGGGTCGGAATAAAAAAACAGTGTGAATGAACTTTTTCGAAAAGAAATCGCGCGAGCAGTTAATTTAATTAAAACGAGAAGACATTATTCTGCATATTCATTACTCACTGGAAACTTGTCAAATTGAGTGGTCGAATCAGCAGAATGCAAAAACACATTTTGCGCCAATTCCTATGGCACGCTTCTCCGCCTGTTTTTCACTCTGCTTCCTTTTTTTTTGTTTAAGTGTCGTTGTACTTCCTAATTTGTTGCTTTCTTGGAAATGCTCTGCAAATATTTCAGTGCCAAGTGCGGCATTAAGCAATTTATTATAAATGAAGAGATTCTGTGAGCACTTTAAATGAGCCCAACTTGACTGTTAAAAGGAAATGGGCTCCTTTAAAGATTTTTTCGAACAAAGTATAAAGTTTTCCTTGGTTGCTTTCCTCTCCTACCTAGACCTTGCTGATAAATGAACCAATATGCATGCAGCAAAATTTTTCGTGCTCTGCCATATAGCCGCTACCCGGCTTTTGTAAATACGAATTTGGATTTAATACGTTGTGCGGTATTGGCGTCATACGTCTGCTGGTAAGAAAGGATTTAAAGGACGGAGTCAGAATGTGGGGGAAATATCATGTAGAACAAGTGTGATCGCTCGAGCAGCGGAAGATCGGTGTTTGAGTTCTCGCTGCCCCCTTCATCTTCCGCTTCTACCTCTCATGTCGGTGATTTCGCATCATTTTTCCGCATCTTCTTTCTTCTCGCATGGAAGGTGATGAACACATTCAGAGAACACGCAATAATAGCAAGTAAGAATGTACAGCACTTGAGGGAAAGAAACTCCCTTATACCGTGCTCGGATGGCAACCGCAAGTGCATTATATATAACATACTTCATCATTACATTTAACACTCATGTTATTCGCCTAATGTCGTCTGCCTTCTCCCATTTTACAAAAGGAAAGCGCGATGTGGAGCGAACCGTTATATTAGAACGCCTTGGAGAGGGGCTTTGAGAAGCTGAATTTGTACATATAACACAGAATTCGAAGGTAAGCTCTCCGCCATCAGATAATTTACCCGTTCTTGTCGAGGCCGGAATTAATAGCCTCCCTCGGTCTCAAAATTTTATCATACATGGACAAATTCTTATAACACATCATTCGAGCGTTAGAGAGGATTTGCAATAACCGTGAAGAATGCGACCATAACAAAGTAATTTTGACTAAATTTTTGTCATAGTCATAACTGAGATAAAATTTTGCTCACAAAAAAATATATAAATAATCCCTACTCATCGATTACGCAGTGAGTCGATCGTTAGCAATAGAATAATGCAAAACTGTCTTGCTCTCCCATTAATAATATAGTCTCACCTGCTGCTGCTGCACTTAAAGCACAGGCGACGAACTCAAAGCAAATTTGCATATCATGGTTGCTGAGAAAACATAACGATAGTGAAGAAATCTTCAAACGATTTGGAAATTGCGGTAAAAATTTACCCATATAAAACAAATCGTTATCAACATACCACTGAAAATATATGTTTGGCGGATCAGCAAATTACAAAGTTATTTATACTGAAAATTTTTGATTATTGCCGAAATTATTCCCGTTCATGAAAATGTTTTTCTCAAAAATTTCGGCAAAAATCATGCGAAACAATGCCAATGAAAAAAAGGCAACGAAACATCTTTTTCAGCGTCCAAGACAGTACGCGATGATGTCGATCTATGGTTCTACTTTTCATCCGGAAATTCTGAACCCGAATTCTCCAAAAAATGTTCCGGAATTCTGGCTAAACATTCATTTGGCTTTTACAAGTGAATTGCAGTGATCTGCTCTCTACATCACTCTCTCGACAATCTTCAAAAGAATCAAAACTCAACTTTCAAATAGAAATTTATGTCGGGATTTTAAAATGCTCAAAAATTTTAAAATATCGAACCGAAAATACTATGAAATATCGAATTATCATGAGGAAGTACTTCGACACTTTCTTCCAAAAATCCCAATATTCATCCCAACATCATAATAAAGATTTGCCAACTATGAGGATGGATACTCATGTGACTAAATTGTGTAGCGCCTTGCGACAGTGAATAAGCGTCTATCACGTTTTAAACTGTGAGTTGCAAATAGCTGTAGACGTGTTTTGGTCACATAAAGATGTCCTCCCCTCCCCCACCCCGCCCTTTTTTTACAACTTTTTAGTCAACAGAAAGAGATTGCTTCTATAGCTTCCACTAACAGCGATTGATCTATATTTAATGATTAGAATCTCGTGAGCGGCATACGTGTTCTAAGGTGAGACAATTTTCTGCAATAGCTCTAAGCACTTAAAGCAGAAAAATTGAAGCAGAATTGTGCG
This sequence comes from Ascaris suum, assembly GCA_013433145.1. Taxonomy (NCBI): domain Eukaryota; kingdom Metazoa; phylum Nematoda; class Chromadorea; order Rhabditida; family Ascarididae; genus Ascaris; species Ascaris suum. The sequence goes on from CM024187.1 coordinate 4,454,705, forward strand.
TCACTTCTCTCCTTTTTTTTCCATTCCAATATATATTCCAGTAGTAAAGAGCGCTGAATCACTGCTACTTTACAATGCTAGTTTTTATGTGAACAAATCCGAAGTCAATATCCTAGCAATCATACCTTTCAATCATTTCAAAAAGTGTGCGAATGTGAAAGTTTGAGAGATATGTTCTTGAAGAGGATTGCACACAATGCTGAAACACGATGAGTGACAAGTGCTATCGAGTTCGGACAGAAGAAAATACAGAAAAAGGACCCTTTACTATACTTCTCGAGAAAATTAAGGTTCATTTTTATTATGATAGCAATGATCGAAGTGCATCTTACATTGTAATTTGATGAAATGTCCGATACACCATCAATAGCAATTTTCATGGAAAAACGACTGTTTACAGACAACGAAATAAAGAGGAAAACATCAGCTTGCATTTAAAAAAAAGACGCTTCCAGACTACACCACTTTTTAGAAATGGTGTTTAAGTGTTAATTATGGTGTGCAGTTTAAAGAAAACGTTAATGGAAGCCTTTAAAAATAATCGAAAGGACCACAAAACTCCCATGCAGATAAGCTTCATCAGGTATTACTTCTGGATAAGGAGACACATGGAAGAAATGAAGCTAAATCCGAAAAATCAGACAGCAACAAACCGAAAGAATCTGATGAATCGAATGTCAAATTGAGCGTGGAGAGCTAAATGTGTTTTGTCGATGGTGGTGTGGCACTGCAGAGGAGTCTTCTTATGAACTCACTATACAGTGAAAAAACTCAATTTGTTATCGTCGCATTGCTCATTTAGAAGCGTGCTGAAATTTGTGTGCCTCGTGGAACAATGCAAGACGGTGAGTGTCGCCTGCTAGTAGCGAATACTGATTGAATAAATAAAATAACGACAGCAACACTCCTATAACGCTTGCTCACGCATGGGTGAAACGCTTCTGAAGGATGCAATTAGAGCTGGCACACAAAAGAAAGAACTTCCTTGCGAGGCCTTCGATTTTCGAGGATCTCCTACAATTCGAGATCTCCCATATAGTGGGAGTACTGGAATCACGTTCAGCTTCCCAAATATCAGCAATACTCCCGAACAGTATTAGCCTCAAGAAATTCCATTCGGACGAACATAAAACTGCTGAAGCCGGAATTTATGACACCAAAAGTGATTTGAGACCCGTCGAATTTTGTCTGCACCCATCCCTCGCTGATGCACTCCAAGTTTTCGTGCATCTAACCACAAAACTAGCAGCATCTTCGCATTCTTCAAACTCCGAACGCCCCAACCGGTCCGACCTTCCACATTTGGCACTATTCTTTAACACTATTCTTTTAACCACCATCCTTCGGTGAGGAAGCCATTTAGCAATGGAACTTTTTGCCATCCAGAATCCATCACCTGCCGGTTAAATCAATCGGATCGTTTGATTGTCAGGAAATACAGCAGTCGGACAGATTCAACCGATCGCATTTGCAAGATGGCAACCGTGTTATTTTCCGTTTGATGACATAGGAACACAATTTCAGAGCCGTTGGCTAGCAATAAATGCGCGAAAGAACACTATTCTGCAGAAAATGAGTTACATTACACGACACAAATTACGCAACAAGCTATTTTAGCGATAAGTGAATAGGATTTTATGTTCAAAAAGCACTTGCAATTCTCACGGTTGCCATCCACATCTTGTAGCATAGGCGAAAACAGCCGTCCCCATGTGTAATGCAGGATGTTCCAGCACATTTAAAATAGAGAATCGGCGGTAAATATTCGCGAGCATAAGTCTTCCTGTGAGGAATGATGTTCGAGAGTTGCTCGTGATCCAGGACACTATCTCACAACGAAGACCCAGCCAAGTTAGCATGCCACACTGATTTTTGCAGTAGTCGGCAATCTTTATGCCACCATGACTGCTTTAAAATAAGAACATCAAAAGTTAGCAGTATAATAGTTAATTCTCATCCGCTCGGTGCTTCAGATGTATACTTCCAGTACCACACTTTCTTACACATATAATTTTCATCGTGTCCCGTCACGATTCGATTGTGCAATGAGGTTTTTCCAGTAGCTGCTTCGAACTTGTATTTTACAATTTCACTTCTTGCTTTATTTAGTTCTCTTCTAGTCTATGCAAAGAGAGAGAGATTTTGCATCACAAATGGACACAGAAACAACTATTCTGGTCATGACTTCTGAAGAAACTTTTCGAGAATGCACCGACGGTGCGCCTGAAGCAAAGATTGCATAAACAGTGCAACAACAACGATCTGAATGATGCCGGTATGCTCAAAGGTCAACTATAGTTAGTGATCGCGACGGGATACAGTTTACTTGACTGCTATGCCCTTAGTTCCATCAACATCTTTATTAACAAGTAGCTGTGAATACTACCATCTAGGAAACAAACAATCGGCTAACAAAACAAAGGAGCAGCGCGACTAGCAGGGATTCGAACCAGCCACTTATACCAATGGTCATCGCAAACTGGCATCAACTGTGTCGCACCCCTGCGCACGACAACACACAATTGAGAATTGCAAAAGCCACTTAGACGAGGATGCCCAACTACACACTGTAGAAACGCTCAGGCTGAACAGCCTTCATAACCTCAGAATACAACTTAAAATTACCATAAAAATACGACCAAGATTGATATTCAGATAAACATTCAAACACTGATCGGTGCTGTTTCCTGTTCACTTAAAATTTAGATTTATTGTTCCATCTTATTTTCCACTAATATTCCAGACAGCGAGAAGGCTGCTGTGAGGGTGGGAAGGCGAAGGGGATGTGGGCTGAGAAATAGATCAATATGCCATGACTATAAAAACAAAAAAAAAAAAAAACAAACAATGACCAAACCAAAGTTACACATCAACAACAACACACGCGAAGAGAGAAAAAACATGCCGACGTTACCCAAGAGAAGATCAGCAAATGCGAATGTGACAACTTGAAAAACCATAAAAATCTTTCATGTCCTATAAAAAGAAACATATCCCACATTCACTGTGATGCAAACACATGCATATGACAGTTATACATGAAGGCGAAGCCCGATAAACAACATCCACAAGCGATTCTTCTCTCACATTTACTTCAGCACCCCCATGACCTAGAACGCTTAAATTTGTAGTTCAAATAGATCATCTCATCCACGAGATCAGAATCATTTGTCCCATTTGAATAGCAATACGGCACGATAGTGATAATTTTTCAATGAATACACCGAGGAAAATAAGACACAAGAGGTGGAAAGCAAAGCACAAGGAAGATTATGTTTGCCTAGGCGTTATAAAAGGATATCAAATCTAGTCCAAAGAAGAACTTTCAAACATGATAAGGGATCTTTACCTTATGGAGCCGATATAATAAAAACAATAGAGCAAATTGACAACACTAGCCCAGTAAAACACCGCGTGAGTGGAAAAGTGCATACAATATGAAAATATTGTTTCAAAGACCTATTTATACAAAAGAAAAATTCTTTTTTATTTCAATTATCAAACTAAATTATCATTACAACTCCACAAAAATATAATCCGTCTAATGATAACAACAGGTGCAAATTTATAATTTATAGGTCTGCTTTCGGCGCAACCAAAATCGAGCGGGAAAATATACCGGGGATTATTTGACAGCGTTCATCGAGTTGAGCAATGCCGATACACGGTAAAGCAGTGACCTTGGAGAGGAGTTAGTTCGGTATTCTCTACACTTATACATCTTACATCATACGCCTAATGCTGTTGCGGTCAGCTGACGTCTCACATTTCAAAATGGAAAAATCTCTCACAAAGCAGCTATTTTCCACATTCGAAAAGGCAACACAACATTGTTTTACCTTCTGCACAGCAATGCATCAAACGCTTAATAAAGCAACAGCCTATCGATGGTAGCAGGAATTGGACTGCAGGGTTTCACAATATTGCAACAGTTGGCAGCCATTCGTTGCTTGCTCATAGAAATCGAAAAGACTATCAAACACAAATCCAACATCATAAATTTCTTCTACAATGTTTGGCTAACATAAAAATAAGAAGAAACGAAACCACTCAAATAATCGCAACCATGAAAACTTTACTGCGAAAAACACGGATAGCCTAGCATCACAATGCTCCAACACGCCCAGCGAAAATATTCAGCACTTACTTCACCAACAGCACATTCGCACCGCACTCGAAATAGAATAAACAAGGTTTCGCCACATGCATAATGTAATTCCCAAATTTTTATACCCACTCATCTGTTTGTGGCCTCACTTCACAACATTCATTGACGATCACCTAACCGCCCTTAATTTATGTGACCGGTCTCAAACGACGTCTCATTTATGATGTAATAGATCTTTCAGTAACTAATATATTTCTCTATCCAGAACTCCGAAGCGATTTAAAAGTATACAGCCCACTCCAGAGTCATCTTCTATTTAACCACTGTAGATGCGAGTAAAATAATTGAGGCGCGAGTTGAAAGGCAGTACAGGAGCTCACTTAAAGATGCAACAGCAGTTTCAGCCAATTATAAGACCGATGCCGAACTTGCCTTGCGCCTTGACGTGGTTCAGCATACCAGAGATGGCCAGCGTGAACGGCAAATTCTGGCTAAGCTTCTTCTCAAATACGCCACCCACTGTCCAGTTCGTATCGATCGAAGCACGCATCGTTACACCTTCATCCGGCAACTCAGCCTAGAAACACCAACATGATCCTCTGCTAGCACGATAAACTAACGTTCGGCGTTTTCACAGAAAAACTGAAAGGATGAAATCTAAAAAGCAATCAAAATAAATTCACCAAATTAATATCGGTCAATCATTACAAACGATAATTATCACCAACATCGTTGACAAACTTGCCATTTCATATGAGCGTCTGATTCGCAATTAATCAGGAGTATCGTTTAAAAAAGATATCAGCCTAGTTTGCACTCATATGCAAGACAATACAGCAATATCAAGTTCGCATCAGCATGCAACAAGTAAGCGCCTATCTATTCCAATAGATCGCGCAGGATTATCTAATATAACAAGTGGTACAGCAAAGAAAGAGAGACGTTAAAGCAAGCTCTTTTGATACTAGCGCTTCTGCATAGTGAGACGGAAAGGAGGCAGAGCTGAAAGAGCTACTCTGCGCGGTAAGCTCTCTCTTCAGAAAAAAGCGCGAAGGAGTTTAAACAACAATCACTACTGCTGTACAAGAACAGCTGCATCCGCATTGTTCCCTCTTTCACTGATGACTCTTTGTTTAAGAGCAAAGAGGGAAGACGAGTTGGCATCACTGATGATGGTGAGGAAGAGCACTTGGTGAAATTTATAAAAATTGTTCGATAAAACGGACCTGATAAGCGAACGTAGTGAGTGCTTCTTGAACACGGAAATTACTCTCGAATTCGACGCCAAACGAGAGGTTCTCGACCTGCTTATGATGGTAGCAAAGATGCAATCCCGAGCTTCCTATCGTACCCGAAGCAGTGAAATTATCACCATTGTATCTAAAAAGCAACCAAATTAATCTCCGCAATATTGTTCCTGAATTTTTACAAAAGGCACGGCATTGCCACATGAACGTAACAATTCGAATATTACCTCTTGCTTTCAGCGTCTGCTCTATATCGTCAGAAAAATCACGCAGCAGCGCCGAAGGCCTCTTTAATTACGAATTGTTCAGCCGTTTTCGTTACTGCTCGCTGACTCGATGCACTCCTTTGTTTGAAAACATCTTTGAGGATTCCCAACTTAGCTTCTTTAGAAGAAAATAAATAGTCCTTAACAAAACCAACCAGCGGTCATACAATTCAATCTTTCATTGGCGCGTTTGAAAATTTAAAAGAGTTGCGATTCCTCCCATAAATACAAATAAGTCGGCATTTCAACTGAAATACAATCCGAAACAAAGCGGCTTTACTCAATTTCGCAACGAAAACAAAGTACTCTTTACATTCATTACTAGGAGAAACGCCACATGCACCTCTGGCTATTATCCCACCTTCAGTCATAAACTGCACAGTTATTACTGTGTAGTACCACTACGTATGTGCGGGATAAAGATTGTGGAGACAGCGCATGTCCTGAGATATATAGCGCAGCACAGCTAGACGACACAATCCACGGGTGGCATTTGCACATAAAGGAAGACAAAGAGGATGGTTCCTGCAAGTGGAAACAATGATAAAATGAACGCAGTAAAAGGCTTGCAAATCGCGATGACTATGAAATGAAAAATCTTGTCCAAACATGCGGCATTAGCATCTGGAATACTCGCTGCTTGACGCCACCTTTCTTAACCACAACCCTTCAAGATGCATTTTTCGTCACAATCACTAATCATCGCAGCAAACCGGGGAACAATTACAGCCCCCATTTCAAGGACCAAAGCAATTTACAATGCAGTGTTTCTTTCACTTGTACCAGTATTCATCTAGTCCTCGCGCCTTGACACTGAAGCTAACGACGTATTAGGTTCCGCCGCAACCGAAACACCAGGAGACGTGACAAAGAGGAAAGCACAGATGGCTAGCATAGAACATGATGGCGTGGCGTACCTGGCTGCATAGCTCAGCACCGAGATTTGTGAGCCGGGTATCTGTTTTCCGTACTGATAGACCAGCTCGGCTCCGAGATCCAATCGAGGGGTAATACGTCGCAGAAGCTGCGTTACGACGATGCCGCTCTCACCAATTACGTCGGTGTTGGCCAGAGTTAGACCCAAAGTTGCTAAGCGACCGCGGTATTCTAATGTACCCTGCGCTGCCGACAATTTGCCTCCTTAATTAACCGCAAAATGACAAAAAATATTCACTTTGCATATTTGTGTGACTGCACCTTCCATTCTATCGTCATTTAAAACCTTAGCCTTGGTAAAGCATTTATCACTGCAAGGAGTGAAAGAGGTGATCAGTCCGACAAACAATTCTCTTTAAAATTTTTTTCTAAAGTTCGTTTAAAATCCTTTCAAATGGAAATCTCTGAACCAAGAACTTTCGACGGTTGCTGCGTTCCGTACATATACGAGTACTTATCACAGAATGCAGAATACTTCTTTGATTTCCCTCCTAGCTCCGTCTTTTGTCGTGACATCACAACACAGAGAGATGAACAGAGTAAATCATCCGCGAGAAATGAGCATTTCGGTAGACAAACAACAAAAATGGTAAGAGCGTAGAAGTGCAACAAGCGCAACAATAAGGACAGTCCAAATAAATCTCGACGCTTAACTGTGCTTTACATATATCACTGTTCCCGTAAATTGCATACGATCATAGGCAAAGCTCTTAGCAAAACCTTTGCCGGAACACTGGCAAAAACAATCGGAACAGTGAGGTATAAGGAGATAACAGAAAATGAAAGTGCCAAAATACTGCACTTTTATCACGTTCGGATCCACAGTTCTCTTTTCCAGATGTGCAGCCGCTATCGATGTGATTTAAAATGAGAGCCAATCAAGTCGTACCTTGAACCTGACTTTGCAATTTCAGTCTCCACCTGTCGCCGAATTGATGGAGAAATGTAGCGGATGTATTGCCAGCAGCGTCTGTGTCTCCAAGCAAGACAGGGAACGCTTCCCCTGGTCCGACTTGCTTATTGCCCACGAAGGTCGCACCAAATCGATATCCAGTGTTTGCCGGAGAAATGCTTAACGTGTGCGATACCTATAATCAGCGCAAGTGAGGACATCTACAAGGTAACAAAATAAAGAATGCAAGTGTGCAGTGACATTTCGCATGCTGACTTCCATTCCGAAATCCTTCAGCCTGCTACAGACTGGATCAACCCTGAAAATACTGCCCGAATTTCGAAGAGCAACCATTAGTACAGTTGAAAATAACCTGAAAATGCGAGGAGAGTCCCTTCTGCACCATCACCTTTGCACCTTCGAAACACATCGGGAACACGTCTCTACACTTTCGGTGCAGCTCCTCGTAGGAACCTGGATTGTTGCTGGTTGTCGCCGGGGATACTGCAGCTGCGGTACTCTTCTCATCAGCGCCTGTGAGAACAGGTGCTGTACCCGCCGCTGTCGACGATCCCCCCGCAGACATCGACGCCCTCTAAACAACGATTCCGAACCATCGAAAACTGGTTGAATAACGAATGATGCACATCAAATTCACACAGCAGAAGAACAATATCAATGACCCATTTGGGTTAGAAATGGAAGCGGGAAAAAGTTGAACCCATTACTGCTAACCCAGCTAGCCTACTTCTATCTGGAACGCAGTTAATCCATCCTTACCGAGACCACGCATAATCCACAGCAAACACAAAGAAAGTGATATTTCAACATAATACAAAAAAAAAAACGCGGAGATGACGAAAATTAATGCAGTTAGGATAGTGCAGACGTCGGACCCACGAACACGCCTCACTTCTGAGCCGGTTTCGGTGCCAGCACGCGCCATGTAACGTACAGTCCACTTCGATATGCGGGTCAAGCAAGTTGCAACGCGAGGTTTAAGCTCTGTTATACGTCAATTAACACCAGCTGAATGTTATACGTGGAAAATTATATGCGAAGGTAACGTCAAGAACTTCCTCGCGAACCTTCATTGCTAGGGATGGAGCGTACACAGAATACTCTACTGTTCATGGGAAACACAGCAGACAACAAAGTAAGACTTTGATAATAACAATCGATGCCTTTCACCTCCAACTACATAACAACAAATCACTGATTACGGCAGTGCAAAACACGTTTTCAAGACGAGCATATATAGTGAAAGCTCGAGCTAAAGCAACACATCGAGAAGTGCCGGTGCTGATTGAACATGAGGTAGCATAAAGGTGATGTACAATTCAGTACGGGCGTTGCTGGCGTGGTGAGCTTATTTAGTGATCAACGACCGATAGCAAGCTATCTTCACAGCTTAGAATAAAGCAGTGTCGCTTGCTCATTCAAGAACTTGAAAGTCCTCGTAAATCGAAGTATCCTTACTTTCACACAGACTCAATTCCACGTCTCCAACAACGACGAAAAATCACTGACAGAAGAGAAGGAAATGTACGTGGAAAATGCAAACCTCCAAAAGCGAGAGTCCCTGAAATTCGGGGGACCTCGAACAAAATTTGCCCCTCTTCGGTATTCGGGGATCTTTGATAGTTGTGGGGATTTTTTAAGGCAAAAACTTATTGCATGCAGTTCACCTTGCAATTGTCGCGTCGCATGAGAACAGAGATGCTGTGAACTTAATTCCCCAATTCGAGATGAAGCGAAGTAAGGAAGGTTATGCAAAGCACACCCATTTCCAGAAGAAATCTGGGAAGATAACTGGAAAACTGGTGAAAATTTTGGTAATGGTGGTTGGACTTCAATAAGGGCAGTAGGCAAACATCAAGACCTAGCAGGGGTCACGTTCTCATTCTCTCGTCCTATGTCAAGACCTCGTTTTAATGTAATCGACTAGTAACAATTGAGGTCATTGTTTACACATACAAATAGCAACAAATATTCTACTACGAATGACTAAAAAATTGTTAAAAATAAGGTGTAAAATTGCACCCTTAAGCACGCTTCGACGCTTAAGACAGCACAATTTCCCAACAAAACCGTAACTCGCTCAGTAGAAGCATAAACCTAATCGTTTGAAAAAATCGACCGCTGATGAAAAAAATGCAACATTCGGCTCGTTCATAACACACACCGGTACTACTGTAGAATCGGCACGGTGTCTTTAGACTATGACTTCCATCGAATTACGATTTAACACCTCGGAAAAGAAACAAGCCAAAAGATTATCATCATAACGAATCGTAATAATTGCAAAGTTGATGCAAAAAAAGTGCAGCTTCCCAAAGGAATTGGTGAAGTGAAGCAATATTGAGTGTATTTGCGTCTGTTGGGTTAATCTCATTGATGCGTTGTTGGGTTAATATCAATATCAGATGATACGTGCTAGTGCGTGATTGAGTGCTCGAGCGCGTAACACAAGTGTGGCATACCGCCATACGACCGTCTCGAGTGATAGACGGCAAGCAAAGCGCGAACCAAGTGCTCTCGTTTCGGCGTTTCGAACGCACTGTAAACCTTCGAAAGTGTTGAGTAATATGCAGACGACGGAGGGATTTATGCACAAGTGGTTAACGGCTGTAAATTTCGTTGGAGAATCTAAGCTAAATGTCCGAAGTTCAAATCCGGCGCAAAATTTCAAAAGCAGCATCAAATTATAAGATGCCTGTTGTTCTTCTGCGAATTTTGGCAATTCCAACATTTCTAGTGACGTAAAAAACCCCTTGAAGAAGCCCCAGAAGGTAGAGGTCACTCTTGAACCGGCGCTGTAATATATGAACCCACTACTCAGCTAAGTTTATTGGTGCTCAAGACAAAGTCCCACTATAAATTGTTCGAAACAGGATGGGAGCTTTGAAGAATGGGAGGGGGGGGGGACGTGGAAGTATTGAAAAAATCTTTCAGGATTATGACGCTGTCCCCCCTAAACAACATTAAAAATTTACACTATGAAAGCTGCAACGCCATGATCAAAGCATTCCAGCGATAAAACGAGGCCCCTAAAAAAGATGTTCTCCACTATGATGATAAGCTGATACTACACGGTAGGAACACTTTCTACTCAAGTGAAGAGATTTCAAAAAGAAAGCGCCGCATATAAAAGCTTTCTATTTTATGACGATAGAACGCGTTGTTTGCAACACTACAGAGAAGAAATGAAGCAAAATGTTATTTAGGACCTTGCGACCATACCTAAACTAATGTGGAGTTAGATAAAACGAAGATGTTTTAAGTAAATACAGGCTGTCCGGAACAGGAAAATTTCGGGGTTGCACTCTGTGTACCAATTACAGTAAGCTCTAAAATAAAAAGCCAGACATGTTGCCACCGGTGAGCAAAACTGTTTGCACATTCTCGCAATGCCTTCACAACTTTTTTTGCAGTGACTTTAGTATTGGTGTGTTTTTCCTGCTGATATTCCAGAAGGAGCCATACAACCTCACTGAAAGAAATCCTATCAAAAATAGAAAGATACGAAAGAGGTGAGGTAGTACGTATCTAGGCTTCGAATATATCGAATGACTTGGAATTCGTATAAAATATTGCACACAGCTCTTCTCGCCAACATACCGGTAAAGTGAAAGTTTTCCCGCTCGCCACTTAAAAATGCCTCTATGTCTTTTTCCTAAGTGACAGGAATAAACTTGAAAGCATAAGCATCGAGCAAAGATTAGATGGGAAGCGTAAAGGTTTGAGCACACTTGAAACAGCCTGAGGCTGATAACACTGCTGCAGCAACACCTTTTGTTCGAACGGTAAGTTGTAGAGCAATGTTCAACTTACTGCAAAGCAAAATAGATGTTGTGCGGCGAGTAATTGTGAATTGGAGAGAAGTGTGGCACTTTAACTTCAATCATCGGGCAAGGCTTGTTGTATGATCATCGTGAACAGTCCGCGGAATAAATACGACAGTGCTTACATGAGCTTCAAGTCTTTTTTTTTTGGTCTTTGAAACATTACTGTGATGTCTGTGATCGATGAACGACGTGGCATCCCAAAGCGCTTGTAATCGATCTATAGTAAGTGAATAAGGATTTGAGCATCGTGTGAGGACCGTTGGACGGATGAATCAAAAATGACCACCGTCCATCTGTGTCTTCTCTGCTGCGATCCATAAATATTTAAAAACTTCGAAATCTGGGGAATATCGCTGTAACCATTTCACATGAAACTGTTCCAGTGAATCTGGAAATTACTCTCGGACTCGCTTTTTGAGCTCAGTAGCATTAAAATAACATGAATAGAATTTGAGCAAAAGTTGAAAACGCTGATTTTCGTGCATCTTTCGCGAATAGTGAACGCTGAACAACATGTGTGGTCTATGCGCACATGTATTGCTTGAAAGCAGACTCGTCTTGATTTGTCAATTTGAAGCGGAAAAAAACAAGTATTAGGCCTATAATAAAGTTAAGCTCTCTAATCAGTTGTTTTTAATTGTCCGGTAATAAATCAGTTTGCGGTAAATTAATTTTTCAAGTAGTTGTTAATGAATTCCATCAGCTATAATCGAAAAGTTGTTTTCGAGCTCTTTTGTGGTGCCAATTACAACATTTGAGGATCGGTTTATGTTGCGACTATGTGACTAAGTAATCGCACATCTATAGATAATCGTGAACGAGTTTAATTTCGGAAATGCGTGATGCATCAGATAGTTGGCGCAGTTCTGCTGCCTATGAACGCAGATCTCAACACGATTCTTTATTAATTTGCCCATAACAACAATCGAATTGAAAGAACTGAGCAAACGTATCATACCAATTTAGTGCATGCTAAACTATAACACTGTGATTAAGATAGGCAACATAATGAAACACTAAGGCTTCGTTTAAAATCGTCGGGCATTGTTCGTTTTTCAATTTTACTTGTACGGCCAAGCCCGTTGCAGCTAAGATCACTTCATTGTTTATCTATTCAATGGAGTACAATAATAAAAACTTCTTGCAGCATATTTATGTTGCTACTAACGATCTGCTGATTACTCGTCATTAGTAGTTTTCTTCAGCTGCTTCACTGCATCGCTTTCTGTCCAAAAACATTTCCTAGGAACAGTATTATAGCAAATAAAGTTTTTTTTTTTTGGCATTATTATAGCTGAACTAGACACAGAGTGTAAATGAAATGGCATTTAAATCTGTAGCCTTGTTACATCTTCATCTGTCTCAGAAATACTTCTTAAGCTCGTTATTCAATAAAGACCATTGCTGAAACCTTCAACGTAACGACTAAGGATACGGGACTAGCTTCGAATCTACAAATTTGTTTTCAAAACCTGCGTTGGCTTCAAATCCATTACGATCTGTTACGAACATGAATTTTAAAGCCGCTCTGGAGCAAGGTGTAATCGTCTCATGATCACCCCCCCCCCTCCCCCTCCCCAATTCCTCAGAAAATCGAAACGCCTTCTAGAACATCAGTATCAGAAGGCATAATTTGCGCCGGCTTTTTTATCCAAGGGGAATTTATGAAAAAGCGACACCTGAGGAGACATTGCGTTTCGTTATATGACAGTTTCGGCGTTTACTCAAGTGGTATTGCCTTTATTGCAAATTAAAACTTATATAATTGCACAAATTCGCAAACAGCACTTGTGGTCAATCATCGGAATCATAATTCAGAAAAGGAGACAACTGCAAACTTTGCAAAGATCGTGTTGGCATAGTTGTGGGATTCACTTTTTTGGATGCCATGACCTTGTTGATGGGGCAACCTCTGTAGTTCGATAGAGTAATCGGCGACCTCTTGCATTGGGACATTACAGAACAGTCGAAAATATGGAATTTTTGAACCTCAGTCAAGTAATTTGAATTTGTTCAAGCCCCACCTGTAAAGCACGAGTTCATAAGTGGAACAGGGGCCCAAATCAAATTTATGGGTGTAGAGTGGAGTAGAGATGGGGGTTTTGCAGCTTCGTGCAACATTCTCACTGCATTTTATAGTGAAAACAGATTTTTCAACTGTGAACAGTTTGTTCCTTCGTAAAGAACATACTTCACAGATAATGATCGAACAAATTTCATTTCAATGGTTGAGGTCCAAATGTTCAAAATCTTCAACCGCTCTATTATGTTTGTCCACTAGATGACCGCATTCCTCGCTCTACCGGACAGTAAACGTTGCCATTCATGGCCCATGGTGAACACATCTCACTAGTCATTTAAAAGCTCTGTTGAGATCGGTGATAGTGTAATTTTGAGATTGTAGACAGCCGCGAAGATAAATAATCGCTCTCGTTAATTTCGTAATAATTGCCAGTTAGCACACGACTTTGCAAAGTTCGCATATTCTGCACAACACATCTTTTTCGTTGTTGCTCTGAAATACAAGTGAGCAGAACATATTGTTATTAGAATTCATAATAGAGTTTTGCGATTATCTGGCAAATAACTCAGTTTATCATCAAATAGTACGCTTTCCATAGAGACAATCTAAGTAATAAATTATCAGCAAACACAATGCAGAGATAGCAATACTGCATCAAAAAAGAAAGAAAATCTCAGCTATTTACATCATCACTTCATCGTTATTAGCTTAAATGAATAAAATTGAAGGGATAAATCAGCCTTCAATCTCCTTCCTTAATTTCACATTTGCATTGAAATTGTGCCATTTGCAAATAGCGTTTCATAATTACGCCACCATCAAGAATCACACTTACCGTCTATAAGAACCTTTCTGATCAGGCACTTCTCCCATTCCTCGTCATCTAACCCATCATGATATAGTCTCAACAGACACTAATCAGGACAAGTTAACTTCTCAAGAGGAATGCAATTGGCGCGCATAAAAAGCGAACGGAGCATAGCATCGTAGAGAAATATGTGGCTTCCATGCGCAACCAATCCCATACGGTGAGAATCAAGTTGCTAACCCCGGCAGTCCTCTACAAAGTAAAGTTTTTGCATATTCAAGCAATTTCTTCAAAAGGAAGGCTGCAGGAATGGAAAATGCAAATTTCGCCAGAGAATGAGAACTCCTTTTGTGAAACGTTTGTATGGAAACCACCGATTTCTTTGATAATTTGTTCATATTAGAAAAAAAGAAGATACAGCTTAGGTGACCGTTATTTTAGCTTCACTATAAAAAAGGAAGAAATGGCGAGGACAAAAGGGATGCAATCATTTTCGCAGGTGTTCTCAGAACAGTGAATTCTCTAAAAATGTTGAACATTACTGTAAATCATTCGGGAATAGATTATAAGGAAATCGTTATTCAGACAACGCTCGTATTTTAAAGAAGCAAAAAATCGCATCAAACAGCATCTCAAATCTTTCGAAAGTTCCATCAAACATTTCAAATAGCATACTGTCGTCAAAGAGGCAATAATAAAGCTCGCTTATGAAAATCACAACCAGAGGATGGTGCGTGAGTATACGCATGCATCAAACAAAGGTAAGACGTTCAGATGCGAAAAAAATTATGGAAATGAAAACACAAGGCGCCAGAAAAGAGGATCACAATCGCAAGGGTACGGTTGAAGACTTTTACTGATAACGTTGATCGGAAATTAAACAACCGAAAGAAGAGAGAAGGAATGAAATGAAATGGGTTTTCTGAGACTATCCTTTAATCACGTCATCTATGTTTTGAAAGAAATGGAAGAAACCCGTCGTGATCAGAAGGCTGCATAGGTGAGCTTTCCTCTCCTAGTGTCCGGACATGGTTTTGAGCTCAGGTAAAGAACGTGAGGACAGTTAGGTTGTCGGGACAAAAGGAAAACTCATATCTGGAAAGCTGCAAGATGGAGCGGAGGCTTCATCGGCGATTATGCAGGGGGAAACCTATACAGTTGTCCTTTGTGAACTTTTTAAAGTTGGCACATTGGCACCTGGAAGTATCATGAACCAATGTTTTGGATACATTGAAAGGCTGAGAAAACCCCTTAGAGCTCCGTAAGCATAGAACACCACTCAGCTCATGACGCCTGAAGCACGCAACACGTTAACAGTCTGATAGTCTCTTCGATGCATGGGAACAAAACGATTCTGCTAAATGGTCATATTAGAGAAATTGGGAGAAGAACTTATGAAATCTTTACGAGGCATGGAAAATGAATTGAGTGGAATAGGCTGGTTGTGCGGCTGTAGGAATATATGCATGAGCTGGTGGAATGTGGAATTTCATGGCATCGCCGTAGGGATTTGGTTGTGGCTTGAGCATTTCGTAGAAGGGCGCTTCTGGTGGCACACCACGTTTCTTGCCCTTCGTCTTTGTGCTAATCTTACGGTTCCGCGTTTGGATACCGTCTTTCTTCATGGAAATTGGCCGCGAGATCTGCAATTACAATAAATGCATTCAAAATGCTAAATATCGATTCACATTAACGCTCCAGTTCACAGCACTGAGCTGCCACAGAAGTCAGTGGTCAAGGAGCTTATCAGTATACATTCGCTGATATCGAATACACTTCTATCTGTATCGCCGATTTCGTTTATTATGCCCGAAAAGTAAAACAGGCCTATATATATAGGCCTGTATACGCCACAATCGGCTATGCCCCACTATACACATTTCCGCATTTAGAGCGTATGCAGTTGTCTCTTCAAACCACTCAAACCACCGCTATAGCTAACAAAGATATGCGACTTTATAGCACATCTCCTTGTTAGAATTTATGCATCATATTGTAAGCGACAAGCGAGTGAGCTGTTATAATGCTTTCTGCTTAATTCAGGTATTTGTTAAAATAGCAGAGCTACAACAACATAATCTTTCTCATAGATTTAACAAACTATTATTACAATGTGATGCGTGCATAACATGGCCACCATCATGCACACTTACTCATAGTAACATTTTTTGAAATTTCAACTAAACATTTACAGTGGCAAGCATTCTATGAAATTGGAGTAGTTGCTTGTTTTCGACTAGTTGCTCAGCGTCGAGCAGGTTTTCCTTTAACTAGTCTACATTTTGGACAGCCGATCGTGAAACTTCACTAGACGATAGCAAACATTGGCTTGTTCAACGATTATAATGGCTGTTGCGAGCGCCAGAAACGCTTTGTCAAAGTGCTATTTTCATGAACTATATTACCTATTTCATTGAGGAAATAATTACACCACAGGCATTTATAGCAGTGTGCAAAGTAACTGTAATTTTTAATCTTTGCCTCATTGAGAAATTATCACTTTCATAACATCGCGTTACTATTCCGAACTGCCCCAGTGCTATAGAAGCCCTCAATGATCCAAATAACAGCAATGGGAGCAATTTTCGAAAAGTCTTTCTAGAGACAATGTTTTGAACGGCGAATTGAAGCATTTTGTTGTAAGTGTGAGGTGCACTAAAATTAGCGATCCCCGTTTTGCTTGTGGGAGCAGCATTTAGAGGTGGCGTCGGCAAGAGGTATACAGATAAGATCAGTCGCATACGAGACGGCCGCGCCGAGGTGCACTTCGGTAGCATGCCTACTCATAACTCAACCTCAATGCCAAACGCCTTCCGAATACGTCGACCGTCACTCTCGCAGCCATTCGACCGCTCCCTTACCCCCCACTCACTCTTTTATACTCGATCGTCCTTTGTTTTAACCTTTTTTTGAAAGCAAAGACCAACTCGGAAGAGAAAAACACAAGTATTTGCACGATTTGCTGCTAATCAGTAAAAAGGCACTAGAGCATTATAAGCTGCTGTTGTTGCGCATTGTTTTGCTATTTCTCTACAACTGCTATTATTTGCCTACACGATGAGAAGGATTGCAGAACGCAGAATGCTTGATAAAACATGCAAATTGTGGTCATTTCGCGAATTCAGTGTATTCAATCCCATTAGAAGTGGTTATTATAGTTGAGCGCATTCAGTTTCTCTGTAAAATACGTACTATTCATCTGCATAAAAATGCACACATGACACTTCCCCATTCGTTGTCAATTCAAGTTGCCTTCAATTGTTCAAGAAATAAATAAAATAATGCGCTAGAAAAGAACTTCAGCTGCTTTCAGAGTGAAATATCACGGCTCTAAAATATATTCGTGCCGACATCTTTTCGGCTTAACGTTGGCATTGTGTTGGAAAAATATGGTGTCGAAGTGCGAACAGCTGTTCGGCAATGAGACGCCTCGTGAACAGCGCTCATTGGTGGCAGGACTCGAAGAGGAAGACGAATGGTGTGCATAGGGCCATCATAAGTTTTTAAAACGTGAGCACTACTTCAGCAAAGCGATGTGGGCAAGGTTTTGTTGCGCTCCAAAGAAGCAATTGCTTGCCCAGCGGCTGGCAGTTGCCCATTCAGCTGCTCGTTGTAGCCCTTAAACGAACGTCGATGCGCTTTGTTGCGAGTGCACAAAGCCCACCCACAATCACCGCATAAAATAATTACGCAACGCGTTTGCCGCATACTCAATTAACCCCGTCAGACAAGCCGTGTCAATTGACTGTGTAAACCTAGACGCACCCATTTGGCGCGCGCTTAACCACGCTGATCCCTAACTCCCATTCCGACTTCACTCCACGGCTGGTCCTTTCGGATTCCCGTGTATCTAATGAAGGACATACAGTAACAGATGACAAGCACAATGAAATGATTTGGATTTTCTATTATGCAATGTTTGTGAATTGAATTCCCAGCGCTACTACATAACGCCATTGTAGAAGCGATGCAACGCAGCCAAAACAAGATTTCCGTCTGTTTTAGAATTTAACTGGAATTTTGATACATTTAAAGGCGTATTATTAGTTAGTCGAAATATGAAAACGCACCCACTTGATCAGTACTTCTGCAATTGTTGGATATTTTGCATATAACTTTAGTGTTGACGTTATTATTCTTTTTAAAATCTATTTTCCTATGAGCATCGATTATTCCGCACGGTTTATCCCATTTTTCTGCAATAGTACCATAAGCTATTATAGGTGTAGAATGTACAATGCGACACAACGTTCGCCTCTCGACATGTGGAAAAAGAGTCAGTCAAAACAAGCTTTGCAAAACCTTTGATGGCAGTGCTAGGAAAACGTTGAACAATGTTCTTCACTATTTAAAAATTTCTTATACAAAAAGAGCAGCTAAATAGTGAGCAGCGCCTCGATTGCAACTTCTTCAACGCGAAAATCCATTTCATTATTAATCAACTACCGCAGCAAAAAACTTCACAAGGGACCTTTTTCAAAGAGAAAAAAATCAACTTTCGGTTGCGTGCAAAATGAACTGTTTAGCGACAGATCGCACGTGAATATGAGCAAAACTTAACCATATAACTAAGTTCAGACTAAGTTGTTAAGTCGAATTAGACCAGCATGATTAGCCCAGCATTTCAAGCGCACCATATGCAAACTATCGTATACGAAAAATGTGGGCGCTGCTTCCAGCGATCTACATATCTTCAATTATGCGCACATCACTACGGTAGTATATGGACGTCATTTGAAATCCTCCTCATCTTAGCAAAGATGCAAGCCGCATTCTCTAGCTACATAAAACGACTCAATTCAACTAATCATTCACCTCTTGCATCAGCTCTCTACTCTGGACTCATTGAGGTTGAATAAGCTAAGCCTTGTCAACAAACTCCCCCCTTAGCGGAATCTCGTTTGGGCGTGTCGGAAAAATAGGTCTATGCGCTGAAATTTGCATATTCTCTGGGAAAGATAACAACAAAGCTAGCTAACTTCTTTTGCGGTTGATTGTGCGGATCTTTGATTGGAATGTTTTTTTACTTCCTTACTAAATTTAATCAATTACCGTTGCATTTATTTCAACAATTTTTGAAATGCCCTGTTAAAATAGATATCACTTTCTCATCAGAGGGAGAGAGAGAAAGAGAAAGAGGGAGGATTACTTGTTTATGTGATTTCGGTCGTTTCAAAATTCGAATATATTTTCGACCGTTCACTCAATTTTTTAAATGTTGCCCTGAATGTTTCTGGTGCTGAGAGCAATTGAAAGGAATTTTATGACGACGTATATACTCCACAGTCGGGATTGTACTTTCTAGCTTTCAGTGTATAATGGCGATAGTTTGTGCGTTCTTCCTTTCAACGGAATTCGAAAGCAGATCACTACAATGGACTTGTTATAGAAAACAGTAGTTTAAAGTTACATCTTTTACCAATAACGTCAAGGCAAGGCATCGAATTTTTAGCCGGAAAGTAACATTTCCTCATAATGAGATGAGAAAAGCACTGTATCAAAATTCTGGACAAATTATGGAGGCAAATAGAGGTCTAGTAGCCATTACTCACTTCAAGTAGCATAACACGGTCTCAAAATTTAGCAGAGATGCCTCATAGCTCCCTCATGTCCTGGAAAGTTAAGAACAACCCACCTGACCTTAGGAACATGCAGAAGTTAACATTTCTGCACTGTTGAATAAGTTCCCGAAGCAACGACGGTATCGGGGATGAATTTAAAAGAAGGTGAGTTGCACCTTTTGCCTCATCTCTTGTTTCCTCACTCATCAACTATACCAACTCATGCATTCATCTGCTTTTCATCGAATTATTTTGGTAGAGAAAATTGCGAAGGCTAATATATTGTGCGAAAACGACTCCCAAATGAGACATCGAAATAAATGCAGCAACACAACGAAAGAACTTACGTTATGAAGTTTGTGATATAGACCACAAGCATTACACACTGGTTGTCCGTGAGCATTCCTCCTCCACAAGGTCGTGTTATTCGTTTTGCAGTTAACGCACTCTATACCCGTTCTTTTCTGTGCACTCTGCAATAAATTTTCATTCGTCATCATCAACAATCAAATCGTGTCCCACCTATAGAGGTGTAACAGCATTATAACTGTGAATGCTGCCTACGGAATGCCGCATAGATAGCGTTACATTTTTGAGAATAAGCGATTCACATATACCCACTCGCATATCTAAGATCTTTAAGATGTGTGCTCATATATTTGGTGCGTATATCCTCTATATGCTTCTAAATCTGAGTTTCTTGAATGTAAGAGTTCGTTTAAACAAAAAAAAAAAGCCATTGAATAGTAGATGACGCTGAAAGCGATACTTGAATGGAACGTCGTTTCTGAGCAGAAAATCGCTATTCTTAAAAAGCGCAAAAAGTAAAAATCCTTAATTTTCTATTCGAAGAAATACAATAACTGTGCATATTTGTAAGCAGTTCACACGAGCAGAAATAACGCTCACTAAGGAACAGGTATCCGTTCGCAAATTGAGCGCCGATCTCATGCTCGCGTTACTGTAGAGGAGAACAGCGATGCGTTCTCTCAATTGGCGTGCCTATTAAAAATGTCGTCAGATAAGGATCACACGCATGCGTCAGGCAATGGAGACGGTGTTCACAACTTGTCTTAAAATCTTGCTGCAAATGTTTCTTCAACGAATCTCTTTGTTGATCGTACTCTCTATTTAAATGTATTGTTGTCTGAGACACTCATAGACAGCCATTCATTTTCATCTCGTCTGCGTACATGCTATGCGCATCACTTTGTATGTAATGCCCATTTGAAACGAATCGCTTGTTGAAACGATCCGAGGTGAAGAGTGAGGATAGTTGAACGAGTTGGTGGGTGCATGGACTTGAAGTGACGATCAGATAACGATCGTCCTTCGATGAAATTAACAGTGCGAGAGGATCGACGAAAAAAAACAGAACCTATTTGTAGTTTTTCAGCACGGCGTCAATTTCTATTTTCTTTGTTCAAAAAAATTCCAAAAATGAATTCTCAATTTGTTTCACTGTCAACAGTTTCAAATAATTGCTTTTAAAGAAGAAATGCAACAGTTCAGTTTGACAGACGAGATGCGCTGAATGAAAGCTAAGTAAAGAAGGTCGACATCTGCATAAGTAGACGGTAGCTTCATCGTGGCGGAAGTGGAAGGAAAGAATTCCGACAATCTAACCGCTTCACTTGTAGTTGAACCTACCATTATGGGATAATTTTAAAGCAAGAGGAATCGTACACGACTACAAATTACGCCCTTTAATATCCAAAATTTGCCATACATTTCGTTCAATGTTTTTCAGGCGTGCCAGTTACTTATGTGTCTCCTAATTTGAAGCGACTTGGTGAGTTACTAATGTGGAAGGTGTAGAAGTGTAAGTTCGAGTGGATCGACTGCTCGTCAATGCGATGCAGATGAGTTGCGTTGCAAGGCGATAATTAGTGTTTGATTACGTAGATATTTTATTACATAATCGGCCAACACTATTCGATTACGTAATCGAAAACCACTACATCCTATTGGCAGAGGTGCCAACTGTCAGAAGATTAGCGTTCACTAACAGCACTCTGTAGGCGCCAGTTGTTGGCTAGCTTCGGACTGACAGAAAAACCGCTCGCTGAAGAATAGTGTTTTCGTGACTTAGAAAATATAGAACGGCCCACTTGGATGCCTAAGAGCGAGAAATGAAAACCAGTAATCGACAAGGCCTCCACAGAAAATTTAAGACATGGAATACAACAATGCAGGTAAAAGGATGACTCTTCGACTGTAAGAGAGCATTCTGTTGGACTTAAAAATGATATGATTTGTTCAAGGAAGAGGACATATTTGGAAAGCTTCCCTGCCGAAGCGATCGTTAGGCACGAGATGCTTGATGGCGGCATCATTTACGCGCTAGGTCTATGAAGTGCTTCAGCAATTATCTGCTCTGCAATTAAAAAAATGCGATCGTTGGCGCGTCAAATTCTAACGCAGCATAGATTGTTCTCTGTAAACGGAAGTTTTATGTCTTGTTAATAATGCTCAATAATTTGTGAGTATTTTCGAAGCTGTCAATAAGAGTTTTGCTTCGTTTCGATTGGTCATCAAAGCTGTTTGACTGCGAGCAATTTAAGTATTGGAGCAATTAAAAACACTTTCATTTCAGTGCGAAAAAAATATTCGATTAATACGCAGCACTTTTGCGTAAATCAAATCACTGAGTACAACCTTATAACTATTTCTCTGAGCAGCAGAGGCAGCATGCTAAAGGTGATCCTACTGTATTTCTTTTTAAATAATCGACATCAACTTCGCGAAAGGTAGTTTTTCCAAAAGTGTATGTATTATATGGCATTCAATTCCAAGGAGAAGGGCTTTTAAGGAGGAAAGGTTGCATATGGAAATGTTTTTCAATAGGATCGAAAGTTAGAACACCTTACAATCAGGAAATTTTTTGGGAATTTTATGATGCACAGCTGGGCCGATTCGAAAGTACAACTTGACGATGAACACATTTAGATTTTTTTGAACGCCTTCCGATCGATGCTTCGCTTCTTCAGCGCCATCCGTTCATCGCTGACAATACAGCGTCCTCGCATAGCGTTATTACTATGAAATTCGTCGTATGTTACTACTTTCGGGTTCACATCACCAGCTAAACCAAGCTCCTTTTTTGCGTTAACGGTAATATCGACCTCTAAGGAGTTATAAAATAGGCAGAAAAGAAACTTAAGCTACTTAATAGAAAGAATAGAAATTGAGGAATGATGGAAATCCTAGTCGCTCTATTAGCAACATAATGGAGAAGCGATATTTACTGTTTTGCAAATTGCAATGTGTTGCATAATTGTGGTCAAACTTAAAGTAGCATTTCTGTTGCTATCTAATAGTTCTGCGGCGATGTGCAATGACTGAAAATAACTGAAAACACAACAACAACAACAACAACAATCTACTGCAAAATGTATTAATAAATTAATCATGGATTGCACGTTTGACAATGCAATTTGAAATTTAATTGAGTTATCATTTTAGAAAATTTTCAAGGCTTCGATACTTCTTAACACCATAGAAAGGAATATTTTAGGGCTGATTATCGTTGAATAGTAAATAAAAGACTGTTAAAGAGACCTAAAATGGGACAAATTCGTAACGGGCAGAAGCCAATAGGTAATATCGTTTGCAAAATCTACTCATTTTAGCTGTGAAGCGAAATAGCAAAAACAACTAGCCATTCATGCGAATGTTGCAAAGTTGAACAAAAGGCATCACAAAATGAGGAGAGATTTAGAAGGCAAAAGATAGCGATATAATTCGAAGAAAAAGAGGGGTGATAAGCAAAAACGCTAATATCATGAAAAAACGAGAAAAAAAGTCGCAAGATAAATGAAAATGCTTTAAATAGGAGACGCTCAGTGCAGTTTACGATAGGCATTGCATATCGCTTCCACAGTAAAACTACTCTATTTCCACTTATAAAGTGATACAACTGCGGAAGGAAATGAATCCAATGAATCATCGCAACGTAATGTGCTTGAGTAAAGCTCTTCAGAAGCAATTTTCCGGAACACAATAGATGTGAGCTGTGAAAACTATCGCCATGTTCGGTGTACTTTTTCGAGCGAATCGATTTTTCACTCAAAATTCATTCAAAAACTTGTGTTATTAGAGTACAAACGTGCAAATCGTATTATTTTCGGATGTAAAATTTGCTTTTGTAAGACATAAATCTATACTGATATTCTCGAGAGATGCAAGCATGAGGTGAAAATGAAAAAGAAGAATTTCAAGCATACATCACTTTTGAAATTATTCAACTCAAAGGTTATACGCCGTGAAATGCGTCTCTTTCACTTTGATCAGTGAGTCTGTCGGACAGAAAAAAAATAGAAAATGCGTAATGCTGCACACATATATGCAAAACCCTATTTACACATGTCGCTGTGCATTGTTTTGCATAGACTCATTACGAAAGGAAAATCTACTGAGAAGCGAATTGGCTTTCTATTGCTTTAAGTTCGCTGCTCTAAGAAATTAGTTTTCGCCGCTGAGCCACCAAACAGTGATGATCCGCGCTTGAAAGGTGAAGGTGCTTAAATTCCGAGATAAGTTAGCCGCATTGATATGGTCATTTGTAAATAAAATACTTGCATACTTAAGGAGGAAGTTTGTTTTCCCAAGCAATGGCTCGAATTGTTACAAGTTGTGAAATTGATGAAAATGTTTACAGGGAATCTCTTATCGAACCCTACAAGATCTGAAAGCGGAGTCGATAGCACGAGAATGCGTTCCTAAGCAATCCACGCTGCTTGTGCTCAAGTCGTTTCGACAATCCAGAAATTTTCTGTTTTTCTTATGCACTAGACCAATTTTACCAGTCGTTTGAAACTTCATCGCATAGAAAGAATAAATTTTTTTTTTCAACATAAACGGCGCTGAATTGCTGCCCTAAGATTCAAGGCGTTTACACCTCACGAGATGACAGTAATGAGGCATTTTGTTTTAAAGTATGTCAGCCTCTTTCCAGTTTACTGTGCTACTTGAGCAGGGCCAATTTTCCTCAGTGTTGTTCTGCTGCTCGAGCTTTAAAGAGTAGATGTAATAAAAGATGGCTGATTGATTTTGTCATAAGCGCACAAAAAATACTGATAAAAATCAACGCAAAAATGTGACGTCGTATGAGTGGGATTAAATAACACATGGAAAATTTAATGAATGAATGAAGAGAGAGAGGCGGGAAATAGAAAAATGAAAAGTGAGCAAGTGGAAAAAAAGAATGCAGCCACGACAGTAAATCATTCACGACTGCTGATTTAAAAATACCTCAGTTAATTTGCTGCGATAAATGCGAAAAAAAAATTCGTGGACTCTCAAGGAAAAATACAATTGGCGAAATGCGCCACTTGAATAATTGGCACTAATGAAAAAAGAACTCATCATGACTTTATATGATCGCCACAATGAAACATATTCGATAAAGATATTTATATAATTCAAAAATTGTAAGTAGAGTAACACTCGCAAACAACATACTTTTTGATATTCTCTAAAGTAATTACCATAGCAACCAATTTGGGATGTTAAACTAGAAGCTGATGTGAACTACTGCAATAAATGGTATCGAAAACAGGTTCATATGCTACTGTGTTATATGACTACATACTTTAAAAAAAACAGTTTCTGCTCCATTTTGCGAAATAAATTCCATGGCGGGGAAAAACTTGAATGTCAGCCAATTTCAAAGGAAGCTGAAGTTGCTCAAGATAAGAGGCGAATGATATGATGCGATGATTTAAAAAAAAAAAGACAAAAAACTCTACCTGTCGTTTCTTTGGCTTGACAAGTGGCCGATTTTGTCCGTTCATTTTGTGGTATAATCCACAAGCGTTGCACAGATAATGTCCAGTACCGTCGCGTCGCCAGAGAGGTGTTTGCACTGCACCACAGTTCACACATTCGCGACCCTCGGCTGCAGCGATTGCATTCATACAGCGTTAATGAGAGACGTATATTTGAAATGTACATCCATAGAAATTTTTTATTTAAGAAGAGTGCAAATAACATACATGCGGTATTCCGCGGCTTAGACCGTGAGACTCCTCCCACGCCACTGTTCGAGGATCGTGATGACGCAGAGCCAGAAGACGAGCATGCTGATGCTGGCGCCGATAGACGACTCTGTGCAGCCAGAAGATTGGCACCGTGCAAGGGGCCGTAGTAATCTGTTGCAGAATACGCTTGGTAGGCTCCTTGAGGAAAAAAGTTCTGCGTACTGGACTGATTTTGAGCTGCAAAATAAGAGTTTTTATTGTACTGTCCGTGTCATACAGTTGTCATGTGTTCCGAAGTATTGAAGCTAGATATCGTTCGCTCCTTTAATCAAGTGTATTTTGAAAAATGCTCTAGCAAACAGCGGCAATCGGAATGAGCGAGCGAAACGGCTTCACATATTGACGAGAAAACTACGCTGAAGCGCATTTTCAGCGATCAACCTTCTCAGCCAGTAGGTGGGAAGGCGAAAATAGATAGAATTGTATCAGAAATTAACCGAATAAAATAAGCTTAACGAACTCACCAACGAACATTTGTGTGGGATCTGTAATGACAGTGGCTGGTTGTGTGAATCCTAGATCAGTCGTGCTGGATGAGCATGGTGAAGTGGCTGTTGCCGCTATTGCGCTAGCTGAAGGGTTCGTTGCCGCACTCGGATAGGGCCACGTTTGAAAGAATAAACCCGAATAGAACTGTCCACTGGCGCCTAAAATAGTACACTGCTAACTGTTTGTGAGAAGTGATTCTCAAGGGTTTCACAGCAGTATTACTGCTCATTGATTGTTGCAGTTTTATCATGTAACAGCGTTTACACAAATAATTACTGGTCAGTGCATAAAATACTTACAATAATCATAACACTAACAATAGGAAGTGCTCATAGTAAGCGCTCATTGTATGAAGAATATGAAGAACTTGGAACATTTGGGTGGGATTAAAATGGACATCTTTTTGAACGCAAGTTTGAGTACAGCACTCACCGTATCCTTCCATTTTCGGCGTACTCTGATAATAAAGTTGACTGTTTGAAGAGGGGGCTGTATAGAAAGTAGATGGCTTTATCGGCGAGAATACCTGCAAAGCACCTTTGTTAAAGTAACCAATTAAAAACAACTTTCGATTTTATGTATTTTTACTCCTCTAGAGGTTTAAATGAGGGAATCCAAAGCGAAATATTTTAAGACACTTTAAACGTTAGAAACCCAAGTAATAGTAGCAAAATTATGCTCCGCAATGACTTATGCATCTTAAGTGTAAAGCAACTCAAAAAAAGTGAGCGGTTTCTCCCCTATTTGAAGTGCCGTATATCCGTATGGAGATCTGCATAATTTGCATAAGGTATTTGTAGCTAAAGGTGAGCAAAAGAATACTCAGAAAAAGCACACTATTGGTATCAATGACCAAATAAACTCCAATAGACTCAACATCTAAGGTGATTACACGTGAAAGACCTGTTGGACCGCAATCTAATGATGTGCTTTTCATATGCATCGTATAACTAAGTTCAAGTGGTGATAAGACATGTTCGACTGATTCGCTGATGACCTTTCGAGAGTGCCACAAAGGAGGCACATAACGCAGCTCTTGCGTTGCTTACCCATTACTAATTTGTGCCATATAAACTGGAATGTTGACCTTACAAACTGAAGTAATTAATGAAGTAATTTATTGCAAGGAAAAGTTCTCAAAAATTTGGTGCTTATCGAAACAGTTGTTGAGACTACTCTTTCATTGGCTACAAATATACCGAACAAAATACTGTATGTTCGATCATCTGAACAAGGCACTAAGTTATGTGCTTTGCAATAAATCAGTGCCCCTCTTTCAGTTTTTTTTTTTTTTTTTTTTTTTGAAGAACGGAATGTTTACCCTCAACAATAAACAATTATCGACAAATGAACGCCTCAATCGTGCCATGTTTATAACTGATCTAAGATCATATTTCCGCATGCGCATGAAGTCCGACTTAGCCAATATATGAACGTCTCGATTTATGATAAATTAAGTGCGGATTTTGGAGTTTGGGCCCTTATTATTAATCCTTTTGTGATTTCTTTTTTTTGCATTGTAATTGCTACAACAGCGCACTGCTCTATAATTAGATTAATGAATGTGAACTGAATCTGCGCAAATGCGGTAAAATTCGTTCGTAAATCGGAAAAGGTAAGGCGCTAGGATTTGTTATTCCCAATTCGTGTTAGAAGATCCATCGAGGTAAACCTTTAACAATGCATCAATACTTTTATGTATTCTGAGTCAGTGATTTGCGAACATTCCAAATGAGATTTTTCCATGAACGTTTCATCCTTCCACTATTGCTTCAAATAGCCATTGGTATCTGAACCCATGAAAAGAGATTATGAGCAGTACTTTCTTTTGATGGACTTTCATACGTGATAATCATCCGATTCGGTGACTGGAAAACAGGATGAAAATAATACGACGAGAAAAATAAGGTTTCCCAAAAATTGTAAATAATGAAAGTGAAAGCGCTTCTGATTCCCAAACGATGTCTCATAATTCTCGAGTAGTGATTCTAGGTATAAGGAATTCTGCAGTTAAAATCGATCAAAATCATATAATTCAAACAATTTCTTGTAGCAGCAAAAGAAATAACCGACGGCTTTTTCTTCAATGCCTTAGAGTACTTTCTTCGCGGAATATTTTTAGATGGATAAAAAAATTCAAAAAAAAACACATACAGCGCTCGTTTCTGACGTTGCGATAATCTCAAGAAACGCAACAGACTATTTGCACGGATTCATTGTATTGAGATTCCTAGGAAGGGTGCATAAGTCAACAGGCATTCTCACGCAGAAGCGTTTCAAAAGCGGCAATATAAATGAACGAGAAAAGATATTTCAAAAACGCACACTGTCCTCATTCTGGACTGGTTCACTGTCTTGAGAGACAGGATTCATTTGAATAGCTGCTAAGTCGGAAACGGGCACAGACTGATCAGCGTCTAGGTTGGTCTCTTGAAGAGGCTGCACCTGTTGGTAGAGTAACTCTGAGTGACCGCCAAGTTGCCCAGGCTGGAATTTGTACTCCATGCGGCGTGGCGTCTGCTGCAAGAAAAGAAGTTTAACATTACCACAACTCGGTGGCTATAATATCGCTCCGAAACAGCTTTAAACATGCACTTAAATGAACTCTATATGGCAAGTTGAGAGGAAATATTTAAGCACACGAAAAAGGTATACAAGGGCTTCAATAACACATTTGTTGCAGATAGCCGGGCGATATTTGAACAGTATTCGGCTACATGAATAACAACATTTCTAGTTTTGCAATAGTCTCTCGAGATGATCCCCGATTCACATCAAATCAACGCATAGTTTGTTTTTATCGCCTCATACATTCGTCTCTCTGCTAGGAACCATCTAAATGGCGGCGTTTACGCATGCTTTGTTGCCAGTATAATGAAGTCAAATCGCAGCTGTCGACGTCGTCGTGCTTCACTCACATTAGCATGCGATTGACCGACGTGCCAATATTTCACCACTCTTTTGTAATAGGGATACGCTATCCGTAGATGGTGAATTAGATGCAACAATAGGAGGGATAGGCATGCCGAGTTATTAGTTCTGATACTTCGATGGGGTGGAAAAGAAGCAAGGAGAAGTTGCTTAGATGCCGAAGGCATGTTCTCATCATACCTCCGACTAAGAAAAATCAACCGGGGTTTATCACCATGAATGTGCACACAGCGGATCTCTGATTGTGATGATCAGCCTGTTCAGTGGTTGGACTACCAGCCATTCACTAGATGCGCACGAGTGAGTCGACTCGATAACTTCCTCGAGATCGGCATGAAACACAGGCGAAAAGGAATGAAGGCGCATACATATAGCGGAATTGTAGAAGCGTACACGCCCGAACGACCTCTATGACTTGCAACAATTTTAGAAAAGCATGCAAAACGAGTGTTAGTTTCTAAATATTTTGTAATTATCATTACCGCGAAACGATTAAAAAATAAAGGCTGCTTATTATCCTTCAATACTGCTCTTTTCGAGAACTAGGATGGCTAGTGTGCTGTTCGAAGTTGTTCATCATTTCAAAACTCACTGCAAAACTCGACCTCTAACCGAATAAGGCTTCATCTTGAGCGAGGGCGTGCGGGCGACTGCCAGAAGGAAGTGAAGTGTGATTTGATAGCAGTGCTATTTGAGGTCAGGGCGAAGAAACAGTGGAATGCAAGAGACAGCACCCACCTTGGCGGTGAGTCTCATCCAGCATGATTGATGCGCCTAGCCAGCCAACTGCGCAATCGAAAACGACGCCAACTGCTTTAAGAGCACGTGTGAATGCACTTAATCACACTTTCTTTGGCTTACGCAATTCGTATGGTTTGATATGTCCATATCCTTACTAGCCAATCATGGTCTCATTAAACAACCTACATATCTCTTTGAATCGACCTTTTACACCGAGCAGATTAATGGCATCATTGAATAATAGTAATCCAGCCCAATTTCTTGGTGACACTGTTTTAAAAACCTAGAAATTCTTGGCAACAACTCCTCGCTATCCTCCCAAAAAATGGATCAGTTGTTTATTTCAATAAATGTCTTAAATATCAACCCCTCATTCTATTAAAATCCATGTTAATACACGAACGAGTTATTTCAGTGCATCTTGATTTCAAATACGAGTCTTTTCTTGACACGAACATTACACTAACTTTATTTTTAGCGATGCCTAGTGTAATCAGCGTATTCGTCATGCCGACTGAATAAGTGAACGGTGAATCTTTTTTGGTCTACATTTATAGGCACTTAATAATTCTTAACGATTTTTAATCCGCGTTGCTTTTCTACACTTCAGAGTAAGTTTACGCAATGCGATTTTGGAAGAGATGATAAGCACGCGACTGTGGTCAGCGTTTTTTGGCTGAAAGTAATAACTACCTCACAACGTTTCGCTTATAGTGATTACTTTCTCTCACGACAGGACAAGCTCGTTTTGAGACCATTAAGCGAGGTACATTCTTGTCGATGGTTGTTTATTATGAAATATTTTGGGAGAGACATTAAAAAGTGTTGTGGACGAGGCGGATTTCACCTTATTCGGAACTGTTGTCTGAGGGTTCATATGGGACACTCTCCGGTTGACGCCTCCACCGAGCAACGTAGCAATAATTTACGAGCGCTCTTTTTGTTGACATACGACGCATACGAGTGACATATTTTGAAGGTATTAAATCTTAACAATCTATACGTCAAAAATACATATTTATAAAGTCGAATGACTCCACAGAGGGCATATTTGGGAATGTTGTTTCCTAGCGAAGCAGTGAAACTCGTCTTGATGATGTTTTAAATGGAAAATGAGAGCAAACGTTTATTCAGAAAATAACAACGATTGCAGCGATACAGTTTAGAAAAAGTAGGTTCAAATGCAGTGACTGCAACCATTAAGAAATATGCTATTTTGTTCTCAAAAACCCATAGGTTCGATAGCCATCTAAAGTAACGGAAGTATACCACCCCTCCTGAAAACTTCACAAATGAAGATTAATACCATTTCGCTTTCATTGAGTGCATTTTCTCATAGCCAGTAATTATATAAAATTTGGAGCGGTTACTTTTCTTAGTTTTCAGCTGAAATTAGATTTGGCCTAACATGATTGCTCGCACTTAAGTGCTCAATTTACAAATATAAACACAAAAATAGCATCGCCATAATGCACACTAGAGAATTACAACCTACCTTTAGAGGGTGCGGACGGTTTCGAAGGATTAAAAGGAGTAACAAAACACTAAGGTGCAGTAACGTTTCTAAGCTTAATAAAATTGCTGCATGAGTTACAAGCGAACACATATGAGCCTCAAATTTATGCATTGTCTCGTGAAAATTTCCATCCTCACTTTCGATTCCCTCCATGAATATTTCATTTTCGATGAAAAGTAACGAACAGCTCGTCCCATAACAATCATCGATCTAATTAGTTGTTTCCTTCGTAGCAAATCGACATGCTTATATATGTGATGAGCAATTTCTGATTTTGAGAAATTTACTTTTTAAAAGAGAAAGGTAGAAAATGCGAAAGATGCATCTAGCAATAAAACAAAGAGGTTTGCACTGGACAGTTAAGTTGGAGCCTTAGATAAGTAGTCGACTAAGAAGAAAAATCTAGGAAAGAACAGTTTTCATCGAATTAAAACGCACGTTAAGTTCAAGATGAATTTTGGCTATACAACTTTCAAAAGAATATTCTTGAATGGCATATATAGTCAGATCGAAAGGTGCATTACTTTTATTTGCTTAGAGTGGAAATTTTTGTGCTTTCTAGAATCCATTTGCAATACTAAATTATCATTCCCATACTAAAATTTCGTCAATATTTCAAGCTGTATAAAAAAACTTATCTTTCGCACATAAAAATATTACGACATTAATAATGAGCAATCGTCAGCGTATAAAAGAATGCAACAAAAAAAAATCTTGAGTTTAATTTCTCCTCCATAAGATTGCTGATTTTTGTAAAGCTAAGATTTACTCTACCTTTAGTCGGTCGCTTTCCGCAAAGGAAAACGACATACGAGGAAATCGAATGACGCTTTTTCATCGTAGAATGCCCCCGACTGCTTTAGTGCCTGACTTAAGGCTAACCATGTCAGCTTCAGAATAAAGGCGTTTGCTATCTTATTCTATACCTCAACCATAATTGTAGGTATTAGCTGGTTTCGTCTTTGAGACATTATTCAAAATAGCGCACATAAGAATAAGCCTTTGGCGATATACTTGTTAGAGCATTTGTGAGTTTTTGAAAGTGTTTTCACGAAGACTGGCTGCATAAAACCGACAGTAATGTTGAAAAGCCCAATGCGTAGTAAGGCAGGAGGTGCTGTGTTGGAAACCGTGCAACTGAACTCCACCTGAAGCGTGACGTGAGTGATTTGAATGATTGCTGCCAACTGCTTCACCCTGCATTCCTCTGCTGCCAGCTAAGCTCGTGCGCTGCTATGACGCACTAGACGCCATACACGGGTATGATGTGTCTATGACACTCGGATTAATGAGAAATGCATTGTCACGTACGAGAAGGAGGGAGGAAACATAATCTATGTAGATAATCAGCGACAAATAGAAACGATAAGCGCTTATCGCTTCTGCAGTGACGGAAGTGGTTGGAGGACAATTCAACATAACAAGCAGCTGTTGCGGTGTCGAACTGCCATCCGCCAGTTGGAAGCGAATCTGTTCAGCCGAAAAACAGTTAGCCAACAACTAGCGGAACTGAAGTGCGTAAAATGAAACAGGAACCCATGAACACAAGCACAACACGTAGTCAACGTCGAGGGGAGGCATATGTGACGAGGGCAGCAGCCCGGGGGCGGGGTAACTCACGGTGACCGCACTCTCTGCGAGGCCCATCAGAGGAGGAGCCTAGCGGACGTAAACTCCGCCCGCCGCACCCTGTTTCTCCAATCAGAAGTGCGGAGCTTCTTTCCCTGTCTCTCTTCATTTGTTAATTTCTCTTTCGTACTTCCTCCTTCTTTAGCCATCTCTGTCGTATGAAGTGCGTCAATTCAAGTGGTATTAAGCTGTAGCTTTTCCAGTTCTATTATCTAAAACTTCAGGGCCCAATATAATCTGAAGAGAATCTCCTCCACTAATTTTACTGTACACTAGGAAACGTTAATGCGCACAACAGTGATGTATATATAAAAAATTCACCAGACTGAAGAAATTGGTGTAGTCAATGCTATAGGGCCTGGTTTAATTGTGGTAGACAAATTCACGGCGAAGCAAGCACTTTGAAAACAACCTTTCTAAAGTTCAGTGCTGAAGTATGCATGAAATAATTCAGGATTCCTTCAGTTATCCATTTGAAGTTGCTGCAGCAAAGGAAATGATTTCCAAAAAAATGAAAAATTCACGCGCTCTATCGGTGAACTTGATGTGTGGTTTAGGCAACTGTCATATGGATTTGTAAAAAGCGGAAGCTGCAATACATCCATAAACTTCAGCTTTGTGGCAAGCAATCATCACCGTAGATTTCTTGTCGAGATGGTGCGCTTTTTGAAATATTATCACCTCGTAAGCAATTGCCTCCCTACTCGCACTCGATCATTCATGCTTATCGGCACCATCGAAATGCTTCTTGTCGGCCCACGTATTGAACACAAGTGGTCTGCTTATCATCAGCCAACATTTACTTATCAGCCAATAAACTTCTTATAAAAATATCAAAAGCCACTGATCTCTTTGACTTGCACAACTCTTTTTAAAATTATATTACATCCATAATGACAGGATGATTTTTCTTGAAAAAAAAAGCTCGACTGGAGATATTGTAAATCCAGAAGCATTATGCATGCAGATGTCTGCAATCGTATACGTGAAAATGCTACTAATAACAGTGAGAATCAAAAACAAATGATGCAGCTTTTTCATTACAATGCTATCTCCTTCTTAGTTGCACATGCAGATAAAAAGCTTCTGCCAACCTAAACAAAATGAGATTGAGACTTTGAAAGATAACGCGTATATCGTCTATTATATTAGTTTCACGCTCAACGTTTACTCCACAACAACTTTCGAAATGAAAACTTCCTGATAATTGTTTTAAGAAAAACTTCTCAAAATAAAATCAACCGGATTGTGGAAAAAAAAAACTGCAAAAAGCACGTATACCGACTTCTTCAATATATTGTTGAAAATATGTGCCTCATTAGTCATATACTATATATACTACTTGTAATAATAACTTCAAATTGCTGTTGAAAAGTCACGTTTTATTACGGCTCCTCTGGGTTGTTCTCTTCAGCTAACGAAACGCATATGACAGGCATGTAGCTGAGTTAGAGATGAGAAAATAATTTATATTGATCTGCATTAAGCGCAACTGCAAAATTTGTTTTGGATTTTGTTGAATATTGAACGAAACGATATAGCCGCATTATGTACTCGTTGATGTAATGTTTGTAAACAGAATTTATACGCTATGTGCAACCAGTAATGTTCCTTCATGGGAATTTCTATCCTTCTCGTGTTTAGCAATATTTCAAAAACGCAAAAATAGAAAAAAAAGAATGGTTATAAGATTAAAAGAAACCCTAGTGTGTATAAACTTACTGGAATTTGTCGTTCTTATGAGTTCTACTGAACTATGAAAGGGAAACTCCTGACAGATGACGAGGCAAAGAGACACAACTTCAAAAATTACTCTTCTTCACTATGTAAGGTGCACACTAAAACACGAAATTTTCATGTGCGGTCTATAATGATCTTATATGGGATTAGACTAATTTAAGGTATATATGATGGTAAGCCACAACTTGATGGAGGGATACGGTAAGTGATATGGCCAACACAACCGTTTCCAAGATCACCAACCATAGTTATAGTTATTCTTTACTTCTGTTTACTAAAATGCAACATTGATAATTGTCCGTACAAAGCGTTGGCAACAACAAGTGCTCTTTTGGCACCTCATTGACGCATTTCAAACAACTTTCGACCACTGCTAAGTTAACGCGTATTCACATACACACAATTCCAATCCTCGGATTTAGCAATGCGCGGATGCTATTAATGAATGTCTATACGGATGGGATGCCGACGCAATTCTTTAACTCTGCTTGCAATGGATGTTTCACGTAACGTGAAAGGACGCTCTTCTTTCAGCGTATGAGTGTGCGTGGCAGTGTGGTGGTAAAGCGATAAGCGATCGTCCCCATGGAATAGGCCGCAAATTAAGTGTTGTGTCCGGCTCACCCTCACAAACATTCTGACAATGGAACGAATTTGCTCGTCTTTCGCGCACTTATCCTTTCACATTTTTGATTTTCCACAGAGCATCATCTCAACTAAGCAGACTTTTCCCTATTAAGCGTTAAATGCTACAGTAGTTGCACGAATTCAGTAGCTGAACAGCTAGTAGGAAAACCACCAATCACTAGGATCCCTCAGAAGGAAAGATCCCAGAAGTTTGTTGTGGACATTGTCGAGCACATATCATAGGCAAACAAATTCCTGCTGTAATTCACAGCATAATTCGTGTTGCTGTTTTCTAAGCTTCATCACAGCTGAGACAGGGCAGATGAAGGCAAGTAAAACGTTCGATTCTACAAATCCGAGCAATTAATTTGGCCGATCCCTCATCGATAGTT
Organism: Ascaris suum; assembly: GCA_013433145.1. Taxonomy (NCBI): domain Eukaryota; kingdom Metazoa; phylum Nematoda; class Chromadorea; order Rhabditida; family Ascarididae; genus Ascaris; species Ascaris suum. Next base: position 4,490,500 of record CM024187.1, read on the forward strand.
TATTTAACCACTTTAGCCCACAATGAGAAATGCGTTATTATTGTTGTCGAAAACAGCTGATATGCAATGGAATATTATTATGTAAAAATAAAGGCAAAAATTGCATATTTCGTCCGCCGGCTGAGAACATTAAAAATATACGTTAGCATATTGTTGATCACAGTTGTGCAGCTTTCAGCCTTACGGATGCACGTAAATCAAAATATTACAGCTTCTGAAAGGGTGTTGTTCGGCGTGATCGTGTCGAGTGCAACGAAAACATTACATTACGAGGTGCTTTTCTTGTAAGCTTATCGCGATGCGATGCGCTCTCTTCGCACAGTTCTTTCGGCATTCGCATACAAATCGCTTCTTAGCTATCAACCAGCGGCATCACACCTCTATGTTGCAATTCTCTCAGTTAAACAAATTTCATGCATCAAAGGACAACATTTCTTCGTCTTAGAACTCACCATCAACGATATCGTTTAACGATCACCTTGAAGATCAATTCATTATTACACGATCGTTATATCGACATGCGATTGCATAAGTACTCAAGCGAACCTTGTATTTAATTTATGAATATTACGAAAAACCTCGTTCCCCTTAGAAATTCAATTTGGATTTCTATTATTCCAACGCAATTTTAAAGATTCTTCCAAAACAACACTTCATAACACTTGTAGTGAAATGAAACTTGCTCACATCAGATCCGATCGTCTACTGGTCGAGCGACATTTTCGAACTCGTGCTTTTTATATAAAAATGCAACTTTATTCAGAGAGATATAAAACTTCTCCAGAAGAAACTCTTAATAGCGCCATATAAAATATCTTTTACAAAAATAGCAACTAATTAGTTTTAGCCGTTTTTTTTGCGTTTACTAACAATGTAACGAGCTAAATATCAGCGCCAATAACAATATAATTTAGCGCAACTGTAATATCCTCAGAAATTTGCTATTTATGGGTATTTTTTTCCTCCTCGAGAGAATTCATTTTCGCATATAAAAATGTGCACAGTGTTGTGTGCACGATGCGTAGAAAATGCGCGAATAGGCCCAGCAAGGTGAGATGAGCAAGTGCAGCATTGTAATCCGTATTCCGACACCGCCACGTTTTTTTTCCAGGCGTCTGTCTCATCGACGCGTATCGTAGCAAATTATGCACAACGTTAGCTCAACATGCAAAAAAAAAAACGTTAGAGACGAGCGGAAAACGAGCTCGAAGCATTGTTTTCGCATTGCTCTCAATTACTAAGCGAGCGTTTTTGATAAAACTATTGGTGAGAAAGCATTTCCGCTTTCCGTTGACATATCAACTTCAGTGTATTGGCATGCAGGTTCGTCTAGTTTTCTGCTAGAAATGACATCTATGGTGAATGTTACTTTTACTTTTAGTATATTTTCTTCGCGAAATTCTTTCTAAAGCAAGTGATAATCGTATTTGTGCAGTTGAAAGTTTCTAACCACATCTCAAAGACGCGTTCCCACTTAAAGAGATAAGATATGAGCCCAAAAGCCCCGGTGAAGTGGGGGAATGGATGAAAGTCAAGAACGACGTGAAATGACTATTTCGAAAGATGAGCGAGCTTGAGGGGTTTCACAGGACGAAGACAGCCACTTACAAAGAGGATCGCAATGATGAGAGGAGAAGCAGTAAACATCGACTCATATCAAAAGATGAGGTGCTTTAGTGGAGGCGATTATTGTGGTGCACCGATTGGTCTGGATAGGCCTCAAGAGAAGCGGCTTGCGCGCCCTTTCGCCTTATATCTGTCCCGATGCCAATTTATCTTCGCCAATAATCGCGTATCATCTCAAAGCAAATTGTCACTAACGCTGAATTGGCCACTTTTGGAAGCTCCATCATCGTTGACGTCCCACTTCGGTCTCAAATTTCCCGATTATCTGCACATAAAAGATTCGTTAAGCGATCTGGTGCTTTCAAAGTAAACGAAAAAGACATTCCACGCTATGAGAAATGTGCAATTGTCATGTGCTCCCTAATGTTCGCTGCAAACAAAACTTGGTCGTGCAAGACACAAATCTTTGATAAAACCATAAATCAAACTTTTTTTATACCAACACTGAACAATTTTAAAACAAAATATCCGGTTTAGATGATTGTTGGTGCACGGCTGCTTCAGGATCGCTGTATTTAGAGTACGGGTAATTTAAACGACATTCGCTTTTAATAAGCCGTTTTTCATTGATGCTAAATATTCTTGCAAAAGACTTAATCGAGTAGCTACGTTCACTAACGTTCACCTAACTTCCACCCTATTTGGTAGACCGCTGAACAGTTCAAGGTTAGCCGATTTGGCTTAGAGGATGCATCGTTAGTTATGCGACACAGTGACGATGGCATTTGCAGGTGATCGTCCCTGAAAGGAGAGGACGGAGTGCGGTCAGTGATCGTTGATTACGGAAAGTGCGTATGGAATGGACCATTTTCGTCGCCTCAAGGTGCTGTTGATTTTCACGCATTTCAACGTTTCGCTAAAAGTCGGCACTACTAACAAAAGACGCGTCGAACTTATGTGTCCACAAGGCGGCACGTTTAGCGGCGATACGCCAACTTCTAAAGAGCGCTATGCCCCCGATTCTTTCCCTCTTTCTCTTAACTCAAAACGATGACCCGCGTCAATTATCGCTTCAAAATTTATGAACGCTTTTGCCTCGTAACAGATTTCGACCAGTTGTCAAACTTGCCGCAAAGTAACTGTCAAACTCGTAGGTCCTTCCTGAACAGCTCTTATAATGAGCTCCAAGGTGAACTGAACAAAAGAGCAAAAATGAAGTGTATCAGTCGAAGAATGACGCAAATAACAAACTGAAAAGTGTGATCAACTCCACAGATGTTATTCAGCTAAATGAGCGTATTTCGCGAAAGATGTCACTTTGTGGATGATTTCGTATACGTGCCTCTATATGCATCCGCTGGTTCTGTGAAGTTTAGTTAGTTGAGCTATCGTATAAGACGAATCCGAAGCAAGAGAGAGTAAAAATATCAATCTGGGAGGGGAGTGAGATCGGAACGGTAATTCAAGTAACATTGCATGATTGGAATGCTAACTCATTTTGAGTTTCGCTACTGCATCTCGAGCATTTTACAGTGGACTAATCCGAGGGATTCAGTAAGAAGAACCTCATACTAAACACCTCTACATTCCTGTCTTGTTGGCTATCATGGGGACATAACTAACTTTCATTAAAAGGGTAAAATTCGAGAGAAATTAATGCATGAAAACTGCAGATGTGTTGAAGGAATATTTTACGTTCAAAAGCTCTATGAGTAAGAAAGAAAATAAACTTTTTATTACGTGTATGAGATCTATAAAGGAATTATTACGTGAATGAGATCTATAAAGGAAACTTACAGATATGCCCTTAAAGATAAATTTTTAAGGCTAGTGGGCAGAAGGGACGTTCTATGATCACAAAAAGGCCACAGAACCCACGATTAGAAATCGGTTAATAACCGCGCTTTCAAGATAGAATGGTGTCAGACTTACTGAGAAGTTCAAAAAAAAAACAGTAAAAGCGCTTCAACCATCCAGCATGAAGGCGCACAAAAATTAAGGTTTAAACAGCTTCAGTGGAAAGAAATACCGTTATTTACACCGCGAACATTTTTTCGGAACTAGCATGAGTGAGGAAATTGTTTCATGAGGGTAAACATGTAGTAACGTATCAGAATACTGCACAAGTTTCTCTCTAAATTTCAAGGAGTTCAAATGTCAGAAGTCATAACTCTCACAATAGACAAAACGAAGTGTTGCATTTCTCGCCAAATAGATTGCAGCTGGGATCGAATATAAAAGATTGTTAACCAGGCAACCGTACATCAAAATTAAGAAGTCAATAAATGTGCAACTGAGACGATATAAGTAAAGATGTGATACAACTAACGATGAATAAATATGTATGCAATGAGTGAAGTGCAGCATCGTACAGATAGCCAAACGCATAGATAGTGTTTCTGACCAGCATGGCGTACGTAGATGAGAGGCGCAGGTATTTTTTCATGAAGCTGACCGCGAAACGATGGCACCATAGTGGCGTAGCAAAAAAATAGCAAACAGTGAACGCTGATGATTCTTTCCGCTTAATAAGATCAACATTTTCCGGAAGTATAAGCAAAACATGCGAAAAGCGATAATAAGCGCGACTTTCAAAAAAATTTTCGGCTCGTTGTATTTTATCTCATCTCATATTAGTATTTTAGGAGCACAAAAATTCAATGAGCGAATTTTCGGTGGTGGAAAATAAGAAGTGATAAAGCGCACTTAATAAACACATTTGAATACCAGCTTTTCTGAATTGCCAACAAACAAAATGTGCGATGGTGCATTGCATTCATATTTTAGCTGGCACTGCCCTTCGCATAATCTTTCGACAATTAGAATCATGCTTCTGACTCAACTAATACAAAGTGCGACCCAAACGGTAAAAAATGTGCACAAACGTTTAAGAATTTCAAGTTGCCTATAACTCTTTCAGACATCAATATAGAACTTCGATAGTTAGTATGGCAGTTGCCCTGTAGTATAAATTATATTTCAACAAATTTATTGATTCTCATTTATTGCTTCCCGAGTTGAAGCTATCGAACGGACGGGCTTATAAACGCTTTTGACGCAAGGAAATGGAGTCTTCGTGATGCGCTTTACTATGCATATTTGCGAAGCAGCAAAAAGGCAGATCGTTTAAACAATTCAGAGGTATATTAATTGGATCGCTTAAAAAATGCATGTTGCAATTTTATCGTTTTGTATATGTATAAAATACGTTCTAGCCTTATAGTATAGTGATCCATGATTCAGTAATCACTGTTTACATAGAAAAGTGATTAAATTTTCATCGCCTATCTTTTCTTGACGGAGCGTTTCAAAGAAGAAGAGGAAGAAGCAAACAAAGTTAGCAAAACAACAATAACCTTTCGTCCTTTTGTTCTAAAAATTTCTTCAAAAAGTTGTCACTCTTTTAGCTGTTATTCAGCTAAGACTTTCCCTCTCATTGAAAAATTTAAAAAAATATGAGACGAAAAAAGAGACGAACTGATTGAATAGTTTTTGCTCGAGTAATTTCTGAGTGAGTAACAAGCGAAGATAGCAAAGGAAAAAAACATCGCCGAACTAGTAAGAATGCTAAGATTTGATGAATAGAAGAAAGGAGGAGCGACAGAGGCACAAGAGCATACATAACCGCTATTCAACGCTCATCACATTCTAAAACATAGTACATGAAAATTAAACATCGCATCAAAGAGGATTCATCACATTCACTATTTGAGGAGGCATATTTACGCTAATTTCCCACTACATTATGAAATTTTATTTGAGCACATTTTTGAGTACACATTTCATCATCTAAACTACCACTTCAACCATTTATTTATCGTTTATGTACAGCGCATTTTAGTTGGGTACTTTATCACGTTATTTTTATAGCTTAGAAAGACTCAATTGGAAAAACATGCCTTCTGTAATTCTTTTACATCAAATCAGCAGTTGACGTTACGTTACTGTCCATAAACATGAGAACAATGAACCGGTAAAGCGAAAAATTGAAGGAACCGGAATAAACTGAAAGAAGAATAAGAACCGGAGAAAAAATCAAATGTGTGGAAACATCAGCTTTTAAGGTTCAGCGGCCTTCAGAAGACTGCATTTATGGGCTCGCTCCCCGAACTGGGTCAGGTGTGGATAAAAATTTATTTCCTTTTTCAACAAGTTTTTCATAGCCATCGAATTTTTTTGACAGGTATAACGTGGATGCTTCATTTCATCCGACGATGTTCGATAGAGAGAATAGGTCTGGCTACACGATAGCCGCATATATGGAAACAAAACTGGAATGACTGAATTAGAATCCTGCAACTCGTCAAGAGGCAAATACAGAAGCTAAGCAGGTATTATCATGAAAAGAAGATATGAGGAGAAAAGGAAGAAGTTCTGTTCATTGCCATCAGAAACCATTCGGTGTACAGATCAACGTCCACTATTCAATAGGAATGGTTAAATTTGCATCTTAACTTAACCATACTGTTTGCCCGTTACCGCAAAACACTTTGACTCTATTTGCATTCAGCTCGTCATTCGATAACTGTCAAAAAAGCCCTCGATGGTCGGACAAAAAGCTTAAAAGATTCGAAGGACACTCTCCATCATTAAATTCGAAATTCAGCTTGAACTGTTTAGAAATTTGAGTAATTAACTGTACAGTTTATTTATGAAACGTCGAAAATGTCATCAAAGAATAATGTGAAAGCGCAAAACACAGAAAGAGACTGCTTGCAATGGCCTCAGTGCCAGAGGGAAACAACTACAATGAGACGATGCACAATCGTGATGGCATCAAAATCAGATAGATATATCAGCTTTGATTAGAAACGCGATCACGCAAAAGAGGCACACAACATGCTCACAATCGACTTCCTCCAAAGCGCGCCATGTCCGCACCACTCATTCGTCGCTCCCACTACCAGCATGCTAAGGTTGTTCGCGCAGCTTCATGTTCGCAGTGCTTGCGCTTACGACTTATGTCTCGCGTTTTGTATTGCGCTTAAAAGCATATTAGTAGTTTATGCTCGTTTCTATTCATTAGCAGTGTCTCCGATAGCTTTTTCGGTGCTGAAGTATACGTCCATTTTTGAATTTCACTTTTTTTTCTTTGGTTATTTTTTAAATGGTGAAGTAAATTTTTCTCTTTAAACAGTCAGCACTCAGCTACCATGCAATATATCGTCAAGTTGTTCTTCTCTTTTTACAGTCAAATGCACGAAAGTCTTCTTTATTTTTGTGACCATGCAACGGCACCCCACAATTGCTGTGAGCACCGAAATTCGAACTCTCCCAGCATGTTTTTTCGGGCAGGTGGATTGCCTTTTCCGAATTCTGCTTTTCTTATATGGCTAAATTTGAGATTAATATTTCCAATAGAAAGGAGAATCGGCACTCTAGGAGTGCATATGATGGAGTCAAATATCACTTATTATAAACTGTCAAGGATTTGATTAGGCTAATCTAAATGGACTGAGGTATATGCACTATGCTTCCAAGCCGTTTATCGGCGTGGCAGTGGTGTTGGATCACGCTGGGTGGCCATATGGGGAATTCGGATTGTGGAAGCTCTGAATCACGACACGGCATCAACTCTAAAGCTGCGCAGCTTGCCAAGCAAGCAGTGCATCGTCGTTCTCTGCTTGCCTCGGCGTTGTGAAACCGATTTGTGCAATGAGCCGGAAGATAATTTCCCGTTTGCGTCGTAGACTCAAGCCAGGCCATGTGCAAGTGTGTGATCGACTGCCGTACATGCGGTCACCGCCCTGTCGAGGGAGATACCACAGCTGCTTTGTTTCATAAGTGCGTTACGCTAATGTTCGAAGTCAAAAAAAGTTGCCTTGAGGCATTATCGTCAATGCACGACGGCTTAGCTTGACCATGATGAGGTGACTAATTCTTTTGCTACCGCCTAAAGCATTTAGTCATATTCTGTGCCTTTTTTAGAGTGCTATCACGCCGAAGGAGTTTATGAACAAGCGCCATAATGGATAGCCGGAAGCCATCGCCCAAAAAACTAAGGCTTTTTCATTTAGAACAGCAGTGGATTTGAAACGTCTTAGTGTTACTGTGGTACGAACGTTTACAATGATATTTGCGCTGCCATCGCTATCGAATTATAAGAAGTGAATTTTTCACATCCCCTCTGATAGTAGAAAACGTAAGTAATTGTGCATTAAAGTACTCGTTTTACTACTTTGCAAAAGATGCATTGTATATTTCAGTACAGTAAAACTTCAGACGTGAGGCTCAACAAGCGCAAAATTTATGCTACAAGAATTGCCTTTTTTTGCAACGAGAACGCACAATATGCGCGTTTGTTTGTGAAGCACATTTGCATAAATTTCGTTTTATATGCATCCATCTGCTATGTTGACGGCTGTACTTCCTATTTTCCTCGAGTCACTCACACTTCTCCTCTCTTCTCTTCGCTCCTCGTCTCTTTTAACCTCCTATTCTGATCACTCCGTATTTCCACTTCTTTTCTCTCCTGATTATTTCACTCTGTTATCCCGTTTGATTCCCCATTAATTACATGATGTAATCCGAGCCACTTTACAACGTTTTCAGCATGCATCCTCTCGTTCTAGCACTGTTTCTGTTCCTGTTGCCACCGTTTGCTTTTTTCTTCACAGATAGGGAGTCAGTTTATATTGCCATGATGAAAGATGAGAGAAGGATTGAGGGAGGATAGCATAAGCTCATTATTAAGGATGAGTTGGGGGAAGGGAAAGATGAGTGAGGTCGATGCTTTTTCTGCTTGTCAGAAGTTGAATGGTTGGCACCGTAGAGGAACAAACGCTGGCAAATTTTCCGATACATTGAATGGTGAATTGGGATCGAATTCTTCCATTTTCCCATATGTAACTTATTATTTTTTCCTCGACTCTTTAAGTTAATATACCTCGTTGCAGAGTTTTCTGTTTCATTATGTTGTCCCTTATATGTTAAAGCAGATATTGGCTAAGGTGGAGTAGTGTTGATGTTGCGACGCATCGACTTAACACCACTGCGACCACCCGCTTCGTGAGGCATCGCCTATCGCAGCTGACATTGCCAGCATTCTCCCCGGATTTGCCATTCATTTAGCAATTAATCATTAGCGCTGATAAATATGCGCTTAATCGGACTGAGAAGCGCGATGCGTCGAGTCTCGAATGGATGCATCCCCGAGCAGCGTTCGCCTATGCGATTTCACAGTTCGCTCATGTTTGGCGTAACCGTTTCAACGTTTCGTCTCCATCTCTTGTACCCTCTTTTCTCTTTTCTTGGTTTTCTAAGCAACACTTTAGAGATGAACAACGTTTTGCAAATCTTACGTCTGTCGTTGATGCTGGCAAACATGGGTCGAGTTATCGGCTCACTATTAAAAAAAAAATCGTTTTTAAACTTGTTCTTCAAACTTGTGACTGAAACCCCGTGATAAATGTTCTTCTTGTTAGATGAGATTTTTTGTTGAATTGAAGGACACATATTTTTCCACTTTTGCTTTTGTCTCGAAATTTTTGAGATTCCGTCTGCAGAATTCTATATTTTCCCGCAAAAATTTCTCAGCTCCCATAAACACTTTTGGCTCAGTTTAGCATATTCACAATAATAATAATAAAGGCGCTCAATCAAAGCATACAGCAGTATACGGCTGGTTACGAGAATGAGCGCTAGAGACATCGCAATGTTCTTCCAGTATAAAACGAAAAGAAAAAAAAGCTATGATGCCTCCATTCCGCCAACTCTATCGCTATTGACGCATCCAACCTTTTACTCCTGTGAATGCCCATAAAAAGCTCTCTCTGTTTTTATTCTGATAGCGTTCCCCTCACTGTTTTCATAGGAAGAGCAGAAAAATGAGTACACTGGCGAAAAATTACTTCAATCAGTACTTCAAGTCGACTCGATTTTGTTTAACAAGTCATCAAAAAAGAGATGAAGGGCAAAGCTCAAAAACAAAAGAACAGATTTTAAGGCTTATTATCTACTTTTTTGAGCTTGCCATATATTCGGTCATCGTTGTTGTTCTTTTCACCAGTGACGGAAGAAATTCCTTAAATTTTGCCGCAGCTAACATCCAACATCAAAAGTGATTTTTCTGTGAGAATAACGCATCTTCGTTCAGCTCCAAAAAGAAAAAAAGAAAAATGTGTATATTTGACGCTAAGAATTTCTCTCTTTCATCTATCTGTTTACCAATGGTTTTTGCATTTTCGTGCTAGTTTAACCAAAATTTCACACGATCCAAATGGATGGCGCCGAATAACAAAGAAAAAAATGCCGTCTTTCAAAGATATCAGCCAGCACAACTACGGTATCAAAGCGATTACCGTAGCGTGTGAAGACGGCTGCAGGGAAGTGCGACGACATTGTGCGATGCGATTGGGTTTGCACGTGTCAATTCATTGTTGTTGAGCGGAGGATGGTAACCGGCGCGGGTCGTCAAATCGAATCGCACCTCCTCAACAGCTATAAACACTCGACAAAAGTGATGCGAAATCGAAGTATTCCCCAAGGTAGGTCCGAAGTCATGAAAAAATATGAAACTGTGATTGCGCTTCTTGGACGTGTCTCCTCGTTTGCGAATGCGTCATCAGATTTCCCCCGGCAGAGTCTGAAGCTGCGCACAACGAAAAGCACATTTGCATCGAAGCATTTATTGGTAGCGCATTTAATAAAAATACGTTTTCGATCTCTGAATGTAGCGAAGAATGGAAGGCAATATCGTCCTCTTCGTATTGTTTTCAAGTGGGCATTGATAGTGGAAGGGTCTCTGTAGATACTTCCTGGCAAGTTGTGTAATTGTTTTAATAAGGCAAGCCATCCTGTAAAAGGAGTTGTGCAAATAAAATTGAAGGCGAATATATATCTAACAACGAGGCTTTATTCACTCGATGCTTAAATATGCTTTTTGGATATATGTGCTTTTGGGATGTTTTTGTCATTAAACTTTGAAGAAATGATGAACGCCTATTGCTATATTTTACCTTTAGTCAGGTCGATGGTTAGGTGATGATGACGATTATGATTGGAAAAATTGTCCGTGACTGAGATCGGAACCTCTGACTTTCTGCTTTCTATACAGATGCTTCAACCGAGTTACTCGGAGCACTTTCGCTCGCTGTTCTTTGTTGCTTAAGTCCAATCTGTTCTACTTTGTGCAACAGAAAGGATTTCGAAAAACGAATTTAGAGTCGGTGAACCGTCTACATGGGCGATTGTTCTGTTTAGCAGCGACTCTTTCACCAATCCTATCAAATCGAGCAGCGCAACTAGCAGTCTTCGCATTGAATATTGTACAAAATATCAACTTTTTTTCCGTGTTTCAGATGCGAGGATGCACAGCGCAGTGAATGACGTGACGTGCCGTGGTGGTGGTTGAATGTGTTGGCATGGTGTCGTCACGAGTCTGCGTGCTTCGTTGAGCGCCCTTGTAGACGCCGCTGACACGGAGATAAGCATCGCTTCGTGTAAAAAAGGTGTCACGAATGAAGTGCCGTTTCTCTGAGCAATAACCCACTAACATCGGGTGTCGCTAACACTTCCTCACCGCCAAATTTGACAACTGATGCGAGGACGACATTTAACATACGGGGCGAGTTCTTTAACACGAACCTGACGGCCTTGCTTATGATATTAGACCAACTCCTTTTAGTGACTTCAATTTCTGTGAATATCTCTTGTCGATACACTCTAAAGAAAGTTCTGTAAGAAATATTCAAGAAGGCACAAATGCAACTGTTTCAACCAATAACATCTCTAGATGTCATAAGCCCTTTCGATTTCAATCGGAAACAAGGAATACGCATAGAGTTGTCAGCGTTAAAAGCAGGCCTCAAGCATTCGTTTAATAACCACTGCAAAGAGGTTCACACATTGCACAGGTATATTAAAAATGGCTTTCGCCAAAAAACTTTTCACCGGAGAAGCGAAATGGCTATAAGCGTGTGGAATTTTCCATGCTACTGTAATTTGGACAGTCAGCAATGGCCAAATTCTCTAAGACTGACCTGTCGTCTTCAACTACTCCACTTAATTGCTGATGCGATTATTTCGCGTTCGTTTTCTGTAATGCTGCATAATTTATAATCACTAAGGTGGCTATCAGTGATGATCACATTAATCGGTTCTGATATGACCTTTTTTACGTCGCTGTTCCACATAGGTTGGTGACCTCTGGCTATTGTAAACACATCAATGAACTGTCTTTAGGTGTGGAGTAGGCAAGCATATTTTGAATCACAAAGAGAAGTTCTCAAAAAGACCGAAGAAGCAGTCAAATTTATGCTGAAATCGTTTAAAACAGATCGATTCGAACAGACGCTTCAAAAAGTTTATGGCGATCGCTGGCTGCCCGGTGTATTTTAACGAAAAGTTCAGACGTATTTTGAGTTTTTGGAACGTTTAGATGAATAAATAATCTCAGGTGAATAAAATTTTTCGTCATTAGATTCAGAAGGAGGATGCACTTTAAGGCAAACTAAGAGGACTATCTTTGAGTACCTAAACTCCTTTCGGACTTTTGTCATGAAGAGCAGAAAGGATCACTGAGAATTTATAAATGGGGCACAGCGAGACAACATTTCACTCAGAAGCGAGGGAAGGTTTCAGCGGAATGGCGCCGGCCAGGTTTGAGGGCGAGAATTTCTGCCATCATTCGCTGAGCATCCCGCGAGGGGTTGTTGTCGTTGCGAAGTTGTTTCGCTGGCAACGAAGCGAGCACAGATAAGAATCTGCAACGTTAAACGGTGCGCTATGTTTTGGGCCGCGTAACGAGGCGGCGACCTGACGAGAGTGATCCTTCAAAACGTTACTGCCCATTCGCATATAAATTCCGAGACACAACTTTTTTTAAAAATCCAGCAAACAACATTTTTATTGGCGAATGCTCGCGCAAATGCCACGAAAATTCGAGTGATGGGATTGGGGGGAGCTGCAAACAGTATATTTTTTTCGATTCTCAATATTTTAGCAAATTTACAGCCATTTTAAATTACATTATGCCGTATCTCTGTCATAAATATCTCAGAAGTCTGCAGAAATGAAGCTGAGAAGGGAAAAAGATATTGCAAGAAATAATGTGCATATGCATCCTAATCTTTGTTTCTCAATATCTTGAGGCGAAACTCATTGCAATGTTACAGCTTAATATTAAAATTTCGTAGTTCGTTCTTCTGGAGAGTAAAATTGCTTAAAAAAGCCAACGTTTCACTCATGTTTGGTAACTCCGAAACAAAAAAAGAGCTTACGCAACAGAGTTTGTTGATAAGTTTTTTCATATTCATTTGTTCTAAATAAACTTGAGGATTACTCACTTCCGGAAGTGTGGTGCGTGTTTTCTCATAAAGCGGTGAGCACTTGATCAAATCTTATCTAAGTGGAGCATCTGCAGTCAACTAGAGGAGCAATACCAAAACGTTAATATATGATAATGGCGAACATGCGGGAATGATAAAGTTTAAAAGATGCAACTGTGATAGTGCTCTGACGACATTTTATTGGCTAAGAAACAGCTGCTGGTTATGCAATTGCCTTTTAATTTTTGAGCAGAACAAACGAGAAGCGCTCACTTATGAGAGCACTGTGCACCACATAGGCATCCGTTTAGCGGGCACCACTCGTTTTGCAGTCGACTCACCGATTATAATCTGAAACTGAACGTGTTTGTATGCATTCAACAACATCCTCGTCTCTCTATCGAACCGACGGGTCGTATGAAGTGCGGAAAAAAAGTGATCAGCAATGAAAATTGCATCGTATTATGACAAAAAAAATCGTTAAATGCCTGCATATTTCCGCATACTGTGCAACAACAAAAGAACCCTCGCGAACTCGCTAAAACTCTCTGACCCCTTTTTCTAGCCACTTCTCTTCTAGCGATCTAAACTTAGACCACTTTTAATCCTCTCTACCTTGTCAGTTCTTCAAATGTGTGAAGAAATATTCTTCTTGCCGTTTTTTCACCTCTGTATAAAGGACAGTATCAGCTGATATCCAAAATTTTGAGCTGCAAAAATGAATATCATGTTAGGGACAGCTTCCTTGGCTCGTTGAGGATCTGCACCTTCTACCGAGCTGCGGTTTGTAAATTGCGAGAAAACACAGACATAATAGTCGAACAACCTACCACACTTATACATTAAGGTGACGAAAAAGAGGAGCACTAGGCTAGCTTCAACCGCCGGTACGATCTTGCAGTTACTTGCAGTTAAGCTCCACGCTGCTGTCGATCATCTCGTACACTCCAAAGGCTACACGTATGCCCACTTGGGCTTCAAATCAGTCTAGAAGCTGCAACGAATGTATGAGCACATTAACCCTTTTTACATCGTCTAGATTCTCCTTCAGGCTAGCCTCACTACACATGCTCGGTAGTCGTTTGATCTGCCCATATACTCTCGATCTTCTTTGACTTACCTTGTATGGCGCACTATTCTCGGTTGATCTACAGCCGACTGGTTCAGCTTACAATCAAAGCAACCATTACATTCATTTCTCAGTCCTTACCATAAATTTGAAAAATTCAGTTAGTTTCGTGAAAAAAATTGTCAAATTCAGTGCAACGACACAAAGACGTATCGAATTACTGTCACTTCGACCAATAAATCAGAGTGGAATTTTTCACACAAATTCATAATTAATTGAGAAATCATTGTACCATGCTCAATTTTGCTTTTCGGATTCTCCGCTTCCATTAAATGAAGCATTCCAATTCTGTTTCGCTTTTATCACAACTGTTACGAGTTATCTGCAACGTATATATTATCCACATCGTTTTCCAATGCACGTCTATATCTAGCATAATGTTTCCACTTGAAAAAAAATCTCAAATGACTTACCCACAAAATGAAAGAAGCCTCTTTAGCAATAATTGCTTGAAATTTTCAATTTCACAGATATTTCAGAAGGTGAGCAAGAAGATGGCAATTTGTTAAATGAGACCTTGTGAATAACGTTTCTGTTATGGTTAATGAGGTTTGCTTCGAGAGACTATTCGCAAGAACTTTTGTGATTCTTATCTCTATTATTTGGTTAGAATCCGAAGAGCATATTGACAAAAGTATAACTAACAGTTGAGTATATACGACGAGAATAAGCGAGAGCATCATTTACTCCTATTTATCTCATCAAGCCTGACGCATTTTTCAATGGTGTGATCACTTTACGAGTTCAGCAAAAAAAAAACTTTTTTTTGTTTCCCTCAATTATTATGAGGATATGTGAATAGCACTATAAGTATTATTTAGGATTATTTCTGACTCTCATCTTTATCGTCGTTGATTACTTAAATTATTATGGGCGAAAAAAAATCGATTGAAAGTAATTTGGCCCATTGAAGTTATAACGCAATCCTTTTACGTAAAATAAACGAAGTGTTAAATGTACCGAACGCAACAATATCATATCTACGATAGGAATACTCAGCGAACAACTAAAACTAGGAAGCAAATATGGAGAATATCATTTAGTCCTATTTCGGCTGTTGGCGCATTTCTGTATCAATCAGATTTCAACGGAAATCGCTTTTCATTTTTTTTTGTGTGTTTCTGAAATGATTACAAATTACAATTTGTCCGATGTTAAAATTTGACACATTCTTGAAATATACTTTATCATATACATAATAAAGCGCTCTTATTTCTGAATCTTGCCGTACTTTTATTGATTATGAAGTTCTCTTTGCTGTGAATTTTTTTACTAACATTCCTTTCACTGTTTGCATCTGGTCCAACTTTATGTATGCTTTCAAAAATGTCCACTTTTTTGCCAAGAACAGCGTACTCGCAAATTGCATATGATTACTTGTTTGATCGACTGAAAATGTAAACACTCTTCTGATATCTTTTTCTGCTTTCGTATCTGATATGATACTTCGACTGAGTCTCAACTTTTAGTGCATAATTATCGTTCTTTTTGCTCCTGGTCAAAAGATTCTGGCCGATCTGCTAAAGATAAGTTTTGTTGCATTCTCCGAAGACCGTTTTTTAAAGTAATAAAGGAATAATTCGAATCTTCAACTCGTTCCTCTATTTGTGGACAACATTTGAAATCTGTGAATCGCTCACTCAAATGATGCAAATAATTTCCACTGTATCGATGACACAACTGCTTACGCTTACCGATTACAGAATATGTTTCTCATTCCCAAATCACCATTACTATATCAATAAATTTCGGCTTGTGAGGATTTTCTTGCAACTGAAAAAACTTGTGTCACTTGAAATTTTCATTCGTTAATTTTCCAACTTCAAGAACTACCCACATATCGTGTGCGTCTTCACTGTGGAACTTCAAACGGATTAACGCGCACTTGGAAACGCTTAAGTAAACGGTGATGATTTTTTTGAAATTACTGAAAACATTTGAAGTTGTTTGATCCCGAAATTCGTGTGGAATAATCGAACAATTGAATTAATGAAATGCCAATTGTGGTTAGCCGAGACGGGAAGGCTAGCTTAACAGGCGTGTTAACTACGACTCGATGACGAGATTTGTCACCGAGATTTGTGGCTCTACCCGCTGACACTTCACACAAAATGTGCCCATTTGAATAAACGATCTTGCCAAATGCAAATTTGATGCAAGCGTCCAGCTGTCGCAGCCTCCTTTCCTCTTTCTTACTCTTTCTTCTCCATTTTCCTCCCTATCCTTCCCCTTTGAAATATACCTACTTATTCTTCGCAAATGGGCACACTTTGTGTGATTGTCGGTTTCTGCTTAATAAAACAAAAATCTTGACAAGCAATTAAAGCGAAACCAAATGACAGGGGAGCAATAGTGAGTGGACATACGGCTGCCTTCCCGTTTACAGTTTATAGCATTGTATGGAAAAAAATGCACGAAAAGGTAACTAGAATGAAGGAAAAAGAGAGGTGGCGCGGCATTTATTGTATGTGTTTGCTGTATAAAATTTGTTTATGAAGTGCGAATTAGAAGAGCCCAGAAGTATCGTACTGAAGGTGGCTCTGTGGCAAACCAGTCAAATGAACTTCTGTTCTATCCATTCG
This sequence comes from Ascaris suum, assembly GCA_013433145.1. NCBI lineage: Eukaryota > Metazoa > Nematoda > Chromadorea > Rhabditida > Ascarididae > Ascaris > Ascaris suum. The sequence goes on from CM024187.1 coordinate 4,507,044, forward strand.
AATCAAGTAATAACACCTGTAGCTTCTGCATTCATACACAGCAGCGGTGTCACTAATCAATCCACGGTTTTTAAAATCATTTCCACAATCACGATTCGTCGCTCGCGGTGAAGATGGCAACAACCTAGCTTGTTCCGCTTGATACAATTTCTCGATCCTTAAACACATTAAGGTATTAAAGAAATTCAACCAGTGGGATCCGGAAACCATTTGTCTGGTGAGAGCGATCGATGGCAGGCTTATTGTCGGAATGGTGGAATGAGAACGTACAACAAATGGAGGAAATTCCTCTTAAGTAATCTTCAATATGAGTGACAATTACGAAAGGTAAAAAAGCCAGGATGCTTTGGACGCACTCCCACTCTAGTCCAATTTTTGATTTTTATGAGATTAATGCGATAGGTGTTCCATGTTAAAGAAGTGTATAATGAATATTTCAGTTTGGATTTAAAACTTTTGCCGCAATAATACAGACTGAAAGCTATTTCTTAATAACCAGTAAAACCATCACCATGCGGAAAAAGAAGGCTAATAACTAGATGGCGAAAATCAGAGTGTCAAGAAGAAGCGATTAATTTTCACAGCAGGACTTTACAAATCTATAAAACCTTTCAATTATTTGAACATTATCAATCTTCATCGTAAAATATTGCTAAAATTCGGTTCAATATGTCATAATGCCAAATTAATTTATAAGATTTAAGCGCAATCACTCTCCAAATGCGGTCTTCTTGAGAGAGCCGCTAAGTATTGTTAAGACGCTAAAAAAATTCAGTCATGACAAACGGCGCTTAGAGAGCGCATTACTCCTTCGCCGTGTGAGTTCCTCCTGGATCTTTTTAATACATTGAATATATATATATATATATATATATATATATATATATATATATATATATATATATATATATATATATATATATATATATATATATATATATATATATATATATATATATATATATATATATATATATATATATATATATATATATATATATATATATATATATATATATATATATATATATATATATATATATATATATATATATATATATATATATATATATGGGATGAAGTCGATATTTTATGCACACAATGCAGTGCCGCATATAAAACTATGTAAAAATTGGATGGATTTCTTCGAAATGAAAAAATCAGTTCCACAAGTATAGCAACTCTGCAAAACTGTTTTTGAACCTGGCTCATTGAAAGCAGGGTCTGTTAAAGATGCTTCTTATTTCAACTACTTTATTTCTATGACTTTCCTCTAAGGGGAATTACAACAATCGTTAATCGCTATTTCAGTGGGGATTGATGGTAGTGATGATGTGTGGTCTTGTTTATCGTTGAGTGACGATCAAGCTGTTCATGATGAACTGTGGAAACGTCATTCGCGAACATTTCATCCTTCTACGGAGAATCCCTTTCACCGACAGTTTTATAAGATTTATGTATTGAGATGAGCCGAAATATTCCAATTTCAGCGTAGTTAGTGGAGACATAAAGCCGCACTTAAAAGATCGAAATAAGATGTATATAAGTGGGCACACTGCAATGCCACTTAACACAAGAAAGAGAAAACGCCTCATTTAAATTGCTTTATATACCTTTCATGTGACAGTTTTATAAACTTTATCTAACCTTTACATTGTCTTTTTTGTTGCCATTTTAAGGTTATTGGTTTCAACAACAACAAAAAACTTGCCATCTCCTCGCTGACTTCAACAGTTTCACGCGCTTGTTTTTCATCGGATGTTTGATTCCACCAGACTTGCTTAACTCCAATAAAGCGGACTTGTTGGAACCTATGCTTATGGTCACGACCGAAAGATTATTCAAGAGAAGTGACATGAAATATTTTTACTCTTTTTTTATACAATTGCTGCCTCTCTTGTTATGTCTAAGTTAGTGTAACACATTTAACACCAAATTATTTTGTGATATCCGAATCGACTTGAATTTACTGAATGAATAACTGCTGAAAATATGCGTGGAATTTGGAGTAAAATACTACAGCATTTCTATTCGCCTACAAAATATGCAACTTACTTGCATAAGTACGATTTAAAAAATTTTCGAGATTCTATAGAATGCAAGCGTCCACCTGCTTGAAAACCACTTGAAATGCCCATCTGCGATAGCGCAGAATGGAAGAGGGCTATGCTTACGATCGCGAATAAAAGGTCGCTCAAGAGTTATGATGAGAAAGAGGAATCCGATTTCCCAATAAAAAAAATTACTATTTTATGACTAGCAAACGACTCTTTAAAGGTGAAACACAGGCGACGAATACATAAGCATCTAGGAATTAAATAATAAATAAAAGAAGAGCTTCGAGAAATACGAAAATATGATGGTAACGCGCCAGTATATAAGAGGGAATATTAACGGTGAATTGATGGATTGATGCATTTAAGAGTGCATGAGTATGCACATATTGTGTCACACGGTTTGCCCCTAAGAGCGTGCTATTAGTAAATAGCGATTTGATAATGATCTAGTAATTGCCGTAAATCATGATGCCTTTAGGCTTATGTGCATGCGTTCGGATAAAGTTCGTAAATGTATTTGCAGTTGTGATGCTGAACGATGGAATGTGGATTCGGACGAGCGCCAAGCTTTGAGCAGCTGATAAAGAGGAGTTAACAATATCTCGAAAACACTGAAAGTTATATATATATATATATATATATATATATATATATATATATATATATATATATATATATATATATATATATATATATATATATATATATATATATATATATATATATATATATATATATATATATATATATATATATATATATATATATATATATATATATATATATATATATATATATATATATATATATATATATATATATAGGCGCAAAAGCACATCTGCTATTCGCTGTAGAACCTGATGAAAGTATTGCAAAGTGTACTGTCGAACCATAAAATTACGAACTTTATTCAACAATAAAGAAGTGTGATTATGCGTCATCCGGGTGGCAATTAGCAGATAGAGAAGCGACGTGGGATGTTAGCATTCAGCGCGGATGTGGACGACCCGACCTCGTGAGGTATCAAGAGAGAAAACCTATGCAGTACTAAATCGCCTTATACTGCCACGTTGATAAAAATCTACTCTTAACAATTCGAGCCAGTTTCAGTAGGTAAAACTTACATGTTTTTCATATATGGAGAAATTTCTACTGAGGAAATCTTCAACGTTTATATGAAAGTGCGTTATGAAAGGCGGCTGTTATGCATGAGATTTCTTTTTTTTGCATCTAAATTGATCGAGATTATTAATCTGGTGTAATCTTAATCATGGAAGTTTACTATGATTATATTTGTCCAATATTATGGTAAACAATGAAATCGTTTAAAGTTGTAAAGGTTATATTCGTGAAGTATCGTAAATATTTGGCGAAAATTTTGCAGACAATTTATGAATAGTGACAACGTGTTTATGTTGCATTCGTCGTCGACATAAACTCTTTTTTTTGTGCGTATGATTTACGAGCAATTTATTAACGATCTGAGGCAGTGTTAGGGCAAGGAGAGAAAAACAAAAAACGACTCATTTTAATCTCTTCACGATGCAGTTTTCCGCTTGGAAATGTTCTCGCATTTTAATTGAGCTTCTTTTGCTTACGTCAACCTCTCGATATTGATCATCCAATTACCATAAATATCAATTTCTTGTTGAGAAAAAAAAGCTTTGAAATAATTTTCAAATTGCCGTCTGATGAGCTTATACGAATATATCGAGAGTTGATAAGAATATAACGGGACCAGAAAGTGATACATTATAGCAGGAGAGAGCAGAATACATAGGGGTAACTTTAGATACAAAACGAAAACGCCATTTTGGCTGTTAGAATTAGACTAGAATCTAGTAAAGTATAATAGTTAACTCTTGCCTGCAAGGAGACCAACTTATGCCGAACAAATAAATCTTATTATGAGATGGGAAGCAACCACTAACAGCGCTGAATATCTTTTATGAAAGCAATATGTAAGAGCGGTTTTTATATGGAAGTGATTATCATATTCAAAGTTTTTATATTGAAAGCAGCTTAGAGATCGCTTTCCTATCGAAGTGGATTGCAATTAATTGCGCTCAGCAAGCATTCATTATTTCATTCGTTGTTTCTCAATAGTAAAATATTTATACATAGCGAAAAAAATTGCTGTGAAATGATTTCGAAAAAAGAGTAAGTGAAGTTTAGATTGTCGACGAAGGAAGAAAAGTCTAGAAAGTGTGACAGACAGATGCATTCACCCATCAACCAAATGAGTGGTTAAGTGTTCTGGGTTTGTGTCTTCTCATATAGATAAGCCGGAGAAGTATTATAAGAAATGAAAGATTTTTGCATATCATTTCCACTTTTACTGGTAATTTTCATACTGTCGATAACATGCATACAGCAGTACAAACTGAAAAAAAAAACATTTGAGATTATAAGGTTTTTTTTGAGAAGGATGAGCCATCTTCATCTTAGGGACTACAAGAGGACAGAAAGTAGTCGTGAAGGAAGGAAGAAAAGCTGAATTCACAAGCTCTATGAATTTGGCCCTAATGAATGAGACCTATATCTTCAATGAAATATAATGTAATTTTTCCTCAAAATTTATTCAAATTTCAGACAACGAGAGCACAAACCTTCACCTCCCAGCATTTCCCTCCCCCCTCTCCTCTCCCATTCTCTCCTCACCGTGCAAGCTACTGCAAGGAGGCGTTCTGTCGTCACTCATATTCTTTAATAATGCAGCAAAAAAAAGAAAAAAGTGACTTGATCACGCTTTATAGCAAATTAGATATTTTACGCTTGAACAGATGTTTCATTGATTAAACCACAAAGTGTCGTACAGTCATAACAATAAATTAATTTTTTTTGCTGGCAGATGTTGTATTTGCCTTCAGAGATGGTAACATGCACACACTCTTGTCCCTCAGGGTTTGCACTCTTCTCGTCGCCATTCAAAATCCGTCTACGTAGCCAACAAATACTTTCACTCTCCTGCTCACTTCCTCTAATTATCGAAGCAACCGAATCGTTGATGAGACCGACTTTTGCAAGTGAAGTGAGCATCGATAGGGAGACCTTATGCCAATATTTTTATGCCTACTTGATCAGGATTCTTTTCATCATAAACGAGAAGAATTTGGAACGTATCAATGTCGTTTCCATGTGACATTAAGCACGACGAAGTTCAAAATAGAGCTTATGCAAGTAATTAATTCTTGTGGTTCCACTGCTAATGATGCTTGTAACATTTCCGGTCTACCAACAAAAAAATTTTAACAATTTGTCATTTAAAAACTTTCTTACGATGACGATTCATAAGACTAATGAGGACGATCCGAACGCATAACCCGATACTCCTCCCTTTCGTCGACGCTCTCAACTGTTATTAAATCAGTCCTTATTGAGTTCATCAATGCACGGCTGCTACCTCAAGGGTCCGTGTCAGAAGGTGAAGAAATGACCCAGGAAAAATTCCATACTTCCACTGATCCTGCCACAGATAGGAAAGAGCCGTTGAACTGCAGCAAGTTCGTAAGAATTAGCTGATGATTTATTCATCTGCTGCAATAGCAAGACGAATTTGCATGTTTATTTAAATATTGTGCAGAAATGATGTGATAAGATGGTTGCAACTGGTGGCTGGTGTCGACATTCCAATTAAGGGCTTCTAGAATGCAGCTTATGGCTAGATAAGTGACACGGCTTAACCTGACTTTTGAGGAAAATGAATTTCAGGTATCTTTCTTTTTACATGGAAGCACAGGAAAAGGACACGACCATGCTTTCCGAAATCTCTAACCAGTTGTTTTATTGATATACCCTTCTCAAAACGTCCTTATGTTGTCTCCCTCGCGAGGGAATTACTATGCAAGCATGTGGTAAATAAAAAATACTGCATTAATTGGACCATAATACTATAGCACAACTTAGCTGCATCTTTCAACATTCATAAATCGGCATGAAAACTCATATTACTTTATGTGAAGGCACATTATAGAATATGAGCTCACTGCAACTAACACAGGCCACCACAGTAGCGACTTTAGTGCCCATATATTGAAGGAATGTGACGGCATACGACTACAGGTGAGTGGATTTGGTAAATGTTCGTACCGTATGACCGGTTCGCTTTGTAAGCGATAGGTGGTTATTTTACAGCGTTTAAGCACATAATTGCGCGTTCTCTTTCCCACAGTGCAAATATTGTTTTGCGCGGCGTCCTTTTCGCCTCTAATTAGGCGCGAGTGAAGGGCGCAATCGTTGCCGTATCGTCCGAGATGAGCGATTACACCAACAGAGGGGTGTAGTCAGCTTTCTATATGCTTTCCAGTCTAAGCATGAAATTCTGGCATCATTTATCAAACTGTTAGACTCTCCCTATGTGCCAACTGCAGCTAATTACATAGGTGACTTTCATGGCTTTCATTGCTAACCAATAATCATTTTTCGTGCTATACATGAAATAATTTCCATGAAAGCGCATTGTAGAACTATTAGTTAATATGCTTTGTGTGTATATAAGTTTATCTGTCAAACTTAGTAAGGTGAATTTCCACATAATTTAATAACGCAATTAAATACTCATGTAACCAAGTACGATGCCCATCGAGTGTCCCCTTAATCTCTTCAGAATCAATATCGGTCAATGATGACAGGAAGGGTTTCTCCTTTTAGCTCTTGAGAATATGAGAGTGGCTCAAGCTGTGCCATTTATATCGGCGGCATACGAGATTAATAGCGCATTCGCATTTCGAAATCACTGACGTAAATTAAACGTAGGCAACCGTATGCTGCGCAAATGGATCAAGAGGGTAAACGCATTGCCACCGTAATGTGTTTGCAAAACGTTGTGATTAGTCTAGGCTATATGAGAAAATGCATCGAAGCAGTGTTTTACCACCTCAAAAAAGTAAGTATAAAAAGATTCCCATCGTTTAGGGGGTAATTCAGCCACATGGAAAGTAGAGGGTAATGGGAATGAAAATAATTGAACCAATAAATTGGGAAAGAATGTAGTGAAAGAGTTTCTCTTCCATCTTTTGTGTCGTGTGCTTTTGCGCCTCTTTTTTCGAAATTTTAGCGCAATCTATCAGAGGCATTTAAAAGTGGATTAATGTAGTAGTCATCCATATTAAACCAGTTTGTGACCAAATCTAAGCGGAAATGCGAGCATTTGAAAGTATAAGTCGGCAGCAATGCTTGCTTGTCGAGAGATGGCTGTTGACGTGCATGTGACGAAGGGACATGAAAGTGGCATCCGCCAACGCTAGCATCAATGCGATCGTTATCATTATATGAGTGCCAAAAAAGAGCGATCCTAATGAAAGTCGATGTTGATGCAAGAACCGCCCAGCGTTTACTAACTGATGAACCGAACCTCTTCGACGTATTATTTGTAACGAAAGGCACCGGTTATTCCTCAGTAATGATCACAGCAAAATGTAAGAACAGCTTGAGTGTTTCCTTGCAAACCTGATAAAAATTGTTTTGACTAGAAAGTAGTGGAATTTAACACGCTATGAAGGTGCGGATGCAGTGTTCCATGAATAATCGCTGCAGATGTCCCGTAACCGGTGGGGAAAGTGGTAGTGGCCTATTTTTCGCTTTATTTGAGGAAAAAATATTGACTTACGTAGTGCAGTTAAGTAGTTTATTGCTTACTCATATCGCTGGCATTGTCTAAAGAAGATGCTATTTGCACTGGTCAAATCACTCACGATGCTTCAAAAGGCTCTCGTCCCACTACTTAGTGCAGCAGCTGCTTGTTCTCTATGGACCTCGAATTAGACGTTTGCTTGACTGCTTTTTGGGTTAATGGTAATTGAACTATGATATGAAATCGAATTTTAGTCATCGATCGGAAATAGTTCGCTTCACTTCTCATGCAACTCTCAGCTTGTTGCATTCAATGCTTTTCGATGCGCTAAACGATTTGCTATGCGCGAATGACGGAAGTGTCGCCTAGAGTTGCGATGATTATTTGGGGCGGAGTTTATGACGTTACGCGCCAACCTCATAGCGGCAGATGCTTCCACTGAGAAAGCGGCTTCCTCAGCGATCTAATCCGTCGTGACATTCCGAGTGACCATTATATGTGCTTCTTCGTTCATGAGTGAAATGCTTTTTGTGCTACCTTCCTAATTAAATAGCGACACTTACTTCGTCTCGCTAGAATCTTCTATTACCAATACTCTCTTCTCCTAATTGCGTGCTTTAGGAGACCGAATCGAGCAGACGAAAAAATCTTAAAGCTTCAACGTCGGGTTGACTATAGTATCAATAGTTTGGTTTTTAACCGAACCATTATGACTTTTGGCAAAAGTCATTGTTCAAGATGTGCTACAAATTAAGTCGCACTCAATAAGAGAGGGAAAGTCCCTTTTGCAAATTGCACTTTGAGATTCTATCTTGTTTTCTTTTTTTCTTCTCAAAATCGCATCAGGATTTATTTGTTATTAGTGAAGTTTTGAGGATAATTTTGTACGCGCCTTGAGAATCATTTGTGCTAACTAGTCTAATTTTTAGTTCAGTTTTTACTGCTCACCACTTTCTCGTTTTTATTTATCTATTACACTTCGTTCCAAACATAAAAAGGAAATCACTGAGCGATTTCCTTCGTTCAACATTCTTTGCGTGATTTTTTTTCTTACATAAGCCAAATAAAGCGGTTACCATCTAAAGTTGTTAAATGCGATAGCTCTGTGAAATCTGAAGTAAAAATCAGTGGGCAAAGTGGAGAGAGAATCCTGAGGGGTTATTTGGAATACTGCGCTATTTTCAGTATGAGCAAAGTGATTTTGGAAATTGGCAGGAAAAAACGTTTGAGCGCTCAAATATTTTCCTTCTATTGCATAACATCGGCGCCGTGATATATATGACGGCGCCTACTTAGCGTTAGTTGCATGAGTTCACGCTGTTGATGTTGGCTTCCGTCAATACAAACACACATATAAACAAACCCGCACATACACGCATAAAAACATGCACACACATAGAGACGCATCGTTATAGGCAAATATGTACACAAATGTACAGACGTATTCATTCCAATGAATTCACCTCAGACTAATGAGTTGTTAAGCTTCCTCTTTTCTATCCACCTAATTTAAAGGTGAAGATTTTTAAGTGAGCGGCTTGTGGTCAGAGTTTTGCTCCATTGAGTGCAAGGCTTCGTTGCAAAAAGTTGATCGTTTCGACCACAAATCTATGAGCAAATTTTACCGTCAGTCTCAGCTAGGTGTCCATTGTTAACGGCATCGAAGCCCCACTGTGATCTACGGATAACATTCCTCTTCCTTTGCAAGAAACATGCTAGCGTACTGAGTTGCCGCCTAAGCGTCTCAAAAAAGGTGGTGTATCCGTGCAGCCTGCTAGTAGCCCGATTAGCCTGCGTTTTTCCTCTTCAGTTCCGACGTGTCTATGTTTATCCGCTGTGATGCTCAACTGACCAAATGATCAACTGCCCTAACGGAAGCGTAGGTTTGCGGCAATTTCACTTTTTTTTCACCATCCACCTCGAACTAGAAGGTTCACTGAAAGCTGAAGGTGTGTACGGGTGAAGTGGCCATTACGAGTTTATTAAATCTTGAGGCAGCACCAGGTGGTGGATCCATGGAATCCAGAAGGTCATTGCTTCGACTGGTCCAAGGACGTTATTTACAACAGCTTTATCCAAAGTGAGTACCACTGTGTCCTAATTTGTCATTTAATCCCAGTACAATTTTTGATTCGAAATTTTCAAGCATTATCTTTTCCGTTTCGCACTCTGCGCGTATACTCCTTCATTCAAGCAGAAAAAATATGCTAGTTATTTAAAATTATACGTTTGGCACTAATCCAGAGAAAGAAGTATTTTTTTGCCATACGAGATCGAGAAATGCACACTGACATCTTGATGCAATGTTGATCACACACAAGAGGCGCTACCTACATATGTCTTTCATTCTACGAGGTTAAAGATTTTGTGCATTTCGTCACTTCCGTGCATCATCTCACTTATATTCTAGCGATAAACTCGCATTTTCAATTTGATTTAATATACGCGTTTTTGAATCATTTTTGTAACGCTTTTTTACCTCTCTATGTTCTCGCTGAAGAATATTCGATACGACATATCAAGTTGTCAAATTCGGCTTCCGAAATTTTTAGCTGAGGTGTAAATGAAAATTCGCTTATTAATAAGCCTCGTATAGACATTAGCGGTTGTCTCATCTATCATTTCAAGGCTTTCATAATTTTTCCAAAGTGCTTTTTTTCCAGCTAACGAATGGCGATTCGTCCAGCAAATCATGAATTTTTTTTTTTCAGCATTACTATCGATAACGTGGTGCATTGCTTCTTTTGCATATTTCTATATTGATGAAAGCGTTCATTAGAGTACAAAATTGTATCTGACGTATCATTCCCGATTTGCTGTTGGATAAATTGTAGTTTTGTGTTTGCAAGTGTGAAACGATCTTTAACGAAAATATCTATATTAGCCAAATGTGTCTAATGTTTCTTCATTTTTAATAGTTTCTTCCTAAAAGAGTGACATTTTTCCATTGGGAGGTCTAACTTTAACATATGAGATTTTTATTAGAGATGAGAAAATGAAAATTTTCCATGAAGTGTGAACCTTCAAAGAAATACAATTTTGAAATGGGAGTTGACACTAACGAAAAAAAAAATGAATTAATTGTGCTTACCTAGAGATCTCTTTTTTTCGCTTGTTAATGCATTTTTTTTAAATAATTCGAAGCATCTTTCATAATATTTAAAATATCCTCAATTATGATACGATCTTAAAGCATTTTTGTAATTTTATGAAAGAAAAAATGCACTTTATGTTTTTTTTGAAATTTAATACGAGTAATTCTCTTGCTAATTCTACTATGATTTTTACCTCTATTTAATGCGTTTTTTTTTTTAAATTTATAACATTCAAATATTGACCGTTTGTTTTTAGCCTTCATTTAGATAAATTGAATTATTTTGAATTAAAGTGGAACCAATTTTCAGCTGCCAAGCTGAACAAAATAATTCTCATCGTATCGAAATCATCGACTTTAATTACTTTTACGGAGACGCTAGAAGTAGCTAATTTCTTACAACTCACTAAAAGCCTCAATTCTTTATCTATCATCTTAACATATTTCAATGAATATAGAGTGCATAGTGTTAAATTGAATCACCTTGAAGTGTCGAAATTTGAATTTAACGCTTCGCATAGCGGAAAAGAGCACATTTGTTTATTGACGAAAAAGCGTCATCTAGAGAGAAATCTTCACGTTGAATTAATTCAAATTCAAATACGGCTGATTTGTAGGTATTTATTTGCTTTATTTTTCGACTTTCATTTCTTTGCGCCTCTTTTAATATACATTGCATCTCAACGCCATTAAGAGAAATCAATGATTGAATCGATGATCTATGCGAATTTCTTGACGAATATTTTTCATTTTCATGTGAACAAAATTCCATTATACATTTTCATTTAAAAAAAAGAAATCTATTAGAATGAGCTTATGAAACATTTGTACGAAGCGAGATTTCTGGTGAATACCATTCATTAATATTGGCAGAAATTGCTCAGAATTCACTTTCGTCGCTACCATCTGAGGATTTCTTGTCTATTCTCGGAGTTGCTTTTTGAATCGATGCTTGATGTTTTGCGAAGAGATTTATAGTTTTATTTGGATATGTTTAAAGGAAAAGTTTCTGATAAATGTATGACTTCTCGAAGAGCCATGTTTCTCAAACCTAAAACTTAAACGACTCTCAAGCCTTTCTTTATTCGAGGGCGAGAAGGAGAGGGAGAGTGGAGGGAGGCAATGAAGCACGACCGAGGATGTATGAAAAAGGCATCACTCAATTTTTCACGTTTTTTTGCGAACCCACAACAAATGGAAGAGTTTCTTAAACTTCTTCCGCCATGTAAATTTAGTTAAGGCCGAGGATGAAACATATTCTACAGATGGCAAATGGTGTGTAGAGGAAAGAAACGAATGAGAGCTACAAGGTGGACATAGAGGAAAAAAAGATTTATAACTGTTGTCAACTTTTTAGAAGGGATGCATAATCGAGGAGAGTTCATAGTGGGGGGGGGGGGGGGGGGGGGGGGGGGAGGGGGGAAGGAGATCAACGACGGAGCGAGGAAAAGAGGGTGCTTATAATTGGAGTTTCAGCATAGTTTATATTGAAAACGGCATGAATTTAGTGCTGAAGGATTGATTTCAGAAAGGGACCAAACGGTTATAGACGCTTTACTACATCAAACCTGATCGAACGGCAAACAGCATAACGCTAAGCTTGGAATATATGTGACTGATGCAACCTACGAAAATGCATGTCTCGAGAACATAGCTTTCATTCGCAGTTACCGCAAGGATGGTGGTTTGACTGGTGGAGATCAGTTAAGCAAGACAAACAAGGACATCTTTCAACATCATCATTCGCATCCGGCAAAGCGATTGATGGATCTAGTGTCGTATGGCATTGCATATTCGATATTGCAAAGCTGGATTGACTCAGAATGTGTAGGATGCAGGCTGGTGGTGCTTAGGAGGACGACATCGGCTGCCTGGAATTAATAACCCCATTGATTACAACGCATTAAGACAGCTTCGCATATCGATTAAGATGCAACCCCGCCGTGTTAAGAGGCATCTGAGCAATGCTTTTGATGATGCGTTTTGCTGAACAAGTCAACAGCTGTGAAGTACATCAACCTGAGTGCATTGCCGCTGATTGCTATTGTGCGGCGTGCACGAACGCAACGCCACAAGTAGTATCCAGTGGGGTTTATTTTGCCGTCACGGAGTCCATCCAAAATCGCGCATCCAGAGCATCCTCATTTCTCTACTAATGGGTACCACTTGCACATCAAAAGTACACTTCTTCAGGTCGATTTCACTTCCCCATTTGGCTGAGTCAAATTAGCGACGGCAGTAGTTTTGTAGGCCTTATCGGTTGATAGATATTTTTACTGCTCTTGTTGAACTCACAACTACAATACAAACTTTTCCTTCAAAATGAATTCTCATTCTATGACTAATGCGTTCATCTGTAATGAAGCACCAAACGGTTGGTTTATACCGCTGAATTTGTTGACAAGCAACAAAATTAGAACTATTAAAGAGCCAAAACTTGTGGCTAATGACTCGTTGAATCGTTCGCTCACCGATCGCCTCAGAGATTTATTAGATTCAGTTTTTCACTTGATTCAAAGAAAAAAAATCCGCTATAGTTTTTCACGATTCGTGCACCATTTCTTAGAAATGCATGGAAGCAGCCATCACAGTTGTGCAACATTAGCGGATTTCTTCCTCTCCCAAATTGTGTCTGTCAACCGCAAAACACCGTTGCTTCTTTTTTTCTATTGTTTTTGCTTTGCCACATTTTTTGCATTTATAGGGCAATTTTCCGCCAACATGTCTTTCGAACCACTCGCGCGTATGTTTATTTCACCTCTGTTCACAGGTGCTACTAATTATGAAGTGAGGTGCACGGGAGTGGTGGCATTGTGATGGATGCACTCGGCATTATTCATCTAAAATAGAATATATCTTGTAATTATTCGACCATCTTAACTTTGCGAGATGAAAGAGTAGGTAAAGATTGATAATTGCTCGGTGATGTATTCCTTGAGTTGCCAAACTCTTTATTTTACGCTCAAAGTGTTGATGAGGCATCCTTATAATCAAAGTATATTTGCGCTTCATTTAGCGTCATTATACGTCAGCATGTTGCAAATTTTTTCAACACTGCAGGGTGCATCTTATTTTCTCCTCTATTGCTATCTTGCATTTATATTTGTCATGCTACGAGCTAAAATTTTGCCGCCTCACACCTAGATAAATGTCTCATTTTCCACTTTTTATGCTCTTCATACATTAACGATCGAACACATTTAGACTTATTTGGGTATCTATAAGCAAGCGCTTTCAGCTTGAGCGTGCGTTCGCGTATCTCTTCGTCTGAATCAAGCCAACTTAGCTGCTATTAGTGTTCACTGTCACAAAGTTGTAGCTGCATTTTCGAGCGTTATCAACATCGCCTAGCTGAGAGCAGTGCTGAACTACTTCTAAGCCACTTCCGTTCACCTCATACATCTTACCGTATATTTGCCTCAAGCCTTTCTTTAACAAATTTCCCTGCAATCATGAAGAACATGCCGGAAATCGACATTTTCTTCATAACAATAATGTGCAAATATTGTAGTAAACTCCTCGTCAAATCACATAATTTTCTGTTTCTACTTATCAAATCACCAAGAGATGTCTGAACATTCTATATCCTTAGCTGATGCACTCTACTGAAATGTTTATTCTTTGCTCGCAGCTAGTGCTTAGCTGCATCCTACACACACAATTATTTTTAAAAAAAGCATTTGTGTAGAGATGGTTAGATTGGATGAGGGAGATAATTAATTGACGACTGATTTCCACAGTCTACAGAAGCACATCAACATATTCAAGGATATGGCAACTTGACATGCGACATATTTATATTCGGAGCTGTAGACTGCTTAGCGAGAGCCTTCTAGCATGAATGTGTTGAATATTTTGGAAAATCTTTTATAATTTATCATTGTCTCACTTTGGGTGCTATTCATTACTATTGTACTGTCGTCATATGCATTGAATATTATAAAATGCGTTTAAAAAGCGCTTGAAAATGATTACTAAATTGTCATTCCGGAGAACCGTTACAGGCTCCTGTCTTTTTATGACCACTAAGAGTGGCCGATTTTGTGATGTATTTTCAACGCAAATCTTCATTTTATGCTCCGATCCAAACTAATGGAAGCTTTTCAGTAAAACTGGGATTTTGCACTCGGTAGCTTGTCGATGATTTCAAAGCTAATTGCGTCTTTCACTTTTTGTTTTACAGTCTACGAAAAAGCGACTGCAGTTGAAACCGTAGAATTTCGGCTGTAAAAGAAACCTCTAAAAACCCGAAGGAGCTTCCATTTATTGTAGTTTATTAGGAAACAACCATTATTTAATGGATTCGCTTGAAGAGATATTGGCAATGGTGTGTTGGCAATGCTAGATGCGATATGCTCAAATGAAATTAGGACCGTAAAAATGGTTCTGATTTTGAATTTTCCTTTTCTTTGTTCTTCTTGCTCTTTCTAAGGCAACGATTCAGCGCTATACACGAGTTCGCATCAAACAATTGCGCTTCTCACTTTCCGTGCAAACATGCTTGTATAATAGCTTTCTCATGTCATATGCACCGCTAGGTAGTCTGCCAATCGTGAATGACTTACCTGAGGTTTCTGTACTCGAAACATTATCTTCCCTAAATGGTCTATATTTTACAGATGGGATGTGCGCCCAGCTCGCGCACAGGTGCTGAGCAAGGTAATGTCGATGACGAATCATTGAACGAGAAGGAACCTCCACCTATTCCTGTCCATATTGGTAGTGGAGTTTCCAAGAGTCATGAACACAGCCACTCGGTGATTTTCCTTTTCGGTAAGTGCACTGCCTTAGTGCCTTTAGTTAAATCCAGTTTCATATTCATTCAACCTCATTTGCCAATTGCGTCGACTTGCCCTCATCGTTTACCCAAACATCCTTTACCTCAGAAGGACTACTCTCTAGTAGATGGTTGATGATTCCATCATCCAATCTGCAAGCCAATAGATAAAACATGTTGGAAGGGGATTGTAGTTCTATAAAGATGGGGGCGGTATCCGCTCAATGAGATGCGATCAAGATGAATGCTAATTCCTTAAATGAACAAGGCAGTTTTTTGAAGTCTTGAAATAGGACTGCAAAAACTCGTGGCTTCAGACACACCTTGCTGTCAGTGACACAGCTGTTTACAATCTATGTTAAGAGATCATTTCGCTTCCCGAACACGTTTCCTTTTGCTCGCTTTATTTTTAGTTCTTTGTGTCACTCTGTTTCATAGATAAGCCTCGTTTGCATTAGATCCTTACTTTACCGAGCAAAATCTAGCCTTTTTGACTAGTTATTAAAAAATCATTGAAAGGTGCAATCTTGATTAACGAATAATTCTGTTTGGGTGACAGCTGCATGTACGCTCAGGAGAGAAAAAAGTAGCAACTTTGCCAGTTAAAAAAGCATTTTGTTCCTGAATTTCATCCTCATAAGGTGATGTTCTGTAGGTGAAACTTAGTGACGAAGTTCCTTACACCTTGTGGGCATGTAGCTGACTGCATTAAAACAAATCATCAAGTTCTGCTAGTCAAATATATATGGACGTGAATTGTATTATAAGACATCTTGAAAGCGGCGCTTGCCGGAAGGAGCTTAGGAATGCAGCAAGGCAGAAGTTTGCCAAAGAGGGAATATTGCTTATGGTTTTGATTGAGTTTGTTAGCAGTGCCGCGCTCTCGGCTTCACTCTCGCTTGTTGCATCGATGCGACTGTGACGTCTAATCTTTGTCGTCCCTTGATACAGATATTACATGACGCATTACATGGTCTCGGATGCGACAAGCCGACTAAGTTGAGAAAGAGAGCTGCGTCGTCACCTTTCAGTAAAAATCAATAGCTAACGCGCTAGGCGAATAACAACTTACCGATCTGCTTGAGGGAACATCATGCATCAGCGATCCACTCATCTAACGTTCATCCTCCCTTTCTTTCTCCTACTTTTCATTTCCATTCTCCTTCCCCTCCCCCGTCCCCTCCCCGTCTCCCCGGGTTGGCCTTTACACCTACAATGTAATTGCAGTAGGAATTGTTCAAACTGCGTTTTCGGAGTGTTTCAGATAGTCCTTTCATGACTGGAAACTGATGAATATACAGCATCTGCTGAGTACTTATATCAGCATTTTTTGAAAGCACCTGCAACCCAGTGGTGACCTCTTGCATTTGGCCACCTACCCTTTCTAAACAGTATTCTCGGCGGAATATGTGAACAGAAAACGATTGTCTTGAATTTTTAAATGCTTCTCGCCTTTCGACGACATACTCAAGAACACTGGTGGCACATCTGCATAAACGACTAGAAATTTGTTAAGTTCTTGCATACGCTTCAATAAACTTGAATTATTTGATGCACATTGAGTTCACATCAAATGCTTCGCTTCTGAGTGATGAAAGAGTTTGCAGGTGGTCCGGGCAGTCAAAAAGGTGTTCTCATTGAAGAACTGGTAAAAGAGTTCGATTTTATGTCAGTCAACGTGGAGGATATTGTTTTCAATTATTTGCCCAATAAGTTGGCCAATACTGTTGAGAACTCCGTCGAAATACAAGAATTGCTCAAGGTTTCAATCACTATTTGCCATCTTCACATTTCAACGTATACACTGTTAATAACAAAATAGACGATAATCCTATGCATTTACAGCCTGAAATTGAACTTGATATTATTTATATTTAAGTATACTTATATCGTTCTAAAAAATGAATATTTGAACTGTCACCGTTCTAAAGAGGAGCAGTCGATATGATGGTGTGAAAATGAAATGTTGAAATGCTAAAGCGTGACGTTAAACGCAAAGGTTGTGCTAAATTAAAGTCGTCGAGAAAGACAGATATGTAAATCAAATATGCAGATATGCGAGTATACAAATATAGATGTGCAAATCACAAAAACTTAGGCAATAAGGGAGACCAAACAAAATCCTTCATATAATATCGATGTGCTAATATTGCGGCAGTTTTCACAGTAGTTTCGTAGTAAAAAACAATATTCGATTGATTTTGCAAAGAAAAAAAAACATGATTCAAATATTCAAACCATTTTGAGGGAACTTTCTACCGAGTATTTGATAATTGGTATTTAAGGTCTCGTTTTGCATGTCTATTGATTTATTTATTTTTCTTAAGCGTGATCACACGCTGCTAACAATCGAGTGGCTTTTATCGATGATCAGTGCTAAGCTATCGACGAGTATGAACGAACGCTTCGTTATCGATATTATTCCGGCACTTTCGAGCATTCTTAGAAGCGACTCTTTCAAAGAAACCGAACAGGACAAAAACCTCGAGAATTTCGAGCGCAGAGTTGGTTGATTTCCAGCAGGTTGAAATTAGGTACATAAGCGATTCAAAAAGATAGAATGACGAATGAAAGGCATTGCCACTGCACAGAATTGCTTTAAACAAATCATTTAGCAAAATCTGCTCCGAGATGGTGCACCTACACTTACGGCTTGCATGGCTTCAGATGGCCACTCGCCGAATCCATAATATGTGCAGTAAGCTAAGAAGTTAGAATAACTATTTAGAATCAACATTTGCAGTTAGTGATATTGATACGACGCGGAATTACAAGGCCGCTAGAAATGTTTTTTTTTAATCTCTCGAAAAAGAAATCTCTCTAAGGTTGTTCTAATTTCTGATGTTGCTTCTCAAATGCGACTAATCGAGGCAGTTGCCTCTTCCTCTATTAAACATAGAATGTGCTCACGTATACCATAACATAAATTAGCGGCTATAATGTAAAATATGTATCATAAATTTGAAGCAACGCTCAGCGCATTAATACTAATATAATTGATTTTTTTAAATATTCGATGTAGTCAATCATTTTTGAGATGTATATGGTCATTTTTAAGTGCTCTTTGTTGATATTGCCGCTTTATGGCAAATACATTTTCTAATATAGGTAAACGCTAGTGGAAAATATGTGGTGTGAAATAATATATATGTGATTTTTCGAGCGCAAATTATAGTATGGGATGTGATATGCTAAGATTTAAATTAGATGCTAGGATATAACATATGTATCAGCTTGAGGTTAATAAAATTTGCACAGTTTTATTCAACAATAATAAAGAAAAGGTGTCATTCAATGCCATGCATCGGTCACTTTTGTTATAAGGCACAGAAGAGTTGAAATGAATTATTTGGAAAGCGTAGCAGCAACTTTTTAGCTTCACCTACTATGTACTTATTTTATAAAGTTTGACTGAAAAGTACCAAGAGCAAATGAAAAACAAACGATATGCATAGTTTTTAATGGAGAATAGAATACCAATGTGTTTAAGAACGCACTGTGGTGCATACAACATAAATATATAAGACATATTTCAGCATCCAATAATGTGCGCCCTCCAGGTCAACGTATCAGATGAACGAGCCTTTCTAAATAACACCACAAAGGAAACTTCCGAAAAGGGCAACGCAAAGGAACTAAGCCCCGAATTAAGTGCCTTCATACGTAGAGCCGATGAGGCTGACAAAGGACGTCTTGAGGTATCCAACTAGTTGCTTCTTTTCTTCTGTTGCACATTCAAGACAGGTTTTGCTAGCAACTCATAAGAAAGCATTAAAGAACGTCAAGTAGTGAAAGATTCTAATGTGGAAAGATTTAAATGAGAAAAAGAGAAGCAGTCTAGGTTAGGTAGTCTAAAACGTGAGAGGGCAAGTGCGGGCATGGAGCTTCATTTTTTTTCCTTAGTTTTCTATTCCTTAGTTTATTTTATTCTTTAATTATTTTATTCCTTGGTTGAAAAAATTCTGTATTCGAAGACCATAAGTTGGAGTGGTTGGTGAGTGGTGAAATGATTAAGATTGAAGTTGGTGGTCGATCGCCTCTAAGATAGCTTGCAAATAGGTGAATGAGGGAAGGGCTTAAACATGGTCTACTATCGGTGATTCTCTTGAACACATCTGACGAAGGAAAGAGAAAGCTCGACTTCTCCTTTAACATCGCGCCGATTCATCCTTCTGCAGATGCTGTTTTAAATGAACGCTCCTGCGAGGTTGCTACTCCTTAAGATAGCTGTCTGCGTGCTCGTTTTCTGATATTTGGCTTTTTTGGTAATATTTCAACAATGCCCAACAAATTCATAAGCCTTATAACAGATTAAGTTTGCAGAAGCGTATAGACGCATATCATAAGTGTGCGGCGCCATTCGTTTCCTACTTCAAACGTTCGCGACGTCTCGTTTGTATGGACATCACCACGACAACTGAAGCGCGTCAAGCAGTCGCAACACTACGAGATTTACTCATCGGCCTAGGATTCTCCGATAATAACGACACCACTAGAGCGATTCTCTTCGTTTATAGTAGGTTATGTTGCAATTTCTGGCGAATCCTCTTAATCTACGATTGATATTGCAGCGATGATGCAAACTACGGCTTAGGAATATGCATTAAAGAATAACGACACTATTCAAGATCTGAAAGCAAGCTTCTTAAGTGTAACGCTGATGCCACGTCTCCATTACTTCGACTCACTAATTTGCTGTATTGATTAAAAGGCTTTTCGCTTCTCTCAATGAGTTCTCAACGATAATAAACGCATTCATGCAGTGAGGAATGCCGATATTCGTAGAAGACGAAAAATATTTTAATAGTGCGTTGTGTCCGCATAACAGTGGACGCAGTTTTTTCTACCTTTCAGGTGAAGGGCAGTTGGACGTTGACTTTGGTGCATATCACGTCAAGAAATTACGACTCAGTGACTTCTGCAATGAGCCATCTCAGTCTTTCGTAATCAGTTAATTCATCATTCGTTTTCACTCTATTGACTTGATTATTTCGGCTCTTTCAATTAGGTCATAGAGGATTTTTCTACTTTTTCTTAGTTTTTAAATATTCAAAAATTTTTGATCATCAAGAGGACTTTGGAAAATTTACTACGACTATGATTTCAATGAGATAGCCGATCGAATTGCTATAAGAAATTAGCACTC
Source organism: Ascaris suum (assembly GCA_013433145.1). Lineage (NCBI taxonomy): Eukaryota > Metazoa > Nematoda > Chromadorea > Rhabditida > Ascarididae > Ascaris > Ascaris suum. The sequence continues at coordinate 4,527,690 of CM024187.1, forward strand.
GAGGAAGAGGAGGAAGTAGCAAATAGCACATACTGCCGTGTGTCCCGTATGTTTAGCGTGTTTCCGTGATACGAAATAATACAAACAAACTTGATAATTTAATATGCAAGAATGTACTGGGCAAATTTTAAAAAGTGAGCTTATATACGTATTGCTCGTTCATGGAATGCAACAAGTATCATGGAATGCAACAAGAGTTGCATTCCATGATACTTGAATGCTTTTGCAAGCGCCTTTTGGTATTCGAGAATTTTACTTCAAAAAAAGTCCGAGTTTTTTTTTTTTAAATTAAACAGTAGGTGACGCAGAAAAGGTGACATCACCGCATAGGCGAACGACCACTCTACATACCAAATTTTGGAAGTTCGAAACCTTGACTAAAAATCATTCTTGAAATCGGAGTAATATATATGATATCGCCAAAGAAAAAATGTTTTCATCCATCTCACAGTCATCGATTCATTGTGTCAACATTTAAGCCTAATAAATAGATATTTAGGTACATACAACCAATGTAACACTTCATAACTAATACATTCCTATATGTGTGGATTTCATTAAAATGCGTTTTGAAGGATGTTTGCCTACGTTGTTCAAGATGAATCCGGCAATTAATGATTGCTTAAGCGAATTTTGTTGCACTTATTGAAATTTTATAGATGAGTGAATATAATTTTTTACAGTCGTCGATGTTGTGCGCTCTACGCCGATACATAAACAAGACAGCACGCCAGTCAGACAGCTTTCTCGTTCTGTTGGATTGCGTCGGCGATGCCAGTGACCAGATCGGTGTATTAACTTTTTCATCTCAGAGCCATATATGCAATTATAGTAGATGGGCATAATCCGATAGAATTCAGAACAGATACAAAAAATGTCTCACTCGAAATGAATGCTATTTAACAGAACATGTCTAATATATCCATGCACTCAGTGTTGTCGATGCTATACCACAACATCTCTTACTACTCCCTCTCACTTTACCTTGTCATGCCCTCTGCCCACCTCTCGCACCATGAAACCATAGACGCTTTTAATGCACTTATGGTTTAATCCTCTCGATGCGCTTTTTTTGCTACGCGGAATCGCCCTGCTCGTCAAATGCATACGTATATATGCCATCTTAAGTAATCGGTAGTGTAAACTCAACTAAGGTGCAAAGTGATGCTAGCTTTTCAACTGCTTTCAGCCTCCAAAGCAGACAACGTTTCTGGAAACGAAGATCACATTCCTTGACAAATACTTCAAAAGGAAAGTTATGGAGCCGCCAGTGAAAAGGTTGTGCGTTTGCAAAATTTTCCATCATTTCAAAATGGCTTCATTATGAGCATTTTAAAATAACATAAGGAAATATCCAACTGCTTGAAAAGTTCACTTTTTTTGAAACAAAAATAACTGTTTTCTGCGTGAAACTTTTTCATTCTTTTTATCATTATAAAGTGGAAAATTCCAAGCGTTATTTCAATAATTTAAGATTATTGCAGGCATCGAATAGCGCTACAGTCGATTTCTTCGAGTGGCAACGAGGTGTGTCTTTTTCCGCCGACAATTTCAGCGAACCTGTGTAAAAAAATTGGATGCATATTCGGTAAGGAGCTCTCGTCCACTGATACTGATCCACCGGCGATCCAAAACAACGGTCCGACAACACAAACGCCGATGAGGCCATCTTGTAGGGCAGCGCAGCCAACGTACTCGAACGGAACCTCTCTGATTAATGACTATATTAGCCACCCGTACGATATATGAATCCCTTTTGGCTTGCATGTAAGTCGATTGTAATCTTTTAAGATTGTATACCCATAAAGTGAAATCTCTAGAGCCAAAAATCCCTTCTTATATCTGACCTGTTGAAAAATAAGAAAATAGTTTTACTACATGTTTTTTCCGAAGCTTTCAATTTTTTATAGAGAAGATATACGACATATTATATTTCCCTCACATCTATCCGCAGTTTTTCGAGAATTCTGCATTTCAATCGCCATGAAAAATAAGCTCCGCTATTCGAAAGTCCACAGAAAGCCAGTAAATTTTTCGATAGTGTTTCGATTAACTCCAACGATACTGCCCGTCATATTTGTTGAAATTTAATCCCAGAGACCATTCTTTAAGTTTTATTCACTGAAACATCATATTATAAATACTACTGTTCATCGTAAAAGTATTCATTGAAAGCAATCTCAAGAGGGCAAATTATAGCATATACGCAGCACTCATAAATATGCACTATTTAAAGAACCATTTTACTAAGAAGAATAAAAGTAAGCTTTCCTGTTTAAAAGTGCTGCAATATCTATTGTTCGGCCGGTCTAAAATATCCGATTTATACTTTTAAATTTGAAACGCTAAAGAAAAACGCTAAAACTTCGATTTTTTTTTCCACTATTATTTAGAAAAATTTATGCAAAGTTCAAATGACAATGAGAAAGAAAGGAACGTCAATGAAGTTTTTTTGGCGATGCCCAAATTTAAGTGCGAAAATCAGACAAGCTCGACCTTTTGGACATTGACTGGTATCTTTAGACTTTAGCACTGAAAGATAACACTCTAGCCAAGACGATATTTTAAGAAATCTTTGAGGAGGTAAATTTTATTTGAAGCGAATATTCAACCTGCATTTTCATTAGAATGCAGGTTGAATATTCGCTTCAAATAAATATTCAAACGTGACTTTTCCATTAAAAAAATATCTAAGGATCTAAGGATTTAGATGCTGAAATGAATTTTTTTTTTTTAAATAGTGGCCTTTAAATTGATTGTAAGAGAACAGTTCGGAGAGTAGCCTTATAAAATCGGTCCATCCACTAATTCATCGTTGTCGGTTTTCATTAAAAACGGTCGCTTAAACACTGCGATGCTATCATGGATCTCTTGTTTTGTAGAGTTCAGTGCTTCGTTAATGTGCCTCGAACTCACAGCGGTACAACCCCTTACGAGTGTTACAACCGACACTGATCGCCGTAATACGATGCCGAATCGAATGGGAGTAACGACAACAACAAACGGTCGACGTATCGGAAGGTTCTTGCTGAGAATCCAAAAAACATAATCCACAAAGAACACCAGAAGCAAGATTCGTTTGAAGCCGTAAGGATGGCTCATACCGAAGTGCAGTACTGCTTGTTCGCTATTGTGCCTTTTGCTCCCCATAATGCACATCAAATCGTATCGTTTCGTTTCGATGGCATTTGAGTGCATATTATATACGTATTCCTCAACAGTGAATTATTGGTGATGCATTTTTTAAAATATAATTGAAAAGTCGATTGTTTAAGTAGTTTACTAATTTTGGAAATGAGGACTTGAATGAATATGCCGATTGGAGTACTCGTTCAGTAAAATAACTTCGATGATAGACTGTCACAATGTAATCGTTTGTCACTTCAAAAGAAAACAAGAATTCAAATTGCTGAGTGTTTCCTGTCCATTTGCATCGAAAAGATCGTCTAAGCTTCAACTCTCTGCCTCCTTCTTTCTTCGTTTCTCGTGCTGGTGAGAAGCGCCAAGTTTCCTTAAATCATAGCAAGAAACCCGGAGCAGTATGCTTAAACGATTCGTTCGTATCATCTATCTGAAGTGTTCGCAATATTGCACGTGTTGGTGTGGTGTCATTCGACAATTTTTTTTTCCAAAATGGTGATCTTCCAAGGATGGAATAGCAACGGTTTCGAAGTAACAGATGTGAAACGGAAGTGACCAATATCGATATGATTCTAACTTTGCATGACGTGAAAAATATGACGGTGCTGATCCGAACGTGCAAATTTCTTCCGCTAAAATGTACTGTGTCGACGTTGTGTCGATGTGTGCATGTATGCGTCTGTCTGTATACCTGTTTGTCTGTTTATCTGCCTGTTTGTATTTTAGTCGAATAATTTCAACTCAGCAAGCACTGGCTGTAAAGTTACAAAATTTGCTTGGTATAATGTGTATAATTTGATAATCTGCTATACCATAATTCAAGCTGAGCCGTTAGCGTTGAAGGAAGTTACATATAGCATGCTTTCTATATCAGTCGAGTTGCAGAAAAACATGTCATTTTTACTTATCACTGGTAAACTGTGAAACTGGCTAAACAGCCGAGAAGGATTCAATATCGCATACCGTGCCAACTCACCTGACACAGAACTCCACTTCCTTCTTATCAAAAAGATACGTTTAGCGATTCTCGTTGACGAGTTAGGTTGTTTGCCAAAACGATGAGTTGACGCATAAAAGACCGAAACTTGTTATGAGCATCGTTATCACGAAGCCACCCGAAGCTGCATCATATAGATAGTTGAGTGGACGTTGGCTATATAGAGAAAGTATTGAATGAATATTGGCTCTCTCTGAAATACAGCGGACAAGTGCCTTTTTGGGAAACACTAGACAAAAGCGTCAAGCCAGAAAGTTAGCCGTTCCACTTTTTTATGGGAAAATATCTCACGTATTAGTGAAAGTACACTAGTTATTACGATTTATACGCCACATTGATGCATCTACTTTCAACTGCACTTCAATTTACGCTTTAAGCTCAACCGACGTCATCTCCTTTTTATCAGCACCCTCACGAGTCAGTTTATTTGCACTCTTCCATCAGCGCATTCGTGCAACCAGAAGACGTCAAGCTACACAACTCTGTCATGTTGGCTTCGAATCGAACCACTGAAGTATGAATCTAACCACTGAAATACAACCTCCTAAAAAGGTACATCAATGTTTTGAGGGCTTCTCTCATTACAGCTGCCGGAATTCCTCGCAGCGTTGTATCTATCTCCCTGTAGCGATACACACTGAATACACGCATCTGGGGTTGAGTAAATGAGTGTATAAATTAGTTACAAGTTTATGAATTCCATACAGTGTACTCAAATTTCCCTTATTTGGCAATAAAGATTCAGTGAACCTGCAGGCAACATCTGGGGAATTATTACAGTTACAAAGCGTGAGAGATTGCTAGCGAACTTCCCTAGAGCATGCGGACTTTCGGCACGGTTGTGGAGATTTTTTTAATATGTTTCTGAGGGAATTGTGATTTTTGACAAGGTAGTAAGGCCTCATTGCAGTCCCATCGAACCCTTCTATGCCTTTACAGAATGCCCACTAGGAGGCGCGAGTTAAAGATAACTGTGGGAGTTTCTCCAGCTGCAGCGATTTTGCGCAAGACAGTTGGGATTCACGGCGATGCTGCAAAGATCTGATATAACCAGGAGATAATTACAAGTGTGGATTCTCTAGAAGCCAGTACAGGCAGCTCACTAAATCGAAGGGATCCTTGAAGTTGCAGCTAATTTCTAAAGCTGCGTAGATTTCCTGCAAGGCACGGTTAATGGGATTATCTACGGCTGTAGAGATTACATGTCGGACTATTGGAACTGGCAACCGGGCAGTGAAATTTCCTTAAACCACAAGGATTCGCGAGAAGTGTATGTGGAATCGCGACTGGCGTGGAGGGGTTGCCTCAGCTGAAGGCGTTATCTATAAGATGCAGCTATGCCCTTCTAGTATGCGAAGATTCCGCACTGCTGTGGAGAATCTGATTTCCGACAGTTATAAGAGTTCCTAGCTCTAAGCAATCAGTGCAACACTTTATGAATCAGTGCAACAAGGTATGCAGATTTATGAACCGGGGTTGGGTCATTGCTGTTCGGGACTCGACTAACATATGTATGCTGAGTGGAAATCAGGCGGAAGGGACTGGGAAGGAGAGTTGAAGAGACCCGACAGGGAGCGGGGAGAGCTTATGTTTCCGCTTTTACCTATAACTCGTACGAGGAATTATAACATGTGAGCCTTTCTAAGCCCATAAGCAGGACTATAATCAGGAAGTTTTTATTGGCTAGGCGAGGGTCGCAAAACTACCCAGCACTGAGAGCTTCCTCAGTTCGCATATGGCTCTGCTTGTTGTCCATATGACGCCCTATGTGGGCCACATCACCCTGCTATCAGTGTCCCTACTGACCTTGCTCCATGCATTAGTTAAATAAAATGCTGCTAAACGTTCGAATCATTCAAAAACAAGCATCACCGCATCAAGAGAAAAATCTTGGGTTAGGTGGCACGTTCTGGGACAAGCTGTCAGCGGAAGTGCGCAGCAAAATATTCATTCATCTGACTTCTTGCTAGGTTATACTGGGAAGTAATTACGAGTTTCATTACTATCCACGAGTCCTCCAAAGGTAAAGGTGAGATGCGAGCATTTTTGTATCGTAGGCTTAGTCGTATCCTGCATCGGTTTAATTTAATCCTTCACTGCGACAAAAAGATAATAAGATGTTATAGGAGGTAAATTTTATCGCATAGCGTCAGGAGACATTGTAGCCGGTAAATGCAACGCCTTTCTAATAAGCCCACAAACGGAGCTGCACATAAATGTTGGAGGTTACCTGCGCTGAACTTTCAATCGTACCCTTCATGAGTTGGCCGATTACGGTATGTTCGCTGTCATTCGGCTCGGTTCGTTGGTGCGTTGTAGCGCAGAATTTCCACGTTACGCTTTCCGTTGTGACGGTTGTCGAAGCTGTCGAGTGGTAATAGGTGTGGAGGGGTATCAGATATAATCGTTCGGTTTGTTTGTCGTTGCTTGGTGTGTCGTAATTCTTTGTCGTGTTTTTTCTAAGACGTCCACTCTAGAATACTGGTTGGGTGGCATGAGTAAGCGGTTGAGGTAAAAGAAAAAATAACTTGGAATTGAAAAGAAATTGGAACTGGGCAAAGAATTGAGATGCGAAGAGCGGACGCCATTGAGGCAATTTCCGCCCTCCACTTGGTGACGATTTTGTGAGTAGACCAATGTGGGTGACCTCGCTGTTTTTCAACTTATGACGGCAGTGCAAAGTAATGGCCAAATTTGTAGATTTCACGTCGGTTATTCTCATTTTTCATAGTTTCCTACGAGAGAAGAAGAGTGCATTTTACGGCAGGTGGAAGATATGTTGTTTTGTTCTCTCGTTTTGTGATTTTTATTGTTGTTTATCTCCGCTGAGATTGCCAGCCAAGAATCTAACCAAAACTGTCGGTTGCAATCTTAGAGAACATGCCCCGAGCCAAGATCTGGGCTATGCGTTAAGTGTGGCCCCGGTTTCAGTTGCCATCAAGTTTGGGACCGGATCTAACGCAGATTTCACCACTTGGATTATTCTGCTAAACCTTATTTCATGTGGGCTAGGCAGTTGGTACTGCGAGGCTTTAACTGGCAGAGGGGACGTAAAAAAGTGGGGGGGAGGGGGAGGGGGGAAGAAAGCAGCAAACCCAAGAAGTCCTTCGGTTTTTGTTTTGATCCAGTAGTTTGGTAAGAATTGAGGCCTTAGCTGGGATTTGAAGCCATGTAAGTGATGCTCTAGTAGGCATTGTTTTGAGAAAGTAAACCGTGGAGTTTGTTCATAGTTTTCCTTTCATACCGAGCATTTAATTTTCCGAGAATCCAAGCTCCGCATCATCTTCTAGTTTTTTATAGCCGTACGTGGCCATCAGTTTTGAATAAATTTCATCTTGCATCTTAGTCATCGTTAGAAGTATCATCAGAGACTGAAGGTTGGTATTCGCAGGGCACATCTGGATAGTGGAAACATCGGCCCAAGTGTACGATTTTTAAGTCAAGCATAAAAATTGAATGAAGTCGACGCGGGCACCCAACAGAATAGTCAATTTTTACTGTATTTTTTCAAGCAGAGGCGCGGCAAGTTAAGACGTCATGGAAGGATATAACGTTTGTGACGTTAAACAAGGTGGTGGAAGTGTTTTCGGTTAAGCTGACAATTGAGACCGATGAGAAAGGCATTTTCGAATAGGTGAACAGATTCATTCATTCATTGTGCCAGGTGAAATTCAATTTTACCTTGGGCTTTACCGATTTTCGATACAAGTGCATGGACAAAATGCCTTTCCAGTAACTCGTGCAGAATGCAGTAAAGGAAGCCGACAGGGCTGTATTTTCTTCCGTGCAGTTTTGATCATGCTCTCCTTCAGCCTTTCACCTAAGCCAGTCTCAACGGTATTCTTTCGCAACATGCACTTAATCGGAACCATGTGGACGCGGTATTTGAAGGCAATCTTGTACACGTCGCGTAACATTGCCACATTTAAAACCTCAAGTGTTTATTCCCTTCCCTGTAAACACACGAGAATGTCATAACGACTGGAAAAAAAAAACACCGGTTTTTAGGGATCGAAGCACTATTGAGAAGGAGAGGGGCACACTGAGTGAGTGCTGTATGACTTTTTTATTTTGTAGGTGAATGTATGTCAGTTATGGGTTATTTGTTTATTTACTCCTTAAGAGTTTACGTATTATTTGATGCTATTTACGTCAAGTCGTGTTTGCGGCTTTCGAGCGCCACCTTTCATCGAACAGAAAGGACGTGATATTGATGGTTTTCACAGGAGCGATGCCTCTAAGATTGGACGTGAAAAGGAAGTTGCTGGCTCGTTCCGATCGAGTAAAATGCGTCGATCTGCATCCTACGGAAACTTGGATGCTTGTTTCACTGTATAATGGCAACGTTCATATCTGGAACTACGAGAACCAACAACTTGTCAAGTCTTTTGAGGTACGTTCGCTCCCGTTTTTTTCGCCGATTTTTCGATCGCAATTTCTGGAGGTTATCAATTGTGCGAGGAAATAAAATCTTTTTCATTTATTGCAGCAAATTTATGAATGCGTGGGGGATGGGTAACATCAGCAAAGATGCTAGAATAGTAGAGGGTGAAGAGTCGAATAATGTTCTAGTGAATGGGCGAGCAATGTCATTTGTATACGTGGCAGTGTCAAAAAAGTGGGAAGTAAAATGCAAGTGAATATAAGCGCCTAGTTCTCGCTGAACTATCGAGAATTCCTTCGTGGTTTTGTTCATTTATTCACAAGCCATATTCAGCTGTTGTTATCTTGTCTTGATGTAGAAGGAAATTTAGTTAATCACTGCGTAGTGGGACAGCTGGCTCGGAACATGGCAAAAAGTGAAAGAGTTGGTGGCGATCGTGCATGCTTTTTTTTACAGCGCATATACCATCCTATTTTAGTGTCAGAGCACATTAAATAACCGAATAGAGCCGTCAATGAAGTTCCCTTCACTGAGGGTCAGCTCTCTCATATCGTTACCATTGCTAAAACTTGTTGGCTGTTTGATAGAGGTTTTTCCTTGGGCACTGTAGGTGGATATGCGATTGGCGGGTTTATAGGTTTGTGACCTCCCTGTGCGATGCGCTAAGTTTGTGGCCCGAAAGAACTGGGTGGTAACCGGATCGGACGATATGCACGTACGAGTCTTCAACTACAATACGCTCGAGAGGGTCCACCAGTTTGAAGCTCACTCAGACTATTTGCGCTCGATCGCCGTCCATCCAACGCAGCCATTTATTTTGACGTCAAGTGACGATATGTTCATCAAGCTGTGGGACTGGGATAACAAATGGGCTATGAAGCAGTCCTTTGAAGGTTAGTAGTGCCGTCAGTTTTGTTTATCGAGCGGATGAAAGGGTGGAGAGCAATAAAGCAGGATGCGCCTATACTCATTTCTCCTCCCTTTCTTTCCTCACGTCCTCATTGTTTTATTGAGTTCGCTTAAACAAAATGTCTTAGTGACCCATCTATACTTCCGTTGTGCACTGCTGTTTTTGCACTTTAAAGAGGAGAGGGGGTATGAAATCATAGTTTTCGATCCTTGAATCGCACCATCCGCAAATGCTTCAAATTTCCTTACTTTTGTTTTTTACTTGACGAGTGAGTGGTAGGAGAGCAAACGTGTAACAAGGGAAGGGGCATGCTGAAGAGGATTCTTCATGTTAACTGACGAAATTGTTATCAAGGCGTCGATATCAGAAGGAGGAAGAGTTCTCCGACGTGCGGAGTGAGCAGGTTTCTGGTGCTGAAAAAGATCAACAAGGTTGCCATTAGCATATTCTTTTCTTTGGCAAGTTTGATTCGAGCAGCAGTAACTACTGCGTTCAATATTTTTGTGCTGTATAATGCTTTTCCATGGAATTGTTTGCTGACAAACAAATTTACAAAGCGCTTTCGCCTCTGCCTGCATCGTTTCACGCCATAACGAAAGGGGATCATGCTCAGCTCAATCGATCTATAAGCTAGGGAATATAATTTCAGGCCATACGCACTACGTTATGCAGCTGGTGATCAACCCGAAAGACAACAATACATTCGCAACGGCCTCCTTGGACCGTACCGTCAAGGTGTGGCAGTTCGGCAGTGGAGCTGCCAACTTTACGCTCGAAGGTCATGAGAAGGGCGTGAACTGTGTCGACTACTATCACGGTGGCGACAAGCCCTATCTCATATCGGGTGCTGATGACCGGCTTGTCAAAATCTGGGACTATCAAAACAAGACATGCGTCGCAACCTTGGACGGTCATGCGCAAAACGTGTCAGCTGTGTGCTTTCACCCCGAGTTACCGATCATCATCACTGGGTCGGAGGATTCTACAGTTCGACTTTGGCACTCCAGCACTTACAGGTAAGATTAGGAAAGATAATTATGGGTAAAATTTGCGGAGGTTGCTTATTGTTTTCAGCATCTCAAAAACGTTACAGATTAATGGAGTTCAGTCATTCTGTTAGTATATATATATATATATATATATATATATATATATATATATATATATATATAGTTTGGCGTCATGTCTTTATATTGCGACCAACCTTTGAAGTGGAAAGTGACTTCTTACTTGCGATGAGGAGGATGCTTCCGTCATCCTTTGAACGTTAACTTCCTTTTCGAAGATCGTTAAAAACGAAGTCATCGGCTTGCATTTAATGCGTTAGCAATCGAAATTCTTGGTCGTTGCAATTTTTTACGTTTGGAAAGCGCCTTGAAGAAATGTCGCAAAGTCTTTACCTTTTGACTTTCTTCGTGGAACGTCATACCTGTTGCCAGAATTGTATGTTCTAGACTGGAGACGACACTCAACTATGGCCTCGAGCGTGTTTGGTGTATTCATGCACTGAAAGGCTCAAACACGATCGCAATCGGCTATGATGAGGGAGCGGTCACTGTGAAACTGGGTAGAGAGGAGCCGGCTGTGAGTATGGATGCAAGCGGGAAGATCCTTTGGGCGAAACACTCCGAAATGCAGCAGGCTAATCTCAAAACGTTGGATGCTGCTGTGTTGGAGCACGCTCAAGGCAATTCCATTTGTTTTTTGATTGCTACCGTCTTGGTTTTTTCGTGATTTTCTTTTTGTCGACAGAGATTTCCTCTCGAGTTTTCATCGTTTTTTAAATCGTTTCTGTAGAATTATAGGCGCAACTCTTATCTCTATACTGCGCTCAGAAGTCCGCAAAATTACCTTAATTTTCGTCTTTCTGTGGGTACAAAGACTCACTGTTATATGTCATGTCTGGTATGTCTCTCATATTTTTTCGATGTGTTCATTTACTAACTTGTTGCAGCAATACGCATTTTACCATAGGTCGATGGAAATACAAAGCACGGTCCCAGAAAGTCATAAGCGCCGCATTCAGTTAAATGCTTTTGAGAGTTTGCTACGTCTGTTATCACTGAATCGTGTTCGGCAGTGTTTTTTTTGCTGCAGTTACTTTCTTAGAGTTCTAGCCCAGAATGACCAGTGAGCACTTCATTGGTAGAAGTTGTGGTCGCTTGTGTTTAGACGTTTTGCGTTGAGCTTTATGAAACATGAGCTAATGTTTTAGACGGCGAGCGTTTATCGCTGTCGGTGAAGGACATGGGTTCTTGTGAGATCTATCCACAGACATTGGCACATAACTCCAACGGTCGTTTCGTTGTGGCTTGTGGCGATGGTGAATACATCGTCTACACGGCAATGGCTCTGCGCAACAAGGTGGATGATTGTTTCGTTCTCTTTTTTTGTCGCGACTATAAGCATTCAAATGTCTTTTTGATGTGTTTACGTTAGGCATTCTATTGTTTAAATTTCCTTCTTTTTATATTTTCACTCCTTATCAACGGATGAGATTTGCTGATCAGATATCAACTAATGATTGGTGGAAATAAGTTGACAGGGCCGAATGAAAATTTCAACTTCAACACCAATATGCCTTCTTTTATTAATCGATGTTTTTGAGTTAAACGAATAATATTAGAGTTCACAGGCATGAAATTTATGATGAATTTTCGCTTTTATTGCTACTAAAGTTCATTTCGAGGCGTTTGGATCTGGCTTAGAATTCGTCTGGAGTACCGACCCATCGGAGTATGCTGTGCGCGAATCGGCGACCACCATCAAGCTCTTCAAAAATTTCAAGGTGCATTGCCTTGTCTTTTCCTATTTGAAGCGCGTATTCCAAGTTTTCCTATTGAGTTTTAAAAGTTTTCTGTTGAGAAAAAAGTTTGCTTTGTTGAGTATCCTGCTCAAGAGTTTACAGCTCTTATAAGCATACGTAAGACACAGTCAATAACGACTACTTTAGTTGGATTAGTTGAAACATTTTTTATCCCGCTTTCTAAGTCCGTGAGTACGTTGCATCTGCGAACACAGCTTTTATTCGCATCAAGCGTATTTCAAACTGCGGTGCTGATATCTGGCCAGAACCGCTATCTACTGATAAAGGTGCGAAGCGCTGGAAGCCTACTTCAGCCCTTCAGTCGTTTTCTTTCCACATCATGATCGCTGATGTGATCTTGAAAGAGTGCTTCTTGCGATTCGCCATTTAGATGTCATTAGAATGGCCCGTAGATAGTGTTATTGCTGAAGGTTCAAGCGTTCGTTCAAATGATCCGTGATGTTATTGAAGCATGCTTTGCAAATTGTAACGGAAAGTATTGTTGTTGCAGGAAGTGTGCACTCTTCGTCCCGATGTGGTCATGGAGGGTATTGAAGGAGGTCCGTTAGTCGCTGCGCGTGCCGCCAATTCGCTATGTTTCTACGATTGGGAAACTGGCTCTTTGATAAGACGCATTGAAATCGCTGCCAGACACGTCTACTGGTCGGATAGTGGTGAAATGGTGAGTATGACTTACCTCTTAAATTTTGGGCAATATTTAGGGAGTCGAGATTTCATCTAACAAGTTGTGATGGATATTTTTTGAGTTGACAGATTTGGGGGACTGATCGTTGTGATGCGATGCCCGTGAGTAGCTGAGTCGAGGCAGAAGGAAAAGTTTCAACTTGACTGAATAGTTGAAATATTGATTTGTGCAGGATTTTTTTTTTTACTACATTGCAATGTAAACAACTTATCGGATACTTGGAAGTTCATCACTTTCATTTCATGTAATAAGCATATTTGAGGATAAAAAGGTTGGATGTTTATGACAAGCAGGCAGCTGCCTAAAGCTTTTGACTTCTTTACAGGTGGCGATCACAGGCGAGGACTCGTTCTACATTCTCAAGTACAACAGAGAAGCGGTTGAGAACGCAAATCCAGCTGAAGTGACAGCCGACGGCATTGAGGACGCCTTTGACGTCATTGGTTCATTTGCTCATTCTTGCTTAGTACACATTCCATTGGAGAAAAGTTACATTGGGACCTTTGTTGCTTTAGGCTCGAAAATATATCAAGAGTTAAGTTTTTTTCCTTTCCGGCGATGTATCAAAAAACCCCACGAAATCTTGTTCGTTAATGTTCACGTGACATTTTGCTCTACTCATTCCTGATCTGAAATGAAATCTTTCTGACGTATGTGCTATCAGAAACGGCCGTAGATGTGAAAGACGACACTGTATTGAATGAACAACATGGCGTGAGAGTTACCCAGGAGGGGCAAGGTTTCTTCACGACCCGGCAAGACGGTTCCTCATAGGCAGCAGGTCGTTTGCAATAAGATGGTGGCATTAGTGAAACAATAGCAACTTTTTTCTAATATGTGAGCATTTTTCCAAGATTCAAGGTTTGCAGGCTTCAGCAATTTCCGATGCCTTTTGTTCGACGTAGCAAATGTAGTAGTGTATCCCGATGGCGCAACTGGCCTTCACGAAAGGAAGACCTAAGGGAATCTGTTATGTTGGTGGCGCATCCTTTACAGATTTCGTGAAGCACTTAACAACCTTTTTTGGAAGTATGGCTAGAATTTAATAAGAGTGATCCCCTGTCAGTCGTAGAGCGGTGTTCAGGTGAGCAGCAGGAGAACGTAAAGACCGCAATATGGGTCGGCGATTGTTTCATTTTCACGACAAACCTTAATCGCCTCAACTACTACGTTGGTGGCGAAATCGTTACGATCGCACACCTTGATCGACCACTCTATTTGGTTAGTCGTACAGTTTTAAATGTTTTGCAACTTTCTTAGCTATTTTTTAACTCTCAGCAATCTCGATAGGTCAGCAAAACTCGGCCTCGAACGATGCATACCACAAGGGTCACTTTGCGCGTCGTTGTTTTTGGCGAGGATTTGCAACCGTCCGCATTTTGAAGCCGCTGAAAAGTGGACATGAGTATACAATTAATCACTCTTGCTAGAATGCGGAAACGAGAAGCGATTTACTATATAGAACATTGTTTCATGAGATGTCCGTAAGAAGGAACGGGACGTCGTGTTGATGCTTAGCTCGCGATCGGAATACCGTGATTAGTTTAAGTTTATTATTTTGTTCAGCAACATAGTGGACGAAGAGGGAGTGAGGCAGGTGAAGCAGGCTCATCTGTTTGGGGATGATGTTTTTTCCCTTCTGCACAGTGATTGTCATGTTTTTATGGTTTTAAAAAAGACATATTTTGCAGCTGGGCTATATGCCGAAGGAGAGTCGCCTCTACTTGTGTGATAAGGATCATAATTTCGTTTCTTATCGTCTCTTGCTTTCTGTGCTGGAGTATCAGACTGCAGTTATGCGTCGTGATTTCGACACCGCGGATAAGGTAAAATATTGACGCTGTCTAATAATACTGAAATATCGGAGTGAAGTGCTTTAAAATTTTGCGATGGATGAAGGCGTAGAGATGAGTGATCGCTGAAGGTGCTTGTACATACCTAAGGCCGTGGTTGCATGCCTGCTGGATAGGGGTGGACAGGTTGGAATGCATGCGTGCTACAGACGAGGGAGCATTCTTTTCGGTGTTATATGTCTCTTCATTGGCGTGGATTCTCCGTGTCCACAGAGGTTGTCCATCTCATACGTGGGCTGTTGATTGGCGCGATTTTTTGGTCATCAAATAACATTGTCCTCAAACAAAAGAACATGTAATATCATCGTAGTAGAATGCCGGTTGAACGTTACATGCCTCTGTACAGTGGACACCTTGTCGCCCACTATTCACCGACCCACGGTCATGCAAGGTTGAAAGCGATGTCCGTGAAATGCATGTTTACACAACCCGTTCTTAACGGTGCATCTGCGAAATGCGTCGGCCTTTGCTGACTAGTGGAGCTTAATTGATATATGACTAAAGTCTTACTAGCTAGATGTGATTTAGGTACTGTCTACAATTCCTCGCGATCAGCGCACCAGAGTAGCACATTTCCTCGAGAAACAAGGTTTCAAGAAGCAAGCACTGGCAGTGAGCCAAGATCCAGAGCATCGCTTCGAGCTGGCGCTGTCGCTGGGCGAGTTGCAGCTCGCATATGAGCTGGCGGTCGTGGCTGACTCAGAAGAGAAATGGGGGCAGCTCTCGCAGGCAGCTACGCTCAGGAGTGAACTGATGCTAGCTGCGCAATGCCTAGGTCGAGCTCATGATTATGGTGGACTGCTGTTACTCGCTACATCAGCGGGTTCAGCTCATTTGGTGCGTTTTGTTTTCTTTTTGACTGATTTATTCCACGAGTATCAAAAGTCGGATTTTGATGTTTCAGTGTTTTTTCCAACACAGCCGAAAGTCTTAGAAGCATTTCGGCAGAGGTTGAAAGGTCGTGCCAAGCACTAACGGGTGCCAGGTACCAAGGTGTTTCACCTCGTTTCGTTCTGTCGATGTCTTTGAGTATTTGTGGAAGTACACTTTTCTTCGACTGTTGAGAAAATTTCATCGAAACGAAGTTGAGGGTTCGTTTATGTGCAAAGTTTATTTGCACTTTCAGTAAGCTTGTTTGTTATTTTTGCACGACAGCCAGCGGCAAACAGAGATGCTTGAAGGAGAAGTGAAATGTGGCTGCTTCAGTATAGTTTGTGCTGACAGTGTTTATATGGTCTCTCAGCAACTTGTTTGCAAGTAATACGTCATCTGTTTAGCGAGTTTCTACACTGTTAGTTTGAACCTCAATCACGTATTAATGGATTCTGAGCAGCGCAATTTTCTTGCAAGTATAATATTTACTGGATTAGTTTTCCTCCAGGAATTGTTAGTATTGCACCGAGTCTTCCGGCTTCCAGAATGTTCTTCAGGTGAATGCGATGAAGTTTTTTGTGGTAACTTTCCCGGTTGAAACATGCCTGGCGCTTCTCACCCATAATTGCTCGTCGTTGCAACAGTGTTCGTTTTAATATGGTTTGGCTGAACTAAAATAATTCAGCTGTCGAAGTTGGCATCCGATTCGCTGGCTTCTTCAAAGAATAACGTCGCATTCTTGTCCTACTTCCTATTGGGTGATGTAGACAAATGTCTGGATGTGCTGATCAGTACGGATCGCATACCTGAGGCGGCATTCTTTGCTAGAACGTACTGCCCTTCGCAGGTAAGTGTTCGATGTTCATGCAATGCGAGAAATAGTTCTATGCGTCACAGAGGACTAATGATGTTTAAAATGAGTGCAGCTTTTTAATGGGTTTTTATTCTTTGCATTTGTTGATTCATTCCACGCACTTTCTTTGCGCTTTATCTGATTATAAGCATCCTGAAAATTGTTGGACGAACTTTTCTTTAAAGATGTCATCTGCAATTTATTCCCGTCCACTTTAACGTTATTTTTTAAGGGGAAGAGAGAGCAATTTTATTTGTTGAAGTTAAAATAAAACCTTATGATTATACGGTAGGTTAGCTAGGTTAACGTATTTACAGGAGTAGTGAGTTGTTTCCCTTATAGAAGATGCGTTTTTGCAAAATTAGCGACATTAAAGCAATCAAGGATCGGAAGCAATATTTTATAAAATTATCGAGTCCTCTTTTGATGTGAAATTTAGCGATCACCATCGATACTCTCAGAGTTGGGAATGGCTATTGTTCGCTTTATAAGGTATTATGTTGTTTAAGATTAATCGCGTCGTTTCGTTATGGAAGGAAAAGTCGTCGAATGGCGTTATTGATGGACAGAAGGTTGGCTACTTTTCATTAATTCTTCACTGTTTTCTGATTTCTCATCCCACATGCGTCCTTCAAAAGTTGAGATGGGCACTTCAGGAATGAAATAGGTGGAATTTCTGCAAAGTCCTAAGAGGGAGAGTCAAGGCTTCTTAAACATCCGAGTTGTCGTTTACAATTTTCAGAAATATACAGAGTTTCAAAGAATGATGGGTTTCGTGCTGCCGCACTGCCGTTGAAAACTTGCCAAAGGTTGTTTGTATGTCAAGTTAGTTTATTTATGAAGCCAACGTAATTAGATGGGAATAGCACAGAAGGCGATAATGGGTAGGAAATTTGTTGGGGTGGGATAAACGCGTTGTTGGGAAGTTATGTGTTATTACGATGTACCAGCGTTTTATTCACATTCAAATACATCGGCGGTGGCATGCTGGCAGAAACAATGTTAAACTGTTAGGCTTATCTTTTGACCTTTCCTGATCGCGACCATCGCAAATTTGCCTTAGCTATTTGCTGACAAAAAGTTTAGGTACTTTTTTTTTGTACATAGTGCAAATTGACTGAAGTTATCAGCCACTGGCACTTATGCATGCCACACTGTTGACATTTCTTCTTTAGCACAGACCGATTATTTTTTCTCTGCATCCGTGGACTTCCCTTCCACCCCTCTCCCAATCTTCAGGGTTGATTTCGACCTAAGCTGAGGTAAGAGGGGTCGTTGAATGAAAACATAGTTGCCTTGGATTTGTAACCGCAATAACTTCCTTCGAGTTGATCAAACCTGAGCCAGAAACGACACTGCGACATCCTCTTTTCGGATGGGTTGGGAGAATGGGTGGTAGTTTGCAATCGTCTATGGTTTCATGTAACCTTCAAGTCTTGAAGTCTTCGAGAATTGTGAAGATTGTTCATTTTCAATTTTGGAGTCTATGTAAGCACGACTTGCAGCAGCACAACCATTTCATAGGCTTTTTCAGCGCGTAATTGAATTTCTTTGCTCACTTTTGAAGCACTGTGAATTGTTAAATTATAGAACGTGGGTGAGAGTTTGGCAGATCCACAAAACTACGAGAATCTGTTTTCGGGCTATGCTGATTCACTGAAGGCTGAGCAGTTCCTCAGACAGCTCTCGCGTTTGCCGATTCCAGCGAACGCTCGTGCACCAACCAACGCACAGAGGAACATTCTTGAAGAAATGGTTGAAGCTGAAAAATCTGGTCAGTTCAGCATCACTGTCGTATGCACCAATTACATTCTTCACTTTGAAAGTGAAGATATGTTTCATCAGTAGTCCAGTTGGCCTGCAAGTTTCTGTTGTGGCTACTGTAAAATAGCGTATCGTAACGTTGTCCTACTGTTGTGAGCTGATGTCAGGTCTTAGTCGGGAGTTTTTTTGGCAAAACCGAAGTCCCAAAGATATCGGACTATAGGAAGTGACCGTAGGACGATTCTGAAGCACAGTTTTACCCTACATCCTTCTGTTATTATCGAAAATATCCGAGCTGGAATCCTGGGAAAAAGCAAGGGCCTGAATTCCTATGCCATTCTGATGCATGATGTTCTAGTCTTTTCGATCTATGAAACTATTGTTTTACCTATTAAAGAGCGTGTTCAAGCTGAAAGTAATCTTTTAGGTAGGTTATTATAGGTTGCAGTGTTGAGGAAGTGCTATCAAAATGGAAAAAAGTGATAAGTTTGATTTCTCCATATTTAGGTTTCTCGAATCTGTTGTGATCAACGCGTTAGGACGTAAATTTCAGTGTGTCTGCTTTACTCTGAAAGTTTTTACGTCAAAAATCGCAGAGTATGCTGTTTTACAGAAGGAGTTTTGTGTAAAATGTAACGAGTTGAGTTGTTTTGGTATGTTATTTATCAAGATATACCACTTCACATATTGAGTCGAAAAGTCGGAGGTGAGGAAATAATCGTCTCGCGGTGTTTCAGCAAAGATTTGCATCGTTATGTTTTTATCGGCTCGAGAACTGTGGCGTTGAAGCAAGAAGTCTTTTGGATAGGTGTTGCTTCGAATTTGTATACAGCAGCAGCCTTGGTTTTATTCTCCATATTGCATACCCAGTCTCACTTTGCATCCTCGCAGCACTTGAAGGAATCGCTTTAATCTGTACCTAAGTTCTGGTTTGGGGTCAAGACTGCATTAAGCCAGAATCATACCACCTAGGACTGGTTGGAAGGTTTCGTCCGTAGTCTTTATGCTTCTACAGTAAGTTCCAGTCTTCTACAATATGTGTGTTGATTTAAGGCGCGCTAGTGTTTCGTGAGGATGGAAGTGCAGTGTTGGGCTCAGTGACAGGTCCACGTGATGACTTCGGGCCAACGCTCAAGAACGCACGCAAACCATCCGATGCAGTTGAGCGGACGCATCCATCCGATGCGCCACCCTCAAAGGAGCAGAAATCAGCACTGGGATCAATAGCAAACGGTGTCCAGTTGCCACCGACGACATCAGAACCGGACGCAGCAATATATGAGGAGAGCAAAGGCTCGTCGCCAAAAATGCGTAAAAGAAGCGTTACTCCGCCGACTGTTAGACACTCGACGTCTCCCACTTATGGAGATGCTGACGAGCATACCGATTTTACCAGCGAGCACATTTATTCATCACAGACCTCTCACATGCAGGTATCATCATAGTTGACTCGCTTGCTAATGCATTATTTTGCATTGAGTGTATACTTGCAAAAAATAGCACAGACATCCAGGTCTTAAATAGGCATCTACAGCCAACCAAGGGAAACTGGGGGGAAATGCTGTATTTTAGCAGCATTTGAAGCATTTCAAGATGAGCTTTATTGAGTTCTCCGTCGAGAACATCACTTGCGAATACTTCCAGGTTCGACGGGTTTGCTAGCATTTAATGTATTATTAGGCTTATGATGGCTTCTGTATATCTACCGGATTGTTGCTCCTTGCAATAGAGGTGTCGACGAGTGGAATTATTTCATGTGTCGGAATATTCGACCATCGGTTGCGAATTATTTCATGTGCTGGAGGGTTTTAACGGATTTCTTTTAATGTCTTTAATAGGTTTTTCCCACTTTATTTTCATGTTGTTGTATGAGGGAAATCGGAAAATTTGGTAACAAAAACAAGTGGTCTCGTTTATATGCGGATTTTTTTATGCGATGAAAAATCATATGAGGAAGATAAAATAGGGGTTGAACATTGACAAAGGCGACGGCATTCATCGCAGACGTCGTTTACCCCACTTCATCTTTCCTTCTGCTGCAGGTTTGCCGGCACATAGCACAAATGCGTTCACCCTTTTTAAAAGAAGTGACCGCCGTTTGTGTGACGCCTGGGTGTGCAACCAGGTTCTTAAGTGTTTGCCTTCCCTCACTTTTTATCCTGCGCCTTTAACAAGTTCCATAAAGAAGCATTTTTTAGGCAAGCAGAAGGTTCGAATTATGAACGTCATAAAGATAAAGGAATTTTGCATAGACGGAAAATAAGGAGGGGAGAGAACAGGGTCTCTATCGGAGAGATAAATTTTGTGGCGCTATTTTGAGACAAAGGAGCGAGGATGCTTATTAAAGAGACTCATTGTTGACACTTGTGCATTATTTTGCTTGCTCTCGGCTTTGAGAGGTGTGTTTACATGGGGAATTTTAAAAATACACAACTTTGGTGGATGATATGGTGCTAATGATGCACTACGCTTATTGTTGGAGGTATCGCATGGGCCAGACGTGGTGCAAGAGAGGGCAAGACCGGATATTGTTCCTGCGTCTGGTGGGCCAGATGTGGTGGGACATGCTGGCATTTCTCAGCCTCAGGTTTGTTCGTTTATTGACGGTTGGAGTTTTTCTTCTGCAAGTCTTATGAATGAACAGCCTTTATTTTCGCTCTCATCTGTTATAGTAACTTCTGGAAATGTACTGCAGAAGTCTTTCCTCATAAGTTTCCAAGATCATCTTTTTCATCATTATTGATTTTTCTTTGTCATCTCTCCCCCTGGTCGGAAATATGGCTTACGTTAATGAATACGAATAGTCGTTGCAGGTAGTGCAGGATGCAGAAGGGGGCATGCACTGGAGTGATGACGAGCAGTTCACCGATGATGGCGATATTAATATCGAAGATTTGAACTTGGATGAGGACGACTGAGTGCGACACATGCCTCTGCTTCACTGAGCAGACCTCTCCACATAATTTATTTCCTTTCCTTCGCGGCATGTTTTTTATCATTCTCAGTGGTACCATATGCATCTTTTTCCTCTCGTCGACATCTCTCATTTGGGAGTAACGTCAAACGTTCCATGCATTTATCTGCAACACACTTATCGTGTTAATTGACTGCTCCATCGGTATTGAAGTCATGTGTGTGCTGAAAAAGCCGTTAACGAGACGAGCAACGAAAGGCTCAATCACTCTTCAAGGTTTCATTCAGAGATTCTTGTTAGTGCTGAGTCGGTCATGTCATTATGGGGCGTTGTTTTTTGAAAAAGCAGTAGTGCATTTTGGGCAAGTTCTGAATCTTGAGACTGTCAAATGCATGTCTATATTTGTTTGAAGAAGTAGCAAGATGAAATTGGGGCTTTGAAAGCGAACAATAGTTTGGCTGCTTATTATCTAGCGATCATTATGCATTTTATATGCACTATTTGTCCACCGTTACACGGAGAATGCATGCAGCCGTGTTTTGAGAGCTACATTTACCTCACATCGACTGCGGCTGTTGTGTTCCTAAATGTGGTTCGTGATCCACATTCATCGGGTTTGGATATGTAATTTCTGTTGATTTCTTTAAAAAAAAGAGTAAAAGTTGATGAAGTGGAGTTGGGTCTGTGCGCTTCTCGCATATGTGCTATATGAATTGCTGTGAGTTCCGTCCCAGTGTTCGTTTCATGTGGGGTCGCGTATTTCTGCCCAATGAATTGCAGGTGTAGTGAACTGTTCAGCTGGCGCACTAGATAAGTCTGATTGACAGCGGTCGTCCATCGGATTTGCAGTGCTCCATTGTAAGGTGCCGGTCGATTCGACCGACTTTAACGTGGTTTCGATTTTTCTCGTTCATTTCTGTGGTTATTTCCTCGTAAGGTTCTGCTCTCCGAATGTGATATTTTTTGTCTCCTCCACTATTCTATTCGTTGATCTTGACTGCAAAACGGTATCATTGGACGTACCTGTTTCTTTCCTTTTTTTGAGATTTTTTTTTCAGATTTGAGTGAAATGTGGGGGAGTGTTCAGTTAATGCCATCACCTGGAAATGCCGTGTCTTATGCCGCGTTTTGATTATCTTCGAGTTGGCATCTGTGTGTTCATGGTTAATTTATTCTCCGCCTACTGATTTCCCTTCTTTTTGTTGCGACGGAGCAATGTTGTTTTGTTGATAATGATTTCTTCGTGGGTGAGGAGAGGTACCCGATTTGTTGCATTAAATAAAGTGATTCACTCTTAGAGTTATTCGTTTTTACTCTGTTTTTTTGGACTTTTTCATAATAGTTTATTTGTTATTGTGGTAGTCGTTTTCGAATGATGCAGCCGTTATGGCTAAGTGGGCATCTTCTGTTGAGCCGTGGCTAGTGGTTCAATGTATCTCGAAGGAGCAAGACTGCACAGTGCAGATACGGATGTTGTTGGTATGGTAAGAGTCTATGGTGCAGTTGACATAGCTGTCGAACGAGGCGGAAAGTTTTCTGTGGAACATTGCATGGACGTCGTATTGAGGAAAGTAGTGAGGCAGATGCATCGCAGAGGTTTCCATTCGTTTGTGTGGTTGCCAAGGGGTAAGCTTCTAGTTGTTGTACGGATCATGTGAGAAGAGTTTCGAGAAGGCATTCTGCACTTTGAAAGGATTGGTTGTGAGGCCTTTTATCCAAGTGGCTTACACGGTTGCTTCGTCTTCGCTGGTTGGAATTGAACCTGTTGGGAGCTTTTTCAAGTTTTTTTCTGAGATGAGGGGGGGGGGGGTGGCGGGCTAATGGGTTTGTGCAACCGAAGCAACAGTCGAGCGCCTGATACAGTCGACTGTTTCAAGTTGAAAGCATGCTGACTTAAAAATGCTTTGAGCGCGGTTGCAGTACTGTTGGTAGATTGTCACGGCCTTTGTTTTGGTTCGATGCAGAGCCGACAGCCTTAAGTCATTCATGGGAGGGGATAGTCAGAAATCCTTTTACGGGGAGGGGAGGGAGACGTCGGTGTCCCAAAGAACGGTAGGAGAGGTTACTCAGGAATTACGGCAGGATGTCTTGGTGGGGAGAGGGAAACCGGAAGAGGATTTGCATTTGTGTACATAAATGTAGCGTCTATGTAAGTGCAGTGCACATAAATATACACAAGGCATACATGTAGATGCCTGTGTAAACCTTTTGTGGGAGTCGAGACTTTTTTGTTCAATAAAGAGTTTCGCATCACTGGACGCGCTTCTGCAAAGTTTGTTTTCGCCGAAATTCTTTCGACAAGCCGCAAACTTGAATTCGCTAGTTGGAAGAAGTCTTATCCTTGTTTTTCTTCCGAATCCTCACACCTTATCAGGAAAAGTCGATATGTGAGTTGTTTTTGAAAAAATTTCGGAAACACGATTGATCGGATACGACTTGTACCATCGTCTCCTCCCCTTTTCGTCCGCCACTGGCGTTTACCTGTGCATTTGTGCTATTGTCACTTGTGGCCGTATTGCTCCACCCATTAAGCGATCAAGGAGGAAATTACTCGCAGCGTTTGGAGGGTTTTCCTGAGAATGGGAGAGGACAGTTTTTGATCTTTGAGCTGACGTTACAAGGCTTCGAATCCACGGAAATTACAGTTCCTGTAGCGCGGAGTGAAATGGGCCGGCTGTAAAGTGGACGGCAGAATAAACGCGACAACATTGTTGTGAACTATGAGCATCGCGCAGGTAAGTGCTCACTGAACGTTAATTAAGTGGATGGGCGTTTGTGTTTTTTAGATGGCATTATGGTTCTTGTTTAGTACGCGGAGTGAAGAGAAGAGAACGGATTGTGCGTTTATGTTTATGGATTTGTCTATCCATAATGAATATGAGAATTAAGTTCATTCGTTGAAACAACGCACGAAACTTATGAAAGCCTTCCGTCTCATTGGCGCAACTTCACGCACAAAGAAACCTTCAAAAATCCAAGTGATCCTGGAGAAAAAAGAAGTTGCGAGCAGAAAAAACGTCTAAAAACAGTCGACAAATAAAACCGTCGATCGATGATTGGTACCTTTCTGAGTCATATATCGTCCTCAAAGCGCTATCATTTTCCCGTAACGGATTCGGTTCAGTTGATGCTGTTTCGTTTGTTTAAGTGGATTAAGCAGTAAAATCCGGTGTTAATAGTAAAAATGCCTACAAAGAACCATACAAGCTTGTTTACACGTCAGAAAAACCTTTCTGTGCACACCTCTTTTTGAAAATTAGATATAAAATCTCACTGCTTTCCAGGGGAACATAAATCTCAAATTCTACAAACCGATTCTTCCAACGAACGCTTCCATTTTTGAAGGCTATTAACATTTATGAATTACGAAGGTGAGACTGAGCAATTATTTCGATAAAATCGAGCAGTTACAAAACTCTTCAATTTGCTTTAAAGTGGATTATCTTCGGGCGTTGAAGAATAAAGGTTGAGGAATATTGAATGTCGATATTTGAAACTATCCATCTGCTAGACTAGAGCGTAGAAAAACGAATAAATTCCCATTTGAGCATATTAACGAGCAAAATATAATACAAAATTTTGTGAGAGCTTTATTGTAACTTCTAAAAAGAGCTTTATTCTTCGTATTGAAAGCGATTCAGTGCTGCTCATGCTATCCAAGTGTGCAAAGGGCTCTAATCCATCAACGTTAACGACGTCTCTCAAATCACCACACACTCACATAAAGTAATCAGTTCAGTTATGCGTACCACTCTATTTGTTTTAAAGGCACCTCATATAGAGCAATTAATGGTACGAAGAAGAAATTTTGCCTATGAAGTACAGTGCTTGTGCATGTTTCACATAATTATACTTCAAACAACTCACCCTCTTTCATGCTTTCCTCTTCTTACTTTTCCTCTCCAATCAGCTGCCGTGAAAGCGCAGAGATATGAATGTCCACAAGTGTACTAGTGCACCTCGCATATAGCAAATTCGCACAACACCTGAAAATTATCCGGCGTTGATATAACTTAAGACTATCTGTCCCAAATAGGTAGGAAGCATAACGTTGAGTACATTTTCCTTCCAAATTCCGGAAAATTAACACCGAGAATGATGCACCGAAATATGAACGAACAAAATGCGCTGAATAAAAGTTGAATATTAAGCCGGAATTATTTCGTGGACAAGTTTCGTATCTGCAGTCATTTCGATTACATGCAGAAAGTATCGGAATTCATCTAATATTTTACTGTTTAACGACTTAAATGAGAAGAAATTAGCACAAATCGCCCTCTACAAGTTATCTGCAACGCTTTCACACCACATCGTCAAATCAACTCTCTCATTCGCGCGACCGCCTACGCTTTTTCCTACCACTGATCTCTTTCTGGAATGAGGGACGAAATCGTTGGCATTGTTTTCTGAAATTTGCTGGTTCATCACCGCTCCATTTGCTGTCCTCTTTCCCCTCTCCCTCTCCTCTCTTACCATCCCCACCCATTCCTCTTCTCACGTCGAAAATCACTGAAATAAGCTGCTGATTAAAATGCCCTCAATGAATTCAGGATTTTTGAGCAAGTAAAAGTGAGTAAAATCCTGTCAAAACGTTGTCTCAGTCAGAGAATAAAATCCAGCTCTCTGTCTTGCGTGTTTATTCGAAGTGATATTAAAGCGTCCCGTTCACATGCCTCAGAAATTTTGCACATTGCAAGGTTTGCTGCTGATCAAATCGTCGGTGGTCTTACGTAGCCTCAATAACCAAACACCACACAGAGTGGACTTTCAAAAACGTACCATAGAGTGCATTGCTATTTTTTTGGGCAACATCCTTATATTCAATGGTGATATCGAAACCGAAACTCGGCGGACAGAAGTTATGCACGTTATCACTTTAAATGACCACTATCACCTTCTAAATCGATTACAAATGAAATAGAGACCATATCTTGAACCTCTCGGAACGATATCACTTGTACATGCAACTGGTTTCTAAAGCAAGAAATCTCTGTGTTTGGCATTAGGCTCCGTTCCAATCTAGCACAAGGTGAAGATTGAGTATGAGAAACGCACTTTTATAGATGTGTGACACATTGATATCTTTTCTATTTATATAAAAAACTACTTTTGCAAATTTTTTCGTCACAAAGCGTACCTGAAGACCAAAGAGCATCTCCCGAAGTGTCAATTTCCAAACAGTTTTTCCCATGAGTTCAAAACTTGAATGAAACTGCATCACGCAAATAATTTGGTAATTTTTAGTTACCAGACGTCTAATTTACATACGCTAAAATATGTTAATAGAATGAAGATAAAAGAAGCTTTAAAAAACTTTTAAAATTTTCGTCAACCAACGTATCATTCGAACAAATTCCTCCAACATGCCTAGGTGAATCGAACAAAAATTCCTCCAACGTACACATTTTCCTAATTGCTCAAAAACCATATGGTGATACGCAAAAAATGAAGTGAACGAAACGCTCAAGTGTAAGTACAAGTGGAATGCATCATCAATGTTCTTTCTCTAAATTTCATTACAGTCATCAGTTTGGAGAAAAGACTGTTCAACTTTTAGTACATGAGTAAAATATAACGCAGATAATTTCGTTGCGAAACTCAGCGCGAAGATAACAATCTTCAAAGATACCAATCAGATATTATATCGAATTTGCAATATACCCTATAATACATTGACGTTTTGAGCCTATAAAATCGCAAACTTCATTTTATCATTTATCGTTCCGAGATTGTTAGCTTTTTTCCCTCTTTGATATATACGGAATTCAAACTGTCGCTCATTTCCAGGAAGTTTCACTGATGACAACCGCGTCATATCTTCTGATTTAGTGCTCAGCATAAACTGATAAGCATCAAGTTGAAAAAATAAAGAGTTACATCAAACTCTTTCGTCGTCGGACGACAATAGTTCATACTCTTCCGCGATTATTGTCTCAAGATTTCGCGCACGCTTGCTCATCCATCCGACTTCCTCGCTCGTGTGCGCGCTCAATTATGCTCATCCATTTTGTAGTTCGACACCAATTTCTAATAGCAATAGAGCACTGACTGAATTTCTTGTAATGAAGCGACATTCACTTTCGGGGAGTTTATTATCTCATCGTTAGCATAACTAAGTCATTTTTTCAGAGCTAGCGAACACGCCACGTGACACTTATTTACTCTCTGTGAATTGCACCACACTCACCAGTGAGTACCTCCATAAGCTTACCACAATTCATCGAAACATTGTCACATTTATCATTTTTTGTGTGTCGCCATTCGCCTTAAAATATTAACGATTTCGCAACTAATGCCATTGAAAAGCTGTCTTTTTTTGTGTTCAGTTGAGTAATTATCTAAATATTTACTTACGTTTTTAGGTTATAGTTGAGTAATACATAAATTATCCTATTATATGGTATTTTGAGGTTATAAAATTCACTCCGTTATGCTGTCTAACCGAGTGGATTTTTGATCCTTTATTTTCAATTCATTCGGGCATATGTTTACCCGAAAATTCATGAAAACTCTTGAGACAAAAAAAAGTCGTCAAGTCAAGAGTTGAAAAGTTTTGTGGAGCGAAAATTTCTATAGCTGACTCTCAATGAGGCCAACTTATAATTTCTTATTGTGGAATTATACTATTATTTTTTAAGTTGTGTTACTTTTGCGCACAAAATTAATCGTCTGTAATTTAAAACTCGACATTTTGATAGCTTGCCAGAAAAAAATCTATCAATTAGTTGACAAATAATTTACCAACAAATTTTGGATAAGATGATGGCAACTCATCGAAAATGACCGCAACTAAGTGACCGCTCGTTGAGTTCACATCTATCTGAATTAGTAAACTTGTTTAATGGCTAAACGATTAAATCAACGATAGCTGAATGGAAGTCATATATGCAAATTTCTTCAATAGAACAACAAAAACAACTCAATCGATCGCATATCACTTCAATATGCGAATAGTTGCAAATGCGCACGCATATATACCAGCGAATTCCACATAATTCGTACATACAGAAAATTTGTAACTTACAAATGTTCAGCGCAATATTTACTAAAGTTGTCAAGTGGCGGTGATTTCATTGCTAGCAATTACATGTGGAATTTTTAGCGGGTAGAGATCAGCGCCGTCCAAGAATTGTGTCTGTGATATGAATTTCCACAGTAGAGATTTTGAAAATTCTCGAAACTTTGCAGAGGAAAATCCAGAAAAGAGTCCTGAAAAGTTTTCCTTCACAATAATCCTCTTTTCTCATAAGTTTTTCTATTGCATAGATTCGAACGTAGTTTATGTTTGCTAAAAAAAGAGAAAACTTTCGCTTAATCGCTATTAATTGTTATTGCTGGAGCGCGTCTTTTTCAAGAGCAATTGCTATTGCAGTATTTACTATTTAAAGATAGATTAAAGCAATGGTTTTCTCTAAACATCTCTCAGTTTAATGATTATGCGAAGAACGAATATTAAACTTTCCTCAATAGTCGATTTGCTTCTTACTAAAAGTATAGAGTTAATCGTATTCATATACGCATTCACTGCTAATCACCGACGAGTCACTAGCACTTTAATATGCATTTGTACAATTTGAGCGATTATATTTACGTTACGACATTCATTTCAGCATGAATAGGCCTGTTCCATTAATTTAATTCATTATCTCTCTTTTTTTACTTACTGTTTGTACAGATTATACTTGTGAACCGTGCCACTTTGGCTATTTAGGTTAGGTGCAGCTATCTGTCCATATCATCGATGGACCCTGTACCTTCGATAAGTGAATTTAGAAGATATTTGCAGCTTTCGAAGCTGGAACCGGTGAACTACCCATTTATCTATAGCATCGTTTAGAAGAAGCGAGTTCCTTCCCCTTCTCCTTCCAAGTCCTTCTGCCTACCTTCGCCTCTGACAATTCTCCCTGCAGGACAGAGAGCCTCACATGAACTCGTAGGAGATCGTACGAATCTCAGAGAGATAATTGGCTACAACGGATTGCTCACCTTGATCAGCCGACGTAAGGCTTGGATTTTTATTCGGTGATATAGCGAGAGAAGTAGCAACAAAGAAGGGACAAAACTGGCTCAGCATCAACGGCATAGAATTTGAACGTTATTCTAATATTCAGTTCAGTTTTGTTAAGCGCATCACCAGTATATATTGGCCTATGAGAATTTTCTATGAGCTATAGGAACTTTTCCGCTGCAGGAAAAGAGCAGTGTTGGTTGCATTCTTTAGCTAAGAGCTGTACTTTTTGTTTTCTTTATTAAGGTAAATGCTTTTTAAAGTAGCATCGGAAGGACGGTAACTGCAGTTCCGGTACATCGTTCGATTGTCCTTATAGGCCGTATTATCGGCTAAAATGAACCCTTTATATGATCTTTTAGTTAATTTATGTGCTTTGCATTTTACTTGTTTCTAATGAAGAAGTTGATGATTTCCATTTGTCACATATACTGTCACGTTGAATTTTGAATTTTATTCTCATAGGTGGATGTGCTGCTGTTTTAATTTGTTTTCTTTTACTTGCATTGTCGCTTATGCTCAGAAAGCGGCACTGCTGTTCGGAACCTAGTACTGCATCTCGGAGATAGGGCGATGTGACTTGATTTAACTCGGCACGAAATTCATTACTGACGTTTCATTCTATATCGTATTGTCATTCGCCTAAAAATTGCGATAGCTTATGTTTTGGGAATGGTATTCGCTTTGCAAGAGAAACTACGTACAATTCCGAGGCATTTCACTATTTTCCGTTTATTTGTTCTATTATCAAGTGGTCGCATTCGTTTTGCTCTCATACGGCAGTGCTCATTTTTGATCTATCGAGAAACTATCTCCAATCTATAGTTGCGAAAGTTATGCCGAAACTTCAGCGGGATGAAGTAAAACGAATTAATGTAGCTTTATGCCAAAGCTACTCATCGGGAACAAGCTCTCGGTGGAAAAAGATGAAGTCATCCACAGTCTTTCAATGATCGCTGAAAACTCAGCTCAACACCTGGTCTAAAATGATAACCGGCCAACTTGAGTCCAAGGCAAGCCAGCAAATACTAACCGCAAGGTAAGCCCCCATTTTCCCAAGGAGAGCGAGCACTCGCCACTGAAAGTTACGAGCTGAAGAAAAAGAAAGAGTTTGACGTCGTTATACTTAAATTTTTGATTAACGTATGTAGCAAAAACGGCAAAGGTTCGCCAAAATTCAACCATACAAAGGATTGGGATACCGAAAAAAAAAAGAATTTGCAAAGTGTCACATCATGAACCCGACCTTCCGCAAGTTGCCATCTGTGCGCGTAAGAATTAGCAAGAATCTTGTAGCACAAGCAGTCTAAGAAGATATGAAGTGCAACATTCAGGGTTAATGAGAAGAAATAACCGAGCAAATGGAGAAGATCCTTCCGCAGACAGTGAATGGGATGAAGATAAAGTAATAACTGTGCTTGCTGTCCACTCACTTGTCTTCTGACTGCCGCATCTTCAACTAAGAAAAAGTTTAGCCAGAAAATACACCTTCTACTAGGAAAGAAATTCATCATCTTGGGGGTTTTTGAAACTTGATTCCGCAAAAACTCCTCTTTTTCATCAAATCGAATTGAAGGCTATGATCTGTTCTAGAATTGCAGAGAGGACACTTGTGGTAGAACTTCGCCATTTGAATTAAAGAAATTGAAAGAAAGGCAAAACTACAAGACCGTTCTGCTAAAGCAATTCGATCCCATTAAGAACAAATTTTTTTAAAAACTGACTACACAATAATTGGCTGTGCTGTATAAGAAGCCAAGCACGAAAAATTTTTGCACTCCGACAAGATTGAGATGATACTTTCACTAACGAATGCTCGAGCGTTACAATGACAATTCTCATCGGCGACTTGAGTGTCGACGTTGGAAGTTCACCGCTGCTCGAATATTTGTTTTTCAAGAACTATCCCACTAACCAAAAATGCCAAAAAGAGTCTCGTCAACAATCGCTACTTTGCACATCGTGCAGAAAATTTATTTGATCTATCCGTTAAATTATGAGCTATGCGTTATTGCCTACGTCTCAATTCAGATAAAGCTGTAACAAATCTGCGAATAAAAATGGACTCTACTTCGTTAATATTTATAAAGAAATGGGAGCAGTTCACTTACGAAAGCGTTAACACTAAGATCGATAGAATAAAGATGAATGGATTTTACTGCAGAATTTTGCTATGCAACTGCAAACAAAGCGAACGCCATATTCTGTGTAGAGGCCATAAAAGCTTCCAACAGAAAACGAAAACGTGTGAACTATATATGCTTAGAAATAGGAAATTGGGGCGAGAAAAAAAAATCGCATCATAAAAGAGGTAACCGCTAACTGCTCAGAAGAGGACTTGGATGAAGATGCCAAAAACATCAGAAATTTCTTCACAAGCTGATAACGGGGACAGAAAATGGAATGGACAAACAGTCTGTTCAAACGTTGCTGGAACAGTGCCCACGAAAATTGGGTGCTAATGAAAAAGCTACTGGATTAGAATCAGAAGTGCCAAAAACGCGAGATTTCGGAAGATGAACTGAGCGGTTCTGATGAAGCAATGATGCTGTCTCGAATGTGCCCGTGATCCCATCGGGCTTCGATTCTCGCCTTGAAATCATTCGCGGTGAAGACAAAGATGCTCAGCACTCAAAAAAACATGACAGATCAGTAAACTGACGGAACTAATGGCTATATATCAGTTACGGCTATGCTCGAAAATTAGAACGCTAGCAGAACGACGAGATGGATTGCGACACAACCAAAAATTGGATAAGGGGCGAAATCAGCGCAACAGAGACATGACTATCTTGTTCTGATTTAAAAAGGTTCATGAAGAAGCGGCAAGACATCGTATTATAAAGGGGCTTATGAGGCGTACGGAGGTTTGATCAGTGACGATTGGGAAAATAAGGTGGGTGCGTTGCTGTACATGGGAGCGTGGAAAGGGTTTGGCATTCGTGAGCTCATGTCACGCGTCAAAAATCGGCATGATGCACAATCTTTGGACAGCTGGCGCAAAAGATGCAAATTTCATTGAAGAAAGCGATACTAAAAGGATTAAAATCGCTCACAGCAAGGCTATTTTTTGTTGGCTCTTTGCTTGTTGCTCACTGTTGCCAAGTCGTAGCACAACTTGTGTCGTGTTTTATTACGCAGAGAGGCATGATTTTCGTGTTTAGCAGAGACGTCAACGATATCTGGCTATTCTCCGCTCATTTTGCAGGCCCTCATTATACATCCGCGTTCTATTGTTATATTGCGATTACATTAATAAGGGGCTCAATTTACTAGGCCATTGATCCGAGAAATTTTGCAATTCGACTAAATGCTGACTTGCTGAATTCATTGTACCTAATGCATCGAGACTCAGGAGTGCCAAATGTGTGACATTCCTGGGCAGAAGGGCTCGATGGGGTGTGCTTAAAGGGTGACCTTGCCTCTTGTCTGTTAGCGTCCGCAGTAGGCATGTGTTTTTGTCATGAAATCTTGCCTGCAGAAGGGAAAGATGTGTATAATTTAACAGCTCTGAATTACTGCTAAACTGGAGGAGAGGAAGAGTCTCTGAAACAAAACGGCAAGCTGAAGAAGGTGGGACAAAAAGATGCAGCTCTTCCGTCGCATATTTTCGTTTATCTCTCAGCGCTATTAGGCTTGATGGTCATTTCTGCCGATTATGGATAGCTAACTCTGACACAGTGATTGATAGGTTTTTGAAGAATCGTAAGCTTGTCTTTGTTTGCAGTCATAACTAGAGACAAAAAATTTGTCATTTAAATGACAAAGATATTAATCAGCATTTCTGTTTTCTCCTTTCTGATGAGGTGTCTAATTTTTCACATACGTTAGAGAACGATGGAACACTGTGGGTTTCTTGAATGCGAAAATGTCGACGTTTTGTGTGTGCGAAGATTGAGTGAATGCGAAAATCTAGCTATATGGTCGTCCATTATGAGGCTAAGGTTTTTATGTTTTGTTCTAATGTTATTGTTCCCTTGAATTTCAAACTGCCTCTGTGGATGTGTCTCGCGCAAATGCCCACTTTTTCCATATCTAATTTGCATTGTTTCAGAGCTGTTTGTTCGCGTTTGCAGTATGATGTGGTGTATCATTTGGTCGATATCTCGATCTATTTCTGGTCTATAGAACCAGAATCTACACGGTACTTTCATCCTAAGGAATTCGTACATTCGTGACTTTGATTTCACTAGTTTCCCTTCTAATTTGCTCTTCCAGAAAATCTTTTTCTCTCATTCGGCTACGACCTGTTTATTTAGTTGCGGTTGCATCTACCCTAAATGCTTTGAAGTAATTCTCAATTAATTGTTTCTTTTAGAATAAACTCATATGAGGTATGAACGTACTAATCAAAGTATTCCATACTATCCGTACTAAAAAATAGTGCCTTAAATATTCTTTCAATAAATCTTCGACCGAAAACGAAAGTTTCGTCGCTTATTACCAAATAAAAGATCTATTTTACTGGTCGATGCAGTTTTTTCGGCTGCAACCAAAATTCGTTTTTTGCCGATTGCCGTTGATCTGTGACTGAAAGAAAGAAACTCCGGTCAGTTACCATTGCTACTATCGCCATATTTTCGTCATTTACTGATCTGTTCATCCCATGTACTAACATAAAATCGCACGCTTCCTTGAGCATCCAGTGAATTTCTCTTCGATTTGGAGGTGAATCGATTACTGAGGTGAGTGCACGGCTCATCTTTAATGAGCTATTTGGGCATTGAACTGTTAAGTTATCGGGGTTTTACAGCAATCACTATAGATCGTATTCCGGTATAAATCTTCCGCGTAATTGGTGAGGAGCACGAAGGAAACGCGTTCCCATCAAAATCCCCCCCCCCCCCCCATTTCACTGATGGCAACGCACCTCTAAAATCTTCTAATGGTAGTGAATTTTTCATTAGATTTTCTAGTGCCACGCGCCCAGGAGTTCCCATCGAAACCTTGGCACACGGTTTATATAAACGATGAGCATTGGCAAGAAAGAACTCAGCTGAGTTGACTCTTTAATTTTTGATGTGTTCTTTTACATTCCTCATTTCACTGCGTTCTACAACGTTCTTTGATTGTGGCATTTGTGCCTTATATCACCTTATAAGAGCATGAATATGAATAAAGTGTGAATGCTTCCACATGTATTTAATGGAGGTTCTGTGGCATTGATGCATTGTCAGTTGGATGACATATTTATAATGTTCGGCAATTTCACAGGTAAGAAAGAGGTGAATGTTTTGTGGAATATGACCACCTAGTTTAGTGAATGGATCTCATAGTATGCTCTTGCTATTCATTTTAGGTATGCATTTCGAACTGACTGCATCAATAGGGCAATTTCCTTCCTAAGTAACCGCTCGTTCGTTTTTTGCTCTTCATGCATAGCAAATTGTGTTATGGAACGTCGTCATGATTGTCATTGCTTCTTCAGCAGTATAATTACAACTGCTGCTCGAATGAGCACATAGCTGTATGCTTTATGAAGGACGTTGTTTTTTAACCATTCGCTCTTTTAAGGTGTTTCGTCTTTTGTTTGATGACTGTTGAAACGCGTAATAGGAAATAATAAGGACGATATATTAAAGGCGTGTGCTCTTGCCCAGACATTATCGGTACGAGTTTCGAATTGCTTCCTGCCGATATCGTAAATATTCACAATCCTTCAGCTTCCAAACTTCAGTTGACTCATTTTCATCTTCACACTATTGCTGCTCTAGAGTAGTGAACGTCTATTCTCCCGAATTGATCAACATTTTCGACTTAGCTCTTGTTTGCTTCCACATATTTCTTATATTATTTTACAAATTTCAAACATTAAAATAAATAATTCAGCAAATATTAGTGAATGTTAAGTTGAGTTTGACTGATTCAAAGTGATCCGATCAAATTCCTGACGCCTGCTCAATTCAGCTGCAAATGAAAGCCGACTAGAGGAAGCGTTTTTCATCAGTTGCGAGAGGCAATCTAATGCGTACATAGCAAGTTGCACACAAAAGGTTGCTTTTTATAGTTTGAAAGATCGCAACATGCCCTTAGGGATGGCATTTTTGATTGGCACAACAGCCAGCTGTGTATAGTTGGAATGCTATTACTGCACTCAAATCCTCTCCCAGCTCCACAACGAAATAATTCAAACGTTATCAAATGCTTAAAATTGCCGAAAACTTACATCATTGAGTGTTGAAAAACTCGTATCAATCGCTTTTAATAGTGTTGCGAAGATGATATGCCGCAAAGTTATGTGATTGTAGCAATGAAACCTTGGCTCACCGCATTGCTGTGTTGGTTATTTGAACTAAAATCTCCAGTACTGTTAAGTTACCAATCCACCTTAGATCTGTTCGTTACGTGAACAGCAAATCTCAGCAGCTTTATAGTGCACTTGTCTTGTTTCGGCATTTTTGCACACTTTCATTAGCAATGTCGATCATCATATAAAAAATCGGCTGCCGATCGTTGTCTCATCTCCTTCTAATTTATTCCTCACCTCCTTGTAGGACCGCCATCAAAAATTAGCAGCTAACTCTCTTCCTCTTTTTGTTTTCACTCAGAAAAGAGCAATGAAAGATGCACGTAGTGGTCAGAAAAATTGTGGGAAGAATGAATTCTAATACTAAAATAATAGCAATAAAAGTAGGAGCAATCCGTAAGTGGGCTGTAAATGCAAGAATTTAAGATGCTCCATCCGACTAGACAACTTGGCCTGAAAGACTGCTTCCGATGGGCCTTGGCACGTCACCTATATGTTATACGACAAATTTTACTGATTTCTAGCCCACCATCTCATTCATGTAGACACCTTCCATAATGTCCAGGTGCAAGACTCGTTGTATATAACTATCGTTGGCAATTCTTGCTTTCTCGGAACTACTCAGATCGGCGTAACTCGGAAGTAT
The DNA here is from genome assembly GCA_013433145.1 of Ascaris suum. NCBI lineage: Eukaryota > Metazoa > Nematoda > Chromadorea > Rhabditida > Ascarididae > Ascaris > Ascaris suum. Next base: position 4,563,792 of record CM024187.1, read on the forward strand.
CTCGCTGCTAGGTTCACAAACCGCAACTAAAATAGGATTAGCTAGCGAGCTGTTGAAATGAAATAGAAGACGGTTGATTTTTTGATGCGTTTATTGATGAATGCATTCATTCATTTCCTTTTAAGCGTTCACCAATGATCGCATGCGTAAGATCATTTACGTTTGCATAGATGAATAGTAAAACGAACACTTTCACTCACTGGCAACTATGCAATAAATTCGAAATTATACTAAGAAAATAGGCATTTCACGATTGCAGCAAAAACACAGAACACAAACCATTAATCAAATAATTTGCATAACTACTCAAATCTAGGCGGCTGCCATCAAAAGAAGGCAAATTATCAGGAAATAAATCGTTTAAAAGCATGAACGCCAAGCACCGAAAAATCCAGGAAGTAGGAAATTTGCGCTTCTTCTTACTCCGACACTTCTCTTCCTCGCTCACACTCTAAGAAAACCGGATGGAATAATTTTGGGAACCAGTGGCCTGAGTGATGCACTTAAATGGAACTTCAACTCAGGTCATCAATTTTTTTGGCTTGCACTTTTGAATTACTTTTAGATGTGATGCCCTTATAAAATTTTCACTGGTCATTGGGATATCTCTGCATAAATGAGAGTGCTCCGTGATGCGTCCCAAACGCATTTTAAAAGATTCATTTAATAAATCACATCTCAGTGGTGAAATATGGATAGCCGGCGGACAAAAGGTAAAAACTAAGAGAAGGTACGCCAAGAAGAGAATAAAAGTTTTACCAGTAATGAGGCTTTGATCAGCGCGGCAGAAGAGTTCTTTCAGCCATCATCTTCCAGACGGAAAAATTAATAAGCATTTTTTAGTGTCTTTGCATTGCTTTTGAACCTCGAAGAGCCATCTGGCACCTCACTAGCCGCATTGTTAAAGAGCACGTCATTGCAGCCTTCTGATGTGCTTCTCCACCTTGCTCATTTTATGGGATACACTATCGCCATTGTAAATGCTCAACGAAGGTTGCAAATAAACTAAAGCATGACTTACGCACTCATGTGAGCAACGTGATGCGATTCGAGTTGTGCTGAAAATATTTACGATTCACTCCGAGAGTTATAAGAACCTTTTGCTATCATTATATGAATTGTGAGGAACGTTCAAGCATTTACAAGTGGCGAACACAGCAACCGAATCACTTTCACAAAAATTTGAGTGCAGTTGTGCCACACAATTGGTAAGCGCTCTTGCAATACCGAAGTGGGATTCGCCTTTAGATGATAGCTGCTCTTACGGTCGCTGCAATCTATTGTCGTGCTCTCGTTCATCGGGAAATGAATGCAAACGATCCAATTCCCTGGAGTTTTGCTAGTGCTCGCTTCCGCACGGTGGCCCGCCCAAACAGCACTCCAAAATTTGCACTCGCCACTTTTTGTTTCGCTCCCTTCTACACGTCTCCTCACATTCTTCACCACCTTTTTTTGTTTGCCACTTTCATATAATCTTCGGATATTCTCGGTTTTCGTGCATCACATCATGCTAGCCCATTATGTTCATCATCCAATGCAAAATTTTTTCGCCATTTTTTCTCCGAAACTTTCACCACCATGTGGTAGGATTTTTAAAGTGAAAAACTGCTTACTGGCATTGTCCGCGATGATACACGTAAGTCAGATGGCAAATGGAACATTTGCTTGACGCCTTATTTTGACTCATTCTTTCTCTCTCACAATGTTATCTAAGCACGCTGTCGTGATTCCAATCACGATTCATAACATGAGCGAAAACAACGAAATTCTATCGCCGTAGTTTCTGTGGTTTCTCTGTTCCCTAATATGTTGATAGCGCTAGGCAGATGGGCATGTGCAAAAGCGTGTATACAAATGCACAGGTGATGCATTAAAAAATTTCTTCAAAAAGTGCGTAAAAGTGACGTACATCGTGCGGCTGAATGGCGCAGACGCGTTTTTTTTTTTTTTTTTTTTTTTTTTTTTTTTGTATACGTAGGCAATGGAAATTTCAGCAAAGGCCGTGGACAAAGCGAAGAGATATGCAGAAAGTTTCCAGAGATTATCAACAAAAGCAGAGTGCATCAAATAAGCAATCACAGTTTTAGCCACTTGAGCTTCAAAACCCACAAGGTAAAGTGATTGCTAAAATATTTGCTTTCTCAGGCGCTTTTGCCAATTTGCCGATGTTTCAGTTTGTGCGTATGTATGTGTGTTGGTCTGTCTGTCTGCTTATTTGGTGGTTCCAACTCAAAAACTATTGCAGCTAGAGTTGCTAAATTCGGAAATGATAATGTAATTTGAGGATGATCTCTTACACAATATTTCACACTGATCATAAAAAGTCAGAAACGTATAGAGGTGCGAAAATTTTTTTTTTTGCATTCTATCCCGATCAGATCTTCACTTTACGTCGGTCATGAACAGAAATCTTCACCCACTACTGAAGTCATTAGAACATGAAGGCATTCTTTTGAGTACTTTCGTTGGAAAATTGGAAAACTCGCTGGTCGCGTGAACGGGATGCAAATGGACATAACGTTTCAGGAGTTGACTCTTCGTGCTTGCTGAATCATATTTCGTTGAATCATTACTTCATCATGCTTCTCTACTCGCTCACTTTTAGAATGGATATTGAAAAATATATGACCCATAGAGCGACAAAATAGTGCCCACCTGAGGAAGTTCCTCATCTTCAAATCAATGTCTGGGGATATGTTTCCCTCGTCTGTCAGTTCACATATATTTCATGGTATTTGTGACGCTGATTTTCATTGCGGGAGGTGAACATTTGAAAGTTGCCTCTCGCATCCTAGTGGCCTTTTTAAGGCTGCTTCATCGTTACAAGGTTCACCGAGAAACTCAGTTGCTTGGCTGCATTGAAACGCAATGCGAACATTATGAAGAAGCTCACGTTTCCATCACATTAGCCTTTCGCACTAAAACACGAATATTTTCATTAATTACACGATGTTATCCAACACATCCCTCCCGACCCCATTTCCATTACCACTCTCTCTCTCTTCATTCTTCTACGTCTGCAATCGTCGCCATATGAAATGTCCCAGTGGAAATTCGATAACGTGCGAATTAAGATCAATCGCTTATCGATCAGTACTTACTGTTTAAGAATATCGAGGTTTTCAAATAATACAACCATGACTGAACATTATCATTTGTTTAATATGGAAACAGTGCATGCACAGAAATTTATCCTGAGTTATTACATAGGCAGTGTGATCTAATAGTATGCATATATGTGTACGCATTTGCGATTGCAGAGTTAGGGAAACTGAAGCTTCGACAATGAAGCACGATCTCAACAAAGCGAAGTGCAAGAAGCAAGCGGTTCTGCTTCTATAGTCCAATCTGTTTAAGAATTCGAGATTGAGGGCATAATTCTTCCGCAAGTTTATTATATACAGTGATATCTGTGTAACTACTATCGTAGCTACTATCGTTACTTGTATAGAGTTTCAGTAATAATGACCACGGCATGTCTTAAGCGACGATGACAACACGTATATATAGCTCAGTAAAGTGCCCGGAATATGCACAGGGAACACAGCCATGCCAGCAGCAACAGCAGCACGCCCCATTCGAGATCTACGTACGTAATGTGTATCCCCCTATTCAGGTGAGTCACTTGGCCTCAGAATTAGCCATAAAATATTAGCCAACTACGAGCCACTTAGTTTTTTGCCAAACATCCGATGGTCACTCAGAACTCAAAACACTCCTCACTACACAATGGTTGTTCCCATTATGCTCATCATTTACTTGTTCTTGAATGGTATGTCACTACAGCCAACCATAGGTTATCTTTATCATAATAGATCCAAAGTATGGAGAGGGACAATTTGCTGAGCAGATGAAATTTGCAAAACCTAGCCGATGAAAGGTCATCGTTGTCGAAAGTAAAGGCTCTTGAAAGCGGCTGCACTGTGATCACTGTGTTGTTAAGGACTTGCAAAATCTCCTACATTTGGTTTACGTATATTTCGGTGGTTCTTTGGCTGCTCGCCCAGCGCTCTTAAGTTGTAAACCAGCAAAAGCTGCGACGGGCAGATAGGCAGAACCAAATCCTTAATTTCAGTTCATATACCATCATGAAATTCATGATTTGTGCAGTTTTCAGTCGTTCTGGATCATGATTTGTAGGCTTTCTCCCTCCTCTCTCTATCTCTCTCTCCCTCTCTTTCTTTCTTTTTTTTCTCTTTCTCTCTCTCTTTATACATATATGCATATTTATATATACAAATATTTATATAAAGGGCATGGAACAGAATGTAATACTACTAATGCTATTATTGTAATTGTTATTACTGTTATAACTATTGCTAATGCTGTTAGTTTTCAATATCGAGTTGATAGAGCCTTCGATCCACTCTTGGTACTCAAAGTTTATCAGCATTGGCACAGCTATATTTTGCAGCATAATTGTAGAACTTCTGCAGTTGGCTGGTGCATTAAAAACGGAAAGATTTATAGTTCGTCTCATTTGCGGAATATTTCTGCTTATATTATGGGAAATATGTGACGCAATGGTCAAAACTCCCTCACAGTTCTCTTAAAATACAATATTCCGCTACGTTCTTGATTCGCTTTTCTACTCTGCGCAAACTTCGAGGTTGAAAGATATGAATGGCTGATCTCAAAAACATCAACAAACATCGCATCTCTTTGTGGCATAAAATATTGCGTGGAGTTTGTCAGATTCGAATAAAATGTGACACGCAATAAATGGGGAAACAATTTATACGATAACCGATTGTTTGTGTTCGCAAAATGAGAACGTTTTATCGTAGTGGACAAAGTTTTAGCGGGGTACAAAGTGAGCGCCTTGTTCGTGCAATTTTAACTATACAAGGAGCAAAAAATCCCAATGAGGCTAGAAGATCGCGTCTGATTTCAGGAGCTACAGCCACGAATTCTTTTTGTTATGCGATTTTTGTGCTGTGTTTTATTGTTGGAGTATGTGGTAACTCCTCGATTCTAACCATAATTCGTGGTGTTATCGTTGAAAGGCGTTCATCGTCACGTTCAGGAAGGCGTCAAGGAGAGCACACAATCCTATATATAGCCGCACTCTGCGTTGTCGACTTCCTTATGTCGTTGTCACTTCCACCCGCAATACTAGTGCGTTTCTTGATCACATTACATAGAACCAAGCACTGGACAATAGAAAGAGCTTTTAAGACTCTCTGTCATCATATGAGGTTTTTTTTTCCTTCATTCGGCAGAGATTCTTTAGGCTTTTGATGAATGATGAACTCTGTCGCAACTGAACTAGCATGAAGTAATATTGGTCAAAGAAAAGATTAGCCGAATGCTCATACATAATTTACTTTCGTCAGCTGCATTGAAAAGATGGAGCACGAAAATGCGAAAGGCGATTTTTCAGAGAAAAGGTGGACTTTTGCGGGAATAGTAAAGAATATAGTAGATATGCGTTGAATGTGTTTTGCTCGTTCACTGATAGCAGCCAGAACACAGCGCACATGCAACGCGTCTAAAGCGCTGCTATTTGTCTTATTTAACGGGCCGCGATATCCTATGGAATAATTGATAAGTTTTTATTGTTCCCTTTGATACCGTCGTTTTCCCAATTGTCAACGCTCTACTGATTCACTTGGTTACATTATTACAATGAGGGAAAATCGACGAGAAGACTTAATCGTTAATTGAAGATGCAATATATTGTCTTGATATCTTATTTCAATTCAACATACCCCATGCCAGCAATTATACACATATTTCTAGCGTATTTATATCGACAGAAGCAAAACTTGTGGTGGAATACTTTAGAATCTAGCTGAATTGGTTTATTTCAAATGAACACTGGATTTTCCGGGTGGCTCAGTACAGGTGAAACAACTAATGAGTGAATGACTTCAGGATAGTATTATTGGTTTCTGGATGTTCGGCACGGCAATATGCAAACTGCATCATATATGCGGCTCAGTTGGGCGCATCGTATCCACTTTTTCTTGTAAATATTTTAATGCCAAATTCTATCAGTATTTAATAGTATTGCTGATGTTGAGGAAGCAAAAACGAGTTAATAAGCAATTTTCACCGTTTTTTGTTAATCTGCACTCGTTGAACGATACTTTGGAAGCATACAGGCGGTCGGGTCAATGGCCAATTTGGCAGCAGCTAGGAAAGCTCACAAAACACCCATTCGCATGATGCGATGATCATATCCCAAATTTCATAATCGATACTTTCTGCCATATAAAATAAACGTTAATGCAGCTTCAAAGGTGGATACAAAGTGTACACATATTTCTTGCTGATCTGTTTGAAGGACGATTAAAATGATATCGGTGTAAAAGACTTATCAATTAGCAAAAGAAAAGACTAACTATATATGATTGCGCCAATGACTTCTTTAAAGAAGTGAAAAGGGCTGAAATTCAGTTTTCAGTACAGATAAATAGACGACTTCTGTTTGATATTTTTATCACTTTATTGCCGAGTAGTGAATCTCAGAAAGTAAAGCAAACGCGCAGTCACACCCTTATTTCTGTGCCCGTAAAAAAGCTGTTAATTGTTGTGATCATCACTCTCTTCTTATCTCATTGTAAGTTTCAAGTTTATGTGGAACAAGAACCTTGCAATTTAGGGATTTCGAAGACTCATTTCTTTCAGATAACGGCAATGAGTTTCGACCGATTTGTTGCTGTATGCCATCCTCATAAGCACGCATATCGTTCACGCAAATTTATTCTCTCAGTGATTGCCAGTTCGTCTTCATCTTCCATAAAATATTTCATTTTCTATATATGTCAGTTTTATCCTAAGAAGAAATGTCGTAAAATTTAGCTCGGGAACGCAAAATGGAAACGCCTCATCCACAATTCTGTTTCTTTAGCTTACTTTAATGCTATTATGCAAGTAATGTCAATCACAAAAAATGCGTAGAGGTTTAAGTTTAACTGCTCCTCTGTCTACTGGCTTACTCAAACACCACTAAAAGCACACATAAGTGCTGGGGATTTTTACCATGGTGCAAAAAAAAAACCACCATAGAAAATTTGAGGGATGCGTCACTGAATTCAATGGCGCTATGGATTTTGTCGTCGTCTTATACTAATATACGGGCATCGCTTATTGCACATGAAACTGCTCTAGGAAAGACGCTTCGTTATGAACGCAGAACACAATGCCCCTTTCAGTGTGGTTTGAGTATCCTCATAAATGAATTCCATCTTTGCTTTTTCTCTGACACCGGTTCAATAGAGTCCGTATGTTCATTGATTTTCGCACAAATTTGAGTTGGTAGACATTCAGTCCGGCTACAGAGGAAAACTCTACGGATAGAGCTAGCTCTGCTTGCGTGCAATTTCGGTTTTCTTTAAATGTAATATTCTTGAAATGTTCTTCCCCCCTCTTTTCATGCTTATTGTTAACTGTTAGACGCTTTCGGCGCACAGCAACAGTTTACTTATATTTCACCCATATTCCACTTTCATCTGGAATGATTTTTTTCGTAGCATGTGAAAGTATTTTATTCGTGCAATTCGACATAAGGCTTTGTAGAGCCAATTTATTTGCCCATTTAGGTGTTTGTGGAGTAGCATTTCTATTACTATTGCCTATGTTGACATACGCAAGAGCGAACGAGGTGCTATTACATCAGCTGCGTCAGGCTGATCCTGTGAATCGACGTGAAAACGTAACACGTGTACGCGTCTACAAGTGCTCAGATATGATGCCACCTTATGTTTTCTACTGGTTCACGTGCAGGTAGGTGCTCGTTGACTTTATTAGGCACAGACGTAACAGGCACGTATAGTGTTTGAGTTTCGATGCTAGCAACTGCTTCGTTATGCGGTGCAATCGAATGCAATATTGCAAGGTTGACTTTTTACCACAGCAGAAAAAAATATTCCAATTTATGCAAACGCATTCACTGGCCCAGTTGTTTCGCGCACACATGCACATACATCACGTCATTTGGCCGACAGTTTTTTTGCATGCTGATTGCCCGCACATCTAGATGAATGAAAATATATCGCCGCCTTATCACATTACGCGAATCTCCTTCCACTTAGTGCATTCAACATAACTGCATGCTTCTCGCATATGGTTGCATTTCTTTTTTCTTTTCATTACCGCTTAAACACTAAAATGTTCTTAAAAGAGCCGGGATAGACATGTAAATAATTAAATCAGGTATTCCACTCCCTTTAAGCTTGCTCCCTTTTGCATCTGCATAATGATCTTACAATTCACCGTGGACCTCCACATTGAAAGCTTAGTCTATAACAATGTCAAAACTTCTAGGGATATATTTTGAACCACTTGGGCGCTGCACATGCTTAGATTGTTTGAGGTGTATCAGACGCAATAATGACGGTGTCAGCACCATGCTGAGTGGTAATCCGATGATGAGCACGAACAATGTGTCAAATTTTTTCGACATTTTATGGTTTATGCTGGTGCAAGACACCCGCACTTCTTTTCATCCTTCAGTGGCTTTCGGCATTTTTTAAAAGGTAGTGGCGCTCAGAATCTTGAGTTCTACTCTTAGCTTCGCTGTCATAGGCCGCGCAAATCATTTCAAGGAAATATGCGGCAGATTTCTCCGCCGAAAGTTCTGACCCCATTGTTTGCTCTATTCTCGAAACGCTGAACGAAATTTACACAACGTTAGCGAGATAGCACACAGTACGCGCTCTGTGCTACGTACAACTTGACGCCACGTAACCGACTGAAGTTCCAGGGCACTTACTCTGGCAGCAGTAGACTGTATCTCCCGCCATCACTGAGAAGCCCATACTGTCTGCCTTCTTATGCCATTTACTACAGCATACATGTGTATATGTGTATGGCGCATTTACAAATCATATTTCTGATTCTTACTTCATTCACCTCACTTTATGTAGCCAACGGACTCGACGTTTGGTTTCCTCCTTTGTAGCATTCTCGTACAATGGCAGAATGCAAGAAGTCCTTTTTTTTGAATGCTATCTATTGTTCCGATGCCTTAACCAGCTGCGAAACCCATTGGAGCGTTGAGCAGTTGCATAGGGCAATTACTGAGCCTGATGAAAGCAGCCTATTAACAATGCGTCACGTTTTAGTACATTTCTGCTGGGCTACGTGGTGCCGCTTGTGCTTATCGTGTATTTCAACTGCAAGCTCGTGAGGAGGCTATATCGACATTCTAAGTTCGTATTGTTTGCTTACATAATCCAAAAGTTTGTGCTGTAAAAGTTATTTTACAGCGGAAAATGTAGCTGAAGGGAGACAATTGATAATTTGCTTCATAGATTTAATGAAGGACCAGAGAATGTGGAATATCCCTCCTGTCCCCGAATGGCCGGAAGTTTTACTTTCGTGGAGAGTTTTAACTGGCTCATGAGGATAAAGCTACGAAGGCCCCAAACTGCTCTAGCCTTATTTCTTGGACGCCTAATTATTAAACTGAAATTTTTGTTCTGTACAGTTTTCTCAAATAAACAACAGTTCTGTTTACGGACCTAAAGTTACTTCAATATTTGGGATGACTTTCGGATTGGGCAGCTCTTCAAGAAGCAGCTAAAGTACGCATGAAGTGTGGCCTACTTGGAGACATCAGAGTATCGATTACATTGTATCTGCTTGAATCGCTTCACAAGATGGGCCTAGAGAAGAAGCTTCACCAAAACACTTAATTCATGCTTTGTACTCGACGCTTTGTGTATTACCACTCATCTTCGCTTGACCATACACTTCCTCTAAATGATCACTTGTAGTGTTTTTGATGTTTTCTTGCTTTCGATATACTCAAATGAGTTTATCAATAAGACAAGCAGCTAGTAAGCGGATGATTCGGGCAACTTAAACGCAAAACATTCTCGGAGGCTTTCCTAGTGGTCTTTCCTCAAAAAAGCCTATTAAGACGAAAATTAAATCTCTTTTTTTTGCAGTTCTCAGCACTGCTTCTCATCTCCTTTCAACACTTTACTTTCGCAAATAGCGTCATGAAACTTGGATGTTACGTAATATAATATTTAGAGTAGGAGGGAGGGCTTTCTATTCAAGGAAAGGGCATTCATTCTTTGATGAGGAACTGTTCCAGAAGCGAATAGCTGATAGCAGTAAAATTAACATTAGCACTATCTAACTTACAGGGTGCAACCACGAAGTGGAATCCCATTGCGACGAGTAGCTACCTACACAATTCTCATAGCTGTATTTTACTTCGTTTGTTGGACGCCCTATTGGTGCTCAGTGCTGTATGCGATATATATGTCGATTTTTTCGGATGCTCGCGCCGAAAGCAGCGAATTATTACTGTTTGTTATTTATTGTGTGCACCTGTTGCCGTATTTTGGTAGCGCGAGTAATTGGATTCTCTACGGACTGCTCAACACGCAGCTGCAAATGAAACACGACGCGCAGCATTCCAATGACGAACACGTCGGCATGATGCGCCCTCAGTTACAACCCTCATTGTCACATTGATAGGTATGTGCAACGTATGTGCTAACCCTTTTCAAACGTATATATTAAATGTAATAGCTCATGATCGGTATGCCCTCCTTACCACTATCAATAATAACTCTTTTACTACTAATGGAAGGGAGGAGATGCGCTCGGCAGCCATCACATTACCATTCGCGCAGATCTGCAAATCTTGAAAGCGAAATTAACGTTGCGACGGAAATATGCGCTGCGTGTGTGGTCCGCTTCTGTCTACATTTGAACAGACCAGCTAGCGCGCGTCATCAGTGCTGGAGTGACGACCGCAATGTCAAAAGGGCCGGAGGGATTGATCATTTAAACGTAACGAAATGTTCTTCTTCGAAATTTTTGCCCTTAATTTGCGTTGGCATATGACGATCTCAACGTATTTGTGAGATTCACACAAACACAAAATGAAAGAGAACAGCAAAGAGATGAAATAAAAGCTGAAACGGGAGGAACTACCTATTGGTAAGCCATGCGAGAGTCGATAAAGCTTTTGCTAACCTCCTTCTGATTATCCGATATCAAGCTAATGAAGAGTCAAAGAGAAAACGGAAATCCTAAGACTAAAATAGGACCTGGGGAAAACTTTCTTCAAGTTTTGGGCAATCATTGCGGCGCATAATGTGAGATCCTCGAAAGAAACATTTATATCAGCCTTAATTTTCGTTGGATGGCAATGGCGCCTAAGCTACGTTTTGAGGAGTGTTGCTCTTATGGATTTTCCTTTCAGTTTGTGTTAGCAATGCGTGGAACAAGAAATGCCATCCGGTTTTGACGCCTCACGTTGGACTGTGGCTGAATCACATATTCTGATGGAAAACATGGAAGTGCGAGCGGCATAACTGCCACCACCTCGAAGAAACGTCCTCAGAGTGGATGCTGGTCAACACAGCCTTTCATCAAGTCCGCATATCAAGAGAGCCTTTGCCGAGTTCAATTTTCGCAATGCAACGTATCGATCAATTCTCTTCGATACATGTCGTTTTGCTTCTCACATGTCAGAAATAATGAAATCATTACGCCTACGATATTTGATGCAAACTTATTGCGATAATGGGTTTAATAGCACTGAGACACAAAGCTCTACCTTCGCCTGCGCAGCAAAAAGTTATCCAGACAAAAGACCGTGACCGCGAAATTTTGAAGTGTGAAAATGAGGGCTCTATTCTCCTCGCTCCCCACCCTCGAATAGAAGCTGCTTTTGCACCGCAACATATTGAGAGAAGAATAACGGAATAGGAAGCCAGCCTTATCGAGTGAGAAAACAATCTCTTATAAAAGTTTTTTCTTCGAAAGATAAGAGTTCCTACGAGCATCAATAATCGACCCACATCTTTAGTAGCCTGCTACCTCAAGTACTAACCTTGAACCAGCGAATCTAAATAAAAACCCTACAGACAGGTCCAAGCATGCGGCCCTACACTCCAGCAGGGCCTATTCGGACTGCAAATCCTTTCTACTCCGTTCCTTGCGAAAATAATCCAAAGAACAGTCATCACCCACCTAAACAGTGGATTCATTGTCATCACGGAAGCTCTTAGGTGCTGCCTCCTTTTCAAGGTTCTTCCGCATAGAACACTCGGTAGCTTCTCTTTTAGGTCCATTTTGTATATTTTTTGTATATTTTAAAAGCAATGAGACCCCATGGTGAAATCGCTTCCTTAATCAGGAGTACAGCGCAAACTCCGGCCGATCCAAATGTTACGATCGATCAACTGTCTTCTCCTCTCTCATTTATCGTTAGCGTCAGCATTCGTGATCGGTTCCTTTTTAGGTTGGAATGCGAGACGGCATTACAAAAAAGCATATTTTACACAAACACAAAGCGAACGAGTGAATCATAAAAGCACGCGCCAAGTGAATTATGCCACTGTTTCGACAGTACAAAACACCATCGGTGATGCTTGTGGAGGAATAGAAAAATGAAGTGCATCAACCGCATGGCATCATACTATTAGCTTTAAGCGACTCAGCACAGAAAACACTTTACGCCAAAATGGTCGCACGAAACGAGCGAGTGAGTGCATCGTATAGTGTTCTTCTTATCAAACTGACTGATTACTAAAAATTACACCAATAAACTCATATATGAATAAGTATTAAATAAACAAGCATAGACATAGATATACATACTTCACTCATAATAGTCCATCGCGAAAAAACATCCCAATAAAAAAAGGAATTAAAAACACAATGGTGCCACCGAATAATACTGGCAGCCTACAACAAATACTTCCTAAACAACTCATGAGCACTAGAATGCTAGAAATCAGGTGCCCCCGAAAGCACTGCACATCAGATATCAATGGCGAAAAGGCACGCAAATGCACGCAACAGTCACATAATGAAGAGCACTCATCGCGGACCTCAAAAAAAGGACAAGAACAATTCGCAAATTTTGATATCCCTGTGCAAGCAATATGAAATTTATGCGACAATGTAAATCACAAGACCATACCACCTCTTGCTTCAGCTTAAACCGTTTCTCGTACCTCTACACACGCATCCACAGTTTTGTTCCAGCAGAATTGTGTGCGTGAATTGCACATGCACATCTCATCAATGCATCAAATATCTCACAACGACGAACGTCAATATCATAAGCTTCACTTCTGTGCTTAGCCGCCAGCAGAAGAGAATAAACCTGACAAGCATTACGTGAATGTTAAGAATCGAATCGCTCTCCTCTCACGTTTTCCCCTCCTCGCCCATATGAATCGAATTGAGTAAGTGGGAGTGGTTCGAACAACTCTCTGAGAGAATGTCAAAAAATGAAAAATACAGTTGAAGAGCTTTCGCAACATTATCAAACATGAGTGTATGGCTTCTTTAAATAGTGAAAAATTCCACGAAAACATAAAAGTCTATTATATAAGGCGCAAATATGCATACGAATGAATGCGATTCACAACACTAGCAGAAAAATGAAGCACCGCAAATGAAATGCAGAGAAGTTATGAATAAAACGGATACTTGCACAACATGCTCGGCATTTCACCAGCCACTAGAAGATAAAAACTAAACTCACCATTAAAAACAAAAACATACCGAAAAAAACATACATCGATGTGTACATCGCTATAAAACTCAATTGAAATTCCCACGTATAATGATGAAAAGGCAAAGTGCAAATAACACCCACAATATGCACCTTCCAAACCAGAGATGCACAGCGAAATCTATAAAAAAAGAGATTTCATAAACGCGTTGGCCTACCTACTTGTTCACATAGACGGCGCAAAAAAGCTCTCCACGCGTGGAAACTCAAGCCTTTCATGACAAGCATACAGTTGGATATTAGAGGATTCAGCTTTCGAATCTGGCTTTTTAGCTTGAAAAGGAAAATGAAAAAGAAAGTGACGAGAAGACTGCAAAAAAAAAAATTGATCTCCTGCATAGTGTTCATAAAAATAATCACAGATGCAGCTCCTATAAAAGAAAAACACAAACAGTGGCAACTTAGGTAGAAAGGATTTATTAAGAGAAAGGAAGGAGACAGAGAGATGCAAAATACAAGAAAGAAAATGGAAAAGTGAGGAAAAAATTGCTAAGAAAAGAACACAATTGCAGCAGTAAACATAAACGAAAGAAATAATCAACGGTGGAGAAGAGAAGATGTACGACTAAGGAGGAGAAACAAGCTGAACGAGCTTAAGAATGTGCCTCCCAAAGTCGATTCGTGTTCGCCACTGGTACCATTGATGGACCAGCCAGGCGCTCTGAATCAGTCAAACTGCTGCTTCCTCCACTATAGAATGTCGGCTGAAACATAGTAACAAACTGTTACAGCCGCTCTTCGGGTTGCACACATTGCCATACTTTCTGCTCAATTCTTGGCGTCATTCGACCCTAATAAACGAAAAAAGAAACAAGTGATGAAAACTTATACGGAAAATTTCATTCAACAAGTGTCCTCATTTTCGCATCCCGTTCAAATATACAACTACGCAATTTTAAAAAAGAAGCATACTGAAGGAGAACTGGCATGTGTTTGGAGACCGTACGTGAAAAAAAAACCAAACTCTCATTACTCTTTCGATCACATGCAGCTGACAATTTGATTTCCAATTATACGTTGATAAAAACCAATAGGAATTCAATCTCGATTTTATCAGAATGTTTCAGCAAGCATAAACCTGTATATTCTCCAGTAAAATTCGGCCCGCATTTGAAGGAGCTTTTTATCGTTACTCTGCATGGATCACAAAACCTTGCCAGTGTTTCCACTAACGTTTCGCATTTGCTGCCCCCCCCCCCCCCCGTCCGGTTTTCTTGATAGAATTTTAAAGCATAACACCATTAAGAAAATTTCTTCTTCTTCTTTTCAAATATGGCACATCAAATATTCTCCTCCTTCATCATAATATTCTGCGTGCAAATTTCAAAAGAAAAAAGGAACTGCTTTCAGATTATTTATCTCGATACAAGGAAATAAGCATGTGAGTGTCAAAGAAAAAACACAAGAATCTTCACCAACCTGATGATCATAATTAGAGTTTTTCTCGTCGTCATCTGAATCGCTTGATTCGTTGCCAAGCATGTTAGCTTCCGTCGTTAAATTTTTCGCGTCTTCGCGGCCACTCAGTGTGAAGCTAGTGAAGCACTGAAAATTTTGGATATTTTTTTTCGAGATGCATACCTCGCAGCATGTAAGTCTTCGCTGCCAACCAATACGTTTTAATTGAATCATTACACGGAAGGACGTCAACAAAAGCTTGAGTCAAGTAAAAGCGAACCATTTGCAGCCATTTTCTTGAAACATATTTTCCTAACGGAAGAGATGCTTTCAACCTAGATGAAGATGAGGTAAAAATTTGCACAAATATTTTGTTAAAATAATTACAAAGTGGCAAAAGTTTCACAGCCTAAATAATAGCCACCAAACCAACGCCATGAATACCAGAAGCAGATACGCAAGTCTCCAATGTAACGACGTTCGCTACCTTTCAACGTTTAAAATCTCGTCACGAAATATACCAATAACTTACAACTCCCCCGATGATGATAGAAAAGCTCAATTAATATATGAGTTCATAGCAACCACTCTTAACCAATTTCAAGGAAACCATTTCTACTTGCCATAAAAACTAAACAGATTGCACATTTGGCTCTATCGTAGAGAACAAAAACAAAAATAAATGCAAACCTTGTCACATACGCGAACTGGCCTCTTGCCAAGGCCAGCGATACGGTAGTTGTGTGTTGAGCATGACGCACAAACAACGTTACCACACGCACGGCAATGATGCTAAAATTTGTTTTCGCATTAAACATAATAGTGCAAAATCTAGGCCAATAAAAAGAGTAACTTCAATAGCAATCAAAATACATCTCTTCTCAAGGAAGCAATCCTCCTTTACGTGGAATGAACCTCGAGGTCAGCAGTAACAGGCACATTACTAACAGAAGCGAAAAAAATACAACACCACCACCGCTTTAACACTCACTTCTCAACAAACATCAGAGGGTGCGCCGTAATATCGGCAGTATATTCAAACAAACTAAAGCCGTGTACTGCACATAATCAAATGCAACCAACAGCTAGAGAGCGACTACAGGGGTAAAACCCTTTCTTAACAAAAGCGCTTATCCAGCACTGACCCCTTTGCCACCAATAACCGAGGAAAACGAGGAAACCAAAAAAAAAAACACGGGTATTTTTTCAAGCAATATTTTTCAAAGAGTTAGTTTTTGCAAAATCAACTTACTCTACGCTGCAACACGGTGAACTGTGTTTTCTGGCATGCCATACATTTGGGTGCTTCACCGTCGGGGATCCACACAGCCGCATGCTCCGTAGCAGCTTTTTTTCCTCCTGTAAAATTAAAGTGCTCGAAAGTTAATGATGAATATCACCCTTGAGTAGAACGCAATGATTTAAAGCAATGCCCCAAGGCCTCTGGATGCTGGCTTAATAGTGGTCAAGGTATAAGGCATCAGGCAGGTACTTTTGCTTCCAGGAATTAAAAAATTCTTAAGCTCTTTTCACTTCACGTCATGAGACTCCACAGAAATGTATAGAAACTGTAAACAAAGCGAAACAAGCAAGCATTCGACGAATCTGCTTTTTATTAATTCAGTGTTACCTAAAAGTCACTACTGACTGGACCTGGAGAATACAGCGTAGACTACAATCGGCGCACGAACTACAATGTGCAGCAAATACGATGGAGCTTACATCACTTTCTTGGGTATTTCACAGCCCAAAAGGAGGAACCACGCGTGAATACTTCAACGGAGAAAGTCAGGATATCAAAGTCAGGGTGGAATCGGGGTGTTTTATCAACGCAGCACTACGCTCTTATCCATCACCGTCAGCAGCAGCGAACACATTACAACATCCGTTTCATGTTGCAACGCACTCTTTCGCCAAGAGCTTATAGGAATCAAAATATACGAGAACGAACAATTGCTAACCTTTTGTGAGAATATCGTGCACACATCGCTCAATGTGCAACATCCATTCCTTCTTCTCTGTGCTCGTCGCCGCGTAAACCGCAAACGATTTTGCACGTGTCTTCACCAACCAACCATTGCGCATCTCTAAACTCATACTCTTTTTGAGTCAATCCAGCAGATCAATACCAACTTAGTTTCCTGATATTCCGAAGGACAGCCTGGTGAGTACATTAGCTATGACATGTGGTACTAGATGTAGGAAAGAATTTGAACTTGAAAAAGAAGTGCAAACACTTCAGCCGGCCACTCACACCGATTATATAATGAAGGACGTGTGCCGCAGGTCAGAGTCAGCACGAGTGGTCTGCCAACATATATAGAACAATTCCGACGGTTACAATTCTCCTCAAAAGGCGACAGCCAGTTAGGTCTCAAGAGTCCTCTTCTCTCCACTTATTCTCCTAAAAAAGTTGATAGCATTACGACGAAAAGAAGGGAACGAAAAAACGACGGCACGAACCTCCATCATCTTCCAGGTCTTGCAACTGCACTTCCTCGAGCGGTATTACGTGTTGTTTATTATATCGCCTCTTAGAGATGAGAATATTTCCATAAATTAGAATATCGTTGAAGAGGAAAAACTGTCGCGGCTTAGGTTTCTTTCTGCAAGTGAAATATTCGGAAAAGATGACAAGCGCAAATTACAGTAAGGCTATAGTCACATGATAATGGGGACGGGAAGATGAAGGGAGCATCCGCGAGGGGGTTTGTCAAAAAACTACGAACCTTTCATCTCAATCAGACTGCACTGAGGAACTCAAAAGCAGACTTGTTTTTCTTTTTTCAAGTAACCCACAGCTTTTCTTTTTCGATTCTTGAAGACGACCTCCGAAAATCCCGGTGGATTTGACATATGCCGCACCCCACGTTACCCGCAGCCTTTTGCATAAAATAGACGCATTTTCCGCTCAGCGTAATCTCAATTGGCCTCAAACCCTTGTTGTGGCAATGTAAGATCTTAACGCTGGACCAGGTTTTAGCAACCGCCAATACTAAAGCCGCAAGCAAGATAATATAGAATCGCTGCTTACCTGCACATTTTCACAAGCACGCCTTCACCGACAAGTACACGACCATACGCAGCCAGTGGCTGTCCACTACTGCCGAAGCAGGCCTCCACATTTGCCACTCGCCGCGCATTTACCTCACTGTTAACTGAAAACAAATATGCAATACACCATTACGCGTAACAAATAACCCGCAATCTCCACCGTTAGCTGCTTTTATATTGCACGTACCATCGAGCTGGCAGCCAATAGGCGCTGTTTTGATTACTACTATGCGGACAGCGCTGATAACTGTACCTGCTCGTGTCATTTTTGTTACAGAGAATTTCTTTTCGTGCATCGCCCGGGAAACCTTTATACCATCGTTGCTAATATATCCAATATTCTACTCTGCCCCGAAAAACATCATTAACAACATAGTACGTGAGCGCACCGTGCGGCCTAATAACCCAACAGAATTGCTCCTCACTGCAATCTGAGATAAAGTTCCAACCACCGATGCTATTCCAGAAATGGCAGGCACTGCCCTCGCATAAGGTGGGATAAGTTGATAAGAAGACAGCGAGCAAGAAATCATAAGAAACACACAATAGCTAATTCGAAAAGAAATCAAGCATGCAAATCTGCACATTGAATATGATAACTGACTGAAGCACGAAAAAAAAAAGAATTCGTAGACAACTACCATCTCCGCTTTCATACTGATCCCTGATTTTTTCACGCCACCTTTCACTTCTCTATTTATTTGTTTTTTAAGTTTTGTTCCCAGTATGTAAAAGTTTCTGGCAAACATCAGACTGGCGTGGCGGGCGCAAGTCCATTCACTCATTTGGAAGAAGCTGCCATCATTACAAACGGCTGGATGAAGTGAGTTACATAGGCGACGAGGGAGGGACTAAGTACGGGTGGGGAAAGAGGAGACGACAGGATTAAAGAAGTATTGGAATGTTTGTTTTTTAGTCACTTACCGAGTCTATCCACCATTGAAGCTGGATGCTCCAGCAAAGCTTGCTGAGCGCAAGATAACAGCGCAGAACGAAAAACAAGCCAATAATGTTTACCAAAAATCACACCTGTAAACACATTTTCTACAGTGTCCTTCACAAGCATACTATGAAATTAACACGACAGCACACAACACCTTACGCACAGCTACCGCTTAATAATATGTGAAGGCTGCACACACCTGCAGCAGAACAGTAGTAGACGTCAACATGCTAAAACGTCTGAAACGCAACTGCGTCAGTATCATTATCAATTGAACTTCAGAAAGCCGATATTATCTGCAGCGATTCACTGAAGTATGCGGAAACGAAGTAGGCCCGTACCATCGTTGTACCTCAACGACGAATACGAAACTGGTAATGACTACTGATGCGCTCGTTGCCGAACACAAACACCACCGAGCGACTTCAATACGCCCAACAAGAGCAAACCACGCATGTCGAAAATGCTTCACCACGAAAAATGCCCTCATTCATCTTCCTAGCAAACACGTGCGCCGAAAAAAGAACGAAACGGAACAAAAGATATTCATAGTCGAAAATTCGTTTTCTTTTGTTGAGGGGTGACAAATGCGTAGATTTGAAATATTCTCGGTATTCTAACATTACCCACAGTAGCGAAGAGCGCACATCTCAATTCTGAGCAGGAAGAATTCAGAACAGGAAGAATTAGAGCGATAAAACCCTCTGCTCAAGAAAAGGGTTTTCGAGTATCCTGATAAAACAACACTGCATGAAGAAATTGCTCTTTGCAAGAGGGAACACAGAATTTAAATATCCTTTACATGATTTTGCTATTCAAAACTATCAACTGTTACAGCGCAAATATTAGAACACTTGTCGTCTTCTTGATGAATAAAACTAATGGAATAAGGAACTTCTAATAATAAAATTTTTGATATAGGAGTTCTCACTCACGAGGCTCGTTTTGATCGAGTGTTTTTAGCAGAAATCCTCTTTCTTGATCCAATTTCACCTCCTCGAATCGCAAACATGAACAAAACTGTTGGGAATGTCAATGAAGAGTCAGCCCAAGATATCTACTTGTGACCTAACAATTAAATACAGTAATTGCATTTACTCGCATAGTCGATTCTCGTTTATTGTTCTTCACATAATGATTTATGGGCTCTTGTGCCGCTCCAGGTGATATCTGGGGCTAATACAAGTTGGGCTTCGGCTCGCTTATATGTCTTTAGCTCACCTCGTCTTTGGGGCAGTGGTGCTCTCCCATAAACTACTTCTGTCTCGCCTGTGTTCTTGCATATCAGCATCGACAGACGGTTGTTAGCCTCTGCCCTCTGCCTACAGTAAATTCTCCTCTAGCCGCCACCGCCAGTCACAACAAAAATGTATGCAGTCATGAAGAGTAAAAATTATCAAAATATGCACAAAGTTTTAATATGTAGGAGCAGCAATAGAATTTAAATCGGAACAATTCAACTGCAGTTCAAAAGCTGCAAAGGTGAGTACATTAACGATATCGGCAGAAAGCATATTGCAAACTCGTGAAAAACAACTTCTCACGCATCTCGTAGGAGCATCCTAAGGAGCACTCAACAAAATCATAGCGCAGTATCATGTGCTCCATGATATGGATTCCTCTTCCTTCATACCAAAACAACATAACGTAACTTACGGCTCTGTGATCGGCGTCACTCAAATCTATTGCTGGTCGGATATCCTTTTGATGTCTACCCAATGAACCTATTTGCTATATAATAACGCTAAAAGCATAAATTCGACGAATATGTGCTGAATGTATTGCATCACTTGTCAAATGCATTTATTTTTATCAAACTCTCATTGCAGAAAGAACATGTTTTGTATGTGAGAATGCACTGTAGTTAAGATAGAGGAAAACCCCTATTTTGTGGGAAAAAGAGATTATTTCGCCTATTTATAAAAAGAATTCAAGATGAAACCTCAAAATCGCCGACTCATATCCATCGCTTGCGCAGTGTCCAAAGTGACAGGGAGGCTTATTGCTTCCTCATCAAGATTGTTTCACTATCAATCAATTATTTTCGCCTCTCCAGTGTGTTTCCTTATTATGAGAACAATGTCAGCTGTACTCCTTAGAACTCTTCAGAGTAATATCTTTCTCAAATCGACTGTGGCGGCTGTATTAATCGTGTTTACTTTGATTTTAGGAAAGTCTTTAACTCAGTTTCTCTACCGAAGCTCTTCTTCAAACTAAATTCGGATGTTTCCGTTGCACTGGATTCGCGACATCCTTTCAGCTCGTTACCTGTCAGTACGTCTTGTGATTTTGAACAGGTTAACAGTGGAGTTCCACAAGCAACAGTGTTGGATCCTCCCTCAACTTTCTTATCTTTATTGATGGCATACCCAGTTTCATCCCGCATAACTTCAAATGCTTCCTCTTCGCAGATGATTTCAAGGTTTTGCCGCCATCAGCAATCTTCAAAACATTTTTGACTGTATTGATCACTACACGGAATAGTCGTTCATTCCCTTCATCTCCAAATCAAATTATTCGTATCATATTTGGATGAACTAACCCTCTAAATCTCCTTGTAGCTAATGGTTCAGCTATTGTAGCTTCCAGCCTTGTTCAAGATCAAGGCTCTACTCTCAACAACAACTTCATATTCCACGACCATATTTCGCATGTTGTAAAAAAAACCAAATGCATGGGCTTCTATAATTTTACGGCGCTTGAACTACGTTGTTCTTACTTTGATCGGAGTACCACATCGTTCGTGAAAATGTTCACCTTCCCTTTGATGACTTCTTAGAATTATCTTCCAAAAATGGCCGGACTCTTTGGACAAACTCCTTCGAGCTCATTGTTAACAGGCGCACACTGAACACATTCAGATGCTTTTTCTCAAACATGGTAATAAATGTGTGGAACTCCGTACCGCATGAAATGGGGGAAGCGAAATCCTTGCATATTTCAAAATAAAAAAAAATCATATTTCATACTAGATGAAAATTTGCTACCACCCTAACTATTCGGTTTCGCGTCTTGTATAAGTGAACAAAGATTAAATTCTTCCTCCTCCCCCCCCCCCCCCCCCCCCTCCCCCTCTCCTTCCACTTTCATTCTCGCTTTCATATGTTCTCACTTATTTAGCTCTCTGCGTAAATATAAAGTGTCTCGTAAACGTTGAATGTTATGATATGTGTGACTGTAGCTCATTTTGTTGTTGTTTATAGATTTGCTTTCTCCTTTTCTTGTCATATTCTCCCCCGTCGGTTCATCCGTTGGGCGGTATATTCGCCCTTGCACCTTATACCGTGTATACCAAATGTTCTTCCTATGTTCGTGAATAAACTCATTCATGTAACCCCACACTGACTTTTCCTGCGTTTCTATATCGGAGGTAACCGCAACCAAATTTAAGTCAAAAAAGAGGAAATTTAAATTCATTTCGCAATGAATCGGATGCAGGCGTATTCTCGGCGTAAAACGGTACCAATTCTTACAGCGTTTTCTTAAACGGTGCAAGGTGATCTTCAGCTTTTTTATAGTACAACCATGCATATGATTTGTTGCCATATATAATTAGGACAGAGGTCAATGCTTACCTGTGCGTTCATTAGCGATTTGCGATTAAGCTTCGCTGCCGTTTATGTTAATGCATTTAACTGTTGTTGAAAATCCTTTTCTTTGGATACACTAGCTTTTTTCTCTACCTCACCGGTTGTGAAAATGTTGGCACTAAGGCTTATCAAGGGTCTGAGGCTAGCACCGGTTGAGTGTTATATTTGCTAGGCCAATGCACTATGATTTCTCTATTTGTGAGCTCCACGTATATTACATGAACATAACAGTTGTGAGAGACAAGCAATTGAGTAGATGCTAATAAAAGCAATAAATAAATAAGTGCATCGAAACCGCGTCGAATTGAAGATAACGGATTTAGTAGTGTATTCTCTCAATGCTTTGCGTGAGTGCCCAAATATGTGTATGCGTGTGTTGACCATTTTGAGTGGACCAAACGAACCCCTCCGGGAGTCGTTATCCGAAATTTGTCATCCGCATCCAAGCCTATTTTCCAATTCGTTTCGCGCACTTCTCGGCGCACTCAGTCACTAGCCACCATCAGCCATCGACATACATGCGATCATATTATTAGATTCATCGGATCGACTTACTATGATGGCACCGTAGTGTTGCTCTCATTCATTCATCGCACGAATCGTGTTAAACCGATTTCGATTCGTTTATTGGATTTTTCTCTTTTTTTGCTTTCAAAGTCTACGAAAGTCTATTAATGTGCGCCATCTAAATAGTGTGTTCTTTGATTCTTCAATATGCTCTTACTATTAGCCTTTGATAGCTTTTTCCACTTATGAGAGGCAAAAATAAAAGATGGTCCAATTTATTCACCTCATCGGGATGGAAATTATATAACTTTGGTGTTGCATTCCCTCGAGTGCTTTTTTTTTCTAACTTCTTCCATTTTAAATTACATTATTCATTATCTCAGTGCTCTCTGCATGCTTTAGAAAATGAGATATTTAATATAGTTTTCTAATTGTATCTGCTATCACTGATACTTTGTGGCAGCCAGCTTTAAAATTTTCCAACTTTCATTGAGACCTCAAATAATGTGTCGACTTTTCAGTTAGCTCTTAGCTGATATTGCGCTAAATGTAATGTTTTCATCTATGAAAATCTGAAGTCTTCTTGAACGCGTATTCACTTTCATGAACTTATAATGTTACAGTGAGGTTATAGCATAGTGCAGTAAGAAATTTCTGTCGAGCAGCATCGCCTTTTGCTAAGCTTTAATTCGAGAAAAATCTCATGTGGAAATTTGTCGGTTTTTTTTTTGTTCTCTCGG
This sequence comes from Ascaris suum, assembly GCA_013433145.1. Taxonomy (NCBI): domain Eukaryota; kingdom Metazoa; phylum Nematoda; class Chromadorea; order Rhabditida; family Ascarididae; genus Ascaris; species Ascaris suum. The sequence goes on from CM024187.1 coordinate 4,587,525, forward strand.
TAAAAGAAGTAAAACAATGGAGAGCTTTGGAGAGGATTCAACTCATGTAGACCATCAAAATCAGTGGAAATGTTTAAGTAGGCGCTAACAAGTGGAATATGCGCGAAAAAGTATGCAGTACTCATAGAATAAATTATTGTTTGTATTAGAAAGGCAACATTTTCATGTGGGCTATATTTGTAACAGAGATGCACATTTTTATTTGATGAAAACCTAACTCATTTCTACGAGAAAAAAAAAGTCATTGCTGCAGCAGTTCCAATCGGCAGCCGCAATAGCCGTGAAAATGTCATTTCGCTAATTTCGGCTGTAGATCTTGGCAGTTTCCTAGAGAAGAGGTAATAGGACTAATCGAAGCCTAAAAATCATTGCATTGGCTGCTTTTTTCGCGGCAAACTCACACCCATCTTAGAACATCCTAGAATACGAGAAATTATAGAAAAAATTTACGTTTTAACTGTTGAATCGTAAATGAAGTTGAAAAAAAATTCTTTTAATAACACCAACTACATAACGATTGAGCATACTACTACACGATGAAAAAAAAAGCACCCAGTCATATTACTGTGCTCTATTTTGTGCATTTTTCGAGTCATTTAAACTTGCATGTTAGCATCTTTGCGATTCACAATTACACAATCGCCAACTTAAAAATGATGTTGATTTTCTCGCTCGAAAAATTGCCTTAGTTAGAGATGCTTTGCTTATTCTCTATCGCCCCAGGGACTTTTAAAAAAAAATTAACTTTTAGCATACGTATCGCTCTTCTTCGGCATTATTCGTTCAGCGATCAATTTACGCTAAACATTTACTGTGTTAATTTAAATTCCCAAAGTTTCATTCAGAAATCATCCATGAAACGGAACATACTTGTTGCTTATTTTTCAGCTCAGCAGTGTACCTTTTCTATGAAATTTTAAGTGCAGCATGCATTTTCATAACTTATGAACCACTGACTGGTTGTTGCCCTTATACTAGTGGTGTACTTATCGGATTCAACTGAATCATTTTTCGTATTTCCTTCTCTATCTTATTTATACTATTGTGATCCTCTTTTCTGCAGAAGAAGTGTGCTAATCAGTTATATCGTTTGAAAATGTCGCTTGTTCGTGTGGAGCAGTTACCGCATGACAGAGTGGAATCACTTCCGCTTTTTCTTATTTATCTCTCACTTTTGAGGCGTAAAGCGGATCGAAGGAAAATGCGATACAAGTAGTTTCGCACTGACTTTAAAAGAACGGCACAATGGAATATCAAAGTGGCATGTAACATCACAGTTGGAAAGGAAATTTCTGCTGCTTTTGGCACTGCTAAAGTGGCATTTCTGTTGAAATCGAACGCCACATCAGTCACAGCAAATATGAGTTGCTTTCCTCAGAAAAGCTGTCGCTCAAAGATTTGACGTGAATGGGTTTCTCAATTCTGCGCTTCGTTTTCGACGCTTTAGAAACTTCGAACATATAGGGATTGGCTGTGTGGAGTACTCCATTCTGAAAATGATTATTTCAATAAAACGGATCAGAGGTGAACTAATAGTGGCCACTGAAAAGTTGACGCATTACGAATTTAATCAGCGTAATGAAAGAGGGATAATTTCATTGAACTTCGGTTACGGTAATGTATCGTTTGAGGAGCGGGTCACCGTCAGGTTGAAATATGCTTCACAGTATAAAAAAAAATCAAGATCATTCCTCACTTGAGGCGTAGCAGAACAAGGTAAAAAAAGAAAGAGCAATTTCCCATCTTTCGTTGAAATGCCATCAAACATCTGCGGTTTCTCAATATCTGTCGTCTTAATCACATTCGTTTCCAACACTTTACGAGTATAATGAGCATCGTGAACATCGTGACGTTGGATGCAACCATTGTATTTTGTTGAAAGGCTGTCGCCTTCTTTGAATTGGTTTATCGAAGCCCTAGACGTTCGATGAAAAAGAGGTGCCATGCAGTTTAGAAGTGCATTTTCCCTCCCGTCGAACCATAGATTTATATCAAGCGAATACAAACTTCTCTCTGCAGATGGGTTTCGAACTTGAAAGTTTCGGCCTTTACCGTCACACGCTAACTGTTCAATCTATTGCAGAAAGCATTTGTTCTTAGTGTTTGTTAAGCAACGAACTGAGTTTACTGAGGACAACGAATTCAGATCCCGTTCTGCGGAGAAATCATTCCGCTTGCCGATTCGCTGAAGTTTACCAGCCTTCAGTGCGATGTATTTGCCAGTTTAGCGCGTATTAATTTAGTTAAATACTGCCGCATTAGTTGCCAGCAGCGACTTGACACCTTATGGCATCTACTGGATCGAATTTTGTGGCTTGAATAGCTTTACTGCTAACACTGCTTATCCAAGTGCAAATGATACTGCTAACACTCTAGGTCTCTACGCAAAGGCAATTGTTTGCTGCATTGAGCCGCTTATCATACCGTTTGTTGGTTGAATGTTCGACTGAGTTATATTTCAACAATAGCTTATTGTTGAAGTATAACTCAGTTATTGATTGATTTATCAGTTCGAATTTAGGAGCATTAAGCGTTAATGGAAGATAGTCTACGCCTGCGAAAAACACTTTCCGCGAAATGCTCGATTCACTTGTCTCTTGCCGGGAAATGCTTTGGGTTTCCCCCGAGGGGAAACGTTTTTCGGGCTGAAGCGACATGGTCGGCGATAGGGAGCCATGAATTTATTCGCAATTCCACTGTTCACGCGTCTGTTCTGCTCGTTACGCAGCTTCTTCCCTTCAGCTTTCCAGATTTGTCGTCCCTAGCCTACCAAGCTAGGAACTTATAGTGTATACCTTGTGCTGTATGTGTATATGCACGGATGTGTGCGTAGGTATTCGTGCAGCTTAGTCCATAGATTTTAGGGGATGGATAGTATGAAAAAAATGCGGTCTTAGTTTTCATTCAAAAGCTTTCATATTTTAACTTGCAGGTTACGTCAACTCCCAATCAATGAAGCTTATCCTAATGCATTGACTGTGGTCGGCATTATTTTGCTTGAGTCCGAATGTTGCAATTAAGTCCTTTATATGGTGTTTTTGTTCTAGAGAAAAATCTGTGTAAAGACGGTTGGAAATAATAAAAACCGTTTTGTGTTAAATTTGAAAGCTTCCTCAACTATTTCCTGGCTGATTCTTTAACGGCATTAACTTTCATCGCTTTCAATACAATTTCCTCTCAGAGAAGCAAGTTTGCCCGATAAATATAACAGACATTTCAGCATCTTGTTAAGCTTACTTGACGTCTTAGGCATTTTTTTTTTGAGCAAAAATTAGGAAGGCAAGATTTTTTCTGTCTTTACATCCGCTTTCGATTTTTCTCGCATTCTTTTTAAAATCTCGTTTAGCGTTGAAGTGCACAAGCGAAATAGGTGTGAAGTGATGATTGCATGCAACGAGACGAATAAGTGAGCGTGATATTAAACAACGAATGAGAAAAGCGGTTAAAAACGAACGCGCCGCGCCATTCATCAACACAGAAGTAAAATTTTTCGGCAAATTATCGTAAAGGGTTCGACATTTGGATCGGCACATTTAAGAATTGTCAATTTTTATAATAGCAGAAGCTTTTTTTTTTCAGCAATAAGCAGTCGCTGTGACTATCATATATTTGCAAAAGGTGGACTAGGTAAAGTAAAACAAAAATGCTCTTAGTTTATCTTGGATTGCGCCTCAAAACATTCCAGAGTTCGTCATCCTCTAACAATATTCCCTCATTTGAAACATCGTTTAAAATTGCGTCCCAAACACCAAATCATGCACTAAACTTTGTTGAACTCTCTTGATGCTCCTTTCAGACGATTAACATGCTCGTATATTACTATATTACTTGGCAGTTTTTTGAGCCACAACAACGCTGTAGAAGTGAGGTAAACTTGGAACTGTTCCGTAGTGATTTGTGAGTAGTAGCGCTTATTGCTGAGATTTGCGCCTTGTTTCCAACCCAATTTCCTGCATGCATGTAATTGATAACATCGAATCAGTGAGTTTTGAGGTTAGTTTATTTGGAAGCAACAGATACTTTACGTGGTCGTTGAAATTGACCTCAACGAACCATCAAGCTTTGATTGATGATGCCTAGGTAAGCACTGCATTTGTTGGTGGCGACTTAAACAGCTGGCTTAGAGTCATGTATTACAATAAGCTACAAGCCATTCGGTGATGATGAAATCGTCACCGATTCACTTATATTCGAAGCAAACTGCTAGACAAATCTCCTAGACTATCGTCTTACCACGCAAGTTAATCGGTTATTGCGCTTTCTTCGATGTGCTCATAATTAAATTGTAGCCAATTTTCAATGTTTTGATTGTCGTACTTTGTCCTCTCATTAGATCTTCGATAAATTTAAGAAGTTTAGTATGTCACTTAGCGAAGGAAATAAAAAAAATTGGTGCAGTACATAACCGGCGTTTGTAAGTGAGAACTTGCCTTAGCTGAGTTTGTGTTGCTCGTCAGGAGTGTTGAAATACACGATTTTATTTTTCGTCGTAAATTCAAAAAGAAAACGATGAACCTACTCGCCATACACAAAAACATGACAGATATTCATTGGAAATACGCCTTAGGGATGACATTGAAAATAAAGCAAAAAAGCTTTCCGTCGAAAGCAGATATATTATCGCCCCTTGTTAGCAATATGCATCATCTTGCTCTAAATGTCGCCATATGTGATGATAGTCAACTGAGTGGTTCTCGTCGCAAAGCGGAATGCTAAGTTTGTTCGATGATAGATGTGAAATTGCGATTTGCATCGAATGAGACCTATAAGCGTTCTTCGCGGATTCATCCTTCACACTGCGCTTGCGTCGTCCCAACCTTCACACTATACCCTGCCCTCAAGTATTGAACACTACGATGTTTGATGTCTATTCTCCCGGGTTGTCGCGTTAAGGGCATTTTGCTTTTTCGCTTTTGCCATTCTTTTCCGCTGTCTACTACGCTGTCTTCTTTTTCATGTTGGCAGGCTTTCCAGTCTTTTCCTATCTGGAGGCGTTAAATTTGAAACAATCGAACTCGGCAGTCGGTTTTGTTCAGAGACGAAAAGTGAGCAGTTCACGATTAATAAAAAGTATAAGTGCTCCTGATTATGAGCTAATGGCCTCACAAACTGCTTCGAACTTGTTATTGTTTGATGTGAGCTGTCTAAAGCTCCATTCTTTTTGCTGGTTTATGGTTGCTATATTTGTTTACTTCTCATAGTGTTTTATAGCAGACAGTGATCAGAATAAGCCTAATTCGCCAATGTTGTGAGCGTGGTGTGTGGATAAATTGCAAGAGGGGCAAGCGGTAAATGGTGTAGTTAATAGTAAGCGCAGCGGCGTCATCCTTATGTTCTGTGTGTTGTACTTCGTAAATGGCGCAAGTTATGAATCAAAGCTTCCATGCCCGAAATGGCGAGCCAAACAGCGCGGTTGCCGCTGGCAACATCGTAATTGCATCGGAGAACCTTCAAGGCCCTCTTCCCAACCATGACCGCAATAAGCAAGCAGGGATCGGGCTGATTTTCGCTGAGGCGGCTTTATTTCGCCCTCTTCACATGCTTCTTTATGCGTATGCCCGCACACATTTTAATCGTCAAACGATGTTGTGCCGATTTAACGGCCGCAGTTCAGTGTTCACCTTTTCAAAGGCGTGACGCTGCATTTCAGTTTGTTACATGGTGTGAAGACCAGCTGCAATGCTGTCCTCGTCCCGCATTAAGGTTTTTTTCGTATTATCCTCGCTCTAAGTTCTGTTACCTTCAGTACTTTGCTCCCTTATTCACAAGAACTAATACAATCGACTATCTCTACTCCTGTTTGGTGCACACTCTTATAATTTCGTCCTGTTAATCAAGTGAGATGTTTCTTTCATTTCCTTCAATTGTGACTCCTCGTAACAAATCAAAAAGTACGATAAAGGTAATTACAAATATTCACTAAGTAAGCGACGTCGAATTGATACCATATGGTCAGTACATTCACTTCACTTCTTGGCTATTTGCTTCGTTCATGGTGCATTAGGATTACACTAACACGTTATAATTTTATAATATGTCTATCTGCTCGGATTTTTCAATTTTTTGTTTGTGCTAGTACGATCACTTTCTCTCCAAATCAATTGAAAAATAGGCCTCTGCATATGAACAGAGCAGTTATTCAATTGTTTTGCATTCGAATTTCTTTTACAACTATAGTGTTACGGTATTTGTTTATAGAAATATGGCATTTTATTGTAACAGCGTTTAAAATATTCACACAAGATCCACGTTGTGAATCTTATGAGTTTATAACCACATATACTCAGAGGTGAACGCTGGATTCTTTTCTTCAGCGAAGTTGAGCAACAACTCATCCGATCAGTGAAGTTTCTTGGTGCAGATAATGCTTTAATGCGTCTAACTTGAAGTGCTTTTTCATATATACTTCTCTCCTAATTTCTTGTTGATGAGCGCATGTGACATCTTGTCAGTGGTGGCAATGAATATTTCGATCGAGGGCAACCAATTGTGCCAGGGACGTCATTCAAGCACGCTTTCGGCAGTCGCCATACAGCACCCTCGATAGAACGTCTGAAGCGAACAGTTGGCGTCTTTTACTTCATTTGTGGTCACTGCCGTTGCGCATGTACAGCCAATGTGCTAAATCTGCAGATTGCTAAATGCACTCTTGGGATATATTTAATGAAAAGTTTCAGAGGAATTTGATAAAGTGCTTCCAGTTATCTATCTCACTGTTCGATAAGCATGATTAGTTAAAGGCTTTCGAATGCGAAACAGGCAAATTTACGCCACACATCATTGGGTTCAATAAATGTGCACTGAATGGACTAACAACTTTTGTGCGTCTGATTCACTACAAAGTCGTTTATTGCAATGAAGTGAAAGATTTTGAGATGCCGAAATTTGCGTTCATTCGCATCAAAATTAATTGTGCTGCGTATCCTATAAAAAAGGAATTCACTTGAAATCAGCGACATTTATATTTTCCTTCAGCCACAGTTCTACTTATTTTTATACTAACCAACAGTGGGGTCATTTTCGATGCTTCTTCACAATTACTTCCACATGATCTCTTCGTATTCATTGCGTCTACGAAGTAAACGTGCTTAGTTCGAGTTATGATGCCATACCCTCTAGCTTCTCTTTCAATTCGACGAGCACAACTCATGCCAAATGAGCACATTGGATTCCGATTAGTTCGGCCGCTTCATTGTTCCTTCCTTACCTTGCTGTGCATTACAAGTCGCCCCTCCATCTCCACGGTTTTTGCGAATTGCACCCTCATCTTAGTGTACTTAGTGCAGTGCACATCCCATCATTATATGAGTGTGTGGACATGTCTGTCCGTGTCTGTGTGTTTTTATATTCGTCTGCGTGTATGTGTAGATATGTTACGCTTGCGCCTGTTCCCGCTGTATATTGCATCTCTACGTATGTTTTTGTGTGCGTATATCCATGTGTGTCTTTGTGCTCGTGTCTTTCTCTATCGTTTTGCGCTTGTGCCCCTCAACGAGGAAAAGCTCCCTGGAGCGCGCCTAATTTAATGTGAAATTTCCCACTGCAAGTAATTGCGCTCTACAACAACAAGTTAACGCTTATTTGAAGAATGAAAAAGCAGCATCTATTAATTATTTAGCACTCGGCACACACAAGCTGCTCCACACATCGCACATACGCAGATTCACTCATTTTTCTGTTTGCCTATTCTCGTTCTTTTACACATATTCTTTCACTTCTGTGTCCAAACTACTATTAAGCATTCGACGCTTATGAGCTCAATCTCAATTTTAGACTCCATTCGCTACTTTTATACTCATAAATATTTATTCAGTCATATTCATCGTTTAAATGAATGCCTAAAATGAGATAATATATCTGAAATGTACAGCGAATGAGGTTACTACTATGTGGACCATCGTAAGCAATTTCCACCGTAGCTGATTCATTATGTGTGCGATCGTTGCTGTTTTCCTCTATACGATCTAAGTACAAGTAACGTTTCAACATATTTTGCCAAATTATCTTCCTAATGGTAAGTTGAAGTGAAGAATAGCGTGCGTGAAATTCAGTTTCAAACTTTGAGGTTAAACCATATCTGTATTTCAAATTGTAACTTACATTATAATCAAAATCTTCGAGCAAACCAGCCAATTTCAAACTGTAACCTGAGTCTGAAAAATCGCTTTATGATCATCTACCTTACTGCTTCGACTAATCACCAGCAACAACAGTCGCCTTCCGCTGATGATTTCGAGGAGCAGGAATGCATGTAATGCCGCTCTCCTTCCATGGTTTTGAGCGCACCTACTATCACTCATGTTCACCGGATTGTTTGAGATGTTGATCGCTTATGGCTATTCATCCGTTATTCAGACAGCAGTCCTCATATTTGCCAATTTTCTGTTGCCTTTTGATGGTGGTTTCCTTTATTCTGCACTGATGTGTTGTTTAAAAAGATCCTCATCAAACAGAACAAATAAATCAGGGGACGGGCGATTTCTTGTGGACGTCTCAGCGAATGCTTCAATAACAATTACTTGCACTTGAAAAGGATAACAACCAAATCCGATTCAAATACCTTGATGAGAGCGAAGAAGCGTGTGCCTTCCGCGTGGAAGATTTGTACTGTAGTCTATCCCGAACACGTCGAATACCTACGGTAGGTTCATGATTTAAGAAAGGAAAAGAGAAAAAAACAGCTACAGCAGAAGCCAAGCACGTGATGACGACCATCTTACCTTTCGAAAAAGTTGAATGTGTTGTTCTCATTTCATCGTTTCGAGGCACCGAAATAAAATAAAGGCAGACAGTAATCATAAACGGAGTATATTCTCTCTTACAGTCATTTAAATATCACCAAAGCAGTTTTAAATAAAAAACAGGGAATTAGTGAGGAAAAGTTAATAAAATGAAAAGACCGTGAATACATTTAGGTCCTGCGATTTCACTGTCCCATTTCTTGCTCATTCTTTCCTCTTCATCGATTTTAATGTCAAAAGCTTTGCACTGAAGAACTGAATGTTAGCAGTCGAAGTTGCATGATTTAAACCAGAGCTATTCACATTTTTGAAGTTCTGTAATGGAGGAGCTGCAAATTTGCGGGTCCTAAACGTCCGGGATTCTTGGACCTTGGCGTTCCCCGTAAGGTCGGCCATCTCCAATCTCCGGAGAATCGTGAATTTCAGAGATCCGCTAATCGCATCTCCGCATTTTGCAGCAACAAATGAAAATGTGTGCTGTTAAATAAGATGTCGGCTTACTGATTGCCTCAACAAACGGAGGTGACGAGAAGTCGGAATGATTACCACTTACTCTCGGTTCTAAAGTGTATACGACCCGAATCCGGCGACCCGAAGTCAAACCTGGTAACTCATTACATATAAAAGCTACGATGGAATTTTAGACCTTTACCTGAAAATTGTAATATGGATGACAGCATCGACGAGGTGGGAAGAAAGGAGGACACTGGGGGGAGAAGTGGAACTTGGGATGAGGCCGATCGCTTGATATGGTCCAACTTCCGCTGCATATGATCACTGGTGATGGTCTCTGTGCTGGAAATGTCTCTAAGCGCTAAGTGTGTGTGAAAAGCGGTTTGCCCACGCATAATATATGAATAGAGAGGCGGTGTTTAAGTGGGCACCGAATTGATTGTAAGTCTCGTTGCAGGCCCAACCAGCCATGCCGTGTGCGCAGCCGCGATGTGTGTTAGCTGCCAGCGGACATACTAACTTTGCGTGTTAGTCCTCATCCAAAATGCCGCTTCATCCCTTACGCATCGATCTCACGCTAACGCACCCTTCTCAACACCACCTCCCGACATGTCTACGGAGCGTGGCGTTCTTAAGAGCTGCTTGTTTGCCTTACACTGAATTCAGAAAGCAAAGCAGCATGCTCATGCTTTCCTGCTGAGTGATGCTGTTTTCTGGATGCCACCCATACTTCCCGAGCAATGTCCTCAGGTGTTATTTCTAATGACCTTCTCATTGTTGCACAATACATTAAAGAGCGATTACGAATGTTTTACCTCATCGCTCTGTGACACATTATCGTTGTGTGAGCATTTGTCTCGAGGGTTGAGGTCAACAAGTTGGCTGAGATACTTTCCGCAGTGAGACTGTAGAGGGCGATTGATGGTGTAGTGACGTTGATACTTAAGCATATGCGCCTATGATTTGTTCGGATTGCCATACAAAGGTGTAGCTGTTCATCCGTCACACCGTTTCAGCTAATCCAGAACGGAAGCAGAAGCAAAGGCATAGGAGAGGCAAAAGGGCCGCTCTCCACGCGGCTGCACCAAACGATGATCAGAAGGGCGATTGCAAAGCTGAGGAAATGCACCAGTTGGTCTCTTATGCGTGTAAGCGTCTTAATCACTGATCTCTCATTGGCTGACTGTGGAGCTTGAGTGCGGCCGACATTGATGGACGAGCAATTCAAAGAGATTGAAGGACTCCTTGAAGATGCGCAACCCGTTGAACCACGTTCCTTCAAAAAAGTTAGTTGATACTTGGGTACTTTCTTCCTCCCTTCCATCCTACTGGCCGCCTTCATGCAGTAAGGCTGCAGAGTAGAAAAGAGGGACAGAAGGAGGGAAAGATTAGAAGGATACTGATTTATATCGTATTTTGTTTGACGACACCGTTCATTTTGATGTGTGATAATGTTATAGTTGTAATTAGCAGGTGCTGCGTAGGCTTCTTCTTAAGGGCCTCAACACTTCACGACGCAAAAGAAAGGCGATTATCCGTAAAGGCTAAAGGAAGCATATCCTTTGATTATCCGTAAAAAGAAATTCCATTCCATAATTGGTGCAACGCATCGAGGAGCAAAAATTATGCACTGAATACTGTGTGCATTTGTAATTTTGAAAGTTCATGATTTTTTGAGGCGGAATCTCTAAATACGGCTGCGAAAACTTTTGGATGTAACGTCGAAAAGATTTATTTTCATTTTGTTGGAAGAATTTTTTCGGCATGATCACTTCAGTTTAGTTGATAAGAACGAGCAGATATTTCCACTTGTCTTTAGTGTTCTTCGCGCTTTCTTTGTACTTACTGTACTTCTTTTATGTTGCCAAAGTTGTTTTTGTATATATTTTAATGAATGATGGCAATGCCTAACAATTGTTGCCTATTTGCGAGAACTTTAATGAGTGGTAATGATTTAGTCGACTGTCTCATCATGAACCCTTACATATGTCAGGCACTGACTTCAGGCTTGAGCATCTAATCATTTGCTGTCACTGATCATGAAACAGGACCATTGGTAGCGGGGTAAATGATACTATTCATTTATTACAGTGGGCACCCGTTTGCTTCATCTTCAGAGGATTAGTTTCTTATAGCAGGATTGTTGCAGTACGCAAAGCTCATCCTCCCACATGTGGCACTTGTTGCCGTTGTTTGCTTATACGCGGTTGTTGGTGCGTGGATCTTCTACAGCCTCGAGTCGCCCCATGAAGACCGCGTGAGTGCGATTAATATTGTTATCGTTGATTAAAATGAATAGGTGATTGATTTGAATAGTCATCGAATCTGAGGGAAATGGACAGTATATGATACTTTTTATTCAACCTATCTGCCGAGATGAACGTTTGTTATGTGCACTTATAGATTTGAAAAAGAATAACGTCGAATTCTGCTTTCTTTAGCCAGCCATCGTTTCAGATCTCTTTCACTTTAACCCTGCCAATTCAGAATGGCCAAGTGGTGGCGCTTCTATCGCCTCTTTTAGTTTCCATGCATCTAATTCACTCACTGCATATGAAAATTTCCCAATGTTTAGTTTTAAAAGAAAATGAAGTTTAAATAAAACACTGCAACCAGGTAGGTTTCTCTCCATCGGTGTGTTGTATAATAATAGTGGTGATGATAAAGATCAGCACAATATTGGTATGATAACTGATCTTTCGCCAGCAACATCAATGTTCGTGTTTGCAGGTTACAATAGGAAGTTATAGCGCTATTCTCTCTTGTCTCTTTGCCAATCTGAATTATTAAGTAGCGAAAAGATTGCGAACCACTGAAACACTTTGATACGAAATTTTAGAGCATTTGAATAACTAAACTTTTCTCTTCATCTCTTCATTAAATCAGAATATATATTGACCAATGTTATATCTGAGCGAATAACCGGCGTATTTTGAGAACTATAAACTTTTGCAGCTGACAAATACTTCCTTAAGTGGAAATCTTTTTCGAACATATTTCAAAGGACATCCTTTTCGGATGGCGGCAAGAGCATAGCAGAATATTACCATTTGCAGACATCAGAAACAACTGTGAGCGGGTAAACAATATTCTGTGATTGTACTAATGAAAACATGACTTTTCTACTTGCTATTGATGCATGGCTGGCTCACTGGAGCTCCTTCTCAATGACAGGAATAAAATATGAATCAACACTTTTTAGTTGAAAAGGAATGGCGTGCTAAGGATAAACGACCTGCGCAAAGAGCTAGTAAGTTCGATGTGGGAGAAGGGCCGAAGAGGAGTGATGGGTGTTTCGATGGAGCAGTGGATGACGAACACCGATCGTCGTTTGCAGAAGTTCAATGAAAACTTATACAAAGCCTTCAAAGAAGAGTATGTTAGGTGAGCGTGGGCGATTTTAATGAAAATTCAAGTTTTCGCCTTCTTCAGTGTGCCTAATATACAACAATATAAATAAAATACGCAGGTGTTGTTGCCGAGCTGCTGCTCAAACAGTTCAACCTTTCTTTAAAGCATTATGCGTCGAACTAAGATATTTGTTTGCTACATAGAGCTACTCTTAGTGCAGTTAAATCAGTGAGAAATCGATGAATGTTTTGATTGCGGTGACTGTTTGTTTTCGCTAACACAGCTTCCTGATTGCATTGCGCTTTCATTGCGCTTTGTGGATTTGCGTTGTTTTCATCAATTTTATTAGCATTTCGCACTTTTCCCGTAGTCAAAACTTCTCTTTCCGCATTACGTTCAGTCTCTTTCATTTAGCAGTCATTTTTTTCATTTCGTAGAAATTGAGCGAAATTTTTGAACCATTCAGAGTGGTTTCATAATTAGTATGTTCAAGCTTCGAACGTTCCAGATACCCCGATGTTAGAATACCAAAAAGCTCGACGGAGTCGTATGAGAGCAGTGAAGAAATACGGAGGCTTAAGAGGCACAGGTTTGCGCCTTCTTACTGACCAATCATTCGTACTGAATTCGTTTGTCATGAAAGCAAAAATGAAATAAAAGTTTTGAGGGACTTAAATTTTGACAACATTTTAATAATTAATCAAGATTTATTGAAAATTTCGGTCACTGCGTGCATAAGGCCACGTGAAAATTTACCAATCGTTGTTTTAATGAGAATTGAGGTCACTGTTTTGTCATGATAAATTCTCTACAAATATCAAGCGTCATAGCCTCTAATTGTTGGATTTTTCTAGGAAATCGAAGGCGCGATCGGAGAAAGGCGAAAAGTTGTGGACTGCTAGCAGTGCGCTTTTCTTTGCAGCAACTACAATGGCAACTATCGGCTAGTTCCCATTTTTAAAAAATGTGATAACCGTCAAAAGTCTATTTTTTCTCAATTAATGTTGTCCTTTGTAATTAGCCCTCTTAAATGCTTAGCTGGCTGCTGTAGCTATGCGGCTTGGCGATTTTTTATGTCTTAATTATATGGGAAGCTAGCTTTAGACGTGTTAAAGCATCAAAAGTGGCTGTGCCCATGAGAGCCATTTGAGGTTATATATTGCTGATGGACTAAAAAAAGAAAAAGGATAATAAGAGATTAATGAATTGTGCTCCGTCGGTTGGAATTGATGTCAGACTTGTTGAAATGAAAAGCTCGTAAAGAGAGGAAAAGAAACCAGGCATATTCGGAAACGTAAAAACAACGTGAAATGCCGTTAGCAACTGAAACAAAGTTGAGCATAATAAACGCATAAAAACGTTTCAGCACTTAAGCACTGACGTTTTTATGCTCATTATGAGTGACCTCATCAGAGCGACCTCATGATCATTACATAGGCATCATATGTCATCAAGCATTCTAACAGATATTGCAGTTTTGATACGATAGAAGCCATCGTAGTGAGGTATCCCTTTCATCAAACGCCGCAAAGAGTAGCATCGCACCTACCCTACCTTTCTTCCCCTTCCTCTAACTTTCGTTCTTTGGAGACAGAATACATGGACCATACAAAAGCCGTTGTTAGGGAGGAAAATGTTAAGTGATGCCTCATTGAGATTTCAATGAAGCGCTACTGACAGCAGTCTACGTTGTACAAATGAAATGCGAAACTGTTCAATAGCAAAAGAGCAAGACAGCAGTTGGTTGAAATAAACAGTTCGTTATGAAAGGGCTGCATAGAGTCCATGTAACGGTTGCACATCAATAATTTCTCGATGTGGAAATGCTGACATCTATGAATTGTTATGATTCTGTTTAGGATACGGAAATATAGTACCCGTCACCCCTTATGGTCGTATTGCTTGTGTTGTATTCGCATTATTTGGCGCTCCTTTGGCAATTATAACGATCGGTGATCTTGGGAAGTTCCTCTCCGAGTGCACAATATGGTTGTATAAGAAGATGAAAAAAGCTCGCAATATTCTCTCCTATCGTTTCCGCAAATGGAGGCTATGGAGAAGTAATTTTTTCATTTCTATCGTTGCCGTTTTCTTTTTAAGAGTGGTTCCACAAAAACTTCGTAAACACCGTGGACAATATTGATGAGCAATTTTATTGATAGGCGGCGTCGTGACTGAAATTGAAGAAGATATGCCTTCTGAATCGGAACAGTCAACGCTGGATTGGGACGACCTCGTTATGGATAAAACTGAAGTGCCTGTTCTGCTCGTTTTCGCTATACTTCTTGTGAGTTCATAACTTTATATAGTTATTATCTATTATTCTCAATTTTCTTCGCAGACCACTCACTGAAAAGATGCGCAATTTAAAACTCAGTAAAGCATTTGTATACGGTAACTTGAAGATATCATAGGCATTGAATAAACTTCCAACTGCTAGGCTGCTTTAAAAGTTGACGGAACGGCGTCATAGTTTGTCTTACGAGGATAGTTCTGATCCATATTTAATGATAATAAGTTGCTCTTTTCTCATGTAACGACGAAAGAAGAATGCGAAATTGCGCGCTGCTAATATGATCGTTTGAGACCCCAGATGACCCATATGTTCTTTTCGAAGTAGTTTTTATCGACCTCTCGATTCCGATAGGCTATTTCAAAGGATGACTTTCACAAAAAGCAAATTTGGTACATAATTGCGCTCCGTCGTGCATTGTTTGTGAGAGACAGTGCCGATCTTTTGCAGTTGTATATTGCCTTTGGAGGCGTCCTTTTTGCCGTCCTTGAATCGTGGACATATATGGACGCCTTTTACTACTGTAAGTATTTTGCTACGTTTTTAGTTTTCCCGGTTTATTTACTTGTTGAAGTGTGTTTTTTCTATTTTGAATGATGAAAATGCCCACCCATGTTTCATAGTCAGTTTTCTTGGCAACATTAGTTCATTCATCACTTCTTGCATGTCCCTCTCGTAGGTATGGATTCAGTTAGTTTCCGTTTTTTTTTTTTTGATGAAAATTATCATTTTTTTAAAGCGATACATGGTTCGATTTCATTATAACAGGAAAGTCATTGAAAGCAACAAAAAAATATAATCTTCAGATGAAACTTTGAAGCATGGGGATATTTGAAAAGTTTACTGATTTTTGCAGTTTGTTTCTAACTAAACGGTGGTTGATTTTGATGCTGCATTTGTGGCTGCTATAGATTGACAGCTAGGAGTGCAGCTTTTTTTTGTGAGCAATTGACCCGTATAAATATTTATTAACGTCTTTATCGTCATAAATATTTGTTGAAGGAAATTCTCTTTGCAAAAATTTTATATAATATGAAATCAATTTATGAGTATTTTTTGTTTGTGGTGCACGGATGAAAACTGAAACACATTCACTACTTAATTCATAACCCCATATATCGGGAGATCGTTTAACAACTAAACGATATGCATAAAAAGGCAAATTTAACAGCATCACAACTAAACCGTGCATTCAATTTCTAGTCTATGTTAGGTGCGAGAAGCAGTTCAAAAAGAGTGTCATTTATATGCTGTGATAAAGTTTGCACTGGATTTATAATCTCTACAGGTTTCGTTTCGTTAACGACGATTGGTTTCGGTGATCTCGTGCCTGAGAGACATGAGTAAGTGCCTTTTGAATTATTGTCTTTACAAATGTTACTAAACTGTTCGGAAAAGAGCGGTTCTCGTAAAAGTCGCATAAAAACTCACTAATATCTTCTTGTATGGGGTAGAGAATCATTACTGCACCTGTTCTTTATAAAATGCTAATATACCTTTTCATACATAGACTCTGAAAGAGACACCTGTTTCCTCATTTGGTAAAATGCATTTCATAGTCTCGAAAACTACAGAAATCCTCAGGAAGAGCTCAAAAACAGTCGCATTGAACGCCGCAGCTGTTGTTAGAGATCAGTTATACTTCAAAGCAAACGGACCACACATTTAGGAGTTTGCCGTTTCGCTTTCAGCAGAATGCTGGTAGTCATTCCAGCTATGGTATTCTTTCATGGATACTTAATTTCCGTCAAAAAAATTTCATTTATCAAGTCCAACTCAGAAATTGCTGAAATTTGAATAAATAAAGTTGGGTACCTGAGGTTTCCAGCATGTTATTTCCTCGTGAATGCGTATAAAACAAGCGTCTATGTGTGACTAAGCCACTTCACGTAACAAAGCAACTGCACCAAACAGAGCGTTTTATGCATTAATAAAAGGGTGTCTATGGCAAAAAAAAGACTTCAACGAATTGGAGTGTAATTAAAAAATTGCAGGTACATTATACTCATGCTGATATACCTTGGAGTCGGTCTCGCCGTGACAACAATGTGCATCGACTTAGTGGGTATTCAGTATATACAGAAAATTCACTACTTTGGTCGCAAATTCCGCGGGACGGATCTTCTTCATTTGCTCAAACGAAAGCGTATGATCGAGCGCCGTTTGGCTATGGGCCAAGGCGACGAAATACTTCAATTATACCTGCAGCAATTGCAGGATGAAAGGTAAACTTCCCAGAGAGAAGCTTTAGAAGGAAGTTCTTCCCAAATTTTCTATTCAAATTTATAGTACACCAGCGAACATTTTTCTACACTTTGATTGATTCTGTTAGGCTGTATCGCACTCTTCTAATTTGATTCAAACTGACATATAAGAGAACTAACAGATAACCGAGATCGCTCACGGAACCCAATAAATGTTCGATATTTCTGCATAACTTTTTTTATGAGATTTCACTTGGAACACTGTTGTGTTCCAAGTGTTCCTTCATCCGTTTTTTTAAGCGAAATATTTTTGAATATTCTTTGTACGCACAAATTTTATAAGATACCTGCCTTGAAATACGTCCAACTTTTGTTTTATTCCCCTAGAATTTGACGTGTGATTAACGGATGTACTGTTTTTAAGATCGGGGCCACCAATTCACATAGCACAACCTCAGTGGAACCACAAAGAGGAGCAAATTGTTGTTCCATTTGATGCCAACGATAATGACCTAGCGTAAGTTCCTTCTAAGTACAACATATTTTGTGTCCTAAAATGTAGCCTCACAGAGCGATGTGTAACAGAATGAAGGTAACACGAGAGAATTTGAAAGAAATTTATGATTAGTGAGTTGTTAGCACATTATTTATTCATCCTGCTATATTATCGTGAAGACATTTCTAGTAAAATGCGAATCACGCGAAGAGATATAGTAAGCAGTTGGTAACGTACTGCTTCGTATGACAGGTGAACGTATTATGTTGTATATGTCTTCATCCCGACGATTAACGTGAAACTAGATATGAGGATTGGAAGAGGCGACATGTTTGACATTGAATAATGACTCTAATATGTAAACTTTTATACCGAATATAGCGAAAATGTGATTTTTTGACATCTTTCTTTATTGAGTCGGTAATATCGAGTCGAGAACACTTTTGTTGAGAGGGTGCACAGAACGATGCCTGAATTTTGCGTAATTTTACATGCAATGCAAAAGTGTTCCAATGCAGATGGCAAGCCGATGAAACAGTTGTCGATAGTGCATATCCGTTCGATCTATGTCAAGCAGAAAAATTGCCTACTCCAACTGTGCTTTCAGTGAAGAGGTAGCATATTTCTCTCTTTCTCCCGCAATAATTTGCTCTATATACTAGCCTAGCAATATAAATTACGAACTGCAATGAGATGGTAATATGCTCAACAATGGGTTATGTGAATACCAGAAAACCTATGAAAAAAAATGCAGTCTCTTGAAGGACGTTTGTTTGCCTGGCGATGTGCTGTTGGTTAATACTGATAACTCTGTATCAGCCAACATTTAATGATAAAATTCGAGCAAACAGTTTTCATCTGTGCCTTTTTCAAGTAGTGATTCAACAGTGGATAGTACTATATCACTAATGTCCTTATCGCAAAAGCCTGACATCGTGGCAACGAATATTCCTTGTGTCTCTAGGTAAGATGGCGGTCAAGCAGCTTCAGTGCCGAAGAACGATCTTTTGAGATCACCATTAAGTGAGAAACATCAAGAAGCATTCATGAATGTACTTCCTCGAACTTAGGGTGTGTATAGCTCATTCTTTCTGAGGAAAAATAAGCAACTTTTGTGGTTCTTTGATTAACTCCCACCGTAGGACTGATTGCCAAACGTAGTAGGTTTCTTTGAAGAATTCGCTGTATAATCGTCTTTGAATAGGAGATATTAAGTGTAGTCGATTTCCACCATCACCCTCCTTTCTTTTTCTTCCTCTCCTTCATCTTCAACGCGCTATTACTGATGCATTCTCTGTGGCTTTGCTTTACCCCTAACTCATGTCTTTTGTTCAGTCTTTTTTCAAGGATGTGGTTTGCTGATAATAAAGGCTGGAATAAGCTCGCTGACCACTCTTTGCAGACTAAACTGTGAAAAATTGGCGTTTTTTCGTGGAGGTCTCCACCATCAACGGTACACCTAGCGTTTGGAGTTTTATTTGCAGCAACTGCATAGGGTCGTGTGTTAAAAAGACCACCGAAAAACGTGTCGTCTTCTCTTACAGTCTAGAACTATTAGTTCTGTGCGGATGTTACGTTTCGCTTAAAGCATCTTTCTTCCCATGGAGCTTTTTTTAGCATGGAGCGGGTGAGAACTCCGAGCTTGTACAGCAATTCAACGGCTTCTGCGAGATCGATGTAAGTTGTTGTTATGATATGAAGAAGCGGAAACTTCATCTTGGACATTTCACAAAGTCTCTAGGTACATTCGGCAAGGAATATTATATAATGTGATCAAGTTCGAAACTTTGCAATTAGATTGAGAATCCAACGAGGTGAGTGAATTTTCCCACAAATGAACAGTTCTGCGCGACGTAACCAGCGCTGAAATAGCATGAATTTTGCAGTTAGTTTTTACTGAATAGCTGATGCGAAGAAATCGTCGAAGAGTCATAAGTGAGTTTTCGTTGTTTCAGAATGTATTATCGTCAACAATACAAGACCAGCTCGTGGACTGAATCAGGCCCAAGTGTGGTGAGTGTAATCATTTCTCCTGTTGAAAACTCTAGAATGCTTCATCTTAAATCTCTCCGATGTTTGTTGAATTTCACCTATCAATTTCTTGAATCAACTTTATATTAGCGCATAATGGCAAATTACGCACCTTAAAATATTGCAGAATTTCGTTGAATAAGGCATCAATTCATTAATGCTAATAGCCCACCTTATGATGATTCGGATGGCTTTACGTTACTGCAATTCGCTTGTTTGCACTTTCACCTACAAAATTATATATTCGTAGCTCAACTGATTAGTGAATTTTGTTTAGCGGACGGATAGACGGATATCGAACAGCGCTCAACAGCGTATTCAAACATGCTTACATCAAATTCTAACAAAGATGTTACTTTTCTCGAACGCTTGCAAAAATAATTTAGTTTGATGGTGCGGATACTAGGAGTTTTTTTGTCCTCTTTTAAGCAAAAACTTCTCAGTAGAAATATGGACACACAGCCTCATAAATGGTGCATTGTACAGGTTTAACTGACGTTGGGTTTATTTTAAGAGGCGTCCGTGCACTGCTCTCTATCAACCGAGCAATCGGTGTATGAGCGTAGAGCAATGTATGACAACTATCGCTCACCAGTACCATCGTTAATGTCGTTCGAATTCGAGTTTCCAATTCCATCTCCTGATCTTCACGTTATCGGTATAACTATTAATATTTCTTTGAGAAATTTATCATAATTGGGAAACATTCCCATGGAGTAGATTAAATCACATCGTGAGAGGAAATGCGACTAATTTATCATTATTTTTCAATAATATTGTATAGTCGATGATTGAGAGTTCCTTATATAACATTGTTGTCGATAAATATCAGTACCAAAAACAGGAAAATTAAGGGCAATGTTGACATTGAAAGAAAAAGTCACACACTTTGCTGGTACCTTCGTGAGTGAATGTATCGCATTTTGATGTTGAAATGTGCGCAATGTTTTTGTCCTCTTTACATGTCTTAGGCACTAATCCAAAATTTACTCCCATTAAATTCACATCGTACTTTCATATTTGCAACTACTTCATTGGGAAATGACATCCGTTACGTAAGTTGATGAGAAGCAGTACCCGAATTTTAACTAATTGTATGGCTGATATTTGCCGCATTGAATGGAAGCGTCAAGCGAATTCGCTAAACAAAAGTATTCAGGAAGATTGTGAAGCATTGAGAGCCTGAGGAATTACCACTTTCTCAATGCTAGGCTTCTAGAACACGTGCATCAAGCACAAAGGGCTTTCAGTTTCATGATTGTGTTCAACAGTCTCGATAAGGAACTTCCAGCTGTATTAAATTGGAGGAAATGTTTTGAGAGACTGTTCTAGGAAAATGCTCGACTGCTCGAAAACTGCTGCAGTTTAATGAGTTCATTTTTTAGTAACTGCGTTATCTTTCCGAGCACTTCGACGCTAAAAACGCCACTTATGGTGTGATGAAAGGAAGAAAAAATTCCTCGCTGATTATGCTTTTTTTTTCAGCCGAGTACGCAAGGCACTCACGTCGCGTGCAAAGCTGTCCGTCGAACATTGATGTGCCATCACGATCGCCTCTTGTGTCTCTGACAAGCAGTGTAAGGAAATGGTGGAAGCGTCGCAACTCATTGCGGAATGCAGAATGTCGTGGCGCTGAGGCTGCCATTTCGGCACGATCAGCGAATGTTTGCACGATGAAAGCGAACTGCTTCCATATTTCGGAACCTTTCATGCTGTCGAAGCTTGCTGCCCAGTGTGACCTGCTTGAACGCATGCCCAGCACGTCGCTACTATGCTTTGATATGCCACCAGTTGCTGAAGCTAGAGTGGAATGTGCCCTCGCCAACGAGAGCACAACCTGCTTCTTGCCAAGCGCAAATGTTGCTGCCTATTGTGCCCCCAGTGTTTTCCAGCATATTCCCCGCTTGAATTTGTTGCCGCTTTCAACAGGCTCATGTGCACGCTCGCTAAGCCCTAAATTCCAATATGCACGACCAGCTGCTACAGCTACCGCTGAATCAAACGTATCGCCGCACTCACGTACGCTATTCGCGATTACGGAAGAGTGTCACAGTGGAGCCACCGCAAAATCTTTACGAAGGCCAAGTGCCCACCCAATCCTAAAGCGTAAGAAGAAGGAACGTCATGCGCGTCGTCAGGATCCGTTATCAACGATAGAGTGGTTAAATGTTTCGCCTAGAGCGCAGTTAATGGAAACGATTAAGAATGACTTGCCGACGCTGTTCGAGTGCGTACGCAGCAAAGATCAATCGCATGCATCCAGAAATTCCTCCTCTGTTGTGCTTGTTTCTCCAAGAAATGTAAGCGCCGTCTCATGTGGTTGTTCGTTTTCTGTTGACAAAAGCGCTGGCCATGTTGCTGGGAGCAAGTAGCATTCTTCCGGTGGGAGATTTTTGCGTATTTGAAGTTTCCTAAGTCGTCTACATTTTAGGTTCTGAAAAACTACTGCAGACAATAACTGAGACTTTAACTTCGGAGCAACTGGGATGTCTTGTGTAGTAGTTGCCTTTCTGCAAGTGTCAGTGCTGTTGCCTTTGATCCTTTTACAAACCTATTCATACAAATGGCGATTTATTCGCAAAGTAACTAACTTATACGAGAATATAGTGATGTGCACAAAGGCATAGTGGGAGCAGTTAATTGGAAACGGAAAGCAGCAGAAAAACATAAGAACGCTGAGGACAAATCGGAAACAAAGTATGCATATGTATGTAAATGCATATGTATGTAAATGCATATGTATGTAAATATATATATATATATATATATATATATATATATATATATATATATATATATATATATATATATATATATATAATGAAAAAAATTTACATGAAGTAAGCATATTTTAAAAAACAGTGATGTAAGGAGAGCGGGAAGATGAGCCGCGTAAGTGCAAAAACCTATGGTACTGACACTTGCAGATGTTTATCATAACTAAAGCGTTTCGTTACATAAAATGCCAAATGTCCATCCAACCACTGTCAAATTGTGCTGGTCGCAGTGTTGGCTATGAAACTTTGCATGTGAGTCTCTGCCATAGGGAAACAGATGAATGGGCGGAAACGCACAGATCCGCAATCTAGAAAAAAACCTCCGTTTTCACGCTAACATTTTGCATTCCAAATTACCACACGTCCTCTCCAATACTTGCAAGAAAAGTTGCTATCTCAGTTATACTGGATTTTAGCAATGTGGTTACTGGATATGGAGTGGTGCCATTGCTGCGTACAAAGGAACGTAGCAAAACAGTTTGCGCAGTTATCGTTAGATGATGTGTGTTTGTGTTGTGGCTTTTCTAACAGTCAATATAAGCGGCTGGTTTCATTTCTATGTTCGAATGTCGCTAAGATTAAGGAGCTACATGTGAATGTCTTTGCTTGAGATTGTGTATGCGGGTCGTTGATGTGACCCTTCGTGCGAGCATGCCTCTGAGGAGCATGTGGCCTTCACGTCGATCTCCGAGTTTGCTGTCCTAGAGCATGCGCATCATTTTGCATAGCTTATCTGTGTTGTGATTGAAGTTTTGCTCATTTGAGGAAGCAGTAGGAACAGCGCCTTACAGTTTGCAATCACAGAGGATCTTCAACGTAACCCTGACATTTAGCCTATTTGTGACCTCTTGTTAAGAAACGCTCTTTTGCCACAGCATCTATCATATCACCTTAAATGACACATGGAAGTTTATTTTCTTTAATATTATATTCATAGTCCACTTAAGAAGCACTCAAAATTGTGATTGTTAGAATAGCGGAGTGACGGAAATCGCAGTGTAGCTCTAACTTGTCCTTTGTTTCAGCCGGTTGGCCTTGCGTGCATGGAAGAGTGGGACTCATACATCAAAATGCTTGATGAATACTGCAAACCTTATGTCAGGTGGGAATTTTCTCCCATTTAGCATCTTTCTTAATCGTAGACATTATGGTCATGATTGCATACCTTATGGCAGTCTCCTCCGATAGATTTTCTATTTTGCAAACAAAACTATTGACACTCGCGTATTACTGAAGGGATGCGCTTCAAACCCAGTTTTTGAAAATTTACTATAGTGTGCCAAAAGTGAATGCTCATTTCTTTCGACGTAACATCCAATTTTACTGGTCGTCGTCTGATTACGATTGTTTAAGCGATTCTGCATAGGTTTTGCTAGAGATGTTTGATGACTATTTTCACTAGAAACGGTGCTGCCGTGTTGCTTTCTCCTTCTAGGAGGCGGAGGAGCTCACTCACTGAGAAAGTGCCTTTTAATGTCATCAGGAAATAAAGCAGTCAACAAAATGAGCATCCCAAAAATTCATCAAGGACGTATGCAGACAGCATTAAGGTTGTGAACGGAATCTTCGGCCATGGTCAGCTGAATAAAGATGAAAATTTAAGTGTTGAGTTTTGCAGGGTGAACCCGCCTTCAAAACCACCTTCGCCTGCAGTGCTTTCTCCACCCGAGCTCCCTGGGGTTATTGCTGTGATCCCCGAACCGAAGCCGGAAATCGAGGCAGAAGAAGCGTTCGTTGAAGAAGAAGAGGATGCTGTGAGGTTAGTTCTACACTCTTACTTAAAAGCGCGCATGCAATGAGTTAAATGGAGTTGATATTTTCTGTTTTTTGCAATGCAAAACTTTTTTGTGTATTCTCATTTTTGCATAACATCGTGTGCAGGATATAGTTTAATAGATGCTATCGAGTTTGTAGTTTATGAAAAAATGATGAGCTCAGTTTTTATCGCCGTGATTTTTGCAATACCCGATTTTCCTTTGCGGAGGAGAAGGGAGAGGGGGCTGCTATTTGCACCACAGCTCTTTGGCACTCTTTGCACGCCGCGTGGTTTCGGCTATGACTTACTTCAGCCGCAGTTTTTACTCCCCACACACCACGCTCCGTTTAATAACGACAGTTAAAAGCTCAATACCACCACTCCGTTCTGTTGAACCACGCCGCCATGCGATGCTGAATATCGAGGGGTAAAACTCATGGCTGTGACATATCACTGCCTTTTTTGTTATCTTGTAGAGGTGAGCCAGTAGTAAATTTCGAAGTATGTTAAAGTAATCGTAAAGTTTCTTCTCTGAGATTTAGCCGAATACTATGATATATCAGATTTATGAGTTACAGAAGGCAGGAACTGTTGGACATATCAAAACGGAGAAGCTATTGCATTTGCACAGCCGATTTTCGCATTGATGGCTCACTTTAATATAATGTATTCGAGGGAGGATTTTTGCAACGATTCACTCACCTAGTCCGGAATATGAGAATGCATGCATGAGCATTGTGTTTGCACTTGAAGAGTTGTGGTTCGCTTCTTTTATCAGATGCAACTGCCTTCACGATGCGAGACTGCTAAATAACTCTATAATCTGTCAAGTTTATTTAACGAACTTGATTGGACACAGTTTGCAGTGAGATGCACTTCACAAATCTTTTGCACAATTGCTAAATTCGTTGTTCTCTTGCTACGCATATTGCTTCGACATTCCGGTGAGATAATAAGTCTGATGCATATTGTTTTGTGGAAGATAGTTTGGAGGTGATACTGCATCATTTTATTCCTCTAGAATCGGGCAGCTCATAAGTGCATAATGCTGGCCGACATAACATTATTTTGATGCCAATTCTGTCACTTTTCCTTTCTTGCTGAGGTTTTTTTCTTCATGGTTTCTTCGGAACTATCCTTTATTTATGCACCCTCCTCAAAAAAAGAATTTATATTTGCAGGACCCTCATATGATAGATAAACTTGTACATAAGCTGCACTATTAAACACTCCCTTAAAATGGCGCAACGCGTATGCCTGTTTAATCTCGATTTTGGACGTTTGTGATGGGCGAAAAGAAGCGCAAAAAATCTGTGGAAAGGAGAGATGGGGAAGGAGATAAGGAGTGAAGACTGTGTTGCCGATTATCTGAGCGTCGATTATCACGATCGTCGAGAACGTCGGAGTTGAGTCCCGAATACTTGCCACTTAACATTACTTGCAATACAACGCAGCGATAGAGTTATTGCGGAAAATGAAGTGCTGAAAAAAAGTTCACTTCTCAAAAATTGCAGCATGTGAGCACGGGATTTGCCTTCACTTTCCTATGCATTTTTTCACTTCGTTTATTATCAACTGGTGAGGAATGTATGACGATATTGTGTAATGGACAAATGAAATGAGACTTTCGACAAGAAGAGTCAAAAATTTATGGCGCAGAGGCACGATGATAGTCAGAGACACTCAGAGTGGATCGCCGGAATGTGAAAAAGAGAGCCGAGTTCTCTCATTTGAAGCAGCGCACTTTTCACTGTATTTTAAAACCCATATGGATTACCGCAGTAACGATTATCAACGCGTGGCATGGTCTTATCAGCTCGCATTCAATGATCGGTGGATTTGGGGCTCGTTCACTGTAGATTCACAGCTGTAAGAAGCGACGAAGCTTGCATATTTTGTTTGGTGCACTCGCACGGTTTGCTGTCATCTTTTCTGCAGTGTTGTCGATGCCTGTTTCACTGTCTTGACTTTTCTGCACAGTTCATTTGCGCACTAGAGAATGCGATATATTCCGTCGCTTTCTCTACTCGCCGTGTTTCACTTTAACTGGCTGCAACTTATAGAGTATAGAGATTTCCATAAGTAAAACAAAGCTCCTTGAGTAGTTATGGGGGAAGAAGTTTCTTAGCTCATAGTTCGAGAAGCTGTGAACGTTTCGTTCGACCATCTTTCAACACACTGACAAAATGCTCAGTGAACTTGGCGCTTTCCTTCAATCTGTATCAGACAGACGTTCGGGCAGCAAAATGGTCGACACGTGAACTTATCTTTATAAGACTAGCGAAGAATACTGTCAAGTAGCCGTGAAGCATAAATATGGCCAGTTACGATGGTCATTTTCACGCAAAAAAAGTCTTTCTAAAGAGATTTGAACTCCCTTTAACAAGCATCACTTTAATGATAGAGCCCTATGAATTTCTAAATGAATTTGTATTCATTGGGAATGATTGCAATATGAGACGCAGAAAAGCGGCACGGAAGTAGCTAAATGAGGGAATTTCAGCCCAATGTGTGTGGAGTCTTCCTCCGAATCCGGATCACCTGCGCCGCCTATGTACGATATCGACCTGGGCGCATTTGAGCTGGTCGATTCAGGTGTATCGGCCGAGGCGCTGCTTTCACACGTGGAACCCGTTTTGTACCATCAGGAGCTACCTGTGCACAGCGTCCATCACGACACAGTGCAAACGGAAGCAGCTCTCGAAAACCTCATGTCGGCTCCTGAGTCAATGCTGAGTAGCATTGTGCCACCGACTATGGTCGAAGACAACTATTGTTTTGTGGTGGATGGAGATAAAATTCGCATGGGCGATATAATGGGCGATGACCAATGGTGGAGACACACAAGTCGTCCGACGAAATATTTTTATTCAGAAGATATGCGCAAGTTTATTAAAGTGAACTGCATAACGGCCAAAGGTAAGGTGATCTCAGCACGGCTAACGGCATCTAGCTCCTCACCGATGTCGCCAATGCATGCGTCGACCGCGTCTTCGACACCTCGCAGTTCGCTGTCTGGTGCGAGCTCTCGTAACAGCAGCGGCTGTGGTGAGAAGGTTCCACTTTCGCATGTATACAAGGTGGTACGGTTCTACAGCTTTTGGCGTACATGCACCTCGTTTCATCGCATCGTAACGATGATCGATAAAGTAAACTCCGACGACAGGCATGGGAATCCGAGCTTCAAGAAACGTCTGTTCGTGCAGTATCTATGGCGGAATGCGAAAGCTGCCGAGAAGATGCGTGTCCAGAAGGAATTCGATCCTAGGCGGCAGAGGCTACTGCGCTTTGTCACTGATCCTGCCAGTCGTAAACGAGTCTTTCAAATGTAGCGTAACCACTGTGCACAATTCCTTTCGGCTATATTTCGCGCGTTTGTTGTTACTTGCTTTACTGCAAGTAGATAAATTGGCACGTTCTTTTATTGTTTTATGTAAAATCCAGCTTGAAAAATGGCTGCATCTACGACACAAAAACTATATGTTATGTGAGCCGTTTCAAAACTTCATTTGCTTTATTGAAACGATTTGATTTTGCAACCTGGAACGGTGGTAAGCAGTAAGAGAAAACCCCTATTGATATGATCGAGTCGTAATTTTGGTGGTCTTTTGGATTCAAATGGTTCAGATATGACTAATTTAATTGTAAGTGTTCGAGTACTATGAATATAATCGGATGTCCCCATCTCCTAGAGGATAGAGACGGTCATCTGGGTATTGGTTTCACCTGTTGCGTAATCACCCACCATCTTGGGTCGGGTACTCGTTGGAGGATATAGGCGGGCAGCAATGAGGAAATTTCCAGGCGACAGGAAGTGTAGCCGATAAGGATTTGTTTTTATACAGTTCAGTCCTTCTGAAGTTAGCAAATAAAATAATGTTTGTTGTTTTGCATCGAAAATGTGAGCTGATGGAATCATGCCAAAGAGGCGACTCACCTCTAAAACGATTTTCCTCGGGATGACAATCCTCTTGCCCATGTGACTTTTACAACTGATTGTCGCTATCACTCTGTTTCTTCATTGGCTCACGTCCGTCATTTTTTTTTTTTTCTCGATTGTCGGCGCTAATTTAACTAATTGCATATAAATAATACTTGAAATACAACACGAAATAAATTCCGTATCCATCTTAGGCGTGAAATTCTTTTTATGATTCATAGCTATATGTTTAAATTATCCTTTAAATATAGACGAAGCAAAAGCGAGATATCGAGAGAGAATGAATATTTGCCTGAGAGGCTGCTTAGATGCAATGTCCAGCAATAATCGCTTATTCGGCAGTTAAACACACAGAAATGATCTTACAGGATTCAACCCCTAGGCAAAAAAGATATAGAATCTACATTGCTCAATTCTAGACTCTGCCTAGACCCTATTCATAATCTACTCTTTTTCCACTCTCCTTTCTTTCACCCCCCCCCCCCCCACCTTCAGAGGCTTCTAAAGGTCAGTATGTCAGAGGTGGAGCCACTTTTCATTGCTGAAGAAATATCAGCCATGAAAGAAAACTTCCTCTCGTAGTTGAAGTGGCAGACTCTCCATTTTTGAAAACCGCCGTGGCTGTCCAAGGTTTCCTTTGATAGTTCATTTTACACCGGGATGTTTACTTGGGATCTTTTGGGCACAACCTGCACCTACTTGGAATACGCTTTGCATTCCAACCAACCGAAAAGCTTTCTATGATTGCACTGAATTGGATCTGATGAGGTAGTTAACCAGCATATTGTTCGTTATTGTTTACTGTGATCTGAATAAGCGAATTGCTGGGCTGTATGTGTAAGTTGCAGCCGTCTGGAAGCGCCATTTCGCAAGATGAATGTCTTCAGAGTTCTATGAAGAATGCGATGCATTTGCAGTGTTTGAATCTTCTATGAAATCGAGTTAATGTTTATTCGTCATATCACAATATACAGTTTTTCTTCATTCCATTCAACTGTTCAATGAAAAAATAATAAGAGGAATAAAAGAGAGAAACGTATCTATTAGCTCAGTTTCATCGATTATATGAGTTGTTATATAACTTATTAAGTGACAGTACAGTGTTATTCTATATGCTTGCAAATTTTAGGGTTATTTGCCTGAGTTATTGGGAGCAATTATCAAACTTGTTAGGCATCAAATGTTCTATGAATTCTCTAATGGAAATAAATTTTAAGAGAGAGAGAAAAAACGAGAAACTAAAGAAGAATGGATATGACACTTATGCACGCAAGAGTATTGAAGAAGATTAGACATTTTATTGGAGTTTATCAAACTTGCCAGGTATCCTCTATCCTAGGATCATCATGTAGACTTTACAAAATCCATGTCGCACTGTTTTATTAGTTGAGTTCACCCATTAATTCGGAATTGTTCTGAAGTCTTATTGGTAACTTCTTCAACCGTTTAATACGCGTGTGTTCTAACTGAATAAGAAGCATGTTCGGCATTTCTTGAGAAGAAAAAAAGAGGAAGAAAGGAGAGGAGGGAAGGAGGGAGGGCAGCCAAACTCTGTATAGGTCAGGTCTTAGAGATGAATGAAAATATATGACGTCGTATTCAACGCTGTTTATTCAAGAACGTTTAGCCATTAACGTATCTGCACTTCACTGATATTTCCACTCTCTCGAACTGAAAAGGTCTATCGTTTATTTATAATGGGTTGCGCTGAGCCACAATAAAACACCTTTATGCGCGGCACTTTCGATTGATTTTCAGTTAGAACCGCGAAGTTGAGGAGAGAATGCAGGACCATTTTTGTCAAATTCTTGGACGAGCGCAATAAGTATGCCGAAGAACACTCCTCATTTGAATGATGAATTACGGGTATGTTTCCTCTCAAAAGGCGAATCTAGTTTTGTGGAGCCAAGTTTTTAGTTTGTGGGTTATTTGTTTTTGTTCTCAAAGGGAATAAGAATTGGAAAGTCGCATCTACGCTGGCAAAAGTGGCCATTTTTTATATTTGGCTATTTGGCTATTAATTCACTAGGTTAGAGAAGTTGCAGTTCTAAAGCTGGAATAACTAGACACTTACTGAACTCACGTTTATCGCGGAAATGTGAGATAAGTAATGCGAGGTTGGACTGCCAGGGAAGGTGCATTTTAGTGTCCAGCTCTTTGTGGATTAAATGTAGCATAACATTTATGATGATGTTGTGAAAACACCATGTTTGCGGTGGTGATCTCAATAAAGTGAGGCTGATTCGTTAGAAGTTTTTGGAAGATTATGAGACGAAAAGAGTATTAATTCCTTCTTGCTTACAAAACACGTTTGTGACTATGTATGGTTTGTTTGGGGTAAGGATATTGAGCTATTCAGTGCTGCTTACGGTCACTGTGATCCCCTTAAAAGCTGTTAAATCCGCAACTTTTTCCTTCCAAGGCCTATTATAATCGTTTTGCTTAGGCTTGGTTCTTACACTTGTTTTTTTTTTTCTGGAGGCATGAAATTATATTTCCACGAAAATTGCAGCTCCGAGGTGCCCCAAACTTTTCCATGGAAATTGCTCCAGGCTGTGGCACTATACAACTGTTGCGTGCTATGGGATCTGATCACAGTATGCGAAATTATACTCGTCTGAGCACCGCACTGAGCCGATCAATGAAACAGAAAAAATTGTTGAGCCAATTTGGACCGAACACTGCAGGAATGAATGTTGCCGAACGATAATGAGCCATATTAATGAGCTAGCGGCATAGGCCGAGCAGCGCAGCAGGTGGGCATGCTGAAATACGGTCTAGGGCATCGAACTGCCTTTTAGCATTCCCAGCTGCAAGTGGAGCTGGGCATAAAGGTATATGGAAGCATGTTCACCGAAACCTGGGATCTGATCACGGATGGTGGCGCGCAATGGTACCCATCTCTGCTGCGACTTGACAGTGCACTCAGCCGGTGTAGGAAAATCGATGACCTAACCCAGTCTCAAATCGAAGTACAACTAAAATAAACTTCTTTCACGGAAGTTAAATCCAATTACCTACCCAACTATTCCTTCACTCAACTGCTGAGCTATCCAAGTCGGTTTTAATGAATATAGGAAGGAAATGTCGTAAGCCATCGGCTTGACTACAAGCAAGCTGTGGACTCGTCGTACTCCTTTTGCATGCACACAAGAAATGTGCAATCACTTGGGAAAGGTGTTACGATGCTTAACAGGATGGAAACGACCGGCTTTTGAGAAACTCTTCAGAACGCTCAAATGCAGTCATCATGTCAACATCCAAAACTATGCAGGTAATCGGAGGCGGAATTTGTTTACACACAGCAAAAAAAAAAGAAAAAATTTTCCCAGCAATCGTAATTACGCTATCAATATCAGCATTCCAGCTTTTGCCAATTGGCACTACGATGAAATTGGATGAGAATGAAGGTGTTATCGTGGATGAATTCGATGAGAGCTGTATCATCACGACGTTGACCCATTTTCACTTTGTATGTTCGCTCAGTTCTTATCTTTTTTCATACTTGACATCCTCAACTTGCCCGAATATTAAAATCATATAAATTTCAGCATGTTCTGCCTCTAGTTATTACGGTGGAAGAGTTCGAATTAAGAAAGTGTTTTATCTGTGTCGTTGTGCCTTCAATTCCTCACCAATAACATGGACATAGTATCTACTGAAGCTTTTGATAGCGCGTGATGTTGGCGGCATAGAGTGCTGGTATTGATACTTAATATTGGAGTGGTAATAAGTGGAGTGATGAGCAGTGCCAGATGGATCAATGGCATTGAAGTTAGCAGTGTTGAGTGCTGAGTGTATTATTGTTACTAACAGCATATAGTACCATTGTTATTAATAATGAGTAATCAGTGATTGGCTTTACAGTCCAACACAGCCTTCGTAATAGCCTGCACTGGGAAACGCGGCAATAAGTGCACGGTGCAGTTATTTCCATTACTATAAGACGGAAAAAATCCCGTATGAGAATTCTGTCAATGTCCACTCTCCTTTCTTTCGGAGATCCCTAGCGAAAACCACGAATCTCTGAAAGTTCCTGTTGCCGGCTTTTTGCTGAACTGCAACATGATCGGTTCCTTCCTCTTCATTTTGTCATTCACGCTTCCCGTCTTGGACATAAGAATCACTCATCCTGTAACCCTATGAGGCACCTGATTGGGAATACTTCCAAACGGCTAGTCTACATCCACCAAGTTCTTTCATGCGTGAAAATTTTCACTCTCAGGAGAGTTTGTTTGTTTCCATTTTTAGTGTCGCAATAGTAACACCTAGATCTATTGAAGTCGGCGTGATAGCAACGTTAGATGATCATAACGGCGCCATCAAGGATGTCTCTCGATTGATCGGTGTTGTTTAAGGTTGACCATTTTTTCACCGCGTACGTGAACTGTATTCTAAGCGTTTTCCCTTACATCCTCAAGGTGCTCAAAATTTAAATTGAAATGCTTCAGCGTATTGCTGCTTTTTGAACGCCATAAAGGTAGTGGAACAACGCTGAAAATTTCATATTTGCACTGCAGTGAAGATCCTATTGAATTTTAAATCAAAAGTAATTCCTTCATATGATAATGACATCAATTTAATTCTCAGACATGTTTTTTAGCTAATTGTTTATGCAAATATTGCTGCAAGTAGTTTTAACTCAACAAATGCCTTTTGCAGCATGCATACCGTCTGTGTCACCTATGAAAGTTGCGATTCGAGTAGTTCGAGTGAGTCGCTTAGCGGGTTTCCTACTGAGTCCGCCGTTGCGCCGTTGCGCAACCTCAACGCTACTTCAGATAAACTTGTTCTTGCTTTAGCTTTCAGTAATTGCCTCTCAACAACTTGTCTTAGCGCTATGGTAAATGACACATTTGTGCACAATGCAAGAATACACTAAATGAAATGCGTCTGGATTTTTTAACGTGCTAACAATTCTAAAATGGAGATATTTTAATGCTTATCGTATATTTTTCATTCATATATTGCGAACAATTTGAAATGATTTTCGAGAATATGAAGAATGTAAATGTTTATTTGAGTGCTCATTTTCATTAAATGCTCGCGTGCGTACAATTTTTCATTGAATAGCATGTGATATTTTTCTTTGAGTGTCACGTGTTATTGAACACATTTCATAGGAAATATTTTTGTATTGCTTTGCACCCAAACAAATCCTATAAAACTCTTTAAAGATTACGTGTATAAAGTATATTTTATTGATATAAATGCAGAGTGTAGTCTATTTTGTAGAATTTGTCGGTTCGCAACAGTCGTGAATATAGTTATTGGCACTACTTGATAAAAGATGAAATGATATAAATATATCCCATTTAAGTAAACCTTTACATTCTTCTGTAAAATTACTTCTTCATGATACCAATCTTTATATAAATTTACTGGATTTCTTTTTTTTGCATTATTCTCCAGTTTTATGTATAATTTTCGAGAATTTCTATTTTCTCCCGCTTATAAAAGATCATCAGTTACATATAAAAAAGTTTTGCACTTATTCTCGATAATGGAAGTTATAAGCAAGGAATAATAGACGCCAAGAACTTCATTATATAAACACATCGTTTAGGATATCGAGCATGAAATGAAAAGAAACACGGAAAAACAACCAAATAAACCACCCTCAATTGTTTGAAGAATTTTAGATGCGAATGCGAATGATATTGGTGAGGAAGTGCTCAATAGAAATCTCGAATCAAGTCAAGTCCCTATATTTGCGACCGATTCGAAAGCGTTCGACGTACGCGATGTACTTAGAAACACGCTAACATGTCCGATTAAATACGTCAGCAGAGTGAGTGCACTTCATTCATATTCTAGTATTATGATTAGTATTTCTCATCCTATCACCATATTACGCACATCATGAAAACGTTGTGATTATGCGGAGTGCATAGCGAATTGATTTTGCTGCACATTTCATTCGTTAATCATAATGGCTACTTTCGCAAATACATCCCGCAGCACTTTCGAAACAAATTGCGGCAAATTATGCACCTACGATATTTGAAAAAGATAACGGCGTTACCCTAACTACTCACAAGCACAAGTGTCCAATCATCGACGAAAATGCGCTTCTCGCATTTGTTTATTCGGGGGATAAATTTTTTCAAGTTGCCTCCAACAATGGTCACCGAAAGCTACTGCTTCGTTGTTGATGGCGACGTTGTAAGCATGGATGCAATTAACGCTGGCTCGGAAGAGTGGTGGAAAGGCACAGGAACGGCAATTCGATACTCTATGCAGATGAACATAAAAAGTTCCATCAGGTAGTTGCTGTTCATGATTTAATGTTGCTTCGACTTTGTTCTTCTTTTCTCATCCCCGACATACAGTTAGAATAGAATATTTTCTGTATTCTCTGGCTAATTTTCGTAAAGGTTTTGAATTTTTATGGTCCTGTTCAACTCATCATTTTCCATTCAATGCAGTGACAAAATTTATTGAGGTGAATGCGCTGCTATCACGAGGTGAAATCCGATGTGCATACAAAGTGAAAGGTAGAGATGGTGACATGGAGCAAGTGCCCACTTGATCGAATCTTCAAGCAAGTTTTTCGATGTCATTGATGTAACCGCCTTCAATAGCGCTTCAAACCTGTCATACAATCAAGCATTGGTACTCAAACGACCGAAGAACGAGTAGTTGACCACATGCAGCTTTACGTTTATTAGTTCATTCAATTAATAGCCATTCTTTAACATAAGAGCTCATAAATATGAGATTCTGTTTCGAGTCTCAGGAAGAACGAGGAGCTCGCTCTATATACCAGCCGCCCTTTTCGAAAGTCTAGAAAACAGATTCTCGTTTGATAAGTATTATCTTCAATAGAAGATCACTCTTTCTCAAAACTCGATCGCCTTTAGCAGTTCCGATAGCTGATGATAAGGCTTGTCTCTCGAGCGTGCTTTCATACAGCACTGACAAAATTCATCCTCTAACTTCTTCGGAGATCACTAAATACCGCATTACATTGCTTCATTTTAGTCGGGCATGGCTGCAAAATTCTAAGACGGTATTGTTCATCACTAATGACGCTGCACGCACCATTTGTAATGAATCAGGTCAACAGCTTCATGAAAATCAGACCTCCGTTCATGAAGTCAAATTCCCTTCTCATTTTCGCCCACGGGCTTCCAGTCAAAATGAAATAAGCCACAGCTATGAAATCCTCCATTGGTTTCCATTTAAGTATAATCGCTATGAAAGAATAATCCTCTCCGTTGCTTCATCGTGTTCTGTTTCAGAGTCTCGAGACACTTCAGCTTCTGGAATTCGTGTTGTGGATTTCATAGGATTATCAGTGTTGTGAGCCCAATAAGTAAAGGCTGGTTCCTAATCATTTGAAATTACCTCTTAAATCTCTATGTCGAAAAAATCTTTTGCTGTTAGAAAATTGAAACTCAGCAACCGTATAAACTGTATTTTTTCCTGGTTGCAGTGTCCTAGTTTTTTTTGACCAGTTTTTTGACCAGCGAATGATTTTTTTCCTGGTTGCATTGTCCTAAAAGTGTTTAAATGAAGTGGAGCAAAAGCCAATGCAAGAGCGAAATTTTTTCCTCCATTAGCTAATACAAAAAATGCGAATGAATGTAGCTTGCAGTCTATCAATCCAACACGAGGAGCGATTCCACAATCCACGAATAGAAATATTGGAAAATGGTTCAAAAAATATAGAAATGTGAAATTATAGAAAATGCATAGAAAACATTAAGGATCACATTCGATAGCCACAAACAGGATTGGATGTTTACATATTCATACATAAATCTGCACCACAATTTTCTCGATGAGGCAAAATTTTTGCGATACGATAGGACGTTGGCTACGATTTAGTTAATTACGAAATCAGATGCGTAGTCGGTACTTTTTTAAACAGCTGCCTTTAAAGTGTATTATTGAATTCAGTTGGCGAAATCTGCCATGGATTTCGACGACGAATATTTGTTCAATACTTATGGAGGACAAACATGGTTTGGCCCGTTCGAAGTTATCATTCTCATCGTTTTATGCATCCTATTTGGCGCTTGGTTAACGTTCACAACAGCATTAGTTAGGGGCTTTGCCTCTTGGCACCACTGGTTCTTCAATAAAAGTGTATTTGACACATGACAGTGCCATTTTGTTTATGTATAAGCCTATGCGTTCCCTGTCAAATCTATGGCCTGCAGCTACATGCTGCTTCATCCGTCTTCGGCCGTCAACAATATTTTTCAAGCTTGTTTATAGTGATCATCACTGCGTTGAGTAGTTCACCACACCGATAAAATTAGAAAATGCTTATTTTTAAGCGGACGGCGCCATTGCTTTTTCAAGTTACGTGGGGACTTAAATGCAATTATATGCGGAGTGAAGTGCATAAAATTTCGATGTTTCAGCCGAGCGACAGACTCCGTGTTGTGTAAGAGTATGAAAGACGACGAAGGGAATCGAAGGCGCCTAGAGTTTCAGTCGACATGCGTCACATCCTGACTCATTGACAACTCCTCTGTCATCATCAAACATCACGGAGCTCCACCTCTCTCTCGAAACGGGATCAGACATCGCCGCCTTCATCCCAAAAACACTGCATAGGAAATGATATCGAATTTAAAGCATCCTTGCGCACAACGACAACAACTGATCGTGAAGCGCAAAAAGGAAATACTTAAAGCTACAACGCAGAGCAAGCATAATAGTCGAAAAGAGTCTAGTAAGTGAATGCATTCAGGTTCCTTATTCTTTCAGAACTCTATGAAATTGTTTGTTTCTTTTCATGAAGTTGTGCGCAATGAAAGAAATTACTGATCAGTTCTTCGATGTTGGCAATGATATGTGGAGTGCAGACTGCACGAAATGCTTTCTGAATGGAACCGTGAAACGTTAGGAAAATCCAAACGATAAAGAATGGTTATAACAGTTTTGGCCGGGCCACAACACTTTCGATGGACGGATCCTCGACCTCAGTCAATCGTGCATATGCTTCAGGTCGTTTGATTGCCCATCTTAAACCGTAGAATTCACTTCAGCGCTGAGCACTTAGCCAAAAAATCGTTGCAGTCCATTAGTACAAATTTTTATCTCTGGAGCAGTCAACAGTTTTATTTTTTGCCGACAGCATGTACATATCAATCGATGTGTTAGCACTGTTAGCTTAAAGTGTTTTCGTGGCTGCACTGGTCTTTATTGTACGAAATCGAATCTCTTGTAGCACCAGACATATTTGCACAATAGGCAAACCGGAATATTCAAAGCTTTTCTGTGGGCAACTCCTTTGGCACCGACAGATGCTGCCAATTGCTGAAATTTTGATCGATGACCGTCGAACGATAGAACTTTTGGTGATCACCGAATGAAGCTCTGATTCGTCACTGACTATTGAGAATCAGTGGCAGCAGTCTTTCTACATGGTTCACTTTGCTGCCAGTTGTTAGAAACTGAAGTGCGCACTTCGGCAGTAACTGACTTTTGAAAATTATTAATCAAATTTCTGACCGCCGATGAATACCGACCTTCAATTAGTAGCCACTAAAAAAAGTTTTCAGTGACCAGTGAAAATCCGCGGCATCCGATCAACATCACCCTGGACTGTCTTACTATGAGGCATAAAAGAGAGACACTGGATTTGAAAGTACTCGCTTTCCAATTAAAAATGCTTTAATAAATTTTCTGCTTACTTTCATTGTGCCGCTTCAGAACGAGTCGTTAATCACAACGATTTTCGCCGTTCAACCCAATACGTTTTCTCTTTTAACCGACTAAACGCTCTAATCCTTCACTTAATCGCCGCAAAGAATGTACGCTTTTTTGCTTCTTCGAACGTCAAATTACAAATTTCATATGATTGCCGTTCATAAGCTGTTCTCAGACGCATAAAGAACGGATAGAAAAGTGGCCAAACGACCACTGTGCAAAACGCTTCTTGAAAAACCTCATTCGCCTACCATCAATAATTCGAAAACAAAACCAGATACACCAAGTTAAATTCTAAATTTTTTTCACTTAAGGCTCCGATGCTTTTCGATAACAACATTCCCATATCGAAATTGAAGTTAAATACGTTATGTCAAACTGCATTATTACACAGAAAGAACAATGTGGCCAAATTTTTGTGAGTTTTCTTTCTCATTTTGCTACTTATTCAATGAATTTTTAATTAGTATTCATGCACTACGTGAAACATCATATTTATAAATATTGGTGATCCTAGTGTGTAAGGTTCTTATGTTTCTAAGCTGATGCTTAAGTGGGTTCTTGATGATTAACCCTTCGAGGTCGAAGCTTTGGTTGAGAATGGAAGTGGGCTTTTACGCACTATCCGTTGCACCTTGCAAAAGCTCATCAAAACGTGGCTGTTATGCAAGAGGCACTATACTCGAGAAAAAACGGAATACGTTCGAAGAGGCCTGGTGTTCAGCAAGCATATTTTCCTGACAATCCTCAGCGCTTATTCCTAATCCAATCGAGAATCAACTATCAGTTGAAGCCTTCTCTTCGCATCGGCTATGTCCTCAGCAATATGTGAATGTCGCTTAAGCTCGAGCAACCCTAGAGTCGATGAAGAAATTTAGTTAAATAACCAAGATTTGAAATATAGGCTTTACTCAACAGCGACTCAATTTCTCGCAGATGGCCATATAGAAAAGCAAGCAAGCAAACAAAGAAACAAAAAACAAACACATGAAGGTAAGTATACATCAAACAGCTAGTTAGGCATACTTTTCGGCAAAGATTTTTCCCAAACTGAAAGGCAGAAAAAGTCGCCAAAATAGCGGGGAAAAAGTTTAATGATTATATTAATTAGTGAAGAAGCACTAACCATTCGATATTCGCTTTGAAGAAATCTTATCAAAACTGAAATAAATAATGATCTCAGTACAACATTCGCTAGAACTTCCATATGAGGTTATCACACAGTGGCTACACAATGCCACGAATCTTACGCTAGCAGTACAATCACTGCCCACTAAATAGGTAGACACAGCACACATAGGCCGACATTTATCCGTGCAAAGCCTTTTCAGCAATCTGCGTACGTTTATCAACACATTTCCCTGAAAAGGCCACCTGATCAAGCGTGATGTTCAATCATTATGCAACAAAACAAGAAAAATGGTCTAGAGACGACGCATTTCGTGCAAATGTGTCCTCGACCCTCTCGATAGGCGCTCACAGCGCAAACAACTGGGCATCTATGCTATGGGACACTTGCGCTATGTACGCTTGCTCACGTTGCAGTTCTAGCGTTGTCACAGATCCTGAGATGATTTATCAAAGCTTGGAACAGTTCACGAGTTAATCGCTTTCACAACGAATGATTCGTGTTCCAGATTTCCGTGGTGCGAATCGCCCAATGTGTTATGGCCTAAACACTTTAACAACAGCGCAAGCATATCGAACCCAAATGTTGTCCACGAGTAAAGGCACCTTGATGTTATCGCGCATAAAGATACGAATGCAGTAACAAGTGACGTCATTATAGCATACTATTACATCAACATTAATACATCAAACATTCACTTACGCGATTTTTAATGAAAAATTTAGAAATATATGACTGACTCGATCACTCGCATCAGTAAAGAATTTAGCTGGATGAGATTGCTGATGCATATATAGCAGAAGCCGCATAAATTTCTCAGCCAACTCTCAACTACATTTCGCATGATGCACCCAAGTCTTTGAGAAAACTTGAAAAAATGCTCGCAAAATTCGACAGGAAAAAACAACGCTTCTAACGACCACTCCATCACGATCGATAATATTAGAAACGCTTACGAAGCTTGAAGGTTCCGCCGTTGGAGTTAATTTCAACTTGAAGTGAAATATAGCCGCCTATAATCCTTTCCTCACGAGTTGTCCATTCGCACTGCACACAATTTCTTTTACCTCACTAGTTTACTTGCTGGTACCAAATAACATGCTCATCCAATTGGCACCTCACATTCTGATAATTAAACCTCTTATGCATTACAACAAACCAAACGAAGCATATAACTGAATAGCGAAACATGCACATAGCCAGTAGCGTCAAAAGGAAATAGGAAGGCTGTAATTTCAGATAATCGTAGTCACCGAAAGCACGACGCTACAACGCCGTTCATCCTAGCCACACACATAATCCTTCCCAACAGTAACGTATTGATACAGTTCTAGAGTCGAAAAAAAACGCTGTATTGCGTTTGTAGGCAAAGGTATGGCACGTAGTATAAAACGTTCTTACGTTGTGCTTTTTGGCTTTGAGCTGCTGAAAGTCACTGAATTTCTAAAAGGCAACCCCGAAGCAGTCGCTGTTTACGTCATTCCTTCATTTCGCGATTCATCACAACATCACTCTCGACAACAGCCTAACATCGTAGAAGTATTCGATGCGCATTGTGCATTCCCATCTATTTTCAATAATTAAAATGAATTCATCAAACATCTTAAGTAATTTCTGTGATGCTCATCGAATAACGAATTTCAACGATATCAAATAATTTTGCAAAAAATGCCGTGGATAAATCAGTTGCCAACATTGATATCATCTAGAAAGGAAACTGCATGACCTACTGGCTTACGTCAAACGAATATAAAGAAAACAGTAGTGGAACGGGAACAACGCGAAAGGAGAAAAATGAGATGAGATGAAAGAAGAGCGAAAGGAAGAGAGAATATTACGCGCCGGTAATGAAGCAGCATGAAGAAAACACGAGCAAAACATGAACTTGGAATATTGGGTCGCAAATATGAGATATGAGGAGGGCGTGTTTGAAATTTCATAAGAACCATGAGATCCAACAACTGAGATGAAGAAAAGAGTGGAAAATGCATGTCATCAGGCGTAGTTATTCTTTCAGATTTCAGAGTTCGTCAATTCTAGAATCACACCGTCATTGCTCGCAACAAATCATTACGGGTTTTGATTTGCTTGCAGTGCTTGCTTCTTGCTGCCCTCGCGAAAACAGAAACAGCAAGCATTTAAAAATGGACCCACCCATGCGACCGACTCGAGATCAACTTGGGTTAATCCGCTTCTAAGAAACTACAATGACGACCGTGAGGACTCATTCGGCTTCACTTGTGGCACTGGACAGGATATCTATTGAAGAAGTGGTTACGAGCGACGGCCTTCTGCCCATTCCAATGGATTCTATTGAAATGATTTATT
This sequence comes from Ascaris suum, assembly GCA_013433145.1. NCBI lineage: Eukaryota > Metazoa > Nematoda > Chromadorea > Rhabditida > Ascarididae > Ascaris > Ascaris suum. The sequence goes on from CM024187.1 coordinate 4,628,693, forward strand.
TGAATCAAAGTAGCGAAGTGTTCTAATACTGGTGACTACATCTACCACCAATGGCTGTTGCAACGGATTCGACCTATCATTTCAAGTTCGTTGGAGCTCGCTTGGCTCCATTTCAAGAAAAATCCTCCGTTATTTTTTTACTTTTTAATCGTTTTGCCCACACACTTTAGCGTTTCTATTGAACCGTTTGTATGTATGCAGGTAATTCAATGAAAACACCTTAGTAATAAACTTACTCATGAACTCGAGTAAGACCAATTCGATCTCTTAATTTAAACAGGCTCAAATGAAGCTTGCATCAAAAGCCGGTCTTATTATCGAAATAATTGGCCTTGCAAAAAAAAAAGCACAGTAAGACATAAGAACAATCATAGCTGCCACCGAAATTTTTTCCTGCTTGCAAAGACGACAGTAATCTGAGCCACGACAAATTACTTATAGAGCTTAGAATAACCCTTTCGACCACATTGAGATCGCATTAGGGCTCCCTACATTTGTACCTCAAAGAGTCACATCTACAAGCAAATAAACCCATTAAACCTTCACATGCGCACAGTGAATCAATAGATGATTCATTATCATCAGCGCCACGTCATCGAAATTGGCCTTCATCCAGGTGAGACGCACAGAGAAATATTAACATTCTTTTCATCAGGTGAATGACTTCCTAGAGTTCGAAAAAGTAACCAAGCAATGAGTACCGCTTTGCAAAAGAATTTTGCGACTCACTTATCAATTCGATTTGGAGGAAATTTTTTCATGCTTGGAGAATGTTCCAGCTGGGAAGGTGAAGCAAGTGGGTTGATGTTTGCCTATTTTAAAAAATAAACCCACTAAACCTTCACATTAGTGACACTTCCCTTTAGCCTCAATGATATTGCCTTTGCTTGATTAAATAATGAACTCACAACTAAATAATGGAGAAAATCTTAACAATTAAGCAATGGCAGCCATGCATGAAAAATATGGAAAAGAGCAATTTTATTTTCATCTCTGCTAAATGAAAGTTTAGAGCGTTGTTCTTTTTCTCATCCCATTCGCCATCCTCATCACTAATCACCACTATTGTCTATTCGCGCTTCTTAGAAAATTTTAAATTCAAAAGCGAATAGGAAGTGAGTAATACGTTGAGGGTCATCTTCAGCATTTTGTTAATCATCTCATATTTTTTAATTTGTCATTTGCTTACGCATTTTGCGTTCTCCCGTTTGTGGCTACATTTAATTTCTCCGTCCATTGCTATTGCCTATTTATCTCTTCTCAGATGATTCATATAATATAAGTGCTTTTTCGTTGATGAGAGCAGCTAATCACATTCGAAAGTGAGCAATGAACTTCTATTTCATTGAGCTTTTTTTTTTTCGAAGCTGATAGCATTTGTTAGTTGTAACATAGAAATCTATTATTGTGATATCAGTTGTTCTCTATCGTTACACGCAGATTATTGGAGAGCAAATGTTTCACTTAAAAACATCGCGATTTTTTCTGATCTCTCAAACGCTAAAAAAAACGCTCATCAAACAATTGCTAAGTGGGACAAAGCAAAAATATCGCCTATCGTTTTTACGTTGAAAGTCGTTCTCACGCATACCGTTTGATATTTTTCATTTAATTCTCGTTTTTTTTTTGTTGCGTTCTTATTTCTATCTCATCGCCACCTATAACCACGCAGTATTTTTTATCTGTTCATGAAAAAAAACCCAGTGATCATAGCGGAAGTAAATCATTTAAGATGTATACCATCAACATTCATCAAGATGGAATTGGCATGAGGCATTCTTCATTAAAGAATGGGGCAAGGTCGCTTCTTAATGGAAGGCCTAATTACGCCTACTTGTTAACTATTCAATGAATAGGAGCAGTTCGATTTGACTTTCGATGACTATCGCACGTTCATTTTATGTGTTCTTTACGCTTAGTTGCACTTTTGCGGACTGGTAGAAATCCGGCAGAGCATTAGTGCTTCCTTTGTATTAGTTGATGAGCTTTGCCCGATCGACTAAAACTTCATTTCTTTTGTAATAGAATAGGAGCGGATATTGCACATTGCAGAGGTCACTGAGGCATTTATCAGGGTCCATAATAGCCTTCAGCTATTACGGATCTAAATGTCACATGCAAAGATTGAGAGGAATAAGCTTGTTGAGCCAGGCTTCATTCCTGCAGTGAATGAATCCGCTAATATGTGAATAAAGACAGTAATCTGGCTATGCACATATAGCAGCGTTGTTTAGATGAGAAGTGGCTCTTGGCTGAGACTATTCCGTCTTCGTAAAGCATTCGACACTTCAGAAAAGCGTCTCGTTTCTTGATTTCGAAAGATAGCGTTGAGCATCGTTAAGGTGATTTTTGAGTCGAAAATTCAGTCCAGGGTTCGTTTCACATTTTTTGGAACTTGCTGCCCCAAAGTACTTCTTAAAGCACGTTTGAAGTTCTCACTTCAAAAGTGCTTATGTAGCATCATTGCCGCTCTCATCGAGATTGCGAGTGATTTTCCCAACAGACGACGTCTGCCGCTCCTCTGCCCTTATTGTCTAGCCAACGAGAGAGAAAGCCATCTATTGTTCGGTTTATTTTTTATTTTTTATTGCTTTGCAGGCTTCATATCAAACACCTTTAAAACGTTTAGTGTTGCAATCCTTATTGACTCTTTTTTACAAATAGCTTCAATCTTCAAATAAGTCAAGAATTGTTGTGGTGCACACTACCAGTTGTGATGTAACATCTAAGTTTTATAAATTGTTCTCATAACTGTAGCATTTGTTTAGCAATTAGTAGTAAATGAAATTCTGTTTTTCTATTGTCATTATATGAATTCGTTGGAAATATCGTAGCAACAAAATTTATGCCTTCATATGAACAGCTCAATGTTGGAACGTTTTCGACTAGCTATGCGTGATTTCGCATATAAATTTCTATATTTGTTTGAGAGTATTTTCGATAACGGGAATTCTCTCGCTGACTACTGAGCCTTTTTTTAGCTGTTAAATGTCGAAGGTTTGTAATTAGCAATAGAGGAGTATAGCGAGGCGGCTTATTATCAAATAAACAGCTTCTCGCCTACTATTCCATTTGAATGCCTAATGAAGGCAACGTTGAAGTGAATAGCACATGAGAAAGTCGCCAAATGAATTGTCGTTATGTTGGAATCTTTATTAAAATTGCGCGTTTCATCCCGTTATCTCATCTAATCGCTAAGTACTCACTAGTTAGACAATTCGGAAAACACTACTCCGAGACAACTTGAAACCATTTCATACAATGTTGGGGTACCTCTTACTGAGTCATTGTTCAAATTTCTCCTCCTAACTTCCTGATTGGCAAAAATATGAAAAGCCTGATTAGGACAAACTTATGTATTTGCTGTAAAAGTTATGCAAAAAACTAATTGTGCAAAGAAGCACCGCTCAGTTTGAAGAAATTTTTTTCAGCGATTTTTGTGTAATATTATATTCACAGAGAAATGCTGTCAATTAACATCACATCCATCTTCGTGACTAAAAGATCGCCCACACGACTCATTTACCACAGCGTAAACGAATATGCTTAGTAGAGTAATTGGCTCAGTGTTCGCCGAATGCGTTTCTTTCCGAAGAGTGAGCAGTTGAATTATTGCTGAAGGTAGATTCCATACGGGCTGCGCACAAATTAGCAGTTTGAGTTCTTGTGGAAGCAAAGATTGAATGATCTATCAAGAGTTGAGAGAGAATGGAGAGGTCGCTCGATCTGCAACGTGATTGTTGGCATAAACTTTGAAAGAGTAAAATAACTTGAAAATTTTCATATACTTTAAAAAAGTCAGAAATTTCAAGTATAAAAACACCTCTTATATTTGAGCGATTAACTATGGATTCTTTTTTGCACATAGACCGTCAAAATTAACCAAAAATTTGCACTGAATCAAGTGAACTGAAACAGAAACTTTTAAAGCGAACGAAGTAGGAAAAAAAAAATTGGCATTCGTTAAAGTAAAGTGCGTTCAAATCAAATTCGTCACGTTTTCTATGCGCAAACATCTATTCTATCAGTGTTTTCTTAATCGGATACTGAAATTTTTACTTTGCGATGACGATAGCTGCGGGTAACAAAGAAGGCGGCAACGACTACTCAGTAAGATCTTTCTTTACATAACAATTCTATAGCTGTCTCTTCCGAGCTTTCTGTGCGATTAGAATGAAAGCTTCTTTCAGACCTCAAGGGAGGAAACATAAGAAAGCTATGCCCCGGAAAAGTGCAATTGGTTCATCGAAGATGGTATTGTCAGCATCCGCAAATTCGGAGATTCCATTCAGAGCAGAAGGGTGCGATGGATTTGAAAACCATCCACCAGGGCTTTTTAACCAAGGCATCTTGGCCCTTCTGACCTCCAGCTGTGAAGCTTGCTGCACTATGAGCATTTCCGAGCCAGACCTACGGTACAGTCCATTCTGCCGTGGTTTAGTTTACAAAACAAAAAATCATGTCCGACATCTTCGTTGTTGAAAACCAGCAAGTGCGAAAATCAAGTCAAACCTTACCTCCATTGCTGACTTCAAAAAAAAAGAAAAAAACAATATTCCGTAGTGTCTTGGTTGAAAAAAACCACATGTCTGAGTAACGCAAAACGCTGCAGTAAGCAATTTTCTATGAAGAGCTGCGAAAATTTGAAAAGAGGTGATAGAGGACAGTGCGAAATATTATGTTGTGGTGCGAGATAGCGTTTTGCAATGTTCGAACTAATTTAAAATTGATTTTTTTGCACTGTTTTTGTATTTCTTATGTATTTCTATTGATGTTAATGTCCTTCAAACACAGCGTTGAGTGGAAATTTGAGTGAACATATGTATTTCCGATCACAACACGCAAAGCTCCTTAGTCCGCCTATGCTTCAATAATATGCCTATGATATGCTGAAAGATGCGAAGGATTGATCAAAAAAGAGAGCATCACTAGGAAGTGTTCAGTTAGGAAAACGCATCGGTTGAAAAGCGAAACGAAAAGAGCCATTTGTCTTTGAAAATTTCTTTTTAAAAACTTTAAATGCTGCACTTTAACTGAGAATATTGAAAAGAGTGGCATTTTATGATTTTAAACGAGGATGTAAGCATAGTTTTTACGCGCTAATAAATGTTAATTCCATGCAGTGACAACCATCATGGTGGGTGGACGATTTATTGAACATAAACGACAATGGAAACTGCTATAACTCAGCGAGTATAATTTACGTAGTTCATAGAGAAAATAATATGAGAGAAAAAAAGTTCTCTGATATCAAGAAAGAAAAGTATTGGTGGGTACGTGATTAGATGCTGAAATTGTGCGATATTTTCGAGTCACTAAACGCATTATTTTAAAACTTCTTTATAAAGAAATAAAGGATTTTCTCTTTGAAGCTTTTTAATGAGCTCATAAAATTCAAAGCCGTAAAAGATGGCACTGCAACAAGGTGAAAAATTAACAAGTTGAGCGTAACGTTTTCACGCATCAGTGAGGTTTCGTCAAATTGAATAAGCAAACGCTTCTTTATCCCCAATCTCACTTCTTCTTCCACCCGTCCCTCCTGTCACCTATGCACCAATAGCACCATCATCGCCTACAATCGACATTTTGCATGATTATTTACTTCCGAAATTTCTCCACTAATATAACACTCGTGTAACATTTTTTTTCTCAAATCAAGGGTCGCTATAGTGAAGATCTTACGTTCTCAGTCGTTAAGCACCGTAGCATTGACGGCCATTTATATTTTCCTAATGTTCCCTTGGGGACGAATTTCGCTCAATGCATAGCTTCCGAAACCTCGGCCTTGTAAGGAAGAGTACGACCGCTCATGTGCACGTATGATTTTTGCTTCCAAAAAATGCCATTGTGTGAAGTGCAGCAGTCTGCGAACAGACTAAAGCCGTCAGCTGTTTTCAAGCACCTTGAAGTAGCAATTATTTCCTCACGAAGTGAATCTCTGAGTGCATGTAAACATGGCTCGTGACGTGGCTTCAGTTGTTTTATCCCCCGAGAAGCGTAATTTTAAGAAAAAGTTTCAAGGTTCCTTTTGCAGTAGATGTGTTTAAAGGTAAGTTTCCCAGGCTTTCTCCTATCTACAGATAAAATACCCTTCCTTGCTAGGTTTTGTTCTTTTTATGAAGTATATAATTATCACTATGTCCACAGTACAACCTTGAGCTGATAGAATTATGACCTTAAAGAGATTAAGCATAATCACATCCCGTTATATGGCTTCTTAACTCTCCTTCAATATTTTCCGCTGCAGTGACTTTCTCTATCATTGTCATTTATTTATGTCGTAAAGTAAAGGTCGAGTGTTTGTTGCACAAGGTATTCAACAAAGGGTCTAAGTCGTAGTGAGTATAAAAATCATTCATTTCTCCATTTTTTTACAAAACAATTCGAGAAATTAGCGATTATGCTTACATAGCCTTTAGGCTAAATGAATTCCGTGTGCTAGTTTGTGACTTCTTAGCAGTCCTTTAGTCATTTAATTTTTGCTAGGTGCATCATTAGCCTCTTTATTGATTTGGCTGCAATTGCTACATTTACTGAGAGGGATTTCGAGAGTATTCAGTACAATGCTTTCTGCTCTTATCAATCAGTTGTCACCAATCCAAGAAAACAATGCAAGCGGCAGCCGTGCCATCGCGTGTCGACTACCGAGTGCTCGATATATCTAATTTGAATTGAATGCAGTGATGGAGGAAACGTCCCACTGTCCAACTCAAAACCGATAACATAGACGCCGTGTTGTTTAGCATTTCCCCTTCTCTCTTTTAATTCAAGGTATGCATAAATAGAGCCAATCTAATTTTCGAGATGATATTTATTTGCCCCATCCTGACAAATTTAAAGAGCAGCTACCAAGAATCTCTTGCAAGATTTTTTAAAATAAAACTTAGAAGTAAATCTGCCGCTAAGGAAGTCGAAGAGTTGTAATAAGCGTTCCGCTTCTCTCGACTGGCGTCTCAAGAAATAAAAACTTTGAATGAAGTCACAATCGTACTGGCAGCTGTGAGGAAAGTTCGTTCAAAGATTTGTGGATATTTATGCATTCGCGTTTAAAATGACAGAATAAGCAGTAGAAAGCCTCGGTGCCCCCTATCTGCGCATTTGCTGCTGCAGTAAGCATAAGAAACATTGAACCATGACACTCAAAAGAGAAAAACCGATACGACACGATGCTGATATGACATTACATCAGCATGACAGAATGGTAATAGGACATGACGACAGAGCTGCCACAAGGACTTCCATCAGCAAAGCTGTCCGTGATCTTTTCCTCTTTTTCTCAAGAAACACGTGTTCGCATTCCGTAGAAGCACGCAAATTTGTTAATGCGCTTAAATCATTGAATCACTCTATAAATACTACCATTGCTCCTGAAGAAGAAGGGCAAGACCGCAGCTTCGACAAGCTGGTGTGGATGATCCTTCGCACGGTATCCATGCCAACGTCCTTCGTTATTATACTGTTGTGCAATCAGCGCCAATGGCGTTGACAATATTAATGCTCAAACTACATTAATAAATTGCAACGGTAATAGTTGCTTTGCGTTCAGTCAGCCTTCCACTGCCAGAAACTTATCGCAGCATAAGGAATTAATATGAGGCTCATTTAGCGATCCGGTGCTTGTCACATAGGAGCATTATTTTTGCTCGCCTACAAAGCGTTGCTGTTTAACATGCGGCTCTACTACTGAGTATAATTACTTTGCGTATTGCGCAGAAAATGCACGCTTGGCTAAACTCTTTTAGTTAGCGAACCTATAGCACTTGCGAGCTTGTCGGCAACGCGTTTTTCGCCCCTCCCCATTCTAAACCTTTCCCAGAAAGGTTTTCAAATATTCTTCGCGTCACATCACACCGAGGTGAGCAACTGCTGCCAACTCTCACGTTTTACCCTTCACTGCCATTTGTTGCTTCAAATAGACGAATGCGTCTTTCAGTGATTTTGTCCTTTTTAGAAGTTTTGGAGCTTCAATCCAGCTGTCACCTTGATAGTTTTTAATCCCTTTTAAAGCTGGCCTGCAGACTGCTGATTCACTGAAGAGCGCAACGAATGAATCCGCCGCCAATCCTGTTCTCGTACTGCGATAATTCCACACATCTTGATGGTAACTTGTACTTCTTGCTTGTGTGTGACTTCTCACACCTTTGTGGAGGCAAATAATTCATGGATGCTCATGTTCCTGGGGCGCTCAATGAGAATGCGCTGCTTTGGAGCTCTTACGTCGGTCCAGTCTTGAGGTAGAGTGTCCAAGGTGCTCGACCTAGGCTGCACCCCAGCTGGTCATTCGCTGTTGTCGGAAACATTCGCCTTCAGCGAAAGAAAATATTATCGGGATAGAAGCTTTTTCCTAGACACCTGTCGTATGTTGCACCAATCTGTCTGCTAAAATCAGATATTTTTGTTTCAAGGCGAAAGTGAAGTTTTCGAAAACATGATGCTATCCTATGGCTATGATATAAAAATGCGCGAATTTCGAATCGATAGAACTCATTTCTTCCATGCAGCTCCTGAAAAAGGAGGAAGAATTTGGTCGAATCCGAAGCAAAAGTCGGCTTCCGAAAATGTTTTACTTTCATAAAGCTGTTGCACGTAATGATATCCTAGACGTAACCGTCCATTCGGGAGTCATCATGCATGGAAAAAGATGATTTCTGGAACAGTCACCTAGAAACAAGCAGATGAAGCAGACATTATGCTTATGAGAAATATGCTAAACATATTGATCTCTGTTGGTAGTGTCTATCATCCTGACGAAATCCGAGCATCTCCATGCTAAACAAAACTTAGTTCTCTGTGACGCCTCCAGTATTGAAGACCAGCTCATTTCTTTTGTTGGGACATCCAGTATAAAACACTCATCCAAAATTTGACCACCATTTTAAATCCCACTTTAATTTTAATTCTCATAGTTACTAGGAGACCTTCTGCGGTCCACCAAAAAATCTCTTGGGAAAAAGACGAAGAGTCTTCAACTTTCGCAGAAGGCGTGACGTTAAGAAGATTATTGTAAATTGCTGCAGAAGAATCTTTTATCAAGGTTAGCATACAAAGCTTCACAGCGGTCATCTCGCGCAACCAGTCGTTTGCGCTTTTCTAGCGCCATACGCAATATCCACCTTGGCGTTGTGCCATAAAAGAACGAATGGCTGTTGTTTTTGAGCTGCGAGATTGGTCTTGCAGACGCTCGCCTCAAAATAACCTGATGCAGGAAGGTTAATTGCGAAAATGTCCTCGAAATCTTTCAGTCAGCACACCCTTCTTTTAAAAAGCGCGGCGTGCGCCATGTGAGGTCTAATGCAATTAAGCCTTTCACTTGCGGAGAAAGGCAAAAGGTACGTCAAAGATTTTAGAGTTAATAAGATCGTCAAAGAAAATGGACGTAAAGGATGGATATCCATTTGCGGAGGATGTTTCATTAATGAATTTAAAGTGCTCCTTGACAGTATCCCAATTATGACTGTCCCCAACAAATACTTAAAACTCACCTAAACTATATTAACGCCCTTCTCATCCACTTCGCAGTTCATAATTCATCATAACCAGCTTTGTTATCCCGTTTGCTGGACAGAAAGGGACTTTATTTCATAGCATGTATTTGTAGCATGGATCCAGTGTAATACAACCTGCAGAGATGAGTACGTGACACAAATAGCACCGAACAGAAAGTGGAGGGAAGGTGAATGAAGCAAGGAAACATACTGCATGCATTCACTGAACAGATCAGTAACGAAACAGCGATACTGTAAAGTGAATTAGTCTAGTTTAGGTGAGTTTGAAAGACTCATTGGGAACACTTATAATCGGAGCAGTGTTAAGAAGCATTTGAAATTCTCCGATGAAAATAACTATGAAGGTATAGGGAGTTATCCCCTTATTCCCCGATGATACCCTCACAGTTAAGAAAAGCTTTGCTCATTTGCAATGAGAAACTACAGTAGCGCGTGAAGAGTTCCATGTAAATTGACTTGACGAGAGCTCAAAGTTGTCAGGAAATTCGGTATTTAGTGTTAGCGATGCCACAACTATGGCAATTTCCCGAATGTTAAGGAGTCAACATAGTTGGCAATCAACACAATTTGGCACACCTCTAGCATCACTAATGAAGGTACTGGTCGGCTCTAATATGTATGAGCAAGTTGGTCTGTGGAAATAATTAAAGAGAACACGAATAGGTACGGAAATTATGCGGTCCTCTTAGCGTTAGCATAGGGAAACGTCTGAAACCAATGAATAACTCTAATTGACTCTCAAATGGCGGCATATAGTGCAGCAAAACAACTGAGCACATGTCCAAACTTAACAGTTTATATAATATGAATTGCCTATGACTTATGCAGCAATGGACCACTCATCTTCACCGCAGTCACTTGCTTGATCGAGTGCGGCGATCACCGCTCTTTTCCTAGCAGCTATGTTTTTCTTTTTCCACCATCTTTGATCTTCCTTCTGCATATTTCCTATCCTCTGGTCGAAACATATTTGCTGCCTTTAGCTCTTAGTCCTCTTTTCCGCTAAATTCCTCACCTCTTGCTTTCAGTTTTTTCTGTGGTGTTTTAGAACGCCTCGCGACTTCCGGCTGTATCGCAGTTGTTTTTTGTCCCCTAACGTTGATCAGTTATCACTGCAGAATGAGTGATGTGGAGAACCGTTGCCATCAGCAATACATAGCGAACGAGACGAATGCCAGCAATATGCGCTTGATCAGTGGAGGAGCTACTGCTAAAAGAGGAGAGGCGAATGAGAGAGAAACATATGCAACAACGCATCGAGAACTCTATGCGACAAGAAACGAAAACAAGAACCACAATTACGCAACGGTTACATCATAGTAGAACCGAGACCGACCGATGTGGGAGGAGTGAAGGAAGGGGCTGACAACAAATAAAAACATAGCCGAAACACTAGAGGCATTGCTTTTTCAAAAGCCATTAAATAAATCCAATAAATGGCGAGCAAATTAAATCAAGGGGGCAAAATACGAACATCGGAAAAGCAAGAGAGGGTTTTCGTAAACTGTATAACCGAAAATGAAATTAAGGCACGCCTCATTCCCACTTAGTGTTCAGTGTAGATTGATAGGAGTCGGTAAGCAAAACTGTTTATATTCTTTTTGCAAGCGGAAACTGGCCATTCACCTTCACAAGAATCTTTGAGCGGATTTCATTGCATATGCTTTGAAATAAGCCGCTCTTTAAGAGGAATGTTGCGGTGATAGAGTGGATTTTCTCATGCTTTGAATACGCTCTTAAATTTCCAAAGATCTATCGTGCGTTAAGATGCGGTTTGCACCACTTTTTTAAATCGATCTCTAGAACTCCACTTAATAAATTCTCGAATTTCTAACTTTTGTTCCTTCTTCATCGCCCCTCTCTCCTTCATTATTTGATTGTTGCTATTTTTTTAAAGAAGATGAATAGATGCCTGTTATTTCTCGCTCTTATTTCAAATATTGCTTTCATAGTTGCGGATAGATATTTCGCTGCTAAATTCTTTAGTTTGGTTACCGATTATTCGTTTTTTTCTCATTGCATTGTTTCCAGTACGTATCAAAGAAGGCTTTTTGAGAGTCCTCATTAGTCATTCTAGTTGCTTCCTTTACAGTAGATCTCGGCCTGTATTTCATGATATCTTTTGCAGCGACACTTTCTCACTTCAGGGACCTTTTCATAGTAGACTTTACGGCCTTTATAGATATTTTCCAGCTTAGCTGTTATTTCATCTATCGTAATGTGTTTTCTAGTAGCGTTTTTTGCAGCCATTGCGTTAGGCGAGTGGTACCTTCTGCAGCAGCTGCTGCGGTTACAGGCTCATAACAGGTTTCAGATCAACATTTATAGTTACTTTTAGAGTAAGCTTCAGATAAGCGTTGTTATTTGCTGATAACGTATCCATCCCTTAATAGCCTATCAGTTAGTGGCCCAGTCATTAATTAACCTTGGCTGTGGCCGCTACGAAGCTGCTATCGCTTCTGCTTCAGCAGCTTTGTAGCGCATTTTATAGGTGTGTTTATGGCAGTTTTCATTGTAGCCTTCGTAAAGGTTTTTCGAGTAGCTAAAATTGCCTTCTTTATACTAGACTCTATATATAGTCGCTAATATTTCAATAGGCTTCACCATATATTTCAGGCGTACTTTTACCTACTTTTACAGAATGTTTTGCAAAGTCTGATAATGACCGTTACTAGTTGCTGCTGTGGAAGATTTTATTCTTTCAAAAACTGTTACTGTGCTGTTCATCTGAATTTCAAATGCAGCCGAAAATCAGCAACTTTTAAGGCAACACAGCTGAACATCATGAGAGCAACTTTTCAGACTATAAAACTTCCTCAAAAAACAACTCTACGGGACTGGGGATGCTACCGTAGTAAATGTCACTAATATACACTATAGACTACTTCTGTAAACTGTACTTGAACGGGCGTCAAATTTTTACGGGATAGCATCCGTATAGACTATATTTTATCGACGGAAATGGATTGTATTGATTATGCGGCATATGAAATATTCGGTCTTAAATATTTGGCAATTTGAGGCAAATAGCAAAAAATTCAGTGAGCGAGGAAAGTAGTGTTTACTGAAAGGAATCATCGTGGGAGTTTTGAAGTGGTGGCTTTTCTTCAAGCTTGCTTTATGGAATACCTCATTCTTTTCTCTCGAAGTTTGCAACCTTTATATCTCCTTCTTTCGTATTGAAGAACGATCTCGTGGGAAGTGACCGTGCTAAATTACGTTTCTGATCCACACCTGTATCTAAGAACGTTTTTTTAATGAAAAGAAAGCGTTGGGATTATACCATATTGACAAAACGTTTAGCGAACGAACTAGAACGAGTGATTACAATAGTTCAAACCTATATGAGTTTTTTTTTCCTTTTCGAAAGGAATGAGCATGAACTTTAGAGATGATGACAACCATCAGTGAACTGAATTATACCGAGGAAAAGAGTGCTCGAAATATTCATCAGCTCTATTCCATTCCAAAAAATGGGAGCGATGGTTATGCTCACAAGAAACTTTCGGGAAAATTTAAAACGATCTTGCTTGCTAGATTTTAGTAATTGAAAAAACAAAACAGAATGGTTGTTCAAGCAGAAAGCGGTGAAATCTTCATTTCCTCATCAAAAAACTAGCTCCAAAGTTGGACGGCTTCTATGCGATAGTTATAAGTATGCCGGCTTTCCGTTCTCCTGCCTTTTCATCTCATAATAGCAAAAACATGTGGAAAAACTTAGGCTTGAGAACAGCGACGAATTATGTCCCTTTCATCGACCTTGGTCCCCCTTTGAAATTGTTTAGAAAATGCACCATTCGACGCCCTCTCCATAGCGTTGAAATCATGAGGTATCTCCAATAGTCTTCGTTTTGCTAACGTTAATCGTTTTTCAGCGCATACTGAATCAAAGCCAAATAATTATAGGTTGTGCTGAAAGAATGGCTGCAAGTGAGATTCGGCGAGTGACGCTGCCAACACTGCAATTAAGTTCACCTCAACGGCTTTCACCAGTGGTTGCAGGAAAGAACGATCTTTCAGACAGCAGCCGCCATTCTTCGAATTCTATCTCCGAGAATTCCATTTCCTCGTGCTCTGCTTCTAGGCTAGTAATTTCTGTTTGCCATTGTTCGAAAGTCTCATTCTTATTTAAAGAACGAATGAAATTCGACGTATGACTCGAGATCTGAATTATTATTTATTGGCACACTATGATGACATCCATGGAAATAGGGTAGTATAGAACATCGGAAGTGTTTTGTACCATTCATTGCACATGTGTAGAGAGCAGTGCATTTCAACGCTCGCAGCATGTTTTCTTGCTAACAACGATTATTTCAGTTGATCGTCTCTGCTATCAAATATAAAACAATGATTTATAGCGTTTCCTCAGACTTGATGTAGCCTAGCATTTATTCAGTTTCAGCGATGAATTCCCGTCGTTCGTGCATCCGTTTCGTGGTGAACGACCGTTATCTGCAAGAGCATACCGGTGAGGAGCATAGCTTCTGAGCGTTTTTGCGGTTGTGCTTAATACTACATTTGCGAGCGTGCTTCGATTGTATTGTATTTTGAACAACCGATAATGAGGATAGTTGGCTGAAAATTTTGAAAAGAAAGCTCCCTGGAGAGTGAACCAAATATTGAAATAATATGAACGAAACAGCGGGGCATATTGCTTAGGAAGCCTATGATGGCCTTCCGGATTGCAATCTGAGACTCGAGTTTGTTTTAAATTGAATGAAATCAATGCTCGCGTATGCAATAAGTGCACTGTCATTCTGGGCGACAAGGACAATCATAAAACCTCCCAATCCCCACTTGTTTCATTAATTGCTCTCGCTGTTTTGCTTCTGAGAAGACAAATTTTCCCAACCACCTAATTATTCGTCTTCTTTCCATCAAATACCTTAAATAATGTTTTTGAAAAGTCTCAAGGGAAATGTTTTAATCAAGGTTTACTGTGCTTCAAAACTCATGTTTTCAAGCTCAAACAAATTCCACTCACTCATAGTTTATTTAACAATTACGGAGATTGTAATTCCCTCCGGCACGCATTCTGCTTCATTAGTGCACTTTTCCGATTGTGCATAATAATAATTCTGGCAGTGGCAGCACGAATCGATCGGTGGTCACTCCAACACTCCTCAGCTAACCATTATTATAACTGCTGATATGAGGTTTTATCCTAGTGGTGAATTTTTCATGTGTATTACGACAAGTCTATTGCATCTACCAAAGGTATCTTACTCGGGTGCCAAATAAACTCAAAAAAGTTGTAAAATATGAGAAGCGATTCTTGAAACGCGTTTCCGTCACCAAATATTAGGATTTACTAAAGGCAGTGGAGGTGTTGAATGGCTATTGATGGGTCATTAGTGGAACGCAGAAAAACGTGGAGAATTAGTGCAAAAAAAAGTGGAGGAACTAAGCTCACAAAAAATAAAGCTGAAAGCTGTAAAAATGATGACCGAATAAACTGATGATTAGTGAAAAAGCACGATCGCTGTTTTCGGGATGGATGAGCTCGAGTGCATTGTTGGGGCAGTTCTAGTCATAAGTTCATGCTTCCCGATAACCGACCATTAGCAGTGGATGGCTGCAGCATGAGTGGATGAGTACGCAGCAGCCTGCTTCACGAGCCACTAAGTTTGTTTATTTATACGTTAAAGGTGATTTTTTTCATGAAGCTGATTTATTCAGCATATCGTACCTATAAAAGTACCATGCATCCTGAGATTGTTAAAAAACTTCAAATTTTACTAGCTGTAAATGAATGCCTGATACATGATGAGGACAACCGAAACAAGTCATGCTGAGATCACCGGAAATGAGTGACCGTTAACATGCGAAACGCTTCAATGGATGATCATTGCACTTCGACTTTGGTATCATTTGTGCAGTTAATTTCAGAAATATGCGTTTCTTTTACCACTATTCCTCGCCTAAAATATTAGACTTTATTGGAATTCAGTGGAGCTTTTTCATTGTTTTTCATTGAATTTCTTCTGCTCTGCAATTAATGAATTGATCCCTTTGTTTGTCCCTTTGTTAATTATGCTCGATAATTGTTGCTAGAGTCGGATCCGTTCGGTGTACAATTCAGTTAGTTTTGCGCATTCGAAATGAAACTAATGAGAAAGATCAGTGGGATTAGTGCTTATGTAGAAGGATTCTTTAGTATACGTCGATGTTGCTTACCATTTACCTTGAGGACATAAAGGAACGTGCAAATGCGTACGAGCAAGGAGCATAACTGAACCACGTCAGCCGATGTTCGCTTGGAGGGAACGCTGAATGATTCCTCGGAGTCGGTATTAGCAATTTTTTGTCTGGAGTGAAAACAACACAGAACAGATACGATGTGTGTGAGCAATTACGATTGTGTAGGAACTCGCAATAGCTTACAGAGGCAGACCTTTTCTGAGATAAATCGGGAGTGTTCCTATCACCACTAGGAACACTTACAAATGAGCATTTTCCAGCATCTACGGTTCTCTTGTCTAGTGGGCTTAACCTAACCCCTGCCTACACAAGTGAGCACGCTCCTATGTGAGACACTTCAATTGAATCGAACGTTGACGCACTATAGAATTCTATAGCACACGAATGGAGTTGAACGCGACTTCTATTACACGGTAGGAGTGTCGTCGCATTGTGCAAACTCGATCGAAGCTGAGATGTGCGGATTGAGGAGGGCGTTTCAGCGCGAGAAGCTTCTTCGATGCAAAGAGTGCAATTCTGCATATACGCATAGTTAGATTCGTCCGATAAGCCATCTTAATTAACCGAATTCACTGATGCGACTAATATAAGCGCCGTATAGCTTGGTAGGCTGCTTGATCTATGATGCGAAAAGCCAGTTCCATAGTGCACAATTAGCATTGAATAAAAGAGTGAAGTGATGCGACAAGCGCAAAGGTCTTTGTGCTCACATAAATGTATGAATTCAAAGTGTGCCAGCTAATAAAAAATAGTCCATATCATTTATCGCTTTGCTCTTCCGAATTCTAGATACTAATTCTTGATGCAAACGTATTATTACTGTTTTATGGAATACTTTTGTTTCATAACTATATGAGCCGTGAGGAAGAAATTGAGTTGAATAAATACCATTTGAACAGTTATTTAGAATCTTTTCTCATAGATATTTTTAGATTTAATTTCCTTAGAGATGGTTGCCTTTCTATTATCGGGCACTGGAGAAAATTGCTTTGTGCATTCAGCTCCTAAGATGTGTTTTATTTGCAGTCGCTAAAGTGGGACGTAAAATAGCATGGAAGTAGGCTTTACATAAAGGTCGCTCTGTTGTTTGATATTTTGCGTAAATGTTAGAAGAAACAAAAAAAAAAGCCATTGCGTTTTTAGATATTTCGCTGGTTTTCCTAATGCAGAGTTACAGATTGCAATTATATGGTTGGGATGATTCTATTCTTTGGATTAATGGCTTTTTAGTTTTGCAATTATACGAATGATTCTATTCTTTCGATTAATTTGGTTTCTTGCCAAATTTTTCATGTATTATGCGACTCAAGTTGATATAAATATGTGCTAAAGCGGATTTTTCTCTGATGTTTATGGAGGATTTTGGTGCATCATCGTTTTGAAAAGATTTTAATCCAGTGTCGTCAATAAGATGTTTTCATAAATTTCGTTTATTTTTGCACATTGACTAAACGAACCGATTGAATCGTTTTTTTTTTGTGGCACATACGATTATTATCGATATTCTTCATTCCAATTAAATTTCATGAAAGATTTGCGGAATTTTATCTCATTGTTGAAAGAGACGAAAAATTGTATGAAAACTCAATGAATTTTTTGAATTCCTTTTCAGATCTTAGCAAGAGTTCACCGTATCGTTTAAAAATTTTCGCCGTCCAGATAAAATTTTTTCTTTATCCTTAAGCAGATTAAATCATACTTTTCAAATTTTTTCGAAAATTTTCTAAGCTAATTGAAAATTTAGTCGGAATCTTTATTATATCATTTGAACTTTTATTGAACCCGAGTGAATTTTATTAAATTGGTCAATATTCTTTTATTGTTGAACTTATCAAAACTTGTTGAGCTGTCTGATTTTCGAAAATTTTCAAGCAGCGAAAGTTGCTGAAGGACGATCTTCAAATCAGTGAATGCAATAGGAGCCGGGGGGGGGGTGAGGTAAACTTTTTTTTTACTTGCTGAAAGGAGTTATAGAGTGTGTGTGGAATGTTGGTCTAATACCTTTCATAAAAATCGCTATATATTGCGTAGTTTTAGTAACTGCGGCTATGATTCAAAAATTGTCATAGCTACATAACATCGGAAGCACCACCTTCCATACGCTGCTAGTGATGTTGTGATTAAGGGGTGCTAATTTTGCGGCCTATTTCTCATCATTACTTTAATCATCACTAACTATTTCGTTGTTGTTGCTGTCAATTCGCGGGTTATTCTGACAGTTGTACGGGCCTCATTAGGCATACTGCTGAGTTAATCCAGCTTTTGCAAAATAATAGTAAGAATGCGTAGGTGAAGTCAACGAGATCTCATCCAAGCCTAACTGCCTCGTAGGTTTGTTGAGATTCTCAATTTTTGCCAAAGTTCGAATGCACAGATGAAATTTTAGTAAATATTAACGAGACGATGGAAGATGTTCAAAAATTTTGGAAAGGTTGATCGCATATGTTGATGAATTTCTGAATCTTTCACCTCTATTTTGAACGCTTGGAGATTTCATTGGCAATCAGCTTAATTTTAAACTTATTGACTTTGGAAAATTCACGATTATTTCAGTTTTTTTAATGAGTTTCAACGAATATTGGCTTTATGGATCTAATTTTCTAGCAGTTTAACCTAGATCCGCAATATCTTTTAGACATTTTATAAATTCCGACAATTGTTCGCTCCAACTTTGAAGTTTTCGAGTTCAGTGCATGGTCAATTTTTTTCCAAATTTCCAACGATTGTCATCGAAATACATCGTGCCGCTTAAAATTTCTCTAAATTTGGCATCACTGCTTTAACGAGTGCATCGGATGCGTTCGAGTCCATCCGCTTCAGTGAAATAGGCGTTAATTCTGAATTCGTCGAAGCGGTCATGCTCTTGTTCTTCGTTTCACTGAGTCTTCGAGAAGCATTGACATCTACTATAAAGGGTACTGTTTATAAAATCTACGAAGCCAAGTCATGCGTTTCGCTGTTTTGACTTGGCAATCGGATGCCTAGCGTGAATGTTTCCGAAATGATAAAATTCGGAGGCATCCGAAGAGAATTGAGCAATTTCAACGGAAACGCCCCCTCCCCTCTTCACGCATACAGTTTTTCAGGATACGGGATCACACTCACTTGCTACCTCAGTGATCAATGAAGTGTTCCCGCAACAGTTGCTGGCCTGCCGGCAACTAATGTTAATGTCTACGGAACATTATGCGTGTTCCACCATTGTTTATCGTTCTATAAATACAGTACTTGTCATCACATCATTAAGTGTAGCTATGATTTGAACATTTTAAATGCGTGAAGATTTTACAATTATAAAATTGGAATGTGTTATCGATTTAGCTCTGGAAGAACATTGATGCACGAAGTCGTTGATGGTGAAGTTCTGAACAACGGCGGCGAAAGATATGCAAGGCGAAAAGCATATCGATCGGCAAAAGCGGATTCGGCTCGAAAAATGCGTCATTTTAGCATTTCGAAACAGGGCAAAATGATCGACTGTGGTTTTCGTGAAAAGGGCGACGTATGTCTTGTCGAACCAGGTGTGAAAAATTCTTTTCTACTTCAGCTACTTAATTAATCATCGAGACAATGTGCATTATATGTCGTTGTTTATTTGTCCGGAAAACAGTGCATATATCAGTTTTGATCACATGTAAAGCAATATGCTTAGCCATGATTACATATGTTTATGCATCAGTACAGCACATTGTCATTGTCAACGTGACTTTGTTTAGCGAAATCGATGCAGTATGCATGTGATATTCCATTTTGAAAAGTATTTAAACCGAAATATAATGAACGAGAAAGCAAGGTAAACTTTTGATGTCGTGAATGATAGTCCAGCTAATCAAGAAAGAATTATTTTAAGAAAAACTTTTAGTCATCTACGGATCGAAGTTGTAATATCAAAATTATTTCTATCCAGTTATCTATTTCCCTGAGAAATTATCGCATTTATAGTCAATACTTTTCGAGACTCTAAGAATTGCACTAGAATTTAGAGTCACTTGTGAGATCAACGTTCAATATCAATTAAGGCGTCATCTCTGAGAGAGTGAAGAGCGAATAAATAAATTGTTATAACTTTTGGTTCAGAATTCATTCAAAATCTGATTGTTTAAACTGAATTGCCGTTAGCCTATATGGGTAACGGTGGCTGTTCTGCGACTCTCATTAAAACACCGCAGACACATATAATCGACAATTACGCAAAGCATATAATGCAGGTGTTTTTATCATTTCGTGCAGTTATGTTCATAATATGCGATGCTATTTTGCTCTCGTTTATAGTAGACAGTAACTTTTAACTTCCGCCTTTGTGTCGCTTCACCTTTTATGGATTCTTCTTTGCCAATGGTGTTATATCCCATTTTCATGTTCCATGACTTACGTTTGATGTTGTGTAACGGCTCCCGCTTCTCACAAAATGTGCCACGAGTCTAATCTCTTTTCATTAAGGAAATGCCTAGATATACCTCTATGTTTCTATGGGAATTCTAAAAAGGCAAAGGGATTAATGAGTAATACAATTTGCAGAATGCAGTATACGAAGTAGACGTGCCACATGTCCGGAAATTTGGTTGAGCCCCGATGAAAGCTGTGCGAACGTGCGAAAATGCGTTCTTCGTGTCTACGGCGATCTGGGCGTAGGCAAAAAAGCGATTGCACAAAGGATCGTCGAGCATGCGCAAATGTCAAATGCAGACGCTCATTTTCACTGTATATTATTTTTGTTTAAAATCTGAATGCTGATTTTTACCTCATCTCTTCTAGTCAACCGGAAGTACTAAAGCATGATGATCTCTTGGGAACGCAATGTTCTGAAATTCAGGAGTTGGTGCTGTTCTTGCTGGTAAGCTGTCGTCCGTGGGCATCTGCAAGCTTATTAGCGTACCACGTGACTAACATGACATGAATTTTTAGAATGTGCGCAAGGCAGGTAGGTGCTGCATAAACCGGATCGGAAACATCCGGACTCAAAAATACATCACACAACGTCCAACACTTCGGCCTCATCATTCGTTACTTCTGCGAACGGAATAAAAGCGACGACAGAAAGCATTTATATCTCTTCATTATGCAAATTTTCAGTAGCTGCGACACTGTCGGGTTTGGCTCAGGACTGCTCCTCTGTGTCTAATAATATCCAGAAACTTGAATCGAACGCTACCCGTTCCCCTTGCTACGAGATATATCGTGCCCGCTGAGCGACCAATTTGGTCTGCTGTTATTCATGCAAAATTCCGTCCTGTTAGCATATTTGTTCCGCGAAGTGAGTACGTCTTATCGATAAATAGATATACACATGCATATACAGCAATAGGACGTTGCGATAAAATTTACGATCACAGCCACTGAGGTATCACAATGGAATAGAGATTTTTTCTTTGTGCAGAAAATATTCAAAAAATATCAACGAGCACAATAAGGGCGATTTATAGCCACAGAGTTCGAAGAATCGTCGATGAAAAATATTGGCTTCATGATGAATAATGCCGAATATCAAATGGAAATCGTACAAGGAGCAGCAGTTGAGGTTATTTTTCGTTTCAACAAAATGTGCACAAATGACAACACAAATTTTTTCTCCTATTATTTATGTTTTTTTTTGAAATTGAGATGTAAAGAACTTTCAAAATGTTGTCTCATAAATCACATTCGCCATTTTCACAGACGCAAATTGTTGCTTTTTGTTGTTGTTGTTGTTGTTGTTAGCGAACTTTTCATGCGTCAAATTGTTGCAAAAATAAAATCGAATCACCTTACGCTAAACAAGTTAGCATTGTGAGATTTTTTTTTACATTTACTGTATATCGGCATTTCTAACAATTATTATTGTTAAGAATTGCATTAACTCCACTCCTTATAGAAACTCTCACATTCGACAATTTAACGAGACGTTCGAAATAAGATATATATATATATATATATATATATATATATATATATATATATATATATATATATATATATATATATATATATATATATATATATATATATATATATATATATATATATAATATATATATATATATATATATATATATATATATATATATATATATATATATATATATATATATATATATATATATACTAATATACTTGCTATAACGAAGTTTGACTAATGTGGTGCATGGTAGAGCGTTGATGGGAACAAAACATACCAGTTGATTTCCATTAGTGCAATACAGTGCCCATTGTAGGTACTGGTGAGATTTTTTTGGAGGGGGGACGGAGGAGGGTTGCATCGCCTATTTCTGCAAGATATTGCCGTTTGGTGTTCCGATCTAATTAATTTTGTCAGTTGCCTCCTCACAAAACGAAATTTGTGGAAGACAAAGAATAAAAATTTCACGGAATTGTCATTGTCCTCAAAAGCCAGACGCTTTCTTGCACATCCTTATTTTCGTATATTTGTAGGGCTAACTTTGCTGATTGGTTTTACGAAGGAACTCTACCTTAAAAGATACTTCACGTTTTGGGTAGGTCACTCGTTCAGATTGAGGGGAACTTGGTATATCGGATGAAAAAAACGGTTAGCCAATTTCAGAGTGAACCATTTCAAGGCGATCTAACAATCTACTTGCTTGTCTACAGCATTGAACGTAGAGAGAGTTTCGAGCAAGTGGCTGAAACGTTATTTCGATTGTTCGAAAATCGTCGTGATCAAGCTGGCATATCGGCAGTTTTAGTCGCCAATAAAATAGACCTACAAAGGAGTCGTCGAGTGTCGTCATTGGGTTTGCATTTCAGCACTTGTTGAAAGCATCTTGAAATATCCGTTATTGCACTTCAGTAACTGAATAATTACACCATAGCGCATTCAGTTGTTTTCATCGCTTTAGAATGCGCCTTCCATCTTCTTTTATTCAATAATAATTTGTGTATAAATTTAGGTATTGTTTCATTTCTGACGTTAAGGATATGCGTAGAAAGAGGTCAGTTATAAATGCGATATAGTTTTTCAAAGGAAGCAAAGAAAATTCGATTCTCAATAGGCATCTGCAAGCGATAAAGCATGATGCATCGTTTCAATACTTAATGCTGTCTGTAGCTAGCAATTTACTAATTTTTAGAGGGTAAAATGCTTTCGAAAATCTACAAATGCGCCTATGTGGAGATGTCAGCAGCGTTAGCGTTGAATGTGGATGTTCTATGGGCTGAATTACTACGCAAAATACAGAAGCACGTATCAAAAGAAGAGAAACAATATGAACGAGAAGCTCGACAACGTGGTTCGCTAATGGAAGCGATCCGTCGAAGTGGACGTCGTGTAGCACGCTCTTGTGAGGAGTTGGTCGCTCGTCTAGCGTCTATGTGAATATTATGTAGTGATTTTCGATGTTCATCAGTTTAATTCGGAGAGAGCAATTATGAACTTTAAAAACTAAGCCACAATTATTGCATTTGCTGAAAACACTGTAATGCAATGGTATTTTTCAAGAAGATAATAGACTATAATCTGAAGTTCTATTAGACCGCTAATGCCATCGATCTTATTCGTTTTGCGGTATTGCATGGCATTTCATACCTCAAGAGGAAAAGAACATTTCGCAAGAGCATGTAGTGAAATTGCGCAAACGCTTTTATTGATATGACATTCTTCTAACAAGCGATAGCATTAAAAAAAAACATTTTGGATGCTATTTTAATTTTGAGCTTCCGCTGTAATGTATTAATTGCCCTCATCAATTGCACTGAGAACGCAGAAGACGGCTTTTGCTCCAAGAAAAAAATTGTTCACTTACTGCTTTCTGAATGACGCTAACGTCTTCCGATTAAGCATATGAAAGAAATAATCGATGCAAATGTCCGATATCCACCAGTTCAACAAGCATTTCGACGATAACCGATTGCGCCTATAAAAGATCGCTCACCGATCATGTTAATCTATTCGTTATGACATAAAGATATCCGTTATCAATGACTCAAAGATACGATGAAAGTTTATTACTGCGAGAAATAACGTGACGAGTGAGATAAAAATTGAATACTTATTGTGGAGATAAAGATCGAATAAAATCGTCATCCCATATCACGAAATGAAATCTTTCTTAGTAAATGAACGTCATAGTTGGATTTTTACCGATTTCTCCAAAAGAACTGCACGCGTGATACAAAAAGAAAATACACAAAGGTATCTCAGTTTAGATGAATGAACGAATTTATATCACAATATTTTATGAATTTTTGAGGTGATTTTAAGCTTAGAGCATGCGTCATTAGGATGTCCGAAACGCGAAAGTAAATCTATAAAACAATGAAGACAAGTGGCCGAAATTTTCCTCAGAACCATAACTAGGTGGAAAATTATACTGTACAGGCAGATTTTTATGCAGCTGAATTTACACAGTACAAAATTACTATTAAACATTAAACTTGAGAAAAATTATGCACGGTTCATTAAAAAAAAAAAAAAAAAAGAGAAAGAATTACCCAATAAATGTAGAACTATTGCATTTGCGGAAGCGGAAATATTTTCCCACTTTATGTGTTTCATCCGAACGCCAAATTCACAAGTTGTTTAAAGGTAATAAATTGCTGTTAAATGGATAATTGAGGTGTAAAGAAGGAGATCTATAGTGCGTAATCGTCGCGAGTGATCTATGAATGGAAGCATGAATAGAACTTGTTATCATTCTAGTGGGATGAACTGATAGTAATTGAATGAAGTGAACATAAGCCATAAACAAGGTTAATTTCTAAATTCCACTACTGTGGCTTTTTTAATCTGTGTGTTGCAATTACAGATGCTGAATGAGAAAGCACTCATCGAATGCCAACAAAGTTGGCTTAAATACATGGAAAACACATCGAACACATCGAAGTCAGTGGACATTGGCCAAATAAAATGCGGGAAAGAAAGTATAAAAATTTCGCCAAAACGTCACATATCGCCACCATCGCTAACGCCAAAAAAAAGAATTTTTTTTTAAAACCGTCGCACTAATGGATTTCCAACCAAACAAATATATGGGTATATATTGATGCGGGAATTCAATGTTAGAACGTTATTTCTTTGTGTGATGTGTGTTTCGATGACCAATGAAAACCTTGTCCGCAAACGGGGAAAACGCCGATTTCAGCTCAAGTTGCTAGCATAATGTGATCATCGGATGTACTCCATCATGTGCGCATTTCGACTGGCGGAACCTCCATCAGGATAAGTGATAGGAAACGGAAACGTCCACAGTAGCTAAGTGGTAGGACACTTGCCCGGTAAACGACAGCTCACAGGTTCGGCGCATCTGCGAGTAAGCTTTCCACTGTTGAAGCACAGTTTCCGTAGAAAAACACTTGTCTTCAGCGTGAATGCTTCGTCAGTGTAAAATTTCTGCAAAGTGAACGAATTATGGAGTGTCCTTTCCGGCTCCATCTCCCTCATGACTGACTATGAAGTTGGGAGAACTTCTTTGAACATTTGCTGACATAAATCGTGTTTGTTGAGGAGTTCCTAGGCGTCAGTTTAGGAGGTTCCAAATTTTGCAGCAAAATGCGTTTGTTTGTGAGGTCTCAGACTTTTACTTCAAAATGCGCAAAAAACCTAGCAACTGCGAAGAATTTCTCTGCAATTCGGATTACTGCTGGGGTGACAATCCCCAACTCCCGCAAACGACGGGTTTTTTTTTTTCAGAGCCACCCACGCACTATAATTTACTGCTGCAGTAGCGAAATTATGCTTGAAAGCGTTGGTTTGTGATTTTGTGCTGCTGAAGATGGAAATGTTTGGTTCACGTTCACAAAGCGTTTTTTTTCAATCATTAATTGAACTAGTATGAAGATTGGAGTGTATGTAGCAAAAAAAGTGTGGTAAATCTTTGAGTGTTAACTGACGCAGGATGCAGTTGTGCCAAACGGGTGCGTATAACCTCTTCTATGCATAATAGTAAGTTGCTGAATAAAAGTATGTTAAGGTGATTTAAAAAGAACGTCACAGCTATGCAGCACCATTTTCAATTTATTCGAATGTATGGCACTCCTAACGCGATGAACGACTGCAAGAAAAGCGCGGGTGAGTGGTTAGCGTTGTGCGAAATCGTTCTATCAAAAATTGCGGATAAAGAAGTATGGTAAAGATACTGCGAGAACAGAAAACCGGCGTTCCGAGTTAGGTGTAAGAAAACCAGCTCCCACTAGTTTTGCATAAATTCCATCGTTTTGTGCATAGAACTTAGTGCCTCTGCATTGACGTAATTTACATTATTCGTTGTTATCAAACAGAGGCTTTGCATTTATTGGCTTGTTTTGGCTCAATGACTTGTTGTCAGTGTTCCGCTAGTGTGCTGTAGTCATAGAGGGGTTAGTGCTGCAGATATCGGAAAGGGTTGTTGAAGTGTGGGCCAGTTTAATGGTCAAGTTGTGGTGGCGTGACCAGCACATGCTGGAGTGGACCGAGCGAGGCGGCAACTGATTTTCTTTGGATGTTATTTGTTCGTTGTGAGTGTTACCCTAGTAGTGCTTTCCTAAAACTCTTTTATCGCAAACTGTAAAAATAACGACGTCTTTACCGTCACGGTAGCGAAGTTTGTGTCCTTAAATGAATCCTTTATGAACGCTCACTCTATATATATATATATATATATATAATATATATATATATATATATATATATATATATATATATATATATATATATATATATATATATATTAGTATTGAATATATATATATATATACATATATATATATATATATATATATATATATATATATATATATTATATATATATATATATATATATATATATATATATATATATATATATATATATATATATATATATATGTATATATATATATATATATTCAATAACTAATTTATTGGCCACGATGAGTGTTTTCTGAATCATAGACCCTCTAATATATATCAGACTGCTCCTGCAGGGTTATAAAGTGCTTAGTTCGATTTACTGGAGTATGAAAATGTTTTGCGGTGTGTGTGTGGTTTATTTGAAAGGTTTGTAAAAGGATGTGATTTTAAAAAAGTCCGTAATTTGTTGGGAAGTTGTCACACCTGTATTTCTCTTCAGTTAATGTTGAATTTCGCTCGAATGCTTGTTTATGTGTTCCGCCGACATGTTGTTAACTATTATATAGTGAGCTTTTGACCAAACTGCCCGTTGCGTAATCTTTAACGCTACTAAAGGCGATGGCCATTTGCAGTCTCAGGCTGCTCTAGATACGTTTGCAGAGCGCAGAGTCGCCTTGCTAATTCCCATAGTTCATAGCCGTTATTTTTTACCCCCAGCACTGTTGTTTTATCGTACTCGTGTTCCTTTCATATATTATATGATATCTTCACTGAGGAGCACTTCCTCAGTCTGTGAACGGCGAATCGCACAAAGCAATCATAAAATAATAGAGGCATTATCCTCAAACATGCAAAATACAGGCACGCAGTGGAAAAATCGCCGACTGTAATGAAAGAGGAACCTCAAGTAATACTGCACATTGATTACATCACTCGAGTGAATTCCCACATTACCGTCTCTTTTATTCGTTTTTAGAACGTTATCACCGATCGTGATAAAAATTGTTCTTTCTTGATCCAGTTTTGCCAGCTTACCTCCTAAACTACCGTTCCCCTTGCTGCGTATTAACCACATTTTAGAGACGTGATGCCATGCTACAGTTGCGAACGTCTCATTGCTTTTGGCTGGCCATACTCGAGCGTTTTGTTTTATTCGTATTTTTAAAATGTTCTCTTGCGGTTTCATTCGCTGGTTTCAGCAGGCTGATGCTAGTCCATAAGAGCTGTTGCTTAGCGAAAACTTCGTTTTTTTTTTTGTCGGATGGGACTGTAGGACTGACAAATCTATTTCGAGTGCTTGTGTTTACTATGCAAACGACAGCTGTGTTTATCGTGTTTCGTTTTTGAAGTTTCGCGTTTGAGGTTAATCTTCGAAAATCACATATCTCTGCTTTTCGTTCCTTCAGTATGGATCACGGTCAGCAGATCGTTCAAGAGGAGGTGGTCGAAGAAGTAATCGATGATGGCACAGGAGAGGTTTGTTTCTTTAAACGTAAAGAATTTGGGTAATATTGAACGACCATGTGCTTGAATTCCGTTTTTGGTTAATTGAAGGCGTAAAGTTGAACCCGGAATTGACTTGCAATCCTACTTTATGCTTTGCCTTTTTGAAGGGAGCAGTTGCAGGAGTCGAATGCATTTAGTCCACTATGATGGCAGCTGTTTGGCCTTCTAGGCAGTCCGAACAACCTTTAGCACCTGATAAGCGCTTACGATCACTCTCTGGACTTTCAAAGTTTTAGACCATTCTGAGCAATCCCCTTGCGCAGCGAAGCTGCCAACATGGTAAGTGCTCGTTTATAAAAACCACTGTAATAGAACTGCGTTCCTCGAGGTGGTATCCTCTTTCGTAGTTTCTAGAGCAGATCGCTCTGGCATTTTGCTTGTTGCTTTTTTGGAAGATTCCCGTTTGTTGTTTTATAAACGTCGGGATCTTTGGTAGCCTTCATTCCTTCGTTCTGAACCTTTGTCTGATGTCACTCCACCCCTTCCCCTCCCCATTTGTCCTCTCCTGTCGACTCCTTTTCTCCTCAGTTATAAGCTTTTCGTTCTTGTTTCCTTGCTTGAGAATTCCTGCTCCCTTCTCGCGCCTAGTACCATAGTGAGGGATGTTGTTCTTTCAGATCTACGAAGAGATGATTGAAGTGGAGGAGGGCGATGAAATGATGTTGGAAGAGGTGGAGGAGATCAGCGTCGACGACGTCGACTATGCGCAAGTTTCAGGCAAGCTTCATTCTGTTTCTTGCTTACTTCATGGGTCAGAATTTTATTTCATGCAATTTTGTGGTTTGAAGGTTTGCGTATTTTTCCAGTGGAAGAGCGGCCTGTGTAGGGATTCATAAAGCAAACTGAAGACACACAAAACAATTCCTCTTTTTATGTTGGGCCGTAATATCTTAGGAGGGTAGAGTAATTCGCAAGAAAACAAAACTACTGTGGACTTTTTTGAGAAAGCTGGTCGATGATTTTTTATTGCGTGCCACCAACAATTTTTTCATTCTCTACTGGTGATCCAAAATCTTGGATTAGTTTCTGGAATTTTAACGCTGTACCGCCATATTTCTTGCTGATAAAATGTTTTCAGCGCTTCTGTGCGTTCCTTGATTCACGTTTTCATCTTCTCTATCAAAAGTTTGTAATTCCTTAAGACTCTCACCATCAGTTCAGTGCTGTCGCAATCGTTTCTGGTTATAGATCGCATCGATCGATTCGGATTGTGGCTACGAGTTTTTATTTAGTCATCAGAAAACTCCGGTTAGCAGCTACCTTACATATTTCGATTGAATGTATGGAATTTGGTTGAATTGCAGGAAGCGGTGGATATCAATACGTTGTGCAGAGTGTTCCTTCTCAACTCGATGATACACCAGTGACTTCGGCGCAGCAGTCACGTTTGCCGGTAGACGATCTTGCAATTGTAATTTGTTTTGTATTGGTTGCTTATGTGAAGAGCGTGTTGAACGTAATGAAAACTGTGGCGTTTGAATGTAATTTGCAAGGTTTGATTTATTTGCAAATGATGTTTTCATATTGCACGAATGGAAGAGTTTTGTAGTTTTTGGCATGACAATAATTATATGACTTCATTAAACGATGACTTATAGGTGAGAGCAGGACATTACAGCACCCAATACGTGCAGCAGCAGCCACAACAAGAAAGACCGCTTCAGTCGCAACATGTTTATGCAATACGCGGTAGCCAGGTCACTTTTATTATGTACCTGTCTTTCGATTTATCTTCTTCGTTGTTTTGATATTGCATGAGGGTGCCTTTTGCATATTGCATACTTCATCTGATTTGAATTTTCTTTAAAAATTCTCCATCTCTTTTTTCATGGTTAACGTATGCAGGGATCATGCGGCAGCTGCGTTACTCACTGTTTAAAATTGAACTCACAATTTCCGGAGAGCGCCTTGCTCGTTGGTTCCTTGTGATTCATGCATCATGATTTGGACCTGCTATCAGCTGATGTTAACGAATTGCTAGACCTATACTAAATTACACCTCTGATTGTGTTGTATCCTCATATGCGACGAGGTTCCAGGTTTATCGAATGAATAAAGCGGGTGGCATACCAGTGGCAATCCATCCAGTTCAGCTGATGCATCGGCCGAATGAGAATATCCCGTTGCGTCACCCGGTATGTTTTCAGTTACCGCAGTGTTGTTTTCGTACGTGTACGTTTCATTGCGACTGATAGAGGTGAATATTGCTGAGCGCAGTTTGTAAGTCAATGCATCAAGAAAAGTAAGTCAGTGCACCTTTTTATATAGGAGGAACGTCAGCGATCAGGCCGTGCCACGTTCTACCCGCATATCTCGACCAGGGTGCAAGCTACAGAGCCACGTGTGCCGATCGCGTTTCGCACCGCCGAGGCAGCGTATCAACAGAATCGTCTTCTGACGCCTTTCTTGGCTGCCAGGATGGTCCATCAAAAAAAGTTGGTTTTTTTCTCTCGTTGTTTTCGTGTCGAAGTACCAAGATCAGAGCCGACATTCGGTTGTCAATCCGCTATTCGATGCTTCGTTCTGATGCTTTTCAACTCGTTACTCTCCGTAGACTGGATGGTGGTCGCTAATTCTGTTCATCTGGAAGGGGCGATTTCGTTTTGCGGATTGCCGATAGTGGCAGTCGAATTTCACTTCGTGAGGCGCAGTGTTATTGTTTCGCTATCAGCGCCTTTTTAAGTGATTCATTGTTGTGGAAGTTGTATGTTGATTGAGCGCAGAAGAAATGGTGAACTATATCGAGGTTATATGCATGAAATAGTTTGGTCCATTCTCATTTTCTTGATACCAGCTGAACTATGGACATTTTGATGATTTTTTGAGACGACAGAGCGGGATCGGCATAAAGAAGCCTTGCAATTGCACCAAATCGATGTGCTTGAAGCTCTACTGTGATTGCTTCGCCAACGGTGAATTTTGCAAAGACTGCAATTGCAAGGATTGCCATAACAATCTCGATAATGAGGCCGAAAGATCAAGGGCCATCAAAGCATCGTTGGAAAGGAATCCAAACGCATTCAAACCAAAAATCGGTCAGCTCTTTAGCATGTTATCGAAGGCTAATTTTCCGTATGCAGGAATGAAGTTCGACCGATCCATTGCCAGTAGTGGTCATCAATAATAAAGAAAAAGATTTAAAATTCTTGCATTTGCATTTGTTATTTCTCATGATTTCGTAACTTTTGCTGTTTTATGCAGACAGGGAAATTCTCATTTCTTTCCTCTTCTTTCGGAAAACCCGAATTTTCGGTGCTTATTTTTTAGTTCTACTTCGGCATGTCTCTTGAAAGTACTAAACACCTTCTTCTTGCTTAGTCGGAGAGAGTGAGAGAGGTTACTGTTGTGTGGTGGGCATTCATTATTTGCGTTCGCTTACTGTTTCCAGTGAATTCATTATTTTGTTGTTTATTGTTCTGCTTATAAGCTCGTTTGTTTTTCATTTTTACTTTCAATTTCAGGCGTGGCTTCACGTGGTCGTGTTGATTCGGAACGTCTTCACCAAAAAGGATGCCACTGCAAGAAATCGAACTGCCTCAAAAATTATTGCGAGTGTTATGAGGTAAAGAATTTGGTTGCCATTGTGTTGTCTCGGATAGAAGTAAATGTCCCATTCCTTTTAGAGGAGGTTTTTTTATCGAATCTTCGAGAGTCAGTGTTTGAGATTAATAAGTTTGAGATAAGATTAATTACTATATATATATATATATATATAGCGAGAAAGAATGGCGTGAGCGTTTATGTCCTCTCTGCAAAATTTCTCAATGTGCTCATTTTCGATTTTGTGCTGAGTTGGCTTTTTGAAAATTTTCCATCTTTTTCTACGTGCATTTGCATATTAAAGATGTACGAGAGCATTTGAATACTCTTTAAAAATCTGTTCAAACTTTCGAACATATTTAAATTATCAAGTGAAGCACTATGTGAGCCATTTCCCACTCCTCGTTATCACTTATTTGCGTTGATTTTTCTGAGATCATTTCACCCTCTGCTTTCTCAGGTCTATGAACTCAAGAATTGTTCATTAGAAATTTCATCCAGTCCATCTGATTGGTTATCTTTTTTTCAGGCGAAGGTGCCTTGTACGGAACGTTGCAAGTGTAGCAGCTGCCGTAATACCGAAAGTGATCGTGCCAGCAAATTTCGGGGCAAATTCGGTGTTGGAGCAGATGTGCGTCATCTGAGCTGTCCACCATCTACCGAACAGCGCATCGCCTCTCCATTCAGCGACGAGGAAAGCGATGCAGATTCGCCGGAGCCGAGTGACCCAAAAACGTTCGAGCTTTGTTTATTTTAATGACTAGATCGATTTTCTTCATCTGCGAAACTTTTGATTTTAGGTTGTCTGCTTTAACTAAATCCATTCTTTCCTGCTCTGTTTGCCATGCACATAATCTTAGTTTTTTTGAAATATTTTGAAATAGGTGCTTTACTATCATGTGAAATTTTTGAGAAAATATGAGAAATAGGCGCTTTACTATCAGCCCCCTTCATAAAAACATTTATACCTTTACAAGGCGCACCGAGTTGTTTTCGCTGCCGTATTGCTGAAAAGTTTTGATTTTCAGTTTACCATGGTTCTATATGACGGACGAAGTGGTGGAGGCGGCTACTCTCTGTCTTGTGGCGCAAGCAGAAGAGGTCGAGTCAAGTGGAAATACGAGCGAGGAGCAGTTAGAGAAGGCAGTTTTGGAAGAATTTGGAAGATGTCTTGGACAAGTGATCGAGAATGCTTCTAAAACGGCTGTTACACTCCGTTAGTTAGTTGGATTTCACGACTTCTTAAACAAGTGACCAAAACGCTTCTAGAAGGATTGCTATAAAGCGTCCATTACTTTCTTTTAACAGCTTAGTGCTTGAGTGAAAATTGAATCTTTTGTTTTAGGTGCTTATAGTATGGTGATCTGGAATCTCCTGTGCGAATCCAGGTTTCCAAATTTGGAGTTGAGGAACAAACATTGGCTTGATTATCTGAGTACGATTTCAGTAAAATCAGTTTCTTTTTGTGGCAGGAATTTACCGCGGCTTCATTTCAGCCATTCTGCAATATGGGAGATCTAGTTTTGGTGGCAATATTTTATTTGTTTATTGATGCTATGCTTATTCTGTGACTATGAAAGTTTCGAATTTACCGTTGCGCTATTATTTTTCAGCAACAAGATAAGCGTTGTTTCTAATTTGCGCGAGCAGTTTCACCGCAATATTTTTCTCGAGATGAGAAAAAAACAGGTGCAGAATAGAGCGTTTTAGTGAAATCCTCTCGAGTGCGCTTCGTCGAAAGTTCTAAAAAATGATTTGGAAATTGCTGAGAAAATTCACTTTCTCTGTGGTATGGCATAACTTTCTGAAATGTGGGTTCACTTCGTCCTCTGTCATTGTTCTGAGCAGCTACATATTTCGCCTCTATTGCCCATCCGTTCCTTGCTTGCGGCTAGAAGGGGCTGATCTAGCTTTGGGCAGAGGATAGTGTTAGCGGGGCGGGACCCTTAAACAGCTTTTCGGGCTTGTTTGTGCAAGTGTTCGGGGTTCACCGCCATCTCCTCTCGCGAGGGTCTCCGCATTAAGATGAATCATAAGTCTGGCCTGCGGGGGTTGCTGTAACCAGTGATCAAAAAACCCTACGCCTTTGCGGGGGTTGCTGTAACCAGTCCCCTTCCCCCCCCCCCCCCCGCGAGGTCCTCCGTGAGTGCCACGGTGGTTTCCATCATCTCTGTGAGGGATATTAGGAGCGCGAATCCTGCAATCGCGAGCTGAAAAAATTTCTCCATTAAGTCACAGAACACGAGGAAAGTGCGTGCTGCGGTGGTTGGAATAAGCAACGCTGAAAGACAACGTGGCGCACATCTGTTCCTCATCTCCTCATTTCATTTCCTTTCACTTTTGCAACGGAAAAGTGGCTCTTCAATACACTTCCGTATTCAAACCCACCGTAACGTTGTCACAGTCCTTCTCACGAGCCACGAAGCGAACATCCTTTCTTTGTAAGGAGCCCTTAAAATTTCGCTGCCACCTGCATTTAACAAAGCATTTAAATGCACTTTGCAGCAGTATGCATGTTGGGCTTCAGCCGCGACCTACATCAGACAAGTTGCCAAGGACACCTCAAGTTGACAACCTTTCGAAAATTATTCCCATTAAAGCTTCCCATGAAAACAATACAGCGCAACGGTATGAACGATGTGAAAAAGCCTTATAACAGAATCGGGCGTTTTCCGAACTTCTAACCTTAGGCCTCTCGCCACCCGGAACTTCCTCATTTCCCGCGGAGGATTGTGAGAACTCGAACCTCACTGCGAGATCGAAAAACTCCCTCCTGATGAGGGTATGATTCACTATTTTCATGACGGGGGCCCCCTTCCGAACAAGTGTTGACTGCCTCCGATCAGATTTTGTTGTGCTTGAGGTGCCCAAAAGAACAACTTCATCAAGGGGCAAGAGCCCAGCGAGTAGTGTCTCACCCTCTAGCTTAACAAACGGTACCTTTCGAACTTGCAGATGCCAAAAATGTCATCTTTGAATATACAAAAATTTTATGCGAAAACCCTAGTGTTTCAGAATAGCGGCCATCTGAGCATTTCGGAGTTATTTGAAGGCCGAAAGGTGGGAAGAGGATTGGATTTCCGTGTTATTCAACAATGACGTCCAAGATCCCCGCTGGATCAGCATGCCCGAGGGCCCAGCTGGTGAAGAGTAATGATGATCTGAGCACTTTCTAAATTGTGCATCTATTGCTTTTATCGTTATTCCTTTAACCACGCCTGTTTGTTCTTTGTATTTACGACTTGATTATATAAAACCGCGAATCACTCACGTTATTTCTCATGATGTGTTACATAACAGTTTGCAGAGTCATGTGGTTCCCAAATGGTGTTCAGGCTAGATTCATTACTTGTGGGGGAATCCCGAGACTTTGTTGGCTTTACACCTAACTAAAAATGTCACAGATTTAATTGGTTCATAGGTTTAGGAAAAGGTGTCATGAGAAAACCTTACTTCTTTTATAGCCTGTATCACTCGTAAGCATTGAGAGGAGAGGAAGGAAAAGGTTTAGGGACTGCCTACTCAGCCGTTGCTTCATTGCATACGATTTTATGTGATTCGTAGCTCTTCTGATGGAGGATAGTATGTTTCTTACTTTTGCGTAATGTAATCATTTTTGCACTTTGTACTTTGCTCTTTCGTTTTATTTTTTTATGCTTTTTTATCAGAATCAGTTCGTTGCCATTAATGTGGAACTTAATTTAAGAGTATTTTCTCGGACGTTTTGATCGACGATTTTAGGAACGAACCACTGTCCACTCTTTCATGAGGATAAATTTGTTAGAAGTATGCGATTTCGAGCCACAGATTGAGCCACGGAGGTAAATTCAGGAATTTGTCATTCCAAGGGCTCACAGCCGAGAGGGCAATGTCTACGAACTCCCATCAGCGAGATTTGAAGTGCAGCCGTGATTACCGAAAATTTATCTCCATATTTTTTACAATGACTAAAACCGACAAGATTCCAGTTCTACAAGCACTTCGCGTCAGGCATGAGCTGTTGAACTGTGCGAGTTGATATTCCATAGCGTGGTGTGCGTTTGCATTGTGGAACTGTGAGGGGTTTACGCTTAACTGCATACAAACGTTGTTTTGCGCAGGAGCGCATTTGTCGTTCAGCAGTGTCGATGAAGGACATATTAGAGGAACTAGTTCTGCGATGTGGTCATCCTGGGAACGTTACCTCACCTTCGATGTTTTTAGTATTTGTGGTTCGCTCGGCATTCACTCTGCTCATTGTTCGACGCTCTTCATTATTTAATGTTGTTGTGCTATGCCATTTACCTCTTCTCGTATTCTTTTCTGCAATATAAAGGATTTTTCAGTTTTCTCGACGTTCGCATTGGCTACAGTGTAACGGAAACATAATCATAATCTTGATGAGGCTTCGAGAAGTTAATTTTGCATCATTTTATGATTTTTCAAAAATAATCCCAGTAAACGGGGAATATCTCGCTTTTGGAGAGTTGTTGATAATTGAAGTAACAGCAACTATATCATTTTTTAAAATATCCATCTATCTATTTTACGTGCCAATCTGCTCATGGGTATTCGCTTGATATTTCGGAAAGGCGAAATGCCAGATAGCATTTTAACAAGTTTGGGCAATGTTCTGGAATGTAAAGTGAACGTGGGGCCTGCGTACCTCTGCATGGTTGGTGCTTTTATTTCCTTAGCATGTGCCACTTTTGCCCAGCATCCTTTCGTTTGGAATCCTGCTTGTAGCTTCGAAACTGAGTAGTCACAAACTGGTTAGGATGTAAAAAGAAAAAGGGGAAAACGGGGATTGTAAGAGTGAGGACCATTTTAAATCCAGAGGCGAATTCGAGTGCGCGCTATTCTGGTATAGGGAAACGGGCGTGGTTGATATAAGATACGATCAAATGGAACTCAGCGCTATGGATCGCTCGTATCGTTTTATTTATTCCTCATAAATCCGCTCCAGAGGTATTGGAAGCAATGGACCATTTCAGTCGGCATAGGTCGTGTGCAAAACAGTGAATGGCTCGTTTACGCCAAACACGCGTTATGCACCACTGAGTACGCAATTCAGTAGCCGCGCTTAGGTCGACGTCATTCGGTTGCATTCACTGAATGCATTCAGGCTAGGATCCTATTCGACGGCCACTAATTGCCTTGCTTTTTTTTTGAATGCAATTAAATATGCATTGAACAAATATATTTCTGAGGATTCTAGAATAATTTGCGTGTTGGATCTCTAGCTGCTTTGCAACTATTGCAACTGGAAAGGATATCTACCGTCTAGATTTCGTAGATGGAGGATCACCCATTAGAATTGTTTACTCCTAGCGGTTTTCTACACCAAGATATCTTTTGCAAGGCGATGAGTGCTGAGGTGGATTACTTAATTTGTGTTGTGAATTGAAGATGAAGGACGATGAGTGCAAGGAGTTGGAAAGTTATTGCGAGGGAAGCAGTGCCAACTATGGACAACCGGTTGTTGTTGTGTGCGCAAGCTAGCGCTCATAGCAGCGAACACAACGCACACCACAGAATTGGCCAACTCAGTAGGCCGGTGATCCCTCTCACTTTTTTACGGTTTTCGTTTCTAACTCGACACTCTCTGCTGTTCAGTTTCTGCCACTTTGACACCCATCTAAAGAGGAAGGAGAGAGATACATGTCGATCACTCCGTTTACGGATTCAACAACACTATGTTGTTGCGTTTTCACAAATTCTCCTCATGTGAGAAGTTGCACTATCACAACGGTTTTATATTTGTCGATAAAACAATGTATGTTTCTGAGCGCTTGAGCTCGTATATATGTGCATTCGATGGATTCAGCTGAAAATTACTTTGTCGAATTTTTGGGTTCGTCAAAGCGAATTGCGGGCCAGTCCATTAATTACTCGAACACTCCCGTGTTCACTATCGTCAGAAATATGATTTGATAAACTCATAATTGTGAATTCTACGCTCAATTTCTTATTCATGAGTCCCCTGTTGGAATTGTCTTAGTAAACCATTTCTTGTGGGTATTCCGTGTCTTCTAGCAGCAGTCTATTTTTTTCGAATTAGTATTAACGTCTTTTTCGGACATCTTTGCAATCTCTGCCTGTATTACTAACGTGAGCTTTCACTGAATGTTTGATCACTATGGAATTTATTAATTTCCTTTTCGAGTTGTAACGTCGTCCAGTTGGAATAGTATGGTAGCAGATGGAATGTCAAGTACAGTGAATCGTATAATCACTAATTGTGCAATATTGACCCTACAAGTTTACTCATACTCTTTGGATTCGTTACCAAGGTCAGCAGCTTCCCTCCTAAAGTATTTTTGACCTTAAGAAAGAGTAGCGGCGCCTTCATTTCTAGGCCGACTAGTTAGTTCACTCTATTTCTCCAATACTCAATAATTGTTAGTTCATTCACTCATGCTTATCGATTCTGATAGAATGTGTAATTTTTATGCTCGATGCAACTCTTAACTAAAGCACTCCGCTTAGGGTTCACAAAACGCTGCAGCAAAAAAAAGCGATGCACGCTCATTTAATCGGATGATTGGCGGTTTTGGCACAACGTACTTCTTTGATTCGAATCTTTGCAGTCTACCTTTTTCCGATAGCTGCCAACAGTAAACAGTAAAGACCTACGACGTTTAGGTGTTAAATTTCCTGTATAAGTGCCCGGAATGATAGCTGTGTTGTCGTACTTATATATTTTCCCATTATGTCAATCTCACGTTAACTATTATCGCTATAAAAGACTATAATCCTCAATGAGTCTACGGGCAAAGAATCTGCATATGTGATTTTCCTCTTTGTACTTCACACTCATCCGTCGTTGCTTTATCCGAGTATAGTGATCGAGGAGAATTTCTTTCACGTATTTGTTTTACTTAAAAGCTATTCCAAATCTAGAAATTCCACTCTCATTGCCATTTTAATGATTGTTTCTTGAGTTTTTCAACTAGTTGGTGTGCAATAAACTTTCGCTGGTAGTAAACTTTTCAAGACGGGCAACTTGTGGTGAATTCTTCATCATGAGCTGTGCAGCAGAAAGTTGTTCCGCATCAGCTGTAATGTCGCGTATAGCATATTGTTGAAACCTTCTGAGTAAAAATGTTCGATAATAATCTGCACAGCAGAAAGCGGAAATAATTTCGCATGTTACACATGCGTTTTGCTATGATAGCGACACACACATGGTGACCATATCCATTTCCTTATCATAACTAACGTGCTAGCACTCTCCACTTGTATATGTCATATCATCATTCCTTCTGGATTGGAGAAAAATGAGTCAAGAAGCGCTCCTTAAATCAATAAATTAGGCTGTACAATTAGGCGTTTGCCTTTGGACTTCTTCGGAGTCTTTTTTTTATTCATAGAGGAAATCGATTGCTACTTATCGTTTGAATAACATTTGTTCAGCATATAGCTTTTCCTATGATCGCTTAAAGCGATGTCCGATACCATTGTCAATGCGACGATGAAATATGCATAAACGCATGTTATGCAAATAGGAAAATTCGTCGAAAACCGAAAAATGAAAACTCTC
The DNA here is from genome assembly GCA_013433145.1 of Ascaris suum. NCBI lineage: Eukaryota > Metazoa > Nematoda > Chromadorea > Rhabditida > Ascarididae > Ascaris > Ascaris suum. The sequence goes on from CM024187.1 coordinate 4,667,490, forward strand.
TTTTAGGAGTTATTAAATATACTAAATGACAATAAAAAGATGACAACGTTTCTAGAGGGATTAATTTTCTGGCATATTCGTAAGCCAAAAAAAGACAGATTAGTTCACCTGATTAAGTGGCACATTCAAGTATTCTAGGAACAGCTTATCATATTTTATGCAGCTTATCAGTTTTTCGGCTCTGTGCATGTGCCGCAATTCTTGTTGGAAAAGGAGTTTTACAACTCAACGGAGTATTTACAAGTGAATCAATAATTCGCATAAACCAACCAATTACGCGAATTTTTCCATTTCAACTATAAGTAGCGTTTCTTTATCGTATGCATTGCGTATAATGAATGCACTTTTGGAGCGCGTTGTTGAAAAACGCTTGCAGTCGCAGTCACATATTCGTCATCTTTATTGCTCATTGATTTAAGCACTATCTATGGGTGACGCTTTTTTAATACTTGATATAAATATTTAAATAGGAAAATACCAGTAGAAAGTTATTCGAGAAAGTGAAGAAATCGTTTAACCATGAAATAAGCAAGGACAATTTTCGAGCCATATATCGACGTCTATGGAGAAAACAACTTCATTTCTTCTGATTTCATTTTTAAGTTCGCTTACTTGAAGCGGTATTGTCGGGTAGTTCGATCATTAGAAATGAAAATCAAGCACAATAGAAAATAAATAAATAAATAAATAAAGTATTTTCAGAAGAATAGATTTCTGATGGCTCTTTTAATATCTGAAGTTTATGCAATGTCAGAGCGGTTGGTTGTATGCAAATTTTTCCAGCAGTCCACTTAAGTGTGGGATACAGTACTGGAGTAGAAAAGGAGATGACAAAGCATCTCACGTTTTAAGGCAACAATATTAATAAGTCGGGATCAAGACAGCCGACATATCAGAATCGATATTTAATTTCCGTTCACATGCGGGTACCTCATAGTCAATAGCCGTAGCTTGAGAAGTAAGAAAATTTAGATTTATACAGCGATATGGTGGTATGTTATTTCGCCTAATATTTGCTTGTCCTATCAGTGGAAATTTGCAGTGCGATGTGTACTCGCTGTGAAGCTTATGATTTTCTTTGAGTGAGAATTCAAGGCTGAGATAATTTCCACTAAAGGGATTTTTTCATTTTCGTTGCAGATTTTTCAGCTGCAAAAACTTTTTCGTGCTGAGTAACTTCAGACGTCATTTTATTGAGATCCTTTCGATATAATCGGTCGTTTCGCCCTCGACGACTGCAACGCTAATCGGTCGTTCACTGAGAAAAAAGCCACCGTGCATTGAAGCACTCGGTAGATGTTGATATTCGACCCCCCCCCCCCCCCGCCAAAAAAAGTGTTTGACGTCAGGCATATCTTTTAAAACAAAGTTGAGTGTGAGACACGGCGTATTTTTCAGCATTATCTTGCAGAGAGTGGAAGAGGGGAGGGGAAGTGATGAAGGAAAGGTGGTGATGTATTTTCAAGACTAGAAAATTAGGTCTTTGCAGGCAGCTGAAACTATTTCTTTCGATGTTTTCATCGCTTGCATTTTAGTGCTATTTTTCAACGTATGTTTTTGTCAGCATTTCTTGATTTTCATAAAGCTTTTCACGTCATTGCAAATCCAAAACTATACACCCATCCAACAAAAAAAAACGACTCGCAATTTGCAGGCTAATGTGCCGTGCAACTAAATTGCTTTTCAGGCGTCCCACTTTTGCATCTCGTATTCGGTATATGCCCATTTGGGCAGCTATGTCTGTGTAATGATCGTCATCGCGCAATGCCTAATTTTCACTAACCGGTTATGCACTCATAAAGCGTTGGGTATCCTATCTCAATAGCTGTCTGCCAATCGCCTTCTCAGAATAGCAGAGCACTTCCACTAATCTTCATATATTTTAAGTACTATCTAATCGCATGTTACAGTGTGTTATAAAAATTCACATTACACTCTCTTCATAATGAACAATAGGTCGTAAACTTTCGTCGTGTTGTTTTTGATGCCATAATAATTGATGCTACTTTCTCTTCGAGGTTGATTTCGCTGAAAGGCGAAGGCTGTACCTACTTATTTCCTCTGATAATTATTGTTCAATTTCAAAAATAAGCAATGAAAAAGATTGCTTATCAAGATTCCTTAGAATAGACGATCGAGCATCGTACTTATCCCTAGCAGTGCACGCTTTTCGGAATGCATATTTTCAATGTATTTCATTAGATGTAAGTCGATGTGTTTAATAAAGGATATTGGTTTTGAGTGAAAACTGGTGATTGAAAGAGTGCGATCCCTACATTTTAAGAGGCTTAGCCCCGAACTGGTTTCAAGGTAGTCTAACGATCACAGTCATCGTCTAGACCTATCGTCGAATATTGTAAAGGTCGCAATTTTTAATAACGTAATTAACAACGAATTATTCATTATCATATTATTGTTAGTAGCATTTCTTGTTGCAAACATTTCGTTCTTATCAACATATATTACGATCACCACAGATAACGAATGCGAATCCTTATAAATTTATTCAAAAGGAAATTCCTTCTAATCGACACGACATATTATGCAAATCGGTCATATTCAGTCATTTTTTTTTCAGTATGTACTCAGTTATTTGCTGATATCATCTACTTGATACTGCTCATCCAACACTATGCCCCTACATTCAGCTCATGTCCATTCCTTTCACCTGTTCCACTTTCCTCATCCTCCCCCTCCCTTTCTTCCTCCTCCCTCCCATCCAATCGTATAGGTGTAGAGCGTTTAGTGATGAAGTGTTTAGCGCTTAAGTGACGACAAATGTTCTGTTTTGATTCCTGAATCAGTCGAGCGAAACCGTTTTGTGATGGTACTGACGTACTATTAAAATGTTCGTGATGTTGAGGTACTACTTAGAACGCTGTCCTTTATGCCGGAAACGCTCATTTATCTTTCAACAAATTGGATCATGTTCCCGAAGATTTTCGGGGAATAACGACCCGAGTTTTGATCCCGACTCACTCTTTTGCAAATCTGTTGCTTTCTGGGCGTTCCATTCAGCTCTTAGATATTATTAATGTGGAGATGATCATAAAGTTGGTGAACCAGCTATAATTAATATCCAGCCGTTCTAAATAAAACGCGCCCAGCGATGGAACAATAGCTGTATTAGAAAATTGTAGTTTATAAAATCGCCGTAATGGTGGAAAGTGCAAAACTTTCTGGAATCAAATGGTCGCGAAAATATGTTGATCGTCAGATATAATTGCCTTCTGACTGCTGCTCCTGTCCTCCTCTCTAAAAGTAGCGATAACATGCGTACGTGTTTGTTAGCCAAACTGTCGTGCACTTATTCTCTTTTTTACATTCGACACATTTTTCACTGAAGACTTTGGCAACCATGAGGTCTTACAGAGAACCGGCTTTTGATATTTGCGCTTGAAAATTACTCGAATTATTTGGGCCCTGAGTGGGCAACAAAAAACCAAACAGCATGCCCCCTCGTTTACCGAAAGTAGACCAATTAACGAAAAAGTTGCACACAACATTCGTATGTGGTGAATGCAGTTCATGGCGTTCAACGAGTAGCCTCATATGCACTTGTGTTTTTAGTTAACAACAAGCACTCTAGAAGTGTTGTAGAATAGACTTCCATAGTGCAACTTATAGACAATCTTAGTATCCTAGCAGGCAGACCCTGATAAGGTATAAGGAGGGGGAGGGGGGGGGGGGAGAGGAGAATATTGACTGCTTCACAGAAAATACGTATTCGGGAGATCTGAAATGAACTTCCATCTGTAGTTAGTTGATTGCACTTTCACTCTACTACAAATCAGCACCTAATAAATTCGCGAATTAGAGTTTCTTTTACTTGGCTATAAATTTCATGCATTTGTTTCGTAAGAAATATTGTGTTTTCACTTCAGAGTAATCATGATGCTCTGCATTGCTTTTTCCAAATGGTGTTCTATCTTCATCAATGATGCTTTTCTCTCTCTTAACTGCACTTCACAATTTATACAATTCTTTTAGCAACAATTACAGTCATACTTACTTACAACCGTTGTAACTTCCTCAGCAAGTTCTCTATCTACACGAAATGATGTTTGACCTTGAAGCGGTACACCTGCTGGTCTGTCTGCCTACACAGTGGAGATAAACGGTCATAAAATGTGTCGTAACAGGTTCACTAGCAGCCAGTATATGTTCTTGATACCCTTTAAAGACGAGTTCTCATCTATGGAGTGCTGAGATGGCTCTTGAACAGTAAAGGTGAGCAAGTACGCAGAGAATGCGATGATTGGAAAACGCTGAATTCTTGGATCGGAGAACTTCTTTTTTTGACTGAGGATTTGCGCATTTATTGCCTGACGAGATGCTTGGGACGTATCCGTCAAACGTGAAAAGGAAACCTTTTTCAAATTCATAGAAGTGGAATAAAATTCTTAAAGAGGTCCCGTTAAAAATGACAGAAGCGTATTTACCGATTTTCAGCCAAAAGTAACTCAATAATGCCTTTTCAAGCCGATTTTTCAATCTGTTGCTGGAGATATATGAAGTTTTCCTTTGTCGATATGTTCGAATATTATGGCGAAACAATGAATCTGACTTTTGTTTCTCGAAAAGGGAGCGGATTCACTTGTGAAAATGTGCAGATTTTTGGATACTCGGTTCTGTTTTCATATTATGTTGTAAATGTAATTTCGCACCGATATTTGTTCGTCACGGCGGATCATCGATAGTTGACGGGTAAATATCTGTGAACATTTATTCATTTTTCTGGACGCATAGGTGTTGACAAAATGCGATGCAGTTTTCCCACTTTGGACAAACCACTTATGCGCCTCTTCGCATGGTACACGCAACACTTGCTAGTTGATTATTATTATCTCTTCATTTTACTGCCAATAATTTCAACCGCTTTCTTTGGATATGGACTTACTTGGATTCGTGAACTTACAGTATTGGATGCTAAAAAGCTCTATACCCCGACGTCAGCACCTTGCTGGGAAGAAGAAAGGGTAATCTCACAGGTAAGTTCACCTGAATGCTTTTCAAGACGATTCTTAGGCAGATTTGTCATGCGCGCAATTAGTTTTATTCATTCCTTCTAAATTACCATTGAATGTTGGTTTTCAGCGACGCAGAAAGATCTATAGAAGAGGGTGTAAGTTTTTTGACTGAATAAAGTGTTGCAACGATAGTACACCAGCAGTTCGAAACCTTGAGGCAATAATACTGAAATGATCAATTGAGCAGGAACACTGAGAAGAAGCATCTTTCACAAGTCATTGTGTAGTAGTTATCTGAGGGTAACTTAACGATAGCAGCAAGGAGCTTTTTTGAGGCAATACTAAAACCGAGGTTTTTTGAACACGAAATTGAAAATTGTGCAGAATATCAGTTCTAACACAACATCTTTTGGCGAGCTTTCTTCAACATTTCTGGAAACAGATCACCTGAAAGGCGGCGCGCATTTTATGACGGAGAATGAAATCTAGTTTGAGCTACTTATGTGACCTACTTGCAGAGGTAGTCTCAGTAGAAATGATTTTACCACTGTTTGAAGAATGGGAGAAAATACGGCAAACAGTCCTATATATTTGAGCCGACGTAGTCAAGCTCATATATTTCAGCTATGGCCGATCCACGTCAATGAGTTTCTTCCCGAAAGAACATTCGAATGGAATCGCTATCTTTATGTTATTGTGCATGGACGGCAATATGCAGATGGAACATACCCGAATTTGCTCGAAGGACGATATCTCAATGAAATTGAAATGTTGGAGCGTAGTATTGCTGAAAATGTCACCTTTCCGATGCGTAACGAGTGGCGTTCCAATAGCACATCGTCCATCAAAGAAAACGTTCGATTCGAGGTTAGCGCATCAGATACTAACAATATGCATATTTTCGCATGGCACTTATCAAATGAAGCAGAATTCTTTTTTTTTCTTTGTTTTTCTTTCAAGGCCGAAATTTGGAAAAACTCAAAGGTATGGAAATGAACACGAACATTGGTAGGAGATCATAGAATGGGAACAGCGAGAAAAACTGAGAAACCGGATCATCCGAAAAGCGTCTGGACCGACATAAGTCGAACATCGTGGGATGCAGTATGCGAGCAGCAGCAGTGCTCTTTACTATATGAATGAGCGCGCACAATGAAGATATCGGTAGTTACGGAAGCATATAACGTATTCTTACAACACAAAAGTGGATGACGTTAGGACCACTGTTTTGATTTAACACTTTTTGGTGGGCTGTCTGGAGCAATTGTGAGAACGGAATGTCTGGAGAGAGATGCAAAATTTTATGACAGAGAACGAAATCGAGTTTGAGCTGGCGATATTCCATTGGTTCAAGGTTGAATTTATGTAATCTGATAGTGTCATTTGGCTGGTATGGACTACAGGAAACTTCGTGATAGTCGATATAGGTGGAACACTTTGGAGCATTTTCTAACGACGAAACATAAGGAACGAAAAGATGGCCATAAGAAGAGCGTGCTATTCCAGAATGGGTCAGCGATAATTGGTATACGTCTGTCTATAGTGTTTGATAGACTATGCTACAAAATGCGGGCAAGACTATTTGCGATTTGCGGTCGCTCTTCTGCAGCACCGGAACGTTGCAATCACCCGTGAAATTGAGGAGTATTTTTTAGTAGTAGAAACAATTTCGCATCATAGATTGAGAACAACACTCAAGTATGAAATTGATACAAACAATATGGCATTTTTTTCGGGGGAGCATTTAACTGCTACAGCTTTGAACACTCGGCGAATGCATCAACGGAATGTGGTAGCCGTAAGCAAGCTTCTGCGATGGGCGATAAATTTTGAGATCGAACCTGCTACTATACATAATCTTAATGGAAACACGTGTAAGGGAAAAGAAATGGGGCCTAAAACACTTTTATGGGAGATCACTAGTAACTGAATGCCGATTACGCAGTTATCCTCATTTCTCACATGGTAGCATCATGCACAAAAAATTGCTCTGATCCATCTTCAACAATGGTCGACGACGCTACACCTTTGCAGTTTGAAAATTAGCATTTTATGACGAACATTATCATACGGCATTGCGCAATCAATGCGACTAGTTTCAGCTTGGACCATCATGTTCAAAAATTCCTAAACTTTGCTATGCACGTGTTTAGTAGGTGTTATACTATTCTATCGCCGAAAGGTATTGTAATTTGATGGCAGAGTCGTTTAGTTTAGCCGATGTTGGCGAATTTTTGCTTTCTATTTCTCACATTTTTCGATTCATTGGTATTGAAGGTCAGTCAGATACAGCAGCAAAATGCAAACAACATTTGAGGTTTCGATGGACTTTAAGAAGTGCGAAGTGCACCTGAAGAACGTTCACTTCACTATATGTGAAGTGAACGTTCTTCCGTCTTGAGATGAATGGTCTCTGCGTGCACTCAGTAAATTTTTCCCGAATTATTGTTACCATTGAAAACATTTGATTGTCACTACTAATTTGAGCGGAGGAAAATGCCGAAAATTGCGCTTCATATTGCAAAATTCAGTGGTAAGATGATTACAGGACATCTGTCTCAGCTGGTATGGCGAGTGCTATCGTCAAACTGGAATTATTAAGCTGTTACAAAATAGAAAAGAGCTCGAGAAAAGAGGCATTGGTATCACTTTCCCAAGAGCCAATACTAAAGGGACACCGATCTATTTGGCATTTAATATCGGTGGTGTTGATGTTTACGAGAACGATACGATAAAGGTGAGCTCATCAACGATTTCTAAGCAACATTTCAATCTGCATTAAGGATAAAAAGTTTTGGAGATCTAAAGATGAATGAAATGAGGAAATGCTCTTGAAATCTGATCGTGGCATACAGAAGAAAATTCTTTCATAGAAACGATACCTGCAATGAAACGATGACTATTCATAATTGTGCAAGACACAGTTGAATTCAAACGAACTTGATCAACGATTGCGTTGTTGTCTCAAATAAAATTATTCAATGCAGCACTGAGCGGTGGGAAACAAGTTAACGCCTTCCTACTCGCCTGTATTCCCTCAGGAGCTGTGAGAAGGTTTTGAAGTTCTCGACAGTATGGTGCAAAATGTCAACATCTATGCAACTGGTGGCCTCAGCTCTGTTAAAACCAGCAGGCTGACTCTACATAGACTCTTTTGTTCTCAAAGCTTAGCAAAATTTCTATTTAATGTGTCAATACTTAGCTGTATTCGGGTGTTAAGAAAATACGAAGTCTGGCAGTCATCTGTCTGCAGTGATAAAATTTTTCGGGCTTGTTGTCTTGCTTCTGAAGCTAATGCTCTTTCTTGGTCATCTGCGTTATTCGATAAAGGACTATTCGATATACTGACCTACATTGCACAAAAAATTTGCATATTCAGAGAATAAGAAATTATTTCATATTGCTCCTACGCAAGTAAACACTGGAGATGGAACGAAGATATCGGCGAGCGCTACCTGAGTTGTTTTCCGAGAATTTCGAAAGACAGCTTGTCCGCATGGACGAAATCAACAAAGACGTGTTCCACGCCAGCTTTTAACGAAAATACACGAGTACCTCTAACCCTTTAGCCTTCCTTCCTTTATCTCACTTTCTAAACTCACTTGTGCCAACATCTAGACAGCCGCTATTTTCCTTAAGAAAAATTGGATTTTTCACGCAGAAATACCCAGTTATCGTTGTCTTTTCTACCGATAGTCACATGAGCAGCAACTTCATTCAATTAACGAGCGGTTATTTTCTTGTAGGCAGTAAGAGGCATCCGTCTGTGGTATTTTATGCGTTTTGACAGTGAGAAAATCAACAAAATATCGATCGAATGGGAGAACAGAGCAGAACAATTCATCGCATCAAACTTCTTTAATAACTCACTCATTGAGGTGACTTTTATCTACCGATGTCTGCATCGACCAGAAGTGATCATCGGCTGTCACATTGTGTTCGTTCAGTTGTCACGTTTGCGCGTATTGGGAGTGACAAATTTCCTCACTATATGGCGGATAAGTTCAAAAGTAACGCATTTAATAGACAGTAGGGAGGTGTGGTTTCTGCTATCGCCTTAAGCGTGACTTCGAGCTCAGACCCTTTGTACGACAGATCTATGAATGAAACCGACTTATTGATATTAAAAGATTTTCACAAAAAATTGCACTTATTCTTAATACCGCTTGAAGTGGTCAGCCGGAAATTATGAATTGCAATGCCCGGCATCATGAAACTGTACGAAGTGTATCTGCAAAGGAATGTTTGAAATTGCGCTTGGTACACCCCGTTTGTTTGCCCACTTTCGTCAGAATGTAGTAGGAAAAATGAATTCGCTTAATGCAATATCACTTCATTCTTCCTTTTGTTCTCGTTGCCGAACCTCGATTCTCAGGAGGCGGCTTAATTTCTTAACTGTTGAAGTATAGTATGTTAAGAAGTCACGGTCTACTGCATCATACACGGTTTTCAGCAGTACTTGAGAATTCGTATCTCAAAGTATGGTAAAGTGCATGAAGTTTTTAGGCCCACGTCCACCATTCGCGAACAATAGACATCGGTTTGACGAGAAATGCGAATCGTTTGAAGCCATATTTCTCGGTGACAGTCATCGTTCTTGTGCTATTTACTACCTTTTATGCGATGAAGTGGAAATTCGGTGGCAGTGGTGTTACTTCGTTTGGTAAGAGCTAGAAACAGAAGTTCTAACTGAAAATATGGAAGGGGCGACGAATGATAGGATGAAAACGCAACAAAAATAAACTAACTAATCTGTGGATACAGTGAAACACTATGAAGTGCATTCTAATCCGGTAGTCACTGAGGCTCCCACAATGTTTAGCGGCTACGAAGGTCCTTGCGAGAACGGGAAAGTGGCCATTGAGCTGGAGCTCTGCGATGCAGTGGGGCCATGGAGTCATCACAGAAGTTTATGCGATCGTTGAAATGAGTTTTGATTACCACAAAGTCGACGAACACCCTCGCTTTCGCTGTTTATGTGTGCGTGCGTCATTTTGTTTCCCACGGTGGTGAGCGTCAAAATCACCAAAAACGTTCGAACAGTGCTTCCCCACCCGTTCCCGTCCCTCCCAGTTGAGTCCTTCATGACGGAATCAGAGGTACAGCGTACAATGAAGGATTGCTTTATTGTCGTTGTTTTCTTTGTTTTCATCTACTTCAAAGTGGCGACTGTTTTATGAAGCGATAAATTAACGCGTAGGTTCAGTTGTGAGAATTACTGGCAAAATTAACCTTTGTATTGCAAGTGGTTAAACATTTTTTCTTCGAGTAGAATGTTCCGTCACCTAAGCGACATCGAAGTACAAAACAACTTAACTCAGAGGAGAAAAAAATCTAACAAATAGCGTTCTGTCAATGGCACTTCTGAATTTGCTTTATAGTGTCGCTGCCACTTTGGCAAAGTTTGTCCTCGCACACCATCGGAACACATTGCTTTACAGTAGTGCGTCCAGCCGCTTTAGCCTTCCTTCAGTGCCAATGATCGATAGTGTGAGAGGTTGCGCATCGAACAGCACCTCAAAGGTCAAGGGCTATTATGCAAATAGCGGCAAATTTAACTCGTCGCACGTTTCGTCTTCAACTTTCTTACCAAGGTTATCTCGCGCTACGCCTTCAACGATGCGGTACTACCCTTAAAAATTGACCAATTACCATGCTTGCATTACATGGTTTTGTGCTTGAACGACGATAAGACATAATGTGCATAGTTCTGTCAATAATTTCATTGAAATGAATTCAGGAAGCAGCTGCGCTTTTCTGCATGAATTCTAAAAAGACACTGCATAGCGATGCAGTTTGAAAATTTCGTTTCCGTGGCATTGCTTGAATGAGTGAATTAAGTTGTTGCTGAATGTTGCACGCAAAATAGCCATGCTTTCTCAGCGTTGCAGTTTGCATCGATTGGCTACGATCGAAGCCTTGGCTTGCGCTTGCCGGTGTACTATCATCGGGGATGGCCATTGTAAGCGGCATTGGGCTTCTACTCTGGTTCGGCATGTTCTTCGCCGAAATCACACTTATCGCACCATTCCTTGTGCTTTGTAAGTAAAATCTATTGGAGCGTTTTCTGATCGAAGTATTCCACTATATTTCGAATGAAGAGTTGCATTTTTTTAAAACCGATTATTACAAAACGTTTTTCCACCTAAGAGCCGAAGAAGAACCAGAGAAAATTCTTCTTCTTTCGGTCGTAGGAACCAAGGATTCTTTCTCTTTCTTTGAAAATATTATTTTGATTATTTAAAGGTGTGGAAGTGATGAAATCTTGAGCTTTAGCTTGATGCACTTTTCTGCAACCGAGATTCTCTTTAAAAAATTGCATAAAAGCAAATGTCGGCAGTAGCAACCAGCTGCGTCCAGGATGAGCTTCCTGTTCTATTGCATAGACTGTAAACGTTTTCAGTTCTCAGCGTTTAGTGTTTCGTGCTAGGTGATTTATTGACTTTCTTGCGTAGCTCTTCGAGATAGACGCACAGCGGCAAGCTGTTAGCCACTAGAAACCATAAATCGAGACCGATGACTGTTGGCCACATTATTGGTATACAAATAATTGCGCAGCTGTTGTGTACTAACTTTCTCTCTCACATGAGTAACAAAAAATCAGTAAAAATAGGAAATTTTCACAGGTGTATAACGAAATGGGCAGACGAAAAGTTGTTTTTGGAAAATCTAGTTCGGAGATTCGCGTTCTAGAGTGTAACACCTCCATTGTATACATTTTTTGGTCATATTTTTGACCGAAGTGAAAGCAGAAGGCGTTATGCTAAGATGCGGAGTATCAACTACGAGTGTATGTGACGGACAAAGTGAATAACTAAAATAAAGGTAATGTAATTTTCTCTGCTTTGTAGTCGATAATTGCATGAAATGAAATTGGTCTTTTGAACAATACGCTCTTTTTGTTCAATCGCGATTGCAATTGTCGCTTCAAATCCTATTTATCAACTGTCCATCAAAAGAATCCGGAATAGAAATATTGCTTTCAGCGATCGGTGTGGACGATATGTTCATTGCTGTCGCTGCTTGGCATTACACAGAATCCACATATCCAGGTAACTGTAATTGAGAGTATATCTAACAGATTCATTTTAGAAGAAGAATTGAGGAAGGAAGTAAAGTAGTCGAACTGAAACATTTGTTAAAATATCATAGGATTACATGGAAATATTTATTTTGTTAGCAGTCAAGGGGTGTGCTCATTTTTTCTTCAATATACTCGACTGCATCCTCACCCTCAACCGCTTTCCTCACTTGCCAACAGTAACTGAGTGCGTAAAGCGGCTTATACTTTTTCGTCTAACTTCCTCTAAATCTAAGCATACCGATTAAAAAATCGGCAAAGAAACAAGCTATAGGGATTTAAAATTATGCTCAGAGGATTGTATTACAAGTATAGTTATAAAGCCATCAGCTTTAAATGAATCCGATTGAAATGAGTTTTTTCATTTGCTATTCGATATTGGTTGCTTCCTAAACAAGTACGATCTTTGCTAAGCAAGTTTTTCAGCAACTTTTACAGCCAGCTCACTACTTGCTGGTCACCGAATATAACATCGATTTTTAACGTACGTTTTCAATCATCGTTCGATCGCCACTATCGCAAGGTTGAGGCCTCAACGGCTACAAGCAGCATCCATGTTAAAAGTTGCGCAGCCCCTAGCCTCGTATTACTAACAAGTTTTAGGCGCTAGCAAAAGCGTTCTGAAGGCACGCATGGTGGAAGCGATGTCGGAATCTGCTGTCGCCATCTTCATTACTAGCATAACGGACGTGATTTCGTTTGCGATCGGCTGTTGGACTGATATCATCGCAGTGAGAGGGTTTTGTGCAATGACCTCAGCTTGCATGTTTTTCACCTTTCTCTACCAAGTAAGCTTTAGTTGGATTTCTCTTCGTATAGTGGATCATCAGATTAGATTTTTTGTTCAGATAGGCGCCCATGTATTCTAACTAAATCTTATTTCCATCATAATGTAAAAGTTGCCATGCATCAAAATCTTTGAAAAACGGGACTTCAAATCAATTTGTTTGAGGTAACGTTCTTCGCGGCGGTAATGGTGATAAGTGGTGAATGTCAACTGGCCGAAAGGAACTCCTGTCTTCCGTGCATGAAAGCTATCGACCATTATGATAGCATTTCAGCGAATCTCCAAAGAAATCAAATGATGCGTTCTGGATTATCCTCGCTAAAAAATGGTATTAAAAACTGCTCTTTTTTCCGTTTTGATTCACTCGAAAACCGTTGAGAATTCGACGGCGAATGGAAGAAAATCTTTCTTCTATTGAAATATTCCTCAACCGATGGAAATAATTATTTCTAATGAAGCAGTTGTCATAATAGATCGATGAAAAAACACTTTAATATTGCGAATAATTATGAGATATTTGAGGCGTCAATCTCAATGAAACTTCGAGAGATGCATTGATAAATTTAAGTGGCAAAAGTAAAGCGTTTTCTGGAATACTTTTGGTACTGATTATTCGTAGAATAGTTTCGATCTTTAAAAGAGAAGGCTGCATCAGCGAGGCATCTCTAAATTCTTGATGCGGATCTTGGATAGAATGCTGCACCTCCAACTTCTGCAATTATTTAGAATCGAATCATTTAAACGGTATTGTGCATAATCGCATTAGCGATCCATATATGCAGAAGGTGAAGCCAACTGATTCATCTGATAGCTCTCTTAGCGATGTTACGATCACGCAGAAATCGAGCAGCATTATGGAGCAGTTTTTCAGGTAGAGGCTTTATATAGCTATGTACTTTTCATGTATCTGTTGCCTTAATTTTGACATCTTTTGTGTGACAATTTTATTTTAATGCGATACATTGTGATAACGGTTTTGAAAAAAAAGAGTGCAATCTTTCATCGCAGTTGGGAGCTTGTTATTGGCGGTTAAACATGGGGCTAAAACCTCCTCTAGGTAGGTGAAAATATATACATAGAATAGGCAATAAGCAAGTAGAAACCTATAATGACATGAAACCTTTAATGGGTGGGTAAAAGCGAATAAATAAGCTGTATATAAAACTCTTCAAATGATGGTGCAAAAGCAAGATGTTTTTACTTATCTTTCACTCCTACGCCGTTATGCGACGTCCACAAAATTGCCTTTCTGCGTTTGGTAGCGAGTTTCGGCGGAGCACTAAAATATATCTGTGGTGATGAGAACATGGAACTGCGTAGTTATACTTGTTTCTTTATATAGTAGCTGATGGAGATTCATATGGCTACTCCGGGAGCTTTGATTGCCTCGATCCCAACTTTGATGGGGAGGAATAACAAGAATTACGAAGCTCTCGCTTGCAATATGCCATCGATTTGGACTTCAACTTCGGAACTGCTGAATCTCAACTAGAGTTCCTTAATCTTTGCAGCAACGTCTACGTGCCGATCCTTCTAGATATCCGGACAAAAGTCTTCATGTTATTGGTGTTTATCACATACTTAGTGGTGAGTTCCTTGCTACGTTTTACTGTTGGAGTTTTCTTTTATTCTTTTTTTTTAGCTGCATTGAGGATATACTTGATTTGTTATTGGCATAAGACATAGCAGGTAGTGGGAAGAATAAGCCGAAACAAACAAGGCGCTAACCATAAGTGCAGCACCTATAGCTTGGCCGTAAGAGGTGAAAATATGTTGTAAGCAAATTTGTATGATTTGAACCATGGGAATATATGCTCTCAAGATTTAGTTGCATGGTTCGAGTCTTGAAAAGATAACTTCTTTATTTACTAACATATTTGCAAGCAGAGTGATTTTAGAAACTTAGCGACTTTCATAGAATATTGTCCTCATCGGTGAAAATTTGAAGAAAGGGAATTATGAGGCGATCTTCAGATAGCGATCTACGGGATAATCGGAATGGAGCAAGGCCTAGATTACGACAAGCTGCTTCTCAAAAGCGATCCTATCGTACGCACGATCGCCACTGAAATTGAGCTCTTCCACGGAGGGGACCAGGTAATCTAAGATAACGCAGTGTGTATCGTTTATTCACCGATTCGCATTCCTCACACTCGTGGAAAAACAGTTTGTTGTTATGCAGTCTTCGTGTGCAGCTAGGTTGCATCGAGATCACTGATTCCTCGAATTTCTGTGGCTTTTACCGAATTCGATTCCGATATCCTTTCGCTGTCTTTGTATAGGTGCATATATTAAGGTGACGCCAGACTGCGGACATTTTTATCGACCAGCGAGCCTAGTTTTTCGAAAACATCTTCAGGCGCAGTTCTGTTAGACAATACAGTAACAACGCGCTCAGAGGTATTAAAAAGGCTCCTCTTCGCGTTCTAAGAAACGATGCTTCTATGCGACATAATGGACCTAAAATAAACATTTTGGGAACTGCTATTAAGCAAAGATTGGAACTCATTAAAGATATCTGTGGTAATATAAGACGGAGCATAGGTAACAGCCAAAGTTCTCATAACCGAGTGTTCACGACTGTCTGTAGAATGGTATTCAGTATTACTAAAGACATCAATCTGTTCATCTTCAAGGAAAATTTCCAGCACACGGCGATTATTTTCCGAGAAGGAAACAAAGATGCGAAACGCTCACACATGCAGTGCACGCGCCTCACTGCCGGTCGGTATATCGAATGCAGTTTTTGTCTATGGCAAATTTTTGATGTAGTCAGAATATGGTAACTGTGAACATCCCAGTGGCTGGGATGTGCGACCGTACATGAAAAGCTACTTAAAGAATGGTTGACATCATGGCAGAATAACGGTTTTCGCTTTACTTCGTTACCGGCTGCAGGCTTTAGTACACACCGTTACTCCGATTGTCTGTGGTGATTTGTCATTGCACTTGATGTTAACGAATAACATCATAGTTAATCGGTTTTTTATTACGAATTAATCAGAAATTGTGCATGTTTCAACGCAGATCGAAATTGCTGTTGTCAATGCTCCCGACATGTCAAAAGCGGAGAATCGCAAGCGGGTCGATGCGATGGTGCGTGACTTTGAGTCCGTTCAATATTGCCTTGGTCCAAAGGGCACTCAGATCTGGATTCGGGAGTATTCGAAGTACGCCAATCTCACCGGTGCCTATTTACATGATGATCGAGCGTCGTGGGTTGAGGGCGTCTATCAGTGGTCACGCTTATTTGCATTCTATAAACTTTGGTGAGTGGTGCCTATGCTTGTTTTACTATTGTTGATCTTATTGTGATAGTAAGCTGTACATGTGATTGAGAATGGAACTTTCGACTGGACATGAAGAGAATCTACTGATAGCGATGTTGGCATGAGATGTCGTGCAGCCAGGCTTAAATATTGAAGTTAGACGTGCAGCCTTTTTGATAGTCACCATTAATGTTAATGGCCTATGTATAAAACAATTGTGCTTAGGTCGCAAGATTTTGTATGGGAGAACGTGGATGATATGACCAATATCAGCATGAAGTCGTTCCGTTTCCGCATCGGTGTCACTGAATTTAATACCCCGGCCGATCTTGTTCTGGTCACGAAGCTTCTCAGGAGTATCGCAGTGAAGTATCCCGAAATGCGTATCTATACTTACCAGCAGAGTAGGGCTATTGCCGATCAGGTTCACCTATTAATTTTTAATTTTATGTATTCAAGCGTTTTAGCATGCTTTAGGAAGATACTGCGAAATTCCTTTCTAAGAAACTGCTTACGACAAATGTTTAAATCTTTTGACACTAGTGCACATGCGTCCCACAATTGATCAGAGTTGTTTGCAGCGATCAAAAAGCGTTATCGATTAGTCTGTTAAGAATTGGGCTGGCACCAAGCCAACTTATGAGGTCATGGGACTGGGTGAAGCAGCTTTTGTAAGAAGACAGGTTCCAATCTCACAGCTAGTCGGCTTGATGCTGGTTGCTTCATGAAAATCTCGACAGATATTCA
Source organism: Ascaris suum (assembly GCA_013433145.1). Lineage (NCBI taxonomy): Eukaryota > Metazoa > Nematoda > Chromadorea > Rhabditida > Ascarididae > Ascaris > Ascaris suum. The sequence goes on from CM024187.1 coordinate 4,684,344, forward strand.
ACCGTAAGGAGCGCTAATGGTGTTTGATTTTATGAGATTTAGCAGCTTGGTTTTTTGAACGAGTGGACAGTTGGCTAAGAGAATCTGCCAAAGGGCAAAAAGACGAGTGCAAAAATTTTCTAACTGACGATAAATTTATCAAGAAGGACGCTGACGAGAGACTAAAAAGGAAATACATAACGATGAAGCAAAGGAAACTAAAGAAATTACTCGTCGATTTAGCACCTGTTGATCTTCACCGTGAAATAATTTGCGATCATTTTTTGATCATCTAGTGATGAAGCTGTGGTGGGTTTGTGGTTTTTACGTTAAGAACCTTTCGTTAGTCAAATAGTTTTTCTCTTGTTTTCATTGCCTGTAATCATTATATTAAGTAGAATTCTCGTTGTGTGGAATCTATGTTTGCTTCCTGTAAAGCGTCTATTTCAGTTGAATGTCATCTTAGCGAATACGCTGCAGAACGATTCTGTCGCACTGGTAGTGCTGCTGGTTATATCTTTGCTCTTCATTCCCAATCCAATATGCACCTTCTGGATAGCAGTGGCAATAGTCACCATGGATATTGGTAAGAGCGCAGAGATTATTGAAGAGCGGAAACCAGTCAATTCTGTTTTTAAATATGCCCTCAAATTATTTGAAACCATTCTGTTTGATTTTCAATTTTTCCAACCAAATTAAAGAATTTCAAATGATCTACAATCCTCTATAGACACATTGAATATTTTCGATGCTGCCTGGGCCAAACGAATTAATGTTCCACATGGAAACATGTGAACTTATTTGACTTATGGAGTGTTGTTAGCTGTGCATTTTATCCGAGCTATTCGCGCAATTTAATGACGTATCACGGCATGGAATAATGAGTTACACAGATTCCGCTCACTTTACTCTGGATGCAACGGTGACTCGACTGCAAAGCTGATCGGTTGCTTTTTTCTTGTTGAAGTTGCCGAGTGTATCAGGTTTGTTGCTTGAAAACAAATGGTGTGAACCATGGTCGTATGTTTCTCTTCATTTTTACGACATTTCAAAGCAACTCACTTATTCCTACAACGATTATTGCAATTATGCGGATAGAGCGTAAGTGCGTTGGCGTTCGAGGATGATACGACGTTATACACCTCGTTGTGCAAGTGCACGATGAGGCGCGCCTTACGGCATCAGGCTATGCTGCAAACGGTTGTAGAATCAATTTTGAGATGGAGTGTCGCCCAGAAATGATCATAATGTAGTTAGGTATAGTTTAGGAATGATAGGAGTGTAATGTGGTTTAGAAGTGCTAGAAATAAAATATCGTTCAGGAGTGATAGGATATTTGGCGTTATGGAACGTGAAATTGGACCCAATATCGATGGTAACGATCATAATGTCGATCGGATTTTCTATAGAATTTTGCGCTCATATCACTTACGGGTTCATGAGTAGCGATGAGAAACTAACGCCAACCGAACGTTGTGTATACGCAATGGAGAAACTCGCTTGGCCAAGTAAGCACATTATTTTTCCGTTTTTATTTCCAGTCGATTGCTTATCTGATCTGTTTTTCTCTTCCTTCCCTCCCTATCATTAGAAGACTTCCACGGTAATAGGCTATTGAAGAATGTCTTGGTTGATCTTACGCATTTGTTATTGTCGGAATGCTTTTTGCAGTTGAAATTTTTTTTCTCATTGGTGTCCGTCCCTACTTTTATCTCGATTCCAAACTTCAGCACCATGCCTCCTACATTCACTGTTCTCTAAGTCACCTTAATTTCCTTCTAATCGAGTGTTGATATATCGATTCCATTCGACGACCTTTTTCACTTCCCGCTTAACTATGTCAAACTGAACAAACTTCATTTTATAAGTATCCTTGAACGATCCGGTTAAAAAAATAAGGTCGATAATAGCAGTTCGCCACGCCTTATAGAAAAAACATTTGCATTCAACATGTTCGATAAGGTTACTATATAATGAAGTAATGTAATAATTGCAGTTGTGCACGGCAGCATGTCTACCATTCTTGGAGTGGCAGTGTTGGCATTCATTAACTCGTATATGGTGCTCGTTTTCTTCAAAACAATCTTCCTTGTACTCGTCATTGGAGTCTTTCACGCGCTTATGCTTCTGCCGATCATTCTTTCTGAAAGTGCCCCTCTCAGCGATCGTATCAGTCGGGAGATTCGAACTCGCCATTTCTGCGTCAAGTGCTACCACTGTCACGCCTCAAAATATTAAAGTCGATATCTCAAGCTGATTTATGCTTAATCGTTAAAAATCTTATTTCCCATTGCAGTTGTTTTAACACCTTGTCATTACTTCTTCATGACCGAGGTGATCCATTATTTCTGCAGATAGTGGCATTGCAACGGGCCAGTTTGCATGCTTTCCAGCCTTTGTAATCGCATCTTTGAACCATAAACAACTATAAAGCGGCGGAAGCGATAGTGAGGTGTTAAGCTGTGGAGACTGGTGCGACATGCGCTTTTGCAACTTCATTCGCGAACAGCGCCACAGTAATGGAGTGGGCACTTTTCATGTCACTAGCAATAACAGAACTGCGCAAGTGAGCTAAACTCAATGCCAGTGGATATTATACAACTTGATTATTTGCACTGAGAAAGACAAAACCGCTATGGCAGAATGTTTAGCGAATGCGTGAATGGTAACTATCTATACAAAGACCGCAGTCACTGTACGCATTTTTTGCAGGCTGAATACAAATAGATTGGCAGTCACTAGAATACTTTCCGTGCTGACTCAATTGGCGTTGTCAAGCCTCATTTCGCTTATAAATAAAACCCAATTGTCTAGTTCAAACGTGGATGGTTCTTTCCGAATGTCCACAAAAGAGAGCCCTTTCGGAGAAAATCATCACATTAGGATGAACCGGTCGCCTAATCGCTCAAATGAGTCTATCCGAATTAAACGAAAGTGGACAATGCAATATTGTAATCTATCCTCCTTAACCCCATTTTAAGTAAGAGTGACCCAGACGAATTTTGATCCGAGAGCGTTGTAAGCACAATAATGACAGAGTTATTTCCATGTCAGTTGTTCATTTCCTTCATGGTTTTTTGTTCTGCTCTAATTGCAATTGAATTTTACATTTTCCCTTTTATGCGATCGTTTAAACGGCACTTCATATTTACCTTATTCTTGCTATGACAATGTTTCAGCATTTGCTTTCATGTGTATATATTGATGACAGAGGTGCTAAGTAATTAAATAATCCATAATGAATACAGCTAGTCGGACAAAATTTATCTGGGTCGCGACTATATCGTACGCTTTAGGGTAATTTTTCAGTAAAGTTGGGGCTGTTGCTTTCGGATTGACAAGTTTGCTTCGTTCAGTCTGTTACAATTACAAATCTTCTACTGAGTATAAAGACTACATCTTTTATCTGCAAAAGCCGGCGCAATCTAGGTGATTTATATGTGGAGAATGACAAAGGTATGGGGTGAACCAACGTGACGTCAGTTTGCATCAATTTTTCACAGTAATTTCGGTCCTTTAATGGGTTTTCCTTGCAGCCATCAAGCATGTCTTGATTTCTCGCTTATCCGAAAATACCATCTAGAGAAAGAACATATAATTGCGATGAAAGGCTTGCTGCGAAATGCCAATTAAGAACAGGTTCCTCTTTCGCATCGACTGAGAATATTTGAAAACTCCGTTTTTCATTTGTACGTGCATGCAGCACTCTATCAATTTTGCGCTTTCATAGAGTTCCAATTTTGCGCAGCACTCATTTTCAAAGGTATATTTAAGGCAGTTCAATCAGGAAAATATTAGGGGAAGTTGGTTATTTGCAATTGGCTAAGCCCATTATTGGCTAGGTGCTTCCGATCGGATAGGTGTTCGTTCGTCTAAGAAAATCCCATATTGGCTTATTAGATTGCTAATTTGTTTGAAAGTTCGTGGAAGTAAGCATTCAGTTAGATGGGCCGTCACTTCGCCGAACACACCGTGCTTTGAAAGTCACTTCATTTCGGCCTCTGTCTCCTAGTTTCTACAAGAAAAGTTACTTTTTGCAATCTTACATTTAGCCTGAAATCAAGCATATTACTTCCAGCCTATTATCATGTCTTATTCTACCTTTCTTTTCCACTCATACGGATAGTGGAGACAACTTAGGACGCACGCTTTTTTGGAGTCTAAAGAAACCGTTTTTTTTTCTTTTTTTTTTGCGAGTGATGCAAAAATATGTTGATAATTATCTCATTTGTTTGCAGCGATAGGTTTAATTTAAAAGTGGGCGTAACTGCGAAAATGCGATTAATTTTTTACGCATCGCAAAACAAGACACTATCATTCATCTCGTGAGATGTTCCATTCGAGTTCTGTCATGCAAGTAACCATGTCATTCTTGTTGAATCTATCCTCTTGCGCGCGTTCTACCTCCTCAAGTGCTCATCCCTCATCAGCCAATTTTCCGTTCAGAAATAAGTTTTCAAATTTATCGCCACTTATAAATGATCACTTTCCTATTATATTCCGTTAAGCTTTCCCATTTATAATTCGATATGTTTTTCACTGTGTCTACTTGTACTTCTGAGATTCTTTGCTTAAATATACATGGCATTATCTCAATTGAAGTTTTTACTATCATGTTGGCTGATTTATCAGCGGTCTTGGCTGCAACGATCTTAGCAACAATGAAACATTTGCGTCTGAAGAGCAGCAATAAACTTATACCAATATTCTTTAAAAAGAATTCAGCTATTAAAAATAAACTGCTTTAGGACGACAGTTCGCAAGCAGTATCATGGTTGTGATTGTTTTGATCCTGACGTCACTGTTTGCCGTTGCTTTTATCGATGCTTTTGAAGAACCGGCCAACGCGTCTACTGAGGTAAGCGGCAAATCAGTTTCCAAATGCAGGTGCATCAAACTGACTTTCTTTAAGTTTTTTTTTCTAATTAGTTGCTTTTTGCAGGTTGCTAAAATCCGCTCATTCATGTGTATGCAGGTGAATTCAGTTCATTGTATTCACTCATTGCGCTCGTAAACTTATATGCACAGTAGTGTGTGATGGTGTGCAAAATTTACGCGGTGCTTTTGATAGTTTTCTCATTTTTCTACGGAGAACACTGTGGTACATGTTTGGTTAGTCGCGAAATGGGCGGCCATCTGTGAATGATGAGGTCGACAGCGATGAGCGAGTGAATCGGAGCGAACTGACGAGGTGGAAGGGGAGGCGTGAAGCCAGGAGGAAATGGCGAACGAGCTTGGGTTTAAAAAATATCTCGTTCTCGTCATCAAACCATACAGACTTATCGGGAGAGAGAAAACTTTAAAGGCAGGATGCAGACATTCTCGAAAACGGAGGCAAACTTTTTGTGTGCGGAGAGTTTTGAGAATGCTTAAGAAGACTGTAAATTCAAAGAAAGAACGTCCACTTCACATTATCTACTGAGTGCTATTCTCGAAAAAAATTTTAATCACTAGTTGTATTAGTAATACGCGTAATAAAACTTGATATACCGTTGTTTCGATTTGTAGAGTTGTAAGACTACGTGCTTTTGTATATATCAACTTGGCAACTATATATTTGAGCAGTTACAGGTTGTTCCGTCATCATTATTAGCTCCTCGAATTGTGAGAACGAAGACTGCGTGGTCGTTTCAAACGCTTTCAAAAACCCATTATCGCGTTCTCTCGTTAATCCTTAGACCGATCAGAGCGTGTGTTCATCTCTTTCGTGCGCTTTCAGACTTCAAGCGTCGTCAATGATTACCACAGCTAGCATGGTTTATTCGTCGACAAGTGGTCGCCACTTGTTAAGGTTGCTGCCGCTTACAGGTGGAATACAGTTCTCCTTCTGAGCTGCATAGCACCAAAACAGTCGTCATCCATGGCCGTTCAGTAGCTATTCGCCCGTTATTTGGACGCCCAGTATATATGAAACCATTCAGGACAGCCAAAGCATTAGCATTCGGTAGGTTCGTTCGTCACTTCTCCCTTCTCCCCTTCCTATCACAGATGTGACAGCCAATTCGCATTTTATCTGGCCTACACAGCACGTAAACACCATGATCGCCCCCAACTATGTTTGTTCAAGTGGATATTGACGTATACGTAGACAGCAAAATGCTAAGAAATTTCCTTTTTGGCTCTACTTCTCTCTAAAGTGACAGGGTGAAAAATATCAGATTATTTTTACTGATGCTTGACAGGATATATAGAATGCGCGCAGGACCTGAAGATTATCTATCAGGAGACATATTTTTAGGTTGATAATAAGTGCTTTGTTGTGCATGTTGAATATGTGCCAATATATTGCAGGGAGCGTTCAAAATCAAGCATCACCGAGGGGTGTCTATTACGAGGAGCATACACCACAATACATGAATCAGATTTCTAGACGGCATCAGTATCCGCTGCCACAGTGTTACACTAATAAGAGCGGTCAGCAAACATATTTAATATGCTTGTCGCTTTATTGTAAAGAAAGTTACGAGAACAACTTTCATTGAAGTGTGAGAACATGACACAGCCTAACACATCGAAATTATAGCTCATATGATCTCACCTCATGAAACAGCTATGGAAGTGGTTGATTGCTGAGGAAAGTGAAGAAGAGAGGGAAATTCAAGAGCTCCTTTCCTTCCCATGTGCTCGAATAACCGTAAAATCAACAAGGACGCAATCAGCTCAGTCATAAACCGAAGCGACAATCATTGCAGTTGTTTGAACAATCTTGATTTCTGGCAAAGAAATGCTCAAATATCTAGCGAAAACTTCACGTTTTGTGGAAAATAAGGAGCTTATTAAAGTAAGCCTTAAATGTGAATTCCACGCATTGGCTCAGGTAAACTCATTTCCCCAACTTTTCAACATGAGCTATGTTATCAGCTGTTTGTCCAAGCATTGACAGAATGCTCTTATCTATGAAATAATTTCAGTTATTCAATTTATTAGAGCTGCGCCAGGCTTTTCGTGCATCATCAAGCTGGCTCAGATCGTTAACTTTTTGAGGGGTTTTATGTTCCTATGCGCACATTTCTGCACATGTTATAGAGTTTTTGCCTTCTTAATCGCTCCAAGGAACGAAATTCTTTTGCAGGTTTTATGTGCTGCAACAAAATGCTGGAAACGGAAATGCAAAGAACGTTTAATCAACTAAAGGCGTCACAGTACGGTACATTTAAGACCTGCAATACTCAAAAAATCGCCAACGTCTTGCAGGTCACATAGTCAAATTTCGCTTTTCTTATGTCGTTACAAAGACATTTTGTAAAGCACAATGAAGAACGAATTGGCGGTTTGTTTGTACATTTGCACGTGTCCATCGCCAGTGTTTATCTTAAGTTCTCCTCCCATGAAATATGAGGATAGATGCAAATTCTGGTCTGCCAACAAATTGCTGCTTATCTTCCTGTTAGTACAGCCTATACTAATACCATATAGTAATCTTGCAGTTATTGCAATTTCACTAGTCCAAAGTTCCTAATGTTGCGCTTTTCTGGGTTGGTGTTCCAAATAGGTAGAGAAAGTGCCATAAGAGTGCACAGGAAACCAGCTTAAAGCTACAAATTCTATGCTTCAAAAACCATGCATTTAAGAAGAAATAAGTGGGAATATGAAGAAAGTTGACTAAAAAAAACACGACGATCTAGACAGCTGACTACTCGATCGATTGGAGTGCAGAAGTTTTGTAAACAGTAGTGGAAGTCAGCATTGAGCATATTGTCCTTTAGTCATAGCATTGTGTGTTGTTTGGTGCGATATGATTGCCTCGACCGCTCAGAGTCGATGCATGAATGCAATAATTTCAGCAAAATCTACAACGTTGCTTCAATTCATCATTCGAGACTATTGCAGCGATCGATGACTTTGCATCGATGATTCATTTTTACAGTGACCATGTATGCAAATTGGAAATAGATGGACGGTAAATTTATTGCTTGCATCTCTTCTTAAATTTACAACTTCCCACTTGTAGATCTTGTGAAACTATTTCGAGATTCGTCAGTCGTCTAAGGGCACATAGAATCTCAGAAGCGCGGAAATAACGTCTAGCTTTTTTATGCTTCATCTCTTGCCTTCTGGCTACATATCAGCAAAGTTTTCTCATTTCACCAAAAAATTTAAAAGCAATTTCTCATACAGTATTCAAAAGCATCATCTAAGAATTGCTAAATCATCTTACTTCAATAAGTTAGAATGGTAATAGCGGTTAATGTGCGTGCTGAGAATCTCGCATCCGCCTCTGAGGATTAATCTCAAGTCACGAATTACCGGAAGAGAAGTCAGTGCTTCAGTGGGCTAGTGACGGCTCACTAATGAAGGATAAACAAGGAGGTTTCGGCAGACCATTTCAGATATCTCCTCGCTTATGGCACTCCTCGACAGCCACCTCCGTCACAAACTAACGTCCTCAGTCAGCTATCGCCACACACATATGGGCAAAACATTCCGCAACCACAACAACAGTATGGCCGAAGCACCACAAGATCCTATCGAAGGGTGTTTAATGACGGAAGTAGCAAGCGTTGCAAAAATGCTCTCGACTATATGACAGTCTCCACAAAGAACATGCTTCATTAGTTGCAGTTATCTGTAATATTCCCATACTCATATGTAGATGCAAATGAGAAGTTGACGTTCATGTTACTATCGAAATTCGATCATATTTTATCCGCAATAAATGCCGTCGTGGTCTCTTTGCACCAATATGTGCCCTCTTCACAAAGTAAAACATTAATGCCTACAATAGCTCGCAAAGAATGACTGAATGCATCGTTTCTGTTCAGAACGCGCGCACAGTTTCATCGGTTCATTTCCGTTTAGTATCGTCTAATTTTATAGATCGTCGAAACTACATATAATGAAGTTATTTGAGTGGGAAATCTGCGAGGCCAGTGACGATGAAAAAATGAATTTCGAGTGTAAGCATACTTTTCTATCTCTGTCTAAATTTGGCGCTTGTTGCAGAGGATGCGTAATCAGCTTAATTAGGAGGCAATCACATCGGCAAAATTGTTCATGAGCATCGCTTAACGTTCGTTAGCCACTTATGAATACAATTGTTTGAACCATATCTAGCAGTATTATTCAGCAACTGTGGCTAGTAAGCATCGGCAAAATGCCTTATTCACATATAGAAATGTATCCACGGTATAACCATAGATAAAGATTGAAAACCACTGCGAAGAAAACCTCAGCTCTATCAAGTGATTGTGGGCAAGTGTGATCTCGAAGATTTGTTTCCTTTGACAATTCCACCGCCATCTCCGTCTTTGCTACACATGAACTCGAACGAAAGAGATAGAAGCATTAACAGAAAAGCGTTGAAGGCAGAATTAAGTTCACACCTTGAGAGTAAAGGCGATGCTCATTTTGAATTCTCTTCCCGAAAATACGAAGTGAACTGAAAAATTCCGGTAAAACAAATTCCCATAAATTTTAAATTAACTGAAAAATTCCGGTAAAACAAATTCCCATAAATTTAAATTAAGCTAACATGAAAATTTGATTTCCTTAATTGCAAAAAGGAAGTGAGACAAACAGGAGGCGCTTGATAGTAATATACATCAAATATTATAATGAACAAAAATTACAATTAGGTGTAGAAAATAAGCAGTACTTAAGGCAACAACATAAATCACAGTTATAATAAAGCTCAGTATTTTATTGACGACTATGTTGTTAAATATTACCCGATGATGGGAAACATTTTGCAAAATGAATTCAATGATCGTATATCCGTTAATCCAAATCTGCGATTGAGATGCGCTTTTGCTTTTGGTTTCATTCATCGTTTGGCCTCACATCTGTTTGCGGTCATCCTAATCGCTCATTAATTGCAATGTTAGGAAAATCTCATTGCACTTAGAACTTTTGAGGATTTTTTTGAGATCACATTTTCTTGCTCATCACCATTTTGCAGAATTTTTCTCACCAAATGCCCTGAGCTTTCACAACTCTCAGTCCACCACCTTTTGAAATCGCTTATAACGTGCCGCTCCTGTGGTTCATGCCAAAGTAACCTGCAAATGTATTGTTGCGTATGACCTTTATAACAGGTTGGTAGTGTAGTACCTTAGCAAAACAAAAAAAAATTCAGTGAATGATTATGACAAACTTTTTACTCGTTTTACGCTACGACAGTGATGAATGGAACGACGAAATTCCATGGAAATAGAGGTTAGCCTAGGGCCTCACCTGTCAGGTTTTGGCATTCTGCTTTTATTTATTGAATTCATCAAGGTGAGATCAGTCATTGAACGAATAATAATAAGAAAACTTCACACCTGCAAAGCTGACAAAATCCCCATGGCCGCTCGAGTTGGTCATGCTCAGCCCCGTTCAAGAATACTACGAAGTACTCTCGTCTCCAGTTGAAGTACTCCCTGCAAGATGGACGATCTAACTTCCCACCAGAATAGATAGTGATGTGAGGAAAATCCTGCAGCACCTCACATGCATGCATTTTGGCCCATCCTATGACCGCAGTAGGTGATACTTTTTTGAAAAATTTTCACAAGAAGCTGAACATTTTGAGTTTTTCGTTGAAATTATGATCATTTATTAAGCGCTTTATTTGTGATTAAGCAAAGGTAATAATTGCATCATTAGGACTGCAATGTTTATAAGTGCCGAAACTGTTATAGGCACATGGTACAAGTATCGTTTTTATATGCCTGGAATTGATAGATGAATGGTTGTGGTAAAATGTCGTAAATGGCTTAAGCAGTGAAAAAAAGTTTGTTGTACAGAAGCCTCAATTGACTTACTTGTAGGCGGTTTTGTTACGCATTAGGTACCTCAGGTAGTCAGCCATTTCCCTCACTGTTCGAAAATCATCAGCGGCTATGAATGAATGTGGTGGTGCATAGGGTTCCAAAATGCTGCGCTTGAGTACAATTGGTACAACGTCGTGTTTAAAACCTTTGTTCCACACCTTCTCGGTAATGTAGTCCCGGCATACAGAGTTTTCGAATGCAATGTAAAAATAATATCTAAAAAGAAAATGCCGCATAAATGGGCGATATTTTGAGAATATTACCATTATCCAAAATGTATTAATAATATTATTAATTTGCCTGCTATGAAAAACAGGTACTCATACCTGAGAGCATTGCTCATATTCAAAAAGAGTTCTCAGATTCGAAGACGTTGAAGCACTTCTATCCTCAAATGTCGTAAATATTCAACAAACACATGCCGACTATATCATCTGATAACACTCTTAGACTGTAAAAACTCAATATTTTTGGATGCGTTAAGTACTTCGCACTCAGTCCATTATCATCGTTTTCGGTCGTACGACTAATGATTAGAAAAAGTTTATTTTCTGCATTAGGTTTCTGCGTTTCTGCATTTCTGCGTGCTGCATTCTGCATATTTTCGATCGGTCCATGAAGTGAAGCGTTTGATGCAGATGCACTAATCTGAACTCACTATACCACCTCAGAGACCTATGGTTCAAGGTTTCCTGAGGTTGTTGGAAACCAGAATTCTTGATGGTATCATCAAAGATGAAATAAAAAGTTTTAAAGCGAAGGCTTTTCCCTAAGCGGTCTCTTTGAGAGCAAATGTTATCTGAGAACGTTGATACGAATATCTATTCGAATAAATCAACACAACACAAAAAGTTACTACAATTGCACTGACGTTGTATCGAGTGAATCCTCGCATTCGGAGTTTTTATTGCAAAGTAGGCTGCCACATGCACCATAAATGTCCACATCGATGAACCGCTGCAATTTTACATGTATCTCATTTCCACTAAATTTATTCAATGGCAATGAAACCAATACACATTTCTGTTTTACTCCGCAATCGAACTTTTTCCAACCGAAAAGAAAACGCTACGTGACGCAGATCTCCTCTATCAATGTCAATTACCTATGTCGCTGTGTATGGAGTCTACAACTCAAATAGGTTCAACTCATTGTCAAAGACAGGAAACGATAATGAAGTCGACGTTTGCGATCAATTTTCGCGTGCAATGGGTGAGATCATTTTACGCATCTGCAAAGGTAGCGCATCAAAAAAGAATAACGTCGTACCTGAAGTGCAGCGACATACTGCTCACGAAAGCTATTGGTACCACAGTTGCTGACGAACCAAGCGAGAGGCTTATGTTTGCCGCTTAAACGTTTTTCGCTCGGTATTCTCGTGTCGTTCTGCGAACGCACAGCCAATTTCACCGTATAACCATAAGGAGAGGAAGTAGGCGAATCTCTTCGATAACCAAGAGAAAAGTTGAAAAAGTTGTCCATATATTCCATCAAGGGATTGTTAAAAGGTGACTCCTAAAAAATGAGCCAACAAATTGCAACACATTTGATCCTATGTAATTCAGAACGCACCTATATGCCACTAGGCTATTGCTTACAGGTAATCTTGCAAAACATACTTGAATTATTGCATAAACGATCGAAAACTGAGCACATCTATATACAACTCTCTGTCTAATGTTATAGAAAAGTCTGATACTGGCGGTGGCAGCAACCTGAGGAAAACATTACCTGACTAAAAAATATGAAATATTGTTGAGGACGGCGCATCTTTACGAGATGCTGATCTAGATCTCCCGATAGAAGAACAGCATCAGCGCTCTGGAGGCGTTGACGATTTGTGGTGAATTTGCACATCCATTCACGACATCCGTTTAAGTTGCTGTAGGAATGCCCAGCGTCCCATGATAAAATCAGTTTTGGCGGCGCTTAACAAATTTTAGGCTGCAGCTGACGTTTGCGGTCTTGGAATCTGCACACTCGATATTATTTAGTCAAATTATACATTACTATTTAATCACTAATACGAATCAGTTCACACAGAACAATAATATTAAAGGAGGTTACTCGTTTAACGCCGTGCTGATTGGCGAAGCGAATTTTTGGCAAAAAGTCGCCATTTCTCGTTCAGTGCATTCATTCCATAACACTCACATTATTTGATAGATGTTGCGAAAATAGCGAAGATAATATTGAACTTCAATTTTTTTTTCGCTCTTTGAAGATAATCAGTGTTACGCAGTGGGGAAAATGCGATGCGTCGAGCCGAGTTGACACACTTAAAGCATTCATTAGTCAGCCCAAGGCAACATTAATGTGGGACTTTTCAAGTCTTTTTTTTTCTGCAAAAATGCGACAAATGTTTTAGTGATCAGGTGGGAAAACTGATTTTTTCTTCTTTTTGAAAAATGAATAAATATCGTGTGTAAGCACGTTAATCTGAGTAATTCCATGGAAATATATAAAAAACAGCGGTTTACCTTTTTGTTTCACTTCCACATTCAGCTTATTAATAAGTGCTACATTGTCGCCAACAATATATTCCACCCAAAGGTCGCCGTACTGTTTAGATGATAGGAGAAATTTATCGTGGTTAAGTGTGAGCTCAGCGGGAGTCGTTTCGATTTGTTCTTCGAGAATATCTATGAAAATATTGAAGAAAAGTGCTAGCATGTGGAAAAAAAATTTTCTAATAGGTTTTAAGGCACATTGAATGAACACTGGAAACGTCTTTCGGTAACTCCTCCAATAATTAAAAGCCAAAAAACGTTTCATACTGATAAATCGGAAAACAACAATCAAATAAAAAATTTCACAATGCAAGTGTCGAGGTCAACGCGTTCTTGTTTTCACGCAAGTTCGCTCACTTGCTAACGACGACCGGCATCGTCGACTTCATGTCTTTGTTACATTCATCATTCTATTTCCTAAACTTTTATTCTCTAAAAAAAATCATTGTTCCCCTACTTGTTTCCTCCATCCTTCGCGTCCTTGATTTTGCTTTGCGATTAATATGCATATAGTTTTTTCGATTCTTATTCATAAGTTGGTGAAGTGCCAAAACTCCTCGCAGCACAGAACAATTTAAAGAAAATTCTCAAATAACTGCTACTGTAAGGGAGATGGAGGATAAAACAATGGCGTCATAATCTGCCACCAAGGAACATGCTAACTGAAAATTTTCCGCCTTCAATATGTTTCAAGGCGTGAAAGATGAATCACAATATCCGCTAAGAAGCAGAGGCATAACGTGGTAAAAAAAAAACCGGTAGCAAGGACTTTATTGCTGCTCAGAAATGTGAAGCGATATCTCTTCGTCTAGGATAACTCAGCATTCGTAGGCTGTCATTGTTTGAATGCTATCAAAACCAACCTGCACTCACCACTTCACCATTATTCACAGTTGCATCGATCAACTTGGTGGACACCTCTTCTGAATTGGGCTGGCGAATTCCAGAAGGAGGTAAATACCTTAGCGGCTGCAAAAAAACTGTTTTGCGCTGGCACAGAACGAACCATTTTTTTAAAACAAGTCTCGTTAAGGCACACAAGAACACAGTTCTTTCTCATGACATCTGAAAATCCGTCTTCTTTACTTCATTTACATCGTGCTTTAAGTTGCAATATCCGTCCTAGTAAATGTTCTACGAGTAAACAAGTTTGCTGATCTATATTGGATTTGAACGACTTCCCCGACTGCTTATCATGAAACATTAAAGCTCGGCTAGAACCTGGTGACGTTAAATTGCACATCACCTCCCGAAGCAGTGATAGACAGCGTATTCCACATGCGCACGCGGTCGTTTCACTCTTCGCCTGGCCTCGACAATAATGCTTATTTATATTTATTCTGAAATGGTCTGTTATCCACATTCTTTCACCTTCTCCAATACCTCTCCAGGTATATTAGATAAATAGTACTCCTATTTCAGACTCTGATTGAACGATCAATGAATTAAGAACACTCCATCACTTCAAATTTAACATGCATATCAAAGCCGTGCGTAAAACTAGTTTTGTAACTCACGCCTACGCTAACATGCACTAAAGTTACGAAATCTTTCTCGCGCAAAATGGCATTTACAGCTTACATCAGACGCGTACTGAGTTATGCGAATAAAGTGGGGTATGTTGGCCGCAAAAGCGATTACTTTAAGAAAGAAGCGCTTACGTCTGAACACATGAGAAAATAATTTGAGAAAATAGCCTTCACACGGTCAAGAAATAAAATCAAATACATGGTGGACAAAATATTATTTCTCTACTTCCATCTCGATTCTACTAGATATTCTTTTGCTCCAATATAAACGTGGTCTCCCACACAAGTTATGCAACATAAGGTTTGATCAAAATACAAGAAACAGCTTTACTGGTATATTTCCTAACTTGTGGAAATTTCCTCTCCCGTTTGCGGTATCAAATAATTTATCGACGTTCCAAATGAGGCTCAACAGCATCCTACCCCATAATATGCTGTCCTCACCATTAACAGCTTGATAATACTACTGTCCTGGCCTTGTAAAAATCACTTTATGTGTTCACTGCAATGTTGCTTGTTCGTCACCCTGTCAAAAATTTGCATTTCTCTGTGCTTATATATTGCATGACTCTGTTCCATTCAGACTTAGATAACTTTCTATTACATTTCATTTCAAAAGCAATTCTCTGCTGTATTTTATCATTGTTTTTGCCTGCACATAGCTGTCAACGTATCTACTGAAAGCTTTTGTTTGTTTACTCGTGTTTCAGTGAATACGTTTTTGATATGATTGATCCAATCGTTCGCACATCGAGCTGAAGCGAGGTGCAGCAAACCGTGTGTAAACAAACATCAACTCGACGAATTTTGCTATCATCTTTACCACCATCACAACTTTTGCATATTATTTTTGAAGATTGATGTATAAATCTGTGTTATAACATGCTAATAATGGGCATGACGATAGCGATGCATCGATGAGAATAGACAGCGCGCAGTGAGAATAGAAACTACCTTCTGCATTTATATAGATAGCAATTATCACTTTGAGAACTTTGCACTTTGATATTACAGGTGATTACCTACCTTGAGAATCCAATGTGTAGAGATTCCATCCGGCAAGACAAGGAAAGTGTAGATTGCGGCTACTGCCAGCAACAGAAAGCGACATCGATAAGTAAATTGCCTGATCCAACGTGTGCGCAGCATCATTAGGAACGTTCAACATTGCTGTTCTATCGTACCTGGCTGACATATGAGGATCCGATTATTGGCTGTAGATGTGCTTGATTCTGAAGGCATTTAAGGAGCACTGTTTGGCAGTAAGCTCTGAAGAAATAAGTGGCTGAGTTTAAATGAAACAACAATATCGCTTCATTTCGAGCGCCTATTCTAGTTATGTCTTTTTTCGAGTATAAGCGTCAGCACACGCCTACGTACAAAAGTAACTTATGATTGTCATGGAGATTGCAGTGAAAGTATTAAAAGAGAGCACAACAAATGAAAATTCAAGATGCGTAACAATGAGTGAAAGCAATTTTGGTATGTTTGATGTTGTATGCTTCGGTTCCAACTTTTTAGGCGAGCGCAGTTTATGTGAACCATAGACCCTTTCGAAAAAAAAGCCTCAGCTGCACTTTTCACGCCCATCGTATAGCACTTTTGTACACTCTGAAAAGAAAAAAGCTGTTGTGAGAGGGTGTTCTGGAAAAGCATTAACTCCAGCAAACAGTTTGAAGTACTAAGAAGATAGTGCAGAAATGATCGTCGAAATGAACGGCTTCCTCAAAACATAACAAAAGAGATAAGCGCAAGTCGATTTTTCGATTTAAAATGACTATTGAAAGCAATAAAGTTTCTCGGCCAAAACTGTACATAATTCTAAAATATATCCATTGTTTTTTTTTTGCTTCTGTTTCTAACTGGAAAATTGTGCAGCGATTGTTTCTGTTTGTTCAAGTCATCACTTTTATTTGCAAAAACACCTTTTATAATCAATTATTCTTCAAGAACCATAAAGCAAAAAAAAAAAAACGCCGGAATTCATGCATCTTTGGACGATGAGCACAACTAGCTAAGAACTGAGTAAGTTGAAGTGTGGTTATTTTTTCATTATGGTTTCCTCTTGAAGGAATGATCGTTTGAACCAATCTACTTGTAATTTAGGGCGATAAACAGAAGCAATGATAAGAGCTTCCTGTACTCAAATGCAGAGTAACACTTTATTAAAGAGGAGAAAAGCCTAGAAAATTGAAGAACTAAAAAAATGCTTTCAAATGTGGAGTATGCATGATTGCAATATTTGATAATAGCGTTGCTGTGAAAATATATTTTGAAATGGTTTGACAGTGGTCTCCATGGCGGCGCTTGTGAACGAAGAGGAACTTGGTCTTCACAGCTCCACTATGGAGCATTTCTTCACTTCTCATTGTTTATTTATTTATTTTAGCGGTGAATGTTGATGAAAGTTTCAGAAAGAAGCGATGTCGAAGTTGCATCATCTTTTTTCTTCGAGATGAATAGATGTGTTTCTTTTTATATTGTTGAGCATCAGAAAATATAAAGAATTATGGGGGGGGGGGGGGGGGGGGGGGGGGGAGGGAAACGAGTAAACGGGATTCAAAGGAAGATTAGTTTTTTTCTTTTATGAAACACATCACATAATTCTAACTCGATTTCATTGCATATTTTTGCAATCGTTGCGTGCCCTTTCGAGGACAATTTGCTACAAAGAGATTCACTGAAACTCTTTATAGCAAATTCTATTATTCTGTAATTTCCGTTCACCTGTTATTCGTTTAAATGTGAACAACAAAACTACACATGTTATCAAACTTTCAACATTTTTAGTTGCATATCATTCCATGTTCGACATTACGATCAAAATATCACATTTGAATGGTGTGCTCAGCTGGTTTATCTCTTTGAATATTATTGAGGTGGATATTTGATTAAATTTCACTCGAAGTTAAAAGCTTCACGTTGATTGCTCACAAAGGAATTCACATATCAAGCCGAATTCACCGTTCGTTGCGCAGTTGTTAACCTAAATGCTCATTGTCGCGCGTGATCCTTCCTCCCTGGCCTTTTTTTTGCTGACTCATGCTACTTCTGACGAATGAAGGGAATGCGGAAAAACGTAAAAAATTGCTAGCAGACTTATCCAAAATAAGCACATTAGTTGGTTAATGCAAGCATTATCTTATCAACCTGCGATATCAACTGAAAGAAAGTACAAATTCTCGACCCACTCAAATCCGCTCTCATCTCGATCGTCGCTTGGATTGGAACCAATGTGGTTCAACCCGTCACTATGTGAAGACGGGATAAACCTGCAACCGCTTACTATGGCAGACCCAGTACGTTAAGTCGTTGGCTCGACCAAAGACTGAAAAGGGCTCAACCCATCCTCATATGGGTCTATGCCTAGATTAAGCCTGCTGAGGATTTCGGATTGTATTGTAGCTGCAGTCAGAGCCCTCACTGGGAGAGAACTATGGTTGGGCTTGAACTTATACCCTAAATTCTCTTCGATCACATGTCAAGGGCCAATAGTTGTGTCAATAGCCTATCGTATCAGATCACCTCAGGTAGAGGAAGACCACAGCAGATAAATTGGCCAATATGAGAGGGGAGCCGAACACAAGAGAAAATGAAAAAATTGCACATATTAATGACCACTTAATAAAAATCACAACAATGCGAAATTAAAAATAGGTGTCAAAGTAATTGGTGACTTTAGAAAGTAACGCTGCGCGGGTGTGCACCGAAACACGGGACAGGCTGCGTATAACGACGGCTGCTTTTTAATTTCGGCTCTATAAAACTAATAAAATCAGCAGACTGCAGCCGAACAAACATGCATATCGTTGAAGAAGACGTGTTCGAAATGCATTTCATGCACCATCACATTCCGTCCAACTATATTTGTTTGTTTCACACTTGATATACTACCGTTACTTTGTTGAGGAACCGTATAGTCAGATAAACTAATCGCCAAAATACAATATTATTTCTATTTCTGAGATGTGATATTATTTCTATAAGGAAATCTCTGTTATGCTGTTCTAAAAAAGAGAACTGGAATAACCATAAACACGACGAGTCGTCATCTGAATAGAGCAAAAACATGATTAACCAACCGGCCGCTCTCTTTTGTAAAACATTTCGTTTCTAGATGAACTTTCGTCGCTGTAACTAAATAGCGTTACCAATGACATTCACGACGATCACCACTAAGACGGCATACCATCTCATCTGAGACACTATGAGCCTGCACACACCAGCAAATCGGAACAAAAGAAACGGAAGAATCACGGACCTGAGGAACATATGCAGGTCCGAGGGAAAACATATATATATATATATATATATATATATATATATATATATATATATATATATATATATATATATATATAATATATATATATAATATATATAATATATATATATATATATATATATATATATATATATATATATATATATATATATATATATATATATATATATATATATATATATATATATATATATATATATATATATATATATATAGCTTACTCTCGACAAAATCACCTAAAATTGCGAATAAAACTGACAGTTTTCTAAGGTTTTGCGGATTTGTTTCACGCATAAGTAATAGAGAGCAAGGAAGGAGGAGTCTGGAAGCGAAGAAAGAATCTTTTCTCTTTTTATTTGTTTTCTGAGCAACGAGCTCGTTTCTTTACCTTCTTCATGGAGCTTTAAGTGGTTAATCTAATTTTGCTCTAGGAAGATAATCTAATAATCTGATTCCCCATTTATCAGCATTATAAGATCAATAAGTTTCGGCTTATGTGGACGTTAAAACATTATATTAGACATGGCAGGTCATCTAGACAACTTTTTCCACGTTTGCATAGGAAACAGGCGACAAAAATACGATCAGGGCTAGGGAAGTTGCGATCCGAGGACAATTTCGAGAAAATTGTGCGATTAAGGTACACATATTAAATCATACAGGCAAAAGGAATGACTGAGTGATGAAACTGTCGTCTCTCATCAATAAATTTGAACGAATGGATCTATATAGAAATTGCTGTCGGCTACTCCATCTTGCCGCAGAAGACAAGAAGCATCGTTCGCCTTTCGACTCATTAGTAAGGCCAGCATTTTCGGTTAATCTCAGCGCAAAGAGAGCAAAATGTGAGAATAATATGAAAGACAGTGATAACATATACAGCACTGTTCCTCGAAAAACTAATATGTTTGGAAGCACTCAATCGATAAAACGGGTGTCTTCGAAATGACTGCGGAGAAGGCGATGGATCTGCTCCAGAAATTTTCAAAGATACATTCTCTTGGGCATAACCTGCTATGATCTGTGATGAACAGGTAGATGCTCCTGGTGAGGGAAAGCGATTGCATTCAAATTTTGTGTTCGACTTACCGAGCAGGCAGCAAACCACGAATGTCTTTTAGCGTTTATTACAGTCACCTTTCTTGACAATTTGAATTTCTGTAGAAATCTGAGCAGTGTCTTATATCTCATCCTAGAGGCTAACGATACCAATTACCAAAAAAAAAACATCATAAGCACAACTGAAAATAAGGAAAACCTTCATACTGAGAGTCTAGATGTATTAAGGGGGAAATGGCGAACGCTCAAAAGTGGCAGCAGTTGCTTTAAACAAGTGCGAGAGGAATGATCGTTGTAGCAAAGTTATTTCACGCGAGAGAAGAGCGTTCGTTCTAAGTGGCCGGTCGGATTAAATTCGAAAACCTGTTTGTATTGGTAAAAACACTTGTTTCTTCTGAACATCAGTAGATATATCCGCTGAGGATATGAGACAGAGCACAACATTTGCGCACCTTCTTCAACACTTCCTTGACAACACAGATTATTCCGTACCGAATAGACTGTGAAAACATTCGGTGCTTCTCGCAGCCGCCTACGCCATGGACATCTACCGGAAAACCAAAGACGAGCTAGCAATACTTCGCTTCCAAATCACTTCAATATCATTGTTTCGTAAGAAGTCGGCTGGCAAAATGCCCCCCTCTCCATATACTGCACTTTCAACTTCAAAAATTTTTAACTGGTAAGACTTATCAAGTAAGTGAAGTGTTGTTAAAAAAAACAAATGCAAAAAAAGCAGAATAAACATTGATAAATAAATAGGAAATGTTGACGCATATAAATAAGTAAATAACTTTTTAAATCTTTAGCTATAAAATAAATAAATTTTATATTAAACGAACAATATTAACAATAAAAATGACTGAAAAAATCATTGGCTGTTGAGGCAAATTTTCGAGGTCTAATTCGAATGTAAAAATAATATGATGAAGGAGCAATAAAATGAGAACCGCTTAGCTAATACAACATTTGTAGCTTATCCTTTAGAAAAAAACTCATTGTGTACCCTAAATGATGCACAATTGAAAATTATTTCCACATTGTGATTTCATTTCGGCACTAATCGCAATCGTTCCCTATGAAATTGATGTGTTGAAATTTGAGTGTGCTTCCCTCGCATGCACAGGATTTTCACTGCTATAAATACTATTCGATAATGTTTAAGGTTGCCAAGCAACTTAACCTTACTTTTTGTGCAAATCACCGTAAGTAAGTGGCTTGTCGTCTTACGTGACATGGCTTTGTAGCTTTCCAGCAGTTCAACCTAGACCCCGTTCCATAGCTATAGTTTTGTTACATTATTGACTATCGGGTGCCCCTCATGTAGTGGAGGATGTTTCGCTGCAGAAATTGACAACTCTGTCTGCTTGCAATGACGGCAGGTTCTTCTGGCCTCATACTGTAGAAATGTAAGAATGAAAGTTGGTAAGCTCGAGAGAAAATTAAGGTGATTGATGGTACTTCGGCAGAATTCATTATTTGGACAAGACTGTCAACAGTTCGACCATAGTCGTTAAACTTCTCGGTCATAAAAACAGAACTTCCACTGAGAGATTTTATTAGGAAAGATTTACTTATACATCGATGTACACTGGCAAGCCTTTTGCAGAAAAAAAAAAACTCTCTGGATAATGTGTTGAACATCGAAATATAAAATGCGAATTAAATTAGTTACAAATTTGACGCATTATTAAAGAAATCGTAGCTTGCTTGCACGGACGATTGCGTCCATTTACGTTAGTTGCTCATCTTTACGTTATATGTTCACCATACCGAAATAAATGCGCTGAAATAAGCGAAAATGAATGAATAAAACTTTTAAAGTTAAACGATGAAAGGCGTAGAGAGAAAATGAGAAAGAGGACGAAGAACAACTAAGAGAAACTGCAGAGTGGAAAGTAACTGACGATTCAAAGGAAATGATCTGAGATATTAAATATGGTCTACCCGAATCACTAAAAAGCATTCATCGTGCAATATCGTGCAATCACCTTCTCGACAACCGAAGACGCTACAGTAACATAAAAATACATCTAAGTATGCGTAATTCCCAGCATTTCTGTGATTAATTTCCACTCTTTTAAAGCTCTCAGGAAAATTTTCATATTCGTCGTTTTACGGGCAATATTCTACTAACAATGATGACTTCATGAAGGTACACATCGTATCATAACGATGCCTTCATTAAACGGCGGTCTTGAAGCGGGTTGAAAGATTCATCGGCCATGAGCTACTAAACCTATGAAGAGCAGCAAAGTATATAAAAAGTGACCAGTGCTCCTTTTGATTATCAGAAAGTCGCTTCCAGAAAAGGGTCGCAGTTCGTAATCCAATCCTTATCGACTTGGCGAATTGTTAACTGCACCACTTAGACTTAGAGAAACTATTAGGAAGGTCCTAATAAGCATAAAACACAACGATAAGCATCGGCATCTACAGCGAAACACTGGCAAATGAACTACCTCTGTTTAAAATGGAACTGTGAATGTGAGCAATCCAAATGGCGCAAATGAAGCAGCCCTGGTTGAGTGCACCTGTCTCATAATCCTGGAATAATGACCACGATTGATCTTTAGCATTTGTAACTCTTTCTGACGTTATATTTCTAAAACAAATCTACTGAAACAGCGTTTTATCGCAGTCCTCCCAAAGTTGACGAGACCCTCAAGCATCAGTATCGATGATTTTAGATACTGCTCTCAACTATGGACCGTTTCCCATTAAGACATGAGCCCTGCGAGCGGAATGGATGTGATGAACACATTAGAGTTTACGTCTTAATACCGTTCTAGGTCATGATCGTCGTAGTCTATAATATCATCAATAAATCGTGCTCTGAATCTTGCTTCCTTCATTTTGTTGGGGAGTGCGAAGATAATCATCGGATGATGAACTGAACGAAGGCTGGGCAGGGGGCATACCTGCACTGGATGACGAGCATAGGAAGCGGCAGCTCAAATGCAGTTCATTTAATTTGAACGCTTAGACTGGCGAAAGGCTATTATTATCACCGAATATTAAACGACATATTAAAATGCAGCCTCAAGCAGAGGCTGCGTTTTATCAAGCAAAATCAGAGTTTAAGACTACGATTTATGGCAATTTTCGCTGTACATTAACGCTGTCTTCCACATAGAATTGACTAAACATTCTGTCGCCTGATATTACATCCCTCGCATATTAACGAGCTTCATATACGCGGTATACCTGAACACATAAGAGTTATATGAAAACGAGAAGTTATGGCGATCGGCAACGATAGACACCACGTCACAATCATAGGACCTGTCGATCGAGCCGAGCGACACATTTCTTAGCAACGCGAAGGTGAAGCAAACGTTATTCGATAATTATCACCAACGCAGCAGCACTCTTGATGGCATCGTCCTCGAATCACGCTTAATGCAAGGTGATTCGTAACAACCCATACCTCGCCACTTCATCAGCAATGCTTTTCGAAGCTTCCATCTGTATAAATCACAGTTGAAAAAACGCTATTAAAGCGCTGTTTTTCTACATCCTTGCATGAACCAGAAGGGATGCACTCTCAAAGCCATCTTCAAACAGCAGTTTACTACAAAACTACAGCATTGTAGACATGATTCCATGTTTGCTATACGTGCCACACTGAATGGCTTATCAAATGCCATCTTACAGTAGACGAATATCGGCATCAACAACTGAAATAAACGCATAGAAGTTAGGATCACAGCCAATTCATCATAAGCAACAAGAGTATTTGACTGAAGTATTGAATGCTAATTTCCATCATATTACAAAGAAGACCGTGTTGGCACAAGTGGAAATTTGAAGGGAGAAACAAACAAAGTCAACAGAATTACGTAGAGGGTGCGCTTCATTTTCATGAATGCACTTTTTTTTTGAAAATGAGTTGCTCGGCCGAGAAAGGTATCCTGGATGCTTAGCGAAAACCAGAATTGCAGATTTCCATTAACTTCATGAAATACAGCACACTCGTTGCGAAATACTCGAACGAATGAAGAAGCGTCGACCGTAAAGGCCAGACGAAGAGAAATTTCGGCCGATGTCTTCATCGCTGTTAGCTAATTTTATATGGCTCAATTTGCATAAACATCATCGATTTAACGGCGCTCTCACAT
This sequence comes from Ascaris suum, assembly GCA_013433145.1. Lineage (NCBI taxonomy): Eukaryota > Metazoa > Nematoda > Chromadorea > Rhabditida > Ascarididae > Ascaris > Ascaris suum. Next base: position 4,708,581 of record CM024187.1, read on the forward strand.
CACCTCAATCTTTTCGCTTGGTTGAAGTTCATCGGCGAAAGCGATTTTCATTTCGGCGATTTTCGATTCCGAAGCGTTCATATAAAATTCGCCTGACACGAATGTTAAATTAGAAAGAAATGCTTAGTGCTATATTGGTTCATCGCTCTTTCAGAAAAATTGAAGTCTATTAATTTGTTTTCGATAACAATATTATCAGATCAGACGTAACAACTTTCCTTCTACAGCTAACAAACAGATCAACAAATCGAAAAAATCGACAAGCATCTAATAACCTTATATGCTCAATAATATACTTCAACACGAAGAAACGAAAGCGCAATCACCAACAATAGCATGCTTCAGTGCAAAAAAAAGTGCATTCACTATGGCTTAATCGGTACGAGCGACGTGAATTAGCGGAACTTAATTGGTTTACTGAGTACTACCGAATTCATTGCACGAAATTAGCCAGAAACCGTGAGAGATGTATGATATGGCAGAAACGCAAATGCACTTTACAGATAAGTCAAAAGTAAGCTGAATAGGTGCTACAAGATAAGCTCCCTGTAAAAAATCGGGTTAACGCCTAGGTTACATACAAATAGGTAAAGTGGAACATGCCTGTTTGCAAAATGCTCAAACCTTCTCATGAAAAACAAAACGGTGCAAATTGATATTCCTCTACGCTGAGACAAGCATTTCGATTTTGTCATTATCAGTGCTTGCTCAGTTTTCAAGGCTATCATAAACCGTTGACGAAGTTTCAACCAGGCTAGGCGGCATCCGGTCTGTGCTTCTCAAGTGCATCGCGAAAGCAATTTCATGGCGATCAAGTATAATTTTTCTACGTTGCGTTCTCTGTTGATCTCTGCCTCTGTCCTGCAAATATGCGTTCTGTCCACCTTTATTGAGAAACCCCCTTCCACTTCTGTCATCTGATTAATTCAGCTTCGTTTCAATGTAACGTTTTCCTAACGATTGTTAGAGATCCGATTGTAGGTTGTTTTATATCCGACGGTCTTCCAAAGTCCGCGTAGTTCGGCTTTGCCCTGAGTTGATCCAGGGTGTCCTAACTTGTTTCCTATTTAGGCGAGCGGCCGTCTGCATAGAACATAAGGGTTCAGACCTAAATTGTGTAAGCTGATTAAGCAGGGGCGTTTGGTGTGGAGCGTCACGAAAATCCACTTTGGAAATGGATAGGTACGGCGCTATCGACTCTCTGATGAAGCTGGTCAAAGTAATTTTATGTTGACGGTGCCTGCAACAAGGAAATAGAGATAGTTGCTCCACGTCGTACTCAATTTCTGGCTACCTGCCGCAGGGAACGCTTTAGATTCCATTTCTTCCTCCTCATGTTCGCGATGCTTCCAGAAATATTTCAAGTAGTATGCAGCTGTTTGCTGAAGATACTAAAATTTATCGTCATTTGCGGAATTCTGCATATTCGTTTATTGACGCTTCGTTCTGCAGGAGAACCCGGATGCATTCATTGACTGGTGAGAATTGCGGCTATTAAATGAATGTTGGTGGAGACCATGGGAAAATGAAACTACCCACTAGTGGAAACGATGAAAAAAGAAGCGTCTCGCATCAACTTCCCGCACCGATGTATCCCTACGTTGGAAGGTAAAAAATCTTTCTTTTGCAAATAGTATTCGCTACCTAAATGTTGTGATTAAATCTCGACTTTGCTGGAAGCTAAAATGTTCCGTGGTCGCAGAAAAGTCATCCAAAATTGCAAACTGCATTCTCCGCGCTTTGCAACATGAGTGGATTTAACATTACGGGAAGGTCTCCGTTACGTATTGTCCACCCGTTTCTGAATACAGTAGACCTGCATAGTGCCTTTATTCTATTTATGATATCTTACTGTTAAAGAATGTGCACAAACGCTTCACCCACATTGTCTGTCGTGGAGTTTCCTGCGACCCCTACAAGCCCAATTACACCGTCAGATTACACGCCTTTAGCTCCGAATCACTGGAATATCGCAAGATGCTCGAATCTAATCTTGGTCATAAAGTTGTGCGTGGATTTTCAGGCGTTACGTTCTCAGGGACGTTTCAAGTAGCCCGTCGAAAGGTATTGCACCAGGTGCAATGTCCTGCTCATTCCCGGTTCCCTGTTCTAGGAACCTGGGATCCATGTCTGCCAATATCGTTTATTGCGTTAATGCACCTAATCTTCTCTATTTCAAACCGCGGTTGTGGATTGATTTCCCATGTTGTTGCTCCTGTCTATGTTGCCCTGTCTATTTTCCTTACCATGGTATTCCCATGTTCTCTTTTGATGTTGTCATCTGTTTGTCTGTCTGTCTTCCACCTGTCATTGCGTCCGCATCTATTGTGTGCTTCTATCTCGAGACGTTGAAATAAGTTCAAAAAGATAAAAACGTCTGACCCTCAACAAACAGTCTTCTACTGCGACCTTTGTTTATCTCTTATTATGATGCCCTCGAAAATTATACGAGTGCTTCTCTTCTACCACTCCAGAAACAGACCTACTGGTCAAAAAACGGCGTACCCGCATCGTATAAGCTGTTCTGAATACCGCTGGCGGATGCAGAGCTCTCGAAAGCTTTAAGACCTTATCTCGGATAGCAGTTTAAGTAGCACATCCATGCGAATATGCTACTTAAAAGCCGATCACCCTTCCTGTTTTCCTTATAATGCCAGTTCCGAATTTTACAACATTTCCTCTGTAAACGTTCAAAGAAAGTGATTGAAACAGATCATAAGCGACTTTCATGTTTCGATCAGTGCAAACGCCCGCGATCATGCTAGGGCTGATTGATGAAAACACAATTTCCGAAACGTGATCGACAACCAAGGAAACAACTCCGAGAAGTTGCCGCCGACTTCTAGAGACCGACACACGGCCAACAATCCACTTCCCACTCGATGATCACAAAATAAAATTTTCCCAGTTAGCAACACGTAAATTCAAAGCAACACATCCATCCCCCAACCATCTCCGCTGTGTCACAGTGGCATCGCATGGTTAAAACTACGCTTGAAGCAAGCATACACTCACACTTGCAGCATGTCTTCCAAAGATAAGACATCAACTGCCTTTGGCGGTGCTATGCTTATAACTGACCGCAACTAGCCCCAGTGACCTGCACAGAAAGACCTACACATAAAGTTTCAAACAGGTTGCGGCAAATGCGAAGATATCCAGGTCGTGCGCACACAAACAAGAAGTTCGAGCACGAGCTAATGTTAGTACAGCGATCTGTTTCTTGTAAGTCCGAGTAAACATCATTAGCGCATACAAAAGCGGCGCATTTTAATAAATGGCCAAAACTTGGCCATAATTATTTAGTGGTGAAAACGTGTTGGCACTACCCTGTGGACGTTTGTCTTTTTGGGTGCCGCACATTCATGAAGAAAAAGTAGACTGTAACTCTAGTAGAATAAAAGCACTATTGTATCTGTTGCGAAGTTTACATTAACAAGTGGGAATTCACAGACAACATCGAATTCACCAACACATCAATATTCATAACAAAGACGTTGCAAGTAATCCAGCGGCTAGAACAGGAGTGAAAACGAGTAACTGTGGACTGTTATCGGATACCGGTCCTCACCCTTCAATTAAAAAATATGCGCTCAAAACTCTAAGCAAGCTGTCTTCCTCCTCCCGCTCAATCCCAATGAAGGTAAACGAAAAGCAGAAAAATGCGAGCGGAATAACGGCCATAGAAAGATAGGACGCCGCGTTAACAACTGAAACGAAATAAAGAAATTGGAATATAAGTGAGATCGGAGTACAAGCGTTTCACTGGAAGGTGAGAACGAGCTGGAGAGCTTCAAATCGACTTAAACAGTTCAAAAATGCCGCATTAATGGAATATCAGTCATCTCGGTCTTGCTCTTGCTGTTGTCTTCTTAAGACAGCGCCAGGAGCAGGATACGGTCTTTGCTGGAACAGCGGTCCACTCGCAGTCACATCGGCACCAGTCCTATCGTGTGCATGCAATCCTGTACTCCATGTGCCTCTGAAAAGCAAACTAAATATCATCCCAATCCCGACTTACCATCCGACTGTCCTGCACAAATCCTACGAAAGAAGACAAGCGAACACATCGTTTACATTCCTCTCATTAGATAATAAAGAAACTGTGACGAATCCAAAAACTGTCGTCAGTTAGAAGAGATTTTCACCATCCGATCACAGTCTTCCCACGCAATTCAAAGAGTTCAATTCCAGATGAACCAAACGAGTGTTCGATTTTACGAAGCATTAAAACCAAACGATGTTATTGCGTTATCTCGACTTTACGCTTACATGAAAGGATTGTAATTCCAACCCATAACTGAAAACGAATTTCACAATGGCTGAGGTTATTGAAACAAAAATATGTATGCATAGAAAACGAGAAGCATCAACAACTTCGATGAAAGTTAAGTTAATATGTTCGAATTGCGAGGAAGTAGAATGCATGAAAGAAGCAATTCATTAGGTAGAATGAACAAATGATCAAGAACTCATACATTGGAACACTGTCGCCATAAGCCGCAGGGTCCATAGGATCAATTCCCTTCCGTTTTGCACGCTCTGTAAAAAAGAAACATTCTCTGAACTCTGCTTCGGAATTTCTGCAGACGAACGCTTCAAATAAGACAAAGCTCTCTGAACATTTAAATGTGAAAATACTGACTATCTGAAACGTTTTCGCTCTTTAGTGCCCTTAATTAGAAGTCCTCGTTAACGATATGCAGCTGAAAAAATCTGATATCCATCTCTTACCTATTATTCGTAAACTATCAAAAATGGTTTGCTCATCCTGTTCCGCGCGCCTCTCCGCTGATGTCTAGTTGCTTCAATGAAATTGTACTATTTAAAAAAGGAGGATAGAAAATCCAACTTACTTAACCGATCTCTGTCGCTCAGTTCGGGCCTTCGCTCCTCATCACTATCAGTGCCGTTCAATCTGTTGTCGTTCTCTGAATCAGCCGAATCGGAGCCCCGTCGCTAGAATGGTATTTTTATCGCTAGCATCAGTCTAACGCCACAACAGCGGTAAAATTCCAAGCAGCAATCATTCTTTCATCTCCAATTCCCTCTTTCCATCACAAATCTTCAAAAACTCAGGCTGCAAGGCTCTTCGATTATTTTAAGCACCAAAACGAGGGAAAAATGGCAGAAGTACGCATCGCTACATCGTCTCCTAGGGAAGCGGTTTCACCTCATCTTAGAATGTAACTTAAAATGGGCGAAACATGACCTCACGTTTAACGATCACAGTCCGCCAATTTTCAGTACTGCTTGCTCATTCCCGTAACACATATATTTACCCCTGGCGCAACCACACATCAGTCATAGTCTGTTGTTACTACTGACAAACTTACTGCGCCGCAGGCAAACGACTCCACTCCTACCCATTGTGTGGATTAGCAGTCTCAATGACTACATTAAATAACTCAACGCAGGCCCTTAAGCATAAACTCTCCCCTCTTATTCGCATTACATTACACTGGATATAGATAGAGTTTCGCAAACTCCGCTAAAGTCTCTGAGCAGCAGGAAGACGTTTCACCTTTCATTGCAGACCATGAGATAACGAGAAATGTAATGTGAATAAGAAAATGCTGACCTTCCTCCTCGAACGATCATCGCGCTTAGCACTGCCACCACGATCGTGTCCGTGAGTTTCTTTAAATTCATTCTTCTCGATACTTTCCTTTCGTGCTTCATCTTCACCACCCTTTTCGGCCTCCTTTTCTTTATTCTCTTCTTCTTTCTCTGCCTCAATGCCAACGCCGTTCGTATTCTCTTTCTTTTCAAAAAGCTCTGGAAAAACAGGTAGTCCGAATTTTCAACAACATTACCCCTCAAGCTTTCGTTTCATAAGAATTAGTTGTGCAATGAAAGGTAAAAATCAACACTCGGTTTCAGGACCACGTAAAGTCTTGAACATGGACACTATCTGCCTAGACGTTCGCTGCTGTACTTCGTTTAAATATATCACACCCATACAACCCTTCAGGCCAAATGGGTTATTTTTGGGATACACTTGATAAAACTCTCCTCCTTGCTCTTTCAGCTACTTAAACGTTCACAAACCAACTAAACTAATGATGTGGAGGTATGCACGGAGGTGAGAATAACCGCCATCCCCCTCCCTCCTCCCTCCTCCTCACGAACACCACTCACAAACACATACCCTTTGAAACTTTTGGAGCCGCATCTCCAATAACGGCAAGCGGATGCCGTGGAGGTAACCAAGAAACCTCATCTGTGCGAAGAAACCAATAATAGTGCCGAGCGCAACCTGGATCGTACACCTCTTTCCAGCCTAAAAACAATTCATTAACAGGATAAAGATCCAAAAAAGGAAAAAACAACCATTCTAGGTAAAGCTGAAGTTTGTTTCTAACGCCCTAAGGAAGTGGGTCATGACCACAGTCCTTACAGAAATTCAGTAAGGAAACCCGGGTACGCTATTACCCGTACTTCCGCGCCGACGGTGGCAGATTATCTACATGTATGCATAATGTTAACGTATATCGACGCGCAGTAGCCGTGAGAGGCCACCGGGAAATTAAATTAAGCGCAAACATCCAAAAAAGGAAACAGCCGAACGAACCGGTTGGCAGAGGATACTTCTTCAAAATCTTCAGCCGTTGTTCAGTGTATTTCTTCGGCAACCTGCAAACCGTGGAAGATAAAAACGCAAAGAAGAGATTTTCATTGGCAATAAAAGTGGGAAATTTCATTCAGAACAGTACTCATGCAGAAAAGTTTTATTCTCTGCTAAAGAGATCAGAATAAGGGAAAGTTAAAAGATATCAATCTGGGGTATTGGTATGAAGACAAAATCAAAAGGGACCGCGAAATATCAAAGGAATTGAAAGTATGACACGACGCTTCAAATCGGAACACACTCAACTCAAAAGTATTGCAAAATGAATAAAACATCGATAAATAATGCTAAAATGCAGTGAAAAAATTAATGAAAACAATCATCCGAAAATTCCGCATATCAATTGAAACAACGAATATCGGTGTTCTTGATTCATGCCGCTGTTAAGAACATCCATGATAACAGCGATGGCCAAGAATAACAGTACATTAATTTTCCATAAAAAGGCAATATTCTCTGCCCTGAAAAGCATAAATAACAAGAGAATGCGTTAACTACAATCAGGTGGAAAACTTACGAGTCCTCACTTATTCCTTCCTTCCAGTGATCATAGCAGAACTGAACACAGTAATGATAGGGATTGTATTTGTTGGGACAAGCTGGCGCAAAAGCAGTGTTCTTGTCAGCGGAAGTACGAGCCTCGGCTGGATGGGATGATGTCCCTTCAGCGTCATAATTTTCCGCAATTACTTCTTCATTAGCGTCTGCAACATCAAATAAATATCAGTGATGACGTAGACTCGTTTACCACAACGTAAACATTGCGGCTCTGAGGATTGAAAAAAGGTGGTGAAGATTGATTTGAACAGCCAGGATAATGGCACGAATCTCCAAAAGCATTTTTTATTGTGTAGTATTTGGACAATACAGGGCTAAAGTGCTTCCAAAGGCACAGGCTAAGTGGGAGAGCCACCAAAATTAGGAAACGGTCTGCCGGAGCGCACTGTAACCCTTAGGGATTCACCTACGCAGTAGTTTCGAAAATATCAATCCTGCAGCGCGGGGAGAAGATTCGACGAATGCATCGCTCGAACAGGTTGTATTGTCTCACAACAGACGACAACAAAGACTCTTCGAAACTCCGTACTTGAAAATTCGCTTAAGATCAACTAGGATCTTACTCCGAAAGCCTTACAGGGCAAAAATGGCAGTTCTCATTTCAACATACAGGGCATTCGACGAAGTTTTTCGCACCACAGCCTTCTCCTCATAGGTTCACCATATGAATAGAAAGTAAGACTGTGAAATAAGACACCGCTTCCGTTAAGGGTCGATACTGATGTTTTCGCAAAAGCTGGTCGCAAGCCATTCTATCACACTACCTAGCATCGTGCAGACTTTTTGGTTCAAGACGGAACGCCTAAAATTCATTTCCAAACACCGATTAGAAAAAAAGCCTCGGTTTCCGAAATCGAGGTGGATGACGCTGGAGCAACAATCCGTTTGGGAAGGAGAATGAAAAATAAAGAGATATTGAAAACAGCGAATAGTTTTGCGTTCCTGGATTATAATAACGTCTGAAAATTAGTTTAAGCACAGAAATTTTCCAGTGTGCGAGAGTTCAATGTAATTCTAGTGTTAAGTTTAGGGCTCCCGAGAGGTAAATCTCTTCCCCGCCTCCCTTTACTCCTAGCAACGGTCAAGGATGGGGAAGCGAGAAGAAAATGCATGACATGCTGGAAATGTCCCCGACAAAGATGAGACAGGAATGATTCACTAAATTCCCTTTCAAAGATGGAGCAAAATTAGTACCTTCTCGAACAATGCCGCGCCTCTTCAGTCGAGCCAACAACGCCGGCGGTAGAGGCATTCGGATCGACTATATCGACAATCAATTACCAGCTGAAATACGTTGACGCGTGCCAACAAATAAGCAGTGAAACGCACGTACATCCACAGAGAAAAGCATTTTTGGGCATAATCGCTGCAGACTATTTGCATGAAATCTCGATAGGATATGAGTGAAGCATACAAACGAGCAAACAGTAATTCGAGTCGAATTTAACCTCGAGAAAAATCCTCAGTTACCCTCAGATCTTGACAAAGAGTCCAAAGAAATAATCCCCTCCTACGAATCAACCTAATTTCGCACAAAATAAACCTTTCAAATTGAACAAACCGATACTCAGTGAAACAGAAAAACGAGTTCAAGAAGATGACAAAAAAAAGAAACAAAGAAAAAAGAAACTACTGCTCACAGAAAGTTCCCGCGGGTATTGGAAATAAACGAGGTTTCAAACGAAGTTCATTTCCCACCCCACTCACTCTCCTCCCCACCTACTCCGAACTTCCTTAGGGTTTTATATGTTTCAGGCTGTCACATCAACCCAATTCACAACAGTTCTTCACTCTACGTTATCGGTCTGCATTAAAAGGGATAGGAATTCCTTAGCCGCCTATGACTTAGACAATTCGCAATCAGAGGTTAAATGTGGCCCGGTAACAACCACACTCAGAGCTTCACTTAGCCCGGTATGGAGATGTGTTGACGTCGGTCTGGGTTCCAGGTGATTTAAAGCAATGCGCTCGACTGGTGCTGAGTTAAACTCAACTCCGTTTGGTCTTGCGTTGAACCCGGTCTCACTTCTGGTCACGATTGAGATCAGGGCCGGCGCTTAGGTTACGTACTTTGATTTTTCTCTCATAGATAGGCGCAAAGAAAAAACTATGACACTGCTATTCGTCTCTGTTCTGCAACTTCGACAGCTGCTTTGTGTTGCGTGTGGTTGAAGTACGTAGTTGGATTGGAGTATACCGCTCTAATAAAAGTTTTTGAACAACCATAAGCTCACCCCCCTTCAAAAGAGCCGCCCACTCCTACCCTTCGACCAGAAGTGCCTAGCCAGCGCGTCGACAGGACTGCACTAGCCCCCTTCCCCATTCCCCTAACTTAGTAAAAATCAAGCTACATTCCACATGGTGGTTTCAGGGTGCTTGTCACATCTCATTACAATTTTGTTGTGCTCTCGTGTGGCGTCGAGTATCACCACGTCACCAGGGCAGAAAAATGCTTTTCGTGATGGTCTGATTGCGTAGATTGAATCCTCTCTTCAGAACTACGCATTTAACACTCATCAATGTCTGATTAGTCTTCAAAGGGAGTAAGTCCATTTTTTCCACCTCTTCAGTAAATCGATTTCCCCCACCGTTGTATTCCGTTTCTGGATGCATTCAGTAGCACCACTAAAAACTAGGAGTTCGAGTTTTCAAATTCGAGCATATTGCAGCCCTACATTATGACATCAAGATTTCCACTTTTGCAAACTTTTGTGTCTGGCCCGCAACAGAAATGTGTCATCTTTATTCAGACAGCCGTTGTTTTCTGTCTTTGGTGGAAATGTCGAGAAGGGTTTTTCATTTCGAGTTGACGATCCACATCTTTTCGTTTTGGGTTCGTCTTTCAGGTGATCGAAACTTTTCTGCGATATTTCAAACGATCATTACATAGAACAAGAGATTAAAAGAATTCTCCGTCAAAACAGCAGGTTTTGGTCTCTACTTTCGAGCGAAATCGATCGACAAGCAAAAGAGTTCCCTGATTTCTTTTCACGCCCTTGTATTCAACTAAAACCAGTTTTTTTACAACCGTTGAAAAAATTTCCACCCATACTTCTCACTTTTTAAGAACAACGTAGAGCTAGAGTCAGATATGAGACTTAAAGGCATAACACTATCAACTGACTTCAACGGTGAAACGAACGCACGAGTTGACGAATCAAAAAGCATCGCTGACTTCATCCCGTTATTCCTACAGTCAATAAGAAAAATTAAAAGAACCGTGCGAGTGAATAGCGAATATATTCCTCGGTTAAAGAGCTATCGCCGAGATACGAAACGAGAATAAAATAAGAGAGCACAATATCGTAACAACACAGAGAATTGCACAACTATAGGCGGTTTCATGAGGACTAAAAGAATCAGTTACTGAAACTAAGACAGGCGTAACTTAACAAGAGGTGTATTATTTTAAGACAGAAGGGAGAGGATAATAGAGTAGTGGGGCATACGGGAAACTTGTGATATTTCAAAAAGGAATAGTGGAAGGATCGCATGACAGATGAACAACATGATGAATTTTGATAGATGAGATGAAACCGGCGAATTCAAGAGGACAGCTGCTGCTCTTTTTTCGAATCGCCTTAAAGCATCCTGCTCTTGCTTCAACAGTGGATTCGATGCGTCGATCGTGCTGCCAAAAAAGGTTTGGCTCGAAACATTTTTATGGCATCTGTTTTTATCGAGTTTGAGAGGATGAGCAGAGTGCGTGCTATCAAGAGTTGTTGAAGGGCGGAAAAACCCATCATGTGGGACAGCAACTTCATCATAAACAATGATATAAGTCATGACTAAATCGAAGTAAAATCCTCGTGATTCAAAATTAAGCAGACGAACTGCATCTAAGTAACTGCCAGTAGTATTCGTCGATTGTAAAGCGTCACTGACCATCCGGAAGGAAATTTAGGAAAAGTTTGTCTCCATTAGATGTGCACTGCACTCTAGGAAGACGTCATATTTGATAATGACATATGTGAGTGTGAACAAACTCGGATTTCCTTAAAGGCTGTTCCTTTGTCAAAACGGTGACTCTTTTGGACACAGCTGACACTAATTTCAAGCCTGAAGTCTCCCACCCTCTTCATCAAAGCATATCAGCTCTTGCAGCCGGATTAAGCGAGGAGCCGCAAATAAGCTGGCATGATGTGAGCATTCCATCTGACCAATTAGTTTGCCAAATCGTCATGAAATGATGAAATATAACGATCAATGCCTTCGCACACAGGCAAGAAAATATTTTATTTAAATATAATTTACGTGAACATCATTTAATTCATTTAAACAATATATAATTCATGAAAAATACAATTTATTTTAAAGGCAAGCAGAGGTATGAATTGCCACTAGACTATAGAGAAGTTGTCGGAAACGACCACATACCTGTGTAAAAAATGATGAGGTCAAAGGGATGTTTACTTTTAGGCTTGGGAAGTATGTCAGGCGTAACGAGCATCAGTACAATAGTTAAGGGCAACTTCTGACACCTGAATTATTGAGCTGAATCAAGTTTCTTCCTGGCGTTGTCTCGATAAAATGGGTTTTTGGTGACATGTGAGTCGAAGGAATTTTGCTTTTTTCTCGAGGGAAATTTTAAATCCACTTGGGGACGATAGCATTGTTGATCTGCTCGGCACCGTATCAGTGCACACATGCAGACGAGCCTGCATAGACGCGCAATGTTTTTGCTGAGACACAAATCAAACTTAATAAAGGTGCTGTAATATGGATATTGAGTATGCAACCGACTGGAGAACAACTTCCAATTTACTTCAGCAATTGCTATTGCAAGACCTGGTTGACTCTTTCATGATTATAGAACTGACACTCATATAAACTTCCTTATTCGAACAAATTTGCATCCAGCGGCAGCATCCACTTTACTTCCGCTGACCGACACCGTTGTCAGCACGTTTTACTATCGCTGTCGATCCGCATGCTAGGCTTGAATGTACTCATCTCAGTTACACGCCTTGTGTGGTCTCAGATGCATTGAGAGCGCTGTTAACAGATGACCAGACCGTTCGCCATTAACTTCTAGCACTCGTAGTCAGTGAGCTTACCCACGTGTGACTGACTGGAGTTATATAGCTCTGTTTAGTACTTATAGCTGCGCTCTAAATGTTTTTGGCAGAGCTTTAGGCTGCTTTAACGCTTTCGGGAGCATTTTTGTTCAGGAATTACTTTTAAGATTAGTTCAGCTTTATACTTTTCTGACGTGAGAAACGGTCACTAATGTACGATTCATTGGAGGCTGCTAACAGAAATATAGAGATAGGCAAAGTGAGAACAGTGTGTTATTACCTCTTAGGCAATCTTTTTTTTTGAACAGGGCTATAGTTTGTCAAACGACGGGAACTTTGAAAAAGAGATTCAACGCAGTGAGGAGCTGCCATTGAATGGTTACTTCTAACTGACGCAGAGGTGAGAACTTTATGCGGAAGAGGAGTTGGACCGAACGCGATAACGCATCGCAATACATTCACAGTGAGTTATGATGAAGCTGTCGTTTTTTTTGTTTGTCGTCGGACTTGCATTCAATTACTGAAGTGCACAAAGGACAATGAGCCTAACGAAGCAAGCAATCTCCATCTGAAGTAGCAAGGAATGACTGAATGACTACCGTGACCGAGAGAAATCAGAACACAACAATTATCATTGCAACTGAATCTATCCACAAGAATATGAAATTTTTATTTGAGTGCACTTAGCTGTACAATAGACAAACAAAACTTTTAAGCATCCTGTTGCATAATAAAGAGATCACAATATATTAATCTACATATAGTATATCGTAGATATGCGTCATTAATCGCATGCGTCATTAATCGCATATCGTCAAGTGTAGTGACGAGCGAGTGGACTGAAAATATAATCACCGTTACGTTGATGCGCATTGCCGCTTCTGCAAGGTGGCAAATCTCCTGAAATGTTGCGTTAGAATACGATTGTTAACGCCTATGTTTATTTTGTTTAAAATCTTGGCAAGATGATAGTGCAGTCTTAGTTGGTTCTATACTTGAAGCTAATTTCACTACTGTTCTCTGGCTAAACTTTATAATGATACTTCATGCTGCGAACATTTCTTGTTAAATTTCCCAAGCGAACAACACGAATTGAAGATTGTAAACGGTGATTTTTGTACTTTTGTTCTATTTAATTCTGAGAAGCTAAACAGTTCTCTCACCAAAATTTATTAATTAGCAGCACATATCACTCTGATTATCAAAATATCAAGAAGTTTCTTTTTTTTCACTTCACGACAGTAACCGAAATATTTATTTGAGATCGCTTAGTATATATTCTTCAAAATTCGCATCACCAATATGTCGACAGATATCAAATATCTCAGTCAATCGCCACCTTCCGAACCTATTTCATCTATGACAAAAATTTCAAGAAAATGCAACGAATAAATACCACGGTTACTTTTCAAATGGAACTAGTCGGTACTAGTCGTTATAGCAGTTGTCAACAAAAATATTGCACGCAAACACAAAGATTTCAGTCCATATTTATGCTTCTAGATGACATATTACGTCTACGGATGCAGCAACATAAACGTATTTCATTGTTTCGCAAAGAAGTTGACTACGAAAAACAATTATTGTAACAGTTATTAAGTAAAAATTTGTGCCACTCGTTCCATTTTTATGCATAGCTTCGCGCAGTATAATATCATATTACAGAGTATTTTTGCTGCTATACTTTAAATGAGTTCAGTGATAAAGTTGGAAGGAAAAAAGTAGCGCTATTATAGACGATAGAAGAGCTGGAAATTTGAAGGCTAATCATTTTGCTGTTGCAACATAGGCCATTCATCTATCATCGCTCAGAAGTGAAAAAACTATGAAGCCGAATCTGTTTTAGAAATCACCTTAGTGGGGGATCGCTTTCTAGGATTTATTCGCTTTTAATTTCTCATAGATTCTTGTATCCGTTCTAAGAGCTTCTTTCACATAAAAAGGTTTTAAAAGCTTCAACATCATGTTTACTGGAAATCGCCATATTCTGTTTGAGTAGATGACAAAACTCATCAAACGGATTTTAGAAACCCATACATTATTTGAAGCAAAAAAATAGTCGTTTAAATTTATCTGCGTTTCTAAAATCTGTTTAAACTGTCGTTCCTATCGCCTTTGAGAGAACAGATTAACTTAAAACCCCTGTTCGAACACTCTATGACTATTTCTCAGGGAAACTCTAAACAAGAGTGATCAATTTGTTGTCAGGCTTTGCAAATTATATGCGTTACAAAAAAGCAGAACAAAGGGACAGGAGTGCAGGAATCTGAATAGGTAAAGCACTTAAATAGAGTATGACAGTCCCCCAGCAAAGCTTTTAAGTGATGTTGAAGCTTTTAAAACTTTTTATTAGAAGAAGCTATTAGAACGGATTTAAGAATTTATGAGAAAGACATTAAAAATGAATAAATTATAGAAAACGAGGACTCATTACGGTGACTTCCAAAAAGAATTCGGCTTCATAGTTTATTCGCTTCCTCGTCAATGACAGAGAATGGCATATGTTGCGAAAAACGGGTATTATAGCATTAGTTTTGAAACCGTCCTCAGCGCTGAGACGAATTCCTCTACTGCGTATAATATCGCCGCTTCGGCTCTACCAGGTCTGGACAGAATGGTAATGAGAATCTGACCAGAAGAGTTTTAAGTAGCCTCAGTTATTTCTTTTAAGATTGATTGTAACTTTAGCAATAATTTCCGGTATTTTGTCATTTTCACTCTCTGAAGCCAAAAGTGTTCGGTGAAATATGCAGGTAAAAATAGAATGAATGTGATAGAAAATATGATTGAAATTTATCGTCATAAAATTCAGAATAATCTCATACATATGCGTTACACAATCATATCGACAAACATAAATATGTTTTCTGCATGTGCAAATCATCCTATGAAATCATGCACCTTTTAAATCACGTTTAAAACATCTTTGCTCAATTCAGTCGTAATGGGCCGAAAAATTCAGTTGGCCGAAAAAAAAGCGAAGTAAGCCACTCGATTCATAACACACCACTCGAAAGGAAATTAAATTTTGCATGCAAAGTGCTCGCTGTGTGCCTTTATATGTTTCTCCACAAAAATTTTATAATAGAGCGTTTATTATTTCTATGAGAAAGGAAAATAAAATGGAAAGAATTACATTTGAATCGGCATTCAGTAGGCTCGTCGCAAATTTTTTGGCTAATGTTTTCTCACATTGTAGACACGAATGCTGAAAACAACGAAGGACATAATATATTTTTCAATAATTTTGTGTTCGGACAATCGAAAAAAATTTTCCACTTTATTGCGCATAATTTTTGCATCGTTTCGCACAACTATATTTTCCAAAAAACTCTCTTTTATTCAGTTCAACAGTTGAAAACTTCTGACGATTGCAATCTCGAAAAGCACAACCCTCTCTTCACAATCATTTAGCTCGTTCAGCTGCGCAAATATCGGTCCATTTATTGTCATTCTTGGTCGCATTGTTATCCAAACAGTTCAGCAAGCATCCATCATAGGATTTCATTGCAAAATTTGCAAAAAGGTTTCCCGACGCATCGTAATTCTCGAGTTTTTCCATGAGGAAGGAATTCCCAATCAGTGCAAAAATGACAAGCACGAATTCGTTGCAGTCATAATGATAATAAGTTTGTTTTCACTATATTTGCTAGTGAATTGCAATTTTTGCATCATGGATTTTCGATTCCGACAGCTTCAACATCATAAAGATCAGAAAGTTGAGGCCGAGCTTTACACCAAGTTAAGGCTAAACAAGTGCCTCAAAATTTCAAAGAACTCACTCGTATCACCCATTTGTGGTAATGATTGCATGAAGAAATGCTTCAATTGCTACTACGAAACTCTGCATATCAGAAAATGTTGAAATCCTTTAGAAAACTGTTTGATCAATTCTACGTGCCGTAGAGGAAAACAGCCGATGACAATAGTGCAGCAGCTTGTTGATGAAAAAAAGGACACATTGATGTCAGTGTTGCATTGATTCATCAGTTTTCTTCTCGAAAGCAGCTTTTTCAATGGGGAATCAGTGGAAACATGTGGCTTACAAAGATGCCTTAGATTAAAAAAAATTTGTTTCTTGTCGATCATTGAAACTAGAGAAGAGGTAGCAAAATTAATCTATGATGAGCAAGCACACAGTGGAATCGAGATTCTGCGATATTTGAGCAAACAAACGGTAGGAACGGTGAACAAAACAGACAATGCGTTCGACACACTGCTGTGAAGCTGCAAATTTAACCGATATATCTCATGCACGTTAAATATGCTTGACACTATAGCTAGCTGTTACCTTATAACGGGAATTTCCACGAGCTGTAACCGCCTACTCACCAACTCTATTCCTTGGCACCTTCTATCACTCTTCCTCCTTCCCCCTCCTCTTCATCTTTAGTTAGATCGCCAAGGTGATTTTTTCCCATTATTTCAACCAGTTTCTTTTGTTGCAAAAAAAATTTTAAAAAACAACAAATAATGGTCTGTCATGTGATACAACTGTATTTATCGTAGTTCCGTTGAAATTGCGTCAATTTTTCCATGCAGTGCTTCCAGCAGGCTACAACGTGCTAACCCTTTCGTTTCAATATAGTGAACGGCATGCTCGTCGGAGGGTTTAAAGAAGTTTCTATTAAATCATCGCCTTCTTGAAGCTTTTTTTTAGCACATACCGCTGCTTACGTGCATAAAGAATGCCGAGCAAATTGAACAGTAACATGGTTAGCTAACACTAAACGAAATCAAACCCTGCAAGGTCGTTAGCCTAGTAGGAATATCAGGAAAAAAACGGTTTTCCCCCTCATGTAGACCCTAGAAACACGTATCGAAAATGCGTCGTGCATGAGTTGTTAACTCAGCTCCATGCTCACAGATTGCCTCAAAAGTGATTGATTCGGTCTTCACCCAGTTCGCCATAATTCAGCAACCGGAGTTACCCCCGTCGAAAGATAAAATAAGGTCCCGAAGGTAAAATATAAATTTTCGCAACAGAAGCATTCGAAAATTATATTTAAATAAATTTAGTTGATTCCTCCGCAACAAATAAATATATAAATATAAATATAAATACAGATATAAATGAATTTTATATATATATATATATATATATATATATATATATATATATATATATATATATATATATATATATATATATATATATATATATATATATATATATATATATATATATATATATATAGATTTATATATATATATATATATAAAATATATATATATATATATATATATATATATATATATATATATATATATATATATATATAATGTAATGGAAGATGTGAAAATTTCGGAGAAAAGTTCAGCTTTCGTTGGTTCAGCATCGGGCTGTGCCTTGCAAGCGTATAGTTGTGCTTCATATGAATAAAGGGACAAATTGAGTTGTTGAATGAATATTGGAAACTGCATTTCGTGCTATACAAGTGTACTGAGAGTATTCAAGCATCAAGTTGTAGCATCGAAAATATTCCTATTAACTTCGTCTATTTGTTCGAGGCATTCCTTAAGACATGCGGTCGCCTCAATTGTTTTCATTGCTTGATTTACTGGTTAGTTAAGGCGAGCGAATATCGATGAGCGCATAGAAGCGCGCTACTATTGAATAATTAACACGTTTGTGAGAACATGCGAAATAAACGAAACAAAACAAAAGAAGAAGAAATAAACACAACGGAAAAGCATTTTATTAGCATATCGATACAGCGTTCAAATCGAAGCCGAGCAACGTATATTGCCAACAAAAAATATCGTAACGCAAAACAACATTCACAACATTGTGCTAAGAGAATGCCATATTGCTTACCGACAACAATTCGAAATAGCACGATAGCGCTCATTTCATATTGAGCTTCAATGCAGATAAGTGAAAATCAATCGTTTTATAGATCGATCAATAGGCGCATTTGTTAGCTTGTAAAATGCTGCCTATGCCATTTCAGTGATGTGTTTTCTCATGTGAAAAATAGAGAGGCCTTTTTTTTAAAAGATAGCCATCTCATTTTAATCAACATAAATGTTTGATCGTCACTATTTTTCCAATTCCGTTATGAGTTAGATAGCAAGCAAATTTGAGAAAATGAACAAGAACAAGAAGGAAAGAATACAGAGAAGAAAAATGATGAAGAAAGTTTTCATGCGAAATGAATGAAAGTTAGTTGCATTAACAACGCATTCCGATGAACTAATGACACCATTAGAAACGCCAATCGAAAAAGGTTAGTTAACATTCGGCATCTTCGAGCGGCTACGTATGCTTTCTCGCTTTCAAAGGTGATAGCATGAACATATGTTTTAAATATAGAGTGGCGTTTTCCTCGAGGAAAAACCTTCAAGTCGAGTGTTCAGTGGAAAAATCAAAGAGGAATGAATGTTCGCCAAAGTTAAACGACAGCAGCGTAACGAACACATCAAGTTAGAAGTTTCAAATAATATCGGCAAGAAGTAATGTTTTTGAGTCAAAATTATCCTCTGCCACCGATGTTTATGCCATAAGAAGTTCATCGAATGTCGCGAAGCTAGATCATTTTCGCAGTTTTTAAAGCGGAAGCTTTTGGCACAGTAACGAGCATTCTGTAGAAGTTTTTCGCCAAAAGGATTAATGTATGGATCGATTGGAATGCCATAAAGCATAGGAAGGCATTCTGATCGTTGTGTTATTCTTGTTAAGAAGGATAAGTGCACGACATGCTAAATATTTGGTTTTTTTCGTACTAGTGGGAAATTCTGCACACAAGGAGGGGGAGACTAAGGACGGGCAGGAAGAGGCGGAGAGGAAGGGGAAGATGTCGGTGAGGGTCGGTAGAGATGCGCATGCAGAACAACGGAATTTTTCATCACTTAAAGAACAAGTTTTGAGTTAACATGAAAATTACCTCATATTGGGGGGATTTTAAATTGGCTACTTATATTTTATAAAGGGAGTATTATTTTGGATAGACAATAAGTTTGTGATGGAACAGGATAGGAATAAAATAGTTCCTTGATCGGGCAAATAGAAACAATTACAAAATCTGAATGAAAAACTAGAGTGACATTAAGACAGAAAAACTCGACTGTTGTAGAGGACGCCGTTCACAAAAGGAGCTAATTTGGATAAACCGGAAGACGTTGTATCACGCTGCTATGCTCAAATGCTGTGATATTAAAATGCCGCTAAACAAGGCTATTTGATGGTGATAAGAAGAATGGAATTTTATGGTCACGTATTTGAAGAAACAGCAATCATCAGTTTCGAATGCAATACCAATTTAAAGAAGCTAGCATATCGATTTCTTTTTAAAGTTCACTTTTGCAGTTGGTGAATTCGTAATGCTAACAACCAGTGTTAAACTTGCGGAAGCAATATATCACAATTAGAAATTTCCACGCATCAGTTAACATTTGCTATGAGCTGGGATGACTCTCTCACTTTGAAGCAGCGTAGAAACATTAGATGGCTAGTGTGCAACTGACAATAGTACATAGGTGACGACAACAGATGAGTTCATTTCCAACGTTGCTCGTAATAAGTTCCTAGTGTTGAGCGTGGCTCACTTGGTCAAGTGACGGAGTGAATCGATTTCAAAATCTGAAAGGAGCTCACTGAATATCGATACTTTTCATTCAGTAATGACTCGATTGTAATTTGTTGATTCGATTAAAAAACACATTTTACTAGAGATGTTAACTTTTAACACCATTTACCCTACGATGATAGAATGGATGCTTCATCATGCTTCATCATTTACCTTTTATCATCGTAGGGTAAATTTTTTCGTAATTTCACAAAAACTGAAAGCCAGTTTGATTCAATTCATTGTAATGCATTAAGCGCACAAGAAGTCTTTGTTGTGGCCGAAATTTTTTGAGTTCCATATTTTAAAAACGTTTTCAATCCTTTATTCTCTTGCTGTGTTGTGCAAACACAACATAACGTGTGAATTCGACGCTAAATTTGCATAAATTTTTAACACTCATTTATTTACATGAAGTGGAAAAAATTATTCGTGAAATGTTGAGCATTGCTTAGTTTTGATAACACAGTTATACAAATAGTCGAATGCGAAACTTTAGCAACAATTCAATTTCTTCTTCAGCAGTCACTAAACCTTGCACATAATGAACCCAGGAGCTTTTGATACTAGGAGGACTCAATACCATTGTTCCCTCACTTGATATTTACATTGTAGTCGCAATCGCTTTACCGTTAGGTAGCTGGACTAAATCTGGGAATTTCTGAAGGCACACGCTGAACAGGCAAAGTGAACAGTGGTATGTTCAGCTAGTAGAATTCAAATAGGCAATTTATTTAATTCGATCGGCCAAGCCGGTTCTAGCAGTTTATTTTTTAACCACTCAGTTTGATCAGTAACCAGACTATTTGAAATTAAAATATTATTCATCCTTTAGCAAATCAGTGAAACAAAGAATGAATTGTTAAAGCGGCTCGATCGGCCGAATTCTATTGTATGCGTGCAAACGCATTAGCACCGGTAATATTGTGCATAATGGGAAGACCGTGCATGAGAATTGCTACGTTGATAATCGATACGAGCTGCCGTGGCATTACAGCTGAATCGTGCATAACCTAGTCGCGTACACCTGAACTACAAATATTTGCGCCATGTATAACTCAGCGGCATGCATAACGCATCAAAACGTAGCCCACTTATGCTACTGGTTACCTATGTGTAAGTGTATATGGAATCATTGACGCGACCGTCTTTATGGTGGATAGTGCTCCTTGGGCATTTTCATGCTGCACGAAGAATATAGTTACTTTTGCAACTAGAAACTTCCGTCAAGATAGCTTAGTGCCAAATCAGCTGAAATGTTGTAAATTCAAATACAAATGGCTGCACCGTAAGCATTTAGTACCGCGCCAGCGTGATGTAACAATTTCATGAGGAGACAATCCTGCCTCGAGTAGCCTAATACCGAATAAGCATCGAACAGGCAATAATATGATATTCTAAGCCGTGACGATTGCGTTGCGAATGTTTTAATGCCGCATTCATAAAACAGCGACTGGCTACAATTGCAGATAAGGAATTGCGGAGTGGAAAAAGAAGCGTTCTTTGAGCGTGCATAAGATAACTCGTATTGCTTGGAGCCATACATTAGTGAGAAGCTGAAGAACCAGCAGCCGCAACCACAATGCACTGCCACTGCGCATTTGAGTTTTTTTTCAGCTGGACACTTGCGCCGTGAGGTATTTATGTATAGAATCATCCAATTATGGTGCGAATGTCTGGCACTAACCATACCAGTAAAATTACTCGCGTAAATGTGCAGACTCTTGCGCGTCAAATGTTCCTGGTCTGAATGCCACGTTGTTCATTTCGAGAGGTTGGCAAGCAGAAGTAAAACACTGTCATCCTGAGAACCGCTGACTCATAAACCCTGCCTACATCTCATCAGCGCACCTGCCCACGCCGAAATTGCTTGACTCAAGGCGTTAACGACCTGCCCATAAATTCATAATCCTGTAGTAAGTGACGTACGCAGCTGAGCAACTTGTGGTCGAAAGGTTTGCGGCTCAAATAGCGCCATAGCTCAACTATAGTGCTACGGCGTAGAGTGACGATGTGTATAAGGTTAGGTGAAGTCTGCAATTAATTGAACAACGCAGATGGTAGCGGACGAGATGTGCGCAAACGTAGATGCTTAATTAGTCACTCACTGTGACTTTAAAAAAATGTGGTGGAAGTGTCATTCAGAATACATGCATGGATAGGAAACGTGCAGCGAATACCCAGAAGCAATGCAAAGTTAATATGAACGGTCTCAATAAAGTAGATTTGCAAGAATATGTCCCGAGAATGTGTTAAATTAATAATTCCATAGGGTATAAGCCTCAACACACTCAACTTTCAAATAGGCAGCATCGCAGGAAAGACTCCAGACATAACCTACTGTGCATCTATCGAGCACTATTTTATGTATTTGCGGCTGAAACGAATTGAGAAGAAATCCGCTGAAAACCACTTCGAAAATTTTCACTAATTCAGAGGACGTAGAGAAAAGAAACAGGCAGAGACAAATGAAATGAAATAATATTGTTTTGAAAAACAAATGAAATTACGCTCAATATTCAACAAATAGCTGCAGAAAGATGCAGTCGAAGAAGGTAAGCCAAGCAAATGACAATTCAGCACTTACAAGACTATAGCACTTTTTTTTTTGTTTTCAAATGGTTGCATGTTTTTCATTTCGGTCAAGCTTCTCTTGATACACCTCGTTATATTTTAGCTCGATTACGCAATTAGTGTAAGCATCTATCAAACAAAGCAGAAAGTATTTGTACAGATCATTTTATTCGGTTCGTAATCGCGTTTAATGCATTCAAATCTCTACCAGCGACCACGATGCAATAGATCAATGCTCAAAAAAGTCTATAGTTTACGTTTGAACGTTCTAATCCTCTTAATTGTTTCTGAAAGCTTTTCCTTCCTTTTGCCAGGATTCCTTTCGATGACTTCCTTAAACGCTTCATTCCTTCAGAAGCGCTCTTCAAAGACTTTTAAAGCTCCTTAGAGATCCATAGCTTCTTTCCAGACAATCTTGTGAACGTCAGCAGTTTGCTGGCTCTCTAAAGTAGGTAAACAAATGCTACGATATAGGCAGCTGTCTGCGAATGCCCTACAAAATTTATTGCGCTTCAACAGTGAAGAGAAAAAAAACTGAAAACTAAAACGAAGTGTGTCAAATGTGCAAGCGGGCAAATAAAAATTAACTACATAAGCCATGCATTTTCAGCCAACGAATCAATCCTTTATTTTTCATGCATTCCACATTCCCGAAATTGTTAGGCAATTTTTCTCAGCTTTATTACAGCGTTCTACCCAAACTTTTCTATTTCCGGTATTATAGATATATTTGAGAAAGCATCTTGATCCACTTCTTAGCTTCTCACATAACTTCAGCTGAACATTTAGGCAAGCAGCGCAAGCCCTTACTCTTTCATATCTCTACTTCAAAACGATGCCGTTTTGTCAAAAATATGCTCACAATATTCTTACTAGCCTCGTTTAAAACAGTCAAATCAACAGTGCCTTGTGATGGTTATTTGTTTGGGAGCAGTCCTGAATTTCACACTTTTTAAGCATATCAAATAATTCTAAACATCGCTGTAGCTGCAAAAATCTCTATTAAGCAATGAACTTCAGTCTCTTTTACCGGAATACCTTCACGAAAACTGTGCTTCGAAAACAACACTCACACTACTGTTGTCCTCTGATTTCGCATTGCAGTTATGTTATATGTCGGGCACAAATGCATCTGACCTCTACAAACGATGTATGCCGATTGCGTACATCGCCTATGCTTACAGCATTCAGAACCATAGCTAATAATTTGGTTCTTAACACAGACTATGAACATAAGAAGAGGTTTTACTTGTTTTCGGACATTCTGCGCAAATATTTGGCTTCTTCGAAACTGCGCATTTCCAGATCCGATCGCGGCTCCTCATCTCCTCGGCGTAAACGTTTTCTGGAAGATTATCTATGATTACCGTTTGTTGAAGAACTTAAAAATAATATAACATCAATTTTTCCTCTCTTATGTCGTTCATGTATTTTTCTTTTTATTCTTTTCCTTCCTCTCCTATGTCCTTCTATTTAACAATACGCGCAAGTAACATTAGATCTTTGTATGTTCCAAAAAATCGCATAAAACACTTTTCCTTCGATTGATTGTATCCATTAGCAAATCCTATCGGAGAATTTTTATATAATTGCCTCATTCACCGTACCAAAACAGCACAACGACTGCAACAGAGCAAGAGCATATGTACAACTTTCACACACAGCACCTTGATAAAATCATTTGCACTAATATATCATCTGTGTAGAAGAATACTTTACGGCGGAAGCAACCTTCGTACAACCTCATTAAGAAGAAAATGGAAAAGCTTCTCCAAGTGCTGAAAATAACGTTGCTGCATAACAATCGTCGATTCTAGGGCTTAGAGAGCGTGATTCGCTTGTAGATTGCACGAGCTAACACGTACAAGGCTGTAATAATGCTATAGGACAGCGCTGGTGTGGAACTGCATTTGTAAATTCATAATAAATGAACGATTTTGAAAACTGAAGAATTCTTTAATTAGACTTGCAACGAATTCACCTGTACGACGGCCTGAACTCGAACGATAACCAAACTGCAGCGACGAGAAGAGCAGCAAGGAGAAGGCCGATTGAGGTGAACAGGATAATCACCCGGAAGTGGTAACTTTCACAGCAGCTCACTTCGTCGCATTCCCATGCGAACATTTGCGGACAAACTGCGCTGCCCATGCTGCTCTGAAGACGGCGAATATGCATGGATTGCACACAATCGATGGATGATAATTTTATGCCCGATTGCACGCACATTGCAAATTCAGGTCACATATTGAAACTATACGATCGAATGCGTGAGAAAACAATCACATGTTCAGCTCAGCATGCGAATAGCACTTTAAGAAGCAAAAAACAGCGACGAATCCGACTACAACGGCCTGCTGGAGTAGGCTGTTAGATGCATTTGAACTGAGATATAGCACTCAACTTTACGCACTTATTTCTCTTGAAGCTGAAAAAAGAAGAAAATAAATGAAGTTGCTCATGAAACATGCTTGCGCAGAGGAAGCAAAATTTATGAGTGATAAAGATTGCTTCGTAGACTGGTTGGTATTGATGTGGGTGGTTTTTCAAACCTGTTGAGCATTAATAACGGGGAAACGTGCTGCATCGTTTACAGCAGTGCAAAAACAACCCGATAAATTGAAAAAAGGATGTGCTACTTAAGAAGCAAAGCCGGAATTGATTTGTTACAAGCACTGGGGTTTCCCAAAAAATTTCATTTTCAAGGACAGCTGAGAATAGTCGGAGAGAGAAAAAAGGGGTGGGTGGGGTGGACAGGGGGGGGGGGAGGGGAGAGCACTTCTAAGCACGGTCGCGCGAATTAAATGCATCGTATAAAAACGAGAGATGCACTTCATGCTCTCATCACCTTCGATGGCTATTTATATCAGCCATTTACAAAATGACAAAATAAGAATGACACTGTTTGAATTAAATAGGCGAGTGCAAAATGTATACCCACTGGCAAGGAACAAACATCAATGTTGAGATAATGTTTAACTGCATACATCGATCACATTTTTCTCGCTAGAATAATAAAGGGACGACGAAATCCATGTTGGAGACGAAAAAATGAAAGAAATGAATGAGTAGAAATAATAACTGATGATTTCAATGAGAAGGCACACCAGCAAATGCCAAGCTTAGGCATTGAAATGTGGAAATTTTATGTATTACGCAGACGAAAGCTATCTATTACTAGGGGGCGGGTTAGTTCACAGACAGAGAAGATGAAGTGACAGAAGCGATGAAGCGCAGATCCAATTCCACCTTCAGCATCAAAATGTATCTCGCTCTAATCACGTAAGAAAACTTTAACTGAAGCTTCCGATCTATTCGTACGTAAGCGCAGCATTCGAAGGGAGTTTTCAAGAAGGAGCAAACAACCTCGTTGAGTTGTGTAAACATTTCACGAAGTGCATGCTGGCATGCTGTAGACCGTTAAACAACGAGAAGTAAATGTGCACCTGTTTATTCGCAAATATTCATGCTCAACGACTCCTATGATAAAAATTGACCGAGAAAAAAACGATCGAACATCACTGTCCCACTCCATAATTAAAAGACCAGATTGCTTGGAAGACAAATTATCTCTTGTGTTTGAATGGGCAGCACACTTTCTACGTGGCAACGACAATCTACCTCATATAGCAGCAGAATTAATTGTGAGCAATTAGTGAGTGCAAAGAAAAATGAATTGAGTTCAGGCACGCTAAATTACTGTTGCTTTTAGAGGCTCTAAAATTCGACAAAATTGCGTCGTTCGTATGGCGGACTTTCTTTCAAGGACGCTGAAACGCTATTAATGAGGTGATAACTTCAGAAAAAAGATTACTGAGAAGTTTTCTCCGAGGATAATCTTAGCAATTAGCGACCGGTGATCGAAAAAGAGGGGAGCTTTTATCGCTTTAAACCCTTTCAATTTTATACGGTGCTTAGATTTATTGATCAATTTTTTTGTGCTTGTTTTTATATGCCGATTTATTAGACCATCTGAATCATGACCTGACTAAGGAGAAGAAATTATTAACATTCATAGGTATCAAATACGAGAAATATTTTGTCAGTAGTGTTTTGCAAAAATATCTTGGGAAGAAGAGAGTTGTAATGATGAGCACATATATCGCTGTGGAGGATTACTGCGTTAGTCGGAAATTTGGATGATATGAATACTCGAAACTTCAGAGTACTAAAGTGCAACAACAATGGCACACGAGTTCTCATGTTGCGTCATTTGATGCTCTGAAAACGAGAAGTCAAGGAGGGTTATCATTTGATAGCACTCCGATGGTTCGCTATGAATAAGCGCCAGTCAAAACGATCAAATGATCACTAAAAATTAATGAGCAAATATAAATGTATGTATTGAGCCTTACACGTGTCATCGTTGCTTCCGATCATATGGTTGCATCGACTTCTCGCAATTCTTTGGAGTTCGTTTCTATGCGATGAAACAATGCAGCTATCTGATTTTGTGTTCCCTCATATTATTATTAAAAATAGCGCATAGAAATCTTTTAAAATTGAACATTTCGGTCGTTATAACGATATAAATTTCAAACTGATCAAATATCCCTCATGATCATAAGCGTAATGAATGGGAAATAGTTTTAGGCGACCATCCATCAGCCTCCTGTCGATGAAGAAAAATGAGGAAACGCTCTTTAGCTGAATTCTCCTCTTGCTCTGCTCAGCTTTTTTTTTTGAAACTTAAAAGCAACGGCTCATCCTTTCGCTGACGCGTTCTAAGAACTTGTTAATCTCGATTAGTCCCACGAAACGCTTAAGACGATCGTCAAAATAGCTGTTCATTACCGCTATCTGCAATGTGAACGATTTCCACTTTTATGTAGAAAAAAAAAACTTGCTTCCTCACGACGTTTTTGGCCATTTCAATCACTAATCATTTCTCGATAAACTCAGCAAAAAAAAAAAGATAGCGCTATAATTTAAGTGATGTTCAAAAAGGAAAATGACATGAATTAGCATAGTAGTTACCTTAAGAAGGATTGCGGTGAGTTGAAAATTACTAAATCAATCTGAAATATTCGGCTGCAAGAAACTCCGAAAAATTTTCAGCGTTCTTGTTTATGCGCAGAATGCACAAGCAAGGGCTTTCGTTTGTGCGTTCTGCGCCTTAATTTCTCTTCAAAATGAAGAATTTCGAATCTGCTAAAAAAATTTCCACTTAAACCTCTCTCGCGCTCCATCTCAAGTCTTAAACAAACTTTCTGGTAATTGTGAGTACTAAACTTGGCAATTCATAGACAGCCCCACTATAGAACGTCAGTCGCCACAGTCATAAAAGAATGAATAAAAAAATGAACCGAACAACGAATAAAAAGAAGCTGATCACTAAGGCCGGTAATAGCCAGACATTGAAGTGACTTGGGTGGCGGTCTGCTAAGACTAATACTGTTGTGAAAGCTGGGTGGAAGCAGCAGTAGGCGCGCGGCAGTGGTTCTTCCTCAAAGCTCTTCAGCATTCTGTGAGGTGGCCAAGGGCTGAGCTGGCTGAGCGGTGTGCTCTGCTGAGTGAGTCCTCACCACATCAGATCAATACGTTAGGCTTCTTTTTTATATGCCAATAGCATTCTTTACACACGCTCACAACCATATTTATCATCAAATCTTCATGTCGTCACCTGATTGTGGGGCATAATGTGGTGCGCCTCATCATCGAACGGCGAAAATGAATAGAGGAAAGAAGTGCGGAACGTGAACTTATCGGGCTCAAGATGAGAATACTAGTGAGAGCGATTGTGCCTTCTTGTCTGTCCCCACACTTCACAAGAGCGCTCTCATCATTTCCAGCGTTGAATGCACAAATTTGAAGCTTTCCGATGAAGCTAGTGAATGAATGTTACTGGAATCGGATGCATCACTCAATGATTTGTAAGAAGTTGATATGAGTAGGTTTAAATTGAAACATTCATTTTCAACTTTAAATTGAAAACAAAGACTTTCAACTCTACCCTGAAGTGTGGTGCAAAATTGAAACATATTTGAGCATGCAGAATGATGAGATGACGAGAAGTTGCAACCTTTCGATGCTACAGTTGATGAACCTAAGAATTTAGAGCGGACGTTTCGGATCGTCGGATGAGGAAAAGCGAATGCTCACATCAAGAATGTGTTTGCCTTTGAGAGGCATCCTCCATGGGTAACGCTATATTTTGAAGCAATGCTGAACACTTGATGAGGCTGCTTTCGGTGCGAGCTGCGTTCAATTTGTGCAGATTATACTAAATGGACGAAAAACAATTCAGTACTATTAAAGCCGCAAGCGTTGCTTTTAAGTAACATTTCAGTAGGTTACATCTATAACCTAAACATGAAAATGTTCTCACCGTTAAAATATCGAGGTTTTCATGCGAGGTAAAATACGGCAAAAACAAGAAATAGAAGAGAGAAGAGGCATCCACGGATATGCTACGCCACCGGAAACAAAAGAGTTGCTTCATCGAGTTGTCGGCAAGGAAGACTGATCCCACTGATGTTCGACTGGAACTTCATACGTGCGAAAAACTACCTCAGAAAAGTGAACACTGAAAGACTGTAAATGCAAGCTACTTTGGAGACCGCATGCGATTGCAGGTTTACAAAGCTGGTCAAGTCATTTAGAGGATAAGGAATCATTTGTTATCGCCTTTTTTTCGGTTTTATTTCAGTATCTCAAATTGAAAAAATATATAGAAAGTATGTGAGCATGGATCAGGAATAAAGAAAACATTCGTTAATTAACAATTCGGCCAAATGAATATTCAACACCTAAGAGTGGCAACAGTGTGAAAATCGGATGACCTCGCCGCATTTGAAAGCTGCAAAGATGGACGCACTGACGGTGCCGGTAATGAGCAGATTCCGAACTCGTTCAGCAGGAGACTGGGAAGTGTGCAGAATATTGTTTATGCTGCAGTATTTTCTGGTTAGCTGAAATTGACGCTCACGCTCAGGTCAGCTATGGGAGGCAAGGGGGAGGGAGCAAACTGAAGAATTTCTGCAAACGTCGCTTAATTTTATTGTAAAAATTCAGGTCGAATTTCAGCTAGCGAGATTTTTTAAAGATTTCCAAGAGGCTTGAGATTTTAACCTCGTAATGTCATCTACTCGATATGGAACAAAGCAACTTTTGCGAGAAGCAATGCTAGCGCATTATTTTTAGAGATTCTTTGACAATCTGATGTCAAAAACTGAACAACGAAACCGCATAGGAGTGCATAGGAAAGCAACATTCCAAAATCGCTCGGAAGTATGTAATGAAAGCCTTTCAAGAATGTTCGATATGTCCATAGTGGAAAGCGTGAAGAATGTGGTCTACAGCATTGGATGACTTTTCATTTGCATTAGCACACTAACCATATATACTTAATCAACTTATACAGTAAGTCTGAACTCTTATATTCTATGCAGACAGCCGCTCGCCTAAACAGGAAACAAGTTACAACACCCTGGATCAACTCAGGACAAAGCCGAACTACGCGGACTTTGGAAGACCGTCTGATATAAAACAACCTATAATCGGATCTCTGACAATCGTTAGGAAAACGTTACATTGAAACGAAGCTGAATTAATCAGATGAAAGAAGGGGGTTTCTCAATAAAGGTGGACAGAACGCATATTTGCAGGAAAGAGGTAGAGATCAACAAAGAATGCAACGTAGAAAAATTATACTTGATCGCCATGAAATTGCTTTCGCGATGCACTTGAGAAGCACAGACCGGATGCCGTCTAGCCTGGTTGAAACTTCATCAACGGTTTTACCAGTAGCACTGAGAACTGAGCCAGCACTAGCGACAAAGCCGAAATGCTTTTAGCAGCTTACAGGAAAGTACAGTTGTTCTCCAGAAAAACATCTGGGAAGTGGTCTGCAAATAGGTTACATTCTTTAACGGCTGTCGGTGAATCAACGCTGTCATTTCTTGGGTTGCATACGATCTAGTGCATCTTCGCCTTACTGCTGACACGTTCGTGAAATGTTTTTGGCGCTTTTGTCGCATATCGGTTGTCTCCTATGACTTTTGGTAAGTTTTATCGAATTTAGAAGTTGAGGAAAATGAACTAAACTAAAATCACAAAGGTAAACTTAATATATTTTCATAGGTTATCGAATTCTTTAAAAGATTAGTTGTTTACATCAAAATAAAACAAAATGAAAGCTCAAGTTGTAAGGTTCATGAGACAGTGATGATCATTGAAACAACCTCTCATTTTCAACAAGGTAAAATATTGTTACTAGATTATCATCGAATGAGTGAATACGTTGTATGCAAATATGAACAAATACATCCTTACTAATATATAAATAGGACGACTTTGAACGAAAAAGCAACGTTATTGCGCTCAGTTATGATGATAATTTCCAGTGGCCCAGTATTGTTGTACTACAATAAATTATTCATCAGCAACGAACGCTTCACATAACGCTTCAATCGCAACGATTTATATATGGAGAATAATTACAAAAATAGCATCATAATACATTTTTACAATGTATGATTGATCTCATGAAAATAATTTCATTCATACGAAATGCATTGGTGTGAAATGAATGAAATTTTGAGCTGATCGGCTAGTGAAACGTTTGTTTCCGGCATGAACCAATTTATTAACTCTTTTGTGCTAGCAACATCTCAGTACTCTGAGGTTCGAGTTATGTCTCCTTTTTTCATCTTCTTCCTATCGAGTGTTAACAACTATCGTCTATTAAAAAACCCCTAACGAAAGTCGTAAAAGCTGCGCGTCACTCAACTAAATGATGACACTGGAGCATATCTCTTTCAAGATACTATTAGAGAATCAATAAGCATATCGAATATGTCAATAAAGAGTTGTTGCTTTTGTGCGATTTTTGAAATGTTTCCGCTCATAAAGGAGTAATTCAAAGGCTGACTTTCAAAACGGTTGCATTTATTACTCCTATATTGTCGATGTGCCCACGATTCAACAATCTTAGAAAAACTTCACTATCAGCAATGTTCTCGCTCGACTCGCCGGCTCTAATACTTCTAAACTTGTTGATTTTTCTTCCCTCTAGTGTTTCCTCGAGCATTGTTTCTCAAGAGGTAGGTTCAAAACTGGAAAACGACTAATCCCACACACTTCACATAGGCATGATCTTTATAGCGCGAATGAAAACTGAGATTATCAAGGCATTCGAAGAAGAAAAAGAAGATTCAAATGTGAGCATAGAAGTCTTACACTCGATATTCTCATATCCTACATATTCAGGTTGGAAAAGGCAAATCACTCTCCCACTTCCAGAAAAGCGAACAGCGGAAAAGAAGTAACGAAATGAATAGAAAATAGCGCTGTTCAAAATATAGAATAAGAAGTAATACATATGAGGTAATGAGGAGGGCTTCTGAGAACGCTGACGCAAATGTGATAAAATCGTTTCAAATGATAGAGGCGCTAAAAAACGAATGGACGACGATGTTTGAGGCTTGACACAAATCGAGAACTACGGCCACTTAAATCAACAACCAGCCACATCAACAGCCAAAGAACGGGCAGTCTGGAAGGGGAGCACTGCAGTAACTTGCCATTGATCTGAGAGCCACATCCCCCCATACGCATTTCGACACGCATCCGCCGCGCCCTCAAATGCTTTGTGGTCGATGCCGCTTCTCTTCGCTTGCTTCACTAAAAGCACACTTCAATGGGAATGGTCTGTCAACGCGTCACGCGTGTCGCGTTGCAGCTTCACTTGCATATAGCAACACAATTCTTCATGTTCAGCTGCTTTGTTAGGTCGCGGTTGCAAGCCGAGTGCTTTCTTAGCACCTCGACTGATGGAAATAGCGCGATGATGGAATTGTGTGCCAGTCAGTTGTCAAAAGTAAACTGCACATCAGGTTCGAGGCCAATCTCATTTATGACAGTAATGTGCAAGCAACCACGATCTGCTTAAGTCTACTTGCGCAGCAATCCCAAATCACTGAAACCCACTTTGTTATCCCCCAGCCTGCAATTCGCGATGCTAATACTTAGCAAGCTTAACCTAATTGCGCTTCTGGGCTAAACAGATTAGAAGTATTCGATTTGCCTGGTTTATAAAGTGGGAAGCACTCAGATGTACTTGTTTAGGAAGTGAGATTTGTCTTGTGTATGCTGGCAGGAACCACCCTATCCTAAAACGCTGAAATGCCCTCAGCGCCTTTCATATTGACGCAGCAACATTCGAATGGCGAACGCATAATGCCCAAGCAGCGAAATTTTACAACCCTATTCCCCAACCCCCTTCATCAAATATCCAAGGAACACGACAGCACAAACGTGGGAGGGGTAGTCTGCGCCTTATGCGCTTTTGCATCTTGCTCACTTGACCAGCCACGCTCATCAAAAGCAACTAACGTAAACGTGTGAAATAATGCAACAGTATATCGAATTGCTTGGCCACTGGCAAAAGTCTCGTATAAAAGAAAGGTTTTTGATGTGACTTCATCGATGTAACTGAAAAATCAACGCAGGCAAAACGTAATGCAATTCTTTTTGATTTCCTCTTTCATTTGATGCATGAGGGTGGGAAATCGTATACGAGTTTCTCACTGCTGTGATTACACTCAGTAAAGTTCGCAATTCTGTCAATAGTCACTGCCAAGTTCGAAACGTCAGATAAACAGACACATAAATACAAACATAAATATAGGCATAATGCCAACGTAATGTTCTCTGACATGGACAATTACAAATTGCATTAAAAAATGAACAGTACGAAGTGTTGTGGAGTTATCAGAACGTTTTTTTTGTGGTTACCATCATCGTCGTATTCTTGAAGATTGTGGTTCATATGAGGATCCTTTTGCATTGGCCAATTCTCGAGCAATTTTTATTAGTAATAAAACAAAAACAAAGTGGTAAATATTTCTAGCATTGTAATATGTGACAAAGAGGCACTCAAAAAGACCTATATTAGCCTATCACAAATTGTCGCCATAAATAAATGCGATTTTTCTCTTCCACAACCCGCTGCTAAGAAAGACCGAACAAATGTTATACGACAAAACATAAGAATATCATAATATTGCAACCGACAGCAGGTTTTTTTAATAGTTTGCTCCCCCTTAGAAGTCTTCACTGTTGACGTGCGTAAATATGCAGGACAAAGAGGAGCATCATCTTACAACGTGGCGGATCATTTCGCACACAGCACAAACAATGACAGCAAGACATCAGAACCACACAACGGCAAAACTTCGAGTTAACGTAGAAATAGACTAGGAAAATATTTCACTGCAAATTTTAAAGGAAATGATGAAGGCGTAGAAGGTTTTATTGAAGAAGAACACCTGCACAGATCATATCAACCATTGAGCTACTGTTATGCGCGCCTATAACAGGTCGACACTCGAGAAGTTTAAACCTTCTTCTTCAGTCGGAACTCATCGTAAATTTCGTTGTGCATTCTTCCCAGTCTGGCCAATATCGTCCTGCAATGTGCCAATATTTACTCGATAATGATAATACAGTCCGTCCGCCAGCTTTCAGTACCCAGAAACTGCCTTGATAATGTTATTCTGATGTTGGCATCACAGCAATCGTGATGTGACAGCCTATCTTCCCGTCGAATTGGGCACATTCAGATCCAGCGTCTGACTCGCTGCGTTTCAATGAAACATTCAGTGAGCACAGTGCCATGTGAACGAACAACTTGTCAACAAAATAAAATCCAAGCCAGCGAAGGATGAAAAAGAGAGACACACCTCGCATGCGATCGCAGTATTCTTTCAGGTTGGTCAGCTCATCCATTATTAGTTTCTTTTGCGGCAAATCATAAGGAGCATACACGATTTGAGCGAGCACACTGAAAAGAGTAGCGTCCACCTGAAAATTATACACTCAACGTGTAGTCGACATCCACGAAGACTAAAACCGAAGTACTTTAATGAGAGCGACAAGATATAGATGGGCTCTCCTAAATTACTCCGATAGATCGGCAGGACTGAAAGGGCGAATAGCCCACCTTACATCTCCGTGGATGGGGATCTTAATTCACGCTCTCTCTTCACTGCACGATAAATATCCTCAACTCATACCCTAGGGAGTCGCCTGGTTGTTCTAGCATAGCATAATAGAAGACTGTCAAACGCCAAAAAACTCAGAACAGGTGATGAAAAAGCATTCCACGAAAGATGAGCAGTGTGAACGAAATTCAATACGAATAAGCATATGACGGTGTAAAAGGTGACAAAATTAATTCTCACGTCTCTTTCTCTCTACTACAAGACGTATATGTGGGGAACACCTTCGACGCATAGTAGGTGGCGTTCTAGCCGCTTCTGCTCATTAACGAAGATTGGCTAAACAAACGGGCCGCTGATGATGTACTCACCCGCGTCGGTTTGAAACCAGTGAAGTAGTGCTTGCTACCAAGGTAATGTGAGATTGCTCTGAGGTCTTCGTTACCGATGTAAACGATTTCGTCTCGACTGTGCTTACCAATGCCGGCTGCCTTCAGTATCGTCATCACCCTTAAAGAATTAGCCGGTTAGAGCTTCCCATATTCAAGCTTCAAACACTCAATTTTGGAGTTACGCCACACTCAACAATGCACTTAGACTTGCACAATAGCATCCTTCCAGAATCGCCTTCTAAACAAAGGCTTTTGAACCGTGAGTACTGAAAACTGGTGAATTATAGAAAAAATAAAGCTAACTGAATAAATTACAGGTGTTACAGATGGCCAGCAGAAACAAGCACGCATCGACTCCTTAGACATGGGAAACACTTCAGATCACTTCAGAAGAACATATCTGTGCGATGCGCCATTTTCAGGGGAGTTTTAAAGCATCTGCCTTCCACTTGCAAAATCTACTCGGAATAACAGACACTGCAAAATCCACGGAGAAATAAAGCACTAACTCGGTTAACTCACTCGGCTACCGTGGGAATCAGGGAACGTCGACATTTCAGAATCCGTCAGGAGGTTCCCTTCATCTCCTATACAGCTTTAAAGTTCGCTGGCACTTTCCAACTTGCTTCACCCATGTCCTCTTTTGAAAGACAACACGTTTTGAAATTTTTATTAATCAAGAGATTCATTTTCATATCCAGTATATCTCTTCGTACGCGCTTCTGTGAATTTGTATTGCAAAGGCACATTATGGCGATTTCGAGTCTGCGTGTATACACGTTTCGTGTGCGTCTGTAAGCTTACGCCCCGTAGCTCTAAACACGCAACCACCGGAACTAGCACTACCAAGTTAGTATAATGGACACCACACGATGATAACCCATACTACATTTCACGCCGATCTACCAACCTTGAAAAGAATTCACACACATTTTAGGGCGTAAAATTGCAATTTTAGCATCGATCTGTTTGAGAAGAGAGAGAAAGAAAAAACGAATCTTTTGAACCAGATTTGCAAAACATGCTGCGCTATTTAAACCAAGACGCATTATTTCGCATACGTATCATTTTTCTTTTTACAATCAATGAAAGCGGTTGGTGATGGATGCAAACAATTGATTAAATTATTTGCGATTGGGGCAATGAGAAAATGCACAGTGCGCCGTAACATAGCATATCGCAGCGTCGCAGGTTTTTTCCGTTTGCTTGTTCCGGAAAGATACCAACTTTTCCTGTTCAGTTCTTTGATAAGCGGAGCCCAAGAAAGGGAAAGTAGGTTGTTTTAAGCAATCAACCCGCTGAACTTAATGCCTCGGTTTTTCGTGCGTTATGTAACTCAAGCAACTATGTTACGCGATAAAACGGCTGCCAAAATCGACACATCAACAACCGCCTCAATATATCTAAGACACAAATCTGACCTACTACGCTTACGATAGTGATAAAAGAACTTAATCATTCAGTGCATAAATGTGCAAGTCTCATATCTATTAGACTTCTGTGTGAGAGTATATGCGAATTACATGCTCGCTTATTCTTAGTTAACATTGGCGTGCGTAGAACGATCGTACCAACCTTTGAAGCGAGTGATCGCTTCGCAAACCAGAAGAAGATGGGCGAAAAAATTCCAAAGGCATCCTCGGGAAGCTGCTTAAAAACTTCCTCAGTGTGCTCAATATATCTGATGCGGACAACAGACATCAGCAATGATGATTCGGCCATAGCTTCGAAAGCTCGTGATACTGCACGCGTTTCTTCGTTTAGATGGCTTTCCATCGTTTCTTTTGAAAACGCCTCTGTCAGATCCCTATCAAACAGTAACGAATCACAAACAAGATTCTCAGCTTTTGATCTAGATAAGCTGATTTTAGACGAGAGAAACACTACCACTAGCGCTCATGAGTACTGACGGCTTTTCCGGTTTTAATCGTATCTCTATGCTACCGTATACTTTATATAGAAAGCATACGCACGTATACGATAGCGGAGTGAAAACGTTAACAGGCAATATTATAGTTTTCAGACTGCAAGCCATTTGCTTTCAAATTCAGTACGAAGTGACGCAACTATATGCTGCTAATGCAATTATATACAATTCTTGTCCTTGCTGCACAGTTCAACACACCCAGTCGACGATGATAATACTTTAACTAAGAAGACAGTACTGCGTAGTGGAGAAATACTTACTGAGGTAAAAAAGGGAGAATTTTTTTGCAAAAGGAATATGGTGGAAGTTATATATGTCACCTGAAGAATATTGAGGACAAGCTCAGTTCCAATAGCAATGGAGAATGGCTCACTTCGAATTGCACAATTGTAAACGGGCAAAGTAGATGTAATTAAAAAACTTGCCTCGTTTAAAACAAGGCTTTTACTTACTGGATGAGGCTTTACTATCTCACCAACAAAGCCGCTAAACAGAAAAGAAGCACTGGTGCAACTTTTTCTACGTTAGTGGCTGTAATGAGATCGTGGAGAGACACAAAATCAATCTCACAAAGAATAAATTTATGTCAGCTTATTTCTTGCAATAACCAGGACTAAGACCGAACGAGTTAACAGCCGCACCTTATAGCGAGTGCTGAATCCGGATGCTCAACGCCATCGAGCTCGACAAACGGAAGAGTGCCCTCACATGAGCGCACATTCCATCCACAAGGTGGGTTCTGCAACATTAGTCCTTTAATGGAGTCTCAGACAACTATCCTATTCCATCACAAACATCTAACTGCATATAGCCAAACGAGCCAAAATATGAGCTGGTAAAAACTCTACGAGCTAAAAAAAAACGCGAAAGAGCGGTCGCTGAGATCAATGTGTAAATGATAAAAATAGCGCACTTCGCTTGTTTATATTGAAGGAATTAATGTGAAAGCGCAACACTTTCAATGTCGTGTAACAATCAAGAGACTGTTTATGGGTCGCTACGAACAATGAATCGGAAGAAATTTCTCCAAAGTCTATGGAGATATGAAACGCATGCGCTGAGGGGAAGAATTTATCGCTGAGGTCATTGCGATCTTAGTAGCGCTTATCCTCGCTCCGACGAATAATCGTCCATGCATTGTTGTGATTTTTAAACTATTCATTGTGCATCAATGAACCATTAAATTCCTATGATCAATTGAGCAGCGAAGAGCACTCATTTGCTAATTCGCTAAAATTAAGCAAAAATGTTGCACCAAATTAAACACTTTGCCGAAATTCCACACATTCCAACTTTTTCTCTCCTTTCATTTTCGATGAAACATTTTGGCAATTAGTGTCTACCTCATCGAAGTGAGCATCCAAGAATCAAGGAGCTGCTGTCAGAAACATACTTCAAATCTGCTCGTATATTTAAATACTGCTCTAGCAAAATCTTTAGAACACGAACTGAAAACTAAAAGAAAACAAATACTTGAAAAAAAAAATCGAAAAAATATAAACTTTCAAACCTCGTATGAATGTCGGCCATCCTTAGCCAATTCTCTAATTTGAGACCAGAACGACGACATATTAGGAATGCATCTCGCGCGCGGGAATTGATACAAGTAATACCATACCTAAAATGCTCTTCGACAGTTCCTTTGAATATACTGCGTTCTCAGTAACTCCTCTACTTCTGAGTTACCGCAGCGTCCCTTGTGCATAGTGAATACAAATGGTCAAATCACTTTTTTCCTAGTGAGGAGACGACAACAAAGATTTTCTCTTCGAATAATGAACGAAGAATTGGCCAATGAATGGGCTATTTTACGCGTTGTGCAAATTTAGAAAGTAAAAAAAATTAGGTCATCACCTTTAATATTCTATCATGCAACATCCGAAAATCACAACGAAAATTGATGTCATAATGTTTTTTATCGAGACCAAACCGCTTATATCGAACAAAAATAAAGACGCTCATTCAATGCTACGAATCATTCGATTATTGCTTTAAGGCAAATCAAGCAAATTATTCGACAAGAAAAAAACCTTTTTTGAAATCCTCTTTCAACGGTGATTTCCTGGGCAATGAGGTGTAATACTTGTACGGGACATATAAGGTGAGTGCGAGTGCACCAGCTGCGACCGCCTTACCCCATGGCGGTAGTTCATCGTAAAAACTTCGTAGCTGCTCCTTGATGGTTTCACCAGTCATTGGACTGAAAATATTTGCATTTTAGAGAAGTACAGCGCACGGCTGCATCGAACGAGAAAGTACAACTTGCCAACAAGAGAAAAACACTTTCGGACAATGACTGTGAAAAAAATGATGCGAGAAGGATCTCCGGAAAACTTCAAAGAGAAAAATTCGAGAAGCCACTCGAAAACTTTGAAAATGCGTCGATTTTGAAATGCGAAACACAAGTTGATAATCAGTAAGAAGTAGTGAAGAAGCAATACAGGGATGACGTGAAACTTCCTTAAGCGCCCATAAGTCCTCAAACACGTGGCTCTTAACACAATCTATTGAGTGTATAGATCTATGCGCACAACTGTAACAAGAAAACGTTCCTCACTTAGAATCTCGATCGCATTTCAACTCAAGGGCATCATGGCTCAGCACCACTGCAACGTCGGCTATTCCTATGGACGAAACATGCGGTCTGCTGAACGGAATGTCATCGACGGCTGAGATAAGCGCGAGTGCAGCAAAACATAAAACGTTTTTTTCATGACGACAATTGTAGACAATACATGCCCACTTAGGTATTATTCTTACTCAGTCTTTGCAAATTTTATGCAAATTAAGTGACATCAATTGGAGCAACACCTTCATGAGTTGCAGATTGCAATGAACGCTCTTTGAAATCGAGAATCACCGAAGCTAGATTCATGAAATTCAATTCCAGCGAATGAACTTATAAACCAGCTTTCAGGGTGATCTATGCCCTTTGAAATATGATAAACATTTAAATGTGCCAAAAATCTGCGCGCATTTTGAAGTCGTCTTAGTTGCAATTACACCGAATGGAATGCACAGCGATCGGGAAAACGTAATAGGGAAGCTGAGGCGGTGTGCACTTTCGTATTGCGCTCATCTGTACAACAGGCTTCGCAGATTGCAGGCAAATAAAAAACAAGCGCAATAATATTTTCATAATTTAAAAGGACTCCACCAATAAAAACTCATTTAGCTGCACACGACCGACCTCAAACAATCGCAATTTTCTGCAACCTTTAAACGTCTACAACTCGCTTCGAAGTTGGCGGATCCGTGTGGAACATGGCAGATGAGGCCAACCTATAGTGTGCGTCATACCCGCCAAACCTCGCAACGTCCACTTTAGTTATTCGCAATTCGAAATTTTGGTTTAACAGACGGATACATGCAAGCATATGCACAGACATGACCTTGTCGTAATACACTTCTCTGTCGATCTTTTCGAAGGTTGGGATCAGAATATGTCTGAAAATGGAAGCACTTTTTCTGGGAGAATTTGTTCGGATGGCAGGGAAGTCGAAAACATCAACGCGGTGTTTCGCATGTTTCATTATTCACCGGTGACTTGTAAAACGTTTGATCATGTCAATGGCTTGCCCTTCTGCTTGCTTCTAAATGGCGTATGGCAAACAATTCTTGGATGCTGTTCATTTTCCATAATAAAAAACAAATTTAAACCCTGCTAATACAGCAGCATAAAACATTCGTCACAAAATATTTAATCTGCTTAAGATAATAGCACAAAATGATATGAGCGATGAAAATAACAAATAAACAACATCACAAATATATACGTTATAGAATAACTGCTCATTAATGGTGAAATTCAATAACCAAAAGTCCACCTCATTTTCTAATCTACATTGCTTTGATAAGTTTCTCCAGAAATGTTTTCCGATTAGTTTCTCGTCTTCTTTTTGGAGACATACGTCAGTATTCGGAAAGCGTTTTCGACAGACTTCAAAAATTACCACAAGTATTTAAAACTAAATGATGTAAAATAAATAACTGAATTTATAAGTTTCCAAAAAAGCCAGTATATAGTCGATATTAATAACACCTAAAATGTGATGCAAAAAAAAGTCGGAAGAAGAAAGCGGAAAATAAGAAGCTTCCAAAGAGGTAGACAGCGTATGCCGTATGCCATCAACGGTAAGGTGGATTAAATGAATATTTCGCGAAGTGGTGTATAGGCACGTGCAAAAGTATTTAAAGGTTTGTATGGCGAGAGCACAACGATTTGCGTGCAAAGAATGAGCACAACTGTTACCTCAGCAAAAAAAACTAAATGCCGACTTGCGCTGATGTGAGTGAATACGTTGAAAAAAGCAACGCCGCTCGTTTAGCTTACAATTGCAGTCACTGCTAGTCGCACTCATCATACGATGTGAGTTTTGCTAACGTTTTGCCTGGGAAAGTTCAATGTAAAATGCAAATCGCAATCAAAATTTACGTATTTGGTTTTTTTTTTAATTGAATTGAGATAAACTTAACTATTTTGTCAAACTGACATGACGTCATTTATTTACACTACAAGAATTTCTTTTTTTTTTCTGCACAATTTCTCTCAACCTATCATGGTTGTGACTCTCGTAAACCTTATGCGCTTACATCCTCAAACTGGTCACGAAGACCACATTGAAAACAATTTAGTGAGCTCTTTTTTTTGGCAAATATAACGCAATTAAAAATTTGACTCTTAAACTAGAGGTTCGTAAAGAAATATAGATTTTGTCCCAATCGATCGATTTGCATCGAAATTATAAATGCGAGCCATCACAATGGACTTTCCCTCGTTAGAAAAACACCACTCTCACCGTACAACATTCCATTGCATAAGCACACTATATATTCGGATATGTGAGCCAAAATGGTCACTCACAAACTTATTACTTTTTCGGAAATAATCCACCACCTGAAAATTCATTGGTTTTGCTTCTGGCACACAAGCTATACTCCTAATAATTAATAAAAACTATGAAGTTAAGAATAAATTGGAAGTGGACATTAAATTAAATGAATTTTGAAGATCACCCGAAGAAAAACAATTCAAGAGTATGAGATCTCGTCTGTGTTAATAACTCTAAAGATAAACTGTGGCGATATTTAATTTATTTAAGATAAGCAAAAATAGTAAGTACCATCAAATAGAAGCATTCGGCTGATTTTATCGAAGAGCTGTAATATCAATTCAATCGCTAATGTTCCGACTTTCTGAATATCGAAAGTGGCCATTTGCGAGTTCTTGTGCGTCACTAAAGTTGAGAGTTTATGCGTCACCATTATTAGCCGCCCGAAAAAAAAAAAAACATTAAAAGGAGTGAAAAATGTATCGTGCCTGGAGAACATCAAAACCCACCAGAGACTTTGCTCGACGTGTAAAACGAGAAAAAAAGCATTTGTGAGCTCAGAGTTCCTGGTGATTTTGTTGATTCAGAAGTTTTTCATTTGCCATAAATTTACCCGCTGTTGCGAAAACCAATAAAAGCAAATCAACCACAAATTTCGGTGAAAAAAAAATGCAGTGCATGAGAAACGGTTGCCTTTGGAAGTGGGGAATACGCCTATAACCTTAACCTCTCATTGGGAAATTTGTATGAATTAAAAATAATAGCTTAAAAGATCTAAAAAAATTGAAAGCTGAAATCAAAAGTGCATCGAAATTTTTCATATACCCTTGCATGCGCCAAGTGGTGCATTTAATTGAATCGGAAGGATCGATAAAAAAACTGCGTATTGGGCCCCAAAAGAAAGATTAACAGACTAAACCTTAAGTGAAAACATGAGCATCTATAAAAGAATTTTGGCGATTTATGCAATAGAAAATGAAAGAATAAGCATTCGCCGCAGACCGGTCGGACGAGAGAATCAACAAGGGAAGCTTCTTTTGAAAAGGTAAAAAAAATGAAGAGTGTAAGGCACGAGCGTATAGCCGCTTGCTATATCTCCGCACACATCGGCATCGCTGTTCGATTAAAACGACGCTTGACAGAGCTGGTCTTCCCTTTCGTTTTCGCTCAAATCAAAGAGAAACGCAGAAAATCGATGTGGAAAATCGGAATATGAGAAAACTAAAGTACAATAATCGAATGATATGGGATGGGGGCTCATTTCTGTAGTTTCATAGAAAGCGACTGGAAGAAAGCATTGTAGAAAAATCGATGAGAATATTTTCTTACTTCGACAGGAAAAAAAAAAACGAATTAAATCGTTTAAGCGGTTTATGTCGTACTTGCAGAGTAAATAACCGACGATATTTCGCACATTTCAACAAAGAATTGCCACAAGAGTATCGCCATCACAAAAAAATTACGGAAATGAATAATGAGTCATACATCGATTTCAACTACTCCGATTATAATTTGAATCGTCGAACATTGGAAAACTAATTAATGGTTAATATGTATTTTAATTAACCTTGGAAGGTGTGTTCCCATATCGAAAATTTGTTTCGTTTCCTGATGTTCGAACATTTTAGTGGCTGCAAGGAGGAAAAGTGTAACAACTACTGCTTCACGAAGCAACGCAATATTTGCTCGGATTTACGTCTCCACTCACCCCCCCCCCCCCCCCCCCCTCCCCTCTCTCCCTTTGCGGAAATTCGCCTTTTTTTAGTATTTGCAACGATGAGAACTTTTTAGCATGTTTTTAAAAGCATATTCAAATTTTTTTAAAATCACTTGCATGCTCCACTTTTCACTTTGGAGTTCGTCAGAAATTTATTTCTACATGACTTGAAAGATGATAGCGAACTCTCAAAGAGACATACGAAATGCAACACGGGAAAGCGAGAAAGAGGTGGGAAACAGAAATAGCGCCCACATAAGAATTTCTGCTATATAAGGCCATAAAGGAGAAGCGAGAAACAAATAATTTAATTAAATATAATGATGAGCGAAGAAAGCTATATAAATATGCAAAACTGCAACGTATTCTTATATACATCACAACTTTTTAGCTGAATGCATTTCAGAACGAAATAAGTTCGTAGGCTGAAACATTTCACCGAACGCAGAGCCCAGAGCCCATACTCGACAGCAGCAATCACTCGCACTTAGTAAGAAAATATGGATGGCTTTTTTTGCGCTATATTGACACATGCCACCAGTTTCCTGAAGAATACTGTCAAAATCGAGTCGAAAAAAACAATTACATCTGACCGCATGAACAGGTAGGAAAAACGAGGTAAGAAGACTGGTATGACGATGTGCTTTTTTCAACTGGTTAATAATGAAGTTCAGGCATTTTCAGCCGCTAGCACAGATTAGCAGCCACACCACAAGGGTTAAGGTAAACAAACAGCTGCCGCAGGCCGCTATAAGCTTCGACGTGAAGCACTCTTGCCGTGCACTTGGGAGGGGAGTGGTTCAGGTTATGCGCTAACAAATTAAAAAAAAAAAAAAGCTGATTGAGTAGCGCATGCTTGCACACAAACAAGTGACCACACTCGCACCCCTCCCCCCCCCCCCCCCCCCCCCTCCACCACCCATCTCCCAAAAAATGTAAAGTATCATCAAAAGGACCACAAAACCTTTCAATTAGTGCAAGCGAGAATAATAAGAATGAAATCAACACCACATGTCGCAAACATACAACGAGCAACGTGAAAAATGCATGCGCACAAGCACAACATATCCAAACACACGCACGCCATGCAGCAGACAAATGGCGTAACGCAAGTAACGCGACGCGTTAGCGTATTGCATGACGTCGTGCGAGCAATGTGTGTTGTTTGGTATCAGCGTTTGTCTATATTTGCGCACGCCAATATTGGTGCACGTAACATGTTGACCAAATGCGGTTTTGTGCATCCGGTGAATTGCATTATCACCTGCAATGGCACAACCGTAGTAAGTGCTTTGTTACTTTATTTAATCTGAATTTCCGGAAATGGGGGAAACATACAAGAATTATGTGAACATGGACGGAAAGACATCGGAAGAAAACAACAACAGGAAAAACACCCTCTGAGTGGCAGTCCATGTGAGGAGAAATATCTCACGGTTCAATGCGTGGAAGGACTAAAGGTGGAGGATAATGAAGTGGGCAGATTAACGATACCGGCATGAAGCAGATCGCAGGTTCATAAAACAGGGAGTGGGAACTGTGCAAGACATTGTTTGTGGTTCTTCATTTTTAGGCCAGCTGGAATTGATCCTCATGGTGAGGGGATATCAGAGAAGTCATGCACAATTATGTTACCTAAGGAAGCAAGGGTGTATAACATTATTTTTTAAGACAGGGGTATACTTTTATATGAAAGAAT
Source organism: Ascaris suum (assembly GCA_013433145.1). Lineage (NCBI taxonomy): Eukaryota > Metazoa > Nematoda > Chromadorea > Rhabditida > Ascarididae > Ascaris > Ascaris suum. Next base: position 4,753,439 of record CM024187.1, read on the forward strand.
GTAGGCATACCTTAATATAGGTCAGGCATGCTGTATGTCGCAACTTGGTATAGTTTATGGGGAAGCTTAGATTTTAACTGAAATACATTTGAATCTGGAGACGGCAGAAGATGAGATGGAAAATTCAGGAAGCATAAACCGACGTCCCAGTGTCATGTTCTTCTGAAACAACGGAAATGTTGGGCAGCGTTTCTCAGCGCGACAGCGGTTTACAACCGTTAAAAAAATAACGAAACGAAGAGAAAAATTTGTTGCAGAAAAGCATTGCGCAGTAGCAAGGAATACTCGTCTAGTGCTTTTTAGGGATGCTAGTTAACTCGCTGTACACAGGTAAGTTTCTTGAGAGTAAATTGTTTCATGATTGGTGCAATCTGCGATTGGGCACCAGGTCACTTATCAATTTCCACTCAATTTTCAAAACAGGTTCTATTGCAAGAAAAAGAAAAACCATGTATCTAGCTGCTGTAAAAGAAGCATCTACCGGAAACAACTGTCTGGATTCGCTCTATTTACGCATTGAACCTAAACGAATATGATAGAGGTGTATTGAGCAATAAAGGGAACGAAAATCGGTAAGTGGCATAAGCGGAGACCTATGAGAACAGGAGAGAGCGGATGAAAGAAAGAGGAGACAGAGATAGACGAAGAGAAAAATCGTTACTTCCAGAAGACAACAAAACTGTCGACAGACAATATGCTACTAACGCAATATTATGAAAGCAAATGAAAATTCAAGAGTAAACATGAATGTAATTTGAAAGAAAGGTAAACAGAATGTAATTTTTGCCCCTTTAACAGCGAGGGGCAAAAAAAGAAGAGAGCGAGGTGCAGGAAAAGAAAATGTCGTCAAGTAGCGTATCGGAAAAACGGCGCGATGTTTCGCTAGAAAATTTTTAATCGCAACTTATAATCGGCTGGGGGGGATTCTGGAAAACTACGAAGGTGATTGAAAAATTTTCGAAGATTTTCCAAGACGCCTGACTTCAAAAATAATTCTGGCGAATAGCAGTTGACAGTAAGACTGGAACAGACAATGCAAGCTTTCTGAAAATGTTCAGTGCATTTTGTTCTACAGCTTCTTCAGCATATAATTCGCGACTTCGAACGCGTTATATCGCATAGTATAGGCATATCGCAAAGTAAACCACTCTAGGACAACATAGTCTAGCTCCATATGAGAAAATGCAGCATAATACAGCTTAGAGACTAGTTGAAATTACTATGTATTTTCCGAGCTTGGCGTGTTTAAAAAAATCGCCTTAATAGAATTAAAATTTCATAATCAAGTTCCACAAGCTCAAAATTTCTATTTTTGATATGGAGGGATTGCTCTTTAAAAAAAAACGGCTAGCTAAATTTGTGCCAACTCTGGCGTTCTATAAACTTCAAATTCTTTAGGCGATCGTATTTTTGCTCTCTTCAACGCCTGAAACTAATTTCAGCGAAGCAAAATGCATTTAGCGATTTCGAGATCGACCAGAAATATTGAAACATCAAAAGAAATTTGCGTAGCACATGAAAACTTTCAATCGTAACAAATAATGATCGTTATGTTGATCGCATACGAAATCTGCGTTGCTTCGTAGAGCGTCTCCAAATCCGTAAATTTTGATTGACTGCGGAATCCTCGACAATGCTTTTTTCACAGTACTACAGAAAAATTCAACGATGACCGTAGAAAGTACACCTCAGAGTGCAAATTTTGCACAGAGGTTTTACTGTTTAAGTATCTGAATATTGGAAAGTTTGCAACATGCCTTGCATGATAAATGGGTATATTGCCTTGGATGATAAGTGACTATATAATACCGATCCCACATTTTCTGGATAACCTGCAAACGGCTTAGTCGCTGTCAATGCACGTATTGCTCATTTTAGCTGGTCAACTCCCATTAGTTGACTTCGTAGAATATTCCAGTTCCAGTGGGCAAAAATAAACACAGGTGAGAGTGCCTGCGATAGCTCAGTCGCTGTTGCACTATATATAAAGAAATCCATAGATTCTGAATTCGGGTCTGGCCGAGAGGAAGTTTTCACTCGCCAGCAGTTTATGTTGATCATTTCAGTCTAAACTAGACTGAGGATGAAGGTAGACCTTTAATGGTTAACGCTTTTATCATAACGTGCTAACCATTACAGATCAAATTTAATGCAGATCAGTTACAGTCAGAGTATGTAGCCGATGATAGCTTGAACTTCGACATGAGTTGAATGCTTCTGGAGACTCTTCACCTTGAGTCCAAAATATCTATCCCTTATCAGGCTCACCGGCATAAAAGCTTTTCAAATTTTTCCGAATATATAAATTTGCGACCGCAGCTTAAATAATGGCTTTTTTCAATTCATGACTACCATAAAATCGCAAGAATAGACGAGCAAGGGTCAGTCTTGTTTAGCTCTGAGCACATGTAATAAACGCAGAGTAAAGGAATCAGTTAGTAAATTCGCACTGATGACTTGAATGAATCGTTTCAGTTCAATCGAAAGAATCGATAGAATAGAATGAAGTAGGAGAAAAGCATTTAGCAACGAAATGAGGCTTCTTGCAAAGAATAATCGACAGAATCAACCTGTTAATTTCTGATTTGATCAGGGTATCGAATTGGAAAAACAATCGCATGGCGTTGCGCACAAGTTGGATGAACACAAACTCATGGAAACTTATACTAAGGGATCAGAGCGGTTGCTTAGCACTGCATCGACGACGCCACCTGTGGTCTGCTATGTGAGTGAAGTGATCATGCCGAGCAAGTGCACACGCAGAGCACTGGCACGGCACACACGTCACCAGACACAGCTTCCATCTCCTTCTACATCCTTTGACTCATTTTCGCCCACGCTTGTCACTGGCGTCGACTTGTGCCTATCTGCATGCAAATCTTTGGCTCACATTCGTTCCCGATATTTAGTGAAGCCATCGTCCTGAATAGAATATTCGCAAATCACGACCTTATATTTGAGGGTTTTTTTATGGTTACCAAATTCAAATCTCAACGATCCTCTAATTCCTTGGTTAAATTCCTTAAGAACGCTCTAGTAGTCACAGCCGCCAATTTTTAGCGGGCTATTAATTTTCGAACATATCCACCTCACAGCACATGATGAAATATATGGGGTTATTCAGACTTCTGAACCACCTCGGTCAACTCAATCGGCTTACCTTTTAATGCGCAAAGTGAGCGAAACCTATTCAATAGCAGCAGGAATCGAATGGATTTCGTCAACTGTGAATTGCTGACTGTCAGTTCAGATGTTCCTTTTAAGCAAAAGGTGATTATGCAGATTTGAACTCCAGTTGTAAACAAGGCATTTTTCTTAAACAGGCAACAGTGGAAGATCTTTTTTTTTCACTAAATCAACTGGGTAAAATGAAACAACCGGCCAGCCGAATTCTGTTCACTACTTCAAAAAAGACGGCTTTATTCAAAAAGGAATTACTTACAAGATATTCAGGGGTGCTAAAACAATGCAATATTAAGCGAAATAGCAGGTGATTGATTGCTAGCTCAAAGAAAGCTGTAATCCACTAATCCAGTGCTATGGCGATATGATCAATAACTTTGCGAAACTATAGCGACATTTCAGTACTCTGGGAGGTATTTAATCAAGTTTCTGGAGTTTTTTTTGTATTGAAATAAACATGCAAATTTTTATTGGAAGATTATCGGGGATTCCATGTGGAAAATGTTGAGCTGAGACGCGATTTCCTAGAAAAAATTGTACGAGGTTTGATTTGAGATGTTTCCATTGAAAGAAATAACAAAATTGTTGTAGTGCTTTCGAGCGATATGATAACATAGGCGATACTTTTGCGCTATTCTCTGGTGCTTTTTTTTCCAAAAGGAATTAAATTAGTGCAAAAAAATTACTTCTGTCGACAATATGGTTTGTGGAGGCAGAGAGGGGAGCAGTTCATTGAAGAATAATTTCATTCAAAGATATATGGGGAGCGGAAATTCTCACTTAGGAAATGCAAAAGTTTTTGAATGCGAAATCTAACACAGCACGATCGCAATTCGTTGAGAGCATTATTTCACAGTGGTTTTTTTTTGAGCGATTGCCCACTCATCGCTTAATTCTTCAGCAGTTGGAATGCCCATGGAAAAATTAAAAATTTTTGATAGCACACGTGAATGTTATAGATATCAGCTAAAAAGTGGAACTTTCAGTGCGTTCGTTCATTTGATTTGCTTTATTTGCCACTTCGTAAAATGCAGTCTGTCAAGTCGATTCGAGCTCTCGAATTTCATATGATGCCATCTTCTTTCTTTTGTTGAATGCAACTGTCGTTCGATTTTAGCGTAGTTTTCCCAATCCAAGCATATCTGACGCCGTCGTAATGCTGAACTGTTCCACATAGGTCGATTAGCTGGCACTTTTTTATGGGGCGGATTTGGAAGAAATTTATTCGCACCGATGTTATTGTTGCAGTATCCGACTATCTACTTCGAGTGTAATCCCCGTTTTTTATTACTCAAAAGTGCACAATGTTAAGCTTGCGTATTGGTAGCTTCTGCAAGATACCACGTAGTTACATTAAGTGTAGTATGCATGTATTGAAACGGATCTCCTAGTTTATCCACGCAAGCTTCGTCAGTGTTCATAGATGTCGTGAAGTGAATTAGAAGAAAATCCAGACTTAACGAAGCTGCTTGTTAGATACACATTAATCCAGTGGCAAACATGAGCTCTGAATTCACTGTAAGCGAAATTGATTGTCCAATGTTGACAACCACTCAGCTATAAATCGGAGTTTCGATGACTGAACCTTACTATGAAGCGCTACAGTGATATCTGTAGATGAGAAGCCTTCATGCAATTATCACATGACCATGTGTCTAGCTGCTGCTAAAAATGCAAACGTCTCTATTAAATGATTGCTCATTAGCAAAACATTTCGTGAATTAACATACTCAAGAAGAACTCTATCTCGCATCTGACTGAGCATCAGCAGCAACCGATGCTTTCACTTCGCTAGATGGGAGGAAACTATATCGGTGTGGTTGTTTCACTTTACTCTCATTTGTCTGCTAGCGAATAGGGCTCTCTTATTTAACGGCAGACACTCCTTTGCCGTGACTGATAAAGGTTCTGGCTATTATGTTACACTTCAGTGATTTTTTTGAAATGCGTTTGCTGGTAGATGCCATCTACAGTGCAGGGGAGCACAAATTTTTCATCATCAGACGGAAACTGTCTGTAAAATAACTGCGATAACGATAAGACTCTGAAAAATTACCAGGAAACGTTCATTTGAATAACGAAGTATGTGCTGAAAAAACGTTTGAATTATACCTCAAGGTTGTTGAATCTTTCTGGAACATAGGACATAGACCTGCAATAGTTGGGAGCGGTTTCAAGTTGAACCGAGAATGCACCGTCTAAGGCCGATAGCAGCACAATAAAGAAGAAGTCAATAGGTGATGAGTGAACGTATCAGCTCTTATGCTTGCCTTGTTTTTAGTTTGTTTGAAGATATATATGAAAAAGAGGCGGAAATTTGGAAGCCAAATCGTGAAAGAGCAAGTAATGCCAACCAGTTGGACTTCTCTCACTTTTCATGGTTTTCACTTTTCTTTCCTTGTAACCTTTCTTTATTCATCAGCCAAGCGTTGAACTGAGCAGGTATTAGTTCATTATCGTTTTTCAAAGACTGACTTCTGAGCTATCTCGACGACTTCAATAAATTTAAATTCGAATCTATCTGCCACAAGTGATACCACCATTATGTTACTACTAATATGATATCGGGAGCAAGTATACAAGAACTCTGAAGAAAAAGCAGAACAGCGCCTCTGACAAATGAATTGTCGATAAATATGCGACATTATTCGTGACTTCTCCTCTAAGTTCAAGGTGCTTAAATTCAATGCCAACCAATTTTGTTATGAGTGGATTGCGGCCGGCATTGAGTTGAGCGTCTGCTTCTCAACTGACTAAAAGAAAGAAAATATGAGAGGACAGAAACGAAGAAAAACATTAAGAGTTGTTTGCGAAAATTCGAACGCAGATGATTCATACTAATCGGAGCAAAAGGCCGCCGTTTATCAATGCCACTTCAAAATGAAGAGAGATTGTTTCGGCGAACATTGTTGGGCGCTCAAAGCCAATAAAACTAAGAATGTCATACAACTTATAAGAATAGATAAGATGTACACAGATGTGAACCGTCGCACAGATTTCATGGACCAAAGAGTCTCAAGCATCGCTATAATGGGCATGCATCTTGCACCTGAAGATGGCGGATTTGTTCCATTTACGAATGCTCAAATCTCTAGAATCAACAAATCTGCGGGCTAATTTCAACATTCTCCTGTTCTCTGTTCTCTGAAAAATTTCTTTCAAGAGCTGATTAAAGCTCTAAAGAACTAGAACTTCTTCAGCCAATCCAGCGTTCATGGGTAACAGACTTAGTAGCGTTGGTTATTTTCTACCGAAGTTATTACTGCATTCTCTTGTCACGCAATCCTTTGCATAACGCAGTTGTATTGCGTGAATGGCAATCTGAAAGAAAAAAATTTGTTGCGCAACAAAAACACATGTTTCAAGCACGGCTAAGTGCTTCAAGCAATGGTTGACACTGAGGACGAAGCATTGACGCATCTCCTCTTCACACACTGTTTTCACAGAACATCACTCTATAAAGCTCAATGAAATGATTCAAGCTGGATCTCTTGATGATTCATAAACAGCGCCCAGAAAGGACAATATGGACACCACTCGCCTATTGCTTCAGCTTTATTTCATCGTACTCAATGGTCCGTGTATACTTGTTTCAGCAAAATGCAAGGACTTTAAACAGGAAATACAAAAAAAGCGAAATTCTCAGTTACGAGACAGCCTTCATTTTGTGTCATAACATGACTTTTGCCGATTTTCTGCACTGTATACTTTCTTCACGCTCAATAAATTGGATGACGAAACTGCTCGGAAGGCAATTAACACAGCAAGCAAGTCGCGTTGACGTTGACTTGGTTTCTTTTTCGTGATAGCTGTTCTCAAGGGAAAGGCTGTCATGAGAGCGCAGTAAATTCTGCAATTCTTAAGTAGAGTATACGTCCATTTTAAAAATAAAGTGCCAGTGTTCATCGCACGTTTAATCATTGTTATAACCACAGCAGCGGAATAATCGCAAATGAAACGCAAATTTTTGGAGCAATAGACTTTTTTTGTGTGGATATTTTGCCAGTACTGGTCACTTATTCGTGGTATTATTAAAGAAACAATCAATTAAATTTCATTTCTCAACAATTTCGGCAAAATAACTGCCCCTTTTCTCTCTCATCTTGAAATTGCCTTTTCTTGTTTTCAGTGAGGCTCCGCAGGCAGTTCTCGAATAAAGAGCCTGCTGTGAGACCGTGATATTGGTCAATGGAGCAACAAAACGAAGGAAGTTGTGCGCACGAGGAAAAGGGCGAGGGAGCAATATTACCATTTACAAACTAACCCAAAGTTGTTTTTGAATGAAACAGAAAAAAAAAATACATTCAAGATATATACTCAGCAGATACGTGCAGCACTTCCCAGCACATGCTAACGTAAAGATCACCTGCTTTGACGAAAGTGTTCCTCAGCATTAAAGCACATGGTAGATAGGCTACTTCGACATATGGATTATAATGATAACATTAGAAGCGAATTGAGTTACCCTCTCTGTCCGTTCAAAGGCCCTCTTTGTTGTATTTCCCCATGTTCGCAGTAGAGGTCTTATTTTATAGTCACAATTGCGGAAGCGCTTCGACACTCAAGAACACCGCAATCATGAAATTTCTAGCAAACATTTAGCGCACACAGTTCACTCTTTGGAAGCGATATTACTTCATAAGTTCATTTCAGTGTGAACATGCCAGTTACACTGTCAGCTTGCGACAAGTCCATCTGATGAACTGCAACGTCTCCTGAGCAGCTTATAGACTGGCAAATTTTTGGCTTCGTCAGTCCCTCCTGGCAGACCGGTCAAGAATCTCAGGGGCGGTTTCTTCCCATCCAATTTATATTGGCCTTTGTCAAGTCGCACTGTAAACTGGACAGGTACAGCCCCTCACGAAATTTTCTTAGCAAATTATTTGTTTTCGCCATTTTTAGAGATTGCAATTCAGTTCATTTCAATTCAATTCAAACCGACGTTATTTAACTACCTGCTTTCGCCTTGTCCCGAACTACCTTGCTAATTAATCTGATGTGAGCGAAGTCTGCAGAAATTGCAAATAGAAGATTCAGTTTGTGGCACAAATGCGATATGAAATATTGGCCCCTGTAAACGCGCCATTCAGGTACCATTGCCATACCGCCACGTGAATGGCACTCAGCGAGCCCTTCTATTGTCGAAAGTACTATCAAATGCAGCGAGTGAGGCTGTTTGAGTGGCTAACTTTGGGATCGCCCTTTTAGGCCATCACTATTTTTTCAACCAAAAACTTTCAATAGCTAATAGAATGGAAGGCTTCCCGTTCATACGATGGGTACCGCTATAAGGCGTTCAATACTGTAAGCAGAGACTGCGAAATAGCTTATCTTCTTCGAGAAGTAACAAGATTCCGAAGTTTCCGCACTGAATTTTTGGTGATGGCTCATCAAGTTTATTTGACGCTAAATGTCAATCCTTCTGCTACATTTTATCGCTACGGATGATCCTGCGATGGCGTGGTGAGGGACAGGCGCTAAATTTTCTGTCGTCTGTGTTTTTCCACCAGTCTTGCAATCCGGATCCAACCTGTGGAAACAACTTTTATAGTTTCTGAGACGATTATGCTCTGAACAACTGAGGGCTTCAACTCGTGAAAGCGTCCACTGCGCTAGATAAAATAGGGAGCCAAACTAATTGAGAGACTCTTTACAGCAGTCAAATCATCTTTTCACTGAGCGAATGATAAGCTCTTGAAACTCATTACCCTACGAATATGGCACCTGTGACTCCTTGAAATTTTATCGGAGGGTCTTAAGTTTTTGACAAAGTAACTTGTCAAACACAGCGCAATTTTTAAGCATCCACGTTGGCGACTTTAGAAAGAGTCATTGCTTCAGATGGCCATCTAACCATATGTACAAAACATTCCCGTTCCTGGAGCTTACCTTTAGCAGACGCTAAGAAGGGTGAGCATAACATGACAATGATACATGAAAAGAACCAGTAGAACATGGATACTGAAAAAAAAGTGTGATTTGCAATGTGCACGTTTACTTAGTCCAATTTAATCCAAGTTAGAAAAGTCGTCTTGCATACCGATTATCGCAAAACATTCGTCTTTAAAACTTTCCTAGCGAGCAGCAAGCTCTCTCAGTCAAAGCTATTATGGACGATGAAACAGTTGCGGGGTTTTGAGACTGACTTTTGCTCGGCAAATCACATTTGTTTTGACGACGGCAAAGTGCTCTAAGATAAACGTCAGAGACATCTGAGTTTGGATTTTCGTAAGCAACTTGTTCTTAGAAAATATTATTTACTTCACATTGTCAAATCAGGCGAAAACTGCTTCTGGCAAGATGTTTGATAAGCGAGGACATACCAATGGATCAAATTTAATCCGACGATCCTTCTTACTTTTCCACTGTCAGGAATCGTTTACTGCATCTACAGTAGACGCACCTAGCTTCAGCTTCATATACCTCGAAGAATTCTGTTCTTTAAAGCGCTTGCGGTACAAAATCAGTCTTTAATACCTCTGTTGTGAAGAGACAAGTGAGTCTGTTGAAGAAACTCCTTCCTTCATTTCTCGCTGTTATGCACTGGGTGGTCTTGTGGTGCAATGTAGTGCTTATGCTGCAGCACTGTATCGATGCATTATGTAAATATTCTAAGTGATTATCATGACTCTAGGATGCTCAATCTTAAGGAGCTCATCATAGCTCCTGGTGGATCTTAAATTTGGGATTACAATGTGAGAAACTTGTCAAGATAGCTTAGATTGTGCGTCCAATTGCGCAATTTGATTGAATTACTTGCCGAACTACCTTCACTTTTCAGCCGCCTCAAGAGTAAACTTGCAATAACAGATGCCTTGTCAGTATTGCTACTGCTGCGCGATGAGCGATGACAGCAAGATATTGCAAATAGACGTTATGAGAGAAATAACGCACTTGTACAAAAAGTTGCGGTCGCACCCACCTCACGTATCACCGCTGCTTGGCCTGTTTGAAAAAGTATTCTGTCGGGATTGTTCTGAGTTAATGTTTTCTTTGCTCACGAACTTCCAAACCTCCTGGAGGAGCTTGAGCTCGCTTCGTCATGCACATCGGATAGGAACTAGAAAGCCAGACTTGAGATAATAAAGCGTTCTCATGGTGCAAAGCGCACAATAAGGCACATCCTCGATGCGGCTATTGTTCATAAAAATATGAAGGCATGTTGAACATCATGCTGAACATCATTCTCGTTCGTCTCTTCCCTTTTCCCATCTTCGAGCAAGAACACGCGCCTTGTGGGGCGAGCCGAAGCAAATCTTTCGATGGGTCAGAACCCTGCCTTCAGCCTCAACCGAAGCTACCGTGGAACCGCATGTTTGGTAGCAAACGGGAAAACGTAGGTCGCATCGCTGAGGCATGTTCAGATTCGATACCATCTGCTGCGACAGACTTGTTAGGGTAGCAGTACGTGATATACGCTTTTTACATCCTTCTTTCTTGAACTAGCTGCAGTTAGCCGGTTCGATGAGGACCATTAGCTTTTTTTGGATCTGTGGGCTGGATATCTTGATCTGACCGCCGGGTTTAGCCGATGTCTGATTACCGCGTCACCCTGACAACCTACCGCCTTCAGTGACATACGATCATCCATGTTGTTTCGAGACGATACAACTATGACGGCTGGTCTTTGAAGCTCCGCAAAACTGCGCTTATATAGCCCGCAGAGTGTCATCACAGTCTCGTGAACGGCATCAAGTGGATGGAAAATGGTACGATGATTCATCGTTACCCGCCTCGCTCAATTCATGTGAAGTTTGGGCAGCACTAACGTTTCAAAAACATTCATACCTTAGGCAAGCAAAAAGTGGATTGCGAAGCGCAATTTTGCACTTTTGACATAAAACTTTGAGATGCACTCTTCGAGTACTCGAAATGTCAGAGTTAGTGTGGTTATAATTTCGAAGCTGTGAATTTGCAATACGCGATAAGGAGGACGCAGAATGCGAGCAGTTAGAAACGGTCTCGCTCTGATTTTGATTTTGCGGTGACTGACCTCATTTTTTACTTACACATAGAATGCGAAATAGTCGTTACGTAAACATGGATTTAAAAAGCATGGAGGTTAATTATGCATGAACATGCATTTTAGGCGACCGCTAGATGTCGGGAAATGCTCATAGTTCAACCAGGCGAGAACACAAAGGCTTACTGCAAAAGAAGAAGGTTGGAATTTACCGCAGGCATAAATTTACCGAAGAAGGCAGATATGGGAGTACTCTCAAAGTGACCTCAAAACCGTTATCTTAGTGCAGTGAAAAGACTCAATCGATAATGAATTGTTGTGAAAATAGTAGTGTTCTTCAAAAATTAGGGATTGCGCCTCTGTGGAATGCGAGAACATTACAATGAAAAATGCAAGAAATATAATACAATATGAAATATATATGATTATGAACTGAGAAGCGAAAAAGCAGTGAAAGACGAGGCGGTTGTCAGCTGAAAAAAAAGAAAAACAAACGAGACAAATGGAGACAGCACCAGCCAACTTTGATGAGCGCAACCAAAAGAGAAGACGACAGATAAGGTGATCTAGGTAATTTTGGTACTCACAGTAAGGGTTTAGTAATATGCAGTGGCGAAATGATGACTAGCATACGCTGGCATGAATCACATTTTGACGCATTTTTAGGGATTCAGTTTGCACCAACGACTTGATCCCCTATTACCAAAATGCATCAAAAATTTGCTGCACAGCTGTAAGGCCAATGCACCTTAGCTCGTTAAACGCTAACACAAGAAAACAACATCGAAATGTCGGCGTTTGAGCCCCAACTGCTGGCTGCACGACTGCACTTCTCGCTTCCACCTTTCGTTCATAGCGAGCATGTTTTAAAACGGGTGTGAAGTGCACCTAAACCCGACTGTGGCTCAAAGCCATAACAATAAACCTCCCGCATTTGTTAACTGCACAAACCTTCAAGCACGTTTCAATTTCCTTCACATTTGAACTTCTCACTTTCCAACTTTCTTTACTTATGAAGTACATCAGGAAAGACATGAGTCCTGCTCTCCCTCTTAAGTGAGCAATTTCTTCTTTCCACATTTAATCGATCTCTGCCTCACCTCTTATAGAGATGCTGTCAAGGGGGACGCGTGATCTTTGAAGAATGTCAAATTTTATAAACACTTTTCCTTGCAGATGAGAATGCAATGTGCTTCAAGTGAAATTACTTTACTGGGGTTCCCAGAAACACACAATACATAGACCAGCGTACTTTCAAGCTGACGTTCAACCCTCATAGAGCTTTTTTGATTTGATTCCATATTCAAGTAATTACAATGCTTTCGTTTTCAGCGCTTCTTGCAAAATAAAGTCTTTAACTGAAACCCTCTAGCCATGCTGTGTTCCTTGAAATTGCATCATTACACGTTGAAAAGATTTAATTATGCACATGGCTAAACTGGGCTGACTGATGTAGCAAATAATGAAAGCTGAAAGCGCCCACAATAGCTCCATTGGCTAGAACGTCTGCCCGAAAGGCGAAAAAAGATGGATCGAGTTCCTGCTGACACCGCTGTCATTCAACAAAGATCATCAGGAATCTCTTGCTCTAACATCCTGCTTGGAAAAAAAGTTAATGTATTCATTTGTCAAGCGTTTGTGAGGAAAAAAGACACTATGCAACCTTTCAACGGATGCTTAAAGAAAATCGGACTTCCGCGATGAAGATATGCGCATGTGATGAAAACAGCAAAGTACATTTTCACATTGAACATGTCAAGATCAATCGAACCTATTTGAAAGGAACATGAGGAGAAAAGACTGAGCGCTACATATCACAGCTTCGTATTCTCATATGGAGTGTGCTAGGATTTTCGCTGTTCATTGCCGGTGCTGAGCAACATTCGCTGCCCCCTCACTCTGTCCTTTTCCTACCCTCCTACAATAGTATGCAACCAGCGTCTCGACTGCCAGCACCCATTACGCACGGCGCAATTTTCGAAGGCCTCATCGATACGTTCGTGGAAAACGTTCTTCAAAGTCTTTGAAGTGCGGGAGATGAAATAATTTCCTCTAGAAGGAGTGTGGATTTCAGTGACGAAATTTATTCTTCAAATCTATACGCTAATACCTCATGCAAACTCCAACGTTTATTTGAAGTAAGATCGCACAGCGTCAGCATCTCTTTAGACAAACTGATTCCATGATCACTCTTTGAGATAAAGATCAGAATCATTCACTCAACACTATTGCAATGCTCAGTTCTGCACCCTTAAATTACTTCGCACAGAGATCGGAATGGAGCGACTGGGAAACAATATAGAGAACACTGAACGACGCAGCCTGATATGCAAATAGACTGGAAATATTTCCGTAGTTTTAGCTGTCTGCTAAAAAGAATGTTTTTGAGGACTTTAGTATCGCTACGATCGCCATTCGGAGCGCTGAAGGGACTTAAACTCGATTTTGCGATCGAATTTGAAGCGGTGGCGCACTGTGGTATTTGATGAATTGCAATAGCTAACGCATGTTTACCTGGCCATTGTCATTGTATTTAATTAAGCGATCTTCAACATATATATATATATATATATATATATATATATATATATATATATATATATATATATATATATATATATATATATATAATATATATATATATATATATATATATATATATATATATATATATATATATATATATATATATATATATATATATATATATATATATATATATATATATATATATATATATAAATATAGGCAACATGCGCTGTCATCACATTACCCTATAGAGATAGATTCTGATATGACGCGATGGTGCAAGATCAAAATCCCGCTATGTTAATGATCCTTCATGATAATCCTTTGAAGTTTATGCTCTTTGCCGTTGAGACATAAATGAAGGTGTGGCGTGGAGTCTTGGAGAGATTGATCGTAGCGTGGGTGAGATGTTTTCATTCGATTGCTTCGTCAGCCAAGAAACAACATCGTGAGCGGTATGCCTGAGGTAGCAAAGAAAGCGGCATTTAGAGCATTTTAATGGCTTCATGTGGAGCGGTCACTCGTGCTGCTGCGACCAGTCCTGTTTTTACGTTGCTTGCATCGAACAAGCCTGAATAAGCTTTGCAACTGCCTGTTCAGAACGGATCGGAGAGCATTCCATACCAATGCAGCACTTACAATCAAGCAAGTTTATCTTGCACTGGTCGTAAACGCGTCCCTGTGAGAGTGCTGCTGGCGATTTGAGCATTGCTGCAACGCGCTGCAACTGGTGCTGCCCACGCTACACTCTCGCCTAATCGTCAACCTCGAGAACAGCTGGCAGGGTAATACACAACACTGCTCCCATCTACAAATCTTGAGCTGACGCTATTGCCTCGAGCACAACTCAGAGCCGAACTCCAGCACACCCCGCCGCTGCCCTCGCCCAATTGCATAGCCCCGCCAACAACTCGTGAAAGCCGACAGGTTTGCTTTGCTTGATTGCTTTGCTTGAATGGCGCTTTAGCATGTTGCTTGACCTCTTCCGAACTGAACAGGTGCAACACCGGAGCTTTTGCAATTAGCCGACTATTTGCACGCAGAGTTCAATAGTAATCTTCATTCAATGTGTTTGGCCTAAAAGTCTTTGTAATGCCAGGGCTTTATGTAGTTTCACCGTGCAAGTGATCAAAATGAGCGTTGAGAAGTTAGATGAGTCCGCAGCAGCGAACCGAGTAACAGATAACTATGATAGTACACCTTTTCGAAAGTCTGTGTTTGTTATCTACTTCAGAAAATTCTGAATTTTGCTGTGAGAATTGAGCAACATTTTTTGCTAACATCGAAGAAATCGATGGTCCCTGGGTATAATACAGGTTGAGGGGACATTGCCACGGAGCATGCCACCACTGGGGAGCAGAACTCACGAATTCGGTTCATTTGATTGCATACTTCATCAGAAATGATTGCGTATTCTCGGTGTCAGCCTCAATTTGTGCGATCCCCCTATGCCAACTTTCAAAATGTGCAAAATTCAACAGTTGTTTTGCATTTTTACAAGGAATCTTTGGTCTTAGCGAATGCTAGCACATCGTCTATGTATTGTGAATCTTAAGAAGTTAACGCTCAAAAATAATTCCAAAGTCATATAGTCCGAAGAGCTCGGAACAGATAGCAGCGGTGTTTGCGTATTGAACGAACAGCCAGCTGAAGCTTCACTTCAAACCTTATTTTTGTGGTTTGAGTTTACATCTTGCGATAGGTTAAGTGAAAACTTGACTCGATTAAACCGATAAAACCATGCTATGATTTCTACACCACAAGGCTCAATAAAATTCAGGCCTAAACTTGCAAATACATTTGCTACGGTTTTTGCAGTAAATTCAATTGCATACGAATCACCAGCCAGTTACTGTTTTTGAATAAAAAACCACAAAAATACTTCATATCAATTCTTCATAAAATGTCAGTGTTCTTTTCTGTTGTGTCTCGCCGCCAATTTCATTATTTTTGAAAGCATCCATTGCAATGATAAAGTGATAAACATTCTAAGGTTTCAAACGCTGCGATTGGCCATAAACTCTGTATTGAGATGGAGTAGAGTGTATGTTTTTATTTGCGTTCTGTTTATTTCTCACTTTTTTTCATATTTTATGTTGTTACTGGCTTTTAATTGGTGGTATTCAGTAGCAGTTGATTTCAAAGAGTAATTATAGCAGTTGATTTCAAAGAGTAATTATAAATTCTGTCCAATTTTTTTGGCCACTAGACATTTCGTTTGTCAGTTTAGTGCGCGCATAATTTTTTTTTTTTTGAGCTCTGGATCCGTCATACGTGGATTTCGTTGTGTGAATATCAACAATATTTCTAAATTGCTGATGCGACTCTTCTAACTGCTAGGTTTTAAGTCAAACTACATTTCACCAAGCGAAAACAACATTGATAGAAATCTTTTAAAAGTGAAACATTTATAATAAATCGAGAAAAATTTTGCCATATGTTGAGCATTCCAATTTTCTTCATTATTTTCTGCTTACATTTTTCTTCAATATTCTATTGGCGTTTAGCCGATTCTGATTGACGAAGACAAATTATTGAGATGATTTCATTATCACTCACAAAAATTGATAAGTTCAGCAAATGTGTAAATAATGTCGAACAATGTTTCTCTGTGATTTTAAAAGCGATTTTTTGCGTTGTTTGGAATACCACTTTATTGAGAAGAGTTCTTCATATTTTGTGCGCTGCGTTATGCATTAAACATCGGCACAATTTTCGGGGATAAGAAGACCGCTGAAATGCATATTTGAATAGATAATTTGTCCTGCCGTTTGGGCATATCGTTGGGCATAAATATGTGAGACGTTATTTAGAATGACGTTGTTAGGGTGCTGAGCGAGTGCTAAGGCAATGCGTTCTCAATGCTCAGTGGCGAAGGCAACTTATCAATGTTCTGAGTAATATTGCGTCATCTGGAAGGAAATTTGAGAATAAATCACCGCTCATATCCTCTATTGGTGCATTCTCCAAATAACAAACTTCAATCAATTTTCTCGAATTTAAAAAAATTATGGCCTCTCCTTAAGCCCATGGCACCAAATTTCCGAAAGAAAATTTCTCAAGAATCCCAGGAAAAACCTTTACTTAACACATATTTTCACTAAAACTTGCATCTTCCTCAAGTTAAGCTCTTTGTTCGATACTGTCAGGAGACTGTATCTTGTAGCCGATTCACCTGTTTAACGCTGACGTTGCCGCAGTCTGTTAAAAAGCATTTCTCACTCAAAATCGTCATTGACGATTTGACATATTAGCGCGAGTTGTGCATAAATGAAACAAGGGTTTGGTTCCGGCTGCAAATTTCTTGCACTTCACTTCCCGGCTTATTTTATTCCACACGAAAGGAGCTATGTTCATGCTCTCGCCTTTAGCAGCCTAAAAATATCCAGAACCTCTTTGCCGTACACTGTCCACAAAGGGCATTATTTTCGCATTACCTTGCATCTTTCAAAATGTGAGCGTCTAAAGTTTTGTTCCATCGCGTATACGCACCTTTGAGAATTGTAGAAATTCTATTAGGTAGTTTCTTCCCACTTTCCTCCGTCCGCCCCTCCCCTCAAGCTTATATCCTCTGAGGAACTTTATGTGGGCAGTTTGAAGCGAGTTTGAAGCGAGGTTCTGTGCTGAACGAAATCAGCACTCGTTAACAATCATCTTTTTCTGTAAATATTGAAAACGAATGTGTCGCGTAGAAATAAATACTTTGTTCTCGGACTAGAAGCTTTTAAAAATCGACCGCGAGAGTTTTCAGAGGGATATAGTGATGTTTGACTGTGATTTCTAATATAGCATTTTTGCAGAAAGGTTTCTAAATTTGGATGACTGAAAAATACTAAAGAAGGAATAGTGAGAAGCAACTTAAAGGCGTACACGCTCAGTGTCGTTCGTTGTATTGCGAGATTCAATCACACTTAAGAACATGCCATTAGCAAAACCACCCCATGCACCAACGCCGACACGCTAAGGGAACAGCAACTTATTTGCTTTGCGTGTTGACAGTCGAACCGGTCAAGTACGAGCACACAATCAGTGAGACATCCCCTCCATCCCACACGACTACGCGCATTTAGCCCTCACTGGGATTTGTGGAGAAATAGCTTCTAGTGAGGCTCTTCTCTTTTGCAGCTCTCCTACCATCCGTACTGCGCATCACTGTGTGCTTATTTCGTCCGCCTATCTCAGAGCATTAGCTTAAAGTTGCCACCAGAAAAGTTAATTAATAGCTTATGTGAATGCTGGTGGACAAAACCTCAAAAAAGGTTTTTCCTATATTCGACGTGTGCTTCTCTTTCTGCTGAAATTCTAGCGAAACTGATTTCTACTCTGCTTAAGAGCTGAGGGATCATTTTCATTTCTGTCATCTGTCTATAGAATCCCGTCTCGCCCAACCACCATTCTACATCCACTGCTGTGCCTGACCGTCGCAAATATTCTCGTAGGCCCGAAATAAGAGCCGAGTGTGGGATCTCAGTGAAGTTTGTATCAAGTGTGGTGTCATTTTGTCGTTGACTTTGAACTGGAGGATTAGAGCACCATGCTATTAGGCGAACAAATTGCCGTGATGGCATGCGTATGTTGCAAATGCACGGGCTGCAAATGTGGCAGTGCAGCTTCGAAGAAAAAGAAACCGAATGTCCCTGCAAATGCTGAGTCGTCGGCGCTAGAAACTCCACATGACCCTAGCGATGAAGATGAAACCTATCACATACGCGGTGAACGGCATATTCCCAAGAAGGTTTATAAGCCGATCCTAAAACCACCTAGATCTCGACGTGATTCTCGGCAAGGGCGTTCCGACCACAAGCAGGAAATGGTTGCTATCCCCCAAGAGGGCGGCCTCTACGCAGTAGTGAAATCAGACGCGCTTGAGACCGAAAAGGTAGAAAAGTCTGTGGACCTTGATAAACATCAGATGGACTACACTGATGCAAATGCTGACGAGGTGGTGAAATCTTGCAGGAAGGAAGTGACGATGAAGCGCGGTTTCAGACAGTTTTTCAGTCAGGAACGAACGGTCAGGTTGGTCAACAACTTTTCAATCCGGAATTCTTTTTTAAAAATATTGCGGCTTCGCTATTTCTTCTCATAATCAATGTTCTCATGCTTTTCTGTTTATGCATAACTAAATGCATGTTGTGCGAGAAAAGTTTTCCTTTCTACGTGTTTCTCCATGACGTAGATCAAAGTTGAGCGATTGAGGCTGATGCTTCCATTCCTTTGCTTGAAAAGAAAGCTGAAAAACTATTCTTTATCCATAGAGCAGGGACTCCGTTTCAGCTGTAACGTTGGATCCACTACACGCTTTTCATGCTGGCTCTTTGCTATGCTTACGGAAACGAAAGCAGTAATTTCTTCTGCTCTCATAATCCTGTTTCAAGCGTTTGTCAAATCAGACGCATGTAATATTCGACCATAGGAGCCGGCTTCTGATTCCAATCATTTTTCTTAACACTATCCAAAGCACCACTAAAATGAGTTTAAAATTAAGCTTGCAGGAACGCAGATGAGGATGATGCAAACGGAATAGAAATGGAGCGAAAGCGCCCAGCTCGATTTTTCCAGGTTCGTGTTTTTCTTCTGATTTTATTGGCATATTAGACAAAAGCTGCTGGATTATAATCGAGCTTGGCATGTTATAAAATTGTTAGACCTGTTGATCAGCATTACTGTGGCACTACAATATGCAAAATAACAAGCGAATGCTTGCTTTGAGTTTCTATCTCTCTCCAGCGTTAACGTTTCCCAGCAGCTATAATTACGCCCTTGTTCATTTTATGATTGGGTGTGGCATTCGTTTCATCGTTTTGAACGTTGCATTTCGCTTATGCCTTTAAATGCAGTGAAATAACTTGCTCTATTTATTCACTTACGACAAATATCCCACAACTTGCATTGCTGAAGTGTTCATTGTGTGCTGAGATGAACTGTCGCTGTGAAGCGTTTGCGCAGCGTTGTGCCCTCAAAATTCAATTGTGAGTCATTGTGTTATTTATTCTTTAGCAGCATAGCATGAAAATTTTGTCGGAATGAGCGCTTAGTTTTTTTCGGAAATCAAATGCAATTTCATCAATGTGATGTTAAACGTCGAATGGAACTCGATGTATTATAAACTTCTCAGCAGTTTTAGGTGATGAGGACTTCTGAAGGAAATGCTTCACTGAATACGAGAGATATTTCTACTCGCAAATGCTGATTAAAGCAACTGAAGAAATACAAATAACCTTTCAAAAATGTGAAAGCAGACTTTTCTCGAACTATGGAATAGAAGAACGGATCATTGGGGTGGACATTTTCTTTTTCTTTCGAAAGTTGAGAGGGATTTATGCAAGTTTAAGGATTTGCGGCATTGATACGTTTGAATGTAAGCGGTATCGTAGGAACACTTCAGAGCGTTTTCGCAACGCTGAACTTCCAAGGCTTCAGCATTTGCAACTAAAATCTCCTCGATGCCGTGAATTCAGTGCCTATTTAGCTTTTCGGTTCGCTAATAGAGCTGTCTAACGTTGCAAGCAGATATTTGCTTTCGAAAACGACAAATTTGCAGAAGTTTTTCCGGAGCAGTGCCTCTCTTAGTTCATCCCCAGCAGGGAGCCCACGAACCTTCAGGAGGATGAACAATACGGACGAGGATGAATATGCTGAAATTAAAAGAGAAAGTGAGTAATTTGCTTCTACAAGACTAACGGATGCTTTTTGCAACACCCCTGAGGTTTGTCGATTATACAAATGCCCTTGAACTTGTGGCTGTTGTTCTATCGTTGCATTTTTGAACTTTAGACTATCTTGTTTCTTAGTGTGTTTTAGATATTTCGACATTTTTTGATATCCATACAAATATTTGTGTGTTTATGTGTATTCATATATAAATAAGAACGTGAATATAAATAAATAAGTAAAGTATATATATATATATATATATATATATATATATATATATATATATATATATATATATATATATATATATATATATATATATATATATATATATATATATTATATATATATATAATATATATATAAACTACGTGTAATTATCTGGATGTATTTGAGTGCGTATAAATATGAACGAATATTTTTATAAGCATTTTTATAAACTTGCATTTATGGCGCGCATTATGCACAGTTTGTGTGCATATGTGTATTTCTGTGCAGTGCTTTCAAGTGGGAAACAACGGAACCCAGAGGCACGAAATTTGGCTGGAGTACCTATTGTACCATGCAAAATCCAGCAAATCTAGCCAATTTGCGTGCATTTCGTGATCCTTTTTGGATTGCGTTTTATCGTTAGAGGGGTAGAATCGGAAGAACGGATCAGTCGTGGAGTATTTGTATGAGAAGACCGTTCAATTAAAGTGTAAATTCATCATTGTGGATGTTTTATCATTTGTTGGTCATTTATGGCGCTGCTAGGCTCAGTGAGGATGACTGGAAATTTGCATATAGTTATACTCTTTTCAGAAAACTTTCACTCTGTTTATCATTATTATGAAGCCGTATTTAGTCATAGCCGCTTCCTCTTTTCGAACGCTTCGAAGATTCGGCACGATGAGAAAGGTAATAGTTCCTTTTAGTGTCAGTGCCAGTATCACCGAAAAGCGTCAAATTCGAAGATGAAATTCCTGCGCGGCGGGGTCAGAGTGCTATGCCACAAACATCAGCTTTCACCTCACGAACGATGACGCAACAGCGCACAGTCAGTCACCAACAGAAATCCCACACTTCAGATGCGTCGCCATTCTCTTGGCGCTCAGAGGTCACGAACGGCGAGTTGGACGCTGCACAAAGTTCGGTATGTGCGCCACTTCAATTTCTGCTAAATACGTGATTAAAGCAATAATTTAGGTACATAATCGCAAGAGTAACGGAAATCAGCTGAAATAGCAATCCATTCTTTCGATACCTGATCTCTAAATATATCTTTGATCAGATTTCAAACACTGATTTTCATCAAAAGCGCATACTAAAGTCACGAACGATATGCACCGTTTATGGATATCTACGCTGAACTATCTGTAATGAGCATCAGAAAATAAAACGTTTTTTTTGTGATATATGGATCAATTTGACGGCAAGCACAGTGAGACAGATGCATAAGGATGGGAAATTTTGATTTTAGAGACATGTTTTAAAGTAATCTGCAGCTTTTATGGCCATCATGAATGACGTTCATGCTTGTATGAAATCACAAATTAATTCATCATGTAGTTAATATGTTTGCTTGCTCCTACGATCTCTTCAGGAGAGTTGTACTAATAAGCTGCCACACACAATTTTATGTTGAAGTGGAGACCACGTAAAAAGAAGTGTGATAATATAAAAGCAAGGAAAGAGGCAGAAGAAATTACCAAAGATTAATGACGAACACTTTCCATCTACTTCTTTCGGAGCCCTTCCTAAACTGAACTTCCAACTAAATGCGGATTTCCAGAGGGAAGTAAGCTCATAAATGCACTGTATGCCTCTCCGCTGAGGAACAGTGAGACGTTTATTTGCTAAAAGTTCAGCGTCTAAATTATTTTCAATATCTGCTTACAGCAACATTCCGTAAGATCGCGCGAGGTGAGCGGGCTGCGCGCATCCCAGTCAGCGCTAGATGAGGCCACCCGCGAGCTCCTGCAGCTCTCAGCAATTCCAGCCTCGGCCGCGTCGATCTCATACAGCAGTACGGCAAAGCTAACACCAGCTGCCGACCAGCTACAGAAATCGGCTTCAACCAGTTCAATGAACAAAGTTATCAGAACTGTTGTTAGTACTGCACATATTATTTCTAGTACATTTATTTGAAAAGCCTGCATTGTAAAGTCACGCACCAGGAATAAGGATGCTGAAGGCCGATGACGAGATTAGATTAGCGCTTTGTATTCTCACTTTCCAATCCAGTACTTGTCGAACTACTGTTTTGGCTTCCTATGCTGAATAAGTGGGTGGTTTCCTTGACGCAAGGTATTATGCAAGATTCTCACCTGAACTTACTGGTCATTTGAGATGAAGAAGCACCAAGTGCTGAACTGAAAACAAAGCCGCAGGCAGCTAACATTGAAACTACCTTATCGAAATTCCTTAGCCACAAAAATCTCCGAGGCTTTGTGAAATGGGAGCCAACAGGGAAACAGATATTGACATGAAAATTGCTCAACAATACTTCATTAAAGAAATTTTTCTGATTGTAGTTTCACTCATGGAGCGGCCTTCCAGTCTTCATGAGGTTTAAATGACTTTAACTTGAGCTTCTTTTCTCACCACGAAGTTTCTATACACCTTTTCAGTGGCAAATGTGAAATGAATTTGCAATTTCGGGACGGCGCCAATGCGTCGGATCGCAGAAAAAGCAATCTTCTTGATGACTGCGTATTTTTTGTTGCATATATCAGCTTCTCAGACATTCACTGTTTTATGTTACAATGAAATTCTGCAGTAAAAAGCGAACTATTAGAATGCCCTGAAATGTGATAAAATATAGGGTATATAGACAATGCAATTCAAATTTCAGGAAGGTGGAGTGTTGAAGCTGTCAAATGTATTCACGTGGGATGCAGCAAGATTGGGCGAAAGCCCACATCCGCGCTCACTCAGTCCCATCGAGCGGACGTTCGCAAATGGCGATGGAAACGCACAGAAGACTGTTCTAGTATACAGAGATGCAGACAGGTGAAAATTTCCTGTCTCATTAAATAAGTCTTTATTTTTCTATCTCTAAATAAATCTTTTTACGCAGAAGTGCTTCGTCTATAAAGAATGGACGCTGAAAGTGAGTTTAGTGCGACGGCGGGCGCTATGTGATATCACTAAACCGTTTTTTTAATAGTAGTGTAAGGATGAACCTTGGATTATCTGTGCCCTCACATGTGGCTTTCAATATAGGAATGAATACTGGGAGACTGGAGCATGTGTCATGAAAAATGTCATCTGACGTTAACATTTTTTTTCATAGCGCAGCATTTTTCAAACCATAGGCGAGGACATTCCCGTACGATAATTGTTAACAACGGCGCAATTCGGGTCTAATTTGTGGCGTTTGGTTAGGTGGTCAGTCAGATAGTTCGCAGAGTAAGTGTGTGCATGACAAGCTTATCACAACTGTTACCTTACTCACGTCTACCGACCCGATCGGCAATAATAATCGTACAAAATGTGGATGTGACTCAAGACAATTTTCTAGTTCTTGTAAAATGCGTTATTGAGTCATAAATGGAGTACCATAAAGATGTATCTAGTAAAAGAGGAGAAGAAACTGAGTCGTTGAAAAATTCATCGCTAGGGAAATGGATAGATGATAGATAGGTATTCTGTACCTTCTTCCCATGAAGTTATGTTTGGATTTCATTCATGAGTTGGTCATCATTGATTCCAAAGCGGTCGGGGCAAGTTGAACCGCCGAGTCGCTTAACCATCCATCAAGCAGCTAATAAAAGGGCGTGTGACTAGCTGACGATCTGTCTGAACGTGTCATAATCTATCTTGGCTCTTGCGGGACAAATTTCCACAAATTCGGTGGCAGTCAAGGCGATGCCCGATAGCGAATCGTGTGTTACATATAATGGAGAAATAAGTGTTAACTCGCAGTCACTGTTGCTGATTTTATCGTGGCTGAATGTTAAATTAAAACATCGATAGATGCATAGAAAGATTTCGATAGATCATTGCCCATTCTAAATCGACGCTCATTCATGAGACGGTTTTTAGTAGTTGCAACTGCAGTCAGCGAGTTAGAGGACTACTGATTATAAGTTGAGGACTAATGAGCAGAGAATTGAAAGGACTTAGAATTCATATCAATATGTGTGATGGCTGAACAAAGTCGCTGCATTAGGAATAAAGCGGTTTTATCTGAAAATGTTCGGTTTTAGAGAATAAAGAGCGCCAGCTGTGCGGACTGAGTATTGAGAGAGTATTGACGCTGCGAGTAATGAAGAGAAAATGCAAATGGGCGCGAAAATCTAGCGGCGAGCATAGTGCTAACAGCGGATGTGACCATCAAAGCGGACAAGATTACTGTTACTCATCAAAGATACTGTTACTCATTATAAGGTCAGTTTATTGAAATTACTCTTTCCGTGATATGGAAAAATCATAAGTTGACTAGTTGCTGAGAAGACTAACGATTAGTGGGCGAAAAGAAGGTCGAGAATATCGGCTGGCCAAGGAAACTTCTACTTTGAGAAAACTGGATAGCACGATCACAAAGAACATCGATGTACCTCGTATTTTGCATGTAACAGACATTACACAGCTCACGTTTTCAGATGCAACGGTTCTTTTTGTGTATATAGCGCTTATGCAGCTATTGGTGGGCTGAATGTTGTCATTGAAGAGTGTCCGCAGAATTAGGCGAAGATTTCTTTAAACCTTGTGAGGAGCTATTAAGGACTACATAGTGTCTGTCTTCTCATTTATATGTAATTTGAGAATGTGCTAATTTATGAGCGTATTGTTGAGTGTTGAGAGAAAATAGATGCGTGACAACTGATGCTTTTGGTTTTCAACTGAACTGTTAAACTCATACTACCGCCCAAGTGCAGAATATTTCGCCAGTTGGCTGGCTTAGGATCTGTATTATTTTATAGTACACTGAGTGAAATGGTTCATTCAACAACTGGAAGTCACTTATAGGAACTTATTGGGTGATTCGTCATCTCTAAATATGAGGTACTTAAACTCATCCACGAAGGTCTGTCGATAGAACTGGTGTTCGTATTCATGCTGCACCTTATCGAGCCACATTTAGGTAAAGACCAAAATGGGCGAACGTACTCTTGTTATGGAAGAGCGCCAGCTGCCAAACGGGGAAGAGCCAGCGAACGATTTCAAAATGAGCGTCTATGAAGGCGACACGTTAAAATCAGAACAACAAGCCGAAATCAGAATACCGCCGAATATGGTTGGTCCTTTGACATTTGCTCGCTTTGCTTCCAGCGCAAAGGACACTAGAATTGTCTTGTACGCTCTTTAGAAAGCAGCAGTTAAAGTGTTTGTGGTAACCACATTGTTTTTTAGCAGCTCGTTCCATTCTTCTTTTAGCCGCTTCAGGGAGCTACGGTAGGGTTTCACATGTGTTCTGAGGTTGAACGACGAAATTCTCTTTAGCTGATTGACGCCGTCCATTCCTCTGGTTTTAAGCGATTTTTTTTTGGTCCGTCCATATCAAGATGCTATTATACCTGGTAGAAAAATATTGGATTTAAAAAGTTTGTCCTACTTGATGAGTGGAAAGATGTTGAAGAAACAATCGTTAGCTGTTTATAACATAATTAATATCGTAGCTGAACGTAAATTAGCTTCCTTCCCATCAAAAAGTGAGACGCATGAAGGATGTATAGAGGGTAGTGCGCGTATCGGCGGAAGGGAGCGGTGTTGATTTCCAGTTGCATTCACTACCAGGGTTGCGTAAAAAATGAATAATTGTGGTTCTTTTCGTAACAGATCTCACATTTATTTGTGGACTAAATTGCTAAACGTGAAAGCTAAGCTCAAAACTATGCCCGCATCTGAGGTAGTCGTAGACGGCGT
Organism: Ascaris suum; assembly: GCA_013433145.1. NCBI lineage: Eukaryota > Metazoa > Nematoda > Chromadorea > Rhabditida > Ascarididae > Ascaris > Ascaris suum. The sequence continues at coordinate 4,779,624 of CM024187.1, forward strand.
TGGAGCATGTCAACAAACGATCTCGTTTTCGTTATGTATGGTATATATTATGGTCGTCGCGTCCTGCTAACATATCTGCATTGTAATGTAGTAGATGCTTTCGTCGACTGAGGAATTCTTATAATGAACATTGTGCCAATAAGGGAAAGGCCCTAATTAACTCTGGAATTTATTTATTTTTTCGTGACTGAGAGCGGAAAACAAATTACACTCTGCTAGGCCATGAAGATGTTCCATGTCCGTCTATTCAACTTTGCTTTATTCGGCTGCCAACTAACGTGAAGATTCAAAAGGAAACTGAAAAAAGCACGAGAAAACCACTTTCCAGCTCTGTACCAAACCAAGGAATGGTGAATGAAGATAGGAGTTTAACTCCGCCTTGCAGTGGAAAAAAATGCCTTAGAATGTATAGAATAATTTCTTGTGAGTCCTCTAAAAATGTGTTTTCCGGTGGGCATTCATTAAACTTTCGAAGCACTGATGTAACTCTGCATGAGGTTGCAAAATTGTTTTAGCTACTTCATAAAAACGTAAGCTATATTTACTTTCGGGTGCATAAAGCAAACATTCATGTCCAATGATACGAGTAACCGCTAAGCGCAAGAACCTAGCGTTTGCAAACGAAATTTGCCAAAACATTCAATTAAAATCTGTTAGCTGTCGACCTCAATAAGAATTTATACTCAAAGATATTTTTAGAAAGAGGTTTTAGCTTTAATCATCAGCGATACTAACGAATTTCCCAAAATATCGGCTTGAAAACACCTTAACGAGCTCCGCCCACCAGTCAGTCGCTAAACTCAACAACATTTAGATATTAAGAAATCATAGAGTGAAGTTCCACATATGTTTTTTCGTGGATCTTGAGTGAAAGTAGAATTGCTTAGCCGATGGAGTCCCTCATTATTAAATATAAGGTGAGAATTGCCACATGGTCTTGTAGGCCTTTATCTACATCTCCTCTCTTGAAGGAGAAAATATCGGAGACTTACGTATTAAGAAAGAAATTTTCCAGATGATGAATTTTTATTTATACCGAACGAAACATTTATAGAGTTTCTGTTGAAGTTGCTATTGGAATATCCCGCAGAGGTTGATTCAGTGCTCGAATACCTTAACCATTACTGGTTCACCTGCTGCTGCTGTTACAGCCAATTAGATGTCAGTAGAAAATATTATTTAGAGGTGACAAGCAAGAGCACTTTTTAGTTTCTGTCAAATATTCGTCTGACTTCCGTATTTATTTCATCGAATGTTTTAGAACAATTTTTGTGCACTCACCTTATTTCCGTCGTTCATGGCACTGTTGAGCATATCGTCCGAATTTTTGACCTTTTCGAGATGTTCTCGTAAGTAAAACATAGAAGTGTTTTACACATTTCAAAACAAACCTGGTGGTGTGCTTATTTCGACGATAATTTCACACTGCAATCGCTTTTTCTGATGATCCCATTTGCAAAAGAAAAATACCTACGAAAAGGTGAATCGGAGCGATCACTGCAATCAGAGATGAGGTTTCCACAACACCGATCATATAGTAGTGCTTCATTTGCAACAGTCGATTAAAATCGTAAGTTTCTGTTATCGGATTGAAAAACTACCAGAATGAAACTGCAGTTGCTAATGGCCTTAGGCTCCTGAATTTTTTCATTGTTAAAACCTAGCAACTTCTCTTTTGCGATAATGCCAGTCGAAAAACGTGTTCCCGGAGATGAGAACTGAAAAAAGCTTCGAGGTAATTTTCGAACATTTTCCTTTTGACAAGGCCATCAGCGAGAATTCACCTTCGGAAAAAGCTGCCCACTATTGGTAGAAGTGAAGTTTTTACTCACGATCAAATCGAACATGCTGCTTTTCGTAGTGAGCGCTATAGGCTCCAACGAAGTCACCTCCGCAGAGATCTTGAAACAACCAGTTAAGACTGTTCTGCACCATGCATATTTTTTCACCCGCATGCTTTGTTCGTTTAAAGCGACCATAATATTGTTACTTGTTGTGATATCGTGGCGGCGGGGTTAATCAATAATATGAAGTTTTTTTTTTCAAATGGGGGATGCTTTAAAAATTTTCCAGAAAATTTCCACGCCTGACTTTGTTTCAATTTTAAAAAAGAAAAAATTTATTTAGGAGTATTGCCAAAGTTTGCGACATTTCAAGATTCGGTGCATTTCGAAGATGCTAGCTATTTGGCTTTATCTCGCCGTTCGCTACAAAGCGCTCTTGTTACCGCTGCTGCATGCTTTTCAATTTTTGCATTCTCATCAGTGTTATCGTCTTATATGCATGCAAATCTTCAAACATTTTTGTTCATGAAGCGGAGCTCTATAAGAAGCACTCATGTGAAGCAACAACTTAGTCAGCGAGAATGCGGCAAAAGGGATTCGCTTATTTCTATATGAGAGGCGAAAGTTTTCTTTTTTTTTTTTTTTTTTAGCTACATTCAACGCCGAATGGTTTTTGTTTTTGAACGTAATGCAGACGTATTGCTGTCGACACTCGAATGCACATGATCATTAGCCGGCTGCATGCGCACTCCATTTCATGTCTATTAACTAACTGAAAGAGGCAAGCAACTTGCTGAAACAAGCAAATCGAAGGAAGTGAGCATCGGTCGCTTTCAAAGCTCATCGCTAATGTCAAGCTTCTTGAATGGTACTGAATTTGGCAACTTTTATACTTTTACTATACGAGAATTGCGACGATTCGCCGCAAATGAATATGCTGGCAATATTTTCAGAGCAAATCGGAATATCTCGCTCATCTCAGTGAGCGCCTACTGCGGGATATGGAGAATCTTGAGCGAGACGAAAATCGTAGGAAGACGACAACGCGAATCGAAATTGAGGTGATCGAAGACGTCACGAAACTCTTGAAGACGTACATAATAGGTGAACGCGCCGAGTTGCAACCACAGGTAGAAGTCGAACTTGATCAAGCTGCAATTGATGCTTCCGATGAGTTCATGTCCGGCGAACAAACTTATGAGCACGCATCAGATAACGAAAGCAGCACGCCACTCATAGAGAGGGTTGGCAAAGAGTATATTGATACGCTGGAAAGCGAAATCAGGAAAAAGATCAAGCCGATCGATATCCACCTTCAGGCCGAAGGTCAACGCTTTTCCGGTCAAACCCAACTGAGCAAACGAGCCCATGCAGAATCGGAGGAGTCGTCGGAAAGTATTGTGTTCCAACATGAACCACGTTGTGCAAGTTTGTCTGCTGAATGCGAGATGAATCGCACGGAGGACTCCTCTTGCAACGATGTGACAGTCGCTGAACCACGCATCTCCTCAGCACAGCTAAAGGTGATACGTGGAAAGACGACGGGACCTGAGAGACGTACCGCAACATACGACATGCAGCAAGAAGGAAAACATTTTGCTGATGAGACCACAATTCGTCGAACAAATAAACCTGACTCTGAAGCCTCGGTTGAAGAATCTGTTGAGACGACACTGCCCAGGTATATCGAAGGTGCGAGTTACGGAATGGAGCAGGAGGGTCAAAGATTCAAAGACCAGACAACGATGCGCTCGATGAAGAAATATGAGAGTGAGGACATTGAAGACACAAGTAGAAAGAGGCAAATTACAGAATGTGAACTGATACGCAAGGAGGACTGCTCCTGGAATACCGTTGTAATTGCAGTGCCTCGAACTGAGCAAGCCAGTATCTTAGTGAAGCGCACCAGGTTGATTCAACGGCAAGCAAAGGCTGCTGCTTACGATCTGGAGCAGGAGGGACAGCGATTCGAAGGGGAAACCATAATTAAGCGCAAGATGCATTTTGTACCTTCAGCTTCAGCAGATGAACCACTCGAGGAGCTCGAAGAGTCGATAAAAGAACCGATGCCGGGTAATTACGAAATGCAACTGCTCGGGCAATATTTTAGAGGTGAAGGACTTATAAAACGAACGAGACAATTTCTTTCCTCGGAATCCATGGAAGAAGAACGTGGTGGCGGTATTACTCAAGTTGAGCTAACCAAGAAAAGCTCGCAGGGTCAATTTGAAGCTACAATTGTTGTTTCTAATGATTATAAGGCTCTGCCGATTCGTTTAAAGGAATGCTTAGAAAGCAAAACAATTAGTTTGGTTGCTTCGTTTGCTCATCGAGAGCCTGATTCACTTAGACAACAAAAAGTGCTCGCCGATAGAAATAAGTGGACTGAGAGTTATAACGGGCGGGAGCTAAACGAGGAGCAGCTGAATTTTATGATCGCGATTCAGAAAGCTAGACGCGACGAGGAAATGCAAAACGATACAGAAAAGAATTTCTTTTCTACGGTCAGTGAAGGGATAGTCGCGAAAATTCGAGAATGCATTGAAGAACAAGCAATGGCTGTTTGGAGTTTAAAGTGCGCCGCAGTTCCTCATGAAAGCACTGAGTTTGTTTACCGTGAAAAGAGAATTCAAGCTGTGCTGCACTGTACGAATGCGGCTGAAGAAGAGTTCATCAATACGAAAGTTTTAATCGCATCATCGGAAATTTCTGCTGAAGAAGCGTTTGTTCAGCAGCCTACGGCAAATTGTGCTGCCATTAAACATTCATGTGTTGAGGCAACTTCAGCAGCCACGTCGGCTATGGTGTGTCTGCAGAACAGGTCGGCAATACCTTCTATGCTGTCAACAGAGCAAGTTCGTCATGACAGAAGGTTGTCTAAGGGTCATATGTTTAGAACTATAGCCACCAGCGAAGAAACGCTCAATGAGGAACTCAGCATTCGGCGGAGTTCGCAGTATAGCAGAAAGGAGCAAGCAGACTTAAGAATCCGTGAGAAACTTACTGAGGCGATACACCTCTACACCAAATCTAGCCGAGAGGAAACCTCCACGACGAGAATGCAGCTAAGTAAAGCAGCCAAACTGGAAGGTGGAAAAATAAAGTTGCTTTCAAAGGAACGACAGAAGCATCGCGCAACTGTTACAGAATTCGGGGACGAAGTGGAAAATTTCGCTGTACTTCTGCAGAATTCGGGTGCAGCACATGGTCATGCCGTTGGTCAGTGGGCCGAACCAGTTAAAGGTAGGTTAAGTAGTAGTCGAAGTAGAATAGAATGCTTCAGTGATGATGCAATGCTAGATCTTTTAACCGCAACCGCTACTAAAAAAATGCATCTTTTTAATTACAAAACGCTCTTACCCTTGCATGGTGCAGCACAGATTCTTTTACCATTAGCCAACAACAGCTCCGCCTCACTAGAGGTATGTTTCGTTGGTGAGCGTCCACACGAATGCAGCTGTCCTTCTTCCTCTTCAGCCTCTAATAGTGGACGCATTAGTCCAGAGGTAAAGTGCTTTGAAAGATGAACTCTTGAACAGGATGACGACGTCCGAGACGGAAGCATGACGGCAGCCCACGATGAAATAGTGATTCCCAGAAGAATTCATATGCGAGTCAGTGAGGATACTCAGATGAATTCGAATGAAAACGTCGACGGCGCTGGACAGAATCGCCCTATGAACGGCACCACACATCACGAGAATATGTATAGTGAAAACCTTGCCGAAATATGCTACTTAATTAAGGTGACACGCAGTGAAGAAACCGCAAACTGCAACGTTCTTATCACAATTGCGCGCAAGTGCTGGACGTCCTTTCCTATGCAGCGCAGCGCACGAATCTATGCTGGACATAGGCGCTTAGAAATAGAATCAGCTGCTTCATCGAGCTTAACAGATACTCTAAGCAAGATACAACAAGTGCCAGACAGATATGAGGAAGCGGTGAAGCCAATTGCATTTGTTCAGACAGACGAACATACTAGCGAGCAGGTGACCATTATACGAGTCGTACCAATCGTGTTGGATGAAAAGAGAGGAGAGGTTCAAAAGCAGCGAACAAATGCTTTCGAAAATGACCAGGAAACAAATCACCACTCAACTTTTCAGTTTCGCGATGTACCGATTGCCCACTCAAAAGCTGAGGTAACCGACGTAAATAAAGTCACCTCTGCTCTCTTTGATAAACCTGCACTTGGAACTTTGGCTGATTCGTTTGGAGTTGGAATTGCAAATGATTTCTATGGCTCAAGACCCAAGATTCCAAGTGGTCATGAGTACCAAGCGGAATATGGACGTGAAGATAAGTGTGAAAGCGGTGTGCGAGGTGGCATTGAGAGTGGCATCTGGCATGGTGACACAGAGCGGAGCGGGGCGCAAATCTCGACGAGCACGGTGAGCGAGAACACATCATCAGCAGGATCGACGACGAGCGCCTCTTTTGAACAGTTTGACACTTCGCACGATGATCGCAGCCGCTTAGTCGCAGTAAGCGATTTGCTAAATACATGCCGACAAGGCGATGATGTTTCAACCCACGAACAAATTTCACGCTCTTCAACCACCCACGCAGCACGTAGCACGTCATTAGAGTATCATTTGAGTCAGTCAGCGAAGTTGGAATCAACCGAAGAAAGACATCCCGTGTCAGATCATGTATTTAATGTACCGATTGGGAGAGAAGTCGCTGTCGAACGTACACGCAATAGAAGTAGAACGGATAGCGACAAGACATTAACTGAGGAACAGAATCCAAACGAAACACTGAGTATAAGAAAACGCGGCAGCAGCCATTCCCGAGCGGGGTGGATCACTGAACTGAGTGCGGCAAGAATTGCAATGATGCAAGCCGGTGTTGATCTCGAAACAGTTCTCTTATCAACTCCAGCAAGCAGGTTCGTGGAAAGTTCCATGCGACGAGAGCTCTATGATGCGAGGCAATACCTCAACGCTCATAAGAGTGTTTCTGAAAGCGACTTCACATCGGGCGATCTCAACTGGGAAGAAACAGGCTTCTATAGATCATTCGAGTATCACCACCACTGGTCTTCTGAGAGGGATATTCGCACGGTCGACATTGAAGAAAACCGTCCTCGTCCATTGAGGTCCAACTCTGCAGAAAGGCTCAAAAGGCTTGTAAGTACAAGCGACCGCATGGAAGACAACATATATGTCGAGCAGCCGCTTTCCGGCGTCTACCAGACCGATGTGACGAATTTCACTCATCAACAACATGATAGAGAAAAATTTCACAGACACCTAATTGTCGCAAAAGAGGAACAGAGTGATAGGAAGGAATGGTCTGACGAACGCATTATTCAGAAGGATCAAGGCGAACGTAGCTTGAGTACTATGAAAACTGAAGAGCATAGTTTCGGGATGGCTACAGAACGGCCGATTGAGATGAATCAGAGGACGGAAAGTTCTGATCTGAAGAATCTGCTGTATAGGATTGAACCTAAAATGCCCTCGATACCCTCATATTCAAATGTTGCGTCGCAAACGGAAAGCGCCTTCAAAAAACTTGGCTATATCACTACAATAGATACGGTTCTGCACCCTGACCAAAAAGCTGAAAAAGTGTCTGAAAGATCATACACAGACGAAACACGCACCTATAAACGCATGTCGACGGAAAGCCTGCTGGAAAGGACTTCAGCATCTATTAAAAAAGACAAATCAACAACGGCCGTTACCTTCATACCACCCAACACAGTACATACTTCAACTTCTGAAGGCTTGCATTTCCATACAAGCGTAAGCGGCCGCACCGAAACAGGAGATAAGGCCACACAGACAGTAATGCCACCGGAGTTTGCTGAAAGGAGTGGCATGGGCAGACAAGAGCATCATGCGGTTTCCATTGAAAGAATACGACCCATTTTATTATCAACGCGCTTTACTCAAACAGAGGATAAGCGTGAGAGCGTAGTGCAGCGTCCCTTTCAAGATATTCACTCCACACACAATATTGTTCAAAATTCAACCATAGAACAGATAACCACGAATGCACGTCAACAATCGAAAGAGTTCAGCCACACAAATACAATATTCGACACAAACACTCGCGCGACTAGTTTGAGAGATACAAACCTGACCGCAGAGTTAATTTCAGCTAGAGGTTCCGTATTGGAAACGATCGATTCTCCGCAATATGTTAAAAGAAAAGAGGAGTTCGCTGACGTTGATAAATTGCAAGCAATGAAACGCATCTCTCACGAAAGCAGAAAGCTCGGCATCGAGGAGCAGCGCTCAGAAAGCATCGCAACGAAAGTGAGCGCTGATGCTGCGGCATATGATATAATAATGCAGACAGCAGCTAAGGATAAGGCAAGAGGGGAATTTGTCGAATATGTGGACCGACGTTCATCCACTTCCGCTTCGTTCCAGCGAATGGAACGTGCCACTGAAAAAGAATTTACTTCGACAAATGTAGCGGATGCGGCCACTCTGCAAGCATCACTCAACGCTTCGGCGTCATCTTCTGAACAGGTCGTTGGACAGCTTAAAGTAGATAGACCACAGGAAGACAAAAATGTACTGAGAACTCTAAGAGAAGAGAACGTAGCTGTGGAAAGTCGTTCGGTTAGTGCAACCACGGAGAGTTCGGCAACCCTTGAAAAGGCATTCGATGTGCGCGCTGAGTTCATCGCAGCTGGCATGACCCTTGAAGGCAAGGAGCACATTCATGCATCAACGACGCACAAGGAGTTTGGAGATGAGAAGCAAGTACTTGACGCTAACTGGTCAACCGTCGTGAGGGAAGCGAATGCGGAGAAGTATTTGCCAATGACAATGACAGACAGACGAAGTTTCGAAACATCTGCAAGCGGTGAACAAACTACGACCTGTGAAACTATAAGTGAGAAGGTAGAAGAAAGGTTCTTTGCTGAAGAAGTGCGACCGTTGTGCGAGGAGTTTTCTACGGAAAGAGACTGGAAAGTCAGTTCTCAAGAAGTTGAAAATTTAATGAAGAAGCTTCCCGATGATGACTTCACAGAGAAGAGTGTCAGCGAAAAACAGCACGCTGAAATAAGGCAGCGTTTCTTGGAACAAGGTGAAGCCGAATGCACAACTGGTGGAACATTCACCAGACTGGAGAGAACACAGCAAGCAGCAGCCGCTGAAGAAAGAGTCGCACTTCAGAGGAAGTTAGCAATGTCGTTCGAGACCATGCCTGCACAAGAACAAACAACTATTGAACAGCTTCAGCTGGAGAAGGAGAGGCTACTGCAGTTTGAAACAGAGGCAAAAATTAGCGAGAAAAGTGCTGAAATTATCTTTTCTAGCATGCATGCAGCCATCGAATCTGACGTTACAGAAACTGTTAGTTTCAGTGGGAGACTGGAGAGGACGTCTGCTCAAGGATCTGTGCTTCCAGAAAGAAAAGTGGAAGAAGCGTCAATAATGACGGCTGAGTCAAGAATCGAAGAGCAAAATTACATTGGAGGGTGGGACACAGTCGTCCGTGAAATGTCCACGGAAAGCAATCTTATCGACGTTTTAGAACTCACCGAAACATTAACAACGAGCGCATCCGAAGAAAACACTGTGCAGATCTTGTCGGAAGTTCAGAAGCAGCCACATATTGACTTTGCAGTCGAAGTTCATCCCTTGCGCGAAAAATGCACCGACTCTCGTGGCTTCGAAATAAACGAGGAAAATCAGAAAGCTGCATTTGAAAGAACTCAAGCATCCGCAGCCTGTGAATATGTTGCAGGCGATCGTTGGTATCAGCGAGACGAGAGCACTGTCAACGAATTTGGCTCAGTGGATGCAGAAGCAATCGGTTTCTTCAGTCGGATTGCGCTAAGTAGGCACGATTTTGAGAAAGTGGAAGTTGTCAAGACGCTGGCGAGAGTTTGGCATGAATGTTTTGAAGCAGATGAAAGCAAAGAGGAAGAGTGTAACAATGATATTCACTTGACACTAGCTGGTAAGACTGCATTAGGGAGCTTATCGGTCAAGGATGCCAACAGAGCTTATACTTACCTATCAACCGAAGCGTCGAGAGTCGAAGTGATTGCATACAGCACAGAACTGAAAAGCCATACAGCAGAGTGGCCGGCTACGTTTACAATGTCGTCAAAAAGTCATGAAAGTGCAGTCAGCACGCTCCTGGAACCAGCAAGCATAGCGGGCAAGTTTTTGGACGCTGTGTACACAACCGTATTGAATGACGAAGAAGTTGAGATCAGCGTCGATGACACTTTCAAAGCGCATGCTGTATTATCGACAGAAGCCTCAAAATTAAATCAGGTGCAAACGGCTGGACGCTTGGTAATGAAGTCTTTGGAGCAGTCGGCAGTGTTTTCCGTCCCAATAACTCAATTCACTGCAGGTGAAAACAGATTCGGTATTTCCGAAGAGCGCTATGAAAAGCTGGTCGAGCGTGCTCAGGCAAAGTCGGAAGCCGAAAACGTTTTTAAAGACATTGCTCGTGGTGATAGTGTTTCTCGCTTGCTAACTGAAAGCGGTGAAGCAGAGGCGAACACAGGCGTTTTGTTAACGAGAAGAGCTGCATGCCGAAAGTCGGCAAGCGCTAGCCATGTGATTGATGTTAGTGCCACCTTAACGCAACATCTTGACACGCAGAGTGCCAAGGAAGCCTTCAACGACATTAGCTTGTACTTCTCTCTGCCTGCTTCAGAAACTGAGGTTCAAAATACCATCACTCTTACCACTGCTGAAAACGTTGTGTTGACGGCAGAATACGCAAAAGAAGAGATTACTGCCCGAAGTGTTGGCTTCACACGAGCGAAGGATGAACGCAGAGGAGCTGAAAGTGTTTTGAAAGTATCAAGTCGAGAGCATGCGAAAAAGCAGATGAAAGAATCGGCTAGCAATGCTTTTCAAATACTTTCTGAGTTGACAACGGTTTATAGAGATCTCGAGGCGGAGGCAGCGCTTCGACAAGCATTGAATGTGAAACGTGTGGTTACAATACTCGCTACAACAGAGGAGAACACACAGCTCAGTGAAGAGTGGTCAGCTCATGAAGCAACAATGGAGGCGGAGCATATTTTGCCAGAATTGGCGTTTAACACTTGTGAAGGCTGTTTTGCAATAGAGAGCGATTGGTTGAGAATAACACTCGAAAAATTCGCACAATCTGATGGTGCACTTAAATTACGCAAAGATGCAAGGCGCGCAGTGTTGAGCGCGAAAATGCGCGAGAGTGGTCAGGAGAAGCTGAACGCAATCATAAACCTCTGCAAGGTGTCAAATGTACGCCTTCTGCGCAGTGCGAGTGAATACGTTTGGGCTGATCGTTTAACCATTTCAGCTGAGCCTATTCGCCTAATATGTGAAGCAGCCGCGACTGATACTGCTACGATTGAAAACTGTTTGCAACGGCTGCCGTCGCAATACTCCGTCCAGTGTAAGCGAATTTCGGCTGTTACGACGCAGCCGATCAGTTTTGAATGTGAGCAAGCAGGTGACGAGAAGACCAAAATGTTAATCGACATCCGTGGGCAGCAAATCACATATGATGCGGCTGAGAAAGTCTGGCCATTGCCCAACCGTGGAGAACGTGTCGATTTGGAAACCGAGGAATACTTTGAAGATAAATGTGCCTTGTTTGCTCAGCTTAATTCGCGACAGGTCACTTTTGCGGATTGCGCACTCCATTTGGCCCTTTGCATGAATCACGAGCCTATTAAGTTTATTGCAAAAGCATCTCATGAGGAAGTTGTGACGTTCACAGATCACTGGCAAGTAGCACCACAGCTGAAACAACTAACCCATACTCTGCTTATTGGCAACCAAGGCGAAAATGTGATTGCAAAGGTGAACGAGCCACAGGAACACTTGCGAACTATCGTTGCGCAGTATTCACGAGAGGAACATTTGCTTTCTACCGAATGCCGCAATGTTGAGGCGCGTTTTGGTGGTGAGTACGTTCTGGTCACAAAAGCATCGCAAGAAGAATGCCGCAATATGAGTTTGGGCCTGTCAAGAAGGAGTCAAGTGGAAACGCTAAGAGCGCGACCGATTCAGAAATTGAGATTACTCTCCTCGTTGTGTCTGCATGCGTCGACTTCCGAGAGCACTTCGTTGGAGCTTGCATACTCCAAAGTTGCATCATTTGAGGAAACCGCAGCGCAGAAAACATGTCAGAGAACTACTGAGCCAATTAGTGGACGCTTCACTGAAAGTGCTGAAATAACACACGTGATCCACGCCCATTTTAGGACTAGAGAGTCGCACTTCTTGCTTCCGGTCATCATTAAACTGGCTAACTTTGGAGGCCGTCTTTCGTTGCATACTGATTATGCTGAAGAATCTATATTCAATGGCGAGTACTCTTTGCGAAAGGATGAGTGCTTCACGAAAACTAGTGGTGTACTGCAAGGCTCAAACAAGGCTGCTGATGTCATCCTGCAAACGGCTTGCGCTAAAGAGTCCTCAACAGTTTGTGCAGAAAGCTGGTCGAGGGATAACAAATACGAAGAAACGGCAGTAATCCGAAAACAGGCGAATACGGTCAGCCTTGTGCAGTGAATGTGAAAGAATCTATGGATATTAAGCAAAGCACATATCTGCAGTATTCAAAGGAGCCACAAGAACTGTCAGTTGAGAAAACTGTTGATGAAGCCCTTTTCGGAGGACGCTTCCACATAAACACAGATGCTTCAGAAGAACACGAGCAAAATGTCTGCCGTGAAGTTGAAGCAGATCGGCAATTTGTAATGCACACTGATAAACTCCTTGCCGAACGCGTTACAGTGAAGAGAGAACTGACAGTGAAAGCGACTTCACTGATAACTGCGGAAGTCAAACGATATCTCACTCGAGAAATGGGAGAGAGAGCCGTTGCGACTGTCGTACAAGACAAGAATCGTGACCGATGTCAGTACTCCGTAAAGGAAGCAGAAGAAGAGGAGCTCACTGCGAATGCCTATTATTCAAAGGATTCACAACAACTGATTTCAGGTCGGATCGTTCAGCTGGCTAGGGATGGCGGTTCATTCATGCTCTTTGCGAAGGCTAGCACCTATGAGGAGCACATTCTCGATATGTTGCTCGAGAAGGACCGCCTGCACGAGTCGTTTACTTCATACACAGTTATTATAGTAAACAGTGAATCACCTATACTACTGGAAACGAAACAGAGTGAAATTGAAATCAACAGTGTCAGTGAACACTTGCATCGTAGCGAACAGAAAGACGGTACGAGTACAGTGAGGAGGGCCGCAAACAGAGGAGAACCAGTGAGCCAACGGATGAAAGAAATGAGTGAATGTGAGGAAATCACTCACTGTCAATATAAGCGTGCCGCTTTCTCAGTTAATGTGGAGCATAAGAGGTGGGAAAACGCTACGGTGGTTCCCATTTATTTCATACAATGGCTTCAACCGATTACACCCTCGCAACTGCAGCCAACTTATGTTCAAGACGACGTTCAGTGGATGGTACACAAATCATTGTTACAATAGCGAATCGTTTGAAAGAGGCCACATTTAGTGCAATGTCGACAACAGAAGAACGTATAGAGCTCACTTGTAGCTTCAATAAGCAACCTTCCTTAACGACAGTTGCACAGATTCGCAAAACGCCCAACATAGAAGCAATACGGTGCAGTGTTGTGGAAAGCATGCAAGTCGATGAAATAATAAACATACAACTAGAAAGTATCGAAGAGAAGCAATCAAAAGTTGCAGTATTGGCTGACAAGCGATTCGGTGGTAGCATCGTCTTATCAACGGACTTTGCACAGGAGTGCGAGTGTAGTATGATGGAATCGTTAATCGCAAGCCCAAGCGAAGTGACCGCATTCGCTAGCATCACACTCAGCTTAGTAAACACTACGGAGCATCCGCTTTTAAGCACGGCATATTCGAGTGAACATGCCGCATCGTGCTCATTCCAACTAACTAAGACATCACAGATGCATCGGGCGGATGTAAAGCGACTCACACCAAATAAAGGCGAATGCATTGTTGTAAGCATGAATGAGTGCACGAGTGTGCAATCAAATACTCAACTAAACTACACGAAGAATGCGCACGTTGCTCATATTTCAGAGGTAATTGCCGAATCACGATACGGCGGTAGCATACGATTGGACACTTTCGCAAGCGAGGTCAAGGACCTGCAATGTGATATGACAATCATGGCGTCGCGCACTGCACTTATCTCGGCGGAAACGTGCGTTATCGAAAAAAATGCTGCATCACCGGTCTACTTGCATGCATCTGCTGCTAGAGACGAAACAGCAGCTACAATTGCCCAACTGCAAAAGTCGTCGGTGTTCTATGGCGCGTCGCAAATATTGGTTGCTTCACGCAGAGGCGAAAGACAAGAATTTCGACTCAAGGAGTCTATGGAAAGCGATGAGTATATCAGCGTGCAGATGAGGAGAGAAGAATTTGGAGAAGATGTCGAGATCACTTTAAATGAAGGCCGCTTCGGTGGCCGAATTCTGCTTGGAACAAGTCACGCGGAAGAATGCAGTGCTTCTGTCATTGAAAAATTAGCAAAAGAACAAGTTACTGCCGAAGTTTCTGCCATAATGAGAGCAGTAAATCGGGCCCAGCCGACAGTCGAAAGCTGTCGCGCTTCAGAGGAAACTGAGGTTGAAGCTATTTTCCGACTCGAATGCAGCAAGGCTAAAACAATCGAAGTTTCGGTCCTACGTAGCGCATCGAACAGAGCGTCACCAATTTGTCTACAAACTGGAGAAACCGTTGAATCGTTACTGACAATCAACGTATCAATGCAGAGACCGAGGGATGAGGAAACTGCAAGCTATATTAGCAGCGAGAAGCGCTACGGTGGTGGTGGGTGTCTTGCGTGTGCAGCTGCAAGTGAGCAGTACACTGAAGAAATAGTTTTACGGTTCCAAAAGAGTTCTGAGCTTGCACGATCATCACTTGTCGTCTGCACAGCCAACAAGACCATGGAGTTGCTGCAAACAAACGCATCGACCGAAACCATGATCGTCGTTCCAGTATCGATTTCGTCGAGATGTGAGCAGATGGCTTCAGCTTCTGCATATTGCGCACTAGCTTTATTCGGTGGTTGCGTCTCAGCGAAGTTCATGGCAGCCGAAGAGACGATCTTCAACGCGGACGTTTCATATGAGAAGCAACATAGCGAGGCTCAGTTCACGCTGTTGCGGCAAGTGATTCGGGAAGAGTCTCCAAAGCTACTAAGAACCGCAGCCAGTCAGACCCAACAAATTGAAGTGACCGGAACGGAAGTGCGACGTCGACTTACTGAAGTGCATGTAGAGAGCGCCATTGAGCGTGCCGCTAGGGAAATAACACCAGTTTCTTTACAAACAGATTACGCGAGGGAAACGATAATTCGCACTGATGAGGAGTTGAGCAGCCTGCAACATCGGCATGTCGCTGAGGTGTATTCCGAGCAATCAGTCGCCGTCATGGAGAGTGATCGAATCGTTTGCACGACACCCGTCAAAGTCGAACTGCGTCATGAAGAGGAGTCTCGCGAAGGACTCAAGGAAGAGAAGAGTGAAAAAAGGTGTGTTGCAATTTCACTTGTGATCCAGGCGTGGCCTCTGAAGATTCTTGGGCAGATTTGAAGATGATAACGCACAGCCTCGGCTGAAACTGCGAGGTTTATAAATTTTCTAAAATTATAGGCGATAGGAATGTTGGGGAAAGGGGAGGTTGGCTCACTACGAAATTCTTCAGGAGTGTTTTTTTCTTGCGAAAGTACAGAGTAGGTGATAATTCAGTCAAGTGAGTTTTTTGGAGGGAATGGGGTATCTGAAGTTGTTCTGAGTTTTCTTCGTCGTTTAATCAATGAAATCCCGTGGATTTTCTCATCGGGTTCTCTTTTGTTGTGCGGTGATCTCTTCAGGCGAAATCCGAGAAGTGCTACTCTTCATCATAAATTGTGCTTGCGAGGTTGGTTAAAGGCTGTTATACTGCAGTGTATGCTTTTACATGGAACCTTGCGGAAACCAAGACTACATGCTTTTGAGAAGCACCGATGAGAGACAACGGCTATGCAAATGGGAACATTCATTCGGAACTTTTTCTGAAGCACTTCTGTCAAGAATTTCATGCTCCTGGGAGGTTCAATCAGTCACACCATCATTTCACTCGCGATTATAGGATCCATAGCGTATTCTGTCACCAGAGCTTGGAAATATACTTGTGAATAAGGAGCTGTGTTAAATTAATTTTGCATAAGGTTGTAACATTTTCAGAGTTAGTTTTGCTGCTGAAGTCACCGAGAAAACACTTTCCATGGATATGAGCATGACGATCGAGAGAAGAGAAGCACCCTCCATAATCAAGAAGCCGATGAAACGAGAGTCGAGGGGTAGAAGAAGCGCTTTAAAACAGAACGAGGCACCCAACTTGTAAGTCTATGAATAAACTGATCATTGTTTGATATTTCGCAGCGAAATTAGATCAAAGCAAACCTATCATCATCGTTTTGCGAACTAAACATTAGGTCTGTAGCCACTGATCTAGAGGAAATTTTTTCTAATGGATTATTATTCGCAAAGTAAAAGCACTTCCTCAGATGGGAGAGGGTGTGATTGCAGTCGGGATGTGATTCGTGTAGCTTTCTGCTTAACTCACACCACAATTCCTACATTGTGGATTAAAAAAGATGAGCTGAACATCACCAGCGTTTAGTTCTATTTTTTTTTTCTACCAGCAAAAACGTTGATGCGGCACAAGAACACCTGAAATCCAACAAATAACGCATTTTTATATAAGTATTCAGTTTTTTTCGCTGGTGAATTGAATATAGCTGAATCGTCCTAACAAATGCGCCATCGTATGAGACGGATGCCATGCGAATATCGTTTACTCGTTTTCTTTACCTCATGTTATCAACTACAGGGATTGCGTTACTCTTTCTCCATTCCAGTGCTGGTAATAAAATAATGATCCTTCCATTCTTAGCAAACCTGCTTTTCTCTGACCGTTGTAACTTACATGACATTTTATGAGGTCATAAAAGTTGTGTTTATACCTTGCTCGTAGGATTTCAAATTGAAGGATTAGAGGGTGGTGGAAACATGATCTCCATTTAGGGTATCCCAAGAAATGCAATGTTGAGATGAAAGTTTTGTTCATTTCAGCGTACCAATGCGTCGAAATAGCCTCCTCATGGCATTGGCTATGGGGAGCCCGCACAACATTCCTCACTTCAGAACTCTCGAGGATGTTATCAAAGGCATCAAACGAGTATGGCTTGATTGTTGGTTATAGTAGACACTAAATACCCCTTTGAATGACTCTAAGGAAAATGTGCACACATTTTCGAGCATCGTTATCTTCTCCTACCTTCTCTTGCTCTTCGCATTCCCAGTCCTCTCCCCGCCCCTTCCTCGTCTCATAGAGAGAATTATCGTAAAGGCTGATTTCTTCTATGGATTTGCTGCTGCTGCTTTACACCAAGAAACTGCCAGAAGTGAAATTAACCTCTTTCCACTAAACTTTGCTGCAGTGTGTCCAGAAATCCTCTCAAAAATTTCTGTTGAAGTCTCGCAATTTTTTTTTTGCGGATTGTTCGATTTTGCAAAGAACTGGCTTCTCAAAGAAGTTTGCGAAAAGTGATTTATCCCTATGTAACAATTCATTGAGTAGTTATGCCTCTTTTTCAAGAGAGTAGAAAAACGCTATTTCTAAACTTGATCCGTAAAAATTTACGAAAGTGGTTTTTTATGGGGTTTAAATTATGACTTCCGCTGTAACTGACTCTTTGCATGCTGCTCGTTTTGTAAACCCTTGTTTTCAAGAAGAATAACGCGGTCATTTTCGTTTTTCCACAGTGGCGTAATTGAACATTCCGAGTGAAATTTTTGGATACCAAAAATTTTTTCGGATCGTCAATAATTCGTTCGGGGTCTGCAGTGCGAGGCGTGCCGAGCATTTAGCACAATTAAGCAACCTGCAGAAAAGATTTCCTTCTCAGACGTGCAGGTTAATAAATTTTGCGAAGATTTTCCGCAGCCGTCCGAAAGACCAAGCTTTAGCTAAAATTTCTCGCACGACCTTCACATTCAGCCTATTTGATTGCATAGAGTGAACACAGTTTGGTTCCCATGATAGAGTAGTTTGAAATTTATTGTGCTAAACAAATCATCGAACCCTAACTTCTTGAAGCCAGCTGATAAATGGTGAATGCAACTCTTTACAGGCAGGTTTGGAGTATTCCAACCTCATATTTGGAATCGACTACACGAGATCTAATTATTACCAAGGTGAGAAGACCTTCGATGGAAGGAATCTGCACGATCTGAGCCCAGAAGAGATGAACCCCTATCAGCAGGTTTCGTAAATCTCAGTTTCTTTTACAGCAGACGTACTGTATTTAGAGTTCTTTTTTATAAATTTTAAACATTGCATCTGTTCTTATAAAATCCCTGAGGCAGCCAGTGGAAATGAACAGAATCGGACGGCTCACTTCTTTTTATCATCATTCACCTCATCAGCATTCGCTAACTACTTGAAGGTCCTTCGTCGACGAGATGCGAAAAACTTTCTAATGTGGAAAGCAAGTTTCATTTGGTCCTCAGAAAATGTCGGAACTATGCATTTGTAAATTATGTACTTCGGGATGATGTTTGCAGATTAACGACTATCAGTTATATCAAATCTTCACAACGTTGCATCAAACTTGCGTCAAAATCATTTAAGCTTCACAAGGTAGCTCTGCAGTAAATGACATGACAACTGGGTCTCTCGTCCGTGCAAATGCAGTCAATTAAACACGTTAGACTTATTATCGCACCATTAGGCTGAAACTGCATTATAGTGCTATGCTTTAATTTTAAACGCTTTAACACTTGTCGTTGTCATGTCGAATGCCAGATTGCTGGAGTTGCAACTGTCTACTCCATAACTGTTGCGAATATGCGCGACAGACATCGCAGACGGCTGAACTGATGGCTATACTGATGCGAATATGACGAACGCAGAGGTATCGACAGGCGGCTGTATTCACTAGTTTTTACGTCACGTTGTATCTACTAGAAACCCCTTACCCTACGCTTCACATTCTCGAATTACCTGACGCATCGTTGCAGGTAATTGAAATTGTTGGCAAAACGTTATCTTCATTTGATGCCGACGGCGTTATTCCGGCATATGGATTCGGCGACGAGGAAACTACCGATCAGTCAATTTTTAATTTGTACGATAAGGATGATCTTGACGCAGAGTGCAACGGCTTCGAAGGTACTTTCTTTGTCCCGAAATTTTTTTCAGCCACTGGGATCCCATCATCAATAGCTTGAAGAATAATTTTTCTACTTTGCAGAGGTCCTGAGGATATACAACGAGAAAACACCTTTCATCAACATGTCAGGGCCAACGAACTTCGTTCCTCTGATAGAGAAGGTATGTCGACCTTTGCAACAAATTCAAAATGCTGCTTGCTTTTTGAAGTGCTTTTTGCCAAAGTTTTCCATATGTGCTCACATTAAAGTATGCACGAGAGCTCTTATACACAGAGGTCTCCGCAGTGCCTGAGGCTACATTACGAGGCGATTTTACTTCTATGCTTGCCTCTTCGGATCTGCGAGTGAGCGACCATCGTCATGAGGAGGGGTAATTTCTTTGCGTTCCTGTTTTGCTTCTTTACCTTCAGTTTGCGTCTGAAGGACTTGCAAATTCCTGCTCTTCTGAGGCGCGGTCAGATGCTGTGTTATCTGACAACAAGGTGAGATGCCTAAATAAAAGCGGGAATAGAAAGGGCGGAGGCAGTAACAGGACAGAAAGGAGGAACATCACTTCGATGGGTCCTCGTCATCACTAATGCTTCCTCCACGCCAGCAAGCATCGAGCACTACTCAAGCCTGAACCACTTCGCGGTTCCACTGCGTACCGCTACGATTGGAAACAACCTTACAACCTTCCCATGACAACAGATCTCGCAAAATAGGGCTAGAAGCACATTAATCTGTAAGCAAACATTCTGTCCTTTTATATGCACCGACCCTTGCCTCAAGGCATTTGTGGGCATCTTGCTTTCTCCTATGATCATCACTTCTCTGATCTGCGTGGAAGCAGTTGGTCTTCAAGTTATTGAACACCCCTCACCACTTCACCTCATTGCTAGCACATCCTCCGGCGAAAATATTAGTTGAATAGCGCATTACAGTTTACTGCGTCCGTTTCTGCGCGATTTCAGCGAAGACCTCTCAGGAGGCCTCTTCCGCAGGCGACTTTTTTTAGCTCGCGGTCGATCATTTAAATCATCGCCTCTATGAGAACGTCAGCAGGAGTGGTCAAAAATACAGGCTAGAAGCAGTATTCGCTGTGGATATATACCTGCACCTGTACACACGAGCAGTGATGCTTTTCATCGTAATTTCTCAAAACATATTACAATATTTTCAGTGAGCGACTTCA
This sequence comes from Ascaris suum, assembly GCA_013433145.1. Classification (NCBI taxonomy): domain Eukaryota; kingdom Metazoa; phylum Nematoda; class Chromadorea; order Rhabditida; family Ascarididae; genus Ascaris; species Ascaris suum. The sequence goes on from CM024187.1 coordinate 4,799,760, forward strand.
CTGCGCTTACGCTCCACGGTATATTTTCTTGCCTCAAAGCATGCCATGTTATCCTGTAGCTGGCTTCCATTAAGATATATCGATATTATACCACACTTTTGCGCTATTAAAGTAGCCATATTTTATTAACTGCAAGGAAATGAGTTTTGTTGCAGCATATAAGTGCTTACAACAGCTATAGCAGCTGGAAAGTAGACTAGGCTAATCGCTTATAAACTGTGAGACGTAATAGTAGAATTGAACAACAACTATTTTATAGCAAGGTGAAGGATCAATAATGTAGCCCAGAGCCAAGCGCATGACTAGCCCTTCCGCCACCCCAAGTATTCCAGCAGTGCGCTGAAGAACGTGGCTAGGCTGCTCCTGAAAAAAAAAAAAAAAAAAAAAAAAAAAAAACGTCAAAAACGCAACGCAAGAGCTCGAAGGAGGAATCAAGTGAGCGGACAAAACGTAAGCGGTAATGACCACCGCTTCGGGCACTTGAGGGAGAAAGTCCGCCCTCCCCCCTCCCTCTCCCCAAGTGCAAGTATTTTTGAAAAGAGATTTATCCTTTCCCTAAGTGGAAGTATGCATTATCGCTCAAGAATGATAACAAATACGCACTTTGCTGACGAGTGATACGCTTGTACAAGTGCAGAAAACGGCTTTAGATCAAGGCGCCACCTCTGCGAGAGGCAGCTTAATCGACGCAAGCTAATTTTGTCAGCTAGGGTGTCTACACGTTTTGTTAATGAAGGTTAATTTGAAATATCCCATTTCAAAGATTCTCCGTCGTATGCAGCTGTTTAGTACACTGAACTTTTGCATATGCCTCGTCAATCTTCTGTTGTTTCTAAAGGATGCAACAGCGAAGTCGGGGCAACGGTTCGTGAATTTTTCATCACATTCTCAGACAAATAGAAGCACCTGCGTATTTCAGCTATTGTTTGAGCCAGCTTTTGAAACATAAAGTATCTTTTTACACCAGATTCCATGGTGTACTTATATCGTAACGTAATATTTTTTTCACCTTGAAATATACTTTTGATGCATTTCTTTCCCGAAAGTCATGCTACACTGTATGGTACTATAAGGTGCTATACCGTACTATACTTTACTGTATTATATTGTGCACTATGACATACTATCCTGTAATGTGTGCTATGCTATGCTATGCTGTACATCGTGGCGTGTTGTATCACACTATGCCATATAATTTTATGCTATACTGTCCTATTCTATTTTACACTGTACCAGAGTATGCCACGCCATGCTACGCGCTACTCTTCATGAATGTATGGTTTAATTTAAGCAGTTAGCGGTAAATTTACACGAACCGACTTCAGTATTAAAAGCTGGTTCTTCTGCCTTGCTCACCTGTAGAGCCTTGTTTTTCAGTTTTCTGTGTTTTCAGACTCAAACTTTGCCCCCAAAGAAGGCAGCATTGCTCTGTTCCTTAAACATTTCATTTCCGTTCTGTGGATTATTTAAATTGATATTTGAGAGGAAATCTTCTGGGGCCATCTTGAATGAGATCACATAAATGTGTGAGAATATCGAGGTAAATGAACTCTATAAGCCTTGCCCTATGCTTATGCTGAAGTAAAATTTTTGCTTGAAATTTAAACCATCTGAAATGCTGTTATTTCAGGCAGTACAAATAGTGCGCACCAAGCAATCTTATCATATATTAGTCATCGTTGCCGATGGTCAGGTGACTAACGAAAAGATCAACCAGAAAGCTATCGCTGCTGCCTCTCATTACCCGCTATCAATAATCATGTAAGTAAAATAATTCTGCTAACTCAAAATAAGCTCTTCAAATAGCTCAGAGGAATTGCGAACATGATGCTTAGTTTCTGTGCAGTGATTCACTGAAATGATGGTGAACTTTCAGCGGCCACCAACATCAATGGTATCTGTCATTTCGTCGGGAAAGTAGGATAAGCGCGAAGGTGATGGAGGCATGAGAGTAGGTAATATTTCCTTACATTGACTGTGTTGACCATGCACGATCCGTAGCAGAGGCCGAGCCTAGGAATGGACAAGTCACGTTCCGAATGGATCCCCAAGATTACCAGTTTAGGTTTTTCATCATACATAGTAACAGAAATCTGTACATGTTCAAGTCGAAAGAAGCGCTTCTATTAAAGAAGCTCAACCATAGTTTACAAACAGAAATATCGTCAACTTGCTGCAGGGTCGGCGTAGGTGATGGACCATGGAATATGATGACTCGATTCGATGAAACACTACCAAAACGAATGTTCGACAATTTCCATTTCGTCGATTTCCACAAGGTAGCATGAATTAGCATTGAAAAGTGCTCCAGCACAGAACGTCTCACAAGAAGCATGTGACAAGAACTTGAGGATAGGTTTTAGTTCCAATAGTCGGAATTTTCGTATGCCAACGACCATTTCCGAAGAGAAGCCCTTATCTGATGTAGAGCAAGCACCGCACCCCGCAAGCCACCCATCAGGTCAACAGGCAATGGTAGTTATTTGCAGTATTCATTTGGACGCACATGGTATGCACTCAGAAAATGCACCATGCATTAGAAAAACGCGACAGTCGACAGTTTTAGTTGTTCACTTTTGGGAACCGATCGCTCGCGTTCAGTATCAGATTCTTCTCATGGGCTCAGACGTAATGGAAGGGTAGCTGTAGACGACGCGCGTTGCTCGAGCACTGCTGCTGCGATTTAAACTTCTTTTGTAAGTCAATTCTATATCTAGGTGATGTACAACGCACCGAATCAAGAGGCTTCGTTTGCCTTGAACGCACTCATGGAGATCCCTGACCAATACAAAGCTATCAAAGAACTTGGACTGCTCAAACACAGTCGTCGTGGTTGACGCGTATTGGGCTACAGCTTCAAACCGTTCTTGCTTCTCGCGAAAATAGCAGATGAAGTAACTGTTCGACATCACTTGCACGTGTTAATTAAAAGTGAACGTACGCATTTGTGTCACAAAACCGACCTTCACTAGGAAAATCGATGCAGGTTAAGGCCAACGGTGGCGCAACGAAATTTCAAAACAGCATTAGCCAAGTGGAGTTTAATACATCTGTTTTGATATGATTTTTAAAGGGTCACCCACTTGACTGGGAGTTAATTTCAACTGAAAATTGCCATGAGTCGTGATACTGGCGACGCCAGTGGGGCTGGGAGAAAAATGTTCCCCATTATACGAAACCGATAGAGGATTCGAAAACTTCGATTTCCACTTTTGTTCATTTTTGCTTCCTTGATCCAAAAGTTATTAGCGCCAAGCTAATTACTGAGAAAGGGTAAACTAATGCCTGTCTTTGTCTTCATTTCTGAGTTAACATCACAACGTTTTGTTTCACTTCCTCAGTCGTTTTGGTAAATCATCCATATTTGAGAGCGTATTCATGAACGCGAACCTTGTGATAGACGTGTACAAAGCATTATGTGTAAAACGAATTGGTGAGATGCGCTGCTGACCATTGTTTAATGTGTTTCTCTATGTTTGTTTGCTGTTGTCTGGATTGTTTTCGAGCGCTTTCGCGTGGATCAAGGCGGGGTGCTAGCTTTTGTTCTTCTTTTCCGCTCCTTTCTCTCGTCTGCTCTGCGTCGTATTGATATCGCGCTCTCGGACTTTCCGCTCAATTTAAACGAATACCGTGGGGCTCTTGTTGTAGATAGATATCCATCAGAAGCCTTGCGTACTCACGAAATCATTTACTCGCCTGTTTGTTGCGTACCGACAACCTGCGTTCGAGTTGAAACTATTCATATCTAGGGTCTTCTTCGGCTTGAAAATGAACGGGTCGACTTCGTAAGCATTTCTAGCCAATTTTCGAGTCCTAAGAAAGCAATTCGATCGGAAAATTGCCCCTAAAAATGAGCACTCTGGCAAATAAATCCAACTTCGTTTTTCTCGAATACCAGCTACGAGCCTGTGTGAGCAACGTTCATGTATAGGCAGCACCAACGGTCAAAGAAAAAGAAGGAAAAAAACAACAGCCGGATGCTCCCACCTGTTATTTTGTATACTTCTTGTGGCACATCACTAATACAGCGATGTGCCCCCTTTTTAACGGGCGACCGACATGACCCTACAAAACTAGCGTCTGATTTGGGTCAACCTCTAAATGCTTCTGTAACCAAATGGCTGCAAACTCTGTGAAGAAATAGAAAAAAAATAAGATAGTGCTATCAAAACTCGTCTAAATTCTATTACTAAGAAAATAAAGAACAACTACATTTTGCCACCGCTCCTGCTCAGAATTCAACACTTGTGGCTACCGCTTTCCTCGTAATCACTCATATACAAACAAGCGTCGCAGCATGCACCGTCGTAGCACTCTCTCTCTCCCTCCCTTTCTCAGGTTCCTCCTCTAAATCCGTTGCTTTAGGATGCTTCGCTGCCTTCCTACTTCATAGCTCGAGTCTATGTATAGCCCCGTCCGAAAAAGCTCTTAAAGGACCAATGAATGGATCACTCAAGCGGAGTGATACCAACCTTTTGTCCTTTGCAGTAAAATTTTTGATTTCTCAACAGTGGATTAATTTTGCAGGAGAAGACCCAGAATCTTACTCTCGAATTTTTTCAACGCGTTACCATTTCTGTTATTTCTCTTAATTCTGCTACTTTTGTTTCTCTCTCGTTTTCATTTTTTAAGGCGTGTCATAAACGTTTAAGCGAATATCTCTGAGTTAAACAAATTTTGCGACTTTTATTGTACATTCATTTCTCGAAGTTTCCCTTTAAGAGGTCGGAAGAAACGATTTACAATGCAGCCAACATCCAAAAATTCCCCTTCTGATGCAAATCTTTTCGAATCGTGAGAACGATGACAGACAGAGATAGCGCTTTTTTAAATCAATAACCACAAAGCGAAAGCATTTGCTTTTGTTTCACATAGAGGCATTATGCAACTATTTCGCTTTTCGTTTTTGCAGCTTTCAAGAGTGACTTCACGTACCGCCCTTATAAAAACGTATATGCCGAAGCTAAATCACAGTACCTGACGTGCCAACCTCATTTCCATAACAATCATTTTAACAAGGAGTACCATGTACCGGTCACCATTGAAGGTTTTAAGTGTAATTCATTCGCAGATGCCTTCATCATCAGTTTTATAGCGTGCAGTTACTCCCCTCAAACAATTCATCGCAGTGTTGCAAAGAGGATTAATTAAATTACTAAAACGAGTGAAATAACAACTTCAACACCAAGACGAACAAAACGCCAATCAGAATATAATTATACGGCTGGAAACATAAAGGTCTGAGAAGGGGAAGGGAATGGCCACAGTGGTAATATGCTGAAACTCCATAATCATGACGAGTTTCGAGAATCCGAGTTCAGAATGGGCGAAAATGAAAATTCCCCGCAACAATTTGGTACCGCAACGCTTACCCTTCTTCCAGGTTTCTTTGCCTTCAACGTCTCAATGTTCGCATGAACCGTGCTTCTGAGTTTTTCAAAACAATCTTGTCTCAATCATTCCTACTGCGGCCAGAGGAAACATGTGGAAAAGAAAGATAGATCAGACAGGAAAATGGCAACGGATACGAGACGCTCCGGCTAGCAGGCATGAGCCAAAGCGATTTCACTAACTCCCAGCAAAACTTAAATCTAGTAAAAGAATCTAATCGATGCCGAAAGCAAAAAAATAACAAATATTCCTGCAAGATCAAAACCATGTAATAAATAAATTCAAGTTTTTGTTCAGCAGTGGAAGCGTCAATAAAAAAGAGGCAAATCAGCAAGAATCCTTTTATACGATTCGGACAACAGATTCGTTCATCAGAGTGTGCGAAGATCAAGCTCGAAATCGCTTCAGTTTCGCCGACAAAAATAGCTCCAGTTTCATCAACACAAACAGTGCTATGCGCTATCAAATCGAGACGAAACTTCGCTGAACAAACAGCACATATGGCAAGAGCCTCGCTATAGCCGCGTCGTCTCCGCGCTACGGTAAATCTCAGTCATAAAGAGTTATTGTCCATCGAATCGCCTATACTGTCCACATGCCGTAATTTATGCTGAATTGAAACACTACCCGTATGTGCTCCACTATTAACGAGGGTCATACTGTTAGCCGCCGCGTGAGTATCGGATGCAAGCTTTCCACTTTGACCAGGACTGCGTTCGGGAGAGTCCATTGCAGTGCTTACTTCAGCGAACCGCTTCCCGCTATGAGTTACTCCTGATAAAGGACTATTTTCATAGGACTCTTTGCCAAGGCATGCTTCCACGTTGCGCTTCCCACTCCGAATAAAGCTCAAAGTAGTGCCGTGTTCTTCGGAGTCCAGCTCAGTGGTGGCTTCCGCTAACCGATCGATTATCGCGTCCGTCTGACGTGCTTCTTCACTTATCCGATCCAGCTCAATATCGGAAGTATTTTCCGTTGGCTGAACCTTTAAGAAATATCGATAGCAATTATTATTACTGTAACTGTAAATTCACCCCCCAATCGATGCAGATCCCAGGCAAGCAAAAGTCGCACTGCTCAGAACATAACAGCAGATTTTCAGTAAACTTCTCAGGTCGATCATCTTGTGAAGAAATGTCCACAGTTTTTTACGCATGCGGTAATTTTGATCGCCTTGCGATAAAAAGCATTAACTGAGATTACCTCAACGTCTCATTTCGGCGAACAACATTTGCTATGCAAGAGTGCCTCATATCAAGAGAGCAGTAAAGATCGTTAACGACATCGTCCATGCTAAAGTAAGCAGTGATGTTTTTCGAGACAACTTTATGAGGGCACCCTCCAAAACTAACGACGACCCACAAAAAAAAATCGATGCGTGCTAATGGGCTGCAGTCCGCTTAAGAAAGCGCTGCAATACTAATGAATATGGTTCGATAATCACAGAAAATATTGATGGCACGGCACCACCTAAAGCATTAGAGTAAAGATGGTGCCGTGATTGCCTCGTTTGGAATGCAACTTTTGGCAATGTACTTTTCTGCATTTGCGATCCGTCAAGAATAAATACAACGTATGGAGATTATGACATTTCCGGTGCCCCTCGTCCTTCCCGAAATAACCATCCCTAGTCTTCCCCCTTATACATGGTATTATGTCACTATAGATAATTTTTCAGATTCATTATTTGCTTGGTTCCTAACCGAATATTAATTCAAAACAACCAGTTCTATTCTAAGGTCGACCGTTTAAAAAATTTTCACTTCCGGGAAATAGCACCTTAAATTCTATTTCTATAAATAATAGCGAAAACCGAGAATGCGGATGGATGAGGAAAGTGACGTGAGTGAACCTTGAAACCGAAGCAAAAACGATCCAAACCCTGCACAACCGCTCTTAAACATAAACTTTTAGTGATTAAAATGAAATTATTAAAAAAGAGATTAAAATGGTTTTAAGACAGTCTCGCAACATCAGAATCATTTACTAACTCTATAAGGAAATGCTCTTGCAATAAACGATACAACTTCATTAAAATGCAGAAAAGCAAATACTACTCCTACTGCCTTCTTTCATTAAAATGGGAAAGGAACACACGACCCGCAAAAGCTGCATCCCGAAACTGCATCCGGAACCGGACGTTCGAAATTAGAAAGGAAAAAGAGGGCGGCGTGGCGAGCTTCTCTACGTATGCGTTTAAAAAATAACAACAACCCTGGCATCCCCACTCTCCCATGTAACATCCTCAACTTTATCTGCTGCATCAAATGATTAGTGGATTATACAACTTTGAACGATAAAAATAAAGCGGAAAAAACAAATAAACGACATACTGTTCTCTTTCGATGATGACCAAACGCTCCACTCGTCTTCCTCTGATCGATTTTCATTACTATTTTCTTACGAAGCCCCTCAACACCTGAAAATGCTAATGATATTTTCATACGAACATGAAATGTTTATATATATATATATATATATATATATATATATATATATATATATATATATATTATATATATATATTATTTCAAAAAATTGTTTTCAAAAACTCCATAAAACGGGAAATGGAGTTTTTGAAAACAATTATCGAAGTAGATTGAAATATTCTTAGAATTGGCTGCTTTGCGGTGAACTCTGATCGGGAAACAGCAAAACGAGCTCAGTCGTCCCAGCTCATTTTACGCCGAACAATAATGCCCACTCATCTAACATGAAAATGTCGAAAACTGCTAATATGCTATTGTTTAAAGCCTAAAACCTCATCAACCAATATATATATATATATATATATATATATATATATATATATATATATTATATATATATATATATATATATATATATATATATATATATATATATATATATATATATATATATGCCACTCACACACAATTTTAAAAACTTGGGAGGAAAAATCAATGACTACTTTGTGTATCAAGCTTCCTTCAATACCGGAACATATAGCACCGCATGCCGGTAATGAGAACGTGTTCAGAGAACACAAATGCTGTCTGATTGCGCACGACTTTAAACGCTTTACACTGCAGTTCCATCTACGCATCGCATAAGCTATCACAAGTGTGTGAATTGGGAGTTCAATTCTTGACTGCTGCAATGCAACCTCATTACATGCTGCAGATTGAGTAAAGTATATCTTACTGCGTTAGAGCTCAAAGATACACGCATAAGAAAAGGAGGATACCGTCAACGAACGAAGAAGACTCTTTCCTGTGCGTCGAATCATCCAACTCGCTGAGCACCGATATATCCTCAGGCATCTTCTTCACACGTAGAGAAGCATTCGTTACCATCTCACTGCGCCTACGCTTGCCATCTCCCATGTAGCCGAAATTCGACCTTTTGATTGTTATCGACTCGTCTCCTTTCACAAGCACGCTTTCCAGCAGGGAATTACGGACACTATTTGTTACCTGTAAGCGTTCAAACCTACCGATGGCCACAAGCAAAAAACCACCTTCCGAAAGAAAAGTACTTTTCAATCACTCATACAGCACGATCTCACTAGAAGTCTGCCATCATAAGAATTCCCTAACGCTTAGCTTTTTCACTAGTTCAAAAAATCAGAAATTTGCACCATCTTTTCTGAAACTACAGAAAATAAAATCCAGGTCAAATTTCTGGCTTCAGCATTCTCCAACAGTGAATATCGACGAAAAACTACACAATTAAATGCCAAAAACAATAACTCTGGATAAGGATATTGCATTAAGCAGTGCTCAATAAAGTATGCACGTCAAACACCACCAAACATTTCCACCACAACAACGACATAAATGCACAAAAAGTGGCAAATGATCAAAGGTTACTGTGCGCTTTCGATGGAGGAGTACGCATTTATTTTTTGCAGAGAAAAAAATTGAAAAACGAGGGACCTCAAAGTTTATATGCTATCACCTACGTCACGCACACTTCGGTATGACAGAAGCGATTGAATGGAAGATAACAATGCCTCACAAGAATAACATCAGCATAGAGTTCGTACGTAGCCCTCTGGTGCACAGAGTCAATTGCGCGGATGGCCAGATCGGCAGCACCGTTGAACAACGCAAAATAAACTCCATTTAATGCCTCCAGCAGATACTGTGACGACAAGCGTATCCTCGGTTTCCTGAAAGAAATGCGCTCTCTTGCACTCTCGTAGTCATGAAGCAATCACAGCTGCAAACGAAACCTGTTAGGCGAAACTCTTAACAAACACTTTGAAGTGCGCTCATAAGTTCAACCTCAAGACCATATGGATCTTAATAAGCATGACTGCTTAGCTTTCAGCTATTTCACATAATATGAGTCAGTTTTACATGTACTTTATCGATAACGCATTATCTACGCACAAAACTATTTAAGCCGCTCTGAACAGTTTTCGGAATTCAAGTATCACTGGCAAGTAGCGTGTACCTGTCGCTATCATAAGCTTCTCAATTGTAAACATATCCGCTACAACTCGGTGTAAATACACCTAAATACGTTATAATCTTCAACAGGTGATAACCACCATCCTTCTATGTTCACGTTGTTGCGGGGATGAAATTCTATCCTTCTTGAATTCCGATTGAAACGATCGTCAGAATATTTTCTCCCAGAAGAACGTTATCTCTGTAAAAACATTTGTATTTGTGCGATGCTCCAACCTGTCATGGAAAAGCTATCTTATTATCAGGCGCACATTACTGCGCCAAATAACTGAAAGCTTACTTTGAAAAGTCGTCGAGGACCTCGGAAGACACGTCCATACCAAAAAATCGCGACCGAAAATCACTTTCAGGGAAAGAGAAGCCACTCTGGCACAACGCCAACGTACTAAGGCACAAACTTCGGCAGATTACGTCTTGAGCCAGCTTATACAGACAACCGTTCACCTGAATCCATATAGGTATTAGTGAACCTATAAATCTGAAAAGAACACTAGCGTCGTTAGATAAGCACTTTCCCAAAAAGCCGGTCTAATATACTGCAGATTCCAAAAGAACCAAAAAAAGCTGATACTCTTTATGTAGCGCTTTTTCGCTGCAAAATTCGTATATCCGCAAATCACGTGATTAAACAAATCCGATCCTGTGCATATATGTGTCATTTCCTAGTCTTGTTGTTTAATTTAGTGAATTTCTTTCCGACACATCCCTTCCAGCAGTAAACTGCACTTCGATCTTTGGAAGTACTTGGCGAAAATTCGTCATTTTTGTGACTCAGAGCAAAGTCTACGATTCTTTCACCTCGGAAGTGCAAAGTCTTTCATTTTCAACAAAGAAAAACAACTGGGCAAACGTCGGAACACCGAATTTGGAAGCCTATAATAGAAGTGAATGATATGTAAACTAAAAGACTGTGCATATATACAAGCGAGTACGAACACATATGTATATATGTATATATACATATGCATATGTACCTGCAAATATACGTTTATTATGCATACGCACATGTAGATATATATTTATGGAACATATGTTCTATGCATATAGTTGCAAGTGTACAATACATGTAAATATATTTCAAAATGTGTGGCACTACACAGACAAAGAACAAATCAGAAGTTGAATGCACAATAAATAACCGATTTAAGCAGTCGTGTCAGAACTATGTGCCTGTTCTCGGGCGTAAGGTGATCAATTGAGTCATATGGGCCTATCCTCACTGTCATCTGCAATCAGGTTAAGTTCCGAAGCGAACAACGAGAAAAAAGAACATGTGCAACATGATGGAAGCTCGCTGAACAAACTGTTTAAGGTAAACTGCTCAACTTCTTCAATGTTTAACCACATCAGACAAGACAACTACCAAAGTCATCTACCATAAGAAAGAGAGAAGAGGCTGCCGAAGTGAAATTAAAATTTTAGATCGACTTTGTGCGATGACGTCCTGGGGTTGAAATGACGAATTGAGCTATAAGGCGAATAGTCATTCCTATTCTCAATCTCTACTTAGGACTCTCAAGTATAAACGCTTCCTCAATAAACTATAAACTTATGTCAAATGGCTGTAACAATCTTATGAGTCTATCTGTCATGCAAATACGAAGGCAACCTCATACTCCAAATAAGCGAAGAAAGCAAACCGGGAGGCTGAAACCCGTTTAAGTGTGGGAGGCGGAGAGAGGAAAGGGGAGGAGGGTTGCAGAGCAATGATTTAGCACGCGACCATAGCTATCGCGAGAAGAGTCGATATAAAATGCATCAAATTCCAACTTATGGAAAAACCCTTACAAAAGAGGCGGTCACCTGGCAAAACAATGGCTCTAAAAAGCTTTCCAATTCATTCCAGAAAAACTCGGAGAGGAGAGTTTCAGTTACGTTTTAAGGAGAATAAAGCCTTTCACCGTTTCTATATGAAAAGAGAGGAAAAAAGTAAAAAATTGTTGCGCGCTCACAGTGATTGGTTTAAAATAAAAGTTGTACTAACGAAACCATTAAAAACTAACAGCGTTTATCATCCATAAAGACGCAAAAATTGACCTGTACAAAGGCCGGTGAACCGGGTTTTGGAGGCATCAATTCAGTAGTGGAAGTGAGCTTCTTTGGATCGTGATAAACGATGGATAGCGAACCGATGGTATCCTTATCTGAAAATTGTGACTAGTGTTTAGGAAAAAAGAAGCCAAAAACAATGCATCCGATGAATCAGCTGAGCGTTTCACGGCATGATAACGGGTCGACTTATTGAGTGCTCGAGCATTTATTTCTTAACAAATGTAGAAAACAATATCAGAATGAAACTGCAGCCAAAATTCTGGCAATTCTAAAAGCTGATCGGAGTTAACCTCTTTTTTTTGACAAAGTGCTTGCACTGCTATGTATTGATGATCAGAACGGGTTTTTATTTATCAGAAGAAAAGATTGACAAACTACTCCTCAACCTCTTCAACTTTTTTGAAGCAGATGCTGAGCCTGTTCCTCCGGCTAATATCTCTTCATTGTAAATGGCCATAAAGAAAGTTTCTAGCATCGATACGGAACGCTTCTGACGCTTGGCCAATGCCAGAAGATAAATATGAATGAACGACGGAACAAACTGTAGCACAAAGTATCGCAGTACACCTGAAAATGATAAGGCGGTTTTACATATATTAGACAATTCGCCTCAAATTTGAAAGCAATAAAAACAAAACCAAAAAGCTTTCAATTAGCTAAAGAAACAGCTGAAGATTTCAAAAGCATAACACACACACACACATCCAGAACGCATTTCTGCGTTTCGTCTATATCAAATTGTGCAAGTATGAGTGGGTACGAATCGATAAGTTACAGCGTGAATAATGAAGTATGAACCCCTGTGTGTTTTTATTAACTTCCGGATTTCGGTATGCTCTCCGTCGATCGATCGCTTTTTCCCATCCAACCCTTTTCAAGGACATCCAGGCGTCCGCTAGATGTTAACTGGAACAGATTCAAAGCAAAAAAAAAAAATCAAGTAACAATTTGAGCCACACCTCCACGATAGTAACAGGCGAGAAGATGTGCAACAACCGGCTGTGTGAGGTCGATATCCGCATAATTGCACGCCATATACGCGATGAGAAGATGCGCCTTTCGCGATTCCTGGCTCAGAAGAGATCGACTCCGATCCAAGTCTTGTAATGCCTTTTCGTCCCGCTTACATTTCGTATTCAAATCACTTAACCACTCTTGAAGCTGCTCACTGTTCATTACCTGCAACTGTCTCCTTTTTTCGTTGTCAGCTTAACGGCGACGCTTAACAATACCCAACGGATAACTGTGAACTAGAAATGCTTTGCCGATGATGAACGAACCAACTGGTGGCATAGACGAATGTAAATGATATAGACATGTACGCATTTTGTGTAGATGGAACCGATTAATACGTCACTGAAGACCAACTACATAACAAATGAATTTCCGACAGTTTTCCTGGGTCACTTGTTAGAAGGACTAGACAGTTAAGAAGATAGATGCATACGTCGCGGAAACATATGAATGAGGATTGCTGCCTTAGCCAAAATTTGGGTTTGGGAGAAACGAAAACTTTAGACAATAACATCTCGAGAAAACAACGCCACACACAAGAAATAACAGTATTTTTGAACTCAAAGGCGTTAGCGCAGTCAGACAATCTCTCAATCAACAAAGTACTGTTTGAAGTTTCAAACACTAAAACGTAGTGAACTTGAGATGTCAGTCTCTGGCTCAACGTTCTAAGCCTTTTTAGTCCCCTCTTTCTGTCGACATTGAAGACAGCTGGAACGAAGTTGCACTTTATCAAAAAAAGTTTCGGCTCCCAATACGGCCACTGCCGAAATGAGTTTTCTTTCTTTTTTTTTTTAAAGAGGCTGGCAGAATTGCTACATCACATTTTAGGGTTCTGGCGTTGTCCTTACAAAACAAAGAAGTGATGAACGGATTAAGCAAACATAACCGTCCTAGATGAAAGATTTCAGCGAGAGAGGCAGATACTCTCCCCTCAAAAAAGTATTTGCAATGTTGGTGATAACCTGATACTATTCCTTGTTTTCAGCAACTTCATCAGCAAACACCGACTGTTTTTATCAAACATTACTTGATAAATTATTTTGCTCAGGCTTTATCCTGTTCCTCCTTCTCGATACATGTCCACTAATGTGCTCTGTGCCCCTCCCTCCCCCCCTCCCTTCTCTCCCACGCCGAAATTGCGAACTCCCTCATTTCACAGGCCTACGCGCTAACAGTATAATTTCTTCATACGGGGCAGCAAGATGAAGTTCCATAGTTATTTAGTGCGCTTTCGACTGAGAAGTGAAAGACGGAGGACAGGGGGAGGGGGGGGAGGGGGGACGTGCTAATTCATTTTCTTCATTGATCGCAATGCTTGAAGGTGTATTCGTCGCATAATGCATATTGCAATGTAAGCGCAAAAAGGTGGACGCCAAACTCAGTCAATGAGAAATGCCGGAAGAAAAGGTGAAGAACGGCAACGCTTCTTCACATCATGAATTAATATGGTAAAGTCTTCGTCAAAAGTACATATCACTGAAATTGTTGTACTAAAGAAGAAAACAATCCACCAAAAAAGCAATAATCGTCGGACATAAAAAAGTTGGAATTAAATGCTGAACATTTTCGGCACTTCCGGCATTTCAAAGCTCTAAACCGGATTGAGAGAAAATTTCCTAGCTTCATAGATATGCAGAAATGAGCTGCATGAACGCAACAGGCACATAACTCCGAGATCTCTCATACTATTTCTCTATGCTATTATATCACTCAACGCTCAGCTATTTTACTTTATTCGCCACAAAAAAAAAAAATTTCCACTCATATAATTACGTCTCTAAGCTACGTCCCATTGCTCACGTAACGAATGCGCCTAAGTTCAGCAATCTGCGGAAAAGGACGGCTGCGACGCGTGTGGTCGTTTTCCAGCGACTCCGAAAAAAAAACGTGAAAACGCTGTTTGGCGCGAACTTTCGTTCCAAAATAGTGTATAGCTCTCAATAAAATGACCTTCCGAGGAAAGACAATTTATTTTTCTTAGATTTATTATATGAACCTGAAAGCTCTTCCTATGACCGTGAAAGCTCTTCCTTTTCGTGACCTTGAAATTTCGGCTTTTTAAAGGCCGAAAAAGTGCTTTATGTTTAAAAAATTTCTCACGAAAAAGAGCATTTTTACGATGCAAATCAACGAAAACAATCTTTACCCGGTTTGATAAATACCACGTTCGAGCATAACGTACCCAAGCATAAAACAGTGGTTTTGAATTTTTCGAGTCGCAGCGACAATGTTCATTCCTGTCATACGAAGACCGTTCGCCATACCGCAGCCGTCTTTCCTCACCGCTTTGTAGAAATTGTGTCGAGTGATTTGACGCAAAGCCTATGTTCACACTTAAGCAACTCTTCAATAGTGCATTCCATGCTTTGTCGACAACTAACATTCACAGTTTAGGAGTCATCATCTCGAAGGCCAAACCACTTAGGGATCTATCAGTCGGAGGTACAAAGATCATAACTTAACATTGACTCTAGTGGGTCATAATCAATCAAGGCGAAAACTCCCCATTTACAAAGATGTGCAGATCACCCGTTTCTTTGTGTCAAGGGCAGTTATTCTGCGCTCGGCGACAGGGGAACTCTGGAAGTTCGGGTTCAAGCATCAGAAATTTCCAAAGTTTCCCGACTAGTCTGTTTTCAGTGGACTTCAGTGCACAAAATCTGGAAATTTCTCGAGATTAGCGATTCCGGAAACAAATCGATTTCCTCTGAACTTTCACAGTTTCTAAGCAAAACGTTTCAGGGTCAGCTCTAATGTTAACAACAGCGCATGTCCACGCACGGCGGACGGAAGCGGCTTAGAAATTCTAGAGCACCTGACCAGTTGTGGGCGAGCCAGCTGAATTGAAAATGTTCAACCATTATCCTGGAGTCTTATTCAAGCTCAAAAGAGTCGAGGCGTCGTCTAAAGAGAATCGTTTTCGTGAAAGGCATTGAGTAGAAGTTAAAATTTACAATGGAAGCGATGAAAGACACTACACCAACAATAGGTCAGTTATAGAAACTCGAGAAAGCCGAAAAGCAAACTATGGCAAGCAACATTTAAGGGCCACCACGTTGAGGAAAACACGTTGATGACGTCGTTGTGTTATCTTTGAGCAACAGTATGCATGAAAGCATCATTTCGAACGTAGAAACGACTAGAAAAACGTCCTTGGAACGATTTTATGGTGGAAAAAACAAATAACATACTAAAGAAAAATCAGTACAATCCAGAGAGACGACAATCTTAGTTGCTCCACTCGCAGTAAAACATCGTTACGCCAACAGCACAACATGGGAATTATCTCACCTGCTCTGCATCTCTGTCCATTTCTCGCGTTGTCTGTTCTTGTGGGGACGCTTGACGCCTCATCTAAGAAAACGTTTGACAATTCATCAGCGTATTTCATTTGACATCAGGTCAATTTAAAAATCCACTCATACCTTCATCCGTCCTCCCAATGTGCTAATTAACCTGCGTGCTAATCATTTTCTTTTTCTCCCGTTCCAAATGTTATGGAGCAAACGTATGAGGAATTTAATTGGCAGGATTCCAACACGACTGTTGATCAGGTTATCAGTGTAAGACCAGAACAAAAAGAGAAGACCATCCATACGAAATGTTAATCGCACTAAAAGTATTAACTGGGCGTTCAATACGAGCCGGACTAATAAGTACGGTGGAACGCAGGACTTCCCGCGGGTATCATCTATAATGTGATTCATATTCCTAGCATGAAAGGGACGTTTTTGGCATGGCGGAGAGATGGCCGCGGAGAGAGGATGAGGGATGAGGGAGAGGTGACAGAGGTGGGGAAAAACGGGGGAATAGTTGCGCTTGTGCTGAAAACTTCGGCGGCAAGCGCGTCATCAACTCTACATGTACTCCGAATGAGTTCTTTGATTCGTGCGTTTTTCTACGCGTCAACTCAAAAACTTTTCGTAAATGTGTCTGTGTGTATGCAGATGTGGGTGTGTTAAAAAGAAAACGCAAAGTGAAAAGCTTCCTCTCTCAGGTTTGAAAGTTTTTCCTTCCGATTTTCTTCCTCTTTGCGAACAAAAATTAAAGGCGAGTCGAAGAATGCGATTACCTCAATAAACACGACGCTTAGGCGGCGAATCGGATAGAATAAGGATTACGATAACAAAGATGATTTTCTCTTTCATCACTCTCCACTTAGCTTTTAGCTACCTCAGAAATTTTTTCTCAGCAAAAAATTCATCAATTTTTTCCGGAATTTTCGTCCTTGTTGAAAAAAAATGAGAACTACTTACTGTTGATTTCGAGATAGTTCGCCGGTGATTTGATGATTGCTCACAGTGCTCAAAGATCGGCTT
This sequence comes from Ascaris suum, assembly GCA_013433145.1. NCBI lineage: Eukaryota > Metazoa > Nematoda > Chromadorea > Rhabditida > Ascarididae > Ascaris > Ascaris suum. Next base: position 4,816,978 of record CM024187.1, read on the forward strand.
CAACGTTTGTGCGATTCGTTTGCGAGAGTCAACCAAGGATTGAAAACTCGCGATGCAGCGACTTACATGCACATGTCGTGCTAGCTTCGAAGAAGAACGCACGCAGTTGTAGAAGTTGACGTTGTGTGAATGAGTCGGCAGTGAAAGGTAAAAAAAAGAAGCACCCGTCAACCGCAATCCAGTTCGTTGACTCTCCCAGCAACGCACTGCTGCTCATTTTAACCCTAAACCGCTCCTGTAAATCGGCAATTAAAATGGCGTTGCTTCCATGTATTTCAATTAGCGGATTTTTTTAAAATCCGTTACTTACAAGAAGGAAAGTACTGATGCCTTACCAGTAACATGTCCGATACTGTAGTTCAATTCCAAATGCATTATTAACGGTGAAAACTAAACTTGATTCTGAAGGCTATAGCATCAAGTTGCTGTATTGTTGCTTCACTTGCAGACCAACGCTAACTGCGGTATGACGAAGGCATTCTCAGAAGCCTTTTCCTCTCACTGATTTTTTCGTACTGGTATATGAATCTCTTCATGAGAGTTCTTTCAGCATTCTGCATGATGTTCTTCTTGTAAACGATTTCGGCAACAATTGGTTCATTGTTACTAAAGGGCTGTGGAGAAATACAGAGGGTTCACCATTGCGAAATTAAGGAGGCTTGCTATGAGCAGTCATCGCAGACATGCTTTGTTTGCTTGAATCTCAAGTGAAAACCCAGCGGAGAATTTCAGGTATTGCAGCTAATGGTGCTGTAAATATGGTTGGATAAAGTCAGAGAATCATAAATTTTCCTGTTGCGATATCGCCAGCCGCTGAAAACCTATATGCTCATTGATGCGGCTGAAATTTTGCAAGTATGAAGTAATCTTGAGAACGTTAGGCGGCCTAGCAGAAATCGATAGACGGAAAGAGATATATTCATCAATATCAAAAGGCCGTGAGAATTATTCCGATCACATATAAAGCGACAATATCGTTAAGAAGACTTCTACTGTGGTGACTAGTGCAGCTACATTTGTAAGACTGTTAATTGCTATCAATCACTATTAATTACAAGAGTAGCAGTTTTGTGCGTTAAATTTCTGCCTTGAGGTCTTAACAAGTAAGCACATTTGCACTAACTGCTTTTAGAATTCTGTCCGTTTTCTGCAGATGATCTCGGCTTAAAACGACGACTGCCTCCTTAATAAAGCGAAGGAGGTATGAGGCATTGCAGTTTGTTAGCACTTTTTTATTGGTGCAGTTGCCCCTTTAATTCATAAACAGATCATTTTATTTCAAGTGACGAATGAACAAAGGAAACAGCTGTTTGAATCAGTTGTTTAAAATAAAGCGTATGTACAGATTTAATTAGACTAAAATTTTCTATTGAAAAGGCCTTCTTCATTCTTTGGACTAGATGTTAAAATATTTTTGCTGTAACTCTGGCAGTGACAGCGTTGAGAGGGAGACGAGTGGAAGCGAAGAAAACACGGAGAGTCGAGTAGTCTACTGGGGAGCACCATAGCTCGTAAGGGCTACTGGAGATGGCGATGGCACCCAGAAGAGCTGCCGCTCGGAGAACTGTTGAATGACTTAAACTGAATCCGACTGTCTGAAGCTCGACTTATGTAGGCCTCAGGCAGACCAAAAACATAAGCCGATCAATGGCACCGCGCGAAGAACAATGAACGAGAACCGACCATAGAAGCACAATGATCACTGCAATGTTAGATCATAAATAGATTTAGTGGATATCAGGTTGGCCCTTTAGGGCCATACCCAACAATAAGAAAACTTTTTAGCCTCTAGAATTCTCGAGGAGTAAAATGTCACTGATATTTACAGCATAAAATCAGTATCGAAAAAGCTCACCGCGAAAACAGATCGCTTTGTGTTTTTGCCTTCTCCACTGATTCACTTTCAACAAAATTTAAGGTGAGCAGCGGAGGGAAGGGGAGGAGGAAAGTAGGGTGGGGAATGGATGCACCTGCTATGCTGTATCTGTTTTGGCTTGATAGTGATGTGCATTACAGTGTTGTTAAGTAGCATAAGAGCATTCTGCACGTATTTGTGCATATGGGATGGAAGATGTAAACAGAACGTGTTCTCGTTATCGCAATATGATTGCAATGACCATCACAAGTTTCTACCAGACTTATTTCAAAACTGATTCATATTATCGCGAAGAGCTTATTATATTCACGTTGCTCGGGTAAGCAATTTCATCGTTTTCTTCAGGAAGTATCTTTTGTTTCCTCCTCTGTTTCCATCTCCTTAAGACCTATTTAATGCAGTGCACCTGTGGCATGCAAGCAAAATCGACGAGATACCGCATTAGGATTTGGTGGTAGACCTCCTTCTCGCGTTTTAGCACAGTCGATGCCTTTTCTCGCTTAATCATGTTACGTACCAAATTTCATTGTATGTAAATGACCATCCGTTGACGGTTACCTAACCGTTCTATCAAACAACTCTTTGACGATGTTAACTGAGAGGTTTCTTCAGTGAACACTCTCATTCACTTTATCAAAGCTTTTCACACAAAATTTTGCAGATGCTTTAACGGCCTCATCGGTGCAATATTCATATCTTTGCATCGTCGTTTGGTATTATTTCTACGGAAAAATAAATTGGCAAAGATCTTCCAGACAAAGTTGGTAAAGTTTTGATCGCTTGCAAATCTATACACGAATATCAAGGGGGAGAGGAGGGCAAGAAAGGAAGGAGGGCGGACGGGAAAAGAAGGAAGGAAAAGAAGTGGGTGGGGAAAGCGGGGCGAACACAGGAAAATGTTCAGACAATAAACTGTGAAGTAGGCGGTCATTTTTGGTGCAGCTGGAAAAGCGTACAGCGAATTGCAACTGCTGTCCAGATCAAGGCAGTCGAAGGCCTTTGCAGATATCGACAGAAAAGTGATTGTCACGATGATAATGCTCTACTTCTGAGTATAAGAGAAGGCTGCAGCTGCTAATTTTTATGATGCAAGAACTAATTGCACTTTTGAGGCATGCAGCTGGCTCACCTATCCGCCGTTCCTTTCCGCTGTATATTCGACAGTTACATGCCCCAATGGCATTGGAAGGTATACCAATCACCGGAGAGGTGAGTCATATGGCACCGAAATGAGATGAGATCATCCATAACTGGAACAAATGAAATCCTTCATAAATCATGTATAGTGGTAACCACCTTCCAACAAATATTTCAACAATTTTAACGTGCAATTCTTAGCAGCAAAATTTTCCAATCACATCCAAATATTTCCAATGCTCTTTCAAAACGACTCTTTTATATGCTAATTCTGATCGATGCATTTGTTTTGCATGAAGATGATCTACGGATCACGTGCGACGGTTCCATTAAACTGACCCATCATAAAGCATATGTCAACTTTGCCAACTTCATCACGGCACTTTCAGTTCTCACGAAGTTTAGGTGTTCGGTCGTTAGAATGTGAGCTCTGCCAAGGAACGCGCTGCACAACCTTGAAAAAAAAAGACGAAGTGAGGAGCGTACTATATGCTTTGTGGGAAGCACTTCGACCGTAACTCTTTATTTATCAGGATAGTGTTCGGTCGCGATATGGTGAAAGTTGGAGCTTTTGCATAGATTGAAGGATGTGAAGGATTGCTCGCTACTCCACTAGCAATCATAGCGATGGTAGCTTATGCCTTTTTGGCTAATGTACTAGCAACCTCGTAAAAGGGAAGGTAAACGACGGAGTTGAAGATAAGTAGAGAAAAGCAAAACAAGACGGTCGTACAAAATTACGCGAGCGAGTGTATCAACGCAAGAATGAATGAACACAATGCACAGAAACCGCAGCCATTCAGAGGGCTGTTTATGTAGCCATCGAAATGTCATAGGTATTTTCACATACAGTCACCATCGGAGACGAATATCTTCTTTTTTTGCGGCACCTGGTCGTCACGGAAACTTGGGCGATTCATCGGTGGAGACGAATATCTTGATCTAGCGGCGCCTGCTCGGCACCGGAAGTCCGAGCGATTCATCGGCGACGTTCTCTTCGCTTTCGCGACAAACTTCTTTGTTTGATAGCATGTTTGCATCGGGTCTTTATGAGACGTCTGAGTGTCTTAATCAGTTGATATCATCTCCACATTGGTGCCAACCGATTTCGCACCTCATTTGTTAAACTGGGATTATGTGAAGTTCGGTTGGTTTTTTACGTAGAAGAACGCCAAAGAGGGCTTTTCTTTAATAACTGAGTAATAACTGCTATTTTTATAATTACTATCTCATCAGTTTAACTTAAATAACTGAGTTCTTAGACAGTTTCGTTTTAGACGCCTTTCTTCGATAACTCACTTTTGGACTTTTCTAAAAGTTTTGGTTTCTATGCACAAGCGCGTGCATTCCTCAGATTCGCCCATTCATAAAGAAGCTGAGGACGTAAGATTTTGCAACTGTTTTATACGTTGCACAGATAATGCACAGATGATGAGTATGTGTTCAGCAGAAGAATTTATTCTTTCATGAATTCCAGTTCTTTCTCTTTTTTCACCAATTTTTCACAGGATTACCAGCATCGATGAGTTTATTAATTTCATATATATTATATATTATATATTTATATATATTATATATATATAAATTTAGTATTGAGCTTTTCGTTCCACACTGAGTTCGTTTTGATCATGGAACATTCCGTATTTATTTTATCATTTAGTTTGAAAAATTTCGATTGTTTTGAGTTCGTCTTCAGTCGCACGTTGCGCGAATTCTTCATTAATTGCGCACGGAATGCTCCACTCTTCCGATCGAAGCTTGCCACGAAAACTTTGATGGGCTGCTGATGAGTCAATCTTCATCGAGTTAACAGTGTTCATATTCGGATTCGTTAGTTAATCTGATCTATTTGTTTACTGCAATAAATTTGGTTGATATCGAAAAGGACGGCCTAGCAGATACTGTGATATTGGAATGAAATCAAGGTCAAACTATAGACGATGATAGGGCGTTTGGCTAGATCGTTTCCTGTCGCATTATACTGTGTGGATTCCCAGGATAGCTTTAGGATTTCTAGGTGAATACTTTGTCAATGACAGTGTCAGTAAAAAGTATGTTTCCTCCCAGAATACGTTCGTTTCTTTTCGCAGTTCAATGGACAGAGAAAACTGCTGAAAGCACAGTTTCGTGAGAGTACCGTCATTTGGAAGGCAAGGATTCAACGAGGAATTAAAAACACTGCAACATGTATCTTGCTGCTCCTCAGAAATGAAAAACTTCGGGGGCTTTGAAAACAGCCTTGTACGTTAAAATTTAGTCTGATTTGCAAATGATTATCTTTTTTTAAAGCCAACTTCATTGGCGCAGAAAATTATTATCATTCACGCGTCGCTTTTTACTTTTTAGTGCTTGTTGCAACTACGTTACCTGTTCCGGGGGACATCTTCATGCCGATGGTTGTCATCGGTGGTGGCATTGGTCGATTGCTCGGCAGATTGATGGTAGTTGCTTTCCCGTATGGGCTTCGCCGGAAACCGTTTATGCCATTTACCCCGGCATCCACTCAATGTTTGTAAGTGAAAATGTCGATATCGGTAATTTGTACGTCCGTCCATTCAACGTTCTCCAAATTTGATATTTGTTCTGTCTGATTGAAAACAACTTCTTGTCCCCTTCACTTCATTTTACGGTTATCTGCGAAAGATCAGAGGATTAGTGAGACATGCGAGGCTTGTACATATTTATTAGCTAAGCTTGTAGGAGATGCTTCATTATGCGGTGCCGTCACACGCACGGTGTCTGTGGCAATGATCACATTCGACTCACTGGAAAATTGTTCACATCTTTCGTGCGCTGGTAATTCCTCTCGTTCCATCTTTATTATGTAAATTTACTAAAAAAGCATTTTATTGCAAGAGATTACTCTGTTTATGTGAAATTGCATTTAAATGTATCTAAAATGCACGTATTTGCGAGGAAAAATTGATTTTTTGAAACTTATATTGCAGCCGAAGCAACAGCAGCAAGCATTTTTCCTAAAACGTCGGCTTCTCCCCTATATTTTGGAGGAGAAGGTTATCCCTCATTGGCCAACAGCACTTTTCAAGGGCCTCTTGCGAACTCAAGGCATTCGCCTCAAAACCGTTTTGGTGTCCAGTTGCTTGATTTTTTTTTCGTTAGTCGATTCATCAGTTTTTTTTTCTGCTTATCGCATTTTATATGTATTTAATTGTTTGCTAACTGTAAGCTTCATCGATTCATTTGCTTGCTTGCTTTGCCAACCGCAAACAAATTAGCTAATCGCTTGAAGAAACTCCTCGCTCAGAATTGATTATTATGGGCAAAACTCTTTCTGTTCAGGGTTTTCACTTCAAATGCAAAATTTTTTGAGAAGGAGCTAATCGGGTTTTCTCCATCTGAAGACCCACTCTAGCATTGCTCTAAATTGCTGCTTTGAAGGAGTTCAGTCTGTTGGAGTTGTCATGCGACTACTCGAGGAATCTAGATTGAAAACTGATCAACATGAGAAGAGAACGATAAAAAGAACGGCAAAATTCTATGCCAGTATTTTCGCATATTCAACTCGTATTGTTCTGAATTGTACGAAAAGAAGAGGTGATAGTTGAAGGGTTACTTTATAGAGATGTAAAATGTCTTTTTATTTTCCTTTGCAGATCGTCGTTGTTATTGCCAATATAACAAGTTCGTCATTTCAGCCGTCGTTTTTTGACAGTAAAATCAAACTGAAGCATTTACTCTATCTGCCCGATATGCCCAAGAATACTTCTGCGTAAGTTCTATCCTCTTTTTGATAAGCAATACGAGGTAGGCGAGGACTACAAGTGGGTTAACTTTTCTTTTGCAGTAAATCTTGAAGCTTCCTATGCAGAATGAAGAGTATTGTGGGGTACACGCTATTCGTGCCGAACAAATAATGGTACGAAATGTTGTGTCGTTGAGCAAAAGGTGTACGTACGTGATATACAGAAGGTCCTGTTGCGATGCCACGATGCACGCTTTCTCAGTTGTTGGCCAACCAGGTAGGCAGCTGGTGATTAAAATAGCGCTTTAATATCGCCTCATGAATGTGCTGCATCTAGATGTGATACTGTGTTCATCGCAACAATGCGAGTATGAACACAAGGACTTCGATAAAGGTTGCTTTGCCACAGACTTTTCAGCGCAATAAGAAATGATTACTGGTTTTACTTGTTGGGAATTTTTATACGTTGTGCTGTCAGAAAGTGGTATATTGAACCAGAAGTTACAGAATCTAAAGTGCTTCATGGGTCGATCAGTCGCGCGAATCTCTTATATGTGTGGGAATCGCAAATAGGCAATGCACGTTGGAAGGCAGAGGCGATGCGACCTGCAAGCGACGAGAATGACGCCATCGTTGACAATGACATGAATGAGCAAAGGTGAGGGCATTTGCGTAACTTTTGCTGTTCAACTCTTGATGGGAGTCGACGATATGAAGACGATACGAATAATCTATCCTCATTATTTTTCAAGCCGAAAAGCTGAAATTAATTTGTGCTGGAGTCGGTGTACTTCTCACGACATCGATTTCATCGCTTACGAGACAAAACTGCGAATCTAAGCGAAAACGACGACATTAACTACCAACCAAATAATGCTGAGGGAAATTACTCATCATAGTTATTTTCCCAAGTCAATAGAAGGAATGATTTTGGCATGAGGAGGGCTTTAAAGGAGAGCAATTTGTCGGTGCAGTTGAGAGTCGAAGGAAACTTTGATGAGTTTACCGGATGGAAAGTGATTTGCATTGAACGATCCCGCAGAAAAGATTGGGAAGTAGCTCTAGCACAAACAAAATCTTGGTGGACAAACTCAGTGGGGAAAAAGTCAAGACACCCTTTCTCGGTGGCTTTCTAGAAGCAGAGCGTTTCTGCTTGGGAAAATGAAATTATTTGTTTGGAAACGACTTCAGAGACTTTTATCAAATCATTTTGTTTTCGTCACGCCAAAACTGACTTCACTCTTCGCACTTGCATTCTCGTATAGCTTATTTGTCAGTCCATTCATATATTGCCCGAAAAATTGGCCCCAGAAAAATAAAACATCTCAGCCCGACGATAAAGAGATTAGTTGGCCAGGAGAAGTCGAAGTTTTGCACTCTGCGATTATTCCGTGTTAGATAAACTTCATATCACTTTCAACAAATTGAAATTATCGTTGTTCAGCGATCCGCGGAAATCGACAATTCTTTCTGAGATCAGCCGCACTATTTTGCCAATTAAGCGCACGAAAACTGAAAAACAATTTGCACTCACTTCATGGGCAACGCAATCGAAGCAGCAGTTTGAATGCAGGACGTGGTAACTTCGATGGTGCCGAACGTTTACTCCTTTGAAGAGGTCGAATTCAACGCAGAAATTATGTGCTTCAATCGGAGATTGACCACTCATTCGTACACTATGCATCCACTTTGTTTCAGTTCGCAGTCGTCCATCGGCAGAGTGACGTTCCGAGCAGAATCTTTTAAGGCACAACCTCTTAATCTTCCATCCATCTTCACACTAGAGGGTTATCACCTCTGTAACAGAGGGTGAGGGCTGTGGATTCTGCTTTAGTCTTTTTACACACGTGAATTTCGAAATGCTATTTTTTGCTGCTTGTGCTAAACAGTTCAAAAAATGCTCATAGATTTCAATTGTGGATGCGCATTGCAAAGATATCGAAGCTCGAAAAGTCACAACAGTGAGAAGCAGATGGCAGATGCTGTTACTCTGTACAGATGGGTTCGTAGAATCCTAGAGATATCCATGAATGAATTTAACAAAAATACTTCAGGAATTCTTTTTTCGGGTTGATTTCGTGCAGACAAAAAATTTCATATTTGGGCTATAAGATGTGAAAGGATCAAAGGGAAGGAAGCAGCGAAGGATATTTTTGAGATACAAGGTTATGGTTACGGTTAGATCAATCATCAAGTAGACTTAGTAAGTCTTCAACACTTAGACTGGTCTATTCTACGCCCTTTAGCGAGAACGTTTCCTAGTAGTATTTTTTAGACGGAAATGGCTGTAAAGGTCATTCTTTTTGCAGTAGCACTAAGAACTTAGCGACTTTCGCCTTCATCGCAGCGCTCTAAAGCGACTTGTGGGTCTCTTTAATGACGATGTAAGTTGTTCGCTTCAGAAACTTTGGCTAATACGTTTGATCTCCTCTGTTCTGTGAGAGAACTCCACGAATTTTCCACCAGTATACATGATTTTTTTTTTCACAATGGACCTGAGTATTGCTGTTAATTTCAGATTTAAATTTATACATATAATATTCAACAAGCACGTCGCAGTTGAGTTTCTGAAGACGTTAATCAAAAATTAAATATCGTCCGATTGTTCGGCGTCGCTATTAGTGGAGAAGTTCCAGCTTTTTCTCTTTGGAGCATTCGCCGAGAATGAACTCTTATGAGTCCTCATGGCAAAAATTTCATTAAAACGTTCGAAGTGAAGTTCTTATCGAAATTGAAGACTGTAAATTTCAATGGAAAGCTTTTTCTTAGTGAGTGTGTCGGAAATGTATTTCTAGGAATCGTTTTTCACAAATTGGTCTTATCAAATTCCAAGGCAAATAAATGTCAAATTCCGTTTAATTTGTTGGTGGCGTTCGTCGAAATTGAAGTCTTCTACAGATTTCTTCCATGTAACTGCTGTTTTCCTTCCAGTTCCGATTTCTTTTCAGCGTCGTTTATGGGAACACACGCAGTTGAGGTGCGAGATCAATCTTCCGTCTAGTATGCTTGATTCAGCATCATTTCATCTGGTTCAGACTACATCGCTGTATATAATTTCATTCTCTGTTCTCCTTACTTGGCGTAAGAATGGCTTATGTGACGGAATGCTGGATTCTTGTTGGTGTCGTCGCGCTTTCTAAGGTTTTGTTCTCTCTGTAATTTTCAAAGAGTTTCACTTAGAGAAGTGTTGCAGTTTCTTTAGCAACATTTCCTCGGTACTCTTCATATAAGTTATCAGTTTCGAATACTATGCTGCGTTTTAATTGTCCAAGCGTAAAGCACTATCAACAGTTTTCATGAGATCCACAATGAACTTTGTCTTTTAAAAGAAACGAAATGATGTGAATGGAGTCTTAAATTTGCATGTGGATCCCATCACATGAATATGCGTGGGCGAAATCACAATTTTCCGCTGGAATTTAGGGACGACAAAATTCATCTAGGAAAGAATAGAGAGAGCAGAAAATTTTGCATTTTCCCACTTTAGAATTTATGGAATTTTTCACTCGGCCTAGTCCTTTTAAGCATTTGATTGTGGAATATTTTTTTTAAAGTTCGAGGTTAATGGCTTAATTTTTCCAAAATTGATGCGATTTTGTATTATGCATAATATCACACAATCTGATAAAACCCGTAGGTCGATCTAATAAAATTCTAATAAAATTATGCGATTTAATAAAGTTAAAACTGTCTCTGAAGTTGTATTGACGCTCCTTGGCGACTGATATACGCGGTGATGCAGCCCTCAGCTTTTTGTTAGCATTCTATGAATGATAGCGAATGGATGCGAGTCATTACTCAGCAACTCTGAAATTCGTCAACGACGCCTTTAATTGATTGTTGTGTCAAAAAGCCCTTTTCACATTCTTTTGTCATAGCGCACAGTTACTGTTGAGATGTCATTTGCTAATATAAATATCTTGCAGTTGAGGAATGCAATCGAGCATACTCAAGCAGGTGAATTAAAAGCGCATCAGCGATTTGTTGATGCTACTGCTGATCTCATCGACACAGCATTTGGAGATAGGTGAAGAAATGCGTTACGACAAACTAGTGTATAAAGAAACGAATGTGATTCAGACGACTACGACGATTGAATTCTGGTGAGCAGTTGGTGATTTTATGTGCAAGAGTGAAAATCCGGTTCTGGTTTATTGGAGCAGGAGCTTTTGCAAGGTTAATTGAAGGTACTTTTTTGAACGCTCTTTATGGAGGACTAAGAGCGCACTTGCAGTTATTCCGCTGATATCTTTCTGTTTTCGTTCCGATTAATCTCTGTCTTATTTTTAGTCTGGAGTGGAAGTTGATGAAACATTGAGGTCGCCTTACGAGCTCGAGCGCAAAATATCCGCACTCCAAACGGAGAGTCGAGCTATAGCCGAATGTTTAAAGCGAAGTATCATGTTTTTCTCAGGAGGCTCTTCTGCTCCGAATTCTGCGGCGATCCATTCTTCAAAGAATTCCATAAATTTTTTTGGAAGCAGATCTGTTGACGCTCGAATGCTCACATTTGACTGCATTGAATTGCAAATGTTTGGGGATGGTGTCGAGAAAATCTTCTCTCGATTGCATTTTCAGGCACTGCAGCTAGATTATGCCATTGAATAATGATCCTTGGATATGGATTATGCCATGAATGGCGAGAAGAGTGTAGCTTACGTATCTTCGCAAAGATATCAAGCTAATTACTAAAATGCGCTGCAGGACGCTACAGTAGGCCCAACAATCCTAGAAAGCTGCCTGTGCGTTTTTTTCGGAATTTCTGACCTCCACCTGAACTTGCCTTTTCTTTTCACGCTGTTCTTTATTCGTGTTTTTTTTTTTGGGTAAATTTCTTTCTAATTTTCCAGCTTTCTGCGTGGTTTTGCATTCATTTAGCGGGATGTATTGGTCAGTTTGAATTATTTCCGCCAACCTGGCATAATGTGTTATTTGCTTCCACTTTCAGCCTATCATCGTGAATTCTGATTAGTCATCTCACTATGAATCACACAAGAAGAAATGATCGCACCTCAGATTAATTTATTGCGCGCTATCTGTGGATCCGTGAGAATTGCCTAAGTAGCTCATTCGTTTTTTTGCAGCTTTGCGACTTGCCATCCACCTCAAGATATTTACACAATTTTGAGTTTTCAGAGGAAAGAAAAAGTTTCGTATTTTAGAAGACGTGCGGACGTCACAAGTGTGAAGGTGGTCTTATCAGTGATCCACGAGTGACCGGTTAATGGATTCTTACCTTACTGGAATCGCCTCACTGATGTTGAAGTGCACCTCTGGGTTCCCATGCTATTGGGCACAGACATGGCGCTGGTCTCCTAGACGAAAATGAGCCGATTGTTCGTGATAATCGTCGGCATTCTGAAAGCTGTTCGTTACGCATTTTATGGCAGAAAGTTTTCGGATCATCAAAAACAACGATCGTGTCGAAAGAACAGTGTTGAAGCAGCTGCTGTGACGGTTACTATTGTAGAGAAAATGACGCATTGAAGACCAAGGCATGTCTGTAAAAGCGTCGTCGTTAGTTTTTTTTAAAGGAGAGCACAATAGTTTTGCAATGCCAATATTTGCTTTCTGTATGCGAAACAAACTCGTCTGTTAAAAAAGTAGGGTATTTCATGAGTGTGTTTTGGTTTTTTTCAGCAAGTTAGCAAGTAATACAGTGAAAAATGGTGAAAGTGTTTTGGCGGTGTTCGTTGAATGACATGCCGTATTCATTGGAGAATTGAAAGCACTTCTTGTCATTTTTCAGGCCGTATGTGATGTTCTGAATATCCTAGAAAATCTAGTGAATATTGCAAGTCTCTTTGCTAAACTTTACATGTTATTCAGATTTATTTTTGATGCTTTTATCATTGCATTTGGTGTAATATTTTCGCAGGAAGCTTGAGAAGTTCCTCTTCTAGAGAACTCTTTCAAAGAGCGCTTCACATTTCATCAAAAATATTCAACCTGATTGTAGTGCTGAAGAAAATTTTTGCAGTTTTTCGGCAACTCGAACAACCAATCATTTCTGTCACGCAGAAATGCACATTGCTTCAGACAGCGTCTAGGTTTTCCTCTGCGAGAAGGAAAAAAACGCGACAGTCGGCAGCTGCTTGTTTCCACTAATATTTCTTGGAACTGTAATACGACTGCTGTGATAACTGCTTTCACAATCATCTATCCTCATGTTTTAATGTTGTCTTTAATGGAGCTTCTCGGTGTGTGATTACTCTGAAATAAATCAACGTTTTATTTTCAATCGTTTTGGCTATGCAACACTAGTCTGCGTAATATAGATTGCAAGTACAAGCTGTTGAACGCGAGCAGCGACCCGCTTTAATTTATGCAACAGTATTCACATATTGCATATGTTGATTGTTGCAAGGCATGGAAGAACTCTGAAGTCTTTACTGAACGCACAAGCAAAACTCTGAGCGTTCAGCGTCTAGCTTTCTCTTCTTCTAGTTCTTCTCCGTTCTGTAATTCGCATGAAAGGTGGAGCAGTAGCATTTGTTACCCTTGCAGTTCAAGATGATTTCAGCCGTTTGCCCATCTTTCAATTTATATTGAATCATCACGTTTTGTGAATTTGTTGCGAATTCTGCAATGTCATATCACTTGCAGAAAGGTGATAAAATAGCACGGCAAAAGTTCTGGAGTATTTCGCAGTAGTGCGTGAGCTTATATGAAAAAAGACCGAACCTATGACCGAATTCGTTGATTCCATCAACATTTTATGAACGTTTCTTTGAAATGAAAGAACTTAAACGTGTCTCGGGCATTTTCTTTTGAGGTTCTTTGTTCATTTCTTATTAAAAAAACTCTATCACAGGGATTTCTTGTCAGCCAAAACTCGTTTATCCTTAACTTTTCTAAACTGCACAATCGCGTTTATCATTTCTTTCAGTTTCTTTGCTGAACAATCTTGAGCAGTTCGCTATTTCTTGAACGCTTGAAAGAATTTGTTATGATTAGTTTAAGAGTTGCTGTTGCGCAGCATTTATAAAAATGAGTGTAAAAATTGAGTGAGGCCGTTGTTTTTGCTCAGCTCTGTATAAACGGATTCCGCTGCGTTCACGTTATCTTGCAAATAGAAAACCGGTTATGCAAATATTGCTAAGAGTTGAAACTGTTTGCTATCTCTTCTTCCAATAACCCCATATTCACCGCTTACTTCGGATTTTGTTTGAATCAACATAGAAAGTTGTTGTGTTCTGATGTTCTTGTTGCTTTCAAGGATTATGCGACCATATGAACGAAAATGAATCGAAAATTTTGGCAGCGAAACAACGCTACGTCCCTGTTTCCCTAGTGTTTTTCATCGACCTACACAGACGTTTTCTTTCTATTTCAACACTGCCGATGTTGTTGGCTTATTTGCGTTATCAGTGCCTCGAGCGCAGCAATAACTGCATGAATGCCTAAATATTTTTGAGTGAGAGGGACGCACAACATCTAATCAGTTGTTCCAGTTTACCTGATGCTACTATTTATGCAGTTAGTCCTTTCGGGTTATTTTATTTATCGATTCTAATGTTTTGCTAAATATGCGATTTGTTTCTGCAAGAAATTAACACTGAGACTATAAAATATGCATCACTGATGAAAGCATCAACATGGAACAACTGAATGGCGAATATTCGTTTTAGAAGGAAAAAAAGCGACATGAGGAGATTTGCAGGCTTTAAAATGTGAAATTCACAAGACTCAAAAATCACTTTTTATGGGTTGTGAGAAAACATACAAAACAAGTGCCTTCAAACGTCTGACTAGGACGTAGACGGCGCTATTATGGTTGATCGTTCGTCTAGGTGGCGAGTATTCGTTTAGACAGCGAATATGCTATCAGCAAAGTTGGAAGAAATATTTGTTGTATTCAATGCCAACAGAGTGCAAACGGATTCCCATTGTTATCATTAGAACCAGGTGACTTTATATATGTTTCACTCTGTTCAAACACCTATTTCTGACTTCAGTAATGCTTGTATTATTGTGTGGATTAGAGTAGATCAGTGAAGGAGTTGCCTATCCTATAACTTCACTCAAATCTGGGCACGACATCGAGTAGAAATTAATATTCTTCAAATGAAACGCTTGATATTTTCGACAATTCTACCCAGAGCATCACGTCTGAACTGCAGCGCGCTGATAATAGCGGATAGAAAACCATCGCATCCGTCCTCCTGTTTAAATTCGACCAATTCTAGGCATGATTATAAAGTTTCAATTTCCTCGGCTAAACGAGTGCACTTTTTTGTGTTTTTCTTAAATTCAGAACGAAAGAGCCTGATACGAATAAGATAGTGCCTTAATGCGCTAAGATATTACATTCGCCAGATCAAAGAGCGATTATAACGCATGTGAGGAAATGTCCAGTATGGGTTCAAAATCTGTGCGAAGGAAGTGCACCTTCGTCAAGCTGATTTCAAGCATTTCCATCTTGCATGAACTTTTCGGAAAGAAGGTCTTCAGAGGAAGACGATTGTCGGTGACGTTTGCACTTTGCTGTGCTAGGCATCTGCGTAACTTGTCCTTGAATTGCTTGCTAAATAATGAACCAGAAGAACAGGTTCATTTTATCGATGAGGGCAGCGATTCATCCAATATAAGCCAAAATTTATGGTATTTGCTGATGTATTCAATACCTTCGTTCTAGAGGTTTTGATGCTCGGGGTTGCTTCATGCACTTATGTAAACATCAAAACGTTACAGCCAATATAGCATTCAGTGGTGAGTCTATAAGAGTATTCTTACTTCCGAATGGATCCCACTTTCAAACGATCCTCTGTAATAATTTCTGCTCACTCGTAACTTGATGTGTACCTGTATAACATTCTACTGCCTATAGCAGTTACTTTGGGGGAAGGGGAGGGGAGGGGAGCGATGAACCTAATAAAAAGCTGTTCTTTCAAAAATATTCTATTTCTACCCTTTCATCTTGCTTGATGCACATTGCCGACAGTTAATGCTTAACGGCAGATACCAATTGTATCGTGCAGGTGATGTGGTTCCCGTTGGAGCGGGAATTACAATGAGAGCTAATCCTCCGGGAGCTAAAAATGCTCTAACAACGGTACATATGGAAAGTGCATTAGAAAACTGCACTAAAAACATGAATAGACTGCAAACGTGGAGCAAAAATCTTCAGTTGACACATACATAATTCGAATCTGATCAAACCAGCTTTCATATACATCAAATTTTGCGTTGATTTTCAGCAATGTTGTTTTCTTCCTTGTTCTTCTAGAGATGGCTTCATTGCTACGCAATAATGTCCCTCGGAGAGAAAATTTGGCATGTTTTCACAGGATTCTCACACTTGAGGGACTTTCAATGTGGCGGCGAGCACTTAATAGCGTTCTATCGTTACTGCCACCTTAGTACAGATGCTTCACGCATATGGTGGTGTAAAAAATTTTACTCTGAAGTTTTTTATCAGACCAAAGATCGATATCGTTGCTGCGTCGACGCTGTTTACAAGGTACCGATCTTCCACTTGAAATAAAACTATTTCTGAATTCGTTTTTATTCAAACGCTATAAGTTATGCATATGCCTGCATCAAGTTTGGTTCCATTGGGTACTAAACTCGTCCCGATATTATGAATACTGTTAGAATAACTGTGATGTACAAGAATCAAAGGAGCGATTCTGCCCTAATATTTTCCTAAATTCGATTGGCACATATCCTCAATGAAACGTAAAATTGGCCGTGTCTCTCTGTTATCACGCAGTGAAACGAAAATACCGGATTTACCCCGAACTTTGATCCGTTAAACAATAATTGCCGATAATAAACGTGATGCATAGTTTTTAGATTCCTTGTCATAGCATCAGGAAATGTGGCTTCTACACTGAAAGGCAATGGTTTTGAGTGCAGTTTCTCTTAAGAAATTAGGGCTGTCGTGCAACGTTACAGCTGCACTTTAGACTAGTTTTGGCTCGCACCACATTAATAGATTCGATGGGTTGCGGGATGAGCTATGATATTGCAAAAAGCATAATAGTGGTGGTGGGAGCGAGGGAGGTGAGGGGGGGGGGGGGGGTAGGATGTCGACGTGCGACGACATATGTTTCCATACATTTCAGTTTCCGGTGGTGTTCATCAGCAAATAAAAATTGGGCCTGACCACGAGAGCGTTTCAGGTCCATGCTAGCGCGATGTTTTAATGTGTTTCTTTAATCGCTACGTGTAGAAAAATCGAACAGCTCTTCGCATTCATCGATTCATTCGCTGCGTTGCAAGCGAGCTCCAGAACGTACCTTTGAGAGAGTCCATTAGTTATTCTTTCTGCTCCTCTTCAGTAAATTTGAACAATGTTTATCATTATTGGCTACACAGCATGAAACTGAACATTAACATGATGCACTCCACATTACCAAAACAATTTCCTCATAGGTGACAGTGTACTCATATAATTGTATGATTATTATTGTATGCTTGTACCAAAACGCTAGATTCGCGAAGCAGTTGTTTCAATGCGCACCTTCGGAATTTCATGTATTTTTTTTTGCAGGTCACCCATTTTAGGACATACGCTTTCTTCGTTTGAAATCGAGCTTCTTATCACTAAGAAAGAGCTGTGTATTATTATTATTATTATTGTTATTATTATTTTTTTTTAATTTTTTTAAATTTATTTTTATTTTATTTTTATTACCATCATTCTTATTATAATTCTCGAATTTTTTCATTTCATCGAAACTAATGGTCTCTCAAGCAACACGTACTGTTATTAGCGCACTATTATTATCACGATGTTATTTTTGCCACTGAAAATATTCCTGCCATCAAAATATATAAAAGTATAAACAAAACGTCTGAAATCAGGATGCGCAGATTAGTGCTGTCGCTTCATAAGTGAAGTTCAAGTCAATGTTAAGAGCCAAATTTACGAGTGTTGTTTCAAAGTGAGACTGTTATATATAGCTATCATTAAAAAGATTAAATTTGTACCACGAGAACGCTATTAGTTCTAACCAAATGAATATAGGACAACCAATTTGAGCTTATATTGTTGCACATTTTCTTATATATAAAACTCGAATGTGATATATAGATGGGTTATGTGTCATATACGTTTGCTCTGCTTACGTTTAAAAATAACACACAATCACTCAACTGGAATTTGCTGCCTTGTTTCAAGCCGCAGCTAATTCATTTAGAAATTCAAGATTTTTAGCATCAGTCCAAATTATAGAATGTTGAGATCTTTTTGCAACTGTGAGCACTGTGACACCTCGTTAAATATCTTTTTCACCTATAGTTGGAGTGAGAGAAAATAAAGAAGAGCATTTTCATTGAATAAATATTGTAAAAGGTGTATCACACGATTATTCATTTAGGTATTCGATGTGAGAGGGAATCGTTGTTGCTATCTGCAGATGGACAAAAGATACGCCGGTAATAGAGTAGTGGAAAAAAACTTGAGAAAAAGACACTTTGTCATTTGTATCATTTCACCTGTCAATGTTCTGTGCGAAAATACCGGTTGTACTGCGATGCTATCGCCTTAAGTTTGCCTTCATATTTCAAAAGTTCTGGAAGCCGCGCAGTTAAAAGAGCGTGCACTTTTATGGACACTGGTTTAGAGGTTTTCAATATGCTTGTCATAAATTCATTCACTAATTATTCTCAGCGCACCAACTGCATCTGTAACTTGCCACTACAGTTCGTTTTCCGCATAAACAAAAAGATCGACTTTGCCAAGCACTACTTTTTACAATAGCCTTGATTTCTCTCACTCACGGAGAGAAAATGAGATGAATTAGGAGTTCTAGATTGGCCTTCTCCAATCACTAGAAGTTGAAAGCAAGAATTCATCGGTAAATCATTAAAGTGAACAGTATTGACATTTCGGGAAATGAAGAGAAAGATCACTCGAGAAGAGCAATGAACAACGGCTAATGAGACAAATTAGTAGATTCATTGCGAAGAGATGATGCGGAAAATTGAAATACGTAAGAAACGTTTAGTCATTTAAGTACATTAGTATAGAAATAATCAAATTCATTTGCACATTGGTGCGAACGAAATTGCTAAATTTCAAGTGATTTCAGTGAATTGTTCATTTAAGTGATGATTAATGACAAATGATTTAAGAGGTGCAAAAAAATGATCGTTCGACGAACACAAATGACATTTCTGTTTATCTCTTATACTCATCATAACTCTTCAATGCTGAATGACATCAAATGATTCTCCTATAGAAGAATTCAGCGGAAAATTTTGCAAAATGTTTCATAATCTTATCATGGAACCATTCTTGTGCAAAAATATATCGCTTGCAATATTGGAAATTTCGCATACTTTTATCATTGTTTTCATGAGTATATGCCCATGAGCGGATTAAGAGGTTCCTTCAGGACTGAAAGAAAAGCGCACATTGACTGCAGTGAGTTCTAGACGCTTTAACTGCAATGCAGTAGCCTCATAAACGCACGAATTGCAATGGCAAAACGCCGATACAAGACAAATATGCATGGCGTAAAACTGTACTGTGCGGTGTTTGAGTACGATTCTCATGTCATTTTTGCATCAAATACCATGAATGCTACCACTTTTTCTTGCAATAGAAGTGATGCCGTTGCGTTTCATCAGCATGTTTCCCTACTTTTATACTGGCCATATTTATCCAAGTCTCTTTGGCAGTAAGCTCTTTTGATTCCAATGACGTGCGTCATCTTTTGGCAAACGAGTTTCTTCTCAAGCAAACTCAGCAAAAGTCGGCTTCCATATAAATACAAGTCAAAATGGTGCTGCACATATTTTCCCTTCTTATCTTGCTCTGGTCGCATCATAATGGCAAGTTCGAAAATTGTTTCAAGAGAATATAGCGATCTTCAAAAAACATTGCATTAATTTTTGTGCTTCATTCTGTTGGCGCAATTTATTTCCTAAGATGATGTTATCACTGAACATTATCGGCACACAGCGCTACTAGAACAATTGAGATATTTATCAGTTTTAATTCGTTCCGCTTCGAAACTTTATTCGTTTTGCTTATATACAATTCCAGCAATTCTGAACGTAGAAATACCGACAAACGTGGACCACTTGCAAAGTGTCGCACACACTCTTTCGCACTGCACTACCCGTGCTTTGTTCCCATTATTTGTATGATAAATAATAGGCGCATTGGCATCAATTTTTCATCGATGTGTTCACTTTGCAAAACTTTTGTGATTAAAAAAAACGTTTGAGCTCTAACTTTTTCAAACTTATGCAAAACGTTACGTCCGCCGTTTACGATAATAATTTTTGCTTGGCAGGTTTTTGGTGTATGCTTATCGCTTCATTAGTGAATTGCAGTTGCAACCGTGAAGCTAAATTCGTTTCTAAAGCGGAGGCCAAAATGAAAGCTCAGTATCTGGGAATCGCACTAGATTTAAGCATTTAAATCATCTGCAAATCATAAAAATTTCTACTTTGTTATTCGAAAATTCAATGAAATGTAAGTTTTTCGCTGAGTACAGCGACCGCAAATTTCAAAAATCAATGCGCAATAATCGACAATTTTTTGAGTATTCAAGATGCAAATAACCTGACGCCTTCTATCATGATTTTGTTACGTAACCTCATATCTGTTTTCCTGATAGTGGAAAAAAACGCTTGCGTATTTTCTTGCAAGTTTTGCAATTACACGACATAGTAGTGCATTAAAGGCAAATTTCACTGACTCTAGGAATCGGACCCTCAATTCACAGAAGAACGATGCGTTTGCTTGATTATGGATAATGCTGTTGTCACTCTCAAACATTTTTCTCTCAGTAATGCCTACATGAACTGGAAATGCCACAATCATTTTAAAGGATCATAAAGGGATGTACGCGCTAACTGTTGAGCACAGTGAGCAGTCTATACGCCGTTCAAATCCCCTTTTGTTTCTATACATTTTGCTGAGTGATCATAGATCTCAGTTCTTCAAGGTTGACCTTTATGGAACGAAGTCTACTCTTAGGTACTGTGTTACCCATTCCTTCACAGATCTGTTCCCTTCCGATTTCACTGTTTCAAGCCAACATTTGGTTTGGTGCGCTTCAGGGCCATTTTAACGTAGAATTTACGTTGCACCTATAATTCATTATTCATAGTACTCATTGAGCCCTTTACATTGTCGTAGCAATGTTTTGTCATATTATATTGATGTGTCGGCAATTGCGTGATTATGTGGGTTCGCAGTTCTATTTGAGAAAAGAGCTTATAACTGAACGTGTAATTTAGCAGTGATTTAACTTATCTTCAAATAAATATACCACAGTCAACTTCTTTTACAGCAACTGAATACAGTACGATAAAGTGTGATGCAGTGAACATAAGTGCCTGATGCCGTACACCTATTTGAATGCTGTAAGGCCATATATCAAAGCGGCGAAGTGAAGCATTTTTAGCCGCTTCAAAATCACCAAAATTTGTCGATATGCCTATTTATTTTCATGTTTTCATACAGCAATTACAGATGTTCATTGCTCCTTAGTAGGTGCTTTGTTATTCTGGCCGACCATCATACAAGACATTTCATTGGCGATCATCGAACAGTTGTTCACTGGAAGCATCAATAAACGAATTGTGATTAAAACTGTGCCGTGAGAAGAAATTCGCATCGTACCGTACCGTAATTCGCATCATCTCGCATCGTGAAACGCTTCTACTGAAAGATGCTCTCTGCCTTATCGCTTTCACACCGTCGAAAAAGCCTTCTTCTTAGTGGTAAGTGCTCTAAGCAAAGAATTCACACTAACGGTTGTTTGATCGGTTTCGTTGTTCTAAAAGCCAACTCAGTGCAGGAATCAAGAGAAATGACTACCTAGACGCGAGTTGGCTGCACCTCGAATTGTCATGGTTTGCAAGAAATTAAACTGCAATGTGACGGATGCGAGGTGATCATAAATTCAGCTGAAGACAGTTAAAGTGGATTAGTATCAGTAATACGGGCATATGACAGTTGACTTGGGTTCTTTCTTAATGGTTTGACCAGCTTATTCTAAAAAAAGACAGCACTAGTAAAAACATCCCGAACGCGACCACTTTGCGTTAGATTTTCTTCGCTTGAGAAATTACGGCATTCTAGTCTAGCCCTCCTATCCATATACTTCTGGGCTTTAAGTTTCAAGTGTTTTAGTGCTTCGGCAATCCATGTTAATGAACTTCATTTCCTTGCAACTTTCAGGCAGTTTGTTGTTCCTTGAAGCAAAATATGATGAGGGCGATACCTTCTTCACGTGATATTCTAGCCTATAACAGGAAGTACTACATGGATAGCAAGCGGGAAGAGAATTGCGGCAGCAAAAATAGCAACTGTATCGTTTGGCGTAGCGAAAATGTCTAACGATTGTGGCTCGACTTAAAACTAACAGCACTTACTGAAGTATTCGAAGCTGCATGCGCTAGTCAGCGACATATGGAAATTTTTGAGAATTTTGACAAGTTGATTGCTAAAGTACAACATTTTAACTCCCATGTGACATTTTTCAGTTTATGGTTCCAGTTTATTCCTTCCTGTCTGGCACCAACTTTTGGCACTTGTGCAGATAGGCTGAAGAGCTTATTTTCACAACTGAACGGTATGTTCAAAGGTTGGCTGATGGTTTTTTTCAGGACTAGGTACGTCATTGGAAGCGGATGATCTAAAGCGTGTACGTTTTGCTGTTCCAGTGAAAACGACGATAGCGAATCACAATGCTCGCTATGTTCCACGAACGTAGAGGCGACGTGCGGTGATGAGCGTGCCGAATCCGATGAAAGCGCACCTTTGATGTCGCAGCTACATGAAATTAATACTGCTGCAACTACAGACGAAAATGTAAGTGCTACAGTTTCTCTTGATTATTCCACATTAACCTAAACGTTCCTTTATGTAAATGTTTGCCTTCGATTAAGTGAAATTTATCTTCGGTCGATTCATGCAACCTTATTTCTTGAAAATTTTCGTTGATTCTCGCACTTTGTTGGAATTGACCATCGTCGTCTCGAGAAACGGTCAGTATATGGCGTTTAGGAGACTTTTTAAAATACCCTTTAAAGTGGTCGCTCTCTTTTTGCAGCGATACGAGAGTTGCAAATTTCGTTTTGTTCATTTTTAGCTATATCTGTGTCTTTTTTTTGATGATTTTTTGAAGATAATGTCGATAACGATCTACTACGAAGCAATCTCAATGACACATTCCCTTATTTTCCTTCGGTTTTGAAAAAAAGCCTGACAACGAGTTTTTTCTTGTTACCTCTTTTCTTTTCGTTGTGGCAACACTCATTTAACTTCGACTTGCAAATACAAATTTAAACAAACTGGCACACAAAGGAACGACTTGTACTTAGTAGTTTCTATGAGATTTGTGATAAACGTGGAAATTTGTCGGCCCTTTAGGAACCGTGACTCTTTCTTGTTGCGCGATATTAGGTCGTTCAGAGTTCGTTGTTTGCTTACACCCTCTAAATTTGCGGATTTGAAAATCTCTTATAGCCTCTCCTTGCATTTTTGCTTCTTATAAGCTTTCATTTTGTCATATACTCTTGACTCTGGAGGTAAAAATTAAATCACCTTCACGAAATGAAGAGCAATAAGCAATCCACTGTAAGTTCTAGCTTTCAGTGGATGTTTTACCTGCTTCCGCAGTGATGCTCTTTTTCCTCGACTAAAAGAGTCCCGTCTTCGCAGAGAGGTCAATATGTTGGCCTAGGCTATGAAACTTTCACGCAATGGATGTCTGTTCAAGTAATTCACCAGTCTTTTCTAAAAATGTTGATAGCTTGAGTTAATTTTGAAACAGTTGGGGAGCGATTATTTGAATATTTTTGTGTCAAGAGATGCACAACGGGCATAAAGTTAACTGTTGGCATAAGAGAATTGTCTCAAGACTTGAGAGCATAAAAAATATTCACATCTGCCTTATGAAATAGTACTTTGTAAATGTCAAACTCAAAAACAGCTGTAAATAATTGTTTTAAAAGCAATTCTTTTGTTTCTTGTTGGAGTTTTATGAATTCACCCGAAAAATGTGCTTCATTAGATAGCGCTTCTTAATCTAACCTACATGGCGTGCAATTTTTTCAAGAAATTGTTCCCTTTTTAGCGAAAAATATTCACTATCAATCGTGATTCGGTTCATTTGTGGAAGTCTTTGAATTCACAAGAATTTCAAAAATTATGAAGTTCGTTTGAAAAAAAGCGCGATGTTTGCACCAATAAGGAGCATATTCCAGGAATGTGAATATTTTATTGTGGCTGTGGATTTGAGAAAAAAATTTTGCCAAGAAGTTTTCGTTCTCCGTTGCCTCTCGCATATACAACGACCTATTCTGATGTGCTTCATTTTTACGGTGGCATGATTTTGGCAAATACGTTGAGTGGCATTCTACTGTTGCCAGTAATTCACAGTGCAAACTTGATTTGGTAATTTTTCATGATTGTTGCCTGTCTTCCAAACTTTATCATCAGCCGCAACACGGGGGAGATAATTTTTAAATATGCTAAATATCGCTTGATCATGCCTATACTGATGCAGAAAAGTGACTTTTAATCTATGATGCAAAAGCAACCCCAAAATAGCTTCATCATGCTAAATAATGCAATATGCTCCTTAAACTTTGTTCGACTGCAGATCGCTCTCATGGACAGAAGAATGCAACTTATTGGGACTTTTGCTGAGTGGTTGAAATTCTTTTCTTTTCTGATATTTATGTCTTGTCATCTTTGGAGTTTTTGTCAAGATTTTAGTTTTTCTTGAACTTTTCTGCACTTGGAAATCTTAGCTGATTTTCGATTTCAAATTGCTCGATTTGTTCAATTTTTTTCTCGATCTGACCAGAAATCATTTCGTTAAGTTCTGAGTTTTACTACCCTTCGCAACTGTGAAACTGAAACTACGAAATTCACCTTCATCGAAAATGTTTCCAATTCTCCTTAACTTGATTAGAAATTAGCGCCATCGGATAATTGCAAATTTTGCTTCCGCAGCAAAATATTCCATTCAGGATTTTATAATATTTTGCCTGAATTTTTTTGTTGATTACTTTAAGATATATTTGAAAAGAATACATTTTATTATGAAATATAAGACTGTTCAATATAACTACAAGTTCAATATAACCAGAGGCGTTGATTTCGCTTCCCCCCCCCCCCCCCCCCGCGCATGTTGACGAAAGAGTGATTATGCAACACATACTGATGAGGTTTGGCCGTTCGAGTGTGATAATTGATTAGCCGTAGTGAATATTAATCCTCTGAATCTCTAGTACATGCTGAGGGAGCAGCTCGCTGGATTAGACAAAAGTTTCAATTCGCCAAGAGCGTCATCCGGAAGTTTAAAAGCTTCAAACGAAGCGACCATATGTTGGAGCTGAGCCATCAAGAACTTTGTGATTTCATTATTGTTGGCTTATTCACAAACCTTTGGTGCTGACGAATATCCCGTTAGCCAATTGCTATAAATTAGGTTGTGAGAATATACCACATTATTGGTGTCTGGTGCTACTATAAAGCGTTTAATGCATGAAATGATTTGAATCTTGTGCAACTGGCAAAAACTCAGGCATCACTGCCTGGATCCATTCTTTCTTGCCCTAGGATCTTTATTGTTGAAAATATTTCTTATTTATTAAGCTTTCAAGTGCATTTAAGAAATCGTTATTGCGACGAAAGTTGAAAAATTAACGAAGTATTATGTGAAGCGGAAAAGTGCGGAGGATTCAGGTGCTTACGAATAATACAATAGAGAGACGGCTTACTCAAGTGGTGATGGTTTGTTGTGAGGATCGGTTTGACGCTCCTCTTTTAAGATTTTGCATCTACCGTTAATGCGATTACACTTACACAGAGTATCTATTCGTGTTTGTCACCAATTGATCGTCAACAATAATTCGCGAAACGAATCCGTCGTTGTTTCCATATACATTGACGATGAGCAATAGCCAACATCATATGCATACGGCATTTGCTCTCTAGCATACAATTAGCTGCTGCTAAACTCTTGCGATTTTGCGCTTGAAAGTTTTGAATTTAGATGACGATTTTTACTATCACTTATGTCTATTTGCTGTTAGAGATGATATCCACTCTTACTAACAAATTGACAAATTTATTTCCCAATGAATCGTTGCGATTACATTTAAAGGATTCTGCGATCTAAACTAGATATCAAGCTTTTATGCAAAAGAATGTTAGCCGATCATTGTTTTATATGTATAAGCTTAGAAATTCAATAAAGTTTTCGTCTTAGTTTTATATTTGTTGAAAGGGCGTCTTCGGAAGCGAAAGCATTAGGGAATACGAGAAAAAAAAGGCAAAAGAAATTGTCATATGCGAAATGCTAGTGACCGCTATGATCACGGCAACTCTTGCTGCTGGCTATATTTTGAAATATTTTAAAAACTTTGCGAAATATTGCTCTTGGTACTTCTATACACAGACAAAGTTCGAATGTTGCAAAAACAGAAACAATTCATCACCGACTACTGTTCATAGTTCAATACGCTTCTCTTCGCGAAAGTGCCATTCATTGCTGTTTTTGACTTTTGTATGATCGTGTCCCTTCTATGTTTCAAAAAAATTCCCAGTTGAGAATTGCTTTGACGAGAAATTGTTGGTATTTATCATTCACCTGCACATTATGCTTTTAATTTTCATAATTGTGCTTGCATTTTCTGAAAAGAACGTTGTCGTGCTTTTCGCTGTTCTTGTTGTTTTGAATACACCGCGACCTTGCTCAGCATCCGAAACACTACTCCCATCAGCAAGCGTTTGATTCTATCATTGTGCTGAATAGATGTTTCGAGAGGCACCAACGGTGATATATACCTTGTATTAGCATGGCATTTCGCGAATGCAAAAAAACATAAAATAAATTGAGTTTACTTCCGCGAGTTTTGGAGCAGTATCATTCAAATAATGTAGTTTCAATAGAATCTTAACGATCAAAGATTTTCACAGTTTCGGAGGAAAACCCCATCGCAGCGATCTCAAAACGTGGTTCTGAGTTGGATTTTTGAAGTCCTGACTTGGAACAATGTTAGTAAGCAGTAATGTTTTTGTTTTCATTCACATATAACTCCATGGAAGTAGTGCAGTTCGCTCCGTTCAAATGGTCGGCAATAGCTTTCTACACGTATCGACGAGCGCGTTTGGCGTAATGCCACGGTACTGATCACGTCAGGTTTCCATGCTTGCACCCGTACGCGTTTTGCGTGAAACTAACGCGATATTAAAGTTCCAGCGAAATTTGCTGCTTGCCGACTCTTCTTAGCGCAATGAGAATTGCGCTTTTATGGCAACGTTTTCAGCACGAAAACCGCCTGAAAAGCAGTGCAGGGTTGACGATGGGCGTTGCTGCTGTACTTTATCGAGCGGGCACACGTCTTCAGGTCACGTCAACATAAGGCCGAAGAGGGCGGCATGATGGACAGCAATGTGTCTTCGAAAGTGCCCACTGTCGAGGCATCGGCGCTTGTGTGAAGGTAAAAAATCGCGAAAGCGAAAGCGTCCGACAGCAATCCCTGTGAGTGTCGTTCTCGTGGTACCTCTGTATAATGTGAACAAAATTATGCCGACGGCCAAGTGATGTTTTCTATAAAACTGCCTCACCAATGATGTAAACTGATTCTCGATCTCAGGAAAGTGTTTAGTAGAACGTCAGTTAGGTGTTTAAATTTTTTTTTCTACCGGTTCTTCTTTATGGATCGGTGTTGTATCGATGGCATTGTTCCATTTTCACCGATAATTTTCCACGAAATTGTTCGTACGTGCAAACGAATGCTTCATTAAAAAATGGCTTCATATCTATGCAAGCGATAGACCTTTGTGAGAATCATTCAATCACACAGCTGCACTACATGAAAGTTTGCAGTGTGAAAAGTTGCACTCTCGTGGAATATCACGTAGGCCGGCTTATATAGCTCAAGGAGCGTTCGGAGTATCATTGTAGGTAATCCGCAGAAAATCGTTCGTTTCCTTTTCGAGGACTGGCTATTCCTTGCTGTACTTGGAGTGCTTATGGCATTTTTATCTTTAGCGGTCGACGCCTGCATTGATCAATTACAAACATGTAAGTCGTTGGTAGTACATCGCTATTTTTGTAGAAAACGAAAAATAAAGGATGAGCATAAAAAATTTTGAAAAGCCGAAATTACAAAAATGTATTTTGAGCTCTCACTTTATTGACGTAGTTTTTAATGTGAATACACGTTGAGAACAATATTTTCATATCATGGCCGTCTTTTGCTCTTTTCCAAGGGTAAACATTTTCGCGCAACTTCTTCACTTGCTGACTAATATATCTCTTTCTCTAACAAATTGCAGTTAATAACCTGTGCAATCGAGATCTTTTCCATAAAAATACATCATATATGCCTTATGTTTAATGATTAGAAATAAACAAGATTTAAAGCAAATAGCCGATTACACTTTTTCACGTCTACATGAGAGCACTATATGGAAATTATGATTAGTTGAAATACCTTTTGATCTGTGAAATAAATCATCTATCCATATTGCTAGGTTGTACTTGCTTCATCATGCGGGAATAGTGTCTACATTTATCTGCGCGAGAAAAAGCAGCACAAGCTTAGTGTAACTTATAGATTTAAGCTTGACAACTTAGCTACAAGAAAATATCTACCTGCCAGTCCACCAAAGAGCAGCATTCAAGAGATTTCATAGTGATAAACACTCACAACAAACTAGTAACCATTTAAAAAGTATGATGATTTCGCTTTGCAGTTCACATGTATTTGATGAGCAAAGTTGAGAGAGCAGATGATGACCTGCTGAATTTCGCACTAACCTATATCGTTTGGATGGTCTACACGATGGTTGTTATGCTGACATCAGTCATTTTTGTTCATTATGTTGGACCACAGGCGATTGGTATTTGAACATTCCTTATTTAGTGATACCTAAGTCATTTTATTAGCGCTACGCGTAATAGTAGTTGTTAATAATTAGTACCAACAAAAGAAATGCATAAACATATACGAAAACCTAGGTGGTACGCATAGTGGTTTCTTCAAAAGGATAGATTACCTTGCGAACGGTCATCTAAATTCACAACGACAACGGTTTTTGAGTAAATCAAGTGTGCGAATCTTATGAGGGATGTGAAAGTGAGGAAATTTTGTAGAAGTTTGCTATCGCATTTCGAGTGACTAAGGTAAATTGTTGAATACTTGATCGGCGATCGATTTCTCCATCAGTGAAATGAGTTCTTGGCTGTTCATTTTCACCTTATTCGACTTTGAAAATTCCGTTCGATTTCTTTTCAGTTGATTTCGCATTGCTTTCGGCAAACATAGTGATGGAAAATCAAGGAAATTTTCCCGAAATTAGTTGATGGATTATATAAAGATCGCATCCTTCACTTCATGGCAGCGCTTTTCTTTCTTTGGGACATCCCTCATCTCCTGTATAATACCCTCTCTCTAAAAAGTTAGTGGACGAACGTATGTCACGTTTTTTTAGCTCTATAGACATGCAAAATGCAATGCACCTGCTGCAGTAGTTCAATTAAAGACGAACCGCATTTCATTGCTTTCTTATACAGTTGAAGGCGCCATTAAACAATAAAATATTTCGAGAAGCGGAGAGTAGAGAATCGGGAGAGCTACGTTGCATATTTCTTTGCCTTGAGGACAGGAATCACGCTATGCAGATAAATTATTGCTGGTGAAACGGAAAATGAGAAACGAAAGAAAACTAATGAAAAATATCAGCCACGGTTATTACTTATGTAGTAATGACACGACGCAAGCTAATAGCTTTTGAAGACATGTGCATTTCCAGGATCAGGTATACCAGAAATGAAGACAATACTGCGTGGAGTTCGACTGAAGGAATGTCTTTCTTTCCGAACCTTATTAGCTAAGATGGTCGGACTCGCGCTGGCGATTGGAAGTGGCTTTCCCATCGGCAAGGAGGTTTATTTCCTTAAATTTGAAAGCTTAAGCGATTAATCCCTAAATAATTTATAGGCGGCATTTTATTACATTCATTAAATTACATTGAAACAATTGCTCAAAGCAATGCCGAATTCTAGGTGTAACCTGCTATTTCTGTGGAGAATTTGGATTAGAACTAGTTTTCTCCGTTAGGTACGTTCTCAGATGGAGAAATTTTTTGCAGTTCTCAATTATTTTAGCATCATTCATGAATGTTTGTTATCATCGTTTTCAGGGTCCATTTGTTCACGTTGGTTCCATAGTGGCAAACTTAATCAGTCGATTAGTGCGCAATTTTAAGTCAGCCTATGCGAACGAGTCACGTAGCTGTGAGATGCTAGCAGCAGGATGTGCTGCTGGAGTAGCGTGCACATTCAGTGCACCCATTGGCGGTAAGAATTTCCGATTTATTTCTTGCGAATCTCTCCTTATTATTTTCATGCTCGAGCTTCTTGGCGTCCACTCCGACCTTTCTACTTTCACTGTATTGCAGAATAGAGGCAGGCTTTCTTTTTTTTTTAATGATTTAATCAGAAGTTTCAAGTATTTGCGAATTACGGTTAATAGTCCTTGCCCTTGAAGAAATCGAAAGTGGACAAGGCGGCCAATGTTGTTTAAGTAACATAGATTTCTTATTTAGTCGTTTTTCATACTTCTAAGAGGATATGTACTTCTTCTGTTTCATCCCACCATTGTCGGGCATAAACTTGATGGTATTTGCTACGGATAGGACTCTTTCCCTAGGAAATGTTGTTTTTTTAAGACGAAAATTTTTCGTTCGTGTTGCCGAATTTCATGGCCTAAAATGATTTTGAATTCGATATTTCGAGTGTATAAACAAAGTCACCTCATCAGTGCCTTGAAATTGAAATATAATATTATTATTATGTAACAAATGCTCTTTTTTTTGCGTTTTGCAGTGAAAGCGACTCATTATTGCAATCAGTGAGACGGTAACGCATGTTGTTTTTGAATGAATCCGTGCACGTCTTGCAAGGTAGTGTGAATCCGTGGCAACCATGCATGTTACGTGAGATGTGGCAAAGATTAGCTATGTGATAATGGCGAAGTATTTCTGCTGCAATTGACAGTGAAAGTTCTTAGTTACCAATTAACACTGACTTAAGCAACTTCAGTGATGTGCTCGTTGTGTTCTTCGTAAAACTGTTCTGCATGTGCTTTTTTTTCTAAATATTGTAGTTCAAGCGTACAGCAATGACGGCTTTAAAACTTGGGTTTCACATGTCGCATTCAGGTGTGCTGTTTTCAATTGAAGTAACAGCCGTATACTTTGCTGTGCGCGACTACTGGAGAGGATTCTTTGCGGCTGCATGTGGCTCGGCAATTTTCTCGCTTCTCCGTTTGTACACACATTCTTCGGAAGGTTATTTCCTTTAGACAAATTTCTGACGCCTTAGATCCACTGCTAGAATATGTACTCACACCTTGTCGCTATTTTGCTTGTCCGGGCAGTCATAGCCAACATTTGTCTTTGAATGATTTCTCCATTAAATGAACAGCTATGCAGCCGCCGTTTTGTGTTGACTAAACAAATGTTCATCAAGTCGCAAAAAGTGATGTATGATTTCGTCGCAACAGAGAGGACAATGCACATCCAGTAGAATTTTTCAGGTATGACTAATCTCGAAGATTTTATGTGCAGTTACCGCATGACCTGAGGTGAGAGACTGTATGAGGAGCAGCACCTATATTATAGAAAATTCTTTGTTCGTCTAGTACAACAGTTCACGAGACCAAATTTAATAGTATGCGCTGCTGGTTATAATAACTTCCATTCCGGTTATGATTTCTCACAAACGTACATTTCAGTGACTGTTGTGGCGTTTTATCAAACAACATTTAAAAATCGTGCATTCTATCCGGAAGAATTGTTCATATTCGCATTGATGGGGTAAGCCATCTTCACTGCTGAGAATTTTTCCACTGCATTCGCATTTTCGATCGATACTATCAACTAACGTTATATCATTCACTGCTTCACGAATATTTACAAAGGTAATTCACACTAATAAAAGGCAGCATTTAAAAGTAGACGATGAAAGTGAAAAATCACGCAAATGAGCATCTTCATTCGACTCTCTCAAAGGATTTTTTTTTTCGTTATTTTCTAAGGTTGTATTTGCTGCAATCGGACTCAGTGCATATAGCAGTAAAAGTCCGGTTTAGACTTCTCAGTAGCACACCCAACGTCATAAAAACCTAGTTGATGCCGAGACTGCTTGCTAAAGTTGCTTCATGAATCCAGAGAGCAACAGTTCACTTCAAATGTTTTGTTACAGTTTGCTCAGTGCACAACTGCATTGCTTCAGGTTGTTCTGTGGTATCACAGGTGCGATCTTTATATGGATACATCGTCAACTGGTGCTATTTCTTCGACGGAACAGTTTTATGAAGATTATCTTCCAAAGAAAGTATGGATTTGCGTTCATGATCCGAGCAGTACTAGGTAGACGAGCCTTGTTTGCTTTGACTTCAGTGTAGCACACAAGCTCCAGATTTCTTCTAATGGATCGTTCTTTAAACCAGACAGCACAAATCTAGCGTCTTATGCACCAGCAGCTCTCGCTAGCAGCATCACCTACGCAGATTAGCTCATAGTTAATTTTTTGGCCACATCTTGATCAAAATGGAAATTCTCAGTGCCTTTAAGAGAATTAACACATCAATTCAAAACAATGGTTAAGTGCTCCTTTTGCAGCTGGATAGTGTACCCAATCGTTATATGTGCGTTCTACGCAACACTGACGCACCCTATCGGCTTTGGACGCTATATCACTGGAGAGGTAAGCCTTTTCCGATTTTAGCAGCGCCTTCCATTCGCATGGCACATTAATAAAAGATGCCTTAAGTTTTCTTTCCTAAGCATGCCAGCCTACCTCAGCTTGAAAAGTCTTGCTGTCATCCAAATTAGTTTCGCAAAACTGAAAACAAGGCTTTTCAAATGTGCACTCTTCACATCTCCACTAAGGAACAATGGCTTTCTGGAAGATCTCGCTTTTTGGAAGCATTGACGAACTAAAGTTTCCTACAACCACCTAGAAGCATGCGTTTGATGCTGAAGCTGTGTAAAGAAGCGAACAACGGACTGCCGACCAGGTTATCGGTTGTTCAATGCGGATTTGAAGAAATGTTTCGAGTTAACGGTGATAAAAACATCAAGAATTTCAGGTGGTATTCAGTCGAACATTGAAAGATTTCTTTATGAACTGTACCTGGAGTGCTGATCCTTCTCGTTTCGAAGCGTGTGCGGGTAGCGTTGCGGTTAGGTGGAGTGCTGATGAGTCGATCTTTGCCGAATTGACCGTATTCGTCATCGGATTTGTAAGCATAATTTATTTACATGTATTTGTGATTTTCACTGTAAAGAACAGTTTGCTTTTCCTTCTTTCCGAGAAACTGAGCATCGCGAATGAGTGCACCTGATGTCGAGCAAGCAACGAATTACTTGTGATATTACTTCGCAAACATTTCATAAATTTTTTGGCCGAATAAATAAACCATTTTCTTCAAATGAGTGATCAACTAAACAGTTCTTACAAACAAATGAGTGACAAATTCCAAGAGGGAGTAATTGCATTGAGAAGCGGCGTGTATATTTGTGGCATTTATGATTTAATCTGATCTTTAATATAGGCATATCAGCTTTAAAGTTTGGTGACAATACTTGATTGGCAGTGAAATCTTCGGCTAAAGCATGCCCAATTTCTACAGTGATCAGAATTTTGAGGCGGGTTGCTGGTTGAAAGAAAAGTCTCTGTTGACAAGGGAGTGGACATAACGTCTGCGACAACCCACTGGTCTTGTGACGAGGATCGTGCACCTATCTCGCTTGACTTTTCTTAGAACAGCTCTACTGCATCTCGATAATTAACCTATCTAAACAATGAACTGAACGATAGCCAGTCGTTGAAGTATGCGCAAATAACAATTTTTCAAGCTGCTCTCTAACATATCATTTGCTCTCCGATTCTCCACCATATCATTTGCTCTCCGATTCTCCACCACATATTTGTTACCGTAGATTAACTGCATGCACAGGTTGATTACCGTAACTTGTGGAATGATAACCGCGCCGCTTTTTGCAGTATTTTCTGTCAATTGTGGCTAGTACTCTACCCGTCCCAGCAGGTATCTTCATGCCGGTTTTTGTCATCGGTGCCGGGATGGGGCGACTTTTTGGCGAAATTGTGGCCCACCAGTTTCCTGACGGCCTCCGAGGAGATCGCCAAATGCTTGTTTATCCGGGCATTTATGCTGTAGTTGGTAAGCTGTTTTTTCATTGCTTTTTCTACGGGAGTTTAACTTGTCGACGATTATGTGGCTTGCATGCATCTCAATAACTGAATGCTTTCGTTATGGTTTTCGTATATTCCGCGAAGCTGATGACGAAGGGCTGTGATGGTAAAGAAAAATAATATAATTTCATTCGGACAAAAAGTTATGATGCTTCTGAACGACCGTAAATTCCACCTTCACATCGTTATCCAGTCATCATTTAATCCATTTCATCGTCTATACCGGATTGATTGTCACAGAAGAAAGAACCAACGAAGCCGCCTTTAGTATCGCAGAAAAGGAAATGCGTGTTAGCGGGACATAGAACGACCGACTGCAACATGCTTAAGACCATGCGAGTGGCGTGCTTTCATAATTTCACTTGTTTGACTATGCGACACATCGTTTTGCGGCTCATATCTCTACTGGCTGTGTCACTGTATCCTGCGCTGCTTTACAAGTACGTCGATGCTTCATTGTAGAAGCAGTTTTCGCGTACAAAAACCTTTGCTATTTTCTGAGGTCCTTCAATAGTTCTACTTTTTCCTTGCTGTGCTGTTATTTTGTATACTGCTGTCTTGTATCATGGTGGTTAGCCATGTTGAATTTATAGTCACTCTGATATCGCATTAACATATGATAAAGTAATAGCATAAGAGCTTGCATATTAGCGTTGTCACTGTTGCCGCTAAAAGTGATTACTACGCCATTTATCGGTCATTAGTGCTTTCAGTACAATAACGCGCAATCCTCCTAGTGAAGCCACACGAGTGCAAAAATCAGTACGGTTTCCCTGGAACTAGTCGATATGAATGACCACCTTTCACCACTATTACTCACCATGTGTCACTTGTTGTGTCATTTGCTGATTGATTTAGGAGCATCTTCGTTCTGTGGCGCGGTGACACATACGGTTTCAGTTGCAGTAATTGCATTTGAACTTACAGGGCAGCTCTTGCACATTCTGCCCGTAATGGTGAGTTCGCATTCTTTCTGTTGGTCATCACACCTAAAAGGAAACTATCAGTTTTTGAATGAATAGTGGAGAAATGAAGTTACTCGCACGGTCGCGTTCAGTGTTTTGCATCTTTCGTCGGAAGTACATCTGCAGGCCATTACCAATAGGAAATGCTTGATTATATCGTATAACCTAGCTTCGCCATCATATTTGCTACGTTATACTTGAAGTGATACGCATTTTTTGTTCCGATCTTTCTACATACTTGTGATCATTGAAAACTTTCGATTCTTCTGAAAAAAGTTTTTTTTTTGATATACTTGATGCATCATCTCTAAATATAAATGTTTTTTTTTTTGCTTTCATAATGAAATGAGAAAACCTATTTGTTGTTGCAGTGAGTAGCAGTAATAATAAATCAGAGCGTTTTTTTGCATTCCAGATCGCCGTCATCATAGCAAATATCACGTGCTCATCGTTTCAGCCATCGTTCTTCGACAGCATTATCAAAATCAAGCATCTACCTTATTTGCCCGATATTCCCAAATCTACTTCAGAGTAAGTTCTAAATTATGTGGATGGGGACTTTGAAGGTGCATCTCTGCCGAGTTTCATTTTCTAGCAAAGGTTTCCTAGAGGGATTGGAAAGGGCGAGGTGTCTCCTGAAAAATTTTTTTAGCTGCTTAACGGATAATAACTATGCAATGAATTTTTCCAAAGATTATTAAGTGCATATAGCCTTCATAGTTTTTTTTCACGGATTTTTCCTATTTTTGGCTTGAACACAAGGTGAGAGACTTTTCATTGCATTTTTTGTCTGATGGTGTACGGCAAACTGCTTATTGTATCATTCTACGAAATGTGAGTCTGTCCTGTATCATTTGCTTTTGGGTGTAGTATGCTTTCGCGTTTTTGTAGTGGAATGCCCAAGGCGTGCACCACAACTTTCGTGCAGCACTTTGCGGGAATATGTGCAATGCCAAAGGCGTTTCGTGTTTTGGTGAACAGCTCTAAGGAATTGGCAAAACGACCATATCTAATGCTTTTATTCATATCGTTTTCTGATTGCCTGATAAAGACTTCATCAACACTCAATCAAATTCAACACCATCCAGCTTCATGAAGAGCCAGCGTCCATGTACGAAAGAATTTTTAGCTGAGAGAGATGCAGTCGAAATTTTGTCAAACTCCGCTCGCTATTGTGTGGAATGATATTTTGCGGTGTGAAAACTAGTTTTGTCGCTCAGTTTATCAACGACAGTGGCAAGTACATCGCTGCAGGGTGCATACGATTCGCGCCGAGCAGATCATGGTCACGAACGTGAGGTTCCTAAGCAAGAAAAGCACTTATCGCGAGTTGCAAGATCTTCTTATATGCATGCCTCGTCTCCGAGCATTTCCCGTTGTTGATGACCCTGGTGAGTCCCACCTCTTCTGTAACTATCACCTGGCAAAAACATTAGAACCACAGACAAAATAGGACATAAAAATATCTGCCTTGGTTTGCCTTAGTTGGAAAAACTAATTCACAGACTACTATATCCACTGTCGTGAGGTTTGATCAGTTTTCCCTTCGCAAAACAAGTCTACACGGTCATTTTGTTCTCTTCCACCTCGTCTGTATTATATAATCGCTTCGAATACTTTATTTAACGCAATCCAGACTGATCATCCTTGCACAACTGCAAGCAAAGGATGGATGTTGATTGTATTAGCAATGAATTTGTAAATTTGCTGAAAAAATAACCAGGAAAGTAACCTTTGCTGAAAATGCCATGTTTACTTCATGGGGAAGAACTGGTTTGTGTGAGAGAAGATGGGGGGATGAGAGGGAGAACCGAAGCAAAGGGGATTTTTGTTTATATTTCTTAACCTTAAGTAACATTGAGTCATTCATACGACTACATGTTTCTTTTCTCATCGAAAATGCCTTACTCATGATAAGAGAATTCAGCTACATGATCACTGCTTCAGAAACGAGGATTCTTCTCGGATCAGTTAGCCGTGCGACTTTACTTCAACTACTGGATGCACAAGTGGGCGAGGCGACACGCCGAGCTGAGGCAGCTAAACGTGCCAAAGTAGAACGTGAGCAGCAAGCGATTGCACAAGTACCCAGGTGGGCAACACGGCTGAGATGGCGTTCTTGCAGAATTGCAGCTAATCAGTAATTAGCGATGTTCATAAGGCAGTAAAGTCTCCATAACAAAATACTCCAAATTCCCAGGTGCTGCAATGTTGCAGTTTCTCATGCCAGTTGCTTAGAAAAGTGAATTGATTGAGTCGGCTCAGCACTGTGAGAATTGAATATGCTCTAAAAACTAATTACTGCATAGTATATGCGACGCCTCATGCGTGGGATTTGTGCAAAATTTAGAGTGTTGGATTTGCGCATATTTCTCGAAAGTTGCTATTACATTTCGTCAGTGGAATGCTCACCTCTCCTGCTCAAGCTGAGTACGGTGGGCTTGGCTAATTTTTGGTTATTCTAGGAAGAAAGCGCTATTCAGTATTGGAACTACAGAAGCATCACGGAAGGCTGCCGTGGAAAATTTCTTCGCCACTTATGCAAAACCATCACCAGTGGATAGGTAGTTTTTTATTCATAATTTGCTTCTGTCGCTTGGAGAGACACCTTCGAAGTCTGGGAAAGCATGTTTTTCAGAATATTTTGTTGTCGTGTTTCCAGTGATGAACCAATGCTACTCGCAGGCTCGAAATTTCGGATGTCAGTCATTCAACGGCGCCAAGTTATTGAAGGGAAGGGGAGGGTAAACGGAGAATAAAGCTGATGCATGGAACTACATGAATGATGCCACCTGAGCTTTCACTATGCCTGTGATGTATCCCCACGAGCTGTGTTTTTTCAGATTCCGCATATTGCCAGTTCTTTTCCATGAGAGACATGGTGAAGTCGTAGCAAACGGTGAACGTGAAGCAAAAGCCTATTCTCCACGAACTCGGCGACCACTACGTCGGTCTATTTCCGAGACAAACACACGCAAGATGGGAACGATGAGCCGTGTACAAAAAGGATCTGCATTCGAAACTGTGAGCAGTGCGAGTGACATGCAGTCGGATTCGGTGCACCTCAACCATCACAAGAAATTGTCTACAGTACACTCTGCTCATGATCTCTATACGACTCTCGGAGGTTGGCATCGATTTTAATGGATCGGTTTTGCCTCGGGAAAATCCGTATAAAGACAAAATCTAGGTCTCAATAAAGCTCAAAAACTCGTCAATCAAAGCTGGCATTCCCATTAAAATTCCGCAATGCATGTTCTCAGTTTGAGAGACGCTACGTAATTTGTTTCTTCTTGAGTTTTTGATCTTAGACATATAAGGAAGAGGCAATAAAGGCGATTCACTCTTTTTACAAGCCACTGCGTCAGGTTCCACTAATCGTTCATTCCAAAAAGAGCAAAACTGAGAAGTGGTTTATATCAGATTTTTGTTATAGCATATCTGTTTATTAGTGAATACATTTCAGCGGTCGCTCCGTTAAAACATTTGGCGAAGCGGAAACTCTTCCATAGCTGAAAGGAAACTCGAACAGTGATGCGAAATGTTCCTTGAATTCGATTGATTTTCACGCCAAATTGTCGTTCATAAATGCAAACCATAACAAGTTTCTCTTGATGTTTAAATTCACAGATGTCGAAAAAAGTTTAAATAAGTAATGAAAAAGTGTTTAGAAGTGTATCGCAGTGGATAAATCCACTTCGGAGCCGCTTATCTCGTGTTGGATTCCAGAAATGTTTATTTTGAAGAATGTTCTGCTTGCTTGACTTTAGATGATGAGACGATAAGGAAAATATATGTGCGCCTAGCGAGCGGTGAATGTGCAACTGAATGCGTATCAAAGCGGTAAAGACGCCGTAAATTTTAATTCCGATTCATCAAACACAATGCTTTTGCAGGTATGCTGCGTAGCTTCACGCACACGTTTCATCGGCATTCAAAAAAGCGACGTACAAACAGCGATCTGATGGCCAAAGAAGTAATTGCTATCCATATATTAAGATTCTAATGCGGGAATTCTTTGAACTATGGCATCGAGAAATTGGTGTGTAAGTTCAGTCTCGATGTATGTGCCACAGCACTACATCGAGACTGAACATGTAATGCGTTCAAATTTGAATGCTTTAACCAGGTTTACTCTAAACCCTCTGCACTATTGTCGCTTTTTTCTATGCTTCCGAACGCATAGAAATGTCTGGAGGACTTAGAGTTCGAGGATTCTTGCGTTCGTACTTCCTATCTCACAACGCTGCATGCTTTCAGCGGCGAGAGTGGGAACGTAAACAGCTGGCTTGCATCGTTGATTTTGGGTCTGCAGCGATAGACCCTGCACCATTCCAGCTTGTCGAGGACACATCTCTGTATAAAGTGCATTCAATATTCTCGCTTCTTGGGATACGAAGAGCCTATGTGACCAAATGTGGTGTCCTTGTTGGTGTTGTCGCTCTCAGAGATGTATGTTGTTATTTCAAAGGTTTCGATCTTCTCATGGCCTTTCCCTTTTTGAAGCTTTGTCACATAGGCACCCCGTTTTACGAAACGAACCTATGACGAATGCATCATTTAGAACTGCGGGGAAATTGCACACAAATCTCTTGGAATGCTTGTCTAGTAAATTTCATAGCTTTATTGTTATATTCCATGCATTCATTATGATTTTTGGCTGCAAGAACATGATATTTCTTATAGAACAACATTGGGTGGATTCTGGGATGATGAGATGTGCTCTACTGTTCTGATCACTTATTCTTACTAAAAGCTTCGAATAATTTGAAGGAACTTCCCGCACGGCCAAAATTCCGAGATGCGATCGCAGTTTCTCATGTATCGCTCAGATTAATGCTATAACTATTTTGATTAGAAGTCGTAAATGAAAATATATAATCTCCAGCTAAGATCGGCAATTGAGCGTGCACAATGGGGCGAACTGAACTCGAGAACAGAGCGAAGTGATGAGAATATGGAGCAAATAATTGCTGCAAGCGAAAGGCGCTCGTCAGGCCATAGCGATCTCCATCAGACGGATCTTGATTCGGATACCGATGACGAAGACTGCATATTGGTGAGACACCTTAAATGCACCTCCTGCTTCCGCATTCATCAACGAAATACATGCTGAAGTACTATTTCACTGAATAGAAAACACGGCTCTTTCCTTTTCTGCAAGTTTTAAGCACGGACATTCTATTGTGGGAAATATCTTGTACTTGGAGAGATCTTGATCTTGACTTTACTCGTCTCATGCCTTCAATTTCTGGATGCGTTGCTTCCCTGCTAACAGTCATAGAGAATATAATGCTGTTTAATTGAATAAGATTAGGCTGACATTTAAGTAACAAGAGGGACGCAAAGAAACGTTCCTCCGATACGATCAGTTTCAGAGCACTTCAAGGTCTAACTCATTTAGGTCGACGAATTTCTTTGTTTTATTTCGTACGATAAGTTGTGCATACTGCTAAATAGCCCTTTTACAACAAATCATCCAGCTTTACAGTAATTTGTGCGAATAAGAGTGAGTACTTCCGGCAATTCGGTTTGAATGAATGCCGTCAATGAAAATGCATTTTGCAACTTCACTAGTTGTGCATACATCGTTTTCTCCACATCTCTCTCCTCATTCCTTCTGTTGCGACTCGTCGCGAGCATGCAAGCCTGCATTGAATGTAGACGAATGTGACTACATCCAATTTATTTTCCGTAATGCCTTTTTGTTCAAAAATGAGCATATGTTTAAAGAGTTTAAAACAACAGTTTGCTTTGAAATGCCCTAATGAAGTTGCTAGAGATGATTACTCGAAGTGAAGCTATATTCACATCTTGCAGCCACGTGTTGAAGTCGAAGAAGCGACGCCATCAACATGTGAACTGGAACAAAGACTGCCAATGGCTCGCACAAGCAGCGACGTTTCAGATCAGTACATCATCGACGAGAGTGGTGTGTTCTCCATTCAATTCGTTCTGCATTTTCTCATGCATCTGCATTAAGTTATGATTCGGGTGCTCTCTACCACTTTGAATTCTATGATTGCTGATTTCAGAACAGGCTCGTGATGCAATGCAAAATTGTACACTTCCTTTGAGCCGGAAATTTTTTAAATTTGGAACCCCCCAGCCACGAACAATTCATTGGGTGGTATTCGATGTGGCGACTTGTAAGAAACTATTTTAGTAAAAAATAGTTACTAGTTTCACTTCAACCATATTTCGGGGCTTCTGATTGCAGAAACGAGCATCGCTCCCAGTCAATCGACATCCATAATTGGAGGTAGCGACGATTTGAAAGACCCTCTTCATTCAAAGCTTGAATCGTACCTGGAAGCATTTGGAGAAAAATCTGCAGGACAGAAAAGACGTGCATCAATTCTTAACTTCTTTCTCAGTCACAAGACGCCAGGACCAGAAACAATTAAATCGACGCGACGTGTTTTAATCGTTGAGCCAAAAGAAGGCCCTGTGCAAATGGGCGGTGCAAGTGAAAAGATAGATGGTGATTTCGAAGACACCGATCACATCAACGGCGATACTGTAGCCCCAACAGCTCAAGATTCATGCAGTCCTATGCATCACAAATATGATGATCTGTCTGAAATTGCCTCCAAGGGCCACACAC
The DNA here is from genome assembly GCA_013433145.1 of Ascaris suum. NCBI lineage: Eukaryota > Metazoa > Nematoda > Chromadorea > Rhabditida > Ascarididae > Ascaris > Ascaris suum. Next base: position 4,858,487 of record CM024187.1, read on the forward strand.
CGCAAATGACGATCAGTGGTAGGATTATCTCTAACCAACAGTCGACAATGACACAGCATGAAAACACAAGACAAGAGCGTATAGCCGAAAAGTGCAGCGTCTGGATTGATGATGACGATGAAAGCTTCATTGCGCTTTCGGGACCCGTGCAGGCTTCAGATGGAGAGCCAGCGTCTGCAGCTTCAGATGAAGAGCCTGTGTCTGCCGCTTCAACTTCATATCCTGTGCAGCGACGTGAGTCAAGTTCCTTCTTCATAAATCACGAGAATGGACAGCTAGCGGACGCGCGCAGTTCAATGTTCACCTATCACCGAGCACAAAGAAGTATTTCGGATGTTATCCCGCCAAGAGCATTTCACAACATGCCAATGGAGCAAGAAATGCGGACTGCAATGTTAGACACGGCTTACGGCACCCCTTCGTCATCAGGGGCAGACAACTTCACATGTACTGGTCACTTGCCGACTGACGACGATTTATAACGCATACCGTTCAGGTATTCAATGCCTCAGTTTCATGTGCGTCCATTTTCCATCATCGCCAATCACCTATTCCTTCAATGAATGTCATCCTTCGTTCACGGTATGAGTGCCTAGGAACATTTTTTCGAACAATGCATAAGACTTTTCACGTTTTGGACATATTACAATGAAATGGAAACGAAAGCATTGCCAGTCTTTAAATGATTATTTAGAAAACCAGAAGTTAGAAGATCTATTTCAACAATTACTTCTATTTTTTCCGGATATCATTTCAGCGATCGGCCGCTCGTAATCCAACTTTTAGCGAGAATTGCCATGATTTTTTGTCTCATTCCTTCAGTCTTCAAGCTAGAGGCTTTTTCAGAACTCCCCGTTGTAAATAGAACCTCGAATGGACGAGGATCTTCGTTACTACGACGATCTTATCAAACGTTAATTGCTCACTCAGGATCGAAACTCTGCCAAAGAATTACCGTATTGGAGTGTTTCAACAATTTGCACTGTTATTTAAACTTCCATTAAATTAGACAACGTCTAGCGTTATGATTTTTACATGACCAAGTTGGTATCTATTCTGAATGTTCCATCTGTATTTAAAGGTTTTTCTATGAGTCATGGCTTGGACTGCATTTACATGCTTATCGATTGCTTGTGCGCAGTTTCTGCTCAACAATTTCGCCCTGTGACCAGAGATGTGTGCGCAAGAGTGAGCATATATGATCGACAACGGAAGTGCAGGTTCGTTTTGTATCGCTAGAGAAACAAGTCATAGTTGTCCTCATATCATCAATATACAGCAAACAATTGCAAGTACGTTAGCTGGTTCGTGAAAAATGCCACAGTTTGCGGAGAACTCGAGAGAAACTTTAGTGTAAGTGATCCATAGATCGTCTGAAAAAAATTTCCTACTGCGATCATCACTTCTGAAAGATTTTCGTTTTGATGGATGGTAATGAAAAGGAGAATTCAAAAAGCTGCGGCATTTAAATGAGTGGCAGCGCTTCGCTCTCACACCTTCCCTCACGCATAGATTATTTGCAACGGTTGGCATATGCTTGTTTGAGGCATTTAGAAAATCGGCGTCAAACGCTGCTTGTCTGACGTGCAAATTATCTGATGGATTTTCGTTGCCTTTCTTCTAAGTAACTGACTGATGAATTTGTCCGCGAAAAGATGCTTTCCCCAAATTCTTTTCAGTTGACAAGTTATGTCATCTTGCAGTGATGCGTCATGATAGATATCTGCCTTTCAGAAAGTGATTTTTAAAGTACTGGAATTCACTCCCGCATCAATATTTTATCTGGTTTTTTATGGTTGCGTTGTCTGGAAGAAAGCCGTATCCGAAAATATTACTTAAAATATAGCAGCACTTTTGATAAAGCAGCTGAGAAGTAAAAAATCAAATTTTATTAACGAAAAGCCGTTGAAATACGGAAAAAAGTTTGCTGAGGTTGCAGTCATGCGTTTGTTTAGTATTAATTTCTCTGATTTTTCATGGACCTTTCATACCTGAAAATTGGGCTCTGCCTTCGTAGTGATTTTCCGAAGAATCTCTTTGAGAGCAATTTTCAGTGATGTTTCTTCTGCCTCTTCTGATGTAATCGCGCTTTTATGTATGTAGTGATATTCGTTGCCTATAATTTCTCTTTAGCTTTAAACGTACTGTTTTGCAGCAGTTCGCGGAAATTTTATCGGCCCTATTCTCTTGTCTAAGATCACCACTTTTGCCGTTGTTTAGGCTAATTATCGGCCTGAGATGTATCACTACTTTGAAATTAAGCGAAACTACTGTTTGTTTTGTTCGAGTAAACATTTCGCTCGGGCAGGTTAAAAAGTCAGAGGTAATTTGAAAATGTAGCGATTGGATAATCGAACATGCTATCTGCGTGGAGTGAATGATCGAAATTCCCCAATAAGAAATGAAAGATTCGGGTTAAGGGTTCCTAATTCGCAAGAAATTCGAGAAGTGAAAGAGATCTAGGCTGACACATCCTTTTTGCAATGCAACAGAATACAAGCAGTTATTGCGCATGACAGCTGGGCAGCTGGGAAAGCACTTCTCGGTGATCTTGTGCATCTAGGAAGCTGTTTCTTTTCTGACACACATATTCATGATCTCCTCAAGCGTTTCAAAGGCGAAGACCTTATTGAACATTCGCTATTGTTCACTCACGAAGAGGGTCGACTAGACAACTGAGAAAACAGTGTTACCAGGTTTCATCACACCTGGTGACACTGTTTTCTCGTATAGATGAGAAAATATGATTGCGAAAGTGCATGTGATTGTGTTAATTGATGACCATCGTTCGTTGCTTTTTTTTTTTGAAGAAAAGGTGACGTTGTCGTCCTCTCAAAATCTGACCACTAAAAAAGTATTGATGTCATAGTTCATTTCAACGATTATCTAATGCAATATCGAGGAAATCAGCAGTACAAAACATTACGGTAATAGTTATAATGCAAGTGATGCTGACACATTATTATGGTTACATAACGATGCATTGGAACAGCAAAGCATTGAAAATAGATAGGAGTGGCTGAGATTTTCAGTAATATGGGTCGCTCATTTTATGGGCATGTGCAACATTTTGCCGCATTAATGCACAGTTCATTTGTGCGATGCGACATACCTGTAAGGTGAACATTCTTCGTCACTGAAATCGGAACAAGACAATTTCGATAGGCTGCGTTAATATTCGTTGAGAGCTGCTTTGAAGGTGTGCAATTCAAATGTGATTTGTGGTTATCAAAATACCTCGTCATCGAAGAGATTCGAGTTAATAAAAGGGACAGTTCTCAGTATTCAGTCAGCACTACTAACGTTATCGGAGTTCAGATGTTTGTGGGACAGCGCTGCCGGAATTTCTCTTAGAAATTGCATTAATGCCTTGGAAAGCATTGGAAAGCAGATTAGACAATGTTAACGTTGATCGAGAATTGAATTACAACGAAAGATCGTTCGAGTAACAAATATATAACGAAACTTAGGCTTCTTGCAGATTCTGTAGCCGTTTTCACTCATTTTTGTCGGCATATACTGGCTGTTTACCGATATTTATATTCGAATGTGCGTCAAAAATGGTAAATTAGAATAAATTGGCCAACTTCAAATAAGCAGTGACGTAAATGTCACTTCAGTGTTTGCCCACATACAATGTGCTCTCATCCTTGAGAATGATATCATCACACGAAATCACGCTTTGAGAACATCGATGTGCCTCTTGATCCTCATTCTGAAATGTCTATATGTAGTCAAGTAGCATAAGGTTCGGTCAAAAGCCTTTTGGCATAGAGTTGCTTGCAATGACAAAAGAGGACAAACGGTTCTGGTTTGTATCCAAGCTCATCTAAAAGTTTCTATTATTAAAGCATGGTGGAGCATTGTTTGCGATAACTATAACGAAAAAAAGAAGAGATTATCTGTCTAAAATATTTTATCTTCGCTCATCATATACTTTAGCCCTTTATTGAGTGCATTTTTTCCAATTATTCGTGGCTGCCATAATGATTATTGTGAAAACGTTATTACTTTTTAAATCCGTTATGTGAGGGGAAGTGGGAAGATAGGCGTACTGAGTTTTTATTAAACTTGTCAAGGAAACTCACAGGTTGTCATCTAATGCAGTTTTGAATGATTTTATCCCATCTCGATTACGCAGCGTTTCTTGCATTTCGTTGTCATAGTCGGTGCTCTCATCGGAGAAGCCACTGTCGTTGGGTTCGTTGGTTGCATATGAGGGTACAACCTGGATTTGCCTATTCTCGCTTACTGCTTTCAACATATTCATTACTCCAGTTTTGTCGATTTTCAACAATTGCGCTTTATGCTCATCAAATTGCGCGGCACCCATCATGATAATGCACACATGACCAATAATTGCAAACGCACACTTCATAGTCGTCCCTGAAAAGATTTGCCCAAAACGAGGCATTTATTCGCGTCGTTTGGTTTCACGGAACGAGAAAGCTGATACGAATGCATATTTGCATTGTTTTAATCCACTAAACAGCGATTTCGAAAGTCCTGACAAATGATAATCAAAACTACGAATTAAAATGTTGCTTCATAAACGTTTCCGCCGAGTTGCTAAAACCTGGAGGATGGACATAACCAAACAGTGTGATGCTTTTCTTGCTTTACTAATGAATCTAATGCTCCGAATATTTGTTTTGTATGGTGCACCGATGCCCGGAATGCACACAGTAATGCATCTTGAACGCGAACTAGTAATCGATAACAATAAATATGAGATGTTTACTTTTTGTAGTTCACTTTAAACTTTTTGGGTGTTTGTTTCCTCTTACGCAAGGGCAATTCGTAGTGTTGCAGCATTTATGAAGATACGGATGCGTCTATGTTTGCTAATAAAGCTAGACTTATCAACACAGATTGATAATCTCATACAACAGAAATGCACAAGAAGCAGTGGAACATGATGAAACACACCCGCAGAATACTAAAGACATAGCTAATCTAGTAATTGTATACGAACTAAACACTGTGGCCAAGCATATGAAATCTGCGATTTCCAGCTAAAAAGCACGCCTAACTCTTTATAATGGAACACAAAATAATGTGTGCAGTCAAAAAAAAGAGAACGAATTTGACGGCGATATTTATAGAAAACAAGTTGCAGCCAACTATACGCTCATAGACCTAGTTCAGTTTCCCTTGATCGATGTAAAATGATGTGAAGCGAATGTAAAGTGAAATATTTTTCAATGCTGCAGCTATTTTACACGAAATCGATCGTATTTGATATCACTGAAGTTAGGACGTAAGAAACGATCTGTTCTACGAGATTAGACTAAATGGTCGTTCAGTTCACTGAGAAAAAGCAATAGCTCTTGGCAATCGAGGCATTCGAATGCCAACCAGACGGCACAGTGGGTTTTATTAATAAAATTTAGGGTACTGCGAATGAATTTGCAGGAAATGAGTTTCTCACGCATCGAATCGTTCAAAATTTCGACAACCCACAAAATGGCAGTTTAAGTGATCGCAGAGTGTACTAAATGTCGGTGGTTTTAGCCGAGTTAAAACGGGTAGAATGAACTAGGCTAGCATAGATTAGAGTCATGAAAATTTTCTAAGGCGATTTTTTGAATGTGAGTGCTGTTTCGCCAAGATGTTCAGCACATAAATATACTTCCCTTCCTTCTGACTCAACACCTTCGACAGCGTTCAGGCAACAGTACATGAAGCAAAGATTAACTGATGCACGTTAGCAGGGTGACTCGTATTTACTGCATTGAGCTTTTAACTTATAAAAGCTGTCCTCATTCCATGGCAAAATACGAAGATATGTACTTTTACAAGTGCTACACAAAGCATAGTCTGAAGAGATATCTAAGTACAAATAATTTGGAAATTTTATTGAGACTAATAAGGTTGCCTTAAAATATTCGTCGAGGTGCGATGCACATGAGGCTTTCAAAGCAGACAGCTCACTGAACAATTTTAAGGTGGAACGGATGCAGTAGTTGCAAGTCGGTCGTAATCACTGACAGTAGCGATGCTGCAATGACCGAATGCTTTTGTAATGGAGTCATGTCGTTCAAGGACAATGCTCGGGTCGCCGACTAAGAGAAATTGCGAACATCTGTTCAATTGGGGACTCATAATCACTTTTCTTCAATACACCAACAAGTGCAAAGAAATGTGAACCACCTCCTCGGCTCAGTCATCGCGACAGCCGAATGCTGACTCAATAAAACATTAGTGGTCGCAAAACACAGGTGATCTCAAATTTTCTGCTCAGTTTAGGCTCGACTGCGATATGAAAGTAACAAATATAACCACTTCATTCTAACAAGCAGATGTGCTCATCGATGGTGAAAAGTAATCGCTGCTGTTATGGTGAAAACTGTGTTTCCTTGGTTCATTCATTTCAGGACCATCGGATCTCTATTTGGTGGAACTCTTGTTGAGGAATTCAATGAGTTGGGAAAGAGGAAGTTAAATTTGCCAAGACCTACACTTCACAAAATAGTGACATTCGTTCGCAGTAATAATATCACCAGCGATTTATTTTTGCTTCGCACTATTTGAGCCAAAAAACAAGGATTTCACCAGTAAAGCAAGCGGTTGCTCCTCCCAGTAAGAAATATGCGTGCCTTAATGATAGCTCCTCATCGGAAAATGAAGAATGTTTTTGCGAACCCTCCTGTAAGGAAAACATTTTACCACTGGTCAACTGTGGCACATCTGTTTACATTTATAGAGTGACGGCAGGGTATTAAATTGCGCATTGCAAGAATGAAAGTGATCGCTTGTAGCCATAAATGGTTTCCGGTCTGACCAATTTTTATCCTATCCGTTCAATGTTGGATTCAGTCCGGAAGATTTCGAAAACAGTGAACATTATCTGTAAAAAAAATCACTCGTTGGGTCAATATGAAAGAGAATTGGTGACGAGCATCAAATGAGCACCTGAAATGCCATTGCGGGACAATGGCCCAATTTAAATACACCAAGGCAAGACGGCAGGAACGATGATGATGTTGATTCCAATGAGCGGTTACATTGAACGTCACCGCGGAAAAGGGTAACACATTTTTCTTGGGGTCACAATTAGAAAAGGTTATCGCCTCGAGGAAAACGGGACGTTTCGTCGTAATACATCGTAAAGGAACGGCAGAAATGGACGTTGACAGGAGTTGGCTCCCCAAAATGTGCGGTACTGAATTTGAGAGATCTTATACAGCGAACACAGAAAGGAAAAGCGCCGTCTGCGGTGAAGAGCACCTAAAATTGTCACTCTCTGACCACAACATAATCACTATATACAGTTCTATTTTCACTTTTGCTAAATAGCAGAGAAAGAGACAATTGAACTGGTGAATCAACAAGATGGCGAAACAGCGAACATGGATATGAAGCGGCGATACGTTGAGGCGACACTCAACTTGGGCATTCAACACATGAATCAACAACCGCAGATCCGATGTTTGTTGAGAAACTTCCACACATTAATAGCTGCTTCTGAAGACATCTCCTGTGGAGCACAATTTTGAGACCTAAAAGGGAAGTAAAACGTGCGAAATACAGTCTCCTGCAAGGATAGATTTCGTAATTCAGCTGTACCGCTTATGCACAAGTTAAATAATTTATCCATTGTTATCTGTCAGCGAGCAAGAAAGGATTCGTTCAAAAATGGTGAAGAGGAAAACTTTTCACAAACAGATGAGCATCCACTCGATCGATCGTATTATGGCCGTCAACGCATTATGCACCGCCTACTTTACAAATATTACTGGCCCATCAAGGAGTGGTGGATGGGATTGAAGTCTTTCTGATGACTGGCCTTATTGCAGATTTTCATATTTGTGTTGATGGCGTTGAGCAGAAATTTCAGAACAGGCATGGCAGACGGACTATCGAATCGGATTGACATGGCACTTCATTGGCCGCTTTTGCAGCAGAATGCCTAAAGAAGGCACAACAGAATTACTTGGTGGAAAAGCATTTTCACACAAAAGTTTAAATCTGGTTCGCGCCAACATATGGTCTTCTTTCGCTTCAAGGTAGAAGAAGCCCTTTGACATTGCTGAAAGGAGAGGTGTTGCGTTCCCTGAAGGTTAGAGATTCGAAGCGAACAATAACATGCCATACTGCCGAGCGGTGTTTGAAAACTAAGCTGCCTACGAATGACAGCCCTGATGCACTGTTGTGACTAGCAGCTGCGACATGGAGGGGGACAGAGCGCAGGAGCTGATAACCGTCTGTTGATGCCGACGCGCAAGATCACAAGCGAGAGAGAAGTAGTTTACGGGGGGGAGCACCATGGCCCAAACACGAGTAAAGCCAAAGACATAGAAACGGGTCGAAGCCAACTTATACATGCCCCAGATATCGCCCGAGGTGGCACAAGCGCACATAAGTGTACGAGTAAATGTAATTATTGCATGAGCAGAACAAAAACAATAAACGAGAATCGACTATGCGAATAAATGTGATTACTGCATTTATTTGTTAGCTCACAAGTAGATGTCTTGAGTTGGCTTCCCGATGCCATATCCAACATGCACCATTTCAGCGTCGAGGTTGACGCTGAGCACAAAAGCTGGTAGTCTACCTTTGGTCCATCATTGCTTAACTAGAATCCAGATCGCTCGAAGCGTGGCCCATGCATTCCTTACAGCCTTTCACAAGTCCGCGCGATAATTTCGGCCGGTTACTCTTATCGACAAAGTAATGAGCATGCTTTATCGCTTAGACATATTAATAGCTCAGAAATAGAGTCCTCTCTAAAATACTGAAATGGCTATGCTTTTTTTGTCTAACTCAGAAATATTTGAGAAGTGTACAGGCATATATAGGCTAAAATGCTCAAGACCACATCATCTCATCGTTTAAAACCTAATACGCGGAATGCATTTTTGCAGCTCCCAATGAAGGAATTATTTGCAGGAATATGTTCACAAACTGAGGTTTGCCTGAATGGGTGCTGGATACTATTCTCTGCTTAACGCTTCAAATGGTCAATTCGAGGAACAGAAGTTTTCGTGTGAAAATAATGTGAACATAAGATGTACAAAACTCACTTGATCGTTTCATTGAAGTGCTTTCTACAATTTATTCACAAAACTCTTGCATACATAGCGATGCCTATAACAGCAGAAATCACAACATTAATTTTAAATGGGAACGGAAAGTTGCAATCAGAGGTTGTAGGTTCCGGAGTATTCGTTGCACTAGGCGATAGGTCCGTTGTCGCCGGCAAGCTGAGCCTATCGGAATAAGTCACGAGAAGATCAAGGATGGCTCCGTTTGACCAACCAAACCCGGGCTGAAATATTCACCGACAAAGTCATGCGCAGCAACCTCAGTTTGAAATTTATGTTCCGCACATATACTGGTCTACTACTTCCAACACTCATTTAGAGAAGAAAATTCATCTATCGAAGAAATTCCTTTAATCTTAATGCCTTTTTCGCTGATTCGCTTCACTGTTCCCGCAATTTTTTTCGACATCGCTTGAATAAAGTCCGCTTCAACTCTCTCAATGAAAGTTCCTGCTTGAAAAAAGTGCTCTTTTGAATTCATGTACTCTTTCCTCTGCTATCACCACTGTTTCTGGGATCAATTTTTCGCTAAAAAACGCTTTACAATTCGAAAATTTTCCTCAACACTTTTTTCATATATGGGTGCATAATCATTATAATTTCGGTATAATTCTTCTCATGAGTTTGTGTGTTTACCATACAGACGCAAATAATCTTTGAGGAGTGGATAATTTTATTATTTGAACTTGCAGCACATAGTGAGCTTTGCCTCTCCTTCGATCCGTTAACTATTTTGGTATGCCTAGGATTCATTGTTCTCCTCATTTAAAACAGTTCATTATTTTCACTAACCTAATGTAAAGTCGTTGAATTATCAATGCCTTTCAGAGTGCTTGCTCACTTGCTTAATAGCATGTCTATAACATACAGTGACCATAAAAAATGAGACAAATATTAAGTTTATATCCTCATGAAAAATATTCTAATAAATTTCTCGATTCCGACAGTTTTTCCGCGTCCTCTAACGGTTAACCAAGCGCTGGACTTCACTAAAACCGAATGAATAAAATCGTTTGAATGTCAGCGCGGTATCGCATTAAAAAGATTGCGCTTACCTGCACGGCGTATTCACCGCCTGCGCCTGGCTGTGGTATTGTTCCAATAACGTCATACTAAAATCAGATTTTATAAGCATTGAAGGAGAAATATGTTTCGAATTTCCCTACTCCCAGCTTCGCGATCAGAAAAATAGGCCTAAATGAATCACACCATAGAACGTTCGACGAATAATGTTGCCTCTTATGTTCTTGAGCGCAGATTTTTTTGTTCTATGCGCGCAAGTAGTAGAGAATCAATCAGCCCATCGCTAGCATTCACATATTTCTGAGCAAGTGGAGAAGATGAAAACAACATCATTATTTGGAATGTGGAATATTTTTTCGAACATGTATGTATATATTTTATCATCGATGCATCATCGGAATTGCTGACATCATCAAAGAGAAAAATAGTTGAAGAATGTTGCTGTCCGACTGATTTTTTATCAACCAAAAAGCGCATTCACTAATCCAGGCATTCCTCAACGATTCTCTTTTTAAAGACCATATTAAAAGCATCCATGATGGCGGGATTTCGATTTTCACAAGCCTGGTCTCTCCACCCCTTTCTGAAACAGTAATGGTTCCCGATCGGCCCTTGCTTAATGCAATCACCTTACTGCCTAGAGAGGTCGATTTATCTCAGCTTTGAGGATAAAGATTCTCAATAACTGAAGGTAGTCTTTGCCAGTCTGCATGATCACCAACTACGTTACTGGATAACAGCATTAACCACATTCTACGGATCTTCCAAAGAATGAAGCAGTCTTTTGGTTTTTTTTTTCAATCATTGCAACGCTGCTTAATGGCACTGCCAGTATGAGTGCCGGCTGCGTCTGGCATGTGCAAGTGCATTTAATGGGCGGTGATAAGAACTGTGCTCGGTGCATGCATGCCAAAGAGGATGACACTCATAACTTCGTTCAATCATAAGAATGCAAGTAGCAAAATATCATGCAAAATACCTTTTCCCACATATGGCCAGTTGAATTGAACACTTTGTAGTTACCAACGACCCACTTTCGTGCGATTCGAAACGCCTGCAGTTCAGAAAATTGGCAGAAAGAAAACAGCCACAGTAAAGGTCAGACTGGTGACAAGAAGTTGGTGATTTCCATTCTCCGACTAAGCGCTTTGATTTTTGCTCTAAAACAATTCAAGAAACGAGCTCAGCAATTAATACGGTCTTGATTATTCATTAAGAGCGAACAAATTGCACGGGATTTTTCGATGAGCAGGCCCTGAGATAGTCGGAAATAATTCGAATTTCCTTTCAGTAAAGTGTCTCATTTGATGAGCGCAGTAGCAGGCTCATCCTTACGCATTTGAAGCTATTAAATTTCTAATGTGTTAGAGCATCTCAGCTCGAATGTGTTCTCCATATACGAATAGAAGGAGCAGAACCTGTCGAAGTTTTTTTCTCCAGCAATAATATGCTCACAGGCAGAATTTAGCGCTGCATTGAGCACACAATTGAACGCAATTCTTAAACTGTATAGAAAAGCATCCTGTAAAACCTGAACAGTAAACGCGACCCAGCTGCTCCACTTTTCATCACCGCTTTGCTATCATTGACCAGAAAATGACTAGGCCATCAGCGAGCAGAATTTCCGATGTCGCCCATCCATCATGCAACCAGCTGAATTAGGTGCTGGGCAGAAAACGGACATTGAGCCCCGTAAAACTGAAGGATTTTTACAGGTTCGTTAAATGAAAGCAGAAAAGGCGCCACTACGGTTTCTGAATTCGCACTGATTTGACTCTTGCAAATTTACCTGCTCTTGCATTTCGGGATTCCCTGACTTCCGAAGACCTTCGACGATCATGTGGTTCAAAGGACTCCACCCATTCGGAAAGTCCCATTGTTCATGACTATCTTTGGCCAAACTCGCTGGCACACCTCCTGGATATTCGAAAACACCCAACGCCTGAATTTAACCGTTTAGTGGCAGATCATCACAACACTAACTGGTCAACGTATGCCATTTGACACTCTCCATAGACGAAAACATTCATCTCATCGTGCGAATGCATCTCATCGACTGCTTCAGTCTCATCACTCAATGGATTCGCCTGATTTTTTTCAGTGACGTTATTTTTTGAGTCTTTATAGGAATATATGACCGTTTTTTAAAGATTACGAAAAAATGCACTATTGTGGCGGATAAGTTCGGCATCCCACTGTACTTTATTTGCGTCCCATTCCACGAAAACCGGAAGAAAGTGATTAAATCTATGCTCATCTAAGCAGCAAGCCCACTAACACTGGGCAGATCATATTTGTTTGCACCGCTAGGCATAACAGTTTTGCTGATGATATCGCCAATTTTGCAAACGCCACAACATGAAACGAACTGTTTCAAGCTTCTCAGCAATGGCACACATTTGTGACAAACTTCCAGCTGTTCGTTTCATTGCATTAGAAAGTTGTGATTATCACTGTAACTCGAAAGCCCTATTTCCTTTGCAACAATCGGTTACAATGAACGTATTCAACTAGCATAGTTTGTGTGCGCAGTGCCACAATTTTCACGCATATTTTTCATTTTATGAGTCAAGTGACAAATGAATGATGGCATATAGGCCGATAACGGAGATATCTTTCCAGAATCCTTGTATTACTTCACTATTCTCCAATGACCTTATGAAATCACGTTTTCGAGCCTAAAAAAAGAAATCTGCATTCTTGAGGGTATTTAACGATTTTCTTGCCTTGTCATCATATTAGAGTTGTGCCAACCCATAGAGTTTGATGAAGTCGAGATTTTGGAAACCATCTAAAAATTCTGAGATCTAACTGAAATTAAGCTTATTTTGCCAATCATTGGATGTCAGCAGAATGATTTACTCTCATAGCCGCAGCCGTCGTGGGTGGGCTTGAAACGCTAATTCTGATGATCACTTGTCAACGACTTCTCGAAGCCTAAATATTGTTTACGAACATAGAAAAAGTTTGAGTGTAACAAGTTTATTACTGTTTCAATGTGCTGCGACACTTTTTAATTACAAATACTCTATTAAACCAAGCAGCAACGAAAAAGGTGCATACTTTCATGAAATCGTAAATTCTTTGCGGCTTGGCCATGTTCAGCAGCTGGTAGCAGTCTCCGAACAGTGGTACCGCAATCGACGGATAGAATTCAACAATGTGCCTGCGTGTTTCAACGTTGTAGTCGAACCATGCGCCGACGCTTATGTTATAGAAAACATATTGCAGGGTACAAGAATTCACCCCTCATATCACGGTACTTCCTCGACTCTGTGAAATTCCCTACAAGGGCAAATGAAGAGTTATATATATATATATATATATATATATATATATATATATATATATATATATATATATATATATATATATATATATATATATATATATATATATATATATATATATATATATATATATATATATATATATATACTTTCCCTTTGTTATCCTGGAAAGGTCGTCCCTTCTGACTGATGTCCATGTCACTTCTCTCATTGAAGTGCACTACATTCGGCTCACTGTGGGCACATCATTGAGCTGTCGCCTCCACAGCATCCGGCCGGAGTGCGGTATGGGGCAAACATTTTGGTGGGATGCAAACTATTTTGAGCACAGATCACTGCCATGAACCACAAATATGCAAAAATAGCAAAGTTGCAACATGGAAATTCGCAATTACTCATTTCTGCGTTTATATGAAAAAGTTTTCTTGAGGCATCGCATAACACATTCGGACTATCACAATTCACAAATTTTGCTCAGCATTTTGCTCAAGCAGATGCGAAAAAGATGTTCTGCTTGTGAGCACGCAAAAGTCTAAATCATAAGAATCGGCCAACTTGCGATACTTCGAAAGCTCTAGAAGAATGCTCATGCCGCTCAGACGGAAAACCTTATGTGCCTAGATAGTGGAAAAGAAACGCTCTGAAATTAGACGGGTGCTTACCTGCCATTTTGAACAAATATTCAAGTATATCCATATTCCAACACATAATCGCATTCAGATCGATTGGGGCGATCGATGTTGTCTCAATTTTCGCAAGCGACTTTTTATCAGCAAACCATCGTGTGCTAAAGTCCCACCCGGATTCGGCAGCGGAAGCGACGTTCTCAAAAGCAAACAACAAAAGAAAGTGCTTTGAAAATTATGATAATAGTTTTGCTAAAAGGATTTTTGGGCTGGAAGTTAGCATTTTGAGTGAAAAGAAATCTTATATTTAGACATAAAGCGATCGTTGCGTACGCAAGCTGCTCTTAAGGCTATGGCTGAAGGCCTAGTTCTCCTAGGCAGCAACATATTTTAAACTGCTGAATACGTGCTGGAAAATATAATCTTTTACCTGGTAGAAGAGCGGTTTTGCATCATCCGGCAGTGTACTTGCTGCGACAAGATCCTCACGATAAGACTCTGGTCTCGGAACGTTGCTGTTTGTTCGGTAAAGGAACACTGAGTATGTCTGGTTATTTTGACCAACTACTGTAATCGTTCTGCAATAAGTTAATATTGATCTCAACAAAAGTAATCCTCCCTTTTTGCATCCCATAATCAGCACCTACAATTTTGGAATAATTATCAGAAGAATGTTGCAAATTTGTATGTCAGGGAAACTCTTTCTGTTCCTGTAGTCACTCCGTTTCAGATTCGCCTTTGGAACACCTTCAGTCGATTGATTTTTTTTCTTTACTTGGCCACTAGTTCTATCACCTCAAACCGATTTCTGCTAGGAAGTTCAGCACGTAAACACAGGCGCAGTAGTAAGTGCCAAGAAAACAAGTTCTGTAAAACGCTAATCGCGTGAACTGCTCCTTCGATATAGAGAAGATGAATGTCAAGCAACTTTTTTCACCGTCTGCCAATTCTGTGTATTTTATAGATTTCGGTTTCACTATTTTGCCTTACTCGCTAACGTGAGTGCCTATTAATCTCCCGACCGATGACTTTCTTTCTAATCTAAAGCTTACGAATGCGAATTTTCACCTGTTGTTTTGCCAGAAGCTGAATTCTTTGGCGAGAACCGGCAGAATACTATAGAGGAAATCGAAATCCCGTGTCCGTTCAAAATATTCATAAGCCATGCCGGAAAGAAATGGCGGCTGTGATCGTTGCAGATAATATACGCGTCCACCATTTGGAATGAATCCATATCTGATATAATAGCAAAATTATCATTGCAAAATTGCTCAAAGGATATAGGAATATTGAGCCGATAGTCTCATCAGAATTCCAGCTGTAGCTCAGCTCATTGACAGCGTCAATCGCACAGTAGCACCTGGCAAAGTGGTGTTTATATTAACAGGTTGGGTCAAAACTTTGATCTTTAGTAATGCAGTAGAATTTGAAATCTACACACCGATAACAACGATGTTCTTTGCAAATTTTTTTTCCCGTAAATCGCGCTGAAAAGCGAGTTTTATAGAGGTAGCAAAGGCACAGCGCTAAGCTTTCTCCAACAGATAAACTCAAACTGGTCAATGCAATTAATAAATGCACAAACGTTGCTCAGTTTATTTAGCTGATTTGATCTGAAGCAATGACAACGGCGGCTGTCTTCGATGTGGTGACAGAAACTATCAAACACAGAAACAAAGAGCCAAACATAAGCACGAGGCACATGCAAAAAAAGAAAAACTCGCATGCGAAAACAGAGGTCAAATTATGGTATGTTTACATTGGGCGCTAAAGAAGCTGTTAGAAGCAGCATACGTTTCCACCACGCTTGCGAGATTATTGATCATCGCCTTTGATGTAGTATACATGCCGCATGCAAGTAATCCTTTAACGATCCAGTACGCATCCCAGTAGTAGTATTCTCGGAATCTGCCTCCAGGCACAACAAATTCGTTCGGTACATAGATCAACGAGTGACGATCCCAGTTTGTTAGTTCCGGGTTCACCTTCAAGCGTTTTAAACTGAAGAAGCATTGATATCGGTTATTTATTGCGCATTTCTCTAGTGGATGCGCATTTTATTAGCAATGTTAGGGCAAGATTTTTCCTTATGAAACAATGCGTAACATTACTTCACTTAACCATCGATGAGGCAAAGGTCAGCTTGGTCATAAAGTTCTTTATGGAAACTATGGCATTAAATTTGATCAGCTGTAGCTCCATAACTTGAGAACCTTCAATACACCTTTATCAAATTCTTTCAAATTCCTGCAATGAAAAAGAAAAACACAAATAAAGCACTAAGATGTACTCTTGCCGAGAATGCGTACGGGCAAAACCACTCATAACCGTTCCAGCATCAAAAGCCCTAAAAGCATCTATATTTAACTTTCCAACTCCGGCTTACGCGGCGGCAAAGAACTTTCCAGATGTCGTTCAGATCGAGCGCGAACTTCCTCATTGCGGGATCGATGATTTTCATCAGTTGCGGTGGGTTACTTGTCCAGTCACTTAAGACGCATTCCTGCAGCTCCGCTCCAGGTGGCGAGAAAAATTCATCCAAAAAAGCAATCAAATCATCGCGTTTGATTTGCTCTGCGGTCATATTCGGGAAACGAGAGTTGAACTGCTGCAGCGTAGCAACTAAAAAGTTGCTCATTTTTTGGTGTATCTGGAACGTGATCTTTTCTCGGTGCAGAAAAAAACCCATTAAAACACTGATTAAATCATCACTTTTGATTTCGAAAACGAGAAATTATGGCAGTTCCCTAAAGGGAATAAAAAAAATCACGAAGGTAATGCTACAATAAAAAGTGATTTAAAGCCCTTGAAAACTATTGAAAGCAAGAGATGGCGAAAACGTCCACAATTTAAAAGTCATAGTTAGAGCGTATTTTCATTATTGCACTCGGAAAAATGGGTTATATTATTTAATCCTACAGTAAACGCCACTTGCGCCGAATTAAAAAACGACATCATTTTGCATTGGATCCACAATAAAATTTCTCGCCAGATAGCGTGAACAGAAAGAATATCACAGGCGACTATGTAAAGCTCTATGTTCGCCTTCGTTTCTTTGAATGCAGAAAGCATATTGCAGCAATCGAATAGACCTGGATCCTGTTTCATTGGCATGTCGACGAACGTCTTCGAGTCGTTGTAAATGCTGTGAATGTTGACAGCTTTCAGGATCTCCCCGGAGCAATATATAAAACTGCAACAACTTCGCCTTTAAGACTTTATGATCCTCTCTTATGCTATAACTAAAACAAATGAAACTTATTTCTCGAAATTAAAAGAAATTTCCATCTTGGTTGGGTGATTTCTGAAATGGTGTTCAAGAAACTGAATTTTGCAGCCTTCATATGTAGAATGACAACTCACTAGTTTCTGGAGTTTGATTCATCACATGTGTAGACTGGATTCGTTTGCTTTTCAACTGCATTCGCCGATTTCATGAGCTCCGACAATGATTTGCTGGTCTCGCCAGATGAGAGTAATACACACAGTGCGCCAATGACCGCTATCGCCTGCATATCGTTGCTGAAAATCATTTTAATCAAATGTCAAATCGTTCACAAGATATTTTCAAAAATGAGTTTCTTCCCATTCTGCCTACTTACAGTAAAGCAATCTGACTGCAGTGTTTTAACATGAGTTTCTCAAAAAAGTGGACGAAGTGGATCAGCAATCGAGATAATGCGTTCTCGATTGGCTAGGCAGTACAAAAATGCGTCAGATGTGAGAGTATTTGTGAGGACGTTAGGCTAAGCAAAATTTGTGGATGAAATTGAAAGCAGAACACAGCGACAGTGATCACATAAAGCAATTGAAGTTCGTTTAAGGAAATTGTCAAAACAATCGATAGGTATGCTAATACGGCCATTGATGGTTTCAGAAACGATGTCATAAACTGCAGCAATTAATTCTCTTTCATAAGAACTACAGTAGTGGTTCATCAGAGAGTTTATAAATGGCATGTGCAAATTAATGGCCATAAAATTATAACCACACCTGGTGATCAATAATGATCAAAAATTAGGTAGAAAGAAAATGAAAAAGTTATCACTAAATACAACAGCAAGTGCGTATACTGATATATGCTTGAAGGGTTATCAAAATTGAGCGGTGGGATTTTGCAATTTCTATGCGAAGCCAGGTCACCACATAACCATAGCACGATGAACCATTTGAGCCTGCTGCCTAAGTAACTTCAGGCGTTCGTTTCTCTGAATCATTCCAATCTTTTTTTAAAGACTTGTTAACACAATTTTACTTTTGGTTTAGTGGCAAAATCTTATCTCTAACAACATCTCCGGCGCCTATCTCATATGCATTCAGCAAATGAATCATCGAGATACAAATAAAATATTTTAGTCAGGAACAATTCTCCAGTGAAAAGAAAATCGACATTAGGGTACTGCCATCTTATGTATGAATTTCATTCAATGCTGCTTGGTGGAATTTTCGAGAACAACTGGTTCTCTCAAGCATATTCATGGAACAAAGATTGTAGTATACTTTCGTTT
Organism: Ascaris suum; assembly: GCA_013433145.1. Classification (NCBI taxonomy): domain Eukaryota; kingdom Metazoa; phylum Nematoda; class Chromadorea; order Rhabditida; family Ascarididae; genus Ascaris; species Ascaris suum. The sequence goes on from CM024187.1 coordinate 4,876,984, forward strand.
GTGTTTGGATTTTAAGTATTTGCTTAGCCAAGGTTTGAAGAACTGGGGGGTGGGAGGAGGAGGAGGGGGGGGGGTGCACTTTATGAGTACATAGTTCACTTTCACATTCCTTATCATTATGCGTGTTGGCATAACGTTTCAAAGACCAGAGTACCACTATCGCACAGCTTGTGACTTTAACTCTCCAGTTGTAGCCACCCAAATAATACAACTATATCAATACATTGCTCGCTTCCTATGCGTTCAGTATTTCATGTAATTGAATACTTATCATTGAAGCCATAATTTTTCTCAGAAAGTATTAAATTTTGGTGGAGAACAAACCATCATTGATAGCAACCAGCATACAATGAAAAGTGAGAATTTTTAAAGAGAGTCTACCACATGAAGAGGTAAACAATGGAGAAGCGTTTGTGGCGCTGACATATAAAAGAAAGAAATTACTTGTTTGTCCTCCTGCATAATTTTGTTCCATCACGAGAGCAATCAGTTGGCAAAAAATGATGTATTGATTCCTGCACAAGTTTAAATAAGCGTGTTAAAACTCCGATGGTAATTGAGTTCACCATTGTGAAAATATCAAATGTCCATACGAATATGTAAATGATTGTACAGGTGTATGCAAAGAACAGTCTCAAGTGCGATAAAGGGTTTGTTGTGAACTCATTCGTTATCAAAAAGTGGATACTACTTGAGTGAAAATCAGTATGAGCAAGACTAAAGTAGTCTTTATAGAGTTCGCAGTAGCAGCAACCAAAGTTTACAGCTATCGAATTTTAAAGGTGAGAGAGACAGAAATCACCTATGAAAGTGCAAGTGCTTAGAGGTTAACAATATCTGTACCGAGTTTTTCCTTTTTCTTTTAAAATCTGCTTAATGACCGTATCCGACTGCTGTCTAGAAACTCAATGAGACGATGAAACAATCGGTGTCATTTTCGCACTCGACTGTCTACGCAACAAAATATTTTTTGGGATTGATGATATTCTTTTATTTTTTGCGATAGGCAGCCCTAATAGAATCCACTAACTACTGGCCTGCTTTTTATGACTTACACAAAGATATGTTCGATTGTGACACCGTGAAACGTGTCCACAACATCGACATCACCGAAAAAGCTGTAAGATGAAATCTTTGACATCAGTCCACTCCGCATGCTTCTTCTACTAGTCGTATCAAATCATAAATATTGGTCTTTAAGGTATACTACGTTATCGCATTCACAGCAACAATTCACTGCCATAGAGCCAACACTTTAACAGTCGCTTGTCACTTGCAACGGGTAAGTTTGGTCACTAACTAGTCTTAGTTTAATAACTTCAATGTGTTCATGATGATTTGTGCTCCATATCTATGCGTCATTTCCAGCAAAAGCAAGATAGTTGCATTCTTATCCAATATTACCAAATGTGGCGGCTTTTTTCTCAACACAACCATACGATTGCAATCGAATTCTAGCGTTTATAAAAAGTGCTATCAATTAGTCGTCTGGTATATGCAACTGCCTGGCCATGAACACCTTGAGTTGATTTGCCTTACGATCGAAATCTGCCTTATGAATCAAATTTCGTCGAGACGATCAAAATTGGTTCCAATCTGCCTCATGAAGCTTTTTTGAAATAACTATACTGCAAGCCAGTTGAAGAGTGAATAATTCCACTGCATGCAAAATGCGTTAGAGAATTTTTAAAACCGTCTAACAAATAAATGAGCTGTTGACAGTTATCAGTAAAATCAATTCACAAAGAAAAGATGAGAGGTGATAAGGATAAACTGCCATAAAATCACTAACGCAATGTATTTTCCTCGAAAAATTTCACGCGATTAGCGTCAATAGACTCTATCAAAAACATTGCTTTGATTACTTTTCCACTCCAGTGAGATGAATATTATGTATCTAAATGGAGCATATGCGCTAATGGTTTTCTTTGTCACGAGCACCGCATAGAAGACGATCGATGTGACCTTTATGTTCATTATCTGCTTGGTTATAGTCCAAACCGATCATCGATAACCGGTAGATCAACATGATATCGGTGAAATGACTCAGTACGGCTCTTAATCTTGAATTACACAGCAGCCAAAGGATAAAAATGGAAAAAATAAACGAAGAGACCACATTAGTGATATCTTACGCAGTGTTCAGTTGTCTATTAATCGTGTAGTAGAACCACTCTTCTGCAAGAAAGACCAATGAAGACAGAAGAAAAGAGATTCTTGAGCCGTAATGAACGAATGGAAATTTGTACATTTCCAACGATATTTACTACAACTACCTCAACAAGAAGTGAATCTGAAATTCTCGTAATGGTTTTCAGCGTTTTGCGTCGAATGAGACTGCAATTCTGCAGAGAAACACAATTTGAAAGGCACCTTCCGATTCAGATTTTGTTAGCGGTAGGTTTAAAAAAATTCTTTCAAATCTTTCAAAAATTCATTTCGCTGTTCATGTGAGTGGTCAATGAAATGGCGAATGAAAGCTAGTCAAGAGATGAGTGAAGCAATTGTTGAATAAAGAAATAAGTCAACAGTCCCTGATCCTCAGTAGACTTTGCCAAATGAAAAGAAAACTTTTTAACTACAAAAGCCCAAATTCTTTGGGTGGAGGACTTTTTTTTCACTGCCTTCTACTTTTCAACGTTCATTCCACATTCGATGTTTATTACTCCTCTCAAACTGATCAGAAATATAGGTGCCAATAATACTTCAAATTCATATTCTACAGCTTGCAATTCGCATCGGACAAATGTAAGTGCACCATTTCCTAATGTCCTCAGGGAAATTCAGCAGTTAACGCTTTAAAGCAAGGACAAAACGATGAAACACAGTTCGCGTAGACTAGACGAAAAGCTGTTGATGTATCAGTTATAATCGCCGAAGATGAGCGGAAAATCAGGTTTCATTTGATGTGAAAAATGCAAAACAAGTAGGTTCCTTACTGCTGTATACAAAATAAAAAGAATATGGCAGCCGACATTTGGAAAGTGGCAGTCGAAAAAAAAGCGCATACGCTGATTAGAGTGCGTTTCAATAGGAGGTGAAGAGTCATAATGTTCAGGATGCACATTTGCAGGTGGTGATGTCAGTGGTTGTGCAAGCGCAGTGCGCAACGACCACATTTCATTGAGCCCCTTACGGTGTCATTTTTTGACCATATCGCAAAGTCAACCCAAGATGGCCACATTTCGTTTAGATACTTTCGAACATCATCGTTTTCCCGCCCACCTGATTACCTTCGATGCTATATCCGAGTGATTTTAGCAGAGGAACCTTACCCGTGCGTGAGAAGTAGTAAGTTTTGCTTTCTGTCTTTCAGACTTTCTGAAAATTTCAACATTAGTTTCAAATAATCATTCGACATAGCGCTCAGGAATTCTGATCTCAAGTGACAGTGGACCCATTGAATTAGCTGCGGATATAAGGACTGGCTAACTTCGTATAATTGAAAATATTTAAAATATCCACTATGACAACATAAATGATATTGATAATTTTGAGTTGCTTTAGAAGCAAGTCGGTTCTTACGGGATTCGTCACTCTAGGAGCGCTAATTTAGGAATTGCGCATTGCGCAGTGTACGATGAGAATCTGAGATTATGCGATGTTTAAGATTTTTTCAAGAAATATGCTTCGATATCTTCGACTGCCGTTGACAATGGCCTCATAAGAGTTTCTGACAATGTTTCAACGATACAAAATACATGCGACTGAGAAGTCGAAAACTCGCGTACGACCTGAATCTACGTTGACGCAAAGCCAATCGAGAAGATAACGATAAACGAAAATCTGCACAAAGAGAAAAGTTACTTCATCGGATTCATCAAGTCGCTTTTACTGCTCATTTTGCAATAGGCCACTCACATTTTGCCAAGATCCTATTTTTAGGTAGACTGCATTGTGTGCTATTTTAGCAGTGATCCCACTGAACGGTCCATTCCAAACCAGAATTTTTGTTCCATCTCTTATGAACTTGTCACTCGCACATAACTGCAACTTGTAGCCATCAAAAATCTATATTTACAACGTATTTTCGTTTTTAGCTATCGTATATACCCCACATTCCGAGTCATGAAGACTCGAAATACAGAAAAGATTATACCTTTATGTATTGACGAAGATTTTATTCGCATGAAATGAATGTATCACAGATGTTTGCAACAAAAGCAGACGTCAAGAGAGAATTTTTCGCATTCACTTCAAGACGTTATCACAGCCATAAACGCCAATCAACAACATTTCTGTTCGCATGCTAACATTTAAAAAAATTTGACAGATATAGAATTTAATTTTTGCATAAAAACTGAATATCGTGCACTCCTAATTGCTCAGAGATTAGTACTTCCTAAGTTGAATCTTAGATACTCCACATAATTTATTCAATTTCCATATTTCAGCTTTCTGTATTTCAAATTAGGTTTTCAGCCAAGAAATTTTGACGATTCTATTAAATATTGTGACAACCAATTAAAAACTTCTGAAAGAAAGAAAAAAAAATTGCTGAAGTCAAAAACTATCAGGATCGAAAGTTTTGATCGGAGTTCGCATCAATGCGTATTCCACTCTGCCCTCATTCTCAACTCTAGTTCCTATTTCATTTAAGTTTAAAGCCTGTGGAATAAAGAGGAAATAGCTGGGAAAATACTTAAACAGTCAGAAAATGATCAACGTATTTTCATTATCTATGGTTAAAAATTTCCTACCGCCTACAAGAATTCTACCGCTTTACTTCGCTCTTTCGCTCACTCTCATTTATCAAACTGCGGCCTGTAAATTACAATATCCCATGTGCTCTCACTATAAAGCAAACCTTTGATTAAGACAATATTATCCTTCATCAACAAGAATATATCATAGATAACTATTTGTATTACAAGTGCAGTGTAAAGACACATTTGGAACAAGCTCGATTCGGAACTGTATCACGAATTCATTTACAACGTCGTTTCTTATTGTACACTCCCGTTATCTCAGTTATAGCTCCCGCTTGCAGTATGAATACAACGGCAATATCCACTCAAACAACGTGAAAGGCAAAATCTAGAAGAAGAACTAAAATCAAGTTAAGAGTTGCTGGCAATAGCGATAGAGAAGCAGCACTTGAAGTGTTGAATTCATAACTCTCGAATGCACGATGTAAACTTGAAGTGCTTGCTTCGTTGGCTAGTGGACTCACTCGAAGCCGATTGTAATATGTGGTCAACAGACTCAATATCACTCCGTTCGTCCATCCATATCCATCCTTAACGCAAAAATTACAGTAGAATCATTTAGTTACTCATTTTATTGATATCTGTTTCCGGTGATGTTGAATAATTTAAAATGTTGAGGTCCAATTAGAGGACTTGAATTTGCCTGTCAATCTGCGAGGAAAATCCGATCCTCAGTTAAATTAAAATTCCTTAACAATCTTTCTTTGCTTGCTAACGAAAAATTGTTGCCTGTTTTGCAACTGGGTTTAAGTGCCGACGCGCATTCAGTAGTCATAGATTTTAAGCATAGGATACGCAAACTGAAATTCCATGACTGATGTAACAAATTTGAAAACGTTCAGTTGTGCCGTTATGTTCGCGCGTTGAAATTCAGTACTCCAGTGGCAGCACAATAAACGCTGTTTACAATTCCTATAAATCCAACTAGAATCCTTTAGAAGGGCAAAACAAAATTTCTTTCAACTGAGAAGCGGCAACAGCTAACACGGCCTTTTATTAGTGGCCGGTATAGTCCTTGGAAAACTTCGAACGGCCGTATCATCTAGATCAAACTCTACCCCTCATGATGCCTCCACTCGCATTATGCCAAGTCCCTGTTCATTTCTTACATTCCTCTTCTTTTTCGTTTCTTTCCAATTTATTCAGCAAATACTTTGTATATGACTCGATGCACTATCGCATTTGCAACTGCAAGAAAATGAATGCAATTCTACCTGTACAACATATTCGCCACCTGCTCCAGGCTGAGGAACTGTACCGTTTACGTCGTACTGCAAAAGACCATAAAAATTGGATAAATAAGTAAATAAACCAGCATAACGCAATGAAGAATAATAAGCTCTGCTAACAGTATCTGGGCTATCTTTCAACGCCAATCGTTTCCTTTTCCCGACATATTGAACTTGCCTACCTCGACTGATCTTCAGTTCGGTTTAGTACTTTCATCATTTGGTTTTTGCTAGACTTACTTGTCGAAGACGGTCACATTTCTCTACCCTTACGACGGAATGGAATATCAAGTCAAAAATGCGCAACAAGCACGTGAGCAATGGTTGTGAGCAAACTTACTTTTTCCCACATATGTCCCGTTTTCTTGAACACCGCGTAGTTTCCTTGGACCCACTTTTGCGCCAATCGAAATGCCTCAAATAATGGGAAGACGTTTGCACAAGTTCGGATGACACATGCTCCCGTCTCAACCAACACCCTTTTCCTCACCGTCTCTTCCAACAATCTCGACTAACGTCAAGAATTTGATGCTCATAATTTCTGAGTTAGCTGTGATTTCAGAAAAAAAAAAGAAAAGAAAACATGTCGTCTACTAGTTGAAAAACTGACGAGAGAGAATTTTTCACGCGATTAAGTTGAAAATTTAGCTGTAAAGGTCATCAACTTAAATGGGTAAAATTTAGCGGCAAAAGAAGAAATAATATCTACGATCATGAGTTTTAATACTTCAGTCCACAATACGTTCGGTTTAAAGAATCGAATCCTCTTTCTGTCTGTAAACACCCGTGATATCCTGAGACTTGTATCTCTTATGATTCCGATAAGTCAGGACACTTGATTTCTCCATGGATGCCTGTAAAACCTACCTCTTCTTGCATTTGAGCGCTGTCTGATTTTCGAAGTCCTTCAATAATCATATGGTTTAGTGGACTCCATCCGTTGGGAAAATCCCACTGTTGTTCACTACCAACAATCAAACTCGACGGCACACCACCCGGAAATTCGAATGCACGCGACATCTTAAAAAAATTTTTGAGAAATGTCCTCATATCACTTGTCGCGACTTCCACATTGTAGACGTTACGACATTCGAGCGTTTCAACCGCACAACTTTTCTTAGTTTTCACAGAGCTATCATCAAACCAGACTTGTACAATAACACTGTATTGCACTTCCTCGGCTTATTTTTTTCCCAACGACTCTTATTGGCTTCACATCTCAATAATTCTTGTTTCACCACTAAACACCGAATAAAAACACTGTCTTCGCGACATACGTATTCCTGAAAGGTGTTATAGGCTACGCGCTGTAGTGCTCCGAAAAATAGACGATGAAGAATGGCTAGCAAAAAGTTTCATTCATAAAATATCTAAAATATTTACAATCAGTGGGTTTCTGCAAACGCCTCAAAGTCAGCTAGCTTAGCATGCACAGACAGAAGAAAGGTCACTGAAATTTGATCTACTCACATTCATGAAACGTACGATCGCATGCGACTTGGCTAAGTTCAACGGCTGATAGCATCCGGTGAAGAGGGGAACTGCGCTAGATGGATAGAATTCAATGTTATGCGACCTCTTTGGTATATTGTAGTCGAACCACGCTCCTTCGCTCTCATTATAAAACACATATTGCATCGCATAGCGGAAATCTTCGCGAAGATAGCGAAACTTCTTTGACTTTGCTATATTCCCTAAAAAACAGATACTCTTAGTATTAAGCTAATATTGTTGTATTAAAACCCGGAACGAAGTCAGTAAAACCCCGAAGATGTGATGGATGAAAATCGTACCCATGATCACATGTGGAAGGAAATAGGAGGCAAACATTAGTGCACAGAAAGGGTTGCCCGATGATGAATCATAGCTCTCACGACCGCAAGGGCTTTTTCATGTCTGCGGACCCCCGCGAGAGATTCTGGCGTTTCGGAAATCCCTCGTGGGGATCACGGACATTTGGAGAGAAAGAAACCCCGCGAGAGATGGTAGTTGAAAAAAGCTTGATCCTGATACGATAGTGCTTCTCATACTTAATGCTGTTGCGTTGCGCTTTATAAAGCTACAGTAAAGGCAGGTTTTCAAAGGTTGCGATCCTGGCATAATGTTCACAATTAGTTTGATGTTGAAGGTGCGACTAAACCTAAGATGCATGTTCGGGCCATACGTCGTGGATTAGCTCGGTCCAGCACAGCTGCGAGGAAATATTTACAAACTGGTTCCAAATAAAGTGGGCTCGCTTTGGCGATGATAATAGATTGCTGTGGCAATGTTATGTTGTATTGGAATAAAAAGTACTGCCGAATCTCACTTTCGTAGCAATGTTTGCGCGACAAAAGTGCGGCAATGAGGTGAGGAGCGCTGTGCATTTTCTGTGCATGTGCACTAAGTAATGAGGTTGGTAAGAATAGTTCACCAGGAAAATAGAAGGCAAGTAAGGAGGGATGGAGGAGGACAGCATATTATGGAGCCACAACAGTGATGAGCTTTTCTTTGAGCACCGTGCAGTTTAAGCGAACCTCCATTCCGTGCTATGCCCTTATTGGATGATTCTTAGTGATATCCTGTTTTTTTTTTTTTTTTTTTTTTTTGCAAAAAACTTCCTTAGCAGGCAACAAGTGACTCGCTCTCGGAAACCTGTTTTCTTCTCACACCAAGTTGAAAATGGTAGCACGAATCGTTTTTATAGCTCGGTTGGTTTCATCTTTGATCTCGATTATCGCAGCCTGTTGAATCTTTTTCACCAAAAACTTGCTGAAAACACGAGTTTTCAGCTTTATTGAGGTGCAAATTTGTGCGTAAATATAAAGTTAAATGAATTTTGACATGAGGACAATGGTTACACAGGCCTGTCATGTGGCTTGTCTTTCGCATGCCGTTATCGTTGTATATGGCGGCCATTTCTGCAGGTTCTCGTAGCTCAGGTCATCTTCCCATTAGAAGAATGTAGTTAAAAAGAGACTGCAGTCTGGCGCGATGTTTTCTTCCAAATCCAACATTTCACGCGTAATTAATTCAAATCGTAGCGCTCTCTTTGACTGCATATGGGTGAACGCCTCTATAAAATATGGATGCTGAGCTCATCCAATTACAGCGTGTCTCCGTTTCAGTCATGTTTTTCGATTGCGTCCACTATATTCCGATGCCACCCTTTCCAACGAACTGTTTTTCACCGGTAACTCCAAGACACCGAGACGTCATGTTTCATTCAGCCTTGCTCGTTCCAGCACATCGCCTCATCCAATTTTTCCGTGTCTTCCCACGCTCTTTGACTCAATAGCGAATTTTTTCAGCCTGCGGACCCAAAATCCTGACATTCCCATAGAAGTGACGAAACCCACAGATGGGATTCCCCATGGAGGCCTTCGATCCTATAAAGTGGCCAGCGGAAGTTGAAGAGTTTTTCGACGTGAGGTCGCCCTCGACGGAGGCCCCTACGCGGGGATGGCGGTAAATTTACAACATTAGCATACACAGTCCATGAGGAGTGCGCACGTTTTTTTTTCTTTCACTGTGGTTTTCTTCATGCATTCGCCCTCATAATGAGCGGAGTGAGATAAAAGGAAAGGGGAGGGATGAGTGGAGGGACAGTTCCTCCTCACCATGTCTTCCTTTATGAATTCAAGCTGCATAAAGTGGAAAACCTAAAAATGGATGAAAATATCCAGTGTCGGTGATGGTGCAATATGAACGCTCTGATTCCATATAAGTAACCATTTTTCCGCAAGAATACCCCCTCACTTGGTACGTAATATTGTGAGCGCTTGTTTTTTGTTTTTTCTAGACTTTGCCCACATTTGTTGATTGCTGAGCGCTCATGCGAATTATTGTTGCGGTTTTCAATAAGCTTGATGGCATTGTTGGCGTCTCTGTGCAATGTAATGATATTTTAAGCCGTTATTTTGCGCACAAGACTCGTCAAGCATGAGAGCAGAATGCTGGGGAAGAAACTCGGTGAGGCATGCTGCTAGAAGACAGCTAATATTAGTGCTTCAAAGGTTTGATGGACAAACGAGCGAAGAATAACCATCCAATATTTCTCATCAACTCCCCATCGTAGAACGAGAAGAAGAACCAGCGAGACATTTTAACCGGCGAGATCTAGCAATGAAGCCAATGAAATGTTCTGCCAATTGTGAGCACAGTACGATGACGACGATCTAGCAGTAACGTCGTGTTTGCCGCTGACGGACGATATCCCACCTTCTATGACTCAGACGAACCATCTTCTCATCGTGTAAAAATGTGCAATATCTCATATTCATTGCTGATTCCTGGCGGACTACAAATTTGAGCCTCAACACATTATGACACATGCAGTTCAAAATAATGTGAGGGAAAATGAAAGCTTTCGAAGCGAAGGAAAAGTGGAACCACTGCGTTAATCCTTCGAGAATGTCTTAGTCAGCTGGACGTAACTGACTAATGGTTCAGCGCTTTCAGGTGGTTTCTTTACATGCATTTCTTGAGCAGCAGCTGATTTCGGCAACTCTACAGGATTATTCCTTTCAACGATAGAAGTGCAAAAGAAGTGCAAGAGATCTTGGAGAATAGATCTTGCTCACAAATTTGCTGTGTTTGAAAGTATGAACGAAGCAGTTTCGCTTTGCTCGTAAAGCAGTTGACGATTGTTATCTCCGTTAAGTTGAATGTGCTATTTCAAGGTAGTCATAGAAGAACTAGAAAGATATGGCGTCTTATTCGCATTCTTGCTCATTCGAGAGCAAGATCTATTCTCTAAAAATGGAACCCTGAACCGGAAAATGCCATGAAAAACTTAATTCTCTGATGTTGTAAAACATCTAGTCGCTCTTACATAAACGGCGTCTTGCGCAACGAGACAGTGGGCAGGTGCCGCATTTCCTCAAGCTTTGTTGAGGAGGCATGAGATGAGCACGGCCCATTTGCCTAGTGAAGTCTTCAGGCAAACAGAGAACAGGTTATTGAAAATCTGAAGGCTGCATATGAGAGGTACCTCTACTTTGAGTAATTCCCTGTTCACGGATACTGATTTCGGAAATCCTGCACTAACTACACAATCGTATATATCATGAGAGGAATAAAACAGGTTCTCCGCTTTTTGCTCACTCAACGTTTTGATGCAACAGTCGCCTTTGCTATTTTCAGAATGAAATTCACCATAAAATATCATATACCGAGAAAAGGGAAAGGCAGGACGTGACATAGTGAATGCTAAAGATACATCCATTGAAACAATCTACTGGAAGATGGTCATGGTTAGTGTTCTACATGGCTAATCGAGGTATTTCGCTTCGATTTCGTCTCATGGAACGAAAGGAGACACGACAGAAGACGAATGTCCCTACTTATAAGACCTAGCGATGGAGCTGACAAAGGTAGCCGGCCACTTAGAGGAGAAGAAACGGTGCCACAGGTTGCAGAAAACAATGGCCGCAGACGCTGAAGCAATATGGGAGCACAACGCGCCGCAAGTCTTTCATGCCAGAGAAGCATGCGATAGCAAAGAAAACTGCCACTTAGAGGCCAGAAAGCATGTTCGAAGAAAGAGAAGTACAAGGATGCCAAATCTCTGATTATTTGCAGTTCACGTTATAGATTAGCGTGCAGAAACCACAGCGAGAAGACGGTGGATTACACTCAATGTGAACAATCCGAGAACTGCGATAAGTGATAAATGTAAAACTGAAACGCAGAGGATCTGCTCTTCATTGCAGGCATGTCTGTCATTTGCTACAAATGGGCTGTGTACGTTAGCTTATACAGGAATGTTCCACTCGACAAATGTACTCAATTCTTGAAGTTCACATCAAAATGTTTCCCCTTTGTAGAAGGTACTATAAAGAACCCTTCCGCGCATCAGAGTTTAAGATGAGGGCCTGTGTGGTTCGCATACTTGTTGGCTTTCGACTTTTTTATGCCTTCGTTCTGCTGCAATTAGGCGTAGATGAAGACCCCATATCATTTTCTGAATTGTCGCATCTGCTGCTAAAAGTGACAAACATAATTGTCCAGGACCATCAGCAGCCAATCTACTCACTTTCTTTGTTGCTGAAAAATGACTTATAGCTCAGGACTGAAAGCTGGAGAATACCCTTGCTGATTTCTTAATCGTGAAAAAAAGATTTCAGCTTGTTGCTGGACCGTTGTTCACATTTTGCCACTTTTCCTTTGCAGTTACAACAGGTATACAGAAGTGCTGAAGCCTTTGGGTTGCTTAATTTCGGTGGGCGTAAACAACTGCTGATTCAACAAACACAGGGAAATTCGTTTTCCCACAAGCAAATAACGAGAACGGCAGTATACTTATGAATGTTGACGGAAAACTGAAAGAGTACTACACAATTCTTGTCTCAAAACCACTCCTCGAGGGAAGGGAAAGAAAGAAGAATTGAAAGCACCATGTATTTGTTTTTCTCTGTGTGTACATCAAAAGTTCCTCCTTTGTTGGTGGATAATGAAATCCAGCAAAAGAAAAAAAGAAGTATCGATTGTTACGGAATCTGAAGGTGAGAGGCGGAAAACTGTAGCGTAGATGAAAAAAAAAACCTTGCTTCGACTAGAAGCATTTGAGAAAATGCATAGAATCACCGACCTACGCTTCTGAAGAGGTATCCAAGGATGTCCATATTCCAGCACATGAAAGCATTGAGGTCGATCGGCGCAATATTCGTAGTTTCTATTTTCACTAGTGATTTCTTGTCACTGAGCCAACGTGTGCTGAAGTCCCATCCCGATTCGGCAGCTGAGGCGATATCCTCAAAAAGGTAAGCAATGAAAGATTGGCATTTGCACCTGGCGTTCGCTCAGTAGAAGCATTATACTTCGCTGCTATCGTACCTGGTAAAACTTGGCTCGTGCGCTGCTAGGTAACTTCATTGCATTTGTCACATCCTCTCGAAACGATTCCGGCCTCGGAACGTTTGTGTCCGTGCGATATTGGTAGACTTTGTAAACTTGACCGTCCTGTCCAGTAACGTTGATTGATCTAAAGTTTGGGAAATTATTTCAGCTTTACAGTAAATTTGGCGATTTTGATAGATTGCTGAACGATACACTGCAGGTATAGCAGATGGAAATTCTCAAACAAAGTTCGAGTGATGCTTTGATTTGGAAAGTGCCTGAGAGAAGATTTGGCAAACCGATCACCTACAAAATTTCTGACGAGTTTTACAGATCGATTTCTATTGAACTGAAGACTCGTTTAAGGTTATCTACGTCAGCATCGAATGCAGCATTTTAGTAATAAGTGCACTCTCTCCATCGCACGAAGTTCATGAGCACAGTAGCAATCGAGCAAACTAACTACGATGGACCAACCTGGAGAAGTTATATGATTGTCTCGGACTAATCTCATGTATGCCTGAAAAGGCAGATAGCAGCCTTCAAGAAACCACGGCAAACGCATTTCATCGGTTGCGAATGTTCGTTTACTGTCTCAAGTTTCTGACCTGTTTCAACAGCTGCTTCAGCACACCTCAACTTAATTGTTTTTTGAGAGTTCTGGAATCTTCTATGCGATTTAATTCACCTCAGAAATTTTATTACCTTTTATTCGACCAAAATTCGAACTCTTTCATCAGAGTGGGCAAAATGGACTTCAGAAAGTCGATGTCTTTTGTTTGTTCGAAATACTCGTAGACTGTTGGAGTCAACAAAGGAGGTTGTGATCGTTGCAGATAGTAGACTCGGCCACCATTTGGAACAAAACCAAACCTGAACTTATTCAAATTTAAAAATGGTCTCGTATACTCTCTTCCTAATTTCGCAGTTCGCACCTCACGTCTTCGGGAATTCCGAACTAAGTCCCGAAAAAGGCTGTTAAAATGCTATAAAATGCTTAAGGATAAGTTTTGAGATTTGTTCAGTGATTTTTTTCTCGTCGGTTTAGTGGTATGCGCTCGAGTTCCTTGATCAACACTTTAGTTGTATCATTTCAAAGTGCTAATGAAATGCTTTCAACTCATCGCAACAAACCTTGAGCTATCAACGAAAAAAAAGACAACAACGAATCATCAAGTAAACATGACGCAACTTAAGACGGCGCACCTTGCTACACAACAAAGTGCATGTAATAAAACTGTTTTCTTCCATAGATTCGCAGTAATCGAACGGGTTCCTACAACAACGGACTTTTTTCAATCATTGGAAATTTGCTCAACGGGTTTCCACAGGAATGAACGCTTGCTTCTTTCAGTGTTATAAATAGAAGGAAACATTAATAAACATCTTTAACGTCATCAATAACCAGGCTACTTTTGAATGTACTAGTAGAAAAAGTATTCTTGAGTATTTCCAAAATCTTTGATTTCTGTCCTCTAAAATTTCATCTGTGGATGGTGGGGGTAAACTCTAAATCGGATTCACATTACTGATCGAAATGAATACAAGTACTGTGAAAAGCCGCTTGTCTATTACAGCAATCCAAGAGATTTGCTTCTTATCTAATTCTATTAGGATAACTTTCATGTTTCACCCAGAATGTGGCAATTAAATGAGGAATATTACTGAGAACCTGTCCACAAGGCTTTGAAAGTTGCGAATCATTCCCTTAGCAGTGTCCAACATCCCAGAAACGATGAGTCCTTTCACGATCCAATAAGCGTCCCAATAATAGAACTCTCGGAAGCGCCCACCGGGAACAATAAACTCATTTGGTAAATAAATCAACGAATGACGATCTCCGTTCACTACATCTTTCACCTGAAAACAACCGCTTGCTATGTTAAAGCAACAATCCGATAATTGGCCTCTGAAGATGATACAATAATAGCGTAGCGATTCTTTCAAAAATTTAATAAGCGTATAGGAGGAAGACGACTGACAGTACGTGAAATAATTTAGGAGAGGGTCTTGAGAAAATGACTGTTTCTGCCGGTAAAGGGAAAGTGATATGAATGCTAAAAATGTAACGATCTATGCAGTCTATGCACTTTTCATTAGAAACCAGGGTCTCCTGATTTCTAATTAAACGTGAGGCATTGAGGAGCACGAAAGCGTATCAACTTACTCCGGTGTTTAGTGATTATTTAACTGAACCTTTTCGAACACCAGTCACCCAGTTTTCCAGAAAAAAAGTATTTTTAACGTTTTATTCAGCACTACTGCGATGTGAGTTGTAGAGGTTGGATACGACCAGAAAGCATCGGAATGAAAGTTTTTCTTAAGAAGTAGTGCGATATTTCTTGAAGAAACCCTAAGAAACAATACCTTTCAATTACGTAAATAAATTCTCTATTCATTGTACCCAAAAGTTTTTTTTCCATTCCACTTCGTTCCTTTCACCTAGGATCTTACATGTTCAAAGGGTTTAGAGTGGAAGGACATCAACAGCCCTCTAAGAATGATAACACTGTTGTAATGGCAGTTTTGTTGCCGTCACAACCTATCAGATGTTTTGATGATGACATGATCAGAAATTGTAAACGCGCTTGATGGCGTTTAATGCGGATGATCGGTGATCAAAAGAATTGTTTGAACTTCGTAGCCATCTCCAAACAACCCAAACGTTTTGATATTTTTTTTAGTTGTCCTTTCATTTCCATTAGAAGACTGGTTGCTCCACCCACTTGCAGACGTTCAAACGGTGAAAGACGATTAAAGGTATGAAGAAAAATTGGAATTAAAGGCGAAAAATGCATGCGACTGTGAATTGTTGCTGCGTGAAAGTTGGCTAGACCTTTTCGCCTTCGAGGAATAATTTCTACAGCATTGACTAAAACACATTTTTATATGTTTAGAGGCAGAACATTTTTACTTCTTGACACCCGTCACCGATTAAATGTTCGGCAAGTTCTGCATGTTTTAAAAAAGTGTCAATGCGCAAACATATAAAAGTAGCCGCAATTCAGCTATAAAAATAACAGATTTCTGAATGACGTTTGCTGAATGATGCTTACGAGAACGAGCATTTGTAGAAACCTCTAAGAACTCGTGTCGCTTAAATTATAAACTTATGACGCAACTCTCACTGTTAACGTCTAGCAGCAACAAAACCCATATTACCGTTATTGCATGAATTCTTGTCTCTAAGACCTGCAAAGTATCAAAATTTGTTTTGTTTTTCAATGAATGCAATGAAAACTTTTCAGCCAGTATCTGTGCATTTAAAAATAGAGATAATCAAAGAGCAGCGGCTTCAGAGTTCAGTTCACTTATCAAAGACCTAAATAAATACAATAATCCTCCAGGACGGCAAAGAGCACACAATGCCTAACTCTGTTTTCCTCTTCATTTTACAAAAATTTGTTCAGGAACACTCATTTGTTAGGATACGCGCTCAGAATGATACCAGAATTTTCCTTATTTCGGAAAAGTTAACAGATTAGACCGGTTGAATTAGTCCGACCTATCCGCATCTTCCCGCTTACCTATTATTGGCGGCCTATTTCAGACTATCAATTGGTCCGCAAACAAAAATGGAAGAATGGAATAGGACGATAGAGGGGTTTGATTGGACAAATTTTATCAGTTCTCATATCGACTTCATATTTCCTTCGCCGGCTAAGCTGTTAGCGGTTAACGAGCGGTTAACGAGACTAAAACTTAAAGCGGTTAACGAGACTAAAGGTTATGGAATTCCTTACAGGACTACAACAGCTGTGTATGGGGGATTCCCAATGAGACGTAAAGATTCTCTTCTTATAGAAAGAAATTCCAAGAAGGCGAAATGGAATCTACTCAAGGCTGAAGAAGTCCACTGCGAGGGTGTAGAAACCCTCGCAAAGCTGCGGGATTTTCAGGAACTGTTACGGGCCGATTGTAGAGTTGAAAACAATTCCCGCTGAAGAGACTCCCAACAACCTTGCACGAGATTGCTGTAGTCTCACAAATTGCACCCCACACGCCTTGTTTCGGACACCCATAGCCTCGTGGGAATCTCTTCGCTGATTTTAAAAGCACCTGCCCGAAACAAAATGATCGAGCGGCTTAACCGACTGAATTTTTTCAGTCCTCAACATCGGCAAAGTTGCTTCTGCTCATCAACCGAAAGCATATAAGATTGAGTGAGAACGCTAAAGTGTGTTGAAAAGCAGTGTTTCTAAGCTATGAAAATTTTCGAAAGGGGCAAATTCTCTTCTTTCGGTTCAGTATTCAGAACGATGATGCATGTACTGAGGACGGCGTTTGCAAATGAGAAATGCTAAAAACCTGATAACAAAAATTTATGATAGTATGCCGCTTTTATATGAAACATTATGCATCGTTCATAATGCAAATACTTTTCGAAGAAGTCTCATGAAGTTACAAAAGAAAGTGTCCTTTCAAAATCCAGAATTTAGCATACCTCGAATGCAATAGTTTTTATCAGGTCGAAGACTAATTTTATCCTCCATTGCAAATTTCGAAACTCGTTGAAAAGTTGGTGTTAGACCCCACACTTTTGTTTTCTCTGGTAGCCGGTTTTGAAAGATCGTACAATTGATGTTTGGCTAAATTGATGCTTTCTGCAGACCACTATTCATTACATGACGTCTGTGAATCATCGGTTCCACAAGAAACCAAAATTGCATTCTAGATTTTGTTTTAACTTACATGTCCGAGAAAACAAATTGCTCTTCGGTAGCGAAAGCTGAGGTTTTTTATTGCCTTTTTTCATTTGCACTCTTCGTTTCACGTTTTGTTTCCATTTGTGTTTTTCATTCCTATATTTTTCCTAACTTTGGATTATCGACTGTTTTTCGAATAGTACGAATAATTACCTTCCTACACAAATGCATCCAAATTGCATTCAATTGTAGCGCCCAGTTCCTCAGATTTGGATCAACGATTCGCATCAAATGCGGCGGCTCACTAAGCCAGTCACCAGGTGTGCAAGCCTCCAGTTCTGTGCCTGGCTCAGTGAAGTACTCCTCGAGGAACGCCTTTAGATCTTCACGTTTCATCTCTTCCACTGTCTGATTGCCGAAACGATCATTAAAGAGTGCAAGAGTTTCGTCTGAATTAAATCAATTTTGCAAATTCGGCATTTTTATTTATTTTTTCACTCACAAATAATTCCATTCGCAATCCCGAAATTAAACTACCGCGATATACGATTGTTTACGGTAAGAAGCGCAGATGCACTCTTTTTTTTCAGCCATCAATCTTGAGGCAATCACTTCCTTTTGCTAGCAAGTGATGTTGATATTTCAGCATCGTATCGATAAATGCTTCAACGAAAAACCATAAAAATGTAGACATTCAATTCCCACTCATCAAAGACACCTCCGCATCACTTCCACCGTCGCAAAAGCTCTTTTAAATGCACAACGAAAACATCGAAACATGTCGTCAAAATATAAAAATAATAACCTGGGCTCAATTTCATGGGCATATCAACAAACGTTTTCGAATCCTCGTAAATGCTATGCAAGTTTACTGCTTCCAGTAGTTTTCCATAGCAGTAAATGTACCTGAAATTACGAAAAAGTGAGTAACCATCCTCTGAAGAATAAATAAAATACTGCAGCTAGCAGGTTAAGAAACAGCTGGAACAAAAAAGGATTGGTCGCGGCAGTTGGCAGAGATGCGGTCTCTGACATGTCAAATTAGGCACTTTTGACGCAATTATTAGTGTGCTTTCCAATTTCCCTAAAAGATCACCTCGCCGCTTAGTTTTAGGACAGGGAAAGTGTTGTTGTCGGCCAAATGAGTTGTTGTATCGCTGCATCAATCACGAAGTCGGCGAGGAGGTTTGCCTGCGCCCAAATTAAGTGTTATATGGGAAATCACTGGGAGCCTAATTGTGACGATTAAGGGCCTAGTGCAGAGGCATCTTTCATAAGAACAGCAAATGTTTTTGGTTAAATACCCTTTCTCATTCGTCTGCTATAGGCAGCTGGAAGAGTAGAAAATCCTAATTCAAACAGGGTGAATTAATCCTCGTCAGAAAACGATTAAGGATTTCCTGTTTCTCGGAACAAGGGACACGATGGTGTTATCACAAAGAGTGGGAAGTTCCGTCGAGCATATCGCGGATGCCACTTTCCGGAAAGTTTAGCAATAAACGTTTCCTTACGAATTCTTCGAGTTTGTTTCATCGCACACATTCACGATTTCGATGCCTTCCGGTATTTCTTCTGCTACGTCGACAAGTTCCTTCAGTGATGTTGAATACGCCAATTGATATAAATACCAGACAAGCGCTAATCTGACCTTCATTCTGAAAACTTCAACGTAATGCGCATCATATCGAAGCCACACCTTTGAAAATTATCGCACTTTCGAACGCAACGCTACGGTAGAATACCTTTGATTATCGAAAAGAATTTACACGAAGATATCAAAGATCTAAATCAGGGACCCCGCTTGAAATGACCAAAGATGCGTACATGACACTTTTATGCTTCTTCAGTCTCTCGGTTCACAGAGCCAACCTACATGAAATCGGCGAATGTATTAATCCAGGACTATTTGGCTACAACGAAGACCTCAACTGGAACGCTTGAAGGACGAAAATATGTGGGGGCAGCTGGAAATACCTAATCAAATATCCTATGCAAATTTTGCGGAAATTTGCAAAAGAATCTCAGCGCAAGCACGAGAATACTTTCTTATGAAAGCAAACTGCTCTAATTCGATGGAAAATTGATTTTTCAGTAATAGAGCTAAGTTGCGGGCAACTAATGTTCGCTATCTCTAACGAAAGGAATTAACTGAAAAAAAAAATCCTTGTAGAAACGAAGAGAAGAAAAATGCCACGATAAAAGTTATCACTTGAGCATTTCATGAAAACGTGATTGATAACTGCAGTGGGTGCTGCTTTCCTTTGGTGATCACAACAAAATAAAACGGAACCTATTCAACATTTTTTCAAACGCAATTGAAATCATGAGAAGCAGAAAGCGACGCTCGCTTTCAACAATCAAATGTTGGCTCTCGAATTTGCATGCAATTCATGAAATCGCTTTATTTATCGCAAGGATTTCTGCTCAATAAGGAAGTTTCAGCCGATTTTGATCGACAAAATTCATCAATTCGAAAGTCAGTTGACAGAAAAAACTTAAACGGTAATAGGATACGAGTAGAAGGAGCTGAAATTCCCTTTACAAACGTATAGAATTCAACTCGATCCGTGGCTTCATAGTTGTCTGAATCGCAAACAAACAAGAAGTGAGCTAGCGGCGCTACAGCACTCTATAAACGGCATCATTTTAAGCCCATCAATCGTGCACCCGAACAACCCAACAATGGCACTTGATATAGAATGCTTGTAAACTGCGCACACCTCATTAAATTTCCACACTTTCACTCTTAACGAGCAAATGTTTCAGTACGACTAGTTAAATTGTTGTTAGTATCGTAACAACAAACCTGGATCATTTCTGAATAACAGCTGATCAATGCTCGCCTAACAATGACATCATAGCCTCGGATCATAACAATAAGCCGTCCATTTCGTAAAAACGCACACGTCAGCGATCACAACAGTAATACCCCACGTGCTATTGACTGCCTTCCATTTCAATAATCCAGCAACTGAGAACTTCCCATAAATTTAGTGAGTGAGAAGGTGCAGTCGGCTGTCAAAACGACAAGCTGAAGGTTTATGGTCCTACTATCCTTTAAGCCCACGAAGCCATAGTGTCTAACAGTCTGCATCGAAAAAGGGATGTGTAGGATGAAAAGAGCGATGGGTTAATTGCAAATGCTCAAGCTGACTCTTTTGTCACAGGCGTTCATGACAACACAATAGTTGGTGCTATTTTTTTGGGAAGCATTTAAATCTCTCTAGCATTTCATTAAAGAAAATCTAAGACGACGGTCTTATGTGAGGACTGTTCGGAAATCAACGAAATAACTTCACTGTTGATGGCTCGAGTTTGCGTAGCCGAAAATCGACGTGAATGCGTAAAAGTGAAAGTATCTTTCAATAAATGTTTTTATGCTGTACTTTATAACGCAGTATTGCAAGTGCATATTAGTCTTTGAGTGCACATAGTTAGCGTGCTCTCCGAGATGATTTCTACACTAAGCATCGCACATATATGCATCAGAGTACAAATCAATATGTTCGCTCTAAGTCATTATGCACCTACCTTCATCCATACCTGCAACAAAGCGTTAGCTCATAAACACTGTCAGAATATCTGTGTCGCAGATTAAAATTGAAAATTATCATCCAACCGCACTCCTTAATCAAGAAATTCTCTCCCGAACAATGCATACAAGATCAATTATTTCGAACTTCTATGTATTCGTATGCTTCTTAAATGCTCATGCCACCATTTGTAAATCGATTTGGTGATCAACAGCTGTAAACGCCCATTCTAACATATGCCAGCTGAAGTATAACTCTCCTTTACTATGCTTCATAAAACAAGGTCAACAATGAGATCTCAATGAAACATCGCCATGAAGAACGTGAATCCGTCTAAGCAAGATGAAACCGAATACAAAAAAAGAGGTAGAGTGTTGCAGATCTCTTTTGATGGATCTAACTGCCACATCGCATTATTGTATGACCAGATCGCATATTCACTGAAAAGAGTTTCGGCCAACAAACAGGCATTAACATTCGCAGTACGCTGAAGTAGGAGAAACACGAAGTTAAAAGAAACGTCCTTCTAGCAATCGGGTTCTTGTTTAACGCTTCTTGATCAATCACGAGCAGTTATGCCACTCTCAAGCTCATGGACACGGATGCTAAGCAGTGTAAAAGCGAGCAAAGACAAGAACTGTAACCTTCGCTTTAAATCGCATTCAACAGTGCTCGTTTGTGAGAGAATCGATTGCTTCCATGGAACACAGCCTTTTGCAGATTCACGATTTAAAAAAAACACCTATAAAACGGCTCTTCATGCAAATAACTTGAATTTCTCAAGCGTTCTACTCGCGAAATCGTTATCTCCTCTAGTAGAGAATTCCCTTCAATTTCGAAAAGGTACTACGCCATTTTTATTAGGAGCTTATACGCTGCAGACGTTATAAGTTAGCTAAAAAGCGTCCTGCTGTTGAACTTCCCTCTCTTACGACGATGTTAAAGAGAAAGCAGTGACCAGAGACCAATGAGAAGGTTAAAATCATATTTAAGAGTAATTGCCGCAATGTTCAGGTGAATGCAAAGATATTTAACTCAACGATCATTGAGCAGAGGTCACAAATATGAATCGCACTGTGCAAACAACAACTGATATTTGGTCCGAGAAGAAACACGAATGTTTAAAAAATAAACTGGTCGATAATAATTGTTAGACAAACATACTTTTTCATATAAAAAGGTAAGAAACATGTCAGCAGACATTATTTACGTACTTCAGAATCTTTTCTGGCAACGTTCTAAGGTAGTAAAACCAGTTGAGCTTCCAACAACTACGTCAATAGCTGTTTGTAGTGCTGCTCTTAGCAAATTATTTGTCCTATAACAGACCACTTTATATTTACTGCGTATAGCTGTGTTTTGTCACATGCACCTATTTCATGCTCCATCATTCGATATTCACTTGGAGTACACTGTCGACCTCCAATACATTAAAAAAAAACACAACCAGTACGCCGATCTCAAGCGCCTAAAGAAGTCGGTTGCCATCAGTACCGTCCCGCAGCGTTCGCAACTGCATATATGTGGCAAATGTTTTAAATCACTTCCCGACATGCTACCGCGTTGCCGTTTACCTAATTTTTTCTAAATGGTGTTAGACATAATATATTTTTCTCTCTCGTAGCTCGTATACCTAACAACAATTGTAGCCTATTCGTTCGTCTTCAATTCTACCCTTCTTGATCCGCATTTTATTCCTATCTTCCAATTTTGCCCATCCGCCTATTTAAAAATATTCGACAATATTTCATATTTTTATTATCGGTTTACTCCACCGCCCCACGCGTACACTCCGTACAAGCGCACGTCATAGGTTTTAATCTGATATAAGAATGCCTGCTGATGGCTCTAATAGCCGATAGGTGGCGAAATCAAAGCTCCCATTCAATTCAAGAGTCGAAATTAAAGCTTCAAGAGTCCCAATAGAAATCTTAAACCACCGCACTTCACAGTTCGTAACTACGACAACCATACTTCCAGGTACATAAAAATTACTAAAAGGATGGCCAGCAACACGGACTATGATTTATGCAAGTTGGTCAACGACCCAGCAGGATAATGCTCACCTATACCTGAGAGTTCAAAAAACCATAATTCAAAAAAAGCGAAATAAAGATGCTCTCCAATGCATCTCATATTTTAGTTATCGAAAGCAGAGCAAGTGATTATTGTAATACACGCATACACACAAAAAAAAAACAGGAATACTGCGGCCATCAGAAATGAAGTCGGCACTACGCGTCACTGATATAACAATCGCTGAAATAAAATATCAACGCACCGATCCCGCTAATAAGTTCCATTTCGCAATCTTAACAACAGAAAAAAAATGCAAAATTTGTCGATGCAACGAAATGCATGATGATTTACGCAAACGATTAGTTGCACATGAGCAACTCAGCCGAACTAAGCGTCGAAGTGCAATGATTTCGTTAATCGAGATGTGCCTCTTCAGCTTGAAATTATTCCGTGTGCATCAAAGCACAACTCCCATCGATCGATGCCGATTACTTACTTATGACATCATTAATTCGAGGGCATATTTGTTTTATATGTACACCGAGACGCTAATACTATCTATGGTTCTTCTTCATTCTCCTTTCTCTCTCGAAGCGATCAACGATAAATATTCGATGTCCTACTTGCGATTCATATAGGCAACCTGTCACTTGCTTCAACAAGGAAATTCGACTCAAAATATATCCAGAGCAAAGCGCGGTTTCAAAGTGCTACTCAGATTCGTTCACTTCTCGGATTTGCAGTTGATTCCTTCATACAACTTCTCGGAGAAGCGCTGAAGATGCTGAAAGTCAGAAACGAAGCAAACGCCTTCTAAATCAATGTTGCAATCACATTCTTCATATGGCATGTGATGTATATGAAGTGAATAATTCATAGGCACACGCTGTGAAAGCCCAGTGCATAGCCATCAGAGGCATGCATTAGTGCAACCTCATCATTCAGTCAACTTTAGAAAACCCCATCCCCTCCCCTTCCCTCCTCAATACGTTCATCTAACACAACCCTAAGTTTGTCTCCTCCGATAATAACAAAGAAAACTGTGTAAATTTATATTGAATACTGATCGCATAAGGGGCCTTTGCGCATTCATTCTGTAGGTAAACTTTAGCAAGAGATGTTTGGTGATTGCCAACCTGTTTACCTGCACGTGGGTGCATTTGTTCGTCATACGCCAACTCGGAAAACAACTTTCGCCAAGTCAACATGTATAAGCCGCGACCACGCTTATTGTTAGAACGAGCCAATATTCCACATGGCAACCCGTATCACTTGTTGACTTCCACATTAAAATACATCAACCCTAGGCCAATACTTCGCAACAATTCGTCGCTACGTAGAGCTCAAAAAGTGAATGCTTAAATGTCGGCCAATACCGACTACCCGGATAAATCATGCACGAAACTTTTATTTTTCAATAAACTGCTCAAAATGAGGAAGCGAAGTTTGTAGGTCGTTGTTTTGCACCTAACGAAAACGAACTCACTTCTCAGTGGAGCGCGATTTAGGGTTGCATGCTTTGAGTAGGAAATAGACGGCAAAAAATAACAGCTGAACTGTGGATTTACCGCCGATTAAGCGTTAACAACATCTGATTCTCACTGTTCCCTTTCTTCTTTATCGTCAATCAATTAAGTCCTGTTTTCGTTTTACTTCATGCTATTCACATTAGTGGAATACTCCAGACTGAGCGAAAAACTGCTTGCGGAACCGATTATAACCTTCTTAGTTTCGAATGAATCTAAAAATTGCTTGCTTCCTCAACTACAGTTTATATTCATTATCGGGTTCGAGTATCTTCCTGGCGTAAGAATAAAAGAAGCCGCAGCATCTGTTTTTTCACGGACACAAATGCCTGCGTAGGTGGAACTTGTGTATCGGTTGATAGCATTGATTCAAGTTGTCATTATCCATAAAAGAGCTTCATCATTGTTGTACGTTGGGGAATCACAAAAAGCGACATCCTATCACATAGAATGAATTTCTTATAGAAGAAACGCTGAACGATGTAGAGAAACGTGGATTACACTCAAACATCTATGAAAAATTCGGTAATTCTGTCATACGTTTGTTAAACTTACCTTTTAAATGATCAGTTCAAAAAATTGAGAAGTCTTAATGGATATGATGGCTGATTAGAAATTCATATGAATGAGTCTAAAACGCATACTTTTGCAAAGCGCACTCCGTAATCCTTAAACAAACATAAGGGAATAGGTGACGATTCAATATGCAAGCGTAGTAAAAAAAAAAATCTTTGTAAGAGTTGTTAATAGGTAATGAAATGATGTCGCAGCAAGAGAATAGTGAATCGATCATTAAATCAGAATTGTATTCTAATCAACAAAAAATCGCCCAAAGAAACTTTAAGGCGCAATAATTCATAAGCGTTTAAATTATATAGTACAACATTATAAGATGATAATAAAAAGTTGTGTAAAAATAACGCTAATTATATCGCCACATGTATGAAGCTAATACACTCGCACTCGTAAGCGATGAACTGATCAGCGAGTTATGAAGTGCCTTTTCAACTGATTTCATCGCGTGTGCACTTCACTATTTAAGTGCACCGGGCAACAAATACACCGTTAATGTTATATCGTCGTTCTGCTTCTAAAAAATTGTCTCAATTTTACGCGTCAACGATTTCGAACGTGTAGCAAATATACTCTTCAAGCGTCAACACATAACAAGAGAACAGTTCTCGTTTGCACAGCGGAAATAATTCGGTTTCAAAAATAAACGAACGTCATCATCCTTATCTTCAAAATCACCATGTTTTTCCTTGAAAGAGTTCAAGCTTATCCTCATTCTCTTCAATGACCCGATTCACTGACCACGTTGCTTCGGAGCACATTTTGCTGAAAATATTGCACACTAAAGGCTCTGCATCCTGAATGCGCTTCCTTTAAGTCACGAACAGAAAGCTGAAAGGGTATTGCACATTTGACATGTCCACTTAGGTTTTATAAGTGCTACCGTTGAAGAGCTTTACTAAATATTCCCCTAACACCAAATTTAAAAGACAGATGTCAACGTTGCCAGTCATTGCCGTTGTGATTCGAATGTTATATACCCAAATATCACAAGCACACACTTAAAGACTGAATCAGTTGCATGTCATGTTATGAATTATTTCGCATTTTTCATGTGATTAACAACCTCCAAAATTCGACCGCTCGAACAGGTTCCATCGATCGATTCCTACGCACTGAACCACTCAAACGATTGATGGCTTAGGGTTGTTGGTAGTAAATTCCACCGTTCGATGCTTCCTACATCTTTGATTTGGCCACTTTTAAAAGTGAATGGCGAAAAACGAACCGGTCGAACTGGCTCAGATTTCAGACATGACGTCATACGGTTACCGGTCACGTGGAAGGCATTCATATGGCGTTCGTATGCCGCTTGCGTGCTGGGAAATTCAACCAATTTCATAGATCGTTAAATTTGATCATCGCTATATCGTTCTTGTTTTGGCAGTGATCTATCCATATACGTCTGAGTTTTGTTTCACCTGCTTGTAAGTACCGCACGACGCTGTTGCTCATTTTTTCTCCTTGCATTTCAAAGAATATTTTAAGATCAGCTGCCGATATTTGATCTGATGCGGGAATGGTGAAGGACTACTCTGAGCCATAGAGAAGTGTTCAGCGATTTTCCCTGCTTCCATCAGTCAGCCCATGAAAGGTGTTAAAAACTGCAATTGAACACTTGCAACGAGGGTGTTGCGACGTGGACATTTGCGCCACAGAAACCTGAATTGCACATCTCTGCCATGAACGTTCCGACGCTTTTGAGCGATTGTGAACTTTATCGTCATGATCTAATTGCACTGCGCTGTCTTGTGACATTGGATTGCTGCGACGAAGAGTTGCTTCTGGAACATCCCGACTGCGAAAACAAGCACCCTGGAATGTTTACACTAAGAAATCCACAAATGGTTGTCCTATGAATATGCGCTTTGCGAGGTTTTCACTAAGGATAGCAGCGCCATCGCGGCCTTGAAACACTGCCACATTAAACTATTTCTACAATGTCGCAGCAGGTAACCGAACTTGCTTTTATTTTTTCATGGAATTTCCAACTTGTCCTTTTCAGCTTTGTCAATCAATCTGACTACAAGCATGCCACCGTTCCGAATAATTTCCTCTGCTAACGAGATACGCAACTGACTGCTAGCGGAACCGCTTTTTTTGTTGCCGACGGGAATTCTTGACAACCAAAGTGAAAAACCACGCAATCTTCTGAATTGGTGCGGAATTCCTACTCATTATTGCAGAACTGCTGGCGCCGAAGTATATCATTACTATGGAAGTCCGGAAGGCTTTAACAAGAAAGCTACAACCTCCAGCTGCATTAGCGTCAGCTATCAATGGTTTTGCGCAATCGTTGCCTATGAATCGAGGGTGCCCATGCCCATCGATAAACCATCTGTTTTGAGCCATTGAAAGTTCCACTGAAAACGACCAAATGAGTAGAGCTAAAGTAGCTGGCAGGGAACACTTATTAAAATAAATGTGTTTTCATGATGCTAGGTCAGGGAAGCAAGAAAACAGGAACTCCGCCATGGTAAGCCATGCAGGGTCTTGGCCGCAACGGTTTAGATTTCTGAGAAATAATTGCGAAGAATTCTCTGAGAAAAACGGCAAGGACCTAAAGATCTCTTCACTTATGTTGATGGTGTAGTTTTTCTTCAAACTCTACACTTTTTAGCCAAAACCTCGGCAGGTGCAATGAGCCAAATGAAAACTGTCCGTATATATATATATATATATATATATATATATATATATATATATATATATATATATATATATATATATATATATATATATATATATATATATTTCTGTTCATATTTGCATTTATTCTTATATGAAAAATTAAACCCACTTCATATGCACACAACTTTTGCTACCAGAAAGAGAGCAATCGGATATGACTAGCATTAGTACAAAAGACCTCTATATGAAGCTCTTTATATACAAAAAACATCGACGATATCTTTTGTGCTTATCAGAAATTGAGAAATGCAACACATGGCACAGCTCAGCAAGAAAGGATTACTTATTCACTTGGCAAGGATGCTTCAATAACTGAAGAGCAAGCTGTGGCTGCTAATTTCAAAAATAAACGTTTTTTTCGAAGATTGCTTCATTTCATTACTTATTTTGAACACATAACCTCAATTATTGGTTCACTCGGCCAGAAAATGCAAACGCAATTCTGGTGGAGCATTTTGGAATGTACTGTATGGAAATATTCACCCAATAAAAATTCTCGATTATCTCATTTCCTTGCACAAATGCTATCTGATCAATTCTTAATGCCTTCTGCTGCGTCTAGAACGACTGCAAGAAAATTAACAAAAAACATCGTAAACTGTGGGAAGCAAACTTGTGCTGCGCATAGCATACGTTGAGGCCTTCAAAAGTTTCGCAAAATCCATGTTAAATGCCTACGACGGTGAGCAAATATGGCAAGAATAATTCTGGAACTCGGTGTGTCTATGATGCAGAGAGACTAGAAGAACCATCAAGAGAATTGCTTTTTGAGCAGTGAATGTGAGAGCTTACACTTTTATACATGTGGAGACACATTGATTTAGAATCATCAAACCTACCTATATGGAGTGATTCTCAGATGTTGTCTATTTTTTCACTGTCAGGTGTTGAAAAATCACAACATAGATTTTAATAGACGTGAGAACAACGCAACTGAATATAGAGAAAGCATTTTAACGCAGCAGTTCTTTCTTGAACAACTCAATGATCTGATTCAGAATCTCGGTCTGTCGAAGCAGGCACCTTAATTTCTAACGCACTGAAGAAGCTAAAACAACTGTCTGCAGCCAGAAGCTGAAATAATAGCCAGTTGAACGGAAGAGGCTGCACTTCTTCCATATTTCAACCAAGATGAAGAATTTTGGCAAGAACATCACCGACTTCTTATGTAGTGGTCGATTGGAAGCCATTGCATGGTGATCATCGATGTCCATCTTTCTCACCTGAGAGGTATCAATAAAGCTCAAAGGAGAATATGAAGATGTTAAAATTGCCTTGCATAATCTCTGCTGTCATTGATGCTAATTGCCCACTTGTATTGATCTGAACATGATAAAATTCTGTCTCGAGCATCAAAATGGATTCAGGAAGTGTCTCTGTATAATGTGCTCATGGGTGGAAGAGCTGCAAGTGACAAGCATTTGGAAAGAAGTGATATGCACTCAAGTGAGAACAACGGCTGCATGCGTAGTAAACAACATTAACGAGCTGGTGGTTGCCACTGAAAAAAAAAAAAAAAAAAAAAATTGGCCTCTCCTCACTCCATATCAAGCTGGCACATAAGAAGCGATTGGTTGAAGAACGTAAAAAAAACTAAAAACTGAAATCTCCGACAGTCTTCATATTCTTAACTTACTGTGGATTCCAGTCTCGCAAAACGCATGAATAGTGTAGAAATTTTTGCCTGCTCCAAATGCTTCTCAATTACTGCGACCTTATTAAATGAGTAGAGGGAACTCATGTGAACAAACCTTAAACTATGAGTGCTAATATGGACTTGAGCGAACTCTTTCTCCACAGTCACCTACAGAAATTTTCCTATGACCTTTAAAATTTTATTGAAGAACAAAGCGAAAAGCTTGAGCAGTGTATAACATTGATGAAGAGGTAGCGTGCAAGACAGGACAGGCAGATGATGACAAACTATTGCTGAAGGTTCGATAGTGATTGTCTCGATAGCCTGAATAAAAAACCGCATAATATACTAGGCTCTTCTAAATTTTATGTGCTAATCGCAGTAAATGACGTAATCTTTCTATATATTTGATTACCGCTGCTAATAAAGTGCCATCAGTTATTTCTTCAATGCGATTTGTAAACACGCTGCACTTGCTCGTTAAATTTCCACAGTGGTTTCAAAAACTCCAAAATCACAACCAATCTAACAAAATCGGTCCTATATTTGGAAACAACATTACAGATTTATCATGAAATAGCTCTAACAATGTTGGCATTAAATGAGTATTGATCAACGATTACCGGCAACGAAAGCACCAATTTGCGCTTTCATCACTCCCCCGGCTACCTTTCAGTTTATACATTAGCAACTAGAAATGCTCTAGCGACAAAAAAAAAAAAAAAAATGGAAATGGCAAAACTGTGTAACACACGCTAACACTGCGTTGGAGACAAATCCAAGTCACAGCATCGCTCTAGGCGTAATCACAAACCCACAATCACCTACACGCGACTTTTCTTATCTTTCAACCATCATCCTGAACCACTTCAAATTTCAGGATATCTGCCGCCTTTTTTGTTCTATGCTTCAAAAACTAAGATGATGAGTTTCTACTAAGTTGCTATTGTTTCCAGTTCAAGCTGATTCAATTCACTAATAATATTCTTCTCATGTTTATCGGAAGGTGCACAACACCTTTGGCAAAAAATATGTAAACGAATGGTGTTACGGTAGAGTGGTATTTAGACGTTCGAAATTTGCAGCAAAGCTGCTTCACTACAACATCTCAAAAAGAAGAAACATGTGACTCACACCCATCAATAAAGATAGCTGGGCAATGTTAGGCACAATATATGATGCTTTCAAAATAGGACGCCTTTCATAGGACCTTCCGCACACCCCTTAAAGCTACACACTCGCACCCTTTTAGCAGCAGTTTTCAAACCCTTTAAAGCTCATGTCTGCAACGAAAACTCTTTTGAATCCACCTACACAAGCATCTCGAGCCACATACCTGTCCTCAGTATCTTCTCCTAGCCAACTGTGTATGGTTTGAATCAAAAAACGAGTCTTGCATATTGAGTCTTGAGTTGACAACAGTGCAGCATGAAGCCAAGAAAAGAAACAACGGAAAATGCATCTTATTGTCTCTCACGATCACAAATGCACCTAACTTTCAAAGAAGGAGCCATTATATCAGTAGAGGAGAGCTGCATCTCAGCAGAACAACAATTCTAGCAACCCAGCAAAGCAACAATGATTAACCATGCCAGTTAGCCAAGAATGGCCGCGTTCAGGTCGTATAATAAGTGACATCCGTACAAAGTCGGTCTCTGCTTCAGTAGTGACGGCAACCGATTGCAATTTGTCTTGGTCGGTTAGTGACCGGAGGCAGAATTCTGCGATTTAAATTGAGCTGAGAACGACAAAATTTCAAAACTGCTCATCATTCATCGAGTGAAAACATACGACTAAAAGCCGAATTTCCACAAAAAAAAGCGATCAAATTCTCATCGGTGAAACGGGATCAAAACTTCACCTATCAACCGAGGTTTTGTTAAGTGGTATTTGTTTCAAGCACACAATGGACTCTTCTCCGATCAATACAGTCCCTCTTATGTACACTTATTCCAACAGTAACAGCGGACGATGATCAACTATGATGATTAAGTAACATCGCGGTTATAGCGGAACGGAGTCTGACCGTTAATAGAATGGGAGATGAAGAGCATTATAGGCGAGAAGGAGTGAAGAGAACCTTCGAAAATAAAATTGGAAGAAAGTGTTAAGTAGGGAAAGCGTGGACTGTTGAGTTTAGCAATTCTATGATGAAAATAGACATATCTTTTCGCAAGTGAATCCAACGCAAACATAAGTGAGATCGGCCATATAATCAATCATTTAGAAGAGCCTGAAATGCGACTAAACAGCGATAAAATAATGCAGATTATCTCAGACTGTAGCTGTTGAAGCTGAATGAAAAATGACTATTAAATCTCTATAACAATGGTAATTAGACCACTGCGAGAGCTGCTCTCATGAAGCGTGGAAAACTCGAAACATCTGGAAACTATGCGTTAGGGAGCACCTTAAAAAATGAGGATTGTAACATCCAAAAATGCCGAAAAGTTCTCGTTCTTCAATCAAATAACGGTCAAACGATATGCCGCCTCACAAATACAGAACTGCGTAAAATAGGGCAACGAAAAAGGATGCGCTCTTGGCTGAGTATCGCTTGTTAGATTACAGAGACGCTATTTTTGATCCTCTTCGCCTTAAATCCGCAGCTTTCAGTCGACTTCACCCATGGGTCATCCGCCAGTTCGTTGACTGAACCCTCCACCCTCCCGTTATATCGTCTCTTTGTAATATCGAATATAAATTGCCCCCATTCCGAGCGTAATTTCCATAAATCCTAGCCTAGAGGGGATAGCCGAAATCACAACAACGACGCTGTCTAAGCTTGCGCAGATGCAAACGCAAGAAACAGTTCATCGACAAAGAGAAGTAAACATAAAAGGTCATTCACATAGGGCACTTTACAAACGAATGAGAAAAGGAAATCGAAGGGGAAGAAATTAGCATAGATAAATGAACACGAAATCTTGCACTTATAACAGACGAAAAACTAACGTTTAAAGATATCTTCGTGCTCTATCAAGATCGTTTTCAACCAGTGTCCATCACACTACGGCAGTTAGACACATCTCTTAGAAGAGGAAATAATTGACAATTGTGAGATCTTTCTGCCCACAACGATGTTTGCCAAGGAAGATTCTTTAAAGAATTATCGGTCACTGTTGCAGAATTATCGAGGTTGACAAAGATATGGAAGTATGGCGGATAACACCGAAAGGTATTGTATGCAGGTGCCCTAAACAGATGAACAACGGGCAGACTGGTGACTATTCTGTCTCTGTAGACTCAACGCTGACCTCTAAACAAACTCCGAGATAACGTTCAATTAGTAACAATAGTTTTGCATTTGTTAAGCCTAAAAAGTCGACTGCTGCTAGTCACATCAGCGAAGTATAGCTACACATATGGCTTTATGAAATCATTTCTCTAAATAAATGTCAAGCAGATTTACCCAGCTTCTGGGCTGGTCTTACTACACTTTAGGAAAGATATCCCGCGCAAGAAGATTGCTTTCAAAACACTGATTTCCGCTGAAGAGGCATTTTCGAAGAAATAGGAGCTAGTAGGCTTATACAATCTAAGAGTTGCATTCCCTGTTTTCTAAGAGTTGCTATTTCAAAAGCGCCAGGCATCTGTGCAGCCCAGGGGCAACCGTCATATATTCCTAACGGGTTCCTAAAGAGTGAGCAAAAAGGCAACTGTTAGCGGTCCAGAAGTTTGAAGCCGTCTCGGGCGAAGACATAACTGCAGCTGTTCTTTGGAGCCGATCGATTATAAAAGGATACACTATTAGCTCCTCCACAAGTAAGAGGAGATGCAACAAAGTGAGTGTTGACATCCTCTTGCTAAGAACCGCCTCCTCCTTTCAAAATAATCTAAACGAGCGTTTTAGAAAAAGTGCGATTATTCATCACAATTCGTTTCCACGCGCCTTTTCAATATTGTATTTATCATGAAAAAGCACTGCATTTTAAAAGATGCAAAACACAGTGCGCAGCAATTTATTTCACTTTGACTACTGCATATCTGTCATAAACCCCATCCGGGGTGCTACAGAATCGTTTCCAAAAACTCGCCCCATCAAAGTGAGAGGCAGTATCTCCACTTCCGGCAGGTATACAATATCACTTATTTATCTGGTTGCCACAACACCTTTTAATAGGCACGTTTTTCCTAGTCTACCATCTTATACTACAATACTTTGTTTCGAAATATTCTAGACAGCTGTGACGCAATCGGTGGAAGAATTTGCACCTACTCTCACTCAAATTCAACTTGCACTATTTTGTCGGTATCAGGCGGAAATTTCAGCGGAATTTTGCCACATATATCCGTAATGGGTAGGTGACGATTCCATTCTGTCGAAGATTATCTAGAAGTTCAAAAACTTTCATTCTGAAATCTTGCTGTTACTAATACCCGTCGTTTTTTTCTGCTTTTGAATTTAAAATGCCCGTAGAACGAAAGGTAGAACATCCAACCCTCAACTAAGAAAGAATCATTGTTGGCCCTTTACAACCTTTTACTGCTTTCATTTGAAAGACGCTCTGCAGCAGTTAACAGGAAATGGTTCTTGATGACCTCGGCGCTCTGTGCGTAAGAAAGTACCGCAATCATATGTCCTCAAGAGATATGGACCTTTTGATGAGCAACCTTTCAGAGCTCCATCGCTCGACTTACTCAACGCGAGTTCCGAATCAAAGCTGTCCTCGCAAATTTGAACCTATTTGCGTTAATAAAGTTGGTGCAAATCTTGCTTCTGGCTGGCTACAGCAACCAGCAATCAAACATCCAGCATAAAAAGACAGACTTGATATGAACGCTTCTTCGCACCTTCCACATCACTGTTTTCATCGAAATCTAGGTCTTCCATGAGAGCAACTCCAACATTCATCGAGCTGCTCGAAAGCACCCTGCAAGAACCGGTAAGCGTTACCCCTTCCCGCATTCTCCCACGCTGCAACTCACGATCTCACTGATAATGGTGGCTTCTCCAAACCCTTCACCAGCGTCGAAATGTTTCAGTAGATTGCGATCTTTTGTTTTCGCCTTGCTATCCTGCAAACTCCTTCCTCCTTGCGCATCGTAGTGAAGAAAATAAGATGCCAGTTTCTGCAGTGGAGGGGAATTAAACATAGCCTGTCGATCTATGGACTAGGATGCGACAAGAGAATTAACAGTAGCGGGTTGCATGTAGTCGAAGGTGTAAGCAAATCAGGCTTACTAAAGCACCCAACAATATCAAAATACCTATACCGATGATTAGTCGAAATGGATTGACACGAATCACCCAAACATTAAAAGCATTATAAAGCCACCATACAAATCGCAACGAAAGTGAGGCGTTGTACAGTTGTCTGTGTGAAGTCTTCAAAAATATTTTCCTTGGAATCTTGTAATTAGGCACCTACCAATATGCCCTCCACTAAATTTGTTGCGTCGAATTCTTTCCAGTCAGGCCCATAGTTAGTGTTTCAAGATTGAGATTGACCTTGCACATGACCGATTTCCGATAAAGTAACGAAGCTCATTCTCGGTACACGAAATGATTAGCTGTAGACAAATTGGCCTGATTCAGTGATGGACCGGCCACTTCTGTTTTAGTTTTCAATCAAACTTTGCCAACCCCTTGGTCGACCACTCCTGAGTTTGTGTTCTAGGCAAGCGAGTCGCTTCTCATTTTTGTGACCATCTCAAGTTTGAGTGACTTTCCCCTCAATGTGCTCTCTGAAAAAAAAAAATCCGGAACAACATCGCGAGCCGTAACCACATCGTGAGTCTCACAATTGACAATATCGGATGCTGTCGAAACGAAAATGGGATTGCAGAACTTGTCGAGGTTATTGCAATTCC
Organism: Ascaris suum; assembly: GCA_013433145.1. NCBI lineage: Eukaryota > Metazoa > Nematoda > Chromadorea > Rhabditida > Ascarididae > Ascaris > Ascaris suum. The sequence continues at coordinate 4,912,179 of CM024187.1, forward strand.
ATTTCACGAACATGATCCTAAAATTATCACAACTGCAGACTACGATCAACAGCGAGAGTAAGCAATAAAGGTGAACGGTGATTTATTGAGGGAGAATCCCAGCCTAAACAAGCCACTAAAAAGAGAGTCGCGAAAAGACAAAACGAGCTCTGTCCATGGGCTGCGTCAAGCTACATCTTGATGAGGAATTTTCACCAAGGAATACAGCGCGCAGCTTCGTGGGAAAGCGGACGTTGCAAGAATAAAGATAAACGCTATTTTAGAAGCATCGCTGCTTTCTTTTCAGTTATGCCTGCATTATTTTGTGACTTCGTTAACATTTCAGGAACCATATTGTTCTTGCCCTTTTTTGCTCCATTTTTAAATTTTTTCACTGCGATTAATTTCCGTTCTTTGCTGGCTTTTGTTATTTGTGTCCTCAATCGCCTCAGTGTTCTTCTTCACTCTTAACTTTTTTGCCCTGTGTGTATTTCCTGTATTCTCATCTGCATTTAGTTGCAAATGCAAATAGTTCTGCTTGGTCACTGGAGAAAGACCCTCATGTATGTTTGTTGGAGGCGCAGTGCGAGATTCCAGCGACCACATTTTTTGCTTGAGTTTCTAATTGAGGTGTAAAGGGTAGCGACGAAATTGAACATCAATAGAAACGAAGAGACCGACAAAGTCGCGCTCAAACTACGCGAGAAGACGAGTGAAGTATCAGAGAACGCAAAGCACAGCAGTGAACATACAGTAAAGCGATGAAGCCCTAGCCTTTCGAGTGCTGTTTATATAGCCCTCGAAACGTCATAGGTATTTTCACATACAATCACGATCGGAAACGAATATGTTCTTTTTGCGGCACTTGATCGTCACCGAAAACTGGGCGATTCATCGGTGGAGACGAATATCTTCATTTAGCGGCGCCTGCTTGGCACCGGAATTCCGACCGATTCATCGTCGACGTTTTCTTCGCTTTCGCGACATGAGGTGTTGAACTCAGTGACGCATTTCCTCGTAAGATCCGCTTTGGCAAGCGCTTTCTATTCGAATGTATAATAGCGGGAGATTGATTTTATTCGACGCAACCTACATTCAACGTTCTCAACAGTCTCCGTTAACTGTTTTTAAAGCGTTAACTTGTGCACGAATCTTCCGGGCTTGCGACAAGATCAGTGCCATGGATGAATCCCCAATATCTTCTAGAAATGCTCGCGCCTAGATTCCCTCTAACTGTTGAGGCGGTAGGAGGACTTCGAGGTGAAGGCATTCATCAACATTCAAGTTCCTGCTTCTTATCACATTTGCACTTTGCAGCAGGTACATGAAAATTTGAGAATGGAAATCTCATTTCCTTACCACCAAACTTCAGTGGTTTGGCGAGTGCGGATTCTGAAGTCTTGAACAAACTTCATATCAAGAATGCTCCTTCATCTGGAGACGCTGCACATTTTAGCGGTCATCGGCCATTTAGACGCACTAAAATTCGCGATCTGGAAAGAAAGGCTCCTTCGATCATGGTACTACACAGGGGTAAGGTTCTCTTCACCTCAGTATAGAAATTCTACCAATAATTAGTGCTCTGAAGTTAGAGCTTTTCAATATGGTAGCGAATATTTCGATACAAATATTTTCATCCTTCATGAGGAACTCCCACATCGCTGTCGGCTAACGTAAAGTAACATTCTGTTTGCCATCGAGAATGGTTTTTTGTGGCACTAGTTAACACTTTTCAGGAATTCCATGACTAATTTACGAGCTTCCGTCAGACTATGACAGTAGGTACTAAGACGCCGTAGGCAAGCAATTTTTTGTATCCTTTTAGGCGCTAGCAAGAGGATGTTTCGCCACGCTTCCTCACATTCATGTGACCAAAATTTAATGCTGAACTACCACATGTAAATGAATCACTAGATACCAAAAGTTTATTCTAGATTTCTGGTGGAGATCATTATCGAATATGCCAATCAGTGGTGAAGTCGATGCATTAGCTGCAATTGTTTTCTGTTTCTTTCTGATTCAATACTGCTTGTGTGGTATACGTATCATGATTTGAATGTCACTTCTGGATTTGTGATGAGAGTGACAATGAGAGTGGCATGGTGCACCTGCATCTTCGTCTTTGTTATAGATTATGGAATCCACGATGAGAAATTTCATTCTTTGTTTCGTTTGTGAAATCTGTGTCCCCCAGGTATCACCATCTTGCATAATCATCCTCGATTTTGGATTTTTGCATTTTTTTTCGATGTGCTTTCGATGTTTCATTTATTTGCCCCGATGTTTTATCTAATCTACAATGGACCGAGTCTATGAATGCACTTCACAAGCCATTTCCTCATTCAGTTGATGGTGATATTGTTGGTCTGACGTTTCATAAGACCACTGAAAAGACGGATTTTCATGCGTCGTTCTTTTTTCTAAAGGCACTAATTTCCTCCTCTCTTCTTTATGCTTCTTGACTTCTGACCGCTGCAGTTGTCTTACATTTTCATTTCTTAAATTTTAACACAGTAAAATGCAAAAACAGTCCATCGCTCTTATAACACATACTTTATAATGAGCAGCAATAGACTGCACTCTGAAACTATTCGAATCCGGGATAGAAAGAACTCCACTTTTATTTCCTCACGACGGTTGGAATGTAGACGTCATTAATCGCAGGTGTGCTCTCACTCCTGGATCTGTGCTATTTGTTCATGAAATGTGGACAAAATCATTTTCTGTTTTTTTTCCTCATGTTTCAACATGTTTAACAGAAGGTCCTTTACTAACACTGCTATCAAATATCCGTTGTCTCAGTTGTTGAATATATGAATAGGCGCTGCTGAGGACTAAAATTTAAAAAATTTAAATTTAAATGCGCCTCAAAAGGTAAGAGCTGCGGCAGATCTTAATCCTAAGTTTAGCGTTCTGGATGCTGCCGTATTGGAGATATATATCTTCGCTTATTTATGAGCGTATTATAGTCGTGTTAGCTCCGTATTATAGTCGTGTTAGATTTAAAGCATGCAGGAGGGTTTATTGCCAAAATGTCAATTGAGTGGATCTAACATGTCCTAAAGTGTAAAAAAAAAGGCATGGTTTTTTAAACTCATTCAGTGAGGCGCATAAAGATGTCTTCCCATTTTCGCCATTCCTTCGTTTTTGACCGCCGGATTTTGCGAATATAGTCAGCACATCCTTTGCCGCCTCAAAAGGTAAGAGCTGCGGCAGATCTTAATCCTAAGTTTAGCGTTCTGGATGCTGCCGTATTGGAGATATATATCTTCGCTTATTTATGAGCGTATTATAGTCGTGTTAGCTCCTTCGCAGTTGTTAGTTGCTAGGAAGTTTTCAAATCGCGTCGCTTTTACGAGGAATCAACGACACAGTTGAGATTTTCCTTATAATCTTCCTTATATGTTTCCTTTCCGCTCGAAACCACGTAGTGACAGAGCTTTCTTTCATGATCTCATCGCTCTTTTCATCATATCAAGCTGTTTCCATCAGGTTCACGATTCATTGAAAGTGACGAAACAACATTTCCATACACCCGCTCACAAAATACAGGTTTCGCAACAGTGCTTTGATCGGGTGAAAGTGAGAAAGATGTTATGTGTGTTGCGCAACTCAAGCATGAATAGCGCAATGAAGCGCATCGGGGATCTACGTGCTTGAATCAGACGAGCCACTGACAATTTGTTTTGCAAGTTTAACATTCTTACTGGACGTGTGCAATTCCGTTGATAGAAGGAGCTCTAGAAAATTGTTAAATCAGTCTCATAAACGCAGCTCAATCACGTCATGTGAAACTTTCGGGCCCTAATCGCCCACTTAAAAGTTTTTTTCATGCAGTTCTTTTTGTTCGAACCTACTCAACTCAAAATAAGCATGCATTTAATTTGACGTATTTTCCCTGGAGGTTCGCGTTTCTGGTTGGGGGTGGATTCGGGTATTCCACATATACATGAATTGTTGTGTTTACTAGCTTGAAAAACACGAGCTCGTTGCTCAGTAGCTGCGAGAGGTGATCATTGCAGTGATATCTTGGTTGTTTCTATGTCCGGCTTGATGAATTGTAATGTTAAGATGAATGGTCGATTGTTACACGATGTCGATTTGAGCTTTATCAGTCTTCTTCAAGTGAACTGAAATGTTTTTGAGGCATTTTCGAAGTAGTAGTTCGAAAAAATTACAAGCCGTAATACTTTGAACCGCACTGCGGCAGAGTGCAAAGCATACTTTTAAGTACAGTGATGAACGCTTTGTGGCGTCATGGATAACCGGTTCCCAGACACAGCACAGGAACGTTTCGTTCTCGATAAGGACACTGCGAATTTGTTTCGTTGCTTTTCTCGTCAATAGTGAGTTTTTTGAGAAATTCTTTGACAGAAATCAATCCTTCTTGGAGTTTCTTCGCGGATATTTTTCATTTGGCAGATTTTCTACACCAGAAAAAGTCCCCACCATAAAATATTTTCTTCTCATTTGAGGTGGCTCTATGATTCGATCATGTATAGTCACTGTATTTATTTAACGTACTCACCGCTCAATCATTTACTGCATACGTTTGTTGTTCGCGCTACTCCTTTTCACCTTTTTTTATTCACTCTCCACATTCATAAGCAATCTGCTGCACTCTACAGCAGTGAGTGCTACGTTCTCTCTTTCATTGCTTGATAATCTGTTTAAGGCAGCTTAGTGGTGATAAGCCTTCACGAGTTTCATAGCTTCGGTTTCACCGCTGCTTCTGTAGAGGCTTTTTCCGACCGAAGGTGCTTTACGAAGATTTCATTTCTAGAACGAATCCTCTAAGTCTCACCCATTAAATTACAGCGACTCCTTTATTTGCCAATCTTTCAAACAATCCATCAGCGATTACGCAGTTAAATAAGCCTAATTTTCACTACGATCACCTATTTTTTTGCCTCACTTTGGGCAATCTATCGATGCTTCCATTTATGAACAAAGAAAGGCCATTTAAATTCCGTCTTCTTGGACCCACCTAACTGACCTTAGTGTATTTTTGACATGGCATACTTTTAAATAGTTTTAATGGTCACTCCAGCTATCATCTGATTTAATAAAGGCTTGCACATATACATAAATTCCTTCATGTTCATTGGCTTTCAGAGGCAATGCGTTTTCCAGTGGTCGGCTTCGCGCTTCCACTTGCACTAAGTTACGGTCAGCTAATTGTATTACCTACCAATCTGGAATTCGTCAAAGAAAGCGATTTGAGGCGCATCTATGACACTATTAGAAGGTCGACACTCTCATTCACTGACAGATGCGAATAATTATTTGTTTATTTATTTATTTATTCAAATCGGTCGTGCTTACTAACAACATTTCATATCGAAAAAGGAGAAAAGTTGGATAAGGGAGGGGGATTCCCTAAATGAAAGAGGAAATCACCATTTGTTGGATGAGGGAGGGATAAATGAAATTGTTGATGGACATGCCTATGCTTGTAACTTCCCGGCTGACATATCACACTGCTCGCTTTCTATTTGACTCACTCGTCTGCGCTCATCCCAAATGAGGAGAGTAGCTGTCTGCTGTGTTGCACTTTGCTACAGCGAGACAGCGAGTTAGGAATGATATGCTGGCTTGCGCAGTGTGTCGTGGGGACATTTTTGTTAATGTTTTGGCCTTGGAGAATGCTTTATTTTATATGATCAGTTTCATATGAACTTTTCTAGTTTCATTAATGCAGCTGAATGAGGGAAAAACTTTTGCGCAATTTCCATCCCACAAGACAATATAATTGAACCCTGAAAGTCCCGGAGAATGAAAGTTTGTTATGTTGAGATTTGTGAGGAATCTTCACGTGGCATCCTAAAAGAGTGGCGACCTTCACATGGCTAGTGAAAGTGGCACTCTTGGGCGTTACATTGTGCCGAAGAGCAAATTGCTATTGTATTGTCCTGCGATATTGCATAGTGCAGCTCTCGGCAATGCAATAAGAGACGGAAAGGGCGGTCTTTGAAGATTAACCGCATAGGAAAGCCGTTTTTAAGGATAGTCAACGGCGATAACGTGAGGTTAACAGTCTTACATGGCATGTCTGCGTGTTACAACATTGCGAGGTGATGGAGAACCTGACTCTGTGTCCCTGGAAACACTCAATGTCGTTTACTGCCTTGTCTTTACAAGCAGATGTTGCTTCATGTTCGACTGCTCTTTCTATAAGTTTGTTAAGTTTTGAGGAGGAGTAGATCTACGACATCGATAAATCAGCAAACCCTCTCACGTCGATTTCAAGCCCGATGAAACAATTAGCTTAGCAATGTGACGATGAAAAATAATGCTCGTATGGATGTGGCAGCTTGGTCTAGGCTATTCTCACTGTATTTTTGAAGGCTGGAGTATGACTTCTTCGTTTTAAAAGAGCAAGTCGTCGCAGCTGGGAAGGAGGGGATCGAGCGAGGACTGCTGAACTTGCAGCAAAATATTGATCGGATTGCCGGTGTGATGAACGGGAATGTAAGGAATTTACGTGCTTAATTGAATAGAATGTATATGTTGCATCTGAAATAGCGCTCTCTGCAGTAAAACTGTGACTACGTCAAATAAGACACAACGTTTAGTTAGTCTGTCCAGAGCGAAATGCAATCTTCGATTTAGGGACACGATGATTTTGTGACACATTCAAACTCTCATGGGCTAGGTGTTTCACAGGAGATGGCTGCGCGCTTTTAGTGAAGCTAGTTCAAGGATAGGTGAGAGTTTGTAACAAATAGCGGTCTATTTCCGCTTCTTATTCGTTGTAGTTTTCCAGTGCCGCAAAATCAAGATTTTGTCTTTAAACATTTTTGCTGGCCACTTTCAGCATCTGGTGCTCTGTCTGTGTTCCTGTGCTGTAGCACGGAGGCATTGCACGTTTAACCGAAATTTTCAGGTGCAGCCGATGGCGACTAGCTTCTTAACGTCAACACCTCCCGCAGCACCGTCCTCAGGTGGAGGCAGTACTCAACAGAGAATTCCGCCAGTAGTCATCAAAAACAGCGTACCTACGAGATATTCACTCCGTTCCGGATGATAGGACAATCACGTAAACTAATAAAGTGGTGCATGAATTTTTTTTACAACAACTGGCGCTTGTACATCGGTTGCTTGGAGTCAGACTATTGCACAATAAAACGAGACAGTCAACTGGTTCGATATTGCAACTGAAGTCACTTTAACCGCTCTTGTGAATCTCGACATATTTGTTCTTTGCCGTCTGAATAAAACTAAGCAAAAATTATGCGTATTTACTGAAAGGTTTGGATGAGCAGTTTGCCCCCCAAAATTCAGTACGATTGCGTTAAATGCCAAGTCCAAACTTGAATAGTAATTTTTCTACTCGGCGAACTTTGTGTAATCGAATTCAGTGATCAACTGTCCTAGCTGGCAAGTTAAAGGTATGCGGCTTGCAACGATCGAAGCCTACCTAGCATTGTCTGCGGTACTGTGCACCTATGCAGCCTAAACTTCAATCGGAAAGAAACTTGCAAAAGTATATTCTTCAGCATAGTGCTGTGGGCGTTTATTTCAGAGGGATATTAACAAATTTTTGAGTTGTAATCTGTATGCGTCGAACGCTGAACATATGGCGTTCAGCTTACATCCATGAGGACGCTCTCACATAGGTGAATATTGAATACTCGCTTTCCATCTCAGCTGTGAATTTCAATTTGTGAATAGAAGCCCAATAGTTATATGGCGGAAACTGAAAGTGATGCAGCGAGGATTGAGGGGTGCAATCGTACTGTCACAATTCTACCATCAAATGTTGTGTACTGAAAATCTATTTCGCAAGGAAATATCGAACAATAACACCCACTCGCTCGTCATTAATCAAAATACTGAATGGTACACTTCTTAGCTGTCAACATGCCAATTGGTTCAAGGATGAAATCTGCTTACACATTTAGAAATACCTTTCATATGGGCATTTATTTTTGCTATTGAAGGATCATATAGCATAGTTGCATACCTGCAAACATATCATTCTTAGCTTTCACCTCAATATTTCGGCTTATGCGTAGATGGGAAGAATGTATGAAAAGTAATCACTGGTGGTCTTCCCATATCTGTCTCTTTGCCGCATCTTGCAATTATGATTACATATGGCAGAATAAAGACAGCATTTTTGTGTTGCAGAGGCAGAAGCGTGGCTTGAAAGAAAAAAGCAAACCAACTAACGAAGACTAGACAGCTTTCATCACACGTCGTCGAGCATTGGGCATCTAGAAGTCCCGAAAACGTAGGCGTGAATTCCTTTTAAGGCAGTAAAATCTGTTCTGAAACTTTACGACAATTTTAATGTGAAAAAGCAAGTGCAAAGTGGAGGACGACGACATTTTCTACTGTTGCGTAGGATGACACTTTCAGTTGTTTCTATTATGGTATCAATAGGGACCGCTCGAACAGAGTGGCGCCATTGATGCCGTTGGATTCGATTCGGAAGAAGTGTTGCAACAGACACGTGCAGTTTTGCGAAACAACGACGTTGTGCACAAAGATTTGCATTTGTGGAGGCCAGCCACTTGAATGAAGGAGTGGAATAACACCTGAATGCTACGCTCCTTCTTTCCATTGGAGCCGCTTACGCTGTAAACAGCTTCGGACGAACGCACCTCCAACTTGTAGCAGTCACCAATTCATGAACAGCTTTAGACGATCTCCTAACAGAGTAGACGCACTTCTGCAAGCGCTTTTTGAAACTGTACATAAGATGCAGCAAAAAAAAAGATGTATCACTTGCATGAAAAGTAATTTCAACAGGTGTTACTGCTAGAAATTTCGATTGGCAATAGCTGAATACAGAGATTAACTCAGATTGCTCATTTTCCGTTTTGTTCATTCAGGGTGTGTCCCTTTACCCAATCAGTAGTTTCATTTCAACTGAGGCTAGTTCGAAAATAGTAGAAGGCCGTTATGACTGAAGATTGGAGCTAAGCATCAAAGGCAATCCAAAAACCTTCAAAAAATATGGCAGATGTGTTCCATTCTATGGACTATTTCTATCACATTTTTTAAATCTTCGCGCACTATTCAGCAAGTTCGAACCGTAAATATTTACAGTGTAAAGCTTGACGCTCATGCTCAGCGGTGCAATTTTCGGAGATTCAACTCGTACGCTCTAAAAGATCAGTTTTGTAAGGTACAATATAGGTTGGATTTTAAGCCAAGGTTCATTTTCACTTATTAATTCATTAGTAAATTAAAGCAAAATGACTATTCTTTCAAACTATCGTCATAATAAGTGAGGTTGGTGAGGTTAGATCACTAAAATACTAAAGAGCTTACAAACTGCAGAGTGATCAATAATGCAAGAGATAAAATTAACAACTGCCCACCATCTGAAAGGATGAGAAATGCAAGAGGAATAATCGCTCGTTGAGGCAAAAATTTTGACACGACCTATCTCGCTTTTTGACGAGCTTTTTTTGGCCCTCCGCTCCATTTGTGATCTTCCTTATGCTGCATCCTCTCCGAGAGTCATAAGTTGGCTTTAGAAAGAATTTGCTTGACGGCACATTTTACATTTCATAGTCCGTTTTTTTCATACCGGTTGTCGGAAATGCAAAGAAATGCGCAGATGCGCTCTGCTAAGAGAGTAAAAATACAAGCGCTTCAATGCAGCAGTTTGTCTCAACACGCTTCCTAGGTTTCACTAACTAACGAATCCATGTGTGGTCCTTTCAGCCATAAAGCAAGAGACAACTGCTGTGGTATGATGTTCGCTCTAATGTTAGCCATGGTGTTCTCCACATTCGTCGAATCTCAGAAAATCGATCCATTCGATTTAGCACGAGGCTCAGTAGCCATCGTTCTTCAGCCTTTGAGTACATCTTGAGTCTCTACATCTACATGCTTTAACTTGCTCAGCGTTGTCGCACTAAAAAGGCGCAATCTTTTAACGGTGGCTCTTTGACCGCAAAATTTACGCATTTTGTTAAGAAGGGCTAAAAAAGTTGGGAGAAATGAGGGATGTTATTACAGGGAATTCTTATACGTTGTCCTTTTATATTTGGAAAAAAACTGTTATGAAAAATCAGTATAACTGGACGTTACTGTGATCGTAATAACACGTTGGTTCCAATTATAGCTGTTCATATGGAACGATTTCCCAGCAGTTCTCACATCTGATTAAGCAAACTCATCTTGATATGAATGAAATTAATTTCGCTGAAACAAAAACGAAAAATTCTATTCTTAATTGGTGGACGAATTGATGACTTCTAGCATTACATATGAAAATCAATATAGAACAAAAACTGCAAGAATTCTAATTGTTTTTACACGTCGTGGCGTTCTGGCCAAGGGATGCCTAAAAAAGAGGTTCGAAACTGCTATTTCGAGGAAGCTTCTTTCTTTGAATGCTGTTGAGATTACTGTCCATAACCAACTCAAGTCTTAGAAATTTAAATGAATATATTTCTCACAGTACATGAATAAATTCAGTTGCTTATTGATTTAGCACTCAAACGTTTCGTTGTTCTCTCATTGATGATCTTCCTTTGCAGTCCTGAAGTGGAGGCCGAGACAATTCTGAACCCGATTAGGCTCGGCTACTCCGGGAATGAACTAATGCCAGCTGATATGAATGCACCGCAAACTGCAACCGAGTTTGTGAAGGTACAGGTAGCTTATATTGTAATACCTCGATGCACATCTAATGTCATTATACTCGCCACTTTCTTTCGTTGTGGTTCTTTTTTTACTACTCTTTTTTCAGCTTAGTTCTTGTGATTTACACAAGGCGTTGCATCACCTCGGCTGCCGCCCTGCATCGTTTCAGGCCTCCAAGAACTCGTATTAACCACATGCTGCTTGCTGCTTTATTGCTGTGCCCATCTTCAAACGCTTCTGCACTAGTTGGTTTGCGTTCGTCAAAGGCATCAAATGAACCCGTTTTAATCACCATACACCGGTTTTCAGTTGTTCAAGGTTATTTCCGATACAGTCGTACTCTTTCCTCTTTGCTCTAAAATGTTTTATTTTTCACTGAAGGGGTCAACCAAAACCCATATTGGGAAAATGTTGCAATCACACTATGAAAATGTTGCAATCCCATTCCGACACAGATGAAATCGCGCCGCTCGAATAGAATGAGGTAGGCTGACGTGACGAACGTTATGAGAAGCTAATTCCACAAACTGAGAAGGATGATTGCAGGTAGTGTTCTCATAAGCGCAAGCCAGTTGTTATCCTCGATGCCACCGCTAAAGCCATGTGTGAGGTGCGATGGAAGCTTGAAATGAAATTTGTTTTCAGCACATTCTACAAGAGCAACGCAACCCCTTGCTTTGAAGTTTTCCAAAATTTGATGGATGAAAAGCTTTTATAGTCGCTATCGTACTTTGCAATTCCGCATTTCACGTTACATTGTGCTATGACCGCTTCTGCAAAAAAACTGAACTTTATGCAGTAACCAAGGTCGTTTTCTAATATTTCTCGAAGGTCTTCTAACACTACAGCAAGCTATGGCATTATGAGCATCGAAGCACAACGACAGACTTCATACCTATTGTAAGGGAGATCTGCAAATACAGATCAACTGACTTCCCACAGAGCAGGGGAAAAGGTGACCGCATGACGGATCAAACCGTATACCAGTGCTTTAGTGATCTCAGCAATAGAACAAACTCCCTATAAATTCCTTGAGGCAGATTTGAGGTGTATAAAAGGGGAGGTGTTGCTGTTGTCATTCATTCGCGGTCTGTGTGCGGAGGCGTGCACAGGAAGAGAGAGTAGGATTGTTTCGAGCTTTCTCGAGTGGACATCTGCTGCAATTTTCTGTTGGAATAAAACTTTCTTTTGCGTGTGTGCTTGCTTCGCACAACACCTGAAAGCCTCGAGATAACACCACCAACCACCATTACACTATCTCTGGTTATCTCTTTACGAGCATCACGCTCGTCTGAGTCAGATCGGATCGTGCAATATTTCGCGGCATCTCCTTTACTACAGCCATTAGTATAACTATATCGAACCCATAGAAAGAGTGAAAAATACTTAGGAAGAGGTCTTTCTCAAGCGGATAATCGAGATACATCTTCGACTATCGTAACACAATTCAGTTTTGCGTCATCAAAAATAATCTGCTGGGATGCGATCGAATTTATTAACTCTGCGTGCGTCATTCGGCAGTGCCCTAAGGAAGCTTTCTAGATAATTGATTTTCGCTTCGTTACTTTCTTCATGCCATGCCTAATACAAACTAGTGAGAATCTTTATAGCCAGTGACCTTAGAGTCTCCACTAAGTTGCTCTAGCAAAAGAGTCCTTACCTTTGTAACTGCTTTCACATGTCAACCAATTTGAATGCGCGACATGTTATACTTACCCATTATTGGCCAGTTAATGTCGTCGGTGACAAAAGGAGCAAAGTTATTTGGCTCGTGGAATCAGGCAATTCATCTTCGTTCTTGCAATAAGGGGGCAATGAACAGACAGACGGACGGGTATGCAAGAACCAAAGCACTAACCTTCGCGCTTGCAATAAACGAGTGCGAATTCCCCCCCCCCCCCCCCCCCTCCATCACCCTTTTAGCCACTCCATAGAATGCAAGAGCACTGGAAGAAGGTGCAGAAACTTAATGTAAAGTGACGTTTCATAGGCATTTATACATTACCATCCCGCTTAACAGTTGGTATGTTAATGGAAGGAGCCTCAAGGCAGCAGTTTTGATGAAAGCTTGCAGATTTAAACTGATTCCAGAAGTTTGAAGCCTTCAACGTCCTCTTATTGGCTATAAGCTGAAACTTTCGCACCAATCTGCACCTGTAAAAGGTTCCATATTCGACAAATTTCTATGCTCGCAATCAACAGTCTCAGATTAGTTTCCTCTCAAAAACTGCTGAGCGAGAGAGAAGTTCCACCAAATCTTTGCTGAAAATGAAACCATATTTTTTTCTCTGCAACAAGATGCACCCAATCGACAAATTATTCAATCGTTGTGTTATATGAGTTACTTTTTTCTAGCTAACAATCGTCCTATGCATTTTTGAATTGTAACTGTTCATCATTCCACAACACAAGTTTCGAGCACAATGTCCACACACTCGCTTTATTAATTCAAAAGTAAGTTTTTATCAGTTTAGATGGTGCCATATATTAACACATATATTGTTTTATACGATGCTTCAAATTATGAAAATGTGCATATTTTTCTAGCTCATTTTGCACTGATCGATGAAAAAGGACTCCCTTTGCTCTCCCTCCATTCATTTATGATGCACTGACGAAGGCGATTAATCGCACGTATCATCATGTCATCGTTCTGAGTGCTGATTCAAGAATGCAAGCAGCCTTGTAGTCCCCTTTTTTGCAGCTGATCCCATGAGTCAAGCTGTGCCTAAAAGTGCCAAATCTCTGAGATAGTCGGCTTATCATCGTCATGGTGCTGTCTTAACAAAGTGCATATTAGCTGAACGGTTGTTTAATTGATACTGGCTGGCTCATATCGGCCTCTTTCATCAGCATCGCTCGTCGGGATCACCGTCGTACAAACTCGACCTTCATTTTGTTGTATCCTGGATTTTCAGTTCGGTATTTAGCCAACAGTTCCGCTGAGCTGCTAACGCAACGACCCTTTCAATTGAGCAGCTCATTATATTTTTTGCTTGAATTTGCATGCAAAGCCAATAGGCTTGGAATGCAACCACAAAAAAACTAGAAAGGCGGATATTATTGAAGTGAATATGGAAACTGCTTGTCGCAACCATTGAAACAACTTTTGCTACAACAGATAATGCGGATGGTTATTGCTGCAAGCAAGCTAAAAAGAATTTGAAGATGGGTCACACTTCCACGTTGAATTTATAGCTTGCATTTTGGTAAGAATATTTCCCTCATGAACATTATCTATCAAAATCAGGGCTGCCGGTTCTCAGATTCTCAGCCCAACTCTGAGCGAAACAGTAATTTTATGCCTGAAGCCATTTGAGGCACATTAGCTTACCCCATTAAATGATTGCTTCAGACGTGCTCTGCGTAAAATTTCTGCAGCAATAATAATCGATGAATAAAATAGAGCGAGCGATTTAGGCTTTGCATATTTGCAGACATTCATATGTATGTGTTGCTTCAGCCAACTGATGCTAAATTGGCATATTTAAGAACTACTCTCGCTGTTAGTCACTGACTGCACGAAAGGGGAAAGCAGCGCCACGAGAAAAGCGCCAAAAATCTCAGATTCTTGCTCTGTTTCGTTATTTACAGAAGATCGGACTCAGGTGCCATATGCTGGCGTCGTTCGTCGCTACTCCAACCTCGAAACGTTGCTCCTTCTCCTTATTGTTAGTGGTAGTTAGTGTTGTGGTTGCAACCGGAAACAGTCGCGAATGGGAGCATTCTATTGCGACAACGCGAATTCTAAATCACAATGATTCTTATCTTTTTATTGCACCATACACAGACTGCGATCACTGTCCAACAGTCAGGGATTCCGAATTCACGAGCCCTAAAACGACTTCGAACGCTACACAGCCACAACAAAAGAGGGGATTTGTTGGATCGTATGACGCGAACCAAGCCGTTAAGGTGAGATTCTCTGCCGTGGGAGCACGGTGACTTTATATCTTAGGTTAAATCTTCGTTGAAAAACTTTTATCGAAGAAATTTGTGAGTGCAATGCTCCATGAGAAGGCAACTTTTAGCATTCCATTCGGAGGAATGAGTCGTGGCAACAAGATCTAATTTGAGGTGAGTGCAGATGGCAAGATTCACATCCGGATTGGACATATCGGAGCGGTGGGTGCACTCCCCAATGACTACAAAGTGCTCAATATTAGCCGAGACGAACTCTATGACGAAGGTGTGCTTGGCGAGGATATCGAATTCGAGTGAGGCTTTTATTGCAAGAGAAAACAGTCGCGATCGGTTGAAAAGATTTGTTAAGCGTATTTTTTGGGAAAAACTGCACATGCCTAGAGTACATCGTTTATTTCGACTTAACCACATAGCTTAGGCGACTTATAGCATTATCTCAGGTATTCTGCGTTTAAAAAGAACCCATGATAAGCTGGCTTTAGCAGAGCAGAAAGTGGAATAAAATTAGCCATTATATAGAAAGAATAAAGTGTAAAATCACTAGAAAACATGTTAATATTCCGATTCCTGAAGGATTATCTCCCGGACGGGTTGCGGTGAATCATTCGAAGGAGTCGCTGTGGCAGCTGAATTGTTTCACCAGTATCAAGTTCGAGCATTCATCGGACCATATTGCATGGAAGGTAATTACATATTAGAATATCCTCTTTTTTCTCTCTTTTGAATTGCTAGTTTTCTGAAGAAACGCTCAATTCACTGGCCGTAGACATGACACGTACATGCTGCACTGTGGACGAATATGTGCGTACAGTAATCGAGTTTGATAGCAAGTTCCACATATATTTTCACATTGAAGATTTTCTTCCGTATAGTCTTGTTAGATTATGAAAATCGAACATCGATCTGAATAAACAGTTTTGGCCATCGCAGAAGCCACGATTTTCTAGCCACAGTCTTTATGAATAATGCGTGTATGAGTGCTGTTTCGTTGACTTCAGGTACTCGCTTTCAAAGGTAATGTAAAATATGATTTAATTAAGAATAGTGTTCAAATATAAGAATCACATTTCAATAACTTGTGATTCCACCGTTATGAATTGTCTCACGAAAGGATTTACGTTCAGAGATGGAGGCGGTGGCCAAAATGGGCGCCTTTTGGAATATCCCAGTCATCTCCTATATGGCTACTTCGAATGCTATGAATGACAAGAACATCTATAAGACGCTCGCACGCGCCTCGTCAAAAAGCCCAACGGCACTTGCTCAAGCAACATCTGCCCTTTTGCTCCACTACAAGTGGTTGAAGGTTGAAAGAGATGCACATCTTTTACAGCTATTATATGCGTAATAGAACGCCAGTCTAAATACTGCAATTATAATAAAAAGCAAAAGCAAAAAAAAAAAAAAAAAAATTGCAGTGAATTTTTGGGATTCTTACCTACTGCTCGAATAAGCACAAGTTAGCGCATTATAGACAAAGCTTTTCTCCTTACGGTAATTAACACTTCGGATATAATCGCATTCACTGATTTTAGAATTTTTCACTCGAAATACTTTCAAATAAGGCAAACTTTTACAATTTTTTCAGTCTAAATGAAATATTTTCAGCCATTCGATTTTGCCTTCTTTTTGATTGGAATTATTGTGTGCAAAAGACTGTTATCTATTGCACTTGCAGCGCGACCATTAGCCAGTAAAGATGAAAGAAACGAAAGTGAATGCATTAACAATGATTCTGTCGGTTAAATTTAAAATGAGTTGTTAAGTGAGTAGTAGTTTATAGCCAAAGGTTTTTAGGTTGCGGTTGTGACAAACACTGGTACGGTGGCATTTGATCGAGTGGTCGCTTTCGAGGAAGTGTTTAAGCGAACAAACATTTAAAATTGTCAAAAAAGTGATGTTTGAGGAGAATTCATCCGCACAGGACATCATCAACAGTGGACTGCTCAGTGACATTGAAAGTAACGCCAGAAGTAGGTTCCTGATTTAATCTCATCTCATCTTCTATATGGTCAATAAGCAAGAAATGTTTTGTCGACAAACGCATAAACGAGTATCTATTAGTAACAATACTATTTATTGAAGGAATCAACGAGTTGTATAGAGTTCGAAGAACAAACATCAATTTTTGTCTTGTTTCTTCATATTATAAGGTTTGAGGAAAAACAAGATAGATCAAACCCGCAGCAGCAAATCGCAGGATACTATTCGTCGATTTTGAATTTTGTGCATGTTCCTGAGAGTGTTTTTGTCTTTTGCGCAAGCTTCCTTTTGAGGAAAACTACGTCCCTTGGAAAATAATTGAAATCCTAGAGTTCTAAGTCTTTCTTCTTCGGAGAAAAGCTTTCGTCTTTCATGAATGTTTATGAATTTGCATTCACAAAGTTCATATAGCTAGGCCATGTGTGCTCCTTTATATAGGCGTCATCTATGCTAGTCTGTGTATCGACCCACCTTCATGGTAGTTTTAAATTGGGGACACTAGGACTAGTAATGTTGAGTTTGTTGGTTATAATGGACATATTCCTCCCAATTAACGAACCATTTTCTACAGACAGTGTAGAGTTACAAAAGCGGTGCAACAGATTTAGTGTGTAGGGAAGAGTCAATGAAAGCTGTGAAGGAGATTTGTTGCACATATTTATCTGATACATTTTCCACTTATTCCATATTGACATTAACAGACCCATCTATGGTATTCCCATCATGAAAGAAAAAATTCATAGTATATACTATGTTGGCGTAACACAGAAATCTCCAAGAAATCATATTTACCTCGTTTATGTGTCGGCGATAGTAAAGAAGTTCTTTTTGCCATGATCAAGCTGAATTTTTGACATAAAAGAAGCGCGTTGATTCGACGATTCCTACCGACATATGTCTCGTCGCCTTATATATCAGCAGATTATGTGGCTTTTTGCAACACATGAAATTACTTCACACATTGTGAATAGTTCGACGTAGAAGCCTTCTTATTAATTTGCAAATTTCAGTCATTGTGTGCGTTTTCTCAGCGACACGCGACAATACAAAAGAATTCATGCAAGCCACTTACACATACGGAATGCATACCTCTGAGTATGCATACGTACTGCCTTGGATACAATCCGGCCCTAAGGACATTCTACCGTGGCTTGGCGCTGACGGAACACTGCTACAGAAAGTCAAGGAATACTATACCAATTCCATCATTGTATGTTTTCGGCATATCAGAGCAACAAACGGTAGAAGCAGTGCAAGTTTCATTATGCACTCAAAAGTGACATTCAACAGAAAGTGTTCTATAGGTGGACGACGTCGCCGGTTTTGACGATGCCGTTGTAACGAACTTCTATGCGAAGGTCGAGGAACGTGGACTGTCGAGGGAGCAACTCGATGCTGTATGAAAGTTCTCGAAGTATTCTTCTGAGCTCATGGCATTACATAAGTGGTAGTATGTTTCTAACGAAGCAAACGTAAATGGAATTCGTCGGCACTTGAAGTTGGTTTTCAAGCATACAATGCCGCATTAGCGAAAAAAAAAAAACAGAACGAAGTGAAACAGAGGTCTGAGCGAAAAAAAAAACTTTTTTGTCGGCCACATGTGGTTACGTCAATGATTTTCGAAAGCGTTATTTATCAGGGCGTAGTAGAGCTCATCTCGTGCCAACTTCAGGTATCTAATTAATAACGTCAATGAAATTCTTCCAGCCATCAGCCTTTCCACATTTTCAGTACGTCTACAGAGGTCGTTTGATTCATTGCTATTTTCATCATGGGGAAGTTTATTAATTCCAACAAATAAAGTGATTTGTAGGCAAATATTTTCGGTTATTTACATTTATACGACTCAATGAAGCTATATGCCACTGCACTAAGGAAGGTTCTAAACGAAACTAACGACCCAACAAAAGTCACAGATGGGAGAGCTGTTTGGAATAGCATGCGAAGATTACAATTCGAAGGTTTGTTGATGTTTTCAACAGCCGCTCAGGTTAAACTTCCGTTGAACTAATAACGCGATAATTTTTTGAACGTTCACCGGATACGCTCTTCTGTGGGAGTTTGTGGAAGACGTCTCCAACATTGCACGTTTTGTGCCATTCAATGTTGTAATGATCCTCTTAAGAAAGGTGCGACTTATTTACTCCCATTTTCTGCGAAACTGCATTTATCAAGAAGTTCTATGTATTTTTAATCTCATTCACGTCTTGTTTCGGCTGCATGGCACATCAAACGTGAGCATCGAGATTGCCCTTCTCAGCTCCTTGCGATTTGCTTTTCTTCAGGTGGGGCAACAGGCACGGTGCTGATGGATGACTTAGCAGACAGGGCTCCGTTCATTGGTGCATTTTACGTATCGGTCAGTCATGAGCAGCTCATGAAAATGGTCACAATGGAGTCAACACTCATCCCAAAGTGCGATGGCCTCAAGGACAAAATCGGCTGTTTCCAACTGGTATGGAGTTCATTCCCATAAATACAAAATGCGGGTCTGAAAAACCACAATAATTGCAGAAACTGACGGACGTAATGACGGGATTCTGGCCAAGTGAAAGCGGAGCAATGCCGTTGGATGAACCCCTATGCGGGTATCGCAATCAGCGATGCTCTTGGGCTCTTGAGATCATCATTGCAGCACTGTTCTTCGGGCTCGTTGTTTTATCGGTTGCTGGATTTTTCGTTCACAGGCATTGGTGAGTGATGCAGCTGTCACTTATCACGCACTGAAGTTTTCCTGTTAAGCTGTACTGATCTTGTGTTCTACTTGCCGAAAGCTTCTTACAAGAACACTCATTCCGCGTTCAAGCTTGAAAAGAGTAATGGTGAAGCACCAATTTTTTTTTGCCAATGAAATCCCCGCCTTCATATAGGAACATGATTTAAGGGAGATACGTCAACTTGACAAGATGCCATGGCGAATCTTCCGGAGGATCTAAAGCTAATCGATGAAGAGCAAGTAAAATCAATGGTTTGTTTCACGGATTGTTTCATGGAAATCTACGGCAGAGCGGGTTTCGCAACCTAACCATTTTCTTCGAAGACAAACTGTTTCATAATCTGGCACAGACGCAAAATTTCGGCACGAAAAAACTTCTATATGGAGAAACAAATTGCAATTACCATTTTTAATTGATTGGTATAAATATCCTCATTTGAAAACCTTGCACGGAATTTTCGCGTTTATTTTTATGCTCAGTATTATTGCATTATCAAGTTCATTACTTATCGCGCTTCTCGTTTTCGAGTACTATTCGATTGCAGCTTTCGGTTGGAAGTTCAAACACAAAAATCAGCAATGTGAATGCCGATCAGAAACGACATGCAATAATCGGCGTCAATACACATGCCACTTATCATCGCTATAGTCAAAGACGAACAATAAAATTCTGCAGAGATGATTTGCAACTGTTGACTCAGGTAACCTATCACTGAAGCAGCTACCAACCTCTTCGTTATTTTTAAGATATGGATGTCGAGAGGACGCTTCCTGGCTTCTTTGTGCACAAATGAAAAATTACTTTCACCATCAAAGTAATGATTCATAAAATGAACAGCGCTTTAAGTCTTATTCGACCGTTTAATGCTGTTTTCAACCAAAGAATATGTCACTAAACAACAACCAGTCAAACAGTTCGCTCAGTTTATAATCTCCTCTTTCGATATGCTTCCAACTCGCAGCCATCTTTATGGTTCAATAGGAGAAACTGAGACGAAAGTACTAGCGACGGAGGCCTCATGGCTGTATTGTTTGTTCTAATGGGACAAAAAATTTCGCCATTTGCAGATGAAGCAGGTGATACACGACAACCTGAATGTTTTCTTGGGTATGTCATTCAATCAGTGCGAAGAAATGCTTGTTCTATGGAAATTCTGCTCGAGAGGTACGGTCCAGGTGAGCGCACAGGTGACTTTACTTGACACAAGTCGACCAGGCAGCATATACACTGTTGCAAGTTCAGCAAGGTTTTCAAGTGTTTGTCATGATGCCAATTCTCTGAACTGCTCCTCAGGTGGATTGTGGAGTTGATGCTGTTAAAACGTGCAAAAGGCGTTTTCTCCTTGAGTTTTTAGATTTGCCCAAAAGCCATTGCTGCGCGTTTCTTCACCTGAATTTTTACTGTCGTCGGACATGTGCTAAGTGTAAGTCAAGGTGACCTAGGAGAAGATACTGTGGCAGAACATGCATTTTTAGGTCGCATGTTCCTCACCAGGTGAAATTGCGCAAGGTAATAACATACATCCATGATTGCAGGATATAATTTACAACGCGAATGTCAACTTGGACGCGAAATTCCATGCAGCGTTTGTAAAAGATATAACGCTGGTTAGACTTTCGCTTAATATGAGCACTCAATGCGTATTCAAGGAATCTAACGCCCTCAGCATGAGGAATTCGAGGAAATGCTCGAAAAACTTGAGCCTATAAAAAGTGCAAGAAATGAATTCATAATGGCACATTTCATGCTGACGAAGAACTGTTCACAACGAATTGAGATGGTGTGTTTAATTAATATGCTCAAATATAAAGCCCTTCTACTGCATTGTATTTGCCATTAACAGGAAGGTACAGTATAGATAACAATGAAAAAACCCATTTGGGGGGAATTATAAACCAGCGATTTCATTCTGGTATTAATTTAGCATTATTTTCGACGGTGATGGCGTATTTGCGCTTTTAAAACGCTCGGATGATTAAAGGGTCTTGAATATCTTCACGCTTCACCAATCGGTTACCACGGCTCGTTGACTCCATGGGCATGTCTCATCGACCGTAACTGGATGGTGAAACTTACCGACTTCGGAATCGCGAACCCCATCGAGAAATGGGAGAAGCAGGGACTCATCACCGTTGACGCACTAACCTCAGACAACGATAAAAGTGGCGCATCACAGCGCACATGTTAGAAGTTTGCGTCTTATCTTTCCATTATTGTTTAATCATTGAAAATTGATTCGTCTAACCCGAAGTGACCACACAAAAGAGCGTAAACATGAGCATCATCAGCAGCAACACGACAGCTTCTGCCTTATTTCACCTGAATTCTGGACAGCTTGTAGCTCTGACCACTTTCAGTAGATGAAATGCGTTCAGTAACTGAGAGCACATCATCTAACCTGCAATCCACAAAAGATAACTGCAATTTAAGCAGTCACACTTATCCACTTTATTTTTTTAGTTTGGTGGGACAAACGCGCATGCAATAGTACGCTAAGATATTCCAACTTCCTAACTCTTCTAGTTGAGAGCACATTTCTTCCACGGAATTTTGTAATGGCCTTAGAAAAACTTAGGAACTGAGCAAATTTATCTGCAAATGTGACCATTAGCCGTACGGCAAGGTAAGTGATTGCATTTGCTCCACAGCTAAACGAAGTCTGCTTTTATTTTTTTGACCTTGAAATATTCAACGTAATTGCCCATAAATATATTAGATTATTAAGGCTCGATCACGCTCAAGTTGATTTTATTTATTCATTCGCTATCCACTGAGAACGGTAGCAATTGCTTCTCATTATCATGCAGCAAATTAATTCTTTTCGCTTTTGATCTTCACCACAATATAAACTCGAACATGATGTTCCCATATTATGTGCTGAAGCGTTGATCAAAATGTATCACATTACAGAAAGCGTTACGTTCACTTTCATTGGAAATATACTCTCAAGAAAATTGCAGCAGCTTTGTATTGTGCACCTGAAATGTTGAAAAACCGCGAAACGAATCGACGCCGCATGATGGATCAATCGTGGGTCAAGCAGTCACAAGCAAGACGTCAATCCGGTGACATATACGCATTTGGAATGGTCATGTACGAGATCATTTTCAGAGCGTTGCCCTTCCCTGAAGGCACTGACATTAACGGTTCGATTCGTACTTCTACCGAAACGAAGAAGTAGAAAAAAAGACTTCGATGAGCTCTTATTTTCAGAAGCCTTCTAAAATATAAGAGGAAGGAGATTTCGAGATCTAAAGCGCTACAGAAAAACCTGTCACAATAGTCGTTTAGGGAGTTCATGAGTATTCAATGTGTCTGCAGATGAGCGCTCATAAAACATTATTACTTTCATGTGCGCCAAGATATATTCGGTGTTAATAATAGTGGGCAGTCGCAAAAAAGTGATTTCATAGTTGACGCTTGGGAAATATTGAGTTCTTCTGATTAAACTGTCCATAACATTTAGATAGGCGTAAGTCGTGCGTTGTTTTTTTTTTTTGCCACGTAGAGTGAGTATCGAAAGAGCTTTTTGCGACCATTACGATGATATTTATCACTCGAGACTCTAATTTACAGTTCAGATTCCTGATTACTTTCAAGTGCTTCTAATGAGCAGTAAGTGAATTTTTAAAGAATTGGTCGACACGATAGCTGATGGAAGTCGTATTGTTCAACCGCAAATCCAGAACCAAATGAGTATCCCCCCCGATCTGGCTGCATTACTGCGCGACTGCTGGTCAGAAAATCCAGATCTACGCCCATCGATCCGCCGAGTGCGCCTCAACACAGATGTTGCACTGAAAACGTTCGTCGGAATCGTTTTTGTTTTTCACTCGTATTACTTCAAAGACAATGTCACCTTGTTGGAAAGGGTTTTACATCTGATGTCGCACTTTCGTGAGAGAGGGTCAATCTTTCATGACTGGTTGATCTGACGTTCAAGCCATTATTCTCTGAGCCGCAGAATGAGTACGTTTCGATGAATGTTTAGGAAAGGAAGCCTGGTTGATCAAATGATGCGTATGATGGAACAATATGCTAACAACCTCGAGAAACTGGTCGCTGAACGAACTGGAATGTTGGAGGAAGCAAATTTACGAGCCGACAAATTACTCTCGCAACTGCTACCCAAGTCGGAATCCTTCTATCAACGCAGTTTCTGTCTACTTATGCTTCTTTTTAAATGCCTGGTTTGCTTCAGAATTGGATGCTCGTAGAACCATCTGCTGATCGCACCATTAAGATCTGAGCTTAAAATGGGTGAAATGAAAAGCAATTTAAATTAAATAATGCGAACTTGTCTGCCTTAAAATGATTGCACCATCAATAAATGCCACCTGTCAGAACCTCTTAGTAACGATTTTCAGAGTATTAAAACCTGGAGCTATTGCCATCATTGTTAAAGATACAACGTTCCTTTTCTATTGAATTCAATCGCCTAGCAGTGGGAAATAACATGAATAACTTTCATGACTCTCAAAGAATCTTTGACGCGTTCTGGAAAGACGCTGATAATAAGTGAAACCATTGTTGAATTAATCAGGTACGTTGCGAATGAACTGAAGCTTGGTCGACCAGTACCCCGAAGCTGTTTACATCTGCGACTGTCCTCTTCTCGGATATTGTCGGTTTCACCTCGCTTTGTTCCACCTCAACACCGCTCGAAGTTGTGAACATGCTGAATGGTATTTACACTGGATTCGATGAATGCATTGCTCGCCATGGAGCTTACAAAGTGAGTATAACATCTCAGTTTGTTATTATCAACGGTATGTGCCTAAAATCAGAATGCAGTCACCATCGCAGCTCTACTCTCTTATGAAGTCGCCATGTTCAGGTGAATTCAGTGAGCGAAACAGTTTATTTTTTGATTGCAGTCACTATTCGATGCCAAATATGATGAAGTGATTAGTAGTTTCAGATTATGGATTTTTCGAGAATGAAGTGAAATATCGCGATGTGCTAAATACTTGAAACTGCATTTCTTTCCTTTATTCAAAGCGTAATTCATGATGAATGAAAACAGGCAGTTGCGTGTCACCAATCGAACAGTGTTAATGTTATAAGGTGGAAACGATTGGAGATGCCTACATGGTGGTATCTGGAATCCCAGAAGAAAACGGGACGCTCCACATTATGCGTGTAGCAGACGTAGCGCTCGAAATGAGAGAGGTGGGTTGCTTAAAATAACCTGTTTTCTCGCGAAAAAAACGAGGAAACCCCTACGTCCATTAAATCATTAGCCCATCCTGCCGATATGAGCATTATTATCTTACATCTATCTAAAAGTACACCTGTTTTTTAATTCTATTCGTATGCTTCACTCAACAAGAGTTTAGTTTTTACTGTAACGTAGTAGACACTCATCAAATTCTATCCCGACAGCAGTCAGTTGTAGCGTTGGCCAATACGCAAAATGTGTCTACGATCGCCGTTTCAAATGTGATCCACCAGCATATGTGGACTACTGCTAACAATGTAACATTTGGTTCATGTAACATTTTCTAGCAGGCGGTTATCCCGCAAGCAAGCATGTTTTTAAAGACGAAGCCCTGCTCAGTGGAAAAAAGCACTCAGAGCGCCCTCGTCCCATGTTGCACATCCCCCACGCTGATTAATTTCATCATACAATTAATTATGCCGGCCAGTACGGCAATTTCAGTTGGCCATGTAATGGTGATCGTTTGCAGTGTATGAATTTATGAGTGTTTAGTATTTGGCGGACTACCAAATTCCACACCGCCGCGACCACAGAATCAAATGCCGATGGGGATTCCACACAGGTTCGGTTGCTGCAGGCGTTGTCGGTCTCACTGCACCTCGATACTGTCTTTTCGGCGATACAGTAACTGCGCTTTTTTCTATGGATCTGTTCTATTCAATACGTCTTTACTGCATAATATGAAAAAAAACGCTATCTACCTCTATTACAACATTTGCAAAAGCACACTCATTTCTTTCATACACTTACATTTCCAGAAGAATGAACAAAGTAGTGTGAATTAAAGGTGAAATGAATGCGACACTATTATCTGAAATTATTTTCATGTGAATGAGGCATCACGAATGGAAAGCACTGGACTACCGGGCATGATTCAGATTAGTACAGAAGCTCGCGACCTTCTCAACGAGCACTATCCAGAATTCTCGTGTACAAAACGTGGCGAAGTGGAAGTGAAGGTAACCATCCTCCACAATCGTTCCTTTGGATGATGAAGATGGCATCAAAAAATGCTCTGTTACCTCTGATCTCAAAGTTAACAACAGATGCTGCGGAAGGAATGAGACGCACTGCTTCAGAGAAATCCTTGCCCTAATTTGACCGGATGTTATCGATCCAATAGGATCGGAAGAAATGTTGTACGGATTCGCGCACTGTATATTGAAGTAACCCCATCGATCCCGTATCCCTAAGTTTAACGAAATATTTTTCAAAATTGTCAAAATCTGCAACCATCAGTATGTAACTGACCCTGAAACAACGATAGAGGGAGTGGAGATGGAGGAAGCGGAGTAGATGGACGAAATGAGGATAATGGAGGAAAGGGTAATATGGCGACCCCAGCGTAGTCGAAGATTCGGGTACGACTTTTGGCTCCCCAAAAATTTAAGTACTAATAGGCTTGAAGCTTCTCAATGAAATAAATAAGAGATTAACTTGCATTTCATATGTTGTTTTAGCATATGCAGTATTCTTACGACAGAGTGAGCCAAAGAAAATAAAGTTCCGCTAAAAAACAAGGAATACGTTTAAAGTAAAGTGCTGTATTTGTCGCTACGGTTAGCTTGCACCGATTGCTTCCAAGATGAATCGATTCAGTGCTGCATGTCAATGCTTGCTCACATTTTTTCGGCTTCAAGTGGCGCCATATGCAATCTGCAAGCCAATATGCGCGTAAATTTTGATGCATTTTGAATCTTTGCATAGGACTGTTCCATATTTCATAGCAGCTGCTGAAAAATAGGCTAGTTCTCTTTATGTTTTATGCACTAATGACATCCCAACCCACATTTTTCTCGACATTTGAAGGTTATGTGGTTCATTTGCGTTCTCAAACTCTGAAAAACTTTCAAAAATTCTTTAATTTACTCATTGAAAGAGTCGGTTTATGAGGAGACCAACATAGTTTGAAGCCGTATTATTCAAGAGTGAATTGTAATTTGCCTAGAAGACTGGAAACAGGCCGAAAATAGTTTTTCCAAGAAGGGAACTTATTTCAGGGTAAAGGTGTTCTCATCACATACTGGCTTGACGGGAAGAAGAAACAGCAGCAACAAGTCATCAATATTCCGCTGTGAACACCATGACAGCCCTCACACGTTTTATTGTGACTGCGTTGTGATTTAAAATACTCGGCGTGCTTAAACGCTGCTTAGAGAAGAGAGTAATGTCAAGAGTATGGGCATTTTAGAGCAGTGCGGATAAACTAAAATTGCACTTTTAACATAAATTCTGAGTTTTTGGTTTCGACATAATTCCTCCAAATAAAATATTCTTGGTGATCAATGCTATATCTCACTTGCATTGCATTATTAAGACTCATCAGTTGGTTGAAATTATCATCGATAATATCAAAGAAAAACAGCCACATTTCTCCACAATTCGCAACACATTCACTACGTTTTGCAGAAACAAAATCAAAACTTTCATAAACTTTCAGTTCTGGAATTAATAAAACAATTCCCCCCCCCCCCCTCCCAAAAAAAAAAACTTTCGCTTATGGGAACAAGTGGTGGGAACCAGTGTAATAGAAACAAATTTTTGGTTAGGAACGTAATATTACATAGAATTGATATCACAGATTAAGCCATGTGGCAGTACTGAAACTTAAGAAAACATCAAGGAAATGGAGCAATTCTAAGGTGCTGCGAAATTGACCCTGAAATGTCTGAAGTATGAAATTAAAGAAAGAATATAAAGTAAGCTGGACTCAGAGTGATGTGCAGTGAATCATACTTGAATAAAATTTTAAAATATTGCCCGTATTTTCAGCTTAGATATGTCTATGCCGAATCTTCCAGTTCAAATGAATGCTTCTATATTTTGTTAGAGCGGAGAATTTTTCCTTGAGAGAATTTGAAGTGATGAACTTTGTTCTAATTTGAGAGGCGCAGGAGTAATAAAGAAATTTGAAATTACATTGCGTTCGTTCTTAGTATGCAACTGGTAGAAATAATAATTAATTTGGACGCAGATTTTCATTTCAAATTTCTGAAATGCTTCGATATCTTGGTGGTGCGGCCACCAGCCTCGGAGATGGAAGCTTGTAAAAAATAGAAATTGACTGTGATTTTTTAAATCAAATCAAATGGACTTCTTGCGCAACCGATTTATGCGGACAACGTTCCCACAGTGTAGAGGCATCAAACGTCGAACCCACATGCCCGTGGCGCATATATAAGTGAGATAAGCGCATCATCAAACAATAAATATGCAGACACATTCACACCTCAAACAACGCGTTTCTTCAGTAGCATACGGATTGCAAAGTTTGTTTCCATCGGTTCTACTTAGAAACCGCAAATTCTGCGAGGAAAATCATCGATCAGCGGAACATACCAGGATCAACAGCGGTCATAACCAATTCGTAGAAGACGAGAGCAGAGTTGAAATATAAGAACCAACAAAGCGAACCTTCAAGCGACTTCTCATTCTGCTTCTCAGACCGGTTGAGCGGATATGTTTCCATCGTGTTGATGACATCATCGCTATGGGTTAGGCAACTGAAGATAGCATCGCATATTGCCGAGTTTACAACTGTATGCTTCGCGGTATTTCCGGTCTTTGGTTAGTGCTCAATTCGACCAATGACGACTGTCACATGCAGTTGCAGGCAACGTATAAAGTCTTATTGATTGTTTCGCGCAACGTCAGTGTTCACGTCCTACTTTATTGAGCGAACATTTCTCTCTTCAGTAGCTAATTTCAAAAGTTTTGCTCTTTTTCAATTTCACAAGTCGCGAATTGAACAAGGCAATTCTTTGAGATTTTTGGAAGTTCTCTTCTTGTTATTCTCTTATCGTTTCGCTTCGTTTTGTTAGCATCTAACTGCTTGCTTTTCTTCTTTTTGCAATGGTAATATCTTTGATGGAACTGTTTGTTGCTGTCGCAGTTCTTTTTTTTTTCAATTCTTCCGCCTCTGATGTCGATCGCCATGTTGTTTTTCATTAGCGACATATCAGGCGTCTGTCTAGCAATATCACCTGTAAAGCATAGCATCAAACATGGGTTCTTGTAGCTATGATTTTATGCTCGCTGACAACACTGATGTTGCGCTGTGAGTGTGTTCCGTAAATGAGTTTGCTTACAGTGGAGCAGTTAAACGTTCGCTTCTGCTGAGAGCGTTCATCGAAGCGTTATGCGGCCGACAACACTTAGATCAGGTTTCCATTTCTTTGTTCAGCAAATCGGAGTGAACCACACATGCGACAAATATCGGCGTCCTCTTCGTTTTCGAGGTGTTATAGGATCCCTATCATGAGACTGTTGTGCTGCCAGCCAAATTCGCAGGAGGATTGGCTATCTTCATATTGAAACGTTTTTTTCGCCGATTAACGGTGGAGGTAGTGATCAATAATTATCCGTCCTTGTCTCTTTTATTCGCTTTACTCTTTAAGAAATTCATTCTTCGCATAACTCTTTATCCGCGAGCACCGCAAGAGCCTTCATCGAAGAAATGAAAGTATTTCTAAAGAGTGAAAAATAAAAGTTGTGTCCAGCGAAAGCTTGTCTCTCAATGATCGTGCTGCTTAATTTGATCCGCAAAGTTGCGTTGTTCAACTGATAGAAGACGCAGAAAGGTAATGCGCGTACCGTCAAAGTATTGGAGAAGATGGATGGTGAATGCGAATTACTTTTGTTTTTTTTTTCGCATTTCTTCATCTAACAGAGGTTGAAAGCTATCCATGGAGGCCACACCGTTTTCGCTTGCTTCACCCTTTTTCAGTGACAATAGAGAGGTTCGCAGAAGGATGCCGTTACTATTCTTAGATCTGAAAGATTGTATCTGCGGCAGAGAAGGTGGAACAAATAAAACAGAAGGCGAACATTTCAATATCAAATCACAAATGCTGCGAAACTGCAATGGAAACATCCAAAATAACCTAAAGAAGTTCCCATTCCACAAGGTGAAAATATCCTAAAAAGCGCTAAAACTTTCAAAATTTTCGAAGTAGTCGTCAGCGGTCTGAAAAATGAAGGATCGGAGCCAGACAGAATACCACTGAAGAAGAATTTCATCACAACTGCCAAAAGTTTGCTTGCACCATATCATTCAGCATTTCCGTCAACCGTGTTTCCCAGATTCACTTGAATTCAGGAAAGGTTTCTATCGTCATTCAGTTCTCAGAAAATTAGCATTATCAATTTCATTGGGAAAGATGCGCACAGGCATTTTGCCGCTGAAGATGAGTACTTTATTTCAGCCGCAGCACACTATCGGATACTCGTGCTGGGCGGAGGGAATGGTGGCTGCGCTGTTTCCCATCGGTTCAGAAATCTAGTCCCGAAGGGTCAGCTTGCTGTTGTGGAGCCAGCTGATGTGAGCGATATCTTTTCTTTTTCACAGAATCTGCACAAATGTGAGGCTGCTGCAAATGTATATAACTATGAGTTAAGTGGTATTTTTGGATGCAGCATGAGCAAACGGCTTTAAAAACTTTGTATAATTGCTGAGTTGGATCCTATTTAAATTTCATCAAATATTGTCTAGTGAATTCCATTGCCCAAAGGCGCATACTTGCCGTCTACATGTGCATCTGTCGATTAGGAGTTTTAGCAGCTGCTTAACGTTGTTAACCATATAGGTGAGCAGTAAATATGCGGAATATTTTCAGCAGCACTATTATCAGCCTGGTTTCACCCTTATCGGTGGTGGCCTCAAGAAACTTAGCCAGTGTGTGAAGCCGATGGCTAGCGTTCTGCATAAGGATAATGTATGGTTGAAGAAATCAGTCGCTGAATTGCGTCCGAAAAACAACTCAGTGGTACTGGAGTACGTTCGTAGATATTTTCATATTCTTTGTTCACAGCATTCGTGACTTTTTTGAAGTGGGTGAATAGTGTGAGGTTTAGGTCTGACAAGTATCCGACGTTACGATGATCGTAGTTAATCCGAACGCTGGGATATTTATAATTAATGTTAATGAAACGAGCCAAATTTTCCATTGTCGACGCTTCGACTCAACGATCCTGTCAGTATTCGACCCTCTCCTACTGAAATCTACACTACATAAAGTATTTAAGATGATTGCGCTCGGCGTTGTTCATTCAGTCCGCATTTATATTTCACACCGCTGATGCCAGTTCAACAGAAACGCTGCCTTTTCTATTTAGTGCATCCTGTTTCGTTTTTAATTTGCCACTCACAGATGCCTTGACAGTGTATCGTTATTCCGGCTCTTCAAAGAGATCTACTGTTCCTTATTTTCGACTATTCTATGCCGAGGTTTTTTTGGCACGACGAAAAATGCACCAACTTCTCCACAGTTACCCCAACTTGAACGAAAATAACTTTCTAGAAAATAACTTCTTATGCGCATTCTGTTTAAGAACATTTTCTTCTCATTCTTGGTTCGTTTCTTTTAGCGATGGTTCTGAAATCAAATATGATCTGCTGATTGCTGCTTTAGGCCTCGACATCCGGTTTGACATGGTAAGCCTTCACGTTGCTTCTTTCGCCTGATTCTGAGTCTTCTTCCCGTTTCTAGATCTGTCAAGCTCCTAATAGATGAATACGTCAAAATTCCATTGCAAACTCTTTAAACCTATGAAGGTGAAAAATAGGTAATAATTCGTTAAAACTTCAAAGGGATAGTTTCATGAGCAATAACTAGCGTCATCTTTTAAATGCAAAGCATTAAACGACATTGTTCATATATCTCTATTAGCACTGGTTTGAATATTCCGTTTTTTTGCTAGCACGTGTCATCTGCATACTCGCATCAGTTGCCCTGCGTCATTCATTACGTAGACTTGAATTTTGATGCTTTCAGGTTGAAGGATTGTCGGAAGCGTTGCATTTGCCGGGCATTTGTAGCATTTACCGACATGATCTCGCCGAGAAAACCTATCGTGAGCTACAAACGTTCAGCCAAGGCAACGCTGTTTTCACATTGCCCAACACACCGATCAAATGTTCTGGCGCTGGCCAAAAAATTTGTTATCTTGCAGATGAAATTTTCAAAAAGGTGACTTTCTTGATTGTTATGTTGTTTTTTTGCTTTTTTCTACCTGCAACAGCAATATATTTCAATCCGAAAAAAAATGCTCCGCCTGTAATTAATAATGTGAACCGTTCTTGTATGATTTTGGAAGGAATATGAAGGAACTCTGAAATCGCTACAATCGCTAGCTGTTTCATTTTTGCAAACCTAGAGCGGTGATCACAATCCGTCTTCATATAGCATGAGTGCATATGACGTAAAATCTTTTAAAAATGATCATAAGAAAGCAAAACCAGAGACGAATTTTCCAAGCATCATGTCGCGACCGTTCTAGGGGGAATCAGTTGAAATAGTGCTGAAATTTTTCGAATTGTGCTAAATTTCCTATGCAGTATAATAATGCACTCAACAGCAGATGAGACGGAACATCCAATAGTTTCGAAATTTGCGCTCTGCTCCTTATCCGACTTTTCTTAAGTTGTTGCACGAATCAAGGGAGGTTGTTGCAGCGTGGAGTACGTGAAAATATAAAGCTGTTCTACAATACCTATTTGCCCGATATATTTGATGTGCCGAAATACGCAAAAACACTCAACGAAATCGCCAAGCAGAAACACATCGATGTAAGCCTGAGACGCAGCCTAAAGAGTATTGATCCCATAAAAAAGGAAGCCGTTTTCGATATACTCACGGAACAGTCGAAGCCAAGTGGGAAAACTGTCGTTCAACGAGTGAGTGATGTTCACTTCTTTATGTTGCTATTCGTTGTTCAAACAACGATCGAAGCGCTCGACATGTTTGCAAAATGACACGATCGATAGCTTTAAAGCATCGATTATTCTGCTGTCCGTTGGCAGTGTTGGGATGTTTGAAGAGAGCGGCAAATAAAGCGAATGCAGTAGGCTGGGCAATTTTTTGTTTTGTTTATTCACTCCCTCACTGTGCTTTCACAAAAGGCTTTGATGCATGACTTTGGACGTTCTTTGAGCCCACTCTTTGGTCTCACCCTTGAAACAGATCATGAGCTCATGACTTATACAGCAGGCTGATTTCCGTCATGACGGTAAAATTACCTAGTCTATTCTTTAATATTGTTTAGTTTCGTTATGCTTCAAATGAAAGGGACATTCGCATTTAGTGGGTTCGTTTTTTATTATTTTCTCATATTGATTATAGGCGGCATCTAGATTAGAGAAGTGTGCACAGAACGTCCTAGAAGGAGCTGGACAACGTACTGAAGGGCTGTTGTTTTATTTTACCGCACGTTCTACTTGAATTCATTTCGTTAGATAAGTTTCTTAACTTTTCTGTATTTGTACATTTTTTTGCCTCTCTTTGAGGATGGCGTAAAAGAACAAGATGCGCCCCGTTGCAGCACTTCAATGTTCGCTCATTCATACATTGGACTTGCAAGCACTTGGAGTAGATTATTTAAGACGAATAAGCGCATAGAGCACAAGCACAAAAATCTTCCTCAAAGTCCTGGTATCGTGCCATCGTTTACAAAAAGAAATCTCCTAACACCTTGCGTCTGCAAGGTGAAATTCGATTGCAGTACGATCTACTACATGTGGCGCCTCCATGTTCACCGGTGAAGCCAATTCGGGAGTGCACTGAGTTATTGAACGCCAATGGCTGGCTTGCAGCAGACGCAGCAACTCTTCAGTCGACTAAATTCGACAACGTTTTTGGTATTGGTGATTGTCTTGGCACACCAAACAAGAAAACATCGGCAGCAGTCTGTACGTTTATCTTTTTTTATTACTCTCATATCCTCGTTTCTTCACTCTTAACGGCTTCCTCATCGAATTTCATTGTACTTGAATTTTCACTATTCCCAGGAGAAGAAGTCAGGAAAGTG
This sequence comes from Ascaris suum, assembly GCA_013433145.1. Lineage (NCBI taxonomy): Eukaryota > Metazoa > Nematoda > Chromadorea > Rhabditida > Ascarididae > Ascaris > Ascaris suum. Next base: position 4,945,416 of record CM024187.1, read on the forward strand.
TTATCCGGCTGTATGCGCTTTTAACCTTGCGGTTTTCAATTTGGCGTTTGCCAGCGAGTATTTCAACAGTATTGCATCATGAGTATTTCACAATGGCTTTTCATTCTTGCCGCTTTTGTCATTCGGAAAGGTAACGTTTTTACTTTCTTTCATAGGAAAATAAACAACATATGGGCAACAGTTTCCAATGTTGCTTGATCGGCTTGAGAAAGGACAGCATCAGCGTAGAAGAACCGATGTGATTGGTGCTATATGTGTTGATGAAATGAATTTTCGGAAATATGTCGGTGATCATTTCAGTCAGTCAATTGAGGGCTTTGGACAAGAATATTCCAGCTTTCTTAAGTGGAAAAAAGCTCGAAGGTCAGGTATGTCCTTTCCAACTTTCCGCTTTATTCTGAAGCAGATTGTGTTATGGAAACAAAACAACTGTGCAATTTTAGTCATTGCAGTTACAGTCGCTCTAATTATCACTACCATTATACTACGTGGATAATGTTTCATAGACCTATCCCTGATTTGTTCTTGCTAGCAGGCGAATAGTAATGAAATGCATTTATGTAATTATCTTCAGTGAAAAAGACTATGACCGTAAAATTATTTTGAGTAAATTCCGTCGTCTTCAGTAGTCTTTTCTTTGCGTTGTATTCATGTGATATGCACCTATTTCACCTGTGTGCTATTGTGCCAAGCAATATATGTTTAGTACATTGAAAACGGACAACATAGACAAATTCAGGCTTCGCCGTATATAGCAATGCTGTTTGCAGTATAACGGATACTCATCGTGTCCTCTAATCGTCTCGTTCAATCGTGTTGTTCTTGCCGAATTCACTCCTAAAGGGCCACTGGAAACGCTCCCATACGATCAGGGCAGGCCGTTATATACAGCTTATTTGCTGAAGCGATACGTATTGCCGACGATGTATTGGACTATTGGAATTAACGGACACTGGCTAGGTCCAGCAACTGTGAGAAAAATTTTGCACCTGAGACGAAGCAGTTGACGAAGTTCGACTTTTTTTTCGGAGATACTTGGTGGACAGCCTCTGAATGTTCAGATGAAAGCAATTGAAATAACAACCTCCATTTAAGTTCCTTTTAAAGGAATACAATTTAGAGAAATAGTTCAATGAATTTCCTTTTTCCAAAACAAGGCGTTCATCGCAATAAAATATATGCAATTTTTTTTTAATAATTCGACAGGTCAACCGAATTGGAGCTGAAATGAAAGATATGAGAAGTATATTGTTTTCTTCAGCAAATTAAAAGAAGTGTGTATTAATTTGTTAGTTTTTTAGTGTTTTGTTTTCTTTCTATTTACTTTAATTTGTAAAAGGGAGGGGACCTACATTCCTGCCGTTATCTATGTATGTTTATTGATTTCTCGGCTTTCCACCATGTGCTTGGTTTTCAAATTACGTTCATTATAATATATTTGCCGAAAGACGTTTTCATGATTTAAAATTGCAAAAATGGTTACATTATGCATTCAAATAAGAATAGTGTGGCTTTACTTCCAACACAGTTTATCCAACATCAAAAAGGGGGGTGGGGGGGGGGGGGGGGGGGGGGGGGGGGGGGAAGGGGCGAGGAAGTGTGCTCAAGATATTGCTTATACATAATCTTTAAATCTTTAGATTTGCTTATACATAATCTTTGTTATTGCTTATACATAATCTTATACATAGTCTTTAGCTCTTTAAAAACCTGCCTTTTTCAAAATGGAAGTACAGTAGAGGAAGATCCGAATAAAGATAATAAATCAAAGGCAACAGCTGCGTAGATTCCTGGTGCTACTACGAGGATGCAACGCGCTTGTCTTTTAAATTAGTAGCTTATTCACCTGGAAAGGTGCCGGTAGATCGATCACTCTAATAGATCCGCGTTTTTGCGATGCTAAAGTCTGCAGCAAAACGCACATAACACAACGTGTTATATGAGGTGACAGCAGTTCTTATTCATGAATTCCATGTTGATAAACTGAATATTTCGATGCTGTCACATTTTTTGATGACAAAGCGCGAAGTGAAAATGTCGAATCCGGCTGCACTTCAGATGATGCAATGAATTCGCCATTCAACCGAATCGATTACAGTTCGAATTTCATCCGGTCGCTTTTTCCGTGGAAAGCGTGATTTCCAACGTGGAGAACTACGTTTTCACTTTGGCAACATCATTGCATGCCTATGTAAATGTATGCCTAGTAGACCAGATGGTGAAACTGAATGAGATCACCTCAAAACCATCCCAATCGTTGATTTTTGATTGGTATAGCTTAGTGCCTCATTTTAATGCGCCTGTAAGATGAGGCGCATATCTACTTGTCGGTTTTGATAAATAAACCTCGTAAGAACTCTTTTATTTGAACAGTTGAAGAGGATCATACCTTACAATAAAAGCATTAGTCAGCTCATAAATCCGGCGATTACTGACCACTTAATTTCATAGAAGATATTTTTCAAAAAAAAATCCTTCGAATGGAAGGATGATATGTGCGTAAATGCGGCGTTCCGTTAGTTCTGGGCGATGAAGATCAAGTAAGACAAAGTTTGCGGGTGTGGAGCGCTGCTGCATTTGCAAAGTCAACTTGATTAGGGTGGAGCGGCACTATCTTCATATTGACACATTCCCACTTTCGGCTCGTTGCTATACCAAAAAGCGACCGGTTGCGGTATTTTTCATCAATAAGCCACTCATACTGCTAAGAGTAACACAGCGACCAGCGTCAAAGATAAATATATTGATGAACATTCAACATCGAAACTATCTATGCAGATAAACGTGCATATATCAAACAGTGTAATAGCAAAGTTGGGTAGTCAGACAACGATTGGCTGCAGAAACTCCTTAAAAGCACTCTATGAGATCGTCGTTCAGCTTTGAGGCATCAGGCGATAAACCATTCAGTGTTTCTCCTTCAAAAACAGTGTTGCCTCAACTGCTCGCCTCATGGCCTTGAGGTCTGCGGAATTACTCGAGTAGAATATCAGACGCTGCAATTGAATAACGCTACAAAATCTGAAAACTAATCCAGACAACAGCTGTGAAAACTCGGAGCGTAGCCTGAGAAAAAGGTCGCATAATCGAGGAGACATGATGAAATGACCCTGGAAAGAGATGTCACCCACTTCTTCCACGATTAAGTTGTTCTTCAAAAGAACTGCGAAATTTCCACCTCAATAATACTCGATTCGACGGCCATGAGTTCATCTTGTCGTACCATCAATTCATGCTTCAAATCATGCTCGCTATAAAATGCGCTTACTGTAATAAATTCTAATCTCGGGACGAAAAAGCCCTCATAAATGTATCTCCTACGCAGTCGAGGAACTTAATGTGGCGTTGAGAGTATTCGATATCATATTCCTCGTGTCATCGGGAACCAGGTACACAGTTAGTTCTTATTGGACAACGCATTATTGTTGTAAAATTGGATTTCTTATATTCGAAAGGTTTTCGGTGAAATTTGAAACGAAGAAAAATTAGCGCAATGCGTTGAAATAAGTGAAAAGGTGGATACCTCGATCTTTCGAAAATCTTCAGTAATCGATAAGAATATAATCGTTTTAAGAATGCCTTCAACAATTTGCTGCACATTTTCCTCTGAAAAGGAGCGCTACTGTTCAAGCTGACGTCACTCGTTGAGTTCGCTGCGTAAACTGAACCGTTGAAAATTGAAAAAATAAGGAAACGAGGCCACAAAAAAACACGCAAAACCTCATCATATAAATCTTACTGACGCACGACCGCAGGACAACCTACAGCGTAGAAGAGGCGCCGATTGCGCTTATTCCTTTTTTTACGTAATCAAAATATTTGACGTCTTTCATGTGTGTGTTCACGTCGTTTGAATGTCTAGTTGCTCTGCTAAAATTGCCACGACAACGAAACCTGCTAGAATTGCGGAAACCAAAAAAGTCCATCTTCTACATCGAGTCAAATGAATGGGAAAAATTTGTCTCTAAGGAGCACACAATGAGATTCTCTTGAAGAAAAAAACACCTGCGGAGATGACGACAATTTGCTTGAAGTCGAGTGCCTGAAGGATGAAGCTAATCGCATAAGCTGCTGTCTTCATATCCCTCATAACAACATCAAGACGTTGCCTTTTATCAGAGTAGTAAGCGCCAAAGTGCTCATCTGAAATTTAAAAAACGGAAGAATTTGAAGAGTAACGTTATTGTTGAATAGGGCACAACATCAGCAGTTACGGCATTTTCGCTTCACGTGATTCGAACAATATGTGGGCTAGTGAATTTGGCAATGTGGAAAGGGAATTAAACGATAGAAATACCTTCTGAAATTTGTTCGATGGTTGAATCGCCTTCTATGTGCGCAATCAAATGTTGCTCAGTGGCAAAATTGAGCAAGAAATGATGCGGTCGTTTACCCTATAAGAATGCATCTTGCATGTTGCAGAAGCTGTTTTCTCGTCTTAATGCAATGATGTCCGCACAAATGAAAACATTCAGTGATTTCGATCTATTTTTGCTATGCAAATTTCCTTTCGCTTCGAAAATATTTCCTTATTAGCCACACATGATAGGTTTTTTGTACGGAACGGATTTAACGATTTAAAAAGATACTCGCTACGCATAGATTATAACTAACTAATCATATCGGTTCTCTGATTTAACAGCTGTCTGATAGCGGAGAGGCATTTTTTTTCTCCCCCATAATGGCTGTAGTTTCCCTGCTAGAGACCTCTTGAGATGCGGAAAATAGAGATGGAACGAATTTCGCCATATGCGGCGTTCCGGCCATTTAAGCCTGCATTAGAAGCCTACAACACATCAAACTTCGATAACTGAACAAAAATTGCACTATTTTATCAAGACAATAAAATGAAGTGCGCTATACCGTTGCGCATGCTAGGATTAGTTCTCTGCCGTTCTTCAACACAATAGTTAGCCTTTCCATCGTGAGGATTTCCTCCTCGGTATATCGAGGCTCATCCTGCAAAACATCTAGCCTACTGGGCTTACTTCAATGGTGCATACAGTGTCCCTGATGCAGTAACCAGTGCAATGTAATTATTTCATGTTCAGATTGCAGATAATTGATCAAACACTACATCAGTAAAAGCATACATAAAGCGAAATGAACACGCCCGACCTTTTGATGAAGGTGGTACTCTTCTTCATGAATTTTGTCTAATAACACCAGGACGCTGTAGGTGGAGGAATTTTCACTCACTTCACTTATAGATGGGGAAAAAAAGATATGAACGAAGATGCAGTTGGTGCAAACTAACTCTATAAGGGCGGTCAAATCGGAAGCTAATATGCTTATTGTGCCTTCCATCAGTGTAGCATATCTCGCACATATCGTAATCCTCGCAACTCGTGCATCTGAACCGTCGACCTCGTACTGTCTTGTTACAGATCCGACACCTCACTCCAATGTGCACATAATTCCTCTAGAACGCGTTTAGCTTAGGATGAAATAGCGCAAAATCAAGCTTTGACGTTGAAGCGCTGTTGAGCGAAAAAGTGGGGAAGGAGAGAACTAATTTTGCAGCAAAGCGCGATAAACTAAGGTTCGAGGTTTGCAACTTTCTCGTCATAAGAAATTGAAAAGAAGCGTACACTTAACTAATAAAATGTGCAAACTAATACAAACTAATAAAAGAAAAACAAACAAAAGTTCGATTCAGTCGATCAGTTTCAGGTTGTAAAACTCACCTGTACAAGACAGTTTTCTTTCTCGCTAACCAAAGAACCATTCAGTGCTTTTTTTGAGCAGCACGTTTTCGTCGTATTTCCTTTGTCTCAGATTTCAAAGAAATATTAGTAAACAGAAAAATCGTTAGCTGTGGAAAATCGATATCACTGTGGAAAATCGATATTCACAGAACGCGCAAAACTAAGATAGTAATTCATGTGTGTGATTAAACTTCGAGTTATTTATTTCAAGAGAAAAGTGGATAACTGTGAGCAAAAACTTGTTGAGCAACGAACCTTGATGTTGTCGACTTCTTCGAATGCGCTGAAAATTTGCATCAAATGTCAAAGAAATTGCAAATATAGCTTGATATAAAAACTCGCTATGTAGACCACTTGAGGTTGCTCTTCTTAGGTACCGAACAACGCACCACGTCTCTCTTGAGAATTCATTTCTTATTGTTGGATTGAAGAGCTGCTATATCATTGGGCACATCGACTCATCGATAGCGTCAAAAGCATTTTACAGTGCCTAGAAGTCCTTATTTGTCAAAAATTTTCCCCTACACTTCCCAATCATTTTTCGACTTTCCACTCCCCTCCCCTCTCTTCCGCCACCTTTTCCCACGCCTTAAATAATCTTTCATTTTTATGCATCCTGGTACATTAAAGCGCCTCGCTAATACTATTGCATAATCAGTTTAGGTGAAGTGAAACTGAACATTATAAAATGTAACGAGCCTTGTTTTAGGGGGAATTTCTTCCACTCCCCAGATGAAGTGACTGCTTTTTGGGCGCTCTCTCCTCAGCTGCAAAATCATTTCATAGTTGTTATTTAAAAGCAGTTCCATTTGAAAGAAAATTGCAAATGAGTTGACTGACTATTCGCAATGTTAGTTCTCATCGATTGGCTAACCAGTTCCAAAGTTCAGTTGAGTATTCTTTGAACTTATCGATGTGCCTAAATGTGGTCGCGAGTTTGATCATAAAAATAGAAATGAAGTAATTCAACAGATTCTTCACTCTATCCAACGCATCATTGTAATAAGCCAGTGCTGCATGATGGACGAAGCCAATTCAATCAGATAACGCAAATGCGAGTGATGGACGAAGAATTTCGCCATTCAACATATTACTGTCACTGAGTGAATTGAAAAAGCAAAAACAATGAACTGAGACTGGTTTAATCTTGTTTAGAGCAGAAATCACTCGACGACTTTCGGCTTATTTTGAAACGCGTCATATATTATTTGTGACTGCCGCACTTAAATTTTGTTCAGCTCGATTTACGAAACCCTTCTTTAAACTATGTTACCAATAAAAGGCGCTGTTTGTATAATTCTACGCTTTCTCTGATATGGTAAGAATGTTTTTACCTCCTTGTGTCCTTTCAACTACTGCTGACTTGCAAAATATAGTAGATGCGATATGAAACCCTCCCAACTGATTCTTATTCTTATGCTAATGTTTCGTGGAGCTTAATTTGTGAAACTCGATTAGTCCATTTATGTGGAGGGTTCGTTCCAGGGATTTAAGGCAAAAGTTTTCTACGGGAGAGTGCGCTTCTAGCACCACTTACGCTTAACCGCATTTTAGAGCTCACAAAATTGAGGAAATTGGCGTTCCCTCATTTAAAAAGTCAGAAAGCATTTCCTAATTTTTCATACCACCATTAAACAACTTTAAAGATTTACGTCAGCAACTTTCCAAAAATTAATTAGGGCTGATAAAGCTTTGATGAACGTATCGCTGAAATTATGCACGGAGCTAAGACTGGCCATAAGACACAGCTTCATTTCACATTTACAGGCAACACAACTGACCCCAAGCAGACGCTGAAGACTCTCGCAAATGCTCCGAACATGCGGACGACCTTTCGGATCCTTAAGCCAACATCTAAAATAATACTTGTCTGCGGAACAGTCTTCCCAGAATATTCCCGAATGCACCCTTAGTTGGAATACTGCGCAGCTTTCAAACATATTCAAACATATACTCAAACATATTGATGGATTAAAAATGAAAACGTCGAGAAGCGTTATTTCAGGGAAATTTTGGGGACAGTTCAAACAAAAAAAGCGCATGCTAACTAGCTTTCTCCTTTAATCCCTGCTTTCCCACCTCACTGCAGCCGTCCAATCCAATTCTTGTACCTTACGATCAAATTGCTACTTCTCAATTATGAGCCTCAAATGCCTTGCAAATCTCGTCTGAAGAGTGAGAAGAATCGAAAATGCTGCCGTAATTCATCACAGTAATATATTCAATAGACTATGCTGGATTTTTTAACAACACACTATTCACTACAACGTGCAAAAATGAAACAACACAATAAATACATTTGAAAAAAAAACAATTCTTAAATTAGTAAGTGATTTTAATCATCTTCGCAAGATGGCAATTTTCCTTTAAACATTGCTAGTTGACTAGCAAGAACTAAACTGTAAAAATGTCAACGACAATTCCTAGCAATGAGCACACATGTTTGGTTACCTTCCCATTATCTCCGACAATGATTTATGACTTCGTTTTCACTTACTTGTTTATCAACTTCGAAATATCTGAACAGCATGCGCTTGAGATATTCGGTCTAGCACCCCTTGGCACCTGCAATACTTCGCGCTTAAAAATGGTAACGGCAGTAGCGACTCAATATAATCCCGCATCGTTTCGCATGCTGTGCTTATCGCTCTAGGCAGAAATAAAACAAATGCACGTTTATGAAGACAAACTATGAGAAAGCAGTACACTCACAAGTGGAATGAAGACAGCTTTTATTAAGCACCCTCTGTGCTTCTATTAGGTGATCCAGTTTAGTCATTTCTATAGAGGCATTGTCCTCATTACCCTTTCTCTCCCACTCCTTTCTCTCCTTGTAACAGATGAAGCGGTTAATAAACTTTATTGCAGATTTGACGTTGTGAAGGTCTCAAGAAAAATTAGCTCTGTTTAGAACTTGGATTCAATATACGGATTATGCAAACGCTACGGTGAAGTCCCGCAGAAGCAGAACGCGTGCTGTACAACAAGTAAGTAATTACTCCGTGAGGAAATACGAGTCGGTGAAAATTCAGTCGGGATTTGCATGCCACCTGCGAGTGTTTCTATTGAATAAACTTAGCCTTTTGCTATCATGACTCTAAAACAGTAGAGACTTGAGGATGAAGATGAGATCGTTGCAATAAATGAGAGTCGGATAGTCTCAGTTAAGTGCTCTTTTTCCGGACTAGAAACCGCCTCAACTCGATTGGATGTACTGTTCTCTTGCTTTTCAACAGTTTTGGTTTCTCACTACACTCAAGTATGAATTATTGAATTGACTAGCATTAAAAATGACAACGACTCCCAACAATGCAAATCAGTGGCTTCATAATGTTCAATTTACTGATGCAATTTATTACTTCCGTTGGCTAATCGCCATTTAAAAATGCATTCTCGCCTTACTCGATATACAATTTGCGCGGCATTCGTGCCAAGACTAGTTTCTGGCCTGCGTCGCGTCACAAGTTCACCAAGAATAACGCCAATACTGTAGACGTCACAACGAGCATCGTACTCCTTGCCGACTATAACCTTCAACAAGCGACTTTTGAATGATTTTCTATGTTCTGTCGCTTTTATTGGCAGTCCATTCCGCTCCATTCAATCAATGCAACTGAATGTCTTTGTCAATCAACAGTAACTTCACTGCATTCAGTAAAGAAGCGGTAATCCTGTACCTCAAAAGTTAAGTATTTCTTTGGCACAGGCTATAACTTGTGCTCAGCATTTGAGGTCACTATCGGTCTCCTATTTCATAAATAGTTAATTAATAATGCTTATTGAAGTAGCTGAGGCATACTTAAATACAGTTTCGGGTTTAGTTCGTTCACAACCTTGAAGAAGTGATACTTATTGGATGAAATGGTTATTGAGTTTCATCCCTGAGAGGAGGGTTCAGTGCGACTTCAAAAATGTAGAGTATTCCCATAAAAATAAACACAATCAGTTTATGCAACAGTCATCTTGGAAGCAGGCACTATAACGACAGAAACGTTACTAGGTCTCCGCTTACTAAGCTCTGCATAGTGGATACAACATAACTGTAAAGCAGACAAGAAAAGAGAACTTCAGGTGCCATGTACTGAGTTGTCCCTTTGCAGACGGTCATCTTTGTGTCCAAATATCGAGCAGTTCCAAAATCGGATACTTTCAGGACACGGAAGGTTTTATCGAGGAGCATGCTGGAAAAAGCCACGTTCTTTGCTCGTCTTTCTTAAAGAATTTAGGCAGTGGAATCGGTTCTGCTATTTAAATGTTCTGCCGGGGTAGCAACGAATGAAGCATATAGTATAATAGGTCAAGAGAGTCTATACAATGAAGATATAGTTAATAGGACGACACATAACGATGAACAGTAACAGGACTACGATATGTTTTGGTGAGGAGAAATCTTCGTCTGCATGCGGGATTCAGTGCGAATTGTGACTGTTTTTCATTGGCAAACAACAAGTTCAAGCAACGACAAAGAACCCCAGGAGAACAAATTTAGTCTAAACGAGTCGTTTAGAAGATGAAATACGTTCGCTCATATAAACTGATAAAAGTCGTAAACGTACAATTGAAAATTACACAAATAAACAAATGAAAACTAATAGAAACTAAATAAAGGGTATTTACTTTGCTGGTTTCAAGTCGCGATGAACCGTACCACGCTCATGTAGATAAGCGACCGCGAAAGAACACTGCAGAATCCAATCGAGAGCTTGTGAACATTTGTATTGGACATAAGTAAATCGATATAAAACTGAAACTGAACATAACCTGAACAAAGCGCACATTAGAACGAAAATAGCATCAATAAGAAACTGATAGCAGTTGCTGAGAAAAAAACTTTGACATATTGCGAATTAATTAGACGATGTTTCGACATATCAGGTGAAATTGACTAAATAAGACGCCTGTCATCGTGCATCAATTTTTAAACACTGATTTGCAACTATCGCTTTGTTAGGCATTGCTGTTTCGATATGCATTTAGTTTTTAAAAAGGTTCGCATTGTACCACATTAATGTGATGCAACGTCTTTACAAAGCAGTATGATGATATCTGGTCGTTAATGTTGGCGTCTGAAAACACCGCTCGGAAATTTTATGAAAACTTTTAGATTTGTTGGCGATTTTTGCCTTATTCTCTTCAAGAGTTTTATATTTCAGGCTTAAAAAATTACCTTGAACTTAGGTTCATGTGTATATCAGAATTCCTTCTTTGACTGTGTTAAACGTTATACAATGTAAACGGGTCGCGTGAATCGCAGCAAATTCTGAAGAAGTGTAAATAAAACACCAAAAATGTCTATAAAAACAATTTTGATTAGCTGTGAGGTGTATTGGGCTCATTCGAGTTGCAGATTCGTTGCTGGTGTTTTTTTTTTCAAAGTATGGGAAAGAAGTTGCACATTCTATTAGGAAAAACGATACATGTATGCAACGATGCATTGACGAGCATTTCCGCCCATTACTGAGCATTTCCGCTTCATCAATCGGAAACGCGTTGCGAGCGAATCGATGCGATCATGTCACTACTATGCAACACGTTTCACATTCCATGCGACTGTATGCCATGCACTGTGATGTCATTTTGCACTCCACTATGCAGTAATCGTCAACATTTGTTGCAAAAAAAAAGACCTTGCAAGCATACTACAGCTGAATTTATCACTCATCCTCATGGATCTCTTCACTTCTCTTTACTGCCGTAATGAATCTCACCGAAATGAAAAATTTGTTTGAAAATTATCTACCTGAAACTGAATTCTTATCTTCATTTTTAATTGTTCTGTCATTTTTACTCTGTTAGATGCAACCAGATTCTAGAACAAAGTGGCGATTGATGGAAAAGAAGAACCGAAACTAACGGTCACTGAGCGAGCATGGCATCAGCTCGAGAACAATTCCTATTCCTGGATCGCCAGCCGTGCTTTTGAAACAACCATACATTCCGATAATGTTTTGATGCACAGTTTGACGCAGTATTCGTATCTAAATCAACATCACTGAGCATATCAATGACTTTCAAGATAAAAACAACAAGACAGATGAAGAAAGATTTTCAATAGAAGAAACATTTTTGCAGAAAATACTAACAAAACTTACGCTTCTAGCAGACTGTGCCGTGCCGACTGCATATTCTTGCCCACGCATGTTTTATTCCATGGGCGGACAGGAAAGCAGCCTTTCGTTTTCCTCATAATTCTCTCTTCTATCCTTACAGAGAGACAATGCGCTGTAATCTGTGAGGCAAATGCATAAAGAGAAAAATAACTGAAACTTTTAGAAGTTAAATGATGCATTTATACACCTCATTCTCGATTTCCTGTTTGTCAGAGTCGGTTTGGTAATCGCTTAGCATTTTAACGGCCGCTCGAATTCTTTTGTCTGCCATCATAAATGTAGCCCGTCTTACAGCGCCAAACGATCCTCTGAAAGGCAGCATAATTCTGATAAAATGAAGATCTTCGAAATGAGTTGGCTGTATTGAACAATTTGAAAAAGTTTCAAGATTCTCACTCTAGCTAAATTCCTCTTGATGTACTTCTTTGATGAACCAAAAAATGCCCTCCCTCCCCACCCTCAACTTATGGCTCGTTCTAATTCTCTCAATACTTCTCTCTAAGCCAAAGTTCCATGAACGAGTTTTATTGCAGCAATCTAAATTTAACATAAGTTGCTCTATTCCCTTTCAAAACATAGCACGTATTGTTTGACCACTCGGCGCGGTTCGAATCTTCACGTTTAAATTTTGGTTGCGGAGCAAAATCGATCATTTTTCTTAGCGCAGCGAAATCAAACTTAGCGATCGAATAATGTGAGGCAGTCAAACAAGGTAGACTGCAGGTTAACTCCCTTTAAACTCCTATTTTTGAGTGATTTCAGTGCAAAATCCGCACTAACCTTCCGATTGTGTCCGCCATTTGAACAGACGATGCATGTATATTATAGATATGATTCATTTGCTCATCATCGGGCATGATTTATGGGCATGTGACTTCAACTAGCCTCGTCCGCAATTCTGAAACGAGATTCGAAGAAACTATGCTTGAAGGAAGCTTACCTTTGCGACAATGCGAATAGATTAATCTCCTAGCAACAAAATCAGCATTTGGTATTTGAAAATGAAGGAAAAAGTGGATTTTCAGCAGCAGTACAGCGTTATACAGCTGACTCCAGTCGTCATTGCAGCGGTCAATTTGTACAACGGGCTCAATTTTAGAAAGGTGGACAATCTTCGTCGTTCAAAAGGTTAAGTGTGAAAAAGTTGTGGTCCTGCTTCAAGCTTACAAGTCACAACGGAAATGTCAGTCGTTTCGTTGAAAGCGTCTGTTTGAAAGATATCGGCCGAACATGTTCTACTGATCGAGCAACAGAGGCTGTCATAGGGTTCTAAAACATCGCTTCCCATAACGAAGAGGTCATACCTCCTCTTCGACTTGCGTCAAGAGAAGGTGTGGTGGTGGTCTCCTGTCTACGCGAGAAACCCTCCGAGTACTTGGTGTTTCTTTTGTCTTATTTTATATCTTTTTCCATTACTACCAGTTGTTCCACTAATTATTAGAATAATCGCTCCATCATTATGAATCGTATGACGACTTTGCCCATCAAACAATCTGATTAAGGCGCGGTGTCAAGCCACTCACGTATGAGTTCTAGAAACACTTCATTCAAATTTTCGCTGAAACTAGACTAAAGTCAAAATGAAACAACAAGTATAAACCAATACAGGACAAGAAACAATGGACTAATTGCAACTGCAGAGTAATAAAACTATTTTCAAAGTGAAGTGCATCCTGGATATTCGATACTGAGTAAACGTTAAAGCACTGCACGTCAAGTTGGATTGCAGTTTAGTAATTAAATTCCCTGCTTCAGCAGTCTTCCTAAAACACCTTCGCTATAGGTTTTTCTGTTCTGAATTCCCGTCAAAGCTAGTCATTCGCCAATGAATTGCATAAAGCAAAGAAAACGTTGAGAAAGTTACGATGGACAGTTCATCGAAATATAGCTAAACAAGTGCTTGTGTGTGCAAGCGGAGCCCATTTAGAAAGGTTAGTGATATGCGGAACGCCTACAAATGTTGCTACGCACGTCTCGCTATCAGTAATCGAGCATTAACAACCGGAGAAGCATGCATAGTGTTGCGGCGAAGATTGCGATGCTTGGGAGGAATCAACTAAACCATCAGCGGTGATGGCGACGTTTCGTTTAAAATCGCCAACCAATTATTGCTAATAGGTTTTGAAGACGAAAAGTCTCTTTCTAAGCAAAATTGATGAAAATTTTCATACGCTCCAATAATTAATAAAAAATCGGCTGCTTTCATTGAGTGGATCATGCGATGTGGAACATGTTTCTAAGTGAAAAAAAGGTTACTTTAAAGTATCATTTTAAGAGATAAAACACTGCCAGTCATATGCACTTTTTTGGGGCGTTTCTTTCACAACTGAAACAAATCTTGATCATGACCACCAAACAACGACTCGATAAATAGTTTTTTGTTTGTTCTAAAAAGTTGGCCAAACGCCACTTCATTTATTTTCGTCTCAAAAGCACAAACTCACTACGATAGACGTCAACTAATGCCACAGGTACAAGTGATGGCTGCGTAGCGCAAAAATTTACGCGCTTTTGCAAAAGCGTTTCACTGAGTATCTGTGTGTTTCTGCCTGTCTGTCCGGTAATTCCATCTCGGAAACATTAAAACCATAGGGTTTCGGAATTTGATGGATATAATGTATGCCACATACGAGCTAAGAGCATTTCAGAGTGTCCGAAACTTCTCATTTATTTAGTAACAGCTAAATTTTCGTTTTACACTTGTCGATTAGCAAAGAAGAATCTTCATAGGCGTTTGGATTGACCAAACCATGGCGGCACTGTTTTCCATACCTTACTTGCTATTTCTAACTTCTGAAACTGGTTGGTCAGCTGTCTGGTGAGCGAGATGCAGATGCGCGTAGCACACCAGCTTCTTTGCTAGGCTTGTCCACTTGTTTTCTATTCAATAAAAGCACTCTTTTACGCAGTTTTTAGAAATTAACATTGTCGGGTTAACAAAATAGCTCGAAGGCTTTTACATAATGAGAAACTAACCTGAGGCAACTCCCGTGATAAATCAACATTATGTTGTGAAGCCAGATCGGTCATCCGAGCAAGATAATCAAGAGAATCATTTTGTAGGCTTACTCACCAGAACATGAAGTATGATTAGTTTGCATAAAGCACTGTACAATTTCGGCGACAGCACATTTGTAAAAGTGAACCACTATCGGACGCAGAACAAAGAAAACGCTCGTTAGTGGGTAATTTGCATTCTTCACTAAGAAAACAAGTTTATGAGTTCCATCTTCGCTGCTTTTTCTTTCGGCTTCCGCTACCTCAAAAACCATTCTGTTGAAGTGCACTCAAACAATTGCGCGAGCACATTATTCACAAGAAGCTGATCATTGGAACATTCCACTTGTGCAGTTTCCTTTATAATCTTTTCAATAATATATTTTACTCGGATTTTCTTCTCTTCAAAAAGTCCCTCGCAAACTTTACGGAATGGTATGAGAAGCGTTGCATTGCTCGTGAAAAATCAACTCTGTAGGGCAATTACGAGAAAAAAGACTATCACTATACGCATGACATCGCCCACATACGTTGATATAAGATATTCTCTGCCAGCAACAGTCATCTTGACCACATTCTTCGCGATACAACTCAGCTGCTCGTACTAGCTGTTTCACGGTCGCGATCTCGCCGATTTTTACAGCTCTTCCTTCACAAACCTACCATCCATGTAGATTTGCACCAGAAGTCTTTTAAAACGTGAGAATCTTCGTTCTACCATAAATTGGTCTTTCTACAATCATTGCCTAGAATAAGAGTGTACTTAGTTGTTTCTTTTAGAAGCATTCGTGAAAGCCTTTGGAAAATATAGAACTTTTCTTCTGTGTAGTAGTTCGCTCCCACAGAATAACGCTTGTACCACGCTTGCAAATTGCAGTCTGTTTTCCAGCTAAACTCAAAAGCAAATATCCCTTCATAATCTATTTCTTAGAGGGTTATTTCAAGTAGCTCATTATCAATTTGCAAAACATACGGGATGTGCTTTTTGTGAGGAAAACGAGAATTAGAAATGATGTCAATTTGCATTTCTAGAAAAGAACAAGAATGCTGCCGCCATGGGACTCGTTCCTGGATCCAAATGCACTGAAAAACGAAACGACCGCCAGTGCACCTTTCTTAGAGATTTGCGCTTAAGTCTTTTGACGAATTTTGACGTGAAGAAAGCTTTATTAGAAGAAAAATTATGCCGAATCCTTCGTGCAGCCCGCTTTTTTTCTTTTTTTTTTTCCCTACGCAATAGTAGCTTATCTAATCGAAAATTGGGATGTCCTCATGAATAATGTTTGCTGTTTGCAAAGTCTGCAAGATAAACTCCTCTTCCCTTCGAAGGATGCAACCACCATATGATTTTCGTTGATGCATGCAATCATCTATTCCAAGGGAGAAAATCGATGCTTGCCGGCATCAACGCATGCTTGTAGAAGTTACACACCCAGTTCATATTCATTTCGATGTTATGACTTCATGACTCCTCATAGAGGAAACCTCAACGAACAGTGAACCATGAGCCTTATAGGTATTCGCAAACGTCAACCTGTTACAGCGACATCAAAGGTTGGATACACTGAGTTGTGCATTTCTCACAAATCCAACACTTAATTCGCCGCTCTACTTCTATCTTGCTGTAAAATTTGATATTTGTTTGTGTTGACAATCATTTCTCCGTAATCAAAGAATAATTTTAGAGCGATTCCTATAAGTGACCCAATGTTTAATAATATGTCACTTTATTCACCAAATTTATCTAAGGCAGCAAAGTTTCTTTGTTTGGAAAGATTTCACTGTGCTAAATATATGAGCCACTAATATTATAAATATTAGGATGTTACTTGTTAATTTCTCTAATTTAAAGGCGACGAACGGTTGAAATTTGCTGTTATCTCAGGAATGCACACTATGCGCACTTTACGACAACATATATCGCACACAACCGTTTCATTGATTATCTCCTGATAAAGAAGAACGATGCACAATTTTATCGCTGCGGCAAGGAGGCAAAACCTGACTGAGCTAAGCGTTCCACGTGTTCGCTAAGAAAAAGGTGGTCAGAACGCAGTAAAAGCAGGTGCTCTAAAAGAGAGCAAGAAGGTGTGAAATGTGCGACATTGTTTTTGCACAAAGAGGAGCAAAACGGCTCATATAGAGGAAGCGCGAACAGTTTTTGTGATTGGATTTCTCACATTGTGCTTTTTAAGCGCTCTCTGAAAAATGGCGTTGTAAAAACTTCAAGTGGCGATCATTCGACTCGGTTCCACCTGTTAACTACTATTGGCACCTGTCTTCAAACAGTGTCATCAGCACACAGCTGCCATGCAAGGTCGTCAAAAATTTTTACTCCACTCAATTGTCGAAAACTGGAATGGTTCAGCTCTTTAAATACTCTCTTCCTTGTTTCAGCTAATGCTGTTGCTCTTTTGGGGCATTGTCCTTGGCTCTTGTTCTCTATTTCAGTGAATTTGCGCTCCCACTTTCCATCCCCTCAAAAATAGAGGCATTCGATAACGGAGTCAGGAGTACCGTCATGCGCTTGGGGCAGTTGTGGATCTGAATATTTTGATGGCTAATGGAGTATGATGAGGCTGTAGCCCATAACCTGAAAAAAGTTACCATGTTTTTCTCGTTTTTGAGAGCGCGAATAGAGACTGGCCTCCGACAGGGTCACTGAACATGAGACAGGCTTCGCCTGTCTCATTCCTTTATTTGCCAACGGTCCAAGATACTTTTAGCGATGATTTCATCACAGGTACATAATTTTTCCTACTAACAGAATTTTGTGCTGTAGCAGAATTAATCAAAAGTCGATCGGAAGCAGATAAATTCTAATACATAGAATTGTGAACATCTTTTCTAACGAATGAGAGCTTTAGTATACAAATAAGTCTTCGCACCAATATGCCGAAGTTAAGCCAGTTGAAATTTTCTGCACTTTGTTTATAGGTACATTAAAAACTTCCGGAGAGGACTAAGGAACGCTATTTGCTATCTGTAGAATTGAACGCATATGCGAATTTGTCTAAATTCACTCCAGCGATATGATTGCTTTCTCTCATTTGTTACTGTTTTTTTTACTCATTTCTGGGAAATTCCTTCGTTTGCAAATCAAACTCTCTTTGTGTAAGTCGATCATTGACATTGCAAATGATCAAAACGTCAGTTCTTTGTCGTTAAATCAAAATTGTAAATTATTTTTATTTGCCTCAACAATTAGTGAAACCGGAAAAATGGTGATTTCTGAATGTGTCATGGAGACGTTATGCGTTGATCAAATTGTAACATTTTATGTTTCAACTAACTACATCGATCTATCGATTCCGAATATTTGACTTTTCGGTTGTACTATTTTAAAATTCTTGTGTATCTGATGTGGCAAAAATCATTTCTTGAATTTATAAGCTAAAAAAAGCATCGAAAAGGCAATCCATAAATAGAGAACTGACCCACGCAACTTTGTGCTCTGTTGCTACGTAGGTCGAACTAATGCATTTGAATGGGAAAAAATTGAGCAGTCTGGGCGTATCGATAAAATTAAGTGATTTTTGAATATATTAGCGGTGTAAGGTAATTTTCGAGAAAGGCTGCTGTTTAGCTTCTTAACTATATTATAACGCGAGTTAGCTAGAAAGCTAGAGTGGGTTTTCCAATATCATAGTTGGCCTCGTTGTGCACCCTATTTACGACGTTTGGAGTGCCGCTCTAATTGGCTAAAACGGATGAAGCAGTGCTGTGCACTGTAAACACTGATGACATCAATTTATTTCATGGAGAGTAAATGGCATATATTCCTTCATATTCAACTTGGTAGATTACATAGAGCGTGGCTAAGGCATTATCTCAGTTCAACCGATGTGTGCGAAACTTTGCAGATTAAGTTGGGTAGTAACGTGATGCGAAATTCTCCTGAACACGTAAGAAGTGTAATTTCTGGAGCACTCGGACCGGTGATAAAGAAATAAGTTCAGCTCAACAACTAGGCTGTATAGTCGTCCAACAGTTATCTCACTATACCGCAAGATGGCACTCGGAAAAGACCATCTCAACGTCGATTTTCATTTTGGCCCATATTTCCCATCATTATCATTCCCCTTTTATCAGGAAAACAACTTGCTGTTTTCGTGGGCTGGCTTTTAAAACACTCGCTACTAGTAACATGAAAAAGGTCAAAAGTTCTTGCTAAACGACCCACAAGGCGGAGAGAAGTGATTTACTTATTCCATAACTGTCGCAGGCGAAGAATTATTAAAAAGAAGATTATAGTGAGAGAAAAAATTACAAGTTACAGAATAGACATATGTTGGTTTTGATTATTGTTGTTTTTTCGTAAATCAGAATGCACCAATGAACTTTCAAGTATGTTTAAAATTTTCAGGTGACTGTAGTAGCACATTTCAATGGGCCAGGAGAATATATGCAGAGAATGTTACATTATGATGCCTATGAAGGAGTAGTAATGAAAGAAATAATTCCATAAAGCCAGCAAAAGTTCTATAGTAGAATATAGGACAGGAATCTAGCAATAAATAATAGCTTAGGAATGTCGTTTTGAATGAATCGCAATGATGTTTCAGTTGTATTTTTGCGACGTGTTGTATTCGCGCCTTTGCGCTTGATTGATTGGGTCAGTGATGTTTGCTTATTTCAACTGAGCAAAAAACAGTGAAGTATTATAGGAATTCATTGAATAGTAGGATTTCGGTAAATGTTCCACGGTCAAAGTCTGAATTCAGTGAGGAAGTTTTTGTGGCAGATCTCGCTAAAATGTTGTGGAAGGGAAAGGTCCAAACTAAAAAGCATCTGCAATGCGGACGACAAGCTTGAGATGAGTCTTGAAATGGAATTTCTAGCAAGAGCACACTTTCCGACAGATCGTTGAAGTAGGTAAATCGCTATACATAAGTAAAAAATGGTTACAAAACTACAATCGGTTCGCACGTCATATCACTGAAACTGTAAATTAAAGCGTTAAACGACAATCACTTGACTCTCTTCCATTAATGTTTTTGTCTTCTCAGATGCGGGATATTGTCTTCATTTCTCAACTTGCGTTTCTACTTGTCTTCGCGGCAGCCAATGAGCAAATCAACAAAACGCGAAATCACGCTCATGAGCTAGAACAAGGTATTTTTCGATAGCTTATGCTCCGTTGACGAGAAAATCCATCTGCGAAGAAGCGTTTGAGAAGTTAAAGGATACTGCAAATGGGGAAGGAGTTTTACATATTCTTTGCATCGAGCGATGGAGTGTTTTTATCATCAGAAGCGAAAAGAATCACGAAATGCATTTGACAAAGACAATTTAACTTTTTTTTTTTTTTTCATATATAATTCCTTTTTGAGAATTAGTTAAGTTGTTTTCGAAATAATAATTCGCGCTCATTCTCTCGACCAATCCGTTCGACGGTTGAGGGAATGGTAATTCAGTTGTTCAGAGTCTTTTCGTTCACATTTTTAAATTAACCACCGAACGAACACACATCATACTCGTCGAACGAACACGCAACACATCATACTCGTCGAAATATTTGAAAATCTATACGGTGTCTTTATTATTGCCTGAAGTGCGGTTAAAATTCTGAAGAGCTTAACACGCTTTTGGCAAATGCCAAAATCGCACATAAGCAAACTTTATGTAGACCTAATAAATCTATTTTCCTCTCAAGTTTTGAAGATTCTCTTGTTTTGGGAATCAAATATGATGTTATATTGCTTATAGATGCTGACCGTTCGATAGCTACGTCGGTGGGCTCTCCTTCCATCTCTATGGAATCGTTCAACGATACGGAAATGTCTGGAAAATCGTCTGCTGACGTTAAAGTAACGCTTTCAAAGACTCCAATTGGTGCCAAGCCAAGAAATCTGGTGAAGCAGTTGCCTCCAAGAGCAAAGTCCGGAGTTGAAGAAAAAAGCATCGACAGCAACGCACAAAAAAATCTGGTATTATCAGTTCGCCCGCCTGGAAAACCCACAGTGGCTAGAAAATTTGGTGAGAAGCCATCCGCAATATACACTGAGAAAAAAGAGAAACTTTCCTCTGCAGAAAAGCCAGCACAAAGCGCAAGCGCCAACGCCACTGTTAAGGCAATTAACCTTGCGAAGCAGAAAACCGCAGCTGCAGTACCGCAGCAATCGGCAATAACTGCAGAAAGGCCTATCGTTGTACAACCACGTCTTCGACCGTCGTCCCTTTCTGCATCACCGAAAGCATCAGTCGGTGGTGAGCAATTTACAGGCGAAAAACTCCTCACGACTGAAAAGATTGCACTTCCTGCAGTTCATGTGAGATCACGCGTGAAGACACCCAGTATGGAACACAGGGCGATATCCGAAATTGCCAAGCCATCTATAACAAGTACGGCTCCGCAGGCGGTCCCAGCGCCATTCGCTGACCGCACCAAAACAAGTGCACAAGCCGTTGTGCCTAAGCCTGAACCTATCATCAAACCAGTACTTCGTACTACAGCCAAAGAACTACCCGCTGTTGTAAAACCTATCAATTCGTTACCGCGGGAGCCAGCCGTTTTCAAAGAGCCTTTGAACGTTAAACCGCCACCGAAACTTCAAGCCAAGGCAGTTTCTGAAGCAAAACAGGCAGCTCGAAGTGAGCAAAACGTAATACATCCAGTGGTCGCAAAACCAGGGAATGGTGAGGTGGCTGAAATCCAGCCCGAAAAAAAACCTCTTCGACTTGCATCCAAAGGAGCTCTTCCAATATCACAACATACTATCGAAAGACCAGCCTCGGTTCATCGACGTCCCGCTCCCACTGCAAGGCCGCCAGTAGAAACGGTCGAAGTTGAGACGAAAGGAAAAATGGAAGCCCTTGCGGTGAGTGCTGCGCAGCGACAAGCTCCATTTGCAGTCAAGCAAATTGCCTCTGAGAAGCGTCCATATCCTGCAACAAGAGTTTCAGAAAAGCCGCTAGCCACTGCTCCTGAAAGAAAACTAGTGCCTCATGACAATCGTGTGATAACTGCTGAGAAACCGCTTGCTCCAAGTCTCCACAGGAAGATTTCTGCTAACAGTAACCGTACGACTGCTACTGAGAAAGTGGTGCCTTCCATGGCTGAAAAGAATGTCCGACCTCACGAAAATAGAGCCCCTATTGCTGAGAGACCAGTATTTGCCACAGTGCAAAATAAAGTAGACCTTCAGGAGGGTTCAGCAGCAGCGTCTGAGAAACTTGCGACAGCAATTGATATGAAGGTCAAAACTGGTGTCGAAACCCGTCAGAGGACATTATCGAAGCCTTCTGCAGTCGAGGAAAAGCGCCCTGCACATAAAGCGAACACAACGGTGATTGAAGATGTGGCCCTAACGGCAAGACGATTAGCTGCACTACACAAGAACACAGTCTTCAATAGTACCCATGCTGTGCAAATAAATAGGGTCGATGATGCAAATTTAGAGACCTCAGGTGGTGTAAAGGCTGAGCTAGTGAACACAAAAGCTGCTGAAAAAGGGAGCCCAACTACAGCTAATGACAGCAAAGTCGGTGGAAGGCCACCGATGCGCCATGTACATACGCTACCACCAGGAATTGAGCCACCACGCGGAAGGGACTCTCATATCTAAATGGGCTTCTTATGACCTGCTTGCTCTATGTTTTTCGTTCACGCAATGTGCACTTGTCTTATTGCGTTATAGCCAACGAGATCTTATAAAAACTTCTGTGATGTTTATTGTCTCACGTTGTCTCACATTTACCGTCATGCTCACACACATGCCTTCCATTGTGATCTGCATTTACATCATACTCATCCACTTCATAAACGTCAGCTAGGAATTTTTGTCTAAGTGAACTTTTGAATATGGATAAAGAAATGAAAAAGAAAATAAAGAAACATTCGTCGATGATAAAGTGAGCGCTCAAAAAAATCAAGAGCAGAAACATAATGAAGTGCGAAAGAGACAACAAACTCGGAATAAAGTATATAAAAAATTGCAAGTTTTTAGGGGGCAAACGATGCGTGCTCACTAATGGCAATAATAACAGAAAATTGCAGAATCGTTCTGCTGCAAATGAATGCACAGATCCCTCACGCTCGAAAGAATTCGCTTCTAGAAATCAATGAGCAGCCGTCAACTACAGAAGGCATGCTCTTGAATACAAATTCACGTCCTTCCATCCCCCCTCCCTTCTCGCCTAAAACACATTGAGTTTCATAAACTGAAGGCTTCATTGCAAGCGATTGTACCACTCCTCGTGGACGCAATCAAAGTAGTGGCTTCAATAGCTGTGGAACCACGTGAAAATTGAAAATGGTTAAAATATTTGGAGCATTTATGGCGTGAATTCTTTCTCACTCTTCGAATCCTAACATGCGCAACAAATTTTGGGCTTCTTGCGGGAAAAGATTACCAGTCAGCCGATAAAGAAACACTGGGCAGAATATGGAAAATTTCGCCTATAAGATGTGAAAAAGATGAGAAATCAGTAGAAAAGCAAGAGAAAGAAAAAGAATTTCCAGAATTTTTGAAGAAATGTCTTATGAAAGCGCAGTTTCCAGTGACTTTATCAGAGCTTACAACTTGTGGGTCTCTAAGCAAACCCTATTTAGCAATGCTATGATTCAGATTTCGGTTTCATGACATGAAAGTTGAGACCTGATCAAGGAAAAACAAGGAGATGAACGTTCGGAAAACTATGGAGGAGAGAAGAGGAAGAGGCGGGGAGGAGGAGGAGGAGGAGGAGGAAGTGCATTGTTTCCATCTGCTGATAACTTATAGCCCTTCTGTCTCCATTCTTTAACAGTTCTATCGGTCAACGCTGTCCAGCATCCTTTCACTTGAAGTTTCTCCCTAAAATGTACTGCCTCACATTCAAGAGTTTCGAAATGCTGCTAAACAAAGAAGCGATTATGTAAACACGATAAAACGTTTTGGTATTTCCATATGTCAGAAACACACTGACGAGTTGCGCCAAGCCCTGAGAATCTCTTAGTATTTCTTATTTTTATTGAAGCAATCAAAGTCTTCCTTAGTGATTCGTTCTTGAGGATGCGAACTATGCCGGATGGACTGAATTCCTGAAGCCAACTTCAGCAGACGGCTCATTTAGTAAAATAAAGCACCAAGCAAGAAAACATTCCTACCCGCGACGTGCATTTCTCATAAGAAGTGCACTGCAATGTGTGGGCGGACCCATAGATGGACAGAAACGACCTCCAGGACATCGTTCTTGCAGAAGAAGGATGCATAAAAGCTAGGCAACTGAGCCGTATTCATTATTTCAATAAATTTTGCAAATTTGAAAAGAAGGAGCCGAATGAAATCTGAGGAACAGTGGCAGCATAAAAATGGTTTAGATTGCTGAACTTCTAGCATTCTTACAATTGGTAAGTTCTTAGATAATTATCACAATTAGCTCAAATTCTTCGATCATCGGGAAAATCAGTATAGGCATTACTGAGCAGCGAAATTGGGCAGATGAATGTGGAGCCAAAGAATGCGTTTCTAAAGAGGCCAGGCCTGATCATTATGGATTTGAAACCACCTCAGTTCGAAAGCTTTGAAGTGAGAACCTGTGGACATTTGAATGCTAGAAAACAGGATGGAAATTCATTGTAGTGAAAATGCTGCCTTATAGGATTAGCCTATGACCCTCTAATCGGTTAGGCGACGAAGGTTTTATGTATGTTTTTTCCGGTAGTTTTCATTTCTTCAGCAAGTTAGTAAAAGCTCGCTCTTTAATTGCTCTTTTATGAGAGTCTTGCGCGTTCGCTTTCGAACTGCTCCTCGCTGCCCTTTCCTTCTCATGGATATTTAGTGCATTCACTTCACTCCCACATAAAAATGATACCACACAACGTGCCCGGCCATTTGCATAAAGCTTATTTCGTTTTACATCTTTATGTAATTGCCATTTGCTTCCCTCATTTATTCAATCTATGAACACAATAAACTTTAATGCGGAGTTTTGAGACGCAGACGCTCAAATTTCGAAGCAACATAATTGAAGTGAAATTTGTAAACCACATCTATGGTGCACAGTTTCATGTGCAGTCGAGAATAGAATAGCTGTTTTTGCATTGTTTCACTGCTCGTTACTTTAAAGTATAGACTTCACTCATTCAATTTTCTTCCAGATATTAGGGACCATGAAAACGCCTTAATACAACTATGACAGTAATGGTGAGCGTTAAAGGTGGACACATCCTTCAACAATCTCTTCGTCCAAGTTGGACGGAGCGTGGAACTTCGGATGCGCATTTCACGAACTGAACAAAATAGCACTTTGAAACATTTTGTGCATAACATACTGACCATTTACAGTTTGAAGTATACCACTTGGAAATTTGGAAAGCCCGAAACAACAAAAGAATATTTAAAGAATGTCATTTCCTGGTCGACTTTAGCCCATATCTATTTCGCAATATCACCTCTGAAAATGTTCTTTGCATGAGTCAAATTCAACTGCACTAGCCTCGTTGCTTTTCACTGTTATGTGTTTTACTTATATTGCCGTGGTTTCCATTCCGCTTTGAGTTGCCATGGAGGCAAACACATCAGGATTCCATTGTTGTCTTTTCATTCGTTTCTGAAAAAAAACTTCAGATGCATTTATTTCAATTTTTCAAAAATCCGATCCTTTTTTTGTTTATATAGAAAATTTTTTCTGATTCAATGAAACCTGCGAACTAAAATCAAGAAAATGAAGCGAACAATATTTCGCCTTTCGCAGATTCCTACAATATCTTCGCATATTTTCAATTTTGCTTACGCCCCCACTTCGCTAATGGGGAGGAGCATGTGTTGAGTGGAAATGAAAGAATCAAAAAGCACTCAGATTTTCCGAAGCGGCTGTATCGAAGCCGAATCGTCAGGAGCTCCGAGAAAACAAAAAATTTTTTAGGAATTTCGCTCCTTTGATTTTCAAGATTTCTCATTCCAAAATGCAGTTATTTTTACTTTATTCTAGTGCCTTTCTAAAAATGTAGGCTTTAGAGTCAAAGAAATATTATGCGACTCTATGCAATAAACGAAAATGGCGACTATAAGAAAACGAATTTAATGGCTTATTATGCATTGCCCATGAATGAAGAAAATTGAAAATCAGCATTTATGAATGTGCAGGCACGCATTCAAAGATCAGAAAAAAGAGCTGGCGGTATTTTAGGACATACCATTTAGTTCTGAAGCTCCCTGTCACCATGAAAATTTTACGTTGTAAGAATTGTGCGCAGTTCTGTTAGTAAACAGCAAGTGCTAGCAAAAAAAAGCATTTTCTTGGCGTGTGCGTGCCTGTAACCCTGACTGCAGGTTGAAAATTTGCTTATTGATGTAAGCGGAAGGGGGATGGGACAATTTCTAGTGCCTGTAGCATTTGCATACATCCAGTAAATTTGTGTCTGCAAATGGAGAGGGAATTGTAAGTCGAGAGAGGCGGAGATTGTAAATGGGAAATCGCGAAAATTACGAGGTGCAAAAACACGTCAACATCGATAAGGTGATTACCGAATACACGTCTCCGTGCTGACTCCTGCTGAACATACGTCCTCCCTCTTACTCTTCCCGCCAACATATGCATGTATGGAAATTCATGTAGAACAGAAGCCTTTCCTACCTCCATTTCCTTCTCGACTCGCATGTATAAGTAAATTTTTGAACGTTCTGAGGGCAACAAGCTCAGATGTCTACAAACTGCGAGCTGTGAATGCATCTGGCATTGTCTGGTATTAGAAATGCACTTATGCACTTATGGCATTAGAAAATTCGCCTCGCTATGTTTGCCGAACAGACCACACACGAAGTTGTACACTAGCGCGAGAGAATCGGCAAAGTATAAAAAATTTGTCCTCAAAGTTTAACAATTCTCCATGCCACTCCTGCTGCTATTTATTGTTTGCATCGCTTAGTTCTCTGTGCTTGTTAGTTCTGAAGTGGGACAAGTAGTAAATGAGAACGGCTTAGAACAAGTGAAGCAGTGGTTTCTGGGAGCGGGAGGGCTGGCATATTTATGTCGCAGCAGCGCTGCTGCACTCGTTAGCACCTGGTTTAGATCCCTGCGTTTCAGAAAACACAAAATTTCGCCCCACGGACACTTGCATCGAAGATGTGCAGAACCATGAGGTCTGAAATTAAGTTGGGACATAAAATTTTTTCGCCGATTTCTTCCATAGTTAAGCTTCCAGCTCATTGTATTGTGCCTACGACACTGTAGAAACTGCAAGCCTTTCTCATACTATTGCAGTTTTGGTAAGTAAATTTGAGTCTTTGAGGCATGATTAGAAATGCATAAGTAGATGAGACGTGATTGATATTAAACTAACGATATAACAAATGCAACTAATCTGTGTCTTCCTTTCATAACTTCTTTCTCTACCTCCCTCTCCCACTCTCTTCCTTCCTTCTCCCAAGAACCGAGATTGTGGATGCAGGCCTGTTATGCACTCAGTGATTCCATTTTGTGTGCAACATCTTCATGCATTCGTTTGCACGATTTCGCACAGAGCACTGAAGCGTGTTCAATGGACCACATAGCGATTGCCTTGGAGGTGAGCAAAACCCGAATTTAAAAATAAATTTGACCGAATTTCCGGATTCTTAACGTTTGCCGCCATGATTTTCCTCCTGTTTTGCTGGAATGGAACTCCTGATGCCCGCGAATGCAGTACTTTCGAGCCGATTTCTGGACATGCGTGCTACTTTCCAATCTGAATCTGCAATAGTATCAGATTTTTGCCGGATCATAGGTGCGCTTATGGCCGCAAGCAATGCGACGTTTCCGATGTAGCGAGGTTAGCTGAGAGTTTCACTTTGCTTTGCCGCACAGTGATGGGAAGTTCAAAGTTCATTTGTTCCTGCTCTCTTGTTTAAGGAGTTCTGAGGGAGCTCTGTGAAGAGGTTTATATCTAAGTTCGTCGCAGCTTCAGTGCTTCCTGCTGTTCCATGACAGTTGCGAATTTGAATGCGGATACCATAGGATGGTTCCACAGCATGATGATCCTTTCTGTGTGTCCAGAGCATGTTTCTTATCTGTTCATAGCATCTTTTTCATTAGCTCATCTAGCGTGAATTTCGAGTCCCATACAGCCGATTCTGTGTCAGACTAGTCTCCCGACACATGCTGAGTAGCCCTTTGATCTGAATATATGCTCCTGAACTTTATTCCATTTATGTTGTAGGGAGCACTATTCCCGTTTGTTGTATATCCGACTGCTCTACCTTACACGTATTACTTTCCAAAATAAAACTCCCAGCGTAAAGATTTATATTGACAAATACGCAACACAGAAAAATTGGTTGAGCCTTCCGCACAACAGTAAAAATGTGCAATTTCTTCCAAGGGTACTGCAAATGTCATCAGGACGGATAGAGCGAAGAAAATGAACAGGTATTCAGAGCCATTAATTAATCGCTTCCTAACATCTGTGAAAGGAACGTGCTATGTGACAGGTTTGGCGGTATGTAAATGAGAAGAGGGAAATGCCATTAAGCTAAGCTTAAGCATAACAGTTTTGTTCCGCTTTATGTGAGGAGTTTCTTGTTTCCTTTATGATCATTTCTGAAAGGATGTTATGCTTTATCCCTTCTTCATTCAACGAGCAGTTTTGCTGCAGTGATTGGCAGTATCGCCTTTTTTGCAATAGGCGACGGTGAAGTGCGTCTATCATGAGAAATATTTGGCTTTTCCGAAGGCTGGTTTCAGCAAATCACATATATCTTACTTGAATCGGATGATATGCTGTGGTCACATGCAGCATCCTCACTATTATTCCCTGTGATATATAACCATTATTAGTTATTATGTATAATACAGCAATCTTTACATTGACCTGCACAACATTCGTACAACTGTTCGAAAAAAATGATCTGCTACTGTGTAATCTCAATCGATTTTCATCATTTCTTGTGCTACAAGACCATTTCATTTGAACGCATGGAACTTCTCAAAAACTATAAGTAATTGTAATGGAGAAACTCTTATTGGTTGTCACTTGAGATAGTGCCACCATTAAATAATTATAAACAATTTTAGTGTTGCTCCTTCTCTTTCCTATATAGAATTCCCTCATTTCGCTTTTACCTTTTCGCCTTGCAGGGATCGGAAAGGCTTCCGGAGTGCTTTGAGCGCATGCTTCTTATATGTGCGTACATATGTGAAAAGAGGCGGGGGGGGGGGGAGGGGGAGGGGGAGAGAGAGAGAAAGATATATGTTTCTTTGCAACGATTATCTGAGCAGTTGTCACTCACTTCTTAAGAATGAAGCTACAGAAGCAAACTGCTATGCTGTTCGCTGCACATGCCGTTTTTGGTGTTTGCTTCAAATCGCTCTTTTTCATTAGCCCCTCAGAAATGCGTAAAGGATACTTCATTTTTCTGATATAAAATGTTTTCTTCCGTTGTATATTTATCTCAGTTTTCTCCAAATTGACCATAGTTGAAACTTAGGAAAAACTGAGTGGTTTGAAGTTTGATGTGTAAAGGACTGTAGGACTGCGGAATGAAAGACTTCATAGAGAGATCATCTGCTGACCGATGTGCGATCTGTTTATTGCTGCTCATCGATTTCGGAACAGTTTGTGTCAACAAACGAAGTTACCCTCAATGGGAAATAGAACCTGTGAATGACACTCCAAATTGATTATTTATACCAATGCCGCCTCATTCATCAAATTTCTTTTACGTTTTGAACGCTCTCGGTGCGTCCGAACAACGCTGTCGTCACTAAATTAAAGTGTTGCGTATCATAAATTGATGGCGGTAAATGGTTCGCTCAAGGATCGCCTTTTGCTTATTGCCAAATTTTTAGATGCAATTATGTTACAAGTTAGGAACCAAGAACCGTTGATGAATGATTCCTCGAATATGGCTGCGTGAGCCTACCTCACTGATATGGTTCGACCAAGTGGGCTTGCTCGTTCAGCTGGCATAAGCCCAACATGTTTCACGCAAAAAAACTGAGCATATGTGTTCTTTGGTACAATATGATGGTTTTTTGTTTCGTATGATTTGATTCTACCTTCATTTTATTTAAACTTCAATAAAAACATCGCTTCTAATGAAACTTTTGGTGCCACGAAGAGATTCTTCTGACATTCGAATATCATAGCGAGAGAAGTTGAAAAAAATTGGACATACTCGCCGGACATATTTTACCGGTGACGAAT
Source organism: Ascaris suum (assembly GCA_013433145.1). Lineage (NCBI taxonomy): Eukaryota > Metazoa > Nematoda > Chromadorea > Rhabditida > Ascarididae > Ascaris > Ascaris suum. Next base: position 4,975,337 of record CM024187.1, read on the forward strand.
GTGACAAAACTGTGACAAAAATTATTAGGATTCCAATCTGTTTTGAGTCATTTCACGCACCACAAGTAAAAAATCTAAGCAAAATGCGCCGAAGTGAATAGATTTCGTTATAATGAGGCTGAGCCTATTAGCATTACCTTCGAAAAGATTCAAAAGACAGTCGCGCGTCTCAGATGCCCTTCATTATTGTTTTTAAAGTGTTGATTAAATTATGTTATCAGCCAACTTATCGACCCTAAGACCACAGTCGTAGAAGGCGATTGAAGTTTGCTAAGCATTCGGACCTTTGTTGCAATTGTGACCTTGCAAATTGAACTGTCAAAAAATAAATTTTCTGGCCATGATTGTGGACGTGTCAGATGATCGTGCCCGCATTCATGCATTCTTTTTTGGCGTCTTCACAGCTTTACCTCAAATCGTGCAGCTATGAGTACTGTGTTTTAAAATGAGATTTTTTAATTACGAAAAATACGGCGATTCTAAAATTAATCAAGATAACTCGCTCGTTCCTGCTTCTTCAGTATTCTTCTCGAACGCTTTAGTGGTCAACGGCATCAACTGAGTGCTTAGCGAATTTATTCCTAAAATATCGATGCGCCCTATTGACGAACCATCCTGTTCAATAACTATATGAGGAAAATGCGTAGAAAAAGGGTTTTTGCTGCCTGCCGGTAGCTTGACGGAAATAGATTACATTATAAGTGACTGCCTTAATTTAATAATAAAACTTGAGTCGTATAGAGTAGAGGTGTGTTGCGCAAAACAGTGCGCATCAACATGTTAAACTGAACCATTCGCGTGTTCTTTGTGTGGAGGATAAAAAAAAAAACCTCTTCGCGTCGATGAAATCTCAACAAACATGAAATAATGAACGTTGCAATTTAACAATCGATGCGTATATGTGTTTGTGTCCTGGGGCAATTTTTTTTTTACGAATATACCACACGGTCTCTTCTGTTTACGAAGATCCGACGATTCTTTCCCGAGAAAGGTCATATAAATGAAACGGTGGTCATCAGTTTTGATAGTGATTGCCACTGTTTTAATTCGCATGCGTAGACTTAATGTTACCTCGCATCAGCTGAGATCCAACAAAGGACTAATTCATGGTTACCACCTCGTGTCACGAATATCCTTTTTAATTTGGCTCAAATTCAGATGATTGCCTCTCTTTCATGACCAACGAAAACACTGCCCCTTGAGTGATACGAACCAGCGGCATTCCTTTCGCAGGCCCATTAACGTCCTGTTAATGTGCCATTGAGCTAATACAGGTAATTTTGCTGACTGCTAATTTTTTTGACTCCCGTCATGATGTGCACATAATGCATTGTTTTTGAAAAAACGTGTAACACCAACAATTAAATGTTAGAAACAATGTAATGACTAGGAAAAGAGTTGGCTGTAAAACAACACACCAACAATCTGTTTGTTTAGTATCACTTCTCATCTAATTTCATTGTTATACGCTCATCAAATGTATTGCATAATGTGAGCATTAGAACTCATGCAGTTTAAGCAAAAAATAGTGGAATGCTAAAACTTTCTTAGTAGCTCAAAGGTGGAACCTTAGCCCGACGAGAAAAACAGATGGTTCACATCGATATGCCGGCAATGCTTTCGGTAGCAACGAAACTTACTCGTTCTCCTTCCTACTCTTATCTCATTTCTTCCGTTCCATTTGGCCTGGTGGATATCAGTTCAATTTTTCTAATGAAGCTATGCCAATTGCAAACCGTTCCATGATTATCCTTATTTTCGCAAAAATTTCTTAGGAAAGAGGTGCTTTTTTTGCAGCAGTGCTTACGAGAGTAATGCCTGCTCGTCGCCACCCTCATGAAAGGTGTGAAGATCCCGAAACAAGCTAACCCTCATTCTGGCATCATTAAGCCATCATAAGCAAACACCGTCCATCGAAATTTGCTGCGCTCTGTTTAATGTGCTTCTTCTTCCACTGCTTTAAACGGAGATAAAATTTCCTCTCAAACATATTTTCAACTCTTAGGAAATTACTGCTGCCTTTTCTCTGCTAGGAATACGTGATATTACAGCATCCTTTTTCAAATTACGATAAGTTAAACATTTACAAGCGTGAGACGTGTCGGCGAAAGCGCCTAATGTTCCGTTTCATTTTCTCTTAGTACCTTGTGTTCATCGTACTTTACTGTCACAGGAACCCCTATGAACTGTTTCTTTGTCGCTAATGCAGAGGGATAGAATAACCTGCGTTTTCAGATGCAGCCACATGCCGTATTGCTGTTATCTCTTCTGATCGTCGTTTATGAGTGCTCGGCACATCGACACTCACACTCGCACTCCCATTCTCATCACTAGCATCACTACCGCTGCAATCATTTTGATGTTTCTAATAGCACTCAGTTAAACTGCTTTATTTGCTTCAATGTATATCCCTCTTGAATTTAACTCCCTTCCTCGGATGAACGCCTCTCTTCTTCTTTCAAGCATCAAAGGCACTAAAAGGTGAAAACAAATTTCTCAAGCATTGAAATTCCTTGTCCATTATATAAGAAGCCTTCCTAACGCGCAGAGTCCCGAAAGTTATGCTGAATGTCTGTGATATTTTCAGTATCATTTTTATGTAGGTCTAAATTCGCTAGCAGTCGTTTTCCTAACGATTTTATGCATAGTTAAATTTTAAGCATTTTCGCTTTGTTGTGTAAGTGCTGTAGCTCTATCGTTAGTTTTTGGACGAGTCGAAGAAAATGCCAATTGAGCAAATAGAGGAATTGATTTGTTTCTGAAAACGTTTAAGAGAATGAAAAATGTTTTTTTAATGCAACTAGATTTCTGGGCCCAATGCGGCCGCTTCTGCTTTCAACATTTCTTTCTGTCAAAGGTCTCCGACGTTATGACGCACTACGCAGTGATGGATGCTTTAGCTTTCTTTAATAGCAGAATAGTTGTTTTTGTTTTAAGGAAAGAAAGACGCCTCGTTGAAATCTTTTTCAAGCACTTGAAACTGTTACTGAAAGTATTTTGCTAACATAAGAGAAGTCATCAAGCATTTAAATTGTCGGTGGATTCAGGCCAAGAAAGGCCTCGCTTTCCATTCTTCGTCTCTGTATACTTATTTAACATGACAAAAATATTTGAAATCCGGTGAATTCCTTGAGAAATTTGAGTACTTCGCTATAAATCGCGTCCTATACACTTGTTTTTGTGAGATTTGAAGTGTCGCTGGAATTTACTGTTGATCGACAAATTTTTTGTTCTTATGCAACAAATTTCGAACTTTTGCATGAGCTGCATCATATTTCTGATATTCGATCAACGGACTTCCTCTCCTGCCACTTTCCCACACTCAAATCCCGATCGACCAACGCACAACTAGTATTTATAACTCCACCTCCATTTCGCTCCCTTGCGAACGATAGTCGATGTCTAGCAGCTGAAAAGCGTATGAAGTGGGTGTCTAAGGATTTTCCATCTTTCTGTGCTTTTATCATTGATAACGCTTCTTCTAAGGGGATTTTATTACTTTTATTGCTTCTTGTAGATCCAAATGTCACTTGAGAAATCGTTCCATCGAATTTGGCGTTTGCTGTTTCATAACTCACCGGACTGCATTCATAGGAAATGAGGCCTGAAATCAGTGTGGCACAATCGCTGCCTTGAATAGTTAAAAGTTTTTTTCTCAAGTCCAAATTTTGATGCACATTATCCGAGTTATGGCGGCGGATATGATGATGGTTATTACGGCAACAGAAGACCCTATGGCCGAGTCAGTATATGTGGTCGATGAGGCAATTAATTGTTTGTTGTTACTGGCGCTCTGGCTTTAGCCCAACACAGTTAATGCAGTGGAAGCTTGTTCAACATTATGCTTGCCGATGTGTCTCAGTCTCGTTGATCATTCCTCATTTAGTTCGCTGTAGCATTTTAACCAAACTTTGGGAAACTCTCTCCTCATCGGTTTGTGATTAAGCGTTTTTAGAGCACAAATATTTACTTTATCTTTATATATTTTCGCTTCACGTATTCACAATAGTTTAGCACTTCGTTAAGTTTCACGAATACCTTTTGTGGCATGAACACAGATTCTGTTAGCAACGCTCTTATAAGTCTGTTTTAACCACCATCATGGAGGCATACTGGTAATTGACAACGCTCGAATAAATGTACTTATATCAACTATAACAATGCGTTATCCATATTCTATCACTAAACATGATTTCTTTTTATTTTGTACACAATAAAACTCAAAAAAAAAATTGTTGCGCTGAAAAAGGAGATAAAGCAAACGAGGAACAAGTTCAAATAGGCACTACGCGTTTTATAGTAAAGTTTGGCAAGTGCCAAATGAAATCTTTTGTTTGCAATAGCTTATTTTTAAAAACTTCACGGTTTGTTTTTTTCGCACAAACGAAATGATGTGAAATATGAAGCTCAAGAGATAGGCACGTCGCATTGCACGCGTTCCTTCCTGCTTTTCTCTTTATTTTCCCTTGATCATGATGAAACATTTGAAAGTAGATAGATGTGTAGTGCGCACAAGCTAATAATGTTTATTTGAGGTTTAGGATCGAAGAAAAAAGAAATGGCTATTTTTTTTCTGCCACCATAACTGTAGAGATTCATAAATGAAATATTATAAAAGAGTATGATTGAAAGGATAACCGTTTCTGCTCATGATTATGACAATTGCTTCGACTGATGTTGTGTTCTTTGGGTGAAGAAGAATGTCTATGGAATCCAGCTTTTTATGTAATTGATGACCTCCTTAAAAAATTTCCACTGGCCTACTTTGCCGCGTGTTTACTTTGAATGGTTTTGGGAAATTTTTTTGATTGTTTTTCGATACATTTTGTTAGTTCAAACGTTTTATTACGTAAAATTGTTAGCTTTTATTGTTCACAAGATACTTTTGTTCAAATGCCTGACATATTCGCAAGTGGCTGTATCTCTTAGTAAAAATGATACGATAAGGAGGATTTGGTCGCTTCGTGTTACGCTGGTCTGGTCTTAGCGGATTTCATCAGAATGCTCAACGGTCCTTATGCATGTTTTTTGTAAGCCAGTTTTCAAAAAAAAGACGATATCATGCCATAGCTGATCAGCATCACCTCGAATCTGACAACACCAACTGGTGAGAATGGAGGGATAAAGCGAATAAAGTGGGACATATCCTATGAGGAACCTGTGTTTGAACGTTTCGCCTTGCAGGAAAGGGATCAGCTTTCGAGAATGAAGGCATGGGGCACTTCAGCACATGCCTAAATCCCTTCTTCATATGTGTAGTAGAGAATTCTCAGGTGCATTTACCAGCCACTCGCGTTACTAAGATGGGATGAAAAATTACGCCGTTCCAACTTGTTTCTCTGACATTTGCGCCTCCTCTTCAACTTTCAGAATTACTGCTTGTTCAGGACACTGTGCAACACCACATCTTTATAAATGTGTTAACTAGTGAAGTGCACCGATTGTCAGAATCATTCTCAGCAGAATCATAGTTGATTCGTTGTCCAATCAAAAGCCCAAAACACTCAATGGTGAGAGTGAAGAAGAAAATGCACAGAGAAAGAAGCCAAGAAATCATCGTCGAAAGTTTTTAACGTTGAATTCATTAAAAAGACGCTCGGACGACAACCTGCGATCAGTCGGATTCGACAGCTGCAGAGCAATTTTTCTTTTAAAGCTTTAATGAAACAATAAGACTGAAGATATCGTATAACTTCAAAATGAAATGTTCTCATGATAACAACGCTTTGAACATTCCATTATCACACCATCGCGTTATTCTTATTTACCCCATGCGTCCGCCTCCACTCGAGGACGACCGTATGGCGGGTACATCCCTCCATATGGGGGGGTAGCGTCCTCCATAGGGGGGGATACCGTCCTCCATACGGTGGATACCGTCCTCCGGACGGGGGATACCGTCCTCCGGACGGGGGATACCGTCCTCCGTATGGAGGATACCGTCCTCCGGACGGGGGATAGCGTCCTTGTCGACGATAGCGTCCTGCTCTATATTCGAGAATGTCGCCTCCGTCTGAAACAAGGTAATGAATTGAAGAAGGTACTTTGTGAGTTACAAGAAAAGTAAAATTTATCCCCTTGGGACTATTTCTTTGCTTTGCATAATCTTCTGTCGAGGCAATCAAAGTTTTTATCTTTGCAGCGCGTTGTTAGATAGAGGTGGCGATGAATTGGCGACAACTTCCTCGAGAACACTAAGACAACGCTGAAATGCATCACTTCGAGATTCTCAAATATGTATGAACGAGCACAAGAAATCATCGCCAGAAAAGTATAGCTGAAGTGTGCAATCGTTTACAGGCACCATCAAAGAAGTCCTTAGAAACAAACATATGGCAAGAACGGTGAGGATGTTGTTACTTACCTTTGTCTTTTGCTGGCCATTTCATCATAACTGCACAAATGCAAACATTGTTTTCTGTTGAGTAGTCAAAGAATTTATAAGTTTCTTAGTGTTTTGTTACAATATTGAGGGTCATGCTGAGAGAAGGGAATTCAAAGGACAGCAATAACGACGCCCGACTGACCTCCGATTGAAGACGAACTTCTGTCTCAGAAGAACGCCGCCACCGGCGGCGAAATAGAACAGTTAAGATAAAGAGGAGCTCTGTCTTATAGCAGTCAACAGAACAGGCGTTCTCTTGAATTACAGGACCTTTATTATTATTATTTCTTATTAATTAATTAATTGATTAATTAATTAATAATAATTAATTTATTATTTATTTATTTATTTATTTATTTATTTATTTATTTATTTATTTATTTATTTATTTATTTATTTATTATTTATTTATTTTATTTATTTATTTATTTATTTATTTATTTAATATAAATATAAATATTATTATTATTATTATTACTATTATATTATTTTTATTACTGTTATATATTACTATTTTATTATTATTATTATTATTACTATTTATTATTGCTATTATTATTATTAATAATATTATTGTTATTACTATCATTATTAATATTATTATTATTATCAATATTATTATTATTAATACTATTAATATTATTATTAATACTATTATTATTATTAATATTATTATTATCACTATTATTATTATCGCTATTATTATTGTCACTATGGTTGTTACTAAAATTACGGTTGTTATAATAGTTATTATTGTTATTGCTGTGTGCCTTGCTGTTTTATTATCGGTGTTTTTTTGTGTTGCGGTCATTATTGTGATAAGAGGCGATGCAGAGAAATGATTGTGAATCTCACTTCCTCCGTATTCTCCCCAGCCTTGCGGGAGTGCACTGCAACCAACGAATGCACAAACCAGCGCGATGAGAACGATTGCAAGCGATTTCATCTGCAATTAGTTTCCTTCACTTTGCGTTATATGCAAATTCAGCAGTCGGTAGCCAATCTCGTGCAACACCTCGCTTATAACGATGCGAATATAGAGGAGAGGAGTTCAATGAAGACAGCATAGTAATACTGAAATTTTCCTGTGCTAATGAAGCCGGAAAGGAAGCATCGTTGTTTCTATTGATCTCTTCTCATCGGTCACAACGGTGGTGTCCCTTTTGATGAAGCGTTTGTACTAGGATGAAAACTCACAATCCATTCGGAATGACATTTCGTAGGAGAATAGACGCTATGAAAGAAATCAAAAAATGAAGATGCAGCACCCGTTATGCGACAATTAGAAAAACCTCGAATGGAAAGATAGATTATGGTCTCAAATTGAAAGAAGTAGAATGAAGAAGTCAAGAAAGAGAATGCATTTAAATACTTTTCGATCCAGAGCACTGATCTTTTGTATGCAAATGATGAGTCAGCCTTAGCAAAAGATCGGATGGTCCCTTATTGTGAGATGCTGAAATAGGAATTTAGCCTTATTCTCACTGATTTCTCTTTATTTAAAAAAGACACAAGGACCATTCAAGCGAATGAAATGGAAGAAGGCCATTTCCGGTTTTTCTTTGTTCGTTGGAAAATATTTTAGTGATTGCCTTCATATCTTCCTCTTATGCCTTCCGAGATTTTCATTTCTCCTACGCATATTATAATAGAATTAGTGAATCACTTCGCTAATCGCTTCTCTTCAATGGACCTTTCATAAGTGTTCATTCACGCAAAAAAATTGAAACTGTTTTAGCATTGCTAAACAACTTTCGATTGCAATTCAGAAGAAACCAAACATACATATGGCATTTTGATGCCGAATCTTGCGAAATTCTATACTGTACTCACATTGTATGCTTTCGGCACTAGCAAAGTTAGATTTTCTGACCCCTGCACTTCGAGGCACTTCGAATCATACATCAGTAACAGCTGAGAGTATCATGCAAAGTGCAACTGTGAAGCAAGATATCGAAATAGAAACCGTACATTTGAACATTCGACCATTAGACCATATAGTGGCTCTCACAGGTGACGCGAGAAGATTCTTCAGATGCACAGTCGAGATTCATTCTTCGTCGGTGTAAAAGACCATCCACAGATATTTGTATTGAACGCGAAGCTTACTATCGACTAGAAATTGCCATCGTTCGTAGTGATCTTTTAATGAGTTGCGCCATCTCATCAATTCAGAATTGTAATCCACAATTAATGCGTATTGAGAACAACATAGAAAACTAGGTTAATAAAAGTGGCAGTTTATTAAGCGATCCAAACGGCAGATGGCGATTGCCTAAATCATGTTGAGCAGAACCATTTTCGAATAGTTGTTCAAACACTTTTGAGTCATCGTCTCATGCTCACTTAAAAGGATATCCCTGCTCGCGCGGCTGATGGCATCTACGGTGAATGTTATGAAGTTGGCTTTGTCAAAGCTTTTGACCCCTAACATATCAGCAACATTTGTTGAACTAGCAGGCTTATGAGATCGATGCCGTTTGAAATTTTTTTGTGCGGACGAAGTTTCAGGATGAAAGTTGCAAACGCCTTATTTTTGCTTCAGCCTATACTCAGTGGGTTGCGATAGGGCTAGCATCTGGGGGTCTTTTCTATTTCTGCTTGATGTAAATGCAGCGTCTGTATTTCGTAGATTTAATCAGAGCGTATTAGGATTTCATTCAAAGCCACACATATTTAGATCTGATGATTGTTTATGTATACCAGGAGATATGTGGCGGTTGACCGAATCATTCTGAGCTGAACCGTAGTGGAAAGGTTATCACAACAAAGGCGTCATATTCAGTGTTACAGTAACGACGAAAAGGGCATACAAACAAGTCAAGAAATCATCGCCGTTATATTTTTAAACATACGGCGTTGAAGAAAACACTCAAACTCCGATAATTGCAGTGGAAACGATAAGCCATATTAAACAGCTGCAGTAGTAGAAGATGGGTGGATTCGTCGAGATGGATTATTCCGTTGGTTGTATAATTTGCTGAACTGTGATGTGGACTGAACGTGGAAACACATATGCTTCGGTTGCATGTGTGCAGCTTCCCAGCATTTGAAGTCATCGTGTCTTTTTCAAAAGTATTTTTGAAATCGTGATCGAAGAAGTCATTTTGATCAATAGCATTCCATTCTTAAAGTTTTCATTGATATTTGATTATCACTTTGACCTTTCAGACACGGTGGACGAACTTATGTTTTTGTAAAGCATAGCTCCAGGTCGAGACCACAGTTTTCAAAGTTTTTGCTCCAAAGGAACGATGGAGGAACAAATATTGATCAGATAGCTAAAGTAATTATGACCGTACTATGGTTGAATAACTTCATTGTTGTTATCGCCTATACAGATGTCTACTATTTAGTGCTCACGGAAATTAGAGATGATTCACATTAAAAGATACGCATTCGGATAAATGCAGCGTATGCGGATATCTTCAACGAGATTTTCGATGCATCTAGAGTGGGCATATAGAGTTGTGAAACGACCTTTTTTCATGGCATGAAACACATTGCACAACCGAACACCTGTTGAAAGAGGCTCGTTGAAGATGCGCACTGAACTAAGAAGAGTTGCTTTTCTTCGACCTTGATAGAACAAATCAGAGTAAAAAATGTCATACAAATATCAGAACGAAACGATTAGATGGCCATAATCGACTTCATCACAACAGCTGCTTTGGACATATCTTTGTTACGCAATTGCTTTATTGTTATTTGTCCCATCCCCATCTGCGCATTGGTCTCCAGTAACGATAAGACGATCTTCTGCAATATCGCGGATGGTATAAGGGACAGCATCTGGGATAGTATCTGGGACAGTATTGGGGATAATATCTGGGAAAGTATCAGGGGTAGTAGAGCTCCTCCGAAACCTAAAACGAAACATGTTGTACTATCCAACCATTGAGGTAGGTTCTTGTGTTCACTTTTCCACTCTTTATTGCCTTTTCTCTATGTTTTTAATCGTCCCAATTACATTTGTATCCACACAGTATGCAAGCGCATTGTCACAAATGGCGATAAATGAATCTGGCGACAATTTCATCGAGAACACTAAGACAGCAGCGCTGAAATGCATCACTTCGAGATTCTCAAATATGTATGAACGAGCACAAGAAATCATCGCCAGAAAAGTATAGCTGAAGTGTGCAATCGTTTACAGGCACCATCAAAGAAGTCCTTAGAAACAAACATATGGCAAGGGCGGTGAGGATGTTGTTACTTACCTTTGTCTTTTGCTGGCCATTCTCATCATAACTGCACAAATGCAAACATTATTTTCTGTTGAGTAGTCAAAGAATTTATAAGTTTCTTAGTGTTTTGTTACAATATTGAGGGTCATGCTGAGAGAAGGGAATTCAAAGGACAGCAATAACGACGCCCGACTGACCTCCGATTGAAGACGAACTTCTGTCTCAGAAGAACGCCGCCACCGGCGGCGAAATAGAACAGTTAAGATAAAGAGGAGCTCTGTCTTATAGCAGTCAACAGAACAGGCGTTCTCTTGAATCACAGGACCTTTATTATTATTATTTCTTATTAATTAATTAATTGATTAATTAATTAATTAATTAATTTATTTATTTATTTATTTATTTAATTTATTTATTTATTTATTTATTTATTTATTTATTATTTTTTATTTATTTATTTATTAATATTTAATATAAATATAAATATTATATTATTATTACTATTACTATTAGTTTTATTACTATTATTATAGTTATTATTATTATTATTATTATTATTATTATTATTATTATTATTATTATATTATTATTATTATTATTATTATTATTATTATTATTATTATTATTATTATTATTATATTACTATTATTATTATTATTATTATTATTACTATTATAATTATTGCTATTATTATTATTAATAATATTATTGTTATTACTATCATTATTAATATTATTATTATTATCAATATTATTATTATTAATACTATTATTATTATTAATACTATTATTATTATTAATATTATTATTATCACTATTATTATTATCGCTATTATTATTGTCACTATGGTTGTTACTAATATTGCGGTTATATTATAATAGTTATTATTGTTATTGCTGTGTGCCTTGCTGTTTTATTATCGGTGTTTTTTTGTGTTGCGGTCATTTATTGTGATAAGAGGCGATGCAGAGAAATGATTGTGAATCTCACTTCCTCCGTATTCTCCCCACCCTTGCGGGAGTGCACTGCAACCAACGAATGCACAAACCAGCGCGATGAGAACGATTGCAAGCGATTTCATCTGCAATTAGTTTCCTTCACTTTGCGTTATATGCAAATTCAGCAGTCGGTAGCCAATCTCGTGCAACACCTCGCTTATAAGGATGCGAATATACAGGAGAGGAGTTCAATGAAGGCAGCATAGTAATACTGAAATTTTCCTATGCTAATGAAGCCAGAAAGGAAGCATCGTTGTTTCTATTGATCTCTTCTCATCGGTCACAGTGGTGGTGTCCCTTTTGATGAAATGTTTGTACTAGGATGGAAACTCACAATTCCATTCGGAATGACATTTCGTAGGAGAATAGACGCTACGAAAAAAATCAAAAAATGAAGATGCAGCATCCTGTTAGAGTTACAAATACGAAAATTCGGCTTCAAAAAACTGGCTTAAGTTGAGCAAGGAATGGGACGCGGTGATCGTCCGTGGATGAAAGTGAAAAAAAGTATAATGAGGCAGAAAAAGGAGAGAATGCGTTTAAATATGTTTCCGTCTCTAATGTTGGCCTTTGAAATGAGGTCATGAGTCAGCCTCATCAGAGCGATCCGACAATCCCTTATTGTGAGATGCTTAAATAGGAATTCAACGATCTGCTCATTAGCTTCTCGTCATTTCTGAAGAAGCTCTTTTAACGCATTGTAGTGCAAAAGGTCATTTCCTGTTTTTCTTTCTTCTTTTCAAAAGACTCAACTGAGTGCGTTTATATCTTTTTCTCATGTTTCACGAGGGTTCCATACTTTCTGCACATATCGTGATATAATTAGTGAATCAGTGCGCACAAGCGGGCCCTTTCAATTGAGTTTTCATAAGTGTTCTTTCATGTAACGAATTGGATGCTTTTATAGCACTGCCGGACAACTTTCGACAACAACTCAAGGTTGAAACGAACATACATATGACGTTCAAATGTCGGGCTTAACGAAATTGCATAGTGTACTCGATTTCTGGATTCTGTCCTAAGCCAACGAGAGTTTTCTGACGCTGTTCGCGGAAGCACATTTGATGTATACTCGGCTCGTCCGAAATGTTGCTACAGCAAAATACTCTGCAGTTAGAAGTTTGCATTAGTTTTCAGGAAATCCTATTCATGGTTGGTCCCGTTCACAGAAATGAACTAGAAAAGTATTCAACCAATCAGCAAACTAAACCGTGTCGACGTTTCGCTCGCTATATCGGGTGGGATGTTATTGAAGGATATGAGAAAAGACGGATAAAAATACGATAAACACAACATCAGGTCTAGTGTTCAGAAGAGGCACCTACGAATGTGGGCCCCCGCCATGTGCATGATGAAACACACCTCATGGAGGCGGGTCAGCCTTCCCCCCCCCCCCCCCGGCGGAGGAATGAGCTCTCAGAATCCTCAGCGAGGGCGGGGGAGTTCTGAACAACGGGGCCCTTGCAGAAGCGGAATGTTCGAAAACGTCCGGTTAAAAATTTTGCTACAGCTTATGAAACTTTTCACATCGTTCATACCGTTGCGCTGTATTGTTTTCATGGGAAGCTTTAATGGGAATAATTTTCGAAAGGTTGTCAACTTGAGGTGTCCTTGGCAACTTGTCTGATGTAGGTCGCGGCTGAAGCCCAACATGCATACTGCTGCAAAGTGCATTTAAATGCTCTGTTAAATGCAGGTGGCAGCGAAATTTTAAGGGCTCCTTACAAAGAAAGGATGTTCGCTTCGTGGCTCGTGAGAAGGGACTGTGACAATGTTATGTGGTGTTGGAATGAGAAAGTGCAGAATAACCTGCCGAAAAACTAAAGCCTAACAACTTCACTTCGTACCACACATGCGTCAAAGAAACACAATGCTTCTCATCTCATTTCTTATCACTTTTGCAATACGACACTGACCTTCATTACACTTCCTTATTCCGACGCAACATAACGTTTCACAGTCCCTCTCGTTAATCACAAAGCGAACGCCCTTTCTTTGCAAGCAGTTCCTAAAATTTTGCTACCACCTGCATTCAACAAACCTTGCAACTGCATTTGGCAACAATAGCCATCTTGCGCTTCACCTGCGACTTCTATATCAAACGGGTTGCCAGTTATATGCAAAGACTGCACTGTTGAGCTTCCCGCTATCCGTAAAAACAGCACAACAGCATGAACGATGTGGAAAGTTTCGTAACAGAACCGGGTATTTTCCAGTCTTGCGCTTCCGAAGAGCCACTGGGGGTTTCCCCGCTCCGCGCTCGGGATTCTGAAAGCACAAATCCCCGTCGCATGGGAGGCTGGGGATGGGGGGCGAAAATCTCCCTCGCCTCCGCGGCAGTTTGCTTCCTCATTTCAGATCACCGGGTCTCCAGTTACTGGAGCTCTCTTGCAAACACTGGTTTGCATCCAGGTTTTATATTAATCTCTTCACGTTCAACTGTATACATTGATTTGTTTTTTTTTTCGGTTGGATTCGGATTTATGTGCTGTTATATGCGGTTTGTTTTGCTGCAACGTGAGAATTTTTTCTGAAAATACGTTTCGATTAGAAAACCCCATCCCGTTATTTGTATTCACAAGCTCGTAATGTGAAGTAATATGCGCATTTTCCGCCCGTCAAAAAGTCCTTGTCCTTATCCCGCACGTGAACCATCGACACCATGCACAGAGCTGCATCATTGAATGGACTCGTTAACATACAACTCGTTCTTCCGGCGTCTTTTGAAGGTGTCGGTATACTTAGCCACAAGCGCAGGCGCACAAGACAGATGGAGAGAGACCGCGCGCGTCCAAAGGTAGCAGCACGGTAGTGGTCACTCGGCAATAAAAACGTCGCAGTAAATACGAAAATATACCTTAAGGAAACAAAATTCGAAAAACATGTTTCAACACATTTTAAAGAACACTGAATGCTCTATAAGAGTCAATAATAAGCTGAGACAAAAACAAGAACTCATCTATAAGATCAATTTCTTATATGACACGCAACTGACAAAAATTGCACGGTCACCGATATATCAGGGCCTATATGTGTATAAAGGAACAAGATTTGGGAAGAGTGACTAGGCACACTTTAAAGAGCATTAAAAATTCTATCAGAATCATTAATAAGCTGAGACAAAAATAAGAACTTTTCTATAAGATCAATTTCTTATGTGACATGCAATTGCCATAAATTGCAGTGTCGCCTTATGGATTATTTTATGCGTTATTCTTGTGCATTCCTGACACTGTGTTTTTAGTGAGAACAGAATTCACGAAACGACCTTCGACGGTTTAATGAAATGACCAAATCGTTCACATAAGTTGCATTGAACTCGCTGCGGCTCTTCATGAATGGACCTTTCATGCGATTGTTATGTGCACCAAAGGTTTCTTCACTTCGACACTTCTGGGTTTCGTTCATTTCATTTCTTTCCCGTATAGGCACACCGATAATGGGCGGTATAAGTTCGCTTGATGGTTAAAAAAACCAAACCGACGCGTTTCAGCGTATAGTTAATTGCATTGTCTTACCTTGATTGCATGCAGCACTTGCTTTCCGACATAGACCCGTTAGGATTGAGAAGAAAAAAAACGACTTGAAGGCGACACGCTCCCAGTTGGAAGAATTGCGATTTACATGGCAGGCGACCACAAGTGGTCAAAAAGCAGGAAACCTTCAATGTAAGCAGTCGTTTGAGGTGCGCAACCTCTAGCTAAAGGTGCCAGTTCGTAAGATGTGGAGGAGATCGTAAAGAAAATGGGGCTGCCAAGAGCACTCGTTTCGAGCCACTAATCTAGAATGGCTGATTTAAGTTTAGAAGAAGTACTTGCCCCACGTGCAATTTACATGTCCGCCGACTTGTGTTCATTCCAAGTCGATCAAGAAACCAGGAGAATGAGCGACGGTTGCAGTCAGAGGTGATGGCAACTGTTTTTATGCCCAGCATCATGGTAAGCAGTTTCTCGCATCCGAAGCGTTCCAAGAGACAGCTTTTCGAAACAAAATTTGCGCATTCGGCAATGCAAGTATTAATTTAGTCGACTAACGCGGATCGGAAGCTTATTAACGGCATAAGCCGCGTGCACAGCTCAGCCTTCAGCTCTTGGCAATGGATGGTGGCGTTAACATTAGATATCGGCCGATTCATCTTCGGTCTTTCAGAGCACTCGAGTGTTGCATCAAGGAACGGAACATATCACCCAGATATCCGATCGATTCCCATCGCCTTCACCATATCGTAGAAGACTGAGCTTTGGATAGTTATCGTTTTGAATGTTACAAAACAATTCATTGCTTCAGAGGAATCCCTAAACAATGCTTTAAAATGAGAGTTCAGATCATAAATGAGTGTGAATAGATTTCAGAGATGTTCATATCCATGGGCACGTATAACAGTATGGGCGAAGTGCTGTAATGGAAACGGGACACAACGCTGATCGCTGTGGATACTCTGCGTTGGGGAGCCGACATTGACTCAATGGCTGCAGCGCTATGCTTCGTCTTAGACATCTATATGTGCACTGCGACGGATGGAGTCTGGCAAGGCTACTTTACTTTGACTACTTTAAACAGCCGTGATGTCGTCGATTTCATCGTTCCCCCCATCGATGCAGCTGGCAACTCTTCCGTCTATAGCAATCCTGAGCCCTCCGCATCCAAGTAAATACGTACAGGCGCCTCAGCGGGTCTTCCCATCTTGTTGCGGTCTGCTGCGTGATCGCTTTGCGTCTCTTGGTTACCACTCAAGGATTTATCTAGCCCATCTGCAGTCATTTAACCTGGCTTCGTGATCAGCCCACCTTAGTTTTCTTTTGTACATTTCTTCAACGATGTCCTTCACCGCGGATCCAGAACGCAACTCTTCGTTTGTGGTGTGCTGCAGTTTGTTGATACTTTGTTTTCTTCAGCGAGTGTGGTGTTCCACATTTCGCACCCTCAGAGAAGAATAAGGATGGCCGTGGAATTGAAAAGTTCTACCTTTACGGACATTGCCATCTTTGTGTCGTAATAGACATCGTTGAGCTTGGTGAAGGTTAGCCAAGCTGCTCTTTTTCTTCCGCTTAGTTCCTGACCCAAATCATCGCTCATTTGCACAGTCCGTACTAAGCATACACACTGTTCCATGAGTTCGAAATTCTCACTACCGAGTTTCATGGGAAACTCGGGACAGAATGCATTCATCCACTTCGTTTTGCCGTTGTGAATGCTGGGTCCAGTTTTCTTGGCATTGTTGTTGAGCTCGTTCAGTGAATACTGCAACTTTCCTAGGTCATTGGCAACGAGTACCACGTGTCCAAAAAAAGAAGCATCTGAGGTTCTTCGTCGTCTACATTGAAACCATCTGCAGTCTCCACCTTTCTCAAGACTCCTTCGAGAGCTGATGGGAAGGATATCGGGGAGCAAAGTCTTCTTGTTTTGCGCCTTTTCCGACTGACAAGGATACTTCGAAGAAATAGCTACATCTGGCTCGATAGGCTGTATTCCTTATATCCTTTTCCTCGCCATCTCCTCAAACATAGACAGCGCATCTCTGATTTCTTCCACAACAAGCTAACAATTGAAAGCAGCACCAAACTCATGAAGATTTAAGAACGAGAGAGGATCACATGTTAAGTGTTCTTAATTGAAGCAGCATAAAACTCGCATTACTTATATAATGTCTTTTAGCAATGATCACTACCATATCTGAGATTTCAGGTGCTTGCTTCGTCTTTCTAGAAGAGACCGACGATCTTTTGAGAAACGACACCTGTTGCAACTTCGAATCAGTGGTGGGGTTTCGGTAATTCGTCGAGCGATTGCTTTCTTATATTGCCCGCATAGGTCAACAATGTTAGTATATGTCAATCTATGCATCGCGTCTATTTCGACCCTGCAATTTTATGGCAATTGCGCGTCATATAAGAAATTGATCTCATGGAAAAGTTCTTATTTTGTCTGAAGTTATTAATGACTCTATAGAGCATTCAATGTTCTTTAAGATGTGTTGAAACATGTTTTTCGAATTTTGGTTCTTTACGGTATATTCTCACATTTATTGAGACGTTTTCATCACTGAGTGACCAAGACTACAACACTCGCCGAGCGCGCGCGGTCTCTCTCTGTCTCTCTCGTGCGCCTGCGCTTGTGGCTAAGTGCGTCGACCCCTTTTGAACTTTTGCGATGCGTCCGTGAAAGAACTTTAAAAGAAGCGCGCCTTCGCACGAGAGCCCTGCGGTTCGAATGACCGAACTTTGCGCGTTTGTCGTTGTAATGGGAAGCTATGCAAATGATCCTCTAATGTTCGTTGGTTGGTTGTTGCAGCGGGAAGGGGACATGGTTATTCGGATAACGGGGCTTGCCGGTTTAGAATAAAAAGTAGAGAACCGAACTGAACTTAAGCGAAAATGCTCGAGTATTTGTTGGGATGGCTGTTCACATAATGTTCGTCCAAGTTATGCGCATGAAAAGTTGATCGTTTGAAGCATGCCAAATGGTCTCCTTCCCCTATTTTCCAAGGTTTTATAAAAGAGAAAAACAAATAAATATGTAGACTTTTATTAAAATTTATGGCTTTCTATGAAGGAACAAATTTGTAAGCAGACTTTTATAAAATGCTTCAAAGTTTTATGAAGGTAAAACAAATGTATAGATAGGCCTTATTAGGCATTATAGTCTTATAAAAGAAAACAGATAGCTAGGTAGGTTTTCAAAGTTCTCAAAGTCTCTCTGGTAGAAAAACAGACGAAGTTATACGTTGTGTTATTTTTAGTTGTATTTGTTTAAAATCGTTTATCTAGAAAGTTTTTCAAATAGAATAATAAGTAAGCCAGTAAACGTATAGTTAGGATAGGTTATACATGAATGGGTGAATCTAAAGATTAGTAATGGTGAGTCGATTATATGCGTAACATTAGTGGAGACGAAGAGGAATATGGATGCGCCGGGAAAACAGAATTAAGAAAAGAACGAAAGTTTAGGGTAAGAGGAAATATTTCGCGAGCATAAACATAGAAGTAATAGACGACTGTTAGGAGACTAGATGTTAAGAATGCAAAAAGTAAGACGCGAATAGATTCCCTATGAGAATAAAAGGTGACTACGTTTCGGCCTTTATCCATTGACGTGTGCACCTGAGTTATGCGCCGAGCCATTGTCAGAACGATATGTATAACCCTGTTAGTATGAGAAGCTATGTAGACAACTTAATTGAGAGTAGAGAGAAAGAGGGAGAAGTAGAAGAGAAAGAAAATAGAGAAAGGAAGTTCAAGGTCAAAAAAAAGAATATTAGGAAAAAATGCGTAGTAAATACAAAAGTTGCACACAATAGAATTTACCTCATCACCGTAGTTCGATTTCCTGCTTTTTTTTCGGCACAGCTGTTTCAGAGGGTGATCGCAAGCTTCTTTTACCACCGTGCGCCATTTATTAGTTCCACAAGTAGAACTTATAGCCACACTTTATCACTGTTTGGCAAGGGTGCATTTGTTGAGGCATGCCGAGCTTCAGTCTTGTCGATTCTGTAATACATCATTGTCTGTAGCGTGGTATTTCCGAGGTACACATCGCAGTAATAATCATTAATAGATAATGCAGGAAGGGTTTTTTTCTTCCACCTTTGTTTCACTCTTTAGACGCATCAACATCACGGTGAAGGTATTTTGGACTTGAAGTCAAGATTTCCTTTTTCTTGTTTTGGTATGATGTAATGTTAATTAGGCATGTAGAATAAAATTTCAGCCCTTCGAAGTTTCAGTTTGTCACTGTGCCTCGCAAAAATAGCTTCAAATTTGGCGACTTCAAAAAAAAAAAAGCCGAACAGAAACACCACGCTTGGACGATCGAACGTTTAAACCTCAAGTTTCTGCGATGGGGATTCCTTTTTCTGAATAAAAGGTATGTCCCAAGAGCTCGGAATATAGCCCTTACGGTGGGTGCGTTATTCAACATTAGCGTCATATATCCGAAATTCAAACAAGTTTTAGTTTTTGGCACATAATAAGTTGAGTGAAAGCGCTTGGCAGAGTCATTCGTTAACGAGCGCCCCTTCATGACTGCCCGATTCCACTTAAATTATACTTCTTTTTGGAGAAGAAAAAAATAAGCATATCTTCCTATGTGTCCGTCGAACAACCATATCATCGTAATTCATCTTGCGCGAACATGGTTTTCTTTAGGAGAGAGGAAAGGGGAGGTTCTTATTCTCGATGTTCTTTTATGAGGGGGAATGTTTAGCTACTCGGAGGAAACACAGCGCTTCTTTGGACTAGCGGCACCATGTTGCGCTACAGTTCTCTATCCATTTTTGCCCATTTCCGTCTGAATGAATATATTCATTCCTCGAATCACGAATGTTGTTTCTTTCTTAAAGATGAGACGTTGATATCTGTCGCAAGCAAAAGTTTGAAATTGTTACCGGTTGCTTCTTCAATTTTTTTGCTGTTTTTAAATACGCTTTCATTCTTCGTTTTTTTTTTTTTTTTTTTTTGCTTTCGTGCATTTCGCCTACACGAGTATTTGTTGAAATTATCAACATTTTTCTTTAGCTTTGCTTTTTTTCATCATTTTCGAGAAAATCGTTTCTGGTAGACTATAGCCTTTTTTTACATGGCTGCGTTAGTTCTTCTTTCCACCAACTGCCGCAAAGCCAAGATGATCAGAAGAATTTTTCCAAAACATACTACTAACATAATTTCGTAAGCGGTATTCCAAAAAAGCTGCTTTACTGAAACTGCCAATGCGCAAGCGCTTGCTTCGTCACTTTCCGGGGATTTTTAATGGGTACGAGAGACTAATGCTACAGCAAGGGCTTTCACGATTTTTTTTCTTTTTTTTTTTGCTTTCGTGCATTTCGCCTACACGAGTATTTCAAAAAAAATAAATAAAAAGTAAATGAGAATAGAAACTCATGAAAGCGGAGGAGACAGCGATTTTTTTTATTATGTCGTTGACGCCGCGCTACCTTTGCTCTTCAGTAGGTGGTATATATCTGTAGGTGTGCGTGGTCCTCGTTGTTTCCGTTGCTTTTGTGGAGGAATGCGTGCAAGATCAGTGCTTTCGATTGGAAATTACGCTTCACTGATGAAATATCGTCTGTTGAGGAATGAGTCGACATTCGTCACTTCAAAACTGACATCTGCTGAAAAAAGGATGCGACAGCTCCGCCTTCCGCAAGTTTTATCCACGTTTGTTGACACTGTATCTGCCTACTATTTTTTAAAATCTCCTGCTGTCTCATCTAGGCTTGCACCCTAATTCCCAGCATTTTCTGCAGTTACAGGTGGCAAGTTTTTTATCTGTTTATGGGAACATAATTCAAATGATGTAGATTAGAAGGCACTGCATTTCATCGTCACAAGTTTTACAGTGAAACAGCAGGAATGCTGCGCACAGAGAGCAGAAAATTATGATTGCGTGAGTGAAATCAACAATTTCTTGAAGAAGGTTGTTCATGAAATGTTCGGGCGTTCTCATCCGGTTCCGCTGTTTCTTTTTGTTTTTTGTTTTGTTTTTTTTTTTTTTTTTTTTTTTTTTGCTTTTTTTAGGAGAAAGATTCTTCCACAAGAAACTTCACGTTTTGTTTAAGTGGTGATTAATGCAACGAATTTCTCTCCACGTTTAGTAAATGTGGCAAAATTTTAAAGACTGCGGCAGTTGAATCGTTGCCAGGTCATTGGGGATCATGGGTCTCTTGCAGCCCATATCTTCAGGCCCTCAGAAGATGCATTTTCTGTATGCTGACATAGAAGTGAAGATTTAGCGACGGGACTTTATAGGACTTTATGTGTTATCTCTATTGATCTAGGACATTGATTTTGAAAATTGCTTTTTTAGCCTTTTTTTCACTGCTTGACCCCTGAAAAGGATGATCTGACATTCATTTCTCGAGCTGGTAAGTCGAATGGATGAGGTAACGATCCGCAAAAGTGTTAACGAATTAGCTAACCGAAATGAAAACATTCTGTGGTTAAACTAGCCATCTGCTTTAAAACCTTTTACCGTATCTCACGCCTTCGTTTACTGTCAACATTTTTTTTCAAAATGCGATCATTTATGAGGAAAATGTGACATGTGGAGTCTGTTCGGGAAAGCATCAGGTGAGCATGTTATCTGTGGCGAGAATGACCAGTGTGGCATCAGTGCATACTGATTAAAGGACCTGCTGCTGACAGCTACATTGTGATGTTATGCGCTTCCATCAAACACTACATTTAGTATTCTTTTTGTGTCACGGATTTAGCATCCTCTGGTTGTTGCTTTCCGACGATAGTCTCTTAGTAGACGTTGTCGCCTATCAGTGAGATTGGGAAGTATCCGAGTTAGACTGCGGTGCATCTTTCATGTTTTCATGTAACGTTATCAGTAGAGCACTTAACTTTAACCATTTTCTATCTTTTTTTTCTCATCCTTGTGTAATTTCGGTGTGCACACTTTGTGCTTTCTCGATAGTCCTCTTAATGCAGTTTGGAGGATCGGCGTAATGAGTAGTGCTTGTTGTGGTTGAAAACTTTTTTTTTTTTTGAAGAGTTCGGTCTCTTATTTAATAAATGAGATTTGCATATAGCTGCAGCGGAGGCAGTAACAGTTTCTACTATATCGATTACATCCGCTTTGTTGACAAGTTTGCACTCACTACGACCAAATACAAAGAGTATTTCACAATTTGAATGTTTTTCATGTGCATCATGTCAGCGATATTCGAACTACTGCCTGTCATTTACCGTTCGGGGGACTTTCCACTCAGCTATCAAAACGCTGTGCTGATTAGAAATATAGGGCAAAATGAGTGTGGAGAAGGTAGTCAAAAAAATTTCGTAGATGACAGTCTTTATGTTATGTCGATGAAACCTGAAGCAGTTTTTTATCTTTCCACCGCTTCACGACCACCATTTGATTGCAGTATTACAAGAAGGGGGAAAGGGAACGTTAGACAGTTCATTTGTTAATCGTCGAGGCAGCTGGTCGTATCGGTAAGAGCGAATCGTGGAACGTTATGTAAGAAGGAAATTCGCGTGAGTGGTAAACACATTTTGATTTTTAATCGTAATCTTAACGAAGGCAAGTGCCAAACAGGATCACGTCTCGTCGTACGCATTTCGTTGCCGTTCCAAGCAGGTGTTGTTTTATTTCGGCTCTTTGGATTTTTGACGGCCCATGTCGTTTTACTCACCTCTGTTTTTATTTTCGCAATTTGCACTGATTACAGCTAACCTTCAATCATCAGAAGATTACACTACAATAGTTTTAAAAGCCCTGAAAGCCTGTGAGAGGCCTGCTCTTGTATGGGCATTTGCACATGTGCTGTAAGGTGAAAGTAGCACATTTTTCCCATATTTACATCTTTTCCGCTTCCATGCTTCCTTTATTCTCTTGCAGAGAAGAGAAATCTCTCGGCTCGAGGAAATGACGTACAGAAGGAGGGAACACTAAGAGCTCCCCACTGTTTTTGTATTTTGAATTCATTGCAGGAGTGATAATTTCTTGTGCCAGCGTTTGTTCTGCGTAGGTCTTGGTAGCAGTTGGGATGGAGACGAGGCGTTACCTTGGCATATGAAAATAGGCTAATCCACCTCTTCCTTCTCCCACCCCTCCTACAGCAGTTTGACGACCGGTCTCGGCTGAGTTGAAATCAGTCGCTTGACCGGAGTCGGAATAGGGTTTAACCTACATTCATTTCTCGGTGTTCTTACCTTAATTTGTTGGATGGAATGGATGGATTCTTCGCTACTAGTATCATTTTTGCAAACCTTGCATAGCGTATTCGACGGCTGCTTTCATTCGACGTTTTCACTGAGATTTTGTTGTCGAGAATGTGTGAAAGTGGTTTAACCCTCTAAGAGGTATTGCCACAATCGCATACGTCGATGAGCTCCATATTTTGTTGCTTTAAAAAAATGTCCTTGTCGCATGTGTCCTCCTCATGGCGGTTACTGATGACGTTCCGACAGTGATTTGGGAAGTGGATAGTTATAAACTGAACATTTCGACGAAAGGATTACTCTCCAGTTGGTGAATATTAGAGTTTTTTTGTCGGTTATGTTTGCAGAAGAGTTGCAGTCGGAGAAGACTGATGACGTGAAATTCGTAGTAACCACGTTGTTTCATCATTCATTATAGCGTATCGATGAATTGCGCCATAGTTTATCGCTGCATATTTTAGTTGTTTCATTTTATTTTTATTTTTCTTTATTTTTTTATTTTTTTGAAGAAACAGCTGTGATGGCCAAAATGGTTATTTCTGAGTGGTCATCGTTGTGATATTTTCTGTCTTCACTTCTTAAACATGCAAACTGCCACTCAGTTATGCACTAGCGGACTTGCCCATCGGAAAAGAGACCTCTCTAGGATATGCTTTTCCATTTGTAGCGGTCATGAAGCGCCACTATTGTGTCCAATGTTTTCGCTGTTAATGCATGCGTTCTCGTGCTAATGAATGATGATGTCTCTATACCGCCGGCTGTTTGTATTGCTGTACTTGTTGTCGTAAAAATTAAACTACTCCATACCATTCTATTCCTAATGCACCTCCGTGTAAACTATACTATGCTATTCTGTCGTTGAAGGTCAGAGAAATACGTCATACTTCACTTTTCTCCGCCATCTCCCCATTTCCACCAAATATGTTGTCATATGCGGCGAATCTGTCCTATATATTGCAGATTGGTTACCTGGAAAGTATTCGCTAAAGAAATTGTTGCTGCTCGGATTACTGTGCTATCCTAGCAATTAAAGAAACGATTAGTCGACACATAGTGATCGCAGAAAACGTTTAAATAGTTTGCAGCATTTAAGGCTTGGAACGGTGTGGATGCATTTTTAAGGTAGCACCCACGACGGTTCTTTATCATCATGCTTAATACTGTCATTATGTATTTGAGCATGAAAGCATCGTAGTTAGCATCGGTCAGATGTTATTCATCAGTCGCCTCTTGCTGTCATGTGATAATGCGGCTGCGTGACATATAGCATTCACTTGTTGCCATGAGTAGATAAGCATTGAATGTGGACATTTAGGTGACGTTATTTTGTTCAACGTGCTAGTGCTGAGACAAGCAAATTCGGAACAATGAATGTAACTCCTTTAGGAACGTCACCATGGAACAATAATGCCACTAGCAAGAAAAGGAAACACATGGTCCTTACTTCTTCACCTATTGATATAACAAATAACAAAAATAACAAGGTGAAGAAGTAAGGACCATGAACTGGCGACTGGAAAGCTTTAAAAATCGGCCAGAGAAAGTCAGTTTAGATGCATTAGTAC
This sequence comes from Ascaris suum, assembly GCA_013433145.1. Lineage (NCBI taxonomy): Eukaryota > Metazoa > Nematoda > Chromadorea > Rhabditida > Ascarididae > Ascaris > Ascaris suum. The sequence goes on from CM024187.1 coordinate 5,000,138, forward strand.
CACAGGACTTAAAGTACAAACGGACTCTTTCGAATACAAGCCCTCCTTACCAAATCAAAATTTCCTGGAACACTTTGAAACTACTGTGTTCTTCGAAGCCGCTTGAGTTGTAACTCCTTCCGGGCATACGTCCTATGCAATTAGGCTAACACTGTGAATCCCGGAGTCTGCTTGCGAGGTTTCACAGTAACAGTTCAGTCTCTTGGATTCGGTACGGTTCCGAACAAAGCCGACATCGAAAACATGTTACTATGATCGTGAAGAACGTAACAAATAATTAAACAAATGAAAAGAACGAAAAGGAATAGGTGAAGAAGTAAGGACCGTGTGTTTTTTTCTGAAAGAAATTGTAGAACATAGCTGAAAGAATCAGTCAAAAAGGCGAATTCAAATCAGGTCCACAAAAACTTCTGGTCCTAGCAGTTTTAGCCGTGTTCAATTCCCCCGCCCTTCTCCATACATTCTGTCTTCCGAAAATACATGCCCAACTGCAGCTGTCGGGGCGAGGGTGCATAATGTCTGTAGTTACTGGTCGTCATAAATTGGATAATCCTAAACGTCAGATCAGCGCTTGCATAAAATAAAAGTAGTGTTCACTTTGCAAGCTGAAATAACAAGATGACAAAAATTCACTTCCTGTAGTTTAACACAGTGCAGTAATTCACGAAACGCGACTGTCTGATCGATTTGCGATATGAACTTTCGTCATGAACTTCAACAGAGCAGTTACAGCCTCATACGTCTGCGACTGGTCTTTCTCTTGCGGGACGTACGGAATTTTCAGCATTCCTGGGAAATTTATAATGAAATCTTAGTTCTTATAAACATCTTCGATAAATTTCAATGCCAAAAAATGGCTTGAAAATCCGTCCACTTTGAGCAACTCACACTCGACCTTACAGGCTGCGACCAGGTTCGAATCACTGTCAATTACTAGTCGAATAGTTGTCTTCTTCCAAGCTTTTTTCCTTAAAAATGTACTTTTACGCCGTTTTCATGGCTGTTGTTGTATTTGGTCTTATCAGAGCTGTGAAGCCGATTAACATTTTAATCGAGGTTGAATCTCACCAACGTAATGAAGGGGGATAGCGACATAGATTTCCATCATATTCTCTATCGGCCGTAGTTCCACTGAGCTCGCGGTACCATCCGAAGCTCACGGCCCAGTATTCCTATCCTGAGTGTCATTTTCATTTCATTTTATTTGGTTGCTTTTCAACAACTACCAGCACAGTTTTGTGCAAGTGATGAAAGCTGATGGAAAGGATTCAGGATGGTGTAGAACTCAATGAAGCCATCTGAAAAGAACAGCAATAGTGATATGTTGGAGTTGCTGACGAAATGTTGCACCGCATCCGCCTTTCCCTTTTCGAGTTCGGTTTGCGTGTCTTGTTTCAACACTCTAATAAGCGGGAAGTTTCATTGGCTGTACTTCCATCACCCTTTTTTCCTCTGCGATGTTGATGTCTTCATTTCTTTCATTACCCTTGACAGTTATAACCATAGTGCATCTGCAGGTTCTTCAATGCGTTCTTCGTATTAAGTGAACCTTCGAGTTTTCTGCTGTCGTACCGTTGACATGAATACCCGTCGGATCATACTCAATTAGTTTTCAAATAGAGTGAGTCGTGCGATGGGCCATCTTCCATAACCTGCCCTTTCTGTCTCTCCAAGCATTTCCCGACACTCATTTTTCCCTTCGGGCTGATCACTGTCAAACTCATCCTCTCTCGTGCCATCATCGTCGACATTTTGCTATCGCTTAGGTCTGCATACAACGTTTTTGCTGTCTAAAGCACTAACTGCCATTGAAAATGTATTTTCAAAATGGCAGAACAACAAAGAAGAAGAGCCGGCGAACAAGAGCACTGTGCATTCTTTGCACATCATATATGGATACATGCATTCATGAGCTTTTGAAGTAGTGTTATTGCTGTGATGCGATGGGCGCCACGTACTAATGGAGTACAATAAATGCACATAATTCTCTACTAATCTGTGCCAATTCGCCTTGCAATCCCACACTCCCAACCACCCATCTACCCAGCATCTTACCCACTGCCCTATCCAGCATAACATAGTGGTGTTGATGAGCAGTAGTTCGTTTTTGCATGCTAGTACTTTGGAACTTGCTATCGTCTATATATTCGTATCTCGTCAATTTCGATCACCTCTGCAGACCCTAATTTTTTGCGGATTCTAATCTGCATTCTTTAAAATGCGGGTCCGGCTGCCATCTTACTGGTGGTTTAAAGAACTCGGTGACTGATGTGTCGAATTACGCAACATCGTCGAATGTAGCAAATAAAAGGGATGCATACGTATGCGAACTCAGCGCTAACATTTATATAGATGATCCGTGTTCATCTCAGATGTTGCGCATCTCCTCTTTCAAACTCAGCCGGCTCTATTTCAACGCATATGTTTTCCTTCGCGTCCCTTCAACCACAAATGGTTGGCGCTAGCGTTGGCATTCGGACCAGTACTAATCGACAGACAGCGAACGAGCATATGAACATCGCGTCACGTCAGCGTCTCTCTTTGATCATATGTCGATTGCGTCATACAGTTGCTTTGCTTCTCGTGTCCCCATCCATCATTTCATTGGATTTTTTTTATCCACTGCGACTCTCCTTAAAAAATACACGCAGTGCTGCCATTCGTGCATTCTGATTTGGTCAGCTGCTGGAATTTCATTCAACTGTTGTTTAGTCTCTTTCGAGCGGATAGAATAGCTTTTAATATTTTGACTCTTCTTGGGGATTTCAGTGAGCGTATCAAGCCGTCAAACGTGGGTTCTCCGCAGTCGCAGTCGAGTGCTGATTTTATATCGATTCGTCAAAACATGACCGATCATTTCACCCATTTTGGTACAGCTGCCATCCATGTGGGACAAGAACCCGAACAATGGGATATGAATCAGGTTAGTGTCTTATTTCTTGTTTTTCTTGTTCAATTCCGAACTGTCGTCGTTTCTTTTTTCGTTGTAACCAGCGCGCAGTTTTGCGTTGCACCTTCTTGATTGGTACGCTAATCTTCTTTTTCTCACTGCTTGTCAGTTTGAGAGGTGGAGCGCCCACTTCTAATTAGCGCGTATTTTTGGGGTGATGCATGCGAAAAAAAGCTAAGATGTTCAGCTGGTAAGTCTAAGAAACGAATACCATTATCTGGCTTTTTTTATTTATCGCTTTCAGGTTGTCCCACCGATTTCTTTGTCCACCACTTATAAACAAGACCGTCCTGGCGAGCCGAAGGCCCACGACTATTCACGTGCTGGTAATCCAACGCGTGACGTACTCCAGAAGAATATTGCAGCCCTTGAAGATGCAGAATATTGTGAGTACTGTTTCCTCAAGCCTTTCTCAGCAGCTTTCTGTGTCTTTTAGAAAATCGCCTTCAATTTGTAGTGATGTTATTCCGACCATGCAATATTGGAAAGATTCACTAAGTTGGTAAGGGAGGGGGAGGAAGGTTGACGCGGATGACGTGTGGGAGGATAAGAGGGCGAGAACAACATAGAAAGTGGTACAAATGCTTGTTTTGCAATTGCTTTTGAATAAAATTCAATTCACAGAGGAAGTTGCATTTCGCTTTGACTTTTCTTTTGTGACGTCTTCTCGAATGATAGCTAAGTGAAGTTTACTTTGACAGTACAGTAAGCCAGAAGCTATTATCTCTCCGCAACTTCGTGTCTTTCTTTCTGCAAAACGGTTTTTGCTTAGAAATTTACAATGAACTCTCTACGGCCTCTCGTTTGTTCTTATTTCCGCAACTTTACTTTATACAGTGGCCAAGATGCAACCTGAGTATCACCAAAGACAGAATCGCAGAATATAGTAGATGCATTCTACACTGTTTAATGCAGGCACTAAGTAAATATGCCAGCTTTTATATTGAACGATCAGTTTAGGAGGAGACTGCAAACGCTTAAGTTTGCTCGAGGATTGTATGCATTTTGCGAAATGAGTCGAATTCGATAAACGATTCATTTGCAAAACTCTATAGAAAAGGGTAATTTTGTAGGAGTACTGGTGCATTATTAAGCGTGCTTTTATTATATGAAAGTGATTTGTAATAGTGCTTGGTGTGATGGGCGAAAATTTAAGGGCGCATATCATTCTTTGTCACGGTTTTGTGTTTTGTAATAACACAGGAAGGAGGATGTTTGCTTAGTGTTTTGAAGTCGACGTCTTATTTAGTCATTCAGTTTTCCTTTGCTTTTTATTTGAGTTGATGTCCAGCGGAAATGGTATGCAGTAGGTGATTGCTGTTTTTCTTTAATTAAATCGTCATGCCTAATGCGGGCATTCTGAGCCTTGGAGGGATTAGTGTTTATGTCTGATGTTGAGTAAACGGTAATGGGGAAGGGATTTTTTGGGTGTCCATCGAAACACACTGTCTGGCGTCTTCATGTATTGTTTTTTAGGCTACCTCGTTCTTCGTTCATTCGCTTTTTTATTTGCCATGGTGTTACAGGCCGAGTTTTTGCATCGGGACTGGCAGCGTCAATGGCGATAGCGAATATGTTGAAAGTTGGTGATCATGTTCTCTGCTCAGATGACGTCTATGGAGGTGACGTTATTTGTTGTTGTTATTGCCTAGTGCTGATTTAAAAACCATTCTTCTTTAAGGCACAATCACGTGATGGAAAGAGTGACGGAGATATATTGGGGAGAGAGAACACAGGATTTATTGAGGGTGTTTGAGAGGGAATTCGCCTGTTGTTTTTCGTTTCCAACTTCATGTTAGCAATTTGAGAGGGAATTGCCCTTTTCATTGAAAACTTGCCTGAAAAAGTGCAGTTAAAATTTGGCGCTCCCAGTCTCATAGAAGAGTTCCTAATCTCCTCTCACGATATTTTGGAACTGCCACAGAGGCTGTGTGGGGCTATTTTTGGGGTGAGAAAACATCCACCGCATTTCAGTTTTCCTTCTGTATTTGTTTAGAATCAATCGATTTAGGTGTTGAAGTTTGAACGTAGGTCGTTGCTCGTAATGATCTATGTCTAGCTGTACGCGCATTCAAACAGCAGAAGTGATTGAGCGTTTGAAAACGCATTGATGAGACAGTACAATATTTAAGTGAGTTTAGTACTGTTGTGTTAGGGTTGTCGGTGTGTGGTTAGTGTCAGCAGCAAGGCGCCTGTTGTAGCATCAGTTTTTTATGCTCATTGCAACTCTTTATGTAGAACATTTGTGACTGTATGCAAAACGCTGAGCCATTATTGCCTTCTGCCGTAGCGTCTGGTTTTTGTGATTTAAGCTGAACACTTTTTTGTTAGCTGTTGTGCTTGAATCGTCAAAAGTGAAAGTCATTCTGCGTTTAGCCTCTTGATTATTAAAGTTGACAAGGAAATCAGTGCATAAATCACGAATGGTTGCATCCGACAGATGCTGCGTCATTTGTTTTTGGCTGTGCCTGAAAAGTGTTCGCTTTACACAGATGATAGATTATGGGAACGTCTGCACTCGAATGGTCCAAGTGAAAACGACTGTGTCTGACGTGGTGAGGATCGCTTAGCGTAACCTCGTGTGATTGATCATATTGTTTTTGAATTCTTGTGAAGCATACCTCGGAAGTGCTGGTTACAGGAACTCAGCGATTCTTCCGCCGGGTCTCAGTGCCACAACACGGAGTAGTGGCTTCGTTCGTCGATCTGACTAATTTGGAAGCATTTGAAGCTGCATTGCAAAAAGAACGAGAGTCAGTAACTTATCTGAGAAGTGTTTTTTACACGCTCTTAAGTATGCCTCGGCTGCCATCGATTCACATTTAAATAACAGCTTTTTGTGATTTTCCAGTATATGGCGTTTGGCAGAGGTGTAAATTCTGCTTATTTTCGATGTATTGGTACGTTTTAAGTTTATCCTTATAACCTTTCACTTCCAAGTAAGGAGATTAAAGTGGACGACAAAGCTATGCAGTCGAAAAACTGTTTTGCTCTTTCGAAATGAAAAGCGAGTGAAACTCTTGGAATTTAACTAAGAACGCGTTTTAGCCCTACACAGTGAGTCACTTTTTTCATGTTCTTGATGTTATGAGCTTTCATATCGAATGTTTGAAGATGGTGTGGTTCGAGTCCCCGTCAAATCCACTGCTGAAGGTGGTCGATGTGGCGGCTGTGGTTGCTGCAGCGAAAAAGTTTAATAGTGAGATTATCGTTGTGGTCGACAATACATTTATGTCACCTTATTTTCAGGTATGCAACTTAAGCGTCAATAGCAGTGTGGTAGTAGTTGGGCTGCAGTGTTTCTTCTTGAAGCTTGTTATTACTTTCTCAGTGTCGACTTTTTGGCATTCCTTAAGAATTGCGCTGTTCAGGTTTCTGTTATATTATAAGTACTTTGATATTGTAGGCGTTAATATTGTAATGCTCTAGGCATCTGAATGATTTTGCCAGTCTTATGGTACTGTGAGCATCCATGTGCAAGGTTTTAATGGAGTTTTGATAGATTTGTGATCGTCAAGCTCGTAATGCGAAGACTAGCCGCATTAATCAAATCGATTTAAATATGGCGAAAAGTTTACGCTGTTCATTTTCTCATTTACCGTGCATAGAGTTTCCCTTTTGTCCATGAATTGTTTGTTTCAAAGGGGAATGCTATTTACAGCGCCCTCTTTCACTTGGTGCTGATGTAGTGTTGCACTCGATTACGAAGTACATCAACGGTCATTCGGATGTGGTTATGGGTGCAGCTATAACGAACAGCAAAGCAATCGATGAACATCTCTTGTTTATGCAGCTTGGTGCGTCATCTTTTCAGCCTTATGAGTTTGACCTCCATTTGCATTCTTATACCTTGGACATCAGCCACCTAGCTATTAGTCCCATATTAGAGTGGAAGGGGAGAAGATGAGGGAAAATTGAAATAATTGACTAACTGATTGCACTTCAGTTTTTCAAAACAAATTCATTGAGGCTGTTATCATTTAAAAGCATGCGAAGAAATTTCCACTTGTACTAACGAAATAACTCAACGCAAATTTTTAAGAACGGTTTAACTATAATATCCTCAAGTGTTCCGTGTCTGAGAGTACCAATGAGGACAGACAGCAAAACCATTTCCCCTCCTATCTCATGTTGAGTTTTTGTTGCTATAAGGTGGCTCTTCACATAATACAAGGGGGTTTATTTTAGTAGCATCAGTGGTGTTTGTATTTCAGCAGTGGGAGCAATTCCATCAGCGTTCGATTGCTTCCTGGTCAACCGTGGCATCAAGACAATGCATCTGCGAATGAGGGCGCACATGGAGAATGCGACGCAGGTCGCTCGTTTCCTTGAAAGCAATCCGCGAGTTGAAACTGTTAGTTCTCACTGTTCAAACTTTTGCGCATTATTGTCTATTTCTTGTTTCTTATGTAACCAAGTACATGCTGTGTAACATCCCTTGCTGTCGATTTTCAACTCTCCTTTCACTGTACTGTTTTTCTTGAGTTCATCTTTGAAAACACGGGGAACGAACACTGTATAATAAAATGTTGCTGTCAGCGTTGCATATTAATGATATCGATATGCATGTGGGTGCTTCTTGGTCAGCTTATTTGCGAAAGGAGAGGAGTATGTAGGACACCATTATCACGACTAGAAGTTGCTCTGTCGCGGCACATCATGCAAGTCACTTCATGTTAATGAATGCAGTGGGCTGTCTTCTCATGTATCGTTTGTTTGGAATAGTGGATTCCTCGAACCAACAAATCCCCTTAGTTGGTACTGCTCGACTAAAGTCGCGGGTTATCATAGAGTCGCACAGCCGAACTTGGGTCTTAGGAACAGGCGTATTGGTGGTCATCCCACTAACCTACAGTACGGGAGCGGCTCTTCACGTTAGTCTTGATAGTAGCTGCACAAAACACTGAATGCCTGAACATGGGAGGTGTGTGATCTTATAGAAATGAGAGATTGGCTGTATTTTAAGGTTTTATATCGGGAGCTGGAGTCGCATCCGCAACACAAGATACACAAGAAACAGGCGAAGGGGATGAGCGGTATGGTTTCGTTCTATCTGAAAGGAGGATTGGAGGAATCGCGCGAATTCCTTTCCAATCTCAAGGTGAGGCTTCCGCGAAATTATGGTGGGGAGAGCAATATAGGAGGGACGTTATCAAATTTAGAGGAGATGCGGTAGTAGTGAAGAATTCTGGTATTGGCGACGAGGGGAACCGTCTTTATTAATACTGACTGGGTTGTCTGTGTTCTCGCACACTGATTTTGATGTAAGTTGTTTGATACCGCTGTCTTCAGAGTAACCGCAATATTGCTGCAGTGACACGTTCTCATATTATGCAGGATTATATATCATAAAGACGTTGTTTACCGTTTTGCTTATTCTCTTTTATTTGTACGTATTTCCGGTTATAATGGGCAGCTCGAATGTTCGGCGTTTAGTCCTGCCATCTGTTTGCAACTTTTGCGAGGTTGTTTTAAAAGTCTTGTTGTTGGTATGAAGTAGTTTGAGGGACTTATTGATGCGTACAGCATATTTTCAGTGTGATACTTGTTATTACGAGAGCACCCACATTTCTTGGATTTTGATCGAAATTCACTTTAACTGGAGACGAGTAGAGAGGGAATCAACACTAGATGATGGAACGCGTATATTCAGCAGTAGTAAATCTGATGGTTACAGATTTTCACATTGGCCGAATCACTGGGCGGTTATGAGAGCCTCGCCGAATTACCAGCAGTAATGACGCACGCATCGGTGCCACTAGAAGATCGTATTATAAAGCTGGGCATTACTGACAGCTTGATCAGGCTGTCGGTAGGAATCGAAGATGTTGACGATCTGATCCAGGACCTGGACCAGGCACTTAAAAAAGCGGTGTGTGAGCTGCTTTTTTATGTTTGCTTTAATTAAAAGTTTCGTAAAATTGCAGAAAATTCTCATTAGCGTGCCAAAACCATCAGAAATGCAGACGTTTCCGAGATTCCTTTCTGTTGCCTTGTTGTTCAGGGATGAGAGACATGAATGGGGTAACTGGCTGTTCAGGAACTTCCTAATCGCTCGAGCAATATGAAAAATTGTAGTAATATAAGAATCAGCTGGGGAGGGAGTATGAGCAAAAGGTGGCCAGTGCTTTGCGTAGTGCTAGTGCTGAAGAAAACCCTTTGTTTGAGGTCTCCTTTGGAACAGATATGACCAGGCCAACGCCTTTTTAGAGGGAAATCTTCCTTAGGAATATTTTTTCCTTATTAACCAGCTCCTCTTTCGGCTCTTTAAGTTTCCACTCCTATATTATTTCCACCAAAAGTTTCAACGGTTTTTTTTTTTTATCAACAGCTCCACTGCTGATGCAGTGACTGACAGAGTTTATATCTCCGCGAAATCGTTAGGCCGAGGGTATGAGTTCTTTATACGCCCCCAATTTTTTCTGCAGTACAACTGCAGTATTTGAGTGGCGCAGTTATCAGAGCATTTCACTGCGCGAGGATTCTTTAATTTCTGGCCTAGTGGAGCTTCCATAAAACTTCGTTTCTGTTTACTTTATCCTCGGACTACCTTCCCTCTCTCTAACTTAGTCTTCGACGTTTTGCTAATGGTGCTGTCCCATCCTGTGGACAGTGCTTGCTCCAGTAAATTCCTCTTATTGGGTCATATGAGTGCCCTTAAAGGAATTCTTTTAAGTCGAAGGACTTCAAAATGGCAGTTTGGTCATTTTGCTGAAGTCGAGGAAATTGAGTGTTCGAGAGATTAGGCCACTATTCGTTCTTGTGTTTAGGATATCCGACAGATAAAGGGAGGAGGATGCGAAATCAAGGGGACAGACAAAAACTGGAGGAGCTCTTATAGAGCATTTTCAGATTCCCAAACTGCCGAAAGAATTAATGTGATGGAGGATTCGCTGTTACTTGGCATCGACTTGGATATAAGCAGCTGACTCGACTGATGTTCTGCGATTGTTGAAGCGCTGATTGTGATATCAATTTATTTAAGTATCCTTCGGTGTGGAGTTCCAGTGCTTGGAACAGCCAGTTTGTAGGGTTTATCTTTTTTATCGTGGGGTTCTTTGCTTTATTTTATGTATTTATTGGGCCTGTACTAATGTACACAGATTTCGGCACTGAGTTAAAATGATGTGGATATTTGAGTGAAACAGTATAGGCGTTTGAAGAAAGAGTGCAGAACATGACGATGAAGTGGTTAGCTGTTCAAATTTTTGCAATCTTTTCTGCTTCTGTTCAGATGGATGAACGACGGATTGTGAGAGGTTTTTTTTTGGAGATAAATTTTTTGATGGACATGTTTTCTGTAGTTGATCTGCTTGAAAGCTATCGTCATTTTGCGTACTCTGAGCGGAGCGTTCTGTAGGTGTTGAAAGTATGAAAGATATGGGTATTGTTGAAACGAGTCACCGCTACAAGTGCTGCTCTCTCAAAACAGCCACACGTTGATGGAGGGTTACAGGCTGATGAACTCATAAATACAGTTTTGCTCCTTAACTGATGCATGGCATCTGCCAGAGAGTTTTGAGCGGATATTTACAGGAGAATGCGTTAAGATTCATGGTTTATTTGCAAGCACTGCCCATGCCTCGATTTGGAATCGATGAGTGGGGCTGTTGATATCGTTGCTGCGGGCAGATTTTACGACTTCTTTTAGCTTTTTATGTTTCAGCTATGATGAAACTTCTCTGACACACTTTCTATAGGGGCAAATACTCTATCTTGTGCATGTTTTATGTCTATCATTGATGCACGCTATTGAGCATGTGATATATGGAGGATATATGAAGCACGTGATATATTCCTCACGCTATTTGGTGTGATTTTCAGAGTACTGGGGAGCAGTTGTAACACACGGTGCTGTTTTTGTCAAATATGCGACAAATACGCCCTTAGGAGAGGTTTAATGAAGTGTCATACTGAAAAGTGGCTATTTACGACGGTCGCGGCACTCTGCTTTTTAAGTATAGAATTAAGCATAAACTTCAAACCGGAGACGCAATTGTCGTGACGCAACGAACGGGTTATTCGTAGAACACACTTTTACTACATACATCGATCCCTACAGACCGTCGCTGTTCTTCTCTAAAGTGCGCCTTATGACATAGAAGGCGATTTTCGTTTAAAAAAAAAAAATTTTCGTTCACTTACGACTAGAGATCTACATGTGGATTTGATCTTAGTTTTATGTTATCCTGACCATATATTTTTCATGTTTCGGTTGTTCTGTGGTACTGAATTTGTACGATTCAGTGGGTGGAAATGGTTTAGCGTCGTTTTATTAGTAAACGTTTGAGTTCAAAGTTGTCATCGCTTAATGCGAAGGTAAGGAGATGGTGACGTCACTGGACGATTAAATATTTCGGCGTGCGTCGACACCAGTTTTGCTTCAAGTAGGAGAGGTATTGATAGTGTTCGAAGTTCGCCACCATCCTCCCCGCGATCCTGCATAAAGATAACTCAGTTGGGAAACAGCAATAATGTGGGGCTCGAACGGACAGCCGCAATTAAAAAATAAAGGAGTGGCGCGTTGACAATATTGACAGGTAGCAAACTTAGGCTGCTACAACGCGAAACTGGAGACTATGCAGAGCGTTGTTTGGAATGTAACATCTTGTGACGGGCTGAAACTGATGCGCACGTCGACTACGGGGAGGGGCAAACTGAGGTATTTCTGACAGCGAAGCTGTCGGAAAAGCCGAATGTAATTTACGACGAAGAAACGAGTCAGGATTGAGCTTTGATGTTCTAATAGTTTCAGGCTAAGGATTTTTATAATGGTGATGTAATTAGACTGACATGGACCAAGGTAGACCTTGCAAGAAGCAACGCTGGTGAAGCTTTATGGACATTCTCTAACAAATCGTATCAAAAACTTGATTAAAAGGTCATGGAGGGATAAAGTGTTTCAAAATGAATCGTCAATGAGTAATAAAAGCTCGTTGATAATCCCCAATAGATCGGATAGTACAGCTTGCAATTCTCGGCGAATCCTCGACGACTGGAGAACTGCAATCTCTAACACCACCGAGGTCACGACGTCTTTAGGAGAAAGAATGTCACTTCCTAGCTTAAGGAAACATTCATGCAGCAGTCGCAGTTTCGACCACTCGATTAATTCACTGGAATCTTTTCACAGAGCGTGGACATTGGGCGAGCCATGCGTGTGGTCGCCTAAATTCTGAAGTCTGCAAACAAGCCTAGTACCACTAATAATATTGTCGAGGAAGTCGTTAGTATCTGCGAGGAACAAACTACGACGCAAAACACTCTTGTAGCAAGGCGCTACGAATTAGGTAGAGGGAGAAACTATCTTCGTTTCTCAATTGGAAGCTTCGTACACAAAAATTGCCGGACCCACTTCAGCAAAAAGCCGCCCACGCCTTATTTTCCATCTTCAAGAGTAGCTTTCCATGATGCCCACATCAAAGACCTTTTCATAACAAATATACGCAATTCTAATTTGAATTCTCACATTTGGCGCAGACATTCAGTAGCTCAAGCAAACAAAAAAATTCCCGATATTGACATGATGCCGCATCTCTGGATGAGTCTGTCTAACCGGGCGATGCTTTTTACTGATATGGCGGGTTGTTTTTTCAGCAAAGGTGAGTCGAATGTACACGCGTAAGAAGACCGGAGTGGCAAACGTAAGAAAATTATATGAGGTGAACGTGCAGCTGCTTCTGCTGCGCGCTCGAGAAGCATTGGCGGTATGCCGTAGGCTGTGCATATCTTCAGGACCAAACCAAAACTAGTATCAACAAACTCATGAGCATGTTGCGATGTAGAGGAAGTTCGAATACGAATAACACACACTTATCCGCCGTGAAAGTAATTAAGGAGAAGTCCGCAAGCGTGTTGCACTTTAGCTTGATATCAGTAACGCGGAAATCGACGTCTTGATTCTTAGAACGCTTACCGTTTGACTTGCCGTTGACGCCTCTGCAAAATGTTTTCGTGTTTCTGCCACACACAGAAGTTTTTCACGATTAATGTTGTGCAATTCGGTAATGTCCGAGACAGTAATTAAATGCTGCTGGTCCAGCCGGCTTATACCAGTCAGGCCATAGGAAGTATTTTTCAGCTGTAAGCTGAAAACATGGTTGCAGCCCCATAGTCTGAGTGGCTTTTTTTTATGCACACATCTCAGGGAAATATGCATGAAGTATAGAAAGCTGCTGTACAATCGTCGATGTTGGGTGAATATGTCAGGGATTCACCTTAGCTGCGCTGAGCTAACATTTTGTTCGCTTCTCAGGTACATCTCCTTCATTCATTCGTTTAAGCTACACAAAAGAAGTATAAATTTCAAAATTCTTAATATGCTGACGAGATCACTAATCGAGTTTTCCGCTGTGAACACATTGCAGTCGAATCATAAATCGTTTCCAACAATAACGTCAAGAGTTTCATCTCCACTATTAAATGCTCAGCCGAAATTAAGAAGGGTTGTACTTTACTGGAAAATTCGAGCGAATGAATTTTTGCAAACTGGCCATTTGTGACCGGAAAACTGAATTTAGTTCACCGACTGCAACAGCTGCATCATCCACCATACACTGGTCAGAAATCACATCGAGAAACTCTTCAGAACCAGCCATAATGTACCAAGTGCTCGCTAAATAATGTCAAACGAAAGATTTCAGCGCCCAGGATATCAGGGTAGCGCAGTTTGCACGTGAAGCATCTGAGCTTAGCAGCAATTTCAACAGCATTAAACATGCATTTACGAGTATGGGTACTTCAACTCCTTTATTCTTCTTATGAGTTTTCACAGTTACAGAAAAGTATCTGACAATTTCGGTTCACAGGAAGGAGTGAATGAGATGACAACCACATCTGCGAAATAAAAACGATATCTGATGATATACTGTCAGATTCCACAATGAATTTTCGTAGCAGCCTATATGCATTTTTGGCTCGGTGCATATACTCATAAAATATCATTAATAAAGCCTCGTCGTCAAATCAACTTTTTTCGAAAAAGTAAACTCATGTTAGCAAGGCTCTCTTCGTCAATAAACCTCCTCTTCCCCTCCCTCTTCTCTTTTGTGTCACAAAAGTCGTGAAAAAATAACTAATTTTCGATTGAGTAAAATGTTACGTTTTTTGCTGTGCGTTGCCAAATTTTTTAATACAAAATTAACCTCACTTTGGCCATCTCCTGTTTAGCCGAAAATATAGGAAAATTAATAGCATTGTCGTTTTCTTCTCCTTCTTGAGGTAAGTGTAAAACGTATTCAATAACTTATTATAACTTGGCATCGTCCACTGCTACTAAATGTGTTTAATAATACATATGACATACAGCGACAAATAATCAAAGCTATTCAACAAGATATCATAATTCTTTCGCGGAGTTTTCTATAATGAATTCTGATGACGAAAGTTCGCCGTTCCTGCGCAGCGCTCACCGATTACGTGATTGTTCTCATATTTTCTGCACCAGGTGCAAGTGGCTATGAAGTTCGAAAGATATGTGACGGAAGCGACGTTGGTATGTTGCCATCTATTGTATCACGGTTCCTCTATTGTAGAAGTGGTTATTTTCGAAAAAAACTAGTGTGATTGTAAGTCGTAGAACGGCATTTAAAGATACTTGAATGCACAAGAGTCAAAACTGTCAAGGCGCTGATCTCGAAATTGTTACACCCTGTCGTCCGTCATGAAGCCGAACAGGAGTGTTCGAACGAATGCCGAAGCAGGAATAAATGCGAATGAAACGCAAACGAATCGTTCTAAAACATCGAAATAACAAATTCGAGTCGACAACTGTTTAATTACACAAGAACAGTCTTTATCATGCCTAGAATAGAACACAATGAAGGGACTGCTAAAAGGCTTTGAAGACTCTTTGTAAGTTTGCGCCTTTTTGGTTGGTGTATGAGTGGAATTGCTTCCTGCAGAGAAAGGTCCATTCGAAAATGTGTTCTGACACAGGAATGGAAATGACATTCAAATCAGTGGAAATTGGTTCGTGCAATTAGGAGATAAAGCATTTAAGTTTAAGCGTATGCATGTTTCGACAATTGCAACCGTAAACATGTGAGCCATGGAAATGTCATCATGGATCTGATATGCATGTTGAACTGGTTGGACATTAACGTTGAAAGTGTTGGAGTCGGACATCTTTTGTCTGCTTCACAGCGGTGTTGACTTACCTGTTCATCGTAAGGTAGAGCAGAGGATTGAGGCCACCGCTTAGGATCCAAAATGTATTAATACTGGCATAAGTCCATTTCGTATCTGGCAAGAATAAATAATAATAGTGCCATGCAAAAATGAGGAGCGCACAGTATAGGAAAAGGATGATGCTCTGTACCAAAAGCCATAGCTCGTGCTTACGTTGCGATTTGTTCGCGTGCACTCTTTTCCTCTGAAAATGTAAGAAGTGCGCCTGTAATCCGTTGGTTTAATTTAAACGACAGCGATGGAGCAGCTAAAATTTAACTTTAATTAAAACGATGAAACTGGCTCGAAAATTTTGTTTAGAAGACGAACTCGACTTTGAGACCCTCGAGCTTACAAGGTTTTTAAGCCTCCATTGGGGCCATCGAACAAGTGGATGTCATCGTTCAGGCCACTCGGCCAGGAGATGTCATAGTTTAAGTTCTGGGCACCAAACTGTGAAGGCTTTCATTTGAATTTCTTCTAAATATTTTCGCGATCTTTATAGGAAAGGGGCCATATGGGCTGAAAGTATTAGTTTCGGGCTTTCCAAATGTGGTAAACCTAATGCCTCACGCCTCCACTCTTCTCGTCTTTTCAGAAGTGGATAATGGCATTCCGGGAGTCTGAAGTCGGAACCTCCTGGTTGCAAATCAGTTGCCTCAGTCCTCTAATGGAGGGGCTTATGAACGAATTTTTTTTTTCTGACCAGTAGTGTTTACGAGTACTGTTGGCATTCGAAATCACCCAAATTCCAGGCCTAAGGAAGTATTTACCAGCGCTAACATTGTTTGATAGCCAATGCACTTTGAAGGTCTCAGAGTGGAAGGTACCATCGTTCATGGCGTGGGAAGGGTGAGGCGGGCATGGCGCAGTTCAATTAGAGGAAATGGTTGAAATTTTCTAGAAAGAAAAACTGGATGCCCTCGCGACCATTTATCCCTAAAGTATTCTTCTTTCGCTGTATTATATATATATATATATATATATATATTTATATATTATATATTATATATATATATATATATATATATATATATATAATATATATATATATATATATATATATATATATATATATATATATTATATATTATATATATATATATATATATATATATATATACGTTGCATTATTTCACCTAAAGTGTAGGGCCACCATGACACGTTGTTGCAACATTATTTAAGTGAACTGAAATGAATATTTCTGCCATAAGGATGGAATCACCTGTGAAATAACATGCACAACTATGCAGATATAGGTGCAAAAAGTAGCGAACAGAAGCGTATTGCTGCCGATAAATTCAATTGTTGAAACAACGTCGCTATATTTGCCATTGTCGTAGGACCAAATGAACTCATCCGGATTAAAGGAGATCCCGACATAAGGTGTCATATATGAGGAGAAGAATAGTGCTCCCAAAGAAAGCAGATACCACAAAGAGCCTTAAAAACAGAACAAGAACAGTTTAGATGAGAAAAATTTATTCTTATAACCAACGTTGAAGAAAAAGCGAATTCGATGACTCACTCTTGTCCTCCCACTCGTCCCATCTTTTTCATACTTCCTCCTCAAATTCTCGTGTTAAGACAAAGAAGATTTGCTACGGAGGGAGTCTGAATGATGTCAATCTAAAAAAAGAAATTCACGAATCGCGGAATTAGGCTGTGAAAGATTTTTTTAGGCAAAGCGCAAAGCGTTGAAAGCATTTTGTTTTCTGTTTATTTTGATTAAGATTTTGCGAGGAATATATAACTTCGATAAAAGACATCTAAGTACATAAGGGTCTTTGGCTAGCATCGTAGTACTGGCCTGCTTCGTCTATAGAAGACAGTGATGATGCTAGTGATGCATCCTGCATGCAAACAGCATTATTTAGCAAAAATTTGCCATATATTTTGTTCAGTTTTACTGATGCTGAATCTTGCAGACCGGTTGTTTTCTTCGGCAGATATTAAACTGTGGCGACTTAGCTTCACTTATAGCAATTAAGTCCCCTTCGCAGCCTCAGGCAGCTTGATTTGTGATATCTAAATATGTTTTTGCATTCTACTGGTGTTGAGGTCCCGTTTGGTATAAAGGGCATAGAATGATCAACCATTGTGCAAAATAGCAGCAGTGTAGTTGATTATTTTTATGTCTTATAGAAAACTTTTATTGGCTAATTAATGAGAGCTTGTCAGAAAATCATTGACGCATTTATGCTCTAATTGATTTTATTATGAGGTTGTAATTGAAGAAATCGGCGAACAGTATCAGCTAGCAACGGGATGCGTGACCGAACATGTGAAAACTGATTAACTTCCCCAATGATGCGATAAGTGAACAAACGAACACCAACTGCTCTTGCTTAAATTGTTGCAATGTTTGCGATCTTATGAAAAGATAAAACGTGGAAAACTACCATAAAGAAGTGACGTCCTGCGAATCGAGGGGCCCAGCACAACACAGAGAAACGGTTGAATGCGAGCACAACATTGAATGCGATCATTGCTATCCAGCATGAATTAGCCACTCCTCCAACAATCTAAAACCTAACTGACAGTTGTCATATGCGCCATTCGCTCAGTTCTAGGGGCATGACCATGGCATATAGCATGCCGACAGTGTTCGATGCGCCTATTTTTGTTGCATTAGAAATATGCCTGCAGGTGGAAAAATAGGTTGGCAAGTTGGCTGGCACGATTTACGTGGAAGCAGTGATTCCTTCAACTCCACCAGGTAGACCGATCACTTTTGTAGAAGTATCGGAAAACTAGCATTGACAACGATGCTCTCACTTCTCCAAGCGTTATTAGCGATTGTGGGATCTTTTTCTCACTAAGTGAACAGCATTTGCCACATTATCCGCATTTCCGCATTCGACGAATAAAATTTGTGCTACATTTGCGTACGAATATCTGATAAAGGACCAGACAACAGAAATGAGAATGAGTCTTAAGAAACGTCCTAAAATATGGATTTGTTCAGAAGTATTTCACTGCTTTTGACTTGCCTCGCTTGCAAATTGAAAACACCTCGCAAGCAAACAGACATACTCGCACGTTGTAGTGCCTTCCTTTAGAATCATAGGCACTTTTTTTCTGAAATTTAAGTGGTGGTACTTGCTTAGGTATCTAAAACCTCTAACATTTAGCAGAAATATTGCCATCCAGCTGTGCAACTTTTACTTTATCCGGATTTTTTTTTTGCCCAGGAAACGTTGGGAACTTTCTTCATATATATATTATCGTATATTTTCAAGGCTTAAAGATCCAGCAAGCGAGTGCATCGTCAAGAAACCAATTATCAGAGCAAATTTCACATTTCTGATACGATCGTTTTTTTTTCTCGCATATATCGTAGGAAAAATTTGAGTTCTTTAGCTTTTGTCAAGAGTATAGAAATGCTTTATGAAGAAGGAGTGTTGAGCTCACCTTATTGATGATTGGCATAAATGTGCTCTGGAAGAAAACGAAAACAGCAGTTATTATCTGGCAAAATAGTTGCAGAATATCACAAACGCTTATACAAAACATTATATTATAAGCGGTTATTGCTTGGAAATCCTTCTCCGAGACGAAGAGCTTAAACGATAATTGTTCATCTGTTGAATTCACTGAGCAAGTTTACAGTCTAAATAGTTGAATTTTGATTGATTTCTAAGCTTTATTTCATGCCAATATTGGCAGGTGTCATAATTTTGGCGTTTTGAAGTGCGCAAATTGTTTGACGACCTTATTGGTGAACGTTCCCTGAGATTTTCTTTACATACATTTGTGAGCTCAGATTACAGAAGTTTTGAGTTTTTTAGCTCGTCAGCGAAAGCAAAAGCTGATGCTTAAGTGAATGCGGATTTAATGTGGAACATGTTTGTGATCATCGTATGTTATCGTAAATCGTCGTAAGTCCAGGCCTGTTTTATAAGAAAACAGTCGCAAGAAAACTTCGACTTCATCACGCATTGTTGCGAAAAAAACGATTCATGATGCTGAAGATACTTCAGCTTTCTGCTGCGAATATATACAAAAGGGTTTGTTTCATTTTGGTCAGTATCATTTGCGAGATAGAGATAGCTTGACAACTGCGCATATTCGCTCAATTTTTAAGTTGTAGATTGAGAATGAGTAATCACATACTCTGGCAACGAGAAAATACGGTAGTACGCATACGATACCACAGAAGAGGAAAGTGCTGCCCACAACGGTTGTGTCGTTCGCTTCGATGAAACGCTGGATAGCATCCATAGCGACGTTTGTGCTCATACGTTCTACGTCTGAAAGAAAGCGCAAATTAAATCCAATCTGCTCTGCGAATATGACAAAACACAAAAGAAATAATTATCGAATGAATATGTGAGAACTCTCTTTGTGTTTCCATTGCCTCTCCCCTCTTCATGCAAAATTTTTTGCACAGCACTTTCATATTTTTTGCCCATTTGCCGCTTCGGTTAGTTTGGGCCACAGACAAGTAACATTCTCTACTGTTCCTTCGGCCGAACATGTTTTATCTCTGCATTTGAATTATGCGTGCAGACCTAAACAGTCGACAGTTTTGCGTTTTCTCAGCCAGTAATTGCGTAAATCGGCTGTCGTGTCTCGAATAAATAGCTTGATATGAAAAGTCTTGCTGATTTGCTGGTGGGTGAAATTTTGTCCACTCATCATGATGGCGATTTTGCAACTTGAAATTTAACATTCGAAAAGTGCATGGCTAAGGATACTCGCTGTCACTAGGAAATTAACGGAAAAGAAAGAGGATGGCGCATTCACATGCAGCACCACCACTGCAGCGCTGTCATTGTGGTTCGAGTCAGCTGCTAAATCACCAAATACTGCCTCGCAATCAAACAAGAACGACTGCAAATTTTTGAATCTTTTCACCGAATTCCTTCTTTTCTTAGACTTCAGCGCATCCTCGGAGCAGTTGCTGTGACTGCTAAGGGGCATTTGAAGAATGCTGCTAGAGATGAGTCATCTCGGGATGTGCATAAAAAAGCAAAGAATGACAAGGAATGCATATAAATTAAAATGTGATTAGCGATCTTCGGATCGGCAAAAACAAAGAAAACAAAATTTTCCAATCCATTTGTAAACACATATTTATGGATCCGGCGACATTCTGAGTAAGGTGCTTCATCAGCGGACGACAGGAGCTAGAGTGAGTGCATGGCTTTGCTCAGGGCAGATATTCTGCGACCTAACTGTTTGGGAATCGTACCTCCCACTCTTGGTGGAGCCGGCTCGGAAGCCCACTGAAACTAATATCAACAAATTTTTCAATTACTTCATGAGAGAATGTAATCAAGGAAAGGTCCCTCTGTACTCCAGGCACTGGAGGTCAAAAGTCAGTGCCGTGTGGTTCGTGCATGCACTAACGAAAAGTCCATTGGGTGGACAATATATATGAGCATGTCCTACAACGCTTGCTTCTGAGTAGTTTTTAAGCGGCTAGTTGGAACATTAAAATGTTTGCCGAAGTGCGCAGGTTCAGATAACCTTTCCAGTATTGTGGAATGTAATGCGCACCGGCAAGACACTAAAATTTTTCAACACTCTCTGATACACCCAGAACCAGTACGGCAACATGTACATTTCAATTGCAACTACTTTATGTCTGAACATCCCATTTGCCATTCGGAATACGATCACTTCCTCCTAAAGTACTCCACAAGCAACACACTTAATCTGAGCAAAAGAATATAGTGACGACTAATGACGATAAGCAAAGATGCTGCAGAAGCTAGCACTTTTTGTATCCGATTCAGTTTCAAACAACTTGACAGGCGCATCACGGAGCAGCACGATAAATGCAATTCTATACCTTCTACTCGACCAACAAGCATTGTCATAAGTCAACAAAGTGTCAGGAAGTAGCCTTTCCGCACTGTAGTGGATTCGACCGCCCACGAATATCTTCATCAGAAAAGTCATTATCTATAAACCGACTGTTTTGAAGAGAAGGTCCGACCGGCGTAAAATGGATGCAGTTTTGGGACATATGTAATAGTCCCCACATATTTTCAGATGAATCAGCGTGAAATATGGTATATGACGTGATCCTTTGATATTTATAAAATTTAGTTTTATGAATTGAGCGTTTGCCACTTCCGAGTTGAAGGCATTAGGATAATGTACGAGCGCGCATATATATATATATATATATATATATATATATATATATATATATATATATATATATATTATATATATATATATATATATATATATATATATATATATATATATATATATATATATATATATATATATATATATATATATATATATATATATATATATATATATATATATATATATATATCAGCGTCTATGCGCGACCTTGGTATAAAGTAGTGATGAGAGGGAATTTTTTCCAAAGCGTTCGAAAATGTTCCCAATTGTTTATTAAATGTTTTGCTCACGGTAATTTGCTTGTTTTCATTCAACGCTGTGATATACACCTATCAAGTTAGTTACCTGGGTAACTAACTTACTAAGTGCATATCTCGTCGAATTACTATGAAATATTGTTATTGAAGGACGTAGCACATGTCATTTTCTTACTGCTCGTGTTCATGTGACAAGAACTTTAAATTTGATTATGTGAAATTGTAAGTTCGTTGCTACAGTCTTTAAATGTTTTTGCAGCTGGAAAGAATATGCAAGGAAACTGAATTCGAGAATGTGTTTGGAATGAAGCAGTCTTAGATTTTTCTTTCATCAGTGCATGGAGAATTGCATGGCCATCAATGCGAGCATTGCTTGCAGACAGGCATCAACCAAGAAATACAATCCGACATGCAGCGATGATGCAATGAACGTTTGAACATCAACGTATGATAATGCACAGATCATATAGGAGTGCATGTTCTCAAGAAATATATTCGACGCATAACGGAAGTTTTTGAAACGAAGGTAATGCCAGGGAAACTCAGAAACCATCGGTAGAGAGAGATGTAACTCAGGGTGGGAGGTCGCTTTTCACTGATAGGTTTTGGATCGACAGACCCCCTGCTTGCGAGCTCGGGTAGGACTTACTTCAGATAGAAGTGCCATTTTAAAACAAACTGTTGTATGATCTGCCATGAACGCCCACGATAATCGAAAATGAAAAGGAGCATAGGGGAAACGAACCTCATCACAACCTCATTAGTAGAATCGGAATTAGGATATGTAATTCTCACTATACGTCTAACCGAATCGGAACCTCTGAGTGAGAGAAGGGGAAGGAACATGTGTTAACCCTATTCGCAAATCGAATGAGACAACATTTGTACATGTACTCAGCGTTTCCTCCGTTCCGCTATCTTGTCCTCGCTGAAAAGGGACGAGGTGGGGCAAGAAAAAAAAGCCGGTAAACTGTTTTTCGGATAGAGTAGAACGATCACGAGGTTCGGCGTACTTTGGCACACTGTAAAGTTGAAAATAGACAAATCCGCTTCTTATCGTGTAACCACATTTATCCAGCCTAAATTTAAAATTCAAACAGTTATCTGTACAAGATCACTAATTCAGTTTTGGGTTGTTCCGACGATAACTCTGTTCAAGGTAGACAATTTTTGAAATTTTTTTCTACGCTTTTTTTTGGGTAGATCGGTGCAGCGTATGATAGTGAAGTGTGGTGAAATTTTTGAGTGAAAATTCTCACCCTCACCATTTCTCTAAATTTTGAGCAATCCCCATAAATTTACTATTTAGTGATAGTACTCTTTGAGTGGAACCCATTGCACATAAAGGTCTCGCGTATACTGTACGATGTAGTAAACAAGAGGAGTGTGACCGTTTCACTATGAAATATGAGCGTTTCACTGTGAAATACAAAGAGAGTGGAAATGGCGGGATTATATGGTTGGAATGGCTCAGTGGTTAGAGAGGTTGGTTGGAGTTGTGGGGGAGGGGAGGAGGACCTAGTCAGCCTTAATTGTTTGTGTGCTGTATATGGGGGTGGGGCGGAGCTCTCCTCTCCTTTTATGTGTGTTATGGAGAGGAAGGGGAGAGTAGGGAATCCCCGCTGTGTGTCAGAGCCTACAATTGTACAGAGGTGTGACATCCACAGCAACAACTTACTTGGGCCAAAGCAGGGGTCAAAGGGCGGCAGCCCCCATACAGGGCTACAGGCAAAGTTGAGGTTCTTCGTATCCTCACTTCTACCTTCATACCTCTTCGTTTCGTATCCTGCCTTCTTTCGGTAAATTTTACTTCTTTTTGTCTGTTCTTATGTGCGCAGGATTTGTCGTCTTTTGTATTCACTTTGAGAGGTGCTTTTTATGTGAGGGGGTACATAAGAGTGTATGTGGGGAGGGTAATGTGACGATTACAGAATGTTTTATGAGAAGGTGAAAAAAGGGTGTAAACTCTGTAAGGAGTGCACTTTCGATTTGGAGAGTCTGATGTTCTAGATTTAATGGGTCTCTGTGTGACCGTTGTATAAGTACACGATACAGTCGGTAGGTTCTGTCTAGCTGTGTGCCAGAGGGGGCGCAACTCATCGAACAATGGAAATTTCTAAATGTTAGTGGTCTTCGTTCTTTGCTGGTATGCCTTGTTATTGCAAACGGTCTTTTGTGTTAGAATGCTTATATGGTGAGGTGCTATCACGTTTATGGTGTACCACCAAAAGTGGTATGTTAAGTGAAATATATGCCACTAAAAACTTCGATTTTTCGCCGCTTATAGCATTCTACGCGATATTGGTATCAAATGTGGGGCTTGTAAAAGGAAAGGTGATGACGACGGATTAAGAAATACAGAAGAAGAGAACGATACAGCCGTGCAAACTACGCGAGAGAACGAGTGAAGAATCAATGAATGAATGAATGCGTTAGCCGTTTTGAAAGCTGTTTATGCAGCCCTCAAAACGTCATAGGTATTCTCAGATGCATCGCCATCTGAGACGAATATCGTCTTTTGCGGCGCCTGGTGGTCACTGAAAACTCGAACGATTCATTGATGGAGACGAATATCTTGATTTAGCGGCGCCTAATCGGCACCGGAAGTCCGAGCGATTCATCATCGAGGACGGTCTCTGCTTTCGCGAGAGGGCTGTTGGAGCTGATCACGCTCACTGATTGCATTTGTCTGCGTTAAATGTGTACGGAGTTAGAGAGGTATAAACAGCGTAATCAAATATATACGTCATCGTAAATCGCGGGGTCCGACAAGTCAAGAAGGCTTCTTGTTAAGGCGTTATAGCCTTAGATTCTGAGAGGTCAAAGTTGTCTCTCGGTCAGTCTTCCTTTTCGTTTTTTTCACCTCTTTTCTTCCCATATGTAAATTCACTTTCCTAGAGAGTACATAAAACCTCCTAGCTGTTGATACATAGAATGCATGCATGTGTGTGTATGAGAGGCTATTTCTCGGCTCTGAAGCAACCTTCCATGTTAAAACTTGATTTATAGCATTCAGCATTCATGTTCTATCACCTGTGCGAAAACAGGTGCAACTTTTCGAGGACAAAGTCTCGATCTTTCGGCCTGATTTTCGCGAAATCTCGATTTTCGCCATTTAGGGGGATCCGGCTCTCTGTTCCTAATGGAAATTCGTGTCTGCGATTGTGATATACTGTTGAGAGAGCTTGTCGAGACCTATCCAACGATACCTCTTCCATCCACCGTTGTCATCTAAGAGTCGAGATATGGTACGCCAAAAATAGCGATGTTCAAACCGAGCACGTAGATTTTTGAAAAAAAATTTTCTTTCCCATCTTTACAATTTTGGTATCAAGTAAAAGAGCTCAGTGTGCTGAACACTGTGTGGTTATTTGCAAATGTGTACATTGAGAAGGTGCGGATTTAAAGGGGATTAAAGCAGCATTTTTCCCTTATTGCATTAAACATGAGAACAGCAAAAAATTCAGAAATTGCTGAGCACGGAAAACTCAGTGATGAAAGGATTTAGCTCGGTTTCTAAGCCAACGAGGTTCTGTGACGGCCGTCAGTTTCTTTTTCAACTGTCAGCAGCAGTTTGCAAATGGGTTACTCTAACACAACCACATGTGTTGGCATTTATATTATCAAAAACTATAATAATCGCACGAATGATATGATAGTTATATTCTCAAATAATCACCTTTCGCCTCCTCTCTTTTTCCTCTCCTAAGTGAAATATTTTATCAACAAAACAATGGAACCAAAAAAATACGGTTATTTTTCAAAAAAAGTGAACCCGCGAAATGGGTTTTTTGGATTTAGGAAACAGCACATGTCTTCATAAACACTAGGAACATTCTGTACTCGTGCTACCGAAAGCCGGTCCGCCTTCATCGCACTTCCCGCTAAATTGCTTCTGCACGAGGACGAACTCACCTCGGCCTTTGGCAGTTATCACTAAAGCAAAGCGACTTGTGCCTTTTCGTGATAACGTGTTTGTATCGAGTCTTGGTATTTCTATACCTCACAGTTATTATTTCTACTTTTCATACCAATATTTAACCTCGCTGGTGCATCAGCATATTTTTGTTCATTCGTCTTGATGAACATATATATATATATATATATATATATATATATATATATTATATATATATATATATATATATATATATATATATATATATATATATATATATATATATATATATATATATATATATATATATATTGTTTAGGTTTCTTTATGTTTTAGTATTAGGTTTTTTTATATTTTTGTATTACTTTTTTTAATACACTTCTAGCATTAACTTGTAGTATTAATTGCCAGCATTGTTTTCATTTTTGTCATAGCGGAAAATCCTCATTGCTTTATATCTCTGCCCGCAACTTCGTTCCTCCGAAAATAAGCCACCATCAGTTTCTTCTTATGTGTGAAGTGTATTATTTATGCAAGTTCAACAATAAACACCTTGTTATCATGTTATTATCGAGCATACAAGCAGAATAGCGTCCATTGTTTGTGTTTATATCTGATTACTGGCTCGGTTTCTGACCCTTGTTACCGGCAACGGCAATCGGCCGACTGAACTTCGATCAAACAGATTTTCGGTATAAGCAGAATTTCTACCATAAAGCGAAATTCCGTTTAGCTGTACCAACCGATTTACTTTTTTGAGTTTTTTATCGCCGACTTTCTGGTATCTAACCGACCGATTTCTTATATCGTTTGAAACGGGCTTTGGTTGTAAATGGGAAGAAATTCTAATCGGTCACCATCTACGTCGCACTCGGTTCCGCTCAGTATGCAGTCGGTTCCGCCGACCATCATATGCTCCTCATGTGCAATCCCTCAATTGCCATCACGACCTCAGAACCCGTAGTTGTCGCATTTCAGTACGCTTTCTTAAAAGCCCTACTATTTTAAATCACAATGAAAGCGGAAGTTGATGAATTGCTGCAGATCATAGCCTTTGATTCTGTGAAGAGAAAACCAAAAAATTCAGAGCATTAGCATGAATGCAAGGTACAAGGAATAAAGGAGCTATGGGAGGTGAGGACTCCTTTTGGTGACACAAAAAGGATATCTTTGACATGAAAGAGGAGGAATACTCCAACTGTTAATGAAAGAGAGCTGGTGTAGTTTTGTGAAAATCAGGCAGAGGTGGAGGCAGAAACTTGCACATTCATCGTTTTTTGAGCGCATTTGTAGTTAAGAGCATGCCTTATCGGTATATTTCTTAACAAAAGGCATCTTTATTCTGCAAGGAAAAAACATGATGCACGCATTCAACAAAATAAATCTACAAAGAAACAGCAAAAGCATCTGTGACTGTGAAGAGGAAAGGCAGTCATGCGTTTAATAACGAAAAAGCATGAAGAAAGATTAATAGAAATTAGGAGAGATGAAAGCATTTTGGAATACAGACATGAATTTGTGAAAACAAAGAAAGTACAATCATTTACAGCCGTCGAGCGGCAATGTCGCAGAGAGATCGCACTGCTCCAAGTGCCCCACAAAGACAATTTACAAGCTCTGAGCAGGTGATATGGCAAAGAACTGCAGATGGAAAGAACACGGGAAGCAAATGAATTGAGCACATCAGTTTGATTCACATATTTCCTTTCAATTTAGAGAGTGCGTAGCTTCGAGTATAGTGGAAACTTTTTAAAAGAGAAAGTACTCTCGAGCGGGACCGCTGAAAAACCTTTGACATAAATAAAACATTAACTTCATTCGAAGTGAGTTCTACAGTACTACAGAGGTTTTAAATCAAAAATAAGGAGCCGTTAGTCATAATTAAGACAAAAGAGTTCACGAAATGAGTTTCTAAAAGTCGCCTTAGTGGAGCACCGTTGAAATTTCTCAATTATCCGATAACTTTTTTCCACAGATGGTGACTAAAATTAAGTAAAGTTTTCGAAAAGAGACGGCAGTAAGCAACGAAAGCTTTCCGATAAATTTGGATTAAACGTGAAACTCGTGGGTTACTTTGCGAGGTTACAACCGTTGAACTGTAAATCAAAAACCGATGAATTTGAAGCACTCACGTGATTGCAAGGAGAAGGGGACGGGGGAAGAGAGAGATTGGTTTTGGTGAATGAACGAATGAATGGAATCACATTTTTTGAAGAAAAAAGAAAGCGCTGAGCTTGTCTAACCACTCGAATGATCAATGGCCACAGTTAGAGTAGCAATTATGCGGAAGGGATGACAAGTTATTGTTAACAGAAGAATAAATGCTGCCTGGGCGACTAGCGCCACGCATTTATAAAACCGTATCTGCACGACAAAGCGCTGATTTAATTTAGTCTGCAGTTGAACGCGCGAGGTTGTTGGCCTGCACTGCACTAGTTCAGGTAATACATTCCAAATAAGTATGAAGAAAAGTGCGTAGCTGAGAATGACGTTTACCGCTGCCATCTGCTGTTTAATTGCAAGAGGTGTAACGTTAAGCGTGACGCACGTTACATTTTAAAAAAAATGATTGATAGAGTGCTTAGAATTTGGTAGTGTGGTTGAAGTTAATCTCGTTCTGCCATAAAGCGATTTCAGAGCAGTAATTCTGAGGTTTTTCATAGACGCTATGAAGTAGACGTAAAAATGATTTGCAAAAAGGAAATCTGCAAACTGGTGAATCGGCGGTGTTTATTTTCGAGCATTTTAATATCTGTGGCGTTTGCTAAAAACCACATAGGTGTGTAGTGTTCAAGAATCATCCACCAGCATGAAATAAAAGCCCGCTTGATATGACCAATGCGAGTATATTGGAGCGAACGTAAGGTGTAACCTCTTAATTTAGTTGATCTTTGTGAAATCTGCAGACAGTGCTTGTGCTAGTTCAGCTCCTCCACATAGCGGTAAGATTACGAATAACACTCTTAGGTGAAACGACACATTAATCGATCAGAAAAGATATACAAACACAAAATTTCATTACAGTACATGGTGCTTTTTCAGCAGAAATGATAAGCTGTCATGCTCGCTACCAACCCCCAATGGAAGCAAGTCGCTGTGCAGTTCATGGTAATCAGTCGCTGAGTTACGGTGTGTCCTGTGAATTTTAAGTTCACCCAAAAAAGCTTTCAGCAAACTCTGCAGTTTCTCAACAACATTGTTTACAAATAGCACTAATACAAAGTACCACTGGACATTCCTCTGTCGCACACCACTGGTCACGCCGCTACTTCATAGATATTCTCCCCTACTTTAACTCGAAAACTACTCTCAATGAGAAAAACTTTGAAATAAGTTAGGACTTCATCAGAAATACCAATCGCCTCATGTCGGAGTGTATAAAAAAGCTCTGGTAAACTCTTTGCATACAATATCCCGCAACAAATCAATTTAATACTGACAAAACAAGCTGTGTTGCCGTTGCTTCACAAGGGGGGAGCCGAAATGGTTGTGGTCGAGAGTGCCGATTAAAATTAGATACTCAACAACAGCATCCAGCACCTTTTGGAAAGGCGAATTCAGACTAATTGGCCGATAATTTGAGACAACAGTAACACGACCTCTAGGATGTGAGCGATTTTGTAACTCAGCAGGTTACTTGGTGCTGTCGCCGATAAACGGGGCTAAAAGACTTTCTTCACGACCCCGATATGAATATTTGCCCTGCTAGAAAGGGCAGAAAAGACTACCATACTCCTGCCGCCTATCTTGCGGCTCTTCTCAATGACAGACACGAAAAGTTCTCGCTTATTCCTATCACAGTGGCATTTTTATGAATTCGATGAAAAGCGCAAACTCAGTCTTTGGGAGTTTTCTGCCTCCAATACTGTACGACTTTTAAAGTTTCCTGTTGATGTATTCGATAAAGAACCGCCCAATTTCCAAAAGATATTACAAACGTTTTTCACTATTCATAGTGTATTTTTATACTGTTTACGAATAACTAAGAGAACACTTTTGAAAAACAACAATGCCCTCTTGCTTACCCCGTCGTTCCACAAAAAGTAACGCTTTGTTGCCAAAAGCTGAAAATTACATGGCATATCGTCTGTCACGCATGACTGTCAGAGCATATGTACACGACTGTGAATCACTTCTTATACGAAAACTGTAAAATTTGCCGCAAAGGTCTTCGATTATCGTTAAGCTCTCCAATTTCATGTCACAATGTTGTAATTCACGTCATTTGTGTTTACCGTAAGCCATTGATAATTCACGTTACATGTATTCTCAAAAAGGAGAGGACGTGTCGTGACCATTTGCGAGTATCATCTGGCTTTTTGACAACGAATTTAGAATGCAGTGAGGCAAACATTAAAAGTGCAAAAGGAACGCTCATGTGCATAAAGACGTTTCGGTGACCAAGGCATGCGAAAAGAAAGAGTGGACAAAAACGTGTCGGCCTAGTTGCTTCTATAAGGAAGAAGGCACCGGAAACATGGCGCCGCTCTCCTCATGAATGGGTAGCATCATTCAAAACGGATTCGTCATGAAGCTACGAAGTTAACGAATGTACAAACTCCAGGACCCTATGAAAGGGGATAGCAATAAGCCTATAAAGAGTCGTCCTTTCGTGTGTTACGATGGTGCAAGGAGTGTTTGCTTGCGGTGAACTATAGTTTTGTTTGAAGAGTACTGCTTGTCTCGTGCGGAAAATTTTCTTTGATTATTATCCATATCCATATCAAATTCTTGCCTTGAAAGTTTGAAACTGAGCGTTGTGCTGCTTAGGCTAGGTTAAGCCACCAACGGTTGCCCTGGCCTCTGCTTTAATCATTTAAAGGCGCGGAATTTATAATTATTTCTGGAGACATCGGCTCAAATGAAATGTAGGCTTCCTGTTCAGCGCGACTTATGTCGCAGACTATCGTCATAATCCTTTGAAATGAGAAGTCTTTCCGTTGATAGAATTTGACTTGTTGTGTCGTGCTAGGAACCATAAAACAGTTTGCAAGCCTATCACTATATTATGCTCGATATCCCACCTTGCTAAAATGTTGCTGTGCCCTGTTAATTTGTAATTCGACTGCGATCGTATTGTTTGGCGCGCATTACCACTAATAAAATGCAAGAGGTTTAATTACCCAAGTTTGAAATTTGGGTAAGGACGAACGTTTGGGAGAAGCGAGACGGAAGCAGTTGTTCAAGTGAGCAGAATCGTAGAAGAAATCGTCGACTGTTGTACCCCTAGCCGCTATGTCGTTGAGAGGAGACCGAACTTAGACGCGAGGAGACAAAGGAGCTGCCGGTCTGCGAGCCGTCGATGGAGAAGACTGAATGGGTGGGCTGAGGGCCGCCTTATATAGGCTTCAGGCAGATCAAAGCACATAATCGAACAATGACATGGCGCGAACACAACAATGGCATGGCGCGAAAAATATCGCTATAAAAGGAAAATAGTCACTGTTACATCACAAGTAGATATCTTAGGTTGGCTCTTTAGTGCCACACCCAACGTCGACTCAGCGGAGCTGCGAAGATCCAATAAGCGAACCGGCCAGTTGAGTTTTACGACCTTCAGTGCATATTGACCTTACCGGGTCGCAGGAAGTCAATACAGGAGGAATGACTAGCCTGTTGTGAAAATCATGAGGGCGAGAGTGGCCAGGATTGACGAAAAGCATGCTGAGTTCCTTGAAAACCTAATGTAACCTGTCTTAGGATACCTTCATGATACATTGCTCTTTTCCTTAAATACCTTAGCGGTCAGCGGACATAATTATGCCTAATCAATGCAATCCCCACATGTTGCTTATTCACGAAGAACCATCCTCATATGAGGAAACAAAATTGTGGTTTAGAAAGTATTATGTCACTCTTGTCCCGATGAGGCTGTTGGTAGAAGTGGCTCGATAAGACGCAGCCAGACAGTCTGGTCGGAGTCCACTTAAACCGACCGCGCGGTAAACAACTGGAAACTTGACAAATCCGGACTTCCTATTAAGTGGAAGAAATGGTAAATCGACTCGTCAGCATCCAACAGGCAAGAGACGAGCCTAAGCCCTAACCTTCACGTGACCCTACAACTTCACCTAAGCGGAAATGAAAACGATATGAAGAGACATTTATTCTTAATGAATGCTTTGCTGATTTGAGTAAATAAAGAAGTAAATAAATGTGTTATAGGATCTTCAAAACGGCACTTTTTCTAGGCTGAAAGAAAGATGAAAACTGTACAGAGGAAGGGAGGATCAGCGGCACCATAGGGCGCTCCCACGGCTACTGGTTTTATTTCTGCCATTCTGTGACTTGCACAGGTTTCCTTTCTACGCATCGTCAGGCCTGAATGTTTTTCAATCATTCTATGTTTTCCTCAGCGAGTCTCATTTTGTGGTTTCTGTCAAGTGATTCTACGTTAAAAGTCTTTTCGAAGAAACATGGTGCAGTGTGTATTTTTCGCTCCACTCAAATATAAAATTGTGCGCAAGCACAATGTCCAAAGAACTTCAGCACACAAGGTGTTTGCAATTTGACGCATTTTTTTTCGCGTCATTACTGTTTCTGTATATAACGATCACATTTGTAAATTTCTATTTTTAAAGCGTTTCGCCTGGAAATGATAGAGCCAAAAGGAGAGTTTTGCCACGACACGATCTGATTTTTTCCCAGATTCAGCTTTTTATCTGGAATTCCTTTAAAACTCCATACTTTGTTTGACAGCATTTAGATGAATTTTTTCATAAAATATCGACGCTGAGCTCGGGCTCCAGCTCGTCCCTTCTTTTGTTTTGTTTTCAGATCAGGTCCATTACATCAGGGTATCCTCTTGTGCGGAGATTATTGATTTTGTTCTAACACCTGTGCGCCGCATTACCCGCCACGTTGTTCGAACACATTCCATGATTCCTCATCCCTCATGACCTAACATAATCTGACATCCCTCATGTTCCTGCGACTCTATGGAGAACTTTTTTCAGCTCGCGATGACAAGACTCGCTTTTTTAACACCTCTTGAGATTAGAAATGTGGCGGGATCCTCTGCGAGACCCGGTGGCCGAGGGCTCCGGCCAGAGATTGGTTTTAGAAAGTCCCCCGTGGGGCGAGACCATAGTGGTCCAATATTTATGAGCCATGTTCATGCAGGGGTCCCTCAGTGGGACGGCGATGAGCTTCTAACGTTAACGCATGCCCAAGTTTTGTCTTCGTACACTGGCTGTTTGCTCTACACATAGTAAGCAGTTTTTCTGTGCGCATGTGAAAATCAGGTGGGTGTTGAAAGACCTGAAAACAAATAAGTCGCAAGCAATTAAGCTTTGTCGTCCACCTCCAATATTTTGCATTCTTGCCATTCTTAGAACCACTGCGTCCAGTAAAAGTCCAAGTGCTTGACCTTTCTCACTTACGAGCATTTACAACTTCAAGACATTCGCGGTAGTTGCAACGGTACGGAGGTTTGAAAGCATGAACGTACAGTAGCATACCAGAGCGCTGTGTTGAAAAGGTAACTGTTTATGAACTTCCTCTCTACAAAGCGTTGTTGCACAGTACATGGTATTTCCGGTTTGCTTCAATTCGCCCTGTCCGAATAGAATGGGCGCAAATAGAGAAACCAACAACTTCCCACAGATTGCTCAAATATATATGGGAGAAAAGGGAAGGGGGTGAGTGGAACAACGTCGAAGCCTAAGGTTGTCGACAGCATTGAACAGTCTACAGAATAGTGGGGTCGACGAGACTGCTTCAGTTTCCCATCTTGTTCCCAGCATGAAATGTCGCCGCAGACACATAAGGTACGTGAAAATCACCATGGCGAGCAAGCCATGTAGTGATAGAGCAGTTGTACTTGGTTTGTTTTTGTAGAAAGCTTCGTTCACTCCTGCTCCCTCCTTAGCAAGACTTCCAGTGCACGTCATTTTGTAGACATCCCATTGACTTATGCAACATTTCTAGACAGTTTCGCCCTTCATGTTTACGCTAAAAGTAGATGGTCATCGCCTGCAAAGTGTTACAGCAAGCTGACAGCTATTCGCGGCAAATAAGCAACCGAGACAGCCCAGCAAATACGCCATTGCAAAAAGTTTGCCTATGTATGAGTGCTGGCTGCATACATTTGTGAGACATTTCGTCTTACTATGAGTGCTAATTGGTGTATACGTCGATACTGTATATACCAATCCATTTCTATCCTGCGGGATCGAGGTGATTGGTGGATAAACTGCTCTTTTAAGCGAAATCCAGAACTGACCAGCGTTCTCTGCTATACTCGTCCAAAAATGGGATTAAATTTCGCATATGACGCATTTCCATTGCTTCGCTTCTCAGGCAACCACGTCTAACATTTCTTGGTTCATTGTTTCTACATAGCACTTGATTCTTCTTTTCGCAGTTCTAGAAACACATAAACGATATGTTATGCATCTATACCTATCTTTGTACGGCACGCGACACGCACTTCACGAACAACCTCCACCTGAGATCACTTTTGCTTTTGACCATTGTTGTGCAACTGAAAGTTGCAGTGAAGTGCAGTAATACCCGTGTCGGCATTTACTCTGCGTTGGATTCCTCAACAGATTCGAAAAAAAATCAGCCATTTGTGTACTGTTTATTGTTTTTATCCACTGTTATAATAATAATCAATATTTGAAATACAATCGATTTTTTCGCACATGACAAGAAAAGCGACTTCATATGCACATATGATAAAACACTTATGCAGAGAATATATACAAATATTTTATTAATGTATTTTAGAGAAAAATGCTTTCAGAAACAGCTCCTTTCTAATGCTAAGCGTCTCTGAGTAACCGAATGGGCACAGCTTTCAAGCAAGAAACTGTGAGTCAATCCCTGACTGCTCTATGGGAATAAACGAACATAGTCACGAAGAACATAGTCACGCTGATGGAACTTGGTGCTTTGAATCATCCGCACTCTATCCACTATCCATACATTTTCCTAGAGGATTTAGTGCAAAAACGGTGGTTTCTGAATACAGGTATTGCGGATTTTAGTATGCTACCTTTCCTTCCGTATTCTCAAATCAATAGCACATAATACGCAAAACTATAGACTTAAATACGCAAAACATTCTTTGTCTTGTACTGACACTTATGCATTAGAAAGGCCTATAAAACTTCGGCTCTTGCCGAGGGCTAGGTAGCAACTCTTCTTGGCCTGCACATTGTAGTTGTTCGAATGTTTCCATTGCAACATATCCTCGCAATGTGTACTCTTGTGGTATTGCATTGCCAGACACGCTCCGTCATAGACAAATTTTTGATAAAATTAAGACCCTGATGAGTATCACAAACTCCACCGGCCTCAACTTCCGCTGCAGATCTGAATCAAAACTGTTACTCGCTTATGCTGCATTCCGGCAAATCTGTCACGTATACCCGATTTTGTTCCGCTATCAGGGTGATGAGACAGAAAAACGCTGGTATTCCGACTCAGGCGTAGTTCTGGAGGCACTAATACCCAATCAGAACCCACATATCCTCTCCGTCGATAAAAACGGAACTGTGGCTAAAACAAACACCACTAAACTAT
This sequence comes from Ascaris suum, assembly GCA_013433145.1. Classification (NCBI taxonomy): domain Eukaryota; kingdom Metazoa; phylum Nematoda; class Chromadorea; order Rhabditida; family Ascarididae; genus Ascaris; species Ascaris suum. The sequence goes on from CM024187.1 coordinate 5,035,053, forward strand.
GTGATCTTGATTGCTAAAACGAACACTGCGGGTGAAGAGCGATCACGAATCAGATATATGAGGCATTGACGAGATAGACAGAGATTTCCGTTCATAAATCATATACTCTAAGAGATGAGCGGAAAGACATCTGCAAGTAATGCTGCATGAAGTAGGAAATCTGCACTTCTAACCTTAGGACGAGATCGGTGGCCGCCTGAAGGTGAGCTTACTTTATAGTTAGTTTGTTGCAGTGATGCACACAAACACGGCGTTCGCTTTGAGCATAAGCTTAGCAGTGGTCGTCGAAAGGGCACTGATTTCGTTTCGCAACGTGGACAGCACGGATTTCGGACGAATGACCGGCTTCGAAGAAGTCTTCTCTTATTGGTAGTAATTTTTTTGTTTTGCAGTATTCCTTATTCTTTTACGCCATCTTGCTACCAAGGAGATCGATGGAGATACGCAGTTTGAAAGGAAAGCAGCGATAGGCTCGCTGAATAATGAGAAGGCAGATTTTTTCATGTTTGCATTCATCGCTGCAGAGATTCTGGTTTACGAAAGCAGCCTGCTGCCTACATACTGGTTACTTTAAGGCGTCAAAATAACAATGGACGCTAAAATGCTTACGCTGGCTAGAACAAACGGCGTGTGTGGGATGTGGTAATGTGTGAAAAGAGACTTTGTGCGGAAAAGGGTAGAACAGATGCAGTCTCGCGGGAGGTACTATCAAGTACTGGTGTTGACGCGGATCCCGAGTCGTGCTTCTTGATGTGCCGATCCAGATTTGTTTGCTGTCCAAAACAGCGATCGCAGCGGTCACACCTTAAATTTTTAAACTTTCGTTAGATAAACTTCAATGAAGTTACAAAGGCCCCATCAGGACTGTCCGTGTCACTGCCAGATGACGCTCTTCGCTTTATGCCTCGAAAGTGTGCTGGAAACAGAGCGAAGAATGTCGCAGGGTCTTGTTCGCAAAGAACAGCAAGGGTGGAAGAGTGTGTCCTGGGCTGCAGTGTTTAAACTGTCCCCACCATTCTGATTTGTCAGTTATCTTTTGACTGTATGGCTGTTAATACGGTTGAAGGGTGATGTCGTAAAAAATTTTACAGAGAAAATTAGCCCTTATAGTACAATATCCTCTGCAGGTTTCCGAAGTCCCATCACATATATGAACAGATAGATACCAAGTAAGAACCGTGATTAAGCTCCAACGAAACTGATGAATATGCACAGCTTAATGTAAAATTTCGAACCACAGATAACACTAATCAACTCCAAAACAGCACAGATGCCACCATAATATCAACTGTGCACACCGTGCAGCTCATGAGCGGATATGTAATATTTCATACGTTATGTATGGAAAATTTTATATGTCACACATATCTATATTGACGTATTATATATTCGTTATCTATTATGTCATACATTAGCGTATAAATATATATATATATATATATATATATATATATATATATATATATATATATATATATATATATATATATATATATATATATATATATATATATTATTTCCGTGCTGATTGGTGATGTTTGCTGATGTTTCTGATGTTTCTGAAATATGATAAAACATTGTAGATGTTATGTGCTTCAAACTGGAAAACTCTGAAAATTTCACAGCTGCTTGAATTCGTTTTTGCTTGAGAAAAACGAACACTTTCTTAACATAAACTCCAGCTTTTCATTTCACTTCAACACTTTCCTACGCCAATTACTCAAAAGATGTAAGAAAGTGTTGAATGAAAACATGTATTGAGCTGTTAAATACACTATATATATATATATATATATATATATATATATATATATATATATATATATATATATATATATATATATATATATATATATATATATATATATATATATATATATATTATATATTGCGCTCTAGTTTCTTTAAGCGTCTAGATTGGCACCTGTGGCTCCTTAGGCATATTTTGAAACAAATTGAACCACTAAGTTAGCAATTCCACCTACTCGGATGCATAATATGTTCACTAAACGCCTATAAATGCAAGTCAATGCGGTCTTTGTCTCAGTGACGAAAACATTGAGAAGAAAAATGTTGAAAAACTTAGGCAGGTAGGATCATTGCTTCGCTACTCCTTGGTTTCCTCTCTGTTCACTTCGGGTGAAGCTATCCGGAATTTTCTGTGTAACATCGCTTATTTAAACAGAAAACTTATTCAGACGCGGAAATTTCAGTGAAGATCCTTTAATCAAAATAACACTTATATGAAATTATGCAAAACATGATTCATCTATGCTTCCACAGTTTGTCTAATTCTTTTTAAGTTCGGTGCGCAAGATAAAAATTACCTGAATGGTTTCTCTTTATTGTGGATATTTCGTACGTGTCTCTGAAGGTTCGAGCTGATCGAGAAGGAGCGCTCACAGTACTGACACTGCAAATCAATGACCTTAGTAACCACTTAACAATGTCACTCCATGACAGCGCTCGACATACAAACGTATGCAGGCAGATTCTCTTCTCATACGTTTTCACTTCAAAACGTCTGTGCTGATTTAGCTGTATCTCGGAAATGCAATTCGAGAATTCGGAGGCCATCGAAGTTTCTGCATCCATTCTTTTCCACAGCAATCGCCACTGATATCGCTTCCAGATATTGAACAGGGCGATTGCTGCACTTCTTCCCCTGCGTCCTTCGCTCCGTTCCTCTCTCATCTCTGTTCCCTACCTCCTTCCCACCACAAAAAAAAAATTCACCACCGCCAACAATAGTTGCCAGTCTCCCCTTTTTCCCTTACGATTAAAATTTCACAAAGGTTTACCTGCTTGTAACATCCTAGCCAGTGTTGCAAACATCATTAATGTTACCATAATTATGCTCATTTCACCACATATATATGCTCGATAACAGTTGTTGATTATTCAGTTAAACGATAATGCGCATATACGGCTTGGTCGAATGACTACGGTTTCGGGCTGCTTCTACAAGTACGTCAGGAAACTCACTGATTTCATCCTACGGGAAACACCTTTATCCGTATCAAGCTTGAAATCACACTCGTCTTTTTAAAAACTTTTCACTTCCGAACTGTCGACGAAGAAAAAAAAAGTGGTTCCGAGCAATTCAATAAATAGCCACTATTGGGGACACTGCTACCGTTATGCTAAGAAGCGCCTGTGTGATGTGTCCACTCAAAACTATAAAATAACGCGTTGTTTTTGATTTTTGAGCAGTGGAAATTGATTCCTTCAGTGGTCGACTACCACCCACCTCAGCGTCTAATCTGACTTTCTATTTTTAATTGTTGAGAATGCTTTCCTACATTTTATCACAGAGAAGTAATAACATACGATCCTCCAGCTCTCCTCCCTCTCCCTCTTCCCCATATCTTTATAACAAATGTACAAAAACGAACTAAGTTATAGCATAATTCATGCATAACCACTCCTGTGGAGTTCAAATGCATCGTCAACTTTATTGATTTTATGTAAGTTGCTTATAAAAACTTTTAATTAACGAATTCTAAGAAGAAGGTGAAAGTATCAGCAGAAGCGATGGAAGAGCGTAAACACTGATGAAATAAGAAGTGTGGAAAAATCGGAATCTGAATTTTCAAATAGCTCACGAATTCAAGAGACAACATAGGATGACATTTCGGTCTTCAATTAGGTCGCCCAATCTCAAACTATTCATACGCAGAAAAATTGTACTGGACAATTTCACACACAATGAATGAGCTCCGCATCCATTCCTCCTCCTATCTTAATAACTCAATGTGAAAACGAAATCAGTTTGCTATTTGTTTCCACAAATCTTTGAATTCGCTTTGCTACTTCAGTATCACGTAGATATTATCACTCCAACAATCGGAATGATTTTTTTAAGGAAAACGCCGCACCATAATCTTCAAGCGAATCAGAAAAAAAAACGAAATGAAAAACGTATTTCGAACAAATTGCGCCATGCAGATTACACGATTCGCCGATGAGAGATTTCGTTGCGAGACTTCTTTGTGGCACATCGACGGCGAATGTGTATATAAGATGTGTGACACAGTTGTGAGTCCACCTTGCTTTCGACCAGTTGAATTACGTGTGCGGCAGATTGACGGGCACTTTTTTTTGGAAATGCATGTTGAGCACACATATGGACAACTCGATGAAGTTTTCTTGCGATTACGAATGATCTATTGCGCGCAGATCAAACGAGCCGTCCATCTCAAACGGCGAAACAGCCAGCCGAAATGACCACGAAACAGCGCTTTCACTTTTGTTGCTCCTGTGGCGATGACCCGACCCCAACCCCGTTGTCCGCTCGCCCTTGTCTAAGGGTTTAAGGTTTCCTAAACGTGCTATGCCGAGGACACCCATGAACACAATGCAATCACTCTGCAGTTCATGCCGTTGTAGTCTCCAAAAAAATGAAAACAGTTGCCCATTATGACAGCGTTGAAAATTCTATTGACACTTCTGCGCAGAATCGTGTGTTTGCACTTCGTCTCATACCTGTTCGTCGAACGATGACGTCGAACTCCCAATAAGGTAAAACAGACCACTTTTAATAATGGTTGCAATCTGACACATCTGCTCTATAATAAGGCGCAAAATAGAACGGTTTTCGAACTTTTCAGCTCCCTCTCCACCTTCCCCTCCTTCACTACCGTTGAACTGAATTGTGGATCCTTCTCGTGGTTACGAGTTTTTCAACACTTGGTGGGCAAACTCTGCTAAACAACATTGCATTTGTCTGCAGGCTGACAGTCACGGTTGACAGTCGCAACTGCTACAGAAGTCTGAGAATTCTAGCCTGAATGTATGAAGCAAAATTAGATTCTTAATTGGAAACAAGCAACACAGTTTACAAAAGATCAGCTACCCCACTATTTTTTGGACGATAGCGGTCGCTAAGTTAGGCTCCCAATTTCACTGTGAACATCTCGCAAGCAGCATTTTCTAGAGAATCACTGGAACTTATTCGCGGTTTTCCTCAACTCGTAGTAACATGATCGTTTTCCTTCTCACTCGCCTGCACAAAGACTCTTTAATCTTTCTTCACAGGAACGGAACTATGATTGTCAGCAACAGACCTTATATGGCTGTTCACCGGTATGCGTTCGCAGATGTCGAGTGAGGTTGGCTGAGCGTGGAAATACTTTGGCGCAAAATTTGCATGTATAGCGGTCTCGGTTGTTCTTGGGCAAGAGTGCTGCTGGTGGCGCAGATGGCTGCGAGCTGCTAAAAGGCGTCAAGTGGGTGGCAGGGAGAATTGCCGGGTAAGAGAAGGGACGACGCAACATCTGCATAAAGGCGCTCGATGAGAACGGATTGATAGCTGGAGTCAGTTCCACTTTGCTCGATTCGACTCGACCTAAACGACTTTTCCGTGTTGTGCCATATTTAATTTAAACTTGTTTCTCCAGAAGCTGTAAGCAACCTAGTGTGAAAGAAAAAGCTCTTCTAATCCTCGAGAATATATTGACGGATTGATTTCTCATCGAAATATTTGACGTTGGTGGCTATTTTCTATAAATCACCAACCACTGCACCAAGAAAAAGTTGTTTGTACGCATCCATGATCACCTACCTTGTGCTATACAAATAAAGCAAGCGATATACTGTATTGGACAACAAAAATGAATGCATTACAGTCATTATAACTTAAGCAAATTACAAACCATTCGCGCAAACGAATGTGCAAAGCTGCAGGAAATGGACACCTGAATCTTGTTCACCGCCTGAGCTGGCTGTCTCAGAAGTAGGTCGAGTCTCAGAATCAGTCCATCCGTTAATGGCGTCATCCTCTTCTTTCTCTTCTTTGATATCGGGCTCGTCATCAACGATAATCTCCTCCTTTGCTTTCATCGATAAATCTAATGGACTCAGCTCCAACTCTTCCACTGACCCATCGTTCGACTCAGCTGGACTGCCCAATTTGCGCTCCGAAGGTGAAAGCTCAGACACATGCCCGCTGGAAGAAAAACTTCATTCGATGAGCGCTCGTTCAGCACTCTGTGCATCGCAACAGCTAAATCAAACACGACAAGAAGACTTTGAATGGTGTTGAAATTGCAGGCATTTATATTTTTTCATAGTAATATTTAACACAATCCAGCCGATGCAAGCTTCTTTGAAATCGCATGAGAATATATGATAACGCTTAATGGAAGTTGCTGAAAATCATATGCACTTTCCATACGATAAGAATGGCACTCGAGCCATCAAAAACGCTTCGTTGCAAATGAATAAGGAGGAGTACAGTAGCGTGACCACATACAGCCTAGAAATATGACTTCGTAACATGTGCCGCTTCATATGATGGTGCTCCTCATATGCGTAGCCACAGACATAGGAAACATTAGCGAACACTAAGTGGATATTCCACTGAAAACCGAGAAAAGAGAGAAGCAGATGTAAGAGTAAAATTTTGACTCATGAAAAAAACTGTTGCCCATTTATTCAGCAATAGCTTAACGCATGAAAATTTATTGTTATTAAAAAGGAACAGTAAGACTCAATTTGCTCATGACTTATGCAACAGTCAAATCGAACGAGAATGCCACGAAGAACATTGCTGATGAAGCAAAAAGTAGTGTTACTTTGGTGAAGCTACTCTTTTAAAATCCACTTCCATTCGTTGTGATTAGGTGTGGATAATTTGCTCAGCGGGGAATATGAACTCAAATATGTTCGATTACTCTTTAATGACTACATTTTCTTGAGACCCTCTGAAAAACCATTTCGTCATGATGACCCTTACGCATTTACATAAATCACCCTAGCGAGTCGTCAAAAACTTGCACTCCTTTGTTCGTTCGCGCCATATTTACATTACGAGGAAAAACTGCGAAAACCCAACCTCATTTCTTTTTCAAAGAGACACTCGCTGTAACACTCCTCTTCAAAAAAATCTGTAATAAATTTTTCAGCTTCTACTCGGTGATTGCCCGACCTTCCCAAATCCGATAGAGCACTGAAAAGCATATGCGTTGAGATATTCCGGAAAAGAAAACAGAAAGAGTTTGTAGATAATGAGTCCAGCAATACCATACGACATTCAAAAAATGAGCTGTAAGTAGGTAGACAAAAACAGTGAGATGTTTCAGATGACTGATAACCTGCTCCTTGGGGAACTTTCTCCATCGGAGCCTCCGACACATCGATAGAGGTCCTTTTGCGGGACATGAGGTACCGAAAATGAAGGTATCGTTGGTTGCGCAGAAGCAATCTGTAGAAGCTGAGGCCAGTAGTGCGCGGGCACAGTCAATAGAGAATGTTGTGCAGCTACAAATACAGCACTGAATAGATTTCTTCAGAAGTGGTCGTCGAAAAACACAAAGCTATTATTAAAAATTAATGCGACATTGCTGTATTATTCTTTATTTCTTTAATATTGATTCGGGTCTTTAATGAATAATTTGTGTCAATCTATGCGCACACACCGCCATAATCTGCTCAACGATGATGCATTGTCCTAACTGTCTACGTAACTTATGCCATAAAAAAGGTGAGTAAGCATTAAGATAAAGTGGAATTCATGGTACGAAAAGTAGTACTTTAGGAAGTACAAAATTTGGGTTCGCAAACAACGATGGCATAATTTCATGTTTCTGGCTGGGTAGATTGGAAGTTCAGAAGGAAATGACTCGCATCATCGCCATACCACAGTATTACGGGAGAGAATTAGTGGCACAGTAAAAAGGTCTCATCCGCATTAAAAGAGATGAAGCAGAATACTCATAGGCGAAATGTTCAAAATCGATAAGAATTGGCTAAGAAATAGGAGAAATAGCAAAAGATAAAACATCCTTTAACTGACGCACGAAACAAATCTTTTTATTTACCACTGAAACACGAGGTCTTTAAGATTCAGCGCACAACTGTAATGGAGGAATTTACTGCAAACTATGAAGCATATCCCTCCTTAATTCGATCCTCTCCTCTTGGAGGGATCACTTTTGGAGGCGGCCTTTTCCCTACATCTCAGATATAGCTATCCATCAAGGAGGGATACGCTCTTTCACAACCTGCGCCTAACTTCATCTTCACATCCTCATGTTCCAGTGTGCATAAGCCTCTCGTAAAAATCAATTTCCCATCAGACTAAGCCCATTTACTGGCGTGTTGGAATGTTTACACTTCCAGTGGTTAAATTCGAGGCTTCATGAAAATTGCAATGCACCAGCTGCTTCTTTTAAAAGAGGCTCCAGAATCGTCGTATTCCAGGCCTTGAAACCGCAATCTCTGATCTTTTCTAAACCAGCTCATTTGGACAGCATTTCTGTTACGAAATGTTAGAGCAGGACTTACACAGAAGGCAAGTATGAATAGAGCAACGAAAACGACGGAAAGGAATATACAAAATAAAACCCACCAATGGGCTTATAAAAAGCACTAAGAGCGGTCATTTGGGCTTCACAGGTCGAACGGTGCTTTATTAATGCCGAGTGACTGGGTAGAGACGTGTTACAATATCCACACTGCCATCCGTCCTATAATATTTTTAAAATATGAGCCTTAAGCTATGTCAGGATGTGAAAAAACCGACTAAGAAACACAGCAAAAACATTCATATGTTGCCGTCATTTCGCTCCATTTGGAAAATTAACGTCTTCCTTTGATTCCTCGTTGAAGGATGCTTAAAACTTCGGTCAGATGTCTTCCATATCATTCTCTGCTTACCACAGGTTCGAACGAGAAAACCAATAAAAGTACATTTGTTTGCCTTATCACTACAGATGCAAAAAGCATAATCACTCATAAATTTTTGCACTTCAGTTAAATACAATTTCTTAGCCCATAATTCCTCAGAACCAGTCTGGTCTCCTGATAGAAACCATTGCAGCTGTTTTGCAATATATATGAAAGAAAGCGATAGTAGTCTAGCTGAACCTGTTTCGAATCGCGCAACAATCAACGACCAGTGAGAGTACACTGAGACCAATCACTCTCAGTATAATGCGGGAGCTTGTGCGGCTCCATTGCTTAAAAATTTATCATTGTTTTTCTGAATGAAGTTATAGAGAACTAAAAATGGCTACTTCCGGCACGTGAAAATCACTAGGAGGGGCAAAATTTACGGAAAGGAAATTAGGTTATCGGAGTCGGAAGGAGCAGCCGAGAGAATACCACTGCCATCATTTTTAAGTTGTAAAAAGGAACATAAAAAAGGAATGTGTAGAAATTCCAAAAATAACACATTCATAGAATTTATCCCTCTTCAAGCAGTTGTCTACAACAGATTTCATTGTAGCTCACTAGTTAGTAGGTTCTGTCGTTTTCGACTTGAGTTAGCCAGAAATGTTGCTTCACGATTTTAGGCTGCACCTCCACTCCCCTCAGAACAACCTCTCTTGCCTACCCCCTCCCCCCCCCCCCTCAAAAAAACCGTTCGATCTAGCTAACTCTCACAATAAAAATACCAGATGAATTCTCCTGTGGCGACAAAGATTCGAAAACTGAGTATATGCCTTGTTGCAGACGTGACAGCGGAACGGCTTCGAGCTGCAGTGGATGTGACTGTGCTGTTTAAGACCGCTGCAATAGAAGCTTTTCTTAAAAAATTGATTAAATTTGGATGCAGAGTATAGCTAAGAGGTTTAAGAAAAGTTTGATATTAGTTTACCGATTTGCCCGCATTTCGGATTTTCGTAAGACCCTTCTTTGTTGAAGAATTTGCCGATCCGCTCTGATCCATATGCTTAACATGGATCATATCCAAAGCGATTACGAACGGTGAAAAATAGCGGAAACGTTAAACAGTTTTCTTCGCTCAAAAGAGGCCCAATATGTAAGAAGTTAATTATAGACATTATGCAGCTCACTACGTTTTCTTCTCTGCATATTACTGTGAACAGAACAGTTGCATTAACGCAGTGTGCATTTCAGTTCGGCTACCACGAGTATAGGAGATATGCTTCGCTAGATATTCTCAATCATGCCGTTAATTCCTCAGCGTCAATTACACATATCTGAAAAAAGCCTATGTCTACAAAAAAGAAAAAATGCAGTGGCGGATAAAACAGAAGAAACACAGATTTGCAATTCACCACGAGACGCTTATAGAACTAAACTGCAGCAAAAAATAAATAAACTTCAACAGAACAATCATACTGTCAGATATTACGCTTACCAAAACTATCACTGCTTCACTTCTCCATATATCAGCTCTTTTAAGCAATACGTAAAAATAGACTGATTTTATAAATCCTAAAATGTGAGCATTTAGACAAAGAAAGAATCACCTTAGCAAAACAAAATAGCGATGTAACGCGCAAAAAAAGATACAGTGACCAATAATACACCCTACATGCAATTTAACAGCTTATTAGACGCAAATTAATCGTGACACAGGTATGGCAGCATATTTCATAATCACATCAAACAATAATGTCATAGCATTGGCAGTATGGCGACAACATTTTCCGATGATGCAAAGGTAACAACAAATCTACTTCAACTGTCTTTCCTCCTTTTTTTTGCCCAAAATATGCAAAAAAAGTCATTTTCATAAAGCGAAAGATTCATGTGACAAAGTACTCCATACTTCTAACGGCTAAACTTTGTGCAACCTCGATTTGTACACACTAATCCTCCGCAGCAGATTTTTGCGTGGAACGAGCTAAAAAAAAAAGAAGGATTGCCAGTCCGGTGAAAGATTGCTTGAAATTACATCATTCGTCTGACAGGCATATCGCAACAGCAGTAGACATATATCCAATAGACGATAAAGGCCGATGACCAATGGCTTATAATGCTGACCAAGCAAACAAAATGTTCGTTCGCTTATTCGTTGATGAAGTATATCCGGCCTGCGAACTGTCACCTTGTGCTGGAGTGCTCAACAAATCCGATGCACTCAACGAGTGACGGTCGCTTTATTTGGTCGGAAAAGCAAACAGGCTGTCCGATAACAGATTATCGTCATCAATCCAGGCGTAGTTCAATGGGGATACAAGATGCACTAATAAATAAACTGAGTTGATAATAAAAAAGGTGACGAATACTAATAAAGCAAGTTGTTTTTTTCAAGAATTAAGGGCAAAATTTCCCATGCAAAACAAACCGACGATTAGAAATAAGTCACCGAGAGTTTTGAAGGAAGGCAGATCACATGAACGCTACAGAACGATATCACGAATTTTTCAGCCTCTCTTTTATTATCCCATCGCAGGATCACTGCGTCACTTAAGATCATGCATGGCGAGTGTTTGTGGCATCGAGCACTTAATTATGGAACATTTAAGAATTACTCCAATATGACGTAGAACAACAAGAAAACGTAGTTGGCAGAGAAAACCGCAACTAAACTGAAAATGAGTTAATTAGGCTGAGGTTAGTTATGAAGCGAATTCATAAAATTCAATTGCTCCATTCAGTGTGAGATTAAGATGCGCATATATGTAAGGGAAGATCACCTGGCTGACGAAAAGCTCTTCGGACACAGCGGACACTGGTGCGGTTGCTGGTGGTGCTGCTGCGTTGAGGAATGAGCACTGCAAAAATTTTCACTTTCTTCACTTTTCATTTTCGATGGGAAAAGAACGCTGCGTGGCGTAATATGGGTCAGTGGGACGGCGCGTTTGAAAGTGAAATTTTGAGAGAGATGAGAGAGAGAACGGAAAGACAGCTCTCTGACGCATCACCTTCTCGATGAGGACACTCTGCACGACACAAGTGCGACTCGACCCTTGGATCATGCATCTGAACTGAACACACATGCACAATCCAAGCACAACTCGCGTAATCTTTCCTTTAGCTGTGTGGACGTATTACACACGCTTTGTTCGAAACGCAACCCTTCATTGTCCACAATGTCATAATAAACTTACCTCAATAAAATTCGCTATTCGAACAGAATTCTTCACCGATATAGAATTCCTTCATTCTTGACTGAAGGAAATAAATTTCATTACGATTTTTCTAAGCAACTCCACGAAAAATTGGCTGTCTTCAAACTGTCCAAATCTATTATTCATCATTTTTTTCCAAGTCTTTGTAGATTCCTTTGCCATCAGTTATACAAAATGGCATTTGCAAATGTTTCTTTAATCTGCGGAACCTAGAAAAAGCCGTTATGAGTTATACCTCATACCGGCCGACTCCCAAAAATGGTGGCAGGTCGTGTAGCAAGGATTATTGCGTCTCCACTTAACCCGCAAGGAATTTTTAAAAAACGTGTAACTGCACATGCAATCAAAGAAGATTCGTGTGCAACGCTCCACATCATAATGCCATCGTAGAAATTCGCACACTCACTTGCTCATTATGAACCACCCACAATGGTTTTATTTTCCTTTTCAATACAAACTTCCTCGCCGTTCGAAGCGGAAAGTCCTCGAAATTTGACATAGAACCTTTTTAAAGTGTAGTAGCTTCACTATGCAGGTCGCTTACAGTAGCTAAGACCACACATTGCAATCTTCTACCACCCCCCATCCCCGTCACTACTTGAACATTCTGCCGTCCGGTGCACTTTTATCTACGGTCAACACTTTCAAGTGCGCTCAAGTAACTTTCACATCTGTCACACGATTAAGACAATTTTGAGCTGTTTTCAGTGTTCGTTTGTTGTCTTAATTTATATCATTTCCTGAAAATGCATAAATCCGCACCAAATGCGAAAAGAAACATAGCGGAAAATTGCGGGCACTGATACTTGGAGTGAGGGGGAGGAGAGATAGGAGAGTGGTGGATGTCCATGAGGGATTAAAAAGATAAACTGAAAACTGAGGAGCCTGCTGTATCTACAAAATCTTCACTCAGCGCCATATTCCGTTAATTCCTCCTTAGCAGAAAATTCGATTATCTTACACAACTGCGCCAACTATGCAACCTACTGCCAACAAGTACATTAGCTGTGGTTGAACAATGCGGTGAAAATGATCGTGATAGAAATTTTGTTTTGCACAATGTATTTTTGCCGGAATTTCGAACGACTAAAGAGTCTTTGAAAGTAGCTCCACTTATGTCGCGCATTATTTTGGAAATAATCTTGAAGTATTGAGCGGATGCATAGGAAATGCTCCTGTAGATACTAAATGGAAAAACCCACATTAATTTAAGAATATTGCCAAAATGTGCTTACAAAAGACTTCGAAAAATAATAAACCTCCTCGTACTATCGATGGTTAATTTTCAAGCTTAAATTTTTTAAGTCTCCTCGTCTTATAGTTCTCTGAGTTTCCTTTTTTAAATCTCACATTTTTTAGCGCAATTCACAGAAATGCTTCAATTGCGTAATAGCCTTCCAATGTCTGATTGTCTCAGAAAACACTTTTTGTAGATCTCATATTATTGAATGTTGCTAAACAAAAATTGTGATTGTTTTATTTAGTTTTCCTTTCTGGAACGCTCGACAGCTTCACTTTCGTTTCACTGGCACGAATCTCCGACCAGGCTGCTCTCCTTCGCACCTTCCTCCCTTCCTCACATCGGAAAAAATATTTCAGGTGAAATATGTTTTAAAAAATGGACAATGCTGTTATCAGCTATAAACATGAGCAACTGCCATAAGCGAGAGGAACTGCAAAAGAATGGGACTTCATTATAAGAAAGAAATAGCCGCATCTCTCAGTTAAAGTAAATATTCTTCATTACTAGCCAATATCAAATTTTATAAGACTTTTTCTTCCACCTTGAATTTTTTTTCGTATAGCTCTCCATTTCATGCAATGAAAGCCGTTTTTTACAATGTTGCTTCACGGATTCTTCACTGTCTTTTTTCACTTCAGCCTCATTTTTCATAATGGTTCGCCTGCTAACTCCAGTATAATTCACCTCAGTAGGAAATATATCACGATCCTTGCACAGTGCACTTCCATCGCCCTTTCAACCGACCTACATTTGTCGCTGAAAATTTTAGATGCGGTGAATTTCTAGTAAGCGAATCAGTGCCGTACCGTCGCCAAAAAAAACTTCAAGCATCTATGCTTGAGTTCGTTTCAACCAAATGCTGAAAATGTTTATCAGCTTGACCGAAGACTTAGAAAAGCCTGATGAGAAGTTTTCCCAATCTTGTACAGCCTTCAGAGGAGGATGTTCACAATGAAAGGATTGTGAGCAAGGGGTGGAGTTTAAGGCTAGGAAGGCGGTGTACGACGAGCACTCCAGGCGCATGCCTTCCGGGCATTACCCTGGGGGCAGAAAGTGAAAAGAGGTGACCTTTCATCTTGTCGGGGATGATCAAGCTCTTCAACTGAAATCGCGCGGTCGGCCACCAGCCGCTCATTTTCGTCAATTGCACGACTCGTTTGCACGCACACCTGCAATTCATTTGTTTTGGTGATTTTCTTGCGCCAAAATGTGGCAGCATGCTGGATCATACTTTGTTCAACGAGGTCCACAAACCACTTTAGATTCGTACCGGCCCAATAGCCTCTGCAGTGATTGTTCCTTGCCGTTCATCTTAATTCTGAAACAATGAAACCCGATGGTTCTACTTTATTGCAAGCAAATGCCCATTAATATGATATTCCAACTTCATTTTATCTAATAAATACTTGAAGAGTGAGATCTTATTTGTTGAGGAGATTAAGAAAAAAACCCTCCCTAATAACCATTTTATCTTTCTGAAATATTTTTCAACCACACGGTAAATATTGATCCATGGCAAATGGCTTGCTAACGAATCTTAATAACATCACTGTAAGCATTACAATCAAAAGGGCAATAAAACATCACTGCCATCGATTCAGCATTTTTGGATGCCAATATACAGATCACGTGTCCACAAATTTGTTTATGTGCTTCGAAAATTCACAAGGGAAATTTCATTCATTTATGAAGCGAGAAGAAGACAACAGTTTATGATCATGAAAGATAACAAGGAAAGGATAAAAAGAAAAAAGCGACAGATGTTTGCAATCTCAAAGTATATCACGGGGAAGGTGTTCAATTTCAAGAAAAGAATGTACAACTGCCTCAGTGATAGTGACGCATACTCTTAAGATGCATGTCATATTTGGATATCTTTACTTATATTGTTTTCAAATTTATACTGCTTTCACTCATTTCCAGCCAATCGAAACAACGAAAAGAAGAATGTGGCATTCGTTATCAAATTTGCAGCTTTTCTGTGATAATGCATAATGAAAAACATATACAGCCTCTTAGAAGGTGCTTTTCTATCATTACAAACACTAATGAATGGTGGTCGAACTTGAACATAAGGAGCACACAGCTTCTTGTCCGTAATTAGACCATTATTATCGCAGGGAACGAACGCACATGTGTTGCTGGGAGGCCGGAAGTAGCCTATCGGGAGAAGCGAACGTTATATAGGGGTCATGTGAGGGCAGGTGAGGACAAGCATGAGAGGTGATCACCTGCGAGCACACCGCAATCAACGTCTTAAGCATCCAGCATATTGACATTTCATTAGCGGTCCCGCTGGGAGACGCACTCAAAATTTATGCACTCACGCGCCTCTATAAGCATTGACCATGCAGCAAGCAGTCAACGTCACGATGAGCACCACCCTCTTTGCGCTTCATATTCCTCTGCAAACAGTCATACACTCCATTCCCATACATAGACCCCTTTGTTTCTTGTTGCACATCGCGCTCTTTTTTCATTGCGGCTAGTCCATTCAACACTTTTATGCATCTTTGCTACTTTTTATCTGTTCGCTGTTGTAGCATATCAGCTGGTCCCATGATTAAGTTTCCATCACTCGTTGGAGTAGCCCGCAGAAGAAAGGCTTTGCTTCCATAGAGTTGCTCCCCTCTCTAACTCGAATGGCATGCTTAGCTTTCACGCGGTGTCCTTATTTATTTGCGAAGCACTCATGGTGTCGTAGTGAGGAGAGTCATAAAACGATGCACTAACGATTAGTAACGAATGTTGGCTGGCATTTAATACCTCGCAGCCGCAGTCACTCTTGTGAAATGCAGCATCTCAATAGCAACACACCAAATCTGTAGTGATAGCATCGACTGTCAGCTGAGAGCGAATGACGGACATCAAGTACTTGGAGCAAGTACTCTTCAAATGTCCACTCATAATACATCTAATATGCAACGATAGGTGAAACGGAATTGCCATACTCTATTGAATGATTGCAAATGATATGAAATGTGTAGCACACTTTTTTCACGAAAAAAACAATAATATCTAAGAAAAATCTGTTCTAGTAACTGTGACTTTCAAGAGTTTCACTTTTGCAAAACATCGAAAAAACCGGTACAACGAAATCAACACCATATTCTCCTACAGACTCCCTCTCTCTTCTCCACCTTGAGGTAGAAATATTCTCATCTCTCTTCCGACATAATGCCCGAAAAAAACGACCGATTTTCATATGTGTGAAACACTGCTACTGCATTTTATAAATCTGGACAGACCGGAATGACACTATCCTTAATAAATCTTGATGCCGTCCTTAATAAAATTTTGGTAGCACCAGGAACTCTACTGGAAATTTTGAATGAAAAAAGTATAGCAATCGATTTGCTAAAGGTCACTTTATTAAGACTTCAAAGTAGTTTACAAGGAGTATCTCTTTACTTATGATTAGACAAACGCTAACTAAAAGGCGCAAAAACGCAAATTGAAGAACATAAAGAAGAAGATGGACAAGACATCTACGATATGTCAATTGCAGCTCAAAAATGAAAACGGGGATTGCAAAAACAATGAAAATAGGCAGAGGTTCTACTGAAAAGTTGTTGAAATAAACTTGGGGTAGCCTATCGCAGAGCTTGCGCACCGAAATCGCATAGGGTTAGACCTTAACTACTTACTAACCCGAGGCAGCAAGAGTTGAATGAACGGTCCGAATCCTAAAATATGCACTCAGAGGTGGTGAGGCAAATAAAATTTGAAGATTTTGTGCTGTTTTATACAGTTGCCAGCATCGTCTTACGCGTATTGCCCGGTTCGCTCACAAATGCTGTGGTTGATGTCACTCCGAAGTTGCCTTCTGGACATTTCGGTGCGCATCGATGATGACTGTGAGTAAATGCGGTTATAACACTGTCACGATGGAGAAATCTTCTGCATCTCATGTATACAGAAATATAATAAAATGGACCAATGCTATAAAAGTGCACTTGGCAACGAAAAAATCGTGAAAATGACGTCGATGGGGAAACAAGGATTTAACCAATTGAAAGATGCTATGACGACGTGACTACTGCAGACTTTTTTTTGAAACATATTTTTGAGCAATATTCCATGACCACCAGATGACCATTTAATTTTGATGAAGCGAAAGAAAAAAAACTAATTAAATCACTAAGAACTGCAAAGACTTGCAATTGTCTTTTACCATAAGTTTGCGATGATAAACGCATAAGAAAAGAAAGGTTGCACAAGCAAAGCAATGCACCAACCTTTTGTTGGACAAGTCGCACGACGACGTTAACGCATTCCTTCTCTAAATCAGGCATCGGTCGTATTAAACTCAAAAGGAGCAGCGCGTTCGCATCGTTCTCGGCCTCCTGAAATCTTCGGATTCCTTGCAGATGATTTCCTCCTTACTATTGTTCAATTGGTCGGATTTTTGGCACATCAGATACTTCTAGTATTTCAAAAAGGTAAAGTAGCTGTGCTGTCAGCTCATTAATGTTACATCACCTTTGTTTGTACATGAAGCTGGAGCGTAAGCAAATTTACTCTCTCCATTTCGCTATCGCTTCCCACCATGCTCATGTCAATGGTTTGCCATCGTTCGGTGTTTCACCACTTCAACTCAGTCCTCACCACCGCATTCCACAAAACGCCTGGTTATCACACATACTGTGCAACGGGCATCCCGCTCCCGGATTACGGCCTGTGAGGAGGCATTTTTCTAGCTTTTTCTCCCAAACTCTTCAGTACGATCCATCGCCGCACATATCACTCTCCAAATTGGCTTTGCGTTAGCTAAACACATCCTAGCAATATACCAGAATTTGACAAGTACAACTCTGTTTACACATTTTCATAGGCAGCGAAAACAGCTGACTATAATTGCAATCGACCACCATGTCGCAGATGAGAATGTCCATTTTGAGTTCATTTGGTGCAGAACAATTTCAATCCTAGTCGGATATGAGAAGGTGCAACTATGCGTTGCGTGAATATGAAACCTCTTCACTGTGGCAACTGCATCAGCGAGGATCAATAGGCACAATCTCATCCCTCTCTCCACCTGCTCTTAATTTGACAATGTCAAGGTGATAGCAAGTTTCTCAGGTCAGCTTTCGGGTAGATGGATAGGCCCCTGTATTCTCAAGTGTGGCAAGCTGGTTACGACGATGTTTCGTGTTCTACGAAATCGAATGCCTATATCTGTAGACGACTTCGGTGTTGCTGTCTTTCCTTAATGAGTAGCCCATGTGACAAATGTGTTGGCTAACTCATATGATCATTAACGCTATGATGCACGCTTGAAGTGACCGCCGATCGAGTCATAAATGTAGGCAATGATGATTCTAAAATATTGCTCCTTAAAGAGAAACGAGTGACATAATAATGAGTTTGCAACCGCATTTTCGTCTTGGCCTCTTTGATGTGCAAGGCGGTCATTACGCGGATTCAAGAGCGTAATTGCGCTCCCATAATTGAGGCACGCTTACGCATCGACAAGCTTCACGAATAACGATAACGTCAAAACACGGATGCATGGAAATAGCAGCTGTTGAGCGATATGAAGACAGCTGAGTGGCACGGCGGCATACCGGAAGCAATTTACGATCGTTGATCAAGAAACCAAAAACAAACAGTCGCAGATGATCATAGAGCACCTAAGGCTGCCTTAGGGATGCATGACGGTTGAGGAGGGTGATAAAAAGGAGTCCTGCAAAGAGCATGAAGAATTGGTGCGTGATTGTGCTGTCCTACCAAACACTCATTGGGATACGGTGGTGTGTGAAGGTTGCTCTGCGACGAGGCAAGAAGCTTCCGGCGAGTGCACAAGATGAGCGATTATGATGGGTGGGTGACGCACGCTGCTCGTTTCGCCGCTTCCACCCAGCAACGCGCTCCCGACCGCACTAATCGCACCCGATTGTCGCGCAATCGTGCCTCGCCGCTTACACATATCTATTAGCACATCATGTAGGCAACTGACTGCACAGCACGTCGCTGCTTGTCGTCTCGGTGAATCTCGCCACAAACATCATCGCTACCGTATCTTCATCCTCATGAACATCGTTCACTCACCTCGTACATCCGTTCTTTTGGCATATATTATCTACCTGCTCCTTGCTTCGTTCAACAACGGTAGTGGAACATGCAGTTTCTTTTATGCGAAGCAGTGATATTACCTAATTGGGATGGTGGCTAAACTTTGATAACATGAAAAAATAAATACCATGCCCATAATTCTGACACGTTCGAAGACGTTACTGACGTGCATAAAATCGTGAAAACGCGCGATATTCATTTCCACATTAAATTCTTCAGCACTTACGCATTTCAGCGTTATTAGACACGCTTGATCGCATTCCTTATTGAGGTGCCACGTGCGATTAACGCTTTCGAGCACATTGCTTACTTAGAGACTCGGAAAAACCTTCGAAGATTTGGTATGGCAACGAGAAGCTCGCTCTAGCACTTGGAACGAATTAGATATCTGAGAAAAATTTTTTATTTTACGCCTCGTGCTCCTTTCATGCGAAAGGTGTGAAGAATCTTGTGACACGAGAAAGTTCCATCGCCTTTCCTATTCAATACCTACTTACCTTACTCTGAAACTTGCACTGCTTGCAGATGGTCGAAAGTGTAAACACAGTCAGTTCTAGCTGAACTTGGTGATGAAATATTCACTTAATTCACAGAGTATTACCGTCCCTCTGAGCATTATCGGTGCCTTCACATCATTTACATAGGTTACACAGAGCAGCGCTGTTTCAGCAGCCACGAATTTCCCCACAAGAGGATGATGACCGGTGTGCAAGACCAGGGTCCTCACAGCAGGCAATATGAAAAGGGATAGTTTTTAAACACATGTTCATTCTTTGCATCATGCATAAAGCTGCGCATTTCTTCAGGCAGCAGCGAACAAAGCACGCATAAATAAGCCTCGCACACAACTTTTTATACTTCCACATACAGGGAAGGACTTTTTAAATGCTCATAAATATGGTTTCCACGAAAATCACGAACGAATTTTGTTTAATTTAAGTAGAATGAGCGAATGTTGTTCGAGCTAGCGTACGTCAACCCTACAGCTAATGTTGGTTTCGTTTCGCATGAAACCGACGAGAAAATGCGGGCGGTGAATATTTTATTACCACACAGTACCGTTATGAGTCAATCGGGCAAGATGCACATGCGTCAAAAGGAAGTTGTCTTATGAGAAGCGGAAGAGCACTCGGCTAGAGCATCTTAGCAATAATTTCTGAATAGCAAATGAAGGAAGAGCTATCTGGGTGGGCCGATAATTTATGTACGTAAGCAAGTGTTCTCGTCGATGGTGCTCTAGTACTGAGTGCCAGCCGGCGCGCAGCTGTATGCTCTCGCAACAACATCGAAACATAAATTCCACATATTTCCTTTGCCATGCATCTTTGCAAGAATATATACATGTCTACATTCTCTCCCTAGCTCAAACGAAAAAAAGCAATTTTTTGGAAATCGTGAAATAATTAAACATGGAAGCACAATTGACAAGAGATAAACTGCGTATTTTCATTTTCAAAGGATACCAAGCAAAAAAGCAATCAGGTTATTAATTAACCAAGCGACTCATGGGGCAATAGTGAGTGAAAATTTAACCGACTTTCTGCCAGCAACACTTCCCACATAGAAAATTTCATGAGACGCAAAAGGAAAGCAAGAAGTGCTTAAAAAGATAAGTTCATAGTATTATATCACAGCAACAAATAAATCTACTTCCCTTGTCAACTGTGAATGAAAATGTCATAGGTGCAACGACCGTCGCACAAAAAGCGTATACGCAGAACGATTGGCATTCGCATAAATTGGGATCGGATTGAGAGTGGGTTGGTTTAGCAGATCATAAAAAAGCAATTTTCGACTGTCCCACGAGATCGCGGATAGCGGCAGTGGGGAGATGCGATTTATAAAGTGAGGCTGGTAAATGACAAACGTAACGTCACGCAAACACAACGCCCGTATTCAACAGCTAATTTGTCCGAGTGGATTCAGTGACGGCGATGGAGCGTTTTAACGGAGCATTGAAAAATTAAGAACAACTTGATATTTAAGTACAGCTCCCACCTCAGCCTGCCTCAGATATACAGTCACCTGCACAGCACAAAATAAAAACCATGAGAATGTAGAATCTATATCCCACATCGTTTATTTTTTCGTTTGCGATTGAAAGGGTAAGCGTTCCATAATAAAATAAATTAATATAACAAATTCACTTAAGGACATTCATTTAAGATGAAATATACTTTTTAGATGCAGTTTTCCTGTCATCTATCACTCCCTTTAAAATTTACAATATTCCACGGTTAAAATTGCAAGAAAAGCATGATGTGTTAAATTTCGTGGAAATAACGAGAAATAATGGACCATAAACAATGAAACTTGGGCGTATTCAGAGCGAGAACTAACAGCTAGCCGTGGGCTGTAGGTATCCACTGACTGTCAGCATTGAATAATGCGTAATGAGATCATCTTGTGGTGCGATATGGTGCTGTAATTGCCAACAAAAGGGCAATACAATATTATCTAATTAACCGTACAGTATCACATCTATTATGTTTGTCGTTCTACGAGCGGTGACGCGATACGCGTGTGCTGTGTAAAAAAAGTTTTTGCCGTAGTAAATAAATGAGAGGCCGGAAATGCACTCTCACACAAAACAGCAAAGAATAAACGGTCTGTTTAAGGCGGAAAAAGCTTGACGAACTGCGTGCTGTTTAGTAACTTTGTAACTTTCAGTTGTTCTGTACGGTCGGAAAACTGTTATTGCCATTGATATCGTAACCTTTCTACAGAATCTACTAAATATAAACGACACTTATCATTCAACGCTCATATATTCCTATAAGAGTTTTCTGACTTAGTACATTATGTTTTATTAGAAAGCATAAGCATAAAACTAGTTGAAAAGTAAGTTTACCGTATCCTGATAAGAGCAATCAACAACATTTCACTCTCTTTTTAGATGTTTTAACGCGTATATTCTTAGCATTAATTTGTAATCCCTTGCCAGCAGTCATTGCATAACTATACACTTTTAACAAGATGTATGAGCGAAAAAGACTTTAAAATCGCATATAAACAATCCAATAATGCAAAAAAAAAAGAAAGAAATATCTGTTCAACTTTGCGAAACTTCTTTGTTAAGAGGATATCAAAATTCTGCTATTGCTTTAAAGATTTCAACAAAATTAGAAGGCTTTCGATGAATTAGTATCGAGTGTTTCACTGAACCATCCTTAATACCACAACAATCGATGACATGAGAAGCAATAAATGAGAAACTCTAAAAGCAAAGCAATGAAAACGCATGGGAATATCCTTTTTTATGTTGGATTCGACAACAGATTATAATAGTGATAAGAGATTAATAATAGAATCTTTGGAGGTTCAAACATCATAAAGAATATTCTTCGGAAGATAATATATAAACAATGCTGAATAAGGTGGCGAATGTGAAATATGCAAAGAAAGTTAGCATCAAATATTGATGCAACACTCGAATGAGATATTTTGTTCACTAATGAATAAAATCATTCGACACTTTCTACTGTTTCTTGAAGCAGCGAAACTAATGTCCTAGGAGCAAACAAGAGAAAAAGTCCTATTTTTTAGGATATAATGACAGCAAAAAACGGCACATAAATACAGGTGTTTACTGAAATTTCCATTCGTCCCTGAACAATTACGTCGCCGCATATTGTTCAAATTGATGTCCTTAGCAAGATCTCATAATAGATTGGTTGCTTTGGGCTGAGGCTGCATATTCGAGGCGATGCGAGAAACGATGAGCCCACCTCTAATTATCATTGCTAATCGCAGCACCTGCAGCACTCAAACCTAACCATATAGACATCGTTCTATGAATGTTCAATGTTTGAGGAGAAAAGCATGATCACATTGGATAACGCAACAAGGATGCTCAAGTGAAGTGCTGCAGTGCAAACATCATGCTCATTGCGTTGTTCAGTTGTTTTCGTGCAATCATAAAATGATGCACTCAGTTGCAGCTGCAACAAACAGCATTGGAATTATTTGCAATTTTCTTCGCAATAACTTCGAACTCGCTCTAGATGCACGATTTTGATGAGGATAAGAGTAAATGCAAATGCTCGCAGTAACAAACTCAACTAGCTCCAAAAACGTAACGTCGCTAAAGCGAAATTAAGCTGTTTGATAACGCTTATATGCTCATCTGATGTTTGTGAAGATTTTTCAAATCGCGAGTGACATTACAAAATATGCGATCCAGGATGGAAAATCTTTTTTAAAACCACAGTACAACTGCAGCAGATATCCTCCGTATGTGATATCGAAGTATGAAAAGATATGATTTTTACAACAGAGAAGCGAAGAATTGTTGAGGAGGTTTTAAAAGCACATCAGTGATCGATTAGTGTAGCACAGTGGCGATAAATAAAATAGTGAAATGACCTAATGGCAAAATTAGAAGGGATTATTGAACATATTGACTTCTTTATCCTCTTCAACTGAAGTAAGGAAAGTTTGATAGCTTAAACCTCAAACAGCTGAAAAGTTTTGCCTTCTCACTTTTTTCACCTTCTCAATCCTCGTTTCCTTTATCAAACGGGAACTCACATGCAACCTTCCTAAATTAGCCTGATGGAAGACGGAATTTAGCAAAAGTGGAAAGAGAAAAAAAGAGCATTCATTTAAAGAATTGTATGTACTTATACTGCTTTCAAAGAAACCAAGGGTAGTGAAAGTTTAGGATTCTGAAAGAGGATGGTAACAGAAGTTACATTCTAACTCTTTTGCTTTGAAAGAAAGCACATTTTCAAAAGGTATCGTGCGGAATTATGTTACCACTATTTTGGGACCAATGCAAGCACGATAACGAATGTACTACTCAACACATCGTCACATCATACCCATGCAAATACGATAAACAAAATCGGTAAAAGTTTAAAATAAACAAAGAAAAGTGACAACTGTGACGTTAGGAAGCGACACCTGTCTTTCAATAAACATAAAAAATACTCATGGAAAAGCAGTAAATCTGCAACTGTTGCAACATACGTTTAAAAAGTAGAAGGCAATAAGGTACGGATGAAATACTCATTCTTTGCAAAGAGAGACTGAAAAAGCACACCTTGTCTAAAACGCCGATCAGTCGCCCAGATTCGAGTTTGGACTTGGTCCATAACGAACTCGTTTGGTCGTCGTTCTGCCGCACTTCAACGCAGCGCAAGAAATCCGCGTCCATACTCATCCCTCCCTGTAGTAGAACCTTGCCTTGTAAAGAGTTATTCGTTGTGCCCACAAATGTAATTTTTAACAACCAAATAGCTATGCACATAAAAAGAACAGCAGAGCTGCTCGCTCAAAGAGTTGTCACTCTTAATGCTTGCATTCCTTTTGTAGAAGTAGACGAAAATGCTTCAGTGTTAACAGTGACCCCGAAAAACTTGCTTAGATCTTTCCGTTAGATAAGAAAACAGCTAAGACATTCATTGAGTCCGCTCTCTTCAAATTACAATGCATAAAAAATAGAGTTTCTATACGCAACCTTACTTCAACCGGCTTCACAGAAAGAATTTGAAGGGTAAGTGGGAGTGAATTGCAAAACGTCACAGGCAAACTATGCTTTACGTTTCGCTTATAGCAGTTCCAGTTATCGCTGTGAAGATGATGCCGCATTTGAAACGGCGAATGAAAGGTGCAGATCGACTGCTGTTAACGCTGGCAAAATGTGCTTACTAGCATTACCATTCACGCTGACTGCGCATTTCACAGAGAGGAAAAGCACCTCTGCAGTCGACTTCTTAAAACTAAGATTTAGCCTAATAAACGCTGACATATTCCACTGTGAATTTATCACATTTTTTTGGGCCGAATGTTATGAATATTTGCGCTGCTGAGACCAAAACTGAAAAAAATTGTGCAATAAGGTTCTCAAGCGCAGTACAACAACTTGATCAAGAGTTCATTTCAAGAAGAAACTTCTTTCTGACCTTTCACTCAGAAAGAGATAACAACTAGAGATGCTTAGCAACGAGATATCTCGGCAATGATCAACAAAATGAACGTGTTCCTATATTGTGTACACTTGTTGGCAGTCATTGCTAAATGAAAGCCAATCGTTGATAAACATGGGCTCGTTTCATGTTGCACAGAAACACACACGCACATACCCACGAAAGGAAGAATGCTCGAGAAGAACGTAGTCATCATTGAATAGGAGCACACGCGACAAGCATGCTCCTGCTCACTCGTTGACAGCTGCTTCCTATGGCACACTAACTCGAGCTGCTTTCGTGAGAACCTAGCTTCAGTACCCTATTGTGATTTCATCCTATCTTCTGCTTCAGAAACGCCCATCCATCGGCTATAGGTTAAAAACAAAGCATTCGATGAACAACTAGAGAATTCATTCATGCCTCTAAGATGTGGTCCCATTCAGTACTCACCAACAGTTTAATTGCTAGAATTCGTTTCCATGTAAAGTAATGCAAAAGCTCTGTGTATCAAATGAAAGGAGGAGCACACGCAAAGCAACAGCGCGCTGCATCATCACTTTTCATGGGTTGCTTCTCGATATCAACAGTCAGACTATTCAAAGACTTGCAGGAACCTTTCTCTTAGTAGTAAAAGAAGAAGTACCGCCATGACTTCTTGAAGCATACGAATCACCTCATTCAGAAACTTTTGAGGCAAATTTATTTCTTTCATATGATCACTGCTTGAGAGTTATTCCCACGTTATTCCTACTTGAAGTTTGCTTCCCTTATTCAGTTAGAACAGCTTGATTCAGTCTACTTCCTGCTAGAAAACGGACTGAATCTCTCTCCTCCCCCCCCCTCCCCCGCTCCCTTCCTCAGCCCTCCTCATATCTGAAAAAATGCTTGAAACCATATGCAAAGCTCACCATCAGTAAATGCCATGAATGAATTTACCATGCAAAGAATTTTCCATCGAAATTAAAAATCAAGCGAATAGGTGAAAAATGACAAAGCTGTTTCATGGAATGCCTGATATCAAAGCAAGTAGGTGGGCTGATCAATAAGAAGATAATCTTATACAACGAGTTGACATTAGATATTGCTAAGCGGTACACTTCACGCAACTGTGAAAAGTGAAACTCAGGATGAGTACGTGTGCTCTGAAAGAATACTTCAGGAAGAAACCTATTCTTTGCTCTGATTTTTGTTTTTTTTTTTTTTTTTTGAATGCTAAAATATCCGTCTCAGAAGAACTGTTTGATAAATGAATACTAGTCCGATAGCCATATGGTGAATTTCAGCAGAGAGAAAACTGAGCAAGTATCGCGCACACATTTTTCACAGTCAACAAACATAAAAGGACATACATCGTAGCAGCGCAATTTCAAAAAATTCTATTTTCGTTACTTCAACTTGAGATGAAAACGAATCGCTCCTAAAAAGGCACTTCTGATGCGCTTCAGTTTCACGGTTTACTTTCAGCACAGTGCTTTTCAGCTGTAGTAGACTGCTCACTGCTGAAGTGACTGATTGGCTACCGGAACAGAAAAAACAGAAAAACCCATAGAAAAGAAAGCATCTACCAAGGCGAGCACAAAATAAGCTTTCGAGCAGTAAAGATCATAGTGAACGTCCACTGGAAACATTGATGGCGCTGTTTTTGCTAAATCAAAACTGCAGTGTGCTAAGAAATGGAAACCCGAAGAAGTAAAACTTCACAAGTATCGCCACGTTTGCGGCTACATAAAAAGCACTACAATATTGCACTGAAAACATCTACAGAAACTGCAGAGTGGATGAAGAAAATCATGTCACCTGCGATGAAGGCATCCACTTCGACACTTTCAGAAACGAGCGAGAAGTTCACAAAGGGGACTATAAGATAGGAAATCAAAGGCAATGGCGTGGTTGTGAAGCACAAAGAAAGCAGGACGCGTAGATGGATAATGGGCATTTTCCAGCTCCCAGTGATAAAAATGGGTAAAGGAAAAGTTGACCTTTCCCAGAAATACTCAGAAATCTCTGCAAGCATGCATTCGTAACGGTCCCCTTCACGTGCACAATCCATGAGTTAGCTTTCACATTCCCTTTGTTCGAAGATATGTATCGAAAGCTACTGGCCTAGGAGGAAAAAAGCACAATGGCGATAGCTCAAGCTGGGCAAATAAATGGCGGAATCAACATTAGGCTAATGGCGCACAAATCAAACGAGTTCTGCGATGGTGCGGGAGTACGGTGTGACTCGAAGGAAGCGCTTTGGACGATGTCGCTCCGCTCAGAAATAAGTGGGAGGAGTGAGCAGCAGAAGCGAGCACAGCGGCGCATCAGTCGCCAAATCGAAAATCATCGCTGCGCTTCAGCAGTCAAGCCCCGCCCTCCACACGACCAAGACCCAATCGTGTGTTGGAACGGTCGCAACCACACTTTACCCATCCAGCCGCTCGACGCAACCTGGCGTTTCCTCAGCTCGCTTCTATGTGTGTGTCACTTACGCGTGAGGCCATCCTCGTAATTCGTTTCACTACCAACAAGCTACTACGGTAGCAAGCAGACGCCGCTGTGCAGTCAACATTTTTCATGTGAAATGATGCACTCCAATAAATCGATCTCTCCTTTCTTATCCTCCACTCTGGATCTTTCTGTCACTGCTTACACCTATGTCCATCCATCAGACCTTTTCAAACTTCTTCATTCTCTCATTTGGAATATGCAAACATTACCTTGCTATATTCACGACAGTTTCAGATGCACAGTCCCCTCAGTTTCTCTCAGCAAAACAGCCGTTGAAAGACGAAATATATTTTTAACTTTCAGAGCTAGTATAAAAGAACAAGAATATTTTCTTGCATCTCATATGCGGGAATGAATCGACTAGAAATGCTAGCCATCCCTTTTGCTTTAAATCTGGATCCGTGAGAGGAGAATCCGTGAGAGGTATTGCCCAAAAAAATTTCGTCAAAAATAAAGGAAGGGTCATTAATGGCTTCACGCGTGCATCCAAATAACATTACAAACAAGTCCACCAAGCATTCGCTTATTATATCGAAGTGCAGTTGTGTTAAATGAGCAGCTTCATAGCACATTGTTCATTTAAAATGGTGTATCCTGTTTGTGTATTTTCGTATTTCATCAGTCAGCGAGTGGATATCACGCATAGCCAATTCCTATTTGGCAGCTGCATTTAAACAAATCCCACAACAGTATAGAAGACATATGAATCTTCTCCGCAAATATCAATCAATACGACAAGAGTCCGACACAAGTAAATAGCAGATTTCTGAGAGAAGAAAACTGCTCTGTGAACAGTTCAAAATGTGTGATGCTGCAATGCGATGTTTTGCCTATTTTTAAAGCGTGAAAAGAACGAAAACTGAGATCGTATAGTTATTCATGAAGAGATTCGAACATCACGCTCTTGAATTGAATGGACTTCCCAAAAAATTTGCATCCAACCCGGCGGTCATTAAGCGATCGTCATGCTTCGAAAAACCTTAAAATGAATGCTTATATAGTATTTAAGCCAACTGCTGATAAACTCATTAACAATCATGCAGATTCCAAGCACTGATGCGTTTTCCACACTGAAACTTATCGCTCATAATTACAAGCGCCAAAGACTTGCGATTTGAAATGTTTGTGGCAATATGATGCCCGCAAATGATGTAAAGATATTGCAGACCCTTCCCTTTTTGTCATTCTCACATTCGTTGCTTATTCGGCAATTTCTCATCCAATTTTTTGTATGTGCTTGCAAGTCTTGTTCACTTGAATTTTTTTCTCCGTGCTCCCTTTTATCTTCACGTAACTTTCCACAAATAACGGCTACAACACCGTTATTTTCCTAGCTTTCACGCCTTTCAAACTTTCTTCGCTTTGTGAACAAATTTCTCCACTACCTAAAAGCAACCGGAAATTATTTTAATCACTAAAACATTGCGCTTCATAAACGCCAAGCCAATTTTCTCATCACAAGAGCTAAATGTGTACAGTAATTAGAAGCTGAAATCATGATTTAGCCTAGTGACGAGAATAACCCATACACATGACATATTCATAGCTACTCATATTTTGTTGTGACGAGCACATCCGGTTCGCGATGTTTTTCGCATAACGCGATAGTTCTTTTTCATTATATAATGCGAGTATACCGCCGGAATGATATTATTTTAGCACCCATATTTCTTATGATACAGGTCGATTTTGATCAGATTCTATAGAACGCTGCCGTATCTCACGAATCAGTAACGACATGAACATCTTGGCATTTAGAATATTGAAGAGGCTGAGATGAACCTCGAAGTCGACCTAACGATTTAACGATTGTCGATATACTGCAATTTTCAGGCTTAACACTTCAACGACCACTATTTTTTCGAGATTATTATCAGATTTGTGACAGTCTGTTTGCTGATCTCATAAAAGGTGGCCCCACTAATGTGCTTTTTACAATGCATATGGACATAGGATATCACTTCAACATTCAGTGCGGAAGGAATTGTGGACAAAACTCTATCATTTTCCCAGGTATGCACCGAACAGGAGAATCTTCCCAGCATCCAAAGCAATAAAGACTTTGATCTTTACCCTAAGACCGTACAAATCCTCTCTGCTACTGGCCCTCCCTCTCCCTTTGCCTCCTGCCTTCCTTCTCCTCTCCACTCCACCTCTTCTTGTTCTCCTCCATGGCAAATATTATGCACACTATTTTAGGCTGCAAACAGCTAGTGCAGCTTCAAACTCCCTCATGTGGTGCTCTGCAGCGCTCGACGAAATTCATTCAAGAAACGTTTCAATTGATCTCCCAATACACTCTACGAAAGATATTTTGGAATTTCTTGCTAACCCATTTATAGAAGAGCAAGTGGTTAGCAACAGATTGTAAAAATGAATTATGCAAAAAAAGCAAATTTTTCCCCTAGTATGCTCTAGACTTGTGGATTTTTAATCAAATAAGCAATTCTCGATAGACATTCCGAAAGAAGCAGCACCAATTTGAAAAGGAATGTCAAGAGTGTTCCTTTTTATGTACCTTTGTAGTGGCACGTTTCGCTTCCAGTTTTGTTACAGTAAAGAAGAGGCAAACAAGAGATCACTTGAAGAGTAATATGTGCAAATAGGTATGGCTGTGCTCTCTTTTGTACACAAAACACACAAATGAATCGGGCACCATCTTTCACAGCCGTCCAAACTGGATGCGAAGGGCAATAAGGACACCAACCAAGGCAATAATGATGCCCCAAAAGCCTCGCAAAGCCCAAAATAGGTGCACTCGCGATAACTCACCACCTCTTTTAGCCATGTTGGGAATTGTTGTTGCAACCTTTATTTGCCCAGCCGGAGAGGCACTCAGATAAATGAAGACGAACTCAATACCCTCTTTCTCGCCGAAGAAATTTATGCGCGAAGACTTGAACATCCAAAATGCGTGTTACTTCGATAGAGGTAAACAAACGCAAAGTGCCTTTGCTATAGAGAATCGCAATATAAATAGTGGGCAGTATAGATAATCGACCATTTATGGATGCTCACAACAACTACAATTCAAGTACTGCAGAAAGTCGATTATAAGCTCAAAATTTGTAAGAAATTCGCAGTAAATACGCACGCAGAATGTAAAGTTCATCGCCCAATTTTAGCGAAATTTCATCCTTCCCGCCTTCAATGATGTTCGCCCGTATATGTCTTGAGCGACAGAAGATATGAATGGAATATGAATATAGTGGCTGTTTAGCGATTGAAATGACCGCTAAAAGCTCAGGGAGGCAGCCCACAACATAGGTTTTAATTTCCAGTTTCACTCTTGTACGCGTACGCCGACAACGATTTATTTTATGACGGTTTGCAGAAGTCGCACTACCTTGTTTGGCATAGGCTTGACACCTATGTTCAAATACATCACCTCTCATCGCAGCTTCTTGAAAATCGACCAAGTTAAGATCGTTTTCAACGTAATCTGTCCTGCTCAGAAGGGGTTCATCGGATGTCTTAACAATTCAACATTTTCACACATCTAAATACCTCATGCATAAATTCGCCTCTCTGTCAGGTGAATCTCATTAGGTAGGGAATTGGAGGCCAGAACAGTAACGTGCTGAGGCGCCTTAATGGTGCGGCTTAGTTTAGTGAGCAATTCGAAGCGCGAGAATAAGCCCATGGGCAATGCACAAAAGGCGGAATTGAGGGCTCAGCAAGCTAACAGCTACCTGCGCGTCTCACCGTTAATATTTAATGTTTTATTGGTCGCGTTTATAGCGGTGCGCCACTTAATTGCATTGTGTGCGACGCGAACCGCGATTGCCTCTTAACTGCTTTACGAGTGCCTCGCTTCTCCGCTTAACTAGCAACACTCCTGTCACCGTTGCCCGCCGATCACCATTCATCTCTCTAGCTTCATCATCTCAAACATTCATGAACTCCGCCTCTCTCAGTATGCGGATAGTCCAATATGGAATCCCAGGTAGAGACAATAAATTGCTGAGGCCAAACTAGGTGAAACCACATAATTTTTCGCCACAAATCCTTTGACTCATTAGAAAGCAGTTGAGCTTCTCTTCAGCCGATGCTGTTTCAGCACCATTTACTGTCTGCACCCTCAGCTCTTCAACGGCTTACCAGTTTTCCTTCTCTCAATGATCCACCTCAGAAAAAAAGGCCATGCATTCTACCGTTGCGTTCGTATTACCCAATGTATCTTCCATTACTGACGCAATCACTCCCTATGACGACCCCAGCATTGTTCCTCTTATACCGCAATGGCTACAGCTAGTATCGTCTCCTTTTCGCCACGTCCGTTCGATCTGTCTGCACAGTTATTTGTGCCTAGTGTAATAGTTTCATTCATTCTTCCTTAATTTTGCTTTGTCAACGTCTGAAGTGGTGAAATGATTACCAAGAAATTACTTCTTGAAATGGATCACAGAAAGAGTGCAAAATTATTTAAGGATAAGAGGGATGTGCAGCAAGCAGCAGCGAAGCACGCCTATGCCTCATTGAAATACCATCCTGAACTGCTTATATGTCGACGAACCGAACAAAGATTCGATCCACCGATCATCTCCCCATGTCACCAACGATAAGTGTCGATCAAGCATCATGAAATAATCACTGCACATTGCAGGCTTAAAGCTGGGATATAAATAGAAAGAGCTTTGTTCAGGAAGCAAAAAATATATGAGACGACTTGTTAGAGTAGCAATCAAACTAAGTCCTGCTAGTAAAAGAAATAATAACCCACACATGCAGCATAATATATCAAAATCGAAAGAAATGATGGCGGTCTATCAAGATATATTGAGCAGAGTATTCATCGAGTGGTGCTGCAGTACTAGTTCTTCGATCCCTCCAATAACTACAAGCCTATATTCCTTCGTTCACTACTCACCTTAGTAGCTTCATACAAAATGTCGAAATTTGTGAATTTCCCAAATTCGGATTTGCATTCTCAATGGAAAAACACTAGTGGTCGAGGACAATGTAACTGACCTAAGTTATTTAGAATGCTGAAAGCATCTGAAATGCGATCAATTGCATGGATGCAAAATCAATGCCACCTATGATCCACGAAGAATAAAGCCCAAAATTTGGGCATTTATCATGTGTACACTGCGCAAGCATATTGAAATTGGTGAAGCTATTCATTTAACAGGCAACTAGTGGTTGGCAATTCGCTCTCCTCCATTCGTCATCCCCTTCTAAAGCATAAGCTTAAGCAAATATACAGGAGGCTAATGAATCCCTGGTAACATGAAGAACATTCGCCTAAGCAGAACCTGTGCCAACCTAATGAATTACAAAGTATGCAAACGGTCAATGGAGAGCGTTGATCCACATATGATGGTATAAAAGTGGAACTGCTATGAGAAAACCACTTCACTTATTAGCCAAACTTCACTTCACAACAACAGACAAACACCTGTGGCGCCACCTGAGGATTTTTTGTGGATAAGAATGGCAGCGATATGAATCACTAAAGCTTGAGAATTTATAAAACCTTAAATAAAATGTCACAGCAGTATCCGGCAACTTTTGCGTTTGAAATCTTATCCAGCAGAAGCTGAGAGACAGGAGAGAAAAAGAAGAGAGAAAAGGCAGACACAGGCAGGCAAAGAGAAAGAAGTAATTAAGATCTCAGCTGGTAGAAGGTGCTATGCATCGCAATACATTCCGATTACCTTAAAGTCTGTAAGCTGCTTTTGCTGAAATGCCGCTGGTAAAGTGTGGCACTTCAAGGTGGTCTACTACCTTAAGATGTTTCAGTCGTTGGAGCAAAGAAGCACCGCAGTCGCATCCACTCCTGCTGACGTTTGCATCACGATACGTCGCACAAATGTGTGTGCTCTCAAAACGAGCACTCCTACGGCTGTCACTCAGCTTGACCCGTCACTGTATTGTACCCACTCCTTCAACTCGAACTGCGAGATTTCTCTATCAGGCAAAGACTGATAGGTGGAGAGTAGTGAGCGGAAAGCAGTCGAACAGATACGGGTGGAAGGAGGTGTACCGTCCTCAGCTTCTATTGAATACGCACTAAGCGATGCGACAATAGCGATAGGACCAGCATGCAAAAGGCAACATTGTCGTGACTGAATGTTGCGTTGCATTACAATAGAAGTGCAGTGGTTGCCAAAAAGTGTAGAGAGCGAGTGCCGATAACATCGAATGAATACTAAGGTGCACCGATGACTCGCGCACCTCGGTGCAAACCGTTCACTCTCCCATAGGCACACTCAGCAGCCACCCGTTCATTCACTTATTCATTGATTCGTCGATGCTTCAGAGCTTCGTCGTGTATACTGCACAAAGCAGTCGCCTCATTTCCCACTGAGAGCAGCATCAACAGATTCGCAGTATTGAACTGCGACTGATTCATGGAAGCATGGCACCACGTTGCCTCGATTTTCATTCAGCCTTTCAGGAAGTCTTTTACACGATATGCCGCCGGCAACTTTGAATCGCTCATTCTCAATACGTGTAATAATGCCGCAAAGAGTGCAACGAGAACGGTGATAGGAAATGAATTTTAAAATAACCAGAAATACTTTATGAGAAATCCTTCACTCATTTTATCTGTTTATTTTCATCTTCAAGTGATCCTTATTGTAATATTTATATTTTGTGCAAAATCCTCGCAAATTTACAAAATATTCCCTATAGGCACGGAACACACCGGAGAAAGTGCAAATAGAAAAAGGCACAAACTGAATTTTAACCTCAAAATACTAAACTGTAAACACATATTAGGTGCTCATTTACGGAGCTTGAAGAAATTTCAGCAGCAGTGACGAAGAGTGCGTATTGCATTCACAGTATTTATCTATTTCACACTTTCAAATTTCACATCCATACGTTCAAATTCTCGAACTTCTGTTGTGGTGATTAGAAAATTGAATTGAATGTATGTTCATATGCATTTACAAAACAACTGTAATAAAAAAGCGATGTGACGTTCGATGCGCATTCGGACGCATTCGTCTAAACGAGTTAATTTCAGTTGCGCAATTGTGAGAATTACGGTGCAACTCTAAAACATCAAATATTAAGTGAGAAAGTTCTTTAGCAAATCTTCTGTGCAATTCGATAATCAAGTGTACCTACCTAACATATCTCTTAGTAATAAATCCCTCCTCTGATGAATTAGTTCTACATAAATAACATTCGTTGAGTACATATTTGCACGCTTACATCAGTCATAATTTTACTGATTCAGAAAACGCAATAGTCCCCATTTTATCTTCCATTCCTTGTTCCTCAAGATGGGAAAGAGAAGGGCTAGCCATAATTTTTGGGTTTTTAACTTCCAGCGGCAATACCGCTGGAACTTCCAAATTTGTACTGCCAAAAAGTAATTCCCAATATCCCGACTACTCAGAATTTCAAATCGCGCAAAACACTTTTAGAAAATTTGCGAGCAGAAAAAAATAATGAACAAATCTTGTCCAAAAAATCGGTTCATATTGTCTCGAAGATTAGGAAGCAGAAATGCAGCTTGAAGGAGAGGGTCTTAGTGTAATTCAGGAAGCCTCACCAACGAAGATCAAAAGGTTCGCCTAAGACAACACCAGGATAAACTTATGGATATCGCAATCGACGATGTGAATTCACGAATATTCAACAACTCCAGA
Organism: Ascaris suum; assembly: GCA_013433145.1. Lineage (NCBI taxonomy): Eukaryota > Metazoa > Nematoda > Chromadorea > Rhabditida > Ascarididae > Ascaris > Ascaris suum. The sequence continues at coordinate 5,070,214 of CM024187.1, forward strand.
GTACAAGATTCCCTTTGAGCCACAAAAGTCTAAAACTGCGAGAATCGATAACATAAGAGCATGTAGGCGATTAATGCTCATCTAAAAAGAACAGTCTCAAATCCAGATGTCTGAACATGCTGCTCCCAACATTCTGGGCCATGACGTGATCAATATTACAACCTTTGACACCTCAGTTCAAATCTCTCAATCTTCTCAGCCTCGACATGAAGCCTCCATAAGCACTTAAAAAGTGGCGAGGAAAGACGGAATACAAGCCGCTCTTGACTGAAGTGAATAAAGGCCGCTTTTAAGAAGAAATCAGGTTAAACGCAAAACGTCGTAGCAAACTCAAGAAAGCCTAAAACTCCACGATAACGAATATATTTGATTTTAAAAACTTGAATCATGCCTGCTAGCACATAACAAAGTTTAGATGTCAGCTCTGAATGCTGTAAATGAGCAAGTCATCTCCTCTGATGAAACTGTTAGCTGCTTTCACAATTAGCTGCAAGGAATATTTTAACATTTCGGTGCAAATAGGACATTTCAAACATGCTATAGGAGATATTTCAGGAATGACCGAGCTCAAAGACCAATTTGAGAAAAATTTACTCCCGCTCTTCTCATTTATAATATCTCTTCCTTACAGGAGACAGTTCTCATCTTGTTATGTGAATGCATGCTCAATAATTACTATACATCACGCTAACTTCTAAGTTGCTATAACACATTCATGCTTGCGACATCAGGCGAATATCTGCGCATGGTTATCGCTCAGAACGGAAGGATGCGGGTTCGATCGTTTAAAATCAAGAACACCTATTTTGAAGCTCAGGATACAACTTCCTCATCATATGAACCCAAAAAAACGCTAAATTTTTCGAAAACAACGAACGTTAGCAGCTCTCTTCTTACAAATGCACTTTCATTCTCAAAATGACTGCGATTTTCTCACAGTTATAGCCTCAAAATTTTTCATTCACCCATTAGATTATCTGGAAAAAATAGACGTCGATGAATAAAGAGTAAACAAATTTGGACATAACATAGAGCACAATGCGATTGGTCACTTTTCACACTTCCATCGACTCCATAAGCCCACGTAATCGGAGATGCACCTCTTTTTGGTAGGATGAAGGGTTTATTTGTTACAACCTTCCTCGCTAGCACTTCTCAGTTGATGTGTGCTTATGCAAACTCATTGAGGATGCACTCGATGGCCTCGAGCAAGTAGGGTGCCGCTTGAATTTGGCCTGTAGGCATATGACTGTCGAACGGCAAACAATTCTCGATGCGTGGAGTGCGAGGTGGCTGTTATCGATGGAGTACCCCAAGTGGAAAACGAGGGCGATTGATGGTTCGCGACAGGGAGGAGTGTGTCTAAAAGTGACACTCTTGACGCGATCTGCATCAGTCAATGAGGCAGTGATCCTCACTGCAAACAATACAGGACGCATTGTGGTGAGGTAGCTCGCTCTCTTCAGAGAGCAATTATTGCGATCACCTCACACTGCGTTTGGCGTTGAGCACCCACAACTCAAGTAATACAATCACGCTTTCTATTCTTCCACAAACTACCTCATAGGCATTTCGACATTGAGCAGTGAAACGTGAACAGCGAAATCCGTCTCCACGCAACGCCGGCAATATTCATTTTGCGCCATCACTCAACCACAGGCGCTGTGCACCGATGCCGACGCTGAACCAATCTTCACAGGAACTCTTCATACCAACGGCTCTTTTGACGAGACCTAAACAACTGCATGCTTCCAAACCGTTACATACAACATATACGTCACTTTTTCATTCTGCGATTATATGACTAAACCGTAAAGCGCTCGGCCGACTTCATTCATCACTAAGATGCGTGCAAGATTCACGATGGATTGGGCAGAACTGACCAAAATGATTCAAAACGGCAGTAATAAATTAGCGGAAAAGTGACAAGCAACAAGCAACAATTCTGCGAGAGTTTTCGGATAGGAAGACATAAACAACCATTGAATTTTTTACTGCAGCGCTAGTTCCGTAGCAATACAACAAGGATGCAAATTTCACCTATCTCTTTTCAACTTTCTTCTGTACTGTTTTTCAACTGTTAACCACAATAATCAATTTTTTTTCGATTCCACTGGTTGATCGGTTAATCAAAATATTGTTTCAATCGCATTTTTTTTCCGAATAATACCTTCGAGGAAGTACCTACTTTTTTCAAAACCCGATTTGTTCTTTCTCCCTCTTGCCGCGCCTCAAAATTCACGGCCACAAAGACTTCCTCCCAATGTTCACATGCTATTTGCCTCATTTTCATTTCATCCATTCATTTACGCCACATCATATCGATCCTACACTTGCACATTGCTTTTAATAGCAAAACAACATAAAACGCAACACTATGAGAAATTGGTGGGATCTTTGCATCGGCGCCATAATGATGATTTAAAAGATGAGCGCACGGAAGCAATGTGGGTACAAGCTGTCATAGTAGCCAAGAACAGTTTTAGATGAGCGAACTGCTTTTTCATAGAAACAGTACGATGAGCTGCTATGCTAAGTCAACTTAATTGTCTTTTTTCAATAATAACCAATCGAAATCAAACATGTCTCCACGATCGGTCTAACGATTTCGGTTATGTTGTGCAGTTATGCGAACAGACCTAAAATCCTCTCAGCCATAATGTCAAATCTGACTTCACTTACTGAGGACATTTTAACATGCCGAAAAAATTAGCAAACCGTTCGCAATACGATGCCTTCAGTAACGAACATTAGTACCACAGAATCTCAAAAAAAAAAAAAAAAAAAAACGTTTCTCTTCGGTGAAGACACTCGCCTTAACAATTAGTTTCCTCTTCCGAACCTTCAAGACATAAAATTTTCGTCACAAAGACCTCTCCTCGAAAACTCAAGCCCATCATAAATCTCAAAGCAATGGTTAAGCTCCAAAACTTCGAAATGTCGCACACCTCATTGCCTTTGCCAAAAATTTATGCAAAATTGGAGCAGAAAGATGCCTGCTCTTTAATAAAAGAACTTCAGAATCTCAAAAACTTTTATAACACAAAGTGCTTTATTCGATGTTCTACGGTACGTCAAAGCAATGCTTATGCCACCGCTTACATCGCAAAATACTGATTGCGCGGTCACGTATACGAAGATATCTTAATTCATCGTCAAGAACTCCGCTTTAAAATAAACGGAATAGAAACAGGTTTTTGCCAATCCACATTAAAAACATAAAGCACGTAGAAGGAAAAAGTTTGCACACTCCTTCCAAACAAGCAAGAGAGGAAACCACATCAGAGAGGCTCGTACGAATATGCATTTCAACAGTTTTGCTAGCCTAAACTTAATGGTTCTATGTATACTCGGCAAACAGAACAAAAGTGCCGAATCATGCACTAAAATTTTTGTCACTGGCCCACCTATGGATATGAAGAGAAGAAATTTTCTTTTTTAAGTCGCATATATTTTTAGAAACTCGAACGAAACTAAAATCACTGAAAGCCGAAACTCATGCAAACCGAAACAGCATAACAAAACACCTACATGAAAGTAGAGGTCGCTGTTGTTTGAAGCAGGAGGTTCTGGTGAAACATTTCTCATGTAAAACACAAAGTTCTCTTTAATTTTCATCTTTGTTTTCCTTCTGGGACTGCTCTAAACAGACGGTCTGACCATTCCGCCTCAAAAGGCGTGTGGGAGCATACAAATCCAGCATAATTTACTTTTGGGAAGCACTCAGGCTCACACACCCGACAAGACTTTTTCTAGTGCCATTTCGCGGTCATAAACTAAGCTACGGGATTATAGGCAAATTCGTATATCAGACCGGTACAACCATCCATTATTATCTATTCAAATAAAAATTTACATTTTTGGAATAGAAATTTGCAAAATTCAAAAAGTGATTGCTAAAAGCGATTCTTGAAACAGCTGAAAGAGGTTTTGGCTATTTCAAAGACGGCCAGCAACTGCGCTCTGTATATTACTGCCTGGTTCAAAATACAACCTTCGCATCAGGATAACGGCTGATATCCTGGCAAATCTATTCAGAATTTCTATTAACCTGTCAGAGGCATTAAACAGGAAGTAGGCTGAGGGAAGAAGGATAGGCAAAAGTGATTGCGAAATAGGACATAGTCTTCACGAATATCGGAACTCTTCACGAAATTTTACACCCACTTCCACCTCTCATCAAATTTTCATGGATTATAAGTGAGCACCAAGCTGAATTACGGTTCATGTCATCTCAGAGAATCTTAATCCAAATCTCACAATACCAACCGGCTGGTTGTACCTGAAGACACTAAGCAACGCTTTAAGGACTTCGGGCTAGGGAACATAACAATCGTAATTTCATAATCTCACAAGTCGAACGACAACTTCCTGCTAACCAATACATTCAGTGAGTGATGCAAAAAAAACTTTATTACACAAGAACCGGTTACAGTTCAACTTACCAGTCGTGTAATTTCTAAGCTCTTTTAGCACTTTTTGAATTTCTGGACCTATTCTTTCAGGCACTGAGAAATAATTTCTAGGATTCGTTTGCCGTCCTTCTGCATCTCCATTTTCAATATGAATTATCATTTAGTGCATCCATATTCAATTCTCAGTCTCTAATCAGCTGTCGCTATGAAACATATCTGTTGCTTTCCCCAATAATTAATCATAACCGACCAGTTTTGCAAAAAAAAAAAGCAGATTGTGGAGTTTGGAAGAGGCCTTCTTTCAAGTGCTTCTTGCTCTTAACACAATTCCGCTTTTAATAGTTGTTCCATGTCTATATAGACCAATAAATCAGAACTTCTCTTTCAAATCATGGCTAGTCCAAGTAGGTAGGTGAAAATTTGTAGAAAGTAGCAAGTAAGTTTATGGTATCCCCATAATGGTGAAAGTTCTGTCTGCCTGCAAAGTGAACATTCTTTGATACGTATGCGCCTATTTGTATGAAAAAAATGTATCAGTAATATGGTTTGCTATATTTCTATGAAGATTTGTCAGCTTTCAGTGGTGTTTAAATTTTTTAAATGAGACAAAAATTAGTGAGTCACTACGACTTCGTTTCAAATGTTTTTTCGTACCAAATGAAGTTTAGTATTAGTATTCTTCCATTCGAATTTTTATTGTATTCTATGTCTTTGACTTAGGTTAAATCTCATATTCTGATTCCATAGGTGTCTTCTACACGCTAGGTCACTCCTAAAAGCAGTCTATGGAGCATTGCAGCTATCCCGCACATCACAGATATCCCAGCAGAAGTTGCTGTTTTTTTTTGGAGAAAACGAGATGACTTGTTTGTGCGTAGTTGGGAAGCGTTCGAGAGCGTTTCTATGGGCAAATCGGGCAGAACGAGCATCGTTCCCGATAATGTGATTAAATGCCTATTAGGTCGAATACGGTAGCTGGGAAGAAACACAGGAAATAACGAGTGCTTATTTCAATCAAAATGAGAATCGGCGCATTAATGAGCATATGAATGTCTAAGTGAATTTGTGGCAAGTCGCACCTACGCTGCACCCATCATTTGCTGTTTACAATCGCGCAACCGCTCTCATATGTAACCATCGCTCTCATCTTCTAGCGGATTGCGGATTTCGCATGTCACTCTCCTCGAAATTTCGCCATTTCTGTCTTACACATGGCAACCTTACCATCGGATGTGTGCTATTTTCACTGTTCTTCTCGTATGCCGCATCCACACTAGCTTTCCACGTTTTCCTAAGCATCGCGTCTCTGTCACAGTGGTCGCATCTGTGCTCCTCGTCCCGAGTACTATTTTTCACAGCCCTCGCGCACTGTTGCTATTTTTTGAGAACCCCATACTATTGTAGCAGGCTTATTTACACCATGCTATCATTACTTCACACCGAAATTTGTGTTTGAGCTTTCATTTAGCGTTTCAAACGTCGGACATCTACGAATACTGAACGCCTTCTGATTCTTTTCCGTCTGGATGCATTCAAACGTTCGATTGTGTCTTCTTCGTGAATCGTGAGCCACACAATGAGCATTCATTCATCTCCGCCGAGAGCGCCTCACGTACGCCTTTGCCTGCGCGACCTGCCTTATACGCTTGATTAGCTGTGTGCGTCGATAGGGAGGCGCTGCCAATGGGCTCGTCGTGCAAATAAAATCTAGGTAAGCGCTAGGCAAAATCCATAAGGTGGCTGCTCTTTGGAGTCCATATGCATGCACAAGCACCTCCACAAACACTTCGATTTCATTTCGCCGTGCGCCTAGCATACGCTCGATAATTGCCGAACATGTTATGTGGGGACCTGCGCTCTGTTGGCTAATACCGCCTCAAATGAACCTGCCGGAACTAGTGATGTGCTACGGCTCGCGCTCATGTGCAAATCAGCACAATATGAGGTATGGTCTTGACCCCGCCGCTGTTATGATAAAATTTCGAACGATTTTGATACAGTGATTTGGGACATGGCAACACATGCTAAAAACTTATTGGCGTGTTGAAAAAAAGGAAGAGAGCTAAGGAACCCATTTGAAGAAAAGGTTGGTGTCGCATAACAATTTCGGCTGCACAAGTTGCACAAGTATGTCAGCAAGGCGCCGATTAAGAGCACAATTTTTCTAACAACAAAAGCAAGGTAGCAGTTACCAGTCGACATACAGCACGGATATCAACATGTTAGTTACGCCACAAAGTAACAACATCGTTACAGCTAATATGCTGAAAATTAATTATCAACACGTACGCTAAGTGTTATAAACAAATAAAAACTCTCTCTATGTTGCAAGTCTGTTACAACAGAAGAAGTAACAGAAAATGGAACTGAGTGAGGGGTGACATCAGATTAAGGGGCCTCTAATGAAGACGTCCACCTCTGAGACCCCTAACAGTTGGGTATCCTCAGGAGATATTGAATAGTGTAGCGTTGCTGTCAATGCCAATGAACCCTCGATTCGATCTTACTAGCAATTTTTTGCAACTCAGCTGGATGAGTTCATATGTATGTGAAAGCGCGGAAATTCACTGTTCGACAATGAAATACATTTCCAAACACAGCGCATTTGAAAAAGAATATTATTTGTAGCTGCAAAGGTAGCTCATGCTTACATGTTTGCAGGAGAGACAAAGGAGGCGATGAGGATGGAACGAGAGGAGAGGCGGAGGGCGAGGGATATTTCTTCAGGATCCCTTTTTTGGAACAAGGCGAGCCAGGAAGATGATCATGTATTCCTTGCAAGCGGTTGCTGCAACCACCTGTCTACCGTCCTTTATATAAAATACTTTTAGGAAGGCTGACGCTCATTAGATCTTCATTAACCTGTGTATGACATACGCATGCAGGACCATATGCAGTGAAGAGAAGAAGGGCAGAAATACAATGAGGTCAGGAACTACGGATAAACTACGGACTCGTTAACCTGCTATGCTTCAAAAAATTTTTGCAAACTTTTGGCCGTTTGTAAGCTGTTTAGTTAAATCTGCGCTGATCAGCTCAAAAATAAAATTGCTTGTCCCTTATGACTTTCATTTTCAAGATAACATCAATTCAATTTTTCTTTCTCACTTCCAAGAAGAAGACCATATGACGGCTGCTATATTCTATGCATCCCGCACAACCATCAGTCATTCGATTTCAGACGTTTCGAGAATTACGTTCTTCTCATTGCAAATATAAATAAGACCATCGATTAGAATGTAGGTTCATGAATTAGACAAATGCAGTAAAATATGCGTCGTATGTACGTGTCAAACGATGACACCATGCTGCACCGTTCTGAACTTTAAAATTTGTCACCCAAAATAAAGAAAATTAAAGAAACACATTTTAAGTGAAGCGAACTTAGAGATTCAATTTATAAAAAGCTAACGCAAGATCGCAGTAAGCTACCATTCTTCACCTTTATATCTCTCAGTGAAATTTGAAATTGCTAAGCAAAGCTAAAGAAACAAATATATGAGTGGAATATTGAGAGTGTTCCTTGCATAATTTTCAGCTAATGCGATACTAAAACTACACTTTAGATGCGCTGAAATTTAAAACTTACGAAATGCCATCCTCTGGCTCAACTGCAGTTGCCTTGCTCAGGCTGCTCCAGGAAGAGCAATATAGTACGGGAAAGCCATCGTGCAGGGGACGACGCCGCAATGAAGAATGTTACGCGCTACCTCAATAAATCCTTTCAGTTTAAAAATTCCACGAGTATTAAGAACGGCCTCGCTGATAGTGGTGTCCATCGAAACGGAGGCTATTTTTAGCACAAAATCCTGGCAAGACACAAAAACGGTTTTAATGAACAGATTTATTCTGAGAAAGCGGTGGGGAAGGGGGACATATTTATATGAGGTGGGAGTGATTTCTTCGTCGAAGGTTTAAGGCGGAAAGAGGTTCATCAGATAGGAGGTTCAATGCGGGAGAGATGTTATTTGAAACGTGGACAGCCTTGCTAGGTTTCCTTCATGCTGCACTGGAAGATCGAGAGAGAGAGAGAGAGAGAGAGAGAGAGAGAGAGAGAGAGAGAGAGTGAGAGTGAGTGAGTGAGTGAGTGAGTGAGTAAGTGAGTGACAAGGCAAAAAGAGGTAAAACGAACAAATGAAACGTCTGAAATATGCAGCAAACAAACAGAAGAAACCGCTGAGAAATGACTGAAGTGTAAAGTTAGAGCTCTCATATGCGTCACAGATCAAAACAAACACAGGTATGCATTTTTGCAACATTTAAATTCATTCACTCATCATCAATGACCTCAAATTTAACCCCAACCTTGAGGTAGTCCGTCCGATCACAGCACCCTCGACAGAAACGGTATGAAAATAGATAACTGCCTATCATCGTGCACGAAGCATAAATTTTATATCTCAGCAAAACCTATTGGCAACGCATCAAAAGTTCAAAGGCTCACTAATCAAATTGAAAGGCCCCAAATATGCTCAAAAGCTGACTCCTTACTACGAAGCATCCTTCAGTAAAATTTATGCCCAATAAAGTAAACTGTGTTCGAAATGCATCTTAGGCAGATAGAACTGCGCACAAAAGCGGAAATTGCATGTAACCTAGGAGAGACACTTCATGAGTGAAAGATATGGGCAGTGAGAGAGTATCAAACTGTTCACAATTATATTTTGTGAGGATAACAGGTAAATAAACAAACACTGGATGAATATCGCTGAAAGCTGCCCTAAATTACAGGTATTTTCCAAATCCCTATTTCTATTGAACCGTTGAATAGGGGACGGTGTCATCACTGCAACGACCGACTTGCGCCAATAGTGTCAAATATGAACGATGAACGCAACAACGTTGGCCTTTGAGTTCAACATAATCATTTTCACTTTAATTGCCCATATTTAACACTCCAAGTAGAGGGCTACCAAAGGATGGGACCGATAGTAACGTGAAAAAGAGTTGTACAGCAGACTTAACTTACCGATTTCCTTAGGACATCTTGAAAGAGAATTTCGACATGTCCTTCTAAATTGAAAATCTTTGTCTATCAAACGCGAAGGGAAAAAAATTGCGAAAAATTGTAAAATTTGATGAAACAACGCCTTTTAAAATGTCTCATGTCTTTGTAAGGACCCCGAAGAGACCAACTGATAGTTCGACTGCTGTTTTCGAGAGTAAGCTTAATTCCACATAAATAAAAGTGAATCATCCTCTTCACTCTTCTTGAATGAATCGAAACTAGACGCAAATTGATTGCTACGCATTTATTAGCAACACCACACATAAGCACTATTTTCATACAAAAATGCAGAAGAATCTTGAAGATAAGGCTCTACTTGATAGATGTAGCTGAAGTAGTTATAGCTGTACGAGAAGCAACTTTTGCGTTGGGAGGAGAGATGTGAACGACTACAACCGACCAAAGGGATATCATGTCAGAGATACCGCAAAAGCCAAAAATGGGAATGCTCGGAGAACCCTAGTCTCCTTCTTCCACGTCGAGGAACCTTCTGTTGATTATAAGCCAGGCAGTCGGAAAACCATAGTAATCGAATGATTTTGCACGTATTGTATTTTGCGGCAGCGGAAAAAACAGCGTGACGAAGCTATTACTGCTAATGTCAGTGCTGCTAACGTCAGCAATAAGCATCAGCGATGAGTGCCTAATACGATCTACAGCTATCTATACAAATGCTATCACTTGTAACCTCAACTACTGCACCTCTGCCGCTCGTCCATATCACTTGAACTACCAGCAACTGACACTAGTACTGCTTACTGGTATTACTATTATTCATCTGCTGCTATTAGTTTTAATTGCAATAAACAATACTGCATACTAAGTCCAATATTACTTAGTACTGTTAGCAGTAAAACTTTGGCCATCAAAACTATTCGCTATTTAATGCAGTCACATTATAAACTCATAACTGCAACCGTTTTTTAATAAACTCAAACACCGATTATTACTGTTATCACTAAAAAATTCTACAGCATCTACCACCATTTGTTATCCAGCGTAGTACCAAATTGACCATCTCACTGACAGCAATACTAATTAGTCGTGCTGTCGTGTTACCGTCACCTTACTACTTCTGTGCCTCTACTATTAGTACTAGTTCATTACTTTTAAGTCCTTTTAACTCCGGAAAACAGATCCCTCCAACATTCTCTGTTATGGTGACACGTCGGCGATGTGGGTGAGCAGGGACTGGGAAATTCAGAGATCTTCGACAAGGAATTTTTCGCTCTCTGCACAGCCACGCAGAAACTGCCGTTCCGTGCAAAATAGGAGTATAGGAGCTTCAACAACCAGAAAATGAAGAGGAAAGGAAGGAAGATATCGAATAGGAACAATATCGGCGTAAGATAATCAGAAGCGTGTCAAAGAAGTGTTAATTCGACGACATCTTTGTTGCCAGCAGCAAAGCGATAGATGCCTCAATGAATCGATGAAGCGCAAGCAATGACGATACACATGGGCAGCCAGCCCGTCACGTTCATTTTCCCACCACCCTGAGCGTTTCATTTGAAAACTTCGTTTCTTTTGTTGTGCATTTCCCGCTCGCTGCCACAAATCATTTAATCTTGCCAATAGATTGACTCATCTACTGCTCATCGATATAGTTCCTCGTTTTGTTGAACTCATGCATTCTCATTTTTTCGTTAACTCATTTTCCTTATGCATTTCCTATTTACTTCAAGTTTTTCTTATCAACGAAAGCGACAAACAATGAGTTGCTTTTACACTGCTGAGAAAAAGAGATGGAATTATAGAAAAGATCGGACGGCTCCCATGCAAGAGAATAAAAACATCGAATAAATGCGCAGGTAGTGCTACGAAAGAAAGCAGCGAAATGCCGCGCTTTCCAGCTGTGGCCGCCAACGATCATTCAATCACTGCTTAATAGTCATATATAGAAGCGAAACTGTTCCAAACGAACAAAGCGAAGTTTTTAAAAATTGTGCTTTTAATGCTGTAAGATGCTACAGAAGAATGCTATAAAAGCTTTTTGCACCATAAACTGTCAAACGACTTTTAATACAGCAAAGAGTGGCCAAAAATCCGTTCTTTTAATTCCTAAACACATGTAATAGACGCAATGCTCCGTCTAGCTACAGGATCGAAAACAAAATATCTCCATAATTTCTTACATTTAAATGAACATCACATTCCTCACTGGTGAGAAATGTAATAAGCTTGTAACGAGGAAGTCCCATCATTTTTCAGCAACAATTTTTTATCGCGGCGAGGAAAAAAATCCTCTACGAATTTTCGGATGAAGTTGTAACGCCGTATAAACTTTCATATGAAAGGTTAGTCATCATAAAACGTTTTCTCACCACCGAATTGGTATTCACTGCTCAAACAAGTTTCAATGCGTTACACTAAATTCAAAACGTAACAGGGTTCGCACTAAGCTACAGCTGCTTGGAGGTGGCTTAGAAGCAAAAGAATCTATTCGCGATTTAATGCTGCCCTTCGCTCCAAATATCATAGATTTTTCATCATCGAGCTACTCTTTCATGTCGATTTCGCAGGTGCCTTAATTTATACACCTTTATTTATGGAAAAGAATAGAAATGAGAAGAGATATTACAGCCTTGATGGAGCAATTGAAATACGCCTCAGAAGAAATGCTCAAGATCGGCGGCTATGAGAGTATCTCAACTTCTGAGCGAGTCTAAAAGCGGAAAGATGCGATGAACATGACATGAGCCAACATTGGGAACGGGGAGGCAAAAGATGGAATGCCTCTTATACCACACTTTCGGCTTGTTTCGTTTCTCGCTTATTCATTCAAATTGAAGTACACCTATGAAAACATCACCAAAGAAATACTCAGCGAAAATGCAAAATAGAGTTTCCTAAACATCAATAAGGTGTTTAAAAAATTACACTAGCAAGCTGAACTTTGAAATTATTTGAAGTCACACCATCGAAATAGCACAATGTATTCTTGTAAAGCGCGCCACCACGGCGGTGTCTTACATGTGCTCAAATATATGGGTGTCTGCTGTCCGATAAATTCAATTCCAGAATCACTGCAGCTGGATTTAGGAAATATGGCAAATATAATGGGCACTAGAGCAGATTTCCTTCAACGTTCTTCACGATGATCCGCTAAATTTGAAAAACGAAAGTTGCAAACTGAAGGTGGGAGAAACCCTTAATGAATTTTACACCGATCGATTTATCATTTTCGCCAGTGAGTGTTAAAAAAAACGAATTTGTTTGAAATTTTTGGAAACTCTTACAAAGATTATTTGTTGGCAATATGTGAAACTGATTGGTCATATGAGCGAAATAGAAGAACGAATATTATGCCAAGTCTGCTGGTACGCTTTCCAACTTATTTGAACTAACTTCAGCATTTGGTATAAACAATTTTTTTAACGACAATGATATTAGCCTCACTACTTAGACTATGGTCATTGCAATTCTTTAGAAAAAAACCGTTTTGGCTCACCTGGATTGCGTGTAAAATGAAAACTGCATATGAAAACCGGTAACATCTCTAAGTGCATATAAGTCACATGAGACGAACTCACGAAGTATAAACACACTCAGCGAATTTCATCGCATACATAAGAGGAAACATAAGATGGGCATGAACTTGGTTTTTGCAAAAAAACCATTCAAAAAAGTTTGACGAAGTTTATATTTGTACGGCTTGAACAGGCTCAAGTTGCTGCAAATTAACCTTATGGAATTTCAGACTTTACCTTCATATTCGCTTCTAAATGATTTCAGTGTAATCAGTGAAATGCACCTTTTTCCCAAATGTGATTCGTTTGTCATTTAGACAAAAGCAGGTGAAGAAGAAGGATCGCTTCAAAATTACGATAGTCGCGAGCGGCATCGTTGGATGACTAGGAAGCGGAAGAAAGCGATTGACGCGAAGGCGCCCTTTGGATCATCAGTGGCATTTGCTTCTTAGATTCTGAATCAGTGCGTTGCGATTCTCCAATTGCCTGTTGCCAAAAACACACAACTTTTCCGCTTCAAATTATTCCCTTTAGTTTGGCAGAGGAAATATCGCTCTGATTCTGTGCAAAGATGAACATTTTGTTTATAATCAAACGCTCGATGCAGTACCTATGTCATGAAAATTAGATAGTTAAGCTGCGATAACGTCATATATTGCAGTGTGATGTACGGCTTCCCTAAATAAAAATTAACGAGGCAAAAGACATTGTAAGAGTATGTCAAGATACTTGTTGTCCTTCTATCCTAACCATATTGCCCACTGTTGTTAAAGAACGAATTGCATGCTCTTCTTCCCCACTCTAATCTAAGACTAAAGTCCTTTCTTTTAAGATATGAACACATCGATGTCCATTTTGCTTGCGTATCACAAGCGTCATATACCTTTGTTCATCCCTAGTGCCAACAATATTTAAAGGGTTATCCAAAAGTGAGATGCAAATATATAAATATATAAATATATAATTGTATAAATATATAAATATAAATGTAAATATAAATATAAATATATAAACGTAAATATTTGCTTACTTATTCGTTTAAATTTATATTCATATTTACACTTATATATTTATTTATATATTTATATATTTATATTTACATTTATATTTATGTATTTATATTTATATATTTATATTATATATTTATATATTTATATATTTATATATTTATATATTTATATATTTATATATTTATATATTATACATTTATACATTTATATATTTATACATTTATATATTTATATATTTATATTTACATTTATATTATATATATATATATTATATATATATATATATATATATATATATTATATATATTATATATTTATATATTTATTTATTTATTTATTTATTTATTTATTTATATATTTATATATTTATATATATTTATATATTTATATATTTATATATTTATATATTTATATATTTTATATTTATATATTTATATATTTATATATTTATATTTATATATTTATATATTTATATATTTATTTATTATTTTTATTTATATATTTATTTATTTATATTATTTATATATTTATATATTTATATATTTATTATTTATATATTTACATTGCCGTAAAAAATTCTCACCGACTGCGGAGGAAGATAACGGAATCCGCTTCCGGATTTCATCTTTCAGACCGAAGCCATAAAGTGACGATGCATGTTCCGTTCAGCAACGATGCTCGTTTGACTTATATCAAGGGTGATATGTGACGCGGCACGCGAAACAAACGAGGTCATATATCTGCAGACTTGTCCCAATGTAATGTATGTTGAGTATGTGATTTGCAATCATATACATCGTTCACAAATTCGGCTTTCTCCGGATTGCCGCAGTAAGCTTGCGGTTTGTGTACACAGCTCCGTGCACCGACAAAAGCACCGATCTTCAAGTTCGTCACTGTGCCTTCATGCCACGTGTCCCTATCGTCAGTACTTGGTGGCGCTCCGTCGCTCTACTGTTTAAATGATGACACCCATCTCACTTATAACTTTTCTACTTATTAGACGACACCATTAGACTTCAAATAGGCTTTTGAACGCTACTCAGCACCTGCATTGCTTCGGAGAGTTTCGCCATTTATCGAAATTGCGGATCAGCGCTTTGCCGACTGGCACTCTCGTCGTTGGCATCCTTGTGGAACTGTGGAAACATCAGGCTCGGACCAAACCACCACAACTCCCCTAACCCAGGCGAGAAACACTGAAGTGGACTGAAGCGAAACATCAGAGCCGGACGATCGGGCGTGGGCTGATAGCAAAAGCAGTGGACTCCAACCAATCGAATGGAATGTAGCGATCTCGATCGCAGAAGGGCGACAAGGATGCAGTCATTATTTTGAAGAACGAAATGTCTCGCAACCAGTGATAATCCACTCTGGCTATTTGAGCTAATCCTGAAAGAAAAGAAGAAAAAAGAGAAAAACAAAAAGAAAAATGGAGATTTTCTTAAAGCATGGTATTATCTTATCAAGTTATTCAAGGTCGGCCTTCTGGACTCCTCGCTTTTTTTTAAATTCTGCGAGTTCTACTCCACTGCCAGTTCAAATCACATATGTCTGGGTATGGCGCCGAAGAGCCAACCCAAGATATCTACTTGTAATCCAAATCTATTTGTGATCTAACATTGCAGTCATCATTTTATTTGTATAGGAGGTTCTCGTTCATTGTTCTTCGCGCAGTGCCACTGATCGACTTAGATGCTTTTGGCATACCTGAGGTCTATATAAGTCAGGCTTCAGCCTTCGGAATCAGTCTTCTCCAGTCGGCAGCTTGCAGATCGGCAGCCGTTCTTGGTACCTGTAGCCTCTTGCCGTTTCTACTCGTTCTTGGGAGCTGTGGTGGTCCCCAATACCACTTCGACTGTCTCCGTGTCTCTTCACGTTCAACCCGGCTTCCCTCTCACGCATGCCGCCGCCACAGATAAAATAATATGGATAGCCCGTTCCAAATCCTATCAGTTTGCCTGAGGAGGGCGGGAGCAATGATAGCTGCAAATTTCGGAGTTTTCTATCTGACGGTAAGCAAGTATTGGAGGAACTGAAAATCCCAGTGACCCTACAGAACAGCTGTCACAAAATGTAATCATTCCGGCGCATCCTCAGATCGACGGAACCCAAAGATCCGTTAAATAGGATCATTCCAAGTAACTTAACCATTTAAACTCCAATCTCGCTCTTTGAAAGGCGATCTACGTTTGCACAGCTAAACCGCTCACACTCACTCCACCGTTTACAGGCTTCACTTCGCACAAGCCTATCCCCCTTCTGTCGTAACCCTCTCCGTAGTTTTGAAAGAATGAAGGTTTGGTAGAAGTTAAGGGAGCAACTACAGCTTCAGAAAAACGACCTCAAAAATTTATGGAGAAAAAAGCTTTCCGGCTCAATAGTTACTTCAAATTGGTAATTGAAATGGTCGCATCATAACACTAAGGAATTGCAAAGAGGTCAGGAAAACAGTAAATCTCTACTTCGGAACTAATCGAAAAACAAAGAACTCCACGAAATTGCTCTCGGAGTTTGCATAAGATTGTCTTTCAAAAAAAAACGAATAAATGCCGTCAAAGGTGGTGGGTGAAAATGGCTACGACGTCAAACCATAAGGTTATTGTTAAAACGACATGTGAAAGTTGGGACATACGCAGATGTAAGCAAAACGGAATTAGAACGAGTTAATCGTGGACCTCAGATGGAACTGTCTTCTCTGAATTCTAGTCTCTTCCCTCAGTAATGAGTGTTTTTCGAGAAATGCAGAAATTTATAAGCTCCACACGACAACATACCCTGCCGTAAATTTATGAACACTGAAAACTTGTGGTCCACTTTTTTTCGAGGTTTGACGTCATATACTTTAAAGAAGGAACACTCTTGCAATCTTTTATTCGGCAAGAGCGCATCACTCAACTATTTAAACTAAGGTGTGCTTGTTTACAACTCTTCCTATGCAGAAGGAAAGATTCGTGGCGGCGAAACCCGTAAACGCAATGAACCTTGAGAGAGATAAGGGGTAGGGACTGTCGCGAGCTTGTTGGCCATGTCTGCGAAACATTTCTTGCACAGGAGGTGAAGTTATCCGTGTTTTTATAGGAGCCTAAACAAAGAATGCAAAATTTTCTGCACGTTTTTTCAAAAACTTCCAAATTATTCAAGCATATTTGCTATGAATAGAAGAATGGGTTTACCCTCTGCTGGAGTAATTTCGAGGAGGCGATAGTCGGATTGTGAGGAAGAGAAAGTGCCTTATGTAACGTAGCGGTCGGTGTTCGATATCGCGCGGGAGTGGAAACTAATAAATACAGCAATCGTCGCACCATGGTCAGAAGCTTACTTTGTCTTGAAGATAGGAAGCATCCGTAAAGCGTGTTATCGCTGTGTTGCGTCAGTCTGTAAATGTGCTTCTGCTAACTCAACACAATTTTCACTACAGACTGGCACTCCATTCCATCATTCAGGTAATTTCATCGAATTCGAAACAGGTTGATGGACATTTGCAAGCAAAAAGAATTTGTATCCATTGATAAAGGCTCGGATTTCTCTTTACGTTAGTGAGGCCGACCGTTTTTTTTTTTTTTTGGAAGATTTGCATGAATAACCGAATAAGTTAAAATATGACGGCATTGTTCAAATATAGTGTGTTACTACCTAATGAAAGGGGTTTACTTGGCCAGTGAATCGCAAAGATGCTTATCGCAACAAGGTCTCTGGTAAAATCCCACATTTGTTGTTTCATGAGCACGCATTCTCTAAAACTCAAAGCAACAACGATTTCATTCAAAATAATTGCACTGAGCATCAAGCGACAGAACTTATCCAGACGAACCAAATGAATTTTGCACCTTATTGTTTCATAGTTCATACCAGCAAGAAGCATTTTACAGTATATGCGCATTCCATTCGAAGTTTGGAAAGTTTATCACCTATTGTCTCTTTCAATTTCTTTACGCCGCTCGTAAGAGGAGTGGATTACTTGATCCTAATATTATACATAGAATCAAGCGGCTGTACTTGGATTAGTCTTTTTTTGACTGCTATCACTGGTAGGAAAGAACTATCTGTGCTCTTGTTAGGCCCATGAGCTCACCTCATTTAAATTGCTTTTATCAAACTCGCAGCGGATTCCGTTAACTATTAGAGAATTCCAAGCTACTTTATCTCTATGAAAATTGCCCGAATACACATATTTTTATACCATACGTACTTCTTTCTCTCTTTTTGTTTGCATTTTTCTTCACCTATGGGGATATTTTATTCCGAAATTTTCCGCACACGAGACACCAATAAGCACTGTTTCGTTTTACATTATACTTGTGCATCCTTAATGCATTTCTAAATATGTGCTTCCACTTGCGCTTGTATGTCATCTTCCTGTAACGTGCCACGCAAGTGAATTAGCCCCTATCTTTCGAAAGCGAAATATTCTCTTTCTAGATAGTTGGAGAAGGATGCACCCTCTCTTGTAAAGAACTTATTGCACCAAATTGGGTAAGTGTTCAAAGAAAAGATTTTCTGAGCTCTTGAATTTTTTGAAGCAGGCTCGTTTGTTCCTCTCTGTCTTTAAGTACCAAAGTATGCTAGCGAACAAAACCTTTCACATTGGCCCCCTAATTTATCTTCTTTCCTGTGAGAAGTAGAAGCGGTTTACGTGGTGGGATACATGACGTCATGTAAAAGCCGTTGTCCTTCAACTCAGAAACTCATAGACGAGATATGAATGAGTAGGTGAAAATTTTGAGAACTGAAACTAAGCTAAGAGTAGTCCTAATTTTCTGAGCAAAATCTATAGACGCAGTGATCGCCTCAGAACAAACGAAAAGCACACCTACTACCTCAGCGACAAGATAATGACTGAAGCGTTCTTGTAATGCCCTTAAGGCACTTACTGATTCGATTGCTGTGTTACGGTGGAAAAGCAACAAGCATGAATGATGAAAACCACTCGACACTTCAGAATCAACACAGTCAACGCAACATAGTGAATCTTGTAATGAATGCATGCAGAAGTGATGCGTGCAGCGAGACATGCATCTTTGACATTTGCACTTGTGCTATTTTCATGCAGATAGAGAAGGAATGGACGAGGGAAGTGGAATAGGAGAGTAGAAGAGGGTTTCATTAATTCAGTGTGGAATTTCCAGAAAATATCACTTGGCCAAATCCCTAAAGCACTCTCCTTCCCCGCCCCATCTCCTGAAAACATCCAAGGTTTGAACGGAGTGGAGGTAAATGTTGGCGTAACACTAGTGCGCATTTCTCATCAAGGAATTTTTGTCTGCAGAACGGCCTATAGCCATGACTTAGAACATCACTTTCAAATGCATAATTTTTGCAACCTGTCCACTTAGAGGACAAACCGCTGTCCACATAGTGAACGTTCCCAGTTGTTCTTTTTTTTTTCATTGAGATAGGGAGACCAGCATTCTCAAAATGCCCAAATAATCTTTCCACGTTTTTCGCATCACTTCTCGAATCTCTGCAGCTAGATTTGCAACAAATAGACTCATTGCAGTGGCTCTTCGTCGCATTTTTACATAAGAAGGGTATGTTATTATCTGAACACAGTACGTCTCATCTCTGCGGTTTCTCTGTTATATATTTGCCTTATCAGTGATATGATCACATCACAAATCAGCTCATTAGTGTTGACACATTTGTTCTCGCTGAGCTTACCTTTTTTGAGGTGTTTCCTTTTCGAATTTCATAGAGTCACTAAGTGATGCATTTTTTTTCACCGAAATTGTTTCTCGTTTGTAATACGCCACTTTCTAGGAGCAGGTTGAAGACGTAAGGACAAATAACGATCTCTTTTAATTGAGCACTAACGCGATCGAAGCTCACGTGGAATTCGCACGCATGTTTTGTACATATGTGCTTTCACACATGTCGTCACCGAAGTGTCGCTCATCGCACCGTTTGTTCCATTTCACCTCACTTTCGTTGAAGCAGTATTCTGCATTCGCAATTTCATTTCGCTCATAGTGCTAACACAACTACATTTTCCTCATTTTAAAGAAATTTTGCATTCTTTGTTGTCCATCTTCATATAATTGGAATTGAAACTGATGAAATGAATTGGGGCCTTGAAACGACGAAATGAACAACGTTGCTCTTAGAGAATGGTGCAATTTTGAAACAATAGTTGTTCTGTGCAAAATTCTGCATAGGTGTCATTGAGTTCGATATCGACTTGCTGCACATTTATTTGCTAATATTGTAAACTACCATCGGTGAAGTGCTCATCTCGTACACAGCAAAATAGTGCCTCTGAAATTTTTTCTTTGAACAACAACTCTAGCCGTAAGCAGCCAGGTTAATTCTCTGCCGAATAGAAAACATACTTTCACCGTATGCCAAACGCAAACTGTAGACAATGTATATTTAAATCCAGGAATACGAAATCTCGATCGATTTGGTTGGTATAGTATATGCTACGTGACTGCCCACTTTACCGCACTTCAGACTCATTCATCAACTTCACAAGCACTTATAGATATTGAATTTGCATGAATTTGCACGGTAGAATCCTCATTCTAAGCTGCTGGGGTCGCAAAAAACGAATCTTCTATATCAGATTTGTTGAGAGGTCAAAGTTATTGAAATTTAAAGGCATTGCTTCACACACTTATCATCTGCTGGTAACTTATGAATTTGATTGATCAGGTAGGCGCACTGCAAAGGCGCGCCAGCTTCTTTAATATGCTTTTTCAACTGTTTTCTCCAATTTCGCTATTTTTCCTGTTCTCATTCTCCCCTTGTGTGGTCTCATGCTGTTGCAGCTCTGCTGAGTTTGTGATATTTTAGCTTAATTACCCCATGTTAATATTGCTTTCTTTGATTCAGCAGTTTTCCTCACCTATGCATATCTTGTTGAGCTGGGCGGTATCCCTCGACAATTTATTCCTAAGCTATTTTCCGAGCTTATCCTCCTTGCAACTCAGCTTCCATCATTTCTGTTCAATCATACACATAAAAAACCTCCATCATATATATGAAATGCACGTAATAGCTTTTGGGTTTGGTGGCTCTACATGCGTGCTTCTTTGCGTGTGGGTACTCTTGTGTCTGTGTGCCTTGCATATCTGCACATGTATGTGCGTGCGTCTGTGTGCATTGTGTTGCGTCTGTATATGTGTGCACGTATGAGTATGTGAGACGCAGCTTGGGTCGTTGACAACTGCACCCTCTCGGCACAACAGAATGTCTAGGGTGCCATTAACAGTGCAGCATTTTCAGCGTTTAGCGTGCAGCACGTTCGACACTGGTTTGTCTCATTATCAGAAGTTCATGTTAGATTTCCCGCACTGTGCTCAGCAGTGTCTAGGTTCATTTATCAATTTTTGGAGAAGCCGCTTATTGGGCGATATTCGTGTAAAATTCCGTTCATTCATATAATTCTAAGTGATAACTGTATAGATTGTAAAAATGAACTCGTTCGTGATAAATCTTTGAGGTGCAGCGTTTGCTGCCCTAGTCATTGCGACTAAAAGTGTATATGGTCTGCTGCGATAGTGAGGGTCACCGGTAAGGTACTTTGTGAGAGCGCACATCATTTGTTTGCATTATGTGCCTCCTCTCATACGCTTTCTTTCTAGTCGTTGGTTTGTGTCTTTTCCTTTTTGCATTCTCACTCCTTTAGAATTCCTCCTACATCCCTTTTCGCTGCTGATCATCTCGTTGCAACGTCCACAGCCTCTGCTATTACTAACACTTATTATCAGCAATTATTTCGCTGTGACAGTATTTTTGGTTATTTCTGCATACTCTTATCGCTACAGATGAACAAGCTTCCGGCAGTGCCGTACTAACCCACCTATGGCGCTTGATTTATTCAGTTGCTGTCTTTGTGTAGTGTAAAACAGCGATAAGAGCGATCATTTACTACTCAGCTTTGCCTCCAATTCAAAAAAGTATCTATCTCTACACTACACAAAATAAGCCAAAAGTCTTTGCACAACCGGTCTTGTGATGCATATATTAAGGCATGTGGGTTTGTTGTTCACCGCACCTCTGTATGTTTGAAACACTTTGTGGGCCATTCAGATAGACACAGAGTGAATGCAGAGATAGGCGATGGACACGAATGATATGTTGGTGAAACGAATTCCCAGGCGGTTCCGCCCGTTTGCTGTGCTCTTTGGCGGCGTGCTTATACAGCTCTCGCTTGGCACTGTTTATACACTCGGTGAGTGCATGTGTGATTAAGTGATATAAAAATGTCCTGTTTGGTAATAACGGACTTTCACTCTTCATTGGATCAATATCTATTTTAAGTGAAGTGGACCGACCCCAGGCGTTACTATCAGCTTTAACTACGAAACGAGCGAAAAATGTAGCCTTAAGAAAAAACACCATCCGCCTTCTTCTTTGACAGGGAAATTGTGCACTTTCCTTGTTGAAGTCATGTTCAGTACTCCAGTCTTTCGTTATTTTAGTTGATTATAGATCTAGTAACCTATCGTTGACAAGAGATGCTCTTGTTTCGTAATCAGATATAAGCTTTATTCATATACATGCCTCTAATTGTTCAGAATTTTTGAGATTATGGCTTATTTATCTCGAAGGACACGTTATGTGACAGGTCGTACTTTCAGGCAACCTCTTACCATACATCGTGTCTTTTCTACGATGGAAAGTCGACGCTCATCAGAGCAATGGTTCAATGATATGGCTGCAAACGTTATTTAGTGAGCTTTCTCGCCACCTTTTATGGCTTTAAAATAATGCGCATCCTCAAAAGGGTTCAGGGTTTCAAACGTGTACAAATCCTCCTTAACGGATGCAGCGGTAAGAATAAATGAATCATTCGGACTACCTAATGGTATGCTCGTAGATATTTCTGTTTTTCACGAAAATTAAATCCTCCTTCATGCCTTCATTAAACACATCTCGTTGTATAGCTGCTGTGGTCCAGAGGCTTAAAGTGGGTTTTTGGAGGATTTCAGACCTTTTTTTATGAGCGGTCAATCCCGTGTTGCCCGCTTCAAACATCGACATATTTTGTAATAATGATTGGTATTTCTAATAATGGTAACCCGTGAATATTTCGAGATATTTTCATGAAAGAAATTGCTTCCGGCATTCTTTTCAAGCTTTTGGGTATATGAATTAATAAAGCTGGAATATCACTCATTGGTGCTTTTATAACTGTTTAACTACAATTCGAAAATGAATTGGCATATCGTCGATGTATACGAAAGGCGGTAACTGGTTGGAAGCATTGAAAATGAAGGTAGAATAATCTGGAAGTTTTTTTAAAGTCATTGAGTGTGCTGAAATAATTGAGCAGTTGCAGTTTAATATTGAATGCCAGAGTTAAAGTTGAGGTGGTGTTCCGTTTTCTTTACTGTTTGGTGGATACCTGGAACGAAAATTTGGCCCACGGATCGGAACGTTCATCGGCACTTTCGTTTACACGTAAGTTTTCGTTCTAAGTGATATTTTGAGGATTAAATCCAGGTGAACACTGTTTTAAGAGCGTGATTATTGAAACTTGTGTTCCTTTACCTGCACGATCGCAGTCGCGCATATTCATACCGAGGTGGCAGTGGCAGCTGATCGCACGTGTGTGGTCTCTAACCGTGTTGCAGCAGCTTTAATGATGAGGAGGGATTATCGATGAATTCGATCTTGCTTGATTGGCTCGCTAAATCAAAAAACTGTTCACGCCTGTTGCCCTCCACTGCATACGAATTTCTTTCTTAACAATAACAAGTTAACCATTCGCTCTTTCATAAACATTGCAAATATCTATCCAATCTGATCACGCAAACCTTGGGCGCCAGAAGCGAACGAGGAGAATATTGGCAAAGAAATATGCCTAACTTTGGTCTTCTGTGGAAGGATGATGTAACATGTTAAAACGGCATTATTCTTTCCGTGCAGCACATTTTTTTGATTCTTTATGAATTGTAGTCTAGGCTTTGGTATTGTGAGGTATTCAAAACTTCCAACGCAATTAATGTTCATACTCTTGGCAGTCACCGTTTCCTCTTGTTATATCGCGTGCTCTATGCCATTTACCTCGATAAAGGCTGTATTCATCACCGTTAATATTTTTATGCTAACATATCATGTTCTATCATTAGACTTCATTTCTTACCCATTGTTGACTGGTTGTAGTTTGATTCATTATGTGAGTGTACTTGACGCCTTCAAAGACTGTCATATGGTAAATGATATTCACATGCGTTTTACGCGGGTTTATGTGAATCTGTTTAACACCGTTTCAGGTCCTCGATAGCAGCTTCTTACTACAGCATTCAGCACTCATTTTTTCTCCTTCTTTTGACTTTCGGCTTAGGCAGTGGATTTGGACAAGGTATCGCCTATAACTGCGTTCTAATAAACGCACAGCAGGTGAGTCCGTAATATGTGCGTTTGCTGAACTCAGATTGAGTCACATACATTGCGCGCAGTGATTATGAAAACATCAAATTGCTATCGCAAAATGGTTGCAAAAGTAGCCGAGACCTACTCGAAACTTCGCTTCTTTGAAACTAATGAAGAAATGAGTCACAGGTAAGTGTAGCGTCGTGTTTTCACTTCAAAAAATGTTCTCTTTTCGTGATTTTACGTTACGGCAGCAAATCCTTTTAGAAGCTATCCTATAAAATAGTGATAACGACTTTTCAGCACTTTTCGCAACTGTTCCTACATTTGATATGAATTTATCGAAGCGCTCAACAATGAATGGACGATTTCAGTGGTTTCCACATCGCATTGGTCTTGCGACAGGTGTGTTGCTCGGTGGATTTGGGTGTGCTGCTTTCATCTTTGCACCAATTCAAACGAAATTCATCAATCCAAATAACTATGCGGTCAGCGAGGACGGGTTCGTGTTGCTATTGCATTGCCTCCTCTCCGAAGTTTTCGTCCATTTGATTCCTAGCAGGATTTCTTTGAAAGGATTGTGAAAAGCGATAGTAAAGTTCGTATTGCTTTCAGGGTGTTCATACAGGTGGATCTCCTTGAACGTGTTCCTCAAGCGTTTCTCGTAATGGCAATTATCTTTGCTGTATTTCAAGTCTCTGGCTTGCTTTTCCTTGCAAGGGCGACACAGGTGTCTTTCTCAGCTGTTCTTATGGAATCTGTTTTACGCTTTGCTGACGAATTTCAGATGCAAGACACTCAGCAAAATTCAAAATCTGCGGTACAATGCTGTGCAATGTTCCTTTGCTGAGAAAGTGTCTTGAAGTTTATATATAACCCACTGTGGACTGAAAACGAATGCACAAAAGGAGCTCCACGTCCGTTTCTAACGAGCATTTATTTCGGAAACGATAAGCAGGATTGCAACTGTATGCTAAACAAAATGTAAACTTGGCTTGTATACTTGGCATTCATTAATGAAGAAATGTATTATTGAGGGCTGCCTATCCTATCAGCCTCCTTGGAGGTGGCATGGTGATAGTCACTCTTCGGCCAATGCCTGGAAGTGCTATCTTCAAAAATGGGCTCTATTCTGCACGAATATTTTCATATAAGTTTCGTTTCTTAGAAGGCAGTTGTTAATTAAATGCTTAAATCCATATCTTTCTTCTGTGGAACAGCTTCATGAATGAGTCGTCTTCATCAGAAAATGTTATCCTCGATTGAAAGCGTTAATGCTATTAGATGGAAGTGCTGATGTGGTGCACTTTAGGAGTACGAAGAAATCGCGAACAGCTACTCCCAACAATCAGTCTTATCACTCACTAATGGTTCTTCCGGAGTAGGCGATGTGCTAAGAAGTTCAACATTCGCTTTTCTTTTCCTCACTTTGCTTTTCAACAGCCTTTGGGTGCAGATCACAAGTGGCCTTTATAAGGTAACGCATAATCTTTAGATTTCGCATTGCCGCCATTATGACGTAATGACGTTACGCAAAATATGTAAACTTCACAGAACGGGGTGAATTTATTTACGAATGTTAACTGTCGGATATCTCGGTCGTCTTTCTGAAGTGCGGTACATTGGCATGAGGATCTAATGAAGATGAAAACACTCCATATTTTGTTTTATTCATTGCGCTTTGTGCCTTGAAACGAGTTTTGCAAATTATTAATGCCTTGGCCTCCAACCGAGTTCAGATTCCTTTTTTGACAAGTTCGATTTTATGTGCTCAAAACCGAGCCATCCTCAAGTTTTCCTCAGTTTTCCTTTTTTCCCCATGCTTCAAAAGTTCTTATATAAAGAGCTTTTAGATGTTCGTATTTTATTTCGTAGTCACAAAAACGTGATGGAAATGCTATGAAGCTATGAGAGAGCATTTGCATTATTTGCATCATTTATTCTCCTGTAAAATGTGAAGTGCTCACAGGCTTATGGTCAAACGTTTATCAAAGATGATTTCTTTTTGGCGATGGTTGGCTCACTTGCTTCGATTTTCAACTGCGGAAGTAGAGTTCTGTGGGGACAAGTTGTCGATCAGGTACTCTCCAACTGCTCTCTTCTAAATTTCATCCAGCAGAATCTCCTCTCGAAATATTTTGAGCCTTCTGTGGCTTGTCATGGTGAAGCAGATCTTAAAAGTTCGATTTTTTCGTACTGATTCTATCGTTGGTCATTTTCTCAGATCGCCGCTGAGACCAGAGTCTCAAATGTAGTAGCCATGATCGCGGCATCATTTCCTGCAGATTTGTCTGAAAAAGTTCGGCTGTCGTACGTACCCCTAAAACGGCCTTTGTAATGTGCCTCGTGCGAGTGGCCATCATGGAGCATTTGTATAGTACCAAAATAAAGCATGTCAGAAATGAGAATAAAGCGGTGTTTTTTTTTTCGATTCTTTGACGGAGGCTGCCTGAAAAAAAACCCGCGACAAACTTCGTATGTTGTTCCTTATTGGATTTCACTGTTAATTTATCTGTTAATTTTTTTTTCTATTATCTATTTATATGCTATGTTTATATGTTACTTTATTTATCTATATGCCATTAAAAGAACTATTTTCTTATCTTATGTGAAGCTCTCTATCTGATTTCCTTGGGTTGATGCAGATAGGTAGATTTCTTGATAAAGCCACGGATGGCTTCACTGGTCACATATTCAATATTAATGCTAATGTTGTTCGCTTCAGACATCGTATCAGACCTCGATGGTCATTGTATGTGCAAGCGGCTCGGCTCTAATGTGGACGCTTGGTGTTGTGAAGTGTCTAAACAGCTCATTGCTATTCATGTACTGGGTAAGACTTTGAACAATCCTGCATGTGTTTAAGAATTCCCTCTACTTGTTCTGTTCATCGTTTTGTCATTATTACAGTTAGAAACTGTCGGAACTCGTTTCGCAATACTGTGGCAGCTACCAGATTATATTTCTTTAGCTAAGTGAAGCTGTAGGTAATAGAAATATGCGTGAAGTTGTAGTTCATTTACTTACGCTGCTCACCGTCGTTAATGGCTAAGTATACAGCAAAATGAAAAAACGAGGAAGAGTCAGAATTCACTTTGCGTCTCAATTACATCCTAAAATTGAGAAGCTTATTTTGAGATTGAATTTGAGTGATTGCTTGCAATGTATTGTTCATGTTTTTCTTGACTTTCTTTCGTTTTCATTGGTGCGTTGTGAAGTAAAATTTGGCAAGACATTTCCACATAGACGATAAAACAGTTTTCGCTTATTTCATTTTACATCATCGTTGTTGTTAAAACTGCAGTGCTGCTACGTGAAACTGACGTTGAATGTGTAAACTTGAATTTCTTGGTGAGGCGGCTTCTTGCAGATTTGTATTATGTTTTGTTGCATCGGCGCCACCTACACGCTGCTACCATATGCGACGAATAAATGCTTTGGGAGTGCGCAGTTCGGTATAATCTATGGAGCCTTGCAATTGTCAATAGTATGTTTTGCTAAGGCTTTGCTAATATATATAAATATAAATAAATATATATATATATATATATAATATATATATATATATATATATATATATATATATATATATATATATATAATATATATATATATATATATATATATATATATATATATATATATATATATATATATATAATATATATATATATATATATATATAAAATTTGGCCGACAAACATCCGGATTCATATATCCTCCTTCCAACTAGCTGCTCGAAGCGGGACTAGGACTATAAGCTGCGCAACAGCTCCATCGCACTAAGGCTCAGCCCTTAAACCTATGCATCCACAATTATGGATGGGTCTCTGCGATTGGCCACATTGTTCGGTACTTGCTCTGCTTGGACCTGATGCTGAGGAGGCTGCACATTTCGCAACCGCTACATCATGGCTTTCCTAAGCCTCCTGGTAGCTTACTTTTGCCCATTTCCTTAGAACGCACGTCACCTTAACTTTAACGTGCCGAAAGAATCAGCACTTCTGAGAGCGTTATTTTCGGCGTTTTTTGCATAGTTTCTTTGCAAAAATATGTAAATAATGTTTCAGAGGAATATTTATCACTCTGCCATGATCACCAACTTCCTTTCATTATGTAGAAACGAGGCCTAGTTCCCAGATAGTATTGTTGGCGCCTACCTCAATGTAAGTGAGTGCTGCTGAATAAAATTGTAATCGGAATCTGATTTCAGCCACTGGCAGGAGTTGGTGCGGCGCTGTTAAGCCAATTTGTTCTTCCTGTTCTCGGTTATCATATTCTCTTCATCATTGTTGGATCGCTGCTTTGTGTATCGTTCACTCTAACTTCACTGATCCAACTCACGAAATATGGGATTCCCTCATCAGTCATACCGCATGAAGAGTGATTTCTACTTCACCTGTTATATCTGCAGTGATGTCGAATTATGATGTAAAGTCACGCCCTTACCATCCTCTGTAAGAGGGCTTCGAAGCTGTTGACCAGCCGAAGATTAATTTCAGTGCATGATTCAGCTGTATTTCCTGACTGCCTTTAGAATGTTGCACGCAGCGTTTCAAAAAGAAAATTTATAAGTTTTTTAGTAGATAACTCTGAGCTTCTAAATTGTTGTCCAGTTGCATTTCCTTGAGCAAGGAGTCGATAGGGCTGTGGCCAAAAAATTTTCCAGAAGAGCCGGAATTAATGGAGGTTTGTCTTGTCGCACAACACTGCTGTTAGCTTTAAGATATTCATTGGTCTGATGACAAGCAAAGCTTAGCTTCACCGTAAAAATCGTTTCCATGCTATGAAACTGACAGTTTGTTATCGATAACATCCCCAGCGCATATTTTGAAGCTTTCGCCTGATGTAATGATATGGTCAGGAAATAGATTCATAAGTCGACAGACCTGCTACTAATGTCCAAAATGGTGCGTCTACATTGTAGCGCTAGAGCGTTATGATAATTGAGTATTGGCACATTTCTCCCCGAGAAGGCTAGTAAATGTGAGTACCGTGTATATTATCTGCATTTTGCGAACTACTCCTAATTGAACTGCACCATAACTTAACGGGACTGCTGGTTCAAGGCAGCAGGACAAGCAACACAACGAAGAATCCACCTGTTGTAATATACGGTGAACTTACTTGCTAAATTCATGAATACAGGAGGTTTGATGTACAAACGGAACGCGTGGCACATCGTTTGACTTGCTGCGTTGTGCTTACGGTCGTTTTAATAGATGTGTATGTTGTATCACTAATATTCATATTTGGCATTCATAATGTGTCGGTTGTCATTCCAAGTTGGGAATCATGTTGAAATGTCTTCAAATGGCGGTCCCATTTAGAAACTCCACTCGAGTGCATTTCTTAAGATCTGTTTATTTCACACGTATCCTCCTACGGCTTTCTTATGAGATTATTTCAACAAAGCAGTTGACTTCTTGAAAATAGCACCGCTACTCCTTCTTTATCTTCAGAAGTCCTACTTGTTACAAAAAGTTGACTATTTTCGTCCGAAATTAAAGAAGCAAATGAAAAAATCGACGACAAGAATTAAAGTGAAATCTGAAATTCAAATCTCATTTATGCATTCCTGTCTTTTGGCATTTCTGTTTGTCATTTCGAATTTTGAAGACTCCCTGAACAACCCTTTCATGCCTTTAGTGATAAGTGAGCATTTCGTACACTACCTTCTCTGTATTCCCACTTCATGTTTTCATCAAAATGCAATCTAAAAATTGACAGTATTGCAAAACGATTGAGGCACTTTTATGCTGATGGACGTTTAATAAACATCCTTGCCGCATCGTTAACCTGCTTTTGGCATACGTATTTCTTCGATAGCTCGCTAATTTGGGCTTTTCGCGATTTGCACCTTTTTACACAGACAGTGGTGGATCCTCAAACTGTGGTCTCAATGCGAGCTAATTTCCTGGGAACATACTTCCATTTCTCTCACTAAGTTCATCTGCTTCTCTGAAAATGACTTCACGTTTACTCGGATGGAAGCGTCACATGTATGCAGAGAGTAAAAAGTTACAGAGGCAATATCTTTGCTGCTAAACGTGCTCACAAAATGTCTTACATCTGTATTCGTGAACTCGTTTCGCGTGCAACAAGAATAGCTTGGATACGATTGAGCGACTGTTCGACCATCTTTTTCGTGATGAAAAACGATAAGGAATATGAATTGCACAAAGTGTTCATGTTCAACAGAATGGCCAGGTTGAAGCACTCGATGATTTCAATGTCTGTTCATTATGGCGAAACTTTCAATTAACGAAAATAATGCTGCTAGACGCGTGTTGCGATTGTCGCCTTATATTTATCACCGACTCCAAAAAGTGCGATTTGTGCATTTTTAATGCGTATTTTCGTGACTGCGAATGTTTATTGTCGATGAATATACGACTAGTACGTTCATCTAGTGTATGCATTCCCGACCTTCCGACTCGAACGCTCCTTGCAGATTCAGAATGCCAATGTCAACCCACTGTTCGGGTTTCGGGTCGCCATTGTGGATGAATTTCTTTGGAATCGTTAGCGTAATTTTTCGCTGGCATGGCTGCAAACAAGTCCACTTCAATAAACAGCTTCGTAGAAGCATAAGAGAAACCACTCGGTTTTTTCGCTCATCGTTAAGAATCGGAAGTGTAAGAAATAAAAAGGGCTATGTATTCCTATTCGGTACTGCATCTATTCAGTGCTCCTAAACGACTGCTCGATACTTGTATGCTATAATAATCTATGCCGATACGCGTTATATTTTGACGCTGTCTTGGCTTTGCAGGATTTCATTGGTCGTCCATAGGGCCACTTCCCTAATAACACATATGTCTAACATGCGTTTAGCGCAATATGGATGTGTTTTTCATCTCATGAGGAAAATTTCTTTATTGAGATGAAAAAATTGAGGACACGCCGTTTCCACTATTATAGATCAAGCGAGTGTCTCGTGTTATAGCTCGAGAATCTCGGAAAGGCAGAATGATAAGAAACAAACAGAGTATGAAAAACATATGATACAAAATTTCATTCGATAGGACTACGAAGATACCCATTCATTCCTCTCTCCTCACCACTCTTGTCCCTCTCCACCCCCCCCCCCCCCACTCTCCCCTCCTCCTAAAGGAGATGAGCAGTCTTGAAAACCGACTCAGAACATCTAAAATTGACCAAAAGCCCAGAAGAGGAGGAGTAACGAGAAGAGTGACTCATTAACCTGCTCGAAGAAGGAAAAATCAACTAGCAGGTGACATTTAACGATGCTTGCAATAAGGTTGCATCATCAACATCAAGAAAGATGCAACTTTTCTACGCGAACTTCGATGAGAAAGATTTTTAGATATTTTCTTGAATTGAAAAGAGCTCTGTCCACACTGAAGTGACATTTAAATCGTTAAAATTATATGAAGAATAATTTTCAAAACTGAGCAAAAGGAGTAGGCTATAAGGTTTATGAATGCACGAAAAAAGAATCATTGCTAGCCTTAAAAGATTTTTTTCCCATTCTCGACCTTCCAACGGATGCTGTCGTATCTTTTGGGCGATGAATGAATCAGGTCATGTCTTAGACGCGACGTAGCTAGACAGCAGAGGAGCTAGGAAGCTTGCATTCTTGTGAATTCCACTTATTACCTATATGGGTTTTACCAAAAGAAAAAATTTCATAGGCTAAAAAGTGCAGTCGTTTTCGAACAAAGAATATAGTTTCTTTGGCACCGTACAAATATTTCTTTATTGGCCAAAAGAAAACGACGAAACTATCAAACAACGAAGGGTTTTGAAAACAGATCCTTTTTTTACGCGGAACTGATGTAGGTCGCATTAGAGCAAGAAACTACGCTTGGGTTTCATTGAGTTGTTTCTCGAAGGCAACGAAATACGTAAATTTACATACCGTAAGACCATCAAGGCAGTCGTGCCATATATATAACACTGGATCAATGTCTGTCAATTCGCGGGTGCTGCCGTTCAGTTCGAACTTGCCGTTCTCGTCGGTGAATTTCTCGTCGAGAGTATCGTCCGGATCTGGGCCTGAGATTTGTTTCGTCGTGAATTGTTGTTTAAATAGTGATGCATTATGTAGCACTGAGTTAAAGAATTTAAGCGAGGCTGACCTTAATCATTAAGGGTGTTAGAGAATGTTAGGCTCTCACCAGTATCAATATCGACGATGCGAACCCGAGTGTAGTTGGAAGGTGAAGATCCACACATAAGTTGTCCCCTGACAGCAACGCCTTGCTTCCGCATTGCGTTGATCTCCAGTGCGCACAGTGCTACAGTGATCACAAGAAGATTGTACAAATTCATCCTGAAATTCAACCCAACTACAAAGAGTTAGCGCCAGCTTATCCTAAAATTCAATTCCTTCTCGAGATATTTTATTATGTTTCCCATAATAGGAATTAAATTCAGCAATATGCATTCAAAAAATTGACAACTGTAGTTTCCATTTGATGTGGCATTTTCGGCTGAATTACAAGCACTAGAAAGCAGAAAAAATTTTCATTTTTAATGCTAAATAGTGATCAGGGACTTCCCTTTTTGAGCCCTTCAGCAATAAAGCTAGGAAATAATTGAAAGGTTGCTGTACTAAATAAATGGAGATCAATTTTCATCTGCCATACCGTTGCAGTCAATCGTTTTAGGATTGTTGTACGTCTTGTGACCTCACTGCCCGCACCTATTACGAGAATGGAGGGCCCTATATATTATTAGCGCCCACCTAGTTCTGTCAGAAGACATCTTAATCACTGAAGGCTTTCACGCATAATCTATTGGAAAACGTTGTACTAATACCGATTTGGAGTGGAATATTCTTTCAGCTTTCTGCTTGGATGATGTTGTAAAACTTCATTTCAAATGTGTTTCCTCCAGAGGCTGAATAAACAATCTCAGCAACATGTGATATTGAAGCGATAAGAAAATAGGAGCACCACTGAAGTTGTAGCAAGACCGGTGAGGCTAGTTTTTTTTGTTCTGTAGATGGGTGAATCTGAGGCATCTACAAAAATGTGATTTTATGGTAAGCAAAAACAAGGTGAAAGCTAAACGATCCGAGAGCGTGAGACAGAGGAAGTAGGAAACGGGCGAAGGGAGAGTGAAATGAGAGCGAGCTGAGACCGCGATTGCGAACGAGCGTTTCGATGTGCTACGCCGATCCGCACTGATGTAACGTGTGAAGAGAGCTTTGCAAAGCGAATGATAAAAGCCCGATGGCCACATCAAAAATAAGCGCAGCAGCCAAGCATAATGCGGCTATCAAATTCCAAACAAGCAGCACAGCTTGTACTACGCTATCGAATGAACAAACTGAATTTTACAATAAGCAGGCTTGCCATTTACGTTGTGGGCTACTCGTGAAGCGTTTGGCAAGTAGTAAGAAAACGAATTCTAAAATTCGATTCTCTGATATTTGTGTCCAAACTTCTGCTTGATGAAAACCTATATAGCGCTAATATTGTCAATCGTTCTTTTCTGATTTACAACAAATAGCAGCGTTAAAAATGCAGCACTACTCTAAGAGATGATTTTATTTCACTAGATTTATCATAACGGCCAGCAACTGGTGGAGACAAGAACTGAACTTATTAGCCGAATGTGTATTTATTGCGGACAACACATTAAGCACTGAGTTACTTTCGCTCCAATGAATCAAAATGGTGCGTCCAAAGAAAGGGTATTTTTGTTGCCGCATCTGCAGAATACTGCAGCCTTTTGTTCCAGTCAGGATTCATTAAGCAAGCAAGCAAAGCAGTGGGAGTATCAGTCGGCAATCATCTTTTATTTCGCTTCTCTTGGGCGCGTCACTTGCCACGCCAGACAAATCCCAACCGCCACTACAATATTCCTCTCCACAAAAATTTTCTTCTCTTAATAGCGACATTTTAGGGTTAAACATTGGGCTTAATGTTCTCAAAACGCATGTAACACGCCCAATACGGCAACATATATTGCAACTATGAACGCAACTAATCTCCTGCTCACTTACGTGTTTTGGTCTTGCATTCAGAAGCGTTTTCTTTGCATTTGCATTTCTCATAGTAGGACGGCGGAAATTCATTTCAAAGGCATGATAGATCTTGCAGCTTTAATATCTCAATTGCCACATGTATTTGTGTCCACTGCTTGCACCCGTAGCTTGCTCATCTTCATTGTATATGTACATTGCATGTCAAGTGAAAAAAAATGAGTTTCCTTGCATTTCAGATGAACAGAAATTGGATTATATCATACCAAATTTGTGAAGCATGAGGACTATGCACATCAATTCTATGTCTTTTATGAAGTTGGTGAAGTCTAGGTGAATTTATTTATTTATTTATTTATTTATTTCAATCAACAGAGCATTCATTACGAATAAATGTCTCTTCATATCGCTTCCAGTTGTCCCGGTTCAATGCTTCTCTGATCCAGTTGGTTCCTGCGGTCTTCTTTAAAGTATCACTCCACCTCATTGCAGGTCGGCCTCTCCTTCTTTTGCCAATTCGTGGTGTCCATTCTGTTATTCTTTTTACCCAGTCGTCCTTTTTCAGTGCAGATATCTTCGCCGCCCATCTAAATTTCCTCATTCCGGCCTCGGTTACCCAATCCTTTACCTTTGTCACACCTCGCAGCCATTCGTTGGTTTTCCTCTGTCGCAGTTTGATTCCTATCATGATCCTTTCCATTCTTCTTTCTGCCACTGCCAGTAGCTTGCGTACTTTCTTAGTTGTTACCCATGTCTCCGAACCGTACAAAATTGTTGGCATCACGCTTTTTTCAAAGAGTTTCCGCTTGAGACTCATCGGTACTTTTCTTTCACGGTAGAAGTCTTTATTCTTAAAAAATGCTTTCCATCCTTGCTTGATCCTGCGTCGTACATCTGCTTCCGTTCCTTCGTTCATTTTTACACATCTGCCCAAGTAGATAAATTCATTTACGCTTTCAATCTTCTCGCCTCTTACGAATATCGTCGACTTCAGCTCTCGGTTGCACATCAGCTTCGTTTTGGAGATGTTTAACCGTAAGCCAACTATCGCACTTTTCACCTCGAGTTCTTTTAGCATTTTCTTTATTTGGTTGAAGCTGTGAGATATCAAGACTATGTCGTCTGCGAACCTCAAGTGCGAAAGTTTTTTCCCGTCCACATTCACGCCCTTGTTTTGCCAATCTAGCTCATCGAACACAAGCTGTAAAGCTGCATTGAACAGTAGCGGGATATGCAGTCTCCCTGTCGTACTCCTCTCCTTGTCTGTATTGGTATTTGCCTTTCATGCACGAAAATTGTAGTTGTCGATTTACTTTGGATTTCCTGAAGGGTGGATATTATTGAAGGGTGTACCGACGCGCTTTCCAATGACCTCCATAGGGAGGCATGTTCAACAGAATCGAAGGCCTTTTCGTAGTCTACGAACAGCAAGTAGAGGGGCAAGTTGTACTCTCTGGTTTTCTCGATGAGCAAGGTAAGCACGTGGATTTGGTCGATTGTTGACTTTCCCGGCCTAAAGCCTGCCTGTTCGACATCTTGTTTCTGCTCGATTTGTTGCTGCAATCTTTTATATAAAACTTTCGAGAAACACTTTGAGATTGTTGGTAGGAGTGATATGGGGCGGTAGTTTCTGATGTCATCTGGATTGCCTTTCTTTGGCAACAGAATTGTTTTTGAGAAGGCGAAGTCTTCGGGGATTTGTTGATATTTGATTATGTTGTTGAACAGACTTTTCAACGGTATTACTAATAATTCCTTCCCGAGTTTCAACATTTCCCCAGTTAGTCCATCGATGCCTGGCGCCTTTCCGTTTTTCATGCTTTGGATCGCGTTTCTTATTTCTGAGTCGATGATTTGTAAGAACGGCTCACCGCTTTTTCTTGTAACGAAAGTACAGTCAGCCTCTCCTCCATACAGTTTAGTATAAAATTCCTGAACGATGTGGTCGATTCCTCGTGTTTCTGACGTGAGTGACCCGTCGCTTTTCCTCAGCTCAATTATTCTTTTCTTGTTCTCAACTAGCGAGCTTCTTGCCCTCTTCAATTTCCCAGTAGCTGCGGCTTGCTTCATTATAGTCAGATATTTCTGATAACGGTTTTCGCATATTTTCTTTTTGATTAGCTTGTTAAGTTCACAGAATTCCACCTTAGTCCGAAAATTAGCATCTCGTTCCATCTTTCTTCTTTTTTCAAGCAGTTCTTTTATTTCTTTCGTAAGAGGCGACGTTTTCTGCCTTGTTGTCGTGGCGATTTGTGCTGCTTGGCTGATTTTGTCTAGGTGAATATAAGATCGAAAATTGCTTGTGGAAGTTAGGAGAGCAATTTTTTCGTCCAGCTTCTCTCATGAAGAGTGGCGTCTAGTAAGACCGATTTTAAAGAATATGAAGAGGAGAGAGGAGAGGATGCTTCATAACTGGTCTTCACGATCAGCCAACCAATATCTATCAGCGTATTCTAAATCCTGCGTCTTCGTTGTGATGAGGCGACCGGAGACATTTTCCTCCTGTCTTCAGTGGAACGTTGGTGTGGCTCTAATAATGTCGCTTGAGCCACCGTTGTCATCCTCATCCGTTGGTTGTCTTGGGGAAATGTTGGTTGGCGATTATAGGAGTATGCTGGGGATGCATTCGAAGCCTAGTCACAGTGCTTTGCCTTTGTGGTTCTCATGAAATCTTGTTGATCGAAGTTTGCTACTACATGCTGATTTTGTTCAGAATGAAACTGTTTTTCTTGGCTTGTTTCGTTTCTGCTACCATAGCTGAGATCCCGAAGTTTGCACAGAGTGTCGCAACCCGTTCCACAGGAGCCAAGGGTATTTTCTTCTGCGGGAAGAATCCAGCCGGCGATGTAAAAATCCCTCTGTACAGAAACTACACAGATGGTTAGTTTTAGCAAAATTGTTTTGCTAAGTAATTTTACTTGAAACATATGACATGGAAGTCTTCTAGAAGCATTATGTTCACTCATAGACGCTCGCGTGTGCATATGCTAAACATACGATTTGTAAACAGAAGGAGACCGGAACGAAGGAATCACTGCGCGCTGTTATAGGGCTCGAAGTGAACAGTTTCGTCACAAATGACTCATCTCAACGAGACCGAGAGAAAAGGAAAAGAATGAAAAAAAAAGGATATGATAACTCAGATATTGATTAGGGCTCACTTAACGGATTTCTCGAAAAACTCACAGCCGACTCCAATCCTCTTCGTGACCTCTCTTGAAACCGATTGTGAACCAGATCCAAACCTTGCGTGGGTGTACTGCTTTCATTAGACAGATGCGCGGAACTATTGTTTCTTCTCAATAAATTATGTTACGTGGATTCACGATGTCAATATCAATATTCGTGCAGAACCAAATGAAATTCTCGCTTTTACGACGTCGTCCCCGATAACCGGAAAGTTGAACTGCTGGCCGTAGCAACGGCGAGATAGAGCCATTCATCAGGATATATCACAGGTGTGATATGGACCAAAAAAAGGTTGTATGCAAAATTTTCTTTTTCATTCTTAATTCTGATGAAGAAAATATCGTTCTTGTATGAGAATAAAGATTCTCTGCAGATTTAACAGAGTCAATAAACAAGTTTAGTGAACAACTAAATCCTTCTGTTAAGATGCGGCGTGTGTTCGGTAGTACAAATTAAGGTTACCAAAACATCAAACATATATCCTGGAAAGGTTTCCTTTCATTCTGAGGCCTTCGAAGAAATCGGCAATTTATCTCAATTACTTGTGGGTACTAAATTCATGATTATCCAAATATAGTGAAATCAGGGAAGAAATTTCTTTCGATGGAATATTGAATTTTCCTCAGCAATGATTGCAATAGTGATAATCATCCGATCATTGGCGCATTTATTTTTAAGTTTGGCTGAAAGAGGGAGAATGCTGTGGAGCCATTGGGTAGAAATGAGAAGATTAATGATATGGTGCAATATATTGATCGATGACTCATTTACAAGTCTGATCGCCTCAATCACAGTATGTAACCCCTCTTCATCATACAATTGTTGCAGGGTTAAGTATTAGATGCTAGAATGCACACTGGTACACTCGAGCATTATTGAATTCCCATTCGATCCCCACTCTTCAACACTCTGCTATTAAGCTGCAATAACGAGCTAGCTTCCTAGCTTATCCGCTTAACGATTTAAGACATCCACAATTCCTCTGCGTATTTTGATAGTGGGACCTTTCATGCAAAGCTCTCCACAGCTTTCTCGAGCTAGCATTATTTTTCGGTCGGTTAAACTATTATGAGAATCAACCTCCCAAATATTTATTTGACATGCAACTTGTCATTGGTTGAATAGCTATTTTCGACGATCGCCTCTTCTTGTGGATTCATTAGCAGCTGCAACCAAAATGCACTTCATATGAAATGATAGCAATCTGAGTACCGTTACGTCGTAAGAGTTCCGCAGCGACTGTGATAACGACTTATTAATAACTGATGAAGACGTCGTTTCGAGGCTGTCCTAACAAGAAGAGTTTCAAAGGTCAAGTCTCATTAACTGGAGCAATTACTTGGCGAGCCTTTGAAAGCATGGCAGCGCTAAACTTTCCACACTTTAATTTTCCAATCATTCAAAACGATGAAACAAAAATACACCAAAAAAGATGAATAAGTTGTTTACATTCCGCATAAATTTCGTCTTTAAAATAATAGGTTAGAAGAGTGCCTCTAACTTCATAACTGAAATCCAGCTATGTTTATTAATACGTGATGAGAAACGGTAAATTTCGCAAGAATTTTTGCGGTGGCAAAGCGAAGGCGAAGAAATTTTATAAAGTGTCGCTTAACTGATAGCAGTGGATGAAAACTGTTTAGAAACAGGCATTCGAAGGAGCCATAAAGTACCTCCGTCACAAAGATGACGAAGCTTTTCTTTTTTAGAAAGGGTATTGGACATTCGGAATCAAATTCCAGAAGTTTTTTTTTTCAATTGGGAGGATAGCCCGGCAGCCCTACGATATCGGCACCTTGAATCTAGATGCTAGTCTTTTTTGAACTCACTGCACTGCCTTCATAATTGTTTGTAACGGTTATAAGCTGATGCATTTTGCTCTGTCCTGCACTTTCCTTTTTCTTAACAGGTTCATTTTGAGAAAGAGTGTAGAGAGGTACGCAAAGAATGAACGTCTCAAGAAAAACAAACGTGGTGCTTATGGAAATGGAAGTTTCTTAGCCTTCGGCCTTTACTCACTTGAAATTTGTTAGGGATTTTTTAATTAAGATTTGTTTCCACTACGAAGTTTTGCTTCCCCTAAATTTGTTAGGGACTTCTATTCAGCGAGTATTTCGTCTTCCGTCTTATTTGTAATGTTGCATGCTAGATTCTTCAGAGAATCTCTGAACGTTGCAAATTCCGCAATTTTCGAAGGAACTTAAAGAAAAGTGGTCGTCCACAGCAGAACGATGAAAGAAAACATTTTGAAGAGGGCGGTATGTTGCCCATATTATTGAAGCAAATATGTACAGAAAATTTAAGTTCAAAATTAATCGTAAATATCACAAAGGCATTAGTTCTATGGCAGTGAAAACTGCCTTGTAGCGTTTGGTGCAGTGGATATATTATCTAAAGCAATCAAATCTTACACCACTTTTAATAATTTTACAAGAAGACGATGAGATCAGGGATTCTTGCCGTTTGCTGCATATATCTCTGGTGTGGAACGACCGCCAATCCTGAGAATATGTTGACCCTCTGGTATTTTGAACAAAGTTTTGTTTGTATTCAGCAAATCCCATGGCTTTTTCATTCGCAATGATCGCTGCACATATGTGTTGTTCATAGGAAGATACAACTGAAGGAATATTTTGTTCTGTGTATAGAAACAATGATCTCATTTGCAGACAATTTATCCCAAAGAGAAGCACCTCAAGGAATTTACAGAGGAACCAGAGCCAACTTTCGATGCGCTCAGATAAACACCTGCTGTTTTCATTTGGTCATCCGAAACAGCTTTATTGCTGAATGTTGTTCAAAGTAGATGTCGACAATAAAGGTTTCAGCAGAAGGCATTCCATGCTTGTTCGCAGATAAGCGTTTTGGGTTTGTGAGAAATGTGTGAACGGCTCCTCACCATCCAAAAATTTCTATTCTCATATTT
Source organism: Ascaris suum (assembly GCA_013433145.1). NCBI lineage: Eukaryota > Metazoa > Nematoda > Chromadorea > Rhabditida > Ascarididae > Ascaris > Ascaris suum. Next base: position 5,110,510 of record CM024187.1, read on the forward strand.
GTATGCAGTGAGCACGCACCAGCCTTTGAGCAGATAGTTGTTGTTTGAATGCTCGTTGAACGCAACGAAATAAAGAAAACTTTCATTACTAGTAGATTTTAAAAAAAGTACGATAATCAAATATGCGAGCATTGCCAATGAATAAATCAAATGCACAACCTTATGGCTATGGATTCCCCAAACTTTCAGATGGGTTTAATATACAGACGGAATGTTTCTTGATGCGTAGATCGAATATTTTTGAGGTTTTTCTCAGATAATGGCAGAACTGGCTTTGATATACTCAAAAATTCTATCATACTTAGTTAGTACTACAGCACTTAACTATACTGTGTCACTTTCAGACGTATGAAAGGGCAGTCATTTTCCCCGGCTTGAATGGCTCAGAATGATAAGGTCGAGGAGGGTAAGGAGGGAATGGAAAATACTGTCAGAAACCGGGACTTCACTTCTAAAATTAGAATAGAGTTATTTAAGCGACCGTTTTTGAAAGATGAAGCGCCAAAATTTTAGGCCAAGGTTCATGTAATATCCTACTCAACTCAGTCAAGTGCCAAACAAAAAAGTCAATAAATCGTGTACTGCAGAGATTCCATTCATTCATAAAAAGGCCGAAAATAACGAAGAAAACAAATATGTCACTGAATGCTGGCTCACCCTTGTTTGCACTCGTGATTTTTCACCTTTGCGATGCTTGTGGATGACGAATGAAAAAAAAGCAAGTTTGCGTTAATAGCAAGAAGCATTTGCCAAACTACCTCGCTGTCATATATTGGCTCGGGTTAAAACCTCAAAAACTTACTTCTCAGTAGCTGCTTACAATTACTTTGCCAACAATCCGTACATCCGAGTTGCTTCTCCAATGTCACGTCGTTGATCGATTTCGGAGAAAAGAGCGCAGCACCGGCATCCCCTCTGCATTGGTGCACTACGGCAATAATGATGCACTAATAAGCGATCCACGAGTTTTATTTGTGTGTAATTTATGAAGCAAAGTGCAAACGATGTGGCTATGTGCATCGTACAACAGTAACCTCCGCTGCCTCTCCTTCTGATAAGCACGACAGCGTAGCCGTGTAGCAGAATTTCTGCATTCGGCTCATATCTTTGACGCTTCGGTGTTAGTGCTATCAAAAAGGAGTCCACGGGCGTAGTATGGCAAAATTACAATGGTTGTGAAATATATAACGTTTATCCCAACTGCTAATGAGAAATTCATGTGAGATCCTTAAAACAACAGTTATGCAGCCATAAAGTTGGCATTTCGCCGAACGCTCCAGAATTTTTTCTCCAAAGTAACCAAAAGATTAGCTGGACTTCAGTTGAGAAAAAACGAAACTTAAAATTAACAAATTAAAGGAAACCATATACTAAACTTGCAAAAATGTTTCCACTTTCCAGATCGCGTATGTGATGTATGAATTTATTGCATGCTATAAGATGTAAACACATGCACTTGGGGATAATCGCTTATCAATATGTATATATTTGTGTTGAGTGAAGTTACTGCTACTTTTGCGGGTACTCTTCCTCACTGTAAAAAAGATGTATGCACATTTACGGCTGGCACCACGACTTATTCAGCGGCGCTAATGGGAACACTTCTATGCAGGAATCAACCAACAAGGTCCGTTTCCATCGATATCACGCAGATTTTCCACTTTTTTCATTATTATTCAAGCGCTGAAGAGAATATTGTAATGGCTTGAAGTTGATCTATTCGCTCCTTGTTCTAATACTACTGCATTAAAATTTCTTCGTCAAGAGTTCCACTGTCAGATGCTACTTTCATACAACAAAAACAAAATGAATATGGAAGCTGCCAATAAAGATAATGAAACAGAATATAAACCGATCTTCAAAACAGATGAGTATTGACCAGTAGGTTGAAGGCAAAGTTTCCAGCGCTTACATTTCACCGATGTGGAAGATTTATGATGACGAGCGGAGGATTTCGTCGGCGAAACCCGATGAAAAGGAAGCAGCTATGATCTGGAAGGGTGTTTTTTTTCCTAAAGCTTTTCTCTTTCTTTCGATAGAAACCGTTGAGCGAACGAGCCAGTTAATGGAAATTGAGAGAGCAACCATCAGGCACCCACAGAACAGAAGACTCAGTTAAGGGCTTATATTCGTCCTTTGCCTATGAAAATTTCATAAGAAAAAACGTTGAAGATAATGGATGAATTGTTTCCCTACTACAGTTCGGTTACTCTGTTTCGCACATATAACAAAGCAGCTTTTTGGCACACATTCGATTGCAAAGGATTTCTACTCAACTTTGCTGAAAAACAAAAAACTCTCTCAATAACTTGAATTCTCCTTAGAAATACTCGTACTTGAATGTCAACTTGGTGATCATGAGCTTCGCTGAAGAAGGGTATTACTGAAGGGCGTTCTTATTGTTTTTAGGCTTTTATCATTATGGAAATATTTGTGCACACATTCGCTTGGAAGCTCCACTATAGGACATCGCCGCTGGTCAACGGAAAGTCCGAATTCGTACAACTTATCGTCGGTCGAAACATAACCTGCATGGAACCATTTGTTCCAATTTATCATAAGTATAGCATGACCGAAAAAATAATAATGGATTTTTTCTTTATACTTCTGAAGACCTGCTTCTAATTAAAAGATCCCCATCTCCCTCCCACTTCCATGACTTCATCAAACCCTCATCATTTCAACGCTGGTGTTGTTTTCTCTTCTGAAGTGAATGAGTGCATTGCAAAACTACTCACAGCTGTTTAGCTGCAGCAATCAGCAGCTGCTCGCTAACGCTTATTAAATGCATAGCTCAACTCACGTTCAGCCCCAAACGTGTGTACTCGCTATATTTTCAATCGAACCTTGTTCAGTTTTTGTCAACAATCCAAAGAAGCAGACATTTCACAAAAAAAAGCATTAAACGGTAGCTTAAGTGATTATCACAGTTTGATCAGATAGACTGCATTACATTCTACTTGCAAATTTATTTCTTTCTTTTTGGCAATATAGTTCTTATGATCACGTGAATCAGAGATTTTGAGCAACATGGAAAATCGGAACAATGGTAAAATGATTTAAAATGGGTGAGCACGTCTTCTAGAACTTCACTTGACCGTGTTCCATATCCGAATTCCAATTCTAGAACGATTATCGCACATTTAAAGAAGTTTTGTGGCAGAGATTCTAATTAATCGACACTCTTTCATGCATCTAGATCGTTGTGTGGTCGTATACTCAGCTCCTTCATATGTCACCTCATATGATGTAACCGAAATCGAAAAAATGATACAACCTATGCTCGAAAATGTTGCATAGAAGTACAGCTGATTAAAGAAGCAAGTTTCTGGCCACTTTCTGGCCACTTAATGGCCATTTTCGCCACTCAAGTACGACCATTATATTAAGTCCCTGCGCGGATCACTGATTGCAGCAGTAAAACAGCTCTGCCAAAAACAATAGAAAGAGAAAATGGAGCGTGTTTAGTAAAAGAATATTGCATGACACCACCATGTAACTTCTGAACTCACTTTAGGTGATATGTCGCGACGAGAAATATCTGAACGAGTTTAAGGAAATTCTAGTGCTTATCTCTAGATTTCTCTCCGAGGAGGTGCACTAGTAATTATTCACGTGACAAAAACCATCTGCTTCACATAACGAATTAACCATTGGTAAAAGGCAATCAGGGAACAGAAATGCATCAAAATTCTTTGCAACTGGTCGTGCGTAATTCATAAAGCAATTAGATGAAAATCAAGGTCGTAGCATAACAATGGAAAGCGACGCAAACACAGCAATGATGACTGAGATCGTCACCAGAGATCGAATACATATTCTCATAGATGTGTGTGAGATGACGCTGCGGCGAGACAATTCTATGATATAAATACGGCATTGTTCTAGGGAAGTTGCGTCTGCTAGAAAATTTTTCTAAGATCGCTTAAAATCATCATTGCTTCTATGTGCGTAGAAGCAATGTTATAACAACTGCGCTTGATTAGAGGCGAGTCTGCAGGAAATAGCTAGCTCCTATAGCAAGCTGGGAAATCGCTTACTTATCAAAACATCTGACACTTGCGTTTTAAATGGCTTTACCACGATGAGGCTCATTCTCTTAGCAGCACCCTCTTCCAAATGGTTATCTGAACTGTGACACATCACTGCGCTCATATTTGCAGGTCATAAGAAAGGTCAACAGCAGAATTTGGGCAGACTGAATAGCCATGCTCCAGAAAAATGAAGCGCTTTAAAAAGTTCTACCCTATCACAGCACAATTTGGTCGTATTTGACTAGAACAAAGGTGAAATGAGAGAACGTCAGACTCTAGAATGGGAGCTAGTCGAGAGCTTGCTGCCATCAATTCACTGTTCAGCTACACCTCTGCTGCGTCCTTGAAACAGTTGAAAATTGGAGAGACGAATGATGTTTCCGAAGAATAATGCGCTGCTATGCTTTGGCTCCTCACATGTATTGCTCTAGCAGTTAACTGCATGGCTCCAACTTTTACTTCCGCTCTCCAAGAATTCAAAGGAAATGAAATATTCAAACCTGAAAACCATCAACGGTTGCCATAGCTTTGAGCCAAATTCGCTGTCGAAACTGCACCACCGCCTAGATGAAAAACGCATCATGATTTTAAATGAACATAAAGTTTGAATACCACCTCCCCGCTAACGCATGCCTTTGACATGCAAAAGCGGTTGACCACTTTGCTCCCCCGTTCGGTTGTGCCAAAGCTATTACGGTTGTACCGCTGCACTCATAGAACGCCGACCACCGTACTCTATTTCCAGTTCGCTTCGCAGGCTCTAGTGCTGCTGTTATTTTCAACTCAGTAGCGTTTGTGGGCCACAACTCGGTACTCCAGCCTTTCGATGGTCACATATGAAGCATTTGATATTCACGTCTGAGTTTCCACGTGTTGTCAACGCATATTTTGCTCCTATATACCTAATTGTCGGCATTCGATTAACACAATCATCCGCTCAAGTGTTCCAGTCAACAGTTAATTAATAGGGAATAATCTGAAAAGATAGCTTAAAGCGAAACAGATGTAGGCGAGAAAATGCGAAGTATAATAACAAACAACCAGTCAACAACAGGTAAATGAAAAAAGATCGCACAATATTTTCACAGCATTTTATGAATGCAATATCCATTTCTTATACAAAATACTCAAAACACAGCTCTTGCTGTGTGTGCTGGCTAGGTGCATGAAATGTTTAGCAGCGATTCCCTTGAATTCTTTTTCGCCCTGGCACTCACGAAAACCCAGCCGCACCAGCTCACGCAACGCACATCCAATTGCCAAGATTCTGTAGTTTGCATCTTGAATTTTTGAAACCTATGGTGAAAAATCTTAGACTGCCTTTTTTTGAAATCAATAAAATCGTCAATATTGAAAAAGGAAATGGCCCCAAGTTCCCGCCTTCAGCGAATTCAGAGCGGAGAACCAGAAAAGCGAACGGAGTCACTCGCATCGTATTAGGAGCACGAATCCGTGTCTGGGAATGTATGTACGCCATTCACGGTTTGGTTGCTGTCTGCCGCATTTGTTCGTCTCGCTTGCTCATGTCTTGGTTGCTGCGGCGTAAGCTGTTGGCCTCTTGGTCTTCCAGCTTGTCGGCAACTGCTGCACCAAACACTTCCAGTCGTCCATCCTGTGGAGATATCATAAGCTTACAGAAAGCAACACTTTTGCGATGGCAAAAATATGCATAACTACTTCAAACACACTTTTCCAAGCTGTTAATTTCGAAAGCCTTCACTTTTACGAAATAGCTCCCTCACTGAGACGAAACTGACTCCTGCGCTCGCGGATTCGTGTTCTATTCCTCGTATCATAGGAGACGACCCGTAGCAATCCCAAAGACACATACGCAAGGTTCACCAACAACATATCCGAAGAAGAATAAGATGTGCTTGCGGATAAAAGCGATGCTAGTGCCACGGCCTTGATGCTATGAAAGTGCTGAAGGCTAAATCGTAAGAAGTCTCTGTATTTTAATATCGAAGGGTTTTTAGTTAGACAAACATATTCTGTTTTAACAGGAACACAAAGACCACGAAAACATGAATCAACTATCCAGTACCTTTGTCACCGATTTCTACTGGAGCCCGCAATCAGTGCGAAATGTTTTAGAGCGATGTGTTTTGATGCATTCAAAACACTTTCTCACGCGACACTTTTTGCCGGTCATAAGTTGCTTAATAATGTTGCAGTTGGTTATGGTCGCTAACCAAAACGCAGAAGATACCTGATAAAGGGTCTGCCTCCAATATGTGGAACTGTCGTAAAAATTTCGAAATACGTCTTGCTTCACCAATCTAAGCCCATTCGATACCACATACTTTCTGCGAGATGGTGAAATTCATACGGTCTTTTTGGAAAAAAACTGCCCTCCCTCCTCTCTAAGCGGTATAGCTGCGAGGAGCACAAGATCGAACAAGAAGTCCCGAAATTTGTGGGGTCTCACCTTCATACAATATAAGCCTTTCGATCATGCGCCGTTTTCCAAATCTGCGACCAATGTGAGTCTCGGGGCCCACTTTCGAGGTCTAACAGTATTTGTGCCAAATTTCATTTCGATTCATATTTGCGCTCAGAAATCAACAAATGCAGGCAGCCTTTCATTTCAGCGGAAGCTCGATTCAGCGCGGTTACTTAAAAGTTTTATTAAAGGTAATAAATTTTTCGTGAATGAGTGCAGCGTGAGACAATACGCAACGCGGGAGTGCCAAAGATTGATATTGAGAACCCCTTTTCCTTACGTACTTCACTGTATGATGAAACCTTAATTGAATGACCGAGAACACTTCAGCAAGCCATAATAAACGTGATGCTCGCTCCGACCTTCGCTTTGGAGAGTCTATCGAAGAGACCAGCTTGTGCCTTTGAGTCCACCTGCGTGCTGAATCTTCGACTCGCCTTGCCCGAGGCAAGAAGATGCAATGGATTCATTGATTCGACAGTTAACGAATGTCTGTGACTGAAAATTTGCATCACATAGTTCATATAGGAGTATCAGCGCAATACGGTCCCTATCTCCCATGTAACTGTGCTTTACTTACCAGTATCTTATCACACTACCGCACATCTTCAAGCGCATATCTCCTAAACAAACGGTACACCTAATAAAAGAATGTGTTATTTTAACACATCTTTTTCTTATACGCTATGTCAAGCGCACTACTTGGCGTATAAGAAAAATATTATGCGTCATAATTAATTGTTAATCCTAACATCTGTTGCAAGCATAGAGTTTTCGTTTTCACAATTCTTTAAGTGTATCTGTATTTTGATCAAACCAGTTGATATTCGTTTAAAACAATAAGCGCACGATCGGTGCTTATGGTCTTGCATAAAAAATAGAGTTGAAAAAGAACTGCAGGGCCGCAACCCTGTCCCAAAAAAATTAGCGCACAACAGAGTACGAGTAGAAGATCAGCTCAACCATCAAACGGTGCCATTTCATTGGTGAGAGAAATGCTACTAGGAAACATTGCTTTTTGCAGTCTGATCGTTTAACTGAAGCGCCGAGTTTTTCAACGAGAACGAATTTTTGCTTTCTGCTTTAGTGTAAACCTTTTTAGCTGTCATACTTGATAAGTCTCTCGGTGTGGAAGAGTCATTAGGATAACTGCTGTGTTCATTTTTAGTACCCTTTTTGCATATTGAAAGGTCATTGGACCGCCATGTCTGTGCATATATATGTGTTCCACTGTCTCCTTGTTCGAAGCTTTCAACTCAAATGCAGAAAAGCAACCTCGTGAAAGTTTGTAGGTAGAATGAGTGAGTTCAGAGTGCTCAGAAACTAATTACGGAGTCTAGTAATCAGCCCATGAATTAGTCCTTTACTATTTCGTCCCACTGAAATTTGGACTGAATCTTGCTTTCTTCCGGATTGCTTTCTACAACGCAGGCTCATCGGATTCTGCACACAGCGAAGCAAAGGCTTTAGTAAACATAATAGAGCACGCAGGACGCCGAAAAACATTTCGAAAATTTTAGCATAATATGGGCAAAAGATAGGAGAGTTTTGTCCTCATGAACGAAAATCGTTGACCTTCGCTTCGAAATGCGCATCAGCAAGATCAACTGAAAGGGCGGATGGGATGTCCAATTAGACAGAAGAAAACAACCAGCTGTGAAGCGTTCTGCTTTTTGATTAACAATTTCTACAAGCAACTGGCCGCAGACGTTACTCGTCGGCGAAGTTTGTGTGCGTTTGTGCACACGCGTGGCTGCAACTTATTTCAGCTACACTCTCCATAGACGTTGCTAACAGTCCTATGCAATATATTTATGTGTAATCTAACTGCTGAGGTCAAACGGAGTGAATCGAGCTTTTGTGCGCATTCATTTCCGCACTTCTTCAAAGTTCATTCATCCCCTTGGCCGATCGTGAGTACAAGGAAACGTGTTTGAACATTCAGTTCAAGCCTCTGCTAACAATATCTGTTGCAGTGAATTTCCACAAGTGTCAAATATAATAAGCAGCAAAAAGTTCGGATAAGAGGCTCTCCGCTCGAAATATTCGTGCGTAGGTATCACAGTGGACACAGAATCCTTCTAAGTGGTTATTTGTAAATGAAGCTGTATAAGCAGGCATCGACGCGTAACTTCCGGTCAAATAGAGTTACCTTCATCGTCGCTCATTAAGCGTTATCGTTTTTCTTCCGATTTTCTCCTTCATAAATGAACTATGAAAAACTGTATATGAGCATGGTTCGCTCGAAGGAGATGTTTAGTGAGAGGCGAATCGAAGAACAATAGAGTTTTAACTGCACCCACCTCATGTTTTGCTTGTTTCCGCTTGGAGCTGTTGCCATATCCAAATTTTCACTGAAAAAAAACACTCTGAGAGTTTATTTATTAAATGCTGCAAATTTGGGCAATGCAGCTGCACATACGACACATCGACTTGTTGCTGCAAGTTCATCATCCATTGAAATGTTCGAATTTTGTGTCATCTGCAGAGACTTTAGAGTGGTAATAGCCCAAGATAACTTATCAGTACGACCATGCACGATACGCAGGTGGTGCGTCTCACCAGCGTTAAGTCAACATATTGTCACTGTGGACACACCGTTACGTACATATCTGGGGCCACTTGTGGTGCACGTCGAAAACTTCACCCAGAGATGCTGAATGACGCGTCGAAATAACTTTTCTAGTGTACCTGCTAGAATCGTTTCTCAGAGTCAACAAACAAATAAATCAGCCTACTGTACCATCCAATCGTTACTTTGCCAAGTTCTTCTACTTCGCCTCCAAAAAAAAGAAAACAAAGGAACGACTTTAACAAATAAGCAGCCTATAGTTCGAAACAACCAATTGGTTCAAAAACTGCGTATATTTCGCTGCATAACGGAACTGCTCTGCGAAATTGATAGCACGTCCAATGAAAATAACGTTTTAAGTCTTATTTGTAATATTTCTTCAGCAAACTTGCTGTTGGCAGATAGAACTTTTGGATGGCTGACGTGTTTAATAATGTTTCTGGATGATTCACTAAAAAATTCACCAAGTATATTAAGACTAAATCGCATATGCACAATGAGAGTTAATGAGGAAACCAAAGAGATAGTGAGCAAATGCCTGCTGCATAGTGTAAAGCACAAACATTCCCTCTACATGGAAAGTAGGTTTTAAACTTGAGGCTATCTCTTCAGCTCATTTAGTGTTTTCCAGTGCAATAAGACAAGTTGTCGTTCGTTCCAAGAGGATGTGACTCCCATCGACTGCACTGAAATGCGCATTCTTAGGTCAGCAACCTATTCAAAAGGCATCCAAGATGCAAAGCTGCGTGGCGCCTTGTCAGGAAACTTTTGTAACGATCCTCTACTGAGATCTTTCGCACGAAAAGCATTTAGAAGTATGTTTAAACAAAATTTTCCAATTGTTCCTCTATTATCTTTGTCCTGCACCTGTACAAAAACTACCTTCACAAAGCACAGTCAATCATTTTAATCACTTGCACGACGTAAATCGCTCTGTCTATCATATGCGGTATATATTTTCAGTTAGCACAAACTGATGATCTGTAGCAGATTTCTGTGCAATCGGAGGGCACCAAGAAAAACGATCCTTCGTAAATTACATAAGAGTGTGTTCGTTGTATTCGCTTAGAAAAGTGTATTTCCTTCGCTGCTAATAAACAGACATTTAAGCCAACGACATTCGTCTACCGCGAAGTGATAATGTCCGAAGTGTTTTAGGATTCTTTTTAAGGACAACAGCGAAATATTTCGTCGGGATATGTGCATATGGAAGAAACGAAGTGAAATATATGATTAACTAATTAGAAAGTAATGCGAACCAAAAAATTTAGAAATCTACTAGGTGAGAGTTCACCGAAGATATTAAAAATGAGAGCAAACAATCAAAATGCCTCACGGCGGTAAATAAAGATGACTGTTTTGGAGAAAGAGCTTGATAAAATGGATTCCTCAGCGAATTTCGTGCAACATAGGAAGGCTTCTCTAAATGCAAAGAAGACGTTGAGTAGATTTATTGGCGAGGTTACATCACATTTCCAAGGTTTCTTGGGCTACTTATATTGGGTCACTTTTCCGAAAGCATATGATCGAGTGCAGTTGAAGAATCCCTGTGCATTGGACTTTTGCTGAAAAATGGATAGGAGTAGTATGTTCAAAAATATCTTAAGCATATGAGCGTGACAACTTCCAGCAGCATCATCACTCCATTGTACAATCGAAGAGAACAATTACGCACAGCTGAATGAATGCAAGCAGCTGACACGTGTCGCCGTTGAATGCGTCGATGAGTCACACTTCATGCTCACGCGTAACGCTTCAGCAACGATGTCAATCTAGCTAAGTGCCATTTCGGCTGACAAGTAAAAATTTGCTCACCGTTGCGACGTTCTTCTCCTTCCACAAGGAAGATTCGTTTTCGCTTTGAAAGAAAGTATAAAATGCACATAAGCACCATTATGAGGATAGCGTCATAACTGCTTTTTGTACATAATTCCATCCGTTTGAAATCCGATAAAATATGCGACAGTGCGGAAGGGATTGCCACATTATAAACATTTCCTTTGTTGTTTTTTCAGTGAAATGGATGGTACAATCGTATGTTCGCATCAAGACATGCGTAGAAGAACAGTTACTCAACTCCACCCTCTCCCACTCCATTCTTACCCTTAAAGAATATTTCCTCGAAAAGTATTCCTGAAGCTTTTATTTAAACATTTTGTGAAAGTTTTAATAGGCCCTCTAGCTAACCATTCATGATATGCTGAGCTGGTTCACGATGGCCAAATTATGTCTTGCTCTTCTTCCTACAATTAGAATTTATTAGAAACAATCCTTCGGGAAAAAAATTTCTTATGCGCCCTGCTAACGATCATGAAAGGAGGAAGTGGAGATACGCAATAGCATTAGGCGCCATGCGTACATTTTGCCTGACGGCAAAATCGGGCACTGCATTCGCTACTAGATTTATGTCGCCCATCATACCGAACAGTGTTGAAAAATGCCGCCCTGAAATGCTTTTATGTTAAGTTGTGGGTGGAATGATTTGCTGGGACTGACGGCCGGGAAAACGCAGACGACTCGCAGATCGAAATTTTTCCTAATGTAACGCAGTGGCCCGCAGGAAACACCATTGTGTTTAATTACGGCAGTGGACAGCTGCAAACTGTTCTGTGCAATTAACGTGCGTAAAAGGTTCATGTTTTCCTGGATGTCCACAACCAAAAATGTGAGTCAAAGTATGCAGCTTTGATAAGTATGAATGCTGCGGTTTCTCAGACAGACGTTGCACATCTCTTATTGAGTAGCATTTCTCACGCTACAGCTTTGTGGTTAGAGCACTGTACAACCACAAACACTGTGTATCGAAAGCAGTTCGGTTGCATTCGTGGACTGCTGTCCTTTCTCGACTTTTTCAGTTACAAATAACTCCTAACATTCACATTATCATGGAGGCCGAATTCTACCTCTCGTTGCATCATTCAGAGGGCCCAGAATCAATATCACAATTCTTAGGCATTATATGTAGTAGAATTAAGACTCACATATTAGTCATATTCCCGTTGCATACGCCAAACCAGTGGAAAGTTTTAGAGCCTGAAAGGAACTGTTTTGCTCGGACTACATTAATCAACACAGCATGCATGCACGCCGTGGACTCCTTGTTGCAATTCCTTGTCAAGACCCCCTAGACAATGCAAGAAAAGCTGCACGTCTATCACAAGAACGCTTGGTCAGCCTTCTCTCATGTTACCATGGCTGGATTTTTGGTGCCTATAGCCGCGAAGTTTATTTTCACTGAACGAAAAGTCCACGGCATGACAAAAGAAAAGTTCAAAGGAAAGCTGAAGGCTTGAGTATCTCAGATAAAGATATTCTCACGCAGAACACATCAACTCCGACTTTTGGATCAATGTAAGAAAATTGCTTAAAAGCAGTAGCGATTGCCCGGAAGCGCCTTGCTTCCGCCTGGCTCCAAGTGAAAGTGCTCCTGGGTAGCAAAGAAATGGCAGCACACACGCACTCGAACGCTCAGAGGCGAAGATGACATCAGAGAGGGCAATTTGAAATAATTCATGCACGACGATGGCGAAACCAACATTTGGTGCGCAATTCGTCCGCAACTTCATCAAGCGCTATTTTCATTGCCGCACCACTGGCAGAGACACGAAAAGCACAGCAGTCCGGTGATGCGATCGATATATTAAAAATTATTTTCTGATTTTCCTTTCCAAGGCTGGAGAACCGTCGAGGAAATCAGGAAACAGAGGAATGGGTTAGAGACAGCCGATAAACAACTCACTCACTCCGATGTCTTTGTTTTAGTTGACTTACTCATCTTCGTCGTCTCGCTCAGCAATGTTGAGACGGGTTTTGAAATATGACTTTGAAATAACTTCGGCACATGGCTGAGTATCAAACGGTACTATTTATCCACTTATTTCCGGGAATGCCGCTTGGGAATGGAATAGTCACGAAGCTACAAGCCCGTCGTTTCGTCACCTTTTTCTATACGCCTTTCCACTCCCTCGTTTGGACAGCTTAAAGCAGCTATCATAATGCAACAAAGACTCGAACCATCAGTCCATATCAAAATACACGGATTAATCCTCAGCCGTTGCTGTCTAGCTCACTATAAATGGAGGTTCTTGTACAATATCCTCTTTTCCTCTCCCTTTCTCCCTACTCAGTGCTATTATTATGTCGTAACCGTTTGCAGTTATATCCTCAAATTTCGTCTGCATAATCACTATGTATTATCTCGTTTCTTTATTTGTATCACACTCCACCCCACCCCGCCCCACCTCGCAAAGTCCAAGTTACTTGGAAGTGGTGAGTGTGGAAGGGGTAGGGAGAACACACAATAAATGAAGTCAGCTTTCCTGGATCATGTAAGAATAGGTTGTCCAAGATGCTTTGAAACATAATGCGAAACCAAACTGCTATTGTTCTTCAATATTCCTAGTGTAATGGCGATTTAAATAGGTTGCCACGGAAGTTGTGTAATGGAACGAGAAAACGAAGAGAATGACAAAAAGACCTGGCAAATGAAACTTCAGACAAAGAAGAGTTAATCTTTGATGACCCTCGCGTATTTTTGCTGTGGCCTCACTGCAGCAATGCTTGCGCTAGCTGTGGAAGAGCAAGTTGATGGGAAAGAAATACGTATGATGCGACCAGGCCGCTTGTAGAGCGCAACCTTCAAAGTATTCCAGCTTTTTTGACGTGATCTGCCCAAAGAGCAGGGCTGAAGCAACTCAGCAGAAATATCAAACTAAGGAAACTCATGCAATGTGGCTGATTTGTTTCTGAAGAAGAAATTTTGCCCTCGTGTCCTCGTACAAGGATGGCGGGCAAAATTTGGTTATTAGTCCGTTACAAGCTAAGGCAATAAATCCATGAGCATAGGCAAAGGATAGCGTTTGCTCCCACTCTTTTCAGCCATTCCACAATTGTGTCTCCTTGTCACTTTCCCTTCTCTTTCTTTGGCCATAACTATTACGTGCATGGTGATTATGACATGGATCTGACGATAAACAGCACAGTTGGAGATTTATCAGCTTTCAAAATCAGCAACAGTTCAGATTTGAAATTAGCTACAGTGTAGACTAAAATTACAGCTGACGTTGTATCCACCACGTGCGTGCTACTCTGTGCCACGTCGTCACAAATACGCATTTCAAACCTAGCCGGTGTTTCTACCATACATGGCGCTATACCAACTAACATAATTAATTAATTAGTAAAGCATAAACGCAGTCGAGAGAAGAGGAAAAGTTCGAGCTTGGCAAGATTGAAAACTTTTGACGCTTTACTGAACCCTTCGTCAATAACGTGCAGGAAGTTTGCTATTATTAGGATAGGCATTATCTTCCTCATTACAGTCTAAATTGTTTTTCCTTAAACCCCCAAGTTTTTCTGTCCAAAGTCGCGAAGTATTAGATCAATATTCTTTTCAGTGACCAATTCACTACTTGATTATGCTAGTAACAACGTCAATCGCATGTCTTAGCCCATATCAATATGCCCATATCAACAGATTGCGGCGCCAAGGTGATCGATGCCGAGGTTTTTCACGGACTTACATATCTCATCCGTTTCTTCTATGGTCATTGAAAATCCACTAGGCCGTTTGATGGCTAACCATCAATTATGAAATCAAGCATTCCCCTGAGCAACACACACTCTCAGCCAAAAGCAACCTGCTAAATGCAAAAAAAGCTCATGCTCATCACAGCGCAGCTAATGGCTCGCTCTCAACATCTAGAGCCTCAAGCAAGCAATACCTTCAGAAACGATAAATGGACGTTCTCAACAAATGATAAAAAGTTTCACCAATCATGGTGCACCTTATACAGCATCAATCTGCGTAATCTTCTTTATATAACGTTTATGATAAGAAAAGAATTGCTACGCGCCTAAGTAATCAACTGCTTTTCCATTAAGAGACGCCTAAGCTTTGTGCACAGAGGAGGCGGAGCTGTGGTCCCTAATGAGTTCCACGAGCCGAGAGTGTCCGCAAAAATCTATTAAAACAAATCCCCCGTTCACTATTTTTGCCCGGCAGCGGAGAGTTATTGGTCACAATAAAAGCGCACATTTTATCGCGCGATTAAGGCGTTCGAGAGCACTTACAAAAATGCATCTGCCATGCGTATATCGATCATCGCCTCGAAATGCAACCAACACATATAGTCATGTTGACGCATAAGTGCAAAAAAGCAACAGTGCCCACTGGGCTGCACGGCGTGTCTGAAGCAATGATGTGATGGTGACAAGCCTGGCACGATTCAGTTGTTATGGCGGAAATAGAATAATGGAACTTCGCACAGTGAAGTAGTTAGCCCTTTGCTCCATGAAGCGACACCTTCGTTCAGTTTATGAGCCTGCAACGTGTTATTAAAAGAGCATTTGGCAGGATGAGGCATAAATGGCACAAACGCTTGCATAATCAAACCCATGACAACGTTAGTGCTTCCTTCCGATACCACATCCGTGAATCGCCTCACGCCCAACATTGTACGGCTATAAAAGTTGATACGTATTCTGCTGGCGCATCGTGTTCATTTTCATTAAGTTAGACGACGTCCAAACGTAACTCAGCTGAATTTATGCTTCAGTAGTCACAGTGTCGGATAAACTCCTGACAAACCCGTAAACAGCGCATGTGAGTTGCTATTAGAAGGCACTGGCAGCCGATCCCTGGAGAGTTGGCCGTATATTCGAGTTCGAGTCCTTACTGCATAAAAGTTGTACAACACAAAAACTTCCCTGCATAAGTTAAATGAAAACGTTCAGTAGTGAATGCGAACGTTGTCATGCAAAGTCTGTTCGCGAGGATCGCTGCTTTGCAGAATAGCTGAATGGCACGAACAAAATGCTTTAAACGCTTGCCATATTTGTAACGCAAAACTTGTGCTTTATTCAGGTTGTTCCAGGGTTAGGCAGAGTTAATGAAAGCACATCAGATTTATCCTGCCATTCTTTTCCACAGTGCTAATGAGGGAAGTGATCTTTAACGGGTGCCACAAGCGCATAAAGACATATGCTGATGCCAATATTTGGTTTGCGATGCTTTCAACCAATGAATCATTTCCTATTTCAATATCACTTTGAATTCGTGAAGCTACGCAATAAAAGTTAGCGCACCTGAAGCAAATGTTAGACACACATGTTCAAACATGGGTTAAAGCTATTACAACAGTAATGACAGAGACAGCTGTCAGCGTTTACATATTTGCATGTGCAGATGCATATTTCAGAAGTACGATTGATCACAGCAACAATCGAGCGTTTCCCTAGAACAACACACAGTGCTCGTTCATAGGAATCTAATTTCGAAATGAAATGTGTACATGGAAAAAAAGGCTACCGGTAACATTCGATATACAGGCTTAAAATGAAATGGTTTCAAGTTTCCTCAGCGCATTTTTATTGGACCTGCTGTGTATTTCATGTGTCTGCGAAATGAATAAAAAATTGCGCTTACAGTTTCTAAACTACGCACCCACCTTTAGCTCTATCAGAGGAAGAAATTGCAAGGAAAAACTGTCGCAGTGAAATGGCTTCCTTGGAAATAGTCCCTTTCAAGACAGCTTCGTCGGCCGCTTCTCACATCATCGTGCGCGAATCGCAAAACAATTTTTTCATATCTTAGCAGTCGTGTGAAGACTCACCGAAGGTTGCACAGCCATCCATATGCACATCGCATCATCAGCCTACTGCACTTGCATACTATTTGAATTCCTTTACGCTATTCTGCGCAAGAAAAAAATTTGAAGGAAAATTCATTACTAAAAAAGCGTCGGTATCGTTCACAAACAATCCAATCTACAAACTGACACCGTTTTCGATACTCTGCAAAATCATATGATCAAGTTTCCTGTAACATTATCTCGGCGCCTAACTTCGAACAATGTCGGACAATTTGCAGAAAATATTGCGGTGCTTCGTCACGCATCAATGCAATGAAAGGAACACGATTAATGGGCTTTCATAAAGGTTTTTTCGAAACTCAGAATGCTAAAATAAAGTGAGCCCGAAATCCTCTAAAAGGAAAACCGGTCTATTAAAGTTGTACTTCAAGAGTGATGGGTGCATATGTTTCGATGCTATCTAGGAAGCAGAATTTTTCATCAACGAACAAAAAACTCTTACAAGCAGTTTTTTCTTCAGAGAAATAATCGCGTTATCAGATTCGCTGCGCTTTTGCCTTACTAAGCAATCTTCGGTGGAGAAGTTACTGACTTTCATAGTGAATAGGTTTATAAGTCTCTTATAAAATTTCATACAGAACTTGATTAAAACTGATTCTTCAGATGAGGTACATCCCAATTGCGAAATCAGCGTCGTAGTGCTGTATGCCGCTTTTGACACAAGAAAGTTCTCTTTGGTCGACAAATGTTGTCAGTCGCCGTTCCTTTCTGATATCCGAGTTCATGTAGAATCCTGCAGAGTGATTCGCGCTAGAGTATGCATACGACTCAGCTACATATTTGCGCTTCGCTACTGTTTTGAGCACGTTCGTCTGCGAACACGTTTAAAAGATGTCCCAAACGAGATGCTCAGTGCATTGGTATTTGGAGTCTTCTGTTTTTTTACGAGTGTGCAAAACCTATATGGCAAATGTTGTTAGGTAGTGGGAAACGTCAAATGAGAAACTATTATGTGGATCCCTCAAGAGATTATTAAATCGATCCCTTAAATCGACAGCATAGCTGCGACAGGATGCTAGAAAAATATACGGCTGATGTTCTATGTCACATCTAACTTTTGTTTTACTATGGCTCAGATTATCGCTGCAATCACTGTCTGTTTGCAAACTCCATGTTAAAATATTAATGCGTGTCTTTTAAATCAAGCTGAGTCGTTACCTGTTACCTGCTTGCTCCAGTTTAAACACAATTATTTTTTGCGACAAGGATAAAGTGCCATACGAGCATATGTGTAAAATGGAGTAAACAGTGAACAACAGCGCCTTCGACAGTGAAAGTCATCCACACTCTCTCATCGTAGAAACCCAAGAACATCGCGTTTTAACGGCCATTAAAGAGAAAGGATTGTGATCCACAACGATCAGTAGTTTTAACGCTATCTGCATATACAGCCAAGTTATTGTATGCTTTAATCTTTGCAATAAGCTCTCGATCTCACCAATCTCAAGACGTTTGAATATTCCACGATCAAGTCGTTTACGTCGGCAAGAGTGTTTATCAGCAGCACATTTATAACTGACACCACAGTTCGTTCAACATGAACGCATTTACTGAATCCGGCAACAGATTCGTAGGCGCATGGCTTTCCTATGTTCAGATGGAATTCCTTTGGCAACTAGAAATTAACTGCCGAAGAATTATGCGAAATGGATCCCAGACTGCAAGAACAGAACACCTGCTTTCCTAATGAACGTAGTTATTATTTACATTGTCAGACGGTTCGATCTAGGAGCGTCCCATCCAAGTATCTTTCAGCTATTTATATAATACTTTCCAAGCTTCACGTCTCACTCTGGTATGAATGGAGGTTAGCACCTTTCTCGCTGAAAGCACACCTTGTTCGTTTGTCAAAACCCTCGAAACACAAACTCATTAGGCGGATCTTGAGCACAGAGCCCGCTTGCAGGGTGCGGCACATCGCGTATGACTTTAGTTCGAATGTTTAAAAAAACTGTCACAATGAAAATTTTTTAGTTCCAGTAAGGTATATGTTAAACACCTGGTCTAGTCTTCAAGTCTCCTTCAGGATCTCGGACTCCTGTCGAGGTGCGATCGAGTTAACGTCTAGCCGCCACAGTTATGAAGGGCAAAGTGTTTAGCACACTTATACATTTGTCGCACTTATACAATAAGCTGACAAACAAAAGGTCCAGTTGGCACCTCTTGCAAATTCCATACTATAGCAGCACCTCTTCACGTCTTCCGAAGACAACACGTGAGCCCATTCGGCCCTGAGCAACAAACCGGAATGAATGTGTGAGCACATCAACTCTTTTCTTCAGCCTCACGATTCCGTCACAGGTTATTTGCTGGTCAGCTGCTTTTTCTGACTTATATCGCAAGGTTACTGCAGTTGTTTTACTCTCTTTATGGTCAACTATTCCTCCTAGAAAAAGTGCCAAAACTCGCTTCTATCAGCGAGCCGTGCCAGTAACGATATCGCAGCAAAATCTCTGCTATAACACTGCACTTGCACTTATTTAAAATGGCGTAGTGCTGTATTTATACCATCTTTTTGGAAGAATCATTGCACTCTAGCTAAGCCATACTGGTTCCAAGATTGAGGCAATAGTATATCCAACATTTTGGCCGGAAAACTACGCTGCGCGATGCCTGAAAGCTGTCGTCGTGTAATGCCCAGTGAGTTGAGTCGGAAAACGAAACGTATTTCAAAACTTTCACGAACTTTGCACGTCTCAATTTTTTCCTAATCAAGGAGAATATATGCAAACTGAAAGAAAACGACTACCCAAAAGCAGAGAAATTAAGAAAACAAGGAGACGAATTTGAAAGAATTGAGCATATCTACAATCGTTTTTCAAGCCCTAAAACGGAAAATAATTCAGCCTCCTATTTTCCAACAAATACTTTGGTTGTTCCGAACGGCAGTGGCTGAAAATGTATGGGGACAATAATGTAGTAATTCTGGATTCACTGTAAACCAAAGTGAACTTCATATGCAAATGCAATCGAAAAATATTATTTAACCAATAAGTTGATAATAGAGTATACGCACAACCCTTCAAAAACTTGACTCACCTACACTAGATCTGGTGCAATACTGTGCACTAATTGAACAAGCACAAGCACAGCACTTCTTCGCTATAATACTTTTCTGTGGAAGGACGTCACCGTTCCATGCCATCCAGTTACACTGGGCCGGTCAGCTGCACCACCAGTATTCAGTTCTTTCCGGCTAATCCAATCACACCAAATTCGCTTTAATGCATGAAACCATGAACAACAAATAATCGTCTACTCTGTTTCAAAGAAAAATCTCCCACACTCTTATTCACCGCGTATATCAAAAAAGTGAATTAATGGAAAGCATGAAGACGCGCACCGATTAACACAGTGCAACGAAGATTGAAAGAGACCTCTCGATATTTGCCATGGAAGAGAGAAGAGACCTCTCCCTTTCTATGCATTCCTTAGCACGGGAAATCGAAATCTTCCACCTTCTTCAGGTGACACACAACAGCAAGCAAAAGCCGCGACCGCTAAAATACCTAAGAGGACGCAAACGTGAGTCTTCCTCGTTTCTAACCCTTTTCAATCCCAAATTCGCCATGCAAATACACTGAAATCTGTAGACGGGTGCCACACGCAAAGTGGCGGAACTCACGTCGTTATTTCTTCCTCTCTTAATCTGGCGGTGTTGAATATAGCGATAGTCAATAATCTAGCATGAAAGCAAATAGTGATACTCTCGGCACACTAATTCAGGTGCCGTCGGTGAAAATGACAAAGAAAAAGACCATAAGTTTAAAGCTTTTTACTAAATACAGCCTCTAGTTCGACTAGCTATTTTTAGTATCAAATGTTTCAGATTCTTCTAAACGTACGAGGGTGTGGAGTCGATAACGGCTCTCAAGCCTACGAAAAAAGTCGTTGAAACAGATGTACGACCTCACAATATTTCCACATACGGGGCTGAAATGCTCCTCATTCAGAATAACAAGGTGAACCTTGCTCGTTTCATCACAACCAAATTCGTCAAATAAACGCACCGACCTTTTCATTTTGAAAGTGTTACGCGGTAGCACCATCTGAGTCAGAATCACATGAAGTCTCCACTTCCAAGTTTGCTCTGACACAGCTTTCCTTAAAAATGCAGTTTTGATTATGAGAAAGCTAAAGAGAAGCAAACTGTTATGCGACGAAGCCCAAAACAGAGCAAGGGACATGTAAACGAACAAACAAAAGGAAAACTGTTTTTGTTGGCTAAGAAAACAATGCTGAAGGTATAAAATAAACACTGTAAGTTAGTAAAAATTCTTTTGAGGTGACCGGAATGGAGGATGACAAAAATATTGCCGTGGATAAGAAATGCCCAGAAGTCCTGGTAAAAACGACGATGGAAATAAACTCTGCTTGATCGCAGACCTTTTTTCAGGTGATTAGAATTCGCAAACAGAGGCAGTCGGAGGTGCACCAAAAATTCCGCCTATGAATACCCCAATGCTGACCCTTGCAGCTCCCTAGCTGAGTATGAGCCGATGCAGAAAATGTCGGTTAAAGCTAAACACACAAAAACAACCTATCGCTTGAAAAAATCATGTCTGGGCCAGCAAAAGAAAGACAGGAGCATATATTCAGCTTTTCCACACTTACTCCTCTGTTCTCAGATAAGTCGGAAAAGGCGCTACATGCTGTACGGTTTAAACGACAATTTCTCGAATCTGTTTGATGTCGATGTGTTCGGCTCTATTTATACATGCTTTTCTTGACCTGAGCCCCCAGTTCTTGAGCTACGTGTCTCCACATGTTGAACACCTTTTTCGGCAACTTTACTGCAACTACGCCGAAAGCACGTTCATAGACAGAAATTTTCGCTGCTTTTGAACAATTTTGACCAATACTCAAATGTTTACATAGTTGCATGCATATTTCCATCACGTAAAACTGGCGTAGAATTGAAGCTGCCAGTAGAAAAACTGACGGTAATTCTAAGAAGCAAAGTGCAAATTATTGGATGATGATAGAGTCGATTGTGCATTCTTCCGACCGAGAGCCTTTCCATTTCACCTAACATCCATCTCATCTCATCCTCATGTTCGTACACCATTCAGCAATTCGTTCAATATCATACCAGTCAGTTCACTATTTACTGTTCACATCGGGACGCTCTTGGACGATGACTACTTGAGTTCACTGTGACCACCACAAGAAAATTTCAGAAACTTAGACCCCAAAATGTTTCAACCATATCAACTTTTTCTCCTTTCTCATTCTATGAAATAGTGAGGTCAACACACATTGGCAAGCAGACTAGAATTATCAATTTTTCCTTTTCGTTTCCGTACACTTCATCACGCGTATATGAAAAAAATGGCTATATCACCAGTTGAGGATCACTAATTGAGCTGTTTGTCGGCAATAGAGAAATTCAATTCACCCAACCAATCAATCCTAGCATCCTATCACCCAATCACACGAAACAACGCGATGTGTGATCCTATGCGAGGTATTGAATCAGCCTCGTTTGACCTTACCCACGCCAACTTTCCCCAATTTCTATTGAGACACATAAACAAAGGCCAAAGCAAAAGCGAACAAACCAATCTCACGCCCTACTTTCACTCCCATTGGATACATCATTACGTAGCACTTTTAACGTAATCACATTATCAGCAAAGCAATTTCACTTAACATCTAAACGTATGGCACAACAAAGTGGTACTGCAGTCTTTCTCATGCTTATGGTTCGAAATATCCACAACTTAAATATGAACAACTCCTACTTTCAGCATGGTCACTCCATATTTCCAACAGCTGGATAATAATTGCAAAAACATGCGAGTCAGCTTCGACAATTCGACAATTTCGACAAACAATTATGAATCGACTGAAACCGTCCAGGTTATAATCTCACGCAAATTTTAAATTCATTCATAAGACCGACATTCAAAGGTAAGACAAATATCGGCCTTGTCCGAGCATCAAGTACACAACAATAACCAGCCGTTTCTTTCCATTCCAGGCTCCATACGAATGATGCGACCATTATCGATTAGCTCTTCCCACGCTTACTTATCCCAATTCGGACACCTAATCAAGGGCCACATCAAAAGCTAATAGAACAACTTTATGACATCTTGATGCAGGAGCTCCCTACTTTCATTCTATGATTTTACACTTGTAACAAATGAGAGTGGCAGTGCACCTTTTCTCACGCTAATGATGTATGCTTTTTCTCAACAATACCTAACTTATATAACAATAACTGTCACAGTGCGCGTGCATTTCCGTGTATGCAAAAGTTGGCACATAGAGGGAAAAACTACACGTCTCAATCTGAAAATTTGGATGAACACGAAGAATTTGCTTTGTTCGCATTCTTAGGCGAAGCTGAAGTCATCCCCTGCACCGTCGTCGAACTGTCTAACTGCGGAGGCTAAAAAACGTACGCATGATGTTTGCTGACGAACCCAAGACAATCGATAGGTATACAAACTGGGGAATCATCCATAACCGAACATAGCAGCGAACGGACTTGGTAATGCGAAAGCAGAGCAGTAGCGATAAAGCATAAACCACTATACCAATTTGAAATGATTGAATACATCGGCACCTCCGAGTGTCACTGATGACTGGAGCCACTTTTAGTGCGTTGAAGACGGACGGTGCTCGCCTTTGAGAAGAAAGTTTCGAGCAATGTAAATTGAGATTTAGAATAAACTTTTTAGAGTTATAAACGGATATTTGTGGTAAAAATATGCGAAGTAACACAAAGAATATCTGCATTCAGGAGGAAGTGCAGGATAGATGATTGCTGATCATCGAACGAAAATGAGACAGGAACCACCGTCCAAAAATCGATATCGACAATATGTATATTTCGTGTCATCCTATTAAGGATCTCCGCGGTATTTCGATCCCTCATTGATCAGCGAATTAATGACCATCGATCTGAGCATGCGGAGGGTGCGCTTTGCAAGGATAATATAGAACGGAGCGCTGCGCTGCGCCTACAGCTTTACATTGAACGAGTGTGGCTTTCTACAAGCGCAGTGCGAAAAAAAGAGCTAAAGTTGATTTCACCCTGATTCACCATGAATTCTTTAGTTATTCTGTTATGAACGAGTTTGTCAGCGAACATATGCAGCAATATCTAAAATACACCGCAAAAGATGTAGTAGTATCAGTAATGTCTTTATTAATCTAAGAATTAAATATCAGGGTAGTAATAGTGTCTTCTAGTTGCCATCGAAGTGTCAGTTCAAAGGTTCATCGTTTATTAGCGTCGGAATCGTACAATGAAAGTACAGTATGGAATTTCGCAAGATTCGGCATCAAAATGCCATATGTATGCTTGGTTTCTTCTTTGAATTGCAATCGAAAGTTGTTTAGCAATGCTAAAACAGTTTCAATTTTTTTGCGTGAATGAACACTTATGAAAGGTCCATTGAAGAGAAGCGATTAGCGAAGTGATTCACTAATTCTATTATAATATGCGTAGGAGAAATGAAAATCTCGGAACGCATAAGAGGAAGATATGAAGGCAATCACTAAAATATTTTCTAACGAACAAAGAAAAACCGGAAATGGCCTTCTTCCATTTCATTCGCTTGAATGGTCCTTGTGTCTTTTTAAATAAAGAGAAATCAGTGAGAATAAGGCTAAATTCCTATTTCAGCATCTCACAATAAGGGACCATCCGATCTTTTGCTAAGGCTGACTCATCATTTGCATACAAAAGATCAGTGCTCTGGATCGAAAAGTATTTAAATGCATCCTCTTTCTTGACTTCTTCATTCTACTTCTTTCAATTTGAGACCATAATCTATCTTTCCATTCGAGGTTTTTCTAATTGTCGCATAACGGGTGCTGCATCTTCATTTTTTGATTTCTTTCATAGCGTCTATTCTCCTACGAAATGTCATTTCGAATGGAATTGTGAGTTTCCATCCTAGTACAAACGCTTCATCAAAAGGGACACCACCGTTGTGACCGATGAGAAGAGATCAATAGAAACAACGATGCTTCCTTTCCGGCTTCATTAGCATAGGAAAATTTCAGTATTACTATGCTGCCTTCATTGAACTCCTCTCCTGTATATTCGCATCCTTATAAGCGAGGTGTTGCACGAGATTGGCTACCGACTGCTGAATTTGCATATAACGCAAAGTGAAGGAAACTAATTGCAGATGAAATCGCTTGCAATCGTTCTCATCGCGCTGGTTTGTGCATTCGTTGGTTGCAGTGCACTCCCGCAAGGGTGGGGAGAATACGGAGGAAGTGAGATTCACAATCATTTCTCTGCATCGCCTCTTATCACAATAATGACCGCAACACAAAAAAAACACCGATAATAAAACAGCAAGGCACACAGCAATAACAATAATAACTATTATAATATAACCGCAATATTAGTAACAACTATAGTGACAATAATAATAGCGATAATAATAATAGTAATAATAATAATATTAATAATAATAATAGTATTAATAATAATAATAGTAATAAATAATAATAATAGTAATATAATAATAATAATAATAGTAATAATAATAATAATAATAATAATAGTAATAATAGTAAAATAATAATAAATAATGATAGTAATAATAATAATAATAATAATAATAATAATAATATATAATAATATAATAATAATAATATAATAATAATAATATAATAATAATAATAATAATATAATATAATAATAATAAATAATAATAATAATATAATAATAATAATAATAATAATAATAATAATAATAATAATAATAATAATAATAATATAATAATAATAATAATAATAATAATAATAATAAATAATATAATAATAATAATAATAATAATAATAATAATAATAATAATAATATATAATAATAATAATAATAATAATAATAATAATAATAATAATAATAATAATAATAATAATAATAATAATAATAATAATAATAATAATATAATAATAATAATAATAATAATAATAATAATATATAATATTATAATAATAATAATAATATAATAATAATATAATAATAATAATATAATATAATAATAATAATAATAATATATTATAATATAATATATAATAATAATAATAATAATAATATAATATAATAATAATTAATATAATAATAATAATAATAATAATAATAATAATTATAATAATTATAATATAATATATATAATAATAATAATATTAATATAATAATAATATAATTAATATAATAATAATAATAATAATTAATTAATAATAATAATTAATAATAATAATAATAATTAATATAATAATAATATAATATAATAATTATATTTATATTATAATTATATTATATTATATTTATATTATATATAATATATTAATATAAATATAAGTAAAGGTCCTGTGATTCAAGAGAACGCCTGTTATGTTGACTGCTATAAGACAGAGCTCCTCTTTATCTTAACTGTTCTATTTCGCCGCCGGTGGCGGCGTTCTTCTGAGACAGAAGTTCGTCTTCAATCGGAGGTCAGTCGGGCGTCGTTATTGCTGTCCTTTGAATTCCCTTCTCTCAGCATGACCCTCAATATTGTAACAAAACACTAAGAAACTTATAAATTCTTTGACTACTCAACAGAAAACAATGTTTGCATTTGTGCAGTTATGATGAGAATGGCCAGCAAAAGACAAAGGTAAGTAACAACATCCTCACCGTCCTTGCCATATGTTTGTTTCTAAGGACTTCTTTGATAGTGCCTGTAAACGATTGCACACTTCAGCTATACTTTTCTGGCGATGATTTCTTGTGCTCGTTCATACATATTTGAGAATCTCGAAGTGATGCATTTCAGCGCTGCTGTCTTAGTGTTCTCGAGGAAGTTGTCGCCAATTCATCGCCACCTCTATCTAACAACGCGCTGCAACGATAAAAACTTTGTTTGCCTCGACAGAAGATTATGCAAAAGCAAGAAAAATAGTCCCATGAGGAATAAATTTTACTTTTCTTGTAACTCACAAAGCACCTGCTTCAATTCATTACCTTGTTTCAGATGGAGGAGGACGCTATCGTCGACAAGCACGCTATCCCCGTACTGGCCGCCACCGCCACGCTATCCCCGTACTGGCCGCCACGCTATCCCCCGTATTGGCCGCCACGCTATCCCCCGTACTGGCCGCCACGCTATCCCCCATACGGTCGTCCTCGAGTGGAGGCGGACGCATGGGGTAAATAAGAATAACGCGGTGGTGTGATAATGGAATGTTCAAAGCGTTGTTATCATGAGAACATTTCATTTTGAAGTTATACGATATCCTCAGTCTTATTGTTTCATTAAAGCTTTAAAGAATAATTGCTCTGCAGCTGTCGAATCCGACTGATCGCAGGTTGTCGTCCGAGCGTCTTTTTAATGAATTCAACGTTAAAAACTTTCGACGATGATTTCTTGGCTTCTTTCTCTGTGCATTTTCTTCTTCACTCTCACCATTGAGTGTTTTGGGCTTTTGATTGGACAACGAATCAACTATGATTCTGCTGAGAATGATTCTGACAATCGGTGCACTTCACTAGTTAACACATTTATAAAGATCTGGTGTTGCATAGTGTCCTGAACAAGCAGTGATTCTGAAGTTGAAGCTCGCATTGATGAGAAGACACAAGTCTTAGCTAAACCAGTTGGAACGGCGCATTTTTATTCCGCCACAATAACTTCGAGCTCAACATGCTGCTGCCTGACACATGTGCCTACAAGTTCTCTTCCACGCTTATGAAGAACGGAAATACGTATACTGAACTTATACTTGAGAAATACAGATACCTCATTTACGTAAAGCAGGAATAGAAGAGACCCCAAACACTACTCTGCGTCACTCCAATGAGCATACGGTGAAGCGAGGAAAAGGCATTCACAACTTTCATCCTGATTCACCTAGGCTAAGGTAGCGTCATCTATCTCGTAAGACTTCAACGTCAACAACAGTTCTGGATGTGTCACCGCGTCAAAAGTCCTGGCAAAGTAAATACAGATCATATCTGTTTGGCAATCGTTATTAGGAAAGACAGACTTTTCACTAACAACATCACAATTAAATTTTCCCGAACATTCGGAGGAGTGCTGAGGAAACGAGGTGTCTAAACAGTAGATGAGTAGAGAGAAGACTACATGTAAACAGAAGGCACAAAGGGTGGTAAGTCCTCATCACAGCTTTCTTAATGAATCGCGAAGGTATACTGTCTGGTAATAATCATACCGCATTAATAAGTTCGGAAATGTCTCCACTGACTACGTCTAAATCTCTCGCAACGGTGTTCATGTGATGCTGCAGGTATGAAATAGATGAGGCTGTAGATCGTTGTCCTTCCTGAAATTCTGCCTAAAGAGTAAGGTGAATGGCTCCTACTTTGCATTATTTCAGGGAGAGACCGACTGTCGTCAATAATAATTTTTCCGGCGCACCAACGCATTCTTATTTTACGATTCGTATATCTAAAAACACAATGCCACTAGAGGAAAAAAAATCGAGCGCTTTTCACAGTTCTTTTCTTTGGTTTCACCTTCTCGGTCCTTGTATGCCATGCGGTTCACTCGAACAATGGTTCTGAATTCACAGTTCGGTCTCCTTCTTCCGTGCCTTGTGATAATCCTTGAAGTATTTTCACAACGATGCCAGTTTATTTGCTTCTCGTCTGCAACAGCTTTATCTTGAATGCAGAAGTAATTCCACTAATTTCTTTTCGATTACTAATGAGTATCTACGAAATTATGGAATATTGCAGCGAATGATTATTTCTGGTGGTAAAAGATTTCGTCAATAATTCCTGCAGCTCGTAAAATCGTGCGAATTCATCAAAGAAACTTTGTTTGTCATGGAGATTTGCGCCGACCATAAATATAATAGGATAATCGTTAAATATATTCATAATGATGAGAAATTTGGAGATAGTGAGTAGTGTGCAGCAAGACAAATGCCGGGTATTAGGGCAAGCCACAGTACCGCAATTTTGCCACAGCGTTTTGACGAACCATCAAAGATATGATCACTGCGAAGTAATTGAACAGTGTATCTCCAGAACCTTGCTTCTTACGTCAGTTTCTTCCACAAATATCCAAAAAAAGCTGCAGAAACTCATTCAATCGTTTTTCTACATACAGAGCGGGTGAGATTTATATAAAACCTCCATCAAAAATTGGCATCTATTTGAGACCTTCTCAGGCCTTATGAAAAACGTGAAATATTTACGAGATACAGATAATGTCTGCCATACATTTGTTCCCCGAGGAACAGCTAACAGAAGATGTACAAAAGTGTTTGAGCAGCAAGTGGAGTTCCTATTCCCCCCCCCCCCCCCCCCACTTGCCAGCAGAAATCGTGGAGATATAGAAACTCGTGTTCGGAAATTTTTAGTTTTTCGTCTCTTTAGCAAGGTCAATGTATCCACCCTATTAGAATGTTCACGTGCGCCAACTTTCGTCAGCGAGGTTTTCGAACAATGAATTCCGAAAACAGTGCATTGAAACATTTCGAATTTGCTGTCTTTTTAGCGAGGTTGGTTCAACTTCCTTTAAAATGCGAGCGGATATGACTTCTTTACACGCACATTCAACGATCTTGTGGAATCACATACGTCCACAACCTACCTGTTTTTTTTTCTCAGACCTGAACTATAGCAATCCCTTGTCGAAAACAAGAGCAATCAATACCGCCTTTGAGCAAGTGCCTGCTTGCGATTGCGTTCACCTATTATCAGTGTAAAACAAATCTCTGCAGTGGCTACCCTATGATTGCTTCTAATGCTCAAATTTTGCTTTTCGTCTTGTCGTCCCTCGTTGTGCAGTGTTGTGCGACAACACCAAGCGCTGCAAACGACATAAAACTGTTGCCGTCAGACACCGTTTTCAACTATTCTCTCAGCTGCCGTGGAGCGTTCTTCTGCCGATTCCTCTACGAGCCTTATTCAGCTGCAAAAATTCGGCTTGTTTCTAATATGAAATACATCGACGAGAAGTATTTATTTGCTCTCCTTGCGCAGCTTCAATGCTCTTTAGCTATCTTATTTTTGGAACTCAGCGGTATGAAACATCCCCATGAATGTTTACTTGACTGCTCATGGCTTTTTTCGGGCCTGCTCCTCACCACATCCCCCCTCATTTTTGAGCGCTGGCTTAACGCTTTGCAACTCCCTAAAATCGGCATATAGCAGAGGATGCTGTTGCAAGGAAAAGGAGTAGAGAATACATGGTTTTCAAGGAAGAGAATACGTGACTTTCAAGAACTGGTGCTTATCCATGGAAAATTTTAAGGCCTCTAGTTTGTACTGCTGATGCGCCTTTCGCAAAATTTTCCTTTAAGCTCATTATGGTGACGTCGCGCCTTCAAATTTATATGTGTGTGTGCCAGCTTGTTCTTTGATTAGTCTATATTCGGAGACCACAATGGCTACTACAGTGAAAACTGGTGACGGTTGTTCATTTGATGAACGACATCCAAGCTCTGCGCGTCCCAATGATTTCTCATAGCTCTCGCTTACTGAGACTTTGAACAGCCATAAAACCGGCCGGCTAATCAGTTTTGCCCTACAGCTAATTGAATGAAGTCTAGGAGGTAATAGTGCGAACTTTGCAACCAGCCAGCAGGACGACGGAACGTATACGAGCATTACTTCACTATTTTTCAGTATTTCTTCAACCGAGTAGCTTATTTTTGATGGAGATATGAGCACTGGAAGTTGGCCAGCAGTCAAGACATCAATTCGGAATTGTTCTGTTCATAGCCGATAGTACTGATTGTAGTGATTTCCGAAGGAGAATCTTAGATTTACTGTAACTATCGCTTCCACATGGAAGATCTCTGCGAATGTTAACAAGTCTAAAGCCATATCAGAGCAGCTAGAACAAGATGCGTTTTTGCAGCTTTGCAATTTCTACAGCTATATATATATATATATATATATATATATATATATATATATATATATATATATATATATATATATATATATATATATATATATATATATATATATATATATATATATATATATATATATATATATATATATATATATATATATATATATATATATATATATATATATATATATATATATATATATATATATATATATATATATATATATATATACATATATATATATATATATATATATATATATATATATATATATATATATATATATATATATATATATATATATACATATATATATATATATATATATATATATATATATATATATATACGTACAGTATGTTGTACACATACGCACTTAACACATTATATATACGTGTGTATAAATATACAAATCTGCATGTCTGAATGAATGAATGAATGAATGAGTGAATGATATATATATATATATATATATATATATATATATATATATATATATATATATATATATATATATATATATATATATATATATATATATATATATATATATATATATATATATATATATATGTGCGCGACCCCGTCATAATGTGCTTTGCGAATGTACATTTACGAGCGTAAAAAGTGCCTACAGTAGGAAATCTGGATCATAAAAAGAGCACTTGAAGCAGTGCTTGAGGAGCAAGAGCACACTTTCAGGCCAAGTGAGTGACTTGCCTTTACATTATTTTCTTGTCTTTACTGAGCAGCCAGGCAAACCGTTTAAACTGCATTCATTAGAGTAACATTCTGCCCAATTTAAACAGTTACTTGGTACAGTTTAAACATTAATAATGCAGCTGCAGCAATTCCACTGGTTTGTTGGATCAGTACTTGTATAAAGTGCACGCAACTACGCAGTTCAGCAATATCACACAAATGACTACATGCCAGCTGTTGTTATTCACTATGATGGCAGTATTCAACAGCATTGCAGCTCACTAATAATACAGAAAATTAAGCAAATGAAATTTCATGAATTATTGAATTACATTGATGCAACACCAAACTAAATCCACCTATCTCTCTTCATGTTATCCCTGACTTTGTCGGCATATAAAAGAGTTCCTCAGCAACTAAAGCCGAGCGCTTTCGTCTTTTACCTAACTGAATTCAACCGAAATGCAAAGAAAAACTCATTCGATATTTTCCTAACATTGTCAATATTTAGTTCATAGTTTGCTAAGGAAATAATTATTGATGATGAGGCGAGATTCTTGTTACGAAAAGATTGCAACCGTTTGCTTTGTTATGATTGAAAGATGTTCGACATATCGTTGATGGAACCGAAGCTTATGAAGATGGCAGTTTCGAGCTGGAAGGAGAAAATCGGGATGCCACCACGGCTTTCGAGCCTGTCATCGTTGTTTATCATCAGTGTGGCCAACTTAAAAGGAAGGTTTGTAACTAAGATTGTATTCTCAGCAATAATCATTTAAATTTTCTCACATGCAAGATGTTGAAATGATACCGTCTCATGAAAAGGTATTTTTGGTTGCACTGCGATAAACATATTCGATTTTTGCTATAATCATTTAATAAGAAGAAGAGATAGCTATGAAGGTTACAGCTGCATCACCTTTCTCTATAAGTGGTCATCGATAATTCGTATCGAAACCAAGCTGCTTGTACATAAATGCGAGAAACGATTCTGATGCGAAGAATTGAAGTGTTGATTTGCTGACTCAGATGTGCGCTATACATCGCTACAGCTATCTTGTGTGAACATTGCTGCTCTGCAAATGAATTTTTCGTTAACGTAAAGCTCTGCTATGTGAGTGCAGAAAAGTACACGTGTCGAATGTGCGGCTCATATAATTGGAACGCTGAGGATGTGAACGTATGTTAATGTGATGAGGCATAGCTCTATTGAACTAGGGATGAAGTAGACTGTGTGAGATATCACTGCATTCTCCGTGAGTGAAGCTTAGATTCTCGGCGAACAGGTTCAACGAATCGATTTTAAGCGCTTGAAACTTTCAGAATTCGACATATCGCCGCTTCGCAATAAAGGTTCCAGCAGTTTATGTAAATGCGAACAAGACTTTTGATATCGGACGTATCAACTTGGACCTATTCTATCCTGGCCAAAAAGATGGCATCAAATTCGAGCATTTCACTAAACGTTAGCTGCTGTATCTCCCAGTTTCAACGCTTCACTTACGCATTATTCAAAAGACTGCATCTGCACTCTTAAGGAAATATTTACTTATTCTACTTTCACATATCGCATTCAAATTTATCAATTTTGAGTGCCATGAGTGAAGCGGTCATTGATTAGTTCGGTAGAACAAAATTCGAGGTGACCTTTTGCAACTTTCCGAACGTTTCAATTTCCTCAGTGAGATGAAATGAGATGAAAGATGTCCCGAAGGTCGTGAATTTTTGTGCTATTCTGGGTGCTCTCATGAGGTCCTGTGGTAGAGACTTCAAGTAGTCCAGAAGAGTCTGCACAACAGAGAGATACGGGAAAATTCAACGTATGCCGAATAGTTCATTTTGTTTGATTGAAATGCAAAGTCTAATGTATTCGACAATTCTATGGTTCAAAGCGATTAAAGATCGGTGATCGAACAAACGAGTATTAAATGTTGCCTATAATCTCTGGTAATTTACTGGTTTTGAAATTCGAATTCTCGTTAAAAATTGTGGTGTATGAACTGCTGATGGGCAGAAATAAAACTCCCGAAACTGGACTAGCCCCTAAAAGGCGAGCAATATGATGAAGTAATATGTCACACCTTGTCAGTATCATATGAAGCTTCTAGTATCAAAACCTTGTGTCTGTGTCGTGCTACAATTTTTTAGCAAAGCTTTTAACGTGCACCACTATTATCAAAACGGAGAGACGTACGACTTTTCTTATTAAAGAATCATTTCATTACTGAGGTAAATCAAATTTACCAGGTGGTTTGTTTTTTCAGCTTTGAAGGTTAGTGGCGAACTATTTTGCACCGGACAACCTGAGGCCGTAAGGACCGTCCGAATGTTCTCGTCACTTAAACAAGGTTGCTGTTGCAGTGCCGCCTCATGTGACCAATTCTCAGTGCACCTTCCTTTTTTCTAACAAGTAACGGAAGTTGTGTGCCTTTGTGCATATATATAATGGATTTTTGGTCGGTAGAGTCATGTAGGCGGGATTTTTGAGGCAAAGAAATTGTTTTATTAGTGAATAATAGTCGAAATATGAGCATTTTTTACAAAATGTAGCTCTATTTTCCTCTGACGTAGTCCCCACATAGTTTTCTTTATTTTTCGATCTTCCGTACCTGCAGAGAGACTGACGACAGCCGTTTAGCACTTCGGAAAATTTTCGTTCCTATTGTCATGGTTTGAGAGCTAAGCTCGCAGTGCGAATTAAAGCATATTTGAGCATTCGCCTCTTAGACGATCATGCGGCAGTTTTTCAAGCAAAACATCATTAGCAAGAAGAAATGCAAAACTTGTTTAATTTTCTAAAATGCGGGACATAGGAATTGCATATCAGGAGAAATTTATTTTTTTGAGCCATATACAACGCAATACAATTCTCATTTATGCAGCATCAAGTCTTTCTTGGTTTATTTCTATGGACTCAATAGTTTTTGCATAATTCTGATACTATGGGTAGGGTTTTTGTTCAAAGTTTATTGCATATATCAATTTTATAATGCAATAAATGAATAATGCTTAATTGCGTTGTGGAATTTAAGTGGAATTGATAAGAAAAAACGATTCAGCTGCTCGAAGCATTCATCCTATTCTATTATATCATTCTAAAATGAGGATTATTCTCTGGTTGGCAGCCAGTATTGGAAGCAATCATGCATCTCACTTACAGACAGCGAAAGCTTTGTAGCTGAGGAAACACTGGACGGTGATTTATTCCACATTGATAGTGGCAGAGCAACGCTCGATGAACCCATCCTACAGATAAACCATCAATGCGATATGTCATATAGTGAAATCACGAAGGTAAGCAGCAGTCGTTGTGTTCTGCAATTTCAGAAGGTGTGTCAAGTGCATATCAAACGTGTGAACACGAATTCAGTACGCACTATCGACCTGTGATAAGTGTATCATAAGACGTAATCAGTGTTCGCTTATTTGAAAGCCAACCTCTTGAAACTGACTTAGGTGTTTTGCCTATGCACTGAAATATTAGCGTTGTATTGCAGTTTCTTGCAATTCCCAAACCACCTATTAGATGGATAGCCTGTATTTATCAAATATGGGCGCAGAAACAATTATGTTGTTTGTGATGAAAAAAAAAGAATCGGCGAAAGAGTATAATGGAGGTGGTAAAGTTTTCACAAGAGCAGGTCCAAGAAATCATCGTTCAAAAAAAGAAAACAACTGTCTAAGTTATATCTATTGATGCGTTCACTGCAATACCTGTTGAGATGCTGTTTTTAAGAAGAGAGAGGGGCATTTCTCTTTCTTCTTTTTTTAATCTCTGCGACAACAAATCACTGCTGCGAAAAAATTAAATAGAATGCCAGCAGCAACACGATGACTTTCATTTAGTATCATTTGTGTAAAAGTTACTATTAGAGATGGTTTTCAATTCAGCTAAATTAAATTCACTTTTTATACTTTAGAGGTTCGGAAATAAAGGTGCTTAATATTTTGTTGATTCTTTAAAGTAATCAGCAAGCCTCATCGATATACATTGAGGTGTGTTTTTATTCGGACGTCACCATGACTAATATCCCCTCCTCATCAGTCAGTTAGAATGTGCGCATCCCTAAATAATTCGAAACAACCTATCGATGAATCATTGCAGCATAAAAAAACGTTCAGCTTATACACTTTGCATTTGTACACTGTTTAGAGTTTCAGCGAATCGTCGCTCCTTAACAAAGCACTTCATAGGTTCATTTGTAGAATGGTTTGTAGCCTGCGCAGCGATCACCTTCTGTCATATAACGAAGAAAAATGTGTGTTACCAAGAAAGACATCTGCGAGAGTTTTTAGTAATGAGTGCGTTGAACACTGAATCATTCACGTTGGAAATGCTCATATATAGATGCAATAGAAATCCAATGTGACGTGTATTTCTTTGAAGTAAACTACAGCACTTAGTAGCAATGCTGGAAAAAGTTTTCCTTTATTTTTTGTAAGTTACCTTCCGGCATAGGCCATTAAGGTAGTTGGCGAATGATACATAGTATAGGGTGTTTGGAATAGCTGGCGAACGAGAAAGAAATTAGATACTTGATTATCCCAAAGACGCCTATTGGTACTGATGATAAGCCTATGTAATTGGATTAAATGAAACGGCTGGTGAAATAAAAGACGAAATATGCGTCTATATTTGAGGGTCTTTATCGACAGTTCGTCATAAGGATTCCTTTCTTCTATTACAACGCTGGAAGAGTGGGCCTGCGCGAATTCAATATCGGAAAGCTGAGTCTTCATCTCATATATCCGGGAGAAGTATCACGCCGACTAAGTGATCTTTGAATGATCATTGCTCTTTGGTGAAATAAAACTACAAATATTCATAAATTTATTTCTTGCTCTCCCTCCTATGCTCCCATCTCCTCTCGATCACTCCCTTTCCCTCTCATCCCTTCTCCCCTTTCTCCCCCGCCCCCTCATCCCACCCTCTCCTCACTCCTTCCGCTGTCTACAGTCTTCTCCGGCGTTGCATCCTCTTCTTACGACGAAAAAATTTAGCTGCAATAACTGCAGGGACTTTAAAGCGGAATGGCAACGCAGCGCAATCTCACTGTGCCGAACGTTGCGTGGATGGCACAAAGGGTATTAATCTATTCACTATTAGCTCAACTTACGTTGCTGTTTTTACTTAAACGAATATTGTACCCATTCGTTCTCAATCTGCAACTGTCATTAATTACGCTTGTATTTTACCTGGGCTTACTTCTCGTACCTGTCGACTTTTTCAAGCATAAGCCTGTTTCGATGAAAACTATAGCCTAAGGATACCCAGTTGTTTATACATGTTCATGGTAAAGAAGCATTGCGTTTTGATGGGCTACAATTTAAAGTTTTTACCTTGTGAATGGGCAGTGGTTTAGGGCGCTTGGTTGAGGCGCCAATGTGATTCGACTGCGCGTATGATCGTATTCGCTGGTATTCGCGCCAGATTTAATGCGACGCGTCGAGAATTTTCGGCATTCGATTACGAACAAGTTGGCAACTTACCACTGTTGACTGTTTTGAGCTTTGATTAGAAGGGCGTTGATTTGAGTTCTGACAGCTGTGGTGAGCGATCGCTTCCCCGGACTTTTTGCAACGGTGTAGACACGATGTGTCGGTGTGTGTCGTTGTGTTGTTTCCAACTCTGCCACAGTAACGTGTGGTTTGTTGCTAGGCATGCTCAAGCGAATTTCATATCGACGTCCGCATGAATTATGGGTGGTTTGTTATTTCATAAAAGTCCATAAGATGAAATAAAATGACTTGCTCGATATCTGCGCTTCAAGTACTTGCAGCTGCTTCCCAGTTCAAGAATGATCGTGATATGCAAGCGCTTTGCGAGCAGTAATGTTTCATTGGAAGGTTTATGCAGCGAAGGGATTTAAAGACCTAATTTGACTTGCACGAGAAATATCGAATAATTTTCACCACCTCAGCAACCTGAGTTTATCCTATCTTTCATTTATACTTCCCCCGCGCTCCCAAAAATAATACAGAAATCTGCAGGAAACTCACTCGTCGCAGATTAAGCTCATACCACTATCACTGTGACGTAAAGAGGGTAATCCATGCTGAGGCCTTCTTGCCACATCTTTCTGACGAGACGTGTACCTCGCCAGTTGTATGTTGTGGTTCCTTGACCGAACATTTTCAAACTGCCTAAATCTGTTGTCCGACCGGAAATGGTTTTGTTGTCTCTTCAGAAATAAAAGCAACGATTAAGAAT
Organism: Ascaris suum; assembly: GCA_013433145.1. Classification (NCBI taxonomy): domain Eukaryota; kingdom Metazoa; phylum Nematoda; class Chromadorea; order Rhabditida; family Ascarididae; genus Ascaris; species Ascaris suum. Next base: position 5,147,972 of record CM024187.1, read on the forward strand.
ATCGGATAAAGTGGATGGGTTTCATTTAATGTATAATATCGCCTCTAGGGATCAGCAAACATTTAATTGCAGTGTTTCTAATGGTGACTGCCGATTCCAGTATTAGCACAGTGAGAAAGAAGAACATCAGATGTAGTCGACGCAGCGAATACACAAATGAAATCGACGAAAGAGAGAATTAATTCCGTATGCCATGAGAGATGTGTACGGTGTTACGCCTTTCAGGCGAGTGCAACGCTCCGACGCGGGCACTAATTAGTGCGGACATCCTCATTCAGCTTCCAACTCGGAAAGCAATGAAGCTAGAATTGTGAAATTTTAGCGTTTGTGACACACCGACCTCATATCCGGTAATTCAAGTTGATCCCTCAATATGGGCATTTGAAACTGCGAAAAGGTCTTGGGCAGTTGACGTTGGTCGGATTTTTGCCTTTCATTAGTCGGGTCAAACAAGAACGAATCTTTTCTAAACGTTTTTACGGGTGTTTGGATCATTTGGATATGATGGCATAATTCTATATATTCTGCTTTTTGTTGTTAAGTTGTGCGATTGATAGGTTGGATAGGCGCGATGCAAAAGCACATATCCTGCCAACCGATTGTCTGGCGCGCATTCCTACTCGTTATGTTTTCACGTTGAAAGAGAACGCTTACTTAAAAAGCTGCAACTTCTTGAACTTGCCGACAGTTTATCCGCTGAATGCGGAATCAGAAATGCCCATGCAATTTTGAGTGAAGCAATAAAGAAACTGATTGTAGTAGTATGAAGCGTGTCAGATCAGCTTGGTGTCAGTTCATGTGAACAACGCTGGCTTTCTTGCGCCAGTTTGCTTTGAAACGACGGCAACCATTCGTAGCTATTCATTTCGTTATAGGCAGAATGCGGCATTTCAGTGCCGATCTAAGGGTCAGATTCCCCTTGGCTCGTCTAGTCATCCAGGTCTCCTTGAGGATCTGCATCACCTGTCGAACTGCGATCGAGTAAACTGCGAGACGAAACAGATGTAAGGATGAACAGTTTATCATACTTACACAATAAGGTGACAAACAAGAGACTCGTTCAAGAGACTACTGCCGATCACCTCGCGCACTCCCACGGTCACACGTAGACCCGCTCAGCCTTAAGACCAGTCTAGAAGATGGCATGAATTGAGCATACCAACCTTTTTTTATCCTCCCGATTCTATTTCAGGCTAGCCTCACGACATGCTGGGCAGTCGTTTGATTTGCTTGTATGCTCTTGACCTTCTTTTACTCACCTTTCACGGCGCGCTATTTCCGCTTGAACTACAGCCGGCGAGTTTAGCTTGCATCGATCTGGAATGTTTTGCTGTGTATATCTTTCGATGTCGAGACTGTTCGTATTCAAAGTCTCCCTCGCAGAATGTGAGTGTTCTATTCCAGCAATCTTCTAGGTGGAGTTCAGCTGTGCTTCCATCAAGCAATATATATATATATATATATATATATATATATATATATATATATATATATATATATATATATATATACATTCCTTTTCTTTATATTTCTTTCTGAAACAATACGTGGACTTTTATAATCATCAAAGTGGTAGCGTTTGGTCAGGAAGGTCATTATTTATACAATGAAAGTGCGAAGACCAGGATCGTCATGCGGAAGATGTCACACAAGTCATTGTTAGAGAGCGCATAATAGATTCTGTGATGCTAGTGAGCTGTGGAGTGCCTCACTGTTGCTAGTTTGACCGACGTTTGCGCCTCCGGCACTTTCACTGAGGGAATGAATGTTTGCTGAGTGCAATGAGGCTAAGAATGGTAATTGTACAGTTACATACGAGAATACTATATGAGAGTTGTGAAATCTATATTTTCTCCGTCCACTTGTCCAAAAAATTTGGAGTCTGGAATGCAGGTGTTTTGGCAGAGGGCTGGACATCTAAGGTCTTTCCACAGCACAACAGACGAGTTGACCACTTCAGAGCAAGTTGGGGCGGGGGTAGGCGGCTGAGTGCATTGCCAGTATGTTAACAGTATGAAATTAATCGAGTGCATTTGTCCATTTAGTCGAGTTTGAGACAAAGCGTCATTGACTGTGTGCTTTGCAATACTTAATGATCTTGATACACGTAGATTTCCTCTACAACGGATAGGTAGGAATGATTTGCTTTATTGCTTGGAATGAGGTGTTTCACATATGGATTCGGTGATGATGTCGTGAAAATAGCCTTGTTGGATTGTTGTTCTTTTCTCTTTTTTTCCAAATAGATAACTGCAAATAAGTTCACCAAAAGAATGTGCGTCTTGTAATGCCAGCGGAGGTGATTGTCCAATTTGCACAAGCTTATGATTCGAACACTCGCAGCTGATTTTGCTTTGTGAAACCAGAAATTTGCTGAGCTGATAAGGAATAAGATATTTGGGACATCCACCCATAAGTGGCATTATTAAAAGGCAAAGAATTGACTTCAGTCAAAAAAACTGATCTAAAGATTTCATCGGCCGAAATAGAATTTCGGGATCCATCCCATGCATTCTAAAGTTTCATATACTTTTCGAGGTAGAATTTTGTATCAATCATGTGTGTACACAGCTACGTAAATATACAGCAATCGTCGCTATAAAGTGTTCTCCCAGTATGCCAAATTTGCAACAATAAAAGTGCTCAAGAGAGAGTTTTGCAGTAATGCTCACTCAGCGTTGCTTTATATATGCATGTGCAGACATCCCGTTAGCTTCTTTTTTCGAACTTCTTCAGGGCCGGCATTTTTGAATTGTATTCCTCACAGCTGCACACTTTTCCCAGACATATGTGCATTATAGCACACCTGCATTGTCATGCATGTCTGATAGATTCATCGATGAACATCCTTGTCTTTCCTTAATCAGTTGGAGTTTTCACATAATGCCGATCTACGCAACCTATTTCCTTTGCTTTTACTGGTGACATTGCTGTTATATCGCATTGCAATATCTGCTGAGTTTCTCTCGACGAATTTTCAGCGTTTCCAAATCATTTGGTATTCCGTATGGCGATTAGTACTTTTTTCAGTGTCCTTCACAACAACTTGTCAAAATTCCATTTTATCCATTATATATATATATATATATATATATATATATATATATATATATATATATATATATATAATATATATATATATATATATATACGTGTGATAAAGGTGTGCATGCATACATATTTGTTTCTATTGTGCATATGTTAGTAGGATTAACCATATGCATATGGACTTCACACCACGATCGGAGTATAGGCCAGACGCAAGCAAATGTTACGAGACGAGTGCCGTTGCCGTGAAGACGTGTGCGCGGACAACGTCCGGTGCGCGGCGCTTGCCACGCCCTTATGGGTTGCATCCTATGCACGCTGGCCACTCTGCAAGTCTGCACCCTGTGGAACCTCGCATTTGTTCACCGTTGCTGACGCCGCTCTTTACAGGGGCTGTTTGGCCAGTCGTCCCCTCTCTTCTTTGAAGAGTGCCTCTTGCGCAGTGTCCGACACGTGAGCCGTCATCGCTAAGCTTCGCATCCTGAGGGTGCACATTCCCACAGTCAGCCGTTGCAGCTTGTGTGATTAACGCAGTGGTGACATCGATATCGTGCAAAGGCACATCTTCGCAAACGTACTGGGGAAACTATATTTTGCTGGTGTTGACTGCTGTTAGGAACTCTGCCTTTGCCACATCGAGACTTGCGCAAAAAAACCTTTTTCCTCAGTGGCTTTGAGGCGTTCGCTTCTGGTTCGAGCAGTTGTTGAGCTGTTTCGAGCACCCAAACACGCCTATCTACGTTTCGTCGATAACTCACGTCGATTGTCGGTAGTATTCAACTTTCCACTGTGTAGTTTACGGGCTTATTGTACAACTGGGATTCTGTAATTGAAATGACCCGTGGTGGGATGACAGCGTGAATTGAACTGTTCGTCCAGGTGCCAACGAGCATTCAGTTCTTCATTCTTGGCAACTGCAAGTGCTGCTGCGTCTACAGGATTGGTGCTCGGTTCGTCGGTTCTCGTTTGCGAATGTGTTGCCCTACGTCGATCTTTGCACCTTCTATACGAGCAAGTATCTACGAAGGCTTGCTGCACACATCGTTGCACAAGCTGAGGCGGCTGGTGCTGCGTCGTTTAGCATCCACATATTTCGTACGTTTCTTCTACCTCTCTGTCTCTCTTCCATGCCTTGTATCTCTCTATGATTTTCCATTGCTGACGCACATTTGTGAAACCTTCATGCTCTATTATCAGCTTTGACCTCGAATTGCGGAATTCTGTTCGTTTTTGTTGGTGTCTGTGCAAATGTGTTCTGTGTTGACAGACTTTGCTAAAAATGCTCTGGTTTTTCGTCGTTGAGGCAGTATTTGGATATTTTATCTTTTATGTTGTCATATTCCATTTTGCCATAAGGTAGACATAGGAAATGAGTTGGGCCACATAAACTGATTCACTTATTGGTTCGTGCTCTAGAAGCTCTCGACTTTGACTCCATCTGACTCCCCGTTGTCTGATTGCATCATGCGCTCCGTTGAAGGAGAGAAATTCCGAACTAAAAGACGTAGCATTGCTTCCGCTAGTGCTTGCTTTGCGTATTCATGTGACTTTACTCTCTTTGTTCTGATGCGCTCCCTTCGCTTCCCTCTGTTCCACGCAACCTTTGATATAGATTTTGCCTAGAAAATGCTCGGAAGTAAGTTTATTATTAGGTTTTGCCTTGTGTCTGTGTTTGAAAGCGTGCTCTCATTTTATTGGTCATCTGATAGCATGAAGTCTCCACTATTGCCCGTCTTCGTTTCCCGATATTTTCTTTTCTTGTGGCTGAGATGTCGAGAGTGGTCGCTATATTTAATTTTCCCGCTTTTCGAAAGCTTCATTTTTCTCTTTTTTTTTTTGTTTTTCGTTCTCTTAGAATGCTTTATTCCCGATAAGAAAAGGCGTTATGAAATTATTCTGCTAAATCGTTGCGAAGTTCATTGTGAAGCGGAATCCACTTAGAGAGTTGCCATTATGACGTCATATAGTGCCTCTATGTTCATCGGAAGAAAAAGGGGGGCGGCGAGGAGAGGGGAGGTCAGGTAAATTCCTTATGCCGTTCTGGAAAAAAACCTAATAGAATTCATTCTAAGCAGGTGCTGGTTAGAAATAGAAATAAACTGCTGTTTCTGAGGTGCATCGTCATAACTGTTTTAATCGACACCGTTGTACTTTCATGTAGTGATGGAGACTGTTCAGCTGATTTTCACAATTACCCTTTTATATGTAACCTGTTTAGACAGAACCGTTCGTAACGGTGACAGAACTAAGTTGCAGTAAATTACTCGAGTAAAGATCGAAAAGAATTATTGCATGTTTTGTGGTCCTCCCTGGCTTTTAGTGCTTGTAATGTTTCTGGACACATCCAGTATTTGGTCATCTGCTCAAAAGTGACGGCGTCATAGGGGCAGTGCCACGATAGGATGATAGCTTGGCATACAAACCCCATTCCATCACCTCGCCGAAACTGGCTTTTCCGGAGGACCGATTGAGAATAACAGGACCTAAAACAAGCGCATGTCTACGGAGTCAATGGGCTATCATTTGAACCTAGTAAGGCGAGATTGGCATCGGAACAACGGTATCTTTTGAAAGCTTTGTTGCATCCCCTAAGAGCTTCCATTCGAGCACACCTAAAAGGTCGATGGAAACTACCAATATTCATTAATCGTGAGGTAAAAGCTGACTGTTGTTATCTCTTTTGAAAATTTTTAGACGTATTGGTTGCCTTCCATCTAATGTCAGAGGGCAACCTGGAGAAAACATTGCTTCCCTCCTCCTCCCCTTATCCCCATGATATGAAGTGAACCTCATACATGGTAAAGAGTAGCCTCCTAGGGAATGCAGTCGGTTTTCAGCAGTAGTTCTTCCACTCTCTTTATGAAAAAAGGAAGAGTTACTCGTAAAGCAGACGGAGGATTAGATGCTTTAAGTACTGCCAGGTATATAGGATCAAAGTGAACTTTCTTATTTCATTAGTCTTTGTCATCCAAAGATGGCTTTTGCTTTGCAAAGTTTTTCAACCATATTATCTAAAATAAGGGAGGTTTTTAATTTTAAGAGGAGATTTAAAGGAGGGGATGTTTTTTCCTCAAAACTTTAGCCGACTACAGCATGATCAAGCAACGTTTCAGGCTTCTGAGGGAAGTCATTTTCCGCAGTTCTGTAATGCGAGGAGAGGGGAAGACTTTTTTAGTAGCATGCTTGCCCATTCTCCTCTCGACACCTCTGAAGGCTTGGAGTTGAAACTTGTTCAAAACAAGGGACGTTCTTTCAAGGCAGCAAGTATTTTCTTTTGTCGTGTCTCCAACACGCATTTGTATCCTTGAAGTGCTGGTCTGAGCACCGTTAGGGATCCAGAGATATGAGTAGCATGGGGTGAGGACGAACAACTGTAGTATTTGCCGAGGTCTATGACATGGGGAATGTGCTGCACTGTTTTGGCTAGAGCAACGAGCGAGTGAGGGGAGTTGCAGAGTGCGGGGCTGCGCTCTGAGAACGACGCGTCTGCGATATTGATCGCGCCCATGTGCGAACATTGTTTATCGATCGCCATAGAATTCACCTCTGAGATGCGGGATATTCAGAGTCATTGATTTGAGTCAATCAAGCAAAAGGCACTAAACTAGCCATCTTTTATCAGTCAATGTGATCCTCTCATGGAGTATTGTACTTATCTTTCTTTTAAGTTTAAAGTGACTTTCAATGATTTTTGCATAAAGTGTTGTGTTTTATTTAGGCTTTTTATTATTTATTGATGAGTGCACATTGTAAATTTGTCAGTCGCAGTTACTCACTGTCTTGCAGTGGTTCCGCCGAAAGTACGGACACGGGCATTTGCTAATAAAGGCGCAAGTGTTGCTACGCTCTTCGTATTGGTCTAAATTAGGCAAAGAGAACGGAAGTTAATATAGTTTATCCTGGAGACTGGTAAAATGCCCTCTCCTTTTCTTCGACACCTTTAACACTTTAGCACTGCTGCGGTTGTTATCAAGTCATTAGACCACTCATCTTCGAAATTTGCATAGACCAGGAAGAATTTTCAGCTCGCCAGCGAACTGCTCATGCATTTTCATTGACGGAAGTTTTATTTCCATTGCATACGTTCACTGTAACTTTTTTTTTCATTACAGCTGTGTGCTTGTTCTGAATGGTGATCGGTGAAAAGTTATTGGCATATTGCATTGTAGTCATTTTCATCTTTCATGTGTTGCCAGATGATACTGTTAAGATAAAGCGAGATCTCATCGTTACGATTAAATAGAGATAACATGAAACTAGCTCGAGGTCATACAGCGCAATCATTGTTAGCTAAGAGGAGTCAAGAGTGTGTTTAGGATAGAGTACTGTAGCCGATTAGATAGCACTCGAAGTTGTCGGCATGTCGGCACTATGTGGTATAAGGTTGGTGTCATTTTGTTGACAGCATTGGCGCTACAGAGTTGCGGTGGTAGTTGGGGGAAGTGTGGGGAGTATGCTGTAAAATAAATCATTGAGTTGTTCCATCTGGATGAAGGAAGAGAGACAGTGTTCAGTGCTGTTCACTGTCTGCTTGTATGGATTTCGTTGCTCTGACAGCCCGACACAAAGGATTGAGGAGAAATGTTGCCTATGCAGTGTGGCAGCTTTTCTGGATAAGCGCTGATAAGCTAAAGTGCATCTGCAGACCGTTGGTTTCCTGTAGTTCTTCACAAATCGTCATAGGTTTAAAGCAGGCGGCCAACATGAATGCTGCCTAACAGAAATGAGCGGTTTTTGATGGTCCTTTTACACTTAGTCTTTCTGTCGATGTGAATCGTTGATTGCATACTGAAATCGAGGGTTCGCTGAAATACAATGCTGAGTTTTCTCACAAAATGAGCAATTTTGTGCTGTGCTAATACCAGAATTGAAGTTAGCGGTACAGCCAGATCGGAAATTTGGGGGGGGGGGGGGGGGGGGAACGAAATCACTTATCACTTAATCATTTTGGAAAGTTCTGGGTAAGGAGCGGAGACAACACAGGAAGTTATGAACCTCCAGTCCCGCTGGCGTTGATATGTCGCGTGGATAGCGTCGAAATGTTAAGGAAGGAGTGCCACCCTTCCATTGCATCGAGCGACGTCAGCATGTCGTTAGATGAGTGTGCTTAGCAGAACGGGTGCCATTGTTGGTAGAGTTTGTATATCCGTCAGTGTCTTTGTTTTGTTGAGACTGGAAGCGAACACTGCATTGTCCTTACCTCCCTTTCCGCCTTTCCTTCTTTCTTTTACATCGCTAATAGGGCTGTACTATGAAGGTTCTGACAGTGTTTTTCAGAATGGTATTCATGGTTTTCTTCATTTTTTTCCTCTCAGCCACACTAAAAAATGACTGCGAACTGCAAAAAAAAGTTACGATGATACGGGCGGTCAATGGAGCTATAGTCGTGCGAGACGGGCAGTCAAATTGTACAACTAAAATCCGCAAAGGAACATGAGATATCGGCAGATGACGCACCAGTGGTTGTGAAATTCAGAGATGAAAAGAAGTGTATTTTTTTCAATTTTTATGTCGCATCATCTGTCCATATTTCTCTAACTGAGCATTAATATGTGCATATTGATGTTTACATTGTGCAGGTGACACAGATTGAGGCTTTGCAGCGTTCATTGCATATATTTTTACATAGTGCACGTGTATAGCATAAGTAGAATGTTTGAGTATGAAAATGTTTGACAAAAAGGAGAGAAATATGTGAGGAAGGGTCATATATTTTAAAGAAGGCTCATCGACTCTGCGCTTCCCCACTCTTCGGAAGTGTCCGCTAAATTCGCTGCGAATGCGACGGCTTTTTGCCTGATATTAGTGTTGAAGAAGTGTCCGGAGAAAAGATCATAGGAAACAAAAACGCAAAATGTGTGCGTTGCATTAGCTTGGCCCGTTGTCGTTTTGTGTATTGTGAATTGTCTGCTTTCATACGCTCTCACCTCTCAGTAATTGTATTCTCCGCTGCTGTTGATCGTTATATTAATACTAGCAACTTCACAATATCCAGCTTTTTCTGGAACTTAAGAGTTGAAACATATTATTCCATGTTGAGGATGTGAACAAGGATCATGTATTTTTGTCGTCGTTAGTGGTTGATGATGGAAAACATTGTGATAGTGATTCCGCGAGACTTATATAAATGCATTTCTTGGCCCTTCTCCTTCTTTCCTTCCCACCCACACTCACACAAGGTTTCTGCAGATGCGTTCTTAGATGTTGAGCCACACCTGGGTTGAGAATGGATGCGTCACCTCTAATTGTGCCACTTTTAATGATTAATTTATACGAATCCGCCTGGAAATCTTTTCAGATTTTTTGAGAAGCTGATGCATGCATTTATGTGACGAATCGCAGCTGTGTGATAAATGGGTATGTCAGAGCCGAGAAATTGTTAGTTACGGAAAGTCGGTATGCCAAGGTCGAGAAAAAATCTTGAGAGCGACCCTGGTGCACCGTTTACCTGAAGGGCTGCCTCGACAGGTGGTGTGAGTGGAGGCTTCGCCTTGCAATGGCGCTTTTTCTACACGCAGAGGGGAAAATGAAAAAGCGCATTTTCTGTTTTGATTGGCTTGCATCTCAAAAGAAACTGTTTACCACTATCTCCCGAAACGGTGTATTCTGTTCAAGTTTTAACGCCGACTAGTGGGGGAGGCGGGGCTGGGGAGGGGGGAGATTTTATACGAATTTAATCACAGAATGGACGCTTGAAAGCAAGCAGAGCATGGTTCCCTAAGGCTTTCAATTTTCCTCTGTTCGGCAACGTCGGATCTGATGTCTGCTATATTAAGGTGCGCTTCTGTTTGTCCGCGGAGCTTAGTACTTTATAGGGGATCGTAAACATTGACGTATTGTTAAGCCTTATTGATCGGTGATGGATTACATTCCCATCCCCCTAGAGTTATGAAGACTTCTTTAGAGCTTGGCTGGCTAAGAGCTGCTAGCTTTCTTGGGTTCCCGGACATAATCGTCCATTTTAACAGAAGAACATGTTTTTTCAATCTGTTCCATCCAATAAAATACGGCAGTTTTGTACAAGACTCCACTAGACCAAGAAGTTCGTTTGCTGTCATGTCTTGTGGGATGAGATTCAAAGTCCATCAATCGGCAGGCATCCCATCTGTGGTATTCGTTTGAGATAATTCAATGAACCGAATGAACGCTATGGACTACGTGTCCTGGGATCCTAGATTAGAAAAAGTGCTCGATGTAGATGCCCATGTGGTGTCGTTTGCGTTTGCTTGAGTGGCAGAAAGCAGTCAGACAGACGGCAGAGAGCATTGCTTCAATTTGTTCATCAGTGCATGCTCGTAGCAGCAGTTGCGTTTTACACCATGCGCGCTTATCTTTCACGTTCATCGTTGGATTTTTTCGTGATTGATATGCTCGACGAAGAGCTTCTCCTCCTTTTTTCTACATTTCCCCTCGTCCGAACTACTCCAGAATGTATTTTACAATGAACTTACCCGAGTTTTGTTGTGCTCGCGTTCCGCTTACGTAATACTCATCACTTATGTGCTATCCAGCTCGATGTCTTTTTTTATTCGTTTGGCTGTGGATCATGTGGCAAGCAATGCATCGGTCGACACAGATCTATATTCAAGCCTTGCCATTCGTCGCAGTGGTGCTGCTTCAGACAAAAAGCCCGCATTGTTTCCTCCTACAACAATGTGTCTGTGTTCGCTCTTTTGCAACGTTAAATGATGTTTCGCGTATTTTATGCGAAGTCCACTAGCTTCTTTGAATTTCTTTCCGGTCGCTTTCATATATACGCCTTCTCGACTGCGTTTGTTTCTGCTTTCAATGCATTTTCTTTCGGTTTAGACCGGTGCACTTGTACGCCAAGACTGCCTTCTTTTACAATTTTTTCATTCGTTATGTTCTATCCGTTTGGCTGCTTATTGCTTTTGAAAAAAAAAAAAACTGCCGAAACATCATTTGCTGTTTTCCACTCTAATCATAGCCGAAAGCCGCTTATTGTGCCGCTGTACTCTCCGGAAAATGCTGCATATATTAGAGACGGTGCGCCTAATAAAAATGCCGGCATGTGTTGCCTTCTCGTTAATAATTTCGTCACATGCTATTCTCTTTTTGAGAGCCTCCTTCTGCATATTACATAGAAATCCAAACGTTTTTATTGTATCTTTGTTCCACTTTCTTGGCGGCAAGCCGTTTACATTAAATGGTAACCACCTCAATAATGCGACCACTGCATGCTGCACTTTTTTTTGATAAATTTAATTCACATTTTTTGTCTCTCTTCAAAAAAAGATAGAATGAAGCTTCGGGTTTTGGTTTTTCAGTTGTTTTTTTTTTTTTTTTTTTTTTTGGAGGGAAGGGGTGTCATTAACAAGTAAAGGATTGTGTCAGGTGATGCGTTTTGCACGGCCATTTTCACACTTCGCTTATTCGACTTTCATAAGTTACTAACAAAACGCAGAATTGTGCAGAATATGCCTTTACATTCGAAAAAAAAAAAAAAAACGGACTATCCGTACGAGTCTTCAAGAAAAGATTCGTTTTTATTTGACCAGATTAATACAGATGTAGGATCCAACAGGTTTAGAATAAATGTAAGCTTTTAAGTACTTTCAGATGACTGTAATCTCTTTCGAAATTGATTGATCAACGTGAGTTGTTCGAGCAGAAGGTCAGCATATGGTGCACATTTTGTCCTGCAAATGCCACAGTTCAAATTTCTGTGATTGCCGAGTTGAAACTGCAGATTAGATATACATACACATACACCTGCACAGATGCAGCATGGCCATAATGCATTCCTGCAAGGAAGTTTCTGAAAAACGCAAAAAAAGTGCCAAAAATGAGTGCTCGACTTCCTGATATGTGACGTTTGTGAGAGACTGTTGTTTGTTTTTCCGCTAAATTCAATGCGCTAACGAAACTCCACTTATGAAAGCAAAAGAAAAAAAAACCTCAAAGTAACATTGTGCATTAGCAAGTTTGAGCCTTATCTTTGTTGAGCTTAATGATGCTATAACAGCTTCAAAAGTTAATTGTTGTTGTGGGAGTTTTTGAAAGGTTAGTAGTTGGTGGTTACAATCTTCAAGATCAGCAAATAGCCTACTTGCTTGGATATGGGCTCATTTCGAATATTCAGCTGCTTATTCGATAATTCCATTCTGTTTAAGCAGATACGGTAATAAGATTGTGTTAATTTATTTTCTGCCGTCGTCATGGCACAAAGAGAGATGAACATGCTAGTCGCAAAATGTAGTCCTAAAGGAAAATGACTCATAAGAAATGCAGTGAATGGACGTTCATAATGAGGCGCAGTAGCATTTCACTGATGAAGGCTATTAAGTAGGAATCGCAAGTAGAAATTTTATTTTGGGTAATTTTAGCATCATATTAGCCACAATTGGGTTTTTAGGTCATAAAATCAGCTTATTTCATACACGAATGTTAAAAAGTTGGAATTGGCTTGCATTCGTCTCGTTTGAGGCGAAAGAGTTGAAATGTTCTCAAGCTTTTTTATTTAACATTCTCTTTCACCGAACCTCAAATGAACGAGATGAGCATTTGGGAATCAAACTTGAGAGCAAATTGCCATACTAAAGTTTTATAAGATGCAACAGCCTGTGATTTTTTTCATTGAAATGTTGCCGTCGTTTCGCCACATTTTAAGGGACAACTGAAAGAAATAAATTAATTTCGAAGTCATTCATTCGATTCGATTCTATTTTTTCTTCCCAACTTGTGCCATCAAATTTTTCTGTATACCATTCACTTGAGCGGATTGTTCCCGTTGTTTAATTCTTGCGTATCGGTGCCGATAAAGCGAGATTCCAGGTGGCGTTCTTTGATTGCCATTTGTGAGCAGACAACCAGAGGGTCTGCTAGCGGATTGGTAAACATGCCAGCCGACTCATAAACATACCATTGCTTTGATAAACAATGGTTTTAGCGATCTGTTTGCGTCGCAGTGAAATATTTCGTTTCAAAAATTCGGCGGCTTACTTCGATAAATAAGCCCTCGAAGCAATCGGATTGTTCTGCAAGGCCTTCCAATTTCCATTTGATTTTGTTGTGTTCAATCCCCACCGGTAATTCATCCCTTCGACTAGGATAGCCCAATGTGCTGTCGGTGTTTCGTAAACATGTAATCGTTTCTACAGGGGATTCTGAGCCTTCTTAACCTGGCGAAAAGAAGTGCATCCCAGAAGCAATAGAAGATGCTCAATGTGCTATTGAAATTTTGTAACACGATTTCAGAGCACAAGAATTCGGGACGAAATTCAACGCCATTTAATGTTCAGTTGGGTCAGACATTTGGTAGAAAAGGTAATAATATATTGAAGCGTTAAAGTAGACGCATTATATATGCAGAAAACATACCACAACAGCGGTTGTGGTTTACACTCTGAAGTTCTGTAATAATAACCGACCAATTTTTCTATGAGAAGAAGGATTGATTTGGTTTTCGGCGGCAAGTAGAGGAAGAAACATTGCATTGGTTTTTATAAAATTGCTTTCTCTATTAGTAATGCGGAAAAAACGTCACGACATTTGGCCATTTTTAGCTAGTGATAAATTTTTTTGAGCAATAGGTTGCAGTTTATTCTAGTAAGAAAGTAGCCGCTTGTACAAAGAGGAATTTGAAACGAAGCGACAATACCACCGAACTTATCAGATTTACTACCGATTCCAAAATTACCAACAAAATTTCGTTCACTTTGAAATATTATTGATCGGAAATTGGATTGCTAGTCTTTCTATAAACGGAGTCATCAATCGGTCAGAATGTGAGTACTCTTGAGAGCCGACAGGGAAACCATAAAATGTGACACGAAAGCAACAAACCGATGGAGATTGAATAAAGACTATATTTCGTGACACTTTGATTGCATTGCATTTTGCGCATGTTCATTTCGTAATTCACACAGAGGAATGGATATTTGTATTGAGAAAGTTGTACTGAGAAAGTGCGTTTGAAAAGTTCGTAGGTAGATTTTCTGATTAGAGGGATTATTAAAATAGCACATTCAAGTCGGCTAGTGATTCGACCAGGTGCCAACTTCCCATCTCCATTCGATGCAATTTCAACGAGAGAATTATTGAATAATAAGGTAGGTGTGGGCTCCGTTCTAACGGAGTCGCTGATCGGAAGCGAAGGGAGGGGAAAGAGGCGAATTCATGGAAAGGATTTTGAATTCAAAGCAGCTTATTGTGAATGCGTTGCAGTCGAAGTTGAAGTCGCAGACGAGTGGATAGTTTGTTTGAATTTTAAGCTGGAATTTACATATTAATCTCAGGCTGAAAGATTTGGTCGTAGTCGGGCATTTATTCTGCAACGACTGCCCTATGAGACTTCATTGTCAGTTCACCGCGTTCACTAGGCAGACTTCTTTGATATGACGAGAATGTGTCTATGTTACTTTTGTACACAACGTACTGGATTAGTAGGGAAGTATCCCCTCCTCTTTCTGTCTCACCGTCCTGCAAGAGTTTCCTGTCTTTCTTTGTAGTTTATCGAATGTTTCACTCAAAAGCATACTGTGGAACTCGATTTCTGCATCATTTCCAGGTCGTACAACATATATGCAACAGCAGAATTGGGGAAAATTCGCACGTCGTTGTTGACTTGAGGACGAATTAACCTCGCAGAGCGTCGGTTCCTTCCAGTATAGGCAACTTTTGGGCAGCATAACGCAAGCGCTGGCCTGTAACTTTGGGCAAATCAATAGCGCTCGATGCTTTTGCCGCATCTGAGCAGCACATCGGTGGCCTGCCCTCTGGAGGGGTGGACCGTTGGCGCTAGTTGGTTCTGCGAGCGTGTGTGGCCATGGTGCGTCGCGTATGCAATAGTGCTCCAGAGAGTGCCATCCATTGCCGAAGCACTGCGTTTGGTGAGCCGGTTAGCACTCGCTTTCCCTTCCAGCCTCTTCCCACTCGTCGTCATCTCGGTCCGAGTTTTTTGTCTCGACGTCGGCGTCAAGTTGTCTCGCTTAATGATTTGGCGTATCGACGAAAATAAATTGGTACTCCAGCGGTTTAGGGATCTATTTGGAAGCGTGAACATTTCCTGTTTCGCAGCAAAGGTGGTGCTCTAGGTTGCCGTCTCTTGAGATTGCACCTTACTTGCATCAGAAGCAAAGTGAGATAAACCTCATCTTATTCCTTGTTCAGGAATTATCGGCTTTTCTCGCGACGTTGAAGTGGTCCTCCTTCCCTTCCCCTCCCCTTCGAGCCATAGCCAGTAATAACCATACTGCGTGCGCCTTGCTGGGTTTTCGATACAAGGGAGATGATTTTGGCGTCACACTTCACTCTCCTCGTGGTAGAAAGAGTAGTTCTTTTTTTTAATTTCCAGAAAGCTTCATTTAAGTTAAAACAAGTCAATTAAGTTGTATCCGTCCAAAATTTCAGTCGATCAGCGGCAGGTTGTGACCATCCGTTTAAAGGAAGTGCCGTTTTTTTTAAGTTAATAAACTCCCAGGAAGAAAATGAGCGATCTTCGGAAAAACGCAGGGAAGCGATTGGATAGACAATTTTTAAGGCATAATTTACGGCATCTTCTCGAAAACTTCGTGTAGTTCCCGAGTTTATGAGCATTCCTAGCGGTGGATGTGCAGTTGAAAACTGTTGATTATGTAGGAGACCGGAACTAGCTTCATAAATAAAGGCATGAGGAGGGGGGATGCAGAACGTCCATTTTTTATGCATTTCATTTGTGCTGAAATACCAAGAAACGGGTTGAAAACAGTAGTCATCATTCTCGACAATAAAAGCCTCGCAATAGGTTTTGTTTGAATATATCCTGGATGTCATAGTGATTTGTATGTACTGCATTTTTCTTCTTTATTCTAAGAGAACACCGATTTATTATGCGTTCTTCTTTTCACGGGAATCGAATGTATTTTATTATTGTAAAGTGATTGTGCTGAACTAAATGCTTCAACGTCTTGGATTTCCTCTCATTGAATGAACTGGTGAGCTTTGTAGATGGGCAACTTTGTGAACATCAACTTTCGTTATTACCGCAACTGATGCCGTCCCCCCTGAAATCTTTGCAATAACGTCGATCTTTCTGCTACTTTTAATGTCATTTTCCTACAGGTTTCTCTGGGCATGCAAGCTGTCTGAAATCTCTCTTCCTTCTCCGTTTCTCCGCTTCCATGCAATTTTTGCCTTTAGTAGTCCCCCTTTTTAAGATGATTGCAGCGTTCTTTCGCGCTCTATGCCGAAGTCGTCTTGTAATCATGGGATAAAACCACGTTTATTTGGGCATTTTGAATATGGCGGTACTGATTGTCCTGTTTTTTTTTTTCAATTTGTTCCTCGTGCTGTGCTGATGTGCGATCGCGGATCTATAAGAAATATGATGCAGGGAGACACCTTGTAGTGTACATTTTACCCACCAAGCGTTGTGGCTCCAGTTTCATTGGTTCAAAAGATGAAACTACCGGACTCACAAACACACATAGGCACAGCACATACGTGTGCACAAGTATAACGTCGCGGCAAATTGATTTGGCAAAAGATATTCAAAAAATAATGCCTGCGCGACCAACCGACCGTGCAACTACCTGAATCCCCGATTTCGCAGTGTTTTTAAATGTAATTGTTTCGAAGATGACGGAAGTGGGAGAGCTTGTTTCGGGAAGTTGTGTTATAATAACAGCGATCTCAAATGCCATCGCTGTAACTTTCAAAGGGCATGAATTGAAATTGTGCAATAGAACATTCACATAAATAGACGAAAAACATAATGCGTTTTGTGGGAATATTTTTGAACGAAGCGCATGAAAAGGTTTTCCTTTATCAGCCTCTGTAATGTGAGTGCATCGAAACGTTATTCGAGCAGTATGCTACTCGCCGAAAAAAAAAAACGAATGCATTAAATGCACACCTGTGTTTGCTTGCAGTGGAGCATAGTGCATTTTGCTCGCATGGTTCTAGAGGGGTGCTTGTGATTTCATTACGAAGCCATCCGGCGCTACGCCTCTTATAGCTGATTCGCACGCTCAATTCTCGCACAAATTCGTGTCGTTCGCATTCGACGCGGCTGCCGTTAATGGCTGCGATAGAAGTAGTGCTCATTGTGGCTTTGTGTTCGGTGGGAAATCTCTTTTATGTGGAAACTGCATGTTCATAAAGCGCACAGCGATAGCCGAATCAGAAAAAATAACCTCGCGGTGGGTTTCTCTAAAGGAGAACAACTGAATTGCTCTCATATTTATACGCTATTGGAATCGCTGTTGATCAGGGTCGCGCTTTCTCATATGCTGAATCAGGCGCACACCTTTCTTTGGTCTTTTCTAACAAAGAAGTTTCGGTAGGCAGGACCTTGGCAGATTTTCAAGGAAATGTGTAATGGCGAAGCTCTGGATTAAGGCAGGTTGTAAACTCAAGAGTACAAAAGAAACGAGAACTTAGAACGGCAGTGGGTGAATAATCTGTGTGCAGATGTCATGTTAGGTGATCAAATTGCGACTGAATGTTGCTAGAAGTAGGCGCTCTTTACGCGGAGAACTTAAAACGTAGGTTGCCTGTGCTCAGTAGTAGGGATGCAACTCCTTTTGTGCCGATCACAGTAGGCGTAAAGTTATTGACACGATGCACGATGCTCATTGTTGTGATTTGAAAAACGCGACGGCAAGAATCGCCAAGGCGCAAATGACCGGACATGGTTGTAGTAAGTGTACGGTATGATTGCGTTGGTGTTGTTGACGCGTGTTCGCTGTGCGGTGAATTGTGTGATGCGCTTTCTAGCTTCATTGTTGTCACTGAAGGCAAAATTATTTGCAGCCGCCCCGCTAAATAAGAGCAGTGTCGGTTACCATCTGAAGCCGTACCATCCGCTATGACTGACAATAAGAACAGTGTAAGTTTATTGCATTTTAATACTCAACTATCTTTCACTTATGTTCTATGAGTTAGCCGCATTGTAGCTACTTATGTGGCAAGATGCTTTTGGCAGTTGAGGGTCTGTTCTGCTGCTGGGTCGAAGGATTTGCTTGTTTTGCATTTAGCACTCCGGTTCTTCTATGATGTTGTCTTTAAAACGCCCAGGGACACTCCATAGCTGCTTAATCGCTTACAGTGCAGAGCATGGATGTAAATGTAGTCACATTAGTTCGAGTATTCGAAAGCATCGATGGTTGGACGGTCGAAAGTCGAGGGAGCTACCTTGTTTAAACTGTAACGTATGCGCAAGGTGCACGTTATGCAAGAGGTGATGTCAAATGGTGATGTCTCATCGTAATCCCGACAGAGATGCATGTCGCATTTGTTTTACCACCTATCACTGTGCATGTTTGCGGCTGCATGAGTGCATCGAAGCATTCTTGATGCTCGTCCGCGCCGTTCCGCCATACGCTTTGTTCCGATCCTCGAAAATTTTGGCTCTCTTTGCTCTACTCATTATTTGAAAAGCGGCTTGTGAAAAGAAAATTCGTGCTAGAAAAGAATGTATCTTAGCGTTAGTCTGTGTAATACTGGCCATCGACTATAAGCTCGTGCTTGATGTCTTCCAAGACAGCTGCTGCGAGAATGGGGCGTTATTAGAAGGAGTATTAAAGGTGACGATCAAGTCGACCGTTCTGTGTGAACTGACAGAGGGGTGAAGTGTGTTTTACATCTCCGTACCTGTAACTAACATTTAGTGATGCGAGAGCAACCAGTCAGTTGACATATATCGCTACAGTGTTGAGATAATACTAGAATAGGCTAACCTTTTATGAAGTAATAGCTCAAGGACCTTTTTCGAACGTCTTTCCAGTTGTTTTTATGACAAAAGATGGCTCTTTTGAGGTGATTTTTCAGTATTACCCAGGTGCCTATGCGATACACTTTTACTTCTAAGACCAAAGTTAGTTTTTGGTGGTACGCGTCACATATACGCGTCGGTGATATATGAATAAAAACTCACAACACATCACATATACGTGGGTAGAGCACAGGTCGCACGTATGGCCTAGCGAAAATAAAATATTACGCTAAGCTTTTACGCCGCGATTTGTGATGGTGTGAAAACTCAAAACGATTCATTCAGCAGGGAATCCATTGCACGTGTTATATTTCTGAGGAATATTATTCAGAAGCCGGAGGGCGAGCAAGAGCAGCCGAAGCCGGAGGTGCCCGTTAACGATGAAAATTACATCGACGGCAAGCAGATCATCGCTCGTCATATTCAGGGCACCGTCAAATGGTACGTTATAGCAACTTGAAGTTTTTCTTGCGCTACAATCCTTTCGGTTTGTTTTTAGATGTTTCTTTGGAATATTTCGCAGGTATTGACAAGCGCATGAACGATTGAGTTATTGATTTTCGTTAACTGAGACAGCTGAATCAGTGCAAAACTGGATTGGTGTCCACATGTCATAGGTTTCATTTGCCCGATTTGATCGCCATGGCGTTTGTGATGTGCACCATCCACTGCCGATCACATTCTCTTCAAATTAATCGTCTGTTTTGAAGGCAGGTTTGTGCGAGCTCAGATAAGCAGATAAATAGTGAATGAAGTGGCGACAGACTATTAGTACCAGTAGTGGAAAAGTTATTGGCCGAACAAAATTTTAAAAAGCAGTGTTCCGGTGTTTATGAGAGCAGGTGGAGGAGCGCACCAAGGAAGCCTGCAACATATGCGTTTTTGGAACTTCATCAGCCCCTTCAACTGAGTGAGTGTATTGCCGACGTATAATAAAGTTGCTTATTCATATTTCACGATATGAAATAGAGATCCGATCAGTTGCATTTTCCATACGCTCATTTACTTATAACTTCTTTGAAAGTTGATTTGTCAACCCGAGCACTGGCATAGGCTAGCTGATGAGGTGGAGCACATCCACCACATTTCACAGTTCTAGCAATGGAGGCTCTCAAACGGAAACTTCCGAACAGATGGGAGCTCAAATATGTTCACCAGAGGTAGGACGTGGCGATATTCAAGAAAAAGAGAACAGATGGTTTTAAGGTTCAATGTGAAGAACGGCTATGGGTTCATAAACCGCGCTGACACAGGCGAAGACATCTTTGTGCACCAGACGGCCGTCACCAAAAACAACCCCAACAAATACTTGCGATCGTTGGGCGATGGAGAGAAGGTGCACCTCTGCAACACGCTCCTTTGACTTTCTCTTAGAATGCTTCAGTTGCGTAGAATGTTTGAAAACAGCGGTGTGTGCGTTTGTTCAGCAAATCGCTGACTGAGTTTTGGTCTTCAACAGAAAGGAGAATAAACATACGCAACTGGATCCGTGATCCACAGAGCACTTATCATGCACGAACGTCTTCCGAAACAGCTAGTTCTAAACGAAGACCAAGAAGAAAATGGAAGGAAATGACTAGGCCTCGTCAGTCGTCCTCACCATGTTTGAAATCCTTAAGGGTCAAAGGCAAAATGGGATCTTTTAGAAAGGTTTATGGCTGACAGTTCGCCTTCCTTCCCTATCCTCGCTCTTTTGGTCAGTTTTGAGTCATGTACCCCGAATGCCGCGACTTTACTCGTTTTTCATGGACCTTTTTATGTCGCACGTGTTCCTGAAGTTCGCTTAATGTGTATTAGGGAGTGCAGCCTAAAATAAAGGTAATTTGAATGGGATTGATCCATTTTTTAAGGTTGAATTTGACGTTGTGGAAGGACAAAAAGGTCCGGAGGCAGCGAACGTAACCGGACCAGATGGAACCAACGTGGAGGGCTCGAAGTACGCAGCTGATAAATCGGAAGGAGGCCGAGGTGGTCGTGGATACCGCAGGCGCTTCTATTATGGAGGTTACCGTTCGGGACGTGGAGGGCGTCGCGCTACTTCTGAAGGCGAGAACAATGGCGAAGGCGGAGAAGAAGGTGAAGGAGATGAGGTACGCGTCATGTATTCAGCGTAAGAAATAGGCAACCCAGGATGCTGAATAGCGATGTATGTACTAGAGCTTGGTTGCGGTATTATGCACTTGCTGTCGATGCCAATTTGCTGGATGAAGGTTACTTCCTGTGCAAAATTATGTGTCTGATGGTTACCAGAGTCGGCTTTGCTTTTATTATTTTTCGGACTCAGCGATTGTAGCACACGCTGATTTTATTTGGAGTGCTACTCAAAGAGTGCTTCCCTGCCAGTACAACTCAGCCAGACACGTGGACTTTGCGTTTAGAGCTCGAAACCTATTGAGTTAAACTCATCTGTCACCGATCGCGACTGTGTTCGGTGCACGCTTATCCAGCGTTGATTTTGGGATGTGGCGCACCAGTTTGGCTTAACAGAGAGCTGTTGAGATATGCGGCTGATTTGCACAGTGTTGTAATTAAATGGAGGGCGGAAAGTGGTACTACATGTGGCAATTTTTTAGTATCAGGTACTGTTAGTATAGATTATGATATTGCATTGTAGGGAGGGCGTAGACGTGGTCGAGGTGGATATCGTGGACGTGGTCGCGGGCGCGGTGGATTCCGCGGTCGTGGGCGTGGACGTGGGGGACAGCGACGGAGTGCATCAGAGGGAGAGCATCAGGAGAATGCTACCGGCAATGGAGAGCAGACACCGCCGCAAGCCAACGCTGAAAATGGAACGCGTGGACGAGGTGGTCGTGGGCGTGGTCGAGGTGGTAAGCACATCAAGTTTACATTGTTTTTTTTTCTTCGTTCGACGGTTGAACGAGCATTGTTGTTTGAAAGGTAAAGGCTTACGTTGTGCGCGGCCGTCATTTGGGTGTTTCGGTTGAGGGCGACACAGAGTATATGTTGCGAGCGATAGTCCATGCTCGTATGATAGCTCTCTTACGCGAGTGTCTGGTTGCTTTTTGCCACTTGTTATTCTTTACAGTTGTCAGGCCGTTTTGTATTCGAGCAGTGATTTCTAGTATTCAGGCTGTTTGCATTTCTAGTATTTGTATTCTATCGATTTCTAGTATTCAAGAGAATAAACCTTTCAGTCCTCATTTTCCTTAGTGGGTGACGTGATGGCTAATGCCTGCGTCGGAGATTGAAGGAGGGCAAAGGGAATGATGATGCTTCTATGGGAGAAATTACCACTGTTGGGGTTTAATCACCGCTAAGGAAGGACCTCATGAAGATGCTTGAGTTTGTTTGTAACTGCTTCCTTCCAACAGCGACGTCGTTTTATGTGTTGAAACGTCGAGGGACGTTCTGAAAAAAAAAAATGCGCCGTGTCTTTCCGCAACGATTATTCGCTGCTTCTTGGCAGAGGCATTTCTCTTCTTTCGATAGACTTCTCTCGCGTCACGAGAAGGCACTGCCTTTCTCGATGTGCTAATTGAAGTGCTCACTGTAGGCCGTGGGCGTCGCGGTGGACGTGGGGGTGAAGGTTCGCAAAACGAAGGTGAAACAGCTGCCACTGGAGTGACTGAGAAGCAGAGTGCGGCACCTGCGGAACCGGTTTCGACACCTGCGGCCACGAACTCGCCACCGGCCGAGAACAAGGAGACTGCTGTGCAAGCTTAAAAAAGGTGAGTGTCAGTTGCACATTCGGCGCTCTGCCCACCTCATGTTGATACTGCAGAACAGTGTGTGGGGTCTGATGATACCGAAATGTAGATTTGCAGGGGCCGTTTGCAAGGAATGAAATCAGAGTTTCCCTTAGGGTTCTCTTCATCCCCTCCTTCTCCTCCCTCTCGACTCCTTTCACTGTCTTGTCCTCTTCCTCAACAGTCGTGAACTCTTTCGCTAGAAGTCGGCTACCATTCAACCTTTTTATTTTACAAAGTTTGATTTTAATGCTGTTGTATTTGGGGTACAGAAGAGAGCCTTAGGATCTCATTGGCTCCTGAGTGCAGTTATCGCGTCGTGAATTATTCGTGGATTACTTAGGTTTCCACAGGAAATGGTTCGCACGTTACTGCAAACGATGCGGAAATCGAGTTTCCTTCCCTCTCATCTTCTCTTGGTCCTGTTGGTTGAAACTGTGGCCATCGAGATTCGAATCTTTATTTCGCAACCCGCTTGAAGTTCGCTGTCGATTTTTGCCTGCGGCTGTCCCTTCATTTGTGGTGGTGGACGAGTAGTGATGCTGAGCAAACAAACAAAGTTAACGTGGAGGGTGCGTGTAGCACGAAACGATGATGTGGCTGTAGCATCGATTCAGGCGGCAAGCCAGATATTGCGAAATGGATATCGCGAGAAAATTGCGTCATCGGTATAAGCTGAGGTTAGGAGTGCGATTGTGCACAACAGGTTGATAACCTCTATAGCAGCCCATCGCGTTGTCTGCTGGAAATGTTTGCGTTTCATCGATCAGTGTAAGAAACATCGGTCTCATGCGAAGGGTTAAAGCAGGCACTTCTAAAGTCATACTTATTGTTGAACAGTTATTTTCGTATCATGATTGCGGATAGAGGCTGCGGAGACGTTTTTTAGTGAAGCCCAAGTGAAAAGAGTTGTTTTTGAAGCCAAGCGAAGGGCTGAGGCTTATTTAAAACTAGATTAAAAAATTAAGAATGAGAGAAAATAAACATTCGTAGTCTCATTGTCAGCCCACCACTCATATAAAGCGTGAGGGCATGCTTCAGGTGTTGTTCGTGAAGTTACGGGCTGCGCTATCGATTCATTGAGTAGCATTCGATTGGCGATGTCATCAGCGTTGCCTCTCCGGTTGGCTCGCTAACATCATTCAGTTCACATCGTTCTTGTCGCATTCATCGATTTTTCGCCGCATTCTATCTCTAGTTATTCTGATTACGAATTGCGTCGCTTTTCATTACTGTTTGATTTGTGTTATTGTTTTATTTCTGTCCGGTACTTACTGAATCTGCAGACGTTTACAGTCCAGCAAACTTGTGAAATTATTTGTTGAAGGAGGACAATGCTCAAAATTTGTCAGTGTCTTTTAGTTACGAGAGAGACGGATTGGGGAGTTAGAGCTAATGTTGATGCTAGTAATCTAGTGAGGTCTTGAAGTCTATAATCCTTTCTGTCTTTAATTGTTTTGAAAAGTTCGAGTAGCGAACGGAGTGGGTTTGTCGATCCTGTTGTGCATCGTTCGATTTACTGGGAAAGGGAAGACTTGTCTGCGATGAGGTGGCTCCTGGATGGATGCTTGTGGAAGTATATTGCAGTTCATACCCATGTTGCGATATATTGCAGTTTCATTTCTAAATTGAGGAACTTGCTGAGCGAAAGTCGATGTATTGCTTTATATAATGTGTGCATTTTTCCATTTCGGTTGGGCACTCGCAGCGGCGTATCCTTTCACGTCAGTCTGTCGTCGAGTTTCATCTGGTATGGAAGAGCGAGGTGCTGCCTTTGCTAGATTCATTGCTGATTTCTCTGTGAGTATTTTTAGTTTCGCTGAGAGGCAGCACTTCGGTCTGAAAGTAGATGCGAACGCAAATATCATGTGTGCTTGTCCCCTTGCTTATGTCGTGTTGCAGTACACATCGTTAAAGCGACCCGTCTCTCTACCAGCTTGTCACTGTTTCTGCACTCTTGTGTCCTTTTTCTCTCCAATCAAAACACCCGGCGAGAGTTGCGATTTTTGTTGCTTTCCACATATCTCGCCGATTTTCTGTGGAGTCCTAACAGCTGCATCCAGTAGGTCTCTTCCTCTTTCTTTGTCTATCTGTCCAGCTGCCTGTCTATGCTGTTTGTGGCTGGTACGACTTTATCTGCAAAAGAAGAGACGCCAAAACGTTAATACGAAGTACTGGAAAAAAATTTCGCTGAGAAGTGCTTATTTCATAAGTTTTTGGCCAGTTACTCGCAGACAAGACAGCAGCAGAGGACGTCCATCTAATATCCATGTTTGCTTCCTTCTAGAACAGAAAAGGGAGTAAACGATGCAGTTTGACATCGAATTCAGTTTGTAATCTGTTCGTTTTTGTATCATCCATCTCATCTCGTTCGCCATCCCGAGTTTGAGTTTGTGGTTTTGTTGTTGCTGCTGCTTCTAATAACCTCAACCAGAACGCGAACATCCTATGCTTTGCCGCACAACAAATTCCCCGCCAACATACAACGCAACATTTTCTGTTGCTTACGCCACTGTTGTCCCTCACGGTCACGTATTGGCACGAGGACAGTGGCGTTTACGTCGCGTGCTTCGTCAACGTTGTAGCATTACGTCGCGATTCAAGCACAACATCGTTGTGAAGTATGGCTGTTATCCTTTTGTTTTAGTTCTTTGTTTTAGTTCTTTTTTGTTTCAGAATTGAAAGCAGATGCTCGGTGCCCACGTGTTCCGGATTTGAGGTAGGAGATATTTCTTATTTCTGCAGGTAGTCATGTTTTGTTTACTCAGTGAACTCAAGCTTTCTATTAGGCGTTAATCCGCAACTGAGGAGGGTGCAGAAGATTGCCGATGAAACATCCATCTGCGATAGAGGTTCAAAGGAATCATTTTTAGTTCGAGTGTTTCAATTAGCGTTAACGCATAATAAATGCGTTCTTGCTAATAGATGCGCTCGGCAATTTAGCACTGTTTATTTCCGCATACACTAACGCTAGTTATTCGTTTTAAATGCAGACAAATCAATTTTTTTTCGTTTGTCTACGTTGTGGGAAGTTTATATGTCGTATTTTTCTATGCTGAGCTCCTTTTGCATTGAAAGTCCTAATTTTAGTCTGCATATTGGATGTTCTTTCCTTTTTTCTTCTGAGCTGTGGTAATTAGTCCTAGTGTCTGGCTGTGTAAACGACCCACCGTTGCATATTTCCTCTGTTCTCGCACTCTCTGTCAACCACATTGCCCTCCCGGTTCGTGTTGTTATTATTGTTGGCTGTATCCCCTTATCAACCCAATCCCCTCTTCACTGTTGTCTGTCCTTTTGACCATCAAGTCACCACATGATATTCGTTTGTTTGTTTCGTTCATGGAATTGTTTCATTGATTTTTGAAAATTTGATTAAATTCGTTTATATGTTTGTCTCTTCGCGGAAGTTTTGATTTGTTTCGCAGCGTTTCTGATGTTTATTTGGCGCTACAGATGGCCGGTCGGAATTTAAACAGGCTGTGGAGAATATACGGGCTTTAGTCAACGGAAGTTGACCCGGCGGAACGAGGAGAGGTGTTCTTATATGATGTATTGTGACGGATCATAATGGATCTCACCGAGGCGATGGAGCTTTCCACGCATGGGGAAGGTCTTCGGAATGAGGAGTTGCCTCAGCCCCCTCGCCCACTTCCTCTGGGGGTAGAGAGTTGGAAAAAGCTAGCTTTTATTAGCAAAAAACAACCGTTATCAAATGGTCTCCTGTCCCATGTTCACATAAAATTGTAATGGATGAAATTACGTCGTTGGTGTGCTTTTGCGTTGGAACGCACCTCGTTGGATATAGAAACTGTGGCCAGGATCAAAAAGGCATACCTGTGGTAGGCACAGCGGCGTGCTTGCTCCAATGTAGCTGTTGTGAATTTATAAATGTTTGCAAACGAGCAGGATGAGCTTGGGTGATGTGTAAGGGTCTGGGCCCTGTTTTGCCCCTTTACCTTCAATTTGACCCCGAAGGATTCGCAGATTTCTCTTTCGAGGCTCGATCAGGTGCCATGTAATGTGGCAAGAGGACGGTAGGTGTCACGTAATCAGACACGCTGTCGTTTTATGGACATCGACCCTTTCCTCAAGAATTTTTAGGGAGTTTGCTCCATCCTATAACCATCACTTTTCTGCCTTGCCCAAAATCAGTTGATCTAAGATTTGTTGATCACTCATCACTCCTTATACATATGACGTTGATAATGTTGTACTGTTTCTGAACGAATGTTGTAGTGCTAAGGAATTGGGGTTTGCTGGCATGCTGCGCTGTTGAACCTTGTTTGTCCCTCCCAGAAATGATAAGAAGTGAAGACAATAACCAATCCGAAAAGTGAGCAGAATCCAAGGCTCTCTGACTTGGGTACATTACATCACGGTCAGTCATGCTACTCGTGACACTCATCATACCTGCGAAGTCTTGCCCCGTAATACCCGGTGGCAGCAAAGTTATTTATACCTGGCCAGTGTCACGAGAAGCTAAGCAAAGTAAACGAGATTCGGGCCAACAAATCGACTTTTAGAATGAGAAGAAGGTTACGATGCCAGTCGTCTTTGAGCCACCAACTCAGGTTTCGTCAGCGTCGTTGAGGCATTTAGAGATCAGTGCGACAACAGCAGTATCGATCGACGAACACCGGGAGGGTCTCGCAGATTTTTCACGTCTGAAGGATTTATTCGAGCAGCAGTAAGTGGAGTAATTCGATTCGCAGAATCTGCAGTCAGAGCATATTGGTAGCATTTCTTTTTAAAGACTCTCTCAACATTAATGAATGCAGCTCTGCTCTCAGCGGTAATCTTCGCAACAGTGCTGACAACTTATGCCATAAGAGTAACAGTAAATATTTCTGGCGCTTATAAACAAGCTTTCCTCTAACCATCATAGCCAATGAGTGAGAAATGCGGAAGCGTCGAACAGCGCACCTGCTAATTCTCTGTGCATGAACAAGACGATTTCTGCTGAAATTGCAGTTCGCGTCCAGTTTGCTTCGACAAGCGAAACACGCAGGAATATTTCCATGCGATCGGTTGACGCTCGTAAGCGTCTCATAAAATGCACGAAACCTGCGAAAATAATGCACCTAAACAAGTAACGACGCGAAGTTAATATAACACAGCGTTGTGCAGCTTGCAGAAGTTCTGCTAAATTTCTGATGGTTTTAAAAAAGCATCAAGTCGCCAACGTTGATCTTCTACCGAAGACTTTTCCTGCACATGGTGACCTCGAGGGGATTTCGTTGATGAACTAAGCGTAAACCGCTTCCTTCAGCTAATGTTCCTTTAGGCGTAATCTTTACTCAGTTTCTTAGCGGCTGGCTGCGTTAGGGACTATTGTCAAAAACCATAACTATTTAGGCTTTAAGAAAGGAAATTCCGAGAAATTTTTAATAAGCGGCTGATGAATTGTTGCGCCACTAATTAATCGATTCGATGACGCAAAATAAAATGGCTTTGGATGCCACAAATATTTGTGATTTAGGTTACGGTGCTTATTTTTGCCACCGAACGCTGTCTTCTGAATCGTATCTTAAATTGCGGTGGAGCGTTTTATTTTATAAAGGCAGTTGTAATGTTCAGATAATGTTGATAGCAATTAAAACAACACTTGTTTCCATTATAACAGTCATGTCTGGGGTGGACACATGTGAATGTTTGTTTCTTTCAAAACTAGCTTCAGATGCGTGTGAATGGATAGATGCAGCTGAGTCATCAATGTGAATGGATTACTTCTGTACCAGACGCAAAAGCAACTCAATAATAAGTGCCATTTCGAGGATAACTCACCTTGAGAAAGAAAGTGCCCTGTCCTAGACAAGCATACGAAGCAGCAAGCAAAAAAAAAAAAAAAAAAACAATCGCAATCAAGGTACGGATATTTCATCGTTTGCTGAGGATAAGCTAATAGACCATTCCGCTCATGAGTGTAAGCGCAGCGATCCGAAGAGCGTTAGTTTACTGCGAAATATATCAACCTCACGAAGTTTGACGATTGAATGCGTGGAAAATGTTTGGTTATTAAGAAATTGCGCTAGAAGAGAGTTGATCGTTGCTTTATTGGAACTTACAAGTTTCGAATATCTCCGTTGCAAATTCTTATGATGCTCGCGGATATTGTGCTATCTTTCCAGCCTAGATTCCCTTCTGTGATCTGTGTACTGGCTCATCGGACATCCTCTTATGTTTTTTCCTTTTTGTTTCCTTTGTTGCCACTTTATGACCGTTTTATTTTTCTCAGATATCCTTTCTGTATATTACGCCTATATAGATTGTTGATAAACAAATAAAGAAGTGAAATAAATTCGAAATGAATATTTGAAATATATATATATAAATGACTTATTAAGGTCACTTCAAGCTGCTCTACATTTGCTGTGAAGGCAATTCCCGTACCGAAAATATTTTAAGTACCAAATTAAAATTAGAGCGGAACAAGTTTCGCAATAAATGCACATTGTTACGTGAATAGAAACTTGCGGAAAACTTCATTCATATCGTTCAAATTTTTAGGAGAGTGGAAGAAATATGGTCGACAAGCTAAATGACGCACCTACAGCAACACGCTGTGGGAGGTCTATTGTTTGTTCTCAACAAGTTCATACTTTTACACCCGACTCAAGACATGCAAAAACGATGGAATACGTGACGGGAAACCTAGTCTACGTACATCTGCAAGTCGAAATTTCATTGTTGGCCTGAAAATATGAAGACTTCTGAGAGGAAATGCGTAATCACTGACAGTCGCTCTTAAACTCTAAAACGTTTGTACGATTGTTTTAAATGCGATGCGACTCAAAAGTCTCGCCGACAACTGACAGCCTAAAAGAAAAACGGAAGTCACAATTTCTAGACATTTGCTTGAGATTTTTTATAATTCTCTTGGCTGATAAAGGACCGTTTTCCTTTTTCTGGTCACCTGTAGCTCGCACACCTGTTATGTTTGAGAGTGTATGAATCGGCGATCAAGGGCTGTCATCGAAAAATCATCTGTGAAGCTGAACTCTCTTGTACAGGGACTAGATTCATTAGCAAACTGTGTCATTGCTATCAAGTTTATGCAAAAAAAAAGCGGCAGGGAAAGGCAATAGACTTTCGAAATGAGTGGAATGAGGTTACAAGCAATATTCTTTTGTTTAAGCACATTTTCTTCTCCCACTAACTTGATGAGACTAGCGAACGAACGCGGAAGCACCGAGGTGCATAGCACAGTGAATTCCTATACGGAGGCTTTCGGAACATCTTGCGTATCATCGAAGATCCATTATCACCTCAGCAACCTTCGGGTCAACTGCGAAAGTAGCTAACATGAGATTGACGACGATTCACTTGCTTCGAAATCTCACTTTTTTAAATCGAGAATTGCTCATAATAAATGAGCAACAAATTCTATAAATTACTATGATAAAAGCCTTGATTATCAACACACACTGTGTTTGAGGGCTAAAAAAGTTGTTTGCATTGATAGGCATTTCCGGGATTCAGTCTCTCTGAGGTGTGAAATACTCACATGTTGTCAATAAAGAATTTCTCTCACAAAAGATTCACCTGAATATTCGATGTAACTCGTCGATGTTTCATAGCGGATTGCAAAAGGTTATAATTCGCTTATTTGCTGCTAATTCATTGTAAAACACAAATGCGATGCGACATCTATGTAGAAAAAGAGTGCCATGTATTTTGATGCAGTAGTGTTAGGTAAGTGGTGGTGAAGTTCATCGAATATTTAATAAAGAAAGCTGAATGCTGACATGCTACGAGTGAGATGTGGACGGACCCATATAGTTGAGAAGGAGGGGGAGGGCCATAGATATAAGGGAGGTAATACACCTTTACTTAAAATGGAAAGGGCAGTAGGGTTTTGTGCTCAACAACTGGCTATCGTATCGAAAAGGCTTGAACCCACATCAGCATATGCTTCACACTAGCGGCACTGACCCCATCTGAATGCATCCATGGTTTGTGGGTGTTCATGGCAGCGAAACTGCAAAGAACACCATTTGATATGTTGGTGCTAAGTAATGGACTAGTTGCCTGCAAAAGATTTGCGACCACTAGCGAGCTGAAGAATTTTATTGCCCCTAAAGGTAAGCTACACAACTGCTCGAAGGTATGTATTGGGGATTCTTCCTGAAAACCCGACCTCGAACTAACGAAACCAACCAAGCCTAATGCGCTAAATGAGCGAAGTGCTATAAAAGTTTTTTTTTTGGGGAGGTGGGGGAAAGCTCTGTTAGATGGTGTGGTTCTAAACCTTTTCTTCTCCTTTCTTCCCTTCTGCATATTTTCTTCTCTTTAAATTTTTTCGGAATCTTCAAGCAATGGTGGTTGCCGACATGATTCCTTCGGCTACGCCTGTGATTTGAGGTGTTGTTCTGTCACTCGCTTATTTCCTCAATATCACGGTTCCCTTACCATTCCTTTCTCTGTGTGCCACAATCAGCAATAACATTCTTGTTTCAGGTCCATCGTTTCTCTCTGACGAATGGTTACGTTTCTTTAGTTATGATGATTCACCTTCCTGCCAAATGCGACACTGAAATTCTTTTTTTACTTCGCCTCTACGCGGTCTTCTTGTTTCTGACAATATGGCGACGTTTTTTTGCACTTTTCCTCTCTCAGTTCTTGGTAAGACTTTACGGTTGAGTACTTTTAGCCAAAATCTGCAAAGCAGTAACTGCAAGACTGCCAGAGATCACTCACATGTTAACGAACGCGACGTTTCAGCTGTAAGATATCGTTTTAAATGTTGGAAGAAAATTTCCTCAAAAGTTCCTAAAATTATTTCCTTTGTTAGATAAAACTGGACTTGGGTCAAGCCGGTTGTGGTCTCGGTCGTATCCGGAATCAAGCAGATTTTAACTAGACCACATGGAGACGGGTTAAACACATTCCGGGTATGGCGAGAGGCTTTAACGCATCTGGGGCTAGAAAACCGCAGTCAATCTTAGCTCACCTCCGTACGGTCACAGGTTCACCCAAGGCAAAATTTTTTTGGTCGGATGAGTTGTTTATTTTCTCAGTACGAATATCCTATGATCTCAAAGACCCTGTTATGCGAGATTACAAGTATTCCCAAGCGCAAGCGTCTAGGCGTTTCGCTATGAAGTCAGTGTGACGCAACGCCTTAGTGATACCATGATGAGGTGCACATGTGGCTTCATCAAAAAGTAGCTTAAAATATGCTCATTTATTATACTCCTGAGGAAATGAAAATAAGGTGGAATAAAAATAGGCAGAAAAAGAGGCGTTCGGTGAGGCAATAAGGTAAATTAGTTAGAGAAAAAATAACGATAGAAGGAAAGATGCCTCTGAAGAAAATGAGTTATGCAGAAAGAGGGGAATTGAAGAGGCCGAAAAATTGCTACTGGCCGTTTGACTGGGGCCAATTTCCTCAAAGTTCCAGGACTTATGGCTGACACTTCCTTCTCTAATTGCTAAAGTGGGAGGGGCTGACGAATATGTGATTTGATTGCTTGCGTGTTAATGCCTTTACGCTTGTTGCCGGCGAATTAACTCTGCTAAGGTTCAATGTGGACGCATCTTAATATATCTAAATGAGTTTATCCATACTTGAAGTTTGTGTCTGTGCGGGCTAGCAGCCTGTGTTATTCAATACTTCAATTCGGCTTAACGATCGAGACGTGCCAGGAAGTTTTGAATTGTCATTCAAGCTCTTATTGAACCTCCTTGTTTTCATAGTCATGCCGTCCTCTCCGGTAGGATTTCCTGGTTTTTCGCAGCCTTTTGCAAATTTATACCACGAAAAAATATTGCATCGCTTATCTGCATGCGTTAATTGCGTGTCACTAAAACGCATTTGTATTTGGTTGTTTGCATGCCATCATTCACTATAGATTAACAAGACGAGCTTCCGCTGAATTTGGTTGGACGGTGATAGCAGCCGCAGGTGACCGCATTGTTGTAATGAGCTGATGCCGACCTCTCGCCGTCGAACATTCCAAAATTTTGAATCTCAGTCAGGGAATCTGAATTTGTTCGGCATGTGTCTGCAAAGTGGGACATTTGAGGGGTAAGTCAAGCGCCAACGAAATTTTTGTGTTGCATGGCAGTTGTCCTGTATAGTTTGGTAGGATGGAGGAGTACGGTAGGTTGCGATTTTGTACAATCTTACAGCATGGCTTCGTGGCCTATATGCATTTCGCGACAATCGTGATGTCACTTCCCTCGTGGGATTTGTCCCCTCCATAGTGGTCGAACAATTTCAAGTTCCCTGAATGAAGTTCAAGAATTTAAAATGCCGAGGCACTAGAGGTCGGTGCTCGCTCCGCATGGGGTAATTGTTGTGCCGGCTGTTTTTGTTGTTCAGCTGAATTTAGCGTGCAGGTCGCAGGCATACTCGTCACGTGATGCGGATTAATGGTAGGATTGGCGACGGATGAAGGCCTTGATATGGTGTGCTGCATACAAAGGAAAGTGGTGATGTAGTTTGCTGAAATAGTGTAATTATTGATGTTCTTTCAAAGCAGATATCAGCTAGAACTGAGCCAAGAGATAGCACGAGAATGAGCAACTTATTTTTGAAATCTTTTCCAGTATTTCTTTACCTTGATTTTAATAATCAGCAGGTAGGTGCAACTCTCTTAGAAGGGTGACGTAACATAGCGTAGTGTTGTACTCGTTTTCCTTTCTTTATGGTACTCCTTTCTCTTGCATTATTCATAATGCTTTTTTGCGGTTACATTCCACAACTCTAGCTTAAGGTCACTTTTGGAAAAAAATATGAATGCCTTGAACTTCTCCAACTTCTTTCGAATAATCAAATGCACCCAGTATATGAGGAAGCCTTCCGTCCCTCGCGCCTCGTTTCACCGAATTTGGTGAAGGAAGAGGAGAGGGGTGTGTAGCCGCGAATTTAGGGACTTTCAAGACATGGAACGCAGCCTATCAGTTACAGGTCACTCAGATAGAACCACCTATGTCAACTGGCCCGTCCAGTTTTCATTTTAATTGAGTAAAGACTGATTTATGAAAGCTGACCAATTATGGGAACAATTTTCGCCTGCAGTACTTACTGCAGCTAGATCGTTGGCCTCTTTGATTAAGTTCTTCTTCGAGAGTGGTTGAAGGACTCAATGTTATCAGTTCCAGTGAACTTTTACAATAAACAATGAATGTACACAGATGAGTAAACTCGGATCTTGGTTGCGCGGCCGGTGGAGATCATAAGCACGACTTACGTTGTCCCCGTCGCGGCGAAGTACAACTGTTTGGTAATAAGCAATGCTTCCTGCTTCCCTCCATTGTCCCCGCCCTCTCTTTTCTTCTAACGACCCTTCCTTCCCCCTCCAAAGTGTTTAAGTTGCAGGCGAGGTAATAAGATGGCGCCTTCAAAAGTTCTGCTTCGTTGGATCGAAAACGCTGAGCATAAAGTGTCGTATGTGCTTCTACTCGTTTGTTCAACATATAATTATGACACTATTGTTGATACTTATCGCGATGGAGCTCGTTGATAATGGCCTTCAAAAAGCGAAACTGTGGCTCAGCCTTGCGTCTTTGCATGATTTTTAAAATTTCTGTTTATGTGTGCATTTTGCTGGTTTCCTTCCCGTCTTACTCCACTTCTGTCAACTATGCAGCTGCTGAAGCTAAAATTGCGCGGTTTCGTCGGCATAACCCACATACAGGTTAGTCCCTCGTATCCCGCGCCCAAATTGATGCGTGTGCTTCAAAAGGTGTTGTATGCTCTGTATAATGCGCAAAAATTTGCATATACAGGGGAATTTTGCGACTGGTTGAACAAAAGTGGGACTGTAAATGAATATTTTGCAGATTTGCGAAAGTGGTCGCTTCAGCCGAAAATGTATTATCTGCATGTTTTTGATTATTTCTAAGCAGTTTATAAGACCGGTCGCTTTCATCAACGCATGGTATTTTGTGGTTGTTCATCAGCGCATAGAGGAGAAGATATCAGCAAAAGCGCATATCGTGCCGACTTCTCTGACATGGCTCTCCATTTATTTCCAGAAGTGATGTTTTGTGGCTAACAAGCTTGAAAAATTCACTAAATGATTCGTTCGCCATTCGAATAGAAGCCTTGTCGGCAAGGTCGCAGCTAAAGTCACGAATTACCCATCACCTTGCCCCACTTGCGCACAGGTTTCCATCGAGTGCTCCTCTCCTTGACTTGGCCACACACCGTGAAGGAGGTCCTACCCAATATGTATGTTGTGGCATGCTTGCATTGTGCATAATATAGGTGAACATATGTTATGTACATATGTGTTTCCAAAATATCCCAAAAATCCCGTCTCTTTGGTTATGGGGAAAACGTTGTCGGCGTTTTATTACTTTCGTCATTCCTATGCACTAAGAAGCCTCCACATATGTCTATGAATTTCTTTGCTTCTGCCCGTTGCGATGAGAGAGGATGCGAATGTCACACACCTGACCCAGGGAGTCTTTTGTTGCAATTTGGTCATTTTTGCAATTTTTCAATCACTGAACTGTTTGCCGTTTTTCACCTCCGATGACTGCAAGTCTTTTCAGCGAACGAAGGGAATGTTTTACTATTTCATTCTGCGAACTATCGTTTGCACGTTCACTAAACGTTGTAAACGTTGTGGCTCGCAAACGTTCCATTGACGGTGTCGTTTCAGACCCAGCAGCAATGGGGAACGTTCTGTCGGCGTCAATCCCAACTCAGATATTGCCCGTCGAGGCTTATGTCTGCGATATATCAGAAATGCAATTTGTGCAAAGGTACTCTTCTTTTAATGAAACATGCTGGTCTAGCATTTCAAGTCTAGGCATCATCATGTGAATGCGATATGCATAGTTAATGTGGTGCGTGGTAATTAATAGGGTTGCGTCAAAAAAGTGGTGTCTAGAATTCCAGTTTTGGTTTCATATATACTCGTTGGGAACCCGCCAGAGTCCCAGTTTTGTCCTGGACTTTAGGCTCTAGTTTTCAAAGCTTCGAGCGCAAAACTTTTAAGTACATCTTCCCTGCTACACAACACCTGTTTACTGTTTGAACTTTTTGGGTCGAAATGGCCTCTGAGTTGAAGCGGATCGTCGAACAGGTACCGGCTTTAGTTCGTCCTTGCGTCGTCATGGGTTGAATCTTTCTCAGTTTGCGACCACGATAATATTGAACCTGTTGAAAGTTGATAGGTGTTCATAAATAGCCGGCAATGCGTTTAGTGCAGTAGTTGCATTGTAGTTCACACGTGAAAATTTTGTGAAGCACGATTGCATTCAAAACTCTCATGTCCTCACGGAGAAGTGCTTAGAGTTGCTTGAGGAGCATATCTTAGACGGATATGTTTATTGCATTCTTTATCGTCCTTTCGTTTCGTAATTTCAATAAATTCTTCAAAGATCTGCTTTGTTTAAGGAACATTGCTGTTCTCCGCTTTAAACTACACCAACTTTCTTCCTCTTCGTCTTCGCATACGTTTTTTAAATGTTTTTCCACTCCATGACTTTAAAATAGAATGCGGTCGGATCGAAATAATTAGGCGGCACGTAAAATGTACAAAGAAGAAATGGCGTCCACTGCGCTTAGATCGCTTCTTCTGTTTCAGTATGGGCAGTACTCGCTTCATGAAGGTGGCGCGCGCAGAGCATGTCGAGGGCGCAGCTCTTGTCAAAGTTTTTTTATTGCACGATCAGTCTTTTTCGATCGAACCCTATCGAGATCAGGTTTCGTTTTAAATGCACACATATCGGCAGATTTGCTATGGTATCAACATGCATGTCTGTCCGTGTATTTGTCTGTTTGCCAGTCTGTCGAGTTTTTATATTTGGTGCGCACCAAACTTATTGGGTGCAATCTATGCCTTTAAAGGCGCTTCGCAAGTTCCCCACTGTTTCTTCATTTAGTTGCGGATAACAATTCTGTGGATCAAGCTTTCGCCCATTCAGATACCCATTTGGAGTTTTTTGATTTACTTATATAAATTACATCTAGAATCTCTCCCGCTTGGCGTTTATTTGGCTGCAATTCCTACGAGAACTGCTGCGTAATTTTGGGCTGCGTATGGTCAATATTTCATTTGCAGTTTTTGAAACGCGAGATCGTATGCTAGTTTTTATGGATCCTACAATATCTGAAAGAATCTTTACCGAATGATACGGTGAGCGTCTTCTCAGTGAGCCTTTCGGAGAATAAATTGGATTTCTGTTTCAAATGTTCCTAAAAAACTGCTAGAGAAGTTGAAAAAACGCCGTCTCAGCAATGCTAGAATTTGCGTTGTGAATGAGACGGAAACGAATTTTATAAAAACACGAAATTATTGTTTCTTTGGCAGTGTTGGTCTCTACCCACACCCTTTCTATCGCCTATTCGGGAGTTCTTCAAAGATGCAAGCTAGAAGGCCGAATGATGAGGTTCATGTATTGCGATATCAGAGGGGTTCGATCATCGCCAAGTTCAGGGACAGGCGCTAAAAATTTTGGAAACGAGGAAATAATGGTTCTGAGAAATCGACTGTAAGCTGTTCCTCTGAGGCCCTGGGAAACCGGCCGTGAACGCTTCTCCTTCTCGCTGGCCTCTTGTAGCACTTCCTTCTCCTTTTCGCGCTGTATGCCATGAACACCAAAAATTTGATGTTTTTCAGAAGGTGTCTGTGAGGTCTTTACGCGGCATAATTGAAACCTTGAGGTGTTGAATCTGAGAAAGGATTTTTGCATTTCACAATTGCAGGTAATTCGGATCCGTGACCTTCTATCAACAGCATACAATTGTTGTTCCTTCAAGCGAGTATATGTAAGCTTTGCCTTCATTTTGGTGTCATCGGATCAGCACAGCTGCTGACGTCTACTGAAGCAGCTGCTGTCGGATTGTGAGGAGGTTGCTAAGTGATGAAGTTTTATTAAAAGTTTTTATTGGGGAATATCGCTAAATAAAAACGCTGCTGCATTTTCAATTCATTCCAGCGAGGGTAAACGATTTATCATATTATTTTTCATTTCTCTTTGTTTACATTCTTTTCTGTTATCGTATTTTTCGCTATATTCGATGCACAATCTCTGTATTGAAGTGAAATTAATTTCAGTTGACGCCACGTTGTGCCATATTGTCACGTCCTTTCCAGAAACAAACTCTTTACGATCGTCTCAGCACACGACCCTTCCTCATTGAGATTGAAAAGAAATGGATCGCCTTTCAGTTGTTTAAGGTGCACATTTCTATTCCTTACTTGCATAGAATATGTGAAGTTGAGGAGGAGGGTGCTAGCGTTGTAGACGTGAAGCAACGTCTCTTTGCTCATTTGGTATTCTCAGAAATCACATCATTCGTTTGTTGAAACGAGTAGTAGAATTTTCTAGAAGAGTTAGCTTGTAGAATCTTTCGAGATTTCCAGTCTTTCATGAAATTAAATGTACCGCCCTCTTATTTAATACCCCGTTGGAGTTTCACTCAAAAATCTGCTTCGAAAAAGTGGGAAGAGGGGGCTAAGATTTAAAATTTTTGAGAGCGTATTTTCAAAATTTCGAACACATTCGGGTTGAACCTTTTTGAGCTCTCCTTCCACTCGGGTATTTCCCGTCCTTTTCCATTGTCATTGTTTTTTTAATCATCTCATATTCACTTTCGCATTTGCAGATTATTTCCTTAATTTGAGTATTTTTCTAAATCATTAGTTCCAAGTAAATGCGTTTTATTTATTTCAAGGCCTTAGCTCAGTGCGAAGCGGTCGAGGTTTGCCATGGTGATCTGAAGACGCAAAATGTGCTCGTTTCGAGTTCAAACTGGGTGCAGATCACCGATTTCGCATCTTTCAAGCCTGCAACAATACCCTCAGTGAGTTTTGATTTCATCTACTGCATTAAATAGTTTGTGGTGACGTAGGTACAGGAAGAAACTGACGTGGAAGTGAAAAGGAAACAATTACATGCTCGCCTATGTCAACGTTGTACTTTTTAGGCGTTTCTTGTTAATGCGGATTTGACCATTCCATCTCAGTTCCAGCTGTGATGACCATAGACGCAACCATATGCGAAATCCATCTCTCCGTCTCCCCTTCTATCTTTTCTGCCCGCTGCCGCTCCCATTTGGGGAATCGGTTGCACATTTCCCGATTTTTTGAAAGTGACAAGCAGTTATGAAGTAAGAGAATATCAAAATGAACTGAAACTTTTGCGAACAAATTTTGATTTTTTAATTTTTGGGTTTTTTGGGCACTACGTGAGAAACTTGAAGCGAAAATATCTGAATGTGAATAGTGATGACTTTTTCTTTGCGAGGTATTGGATTGCTGGAGTAATAATTTGAGAGTAACTGGAATAGAACGGTGGATATCAGTGAGCGTATTAAGAATAACATAAAGGGTGTCTAGCGACTTGTCGGTTTCAAAGTTTGAAATCTCACATCGCAAAGTCTCACTAAGTGGTTTCTGTGGAAAGTGAAATAAAAATTATTAGCGCGCATGTTTTTGCTAATATTATTGCCGCTCCATTTCACACTGCTTGCTGAGAAAATGTTATTCTACAGCATTTCACAGCAATGTCGCCGGTCGGCTGGATAGCTATTTCGATATCATAGAAAATCCTGCTGCTCTATCTAGAATGTAACATTTACCAACACGATGAACGCAGAATAAATATGACCACACGGGTGGCAAAGAAGACGTGTTATGCTGCTTAATGGGTACATTGTTGAGTAGAGCGTACTGCTGAACCATTTATTGCTGTTTGAATTTTAATATAACTCAAGATGTTGACGCTTCGCAGTCATTGTCGCTTATTTTCGTTCGCGGTGTTTTTCTGTCAGCAAGATTTGTTTAAGTGATCATTTATTGGCCCATAAAACATTGTCTATTCGATGCAGTAAGTCATGTGCACCCGCTTGTACTCACTCAGATTGAATCATCAACAGAACAGAATGTAGCATTCGCAGATGAATAAATTATACTTCATCAATGTTCGTAGTGGAAGTGATGCCTCAATGCTAGATGACGTCATATTAAACAGATCGTGGCGTAATCGTACTCATATTTCATCTTTAGTTGGAAAGAATTTTCGTGGCTTTTTTTGCTCTTTTTTTTTCTTCAAAGCATCAAAAGTCTTCTCGCCATCCTTCCTCTATTATAGCGCATCATGATTGGCGACTTCTGCATCATTCATCAGAGTTCTTTAAATTACAGTTTTGGGTCCGTACGCATCTGCAAACAGATTTTACGGGACGTGAATTAAAGGAAATCAATACCCGGAATTGCGCCGGGACTGGTTTCCTTACTGTGATGCAACGTCCATTTCGTTAGGAAAGTGAATTGCAGGACGATCCTTCGTATTTTACGTTCTTCTTCGATACGAGTCGTCGAATGAGCTGTTATCTGGCACCGGAACGATTGCAGCCGAGTCAAGAACTGAACCTGTATGCAAAGTTGCCTGGAGAGTTTTTGGATGTATCGAAAGATTTGACACACGCAATGGATGTCTTCTCTTTGGGCTGTGTTCTGGTGGAGCTGTTTACCGATGGTCAGTGTCCATTCACGCACGAGCAGCTCATCAAGTTCAAGTTTGTTCATTTTTGCGTGTACTTCTATCTATTCTACGCTTGAATATCAATCAAGAGGCACGAATTTCTTGTGCATATCCAAGGGGGGACATTTCGGACTGGGATTGACGTGAGGTGATTTTTGAACTTTCTTTAAGAAGCAACTGAGCTTGCATATACAGACGTCTGCTAAATAGAGGAGGGATGAAGAAGGAGGGCGCACTGTTTGAGGAGGGATGAAGAAGAGGGCGCACTGTTTGAGGAGGGATGAAGAACTTCTTCCTCAGTGAGGCGTTCCCTCAAATGTGCAGGAGGATATAAATTCAGCTTCAAGCGGGAAAAATTCTTATTGATTGCTAGCAGTCTTTGTATGCTTCATGAAGACGTAGAGATCTTCTCAAGCGTTCCTGCAGTCCAAAGAGAGGGTTCCTTAAGTGTATATGTTGGATCCCACGAACTGTTTGTGGATGATATTGTCCTACTGTATTTATCTGTTTAGCGGCCTCATCTGGGATGCGTAAACGTTCTGTTAAGAAAGTTGTGAGTTTTATAACTCCTACTTAAAAGCAGTTTGTTTTAGTTTGAGCTACAAAGCCGGACAAGAAAGAAGTATGAGGAGGTTGAAGTTGTCTCCAAATGTCTGTCAGAAGTTTTCACGTGGGATTTTTAAACTTCTTCTGCATGTTCGCAAAGTTCACAAAATTAGAAATTCTGAAACGATGAGACGGAAACAGTTGACAAAGTCATTAATTTCAAGGCACGCGAGTGACGCAGATGCACAGCTTATAATACAGAGCATTCAAGAGCAACTGCCAAAAGAAATGCGTCGCATGATCGGGCTGATGCTGAGCCGGAATCCGGCAAAAAGACCTCGGGCTTCTCAGCTGGTTCGTCATCGCTTTGTTGCCCGTCATTTTTTGTTACATATTTGTTATAAAGCAAGATGGAAATATTTCGGGGGTAATCAAAGGTTGGCAATTAAATTCGTCAATCAATGGAAACAGAGGTAAGCTAATTCCTAGCGTATCGAGGGTATTCGTGACCTGTTGCACGAAAAAGAGAGGAATGGAGAGCACTATTAACGGAATCAGAACGCAGCAAAGAAGAAACATTTTCTGTGTTCATCGGCCGTGAAGAAGCAATGAAGGGTTTTATGGAATTGCTGCCGGTCTACTATCCACCCAATTCGCAGTGTTGATGAGGGGAGGAAGAATATGTGTTTTTATACGGTGAAAACATTTCTGAGCATTAAAGGAAAACAGTACATTGCGAACAGTTAGAATGTGGTCCTCCTAAATGTGCGCTTAGTTTACTGCTTTCGCTTAGGTGAGTGTAACGCGGCCACAGTATTATTTTGTATTCTTTTTTTGAGCTGGCAAAAGGCAACCGTGTTGAGCTCTAAAGTCTGTATGTACTGCACACTCTTCTTCCTTATTGCTGGAAGCTAACTACTCTGTAAACTAAATTTTGGAGATTTCTTGCAAGAATGCTTCATAGCAGTGACGCCATGTTCCGGATCTACATGCTTGTTTCCATCTTCAACGATCTCTTCTCTAGGTCAGAAAGTGGTGAAACACTTCACTGACTGCAAATTATACTGCAGCAGCTCCCCTTCCTCTGTTTCCACCCTCCTCCCCCTCCCCTCCCCTCCCCCTTTTCCTCACCGCATTTATTCTTGGTTGTTTGAATGCAGTTACCAGTTTTCCCGAAAATTATTCGGCTGCAACTACTTTCCACTTTTACTCCTCTTATTAGTCTCGCCTTTCACAGACGTTTTGTTTGATGTGAATAAATGGGACGAGTATTATTAAGTCTTCTTGGAGGATTGACAGTAATGTATTTTTCAGCTGCAGAAGTATGCGCCATCGTTGTTTCCGCCCATTTTTGAACACTTCCTCTACAATTATATGAACGCTTTCCGTCCGAAGTGCTTACAGCGAAGTGTCTCTGTTGAGGAGCCTTCACAGAGTCTCGTCTCAATGATTCGGATGATGTTGTTGCCAAGTAGGCGGTCCTAGATTCATCATTTGGTTTATGTGAAGTTGAGAAAGAATTTGTGCGACTTGGAGTGTTTGTTCATTGCTTCAAAATGGGATCTTTAGAAGAGCAAATTGCATTATAGCGTATTGGATTTATGAGTCATTTCGCGTCGTTGATTCGTTTTTCTTTAACATTCCCAGGTGTTCGTCGTTTCTGAAATTCTTTCATTGCTACGAATTCAGCGGTTTACGGCTTTTTTTGACGTGACGTGATTGATTCTCGTAGAAGAAGCGCTTAGCAATTCCTCCCCTCAGTGAGTGAACGGAGCTAGTCGCTAAGAAGTTCCGAGTTTCCTATTCTCGTGACTGTATGTAAAGTGTGACACTCTGTATGTAAAGTGTGACACTGTCTTTTTACCACTTGAAACGTACCTGCTGTATTGTCCTTGCTTGTTTGAAACCATTAATGGCAGGTCACTTTGAAGTAATATAAGCAACGCTCGTAGTCATTCGAGGAGCCTTAAGACATCTTTAAATATGGTGTTATGTTGTTTGGGGTGGAGACGTATATAAGCTGTGTGCGCACGTCGCCATAACTGTTGGTGCTAATATACCGTGTTCATTGTGCTTGATCGGTCTAGAACTTCATCCCTCCTCAGACTTCAACTGCCAGAGATAGTCGAACTTTGTTTCATTACCAGATTTGATGTTACGTCATCTGCAGTCGGCTTATCTAGCATGAGGTCATAAAAGGTGATTGCTGGTAGAATAAGCGTGACGATTTGTTAGACATGAATGCTTAAAAGTGGTCGCTAAGATTATGATTCAAGATGTAATGAAATCGTCTTGTAAAGTTTTTAGTTGAACTGCCGGTCTTTTCCTATTCGATGCGGAGTTCCATCCATTCAAAAAGTGGAAAGCGATCATCATTCCATATTTTAAGGTTGGCCAGTGATCTGGATGTGATAATCGGAAAGCTTGTTGAGAGGCCACAGAATGATGCTCACAAAGAGATCGACCCAGACCGGCTGCAGTATTGCTTATCTCTCTGCTCACCTCAAATATTAGGCGCTGAAATCGCTCACCTCCAAGCTGGTATCTGTTAACTTTTGAGTTTCTGTTTTGCTTTCGAATTTTGCGGCTCTGAATGCTTTTTTGGCATCTGAGGCTTGACTTTATATCTGAGACTAGGCCGGAACAAGGTCGCAAGAAATACCATGAACCGAAACTTCATCAATGCTGGACAGAGAGTTGAAATGCAGATTTGCAGGACATGGGACATTGGTGGCACTCCACATCACATGATTGGCATTTTAACTAAATTCAGTTTGTCCATTGCATTTGCATATTACTGTCGTATTCTATACTTCAGGGTTGTTTTTTCACTTAAAGGCCAGAAATTTTCCCACACACATATTCCCATAATTGACATGCGTGCAAATCGAAATCGAATGCACTTAATGTTAGCCTTTCAAACGTAACTGAGATTACTTCAGAGAATTACTTCAAATTCCTGCTATTTTCCTCACTATTTTTCACGCTCTTCGGAAGTACAAGCTTCCTAAGGCAGTCAGTGCTACGAGGCCTTAGAAGCTTCTTGGTATATAGAAAAGTTTAATCTCTGCATGGCATAAAACTTCCAGTTTGGCTTCACCACTCATGACTTATACAAACACCTTTCCTTCTTCCACAAGAAACGTGGTCCTTCCTGCAAACCAAGCAGACGGAAATCCAGCAGGAACACGAGAACAGTTTCACGGGCAAGGTCATCATCGTCCGCAGCCGCTGTAGTTGCAAAATCTATTGCATCATCTAGAAAACAAGCGACCCCATTCTGTTGTCACGCTTATTCATCTGCATTTCGTTTCTTTTTTCTGTATCTTTCTTTTCTTTTTCGTTTACACGTGTGCATCGCCTGTATGCATTTGTTGTATATATTTGCAGCTTTTCTTTCTTTTATTCATTTACATACTATTTAGTGCAGAGTTGCAGAGTTTTGTTTGTTTGATGGTTTACTCAGCCATTCAAAAACATCCGTTATACAGACGTTCAGTTACTTTAATTCTTTGTCACTAGGCAGATAATTGGTGAGGGCTTGTGTGTGTATGAATGCCTTCTTTTTAATGATCTGTCCCTTAGAGGGG
Organism: Ascaris suum; assembly: GCA_013433145.1. Lineage (NCBI taxonomy): Eukaryota > Metazoa > Nematoda > Chromadorea > Rhabditida > Ascarididae > Ascaris > Ascaris suum. The sequence continues at coordinate 5,192,026 of CM024187.1, forward strand.
CATGTGATCTGTTCAATGATCTCGGAAGATTGATTATACGCCTAGTGGTTTTAATGTTGAGGTAACCTGTGTTGGAGTGCTCGTGCATGCGGGAGGTGGACAAGAGGTGAGATTTGCAAGGGCCCATATTGTTCATCTACTGTAGTCGTTGGAACACTATGAAGGGAGCATTTGAAATTTGCTGACGACTAATGACATCGAGAGTTTCGGTGCAGCTGAGTTAACTATATTCTAGTTAAGGCCGTTATTCAGAGAAAAAGTGCACCTGAGTAATGAGCCTTGCAGTATTTTGTTTAATCGATAGCGTTGTTGCAGGAGGCAATGAAAATACTCCTTCGTATATCAACGATAGCAGATTCGTCGGTTAATGCAGATCGGATTCTCCCCTATATGGTAATGCTTCTTTCTCTTCACTTTGGGTATACGGAAATCACATATATCGGAGGTGAAGCTAACACTATAATAATCACTCTACTTTCTCTGCATAACTATTTGCACTGATTGTGCAGTCTTTCGGTAAAATGTGTGTAGTTTTAAAGTTTAAACCTACTAAACCGAAATATTCTGTAATCTTTTTATGAGATTGCTATTTTGAGCTTCTTATTCTTCTTAAATTTGTGCTAGTTTGTTGAGAAAGCGAGTTCCAAAGGGAATAAATAGAGGAAATTGCCTCTGTTTGCCTATGCAAGAGTGATAGTTTAGAAGCGCAACACGGCGAGTTTTGTTCATCGGCAGGGTGAGTTTTTCGTCGTATTTATAGAAAGAGGTTGCAGACGTTATCATAGACGAACTTTCGATAACTGAAGAACTTCTGTAAGGAATTTTTATCATACGTGATGAGAGGAATGTTGATGCAACGGAACCGATTTCGTCGGTTTAAAATTTCAGATGCATATGCTTTCGGATAGCCGCGTTCAGGTGAGGAGTGAAGCAGTCCACTCGATCACGACGATGCTTTCCTCGTTGGACAATATTCCGAGCAACGAGACGCGACTCTTCATCGATTATTTATTTCCTCGCTTGGTTCGTCTTCATTTCATGTTTTTTTTTTTTGAGATTTTTGTAAGAACCATGGGGAAACAGAGAGCGGTATGGTCTTTCATTTGTTGTTGTATGATTGCGCATAACGTTTGGTGCAGCATCTCCGAGGAAACCTGTAGAAGTGGAACTTGCTGAAAGAAATCTCGCCACTGGAAAATGGAAAATTTCACTCAAGGATCATGGAACAACGTTTGCTTCGAGTGAGGCTTTAATTGCGTCATTGTTTGCCGAAGACTCGTTGCAACAAGGCTGCAGTGAATGTGATAATACTTTTATGCCTCGAGGCGTTGACTTGTTGATTTCAGAAAACCGTTTCATTGGACCAGTCAGTGTTGGTTCGCATGTCGCTCGCTGTCAACCTCGGCATTTTAGCAGAAACATCGGTTAAGTGAGTTTACTTGTAATTCTTTCATTTGAACCGCTGCGTGAGGAAATGCAGTAGCATTTACTGGATTTGTGAGGTATGATGAACTCGACTTATATGCTCATCACATTTTTCAGCAATTTCGATCCGGAACTTCGTATTTGACTTCAGTTGAAGCATTGCTAAGTTGAGTTAACGTGAGGGAGGATTTATTTTTTTGAATAGGTGAGTGATGTTTTATGTAATTATATCACTGCATCAGTGAGAGGAGGAGTGTGGTTTTAATCACTATACATTAAATCATTTATTCATATTTAAACATCGCCTTTTCGTTTACGATGAAATTTTCTTGTTTAGCAACGCTTGATTCAAGCTTTGCGGGCTTTGAATTAAAGGAGAGGAATAGAACACTGCGATGCTTAAAAAAAACTCGGTTCAGATCTCTTAGTAAACCTAAGTCGGTCTTGCTGTTAAGCAAGAGACTTGCTGCCTTCTCTTGCATGATTCTTGCTTTAAAGCATCCACGATAGCAGTCCTTATATAAGCGTTAGTATTCACTGAGGTCCAAAAGTTATTACAGAAATCACTGACATGCTAAAGCATACACACTGATAATGGCACAGCTTAGTGCTCGGAGAAGAATTGAAGCTCGTCCCGTGCCATCGTTAGAGCTGTTTTATTTATCACGCATGAAAGTGGAGTGTTAACAAGCGTCCTACTCTATTCACTGGTGCATTCCTGTCAGGTGTTTTTTTATTTGCAGGTTTTTGCGCCAAGGTGCAAGGAATCTGACTGAGGATTTGCTTGGTGGGTCGGTGGTCGGCGAAGGAGAGGACAATCGTGAGCGAGAAGAAAGGCTAGCCAAACAGGAGATGAGGGCTCTACATGAGGCCGTCAATGAAATTTTCGTCAATTTATGTGGATCAGATAATAATGTCAAGGTAATATTTTCTTTGCATCCGTCGCGAAATTGCGTTATGATGATGCAGTTGTAATTGTGCTGGAAGTCTTGAAGTGAGTTTCGTGCAGATAAGTGCTGCTTAAGTCAATATGAAAACATTTCACATCCTTTAGCACTTTTTGATGCATCTCACTACTGTTATTACTGAGGAATTAGTTGACATCAGGTCGCAGTTTATGACTTTTACGAATTCGGAGAGCGCCACTGTACTTTTCCGTTTTGTGTAGTAGCCTTCACATATGTGGGTGTGCAAATGCATTTCGCATTAAAACAATTGCCAAGTACCTAGGTAGTGCTTTGAAACTTTACTCTATAAGTTAGGCTGGTTAGCAGTTCTTAGCTGCTAATTATTTCATTGTTATGATTTGCGTATTCTGTAATCAGTCTCATGCTCTTGTTTGCCATCGGGTAAATAAAATGAAATCGATTACAGCACAGTCTTATGTCTCGAGAAACACTTGGCAAGTTGTGTCACTTCTTCAGTCGACAAGAATGTAAGTTTAGTTTTGTCGTCCCTAACATTTAGTGAATTACGCTGTAATTTTTTATCCCTCTTCAGAAATGGTCATACATGTTTGCGTTTGATGAGCATAGGAATAATTTGACTGAAGAATAGGTTTAGGCAAAGAAGGTGGATACTGCAGCGAAGATAAAACGAAAACACTTCCACGTTGGCTCTGACCGATTAGGTTTGAGGGTAGGGTAGGAATGTGGTGGTGATATTGGAAACGTTGATTGAATGGTTTAAAAAGTATTTTGCATCGCACTTTTTTTGTGCCCATTCACCAAACAATTCATCTCTTTATAAAGAAATTGACGAAAGGAACAGGGACGATTAGTATTGAACATATCACCCTTGGGTTGCCCACTGAAATATCATAATTTGTTGTAAGTTCTTTGGAATGCCGATTTGTGGAAAATTAGATGAATTGATAGATGGATGCATTGTGGAAAATTATTAGGGATGGATTGATGCGATTTTTCAGCAAGCGACGTTCTCCTTTCACATATGATAACATTTTTGAACGACAAAGTTGACTGGCGTTTGCGCTGCACCTTCTATGAGTATTGCTCCTTAACGGCCTCGGTTATTGGTCGACAGATCACGTTCATCCTGAAGTCTCTTCTTCAGCAGGTTTGTTTCTTCTCTCCTTTGTGCATGCACTTGCTTTGTTGCCGCCTCTAGATATATCTTTCAAATGCTCTCATTTTATTGTCGTATATGCTTCTATTTGAAGCTAAATGTCTTTGGCTAGTAAGCACTCTGAACTATGCAATGAATATATTCGCGGTGATCGCATCGTTTTGTTGTTGTTTTCGTTTTCATAGAACAAAAAGATTTAAAGAATATTCTGTCTTCTGGATCAAAAATTTTTTTCATCCTCAATTGAAGTCTTTAAGACAGTTGGCAAGTGGAGCAGTGAAATGATGACCGCATAGATCCCCTTGTTGACCATTTCCCCTGTGGACTCAGAGCCATTTCATTTTTGCTATCTAAGTTAAGTATCCTTATTGAAGGAGTAACAGTCACGCAAGATGAACGATCTCAGCTTATATGATTGGTATGTCTACTAGTATGTCCTTATTACAAACTATGATTTGCGATAAAGCAATGATCTTGCACCCGATAGTTGACACTTCACCACTTTTCCTCGAGGTCACAGAAATCACCCTCGTTTTTTTTTAAGTTCAGAGGATCCAAATCGTGGTGTTGAGGAGAAAAGGGAGGGGGTGGGGTAGAGAGAGGGGGAGAGGAGAGGAGGTTGGTGTGTTTATTTATTTCAAAATTACCTATATTATTGAATTTGTTTAGAACTGTGAACTAGATGCAGACTGGCTCAGAATTAGCCATTGTTAATGGCTACTTTTCCAGTGCATGTACCTGCTTATGTTTCCAGTAGGAGAAATCACCTATTATAATTGTGTTTGATGCCTATGATATGTGTAAGCGCGTTAGCTAACACGGTTTAGTGCCATGCTCCTAATCCTACAAACATACTGTAGTCATAGGCGTTTTCTTGCCTATCGAAGTCCGCAACTTCTGCTCCGCTGTTTTTGCTGTTTAATCAGTGCGAACCAGACAGGTAGTTTATGTTTTGAGTAGGGTTATCGCGCTCAACTACACCTCTTCTGCGAGCAGTGATCCTTAGCACTGTCTAAAAAGTGCAACCATCCTTGTCATTAATGTACCTCTTTTATAGAGAGGTTTATTTTCAGGGTCTTCACGATTACGAGGAGTTTGTGCAACTGCGTGCACTGTGGTGTATATGCAACTTGTGTGGTGATCAGCTGCTTGATAAGTCGGCAATTTATGAATTGCTTCCGGATACAGTTCCCTTCTTGGCACATCCGGTATGAAGCCAAACATTTTGATATTTTGCAGTGTGAGTGAAGTGTGCCTACAAAGTATTCACTGAGAGTGGATCGTACATTCTCGTTTTGGTCGATGTGTATATTATTGTTCAGTGCAACTCATAGTTATGAACGAAGGCAATTAGCGTTCATAATTTGCTGCGCCTGGGAAAAAGAATGTTAATGCATAAGTGTTGGTTGAATGAATTTCTCAGCTAATGAGTTGTGTTGTTGAAATGAAGAGCAAATTAGACGATGCGTCGGATCTTTATCTCGAGTTTTCTTTTGTTTCTGATAACGATCAAGAATTTCGTTTTCGATGCGATAACACACGATAGTTAAATGGTTCACTCTTCGCTGCTTAATGTCGAAAATACTTACAATAGATATGCTGATCACGAATAAAGAGCCTAGGAAGGGCGTTGTGTGTGATTAGTGTGTGTGTATGTAGTGTGAGTGAGGTGGCACAGATGAGTGGCTGGAGCAGTGAGTATTGAATAGGTGGTGGATGGTGGCCGTTATAGGTGCAAGTGTGCAAACTCATGCATTAGTGGCTCCATTTCTTACAGAGAAATTAATCAGCTCAACAATACGACGTAACTGTTGATCTTTGTTTCATAAATTTCATTTTATAGTTAAAAAAGCGAGCTTCTGGATTGATGTAATAAAGTTTTGCGAGCAGGTGACGTTCCGCATTTTTCGCAGCTATGGAGAGTTTTTCTGCTAAAAACATTTCGAGTGCAGGGGATGAGTTTGCCGCAAGTAAATTGGCTTGCTTCAGTCTCAGTTTTTCTGGGGAGATGGGAGAGTACTAGCAGGGGTTTGGATTGGCGTAGCACAGGAAGTCTAGTTATGGTCATGATGAATCCTCGTGTTTGGGACGCTGTATGAATTTTCATGTAGTTGCAAAAGATATCGAGAATATGTTCCAAGACTTGGTGCTTAAGAATATGTAGTCGACCAGAAGAATTAACTGCGAAGAGATTGAAAGGTTTAGTCGCCTCAAGAGGTCTCAGTAGGTAGTTTGTGCAACTCGGTTTCATTTCCCTAATTTTCTGATTTGTTAACTCTCCACCAAATGTTTGCTGTTAATTCTTTACGGCAGTAGTTCATTAACGATTAGCAGTCCTAAGTTCTCTTTCATGAATAAATACACGGATTTTTTTTGTAGTTTGGTCGTAGTTTGAATCACGGGAGTGATGTATGTCATTGTCATATGCTTAAATTCCTATGCTTAAAGATAGTTTAGAGAAGTCATCAGTGCAGACGTTTACATTTTATAAGATTTCAGTTTGTTTGAGTTTATGTCTCCGACCACCAATTCCACGTCCAATTTGGTCGTATGTCGTAGACAGTTCACCACTGGTTCCGCTTCTAGAACATCTTGTCGACAAACGAATGCTTATAGCACTCGACGGTGGACCCGACTCGATTTACGCAACCAGCAGGAAGTAAACGTTTATTTATTTCTCATTATTAAAGTTTAATGATTGCTCACTTCCCAACAAGTAGAGACCATCGGTATTGTAAGGAAGGGCAGTTGTAGCGAAGCCTATGTGAAACGCGGATATGAGTTCGCTTCCATCAGTTTCTCCCCAATAAATAGCGCTTCCTTCTGAACTGCAAAAGCATTTTTATACGTATTCAGCATTAGAGGATGTTAGTTATTTGCAGTTGAACGTGGCAAAGTCTCATTTTTATCAGTTTCTTCTTAAAATGCATTTTTTTAAGTCATACATTTCACTAGGCTTCCTTCCCGATCAAATTTTGACTGTCAGCTGTGGTTATTGGATTTTGCGGACACCAACTATTACCCTGCAAGCGTAAGTTGTAAAGGCTGCGATTGGCGCACATCCACCTTTCCCCCCTCCCCCCCCCTCCCCCCCCCCTCCTCCTTCACCCCTGTATGGTTTTCTCGCGTCGCCTCTCTTCGCTGTTTTGGGATCATTGTCGACGCCTCATTTGTTATTGAGTTTGTGGATCAAAGACACGGTAGTTGTGAAATCTGGCATCACTGTAAGTTGTGATGGGAATCATGAAAAGGTCGGTGAGGTTTCAAAGGTGATGTGCGCTGCGGAGGAATAACTCGGAAAATGTCGTTCCTGTTCTACAGTTCCAGAATATTAAGAAGTTATGGTTGAATTGACGGTAACTTAAGAACTGCATAATGTTCACCAGTCTAGCGAAAAGAGCATGTAGAGAGTGCAGATTTCGGCTTGGGTCACCCCTAACTTTGGGTCTTGCCTGAAAGTTATTGGTCGCCAGACTCGAGGGCCGTTGCAAGAATTGTGGAGGCGTCACACTCATCTTATCTAACAGTCATCACGTAATTACAGAGGAACGTGTTATGCCTCTTTTTCTGCCCGTTTTTTGCCACCACGTAATTGCACAAAACCCGCTTTCCTGTGAACCCGTTTTCGCTTTTGTAAACCGATGGAACATAACCATAACGGTGAGAATGCAACGGTGGAAAGGGAGGACGGAGATGGGAGCAATTCGTTACCATGACGGTAGCGTCCGACTTCCTGCCGAGCAGTTCTAAACTTCGAGCAAGGATCCTTGAAGCACTTCGAGCTTTAACTCGAAAGCCTTCAAATGTCGGATCCGAAGGCTTCATAGTGAACCATCCCTATAGGGCAAAATTATGTGACGGTTGTAAAAGCACGGGGATCGGAGTGTGTTGAAAGTGAGGTCGCGATATATGATTTGAACAAGCGGTTGCATCCGATGGGACAACTAACGAAGCCTGCAATCACTCATTACACGTCTGCTTTCTAACGGCTGCATGCAGAATTTGAAAACACTAACATTGTTCCATGCAACTATTGACGATTCAGCCGCTTTGCTCTTTCCGCTTTTTCGGCTCTGTTGATGACTTTATCCATCTGTTCCTATCACTTCAGAATAATGGGCATTAGCCAGCATGGCTATGCTGTTCGCCATTCCTTTCCACTCCTTCCACCTTTCCTGCCCTACAAACTAAGAGTAGTGACATCGTCGCCAAACTTTGTTTGGGTGTTTTAAACTTACAGGTTATAAAATGCCTTTTTGGAAAATGTTTGACAGACTTCATCAAAATGGGATGCATGATTTGTGACTTCTGGAAAAGTCACATATACCTGAAACGTCTTCTGTCGACTTCGCCTCCTAACTAAGCATGCATCTTTATACAAAAGTTCTTTATTTTCCGAAAACGCGTCTTAAAATCATGAACGTCGATAACCGAACTAAATCTATTAATGCAGGAAACCCTGCGTTAAAAATCAATAACCTATGTGTGTGTTGCGATTCCGTATTTCGCTTTTGAAGTAATCCCTGAAATTTGAAGAAAAAGTTCACAAAAATAAAAAACAGCCTGTACTCCTGGTGCCGCGTTTTCACACACACTTCGTGATTGGCAACGCGTATAGTTAGTTGGTCGATCATTTTCATCCAATTCATTCTTCAGTATTATCTTTTATTTCCTGTTCTTTTTTTTTTGTTTAATATCTCTGTAGTTTAATTTCCGTAATGAGAACTCAATAGGAATTTGTGAACTTAAAATTCATTTTAATATATGAAGGGTATATGGATATTACATATGTTTATGAGAATCACAGTAAATTGTAATTCAAAAAGGTTGAACTGAAGTAATGCTTACAGTAGTTAGATAGAGGAGTGCAGTATGTCGATTTCATAGTTAGGTAGCATGTCGATAGATCACTAAAATGCCGCTAGTAATCTCGTTCGTTTCAGTCAGCAACCGAAGCCAACCCAACTCGAGCCTTATTTGAGAAGGCTGGAAAATCTCGGTTTAAATGATGAATTCGAAGAGAAGCTAATCCTCTTCCAGAATGTTCTCACCAAGATGGACAGTTTCAGGAAGGGGTATGCGATATAAGAGCTGTTTCGTCATGGTACCATAAGATTAATGTCTTGCAGATATCAGCTTTTATGTGCAATTTTACTAATGGATTTATGCTCTATAAAATACTCTTGAAAAATAAGAAAGTACAGTGGGAAAACGTGGTAGAATAAAAAATGCTGACTTAGAAAGGCTGAGTTTTAATGTATAGCAGATGCGTTCGACGAATCGGCAACGTGAGGTGAATGTTAAATTCGCTTATTTTAGAGTCTGTAAGCTGTAGCTGGGAGACGGCTAGCTGAATCTTTATTTGTACTCCGCACAAATTTGCTCATGTGCTCATCATTGGGTTTCCCATTTCGTGTATTTTTTTTTTTTTTTTTTTTTGCAGTTGATTATGAATGATCTAGCAGGTCGAAATAATTCAGGCTTCAAGAGCATTTGTTGTCACACTGCATAATATCACATTTTTAGTGCTAAATGTTACGTTGATGAGAATGTCACTTCTCAGTCCGCAACTGCTCTTATGATCGTTATTTCAATCAAAGTTGCGTCACATTTTCTCTCTCAGCGTGTATTTTGCATGGTGATTGACAACTGTTTATTTCATGGATCATTAAAACAAACAAGAAGTGAGTGTTGGATTCGTCCTGAGCTGGAGGAGTACCGTGTTAAGTATGGGTTCAAGCTTAATGTGATCCTAATCCCATTTGCGACTGAAGTCTGAATAGGATTCCACGTAGATCTCGAAAACAAATTTTTCTGTCACTAGCTTGTAGCTATCTGACGTTTAAAGCCCCCATCCTCTATGCAATGAAGAAAGTATGCCTTGGTATGTCATGGCACATTGCAGATAGGTGGTAGATCCTCATAATTGCTCAGAGATATCTTTGGTAGGCATGAGCAAGTTTTTAGTACTACCTGCATGTTTTCGACTAGCCGCCTGAAATAAAAAGCAAATACTTCTATGCTATGACCTGGGTGGATGGAGAATAAGCCCGCTGTGCGGTCATCGCTTACGTTCCCATGCTTCAGGGGTTGCGTTTTTGGGTAATGCTTTTGATACATCATTTTCTGAGCAGGTTATTCCCGTTCTGTGTATGCGGGATTTTAAAGAGAATGTGGAGTACTGCTGCAAAGTAGCGTGCTTACTGAGAGTTATTGCATCGCAGTCAAACTTGTTTGAGGGTCGTTGGCCCCAGCAGCTATTCCGGCTCCTAATATTTAAAAAGATGCATTGTAATAAAATCAAATGGTTCCACTTTTTCACGAGTATCCATCTGCTCTGCAGGGGAGAAGATGAGAGGAAGGAGGGGGGGGGGGGAGGGGGAGTGGCGTGGAGGTGGTTAGGGCAGAAATCCCTCATTTTTTCAAATACGTTCTTTTCAAAGGTACTATTTTTGGATTCTAAGAATCTTGAAACAATTCTACCAGCGAGAAAGGTGGTCGAGGAGAAGGATCTAGAAGAGCGAATCTGTATTACTCTGTTACAGTTCTAATTTTGGTGTCTCACCCTCATGAAAACACCGAGGTGCAGATTTCTCGACTTGCTGCAAATTGTCCTACTCCTTTGTTGGGGATTTCAGCTATGCAAAAATTCCATCAGACGTCTTTTATTGCATTCAGCGAGGTGGATTCGGATGTCATCGATAGCAAGTTCTCGAATCAAACAGACCCTGAGGTTCGTATATTTTGCAGAATGGGTGCTAGAAGGACAGATGAGAGAACGGTGTTCTCGATTTGGCAACAATTCCGAACGTCAAACTGCACAAGTTCGACCTTGTCAGTGGTGATCACAAATCTGCCGAGCTGAAGGCTAGTGCAAAATATTTGCTATTTTCTTTTGCTTGTTTAACTCTCAGGCAAGTTCACACTGGTGATATGCCAAACACCGAATACGACCTTATCTCGTCTACGGCCCTCTTCTTCATCCCGAATGATTATTTGAAACGAGGCTGGGCATGTGATGCCTCTCCGTTGAAAGCAGAGAGTATCTATGCATTTATTTTTTGAATAATGGTAGAAAATGGGGGATTTGAAACGCAGAAATAGTGGCTTATGTCGAGGTCAATTAAGTATAGACGGCAATGGATAGTGCTGTGTGAAGATGAGAAGAGAACAATATTTATGCGATGTAACACCAGAATGAAGAAATTATACAGTGCACTTCTGTATGCAGTAGAATGAAATAAATAGAACAGTAGAAGTGGTGCAGTGACCATCATGTGTCATCCATGTTACACAGTCAGCTTCGTGAATGAAAGAGTCAGTTCAAGATGGGGGGGGGGGGGTAATAAAAGCTGTTTTCTGGGAAAGTGGGAAAAGTTGAGGATCCATAAAGTGAGCCACCTTTACCAAATATTGAAGTGCATTATATCATCATCCACAATTTCTCTACATTCCTTTGATGGGCTGAAAGAGAAATTTATAATCGTCGTGATTATTGCGCACCTCTCTTCTCTTTATTGAAATCTGTTCTAAAACGCAGTCACTCCTCTGTTTCCACTTCTGGTTGGTGGGTGGTTTTAATGTCCTGAGAAGATTTGTTATTTCGTAAATGGTCGAAGGTCGACTTCAGAAGTCGCCAAGTGTAGATATGAACCCCGAATGGCGAGCGATGTTCGGTGAAGAACAACGTGCGATGATCAATGTGCAGCCAACGAACTCCTCACTGTCTTCTGTTTTTCTGGACGGACTTTCAGCTGGAGATGTTCATGAGGCAAACACTCGACTATGGTCGCATCGACCATATCGAATTTAGTTGTGGACCACTCGCATACTTTTGCCGTTGGTTACATTCGATAACCAGTTTTGGGAGTTTTTTTTTCGATGCGGTGCATTTTACTTTCTCATCTAGGAGAAGTGACCAAAATGCATTAAGGATACGTTGAAGTCGCTTATGGCTATTCGTCGATATTTGCTGCTCGCACCCATGCTTACTTCGTTTTGGCTGTATTTAGCTTAGTCATTGTTAACATCGCTCGGAGTTCGGTTCGTTGAGTTAGCCGATGAATGTGTCGTATTATCTTTTGAAAAATTTTTGTGTTCCATCCTCCAACTTTTCTTAATAAATATAAGTATGAGGTCACAGAACGCGAACTACGCTTTTAATACTTCTCCAGAAACTTTAGTTTGATGGTCTGTAACGACCGGTTAATGAGGCAAAAGAACAGAGATGGAATTTGCCTGAGGTAATGCTGCTCATTACTGCATTAAATTTGCTACCTTATTGAGGGTTATCGGCTGTTTTGGAAAATCTGAACTCTCTTCCAAAATACTTCATGCAATGACCGCAGGATTTTTTTGCCTAATTTCAAGTGCTGTAGTTTTGAATGGATTTGACTGGTAGATTTTTTCGCTTAATATACACTCTTCCTCTCGCAGTGCGACCGGGAAGCGCTGTAATGGAAGCCAGGAGAAGCATGCCAAATTTTTTGATTAAGGACAAGCTAAACACACTAAAAGTTTTGACGGTAAGACGAGTAACGCTGTTTAAAAATTTTCTGGGGCTTTCTAGATATGTAATTCATCGGATTTCACTATTCTGGCGTTCGCGGGGGGGGGGGGCTGTCGGCAAGTTTTTGCTACCGACGGTGTCACCAATTGAAATAGCAGTGGCTGTTACCCCCGTAATGTGGGGCTACAAACCGAAAGATGAAAGCCGATCTTGACACCGAAAGGCACCATGAGGCTAGCTGCGAGTGCTGCTTGAAAAGCCTCGCTTGGGGTATTCTCACCCGATTAGGGGCGCAGTTATCCATTTATGTGTTGATTGGACGTGTCACAGTGTTCCAGCGGCAACATTGAATGAACGGTGCTTCGATATTGGCAGCCGGTTGTAGAAGAAACGTGCGCCACATTTGCTTGAAGTATCCTTGATGAGAGTTGCAGTGCGTTCATCGGAATGCGACGTCATGTTGTCAAGACTGTTGGCACATAAACGGGAGCGCTATCTGCAGCATCAGCGATTGTCTGGAGCACACGGTACACTTGATTCGACAGCACCCACAGTTCCATTACCAACGTCGAGAGTGGGAACGCGTTTGGTCGCACAGTTCCACGAACACAGTGACGCAGTCAACAGGTTATTCGTTCAGTCATTTATTTCCGTGTTGTCGACTTTTTAAAAACAAAAGAAAGAATTGATCATATCGAAAAACAAACACCAGCAAACAAACAAATAGGGCGAATACCAACGCTTGCTGCGTAGAAAGATAGTGGTCGCATGCGTTGAACGGGGGAATCTCAAGCGCAGCGAAGGGATGCCGCTCATGAGGCTGCTTGGTGTTCTGCGTTGGGGAGCTTGTATAGTTCAATCTAGGCGTGGTATTCCCGCATGTGAACTACCGCGCATTTTCTAAGGTCTCTGAAGGGCGGCCATTCGTTGCAAGCGTTAAAGAGTGTGGCACTCGCTCACTTGCCAGTCACTGAAATAACTAGAGCCTGAGGTGGGTAGATAAAGGAGCACTTGTAAAATACATAGTGTGCCGCTTTGCACAATTGCTTCTCATAGACGTATTTCTTATTGTTATTGTTCGAATTCACTCTGCGTTCGGTGAAAAATATTCCTTTATAGCAATGAGTTTGTCCGTGCTGTAGTGTCTCGTGCCTGGCAGCAAAATTCCCATTCGAGTATAGGGATTTAATTTTGGTGGAAAGTTCGGTAGTTCTGAAATGTGTCCCCTAGCACTGCGTCGAAATTCAAATTCTCCAATCCTTGTATTTGCTTCTTCCGGCGCAATTTTAGCATGGAGCAGAATTCTTCAATTAAATAATTCAGCGAAGCATTGCGGACGGCTTTGTAACGGTCGAATGGATATATATATATATATATATATATATATATATATATATATATATATATATATATATATATATATATATATATATATATATATATATATATATATAATGCCTGCTTTTTTCGAATGACAGTTTAGAGAGGCTGCAACGATGAACTTATTCTATCAGATATGCGCTGGAGTGTGCAGTATGATTTAGGTCAGTTCGCTCAGATTTCAAACGATGATGTTCTTTAACACAGACTTGAGGGTCAAAAGGTTCGGATCGCAAAATAATGCTGTTATTGTAGCCAGATGATGCACTGACCGCTTGCTTCTTCTTTGCTTTTTTTTTTTTTTTCATATTATTCCAGCTAAGATTCAGCTGTTATATGCAAATGATGGCATTTGAGCGGCCGAAAATAATTGGTACAAATGTTTATAGACTGTGTCTGAGCCCAAGTGGGTCACATTTGCAAGTGCGGGTAATGACGGCTCGATGAAAATTTGGTCGGTGAGCCGCATATACAAGATCAGTCGGCGGCAACCCGTGCGGACGCCACGTTCTTGTACAGTGAGTTTTTTCGTAATTTTTAACTAGTTGTGATGCCTTGTTTTCGAAGCGTAACCTAAATTTTTCCAGGGTTTTCAGTTACTGCTGTTGGCGGTTTCTTTTGATTATTCTGAGAACATCTAATGCAACTACTTTTTCATCCTCTCCCTTATTCGGTTATGGATTACGCTGATTGAAAACTAGAGGCTTCATTATGGAAATTATAGACCTTTTCGTGTTTGCTCATGCACTCTTGTTACTGTCGTAGAATTGTTTTGAGTTTTTATTTGTTTACCATTAACGGCTTATTCGTTGCAAGTTTGGTCTCTGAACACATTCCTTGTGGGGGCTGTATCCCTCTATTATTTTCGTTTTACGTGGAGTGAAATCGGGTGCAAGCCAACAATGATGACATACATTTAGAATTTTTCCCCGTCGAGTCCTCCTTACTGATTTGCTGTATTGTCTTATTTGTGGAATTCTGAAGAGTTCCAGAGAAGTTTCCTTAAATTATTTTTCAAATGATTGTTTCGTTGGTAAAGAAATCGATTTTATAGTTATTTGCAGAGAGGAAGATAAATTCGATACAGTTTGTGGGTTCGCTAGGAAAACGTCTGGCGATTGCGAGTGATGACTGTCGCGTTACGGTGTGGATGCTGAGAGAATGACTTTCATAACGACGATCGGATTCGAGAAGGATGAGGACGGCCCACCGGTTGAACTTTATGCCAGCAACAACGTGCTCTATGTACTCACACATCACGGCAGTATATTTTGCCTTGATTGCAGGTCAGCTTCAAATTTCTTTCGTTTCGGTTGTAAATAAGACACAACGTAGAAAAATTCTGTTCGGTTTGATGTGCCTTCAGTAATTTGTATTGGATAAGGGGTGCAAGGTGTAAGGAACTCCAAAAAACTTCCTATGCAAATTTTGAAAGGATTTTTATAGATTCAAACAGAAAACTCCGTTATCATTAACAGCAAGCAATCCATAGATTTACCGCCAAAAAATGTTAGCGCATTGTCCGAGCAGTTTTTTTAATCACTAGTAAAGGTTTTTTTAAAAGTTTTCATTCACTTGACGCGGTTGCACACTTCTCTACTCCTCGTATATTCTTATAGAATCACTAGTGCAGCTGAAACTTGAAAGGCGATGTTGGTCATCGTCGCTGATAAGTTTCTTTCTCAAAGCAGAGGGGAGACATTGGATGAGCGAAAGTTAATACTGCCAACATACAAGAGTTAGAATGAACGGTCGTGTAAGGCACACGGGAAGCAAAATAATGCTTCAGTCATTAATTTTTCAGATGATCGGAAAATTGTCGTTGCCCAATGTATTTCCCTCCCGAAAAGCTCGGAAAATTAAGGTCGTTGCATAGGCCCACCCTTCCTCGTCAGTGTTTCGAATTTGTTCATCTCTGGCCATTTAGTTGAGGTTTTGCAACAGTTGTTTCCCGTGAGTTCTCGATTTGTTTCCCTCGTTAATTATAAAGCTGGTGGAGAAATGTTAGTATATGTTTCTTTACGTAAATATTCCTGTTTTTGTTGCTTTTGTAGAAGTGAGGTTCTAGATGATTCGTTAAAGATTTGCCGCCGTTTTTCGTCGTCTTCGGGACGCAGTGTTTATTTCTTGAGGAACTGCTGGTTTTGTATGTTAATGTATGTTTGAAGTACTATTTCGAGGATGCCGACTAATGGCGGTATTGGAAGGAAACCACCGGTGCTTTGGAGTCATCGCATCAACAACGCTTATGGTCTGATAACGTCGTTTTGTGTCGATCCAGTTGGCCAGAATTGGATGTGCCTTACGTCAACCAACCGCAATGTCATTCTCTGGGATTTGAGGTGCTTGGCTTGAAGTCACGCATTTCACTGTTCGTGCTTTTTTGAGCATCCTCTTCCTAGATGAGCGCCTTTCGCATTTTCTTGTGACATGAGACGTTACAGGTGCAAGAAGTTCTTGGACTTCTTCGCACAAGCAAACTGTTTCTTCGTTTTAGTGGAATTTTTTTCCTTTTTCTCAAATTACTGCTCATTATTTATTTCCGTGGAAGAAGAGGAGATGTATGAGACATGCCAGTTTGGTCAGTTCGAAAATCTCGTATGATGGGAAGGATGCGAGAGGAGCAACCTCGTTTCAACTTGTTGCGGTTTACATTTGCATATTTTCCATTGGCAACAAATTTGAGCAAAGGAACCGTAATTTTATCACGAGAGATCATATTTCAGGTTCGGTATAGAGGTGAGCAACTGGCCTCATCCGAACAAGCTATGTAGGATGCTACGATGCTGGCCCGCCTTTCCACTGGACGGTCATGGAGGGCTATGTAGCGAAGTGTGGACATCGTCATCTTGTAGTGGCGAGTTAAGCCGTTGGAAACTGGAGACCTCACAGAGATCACATGTGTTATGGCCGACTTCTGCACGAAAGCCCTTCAATTATGCTGATGTAAGTTATTCCATCTGTACTTCACTGAAAGCCTAGAAAGGTCTCGTGTATACAGGAAAGCTGTTCCAAAATTGCGGTGTTTTTTTTCTAAAAGCCCATTTCCCGTTTTATTCAAAATTGTCATCAGCTGCAGTTCTGTTATCGTTTATAGAGGCGCTTTTGGAAGAAAAAAGTTGGAATATGCTGAGTGTGCGATTCTTTTTGTTGTGATTGTTGGTCGTAGAACTCAGTGGAAAATCCAGTTACGGTGATGTTTATGGTGTCGAATGTTGTGGCCTAAATGAGCTCATTGGGACCCCGGTTTGACCTTTAGGACAAAAATGTAACAACGGCATTGGCAACGTGCCCACTTACGGTCGCATATTCACCGGTGACAGCGTTGGTGCATTACGATCGTGGAACTTGCTGAATCCGAAGGAATGCTATTATTTATCGGTCCTGAGAAGCGCACACCAGAGGCGATAAGCTGCAGTTCGCTGCGAAGTACAATAAAGAGGTCCACCTTCGACATGGTGGAGGTGTTCTATGAGGAGGCATTTGAGAAGAAACAGCGGTCATCACCTGCACTTTCAAATAGCCCATTGGAAGCACAGGTTTGTTGCTGTAACTCCTCTTTTTTGCCTGCAGGCAAATAAAATGTTTCGATACAACGTATTTAATCGAAGGAGGGAGTGTTTCAATTGTAGGATTGCTTTCGATATCTGCTGCTGTTGGATCTGGCTGCCATCGTTTTTCATTTTTTTTTTGATTTTTTAATCTTTTTTCCACTTTTTCAACTGAAGTCACATTCTCACACTGCCATAGCATTCTCTGCTTTCGCTCAAAATTCCAGAATTGTTCTCCCTGGTTTTTTTCCTCCATGCAGCCAACATGAATCCTTGTTGCGCGCACAGTTTCCAATATTCGTGTTGTCGTTTCCGTTCTCCTTCTTTCAGTTTTGTTTTGGCAATAAGCAGTCAAAGTCGTTCCACTCCCTTGTTGTTTAAACCTTGCTGTCTACTTTTTTGCGCTGTTATACGATCGAATCATTACGAGAAGGAGTATAATGTTTTGTTTGCATTTTTGAAGAAGGTCGACGAAAGTACTGGTCGTTTTGCTCGTTTGTGACCGAGTTGAGATATGTGCAGAATTCCGCCTAAATGCAGCTTTACGTTTTCTTTTTGCAGTTTTATAATCCTTTTTTTGCAGTTTTTGCTCAGATTTATTTCAATTTTTGCACCAGCATAATATTAATTTGTTTTCCGCTTACATTCCACGTACGATGCTGTTAATCCTTTTATTTAAAAAATTTGTCAGTATCGTTTTATGCTTTCCCGCAGTCATCAAGTAAGATTATCGCTTTCATGACATTCCATACTCTAAAAGGCTAACTGTATGCATTAGTAGTCGTGGTTTTATGGCTCTGAGTTATAATCGTGTTTTGGGGTTGGTGACTTCAGCATTGTAACGTCGTGGCATGGGATGAGGAGCAGAAAAGAGAAGCACGAAAAGTTCGTGCTTTTTTTTACTCTATACTAATGGCGTCATATGTGTAATGTCTGTTGCAGTGCCACTCGTTTAAAGCGCCTATATAATTGCAGGTAAGTGTATGTCACCGTAGTTCCATCTCGGACATGCTGTGTTGTGGTGAGTTTTTGATCTCCTCTTCACGCGATGGTGTAATTAAAGTGTGGAAGTAAATATCTAATGATCACGTCTATGACGCCGTCGTCGTTCAGCATCGAAGGCATTCTGTGGAAGACGTGCCTCAAGAAGGCAATTCGTATGGCCTCTTGTCTAGAGCTCGATTCGCTCTTCTCTAGGTCAATTACGAGCGATTTGAAGTCGGTTCTGTGTATCTATTATCGAATTTGAATATCCGAATATAAGCGTGATGCATACGATCGTGAAATTGAAATCTCTGTGTACAGTTCACTTTAGCCGTTTTGCTCATCTAACTGAATGTTCTTTGCTGTGATAACTTTTTGCCCATGTTTATGATTTGTATAAACCAGAAGTTGTAAAACGCTCCAACGATGCGGTCTTATGATATTTGCAATACCTGATATATGCGTGATACAATCAGCTCATCTACTGTGTTATTTCTTTCTTTTTTTTTTAAACTTTGAACTGCATAGAAGATGCGCACCATTGTCTGAAAAGGTGGCATAAGAGTGCGAACAACTGAGGTAAAAGAAATATCCTGTTATTTCGGCCCGTTAGATGAAATAGAGGAGTATCTCAATTTTTCGTACTCGCTAGTTTTTGTAGTCTTCATTCATTCAAGTACACCTCTGTGCCATATTTTATCATATATTTGCATGGGCTAAAAGGAGTCGAATTCCAGTGTTATAACGCGCGAATGTGTGGGCTTGAGCGCTGTTCAAGAGGTTTGAAAAATGCAAGGTATCTTGTTGATCGATTGAAGTTTTTCCTTCAGTTTGCGGGTGATTTTGCGCGTCATCTTCATCGTAGGAGACCCACATTCTCCATTTGAGGAGTGAAAATATAAGGTTGTTCATCAGCGGCTGCCGAAAGCTGCGAGGCTTTCATCTTCGAATCACTTCGTCTTGTGATGAATCGGGACGAAGATAGAATCAGGTCCCGTTGGATTGCACTGCTCTTTCCTCGCCCATCTAATCGATTTACAGGGCTCCACAGGTTGCGATTCCTATTATCGTGATAGGCTGATAAATAGCGATACTGGTTTGCGTCCTGTTTTACTTCTTGCTGCTTTAATGTAGAGTGTCCGCCGATCCATGACTGTCAGAAGTGCGGTCATCTTGTCTTTGCTGCATTTGCGAATGGAAGTATGGTGAAGTTTTGTCGATTCGATCGCATATTTGTAAACAGCGTGTTATGGGGTGTAAGTGGGTTGTATGGCTGGATAGAAGCTGTAGTTGCGAGTTGTCGATGAGTTATCGATTAAGATTGATGTAGCGGGCAGTAGACTGCGTTGTGAGGAGAAATGTGAGGTTGTGAGTAGAGTGTGGGTTTAAGTGTAGGGCAGTAAAAACATTGGTTTATGGGGATAGATTTACGCTGCCTAATAATGAGTGTTGAGAACGGGTGCGAAGCGGTGAACAGTGATTTGAAAGGTGGAGAAGGAAGTGGTTGAAGATGGATTTGTGAAGGTAGGACAGTGAATGTCGTCTTTTTGCAGGTATGAGTTGGGAAACGGTGGGTTGTAGTGATGAGGTAAGTGTTTCGGGTAGTTTAGGCGCTGCCATTTCCGACCTGTCCGTTTGTGTCAGTGATTTCAATCCAAACCCATCCTCATCCGACTTGCAGGAGGTTCGAAGTGGAGAGCGCCATGGCTGCAGTGAGTTGCGTGGCTGAGAAATAATCGCCTGTGGAAATTTGAGGAGCTTAAATGAACTAACAAATCGAAAATTAAATTCATGAAAAGTAAAACAAGTTGATCTCCATTTTGCTAGCTACGAATTTTTGTGGGACGAGGTAGCCTGTGTTTTTTAAAAGGATTTTGTGAAGAAGGTTGGGTGTTTGTGAAAGTTTTTCGCTTATTGTGACGTTGTCTCCTTGTCTTTAAACTTTCCTATGCCTGCTTACTCGGTTTGTTTGTATTGCTCGAGTCTTTTTGTTTGTCTGCTTGTTTGGTTCACTGTGTGCGCAGATTTCCCAGCTACAGCTGTAGCTGCAACTCAATATTGGAGAGTGAAGGAACGGCCTTTGAAAACCATCTCTCACCGGCGGATTCTCTTTTCTCATCCCTTAATGTATGTAATACCTCGCGGACCGGAGTAGTGTGGATAAGACAAAGATAGAACTTTGCGCTCCATTCTACGCGCGCCTAGATCAGAACCTGTCGCAAAAATGCTGGAAGAGGTTTGTTTGTCACCCGTAATTTTCCTGTTGTAAAGTACATATTTCTTTTTCCTGTTTTACTATTGCTGGAAATGAAGCATTATGGGAAACCTTCGAGGAGCAAAAGCTGTAGCACTCATTCATTTCTTCATGAAGACATCAAGATATAGGCAGGGGGTGTAGCATCAGCGAGGCCCGAAACGGCACCATGTTTCCGTGAAAAAGCTATGATATGGGCTGAGAAGCGGGTTTGTTATAGCACATAGCCACTAGCAGTTTTTTCGCACTATGGCATTGAACTGTCACCATTATTTGTAAAGGATAGTAAATGAGGTTTCTTGACAGTGCTTTTTACGGGGAACCAATATGGGACTTCCCCATTTCCGTTTGCCTAGCCTTCGACTGCTTGCATAGGAAACTTTGAGGGATTGGCCAGTCGTAAACTCAAAATACGAGAAGATAAATGTTTTAATTCCTAGCACTTCACCATCCCTAAAGGAATATGACGGCCGTTTCAATTTCATGCATTTAGTTTTGCGCAGTGCCTTCGTTAACGTCATTACCTTCCCTTCTTATCCCTCGAGTACACGTGTCGTTCTCTTTCTTCTATAAACGTTCATTTCGGCGCAAATCTTTCCCAGCGGTCTCAGAAGTTAGAGTCAGAACAGTAGCGCGTAGGAGATGTTGTCAAAAGAATCCCTCTCTAGGTCCTCCCTTCTTCCTTAGTTACGGCGTTGATCGCAATCTTTACTCCGTCGCCGTATTGTTTGTAACACTTGTCTTCACTTTTCATATTCTTGTGACAGTTTCCGAATCAACAGCGTGCATTTTCTATAAGATATTAAGCGCATTCGCATGCATCCACACACCAACCGAAGGGACAGTACATGATCGAGTTTTGATGCATCTTTGTAGGGTTTAATGCATCACTGCTTTGCCACATGATGATATTATTGAAGCAATGGAATTTTAACGCACTTTTGTTCTGAAAATTCAAAAAAGGCTTGTCTGAAAGTTTGCAACAACAAAACTTTGTTTTACACGAATAATTACGAGTTTCAAGCACACGCACTTGCTTTGGATAAGGCATAAATTATGGAAATGATTAAGTTTATTGTTGAAGAAAGCTATGTTACTTTTGCGGGTTTTGTTTTTAGGCAAACTAGAGGAGTACCCATGGGTGGTAATGCCAGTCCTGATATAGCAGATCCTACTTTGTCTGTCATGGGATATAAATATGCCAAAATTTCACGTTTTAATGCTATTTGTTGTGGTACGTTGATGATTTACTAATACTTAATACAGAAAATTTCATAGTATTGCTAAAACAATTTATGGAGATCCTCCACAAATTGAAATTACATACAGCGATAGCAAGGCTAATTTCTTGGACCTAAACTTAACTGTTACCCGCAAAGGTTTATTTCAAACGTGTATGATAAGACGGAAATTTAATTTTGCAATGAACAATTATACTCAATTGTCAGTAATATCCCAACGTTCATACACAAAAACCTTATAATTTCTCAGCTCTTTCGATTTAGCAAAATATGTTCAATTAGGACGATTCCATTAATGAATGTAAAGGTCTACGTAAAAGTTATAAAGAGAAAGGTCGATGTGTTTATGCTAATGGAAAAATACCTGTTCAAAGCATTATTTAGTAAACCAGAATTAGTATATAAGTTCTCCTATCCCAGCAGGCAAAATATTAAAAGTTTAATTAAACAAATGTTTCAAGCACTCTAGTAACTGTTGCTTCCTATCCTGCCTGCCAACTAAGGGGAATATCCATTCTCACATTACATACATATTATTGATACATTTAAGAATTTAAAGAAAATTATTACGTAGGTTAGATTTCCTATTTTATAGAACGATATATTATATATTGCACACATACAATTCCATCAACTTTTATTTATTTGGTGCACTGACATGGGACATCTCAGTTTTTATTGATCTTCAGCGCCATTTTCTAGAGTTAATGCATGCGATAGGTAGCACATTGTATATAAAATTGATCTACATAGGGCAATATTTTAACAGTATTAACCTCAGCATAGATGTTTTCTTTATAGATAATACATGATTATTGACATTTATTTATGTTTACGTTACACATCGACGACTGGAATACGAATAGTTTTATTTTATTTCATTTTGATGTTCCTTATAGTTGTGAATATGTTTTGAGCCGTACTTCAAAGATTTTCTTGTTCATTATGCAATCGTAACAAGCATTGTATCCACATACCTGTATATTACTTCACTCTTTTATCCTGTTCACAACACATGCTTATAATGTCTATTTTATCTTCCTTTACTAACAGGGTTATGCGTTTCGTTCTGACGATGGCCCGCGCATAACTCGGGGTACACGTCAAAGGATAAGGTCCGAAACGTGTTCACCTTTTATTCGCATATCTGTTTCATTCATGTCTTAAATCTGCATTGTTAACATTTCATCTTCTAACATCGGCTTATTAATGCTATCTTTATATTTTAGGCCCTTCTTATACTATGTTCTTTCTCTATAAAAACATAAAGAAACATTACCTTTGCTTGAATGTTCTATTTCCCCATCTGAACTTAACTGCGGAGTTCATTCGCATATGTTTGTTGAAATGAGGATTGGCTTAGTTCCTTCAAATGATCTAAAAGTTTTTCTCAAGAATTTTCATGTGGACTTATGTCTTTTTCGAAACCATTTGTTCAAACAAATGCATTTTTTGTTCAATGCATGGAAATTCGGAATTCTTGTTTTTGCTGACAAAAATATGAGTGCAACATTATTCGACTACTTCCTGTCACCTGTGGAGATCACAGGCAAAGTGCTTATCAAAAAAGTCTTGAAAATTCAACAAAGCAGCAGGCAGCAACCAAATTGACCTAAGGAAACAATGCAGAACATTAAAACAATCATCGAAAGTCCCGGTCTTCGTGGAGGACGTGGCATAATCTAACATCGCCCAACCAACGGACATCTATCGCGGCACTGGCAATTCCGCTATAAGGATTGAGTTCAGTCGCAGCTTCTCCAGAGCTTTCGCAGTTCTGACTACGTAGTTCGACGACAACCTCCGCGAATAGTTCGAGTTCTGGAATGTTTTCAGTGACAGCCGGCAATCAGTATATTTTATAAAGGATGAAGAAGGTGGCTATTACCTCAGTTGGCTACAAAGTAAAGCTAAAACAGTTGCCTCGCAATGCCATTATGATGCAAGCATCTATGCTGCGATTGTGAGAGCGCTCGAGCTCTAATTTTATGATGCAAATGCCGCACTTTACCGACATGCTCATCACTCCGTTGCGCGCATCACACGGCACTCCTTTGCTTCCGTTTGTACAACGACATGGATTTTTTGTTTTATCCAGTGCGTCTGGCTGACATCGGTCTATATTACCTTGATCCACTTTTTGTACCACAGAATCCGAGGCTGAGGTTTCTCCAAAGCATTGCTGGGAGCTATTAGACACTGGGGGACATAAAGCTGGCATGTGATTTGCAAACTTCAGCCGACTCTCAAGCACTTCATTCGGAGATAGCAGTAATGCCGCGGCCACTTGGCGACGTTCCGAAAAAAAGCGTCTCATGACAAATGCGGCTTCCCAGCACGACAGCACCGACAAGCCCAGCGGCAGCTGTTGCTGGCACAATTGGTACTCATCATCAGGCATCATTGCTACGAAGAAGGGTCGTCCCTTGGAATTTAATGGCGGTAATCTTTTTACAGTGAATATAGTCGACATAAATGTAGTCGTTTGTCAGTCTCTAAATGACGAGCACAGAAAGCGGAATTTTATTATTGTGCTTCCAGTGCGTCCCTAAAGATCATATCACTTCCACTAACCCTCATGAAAGATTTTCAAGCACTTGCGACAATTGCAAATGAACCCTTCATCCACTGCTGTACAGTGCAGATTCTGGGCGGACTGCGTTCTTGTAAAAGGCAATTGCTGAGGAGAAGTCGAATTACTTAAACGAAAAGGTCACAGGATCTGAACATGTGGAGAATTGTGAGAAGTCAAGGGCCAGGGAAATTCCGCTCCTGCTTTTGGCAGTTCGCTGGAATCTGTTACTCACTTCTTCCTTAGATGATGACATTTTCGGATCAGTGAAGTCGAAGCTCAGTCGCTAGATGTCTACTAGTTAAAGGTTGGGTCGGCGTTTGTCGAATGAGACATCAATAGGCGGCTATTTGCACAAGGGCGGGAGCGGAGGTATTATTGAGCCAAAGTGGTTCTGATTTTCCACTCTAATTATAACAAAGTAAAAAGTCCAGGTAGCTTGTTCCAATAATTTGCTTCAGCTGCTGAAACGTGTGACTATCGAGAGCAGCTTAGCAGTAAGGTGACAGGTCTGGAGAGACAGATCTTTATGGCGGCGTCCGTCCACTACAAGTTGGAGCGAGGTCGAGCTCAGACACGTCTTTTCAAGTTTGGGGGCTCTTGCAACTCGAATGCCTTCGTCTCTTTAGTTAAGGCCCACAGCAGTTTCACCACGATCAACGCGTTCAAACACGATGTTTATCGCTCGTTGAAGAAGGTGTGAGAAACGGCATTCAAGCGTGACAGTGGATCTAAAGGTAAGTGAATTAACAATGACGTCCGGTTTACTGGTAACACGATCACCACTAACATCGCAGTCGTTTTCACTCGGAATTGTTTGCGCTGTCATCATGCTGCAGGTAATCCACGCAATCCAGGCAACTCTATTGTTTAAACACGTGCCAAAGAAAACGATCTCCTGCTAAAATCGTTATTCAGACGAGGGAACACGAAAGGGTGCCGAATCGGAAAGGGTCGTGGACAAACCGCAAAAGAAAAGAACCGTTCGCAACAAGTGGGTATAACCTCAGAGCAGGAAAACGCTAAACGCTTGTATTCGCTTCTAATATTGCACATATTTATACAACTCAGCCAAAGATGTGTTGCACATACAGAAGTGTAGTATATTCAAGAATGAATTGTAATGATGAAGAGGTAGAGAGCGCATATGGCTTCACTAAGAACGTGAGAAGCAGCAGCGAAATTTTTTGAAAGAAAATTATCTTTCTTGGATTAGTTCAATAACAGGCCATTCTCACAGGTGAAGGGTAGAGATTAGGTGCAATTCAAACTTCTCTAACTGGATATTATTTACAATTGTGAACATAATACAGAAAGAGACTTTGATTGAAAATCTCTTCTCATTCTAGAATTGTACAGTTTTCATTATGAGATTTACGAGTTTATCGAGTACTCACAAATTTGTCATAAATAACTGTGGCGTTCGTAGTTCTTTTCTGGCCACAAAAGGGAACGACAGTGACAGACACGGTAGAACAGCGGATTACCCTTCGGACATCGTTTACATCTAACGATTTACAGAAAAATCCAGAAATTCAGCAAGTGGAATGAATAAACACTGCTTATCACCAGAAAGGTCGGCCAGGAGTACCGAAGCGGGTGCAGAATGCGCTACTTCAAATATCAAAAAGAAATGGATGAGCCTGCAAGAGAGCGATTCATGCGAAACGTCTAAATCAAAGTATTTTCAAACGATGCGTCAAAGGATTGCACGAGCGTTGCGAATGAAAACATCGACAGGTACGTAGAAGGTTCATTCAACAAGCAGACTTTACCATAAGATGATGGGAGACTGGTGAGTGACCGCATTAAACGAATTGGGAAGAGGGATCGGGCTTTTTATCAGTTTGTCATTCTGATCACCTAGACCGTGTCCTTGAACAAGCTTTCCCATCACCAGCGGACTTCGTCGGTGTCGTTTAGTTTCATCTGTGGTTCGTCTACAGGCTCAAACCCCTCCTTCACTTCCTTTCGTTACAACCAACTAAACGCTATTCCACTCTGAGTTTATTGTAGATGACTGCTGATTATGTGGGACAACCGACATCGCACCTTCTCAATCTCGTACAGAGGGAATGCGCCTGGATGAGGCTGACGCGATTTTTGCCTCTTGCATTTTTGCCCACTAGGCTAACCATTTGCACCAAAAATCAGAAAATAATATACCTCATGTGCTCGTGTCTGTGCAGTCTATTAACTGTAATCTGATCGTCTGTTCTTTGATTGTGTCGAATTGTTAGCTGGATAGATTGCAAATTTTGTAACACATTAATGTTTCATTGCCTCCCTAAATAGCACGATGATTTGACCAGTAGGTACAGCTGCACTTGTCAAATTCGGTTGTCGTAGCTTTGTTCGCTAGCGAGTTGAAACTTCTGGGCCTACAGACAGACACATACACGTAGGGAAATGGCACCTCCATCAGCGTTGCCGTTTCTAAGACCAGAGACAGTCAAATATGGTTGGTAAGGCCAAAATTTAGGACCGTTTAGGTTAGAAGGGCGAATTTTTTGTCGTTAATTTTGCGAACGGTTGTTTAATATTAAGTGTGGATGCATTGTTGCACATATTTTACCTATTGAGAATTTGTGACATTGTTCGTTTCCTGGGCGTGTATGTATGCTGTTAGCACCTGTGGCGCACTTCGCCGATCGTTTTTACACATCACTGCTGTAAGCCGCATTACTTTCCGTTCCGTCCCATTTTGGGTGTTTCACTCCGGCCGCTGTTCTCTTAGGTTTATTCATAGGTTCTTCAGCTGATGCATTTCGTATTCCCTGATAATGTTTTTACATTTTTCCATCTTAGTATAGTTTGAAAATTTGCCCATAAACCAACGAAAACAAACGAATTGGGCATACCAGTGGAGGGAATAAAAAACGTGGAGGGATGTATCGTAATCGCAGGAAAGAGAAGGCGATTTGGCCATCATGGAGAGGGAGTGATCCTGTATCTGAGGAGCATCAGTCACAAGCCTCGCTGCTGCTAGAGTCAGTTCGAAGGTAATTGAAATCAGTTTCTTCTATATCGTGGTTGGAGACATGGGCAGAACCACGATGAAGCAAGTTGTGGGATGCTGAACAGGTGAGCCTGTAGCCTTGCTGGCCAGAAAGTCTCCCTGAGAGTGTTCAGCACCCATCTATAGCATTTCGTGGCTTATAAAGTCATGGCATTTGCGGCTTATCAGGACGAACGTTTGCAGCTTATTTAATTCATGATTATCAAAAATGAACGTTTTCTGGGAAAAACCCTGAGAAGGGAAGGCATAAATCCTAGGATATTTTTCAAAACTCGGCAAGCGGCTTCTCACTGAAGTTAGCGGCTCATTGTTCTTGCCACCTTTTCGATGTTTTAGCGGCTACGATGGACGGCGAGCATAAGCAGTCCCTATTTGAATGTTCCCCCCCCCCCCCTTCCATTTCCGTCTATCTGTTTGCAAAATTTAAACACAGGTTTCAGAAGTTGCATTGTCTAGGATCTGTTCAGCTTACTATTTTATGGTGTTTATGCTGTAGACCTTCTTTCGAAATATTTATCTTCGAAGCTAAATATGAAATTTGATATTGAGAACTCGTAATAGGTTGTTTTCGACACATCTTTTCGTCCTTTTTTACCCAAAAGTGGATGACTTTGCCAGTTTCTAAGACTAACCCAGAAGTTCAAACCCAGCTTTCTAACAAAAGCCGTAAGAGCATACAGATGTTAGCCTCGTTATTCTAAACAAACAGTCGTTCACTATGTTTAGACGCTCTAAAAATTACGAACTTCGTGTTCGCGCTCAATACTCTTCGAAAAACTGTGAACGGTAGGAGCCTCAGAACTTGTGAATCGGTAAATAAGTTGCCTTATAATGATTGCTAAGAACCTCTTCATACAATAGAGGCAACCTTCTCGCGGTTTCATTGCAGCAGGTGTGTGAGTGACAATTGTCTCTTCAGCAAATGCAATAGGAGGACTTTATTTATGTTACGCTTAGGCACTAATGTAATTTTACTTTAAGAGGGCAGTGAGGATTGGCTATCATCACAATTTCTTCGTAAAATGTTCGAACCGGCGCACTGCGCCGAATTTAATCTTGGGGATAATGCCATTTAAAAACTGGAAGCCGCGTTAAGTTTGTTGTGGTTTGAGGAAATATTTATATGGTTGCAGTCTGCATGAGCATGAAGATAACAACATCAGAGAACACACACATGCCCTTGTTTGCCTCATATTTCCTTTATTTTCTTTGTTTTGAAGTGGTACTGCTCATGCCCTTATATTGTGCGTAACATTTTACTGGTCATATCAGAGTCATATCTAAGGCGGTGCACTCGTAATGCGTCGCAAGTTCCATTGCGCTATGTATGAAGTGGTTGGATGATGGACAGATTTGTGTTTGAAAATCACACTGTGTCCTGGAAGGTTCCTTGTCTATGCCGTCCGCTTGTTTTGGATGTTCTTTAGCTGTGCTGTCGGTGCGTTGTGAAATGTTGTTTATCTATGTTTTCTATTCGCTGTGATTCCTGTACACTATGAAAGATTCCTCATCGGTGCTCTCCTCTGTTCGCTTTGAAAAGTTTCCGGAGATTGTGAAAGAAGGAACTTCACGTTTTAGGATGGTATAACACGGCATTTCATTGACAGTGTATCACAATTTGGCCAGCAGCATACAAACGAACCGGCTTACATAGAGCCATAGTTTATTTCGAATTGCTTTGACAGTTTCATAGTCGGCTTTATAAATGTTCTGAAATAGAAATCGCAACATATTATAAACAGCACCGCCTAAAGCATGCGCTAAGACGGCAGTTTAGCACATTTCTATTCAATTCAGTAAATTTTGCAGTTGGTGTTGCAATGAGTTTTATATTTTATTGCAATAAGAGGTGGGAAATTTCTTACCGAATTATGCTTATGTATGAGGGTCGCATTGCAATCTCTAATAACATATTTCGTAGTGCTTGTTGTAGGGACTTATAGTAGCGTCGCATATATATCTTATAGCAGTTTTACTATGTTTTGTTTTCCTTTAAAGCGGTTTTTTCAAGTTCCTTGTTCCTTAGATAATTTTTGACTTTCAACAATGCATATTATTTAATGGTTTGTAATTTCAGTGTTACTTCGATTACGTGCTAGGACGGACGATGAATGCTTTTATAAAAGTTAGAGAAGTTTGGCCGGAGCCGATTGCGGCGGATATGCTCCGAAAAGTGGAAAAAGGTTCGCTTGTTGATTCAACCATGAAAGGGTAATTAGTTTTCTGAACATCGCAATATCACTCTCTGCCGTTGATGTGCTTCATTCAGTGAAATCTGAAAACGTATCACAACATCGCTTCAGCAGTTTCACTAACCTTATGGTGCATTATTGTAGGTAGCACTTGTGTTTATGTAAACAATAGCAAGATTTTAAAGTATGGAAAACAATATTCTCAGGAGTAAAACCGATGAAAATTGAAACTAAATCTACGAGGAAATTCAAGTGCGATAGTTAACATCGATCTGCATTTTGCAGGTGTATTGCATAAAAATTATGCGTTGAGCCAGCCACTTGCTTTTCGCAGCAGTGAAGCCTTTGAGCATATAGATAGTAGCCAACTAGTTAGCTAGTATTTGCATCATTTTGCATTTCGGTGCAGTTGTTTTATTGTTGCATTTTTTGTTCGAGCATTACATTGCAGTTATGCTCGTTCCTCTCTAATTTCGCATTCACCATATATTCTGAGGTGTTTCTTCTATGCTATACACGTGATATTTTTTTATTCCTCAATACCCCACTCTAATGGCTTATATTTGCTCTGCATTGCACTTGTGCTTGTCTATGTTCTAATTTAAACTTGGGAACTTTCAGCTAAGAAATTTTGGTCGACACCATTTGTACATACGAAGAAGTTTTGCAGTACTTAATTTCGAAAGTCGTGAGTGAATTGCTGCATATGTTTATCAGTTGTTGCTAATGAATGCAAATGCTGTTCCGATGAGCCGAATTTAAGGCCTCATATCGCAACACGCCTCTTCGCTTATTTCATTCTCCGTGCATTGATAAGATTGCTCCCGGTAGGTTATGTTCATGTCTCAAAATCGTTTCGCCATATTCTTACGTTTGTGCAGCCGAGTTATTTATTAGCAGGTTTTTATGTTGCATTAACAAACATCGCTGTGGTGTCGGTTTTACAGTACCCGTCAGTTTCGTAGTAAATTTTGTGTTTGATAGGAGGTTTGATTGTTGGTTCCACGACAAGATTTTAAATAGCTCGTAGGGGATATATAGTATTATTGAGTAATTTAGTAGTAATGTAGCAGTTTTTAAAATTGAAATCTTCACAAAAGTCGAACATACCCCTTAAATTGGGTCGTTTAAATGGTGCATGAAGTTTATTGAATTAAAAATGAATCGTTGAACTATTCATCACGAAATTGACTGTAGTATTATTTGAAGAAACCGAAGAAATTAGGAACATTGAAGAATTCAGAGGTTTATTTGGCGCACTCTGCAATTCCCCTTCTTTTTTCTGTCTAACCTGCTACTTGAATATGCCGAGTGGAACACTTTGAATCGAGCCCTTCCCACACTACTGAACCACTGTCACAAACAAAAACTATTCCGACAATATAAGTCATCCCCTGAGTTCAAGCCCCTTGAGCTTATTTTGGAGAATTTTTCCAAGTGCTAGACAAAAAAACATCGAAATTTCAGATAGTAACATTTGGTATCAACTTACTTCAGACAAATGCAATTGTGTTCATAAGTGGTTGCTAGATGCCCACTTAAACCAGTGAAGAGTGAGGTAATTAAACTAAGACCACGGAAATGCGTCTTCCCTCACTTTCCTTTCACCCTCCTCCCCCTTTCCCCACCCAACCCCTTCCTCCACTAGATGCCTATCTTGAATATAAGCGTCTCAAGTGACGCGAATGTAGCAAATACTTTACTGGTCATGCATTTAAAGAAACTTTGCGTAGACAACTTGCAAATTCAGGTATGGAGCAGTTTTTTGGTTTAAATTTTTGCATCTTCGGTTCCGCTG
The DNA here is from genome assembly GCA_013433145.1 of Ascaris suum. Classification (NCBI taxonomy): domain Eukaryota; kingdom Metazoa; phylum Nematoda; class Chromadorea; order Rhabditida; family Ascarididae; genus Ascaris; species Ascaris suum. The sequence goes on from CM024187.1 coordinate 5,223,036, forward strand.
GTAAAGCACATCTAGTGAAATGGCATTTTAGCCTTTGCATTACAAGAAGTAAATATTCCCTGAACCGTATGGAATTACACGAAAGCATATTTTGACATCCCTTTTATACGCTTCCCTGGTTCTAAGTTTTTTTGCTATTTTGCATTCACTGAGGCGTTCGACACATATTTGACCCTTCAGAAGCAAAAGCTAATGCTGTAGTAATTAAGTGTGTACTCGTCTTTTTATGCGTCGGAGCGCATTATCGCGGCTTCGTGTCTGTAGCGTATAATATGTCTGTCTGCTAGTCTGCCCGTCTGTTTGCACAAAACTGTTGTGTGTAGTATGCTTCTCTCTCTTTTACGTTGAACAAACCCTTCCGCTTTTGTCCGCATTTTAATTTCCCCCTTCAAATTTATCCGTCTATTTCCGGCTGTTGAGAAAATCGTGTTGCAGTTTATGTTGGCGTATCAACTTATCTCATAAAGTTCTTTCTGCGACACCAGAGGGTGTTTTTTCCTCCTTCTGTCTATAGAGATTTTCACCATTCACGCATATTGGTAATGCATGAAGGCTTTGCCTCAGCGGTGGTTGTATTGGACTGTGCTCTGCTGACGCAATGTTAATTCGCATCATTAGAACACATCTTTTTAATTTTTTGCCTTTCTGTCTCGATCGTCTTTTTTTCATTTTCTGGTGTTTTTTTTTTTCTGTTTATGAGGTAGCGTTTTTAGGGTTGTTAATCTCAACGAATCATAACCTCTTATATCTTTTGCTTACTTTTTTGAGAAAATTTGAACCAGTATGTTTTTTTTGGAAACGCTTCTTGACTCAGAATACATTTAATATTTCCGGTACATAATTCAAGGTATTCCTGAGTCCCTATAAATCTTAATAGATTGCTTATGTTATTTTGCCCAGTCGGTTTAGATTTACGCAACATCTATTCCCTTCGTTTGTTCATGATAGCTCATATACATCTACTTATTAGATGAAAGGGATGACGAGGATTGTAGCATATGGTGGGTGGAGAATATGGAACATAAGAAAGAAACGCCTCTATGGCCCCTGCAAAAAGCTGGAGGGTCACCGTGGAATGACTTTACCCAATAACAACCAACAAAGAATTTCCGTAAAACTTGCTGACCATCACTGTGTTCAATTTCAGTTAAATTTTTTACCGCCTTTATTTTCTTCGCCGTTTTTCTAACTTCAGATAGCTCCTTCACAGTAAAGTTTCCTCGTGTCTGGAGTGTTGTGTACCCAAAACCCCGTATTAGTTTTATCATACGTTCGAGAAAAACTATCTTTTCTGTCCTGCGCTTCTAGAATCAAGGGAATTTTTAATTACAAGCGTCATAAAATCTTCGGGTTTGTGTTCTGTTTTTAATGCGTTATTTGATCTCGTTCAAGAAACCTTATGCCTGTCAAATGCAGTCGAAGTGCGAAACGTATAGCTCTGTGCTTCAATTTGCTCAGTTTGAAATCATTGTGATATTACTGTTAGGTAGTGTCCCTTACCTTCATTGAGGAAAATGTTATACTGCAGCGTACCTGTGCTATTAGTGAAGGTATAGAAACAACATCGTGGCATTATACTATGAAAATACGGAAGTGATGTTCGTTTTCAAAGGCAAAAAAAGCTTGGCATTAAAAAAGCACCCAACTGTGCATTGCCGACCTATGTTATGTGAGAGAGTGCGTATTCGTATACAACTGGTCACACCCCTCAATGGGCAGGTAGCCCCACCCTAACATAGAGCAATCAAGGGCAGCAGCCAGATCACCGGTTGCGCGTTACGAATCAACGACGCTCTTCTCTCTAACAAATATTGTGATTCATAGAGGTGGCATTTCACATGGCTTTCATTGCGCTTGAAAATTTTACATGCTTATGTTTGTAGAAATTTTGCGAGTTAATGAGCTGAAGTTTTCACTTTAGTTTTTAAACGGCATTTTTTCGGTTCAGTTTTATTTATTTATTCATTTTTGTGTTGCCATTGATGATTGATAGATTCGTAGGAATTTGCCTTTTCTATCATCAATAAATCGATTAAAATAATGTCCTGAAATAAAACTCCAAAAAAGTCTTTTTTTTTGCTTTTCGAAGTCGACGTTCAATTCCCATTTCCAAAGTTAAAGTTATGATTGTGCGCCATGTAAGATCACCTTTCTGAAAGCAATATCTCATTTTGTGCACCGAAGTTAACATAATCTGACCACAGGTGATGGAAGCGCGCGAAACTTTGCTTCATAATTCACGTTGACTTAAATAAAAAGTGCGCTATTTGTTTCTCTGCCTCAGCAGCTCACATCCATTGGCGTCAATCTACAATAGTTTAACATCATATTGTGTACACATCAATCTCTTCATTTGAAGAGGGCAGAGCTGTCAAAACTTGCCAAAGAGGAAGCTGTATCGCGTTAGTGACATCGATAAAGTGACATGCTGGGTGGTCTATAAGGTGCAAAAAAACGGCTCAACCCTTGGCTTAATAACATATCACCTGGTAGTCGATATCGCCCCTCGTACCTACTGCGTTTCCAATGTCTTCTGGGTTTCTTTTTAGGCTTGGTCCGTAATCATTTATTATTATTTGACCTCGGCAACTGAATTTAAACCACATAAATCTTGAAGCGCAGGGTGAAGCGGTTTTATTTTTTCAAAGTTTCTACCTCAACCCTATAAAATTGTATGAAAAAAGTGTTGCAGATTGCAGATTTTAAAAAAACAAAAACCTACCGTAGCCCTACAGAAGTTCTTCACGTGCCCTATCGTTCAACGAGAGCAACGATGAATAGAAGTTGCTCTGAATTTTCCATGTTTGTAGACATGCAGCGCTAAATAATGAGTGATTGCTAGGTGATGGTCCAAAATGAATGGGGTTAAGCCCGCAGAGAGTGATTTTGTTATTAGTTTTAGGTTTTTGGCAGCACCCACCATCGTTTAATAATTTAACTCAAATTGATCGCCAAGTTCAATGCTGTGAAAAAATGCTCACGTTAGAGAGCACTGTTCTTTCGAGGATAATGTGCCCTTAATCGGAATGCAAGTTGTTAGTAAGAGTAGAAAGAAGATGGCTAGGATTGATCAAGTGCACATTAGGGCCTCCCGTACGAAGAAGAAATCGTTGTAAGCAAATTATCTTGTCAGAATTGCAGAGCGTAATGTTTGTCTTCATAAGAGTGGAAGAAACATCCTAGAGACGGCTCCCGTTTAGGCCATCCGAATGTTCAAGTGGTCTGTGAGTTGACAATGAGTTAGTGGGTGCGTTCAATTTTGGAAAGGTTCTTTGGAATAACGACCTTTGCTTAAAACCGTCTGCCTTATATGCCATCTCTTTAATCGATGACGACAAGGAGTGTCTCATCACACTTTGATTAAACGAGAAAACGCTTATGATGGTTAAACGTTGCACTGGAATTCTTGGCCATTTAAATAATAAGCCTCGAGGAAGGCAGTTATAGCACTAATCAAGGGAACTTACCAATTAAAATTTTGCTGCACAACGCCGTCTTCTAAGTGCGCATTGCACTAAAACGCCTGATTGTAGAACAACGAAATGGGCGCACTGATAATGATCTTAACTTCACATTTCCGCACTTTTTAGCACTGCAAGGAGCAAATTCACTGCATCAAGTTTTTCGTTTAACATGTCGCTAACCAGCAAAATTACCGAAATCCGATAAAAATAGCTACGCCGAGTGATTGTTTAGCGCAGAAATGCTTTCAATGCTGTTGTGACGCCGTTTGTGAAATACCGTTGCATTGCGTCGGGACCCCTATATGCATAAAATTGGTTCACCTGCTGTTTCACTTCGGTATGTAAGTTGTGAACGAGTTTTGCGCTCCTAAGCGCTCAACGGATTACATAGCAGAGCGTTTGCAGCTTTTTTCTGGAAAACCATAAGCTAATACGGACGCCTTCGAAAAATTTTTTAGTTGGTGAGGTATTTACAAATGCAGATGAAACATTTTTGAGGGAAACCTATACTACATCTACCTGTGCAGAATGAGCTGAGAGGGCGAATTTATTCCGATGTGAGGCATAAGGATGTGTAGGTGGAAAACCATTTTTAGGTGTCCCCACCTCATCTCTTCTCGTCCCACTCATTTTCTATTCCTGAACGGGCACGCAGGATTGGGATCTGCGGTGCCGGACTGCGTATGCTGGGTGAAATTTGGTTCTTCAGGAAATCCGTTCAAATGCACCATAATTAATCATACCTGGTCTCCTTAGACCCCATTTGGTGGCTCACTGAGTTTTGTGGTTTCCCAAACCTAATCTGATAGTCATTTTTTCTTTTCTTTTTTTTTTTTTTTTTGCGGAAGAAAATCCCTCAGTGCGGATTTGAACTTCACAACCGGCGGGCAACCGAAGGGCTGCTGGCGCTCCTTACTATTCGAACTGGCCGTCCTTTCTGTCTTCAAAGTTTAATTTTGTCCTACCGAACGCTTTAATAACTGGAAAATCTTTGGCGTATGGCCGTGTGGCCGAACATTTTAGCTTCCTGAGACACTTTCTCTGACATTGTTGTCTGTAGCATATTTTTAAAAATTGTCACTACAGTATATCCAACAAGTGAACAACGCATATCCACACCAACTGCTCTTTTTCCCACCCAAACTCACACTTTGCTTGGTCCGTATAAACTTAACCGTGCCATGGAATGACAGATGACACTGTATCTGCATTCATATTGTACTGTAAAGTAATATGCGACATTGTGGTTCAGTTACGGCAGTAGCAATAATAAGAAGAAGTGATATTCGTAAGCTCACTATTGCCGCTTATACAAGTATTGTGCTTAGTATTAAATAAAACTACCAGTAACAAGCAAGTTGTGTTAGTAATGCCGAATGTTGAGGAGGTATAAAGTAGATGTAGGTAGTACCAGTAATTTTTCTTAAGTAGCGCTATCAGTGGTACTTGTGGATATATAGGCAGCAATAGTAAATGGTACTTATGTTAGAAGTAACCATGCAAGGGCAGCAATAGGCAATAACACCAACAGCAAATATCTAGCACTAGTCGCAGTGGTATGACTACCATGTTAAAATTAAATACGTGTCATAAAAGTACTCATTGACTTACGATCCCCTTAAGTTCCCACCGGATGACCGTTAGCCGATTTGAATGTAAGTTGACCACATATCTTTTATCATAATCTGCAATATGCATATTTTTTGGTCTTCGTTGTCTTTTTTTAAATCTTAGAAATGGTTTGTTTGCAACAGTTTTACACCGCAACTGGTTCATTGTAGTAATGAAAGCACGTGGTTAGAGTGAAAAATGGAAGAACTATGATGGTGCAAAATTTGGGAAATTATAGTTGACGGGAAAATGAACCATGTTTAAAGCTGCGGTTTGAATGTCGTATGTGACTCGCATGGAAGCATTACTCTCCGCTTCCCTTCAGTGCAAAGGTTCTTTTATTACGCTTTCGTAAGTATGAGCGGATTTAAGTACTGTTGTTACTGTTAGTGTGTGACTAAGTATTTTCTCCGCGAAAATTGCATGACGACCTTCATGATCATCTGCTTCTTCCAGCGACTTAACTGCTCTCATGGAAAGACGGTTTTTCGCTGAAATTTTAGATTGAAGGCTTCAAATTTCGATGTCAAAAATTAAAGATTCACATGTTGGAATGTGATGTCTGACTTCCTCTTTGCTGTGTGCCATTTCATGGCAAAACATATCTCCCCATTTATAAGCAGTAAAATCATTCCCCAGTTGCAAAAAAAAAGAAATTGCATAGATATTTTTAATTTCATCAGAGCATTTCGCTCAAGTGCATAATGGTAGCGCTTCAGCCGTCTTCTTGCCAACACTTTACATGGCTGCTTCTGTAGCGATTTTTGTCAATTCGCATTTAAATAAAGCCCTCTGTGACAGAGATCCTGGAAAGTTGTCGCTAAAATATCCTCTCTTTATTGCCATTTCTGAGTCTTTGCCAGAATTGCTCTTTCTCGTTTTGAACGACCCTCAGCTTTTTTATTCCAGCATAAACGGAGAATTTAAACGATATTTATTGCACGAAAGAGGTGAAGATCGATCTTCGTGGCGCACACGGTATTGCCAAGTGATAACTTTGCAACGTCTTAACGGAGTAATGTTTTAGCTCAAGCAGAGAGGAGGTGGGGGGTTGGGGGGGGGGGGAAGGAGTGAGAGAGAAAGGGAAAGGGAGAGCGAACATATCTCTCAGAGGATGTTGCCTGGAATTTTGTTTTCAAGTTGAATTATCGCTGGAGATATTTTGTCGGATTTGTCCGTCGTTGTCATCCTCTCCAACATGCTTTCTTCAAGGGCGCATAAAAACACCTCAACTTTTCTCCGTAGTTCATTGTCATTGTTCAACAATAGTGTCCAAAAAACGAGTTCGTTCTTTTCCTTTCAGCATCGGCTACTGCTGTCTGCCACTTTGCTTCTGAGTTCTAGCCTTGTGCCACAAATTATTAGGGAAGCGAACAAGAGGGATAAAGGAGGTCGCGGTTAGCAAGATTTGTACCTACCGCATGAGCCGCTGGCACAAATCGCAAAATAATGCCGAAGCGATGCCTTCACTTCCGATTCTCCCACTACCACCGATTGCAAAAGAAAATTCCCTTTTTCAAGTTTCATGATGTCTGTGAGTTAGCTTATAGGTTGCTACTTCTGCTATTCCGTTGATACAGAGAAGTCGGAGACTCAGAATGTTGCCGTACGTGTGGTTATATCTGTCAGATTTCATTACTGTAGCTTTCGTAGTTGAAAGAGCCGGATCGACAAACAAACAGACACATACTCGCAGACACGATTTTGCAATAAGGTGCCTCTGAGAAAATTTTGCGTGGAGATAGCAAAAACAGCAAATGAGACTTCTCATTATCGTCTAGTTCATGATGTCATGTCTTGTGCCGTTTTCCTTTCCATTTTCCTTTCCTTATTTTTCCAAAAGTTGTTGCGAATGTTTTGCAAGAACATTATAATGTAAGATCATCCCTGTGTGCTTTCGCCAAAAATATCCTCGAAAACTAACGCTTAGGTGTGAAAAGTTTGCCGTGATGGATATTTTTAAATATGGAAGAGTCGTATTTATTGGGGTCAGTAGAACCAGTTATCTCTCTTTATTCCATTGCAGTCTACTTCAGTAAAGGGTCCTTCATTGTCGCCTCTTGTTTCGTCGCAGTCTGATGTCATTGGTTTAACGCACTACTCTTGAGGCGCTGTTTTAAGTTGGGCGTATAGCATTATACTTCTCTTCAGTGACAGCATTTATTCTAAGATATTGAACTCGTGCTCATCTGGGAAGCACTCTGCTTATTACCGCATCCCCCATATCGTGCAAACTCTAATCAGTGTAGGTTTGAAGCGCGCATGCGTGCGTTAACAAGCGCGATAGGGAGAGAGATATGTTGTATGGCAAGGGCAATCCAAACTTTGTGTTTACGAGCGAATTCGAGCCCAACCGGTTTATTGTATATTCACGCCTTTTACTGGAGCTGATTCTGCGAGGGTTGATCCGATCAGTCCTATTCCTGAATCAAGTGTGCCAAGGGGTGGCAAGATCGACACACAGTCATGCAAACTGACACATAATACGTTATGCATTTCCCAGCAGGAATCTCCTCGATAGACTGGGTGTTCTTTTCAAAATATGCGACAGGTTTCGTGGAGACGTTTTATTCATTCTCACTGGGACAAAGTTTGAGAGATGGAAATTTTATCGTTTCTGGCAGGGGCGCAGATTTGCCCAAATTCGTTCATGCACCGCAAAATCTCATACGTACTGGGTGTATGAGGGCGGAAACAATATTTTTTTGCAGAGTTTCGAATCAGTTTGGTTTTCGGAGGAACTTTTGAGGAGAATGGAGTACTACTGCGATTTTCCATTTGTCACTGAAATAGCATGTGGGCAAATATAGAAATCTGCTCATGATACCTCATTGGAAGTTTGAGGAAAAAATTTTCGAAAAAAACAATTAGCTTAGCAGTCAAAAATTTCCCTCTTGCATTTCGTTAAAAGGGGAATATCTTGACTATATGTTTCTGAGTGAACGTTTAAATGAAGTCCTTCAGAAGGCTTGTAATACATGGAAGATACACTGATTGAAATGAGATAAGGCTAGAAAATTCACCTTTTGCACTGATATGTCATGAGATAGTTCTGGACGGTTGAATTTCTAAGCGGGTCAATTCTTGTTGCCACTTTGCACAATGTTCGCCCGATTTATCTCATGGGATTTCACGTACTTGTCAAAGAAATAATGCATGGTAAGCTTCGTGTAGCTGTCTCTGTGAAGTTCTTTAAACTTTTTGAGTCAAAAGACTATGAGAGAGGAAACCTGAGCGACAAAGAGAGAGGATTTTGAGTCTTAGTGAAGTTCCCTCTAGAGATTCGGAATGAAGTTTATGAGATCGAAAAATATCCTGGAATTTTTCAGCTTGTAATTTCGTTTCGCGCTATGAGAAGCACATATTATTCACCCGTTCAGCCATCGCTACTTTTGCCCACAGCAGAAAAAAAAACTCCGCATAAATGTAGGAAAGTGAACTGATTAAATGGGACCGGATTTCGTATCCGTTACATGCAGTCTATTTTCTTCTTTATTCGCTACCATCCGGCGATCGTTAGAGCGAATGTTTTCTCGTTTATAACGATTACCTTAAAAAGTGGCGCAAAGAGTGTGACTCGTTTGAGCGTAAAATACCCATCAACTTGGCTTGTTTCTCTTAATTTTGCGAATGAATGCGTGAAGGACGCGTGACCGTAATTTGAGCGCATAGGATGCCCATTGCAGCACTAGACACCTCATGAGGAGGACCTTTTGGAGTTTTTCGAGCATGCCTTCGAACGGGACGTCAAGGTGATGCTCTCGCGAGAGTGTTCATTTGTTTCAACTTTCGATTTCAGTTTGCCCGTTAATGCTGTCTATTGAATGCCCTTCCAACACCATGTGGGTGTCTCATCCCTATACGACAACTCCACACCTCTTCAGTGGCCTAAAGCCACTGTATGACGTTGCGTAGTATCATGTTATTTTATTGCTCGGATTGCAATGAATTTTCCACTTCCACGATTACTTCGAAATTCAAATTCGCCAGCTTAGTCCAATGACAACAATTTTGCAAAAAGAATTGCATGGTTGGCGAGTTCGATTTGTGAATTATTAAGCCCGATAGTCATAACAAATTGTGTTTTGACGATTTGAGACGAAGATAAGCATTCCAGTGGACCGCTTGGTTGGGAACGCGTCCCCTCTCTAATGTCGGATGATTCACACACTTAAGCAGATATCGTCTTTGACATTCTTATGTTATGTTCAATGCTCGAATTGCAAAATATGAGCACATTCTACTGCTGAAAGGTTATTATATAAGCGGTCAAAATTTTGACATTTTTTTTTCATTTTCAGGTTCTCATTTGGCCTTCGCATCGCTCATGGTGCCGTATCTTCCCACTTAAAAATTGTCGCCATGTGTTGAAATCTGTTATGTTTTCGACATTTTACTTGTCTTTGAAGTTTGAATCATAATTCCATGCATTTATTTAAAGTTGGCTAAATGGATTATTAGAAAGCGTTTTGTGCAGCATTTTATGTGACACTTGCTTGAAATTTAAGTGGCAACACGTGGTGTAATTCGTAGTTAATGTTTGATCAGAGTGGCTATTCTTGTGAAATATTAGGTTTTAACGGCGAAAAGATCTTGCTACTGGCATACTTTTAATTGCAATTCTTGCAGATAAGTTGTAGATGAAAAGCTACATCTTTTCCATAAAAACTGATCGTTAGTTGTTCCACAAAAAACTCAGAGTTACTTTCTTCTCGTAAGCAATAGTCGATAGGTTCTACATGCATTTACTGTCGCCAAATGACTCCATTATTGATCTTCATTGGTTCCTTTTTCTTCTCTTTCCACCTACTTCTAATGAGCGTACAGCCATATCTGTTGCCGTCGGACTCTAATAGCAAACCCATGAACGAGATCGAAACAAAATCTCTCATATAGGTATCATATTTCAAATATCCATTCCAGCATATTGAAGCAAACATCAAGATTTCATTGACAAATACGAGCGGTGATGCTTGTCTTAGTCAACTATTTTTGACATTCTTTTCAGCAGCAACCGAAATCTTTTGCGTTTCATTTGAGAAAAAAAAAGAAGAAGTTTGCAGCAAAAAATATTTATTAGAACAATATTTGGTTCATTTTCCATTATTTTTTCATGCATTCCTGACCTTTTTAAAGCCACCACTCACTATAACAAAAAAAGGAATGCCGCTTATTTGGATGATTAATCTGTTCATTTCTTAGTTGCTATTTTTGAACGTGTCTTATATAAGTTTCGCTTTTTGGACATCATGTGCAAGTTTGCGCCCCAAGTTGTGCGCACTATCCGATACAACTGTCCGGGTTAATATGCCGGTGAACGCGTAGTTAATGTGCAATGTGATCTCGTTACGAACGCTTCTTTCCTCTGCAAAACTAACACATCTCGGCGTCCACTAATGTTCCTCGTAAAAGAGGCATGGAATGTGCGATAATCGTCTGTGACACTCATGAATCGCACATCGTTCCCCTCCCTCACATATTTAGCCACTCTGAATCATTTAGCTTCAACGGGAATTCAAGTATGTTTATGTGTATGGATATATTGCACGTTTATGTCATTCTTGTTGAGCAAATATTTGGCTCTTGCATCTCAAGTCAGCCGTCTCTATACATCGCATTTCACTTTCAGTTTCTGAAAACATTGCCATTATTAATCTCTTTCTGTCGAAGTTTGCAACTGATCTTCGATTGTTGAGTGAACGGTTGATTCAAGAGGAATGATTCTGTGGTATTGTGACTTATTCAGTCCACAGTTCATTGAATCAGTTCAGTTGAAGGGAATAGCCTCATCTGAACAAAGAGCGGAGCCTTACCGGAACAACAAAAAATTGATTAATCACTTCCCAAATTTATTTGTCTTTCCGTTTTTCGTTGTTTTTTTTCTTATAAGCGCATTTGGTTATCTCAAAAACTCTTTCATTGCGCTCAGCTGCAGTCTTTATGACGTTACATTTATTTCATGAACCTCATCAGAGCAGTTTTTCTCATAATTCATCATTCTCATTTATAGATAATATTTATTGATCATTACTTTTGCTGAAAAAGTTTAACCTGAACGATTAAAAAAGTTGATGAACTGGGTGGCGCCCCCTCCCCTCCCCCCCACGTTTTTTCGCCAGTTGCTGAAATGATGCTCAGATGTACTAGATAATTTTTAGACAAATATGACCGCTTCACTGAAAATAATGTTAAATTTTCGGTGATAAATTAATCTTTCGTCATTGACTATTATGCCTTAGAAAAGTTCGTAATTTTTGAGATGATAATTTGACAGCGTTATTCTCGCTTGATTAGAGGTTTTGAGAATCGTAGCGCTTTTCACGTTTGGGTGGGATATTTCTTCATATTTTCAATTTCTCATCTGCATTTGGCGCACATATATAAGTAAATAAAGCAGTCATCACCATTATAGGAATAACTTTTGGAAATATTTTTCTCCATAGGAACACTAAAAACTATAAACGAATAAGTTTGCCATCAAAGTTGTTGATTTATAATTATAGCGCAAAGAAATGTAACGTGAATCGTGAAACTTTAGCGAAGAGTCGAGAGACCATTTCAGAGTGAAAGATCATCGCCGAAGGCCATTCACTATTTCCTCAAGGGCATATTTCACTAATGCTCAATGAATCTCTTATTGCTGCTATAAGAAGCATTAATTACAGTTTCTTCGTATTGTCCTTCGTTCAGTTGGTAAAATTCTCAATACTGAAATGTAACTGCATTGAAATTCAAAGAAGCACGCTATATTTTTTTGTAACATTTGCTAGTGAATCGTCGTTTTTGGTCTGCTTTTTTCCAAGTGGGTAACCAGTCCGCCATATATCCTCTGTAAGCGATCTCAACAAGCATAGGAAATTAATGTATTTAGAGATTGCGCTTTTTCTAAAGCAAAAAAAAAGCAAATGGCAAATTAAATAAGGTGAAAGAGGTAATCAGGTAAACTGAGCGAAGACAAATACAAATCAGGTAGTCGAGGCATACAATCTCTTATTTATTTATTTATTTTATTTTAACTTTCTCTTGCTTTATTCATTCGATAAGAGTGTCGTAGCTGCATTTAAAAAGTCACAATCCATTTCTCAGCTATTGCTTCACTTTATGTAGTGTTTTTCTTTCTTCGATATTTCACTGATATGTTCATCCTGCGCCGCGATTGCTCTCTTCTTTTTTGAAAATACATTTTAATGTCGTCTGCGAGAATATATTTATGTTGGATCGCTGTTTGTACTCAATTTGTTTATCTCTCTGTCTTATTTCTATGTCTCTATCGGACAGTTTCAGCCCCCAATTCGAGACAAATATCTGCAACTAAAGATCAATCTTGAAGCCAAATTTTCAGTCATTTTTTTTCTCGGTTGAATCTTTGATGAGCACTTAAGCTTTATGCATTCCTTTTTCGTTAAAACCTGTCTGTGCTCTGTTACATCATTTCACATTGTACGAAACCCCCCCCCCCCCCAAAAAAAAAATCCGTTGATGAATAAGTTTGCGGAAAAGCGTCGTCCGCCATACTTTAGCACTCTTTTCCACGCGCTCTTCATCTTTTGTGGCTTCCCAGCCAAAGTTCCATTCGTTTCTTATGTGCGTTATTTCCTACCGTTGTTTATGTTGTAGAATTGCCCCCATATTAACGGAGCAACTCTATGTGCATTCATGCTTACGCCATAAGTCTTTCAAGTAGATTCAAACTCAAACATCACGGTCGTTATTGTGGCGGCAACCATAGAAAGTCATAAAGTCGATTTATTTTGACGTCTCAATTCCTGGAAGACTTATGAGTGTATTTTTTGAAAGCACTCTGTTGGGATACTCTTTCTTGGGATGCTTCAGGGCTTAGCGTTTCTTCGTCGACTCTACAGCTTCTTTGAGATGGATGGAATCTGTATCAATATGCGACTTGCTGAACACTCTTCAGTATTGTTTTCCATGTTGGTGATTATCACTTTCACTCAAAACTCTTAGGAGATATTATCACTATAGCGAAAAGAATCGATATAGATGCCGCAATATTTTGATGTTTCACAAATATGCATGTTCTTCATATTTGTTCATTACTACCTCACATTACTTTACAATTGCGTATTACCTTTGATGTTTACAAATAAGTAATTTGATGTCCTTGTTATGGTACACTTCCATTCTTATTGTAATTGCAGCAGTAGGCAAATTCTTCAGCTTAAATAAGAAGCAGAAATAAAGATACCCAATAGGCAGGTCACCTGGGAAGGTGAGTTTTCTTGTTGATGCTTCAACCAGCTTGCGCTATTTTCCGTCTTGCCAACGTTTAAAGCACTTTCTGTCACGTTTGCGGCGTATTTCAGTGTAAGCAGGCTGGTCTGCATATAATAGCTTTTCCAGTTTAACACACTTGTCTTTTGTAAATTCAAAAAAGGCTTATTTGAAAGTCTGCAACAACAAAGCTTTATTTTACACGGATAATTGCGAGTTTACAGCACACGCACTTGCTTTGAATAAGGCACAAATTATGGAAATGATTAAGTTTATTGTTAAAGAAAGTTATGTTACTTTCGCTGGTTTTGTTTTTAGGGAAAATAAAGGAGTACCTATGGGTGGTAACGCCAGTCCTGATATAGCCGATCTCATTTTGTCTATTATGGAATATAAATATGCCAAAATTTCACGCTTGAATGCTATTTGTTGTAGGTACGTTGATGATTTACTAATACTTAATACAGAAAAACTTTCATAGTATTGCTAAAACAATTTATGGAGATCCTTCACAAATTGAAATTACATACAGCGATAGCAAGGCTAATTTCTTGGACCTAAACTTAACTGTTATCCGCAAAGGTTTTATTTCAAACGTGTATGATAAGACGGAAGAATTTAATTTTGCAATGAACAATTATACTCAATTGGTCAGTAATATCCCAACGTTCATACACAAAAATCTTATAATTTCTCAGGTCTTCCGATTTAGCAAAATATGTTCAATTAGGACAGATTTTATTAATAAATGTAGAGGTCTGCTTAAAAATTATAAAGAGAAAGGTCTATGTGTTATATTAATGGAAAAATGCTTATTTAAGGCATTAGTTAGTAAACCGGAATTAGTTTATAAGTTCGCCTATTCCAGTAGGCGAAATATTAAAAGTTTAATCAAAGAAATGTTTTAAGCACTTTAGTAAGTGTTGATTCCTTTCCTGCCAACTAAAGGGAATATCCGCCCTCACCCCACCTACATATTACATATTTAAGAACTTATATATGTGTTTTATATGTGTATAGTTTCTTTTTTCTATTGTATATATGCATATATATAATATTTCTTATTTTATAGTGTGACATCTCGTTTTATTGATCTACAATGCCATTTTATTGAGTTGATGCATGAGATTGGTATAAATATTGATCTACATAGGACGATACTTTAACGGTGTTGATCTCAACATAGATGTTTTCGCGTATAGAAAATACGTGATTATTGATATCTTAAGCGCATTCGGACGATTGGAATACGAGGGGATTGGTTTTATTTCATTTTGATGTTCCTTTATAGTTGTGAACATGTTCTTTCCGTAGTACATTTGGACATACTAGAACGGTTAAGACTACCTGCATTTCTAAACCCTTAGCGGTAGGATTATCTTTTATTAAAGCTTTTAGGTTATAATCCCTTACTTCAGTAATTACGTATGTCGTCTTATAATGTTCTCCGCTATTGTATCTAGTGTTTTCAACCCAAAAGTTTTTGTTAGAAACTTTCTAATACGTTTCCTTCAGTACGAGGTAGGCCCCATATTTAAGATTTTCTTGTTCATTACACAATCATAACAAACATTGTATCTACATATTTGTTTCCTACTTCACTTCTCTATCCTCTTCACAACACATGCTTATAATAACTAATTTATTTTCTCCACTGACAGGGTTATGTGTTTCGTTGTGACGATGGCCCGCGCATATCTCAGGTGTACACGTCAACGGATAAGGGTCGAAACGTGTTCACCTTTTATTTGCATATCTATTTCATTCATGTCTAAAACCTACTTTGTTAACATTTCATCTTCTAACATCGGTCTATTAATGCTATTTTTATGTTTTAGGCTTCTGATACTATCATCTTTCTTTGTAAAACCATAAAGAATGAATTACCAAAGATATCCGCATGTGCTATTGTCGTCCATAGTATTATTTCAAACATCATTTTTTTTTTTTCATATTGTTTTGCAGGAATACGGAAATTTCGGTCGTTTGGTGTCAGAGAATCCATTTGAAGTTATTGTAGCATTCTTTGAAATGGCCGGTTATTCTCCTTCTCCTCTCCCATCTTCTTGTGGTATTTGCTTCCTTTTGGCCTTTATGTCAGCATTCACGAACACAATTTAAGAGTTTCACTGCTTTGTAGAACTAAAGATTGGTATTGCTGCGCAGTTGGCATTTATGAGCCAGCTGAGTGCATGAATTTCGATTCGTTCATCAGGTTTGCTCGCCTTTCAAAAACTTTTGGTGAAGTTCTTTTTTTAGTAACGCATTCATACTGATCATCTTCCCTTTTGGTCACATTTGAGTGTTTTATGTGACGAGAAAAAGACATGCAGACACTTTCCTAATTGCTTGAGCAGTCTGAATGTTCCTCTACTTGAGTGGACTCATTTCATTGTTTTTTAAAATTCATCTCCACACATAAGTTTGCCAAGCCGATTCGCGCTGTTTGAAACAGGTTTCAGTAACGCTTTTCCCGCTAAATAGAAATCTGCACGATAAATAAACAAAGCACATCATATTGCTTCTTACTAATCCATTCTCCATGCTTGAGGTTTACACAACGTCAAGTTGGTAGTTCATTCTTTAGGCGCTGGATGATGTTTTGTTTACTTGTAATTTGTTATCTGTTTTAACTGAAATGTTTTTATATGTCTCATAGACGAAATTTTGATACTGATAGGTACTCCGGAAGGTTTATTTTTTTCTTCTTTTACTAAGCTGCCCTGTCGGTTGTTTATTCGTTATGACTCAATACTCAATTAACTCTGCATGAAAAAGTTCCATCTTTTTTTTTCGTAAGCTGCTCGATAGCGCGTGTTCAAGGATTGAAAAGACAGCGCACTACGTTCTTATAGAAGCAGTCTATGATAAAATATCTTCTGGCAACTTAGAGTGATCATACTTGCAACAGTTGTTTCATCTTTATAGTTATTTCTTGGGAAAGCAACCAATAAGCTATCAAGTCACTGGCGCTTTCCTTTCACTGTGAATTTGTTTTGATTCAGTGTTTTGTCCATCTCTTCGTCTGTTTTTCTGACAACATTTTGTATCCTTATTTGGTAGAATGCGCTAAAGCGATTCCACAAAATCATCTTACTTCTTAGAATTTGGATTTTCTACATGACACATATTGTTTACAATCATTTGTGCATGTGATTCCTTTTCATCAAGGAATAAGCTTGGGAAGTTCTCATCGCTGTCACTCAGGCCTTCTTAACGCTAAAGGGAATATTTCGTCATTGGCAGGGGACTTCATCACCATTCTTTAGGCTTCCCACTTATGCAGTTTGTTGTCTTTCGAGCTTCTCTTAGCATTCATCAACTTAATTGCCATTTCATTATATAGATCAAATCGCATTCGCTTTTTAAGATTCGAATTATTGGTAGTAAAATTAGAAAATAAAGTAGGTTAGATAGATCTATTTCATTTCTCATATTGGATTCCCAGGCGCATGTTTCATGTTGTTTTCTTTATCAATTTTCACCTGAGATCTCAAATGGCAGAGACCTCAGTGTTCTTTGATGTAGTCCATTAGCAGAATATGTTGTTGTCCGGTGTTACAAAAAATGGGCTGCAGGAAAGGATTTTCCGTTGATCTCTCGAGTGTATAACTTGAAAATATCCTTGAAAATCTTTGAAAATACTTCCGTTTGCTTCCAAAGATGGAAAACATTGTAAGGTTTTGGGATTGTTATATGGAGAAATGCGTTAGGGTCGGCAGGTTTCTTTTTTTTTTTTTTTGCAGAATGAGCGTTGGATTTTCAAGAGCCATATCGAATATTGAGATGAAAGTGTGTCGCACAGCCTTGGCATACCTCGTTGACATATATCCTTAACACCGCGGACGTTGGGACGTCCTGGGGATTTTCAGAAAAGCTCCGAGTTTTTGAGCACTTCGAAGGCATTCGAAAAACTTTGAATCTCAGAATGCTCCTAGGGCTTGGAATTGCAGCTAAAGATTTCATAGCCATAGTATCCTAAATCTCTGTACGTATGAGATGGAGCCCGTGTTTGTCTTTTCAATGGCAATCGTAACATCTAAGTTCACTCCACATTCCATAGACAAAAAAACTTGTGAGAACAGAGTTACGAATGGTTAATTATTACTTAGAACAGGATAGAAAATTTCCAGCCTCTGCTCATGGGGGAAAGAGTCAGAATGTTAGGAATTACTGCTGGCTTCGTTAGCTGTCCTTTCAGTGCAGCCGCTTGTTAAAAACGTTTTATACATCAACTCCAGCATTCCTGGAACAGCTGTGAAATTTTGTCATGGTCGAGAATTGTTGATTATGAAGATTTGAACCTGATGTATTGGAAGCTTTCAGGCCATAATTTGAACTGTTTAAAGCTTAATGCATGAAGTAACTAAAATTGTCAGGTGCGAAATAAAACTGTCAAGAATGAAATAATTTTATGTTGACTATGCTGATGGTTTAATGCTCTCACGTTTCCATTGTCTTTTTAAGAGGTGGGAGATAGCTACACACGTTGTAAGGATGTAAACCTACAAGCACTAACCAAATGTAATGCAATACTTCAAGAATTTTTGCAAGGAGTCTTTGGCGAGAGGCGCCCGGGATATCCAGAAATCCTGAGGCTTGAGGCGATTCGAGAATTTTCAAGAAGACTTCGTAGCTGAAATAACTCCGAGAAGAAATTTCTGCCCCATCGAACCCTAGCGCAGTGAATATTGTTTGTATATTTCAAACAGTGCTCGAAGCTATCGAAGAGCAGTAACAGTTGTCAATGAATCGCTTTGTTCCTCCCACCATAATTTTCAAGTAAGCATAGCGTTCATGTCGCTGGGCAGAGTAAATGGCATCCAGCTAAGTTCAGAGCAGGCGAATTTGTTCAGTCATCACTGAGATTATGGCCCGGCCCAGCCGAACCACTGTCAACTCTGCCGAAGTTCTCATATTTCTAATGAAGCGTCAAAATCAAAATGCGTTCTTGCAGGATATATATATATATATATTAATATAATATATATATATATATATATATAATATATATATAATACATATATATATATATATATTATATTATATATATATATATATATATATAATATATATATATATATGATAATAATTGTGATGCATTAAAGATGCTAATACACGATAATAAACCAAAGAAGATAGATTAAATCCAATAAATATCACCATGGAATATCGTTTCGTTTGAGGTTGACGGCTTCTTAGGGTCACGAACTGAATGCAGTTTCAAGCATACCTTGGAAGGTTTGTGCACCATGCTGGAGATCGCATCGGTGCTGGTCTCCTATAAGATGCCTAATTCGACGCAGTTTGTTCCCGCTTGCATGAACATCGCAAATCGTTATTGATATTGTCTAACGATTGCTAGAAAAATATAGCCATTTTTATTATCCTTTTCGAGCACCCACAGATAGCTATCCAACGCAGAAAACCTCGCGTTAAAATTTGCGTCGTCTGACTTGAAGTCTCTACAGATATATGCATCACAACAATTCAAAAACCAGTAAACTCTCCGTTTACTGAAAAAATTGAACGAGTTGCAATTTTTCTGATGGCCGATTCAGCGCTTTCGTTTGAGACAACAACCGGAACAAGGAAGAAACTATTTTTTATTAATTATTCTATAGCTCTAGGAGATATGAAAGCCGCACTCTTTTGGGCATTGCATTTCTGCTCGTAACAATTATAGTAGGTAATGGAGGTGTACTTGTAGAAATCTCGGCGAGTTATCCACAAATATTTCCAAAACCAAGCCTAAAGATGAACGGATACTGAGGTCGAAGATCGCAAAAGTCGCAGGAACTGTGAATTTTCGAAACCCACTTGGGGATTTGAAGTCTTGAGTATGTGACCGATTATAATGTTTAAGTCGGTAATTGTTAGGGAGCTGAGTTCAACGAATCAATTTACAGTTTGATGATTCTTTCCGCTCTCGAGTAAAACCTGTCAAAGATAGACCGTGTCAAACATTTGCGTTCGTACCTTTATGTACCATAGAAATTCCTTTGATGTAAGGAAATGTGACGTTACAATGTACGAAAAAATAACAATATTGGTGGGCGTGAAGAAAGACCATTTGGTGCATTGCTCAAAGAAACGAGGTGGGCAAACAATGTTTTCGGAGTGAATACAGTTAAGCTAATAATGTTAAAGCTGTTGCCCTCTTATGTCAGTGCTTTTCATATGGGTATTCTGGAGGTTCAGGCATGATCAGGAGGAAAATTCATTCACTCCCTTGACGTAATTGCTTTCCTGATTCCTTGACCAGTGTCATGTTCGCTTAGTATATCCTGCTAGTATAAGCACCGAAATCAAATTGAATAAGTGATCGATTCTGACAACCCTATTTCAATCGACTCAATTTTTGTCATTTCGCGTTGAACGGAATTTGGCTGGTGCGAAAACCCATATCCCAATCAGTTCATAAGCGATGAAGAGCCTAAATATAACACGTTCCTCGCCACGCAGCTTTTTCAAATCTCGAATTGTCTGCCTACTTCTAAAAAAGTTCATTTACGAGGCATCTTGCAGAAATCTTCTGAGTATCTGGACAGATACGTTTGCACTACCGCGAAAGACAGTTTTCAGGATTTTTTTCCTTTCAGAAAGCGAATCTCCAGTTGATTCTCTTGTATTATTCACTCTTTACCTGAATCCTTCACCCTGCCAAACCTAATTTCTTTTGCATCCAATAGTTTAAAAAGCTCGTTCGAGCTTATCGAGATCCGAACTTGTATGGAGAATATATGGAAAAATCTGGTGTGACCAGATCTGAACTTTGCAGAATGCCATAAAAATCATGGAATGTCGGAAGCACCTGCGTTCAAGAAATTAAACCATCATAGAGCGTTTGCACTAAAATGTTTTCTTTGATGGTTGTTTACCATGATTTTTAGATATCGGATTTTATGCAGTCGATTCACTTCCATAGATTCGATCAGCTTTCAACAAAAAATGAGAAAAGAATCTGCATCAGTTAGAAGCGATAGCATCAACATCTTAAAGGCCGGCCTATCATTGCAAAATATCAGCTTTCGATTACTCTCATGCAAAACTACACACCAGTATGCCAAGCTTGAGATTGTTCCGATGAGTTTTAGCTCCAATTTGCTTCGAATTTATAGTCATTTTGTGTTTCGTTATTTAATGCAAACATTTTGTTTCGTCTTAAAAAACATATTAAACTTTTTTGTTATTAAGTCATCATCTGTGGATTGGGTGTGTTTACAATCACTGTTTTATTGTGCGGCATTCGATATTGCTGTGGTAAATTGTTCATGATTATCATTGTTAGTGAAGTCCTATTTTGTGCTCTCTAATTGGTTTGTGTCAAGGAACACCTTTGTGTGATTTGTCTGCTGTGGATTGCAGCATCATTTATTGTTTTACCCGACCGGTCATCTTCTAGCTGTAGGTTTGGTACGTTTAGTAAGGCTGCCAAAATTTTTTAATTTCTGCATCTCAACTTGCATATCGCCACAAAATGAAGTGTAACCGAGGTCATATCAGCAATTCGCATGTTTGGCTTGCCATCACTTCAGGTAACATTAAGTAGCAGCCGTCGGCGGTTAATCAGCGGAACGATAAAGAATGTAAATGAAGAAGCAAGAGCGAGAGAAATCGGAAATTTTAAATCGTTCATTTTGCCCTTGCATGTATGTGGTTCACGAAGCATCTGTTTCCTAAGCGAAATCATGTGAAAACGCATTCTATCGCTATTGCCCCCGACGAACCGTTATCTCGATGAATCTCTGTAAGCTTTCTCGCAGCAGAGATTCTTTCATCATTCCTGTGGAATTCGTTTACATTCAAGACGGCGTGCAACTAAACGGCATATTTATATAAAAAAGTGTGCAGTTCACATATTTATCAGCGTTTGCTTCGTTTCGCCTTTTCATTTTTCACGACATTTGGAGCTTTTTCGAACAGTGCAGTCAGTGCGCGTAACCATGTTGCGGTGTCCAAAATTTTTTGATTCTGTTCATATTGCTAGTAGCTTTCCAGTATTTAGGTATTGATGACTGCTTCAGAACGACTCTACAACAACCGTCTGTTACTGTGAGCTTTGCCAGGCCTAACAACGTGCATATCACTTGCACCCTGTTGATTGTGAATATGATTTTAGCATATTTCTGAATCTTTCTTTTGTGATATGGGGAGAAGCAAGCGAGTTTCAGGTGAATTCGAGTTATCAAGATTGAGAAGTACAGGTGTAGCATCTTTTTCGCAAGTGGAAATAGGCTTTTGATTAGATCGATGTGCAAACTTCCGTGTAAAAGTGTAACCATCGCAAAGTACTCATTCAGTTTTTTCGCATACATTAGTATTTCCTCACTTACTATGATGCGCCAAAAACCAATCTCTATTAAGATCTTTTGCTTTTTAATTGATTCACTGTGATGCATCTTCGATGTTGTTGAAAATCGCCATCGGAGCGCATTTGTCCTCCGATATGAAATAATACGAATATCATATTTTTTGGTTCAAAATGATAGTAAGAACACACTGAGTCAAATATGGTCAAATTGTGTCGTTGGCGTCGTATATGACCAATTCTTGTCTGTTGTTGACTTCTTCAGTGATCGATATGAAAACCATTTTTGACAAAATCTTATCACTTCTCGTAAAATTTTCTTCTTTCATGAAAGACCCCGAAGTAATTAAAGAAAACTGTTCAACATGCTGCTTGATTCGTCGACTCGCTTTGTTCGGCGTCTCAAAGGGCTTCGATTCTATCCTCGCTCGGTTTGCCCTTTATCAACTACCTCAAGAGTCTTGACTGAGTGAAAGAAAAAGTCTAAACTACAAGGGCACTTTCTTTTCAATGCAAGCTCACTCACGGTAGTTTTTATACGAATGGAGAGACGGGTCTAATAGCGGGGGCTTTTTTTGAAAGCTTATTTAGAAGAGTTTTCTGTATAAATGAAATTATCTTGAAGTGAAGTTGTATGAACGCAGTGAAATTTTATGAGCGCATGCATTTTAAACGAAACTCGTTGTGTTTGCTGGATCGGTTTATACTCCGAAGTAAACGATGAAAATGCTTCTTGGAAATGTATGCCGATTGTTTCGGCAACTAAGCCACTCATCGAACGTGAAAGTTGTTGTGGGTCGCTTTTCCTTTCATCAATTTAGGTTTCTTAATGAAAAAGAGCAAAGATAGAGAGTGGACTAGGGAGGATAGGGGAGGGGAAAAAGAGGGTTCCTCTGAATTATCTGAAATTAAGTGACCTCACTAAGAATTGCACAATGAGATCCCCTGCGAACGGCATTATATTAAGCGTTTTTAATGGCACTTTGCTATCATTCAAAAGACACCGCCAAAAATACGAAGGCAAACATAAGCAAAACATTGTCTGTGCGAGGGTGCACGAATCTGGTTTGCATCGTTTTCGAGTAATTCGCCAGTCCCACTTTCCACTTGTCTCCGATTTGTATCTCTGCTTGCCTTTTCATCTATCTGCGTCCATCCACGACGATCTCTGCATCGCTTCAGACCATTAAACACTGACGACTTTATATTTCTACCTTTCTTTCATCTTCACGTGTGCAAGCTTTTTCTTTTATGCTTAATTTGGCAAATGCTGTTTCGCCTTAAAGGTCGACTTTCTGGTTCCGGGAG
Source organism: Ascaris suum (assembly GCA_013433145.1). Taxonomy (NCBI): domain Eukaryota; kingdom Metazoa; phylum Nematoda; class Chromadorea; order Rhabditida; family Ascarididae; genus Ascaris; species Ascaris suum. The sequence continues at coordinate 5,245,962 of CM024187.1, forward strand.
AGTAGTGTTTTAATGCGTTTTGAAGTGAATTCACAACAAAATTAATATTAAGTTATGCTTGATTATATCGCGTTCCTGTTTATTTGTCTCGTTGCAGTGGTTTAGAAACAACGCCAACTTTATTTCGGAAGCGAACCTTTGGAATCCTGAGCTTATATTTCCTTCTATCAAACTACCGCAGCAGGATTCCTTTTTACCAATGAAATGAATGAGAGCCCATCTTATTGGGTTCTAGTGTTGTAGAATTTGAGATACTTGCTTTGGTGGTTGAGATACTTGCTTTGGTGTTCGTGCAATGCTTAATACTGAGTGATGTTATGAAATTTGATTCTGTATAATCTCTTGGCTGCAATCAGCCACACTAAAAATCGTACTGATTTCAGGCTTGCACTCAATCATCAGTTCATCATTGCAGTGAAGGAAATTCGCACTGATGCGTTCAATGTGGTGCACATCCGAAACAACACCAATTCATTCATTATTGACGGCGAGGGTCAACAAGTGCCAAGTGTAACATCGAAACAGCAGCCAGAAATCTGACCCTCTAAGCTGCAGTCAGCAGGCAATAATCCCACGGCTGCACACCACCAAAAGTTACACTTCCGCTCACTTCTCTTCTGCGCACCATCTGCATCCACAGAAGAAAGTCAGTCCGCATCTCGAATGAGTATGTTGAATTTATGAGTCTTCAACTTTGCACCATCTTTGCACCTATGACTTCCAATAATGGAAGTGGACGTTAGAGGCCGCTAGCGATGAATCTGTCTCTTTCCGAATTTCTTGAAGCTGCTAACCCGCCAAGCACTTCTAATTGCTTCAGTGAGCATTGCGGAACGGGTAAGAAAAATCGGCAAATGCAAGCACAGACCAGTAAGAAAGCATTTTGGTGAACAAAAATAAAAACAAGAATCGTATACTTTAGAAATAAGTCACTTCCGCATTTTATTTGTCTGTTAGTTGTTATGTTGTGTCTTGCATTCTTGTACTTTCGCTTCATTATTGAAAGTGAGTGCACGCGTTTTAATGCACACCAACAGAGCAGTGCTTGTCATGGAATCGCAGCGCAGGGAATGTTTCGTTGATTGAGCCGTCAGCATGGAGATGTCGCTACCGCCACACGTATTGTAACAGGTCATCAATTACCATATACAGATTTATTACCATCCAGCTAACATCATCTCAGATGTTGGCGAGCACAGTCACTTCGACGACAAATGAAGCTCTAATCATTTGTTAACAACCATATTTGAAGCTGAATTCCACGTGAAAAGCATCCTCCTATTTTGTGCTCTATTGGAATGTTTGCGGCCGCATTTCTTCACGAAAGTGGTCGTCATTCCGTTATAAAATTGACCCTCAAAGCCTTGTTATGTTACGAAAAAATGCAATTGCATGATGGTGAGAGAAAAGAAACGTTCGTTTTTGGGTTTACGGTTTTATGTGGAAATGCTGTTTAATGTTTTTTGCAAGACAGTCCTTATTTAATGCAACGTTTTCGTTGTTATAACCATCCACTCTAGATGTTCATATCATGTCTTACCGACTGTAGTTTCTAGCCAACGTGGTATTGAATAAGCGCATTTTCGAATTCTTGACCATCATTAATCTACTGAGGGTTAGCCTTCGCTGCCGCAATGTGTTGAACGTATGTTTGATCATCAGAAGGTCTTCACAAAAGCATCCGACGAGCTCAATAATTGCAGTTCGAATGCAGTGGTTTGGGCTTTCGCCCCTTCTCTCCTACTATAACAACCAAGTTTCTGGTACTACTTCGCATAAGCCTTGTCTTTCGTATATACAAATTTGGAACTAATTGTTATTGATTGTGAACTTTTGTCGCAGTTTAATTTAATTTTGTTTCACTGTCGTGTTTAGCCGAAAATCCTATTTATTTCTATTAGAAACGTACTGAGTATACTTTTTTAACATCAAACTCCTGTCATCAGAAGCGCCTCTGCAATGCAAACTTCCTTTTTGTACCGTTACTTGTTATGAACTCTCTGAATCTTGTAAACACAACCACACGCGTGGTGAACAGTTCATCATCGAATATGTCATTTTCCTAACAGAAGCGAGAGAAATGGGCTCCAAAGCCGTTCAGTACATGAAACTGCCGCATGACAAAATTGGTCGCTCTAACCTCACAACAAGAGTCATCGCTCAAATGTTTGTTTCTAAATAGAAAGCCCTTCATTTTATCCACTTTATTGCCACTGATTCAAACAGTCACTTTGAATGTTCGCTAATATTTCACCGTGCGACCCTTTTTTTTAAAAGAAGTAAATTCGCACTTACAAACGAATTATGGTAACGCACTGTCTACTTGCATATATGTGTTTGGATGTTCGTCCACCGTTCAGTTCTTTTTCCCTTCCACCTATCTGTACGCATGTTTGTCCGTCCACTTGTTTCAAATTTAGAGCCACTGAAATAATGAAACTTCGTAGGGGGATTGTGAAACTTGATAGATATAACCGGCCATATAGCTTCATCTTAGTTTCACTAATTTCGTAAAATGTTATCGCTACTTAAATATGTCAAAAACTTTGTGTGCATCAAGAAGCTGGTCATGTTCGATTTTAAAAGTAATCGATTCGGAGAGGGAAATCTCTTGCGGGAAGTTTAAACGAGCGGCGAGTTGAGTCAAAATATAAATAAATGCATTATTGTCGTGTTTTATCGTTTGTTGATATGCTTATAAAACTTGTTGATATGATGAGCGCAATTGCTAAAATACATATCGTGCTAGATGTCACAGCTTACTTTCCTCTTCATTTTTTAGGAAATGACTTTCTTTTTTTTCAGTGAATTTATCTTTGAGCTGATAAGTGGTAGAAATGGTGCAAGTTTTTACCTCTAAATACAATTACCGTTGTGCAGGAGGTTCGTTACGAATAGAGAAATTATAGTTATACTTTCACAACAAGCCACCTCTATCTGATCTGTTCGAAGTATTTGTGAGCCTTTAATAAAAAGGTGGGCGAGAATTATCTCATGAGAAAGGGTGTTGCCGTTGCCTGCGATTAATGCACCTGCGACGTTTTTACTGTGGATGTGCGTTGTCAGTGATTCACTCAGCTGGCTGGGCTAGTCACAACGTTTCGCCTTTGTCGCATACGATATAATAGCGCGCAGAAACATTCGATGCCAATGTCTCATAACAATCCTGTGAGCCGCTATCATGCATTCATAATACTAACAAAGATCTATACCTCAACCGTTACTCTAGGTAGGCCTCTTATGTAAAACGTGTGCTGTCTTCTGTGTATCTTTTTTCATCCTCCTGATCTTTTGTCCTTTCCTTCTTCATTTCTTCTGTCGGATTGTCTGTTTGTTTGTTGATCTGCCCGGTAGCATTCGAACATCGCCATTCGTCCTTGTATTTTTCGTATTTCTAAGAATTGGCGTTGAATAAATTTTCTCAGGGTGTATTTTTATGCAAACGCTTGGCTTTTGTTATTCGGCGTAAATTTTCAGTCGCGTTTATCTCTATTAACTCCAACTGAGAGATTATCAGCCGTAGTTGATTCGAAGCTAGATGGGTTGAATTCTTTCAGTATTTGCATAGTAGTGCAATGTTGTCTTCTTTAAAAGTGCAAATAGTATGGATTTATACAATCAATTTAATACCAGTTGTTTGGTTGGAAGGAAACCGAAAAATATAATCACAAAAATTTTGGTGAGCCAATCGCGAATTTCTTTCTGCATCCATGAAATCTAAAGAATGTAGACATCATTAAACTGAGAAAATTCAGAACGGGAAATTCGCGACGGTCGAGATTCGCACTTCCTCATTTGCCATTCGGCTGTCGTTGCTGCGATGCATTTTTCAAAATCCTTTAGTGGCGTCTTCGACAACTGTAATCACATGTCATTACTGCGATGGACTTCATTTGGATGCTTGAGTGAGTGGGTCGTACCGTTAGCAACATTTCAACATGCAATTTTATGCAGGTATCATATTCAGGTAATCAAAGTGCATTACCAGTTTGCTGATAAAGTGATTGTTGGTTTGTATGATCAGCTAATATCGATAAGCAAATGCAGTGACCCAATAGGCTTTCAAATCTATTCTTTGACCTTCCTTGTAGGATTAATTTATTTGAAAGTAACTTACTATTTGTCACAATCAATGCCCACCTCTTTTTCCTATTCTCTAGCCAATGAATGCTCGTAAAATAACATTGGGATGAAGGCAACCGAGATGCAATTCAGCAAGTTCAACAGTCAAATTTACACATATATATATATATATATATATATATATATATATATATATATATATATATATATATATATATATATATATATATATATATATATATATATATATATATATATATATATATATATATATATATATATATATATATATATATATACATTTTCCACGACGTGGTAGCACTAAAGACGGTTTTCAGTCGCCTTTGTTCATCTCTGTATGTGTGATTTGTAAGTTTCCGCTGAAAATTTCTCTTTGGGTGAGTTTTCGCGAGAATTTATCCGCAGATCGCTTTGTTGTGTATGACTGAAAATTGGTATGGTAAGGATTTTTATTTCACAAAAGTATGGTAAATTCAAGTTTTTTTTTTGTGCAGAGATACGTATGCAAATAGAATCTTGTGTATGCCATGAGTAAACACTGTTAGGAAATTAATTTTCAAAGGTAACTCTTATAGAGCTTAGAAATGCTTAGCGCTTAACTGCATTCCATACGAATATCGGTGATATGCAGATAGTATTTTCATTTCGTTTTTGATTTGCACTATCATGGTAATGAACTATTCGAGATGGTCATGCGACATATGTTCCTTAACCGTGTTTCTAAGTGTTCAAATGAAGATTTGATATTGCTGAAGTATGTTGCGGTGGGCAAATCGTCATTACAATATGATGCCGTAGGAGTTTAGTGAGGCAGTGCCCCAACTCTGACTCCGCCCACTTACACCCCCCTCCCGCCGTTTCCATTTCCCAAACGCTGTTTATTTTCTCCTCTTGTGCAGCGTGTCGTAAAGATTATCCTCGCTCTCAGTGGCAGCATGTTTGGTATTATATTTTTCAACTTACTCAATTTTATGCTATGTCACTGAATTCGGACACGCTAAATTTACTTGAATTACTCTACATCATGTCGCTATAAATGTGGATACAAGATGGCTGTTTTCATAATGTTGCCTTCAAAGGAATGTTGCGCGAATGCTGTTCGATTGCAACATTGTCCGATCGATGTTGTGATGGACGTTCGCGCAAACATATTGGTCGCATGCAAGCCTAATGACCACTGACCTCTTGAATATACTCGTTGAACATTTCACTTGTATTAGGTGTTTCTAGGTGTTTGCCTAAATTATCAAAGTAGAGTTGATTGGCATTTGTTTGCTACCTCGAGCATCTGTCAACCTATTTCAATTCTGAGAGGAATGAGTGTGCATTAAATTTTTTAAAATGCACTTTACTGTATTTATTGTCGAGATGATGTTGTGTGCAGTTCCTTCGAAGAGCTTTGCGTAATTAGCGCTCAAATTGCTCGTATCAAAGGATAATATTTGTGCATGGATTTATATATATTGAGCTAATTGCTTGAGGAAAAACACATTTTCGCCCCCTTCAGCAAATACGCATCATTCCGGTTTGATTCATCATTTCTCGGCAATAGGGTTTTGTAAAAACACATAACTAAGCCGACTAGGCGGAACTACTGCAGTGGGCGACATGGAATTTTCTTTGTTCAACAACAAGCTTTTTCTTTAGCATTTGACGCCCAAGCTTACATATTGGCCATGTGAAGTAGTCAACTGCTATGATTTTTATTGAGGTACCGGCTATTCGACAGCGCGTTTCGCATAATTGAGGAGAGGAGGATCAGATACGGAAATGTGCTTTTCTTGAAATTTTCACCTTAGGGAAGCCATGCTTTCTAAGATTTAGCTCATGATGCCGAAGTCACCATTACTTTTGCCCATCTTCTCTCATTCATCCTCCTTTCCCCTCATCATCCTCTCCGAACATATGAGGAGCTGTTATAGATTTCATATAGAATTTTGTATATATCAAAGGACAATTTCATGCTTCTGCAGGCATCAAATGAGAAATCATGATTTATGACGCTCCTAAAATGAAGACGAAACTTGCAGCACAAATATTTTTCAGTCAGCTGTTCTTCGTCAGTCATGTCTATCGGAGAGACGTTAAGTTTTATATACTACTGCAGCTGCTTGTCACTAGTCGGAGTGGATCACTTGCAACGTTCCTAGACACGGCTGATATTTCATGCAGGCAAGGCGCCTAATTTGCTGATCTCGCTGGTAATGAGACCAATCTTGCACTTTTCCACGACGTTTCTGAACAGTTTATTTATTCCTCAAAAGGCTTCTACCTTTTTTGTTTCCTTTGCTTGGCAGGTGTATTTATGGATTCATCTAACAGTCTTTGCTGAACAGCCTCGCATATTTTGCTGCATATGTTGGAGCAAAAGAGGATGAAGGAATGAAATTGCGGTCTATTGGTGGAGTTGAGTTGCAGCAAAATCTCGGACATTCAGACTTGCTATACATTACAAAGTGCAGTACAGTGAAGGAATCACAATGCCGGGAAATGGTTGACAACAATGGAAGGACAATTGCAGAATGAATACGTTTGTGATGTTTTAGATTGGTTAGCCAATGTGCACTTTTCGAGTTGTGCGAAAACAGTGCTTCAATAAAAGAAACTTGTTTCTGACTATAGCTTGGGCTTCGAATGTGGACTGTTCATACTATATTTATATTAAACGTCATTTAGTGATTTGGGAAGGCAGCTGGTTGTTGGAACCACTTCATGTTGAAGGCGATAATAAAAAGTGCGCTGAGGAGATGTTACTCTACATTACTATTTTGACTTACTATGTGACTATATATTACTGTTAAATCAGAATCCTTCGGATTTGGCTAAGAGGAAGTTCTGTTGATTCTGGAATTATAAATACTGCGCTGTCTACGATGGAGAATTTGTAACTCTTGCGCGTTTTTGCATAATACGAGCCCAAGTGTCCATGACAGTGGACGCGACGCTAAGAGCTAACATTCTCGATGGGAGCAACACTCTATTAGAATTTGGTCATAGCGCTGGTTTATTTTAGCGCATACGAAGATTACAGCGCCTAACCATTAGTGGCGTTCAAAGCTGCCTCCACCTTCAGGACAGATGCATTGTTTTTGGCCTACTGCGGTTTTGCCGTCGCTGTTAAATAGTGTGTATCACGGTTCCAGCGAAATTTTCATGTTAGCTCCCGAAATAGTTTCATACTCTCAGATATTTTATGCACTTTCGATGAGCTAATTGATTGTGAGCACTATTTTTTAAATCAGTAGCTAATACAGCAGGCAAAAAGTATGCGAAACGAGTAACGACACTCGAAGCCATCTCTGAGGGAAATTCGAAAAATGGAAGGTGCTGTTCAATACTGTCGTCAAAACCACCGCTTTAGTAACTTCACAGCACCAAAATCTGCGATCATTAGCTCTTAAAGAACTGATGCGATTCTAGAATCTGCGACGCATTTCCAAAGAGGGAAGAGCTGTCATTTTCCTCCCAAAACCAAATTTCATCGACGTCACTCCATTACAGTAAAAGTTATGAGAATTCAAAGTTTTGGCAACGTTCTGGAAATATAGCACTGTTTGGTCCTGTAAACAAATGCGCTTGTCACATTTAATCCTGAAACGAAATGTGATGACTTCCGCTTCATCACAAAAGAAGATTTGAATTTTTAAAATTTTCGGCAGCATTCCAAAAACGGGATGTTCTGTGATCTCGCAGCTATTTTCCTCACTTGCCTTTTAACACCGTTCAGTTAGGCATGAAATGTCTTGATTCGCTTATGAAGGAGAGGAGGAGGTGTGCAATAAAACGAAGTAGTATACTGTCCCTTGTCGCGTGCTGCTCATTCTGGCTTCTGCAGACCTCTGAATATAATAAGGGAAGAGGTATGGGGGCGGTAACGACAAAAAGTGAGAATATATAGAGTGAAGTAGAAAAAAGTTTTTGTAAATGTAAGACATTCCGTCTCCGCTTTTGAGTTTCCTTTCTGCTTTTAGTATAAGACATAAGCCTATAGTTTATCATCTGCGGTCAATGGGCAGTAGACTATTTGAAACATTCTGAAAGGATGGAAAAGAGAGAGGAGATAATTGAGCTCAAAATTACAAAAACCGTTTTGGTCCATTTCGCCTTACATCTTTTAAAATTGCAAGGAAAGCACCACGCAGCAAAAGCAAACTTTTTTTGAATCTGTCGACCCCTCCTCCCCTATTTCACTTAGACTAAAGATGCGTGCCAGCTAGAAATACTTATAATGAGGCCTGATGGTTCTGTGTTTGGGATTCGGGATCGCATATTCAAGTCTAAGTTTAACTGACGAGAGTAACTGCTGCACTCAAGTAGAACGTTAACTGCATCAGTGTATGCTAGCATGTGTTTCCAGTCAATCATAGCGTGCGTGTTTCCCCGTATTCCTGCTCGTTTGCCCACGAGGTTTGATGAACAGTGCGAAGTTCATGAAATTTGATGATCAGAATCCATCGATTATTCAATATTCTCTACTGCCTTCTTTTTCAGTTTTAACTCGCTCGGACGAGTCCGAACAAGTTGGGTCAAGAGGGACTGTTTTAAAGTCACGCTTAACTTCGATAAATCGGACAGTTTTATCCGGTTTTCTTATCTTCACAACGCATCGCAATTGCCGCTTCAATTCAGCAGTTTGAATGCTAATAGCTATAGTAAACAGTTTAAAGTGACAATGAACGTGATGAGAGAGTGTCACTCTTGGAAGCGTTCCGATTGGTGTTCCACTTGATGAAGCAAGTTATGGGTAAAAATGTGAAGTGTGGGTATGGCAAATACCGCGATGAGTAAAGCATCCTTCGTGTTCGATTCGAAAGGCAGATGCTCGAGAATGGCAACGAACTAGTTGTAGCAACCATTAAAGAGCCAGCAAAAACATCTACTCCACGTTTGCAATCGCTATGCAATTCACATCGCGTTAAGGAGCAATGTTGTGCCGCACTTTTTCCTTTTTTTTTGCTCAAGCCAAGGTAAATACTCGTTATGGCGCATCCCACTGAGCTGTTCTTTCTTCCAGCAGTCGTGCTCTTTTATCCTCATTTTGAGTCATCCGGTCCCTTCTCTTTAACTCTTATACAAATAAAATCCTAAATTTCAATCACGGCACCTTCTCAGCTTTTGAGCTGGTAATTACCACTTGTTTTGGAAATTATTTATTGGTGGGGTTTTTTTGAATTTTCAAATGTTATTGGAAGGCGTAACGCATTAATTTTACTTCCATCATCCATTTCATTTTTTAAAACCCAACATATTCTGCACGGCATGCAACATTGATGCGCACTGTTTAGTACTGCTCTTTTCTTTTACTCTTTGTTTCTGCCATAAATTGTAATTACAAGCTGTAACTAACAATTCTCTCTCACTCTTAGTGTTTGGTATCCAACGAGGCTATGATCGTAGTTTATCATGCGCATGGTTTTTTGCACGGACCTGGTTTACCGATACTACGCTACTGAAGATTTGTAGATTTTTGATAGAATTGGTAGGTTTGTTCTGTAATGCAATATACCATAAGGAACATAAAGTATGTTTATCACGGAAGAGTGTTCCTATTCGTAATCCAGTTTGTTTTGCAGGCGAACACAGTGACAGGGTGTTGGCTAGATTAGTCCAGACTTTTAAAACTCTTACTGTGTCAGCGCATCGTAAATGAGCACAATATTCATTAATTCTTATGTAAATGAGCAAAATGCATTCGTTTGAAGCAAAGAGAACACTTGAGCAGCATGACAATAAGCCACCAGTGAGCGCTATAACGCTTAGTAAGAAAAAATGATCGCAGTGGCACATGCAATAATCAACAAAGAAAACAATGAAAATTGTCAGCACTTATTTCCATGCTTAATATCTCATCACTACTCACCATACAATATTTCAATCAGTGCATTTATGTACTCGTATTTTTTAAGAGGTGTTTACAATAGGGAAGTTTAGTCTGTCGTTTGACTTTAGAGTGACGTTAACGATTGCGAAGAGCATAACAGTAAACGTTTCAACTAGCAATCTTTCAATTCCTTTAGATTCACCACAAAAAGGAAGTTACAGTTGCAATTTTAAACGCTTCAAAAATATCGCCCACTTGACAATTTTGCATTTTGTTGACGTCGTGATGCGAAATTTGCCACTGAACCGACTGGTGCAGCCTGCCAAATGCTTCAGGCGATTCTTTCTCGTAAACAATGTGTCCGTTATTCACGATGACATCCCATTTTCAGACTTTATTGCAGGCTGTCATGTTCTAAAAGCCAATGAAACTGTGCTGCATCGAGCCTCATTTTGTTCCTTCAAAGGCACCAACAACCATCCTCATTAACCGTCAATGGGGCATTGTTAAATGCGGTGTACTTGCTGTCTTCGGAAGTTTAAAAGAGCTTACAATGACTAGTTATGTTCATACTCCCCTTGCCCTCCTCCTCTCTTTCTCATCCGGCATCGTCCCTCACTTCATCTTGTCTAATCATATCGCATATTACAAGTCGTCATTTTGTGCAGTAATTCGAACGTTATGCGTTTTTAGTATACTTTTTGAAGCAACTTTATCGTCTTTCGTACAAAATCTTCGAATTTGCGTTTGAGAGGTGAAAAACTGCTTTCATACTTAGAGAAGCATTGAAGAATAATACACTGGAGAAATGCCACAGGAAATTATAACGTCTCTTTTGCAGTCTGAAAATGCTGAACTTCATAAATTTCAACATTTCCTTTACTTTCAGTGCGTTTACTCAAGCTTCAGATTTTTGCTTTCTCTTGTCAAACAAATTTCGAATTTCGCTAACTTGCACACTTTTATATCTTTGCAAAGCCCTACAAATATAGGTATTTATGCGTATGCGCCTATGAAGCTGGTAAAGGTCATCTCGGCGGCCATTGAAGCTAGAGATAGAATATCTGATAAGGATTATTAGCTGCTCTAGGTTGATCTTTTCGTAAAAGTGTTATAGAAATGTTACCTAGAAGTGTAATCTGGAGGCATTGCAACATCTTAGTTATTATAGTTCGTGATTGGAAGGGAGAGGTTTTTGCAGAAATACTAAAAATTAAACTGAGACGAAATGAGCAATAAAAGTTTACTGCGTAAAACAAGAGGAAAGCGCGACGAAAAGGATTTTTTCGAGTAAACTAAAAATTCATAGGCAAATGCACTTCACTTCAAAGTGAGTATCGTTCGTAAGGATTTTTCTAAAGGCAAGGTACCTCACTGGTGGAGTGAATAAGCAGTCCTTCGCATAAACAGAGAATAAGAGAAGAAGATTCATCTTTCTGTAGTCACTCCATTTCCCACCAAGACAATCCTTGTATCGAAAAAAAAAACTCGCTTTAATCGAACGAACGATTAGTGATATTTTAATGGCGAATTAGAGTTGAAGCATTCTTCATAGTTTTCAGTGCTGTTCACCCGATGCTGCGTTGTCTTACATATTGGAAGTCCAACCTCTAGCCATAACTCCAAATATTTGAGTGCTTGGGAACACTATGAGGACCTCACTGCGAACAACGACCACAGCACGTGCTATAAACGTCGACTTTCGCAACAATCGCACTTCAGCGTTACTATTCAACAACGCGTAGAGCACTTTTGCAGTGGCGGTTTTATCAATACAAGGCGCCATTTATATAGGTGGTTTGATCGTTAAGTTTTCCTCGCGAACGCGGTGGTCTGTTATGGTAAAGAGCAGAACCAATGAGACCATTCCACACAGCTGTCATTCTTGTCTGTTTCGTGTTAGGCGGCTGTCACGTTTTTGTGCCGAAAATAGTTGCGCAATTGGTTCATCGCCTCCTTAATGATTTATTCGCTTATAGACCGATCGCCAATTCGCTATAATTTGAGTATAGGATGCCGATAAATGCAGATTAGATAAATCAACGACAACGTAATTTAGAGATGTAAATTGTCACATGAGGGCGGATCCGTTTATCTTGCTCACGTAGTTTTTTGTTCGCGCCGTGTTTTCTGCATTCCCCTCTTAATTGACATGCAGAAAATAAAACTTGCATTCTTTGATCGGAATAGTGCTTTGCACCGAAACGACAATTCAGCATTTCCACAACTAAGATGCTTCTTTTCGAGTTGAAAGATATATGTTAGGATAGGATCAAGCCGAAATTCGCCTCCTACTTCCGGGTCCCTGGGATCTTGATTTTTTTTTTTTTTTTTTGGTTTTTCATTTGCAGTTTTTGAGAAACCAGCCGGTGGAACACTAGTAGGCAGCTATAAAAGTTGTTTTTTACGAAGTACTGAGGAGGGCGCCAATTGATAAGCTGCTGGATGTTAACAACTATGTATACGAAACAACGTTTTGCATGTAGTCGCTTCACTTCGAAAACTGTAGAGCTTCGATATGTGGATATTCACCATGACCTAGACTTGCCAGAAATATGCAAACACTGCTGTAAGGCAACCGTTCGTTCGATGGCATGGAGCAGAGGACGAGTGCAATTCGGGCAGTGAATTGGGTACGTGGGCGTGTGCGATTGAGTTGATCGTAGTTTTCGGGCAGTCGCGCATTCACGTAAAGTCGTTTACTTCAAACGCCCTTCGTTGTTAACGGCACACCCTTTCCGTAGGCGAGCACCACCTTTTTGCTTACTTAACTTTCCATTACGTAGCATTTGTCACCCTCTTTAATTATTGATATAGATAGTGAAATAGAAAACAGAATAAAAGGTTCTCATTAGCGTACTCATAATTTACAACATAATTTGTATGACTGTTTTTTACTTTCTACAAAGTAGTTACCTTGTACTCCTGTATTTTTTCATCAAAGTTATCTTAGATTGATTGAAATATTGCAATGTACAATTCAAACAAAGTCCTCTTCTCCTGCCTCAGTTTTTCCCACTTTCGCCTAAAATCTTGAAGAAATAGCCCACCTCTCAATAAGTCTCATGCTTGAATACTCTTCCCATTCCTTGACGAAAGTTGACGATTTATAAATTTCTCTAGCTTCAATAGAACTTCAAAAAACATCTAGGTGAGTGAATACCTCGAGGGATTTACTCGGTTCTTTAAAATTATATTCAGTTTGTTGTGTGTAGTATACTGTCTTTTTATGTTCATAGGCCTATGCGGAAAAGTTTATCGTGATTTGCAAATGATCTCGTTGTGAGTTTCATGCTACATTTAAACGCTAGTTATATAATGCAATGTATTTCTTTAAAAGGGGCTCCCGACAACTTCTGTTCGAGGATATTTCAATTTTTTATCGATCTCTAACAAGAAGTAACCATTCAAATTGGCCTACATTCAATTTCATATGGTGGCCATTTTCACCTTCAGTTTTAATTGCGCATAAAAACAGCAAGTTTATCTCCGTTTAGAATGAGTGCATAGTCGCTGCACGCCGTAATTATTGAAAATGCGACGCGCCTACTCTCTATCAGTTGTTGAAGTAGATGCTATAAAGCTCATAGCTGCTTTCAAAGCGTAAGTGCTCATTTATTGACGCATTACTTGGCAGAGCGCGTAACTAAAAAACAGTTTGCAGCATTATTTATTCTTGGTTTGGCTCGTATATGCAAGTATTCGTTCATATATAGATATTGCAATCTCACCACCACTCCACCCTTCTGCCCCGATCCTTCCGATACCCGAACGCCTTGCACGTTACCATTTTCGATGAAGGTTTGCGATTGAGCAATTTTTTTTTTTCGTGTTCGAATGAAACTCTTCACTGAAATTCACATTTCAGTTTTAAGATTGGCATTGGCAAGATGCCAGAGGTTACGTTTTACAGAGTGAAATCAATGTTTGAGTGGTTACTTGCTAGCGATTTCCTTATCAGCGATGAAAATTCTTCAATAACATCAAAAATTTCTCTTCCGTGACTTTTCTTCAGAAAATCTGAAAACTTGGATTGTTTTGGATACTTGCATGCTTACCTGTAATGAGTTACATTGTTTCCGAAAGACCCGAAATTTACGCAGCGTTATAAACGCTTTCATAAGAAAAGCACTCTTTGTTCGCATCTGCTAAAGCTAGGATAACTTTGCTCAACTCAGGTGTAAGTATCTGAGTGCACTGTTCGTCGTAGAGTCGAGCATTGTTTTTTTTTTTTGTTTTTGTGTTAATGTATCTCACTTGCATGAATAGTTGCTCCGGAGGTCTTTCTGTGGCTGGTTCCATTCAAGGAAAGGAGATTTGGAGGTGTTTCTTCTTCTGCAGCTAGGAGCTGATGGATTGTTAAATTCACCGCGGCCATTTGTGTGCGTCTGTTTGTCCGCCCTCCCATGTGTCCCTTCAGTCTATTCCAACTCTGTCATTTGGTTGCCAAAAATGTGAGCGATCGTTGAATCGATCTTGGGCCAGAGAAACAGTCTCATCGAAACAGTTTCTTGTAGCAGCCTCGAATCTCCCAGTATCTGGAAAGGTGAGATGTGGTTTGAATCGCCGCTGCTTCCTTATTTAAGTCGTTGAAAAAAACTTATACGAGGGGTTTCCACTATCGACAAAACAATTACCGGCAGTCTTCTCCCGTCGTTTAGAAAGGGAGGGGATAAAATTATGCACCATAGCTGTTGCTCCGTTCACGAATCGAGTGGGATTAAAGTTGAGGTATTGGGTCCTCGCATGGGATGGCTTCCTTCACCATTTAGCTCCCCTTTTCCTCGAATAAAGAAGGTTCATAGTTCATCGTATAAATGCAAGACAAGTGGTTGAGTATAGCTGACAGGCAGCTAGAAACTTTGTTTCTGACATCTTGTGTCGAATGAGAGGTACGCGACTGCCGCCCAGCTAGCTAGCGGTAGCTCAGATGAGCAACGCTGATATCATTTAGTCACTATTTGGGTTTTATGTGTAAGATGCGTTTATTTTTTAAGAAGAAAGGGCATATACTTAAGATGTGAAGGTGGGAGATGAAGGAGAGGGGGGACTGCTTGAGTTTTAACATGTCGTCTTGAATCTCTTCTACAAAATTTTTCTTACATCAAACATCATCTTCAATTTCTCTCAGTGCGTTTATTGCAGTTAAAAAATTTGTAGGTCTTATGGAAGTCCCTCACTGAAGGAGTTATATGTTTGTCATTTAGACGATATCAGCACTCTCTGTATTCACAAATGTGACTGAATCTGGAAGAATGGTCAGGGATAAATTTGTTCCGTCTTCATTTTATCGAAGAGGTATTCGTTATCATTTGATTCGCTCTGTAAACTCTCACCGATTTGCATATCTTTTCAAACTACTTGTCATCTGAATTGCTTAAGTCTGTTTTTTACTCACTTACAATACTTGTTCCCTAACTTTGAGAGGCTTTGAAAGATTTTTAAGAGGCTATCAGAGGTGTTTCCACGTAATGAATTTTACTGCTACCACAGTAAGCACACCTTTTTCTAATTCTTACAGGTCTTTTCTGTTATAATGGTCCCTTTTCTCAGTAGGTTGTCTTGAGTGCATCATCTCGGCCTTTTTTTAGAAAATAAATCCGTATCAAAAATCAAAAGCAACTGCCTGCTTATCAGAAGGTGATCGCATTGAAATGAACTTGAAGCCTGCTTCTAGATTAAAGTGCGACTGTTTTCTTCCAATTTCTAGTCGAAAGCTTCCATTACGTCCTCTAGAAAGGCACCAAAGTAGGAAGCTAAATGCGATGAGACTAGCGTATGATCGTTTTGTTGAAAGTGGAGTTGTTGAGTGGATTTTGCTAGGAGATATGCTGGAAGCATCACTGCCTAATTGAATAAGGCGTGTTGAGAAGTTGTATTCCCACTTCTCTTAGTTATTATAAAATTGACTCACCTGTGCAGCAATCGAAATGCTGCGTTTTGTGTGTTCATTTGTTATAATCTATAAAGTGAACGAAATGTTAGTCAAAAAAGAAAAAATTTTTGTACATGGAATAAATAACAGTTCGTTTAATTGTTGCAAAATTTCTGTATTTAAAATCGTTTATTTCGCTAACTTTCTTATAATTTTCCGCGTCCTTTTGTGGATAAAAGCTTTGGAGCAAGTAGGCATTTCCACTCATGTTGAATGTCTTTCATAGATAAGTGAATGAAGGCGGGTCATATAAATGCGACGGAGAATTGCTTCCTGCAATTGAAATAAACAAAGCGGTGCTTATGAGCTTAACTGCCAGTGTGCTAGGCGAGATCTATGCTTACAACTGAGATCACTTAAAGGAACTATTCTTGACATCCAATGTTGTTTTAACTGAAGAGTAAGGAAAGGAACATCCTTTTGGTACTCATATAAGAAAACTCCTGCAAAAGCTGCGTTTGGAATAATTCTCGGGGTGGGGAATTTCTGCGGTAATGTTCTAGCACGGCGAACAATAAAATGAGCACATTCTTGTGATTGTGAACACATGTTGATTTGCGTTTTCTTGTGACCGGAGGCGATCATAATCGCGCACAGTTTCTGCCGATATTCTTCGACATCTGGAGGGCATTGCAAGATCAGATATCTTGAGGATGAAGTTTCGAAAGTTTTCGTTCATTCTGTTGCACCGTGGTGCTTTAGAAGACGACGTTGAGCTTGTCTCTCAATGAAATTGAGAGATGGTCGGACCGTTGATTCGGTCGATCACGAGAATTTACTTAAAGGAGATTTGGCTTTATTATTAGTTTAATTTTACTACAATTTAGTTTTATTATTAGTTTTTTTAAATTATTAGTTTCGTTTTCTTATTAGTATAGTTTTATTATCAATTTAGCTTTATTATAAGTTTAAGTTTACTATTAGTTTAGTTCTATTACTAGTCTACTTTTATTACTTGCTTAGTTTTATTATTAGTTCTATTATTAGTTTAGTTTTATTTTTAGGTTAGTTTTGTTATTAGTTTTGTTTTATTGTTAGTTTAGTATATTATTACTTAAGTTCTTTTATTGGTTCTGTTTTACTATTACTTTAGTTTAATCATTAGTTTAGTTTTATTCTTAGTTGAGTTTTATAATTACTGTATTTTTATTATTAATTTAGTTCTATTACTAGATTAGTTTTCTTATTAGTTCAGTTTTATTATTAGTTTACTTGAATTATAAGTTTTACCGTTATGTTTATTATTAGCTTTATTATTAGTTTTATTATTTGTTTTATCATTAGTTTTATCATTAGTTTGTTAGTAGTTCTGTTACTAGTTTATTAGTAGTTTTATTGTTTGCTTGCTATTAGTGTTGTTATTAGTTAATTATAAGATGTATAATTAGTTTATTTTCCTTCAATGATTAGTTCCTTATCACTTTC
Source organism: Ascaris suum (assembly GCA_013433145.1). Classification (NCBI taxonomy): domain Eukaryota; kingdom Metazoa; phylum Nematoda; class Chromadorea; order Rhabditida; family Ascarididae; genus Ascaris; species Ascaris suum. Next base: position 5,263,247 of record CM024187.1, read on the forward strand.
GTTTCTTATTAGTTTTATTACTGGTTTGTTATCAGACTTTTTTTTTTCGTTTATTATTAGTTTCGTTGTTTTTATTATTCGTTTTACTATTAGTTGTTGTTAGTCTTATTATTTTCATTGCTGGTTTCATTATTAGTTTACTTTATGGTTTGTTTTATTTTATGCTTATTGTAAGTTTTATATTATTTTCACATTGATTTTTTTTTTCATTATTAGCTTCATTATTTGTATATTGTTGGACTTATTTTGCATTGTTCTGCTTTCGTATTAACATTCCACCGTCACCAGTGAACGGATGCGAGCGAGTAGTTTGCATAATATCTATTTAAGGATTTTGTGCTTATAGAAGTTCTTTTTTATTTTATGCAGTTTAAAGGCAAATTTGCAGGGCGCTTTCATGAAGTGCTGCTTATATTCTTGAACGTGTTGAATTGTTTTCTTAAAACATGCTCGGCTTGTTAATGTAATAGACCGCTGGCGACTATATAGACTGACCACATATTTCTACACATTTCGACATATTTTTTTTGCTAGATAGGGGAGAGAAATTAAGATCTAAGTAGATTTAGGTTGTCAAAAGCGGGTAATTATAATAATTCTTTAATGCAAATTGCAGAACTTTCTTAAATTGTATGTTTGCAGAATTTCCAAATTTGCAGCTTTTTCCATCCCTGGACAGCCTAAATCAACCGTGACAACCACATCCCCCCTCCGCCTCTCTCGTTTCTCATCTTTCCGCCTTCTTCTCTTAGTAAAACCCGATTATTTCATCCTTAATGTCATTTCTTCCATCCACATTTCTGTCCTCGATGAGACCTCTCATTTCTATCACGGTACGTCAATGCTTAGCACAGCCATCTAGGATCAAGAGTGGAAAATGTAGGGCGCGCTTTAAAACAATCACATAAAGGCTGTTCTGTTGGGGAAGGGAGAAGGGGGCTGGGGTGGAGGAAGGGTGAAAGAGAAGAGCGAAAACCTACAGCCCTACCTTCTCGGAATAGAATGGTGAAGAGGTTGGGCAGCGAGCCCATTTCCACTTCCTGTTCTTGCTCGTAACTTTCACTATGTCAACGCAAGTTGCGTCTAGGCGGTTATGTGCGCATGTTTGCTCCGCATCCTTCAGTCACTCGGTTTTTCTTGTCTTATCTATTTTTCAAATTCCTTCATCGACAGACAATTCCGAATGATAGTACAAAGTGATGTCGCGTTTGATGTCATATGAAATGTTAAACTAAATGTCGCTGCTTCGTTTACTGCTTTCTAGAATAATATGGGCTGGGAGTTATTGTTCCGCCAGGAATTACCAGTGATAAATGTCTCATTTCCAGTATTAATCTCTCGATACCATTAGCTTGCAAGTTGGGAGTCCATCGAAAACGCGTCACTCAAACGACAAAATGACCGCAATTGGTCATTCGAAGCAAGACCACTATTCGTGCTATGCGCAATATAAATGCAGCGTGATGCGCACGCATTAAAACGGCCATATACTCGGAGAGTCATTTACAACCCCCATTCAATGATTTCTGTTTAAATGAACCCTGTTATTCTGTGCTCAAAAAGTCTTCTCTGGTTCAGGCAAGGTTCGTTTCTAATTAGCTTTTTAACTGAGCGCTTGCAGAAGATTAGATGAAAGCATATTCTAGAGCCTGAATGCATGTGGCTTGCTCGCATACTCTTTGAAATATGGAATGTCCTGTTGATAAGTGAATATTCATCAACTAGCGTGGGATATAGTGATCGGAGAGGGGGAAGGGAGAGCTGAGGAAAGGTTTCTCCAGTAAGCAAAGGAGAAGGAGTGGTGAAAGAAAGCCTTATTTGCGAATATTGGTACATAGTAATTTCTAAATAATGCGTTTGTAAATAAGCGTATCGGAAACACCAAGCATGTATCCCCAACTATCAAGCGATGGAGTCTACGAGATCAGATTGGCATTGCTGAAAGCAGAACGGCAACTGCTTCGGTGATGACCTTTAAAGTAGGGGGATGTCGTTCAGTTGAGCTTGCCTCTTGATGATGTTTGCCTCTCGCTAAAACAACGAACTAGTTATGAATTTTCGTTTGTTGTCTGTTGCTGCACTTAAAAAAATACTTTTCAACTCATCGTGAGGAGAAGTTCTATTTCACCTTCAGCACCTTAAGCGACAGGTTAATTGGGTCTTTTCAGAAGCCGTTGCGAAAGAACGCACCAATATCTTTTTTACCTCTTATTCACCTTATCTCTGGCACGCACTTTTTGCTTTTCAAAGGTGGCAGTATTGCGCTGGGAATTCTTTGCTGCATTTCTGAACTGGTGCTAATTTCTGGGCAGATTTCAGAGTTGCACCTTCGCAACAGCGGGAGCATATAAGCGATGAGGCATTATCTTCTGGAGTTGGTATTATAGGACCCTAGGACCTTATCTTAGCTTCCAAACCCCTGGAAGAATCACCACTACTAAAGTACTGTCTATGAGCCGAATACGGTGCAGTGATGCCGTATAAGTTTTCGCAAAACAGCCAGCTATGTTAATTGGCTCTGAAGGGGCTTTCTCATTGCAGAATTACACTCCTGTGGCCTATGGAGAGAAGAGAATTAGCTCAGTCTTTCCTTCAACAAAGCTTCTAAGATTTTGTGGATGTAAGAAACCATAAATTTAAAAAAAGTGTGATAACCATCTGAGGTCAAAAGTTTTGATACACTAGGCAAAACTTTCTGCAACCATTTGCGTCAGTAGATTTCTGCGGGTATCACTGTTGTTATGTGTAGCGAAATATCGAATAGTTCTTTGCTTGGGAGTAAAATGTAATAGAACCATGGAAAATTGCCTCTTTAGGCCCCAGCTCTGCACCCGAGGTATGTGTTTTTCAACTGCTTTTCGTTTCGAAAGTGCAACCATTCTGTGCATCCTCCAATATATCTGCAGTATTGCGACTATCTGTTCACAATTCTGGTGCTTTTATGAATACTATCACCTAGTATACAGAGGCGTGTGTGTGTATGGTTGCCTAGGCTAAGATTGCACTTAAAGTTCAGGGTACTGTGGAGTTGCAATAATTTTTTGTATTTCCGGTTTTTGAAGAGCCTTCATGAAGCTTTATAAAGGAGAACTCATCTTTGAGAACTCATCCGATCTCTTGAAAAGGCTAACTTTTCGCTCGTGAGATTTTTCTGCAAATGAACAGAAAATGAAGCCACATTCTAAATTTATTGTATACTATGAAATCCCAATATCGCATTCGGTCCCTAATAGAAATGAATCTCTTCTGATGTATTTTATTACGGCTCAATCGAATCTACTTTAGGCTTTTTACACGATTGCGCACATTTCCTTTGCAAATGTGCATGTATTTAAATGTTTGGGTGTCAAAGCTTCCCCTTCTTACAAGCGCAGCTTCTATAAGTGTAGCTGCTACTCATCTGCGTCGAAGAAATAGGTGCGTATTTTTCATAACGATTGCGTTTTGTAATTCGATGTAATAGAAGTAGTCTGTGTGTCTCTTGCAAAGCCCGCTTCGAGATCACTTATCACAATTGCACTCAATCCTCTTTGGTCTCACAAGTGCTTTCGTCAATAAGTGAGCACTGCTTATATACAGCTATTGAAGTGAACGATGATGATGCTCATTTCGATTCATTTAGATCCTTTTAAATATATTTTCGTTATTTTCTTTAATAGTCAAGTAGGCCTACTCGTTTTTGTTATTGCGCGGTTGCGGCGGGCGGTCTCTTACTTGTTATAGATGCCGAGCACTCTGCTGCCCAACTTTAATTTATCATACCCGAAATGTTAACTGCTTAACGTTGTTTTAAATTATGATGCAGTTAAGTTACTCATATTATTTGATGAGATGTGTGTCATTTATGCTCAGTAGCAGTGCTACCTGAAAGATAAATGCGAATACTCGTGAGGGAGTTGGCGATGAAGTGAGTAAGCGGTTTAGGGTGTGTCTAATGGGGCGACCAAACAAATACGAAGGGGAGGTAAGGCATCGCCGCCAAGTGGTAGTTTCCTCGCGAGCACTGCGAGTACTAGGTGCTTTCTTAAGTAACACTCAGTTCGGCTAACAACTGTTGTCATTTCCGCGGGAACGGCCGTTTTAGGGGTTTTACTGCGCGCTTACTCTGTATCCCAATTTCCGTTTGGAGATGGCCTATAGAAGTGGAAGTGAATTTGTTCGGACGATATTAAGGTTGACCGGAATTGGAAATGGAGGATTTATTACGAGGTAACATTCGCACCTAAAACTCTGCTTTCGAGAGCGTTGCAGCAATCGCTTACACCGTCAAGAAGGATTCAAAATCATCAGCGAGGACCACCCGTCGAAGGCCGAAGGTTCCTCGCTGGAGTGATTTTTTTCGAAAGAATTTCGCACTTAGAGGGAACACCTGTTCTACTGAAGCAGGAAACGAATTTTTAGTAGAGGAGCAGTGCTCCATTAACTTGCAGCTGTACATTTACTGACGCCACTTACGGAGAAACGTCTTGCACTTTTCGGCGAGCATTTGTTCGAGAAGGGGATAAGGCTAGACTCTTAGATAAAACATAACTAAGATGCTCACTTTTCGTCGTCGAGCCAAGTAGATGTTTCCTTACTTGATGGAATGTCTGCTAGCTGCATTCAGCTAGTACATCAAAGATAGCACCATGAGGAAATACTACTATTTGCACTGAATGAATTGTTGTCGTTATACGTGAGTGGATGGCATTATTCTGAGGTACCTAGAATCATCTTTCCTTAGATAACCCTTATATATATATATATATATATATATATATATATATATATATATATATATTCATTCATTCATTAACTCATTTCAATGTTCGGAGGTATCAATTATACCGATTGTACCGATTGCTGTGGTGGTCTTTTAATAATAGGATAAGTGACCCTAAATGGTGTATTATTTAAAGCCTCATTGCCAAATGATATTGTTCCAAACATAATGTTGCCTGATGAATATTTTCTTGACATAATTAGCCATTGGCTCGCAGCTGTTCTAATGCCACAAATCTACAACTAATATGCTTACTCTACTATTGCTGATGAATATCTCTTATTACTAATTTACTTTTTTCACTGTAGAACTAATCAATGAACTTGAGCGTAATCGTTTCACATAGCATGTTGTCATAAAGTTTTCCCCGCTTACTGTAATTTTTCCACTCATTTCTTATGAGTAGTTAGGACATCTCATGTAACAAATGTTAGCATAACGCTACTGAAGCAGATTGGATCATCGATAGTTTATGGCCTCTTATGCGAAAGCCGAACGCTTAAGGAAAACCTTTAAAGTGGATCGTAAAGAAAACTTTTGTTTACCTGTGTTTACATATGAACCCCGCAGGTGTCATCACTAAGATCGTTATGTTTCACTGAACAGTGCTGTCGGAAGTGGTCCAGAACGAAGGTTAAAAAAGGCGCCGAAACAGCGAGTGGAATGTCAGTGCCCTTTTGAGGCAGTAGAGCGATGCAAGTTGATGTAAAGATGTTTTTGTTGCTAAAGGTTACAGTTAATATTCCACAGTATTTCCGTCCTGAAGCGGTCTTGGTCTTGAGTTCGTTTTGTAATTGTTGCATATAATGGGACTAAATGGCCACATTAAGGAATAAATGGCTGCCCACCTGAGCGGGACAAGTAGATGCTAGATAGGAGTGAGTACTTATAGAGATAACTGGCTACCTGATAGGGACGATCGGCCATCTGATAGGAATAAGTGGTATGTTTGATTGGCTATCTGATAACGAAAATTGGCTATTCTAAGAAACAAGTGATTACTGCTAGAGATAAGTGGCTATTAATACAGGTAATTGGCTACCTGATAAGAACAAGTAGCCGCCAGACAGGATCAAATGGTAGGGGTGGTTGGCTACCCGATAGAGGTAAGTGGCCACCTGCTGGGGATAAATGATAGGGATAGGTATGGATAGTTGGCTACTGACGGAGGTATTCGCTTACACGATAGAGATGATTGGCTAGCTGGAAGGGACAAGTGGTTATCTGGTAGGTTATCATTGGGAGCGACGTTGTCGTACTTAGGAACGTTGAGTTGAAGAATGGGTTGTATTTTTTCAGAATCTAGCAAGGGATTTTCATTAAGGATCAGTCGTTTTTATTGCCTCTGCTTGTTGTCAGTCGAAAATAGTGAACGCGGCAATTTGGGCGGTATGCTGATAATAGTGTGGCAGATTTCTCTCTCACTTTTTCTCTTTCTACCTTCTCCTCCGTTCTAATCCAAGTTTTTATTGTGCTTTGCTGATGTATTTCAAAAATGGAATAAATAAATGTGAACGGAAATCCAAAGTTCTTATCGATCATTTCGCATTTTCCAACTTGCTGCCGTTGGGTATGAAAAGAAACAAATGTGACTGGTGGCCGACGTGTAATAAGAATTTGGCGGGGGGGGGGGGGGAGCGCCATCGCATTTCGTTGAGGGTAATCTTGAGGGAGTGGAAGAATCTAAAGCTTCCACACAGTCAAAAGTCCTACGAAAAACTGTGAGATGCGAGTTTTTTTTTTTAATAAAGCATGCCTAGAGGTGAGCCTACTCTCCCGAATTACTTTTTAGCTTCTAAATTATTGCGGAGGCAGAGGGCGGGGGGAAGGACTGAGAGGAACTTCCTCCTTCTGTTGCTCATCTTTGGCTTCATTCCTGTTCCTCAGTGGACTTTCGGTAGAAACAAACAAGTAAGAACAATCAATGAAATGACTGCAAGAAAAATTATATGAAACCATGAATCTCGGAAAGTCTGTTTAAGCTATATCGCCTAACATCATTTGCGATGATAGTAATTGCACTTTCGGTTAATTTGTCCATTCTGCCAAAAACAGCACAGTGCATTATTGGACGCGGCATGTACCGATTTCTAAAGTGCAGTGGTCGTAAGTCTTAACAGCGACGTCAGTCAAGGCTTACTTCTCTCATGGCCAAAACCACTGGCAGCAGGATATACAACGACTTCAGGCTGCATTCGTTCAGCCATGATTTTATCTGAACTACGCGATTAGGTCAAGCGGCTTATGTCGTGCCTGTCCGTCAGCCTGAGGCGGTGCGGCCCATCATGTGATCTTGAACAACATAAGTTTGCTCATCTTTCGTGCAATTAGGTTTTTCATGCCGGTAGTGCGTTCTCGTTCATTTCTTTCGTGTTGTGCAAGCCAGGCTGACCTGTTGTGGGCACACCTCTAAGCGAGTACGTTGCAGAGCGTTTCGGTAATAGGCGATCGCGTGTGCGCGGACCCGCGAGCGTGATGTCGTCGAGCTCGTTATGCTCGAACCACGACCTCAACTGTGACTCCGATCAGGATCAATTCGTTAGTGATTCAGATTTTGCTTTTATTCACTACGAATAGTTCACTGAAGTTTTTGCACGATTAAGTAACTATACTTTGTGGAATATAACCTCCTCCTCTCTCCCCTCCGAATTATTTAAATCAACTAAAGGGTTGATAGGATCATATATTTTGACCATTTTCTGAAGTTTCGAATCTTTTTTGATAAACTTGTGGTTCACTCATCGGAGCTGTTGTTTCGGAGCTACTTTTGCCTTCTTATTGCCTCGAACGATGTTTTCGCAAAAAAAAAAAAAAAAAAAAAACAAAAAACAAAAAACAAAAAAAAACAAAGCAAAAAAAAAATGAAGTAGGATTTGAGTTGATACTACTATGGTATATTGTGGCGCACGTCTCAACATGCTGTTCAAGAACTCTGGTTCAAGAACTCTGGTCGCCTAGTATATAATCTATAAATGGTGTTTCTAAAAACAGAAAAAATTTACCCACGCTCATACTCTCACTTCATCGTTGGGATTGACAATTCCACTCACTTAAAAGTATTCAAATCGGTACCCTCAAAATCGGGAAACTGGGCGTTATTTGCTACCGCAAGTAAAGAATATCTGAAAGCCTTGATTTGTTATTAGCTTCATCACAGTGCTTTTTTACAAGCTTAAGGATCTGAGGAGTCGCTTCTGTCTGATCGCTGCTTAAACCTTGTAATAGTTCCTGAAAGTTTGCTACACTATTTTGGATATTGAAGGTATGCCCTGCTGAAGGTTAGAATTTTCTATTAAGGATCACCGTCATCCTTATTTTTCTCACATATCACTTTGGTATATATCGAATTTTTGTGCGAATCTCCATTACCTCTGCTTGGAATCATTCTCCAGTGAGGTGATGCTGGAGGAGGTAGAGAGGAACAAATTGCATACTTTTATGAGCATTATTGTGGAGTAGCATCGGTTTTGATCAGAGAACAAAAAATTGAGAGCGACCATATGCATGTGCATGGGAACTCGGGGATGGGTGGTTAGTGAAGTTTTTGTTTGAACGATACGCGATGATGTGGAGGATTGTTGAGGACGAGGCAATAATGCGCACCATTTTCGCATTGCTTTCATTTCTTATTTCGAAATCGAGTCTGAGACGGTAGCATGATTTGAAATTGTGTCGCCGTTGATATCTGTTAATCGCCGCTCGGTCAGATTAATAAGTGAATTGCGCCAAATGCGCTGAGATTTATTTATTTATGCGTTTCTGTGCTGTTCACGTGTGCGCACTCGTTCATTCGATTTTCCTCATCCGATATGGATTATTGCGATGAGAACTGCTGCTTGACCTCTGATCAGGTGTGCTTATCTCTTTTTACCACGTACATTCCATGGAAGAGGTGAGGGACGAAGAGTTGGGGTCGAGGATTGTGGTTGGGAAGAAAGGAAGCCATGGATTTTACCATATGCAAAAAGGCGTTTAACACCACCATTTATCTATTTTCTTTTCTTTTTTGGTTCACTTTATAAAAGTCTTTGTTCTTATCTTAACGCCCTTGAAATGCGTTCATTTTCGCATTAATTCGCTTGGAATCTCATTTACTATAATTGTTTCCGCCGGGTGGAATTGGGCATTAGACTTGCCTATATTCTTTACTCGAAGACCGGTTGTGCAATGCAAATGTAAGTGATTGCTGAGGGGTTTGGCTGTCTGATCTTTAAAAAGTTGTTGCCGGGTAAGTGACAGTTCTGTGGACAAATTTTGTCTTAACTTTCAAAGAAAATCTCCCCTCGACTTTTGTAGTCATCCTCAGGTAAGCCAATACCTTTTTTAGTATTTCTTTTCTGTGCGCTCTTTTCTTCTTGATTGTCCCACTATATTGAGGCCACAGTTGTCGCGTGATCACGCAAAAAGAGACGGAATGAAACTTCGGTGAGAAGAAAGCGAAGATTTCATCGGAGATTTTATGTGAAAGGAAACATAGGAGCCGCACAGAATTATGCGAAAGTTATACGTCGTCTTTAATTGTTTTTTTTTTTTTTTTTCGTTCAAGATGTACTAGAGGTTTTTGAGCTATCTCATAGAGCAGATAGATGGTTCTTTACTTCTCCGTTCCTTGAGATGCAGCAAGTAGCGCGATCCTGCTTTGCCTGTCATGAATCTTATACTTGTGGCAACCATACTTGAAAATATGTGTTGTTTTTATTGACTTGTTTGCAAGTCGTATTCAAAACGCGCGAGTTTAGAGGTTACAGTGGTCGAGCGTTTATGTATTCTTCCTCTGTTATCGTCTTTGTGATGAATCGGAAGTGCTGACATGCACCAGGATCGTTCCTTCCCTCACTCCGTCCCATCCCTCATCCCCTCCACCCCACCTCTCCTTGTCTGCAGAGGCAAAGGCAAGTGCGTTTTTCAAATGCATAAAACCATTCCTTTTGTTGTGATTGCGCAGAGCTTTCGTTTTAATTGCATCCTAACAAGCATTTCTACCTTTCGCCACTTAAACTTTTCAAGTCAATTCTCTATCATAAACGGAAGCATATGACATGTGCGTGAATTGATATCTCTATTATTGATGATTCATCTTGAAAGCTTGGTTTTTTTTTTCGCAGCGTCCGACATAGAGACGAAGTGAGCGGGTAGTCCGTGTTCAATTCGTCACTCGTTTCACACCAGAGTCTGCTTTCAGAGGACCAGGGCACTTTTTTTTACAAAGAAAGAAGATTTTTTCTCGCAATCATGATTGCTGGATTGCCGCCAGTAATGACTATCCTCAAAAGTATTGTATCTTTGTGGTGAGTGTTGAAAACTCTATGCATATCGAAATTTTTATACCGTTGAAAAGCAGATAGCAGTGAAAGGATAGTGCACAATTTTATGGGTTTCCTGTTACTTAAAGGTTGATGATGGTGTATCGTTTGGGGGAAAGAGGGAGAGGTGCTTTTTCTACTTCAAGTCTCGTGTCTCATAGTTAGCGACATAGTGACTAGCAGCTAATTGTTCGTATAGATCGCTCATCGTAGCTTTTAAAATTTCGTTCTACGCGTGGGTGGACCTTGAAAAAAATTTTTCAGCAGTGCCATTTTGCATTCGTATAGTTGCATTTATGAAGGAATATTTTTCAAGATCGTTGTTGTTGTAATGATCTCACCAACTTGAGTATTTCAGCTGAGCGATGATCTTGTCGCCGACATCGAAAGATTTGCCGCATATGCGGAACGCTTACGGCGATCGCTGGACTCATCTACCTCTGTGCCTGGTATGCCTCTTTCAGTAGCCCTCCCCTTTCCCTTCTACCTTTTCGCACCACTGTTCTCCCCTCCTTACTCTCATCCATATCCCCGTCTCTCTTCTTTTCTTCGCTCGTTTTAAAAAGATCTCATGCGTTGTCGTTTCATCAATCTCGGCCTATTTTAGCACACCCGCAATGACTATATAAAAGATTAAATGTCGACAACTGCTGTTAAACGCTCGGCAATGTTCCATCGAGGTGACAACTCATGAAAGAAGGATGTAGACATGAAGGGAGCTTGGTTAGAAGGAAGTCAACGACGAAACAAGCCAAGACCACACACGCATTTCGGAGTAGAAAACAGTTGATGCGGTAGTGAAAAGGTGCCGGATTCGTTTCTATCCACAGATGAAGCGCCATATCCTATTTGTGATACTTATTCGATATAGTGCGATATTTTATATGCCACTTGCGTGCTGTTTTGCGATTAGGTGGTTAAGTAAACGATAGGAGATGTTGTGCCGACTGGAAGAAATTGTGTGATTGTTAGAGGGGGAATCGATGTGCGTATCTGTGCACTCGGCGCTTTCGATGGTATCGCAGTCAGTGCGGGATCTGCTGGTTCGCTACCCAATATTCAAAACCTCACAGGTCCTCTTACCTGCAAGTCAGCTCGTCCATAGTGTAAAAGGTAGTAGTGTTCGTGTTCGTTTTTTGCATACTCTCATTATTATCAATATTTGTTTAACGTAGTTTATGCGGAAGTGCAGACTCGAGGAATGTTCTTTTAGAGTTGATAAGAGAATTGAAAAGACCATAGTCTGGTACGTAAATACTGCGTTATTTTTATCCGTATGCCAGTCTCTGAATATGTGCTTGGCAATTATTTGCCCACTAAACTAACGTTCAGCCAATGGATTCACCTATTTCATTGCCACATCACCGATTGAAATTGAACTCTAACTTATAGATGGATTCTTTTGCATACTAAATTAGGAGCACATCCTTTTAGTGAAGCATTTATATGTCCAGATTGGCGTATTGAAAAAAAAATGTATTTATTTTAGCAGCTGTAATTCTTGGCGGCTTCATATTGCTTATGAATCATGTTGGAAAGCAAAACAGAAATGCGAAGCATATTGAATGTCAACGATGTAACTACTCTTACTTCAGTTACCTACTAATTGAGAGTTATTAAGGTGGGAAGGGAAGGCGGGGGATTGTGAGTGGCAGTCAGTGAATACCACTGCCATCCTGTGATATCAATAATTTTCTCGCTACTTTTATGAACATCCGACTAACTGAAGATAATGATGAGGAAATGGAGCATGGCGTAAATATAATGTGTGTGCTTGTTGCGTTCAAAAAGTTTATAGTGAAGGGTGTAATGTTGATACGACGTTAGCGTATATGATATAAGACTTGTTATTGCATCCGCACAGTGGAGGGTTTATGAGAGAAGTGCATTTTCGAAGGATTCATAAATTCCATTCATTGCTGGTAAAGTTTGATTGCTTTGCTTTTCTTTTTTTTGTCCAATGAAATTTTTTTTCCGTTGCAAAAGAATGCAACGCATCTAAATTATTGTTAACTTTTCAAAGCGATTTTTTGTTTTCTGTTTTTTATTTTTTGCTTCCTGTAAGAACACTTTCTTTCATGATGTTTTTTTTCCTCGTTATTGAAGTAAGTCGTCATTTTTCCCCCATATCCACCTAGTTTTTAATGGTGATTTTTTTTATACAGCATTTTTTAAAAAGTATGAAGGACGAGGACTTTGAAAGGAAAGAGAAAACGACTGGATGTTCATTGTTGCTAATCTTCAGCTATTATGTGCATCGGGCCAGTTTTTGTTTATTTTGTTATTAGCTGCATATTACTAGCTGCGTATTTTGTTATTAGCTGCATTTACTTGCTCCTCTAATATCTACAATCACTGTTGCATTAATCAAGATGATGGCTAGCGAGGGTTACGTAAGAGAAAAATGTTTCTTTTGTTCGTTAGAGGATTCGATGCGAGGATGGGATGGAGTTGCATAAAAATGCATCTTTTTTGATTGAGGGTGGGGGAGGGGGTGAGATGAGGAAGGGCTCCATAGGAAGGCACGTTCAAGCGGCAAAATGGTTTTCGTAATTAATGACGCCCGTTTTGAATGGCTCACACTCGGTATCCCTGAATGTGCTTCACACATATCGCACTCGCACATTCGGCATCGCAGTTTGTTGCATGTGTTCGTTATTCGTCCCTTTCAGTACAAATCTGCGCTCACTCGCATCCGTGAAGCTCATTGCATCATTGGTGTTTTTGAATGGAAAACGTTTTTTTTTTTCAACGATTTTCGTGATGCTCGTTGATGCCGAAATCCGCAAGCACGAGGAAACTTGCCGAAGAGGTGAATAAAATTCTCCCGGCTGCGGTGGACAAACTTGAAGATGATTTTTAAAAGTATTCCATGGAAAATAGGAGTTATGTTCACATATATGTGGCATTTTACAGAATCAAACATCTGCTAATTTCAGCGTGCGCAAAAAGTTGAAAGTGAAGAGAATTGCCATTTTAGTGTGGATAAGAAAGAGTTGATGATGCCTACGAAAATAATTTGTTCACGATGTTCTCTTCCCATGATGCCTTGGGTTTTTTTGTCGGTTGCCCTAAAATTTTTTTCTCTTTACCTCCATAAATATTTTTATTTCTTTCTCTTTTCTTCTATCTTTAACTATCTGGTCGATAGTTTTATCTTTGTGTTGCCCCAACACCTTTCAAAATGCACTTTTTCGTAGGCTTGCAACAATGCAACTTCAAAATTTGTGTCAAATTGCACTTTTTAACTTCAAAATGCAAAATTTATTTCGTTTAATGCAATTCAAAATTCTTCGTAGGTTTCTGCATATCTCAAAACTCTTGCATACACTTTCGTCGAAGTATTTTCCACTTTTTTGCAGTCATTTTATGATATGCATATTCCAGACACGATAAGAAGAGCGCAACAATGTTGTCTTTTAAAATTTTCAATAAGTGGCGACCTAAAGTTGACCATTCGAAGCAATAACTCCCACACATAATGTTTGACGTAAATAATGGTCTCCATAAGAAGTGAAACGTTAAGTGAATTGTTGAAAAAGTTATCTGAGGGCATTCTGTGTGGAACTGAGTGGATACGCTAATGCACAACGTAGGCGATCGTAAGTGATCGTTTTATATTGCAGAGCTGAATTTCGACAACTCGAATGTGGATGCGTCACGCACATTATCGTGCCTCGAGAAATTGGAGGCCGCTGTTGGCAATACACTTAAGCAATCTCTGTGAGTCTAATTTATTTCCATCTTTTTTACTGCTAAGTTCCGTATTTACAGAAAACTGCTTTTTTTGTGAAATTTTTACTCCAGCACATTTCCGCCGTTCGCATATTTTTCGTCATATGCCATTCGACCGGTGGGGATAGGTGCAGTGTTTTGATTGGGCAGGCGATGATCTGTTTTTGACATGTCTGATCATGTTCTTTTCACCATATCAGTTTTTACTTCATTCTCGTCTCTCTTTCACACCGATTATTTAGGAATTTCTCGCATTTTATTTTTGGAAGTTCTGAAAAGGAATAGCATCCTTCTATCCGACGATTATCAGGAGAAAGTAGATGTATGCATCGAATCCTCTGTGAGTTCTGCACCCCTCCTACTGCGCTTATCAATACCCACAAGTGCCCATTGGTTGTGTTTGTTTTGGTCGCCTCTCATAAGCCATGATCCCTGTTATTTGGTTGCTGCCTCGCCGTTCGTAATGGACTTGCACGTGCACAGCTTCTTTATCACCCTCTTCACTTTGCTTACTTGCATTCTCACTGCGCAGTGTTTGCTTTTTTGCTCCTTTTAATCAGGCCACATGTTGGGTATTATTGAATCAAGCTGAGAAGCGTTCGCAGTTTTGTATTATTACTATAGGGCACAATCAATTTTTGCTGCGTTCACTTGCGGAAGTTGGAGTCTTTAGTTGCAGAAGCCAATTTCGAGTCTTTTGTTACAGATGTCAAAGTTGAACGTTGACTTCCATGCCACTTCATTTGCAAGTATCGGAACCCATGTTAGTGAAGAGGAAAAATCATTTAAGTATTCTTTACAAAGCGGAAAGTGAGCGTTTCGTTCTTTCATTGAGCGTTTTGCATACACAATGCGAAGAGTGTCGGACATCATTTATGTTTTAATTTCCGCTTATAAGAAACACGTTAGCTATGAGGTGATCATAAAAATTTGAGTAATTATGAAAACAATGAAAAAGAAGTTTTGATAGCGTTGGTATGCGCTTCTGCGATAAACAAATACAATACTACATCGCTTATCTGTTAAGTGCGTCAACAATTCGTTCATTAAACAAATTTCAAAGTAAAGGGTGCTAGCGGTGTTATGAACAAAGAGTGACTGAAGCACTTCAATTTGTGGTCATGATGTTTCAGACGTCGCCCGAATACGATAACACCCAAATTCTCGACTGCAACGCTTGGCCGAAAAACGAAAAATGTACGTAATTGTTTTGTTTTCGATAATTTATGCAAATTTATAGCGATGAAAATTTCAGCTAATGATCGTTTGAATGAAAAAATGCCATCGATTCGTTTGGTTGACTCGACTTACCTGCATGCATGGTGATGAGATCTGAGTGCCAAAGTGGAACGGAATGTATTCTTCGCGTTTTTGGCATCGATAGTTGAAGGGATTAAGGGAACGGAAACGGCATTTTTTTGAAACATTCGGGTTTTTTCTCGAACTTGCAAATGTCATTGTGCCCTATTCGGGTTTAGTTTCCGTTTAGGCCGTCAACCATGCATTCTTTTCTGTGTCTTTCCTTTCCCAGCATTTCCCGCTTAAAGTGGGACATTTTTCCTCTCTGTAAGTTTTCTTCCATGTATTGTTTTTTTTTTTTTGCTCTGTTCTGAGTCGATATCTCCATTATGGACTCTTTCTTTCAGAGCATTTTTTTCCTCCTTTCTTTATAAAGGGTTCTCACAGTTTGGTTATTATAATTGATTTCGTTGCAATCAAAATTGATGTGGGAGAATTTTTGAACGTACTGTCAATTATGTTCCAGATTTAGAAGCTTTCTATCAAATAAAACAATTTAATCGATTGAGTGCAGTAAAGCAGTAATCTTGCAGATTCATTTGCTGCTGTCTAAGTAACGTCTCCTCTGCTAAAGTGCCTTTGGAATCTAATATACACATCTCGGAACGTAACGTTTGCAGTGTAGTTTAAATCAAATCGACTAAATTCATTATTGCTGTTTGAATTCAGTGCATTCGTTTTTTTGCTGTGAAGCTGAATCATTGATCTCTGACAGATTCTTCGGTGGTATTAACCGTTTTTCTGCACCTGTTAAGGTTGCAACGATTGCGTGTTGTGTGGCATTGTTTTGCAGTGGCAGGTGTTCAACACAGTAAAATGGAATGAACCGTTTAAATCATACGTGTAATGATAGAAATTGTACGTATGGTTTGCGCCATAAGAACTCAACGAGTTTCGATTACTGCTGTGTGACTGTGGAATAAGAAACATTGGGCGAGAATCGTGTTGCTGAAATTCAGTTATTTTTGAGTCCACTATTTAGAAAGGAAGGTGTATGTTGTGATAAAAATTGAAAGCTTCATAAGAAAGTGTTGTTCACCAAAATCTGTTCAAAGTATAGCTGAACGAAATGAAGTGTTATTGTTTTGGCTTCTTTGGCATCATTATCCTATTCTTTCTTATGCCATATATATATATATATATATATATATATATATATATATATATATATATATATATATATATATATATATATATATATATATATATATATATATATATATATATATATATATATATATATAACGTGCAGTAGGTGCAAGTTTTGAGCCGCAAAAAGCGACGAGTAATGAAGTTTTGTGGATATAATCTCTGTGATAGACTCCCTCCTAAACCTGTTTCTCTCCGCCCGATCGTTTTTGCTACCGTTATTGACAATCAGAGTTGCTATAAAATTTCCACGCCATTTATGTTCAACAACGATCCATGTGCGGCTCCTCTAGAACGAATTTTATTTTTATTGCCTGTGCAACGAAGTGATCGTGTGAGGAAGGCACGTGAGGTGTTGCTCGTTGGCAAACTGGTTCAACCTCATTCTTTTAAGGGGCGGGTTTATAGCAAACCACATTTTATGCCGACCTCCTTGGCACGCGTCCCATTTGTGTATTCTCTTTTGTTATTGTCAAATTGAGCAGTTCAGTGCAATATAGCCGTGTGTCGGCAAAAAAATCAAAAGCAATGAAAGTCGGAAAAAGCGGAAGGAAAGGAAAAGAAGGGAAATAATTAAATGAAACAAGAGAGGAAACAAGCTTAGGGGGCTGGCTGGTAGGACTTTGCTTTTTGCAACATCAGTCGTCAAGATAATCAGTGTTTGAAATGACGCCTTTCAAGTGACTAAGCTCCTAGACGCATTCTCAGTCGACAGAATTTGTTTTTTTTTTTTCTGCGCTCTACCAACCGTATAAAAATATTTATCCACGCAGATTTTATAACACTCTCACTTACTTTGGTTCTAAATCATAAAACAAAACACCACTTGGAGTGAAATTATTCTTGAAAGAAAATATGCTTCGTACCTGCCAAGTTTCATCTTCCTAGTTTCAGGCAGCAGAGTGACGTCCATCCTACCAGGCACCTATTCATGTATTTATACAGCATTGGATTGAGTGTTACGGTAATGGGTTTTTACAAAAATAAAGAAGTAAGTCAATAAGTAAATAGAAGGTAATCGCAAGATTTGAGTGCTTTGGTGCTTTTGGTGTGATCGAAGTTTTTGGCTGGCATTGTTGGTGTGGAAGCGTTGTTATATGTGCACCGTTCTGAAGTTTGTCAATGCAATTCCTATTTTCAAGGCTGCGGCTAAGCTGAGGCGATTTCCAGATCCTTCCGTTCTGAGCACTGCTGTATTGCATCTGGCATGTACTTGAAATTTTAAGCTTACATGCTGACGTTTCAACGTTAGGGACGTTTTAGAATGAAGCTGAGGATGAATTGGCTGTGTGCACACCGGATCACCGCTCCAAAACCTGGCATTAAACGATCCTGCACAGTGGGCTGTGCGAGGCTTTTTTTGCAAAATATTTCAAATTTTGGGCCATTTTCAAGAGATACTGTCATTTAATGATCTGTTTTCGTTTAGTAATATAACTGTTGTAGGTTGATGTGCTTGGTTTAGAGGTTTAGCAAGTGATTCAGTGAGAGAAGAGAGAGAGAGAGCGAGAGAGGACGTGATTAATTAGCCGGCTGCCGATTTCGTTGCATTCCTCATTGAGCCACTGATAATGTTGATGATAAACACTGGAGTGAGTTTGTGTAGTATTAGTCGCATAAGGTGCAATGAGAGGGGAATGTGAAATGGCATAGGTATGTGCATGGTAAATATGTGCGAAAGTTGTTGCCTTGGTTGCTATTGTTAGATGGAATTCACGAACCGAGTTGGTAGTCATCTATCCGTAAGACTATTTTTTGGGTTGTTTCGAAATGCTATCAAAAGGTGATGCCTTATTAGTGAATCGTTTCTGTATTGGCTCTGGCTCATTGGTCAATTTATAACGTGACTGTTGATTAGTGGTTAACCTTGCCTCAGAGCGAAATTACCATACATTTTTTTTCTTTCTTTTCAACCATGAGACAGCTCTTCACCGTAGAGCATTTCTACCTCAGTTACATACCTCAGGTGCATTGACGAAAGGTAGATGAGGAGGAAGAAAGGAAGAGGAGGAGGGGACTCGGATATATTGTTACGCACTCAACTCCGCTAAATGTCTCCTAAGTGATTAGAAGTTTTCGCTAAAGATTTTTATTTGTAAACAGTATAAATCCCCTCCTCTTCCGTCGTTCGACTATGACAAGTTGCTCTCCAAAATTTGAGAAGAGAGGTGCCTTTTTTTTCAAGAAAAAAAAAACGCGATAGTGATAGCATACATGTGAGATGCTATTTTAGTATCCTAGTAACGCCTCCGATTAATGCACTCACTCTCCTCAATAATCTCGTCATCCTATGAACACTGCGAATATTATGGCACATATGGTTTGTACGGTGTCGCCCACTGCTGCATTTAATACTGAGCTCTTGAAATCTTAAATTGTTACTTTTATTTAGCGAATAATTCTTAAACAAATTACCACCAAAATAAAAGGAAGAATGCTTTCGTTAAGCATTCGGAGTTCAACTGAAGATCTCTCCAGAGAAATAATTGTTGCATTGATAACAGTAGAGCTTTTATTTTATTCCTAACGGTTATCTGTTCTTTTATTATGAGTGTGGGCGGCGTATTATAAGCGAAAAATATTTTGAAAAGAGAGTGGCATAAATGAGCGAACTTGAAATAGATGCGTTTTTGCCGAGCATAGAAAATAGAGCCATTTTGTGGCATTGGTGGGGATATTTCATAGAATTCCTTCCACTTGGGTGATATTTCACATCGAAACTCATCGGATTATGGCATTTTTTTAAAATTGTTTTCTTTTCTTTTAGTTCTTTTTTATATTCGAACGGAATTTGATTTGTTTCTTAATAAAATGGACGAAAATTTCTCAGCAATTTGATTCTTTCTGAAATTTAAGTTGTTGGCATTGCAGTTTTATGTTTTACATGTCAGAATGGAATGACAGGAAAGTGATTCTCTGAACAATCGGCTTCTCTCAGTGAATCGATTGGAGTCCTTATAAACGTTCGCTTTCACTAAAGCTCATTCTAACTGTGTTTTTGCTGTTGCGCTTCCTAAACGTTACTCCGGACAAATGTTCGGCCCATTTATGTGTTGTCACAGCATTCCTGTCACTCGATTGATTAAGTCCATGCTTCTTATAATAATTAGAGCTGATGTTGTGGCACTGAAGAGAACTTAGTTTTAGGAGGATATTGAATATTCTGGAATAATGCCAGAGGTGAAGAGCAGGTTTCTTCCATCTTAGCCAAAGATATCGAAGCCGACCGATGCATCGGCGACCGCTAACCTATTATTTCGAAATGTCAGAATTGGCGTGAAAAGACGCTCCGACATTTCATGATGTCCTTCCTCAACCCCTCTCTTCTCCTCCCTCCATCCATAGGCCTACGCCACAAATTATTCACTTATTTGTGGTCCATCCATTTTTTAAAGATTCTTCGTTCAATAACGCGCAGCAGTCTGAAGGCGCATGCTACAAAAACAGAAGCCCCTCGAAAAAAATATAGAAGCTAGATGCTCGCGCCGCCGTTATATATAAGAAGAAGCTGACGTTTGTGGTTGCTTTATTTTATCCAGAAAGAGAAAGATTCATTAACACAGAACTAGACAGAATTTCTTTGTATTGCAAAGGAGAGGAATACGAGATTGATTTCGTTGTATTTGAAATTGGCGTAATGAAAGAAGTTGTCAACGCAGGTTCGCAAAGCGATTCTTTACTTCCTTTCAACAATGGGTAGTCGATAGGTTAACGTAGAAGTGCTTTTTTATTATCAGAACCTATTGTGTAACATTAAAACGGGAACTTGCGGGGATTGGCACTGGTGACACTTTGGTAGCATAACACTTTTAGAGCTCAAATAGCAAATTATAAATGAGCTGAGGTGCATTTATGAAAAAGAGTTCTTTTAGCAACTATTGAAGTAAATTCGGAAGACAGTTTATAGGTTGAGGTTAGGTGGCAATTTCTAGTATGACTTCAGGTGGTGGGATATGTTCGGATGGCTATTTCTACTTAACAGCTCACTTGGCAGCAGTGATTTATCTCTATAGAGAATTGCCTCGAAAGCGCTTTAATGTGGTAAATTGCGGTGCAGTTTAGCACTCTTGCACTAATATACTATCATATCTAGTCTTGCATTTTGTCTTCCTTCATTTGTGTTATAGGATATCGGTTGTTGCACATTGCGCATATTAGCATCACGTCGCATACGCTCATCAGGAAAGGATGCAGTCCTCCTCACAAGTAAGTGAGAGCGCAGCACTGCGGCATCACTTTGGTCTGCTGGCCCGTGGGGCGGACAATTAAGATTTGCGTCTGTGGCAGACAGCTGGAGCGGCCCCCTTGAGGCCGTGTGCCATCGTTGTGCGAGCCCAACGATTCATAGAGGGAATTGTCTGTGGGTTCAGTAAGAAGTGCGCCAAGTATCGGGCCCGTTCGATTTTTGCGTACTGATGGTGCTGCCAGCTTGAGCAAGCTTTTTCTTGTGGCTGCAATTGCCATTTCGGGCTCGTTGGGCCGTCAGCTTGCATTCTTGTCTCCAATCCTAGCGCCCATGCAAATTCGTACAGTTTTTTTTAGCCCTTCAACGATAATATTTTAATATTGCATGCGTTATTTCTGTTATTAATCTCAAATCACGGTCGCTGTCATTTGCAGCCTTGTGCTCACAAACTTTTGAGTTTTACTGAACATGAGCATGTTGTTTTCCTTCACATCGACCAAATCTCGCTTTCGTTTCCTTTCTCTTCTCTTTCAGAACTACTCAAATTTAGCTGCTAATTTTGCCACTTGCTTTTCTTGAGTTACATTCCTAACGTTGTAGTCAGGAGTATGGATCTCAGTGCTGTTCACTTTTTGGGTATGCAATCGATGTGTGGAGTTAGAAGCTGTTCGATGAGTGGCGACGACGTATGCACTGATTTTGCGGCTCGCTTGAGTGAAATCTAACACAGTTTTATATAATATCATTTGGTTGATATGGTAATGTTCTTCGTGGATCGATACTCTGTGAGGCACCTAAGATGTCCCGTCACGCTACGTGGCTAATTACAATGCTTTTAAGCTACCTAAATATTACTATGAGCCCCCGAGTGTTTCGGATTAAAAGCGAAGTAAAAAATTGTCCCACTTTTAAAATTAGGAGAGCTCGAAAGAGTCGAAAGCGTTCATGGTTCGAGTTAGCTTTGAGGGATCAATCGAAGCTGCGATTTTTTAGATTGAGAAATTTTTCTTGCTGCTCCACCTCATGTTACTCTGATACCTTGAATAGAGGGGAAGTAGAGGCGATTGTCTGAAAAAAAAAGTTGGAATTTCCAAGAAGACACTAGAAGCCGCACTCCTGAATGTAAAATTTCACCGATGTTGATGAATTTTTTGCATTTTAAAAGCAAATGTGACAAGTTTTTTTTTAAGCTGCTAGAAAAGAAAAACTTTTCTTCAATTAGAGGTAGACATAAAGCCTCCCTCCTCCATATTTTGCATTGCCAATTTTTAGAAATGATTCATGGTATTTATGTGTATATCTAGTGCACTCTGCGCAACATCTACAAAACAATGAGGCAAAGATGCCGATCGCGGCCTTTGACCAAGGGGATGCGGGAAGAGGGTTAAAGCATGGTGAAATGAAAAGAACGTTGGAACCGAGGCTGGTGAATGGGGCAATTGTTAGAAGCACCACGAACTTGTGACTGATGTTCGTAGTGAATTACAGACTTATCTAAGTGTGTTTATGTGTTTCACTTGATCTTTTCTAGTCTCTATCCTAGTCTGCAAAGAGTCTCACCTAAATGTGTAACATCACAGCAATGATACGAAAAATACATTTCTGAGGAATTTTTCGAGGATTCCAGCGAGGGGAGAGAGTTGCTAGAATTTCTCTCCGATCAAGAGTTTGCAAGTTATTTTGGTTATTTTCGTAAGATTTTTCTTAATTCATGAATGTAGATTGTAGCAGTGACTTTATTGATGTGTATCTGACCGTTTAAAATTTGAGCTTAGTTGTTATATATAGTGTATATGCAAATTCACTTGGAATGAGGAATCCGATCCATGTTGCTCAGCTTGCATTCTCATCACCGTGTGATAAAGTTAACAACGAGTGGGATACTTGCCGTTCACCCATGTCCATTAGATTCTGCAACGATGAACGGACTCTCCGCTCCCATCATCCACACTGTGGTAGCAAAGCGTTCTTCCTGGAGTAGCGACGAAAAGAAATTTTCGCTGCAATTTTCAAATGTTCAGGAGGTGGTAGAGGTACCTGAGCTTGTTCTATGTAACATTTCGCTAAATGGGATACTACGCGCTCATTTTGCCTCTAATATATGCGTGTGGAACTTGCAAAAGGGTTAGCGTTTTTGGCGTGCATACAAATTTCCATGTGAATAATGCACACTTTTGGGAGCGTTTCGGTTGGCGTCGTTCGTAAACGTGCAACCTGCTGGCTACTGCGAAGACTGGTATGAGACTGGCTGCTCGCACCGGTAGCAAGTTGCATCCCGTTCATGCACTTCCCATCTATCTAGTCGACCATACTGACTTTTCCTTTGAAAACGGTGCGATGTCCGCCATAGCAGTCAATTCTTTTTCTCCCTATATGATTGTTCCCTAAATTGCTTTAAACTCCCTAACAGCTCCACATGTCGTCTTCTATTTCTCCTCACTTCATCCGTTCTGGGAATTTTTTCTCTTAGGGAATGATGTCAAATGTAGATCTCGAAATCGTCGTTGTTCTAGAATCCAGTGCAACTGGAATATAGCATATGAATATGTGAATTCGTTTAATCCTACATTAATGGTTCTTTTGCTTTAAGAGCATCGATGGTGTGAAGAATGGTCGCGTACTTACTCGACGTCACTCGACATACCAACCGAAAGGTCGAGTCAGCGGTTCGTTTGTATGCTTGCTTGTTTGTGCCTACTATCGGAGTAATCATTCTGCTTTATCGTAATTGCTTGCTATTGATGGGCTCTCTTGCACAGTCCTTTCGGAATCATCGGCATCTCACTAGGTATTATACACGGCCTTATACTGTCAAAGCTTCGACTGTTCGTTCGTTGACACGGCAGATAAGGATGTATTTCTGAGAACAGTCCTCTCCGCTACCTCATTTCCAGAAGGTGGGAAGAAGCGTCTTATGTCCAAAAGGGCTCGTTTTATGAACAACCGAATGGATATCGGAAAGCATGCATTCCTTATTTTTATTGAATTCATGCAATGTAAATGGCACTGAATTTTATGAATTCTTTTACTTTGTGGGCTTGGAAATTTCGTGAACTGCACTAGAGTTTATTACTATAAACTTTGACGTACTTTAGTCTGATTTGAGTGGTAATGGTCCATTCTGTGTTCCACACTGCCAGAATAGTGCACTGTTTATGAGTGTAGAACAGTGAGGTCTTCCCTTTCTAGATATTTATCTCAGTACACCGTTGCTCCTTTGATGCCTAACAGTGATTGACTGATAAGTCGTTGTAGGAGGATATTTTCGATATTTTAACGGAGAGATATTTTTATTGATATTTTCGAGGTTTTTTTTTCGGTTTCGTGCTTGCTTTACAACATTCTTCAAGTCACGGAGAATGTACAGATTGCATGTTAATGTTGCTACGAATATAGTGCGACGATTCGTCGAAAAAAAGAAAAATTAAGTTCAATTCGGAAATTGTTTTAGTATTTTTGTCAATCGCAATATTAACCATAATGTTTAGTGTCGAATAAATATTTCCGATTGGAAAACGATAAATAATATGCAAACTCTTTTGTCGCTAGCGAAGCCATACGTAATAATGTTGTTCGTGATTGATTAGATCAT
This sequence comes from Ascaris suum, assembly GCA_013433145.1. Taxonomy (NCBI): domain Eukaryota; kingdom Metazoa; phylum Nematoda; class Chromadorea; order Rhabditida; family Ascarididae; genus Ascaris; species Ascaris suum. The sequence continues at coordinate 5,287,273 of CM024187.1, forward strand.
ACTGTGACAGGAAGGGGGTGAGACCTGCCTCTTGGGTGGGAAATGAATCAAATGCGTTCAGCTAGATTTTTTTTGTGAAGTCTTTGAGAAATTTGAGTTGCCAAAAGTCGGCATTCCGTAGAGTAAATTCGGCCAACATATGCAGTTATCAATATTTTGGTGTATTTACTGAAAACTATACTCGAATTCAAGGAATCACGTTGAAATGCCATTCGGTCATATTTCTTATTGTAATTGGTCGTTGTGAGATTAAATGCTGTGAAGTTTTTCTGAGCGGTGGACATATTCTGTGATCATGCACTGCTCCATTTTCACCTTCAGGTCGTTGTTGTTATTTTTTTTCTGCTCCTCATACAACTTATCTCATTTACTATTACTATAAAACGTCAATTATTGAATATAATATAAGTCGATATTACTGTTCTCGATTCTGCTTAGCCTGGACTCGAGCAAAAGAGTGCGCGAGAAGATGGTGACGAGTTGTTGAGCCACATTTACGTCATTGCATGCGAGTTTTTTATACTCCTTACATTTTGCCATTTCTAGAAATTTTTCAACTTTTGACAGCACAGTTTAGGCGCTGTCTTCTTTCCGTTTCTCAGATTATTTGAGCCGACTACTACACGTTCACTCAAAAAATGCTTCATGTCGTCCCTCTCGATGCCGAAACTGTAATAACTCGTGTGATTGCGGATGAATGTTTTAATTTCCGCCTCTAAAAATTTTCTTCCGCGATGAAGGGGAGTGCAAGTCCAATAGCAGTATGCGAACGAGTATATCCATCATTATGTGTAGCACACTTATCATTCTATCTTTTATTTCTCGTAGGCGAGTGCTTCTCATCAAAGCAAATTGGGATTAGAAGCGATTTCTATGCGAATTCCACCGGAGAGATTCTAGTTCGACGCCCTTTGGCACACGCTTATCTTGTTTCGCATCGTCGTTTTTGAAACGGTCACCCATTGAGTTGTTGCGTTTGTTCCCCTTTGTGTTGCTTGATTGCCATCGCGCTAGTCAATTTGTCATTGCACTCACGGTGAGCATAGTTTGTGCTTATTATGCATTCGGGAGTAGTGTCGTGCGGAAATGGCAGTTATGTGAGTGCCGTTTTTTTGCAATCAGAACACTGTTAAGATTAGTACTAAGCGGGATGCGAGGGAACTCTTCGGGGCATGGAGGTCTTCATCACCGACATTTCCGGAATTTCGACATCATCGGAAACTCCTTGCTTTCTTGCACCATTCCCAACTTTTCCGAAGAATTGTATGTTGTCTTCTCTAACTTCTGCTCAAAGACTCATCCTCAGGCTTAACTGTTTTCAATTTTGATACTTTAAACCTTTCCTCTCCACTTTTTTGCCCCTTGAAGATCTTCGCTTCCGGAAAGGTTCGTTCATCGCCTGTCACTGCTCAGGATATCATCTCTCCCTCGCCGTCCTCATTTTGTTGCCTGTCAGTCTCCGTCTACGAACTGAACGTGCCAACGTTATGTTTATGGGGATAAGCAAAAACACAACGATTGTTCGATTTATTTATCCTGATCTCCATGTTACTACTTGAAGTGCTTTAATGTTCGATCTTACGGGAATATTTTTTTAGAACAGTGTTTTATTCCTAGTGGAGAGTCATAACCTAAATCAGCTCTGTGACCAGCCTCAGTTGCCGACTAATGTCAAAGATGAATCTGGATGAAGAGAAGGACTTGAAGTGCAAAAAAAGCTGAGTGCAGCGTTTATCTTCATCCTAAGGAGAAAAATGATTGGAGACTTGCCTATATAAAATATATATATACTGCTCACTTTTCTTCTCTTTTTTCTGAGTGTGAAGTGGGGTGAGACATGAATTAAAACACCTATCCCCGAAAGGACTCCGTTTATATCTGTTTCTTGTCAATTCGCTCCCCTTCCCCCTTTCCTCTTGACGAAATGTGAACCACGTATACCAGTTGCCTCTATATCCTAATCGGATTTTGCTTCAATAACTTTGTTTTAAAATGTGGTATTCAGCAGTTTTGGTGTCCAATGAGTTTCTAAAACGAGTAGTTTTTTCGCCATCTAGATAGTTTAACTAAACAGTCGCAGAAATATATGTGATGTATCCCGATCCATAACCAATAGCCGATCGTACAGCTAATAGTTTTGTTCAGTAGTTTTAAGTAGCTTTAAGGGGTTTATAAAAATTACTTGTGCCGAGGTGGATAAGTGCCAAAAAAGGGAAATATTTAGCTTTTTGTCCATCTCATCAGATGAGATTTGAACTGCGACTTTTTTCCTCAGCCATTTTCTGATCGTTTTGGTAGCCTCGCTAAATCTTTTTCGTGCCATAAGCTTCATCAACGCCTATGCTCTTCTTCTATTTTTTTTTTCACAAGCGCATTGTGCGGCATCCCTAATTGCTCGCCATGTCTTGTCTGTCTATCGGTCCTGCCATTGCTCCAATTCGCCAATCAACAAATCTATGAAGATGAAATTTTTTAAGTGTAATATACGCCATATCAAAGCAGCATCCTTTCTTTTCTGTAATAAATTTCTGTAAGCCATTCGTGCATTGCTGTGAACTATACAATTGGAAAAACCCATGATTTACTATTATATATTCAAAGATAATATATTTTTTACAAGAAGTTAGTGGAAAATCGAATCATCCATATAGACGTTATGGAAAACAAAAGAAAAAACAACGAACACATGTGAAGGTAACGGGCTAAAAACATTTAAAATGAAGATGGAGAGAAACGTAATGCAGGCATTGTGATTTGGATATGAATGGTAAACAATTCTGAAACATCTCTTGCAGGATCTGATCTGAAGGGAGATCAAGAAAATACACAAAAAAATAAGCTACATAGGAAGCGACCTTTTGTGAATCCTTGGCAATTATGACTTGTCTTATGAAAGAAAGATACAGGCGAAAGCTATGGTGAAATTTGCAACATTGAAAGGGCCGCCTCGTTCCCCCATCTTTCTCCTTCATTCCTCAATAAAATCGGATTTCATACTTATAAAGTGGGCATATGTGGCAGTTTGTAGCATTTTAGAGAAATAGCTCAATGAATGATAGCATTTTTTAAAAGATAACACCACCCTCCTTGTAAACTCAGTCAAAATGCATGCTATCTCTTGTTGTTCACAACCTACTTCAATATTCTCTCAATCTGCCAATCCTGTTCTCAAAAAACTCCGTTAGATTCCCTGCAAAAATTCTTCTAGCAAATTTCGTTGTGCTTCATCATTAGCGAAATAAATTTCGTTGAGAGAGGTGGGAGTGAAACGCGACAAGGTCCAGAGAGTAAGCAAAAGTAGGTCTTCCTGTCCAAAGTTCCCAGTATTGCCTTTGGTGTTTTTGCTCGATGGAGCCGAACGTTCTCTTGTAAGGTTTTCGTGCAATCTTTTGATTTTCATCGGTTATTAATACAGACTTTGAAATCGCTACGATTGCTATTGATATGAACGAATTTTTGCTGTATGGACCTTTTTCAATGACTGCAGGTACCGATACCTTATATTTTTGCCGCATTTCGTAATCTCCATCATTTCACGGGCTGTCTGACAGAGGTTCTTATGGACTAGAGCGTTCCTCTTTCTTGTCAGGCAAGTAGGATCGCTCAGGTCGTGGGATTGCTGCCTCATTCAAAATTGCCTTCTTTGAAGTGCATAAGCCATTTTAGGCTGTACTTTCAACGGCAGTGTCTTCTTCGTAGGCGGCCGAAATGTTTCACATGGCATCTGTCGCTTTCATGTCTCAATTGAATTCATGAAGTGGAGGGCGTCCGAAATATTTGGCATTTCCCACTTGTCACTGCATCATTTTAGTCAAAAAAAAGAAACTCTGGAGGTAACATCTCAGCAAATACAGTGTGCGCTGTCATGTCAGGTTTGATATGGATGAAAAGCACCAGAACTTATGCTTCAGTACGATGCTTCAAAATATCGCAATTCGGACTCTGTCGCTACCGGCCGTAATGCATCGCATATTGTATGTGCATATTTATGGACGTATTTTTAAAATTCATTGCGTTAGGAATGCTGTAGAGAAAGTTTTTGCGTAAACAGGAACACGAACGGTCTTACCTTTCCGGTGCTGTTTTTTTTTGAGCATGTTATTTCGACTTCTCTCAGTGATACTTCTGGGAAAGTTTGCTATTGTTTCATTTGTAAATTGAGCGCATTTGCTTGGACAGTAAGCTGGTAGTTTATTTCCGTCGGCATTTCGGGGGGCTGGGAGGTTTTTCGTAGTTTTTTTCTTATATTCGCTTGATACTTAAAGAGGCATTTGAACGTAGGTTATATGCATTGTCGAATTTCTCGCGGAAAGCAACTGCCGCAGCATACTACTGCATGAGGTTTTGACGTTTTTTTTAAGTAGGTACTCGAAATGTTCATAGCAGCTAACATCTTCGAGTAGAGCTTGTGTTGAAAGAGGGACTCCGTTTTTCTTAACCTTCAAAGGGATACCATTGTTCGAAGGCGTTTCTATGCATGCAAGCTCGGTGTTTTTTCAGCTGAAGAAAAGCGCCAATTGTAATTGTCATTACCCTTTTTCTTATGAGGTCTTGAAGTGGCACATGACTACGATTCTTTCGAGGAGGGATTTCTTTATCTATAGTATCTCAGCTGGCGGTATCTATTCGGGAGGAATCTATCGCACACTGTTGGCTGCATTTAGTTGCATATCGGATCCATTTATCGTTGCGGAAGTTTTTTAATTCTTATTTGCAGCACGTAACCACTGTGTTTTTTCATTAAAAACTGAATTTTTTTCTCCACGGATGGAATGTTTTTCTACATAAAAATGAAAGAGAATTTCTCGCTTACGTGGGCGTTGACGGTTATGTATAGCGAAGCTATTGTAATGCGTATAAAATAACAGGGAGGCATGCTGTGAGATCGTTGTCTTTGATGTATGCAGAAGGCGCGTCATTCGAATGTATATCCAAATTGCGTGCCGTCTTTCAGCCTCTTTTAAAACGTTGCCTTCTGATTCATTTTCATATGTCGTTCCGTTTCTACTGTCTGGAAATGCCGTTTATTGAAGCGTTTTGTGTGCAATTATAGTCTGAATGTACCGTATCGTACCAGAATAAAGCCCCTCCTAACATGCTAAGATTTCATTCGCCTCAAGGAGGAGGCGTTGTTCCTCAGTTCTTTCATATGCTGTCTCATTTTTCAATCATTTGAAAAAAGGGTCAGTTTTTGAGTCCAACGATGAAGGGGGAAAATTGATTGAGGAGCGATTTATTTGAAGAGAGTGGATGTATTCGAACTAATGCGGTACACTCTGTGACACATACGGTGGCAATTCCTCTTCATGACCGTGAAGTATCTCGATGTTCAGTTCTGTGGCATGAGTGATCTCGGTGCGTGATGTTGGTAGTATTCGATTATCATATTACCTTGGATGATTAAGCTCAAATATTAAGAGTGTCGGGAAGTGTTATGCTATTGTTCACTTCCTTTCGCCTAGTCGTTTGTAAGAAACACATCTCCCTCCCACCCTCCCCCTCCAAAATGCAGAACAACGAGTTTTGGGCGCAGTATTCAGAAAGCGTTTAGCTTGACTGGCGTAGTGAACCGTTTGAAAGTGTGAGTGATGCTGTATTCACTGCGGCTTTGCTTTTTGTCTAATCGGAAGTGAATCGCTAACAGCCTTTCCAATCAATTGCTAAATTTTTGTTTCTTTTTGGCAATTATTGAGTTGTACTTTCCCCATCTACAAGAGAACGCAAGGCAAAAATATATGGCGATAAACATCCACCTGAAATACCTCCACTTGTTTCAGTTTTTCACCTTTCCTAAAAAATATTAAATGGTTAAAATGGACACCTTATCTGATCCTCTGTTCATTGATCTCGGATGCGTGTGATGGTGTTTTTGTTGGCGTCCTGGCGTCAAAAGCCGGCCATGTTTGGATGAATTTATTGCATGTGATCAGTGAAAGATGGCTGATCATTTTCTTACATTCTACGCAGCAGCTAATCTGAATGAATACGTGACTACAGACGATATATGTAAATATTCGAAAATGTCATCCATTTCCGCTATTTAGTCTCCTGAAATTTCTATATTCGTGGAGTATATTATATGGCGCAAAGCCTAATATTGTTTCGAGTTTTAAATGCGGTGTAACTAATTCTTTTGCAACTTTCTTGATAATTTGAGAGACCTATGAGCACTGGAATGTCATATACTGTAGTCAACAGGTTTCCTTTAAAAAACTCAGAGTAAAAGAGAAATTTTATGCAGATAATCAACTAGCATTTGAAGCAATTGACAGTTATAATAATTTTGAATAGAATTCCATATGGTCGTTCTCTAAGTTCATTTTCAAATCGGTTTAGGTGTGGCCAAAATCTGTGAAAGTCAACGATTTGCTTTTTTTCGTCAAGATCCTTCTAAATTTTCGAGTTCAGATTCTGTACGTCGAAATTCAGCTTTTTCATTCTTTGCCGTGCATATTTGGATCAGCTAACTGTGACAGCACCTTGGAAGTTTCATATGTTATCACGCACACTGTCATAGCGGCACCACTGTCAAGGTGCAACCTCGCTGACGATGTAAGGGAAGCGAATTACTTTTGTTTTCAATTGGCAGCCGATGACCACTGAAATTTCTTTTACTAGCGCTTATTACTTTGATGCAGCCAACAAGAAATGTTTGCAAAACACGTCAACCGCCCATTGTGCAGGATAGTTAATTAGAACCTAATAAGTCATGCAGGGATAGTAGTGAAAAATGATAATTATCTGTTATAGTGATGAGAAGACAGGTAAGCGCGATATGCTCTTAAAGGTGAAAGGATACCTTTTGTGAGACTCATTATTTGGTTCTTACTTACCAATCCCTGAGGAACTGCCATAGCTGATATCTTCTAAAAGCGACTGTCTTTAATTGCAGCCTGGAAAACGTGATAGAAAAGAGTTGTGTGTTTCATGTAGCACTCTTGCTGCAATCTGCGCTATTTCAATTCAGATGGACCTGCATCGACAAATGTGCAATTTACTTCTTAGCCCTCCGCCTATGAGAGCATGATTGGTGCTGTTATGAACATTCATGAGCAGATCGCTTCATGAGAGCGAATAGCAACTGTGCAGTGTGTTCTCCTCAAAGTTTAGCACGTTTAATGTGCATATGATGACTCATTGGAAATCCCTGTGAGGTATTTGTTTAGGTGCATTTAGGCTGTTTTTTTTTCTCTTCCCATTCCTTCTAGTCATAATTCCTTTTTTATATCTCATCGAGACGACGTTGAAGTATTCTATGCCCGTTCGCATGCATTTCACTGTGGCAGTCGGCGCTTGCCTTTGTTGGAGATTTATGCAAATGTGGCGTGTTTGGTGGTAGCGCTATTCATTGCTCTAACAGTCTTCTCCTCATCGTTGCTGATTTTGTGTACTTTGCCTCGTACGAATACGAGCATATCAAAATTTTACTACGCTACAGCGGATAAACTTTTCGATATTTTCACATCTCTTAGCGATGATGTTTTATTTACGTGACGGCGTTTTTTATCTCATTCCCGCAGACAGTTTCCTTCATTGTTATCCTTCATTAATGTAATGGTTGGTCGGCCATTTGTTCATCCTTCACACAGTCACAGTGCCTAACAAGGTGCTTAATCGTCAATTATTGCTGTTATGCGTTTACTCCTTCAGACACACGTGCATGCAAGTTTTTTTTGAAGGCGACAAAAGGATAAGCCAGTTTAATTTGCTGTCTTGTGAATTTGCAAGTATTAAAGAGAGAACCGTGGGAGAAATTAAATCCATTTTCATATTTTTGGGCGGATTTTTCATGCTTTCATAGTTAATCGAAAGTTTTGAAAAAAATTTTTCATCACAAATCCGATTAGGAAATGCGAGATTTTCTGGAAACTGTAATGGATTATCATCTTCCCGCCACACTGCACGCTGCCTTTCTATTTCCTTCAGCCGTGATTGCGCTTAGCACGTATTTTTGATAGGAGTTGATTAGGCGATGAAGACGAAATTTTTTTGGCACAAGTGTTTGGTTAAAAGTTGTTTCTTTTAGGGTTTGCTTTGTTTTCTTATGTATTTTTGGAGTGATTTCAAAGGTTATTGCATCGGCGTCATTCTATTCGTCATCAACGCCATTGTCGCGCATTTCGTTTAGTTGCTTTTCGGTTGAGATTAAATAATTATGAGTAGGTGATGATCTAATAAACGTCTGTAAAATTGTTCCATATTTAGAGAATGCTTTTGAAGAAATCTTCGAAGTGCACAATGAGCATTGTTTCCACTCTCACTTAAACTTTATCCGCATGATGCTGCGTAGGTTTCCGAACAATTGCTGACTCAGCAATTGACTTGGGAACAGTCTTCGAGAAGAGTTGAGAAATTTCTGAGATGAGTGCTAAAGGATTTTAATCTCTTCGCGTTTAATTCAGTTTAAGGTGTCATTGTGCTTTTAGGGTGTTTCAGTTAAACGCACTTCGTCTTTAGCACTGCTTTGAGAGTCTATAAAAGTTGTGTTCACAAAGAGTTGTAGAATGAAGTGAAACGTCATGCTGCTGTAATTTCATCCGTCTCGATGAGTTATTTCTTTGCTACTCTATTGAAGTTTATTTTGATTTACGCCAGGTTTTAATTTCATCTTTAATGTCAAGTTTAGTCATTTCCGGCTTGCTGTTTATTACCAGTAGTAAGCTGTTACTGCTTAATTCCCCAAAAGAAGCTTAAGGATTCCATGGGAAATGAGACACTTAATTACCACTTGAATCAAAGTGCAGCCGAAATGTTGCATTTCTGTTCTACCGGTAGCGGTCGATAGAACCTATGAATTTTTGACCATTGAGTGGTTATTGTCTATCTGTCGGTCTTTCTGTCTGTCTGGATGAGTATGCGTGAGCTTTTTGAATGCAGATGCACAAACAGCACGAGTGAGCAGTGTGGGAATTTAATGTGAATGCAGCGATTTTCGAAGCGCATACAATCGTTTTCGACTGAGTGCTAACACGGAGCTTTGTGCGACATTGACGAATGGGATCGTTTATGGCGGTGAGAGGATAGGAAGATGGGATAAGCAGCATACCGCTGCTGTGCATAATCCCATTTGAAAGGCTACTCCATCCTATTACTTTACAATATTACCTATGCGTTTTAAATGATGCCACTGGTAACGAATCACTTAATTCAGTCGCTTCAAGTTACATTCCATAAGTGAGCGTTCATTCTTTGCACGAAAAGACTGATAAATAATAACTTAAAGTTGTAGCGTAGCACAATGCATAGTCCCTTCTTGGATCGTTGAGTGCTATAAGTTTTGAATATGGCATATGATTCGTTTTCGCTTAATGTCTAATTTCTTGACGATATTTCTTAGTGCTGAATAGACAATGCATAACAATAAGTTTAGCGGATATTATTCAAAAGTAGAAAACTTTTGTTTTGCTACCTGTGCAGGTGAATTGGCTCCTACATTGTTCATTATTGCGTACGTCCTTTAGACACATTTGTACTTTGTTTTCTTCTCATCCAAAGCATTCATTTCCATTGAACAATCTCACTTGTGAAGCGTCGGTGTAGCAGCTAGTCTTCATCGCTGGAACCGTTATTTTCCCGCAAGCAAAAGCCGTTTTTTAACTGAGGGACTCTGTGAATCCTTTTGGCCGATTGATTGTTGGAAAAGCTAAGCTTTGAATCAGAGTGATTTTTATTCGTTCTCTCTGTTCTCCAAACCCGCCATTCTCGAGGTTCTGCCCAGATGTGTAGTCATGTCGAGTATATCAAGCAGAGCTTCCACGAGTTCGCCATATGCTTTTTTTGATGGTGAGATTTCAGAGCAAGAGCTTAATGGGGGTTTCGATCGCATAGCTGAATTTAAGGAGGATGCCTCTCCGTCGTTTCCAATCATCCAATAGCCCAGTGATATATTATTGAGAAATAATTCTCAGAAATCGTTCTTGGTCAGAGTTGTCTGTTGTTGGCACAGTTTAGAGGTGTATGATATAACTCGCTAATGACATCCAGTTGTCTGCTTCTGTTTGAAAGCAGAAGTTTATGTGCAGTTTTTGTGTTGCACTTGCACGCTTTGTTCGCCTAGTGGCATACCCTAGTTATTGTATTATTGATAATAGCTATTGTGCAGGAATAATTACTTACAGAAATAATTCACCCTTCAAGTTTTATCGCACACTCTCGTCGTCGTTTGCAATCCTTTGCCAGCGATTTAGGAGGGTGGATAAAGAAGGAGGTAAAGGTTTCTCGAATTTCGACAATTTGCGCTGAAATTTTCTTTAAAAAAAGAAAAAAAAGAAAAATGAAATAAAAACAAACTAAAGCCAACTGTGCAACCATGATGAGCAAAAATTTGTTGCTTTCGGATAGATCGCGGAAGTTGTTTAGTACTTACTAATATATGAATACTTTTCAGAGAGTTGTTGCGTCGGTTAATTGATACTCGACTGAAATCTGCTCCTGTCACTTGATTAGTTAATTGTCTAATAATATTCGATTGAAATTCTTTCCTATTACTGGCAATTTTGGGATTTATGTATGTGTGTTGATAACTGTAGTAGAAAGGGTATGCTAACATGTACCGTTTATAGACTTCGATATCGACGAAATGGATAGAATGGTAGCCGATCGGGCTGACGGCATAGACATCGCGTTTGATCGCGGCAAAGGTATGTTGTTGTTTCGGCGATCATTTTAACAATTTCATTGGGTGCTGTCTCATTTTCACGCCGTGAAGCAAAAAAAGTTGAGACGTTAATCAAGTGGTTGGCTTGATGTTGTGTTTAGACGATATCCTTATAGGTATCTTCAGCTAAAAGACCTGACAGCAGTCGAGGCACTATGAAACAATTTAATAATCGGTGTGTTTGAAGTAGGTGATAAAATGATCCCAAAGGAATAGGCTGTGAAGGAGAATTGAAGGAAAATACCTATTTCAACAACATTTACAGAAATCTTGAATTGCAATACCTGCAAAATGTAAGAATCGCTTTTTAGCCCGATATTGAATAGTGGAATGTTGTTGAGAGATTTCAAATCGGAGTTCGTTTTAATTACGAATGGCATTTTATGTATGGCAGTATTGAACACTCTTGCAGTATGGCGGGTTTCTGTTGCGAATTTACGCAATCATAGGACACTCTCGATGTCTGAGTCGGTTGATAATGTGCCAACCGGCCTGAAGAGCAGAAGCGTTCAATGGTTCCTTTCGTTTCTGCACCCAATTTTTTACACCGCGTTGTTTTTTTTTTTTTTTTTTTTTTGCGTATTCTCATGTGAAAATCTCGTTTTTTGTATCGCAGGAATATTGTTGATGTCACATCGCGGTGTGTAAGGCGACACCAGCAATGTTGCTATAACAAAAATATATCTGCTTATCTTTTACCTGGATTCGTTTCCTGTGAGAGTAAGAAAAGAAGCTATTTACAGCGTGGTCGAAGTACTGTAAAGAGTTGTTGAACTTCGTATCACGTCGTGTACAGCTGGAACTGGATCATGCGAAGAAGGTACACAGTCTTGCAAACCAATCGAAACTTGCTATTAATGAGGTATTCGTTGTAATCAGAGTGTTTGTATTTTGCTGTTGTGCACCATCTTAAGCGTGCTCATTTCGTCGTCGTTTGAAATAGAGGCGCATTTGATTAAAGGTGACCTTTAATCAAAGGTAACAGCATTTGATTAAAATTAAAGGTAACAGCAAACACTGATCTCTGACCTTATTTTGTTTGTTTAAGCATTTAGCAAACACGTGTTTATGTTTCCTTATGCACAAGATATGGAAGAAAAAGATGAGGGAATTTCTGCCAGACTGCCTCTTGGAGACAGAAGCAGTATTGTGCTCCCCTCCAAGTATATTTTTGAGGTTTTTATTCACGTCACAATGTATGCAGCAGAATATATCCTATCTTCTCTGGAAATTTGTGCATGATGAATTTCTTAATGCAGTGATGAATTTCATGGGAATCAGGCAACGAGTCAAGAATATAGGGGTTCCTAGTCTTCTGACGAAGACTAGTTAAAACATGTGTTTATGCTCAAACACCACAGTTGGAATGAAAACTCTCGATTAAAAAATAATTCCTGAACTCACCGAATTGTTGGAAAAGATGAGCGCTTAGATGACGCCTTATCGATGGTTTTCTTCGGTGCTTAACTCCCTAACTTTTATTTTAGTTGAGAAGAGAGGAGACCGAAATGAATTATTGAGAGGAGGAGAGGCTACATCTTTCTACCGAATCTTATTGAATGTTTAAAAATTGTGGGAAAATCTCATGTCGAATACTTAAAGGATGTTCTGAAAGATGCAGAGTTCCGTCTCATTCCAGTAATTTGGGTAGTGCTCTTATCGCTAGTGAAGTAGTGATGTTTCTGCTGACGAACAACGAATGATACCTCGATGGTTCTTCTCCTTCCAGTCTAAAAGTGAGAAGTATTTGCACCCACCCTTTGCCTAGTGAGCCGGAGCAGCGTCCTGCATAAACGTAAGACCCTGCTGTTTTATAAAAGGCATCGCCTTTCCACTTAACATCTCCAGGTACGAATTGGCGTTCACAATTTTTGCAGTAAAGAATGGTTCTAAAATGCCTCCCGACCAGACTCGTGCTCAAATGACGACTTCAGGAGCATTAAATTTTCGGTCGATTGTCTGCTGGGGGTCCATACCAGACCAGTACGCGGAATTATGACAGTTCACTTAGTCGTTAAGTTTGAAAACTGCTTCATCAGACGACGAAATTTCCTCGATGTCTAGGTCTTTTTTTCATCTTCTCATCTTTCACAACATTCAACTCTTCTGTCGAAGTCATCTTCTATCAGACCACATAACAGCTGCGGTTGGTAGAGGTGGAGGCCTTCTTCATGAACACTTTACACTAGTTTTCGGGATCCCCAGTTCCAAGGAGAGCCGACTGGCTGGCTTTTTTGGGCTGCGGTCAGTGGCACTTAAAATCTGGGAATTTCTTTCTTCTGATTCGGCTGGATCATGGCCGTCCTTAAAATGTCCCAAGATTTTGAGATGCATTCTCAACAGTACGCCTTTCTTCAAAATTATGGACAGCAGTCTTGATCACCCTGGAGTCCGACGTTGATTTCGAGAAGTGCTGAGGTGACTCTCTGGCAATTTCGGCGAAATTCTCATGTTTGTAACAAAGCTCCCCATGAAAATGCGTTCTTGCATTGAGTGCCTGATAAATTTTATTCCCTGCCGGAAGTAAGGGATTTTTTAGTCACAAAGTTAACGTAAAATGTCGCGAAATGCGAAAGGTTTGGGAAGATGTCGATATATATATATATATATATATATATATATATATATATATATATATATATATATAATATAAAGCATAAACACCACGTCGTGTTTTGCAAGTATATCTACGATATGTAATGCATATATGTGCAGATATGCATGTAATTATGCGTTGCGTTCGCGCAACTGGTGTGCATTTCTGCACTCAGTGATTACATACAGTATATGTGTGCCGTTAAAAAGGGGCGCTTTCATAAAATATTTTACAGTTATAGTGAATGTGCGTGAGGGAATTTGATTTATTGCAGCATTTTCTGCCTCTAAGGGACGTATTCGAAAGCAGTTTTGACAATGACGTCGCGTTCTGCGAACAAACCTACGATGCTGTTAAGCACATTCAAGACCGTTTCATCAAGGTGCTTTTATATTAATACCCGAAGTACATGAGCTGCTTAATCTTTTTTCTGTTTGAAATCTCGATGTTCTGTGCTGTTTTTGTCCAATTCCATTGCTGTAGTCTCTGCTGTTTTGACCCATACATTTTCATTTCTTAGCAGAATTGGCTGAAATACTTCAACACGAATGATGTGAGTTTAGCAGGATCTTTGCGAAGAGAGGCGATATTGTTCAGATTTCTACTTATTTGTCGATAATAAGTGTTTAGGATACTGTGGTGGACATGAAAGTACTACGCGTTGCTTGAGTGAAAGCAAGCACCTAAGCGAGGAGGGCGATTCTTATAGCGCTCTCAGCTACTTATTTCCACACCCTTTACATGTTATCCAGCTTTTCCTAAGGAGCTTTTTCCGTAATTGTATTCAGAAATAATTTTCCCACATATGTTGCTTAGATTAATATATGCTTAATTTCAGTCATTGGAGATGAGACGTGACGACCACGAAAGGCAACGGAGGGCGTTGAAGAATGAGTGGATGCGCGTCACGAAGCAAGTGGTACGACTTTTCCCTCATTTAACAGCTTTGCGATATGTACCTTTTCGACAGTATTTTGGAAGAACCTTCATTCTTTGGTCTCCATGTTGCCGGTCGCTCTTTGGATTTTAAAACAAACTTATTGCTTAGATTGACAGATAGACTTGAACAGGCTGAATTTAATAAAAAATACCTGTAACTGCATCTTTTGCCTGATTTAAACGATGGTCTACTTCATGTTTTCTTATCTTGATCAGAGTAGTGATGGATCTTATCTGCATTTTTCATCCCATCCGTGATCTCATCACTATTTCACTTCCTCGTAAGAAAGGTAAAATGCTTGGTGGTATGTAGCCCTGTAGATGTGGCTGGAATTTCAGCAGCGCAGTAGAGCAGGATTCTTTCCGATTCTTGTCGGAAATTAGCTGATTTTTGAGGTGCCACATTTCAGTTTTTTGCTTTCGAATAGAACATAGTTGAGCATTTTAGTTTGCTGGTAAATGGTTTTTTCACAGAAATGAAAAACTTGTTTCATGATGTGAGTGAATGCTGCTTCGAATTGTTCCAATATGAGATAGTATTTGCTTGAAAAATTGTGCAGGTATTGCCCAGAGAATAGTTACACTGTAAAGATATCGCCGAGCAAAACAGAGCTGTGGTGAGGTAATGTAAATCGAAGATGGCCGAATTATGTGCAAGGGAATAAAGATAACCGTGCGGAAGATGGGGATGAAAACGCCAGCAGGCGGAGATTGAATCCGCTACCATCAGCTCTCTAGGCTGGTGTTATACCAACTAGGCCATCTGTGGCGACAAGAACAGGTTGCGCTCTTCATCATGAGATCAGTTAAAGGACCGTTTAATTCATCGAAATTAGTGATTTTGGTGGCTTTACAGAAAGACACTCAGCAAGAGTTGCTGAGGGCACGTTCTCTCCTTGGCACACGTGATGACGGTTATAGAAGGGCTCAGGAAAGCTTCATCCGAACCGAGTCGACGGGGCCTGCTGTTGGTGCTGAAGTTGTAAGGCGCCGAAAAGAGTTGGAGAGACGACGTAAAAATGAGGAGGAAGCATTCACGAAGGTGAATACGTACATATCATTTGTATTGTTTGTGGCGATCTTGCCGAATCAAGCTTCCGTTCCCTCTCCTCTTTCTACCTTATGAGTGACTAGGAGGGAAATTTGTTGAATTACGATAACTTTTTTTTGAGGTTTTCTATCTTTTTTTAGTAGGAATTTGCATGAGAGCGAGTTAATTTTATCTTTTTTATCTGAATGGCGAGTCATTGCAATAGCTTTCATCGTAGCAAGTGAAATGCCATTCTTTTAAGAAGAAAAGCAACGACTGCAGCTTTATTCCCGACCTCATAATAGATACACATAACAGTTGGAGTAAAATAGGCAAAAGTGGAGACCATTTATGAAAGAAAAGATTTTCGTCTCCAAAGTAGGCGAGAACGTTGCGAATTTCTTCTTGCAGTGTTTGACGTATTTGATAGGTTTGTAGCAAAAATCGGCACTTCAAGTGGGCCACCACATTTTTATGCAATTTTCAGTGCATATTGGTTATCCGATTTTTTGATAGTGGGGGGATTTTGCTGTATAAATCCATGTCAGCCACCGAGGAGCCATCTACTTGAGTATCTTCGTGATACACAATCAGATTTATCGCGATATGCAGAAAGTCCAATGGATTAATTTTCTACTCTTAAAAACCTATAATATTATTTCTTTTCATGAAAATTGTAGCCGATTTATTTGGTGTATTGCATTGCAAGAGGGAATGAAATGCAAACGATACTCCGACTTTTTTGAATCGTCGAACTAAAGAGAAGTATTTGAATTCACGTTGCAGTGTTTGAGAGGAGTTGAAGATTCTGTTGGATTGATGTTGTTGCTCCTGTTTTCGATAGTCCCACAGATGATCGCCTATCACGGTGGCTGATTTTGGGGTACTGTGTTAGCATCTTTAGCGGTTGCTAGTACGAAGTCAGCAGGCGCTTTGCCCCTTTCTCTCTTCCCCTCCACTCTCTAAAATTTGTCCCTTGGATTAGTATTGCTGATGCCAGTTTTGCGCTTCCAGTGCGAATGCCTTCCGTACAAGTGTCTTTAACTTAGGGATGTAACTTTGGAGTGGCAAAACATCCCCCTCCCTCAGTAAATGGGTCTAGCGGAGTGGGTGCTCATGCACATTGTTAATATAGTGAGTAATCATTGTTGCGATAGCCACATTTGGTATTAACTAGTGATTGATGTATCACTGAATATAATACAGCGAAGAAGTCAACGTCGAATATCCAGATCGTTTGATGTTTTTGAATGAATCCAACTTCAGCTCTGGTATGAAGTGACCTACGGAATTGACGTGGATCATTTATTCGTGTCTTATTCAAAACTTTCAAAGCTTAAAAACAATGAGGTAGCTTTTATAACAATGGTCCTCTCAAAACTGCTTTTTTCATTTAGAGAGAGGAGGCACAGAGTCAGGTAGAGAAGCTTGAGGGAGAACTCGAGCGGCGCGAGCAGCTTATGGAAGACACAAAGGTAATTTCTTATACTATCTCTTTGGAACGTTATTTAATAACTAGTTTTTTGCGTTAGAAAAAATCCAAAGTATGTAAATTTCCGTCCAGTTTGCATTTGCTTTGTTGAGGAGTGTTAGATTGACGAACTGGGGTTCTCTTTTATAACGTTGCAGCGGAATTATGTAGATGGTCAGCCATAAGAAGATTTGTTTGAGGGGACCATAGGCAGTTGGCATTACTGTTTTGTGGTGCAAATATGACAATCTTGGATTGTTCTTGATTTATTCAGAAGATGAACTAAGCAATACTTTTAAAATATTTGGATTTCACTTCGTTTATATTTTCCATGCATCAAATCTCGTTGAATGTGCTCACCTGTCCTGTATACAGACTCCTTCTTCACTGTGCCGTTATCTCCAGCAAGAATGTCATGCAAATTGCACTACCTATGCCTCATATCCGATTCTGGTTCGTATAGAGAGGGAGAATAGAAGAGAAACTAAACAGCTTATTCGGATTTTTTTTATGGGAATTGTGAGCAGAAAGGAAATAAAAAATTGGGCATTTTGTTTCATTTGTATGAACCCTCATAACACTGCATTTGTTTGAATGCGTTTGATATTTGCGTTATTCAAGTGAACCTCGACGCAATTCTGAGCATGACGCACGTATTCAGCGGTTGCAAAAATAGTGGCGACGGTAGAATTTGGAGGTAACAACTTATATATTGGCATGTAGTAGATCGTAACAGGGTGCACTAACCGATAAAAGCGCAACAATAATAACACAAAAATAAAAGATCGCAGCTAATGATTGCTGTCCAGCGGTGGTTAATTATTGTACATGTTATCAAGAGCGACTCTATGCTACTTTAGTTATATAGTAATAAGATGTGTAGTTTGATAGCAGTGAGTGAAAGCAAGGAAGGACGCTTCATCATGCTTAAAAGGTCATTGAGTGACGTGAACAAGTGCATTACGCCTCGTGTGAGAAGGGTGCTTTAGTAACGATGAGTTGCGCAATAAATTTGATCGGGGCGAGTGCGGTGACCGAATAGGGGAGAGTTGCCGTCGCAGCGTAGGGGTACTTAGACCAACAAGGGCAAAGACGTGAATGGACTAGAGGAACGCTTGAGGGGCTGCAAATTGAGAAATCAATCGCTGTGGAATTGCCGCAAATTGGGTAGTACTCTCAAGGCTCAACGCCGGCAGCTCTCAGCGGTGACAGCCGCTCAACTACTGGGATGCATGTCTTGACGCACCACTCGCTAGTCATCCTCAAGTTGGCTTACTTTTTTCCGTCTCGTTGCTAATCACGCTCATTGTGCGTTCCAAATCCTCGCATATATTTCAACTCCCGAGCGTTTAGCATAGCTTGTCGCAGACGCGTCCGCCAACTTGTCTCGTCCGTGTGATCTTCATTGCCGTTCCTTTTGTCCTGAAAGTGACCCACTCTTGCCCCATACTTCTTATTTCGGCTCTTTTCTGTGTGCACTAATTGTGTCGAAATTACATGAAGTAACGATTTATTCACTTCGCCAAGCACATATCCGTATGTCGTGGATTGCGAATTTGCTTTCATGCATTTTTCCAAAGCGCGTTATGGCAGCATCACATCTCTGCCTACGTGTATATGTTGTTTATCTGTCTGTGCAATACGTGAAACTATGGTACCACTAAAGCCACCGTTAGGAAATTTAATGGCTGTAATCTGCTTAGGAACTTGCTGCCTTGGAACAATTCAGGCTGTTCCATTTGCTCATATAGCTTATTATGACGTCATTTTGTTCTAAGATTTGTACACACTTTTCAATCGGGGTGGATCCTACTTTCCTTCGGCTGAATTCGCGTTTCACGATTATCTAATTGGAAGAACGTATAAGGACGCTCGATTTCGCTAAAATGTGAATGCATTATTGCGCATATTTTATTATTTGTAGGCAGTCGAATGGACCGAACTGTGAAAGTAAAATAATGAGAAAGTTACTTTTGGGGAAAACGGTTTGCAGTACTGCGTAATGTGAAGTGTTTGCACATGGGACGCTTTCGCGGACGTGTGCTGAGGGAGAGTGAGGAAAATTGGATTAAGGTTTTTACTGCTGTAAAGTACTCTTCCTTCTTGTTCTTTTCATAACTCGTCCCATTTCTTTTTGAATAGTGCAACCCCGCAATTAGCCGACTGTCAGATCCAGAATATATCATGCTATGCGTTAGCGAAACTGATTTAACTAATTTCATTGTGTGCATGGGGTGCGTTTTACTTTTGTTCATTTATACTATGTGTCAGGTTCGTATCGTGGGGCAGTTGAGAGAGCTCGTCTACCGTTGCGATCAGACCACGAAGGCATGCTCTACACATTATTTCCAGGTATTCTTTATTTCTGCACACCTTTGTGGTATACTTCTTATGTGCTGCATTTTTCACCCATAACTCAGATTTTATGAAAGTGAATATATTTCTCTCATTTAGCGTTCAGTGCTGTAATCGAGCTGGATCGCACCTCGACAACACACTTATGACCGTTTGCGTATGTCCCTCAATGTTAATTCACCTGTATTGCTCACTTCGTCGTGGCAACTCAGTGAAACTTTTTGGTCTCAACCCATATTTCTCCTCTCTTTCCTTTTTTATATGTTTTTCCGCATGTATTTCTATTGTTTCATGCTTCCCGATTCGTTTCATTGCTGCCACTTATGGTCCTCCTGCATCAGCACAACACCACCTCATCTTCTCTACCAGTAATTCAGATGAAATATGTACACTTTTCTTTCGTTCCTTCGTTTTTTGTTAAGAGCAAAGTTGTTGTGGAAATGGTTCCAACGTGCAGTTAAGTGTAGCTATCAGTGCGGTACTCGAGATGAATTAATACCGCGTGATTAAGTTATTGCTTTTACAGCGCTAATCAACGCGATTTAAAGATTTGTTGGCGCAGTGGGAAACTCTTTGTATTGTAACGTTTGTTGTAAGTCCGCTTCGATCGCTATGTTACTAGTTTCGTTTAGTTTTCCACTCTTCAAGTGAGAATGTAGAAGAATTTCGGCTTTCTTTCGGTAGATTCTCTTCTCTTTGAAATCCTCATTTATCTTATTCATTACATCAGTCGTCTACTTATGCGATTACTTGTCTTTATGCATGCTTAAGATATATATATATATTTGTTGAAAATATTGCGATGAGTTTTCCAAAAAGGTTGCCCTGTCTTAACAACCTTTCTTCCTCATATTCCTGATCGTCATATGATATTGGTGTGGAGCGCATAGCCAAATGAGAAGTTGAAGGAAACGTGACCGCAAAGCGAAATCGCTTCTAACGGCGCTCGCAGTTGTGATGTGATCGGTGCATGATGGAATTGCAGCAAAGTGCCGCATCCATCATATTCCTTTGCATAACGACATGATTGCAACCCTCCTGTTGACTCTACATCATGCAAAATGAGTTCATCTAATTCCTGCAACATCAAAAAACTGCATCCGAGCATACGTCCTTTCTTTTCAAGCCATTTATGAAGTGAGCGACAAAAGGTGTTATTTCTGGTCGCATAGTGCAATTCTTTGAAAATGCTTCTTTAGACGTGCTCATCTTCATAGCATTGATCTATATTTGTAATCAGGACTATATGGAGGTGCTGCTGAAACGTCTCATTGCTGATCGGCGCATTCCCTTTGCATTTACATTCAAAACCCTATTTTGCTGTCTTTCAATTTTTTTTGTTTTTAGTAAAAGGATTTGTATTTTCGCGACGATCAAATTTGAGTTCTATACGTTAAGTTTCCTATAGACTGTATGAGTTCTTTTCTACGCATTAGTGAAGTGCGTTTTCCATAGGTGACGTTTCTCACACATGCCAACGCTTAAGTAGAATGTTCGGTTTTTCAATGGTTTCTTAAAAGATGAAAGTGGAGACTCTTCTGCGAAATTTTTCATACGAACTAAACGTTATTTAAGTAGTAATGAAGCAGTTATGGAATATTTAGTGTCTATGAGCTTTTCTAGGGAAAAACTCTTGAGAAACGGGAAACGCCTGAAACAATATGCCAGCGAATGGGATAATTTTTATTTCATAGGATCCGTGCTCTATTGAAGGAGGGAGGGAGGGGGGGGGGAGGGAGGGAGTGTGAGGGAGTCATGAGGATATTGGTTTCCTGCTCGCCCATTTTTTTTTCAAAGAAACCACATAATAGTTGTGCTGGAGCTTGACCTTCCCAGTCTTTCGATCTGATTTTTAAGATAAGAATAGTGTCGTATCGGATCATCCTTCTATTATAAACGTCCTGTATGTATATGTCGGATCGCGAAGTTGAGCGTGAGCAGCGCTGCTTTTTTGCGTGTGGTGCGACGTCGTTCACAGCTGATGAACGTAAATGAAGAGCGTGAAGAGCGGTGAATCGATCCGAGCGGCGTTGGTATGGGGCAGGCGGCTATCAACTCCACCACTCATAAGACGAGCTGCTTGCATGACCGGGATATTTTTTGATTCGAGCCGTATTAGTGCAGATAATGATTTTATATAGATGATGGCAGACTATCGTTGCCGCAGTTGTTGCTAGTTGTGTTGAGCAGAACCGACAACCGAGCAACGAAAAGTAACGCTGAATAAGCGCACGCATGACGCCTCTGGCACTGCGGCACGTCAGAGGCTCAACCGGGCGTACTTCGTTCACAGCGATCGTGTATGTGCTTGCTGTCGAGCTTCGGAAGGCTTACGCCATCGCAGTGCACTGCTCATTCATGACCTAGTACGCTTGCGGCTCCCACCTTCTCTCGCTAACTTCCCATAATCGGCTCATTCGACGGTTTCACAAACGAAAAACTGCTGTCCATCGTCGTCGCTGTTATATCGCCCCATTTTTTTCCATCTAATTAGTCGGCCATCATCCTGTCGGCCTCACCTTTGCTTATTTGTGTTATCGATCAACACTATTTGGATGCATTTGTCTTACACGTTGTCGTCACCGTTAATAAAGTTGGCGAGAGGTAGGTTTCGTGGGGCATTCGCTTTATCTCATTTGCATTGTTCGTGATGCATATTGACTTCATCAGTGTGTCCCATCAAGCTTCATTGCATTTGTTGATGTTGTCGCATGCCACTCTTCCTCCAATTTTCTGACGTTCCGTTTCCCCTCTCATAGTCACTCTCTATAAACGTAGGCAGGATCTTCATCCCATTGATAGCTTTTTTAGTGTGTTCTGTTACAAACCTTCTGAGGCTGTTTACTTCTGATTTGCTCTTTTTTTGTTTCAACAACTCTGTTCTCTGTTTCCTCTATTCCTTCCTTTTCTTGTTAATATGAATGTGGAAGCTTTCTTAAAACTTCTTAGAAACGATGATATTCGCCAACTGAGAATCGTACGTGTAATATTTTTTGTTGTACGCAAACGCTTGAAAACTGGGGCTATCTATTCGTATATGTTGAGGGTCTAATCGACCTACTAGGAAAGGTTTGGATGCAGCGATTTTCACTAAAAAAGCAGTGAAGTGAATTTATGCCTCGCCACATTTTCTTCCAAGTGCCACCAACCACCTGGTGGCAATGTTGCTCACCTGCGGCGACAAGCGGCCTTGGTAGGGCACTAATCGTGTCCTCACTTCGGCAGTGTGGATTTATTGATATTCCTCGCAACTTGTTTCATGAAGCCTTATTTAAGCATCCACTCACCTCTTCGCACTGTTTCGCCTTTTTTTATTGTTTTTGTTGAGAGCATCGGGTGATACAAAGAATGCAAAATTACAGTAATTGTCAAAGAAGAATGCTTTTTAACGGTATACGGAAAGTGTAAGCCAAATGGTTGATCTTTCCGTTTCCCGACGAGGATGCACCTCATTGGCTAATTTGCTCTTTAGCCCTACAGAAATGTTGTTGATGCTGTGTGGTCTATTATGTGAATCATGAGTGATCTTTTGATTAAAGCGCTCTTTCCCGGAAGCATTGAATGCCCCCAATGTGTCACCCAGCGGAAAATAAAACCACGATGATCTTTCTATGTCACGAACTTTTCTCGCTTATCGTAACGTTGATAATTTTAAGCCTTGAGATTTTGCTGCAAAATTTGGTCGATATATGTTGTGAGTGGTTCGGATCGACTTCTTGTGGTTTTGAGTAGATTGCTTTATTTTTTATTTTATTGAACAATATTATAGAAGTATATTCTGATTGATTTTATCACAACTTCATGTGTATATATCTGCATCGCTGTTATGAAAACGTTTTAAAAACGATGACTTAATTTTTCATCTACTTCTGTCCTCATTTGCTCAGCCAAATCATTTTTCGCTGTGTTCATGCTCACTTCTCTTTCCGGCTCATGATCCTTATACATTGGCTGCTTTTTTAAAAACTGATACATGTCGATCCATCCTCGTCCATCTTTCCATCCGCCACTAGCAGTGAACTTAGTTACCTTTATTACATCGCTTCTGATCGACCATCAATAAGCCATGATCTTTGCTGTTGTAAAAGTTAGAGCTGACAAAGAAATGGAATCGATTTCTGCAGTTATCGCGTTGTCATTAAAATATGCAATTAGGCGAGTGGCGATGGCGGCGGTTTACTGTTTTACCGAATGAAGCACTCACATATTCCGAAGCATTATGTGTATTCATGCGCTAAACGACGTTGCATGCGTAACTCGCATTATTCTCTTTGCTCTTCTTTTGGTCGAAATTAGTATCCTAGGGTTTATTGCATACGTTTCCGCTTTACAAAGCGCAAAATTTGTTCAACCT
The DNA here is from genome assembly GCA_013433145.1 of Ascaris suum. Lineage (NCBI taxonomy): Eukaryota > Metazoa > Nematoda > Chromadorea > Rhabditida > Ascarididae > Ascaris > Ascaris suum. The sequence goes on from CM024187.1 coordinate 5,310,675, forward strand.
TAAAAATGCCCACCTAACCGGTTCGGTTTTATCTAACATGAATTGCAAAATGCGATACCCATTGATGGTATTGCACCACTCGTTCTATTATAGATAATGAATGTAGCACGTGCATCTTTGATACAAGAGTTGTTTTCTCTCCGTCATCTCTGTGTGAATTGTTTTCCTTTTTCTTCAACCTTTAGCCATTTTTTTCTTGTGGAGGTGACCGCAAACAGATTATGAATGATGTATATCATTTGAAGTTTTACAGGACTTTTTCTTTTACGTGCTGTTTTTTACCTCTCACTGTTGAAGGTTATAATTTGAAGTGTTGCTGGCCACTAATGCATTTTCCAGGCGCTAGCTAATCTCTGGGTCTCGCTGCCAGGCAAATACCACGAATTCGCGGATGCGACAAGGACCTATACGCCGGGTGCCGAGTACATGTCCTTCCTCCAAAATCTTCCCCATAGAACCGTTTCCTCCGGTTCTCTTTTCAGGTTTGCATTTTTACTTTTTTCAGTAGTTATTTTCGTGATTCATTGTAGTTAATGACCAAAATCGTACATGGACATTCTTCGTCCCCCAATTTTGGGTAAATTTTGCGCACTTTTTTCGGCACAATTTTGATGTTTAATCTTTCTGAACAAGATTTCAGCGTCACTGATTTGCATCAGTTTGATTAGTTCCTTACTAAGGAAACCTTCCTGGTAAAAGAGAATATAGAAGGGATCGAATGTTTTGCTTTTTCGAATGATTTTACCCCATTATTTCGTCTGTTTCCGATATTCACATGCAGCTACCAAAGTTTCCACATGTTTGTGATGTTTGCTAATTATCGTATAATCGTAAAATTTTCTGAAGGTATCGAGGATTTCCCATTCATGCTCATTTCGGGAAGGAAGGAAGTCACCCATAAATAATTAAAGAACGTTATTGTTGCAACAGTTTACATATAAATGCTTTTAGTGTTTAAAAGAAAGTAAATTCGAAATTTGTTATATATGGTGAATTGCATACTTTTAATTTCTGATACTTTTTGAAGATAGCAAGTATTTAGAGAAATATTTTGATTGTGATGGTTGATCTTTTGCTGGAGCTTTCTTGTGAAAGGATTGTCCTAGATAACAATCTTTTCAGTGCTCATCAAACAACATTCTAAGTCTGAGCAGAATAGAAGCTGACTTCAACGCAACGTCATATCAACCATGTATTTATGTGCTTTCGCACCCCTCTTAATGTCATTTCTAATCCAGCTGTTGGGCCGATAGGATTATCAAGTCTCTTATATTATCTGCATAAAACCAGTGAGAAGCAAAGAAGAAAAAGGTGTAAAAGTTTTTCCTTTTCGATAGAGGATCTGAGGCATTCGGCGATTAAGGAAATGGTATCTGACTGAGATGACGGCTGCTAAGGCAATGGATCCGGGAAAAAGATGTGGAATCCCATGCTCAGTTTCAGCATTATTGACCATCTGCTTCAGTAGTTCTTTCAGTGAAAAAGAATCTTTAAGGGATATTCACAAGATTATCCTTTGCAAATGTTACAAGAATATTCTAGCAGCGTTTTTCTCCAATCTTGCGATCTCTTCTGTCACGTAAACTTGTGTTTACTGTGGGACTTCCATTGTATTTCTATCGATCGAACATATCCGCCCTTAAAATTTTGAATGCATTCCTCAGTGAAATGATCAGAAGTCTTTTTTTCCCATGCCGTTCTGTAGAATTTGATGAATTGGTTGGTTTGATAGTTGAGATAGAAAATTGGGCAATTTTATCCGTTTTGTTCAGCGCATTAAATTCAAATGAATGCTGCAACGTGTTCGATTGGTGACACAATAAAACGTGCTGATATTAGTCAGAGGCCTTGAATTTTTCTTCAAATTTAAAGCAACAATTGCATAAACTATTTGCATTTTTTAATCATAGTTTCGTGATTCGATTTTAATGTCAAGTATATGGCAGTCCAAATATTTCGGCCATTTGCATTCCATGAAGACGCTTGTGAGTGATTGTATGATCGTTACCACATTAGAGTGAGCGGGTGTTGTGTGCATTTCATGATGAATTGCAGTCTCACATATATCATTTTAATTATTTTGTGCTTTAATGAGCTCATAAATCGAATTTTGGGCACTATGCTGCACATAAATGTAAATCGCTCGTAAGTGACATAATTCGCATTCCATTTAGCGCAAAGGTGTTAAGTACGATCGAGGACGACATCAGCTTGTATTTGCTTTCGATGTTTCACAAGGGGGAGGGGAAGGACTTGGTGGCAGAGGCAGCATCGCAAATTATTACTTTTTACAATGCTTTTGTTTAGGTGGGAGAACATGCTCTCATATGAACATCACTTTTCATTGCTTTATGCATTTGTTGTTATACGTAATGGGATACTTAGGCGAGGCAATTTCGGCAGAGCGTACCTATCTCTAATAGCTTCAAATTTCTTTTCAATATATATATATCGGCTCGCTTATTGCCTTAAAAGGGAACTGGTAAACTACTGTGAATGTGCTCACCTTGATCGAAAATTTCCCAAGCGTTCTCCATACTTCGATGCATATGCGTTTGGTTGATGATGAGCAAGAAATGTGTGCATTCGACTGATGTGAAATGATGAAATGTTTTTATGGTGGTATTTATTGTTGTTTTGTTTTAAGGGCAGAAAATGAGGAGGGATTGTCATCGGCGAACCATACGGCTTCATCGTCTTCCGTTTCGTCGCAGAGAAGAAATGCCATCGATGTGCTCGACCATGAGATGCTTCCAGAAAGAAAACCAAAGAAGAGTTCAGGTTGGTTAGTTACGCTTATGATTTTCTGTTTGTTTTCCACAGGAACAAAAACTCATTTCAAGACAACTTTTATATGCAGTACTGTGGTACCATTTTACTGTTGTTATTCATGCGGTATCTGCATCCTCTTTTGGGATCACTATCGATTAATTGGGTGCTTTGTGAGAAATTTTCGTATTTTAATCAGTAAATTGCTGCTGTTGTTGTGAAGTGTTGCATTATCAAGTCGCCTTTCCTTACTAATATTGAAGAGTTTTGTCCATAATTCATTCCGTAATGTGTCCAGGGGGATTTTTGGGAAAGAAAAAGACACATACAACTCAATCTTTTGTGCACATCCAAGGTGATGTAACAGTAAAGAAAACTTATGAATTTTTTAAAATCTGTTGCTATCCGTCGATTATGGATTTTCATTAGTTGATCTAGGTGTAGATCTCGGTGATCGTTTACGTTTTTTAAATAGTAATTAATTTCTACTTTTTGTGTGTAGTTTTCGTTTCTTGCATTTTTTTCCCCACTTTAAGGGAGTCGCATTTTGCAGCACGACTTTTGGAGCAGTCAACCCTCGAAGGTACACACACGGAAGCGGCGAAGTTAGTTTTCGTTTTCTTTATTCATTGCTTTTTATATTTACACAGGAATGGGGAATGAAACATATATGAAATATTCACATTCGATCGTTGTACAATAAGAAAGCGGGTTAGCAATATATGAGTTGTCGAAGTTAACGGTAATAGCGGTATGCATAATTGTCATTTTGGATTGGTCGAAATGGGTCGAATAGAGTCGAAGATGAACTTGATTGGAAGTGAAGCAACGAAAAAGTCTGAAAAGAAAATTCTCTTTTATCATGCTGCCTTCACGACAAATATGCGTGACTATGTGGTTTTTGATTGTGGCAATTCTAAGGCTACTTTCCGCGCGTTTCGAAATGTTCCTCTTTCAAGGCGTTTTCATGCTGCATTGCATAGCGAACCAAATCTCCAACGCTTCCTATCGTTTTTTAGATCTCAGCAACACCTATGAATAGATGTGTGTTTAGTGCAACGAAAAGACTCGAATGAACATTGCTGAACGTTGCGGAATTGTGTTGCATTAAGTAACTACCTGAATACTGGACTTCTTTTGCCAGCGCAGCCGACTCGCGTTTGAAAACTGTGCAGTAGGTCCTAAGGGTGTGCAGCCGTATAGTTTACTGATGGCACTCTCACCAGTTCCACGTTATTTCGAAGTCAGCCTGGACCAATATTTCAATTTTGTCAAACTTGCAAAGTCTGGAGCACTGCTGAAGAAGAAAGCAATCTCTATTCCGGCGATATCCAGAGCAGGCAGTGTAAGCGAGCTTGATATAAGCTTGGGGTCAACTATTGCTTCGCCGGCTTTCTGGAGCTTGTTGGATGAGCGACTTCGCTGTTCTATGCTTTATCATCTTATCAAAGAGTTTTTTTTTGGGAAGAAAAAACAAGTTCTAAATGTTGTGGCTGAATTTGCCTAACATTGCTCTGAAGTTTCAGTACTTAGCAGCTTGATTTTGCATATTTCCAGATCACATCGTCTCCAGAGAATCAGGCAGCCAACTAAATGTGCGCACTGTGAGGCACTTTCTATACTGTCGACGGTACAATGCACGCAGTGTAGTATGGTATGGCACAAATCGTGTCTAACACGAGTGTCCGTGTTCTGTGGACAAAGCAGCAAAGCACTCTCGGATTGTGCGAGAAGAATGAGTATATTTGGTGTGCCACTGAAAGGACATCTCGATGGTCAGCATAGGAAAGTACCGCTCATTCTCGAGAAATGTGTTGATGAACTGCAAAGACGGGGACTTAAAGTTAAGGTGAGTATACTTTTAAGCATCTTCAAGCACCGTTTTCATCGATCGATGCCGACTGTCGTGGTGTGCTGTCGATCTGCAAACGTTGACAAAATTTGCAATGTGCATCATGTGAACTAGTAATGGTAACTGGATGCGGCATGTGCTGTTTTTATAGTAATTTATTGCACATCTGTTGATTCAATTTTCTGCATTAAGGGCATTTACCGAACGTGTGGCGTGAAAAGTAAGATCGAACATATATGCGAAGAGTTTGAACGATCGCCAAGTTGCGTTGATGTGGATTTAAGCGTTTTCCACCCAATGAATATCGCATCGGTGGTGAAGCTGTATTTGAGGAAGCTTCCAGAACCGTTGCTCACTCAAGAACTCTACAATGAATGGATTTCTTTGGCAGGGGTCATTTTTTATTCCATATTTGCTGCTTTTGTTTTTCGACTATTGATTCCTTGAATCATTCGCTGAAACTTATTCATCCATGTTATATAAAATGAGAAGTTGTGGCCACATCACTCTCTGCATTCCCCTCCTCATTCGTGAAAATCTTTTTCGCCTTCACTACTTTCAAGCAAGGTGTTTTGGTCTGTGCTGCGACAAAACCACCTGTTTGCCATAGTAACGCGATAGTGTGGTTAACCGATTGTATTTTTGGATGGGGAGAGGAGCAGGAGAAACTGCGTTATACGTTGTATGTGAATCGTTGAAATGTGTGAAGCATTTCAGGCTTTCATTGATACTGATTCCATTTGCAGAGGAACATCAAAGGAGAGAGTCCATGCGTCGTTGAACAAATTCGTAACTTGCTGCAGAAGTTGCCGCCGCAGAATTTCGATACTCTGCAGTTCCTTCTTTTGCACCTTAATCGGGTTACATGGTAAGATTACACCTTAATCATCTCTGTTACTTCTTTAAATCTTGCAATTTTCGACTTGCGCAAGAATGATTATTTGTAATCTATGCATAAATTCGTGATCATTAATCAGTTATGATAACTGATTAATGATCATTAGTTACAAATTAATTCCCAGTAACACCATTATAAATTCAATAAGTTAATTCCCTTCCGCGATTCAGCTTTATGTTTCTTTTCGCTTCAATGGTTTTGCATTTTTCCATCTTCAGGGAGTATGTATTACCTCCAATGCGTCAATGCGTTTTCTCTTCCTTCTTCATCAAAATACTTCCATCTGTGGTCTCATAATTGACTGTGAAATAAAAGAGCGCATTATGTTTCAGGTTTGAAGTGGACAATTTAATGACTGCTTCGAATTTGGGAGCAGTGATCTCGCCATCGATGATCTGGGTGCATCCGGCCACTCCATCATGCAGCAGCTCCTCATTTCTCTCGGATGCTCACCTCATGAGCAAAGCCGTCGAGCTCCTCATCAAGAATGCTTTTGTAAACGCCCTTAAATATTCTGTTTTCCTATATATGCCGCCATTGACACATGGATGTTTTCCAAGAAGTATTTTCTTTTTTTTCTGTAGTTAGTAAAATTTTTAGGAGGTGTTCGATATGGATCGGGCGGAGGATTGGCGCATTTTCTTTCGAAATTATCCTGACATCGAGGAGCCAGCAGCAGTCGATCCAGAAATCGAGGCGCACATCGGCGAAGGAGAGGGTGTGCTTCATGACTCAATTTTAATGAATTTTTAAATGTCTCGGTACTGCCTATACTTCTTTTATAAAAACGTCACGTCTTTCAGAAAATACTGCTTCGCATGTTACATGCATTCATTAGATTCCACGTAGATATTAAGCGTTGTCGATATAGGTGACTAGAGTGATGTGCAATTCGCTTTATACGATGGTTGGGTCCAAGCAGTCATAATTTCAACGTTCTTGTGGCATGTCTAGTTGCAAACGTTCACTGCTTGAGTACCATTCCGGCAAAGATACGATCTTTGCATTAATGCGTTAACCACAGTGTGATTGTGGAAATTGCTTTGAGGTTGTTCCGTTCCATATTTTCTCAGTTTGAGATGTTTATAAGCATACTTGGCGAATGGATTGAACACGAAAACTCTTAAAAACTAACCTTCTGTATATTAAACGATGTCGGCCTCCTAGTTTCGTAATTGACGATTTCTTTAACACTTAATGAATAACAGTTTTTTTAATGCTTTAGCAATTTCGAATCCCTCAATAAGTGGAGTACTTTCTTTGTCATTTCACTAAACTCTAAAGGTTTACCAGTACTATTGAGCGATGAACATAAGAATGCTTCACGCTAGCAGTTTTGATGAATTGTTGGATTTTTGAAGTGTTATTTAAGATGTTCTAGTGGCTAGTACAAACGGTTTCCTTGGCGAAGTCGGATAGTTTATTGAGCTATTGCTGGATTATGCAACAGTTGGCCACTCCACTAATCTGTTTTTGCTTTGTTTGAATTTGCACATTTTGTTTATTTCTTCTAGGCGGAAATTTCCTTTTATGTCGCTTCTTTTGTTATTTTCCTTCGTTATTGAAAATGATGTGCTGAATAGGTGTTTAGCTTAGCCACTTACCAATGGAACTGTACGCCATCTTACTTGCGTGTTTTATCAGTGATACCGACAACAGCCTTAGCACTGCTTCTTAAGAATAGCGCTCTTCGTCGCTTTATATGATTCATACCCCATAAAATGAACGTCAACAAAATTAACCGCCGAAATTGACGCAACTTCACTGCACAGATCTCTATGTTGTTTATTTCAGGTCTAGAAGAGGATGATCTGCTTGACGATGATACGGACGTTGTTTGTACGCCATTTATGCCACAACCGCCGACTCCCGATTTGTTGAAAAATACATCAAGAGGAAAAAACGAATCTTGTGAGTGGCAGTTATTTCTCGATTTGTCTAATTCTGTTCTTCGTTCTTCTGATTGATCTTTCAGCTAGGTTTTTTTCTCCATTTAGCTGTACTCTTCCTCCGCCTAATCCATCTGTTTCTAATTTTATTCTTTCTTTCCATCTGATTCTACTCTTTTTCTTTTATTTCCTGAGATGTGAAGTAATCAGACCATTAAAGACACGGTTTCATCAGGCGGCGCATGTTCATAACAAGATTATTATTTATGCCACATGACGCAGGACATAAATGTCTCGCGGTGCAAATGTCTTGGGGCGCAAATGTCGCTTCGTGCAGGTTCTCAAGCGCTTTCATGAATGTCACGTAACGCATCAGTGGCACTTATGCAAGCACATCGTTTCATGAAAATATTGCCAGAAATAACTTAGTTTACTGCATTTTGCATCTCGGGCAGCAAAAGTGCGCAAAATTAAAATGCGCAGAAGAAAAACAATTATGTGAAAAAAAGTAAAGTTAGATAGAACGGCGAGTGAGAGAGGAAAAGAATTAGATGCAGAAAAAAAAAGTACAATTATTTAGAGAGAGAAACGTCTGCCGGAAAATCCAATTAGGTGGAATAACACGACGAGAATTAGATAGAGCGAAAAATTTCTTCCCATTTGTTTTTCCATGATCTCATTTGCTCTCTCTTCATTTTTCTTTGGTATTCTTTTCTCTCTATATCTCTCGCTTTTTTCTTGTCCAAAAGGCTGCTGTCGATTGATGTGAGAGCTATTTAATTGAGAAACGGTCTTGAACGTTTGTTATGTTGATTAGCGATGAAGAGCTGCAAGGTTATAAGCATAATTTAGTTTACATTGTTGGTTTACCTCATCAAGATGAAGGTTGCTTATGAAAGGATTGAAGATTTGTTTGTCATTGAATAACTTCCTATCTCATCGTTGTTATTGGCAAAACAAGACAGCTGATGTGATTATTGAAGTGTTGTCTATAGCATTAGATCACTGCAGTGGATATCTTATTTGAAGTTTGCTTCTGGTTTAAGAGTCTCTCTTTTGGAAAGTTTCTGCGTGATTGGTGTAAATTTCATTCCCTCTAGTTGAATTTGCGCAACGTCCTGAAATTGCTGCCTTCAAAAAAAGTTTCTCTTCCATATACGTAATACTTCTTGCTTCAGCTAACTGCTGCCTAGCTGTTTCTTAGTGATTACCAAATAGGTCAGTGATACGTTATTATGCAATATTGTTGAAAAGTCGGGCGGAATTCGGTAGGAAAATAGCGCTAAGAGAAAATATATGAGGAATAAGGTCAAATGGCCTGGTTTTTAAGATGCTTTTGAAGCATTGTGCAGCACTCTGTGATGAACAACAAATTCATGCATTACACGAAATCGAATCATGCATTTCATTCTTAAAAGTACATTTTTTTCAGCAGGAATGAGAGGAGAGGGAACAAGTGAGACTGTTTGAATGGCTGAAGTATCCTCCCTGAGACTGTCATTCCCCGTTGCTATAAACAGAAGAAGCTATCGTTTTTTTAACGAAGCGTATGCAGTATGCTCAAGGGTTAGTAAAAGCTCGGGAGAACCGGGCAGCTAGCCTCTGGTTTTTGGAGACAGCAATGCCAATCTCACACGATAAAGAAAACAATAGATTGACCTCATGCAGCTACACATATCAGATCCATTACTTCAGTCAGCATCGTTAGGATTTCTTCTTAACTAAAGGCGGGGTTTCTTGTGTGAAATGTCAAAAATAGCATTTTCTGAGAACAGAGAAATACTCAGGATGAAGCGTAGGAAGTATGGAAAATGAGAAATGGAAGGCATCCCTGAGAATGTCAGGGAGTGAGTCTCTTTGAATGTCAAGAAGTGAGTCTCGAATTTAATAAAAAGTTAAAGTGGTGCTCAAGGCTGGTAATGTTCCAGCGGAACATTTCGTGTTCCTCCACAGTGGTTAACTGATTTCACGCGTCGTGCATGAGATACAGAGGAAATGAAAAGAAATTTGAGCGTTTTAGCTGAAGCATATTCAAATGATCTTCTATTACATTTTATTATTAAAATAAAGAAGTCGACATTTTCGCACAAAATGCAATCTTCTAATGGACTTTGGTGGTTATAACCTTTGCTTGTATTAACAGATTTAGTGGTAGTCTGAAAAGTATAACCGGTATGATGTTGTTGCTGTCTTCTATTTTTAACCACAACCGCCGTCCAGGCTTAGATTTAGCCGGCAGTTCATCATCACGTGTTGTAATTTTGCGTCATTCATGGGCGATCAGGTGAATCAGTCGAAGATGGGAAATGCGTTGGTCGTTTGGACCGACGCCGAGTAATTACTCCAAACAATGCTTTGGTCGATGAACAGTGAAAATTACTGGAAGGGACGAAAACAAGGGAGGGGAAGGGCATGAAAATAAAACGAGGAAGAAAGAAGATAGCGGTCGCGAAAAATGCAACTATAAGCTGTCGAATTCAAAAGAACGTTAGACAATGCAGTCAGCACGTTTCCTCGCAATTGCTTCGTCTCATACAACGATTTTTTCACAGGATAGTTTCACACGTCGAGTCCTCTTCGTTAACGGGTGGATGCTTCTTTCGCTGTGCATTTCACTTCAACAAGTGACATGTTACGACGGTTGGGGATGGGGAAGCAATTCATCTCTAGAATAATACAAAAGATCTTTATTCTTGAGATGTTAGAGATAGAATTTTTTAATTTTTGCTTAATTGCAGAGAACTATTTCAAAAAATGATCAAAATCTCCCATCCCTATGAACTATACTGCCGCCAATCCACTGGATTGGCCACAGTAGCTTTTTTTCCTTTCGCTTTCCTTATTTGAATTCGCCTTTTGCTTTTTTCTCTTCCTTCCTTTTTCTTTCTCCCTCCATTTCCTTCACTCGCACACACGTGTAAATTGCAATGGATAAAGTGGATGAAATTACTTTGAATAATGCTGGATTGTTTGCAACATTATAGGTCTTTAAAGAACAAGGAGCGTTGCTTCTTCAGTGTTCCGGAGAAGTTTAACAAATCCGAAAGAGATTTTTCGAATTAGCACTTATTTCTTCAAATTCTCTGCAGAAACTTCCCCGCTGTACCCGACTTTCATAAAATCCAGGCGTTGGTTAAAAGAGCTATGGCTGCTACTTGGACGTGGAGCTTTATACGTTCCGTTTCTTTTTGCTTTTGAAATTTCAAAAAAGCTCTATCTCGGCAGATATTTTCAGTGAGATGTATTTTCTAGCATCCGAAGATTAGTGGAGATTGGCTTGTTTTATTTCTGTGGCATTCAATGCTGACTAGTCTAATTAACGAACCTTCAGTGCAAGTGAGAAACGATATTTTTTAATCTGAGAGGTTTTTGAGCGATATTGACGCCATTTCACGTCGTGACGAGCAATTGAAAGAAACCTTTGAAGATTCGACGAGTGATGATATCGATTTGGATAGCTCGCTAGGCTCAATGGGTGCTGTGAGCGGGGCAATCTCGAAACACTATTCTTTAAAGCCGACTATGTCGTCTCCCGATCAGAGAGTGTTCCTGAAACCAAGAATGGAGAAAAAGCGGAGCTATACGACGTCGATTCTCGTCTCACCGAGGCCAGATCGCAAGCCCGTTCTGTCTCAGAAGCAGCAGTCAATCGACGATGCCAACTCGCCAAATATTTGCTCAGACGACGTGACTATTGACGTGGCTAAGGTGGGATGCAATCTTTGCTTGTTGCCATCAAGAGTGCGAATTAGCCGATTAGCAGTAATAGCCGTTTACTGCTTTGATAACTTTACTCTATATTTTTGCGTTATTTCGAATGTGGAAATTGTTAAAGGTTCTTTGTGGAATTTTCTTAATAACGTTTCATTGCCAAAAGGAGAATATTTAGCGTCTCTCAGCTGCAATTTTATGGTGCTTCCTAGTGAGTATAATTCAACGTGAACTACATATTCTCCTCATTTATTTATATAAATCGTCAGCTGATAGATTTGTTACACAGTGGTGAGATATGGAATGAACGAAGCTTCCTAGTGAATGAGGGAGGATAATAAAGAAAACCTTGAAAGAGTTTTTGCAGTTTATCACTAACTTATATTTTTAATAAGGCATTTGCTATTGCTTCATCACGCTTATGAAGAAAAGTTTCGTTGCAGTCGGAACAATTTACTTGGAGACGTAATGAAGAACAATAAAAGATTCATTGGAGAAATGGGTTCGTTATTGAAAGAAATGCGTTTTATTGTTTTGCTCGATCGCTCGTGCTATTTCTCACAGCACTTATTTTAATGCTTCCGAACAGCTATATGGGCTTTAATTGGCACTTGTAATCAACTCAGTTGCTAAGGGCTCAGTGAATGATGCTAGAAGGGAGGTAGGTGAAGGTGGGAATGCCATCTTGGCAAACCTAGATTCTCCCGTTCACTTCTTTAGCTTCGAAAGCAAGCACAAAAGTACTCCATTTTGTTTCGTTCCTCTTTGTTCAGTTATTATTTACTTACTTGTCGTTTATTTGCCTTAGAAAATGCAACGAGTTGTTCAAAATGCACGGATGAGTTTTATGGTTTACGGGAATTACGGGAATTAGGCTTAAAATATTTCGTGCTGGTCATGTGTCTAGAAGAGCAGAAAGATGGAATGGTATGATTTTCAAGAACTGTTGAGAAGTCTGTTTATGATTGTTGTTGAACTTAAAGAGCAAGCGATGCATCACTTGAGGGAGATTGAGTACTGACCGCTCTGTAACGTTGCCGCACTGCTTGGTACGTTGTTGAGTTGCAGCCGCTGAAGGGACACAGGGTTCCACTGAAGTGCTAATCAATTCCCCTTCCGTTATTCTTGTCTACCTCAGCAATTATTCAATATTGGTTTTCGCCTGGCTATTTAGTTTGAAGTGCCTAAATGAAAAGAAAATGCACATCTTCATTTTAGGGTCAGTTTTTGTTGGCAGACAACAATATAGGCAGTCAGCGTGAAGTTCGACTATGTCGTAAAATGAGTCATGGATCGCGCGAATTGTTAGAGCGAAGCTTGGCAACTCGTCGTCGTGAACAGACAGACAATGTGGCAGCCGACGCGGATAAGCTTTGTCTTCAATCTGTTGGCGTGCTGTTCTCTGGCACCGATGTCAGCTACGTTTAATTTAGCCAGTCTTGCTCGTTAGTCGTAACGTGCTGGGTGCTTTTAAGTGAAGAGTTGATGGAAAGAAACACTAATTTACCATTCCCTTGCGATACAGATACAGTCCTCTTCCTCAACCCCATCCCTCCCCTTCCCCTTCCATCTTCATCAGTTTTATCAAAATGCATCCCTGGTTGTTGGCTTCAGTTTTATCAGCCCTACAAAGGTGTGCATCATAAATTGCGCATACTGGAGATTAGTGATGAAGGGAAAAAAAATTGCGCATCAAGTGAACATTTTTCATGCGCGTTGAAGAGAGCCAACTTATGCAATATCATATGGAGAATTTGAGGAATGTTCGACATGATTAGACAGATTTTAGTTATGGCATCTTGAAATGCACGGGTATGCGCCAATTATTTCCTTGTCACTTTTCATCTCCCAATCATTGACGATCATCAAGAAATATTTATTGGTTTAATCATCGGAAAGGCTGCATATGCTTCTTATATCGTCTCGAGGGCAAAAGCAATTCTGTGAGTTTTTGGAAGTCAGCAGTGACGGCTGACTTGTGATAAACGATTGAGTGCTTTCGGCTATTCATATGATTACTCGCAGTAGTATCGAGCGAAACGAAATTCTTTCAATTGTTGTTCTTGAAAGTGTTCGTTGCGTTCAGTTTATGCCTAATGTTTGCCTGTTGTTTGTTCTTGATTCGATGCTAATTTTCTTTCAACAAGAAATACAACAAACGCTTAGCATTGGTTTATTCGTTCTTTTGTTCATTTAGTTAGGGGTTTGCGTTTAGTTGTGGATTAGGGGAGTTTTTTATGTGCATAATGCGGACGTTTGTTTTTCAAGTAATCCTGCTTTTGCGAGGAGATCTATGATTGAAGACGAAACAGTGACGAAGAGTGTTTTGCGTATTTTTTTGAAAGATTTCACAAGAAATTCATATGACGTTAAAAATAGAAAGTACATTTGTTCTGCAGCAACACTTTCTCTAGTCTTCTATCTGTATGGCGATACTATGTTGGATAGGTATCTCACTATCACCACGATACATTAGCAATCATAGAGCAGTGTGAATGAACGCTTTAGAAATGACTTAATAGGATGCGATTTTTTCTCGGTATTGGTTGCATTGTAAAACCCAACAATTCCAAGAAAAGAGAGAAGGCGAAGGGATGATCCTAGAAATCTTTCGTTCCGGATTTTTTCGATATTCAAATGGATTCAACAGCGAAAGAGAATGGTTGGCGCGTTGACAAAGAAACTGCCAAACAATAAGTGACATCATCTGTTTACTCTCGATCCGTATTATAGTCTACCTGTTCCCAACGCTCGCCCCGTATCATCGAATAAGTTGCTTCCCACCATCTACTTTAGAAATTTTGCAACTCAGATCACAAATCGATAGGTTTCTTGATGAAATCGTTGTATATAAATTTCTAGCTATATTCATCAAATAGGCGTAATTTGGTGTGCAGATGAAAGCTTTCTAATGGATGATGATACTGCATACCGAAGGTGAGGGGAGGCTGTAGCGTGCCAAAGGATGACTTTCACGGGTCCACGGTGCTTAGTTGTTTATTTCTCAAGTAATTGCTGAAAACTTTCAACAGTGTATTGTTGTCATTGATGTAAATGGGGTGCACGTTTTGGATAGCGCCAAATATGTGGAAAATTTCCACATCATTATCGTGAATTGTTCAATAGCACAAGTTGCAAGTGGTTCACTACTACTGTTCGAAAATGTTAAGGGATTATGGACGAGTATGTGTATATAAATAGGGGAAGAACGAATGGAAAATTACTGTAAAAGAACTCGAAAGTGGTTGCCATTGCTGTGTCGCTCGTAAACGTTCACCCAAATAGTTAATTGTTCGACGCTTCGAGTATGCTTGGTTTGCCATATCTGAGTGAGGATACGTTTGTCTTCTATGGTATCATTCCCCGTTTCCATTCTATTCGTTGTATATAAAGAGTTATTAAATTATTGAGTTATGGTCTTCCAATGTGATGGTCGTATACAATATCCGATGTTATTTATATCGAACGCATAGGAATGGTTCCTTAATTTGTTCTCTAATTTATGATGCTAAATATGTTTGATTTATTCTTTGCATATATGTATAATATTTATTTTAGTTGACAGCAGTGCTGCATATTTACGTAAATGTGAATCATTTACGACATATATTCACGTTTCGAAATTATTAATACACGTTTTAGAGAAATACTGTTTTCCATTTAAGCGAACAGTGAATTTCTTTCTTTCTTTCTTTCTTTTTATCTTCTTCTCTTTCTGTTTGTTTCCAATCCTTTTTTAGTGCTTAATTAATCAGGTTGGCGTATTACTGATGATGATTGTTAAATAAAATGATGAGCAGTTTTAAACGTTGAAAGAAATGTTTTGCTTAGGGATGATATTTATGTTTAGTAACCACCAAAGACAGGCATTGAGAGTGGAATGAACAATTTTGCAGATCTCGGCGTTAAAAACATTTCACTGATGTTTTGTGTAGTGATAATGTTGATAAGAACTGTGCTCAGTGGAGTACTTTAAAAGGAAAAACGCCTAAGTTTGAGATTTGTGATGGACGTATGAATTTAAAAGAGATTTTACATCCGTGCAGTTTCATATCGGAGGTGGACGGAACCTGCGAAGTTCCATGTAATACGGGAGAATGGGCAGCGAACAGCAGAGGAAAAGAAAAAGTAGAGGAGGGGAGGCTGATTTGTTTAGGAGACCGAGAAAAAAATGGAGTAGTTCCAACACCATAACGTGGAAGAGGCAACCCACTGCAATGTGAACATCCCGAAAAATGATCCGTGGGCAGATTAACTGATCGAACAAATGTAGGTTGCGGGAGGCACAGCGAAATCGAAGTGCACTGAGATTCCTTGTGGTCAAATTGCTGTTAGTGTCCTGCTAGGAAATGTGCCATATCGTATGATTGAGCGTCATTTTGTTTAGCGAGGTGCGCAGCACCGTAATTCGGGAGGGGAAAAGGTGCATCAAGAAAGCACTGCTGGCTGTCACCTCAGTAGCGAAGCATAACAGCTCATCAGAAAGGAGGTGGCGTTATCGTACTGCTTTAATTTGCTAAGGTCCACTTGAGCAGTATTGTGTTGTAATTTTACTTCACGGCTTTCTCGAACTCTCTGGTGAAGTGCCCTAGATGCATTTTGGTTTCACCTGAGCACCTTATAAGTGCGCATCAGACAACCTTAGTTGTTCGACTGGGCGGTTG
Organism: Ascaris suum; assembly: GCA_013433145.1. Taxonomy (NCBI): domain Eukaryota; kingdom Metazoa; phylum Nematoda; class Chromadorea; order Rhabditida; family Ascarididae; genus Ascaris; species Ascaris suum. Next base: position 5,326,458 of record CM024187.1, read on the forward strand.
TCGATTATAAGTGGTTAAACGCTAGAAAAATGCGAAGTTTCAAATTTTTTATTCTTATCAGTGATTGAAGCATCGAAGTTGTGAAGTTGTGACGTGGGGAAGCCGTAGTTTCGTGCAGATGCCCGAACTTGCTGCACATCCACCGAAGAAATGATCCGGTTCCCCAGTTGCGGTTCAGAAGTTTAATTACTCGGCGGCTAGTGTTTCGCGGACGCTTGGTTAAATAGTAAAGAGTGCCTGCGCATTTATGCCGCTGTAGTAACAGCTTTCTCTGAAGACCTAAACTGCTTGAACTGATCCATTTATAACCTCCTCTTATTCACAACTTTTCAAAATTAGAGTGCGTGTGTTTGATAGGGAGGTTACGCAAATTAAGCGATACCTATGAGCGAAAAATGTGGTGTTCGTATTTTTGTGAGAATAGGTCCGACTCGAAACTGCAACTGTGGCATTTTGTTAGCGCGGCGCGAACTTTTGAACAGTCACGAAAAGCTAATAAGCACCTACGAGGCTAGATAGCACAATGCTGAATTTGTTAGTAAAATTTTGGGGTGGTAATTTTTTATGCAGCATTATTTCGAAATGCAAATGATGTTTCACACCGAGTCGTTCCATGGTTAGACCTATATTAAAAGGAAGCGTGTATCAGCCAGAATCAAATGAGGAGCCAACCGTTTGCAAAAAATCCTCATATTATTCGGCCGCATAAATATGAGCCACTCCTTGTTTGGCGGTACCAGCAGTTCAGCTGGCTTCGGTTCAGGAATTTAATACCTGTAATTATCTTATATAAGCAACAAACAGCCGAAGTAGCGGTAGCTTTTGTGATCTCATAATAATGTGGCAAATGATATATTCCTGAAGTGGTTTCGTCCTCCCCTAATGAAGTGTATACAGTATATTGGCTAAGGCCTTTATGCCAAATAAACTAACACGGCTTTGTATTCACTTTTATTGCTTAAATATGCTCCTTCTGTCGTAAGTATGCCGCTGAGGTAGCGTTGCATCTTGATAGCTCGTGATGTCAGAGCAACCCACCTGTAACAGGTTAAAATTTTTGTCGGTGAGTCGCGTATTTTCTAAACTACTTTGATGCTGTGATTCGGATAATTAATGAACGTTTTCATTAGTGATTAAAGAATACAGTAAAAACGGTAAGACGATTGGTGGATCAGCAGTAAAGGCAACGACGTTGCGGCTTTGGTTTACAGTGCCAACATACCTAGGCACTTTACCACGAAAGGTACGACAAAGACAGTTTCCTTCGTAGTCTCAGTGAAATCATTGATTGGTAAATTAAAGGGGCCTTCTGACGTGCAACACCTTAAAGTCCAACAGTGGTGAATAAAAACCGTCGTGGTGTGGCAGGCTTGATGAAACATGGTTCAAAAAGTGCCTGAGTGGGAAATTATAAGCTATGTATTTCTCTAATGTTGCGCTTCTAGCTCTAAACTTTGGATTTGTTCATACAAGAAGCAGCTCAAAGCACTCATTTATAATTATAGGTTAGAATCTCGAACGGTCACTTCGGTGATCTTGAGCATCGAAGATGTGTTGAGGAAACAGGTCTTCAGGTTCTAGAAGGCATCGTGTTATTGTCACACCACTGGAAAGAACTGAGAAACATTCTGCAAGCAATTCCGCTTTTGTGAAGTTTTCAATGAAAATGACGCCCCTATTAACATATTTCTTACTTATCGTGGAGACATACATTCTCGATAGGTACATAACATGGAATAACTTCGTACACAGTCGGCACAAAGAGGTTATTTATTGACTCACTATCCACTCAATGCCCAACTCTTGTATCCCAGTCACACAAGAAAAGCATCATCTTAACACGTTGCCAATTGCCAATTTCCGGTTGGATCATACAAGGGTATCATAAACGGATCTAGACCGACATAGCTGGAAGAGGAGAGAATGGAATTGTCGTAGCTGATCGGAAGTGATGATCCAACGAAAAATCACGGATTATATCTAGGTCGCTCATAAGAAATTAATCGATTATGTAACTCCGTATATGCCATCAAACAACTTGAAAGAACTATTCCTTGAAAAGAAGTACTCGAATTGATCTGATGTATGTGGAAGTTCATTTATCGAATCCGTCACAGCCTCAAAATCACTAACAATCACTGACAGCAAGTTTATAGCGCACCAGTCACCTAGACTATCAAAAGGCTCAGCAGTTTCAGCAACGCCTCAGCTAGGAGCGCGAGCGACAGGCAGCGACATTTAGAAATTAAATCAGCTTTTAAAAAATCACACCCAAAAAGGGGGATTCGAAGACTCAGCTAAAGGGATATCAAAAAAACAAAAAAATTGTTGATCAAAATAGCAACTCCTCAACAGTGAGTCGATTATAGATCACTGCGAATGACGGAAATGATATGGTGAAGGAAAGCAGTGAATCGCCATCGTCGCTTTCAAGCCATATTTTAGCCGTGAGAATATTATGAGGTCTTGGAAAGTACGTAGAGGTCGTTTAGCTTGTGACGTATATTTCGGCGAGTGAAATGCATTCAGCTGATCACGACAGCTTCATTTAGCAGCTCCATAGAGACAGAGAGGATGTTGCTCTCCGACTATGAGTGTAATTGACGACAGAGCTAATGCTCGGATGAGCGAATTCCTCCAGAGCTTACATTTGCCAGTCAGTTGTTTACATTTACTTATAAAACAGCCTCGGCAGACTTTTCTCAGCTAGAAGCAGCAGTCGGATTCTGCGATTGCTGAAGAATTTTATTCCGATAATGAGTAAGCATGTTTCAGTGGGTTTTTTTCTGCCTCCTCACTTCGATTGGCATTCGGCGAAGCTATTCGGAATCCGCTTTGCTCAACGATGGGCGGATGTGTGCGTAATTACATACGCCATTTGGAACAGACTGGTTTGAGAAGGGCTTGGCTTGTTTTGAGTGTTTGAGGATACAACCTTTATAGGGCAATTTCTATTCTAATTGAATGATACCTATTATGTAAAACGTCAAGCAGTAAACCCTCAACTGTACAGCAGTCTTGTAAGCTTTCATGTTTCTCTAGATGCATTATCACTATACTGAAGCTCGCTTCTCTAACCTCCCGAAAGTGCGGTGCATGTCGTGATCGCGCGGGTGGATCGTGTTGAAAGTGCTCTGTGCATTCGTGTTGCTAAGGCCCCAAAGTTGCCATAACATGTGTGGGGCAGTTTGACTGCGCACTCAGTTGTGGCCTTGAGCTCGAAAGAAGGGTCCGACTTGGTTCAAAGGAATACTCAGACATGTGAGTCTGCATGGTGCTATTTGGGTTGAAGGTTGCAGACTTCATGACCTATGGTGAGGTTGTCCATCAGACATCACTGTTCTCTTGTCAAATACCCTTTCCACCTCAGCTATGAGCGTTTGTAAGTTCGGATCCACTAATAAACTATATCCAGTTGCATAGTTAAGAGACGTCATCATCGCTTTAGTGATCAGTTCGCAGAAGCCGCAGTCTCATTTCACATTGCAGGGATGGAATACCTGAAGCTGTAAGAGTTTTCCATTTTCTTTTTAGAGCTTTCGACTTTAATACCAGGTTGGTACTACTATCGAACAACATTTGCCTTGGTACTCCTTTGCGCGTACTATTTGGTTTGATAATAAAACTTCATGGCGTATGATATTTCTCCTGCAGTAAGTTTGTCTGTTTCAGGTACCACTCTTCTGGCTCCTGTATTTGGCCCTTCGATTCTTTCCCAGCTTTTTCTTCGAATTCCTGGAAAAATATTAAGTTGGGAAGGAAACTAGAGCTAAAGATTGAAGTGATCACTTGTGCGTTTCGTTCGTGAAAGATAGAAAACCTCTTACGTTCATAACTTTATTTTTGATGAGGCGTGAAGAGAGTTACAAACAAGAGGAGTTTGTTGTAGTTGAGAAGAGTTGTTTTGTTTTGAATTAGGTATACATAAAGTATGCCAGGGAATACTTTGATCAATTTCTGCAGCCCCAACAGGGCTTATTGCATGATTCACGAGATCCGGAAACCACGCATGGGCAGATGTGGGAGGAAAGCCCTCAGGATCAAATTTTTGCACTTCTCAATGGCGTCATTTCTCGCACCTCCATGTCGTGAGCACTTTTGAAGATGTGCATGTAAGATAGTTCTCAGCAAAGTCTGTTAAATGTATTGAGGTTTCGCAGGTCAGTGATCCCATACAGCCGCACTAGAGCGTTCATTTTAATCGCATTTGCAACTTCAACTCTGCTGTTGACTACACACCACATTTCACTTCAAATCTGGACTCGGCTGCAAATTATTTTGCACTTAAAGTGTGAGGTTGACTACGTACTACATCCCATTAGCTCATCGATTCCAGTACCTTCCCTGCTACACTTGCTGTAACGGAGACTGAATGTTATCGTTGAGCACTCCGATTAGTTGAGGAAGGTACACGGTCACGTGAAGTATAAGCTGAGTGATAAAGATGTGATGTCAGAGGTGCAAGATGTCTAATGAATGGTCAAAGATGTCTGGCACTCTCCTTATTGAAATGACAGACTTCCTTGTCGCGCTATTTTTTAGCTGCAAGAGAACGATGCGATCTCATAGAGAGACTCCAATATACGGTGCATCATTGGAAAACTTTAGTATCGGATCATTTTTTGCTATAGAAAATGTGTTTTTGAGGAATGCGGTGCGACCGGAAGATTATGGTATTACCGTAAGTTAGTGCTTCGATTTCGTAATAAAGCAGGCATTAGTTGAAATATACAGGTCGTTTCAACAAATATCATTCCACGTCTTCCCAACTTCTCATCTCAAAAAAACTCATTTCATATTTACGTTACATTCCGCTCCCAAACTATCGGAGCGAAACAATCCTCGTTTCTTAGTTGGTAATGCGATGGTTATGTGGCCATGTTTGATTCTTTTCTTTTGCTCGTTCATATTTTGCTAATTGATCTTGAATTTTACTTGTAAGCAAAGTAGACTTTGTCACGTCCATCTTGCGAGTTTTCGAGATGAAATTCAAGGGCGCAAATGTCCCACAGCGGAAATATTTTAGCAGTCGGACCGTAGGGGACATGTACCTCACTGGCTTCCTATGTTGGAAAAAGAGTTGATTTTATTAGTGTGGGCTTTTAAACTACAATGTGCATCATAACATAAACTTGAAAACATCGTTTGTGGAGACACCTTGAATTAGTGGAGTTGTTTCTATGCTCACTTGCAGCACCGCTGTCGTGCGTGATTGCGAAGCACGATGACGTCATGCTTGCAAGAGGAGGATCCATGGACGGTGGCAACCGAACTGCAGGAGCGAGATCCTTCCGCACAAACAAAGGTGAAATTTCAGGCATAATTTTATTCGTATACCTTTTCTTGACAGAGGCCCATCCAGTGGTCTAGCTGTTAGTGATTTCATCTTCGATCTGGGCCCGCGTCGGAATGAAATGGCGATTGCCTGATTTTGTGGGGGGAGGAGCGCAATGTGAAAGATTCCTAGGGTACCTTCAAATGTTTAAATGGGTTTTTGAATAGGGCAGTGCTGAGAAGTTCCCTTATGCGTCCTTTCAAAAACTCACGAAGGATTGAAGTCCTGAATGTGTCGGTTGAAATCGTATATGATGACACTGATACGTTTTATCGTAGTTTTTTTATCGTCCGCACAGTCAGAGAAAGTTGTGAATATGCCGCTGGCGACAGCCATTCCGGATGTTCCTCCTTCTAATTTCTGCGACGCCAAGTGCGAACGTTTGCACCAATGGATTTATGTGACAGTGTTGACAATCGTCCCTTGCTGCGCCTATGCAAGACCGTCCAGCATTGTCAGTTCGCAGTCAAATTTTGCTGGAATATCTTGAGAGCTGTTAGCCATTGCTGCCATTTCTGAAATCTCAATATTTTTGGAACCTTTCCCCGATCCCTTCTCCTTTTTTGCTTTCTGTGTCCCCTCACACGAACCATTAACAGGACGCACGTGCACTTAAGGTCTGAGTATCTGTTTATGCAAATGAGGTATTTGAAAAAATTATGAATATCAGACAGTACCGGGCTGCTGGTTTCACTCGGCGACTAAAATTCCGATGCGGCGTCCACCCGTCCATTAAAGTTCAAGTCAGAGGGTGTTTGCAGTCCCAAAGTGTAAATCACTCAAAAAGGCTTTCAAAATTTTTTGAATTCTGATTTAATCTTTTTATTTTACATTTTTTACTGTTTTACTTCAAAGTTTAAACTTTTCATTCTGACTTAAAATTTCTTTCGTTGCGAATGCGGCACTCGGCTCTCGGAGTTTCCATCTTTAGACAAAAATACTTGCAAAACCACTGACTCACAAGGCGCGTGCTGATGGAATTTCCAGTCGATCTGAATATATTGAGAGATGCACATAGCACACTTGCTAAGGAGGTATGTGGTAGGTGCAGTTTCTGCTCGATATATAGGAGTTAGTGTTTTAACGTTAATGATGAAAGGGCAGCTACTAAAACACCCCACGAAATTTGACAGCGACATGTTTTGTGGAATGGCCATCGTCGTATTGCCGCTCACCAAAGGAATTGTTTTGCTTGGCTATCATTGTCCGCTCATTCCAATAATTTAAATCCTTCACCGTTAGGTAACTTTCAAAATGCGCACTCGGTTCTTATATACACTAGGGTTGGTACCTTGTAGGAAATCGATGAGGGCCGTTGAAGAAGAAGCGGCATTTCCGTTGCTGGTTTACCTCCATCAGCTGTTAAGAGAAGCGGTGGTTACCTTTCATTTTTTTCCTCTTGCCCCCACTGTCACTGCTTAAAATCACCGATGCAAAAGTTGCTTCACAGTGATGTTTGAGAGCATTTTTTCCATTTGTGAAGTTTGTCGTAATCCTCACTTTGATGTGTTCATTTATGAAGTAGAATTTTTGCTGACCTGTCCAAATCCTTCAAATTTTGCACACCATTGGACTTTTTTATCTTTTGTTTCTCTCTTTTTTACCTCTCTTTTTTTCTTTCGTCCATCTCTCTCTCTTTTTCTGTCTTCCTCACTTAATTCATCGTTCTATCTTAGCATTTTTATTTCGGTTTTCTTTATCGATGGAATGATGCAACATTGCATAATGTGATTTAATTTTTAGGTGGACTGTACACGTTTAAACGACGCCGAGGCAAATGTGGCCTCCCAGGAAACTTCGGCTAACCAGCGTAAGTACCTCCTCCCCACTGCTCGATTTCGCATGTGTTTACATTTTAGACAAGCCGGAGAGGTTTTTTTTTTGGAAGTTAGAACAAGTTACAAACACTTTTATGTACTTGAGCTTCCAAAGTGATTTTTTTGGCAATTCAAAAATGTTTCTTTTTTATTCAATGCGCCTTTCCAGAAGTTCATCATCTGCTACTAAAGAATGACTAATTTATTGCAGCAAATAAGTTATTAGCCATGTTCGTGGCCTTTCATATCTTCTGCACGACAGCCTTGTGTCTGTGAAAGTTGTGGGCCGACAACTAATCCAGCTGTTATTTGTAAAAATCCGACCCTTTGAACATTTTACGAGAAATGAACTCTGCTCAAAAATTTGCAAATATTGCCTTTGTTGAGTGGAATGCTGAAGTGGAGATATTCACGGAAGTTAATTTGAAACTTAGCTATTGCATTTTGTTTTCTAGTTTATTTTTGTAGATTAATTCTTGAACATTCCTCGAAAGGTTTCTGTTTTATTGGTTGTTCTTAGGTGTAAAATTGACTTGCTGAGTTTGACGTTTGCGCTGTGCGAAATACATCACCTATCTCTGCTACCGATATTTGTGCATTTTTCTATGCTTCAGTCGTCTTTATATATGATTAGATAAGGATGTTGTATATATAAATGTGATGTGTTGAGATGGGCAATTATTAACGTAGTCCAGGTTTTGTGCTGACATAGTTTTGGCCTCTAAGTGGAACGCTCTTATTAGTTGGCAGCGTTCTGCTTTCAAGCAATTGATTTGCTGTGAAGTTGGAAGTTGCCAACAACAACGAGTCTCTCTCTTATCTAATTTTTCTTGTTGTACGTTGTTCTTGTTATCGGTGTGTTTCGGCTTCTGTCTCTTTGATTTATTTTATTCTCGCCGTCAGTGTTTTATTGGGGTGGTATATTTACAAGCGTGGCGATAAGGATAGTGATGCTGTTAGCAGTAAGCTGTACAAGTGGGGAGCGATCAGTGGCGTCACTTTTCACAGTTTTTGAAAACATCGAGAAAAGAGAACCATAGAAAAAAGCGAATAATTACCAAAGTGGAAGAAAAAAGCTTTAACTTTGAATTTCTTTTTTGTGAGGAAGAAAAGATTTAAAAATTGCCAGTTGAAAAAACATTGAGTATAGCAGTTGGTTGAGGCAAACACAGCAGTCCGATGGAATGTTCAGCGACCCGATTTCTGTGTTCTCGTGTGGACTGATGCATTTCGAATGCGCCATTCTTCGTTTCGTTTCTCTTCATATACGCTCACAAGTTCACACATCGTCCTTCTCCTATGAAACTGATGTCTCATTTTAATTTGCAGCAAATAGATTAAAGTTTTTTGAAGGTAGTCGTTGTTAAAGATGAGTATCACTAGGGGCTTGCAGAACTATCGTGTTCATGCAAGATATACATATTTTTTCTTTTATTTTGCGCCTATTTGCTTCCCAAGAAAGGCAGATTTATTTATTCAGTATCATGCGGTGCTTCCGCCCGCATAAATTTTTCTCTCTCTTGTCATTTCTTTTTGTAATTTATTTCTACGTTGATGTATTCTAGTTGTTATGTTTCTTCACTTCTCTTTTGACCAACCAAATGCTTTTTACCGTTGCCATAATAATCTTTTGTTGTTGTGATTTGATAACTTGTGTAAATGTTAAAATCATCCACACTTTTTTATCATCGATATTTTTCGACGCGGAAGCGTTTTATAACTGCTGGCTTCAATGGGACTTCCACACGAGGGAGTTTTTGAATTCTCCGCTCTCATGCACTCCACAGAAATTTTTTCCCCGGAGAAGAAGATGAAAAGATAAATTGACAAGAAAGGATATTGCGAAGCTTAGATAAACGTTATTTCAGTGTTTGTTCCAGAAACTTAGAGTCGTTGCAGAATTTGAGTCTTTGCCAAAGCTGTATTCAGTGGGACACCACGAGCCGATTTTCTATGCTTCCAGTGATCCTTTTGTTTTGAACTATCGACCTAAAGAAGAGAACGTTGTGCGATGTATAAATTCAGTAATATGGGAGTTATTTACCATTACATAATGAAGGAGAAAGATGTTTAAAGCGGAGAGTAGGCCTAGACGGAGAGATTTGAAGACTCTTTCAAAACAAGAGGCTGGGTCATGGAAGTGAGAAACCTCTGGCCTCTGAGAAGCCAAAGCTAACTTTGAAGGTTGCTAGAGGTCAGTAACTTTGGGCGACCTCATTAATGAAATTGCCGAAAATGTTTTCTTAGTGGTCAACTGGACGTTGGTTTATTGTGCGATATTGCGCTATTCAGGTATTCGCTTCCTGCACTTCTGTATTCTTTTATCAGTGCATTCCAACCCTCGTCGCCTCTATCTTTCACACTTTTGCGATTCAGAAATCTTCCGTGTGAACTAATTTAATAGCCTAGGGTAAGGATTAACTGTTCATATTGTTTGCGTTTTAAGAATCATACATTCCTATGAGGTCGATGCCTAATGTTCACAGTGAAACTGTCTGCTTATTTGCTGTTTTCTTAGTTTTATTGTTTGTCATTCGGTCCTTTTTTTTGCTCGAATTGCGCTCAGTTGTCACCCTTGATTTATCTTCTTGGCTCATCTTCTGTACTAGTAAATCAATCTTTGGGTCACCTTCACAGCTGCTGTTTATTTCTTCGTGCTTATCTTTACTTAGTATCGTTGCTGAGCATAGCCTGCATACGTTATTAGTCAGTATTATTTAGGGGAGTGTATTCAATGGGTTGTTGGAGGGTGATGACTAGGTGTAGGCGGTTGTTGGCAGTGTGTATTGTCAACATTGGTGTAGCGCAGTGTCGTACGACTATAGTTGACCAACGGCGCACGCTCGATTACCTCCTTCGTAGTGCTATACTACTCTTTGGATATCCTCGAAATGAAGCGAGTGCTCATATAAACAAAATAAAATCCACAGTTTATATTCATTGAACTAATATTGTTAGTTGCAATGATTGAGGGAATTCGATGCATTTTTAGCTTTTAGTGATTTATCTTAACCGTTGTTCATTGACTTTTAGTATTTGTTAACGTGCTAGTTCCAACAATATGTCTTATGCCACTAGTAAGAAGTCATCGATGTGAGGAGAGTCTTCACTTAATTTATTGTCGATTCTATTCTTAGCGGTAATTTACTGGACAATTTGCTTTAGGCGTGAGTCACGTGTTGATGTGCGTTGCAACAGATGTGATAATTATATGTGTACCTATTCCACAAAAACTTTTTCAGTTTTTTTTTTTTATATCGGCGTTCTTTGAGTCAATACCTAATAAGGTTTACTGCTGTAGAGGTGATTTCTTGCGAGTGAGAAATCTTGCAGTAACGTATTGTCCTCTTCCGTTTTTCTATCATTGGGAAGGTGTGTGCTAGGACAGGAAGAAGTGTGCGTAAAGGATATGGACTCTCAAACGGCCGTTGATGTACTGTCTGATGATATGATGAATTGTGAGCGACTTTTTTGCAGAGGGACAACCAGTGAAGAAGGAATCGATCAAGGAACGCGACCGAGCGTTCTGGGAAGAGGCGGCTGCTCGTCAGTCACCTTTTGTGCCATCCGCTTCTCTTCAAGGTATCAATTCATTCATTGTGTTAGCGCAACCAACAAATCAAGCCATTGGCAGTTTCCAGGTTTTTTAGCCTAGCTTTGTCGTTCGTTGCTTTTTTCTGTGGTAGTATTACTTCCCATCACCATCTTCTTGAACAGATCGTTCGTTTGTTTCTGTCTATTGCACCAGAACGAAATACAGCAAACTCTTTGGCAGCGTACTATCATCGAATTTTAGTTCATTTTGTTTTGGTTCTACAAAAAACAACTGGGAGGGGGGAGGGGGGTTTAGGGAGAGGAATCAGGGGATGATAAGCAAGCTTGAGAGACCTGCGGAGATAGCCTTGATCAAGTTTCAACGAAATAGTGGAACGTGGCAGCAAACAGGAATAAGATATTAGTAGGAATTTGGATCAGGCCGTCCAATTTTTTTTTGGTATCTTTGGCGTGTTTCCGTTGTTAACTCCATGTACGGCAGTTGTATATCTGTGCTTTATAATGTATCTCATTTTACCGTAGGGTGTTAAAAGGAGGTATTTATGAGGCCAAGAAGTCCAGCAATCTGGCCGCCAGATATGGATGTTCACCATCCTGTGTTAGCAAAAATCCGCTTACTGTTCACAAAAGCTGTTGACTGGTATGCTGTCACTGGTGCAGTTGAAGTGAAATACTAAAAATCAAGAGGGCATGCATATGCATGCGAGAGGAATGCAAAATGATGCCAAAAAACCGCGTCATACCGGATAGAGGGAAATGATTCCAGAAATTCCAGCTTTCCTATCTAGATATTATGAACAGTTAAAGTGTTGAAAACTTGTGGCGTTGCAGTGCGGTCATTTCTTAAGTGCAGTAGTTTATAGTTTTAAGCAGCTGCACTCCAAAATATTGATACATACGAGGAAATGATTTGTGAAGGAGTGTAATTTTTATTCTTTAAATGCAGCATTTGCATAAATTTGGGAAAACGCTGATCGCATGCCAACTCCATTAATTTCTTTTTCCGAAGCATTATCGATCTTCATTGCCGCACAAATTTCCGTCTTCTATAGAAAGCAAAATTTCAAAATGCGTTTTGATCACCGGCAATGTATTTAGTTAGGAGTCTGTGCATGTGCATATTTATATCGCATTTTCCATGTTTTGTCGTCTCTTCTTGTAATTCGCCGGGCTGCATTAATTTTTTCCTATCCGTTCAATGTATCGTCTCTTTTCTTCCTTTTGATCACCTATGAACAGCTTGCAAGTTTCGGTAGCGACAAAGATTTTAGAAGATGAAGTCAGGCCTGCAAGGTAATTAGTCTGAAAATATCACAACTTTGCGATCTCTGTCCAGACATGCTGAATTTTCTCTTAACCTTACCGGTTCCATGACTGTAGTATTCTTCTCTCACATTCGCTATGAATTTGATAAGCGCTTGATCATATGCAATACACTGCAAACTGCAAAAGTGAGAATATTGCCAAGAAATGTGACTGAAGTCTGAGGATGTAAAGAGTCCGCGACTGTAAAGAAAGGGGAGGGGACCGAGCAGCAGAGATTGTTCCATCAAAAGTTATCAGGTGGGAGTTGAGGTGAATTGGAGTGTTTTGCTCAGTAAAAAAAGGGTTTTTAACGTAAATCGAAACGACTGTGAAATTTTTTGACAGCAGTTTATGTTGTGTACTAATTTCATTTGTGAATAGGCCTAACCGGAAAAGCGTTAATTTGCCTCGTGAAAAGACTTTTTTGCTGGCTGAAGCTGGTGCGGATCGAAGACCGACAATGCAGTTCGGTATAGGCGACAGTCCAGGATGGGCGAATAGCAGTCACGGAGGTGGCGGAGACTCTTTGGGCCCATTGAACTCTCACATCAATTCTTCCGATATCTTTGCTTTTGTTTATTTTGAGCACATTTGATGTGCGTTGATAATTTGATGAATTTATATAGCAAGTATGGAATTATTTGTCGCTGCTCAAATATCACTGCCTTGATACCAAACACCTAACGATCTTTGTCTGCATTCAGCAAGGATGTTTTGTTTTGAAGAAATTCTCATCCATCGATAGTGTTAAATTTCATTTTCGTTTCTTTTAAACAATTGTTTTAATGGAATGAATGCTCTCACAGTTAGTGAAAATCCCCATCCCTTGCCTTTTCCTTCTACCGCCTTGTTCGCGCTCCTTCACACCTGCCCCACCTTCACCTTTCCATAGCTTCCATTACTTCTCAACAAAACGAATGAATGGTGCATAAATGAGATACAGATGAGAAATTGAGCAAATAATTTAAGATATGCGTTTGGAAAGTCATGTGCACAAAAATCACATTGTTGTATTCATTCAAGTAAAAGCTCAGGGAGGAGGTGTAGGTTATTTTTGCGGCTTTGCTCCTCTCGCGCGAACTATTCTTTAGACGCGTGTACACAGATACTCTTCATGTGCTTAAACCAGTGGAGTTGATAGGCCACTGTTGTTGTATGCGATTTGGACGCTTTAAAGTGCATATTTAAGACTTCTAGATGCGTACTCTCTTCAGAGAGAGGCTTGTTTACAGGAACTGTTTTTCAGCGTTCCAGCGGAATGCTTCTGTTCAGAGAGGTTGAAAGGGGTAGATTCTAGCTGTAGTGAAACAAATACGGTATAGCTTATTCTGCAATCTCTTAGTTCATCAGCCCTTAAACGGCAGTTGTTACACTGGCACATTGATCGCAGTGAAGTTGACGATGATTGCAGCGATTTGAAAATTTGTTTTATTGGGAGCGGAGAGAAGTACAAAGTGCTCTCTCTTCTATGTAGTTGCATCCGTCCATCGAACGAAATCCGAAATGCAAGCATTTTTTATGCCGTTGGGCCCTTTCATTCCAAATCGCCTGAATCATTTTTCGCGCACTATTGATTTTCACGCTTCGGAATTTCATCCCGCTCAAAATCATTCAGAAAAAGTTATTGACATTATCGCAGTTTTATGTGAATAACCGTCAATTCTCACTTGTTTAAATTCACTCTTCCTCACTGCCCAGTTGTTGGTAGCCAACGGAAGTAATTTTGACGCCGCGTTTGTTTGTTTTAGCGCTATATTGTCGTAGAACTAAGTAAGCTACTCATGCACTTTGTTCTGTGTAATTTTTTTTTTTTTTGTTATTCGACATTCTCGTTTTGTTTAAGGAAATACGTACTCGAATTCGGATCTTCAGAAGAATTCCTTCAGGGTTAGTTTCTGCGGCTTTTCTAAAATTTTCATTTTATTTGATAAAAATTCTTTTAGTCTAAAAATCGGTGAAATCAAGTCAAATTTCTTTCAGACTTCCCCTATTTACTTTTCAAAAGCGGTTCCATTTGTTTTAGATTTCATCAGTCAAAGAAGTTTTGCCCTCTAATTTATGGGAATTTGAAAGCACTTTTTTGAATGTTTCATCAGGTTTTGCGAGCTTCTTTTTTTTTGCGGAAATGAGTATATAATGTTGTGCTGTTTCGTTGTTTATGTCGTCTTGTCATTCTGAAATCGATTGTCTTAAGTACGACTGATATAAAATGTGGAAGTGATATGAAGGAGAGAGAAGCACCAATTAAACGAGCATTCACTCTCATTCTCCCCAGTTTTGGTCCTTCGTGATAGGTCGCGGGATTCTCTGTTTTTTGCGTGTGCTAGGAATAGGATGTATGCTGTAAAATTATAAGTTGGTCAAATGAGATTCGCAGAAAGCCATTTTTCAGTGATGAGTTTTTATCACTCACTCATGCTTACTACAGTTTGGATTGAAGCATAGGGCAAGAGGGAAGGGATAATGTGAAGAAGAGGGAGGGAACAGTTTGGCGACACGAGGTTCCGGTTCGATAAAGTAGGAGGGAATTGGTCTCGTTAAGGAGCATGAGGAGAACAGGTTGAGTTCACCCGCAACAGTAATTGCCTCAGGACTTGGCTTTGTTTGTTGGAATGTCATCAGGTGATGTAATTTATGTGGCACAAGTACGCAAAAATTTTCCATCCTGGTAGAGTTTTATTCTCGTTCGATTTCGTATCGTTGTTTCCCTAGTGTTTTTAATGACTTATTGCCATTGCAATACGTTTTGGTTTTGTATAAATGAAATGAAATTAATCTGCTGCATTGTTACTCCATTTCATATTCAGTTGTTTTGATCGGGAAATTAACATTGCAGAGTTTTGGTATGGCGCCATCGGCACGTCGCATTTCACAAGAGTCCGGTGGGGAAAGATTGCTCTGGAGCTGCGATGGGGAGCCCGATCTGCGTAAGTTTTTTATCTATGTCATTTTTAAAGTAATTATCGAAGAAGTTATGCTGTTTACTGAAGCTAAGGGGTATTTCGAGAGATTTAGTGCGAAGGATTGGAAAGAAAGAAAGGTGGGATCATGAAAAATGAGTTTCGCTTTTCATTGAACGGTAAAAATTTCAAGGGCCCATTTTGAACGTTGGAAAGGCTAGCAGTAATGTTGGATTACTGATCTTTCCTGCTACCCTCATAACGCAGTGAGTTTCCAAGTTGCTAGTTCAGCGTAAAGAATTCTAAATAGGTGTTGCGTTATCATCAATTCGCATTCACTGAAGAGTTTCTCATTCTTTTTTCACATTTGCCTGCCGATAATAAGCTACAGGGAGAACGTTATTGTTTGATCATGTTTTCAAGAGTTCTTTAACAGCGTGTATATGAAGGCACCATTATTACTGAAAGAGAATTAGAAGCGAAAAACGAAGGGAGTGACATCGAATAGAGGCACATCCTTTCGCTTTCTGGGCAAAGGCATTTATAGTGTGCAGGCGGGTATCAAAAGATCGGGGTTTGTGTCACCGATGATTCCATCCCTTTTATTTTGTATGTTTCTTACTGATGACGTCTCAACACTCCTATGAGTCTCATTGGAAGTCGAAGGTGGTGACTAACAATCATACTACATTGGTTCTGGTTATTTTTTTTTTTCGTTTCGTTCACCGATTCTAGCAGCCAGGACTTGTTTTGTTTAGTCACAGTCAGTGAATGACAAAAATTTGGAACGGTCACTTACGCACCCTATATTGAAAATAACGAGTACTCTGCTGGGGGAATACGTTTCAAGTCAGATGAAGAGTATTCCCGGAAGACTTCATCGCATATATCTAAACCTGTTTCGAAAGTTTTCGGTCATTGACTAACGTGAACTAACAGTGGAGCTTTACACAAGCCTACAGCCAAAAGGCAGGATTTCCTCCGATGTCTTTCAGAGTCTCGAAATTGCGGTGGAGCTTTGTCGTCTGGGAAACACCAAAGAAAGCTTTCATTACTTTTTGATCGCTTATTCACTTATACAACTTGATCAGTATTATGAGTACGTTTTGCGAGTGCGTTCATGAACGTGGAGAAAAAAGAGCGGATGCAAATATTTTTATTCAGTCGCCTCATGCAAATAAACAAATTCCTGACATGCGTGCTGCGTTTATGGGATTCTACATGGCATCTATTCTTTTCATTTGCAGCAATGCCAAGCGAGGAGATATCGCTACTGAATAAAATCATTCACAAGAAGTTGGAGAATCTTCAGCAAGGCAGCGTGCAGATTTCTCAATTGCAGTCAGATCCGAGTTCGCCATTATATTCAGCAAATACCTTCGAAAGTCTCAGATTGTACGTTTAGGATATTGCATTTGTGCTAAATGCCATTGCAGTGTCGCACTGAGAGTGCCAAGAAGGTGAATAGCGTGAAGATGCGCCACGTGTAGGGTACCTCAAAGTGCAAATACTCCAAAGCAAACAGTTCTATAATGTTTCCATCTCTAGGTTGCAGTTTGCATACGCGAAAGTTGTTCACTCCGACGCAACTTTTTGAATTTATTAAAAACGGAAAGAGAGTGAAAGCCTTTTCGGCCTTTCTATTCTTTGTTTTGTTTGCCCTCAAAAAATGGGTCACCGTTTTGAGTTGCGGTTTTGACGATTTAAAATGATGCAATGTTAAAATATAACGGAGGGACTGAGGAGTTGCTTAGGTTTTGAATATTTTTGATAATCGCTGTAGCACTCGCAGTTTCCGGGAAACGCAAAGAAAGAGTTATTTCACACCGTCTTAACTGAAAAGCGCTTGTTACGCAACTTGCTCGATGCTGTTAATGCGATGTCGCCTATCTTGTCCGTGGCTATTGTGAAGTATTAATGCTTTCTCCATACGTGAGTGCGTTTATATCAGAGTGAGTCGTCGTCATAACTGATCAACCTTAAAAGCTTGTTGACTCTTTTTTTCTTCCTGGAAGTCGAGAGTTTTGGCTCCGTATTATCTCGCAGTGGTGGAAGATGAGTTGAAAACCTCACTTCAGAGACCGTCATTTTCGGAATCGGCAACTTCTAGGACGTGTCTTCAAAATTTGGCGGCTCTCCAACAACATTGAGACACATAAACAACATGAAAAGGGGAGTAGGGAAGACCGAAATGTTTATCACTTAGAATTTTTTCGTGTTCCGAAGTTTGCAAAATATTCGTTGCCATAGCTGTCCAGGTATTTTGAGCGCTCTTGGGCACTTACATCTCGCCGGTGAAAACACGAGTACGCTCAGATCTTTCGATTTTTCAAATGCCGCGGTTAAAAAACCGACAAATTTTTAATGAAATCTGTTGATGACCTGACGATTCTGAAGGATGAGTATTCATACAAGAAGACAATGACAAAAGCATTTCATTAGCAGCTTCTGTTTTAATCGTGGAATTTTTCTGACATTATGAGCCACAAATGCAGCCAATATTTCCTCTCGTTGATATCTTCCTCTCAAACAAAAGACTCCACTTTTCATGATCGCATCCCCTATTAGCATTCACGTCATTCGTGCAATAGTTACAGGCAGCAAAGCGATTTGCTAGTGGGCGTACTTGCAAATTGTCTCGTATAAAAATGCCGACAATGCAGCAGCTGTAGGCGGATTTCTCAGCTCGCGTTCACCATGTTGGCATCAGTTTTTAAAAAAGTATGAATATGGCATCATTAAGCATCGCACATATTTGTCACGCAAAGCAGTTGCTATTTGCGGCAGTGATCATGTAATCGCCTAAATAAGCTTGAATAACTGGGATAGCGTTTATTATCATTGCTCGGATAAAACGTCTTCTCACTGCTGAACATCGTGTGCTGTGTAACAGCGGCTTATACCGGACGTAAATTCTGTGTTGCAGGAAGGAGGAGTTGCTGAAGGCGCTTCGGGTAATGGGTTTTCTCATGCCGTCGAAAATTCAAGAGGCCGCTTTGCCACTATTACTTATTGAACCGTAAGTTTTTCGGAAAATATAAGTTGCCAACACTTTTGTAAACGCGTGAGGAAGTCCATCGTTACCTAGAGTTTCAAAGTTCGCTAACTAAGTTGCCCACCCCCTCCCACCTGCAACGACTCTGAATACGTATGCAAACTTTCCTCACGTTTCTTTTTTCTTGCAGATCTAGTTCTACGAAGATCAAATAGCGCAGCTTAGTCCACAAAGCTAGCTGCACTTTTTCGAAAGCATTTTGCATTTTCAGCTTCGCAAAAAGAAAATATTTAAAGAATGAGATGAGTGGCATTTGCTTTGCTGTTGGTGCCTCACAAATGGCACACAATTACTGTGGTTTGTTGTGTCTGTTAATTTCACCGTGGAAGTCTCTTCAAGTCTGCCGCTTAGCTCTAGGACTGATTTAATAAATTATGTTGCTTCTTCTTCCAGCATTTTTCTCCATCACATGTTTCACTTAAAACAGCATTGGTTCATTTGTGAGGCATTCTACTGCTATTGCGATAGTTGTCATCTTGCCTTCCTCCGAAAGCAACAGTGTGGAGAATCAGGCACCTAATTTGTTACGAGGTTGTCGTTGTGAGTGGCCACTGGTTATACTTTAGTCCTCAGAATATGATCGCGCAGTCGCAGAGTGGAACGGGTAAAACGGCTGCATTCGTTCTGACCATGCTATCAAGAGTAGTGACGGAGAACAAATGGCCACAGTGTCTCTGCTTGGCACCTACCTATGAGCTGGCGATGCAAATTGGTGAGGTGGTTTCTACGATGAGCCAGTATATGCCGGATGTGCGTATCCGCTATGCGCTTCGTGGTGAACGCAGTAAGTCGGCTTTTATCTTTTGCTGCACTCATTTTTTTTCCACTTCCATTTTTTTCATCTGGTAGACTTCCTACAGGCCGCTCTTTCTAGTCTTCCTTTTTTTCCACTCCTTCTCTCTAGTAGGTCTTCCTTTCATCCTTTTTTTTTCTTTAGACTTCCTACATGCTGAACATTGCTGACAGCCTGAATTTAACTACGATCCGCAGTCTTTTAATGTGTGCATGCATACATGGGCACGACCAGTTCCTTAATTCCTTTTCAGCCTTCAGTTGCTGGTTCGGACTCCACTTGCAGGCGCAAATTCGAGTTCTCATTTGTGAAGTTTATGCGCGCAAAAATAGGATCCTTCTATAGTTATATAATTTGTTTTTAATCGCGTGACACCAGGCGTTTGAGTTGATATTTTTGATATATTTAAAAATGTTCATCAGGAAGTTGTGGGTTTGTCTCACATATTTTCGCTTATTAAACTCCGATCTCTTACTTGAATTCGAGTTTGAAGCTTTAAGCTTTTGTATTCTATATCCAACGGTATACATCACTGGGGAGAAGCGGGCATACGGGCGACTCGCCGCAGTAAAGGATATGACATCAATGTTGATGAAAACTATCTTTTACTTCAAAAACTTTTCCCCCAATGGATCATCAGTCGGCACATAGCTGAAGAGAATTGCGTCTGAATCTCTGAGTCTTTGTATGCTGCATGCCTCAAGGTCCTCTAAGTGGTCCGCATCCAGTTCATCTGCCAGCAGCTACTCAAGCGTTCCTATGAAAGCAAAAAGAAAGGTGTTCAAGCTAGAAAATGATCGTTGCTTCAGGTTGAATAGATAGTATGGATTGTGTGATGAAGCAGCCCCTTTGTTGTTTGTTGGGTGCCCGATTGTTGGAGCATTCGGAAGCGATGCGGCATTGCAGTGTAATGCGATTGACGTGGCGTGAATTAATTGAATGACCACTGCAACATGGCTAAATTGTCCTTTGACACAAGTCAACACACCACAAACAACTTATGTACTCTTGTTGAGTATTTGTCAGTCTGTCGTCGAATAGCGTCGTTGCCGAACTGTTTACTGCGAGTGACCGTTTTGGTGGCACTGTTAAAGAGGCTTTTCTCTCTGAATGCGTCATTCGCTTTATCCAACTCTATTGGAAGTTTTGAGGTATTGCGAATTTCTTGGATGAGCAGTGTGCTGAATGTTGTTCCCCAAGAAGAATCATCGAATAATAAGGGAACAATGCATAATGAACGAAATTCTAAGAGATGTTTGCACCTAATTTATCAACACGTTAATTTGCCATCTTCGAGCAAACCGACACATGAGGTGAGCGTTTGCACTCCGTCAATTAAACTCTTTGAGGCGTGCAACTTTTGATGTTTTCTTTGCCCGTTTGGAAAGTGGCGTCGATAGGATTTGAATTGGTTGAGGTGAACGCTGATGACGCTCATCTGTAGCGTATATAATACGATTAATTGTGAATGTATGTGAAAGTGGCTTCTAATTACATGTGTAATAGCGTGTTTGAATGAATTGTGTTGAGTGTTGTTTGGGCTGACTGTTGGCAGAGCGCAATCGAATTGATGTTTTATATGTCTAATTGCGCAGTGGGCACAGCCATTTTGCATAATGATCGCATTGTTTTGAGTGGTATATGCAAACAAAATGTGACGTTTGGCTAATGTGCAGCAAACTAATAGAAACGGGTGGGATTAATTAATTTAGTGTTGTTGATGCGCTAGTTGCGTCCTATACAGCAAAACGTATTTTTATTGCGTTGTGTCATATCTTGTTATTTTGGTGTTCTTCTTACTTTGTTGATCAGTCGGACTTTTGTGAGTCAGTGCTATCTTCTCGAATACTTCCATGTTCTAATAGAACCCTAGTGCTATCACCACGTGCCATTCAAATTAACTTCCTCTCTTATTAACTACTCAAAAGCACTTTTGCGCAGCTTATATACTCAATGACCTAAAAGAGGGTGGGAAAACCACTCCAATGCGAGGCTGCAGCTCTTCATTACAATACGCACTCATCTATATACCTGTATTGTTTTTTCAGCCCAGAGACTAATCATTCACCGTCGGCCAGAACAAATTTATATGCTTTAAGTGGTTTTTTTGCACAGATAAGGAATGAAAAAACGGCATCGGTAGGATTTTGTCTGCAAGGCGTTTTGGCACCGATACTAAACAACATGAGGGCATTATGTTGATCTTCAGCCGTAGTTGACGTACTGCTCTGATTTCCTCTCTTTTGGATATCGTAGTAATGAAATGCGCATTTAGTATCGCGCGGAGAGAATATCGAGGAGCAAATAGTGATCGGCACGCCAGGAAAGATGCTGGATTGGGTGGTGAAAATGAAGGCGATCGATGCGTCGAAAATAATCTGTATGGTGTTCGACGAAGCCGACGTTATGATCTCACAACAGGGCCATCGTGATCAAAGTATACGCTTAAAAAAGTGCGTTCGAGTTTTTGTATTTTATTGGGGTTGTACAGTGTTATTATACCGTTTGTTTGATGTCTTGTTTACATTTCCAGTGCTGTGTTATTTAAGCGGATGTCGGGATGGGCGTATGTGGGTATTGGAAAGGTGGTTGACAGAAATGTTCAATACGAGGCGACAACCGTTTTGCCTTTATATGGTCGGTTACCAGAATTGCGTTCAAGATGATAATTCGAGTAATCAGATGGAAGGCCCACTCCCCTCCCGCTCCCTCCCCCCCTCCCCTCAGGAAGACTGATGATTTCTGCGCATTGAAACTTCACTTCGTCTGGTAGGAGGGCTTCCCAACTGCGTAGAAGTGATAACAGAACATTTAATAACGCGTTTGCCATGAAACCAACGGATTGGTTAAACGAAAACTCATTCAAAAAGTCGTTCTAGAATGGTTTCTGATCTGTCGTGCGGCAAAACTTCCATATTATATCCCAATTGCTCATGCAGAAAATAATCGCATTGAGTGAAATAATTCCAGGCAATTATTTTACCGTTTAGATTATGCCAACAAAATTTCGTCACCCGTCGCTTTTGTACTTCGCAGCACGGAACTGCCAATCGGAGAGACAAGCACTCATATACAAACCTACATGGGTACATCGCCTGCTCGATGAGCGTTTTTTTTTCGGTTCGTCACAAATCAAAAAATTTTGACCGAATGTTTATGAGTCCCTCCTCATTAGACCCAGTTTTATAAAACATCAATGTTTTAATTTACAGCGAATTGGAACGATCGGGTGCCAAGTATCAAAGTCTTCTCTTCTCGGCCACTTACGACGATGCCGTGATCGCGTTTGCAGAGTCGATCATCAAAGAGGCCGTAGTTATTACGTTGGTCTTTGTTCTTCTCGATTTTTTCTAGTACATTAGTCTATTTGACTGAAGGGGGATGCTGTAATACGAGGATGTTCTAGTACATGGGATGCTCCACATCCCAAATACCGGTAACTTGTATTGTATTTCACACTGGTAAGCTAGCATAGGTAGTGAAGGTGTTGCAACCTCTCCGTTTTGTCAGTTACGTTACTTTGTTGATTGTCCGCTTATATTGGAAAGTCCCTTTCTCGTCTTGTCGATTCTATGGATAAACGTTATGAGGGAACGCCCTGCCGGGATGGAGCGTGGAGGAAGTCCACGTGTTGTACGACCAGTACCCATTCAAAAACAAAGGTGAGCGTATTTGTTGTCAAGGTAAACATAACAAGACGCATTTTTCCTAAACGACATTGGAGAAGTGTATTTGTCTTTATGGATTTGTGATGTATTCGAAGACGCACTAGCTATCGTATGTCAAGCGAGCAGCTGTGATAATGCACGCATTAGGTAAAATGTGAGGGAAGACTTAGCGGCTAGAATCGATTATGACGCAACACGGTGTTCGTTTGGCAAACGGATCTACGCAATTAGGGCCATACTCTCTTAGTGCTTGACCTCCGATTTAACACGCAGCAGTCTCTATTAACTTTGTGATTGAAGTAAGTTGAAACTGGAAACGAAACTTGGATATGATTCCATTCACATTTTATCGAAGCGGATGTATTCCTATTCATTATGCTAATATGCGCAGAGTGAGGGCGACGTTACGAAGCTGGCACCTTTCTAGAGCCTCCCCAATTGAGGAGCCTGTAAACGAAGGCTGTGATGGTTGAATACTGTTGATATCGGGTTTTTTTAAATTTCCGGTTTTTGCCGTTCGGCTGTTTTGCTTCAAACTCTGAATTTTTCGGACATTCTTAATATGCTTAGTTAACGCATTGTAACAGTATCGTCATTCAGTATTTTTCTCGAAGTTGCCATGTTGCAGTACTTTCGTTTGTGTCGTAAGGGGATTTGGAATTTCAACGATGTTAGGTAGACTTAGTGCTGTATTTTGTTAGTTAGTTGTGTTCGAAATTTGTATTCGTTATGTTGTTTCTTTTCTACGTTATATTCCACTCACTTATCGCTTATACTTTTATTAAATATGGTGGAGCTTTATTCATGTATGTATTTATCATTAGGAATTCTCCCTCGATGAATAAACGTTGTTTGTAGAAAAATTGGTAGTTCGATGGGCGAATAGATTCGCAAACGCTATCATTAGGGATGTGTTCGTTGTGCGTGGATTGGTGTATTTGCTTGATGATGGTGTTCATAATGTTTGTCCGTTAATTAAGGGTTTGCGGCACCCAAGGCGCACCTTTACGCATTTCACTTCTTGTCTTCTCCGTTTTTCATTGGTCATTTTATACTTTTCTCTTCAGTTTCATCATATTTCCGTGCATCTTTCATTGTCCCACTCATCTCTTTGCTTGGGCAATTTTTCTCTAACGTAACCTGATGTTGTTGTTGTGAATTGTCATGGATTGCTGAAATGTTAGTTTTATTGCCGATTGGTGCGTAGAAGCGGTTTCCTATAATCAGTAGTGACGCGCATTGTGAATCTGTTATATCGCATAAAGGACTGAGAAAAGAACGGACAGGTGTTGCCAATGACTTTCATAAGTGACCGTCGTAGTCAGTACCGTTCTTTCTCATTTGTTTAACAAAGCAACTTGTGGCTGGTGAGGACCGACTTAGGAGTTTTTATACAATTTAAAGAGCGCGTTTGTTTAATGCATGCAAAAGGAGTTGGTCAAAAAAAACATATTTCACTCCATATTGAATTTTTCATGTGTAGGCGAGCTGGCCTCCTTCAACTACACTCGACTTGGAATGATGGTCCTGAGTTCTATCTTATTTCTAGCGGATAAGAAATCTGGATAGAAAAAATAATGTCAGCAAGGTAGATAACACCCAGCTGAGAATTAGTACTAGCAATTGACACAAAGGAAAAAAATCGATGAAAAACGAAGAATTGCTCCGATGGCTGAGACTGGAAACCGAGCATGGATATGTGAAGGAGGAGACTAGGGAAAAGGGGTGATGTGCCGGGTCCGAGGATTGAGCCCATTTGTTAATTGAAGTCAAACACGTTGAACGTAATAATCCTGCTGTTTAGCGACATTTTCCAACGTGGAGGCAGTTTGCTGCAAACAGCGTCGGGATCTGTTTTAAGAGCCAAACATAGTTATGTATTCCGCACTAAGGCAGCGATCCACTTCTATGTCTAGGCTAGGTTCGGAATATTTCTATGTGATACATTCAAACGTTTGTTTCGCAAATACGGATATTGGTATTAAGAGAGGAGCGGGATGGGAGAAGCTGTCATACAATAAGCCGAAACGCTTGAACTGATGACATGAGAACATCTCCGAGTTAAGGCTACGGTGCATAGTGAACCAACTTCTTATATGGTGTTTTTAAGAGGCGATCGTTTGCAGAGTTCGGCGTGAGGAGCAAACCCTCTCGAATATCAAGCAATACTATGTGAAGTGTGCGAACCGCGAAGAGAAGTACGAGGCGGTGATCAATCTTTACGGCGGTCTTACGATTGCATCAGCGATCATTTTTTGCTATGTGAGTTAACTCCTTGAGCTATTTTGACGTTTTTTTTCTTCCTTTTGCCAACATTCCATAGCATTTATTTTTTCTTTCATAGTCCTAATAATGTGTTTAGGAAGTTATTAAAATTTGTTCTAAATGAAACGCATCTCAAAAATAGTTTTAAACGAAACAAGGTACTGTGCACGTGTTGCTGAGAATGGTTGAAGTTGTTTATTTTCTTAAATCTTATTCATTCTTTTCAGCTGTAGAAAATTCGTATAGTTGAAGTGCACTAATGTCATTGCAATCAAAGCCATGATAGACGATAGAAGTCCTGACGCGTACTTATAAAGCCGAATACGCGACACTTTGTTTGAAAGCATGTCATGTAAACTGCACATAAATGATGCTTAAAGTAGCTTTTTTTGCATATTCTAAACGCGTAAAATGCATTTAGAACTTATTGTGCACTTAAAGTGAAACTTATATTTCCCACCTTGAGCGAGCGGTACACAGCCGAATCTTTTCTCAATTACGTTATTTTGGTTGTGGATTAGCACCGTTGTTTTCTTATATTGTACTCATCATCAGAATTGCTTTTGCAACTGCTCCACCTTCTTCCAAAAAACGTTTATAATACAGAGCGATTTTTCTTTCAAATTCTCTTTCGTCTATGAAGAGTTATCCTCAAGGGAGAATCTTGTCGCACCATTTAGTAGTAATCGGTCCAGAGAATTGATCTTGAAGTTAAATGGAATAGTAATAGCTTATACACGAATGAGGAATGCGAGTTGCGTGTATTAATGGATCGGTTAGGCAAACAAACTGTGTGTGCATTATAGCACTGGAAAGAAATTGGTGGTGTGGATTGGGGAAAAATGTTTCCGTTGCCTAAGCAAATTGCCTGGACGGCGATAACGGTTTCGATTTCATTCGTTTCTTTTGCCGTCTAATAACGCATCCACAAGGGCTTGAGTATCGGCTTCAGATTCAGTTTCTCTCTTCGCTCCAGAATGGACATTGAACTTCTTTCTGATTCTGCATTTCTTAAGGACGAAACGGAAGTTCCGAAATTTAGAAGGGCTCATTAATGAGCTTTGTTTTCTGTTTCAACCTTTCTTTTGTGTTTATTTATAGAGGTGTTAATTAAGAAATAACTGACGAGGCGGATGACGTGCAAATTTTAGACAAGGAAATCAGCGGAATGGCTTGCGGCAAGGATGAGTGCACGTGGTCATGTTGTCACTCTATTGCACGGTGAGCTGCCAATCGAGGAGCGCGCGAGGGTCATCCAGTGCTTTAAGGAGGGTATCTACAAAGTACTAGTGACCACTAACGTTTGCGCTAGAGGTGAGCATCGTACATCTAGTAAAGCTTTTCAACCACAATATCTTCTCTAGGGAAGTTTGTGATCCTGAGGTTTCTTTGAGAAAAATGCTTATTAGGGATGAATGAGGCGTCTTATGAAAGTCACGAGTGGGATATTCCGCTCTGGGAAGCAAAACTGTTTACTTGCGTTTTATTACTTTCTGGTTAGATAAACACTAAGTGTGATTTTGCTGGTGACTTTTCTCGTTTTTATGTATCTTAAGGGATGCGACGAAACAACTTGACTAAATTAAAGGGACTATAGTGAGTAGTGAGTCAACAGCAGACAATTGTTTACCGTTACATGAGGTGTGAGGGCAACGTCTATGACGATCTGATTATGCGATTAGCCCGCTCTTAATCCGTGCTTTCCACCGAGAGTGTTATTACATTCCTGAACTAATGGCGCCGAACATTTCTTTCATTTTTTTAAAATTCTGCAGCTATTATTAGCGAGAAAGTTCCCTAAGAAAACGGTTTCAGTAGGCGTTTTGTTGAAAGAACGGAACTTTTACGAATGCTACCGTTTTGGTGCTTCCAAGTCTACAGGACGTTTTTCATAACACACTACCACGCATAAAGGTTTACGCCCGTTGGCTGTTATTCCTTATGCTGGTGGAAACCGCAGTTTTTTTTCGTTGGTATTCTGCTTAGGGCAAGAATAATAGCCAGTGGACAAAAGTTTTGTATATAATGATCTGATAGAAAACTGTCCCGTAAGCTTTAAAGTGTCAAGATAGCGGCATCTTTAAGGGTTTTATCTTCGCATCTAAGTGCATGTTGAATGAGTTTCTTTCAAGGTTTTTTGTTAGCGTTACTGGCCAGCAACAACATCTACGTAGTGTGTAATCAGAACTGCAGTAATTCAGGAGTTGCGGAAATTTCCCTTTGATGTATTTTGCGTTTTTCCAGGAATTGACGTCTCACAGGTGACAGTCGTCATCAACTACGACCCGCCATTGACGTTTAGCGAAACGCCGCAACCAGATTACGAGACCTACCTGCATAGAATCGGACGTACGGGTCGATTCGGCAAGGCAGGCATTGCGATCAATTTTGTCTCGAATCCTTTCGAAGTCAGTGTTATCGAACGTATCGGTCAACATTTCGGTTCGTTTTATCGACTGGTTATTTTAACGGTTTTAGTGATGTGCTACTTGATCATCTATCCAAACATACTTCTGGAAGATTCGATTCCAAAGGTCTTGTGGGTTGATCTTTTCAAATGCTTGTTTTGCAAGTCTCTGAGGGAAGTGATCGGATGAGCACATCGGTGTCACTGTCTTAATTT
The DNA here is from genome assembly GCA_013433145.1 of Ascaris suum. NCBI lineage: Eukaryota > Metazoa > Nematoda > Chromadorea > Rhabditida > Ascarididae > Ascaris > Ascaris suum. The sequence continues at coordinate 5,353,774 of CM024187.1, forward strand.
CGTGTTGGAAGCTTCATTCATCTGTCACATATGGGTCACATCTGACAGCTCCAGCAATGTTTTCGCACTTCCACGCTTCAGAAAATGCTCTTTATTTTCTTTTTCTACTTTTTTCTCTCTTCCCTGTCTCCTGAGAAGAACGCGAACTTTATTTCTATCAAAAGCCAACCACTTAAAGGTGGTTTTTTAAATAGGAATTCTCATTCGCACAGTATCCATCGGAATTGCATGCGATTCGCGTACCGAGTAACGTCGCTTAGAATATCCGTTGCAGGCAAAGAGATTGAGTTGCTGGATGCAAGCGACTTCGATGCTCTAGAAGCGATCGACAAGGACGGTGAGTAAAGCCGCGATCGATGCGATGATACTTCCGTTTATCAGTTGAACTCTTTCTTTTCGGTGATTTTTAGATCCTGAATTTTTGCAGATTTGTTACTACGTTTATGTCGCTTCTGGTTATGTGTAAAACCTCTCGTATTTTTCCCCCGTAAGTTGTTATAAGCCACGCTTTCACAGATGAGTTGTTGCCTCAATAAATGTACAGTATATTGTATTTTCTCATCCTTGACTGAAACAGTCTTACGTTTTGCTCATTCATTTCTTCGCACGTGTAAATTTTTGTGGCTCTTATGTTGTTTACGCTGTTGATTATTCTTGCTTTTCAGCAGTGTTTCGTTAGAAATTCGGTGTTTGGTGGATGGCTGATATGTTTGAATATCGCAGTTGGGGATTGTATTTGGTCGATCTTTATGAGCGTTGGTTTTTGTTTATTTGAGCTCCCTTTGATAGGCTGTTTCATATTTAGCTTTCATAAAATGGTTGTGACATTTAGTGCCTGATTCGTTATTGTTTTACTAATCTAAATTTAATTTCTTAATAATTAACTTTATTTGGTTTAAAAGAGCTAATTTAAGTTCATTCCATTTAAATTTATTCACTCGACTAAAAGCCAACTTTTAATCTCTCTCAAAACCAACCTTCCACATTTTATTTAGCAGAAATGCTCAGTTTCTTTTCATGAATTGTCTAAGCGGCAACGGCACTTCACTAATGGAAATTTGCTGCTGAGAGCGTTATTGTTTTGCGTTGTCATGTTCACATTCCCAGCTAAATATCTGAATATTACTTCGTGATGATTCGCTTAATGGTGCAGTTTGTTAGCATACCACATTAGGCATACTCTCTTGTTGATGCTATTGTTTGTTTTTTTGTGTGAAATTCTTCATTATATGGTTGTACTCATGATGTTTTTTGACTCAGATCGGGGGCTATAGACATGAGATCGTTTATGTGCAATGCTCTTTAAAGGGCTCTCTCTCGCTGTTGAAGCTGTTGCGATTTTTATTTTCACGTCCAATAAACGATATGGATATCGATATTCATTCTTTCTGTGTGCACTATATATGAGAAATTCCATCTGGTGTAATTGACATACGTTGAGATGCTCTTTCAAAGTGGTCATGGAACTTTTTTGAGTGCTTGATTTTCGAGATACGAACTTATTTGAAGAAGGGAATGTATCTTTAAAAGGAGGGGCGGAAATGAAAAAAAAAACTTGCATGGAAAAGCTTTGCATGAAAGATTTATTTACGAAAGAGAGAACTGGCCTCTTCTAAGCGAATATTGGATGTGCATTTTGGGGGAGACCCTAGTCGGGAATGAGTGCTGAGCAGCTTGTGAAGTAACAGCTGGGATTACCGAAAGCAAGTAGTGAAAATCTTTGATGAAATTATCATTATCATTTAGAGCGTCAAAAAACCCATAGAATTTAGCGGCTGCATCGTTTATTGTGGTAGATCTAAAACGCCAGGTCTTGTCTGCTGTGTGTCATCTGTGGGCAATCTGACAAAGCACAAGTTTGCGCCAATGCAATTTGCGGATCTAACCGTGTTGGGTTGACTAGCTCATCTGGGGGGGGAGGGCACAAGTTTCGCATATACAGCTATGCCCTTAAACGATGTGCGGGTCGACCGTGTCTATTCACGGCTTCGCTTAGTACGTCGGTCGTTTATTTCCTTTCACTGCGTATCTACAATTTCGGTCGATTTTAATGTTGATTTGTTGTGCATCTGTGAAATAATGGAGGAGTGTTTGCCTTATACATTGATGTCGCTTTATTTCTATAGTTATCTTCCGGTATAGATTGGGAAATCATGTTTTTCTGTCTTTTATTTTGTTATGGTCTGTATTCGTGGACGGGTCATCTATTATCCATCTTCTCTTAGAAATATTATGTATGCGACGATGCCGACGATATTGAGACATTCATTCGTCTTAGATGCATTTGCTGGAGCGGAGAGCTCGGGAAGTAGTTTGCTAGATCGGTTGCAAGCCTTTGAATTCTTTTATCGCAGTCCATGCTCTATTTATCGTCACAATTTTTGTGTGGTCCAACCGCAGTTGCGCGAAATACCATTTGGCATTTCTTGGAGGATTTTCTATATGCCCTTTGTTTCGGCACCTTCTTGCAGCCGTTAATATGGATCCGTTTCTTTGGTATTATGGTTTTGCGTGGGGATCAGGTCACATGAAAAGGAAAAATAGAGGTTTAACATCCTGTGCGAAACAACTGAATCATAGATTCACCGTTCTGTAGCGCGACTCTCAATGTCATGACCTGAAAAAAGTAGATGAACCATTTTGTCAGTCTAGAGTTCACGTTTAGTCGCTCGAACAAACTGAATTCTTGAACTCTTTGAACTGCTTAAAGAACTCTAGATGGGGGTGATAATGAGTTAGTCAAGTACCTAAATTTATATTGTCTGGCCTCTCTACTCACCAAGAACGGCCAAGTTCCATGTGTCATTGACGCGATATCCCTAACTATCACTGGATGGTAGTGCAGTAGGCTAACACAAGATACTGATCCTTACTAGACAATGGTTGTCAAACGGCTTCTTCAAATAGCTAATGATAAGCTCTTGTCACCAAACTAATTGTTTGCTTGGAGAGCTACAGACTTAACAGCAGAGGAATTTTTTGCACGTACTACCACATTTATTGTGAATAAAGTGTTTGATTTTTTTTAAAGCGTTTCTTGCAAAAGTAAAATGATCATGCTTGTTTTTTGGTTTGTTTGGCTTTACTCTGCTCGCTCTCAGTCCACTTAATCAGTCGGAAATTCGCTTCTGCTCAAAGTTGTTCCTTCTTGTTAAGTATACATGCTTGCCCCTAAAGCAGTGACCCGGATGCTGTTGAAGATTCCGCATATGCATGGTGGTTTTCGAGTGTTCTTCAAGCCTTCTCTTCCACCCCCCCCCCCCCATCTTCCGATCCCGTCCTCCTTTTTATCCCGCTCTGTTCCGAAAGGCCGAATTTTGGATGTCACTGTCCGAGATAAAAACCTTCATATTAGTAAGATGTTTCAACGAAATTAAATAAGCCCTCAATGATACCTCAAGGCGGATTGATTTCTTTCTCTTGAGTGTGACAACAATAAGATACGGCATCAAAAACGGTAAAATGGGTTCCCACTTGTATAATATTGTTTTGCTTTAGTGCAGAAGTCCTGCAACGGCTTTGTGCTCTCACTCCTCCCTCATAGCCTCCTCTGCTCCATTGCACGCCATCAGCGCTACCACCACTACCATCTTCTTCGGCATTGCTGGTCCTACTTTTTTAATGCATAGAATGATTGCTTGCGAATGCTGAGGCGCTTTCTTGTCAAACACTAGTCCAAATCTATTTAGCTGCTCATGGCTTAATCACTGTTCGCACAGCACATCAGAGACGTGGATTTCGTAAAGCTCAAACATTTCCGTTACTTGTGGCTTTTATCCTATATCAATGATCTTTTCACTAATTACATATATCATCGTCTTTTTAACAGTTTTATCTATTTCTGAGACGTTTTTCACTTTAGTCCGATTTCAGTTCATGAGGTTTCTGAAATGTGTTTAGTTGTCTATCTTCCCCAGTCTCCTTTCCATCGATTATATGCTAGCGATTTAATTTTCTCGCAATCACACCAACTAATTCTCCCTTCTCAGTTTTAAACTACGAATTTCTTTAGTTCTTCTGAATAGTGTCAACAAAACTTGCTTCGCCATTGTTTCATAAAAAACGACACCTCTTCAATACAACAGTTTCATTCGTTGTTTTATCTAGTTTCATGAGATATAAGACTGTCGTGTCCAGTATAATTCTGATTGCATTTCAGCAACATAATTCATTTTGTAAACTCCTTGTAGTATTCGATGCAAGTGTTGCATGCTCATTTTCGATGATCGCATAGTGGCTGGTATTTTTTGGATGTGATGATAAGAGACCGATGATGATTTTCAATGTGCATCTTATTGATTGCATACTCGGCCGGTGAGTGACATGCGGCAAACATGAAACATTGCAAAAGGAGGTGAAAGAGTGCGGGTACGAATGATCCGCAACGCATCAATCAAAATTATTATTGCTCATCGTTGAGCAGTACCCCCGCAGCGTGCACGCATATGTCGCATTTCGGCCTCTTTGCGCGCATGTTAGCCTCAAACCCCGCCGCATATCATATGCTATTTCGACTCATTGACAGTACATTAGCTTAGCCGATATTTCCAAGTGATTAAATCATCTCTCACTTCTGCTCGTTGTGCAAATTGCGAGAAATTTGAAGCGATGACGTCATCGAGAACTTCTTTATTGAGTGATCCCGTTGCTTGCGCAAAATACATTTGTGCAGCCGTTTTTGAAGCGTAACATTAGCAGAAATGATAATCTTTCGTTCCTTCCAGAAACGTTAAATGCCAGACATAATTTCACTGGTGAGGGACTGAAATTGCTCAAAAATAGAATCAAATCGTTTAAATCTCCGAGTTGCATCCTTCAAACCTCTTAAGGATACACGTATTTGAAGAAAGTAGTATTTGAAAGAAAATGCAATTTTCATTTTTCATCACTTTTCAAGCACCATATTCAGTGAATGTTGTTTAGGGTTTCGATTTAGCAGATGTACAGTGCCTGATAAATTCACTCTGAAGTTTTATCGAAAGAAATGGAAGCAGCATTATTTCGATTTTATTCTTTCTGATCAGAATGCAACTCGATATTTCGCATAGCAAATGCGATAATGGTCTAAGCAACGTCCTTGTGTCTGTGTTTGATAGTTGGCTATGGCAACTTCATTCATCGTTGATGTTCACGCCATTTATAATTAGCGTTGATTCCCTATAAGAATTCGTCCGGAGTCGTCGTTCTTCTGAGAGATGGGGGAGGGATGATTTCAATTCCGTTGTAGGTACGTTAATGTCGAGGCCCCAGATTTCTGCAGCACCGAATGATAGAGTTGACTGTGGATTCTGTCGTAAAATTTTGACAGCAGATAATATACAAGTGGTATGCCCTCAGATTTTTTTCTTTAAAGATTGTGCATGCATTGTTGAGCGTTGTTTTCGATGAAGGAATAAATATTACGGTCTCATGCTTAGTTAAACCGTTAAATTTGAGAGAAGTCCTTTATTCTATATATGTTTTAGATTGCTGGATATAGCAATTCCATTTCATATTCTGATGAATGCCTCGAAACTTGTGCCACTGAATCTCTCGAAAGTGTGGGGAGCACCGTATCGAAATTGCAAAGCAGATTTCTGTTGGAGGAGAAAAACAGTACCTTTAAAAAAATATAAAAGGATGAGGAGAAGCGCTCAAAACCTACCTTGAGCATAGAATTGCTCTTAGCTTTTTGAAGTGAATGATCTGCTGCAGTCACCAGTTATAGGATTTTAATGAGTGAAGGAGGCAAGAGGGCAAGCAAGAGGTAAGACTCTTATCACACATTGTCTGCATTTGAAGCGCCAATCGTGAAATGAGGAAATGTGGATTGTGGGAAATGGTGGAAGAGGAATTTCGGTGTTTTTATGTGGAGCACTGCTGATGGGATAGAACAAGAGTTCTGACATTAACCCTTTGAAAAAATATGCGGGGGGAGAGGGAGGCGTGTCCACGAGAAAAATTTTCACCAAAACGATTTTTAATAAGAATTTTATCTTCTTTTCTGTGTGCTGCTGACTGCGGTTATCCTTTTTTGGCCTCCTCACATAACGAATAAGTTCCATCTGTAATAACATATTTTATTTTGTGAAAGAAACCATCTCACTTGGTCAATGAAATTCCTTATGAAAGGTCATTTTTGAAGTGTTATTCGAGTCATGTCTAATATGTGAAGATTATTCGGCAGCTTCTTTTATATGTTGTCTTAACGAAAATACAGGTGCCTGCACTAATTTAAAGGGGTACCAAGAAAATTAAAGGAAATTTTGATAAGTTGCGGTCGAGTGGCATTAATTGTAATTATTTATGAACTAATCAAGCAGGACATATGGTTGATGGCAAAAAAAATGCAACTGATGCATATATGGTCGAGAGGGAGTCGCAGATGTGGGTGCGCTTGCATTTTACAACCTTGAGATGACCTTCGACAAGGGCATTTCGTTATGCCTCTTTTATTGGTTTATTTCTCACAAGCGTATCCTCATGTTGCATTACGGTATGCACGTTAATGATATTATGACTCGTTGAATATGCACTCATTTGAAGAGAGAGGGGGAAAGTCGTGTTTAACGATATCGCAGTGCTGAGCGTTAACGTGAAAATGACACATCTTGCTCGTAGCGTTGAGTTTTGCGGCTTCTTTAAATTAGCGTAAGGTGAGCAAGAAGCTTCCGGTTAGTAGTTCAACTGTATAGAACATACGTAAGCGAAGATGTTGTGCTTAGGGAAATGACATTGCACTATCGGTGAGCACTAAATGGAATGGGAACGCAAGATGCGAGGCCGTCGGTATTGAAGGACAGAGTTTGATGGATAATCTCCATTAATACCTCGTATGTCCACGATGCTAATGATAGGGAGTGTGCAGGATATGCTAGTGAGGAAGATGTGCGTCGTTAGAAGAAATAACCACGTCAACAAAGGAGGGTTTCATTCGACACTTCCGAAATGCACAGTAAATTGAGGCATTCATTGAAGACAGGTAACCGAACTACTCCGTTAAATAATGGAATTGAAACTGCTACCTCATCGATTTCCAGTACCATTTTCAATGTAGTTAGTGGCTAAAGTAATTCAAGAAGTACCATAACAAACGGTTGATTTGCGATTTCATGAAATATAACTTCTCATCTCGTTCACCATTATGAAGCTTTTATTAGCCTTCTTACCGTTATTTATTCATTCAACGTGTTGACTTTGAGCAAATTCATTATTTTCTTTCTCACTCATTTATGTTTTCGTTTTTAGAAAAAACTTCTTCATTGGAATTTTTTCATCAAACTTACTGAAATTGTGCATTTGGGGTCTTCCAGCAAATAAAAGAAATGTGCAACGACTTGAAAAAAATGAATATATTAAGCGACAAGATAACTAGTTATTTAGGTCTCATTGCAACTTTTCCAGCCTATGTTTTTCGTGCGAAATTTTTTCACCTTTTTTTAAACCTTCTAAAACTCTTTTTTGTATTGTTACGCACAGTTTTATTTCTTCATCAATCATTTCTGTTTAGTTAATATATTCTATATGAATTAAATGTTTATGATAGATGCGTACAGTATAAGCGTTCGTCCGACCAAGTTCTGTTCTGTCTGATATAGATGCCGCTCTCGAATCGTCTCATATTACACAAACTCTTTTAATTGCGTTGAAGTATAAGACAAAAGTGACAGCGGTGTTGTTTTAAAGATCGATATTTATATTTGTATTGGTTGTATGGATCAGATTGAGTGTGCACCTTCAACGAGAAAACGGATGTCGTTCATTCGCAACGCTTTACCTCATAGTGTCATCACCTGGGACACTTGAGAAGAACAGCCCATCGGCATGGAATTTTTGAGGATAAACTAGTTGATGAACACATCGAGAACTTTCTAGTTATAATACTATAGGATATTAAGAACAGATACATTTATAAATTTTTGAACAAATATTGAAGGTGGAAAATTAACTCAGCATGAATAAATATTCCATGAGATAAAGAAAAGTAAACGGGGGATAGGGGGGGGGGGGAAGAAAATCACCGAGAAAACACGAATAGAGATGTTTTTGCTAGGTAAATTAGAGGGCGAAATGAAAGCAATTAATTAAAAGATGCATTTCCACGCAGCCATTCAGAGACGGTCGGCAAGTATATATTGCCTTGCTTCCCTCAACCGCTGTATGCATATGCCATAATCCCAGCCTTCACATATGTCCTGAGACTAACCTGACAACCATCATGCATATGAAACTTGCAACCGCCCTCAGAAATCAGTCTTCGGCCTTGTTAAAAAGGGGACCATACATTTTGAAGAATTAAAATAGGTGAAATAGTAAGGGTGATTCCTAACCAAAAGCTTCTTAAGAGAGGTCAAAGAAAGAGAGTAAAACGTTTTGCTAAATAGTGGCTGTTAAGGATTGTGACCGGTTGATCAATGAAGGTTTTTAATCACCATCAAAGTTTACTCATTCACTATTTTATTCAACGTTTTTGATGCGTTGTTTTACGATGATTCTTCTCATGTTGTGTTGACGAGCCCTCCTGTATAAAGTTGCGTGATGATGATCCTATCATAATCGGTTTCAGGTTGAAAGCCCTCACTGTCTGAGACATATAATAAGTACTCGTATTGAAAATAGTAATGTTGAGATTACATTCAGGGTTAATGCCAGAATAATGAGGCATGCAAATTACTCAGTAGTTTCGTAGGTTTCACTTCACACATCCGAAATTTAATCAGTTGCCTGAGGTTGAACTGTATCGCATTTATTGCTCCAATCTGCTCGCCTATCACCGTGTTCACTTTTCACTAACTGTTCACGCTGAAAAGTCGAACGATGGAACGTGAAACATTAAGGTTTGTTTTCATTTGAATAGCGTAATACTCTCTATGAAAATTCTTATCTCCAATCATTGAATGCGCCCTCAACTTCCACTTAATGCTCCGTTATATTTCACGTTAATTATGTTTACATGATGTTGCACTAATGAAGCGGCTATGTATATCGGCATGTTGCGAAGTTCAAACGATGATTCGGAAAAAACAAGTAATACCCTTCCTCATACTGTAGGGAGAATGGGAATAATTGGAGCTTTCATCTTCTCCATCTGTGCTCTTCTAACCATGCAGTGGTATGTCGAATCAGGTTGCTTGCTTCATTTCATATCATTGACGAAAGGAATTTAACTGCGATGAAATGGTTTTATTAAGTAGTACTTATAGTTGATGCTGTGCAACAGCATAACCTGTAGCTTTATTACTTCAAAACGAAGAAACACCTTTGTTGATTCCGCATGTCACTCATTCGCTCACCGATCTTAATTAGCGCAGCCCCATTGGCACTTCATGCCGACTCCTTATTGTATACGAGCGCTCGAAGAATCCATTGAAAAGACAACAAATCATTTCCAGACGGATGCATGCCTGACTCCACTTTCTTCAAAGGTGCCGCTAACGTGTCCACTTGGGCAGAAACTCTCTTTCTGTCATGTTTCACCTGCATTTACCTTCATCTGTTTATCCAACCTGTCTTCGCCATTTCCGGTGTCTTTTTTCGTTCGCTTGCATTCTCTTCCGTTTTACTTACTTAAACCTTTTTCCTTTCCCATTATTTGTATATTTTAGAACGTCAGCATAATGGGAACTGTAACGTTTTGCTTTAACATGCTGCAAATAACGAACATCCGTCTTTCACATCGTATCGTTGTTCTTTTAAACGACTTGTTCACTGATTGTATATCCTGAAATAATGGTTTCTTAACAGAAATCTGTTGAATCCCGCTTCCTTCCCTCCTGGACTTGTTTAAAGTATGGGTTCTCGATTAATTTCGAAAAACTGATCCATTTTTATTTAAAAAAAAAAAAAAAAAAAATCTACAGCTTATTGAGCCAAAATCTTTTGCTGTTCCACCACAAACAATTTCTACCGTAAACAAATAAAAAATCACATGAGCGCACTAATGTAACCCCTCGACGAAGCTGAACGCTTATCGTGCTCAAAGTCTTCGTCACAGATGATCTGGTAGTTGTTTTTTCTCATCAGTCTTTATGTGGATGCAATGCTCATTTTCTATGCGGAATTGTATACATGGCGCATTGAGCTGTTTCGCAGTGGCAAGCCAATAAGCGCATGTGGATTCTGTTTCGTCTCGACGAGCGCAGTGGGGCAGCAATTTCGACAGTTCTCCCTAAATTGTATGTGTGCAAGTTCCTTTTCGAAATTCTATGAAATCAACTTTAGTCACTTATATGAAAATTAGCACTTGATGTCTTTATGAACAGTTTAATGGGCCAACTATTTGGAATCTGAGGCATATATTTCCATTGCCATCCAAATTCATTCTCGTATTTCCATTCGTCTTCGTATTTCACCACTGCTTCAAAAATTTATATATGTTATTCTGCAACATAGCCGCTGTGTTCCTTATTGAATTCCAACAAGATGCATTTCTTGAGAAAGAAAGCTTCTTTGAAAATTGTTTTTAAATGTCAATAGAATACTGTTAAATTTACCGCATTTCGATTCTACCCTTATCTACTTCTTACACCTCATCGAACCCCATGGTTTTCGTTGAGCCATCCGTTCACTTTTTCCGGAAATATATTTATTATGAACGTATCTGCTTATTACTCTCATTTGCTCTATTTAATTCTCAACTTTTATTCTCAAAAGTATCATTAATGAAGCTTTTTATTGCAAACTTGGTTGCATATTTTTATATGGAAATAGCTGTTCTGTTCTGTGAGACGAAAGTTGCAGCATTGGTTCTAATGAAATCCCTAGAGTTTATCAACATCGCCTTATTTCTGAAGAGGTTTATTGATGGGAGTAAATGTATACACCACATGGATCATTTCTCGAAATTACTATAGAAAATAAACTGTAATTGTAACTGTAATTTTTGCCAACCGTAATTGTAAACGTCATACAAATAATTGTTTAAATGTTAAAAAAGGAACTGTAATGCATCTTTACTTCTTTTCATCACAGCAAAGAGTGCTGAATTCCGAGATGCCGATATTTTATGTGCCATATTGAAATCAACTCTTTTTTTTCTTCAGAAGATATAATCAATTCTCATATCGTACAAATGTTTACTCACACAGAGCGTTTTTCAACAAAAAGTTATTCCGATTTGCTCCTGCCACTAGCAATCGTTTCTGTAATTATCTTTGCGTGTATTTGGATTAAATTCGAATTTATTCGACGAAGAAGACTTATTATCCGGAGGAAAAAATATTTCACCTTTAATCAAATCTATTAGATGAAAATGTTCCATCTGGCGCAAGAACTGCATTATCGAATGCTTCAGTTATTGTCTTCGCGAGAGCTTTACTTTCTAGAATGTTTCTTTTTGAAATACTCCTGCTTTCGACGTGCCTTCCTCCGTTGTATAACAGCAACAACATCATATCCTTGAAGTGCATTACACCTGTATTTACCTTGAATATCTTGCTAGGACATCCATCGACTGTAAATTTTCAACGATTAATTAGCTGGCGAAAGGTTTATCAGCGAGGCGAAGAAGGGGAAAGGGAAATTTCCTGACGTTTACATCATTTGGGCATTTAAGGGCCATAAAGCTACGTGAGGTATATGGCCCTTAAATTTTTTCTTTATTTAACGGCGAAATAGCTGTTTTTTGTTGACTGACTCTCTGCCTGAATGAATTGGAATCGTTCTCGTTCAGCTATATACAATACAGTCTTCCCCTGATGAGACAATAAATTTCACACAGTTGTCTCCCTTCGATGCTTAGAGTATGTGATGTCAAGTTGTTACCAGCATCATTCTAAAGTCACATGAATGTGCATTCAGAAGTTTGCATCGAGAACTAACAAAACAGTTTACGCCTGTTACTGTGAGGTGAATGCCTCAACAATTTTGGGTGACACATTTTCGATGCGCTTTCAAAGCGCTTCCTTCCGCTACATTCCAACAACATTTTTTTCTCGAATAGCGCGATTAGAGCTTAGTTTAAGGCGCAAATTATGGGTTTCCAATTGCGAGGATGCGTGCCGAAGAAAGTGGCGAACAAAGCGCTCGGCTATATGCGATTAGCACACGTTCCTTTGAATGAATTGCCGCATGGCAACACCCCGCGCCCAGAAAACGATTCAACGACGCGTACATCTCCGGAATAGAATGAGTGTTAGGCATTTATTAGAACGCGAACTTATTAGTATAGTACTGTGACGTTTTCAAAAAAGTGCATAAAGCGGTAGTTCTTGCATCACGTGGCAGCATGAAGATAACAAAGCCAAGTGGAACAGGGTTTTCATTTCATGAGCCGATCAAACAACTTACAAATGCTCACCGTTTTAGTTTAGTTTACTGTTGTTTCCTGATGGTTAAAAAACCGATCAAACATTTTATAAATATCTGTAGTATCAAAGTTTTCCCATTCTCCTGTGCTGCATTTTAAGCGGGTAACCAGGAATACGGTCTTGCTCGTAACATGATAGTAAAAATACTTGAGACTTGCGATTGGGTCTTTTTATAATTGCTGTTTGTGTGGGAGCATGCAGAGTCTCTGATTTTCTCTCTCTCATTCCGTTTTTGGCTTTTCTTTCCTCCCCTATCCGCATTGTCGTCAAATTTTCCTCTTCAAAATTATGCAGTAAATTTTCCTAACCATTCAATGAACAGAAATATTTGTATGAATGTAGACGTTCTCATCGCTCGCTTTATATTAAATGTCTTTTTTTGCTCATGGGAAATGTCTCTAAGCAGATTGTGCTGTGGCTTTTAGCGTTCCTTCTTAAATTTCCAATTAACTGGAGAGCTAACGAAGTATCTTTCCTAGCAAATTAGAAACGCTTTGTGGAGTGCAATTTTAAAAGTCGATTTATGTCCAAATATATAAACCTTTGGGTGGGAGAGGAGAAAGGAGAGTTGAACAGTTTGGACGAAATAAAATATTCAAGAGGGTGCGTTTTTTTGTATTGTTAGGAAACGCTCTAGGAGACCTCGGCATCGATACAGCATTAGCGTCGCCTCATCTTTTCGGTTTGAGGATCTATAAATGTGAGTGTAACGCACTGCAATGAAGCCACAGACGCCAGCTGCAGGTGTGCGACACTCAAAGAGAGTTTTAGAAAATTCGAGATCTCAGCTTGCACTTTGACGAGGCATCTCATCTCTATTATCATACCAACCCCTTTCATTAGAGCGGGAAAGGGTGGAGAGAATTAAAATTGATGACTTTTGAAAAGCACACTTCAGCAAATTGCAACTGAAATTTGGAAGGCAGAGTGAGGAAGACGGGCGCATCCTTGGGATCACACTCACTAGTTTCTAAATAGCAGTTTGATTTCAGGAGCCTTTAAACATACCACTGCTAAGTTAGTTGGCGCTCAAACAACTTCAACAATGAGCCATTAACTGATGCGATTTTTTGGAAAGTCTTAACAAAATTCTGATGAGAATTTTAAATAAAATCTAGAAACTTTTCATTTTTCAGTTGCTTTTAATATTCCAAGTTTGGTTGTTTGTTTCGATTCATCTCCCTGCCTCCCTCCCTCTGCCATTCTTCACGCTAAACCAAACTGAATATTTCCACAAACTTGGCAAGTCAAGTTGATAGAACAGTTGCTGCTGAATGGGTCCACTCCAGGAGCACGCAAAGGAAGTGCCAGGGAATATGAGAATTACTGCGCACGTTCTATTGGTTGAGCGTTGAAGGTGGTTTGTCTTGTTTTCCCACTTGCTTAACTCGCTTTGCTCGGATCGTGCAGTGCTCAAGCGTAACGGCGGGATTGAGCATTGCACAATCAACGTTGGCTGTTTGCGTGAGAAAATTATTTAAATTCGTGTACTGCGACACTGCGCCTTTAGTAACCACTAACAAAAGGCTTACATTTATTTTTATTCTAAGAGTTCGGATCTTTCTCAACGATACGTTTAACTTTTTAAACTTATTTCAGATTTTTGCATGTTTTCTGTCATATGTGATCACCACTTACGGGGGGCAGTTTTCCTGTAACCCTGAATGCATGGATCAATAAGGGAGAAGTCATATGAAGAAGGAAAGCACAAGTGGTGTTAAAGCTAAGCTGAGAGCTGAGGCCTTATCGTCTTAGCAACACTCATTTCAGTTACTAGTCAAACTTCAACTGGCTTTATGGTCATCTGAAGTGGAAATCGAATCGGTTCTTCAAGCATACCATTGCTCATCTTAACAAGTAATGCTAACGAGAAGGCTTTGCAAGAGTATTGCTGAGGTGAAAAGGCGTTCAATCAACCAACTAACATTTTGAATTAAACTGAACAAGGATAAAGAGTTTTGGATTAATCACCTTGTGTGCTTAAGCTAAACGAGTTTATTCTCTTTTGGGAGGCATTACTATGGGTAAAAGTTATTTCCAATCGCTTTATGCCGAAATTGGTTCAACAGTAGTTGAAGCAGAAGCTAAAGTTTAGTGGCAGAACTAAGCCACTGTGCAATCTAAATTATCCCTCCCCACCTCCATCCTTAGTTTATCTTCCATGGAAATCTAAAGAACGTCACAAGAAAACGCGGAAAAGCGTAGCATGATAATACATCGTACACTTCGTATTATACTGCACTGGTGAGTTACCAGAGCATTCTCGTGTTATACTGTAGAACTTGAAAAGATCACGTGAAATCGCTCGCGTTCAACTAAACCTTTATGCGATCAATTATTCTCGGAGATTTTATTTGCAGCTTCACGGTGGACTGTTTGCAAATGCAACATGTCCTGGAATAGAATAAAGTAAACGGCGACACGACGGCTCATCCTCTGACTGAAGGTTCGTTCATCTGTCGACATGTGTGCACGTATGGCATTGTTTGCACAACGCGAATTGTTGCAGCACAAGACAATATACGCGTTTTGAGGCGCGTGAATGTTTCATTAAATCAAATTGAGTTTGTGGGTACGAGCTGCGCCTCTTATGTAACACGAAACTACGGGACACACCTCCACGATTTGCACTGCTTTCTCGCTGACTTCCTCAAGGCTTGTTATGTATCCTGTTTGCATATATCACTGCACGGTGACAATGCTGCAGATTTTGGGTGTCTCCATGGGATTCTACTAATATTTTGAGAGTAATGTGACATTAGACTAAGCCGGAATGAAAGAGCTTGATGAGACTTGCTGGAAAATACTAGATGCTTGCATTTTTGGCAGCTGCAGACCGGAAAACGGTGAAAACAATTGTGGTTACACTCACGCCAAATCTGGTTCACACCATTTCCTTGTTTGTTTTTAATTCTTCTTTTTTAACACAGTTCTACTTCATAGGCGGTATTTCGAATGTTTATCTGCCTTAATGTAGAGGTATTTGTTACATTATTCTGTCTTTTGGCTATTGACGGCTGGTTGCGAGACGCCGCCGTGCGGTTAATAGTGAAATGAAACCACTGGTGTGCACCAACGCGTTTAGGAGGCTTAATGCTGAGTTGAGGAACTCGTCCGCGTGAAAAAATGTCACTTGCAACATCTCACTACTAGCCTTGCTCTCATCTAGCTCTCTGTTAGCCACCGTCCTCATTTAAGGGTCTATATTTAAGAACTGCTTTTCAAATTTTTTGACATTAGTCTTGTTTGAGCAATTCTTGAACTTTTGCCTGCACGTTTCGATATACTTTTCAATGAAACCGCATCAGTAGAAAAAAGATAATTTAGCTAGTAGGGAAATCGATCTTCAGAGAGGTGTGACGTCGTTTGTCATTGATGACAGGTCGAAGGTGGTGATGTTCTTGAGGAAGTGCGATATTCTCACTCGCAAAGAGGCCAACTTCTGGTTTTTTAACATATCGGATATTATGTTATTTACAAGTGAAATTGTTCCCATCCATCTGGTATGAGTGGATGAACTTCTCATTATTTAGCTTATGCCCTCCTGCAGCGCGTTTCACACTATGATTTAATGGTCGTCGACAAGTCATATCACCTTCATCCTCTTACTCTTCATTGACTGAAGATATTTCTAATATTATGCATTGAGCCAGCAAATCAAACGGCCACGTTGCATCGAATAGAATTATAAGGCTGTAATGTTTCAATGAGATTCAGCCCATTTTTCGTAAAATTTTAGAGCGGATTTATTCGAATAAGAATGAGAACTGTTATGAAAGAAGGGATTCACTTGATCCAATACTATGCAGAATATTTACCGAAAGGCTATTTTTTGAGTAGTCTAAAAATAGCTTTTCGGCAAAGAGTAGTGCAGTCAGAGATATTTCAGTGGAACATGGAAGACGGCTGACTGATGCTGAGTGTATGAGAACTGCTTTAGCTCCTCAAAAATGCTATTTCATCTAAGCGAACATTCTATATGCGCTTTCCACTTTAGTCGCTAATACAGAATTGCAGCCTTCTATTTGCATTCGAATCTTAGCTCGGTGGTCCGAATTTGGCAGTGTGATGCGCTATACTGCTTCGAATAAATAACTCTCCCAACAAAGAACCTCTTCCTCGAAAAATTGAAGTAGAAATGCTCCGTTTCGTTATGAAATTTTAGAAAATATGTATTTTCATATTTCTGAACACTGTTTACAACTGTTTCATCTTGTTAAAACTTTGGACACAAAAATAACCCCTCATATTGAGTGAACTCTCCTTTGTTGGTGCACTCTGAAACTTAGAGGTTTTATGTGGAATAGGAAGGTAAACTGTACCGATTGAAAGAAACCCTTCGGTCATTTTTGGAATCGACTGTTGTATGAGAATAACGGACCGCTTTAAATGCAAACGGTCTTTGTAAACGTTGTCCACCTCTCTTTCGAATGAACAGATGGATTTGCATTTGTTTTTTTTATTGTCTGAGATGTTGGCAAATGAGGAAGCGATGCGGCAGCAAATACATCCATCCATGTTTTGATTTATAACCCGAACTTGGGTTTGAGTACGAACTTTGTGTAAACAAACACAGTAGTAGAATGGGCTCGTGGGGATGACAGAGTTAGCGGAGGGCAGGTCGCGTTATCTGTGTGTGTTGTTCGTTGATCACTTGTTTGCACAGCCATAATTAATGCTCAAAATGATTTATCAGCATATTGATCTCTCTTCTCATCTCGCCATTATTATACATATTGTTGCGAAAAACATATTCAACTGGCCATACTATGCGCGAATTTTGTATTTGTAGGCAACTTTACGGTGTAATATCGGATTCAGAGGAAATAAAACTCATATCCGTTCTTAAAAGATCACTGGTCCTTGTTCAGATCGATCACCGATCTTTGTTCAAAATATCGAAATTTCTAAATTCAGTTTTGAGCTAATTATTAGTAAAATCCCCGTAAGGGCTGTTTTCAGTACAGAAGAGTACCACGCTTCGCATCGTATCTTTACACGTCCCGTCATGATTTATAACTGTCGTGATTTTGTTAGAAGGTGCTATATGAGCATTTAATGCTCGCCCTTATTCGTTAACTTCATATAGGAGTGCAACGGGATTTGTTGAAGCTTTAAAGAGTCTATTTATGAAATTTATAGCGCGCTTAGCATTTACTGACTGTTGCGAAATTCATGTAAGCCTGAAGTTTGTTTAGCTAATGGAACAGCTGAAAACCAACAGTGTGGTAGCGAATTAAATGAGCGTTGAATGTGTTAGCTGGTTGGCATTCACCGGCTTGTCCTTGTGCAAGGGTCTTTGCTTTTTACGTCACATTCGCTAGCCGCCTTCCTCACTGAGCTCTGCTTCTCTGATCGCTGTCAACTAGCATGTGACGTCGGTAAGATCAGGTTTCCAAGCACATAGTGAATGAGTCAATAGATGCCTTATTGCAAATGTAGTGTTACTTTGTAAATACGTTGTGTTTTGTTCGCTAGAAGAAGTAGTCTTCTCCAGACAGTTCTTCCTTTACTGATGTGTATCCGGCAACTTCAGTTAGTGCCATTCGTTGCTCGTCGTCTAAATTTCTCAGAAAGCCTTGCTGACAAAGGAAGAGAGAAAGAGAATCCTGAATTTGAAAGGTGGTGCTGAGACGTGGGATGATGTCACAATTGGTTCTGTTCCTTGCACCACACTGCCCCAAAATTATTGGTTTTTTTTAAATGTCTCTTTAATGTCATCATTCAAAAGCGAAAGATATAGTTGATGATGATATTATGTAGGGGAACCTTAGCTATTCGAACTCTGCATTTGCTTTAGATACGCTGGCACAGTGGTGCAAATTTTTCAGTTATTTTTCGGCGGTACTTTCCGATATTCTGATATCGTTTAGCGCCTTCGGTTCACTTCTAGAGAATGAAAAATGCTCGTTAGATCGAAACGAGAGGTTGGCAGCACTGCTCGCATGATCTTGCTCAGAATTCACTTTAATTGTGCACCTTAGTGAGCGGGTGCAAAACTAATTAAGAAACGAATCGCGCGTGGTGCCCTCGAGAAAGTAACGCAGCGTGTTTCGTCGCCACTTCCACCTGTCCTGTCTTGTTTTTCTCATTCACAGCGTTCCCGTTCATTCCTACATCTGCATCAATTATTTCAAGTTTTAGAGAGTAGCAGTTACCAATATCTATACGTAAATTTTAGACTATTTTAATGAACATCATTGGAATAAATAGGTGGAAAAGGTAAAGATTATATAAGCGGAACATTTACCATTCGAAGTAAAATAGGTAATGAATTAAAATGGTCTACTGATGTAGAGCCGAATGATGAATTATGAGATCAGAACAGGTAAATAAACACAAATTTTTCAAGACTGCATTAAAAGCGTTGTTAGATATGAAAATGAATAAGCAATTAAACGATTGTTTGAGAGAGTTTTAAAAGAGAATACCTGGCGGTCACTTCCTGAAAGGGAATCCTCGTTGTGTGTTTTCAAATGCTTGCAAACCATTTAATTAGTTATTCTTATATTGCTGAAATGAGTTTTGATTAAAACAGCTCATCTCAATTACGATGTTTGTCAACCCATCCCACTATTCATCTTTCCGTCCCGCCCACCCTTCTCCTTCCCTTCCAATTTCTAAGAATTTTCACAGGAACTGCTATTTGGATAAGGTCGCTCGAAAATTGCTATTGTCTAAGAGTTGTAGAGACCTGTTTTTCATCACAATTTGTGGAGCTCATATTCGATGAGAGTTGGCTAAAGCCGATAACTTTGCACATTTGCGGCCATATTTGGCATAGTTTAAGGAGCTAAAATTATGCCAAGCATATTTTGTCAAATGTGTGAGTCTATAGTGTGTCATTTTTTGGACAATTTACTGCTACTTTTGGCACTTATCTTTGAGGACCATCATAGAATGTCGGAAAATTTCTCTCATCTTTCCTATGGATTAACGAACCAGGAGTGTTAGCATATCCTTCAGCACCTTTCAGATATTCATTACATATGACTACTTTCAATCATGACTGAAATTCTTTGAGGGGGGATGAGGAGGGAAAGGACATCGAACTCGCATTGGAACAGGATGGCCGCTAATCGCTCGCCCATTACAATCACTCACGCTATCATTTATTCATTCTTGCAGCAAGCAACTGCGATCTCTCGATTTTGTTTTTTCTTTTTTTTTCATATTTGCGTAAACTTTACGTGTTATTTTCCGTCGCTTACAAATGTTCAAATTATTGGCCTTTCTTCACATTCTAAATTTTCTCCTACATTCTCTTCTCTGTAGCCAAAATTGTTTTTGACGAAATTTGAGCGAATATTTCAACGTATTTTTGATTGCGTTAGGTTATCAATAGGATCATTATCCTTTAATTAAATTTGTTTTGAATTCCCCTTTTTAATTATCTTTTCTATAAGAAGATATCCGATCTAAGTCATGGCGTGGCATCCCGCTGTCCGTTAAGGCTCATCAAGGAAAAAAGCAAAGCAAAGAAGAAGGTTAAAATTATGTCTTAGCTGTTTCTTTTTTTTTTCTCCAGATTGATGCGATCAAATGCAAAGTTTTTGCGCAGGAGCGTATAGATAAGAAGGACCTCCGCTATAATAGTTAGCCGTTATGCACAGTTTTTGAAAACTCTTTGAGAGGATGGAGATGTCGGAACATTCTATCTTGTTAATAGTCGTGCGATAGTGCTTTTTGCGACATTCCAGGATGAAATGTCCTTTATGAAATCGTAGGATAATCTAATGCAAATTCATACAATTTAAAATGCTTGGTCAGAAACCTTGTGTTTGTAGTGTGTAGAATTTGCTGTTTATTTTGGAGTTTCTCTCTGGGAGTCATTCCAAATTTTTCCCCTGCTGTTTCATCGGCATCCTTTTCCATTCGGATAGCCTTCGGACAGGCAGGCGTCCCTATTTTTCTTCCCGTGAGTTTTCATCAGCTTCCTGCCGCGCTCATCGCTTCCCGATAGCGCTGTCCTCGGACCAAAGAACACTCGCCTCATATCTCCTGTCTCCTGCTCGCTTTGATTTCTTTTCTCCAGCCCCGCCTTTATAACATCTTCTTCTGAATATGCAACTGTGGCTGTCATCTTACCCTCAGGCACTATCTCCAAAATCGAAAAAAGCTCGCTGGTTTCTTACTAGAATTGCTTTTAAAGATGCAAACTTGCAAGTGACTTTCACAGTGCGTCTTGATTGTATGAGTTATATAAAACAACTTTTAACTTCTACATGTGTTACAAGATTTTGTTCGGTTTCATTCATATTTATCCATCTAAATATTTCATTCTCGTAAAAGTTAAAGTCGCCGCCATGAAGTGCACAAATTGGGCCGCACGGGATGCCTGGAAAATTCTTTGACTGATCGAGTTTTCAGTTTTGTGGAAGTTGTTTTCACTTGAAATTAAGGTACCTTAGACATTGTATCATTTCAAAGACGTACTGAACCGTTTCCTCATATTTTTCCCTCATTAAGGATACCCTTTTTTAAAATGTCTTCATTTGTATACTTATGAATATTCACAATGTTCATTATATGGAATATGTTTCCATTGAATCCATTTGTCCTCTATAGAATATTTTTTTTTATTTACCTTTTTGCTGTATTTCATCATGAATTTTTATTTTTGTTTTGAAACCTTTATAGCCTTGTTGCTTTCCGTAGAGTACTTGTCATTTGTTCGTTTATTTTATCGTCAGTTCTTTAATAAAGTTATTCCCCTCCGCACTAAAAAGTGCTCACTATACAGAAAATGGCTTCATCAGCTGGAACTTTGGCGGTAATTGAGAACTAGAATGGTTTCGCCTCCTGAACCAAATGGAGATTAATAGTTCGCATATATATATAAATATAAATATATATATATATATATATATATATATATATATATATATATATATATATATATATATATATATATATATATATATATAACAAATTGGAAACCGTAATACTTTTGAAGATGCGGCAGAGTCGAATCAGAAGCCTAAATATTTTGTGCTCAGCAGTTTTGCGCGGGACAGATTGCGACACAAGACGCTTGCGCCGCATTGTTTCGATTGGCGCGAATGTCCTCTGATGGAAATTTCCAACGCACAGGTAGTGATGCGAAGAGATGAAATGAAATGATGAACGCCAACGTCAGTATATGATTTATTTGTACTGTTTTACAGCTTACTTGATTCGCCTGAGTGCTATTTTGTGTCTACTATTTCCTATCATTATTTCCTGTGAGTAGTCTGTAATTTGTCAGAATTGCCTTCACTGCAAATGTCCCCCGTAGTGCAAGAGCATCATAGCGCACATTCTTCATGGCGCAAATGACCTCGATCGTCGATGGCATTTCCTGAACTAACCTAAAGACTTTACTGTTTCTACTTATTTCACCCAATGTGTGGACGTTTTGTTCTAAGCCCACGGCCGGATAGCGCAAATACCTCACCGTTAATGATCAGCAACAACACTTCTGGTGTCTGTCTTAGTGGGAGTGAGAAATGAAGCGAGTAAGGTCTTCGTTTTGAGGCTTTTTAAGTGACGTCATCGGCCGTGCTAAGTTCCTACGTTAATTATCTGAACTCACAAATGTGTTAATGAATTTTTCTTTTAATTATGTAACAGACACATGTTGTGTGCACTGCATAGTGGCGTTGGATTTCGCCGTTCCACCAAAGTTGTTCTCATTGTGCGATAGAACTGATGTCGAAACCATTGAATATGGAATTCGCTCTTTTGCAGTTGTCGTCATCCGACCATTCGATTTCATGAGCTGCCAGCAAATGATAAAACCTAAAAATCTTCAGCAAAGAATTCGCTTTTCCTCGTTCCGCGACCCGAAGATTGTAACCTCACTTCCCAAATGCAAGTATTTATTTCTCTTAAGCATCTTTAAATCCTTTCAATGTTGATGGACAGACCTAAAAGTTGATGCAGCGATGTCGTTCGTACCCATCAGTTTTTGTGACTTTACTTCCGTGGTCTTTTATTTGAAATTAGTGAACATGAGACATACATGCATATATAAGCACAGGCTCAGCACGTGCTGATGTAATTACAACCGTGATTGTACAAAAAAACATTAAAGTAAGGTCTTGCAGTTTGCTGCTCTAACTGGCCATGTCCACATTTCATCTTTGAAAAGCTCTGTCCTGTCAAATGTACAACCTTTCGAAAAACAGTAGCTCCTGTACGCTGCTGCTAAATATGAACTCTATCAGTTTTACTCGTATAATGATGGAGAAATGACGTAATGCAATTATAATTATTTTCGTTAAAGTATTGAGGTTTACTGAGCTCATCCATTATATGTAAACCTTTTTTTGTAATGGAGGCGTTACTATAGTTTAACCATAGTGTGGCCATATTCACAAGAGTGCACTCGACTGCCGTCACTGTTTCACAGTTTCACTGGAAATTTGCCTGGGAATTGGGCAATATCAGCAAATAGTCTACAGTAAGCGTTGATAAATCCCAAGAAAGCTAGCGGTAAGAAGATGAACTACAGTCTGAATGATCGATTGCTGCCATAGGTGCTGCTTGCTGCTTCACCCATCCTACTGCTGTGTTTTTCAGTGAGTGAAGGAAGAAGAAGGGAGCAAAAGCAAACCGAAGTATCGCGAATTAGGTGGCTTAGTGCTGTACTGTTTGAAAGATTTTCTACTGCAAAAACGCAGCTAAGGGTGAGTGAGTATTACAAAAAAAAAGATGCCTTTAAGCAGACTGAAAGTAGTGAGGTGAGAGGTAAGGTCAGGATTTGATCGGGTTGTCGCGAAGACGACAAGTTAATGCTGCAATTGGCGAAATGCGCGAACATCTGCTTGTGAAAAATCTGCACGCAATGGTAAAGTGTATTTTCTATTTGCGGTATCGGCGGTGCACCGTTAAGGCATCGTGCTTGACTTATGAAGCTCAGCTTAGAGAGACAGGCATCGATCAAGTGTAGGATTGAGGTCAGAGTGAGAACTCCAAGTCCTCGCAGTGCAGGGTGCTGCGAACTGGTGTATTATTCCTTGCCGATCGCATATTCTGGAGTAGTAGGAGTTGGAGTGCATCATGATGTAACTTAAGCTGGATGGCGACGGTGGGGGGTTGGCACTACGCAGCGGGGTGTGACGATAGAACAATTGAGTGAGAGGTGCTTCTTCAGTATTCGCTATCGGAAGCTGCTCGAGCGGTGCGCTTCAATATTTGCTGAACGTCGCGTTGGCCACGCTGCCCAGTTAGCAAGGTATTGGACGTGTTTGCACAAGCGAGCTCGTTGAGTCACCGATGCTACTGTGCGCTCGCTGAATGAAGCTGAAAGCTTCTCGCTCCGCTCATAGTTTTACTTCTCTTCATTCTTTCATCGCTAACGTTACTCTTAGCAGCAGCCGTCATAAATTCGATGGCCAAAATGACCTGAAATTGGCATAACGCCATTGGAGTTACTTTTTGGGAAGGTTTTATATGAGGGAAGCGGGAGGAATCATTAGCAGAAGTTTGTTGCATTCGAGGTTTTGCGTTAACTGCTTCGTACGGTATGTACTGGGCGAATTGCATTCAACTTGAAGTCAACTCAGCTTTAACCCAGATTTGATGTTCATGATCACGTTATGGCTAAAAAGACAGTTCATAAAACAGTTGTGCTGGAGCGCATATCGCCAACATTTTGTTTGAGTCATAACTGAGTGGCTCAACAAAATGAGACCCCGTTGATAGAAAGAATCTTGGAACGGAATGAAGGCTGACAATTGATGACCTGGGTTTATGTTAACAAATCGGTGTTTCAAGTATTCACATCACTTTCACGTGTAACATTCGGATGTTGAAGCAACATTTTATCCCATGCTGACATTGATAAGCGCTGAAGTTCACAGTGATCACAACTTTTCGAACCAGGTTTGCGTTCAAGAAGGTGGGTATGAGATTTTTAAGGGGATAGATAGCAGAGGTGTTGCAGGCAGGAAACTGGGGTATATTTGCCATTTAAAAGAACCCCTCAGTTGGACGCATTCATTGGTCGAACACATTTCCATCAGATCTGTGTATCTTGAGAAGTCGTTCCAATGCTTATAAATGTCGTTCATCTTTCGTGATAAAATCTGTGATCTTTGGAAAATTAGAGTTAATGAAGGAGTTTTGGCTGTGTTTTGAACGCCTCAAATGAGTAATGCTTTTATTGAGTAAAAGGCGAGAAGCGGGGATAAGGGGGGGGGGGGGGGGGAGGTAGGAGGGATGAAGAGGGAGGCGAAGAAAAGAAGGCAATTGCAGCGAAAAGTATGTAATAGTTTCTCTTTCTTTTTTTTAGTAAAAAGACCATTCACCCGCTCACTGTTTTTAAATATGCTTATTGTATGGCACTTCATGTTTACCTTTACGTTCATCTCGTGTCTTTACGTGCGGTAATGTTTCTAATGCTGGATCACATTCTTGTTCAGCTCCGAAATGTTGTTCCCTAAAGATTTGCAATTTCGCGCTTCAAATACGCCAAATGGTGCAAAGTTTTGAATAAATGATTATATTTCGTCGTTAAATTCTCAGCGAAACTATTATTGCTGAGCGTATATGGCCATCGAGTTGTTGATGAATTTTTAATGAGTGCAATGAAGTGGTAATTTCATATTATTAGAAGAAATGTTGTTGTGTTCGCTTTGCTACTTTATTCAACTGAATGTGTGTAAATGAGGGTCATTACATGATCAGGAGGTAGGACAGCGAGTGCGGTTGCCTCAGACTGGAGGCGGACGCGTTGAACCCTTCAACGGAATCATGCACCAAGTTGCAAACTAGCATCCAGATGGTAAAAGCCTGGTTTCATTTCGTCACCACAGATGAGTCAGCTCTCGCATATCTGCTCAATAACAATTTTTTTCTCACATTACCTTCGTGATAGCGAAAGCAGCGTAGCAGAAGTGTGTTTCACTCGTCTATCGAAGCAATCAACCAAGCGCTGAACAACTTGCCAAAGGAAATGATTTCAGAAAAGATATGCGTCGCTTGTAAAACTAGTAATAAACTGTTGTGACGCCTGAATTTAGTATTTAAGAGTGAGCGCACTTAAACGTGCTCTAAGCATCTTGGACACTTTTGCGACGAATGGGCTTCGCTCTTCAATGATCGAACATTGCGAAGCGATCGATCATATCGTTTTCGTTCTTTCAGCTTCAATGAGGGAATCTAAAATTTGCTGATGAAAGACGTGCCGACCAAAGCTGCGAATTGCCTGGTTGTCTTACCCTTACTTATCTCTTTGACAGCAATTGCGATTGTCAGTCAGCTGATGTTTGGCAACCACCAACAAGGGGCAGAGGTTGTATTTCATAAACAAAAATTGAAGCACTCAGTTTCTTGATGAAAGTTTTGAAAAATAAAACGCTTGAACGCTTGACTGTGGAATTTTGAGGCTGAAATCCGAGGACTGCTTAGTTGCTCTGCGAAGTTGTGGCGGCGATTTTCTCATTTCCTCAGAAATTTCCTCCCTTTCATGTCTTTTTCTGTAGCGCTCACGGTGGAGGAATGATTTGCTGTCGATTTTGAAAAAAGACAAAATTCAAGCAACGCGTGGTGTAAATGGAAAGCATCTTATATTTAGAAAATTCTTCGCAATTGTGCTAATTTCTACGAATTGCCTGGTTGTGCTCAGACCCTTACTTATCTCTTTGACAGCAATTTCTACTTGTATTCTCCCCCTTCAATGGTCGAGCAACTTGAATATTTGAACGTCAGTCAAATTTTTTAAATTAATTTGATTAAGCGGTCAATCGGGACGTAAGTCGAGCCTTGAACAAGCTGTGAAATGCGGAATGGCTATTACGCAAAGAAGCACAATTTTTGCCGTTCCATGCAAATTCTGACTTCGCTACATAGCCGCTATGTATTTTCGAACTTTGATGAGGGTCCGATGTGCCTGTCACTGGGAGAAACAAATTCAGATTCCCCCAATAGAGTCCAGAAAATTTAAATATTCAGCCGCTCCATGATGTTTGGGCTGTAGTTCTCAAACGGTTGATAGATATTGTATTTTCATGCTGGGCGATGCCTTGTGAACGGTGCGGCGTGTCATATTTGTCGATGTCGTTCAAGCGTCCAGTAAAGGTTTATGAGGTTACTGAATAATGCAAAGGGTGATGTGCTATTCGCTTGCAGTGCCCAAACATTGGACGCCCATAACGACAAATGACAACGAAGCCTTACTCAAAAACAAGCGAGGAAAGCGACATGTTTCGTTGCTATTCGAGTGGATGGGGATTAAATGTTGTTGGCTGTTTCGTAATGAAGCCAAATATGGCACTGGTTCATTAAAAATTCGAACGACATGACAAGTTGCCAACAAGATTCATCAAAAGTTTAACGGGTGCAGCTCGTAGAAGGTTTCGGTTAAATGGCTTCAAGAAATGTTTTTTTATGTTGACCTGTGGCTGCGTCGCTTTTCTTTGGTGTCGTTTTTAAATTCAGAAAATATGCTAATTTGTCGTATTGCTTCAGACGAAACCTTTTCTATTTAAATATCTCCCTTCCTAAAAGAAAATCCATCTATCCTCACCTCTGTGAGACTTTGCTGACAACAGATATCCAGCGCCTCCAAATCCCCTTCCCCACTGTCTATCCTCTTCATTAAACATCCTATATCATCATGAAACTTGAGAAAAGTTTCCTTTTTATTGTATATTGTTGCAGAAGCCTGCGAAAAATTCCACGTTTCAGCGCTTGTATAATACTGAATTTTATTCGAGATCATACAGTGGTTCTTCGTGGAAGTGGAAGGTCGTCTTGTACAAAATCCATCATGAAATGGAGAGGGAGGGGGGCGCCCAGAAGAGTGGTTAATGCATCTTTACGTATTGCTTATCACTGATTGCAAAAGAAATTCTACTTACAAAAGTCAGGAAGCGTGTATCTACCCATGCAGTAATTCGCACTGATAGTTTTGCGCCGCTTTGTTGTTTTTCAAACGTAGGTATGTTGACAGTTACTAATTATGATGCAGGCTGTTGTATGATGAGGAGGGGGAGAGCAGAGTAGCTGGCAGTGGACTAAATTAAGAGAGTGATACAGTTGCTATGAACCCACTGATAACATCTGTGTCGTCGTGAAGCTTAAAACCTTCAGCGGGTGCTTCTCAGCGCATTATTTTCCCCACAGTACGTTGCATACTTTGCAGACCATCATCAGAAGACCCTAGAGCATCTATTTCGTTCCGTCGTTTTTGTGTGCACAATCCGTAGAATGGCCGCTACACTTATTCTGTTTTATTATTTACATCTATAATTTCCATTTTATTATTTATATGCGTGCAAGAGGTGGCTTGGGGTGGTGCGAATTTTGCATTGTGCATGTCGTTTATTTACAATGCTTAATAAGGAGTAATGCCCTGCGGGTGTGTTTGCATAGAGCACTGAATTCATCTTTAGAACATATGAATGGCTAATTGCGTTTCACGGTGAACTTCGAAAAGATTCAACGTGGAAAACATCGCGCAGAGATTGTTCATTTCATATGATTTTCATATGAAGAGCTTTCAGCGTTGTTATAACTGGATAGAGTCACGTATCGTTCGCACGTACACATATTGCAATACCAGGGCTAATATACGTGTTGTTACAATATACGTTTGTGACGGGTTCTTATATGGAAATGTTATATTGTAGAAATCGTATACGCGACCGACGAGCATATCTTTTTTTATGCGTCATGCAATGTAACATTCGAATGATTGCGACACATAGATGCTTTTTGTGATCGCAATATTGCAAAACATTTTGCACAAAAACTTTATCGGCTTGCATCCGCGTCCGCTGAGTGAATAATCCACATGTTGAAAGCGCATCGACGTGCCGATGAATTGGAATAAGAAAGCGCGCCAACTTTGAAAGATGCTGCGGTTTTTTGTGTGAGTGCAGTGACCATCTGAACGATACGAAGCATGCGTCATCCATTGAATCGGGACTGTAATCGCATCATCATATACCGTTTGCTTCGCAAGTGAGTAAGCAGTTTGCGTGGTGTAAGCACACCTTTGAATAGCCACCATTTGCACACTGATGGATCAACGGTACGTTACGAAATTGTTTATGATTACATTTGCAGTTAAAAGTGAATGAATTCGACAACGCTAGTTGTATGATGGCTTCACTCCCTGCTCATTACTTCAGAAACATGAAGGTGCTATTCCGTTACGAGCAAGAAGTATTTCGTTAGGAATAAATACGTGCAAGTGATTGTTCTTTCGTTCGTTTTTTTACGTATGCAGGTGATGGAGATTCTGAGGTTTGATTCTGATGTCATTTCTTCTAATTCGATAATCTCAGAAACACCAAAACCGGATTATAGTATTTGAAATTGATCGTTATATAAACAAAAAAAAAGAAAAAAATTCAATAACTTTCTTTGCTGAAACGATATGTTCCCTGAAGACTTTTTAAAATTGTTTGCAGAGAGTATTTATTCGACGATAGGCGAATCCCAAATTTTCCTTATATTTCCGCGTCCGCATTTGATGTACACTAAATTCAGACGCCACATTTCCACTCTCAGTGGTTATATTTTGGCATTTGGCACTTACATAATTGTTTAGAAGTTATTGTCTTGAAAGAATTTGTTTTTGAAATCCTTTTTGCTTGTTATCTTCAGCATAGCACATGAATTGGCAGATTGCCACGCAGTCGATTTTATTATGATTGATACCTGAGATTTATGTCAATTAGATAACACTGAGTTATGATGGAAGTGACTGTTTTATCGGCACATGCTGTTTCGTCGCGATCGTCAACAATATGTTTAATCGTCATGTATCATTCCAATAAGCAGCGTTTGCCTCTGGGCGATAACGCAACTTAACTCCATCTTCCGCATCAGTATTACATAAGTCATGGCGCATCAAAGTTGTGTCGTATTCATATTAGGGATGCTCTCAACGGTCCAACAAGTTTCGCCCTGCCTGTCGCACGAATAATGCTGTTCTTCAGCATTTGTTTTGTTTCGTTTCTGAACCCGAAACATCGAAGTCGCCTAGTGGTAGTTCTGAGAGATGCGTCGTTCAGTAGTATTAATCTGCTGTCCGTCTCAAAACGACGCATACTCTGAAGTTGAGTTTTTTGCGATGTTTCGACTCAATTAACATTCATTGGGCAATCATTATTAACTCTCCTGATATGTGCGAAAGCCAACTTTAATTACTCTCAGCTCTACAGTCTTCCTCACTTTACTTCTTCCTTACCTACTCTTATGCTGATGTTTGTACTGCCTTTCGAAAACTTTTTTAACTTGCAGGAATTTCTTGCAAACAATCTTGTAAAAATTTATCGGCTTGAGTTTTAGAAGGCGCTACAGATTTATTGAACGTTGTAATAATGATTTTCTAGTCGTAAAAGGTTTTGCTTTTTGCTATCTAGGAAGGACCATAAAGCGTTCTTTCGAGTCCCGTTTTCCTGGAGTTGCACGGCTTCTGGATCCTTTTTTCACCTGACGCAAAAGTTGTTTCCGATTTTATCTTTTTTTGTCATGTTTGTTTTCTCGAATTCTGACTAATGAAGTGCACTTGGGATTTGGGATGTGCAATGCAGGGGCTCTTTGTATGAGGTGCAAAACTGCAAAACTAGAGCAGTTTAAAAAGGCATGGGGCTCAAAAAATTTGTGTATCTCCTTCCCCCCCCTCCCCATCCATTCTTAAATGCTTGAACTCGTGGATTTTAGGAAGTCATTGAGTCCCACCTTTTTATTTTCTAATATGAAAAGTTCCTAATTGCGTTGTGGATAGGTGGAAATTTGCATCGAGTTGTTGAGTCGTAAGAGCTGAAAGACCGCCTCCTGGTTGCATGGGAGTGGGCGGTGCCTCACCTCGATCTCATAATCTCATACCGAGGGCGCGTCTTTATGCGTGCAGATCGTTCGCATGGGTTTCTTTCTTGCTGGGTTCTCCTCCCTCCTAGTGCTCGCTTCATCTGACTTCTATCTGCTGACATCTTTTCCCTTAAACAACCGCATAGGTTGTGAAAAACTTGACGGACGTCTATGACATGCTCTTCCATTTGCCAATTTATTTTGATTATGAGTTCAATTGCTGCGCGTCATAGTCGGGTAGATTCTGGGAAGGTGTGGTTTTAAAGTTGGAAAGTTTGAAACGCTTTGAAATTTTTGTGGACGCTTATTTTAAAACTCTGCTGACTGTTTCGTGGTCAATTCTTCGGGTCAGTGTATACCTTCGACGATATTCTTCTCACTTCCATAGCAAGAGAACGCTCTTGGTTTCGACCGAATCCATCCTCGGTCTCTCCTCAATGGAGTCCTCTCCCCTCACTCCACTCTGTAAAATTGATTTCTTCAGCTTTTCATTTGAAGATGCCAATGTTTACTGAATGTTCAGTCATTTTATAAGCTGAACAGTTAATCTGTTTTCCAGTACAGCGAATTTATTGTTGGAATAATGTGATCTTTTTATCGAAAACGCTGCTAAATCTTCCACCAAAGTTTCGCTGAAGGCCTCAAAAATTCTCACCAAAGGCCGTCATGGTCGCAAGGGCCTTCCGAGTTAAACGGCACATACATATGTTATGACCTTACAGATTTTCTGAACTCTTTTCTTGTACATTGTCTCGTCCGTTCTTTATTTGCTCTGACGAACTAACTTATGAAGCATTCGGCGGGTGCATAAAAAGTTGCAGCGCAAATAATGTTGGCATTGGGGTTCCCGAATTGAAGTCACCGAGCGGTTTTGGGAGACTCCTGAAATTGGCAGATCTCTGAATGGTTTTAGGAGCCTCGGAGCTTCATATGCCACCGAACCAAAAAGTTCCCAATCTTTTACACTGAATGATGCAAGTGCTTTCCTTGCGTTTTTACTTATTCGTTGCGACGTTGACAGCAGCTTTCTCATGATTTGGTTGTCTCGATCCATGATTATTTCCTTCCTTCCGGTTGATTGTGATCATTTACTTGAGCTATCAAATGCTCATACTTATTAAGTTCGACACATGAATGTCATTCATGCTGCACTGATAATCTTTATCGTTTCTAATTTTCATCCACATTCTCAAGGAACAGAGAAAATGAGCGCTTCGGGAGGATGTTGCCAGACTTTTTTTTTCTAACTCAGCGCTTAAAGAATCAGTGCAAACATTGGCGCATCCTTACTCGACGACGCTTTGCATTCAATTCAAGCATTTCGATTGAGAGCTAAACGTGTCTCTTTGATCTCGATGGGAAATACTCAAAAGCAAACGTTTGAAACTCTTTTGAATGAGATTCTGCAGATTTCTTTGATGTTTGCCAAAAATCGTTTTTTGAGTTTTTGTTTATATGCATTATGGCTGAAATGCCTTATTTGTGTCACCTTTTAGCTGAAATGGTGAGTACCACTTCTTTTTTTCATTTTTTTCCGGCCTTCTCATCACATCGATGATGACAGTAGCAGTTACTCGTGATGAGCGTTCCCTCTTTGGAAAATGTTATTATCCAACCGTTTAATATAAGCAAATTCGATCGAGTTTTTTTCTCAAGAGGCACAACTGAGGTGCTCCGAAGAGACCTTTTGGGGGAAAGCAGAATGGGTTAGAAGGACCATAATTTAGAATATATTTTAAAGCAAGCATGGTAAGTGATATTCACTCTCATTTCCGGCAAAATGCTGCGTATTTTCGACAGAAACTCAAAAAATCAACCACGCTATTTCAGATTCTAATCTGTGATACCATGTGTGGTGATTTTTTAAAACAATATGAAAGAGTGCACCGCTTCATCGGCATACGTCTATCGCTTAAAATGTGACTTTAGTCTGGCGCATCGTGAAAATGTCATTCACTTCCACATCGACGAGCAACTTGAAAAATTAGCTTGTAATTGATGTATCACATTTCGCTGCTATCGCCGTCTCCTTGCAAACGCACGCTTGTCCTTCTCGACAATTCCTTGTTGATGTGTGGGTTCAAATCTAGCACCTTAAAGATATTCTTTCTTTGCGTTTCCACAAATTTCGCCGTAAAATCCATTGTGATCTAGACTTGTTTTTGTGCACCCCCAACCTCTCTCGCTGTCTTTCTGCTTCTGTCGCCACCTCTTTCTCCTTCCATTTATCCCTCTGTATACTTTCATAATACCTTCACGTGTTGCTTCGTCAGTTCGATATTTTCAAAGGATCCTAGAGCGAAGTTGTGCTTCACTCACTGACTTCATTATGAGAGAATGACAACTGAACATCTCTGCCGTTTGCGTAAGTTTAATTACTGATTGCCGAAAAATGCCTCCAGGCAGCGTTTCTTTGGCATTCATGCAATCGATTAGCTGTGCACAAAAGTTAATTAAATATGCCTCAATTGTTTTTCGAATTCTGTTGCAGCCGACGGCTAATCTTAAGCGCATTTGCGATTTCAGCTATCTTGAAATAAAGCCGACAATATTCTATTTTGTTTTCTTATTGTCGGTGTTTAGAGTAAAACAACTTATTTGGTTTCATAAAAAGATGCTCGCCCGCCTCTCTACATTCCGCCTTCCTTCCACCTACTATCAAATCATGCACTCAGCTGATCCTTTCATTTAACCCTGACTTGCAGTGCGGCGGAGTTTAACGATGTTACGAAAATACGCAGTGCATAAAAAGCCACTCATCATTGAGTAGATAATCTCCTCTGCTTTGCGCAAGCACAGTATGAACGATCAATTCGGCAAAAAGATCTCGAACTTGTCGCTTTTTATGCGGTTTTTTGCAGATTTCTGGGAAAAACCATCCCGGTATAGTCGGGTTTGTGCGCACGTATGCAACCTGTAGGCGTCTGTCTCTCTGTCTGTATATCTATCCGCTGTCTATTCCTCGACTCGTCGAGACCAAAAGCTATGACGATGGAATATAAATTGTATAGCCTACATCAGAGGTAGCTTGCTGAATCGAACTCCTATCGGGACCAACTATATGGAACACGATTGGTGATATTGAGCGTGACTGAAATTCGCGCAAAATTTGCAAATCAAATTTAGTTCCACAATAACTTGAGGCTCTAACCAAAATTGAATTTTTCTTTGAAATTTTGTGTGACCGTTCGATTTCACAGGAATCTAGTGAGTTGACAACTGCAAATATTTAAAAGATTTTTTGTCAGAGAGGGAGAGAAGAAAGGGGAGAGAAAAAGCAATAAGATATACTTTATTGTATGAAATTGCTGAATAAATTAAGTGCTCTGGATAAGATAAATAAATCGAGTTTTATTGTCGAACTGAGTCGTTTAGCTGTGTGTGATAAGCGATTATTCAGCTGAAGAAAGGCAAGAGGCCGTCCATTACCATTTATCGGGACACTCTTTGTTGACGCTTGCCAGCGTATCACTTCACAAATAACTTCACAACACTGTCCAATTCTCAGTGCATTCCTCTTCTCTGTACATTGCGTGCATTTTTAAGTGTGTTCTTTTTCTTTATAGAGCTTAGCGGTTCTTTGTTATTATTGGTGCGTCATCGCTTCTGATTTAGCCTGCTTGATGAAGCGGTGCAATTAATGCAATTCTGAAAACAGTATCTGAAATTCACGATCGATTTTTTCCATTTCAAAATTTTTTAATCAATTTCATTTTTTAAAATTCTTCAAACCTTTTTTTTCTATATGATAGCATAGCTTTCTTAAAGCGATTTCGAATTATTTTATGTTTAATGAGTGAGATGCATTCAGATCTAATTATGACATTGACCAAAATTTGTTTTTCTTATTTCATCTTAACATCCGCTTGTTTTTCAACGAAACCCTTCGCGACCTTCCGGCATACTGATTCAACGAAGCGCGAAATTGTTGAACCTTTGTGAACAGTGTTGCCATTTGTTCGGCTACGCTTTTTCTTACTTCTCGTTTTCCTTTCACTGTTTCCCATTTCATTTAGCAGTTTGCGGTAACGTGTTCATTTTTTATATTGGTCATTAATTACCATCATTTTTACGTTCTCCTTTCATCTGCCGCAGACAAGGTTGTGAAGAAAAAAAAAACTGGAAACCGTTTTGCACAGAATGCCGCTTTCGCATTTCCGTTCACTCAACAAGAGAAAACCAGAAATCATGCATAAAGCTAATTTAGCCTTGCGTAATTTGCAGATAATAACTTTGAAAAAGTTCATGAAAACGGATTTTAGTTTCTGAAGAAGTGGTTGAATTTTTATTGCCTTTAAATTTTTTGACCTCTTTGAATCGGTATATTATGCGAAAATGACATCTTAATTGTTTTTTCCCAAAGTTGACATAACGGTGGGTGTGAATTTCTGACTGATTTCGATTTTGATCGTTTTTTCTGTCTTTAACTCAATTAATAGGAGAGTTAAGAAAAAATTAGCTACGAGGGACGTGTTTGTCATTCTCTTGCATTGTTGTTCACTATGAAGAGATGATGTTTTTGCAAACAAATTGCTCTTTAAAATAGTTGGTTAATGTTAATGCCAACGAAAGACGACAGGAGTTATACACATTGACCTTTGGATGGCTTCTTACTGTGGATTTGCCCTGTGTGGACAGCGCCTACTTGAGCGCCACCGCCGCACAGTCTCGGACCACCCATAATGTTCGAGCCGTCACGCTTTCCCTCAACATAATTTTTCACGTCCTGACATCGAAAACGCGTGTTATGAAACGGAAAATTTTGATCTCTGCGCTTCCTTTCATGTGCCGGCTTCGCACGCATCCATGGTGGTAAATAGCGGTAGCCCCTCAGATCTTTCAAACACCTATCAAAGATTTTGCCAACATTAGTTTGTTTTTTTCTAAAAATGCCATTCCAAATTCTTCTTTCCGACCACCATCTTCCTCCCTTCTAAGGAGAATCTGAACTATGTACATTTTGTCAAAGAGCATTGTATAACCTTGAGCATTGGCAAACGATCTTTTAAGTGTCATCCCATTTGACCAGAGATATATCTATGGAAAGTTGCTTCCAGAGTAAGTACTAACCATAGAGATCTGTCCAAACATTTCACATCGAAGGGAGAGTATTAGAGGTTTTTGATTGCCTAAATCAAGGGACGCGATCTGACAAATTTTGCCAGGTACTTTATCCGTTTTCCAGAAATCCTGGATAACGGAAAATTCAATAGCTGATGAATTTTCATTTATGAGAAAGTAATATTTTAGCATCAGTTAGCTGAGAGATGCATTCTTGCGAAATTCTCGATTGATGTAATGGAGGCGTCGAAGCGATGCATACCAATAAGTCACGCGAGGGGGGGAGGGTTTCTAATTTTCCAGACTATAAAATGAAGATTCTACTCTTTGCAGAATTATTTTTTCCAGTGACATAAAGCGCATGCTAACGAAATGCCGGTTTTGACAGTAAATGACAACCACCTTTTATTATGCTATTGACTGAGAGTGCCTATCGTAGTGCTTTTTGAAGTATCCATGATCCTTTATCATTAGGAATGCATCGTATTCGCTTAAACAAAGCCGCATTAAATATAACTCTGTTTTTAGGCATGGCTGTTTCTCAACAAGCGGCTGTATCTAGGAACCTTCTGAGGTGCCCGCTTAAAAAATGTCGAAAATTGACATTGAATCTTTTCGGTATCGTCGACTTTTAGCATCCAGTGCTTCTGCCGGCAAATATTATCCAGACAGTAAATGAAGACATTCAACGCAAAATTAATTTAAATGGTGTTGTTCTTGCAACTTCTAATGGCACATCCTCTGCTCCGCTGTACTGTAGACCGTCGGAATGCACACAAGATGCGTCCTTTCAACTTTGTGGATTTTTTGTTATTGCCGTTAAAATGTTATTGCACTCTTTATCTTTTCTACGTCTATCAGCACATCACCTCCTTCGTGCCGTTTTTTTTCTCTCCCCCTCTCTCTGCCTTTCTATCAGATTCCTTTTGTGAAGTAATTGCGCAGTTTTTATGCAAGTGTCAGGAAGCTGAAATGAACGTCTCATTAATAATCCGTGTGTATAGCCTGATTGGGCAGTGTCCACAATGCGGTCATTCTCTGGAGATGTTGTCGTTAAATCGTGCCTCATTTCCATATTGATGTTTCACCCTTCGCTTCGCCGGGCAGCGAGCAGCGCCACTAAGTGGAGGATTGTTTCGAATTGCGCGTCCATTCAATACGATTACCACTTTCGCGCTCACTTTAATGATGCCTTCATGTTCCTGGGGTTTGCTCCAGCAGTTTTGGCCGCCATAAACGTTTTTGGTTACGTCTGCGTATAGTGATCAGCAGGTGTATCCTGGCTTCTTTAAGCTACTTTGCTCGTGCAAGGGTTTTTTGGAAGAAATGGATAGATATCTGTGGGGAACATAAAACCTAAAAGGAAGCCCGAGGAGAAATTGCAGTTCCTAAGAAGTTATACGGAAGGGATGGAAAAAATGATTTATGTTGGAAATTGCGGAGGGAGGTTTTCAAAATTAATCATTCTAAGCGCTTATCCGGTATAAGCCAACACTTTAAAATCATTTTCATTTCAGTAATTTCCCCCATCATAGAAGAGATGGCAGAAACTCTGAAATGTTTTCGTGCCAAGGGGTATTTTGAGTCTCCTTTTTCTTTTCTACGAAAACTGTTATGAATTTCAGTGTTTGCAGTTGAAATGTTCCGTGCAGCAACACCAATCTATGGCTTGTAACATGGAATGCAACAAAAAGTGTGTCGTTAATAAACAATCAAAGAGAGGATAAATTGCAACACAGGAGCGGTTCTAGCTGTGAGTGGGGCTGCGCCTGCAGGTCACCCTGTTTTAACACATTAATTGGGAAATTCTCTTATCTTTAAAAGTATTTTCGTCACTAACTTGTCAAGCTGGCAGTCTT
This sequence comes from Ascaris suum, assembly GCA_013433145.1. Lineage (NCBI taxonomy): Eukaryota > Metazoa > Nematoda > Chromadorea > Rhabditida > Ascarididae > Ascaris > Ascaris suum. The sequence goes on from CM024187.1 coordinate 5,390,789, forward strand.
TCGCGCAGAGGTGAGCAGTGCCTAATCCTAGATTCGCGCCACGGCTGCAAGCAGCCGGGGAAATGTTTCCTCACAGATACGTATTCTACGTTCATTAGTATTTGATTCGCGAGAGATTTCGCTTGGGGACAACCGAAGATCGCGACAGTAAATGCTAACACCAATGATCAGTGCTTCTTTTTGTCATTGTTTGCAAGTGGTGTTTTTAACTAGAACAAATCTCCTTTCTTCGAACAACGTCCTTCTAAATTTTGAGAGGTTCGTACTCCTCGGGGTTTTGATAAAGTCATCAAGTTCACACACTGACAACTTTGTGGCAACAATAGTCATGTTGTCCAGAAGTGATCTTTCCATCAGGATGCGTATAAGATGGCATTAATCTAAAATGGACGCCGCAGTAACATCTAAGCGAGAGGTGAAAAGGAAATGACGAGGATGTAGTCGTCGACTAGAGCTGTGCAGGTGGCGTCGACTTGAAACGCACGCGTTTGTCCTCCTGGGCAGCAATAGTTGATTGCGATTGGCAACTTTCATGTGGCTTTGGCCGCGTCACTCACAGAGGCATTGGGCGCTCATGCATCAAATCGGTCGCCTACCAGCAATACAACCAATTACGCACACTGCACTAATTCGATGACGCCTCTGTTGCTATTCTATACGAAGCGTTGTAAACCTATTTGCATATATAAATGAAAGTTGTTTGCTTTTTTCAACTGCATTGTGCAAGGGTCTGTTGAATTTGACGTTTGGTAATGAGACTGGCTTGAATAGCCTTCAATTCATGAATTTATTTTTACGAATAACATCTTGAAAACGCACAAGTTGAAAAAGGAAAAGAAATTAACCTCACAACGCCACCGATTTTAAGCAATAAGAAAATAGAAAAGTTCCAACGACTTGAAATCTTCTTGAGCTTTTGAAGGAAAAGATATAAATCAGTTGAAGAGAGCTGCCATAATTATAACTTACCGAGGCAACGAATACTTTCTGCATGAATATTTCGAGCTGTCACGAATACTTCGTTATGTCAGAATGGGCTGAAAAACCGAACGGCTCTCTTTGGAGCCATAAGCAAATTGATTAAATGAAATCACTTTTCCTTCTTGTCATATACAGAAAATTTCGTTGCAAAACTTTGGATTAATTAGATTCGATGCTTTGAGACGAGCATTTTTAAAGAAAAAAACGAATGGTCGATGATTTAAACTAAAGGAGAAGCGCACGCAGTTCCCACTTGAAAGAATGCAATGCTTGCTTTGGTCGCCCTTCTAGTGTACTTTCGTTGTTTGGCACATGCACAAAGCTTTTTCTCACCAGCAGTTCGTTCTTTGTTTCACTGCTGTTATTGCTTCATCCGCTCGTATTTGAAGTTCGATCGAAATAAACGAAGTGTTCAACGTTATGCAAACTTCATCTTGCTGAGCTACAATCTTTTTTCGAATACGATGATAGTTAAGCAGTGCTCTTTAATGAACGTATCGTGACCGATCAGAATTTGGCAGTTATAGGTGAAAAGGAATGCTTTAAAAAATGACCGAAAGAAAATTGCCAGCAACTGTACCTTACTATTCTGTGCTTTCAAGTGCCTTAACTGCTAATTAGCGAATTTGGCTTAAAGCTCCTTTCTTCCATTCCTGTTCCTTTGAAAAAAGTAAATCCGTTTTTTTTCGGAACTCGCAGGCGCCGTTAGTTTTCGGGGACATTTGAGGAAGAAGTTTTAAATAATATGAATCCTGCAAAACTACTTTAAGAGTCTAGTGGTTTTGACAAGTTCTGAAGTTAAATAGCCTTTCTAAGGTCTTTTTTTATTGCGCAATTGAAATTTTTAATTTTCTTTCGTCTGCAAAGTTGCTTCTGATAAGTTGCTGAGAAACGTGAAGATGCGAATAGATCAGTGAAAATATCCATGTGCAAAATGAATAATATAAAGCAAATTTTCATACTAGAGGAGAACTGACGACGCCAGTGATTGAAGCCACGCTTTATGACAGCTTAATGCCACGCTTTGTGATAGCATATTTGAAGCAGCATGTTTTCTTTTGACATCGAGTTGTGCTAAAACAGGCAGCTATTAAATTAATACTTGCTTTTATTGTTGGATGGAAATGGGAATGGTATTTGGCAGTAGTGGTCAGTAAGCGCTACCCAGTTAGGCAGTTGCATCACATGACAAATAGCTGTCGACGCAAGCTGCACTACGATGATGCAGCGGGTGCCCCCCGAGGGCGTTTATCTTGGCGGCCGCACTTAGTTGATGTTAGAGTGGAAAGCATCTCGCGCAATGCCTTGTTCGAAGTGCCGTCCAACTATGCCATTCGGCTCGTTGCTTTCTACAATTACAAGCGAAAATATCCGCTAGTTGTGAAAGAACGTGATACATATGTGTGCGCCTGCCTTAGACGAGTGTGCAGTTTTTGAAATGCGACGACTAATAAACGATACTGTGCTAGTTTTGCAGTAGCCAAAAGATTGTCTGGGGTTGGGGAATTATGATAGGTAAAATAGAATTCACGACCGAGATCACCATTTTGATGCATGTTGCCAATTGAACATAAGGGCAACTCTCCCTCGCACGGATGATAAAGCACACCAGTGAAGACGCTTGTATGAGATGTCAATCTCTTTGGAACTTCCGAATAGAACGAACAGATTCGTCCAGAGCTTGGGGAGTATACCCATGTAGGATCACTGAGATCACTATAGTGCGTTGTGGACACCGCTATGCTTTAAGGCAGCTTGTATCTTAAAATGACTGCATTGTATCGTCGGAAATTAGAGTATCGTATCGCATCAGTGCCGTCTTCCGCATTCTCGTGACGATATTTATGTATTGCATATATGGCGAAGAATCACCACATTCATTACTGAACCCCTTCTCTCTATTTAGCGCTCAAAACAGAAATAAAAAATGGTGGCGATCATATTGTAAGTGGGCGTTTTACGTTTTTGCATTCATATCGCTTTATCATCATGTTTCCCACGTTTTCGCGAACGCCGAGAACGCTCGAATATGCGAAGAAAGAATATCATGTCGTCGCGAATGGTTTCGAATACAATACAACAGGCAGCAGTTGTAGCTGCTGCACTCCATCATCAATATCAATGCTTATTCGAGAAATGTAGCCTGAATTCTCTTTTAGCAAAGTTAGTTGCAGGCTAATAACAGCATATTGTTTTTGTTACTTTTATTTTCCTTCACTGATTCTGTGCATCGCAGCCCTTCCACATATTGTCTTAAAAATTTCCATTTCACAGTCGTTCTTCACCCTTTACGCGCATGGTTTAGTCTTAGCACTTCTTCTTTTGTCGATCACCGATGTTTTGCCAAATCAGGAACCAAGTGATGTAGATAAATCGAATCATACGTGAGCTTTCAGATGTGCACATTCGTTTAGCGGTGGGTTAGCGAACTGCTAAATGGTCTTTGTAGACTCGACCTGGCAGTTTATACGAGTTCATTATACAACAAAGCAGCTAAAGGGATCTGATGGATTCTTCAGGGTTAATCATGCCTCATTTCGGAAATCAGACTTCTGATTGAATCCTCATTCGGCACCTCTTGTCTAGAGCGTTGTTGCGTAATGCGCACCTCAGGTATATACCACAATGTTTCATAAATTTCTGCAACGATATCATTCTCAACGGTTTATCTATTGCAGTAGGGCTTGTGCAGGCGCAAAATTAGCATATGAATATCTCATTGTCGTCGCAAAAGTCCTCACTTCTTTTTTTTTATTTGTTTCCGACAGTTGTCGTAGTTTTTTTAATTTGTTGACACATTAAAACTGAATCCTGTGCCACAAATATTTTTCACACCAATGCTGCAGGAAAAATTGCCCATTTACGCGAACTTGTGCTCGAGATTATGTTCTAGGCATGAGTGTATCTATTGCTAAATGTTATAGCTTGACTTTCTATAGAGAGTGTAATCTTTTAAGAGTACTGCGAGGTGAAATAAATAATATGCTTAAATGGGGAGCGCCACTCTGGCCGAGTCGATGTTGGCGATGCGTTATCGATGCCACTTTTCTACGTCAGGCCAAAGTGAAATATTTAGAAGAGTTCATGAAAATGTTGAGTGAAGTGCACCTTAGATGAATGTTCTTATGCCACCTTAACGAAGCCACTCAAGTGTCTTACTTAACAGTGTTTGCGTGTGGCAGTTAGCCGGATGCTCGCTTTGCAACCCCTCTTCCGATGCCCATCCGATCGCATCGTCACGTAGTGTTTCGACCTGTGAGCGTCGTTTCGCTTCTAGCAGGAGTCGCATATAAAACTCATTGCGTGATCGCTTCGTTTTTTTTTTTTTTTCAGTCAACTGCTTCACCTCAGTTCAGTTACTGTTGTGCTTGCCAATCAGCGCATTGCATTTGAGCTATTTGATCCGGTTCGTATGGGAATAATAGAACAACAGCGAGCAAGAAGACTTTTAGTCGCTTTCAGTTGGCCAGTTTTTCTAGAAGCGAGCTATCCATTTGTTCAATTTCGAAAATGTTCAATTTATCGTCCTCTTTTGATTAAGCTGGGCTCCACTTCCTGTTGCATCCTCTGACTACGTCGGAAAAATCAGAGTTTGCATTTTATGCGCTCTTGTTACATCCATCATGAACCACTTATATCAACCTCCGCCTAAACGGTTGCCCGGTTAAATGCTATACCTATCAGGCGTCCATATCACATATATTTAAAATTCCCTGCATCCATTCATAGTGATCGACTGGTGTATGCAAGATGCTACGCAAATTTATTTCCATATTTCGTTTTAGTTTTTATAGTCGCGCATACAATAGTTACCACTCTCATTACGGAACGTTACAAAATATGGATTTCTAATCATTTTTTGGAATCTATTATGTTTGGTGGATTTCTGCTCATATGAACTAATATTTTAATGTCTCGGTTTATATATGACGAGTGATCTGTAGATGTGAGCGTTAGCGCTTCTTTTTATGCCCATCATGCAACGAGCGATGACAGCCTCTCGCCCGGAAATTTATTTCTCACCTTTTCAGACCCCTCTTGCAAATTTTTGCAGACGCACGTTATGACCACGGGTATACTTGCATACTTATGTGTGGGGTCCACATGCTTGCATATATGCCTACACAGCATTGCTGTACATTAGGTTGCATCTGCCTACTTTGTTTGCAAAATAATCAGTTGATGGTCACGGAGCGCAGTTTCGCTCATTCTCATTTAGAAGTTAGGGACAGTTTAAAAGGATAGTGAAATGTTTTCAACAATCGGTCACTTGCAGTCCCAAAGCGACTTCTGACTGGAGATTTGGTCAGCAGATCACATCCACATAAGCCCGCCACAATTAGGCAATGTTTATCACTCGTTTAAACATATATTGTGATCAGATGTTTCACTGAGCAGAGTTGCAGTATAAACGAGTGTTGCATCATCACTATTCTCGTTCGCGACGTGCATTCCCACTTGCTGAAAGCACGTCTTAAGGGCAGATTTTCTTGTGATCTGTTGTTTCTCTTACCAGTTAGCAGTTTGAATTTTTCATTCCTAAAGCAACCCCAAGAGAACATAAAACGCTTGTTTGGGAATTCAGCGATAATAGTATGCACGAAAGGCGACTTCTATCTCTTCAGTAAGGCAATATCGTGGCGAGTTAGGTTATTGCTCTGCAACGATTAGTTAATTTCACTTCTCTTCACAGTAGTTTTCTTCCAAGCAAGTGCCATCCGCAGCTCGTCTAACCACCATTACATTCGCATCAGTGATGCGTTTATTTCTGTCGCTTGTGTGCTATACAAAAATATAAGTATAAAATTATTATATATATATTATAATATATATATATATATATATATATATATATATTATATATATATATATATATATATATATATATATATATATATATATATTATATATATATATATATATATACAGAAACCAAAAACGTTGTCTTGCAGTAACCTCAAACAGATAGCAACTGAGCAAGTGTTCGTTTCAAATTTTGCTAAACATGTAGTTTATAGTCGTGAAAAGCCAACCTTACTTACTTTGCCTTAATCCAGGATGGAAGTGTCCACAAAGCTCCAAGAAGCGAGAGGTCGCGGGTTGGGACGCTACTTATAGATAAATTTTTCATTAGCGCCCAAGCAATGTTATAGACAGTCGCATAGGATGCTCGACTTTTAGGAACTAACTCTGAAGATGATCGATAAAATATCCGTTCATTTATTTGTCTTAAGGGTCTCATGTAAGGCACTGAGGGGTGGTGCTGTGGCGCACAAGGCAGGGTCATGCGCTCCGCCCATTATTTTGCTGCAGCTCCGTTCTGTTGCGCGCGTTGGAACGTGTTGGTCACTCCACTACTGAATATTCGCTGCTTTGCAGGTAGCTTCTGTGGCCACAAGCTGGACAGCATCTCTGACCTTGGAGTCGAGCAGGAGCTTGTGTCAATAAAGAACGAGCAAAGCTTTGGCCACGCGTGAATAGTTTGAAGAGCTTGATTGAGTTGAAGGGAAGGGAGCTTGTCAGTCTCCTGTCGGATATTGTTCCACCTCATCGAAGTGTGCGCTAGTGGTGGTGCCCGCCGTTACGGCCTTTATTCTGAATAGTATGCATATGAAGTTGACGTACACGTTACGGCTGCAACAGGAATGAAGCAAGCAATTATCATTGTGATTGCGCATTGTATGGTCATAGTTTCCGCAATCAACGAAGCGGATGGAGAAATAAGTAAGTCCCTCTTACTTGAAGTTTATAGAGAATTCTTTTTAACGGCACTGATTAATTGTATTTCACCAGCTGAGTCATCTTACTCGTATATTTCCCACAAATAAAATGCCCGCTAGAAGTTTATAGAAGGCTTCTTCGAATATTGCGAAATCATTTCCTCACACGGTGTTTCACCTGTAACATTAGCGTACAAACATTACCTGTTTGTGGGCGCAGTTTTGTGTTATTTATGTAATCGTTATGCGTGAGAGGATGGCAACAAACTTTCCTGTGAAACAGCAATTATTCCACGCGCCCGATAATTGATTACGAGATTTAGGGAAGGGAATTTCGATAAAAACAAAAAGGGATAGTTGACAAGCGCTTAGGCAGATAATACATTTCAGTGGCGGTTTATTATCGCCAAATTGAAAGCAACTAAAGGTAGATGTTTTGCAGAATGTTGTTATTTAATTCAATTAACTTGCAAGCATAGCGGTGTTTAGAACTATGGAGCATAATTCTATGAAGCATGATGAAGGCCGTTTACTGAGACCATGAAAGCGGCTCTGCCTAAATTCTCGTCGATTGAATATCGGGAAGAAAACTAACTGATATGGTTGAGTTTGCTCTTAGATTTCTCTTAAATTTTTTGCGGAGCGCTTTTAATGCCGGTGATTTGAACTCACTTAGATGAATGGGATGCTGTCTGCGATGTGCAGCTTATTTTGGCACATCCCACAACACCACTCAAAGCGATCGGTTGGGTTTTTTATGACGGACATATTTTTTGAAACATTTCTTTCCTTTGTTCACTTTGTCTCTTGTGACAGTACGGCAATAGGCAAGTATGACTCTAGAATGGATCACTTCAAGGAACCCACCACCTAATTACAAAAATCCGTTTTGCGACGACTTTTAAATCAGAAATAGAAGATATGAGACTCTTTTACATAGGGCAGTTTCTACTAGATGGATAGTGATATCACCGCGTTAGGCAGAATAATATTGAAAAAGATTTTCGCAAGTTGCATAGTGAGCCTCTGGAATTTCATTAAAACTTTTCTCGTATAAGTAATCAAGGCGGGTGGAAGGGGGCAAAACAACGAACAATTACAAGTCTTTATAAGTAACCTAAGTTGCGGCAAATAAAATTTTATTAATTCACCTACTTATGAAAGTGTATTGATAGCTTTTGCTATAAAACAATAATAGACGTTTTTAATGATTTTCGGATTATCAGTGGCAGATCGATCTAACAAATGGAATGAACTTTTAATTAATGAAAAGATTAAATATTGAAACTAATGTTGATTTTCCCAACTTTAAAGTGTCATTTCAATGCATTTTTCTTGGAAGTGACTCCGGAGGAAGTGATGCTGAAAAGCCGTTACAATGAAGCAACGCGGATTTGTTGCAATTAGCAATGACGCGAGAGATGGATGTCTAAATTTGTTTATCCACTTCCGTTATAGTTCGTTCGTTGATGAGGTGCTCTAATTAACCGCAGCATTCGTACACCCCTTTTTTCTCTCTGTCTGTGGAAGATTTTTCTGCACTTTGCGTATCATCGTCTCCTCTCTCATTATTCAATTTTTATGGGGCTACTATCTTTCATCTTATTTCATGCTATGCTCTATTGAAAAAAACTATGGGAACAATTGTGAAATCTACTTCGTGTTGTCTCAGTCAACATTGTAGTTGAATTGATAGAATTTTTTAGTATTAGAAACGATCAAGTGAGAAACTAACGTGGTCGGAACGAGATAAAAATTGAACAATTTTATTCTAGAGGAATTTTGTGGTTTAAAAAACAATACGAAATGTCGTTTTGTTTCTTGAGCGTAAATGAAGGGGGTTCTTAATGATAATGTTTGCTAGTCGTTTCACATCAAGCAGAAGTATTGGGTGGTGCGGCATCTCAATATTTGCACCCACTACCATAGTATTTTGGAATGTACTACCATGAGGGTTTTAAACGAGTAGCTGGATGGCGTAGGAATAATGGATAAGTGACTTGCTGGAGAGAAAGAGATGAGGGTTTGATTTACTGCTAATGGCTGTAATTTTTCTTTGCATTTCTGTCTGCATAACAGAAATTTAGAGTGCAATTGCATGCGAGATTTCTGTGAGTGCGAGTTCTGAATTTTTCGGGAATGCTTGCATGGGAAGAAAACTGAAGTGTTGGTGCGTTAATTGAAAGAGCGTTGATTTGCACCATTCATTTCACGATAACGAAGTTTGTTGCGGTGAAGAGGCGACTGCCGGATGAGGTATATGCGAGTTGGGAATGTGACTCTCATAGAATATGCATTAGATGCTTCATTGCACGCTGTGCTATAAAAACGATTGCATACTATAAAAAAAAATCGTAATGCTGGAAAGTTATCATCGAGAACATTGTCTACGTTTGCAAACCCTTCGTCATCATTGACCAGTTTCCCTTATTTTCCGCTCCTTCTTCACTGTTACCTATCCGCTCCCTCTTCTCCATCAAATTTCCACACAGAAACAATAAATGTGTTTATTTTATAAAATTCCATCGAAGCATTCTTTCTGATTCATTGTTTCGCTTGAGAAATAGAGATCACATCGTTTCTTTGCTGTGCGAAACGATGACAACTCTGATGTGTTAAAAAGACGAAAGCATTGAAATTCATATCTTCCTGTGACGAAAACTTAAAGTCAAAATATTTATTCCGTGGCTTAAAGAGGTCGCAAAACTCCAGCTATTTCCCATCTTCGATAGCATAACTCGAGTGCCAATGGGAAATTTTTCAGGAAGTTCTTATGTAATGAAGTCAAAATTTTTAATTCATTGCAAAGCAGTTAGAAAGTGCATCGCAGTTTAGAATCATGATGACTTTCTTATGAGCTTTTGGCGCTGCAGGTTTTATTTTTCATAATTTTTGAATTCCATCTGGGAATTTATACATTTGCTTACAGCTTCCAATCCTTCCTCTCTCTTCCCCCCCCCCCCCCTTCCTCCTGAACATTCTGAATTAATTTTCATTTTGTTTTTGTAAGAGCGTTTTTTGGACCATCACTGACAACCTTTAAAGGACCATCAAATTTCTTCGACATTTTCTAATCATCTCACAGTGTCCAATGTTTTTTTCGTCAACCGTGAAATGAGTAATTGGAGCGTTGCAAACTCAATTATACAGTCAGTTTTTTGATTAGCCACACGTGCATGGTGTTATAGTAGTGGTCATTTATGATGGAAAGTTTTTAATGAAAACTTTTGATATTGGGGTTCTAAACTTCAATATCTAAGCGAAAATGACTGCTTTGTTTTCCAGTCGCTTTGCATGTGAGTGACACTGAGATTAATCATTGTGCATGTTGTCTACGAAAACAGTCCACAAACACACACACAGTATACGAATACTGTATCCAGTAGGAGGAAATTGATTGCTTAGATGGACTCATTGATGAGGCTCAATTGCCAATAGCTTTTTTGTTCGATATTTAGCAAGATTCACCACAATACGAAAGCGTATTGAGAAAGCGATGAGTGCAGCTGCGTTTAGAGGCACAGCCGGTGTATAGCCTTCATAAGTCGATGTGCGGTTTCAAGCTTTGCTCTTTCTTTGCCGTGCCAGATTGCGTGACTCAATTTTCATATTGATGCAGTTTTCAATAGCTAAGAATTTCTTGCGTCGTGTGTTTTTTGATCTCGTTGTGAATCGACTATTCATTCTCTCACAGCAATTAAATAATAGCGCAAGATTATTGCAGTGGCGTAGAGCACATGCGATAAATATTTTAATTCATGCAATTCGAAGGGATAGGATATGAAGAGAAGAATTTCTGGACTAAACGAGGAGCGCCACTTCTGTTTACTTTGTGAGAAATTTATGCGGTATAAGCAAAAAAGTTTAGTGGAAAAGACTGTGTTTGCGAGTAGTTCTGGCAAACGTGAAGAGAACAGTGACAAAAAAATGCGAAATTTGGTAGTTTTAGGTGTTAAATAGTAAAACGGTTTCGATGATGTGAGGAAACTTATGCAGCGATTTAATCGTTTAATTAAATGATGTCAATTTCACAAAAGCTTCCCACGAGAAACGGTACTTATTTGCAATAGCAAGTGAATTGTTTAACGAGAGGTCCTCCCTTAGAAACACATAAATATGTCTACCAATTCATCAGTTGGTATGAGGCAATTCTTGCTATATTCCGTTTTCCTTTGCTTTGTTTCCGTCAAACTGATAAGCTTCATTGTTGCAGCAAAGGATTCGTTTTGAATTCCCTTATGCGAATCGTTTCTCACTTGCACTGAACTTTAGTGGTTATTTTTGTTTGTGGATACTGAAAGAGTGGGATGTCGTCATAATTTTATTGCACATGATGAATGTTTAGAAGCACTTCCACTGCGGACACGATGCCTCTGCTTGTATACTGCAAAAGAAAGTGCTGATCGGCAGATTGTTACTTCATGTAATCCGAAATGGTTCGTTTTAGCTGAAAATGATTGTAAGTGTGAGGAGCAGGACTAAAATTAATCGGACAAATTGGGGAAGCGGCGAACGTCGCTGCAAAGCGATCGGACGGGAAGGCGCAATTCTCGAGCTTACAATGCTTAAGGAAGTTGGCGTTATGAGTGAACGTGAATAGAAAGAAATCACACTGAAGGGGTAGCTGATAGCTGGATTGAATATATGTTGAGGAGCCAATTCATCTTCGTTAATTTAGCTAGCTAGCTGCCCAGTTGATTGCGGTCACTGTCTGGGCACGCTTAGAAGAGAGTCATTCTAATAAGAGTGCCATGAGAAGGACCCACTTGCACTTGGTTGCTACAACTACAAACTATATCAGCTTGTTAGGCGTTGCGTATCGTTCCGTGAAAAGATAAGCATCACCTCCTCGGTTGTGGATTTTCTAAGGCCCCAAGGGACAATACTTCAGGGGAAACATTTTTTTTCATTCAATTTCGTGGTAAAATTTGGTTATCTGTATGTTATGATTGCGCTGCGGTACACTGCACTACTGCAATATACCACCATACGTTTAATTAAACTATAATATAACCTGGTAAAGTAACATAAACAATGCTGTAATTACGGCTGGATGCGATGCGCAATAATGTAAAACGGTAATAAGGTAGTTGGTACATTATTCTCTCGTGATTTACGGCACATCTTGAGATGTTTATGCAAATTTTCGGGAAGCAAAATGTTCATTACTGAGGAAAGAGGTAATAATTAATATCTCGTAGGATATAGGTGAGGGGTAGGAATGCAAGGTGAGGGGGGGGGGGGACAGGAAGTTGGTATATTGAAACAAGTGGTTTTATTGTAGGAGGAAAAGTCTACAAAGATCTTAGGAGATGCTTTTTCATGGGAATTTTGTGCTAATGTGGTTTCAAGTTCATGTGGAAAGGCCTCGATGAAGCGTCTTTTGAGGTCCTCCACGCATTATATTTTTAGAGGAGCGCAAGGCACTGTCGCCATGCAACTACACCTCTCCGGTGTCCCATTGTTTCACTTCATAAATATTTAATTCACCTATCGTTCGCTTCTCCAGTCTGCACGTTATTACGAATCGGCTGCCGTTTTGAGCAATTTTTGGAGCTTTTAATAGCTTCTGCAAATGTAACAATTTATGCGCATAACTCACTTCACCGTTATTTCCTCAGAACAGGTGTCCTACTTCAACGGAGTGTTGCATTGTATCACCATAAAAGCTTCTCAGCTTAGTGAGAGTTGATTATAGAGGGGACGAATTTGCGTAGAGTGAGTGCGTATTACTGGTGAACGTTTCGCTTCCGGCAAAAAAGTGGCGTTCCGAATTGTTTAAGGCACGTCGTTCTATGTGAACAATTTGCAATAATTACTGTTATTAAACAACGGCGCAGTTTGTTTTTGGAGCAGATGTCGATGGCTTAGAGCAAACAAATTCCTTTTCGCAATCCTTTCGCAGTCATCCAGATTCATTCCTCTGGTCGCAGAGTTCGTTGCTCTCAAGGAGTTGTATATTAGCTTATCCAGAGAGGGATCATGACGGTATTTGAGGATGCCTCTCTCTTGAGCAGATTTCGACATTTTTGTCTGGAATTGCGGAAGGATAATGGTGAAAGGGCTCCATTAAAAAAAAAAAAAAAAAACTGATCGATTTTAACTGGCTGATGGATAGGAAATCGCAAATATGCTTCCAATTCTTTATTCTAGGTAAACTAAGTAAGTAATGCTGTCCTCTACCATTATAGCATAGTACTAAGGCTTGCCGAGGGCCGTGGGGAAGGGAGGCGAAAGAAAGAGGGGTTTGCTTGATTCTACAATTAAGGTTTTGAAGCAGACGTATAGCTAAACAGTTAGAATAACAACGTAATGCAACGATAAATGCTTACATGTTGTTAAGCAACACGATGATGCTAGATTTCGTGGACAGTAGTTGGGCCTAGTGTTCTCGCTATGCCTTCCATCATGCCCACTTCGGCATTTATGAGGTATGGCATCATTGTTTTTTACGGTTGATTTATGTGCCTTCTCTTTTGCATTGTCACTTCTCTCTCAATATTGTTCTGTGTAGCAGTCATGCGCAGCATTAATTAGATGCACAAACAGAAATGAAAACTCGCAGCTGTTGTTACCTGGAGGAAGGTGGTTTATGAGGTCAGAACGCACTTCTCTTTTCAAGCTTAAATTAGTGAATATTCAAATTCCAGTTTTTTCCATTTGTGAAATTTTTTGTAAGTAATGCTAAATTCACCTTATGTTTGGTTTTTTTTTCTTCAATAATGTTTCACTGAGGTCTTTTTCCTAAAATTGCAATTTTCCACAAAAATATTCTCCATTAATCGATGACTTGAACTGACCCGATGACACACTTTCCCTCATTCAACATACTTCGGTACAGTAGTGATGATGAATTTGTTTGTAAGGTTAGTTGACAGCACTCATCATCAGAGAATGTTATTTAAACATCGAATGTTACCTTCTGTCGCTAGGTAACTTTCATCAAAGAGACGTAAATGGCAAAGATAGTTAGAGCGGTCAGATGAAAGCATTGCAAGTTTCCGTCGCAATTTGTAGTAGTTTGTCGAACGGCTTAACGGGCAGATACGCGGCTCACATGCTGTGCTGCAAAAATTGACGAGAGAACTGTACCGCTGCCATCTTCATCGGCTCCTCTTCACAGTAGCTGCTATTAGTGCCAATATCGGTTAGCTGATCTCGACCTTAACGACAATCTCCGTCTGCGTTTGCTGATGCTCAATTATTGCGTCATCCACACTTAGGAAGCGTTTTTCAAGGAGAACCGCGATGGGAATCGTTTCATCAAACTGGCTTATTGCGCACACATTATCTAGTGAAAGTCAATTCAGAATGTATTTTAGCTGATGCAATAGTGGTGAAGTTTTAGGGACGCCAATCAACATTGGAATATTTTAGAAGCAGATAATGGCATATTAGCATTTTGTCTAGTTGAATCATAATCGCCTAAATTAGCATATTTGTGGACTCATGTGATCCGTCGAATGAATAATTTTTGAAAATTTATGCCAATTCCAGTCGAGGTTATGCAGATATTACTCGAAATTGCAATTGCTTATAATAACTTACTCATCGAATAATAATATAAACCGTTGTTGTTAACATAGGCGTTCTGGATTGAGGTCAAAAGCGAATATTGAGCAATCAAGCGAAGTAGTATCTGCTTAGGTAAATATTAGTGCGAATGTTGAGTGCATTGTGTGTTAGCACACCAAGCATCCGAGGCTGGCACCATAAACATAACCCCGAACCCATAAGAGCAAAACCAGCACTTAGCTGTTTGGATGCGACCAACGAACGACGCCCTCCTAATGAATCCATTTCCTTAAGCGTATTCCCCTATCTGGTTTCCACGCGTACATCTGAGCCGACATAAACATCACCAATCTATAAAGCTGACACCACATATTTTTGGTATAATATTCCATCTCACCGTATATAGCTGGAAATGAATGCCAAAAAATATTTTAATTGGTAAGAGATTAGCGTAATAAGACCGTTGAGGATTGAGGAATATTTGTGATGTCGTCGCTGTTTTGCGGATTTAGTCGCAACTGACGCCCACCCAAAGCTTAGTGCTTATGATTCGAAAACATTGCAAGTTGAGGGTGAGTGCATACTATTAACGTTGAACAATATAATTGCCAATCGCCACCACGGACCAGCAGTTGGAAATCTCACCGCACAATTTCTACCTGATATTGCCAGTGGCTTGCTTAGTGGAAGTAATTTTGGGAAATTCATTTTTTTATTAAAAGAATTTCTGAATTATCAGGGCATATGGGAACGCCAAAAAGTCCTTTCTCGTTTGCTGCTAACGTACACACAAACAGTGTTTTGCTGATTACAGCCATCTTCATGTTACTGCGTTCCCCACACATCGCTTCATTTTTACCAGCTGTAAATGTGCCCACGGATACATACAAGCTGTTTCCTAAAATTTTTTTGATCTGCTGGAAAGCAAAGGAACGGAATTTTCAGAGCAAGTAATCGTGTGTGAAGGCGAGCACGCAAATCTCAGTTGTCCCGAAGGGCGTTATATAGCAATCCGACTTGCCAACTATGGACGCTTTACCATCAGCCAGTGCAATCCAACATTTAACACCGAGTTGAGCACAACATGTCAAAATGACAAGACATTGGGCATCCTTCAGTTAAGGTGAGTTTGACGTTAAGATTACTCTAAGGCATTTTGTGATCACATTTTGCATCCCTTAAAAAATTCACAGCAGGGACCAGCGCTATGGAAATAAATTACAGGTGTACAAGTTATGTTACTACTGTCGATTTCCAGCTTGGCTTCAATTTTTCACTCTTATTCGTATTGCAATGTATTATGGTTGTAGAAGGCTGTCTTTAAGCGTTATTTGTTGAATTGGTGACAGTAGTGCGGCTTTTGTACGATACCACTTAGAAATTACAAACTGATCGTTTCTTAGGAGTGTTACCATTTACAGAATATTTGCATCGTTTTAAAGCATGCTGTTGTTGAGCCAAAGACCTACGCTTACGATGGGCCGATGGACCTGTAAGTAGCAAAGTAAGTGGAAGAAAGCCAATTGCTTGTTGCAGTCATGATTGATGAAGGCTTTCATGAGCGATGGTGCATTTCGCCGCGGACTAAAGTTTTAAGAAGAATTTTCAATTAATCCGGAGGGAACCCTCAAAAAATGAGAAATTTCGATCGTGGGTAATTTTCTCTAAAGATCCTAAAGGGAAGTCGATAAAATTGATGCGGGAAAGAAGCTAGTCAAGGTGGGCCCTTATCGATACGCGTTGGCTAGTTATGGCATGTGAACGGAGTACGGCTATTGCTCTAGTGGAGCATCGTTTGCGCTATGCCCTCATAAACTCCGTGTGATGCATCCTGGATGCTTGTTTACCGCTTTCGACAAACAAAACGCTCTTATGCATGGCATCGTCCATACGACCAATGCAATCGCTCTTATTGACTGTGCGAAAACACTAAATAAGATGAATACAAATGAGTTCTGCTTGTACGACGTTTCTACATTGTGCACCTCTATTCATAGTGCACTGATATAGCGTTCGGTGCTACTAGAGTTATGCTCGTCAGCGAGACGGTTTTATTTTTGTTAGTCCTGTCTTGTTCATTTCCTTACAGTTGCTTAATGCTGCGTCAGCAACAATGAAAAGCAGTCAGCGCTTATTGTTGCCTTCAATGATTCCTTATTATAACCTAAAGTCAATGCAATCGACTCTTTTGCTAATATCGCAATAATGTTTCGTAAATAAAGCGGGGCAAATAAAATGAAGGTGCTAAGTGAAGCTGCAATGTCTTTCGAAGAAGTGCAGAGTGATGAGGAAGTTGTTCGTCTCATTGATGTGTCATTGCCAGATAGTAGGGCGCCATGTAATGAAGACTGCATCCCTATGAATGTGCACTCCGCTCTTTTTCACGAAATGTGGAGGGAAGAATGAGCTAACTTTCAGGTGAAAGTGGAAGAGAGAGAGAGCGAAGGGTTTCGTTGGTGCGGTAGTGCGTCTATGCTAGATAGGATGCCATGTCGGGAAATTCGCAGCTTGAAATGCGAGAGGCGGATAAAATGTATTTTCTAAGAAAGAAGAGAGGTGATGCGGCTGTTTCTGAAGAGTTGGATAAGTGTATGATAAAAAATTGAATGAAATATTAGATCTTTAAAATGTCTCTCTTTCATCGTCGCAACCCTTGTGGAAGTGTCGAAACGTGCAGGTATCGGCTAACAGTTGGATACTTTCGTGAGAGCATTTAAAGCTTTGAGGAAAGACAATGGTCCTTTGTTAAGGAGAATAAGGAAAGTCACATGGATATATTAGGTGCTGTTTTGCCAGTAAAATGCTGATTGGTCAAAATTTAGAGGGACGATGATCGTTAAGGTCATTCGAGGCCGACGTTGATGAAAAATATCAGAATCGAATAACAACAGAGAAAGTGAGAATGTTGACAGAGATGCGGAGAGCTGAAGAGATTTTCATGCGTTTATAAAATCAGCTGTTTTAAAGCGTGCCTTCGAAATCAATTGCGCGAAGCGGCTTTCCACATTTCTTTGGTGAATGAATTAATATTGTTGAAGTGGCTCAATAAAGGTTTGGAGCTGCTTCTTTTCAGGTAGGTTGGGGAGAAGCAAGGAATTGTTCTCATCTCGCCTTCCACCTCCCCCTCTTCCTCCACATCCTCCTCCTGTCTTCGGTATTTTAGCGTCGACATTGTTACGCTTCATACTGGTAAGATGTAATGTGCCTTCTTGTTTACCACATTCGAGTACATACCAAAGTGCGATCAGCTCAGCTGTCTAGGGATATGTGATGCATTCGAGTAATGCGAGTTCCGTGACCCGCAACAAAATGATTGCCATTTAGAAAAGCTGAACAAAGCACTAATGCAACCCGTCAGCATTAAACAAGGCCATCGTTACCAATCGACCAACTGAGAGCAGCTTCATCGAAATGCTCTGCTAATTTTGCATTGACACGGTCATTTTCTCATAAAACGAAAATTATTGGTATGGAGACTCCATTAGAAGCTTTGTAAAAATGGCTGTTTGTTAGCATTTATTTTGCGAGTTCAACGTGCAGTTCGAGAGTTGAACGGATGTTTGTGCGGACGTCTATCTTCAGTATTCTCTGTCCTGTCTAACGAAAGAACCTCCCTGCTGATTCGTTTGTTCGTCTAAAATGCTAAAGAGGCTTCCGGCTGCCTCCTTTGAAGAGGAAAACAGCCGTTGGTGGTAAAAGGAGGGAATTTTCTCTTCATTGCCGGCAACGATCGTTCAAGGTCTCATTAAGCCTCGATGCTATTTGAATAGATGTTTTTTTTTTTCTGAGAGGAGTTGAGAAATTCCAAACCTGCAAACGGAGAAACCCTTCCTCACCTCCAATAATTCCCTGAATGCGGCAACCACAAAGGCAGGAACTTTTCTTGCTGCAGAATTAAGAAAGCAATTCAAGTGATGTGTGACATTTCTTGTTCGATTTTATTCCATTTTTGCTTTTGTTATGTGATTGTTTATCTCCAAAAGTTGGAATTAATATGGGATTACGGTTGTGTGACATAACAACTTCGCTGCTCGTATCTTAATGTTGACAAACGTTACCTACGAAATGCGTTTCCACAGGAATGTTTCCTATCAATTGTGCCCTCATACCCAACTTCCCGCCATGGAAGTAACCGATTGGAAAAGTTAGTCTTGAAATGAAATGAGAGGTCGAAGTTGTTTTGTGGCTGATTTCAGGCTTCCCTTCTCCTCCTCCCACATCGAAGCATACAAGGAAGCTCATTGTTGGGTTCATTCGCTGGTGTATTAAAAAAATCGTCGTTTTCGTTGCGTTAGCACGTCTTCGACTAAGACATTATAGTTGCCCATGAACAAACAGTTTTCTATTGGGCATTTTCCAAAGCGGAAAGAAGTAATCGTATAGTATTGTCTTCGTGAACATTTTCACCCTTTTCTGCCAAAACGGGAAGCAGCGAAAAAGGCGGCGATTAATGAACTAATGTAACTGAGAGGAGAGGAAGGTGTGAGCCGTTGGATGGGGTCTTCCAATATTATTGAAGGAAGTTAATGGTTAATGGGGCGAGTATTTTGGAGTGTTTTGTAAGAAGAGCTCATCAGACTCCAAGGTGACAAAGACAGCGACAAAAACGAGCTGTGAACGCAAGAAGAATGAAATTGCCCCTCATTCCTAGAATGTCCTGGATTTAGGAGTTGTTATTGTTTCCTGTCATTAAAAAGCGTGCAAAACGATCAGCTCTTGTATTTCCAAAATTTTGGTCCAGTCTCAGTCCAGGATCCTCTTACATAAAAGAATTTGCTCTCTTGGGCTGCTCAATTCTCAGAAATTCCCTTTGTATACAAGAACAGAAAGTGGCGTTCACTTTTTTCGTAGAGATACTCTCTAAAGTGATGACGGATTCAAAGTAAATTTTCGATGATTTCGCCGCCCACTTCTGAATAGTGCCTATTCCGGTGAACCGTTATCAATACCGTTGAAAAAGCCCATCACTGTGTGAACGTTCGCTTTGCGGTCTTCTTTGAGTGAGGGATGCATTTGCATGCTGGAGTGGCTCTTTTCGATGTGGGCCGCATCTCTCTTTGTGCGTCGCATAAAGGAACGATTAAAGGCGTCACTGAGCCTTACTCACCTCCTTCCAAGCATCACCTCACTCACCTCACCGGGACAATGCTGCTGAAAATGTGTTATTATATGTACACACATGAACAAGAAGAATTGGGTAAGGCGGGAGGAAACCTTGCATTGGATGGGACTCATAAGGCACAAAAATATTGGGGAAGAGCAACCCTAATATGGCGAGATCTGCTATTTCTGTGACATTTGACTTCAGTTATTCTGTGAGATTAACATCCAGGCTATGGCGAAGTGTACTTTACTTCTAAGAGAGTTTAATTTACTTAAGAATAGTTAATATGTTGGAATTCATCATTGCTACATAGAAATTCATAATGGCTGTCATTTTCATCCTTTGTTTTATTTATTATAATCAGTGTGCTCCTCCCCCCTCCCCCCCCCTCCCCCTCCTCTCCTTCCTTTCCAGCCACCCCTCATCCCATTAGTTCCAGGCTGAGCCTTTGACAGAGGGGACAAAAAGCATTACTTCACGTTTTCTAATCGTGTTTAATGGATTGATTGTATTTTTGCCTCTCTTTACCCTTCTAGCCACGATCAGAATGCATCTTTCACTCATCTCCATACCAACAATATCCATCATCTTTGCCTAGAATGACACCTGATATGTACACGACTCCGGCAGAACTACTGTACTTGATGAAATAGAGCCGTCGATGTCGCACAGGGATCAATGACCCCCGTTCAGCTTGGATCCCCTGAAAACGGTGATTGCTGCACAAATATGATGCGAAAAGCAGAAAACAAACAAATGCAACAAAATGTCCATAAATTAAGGCTTTGTTGTTTTGCAAATGTGATTTCAGTGGAGCATTGCCCAGTTGTGCAAACCTGCGCCTTGCCATATTTATTGTCTTCAAAAAGTACGCATTTAAAAGGCAAATTGGAGCACGTTGTTTGCGGGGGTACTGTTGCTATCTGGCTAGGATGCTGTTGATGGCTCAAGAGAAATTGGGATTTGAAAGAGGTTCCACATGGAAAATATGGTGTTGTTGGAATTTACAAAGGGAATTTTGAAACGCACAGGTTAAGTTTCACTAATAAGTGAAAGATTCCACTAGGAAATTGGATTTCAAGCATTCTTCCAGTGCAGAAAAAAAAAACAAACAAACCTTTCAAGAAAGTTAATTATATCTTGACGTTTTCGACAAGGAAAGGTTGCAACCTTATTCCCCTCTCCGATAGCATTAGTGGGGTGATTATATATTTGAGCGAAATCCGAATTTGTGATGGCAGTTTGAGTTTGTCTGAATTTGAAATCTGGTTTAAAACTGCAGCATTGAACTCATTACGTTTATTACTGAGTGTAACTGAAACGGATTTCGTGAAGAAGATTTGCGAGGAATGGGATATAGCGATGATGACCTTGTGTTTTAATGAATTAGGATGATTGGTGGGTCTGAAAAGTGGAACATGCACACGCTGCGAATAATCGAGCACCATGTGTGCGTGCATTAGTAGCAGCAAATATGGGCTGTATGCTTCATATGCACCTTTGTAAGCGTTAATTGAGGTCTGTTTCGAGATGGGTCTCCACTCAATCGACAGCAGGTGCTCGTTCCCGCTTGATGCCTTTTGTTGCTCGTGTGAAGCGCGAAATCAACATTATCTCATTGCTTCACCTCACGAATCTCACACACTACAATTTGTCCAAATCGGGGGAGTGCGGTAAAGAATCAGCGTGAAGGCAATAAAGTTCACACTTTGTAAAGCTTGTCTGTCTTTTTTTCGGATTTTTACTACTTTCTAAACTCTCGAAATACAAGTATTGTAGGTACTGCTTAAATATTGCTAACATGAAAACCAGTGTGCGAAATGGAATTTCGGCATAAGGTAGCCAATCCTGAGGCAGTATCAGTAAAAGAAGTCTTACTCGGCTTTGATGGTCAATATATTTATGTGGTTTCTGGAACGCAAATATAGTTTATAGCACTCCCTAGCCAAACAACTATTGAGGTTACCTTGCTAAATAAGAGTTTTCTTGCCCAAAAGGGCAAGTAAACAAGCCAAAATCTTATTTTTATTTCTAGCTTGTCCGATGTTTTTTCGAAACTGTTAATCAGAAAGGAAAAATGATTCCTAACATCCAGAATTTGCGCGCAGCCGCATCTTGTTTCGCCGTATTTTTTCCATGGCCTATTCTATTCCTTGTCGCTTTGTTCGACGGCTCGCGACGGCACCATTTTTCTTTTCATCCGGAAGCATAAATTAATTTCTCCTGAAGTCTCTAGAGGCCCCTATTTGTGCCCTTCCCAATGAGGGAAGGCCTTCGCCCTGCCCAATATATGTATTTTAAATATTTTAAACAAGTCCAATCAAGTGAAAGATTTGTCAGTTATAAGTGTGATCAATTTTTGTGTGAAAAAAAAGTTGAGACACAATCCCCTAAAACTGCTTAAGTTTTTTGTATTTTCCGCCGAAATTTTTTAATATGCTAGTCTATAAAAATTATGAACCATTTAGTCTGCAGGCATTCTAACGACAAACTTTTGATTTAACCGATCCTCGCAGTGAGCAATTTTCCTCTTCGTTATTTTTTTATAAGCAAGATTTCGCATTACTCTTGAAGTTGATAAGTTTATTGCAGAGAGCTAGACGCAATTTTATTATCATATTTCACAGTTTTGAGAAGCATTCACTTCCAGCATTCTTTTTTTTGCTCTTTTAAGTTATGTGTAAATGCTCATTAATGTGCTCATTTTATTTCTGCAGCTCGATGTCATCAACAAAGAAAGCGATTTTTCTTCTTCTAATAACTAACACGTCGAGAGGAGCGAATTTGAAATGGGTAGACAGGATACGGTATTTGCTAAGGTGCTCAATGAGGGAAATGAAAAGGCAATTTGATATGCGCATCCAAACAAAATGCGTCCGTTCCAACTTGCCCTCCGACAATAGAGGAGCATCATCTGAAACGCTCACCTATTGTGTAAATGTCGACATAGATGCTCACTAATCGATCAATTTGAGACGATAATTCCTCGCTTAAGAGCAATGCAAATGATTGCAAAAATGCGATAATTTGTGGTGTTGAGTGTGCTCGAAAATGTGTCCATTAATGTTGTCGACGATGGGAATTAAGCTGCTAAATTTCTTGAGTATCAACATCTAACAAGTTATGAAAAAATTTTTCGACAACAGTGTTTTTGCATTTCTTTCGTTTTTGTTGAGAAATTCGTATGTGCCGCAAATCTGGAAGAGAGGAACTTCGTTCAAGTCATCCTCTCCATTAAATTAGGTTTCATTATAAATAAATGTATACACGCAAGCAATCAAGCTTCATGACATCCTTTAGTGCTTGACAGTGTAAATGTGCAGAGAGCAGTGTTCGGGTGAAGGGCGAGGATTGGAGTGGAACAAAACGTTGAAAAATCCAGAAATTTTGAATTTCAAAGTGCAGCTATTGTCAAAATAAATCCCGTTAAATTGAAATCTGAACAAGCTAGACTGCTGAGAAATTTTCAATTCCTACTAGGGGGATTACCAACTAACCCGGTCATCGCATATTGCTAGCAAAAAAACTGAAAGGGTTAATTCCAATACGGTCCTGAGTAAAGAAATTCATTTGTTTTTTTTGTGAGAGGCCAAATGAAGTGATGGTGAACTTCAGCATTTTTGAGTGAATATTTGAAAGGTTTGTTGAGCGTCGCAAAATGACTTCCATCCACTGATTCCCTGTAATCTCTTTAAGTGAGTGTTATCTTCGGAAATTAAGCGGATCTCCGTTATTTACAGCGCTGTTTTATATCGATTCTGCGAGTGCTACAGTCATTTGAAGTGCCCCATTGTTGTTCGTATAGGGAGTCATATATATATTGTCACATAACGCTTTGAACGACCATTCCTTACAAGTAATCTCCCCTTTTTGAATTCACCAACACTAACAGAAACCTTATGAGGGTTATTCTGACAAAGGTGGTTTATGCAGGTAATGATTTTTTGCTGATGTGTTCGTTGTTGATTTAGTCGATAATTCATGTATAAACTCGCAGTGTATTTTAGCGGAATTTTCTCAGTAACACCTTATACAAAACAGATTGAAAACGAAGAAAAATGTCATTGCTTTTGAGCAGTTGGATCAAGCAGCAAGGTTGACGCTTTTTCCTTCATGGCGTACCTTTTTATGGTCTTCTAATGGCGAGTAATGGAGAGGGCTGGGTGCGCATGTTGTGTTCTTACCTCGCATTTTGTGTCGATTTCACGCCTCAGGTGCCACCAACAGCAGCGTCACTGGGCCGTTCACACATCGCTTACATGTCGCACCTGTGCGAGCGCGATATTGGCGTTTCAGCACCTGATTTACCGTCTAGTCTGACTCCAGAAATATGCACAACGTCGCCGTCTTCCCTCATCTCGTGGACATCTTTATTTTGGCAGCATACGAGAAAGTTTGCCCGCCTAAAAAATATGCGCACATGTGAAACGCGTGTTATCATTCTCATAAAGTCGAGCACAGTGCATTCCCTATCCCTGCCTTCTTGAAAACAAGAGAGGATAAGTTGCTGGCTCGCGTTGCTGGCTCGCCTAGATTGCAACTTCACTCTTGGTACATATGTTATATATATATAAATATATATATATATATAAATATATAAATATAAATATATATATATATATATATATATATATATATATATATGTATATTTTATATTTATATATTTATATATTTTTATATTTATATATTTATATATTTTTATATTTTATTTATATTTATATTTATTATTTTTATTTATTTATTTATTTGTTTATTATTTATTCATTTATTTATTTATGTATAAATATACATGCATACACATTTTCTTTCCTTCGCCTTTCCCATGTCTTTTCAAGTAGCGCGGATGATTGAGCTTTCGATATGCGGCTTTACCAAAGAAATGATTCTTAGGAATTCTCTCAGAAGCAGCATTTTATATGAGCGATACGTGCATTTCGTTATCAGCTCCTAACTGATGAGCCGCAAAAAACTGGTCTGAAATATTCGATGATGGTGAAGATGTTCAAAATTTTAGCAATATTTTTATCGCTTTGTAATGCGATGATTTCACTTCAGTGAAAGGATTTATTTTCGAGTGATAAATTCTCAGTGAAAGAATGAACGATTTTATTGCTCGTCGAGATTAATCTCAGGAATAGGCAACGCTTTGATGCCACATTATGCTGTGCTTGTCTAAATGCATGCGCGAAACACGCTCAGTTCAGCGGTTATCCATCTAAATCAGCATTTAGCGGTGCGCCTCAAATGAAACTGCTTGCGACTCAGCACTCACGCATGGTTAATTGCTTGCAAAAGCGAAAAAGGGATGATGAAGAGGTGGGTCGAGGGAGGAAGGTTGGGGGGGGGGGGGGTGCAAGCTCCCTCACAAATAATAGAAAGTGAAGAAGAAAGTGGCAGGAAATTGGCTGAAGATTGCTCTAAGAAAATCCTCAAAAGTAGCAGTGGAAAAAAGACGAGAAAAGTGATTTAGAAGATGTATAAAGAAGTTATTATACGAATGAGACAAGCAATAAGAATGTTGGTTATTATATTATACTGTAGTGGGTTAAATATTGGTACCTATCATGAGCAGAAACCAATATGAAGTTAATGAAATATAGAGATGCTGTGCTATTTGCAATAGTGTTGCATGCAAATTTGACGTTAATTCGATTGTTGTATAAGCACACTTTGTTGTCTTTGCAAATGCGAAATTAATATGCAATTTATTCAACTTTTTTATTGAACTTGCAAATTTGCTTTTATTAAAGGCTTTGTTTGGCTCTATTCAAGGCTTAAAAAGCTTTATTCAACATTTGCTGCATTTTATTCAAGGAAACCATCTCTTAAGGTTTATTTGGCTCTTAGTGAAACTTGCAAAGAAATTTGCACACTGCTTCACGATCGTTATCACGCTTCAAATTGATTATATTGGAGAACCTCTAAAAATGGTTTTGTTTCAAAAATTAAACACTTCTGAATCAGCTATCATATCGTCGAAGAGGGGTGCGAGGGACAGCGATTTTGTTTGACGTACATTTAGTCGATACAAAATCAAACCGTCGACCACTCGACGTGGATTAAGGGAAGGAAGGAGAGGAAGATGGGGGGGGGGGGGGGTGAGTAGCTTTTATTGCGCGTTTCATGAAATGATCAATGATAGGCTCTATGAGATACTCTAATACCTTCATCTCTGTTTTTGGAAATAGTGGTCGAAATCGAGGTTCTTCTGTTCCCAAGAGATGTTATAATTAGCTGGTTACAAAACAAAAACAAGCAAGTTTGCATATGGATTTGCCATGTGTCGTCGAATTCTTATAAAGCGGAGGAGGGGAGGGGATGTCAAGCATTGAGGTCTCATCATTTAAAAGGTGGCATCTGTGAACATCTTAGAATGTATCTTCATGAGTCTTCGCTTCAAACAAAACGGAACGGCTATTGCTTTATGAACAGACAATAAATCACTCAGTCGTTGCGTTTAATGGGTGCCAACATAGCGTCTGATTAAAATTACGTAAGCATCGTTCGCTGTAAAGCACTATGCGCGCAATTGCTGTCTTACGGGTGGCCTGTTCTCTCCTTCATGGATCGTTTCAAACAGTCGCCTGCTGTTTATGATTGTCAAAGGGAATCCCGACAACCAAAGCATTTGGTGCCTTTTTGGCGTTTCATTGACGCTTGCGGCAGGAGGTGGTTTCGTCACTTTGCGGTGGATCCTTTGAAGTAAGAAATTGCTCATTGGACAGATAATGGTTATTAATCGATTTGTCGTTAGCAAAAGAGCAGGCTGCCAAATTCATGCCGCTTCACCGCTGGTTGCTTTTGGGCGTGATCATCTGTGAAGACAGAGTTCATTCATTATTGCATAATGTTCTCAATTGAAAAACCATGTATAAAGCCTGATGTTTCCTTTCTCGGCAAAGAATATAATAACGCCTTCCAATGGCATTCACTCTCTCATAGAGTTGAACGAAGTGAGGGTCGCTGCTGATGTAACTTTGAAATATACCGCGCACAAGAAAGGATATCAGTTGATCAACAATTACCCAACGGTTCATGATGCCTCAGATAATCGAATCTGTTGCAGATTAATGCCCATATTGGCTCGTGTAGGAGTTCTTTTTGTTATTGTCCTTGTGCTGAAATCCAGACAATCATCACTTTTTTGTGGCATTAATAGGTACCGGTCTTCCCACATCATTGCATTCGGGTACTATGATCATCATGGATTTAAATTACGTGAATATTTATTGCAGTTTATTGTAAAAGTCACTTTACTGGAAGTAGCACAGACGGCTTTTATCTCACCAGCCGAGAATATAGTATAATGAAAAGTAGCGTGAATTTAGCTGCGATGGTAAGACAAGCTGCGGGTTCGTCGTTGATGGTTCGCAATTCGGGTTCGACCCATGCCCGGGCGTCTCTAAATATCTCGAGACAGCTTACGTCTGCACTGAAGGTAGCTAACGAACTTGTCACTCGGCGGCCAATTCACCTGATAGTTCCAAGTTAGCACAAAAATTACATGCGAACAGACAAGAATCGCCGGGTGCTCAAATCATGAATGCTGAAAGCCCGCAACATCGATGGGCACCTCTTGGTAACGATGTCAACTTTCGTCCGTAATGCCCTCAACTAGTAATTAGGTCTATCCTTCGTTTTTAAATGATTTACAATACGCTATTAAAATTTCAAACGGCTAATAAGCAAATCAAACGATTTCTTCCAGTCAAGCATTTGCAAAGGAAATAGATGAAAAAAACTAGCCTTCATTCGAATGTAAACACCCGACCTACATCGCATTGCACATTCATAATGCGCAGTATGTCGCACATGTGCTAGCTGCAGCAAGCAGTTTCTGCACTTTCATTTAATAACAGGAGAGCATTATTTGGAATGATGCATAGGGCAAATGGAATAAATTGCTAATCAACCGATTTTAGAAAGCACAAAATGATGTTGAAGTGAAATGACACTAGGAACAATGACGGTACTCAGCTGTTTTTGCCGACCAAGCCTTGACTTTTCCGGTTCTTTTGTTCCAAATAAGATGTGCTTTTTTGCGGATGATTTCGATCCGTTAACATCTGAAGGAAATTTTGATCAGTTACTATCGCTACGTTGAAATGTGACTCGAATTTAGAAAAATGTAGGTAATTTAGATAAATATAAGGATTATGTTTGTCATGCATTTTGGCGGAATCGCCACAAGCATGAAGCATATTGTTGTTGACATTGTTTCAACACCGTTGCAATTTACCACACTCGATATTAAGGGCTTTCGGTATCGGTTTTTATGAGTAAAAGCTTGGAACTTCAGATGGCTTGGCGTTGAATTGACAACTGGATGTTTGCTGAAGCATTTTGAGTTGCTCTAAGTGTCGTAGTGTTGTCTTCCTTATTTAGCGCTTGTGTAACGCTTGCCGACACTTTTGTTAGCGCTTTTAATATTTGCTGTGGTGGGAAACTGTGAAGCACGATGATACGTGAAAGCTGAGCACAGTCGTTATCTCTATATCCTTCTTATCGGGATCGCTTGCACGAGGTGACTGACCGCTTCTCAATGGTCACTACCAGCTTAAACGTACTAGCTCATTCCAATACGCCACCATCAATTTCCACAGATGCCTCCACTGATACCTGAGAGCTGTTTTATGGGGCAGGGTATGGGAACGCACATATTTAAGCAGTAATTCGGCACTCAAGGTTGCTGCCAAAAAAATGATATTGGCAGTGTTGTAGGCAGATGTCAACTACAATCTTCCAAACGTTGTTTGCAATTAACACTGCAATATTTCACGTAATGAGCGCGTGCTATACTCACTGTGGAATTATGCGTGCGTAATGGTCATGCTATATGTGGTGTTGTTGATTGGCGTAAAGTGTGCTAACCGTTGGTGTTGTGCTGTGCAGATGCAATGGCAAGTTCGAGTGCGAGTTTCCGGTCAACAACGATCATCTGGGCGATGCGTGTCCAAAGACGAGCAAGTATCTCGACTTACAATACGACTGCACTCTCATACCCGGTAACGTTCTAGAAGCACTCTGATGCGCCATTTGTTGTTTGATGACCAACACACCTTAAATTTGAGGTCGAAGAAGTTGGTAGTCGTCAGTTGGTTTTAAGCTCAATTTCAAGAATTCCTGTTAATTGTTATTGCACCACCTTAGTGACCTGAGCCTCTGTAACCAAATTGCTACGATAGTTTGTTTCCTATGCATTTTTATCACCCTGTGAGTTCGAAGAAAATCTCATATAAATCAGAATTCTTATGTACAGGAGTTAATTTGAAGTAACAGTGCTATAATTCTAGTAGAAGTATTTTGTGGTATTAATTTATTTCAGATTTATACTTCATAGTAGTGCAGTTAAAGTATTGATATATGTAGGGCATAATACTACGAGCACTTTTTTTACTTCGTTTTTGCACTTTCGCACTTTGTTTCGTTTTTGTAACGTTGTGTTGCGCATTTGATGCTTGCTGCCTTGAGAATCGTTGTTATTTGTGATTATAATATGGCCTCACTGAAAAGTAATATTTCATTCTTATAAAGTGTTCACGTCGACGAAGAGTTTCTATGCCTATGCTTCGTAACTTTACATCTTTTCGTAAGAATCCAAATTTTCCAAACGAAGAGTGTCTAGGAAAGAAGAGGAGGAGGAGGCTTGGAGTGAGCCGCGACGTAGAGTTTGGCAGATTGAAATATACGACAGCATCCGTTGAGATATGTCTTTTGGCTTAAAGCGGTAACAGATACCCTCTGGGCTAATCCATCAGCTGTACCTCGCATTCGACCTGTTCGTCGTAGTACGCTTTGCCCACCATCTACCTAAGTCGATTCTGAAGAGACGATTTTGGGTCATTCGAGATTTTGCTCGATAGCTTGCTTCACAAAACCGGATGACCGTTCCTTTTTGTTTGAAAGTTTTTAAAATCGGCAGCCATTTTAGAATTGGTACCATAATTTGCTGTTCTCAAAAAATGCTTTTGTGGAAATGAACAATTGGCAAAAACATATAGTGCGTAATTGCGGGTCGATCTGAGCATTTTGTAGGATGAACATATTATTCTTCAGTAGTTTCGTAGAGTGGCTCATTGTGGTATACTGATGTTGTTTTAGTTACGACACCAACAACAACGACCACGACAACCAAAAAAAAAATTGATGCGAGGATGCCAACCGATGTGCATCCGTCAGCTTCTTACAAAGGAGAGAACCCCTGAAACGTACGTTCATTTGTATTTCTCCTTATTCTCTGAGCCGGATATAGTTGTGTGCTTTGCAGCTTCTGGGCTCCTCAGTTATTGTTCCACTTTAGTTGCCAGTGATATTGTGCAAGAAGTGGGCTTTTTTCCGGGAAGAGAATTTTGAGGGAGCGAAGCAAGTGATGGAGAAGGGGAATATCGAGAATGTCAAAATTGCAAAAAGTCGGGGATAAGTATGTGCGAAAATCATTTAATTTTCCTTGAAGTAGTCAAGGATAGAATTTCTTAGGTGAAAAAAATGTCGTGGATGGAGATCCTCGAACCACAAAATCTCTCTAATGGCACCTTAATGTAGTTACAGTCGCATTAACGACGTACTCACAAAGCGATAAATAAAGGCAAAATGCGGCGATAAATTCACTTAGCGTTGCGGCATTTAGCACAAATGCAACTTGAAAGATTGACCGATAAGAAAAGCAGTTGAAAATTTTATCACCAATATTTTGAACATATTTACGTTTTTCAACCAGTTTTTTTGAAGTTCTTTTCATAGTCATACCAAATTGAGTCGTGATGATGGTGTGAACGATGCGAATAAGGTATCCAAGTCAAACGCGATATACGTTGTTTAATAGCAACAAGTTCAGTCACCTGCAGATAAGCGCAAATGTCTTTAAACATTATTATACCTTGGCGATAGTCACTTTTTGTGTGCTATCTGCCCCAGCGAAGTTTTATATTTTCATTATGAGCCTGCATTTTGCATATTTGGGATATGTAGAGTTTTTGATTGCTTCTACAAAAGTAGCACACAACTGAATCAGTTTTAGAATTCACTCCTTCTATGAGGAGTCAAAACCAGGCGTTCTTCATTGCCAACCAGTATCGTTTCGTGACATCGAATGGCCGAAAACGGAAGCTGACAGAGTGGCAAGGATGGGATGTCCGATCGGCTCGGATGGGCATGCTGAATGGAAATGCGAGGCAAATGGCGAGTGGAATAAAGAAGGAGCTGATCTCTCCAGATGTGTTAGCTCCTGGAGCAGCAGGTAGCTGGTCATATCAAATTTTGGCAGTCGGCTTTGAAGCTGGAATCGGCGAGCGTGAAAATGCATCGGAAGAAAAGGGGTGGATGATTTCAGTATGGGCTTTGCGTTTGTTGTCTAATTTAAACTTTATTCGCGGCGTGTCACTGAGAGATAAGTCTGTATTTATTTTTTATTGCATAAAAGCATATATTCTCATTGGTGTCTACTTCATTTGCATTTTAAGTCACTATGGGATCTTTTTATTGTTTTCGTTTAATTGCATAAAAACAATTCTCAAGTCATTCGTTACAAATGCGATCTTTTTTACGTCATAACGATCGTTTTCGTTTAGTTTTGTTTAAGTGTACTGCGCGGGAGCTCCACACATCCGCGAACTGCCTAAGATTTCATTTCATATCTTATCGTAATTTATGTAACGAGCATATTAGCTTATTTCTTGCCTTAGGCAAGCTTTTTTTTACCCCAGTTCATTTCCATATAGCTCTGCACTACTTCTGCATTTTTTAAGGGGGGAGGGGTAGGGGAGGGCGAGAGGACATTCGAAAATGTGCGCATTTTTCTTTCAATTCTTTAATAATTTCTTTCAAGTCTTCTAAGAGCGCATTTAGGGGGAAACACAGAGAGTACTCATCGGCTGTTAAGCGTGTCCTTGTGGCGCTTCTTGTGTCGTCTGCATATACTCTACTAGATGAAACTTACTGACTTCATTAACGACTCATGCATTTACTGGGGTGCCGTTATTATAAATATTCCTGCTTCCTTTTGAGCGACATCTGTTTTAACGAAGAAGAACTTTTACAGAAGTTGTCGGTTGGTGTAAAAGTTTAAAAACTTCGCAGTGTTGATTGCAATAATATATGAGCTATGTTTCCTCGAGAATATATGACTGGAAATGAGAAGTTTCTGCTACAAAAATTTGGGAAACGGATTTGATTAAGGCTGATTTTATTGCTTTCTCAATTGTTGCCATTTAAAAATATTATTAGAAGTTGAGAAATCAATGCAGCAATGTCTATTTCTGATGGCAGATTGTGTTATACAAAAACTCGTGCCTAACACTGATGTGCTCTTTAAATTGTAAAGGTTAGGCACTGTGTAGGCCAATTTCGATCAACCCGCTTTTCAATTTAAACTATGCGCTTTTTAGGATGAAGCATTTCTAACATAGCAGAGGCCCTCGTAACGGCAAAAAATGGTTCTAGATTAGTGAAAGTAAATTTTAGAAAGTGGAGGATTAATCGCTCAACCTTTACTTTTAATCTGCATTAATGATTTTTTATCGAGATAGATTTTAGGCTTCGAGAAGAAGCCGAAGATGGAGAGGAGCCAATCGACCATCTGGAGACGCTACGCGAGATCCAACAAATGACGCGGAAGGAGGAGCTGCTTGGAGGTGATCTGATTGCCCTGTCGGCCGCTATCGATTCGTCTATTCCTACCACAATGCAGTCAAGCAACGCCGATGCATTCGCCGAAGTAAGCTGAATACTGCGCATGGTGCTGTGTAGAATTGCACTAAGCAAGACCTTCCATTTAGAAGACTGTGAAATCTTGCCGTTTCTAGGGTTTGCGCGTGATGTCTGAAGTGACTGAGGGAACGTTTAACAATGTGAACTGTTCCCCGTGATCGGCTAATCAAATTCAGTAGGTAAATTGGATCGTTTGCTTATAGACTATAACAATATAGTAGTAATTGAGGTCCCCCTGAGGCGAAAGTTGTTTGGAGTGACCTAGTGCAAACTGAGCGTGCTAGTGGAGACTGAACGAACTAAAAGAGGTGCTTTTGGATTATATACTGCATTTCAGTTGGTTGTGGAAAGTGTGAACAATATGGCAAAAGAGTCACAGTCACCGGCGTGGTCAGATCTGAACGCAGTCAAAAGCCGAAAAGTGGCGACTGCACTGATGGAGAGTGTCGACAAGGTGGTGCTGCAGGGGTCAGTATGCTAACAACACCAGATACCACGAGAACGATCATCAAGCCCACTGTCGGTACGTCCATTTCATGTTCTCATTGTTTGCTATTAACCGCAGTAATGCGAAATAGCTGCCTTCGGTCGAGGGGAAATCTCATGGAGATGGAAATTAGCTTGCCATAAAGAGTAGGGAAAGAAGCCCGATTCTCGAATCCTTCTTATGATTGACGCTTTTATATGCGAATTTCGTATCAGAGGTAGTTTACTCCCATCTGTATCTCCACCCTTTATTATGATTGTCTTTGTTGCCTGGAACTTTCATGGTGTGCTAAAATCGCTTCGAAAACAGCTCCGTCTTATTGAAGTGGAGCATATCGTATCTTACGCCTAAATGTGTTGATTCGTGATTGGAAGACGATGAGGGATTTCTTATCACTCACTTTAAAACTATCAAATGCTCTTTAATCACGTAGGAACTGCCGGCATGAGATGGTTTGGTAATTATCGGCGTCAGGCATCAGTGCATCGTTATGAAAATTAATGCATAGTTACAATTCAACTGAAACCGACGATGGGAACTATTTAAAAACTTTAAACAAATGGGCACTGTATGTTTAAATGCACAATGAATTATGAAACTAGCCCCGATACGCAGATGGCGCAAATGAAACGTCTTGGAAGACGTTTCACAGTTGACGTTATGCTTATGTTGACGTATGTTTGCATCGATGTTCTACGCTTGAAATGCCTCTGCATTGTATATGAAACATTTCGTTCTCATTACACCTACCTAACATATGTCTGAATCTTTACTGGCTCATTGAAAGTCATAACTCTTTAGCGGCATTAAGCTTCCCATTTATCCTTTCTGCCTTGGGGGACAGTGTCACCTTTGTCAAGGAACGTATACGTGTGTGTTTTGCTAACTAGCACGTGAGCTCACCAACACGATTGGAGTGTCTATATATCCCACAAGAAAGTTTTCACTGAGTAGAGAGGAGGGAGAGGAGGATTGCCACCTAACTGCACTAAAATTACTTCGGCACATAAAATGAAGTATTGTTAGCAACACCACGAAAGACGTTGTAAACGTTGCACCAAGCAGCTAGCTGGTAAAAGCAAATGCTGGTCATTACAGATTAATTGGTTGCGGCATTCATGCTGATAAGCTCCCAGTTGATAAGGAGTACATTTTGCAGAGGTGGAGATTTCGAATGTAAAAGTCCACGAATATGTGACGTTCCCGAGTATGAGTCTCTACACGAATTCCTACGATACCATAGATGTACCAAAGAAGCACTCACTCTTCGCGATCAGGCCAATGGTCAGTGTATTCATTTAATATGATCCTGCAGCCAGTTATCGTCACTGTCATCATTAGTTCTTCCATAGTGTTGAGGCTTTGGGAATCAAAGATTGGCGAGGGAAAGAATCAGTTCAGTGGACTCCTCGTCATAATTTTATCAAGATTTGTGCTAGGTAAACTTGAAATTTCATAATGAGAAAAAGAAAGCATAGTTCGTTGACGAAATACTGAAAAATCGAATGAGCCGGTCATTGATAGAAATTAGAGATCAACGCACGGTTAGCTCTGGCAGAATGCCGCCTTCACTTACTTTTCTTCCTGTTGATATTCCACTAACTGCTGAAACAGACGGTAATAAACAACAGGGGAGTATTTGCTGATGAAAACATTTGATTGGTATTGATTTGCTTGGAGATTGTTCTTGGCTCAAATCGGGTAAACTTGTCAACTCGTTGAAACAGTCAAAGTACGTTTGTATGAGGTCGTAGTTTCGATCATCGACTTGTCCAAATAGAAAAAAATGTGCTCCACAATCCATCATTCATGATTAAACTGCTTTAGCGCATGCGAAAGTTGTATATGCGACATATTCCTCAATGGCGACTCATATGGAGCCGGAGTCTCGAACGAACGCTGACGGCGTTCTTGTTGAAAGACTTGTAGCAACTAATATCCTATCTACGTCTATCGTTAATAAAGCTAGCCGTATCCAGACGATCAGCCGACTCAAGCATCCCGTCATTCTTACCTTCAGAACTAAGGTAGGTAGCCATGGTTTTCACGTTTCATGTCTCTTCGAATTTATCAGGAGATTGTTGTTTTGTTGTTAGATGCTTCCAATTTTATATTCTTCTTATAAGCTCTGCTTAGGTTGCTGATTTTAATCAGAGAAACGGCCTCTTTTCAGAGCATCTGATTCTAATAATAGAGGTCAGATATCTTAAGAGTTTTGCGGGTGTCACGGCTGCAGCATTTTATTTTTAACTTGCAAGTAGCGCTCTTTAAATAGCTAGATCAAGTGGATTGTACTCACATCTGTCTGCACATATATGACATTGAATAGGCCGTGGCAACGTTTGACAAAGGTATTTGATGCTGGCAGTGTTCACTGTGCTGAAATGAAAATTAAAATAAGTTTTTGAAAGTAGAAGTAACCAGTAACTCTTGCAGGATATATGTATAGTTAATGTTTCGGTTCACTAATGTCTTGAAGGAGATTTTTGCGAACAGTGAATGAGGGTAAATAAAATGTTGATGAGGATTGATAACGGGGGTAGGTGGAAGGTAGTGACGGCAACGAACATAGTGGAATCTAATGCTATTAAAAGAGTGATCACATTTTTGCTCATGGATGATTTCCAGTCATGGAGCAATCTGACATCCCCGACATGTGTTTGGTGGAATAGTACTCGATTGAGTTGGTCGTCGAATGGTTGCAGCCTTGAGTTGCATAACACCACGCATACTGTTTGCCATTGCGACCACCTCACACATTTCGCAGTCCTAATGGATGTTTATGACCATGAGGTTATTTTATCTTTTATTGTTCGGTAGGAAATAGGAGAAGAAATTGTTTAGTTATGGGAGGAACTATTCGAATTTGCATTTGCTCGAAGAACCGCAACTGTGAAGAGGTTTGAGCGGATTTCAAAGTGAGAATTTCACTCCATCAAACAATTCTTCTTAAGAGAACCAAATTTGATAATATTATTCCTTAGAAAATTAACTGTTATGATTCTGCTGTCCGAGGGGTTCATATCGGGTTTTAAAGTTGTCTTAAGTGCACTTGAAATACGGATTTTCCATGTTTCTCCACTGATCGCTGTCTAAACTCTCCAATGTGGTCCCACTTGGGAAGACGGGAATTTTACAAACTCATTCTATTAAAGGATCTCGTGGTAAATGTCGTGTTTAAATATGTGTTCATTCTGATGGCTATCGTGCTTCTTCTTATAAACGCCTGAATGTTTGTTGCGCTAAGTCAAGAAAAATCGCTACCATAGGTCGCCAAAGTTTATATTGATTAGCAAATTTGGTTGCATCATATAGAGTGGCAAAGACTCCCTTCGCTCCCACTCCGCACCCCACCCCCCCCCCTCCCACCCCTCCCTCCCGCTTCTTCAGTCTACCAGAAAGGCGAACAGTTGCGATTCATTTATATAAAATAGGAGTGATTCAGGACGCGTAGGAAACCGATGCGTAGCTAGCCGAGTCATTGGATATTGAGAACTGTTCTGCTAAAATCGGATGTGTGGATCGAAGAATATCATCATAATTGCTATAATATACTGGCAATGAAGGATGTTGAAATAATGATGAAAGCAATGCCCAAATTAGCGCGCTGCTAGTGAGCTTGAAACTTCTTGACCAGTAAAGAAACGGCAACTCTCAGTGAAGGTTTCTTTGAAGTTGCCATCTCCAGCTCATTTTATAAGGTTGTGATTATTTGAAATCGCACAACTTTTGAATGCCTTTCGAGAGGCAAATCAAGGTGTCTAAGTGTTAATGTAACAAATCTCTGTATTCAAGCAAAACTTTTTGCAGCTGCCTGTTGAGCACAATGTGATGCTAACGTTCATCACGTACGCAGGATGATTCGCTCTCAGTAATATGTTTGCTACTGTCGTTATTCGCCTTCCACTGTTTCGGTTCGGGTGGAGACCGTATCTGTATACATAACAATTTGTGCTTCTGTTTACTGGTAGCAGAAACTGTCTTTCTTCTCGGCATTTGGCAAACGCAAAATAAGGTTTGTTCGCCTCAGTTTGCTTATCCTGATCTCGCAAAAGTCCTTACCATTAGTGCATTCTCGCTGTATTTGTCGTTTCCCTTTGCGAAAGTCCCATAAAGGGCGTCATTTGTTATATAGGAAGGGAGGCAGATACATGGCAGCTTTTCAGATTCTCTAGGCTGAATTACATGGGTGTCTGTTACAGTAGCTTCACGCAACGAACTGAAGTGGAATTTTAGAAATATTTTGGGGCAAAACTTAAACGAACTCACCTTTCAGCTTTATTGTGGTATTATCGCTGGAGTGCTGCACTATTTCTTTCTCGCCGCATTTACGTGGATGCTGCTCGAAGGTTTCGAATTGTATTATATGCTTGTAGAGGTTTTCCAGTCTCGCGACTCAAAAAAACCTTACTTCTATCTCTTCGGTTACGGTTGGTTTTTCACTTGTCCTCATGCTGAGCTTGTAAAAGAACCTTTTCTTATATGGTTATGCTCGCTGGATTCGTTTAATATGACGCAAAAATTTCGTGCTTCCTCAAAAACACCGGATGTTTGTCAGTCCTCAAAATTCCTCAACATGGAGCTGGCACCAAAATATATTGTGTCCTTTGAAGCAAACCTTCACGTGGAATCCTAATTTTCGCGTTTCTTTCGAGAATTTTGCCAGAAGCTTCTTAAAGGCAAGGGAAGGGGAGAAAGCGCAGCAGTATCCTTTCTTCCTTCTCTCTCATCCCTTTGCCTACTGGAAAGAAACTTTGGGCTTTATGGGTTTTTCGCAATATTTTTCGTTATGCAACTCTTGTTTTCAACTGATAATAATAGATTCCTCAATGTCACTTTTCAAAAGTGCAGTTTTATCACTCACCTTTCATCCTATCCGAAAACTTCTGGAGTCTGCGCTGTTTCCAACGCCAGTGTATAATAAGGTCGTTCTCTTTGTTATTGATCAGTGATAATTATTGAAGCTACCCGCCGTCATGAACTGAAACTGCTCGGTGTTACTATTTTAGGCTGTCCGGCAGTCGTGGTCACACTGTAGCGACATGGATGGATAGATTCAGTTATGGGACGGAGCGTTATTGTTGGCTTCGTGCTGACAATTATTTCATTCTATCATTTGTGGGGTCCAGTTGCTGTGATACTGGTGTGCAACTGTGCATTCCTTATGATGACACTGTGCATCGTATGTCGACATTCGAACGTTGGGTACACTCCTTGTAAGCAAGATCGAGATACGATCAAGAACGTGAGGTAACCATTTCGCATCATATCCGACCTCCTTTTTTTGCTACTCTAGAATTGCATTCATCCTATTACGACCAACATACAAATGTAATATCACATTTATTGTGCACTGTGAAGGTTATTGAAACATAACTTCGACCCTTCCGCTTCTGCTCATATGAGGTATTCCAATTTTCGGTGCATTTAGTGGAAAAGCTTGCGGTATGTCTGTCGTCCTCCGTGCTATTCCTGTTAGCATAGTCACGAACAGAATTTCATATCGCTCGCAACGCTGTCTGATGGTTGCTTTGCTTCAAATACATGTGTTTAATAGGATTGACAGCATATAAAACGTTAGGAATGCTTTTAGAAGTTGGCTGAAAGGCGCAATGGCACTGGTGTTTCTACTGGGCCTAACTTGGACATTTGGGCTGCTGTGGATAGACGAACAGTCGACAGTGATGGCCTACGCGCGTCTTCAACACTCTCAACTCTCTTCAAGGATAATTCATCTTTCTTTTCCACGTTGTGTTCAACGACCGTGTAAGATGATCGCTTATTTTTCTTGGGTTTGACATCCGGCAAGGATCTGTTGTATGAAATCGTCGAAATGTTGATCAAAAGAGCAAAATTTCGGTTAAGAGTAATTCAAATCTAGTTGTATGTTGTGAAATTGATTTATAAGCAAAAGTGCGTTGGGTGCCTAGAGCAATTTTTTCATTGGCAGAGATCGACGGAGAGCAGCTTTTCTGACATCTTGGTCGACAGCATCTGCAGTAGTGTACCTTTCGCAGTTTGTATCTTTGTTCTATACGATGAACTGGTGCATCCAGGATGAGCTTGAGGGGCATTTTTTCTCAACCCTTCGGCGAAAGTTGGAGCATTTCAGGCACACCGACCGCTCCCTTTTCCTGCGTTGCCTTAAAATCCTTTGCACATTATCTTGATTTCTGTAGAGATATTGTGGCAGTGGATTCACTCCCAATAAGTATTGCGCACCTTTTGGGTCAAGAGATCGCAAAAAAGGTGTGCAAAATTTTCGGTCCTCAGAAACTTTCCCGAGTTTGGGCGGTGTTGGAGAAGTGAAGAGTGCACACACACGTTCAGCATTTATACTGCCTCTCTGGGCGTTTTCCTTTCGAGCCTGTTGCACTTTTGCGAATAGTTCTTTGAAGGAAACGTTGAGTAAATAAAGGAAGCTTATCGCTATGTGCTACTTTTATTTCAAGCAAAAAAAATTTTTCGGCATTTTCTTATTTCGGATGCCACGAATTTTTCAAATGCGAATTGTGCTCAAGAACTCAATTTTTTTATAGAATGCCTGTTCGCGAAGCATAGTATGGGCGCACATTATACCCCCATGTGGAATATATGTAAGAAAATTAAAAGACCAAGATGGATGTAAATATAATTCGCGGCATTCGTCATCTAGTAGCGCGATACCAACTCGTCAGACCTGCGCCACTTAGCAGTGATTTGCCTTGCTTAGCGAAAAAAGATAACTGATAAAATCTGTGCGAGTGTAGCTCATGCGGCATGCGACCCGCTAATTGTAGCCTCGAAAAAAAGTTTGATGTATTGGCGCTCTGCTTTGATGCGGCCTTTCCGTTGCGCACGTACAATAGCAGATCTACCGCTTATGCGTTTAGTTGAGGGATCAACTTAGTGCTGATGACCACTTTGCTTTGTTGATAAATCAGAATGGGCAGTTGATTTTCCGAATTGTCGCTAGGATATAGATGATTATAGATGATTAGTTCCATTTACTATTTTATGGCATGAT
Organism: Ascaris suum; assembly: GCA_013433145.1. Classification (NCBI taxonomy): domain Eukaryota; kingdom Metazoa; phylum Nematoda; class Chromadorea; order Rhabditida; family Ascarididae; genus Ascaris; species Ascaris suum. The sequence continues at coordinate 5,430,308 of CM024187.1, forward strand.
ATCAGACTTTCAAATGAAATAAAGCTTCTGCCCGTACGATTGTCAGTCCTTTTTACCTTATTTATGGTGACCTTATTGGCTCAGAGGATGTAAATGAACATCTTACAGGTGGAGACGAAATAGCGGCGGCTACAGAGCGGAAAATTACTTACATGTCTTAGCTCCTCATCAATTTCTTCCTTTTAAATATTATTGTTCGTGTTTTTAGATGCACAAAGACTATAGGAAGTGGACGAGACGTACGTCGTGGTTGCCAGATTGTATGCGCGAGGAGTCAGCTCGTTCGCGACCCTCTCCATATATGCCTGCAACGGGCAGCGGAACAGCGCAGGGTCTCAGCTCGAATTCGTCAACTGGATCTGAACTTCTGGTAAGACGCTTCATAGCTAGTTCGGCGTCATTTTCTATCATATAAAGTCGCTCCATAGTCATCGATTACGCTAGATAGTATGAAACGAGAGCCAGTTGCGGTAGTCCGTCGTTTCAGTCAGCAGCATATCGATTAAAAACAGTTTCGAGTGAAATTTACAAAATTTAGTCGTCAATGCGAAGAACTGAAAAAATCTTTCTAAGTACACCTTTGAAACGCTGGAAATTTTCAGAGACTTTGTTAGCTTACTGTGAAAGATTAGAAAACATCGCTCAAAATGCGATCGCACAAAGATGTTTGCCGCACATTTTTTGCAAGTGAGTCCTACTTGGGGTGAAATGCGGGATAAGACTCGGTGTTCAGTTGTTGTTCTGTTATGCATAAAGCTATGATTAACAAAATTCTTCTCAGCGTTACATGTATAGAAGCCTTTCCGGTAGTATTGTGCATCAGCCTTTAATAAAGTGTTGCGCGGAGGAAGGAGGAAAGAAGAGGGAGTGATTTTGACAGATCAGATTCATGTGTGATCATAAAATAGTCGGTATGTTTGTTTGTTCCAGAAGTGGTTCGGCGGGGGTGGCTCTTCGAAGACGGGCAAATTTTGGAGAGATTTATTTTCGCGTTATTACAGGCAACCCAAATTCTTTTGCTTTTTATCAATTTTCGCAGTGCTTCTCAATGAATCGTTGTTGCTTTAACGCATAGAAATCAATTATCACTTTGTCCAAAATCTAATTTATTTCGTTGCATCCTTGATTGAAATATTTGAAATTTGCTCAGGTCCTAAGAGATATGTGTTTATTTTGTTCTCTGCAGTTCTGACTTCCAAAGCTCAGTTAAAGAGTGACTCAAAGCCTGCAAAATGTTTTGCACAAGTTTTGAGTATCGGTTTTAAAAGGTGAAACGATCGGGTTAGCGTTGGATGAGCTACGAAACAATTTTTGTAGTGATTTTCTGAAGTTGTTTTTAGCGTCAGAGTTTTGAAGTAGACTGTCGAATAGAGTACGCAAAATCGTTTCATCTTCTGAAATATAAATACATCGCCAACGGTTCAATTATTGAAATGGACTGTTAGATGAAAAATATTCTTATAAGCAGAAGTGAAATGAAATAAATTGAAATACGCTGCATGAAAAAACCAAAAGTGCGTAATTTCCTGCTGCTCATTGGTGTGAATTCAGTTGAGCTCTGTAACACAACAAATCGCATCACATATACGCATTCAGCTATTTAGACTCATGTAGCTATAAGTTTGAACGGATGCGATGAGAGGTTAGATGGAAAAAAGCATTGTATTATTATGAGGCTTATTTTGAAGAGATTGACAAGACTGATAAGCGCCAAGAGTGATGATTATTCGCCATTATTAGCAAGTATACGAGCCGGTTTCTCGTATGATCCTCGTGGAAGAGGTTCGTTAAAGCACTAGGTGCAGCCAATCCTCCCTCCTAGCATCCCTTCATTGCTCCTCTTTTCCGTTCTGGGATCGCTTACAGAAAACTTGGCTACGAGCTGTACGCGTGTTTACCTTTTGTTCAGCACACTTAACAGCAGTCATATCCGTAGACTCTTTATCACTGATTCAAGAAAAAGTAGAACTATGCGGTGCGTAGCAAAGTTTCTACATGGTTGCTGCTGAGGAATTTTGGGAGCGATGGAGGATATTACCCATAATATCGAGTGACTTTTTGTTGCAAAATAATCCTCTCTCTCTACCATAATTTCACAGCCGTTGCCGTTGCGTAATTTCTGCTATTAGCCAGGTGCCGAGAGCTTCTATTCCGCTAACACGTTGATCCCGATTAGCTTCATAACTGTGTGCCTTGTTTACTTCTCGATGGAACTGTCCTTTTGTTTGAATTCGCTTCTCCGTCTTTCGTTTGCAAGCTTGGCTTGATTCCTGTCTCTTGTCGAGTAATCCTCCGCAGAAGCCTTCTTCGCATCATAACACCGGAACTAGTGTTAAAGAATGGCCAGAAGTAGTAAAATAGCAGGACCCCCAATATGACAGACAGTTGGAAAAGAATAGCTCGATATGAAGGGGTGGGACGCTCCCAATGCGCTTTTAATGCAGTGAAGTCAAAGTTTGACTGGGACATCCCTAGGAAACATTATTTCAGCGGCTTGCAGGTGATGAAACCTGATGATTCCCTCTTAGTTTTATAGGATAAAATCCCGGAATTCAGTCTTTTAAAAGCACTTTTCTCTCAAAATTTCTGGGGTTTTCACTTCCATTTAGTTCCTGATCGCAGATGTTTGAATTCCCGCGAGTGTTCCTCTGTTATCTGACTAGCACATGTTACACTTGTTCACGTATCACACTTTTCCACATCTTACGCGAAGTATTTTGCAAAAAACCGGGTCAAAATTCGTCCATCAAGGGTTGAGATATGACATAGGAGAAATCAGGGACGCGCACAACAACGCACACGCCGCTGCGCCACGCCCCCGCATCCTTTCTCACAGACCACATCAGTCACCAAGTCACAGAAAGACAGGAGGCCAAGTAATAACACGAGGGACTCTCGCCTTCGGCGCTGAGAATAGAGAAGACCAAGATATGGATAACATACTCGCGTCTTCGGCGCGCTTGGAAAGACAGGTGATGAAGATGTGGGTAGTAGACTCGCGCCTTCGGCGCTATAAACGTTAACCAACAGGTAAAATAGCTTCCGACCTTGTATTAAATAGATTCCTGTAGCCTTTCTAAACGTTCATAAGAAAGTGAACATCATTCGAAGAAGAATTGATGCACAAGGGAGGCTGCCGACCACCTTGAACCCCCTGCCTTCTTCCGCGCGCAGTTGGTGTTATATGAAGAGAGTAAAATCGTTTCTGTGACTCTCTCACATTTGTTTCTATTTAGTCGCGCAATGCTATCACCAAAAATTACAGAAAAACTGGTCCCCCACGTCTTGTGGAACCTTCCAAAGGATTTGCCTGGCGCGTCGAGTGGCACAACATTTTCCGGGAAAATTTTCATACTCAGGGTTTTCTTCGTCACTTGGCGTATAGCTGACAACATGCGCCACATGATTGCACAGGTAATGCAAAAATGTGAAGGCGGATCAAAATATGAGGTGGATCAGAACATGAAGGTAGGTCAAAGTATCAGAGTAGATCAGAATGTGAATGTAGATCAAAGCAGATCAAAATATGGAGATTGATGGAAGTATCAAAGTAGATGAAAATATGACGATAGATTAAAGTATCAAAGTAGATCAGAATATGAGGGTAGGTAAAAATACGGAGGTAGATCAAAGCATAGAATAGATCAAAATGTCAAGGTAGGTCAAAATATGAAGGTAGATCGGAGTAGATCAAAGCCGGAACACATTGGTTATTGCATGCTTGTATTCAAGTGATTGCTTCGCTTGTTCATATCCTGCTTCATTTCCTTTTCGAGGCTTCGATCCGTATTCAAATAATTCCCTCCTACTATCCAAGATTTCATAAGAACGCACACTCTTCACACTCTCAAATTTACCACCGCTCAGAGCTCCTATTGTTGCGTTCGGGTGTGGTGTAAGTTTGAAGAGAGGAACTCCATCACTCCGAAAATCGTCGCAGGTTAACAGAAGAGGAGGGAATAGCATCAGCAGCTGAAATACTTTCACTAGCGTATTGGCTGGCAGATATGCTGTACGTTTGTATGTAACAGACGATTTCGGTGCGGCCTGCACGCTCTTCGTACAAATAAGATCTGCGTTGTTCTTGACTTCCGACAGTTTCGGTTGGCGAACACGTTGGCCGCTCTAGCATCCACATTGCTACTCGCAGATGATCACCGTGTGCAATATTTGTTTTACTTTCTTCCTAATAGCTCATTTGTTTTTCACGCTTCCAGTTGGTTGTCCTTCTCTGGAGAATCTCGCAGTAAACCCACTTTTTTTATTGAAATGTTTTTTGCAGTACCCGTCATTAACGAACGAAAAATACCCACCACATATGTGGCCGCTATTGATCCTCGCTATAACAACTGCGTGCAGATGATGCTCGCGCGACCAGAGATAGCTTCCAGCGGTGAGTCTTAAAATCAACATTTCATGCAGGAGAGCATCACTTAAATATATAGGTGTGGGGGTCGTTTTTCAAAGGCATTATTGGTTTGTTAAAAAGTCGCTTGCAAACCGTGTTTTCAAGAGTGAGCGTCGTAACGCTCTCCTTAAAACAAATGTGAAAAAAGCTCGGTCACTCTGCTTAGTGTTGTATGTTAATATTTTCTTGAATTTATATTGCACAGTGAGGAACGTGTATAACTGCGAAATTATATTGATACGTACGTATTTCCAGTGACGCTTCGAAGCTGTAATATTGGCTGTTTGAATAGTGCTGACCTCACGAAAGGTATGGAGTACGATGGCGCTGTCTTCCATTTCTAATCAGCTTAAACCTGCAGTGTGCTTTAGGTCATTTCAGTATAAATTTGTAGCGGTTGAATAATAACGGTGTTTCGGCTGATCGTGATTAATATGCATTTTTTTCAGGTCTTCGAAGTACATTAATGCATTTTAAGTAGAAAGTAGAGACACGAATTTATTTAAAAAGAGGTTCATAAAACCTTCTATTGCTTCTATTGTAAAAGGTTGCCTCATGCTCCGTACTGATCACTTTACTGACAGTAATTTCAGGTATGTACGATTATGCGACGATAGCATATGGTGATATGTGTTCACGGCCACCACCTTCGTGTTCTTACTATAATCCACTGCAACGGCACACTGGGCACACGCCATCTACCCACGGTTCCCCTCGTCTTCACTATCACCCCCCACCGACTTTTCCTCCTCCTCCGCCTCCTCCTCCTGCTCCTGGAATAGCCGATTTGCGTGTTTCGCCTCGCCCTCATTCGTCTACAATGACGAAACTGTCAGATGACTCGGCGTACAGTGACGGATCCTCCACAATGCACTACCCTGGCGAGATGAACACTACTACATCAGGGATGTTGCTGCGTATGGACCTAACGAAGAATCCGCCAGTTTTCGTGCAGGGCATGTAAATCATCTGAATCGAGAGCACAGGGGTTGTATTTGAATTCCAGCAATTTTCGAACGAGGTGGCGCACAGGATTTTTTGGGTATGTATTTGGTAGCCACATGTCCTTTAGATTTTCGAGTCTAGGGTGATAGTGGGGAAGTGGTTAAGAATCATGTAGTTTGCAGTCCAAAGTTGACTATTTGAGGTTCAAGTATTTCAGGTGGTGTGAGTGAATATAAAGTCGGAAAGCAGTTCTCTTTGGCTCTTCAGGGCTGTAGAACGAACCTCTGCGTGCTTGTATTCCCGTGATACATATCTCTAGACTATATCAAATACCGGTTTACAGTATTCATTTGTTATTGAATTCGTGCTGTTTTTGTAACCACTCAATCGTGCTTTATACTATTGCGTGCTGTGGTGGATGGATGCTTTGCGATGGCGCAACGACGCTTCGGTTGCTCGGCTTTCAAAGCATACGCGCCATAATCTGCAAACCTCGAATCCATTTTGAGCAATTTTTGCGACATTTGTGAGCATGAGAAGTTTTATCTAGAAGGTGGCTGATTTCTTATACATTTGAAAAACGCTGTTGTAAGAATTTTCTTAGTCTGCATTTAACATTTACCTAAACAAAAAGTTTAGACTTCATGGATGAACATCTACATTGCGCATCGGCATGGATAGGAGCCGGGTTTTTGTTTGTTTGTTTTTTTTTGAGAGGAGGAGAGCGCTGCAACTTCCTAGCGTTTAGAGAGATTCTTTAGAAGACAGGAAGGTATAACAGTTAGTTAGGGGATTTGTGCCGTCGGCAAAATTTTTGGAACGAACAGGGTAGCGTACAAAATAGTAGCAAAATTTTTTCAGAGGATTTGTCCCCCTCTCTCGCGGTCTCTTCGTCGATTACGCCATTGTTGCTGTGGTTGGATTTCTTTTCCCTTACTGTCTTGATCTCGCAAAAGTGTTAACTGTTAAGTTGCTGAATTACTTGTTCTAATGTCGTTTGAGCGATATAGGGATCATATTTTATGAAGTCTTTTTTGAGGTCACTTTCGTTGAAGGAGATTGTCGATCGACACTAAAGATCGCTCTTTTTAGCCAAGCTGATAAGAAATTCCTCGCAAGTCAATATTCTTTTTTTTTCAAGTGCCAAATTATGATATCAGTTCGTGCGAGTGAGTTACTTAGTATGGCTGGGGTGTTTCGAGATTAGTGGCGTAACGAATAAGGTCTTAGTAATGCCACTAAGTTTTGTTAGCTTTGCCTACACGATCTTCGGTTGATGATTACACGAATCATTCGATGGCGTTCGTTTGGCTGGGTTTTTATTAGACGCTCGGTTGTTCGCTTTGAGGAAGTGGAAACTGTTCAGTGAAATCAACGGTTATCATTGAAGTCTCGATGTATCCTTCTATTCGTCCTTTCCAGTTCGTATTGGCAAGCGTTAAAAGTGAAAACCGTTGTGTGAGAGTCGGTGACACGGAGCGCTGACACAATTAGAAAAGCTGTAAAGCTGTGCCATTTTCCTTTGATCATCTGTTATGTGTTGTATAGCATTTAGTTTCATGCTAGTCAGGGATTCGATCTATTATCACTCCGCCTTTTAGGTTTTGCATGACATTTTGGCTTGTAGTACTCATAAAGTTTCTTTGGGATCCACTTCACTAGCACTGCCGGGTCATCGCATCACTCACGAAATCACTCCAAGTAACAGTTCCGAGGCGTTCATGGTGCACGGAGTCCAATGAATCACAGTCATTATTGTTGTTTACGCGGCCGTGCATTCTCTCCTCTACTTCCCACAATATTTAGTATCTATGCGTGTATTTGTTTGATATTGATCGTACAGCAATCCCCTATATATGTTGTTTCCTGACTATGTAAATTTTATTCACTGCTTGTTTCTGGGCATCATTGTTCACTTTTGCGCTCTTTCACAGGGCAGATTTCGAGAGTATTCCTAGAATAAACCTACTGCTCTAAGCTGCTCGCCTTGTCTGAACTGCCCTATGAAACGACTCAGGCTTCTTAAGTTGTGGCCGCCCTCTGCCAAGGCAAAGCGAGTGCTGCAATGTTTAGACAGCCCATAATATTTGCCCGACTTGAAAGCGATGCCAAATTGCATTTTCCACCTAAGTGACATAGGAGAAGAGATGTTTTCGCAAGCATAGGCTAAAATTGAAGGTAACAGGAGTTGCCGCGAGCAGGTGTGAGTTGCGAGTTTTGCCTGTATCAATGAGCAAAACTATCTTGTTCCTACTGACTTTTTAGGGAGGGGCGGTAGAGTGAAGGTTGCGATTCATGGTCCTAGAATTTGGAAACAGAACAAATCATTGGTGGACAGGAAAGAGTGAATGCTCGCAGAGGTGTACAAAGTGCTCGAATATAATATGCTTCAAACAGCACGCGTTGGATGGGTGCAATTCCCATGCACGCCTCATCAAATACTGTTAGAAAGCGAAGAGGGATTTCCAAACGCAAGCGCCACCTTCAAGTATGTGATGTCCAGTCACACTTCTTTGCTTTCTGACCCTACTGGAACGGGTGGCTGCAAGGTTGCACTAAGTGAACGAAATGTCAAGATTAGCACTGTTGTCTGGAAAGCCAATAGACAGGTGAGTACTCGTTCATGAGAAGAGGAAAAATTGAGGCAGTGGTTTCCTCAAATCACGTCCGAACGACGGCAATGCAGCATTATATTTGCATTCCACATCTCAATGGATTAATGCTTTAAAAAGCCTACGAGACATGCACTGCGGAGTGGTTTTCATTTTAACGAATAGAAACAGCGAAACAATCAGTCCATCAAAGGACGGACGTGCAGTCACCTCGGAGAAGGGAATTGAAATGACGCATATAACACACACTTTAAGAAATGATTACGCAGCTCCAGATGAACATCGGCCAAATATATTCTATGATCAAATGTAATGTGAACAGATCCACTAAATTGAAAACAGATACCGATTTGTAGAGCAGAAAAAAAATGCTGGCGACTTTTTAATGATTTAATGGTGTGTTTCAGTCAGTAAAGCTCACAATGACCGACTGATGCGACATGCATTGTCATCGCATTATTGCGTGGTCGTAATGAGCTTTATGTAACTATAAAGGTACAGCGTGTTTGATTACATGACATTAGTGTGCTTCTAGCTTTTCACCTAAGGTGTCGCCCTTGTGAAGGTCAGTTCGGACCGTAGCGGTGCGCAGTCCGACTGCGAAGTGTCTCAGGAGGGGAGAGTTCCTGATGCTCGTTGGCGCGGAGGTGGCACCATTCGTGCCAATGTGCTGTCGGAGCGACGTCCCCCCTTGCAGTTATGTTATCCTCTCCGTCTTACTATTGTTTTTTTTTACTGAGGCTTAATAAAATGACTTAACCTCTCGTTCTGTTGCCAGATCACACAGGTTTGGACGAGCCTCGAAAGAGAAGGAATTTGCGAATCCTTTGAGGACAAATCAAGGGCAGAAGGGCAAAATAAGGTTCGACACCTCTACGTTATTGACTCAAACATACCAGTAAATCATTTAAACATTCAGCCACTACTTGAAGTCGGGAACCCAATATTCTTCACATGACCAAAATTCTGAGAATTGAAGAACGAATCAAGCGTCGTATTCGAATAGTAAAGCTCCTCTTCAAATCCGTGAAGACGAAAAACGAAAACATAAAAAGACGCCCTGAGCATTCATTTTTTCAAACGAAGCCATGATCTTTGCACGAAGTGTCGGTTGACGAACAATTTTTACAACGGGCAACCTCAAGGTTGAAATAAGAATTGTGCGAATGAGAGTTGAAAAATCATGAGAATTTGAAAGTTGAGCCTTATCGCAAGAATTGTCTTACAGTTTGGCAATTTTTCATACATTATTTCTAGCGAAGGCTGCAAGCTACTACAGATAGTATCCGGACCATGCAAGAAAGAAAGAGGGCTGTCGAATGCCCTCAACCTATCAGGGCAAATTAATAATCTGTCCGTCGTTCGCACAACACAACCGCCCTGCAATATTTCGTTGCAAAAAAAGCATTTAGTCGTTGCAAACGATGCTGCACAGTATTCGCCTCTGTTGCTAGACTAAACAGAAGCACAGATGTGGTCATAAAAGTGTATTCAGTCATTTGCAACTGCGAAGATGCAAAAAAAAAAACAGTAAAACAATAAAAGATCAACTAGACGTATTTTCTCTTCAGCATCTTTGACTTCCAGTGCTGAAAGAGTATAGGCAACTGGGATAGTTAGGGTAATAACACAGCATTTTAAAAACATTCAAAAGTTACCACTAAAATGTACTTGAAACACCTCCACCATCATCTCTACGGATGAATGATGCTGAATACGTTGTGCTTTTTCGTATTCATGTAACAGGCCGAACAGTTCACCCGATTTCATAGACGATGTGCCTTGCAAACTCCGTTATTTCCATAAATGGACAAATAAACAGAATAAGACACGAATAAATAAATAAATAAAGTCCGTCATTCTAAAAACTGCTACCTCTCGTCGCAGTCTGCTCTTCAACTCTCGAATGAACAGCGTCCTCCATTAATTTGTCTCATCAATACTCTTTTCGCATATCAACGTTGAATGTACTAGTTCCACAAATACGGCACAAATGATCATTCCGCAGTTCTACAGTGTACTTTATTTTCCAATGAAGTGAGCTGTTCGGTGATGAAAGTGCTGCGCTGAATGGAATTGATTTTTAAAAGTGCGATTTGGCGAACGAGGTCGACGAATTGTGCAGATTTGATGACCGTATTACTTTTTACTTTAATTACTTTTACTTTAATTACTTTACGAATTCGTAAACGTATTACTTTTAGGTCTTTTGCAACAACTTCCAGAAATACTCGCCCTTCTAAGTGTTCATATCAGCTAGTGGAACCACATATTTGTTCCGCAGACGTTAACGACGACCCGACAACTCATCCTATTGGGTGTTGCAATATTTCACTCAGCGAACCGAACTCATTTCCTTCAGTGCACAGTTGAATTTCGATAATTCTTCAAAATCACTTCAAATTGCGTTCATGGAGAATGCAGAATAACCGCATGCTTCCTCCAACCTCTTTGAAAGACGTGAATCCCTGATTCTAAACTTGCAGTGTAATTTTGATTAGGATGATTTTTTAAGTCGCTAGTATGCGAAATATTACGCCTCCCATCTGCAGATTCCATATGTGCTTAAAAGCAACAAACTGATGAACAAAAGCATCCATTACGAAACCACCACCTCTATGAGTAGCATGCAGTTGTTTTCATCATTCGCTTCAATTTAGTGTTAGCAAAGAGCCATTATTGTGAAGCCGGTAGTTTGCAGAGCACGACAGTAGCAACGAACACGTTTCGCTGCTCTAAACGATAAGCATCAACCAGAAAAATGAGCGACAAAAGTTGAGGAAAAATGTGGCCGCTTCAATCCAAACATTCCACTCATTAATGCATTGTGAGTGATGCACGTACAGTGCTCCTTGAGTATGTCAATGCGTATGGTACTAGCCCAACTGGATTAATACCGCAATAGTGCACAAGTTGTAGCAAGTGATAAGGATACCATTTCACCGCTTCAACGCACTAAGCCATTTGGATCAAATGAAGCTGCTCTTTTCAAGAACGTCAACGCGTCCGCAATAACTCAGGTCCAAGCAGCTGGAACTTTAACCGAGCCGCTTATATACAGTAGCAAAACATTTTTTTTTATTTCCTAAGACGTATACAAATAGGTACACCTTAAGAAGACCTCCCAAAAGCAACGCCAACAACAGTTGAATTGACAAAAACAGCCGACTTCTTTGCGTCATCATAGCGGAAGACGAAAAAAAATCGACCATACTCATAAACCATCGGCCGGCGAATAAGAAAACAGAAACAACGCATGATCACCTAGGAAGCGAGAAATTAATGTTGGCTGTGACGCGATCGGATCACGAGCATCTCAAAGTGAAATTGAGTGCAAATAAATGGAACTGCACTTCCGGCAAAACCGATAATTTTACGTCCAACAAAGAGATTAATTCGATACTGCAGAGGTACCTATTGCCAAAAACAATTGCTTCGGACGTATCAAGCGTCATCGTTCACCCAACTCTAAATTTCTGTGAAACAACAGAATAAATTTTTTTATCAACAAAAGATGTTTAGAAACATTGGCAGCACTTTACAGAACATGAACGAAAAAAACATCAACCGCAAACAAAAAAACGTTACAAGCAAAGCTTGATAACACGGATAGGTGGAAAAGTAGTTCGTTGACGCATTGTTGAGTGCAAAACAACGAAACAAATACACAGCAACAATTCGCCGGATACGAACATACTGCCAACCTCCTCTCTCATCCCTTCCCCCCCCCCCCCCTCCACCTCAACCGCACTCCCCAACTCTACAGTCGCTCTCACTTCCCACTACTACTACGACGTGAGCAAAACCGTGGTAAAAGAGACATTCCAATGCTCGCTACAACCACCATGACGTTGCACAAATGAAACGCAGGCAACTTTTGTACGGCTATAAACCAATGATTTAAGCATTTCGCCATTCCCTCATGCGCTGCAGCCGGAAAACAACCGCTAAAAAGCATCACTTACTAATCAAACAATTAAAACATCACATCGATTCCTTCCTATTCTTTTAACAATTGCATTCAAACTAAAATCGCAATTCCAAGCAACCCTAATCGTTATAAGACATCACACCTCAGCAACGGCAACGAATAGGTGGAGAACTGCGAGGATTATAACACTGCGAAGAAATTCCGCAGCCGTTTAAATCCTCAATAACGGTTTCGCTCGAAAATTCGAAGATATGAAGAAAGGAAGGAAGGATTGCAAGTGAAAGACTTCACAGACGACAAAGTCAACTGATCCCAATATCCATAGAATGGCAGTAACAAGTTCTATCGTTAACAACGGCACATCATATCTGACATATGTTTTTTCCAGGCAGCACATCGATTACTCAACGCGCTGCCTAAAACAATGGCGGAACGCAACAGAAATATGTCAACACAATGATGAGAGAGGGGACGTGGGCGTAGGAAAGGAAGGGGGATGGAAGAAGAGGTGTGTAAGTTGATGAAAGACGAAAGCATCCGCACCGTCTTTATGACCTTTAGTCGATATATGGCAGACTCTAACGCTTTTTTTAGACTCGCTGTAAATCTAACTGTAAGGAATGCATTCTGAGCTAGTGAAACAACCACACAAATATCTAATAAGTCGTTTCTCGATGACAATTTCATATCATTCGCCTGTGTTTTCGGTCAGGTGTTTAATCAATTCCTAAGGTGACAGGAGCGAAAGGGAAACGGTAGGAAGACTATGTGAGGGAGAGCGTTTTAGCCAAAAGCAGGAGGGTCAGTGTGATGGGAAATGACCTCGGCCCGTCAAACAGAATGAGCTGAAAGGGGAAGGGGGAGAGGGGGGGGGGGTGGAATGCTAAATCTATCTCGGCAATTTTTCAGTGAGAATCGAAGCGCAAAAATAGGACTTTACAGGTGCAGCGTCGCCACAAACTCACTCGAAAACGGCAGACTTTTGGAAATATCCTCATTAAATATTTCATCGGCTCTAACAAGCGCATGGCTTCAATATTTCGAAACAGTACTGTGCCTATAAATTGCAACAATCAACACAGTTGAAAGAGGCACTGCGTACTACTATTATGGGAGGTCTATGAGCTTCCTTTATACGCACTGGTGAATAACAATGAACAAACAATCATTCAAATAAACACAAACACAACATCTTAAAGTGAGGTTATACAAGCTACATCACACATATCACACAGGTTTTTTCAGTTTTCTTTTTAGCCTATTTTAGCTGAATATACCGCATAGACTTTCCCAGTTCTCACGCAGGCAGCCAAAGGTCGCTACGCTAGCGAATAGGAAAGAACTTTCAATTGAACAAGATGACAAAAAACGGGTGATCAGCGATTCATTCCTATTGTCGACGAAATATCAAATCAAAATTAGCGAGTTAGCAACACTTTGTGCCCTTGGAACTTCTGCAAACTTCAACTGAAAGACCCGAATGAGCTTGCAAATTCCTACTCTCGCACACTTTAAGCGCCGGAATTTTTTGAAAAAATCCAAGCAGCTTAAGGAAACTCACTAAGCCTACTTCATTCAGCATTCTTAATTATGCCAACGTCGAAAACTGCTATATGATGCATAACAAGTTTTCTATAAACACCATAAATTAGGCAGTAGATCCCAACAAATTGAAAACTGCTGCTATGAAGGACCCTCACGAAATGCTGCATTGCTTGTGTTCCTATCAACACGATCACCGGAAGCAAAATCCGGCGGGGGTTTGTCTCCAACGGAGCCTGAAAAAAATCACTGCAAACGTCTCTAATATATACACTGTCGACTCAACTGAAACGAGTGGTACGGAAAATAATGCAAATGACATGGAAATAAATGAGAAATTAATTCTGGAAAAGCAGCTAACACTAAGAAACAATCTCACAATCGAACCGCATTCCATGCATTATAACTGATCTGTTGCATACACTCAGCGCCCTGTGCTCATTTTTAACTGCAAATGAGCATCCATCCGAACCTTTCAAAGTTACCCATCTCACTAAAAAATTTTCCTCTCTACAGTCAAAAGCTGAGATGACACCTCTATATTTTTTTCACCGGTTGTGCGAAACTGCGTGACCGAAGATGCCCGTGATGGGAGGCAAACATGCTTTTCATTCTATACAGACCCTTCTCCTGAGAGCTCGTAACAACGCCAAGCCACAGCCGGCCTGGAGGAGTCTTTTCCCTGTAATGTCATCACTTTGTCAGCAAAAACCGACTGACACACAACGGCATGCATATATATATATATATATATATATATATATATATATATATATATATATATATATATATATATATATATATATATATATATATATATATATATATATATATATATATATATATATATATCATATACTCAAACCCCTTCACTCTCATTTGATCAGTGGCTCATTGCCCCGCCTTGTACCAGTGAACACGTGGGTCGGAACATATCGCAGCTGGAAGGAATATAGTCCGAAACGGACAGTTTACCCCAACAGGTTAATGGATAACGACCCACACCATCCAATTCAATCATTCCTTTTTGTCTTTCATAACTCACTCTTTCTGTTCTCTCCGAAACCAGTGCCTGTCCACTGGCTAGAAACAGTCATCACAGAATATGCAGTCCATCACTCTCTGATAGCATTAGTTCCGAGTTCTTCAATTGTAACTGGAGTTCTAGTGCATAGTGATTTGTGACAGCTACCTACACGCATAACTTCCATAGTTTTTCTTCAACTACTGCCTATCGACGACTTGATGTGGAGCTATACAGTCATCTTTTGCTTTAAACACAAGCGAACCGACAACTTCAACCTGTCGTTTTCGTCCAAGACAGCTGGTAACTTTGCTGTACCATTATACCTCATAGTTTTCGAAATATTTTTTTTCGAGCTCAGGCGGCAAGGTTCATGGTTCTCAACGGAAAAGTAGCAATATCTTTACACAACCCCATCGTTGACATTTTGCAAAGTACCCGCAACCCTCTCTAATCCAAGTTTCGAAAAAGCAAAGAAGGAAGCGAGAAATTATTTTGGTGTCCAACCAGTTTGAGGAATTTTGGAGAAAAATTCAGATGAAAATTGTACTGAAACGAGAAATTTTGGTTGCCAACTTTAAACAAAGTTGAAAACAAACTCCAAGAAAATTTGTTCAAAACTGAAGTCAGTAACGACAGATGTATAATATGTGCATCGACATATATTTCTTCTAAACACACAACAAACAAGCGCCACCGTAATGTGGCTGACAGAATGCTAGACCCCAGTAAGCAAATATTGAAAAAAATAACAGCTAACTCACTTTCCGTTGCTTCGACTGCCCTCAAAGGAAGCGACGTCTTTCCACGATCAGAAACAGCCATAAAAGATTTACAACCCTGCTGGCAATTTTCATACAAAGAAGTCACATACTGCGCTCGCGCTCAATTTTATAGCCCCGCGACAGCTCGAACTCTATAATAAATAATAATGCATTGTATTCCACAGCATAAATTTTTAATAAATGCAGTTAACTGTATCCTTACCAATCACAGACTTTCCTCGTTGCATTTCCGTCCTATTCATGAACAGCACCTCACACGACACTTTCCTCAAATAAAACGATGAATTTTTCAGCCGTTTCTTATTTTTACCTTCATTATCGATTTTTAAAGAAAGCAGTGACCTAAAAAGCGTATTTGATAATTTGTGTGAGTGCGGGAAGACGATAAAAAGAAAATGAGTGATAAGATTTTTTTAAATGAAATGCAAGGCTGCAATATGAGAGATATGGTTCTTTGCTACGAGGCAAATACCCACGTTGAATGGCAATCTTTGGATCCCATCCCTCCACTTCCACGAGATATCGGCATATCATATAACCAGTTCGATTGATGCCATGTGTGCAATGAACTCCTATCAGCCTGTCTGCAAAGTTTATAGACATATTATTAAATGGTACAGTAAGCACCGTTGCATGGTTTCAGGCTGGACGTGGATTCGAAAGTAAAGACGATATCAATAACGTCTCATACTCCCCCCCCCCCCAAAAAAAAAAGACAGGATCTTTACGTCTGCATGGTACTGTGAAATGACAACAAAATGCAGCCTGTTCCACTGCTCATACTTACCTGCAACGATTTAAGATATGTCATACTTATGTTTGGACATACATTATACCACATATACGAGTATCCACATACTTAGGGTATGCAGTTATATGTACGCATATAAACACAAGTATATTTGCATGAACAGCCTCTCTTAAAGCTTTCGGACAGTACGTAAAGGGTAGGAAGCGCATGATGTGAAGGAAAAAAAGAAAAATATATGTTTAAAAAAAATGCACGTTTACTACCCGTCAAAATTCCCCTGAAACTTGGTTTTTTCTTTTTTTTTCGACTACACCTCGTGTTGTTGTATTACCTATAATATAGTTGGCCACTCTCAAATTCAGTCGATTAATTTTTTCAGACGCCGTTGCCAGTATGCACACCTTGCCCTTCAGAAAAAACATGTCAAATGGAAACCAACAGTGCTCCGTAATGGATGCCAAATTTTATACACATAACTGTGAATTGTGCAGTCATACATTCTCACTTTACTGTTGACTGAAGAAGCCATATTTGAACAAAAAGATGTGACATGTATATCGCAAAAACACAGGTGACGCACAAAGGAAATTCTGATGAGACTAATTAAGCCTTGTGCTCGTGAAAACTTCAACTGGTTTTTTTATATTTTAACCGAAGCCCTGGCGCTTATCACCTGTGCTGCTCGCGTCCGCCTTTGCCGAAAAGTACGCATTTAGACTGGACGGCATTCAATCCGTTTGAATTCAAATCTATACGATTAATCTGCCAATGAAATAAAAAATAAATACGGTAAACCATGGTAAACGACATACTGTTATCAGCATTTTGGGTGAGAAAAGCAGTGACGGTGTCGAAAAAACGACGAATGTTCTCCTCCTGGCCGTGAGCTGTATGGCCCATGCATTTTATTTTTGCATATTCCACGCCGCGCTCGGTCCATTCCCTTGGGTCGTAATATCTATCGGTCGCCGTCAAATCAATAACCAATCCGATTTCTTCGCCATGTTTTCTTACCTTAAACATAACCGAATGTAGTCTCGATTCGCTGCATCAATTAATTTCATCACTCCTTTCATTTGCGTTTTCTGCCTTAAAAACTGAACAGATTGCTTTTTCAAGTTATGCTTGTAGGAGCTTGTAGGACCATAAAATTCCATCCTGTCATCTGCTCGTAACCTGACCTTCAGAGGCGAAAAGTAAAACTAGTCGCGAAAGCAAAGCCTTATGAAAGTGTTTCCGATTTCGTCAGCTCATCAAAGAAAACATACATCGTGCATGCGTGACCGCAATTAGCGAGACAGTCACAGAAGAACGACATCCATCATAGAGAACGAAAGTTACATTCTATACAAAATTGAAGAAAGTGCGCAGTTCCTCATAAATGCCTGCAGTGGAGTTCTTCGCAGGGCTGAACTCTCTCTAGCTTGCTCAGGCGAAAGTGATGACAAGAAAGATTCTCAATCAGCTTTTACAAACATGCTCCAATACGCTTCTACCTCGACTTAAAAGAAACATTCAACAGTGCTGCTGTCCTCTATCAATCAACAGCAAAATGAGCTTGCAATCGACCAGGACAGCCGTCATATTGCACTTTGTTAGCATGACTATAACCAGCACAACGTTTTTGGTGTACCGACTTCAAAAACCGTTTTTCTTTGTCTCTGGAGAACTATGGGGGTTTTTTTTTTCAAGGCGCGTCGCTTTCGCTACCATAAAATTTTTTCGATTGTTCCATTCTTCATAGCATTTCAGAATCACGGCACTTCCAACTACAAAGAGGCACGTCTTGCGTTATCTGATTTTATATGACCTCAAACTCGGTCGTTCAGAGACCGATGGAAGTGCGAATATCAGCACCGAATTAGGCGAGCACGTCATGCAGCAATGGTTCGTAAACTTTCGATTCAACTACACCGACAACAAAGATGAACTAGGCCGCTTGTGCACATCATTTAACATTGGCAACACTCTAAAAGTTGTTGCATCCGAAATGCCGCAACCTTCAACTCATGAGCACGCGGCACTAGCTGGGATACCTCAACACACAGTTCCGACCCATCTTGCGCACATCAGCGTGACAAGGAGACTTCCGCGGTCGATATTGCACGAGTTGACGTTAGAAAGCAGCTCCCACGCTACGATTATTGTAATATTTTTCGACCAGACGATTGTGTGCGATGAGGTAATAAACGTGTTCGCGCATGAAAAAACAAAGATTACTCTCCAAAACCTTTAATAAATACATCCAAAGAAGGTCCTGTTGTCTGCTCGCCGTTGTTACAGCTGGATGTTCACTGCAGCACGTTGCAACCTGATCCGATGGTCCTAACAGAGTCGTGCTCAGTAGTCTGAATCTGATGCAACGAAAATTGCAAATGTTCTGGCAAATAATGGCGAACAGAAGTGGGCTGGTCCTGCTCCAACACAACGCACGGCCACATACTTCGACTGTCAGCCGACAGAAACTGAGGCAAATAGGCACTGCGGTTCCTCCACCTCCTCCCCCCCCCCCCCTCCCTCTCAAACCTTATTCTTGAGACCTCTTCCCAATCGAAATCTTTCCTGTCGAACCTCGATGGCCGCCTGAGCCAAAAAAAACCTTCACGGGACAGGATGAGTTTGAAATGATCTCCGTCAACGTTATCCGATCTCGTGATTCAGATTTTTTGGAAGAATGGAATAAATTCGCTTGCAAAACGTTGCCACGCCAATGTTCTTATTTCAGCGAACGAATAAAGTTGATATTTCGTTCAGTTACGACTTCCCCAACTTAAGTATTTAAATAGGCAATTATTTCCGTCCCAACTATTTCCGTCACAATTAGCAATTTTCAAAACTGCTGGTCGTACATCTTAGAAGAGAAAAAGAGAGAAAATATGGCGCCTTTATGATCGCTTCTCACAATCTAAAGCACGTCAAAAAATGAGAGGATGTGAACTGAGCCAAAACTCGTGACAGTTCGATCAGAAGTCCTTTCTTTATCTATCTGCGCATTCGCCTCGAATGACCAGGATCCTCTGCACGGCCGGACGGTAGTGGTACTCTCAACGCGACCTGGGTCGAATATGTGGTTTCAGCTTGTCCATCAGATCCTCCACCAAAGCAAGCAAACCCCATTAGAGTGAGGGAAAAACACTCACATATGCAAGCAGTGTTTTGGTTTCGAATACATCCCCTAAGTTACTGCCATGTTTAGTGAAGAAATTCGATCCGAGTGGCGTTTTGAACGGAATAAATCGAGTACCCCCCGAATCGCCTGCTTCACCGGACAATACTTGCACCACCTAAACAATGACGTTAAAGGAAAACAACAAAAAAAAAACACTATCAACGAACCTCCCGAGGAACAACAGCCAGTAAGGTTTTTAAAACAACTGGCCGATAAATTTTTATGTAGTGAATCACAAAAGACTGTGACAAAACTTCTTGGGAGGAATGAAATCCTTGCTGAATTCAAGTGAACGCAGTATGTGGAAATGTTGAATAAATATCGCACTTTCGTTTGTACGGATCACAGGCACAGATAGCATAAGAAAAAAAGGCAATGAAAATGCATAAAAAGGAAGGGAAAGGATATAACGGAGTTCGAAAGCGCTGGTGAGGGGGTTTTCAAATTGAGGCCGGACACGGAAACAGCACATGACATCTTATAATTCATCTGAAATATAGCTGAACTTTGATGGCATGTGATTACTAATTCTATGGACCAAACAATACAACAGATATTCGTATAAAAGTTGCTATATCTATCTCCCCCATTCCAGTAGCCTCTTCACCAGAACACACTCAAAGTTTACTTGATTAACTTACTGCACTCAACCCCTCCCAGTTCCATTTCACTTCCACTTAACAATCAAATAACTGATCACACCTGCCTAAAATCACATTACTCATCACCACAAGCGCTTCCAACGTAAAAAAACAAGCTGAAAATAGAAAATAATTACCCTGGAATACATACCAGTCCCTGAGTATTTTTTGCCACTTTCTGTATTTTTTCCCCCCTTATTATTCACTCTCCCCTCTCTTCTCACATGAATCTGTATGCCTTCTTCCAGTTTAAGATCTCAGCTAGAATGCATTTAAACGAAGCGCTAAATCAGTGAATTATGGCGATGCACAGAATGGGAACTACTAGCAAACAAGCCACGGTAAAGGCGCATCGCTTGTTGCTAATCCACCTTTACCACCTGTGGTGACAATTCGTCTCGGTACACGGCAGTCGCTTCTTCTATACAATTCCCATACCTTATCTCACTATTACGAACAGTTTCACAAATAACAAACAGAAGCTAGGTATGTTACCGTACCTTCCTTGTACCCGCCACCGTGCACTTCTCACAATGAATGTTGACTGTTAAGACAAGTAAATGACGTCATATAATGGAGAGTGTGTCCTACTCCCACTAGAAGAGGAAACATGATCGCAAGCATTCGCTTGACTTTTGCCCACTCAAATTTACTAGAATGCTTGATTACTGGAAGAGGACTTGCGCCGAAAGATGTTTGCGCCATACAACGTTACCACTTCATCGCTGCGTATTAAGGGTGTTACATTACCTGCGGGAATGCGCAGAAAAACTACTGCATCACCTCAAGTAGACAGAAAAATATTACTTTACCAGCATGGCACGCCTCAGCGAGTGAGAAAATAATCGAGTCGACGAAGATGCTTTTTCCTCCTAATTGTAGACTAACCACGTAAACCGTAAGTATGCGCGGCAGTGGGCGATGAAATTTACTGGCAAGACAATCTCATAATTGACGTTTCCATCCTTTTAACTTGAGTTAGTAAAAGTGTCACGTTACAGTTCTCAC
The DNA here is from genome assembly GCA_013433145.1 of Ascaris suum. Classification (NCBI taxonomy): domain Eukaryota; kingdom Metazoa; phylum Nematoda; class Chromadorea; order Rhabditida; family Ascarididae; genus Ascaris; species Ascaris suum. The sequence goes on from CM024187.1 coordinate 5,451,124, forward strand.
TGCGCCAAGATTGCAGAAAACAAGGAACATTCACCTCTGCGGAAGTTTCCAATGACGACGACGGTGTGTGTCCGGTTCGTGGGACTTATGTTTCTTCGAGCTATCGTGTCTGCGGTGTGACGCCTTCCTTGCACCACTGCATGACATAGCTTGTCGAGCTAGTCTACTGATCTCTGAAGTCAACAGCTTCAAAATGTGAGGCCAGCTGACTTCTGCAAACCTTGTGCTAAAACAATGCCGTTAGTTAAGAACTGAACTCAGTTCAAGAAGGACACTCCACTCAGCTTACTCAGGAAAAAACGTGAAGAACAAATCTGCAGCACAAACGAACAAGATACAAAGGTGAGAATCGAATATGTCCCATAGGCCAAAATGGTTAAAAATCATCCAAAATGAGTGCGAAATAGAAGCTCTTCTAGACCCTGCGCAGCAAAGGCCCAATCTTCTCGAGACATTCCTTCACCACAAGTCGCTCAGATTTTTTCAGGGCACCTTAAGCATGAACATCGACTTCGCTTTCAGTTGGCACCATTTAAAATCAGAGCACACACCAATCCCACATCATGATTCTGGATGTAAAACTTCCACTAAATATTGTTCCTGTAGGATTTTGCACACGTCGAAAAAATCATCGAGCATATTTTCCACGACTCGATTTTAACGGACGTATGGAGATTGCGCAATAATAATTAACTTCGGGGCTTTCTTCGTTCACTGTTGAAGAACGCAGTGATAAGGCATATCAGTAAGCCTAATACAGAGAGTGATGCCTCGTCAAATTATATTAAGGTTTGGTGTGGCTAGAGCAAAATCAGAAGGCCAAAAGCGATAAAAACTTCTAGCAACTTGGTCCAAGTCCCAGACTCAATCCTGCCCTGGAACTCAATGATGATACTTACGGCTAAGGGATGTCCAACCCGGTTGCAATCTTTTATTAAGTCAGTAATTGCGCCTAGCGTATCAAATCACTATTCGTGAAACTTTGGGACTAAAAGCTTCAGTCTCTAACGATGCAGTGTAGATTCCCCACTACCCAGCTTTGCTATGTTACATGCATGAAAACTGAATGCCGTAGAAACGTTAGGTTTGATCAACATTCTTCAACATCCTATCATAGCACGTCCTCGACCGTTGACAGTGATTTTTGTGGAGCTACGTTGCCACAACAATGACGTCCTTGTTTGACTGTAAAAGCCAGGCGTCGTGAAGTGATGGAATGCATCATTCCAGAGCTGTCTTGTTCACACCTGTCACGTTTACCTTTGAATGGACAATGAACAACTGAAAGAACACAAAACTTATAGCATGCAATTCACATTGGCTTCAACCGCAGAAGTAAATGGTCTACTCAAAAAAAAAGCAGATGTGAAACAACAACGCACGCAGCTAAGACCACCTAACAGCTTACCAACATCCTCATCATCCTGAAAGCTTATTCCATGAACAACAACAAAAAAAACCCGCCACCTGCCAACCGAGTTCGCCACATCACTTCGTTATTACTGTAACTGCGAAACGGAATGTTCGTTCCTGTACTTTGAAGGCCAATTCATTCCTTGAGCTACACCTAAAAAGCCGTTTATAGGGGAGATGCTCGGGCATTTTACAATATCCTTGTGCAGGAACATCCTGCTGAATCAGTGGTTCATGGAGGCCTCGAATGAAGAAGCCCTTTGTCCGACGCAGATCTGGAAATTACCAAAATCAAAGGTTTCAATGACCTATTCCGTTTGTAACGTTTCAACACATATATATATATATATATATATATATAATATATATATATATATATATATATATATATATATATATATATAATATATATATATATATATATATATATATATATATATATAAAATTATATATATATATATATAAATATATATATAATATTAATATATATATTATATATATATATATAATATATATATATTATATAAATATATAATATTATAATCGCATAAAGGTTTTTTTTTTTTAATTGAAAGTGTAAAAGGCTGCAGCTAACAATAACATGATACCGAGATATCATTGCTGAAGTGGTGTTCTTCATTCTGCTCACCTATCCCTTTTTAAGGGTTTCATGTCGGTCGGTCGCACGAGTTCGAGCAGTCGACAGTGCCTCCGTCTTTAATGTCTTAGAAAAAAGATGTTAGCTTGCGAAATGGACCCATCGCGAAGAAGTGTTTCTGATAAGGATACGCTCTCCAAGCATCCACACCAAAAAAAAGTATTAGTTCTATAAAACGTGAGTTTGAAACGATTTTTCCCGCTTATCACAATCTATGAAACGTAATCTTCTGAGCAGTTTCGTTGCTGACGTGCCAATATCAAGTTTTTCTTTTTTCCTTAGCGACCATTTTCGTAATCGACTTTCTCACAACGAACACTTCAGAGGCATTGACAGTATACATCTATTGAAGTGATACTGTTTTTTGACAGCACTACTGTATTCCCAGACTCGTACACGCATTTCTTTTTTCTTAGCTTATTTTGCTCAGCCTAGGCTGCTCTAGATTGCGGGAACGATGTGGGTGTTCTCTTTACTGATGAAAAATACTATCATCAAATTAGGGTCATCTGATGATAAACTTCTTTCCAAACGCAACAGTCGGACTTCGAATGTTGGATTCTGTAAAATACTTTCAAAAAAGGCATTCTTTTTTCCTGAATGCCGAGGAAACCGTTGCAGCGAAAAATGTTTTTTTCATGTTGACTTTGCATCACTGCTTTCTGGCTAAGAATGCGGTCCCAACATGAGTGGGACTTTGCAAGCCATCCTTATTGCAAAACCGCTGTGAACGTAGACGTCAACGAAGTCCACTGATTTTCACACTTTTGGCATTTCTTTGTAAATTCTGTGGCAACTTTTAATATATGGACTAGCAATACTTTCCTCACTGCATTTATCACCACTTTGTGCTTTAATTTTTGGCAGTGGAAATGAATGATCGCATTAATTGCAATAATTTGCATAATTTGTCGAGAACAAATAGGATGGATTTGCAAGTAAACAGGAAGATGACTGTTCGAAATGAAATAGGGTGATAATTTCTTTTATTAGCGTTAATCACTGTGACTCATTTGACAGAGCAACGTTGATCGTTCATTCGCTAAAGCGAACACGGTTGATGGACCTCGATCGCAAGAGCACAACTTCGGCACATTGAAACGCGTGCTACAAATTGGTACAAACGCAACATTTTAGTCAATGAATATCATGCCGTTATTTCGAAAGGGTTTACCTTCAATGAACTGATCTGATCTTAAAGTAATTTTAGTTAGGCTGATATGATCACAGCCTGAATATATAAATATTTACACAAAAATTAAACCAATTAGCTTCGAAATCTATAAGATGCTAGATTCTAGAATATAATTTTTTTTTTACACAGCTGAGCACATCATTGGCATCTGAGAATATTGATTCATAAAACAGCAAGAAAAGTGATATGCTTGACGATTTTATCATGCGCAATTGAGAAGGTAAACGTGGCAAACCGCATGCAGGCTTACATTTAAGTATGGAGCGATCGTCTAGTGATAAAAGACGTTCGTTCTTCATTGAAAACGTCTACAAAACACCGACCTATCGCTAAGTAAATATATCATTGCCGTCTCAAATCTAAATGAAGACACTCGCTGGTCAAAGGATCGACATTGTGGTGTGCGTGCAATTGATCATCTATAGATATAAGAACAACTGTGTGTGTTTAGATGCATATCTATTTGTACCATATAAGGATATGAATGTTGACAACCGTGAAAGTATTTCCTCCTTTTGAAAAATTCGCTCCGAATATTATTGAGAAGGAGAAGTGCGAAACTATATCCTCGCGATAACAAAAGTAACATGCGTTGATTCATTTATTTGTTAAGATAATAAACGGTTTAGACCGTGATTGCTGAAGGTCGTCCATGGAATCACTGGCAAACAGCCAACTTAACCACCGTTTAATTGTGTACGAATGTCTATGCTCCTGCAGCTTAGTCAAGTCACTTGGGCACCCCAAACAATTCGTTCATGAAATTCCGTGCATTGGACACAAAACAACTCACTGCAATCTTAAAGGCGGTTAGGGAGTGGGGAAGTAGCACGGAGGGAAAGTATTTCATCAGTTAGGAAGCACTCCTGAAAATGCAATAAGGCTTTTTGACCGCAGGCCATGCGATTTTTCCCACAGAGGTCCGCACAATCTTCAAGTTGTGCTTTGTCAGAAAGTGTAAAACAGGTTCTAAAAGTGATTCCCCAGTACTTGATAAACTGATATCACGTTTTTGAACGGTTTATTGGACATTCATCAAGAACCCACTTTTTTCTTTCATCAGTGCTAAATGCACCAAACGGTAATTCAAAAATGTTGCAACAGCTGGCGCCTCGGTGATCGCTTCATTTCTAGTTTTGGCATGTGGCCTTTGCAATACAGAGCATGAAGATCACTCAGTAGCAGTGGCAACAGTCACTAACAGACGGTTCTATGCTTCGTCGGAAAACCCGAGCAATGTTCTCTTGTTGCTTTCTTTGTATATCATTAAGGAAACCACTCGGCTCACTTTTTGATACAGAAGGCATGCAAAAAAAAAAAAAAAAAAAAAAAAAACAGACATCAAACATGTGGTCCATCTCCTTCAAATTCACCGTTTTCATTAAGTACGATCAATTCATTTCAGCATTTAAAATAGACGTCCACTGGTGATGAACAGTGGTCGAAGCAGAAAGAACGTTTGTGCTTATTATGAGCGCGTTTTTGATGAAGCAAAAAAACGACTGCATCATATCAGCGATGCTCTATTCCCACTTGTGAAGCATGCGTTGAAATCGAAGAAACACCGCTTTGTTTGCCAAGTAGTGCTTTTCACCAGTTGCACTTTCGCATGCCTCCTGCACTTGCCCTTTCCTTGCGTCCTTCCCATTCCATCTCGAGAATTCTGTATAATACGTTTTGGCTAAAAAGCAGTTGCTTAAGGCGGTTGCCTAGCCACCCATGTCCGTGCATTATGAAAAATCCGACATTATTTGCCTCAATCTTTTTTTTTAATTTGTAAATTTTGTTTCTGCAAGTAGGCGGCGTGTTCTTTATGCAAGCCGATATGTTTTACTTTGTCATCCATGCGCATCGAATTGAATTAACAGAGCGTATATCTTCATGCACGCATATAAATGTTCTTCGTACGACCACTGTACCGTAGTTCTCATTTGTTGCTTGTTGGTTATTTTACTTCTAATTTTCATTTCTCAGGGATGAATACTGTGAAAGAAATCTATAGCCTGCTACTGCGCTCTTGTACGAATATATGAGGCAGGAAGCGAAGGATTCTGCCATTTGAAACTCTCCAATCTGTATACTTGAATCTGTTACCCACCTCTTAGAAAACACTCTGCACTTTCGCAATCTGAAGAGACATTAATGTGAGAGATATCTATTTCTCAACAAGAGCACTGTGTCTGTATGATGAATATAGACATCATTATCAGTGCGCAGGAATGCCAAGAGTGTGTGCATTCGGCGCAGTTGCCAGTGAGGTCATGAAACGCAGTTGCGAGCGCATTCCGCCCTTTATCAGCTTCATCGAAGTCTCGAGCATACGATGAAACTATCTTCATTGGCAATCTCAGACGATAATGCAAGCATCCTGAATGCTTTCAGCTATTTAGCTCTCTCGTCACCCTTTGTTTGCATCTAGCAACTTCTCTGAATCGTTACCTCTCTACAGTGCAGTCATATTAGGTAAACTTTGTGCGGATGTTTCGGAATTTTAAAAGAGCCTTCTGAAGTGACGAAAACTGACACATGCGCATTTCATCAGCGGCCTTGCGTTCAAAAATTACTGCTAATAGGCGGTACATCGCTTTAGTTTTTATTTTTCATATGTGAGAACTCAACTCAGAATTAGTCGTCTCCGTAAGGAAGGAGAAGGCTGACATAGAGAAAGGAACACGTGAGCACGTTCATGGCATTATCTTGATTCGTGGCGTCAGCGTCACTTAGACTGGGAAACATCAACGAGTATTTGAAGTGCGTTTAACGGTCGTTAGCGAGAGCCGAATCGTTGTGGCGTCGTCGTTTTCTCAAACTCCTTTCCTGTGTGCAGTGGCGAGCGTTTCCTATCTGCGTCGCGCTCGCAGCTCGTTCATTCGTCAGTTGATGTGCGCCCCACCGTAATCCAGTGCCCATCAAAGATAGCTGTTCGTCGAAACTGCTCCGGCAACATCCTTAAACGCTGCACCTTCGATGAGTACAGCACTGGTTGCTTCCAGCAATGCATAATCATCGGGCGTTCTTCTTCCTCGAATCACAAATGAGTTCCTTGTTGTGGTTTTGGGGCACCAATTGCTCTTTTTTGTGATGCAACAATAACTGTTCTTTTGTTATCCTCCATGTCTCCCCTGTCCAATGAACAATTCTTCTTAAACCCACCCCTCCCCTTCCAGAAACGAGTACATTTCAGCACTCCAATCTTGAGTGGAAGTAAAAAGAGAACAAAAACTGCGACGATTTGATGTTTTTTTTTTTGCAGCACATCATCATAACATGAAATATAACTTGTGTGCTATAAGTTCAGTTTTCATGTACTATACAAATCGTTCCATCTTTTTAAACTGTGTAGCTGTGCAAACTGCAAAACAGTTAAAACCTCCGCCTCAAGAAAGCCTCCCTTCAAACCCTTCCAACCCTCTCCCTTTTTCTTATACGCTTGTCGTTGATAAATATTCTGAGGCTGAGAAAACTGCTCTTCCCAGTAATCCTTTCGTAAAATGAAAGAAAATTCACAGACTTGTGCTTTCGCTATCGACAAGCTTTCTGCTTTGTGATGTGCAGCGATGAGAATATTGCTGAGTCATACCTGGCCGTTAAAACCGCTAGTTGTAAAAGCTTCCAAGATGATGATGGTAGCATTATTTGGAGAAAGCAGGTGAATAACTGAGCAACAAAATGTTTGATGTTGTCAGCAAAGTCTTTTAGACCATATGCTTTTTTATCCCTGTTTGAATGAACCCAATTGCAGTAAGCATGAATTTTAGGCTCGGCCTGAATCCTCTTAGCGGAAGGCAGTTGCTGTTGGCCTTGATAGGTGGGATAGCGTTATGAACTGTGAACCGGTGTATAGAATAGAGTTTTGAAATTTAATGAAAAGCAACACAGATGATGTATAAGACGGTATATATAAAATGCTTTCAAGGCGTAGATTTTGGCGACCAAAGATCTGATTATCACGAAGAACATCGATCCAAAGTTGCTTTACCAAGAAATAACTATAATACTCCCAGCACAGTAGCAATAAGCTTCACTGTATTATTACGTACATTATATGAAAGGTTTATTGTGGAAAATTCGAGACTGGTTCTGTGATGAAACACCCCAATTTGGGAGATAAAACAGCAGTTGGGGGATGTGTGGACCGCTGAGAAATTACTGAGCTATTCATAGAACACTACGAGCAGAGGTACTGCAATCAAGGTGACAAATTCCAGCAAAGCAGCATGCGGTTGATGCATTCATTGCGTAGCTTTTGGTGAAACGGCGCAAACTTTGTGTGAGGAAGTCGTAAATGGAGAGGTTAATCGGCGGTCTAAAGTGGATCGTAAAGGAAACAGTTTATGATTGGAGAGCAAAGCAGTTTCGCGAACGCTCATGCACAACAGCTTTTCCAGCCAGCCATAGCTCACGACGCCATAAAAGCGCTTTCCCAACAACAATCTCTAACTGCGCCAGCTATGCGCTTAACCACCCTATACAATCAAACTGCACACTTCACTGCACTCGACCTTCCTTCATATTCGCATCCACTCTTATCGGTGTGACAAAAATTTAAAAAACCGCATCTTTCACTTCACTCTGCTATGTTAGGGCATTCTCATTCGATGCAGTTACTATGAATGGTGCGCTCACTGCTTGTATTATATTGGCCCCTTATCTCCTACTCCTCATTCCTCACATCTCCTCCCCATTCTTCTTTCATCCCAAGAGGAGAAGTTTGCCAGCATAATTTGCTTTATACTAACATCGCGCCGCGCGTTTTAGCACTTCTCCTTCGTGTATGGAGCGTTCACACCTCTCTATCCTTCTTTGCTGATATTTTTTTACCTCATTGCTATTAATTCAATAAAATCTCTCAACTATATTCTGAAAAATTTGTCTACTTGATCAGAAGTGTTTTGCTTCTTTTGATAGAGGCATTTCGTGAAAAATCCCCATGAAAATTTCAACATTTTTTTCTCCCTTAAAAGTCCCACTTGTGCGATTCTTAGATGGCTGTAAACAAATAGTGTTTGGCGCATGAAAGTGTTTATTGCTCTCTAGCAGTTGAAAATTATGAACGGTGAGCGACAAACTTGCAGGATATTTTCTTTGAGTACTACCACGACGGAAATTATAGTAGAGTTGAACGATACGCCTGGAGATGGCAGCATCAGAATGAACTCATCTCGCTTTGAATGTCTCTCTTGAATACTCCTGCATATTATATATTTTGGCAACAAAAAGATTCAGACGTTTTATTTCATACAGTTCAGTTTCAGAAGTGTTGCTGTTAACATTCACTTGATAAAATGCCAGTTCGATGCCATACGCCTACAGTGCTGAAAGCAAACGAATTCGGCGTCACATTAGCTTCACGTCTTCAGCAATTACGTAAGGATGGAGACTTTGTCGACTGCAAGATACGTCTCAAGACAGCCGATGGACATTCGAAAGAACTCCACGCTCATAGAAATGTGCTTGCGTCTGGCAGCAATTTTTTCAAAGAGGCATTCAGAATGAAAGTTGAGAAGGTGCGACTTTCTTCAGCAGATTTTGCAATCGTTTTTATGCATTCTTTCCATAATATGCTAAATTCAATTTGGTAGAGCTTTAAGCGCATGAACTCGAGACTCGATCCCGCTGAAAAAGCTTTCTCTCTGCTTCACGATCCTCTCTCGTCTAAATCGCCTACCACTCGCCATCTCTCCCAATGGTCCCTCAACCGTACAATGTGCACGCTGCTACATGCGAATAAGTGCTACTGGTGGGAGAATGGTGCAGGATTTCATGGATGTCTCAATTTTGGCACTTCAGGAGGAGCACACAGAAATAACTTTGACAATGAGCAACGATGGCGCTGTCTCGTGCTTCGAATCTTTACTCGATTTCCTGTACTGTGGATCACTGGACACTTCAAAGAACGATACCAACCATGTGAGCCAGACTTAAATTCTTCTAGGGCTTATCATTACGTTACCAATGAGTAGTAAACAAATGTTGTGGACTAATTCAAATGCGAGGTACTCTTTTTGGGTAGACCATCAATATAACTAACTGGTTTTACTTTGAGGAGAAAGAAAGAAAAATTGGAGAATATGTGCTTTCATTGTATTTTCTCAAGCACTCTTTAGAAGTACGTTGTTTGGTAAATTGCAGTGATGCTACTCGAAAAACCCTTAATGTTTACTGGGGCTCTTTGATGTGTTTGCAGCACTTAGTTGGCTAAAATCGTTCGAATTAGGATAGTTGGCTAAAATCATCCAGATCAGGACAGTTGGCTAAAATCATCAGGATGGTAAGCGCAACCTGGAAGATTGCTTGTGAAAGTGTACGTGCTTTGACAAATGCAGGGAGACCTCTGTTTGTATTGTATTATATAAATCGTCAAACGATGCGCTTATACATTAAAGTTTACTCACTGCTGAAAAATGCTACATTTGCCAGGAATACAGCTACTTTTTGACTATTGTGGATCAGTAGGTAGAACGTAGCGTGGTGCTTGAAGTGCAGAATGAATGAGGGGTGCTAAATAGCCCATCCATAATGCCAATGTTTTACAAGCTTCGTAAACTGTGATGTTCTGTATAGAATAGATTAGCACCTGATGTTAAGCGGACAAGAGCACATTTTGCTCAGTGTTCAACGAACGACGAATGAAGAGAATTGCTTTGCAGATAGAAACTTGAGATTGCATGTTATTTGAGAATGAAATCTAAGAGAGCAACGGCACTGCGGTCACGTAGCTGTAGTTGTCTACTTGGAAACAGTAATTTATGCCAGTATAATTTGCAGTTGATGCAAATCGCAAAAATCTATCAAATGAAGGAGGCAGAGGAAATACTGCAACCCTATTGCAGGGAACCGACACCACCATCTACTGCTTCTTTACCAAGTAAGCATTATAGCACGCTGTTGACGTTACTGTCGGCTGCTTTGACCGTTGGACAAAGTACTGACCAGTTGTGAACATGAAAAGCGCGGATGCAATACTGTAAATCCTGTAAATGAAGCCAGAGAGTGATGGGTGAAGATGAAGTTTTTGGAGTAGAGTTCATTGCTCATGAATCTATGGAAGTTAGAAATAAAGAAGAAGAAGTTCGACACTATAAATTACAACTCACTACCGTTATTATTCACAAACGGAAACAAGTGGTACGTCAACTATCGTTCCGTTCATAGTTTTGAGACCTAATGCGATTGCAGCACTACCGTTTTCGAGTGTGTTGTTTCCTTCTCAGTCAGCCACATTGGAAGCACTCATGAGCGGCTCTGCGATTTCCAATTCAGCTCTCATGCAAAACTGCAACGCACTGGTATGTACTCTACGATGCTTTTTTAATAAACCCTTGCAAAAAAGTAGACATTTTGGGTCTTCTATCTGACGTCATCAAGGACTTCATTAGCTTAATTGCCGTAGCTAACTTCAAATTTAACCTAATGATGAGGTATTTCGCTGCACTTCAGCATGACAAATCAGGCAGAGTAAGGCCGCAGAAGAAGAGTACATCATTAACGCAGCAGCTATGCTAAGTTTAAAATTTTGGATGGCTTTTAAGGAGGTTCAAATGCAACTCGCCCGCCTAACCGCTCAGAGGTTGACGCAACAACCGCTTCTTGCTCCACAGGTTGCTTTCGTTTTACTCTGATTTCTTTCCCTAAAAAGTTTTCGCATCCGAAATATGTGTATGGCACTTCAAGAATCAGTTGCTTTTCAAAGATAGTGGCATGAACTAAGGGTCTGAACGTTTGAAACGGATTCTGTAGCAAGTGCCACCTGATTCGCATTTGTTCCAAAGTGGTGCCAACTTTTCGTTAAAATTTTGCTCAATCTATACACCCGCATGCATAAAGTGTGTGAAGAATCGAATTCTATTCATCTTGCTAATTGCGTTATTTGTTATTGGCATTATTATTATTATATGTAAGTAAAGTGGATGGAGTTTTACGAAATCTGATGCGTTTTCCTATTCGCTTTCACTGCTATACGAAGAGGTCGTAGAATGTATAAAGCAAAAGAAATTCCGCATTTCAGAAAACAACTTCGTATAAAACGTATAAAGCTTCTAAAGAATTGCTGCTTCATATGACAACTTTTGTTCACTCTTGTGCAAGACTGATAAAACTTTCAGCTCTTCAGTAGCATCCTGCCACAATTTTCACCGTTTAATTTCCTACCAACTTCATGGCCGCTTCTCGCCTCGTTACGTGCTGACCCACCGACCACATCTTCGAGGAAAAGGAAGAAGGCGGTACTATAAGTTCCTGTTTGCAAAGAATGTTGATCAATGTTTTCATATAAACGAGTTAGTTGGTGGCGAAAATCCAAAAGGAAGTTAATTAAAAATTGCTTGCATCTCAGCAAAACTTTCGATGAAGAAATAGGTGTTTAAAAAGTTTTAAATATCGTTTTTTGGTGTGTTTTCCTTTTCGCTTTCATTGATGAACGAAGAGGTCGTAGAATGTATAAAGCTGAAGAAATTCTGCGTTTCAGCAAATAACTTTGTAGAGTGGCCACGAAAGTGACGAAAACGATTCGGTAGCAATGGCGACAGAGTCGAATGAAGGGAGCACCGAGGAAGGGGGCGAAACGTTCGATAATATGGGCGATATTATTGTACCTAGCAGTGACAGAGAAGGTAAACTCTGCGCTATCTGCTAACCACCGGCAATGAAACCAAATATGGCAGAAAGGGACCACCATGCTCATTCTTTCTGTAAGTATAGAATGGATGGAACTTCCAAAAATTAGTGAAGCGCTAAACTTTTGGATGTACTGCTGCACTTTTGTTTAATACTTCCCACAACACCTTGTATGCGTCTCGTCAAATGCGTTAATAAATGATATGGTTTGTCTTATATGAGACTATTTTTAATGCAACTTGTGGCCAGGTCGGGACCTATTCGTAGATCCAATAAGCTTTCGACAGATCTCAGCTTCGTTGCATTTACAGCTAGTGCTTGATGAATAGATAACGTTTGAATTATACTCATTAAGTGGTGATTTATTCGTAGCGAAAGCTTTGCATTTCACATTCTTTTCTCCTACGAATTACAAGTTACGATGAATGGTACTTAAATTTTTTAGGTTGGTGCCGCAACAAGAAATATATCGAACGTGTTGCCAATGGTTTCATGTGTACGGTGTGCCGGAAAGTGTACGGTAGATACAATTCCGTGTCTTACCACGTCACGATCTACCATCGTAACCCGCCGATAAAATGTGATGAAGAAGGCTGTCAATTCAGCACGCGCGAGGCGCGATACATTCACTTCCATAAGTTTTATCGGCATCGCATACCGTTGCCAGACAGCATAGATCTTGGTAATTGCTTCTTTGCAAAATCAAAAGTCGCTGTGCCACCTAAACGTGAGGCCAAGGCATTTGCATTGTTTTGCAGCTGCTGCGGCAAGGGGCAAGAACATTCATGTGATCCTATCTTGGGAATCGAACAAAGAAATTTTCCAAAAATATAACACCGAGACTTATTTACCATAATACCTCAGGCAGAGCGTCCTTTCAAACGCAGTATTCTCGAAGAGAGACTTCACCCGATGCCTCATTAAGGTTCGAGCTCAACCGATTACACTTATGCCAGTGCAACGGAAGTTTCATCTTTTTTCTTTTTCATTATAAGGAGCGTAGATAATGCCCTTTTTTGCTTCTCTTAATAGCTTCCTTTAGTTTCTGTCCCTAAAATTTTGCCCCTGCTCGTTACATTTTTATCATCGAGGCATGGCTATCACTACGGTAAAAATCCCGTCGTATCGAAAAGCATGAATGAGCTAGCATATATGAACAAATGAGGTATCCATGGCTTGCCTGCTGTTGCAAATTTGCATTTCAGATGCATCCTATCATGGGACTAGAGCATTCGACTAACAGCAGATAGTGTTTTTTGCAGTTACAGCCGCTTCAAATCAAGCCGAGTTTGTTTTCATTTCAATGTCACGGATATACAAATACGCCACGAAGTGTCCAGTCGATTTTTACTACAAAATAGAGCCTCCAAATTGACTTGTAGTGAAAATAATGCCTGTTCAGTCGATCTTTTTCCTCGAGCCTAGTAAGAAAAATGCCCCCGGGACATTATTACAGGTAGCACTTCAATTCGGCTACACTGCTCAAATAATGCCAGCCACATCAAATCAGTGTTTCAGAGAGACGTAATAATTGCCATCAGCTCGGAGATGGAGCTATATATTAGAGTTATCTTTAGTGTTTGTCTTTCTGCTAGAAGCAAATTATATTTTGTGGATAGCAGTAAGAGCAACTGTCAATGAATTCTCCGCAAGGTTTTGTATATCGTTACATGAACGCAATGCAAAAAAAGATTTCAGCTAGAGAAATTGAACAACTTTTGAAATCTGTTTTCTCTGCACAGCTCGGATTCTTTTGCCGAGAGTAATTCAGCCTAACAGGCGCCACTTTACAGGGTCACGCAAATGTCCATTTTGTCGGCATATTTCCAAGAGCCCAGCTATGCTGGAAAAACACATCAGTCGCCATGTTGCTGACTGCTCACGTGCGGGGACGCAACTAAAATGTCCCCATTGTGACGTCGAAGTGCTGTCGCAGAAGGAAATGCTCGAGCACGTCGTTACGCATCAACAACAGGATAGCAATTTCCACTGCGAACAGTGCAGCTATCGGTACTGCTTTTAATTGTTGCGCTGTGGTGGGCTTGCGTGTGTGATAAATACTCTCGGCTTTTGTCCAGTTTTCAGAACCGCTTCTTCTCTTGGCATTGACATTTATGATGAAAAGTTTCCACTTTCCCAACCGCTCCCATCTTCTCATACTGCCCAATTCACAGTTCGTTATGAGAATGTGTGAACAACTCTAAGAGGCTATGAAATCAAGGCCAGTCGACTTTTTCGATATCCCATTATAACCCTATAAGTGAACTTAGAGTTGAGCGTATTGCAATTTCTTTATTGAGTGGAATCAACCCAATTAGTGGTCTACTGCCTTGTAGAGGTCAGTCGGAGCCATCATTACGCCAACACGTCCTATTCAAGCACAGTGCGGACATGTTCTCGAGGAAGATCACTTGTGAGCTGTGCCAGTACGCGTGTGCAGAACCGAGCAATCTGAAATCGCACTATGAGCGCATGCATCCCGACTATCAGCCGGAGCACAACAAGAACGAAGTAAGCATTAATTTAGCATCCAAACTGATGTTACCATTCCCTCTATTTTCTTGATTTTAGAGTAGAAATCAAATAAATAGAGTGGCGACCTATTATGAGGGCAATGACGTGTTTTTTTTTTTTTTTTGAGATCAGCTGAACGCGTTAGAGAGCGGTAACCTAACTTACCTGCAAAATGACCACAAATTCCCGCTTTTGTGATGTGTGTGAGATTTCGCTCTTCTGCACCCATTCATCCTCCGGACAGGAAAAGTGACACTTTTTGTTGCTTATCTGCTACAGAGCGTGCTTTACTGACGACCAGAGTTTAAATCGTCAAGGTACACACCAAATTCCGTCCTCCTCTATAGAACGATCAGCACCCGCCATCTCCCTTTCCAAAGATGAAATTCTTCAAAACATGCTCACAAAGCATTGCTATATTTGTCAGACTAAATGTGCTTTGCAAGAAAATTTCACACACGGCTCAGTTCGAGCACGACGAGCCTGAGCGGCCGGAAAAATCCGACACCTCATTAACTAGCATATTTTAAAAATTCAAATTTGAATGTATCAGATGCCCAGCTATTCACGCTTCCTTTAAGCCACTGCAGTATATGTTGAGCTAAAATAAGCGGATAGATAGGCAGACTAGAGATAGAGAGGTAGCCTGCGTGAAGCGTAGTTACTTGTCATGCAGTCGCGTCATGAAGGGGCCCATTTGCCATGTTTACTGCCTGCTAATTACTATGCCGTTTCTTTGTTTTAGAAGGATGGGACGAGCGCGAGCGACAAGTCGGGAGCTGAAGATGACGCTCATGGTAGCGAAAATGAAGTTGAAATCAACGCCACATGCAATATTCCTGTTGACGTTTCGTGTAATTGATTCCCGGATTTATTATCGTTGCTTGTGTGCATGGTAATTTCGTTAAATTCATTGCGACCATATAATGATGTATTATGATGTTGCAGTGATAACCCACCCAAAAATGTTTGCGTACGAATACATGGGAATGCGTTTCAATTCACCATTCAGCCCAACTCGGGCAAACAATTTTCTATAGGCAGACACAGCTTATTGACAGAAACAGGGTTAGCGACAACGCATTATTCTGAATGTAGACGGGATCTAGTGTCCAAGTAATGGTCATTTATTTTAGTGCAGAAGTAACACGAGCGTCATTCTCATATGTAGGCGCTGTCCATCTCACTTTGTGATATGTTATTGCATTATTTCGCTCTCATGTTCTAGTCATTCAGTTCATTCCTACTCTTTGTTGTATACAATTCATTCTTTAACCTCTTTTATTGACATCGATCTACGATAATAAATGAGTGATTTTGTTTTCTAAAGTGATTTTTTTTATTATTCCGGTTCTTTCAAAACTGCGCTCCCAAAACGGCAAATAAAACTCCCAGAACTTTTGTTTACGTTGCTTGCTCGAATCAGTTTTACTGCCATTTGTATAAGTGCTGAAATTTTCGAACATAACTATCATAATCGCTTGGTGGAAGTAAACTGCGCCAACTCATTAAAATTTCCACACATGTTATCGTTTCAACGGAGTTGCTTCATTTATGACGTATTACCTTAGATGATAACCACAGCACTCGTTTCATTTCGTCAATCTTTAGCCACCTTACGAAAAATGTTTTGTCACTTTTTTCAGTGAAACATGGCAATTGCATTTTTACTAACAAGTTGTAACGTGATATAAAAAACAGACATTATTACTGCCAATTTACACAAACAGCATATACAAAACTGGCTGTTAGATAACGATAAGATTTAGAGCGTGATCGTAACAAATAAAGCGACTCAGCCTAAACCACAACATGAAAGCTGTGAATAACGGGCCCAGCACATCGTTTATTTCATATCTTCGAAAAACATTTCCATATTATGATCAAGTCAGAGACGATGGATTCGTAAGATGGATGATTATGAGCAAAATGACTGTTTCACAAGGAAACGAATGATACTGAGTGTAACTCGCATACTGTTGTAGAAGAATTTGCAAAATTTATGCGATTGTTTTCACAGATATTACTTTATAAAATTAAGAAAATGTTGCAATTCCGCTAAGAGTGACTAAAACTAAGCGGATCGCCCAGGTGCTCTCCTCACTTATCTGCAACAGAGAGACGAGTAACGTTTGTCGTAACTTCTGATCATTAACGCGTCATAAATATGGGCATGTGACGCTGGTTTTAATGTTTTCACTTCACAGCGCGCCGTCCGTCGCCGTTGAGAAGTTCCCTTCTTGGTCTCGGTAGTGTTAACTACTCTAGTACTTTATGCACACGATTCTAGATATTTCGCTACGCAACTTCGTTCAACTTCGTTTCCAGACGCTTCCAGTTTGCATTTATCATTCGATTCTTGCTGACGTATCGCACTCCTCAGCTTCGTGAAAATTTCGCCATTGGATCGCGAAAAATGAACACCCGATGCTGCTAAAATTCGTATGCATATCTGTGAAAAGTTATATACGTCAACTGGTATTGCAACAATAATGTAACTTCTCGTCTTAGTGTCAATGTAAAGAGAGGATTTAAAGGCGGGAGGAGGGTGGATTGACCTCAAGAACTGAAACTCCGAAAAATATGTAACTTTAGTAAGACGTGGAAGCATTAATTTGGCAGTAAGGTAAGATGATGCTCTCAAAGCATTTAAAGCTGCATTACTTTACTCGAAAGTTGTAATATGGTGTATAGAGTATGTAATGTAACCGCATGGTTCACCAGATCCATGTCGACTCTAAATATACAACTATGATGAATAGGTACAATTCAAAATAACAATGCAATTACCTCGACCACGAAGAGCCTTCTCGAGGGCGTTATGAGTTGAAATTAGTTTTAGCAGCTCATCCCACATTTCCTCTGTTGTGTTCTTTCTCAGTGGTTGACCATCTATGAAAACACGACCGCCTGTTCCATAGCTGACAGTTCGAGAAGAATTCTGTAAAAAACATCATAACGCATGAGAAGGCTGGGCAACAGAATGGAAATCACTTGACGATGAAAAATTTCAAACCTTAACTTCTATTCGGTTCAAATTCCATAAGGGAACGATAAAAGAGTTGTTTCTTTTATTTCATTTAATTTATCGACACAGGAAAACAGACAGCAGCGTGCCTCATTTTACACTACGGATTTAATTTATCACGTAAGGCATGCAAGACAAGCAGCTGTGTCGTGGTGCCTTGTCGATATTTGCCCCATTTTAGTTTCATATTTACATATTAATTGGTTCTTCTAGTAACTTCATGGGTTGCTACATTCATCATACTGTTAAGGGATCACTTTATGATACATAGAATCACATCCTTCTTTTCTTCGTCAAAGGTATCGTGTCTCTAAGTTCTCATGGCTTTGGGGTGGTAAAAAAACGTTTAAATTCATTTATGTCGAGGTCGCTTATCACACTTCCTTGTTTCCTTCCCATTACTGAGTTCAGCACTTGCCATGTTTTGTGCTGGTTTAGCTTATATTGCCAAATCGGGATTTGTTCCGCCCCTTTCCGATCTTCTCTGAGAAAGCTAACGACAAAATTGCGCAGTCTTTCTAGACGCTACTTGAACTGGCCCTCTTGCAGTATTTTATAAGTGAATCTCAGCAAACGATTTCTCTTTCTTCACCCACATTCGAACCTCGGCAGGTAAATATTAATCGTATCGCAAGCTTTATTACTACCAGGCATATGGAATCAAAGCCTCTGTTTATGCTTTTTGTAAATTATTTCTATGCCTCACATCTATATTATTTCTCTCCGATGCGGCGTAGAAAACAGCCCAATTCGTGCGTTAAATTTCATGTTACAATTTTCAGTAGATAGGCAAGACCAGTCCTGGTCAGTAATAGTTTCGATTCGTCTTTTGTGGCTTCTATTTCACTCTTGCCACATTCTTGGTGATTTTTGAGGCTTTTTTGGTTCTAAGAAACACTTTAATGGCCCTGCATCCCAGTCTGAATTTATACATCTATCGAAAATCACGAACACTTCAGAACTGCATTCCTCCGACGGAGGCTCGTCCAGATTCTATATAAGGTTTTCAAACCTTGCTGATGGTGGTTTATAAAAAAGCGTGTTTCATGCACAATGTAACTTCCATTGTTAACTTCCAGTGGAATTGGAAAGCTGTAAAAACGTTCGCATTTGATATCCCCAGCCCCCTAAAACAACTATTATTCAGCTGCACACTCCGACCTTACCCGAGTCTTTCCGTATAGTGATGATCGACGACCACTCGCGTAGAATTCATCGGCTTGATCACCGCCACAGTTGAGAATCCCGATCATCGCCGATGCTGCAAACTACCTGCATATAATCGTTCGTCCAAAAACAACAACGGCATCGTACGAACGCATAGTGGTAACAAAGATGTGCCCAACAAAAATTCCAACAAAAACAAAAAAAACGACGACTAAATTACTTCTCAGTCTCTCACTTGGTGCAGGAAGTAGTGATTAAACAAGATAACTCGGGTTTTGTCCCTTTCTTCATAATAATATCACAAGACCGCTTTTAACATCGAATCGCATCAATGCCGAATTCGCGTGTTGGAGAAAAACCAGTGCACACACATTGATGTTTCACAATGACTTTCTTGAAATATCTGCGTAGTGAATATTAATGGCAATTGTTCGATACATGCGCTTAGCTCAAAAACGCTTCCCCAGGTATAACGAGTGACCAAGAATGGGGAGATTGCCACGACAGATGCAACGAATTATGGCTTAAAATTGAATTAGTAGTTAGCGCCTCGATAATGTTAGCGTTCTTCGTAAGGCCGAGCCCAAAGTAATCGACACATGTCTTACATTCTCAGTGAATTATTTGGCATATTGTTTAAAATTTTACTCGGAAATTTGAGTTCTAGAGAAATTAGTAAGTGACAATTTCATTAGTCACTTATTAATTTCTGTAGAAGTCAAAAATAGTAAGTAAATAAAAAAGATATGAAAGAACGAATAGTAGGCCCTCAGAGACGTGACTGATGCCAACAGACTGTCGCATTGCCTCTACCAGTAAACTAGCATAAGTGATGTTCTTTTTATAGTGGCTAAATGAGTGGAATCTGAAAAATTTATGGCGTCGTTCGCAACTTGCGTCATTCGAGTAGCCGTCACTAAATCAAGGAAGTAATCAGTTGCCTTGGCAACACTCATAAAACCTGTTGTTGCTGATGGAAAGACCATCACCTTCACAAGAAGATGTTCTAAATGGAACGCCGTAAACACTGGCAATTTGTGCAGCGCACATAGTGGTGCCAACGCACTGCAGTGCCGAATGCAAACACTAAAATTATGGTGCAAACAAGCACAACGAAAGCAGATATCTTTAAGAATGCTAATTTGCAGTTTCACTTTTCTGCAGCGCTGAATGCATCTGCCGAAGCCAAATCGCAACCGCAGTGCAAATTGACGCAATTGAATGTCTTAAAAACCTTTATGTGCGACAGCGCACTGAGCAAGTAAGGCAACACGAAAAAAAAAAAATTTATGGCCCACAGACTAATATAGCGCGAAGAGCATTTGGGTAAACATAAGTGTTTGGGTGGAAATTTTAGGTATTTATCTTTCCTACAAAACACAGTAGCCTGTAAAGTGTACTGCCGAATAGAAGGAGAACCTCTTGAACGTCAAGATGCCCCAGAATTTGTGGAAAGACCGGCAGGTTTTGGCACTCGGTGCCCCCTCTTCATTATAATTCGTTTAAATGAAGTTATTTAAGTTGTAATATAGCGGTAACGTAAATAGACAGCAGGCGGAAAGCGTTACTAGTTTACAAGAACAAACAAGGTTTAAAAAAATTGTAAGAGAGATAACCGGAAATTTTTATAAGACCCGTACAAGGAAGACTGAAAACATTTTAAAGAGCGAATAGACTGTGAAAACAGATAATCGGATGCAAAACAAGAGCCTTTTTATTCAAGGCAGTCTCTGATATATAATCCGCTCACATGAGATATTATTCATTCAGTAAGGGAGAGTCTTCCAAAATTAAAGTGAAATTTAAATGGGATATGATGAATGAAATAGCAAGTTCGTGGAGTCAACCACGTTGCTGCAATTAAGGACTTACTTTATACTTGAAAGTTTGCAGTGACGTCCACTGAGTGATAGACAAGGAAGTGTTGAAGCCTTGAATCTGCCAAAAGAATTTACGATGTTGACGTGGTATTGAGATGCAAGCAAAAACGTTGTTGCCTAGATGTTCGAGCCCAAGTATCCTAATTTTCTCTTTATAGAAGAAGAGTGGAGTGAAGGTCATTGAGATGCGTGGAAGTGAAGATTTCGGGTGCGAAGTTCTTCAAGTTTTCGACTTCACTCCAAGCTTTCAAGCTAGCAGTAGCAGCATTTCTCAAGTATTAAGAGATGAAGTTATGTAAGGCATAGTTTACCCAATCCTAATGCGCAGGGTGATATCGACCATGGTAATTTTACATCCACCAAAGCTTCGTTTTCGACAGTCTGACCACCTCTCCGCTTTTTCGCAAGCTTTGAGAAATTAATGGAAACTGCTGTTTAGAGAAGTAAATCAAAGCAGCTGGCATGTATGCTTTTTTTGCATTCCACTCACCTAACGAGCAAAGCTAGTAAGCTGTATTGCCAGCGAATCATAAAATAGGTGGAATAATTAATTCATTTCTTACTAATCCGACTTCTCATGCAAAAACAGCACAAACTACGCCTTTTCATCTGGCCGATGTAAAATGAAAGTCAAACCGCTTGTAAAATCCAAATTTTTGCAAATTTAAACCTGTAAAATCTCTTTGGACTGTTTTGGATCAACCAAAACGTTGAGGTGGCCACATATGATAGCCAGTATACATAAGCAAATTTCGTTACTCTCAAATGGTCCCGATTTGAAATTACCGGACGAACAAATAAACAAACAAACAAACAAACATACACATGCAGAGATATATACGCACATACTCGACTTCTCTGCAATGCGCTTTGCTGATGCGATTGTGGGAAAACGCATTGTGAAAACGTCGTGCACAACAATAACACACTTTCCACAGTGGGTTCTTGAGTGCTTTTATGTTGCGGATGCAGCCAGCTTCCACAGAGTGTGGAGATGGCGATCAGCATTGTAATATTCATAACTCGGTAAGAAGGCACATCCTTGAAGAATATTTCATTTAGCCTCAGAAGAGTCAATTTAGATCCAGTATCAGTATCAAGTACAGATGAGAGCACTCTCAAAATATTTTCGCTAAAAATGTGGATAGACTGCACCACTTCAGACGTCCACATGTTGAAAGGTGCACAACAACAACATCGACAGGTAAACCGTGTTCAGCCGGAAAAAACCACTGCTTCAGAGATAATCACGTCAGCAATCAAGTATTGTGGAGTGACCTGCAGCAGCATAGTAGGTCATCGTTGCACAAAAATTTGTCGCAAAAAATATCATGTACTGTTAAAAGCTTACTTCTATCTACCTTCAAGCAATCTTTAATATTTTATTTTTTGTGACTATGTGAGGCATAAGTTGTATTCGACGTACCAAGAGACATTATCCACATGAGCTTATGTGTTCCTAATCTTTTAATTTAGAGAACGAGTCATCTAGAAGTATATGATATTGGAAGGGGGAACAGATTACACTCTCCTGAGATATCAGTGAGTAGAACGATAGAATGCATTAAGCGGATAAGGTGCAAAATGAAGCAGAAGATAGCATGATTTGGGATGAACATGGACGATATCTGTTCCTTGCCTATCCCATAAAGAGGCCGAAATTCATGAATCGGCTCTGTCCTCATACATCATGCCGTTCCTTGCTTCGTTTTACCCTCCTCTCCTCCTTTTTCCCCGAACATCCGCATTACAGTATTCAAGTAACTCCTTCTAAAATGCCTCTCATAAAGGTTGCTGTCGCCTGCCTCTTCAGGAAAATGCGAAGCAAAGTGCTGTAGAACCGACAAAGCAAATGAGATGAGCAATTAGCCAAAGATCTACTTTTATAGCACCGGAAGTTGCGTTCAGGCGCGGGAAATGAAACTGCGTTCTTTTTTCAGTAATCCTCCAGAGTCCTACTTGGAGCTTCAACAGCCTTCTGCCGATATCCCACTACCTTCATTTCTGCTTAAAAAAGTTCAAGAACCTGATGCAAAGTTCATTACTGATTTTCACATTCAACAGATATAAAGGCGCTCATTTCCGTCTGTGCAGCAGTTGTTGTTTACAGCTATATAAATCAATGAATATTCCTATTTTTTGCATCGAATTTCCACATACGACCCTCGAAAATGTCGTTTAATACTTTCTCGTTCTTAAAACTTTTTTCTACGCCATATTCGAAAATGACAAATGCACTTCCGATAATGGATAACTGAGTCGTAAATGTGTGTGAACTTGCAGCTGTACGCAAACGTCAATCGAAGAAGTTGTGCACGTTGAAAAATCATCAAACTACTCTTCAGTTTCGTGTAGGAACGCGTATCAGCTGCGCTGCTACGATCAGGTGCTTTTTTACAGCAGCACTCATGCACGAACTTCTGCTTGCATAGAAGACATATAATCAATTAATTGTAGCATTACGTCGCGTGCCGTATTAGTCTATGCATTTTCGCCCATATTAGTCCTTATTTCGCATTTTACATCACGTTTCCTTAATGCCTTCTCTCTGCCCATCTTAGCCCATACAGTCGATATTTCGACTTAGAAACATTCAGACCAGCACCAAACTTTACAGCCTCGAGTTTTCAAACATTAAAATGCAGAAAGTGACGTCTTATGAAGGAAATCATGGTAAATTTGTTTCCTGCTTTGTATCGATGGGCAGATAATTGATTCTATTTCTATTAGCACCGCTATTTGTTGATGAATATAGCAACGGACAATTTAATAGCGACCTTTTCATAAATGTTTTAAATGCATTCTCAGTCATACGGCTGAAATTTCCTCCTGGAATAAATACGATAGTAGATGATGAAGAACACGGTAACGTGTGTAGCCTTTGTACGCAAAGGATGCCGTTACCCTTCAACACTCTTCTCTGACCACTGAATCAGAAAAATGTTTATATATCAACAGAGAACGAAGAACGATGCGCATCTAGCAAAAATCGGATTTAACCTGCTCGCGCCTTATTCAGCATCTCTATGCGCCCAAGCCTCTAATTGGCGAGTACACAGTAGTTTCGATAATTTCATCGAAAACAGTATTCTTCCTCGATAAAGCCAACACCGTCAAAGCATGGGTCATTCTTACAAGCTGCAACATATTCGCTGCTGTTCGGTTAAGGCTGATAAGAATGATCCGCATTGTACAGCCAGCCACAACCCGGTCCCTAAGCCCATCAACTCGAATGATGAGGCCGAGTCCCCTGATAACAAATGTTCCATATTGCTGTGAATGGTAACTCTCTTAAATGAAGCGAACTGATGTGAATTATTATGAAGTAGCATGCGTTGCGTGTCATGAAATGGGCTTCAAAGTGATACCAAATGTGCTTAAGCAGATTAAAGATCTGACTGTCAAAGACATCGCCAAAGAGAGCGTCTGATCGTGGAGAAGTACTTACGGGCAGCCTAGCACGTCAGTCATCTTGATTTAGCCATCCGGCTAAGAAATTTAGAAGCCAAGGTAGGTTTGGAAGGTTTGAGCCACACAATTTGGGCTTCATCACTGAAGTTTGAGGTGCTGAAGTGAGTATGTCAAAGTGAGTGTGTCTATGCTTGTGAATAGATTTCGCAGATGCGACGCACAATGCGCTTTTGCAATGCAAATTGCAAAAAAAAAAAAGCCAGGAAAACGAAATGCCGAGATATTGGCAATTCAGAACACTTTCTAAATAAATTTATCAATTCTGTAGTAGACTAATACTATATCCTACTACAACGAACATACAACTTCAATATGCGGTCGTCAAACGAGTGGAGGAAGTGCATTGCACAGAAGGCAACAGCTCATTATTTGTAACGCAGTTCACATATCTTACGATAATAGGGCCGCAGTTTTTTTCATTGGACATAAATTTTCCGAATAAGGGGCGCGGGGCGGGGTGGTGTGGGTAAAACGAATAAAATAACAATATTACGGAAGGCGTATACATTAAGATAGGTACAGCCAACCTCACATCAGTGTCAATGCATCATTGCAAGAATTGCATAAAACAAAGTGACGAAATGATGAGCAGCAGAAAATGACCGAAGGAAGATTAAAAGTTAGCGATAAAGGATAAAAGGATTTACTAAATCTGTGGGTAATGCTGTTTCGCTGTGAAAACTTATATCGAATTCAATAATCGTGGTAAAAAAAAAATTGCACTAAAGTTGAGTAGCATTCATCTTTTCTCATATCATATAAGACCTCCCGCCTCCTTCTCTTCAGGCCCTCGCTTGTTCTTTGTTTCTCTTTTTTGATCATTCCATCTCCTTTCCCTCTCCCTTGCCTTCTTACGGTTTTTCGGCGTAACTCTACACTTATTTCAATTTTGGCTTTAAATGGCTTCTCACTTAAAGTATTTAATAGTGGCATCTATATGATAAACAGACGATGGAAAAGAACCGCGCGCGAATGAACCCGATCAACGAAGCTGTTGTGTGCGTCGACACAAACCGAATTACAGTGACCAATAATCACTAAACTCGTCACTGAATTCAATACAGAGGGGTCCAACCCATTTCTTATTTTATTTGATGGGAAAATACTTCGCAAATTAAGGCAGAGGTTATTCAAGAAGTTTATAACACATTCGAAATAGAAACGCTCAATAAATAAATATGGTGCAATTTATGTTGCTGATGGCGTCACCGGAAAGGGAATTTATTAGCTATTAGGGAATGTTGATAACTTTAATGAACCATCGAGATCAAAGAATACTGCTAGACGTGTATTGATGCCGAAATTGCAGGTGGCATCGAAGCAAATTAGAAGTAAGCAAATAGCCTGCGCATAACGGAATGTGTTCAACAATGTGCTAATCAATGCTAACAGTCATAATAGGTAAACCCCTTAATAGAATGCTGCCAACGGTGGCCAATAAGCATGCAGTGTTAGAGAAAGTGAGTTGTCTATCAAAAAAAGCTTTCCTCTTTCGATGAAGGCACACAACTCCTCGAGTGGGAATGCTATGTGCCTCAGCTATCTACTCACTCTCTTATTATCAATTTTCTCAGAGATTGCAATCAAAAGAAGAGAGAAATTTTGCAATGCTGACTACGATCTTCAATAGTATCAACCTTTACAATTCACTTCCTTTGTACTTTTCACTACCTGCCACTTATCACAATCTTCGTACAATCAATTCAATCGAATAAAAAAAGAAAGCAGTTAATAAAATGCTACTACAGCTTGCAGATGACTTTACACTTGTATGTTCTTATGAAGGAGAATCCAATCTTTCTTCCACTGCCGAGGTGACTGATTGTTCTCGATTTCGCGATTTCTCGACGGGGGTCTGGTTTTTGCTGGTTCTTGCGCGAACGTCGCTAATGACCTGTTGCCACATAGAGCTAATATCATTTCTTGGATTCTTACTTGCCTTCTTGGTCTCGAGTTCACTATCCGATACCGCAGTTGGCTCGTTCTCTGAAACATCGGATTCATTTTTAATGTCAAGCATTTGCGAAAGCAGGTCGTTCCTGTCGTCGCTAATTTTAATTCCTCATTCTGATTTCTGTATGGAAATCAACGTACCATGGCGTGCCTTTCGACGTCTACGTAATCTGCCCTTCAAAGAACTTGCAAGAAAAAATGTACCCCTTGTGCGACTAGATTTCTCACTTATTACTCAAATAAATTATTCACAGAAAAAGTCGCAAAAGCTCACTAGCTTAATTCAAAAATGTTCTTACCGATATGAAGCAAAGATCTTTCGATGACGCTCGTAACGCTGGCCTTTTTCAAAACTTCGTGCCACATCTCCGAAGGAGTGCATTTGTCGAGAGGTTGCCCATCAACAAATTTGCGTCCATCGCTCGAATAACCGACTGTGCTGCGAGTGCGCACCTATGAATTCAGCGCGATTAATCCTATAAACTTTATTTTCGTTTATTTGGCAGTTTTTCACATGTCGCATATTTGCATATTGCTTTGCGCTATTCATCAAGAAAGTGATACTCGGAAGCGCCTTTTTTTAAAGACTGCTACTGTTGAGACGAAGAAAAATTCGCTCGCGCCCAAATTTTGCTTCGCATACAAAACGAAACTAAAAAGAGTGAAGATGAACAATTAACGCGTCAGTGTAATAACGAAAGAGTAAGAAAAATTTTAGTCATAATTGTTTTAGAACAAAAAAACATTCACAGATTGAAGCTTATCAGATCGCCGCTACCGTAGAATGACTGCATTTTGCTGTCTAACGCTAGTTCTCTGTTACATACTGTAGTCGGCGTCGTTCTTCTCCATTACACACATAGACATTTGCAAGATAACTATGCGTTAACTGAAGAACCTACCCGTCCTTTCTGATAGAGCGATGATTCTCGTGGACTGGCATAGAAATCAGCGGTATTCTCACTTCCACAGTTTAGCATTCCAATCATTATTACACGGGTAATGCTGCAAAATTATAGCAACGAATGCAGCAGTGAAGCTTGGTGAGCAATTATCGTCTATCACGAACTAATCTAGCGCTAATGTATTGCATAGGATAGACGAAAGAAAAACATTAAATGCCATCTCTATCATGTGATTACATTCATGGAACACACCATCCGTCAATATGCCATATTATATTGTTGCCAAATTGACACTGACACAGTTTGTTTACGCATTTGATCTATGATAACCATTGAATTTTCAGAGGTCCTATCCGAAACGTAGACCGACTGGAGAGGAAGAGCTCATAGAACTCCGATCCTTCATAAATCGCACTAACAGCGTAATAGAAATAAGTCTCTTAAAAATAAAAAATGAAGCATCTTTTTCAAGAAGCTGATTGTTAGTACCTACTCTTTCAGTATAAAATTTGACGACTTCAAGCAGTGAGGCGGAGAACGAACTGGCTTTTACGATGGACGAGTAAAACTGATAGGCAAAAAGCAAAAACCAGTTGAATCACATCGATTGTTTCACCTGTTGTTCATGTCGCATTTCTTAGCACTCACATATTTTATGTGCCGATTCAGGTTCCCACACTCCTATGTCGATAGAATGGGACGTTGAGTAACCTCTCCACTCAAATTAAGTTGTCCACGTTGAGAGAAAGAAACAAGAAAGCCGTTTCAATGTGTAGAATTTGTTGGGAAGCCAAAGTGTACTAAATTAGATTGTGGAATTAAAAAAAGACACGTCACATTGTTCACAGAAAAAATTGACCTGTTTCATTCAGTTAGGTGAGCATGCTCCGCACGAGTATCATAAACCATAAGTTCTTGCAACAACAGATCGTCACGAGAGTATGAAAGACTTTTTGGACGTTAGGCTCCATGGTCAATGTGTTTATTTTAGAACATTTGTGCTCGGATAGTGCAAACGCTCTTCCTTTGCCTACTACTCACACCGTCGTAACCACGAGAGGTGATAAATCCATTTTTTCAATCTCTCCATAAAACTAGTTTTAATCGCTCGTGACTGGTGATATCTCGCATCTAAATCCAAGAGATGCTTAATTTTGAACCACGGATCTCTAACGCAGTGTTGGTGATGAAAAACAGCAGTTCAAGAGTGCTGTGTAGAACTAGCAATTAAAAAGGATTCGCAATTATATTGCAGTTTTTCAATGACTGTTGGTTTTGTTACCGTAGATTATTTTGTAACGTTTCGGTTTTAACAGGTAAAGGCAAACATGTAATTCGGAGACAGTACTAAAAGCGTTCAAAAAAAACTCGAATTTTAGCACTTCTTAAGTGCTAATGGAAACATACTGAACATAAAAAGAAAAGTGCCGTTTGTTTGTTGCCTTTTCGACGATGAGAAGAGGTGAGGTGTACACAGAAATGGGGTCAGTCGAATGATCAAATCCGATGTGTTACTGTTCGCTTATTATGAATGAGAATTGAACAGGAACGAATCAACTGGTTCAGACGCTCGTTTACCGGGAGAAAGGGAATATCGCTCAAACGTCAGCTGAGAACACACGAAAAAAGAAATCAGTGCACTAGAAATCTGGCATGTGCTATACTAATGACGCCACTGTCAGCATATGTAGATGCCATCGCTAAAAAGGATCCTTTGCACCGTTCAATGGTTGTACGATAATGTTGGATGAGAGACTGTGATATGCCTCTCACGATGAATTGCATTACGTGTACCGAGAATAAGGAACTGAGCAGAGCAGGAAGCACAACATATATGAGCGCTCATCATTCGGAATACAATCTCGAAAGAAGCCACTAAGTGCAACGGAAAATGCAACAAAACTAACGCTTGCTGCAGTGAAAAACTTTCGTCAGACTTCCACTTATCCCTTTGTGCACTAAAAACATCCTTTTTCACAACACAGTTCCATTCATATAACAAGCTAGTCATGCTGTTAGCAACATATACACTCTTCTCTGATTATAAGATCTTATCAAAACAGGTACTAGGGCAAGTCAGTTCGCTGGACAGAATATACAAGCAGAAATTTACTCATACGTCTTTTACGGCCTAATTCACCTCTGCTAGAACAACCAGCCAAAAATTATTCTATATCATCTCAACATGAACGGATTCGTGAGAAATGCGAATAGAGGAGGACGGCAGGAGAAAAGATAGAAGCGGGTTAAGCGAATCACTAAAATTACTGCTAAAGTTAAGTTCACTACTGTGTAATTAAATGCGTTTGCTGGAGCATGCGCCAAAACTTTCCAAACATGCTTGCTTGGCTACGGGAATCCATTTCGCAGGTCCCATCGAAAAAGTTAAATTACCACTCGTATAAACGTCTCGAGAAACACTAAAGTCTCAAAAACTAACGCCAGCAGCAATAATTTGGTTTTAAAAAAATATTGTGGTCAATTTTCTCCTGGCCACCGTGACACAACGTAATACACTCTGTTATATAGCTATCAGTGGGAGACTGTGTTAGCCAGCTGCGCAATGGTTCATTCCTAAGCTCATATGAGGATCCGTTTGACTAGTATTTGCAGTTATTGTACTCCTGCGATACCATCGCATCGCCTCCCAAAGATCTGAGTGTACAGTTCGATGAGGATACGCAGAGCGCCTTGCGGCGTTACGGACTCTCGATCACTTTGTGATTGAAGTGACGCAGATTCAATATGAGACAGCTGAAAGTATGGGAAAGACACGAACAGTTGGAAATGAAGTGGTGAGAAACGAAGCAAAAAGTGAGCAACAATCAAAGCGAAGATGAACGTCAACAGTTATTTGCGAGAAGACCCCTTTGGCTTCTGCTCACTGAGCGTATTTATTGCTTCCGCACGAGCGCGGCACGCCTAGGGCAAGAAAAACGAGTTCTGTAAAGTGCGTCAACGTAGACAAAAACGACGTCTGAACTTTGTTGTATATGAGGGCAAAGCTCCATAAACTTCCAATAAATTTGATTCTCTTTCAGGATGATTTCGACGAATGACGTCATTCGAGTTGTGAGATTGCTTTCGCTTTGTTGATTGACGGAGTGAATAAAATTTTTTGTTGAAAGCGCTTTGTTAATGTTTTCGAAAATACGCTAATGTATGCCATAAACTGTTGTTAAATAAGTCGAGAAGCGAGCGATCTTCAATTGACGCACTTTCCAAAACGAATTGACTTTTCGCCTATAACTTTTTTTTTTTTGAAATTGCATTATCAGAGCAAACTGTAAGCGTTTTGCAGAGTGCAAATGTGACGCAATATAAATATCGAACAAATTCACAGGAAAATAAATACAACAAGAGGAAACATCGTTGCAATATTTACAAAAGACTCCAACACTCACCCGAGAATTCAACCATGCATATTGCACTCTCGAAACTCCTTCTTGACCGAGTGCTCGCGAATTGAAAGTGCAGTAGCTTATACACATATATACCATTCTGGTGATCAACTCTATCGTCCAATCAAAGCCATTGGTATCACCCCCTAAGACAGAGGTACTATTCTCCATTGCACAGTGAAAAATGATCGATGCCCTCAGCTGTATTTTTCGTGTTTCTAAGAACACCTAACGCCCTACGGAGAACTCTGTCCGATCAAACTGGCACGCATATTCCATCGCATCAGGTGCTTTAAATTATTTTGGTTTGCTGCGTTTGAGTGACACATTAATTAAAATGCTATTTTTTAGGCTGTCCGACAACCTGCTGTGTTGTACTACATTGCTTCCGAAAGCCCATTGTACCGCATTGCACCTCGCTCATTTTTTCAGAGAGAGAGATTAAATGCACTTTAGCACACATAATAAAATATGATGCACATACCGTATATACTCAACCCAAAGAAACACTATTAGTGGGTATCAACTGTTGCTATCACTGTCGAGCTTTTTTGTATAAATAAGTCTCAAAAATTTAGTGAACTCATTTATTCACGTAGATTTCTTACAGAAATAATTTCTGCTGAAACTCTAAGGCTATAAAGGTGGACAAGTTGCGGTTAGCAGCATAACACGACGTAATTAATAAGTGAGCATCAAAGGAACTTTTTATAATTTAAGTCAAAGAGGAACACAGAAAATCGAAGTGGGTTTTTCCATAATACCGACATGGAGCGCACTCTGCTTACAAGAAAGAGATCTGCATGCTCGTGACGAATAGAAAAAGAAGTGAAACAACTATGGAAGTGTAGCAAAACTGATAGACTTAGATCCACTAGTATATTGAGTGTCACTGGATCCACTGAAATGGGCACCGATGGGGACAATCATCTGTCGACTGCGAATTACCGCCTAACTTGCTTTTATGAGGTAGAAGCTTCTGCTTTGTTTGTCAGTTTTGTTCTTTTGCGATTCAAATAGGGAATAAAATGCAATGCTCTAAGAATTCATGTTTTACAACGGCACTTGCATTTTGATTAATTCTCGTAGAAAACGTTCTTTAGACAAACGAAAGAAAATCCGTCAAAAACTGCCACCCGCTTTAAAGTGCGCATCATGAAAACTGAAGAATCACATAAATATACATGGGCGCAGTATTCTAACACTGTTAGAAAGGTGAAAGCGCCGTCCTCCCGTCTTGATTCCGTATACAAGTTGACATCAGTTGACGACAGCGGCCGGTCGATGCGATTAACCATCCGGATTAAGCTGAACCACTTCGTCCTCGGTGTGAGTGACTTTTAATCGTCGTTCCAAAGTTCACTGGACACCGATGACGCCATAAATGGAGTCTATGGTGTTTGTGCAACTCCGCCGGTGTCTGTGCATCTTCCTCCTCTTCCGTGATGACTGGTGGATGTTCTCCTTCAGCTGCTTCCTCCTCTGCTACAACATTAGATTTTCCCAATTGAGGCTTGAAAAACCCAAGTAAACGGTAGAAGCAGTATGGTGATAGGATGCTGTTATGCGGAGTGAAAACGGACCCTATCATAAGAACGGTTGGGGTTCTTTTCTTGGCTTGACTGATTTCCTCGACCGTACAATCCCTCAACAGTGTGCGGAAAGGACAGAGAAACTGGAATGCCACATGAAAGATCTAAAACACCGATGATGAGTGGCAACTAGGAAGGCGATAGATAGTTCGCTTGTTTGACGAGGAAGGCGAGCGCGAATACAGCTGGATAGGGGTGGGACGCGGGGAGGAAAGGGGGAGAGGGGAGTGGAGGAAGAGGTACAATGAAGAGAGAGGGATTCGTAGTGCGGCAGAAATTGCCCCTTCTCCTTCACAGTTTCTGCCCGCAAGTCACTTCAGTCACGTTGACAAATCAGCTGAAACAACAACTGCCCGTCAAAGCAATTCAAATCTCTGCTTTGGCACACGAATTCGCTTCGTTGAAATGAGCGTTTCTGAAAATGTCTCTGCTCTAACGAGACTATATTTTACTCGTTTTCCTGTGCTTCAACTGCGTGCTCACCAGAACGAATCGAGATGCTGCAAACGTTTTCTTTTTCTGATTACGCCGTAATATGAGTTTTATTACTATTTTCATTGTTTCCGACCGACTTCTTAGCCGAACGTAGACGCCTCTCGTTCCCCTCCCACATCTCCACCCCCAATCACTTTTCGCAGCAATCTGGTGGCCTGGTTAACTTCACAGACGATTAACAACACTTTTATAAACACAAACCATTGAAAGTAATATTACTGAAATCTCTGCTTCCATTATGACTTTGAACAAAACGCCCTTCCTTCGTTGGCAGAAGAGCAATTTTATGACATCGCTACGCTCAGATGAGCATCACTTTTTAATGTTTTCTAAAGAAACAAGCACTTTCGTTCGTAACGATCATACGAAGCTTTTTATCACGTTGCAAAGTCGGTGGAAGGCATTACTGCATTGCACGCGCGTGCCAAGTTCAACTGTCACTGAAATCGAACGGCGCAAATATCTCGCACGTATATAGTACCGTGATAGGAAACTTGAGGATCGAATATAAATACTAATATCAATCGATGAAAAGTGCAAAGGTTGAAATTTTGGTGGAAACGCATAGCTGAAGTTTATGATCTTGGTGAAGCACACCACTGCCACAGCGTAGAAAAGCAGTGACGCGTGGAGGAAGGGAGGGAGAGGTGTTTCGGAGACGACAATATGAGGTGCAGAAATTTTTTTCAGCATAAAACAGCCAAAACTTCAATGAAACTAGTATTTGATGCAATTTTCAAATTTGAGACTGCAACTTTGACCCCTCCCCTCTCCTCCTTCTTCTTCCAATCCTCACGACGTTTTTATGCGCCCACCATTCTGACCGAGTAGCAAGTAGGTTCTTTCCACAAATAATAAACTTGAAACGAACCCTCCATCCATCTCAGAAAATGAAGTCTTATTTCATGACTCATTGTTAAAAAGGTAATGGAAATCTAACTTGAAGCCATAGACATACCTCCTTCTTTAATTGCTTCGTCGATTTTCGCAGTTGATGTGGACCGCTTGATAACTTCTCCCCACATCGTTACCGGAGAAATATACGCTTTTGGATGGCCATCGATGAAAACACGACCATCCGACAGGTAACTTACTGAATGACTTCTCACAAGCTGAAAGAAGGAAGAAACCTCAATTTATGACGCTTAAATTAAAAAATGTCTGCTTAAATTTGCTATAGTTTTGTCATAACACGTGACCTCCCACCTCATCAACACAATGGAATGATTTCCTTACAATAAGTAAATGTTGCCAAATAAAACAACTTCACTGTCAAGTATTCTCAAGTAACCTGCGTATTGGTCATGCGACAGCATTTAGTAGCGTTTCCTCTAGTGTTTAACGCGACAATCGCGGAATCCACTCTCAAGTTGGCACTTACTTATTTGTTAAACGAAGCATGAATCTAGCTATGTCATAGATGAACTTATCTATACACCCTCCTCCCCTCCCATTAAATAGCACCTAACAACCGAGTGAAGAGAGAACTGTTATGCGATTCCAATCCAAAAAAAAAACTCCAATTGCAAACCAGCCCGAGAACAGGCTACAAATTATCACTTCTATCCCGCTGTCCAATGAAGGTTGTGCGGGAAGTGAATTATCTGAAAGCTGCCTGTTACTGAAACGGAACAAAAACCTCTACACTAGGTAATTAAACAAGCTTGTCAGCTTCGGTGTTTTCAACTAGCCATCTTCAGCGGTGAATACCTCAACATTCATTGCAATACTACCTACAGCAAATCGTTACCTATATAACGCAATTCGAAAACTCATAACTGAAAGATGCCCGTTGCTCAGAAGAAGGAGAATTATTGAGATTTTTTTAGGTTACCTTGCCGTTGTTGAATAAGTTCGACTGTCTTGGACTCGAGAAAACAACTTCATCACTGCCTGCGTTTAATATGCTGATCATCTCTCAAGAAGGCTCCACTAAGCCTGCAAGACTTGTCTGCAACTCGAAGTGACAATCCTATCGCTGATACAAAGTGACTCATTGTCAAAGCAGAATGCATCGATAACAAAAGATACAGGTAAATACTTAACGCATATGTCAAAGCAAATAAATGAAATGTGACCTCAAAGGAAATATGCACCCACACTGCTACCGTTTCTTTATTACTATCAACAGAGCTTCTTAAGTGCATACAAATATGTGAAACAATGAGGGTTTGAGTGCTTCTTCAAATTCTTCTCGAAAGTGACCATTTTATTAGTAGGCCTTGTACTCTCTTGTTAAAAGTTAACTTTTAGTTAACTAATCAAATGCTGGCAATAAGTCAACTGTTTTCCTGAGATCTCTTGTTAAAACTCCCAGGCTAGCATATAAAGCGGCCCCAAGCTAGCAGATGATTCGTCCTCCCGCCAAGAGGTGAATCGATCTCAGGAAAACAGTTGACTTACTGCCAGCATGTGATTAGAGTGGCAAATGAAAGGACGAACGCAGATTACCAAAGGTGAAAATATTCCAAGGCATTCTCGGAAACACGTAAGTGATTTTAAAAAAATATTCAGTTGCAAACGTCGGCGCTGAGAATGAGTATACTTTATAACAAATACAGTGAACGCACATCTCTGCGCTGAAGGCAGCTGCACACAAATGTGGGAATGGCATACCAAGTTAACATATGGACTACGATTTCCAAGTCTTGTATTTTCATTTCACTAAGGACATCATACACGACAAGTTCTTCCAAACGGAAAATAGTTACAGAGTTCTTCCTGAATAAGAATGAAGTCACCTAGGCTACTAGGAAGAACGGTAAAATGGTAAAGCAAACTGTTAAGTAACAGCAATACTTAGACCGCTTCGAAAACTGCAGGTAAGCGACCAAGCTCACCTAGTATTAATCTAAAGAAGTGAAACGAAACTCAAACGCAGGCCACGAGTCATTTCACCCGTGTCCTTTGAAGGGTTCCTTTTAAGTGGTGCCTTAAGTGCCGCTTCATTGTGTTATTAACGCGTAAGAAAAATCACCAACTCTTTAACTGCCTTGCCGGCTGACTCACATCTGAGTTACGCACAATGAGAACGATCGAGCGTTCAACACCCAATACGTGATGTTCTTTATGAGACATGCAGACGATTTTACTGCAAAGTGCAGACAGTTTTCTCTTCTCGAACGCTACACACCGGACTCAAATAATGGCCTATGTTCACATCAGAATTGCCTCATAAAAACCATTTTTCACGAATTTCATCACATTTTTGGTTCGGTAAATCAGCAGAATTCGCTTAAAAGTTACCATTTTATGCAGTTTTCAGTAATAGACCCTTAAAGCCTCATAGGGGTTGCTCATTGCACGAGCGATAAACAAATGTGAACATAGATGTGAACTATAAATAAAGCGATGGGCCTCAATTGATTTAAAGCAAATGAGCTCACCGCAAATGAGTTCGCCTTCACAGTTCAGATGCAATTCTCCTCACTTCGCAGCTCAAATTTCAGATTGCTTCTCGTCACGATATGTCTACCTAATTTAGATATAACGAAGCCGTACAATGAGAAGAACTCCTCCGCGACTATGTCACTTAGTGTACTATTCATTTAATGTTTATGCTGTTTATGCTATATTATTCATTCGATGAATACCAACATTGGTTGTCACTTCCAAAACCTTTTATGCATTATTTCATATTACCGTGAACGGAACTGCGAAAGCAATAAGATGGGAACAATGAAGGAAGAGAACAAAAAAAGCAATGGAAACTAGGGAGTGGAAAGAGGGAGAGGAGCAAAGCAGGGGTTCCATGATCATATCGAAATGATAAAATGAGAGGAGTGGACGGAGCCGTTAGACTGCAGCTGCCTTGAAGCGATGAACGTTCACTTCGAAACCGATGCTCAAAGCGCAAGACCTGTTCACTCGACGTCGGGAATAGGAGCCCATTGTCTTTGTGGCGAAATTTCATTTTCAAGGACTGAACGAGAGACTATGATGGGTCTTAAGGTCTGATACGATCTGGTACCGTACCTTTTGATAGGAAGGTTATCATGAGATTCAATGACTACTGCATGAAGTCATCAAAAATTTACCTCACATAAAAGATGCAAGTTTGCAAAATTATGCATGTAAAAGAAGTCTACCTAGACTAACTTACTAGGGTTTTTGAGAAAATTGGAACTTGAAACGTATGAATTCGCCGAGCACATAGCGGAAATGTTGAAAATAGAGCGCACAACACTCCTTTGACATAATGGGCGAAGCTTCCAGCTCCTAAATGCACAGCAACATTACTTCATCCATTTCTTCTCGTGAAATATTTTATTTCTTATGGCATTCGGCAGTTCCACACCGTCATATATGCAGGGAGAACTGTATGCCATCAAAGAAAAAAAAATGCCCTTTCGCATCCCTATTCGCCACTTGCGCAATATGGCGACCCTTTGCGAGGATATACCTGTTTTTACGTTATATGACATAATGACCCCTGAAGAATCATAACCGGCACCGCGTTACCTGGATAATAAAATTTGTGTCTGCAGGTGATTTCACAGGAAAGCAAAATTTGATGCTCGAATTTAGTGTTCGCAAAGCAATGATTCAAACTGCTGGCTAACTCTGCTTATCGTTGTGGACGAAGGGGAGTGTGGATAGCTCTAAGCAGTTGGTGAGTTGAATAGAGATATGCAGTTATTTGTAATACTTTTAGTAGATGGTAATTTCATAGGATAAGGTGCCTCAGGATGCTTTGAACAATTGCAACTATCGCTCTTACCCAAACCTGAGTGGCAATTCAATTGCGACGATGAGCATCTCCTCAAATGATTTTAACTGCTGTTCGCAACAGACGAGTTGCTCACTTCAGATCGAGCAACGTGCTCGTAAGGCCGACACTAGTACTGGCGTTGATCATAGGTCTGCTGACGGTGTCGAAATTCGAAGCTTTCCACTCTAACAGTTCTATCAGCTGTGACTAGTTCTATTATTAAGGGCGACTGACTACCTTAGTAACATTTAAATCAGATGTGTGTGCTTCCAATGCAAAAAAGTTTTCACTTATCACAAAAGACTGCGTTAGATTTTCGAACGCGAAAAGTCATTATTATAGATCGATCAGCGTAAGTTCTTTTCCTCTTGATTGCATATACGTGGCTCGGAGTTGCGGTCTCTTTAGTGAGTGGGAAACGAGGAAAGAAACACTCTAAACTCGTTCTGCATCAAAAATAGAACATCCATTTAAGTTCTTGACAACACTCTCTCATCACTTACGAGTTCTGCACCTCTGATGGTTCAGCCGCAATTCTAGCGCGCAAGAAAAGCGTCTGCAGGCATTTGTGAACTCTCTGACCTCCTTTGGTCGTTCGAAGCAATTACGCTCAGTAAGATCTGGCTAGGATTCTATAAGCATACGTTCATAGTTGATCGAAGCGAAAAATGGCGAAAAATATAACCATACGCCTTTTTTCGGGTTTAATTTGTCCTCAATTAACGTAAGACGATTTAAGGGTGTTTCCTGAAGCAACCTCACATTTTTGAAAAGGACCACCCACGCTGGAACACATTCATATATCCGATGCTAAAAGACGAAGCGAACAAGTCTGAAACTAACATTTATCGGCAACTCTTATATAAAGAATATACATAAAGATACAGCATGCGTTTTGATATAAATCATAACTTTGAAACCACATATGCAGCGGAACTACCACAAACTTGATTGAACAGAAGCAGCCAGCTGCAGCGAGTGGATTTCAAATGGAAGCGCCGAGAAGCAACACGCATGAGACGGCCCATTAGGCGTTGCGATCTTCCTAGTTGCCCAAATTTTGTTCAAAAAAAAGCAAACATCAAAACGTTATTTACTTTCTAGAAACCCACATGTCCTCTTTCGCTTATGCTTCACTGAACACCACACCACTCCTTCGACAAAGACAAAAAAACGTCGTTGTATGGTGTCCTGCGACGGGTTTAATGGTGCCGTGCTGACATCGCTGCTGCCGAACAACGTTTTCATTCCACATGAATGGCGGGGTGGGTGCGTTACCTTTCGTACTGTCAAAAGCAACAAAGCTGAGTCCAGCGGGGTTTGTGCCTTCACAACAGCCACAAACGCAATAAATGCCCATGAAGTGTACTTCGAAGCAAAAGTCAAATGCGCTTCTCGCAGACACAAATACCCAACAAATTAACAAATTTGGTATACCGAAAACAACGCCAAGGATTGATATTACTTAACTGATATTACTTAACAAATTTCCAAGTTCGACGTCTTTTCAAAAATCTTCTAGTTTTCAATCACAACTGATGCATAAATTCACAAGCAGAACGAGGATTTGCAACTCATGAAGAGGACGCGTCATACGGGAAAAGCTAACGTGACTCGTAAAGCTAACTGTTCAGTGCGAAAAGCCTATTAGATCGACTGAACAGAGGCCGAAATTGCGCAACTGATGACTTTAAAAAATCGCCTGTGTATAGGGAACCAAATTTTTGCGATCATACAAGCAGGAATCGGAGATTTTGGGCGTGAGGACTCATCACGTGATCAAAGGACCACCTCAAGTATCGCTGTTTTGCAAACTGAATAACTGAACAACCGGATACGTACATAGAGAGGGCTGTCCTGGGACTTTTTAAACAACTTTGTTTGCAAACCAAAATGAGAGTTCTGACAGAGTCTGATGGATCGAGTTTCATTCAAGCCCACAAAGCAATACTATAACAATGGAAGATATTTGTTCGCTAGCACACAATATGTCGCAAAACGGAATCATTCCTTTCAGTGAACCGAAACAGCAATGGAAAGACAACCGATGAAACAAAATCATAGTTGCCTTCGAAAAAACTGACCAACAACAGAAGATGTTGCACAACCGAAGTGAAAGATGGACGCATACCCATTGATGCACATATCCTATCACAAGCGATGGCCAAGATTAGCATTCCGTGAATTTTTTTGGAACATAAAAAAGTGAGATTTTTTAATAACACTATCATCCTAAACAGTCAAAAATTTGGGAAGATCAAGACCCCCGTTCCCCTAGCAACACTAACCGAGACTAGATCGCTTTCAGGGAGAAGCACCGTTTCATAAATGGTTAGTCCGGAAATTATTTTTGTTGTACTCGTGCCACCTTCGTTGGCTCCGGATGTCACCTTCTTCAACAAATTGAACAACAAGAATGCAAAGGAAAAGTACAAAAAACAATAGCGAAGGAATGTAAAATATACTACCATAGCACTTTGCTTTATTAAGGCGCTGCGAACGCAGAACACTTCAGTGACAAACATTTCATCTGCGAGGTTAACGTGAGCTTGTGTTATAAACAGTAAAGCCGATTTTACGTGCAAAAGCTGGAACGAAAGCAACCAACAAATTGAACCGATAAGGTCACTTCCTCCTAACTAAATGAAGCGAAAATGAAGGAACAGGAAGCGCTTGAAGATTAGGCGAAAGTGATTGGAAGCGATCCAAACTGAGTGGAACGCAACGCCGCATAAGCGGCAGTAAAGTAAGTAGAATAAGAATCTGATAACCAAATACGTGGCGACCTGTAGGCAATTTTGCGTGAATACCGAAGCCAGCTGACAACCCAGTCTCATATGCTCCTTTCTAAGCAACAGTGAAATATTACCATGGAAACAACCGTTAGATACATCTAAGCTGGGGAGATTCCTAACCGGCCAAATCCACCGCCCTACAAAATTTTGCAATAACGACTACTGCTTCTCTCAAAATCAATCTCCTGAATATTTTCATTACCACTCTTGTTCTTACGTAACCCTTCCCACCTATGTTGCACAGCTGGCCATTAATCCAGTTAGCAAGCAACTCAAAGACGTCCTGAGTGAGAGCACTGAGCGCGCAAATGAGCGGAGTTGCGCCTTCATACCCAACTATCTCCGCCGGTCGAGCCTCGGTGACCATTCCGCTTATGCACCGATGCGTAAAGCGGTTCGTCGACCTACAATAAACTCTTCATTGTCGCATACTGCGCGCTCACTTCATTACTTTTATCAATTAACATACCCACTACAGGGCGTGCGCACGTTTGAGCGAAAACAGGAAGGAGGAGGTGAGATTTCACTAAATAACAGAAGAAAGTTGGGAAACAAAACTATGTTGTGTTAATCAGCCATGCTTGTTGGACAAGCAGTAGCTTCGATAACTGCACAACAACAGCTCCGCGTGCATAACGCTTGTCAGTTCCTCATCGTCATGCAGAAAATTTTGATTAGAAAACCCAAACATTATCAACAGCGTTTTGAAAAGAATCGCAATTTAAATAACGGGACAAGAACATGAGTTTCGCAGCGTACCTGCTGATAGGGAGTAGGAAAATGCGAAGATGGCGGCTGATATTGAGGGGTTAGATTCCTTGATGTAGACCGCTCGCTATATGTTGAACGCGCATAATCGGCGTTCACTGCTCCACTCACCTTAAAACTTGAAACCCTTAAGGATATGCACCTTTATGAGCTCCACGAAAATAATCTTCATTCAATATCTCCTCCATCGCGTATCAATCTTTTCGAGCTAACCATACGCCTTCCCACCCCTCCTAGGGAAAACCTCTCCATTTATTCCTCCTCCATCCGTTAGCATTAATATACAGTGTAATTCGCTAGGCGTGTTTATGTCCTATTATCAGCAAAAGAACGCAGATGCGTATCATATCGCACTAAAAGATGACGATTCCTTGGCTACATGTGCGGTTGAAGCACCGAAATAATAGTGGGAATGTGCAAAAATCCCCTGAAAAAGGGCAAAAAGCAAATTGCTAGAAGCTACATAATATTTCAACACCTGCCTTCGAATAAAAAGCTTATTCGTCACTGTTTACTTTCAGCAGATGCATCACAGCCAACTTGGCTTCGTTGACAGAACCACGCATAAAAGCAATGAATGTTTCCCAGAAACGAATGCCGATAAGTAAAGAGAAGCGTTCAGTGCGCATGTAGGATGAGCCCCTCATGCAGAATGAAAAGGAGAATAAAAATTACCGAACATGTGCTACCCATAGCACCATATCTGCCAGTTCCGCTTCCGCTTCCCGAATCATCTAAGTTCTCACTCCTTAAGTTGGCTGGCCGTTCGGCGCCCTGTGAGGAGATGGGTCGCGCGAGGGTCGTTGAGTCGCGTGCACGTGACGTCGTACCTGAGTAGAAATCCGACTCTTTCAAGCCGCTACGCTTGAAACCATCGTGCAATTCTTTGTGCTGCCACATCACGTATAGCACCTGAATCGTGCATGGAGTTCCCACTGCGTAAGAGGTAGTTTAATTTCACTCCTTTAAAAAACGCGTGATGGAAAAAAAAGATTGGCGAAAAAGGCAGCGAATACAGCTAACGAAGACTTCAGGTGCCTTTCCCTTCCACATATTTGCCACGTGCGGCAACCTTTAAGGAAGTTCGTATTCTGCCTGCTCGGCAAAATCGCATCTTGAGGTCCTCATTCAATCTAATCAAGAAGACATGCTTCTCCTGTTAAATAAATAACGTCCATTTCTTTCAAATTTAGAGTGAAATATCGTGAGAGAACATTTTAACGCACAGCTGCAGGCATCCGCACAATGAAATCAAGAAATTGACGGAAGATTTGTAATAGGCATAGAGGAACCTCATAAATGCCAAGCATAATAGGAGCTGTTCTGAAAGAAGCATACCTGCGAAGCATATTTACATATACGAGCAGTATACATCGGATGCGAACGTGCCAGATACCGCAACCTCTCCGTTCCGCCACACTCATGAACATTCCTGTGAGGAGAAAAAAGTCAGAGACAGCTATATTGCGAGGGAAAATTCACAGCGACCAGCGAATTTGGTACAGTGTCCCAGAGAGTACCCAACAAGTGCAGAAAAAGGGAGGAATCGACGCAACAAACAAAGATGTTGGCACGTTACAGCTACAGCCAATTAGTGTGAATATGTGGACCAGGTGAACCCTGTAATCTTATTCACCTTAACCAACACAATAGAAAAACAGTCTGCTAGCGGCTTTCGCTAGAAACAGTAAACAAATCTTCGAGTTCGCTACGCCCAAACAACACTGAGCTCTCGTAAAGGTTTTCAACTCCGCAATGTAGCTCGAAATATAATGACTTCATCATTTTTGGAAAGTGCGGTCAGATTCCAAGCATATTTGAGAAGTGCTTCTTTCACAACGTTCTTCGACGCCTCAGATCGCTAGAGAAATAGAAAAAAGGTGACAAATGCGCTCGTAAGGCTCAGATTCAAACAAGCACTAGTTATTCTCAGCATTATATACCCGAGCCATTCAGAATGCCGTAAAAAGGATGGTTTGTTCTTCACGCATGGATTATTCCTCAACAT
Source organism: Ascaris suum (assembly GCA_013433145.1). Classification (NCBI taxonomy): domain Eukaryota; kingdom Metazoa; phylum Nematoda; class Chromadorea; order Rhabditida; family Ascarididae; genus Ascaris; species Ascaris suum. The sequence continues at coordinate 5,493,695 of CM024187.1, forward strand.
AGGATATGCAATTTAAAGTGGTCAAGACCAAGTGAAGTGGTTCCACAGGCGACAGATTTCACGCCCCGAAAATGATGCTATGGGTCGAAATATCAACAAAAAAGCACATCTCAGTCATTATGATGCTATGTTTGTGACAACGGGCGCTCACAATAAATCAATATATGGATGCCAAAACGAGGCCAACATATAGGACCGTAAGGTGCGCCAAACACTGTATACTCGGTGAAACGCACAAATGCCAACCTAGTGAAATCGGCCGAATGTTTGACTGTTTCAAAGAGGATACCAAGAACGGCACCGATCGTTGCATCGCCAACGCTGGCGTCCCGAGCTCGCTGATCCGGGCGTGGCAACTTGGACACCAAATCTTTCATCGCATACTTTCCAATTAGCTCACGATTGCGCTGAAAACGAAGCATTCCTATACTTATCATGAACAGGCAACATAGTCAAATATTTAGAAAAGCAGTGAATTACAACAAAATGCGTTCAAAATTTTTATTACTAACAAACACGTTTCTGCTGGATCAACGGGAAATGTACCATTTGAATGTGTGCTTAAATCTGACAAAGAAACCAATGAATACAAGCAATTTAAACGAACCTGGTCTAGAGCAAGATTTCTGAGGGCCGTAGTCACCGCACAAACTACCTTGTCATCATTGAGACGCAGCAACTCAACGAGTACGGGAAGTCCCTTCTCGGTACGCACACAACCACGTACCGCCACGGACGGCTCGAATTCGCATGCCGCCAAATTTTGGATCGCACCCGCCGATGCCTTCAACAAGCTATATTTACAAAACAAGAACAAAATTTGCATCAAAAAAGAACTCGAATAAATTTATCCTGCGAAGAAAGTGTGAACACAAACGTGAACGATACGAAAACAACCGCAACATAAACAATCTTCCAGTGAGAAATGTGATCGCCGTAATGAAAATATCGATAAAAGCGACGAAAAACACTAAAAACGGCAAGCGAAGCAGCAAAGAACACTGTTGAGAAACATCTAAAAGTTAGAAGTAAAATGAGCCATTAGTGAGAACATTTTGAAATGGTACTCAATAAAACTAGCGTTAATGAGAGATCACAAAACTTGCAGGAAAATATCACTTAACTGAATAATTAGGAACTCACCTCGAGCGTGTCTGAATTGGACGATTCTTGGAGCAGCCGAAGATATAGCTTCACCACTTCTGGCTGCCACAGCAGTTCGGCACCCTACAATGATGATACGGCCATTTAGTATTTCAAGAGCAGCAAGTTTAGACATTCTCACACATTACCAATTCCACATTCCATACCAATTCCACTTTCATCAGCAACAAAACAACCTCCCCAACAATAAAACAACGCACGCTCGTTTTTGCACAATTTTTTTTCAAAGGCCCAATATGGCAATATTTTGCCTGCGCATATGCAATTTTCAAAGACGGGATACATCCATGGCCAACTTCCAAATCCAAGTTCGTTCTCACCAATCATCTCCTGCATGTGTTACTTTTGATTTGCCTCATAACCGATCCATGAAAGCATAGGACTACAGCTGTTCTCACCAACAGATCGGTTCGTTGCATGAAAGAAAGTATAGGACTACCAATGCATCTTTCTGGATTCCAGTTATTGGTTTAATCGGCGAAACTGTAAGAGGCGCAATGCTGTGCCAACTCATCCCCTCCTCCACCTCATAAATTCACACCTCTTCGTTAGAAAATAGGAACTATAAAAAAGAATTTCACGTTGATACCACCACCGAACGAATCTAACGCAAACAACACGCTCCACTACAGAAATCATGCCTGCAAACAAAATTTTGATTAACCGTTGGACAGGAAGCTGCATAATTGTTGCGTGCGTTTTGCTCACTGATAGCTTTCTTCTTCTTTTTGGAATCCTTCTTCTTGGTCTTTGGGCTACCAGAGGGCGCCGAACGGCTTCTTTCTCGAGTGGCACTATCCGTAGACTCTGAAGTCGCCCGCGGGTCGTAATTTGGATCTTCCACTTCCTGGATTCTTAAAAACAAAAAACAGAATAAACATTGACACTTTGGAGTGGACACTATTCGGATTTCGCACCTACTTCAACCCTTGATTTCAACATAAAAGCAGTGGAATTGGTTCTTAAATGCGATTTACACGTAGGAGTCTGGCTGAAAATCCTCATTAAAAAAATTATAAATCACATTCGGATGCGTAAGGAAGATCGGGAAAATAGCTCTTCTTAAAAAATCATCAAAGTAATAATGTTAATAATACGCTCCACTCGAGCACTCGAATAGAAGTCTTCCCTCCCTCAAACGATGCGAAACCAGCATTTGCTCGAATTCACAAGCGAGGACTTATTTGCAGCCCTAAAGAACGTCACTCTGATGCATATTACATGCACTCTTATGCATCTACCCGACCAATTTCGTCATCGCAGCAATGAACACAGAAAACATGAAAATCAGGAACACCAATCGGGCATACTTATCAATGCCAATCAGAGATTTGCAGTATGTATCTACTTCCAAATCAAAAACTCATCGTATTGGTGATTTTCGAGTTCCTGAAGTGAACAAATCCACTGGATGCAAATACAACCTAAACAAGACTATGGGAAATCCTTCGGTAAGCTAGGGTAAGCTAGGGCCGCCGTTACATTGGCACAACGGTCAACTTGTTTACTTCGCACTCTACCGCATCCACCTTAACATCGCTCGAACGAATTCGCATAAATAAGCAAAAAAAAAAAAAAAAAAAAAATGAAGGAAATGAACATGCCTGTAGCTGAGATTCCTCAGAATACAGACAACGTTCTCAACCGCACGGGCATCCACTTGATTGCTGAGAACAGCGCGAGTCAGGTAATGCACTAAACTATCAACTAGCCTCGGACAAGCTCGAAGCGTTTTGCGTGCAGCCACCGAAGCCGCAGAGACGTTTCTAAAAATATTCTTCTAGATTTGCATATCAGTATCGCTCGGCACCAACCAATTACTGATATCAAAGCATTTCGTCAATATAACCAGTTGCTCTATGCTCGGAATACCTCTTTAACAAATCCAGCAGCTCAAGCAACCACTCTACCTCAAGCATGAACGTGAAAAAACCCATTGGAAAGAATTTATAAATACAAAAAATTAGGCAAGCGGGATGTGACAACCTCATGCAGTGGTTTTGAAAAACCGCCCTTTAATTCTGCCACTCTACTGCCATAGTGAAAAAGTGCAATGATGCATCAATGCAAAAGTTTAACAAAGCGCAGAGATTATCGAAATACGAGGTGGTTTACTGAGACGAAGTACACCAACATTTATGAAGTCAATATTCAGCCGTTAGCATGCTCATCGACTCTGCTGGATGATTATCTCATAAGGCACATTTCAAATGCGAATCTGCAAAGAAAGGATAAAAGGGAAAGTGGTTTCACCAATGATGAAACGACAAATCGATACCGATATTCAACTATAAAGCAATCACAATCAGAGTTAACTTTCACAGTTAAAACATAAATATATCATTCAATTAGAGAGAGCATCAAAAAAAAAAAAACCTGAGCACTCCAGTGCCGTTTCGGAAGACGTTCGAGTTGGAGCGCGTTGATTCCGAATCAGCTGGTTGGTCAATTCCCGAACAGGGGACAACCACACGCTGTACAATGGCATCCGAACACTGCTCCAATATTAACGGTTTCAAGTCCTGTAATTGCATATTCCAATGTGCACAATACGCATTTAAATAACGAAGTTGCGTACCTGCAAAATATGTTACACATGCTCCGGCTGACACCAAGTGCTCCGCAAGATGCTACAACACATCAAGTGACAACCAGTTTCAAAAGTGCAAGAGGGACATTAAAACATTCAGGATACGTTTAATCTTTTCCAGTAGACCATGCATCTCTGCGAAATGTAGGCCCGATTATGGATTCTGCACATTTATGCATCACTCCTTCCTCATCGAACAACTGTATCAATTATGTGGCGTCCATTGCTGACCACATAATACTTAAAACATTAGCTCAGAAGACGGCTACATATGCTAGCTCTTTTTTGAACGAGTTTATAGCAAAATACCGCGGAAAACTTGTATCCTTGCACCAATCTGAGCGAAGCAACAAGGTATTACTGTAGAAGCATAATACCTGGCACCGAAAAATGTCGTAAATATCAAGGAGCATGTCTGATGTAACCTAAATAATGTGAACGCTCCACAAACAATGAAGGACAACAAAAGTTCACTCCAAAAAGTACTCCGACCCCGATTGTAAGTTACACTTCGAACAACCTTAGCGCCCGAAACCTTCGGCAACTACTACCTTCCTGCAGGATAGGATCGAGCACCACGCACAATCCAGCGGGAAAACTGGATAGAGGAGACGATGGAAGAAATAACTAACGTCACAACTGGACAAGTTCCATAGTGCCGCAGTAGCTTCTTCCCGGACATGCGCATCGGGTGTCTGTCGAAGCAACGCAGTAAGAGCAGTTAGTCCCCCCGCCGCTCTTATCGCTCTCTGCAAATCGCACTGTTTGAACTGTGTTCCTATCAAAATACTCACTTGAAGTCTGGCTCTGACGTTCACCTTTTAATGTCCATCCTCGATGACCTTTAATTTTCCCTATAAAATCCAGTATTTCTCAAGTGGGCATAAAAATTCAATCTTATATCGCTGGCGCATAGTAAACAAGCCTTAATTACCACCATAACACTATTGTGCATAAAGTAGCCCTCAGATGCAAGGTTTAAAAAAAATGAGCATCAACCTGATTAACAAATGCAAGCCACCTGTCTCATATCCGAACAGCCCCTCCTCCTCAACATCCCCTAAGTGGAAGGAAATGAGAAAGAGGAGATTACCCGAGAAGAATCATTTAAAATCCACCCAAAAATTGAAAAAAAAGCTAAGAATGCGCATGAAGATGGAAAACATAAAAAAGCTGCAAAGTCCTAAGAGAAGCGAAGTAAAACTTCAAAAAAAGGCTTCTGCTAATGTAGCTCTAAGCAACTTCTGGAGGCGGAGCCATCTCTCACAATCAACTGCTGAAAAACCGGCGTGTAGAAAAATTTGAGGCTCAGAGATCTGCCCGAAATTGAGGCAGTGATGCTCAACTCCGCCTACATCACCTCGATCCATACGTTGCTTTTTATAAGCATGAAAGCATCTCCCACATAAAAAAAACAGCATAAAAATGATGGATATGGATCTATATTTTACGAAAAAAACAACAACATGAACGAAAAAATAGCCGCACAACAAAAATGACCGAATATTGGCCAATGTGACGACGACAAAAAATACTCTTCTTAGGGGGACCCATTCCGAAGGTAATAACTAAAGCATAATTGCACATAAGATACTAGTGTAGGTGTTCCATTAAGATACAGAAAAGCCAATCTCCGCCATTCGCATCGCAATTACAGATCTCAATGGGAAAAAATAAGCGGCTTTTCCAACAGCATCTTTCTCACGTTATTCCCTTTCAAGAAAGGTAATCAGGAAGTGCGTCGGCCGCTCCACTGGTACAACTAGTTCATGAAACACACACCTGAAAACTCCTTTAGCATTTCTGAAATCAACCTTATTATTGTCATTTTCCTTGCCGAACGAAAGGTTCTTCAGACATCCACATGCGTTCTTTTGTATGTCCGTCACGTCGCTGCCGAGCAATTTCACCAACTTCGGAATACCCTTCAACTCCCTGGAATCAATCACGCCTCAAACGTAAATGAATTCAGTATCAACTAAAACGAATGGATTTATTATCAGCGTGCAACATGCCATCACATGAGTGGAAAACTCGAGAACTTGAGTCCCTCTCCCCTCTCCCCTTCCCTTTTCCAAATCTTTCTGCTGCATCACATCGCCGCCGAGCAATAATAAGCTTTTTTTTTGAAATTTTCAGAAAGAATCACTCTCTTTTTTAAACGAAGGATTTCGACTTTTTCGAGTTCATAACAAATGATTTTTACAGAATGTTTTGAAGACTTGACAACATTTGTTTGAGAGTTGCCTGAAACGGTCATCGATAACGGTAAAGAACATATTCATTGTTAGCACAAGAAACCTAAGCTGCAACACTCAGCACCAACCTAGTTTCCTCTTTGATAGCATTGTCGTTGAAAGTGAGATGCTGCAGATAGCCCGAAGCATTAAGTTGCTCAACTTTATCTGCGCTATCCAGATATTCGATCACTTCTCGCAATGTTGGATCGCGCCAATGCACTGCAATACAACATTCCATAATTGTGCTGCGTAGACAATAGCCAACGCCTTGGCTCAACAAGCCCTCGTGCTGTGTTAATACACAGGCCAAAAAGACGCCATTCGATTCGGATGCTCAATTCACTGGCAACTTACGACCAAGCAAAATGCCTAATTCTCTTACGCTCTACTCACCAAACTGCACAATACAAACTATGCGCGTTGTTTCCCTCGCTGAACAAGATCTGTATCCTACACTGAATCGCTCTTTTGTGGCTGTTTCAAAGTGAGGGCATCTCAACGATCGAGACACCGATGAACTTGAATTTTATGTGAAACGCGTAAAAAAGCATCTTTAATTTTATCGCCAGCACGAAGCACTTCGACCAAAAGCACTTTAAGACTCATCATCCACGCAAAATCCCTTTCCCATTTATCTTCTAAACTATGTACCACTAAGTATTTAGCACCATGACGGGCAAAAGGTGATAACTTACAACCATCTTTTCCCTTCATGAGATGAGTGCGATGTATAGGAGGGGGCGAATCGTCCCTATCTGGTAAAGGCGGCGACTCACGAACCATCTCATCTTGCAGCAACGGCACCGTTCCGTAACGTTCAGCTTCAACGTATTTCATGTCGCCATCTGAAAGAATTCATCATCTGATAGAACAATAGCTGCTCACCTTGAACCTTGCATACATAAGCTGAAAGTATGCCAACTGTAAATACGTATGAGCAAAGCTCCAACGTAACGATTCTGCAATTGGACCGCGTAACAATGTACACTTGTTTGATATTTGACAACAAAAGAAGAATGCGGAACCAGCCAGATGATTCCAATAGCTAAGAACCTTTCGCTCTTAAACTTAAGCCCCACATCGATATGTTACCCATTGCTTTTCTTGGTGTTTCAAGCCGTTCGGCGTTCCAATCACCCTCCTCTCATGAATTCACATGAGAAATTCATTCCATATTTCCAGTGGTTGGGAATACGGCGGATGCAATTCATTAAAGGTTGTGGAAGCATTCTGCGAAAAAAAAAGAATTTTTATTAATACAACGTTCAACGAAGCAGCTCCTGTGCGTCTTCAAAAAAATAGATAAATAAATAACAAAGAAAGAAAACGTCTTGAAAAAACATTCTGGTCAGAAAAGCTTTCCTCTACCAGGTTCACGGTCATACCCAACTCAAACGCAAGATGCAAGCTTATCTCCTATGTCGTTAGGTCTCAAACATTAAACTCTTCCCTTTACTTTCACACCAATGGATTTTTCTGTAACTGTTAAACGAACATCGTGAACATGCTAAATGAATGCCAAACCAAACTCACTGGATGGTGCACCAATAAGCATCGGTGGCGAAGGATCAGACGGCTCCGAAAATCCCAGTGCGTTACGTGCGATGACACGGAACTGGTATTCATGGCCCACAATGAGGTCGCCAACTGAAATACTCCTCTACATTCTCCGTACCTCACGCCAGACAGGTGGCTGAGATTGTTTAAGTGCTAACGCATCGGCAGTCCAATCGGTACACTTCACTAACACTTTTTCCGAGCAAGAACTTCGTCTCTTTCGATGTCACTTTAGACGATCCTCCTCCAATGAGGACGCGAGCGATCTGTAATCCAACGATGGGTGGAATCCACTGCGCTCTGAATATAAGCAGAACGCTGAGATTTCTCGTTCCATACCCTCTCCCTCTCTTCCGCACTTTCGCACTTTTGCTTTCAGTTATTGAGCATTAATACTGATAATATAAACACTAACCAGTCATCTTGCACGAATGTATCAACAGCTCGTTAACTTTGTACCACGCCGAATCCTGTTGATAGTCACGGAATTCAACATCATAACCCTGCAAACAAACACAGTACTTGCTGAATTCATGGTGCACCATTACATACAAATCATTACTTTAAATTTATTTGCCTGCGAATAAATGTATTCCGCACTGCCTTCGACGATCGCCCTCATACACAAAGTAAACACCCGTCAGGAAAAAGAAAATCCAGCATCACTGCCCACTTACGAATCGCAGGGAACCCGTCTCTGTTGGATAACAAAATAAATCTCATAATAATAAAAGCTACATGGCGTTAGGCTCTCGTTTTTATATAAAACAGCGAAATCCTCAGCGGGCTTGCAAGAGGAATACTTGTTAGTTAAGCAGCAACCATCATTAGGTAGTGACACCATAGGAAATTGTATTGCAGATAATATGCTGCTATAACGTTATACAGCTGTAATTTCCGTTGGTGCTGACTTCCAACTGTGATTATGCTCCTTGCAATTAAAAGCTTTTCGTTTAAGAATATTAAAAATGCAGCAGGTCCGGGAACATTGCCTCTAAAATAAGCACCTCATTTATCTGTCCGGGAACATTTCAAACTATGCTAAGTAATGAGACCAGCACTGCAGCACACGCAGACAAACGTGCATTACTGTATGGAACATTGCATTCACCCTCAAACAACAGTCGAAGCTATGTTCGAAGGATTATTGAATGTCTCAAAAAAAACTGTCCGTACCTTCCGTTTAAAGAACACAAAAGCATCACACAAAAAATTGGCCTTTTAAGTAATATTAGATTTAAATCCATGCTGACGCATGTGGCATATCAGATCCGACACACCGACTGCAGACGAAACTATGCCAGAGTAGAAAAAACTCAAGAGATTTCCTACAGGATACGATAAAGGTTGCAAAAAATGTTGTTGAAAGAATACAAAATTAAATTTAACCCCCATGCAAAACTAAGTAATTTTTTTCTTATTCAATAATAAATTGAATCCAGCTCAATAAACAAAGCAGCAAACGAACATTTCATTTCAAAGTCACGTCACAAACAAAACATTAGCTCGCAGCTTTGCAATTTTGGAAGAGAAACAGCCTCAAATAGGATGAAGCCTATCGCGCAATTTCACCTATTCAGTAACCAGAAAATGCTAACTTTGGACTGAGCCAGAAATCACTTCTTCACCTCCTTCAAACAGAAAATCACTTCTTCGAAGCGCAAAACATGCTAACTTTGGACTGAGCACTCAATAGCCACTACTAAACAAACTGCTGAAAGAAGCGAATAATTTAACGAAGACGGCGGACGCCCTATAGAAGCTTTAGAAGGCATACCTCAATTGGCAGCGAGCTAGCTGCTGGGAACCAGCATAATGTGACTCGATCACCACCCTCGAAGTCGACATACTCGGGAGGCAACGGCTTTGATGGCACACCATGTACACCACCGCTTTTAGTCGATGGTCGTAGCTGCACGACATCCGATACAGGTGACGGTAACGAGCAGCCGCCATCAGCAGAACGCGCGATTACGCGGAATTCATATGTTGAGCTTGTTCTCAACCGATTCACTGTAAGACAAGGCTGTAACCACGTGAAAAACATGACGAGCGAGCAAAACATGCCGCAACTTTTCGCGCTCGCACAAGCATTAAACTATATAATTAGCGTACATATCCTCTGAAGAAATAGATCGGATCGGCAATAGAGATGACATCATTACACTTAAAATATTTAAAAGCCATTCCTCTCTGTGCCTTGTGTTCATCCTACTGCCAAAAACTCACCGTTCAAAGAACAAATCAGGCCAAATAAATCTGGCAGATATATTTCTTTCTGATAAGTCAACAACTGAAATTAGCAACCGAGAATGCAGAGAATAGAAGCACAAGTGCCAGAAGAGATTTTAAAAACTCGGACCCTCATCCTCCGCTGACACAGCGGCCGCACTTATCCATTATTCGACTGCACTGCACTTCGAATTTCTGCTTTAAACCCTTTTCATGCCAACGTGCCTAATACCCCGACTAGAATAATCCTTTTATCACTTTTGCAGCGTCAACTACACGTCGCCAAATAGGCTCCATGTCTTAAGCAGCGCTTTTCACGTAGAAATCAAATAAAAATGATTACGCAATATACTTCTTGCTGCGTACTAAACTTCAACAATAAATTGCACCTGTATAGGTAGTATCATAAATAGGTGTGGTGTTGGCCGTATACCACAGTGGATCGCCGATCTCTCGATATTCAACGATGTAGGTGATGGCATCAGAAGCCACTTCTCCGGATTCCGCCCAACGCAGCTTTACCCAATCCGAATCCAGTTCTTCCACCTAGACAAGGAAGACGTGAAAACGTAGAGACAATCAACCTACAATCATTCAAGCCGTCGAGGAAATAAAGCATTTTACTAACTGAATCCGAAATGAATAAAAAACAAATAAAAAAAACATATTCAAAAACTAAGAAACAGACGAACGGATTAACTCATACGTGCCAGCAAAAAAATCTGTCATAAAACTAGGATCATAAAAACGACTGGCAAAAAAGGCAGCAGGTTCCTTCGTAGTGCAGCTGCAAGAATGCATGCACTTATTAACGTTCAGAAAAGCGTCCTTCAAGAAAACATTTCGCATCCAAACACAGCACCTGATCATATTCTCATCAAACATAACACTTCAATACACCACTTCCCCACCTTCCCCTTGCCCTCCGCCGGCTGAATGTATAAACTTGTTGGAACATAGTAGCAACTACAAACAGTCGGAAATGGTTTCGCAATCTTCCTGAAAAATACAAGAAAATAAACCGAAAAAGAAACAAAACTACCACGCTCCGCCCCCTTCCCCACCTACCCTCCTCGTCAAATAAGTGAGTAGCTTGGGAAGCTGTAAACGTAATAGGTCCTTACTGAACATAAGTTCCAGTCGCAAAATTGCACAAATTCAGTTGGTTATTTAACGTATGGATGCAATGAATTGAGAAAATTGCCAGCAAATTTGACAGACTGGAGTATACTGAGAATTGATAAATGAAAGATTCATGTAATACACGCCCTTTATTAACTTTGCTCAATGTAAGCACCCCGTTACCCTCCTTTTTTGCGTGTTGATGAACGGCATACGCTCTCTTCTTCTCCATAAGCCACATCCTCTCACCCAAATATACATTCGTTTTGGAAGAGTACGAAAATACAAGCCAAATGAAAGCGATCAGCTCGAACAGTGAGTGAAATGAACAACTTTTCAGGGCTCGATTATTCTCCCTTTTCAACGAACCTGAGGTTGCCCAGGCGGACAGATATCGATCCTAGGTTGGAGTGAAGTGGGGCCTCGTGAAGGTACAGAAGGCTTGATCCTGACGATACCCGAAGGTGGACTCGGCTCCGAAAGACCGTCTGCACTGCGTGCGCGCACTCGGAACTCATATTCGCCATTCGGCCTCAAGTTTTGAACTGAAAAAGACAGCGGTCATACTGCCCAGTAGGCTCATTTGTACAATTAAAAAACAACACATATGGTGCAAATCGGGCCAGCACACATGAAAAATGCAAGCATACACTCACTGCTATCGTAAATTACATGCCGGGAGCGAAAGCTTTCGGAACATCTTAGAATGAAAAAAAGCATTAGGATAAAGAGGAAATGGAACGGTTGCCCAATCAAAAAATTGATTATTTTAAAATACTGAGGTGAACAAGTGCAACCAATTACCTTCGTAATGACACGCCACAACAAGATAATCATTCGATTGGATCCAATCCACTGTACCCGCCGGTCTGTACTCTATCTGAAGACGAACGAATGCATAACGAGATAATGTTACAGCAGCGGTCAATTAATGCAAATTAATCAAAGGCAAAGCAGCACGAAGCAAACGTTTACCAAAAACAACCAAAACCCTTCCTCTGCTCCACCGGACGCCATTCGAGTACCTTCCGACAAACATCAGACACGTATTTACGTCAAGCACCTGCACACTACAAAGGATGACAACAATAAACGCAACTTGACGCAGTCGAATCTCAGGATTACCCAACTGAACTTATCAGCCCTCCCGTTGGATTAAAGCGCCATCTTTTAGTCCACACAACAAACAACGCTAACGCCACACTCCAACACAACACACAGGATCAGCAGTCGCACGTCAAATGAACTTTACCACATTGGATATACTATCTACTGGATAACTCACCAGTGAGCACTTTATTTCTATCGAACAGCGTAACCTATTTTATTACACTATTTCCGGCTAGCAGGTCAGATCTGCGCTGCATAAGACCACGGAAAGAGAGTGGAGAGGTTGCACAGGTTTTTCACCTGAACTCCAGGAATGATAGTGAAAAGATGGTGATGAGTGTGGACAACCTTTACTAAGATACCCTATGCGAACTTCATCAGAGCCAGACGTTCTGCGTGGCATTTTTTGTATCACGTTCCCTGGCTTTTTTCAATCATTTCCAAACCCCCTGTAGATTTGCAAACGGCCGTTTAGACAAATAGACGGATTTTTGTTCCTTCTGCAATCACCTTTAGCACTGGCAGCAACTCAAGATAAGACACGGATATCAAGTGGAGCATACACGCCAACTGAAAGAAAAAAAACAATTTCATCCGTTTATTTCTAGCAAATTTCCGAACTGCGCAAATATGCGCTGAGAAAACTCACTTCACCGAATTGCATTCTTAGCAGCCCCCAACAAACTTCTGCGATCTGCTTTATTCCTCCTGCTGATTTTCGCGAATTCGACGATTTTCCTCTCAGTGATTTGTCTCATTATTGTTCACGCAACCTTCTCACATGAGTACCATAAATTTTTATGACGTACGAAAATCTCACTGCACTGTTTCAGCTTATTAACGCGCTGTGTGGATGCTCGTATTCTCCTAATGAAAAAATTTCCCCGAAATCCATCGAAGTGTAAAGAACTGCGCAAAAACCGCATCAAGAATATATCAATGGACTCAACTTCATCAGCATATTGCAGGAAGGCAATTAAAAAAACGAAGCGTTTTAAGTCCTTCGTCTTGTGATGACTAATCCACTCGACAAGAACAAACCGTACCTGGTATCCGGCGACAGGCGCACTATCAGGATCGGCGATCGCAGGCGCCCACTCGATTGTTACGCGATCCGTATCCATTGCACTGACGTAAGGCCGACCGGGTGCCGTTCCTCGCCATTCACCTGTTACCGGTCTGATTAACAAGTAACATCCAAACATACTTGATACTATGAACTTGAATTTAAATACGAGACATTGTTAAATCGAGAGCAGTACTCGAATAAAATATCTTTGCACCTCCGATCTGCCTCTTCATTACTGATGCCACTTATTGCAACGCTTTTCTTAGCCATCAAATGGTATTAATACAATCTTCGGATGACGGAAATGCAAGAAAAACAAACTCTGCGGAGCGAGTTCTAATTATGCTGATTTATAACTTAATTATCCTTACATCCTTCATGGACCACCCTCCCCCCTCCTCCTAGAAAAAATGAAACAACTAAAGATGGAAGCAGGAAAGCACACCAATTGGTGAACTTGAATCATCAAAGCGGGGCCGCAGTTGCACGATAGCAGAGGCAGCAGACGATAATCCGAAACCGGCCGAATTCGCCGCCAATACCCGGAATTCGTACTCGGCCATCGGATCAAGATTCGTTACTATAAAAACATACAATTACAATGGAAATCGTGTCTAACATGCAGAGAAAGCAGTGATCCAAACGACTCAAAAAGAATGGTAGGAGAATAGTGGGAGAAGATTGCAACTCCGAAGAAAAATAAATTCTCGATTAGAAAATAAAATGAACCCACTTCGAACAATGATTTAAAACTGAGAATTCCACACGAATTTGGAGTATCTCCTTCACGGTCAACTCTAAAATCTGCTATTTCGGCGCACTATCATTCCGTTAACAAACATTACTTCAGTTAGAATCATAAACACGTCATGTATTCCCTAACAATATCTTTTTGCATCACATTCACAAAGCCCAACATGTTCCGTCACCTTTTATACAAATGTACACGCAATCAACAACGTTCACTTCAAGATACGAATACATTTGAATCAGATTAATGCTTCACTCCAATTTCAACGAATCACCTCTGAAGGAGCAAGTCTGCCAAACTTGGCAATCAGTGATAACTTCATGCTTTTATCGCCAATGCAGTAAAAGATATAAAAACGCTACGGGGAAATACTCTCCCACACAACAAAACAAACATAATTTTCACTTCAGCATTCAGCTGACGTTACTTCAGCAGTGGAAATTGACGTTAAGAGACCCAACAGTTCCTGATATTTGCGGGAAGTGAATCCACCGCAGAAGAAAAGCATATAATTTCTTTGCTCATTGAAAAGAAGTGGCCAAGAAAGATCCTCATTGTAGATGTTGTCAATACGACCACTAAATGAAGGACTCAATCAAACAAAATCACATTTGCAATGAATCCTCTCATAGAAGACCGAAAAAATAAGTGTTAACAAAGAACGTTTGGCCAGTTGCAGGACAAGTTTAAAAAAGCCCAACTTGGATTCACATCAGCTGCTTCATCGGGAAGATGCACCAGCAAACGAGGAATTGCAAGAGTGCAACAAGTCAGCTGACTAGAATCCTTCCGAACTGAGACGTCAATCAAACAAACTCTTCACTCGAGTAAGGCTCCCGAATGAGATTCTTTTATAATGAAAGGAATAATGGATGAACCTAAAGGAATTAAAGAATAGTTAAAAATCATAGACATTAAACAAAGCACTCACATAGTGGAAGAAGTCACTCTAAAGCGCTGAAAAAATTTGCAACGTTTACACAACAAATGAGAATACCTGCACACACAAGCATAAACGGCAAACGTCAATAGACTGCTTGTCAAAAACGACGACAATCTGCATAATGCGAACAACAGAGACAATAAGAAAACAGAAGCGGAGCTTGCATTCAAGGACAACTTCCGCGATGTTCGATTCGCCTATCAATGGTGAGAAGGAATGGACTATAGATGAAGTTTGAAACTCGAAATTGGCCAAGTTTCAAAATTTTAGCGCTTCTTCAGACTATTTTTTATTTCTTGTGAAAAAAAAGAAAAATGACGAGTCGAATTGCCACTACGTATTAGCTCTCTTCACATCGCGTGAAAAAAAAAAGTACTGAAAGGGAAACTGCACTTCTGAATTCTAAAAGAAGCAGAAACAGCAGATTTATGCAACTGTTCTTCTGATCTAAGAACAGTCCGACTCAAAGGCTACAGTTGGGATAAAAAACTGTAGGAGAAAGGAGGGAAAAGAAGCCAAAAAAAAAAACTCTACAAATGAAACATAATCACAAAGCAAATAATCAAGAAACAATAATTAGCCAATGATAATAGAGAATGAAACTATTGTGATGAGAGGATTTTTCGCTAAGAAAGGAATCCACCGAGGATTTTGTATGAAAGGAATTATGATATTGATAAACAAAAAGGTAAAAGATGCTCATCAGAAAAATGTCTCCCCATGGCAGCGATGCACCAATTCCCTCCCTCTTTTATAAACAAAACTCGATACTTAGAACATTTAAATGCTTACAAAAGAGATTAGAACGCATTTCATTAAAAATGCCAATTATAAACTGTGACGCAGCCTGCAGATTGTACAAACACTTCAGATTATATGCTGAGAGAATTTTTGAGCATTATTAATGCATTTGGTTGCCTTATGTGTTAATGCTTAAATAGATGCCAACGAACTGCGACATAATGAGAACGTGCCGACACCTGGCTAGCTGTCAATTAGATTAATAACATGTAAGCGATCCTGATTGGTTGTAGTTTTTATGTCGGATAAACATTACTGTGAATATTTAAATTTCCATGCTACCTCAAAATATGCAAGCTTTCAAGGCGAGTTCATAAAAGCACTAAGTTGAAAAGTGAAGTGCAAATGTGAAACAGTGAGAAGAGAAAGCAATCCGTGTGGTGTGCATGGTGTTATCTGCAAATAACACCTCGACCACACAACATAAACAACAAAAGTGAGACAAATGCATGTCTTTATCACGCATACCACAAAGAGAGTGCAGCGTAAAAAGCGATCAACCATTTGGCAATAAACGAATGCTGTGTAAGACATTAAGAGACAATGCGATTAATTGATGGTCAAAGAAAAAAAAGGAGAGGTGAAGAGAAAATGAAAGATTGGGCAGGAAACTGGAAGAGACTGACTAACGAGGAACACAAATACACAAACGATCAAAGACAAGGCGAGGAATGTGATGTGCATTGCATGTGTTCACACAACGCAAGGTCATTTCGGCACAAAAACCCCTAATAACGCATATATTCCCATTCAACTACAGTCCTCACATAGCCTTCCATCTGCACTCACCCAAACGGCTGTGGTAATACTTGTATTATGCTGAACAGGTGACAAAGCCATGTGAAAAACCTTACAGCACTCCCGAAATTTTGTGGAAAGGTACGTAGAGTGAATACCACTGAGGCGAAGGCACGCGATCTTTTACGGCATCTCATAAGGCAGTGAAAAAAGCGATGTATATCCTGCATCATTTTCTAGATATCCTTAGATCTTTGATTCAAGTTTACGAAGCTGGCTGATTTCCTCAAGAACTCAAATTAACAGGGTAGAGACAGAAATAACAGGGGCATATGACGTTGCGCATGACGCAGATCGTCTATTTATTGTATCAGCTCAATGAGCAACAATACATCTGATGCTGAATTCCTTTAACCATTGTACTTTTTGTTTTCAACGTTACTTCTCCTCAATCGACACCGTTCATCTCGCAAAAATGCTACTTTTTTCCTACACTGTTGAAATAACAGTAGTAATGACGTCATCACATCTTGCAATGGCGACAGTAAGCCAGCAGTAAATGTATACGTCAAGTGCCATTTGTTAGTAGTATGCCGTCCTGCTCCAACATACCACTTTATTCGTGTGGGCGTCAAGTTTCTTGTTGATCAGGCGTTTACGCTGACACCCTTTACGGCTATTGGCAAGAAAACTGTTACCCTTAGAGCTTCTTGCTGTGTCACTTCATTTGGTATTTGTGATCTGTGAACAGCAACGATGAGAAACAGTGAAATCGATCCTTCTATCGAAGCTAGGCAGTTTCTACGGATGGATATCGCTTGCAGCAATCCAGCAAGGCTAAAATACTTCAAGCCGCACCCCCGGTTTGTTTCTAACAGTCAACTTTACCAGATTGCCATTAAAGAAAAGCACAAAACCACCAGGAGATCACATCAACAGTATTTTACAGATAAATACGCAACGCCGCGTAAATTAGCACCTAACATTTCACAAGTCACACGCCGTGCTAAAACCGAGCACCATCTTGCACCTACGAACGCTTAATTACTGGTACTTGAATGAAGAGCATCTGCCGTATTTGATAGATAGTGAGAATCACACAATATACATAACTTACTCCTGCAGCTGGTATCCTTTATGAGGAAATCATGCGCTGGCGCCCATTCTGTCGTCCCAACACGTCGTATTTCCACCTGAAAACCCAAACTCCCATTAAAAACTCTCGACAATAAAACCAACACTAATGAGTGTTACTTTCATTCAGCTACACCTTTGTGCAACCCATCACAACCATGAATAGCGCAATAATAAAGCTCATGCTAAGCTTGAGCCGCAACAACAAAACGACAGTGTGAAACCGTTTCAACGAGGCAACGTAAGGGCGTAACTTCTTTCCAGAGCATCTCTCCCGCGTTTAATATCAACCTAGAACTCCAGGCGGGAGAGCAAGATGGCTCCGGAGTTGTCTCAGATTTGGATATAATGGCACATCAACCTAGCAAGGACGGAGCGAATTCATAATGACAACGGAGCTGTGATTTCATGAATAGTCGTAATGGATGAAGTTTGTGGTCCGTATGTTTCTTAGCGTTGCAATGGCTGCAATGTTTAAAACGTCCGTTTGCGTTCATCACTGAAGCAGTGTCCAAATGAGAGGTGATGATGTAAAGGGCGTGCAGTAGGATTCGCTTGCTCCGTTTAAATAAATTTTGCAAACTGCTGCCTCTTGCGATGAAGTTTCATTTTATTTCGGAAAACCTCGTTTCAGTTCCTGAAGCATTCGTTCAGATCATGAAGCAGTAAGTGAAGAATCGGGCTTGAAAAACTAGTACCACGAGCACCTTTGCAACCCGCTTACCTGACTAATCACTTCCTTAGGCTAGATATCATTAAAGTATGTGGAATAAAGCCATCGTATCCTAATTTATCCACCCGCTTGTACAAATCTTCTGTAAAATGTTGTTATTAGGTATTTTCGTCGTCCAATTCAACAGTCCCAACGTAAAAAGAAAAACCTACTAAGGTGCACACAAATTGTCTGGAACTTTTGAATTTTTGAAAATTTTTTCGACGTTGGCTTATTAACTTGAGAGGTAGTGGGGCGATTACCCGTCAAACCTTGAAACCCTAGCTCAAATTGTACCCCCACTGAAACTACTTAACAGAAGGGCATATACATATATGGACAGAAGAACAGACGCAGTCATAACGCGGCTGACAAGTGCGAATATGTATGCGTGAAAAAAGCTAATACATAATGCTACATCAACTGGTATAGTAGGATGATACATACATGTTGAGAGACAGGTACTAGGACATATGCGAGAGAAGTTTATGGTTGTGCTTCTATAACTGTTGCCTTTACCAGCTGCCTCTTGCAGGGTATCGGATCCCTTACCTGCTTCCCATGATTAAGATATATCTAGTACTAAACACAATGTGCCAATGCCTTTTTGCTCACCGTGCATAATTTAGAATTCGGGTAAATAATGCTGGATTTTTGCTGTATACTGATGGGGTACGCCTGGAACTACTGCGTTATACAAGATACTTCGTTCTACTTACAAAAAATTCAACCTTAAGTAATTTCTAGAACAAAGACGCCCAAAAAGTTTGAAATGTTTCTGAAAAAGGCGCACGAGAAGTTTTTTACCCCTTATGAGGAAAGTATGACCTCCCCGTCTAGATGCGATTCTGCGAAGGAGCGGCACCTATATTTCTTATCAATTTCCCCGTTTTGCTGAATGAGCCATCGCTCTTGCGTGCAAAGTAGCGAACTCCCTGTCCCCATTGCCGTTAACCGCTACGCAAAAGAAAACTGGTCACAATTCCAGGGTTCTTTGCGTTTACTAGATACAGTGCACCTTTTCAAAGAAAATTTATCTTCTTTGAGCAGAATCACAAGGACACACAACGACCTCGATCGATCCCTTAGCTCTCTATCCTATCGTTGATAATAAAATAATGCTGTACATTAAGATTCTGAAGGCAAGACCAAACGACTAAGAAAAAAAGCAAATCATTGAATAAAGGTGTTCGAGAAAAGGACACAAGCCTGATATCCAATTAATGGTCCAGCACGCCCATCGGAGTCAGGCCGAAGCCAGGCCAACTCGACATCGTGACTACCGACATGAGTGACCTGTGGCACACCTGGACATCCTGGCACGTCTAAACGGTTGGAATTTGTGGGTATTCCTTCCACAAGATACCAAACAACAAGCATATAGCATTTGCATAAATCTGGGTAGACATCCGCACAACACAGGTGCTGTACGTGGTCACAGTTATAAACAAGAGGTGAAAGAAAAGTAACAGGAGCTAAGATCTTGACGTCTGCGCCCTCAATGCGCCGCTTGTATTTTTTTAGCTTGTGAGCCTGCTTCGACTTGAATCGAAGAATGCATTAAGAATTACATAAGGCGCAATTTATAGGGGAATATTGCATATTATTGTCTCCTGCTCTCTCTTCTCCTCCTGATACCTCCGTAATGTTTGAACTACGTGTATTATTTCTTACTTTCATCTCTATCGGCGCGATATTGGTGGCTACAATTCTTGGCGAAACTTCCGGTGCTCGCATTCACCAAGAACGATGTGAAACATTAAACCTAGGAAAACCAACCTCACAACTGGCTTCTAAATCGACATACAAAGAAATACTCAAATTGACAGTTCCATTCTTCATTTTCGAAGGCATATCTAGCAAAAACCGGCACGTCTGCAAATTGCCTAACAATAAGACAACACACAATTAAATGCGCGCAAAACCTACCGTACTGTGCTGAAGTGGTGCCACCATAAATCTCATTTTCATATGCGTTATTCGGAGCCGGTGGCGGTGTATCATACGAGGATCCACGAGTTCCACTTGATTTCTCCCTTGTCAAATCAATGCCCAAAGCAAGAAGTTCACTATCGGAATAGGGCACTGCAAAAAAACGGAGAATAATAGTGCGAAAACAGCACACCTTACTGTTTCATCTAATATAACTACGTCATCTCATATGCGAAAACTTCATTTGAAATTCCCTGGATTCCTGCACTATTCATGCAAATCAGCAACATTTGCCTTCAGCATTCACTCCTGAGCAATGTGCTCATGTCTGCTCGATTGTTCTGTTCGCGAACAACGAACGTAAATCAACTTCGTTTTAGGAAATTCTGGGCATTCATCTAGTGAGGTTCGAAAGAAGTAAATCATTACAGACCTCGTTCCTTACTTTAAAGTACTCAGCATAGTACTGAACAGTATCAGTGAACAGAGTGAAAGAAAAAAGCCAATAAGTTCGCTTAATTCCAGTGAAAGCATATACATGCGCAATATTTCTAGGAAATAGGTTCTGCAAAACTCTCACGGTTTTCATCAAAAACTACCGCACATCGTTCATTAGAAGCTAAAGGGACTATAACATTCCTGCGCACGTGAGGCTGATTTTAAAATTGCTCTTGCAGCTGCTGCTTCCATGAGTTTAAAAACACATCGGAAACCTTGAACGTTCTCGCATGTCTGGAACAACAGCGAATCTCCGAATTAACGAACAACAAATATTTTTTCGAGAAACTTTCGAATCTCCAGACAACAACGACAACCTCTGTTCAACTATGCTGCTGAGAAATTGTGCTACAGTAGTCACAGAAGAGATAATTCCCACTCAAAGAATGGCTCCACAGAAGTTCCATAGCAGTTCCTTGTGCAAAATCAAACCGCTGCTGTTAACTTCTTTATTTGAAATTGACGATAGCTTGTTCTTATATTCAAACACGGTGATCCAGATTTCTGCCTTGCCACTGTCGTTATCCTTCTTGCACTTTCATTAGTTTAAATAATGCCATAATCTCTGCAGTTATACTGGTTCGCCACCACAATCCCCGCACGTCTACAGCACCACCTACACGCGTTACAAGAATATGATCATAAAACCGTCGACTATCTAGACGTTCCTTTAGCTGTCATCATTAGACCTCAAAGACGAGTCAGTTTTTGGCCGCACAGTATCTTCGCCCGAACAGCAAAATGTCCCTCCATCTAAAATGACTTGCGCAATGCAGCGCACTTCATATCCTTCAAACTTATTCAGTAATTCGCTCGGAATTCCTTAAAAACCATTTTCCGAAAGCTGAAGTTGGAAGGAGAGTATCACATCGATCCTTTACCAAAATTTTTAGCATAACTGCTCCAATAATCGTCATACCATTTTCCTTTTATTTCCAGAAAAACTACTAAATAGATTGCTCAATTGAAACCGTTTTCATAAATGGAGGACGACACATCCCCAATCGGCATCGGACTGCCCTCTGCATCGAAATAGAAATTAGTTTCAGAGCTCATAATTGGCAGCTGCCGCACTGATCGCGTTGTTGTTACCTTCGTTACCCGTGTGATCTGAAAGACATCACTCAGCATCAAGCATCCTCCAACTTAAACCCACAAATACATACCATCGTTATGCACTACACATCCTCCATTAATTATGTACTATATAAAGGTGGCTTCTCACTTTTCAAACACAAAAACACAAATAACGTTCACCGATCAAGTCTGTGCACTATTTCTACACTTAACTGGGTGACACTGAACTGTCATCATGTATGACATTACGCGCATTCATTCGCATTCCCTTGACAGGTCAGCACTAAGAAACTTCCGAGCACGTTTTAATCTGCCAGCTGCAAAAACTTGCCAATTTTCATCAACTTAACTACACCTTGCTGCTTCAAAAGCTTCTTAGACTATACTGCACTTCACAGCGACGAAGTATAGTGCAATTAAAACATAGCAAATCTCTGGTGGCAAATCCACAACTATCAATTAAACAGGACTTCAGAAACAACATTATACTCTGCCATGTGAAAAACTTTCTCAACTACTCTCTGCCGCCGTGAGGTATTAGCAACTTGAAGAAACTTGAAGTGACAACCAGCAGCACCTAAAAGACACCAAAAAACAGTACACATAAAAGACGATCAAAGGCCCAACGGACCATAGAAATTGTTCAAAAATGGTCAATAGTAGCTGCGACCCATTCATGAACGCAAGCTCGATTCATCTGATCAATACTTTACTGGTTAGCCAAGTATTTTCATTTACGTTATCAGTAACGTGAAAAACTCAAAGCCTTGTCAATGGCCGTCCATTAAGTATTACTAATTACCCACAAACTCTACCACTTCTTCCTCTTTTGTCGACTAAAAATGTAAGTGGAGTTATGCCAGTACACGTCGCAGTGGAATGCAGAAGGAACGACAGGCAGATATGGTGCGCTTACGACTTTTGCTGGAACGGCATATTACAGCACTGCCCATACATGCCGAGTTTGGCACTGCAGACTCATGCGCCTCTCAACAGCTAAGATCTCATCACATCCTTCACCTTTATAGAACCTCAACCAACCCCTACCTTTTGCGTCTGCGTAGAAAGGCGCTCTACTTCCGAGTCGCCAACTGCGTAGGGGTTTACCTCCTCTTCGCTTTCGTGCGGTGGTTCATCATAGTGCGACTCGTAAGTATACGAGTAAGTTGAACCACGTGCACTTGTCGGGCCCGCTAACGCCTCTGTTACGTATGTTGACGCCATACTGAAAATCAAGTGGCGTCAGCTCCCGGGAGAACGAATTCGTGGTAACAATAGCTGAAGTCATGAAAACAAAATGTCCCTAATAATGTTGCTTAGAACAGTTGCGGGAAGCTTGGTTAGTCAATGTAGCAAAATTACGCACCGCATTTTACATAGTGCTGCACTATTTGACGCCCTAGTTTAATACCTACTCAACAGATTTGCGGCATGTTGATACGAGAGCGTGCTCATCGGATGCACTATCAAAGAGGGAACTAAGCGGTGCATCACACACAAAGAAAAGCAAACAAAACGAATACCCGTTTCTCACGAAAAGCTCGCCACAAGCCTCCTTCTAAATGAACAAAAACGGTCTCACTCGAGACCAATTCTACTGAGCCGCAGTTTAAAGTTGTAACAAGATCTATATTATAGCGGGTGACATTAATCGTTTACATCACTACACTTTTCACTTTGGATGAATGTGATGCTGTCTCATTAGAAACCCCACTCGAGGATGACGTTTCTGTTTTATTTCTCCCATCACCTAACCGCATTTCTGATAACTTATTTTGTATTCAAGGCGCATTTCGTACGGGCACGACATGTGAAACGATTTGAATTGCTTCCAACACGCACTACTGAAAGCAGAGTGAAAGGACGAAATATCCCACAACACCCCTCCCCAGCTTTCCCTCTTGAGAGCTAAAAATTAACTATGAAGCTCTATTTTGCTACTGTAAATTGCATAGGCTGTCGAACATTCTTCTCCAAAGAAATCATGCTTGAAACTTTTTAGTGCCGGTATCGGCGCTTTGAGCATTTCATCTACTCCCGCAAATTTTTCCTACACTAACTGAAAAATTCCTTTAATATCCAAAATATCACACCAGTTGCGTCGCTGTAAAAAAAGATTTTGAGCTTTCTTTAGAACAGTCGTGTGATCACCATTATGGCACGTGCGAACAACTGAGTTCACAGCATTATTACGGTGACAATTAGTGAGATCTCTTTGCAAATTTACCATACGTTTTTTACCTTACAGCGACCTCGAACTCTCAATAGCAATGTGGAAAAAAAATCACTCTTATGGATGAATGCATGCATTATAATGCAGACCTTGGATCGATGTAGACTTCCTCGTTGGCAAGCTTCCAAGAATCAGGTACGGCTGATTCAGGTACCGTGCTGAAAAGAGCTGCTTCATCGGAGTAACTTTAGGCGCCGATTAGCCAAACTTGTATTCAATTGCAGAATGGCACTCAGCATGCGGAATTCGCAACGCTTCAAACATACTTCCTTTAAGAAATATGCACTGATAATGCAGCACTAAATGAAAGCGGTGCAGATGTCTTTATACAATAGACATCTTCTTGCTCATCTCGCCAGAACAAAAAACTAGAAAATACCGCGAGGATGAGTCAATGGGAGAGAGCGAACTGACGGGTGAGAAATATGATGAATAATCCAACTGGGCACCATCTTGCTCTCTACGATGAACTTGGCATTCAAGACATTACAGCCGGTATTCGTTAAAGCAACTTTCTAACATCAACTATACAGACGCGTTTATGAAATGCTTTCGCTCGAAGTCGTATTTTAAGTTGGGGATTCCCACTTGTTGCAAGGGCTACTCGCTTTGTAAGAAGATTAGCGGTCCGAGACAAGGCCGGTAAAAAAATTAGAAGCACATACTAACTGACAACATCACTGGTCCAAGTCAATCACTGTCTGACCTAAACAAGAGTGATCATCTGTGCAATGAGCCCCTTTGTCTAAATCACCATTTGCCTATGTCAGTCGTTGCATAACGCAGGCATTCATTCAGCACTAACGCATGCAGCTGCACTGTTTCATCAACGGTCACCTACTCCACTAACAGCTATCCCGCAACAAGAGACCTTTCGCACAATGCTATAGTGAAAGTTTGTGAACTCGAATGATCGCTAAATAAAATCAGCACTAAGAATAAACTCCTGTACCATCTACACAATGATGGGCAAATAAAAAGAAAGCAAAAAATGTCCAATGCTTAAGGCTGATTACAATGCGAGGCATAAAAAGTGTACAAGGAGAAATAAATTCGAAAGGCAACACCATGTGGGCGCGGCATTTTGACATTCCAACTTGCAAATGGGAACGAAATGCAGGATGCAAGCAGTATGCCCACTAAGCACGGCATCCTTTTGCACTTGACGCGTTATTCATAGACGGCAAATGGCATTAGTATTTTCGTTGGCAACTTTACCATGTGCCTACCCACAGATCGCTTCCTCAAATGGCTGGCCAACTGCTCATCCGCCATACAGCCATATCGACATCGACAGTTCAATGCGCTGCTTTTTGCTCTTTTCTCGCTCAGCGCTCATGCAAATAACTTGTATAAATAAACATATATATATATATATATATATATATATATATATATATATATATATATATATATATATATATATATATATATATATATATATATATATATATATATATATATATATATATAGTGTAGGTGCTACAAGCCCATGTATTGTCAAATGTCGCAAAAGAGCAATTATCAAAGACCCGTTAGCCACGCGAATCAGAATTTTTTCTTCAACATATCAGACCGTGAGTATAAAAAAACTTCGACCGTTCATTAAATCACATTTATCAACCTCTTGAAACATCAAAGAGCAAATGCCATCGTAAACATTGATCTCTGGCCCAGATCTATGCTTAACAACCATTGTTGAATTGACTAGCTACCTCGCCCTATCTCTACTACAGAGAATAAACTGAGATCTGCTTTGCGCTTGAGAGTTCAACATTCGTATTTGATTACTACCTGGGCTTTCGCTTCAGCCCCTAAACATGTTATTTCCGACTTTGACCTCCGACCATTCCTAATCTGCTTTCGCAAATCTTCTAAGGAAACAAACTGCATATCTTTTTGAAGCACTTGAAAGATCTTAACATCTGTCGCCAAAACAGACTCAAAAGAGATAAACGATCGGTTCTTTTAAATGCCTCGTCTGTGGCCTATTCACCACGAGGCAATCTCCCCATCTTTTCCTCTCCATCATCACCGCCTCAATGGTAATGCAAAAAACCTAATACTGAACGCGTAATAGCAGCGAAGAGCAATAACGCCGTTCTCGGTATAGATGGCCATTGATTAAAAACTAAAGGAAACACTTCGCTGAAGGGAACAAACTCCCAAATCATCCTGCACTAAACTAAGAGATTGCAGTAAAACTGACTCAGAGCTGGGCACTGCAATGCAATCAATGCCTAAGAGACGTCCATATATAGCGTTTCACTGGCTGACACAAAAATGTCTAACGAGACAAAAGCTCCACATCGACATAACGAATGATATTTCTATACTACAATTTCACTGACGATACTTCATTATTACATAGGTGCATGTTAAGTGCTGCTGATATTAACATAAGCGAGCCAACCTTACGAGAGTGTCGACCTGCTCCGAAGTATAGACTTCAGTTAAGCGCGACTTCTGCTCACGTTTCACAGTGCGTGTGGACGTGAGGCCCGCTAGCTCGAGCTCCTCTTCCGGAATAGGCTCCATTGTGACCAGATACAACCAATTATTAAATAGCTGCGACTGTCAGTCTCCTTCTCCACACAAATTGCCCGATCTCAGAGATCGACGACGAAAATCAAACGACCAATACGAATCATCAGAAGAAGAGCGCAAGTCATCGGATACGGAGCTACGCTAGGCGCATCATCCTGGAAAAAAAATGGATCGAGATGCCTCGGAAAACGAGAAGATAGAAAAAAATAAAGGCGCTTCCTGCTCTAAATTTACTCAACTGAAAGTACTCTCTCCTCGAGTCAATAGTGAGCATTTGATTTAAAAACAAACAGATGCTGCATTAAATCATGTCTCATGTCATTATTCGCTCTCGCAAATTCTTGCAAAGACGCATTAAGATCAGCAAATATTTCCGCGTGTATTTGTCTGTCCGCCAATTTCGAGAAATGAAACAAGAAAGCTACGACGACCAAGTTTTGTCGTTGGGGGGCAAAACGTATGCCACATAACGGTTCTTACCTTCAATTTTGCCACCACCCGACAACATTGCTCTGAATTTGTGACTATGAAACCCCTCCATCTCTCACAATTTTAAATAGACACTTCCGCAAATGAGAAAATATGAATCTTTAAAGGAAAGCAACAATGATATTCTGACTGTGTCGCCAATGAACAGCAAATGAACGACGGAGAGGGAACTGCGTACTGTCGACCTTTCGGCGCCACCTCAACATAATGAAATCAGTAGAGAACTCTTACAAGCGTGCAACATTCGCACTGATTTCGAACTGTGAGGTAACATAAGATGAGGAAACATAAAAATAAAATTGAATAAGGGACTATGTTTTTGTGGCCATATATTTGATGTTCGCTAATAATAAAATGAATTTGTGATTGCAGAGAAAATTTAGAGGCAAATATATTGAAGAAAGAGAAAGCTCTTCGTTAAGTGAAAGGAAGCAATGCGAAACGACAAATAAGCTACGAGTGCAATTTTCAGAAATCTGCAACAAAGCAGCAGCTTATCAAACACGTTAAGGAACACAACGAGTGTTGCGTGATGAGCGCAACATTCCAAAGAACAACCACACTGCCCAAAAGGTTCTTATTTGATTCCCTATATTTGGTCTCAACTTTCATTACGGAACTTTTCGAACCTCTCACATCAATACTACAGCACCCATTTTGCATACTTACTCCCTTTAACCCTCCACATCTTTACTCCTGCCGCTAAGTACCACGCACCCCCACTAATTACGCTATGCCTGCCTATCTTTTATCAACTCATTGTGCTTGGTTTATCAATTCTTATCGGCACCTTACGAAGAAGGGCTCGGTTTGAATGCCAACGATGCGCATAACAGCCGATGGAATGCATACGAGAGTCATGCATATTAATGTCGTAGCACCTCATAGTTTCAACCACCCTCTCCCTATCTCCCTTTGCTGAACCTATGCGCATTTAACGAAAAGTCACTTCTATAGAGAATATAGCGCAATGAAGCAAATAATACCTCTGATCAGCTAACCACACTCTACTTCCCGAAACAAAGCACTCGTCCTTTCAACGGAATCGTTCGAGAACAAAACGCAGCGAAAGCAGAAAATTGTTTTTCTGGAGAAAAGGGATAGTGAGTGGAAGACCTTTTAGGGTAATGACATTGTGCGTACTGGGAAAGACCCTGCATATATTGGAGAAACAGAAAGAATAGCAACTTGATCACACAACTGATATAATTCCCGCATTCCAGCAACCCCTCCTTCTCGTCGGAGGTGTTGCTTGTGCTCTCCTAACCAACCGGTACCAGAATCTAGATTTGCTTCAATGTGCTGATGAAGAAAGTGTTTGGTGCCTACCTGTGTTAAATCATTAGCCCTATACCAACTTATTCACAGCATCATTACGCGTATTCGATAGCCATCAGCTTACACATTATCTCATCAGTGTTGGTCACACCTTTAATACGAGCTTCGAAGGAGAGAGAAAAATTCAGCAGACGATTACGAACAATACAAACAATGCGGTAACTGCGATGACAAGGTTCTAAAGCAGCAAAGATTCAAATCCGGCAACATTTTTCAGGTTAGGGCTTAGTCAGCCCTACCCCCCCCCCCAACTCCTCACCAAACAGCCTATGAGCCTATGGATAGCGCATTCCTAAGCATGAAATCTCACTAGACTGCAAATGGAAGCATCGAGGACCTT
Organism: Ascaris suum; assembly: GCA_013433145.1. Taxonomy (NCBI): domain Eukaryota; kingdom Metazoa; phylum Nematoda; class Chromadorea; order Rhabditida; family Ascarididae; genus Ascaris; species Ascaris suum. Next base: position 5,522,312 of record CM024187.1, read on the forward strand.
TTGAAATGCCTTTCTTTTACGAATAAAAAAAAGAAAACGGTTCATTTTTAAAGGTTGAGCAAAGCGATCTGGCCAAGATTCCTGGACATCCCCCTCTGCTAAAATTGTCTGCAAGGTGAGACACTGAGAGGACATCGCCAACTTCCAATGCGGACGAAGTCTGTTTTGACCTCTTCGCAGCTATAAACGTGCGTAATGCGACCGAGCCTATTACGGCATATGCATTACCCGCAGACGCATTCCAAACCCACGGACGGCAGTTCTTGAAGCTCAAGGATGGAATAACAGGAAGTTCTTGAAGCAAACTGCTAGTAAGGGTTTATCCACAGCTTACTAGTACTATTCACTAGTCGCCCAGATAACAGCACGCCAAACAATACACCATATAGTCGAACGTCCTCTCTTCGGAGTAACCGGTAACCTGAGACTACTTCAACTGAAGTTCGAACACCTGTACCAACTTGAGGAACCCTGGGCACTAGTAACGCGTTCAAAGCTAGCGCCGCATAAGCGAGCCAAAAGTGCAGCGGCCGTGTGAGCGCATTTTTGACGCTTAACTTCGTTTGACATCTTGCCAAAAAAGAACGCGACGCGCGAGCATGGCGCACGCATCAAGGACGCGGACCCTGCGAAGTCAATGGAACGTAGCACTCCAGCGATAGTGTCAACCGACTTGTGCGGGTCACCGTCGGCGACCGTTGGTATATACGGCGGTCGTGATCGGGAGGGACTAGGTGTGCCAGGTGAAGCGGTCCCACCGTGCCAACTCCGGGACGGGCAAGAAGCTAAGCTGGCAGCGGCGTATTCGTTGCAGAAGGGACATAACGCCTAATATATAGGCATGGCAGTGCAGTCGTCAGAAAGACGAAAGCGGTAGCTGTGGTGTCTGATTAAACATGCGGGAGCACTTTGTTCAACAAGGGAACAGATCGCAGTGAAGCAATGCTAATAGGGTCACGCCAACCAGTCCCAAGAATACGCCCACTGTTCATAGGTCTGTGTGTTATTGTGTGCTACATTCTCATTCCAACTATTACTGCCTTTTAGTAAAGACAGGTAAGTTTCAACCGTTTTATTTGGCAGACTGCCAACTTTATCAAGCATTGAAATTGACATTTAAGCATTACAATTGCTGCGTACGATGTTGACTGACCTCTAAACGGTGAACCTTGATTGAAGAGAAAAAGCGACGAAGATACCGAGGATTTTGCTTTCTCAGGTGATTCTTCCTGAAAAATTTAGCTCTTCCTTATTCCGCATTTGACCGCCTCTCACAGATCACAAAGCTTGTAGCTAACACTGCCACCTAATTGGTCGGGGTGGGAAAGGAGGGGGAGGGGAGTTTGGTGCCAAGTATAGTTTCAAATTAGCAAGATGCTGCACTACTTGCGCCGCATCCTCTGTATCAAAGGATGTGCCCGGCAGAAGGAGGAAGCGAGTGGGTAAAAAAAATAGAATACTGCACGCACCCCAATTGACTCTCTAGATTCAACAAGACAACAGAAGTTATTTGCTTTCCATCCTCTTGCAATCATTTTTATTTTGTTTTTACTCTGTGCAAACAAAAGAAGGATCAAAATTTAAGCAGGTTTGAGCTGGCACTGCTGCTACTGCAACAGGTTTCTAGGATAGACGGAACCAAATTGATACACTAATAGCCGCAACCCGACTGGCTCGAACATTTCACCCGGTGAACCATGCACCCTGCTGGGGACAAATTGGCTGCGCTTTGTTGCACACTCGCAGAATGCGTGGGCCATAACCGAGTAATGTGTGTGACTGTGTGTGCAATGAGAGGAGCGTCCTTCACACGTTGTGCCCAATAGGAGCCAGCAGCTTTAACCTCAGACGTTCAGCTCCTCAATGAAGCATCAACTGCTAAATCGAGCACAGCCAAGAAGACGAAGATGCTGGTTTATATAAACAAAAAACAAACCATCCAAAAATATGTCAGCAAAAAATTCTATTTAAATCGGCGTCAAATCTGAAATTCATCATAACGTCTAATAAAAAGCCTAGTTAAGAGGGAATGGACAGAGGGGGGGGGGGGGGTAGGAGGAAGAAGATAGTGTGTGGGGTGACGAAACGCGTGAGTATATAAATGTTTATGAGTGTAGTCGGGTGGTGCAAGCAACGGCGCAGCGTTTAAGCAAATAAAGAATCTAGGCGACGCCTCACATACGTTGATAGGTGCTCTCTATTCATGAGCATCTGCTCTCATGGAAACGCGCTAAAACAGCTGAAAATACATCGAAATTGGGATAAGGAACGTGCAAAGGGGAAGGCAAAAATGTGGCACATTTCTTTGCGGATGCAATCACATTTCCCTTCGCCCTAAACCCTACTCACATTAAAGTTGTCAAATACGCACGTCTTCTCAATGCACAGCGCAATACTACTTTTACCTCTGACCTCATAAACGATTCTTTCACCCTGTGCAATTCGACTATTCTAACCAAATCGACCACTCCTTTTGCTGTCCATCTGTTGATCCAGTCGCTAGATGGCGAATGGTCAATGATTTCATCGTCGCTGGTTTGGCGATTGACCCCTCAATGGTGGCCAAAAACTTAACGCTCAGGTCAACTCGACGAGTCGAATCGTACAGACTGTGGTCTCTTTTCTTATTCTTTCCGATGTTGCCTGCGGCATAGCGAATGTTTCACAGTGGAACAAATTACGGACGGTCATCCCCTTAATTTTTTTACCCCCTAAATATGTTTACTTGAAGATATCTTCCATTTCAAATAATCGGTGACTGGTGGATGTGTATGGATCAGTGCACGTCGAACGTCCTCTTACACTTGCAACAATTTCTTAAAACGCATTCGAGTCGACGAACGTTACAGTTTTCTCACTTTTGGTGATATGATTGCACTCGTTTTCCAATCAAAAACCTCGATGGAAATTTGGGAGGAAGTTCTTTCATTTCTCGCGTGTTCTTCAAGAGTCTTTAAACTCCTCCCGACTTATCCGTGTCAAGCAATGATGAGAATCTCCTATTTTAAAACTATAAAGATTGCGTGTTCTTCCGTGAAGACCGATCACGTCGAAAGATAGATTCGACGATGGTTGAATCATATTCGCCAGCTGCTCATGCATTATAAATAAATAAGTAAGCCTCTCATATTATATAAATGAAGAAGACTGTCACATTATATAAGTAAAGAAGCCTATGATAACATTCCGTATTTATTTTTTTGCAGGTGTTTCCCCAGCTAAATGAATGCGAATATAGAAATAGCTCATCAAGAAAAATGGCGACGAAGAGATATGTGCACAATGCTCAGAACATCTTTTAAAAACTATCTATCATCATGGAAAAAACTTCACATCACGCATACTTAATGAACAAAAACCAGTCGTAGTGGAATACATTTCAAAAATCTCGTTGGCTACCGATCAAAGGCTTGTGGCAAAAACTGAGTCTTGGTGGCAACCGAAAAAAGACTCGAGATTTCTGTTCGTAATGCAAGTCGTGCTAAACAATATTTGTTACTAGGATGGCAAAAACATAGCTTGATCAGCATAGCCACATTACGCTTAACCGTGTTATAATGACAACAGCAAATGGATAATCAATTCAGAACAATTAGCGTGGATGCAACCATAATGAAATAAACGACAATATTGATGCCGAAACCGATATTAGTGGACCCGTGACCGAATGAGAGGTGAGGACTTCCTTTGGGAATTTAGATTAAACGAGAAACATCGCAAACAAAAGCGAAGGGAAGTATGGAGAGAAGTCAAATTGCCTACGAGGAATAGAAGATTCTGGCAAATGAATCCGCCAGAAGTATAGAACTGGACCAAGATATCGACCGAATAATATCCCATTTCAAAGAAATGCAACAAAACTGAACATCTATAAAGCAATGCTAACTGGACATAGAAGAAGCACGCAACTGGGGACAAATACCGTGAGAACAAAAACAAGAAATCCAGGCCTTGTAATGGACAAACAACTGGTGTTTCAACATTTTCTTGCCCAATATCACGTTTCGCTGCTCGCTACCACATTTGAGCAATTAGACGCCGCATTAGAAAGGAAAAGAAATTCTGACTAATAGTCTTGTCATTTCGAACATAGCAACGTTTATACCAATAAGGATGAACGGCAGATGAAATAACCTTGAGATTCTACAATAACAGAACAAACACTATATCATAGTTATCCACAAGATGAGAGTATGCGTCGAATGCCGTAAAGTAGCACAGATAGAGTGAACTCGGCAAGCCAACGTTATTCGAAAACAGTCAATTCGATGGCCTTAGATAATTCGAGCCAACTCCTCGATGGATTATTAACGTTAATCCAGCATGAGAGGATAAACAGACGGTTGTATGTGACAAAGCTATAAAAAACGAATTCAGAAAACAAAACAACCAAGTATCGTTTGATGTCTCTGCTGAACTCGATTACCACACTGATATGCATAACGAAGGGCTATTCAAATCTCACCTCGATGTTGCTATAATCAGCAACAAGCAAACACCCAACACTAAAAGACCACCGTTGACGTGAAAGTTTCTCTAACTTTCCCTGTAGTTCTTTTCGTCAAAATTTCCATCTTTCGCGTGAACTGTTCGAAAATGATTCACCTTAGCCTACTCTTACTTAAAGACTTAAACGTCAACTCCATTTTACATTGCTCTATGTGTCAACGCATCATCTTCCTTACACACTGTTACCAGCTCTGAGCCTCCATCAGCTTCGAAGCATCAGAGTTATCCCGTATTTTGCTCCTCTTCCGCGTGTCTCCTTTTAATCGGGACAAATTCGCCTCATGGCGTTTTGCTCTTCATTTAGTTTTGATGTTTTTATCGCTCCGTAATCCCTCTAAATCATAAGTGAGATCGCCACTATTCCCACTGATTCCGCTGTGCCCTCTGGATCTTCACAATCTTCATCTTCCCGAGAACGATTTCATGACGTGGATCGAAGCTCGGTGAGACTGTGTGCACATTCGAGATGTTGTTGTCCATTCAGCACTACCATTCAGTTCTGCCAAAATTTCACACGTTTGGTTTAGAACTACTGCCATCTTCACTAATTTCCAGCTTCTGTGCGCATCCCTCCAAGAGTGTTTGTAGTAGACATTTATTTATTCCTTTTCATATTCCCCTAAGGTGCTTGTGACAAAGCTTCTAATGTTTTTGAGACCTTTTAGATCATCATCTTGAGGATTAGTGATTACTCCTTTCAAGATACGGTTTCTTTTTCCAGTTCAGTTTCATTTTTGATGGTACTGAAGACGGTACTGTTGAACTTTTATGACCTTCCCAAAAAACGATGTTTGCTTCGTTCATTTCGCTTTTTAAAATCTTAAAGCGTAGTTTATTCCGCCTTATTTTATCGGAGTCAGTGTTAGAGCTTTCGAAGGTAAATTTGTTCCGGTCGTTTACTAATCACAATGAAATTTTTTTCCTGCAAATTTGTTTCAGTTTTGTACAAATTGGAATGTGTTCACTAAAGTCTAGCTCAAGCTTGATGTTACTTTTGAATAACTTAATTTTCTGCAGGATATGCAAATATCTGTTGTTCGCACGAATGTCGTTGGCAATTTCTGATAGTTGGATGATTAGATATTCGCAGAGCGCTGATCCTCCAATATGATCGTTAAAGGCGCCAATAAAAATTGGTATTCGAACGCTCCGGCATTCGTTAATGAGGATAATATTTCTAGGTTAACTGTCATACGGCTATCCCTCCTCGTTGTTAAGTCGTGCGTAGGTCCTTCAGAGAAATTGCATATGTTGTTTCCTTTTCTTAAGCTCGACTTCAGTCGTGTGTATCAGTTTTTTTTTTGAGACACTGTTGAGAAGTTTGCATTAACGCTAGGTCCACCCGCTTTTTTCACTAAAAAGAGTGCTGAGGAAAGGTTTCTAATGTTCTTTAAAAGGCTATGGACGAGTGCTTCTTTGCGAGGAGTGTTTTTCCTCCTAAGAGTGCGTAATTTCGTTTCCCTCCACTCTGCTGAAGTTTCGGCATGACATTCGCAAATGCAGACTGAAGAGGATTGCTTTTTTTTTTTTTTTTTTTTTTTCTGAAGAGCATACATCGATTGAACGCACGCTGTGACCACAATCCATAAACTGTTACTTTAGAAGTAAGATGTGCTATATGCAAAGTTTTCACTTGCAAAGATAAGAGTCGTACTGTTTTCTAGTATGGGCCCCGAGCTGAAATATTAAGTCTACTTGTTGTTACGTAACCAGCGAAGAAACTTCTGCAACGTTGCCTCAGCAAATCCGACCTAGATGATGCTTAATTGTGCTTTCAATCTTGTTGGCCTGCTCGCACGGAGTGATCGCATGCTCACTGAGCACAACGACAAGAGTGACCTGCCCATGAATGCGTTGTAAGCGGTTTGGCCATTGGCTGGCTGAGATCGCCATTTGGCTGTACTCTTAAGGCGCAGCAAACAGATGGCAGCTATAAGCTAGCCCTGAGTTCAAGCTGTGCCCCCAAATCAACGTTTGGGCGTAGCTAAGCGGCAAATGAGATCTATTGGCAAAAGCCGTGTGGCGTTAGCAGTAACGCCTCAAAATGGAAAAAGGCAATAAGAGGTGCGTCAGGGGAGCGTGGCCAAACTATTCAGCCGTCATTTTCTCTCGAATGCCTTGCCATGAGTGCACTTCCTCACCGCTGGCACACTTTCAGTCATCCGTTTGCAACACGCTGCGTCCGATACCCATGCAGCACACCAGTACCTCGTGGTCCCGGTCGTTGTCTGCTATGCCTCTTGGTGGACAACGGCTGGCATCGTCACTCTAGCGTCAATCCATCCACTGAGGGCCCGCAATCCCACTTACAACTAATTACATCAACGATTCGATGGTACGAAGCTAGAGCAGAAAACAAACGTTAATTACATAGCCTTTCCAGTTCTTTCATATCTCCTCAACGTTCCCTCGGTCCTCCATAGCTTCTCCCTCTCTCCCACCTTTTTTAGTGAAGGCAACACAAAATGCAAAAATGAAAGATTTTTAGGCCAAATGCATCTTCAAGCGCTTTCAATCCATATAAACACAATTCACTTTCAGGGTCACAAGGGAACTCAGCATCAACTCTCAACAAATATGTAATCGTCTAAGAGAATTGTGTTTTAATTTGTGCACGATTGTTGCCTCGACAGCATTGCGCATACGATGCGCACCTAATACAGGTCCCGTAATGTGAATCTTTGACCTTCAAAAATTATTGCCTTTCAGCAGGTGTCTTTAAGAAAGTTGAGCAGCAATGAATTACAGGTAACCTGTGTAAAACAACATAGCAAGAAACTGTCAAAAAGAGGTACGTCCCAGGAAGAATGCTGTCCGCATCCAGAAATGTTTGATGCTTACCAATATTTTAAAAAAATTCCCCAGCTGCGTGAATACGCATCGACTTGTCAGGAAGAAAACATCATGTGAAGGAATCTGTTTCGAGCATCATAATATTTAAAAGTCCAGCAGGTTAGTAAATGGTAAATTTGTTCTGTAATTGCACAATATGCAATAAGGCTACGAGTTTGCACGACAATAAACTTGCCGTGATCTTTTTCCATTACTTCGAGCTTTTTTTATTACTGAGTAATCCTTATTAGCCCTTAATCTATTAATCTTTGAGGTAAGTTTTAATTGGTCCACATCTCTAATAATCGACTAGTAATGTTTACAAAAGTTATCGTTATTTTTAGTTAATTTTCCCACATCCAATAAAAAGTTCCAATTAGCCTTCGTTACTTATTCGCAAATTCGATGCCCTTCAAAATTTTCACTGCAATCCCGCTCATCGATCTTTCTTATTATTATCTCAATGAATCGACGCCACTTGATTTTGCAATTGTAATGTCGCAGAAATACTTACTAAAATCTCTTCAAGAGTGCCCCTTGCAAAAAGTTAATCCAATTTGTCGCCTAGACAATACTCTCTATAAACGAATTAAAATCTCGCGATTGCGACGCTTTGTTGACTTATGCATAAAGATGATACATCACTGCATCTCTCAGAGGAAACCGGGACACTTATGAAAGGCCCCTTAGTGAATATAACAATTCATAATGCAAATCGTTAATCAACCCTCTTAACGACTCATGGCAATCATGCAAAACGTCGGCTATTGTGAACAAAACACCTATAAGAGCTAGATTCCAATTGGTGGAGAATTCCAAGAGAAGAAGCAAAAATGAACGCTTTTGAAACAACTTAACCCTCAGCAGATTGGATAAAAATTAACACATGTCATTTCTCGTCCTACTGAAAGCTATCGGTTATGCAAATTTCATGGCCATTGCACTCATAACATCCCAATTGCAAATGGCGAATACAAAGACACGTAATGCGTGCCCATCCACTCTTGCTAGAATGCGCAATTGCAAATGTGTGTGTATCTGTGTATGCGTACGTGCACGTGTGGAATTACATTCATAGCTTGCTCATGCATCATAATCAGCCTCTATAGAAGAACTGAGGAAAAAAAGCATTCTTTTTTGAACGATGGAGCGCACCTCTCTGAACAAGCATAATCAGCCTCTTTGAACCGTTCCAGTTACAAGCAGCCAAGCTAAGTCAAAGAGTCATCATCTTCATGGTTTTAAGGCGATCCGGAATTGCAAATCTAAATAAACAAACGTATTAAATGGTTAGTGTATCGAAAACTTTTGTGGGGAATTTTTTTTGCACCCCTTCAGTTGGTAAAATTCTCTAGAAATTAGATAAAAGATAGTTGGAGATAGTGACTCGGTCGACCTATACCCTCAACCGCCAATGGAGTAACTTGTACACGGACAGCCAAAAGAGAAGTGAACTGAATTTCCTCATACTCAAATGCAAAGAGGCAGAGTGAACGTTTCGCCTCTCTCGGATACGACAATGCGTAAAGCCTTGATAGGATACGCTGTCATAATAAAGAGAGACGGATGGCTCAAAGAGGAGTGATTTAGTAGGGAAACTGGTCTCGACGGAGAATGGTCTCTGATGGGACGCAAATATAAGACTCAAAAGCAATTTAGGAGGACACACGAATGCGATAGATGCAAAGAAAAGGAGGCATAAAGAAGGCATAAATGAGAAAGGGTAGAAAGCAATTTAGAAGAAAGACCGCTGTCAGATGTGTGGATAGCAAGCAGCACAATACTCTTTTTGTTGGCTGCTCACTTCAACACTCCGCGTATCACACGCTCTCCAAAGTGTACATTCCAAATTCGCAAAAGATAAATTTGACCTGTTCACATTTATAAAAACATGCTTGCATACAACTTTTTGTGTGAGAAGTCTGCATTATTTCCATCATTTGGACCGCCCTCTCAAAGCCAGTATTGCGTAAATTTCGTATGCCCTCCTAAAAGGCTTTGTGAAATGAAAGTGACTTTTAGCCTCTCACGTCTTTCTTTGTTCATCAACATCTAGAGTTCCCCAATTCAGCCTCCACTGTCTCCACTATTCGCCAAATGCCCTAATGATCTCTGTCGAAGTGCAGAAACCTTCCAAGATAAACATTTCCCAAGCTGTTAATTTTCACATAGTGAAGGACAGTGGAGGATTTGCGCCACCATGAAGACATCACGTGAAAACGTGTCCTCGGACGACTAATTCATGATTCAAGTTGAACAGAACGGGTGAGAGAAAACGGTTAAGGGAGAAGGACGACATGAAATGCGAATCGCCTCTATCGCAACCTAATGGTATCAAACGGACAAAAAACAGAGTCCTTATAAAAACTTCGCTTCGTCAATCGCACATCTCAAAATCTCCAAAAACAGCAAAAACAGTATCGAAAAAGAAAGCTCTACGATTTATAACAGAAACGACAAACATATTAAGCGTTTGCGAACAAAATGCCTCAGTTGAGGCGAGAAAAAGTGATAATTTCAAACCTTTATAAACACATATCAATATTTGTAGGCATCACATCGCAAATATGTTGAACTAGTCTGCATAAAGATAAGAAAGAGATGGAGATGAAAATAGGAAATGAGGTATTGAGAGGAAACAACGTGAATAAATGAGAAAGCAGCACCCAGCTAAGTGAGGAAGCTTAGGGCAAGGGGTGGGGCTTAAGGAGGGCAATTATAGCCGAAAGCATATAAAATAAGTGCTCCACGCAAATTGATGAAAGAAAGCGCCGTATTCATTCATTTGTGGCGCGCCGTTACAGCACTTTCCGATGCGTACATGCAATGACTGGCACATTCCTCAGCTTGCACCTTTCCTCCTTCCACTCCTCCCCACACCGCCAATACAGATGCACACGACAGCGAGCACAGCCCCCTCCTCCCTCAGCTTTATTCCTCTTTCCCCTCTAGAAAAAAAAAAACTAATATTTTTGCACTTATTTATGTGTACTTGCACTTTATAGGAGCTGGAAATTTTCCGGCTCGCTCCATTATTTCTGATCATCGCGGACGTTTTCTTGTTATAACAGTAACAGAGGATGAAAGATGGAGATAGGGAAAGGGGAGAGGAGAAAATAATATGTAATGTTCCATTCCAAGCATCAGGCAAAGTACAGTGAACTTTTATCCCACCCCACAGCAGTCACATTCAGCTTATAAACAGATTAAGGGTTAAAACAGGTACTGTCTAGAGCAGCCTGCAAATTCGACTGACCGAACCGCTCAACGATGACTATTCAGCATCCACTCTCAGTGAAACACTTCGAACGGTCTAATTTTGCAGGATGCGCTTTAAAAGACTTTCAAGAACGTTGACGCTACGGATCAAGGGGGTACTCGCCGTGAGGACGAACAGCCAACATCTTCGCATCATTGCTCCCGTCGTCTTAATTCTTCGTATCAGCAAGTACACTTCAGTATAATCGACGTCGAGTGTAATCAGATTCCCGTTGAGGCTGCACGATGTGCTCAAGCATTCTATCATGGTTCGTTTCTGCTCGTTTGCTATCATCCAATCGAATACACCTCTCTTCTCGTTACGTTCTTTCAGTACGAACAAAGAAATGAGGCCGGATGACACTTTTCATGTGAGCAGCAAAACGCACATATCCGCTTAGTCAGTGGTGATGAGTTACAGACAACTGACGTTGGCAGGTATATTTGAACGCAAAGATGACTCGATAATCGCTGCAGAGGAAAAATAACACGAAAGCAATGATATAAACAACGTTGAAATGTTTTTCGCGTGGATCATTTTCTGCGAAATAACTAATTCCTCGAATGTTTTCACGTTTTCATTTCATGTTCCCTCTTTACTAAACAGCATCACATCAGCACGTAAGTATATACACATCCACACAACTCTTCTATCAACATACTGTTGAAAATACACAAAAAATATGAGCACACATACGCTCGTAAAAAATATTACTTTTGATTTAATCGCTCGAAAATTCTCCAAAAACGAAGCTAGAAGAGTTGATTAAATATTAAACTATGCTAATGAAGAAATGACTGGGAAAAGTTGACCTGTAGCGTTATTCGGATGATAATAGTGGCATTTTGTTCGTTTCATTCAGAAACGCTAAATATAGATGTTAAATGTGGGCTATGCTGCGTTGAGATTGAGAGAGCAAAGCAGAGGAAAGGAGGGGGGAGGGGGGTGGCGTGCTTTAGTGGGTCGAAACGGGGAGGGTTTTCTGGGTAATCATTAGGAGAGGAGTTTTTAAAGGAGGTAAATTGCAAAATTAAAGGTGTCGTTCTCATCGCCGTCAGTCCCACTGCATCATATTTCACAGATCAGATGATACATATCAAAATGCAAACTTTAAATCCTATTCATTGAATTGAATTTCACGACATTTGAGAAATTGGTTATTCCATCCATAACAAAAACTTGTGTATACAATATTTCTAACAGAATTCAAGCTGCACTGAGTGAGGGGATATAAAGCTACCTTACTGATCGAGTGGATTTTGATGGTGGACTCTTCTTAAGAAATACAGCTAACAAGCAATGCTTTACTTCAATCAGCAAATAAGGCGAACAAGCAAATGCAAGCGACTGACGTTGCCCTTGTCGTTATGTGAACCGTAGGACTAAATAATGCAATGCCAAGACGTCCCTTAGGAAATGGTCATCGTTAACAACAACGGGCACAGCTCTCAGGGTGAGTGACCTCGTTTGACCAGCACAAATATAAGGGTAGGGCTATTAAAAAGTTGAACGAACAGATATGCGAGAACATAGACCGAAATAATTAAAGTTAGCATATAGTTGATCGAATAGAGGACACGCCTTATCGATTAGGTATATATATATATATATATATATATATATATATATATATATATATATATATATATATATATATATATATATATATATATATATATATATATATATATATATATATATATATATATATATATATATATATATATATATATATATATATATATATATATATATATATATATATATATATATATATATATATATATATATATATATAAGGGCTGGAGTGATTCTTTTTGTGATGATTAACGGCACACGGCTGCATAAATATTCATTCAGCAATCCTCCAGCGGTAAAACGTTTTGGTAGCATGTTTCAATATAGGGCACCCTTATATATTCCATGTCACGCATATTGTATTGTGTCCTGGTGAATTCAGTGATTCAAAATATCCCGTCCGACACATCAAGCAGTCTGCGTGCTTCAATCGACCGAATATTTCCAATCTCTGAATTTTAATTTCGTTGAAAATGTTGCATAAAAGAATGGCGCAAAAGTTTCAAAACTAATCTATAAACTTGACGACTGTATTGCAAATGTGTGTTGAGGAAAGGGAGTGGAAAAATTCAAGCGTTGTTTACGTATTATATTTTGAATACAGAGTCGAATGTGTTCAATCAACCGGGCAACAAAGGCTTTTCGTTCGTGGTCCACAAATCACCATGTTTTCCACAAAGAAATACAAAAAACGTTCCGTTTCTTCCGGCACGCTGTCGGCCAGTCTAGTCCATGAGTTCGTTAGCCCCACAAGCATTATTTGAGTCCAGTTCAATAGAAGCTTAGTGGCGACTTTAAACACCCGCTAAACGCACCGTTTGCATGATATCAATTTTTTTGGTTAACACTTACATCGAGCTTCTATTCTCCTGCGTTTCTTCAAATAGCGACAATAGAAACTGGCAGGAATGCACCTCAAAGTAAACTCTTATGAGTTATGAGTATTTCAAAGCTTTAAAGTGGAGAACTACTTGCGGGCAAGTTTTACTCAAGCGCAACCATTTCTTCCAACATTTCGATAGGCTGGAATAGAGAGCCTGCAAATACAACACTACGTCAGCATACATGCAACTCTATATATACTACAGTAACAGCAGCATATACAAATAAAAACATAAATATAAATATAAATAAAATATAAGTATGGATAAATAAGTATATATATATATATATATATATATATATATATATATATATATATATATATATATATATATATATATATATATATATATATATATATATATATATATATATATATATATATATATTCCTCAGCGAAAAGAAAAAGTTTTGAAGGAGTCTAGCAAGATAAGAGAGCAAATTAGGACAGATATTGCAAAAAAGTTGTCCTCAAAGGTGTTCAAATTTTTTCAAGATATCGATAGGCGGTGTCTGTTCAAAGATGGCTTTCATACAGATAACGCGACTTGTGATCTTCGAACTTCAATACTGTGAATAAAGGGTGTGGGAGACCTCCTGAACACAGAGAGTAACTTCATTGATATAGCAGAGGTGCAGAATCAACAAAGAGCTGAGCAGAACAAAATATCCGGAATGAGGCGCAGATGTGCGGACGTGAAACCGGAATGAAGTATGGATGTCGAATGCCTGAAGAGAAGAGAGGAGAAAAGCTTGGGAAGAGCTACAGTTCGCACCTCTTCACAACGAGCGCATCCACATCACTAGAGCTGCAACAGACTTTACGCCGGATATTTAAATACACGCGGCACAGGCAGTGCTTTTGATCGTTGTGTAGGCTTTGTGTCCAGGAATTGAGGTTTTACGTTCGGCTCGTCGTGCTTGGTTTGAGGTTGGTGAGAGTGTTTTCTTTGTTCTCGTATAGGGCAATCTTGTGCGCAGACTCAGCTTTTCCTATGAAGATTTGAGAGCATTCGGCTCAAAGCATCGTGCCAATTCAATCAAGGTGCCTTAGAGCTAGCGTGCCTCTGCCAGTGTGTCAAAAAATCACTGAAGTCTTGTCTTTAGTGCGCAATCCTCTTCGATCGCTACTTTATTATGAAGAGTTGCATTGTGCAGGTAGTGAGTCAGACTCTTAAAATTGTCTCGACATTCACAATGAACGTTCCTATTTGAATAGTCGGACGGGAACCTACGAGCGTTCATGATAGAACTTATTGGTGCGTATGTGATAAACTTCCGCTTTTGCAAACACTTCTCAATGTATGACTTCGGCAGCCTTGGCAGGTATCAGTTGCCTTCCCTTCTTCTGAGACGACGAACGTGAGCTGTTCTCGAGTGGTGAACTTAGATACCCTTTATTACTAACGGTCAGTCGTTCGTTGCTGTGATCGATGGCGAGGGTGTCGTTTCCGGCCCGAAATTCCAAGGAACCATTTTGTATCGTGTTCGCTGAGTTCGATGTACGAACTAGCAGCCAAGGAAGCATCGCTGCCTGACGATTAAACACCAAACTCATGCCGTTGTTTTCGCCCTATTTCTGTGGCTGTCTTTTAGACAGTGCGAGATATGAAAGTCTGGGGCTCAGATGTCGCATGGTCCCGTGGTCGCACTACAAAGTAGAGTAATCCGCGACCCATCCATGACATGACCTTTAACCACGAGAGCAGAGAATCCATGACTTTTTTGCCATGAGCGTGGAGAATCTGTGATGCTGTTGCGTAAGAGGTGGGTCCATTGTTTCCGCCACAGGATTAGCATCCTCGGCGTTGTTTCCGCGTCCACATGTTTGCAGATCCGTTTCCTGTACGTTTGGAATTTGTAGCTCCGCTTTTGGGTGGTGGAGCCATGAATTCACCATTACCAAACGGTCCTAATAAAAAGAAGGCGTATGAAAATCCTGCTTGCCTGTGTGATTTAAAAGTAACCCCCATACATAAATCGAGAATGCTTTTCCTTCATTTTTTGATGCGCATGCCAGTATGTTACATAAAAATTTACAGGTATGTGAAGATCACTGTTAAACGTAATGAGCACGGAACAACCACAGCAGCAGAGAGGACAGGCGTGTGAGCATTACGATTGTTGGGTATAGCTGATGGTTGCTTTAGATGGCGGTTGTAGGTTAAGAGCAACTTTCAGGATGAGTGTCCTCAGACGTTTGTCGGATTGGCGGAGAGAGGTGTTTCCAAGTTTAACGTCACGAACACTTCAGACACACTACTTGCCTCTATGTGGCGCCGCTAGTCATACGTGCTTCACTGTTCATATTTACGCTCCTCATCTTCTTGCCAAGTAATTCAGCTCTTTTTTGTCTCGTCATTTATCCTTGCATGAGCGTTGCTAAGGTCTGTAAAATGAGAAGCGTTGACCTGAAGTTTGGGGAATATGACTCCATAATCCTTAAAGAGTTCCTTTAAAGTAATCTCAACTCGAAAATTTTACCACTCGTAAAACTGTTTGGTTGTAGAAAAATTAAGCCGTTTGATATTGTCGGTTTTTTCGCCTATAAGTTCCGTCGGCCTATTTATAAAAAGTTGCGTCCGTATCATTTCCAATCTCAGAATAATAAGAGTGAAGGTACCTTCTCCCTCCCCTTCTCCTCCTGGCTTTGATGTCTTTGATTTTTGTGGCATTGAAGGGAACGGAAGGGAGAAAAGCAGGGGAATATTAGTACACTTCGGTCTAGGCATCTGTGACATGTGAGCTTAGTGCCCTACTCCTTCTCCTCTCCTTCCATGGGATTGCCAAATAAGGTCACTCGTTTTGAAGGTAACAAAGTGGCATACTTTCCGGAGTCACTTGATTCACTTTAGAGCGCGACACTTAACAAATTATAGCAAGCTGATCGAGAACGAAACCCGCCGAAGGTGATGATGAATAATATTTGATTCTTCGTAATTGAAAACGGTTAGAGAGTTGTCAGTGGACATCGACAAGCAGTGACAAGGGCTCATGCTGCTTCTGCGCTCTTTTCTTTGGATGAAAGGTACTGGGCTCCCATTGGGCTTGACTGATCGTCTTTTTTGCATTCCTCTTAGACAAAAAATCTGAAAGTGCAAGCATGTTTGTAGTCCGAGGATGTAGCATAAATAGTGCAAGTGGAAAGGTGTACGTGAGAGAGCTTGTGGAAATGAATGTTTTGGGCATAACGAAGGTACGTTGTTTGTAGGAAAAGAAACGAGGAGGAAGTACTGAAAGGTTTCCATTTTTGCGAAATTCCTGCAGGCTTTCATTTTAACGTCGAGAATTGCCTTAAAGTTGCCTTTGATCTAAAGTTTCACATCCACTGATAAGGTGTTTTCAGAATAGCGTCTCTGTTTGAGTCGTCGAGCAAGTAACCCTTCTCAACGCATTTGGGAATTCTCAGGTAGGGATGGCAGTTACGGAAGCTGCTAAAATAATTTCACTAGAAATACTCTAAGTGATAATGTTTCGTATAAATTCGAACTTCATTAAGGTGAGTAGTGCGTTTAGGATATTTCCAATGTATGATTTGGCCGTTAGCAACGCACTTCTATTTACGTCGCACTTGGGGATCGGCTTCTATGTCTACCATCGGCCGCACCTCTGCGAACTGCCGTCGTCGACTCGAATTGAGTATAGCGCCTTCGCTTCGCTCATTTTCAACTTCGGCTCTCTGCTCTTTGCCGTACTCGTTCGGGCACTTTTCCCGCATAGGTAACACTCGTTTTGTGAGCTATTAAAATTCTGTAGATATACAGTTAAAGCGTTGTACTATCTTTGTTCGGCCTGTTCCACTACTTTATTGGCTACCTTTGGGGGGAGGGGGGCGGTTGACATCGACTGACATAAGCTAGCCCTTGTACGTAAGTTGAGATGCAACTTGAGGTCGTGTAATCGTTATAACTTGAGGTCCCAAAATCGTGGCATGAATGTAAGTCCCTTTTTAGAATCCTCGACTTAAGGCCGAGTGTTTTGAAATATCGGCGGCATCATCCCCGATAGGCAAGTAAATCGCGAAGCGCTGCGTCTTCCTTCTTGCACCATCTTTTTAAAGGCTATTAGGCTATGCCTTTTCTTTTAATTTGCATGGAACGACGTCATGCTTCCCTTTCTATCCCTAGGAGGGCATTGCTTCAAAATTTTCATACACATTATAGCAAGACACTGTTTCTTCACGAAACCCCTCCCCCCTCCCCTCCCTTCAGTATCTTATGTTGAAGCAGTTCGACTTGCGACCTAATGGTGGCGCAGTTGGGTATGCGACTTCCTCTTCCATACATGGTGCTTCGTTCTTTACCTTTCTCTTTTTTTCTGTATTTATGCTGATTTGCCTTGCAAAGACGCATTATGGCGATATCTTCTTTGTGCGTATACCTACGTTTTTCAGTCTGCTTGTCTACCTGCCAGTTTCAGTTCGGGAACCGTTGAAGCTAGGGATGTGAAAATTGGTTTAGTTTGCGTTTAATTTATACCGGTCAGATCACAGAGAAAGGTAATTATGCGGTAAATTTGTGCGGTCAGTTGAATTAGTCCAAAGATAAAAGTATTATCGTGGTTGCTGGGAACTTGTGAGAGTGCTTCTCAGATGAGCGATATTCTAGAAAAAAACATCACATCCACGTCTTTGGCACACTTCATTTGTTTTCTTTTCATTCTTAGTTTTTCCTCAATAATTTGTGGCTATCTTGCGATTACAGCTCCACTGCAGTAGTCTCTTGCAGATTTGTTCGTTTTTTTTTTTCCGCATTCGGTCTATAATAATTCCCTCTTTTTTCTCATCAGTGCAGATGTGCGTTAAAAAGCTAATATATTATAATGCGCTTTGCCGACATCTTTGTATCGGGTTTTGCTTGCAATCACTGACTCTTCTGTAAAGAATGTGGGGATTGGTTTTTGCAGGACGAATGCACTGTTGAAAGTGATCTTCGCAGCGATGTTGAGCTGCTTCCTACTTTCGAGAGGATGCAAATATATGTGCCATATCGACTCAAGGATGCGCCCAGCGGCCGACAAGACCGTTTAGGTGACGAGGCTAGGCTTGTATTGCTTCAACATGAAGTGTTTTCCCAGATGGAGCTCAGGGTGAGTTTGTGCAACTGTGAGCTGTTTGTACATGAGAGCTCGAATCCTCATTCATAGGATGGTGCTTCAACGTGGGTTTCTCTACTTCAACGTTTCATATACAATCCATGACATGCAAACTAATGAAAGAAAAACAACAGCACAGATATACTGCGTTTATAGCAAAATTAATAAATTTGCATGCAGTGCGTGCAATGACTAGGTGTTTTTTCTTGCATTCTGTTTTATCGCTTGCATCCTTTCCTTGATTATGCAAATTTCTTACTTTTATTTACAAGTGTGCCATATCGGATTTGATCTAGTGACTAAATAAATGGAGGCAATTGCTCTCGAGAGCTTTTATTTGGGGTCTGTTTATCGTTGCTTTGTTTGATAATTGATCCGGTTCCTTTCTTAGATTTGTGTTCGTTTTCAAGTTGCATGAAGAGCGCTGTAATCCAGTCACTCAGCTAGGCTATGCAGTTTTACTCGGAGACCAGTTTTCATCGATGTGCAGTTGGTTCTTTACGTCAATTCGCGTTTTTTCTATATCTGTAATATTTATTTTCTGATGGCATTATATATCGGTCGCAAAATTTTTGTTCATCTATCGACGCTTTTCTTCATTTATATCTTATTTCTCCTGTTTTTTCCATGCTATTTTCTTCATTTACGTCTAATCCTCTTATTATTTCTCCTTTTTTTCCTGCGAGCGATGATGGAATTATTAACTTACCTTCTGACGAGGTCCATGGAATTTCCCAGACCAAGTGTTCACATCATCCTGAAGCGGTCGCATTTGTTGTTGAACAGGCTGGTAAGTCCGTTCAGCACAGTCTGCTTCAAAATCGAGGCTGAGCGACTAAAGCAAAAGTTTTGCATTTGGACCACTGAAGAGACATAAACGTTAAACCACGTTCTCAGACGCAGTTACTTCCAAACGTTGTTTCTGAGTGATCTTTATGTGTAGCTGCTGACAGTCCCACTCGTATTGTGCATTTCGTTCACAATTAAACGACGATTTGATAACGGAACAACAGATGGGTTATGCAGCATGCAACAATTGATTTATCTACAAAATCTTGCCTTCTCTAACTTTCTTCACAGCTTCTATTCTATCGATGGAGCCTTTATGTCTTCGTTTCGAATATTTCTAATGAAATGAATGCGTTAATAATGTGGTTAAAAAAACGTGATTGGGTATACACTTCTCATTACACGTCATATACAAAACATCAGTTCACCGTTATTATAGAGGCCTAAATATTGGCTCGAAATGTACCCTTTACAGTGCAGCTCAGATAGTAACAGTCCGGTCGATCCAAACATGGTAAAATGGTGAGAGGGGCACTCTGAACGTGATACTTCATCACCATTTCCTCTCGCCGGCATAACCATGGTTTTGATAAAGTAGCACAGTTTTTTCAAGCAGAAGTAACAGTTGTCCTTCGAAGATTTTTGTCGGACTAGTCTGCATTTCGTGCCGCCTTCACCAACTGTATCAAAGACAGCGTTTAGCTTGGGGAGTCTGCACAGGTTATGGCACTTCAGAAGGATTTTATTTTTTCAACTGGACAATTGCTGAGAGTAGTCCTCATCCATCTGCCCTTTAAATCCATTCTACGCTACAGGGTGCCAACTGCTTTAATTCTATTCACATAATATCAGATTATGCTTGGATTTGACAAAAGTGTTAGAGTACTCAACAATTTGTTCGATCTGGGACGGTTCAAATAATTTGCTGTTGCAAGGTTTGTAGGATTTCAAGCCGCTGTTGTCGCGGTGGATGTTGCCATTAGGCTGCTGCTTTAAACCTGCAAATATTTTGTGGGAGGATAATATCGCCCGTGAATTTAGGGAATTTCAGTTACCCAACTGATCATAGGTTGCGACATGACTATCGCTATAAACCTTCCATTGTTTCGAGAAAAAAATTGTGATGGATAGCATTTATGGAGAACACTGCATCTTTGTGATGCTTATGAATAGTTCACGCTAGCAATAACAGCCTTCATTCATTTTTCGATAATCAGCGCCCGCAAAAGAAGCAGTGCACGAGCTGTTTTCAGACGGAGGTGAACAGTTTCCACCAGTAAAATAGGAACTGATATTCTGTTTTTGCTATATATTCACTTTTCTGGGAGTGCAAACATGTGCAGAGAAGGCCGTACAACACATCGTACAGGCGGTTCTTACACAATTAGACGACATAAAGGGCACAGAGCCCATCCACAAGCACTCTCGAACGCCCAGGAGGTAACCATATGACAGCATTTTTAAAATTTTTCGTTTTCTCTACTCCTTTGCATCAGTTCTGTTGCAAATTCAGTTAGGAAATGTTCGGTCGAGATGCAGAACAAGATTGCATCGTTTAGGCGTGGGCTTTAGTCCTCCTAGGGGTCGGGCTCGAATGGCATATACTAATTTTCACGAAGCGAAGTAAGGCACAACACTAGATGTTGAACATCTAACGGGCTATATCTGTTTGCGATGGAGAGAAGCAGCAGGTTTTCCCGAGATGGTCAAAGCTCTTTCTTGCTTTCCTATTGAATCATTACTCTCAGTTTATAAACACTGGTGTAGAGAATGATTGTCAAGTTGCTGTTCGGTTGGCGGTTTGTGGTGTCAACGGATTCTTCCATCATCGTATGCAAGTTTCCCACTTGAAACAATCTAATCAACGTTAACAATGAGAACGGTACAAAGCAATAAAAACAATCATCACAAGCAACAATAACAACGAAATCTTCCGAAAGGAAGCGCACTTCGCTTAAGGTATTGGGAAGCGCATGCATAGACAAGTAACCATTGTCAGATCACGTTGAGAGGCAAAGACTGAAGAGACGTGTGTTGCACTCTTTTTCGAGTCGTCTGAGGTGCTCAACTTTCCGAGACATTGACTTTGCTTAGCAAAAGCTTCTCTCAACATGCACTATGAAACGAGCATCGCAACACCCTCTCAACAATGAGCTTTTTTTATCAGTGAAACTCTGAACTTATTTCGCTTATGTGACGGGCGTTTATTTAAAGCTTTCAACTCTTTGAAGCAGCAAAGGAGGTTTAGCGCTAAGCGCTAAGAATCTGGGTCATATTTTCGCCAGCAGCAAATACTCTTATAATTGTTACGCTTAATCAGGACGAAACGGGCTTATCACCAAACCGGAAATCCCTTTCATGCAAAGATTTACTCCTTTTATGCGCTTTCGCAGATTTTTGCTTCGACATGTCATCCCTGTTCCGTATGCACACAGTGGTGGTCATATGATGAGAAACGACGCTTGATCTTTCATTTGGGCACTCGTTCGTCGGCTTCAGATGCTCTTATCAAGCTGGAGCTAAGTTTATTTGAAAATGCTTTAATTTATCATATTTCTCGGCTCAAAAGCGTTTGAACTTTTTTCTGATCGTTAATCACAGCTTTCTGTCTCCAACAGTTCGCCATAGTGGAATTTAATAAGAAATAAGCCAAATCCAACGGCTTAGGGACCTACCTCGAAGAACCCGCATGCGTAACAATTGATTGTTCGCAGACTGAAATGGGACATTTCTGTAGTGCTAAATTATTATGTCTACCTCCGCAGCGAATTCGCTTAGTTGGTTCAAATTCCTTCCGATTTTCCCCCATTTTGTACGTTCGACGTCAAGTCGTAGGTTCTATATTTAACTGATGTCCAGGATGTCTGCTCGACTTTCCTTAGAAATTAGTTCTTCGCTTCAATGAAGATACGCTTCGATCATTACCTTACCACAACAGATTGCTGCGAAGCCCAGTTCACTGTAAGTAGATTACCTTACCATAACGGAAATCTGGTGAGGCTTAAGAGCGCCACTCACTATTAAAACGTTTCTTCGTGACATATACGGATGCCGCCGATGTAAGGACGGATTCAGCATTGACTTCGCCGGCTTCATGCGATTTCGCAGGAATTCTTTCTCTGGTAGACGTCGGATAGGGTAAGACGGTTTAGAAAATATTGCTCTGGACCAGTTGCTAGCTTAGATGCTCTTCGGCGAACACTATTCTCGATTTTCTTTTCCTTTCACGTGTTTTTTCCCTCGAGGTGAGTCCACGTACAGGAAAGCTGATCGAGTGCACCGTGACAGTACAAAATCTCATGTGTTTGCTGCGACAAGCGCTTTTGTTCTGATCCCGCGAGCTGTATTTCTATATATTTGCGACTGCCCCGGACCTTTTTCTCCGTGCCGATCGCACTTCCGGCGGCTGTTCTCGACAATTAGATAGATTTCTTTTGCTATGGAGGTGTTCTATTTGCTATCTTTATGACGTGTAGCTGCCACTGGCGTCTAAGCCGAACGTATTTTGCTTACCTCTTTCATAGTAAGCATAGTGAACGCCACAATCCCAAACACGTCCAAAACTTAGCTGTTCGATACAAAATATAAAAATACGATACAAAATCCTCAAAAGAGGTAGAACTGAAAACCAAATGGTTCGTATGAAGATCTTTTCGAACGAAATATCACTCCAAAAATTAGGCCTTCTTAGATGTTTTTCCGTGAGGAATACGATGAATAAATGGGCTTTCAAATGAAAGCAATTGCAGCAAAACGTCACAACTACAACTTGAGCAGTAAGTTATTGCAGAAATTAGTAACATCGGTTCTAATTGATGGCCACCGTTGTGCATATATGTAATCCGTTCCATAGATGATTCTCGTATCGTTGAAACAACTGATAAGAAGTTCTATCATGAATTCAAGATGGTCAGGATGCCATAGAAATTTTGTGAGACAACTCTGGAACGGAAGAATTCACCACAAAATTCAAACCCATTTGATCTTTTAGTGGTTTGTTTAGTCGAATGGAGGGGACGGTGATGGATTGGTGTGATAAAATCCCATTTTCATAGACGCAGAAAACTGATCGCAGTAATAGTCCTACTATAATTTCCTCGAAAAGTGACTTACAAATATTTAAGAAAGGAACTGGATTGATTAGTCCTCCTACACTCGTAAACTGAGTAAAGAAACGTTATGAAAATTTCATTTTTACATCAGGAATATGAGAAAAATCTTTGTAGTCTGCCAATTTTATCGCTTTCTCTTGATAAACAGACTCCGACTTGTCTTAAATTGAGAACGATTAGGCTGTCTTTGAAAAGGAAATTCTAAAGAAAGACTGAAATCAATATTTGGAACAGAACTGCCATTTTCTAATTGAAAAAAAAAAAAAAACTGGACAGCAACTGGTCAACGTTAAAATATTATTCCTCAAAATCAGCGCAGAAGCTTCTCCACAAAGAGATCATTGCCCAAAGCATTCCCGTCAATTTCAAAAAAAGCGGAAAATACACTCTGACCCTGTGGGCACAATGTACAAAGAGAAAATCCTGCGACCTTGTGGCACCCTGCCGATGCTTGCGATGCATTCAATTAGTGCCAAGTATGAACGAGCGGTTTTTGAAAATCCACCACTCGGAATTTTCAGCAGTTTTCAGATCTTAGTAGGATTTCCTGTGAAAGCTATTGTATATGTGTCTATGAGAGCGATTGTTTCAGTCTACGAGCGAGGGAAATCACAGCTGTGAACTTTGCTGCATATAATCTACATCACAGGATTCTCCAGCTTCATTGCGATTGGTCTTTTTCCATTAGTTATTCGCACTGAGCTCTCTTAAAACAGTTTTTCACGTCCTTCACTCAGCTGAGTGCTATCTATGAACAGATCCCTGCACTGAAAATTTGCCTAGTCGATCGACTTTTTGGGAAACTGCATTTCTAAACGCTGTGTGATGTTTTTGTGTATTTGGACAGCTGATGTGCAAAAGCCATACCATACCAGCTTCTGTGGTTATTCATATGTGTTTAGTCAGCGAGCACTTCCCGGATGCAGCATACGTCATAGTGCGGAAAGTGCACAAGTGCTCCACATGGGTTGTAACCGCTTCTACAGTTTTGATTCACAAGACTTTCGCCAGTTTCACCTACTTCCTCCATCTATTTAAATCGTTTTTCTGTTCTTTGTGGCTTGCTGCATCAACTTTCTTCTACCTCAAGTTCTGGCGCATGTTGATGCGAATTTCTGTCAAAATTAAAGCTTTGCTGGATATAGGGCAAAGCTGGGTAGTACGACCCGTCACTTCAGCATCCGCTGCTTTTTCTTTTCGCCGAATCAAATTTCTGAGCGATGCTCACTCCACAATGTATTAAGAAGAGATCTGACTACTCACTGATGCCTAAAAAGTGAGCAACTCAATTGGGACACGGCAGACTGTCTCGAAACTGCTCGACAAAGGTGATCATATTGTTCAAACCGAATAAGTAATTTTCGTCAGGCCTTTGTTCGGCAGGGAAAACGTGTGAGAAGTCGATTAATCGTACACGAACCCGAGCTGGCCTTTCGAGAGATGCTTCATAGACGATGAGTATCGATGAGGCGTAGAAGTGATAAATCTGCAAAGGTACCGTAGATAATCTAATTCGTCACCTTTAGCTTCAGCATATCGTTCAACAAACGTTCAGATATGCTTCATCGGGTCGTCAATTAATTTTATAGACAGTTGCATTCTCAGTTAAAAAAATCACTATTGAAGACGTGCTGAGAGAGTGCCAGTGGAACGACTCAATTGATGCTGAAATGTTATAAGAAAGACGGGCAGAGCTGTGCTACTTTTAAGGTTTAAAATGGCAATCCCGTGGCTATATGAAATATGTAAGCATGGGAGTGAAACTGGGTCATCGGAGTGCACTCCGGTCTACGGAAGCAACAGTTTAGGTCGCGAGTGCGGTAAGATTCAGAGTTGTGGTCGAACGTTATGCCTTGGTATACGCCGTCGCATGGATTGTGAGACATTTACTTCAAGTGCTGCTCCACAGTTGATGGCTATGGTGAATGTTAAGCAGTTTTACTCTACCAAGAACAAGTAATTGCAAGGTTCACGATCTCGAGGGGGAGCACAAAAAATAGCTTGTTGCCCTATATGGCCGTTGTGAACTCTTCGAACGAGCAAGAAAAATGGAACAGTATTGAGAACACTTAAATAGCGGAGTACATATGAAAGTGGACTTACTGTATGAAGAGAACCCTTACCCTCTGCTCTTTGAACCATTCCCGTATTGCGATAAGCTGAGAAAGCACTTCTTCGGCCACTCTGTTTTCTTCTCCCGACCGACCAGAGAGGAATTCACCATAAGCTTAACAGGTGACATGAAAATAGGTTAAAAAGAACGCAACAAACAAAGTACAACGGCGTTGACCTATTTGCCGATCGATGGCACTGTCTAGATTGGAGGGGAGGGGGGGAAGGGGGTGGAGAGGAAGAAAAGGGAGAGTTCTGCGACGATTGAAGCTTGGTGCGCTCAGCCTGCGACGCGATTCGACGTTCTGAGCACTTCTGCACAAGCAGTAAACATTTCGCTAAAGGGTGATAGCCTCCTTCCCCCCTGTATTCAGGACGTCAAAACCTTTGATATAGGCAGACCACTCAACGGCTCCAGTGGACTCATTTTATCCATCGGGAGGAGCAAAGAGAGGGGGTCATCAAATCTCTGTTCGAGCAGGAAGCTGACTATGAACAGGATGCAGCTATATGCATGGGACGACTGAGGCGGCTAAATGAAACAAATAAAACAAATCAGTTGAACGGTTGAGCGAAAATCAACACGAATTGGTGTTTGTGAAATGGAAGCGACTTCATTTGAAAGGATTGTTTCTTCCTGTCTCGTCATTTCTGTGCTGCTGCTTTCAGAGGATAAACATGTCCCAAACATAACATCAATTGAGTATGGGTTGCGTTTGTTTGCAACAGTTCAGCGTGCTCTAGCGTAACGACTCTCGCATCCGATGTCGCCACCCCTGGCGCCTAGAGCATCCGGTTGCGTATTGCGTGTTAGACGTAACAGCAATTGCGCAACAAGGTCGGAGTTAATTCGCATGGTCAATACGCCTACCTGGCTATTTTGCGCTGCTGACTAGGGGAGGGGTGTACTTATTGGCAGCGGTTGCGCATATAGCCTCAGTTCAATGACTCATGTTCCCTCTCTCCTCCTGTTCCTGCTGACTTTATCTACCCAGAGAGCTTCTGCTGCTGTGAACCGCGTAATCTGCAGAGATGTTCAGCTGACAGATCAGTTAGGTCATCAGGCGGCGATGAATATGCGAGAATGCGAGCAGAACATACGCCACGTTGCTATTCACCTTTAACGAGACTCTTTGTTGTAAGTACCGTGAGACGCCGTTGCTCTTCTGGTGGCTAATAACGCTGGCCTCACTGGTTACGCGACGGCTGCGACCCTAGGAGGTGGGCGTACGATGTGGTAAGGGAAGGAAAAAAAACTTATATTGATGTCGAAAAATTAAGTACGACTTTAAAAGCCGACCCAAGTTCAACTGTGGCCCTAGGCCTAAGCCTCAAATTGGTGGCTGTTTAGCAGAGGGCATTTAGTGACGTGTTCCCTCGCTTAACAAATGATGACATCCTCCAATTTATTCAGTGCCAAATCATTCATGCTCGGTTTTATCTAGGCGTAAAATTTCAGCAAACTCGCATCACAGTTTTGCCATCTGAAGCTATTAGACGTGACGCCAACCATTCTCATGAAGTAGTTAAGCACATATAATCTAGACACGTAACAAGCCGCAAAGGATGTTCGTCATCTTCAAATGTTCTCAGTTTTGACGCAAACCGTTGCAACCTTTTGCGCTACCGACAAAAAGGCTGTCTTGTGGACTGATAAGGCAAGAGGGACGCAGAAGAACTCATAGCCTTAGAGTAGCCCAATTTCGGCGTTTGTTCCACAAGGCTGCATCTAAAAAATATGAGCTCTATGACGAAGTCACAACTTGATGCTGTTAGGTGATAACACTGATTGGACTTGAAATTAAAAGTATTACTGGTTCATATGGCGGAAAGGTACCTTTGTTTGACACTACGTAAGTGGAATTCGAAAGAGCAGAAAGCGAGTGCCTACCGTCGACGATGTTTTCCAGCGTTTTCGAGCGTCCCCACAGCTTGTCACGAACCCTTGGAGGATCGCCTTCTGTGCAGTGCATCTAAACCAGTATGGCTCACAGAAGAAAAACATCAAATTCGGCTAGATGACTAGAATCGTTAAGCTACGTCATTTATTCAGCTCTAATTAGCGTTCAACTCCGACAGGTGACAAGTGCACCTGCATTTTTGATTAATCGATATGCTGCGTTCATCACGCCGATTTAAGATACAATTCATCGGAAAAAGTTGTAGTGAATCGATCTAAGCGTTTTATAAATCGTCCCTTCAGTGCACAATAGTGGCTTGGCTTCATAATGGATCCGGCAAAGTGAAAGTAGCTAAGTAAGGTGCAACAATTGGTCTCCCGATGTGTCAAATTTCGTTTATTGCCATCAGCCTAGTTCCAAACATTAAAAACTGAAGGCCAATACTTGAATGTACCTTACGGTATTTCAAACTGGCTCATTGCATAATGCATCTCCATACCGGAAGTCTGAAGTTTCATACAACTACTTAGTAGCCATAGCTCAATTGTTCAGCTGACATTATAAAATTCTAACACCGGCCTTTCAGCAACGTTCCCTTTGTTTTGCGCATCAAAGCGACGTACACATTTCATAAGCAGATGTGCCGATTCCCAGGGAAGCAAGCAAGGGGAAGAGATGAGTCGACCATTTAATTACAGAGTGCACGTGTTGCGCTTTTAACGCACGCTCACTGTCTTATCTGTATTGCGATAATTTATATAATTATAACCTTTACAAATATTGCTACTGCTCACAAAAATCACCCTTCACCCACTTTCCATGAGGTCAGTGCACCATTATGAGTGTAACCCTTTTCATTTTTAAAGCTCCTCTCATAATCCTCATATGGAGTTTTGATGACTATCTGCGCTAATAGACAGTCATGATAAACAAGCCTGGGAAGCTTTTGCCGAAATGAAACAAAATCGAAATTTGTTTTTAAAAATTTGGCGAACAACATCAACACAATATCTGGAAAAAAACTGCAAATCTTCCTTATGAATCCTACTTTGTTTTGAAAAGAAGAGGAAAGTTCACATTTTCTCAAAGGAAAAGTGCATAACTTGCAGAAAAGCGAAACTGCGCAAATGAAGAGAGCCGGCCGAGGGGAACAAGTCGTTCATTTAGAAGACCTATGAAGCTGTTCTAGGAATTTCAACATCAAGAACAATTTGCTATGTATACCCTGTAACCTAGAAGTCGAAAGCCGAGCGTCTCCTGCGCCGGGTATTTAATTGTTTCTGAGATGCGTTTTGCGTCACTCGCATTCGGATCATACGTCACCTTGCCCATTTTGATGTCCATTGTGCACGGCTGCCTATACTGATATGTTAGATCTTCCATCACAAGGCACTGCACTTCTGGAAATGAGTGTTCACATTGCTGCTTCAGTGAATGAGAAATTGCAAGTTTCTTATTGGCAGTAACCGGCTGTAATAGATGTTGATTCATGTGAACCTAGTCGTATGTTCTCATTAAATCGGCGGCGTTTTTAACCTTTAAACTGTGTTCGTTTTCGACCAGCTAACTGGATAGATTTTTGATCGGCTAATCTGCTTCGTTTTTTGATTAGCAAGTCGACTGCGTTTTTAATCTTAATTCCAACCGTGGGACGGTCAAACGAAGATGTAACTGCTGTCGCATATCTAGTTATCAGCTGTTTTGATTGATTCAGCTCAATATATAAAGGCTTTCCACTCGAGCTACAAATTACATCACGTAGCTAACAATCATTCGTAACGCTTCAACCGCATTCAAAAACATTTCACATATTTCGATAGCTATGGCTGGTGGTTCAATGCAGACAGCCCCTAGCAATTCGACGAGGTCTTGCTACAGACAAGTCAAATGATAACAAGTTTTGTCCGCTTACGGTGTCGGGACGATAAACGAACAGCGGGATAGCATTATCAGTACCTATCAGGCAACTTTCACATAGGAAAGTTTTATCGCCGCCAAAGCGATTTCTTCCCAGGTATGCGTGGGAAGATGCGGGACATACGATGTGAGGACAATGTTCTAGAAAGAGGATGCCGCCAAACAGCTTCTTCGCTTAGCGATGCTCTTTGCAAGCAGTTTTATCGCACGATGGGCACAGCAAATGCTCAGCTTTGGTGTTTCTAAAGCAAAAACTGACCAATAACGAGACAGCTCTGGCTGGTGATCAGTACTTTTTTTGAGACGGTAATTTTACATTTCACGCGTTTATCGATTATGGCTTATAGTACGTGCTGTCGCTCGTCGAATATTTATAAAGGGCACCATTTATTCTCCAATCGACTGTTGTGCCGTTTTCAAAAACGCATCACGAAACGGTAGGCACAGGCGGCGGTCAAGGACCTTCGCCAAGTTGGCGTTAAGCGGATTAGTCCTTTAACGAGGATCGTAGGAAAGACAAAGACGACCACCACCGTCATTCTGCACAATCGTTTTCTCCTTGATTGTTTTTTTTAAACGGTTTAAAGAGGTTGAATAAACGAGTAGATCAACTTGTGTGCTGCAAAGCAATTCTTCTACATATTCAGCAATTGAACTGTAAAGCATTCTCAGCAAATAGTAGTTATCTGCACCTAACTTGCCACTAAAGTACTACCGAACCATATCGCTTGTCATAGCGACGAACCTTATAGTGTGACATGTGATCGTTTGCGTGACCTCTAACGGGCCCATTGTAAGTTTCTCATGCATGCAAGTACGCCAGCTCAAAGTTGCTTTTGAATAAATAAGATACCACAACATCATCTACTTTCAAACAAATGAACTGCATGTTTAAAGTGTCTTAATCGTGTTATACGATGAGCAATGAAAGCTGATAACACAATATGTGCTAACAACAACTGCCCCCTAGATGGTTTTTTTTTTCAACAATCGGCATCTATTATTAAGCCCATGAGAAACATTTTCCCCAATTCCATAGCAGCACTTTCTAAATAAATATTGTGTTGACAGCTGATAGGACTATAACGATATTTGAAATCATACTGAAAATTTGGATTTGTTTTTTTTTTCTGTTGTCTAGGATTTACAGAATCTTATTCGAAAAGTTTGTTTCTTCGAAAAAGTACGTGTAAAATCAGGCAAGACGGCTTGCACGACGTGCACTTTCGTAGCCCCATCGTTATGCTCGTCGTTTTCATACACTCGACGAATAATACAAGCGCTTAGAAAAGTAAGCATATTTCGACGAAAACAACAGCTCATATAAACCTACAAGGGATATTTCTGAATTTTAAGTACCTCCAACTAGCACTTCCACAGTCAATAAGTCTGCTTAAGAACTTCTATATGGGGTAATCTAATGCAGACGTCATAGCATCAAAGTTCACAACTCATACAAACTGATGAGTGGATTTTTCAGCCGTAGAAACCAATTTATGATTGCCCTTCGACATAAAAGAGCCATAATTATAGCACAAATGACATAGAGGGATTTGCTTAGAACAACAAGGCGCACTATGGACGCATTTTCATCAGTTAGTGTTACTTGAGGACGATTAGGATGAGCAGTACTCTCGAGCTGTTTAGCCAAACAGTTGTGTCTCGTTGAGAGTACTTGAACCGTCACACGCATACCACTAGAGCGCATAGATTTGTGTAGTGGTTACGTCTGCAGTGCAGAACCCCAACTTTCAAATGATTGGGTTCGCATCACTCAAAGGTTATTGCTAAAATGGAAACAATGTCGTCTGCTATATTATTTGCGCACTCTATAAAATTATTCATAGCATAAAAATACAATAAAACCCTCTAAATTATGTCGATATGAGACACTCATTAGGATGATGGCACTTCTTAGCGTTGATTTATGCTTCTTTGCATTGCCCACCCGTCGAGTGATATTTTCTTGTTCAATGATCGTCGATTAACGTGTCATGCATCGATATTTAATGATCTTCCGAGTAGGATAAACGCATTCAGCTCCATATGGTCATGGAGCACATTCTCATTCTCAGATTCCTTCGATCACGATGCATAACTCTACTCAGAAAATGTTACTAGTCGATTTTCCTAAAACGTTCGCTCCCACAAACTGCAATATCCGTCAAAGAAAACGAATTTAAAGAGAGCGATGAGTAAATGTATCCGAGCGTTTTCCGGCTAATTGAACATATAAATTCGGTTGACTGATAACCGCATAAGGATCCGTAACGCTAAAAAATTGTTCGAATAGACTGATAGACGGGTAAACAACAACAATTGTTATATTGGTTACCTTTAGGTCCGATGAAAATAGTCTTGAGGCCGAAATACTTCGGCACAAACTCGGCAAATTTAATCATCACATGCTTGTCGCGTTCTAGTTGATTTTTCTGTCCTTTCGGTGCGGCCTCTACGATCCAGTTCCTTACTGAGTTGTAGAGAGCTACCTGAGATTAAAGACTTATTGAGTGCTTGGAACGCATGCAAACAGAGGAAAATAATCCATTTGCTGATGGGTGAGGTCGAAAAAGGGTCACAATGGGATTGATGCTTTTTGTCCGCTTTAGTTCATTCCACTCACTGGTCAGTGAGCTTTGGCAACGAGTCAAGTTTAAGAAACGTAGATGTCTGAGGAAGATGAATGATGACTTGTCTTTACCTCGTTAGCAAACGGTACGTGAGAGGTGCGACAGACGGGAGAGGCTTATAGGATTCGAAAACATATGAAGGGGTGCAAATTCGAGCAAAGAAGCTAGTAAGGAGGGGGCTTGTATTGGAACGGTAAGGTGCACAGCTGTTTAAGAATTTAGAGATACGAATGTTCTTTTTGCATATATCTCTATCTGAATTTTTTTTCGATCCAACGAAATTCTTGTGAGAGTAACAACAAGACGGTTGCTGCATCCAGCCTAATGTTCACGAAACTGCTCTCTTACTACAAAAAATCAGAAAAATGTCATAGAGCAGTGCGAAATTTTGCATTGCATCGAGAGAACGTTGTGACACTCTGAACTTCGGTATGCGATGTTGAAAGGAACTGCTCAGTCATTACGTCGCGAAGGTATTCGCATGAATTGAATGAAGGGGAGGATGGCGAAAAAGAGCTCAATACATCCAACTAAAGAAGGGACCCCGCAATGAACGCACTATCCAGGTGCATCGACACGGTGGAAACTCGTAAACCCATCGATATTTTCCATCGGTTTAGTGCTTAAACAATGGGAATTCGACATGATAAGGCGCAAGCAAAGCGTTTAAAAGCGTTAGCGCTTTGAAGTAATGTAGGTTCTGAGTTGCAGTCATTATTGATTGTCTCTATAGGGAATACCGATGTTTTACTTTATGGGTAAATCACAGTAATTACAAATTGGTATCGATAGATTTGAAAATTTTCGATTTGGAAACTAGTGCGAAAACATGTGCCAGATATGCCATATAGAACATAGTGCGAGAAGGTGTTTCGGCCATTTATCGCTTTAACACATATTCGAGTTCTCAAACATCTTCAGAACTTAATTTCATCTCCGTGTTCATAGTCGTAACTTTTATTGTCATCGACTGGGTTCTGTCACATTCAATAAACAGCCGTCATCTAACAATAGCGCAGCGACACCACTTTCGGATGTAGAAAGAATTTTCCCCACAAAATTAAACAAGAGGTATAGCAAACCTCACATTGCCCGCGAACTCCGTCCTGCACTGGTTTTAGTAAAAGTGCGCTTCCTTTCTCCTTTATGAAGCCTGAAAGCAAACGCAAACTTTACAATAAAGAGAGACAAAAAAGCTTTGCACTCCATAACAAACTCATAAAAGTAAACGCAAAGAAAGGAAGCAATAAGAAGAGGATAAAGAGAGTCGTAAAAAAAGGAAAATTGATGAGGTACAGGAAAGGTATAGGAAAAATTATAAATCACAGGTCATAAGCGACAATCTAAAACAACAACTTTCAACAATAAGAAGAAATTCTGCAAAGAAAGAAGGCCTGTACAAGTTATGATCAGTCGTGCAGTTGACGAAACAGTGCGCACATTGCACGCTCAATCAGCCGAAGGCATTTGAGTGCTTGATGGTAGGAAGCGCATTTTCTCTTGCTAGACGTCCACATTTAATGCCGTTAGCAGTTACCAGCATAAGAAGAGATTTTCTCCTCTTTATGCAGAGCACTTTGCAATTTTTACATCCGGTCTCTAGTCAATTTTCTTTTGTTTGAAAAACGAAACGTTTTGGGACGATTCGTGGAAGAAGTTTTGAAAAAGCACTCCGTCTTCGAAAACGACTTACTGACATGCAATATGAGACATCGATTTCACACCTCACAAAGTTGAAAGGTAATGAAGATAAGGTAAGCACATCCTATTGTAATTAAAAAACCTACTAAGACGGGATATATGTTGGATTCGTTTGAGAAGCTCGTTGTTCGTCTCTTGAAACATGACGCAATCTTTGCACCATTCAGATTTCCTTATATTACTAAGCTATATGCGTTGACTGAGATCCATTATCACTATTTCAAAGTTTCGTTTCGCCAACTTGTGGAAATGACTGAAGAAATTTTGACGACGTAAAGATGGCGTATCGCTTTAATTGTTTAACAACTCACCGAAAAGAACGCTTCTCATGTAACAATTAACGAGAGAAAATGTTCGCCTTAGAAGGACGATCATGAGCACGATGTTTCATGACGCATGCATAAAAGCCAAAAAACCTGACAGAGGAAGATGAACAGTGCTGGAACGTGGTATTCGAAGCAGCAGAATTCAAGAGCATAATTAAGAAAGCCATGTGCTTTAGAAAATCACTGCAACCAGGTTAACTTCAAGAAAAGTGAGCATAAGTTAAGCTTGCGTTAAGCTGTGCCCATTGCACCAGCGGTGTGCCTTCTTAGAAACATGAACAAAAGAACGAACCAATTTGGTGTTCCCCATTTCTGACGACTGACGGATGATGGCCTGCGATCTGCTCGCTAAACCATTCATATTTCTCGGGTAGCGTTGTTTGGCCAGCCTTCATCAAGTAATTCCTAAATCAGGGCAGAACGCAGTCGCGTGCTGTAGTTACGCAAACATTTCCGCAATCAATGCACACAAACCGACAACTATGCATTCAAATAGAAAACCACCTGCTCCATGTTTACAGCAAACACAGCCGTAGTTGGTTGATCACGTTATAGACCTATCACTGTTTTGAAAAGTTGCAAACCCAACAGATGAATCTAAAAGAATTTGCTCGCCTGGAACAAAAACACTCTTGCTTAACTGAAGATGACTGAACTGTTAGCTGCTGATGAAATCTCAAAAGAGCCATAGAAAACAGCAAAAATAATATTGGCTGGCTCATGTAGGTGACATGGAGTTGAATGTCACGTAGCTGCGGATGAACCTCATGCTAATGTCGCCACATGAGGCGATTGCCATGATACCTGGATTTCTCAGTTCTGCTTCAGATAGAAACATACAGAAGGATGAATGTTTCCAGGAAATAAATATACTAGTAAATGAATGGTCGACCTTCAATTAATCATTTAATTAAAGAATATTGATGTGTAATTATATCTGTTGATGTGAATGTCATCAAAAACGCGAACAACGATTGATTTTTGCATTTCTTTGGAAAGATATAGTTTCAACGAGAAACAGAGTTGAGTGGTTAATGTTGATCTATTCACGCATTAACAACGATGATCGTTGGCCATATTAAAGTTGCACTGGCTAGCCCAAACAACGCATACCGTTTACAGAGGAATCAGTTTCATTACTTTGTTCATATGTGACGATTGAAAGACAATCGAGAAGTCAGGTGCAGTATGCAACGGAACGACGCTACTCGGAAGGCGTTCAAGTTAGCTGTGTGCTATAAATACTAAGGCTAGAATAGAAATCGATAGAGAGCCGCTCCACTTTGCGGTCACAGTCGAACGTATTTACGCCACATCTAAAGAAATTGGCAGCTTTAAACAATTAGGTTGGTTCGGAGACTGTTATGTGGCCTTTACGAGCGATTACTAGACTGTCAAAAGTTTTGCAATCGCTTGCTAAGTCTGCAACAATCTTGTGGCCAGCAGACTGCAAAGATTCTTTCTTTTTCACAGTGGCAAAATAATCACCTGACTGAAGTGTAGAACGAACGGTCGTATCAGTTAGCCTTTTTTGGTGTGCATTTAAAGTACGTCATGAAAGGTGATAAAGATGCGGCCGATTGTCATATTGCTCGCTTCTTTAAATGCTATGCGAACTAATTTCAATCATATGGAAGCATCAGAAAACAGTGGATAATTCCAGAACGGAAAGTAAACAACAAAAGTAGATACAATAAAATGTGGAATTTTCTCGAAACATAATATCTCTATCGTAACTGAACTCTCAAAGAATTTCGTTGAGGAAGCTCTTCGGACAAGACAATTGCTCGCTTCAGCGTGTTTCCTGTTGTTGTTGCTAACATCAGTAAACCTTGAAATACAGCCTTGAGATGGGAGGGAGGGGGGAGAGGGGGGGGGGGGGGAGAGGGGAGCGCTACAAAACTAACAGCTTGATTTTTTTTCATCGAAAAGAGAGGAAATTTGAGATAAGAAATAAAATGAAGTAATACGTCTAAGATAGATGAAGTGTAGTGCTTCTTAAAGAAATAATA
The DNA here is from genome assembly GCA_013433145.1 of Ascaris suum. Classification (NCBI taxonomy): domain Eukaryota; kingdom Metazoa; phylum Nematoda; class Chromadorea; order Rhabditida; family Ascarididae; genus Ascaris; species Ascaris suum. The sequence continues at coordinate 5,557,966 of CM024187.1, forward strand.
GTGCGAACGACTGGCAACAAGTCTTTCCACAGGGGACACCCTATCGATTGGTAGCAGTTTGTCGCTGAGAACACGCAACACAGCCACATACGCCATCGCTGCTGTGTGCATTGATGTTTCATTTGAACTGCTTCACTCATTTAGCGAACTTTCTTACGTGGGTTTTATGAATTACTCATTGCGATGAGAATTGTTTCCTCAACTACTCTGACAGAAATATGCCTCGGATTTCATTGTAACATTAGATATTCTAACTATTCGTGAATATGAGGCAATTTTCTCTCAAACGAAGCAATTCTTACAGCGAGTGATTTAGATGACAGTTATGAGATATTTAGCATGGTTGCAATACAAGCATTAAGGCAGCCATGAAAACGTTCAAAAGGCGGTGTATTAGATAAAATGGACGCAACCACTTCGTTGAGGTGAATGGCGGAAATGCTGTTGACGTATTCTGCCATTGATTGGTTTGTCATTGCAAATCAATAGCATCGAACGATGCTTTTTATACCCTCATCACGAATCGGTTTAGCAAAATAAAAAAATTTTATCGACGTTTTTATCAACGAGCACAATTGAAATAGAAGAAATAGCTTTAATAAAGTATTTTACTAGCACACACTAATTCCCATCATAGTAATTAGAAGCATTTATGACAGTTTGAAAAAGCAGCGATAAGAAACGCATAAAATGTTCCCAAAAGAGTCGACACTCCGCTCATGATTAAAATTCGATCGCGTGCTCTTTTATTGGCACTTCCTTCTCCATTCAGCGGAAGAGAAATTCGTCGAATTTTAGCGAGCAAGCAGAGTGCATATGAACATCGAACAGCATTTATTACAAAAATAAAAGCTACAATTTATACTACGATAACACTGCAATAGTTTCTTAATGAGATATGCGAATGACAAACGAACTCAGAATCGAAAAAATTCGACGAGGTAATCGACAATGAGAGTTAAACAAGATAAGAAAGTATTACTCAGTCTGTAGAATATTTCCCATTCAAAGTTTACTTCAAACAACATTAAAGTAAGCCGACTTGCTCTTCAGACTACTAACTCTCATTATAAACTCCTCGTGGATAGAGATTTTGCTTGACTTTTATATTTGATGCTGATGAAAAGAATGCCTTTTTTTCTTAAAAAGTAAGGAATGAAATGCGATATCCTTATGCTTAATGGCAGCAATTTTACATCTATGAGAATAACTCTCACTTAAAGATGAAAACCAACTGCACGCTACACTGTTTGAACGTTTGCAGTTTGGTTCATCAGCACTTTCCCACGCACTTTCTCGTGACTGCTGAAAATCGAGTCAACTTTGCCTGTGTATTCTCTAAAAAGATTAAAAGATTTCACTGCGTTTGGCAGTATAAACGAGCAAAGAAGGAACACAGCAGCATGGCACTAGACGGCACATGATCGTGCACTCTTGACTCACTGTTCGGCTTCAGAGGCAGCGCTACACACCAACCGTTCCAACTGTGTGAGCTCTTCGAACTGGGTGCTTTCATCGTCACGCACGTTCACGTAAGTATGCTCGTTTTTGCACACTCTTTCATTCGACAGAAGTTGCTCACTGCCCGACCAACTACCGCGGCGTTGACCAACCAATGAAGAGTGCAGTGACGACGACAGCTCAGTGACCACTGGCGACAGCGAATAAGCCGAATCAGAACCTCTAATCGCAAGTGGAGTTGAAGTTCGCGCTCTTACAGTCACTCCTTCTGACGGCATCCAACGACGCTGGTGTTGCTTCTGCGTGTTCTGCGTTTCTGTTTGCACATGACTGTGTTCGGTGGTACAGTGATTATGCTGTTTAGGTTGGCACGGGACAGCAATATCCTGTCGTCTCATTGGGGCATCGCCTCGTCGACGTCGCCGTTTTTTGAGGTCTTCAACAAGTTCGGCATCTGCGAAACGTGGCAAACATTCAGGTGGATCGATGGGGCCATAGTTGAGGCATTCGGAACTACTTGATAAATGCCGTTCCCCACGACGTTGTTTAAAGCGATGTGAGCTGCGCTTTTTCTCGAGTAATTCATCGCAGAAGTGTTCAGCGAATGTGCAGAATCTGAAAAAAGATATCAAGCTTGACATTTTTGAGGCCGACAAAGCTAATCTTCGAAGCAGATTCATACATGGAAGAGCGGCACTTTTAATGACATTTTGATCGGTTACTTTTTATGCGTCTCCGCACGATTATAGTACTAATTTATTGGAGGATATTCCAATTCAGTAAGTAATAAGATGCTTCAAGACACGAACGAGAATACTCTTTCTTCACATTTTCACAGCCTCCACTAATTTAAGGCACTATGCAAAAACAGAAATTGCAACTAATCCGTGCATAACAGATAAGGTTGTATTCAACTGATACAATGACATGAATGCACAGCTATTCCGGGACGTCGGTATTCTTTAGGACTGTAATTCAGTTCGGGTTGCTGGATTTTTGCGCATCCATCATAACCTAAATGCTCAGTAACTGCGCCTACTTAGCTGAAATATTCACTAAAAGAGCGACTAACGCCTGTAATTGAAGCAAAGTTTGCGGTCGTGAAAATAAAGAAGTTTGTTTTGAGAAAATCACATTTTGATTGACACGTTAAAAACATCTAGTATTTTCTCCGTTGAAATACCCGGTCATATAGTCGGAGAATAATGAAAAAGTCAAGTGTCGAATTCGGCTCTCTTTTTTTTCGAAGACAGCCTCGAAGTAACGTCGCAAATGTTTTCGGCTTACCACTCATGAATAGTTTTAGTGCAGAGTTGGATATCATTCAACACGAACGGAAAATTCTGCGAAAGGAGGCTTCGAATAATGCGCGCTCTATTTACTAAAAATGGGCAATTTATAAACAAGCGATATCTTATTAATGCCTATCGTGTTTTCTTTATAAAATGATTAAAACTGAAAACAATTCTTGATTAAAATAACTCGATCACTGCTCAACACAAAAGTCATCCACGCTCTCTGAATGAGGAATAATTCTACACGATAAAGATTAGAGGGAAATGACAGCACTCGCCTTCCTCACTGCAGCAAAGGCTGGCTATGTGCACTGCAGTGAGCAAACGATTTGCCAGCTCCTCTGGCTCTCTGACCACTTAAACCTCACGAAATCGACCATGGCTGATGCAGCGAGGAACGTTTCTCGCTCTTCCCAATGCGTCGCGATTGGCAAACGGCTGCCCTTATTATGTTTGCCAAAAAGTTGACAGAGAGGGATTTTCAGTGAGGTTGAGTGCTACACGAAGAGTTTCTCTAATGGGACCGTTTGCACGTCTGAAAACATAGCCACCGCTATTTGAAAGAAAAGCAACAAAAACATCTTGCATTACCTCTTCGCGGAATTTTGCTTTTAGATGTCAGTCGAGAGACCTCTACGCATGAATGCAAAGCAGATTCTCACTACCAAAACAAAAGGCACTTGTAATGTGGTTATTAAAGCTACAGAAGAACACAACAAAGATATTCGAACGAGAGAGACCATGACGCATCTGCTCACCTTTGCGTGGGTATAGCATTTTGCTTGAAGCACTTCGCGTCCGTATCGATCATTGCCGGATTGCACATCCACTCCGGCGGTGGGAATTGCGCTGAAAACGGGATCGGTTCTTTCTGCTTCGGTGCCACTTTAGCTTGCGAAGACTCCTTCTTGGTAAATAGCCGAGCGAACAATCCTTTAATTATCAATCTTTACCTATTATTCAAAAAGTGTACAAATAACGTTTCTTGATAAAATGCTAGTATACAAGCACCGTGGCGTGTTTGTCTTTATATGAACTAATGAAATGCTCTATCAGCAAATCTTCTTGATTTCAAAAAGAGTTCTACCCGTTTTTGCAGATGTGACACTGTTCATAGCAAAATGAAACTTCCATTAGATTTACAAAAGAAGGTGCCTAACGCATCCATGAATGTAACGTACGATATAGCGGTAACGTAGCTGTAATCGTACTTAACACGAGCGGATCTCGAAACTGCTAAACCTTGTTAAAACGGTGCTGAAAATATGTGCACAAAATGCTTAAAACAAGAGGCTTACCCCTCCTCTGTTTTGCTGTGACGCTTTGTTTATAAATCGCATCCGGAGATTCGATTATGCTTTTGCCAGTCTGGCACTCGACGGTACATTTTGATGGAGGTGGGGGCATGTTCGATGTATGGTATGGTGCAGCGGCAGGAATTGGAACGAACAAATGCTCGCGCATCCTGTACACCAGCCCGCTCTTTAGAAGCGTTTGCAGAGCGCGATGCAGCATTTCGGTCGAAGGTGTTGCTACTGTTGGACATTCATCAGCGATGTGAGCTCGAACTGTGTCAATCGTTGCCGGATGCCCAAGGCGATTGAGCCTAGCTATTGCATCGCACAGCATATCCGCCAATGGCACAAAACGGAGCTGCTCCACTTCTTGAATTTGAATGCCACCAACATCACCTGCAACTTTCGAGCACAATCGAACTTCACATATGCAATTGAAACTGCCAATTTGGCAGTGCACCACACAAATGTTAATATTTATTCGTTCACTTCCTGAGCCAGTTTGATGCAAGATTTTGAAGTGAAGTGTACGTGATATGAAGAATGCAAGCTGCAGCGACGCAACCGGATCAGCTAGAAGGCAAAGACATATCCGTAAGCGATAAAGCAGTATCTCTTGTAGCGGCACCTGTGTGCATGTGCGAATACATGCTGCATCTGTGCGCTGCTGTTGCTGCTGCTGCCCTTTGTGTCATATTTCAGTGTGAACAGGTGTCCTCAGCGATAAACCCGCGTCGTCAATAAGCCCTCAATTAGCGCCTATATCTGCTGTATAAATCTTCGCGGTAACACGCGAGACGCATATGGCGCACATGCCAACGCTCTTTTATCTATTAAGGGCACCTTTATGACGCAGCGCTAACCTATCGCTTTCTACTCATGCAACGATTTGTGTTATCAATTCCTATTCTGACGAGAGAAATCGTCCACAATCTTCTGAAATGGTGTAAGCCGTATAGCAGATCAGAAGGATCCTCACAGGAGCATGACGTCTCAAAACAGAAGAATGAACGAGGTCTTATCTAAAAAAATACAAAATTTTTTCCTTCGTTTTTGCGGTGAAGTTGCAAGTTTCTTGTATTTAAGAAACACTGAACTTTCTTCTTACTTTCCTGTTTAATTTCTCTAGCGGACCTGTTTCATAGCACTTCTGTAAATTTATAAGTATTCTAGCATTCTTATTTCCCGCACCATTTGTTTGCAATGACAAATAAGGCGGCTTTTCATGGTTGTGCTCGTAATAGCGGCATTTAAATCAAAATGCGATTTCAGGTTTTGCGGGGAGAGAAAAAGTAATATGTGGCGGTCCTATAGCAGTCAACTCCTTTAGTATGAGTCCACTTCTAAGCGTGGAATGGAGGAAGTATTGCTACATGATGGATCAGCAGTTTTGTTTTGTCCATTTGATGCCGAAGGGAACGTTGAGGAGCAGCGGTTGTTCTCCTTTGTTGGGATGTTTGCCGATTGATGTGTGAAAAGGGAGTTGGTCTGAAGCAGCCACACGATCCAATTCAGCGCAGATCGATATAGCTATGTGTGCTTCTAGCCGAATTCTGTGCTATGCTGAGGCGTCAATTCGCCTTCGCACCCCAACAAGGATATCGTCGAGTGCCTCTCTCATTATTGCAACTGTGGTGCAAAGCTCACTAGCTGAGATGAAAGCAGCTCTCGCTTCTCACATCCCCATCAATTGCGTTTTCACGTCACCTCAGCGTTTTCAATTCCCATCTGATGCACTCATCAAGAAGCATCAAACCAAGCAAATTTCAGAATTCACATCCATTAATCTCTTCCACGAGGGAACACCAAAATAGAAATGAAACGAGCAACAGATCACCTACGAGAGCTAACATAACTTATGTCAAAGCTGTATGATTTCAGCTTGCTTTCCGTCTTAGTTTTCCTAACTTTCATCGTTTGTTTCTCTTATGGGCGACATTTTCAACGTTTCTGTTTTTGAAGGAAGTAAATATTTCTTCTGGAGACCATTATTATCCATCTCCTTATTAGAGATCTTGAACAGTCATACGAGATTATCGTAAATGTATTATTTTAGAAGATCGATTCTTGTCTATGAAAACTGATTTGTATTCCTAAGATTTACAGCGATTAAATCAGTGCGCTTTGCTCTGTGTTTGCGGCTAATTGAAGCTTATGTCAGCGAATCAATAAATAAGACTTGCTAAATAATATTGATTATTTGACCAGCAGCAAAATTTGTGGTTTATGTCACTTGATATTACCACACGTTACGACTATTCGTAAAAATTCTGATGAGAGTTTTTTTAAGTAAGAGAAACGTAAGCACACCTAACGATATGATCGTAAACCCTTTGGCAGGTTTGAGAAGGCGGCGTGCCCAAGCAGAACGCAGTGTTGCTAGATGGCGTTCTTGGAGTGATGAAACAAACAGCGTGCCGGGTCGCATAAAGCCCACATACTCGAGACTGTTGACTGCATCCACCAATGCGACGTTCCAGAAACACGAACGGTTCTCCTACATCATAGATGACGTTTCATTTATGTGGTTGCTCGGGGATGAGACTTTTATAACACTTTTCGAATTCTTCATGCAAAGTAAAATGGATACCTCATTCAGGAACACAGGTCATCAGCTTGAGCTCGAATTCAAAGGTGATATGCAGTGCAATTTCAAAGTTGGTGTATTAAGTGAGCAGCTTGCAAACGTAGTGTATATGCTGTATGAAAACTGCATGAAAAGAATACTCCATCGACGTTGTCGTGAAGTGACACTGCCGATTTATAGAATATGGAAAAGGCAAAGAAAATCAACCAAAGAATGCGATCATTTCAGCAAACTCATTCACCTCGATAAAGCTTTCGAATATGCGATGACCACTTTTGCGTTTTGTAGTTATACTTTGGAAGATGATACCAATACACTGCGGTGAGATTGAGCGTGACATCGCTGCAATAATCAATCAAAAATATGTTGCAATAGAATGAATGCGCCTCGTTACGATAAACTTGTGGACGAAGGTTAATTGACACCATTCGAAGCGTTATGAAATAGATCCTATCAGCTGCTTTCAAATCTCTCATCTATACTAATTGTTGCCCTTTGCTCATCCTTCAAATGAGTTTTCTAGATTTATTACTGGGGCCAGAAAAGTTGAAAAATAGGTCAAACTTCACTCACTAATTAGCACTTCTGCACTAGGTTAAAGAAAGCGCACTTGAAGGTTTTCGGCGAGGTGCGCCAAGAAACGCGCCAGATAACCGCTAAATGCTTGCAGCTATTACAGCAATTTTGGCACGCATTTAAAAAAGTCTTAGTTAGCCGGTATTTAGCTCAATTCTTAAGCAATTTTGAAAAGCACAGACGAGATTATGATGTCGTTTAGTGTTTCTCACTTTGCCACCTCTACATAATTTTGGTTGATCAATATTTATAAATTTGGTTTGCAAATTTCCCAAAAAAATGTTCCTTTTTAAAGAGAAAACTCTCATTAATCAAAGGAAAGACCTACTGCGGCATTAGGAGGATTATTTTCCCCCTCTTTGGCCTTCAGATGAAAACTTCAAAAATTCTACGAGAGTTGCACATTTCTAAGCTCTTCACTTAGTCGGCCACTTGCCGACCGCCTCAGGGTTCTCCGCTCAACATCATTCAGTTCGTTAATTATCAACCACATTAGAGGTTTCCAATAAAAAGTGTAAGAAACCATTAGGACCGGATTTTAATTTTTTTTTTCCTAGTACTGGCTATGTCAACGTCTGAGCGGTGAAATGAGATACTAAAAAAGAGAGATCTAACCGCAAAAATTTTGTCTCGTACTAAAAAGTGTATCTATAAAATCAATGTTTCTTGCATGCAGTGATCGATATCGATCGCCTTGAAAATACATCACTGTTAACTTCATAAATATTAGAATAAAAGTGCAGCACTGTGAATTTTTTTAATATGAGGACGAAGTTCCAAAATTAAAGTTTCTTTAAATAGCATCAGCGTTCATATCACTATTAAAGTAAACATGAAAGACACACATATGTTAGCACAGCATTATGGATGCGTTACGGTAAATGGTGTAAACAAATTGTGTGCAATTAATTGCGGCACGTTTTTGTATTGCGCCACAACGCTGCACGCTCATAAACGCTTATCGCAATTACATATGTGCTAAGCATTGCCAGGTTGTTGACGCCATATGCATCGAGTTCTAAGCATCACAGTGACGGCGACTGAGGACAACAAAGACGCGATTATCCGAACTGCAATACACGTCCTCAGCAAGAGTTCCAACCACACATAGCCATACCAACTCTTTCTCGATCTCCCCCTCCTAGTTTCTGAATTTTTTTGCGACCCACAAATTCTAGTCCGAATTAGCTGCCCAACAATAGGTATGGTGTGAAATGTTATTTTTTATGTAGTGAACATGAAATGTGAGCAATGAAATTTACTAAGAATGGTCATATTTATTCGTCTATGAATGATGGGCCTTGGATTCGCCGCAAAAGAGATATGGATTTCAGCTAGAAAGAGAACGAGCACAACATGAACAGATTTCATTATCTGCTCTGCGTACATAAAATATTCTTCATGGAAACGTCGTAAAAACAGATTTTCAGGAAATTTTTCATGGTGCTTCTTTAAAAGATGCATTTCAATATGGCATCACTGCATTTTAACCTATTAGCACATAAACAAAAGGTAAATACTTGTGGTTTATAAATAAGCAGAAACGGTGATACATCAAAAAAACGCATAAAAATGCAAGCGCTCCCACACCACCCTCTTTTTCCCTAGGACCGTTCTCCTCGAAAACGACCTCTGTTCTTCTGCGTGACGAAAAATGGAAATTCCGGGATTTTTTTTTGGTGAAGCAAATGGAATACAATATGCTTCTATTTCTCATACTTCCCGGACGAATTTCAACTGCTTCTTGTTCTAGTGCAGGACAAACTTTTGAAATTGCGCGGTTCCGGATTTTGCATCACTAAAACCGACTACCGAATTTTAACGGAATCTTCAGATAATATTAATTGATAGACACAGATGAAGGATGCTAATGCCTTCGCAATAATTGTTATCGCATTTTGAAAAGGCATAACCAGCATGTAAGCTTTGATCGCTATCGGTGTAACTATTCCTCTTTCTGAATGCGTATTAATACATGTAAATAAAGTATACAAATAAGGAATCGCTCTCTCTCCTCTCAACGAAGTGAAGAAAGAAAAAAAGTAGAAAACTCACTACCAGGAAAATATTTCTAAGTGCCATTACATAATTTTAAACTCATTATCTAAGCAAAACTCATCTCGGCACATTTTATGTGTCTCACTTTGAATTAGTTTTTTGATCGTCATTGAATATCTATTTTTAGTGGACCATTTGAGCAGTAACTTTGTAGAAAATTTCAACAATCTTTTTGCTCTTCGGCGGATGATCCTGCAGGAAAACTCCCCATGCCCCCTGCCCTTGCCTCATGAAATGAAGATCTTGCAACCACTCTGCATTTATACATTCTATGGAGAGATAAAAGTTGAGAGATAAACGAATGAGGTAATAAACAGAAGCGAGAGCATGGTTATACTGAAGAAGCGGAATCAGTGAATGAACGATATGATGAAGCGAAACGATAAAGCATTTTGATGGTGGTGAGCAGGCAGAAACTCGCTGATCTCACTTTCAGACAGCAGTTGCATGAGCATTACATTGTTGAATAATAGAATTCAACATGACATAGAAGGCAAACGTTGCCACTGACGAATGCATTCGATTGCAGCAATAGTGCTCGCAAATACGAAGAAGCAAACGCATCAACTCCCCAAAGAAAATATGTCAGCAGGAAAGATTTTTTTGTCTTAAAGAAATGTTTTCTTTGTTCCGTCGGATGCTTTGAAGCACTAGAGGGATGACGTGGTGGGTAAATGAAAGAGCCCGCAAATAATGGAGTGACTCGGAAGCTCAGATGCGACCCGTTCCAGCCAGCTGTCTCAACTGATTGAATCGAAACGAAAAGAAAATATTGCAAAAAATTTTCAGACTTCTATTCCACTGTTCTCCAGCATGTCTGTTACTTCTCTGATGAAATTACGCACACACAAAACATTTCAGCTAAAATAAATTGCACTTTATGTGAGTTAGTGGGGACACAAATGGGAACAACGATTGACGAAATTAAAAGATAAATGATCTCCGATGATTGTGGCGTTAAAGTTACTCGTTTTGAAATGACAGCCAAACAATGCTGTCCTCAAATCAAAATTCACTTTTTTTGGGAAAGAGAGTGAGAGCGATAACTGATGTCGGCAAATATAAAAACAAGAGTCCATTAGCGCAGCAAATTGGCCAACTACCAGTCGAATGCACTGTTGTTAGCAAACGCTCTCTACAGTAGATTTCTAATGCTCATTGAACTCGAGTACTTTATCAGATGAAATTCCACTTATAAATCTCCCACTTCCTCATCGGGACTTCAGCGATAGAGGCCATAGATTTGGGGGGGACAAAAAGTCATCACGAAATCCTTTTGACATTGGATGAGTGTAAGAAGCAAGAAAATATTTAAAAGACGATCCCAAATTGGAATTACCGCCCTCTAAAGGCGTTTCAGCAATAAGGCATCAGGTGTAGTCCAAATGACGCGATCAAACAATGCTGCAATTAGCGGCATGCCATGAAGCCAATAAACGAGAAAGGGAGCACTTCGAGGGCGTGTACCCATGGAACGCAATTCGACGAGGGGGCGTGCCATGACCAAAAGGCCGCGCCCACTTAATACTAATTTTATATGCGCTCCAATGGGTCCACTCCATGGGTTGTGATCCTCTAGGAGAGAGGTGCATTTCAACGAAACTGCTGACACTGATTTATATAAGAGCAAAGCAACTGTGTCGAAACATCGCTTAAAAATTTCATGAAAATGCTGGATGACCACAAAAGCACAAGTACAACAATCCGATTACAATCAGTCAAAAAAGAATAGACGTAGCGGGTTATGAAAAGCCTAGATGGTGACTAGCTTCTCACATGGCCATACTGTCCAATGTCTCCACTCACCTTTGTCCCCTGCAGAGCACTCATGCGGGGATAGAAATTGTTTTCGTCTCCCTCGAGATGATGTTTCTCAACTCCGATTCTTTCTGAAGCCCATGATTTTGATATAAACAGCTATCACAACTGTGCTACGTCGGCCCGTCTTCTGAGTGATACGCTTTCGAATAGACCTGAACTTGGAAAAAATTATCGCTGAAGATTTTTCAATGTTAGAGCGCATCTGCCAGAATGACAAAAAAAAAAAAAAAACTTGTGGAACTATTGTGTTGCAATCGCATGTTGAGGTAACGCAAAGTTGAAAATTGCGAGGAGCCGATCGGTATAGCTGCACATGGATACTCGAAACTGATTATGAAGAAATGTTTAAACAATTGTGAATATTGTGGAAGTTGAAAAAAGCCGCTGCCTCCTAATGGTTGTTATCAAGAGGGGAGAATGCTCAGTGCACAGAAAAGAGTCACGCTATCACATCGTGATATAGGATTAACGCTTATCGTTGCCTCATTTCCCTTATGGCGCAACATTCTACCACCTCATGCTGAGTGCCTAAAATAATGTTTGCTATGAGTTCATTGAGCCGATCCACAATTGTAGCAGCCCGCAAAGCTTATCACTCGGACTGCGTTCAACACGTCAACAACGTCTTTGTATTATTGATAACTTATTTAGGGTTTCTTAGTTAAGAGTTCCCATTTTCGCAAAGTGCATTCCTCTAAAGTGTATTGTCGTAGTTGAGAGATTACAATTTTACTTCGGTGGAAATTCGAGAAGAAGCTGTTACTGAATGCCCAAGATTCCTGGGAAAAATTGCATTTGGGAGCGTATTTCAGTCGGAAGGAGCGACAATTTCCCAAAATTTTAGACGGGAATGATTTGATGAGGAGAATCGAAAGAGAATAGTGGAGATATGTCATTCGAAGTAATATAGTGTTTACTTCCTTAGACCACCAATGCGTTCCTTCAGTATGCTTTTTGCATCTCTTAGCAAATAAGATTTATGGAGTGCACCTATACCTGACCAGTGAGCGTTATTAAGAACTCTTGGAATGTAACGGAAATGAGCATTAGTAAGAACCTGCCTCTCATGGCCGCCCACCTTTTGCCTATTTGTTCAGTGCGATCCGTTTATACGATTATCCAGCCGTCTTTAGTTTTTTTTTTTTTTTTTGCTATGAGTAAATCTTATGTAAAACTCAACATAAGAGTGTCAATGCATGCGTATGGGCGTTGAAGTGGGGCGATAAACCATACTAGAAATGAAGCCATAATTGAGGGCTTTAGACGTCGTGTGTGGCCTAGGAATTACGAACTCTCAGCGCCTGCAAAGGCTGCACACGCGTGAGACTGCAAATGTCAACCCCATAAAGGAACGGTCTGTATTTTCCATTAGATAACAGTCATGATAATGTCTCACTGCTTATTAAAGCATCTCCACGCACTTAATGTCAACTGAAATTAAAATGAGCTTTACTGGTCATGCTGAAGTTTGCAAAATATTTGAGGAAATTTAAAGACAACAAAGTTGGTTTTCAAAATCGTGTAAGCTTAATTCGCTGCCATGAACAGCAAGATTTAGCTGGTCGTCTATCGGCAGTTTTCATCTGCATCATAATCAATCGTCAGTTTTCAACTGTCATTTTTTTATAAGAACTAGTACCATATTCTAACATCAGAAAACAGTTGCTTTGAATCCATGCACCAAAAACTTTTTCCAATTTGCGGTTGAGTAACTGGGCGGATTTGTAGCTTCGACTATGATGCCCAGGAACTGGCACTGAAATTCAAAAATGTCCCGTTTTCTAATACTCTACTGTGGCTATAGATTTCTATGAGTGCATGTGCTGATTGCATAGTGCAAGAAACTGCTTGATCTTTAAGATCTACTTCTAAGGTGGTGGCAACTCAGACTATGATGGCGGCATAGTAACATGTGTTTGTGCCTCATTCGTTTGATCTCACGAATAAGCTGCTGATGTTACAACTACTTCATTAACTAAGTGACAGACGGGTGGCTTCTGCGGTGAGGTTTTGTATGAATGTTGGTCTCTGTTGTTATTGAATGTTGTAAAAGACCATCTCATTAAACATATGGAACTTGAGTGCTACTGACTGAGAAAGCTAAAGTGTGGAGCATAAGAATGCGCCGAATCCTAGTCGAAAAATTCTCAATCAACATATCGCCAGTGAAGAATGCTTTCGAAATAAATGTGCACAACGCGTTCAGTAGAAAATTGCTCATGAAACTTCGATCAAATCTTTAGCAAGCGTTCGAAATAACTGAAAATTGATTAGCATTCCTACCCGAAATAATTTCGTTTTTGATTCCATTACTCACCATATTTCATTCATCCTATCTGCTTCTTTCTCTTTTTTTGGATACGAAGTCCTTAATCTAATTTCTAATGCAGTGAACGCAGAATAACGTTATAACCTAAATTAATGTAAAATGATCTCTATTTCTTAGTTCTATTGGCGCAACATTGTAGGTACTTTTTTCATCCTGGCGCATAAATGGTGAGTGCATTCGAGACAGGAACATGGTTCATTTCTTTTTCTGTTCAGTAATATTCCCTGACATGCGGGGAAGTCAATAAACATAGGAATTTAGCGTTCGACTTGTCTCTTTGCCGCTGACTTTGGCTTTGCGCTATTTATGCATAGAATCGATTTTCTTCGCACGGGATCCAAAGGTGATTTTGGCATATCGTCCAGCACTACAGTGAAGTGACTTAACGTAATTTTTTCTGTACCAGTTTTCCCTCTCGTTTGTAACTGACTCGGTCATCGAGTAAATACATAGGCAATAATAACAGGACAGCCATATGGCTTAATATGTTTGGCTATATGTGGTTCATTTAGTTGCGGTACTCTTTTCTGCCATCCTGAAAGCGATACTACGACTTTTTGTCTGTTTTTAGGAATTGTGCGGTCCCACTTAGCACTGGAGTAGTCTTCAGTCACAGAACTAAAAATATATCGAGAAGAATATTCGTTGCACGTCTTTTCCTTAGGCAAACAAAAGCGCTCATTAAGTATTTTGGCGAGTTTCCTTACAAAATGTTACTCCGCACAAGTGACACGAATGTACTATAGTACCAATTGGAACGTCCCACGAAAGTTTTAAAATTTCTGTATCCCATAAATTGTGCATTTAAAATTGTGCATTTTACCGAACTGCCGATCTGAACTGTTGTGCAAGGTCACCAACAGTGATATTGGTCTTGACGCTCTTGCTTAAACTTCTCAGCGACATTGGTTCTTTTTTGGAAAATTCGAAATAATTCCTAACGTTTCGTTAAGTTTTGTCGAAATCCTAAGCAGTTCCAAAAGATAATCTAGCCGGTCGGAAATGCCTTTTCTCTCACCATGTCTACTGCTACATTCGACGAATAGAGATATAGCTAACAGCGCCAAATTAGGCGCTATGAATGATTTAAGTGTCAGGTTGGTTTTCACTAACATTCATAAACGCTGCAAGAGCTTTTGCGTCGTGAAATTTGTAGAAAAACATCATGCGATTTGAGAAAGTATATAATCAAAAGAGATCCATTGCACCACAGGTTCGGCGCAAGCTCGCTTGAACTTCATGCCCTCACAAGTACCAATTCAAGTTCATCAGTATGCCTTTAATCTGATCGTTTGCAAGGGTAAAGTTTTTCACGCTCTCAATAGACAATATCATTTGAGTTCACTGTATTTTTTATTCCAGTAACCACGCGCCTCTTCAGTCGACCTTTTTGCCTCTCATATTCGCGGATTTCATATTCATGTTCAATTTTCACCTCATTCTTCCATTGATCACTTCTTTGCCAATGAATTGAACGTTTATCAGCTTGAGTGTAAGAAATGCAAAGAATCGCTTCAGTCCTGGTAGAGGAAGTGATGAAGTGAAAAAATTTGACGTGAAACTTAAACACGCTTCTTCTTGCAGTTTTTTCTCGCATTAATTTAGAAGAAAACTTGGTGGCAAACGGTTTCGTAAGTTCTGGAGTTTTGATTAACCAAAAATATTGGCATTTGACAATTCCCGATTTAAAATTCTCCAAAGCATAAAAATTCAAAAGTATGCTGACGATATGTTTTGTTGGAAAATATGCTTAATTCATATCGTCGTTTTTCTATCCTCAATTTGGATCACACGATCGCTGTTTTCAGCAACCTTTTTTTTGAGCGTTGGTCCTGAGATAGTAATCACGTAGTACTTTGAGGGGGAGTAGAAGAGATGAGTTGGGAAAGATATGTAGTGTTCGTGATGCACTTAATTTCTAACCACATTCGGCAGCGGATTACAGCGGTCAAGTTGAAAGGCGATATGGCGATGTAATTTGTGAGAACGTCAGTGAACGGATTATCGGAAGCAATTTATGCCATTCGGAAGCGTTTGCACCCTAAAAGAGATAGCAACAGCACAAATCGGCCCTACAAAGTGATCTCAGTGCTCGTCTGTTGAAAGGAACGTTTGAATGTGTTCTGTAATGGAGCACGAAGCAGCATCGAACGGACCTGCGCGCAGCTTAATTCCGAGTGGAAAGAGTTGACGAGCGCTAATTGCATTTCGAACCCGCCGGGCACGACATGAGACGGTCAGGCGAATTGCATGGTCCACAACATGCCTTAGGCACCTTCATTGTCAATTAATTGCCCGTTGTTTGTTTGTTGTGCAAACATTCGCCCCAAAACTATTTGCGTATCGTCGCTCTCCATTGCTACTGATTTCTTGAGAAGGGGATTCTTCTCGTTTCAGCGATTTTTCTTATCAGAGGCTAATTCCCAATGCAAGCTGGCAACAGCGACGTAATAGGACGAACTGTTACAGCGCCCTTTTAAAAGACACTGAATGAAGCACTAAATGGAATATCTTGTTTCAAGTGCGTACGTTCAGTGCAGCGATATACGCGAATTTATGCTTTCGAGAGGCAGCGATATGGAATCGAAATCGTTTTTGGCGACAGCAACGTGAACTTGAAAATAGTGGCATCATTAAAATCTGACTATTCTCCAAATGTTTTTCTCAACACAAATATTATTTGAGGGTTTCTTCGTTGAGCAATTTTCATGAATTTTTCTTCTCTCGAGTATAACTTACAATCGGTGACTGTCTCAGCAACTCATTTCCGACATTGCCAGATGGCATGTAATCTGTTTTTACTGCAAAATTCAGGCACCTCATATAGGTGTCACTAACCTGTGGAGATGCAAGGAAAGGCAAAGAAGATTTGTACATTTATTGTTACTTGCAAGAGAGGGAGATGAGAAGAGTTATCGTGTTGAGTATCTGCAAGACAGTGTGGTGGTAGGGGGGAGGGGGTGGGCTAGAGAAGAAGCCTGGGAGCTGGGTTCTACGCGAAACATATATAAATGGTATTTGCAAAAGAGAGTGGAGGAATTATGTAATTGATACCGCCTGCTCACGAGGAAGGCTCATCGCCGAAAACGCGAGTATTATTTCGTCGTGCTCTGACGTCATCCGCAGTAATTAGGCGCTGCTTGTTGCAGCAGAAGACCTTCCAAAGGGTATAATATAGAAAAATGCCGGTGTCCTTTTTACAAAAGTAAATCCCGGCTGAGCTCGTAATTTCGTAGGTAATCAGCTGTAAAGGTTATGTAGAATGATTTGCTGCCACGAGCAGTATGTATTGCTGTCGCAGACACACATCTTTGCAGTCTGCGCATTTTCTGGTTTTCCGACCTTGCAAAGCTCTTCAGGCAAATACGCCATCTAACTTAATGCTTACGCATTTCTCTCACCATCAGCTCAGTCAGCAGACAACAAATGATACTTTGGCCGACATCAAAGCCCATTTGACGAGGGACTCAACTCACATGGCATCTTATTCATTCGTAGGGTGACACTGTTTCTTTGATCAGTCGATCATTATTATTACCGGTCTGCCTTATTATTATTACAATTACTACCATTATCAGCCGTATTAGTATTATGATATTACTGTTATCAATACTGCCTTAGTAATAAAATTACTATCATTATTATTTTTTCGCTCATTCGTTTATCGTTTGCTTATTTCCATACTCGGCTTCCATTGTTGAATGATATGAACAAATGCTAAGTTCAGTAATGTTTATTTTACCTTCTAATTTTTCACCTTTCTTTATTGTAAACACCCCAAAATTAGTAAAATTGAAGTGTTGTAGAAGTCATTGCAAGAACTTCATTTTGGAGAAGGAAAGAAGGAGTCTGAAGGAACACGAATGAAGATAGGTAACTGCTGAAGAACATTTTCAGGACGTTGAGCCTAATTTGCCTCGGATCGTTGCTGCTGAAAATTTCATTGAAGAAATTTCGAACCTAGCCACTTTTGCTGCAAGCAATTAATCTATTTGGAAATTTTCTCGCGAAAAGGTAATTACAGTGAGAAGCAAGTTGTTGGAGTGATCGGTGCTTGCAGCAACGAGAACGTAGTAAAGATCAGTGGTACAGCGTTTGTTAGGCAAATGAAGGGTCGCAGATTCAACCCTACTTACGAATAATGTTTTTACTGCTCATCAGAAGCGTTAAGCGGGTTTATAATGATAAGTGGCTACAACAGTAACAGAGCGAGTGTTTTTTGTTATATAAACCGCGGGAAAGTTGTCTTAGAAAAAAGTTCAATTTCTAAATCAGTAGCAGTAATGAAAAGGAGTGGTAAAGATATCTCCCTAGACCCAGACACCACAGACTGAGTGCGAAGAAATAATCTGGTAGGAGTTGGTGCATTTAGGATAGTAGTAATGACTATAACGGTTATAACTATCCAAATAAGTAGTTATAGTGGTAAGTGATTATACCTGTCGTGGGGGAACGAATAAGCAGTGACTGGGCTTTTGCGTATAGTTCAGTGACACGTGCTTTTCTCCGCTCCATTATATTGCCCATATTTCTGTGTTTCTCATGCTGACAAACCCATTTCATATTGCGTCCGCTGGCGTTAGTTCACCGCTGGCGTTCAGTGCTTCGGGATCAGTGATGTGGTGGAACTTCTCGATGCTGGTGTGTCAGTGCATGGAAGAGCGGTGCAGGAACGAAGGGGAGCTGGTGTGTTGGGAGGTTGGTGTGGTGTTCATTTCGAAAACGAGTTCTTTTCTGAAGCTAACATTGCAATTTGCTTGTTGCATGCGCTCATTTTATGAACGCAAAGTTGAAACGTTTACTGCTTAGCATTGATTGATATATTGTGTGAAGGGATGCTGTTTCGTGTCATTCAAGAGAACAATACAGCACACAATTTGAGAGCAATCCTAGAAAAATTAGCATTACGAGTGATGAATTTTCCAAACATTTTAAACTGCCTCGGCTTTTTCTTTGAGTGAATTTTATGCTCTGAGGAAGAGATTTTCTCTTCAGGAAAAAGTTGTGAGCATTTCAAAAAGATTGGATTTTTCATTGAAAATGCCCAAGTGAGTGGTTTTTTTTTCTTCCAGAAAAATGTAAACGACTTAAAATATCGTTTTTAAGGATTTGCAAGCGATTTAAACGAGCTGATCAACTCGAGATGAAAAGCTAACATTCATTAAAAGTGGGAGGATTAAAACGCATTTTAAAGACTAGGAAAACATTAGCGTGTTGGGAAAGGCGGACGGTAGCTAGTATGGCACACACCTTCTATAGTTCCACCCATAACATTGGAAGTTGCAGAGACAATCAAAAAATGATATCTTATAGGTAGTGACGGCATTCGGGGATTCCCGAGTTCTGGGATCTCCAAGTCCGAAGCGTCTTAAGCATGCGAAAGAACACATCTAATGAGCTAGCTGGATTTGATTACTGCCTTCCCCCTCCCTATCTACATTAACTGTCGACAAAATTTTAAGGGGGGTTGATCTTACTTTTGGTGTACAAGCCGTTAATTGTTTGCTAGCGTTGCTACAAGCATTTTGCTAAAGCTAATGAGATTTGAGGCGACATCATTAATAAGTGCTGCAATCAACTGGAAAGTTGCAGAAAAGTGCACATATTTTGTTTGGAAGAGGAGGGAGGAAAGAAGCGGAAGTGGTTTCGGTGGACATTATTGGCTGCTTGCAGGCTCAGCGAGAATGACAGAGGGGGCATGGGCACTCTCGGCTAGGCGCTAATCCCAATTAACCCGATAAGAGCTGTCGTTTGAATAATTCTAGAGTTGTAAGCGTGCTAATGCTCATACTCGAGTGCCGTTTGCATACATAAATGATCGCAATTTGTACACCCTTTCAATTCTCACTCTATACTTCATTCGCATTCAATGTGCACAGCATATTTCTCATTTGCTCTTTGAAGTGCGTACAACGCTCGCAGCGAATTTGAAACTTTCACGCATTTCCCATAGTGTCCAAATTTTTGCATAGATAGCAAGATCACCTCATCCTCTCTTCCCCTTCCTTTCCCTCTCTCTTTACCTCTTCCCGTCTCTCCATCTTCATGGATGAACTGGAACGCTGTAAATGTAGGAGTGAAATTGAAAGGCCGGAAAGTGTGGAAGGTTGAAAACCCGCATATATGGATTTGTTCCTAATTAACACCTGCATGGATTCCTTAAATACAGGAAGTAACCCGCAAGAGTGCGGCAGGAATTGAATGCTGCATTTGCACGGCTGCTGTTCCGTCAAAATAAGGGCGCAAGTGTTGCAATCGCATTGCGGAGTTTTTTCTATCCGCGAGTAGCTGAACTCATAGATCGGAACACAGACAGGGTTTGTATCATCCATGTACATAGAGCGCAAAGTAATTCGCTGGTGCCTCTAAGCTCAAGGTTACGAACCATTTAAACGCATCGACTTGACTGTATCGCCATGACTCTTTACGAAGGACGTTATTGGTTTTTTTTTTTTGGCGACAGTCATCTATCATTAAAAGCGGTGTATGCTTTTTTTGTACAGCAGAATTGATACTATTGTCTGTTCTCAGTACCGCAAGCGGATTCTTGTTGCTACAGAACACATGTGCTCATCGTTGGATATGCATGCACTGGTGGCTCTCTAAATGACGCACTTTAGAAGTAACGACTGAACACACAGAAATAGCAAAAAAAAAAAAAAAAAATTGAAATGTTTATAGTCTATGGGAACGTCTCTAAGACGTTTACTATTATGTCCAGAGAGGATATAGGGACGGGAGGAAGAGGGGAAGAAAATTGAGTCAGAAATGAAAAAAACCTGTCCTAGAAAAAGGTAATATTTCAATATTATGTAAGGAGTTTTACTAGTGACGACAAGTTTATTGCATCTGGTTTAAAAAACGCAACTGTCTAAGAGCTGCCATAAAAATACCAAAGCTTTCTTTTTGGTCAGTCCCTAAGCAGAAGTCCTCGTCCTTTTGCTCCCCACCCCCCTTCCAAGCCACTTCGTCCCATTTTGTTGTCTATGCTAATCATCCCTGACGTTGACATGTACGTACCATGAAAACCCTAGGAAACATATACATCTTATTGAAGAATTGATAGTTTTGCAGAAGTTAGAAGCGATTTGTTACGATTAATTTGCTGGGAGCACTTAAAATGTGGAAGTTTTTGATTAGAGTAACGAATCATTCATATAACGATTTGGAGGCGACGATCGCTGGTCTTGTTTCAAATCCGATTGTATTTTCGAGAAGAAACATGCTTCTTTCGAAATTTGGTAGTTGTTGTGTTTATGGCTTCGCAATCGTCGAGGGCGGTCATTTGGGTCACCTGTTCTTCCGTTCTTGTCGCACTTTACAGTGCTAATCGGCGCTTAGCCGCAGATGTGAGCAATGAATTAGTACGTGCTCGGCTGCGTACGTACGAAAACAAACAGTGGATGTGGCTTCCATGTGTGCAATTAGGGGCACTTCAACATGCTTCCAGAATCGCTTGCTGATGCAATCGTTGAAGGCGGACGAAATCTCATTAAAAAATGCCTCATATGCTGATCAGCACTCATCATCTCCGTTATGCATACAAATGCATAAAATAAGTTCGCTTTGTTGTAGTCATAGCATTCAAATTTATTCCCTAGTGATACGTATGCAGAGTTTGTGGGCACTTCACATTCGAGAGTGCTATGGTTCGAAGTTTTCATGGGAATGCAGAGGGGAGGGGTGGGAGCTGTATAATGCAGGAAATGCAGTGGTATTAGAAGTATCACATATATTGGGATGACACCATCTCTCTTTACTACTTCCTCCACCTCACAGGAAATTTCCCATTTGCAAACATAACATATTAACAAAGCATGAGAAGGATGTATGTAGCAAGGAGGATGAGAAGCACGACGAATGCGCATAATCACACAAGCAACTGGTGCCAGAGGAATAGTATATAAAGGTGCATCGGTTGAGAGAAACGAATCGTACTCAGTAAACATCGAAACTGTTTTAGAAAAATAAACCGAGTGAAAGAAATTGAACAAATCGACTGAAGGCAGAAGATCGAAATCTTTGGAGAAAACTATTCAAACGATAATGAAGCAGTAAAAACCGGAAATTCAGTAAAATGCTGAGTTGCTCCATCCGTTTTGAACCTTTTAAAAGCAGTAGAATCGTTTGAGGTCTTTAATTAAAATTCACTAAATGCCACATCCGCAAAAAATCTGACAACAATGGGCATAGATGGGCTCGGTGGAGAGCTAGTATGATTACTTAGAAGTCTTTTAGAAGTACTAGACATGGTACGCTAAGAACATATCTCCGGTAAATGCAGGAAGGGAAAGCTAGTTATTGCACATTTCATATGAACCACAAATTGTTGTGAAGCAGCAAGGTTAACTTTTGGAATGTTTTGCCATGAAAGTTTGAAGCTTGAAGCACTGTTTGAATTGTTATATTCATGAATTGTCGTGCATATCACTGATGAGAGGGAATCGTACTCACCTATTGCCTATGCTGCAGCGATCAAGGCGATACACAATTGGTGTCTGGAAGAATGTTCAAGACTGAAGCACTCATGAACGTTACAACGCTTACGTTCTTCACAGATGCGCACTTCGGTGCTACGTGGGACATCATTTGTGCAATATGATATCACGCACAGGTGTTGCACATGTCGATGCACAGCTGTGTATGGATTTGCTTTTGTTACTGTGAAGCTAGCTCACTTAATGAACGCACATTTTTTAATCTCGGCATTGCAAGGTCGTTTTTACGCACACTCTTCGAGTTGTAGATGAATTTCTATCGTTTTAGTTAGCTGATTGTGCTTAGCCTAATGACTAGGATAATCTGGTTTCGCTGTGTTTAATTTTAGTGACCACTCTTGAGCTCGTCACTTTGCCGAGCACCTTTCACTTGGAAAACAGTTAGCTTTCTTTTTAAGAACTTAGATATTTTCGGTTATCAAGGTAGGCAGATAACGCGCGTATTTATACCACACATTCCTCATGATTTCCATGTCTATCATTTCTGCAGCAACAGAAGTCTTCAACGAGGAAGGAACGCTTGCTGGTGTGTAACAAGAAAACGATCAAAATAAATTCTTAAAATGCAGTAGTATTCAACGAGGGGCTTAGCGTGATGGAGAGGGTGAGGAGGGGGCGGGGGGGGGGGGAAGAGTAGTGGTTCAATAACTAAAATCGTATGCGTGGTCGACAGTTTTTGCGCTGACATTTTCAAGAGAAAAGCATCACCACAGATGTTAGTTAGTGAAGTCGACTCGTTGGGAATGACTAGAGAAGAGAGATTCCTCGCTCACGACGGTCGTCTCATAAAGAATGCAATGCACAAGTTATAGTGCTCTTTAAAGGCTCTGTTTACTCAGTAAAACTGCTTTACTCAGTTCACATCACTTGAGCCATGAGTCTAAACTTTCTACAGTTAAACATCAGTGAGGCTTGTAAGGTTGCTCAACGAGAGGATTTAATCTCTATTCCCTTAGTACGGCATCATCGGACCTTCAACCTGCGCTTCACCTTTCATGTGTGTCTTTAAAAGTGCTCATCGATATGGACGGTTGGAAAATGATGTCATTAGAAAATCTAAAATTTTGGTAATGAGGGTCCTTCTCGAGAATTTGTCCCTACACGCGTCGTTGAAATTATGCGATGATAGCCATCTAATCTCCTCATAAGCTCCGCTGGCAATGTTTCGATGCAGCCGATTCAAAAAGATCGCTTCTTCGAGAACGAAATTCTTGCCTCGATTACTGTTTTCGCAACTCACTTCAGCGTCAACCCGTCGACTTCGAATCGATTTAAACACTTCCAAAGGCGGATATAACGTGCTGCAGCAAAGCATTTGACACGAAAATGAGGTGTGGTCACTGTAGCGGTGATTTTTGACTCTTGAGATCGATTTCTTTCGAACGCCAACTTCCTTTCTTTCCAGATCATGGTGCATCTCTCCTCTTTCTGCTAGAATGCAAGTGGAAGTCGCCGTTTTCGGTACTCACAAAATGGATATTTCTTTATGCTTAAGTCTCAGGTAGTACAAGTTAGAGAAAAGAGGAGGGGCAAAAGCGATGATGGATGTTCAACTATGTCAAGCATATGGAGTGGTGTGACCTTTCTGATATAAAAAACTTATGAATTAAACAGTCATCGTATCGGAAAAGCTAGAAATAAATGATTGAAATATCGTAGCTCGTTTATACATATAACACCTGATGGAGAGCGACGCAACAACACAATGTGAATGAACCGGGCACGACGTAGCTACACGGCAAGAAAATGTCTTTTCAGCAACAGATTCACAACCTTTCCCGGCATTTGAACTAAATTAGCTGCTCTACGGAAGTTTTCATGTACAGATGTTTTGCTCCGAGTCGTTCTTAACTACATTTCCTTCATTATGTGATCGCCGTATACGTAAACATTGTAATGTCTCTGAGTTCCTTATCTATAGAGCACACTTAGTTGCTTCTCTTCTCTTCCACAGTTCTTTTAGTCGAGTTCAGTTATAAAAATATGGCACATATCTTACACTTTTGCCTTCCTACGACTGCGGCATTTCTTTGTGTACTGTTACCGGTGTGTTGAAAAACAAAGGAGACAAAGTAAAAGAATTCATGATTTAGGTATAAAGATAGAAGGTAAGAGGTCGTGATTTTATGACAAGCTTAAAGATATACTGCAAAGTGTATATGATTTTATGTAAAGGTGAAAGTGTTTATCATTTTACACATTCATATGTGTGTGCAAAGGTGTGTAGAGATATTCTCGAAAGGGAAGCAATAAAAAGAATAGTAAAGGTAGAAAGTCGCAAAAGCAAAGCATGCTTGAAGTTCGCAAAGTTAAGTCAGACCATCGTTTATTGTATAAGATTTTGTGCGACTTCAGTCATCTTTCAGTTCCTGGAATCCTCGAAGTGGTGCAGTTGTGACGTTTTGACGTGGTACTTAGTGGCTTGCCGGAAAAGAGACCGAGCCTCAGAAAAATCAAGTCACAGAGTCACCAAGAGAATAACTTATGCTTGACAATAAGGACTGAAATAAAATATTGAAGCACTCAGTTTCAAAAAACGCTCCATCCCTCTTGAGAAAATACAACGATCAAATTGAACCACTTGACAGTGTTTGCAAGCCTTTGCAATCTAATGGCATATGAAAAGTGAGGTTTAGCGGCGCAGTCGCTCCCCTTTCCTCCATCCATCTGTAAGAATTCACATGGAACGGGAATGAAGCGAAGCACGCTGAAGAAAGCGATTATTTCAGCTTGCTTCGTTCGGCTAAATTAAAACTCTCCAACTTTTCGCCCGTCTTAACTGAATAATTTTAGATTCGCTTCGCTCGCCTTATCTTACACAGAAAATCTAAGTTAGAGAAGCCGAAATTTCTCACGGATTAACGTAAATGTTTAAAAATTTTTGCTCCCTCAGCTATCTAAAAGCTGAAGTTAGAAAGAGCGTTCGAGACCTCACTCCCTCATAGCAACTAAAGCTCGATCTTTAGCTCCGGTGGAAATCTTTGATGAGCTATTCTGCGAAAAGATATCTTTGAATGCACACCACATCAACGGTAAAGAACTGTTTTATACTGCTGTGAATGGAGTTCGTCGACAGCTCTTGATGGTTACCAGGATGAACGTTACTTAGCTGGAGAGCATTATTTTATTAACAAGCTAGAAGAAAGTTGACAAAAGAGACACTCACTAGAAAGGAAGGAGGTAACTGGGGATTCCCCAGGTATGGCTTGGGTACGACGAGTATAGTGAATATTCGATACTGTTCCAACAGTGCTATAACATCTCATGGAACATTTGAAAACAGCAGAAAACCGAAAAATAAAGCGAAACATAAAGGGGAATAAAGGAAAAAACAAGCAGAACTGACAGGTGATAATTTTTTGGGATAACGGGTTTTGTCCGCATTTCCAGAAATTTTCTTCCGCTTTTTGAAGAACCCTCCCAGTACAGCACTCACCACCGTCAAGAGGCTGCTGTTCGAAGGTATCGTTATTGAGTGAATTTGCACTCATCTGGTTTTGGAAGAACCGGCCGTAGGCCGCCCGATGCTCGAACAATGGGCCAAGGTTGGGAATCACTCTTCGTTCCCACTTCCGACATCTCCATTTTCCAACGCGTTCTTTAATTCTCCGCTCTCCTTCACTGTCTTTCTCCCACCTCTTGGACGGTTAAATTTTCTTGTAGTGACATCGGCGTCACGAAAATCTCCAAAAGCGCAGTCTCCAAAAAGTTTTTAAAAATCCGATCCTTCGCTTCGCATCCGTTGCTTGTATAGCAGTTTGCATAATCCTCTGGTTAGGGCCTTGGCCTCAGAGTATTTTTTAAGACGAAAGCCTCTTGATACGTTCCCCCAAGTTGGTTTCTCCCGATCCTCACAGAAAGCGCATTTCAAGCGATCGGTGGATATTACGAGCTGTCATCAATAGCGTCGCACTTTGTTGTTATTTCCAACGTGCTCAGCTTTCTTCAACGACACCCTCTGCCTCACTCTCTTTCGCACTACCGCCATCTCGCGCCGCCACCCGCCGCGCATCTCGTTGCACACGTACCGATTGGCAATATTCCAACTGGGACTGAGCCCCGAATCGGTGCAGACGATAAATTGTTCCAGTGAAGTTGGGCGCATTAGGTTGCTTTTTATTATTGACGTGATTGTCCAGTGGTGTGCTTTTTTAGTGCATAAAACAGATCAGTTTTGAGCCAGAAACCCATGTGAAAGAATTTTAACGTGTCTAATGCACACAGCATGCTTTCACTTACTTTCCATGAGCCTGAATTCAGCACCGATAAGCTGTGGGGTTGCGATTCATCGGTTGGATCTAGAGTGACTACACGAATGTGATTTACTTGTCGAAGTTATTTGCGTCGGGAATTGCCGTTGATGCGCTTTCCAAGTGACATTGCTTATGCGTCTTCTGAGAAATGTGCTCATGTTGAAAAGTGCCGATAGATGGTGTGTTCTCAGTGCATCATAGCTTCGAAATATTGTTCATATTTCGTTGCCACAAAGACAGCAACATTTCCGCGAATCTCAAAATACAGTGGATGAATGAATGGTACGCACTCAGGGCTAATTTAATGAAGTAACTTACAGTGTCCAACCAATGCATATTGCTCACGTTCGTAAATGCCGGAAATATAGTTGCTATTCAAGAAGGGCAAACGACGGCACATAACAGTGGAGCAACTTCGTTTACAACCATTCTCGTACTAATTTTAAAAGAACCGAAATAAAATCAGGTTAACTGGAACCTTGATTAGTTGACCAATCGGCATTACCTACGACACAATTGCGCCCCTGCAACTGTGGCACAGTCGAGATTAAATGCGTGTTTTCTGCAGAAATCCTCTACAATTTTCAACAGCGTGTGCAGGATTCTGCAGAGTAGAGGACACACAGGTGTGTGAGCCAGCAGGAAGAGAATGCTGTTGAATATATGTGCCAAACCGCTATTTTAAAGGAGAACTAAAGAAGTTGTATTAATATTCCCAGGAATTGGGATTAATTCGATCACTATCTGTAGAGCACACTTGGGAAGCTATTCAGGATGCGGTCAAAATCACGAGATGCAGAGCGGATTTATGTTAGCATAATTTAATGTAAGATGGAGTGATTTCGGGAGCTGGCTCATTGCTTAATTATTGCAGCACTTAGATTCAGATTCCTGGATTATTGAAGAGTAGATGTTGGCGATTAAACAATCGAATAATCGAGATTGACTGAAATCAACTACCTTGCTATCGTTAAGGAATGTGAATGGATAGAACAGTTTATTTGAGCAATAAAGAGTCCTTAAATTGTATCGCTATAAGAACTTGAATAATTCGCCACATTTTTCCGGCAAAGTTTCAATTTTGAAACCTATGAGGGATTTAGGGAGTACAACGAGGCAAATATAAGCAAAATCCTTTCGTATTTCCTATCGTAGCGCAGGTAAGGAAAGCACGCTACTTCAAGTAGGCTTCAAGCTTGCAACACGCAGTCCTTCGTTATAAAGAGTTATGTCTATACTCTACATACGTCTGCTTCCTGCTTATATTTTTACCTGTGAACTAGTAGTTTCATGAAAGTTTGGGTTTAAATATGCTCACCCAATTGTGAAAACATCTTCTGAGTGTGTTTAAACTGTCTCGTTAGTGCGTGTGGCCTGATCTTGTTGCACTTGTGGTCCAACTGCTAAAGACGTGATAGGTGGTACGTGTTTCGAAGTTGCCGACGGAATTGTTTTTGTGTTTTTCCTTCAGCTGTCACCCGCATGAGTGGGATTCAATTTCATTGGTTTGAAAGGAAGGCTCACTGTAACAAAAGAAAATATGCGAAATATCGCCAGGACGAAGGGAGAATGCTGCTGCTCTGTGCAGTCAGCTGGAAGTTGAAACGTCCATCGGGCGATTTGCTCAGCTGCGCAGTTTTTACGCGCTTTTGCTAGTTTTCTTCCAAGAGCACTTTATAGTGATATATGTGTGTATCTGTCGAGTAGTTTCAACTCGAGAATTACTGAAGGCGGAGTTGCGAAATTTGACGATTATAAGGTCACCATTAAGTGGATCTCCTTTCCTTAAATGCAAATTGATCCACGAGCTCTGGAAAGGTTATATGCATAAAAAGTGCGAAAAAATTGCACTTTGTTTTTCTTCACTCACACTCGAAAAGATAGCAATTCCATTCATTATAGCTTTAACAAGTGGTGCTTATATTTCTACTCGTCAATTTTCATTTTGTGAATTCGTGAAGTGAATTTGGTAGAATAATGCCTTGTACAAGGATAGCGAACTTGATATGAATAGGAGTTACAGACTGATTTATTTGGACAGTGTGGCAGAGGAGTTGGCGTGGTAGGCGTTTTTCTATTTCTCCCGCTTAACGAACCGCTTTTACAACCTGTCAACAAATAATAAATACGTGGAGTAATGTTTCGTAAATTGGTTTGCTTGACCGCTGCCACAAATTTCCAAAAGATCCGTTTTTGCAGCGTAACCCGTATAAAATGCGTACACGTTTTTTCCTCCATTTAAATAGCTCTAACTTTAAAAAGCGATAAGTCAGCTTGAAGAATAGTACGCTAGATTTCGTTGTTGTAAGCACAACGCCGATTAAGTGTCATAACGTTGACTTCAATGATTCCCGAGTTGAGTTTACTGCACATGCAGACAGACAAACAAACACACACAGGCATCCTTTTGTAAGTAGATTTACTAAAATGCATGAAAAGAAACCCAAATGTTTCGATTCTAATGACATCTTCATCCCGATGATATATGGTGCATTTCCTTTCACTTTTCAATGTTCTCTCGCACCTGAACATTTATATGATCATGAGGTGTTGGGCTTTTATGTGCTGTGCGAGAGTATCGTCGCAGTTTTTGGGCGGCTGAAATATTTGTTCTTGAGACCGTTAATGTTGGAATAATATAGCCATCATCCTTGTCAAAAGGTAAAATGCAATAAAGCTTGCCACCACGATGATCAAACAGCCGATGTCAATAAAATATGAATTCATAGATTTACCCGAAATCAAAATGCTTTAGACGATTAGTGGACGCAAAGACAATGTGTGCTGAGACGACATCAAGAGGAAGTTTTCCCACACTCTTACGACCCTGAAAAGTTATATAAACAGAATGCAACGTTGGACTAGCACAATTAGAAGCTGTGACCTCCTAATAAATCACCTAGATAGGAATAAAAGAGCAATTTTTAAGCACAGTATGAAATCTAGCTGGCGATATTAAAGCGAGTTCACATTGAAAACGTTTAGACGAGTTTCATCGTTTCTTCTATATGGGCCTGAGAAATATTTCGTTCTTTTGAAACGTATTTGCATATTTTCGGGCATCTCTGTTTCCGGTTCGGAAAACGGCGACCAAATTCACCTGTTTAATGCCAATGAAGTTGTTGCTGTGAAAAATGTTTTGCCGACTGCTCCAACGTGTCTATGAAAACCTTTTGCTGTTTCCGTTTCATTTTGCATCCGGACCAGTTTTCATATGAGGCACTATTCAGAATCTGCAAAAAATCCGGTCCCGGTCATGGACAGGACGGAGACTGGTTTGGCCCGCAGCCACACAAAAGTGACGTAACCCCGACCCTGGCTGGGCGACCGCATTTTATCATCTCGGAGCCAAATCGGGTTTTAATCTGTATCCAAGTGATCATGAGTTGAATGCGGTCCCAGTCCATGTTGTGACCGAAATTGATACTAAATTCATCCTCGACCCTCTGACTTTACAGAAATTAAAACGTTAAAGCTTATACAACTTGTGCTTCGTGATCCACTTTGAAAGCATCATAACGCGAATTAAAGCGCATCTAGAAGTGTGTATTCTTTGATTTCGTTTATCCACTTGAAGGTTCAGATAAACCCCGGGAGGGATTTTGCGGAAATACCGTCTTTTACTGGTAAAGCAATTAGTCTTTCAAAATACTATGAACAGAAATCTGAATAAAAACTGTGAGTGTTGTTCTGAGTAATTTTGCAGCGATTCTTTTTGTCATTCTTATTGCTTTTCAGAATATTCGCAATTTCTTAGAGCGTTCATCCACTCTTCACTTATTTTGTGATGGAAGTTTCATGTTCCTTAGTAACTGCTGATTTTTTCTTATAATAAATGAAATATGAGCTACGTAATCGGCGAACGATGTGGTCTAGTATTTGTTCTGGGGCTTTCGATCGCTACTTCTTGCTCAGCGGCAGACTGCTGCAGGCTCTTGTTCAACTTCCTGATTTCCGGCTCCACTTCTTTCTTTTTTTTTAGTTTATAGAGGTGGAAATAACATCATATAAACGGCTTGGGTTAAATCCCTTTTCAATCCTTTTCTTAGGGACGGAGGTCGGATTTAACACAAATCTCTCTCGTAAAATTCGGCTGATTCGCACACTCATTTTTTTTTCGGCCAGTTGGTCCATTCGACGGGTGGAGGATGTAGGCTAATCCAAAGTTAAAGCGATGGGTTGAAATAGAAATGAGCTCAAAATTTAAGAAAAGAGCGGTATTCAAACCGGCTGGAACTTACAGGCTGTTGGTTGGAACTGCACTCCTAAATTTGGCCGACTAAACCTGTTCGAGCGCATTTTACTTGTAGTGGCTGATTACCACAAAAAAGAAATATCTTTCCTGCGATCCTGGTTTTACAGCTGGAATGTTGGTTTTTATCATTTAATGCATTGGTGATATAGTCTTTGCCTCCCTTATATGGTACCGTTGAATTTGTTGTCGTGAAAGGTGTAACGTTTGCAAAGTTTCAGTGAAATTAGCTGATTGTGGAAGGCACGGCTGCAAAGTGTCCAATGAATAGGAGACGGAAGCTTTTTGGAGGTGTTGTGAAGGGGATTGTAACAGTTTATCGGACAGTTTAGAACACAATGCTGTGGAGCTGAAAAGGGTGGCTGAAGTTTCATTAGCCGCTCAAGAGTATTCTGGACGGAAATTCTAGCAATAGAATCAGATTCCCAGAAAAGAACGTTTTCCGGTAATGCTGTCATTGTGGCGGAGTTTTCTTTACACATCAGTGCTTATACTCTTGCATAAGCTTTCTTATATTAGTGTACTTATAAGCCCTAGAACTGAACATGCTGTTTTTGTACCATATTTGAGCTTTTCAGAATTGATGCACTGCTTAACATTTATTATATTTTCCTTAATATTCAAGATCTATTACATTCTGCTGAAGTTTATACATTTCCTACCGAAAAATTCCTCAGCACCGTATTTGACAAATTCGGTTCAACAAGTGAATGGTTAATTATTTTTCGAGGTTTTTCTAAAGTCTTAGCATGTGTGAATCTGAAAAATAAAATTGTTGTATTGTTATTAACCTAGAATTTCAACAACTCAAAAATGTTTGCACATATTTATTCCAAAAAAAAGGAAGGTATATTGCATTCAAACGTTTTCAATAGTTTTTGTGCAATAGCGTTATCGAAATGTGGCTATACTCTGACTCTACTCTCTTCTCCTCTAAGTTAGCACTTTCCTATATTTTGCATCGATGCAAAACATTTGCACTGTTATCGATGCTTTACAGCGTAACATTGCGAAGTTTCAACTTGATGTTTACTTCTAGAAGTTTTGTCCAATATACTCCAATTGCTATAAAGAAATGCTGCATCTGCGGCGATGTTTGGCGAGGAGAACATCGTACTAATGAGGTGCTCGCTGTTATTGTTGTTGTCTGAATTTGTTGTTGATGATGCTACGCGATGCTGTTGATAAGAGTTATTCAAGGAAAAGGCACTTTCCATTGGCAGTATGTAAAAAAATGAGTTTTTGAATGTATTCACTTGGCGATATTCAGTGATGCATTTGTTCGGTTGAATCGTAAACGAAACGTTGATGGTATCGGCATAAGGCACCGATCGTTTTTATTTGTTCGGGCAAACGAGTCCGTTGTGCTATGTGTGATTCGACTCCTCTTTCAGGATAACGTTATTATTCGTGTTTCTTCAGAAACTTTTGCACTCTCTACTGCATCTCTTATGAGAAATCAGAACACGTTTGCAACGATTAAAGGTATGTCTTTTACAATTCAGTATCTCTAATTTTTACCTTTGTTCAATATTAAGAAAAGAAACGTGAGCTAGAGTCGGTAAGAGATTGTGGGTTTCATTCGCAGCAGGATGAGACTGTGTCAACACACTTCAGTAAGGAGCAGAACGGTGCTGCTAAGTGGATTTCGAGAATGTCGAGCCGATGCCAAACTTCATTAGTGGGATTTTCAAAGTGGAGGAATGTTGAAAAATGCTTTTAAAATCTTGTAGTTGTCACTTTCTCGGTGGATTTGGTTATATTTCTCCTTTCCTGTGTGCTCATTTCGTCATCAAACATCAGTAGAGGGATCGATCATGAAGATTGTGAAAACCCTAAGCAAATACTTGAAAAAGTCTTTAGTTTATTCTCATCTCCGTTTCCGGTTGCTTGGTTGCTGACCGCGTCAAACATTTACAGCCTTTCAAGGACATTTCCAGCATTTCCATGCTTGAAACCAGCAATCGATGACGATTGATTGCGATCTGAGCGTCACTGGAGTTGTTTTAGTTGTTCGATCACTTGGCGCTTTTTGATGCTGCATTAATAGAATGAAACCAGAAGCCTTCAAATGGATGCACGCAAATAACCACCGATGTTTCACGTCGTCGGCTGTAACTGCACTCTAGTCGAACTTTCTTCAGTTATTATTGTTCGCGTTTAGCATCGCAATATGAATTCTCGCTTATTACTATTTGTTTTAAAAAATATGGTAAAGAGATCGGTATTGTTAGGCGTCGATTTGCAATTAAGGTTGAGCAGTGTTGGCAGGCGTCGTTCAAGTTGCGTTCTCTCTCCATTTCGCACACTCTTAGTCTTTTTCTCCTCTCTCGGCCATTTTATGCACTCGTAATCGTTTTACTCTCTCTATGCCTACAATTTTGCGCTCACAACCTTTTTGCGCACTCCTCATGAGGATTTTTTGGGCTTGAGCTTTATTGCGGTAAGTGGTGATATTCAACCGCCATTATGAGACAGGTCGTCGAACCTTACACCTGTGATTAGTTGTGGTTATGATTTAACGAATTGAAAACCACACAAAACCGTCACTAAGTATCATATATGTGACATCGTAATGCGTCGTTGGTGGTCATACAAAAAGATTGAATGGCTGCGGTGGGATTTTTGAAGCCGGCAATAAAGGAATGCATTGCGAAACATATAAAAGCTTGCGAAAAGAGGCAAATAGATGTGGGTAGGAGAATAAGATAAAGTGCCACTAGAAATATTTTGAGGGGACGGGGAGAGAGGTGGAGAGGGTCCCATTGCATATTGAAAGTGAAAGTGTAAAAATGAATAGTGAATACGGAAGAAAGGAACTGTGTGAGGAACGTGACGAGAATACCATTGATAGATGTGAATTGGTGAGCGATGCGTTATTTCCCAAAGATTTTAGGCCGAAAAATAATCGCTAATCAATGGTCTAATATCAGTGACGCATTGCAACGATTATATGCGCTTGTCTAGTGAAAATATGCAATATTCCATTAAACGTATCAACGTCGAGTGTGTAGGGCAGTTGAATAGTCCAACACGTTGAGGAAATTATGAAAGCAATTGTGAGCAGTATCCGATAATCGATGAAGAGGAAATTTCTAGGCTGAGATCAACACCTTGAGAACGTTCACCTTAAACTTTTACTGCCACGTGAATATGAGAACTCTGGTAGCAGCATCCCGGATTGCAGTCTGCCAGTACTTAATTAAAGCGGCGAGTAAGAAAGGCTCTTGGAGGTTTGTAAAAGTATAGAAGGAAGAGCATTGATTTGCCTTCTTACTACAGTGTTTCAAACGATGTCTACCGTCTTCACCAGAGTTGTGTACGGCCGTTCCTAGAGCATGTTAGTGGAGGTTCTCAGTAGTAGATAGCTAATCTAGAATCCACCTTCCTTCCTTTCATTTCTTCGTTATCGATTAGAAGACCTTTTCCATTTCCTGCACATCAGATCGCCTTCCTTTTATCATCTTGACGATCCACCTGTTGATCACCTGAGCAGCTGAATAAAAAAACGTGCGAAAAATTTTAAAAAATTTGTTGAGATACCTGGCGCAAAGCATATTCCATTCAGTTCAATTCGTAACATTACGAAGAATACGCGAAACTCCGTGAATTAGTCTGTAAAATGAACGTTTAGAAAGAAAATAACAGAAAAGAGGGGTGGGGTGGCTGTCATTCCGTTTAGAGGCAATGAGGGCTGTCCCGATGCACCACCCTCTCCCCTCCCTCTTTCTCTTGCCCCACTTCCTCGTTTTTGCACCAACCGTAATGCTTTTTGAAATATTCAATTATCTCAATTCTGTCGTTGAGATTTTCAAATGGCCACTGCTTCCAAAGCCTGGTAATTGTTGGAAACTAGGGCGTACGGAGAGCCTCTGCAAAATTCAGGTTTAATTGAAAGGGATGGCTCGAAAAGCTGTTATAGCCATGGATACTATCCCCACAGATTAAAATTCTTGAATATGCACCTGCATCTTCTGCTATCCTAAAAGAAATTGGTGGTGAAGTTTTAATGGTTCAAGAACGATTCGTATCCCTCCCTCTGCATGCCTCATTTATGGGCGCAACAATGTGTTGTTTGTTGATGCATCTGTGTCGGTTCGTAACAGCCAGCACACACAGCCATTATGTCCCGATGATGGCGACTCTTTGGGTCGGGTGTTGTGTTCACCGAGGTCTTTTGGAACTAACTGAAAAGGTCTTTGAAATTTTGTTAAGTTTTTGGAAAACTTCTTGTCTTTTACAGTATAGATAGAGGAATTATCCCTGCTAACACAGTTTCGTTAGTTTTCTTCAGAATTGCTTAATTACAGCAGTTTGGCATATATATTCAACAGCATTCTCTTCCTGCTGGCTCACACACCTGTGTGTCCTCTACTCTGCAGAATCCTGCACACGCTGTTGAAAATTGTAGAGGATTTCTGCAGAAAACACGCATTTAACCTCGACTGTGCCACAGTTGCAGGGGCGCAATTGTGTCGTAGGTAATGCCGATTGGTCAACTAATCAAGGTTCCAGTTAACCTGATTTTATTTCGATTCTTTTAAAATTAGTACGAGAATGGTTGTAAACGAAGTTGCTCCACTGTTATGTGCCGTCGTTTGCCCTTCTTGAATAGCAACTATATTTCCGGCATTTACGAACGTGAGCAATATGCATTGGTTGGACACTGTAAGTTACTTCATTAAATTAGCCCTGAGTGCGTACCATTCATTCATCCACTGTATTTTGAGATTCGCGGAAATGTTGCTGTCTTTGTGGCAACGAAATATGAACAATATTTCGAAGCTATGATGCACTGAGAACACACCATCTATCGGCACTTTTCAACATGAGCACATTTCTCACAAGACGCATAAGCGTAACAAGATAATAGATAATAGTGGATTTCTTAATTAGCAAACCGGGAGCGAATTTTTTGCCGTGGTATTTAGTTATATAATTTTGTGTTGTAATAGTTTTAGAGTGGCCTAGCGACGCGCAACCACTAGCGAGCGTTTTTGGGTGCTCGCCCCAATGGACGCGTGCTATCCGTGCTCATCGAGAAGTGGCCGTACCCTCACATCTTCAGATCGGTAGGATTTTTTATTTTTTCAGACAGCCTGTT
Organism: Ascaris suum; assembly: GCA_013433145.1. NCBI lineage: Eukaryota > Metazoa > Nematoda > Chromadorea > Rhabditida > Ascarididae > Ascaris > Ascaris suum. The sequence continues at coordinate 5,593,495 of CM024187.1, forward strand.
TGAAATAGCATTTGTCTTATTATAGCTACAGAATGCTCAAATCTTTTATATTTGTTGATCGATGACGTCATATTAGGGTGTCGTTGACATATTGATCGACAGTTTTTGACTGCCAGTTGTGGTTTATTTAGTGTGAACGGAAAAGATGACTATAGATGTCGGTACTCTTTGGGCAGTGTGGCAGTGATTGAGCCTTTCTTCTCGTTCGAGAAGCGTCCGTCGTTGCGACGGGCACGGGATTGTGAGGGCGCCGCTAAGTCATTGACGTACCACTACATCCTTAAGCCTTAAAAAAACAACAAGCTCGTGAATATCCAATATCGCTGAGCGATTAGCAAGTGTGCATAAGAGTAAACGATGCAAAATGCAATACTTTCAGCAGGAATGCACATTGCATTTGCATATAATTGAACAAAGTTCTTTGGGCAAATGTGAATGGGTATTGTTGTTCCATCTGAAATGCCTTGTTTTTAAATCTTTTGCAAGAAGTATTAAGTTTGCATTATTCGATTTAGCTGGGAGAAATGTGACTACCAGCTTGGTCGTCTGTTAGTTCTTGTACTATCCCGTAAAGGTTGTGCTATTTTGCACGTTCATAATGCAAACGTCAAATAAGGAAGAGCAAAGGACCACTGCTTTGGGCGTTAATTAGTAGTTAAAGTTCGTGCCAAGAGTGGAATAGACGAAAACGGCAATATGGGACGAGGTTATTTATTGCGGATCGATAACGCGGCAAAGCGCTATTGAGGACGTTTGCCTTGGCCAGTATGGCCATCTCTCGTTGTGGGCTGTTGCTCGCCGCTATGAGCCAAATCGCTAATATTGGTGGCACGTTTCTTGAGTGCTGCTTGTATGCATTTCTTCTGTTTTTACGCTTTTCCCTTCTTGAGCGTCACTAACGAAGCCGACTGCGAAGGCAAGCAAGCGTTAGTGGGGTGTGTGTGTGCAAGCACAGACAATTCACTCACACGCCTTTCTCGACGCATATGCTCACGCACATACTCAGCTCTCCACGTTTTGCGATGCTTTCGTTCTTCCTAAATGCTGCTAGCTCATTGCTGGAGAAGCCACTTTATTTGAGGAAACTTCCTGGAGAAGTCATTTTATTTGAGGAAACTATGTATACCTCGTCCTCCTCAGCGGGATGCTTAATGTTTTTGGGCAACAGTGCACATATGTGGCGCTAGTAGTGTTTTCGGTGGTGGTGTTACGAGTTGCGCAGCTTAATTTGTCGTGAATTGCAGCTGATGAACAGTGGACTGCCCATGCAGGACCTGGTTCATTTGAATCTCTTTTCTTTTTATAGCGCTGTAAAGATTTTTTCTAGGTGTCCTTTATGAATCGTCTAATTGACATGGGAACGGGACGATGTTGCCGTTTGGGTAACTGCAGTAGTTATTAGAAGATGTCAGTAAATTCGATATATATTTTATTGTAGCTGAACAAGAAAATACACCTATTTGGCTCTCAGGCGTAATGAGAGTTGGAAATGGATAGTGAATACAGCTGGTAAAATATCCCATTGTTCATTTAATTTATCATTCGTTTCACTACTCAAAAAATGTAATATTTTTGGTTTCAGTATCTAATCAAAACCTATAAATGCTGAAACCCTCGTCAGATTACATTATTTTCACCTCATTTTGCTTGTTGGAAAATTTATCGAAGTTTTATTTAAAGTCCTCTAGAACGCGAACTCTTTTGGTGAGTGTGCATAGTGCAGTTGATGAAAACATCGAGTCTGATTGATTGTGTGATTACATTACATCATAAAAGTACTGCATCGTTTTTAAGGTTTGCAAACGCGTTTCGTAGACCATTCGATGCGAGGGTGTCTCCGAGTACCGCCATTTTCCTTCCCACTCAGTAGGCATTTCTCTATTTATTGCATCGTTCGGTATTCGCATATGCTGCAGTGTTTATGCGAATAATTGCATCCGCTCATCTCATTCCTCTGCAACAACCTGTACTGATGCCGGATAATTTGAAGAGAATTCATTTATTGATTGTTTTTATGGAATTGCGTTTTCAAAAGCTCATAGGAGATAATCGCCGTGTGTTTGAATGCGCAGGTAAATTAAAGTGGTTCTATTCTCACAACAAGAAGAGTCCTCATACGTTTCAATGAAATTTATCGAGGAAGTTGCGTGTTATTCATAATATTTTTGGGCGATAAATCACGACTTAGGAAAACCGTCGTTCCTAGGTGCTGCCAAAATCGATCTGTGTAATCTCTGATATGAAATGGCCATCCTTTCCCCCTTCCCCTCCCTTTCCTTTTCCTTTCTTTCTCCCTCCCTCACCTTCTTCGCCTTCCAGTTCTGCATGAACTTAATCAAGAACTTTGCTCATTTTCATTTACTTCCTCTCACTACTTTGTTATTGTTTCTGTTCATATTTTTTCCTGATATTCTTCATTTCTTTTCTCAAACTCCTTAATTTTTTATCTGCAGTGTTCTTTCATATTTTTTATTCATATTTGCTCCTTTCTATCTGCATTCTTATCCCTGGATGATATGATACTCATTTGAATAGGAAAATTCACTGAATTAGGTGACAGGTAAACTTGTAATTGTGAGACTTAGTGGATGTAATCTATCATGGGACTGGTTACCCAGCACGCTATGTGAGTCGTAAACCATATTGTGGCGCACTTGATCAATTTGCATCTAAATTTTTCTATGACCAACGCAACCATGCTGACAACTTTCACCAAACAGAGGTATTTGAGAGAAGCTAAAATCAACGGAAGAACGTAGGTTTTGATTACGGCACCTACTTAAAAAATTGCTGCTTCTATCTGTGATTTTTTTCGGCGCCCGGTTCATATTCGTCATCAGTGATAATGATCATAATTATCAGTTCACGTTTCGGTGATGCTGTGTGATTCTGTGCTACAGCAGCTTGCTTGCAGGTTTGCGGGAAGTGCCTTTTATGGAGGTGCGGTTGGAAGTGCGCCGGTGGATGTTTACAATTTGAAAGCAGGCACAGGAGGTGGAGGTTCTCGTGTGGTGCAGCGAAACGCACCACCATTGTACGACGGCTACGAGGTAGGCACATCAGGCGTCGGAAGCACACTAGGAGGTGTGTCCACGTCGGGCCTATATTCGACAGGGCTTCGGAGTCGTAGTGTGGGACCAGCATCATTCGTAGATAATTACTGCGATGCGATGGATGCGACGGCTTCAGCTTGCCCATCGCAGCCGCGAAGAGTGTATCCAGCGTTGCAAAGGTATAGTCTCTGATTTAACTGTTTGCGTTGTTCCTCATCGAATCATTCATCTCTTTCTACAGACTGCTTGCTACGCTATTTCATATTGCTGTAAATCTCTAAGAGCCTAAAGTTAATCATTTATTTTGGCCTTACAGGAAACTTCCAATGACTTCATGCCCAGCTCGCTGTAGTGTGCTTATCCCGCACTATTTTCATCAGCCAACTTAGGACTCTAGTGCCACATTTGTTGACCACAAAAGAAAGAAAGCTCAGAATTGCGTCGATTATTTCATGCATCATTTTCTTCGGTATTTCTAGCTAGGCTTGAATTTTTGTCGAAAAGAGTTCCCACTGTTCATGTTTGCTTACGGCCCTTTTGCGGCTGTTAGATAGCTTGGCGCTGTTGTTTTTAAGTTATTCCTTTCCCTCTGCATCTCTATAAGAAATGCATTCATTATAAAACCTCCGTTTAAGAATTCGGCTCAGCAGATTGTAATGTGTAAATGCTGAACGAAAGAAACTTAACGACAATGGGAAAGAAGCGATCTCGGCAAAAGAGTGTATTTTTTGTGGCGATGCTGCATCGAAACTTAATCGTTTTAAGCAGTTAGTACTGTTTCACCCAACGATTGATGTACTGGTTGCGTGGATGATGACTCCAACATTTCAGTGGAGCGGTAGGCGTATCCCTTTCCCACAACTTTTGTAGGACATTACAGCAATATGCAGCGTTTCATATAGGAGCAGGGGACGAATTTTGTTATCTTCCTTAAGGGACCTGAATTATCTCGAATGTTGGAGGTGGGAGCTCTTCCTTTATTTTCCTACGTAGTAGTCGTCTAATGAACCGTTCTGAATTGAGCATAATGAAATGAAATAGTTGGAACTGTTTTCTAATGTCTCCCACTGCGTAATGCATCTGTCACTTACTCGCGTGAATTGTTCATGATTTCCGACTTACAATAATCGATAAGTTGTATTAAATAAAGGTGAATTCTGGAACAAGTCGCTTAATCAGACGCTTCTTTGCAGTCGTCAACTCGTCGTCAGCATTGTTAGTCTTCGTTTATCGATTTATTTCCTGCCACTCTCTTTTGATGCACCTATGGTAGTGTGAATAAATAAGTTATAGGCAACACCGTTCTTTCGACGGGATGGAATTGTTGGGCGATTATGAGAGCAACGAGTGGCCTTCAACACTTGCGCCATTGAATGTATCGACGGCTACCGCCGCATCAGGGGCACCGTCTCTCGGTGCAGGACCACTTTCTAATCCAACCACGTCGAATGCACATTTCTGGAAACAATCACTTAAGTTTGTATTATTGCTTTCTCAAGCTTTCACCACAAAAGCGTCATATTCTACCTCTACGACAAATATCGACTAGCGGTTATGTTTCGTATGTCTGTCAAGTGTTCTTGTTTGAAGACCATCCGTTTTCAGTCACATAGGGATGTATTTAATCCCTGTACTTCAGAAACTTTGTGTCTTGAAAGCGCTATTTGTTTTTTTTTCACGCATTTATTTGTTTCTGCATCTTTGCGTTTCTTCGGTAAACCATAAAAGCGTAATACATTTGATGTAGGCGTCAGTAGCTCTAAGGAATTCACAACCCTACTTTAAGCTGAGACTAACGATTGAGTGATAGAGATAATCGGTAAACGTACATGGTCAGCGAAATTGAAAGCACAAATATTTGGGCGTTTAGTTTTGTCCCCATATTTATACCTCAGCGACTAGACAAGAAAATGTTTCATTGCTGTGGTTTTTATCGTTTTCCTTTCAAAGGACGTCGGTGATGACCGGTCTGTTGTGGAACTGCGCATTTTCCCCGCTGTGATTTCTCAATTGTTGTACGTTCTGATGCAAAAAGTGTTTTCTTTACGACGGCACGCTCTCTAATGTGACGTAAATACGTTATCGGCCAGGGCAGTTACATCTTACAGTCCAATTTGGAAGTGCAGGACTGAGTCATGCGAACATTGGTCGATCACGGCGAGCTCGGTTTTGAGATCACTTTTGGCTCGCAACTCGTTCATTGTATTGTAGCTTCGGCTCTAACTTTTGCCATACAGTGCTTGAGACGCCTTCGTGCGGTTTTTGTTTGTCTGGTTTGCTCAGTAAGGATTATGTCACATGATCGGCCATCGCTTTGTTTTGTGTGGGTCCTTTCTAAACGTATTGCCGTATATGGTGGTGACGCATTTCTGTGATATATCGTTTTAATTTTTTTTTTTAGCGTCGCAGTGCCAAGGAATGATGGATACTGTGGTGTTGGCGATTCACAGTTATCGCGTGAGTACGAGTTACTTAAGCGAGAATACGAGAGCGCGCTTCAAAAGCTGAATTCTACGATGAGCTCAATCAAGACCTTCTGGAGTCCAGAATTGAAGCGTGAACGGCAGTTGCGAAAGGAGGAATCTGCCAAAGTTGCCGCACTTCAACGACAAATTTCCCATGGAAATGTGCGTTTATGTAACTTTACACTTTCTTGCTTTTCTTTCTTTTTAAGAAAAAGGGTCTGCTTAGGCAATATGGGATCTAAAGCCATCTTTTTTTTTGCGAGAAATAACTATGGCTAAAGATAAATGTACAGGATTAACGCCTAGTGTTAAAACCAACGTTTTTGGTGAGGCTGAAACGTCGATGATAACCTTCGTTTGATGACTGCTGAAAACGTTCTTCCGTAAAGCGGAACGTCGCGGATTCATGTCTTTCTGCGGGCAATGTTTTCATTGATTACCAGCTGAATCTGAGCCAGATCAAGAAAGTTGGATTTAACATATGGCGTCATCCACTTATACGCGTATTATCCCGTCTCTTCTGCTGCTGACCTAATGCGCTCATCAAGCTTGTTGCGTTATATGTGTATAGATGGGATCTAAACCAAAAATGGGAGGGTGAGCGGCAGTTCTTGCGTCTAAAGCATCTGCTCAGAAGGCAAAAGGTTGTTGGTTGTGCCAGTCCGCAGACAGTTCTTTAACCGGTCTTCAAACAATAATTTGAGAATACGCATCAACCTAGTTTTTACTGAAATGGGATGCAAGAGGTTCTCAAGACCTGCTGCCGCTGTTGGGCGGCTTTTCATCGCGACCATAAAGTGTCATCTTCCACTCCTTCAGAAGTGAACACGTCAAGAGCCAACACGCCGTGCGCGCCGTGAGTTGTGTTGATTAGATTTCTCGTTTTTCGAGAACTTTCTAAGTAGAGGAGGGTTTTTCCTGTGTTGTGGAGGTTCTTTTTGACAATATCATTCCTGTTTATCACAGTCATCTTCTTATTACACTTGGCTGAATATTACGCCTGTTATTTTCCCTTCTGTAGGTGGGTCCTAGTTGCCCAAACCTCCCATGTTACCCTTTCGAGTAGTCCACATAAACCCCTTGAAGCTTTCCAGTAATGACTGAATGCTAAGTGCAGCTCTTGATTGGTCTCCCGTCTGTATCGATGATTTTCTTTGCACTGCGTTGCTTCTTCCTGATACTAGGCTTTAAGCTGAGTAGGCGCACAATGAAACAGTAAAGGTTGTTAGTGCAAGTCACTACTGCTGCTACTGAAACATGGACATAGAGACTCCGCGTTCCACCGCGTATCTTAGTAACCCGTGGAGAACTTCGGACTGTAATGGACGCATCTGTAGCTTATCCTATTCTGTGGACAACATCATTTGTACACCATTCTGTTGGTGTTGAGCGATTGTAGTCGAATTTTGTATCTTAGTGCCACAAATTGATCCTACACAGCAGAAGTGGTCGACTTTTACAAGTGCCATACTGGAAAATGTCATTGGGAAATTCGGCTTCTTAGCAGGCTGCATGAATTTGGTGGCACTAAGAACTTGTCGATACCTCGAATCAGCGATTGCGTCGTCATTGCGGCCCTTCTGAACCGATGTTGCCGTTGTGACGATTACCATTACGTCGTGTTAACAGTTGTGGTCAGTGAGCTTGCGTATAGCATGACAGAGTGTCTCATTGGAGCGATGCCATATGTTAGTCATACTATTGTGCCGTAGTTCGCACCGGTTTTCTTGCGCTGCCGTTCTTACACAAAATTTTATCTTGTTCTTTTGGCTGTAGTTCGGGTTTCGTATTTCTTGCAAAACAGGAATGCTTTTCTGGCATTCGATTTACAGCATAAATGCGCTCACGATGACACCACTCAACGAAACCAGCGAATGCGATGGATGCGGTGTAACTTCGCTGTCGATAGTTGAGCGACTACGGCGAAACCCACTTTCTTCTCTCTCTTTCCTCTCTATGAATGCTGAGATGATCAACCTTTTTTTTCGACCAACTTGTTTGCTTTTTTCCCAGCTAACTTTTTTCCAGCTTTTTATGCAATAATTTGCGCGTTTTATCGGCTGCGTGCAAGGAAGAGGTGAGCTTCCCGTCATTGTTTTCTCCATGCACATCTTGTTGCTTATTAGGTGAGGGAATCAGCAGAAGTCTGCTCCTGGGGAATCGGCCCGGAAGAGTACCGAAGGGTTTCAAAATACTCAACTTGACGCGGTGGTGAGAGAAGTTGGCAGTTTGAAGGACAAAATTCTCTTTCATTAGTGATTATTCCCAATTAAATTCTCGCGGTGAATAACACGAAGGTAATCGAGGCTGCGGCGGAGTTATTCACCATTTCAGTGCACACTTTCTTCATTCGCTCAGCACAATGACGAAGGGCCTTAGTGCCATATAAACAAAGCAAGAAGAGGGGTGAAAGGGAGTCATATCGGCAGCACTGATGGCAGAGCAGTGGAAAGTCACACGAATAACAGATGATGGTTTGCACTTTAACTGTGCTTGAAGGGTGTAGCTCCATCCCTACCTCAGGCTGCCAGGGTGGTCGAGTTAAATGTATCCAGAATATGAAACATTTGCATTGTTTTTGGCAGGCATAGTACTAGCCGCCCGGCCTATTTCCGAGATATAAGTGGAAAAAATGTTGTGGCTTTAGACAGTCAAATATTGGTAGTGGCTGCAAGGATTGCATGATGCGGTCTTTATATGTTCACCGTCTAAAACGGTTTTATCGCAACTTCAAGGTGCACTACGTTAGTCGTACTTATCGAAAATGCCCACCACACTCCTTAGATCGACTACACCTTCATAAGGTGGCCTTAGTATGCCGAGAAGCTTCTTCCCTTCGCCGCACAGACGTAGTGAAGTAGAAGTTTTTTCGTCGTGCCCTTCTCGCCTGGTGCATGTGTGCAGACTAGGCGATGGATTTTAAGCGGGGGGAAGTTGCGCATGGGGTGTCCATATGTATTTCTAGCAATGCTTATTAGAGTGCTGTTTTAGATAAGTGGTCCCTGTGCGAGCGATTTTCGAATAGCGGAGTTGGAAGGTGAGCTGGAGAACAGTCAGTTTGAGCTGATGAAGAAAGACGAAACCATACGTCGTCTGGTAGAACGTCAAGCAGTCACGGCAGGCACAAGTGCAGCACGACTTGTGGATGGCGGTGGAGCGGCGGGGTCGCGATTGGCTGAGCTCGAGACTCGTTGCAATCAGCTGGAGTCCTTAGTAGCCATTCGAGACCAGCAGCTACGCTCTTTCGAACAGCAACTTACGCAGGCGCCGTTTACAAGTTCACAACGCGACAGTGCAAAGGTATTTGGGACTTAGCTTGCATTGGTTAGAACCAAAGGTAGTTGGGATGAACGATCTCTTCCCGCTAACCAACTCTGATTAAGGACGGAAGGAATTCGCGCAGTAGTGAAAGGATGATCCCAAAATGCGATTGATTCACATCAGATACTGTTAACAGAGCCATTTCTGGCGATGCAGTTGCGCGCTGTTAGCCTTTTTCGTTTGTTCAATGACTAGCTGAATGTTAGCAAGCAGAAAGCCGACGTCTTCAGTTTCTACACAGAAGTTTCGATTATTTGAAGATAGAAGGACTTGGGTATCTCTACATGATTTCAGGAGGTAGTGAGCAATTTTAGCGAAAAGCAGGGAAGGTTTTGACAGAGGCAGAGCTTACATTGCGAGGAAGGAGTGGGGATAACGCATAGAAAATGCATCTACCCGTAGAGATCCAGCAGGCATTTTGCCGACCACCAAAACAAGAGTCCGCGACCAATTTCAAGTCGAATTAATGAGCCATTAGAGCGGAAAACTAGTGGCCATCAAAACTTGAGTTTCCAATTTGCTGAACGTCACGGTTTTTGACTGTTAAACGTCATATTTGTTAGCGATAAAAATTGTAATCTGTGAAAAGTGAGAACACCTGGAAGCTGATGAAATTGAGGGGAATATAGAAATTGGCAACAACCTCTAAGATATGATGGCCAACAAAATAGGCAAGTGCTGGATTGGCAGGTAGAAATCTTGTTAATAATGTGGGGGTGGTTAAGACGGCAATTAAAAAGAATAACTTAGTCGGTTGTATGATGCAAGTAGTCATCGGTGACGAATGCATATTTAACGTGTGGTGATTTTGAGATTTATAAAAATGTTTTGATGTGATTTTAAATGTGACCCGGCTATGCGTCAAGAGATACAATCGCTGCAGTGTTGCAAGCAACGGATAATGACTGAAACTGATTTGTCTGGCATGTTGGCGTTTCCATTCAAAAATCTATGCTCATGACAGTGAAAGAGCGATAATTTGCTTAATTAACAAATCATGTGGGTTATGAGAATGAACTTCGTCATTGCAGTTTAATTTGAGCTGAATGATGAGAACACTATGCCCATCTACAAAAGAGAGGAGAGGCTATAGGGTGTTGATAGTCTAGTTCGTTCGGACGATTGCGTAGCGATGCGCATGCCCCGTAGCCTCTTCTCTTTTATTAGAGCTTTTTGCTCTTTGAGTACGGTGCTAAAAGTTTCACGAATCGGAATGTCATCTTGAAAAATAGTCTATGACTACTATTATACATTGTTCGCAACATTGCAGCAACAACATCTAATACGTTTCGGACGAATAATTTTATTATTAGGTCCATGCACGTATATGTTTGAAAGTTTGCCATCTTTCAATTGTTGCCTGTAATTCTGCAGACCTGATGTAGCCGTTTGTGTGACAAATGTAATACGTAAAGCTGAAAACAATACACATATGCAGGGATCAGAGTTCGATTATCATGATTTTAGCAGATGCTCATTATGAAATGAATATTTCGAATTTTATTGTCGAATCTCTTGCGTGGGTGATCATTGTTCCTCTGATATCAGTAGCTTCGGCGACCACCAAACTTCTACACGGAAATGCTTTGCAGCCGTCAAGTTTAGTACCTTATTGTGATTTCCGTAATGCATTAACATATTTCTGCATCCAATGCCTAAATTCATTTCTGATATTTTTTTGTATTCGCGCGCCACCTCGAAAAAATAAGAATGCAGTTGAAATGTGCTGCAATTTTATTTGGTGCACATTGATGTTATAGCACTCCGTATTCTAATCTTATCGATATTCTTATGGTTTACAGCTTGAACGGACGTGTTGGCAAGGTTGTATTCTCCATGCACAGGCACCTGTTGATTGAGAAGAATTACCGAGTGAGAAAATCAACCATTGGTTAATGAGGAGTTCGTTTCAATGAACGCTCGTTTGCAGGATCGTCGGATCGCTGATCTGGAGGAAGAATTGGCCAGGTTGCGTGCCCATGGAGTCGACGCACCACGTAATTTCACTGACAAATCGGTCACGTCGCATGAACTACATACTTTGCGTATGAAAATGGAACGCAGTGAGATGGAGTTGGCACAGAAGTACGTTTTGCACCTGTTTAGATGGCGGTGCTTTCGGATTCGTGAATGACTGGTTATTCAATGAGGCATTTGCTGAGCATATATATATATATACCAAACGTGGGAATTTTCAATCTTCCTTCGACTTCTTTCAAACCTGCAACTTTCTGGAATTATTTGTCAAACGTTTAGTCCGCTTTGGCGAGACTGCATCTGGACGCATATCCTGCAGACCGTTTAAAAGCTTCCTGACCACTTCTGAAAGTATCCCTGGTATTATACTAAGCGAAAGTTTCAGAACGTCAGAGTTGGCGGCAGCGCAGACGCGTCTACAAGCTGCCACCGAAGAGAATGCTGATCTGCGCAAGCATCTCGGCGTATTGCGTGACTCGACATCGGCCAAAGAGCAGCATGCCACTTTGCTGCAGTCGGACGTAAGATGGTTTGCAGTTTATTGTCGCTGTAGTATTCATTAACCCGTATAATATGGCGAAGACACGGCAGTGTTGTTTTGCTGGGTCACTTGCTTAGGATTGGGGCCAATTCCACAAAAATCTGGTTGACTTCAGATTATTGACATGAACAGCTCCCTGCATTATATTGTGCACTTCGTCGCATGTTTTCTGCTACCGACCTGTTGTTCCAGTGCTGCTTTCTGTGTTCCATGATTGAATTCTTACGGGATACGATATTGCAGTTTGCGCGAGATGAGGTTACAGCATCAGCCACTGAAAGAATTAAAGGGTGCTTGTAGAGCAAGGTTTATGCTGTTTATCGGAAATATTTGTGGCGTGCCTCTATATTCGTTGCTATCAGCAGGGATGAAATAAAGCTGCTATATTTTATGTCGTTAAAGATAGAAGCTCTTCGTGCTAAGTTGGAAACCAAAAATGGACAGATCGAGCAAAAGGAAAAACTGTGCGAACGTCTCGAGTCTGAGCTCACTCTCACAAGGGGTCAGCTAGCAGATCTACGCGAAACGAATAAGGTATGTGTTGTGGAATTCTCGTCATGCATCTCCATTGTTTCCTTATTTTTTCCTTTCAAAAAATTCAAATGTGCTTTTTGAAGTCACGGTGCTGTAGATGTGGAGTAGCCCTTCAGCTGGATCTGAGCGCCCTCAGTTTACCTTTTTTTCAATAAGTACACTTAAGTTTCATTTCGTTCGTCATTAGATTTCATTTCTTTAATCAAACCCTTAGTAGTGTAGTGAGTAGCGAAGAAGAATTGTGTGCAGTAACTAAGCTTGTGGAACTATCGGATGATAACGCGCTTTATTCCGAAAGACGTATATTCTGGCTGATTTGCTCGTTATCGCCTCAGCAGTCTATATATGTTTTATGATAGGCAGGGAGCGAAATGGGGTTAAAATGTCTTCCAAAAATTGCATGTTAGCGTTGTTTTTTTTTCATTCTTCAAAGTTCTGACTATTCTATGATAAAAATTTCCTCATTCCATTGCCACTAGGGGGGGGGGTGTGTACTCTAGGATTGTGAAGTAGTTGAGGCAGATACATTGGGGTGTTTTTCAGTGGCAGGTTTTTCTCATTTCTTTCTGGCATAGGCGTGCTAGAACTGGAAAGACTTGTTTAGGGAGAATGATGTTTCCTAATAAGGCTGCGGATCATTTCGGCTCGCCGTCAGTGCTGAGTAGCGTGGTGTGCCCCTTGAATATTTGTTCAAAATTAAGAGTTGCGAACAGCGGATGAGTCAGCTGGTGGCACGCTTAGATGCGTTGGAGAGTGTGCTTCGGGAAAAGGAGCAGGAATTGGAGAAGACGAAGCAGAAGTTACTTGCACAGCCAGATGTGCAGATGGAGCGGCACATGCAGTTGCAGATCGACGAAGCCAACAGGTCTGTATATGAGTTGTAGGATGTCGCTGATGCCTTGGATCTCTCATAATATCTTGTTTATCATGACAGGATCATTTAGACACATTTCAAATTGATTGGATATGAGATGGGCGGATGCGACAACGTTGTGTCAAAGGGTGTCTAGTGAATACATCAAGAGAGAGTTTGTGCTTACGTTTCAGTCAGCGGGAAGATTACTCGAGTTGCTTACTTTACATTTGATGGCTTGAGGCAGGTAACTGTAGTGATGGTTTTCATGGGCGGAAACGTTAGCATTAACTCTTTTCTAACGCATTATACAACTGTGGAAGAGTGCGTCGACCCGTAATCGCTTGTCGTGCGTGCTGTCATAAATGTTGATGGTTTTTATTAAGGGGATCTGTAAAAGTAGGTATATAGTTAAGACGGGTGTGGTGTGTTTGCAAAAAGTACTAATGCGTGAGGCTGTGAAGGTCGTTGAGAAGAGAAGGTGAATGCTTCATCGTCGATGCCAGATTAATTGCTTTTGCGTTGTTACGTTTATTTTTTCGACTTTCACTAAGCGATTTCAGAGAAAAAACGCGCTTGCAATGCTTGATCGATGATCTGCGGCGGAACGCTGAAAAGGAAAAGACGCAACAGTTGGAGACGTTTCAGGAACAAAATCGGCAGCTCACGGCCACGATTGAAAGCTTGCAGAAGGAGTTGTCTGATCGGTTAGTGGCATATCCATTTCGGCTGATAGGCCGCTCCCGCAATTGATTCCCATTATACGATAACCCGATGTGGTTTATCTTCGCATCGATTGCCGCGTTTTCAGACTTTGAAAAATTTGTAAATTGTTATTTCGATCTCCATTCTTCCTCTGCCCAGTTTTTTTGGAGTCGTGACGTTTCCGGAGCGATCGCCCGGAGTTATTGTTCCCCAGTGATCCCGCTGCTTCAGAAATCATACAAGTGTACGCCACTGTATAGAAATGATAACTTTCTCTGCCGTCCTTCGCTGTATCACTTCATTGTCTGAAATAATGATGTGTTCAGTGTTAGAGCTGAACTGAATGTGTTGAGATAAATGTTGCTCGTGTTTGCAATCCACCATTAGCATGTTCGTACTCGTCGAATAACGTCTGACATGAAAAAGGAACTTCCCTTCGTACATAGCGGGTGGAAGAGGAGGAGAGAAGGTGTAAACGATTGTCGTGAACAACGGACACCTCCATAAGACACATCCTTTCGTGTTGTGGTTGATGCCAAGCTTCCTTGAAAGTGTGGGCTAGCTGTGTGGGTGGCATTACTTTGCAAAGCTGCTAAAGAGCAGTCCTCCATCTTCCTTCATTATTCAAATTTTTTGCATGTTTAAAAGAAAGGTTTATTGTTGCAGTTTGTAGATATTGGTTTACCTTGTAGGCAAATTTTGCTGGAGTCGCAAAACGAGAAGATTGGTGATCTAGACAGGGAACTGTGCTCAGCAGAACGGCAGCGTAAGGAACAGCCGTCTCAGCAAACAAACGATGAGCAGGTTTGGAGCATCGCTCTCATAACTTTCTTTTGATGATTCGTTATTGGGCGGATAAAGTAGGTGTACCTTATTGAGTAAAGGTGCTAATGTTCTCTCTTCTTCATTACTCAACAATTACATGGTGATTACAAGGTCGCCAGAAGTGGTGAACAGTGGAGTCGTTTTATAAAGTTAGCGTCTGTGCGTTATAATTGTTCATTCCTCTGACAAGAATTGGATGGTATTTGCATTCATGAAGGTTGAGGCATTCGACTGGTGCAGTTATGATCTACCGCTTATTCAAACTGTCAGCAAAAGCACTGTGCTTATACTGACTGCACGTCAAGTTGGAAACAAAGTAGAGCATTTCATTTGCACGCACTAGGGAAAGATGATTTCGCGTTCATTGGGCTTCAGGCAGCATAAACGAGTGTCCATAGAGAGAACAACAACTTCGGCGACTATTTTATCAGATATTTGACCGATCAGCATAGCTCTGAACATATTCAGGCAGCATATGGAATGGCTCGAAAGGAAGAAATATTTGAAGTGTAGACTACAGCATTGAACAGCGAGCTTTTCAGCATGCGTATTTATGTTCTTATCGTTAGGCTGATTTAGTTATTTATATTGGTGGCTGAAGTTGGCGTTTCATCCGTTGAACACCCGTGCGCAGCTACTTTAGTTACCGTGCATGTTCACAGTGTTTCATCTTCCAAACCGTAACAAAGGTCACCTATCAATTCGTGTAGTTTCTTTCGAAATGTGCAACAGGTTTTGAGGCAAAAGCAAGAAGCATTTAAGCGAGAAGATTCGGTTTGTACTTTTCTACTAGGAGATGCCCAATTGTTTTTGTCGATTATTTGCGTTTATTTTCATAGGTGGCTGAAGCACGTAAGGAGATAGAATCACTTCTGAGAATGGTTCAGACGCTCGAGAAGGAGAAGTCGTCTCTCTTTTCGCAGTGTAAGCAGCTGCAGAGGTAAGTTTTCTACTTAACATAATTAACTGATAAGTCGTGTTTTTGCTTCTTAGAATGGACAATGCTAAAGAGGACAGTAAGGTAAAGGTCGACAAGCGCGGAATGGGTGGAACCAGTTGATAACGTTCACTGAATATAATAAGAAACAAAGCGGAAATCAGAAATGAACAAAAAGAAAAACGGTTACATGGAAAGTGCAGAAAATTAGTGAACTACTTTTAATTAAACGCGTTTGTTTGAGGGAATCGGCCAAGCAATGAAACAGTCAGGGGGTATTAGTTAAGTCATTGACAAAATGAATTGGCGCTTTTGCAAGGAAAAAAATTGAATTCTATGATTTGATGGTGCACTTGACGAATTTTGTGCGTCATATTGTCGAGTTTATTGACGGACAAGAAAAATGGTTATTTAAGTGAATTTGTAAGGTCGAATACAATCTTTTGCAACATGCGGAAATTAGATTTGGATCTACAAATTTCGAGTCTGTTGAGATGCTTTTTTTTGAGGTCTTCGGCATAATTGTTGCATTTGCATGTTGAAAGGCGATTTTTGTAGCACTCTCGAAGAGGTGCATAAAGAAGGCTCACTTGCCGCCACAACGACCGCACACCGTACTGACACTCTGACGCTTTCTACAAATGGCACATTAAAGAACAGGTTAACGATTGAATTAATCTCAGAGAAATGCGTTTATTGAAGCGTTTATCTCCGATACACATCTCTTATGTAAGTGGCGTCTATCCGGTGCTTATCGCTGCGGTTAGATCAAGGTTGTGGAGCTAAGAACATGCTTTTGGAGATGTTTGTTTCAGATAGCTTTGATTAGCATCATGCGAGCACGCTGAATGGCCTTCTCTTTGCAGCGAATACATTTGGGGAGCAAACATCTCACTACATGTAATTTTTCATTCATTCGCGACATATATATATATATATATATATATATATATATATATATATATATATATATATATATATATATATATATATATATATGTATGCAATTTCAGAATCCCCTAACATGGAACGACGAATCCGTGTAAGCTCACTTTTAAGATCTTTCGTCGTGCCAACTTTGAATTATCGAACTGAGGGAACGGTTAAATAAAACATTGTTGTCACATCTCAGAAGGTTACCACTCAACGACATCATTAGTGACATTTATTGGTTGTGGGACAAAACTCTTTTTGGCATTGCTGCCATCTGTCAAAGAATTTGCGTGTTTGAAACAGTGGCGCTCGACTTGACGATTAAGGTAATGCTAGAAGGAAAGTACCACATGTTAAGACAGTGGCTTACAGTCTGTTTGTACCTTCCGCTTGAAATCCTTCAATAAAACGTGCTTGTTTATCCATATCTTATGCAAGGGTTCGATTTTTTGATACATTTGACCTCCTTGAAAGTTCTCGGCTGATTAGCTCATCAATATCAGATTTGAAAGCATTTTCAGAGAATACAGATTACAGTTCTGCTCTACTTTGATAGGGAGTTCTCGATTCATTCCTCTTCCTATGATTATAAGTGCATTTTTTCGATGGTTCACTCTTGTATCTCGTGATGTGTTAAGATTGTCTGTATTTGTACATTTATGTGTATTTAGGTATATATAATATATATATGTGTGTTTGTGTGGTAGCCTGTTGGAGAAGCTAAGTTTTTATATGGTGGCCCGTTTGATGTAAAGGACAGATTGTTTAAAAGGTTTTATCCGGTCTTCAAATCTGCTTGTCCTGCATACAGTAATTTTTAATTAATGGCCATGTAGCTGAATCCCTGATTTATACTTCAGAAAGTAAAGGGCAGAAGAAAGCAGTTCAGGAAACACAGCATAATATGCAGTATTTGGACAACATAATTCGCGTTACTTGGTGACCTTTTTTTCAATATATGGAAATTTTATGTATGCAAAAAAAATCCAGCTTTTACCTTAAAAACAGTCTTCAATTTTTCATCTGATAGTCATGGAAAGAGGAAAACTGTTTCAGCTCTGAATGGGAATTTTTTCTCTTAATGGCTGCGTGATTGTAGAGTGGAAGAGCTGGAAGAAGCTTTGAGGGAGTCGGTAAGCATCACTGCTGAACGGGAGCTGCATGTTGCGCAGCAGAAGCAGCTCAATCAACAACTCGCACTACAGGTTAATTTCGTTTTCGGCACTCTTGATATTATTTCAGAGAATTTTTGCTGGTACGAAGCTTCTATAATCACAAGAATGCGAAATCCTGGACGTGATTGAAAACTCATCGCCTTACTTCCCCTGCGGCAAAATCCCGAACTATCCCAGGCGTTTCATGACGTGTTTCCTCGTCTTTTGTTCTATGAGAATGCAACTGTTTCATTACCCTTCTCTCCCTTTCTTTTTTCCCCACCTCCTCCTTCTCTTCACTTTATGATTTTTTTCATATAGGGTGGTGGCTTTTAACGTTGTGTCTGTCGTGCTAGGACTTTTTAAATTCACAATTAGGACAACTGTTGCGAGGTTTGTGATGTGAGACGAAATGCCTGTAATAAAACGCAGGCGTCCTCAATTCAGGGCAAGCTTCTACGGCGCAGTCGCTGCCTCTTGCTTGAGCATTTCAGCACTACACTTTATAAGGAAATGATATAATAGAATGACTGCCAAAGTTTGTCCTAGTTTTTGCAGGAGACAGAAAATCTCCGAAGTTGTCCTGCAACTCCATAGAAGTTCCTGTGAGGGTACTTCGCAGATGGGTCGCAGCATGACCCTATATTTGTTCCCGTCCTTGTATTTTTGCATGATTCCTTGTTCATTTTGTGTTATATCGCATTCTGAAACATTTTGCTCTCAAGATGCTAAAAGAGTGCCGTCCCACTTAGTTTCTGGGTGAACCACGTTGTCATCTTGATTAAACTCGTTTTAAAAGACTCTAAAATTTTACATTATCCCTTCACTTGTACGAACTTGCGTAGTGCTTACTGTATTTCCCATCCTTTGCGACGCTTTGCCGAACGAGTAATCGTTGACAATTCCATCACTGCTTCTTCTGAGTAGGGAAGTCCAACCTCCTGAGGAAAGGCGGAGGAAGGGGGGGGGGGTGCAGCATCGGACGAAGACACGATCGATTGTGTCCAACAACTTTGAGCTTTCCGATCACTTTCCCGTTTAGGTACGGTAATTCGTCCGTCTGTACCGAAGAGGCTGTCGCTCGTTAAGGGATGGTAAAGGGAACAAGTAGCCCACACCTTTCACAAGAGTGACAGGGAGGGGAGGGGGGGGGGGGGGGGGGGGGGAGTCGTCGTTGTGCATGTTTTAATGTTTGCCATGATTTGCACAGAGCTAAATTCGTTTTTATCCCTGCTTGAACCTCCGGTACACCCTGTTTTTAATAGTGAGGTACTTTTCCATCAGCTGATCCTGTTTCTTTTTTCTTCTTCTTTTGAACCGTACCTTTATTCACGAGATACCGATCGCACGTGATCATCGTTCTATGCTTTGCATTTTTTTCGCTATATATCATCTCGGACCACACCAATTTCTGACTTAAAGCGTAGCAAATCAAAAACCGTTTAATGTAATAATAGGTTGCATCATGTATTTCATTAATGTCGAGGGAATTGTATCAGAAACTCCTGTGCTATCTCTCATTATTATCGGGTGGCCTGAGCATTAATCACAATTCTTCAGTTTGCTTCTGCCTTTTTTACTGGAAAAGAAAGTAAAACTTCCATCCGCAGAAGTTCAGCTATTTTTTTAAGGGGACCGGCAAGCTGGAAAGTTTTCCCTATTAAGATAAAGGAAGATAAAGCAGTTGCAATAAACGTAATTCGGTGCAATTAAGATAAAATTTGAATTCGTTGTGTCGTTACATTTATGTAGGTGCTTGCATAAGATGCATGGGAGTTAGCTAGTTGAAAGTATATATTACGTTTGGTTGATAAAAGATGCAGTTAGCGATGTGGTATTGTTCTGAATTGTCAATAGTAGAGGAGTCGGATGGGTTTTTGCAAATATTGTCTGTTTATGCGTTGTATGAGCATTTGAGTGTTGCAGTTGTCAGAGAGTCGTCGTGAGGTTTGCGAATTGCGGAAAATGGTGAAAGAACTGTCGAGTGGCGATCGCGAAGAGATGTTACGCTCATTCGAAGCTGAACGACGCAAGCATCTCGAGCAGCTGCTTCAGCTCAAGTATTTCAATTCAGTTCACTTTTATTTCCATTTATTTCTTCGGATCCCTGCCAGATACTTTTTCCTTTGTGACGTCCGGTATCTGGAGAACAGTGCAAGTGTAGTAATCCCGCGCCGATCTTTTTCTCTCAGCATTGCGGATTCTTAATTTCGAAGATTTTGGTCAGGAAACGGAAGTGCAGAAACAAGTGTTCGCACTTTCTCCAAAGATGTTGACTGATAAAATGTAAACCTTTGTGACCTGGCATTAATCAGATGCTGATACTACTGATCTGAATTCTAGTTCATAAAAGGAGGCAGGCTGATGTTTAAACTTAACGTTTTGCTGATGGGTTCTTGTAAAAATGGCATAATCCGGTTCGTACTTTCTTTTGTCATTATTGCCTCATGATATCCTTATAAAGCAATGCCGTTCTAAAACTTGTTGTGGATATTAAAGTTTTTTAAGGGAAGGGTTCCGAAATTTCGCATTTGCGATTTTTTTTGCAGTTTTCTTCAAAATTAAGCGTCTTAGGCATTGGGAATTCAACAAGCTGATGTGGTGGTGTGATAGGTGAAAGAAACGCATCCATAAGGAATCGCTACTCTCATGAAACCAACACAAATCGGCAGCGCATCCCTCATGAACATTAAGCATGTCTGTGAGGACATATTCTTGTAATATGACGACCTTAGTTTGATCCCTCGCTATTCATATCCCATCATTCTTACACTACAATCAAATTCGTAGGCGTATAAGAGTATGCTAATTAATCATAAAGTTTCATGAAAGGTTATAGGTGGGATCTGTTGAGATTACCTGTCTAGTTTGCAGACGCCTAGAGCATAGTTCACAAGTTTTGCAATGCTTTTGGCCCCCAGCCTAGGATAATGTGTGTGCGATTTAGCAATAAAGGTTTGGTTTAATGTAGCGTATGTTGATTATCGTGGTGCGTCGCGGCCGAAGATTTCCGCTCGATTTTCTCCTATCGCTCCTTTACAACGCTCTTTCGGCTTGGTTGATCTCATGTTGTACGCCCATTATGCCATCAAAAAAATGCGCTATTATTTTGCTTGCGCATGGATGAACTGGAAAGCGTAGGTTTAGAATTTTGCGAAAGAAAATTGAGATTTGGGGCGAATATGGGGCTCCGTCCTGTTAATTCAGTTGATTGCAATCGCCTATTTCCTACTTTATGAGTCGGCGCTTCGCTGCGGATGCTGGGAAGATGAAAGGGGCGTTTAGCAGGGCAAAGCATTCAACTTCATCGTGCACCAAAGTTCTTGACTACGTTTTGTCTCACGCGTACACGAACGCTACTTGAAATAATTCAGTAAGCAGCCGTTAACGTTGTGGGTGAAGATACTGTTTCAGCTAGATGCAGCGACTTGCAATGTTATGTATCGTCATTTCTCCTGCAAATTATTCTCTTCTTATTGCATTTCTTTGTGGTGGCAATATGATGCGCCCGGCATTCGATTCAATTGAACCACTAGCAATTGATGGTCTCTTTGATGTGAAGATGGAGTAATTAAGGCATTTTCCTCTAACTCTCCATTGTGATTATGGCAGAAAGTGTCTCATTTTGAGTAACCATTTGTCGTCTCGTGTAGGCATCCAGTATGCGTTTTTCGCGAGCATTAAATCGGTTGGAGATATGCGATTTAGATGAAAAAGTAATGAAATCGGCGTGCAATGTTCTTGGTTTTTTTTTGTACGACTTGGTGGTCGAAAAATTTAGCTGTAACGAATCATCGAAGAATTGGTTGGCTTGGAAAAGCAGCAGCGATTGAGGAGCATCAGTATGCGGTTGATTTGCTGAGACAGCCTCAGAGTGCAGCAGTCCCTGGTTCAGCTTGAAGTAAGACTGTTTGAAAACAGATGCAGAACCATGCAAAAGTTGCCGCGATATATCCTTTGTTGTTCGTATTTACTACCTTAAACGGAATGCTTGGACAGTTACACCCGTTTTTGTCCAAGACGAGACGTGCAAGGGCTTTTATCTGGGTTATTTCTCTTTTTTGCTTGCACGTGCTCAGTTATACCACAGAATTCGATTTAAGCATTCCGTTTTCATCTTAGTTATCCATACTTACACGGAAACTGATTAATGGCGGCTCTCTTTGATCTATGAAGATTTCAGAATAATGTGCGGGAATCTTTTCGTGTAAAGTTTTCAGCGCATGAATAGGAAAGGCCGTGGGCAATGAAATTTGCTGCTAGAGAGTTTCCTGATGAAAAAGAACGCCTGTTTGGGAAAAATTTCATCCTTTACTTATCGTGAGGGGCATAGATGTCATGATTATTGACCCGCAAAATAGGATTATTCTGGCTCCGATGGAGCCTAGAATCTGGATTCCGGGTCCCAAACCTGACTCCAGGAAAACAGCGGATCTCTGCTAACTCTGTGTAAGAGAGTGGAACTGCTTGATTCCAATTTCTTCCGGAGCAGGGGGTTTCGGAGTCGGCTTCTGATTTTGTTTCTTTGACTCCCCTATTGCAGACGATAAGGTATTCTTCATCAGAAGGTTTCAGAAGCAATGCTGCACAGCACTCTGAAAACATGCAGCAAATACGTTAGCAAACGGTAAACCGGAGTACATCGAACCGAATAAATGATCAAATGTTGGGGGAGGGAATCTGATGATGTCGCTGATTGAGCAAAAACTCAATGAAATGGGAATCTTTCGATGATCTTCGCCTTCCGTCATCCCCGTCAGGTTCTCCAGGAATCCCCTTGTTGATTGCGACTCCTGCAGGCGAAAATGATTTGATAATTTTCATCCGCTTTGTATATTTGCACCTCCAAAGCGTATTAATGGCAATATCGTTTTTCGTATAGACGCATGCGTCTCTCCATCTGCTTGTCAAGCAGTTCGAACTCAAAAACGAACGACTGAGGCAGAAGCTGCGAATTTTGATGAGTGATGTGCATTTCCGCCACCGAGTTTGCGCGCCGTTGCAAACTGATGCTTTCTGCGAACGTTCGAGTTGATTCATCAACTTCAGAGAGTCACAGTATTTCAAGAGGCCGGATTTTTTTGCGCGCGCGCATTTCGCAACCGGCCGTGTTCTCATTCTGTATTGTAGGTGGAGAAGCGCGTCAGAGGTATCGATGTCTTTAGGTTCCTTTGACTTGACCTACAGCTGATAAATTCTTAGACAGTTCGCAGAGGTCTGCTAAGCAAAAGTTTTTCGGTGGCTCGGCAGACGTAAGACCGCGCAGTTTAGTGGTTAATATTTTACGACAGAACTAAGTTTAATCTTTCTCAGAATTAAGTGATAACCGTAGCTAGTCATCTCATTGCAGGTGATGTCGATTCTGTTCTGGTTGTTGGCGGTACGCGCCTACCACCTAGCATCATGTGCATAAGACTGGCGGGACGTTAGCAAAAGATAGTACGGAGAGGCGGCGCGCGTGATAGCTTACTGAGCTGACTTAAAGGATATTTTTCTGGACGTAAATAAAAAGCAGGAGGTCGGGGTTCGATCTAATGTGCGGACAGTCTTTTCGTTCATCAAACAGAGGAGGTCGTATGAATAGGTAGTATTGGTGTATTGCTAACTGTAAAAGTATTAATGGTAGTGCGAGCAATAGCAGTTACACGATTAAATCGCTGCCACGAGGGCTGTTTGGTATCTCTATTAATAAGTGATCGAAGTGCAATTGGCAGCAGTTGAGGTATTTGGTGAATTACCAAAATTAATTCTAACTAGCGCTCGTTAGAAACGCCACTACTTGTTACAATAGCAGCGTTATCTGCCAAGCACTTATCACCCATCATAATTGCAGCAACAAAACCGCAACACTAATACAAACAACAGTACCACTAGCTGATGCCAGCACCAGTATTACTGACACAAATTAGTGCTACTAACACAACTGTCAAAACAAAATCGGCGTCTCCAATTTGAAGGTTAGGCTGGGAATTCATTTAGGACCGCAAGATTAGGGCTTAGGCTAGGATGTCGTTGAGGAGAGTTCCTACTTGGAATTAATTTACTACTTGTCCGAGCTCATGTTTTTAGTGACTGGGAAAAAGGTGGATTTGAAATAATGAAAGACTTCGACTCCAACTTCGAAAAAAGAATTTGATTGTAAGGGACTAAGGACTCGGAAAATAAGGAGCGAAGTCCTTGGTTTTATCATTTTATTCCGGGATTAGGCAAGGAGTCGGCTTCTCGATTCCCCCGTAACTGCTCACAGCTGTCATAGTTTTTGTTTGCAGACATGAGGCGCTGGTGGCGGCAATAGCGGAGAAGGATGCCCACATTGCGTTGCTGGAGCAGTCGCACGAGAGGCCTCGCGACGAGATCGAGACGCTGCGAACACACAAGGAGAAACTCATTGAAAAGTTGAAGCAAGAGAACGAACGACGAGCACAGCTCATCAACTCGACCGCCGTCAACGTGGCACGTACGCATTGCTTGCTTGTGCCCGTTTACTCGATAGCATCTTTGGGTTGCACTTATCTGTTTCTTATAGCTATTCGATGTTGCCACCGGTCCGAGCCCTCTCATTCAAGAATAGGCGCCGTACGGAGTTCTACTTAAAAAGCCTTGCCAATTATGCTTGAATTACACACGATTGTACTTGTAACATTTTGAGTAGGACATTCAATTCGTCCACTTTTCTCTGACCTGGAGAAAGCGGGCAGGGGTTTTTCTTGAATTTCGACGATGCAGGAGCGGCCAGTAGTGAATCACCTCAAAGATATCACTCGAACTTGAAATTTGACCTGTTATCTTCGCAAGAAAAGTTAATAGCCCATTCCGAGTGTGAAATGACAATATGTGGACCGATTTTTGCAAAAACGGATAAGACAGAGAAAAAATTTCAACAGATTCGCACATTGTTGGGCAATGCAGTTAGTACGATTGCTTTATCAAGTAATCAAGGAGTAATGCGGTATAATCGTTTGGAATATCAGTGGGAGTTTCGCAATGCCTTTTTGCCTTTTTGTAGTGCACTCGAGTGTTACATTCAAAGGTTTGAAGCCTACAGAAGGGGATGCTAATTTCGAAGGTGACGGGTACGCGATTTTGATTTACGAGGCACGTGCTTATCAAATTTGTTCGATGCATCAATTAAATGTTTAAAAGTGGTTAGCGGGAACCCGTCCACAAAATTGCAAATTCTTGATTGCTTCAGCTGAAATTATTGTACTTGCGTCGATTTTATCATATTCACTTTCACTTTCTTTTTATCAGTGATTCTTTCCAACGAATTCGGCACTGCTCGAGTCGGAAACTGTAAAACTACACATAAAGAAGGAAACACTGTTGGTTGAGGTCATCGTGTGGAATTGTTGTTGAGTAATGCCTGCGCTTGATCCCTATTTCGTAGGTGTGCACTACAGATGCTCTAAGGTAGTCTGGCCATGAAGTTAAGTTGCGGCAGTTTTGCATGGTAAAGAAAGCGATTGGGGGAGTTCAGGTTACCGGAGATTACTGCGCTCAGGCTTTCTCATATATGGTTTTCTGGGAAGCGAGCTCTAAATTAAACTTCTGCTCGTTAGATCTTCAGAGTAATGAACTCAAAAAAATTGAGGGTTTATATTTTTTATAGATGGTCAGGTTGCCAAACTTCCATGCCAAATGCGCCTTGGTGCTCCATTAATGGGTGACATCATGCTTTCAAAAGCTCTAGGTAATACTAATACCTCTCTGTAGCGTTTAAAGTGATTTTTTTTTTCAGCAGGTGCACCAGTTCAGGCTCCTTCTTCATCTGCGGTGAGCGCATTCGTACCCGCAGCTGCAATGCCGATGACGATCGCGGCAGCTCCCTTACCAACCGCCAGTTCAACTACTGACCAGGTGACATAAAAAAAAATCTATGCTTGTGCGATTACGCTAGTCTAATGCTGTGTCACGAGAGTGACATAGAACATTGTCGACACTGATATACGGTTTTTAGCAGTGGGTCGTTCATTTGTATTAGTCTGAAATTTGGAATTTGAAACTTCCCGTAGCAAGGATGGGAAGAGGGGGATCCGGGGTGGAACCTCGGAATCTCACAACTCCACCGAACGCCTGCCTCACATCGTGCTTTTCTCTCGAGGGCAGTTCCCACACGCGCTTGTATGTTGTGTGCTGCTGTCATGAATGGTGTAGTGCTGCTTTCTATGCTTCTGTGACGTCCATGGACGCTGTCGTTGCATACTGCTAGAAATTCATCAAGGCGCCGTTAACTTATTCGAAGATGAAGTATGCCGACTCCTTGAAGGATCCAAAGCTGGATTGGATAAGCGTATGATTGATGTCGGTTGTGCTTTATATGTTGTCATCTTTTCTTAAAGAAGTCCCCCCCCCCGGATCATTTTTCTAAGCGGAAATGTGGCAGATGCGCAAATTATTTCAGACAAAAATCTTGCTAGGTTTTTCTACGAAGAGGTGTCCTGTGCTGTTTTAAAAACGTTTCAGGAGTGGATGGTCGTTTAGCACAACAAATGTTTGTGGATTTTGTTCTTGTTGCAGCATCTGAAAAAGTGTGCACACAAGCCGAATAAGTTTGCTTGTGTTCTACTCATGTTGAATGCTAATGCAATTTTAGAAATGTTTGCTTGCCTTAAATTTCGTTGAGATTTTTTTCGGCGGCGACAAGCACAACTTGCCGTAAAGGGTGTGGGGAAGTGTTTTCCAGCCACATCTCAAAAGCTGCTGCAGAAGTCTACGTTTAAGAATTATTTCAGGAGGATGACGCTGAAGGAATTTGGGCTTAGTGAGAGAGGAAACAATGAGGCGTGAGTCGCCATCCCCGAGAGCCCTGCATGCGTATTCGGCGCGTTTGCCTTCTCCTACTGTATCTACTCTCCTATTCTCATTTATTTCCCTTTGGTATCTCACATTTTCCGTTTATACGTATATTTTTATTAATTTTATCGTCCAGCTCTTGCACCTCATCCAGCAGAAAAACAAAATACAATTTCGGGTCAGCAACATTTCAAACGATGTCCCAAGATGGATGGGCGTGTTGGAGGTTCATTCTTATCTGCTTCACGAAAGTGGGCAGCATGGATTCTTGGATGCTATTTCAGTAGAGTACGAGCTGAAGGTAAATCCTAAGATTTTTTTAAAAAAGCCACAACTTTCAGAAACATAGGTAGCTCTGATGCGCATAATAAACCCATGAATCGTGAGCAGTGAGCAACCGGTCTCTTGATGGGCGGGCATGCTTTTTGTCGTTATGCTTTGTGTTCGCTGAATGCGTTCTTCCGTAGTAGCAGGTTAATTTATTGTTCCATATATTGTTGTCTTTTTAGACCATAAACGGGCATCCCCTCTCCATAAGGACTGTTAGTGGGGCATCAAGTCTTTACCCGCCATTCCCTCACTGAGAATAGATGGAGCAATCGACTGGCAGAAAATAGCTCGTGAACTTATTTTGGAATTGCTCTGGCCACAGTTTTCCTCCGTTCTAACCGGTTTTCTGTTAGCGCTGTCCATATTTCTTTTGGTGCTTTATGCCCTAGTTTTCCTTTTTTCCCAGTTGGAGACAGGATTCCCATGTTAGCATATCAAAAAGCAGCTTCTTTGAGCCTAACATTCCTAAGAATTGGAGTGGGGAATTGTCCATATCAGTTCTTCCTTGTCTGTTCATTTCCTTGTGTGAGCGCCAACTCACTTCATTTTTGTACTCTTTTTGATTTTTGTCCGCTTCGGACTGTTATTTTACGGGTCCGTTCGAGTCACGATTTTTCGCCGATGTTGTACATGTGCAAGCGTTCTTCAGTTGCGAGTCCTCATTAGCTTTTCGCGGTTGCAATACTTGGCGGATGCAGATCGCGATAAATAACGTTGGTTGTGTGGACTGCCGTTGTGACGGAAGAAGAATCTGTCACTTGCTTTCTTATGGTGCAGTGTGGTCGTTCTTTGTCAGAAAACTTGCTGACTATTTTTGTTGTTGTTGTTTACGTGGGGCGAGCTGTCTTTTAGCGATATTCAACGGAGATTTTTCCACTTATAGTGTCTTGCCGACGTTTACTCTTTCTTCCTCTTATCTTGCACAAATGGATTTCAGAGGGGTGGGTGAGAGATGGAGAAGTAAGGAGATTATTTAGGGCGTTGATGGTAACACCGTTTTCAAAGTGTTTTATACAGACAGCTACGACAAAAGCGCTGATTAGTGAATTTCCACAGTGCCTTTAAGAAGCAGTATGTTGCGTAGCGTTTTTATTGACACATTGTTCATAAATTTAAGTGGTCTTGTGTATTTGTTTGTCCATCTGTCACGTCTAGTGAACGTAAAAAATGCTTGAATCCAGCGTCCCATACTTCGCACAAAAAACTTGTGTAAAGGCATTGTGGTCGTTTTGCTCGTCAGCGCTGTCATATGCGGAGGCGTCGTTTCATATTTGAATGCATTTGCCAAAAGAACCTTTTCATTGCATCAATATTCTAAAACGTCCGCACCTTTCCACAGAATAGAATATTGGAGTCAGTCGAGAAACTATGTTCCAGGATAGGGAGCATTATTACTGCAATTCGCCCCTCGGAAGTGGCGCTTATTCGTGTTGTGTGTGAAAACGACTCGACTATCATGACATACCTGTGTGTCTTCCAAGAGGAGGGCACTTCCTGATTGTGCGTGCAGTAATGTTAGGTAGATATGTCACCTTCATGATCTATGTTACTGCTAGTAGCACTGAAATTCCGAGTTTCATTGATGTCCTATTGGTGGTAATACGTTCTGTGGGTCCCGCCAAATATGGGAGGGGCATTTGACAGGGGAAGCGTTGCTGTTTAATGTAGATACGAACAAGCAGGTAATCGCGAAGCTCATCCTCATCAGACAGCAACTACGCATGCTGAATGAAGCGCTGCTCAACGTTTTGGTCGAGGTGAATAGCAGCATTGTTGGGTTGCTGCCGTTGGCACAGACTTCTGAATGCGAACTCGTTGGCGACACGGACAGTCTAACTCCTAAAGAGGTACTGCCATAAAATTGTCAGTCTGTTAAACACCACCTCTGTGGTGGCCTAATAAAATACATGTTCGGCGGAAGAAGGTCGGAAATTGTGGTCAGGGATTAGGTCTTCGGCGCCTCTCTTGTTTATATACAGCGTTTGTAGCATTGTGCGATATGATCAAGCAGAAATGGAAAAGTTGATGATTGCACAACGCTTTTATGCGCTTTTTTAAAATTTGCTTGTAAAAGCGGAATTTGACCATGCCTATTTAACTCGTCGGCGACACGGACAGTCTAATTTCTAGAGAGGTACTGCGTTGAATTGTCGGCCTGTTGAACACCATCTCAGTGGTGGCGTGGTCGGCGCGGAAAGGTCGGAGGTCATGGTCAGGGGCCGGTGTGTGTCCCTCTATCCAATGCTTTCAACTTTGAAACCACTGAAGCTGGAGCTGCAACGTTTAGAGGTGTGCGCGGCAGACGTTCAGCCATAGTGAGGACAGCTGGAGTAAAGCGGGGCACCCAATGAAGCCAGGTTGACTCACAGCTTGTTGGAATGCTGCATTTGGAACAAACGTCCTGCAAGATGGTTGTTTCAAATGAATGGAGATTAGTAGGACCAGGTTTCCGAGGACGCTGACTTCAAACTCAACAAAACCTCTTTCCAGAGTTTGTTCTCCGAGCTCACTTTTCTCACCAGTTCTGGGAAATGGTTCAGGTGCGACGAAAGTCGATCGACCTAAACTTTGAAGGACGCTGAATTTAAATTTGACGTGGGGTTCCGCATGGGTGTCTGTTACTCTTCGATAGGGAGGTCAACAAAAAGGCTAGTATCCCTCTAAAGTATCCTTCGCGAACAAACAGTGAAAATTAATGAAAATAAGTCAAAATCCTTTTGAAAACAGGGCGTGTATCACTGTTGCTCAATACTGACTATCCTTCGCCGTCTGCCGTATTCGCACCTGAGCTGATGTACTGCGCTCCTGATTCATCATCGACCTGTCTGCACTGCCTACGGGCGTTGATCGATCTACGTTCATAGCTACAGCCGACGGTTACGTCCGCTGGGCTCCGTCCGCAACGGCTTGGATTGCACGCGGTTCCAGATGATAACACCCTGTGCGTCAACGACCACTTTTCGTCTCTTTCACTTGTCTAATACCGTATTCCGTCGTCAACGGAATTTTTGTTTGCGCCTTGGCACTGCTTTGTGAAACACACCTCAAACTTACGTAACTAAACATCCATTATGACATGTAGACAAGAACGACGGTAGATAAGCAGAAGACAAACGCACGACCATCCAGCAGCGACGGCACATACCATCACAAACAAATTGTCCAACATTAGCATACAATGACGACGACAAATTACTCGGGCACATGCACGGCAGCAAACATTGACGCCTACAGAGGTTCAGGAGAAAGAAAGGAAGCTACTTTGTATGTGACACAACTCTCACGCAAAGGCGGCTTCAGCACAGCAATTACAACGACTTTACGCTAGGCTACTATTATCAGGCGACAAGATCTACTCTGATGATGCGCTGTCAACCCATAGACGGCGAGATTTAACGACGAGGAACGAAGCTGCATTCCAACAGTCAAAGTCACGGTTTAACAGCTGCCGAACCTTTGGGGTGCGTTTATATACACTGCTTGTTGACGTGGTTGACGCATGCAGCAACCAACGGCCAGCCACTTTGCATGTCAATCCGATGTGCAACTTTGATATCTTCATGAAATTTAAATCTCTAGCGGCCCGATCAGCAAACTCTTTGTTTTCTTTGCATTCGCGCGCAGTGGCGACAACCTTTCAGTGGTTCTGCGCGCCATGCCTTATTAATCTAACAGTTTGGGAATGAAGTTTTATCGGTTAGGAGTCCTAAACACCCCATTTTTTAAAGATTCGAGGTGTGTCCCACTAATGGTCGCTATTTTTCCCATCGTTGTTTTTCCCAATATGGGAAAGAGTGTACGGACTGCACTGATACTGCGCCTTTTTTAAATCCGTGATGTTGCAATGTAAACATGAAGCCGTAACAGAATCTAACTAGCAGACGGAATAGCACCGAGGCTGGGAGGGACGTTGCTAAGAACGGACTGAACTTCAGTTGTGATTGTCTTGCTTGCGCGCAGGCACGTGTTTGTCTGTCTGTCTGCCTGCCTTGTGAAATTGGACTGAAGCTAGTTAAACTCTATCATCTATCCGCTAATTTTGACTTGTGAGGTGTTGAAGCCAGAGATATGGAGTTTTGTGGGTATTACCAATACTGCCTATGTAATTTGATGTAACCACTTGACATACCACCGTTCACGTCGATCCGTTAACTTGAGAACGCGTCCTGGATACAAAGATGAAAGAACTTGAATGCATCTTATTTTGGATGACTCTTTAAATATAAGGGGCGTCGAATATCTGTCATTCATGAATGCAAATATGAATAATTTGCAAACCATTTAAAATATGAAGGCACTATTTCACATCTCCTTATATTTGTTGATAACTCATGAAAGTGGTAGGCCAGATGAGCCGAACGCAAAATCACGTTTCGTGCCAGCTCGCTGGTACGCCCTCTCATTTGTTCCTTTTCCGCACACAGTGCCGCATTTCACATCGTGCAGACGCATCAACTTTAGTGACGCTGTGGAAGTTCGTACATTGTCCTCCAATCACTCTTTCGAAACATTGGCGTGAAGCAGGAAGGTTACGTGTCATGGTGTTGGTACAGGTGCGGGATACCGCAAGAGTAGAAAATATGTTCCGAAAGGTAGTGGAAAACGGGTACAACATCTTTCAGGGCTTTGATGGTGTGGGTATTAAATAAAAACAAGCTACTGAATCCAGGCCTAATTATTCTGAAGGAACTGTTCCGGACGTCGAATCAGATTTTCAACAATGGCATTTTGCATTTGGTGGGAGTCTGACACAGCACGGAAGTTTCCACTCCAGGAAGGCTCTCCTTCATAATCTGAGCAGGCGGAGTTTGAAAGGTTACCGAGGCTGCTCAAAACCTTTGTGCAGTCTACGGGCAAGCAGGAAGACTAGTGCACCACCCAAGGCGGCAACTCGAAAATAGTACGAAAACTGGAATGCAACTTTTAGACTGTTAATTGTCAAATATGATCCAGGTACTCAGTTCTTGCGTGTCTGGTTTCTTGACACCAGGGCAATAATGCATCAGATCACATGTTGCGAAACTAGCAAGAAATGCTGCAAAGGAGAAACCTTGTAGAAGCAGATTCGAGCAGTGCTGAGCTGTTAAGAAATGATATGAAATTTTCGACCACATCAACTTCCGCAGCATCCCAAACTCTTGAAACCTATTCAAATCATCTGCACTCCCTCAACCCAAGTCTATTCCAAAGGCTTATTCGAACAGCTCGTAGCTATCGCCGCATCTGCCACGCTAAAGATGAGTAACAATAAACACACGAAGCCGCACCTATAAGCGCAATGCAGTGCAAAGGCAAGGTAAAAGTGA
Organism: Ascaris suum; assembly: GCA_013433145.1. Taxonomy (NCBI): domain Eukaryota; kingdom Metazoa; phylum Nematoda; class Chromadorea; order Rhabditida; family Ascarididae; genus Ascaris; species Ascaris suum. The sequence goes on from CM024187.1 coordinate 5,625,222, forward strand.
TTTAAGGAATGCGAAGAGGGTTCGAGCAAGCCCGGGTTGTTTGCACTAAAAAATTAGCTGGATACCTAAGCGAGACAGAAAAAGCGCCGAAATAGCACTCTGATGCCCAACAGTCTGATTCACAACGTGCGTCGGTGAGCGCTCAGCTTGTCATCGTGGAAGGGCCGAAATAGGATCAAGGCGTCTAAACTCTGTCAAAAATGCTCAGAATCTTACAGACCTTGCATCTTCGGAGAAAAGAATTTTTGATAAGCTTCTTTGGGTTCAACACTTCCAGAAACGACGTATTTGAGGAAGTGAGTAGGAGAAGGTGGAGGAGGGGGGGGGGGGGAGTGGGAAGAAGCAATAGATCACATTTTGGACGTTTTTCCCGTAAAAAGTCCCAACAGCGTTTTGAAATCATATAACTCGTTCTGTTCGCGCGCACACCGATGCTGACCATCATTAACGGCACATGTCTGACGTGAGCAACGCCTAGACGAAGCTGACCGAGGAAAAGGATTTAACCGTATCCTGAAACTCGCGTTGTTGCCGGTGAATCAGGGAATCCCGGGGTGCCAGATAACAATTCCACTCCTCAGAGTTGCTGCATCAAATTTACTCTGTTTTTTCCTCCAAGCAATTTGGTTTCAGACGTCTGTAAAAATTGCGCATTACTGTCCAAGAAGCTCGAGAAAACTATGGTTCGTTTATCGCCTAACACAATGAATATGTCCTGCAGTAATATTTTTTTAACGTGCAGACGCTTTGCCCAATATGAAGCCTGCAGTGAGTTATGGGCAAGAATAAGGATTTGCAGAGAGAATTGCGTCGGATGCGTCTTGAATGCGACTGTCTTCGTTTGCGACTCTACTCGGTCCAATTACTCCAGTATATCGCTCCTCACCGTACGACGATCACACGACGGGCGTTCCACGTCTTCCTCAATATGCCCATCAAAAACATTTGCGATAAACTTTAACGACGCATTCAAGAATTACTGAGTGGGCATGGAGCGCAGTGGAGGTGTCTGCTTAAGAAGTCCACTTAACGAATTGCCCGATACCTCAAATGCACTTTATGCGTACTTCTGCAGCCCACCTCCTACTGCCTAAGTACTGTATAAGGTTTAAAGGTAGACTTTTGCAACCCGTACAAATTTGATGTAAAACATCCGTCTCTAAGAACTTCTTCAAACGATGTAAATCCACGCATAACTGCTCAAAATACAAGTGCAGTTGTAATCTAATCACTCTCATCCAACTGCTGTGTCCGAAATCATTTTGATAACTTCCAGTGTTCTCATATAGGTTGTTTAGAAACCTCAACTGACAAATACGGAACCTGCGCGGTCAAAGATACAGGCAAAGAATGAGGTCAAATTCGCTTGTGGCAGAGCACAACAAGCGGCATAGATGAGGAACTTAGCTGTTGCACCCTTGACAAGTACAGATGTGATCAGAAAATTTTGTACATTCGTACAAAACGGCAACGACGCCGCTACAGCACTCCGTTGCAGCACAATCGAAATAGATCGACTGTTCCCAGTTGGTCCCCACCAGTCAAAAACATTTCGATGCCAGTAATCGCGAACGTCGAATTCTAAGCTTCCGAGTTCTCATCCCACCTTATCAAATGATATGCCGACACACATCATTAACTGACAAACCCATGTGGCTGAATTTCACGTCACGATGAAGTGCTGAGTAAAAACGCCCTAAGGAACTGACCAAAAAACTTAAAGAAGTCACGAATTGTGGTTTTCCTTTTCAGCACAGCAACCGGCGCAGCTGCCAAGGATTCGAAACCTCAACCAATATTGCTAGTCCCATCCTCCCCTCCACAAACGTTGCGGGATATCAAATGCGACTTTATGCACTAAGTAACAAGCGTTAGATGCAGCTGGAAGCGCCTAACGCGCTAAGCAAAATGTTCCAGCCAGTAGATCCTTTACCTGAGAGGTTCTAAAGGCTCACTTATCGATCTTCAGCAAAATGCAGCCGGTGAAACACGCTATTGAAAGGCACCCAATCAGTGAACAGTACTCGAAATAACTTGAACAGATAAAACGACTCCTTGATGTCACGTGGCAGCAACAAATCCTTTATGAACTTTAGGTAACAGAAACAAGCTACTGACTGGCATATCAGCATCCCAAGGTGTATCACGTAAAGGAATATGCCAATCAAATTCCAGGCCTCCGTTAGAACTGCTAGGAAAAACAGTATGAGTGGACGGACATGCAAGCACGCAAGAACAAACACACACACCAACACCAAGATTCGTTTTTGTCGTTTTGCAATGCAAAAACGCATAATGAGAAAACATAAGCGACGAATGAAGCAACAACACATTGAAATGAGTTTAATTCTGCAACCTAGTCGCTTGTAATTCAAAGATCCTAGCAATAAATGCAACGGCAACAGCGAATACCCAACACATACTGCAACAATTTCAACGACATTTCATATTCTTTACAGATATTCCGTGCAAAATAAAAATTATTCCACACCCACAGCAATTCTGCAAATACCTAGCCGAGACCGGCAATATAACAATAAATGCTTACAGAAGAAAATGCTCAAGAAACCACTTGTTAGGCGTGAACATTAACATGACGAAAGTGTCGCACCAGAAGCTATCATTCCCTTTTCAGTGACGTTGAGTGTTCTCACTTGTTACAATGCATTAAAGATCCAAACTGTGAAGGTAGGCAATCTTTTGCAATTCCTATTTCGAAGCGCTTTCATGAATCAACCCACTCAATTCAAAGCATATAACACACGTACGAGTCTCAAATACTTGCTTGTCAATAAACGAAATTGCCTTCGATTTTGTGATAGCAAAAACAACCCTCCAACAAACCTCATCCCATACCCTCTTCACACAAATTAAACACTATCATCCTAATCGATACTATAACAATCAACTCAAAAGAATGCGGGCGAATAAATAAACTCTAGCAGCCACCGCACAAGCACATTTTCTTTTTCAAGCAAAAACCTCCATGAAGCTCAAATTTTAAACCTTCGCTTTTTTAATATGCAATTAAAGGGTATATGTGTGAATCATATTCAAGAACATGTCCCATTGCATTACACTAATAGTTCTATTCTCTGCTCACAGCCTGCACAGCATACACGCCAATTTTCCTGCTCGTCAACTTTCGTAAGAACCTTCAATCGATTTTTAGAAGAAAAGTTGGATGGTGTCTGTGTTGAAAATTTGAAAATGATCACCACCTTATTCCATCAAGCATGCTTTAATTCAAATCCTATACATCAGAAGTGAATGCACACCTTACAAGCAGGAAGAGAGAATACCCCTGTATCTGTGCCAATGAAAATGAGAATCAATTCGAAAACAAGGTAGGCTGGGGATTTCGTAACGTGTTCATTTTACTTGACCGCAACAAGGGGAATAACATCAAACATTTGTTAAATTGATTGTAGAACATTCTCAGCACCCACATGAGCTCAAATAAAGCGCGAGAGAGCATCTAAATTCATAAAATCAGTTTCTAACGAAGAAAATTTCAGAAAATTTGTCACATGCAAAGCAGACATTACAAGGTGGCATATAACCCCTTCTCCTATTTTAAATTGAGGGAGAAGGGAAAGGGAGAAGGCACAAAAAATACAACTGAATTTCAAAAGGAAAGCGCAAGTTGCCAAAAAAATGTGAAGAGAAGAAAGGTACAGGAAAATAATAAAAACCAGTAAAAAAAGTATGTGCTGCCGATTTTTGCTAAAATTAAATACTCGCTCGTCTCTCTCCAGCACTAGCTGAAAACTAGACAGGAGAAACATTTTCAGGAAACTTAACAAAGATTTGTTCGGTCGGCTCCACTACGGAGTTCGGTTCATTTTGCCGTATAAATCTACAGTTATAATTTGTAAACCAAATGGTAGATTCAAGCAACAATGTGGGATATCTTAAACGGAAAATGAAAACGAGAAAGCAACACTACACCCACCAGTAACCTCTTGCTCACCACTCCCAGTCTCCCCAACATTCTGTTTTGGAAGCACCAATGCTATTCAAATAGCGATCTCCCTCACAAAGGAATGAAGAAACCTGAGCAGACTCAAGCGAGGCGCTGAAAACGAGCATTAACGTGATCATTAAGCCAGTATAACTTAAAAGAGGACGAACACTGCTGCAGCCTAACACCTTCGCCTTCTGAAATTAAGTATCCTGCTAGCAACAAAAACGCCAGTCGATCGGCATGTTCAAATTCTTTGTTACTAGCGAGAGACAACACGCCAGCGTTTTGTATTTAAATGAAAACCATCCTTCACATAGTCCTTCTATTGCTAAACATCCTAAAATGTCTCAAGTCGTTGTTCAAAACTAGCGCCTTGTCAAGCACCGTTGCATAAACCCACATTACAAACCCGTCGACCTGCGCCCTCACCGAGTGACATCTCCACCAATCATCCACAAAGATGGAAATCATTTGATGCACATTTGCTGAAAACTAGATACAGCAAGAATTATGGCTCTGTTGCCATCGCAAGTCATTAAACTGCTCAACTAAAGCCGAGTTTTTTGTTTAAATTGGATCTGAGACGATAGAAAAAATTCATCTTCAATACAGCCTCCTTGGCCGCATTAAAGCGATCGCTTTCGAAGGACTCTTTGAATTGCATGCAGAGTGTATCGATGCTTGCATCAACCCGCTTCAGCATTTCGTTGATTTCCTCCTCTGAATTCAGCGAATCGGCCTCCTCGTTCAGCTCCATCATCTCTACCAAAAAATCGCCTCCGCTCGCCGTTTCTGAAATAACCTTTGCCCATTACTAATAATTAATGCGCCATTTCTTATTTCCACCGTCGACTTCAAGCGATTTCTGCTGCGACAAATTCTCCTCAACTGTTGTCTTATCCATTGCACAGTGTGCCATGCAGTGTTAATTATCTTGCACAACACTCTCTGTTATCTTCTTGAAGATTAACTTGCCTTGGAATCTTTCTTATGTTACCTCCGGACTGATTCGACATTGCTAAACTCTATCGGCTTCGAGAGTATGTCATCGTTACCTAGCAAAACATAGAGTCATTACTCTGATTAGCCTTCGCATATAGCTCCGCAACGGCTTTGTGTTCAACCCTCCTATACTTCTAAGGTACTTCAGACTCTTTGCATCGCTGCTTCCAGCTTTTTTTCTGACAAAGAAGGAGAAGATGCACGTTTCAAACCGTATTCTGACTAGGGTCTCAGCAAGAATAAGCCGTCAACTGCGAAGGAATGCAAACAGCGATGTGCATCAAACGATGCGCGTATCACTGATGACAAATAAACTGCTATTTCTGGATCGAAAGAATGCTGTCACCTGAGCTAGGAACCAAGAATTTGAAAGTGGACACAATGCGGGTAACAATTTCTGAGCAGTGGCTTTCAGTCATTTCAATGCGGGACTAGGATGATGTTGCGAACGACTAATGCAAAATATCTACACCCCGCAAAGCAGCCTCTCTTGACCCAGTAAAGTAAGTGACGGGAACCACCACTGAAAGAGAGAGAATTTCTGGGAAACAGCTGCAGAATGTGGTATGAAAAGCTTGAAAATAATTAGCATCTACATTTAGCTCTAAATGAACAGCTGAATGGACGCGGTGAACGCTACTGGAAGGGTGGAGTTATGAAGAAGAATAAAGGGCCGATAACTGCCGAGTAATGAAAAGAGTAAACCTGCCCATATCAAGCCAGCTTATTTGTGGAGATGGCAGAGAACTTTTGACTGATAATAAAAAATCTAGCATCCGCCCGCTTCCCCCCCCCCCCCCTTCCTCCAAAAAAAACGTCTGACTCGTCCGAAAAGAAAGACCCAAGCGCTGAGCTTCTCAATTAGGCCCAGTGAAAAAATGCTCCAGAAGAGCTTCAGGTCGCATTCAGTAGCCGCCAGTATTCGTTCTTTATGCCATCACTGTTCTTCGCCACTGACGACGTGACAAGAGAAGCATCCAAAGATGCTGAGTATGCCATCCCATTCTACTTTGCCACCCCAACCGGTCCTATTTATGTCGATGAAATCGCCTTTCACACCACATCAGCAAAACAGCCGAAAAACGTGTTTGTTTAGCGGTAATGATTAGATGCTAGCCACAGCAAAATTTTAAGGCCGTCAAAATTAAACAGTAACCACGCAATGCTACAGCAACTCGAAGTTTCCGGCAACAATATCAGATGAAGCATTCGACTATGTCCACAAGCTGTGAGCTTTAACAGCATCAAAAAAAAGATGCGTGGGTGGCGCCATCCACAAAAACGGAGTGCGTCTGATACGCTCTTCAGCTGAGGACGCGTTCACTTCCGCTCACAATATACGACATCCCACAGCGAATTTCGCTGACCTCATCCAAATCACGCCTTTTTTAATCGTCAAAATTGCCATCTTATGCACTCTTCAAACACAACGTTCTCAATTACGAGAACAGAGGCAAGTGCTCCGTCGCTGGCCAACTCGTTTGCATGACGCGAATACAAGAAGCAGCCTAATCCTATAAGCAATACCGGGTTATCCTTAGCATCCTTCAGTGAAGATGGTGGCAGAGATACGAGAAAGAAGTCACCTTCGGGACTAGTTCCTTCTCCTTTCAACTTCAACAAATACTGTGCTCGACGTAATGGCTCTGTTAGCGTTTGATACGCATCGTTGAGGTAACTCGAGCACAGCTCAGAAATCTCTTTCTCTTTCTGAAAACAAATGTTCATATTCTGATTTTAAAAAACGCCCTTTCCTAGGAATACCATCACAAAAACAACTCTCTCTGAATCCAAAACACACAACGCCTACATGAGATTGCATCTGCAAACCCAATAAGCGAATCGGATAGGACCTGTCTTTGAATTTTCACTGTTGATACTCATTGGTTCAAAACGCAATCTTATGCTCGTAAAAAGACTTTGTTCTTGACGCTCAGGTATAACGCACCACGAATTGTTTTTTGCATTCCACAACCCCTGAAAGGTCGTGACGGTTGTATATTTTAAGCAATAAGTGGGTCGAGGGAGGGCTAGGGGCAAACGAATGGATGGAAGAGATGCGATGAAATCCTTTGAGGATAACGACATACAGAGTGAGGGCGGAAAGCGAGCGCGGAGGAATCGCGGAAGGAGGAAAGGAGGAAACGATCTCCACAGGAAACTATCTCAAGATTAAAGATGCATCGGTGGATCTTTCAACTAATGCACAAGATGCTGATGGGCTTCGAAACCCGGATTGTTTGAAAGAAAAGCATAAAAAACCTTTGTGACTTGCAATTCCCATATTACCATGCTAATCTGAAAGCTCACAACAACTGACGTAATATTTTAAAAATGCTCTGCTAGACGAAATCGAAAATTACAACATGACCCCCGTCTCCATACAACCTTTTCGCTGAAATTTACAATTCACATGCGCTAAACCTCCACACTTCAAAATGGCCTCTAAATACGGTACGACACTAACCTTTGAGAACCAACCGGAGAACTTATCGGGATGTATTTGTGATTGTAATTCCAAGAAGTTCTTCTTCAGAAGCGATATATCAATGTCAAATGCTGGACGTACGCCAAGATAATCAAAGAAGCTCTTATCGTCGACAGGCTGAATTGCTGAACACGCTGGACAAAAGAATTTCTGCTGAAAACACACTTTGATGTGATGTCTTCTTAAAGGAAACCAAATGAACATACCTCCCTTAAAAGACATATCTGCCTTTCTTAAGTACAGCCGAATGTTTGTTTAGCATCGTTTGAGGAAATGCTTCGAGAAGTGTTAAAGTGCCAACTGTTGTTAGCTCCGAGCAATTTGCAATGCTCTTAAAGACATCGACAAATTTCACTGTCGATTCTGCAAATGGAATCGATGAAGCTGAATGCTCAATGGAGGCTTAATGCAGCGTTACAAACAGGCATTTGCACGACGACGATTGCCTCGAAGAATTCTGCACAATGAAAGACGACGTTTGCAGAGAGAAACGTCGTGCTCACTTACCACACATGAATTCTGAAGGTGAGAGTAACCTGGCTTATAAAGCTTCTTCAAGAAAATTATCACTGTTGCATCAAAATCTTTAAATCATACACTGTTAAGCAGCAGTACGTCAGCTTACAAAGGCTGTTAATTACAACTAGTAGTCCTACTTTCTGTTCATGACCAATGGTCATAGAAAATTTGGCAGGAACGTTTCTTGCAAAAAATGAGCCCAAGCGCACAATTATAGCCCACAATAAAAAAAAATTAATGAAGAAAGTGCTGTGGGAAGTGATGAGCAAAAACAGAAAAGCCAACACTCCTAAGCGCGACGCTATCCTAGACACACAGAATTCGAACATACCGCAGACGACGTATCCCAGTTTTTTGTGACACAAGAGCTAATTGAAAGTATCCGCTAAGAATAACTGCTCATAAAAAGGAGTTCTTTCTCCCGCTTTTTCGACAACGCAAGGATTAAAACAAACTCAAATTAACATATGAGACATTTGAATACCTCACATGTTAACTACTCAAGCGATACGATTGACACCTTCTAACAACAACGCGCAGTGATCGTGACAGAAAGTTAGACAAACTAGGCCTGCGAGCAGTTTTTGCCCCACAAACATCGCAAACTTGAAAACAGCCTGAAGACGTACGATCTATACCCATAGGTAGTGATAGAGCACTTATTTGAATATAAGCACAAACTTCCATGAAAGTCAGACAGTCGTAATTTTCCACGCGATTTTATATAAAATTCCTTTCACTAAAATTCACGAGCTTCATGCAACAAAAATGTTGAAATGAAAGACAACCTTGAGACAGTCGAGCGCCATTTCGCACTTCCAGCAATCGCGTGGTAAAGTGCAATCATCTTTGATCTTACTGCAAAACGCAACATTCTAGTTAACTTCCATAACAACAGTGCTCAGGCCTCTCCACAGTGTCGAAAACCTGTTAAAGATCAGGGATCCTGACCCCACCTATCCCCCATTTCAAAGCATTCATCACCTATATTAGACGTTTGTTCAGCTGTAATTGATGTTCGCTCAACCGAATCCTAACAAATGACTCCAGAAATCATGGCCGTACATTGCAAAGCGAGTTGACAATGAAATGCGGCAAAATCAAAAAACACGACCTTGAAATCGTCTTACCTAAGGAAAGAGGCCTCAACTTCGCGGTTGAAAAAATCGGAAAGCGGTGCTAATACACAACGTTCGATGATCACTTGCCTTCAAAAGTAAGGAAAAGGGGACAAATCTACTAGCACCTAATAATGTGACAAGTAACGACGCGCACTTATGCAGGTAAAGTGTTAAGCTACAGCAGTATTACAACCCAACTCTTCAACACATTCAGAAGAAGCTATCCCCTTTCTCTCTTTCAGAACGCGCAAGTAAACCGAGGTTCAGCATTTTTAACAGAAATTTCAGGCGAATATATAAACAGAATAGGCCCCGAATAATGGCAATGAGGGCAACCAATAAGGTTGGGAAAGCCTTCAAATGGGTAGAAGCAACAACGAGTTAGAAGCATGAAATGACTTAGCAGATCAACTGACAACGGCGCTGAGACGAGCATAACAGCATGGAATTGGTACTGCTGTGTCCGAAAGATTAATGAGGAAACCAAGCACCTCCGTGAGGATATGCTGACCTCGTAAACATGCTCACTATTTTCAAGAGAGAAGTATATGCCAGGTTAGCGACGTACTTTCCGCCACAACCTCTTGCTTGCCTCTGCCCTTCTTTGCTTTACCTCATTGAGGTGGTACGTTCAAATTTCTTTCAGCCTCTCTCCCGTCCCTCATCACCAGAGCCATACTTCCTTCTACTCAACCTCACCTTTGCACTCCTCACTCTCTATCACTTCCGTATCTATTGAGTGCGGTACACTGAAGCAATAAGAGAGCAAGTGTAACACGCAAAGTTACAAAACTGAAATCCACATTTCGGGGGAAAATCGGGAAGTAAGAGTCGTCTTTCTCTTATCGAAGGAAGGCAAAACGGCAAAAATAGTCCGCCTCTTTTGCTCTAACCGTTCCCCCCCCCCCCCTTCACAACTCACCTCCCTCTCAGCACGCCGCTTTAGTGCCGACACTGCAACAAGTATTTGAGTGTGCGTGCATTCTAGTTTTAAGGTTCGCAAATTAAAGAAAAACAATAAAAATCGAAAGACACCTCAGTAGACGGGCAGGTATCTTGGCTGCGACCTTGTTTACCCTTTGCGCAAGCATGAAGATCGTTGCTGCTGCAAGTGAAAAACGCTCAAGGATCAAACGCAGCCAACTGTAAGACGGCAAAACCACGTGCGTTGTCAAATAGATCATCCGAAGTGAACTCTAGAAGCTCATTCTATAAAGCGCGAGTTTATGGTGCGCTGTTTTCATATTGTTCCTTTTGCGGACTGCTCCTCAGTCATTGAAAACGGGTCGTCGAGACAAGTGACTCCGTGTCCCCGCCATCGTTTTTTAGGACTACATGATTTTGCCAACAACTAAATACAACTTCGCGCTCAAAGCACACCTAGGTTGCCTAGCGATGTTGCAAAATGACCGCACCCTACCTGTATGACTTAAGTAAACGTCCATCTATATTCTATACCTTTATCTGATTTCGGTGACAACACAAACATGACGTCATATCCCACTAGCATTTTCAACAGCTCTTGCACATGACTTGCCACGTTCCTTAGGCGTCGCGATACATCAAACTGCGAATTGATTAAAGTGTATAACACAGAAACATCAACGCATCGAAGAACTCCCTTTTTGAGGATATGGTTAGGTCTGCACGCAACCCCACCCCTGTCCAATGGCCACATTGTTATAACCTTGAAAGGTATTATACCCCTACTTCTTGCCTTTACAAATTAGCCGTCCTCCGCTTTTGTGAGCTGTACCATCAATAGAAATTCCAACAAACATCGCGTGACAGCCTTTTGTTCACCATGCTGCATCGCACTGAAATGTTTCCCATGGCAACACCCCTTCGACTTCGAACCTGAAATGTTTCCATGGAACTCGTTCCCAATTAGCACTCGCTGTGCACCTCACTTGACTGCAAAATTGCATTTGAGACGGCAGAGTTGCCGCCAGACTTTCGACCAATCGTCCAACAGCAGTTCCATTTAAAAACCTACCAGCTTAACTAAATATTACGCTTACAGCAAAACATTACTGCTCTCTGTAGCTGGAATTAATCATTAGTTCAAAAAGATTTTATGTGCAAAAATCAGCAAAATCAGCAAACAACAGAGTGGAAACGTCAGAACACCCCACATAACGTTGATCGAAGAACAAAACTGCAGTGGTTGGCCTCCAACAAGAGATCCACATATTCATAGAAGCCAACTTATCAATCAACATCATAACAACATAGCAAGTGCAATCATATAACAGAACTCAAATAAATGTATTATTTAGGAGGGAATAATGATAAGCTAAGAAATTGAAAACAGCACAGTAACGACTCTAACAAATCATTCCACCAAAGGATCAACTGATAACGAAGAAATAGAATAATGGGGAATTACTGTGACATCGATCAACCGGCAGTTCTAGAGCAGCACTGTTGCCTTTGTTAATGCAGCATTCTCTAGAGGGTTCCAACACATAAACGTACTAAAGCTGCAAAAGCTAAGGACAAGTAGCAACCAACCAAACGCACCTTTATTAATGCTTATATTTCTGAACTCTTTCAACCTTACAAGTGAGAGTCCACGAAATCGCTGAAAAATAATAAGACTAGCAAAAAAAAGCACACATCAAATCCGCAACTCCTACGAAGTGCTGTCTTAGAACCATTGCTTAGGATGAACGAACGCGCATCTGCTTAGAACTGCCGCCAATCAATTCAGCGCCTTCTTTCTACACTCTTCTCGGAATGGAGCAAGACCGATTCTCAAAGATTTGCTTCGTATTGAACCTTTAAGAGCTCCAAAAAGGCGAATAAACGTCGATAAATAAAAAGAGTAACATTCCTGAGGCAGAGAGGAAGCCTTAGAGAATCCGATCAATGAATGTAAACAACGTGAGGAAAATAACGAATTCTGCGATTCGAATTTCCAGTCCTTCCATAACAACAGAATCATAAGCACTGCTTCCCGCATAAATAAACAATAATTCAGAAGGAACAAACACAAGTGAAAGCTTGTTCTCCTTGAATCCCACACACTATGCACTTCTTAACTGCATCAAAAATGCAATCACTCCACTATCATAAAACGTAACATCCGTAAACCTCCGAACTCAAACAGAATGGAACGTTTAAGATACGATGGAAGACGGATTACTTGTTTGCATAGTTCACATGCATGACCTGCGATGGAGTAATCTTGAAGTTGTTGAGTGCGTTTCGTGCCACAGTCGCCTCACCTTCACTTTCAAATTCAACGAAAGCTATATCTGGTCGATTGGGTATGCGACGAATATCCTTGAGCCCCGGATATCTACAAAAGCAATCTCAGATGCACCCTTAATCACAGCGACGCCAGAAAACTTCATGGCTCCAAAGCACACCTTCATCGTCTTTACAAATAATAAAGATCTAGTTGAAGGCCAATTGTCTAAGAAATGAATAGCTGGAACTGACCACTTCATTCTTCATAAAGCCCTAAATTGTATTTTAAAAAGTTTTTCCGTTACAAACTTTAGTTAATTTCGCTAACACAGAACTGACAACGCGCGACTTTTCTGAGTACAACGCAAACGAAATACGTAATGCTGAACAACCTAGTGCTGAACCTGTGCCCACCTATCAACACAGCCAATTGACGCTCTCCAAGAAACCGACAGATACAACAGCTGAAAAGTTTTAAAACGTTGTCAAAGAGCAAAAAACATCTGTTCGTTCAGAAATCTCACTGGTGGGATATGATTTAAAAACAGTGAAAATAGAGAGTATGTAAACTAAACGGATTAAAAAGAAGCGATAACATCTGCTCAGTGGTTTCTTCCGGCAGATTGGTGCAAAAGAGGATCTTGTTAGGTGGATTGGTCTTCTCAACGGCCGCTGCTGCAGGCTTGTTTGGCACTGCCTTTTCGACACGAGCCTTCAACAACACGACGTCAGTAATGAGCGTAATAAAGGTGCAAATCGATAATATTTAGTGAGCCGAAATGCTGTTTTGATGCGAGGATTACTGCTGACCATGGTATAGAAAGTGAGTTGGATTAAATCTTGTACATCATAAAAGAGTTGATTGTACGCAATATCCTCTACTCACCTTGCTTTCTATCACTGCTGAGATTGCGTACAAACGTCCACTAATTACCTAATTCCTTTACAGGCTACTCCCCTACACGAACATAAGCAAAAGAACAAAAGATCACATGAGTTGTACTAACAAACTTACACATTAACACAACGACGCCTCACCTTGTAAACCTACTAAATATGGTCGCTACCCTTTCAGCGATAAGAGAAGCAATTACCTGTTTGTGCAAACACCCACAGCTATAAGTAAGTCAAAAGAGCCCATAAAAAGCTTATTGAGACATGTAGGAGATGTTAAACTATCTGTTTTGATGCGAACAGAATTTATCAGACTTTCACCCGATACCACCAACGACTATTCATAAGTTTGTGGCTTTGTCTGATAAAACTGTTCCCCATTTGGTGGAGCTACATTTCCTCAGCTTGTGCATCACCACCTTACGGGTGCGAAGTTGGCACGAACTGCACATCTAGGACAGTAGTGCTTCGCTGCTCGTCTCAAATTGCAATAAAAATTTTGTTTTGAGACTTCTTAAGCGTCATGTATAACATGACTATATAGTCACCACACTTGCAGAGTAAGCTGCTGTGATTTTTTGATTGTACGACACATCACATATGGTGCTTATGAATACTAATGACGTATGAGATGACATAAGTGTCCAACTACACAAATACCTGGCTCACTAGGCTTCTTGGTTTATCACTCGGTCTGTGCGAAAAAGGAAAGAAACGAGCAAGAAGTGTGCAACATGGTAGACACAGAAAGAGTTAGAGGTGAGAAGAAACGAATAAAGCAAATAAGTTCGAAAACCTTCTTGCTGTCCCTGGGAGGACCTGCTTTCTTACGCTTTTCGCCAGCCGCTTGTTTCGCCAGTAGATGCTTCTTCGGTCGATCAGTGTATGTTCCTTTCGCTTTTGCAATTACATCTGAGTCTTCGCGCGCAAACTGAATCCGCTGAAATTAATGAAAATTATGAAAGGCCGAAAAAAGCTTCGGAACACGAGTCTGAAGAAAGGCACCGCGGATGTGCCTATCAATTTGGGGTTACAAAGCGAGTAAATGCACACATAAAAACTGAGTTGCGATCTAATTTGCGAATAGAAATATTGTAAAACGCACATACATATACGCTGTGACCGTAAGAAATCCAGAAATCTCCAAAAAGTGCGTGCCTCATAGAAATGGTGCATACAGTAAAATTCGGAGGGGGGGGGGGGGAGTGGAGCTGATGAGACCACAAACTTTTGTTCCGGCCATCATCAAATTTCACCGCCAAGGATTTGCAAGCACATCGGTCCAAATAAGCTCCAAAGAAAGACGTATTCGATTCCATCGACTGAAGCGATATATATGAGTTGGATCTCGAACCTCGAAAAACGAGACGCCTTAAACATCAAAGTTCATCACTCGAGGCTTTTCAGCATGAAATCACCAAGATTTTATTACCGGCGTTTCTTTTTTGGATTCCCAAGAAAGAACTCGATTAAATTTCTTCACCCGCAGGATGAAATTCTGCTGCCAACGGATATTTTGAAACTTTTTGCACCCTACCATCTGGTTCCTCTAAGCACAATAGTTAATAGCAGTTACAGTTTGAGAACTAAGGACGTTTGTGTTCGCCGAAGCGACTAAAGGTTGCGATGGTGAACATTTTCATGCGCATAACTCATATGCATGTAAATTTGTAAACGTACCATCGGCTTGTCGTAAAATGGGAACCCTTGCATTGCACGCAGCGCATTTGTCGCTGAACTGATCTCCTTGAAGATAACATGTGCCTAAACTGATCCACTTATCATATTGGCGAATTTTGAATGCTCATTGCTGTCACCGGTAAACACTAAACAGGCCTATGAAAAAGAAATTCGGCATTTTCACTTCAAGTAAAAAGTACAACATTAGCCTATTACTTCCTGCTGTACTTTTCTTACCAACCTCAATTATGCATGCAAGCGGTTCGTTTTAGTTGCAAGAATCTTATAGGTGGCAAAGAATAGTTCATTCGCGCATAATGATTCCCCAATTCAGCCGATATACACTCTTCAGCACACGAATGTTCAAAAATCATAGTCAAAATGACCGTCGAGACATGTGCACTGACCACATCTACAGACTTCTTTCAAGACAAATTATAAACTGTAACTTCATGCAAACCGAAGCAATTTTTTTTTCTTTTTTTTTGAATTTTGCAGTCCCTGAAGCGGGAAGTGATTACCGCATCACAAAGTTTTGCGTTTTATTAAATCCAACTGATGGATTCTAAGCATCCCTCTACAATAAAATCATTGCTTATGAATAGTGATGGAAGACGCAGCTCATTGCGGATAACTTGTAAGATTTGCCGTTGATATGTCTCCAATCAAACGACTGATAACCTGTCACAAATTTGTTTTGAGAACCCCCTTCCTCGTTAATTGAACAATCTTTTAAAGCAGCAGCAACCACAGTTTAATCTTACTTTGTCTTGTTGGAGGACTGAAGCGATATAGATACGTTCTGCATCTTCTTTTCGCACGTCTACGACTCTTCTTTGCGGTAGGAGACGGAACCGGGGGGGGGGGGTTGAGGTGGGAAGTGGAGTAGAAAAAGAGTAGGTAGTTAATTTAAATCTGTTCTATCTTGTACTGTCATCAAAAAGAGCGAAGTCATTGTTCAAGTAATGTTGTACTTTCTCTTCTTTACCTCGGCTTACACAAATCGACTGTCCCTTAGCCTTCGACTGAAATGATTTAAATCGCTAAAAAGCAACAACCGTCTCACCTTAAATTCAAAGAAAAACCATAAACAGTGAAGAAAAGTGATCTTTACGATCTGGTGGGCTAGGGCTGAGGAAGCAGCTTCACATTCGCAGTCGCCTAGAATTTGTTAGTTTCAGAGAGCCTAAATGCTTGAATATCGCATTATCTACATTAGCGTACGGAAGATCGACGAGGATGTGGATGGGTCAGCCGGCGAGACACGATTTTCCACATATGGATTAATCCTAATCAGGGCTTGTCTCAAATAGCCGATATCCATCGAACTACTTCCGTGAAATTCACTTCTTTTTCAAATTCAACTCTCGCGAGAAAACATCTCCATTACTCCATTACATCGCAACCCCAATTTCACACTGCGCCCTAACTCAAAAATGACGCATAAACAGAGATTAAATACATATCAGTTGCAAACCTGTCCACGCATTTTTAACGTCTTGAATGCCAAAATGTCGATAATCTGACCGAACTGCGAGAAGATTGCGTAGAGTGCCTTCTTCAGCTCTGAAAGCAATAACTCAGGGTAATAGACCTGCTTACGTATTTTCAGTACTCTTTCTTTCATCTAGCAACTCGAAACTGCTTCGAGGGGAATGAATCGCATATCCACACACCCTTCTTCGCTCTCTCCGCCCTTTTCTCTCCCATTAGAATGAAACAGCACAGAAATTATGGATAGGTTCTTCGGATACGCTGATCTCAACTTTTTCTCATGAAAAACGTGAAGCGGAAAAAGCATCGACAAGTTAAAAAAAAGCAGTATGATCAAGGCACTCTTGAGGTTCAGCTGTGCAGTTTTGTGATACAAGCCAACCTTTCTTTGATATAAGAGTAATACAAGTGTAACGTGCAAAAAATCTGCACAATTCTCGTGGGAGGGATACGAATACTGGTTCATAAGTAAGTGAAGGAAGGGAGCCAAATCCAAAGTTTCGCTCAGTGGGAAAACACACCAGAAGCAGCCACTACTCAAACAGAAACCTGAAAGTTTCTGCCGTTCTATCTAGTTTTAAGCGTTCTGAATCAAAAAAACTTTTCTACCCTTCTCATATGAAACTATTTTGGTTTCATTGGACTCTATGTTTCTGCACCAAAAAGAAGAATGAGAAGCAGAAAATCTGTGAACATAACTACGTCCTCCGCAATATTTTTCCATTTTCTGCGCAAAAAAACTACACCAATGAGGTCTCAGCTGAACTTTTTTTCTGGGAATTGTGCAGTTAACTGTCATATATGGTGAAAAACGAGGGAGCTGCGCAATCTCACGACGAGTTAGCATCATGACGGTCTACGTTAACAAGGATGCCTTATACCCAGCCTCTTCTACCTTCATTATTACATATGCACTGATCGTTCCCTTCCCTCCCCCTTCCCCCTCCACCCTCCAACTCCTTAGTCAAACTGCACCATAACATAAAGATTAGCCCATCACAAGGATTGAAAGCAAAACCGCCACTTAAATTCCACATCTTATATTAAGGCAACTTCAAAAAGAAACATTCGCGAGTTGCTAGGCATTGGTAGAGTGCTGAACTGCTAGACCACTTTGATTCGATAACATTAAAATTCCATCGGTATCGTTGAGAAAACGAAGAAGAAAATTTTTCAACCAGTTACAGCTAACAATCAACGCTATAATGATTTCCATTACGCAATGCATCACCTGTAACGCACGATCATGTGGAAGTGTTCCAACTTATTTTGGAGTTAGAACTTGGGATTTCACATAAGTGGGGAACCGAAATGGAACTTGGATTTGTGGACGTCACATCCGGACAGAAAATTTCCATCAGGAGGTTTTTTACTGCCTCCAATCATTTCTCTCTCTGAATTCAACGCTCTTGTACTTAAACGACAGCACTCACCATCTTTCTTTGTCTTCTCATTGAGATTATTGATATAGATCGTATGATTCGGCCTTATATCAGCCATCGCCAAAGAGTTGATACTTGCTTATACTAAAAACAGCACTTCGATGAACGAGACCGAAACGAAGATTCGTGACGGAAGTCGACAAGAAATGCACTAAGCTGCACCATTCAAATTAACGCAAAACACTGACACTAATGAAGGCGTAGAATGCAGATCCCTATACTCGTACCTCCATCCCTTATATACTGTTCGTACAACGTTTTGGTGCACTGGCATTTTGTAACAACGAACAAAACAACTGCAACAGTTTACCTCACTTAGAACAACTGCTTTTATGCTGCAACGAAAACATAAGTGCTTAACGGGCCAACATTTCCGACTCTAGAAAGGATAATAGCATTAAATGGCTATAAAAAAAATCTCGAATGTGGTAACCACCACATAGGATTGCTCGTCGTTTTTTTTTTTTGAGAAAAGGTTTACGGTACCGTCCAAGGAAATAGGACCTTTACGCCTTCGGCTCATGCCTACAGTGATACGCTTCACAATCACTTATAGAAAACTTCTGCATTTATTTCCTAGTGTGATTCATAGTCCCAGTATTCTTGAAAAATAGGTTCAGGTGGGGAAAGTAACTAGAGCGAAAGGGACCCTTTTGGGAGCGGCAGGAAAAAATAGTTTAACAGGTCCATGGAAACTACGTTGCGAATAATGAAAAGGGGATGAGAAGCTGGTGAACCAGCCAATGTTATTCAAGCGCGTAATCTAACAGAAGCATTTCAGAACTAGAAGTGCATGGCTGGATCCGATACTCGGCGACCAGCATCAGAACTATACACGTCGTAAAGTTGAACTGCTATGGCCACTTATGAAGAAAGCAGTTGAACAAAAGAACCTTGCTCTTTGAAGGAACCGTTTTAGTGGTCGAACAAATGTAAGCAACAACAAATACAGCAATGTCGAGCAAATCGACCGGAAGATCAAAACAGCGGTGCAATGCGGAGAGGGATATGGCGCGACACACATGCTGAGAGGTCGTGTTACTGCAACTCAAGTGATTTTATTCACCGTCACCACAGTGCTCACATGAAACACCAATGGGGTTCGCCTAACTGCCTCGAGACGAATAAATCCCACCCGCACATTCCAGTCTCCCCTCACTTCTACGCTCTCCGCTAATATATAAACATCGAAATTTCTGATCTCGGATCTTCGCTTAAGTTGTCCAGGTTACTTATGGCGCTGAATACAACATCGACTCATTTTTGACCCCACATACCGCCAGCACCTCTGACTCTCTATCCAATCCCCCTCTCCGATGGACCACCCATAAAGCTTCAAAGCCCTGCATTGTGGTTCGTCTTCAACAACTTTTCGAAACACGTGGACCCCATGCTCCATGACCGATCAAGAATGCTCATTGATACACATGATCTAAACGCGAGGGGGATGCGGAAACAGAAGAAGCGGGATAGAGTATGAACCTCAACGAGCTCAGACCGCTTCCGAAAACAGCATCGCCGAAAAATCTAAGAACTCACCCTTGACCTCTCTACCCCCTCTCCCTTACTGAAAGCTTCAAAATAACTAAAATCTGCAGTCAGAACTGAACTTTCGAGTCTGCAAAGGCTTCATCTGGAATAAGCAAGTCTCAAATGTACGCTCAAGCTTGGCGGTAAGTAGTGCTTTTAGTATGCACAGCGCACGCTACTGAAGACTCATCAAGAGGGGCTCGCACCTGGTGTCGTGCCTTCAGAGGAAGAATCACCAACTACTCGACGGCATCAGCTCTGACATAGTCACACCCGAGGAACTTTACTGCTCAATGTTTACTGGCGACGTGAGCGCTTCCAAAGCAATGTAAAAAAAATCATCCACTTTCCGGAAGTGACGGGTGGTCCGACGCTTATTTTTGTGAAAGTGAAAGTTTTCGCTCTTGTGGTTCCATTAAGATGCACCTCTGAGGCGCTGTCTGACTGTTCAGCAGTTAGAGTGCCAACACAGGGAAGCAAGTTGACGCCGAACTTTTTACGCGCATATCCTGAGAGTAATTTCGTAAACCTCATCTTTGGAGTGGGACTTTTATTCGACCAATTACCGTAGAATGGAGAGGAAGAAAAGGTCAAAATATGAGAGAATCACTCCATCACAACAACATCGTCCCATCTTTAAAAGCACTGATTCGAAGCCGACTGCAAGTGGGAGAGGTTCGGGACGCTGAAACAGCGCAAAGTCTGTGCTACCGAAGCAGGCGCTTCCCCAACCTTGCACCAACAAAAAATAAACGCTGAAACACGTTCGCTGCCCATTTATAGGCAACGCGAGACTGATAACATATCATAACGTCCTACAGCGATTGCATGAGAGCAAAAAAAAGACGCAAGCCTTGGGCGCGGATTCCTCGGACTTGTCGGGCTGGGGAACTGTTGAGCGTTTTTTAAAGTTCCCACTGCAACGAGCGTTCGTTTAATTCAGAAAGTACCTGCGGCGTTGTTTTCAAAGTGCGGATCCTGAGACCGCAAGGGCAGCGAATGGAAAGGGTCGTGCAGCCGCTCAGTGCTGGTGTTGTTACCTGCAGCACGTTTTAAATGGCGGAATTTAATCGCAATCTTCCAAATTCACGCAACCAAGCGTCGTTCAGTGTTGCACGATTCCCTAAGTTAAAGCGTCAGTTTGCTGATATTTACTCAACGCTTCATATGGCAACAACCCAGAACTGCTGACATCTCGATCACTGGTGCGCAGCATACTTGCAGCACCCTCCAACACGACCTGCCCGAAGAATCCGAAGCTCACAATAAAACATCAACATTCCCGCAACCTGGCTACCTCTTGGAACACTTCCAATAAGTACCGCACAAGTAGTCATCGTAGGACCGCCTCCGATACTAACAGCTTCATCCGTACGCAAAGAACAGTTGAACAGCGGAAGAATGTTTGTGTGCAAAACACGTAGTACTGGCAGGTGGAAGACAGCGTTTTATGGCTCTGTGTGACGAAGTCCTCTTTAAAATGGCGCAATAAAGAAATATAAGAGGGAGGAGAACTATCTCGTCTTGTCCTCTATCCGATGTCTTGAATTATGGACGCTTTCAACAGGCGTGAAAACTGGGACATGGGGGCTTCACGAGGGCAAGTTGGCAGACTCAACTACTGAGTGTTTGCCAACGTGATTACTGGTTCATCTTAGGTAAAGTCGATGCTGTGCTACGAGTACCTTCACCGCTGTGCAAATGCTCGAACCTGAGGCATTTTCCGCACAAACAATTTCTTGCAAACGCCCAGCGGCAGCAGTGACGTTTGCCTAGATGGAAGAGGCCCCTAGATCTTTAGGTCACGTTGTTAACATCGCATGGCACAGTAACGATGTTTTGTGATACTTCACAAAGACTACCACTTAAAACAATAATTCAAACATTTTAAACCTCTGGAGGTAAAAATAACGTGAAACCAAAATGGAAGGGGCAGAACCACGCAGAAGAAATAACCGTATAGACGGAGAGAGTGAAATCAGATACAGCGGCTGCTCAGATGGAAGGAACGACGTGATAACAACAACAAAAACAAAAACGCCTTTATTTTAGAATAAAGAAAGCATGAACACACGTCCGACAAAGTAAATATGCAAAAAACAACAAGAACAAGTAACCATAAAGAGCACGCAGCCATGGATTTACCACCTTCCCCCGACCCCCAACTAAAAGAAACAGCGAACAGAAGAGATGATGAGGAATGGAGAGATGCGGGATACAGACAAGAATATGCGAAAATGAGTAGGTAAGACTATAGATAGAGCCTTCGAGAGGCGGGTATCGCATTCAGATCACACTGCTCCAAACGCCGCTTAAAACTAAAGGATAAAGAAAATTAAGACTGAAAAAATCAATTAGATAATTTAAAAATGAGAGATGCAAAAAGTTAGAGAAACTGTACCTTAGAAAATGTGCCAAAGCCTCACCCGTTTTCCGCCGAAATGACCCGAAGCAAGGAAAAAGATAGCGACTAGCGCTTAAGCAGTTAAGGCTAGCAGGAGGAGGCGTCTCATTCCGCATAAATCCCAGGTAAAGTTTTGTCGAGGAGGACACGAAAAAATGCATCTGCTCAGAAATTAAGGAGGTAGTGGCTTCCACTGATTTTCAAACACTCAAATCTGAAGGCAAAGGCAGCGCTAAAGGGCAGAAATGCAGAAGAAGTGGTACTGTCAGCTTTTGTCTGTTGATGTGTTTGCCTTGAAAACATAAGCCTCCTGTGAGCGATGTATGTGAAGGTGATATGGGTGCTCAAATACGACAGCTACAGTACATTCCTCTCATTGACTTACCCTCCTCCTCACATCGCAGAGAGAGAGCGAAGAACCTTGCATTGGAGAGTCTTTCATAAACAACCTACTCTAGCAAAATCCAGCAAATTAATCGCTCCATCGCGTTTTCATTGCTTTGGTCAAGGGTGCTGCAGGGGTGCACCCACTTGCGTAGCTCAAGGCAGAATCAAATGTTTCTCTAAAAGCTTTCATTCAAGAATTTCTTGTCCATGTTCAAATTTCCGTCCAAGCATCGTGGGTTCTTCTAAACTCAGAAATGTCTCTCAGTCCTTTCGAAGGTCACTTTTCCTTCAATTCGTCTGTCAATCCCAAATTAGCGAACAAACGGTTTGGCATCCGAAGGGATTGCAAGTTGCCAATTTTTACGCCAAGAAAAAAATTTGCCCATATCCAGAACAGTACCTCATGCTTGTTCCACTCTACAAAAGATTATCTGATGTTGTTCGCTGCCTCCCATCTTTTTATCGAGCAGGGTGAGACTTCTTTCCCAACTTAATAGAACACCTGTCAGGTAATTTTTGCTGAGTGGCGTTTATTTCCCATTATCAAAGTTTTTATCGCAAATAGCTTTATTTCGTGGGAAAATTTTTAGAAAGTGATAAAAGCAATTCCATTTTCACGAAAAAAGGGAAAAGCTAAAAATAAACTTTTATCGAAAGGCACTTACCTTGTAGGTGAACAAAAAAATGTCTATAGTTCGAATGCAAACGATTCTATAGAGACTTACCTGATTCCCTCAACTGCTCGAGTCTCTTCGAGCTAACCTCATAGCTCTTCAGTCGTGCTAGGCAACACATCGAGTAACCTTTGCACCTTTCTGACATTCTATTTCTGTATAAAATGCAAATCAGTTTCAGTTGGAAGGCAATTCTTAATGCAACAAGCAGTCACTTTTCAGGTTAGTACCTTCGACATTTTTGTGCTCAAGTTAAGGTACAGAAGGGGGCCACCATCGAAGGAATCCCGTCATGTGGCGTGTTGAACATATCCCGGCGGAGATGGGGGATGAAGGGTTAGAACACACTTGCTTCTATCAAGAGACCATCTTTCCATTGTTGGTCTCTCGAGGTCGTATGATTGTTGTAAAAAATGAGGCTTGCCCCATTTTCACTGATTACAACTTCCGATTACTAAGACGGCGATTCTTTCCAAAAGTGCTCAACAACCTCAACTACTAATAAGGATAGTAGTACCTCATGGACAGAAATCGAACAATTGAAATCTCTCGACTGAGGCTCGAAGGATTACAGTGCGGAGGGTGGAAGTCAAAGATCCGAAGCGCAAACACTGCCGAATTCAGCATCGTTCACCTCTTTTCAGGTGTCGTCGATACAAATGCAGTTATCCAAGCTCTTTTAGAGAGTAATAAAAAAAGTTGCCTGTTGCAAGGCGGCACCCCGCTGCAAAATCGTCGTTTTGTAACGATGCCACTTACATGATATTTCGTCGCAGTGTGATGCAACATAAGCCAAACTTTTTGCCGCTTCTCGAGTTGCGTTCACATATTGTTGTGAGTTCTTCACGTGGTTCGATGAAGACTGCCTTCGGCGACACTTCTGCTCGAACCGACACATCGACGACAGTTGAAAAGTGTGCGCTTTTCAAAAACTTCCTTCGAAGTTTCCTTACCAACGAGCACGACAGCGGCAGTACATATGAGGATGTCAAGATTAAATCTGAGAGCAATGATAGCATGCTTCATCCACTCACTTCGAAATGAAACTCATTTTATATTGAACGTTCAGTGCTATCGAGTCGATGAAGTTGTTGCAGTAGCTGCTCATGCGTGCATTCACTGGACAATCAACTCAAACTGTCACCACAGTGGAATGTACCCCTTTCCTGGGACCTAGCTCCCTCGTTCCAGTGTCCCTTCTAGGATGCTCCTGCCTGGACAGCGCAACTCCAGTTTGGCACTGACGCCACCTCTTCCTCATATTCTCTCGTCCCTCCAAAAATGCATTTTCTGCTCCCGCACTTTGTTCTTCCCATGTTGTATTGTGCACTCAGTTTCTGCCCATAATGGTGGCGCCTTCCAAAAGTTACAGTTTCCAGGATGTAGCATCAACGTCGCGCTTTTAGCGCAACACTTACGATTTGTTTTGATGCAACGCTTGCTAAATTGAGGCTAACTCTGGAGGTACTCCAAGTTCTGAGGACAGCAGAAGTTGGAGAACCGAGCGGAGATTCATCCTGCAACCTTAGTCTCACATGCATTTTAATCTTTTATAGGAATGGCCCGAATGCCGGTTTTCCAGTCTTTGCAGAAGTAGTGGTTTGATCTTGCCGGACTTTACTTCTAAGACCTTTTCAAAGGTCACTGTAAACCTGCCCCTTGCTCAGTCTCCCCACTGGTGAAAGCGCTGATATGAATCAACTCTGGCGGGATGTCCAAAGTGCTAAATCTTCCAGTTACCATTTTCGATTATGAACTCATTTCCTTGAACAACTCATCACACCGATCGTCGCCACTGTTAGTCCACAAACGCGGAGGTGATGGAGGAAACACGTGAGCAGTAACATTAACCCTCCATCACCCATTTCAATTCACTTTGACCAGGAGTAACCAATCTTGGCATAAACAGATGCGGCAGTGATTTCTATACCAGCATATTTTTATCTGCATCAATCCCTCAGTGTGAAAACGCGAATAAGTGGCATCCATTGGGTAAGGTCCGGGACAGCGCAACATTCAGGGAGTTCTGAAGGAACTAGAATTGGCGCGCTCCAATGACCATCAGTCGTAGTACTCACGCATCAATACCATTTCGCATCAGATGCAATCCACAGCAAAACATCACGACATCAAACGATGCAGGCAACTTCTTAGCCGATACAATCAGTTCATTAATATTCACAAAACGTTAGTGAATAGTTCGGCACAGAGGCAATAGGCTAGCGCCGAGTTCTGGAGGAGCACTAAATTTTTGTTCACCTCTATAATAAAGTGATCACCCTGCCGAATTCGAATGAAGACGCGATCGAGTCCCCTCAAGAATAAAACAACATGCAATATACTACATTTTATTATTAGGATGTGCATCGATCCACAGCAAATTTGGGGCATTTGTAAGGAAGTTTCTACACGAAACAGCTTGCGCAATCCTACCCCAACCAAAGTGGGAACCGTAGAATGGACCACCGCTATCATAATTCAAACTTTACGAACAGGAAGACAATCAGCTGAGAATGGCAACGCCCAAGTACCTTATTATCCAATGTGTGCAGAAATCGGCTAAGGTGATTTACAGAAAATAAACGTGGAACAGGGTGTATTAAAAGCGAAGCATACCTGCTAATATATGTAATCAGCTTTGACACTTTACGGCATCCACACAATCACAGTGATCCAGCATTCGTTACTTAAGCATAACGAAACACACAAAAAACTTTTCATGCTGGAAAACATTAACATATTTTCGTTGAGCAAGTAAAAAACCGCATCGTATCATATCATCACAGAGCGGGAAAATGCGAAATTTTGTGGCATCTCGTTCAACCGCTATAATTTTTCTTTTAGAACATTCATGTATGCATAACATATCCATCCTTTGCCTTACAACCACACAGCCACTACTCCAAAATATTTTTCCAACCCCATTCAAAGCACATCTTCCGCCCCCCTCATATTTCTTGCTCTAATCGTACAGACAGAGGAAGCATGACAGCTATTTTCAACCATAACAAACAAAGCATATCGAATTACACTGCACGACGACGATCAGTGAACGAGGTGACTAAATAAAAACACTGAAAACCCGTCGCTAAAAACATCACACGATGCACGGTAACATCGCGGTCAACCGGCATATCAATAAGGAGAGAAATATGAGTTGTAGAACAAGTAAATGACAAAGCATATCAAGTGTCTTATGCGTCCCTGCAATTTCGCTAAATTTTTCAATTTCTCATGGCTCGACTATTTACAGGGTACAACCAATTTTCCTTCCCGACCGATGGCACACAAAGAATAGCATCTGAATTGTGTCTCTCATTGCGAACAAGTCTCATCGTTCTGGACAACAAAACTGCTTTAAGGTCCGTTCACGGCGCATTTTCTCGGAAGTTTGGATCTTGTCTTGCGCAACGCTATTTCCCGCACCTGGTAGCTTGATTCGACTATGCAGAACGACTACAACCTAATAATACCTCCGTTATGCACTACACGGCACCCAATTCCAGCATCGCAGTATTTTTTGCACAAACAGCCATACGCAGACACACAGACGCATAAACACGACGGCCACATGACGCATCCCTATAAACGTATTTGCAGTGGGCAGAAGAAAGAGACCAAAGTACGAATGAGGCTCTAGATCATAATGAATAGCCTCATCAACACTTACAACGATAACGAATAATTGAGAGGCCAGGACAGGAATGAGTAGTATAAGGCGTAAAACGAACGTATATAACAAACGAGGTGATCGGGGGCAAGGGTCACGCGAAGTGACGATAAGACACCATAAAAACAAAAGAAATCAGCGAAAGAATAGGCTACTTTGTCGACGTCGATTCGAAAGCGTATTCTGGGATAGTTTGCAGCAGATGACCGCCAGCCAGTCACGACCCACCCACTCGAATCCTTTCTCTGGGAGAAGAATATCGACCTCATTTTTACAGCATGCTTGTTCCGAGTACATTTTCATTATGTTTCTCCTATGCAGTGTCCGCTTGTCGCACATTCACTTCGCATAAAACCCCAGGGCAACGAACGTCTACGAAGAAGCAGAATGCTGACGTAGGTGAAACAATAATGTACAAAGTAATACAACATACGACCCTCGGGCTATTGCCAATCGGAACTTTCACGTCCCTTTCTCCCTTTTTTGCCTCCCTAACTAAACGCCAGTGGAAACCAACTGCTACTGTTGACGTTGTTGTGCGACCATCGAAAGCTGCCATGCAGAGGAAATTATTCCATGGAAACACAGTGGTCCACTATTTGTTAATACGGTAGCGATCTAACTATCCACGCATACGCATATTGGCACGAATCTTCCAAGAGCGAAACGGAAGACAACGTAAGTCTAAAACGCGAAAAATTCGATTATCCGCATTTACGTTGATGCATAAGATACCTGCAGAACACATCACACTTTCACATTATTTTAAACAGCTGATCGCCAAAGTCACTCGGTGCCCATCTCCAACTCAGATTTGTTCGACACATTCGCGAAACACTGGGCTCCCCACTTTTTAATGGCTTAGATTCTAGGCCCTGCAACAGTTGAGAATCTTGCAAAATAATTTTACAGCTCAATTTAAGGACGAAGGAATGAATTAAGCACTCGATCCATCTAACCGCCTGGAGAGGCTTGCAAATTGATTAATTTTGAAGCAGATGAACTGCAGTTTAGAAATGATTCTGGAAACGTTCTCATAAATTCCTGGCCTCCTCGTGCGCGCACACCATAAATTAAAGACGGAACAGGTTAAATATAAAAATACAAAGTGTAGAAAAGAAAACCTGAAAGTCGTGCCCAAACACTTCTTTGTTGCAATTGTTTTACCGCGACAACAACACGCGCTTGTCGTTTTTTGCGCTGTCTGCAGGACCTTGCTGCCAACTTGTTTTTCCCTTTTAAATGTTAATATTTGCATTACACACTTCCTCATCCCATAGGAGTCAGGAATGCAGGAAGAAAAAGTGAGGAAGGAGAGGAAGAGATTGGGGGAAGGGGAGGTGGAGGAGGGAGGGAAAAGGTAGCTGCATCAGGCCAGGTTTGACGTACTCAAAAATAGGGGACGTAGCATGGCAGTTTGCTGAACTCCTGTTTGGGCGTATCCCGATAAACAGCGAGCGATGGATTTTTGCGATAGAGGTCGTTGAAACTGGTTTTTTGCTGTGAATTTATCAAAGATAAATTGCAAGCACAATAACGCTGTGGGGGGAGAAGTTCAAGCAACATACCTCTTCGACGAATCTTCCGAACGATATGCTGCTGCACTTGGCTCAACTGTGCCGTGTGCATCAACCGATTCAATTCTATAAGAGGCATCGACGAGATTTGTGCGGCACTCGCTGGCAACGCATACTGACGTGCCAACTCCTCGTCTCTCGATCGACGGCCAGGCCCTCGCGTGTCCTGCCTTTCGGTTTGTCGCTCCTCCATCTGGCCACTAGAACGAGTCCTGCATTGCGAACTGAGAACGTCATAGTCAAGAAAAATGCTATCTGATGATGACATGAACGTAAAAGGTATAGACGAAATTCCATTGCTAAGCACGACACAGACTCTACAAGAAATATTAGAATCTGCATAAAAAGGAGAATTTGGAGTGTATGTTACAGAGCATGACAAAGACGAGGCGCATTCAATGATCGTTGATTTATCCAAACAGTGTGCAACGAAGGCAGCACAGTTGGGAAGCTTTTGCAGCACTTCGAACAACCAACCAAAGAAATTATCAGAATGGTTAAAGCATCCAGCATGAATGACTGGTCTTACAGTGTTATCTGCCATGCATAAATGCGTTTAAATCAACTTCATCAAAATAAGTAAAAATCTTTTCAATTATTTGAGTTCATGCACCGCTTATTTACATTCATTATCATGAAACTGTCCACAGTCACTTCAAAATAGACAATCCAAAGCAAACAGACTGGACGCTTCAGCTGAAATATTGCGCTGCGAAGAAGCAACTTTTTTCAGGAAGGTGCAAAAAAGCGGAGGAGTGAGCAAAACATCATCTCATGTCCAGAACTCCAAGAAATTAAGGAGAAGAGGACTCTTATTATACAGAAGTTTTGTCAACAACTCGCGGACGATGGATTCATCAAGTCAGGATCTACAAAAACTACAAATAGTTCCTCAAAGGCCGAAAATGACGATACTGGGAAGATACGCAGGAAAACAGGAAGAGTGGAGGGTAGACAGGTGGGGAGGGGTGATTATCGGAAGCGCCGCACTCCCAAAGATTTCACGATACTGTGACCAACCGTTACAGACACAGACATGCAAATGGCCGCTTGCCATGTAACCTCATCAAGAATAATATCTTAAAAAAGCTTCACCACGGAAGTTACAGTATCGCTCCGTCCATAACACCGAAAAGAACAACGAAATGATGAGATCTCATTGAACAGACAGCAATGGAATCAAGAAATAACTTCTAGGTCAGTGGTCATCTAGAATATGAAAAGGCAATATGCGAAGGACATCTCCATATGCAATGACGGGGGAAACCCGTAAGTGAAAAGACTTGTGTGGAACTTGGATTTCATGTGGAGGAACAGGACTCATAGTTTACACATTCTTATGTTTGAAAGCAATCAGCGCAGTGTTCAGCAATGTTCTTGATACTACTTATGAGAATACAACAAGCTAGGCAGCGATGAGATTTCTACGAACTGAAAGCACACTAGATAATGATCACAATGCGTTACAACTCTAGAGGTTAAAAAGTTAGCCAATTACACTCCTACCTCGATCTGCTGCTATGAGCTGATGCAGTTGAACACCCATCTTCGTCATTTTCATGGAATACTGGTGATGAGGATCCATGAAAGCGAGGTGGGACTGCCGAAGAGGAACTCATCTCCAATACCAACCGTTCCTCTCCGTCGAGACTCTCCGACAACTGGCTGCAAGGCTTCGGAAGATAAATGCTTTTTTGACAACATGACCGTTAATGGCAGCGGCCGATTCCAATCCTGCCAAAACGGCTACTGGATTTTATGCGAAAGATCTGCTAAGTGAACATCTCATATTTCCTGGTGAACAAATAGAAAGCTCAAATTTAAATGATTTCATGCGCAATCTCTATTTATTTGTCTACGTGACTTTCACTGCCACCATCCTAACCGAGTACGATATCTCAGATAAAGTTGAGTGGAAATGAGATGATTGCTTCCTTCTCAATAGCCTCAAATAAGATTTAACTGAATGAAAACCCACCTGCGATAAACACTGCTCGAATTCGTTTTTGAGCAGAATCCATTCGATGGACACTGAAAACAACAACTGTATGATGAGGACGACAGCTTCAGAAGCAAACTGAATTCGCTACTCGCAAACGCACCTCCACAGAAACAATGACGGCTTTGCAAACATCAGCCTAAACCACTCCTTCTCATGCACAACTTTTTCGATATTTTTTAGCTAACACAGCGACGACCACCCATGCTGGATAATTGTTCGCAAAAGAGATGTCATTGCTGTAAGCTTTATACTTCAGACTCTTGAAAACAAGCAATCTCCTGGTGGGAATCCAATGATTTCGAATTCTTAGAAGAGACCGCGCTTCTATTTGAGAAGAGGGGAAAGAAGGCTTCTTCTTTTACAACCAACGGTCAGCTCACCTAACAATTTCCAACGTCTTCGCATGTTGGCTTCGGCAGCTAAGAGGACGACGAAAGAACGATATCAAATTTGAAAGAGCCATTTGACAGCAATGGTGCATAGCACAATGACTATGAACACTATTCTGGCTCATCAGCTCAAGACCAATTAGAAGGTCCATTCATGTTCCTCAATTCTGAAAATGTGTGTTCACATTAATTCGTAGGGTTAGAAAAAGCGATCCCCAACTCCTGTGAGCCCCTGCAATTCAGGAGCACGGTGTAAAAGCAATGTGCAGGGTGTGCTTCGAAAGAAATGCCCTTGCCCTTTCCTTCCCCATTTTTACTACAGCTATGCGCTTAATGCATCCATGAACAGCACACTAAATACCTGTACTAGAAAATGGTGCAGAGTCACGTTGGTACTGCATCTGGAAGGTCTGCATAAGGGTCTTTCATTTCTTGCCATTCTTAAGCACATTTCAGGAAAGATGTGCAGCAGAATGTTCCCTTGCATCACCACAGATTCAATTATACGCAATCACTATTTATTTTATTCATATTCTGGTGAACTACACTTTTGATATACGCAAAGAAAAGTTAAATTACGCCGTTAAAATTTCGTCGTCGAGCTACACTCATATCTTAACAATTTTACCCATTCGCTCCGGCAAATCCTGTTTAGAAAATTGCAGGATTTTATAAGGGAGATGTACAACCTGATAAGGAACTTTAATATGGATCACCGCGCCTGCCCGTTGAAAACGAACACACTCCGCAATGTTGGACAGGGGAGCGGGAATAGAGAAAGAACACTGTACAACAGGAAGTGAGTTTCGACGGGATTAGTGGTGAAACATTCAGTGAAAAAGAAGGGTGCTCAAGTATCTGAAAGCATGTAAATGGAACACCTCATTCGAAGGAAGACGAAATTGTGGCGATAAGCAGACGGGCCGTCGTTGGCTAACGTCCCACGATGCGTTCGTATCTGCTGCAGAAGCTGAAAACCACCTTAAGAAATCCACATTAGCTGAAAAAAATACAATAAAAGCAACGCCGTCACGAAAAGGAAATGATCCTGAAGAGTGTTTAATCTGGGAAGCGAACAAGAAAATCGAGCCCTTAAAATGCTTAGAGAGGAGAGAATATTCCCTGAGCTGCAAACCCAATCTTTAAATAAATGAACACAATGAGTGAAAAACGGGGGCTGGATGCAAAGTTAATGAAGTTTTTTTTTCGATGGCTTTTGAAAGGGGGATAGCAAATTAGACATGAGAGCACAATGGGTGATTATTGGTTTAGTTGTTATAAAAGCGTCAACATCTGCACAAAACATAGCATATGCTACCGGTACTCCTAATGTAAAGTTGTTGGCGCTCTCAGATATGCAACTCTCAAGTCGCGATGGAAAAATGTTGGATATTTCCACCAAGCATTTCAAGGACCACCAGAAGGCACATACTGACGAACACATAGTAACCAAAACCGATAAAAAGTGGGGAAACGTATTGAAGGGATGAAATGAATCTGAGCTATCAAGGTCACGTGAACAAGCATCAGTCAGGTTTCCCGGTCCCCATCCGAGTGTCTCATCCTTCCTCATTGCAGTTTGTTATTAGTGCACTCTCAAGGGTTACAGAATAAAGTAGTAAAGCCGTGTTAGTGAGATACTTGAACTCCCTCTTTCATCTCGCCGTCAAGAGACTTGAAATCCGTTCACGGATAAGAATCCCTTCTGATAAGTTTTTATTCGGCGGATAAATCAGTCCTGACTTTAACAGTCACATCTCCACACTGGTCTCCATCAGCAGTACTATAGAGCTTGTACGAAATTTGGTTCGCTGTTAACTGGCCCTCACACCAGACAGGAGTCCTTTTCGTGTAGAAACTGGACTATAACAGCTCGAATCTCAAACAACTGCCTTTGTATAAAAATAGGCGGCACCAAAACACAGAAGATATGGTGCTTAGAGTCGCTTTATAAAAAGGGAACAAAAGTTATGAAAAAGGTCAAGAAATCTTCTTGAAGTCTCATCTCTAGACCACTCCTAGTCAAAAGTGTGCAAACAATATAAACTGCAATTTCATGCTGATATAATTCAGGTCGTGCAATGATCATAACTGCGAGTACTTAAAGGAACTTATGCATTGAACCAAAGCTTATCAATAAATGACCACACACGATTTTTACAGCAGCAAAGTGTCCCTTTTGTGAATGAATGAACTTTGTCTCAATCTAGTAGTCACCACGTTCAAATGAGGATGGACTTCTAGTAACTGTACTCACCCTCATCCAGACCATTTTCAGCGGTGATGCATTACAGAAGTAGATCGTTAAAAGGTGTGAGGATAACTCGACGTTTAAACAGTTGCAGCTTAAAATTCCCAAGGTGCACTGCTGCGCTCAATTGGCCAGGTTTAATTTTGATGCTAAATAAGTTGATAAGTTGCGCACGAAATTGCACTAACCGGAAGAAGCATAAACTCGGTTCGGCATCATCCAACAGCTCGACAATTGACGTGCTCCTATAGTCCGTGTCGGGAATACAACAGTCCGCTCACAAACTATCCCAGTTCAATGGGCTCGTTGCATCACATCCGGCTCTTTCTAGTGGCCATGACACAAAGACTGGCCCAAGGGATGAGTCTGTTGCTGAAAGTCTTTCGACTGACTAAACAAAAGACTGATGGTTGTGCTCAGACAATAAGACGAATAAATTAAAAACCGACTCACTGCATCATAAAAAATACTCCCCATATGTTGATTCCAGTACTAAAGGAGCCAGATCTACGAATGAGACAGTCGTTTGCGTTTGGGAGCTCGGATAGTTTATTTTAAGCATGTTGTAAAGACCAAATATAACACTACCTTTAGACGCATCGAATAAAAAAAACTCTGCCTGCATAATGCATATGCGGAAACATAGGAGAGCACTTTCCGGGATCTCTATATGCAAATTCGATTGCTGGGCTGCACACTCCGCAGACGACTTTTTCCCGGGGTTAAGGTTTTTTGGGAAGCGTCCTCCCTCCAAAATCAATGAAATCATCACTAATAACCCTGAGATGGAATTCAATTAATTACAGGACCAATGTCCTGAAGCAAAGACAAAAAGATATAGTTCCTTTGGTAGTATCAGCATTCGCTCAGATGTGCTATAAACGAAGTAGTTTACCATTGATCGCACTAAAAGATGCCGCTTCAGCAAGAGAGACATCGTGAAGCACAGGACCTTCTTGAGCATCGAACGTCGAATTGAACGAATAGTTGAACCGATCCGTACTAGGTGACTCACATGACTTGCATTCCCTGGCTGCACAAGTGTCCTGAACTTCTTGCTGAAATAAAAACAAGGTGGTTGCTGCATTACTAAAACATCTCATCTTAAGAATAGCTCTCCGCTTCCTTGACTGTCGAAGAGACTGTTACGAGAATTAACTACCCTAAGTGTTCCAAGGATTGTGCACCTCAGGTCGCCCACAAATGCTCCGATCGGTAAGTTCGCTAGAACGTTTTTCATGGCAACCTTACACAGAGCCCTCAAAAATAAGTTATACGAGTACCGTGAAAGGTCACTAACAAAACTTCGTGGCGCCCTGCTCGCAAACACAATCTGGTGAACTTGCCGATCCACGTCTTCGCCAACCACCTTCCAAAATATCTCATTACTTACCGTGTAAATTAGACACCACATCTTCACACATAAAAACTCAAATGACTGCAAATTCCCTTCGAAGAGATGACAGAAATGTAGTGAACACTTGTTTGCGATTTGCTTTAGCTTTAGCATAGAGTGCTTATAGCTCCGAACAATGACATCAGCAATGAAATGAAGTGTGAGGTGATTAGGTGCAAGTAAGTGCACGTCCACACAACCAAATCCAACCCAACCAAATCGACGAAATATTGCCGCATTAAGAATACGATAAACGATGTGGCACAGCACTCCCACATTCGAAGGGATAAACCTGGAGGAAGGGAAGGATGGGTATTTCACAGCCTCGATTGGCAAGAACCTCTCATGGGGAAAACTTCCGTCGATTAATTAGATACACTCCTCTATCCCCTTCAAATGCTTCAATGGGGACATCGTGGTACCTAAATTTGAGTGAGCTTACCAAAGCAGTTAGAGCATCTGCTTCATAATGCGCCTTCAGGTGCTGCACCTTTTCTTCGTTTGACTCGGTAAGCTGTGTGCATGCCGATAAACAGTCCTGCAAGAAATTGAATGAAAGTAGAAAAAACATCGTTGAAAATGTAGCAGTGGCATCATGCCAATAACAGCTCTTCTTGTCTTTTTTTCATTTAAAGAATAACAAGTGGACAAACCTACTCTTCTAACTAAAGAGAACACTCAGAGCCCACACAGCAAACAGTTTCCCATAGAATGCATAAAATGAGCACATTCAAATCAAAGACCGACATCCATCTCCCACTTCGCGAAAACTTTGCCATTCGCTTTTCCGGCAAGAATCCGCGCACTACTAAATTGATGCCATCATTGGATTGAAAAGTTCTTTGAGCACAGTGAAAGTGATCGCTCTTCACACTGCGTGACCAAAAAACTATTGACAAAAGTTT
This sequence comes from Ascaris suum, assembly GCA_013433145.1. Lineage (NCBI taxonomy): Eukaryota > Metazoa > Nematoda > Chromadorea > Rhabditida > Ascarididae > Ascaris > Ascaris suum. The sequence continues at coordinate 5,660,209 of CM024187.1, forward strand.
TAGTTCTTCCGATTCCTTTCTGAGAATCTCGGAATGTGCAGCTGTATCCACCATTCAAGCAGACAGGCGGATGGGAAGGAGTTGTGCATAGATGACTCAAATACACAGAATGCGCCCACATAACAAATCTTGCATAAATGACCTGAATCTGCTTTCAAGAATTAACAAGAACAGCCTCTACTGCTCGGACAACATTCCTCTCAACTAAACGGTAGTCGAATATTCGCGGTACAGTCATCAAGGAGGAGGACGGTGGAGGAGGGGGATGAGGTAGATACTATCGCCCCCAGCAAAATTACTCAAGCAATGCAAGAGAAAATGCGGGAATTCTCGAAGCATCTATTCCTGCAAATGTCTTTCAAAAATTCAACGTCGGAAATGGTGTTTTGGTGGAAGCAAATCGACTTTGTTTGTGACAAGAAATCTTGGAATTTCTCGATGAGAACAAAATCACCGAGTCGAGTTTCACCTGGGAACTTCAACAATGGGTGTGTTTTTATTTGGCGATACAAAACCCAGTCGCAACCCTTTGAACTCCCATCGAAAATTGAACGCCGAGGATAGCCACAAAGGACGCCATCATTTCCATTGCTGTCCAAGATTGATAACGTTACGTGGGGACCTAAAAAATTGCCGCAGCGGAAGGGGAGGAGTACAGCAAACGTATGTTCAACAGTGAAGTGAAGCCTGGTTCATGTAATCAAAGATATCCAGAAAACTTCATTCATTTTAATGAGTACCAAACATCTGATTTGCTCGCCATCCTATTAAGCAGGAAAAGACGAAACCTTTCGTTTAGCTTTCTCATCGTGTATTAGCAGATGCAGTCGATCAGACGCACTGCATCCAGCAATGTTAGCGGTCTTTTCTGCATCGAACTCGTGCCACCACATCATATCAACGAAATCGAACTCCTGAAACAACTTATCCAACTCATAATAGCCGAACATTGCATGCTTTCTCCATCCGCAGTTTCCCCATCAAACACAACCAAACCCATTCACATAAACCTCGCTAAAGCAGTACGGCTCTATAAAATATCTTCCTGACAGGAATTCTGCATATAAAAGGCCGAAAGTGCTTTTACATCACCGCCATAACCAGTTGTTCCGGTAACTAAACCAGAAATGCTGACCAGAAATGCGCGCAGATTCTGTCAATAAAGTAGTGGAATTTGCAATAAAAAGTGCTGCATATATGCAAATATTCCTCTGCTAGTAACGATGAATAATAGTGAATTTTGACTTCAGTGAGGTGATTGAAGGAGTTCCGCTATTACAACGTCAGATTCAAACACCACAACACCACCACCTCCAATTTATGCATAAAACAACCTACCTTTGAAAAGAACATTCCTAAGGATGTTTTAATGCAAAAAACTCTTGGTCATAACACACCGCTTGTGGCTATTTTATTTACTACGCTATCAAGAGAATTAAGCATGTTGTTCATCACAGAGATTTTTACTCGCTGGCCGAACTAGATAGTTCTAAAGTTTTAAACATTATCCAGTATTATTATTTTAACAGCAGAGATACTTTCAAGTGGAATCTCGAGGCAGAATCTGGCAGACGATCGATATGCTACCATACTACTCAAGCTGCAGCCGCCTCACGCGATTCACCGGTTGTTCCCTTGTGGTGATTGCTTCTCATCTTCCACATAGAAAAAGAATCTAAACCTTGACTCAAAGCTACCACCCGTTCAAAATAAGCCCTAGTCCCTTTCTGTTAATGTCAATTGTGCTTGTTCCTTCCACCGTACATTTGCAACCTTCTTCAGCGATTCACCCCTCCTCCACCTTCCTCGAACCCCCAGAAATGAGGCCTTCGCTCTCTCAGCACTCATTTACTAAAGTGCTCACTTAAGATATTCATAGAAATCATTTTGGTTATTCTTCTTCCTTATTCAAACAAATTTGCCGATGAAAGTTGACCGAAATTCTATTCTACAATCAGCATAAGCGAAAAGCATGATTGCAATGCGTCGCACAGAAAATAAACTGTGGTACCCAAGAAAGTACAGACAACTTTGGCTGTTTAACAAACAGACTGCCCAGTTGGAAATCTCGAGCAATCAGCAACCTCGATAGCCGGATCGGCTGCTGACGTCATTGGTGACCATAGATTGGGCCGTGGTGGTGCACTCGCCAGCAGTGGTCGTAAGACCCGATCACCTATGGAGATACGACTGAATGTGTCGGTTATTAACTCCAAATCCCCGAACTCATCCCTGCAACAGTGAAATCCACAGAAACGCCAGAATTAATGTCTGTGGGGAAGGTGCGCCAAAACGGATTAGACTCTCGTGCTCAAAATTGGCACCGTGTTTCAGAATTTAGACTCGCTAAACATCCTGCAGCATAGCGTGATGCATAATTCTGGCATGACCGCAATCTGTTGGATGAAATCCTTTATCTACTTTTCCGCCGCTTCTCTGGGCGATTAGGAACGCTTCAAATGAAATAAAAGCTCTTCCAGGATTGGTTTTAGCTCCACAAAGCTTTCCCGTATTGAAACTCAACAATTTTACTCGGCTGAAGATTGACAGTGGATCGAATGCTGTAAAGAATTTGCGATGCGAGATTTGTGAGCATTTGAATTTGCAAGAAAATGCTCGAGGCAAAAGGTTTAGTCTGCTCGAAGTCTCAACTTCGGAATCAGTGGCACACTTCAGTTTATACCGTAGGCATTACCACAGATTGCATTTTTCGGAAATAATTATTAACTACATTTACAGACCTCGCTCGGTGTTGCGCAGAGCATATATTAACGGGACTGATAACAAGGCTACCAAGTATTCGAATCATATAGAGAAGTACGTTCCCAAACCCCATCCTCCTCCTTCTTCACCCCGCTGGTGACACTTCTACGGAACCAGTTTTTAGCCAAAAGTGGCTGGGAACAGACGCAGTAAAACTGTGCACTTTTAGTTAGCTTTCTTTGCGCTGTCCTCTAAACCTTCAGAGTTCTGCAAGCTGGCACCAAGATTTTCCCATAATTTCAGGAACTCGAATTCTGGGACAGCCCTTACACTGATTAGTGGGGAAATGAAGAGAAAACCCTCATCAACCTATACTTAGAGATGTTCGCCACACGTGAAACACCTTCAGTTTATCGTCCGAGTGTCATCCCAATTCTTAGCTAGCAGCCTCTACTCCCTTCCACTTTCATAATTACGCTGGAACTGGTGCGCAAAGCTCACTTTCCCGTAGCTGACAGCGGTTTCAATCGCCATTTCTTCACCCTCGCATCCGCTGTTGGACTGCTGTAGGGATAGTAGTGCAGGAGAGCTCGTAGGAAGCCCATCGATGTCGGGAACTCTTTCTTTCCACGGTCTTCTGCAAGAGTTGCATTTAAAATCTCTTCAGTTCGAGATATGTGGTCACCTTGCGATTATCCTTCACAAATCAGAAGATTGGATCAAAGCGCTGTGAAGCATCCGCCTTGCACTGCTAGAAAGCTTTTAAGATGCTAAATTATTTCTTCACTTTATTCTCGAAAGTGGCAATCAGCTCTTACGGTTAACACTCGCCGAGAATACTTGAAGGATGAAAGGATGGAGACAAAAACGATGTCGAGACACTACACTGTTCAAAGACGCTACTCCTGCCTCTTTCACATCCGAACTCCCCTCATCCACTGCAACAGTTCAGCAATGATTTACCTTTCTTTGAACAATAAACAAATATGTTAACTCCCTAAACGTGCATAACGAAATAATAATCCTAAACAATGTTGGCGATAAAAGTGGGACTTGCATTTCGAGCGCAAATCGATAAAGTTCTGTTCAGGTTCATATTCAGATTACTCCTACCGGAAGAAGCAATCTCGTGCAAGCGCTTTCGACCTCCACCTTAGCATTATAACGATAAACCATCAAGTTTGCCACGAGAGTCGCACAGAACACCTCATGCGCAGCCAACAAGCATTCTTTTAATAAACAGATGTCGTAGAAGAAGCGCTCCTAAAGCTCCTACAGGCTCCGACTTCCATCGAACTGACCACGAGCTCCAGCTCGCAGCGCTTATGCAGACATAGAGCGAAATTTCTGCGCGCTACAAAATATAACCCGTATATCTGTCCGTAATATTGAGGAAACTTCTTTCGATCAAAATTCACAAACCTATCATATGAGTTGAATGCTTGCAAATTCGTTTTTAAATATTTCAAAGCAAACGTAACTCAACTAAACTTATACGCTTCAAGAAATAAATCTATGCAAAAGCTAAATATATCAGGACATAAAGAACTAAAATAAATTCCTCCGAAAAAAGTTCAACGAAAATCGAAAATTGGCAAAGAGATCGCTCCTTTCAAACGAAAACACTTCCACTAGCCCAATTACTTCTCCCTTTGAACTTTGTTCAACGGCTTGGTGGTATTCCGCATATTTGAAAGTTGATTCACCGGGGTATATGCAGCATCACACACATGACCGATAATTAAGACGAAAGAAGTAACAACAGCTGGTCACTTTACCAGTAAGATGGTGCGCGCAGGCTGCATAGTCAGAACCGAGCACTTCGCAAGTTCCATTCCAATCAAGTGAAACGTTCGGAAGGAGTAGCTGACGTGTCAATAAGCAGACCACCACACAGAGAGATACTGTTGAGGTGGAGCAGAGTGCGTGCATAGGAGTCAAAGGTGGTGTACGCTTCCCATCCGTGTAATTCGGATCCGAAGTGGCACCCCTCGAGCACCGTGCACTCCGCACCATCTTGTGAAATCTGCAAGGAATCTCTATCAAAAAGCACAATTATTTATTCGTTCCACAAAACAACGCAATCGAACTATCCAAGAGCAAGCATTAAAAAATATCTTCGGCAAAACGAAAGAATAATCCAGAAATAGGGTTCATTAAATTTTGCATAATGCAGCGACCTGTCACCTCATTAATGCTCGCAGTACGATCAAGTTACACATTCATACGATGAGAGGCTCGGCCGATAAGTCTGTCGTTGTCCCCTTGTGTGACTGCTGCATATCAAGCATGATTAACTTGTCGATGGGTGCCCCTTTTATCGGTGATTCCAATTAACTCGACTCGAAAGCGCCGAGTTGCCGCCGACGATTCTTCTACTGCGAAAATGTGAACACGCAACGATGTGGAAGTTTTGTTGCTGACCACCAACTTGAAGAGTGGACATTCGAATGGATTCTTCAAACATTGCTGCATGCAGTAAACACATACTGTCAAGGTTGTTGCCACGAATGCTCTCGAGAAGGCTACTCCTAGTTACACTTGGAATATCACTAAATGCAAGAGCGCCCATTAGCCACAAAGAGGTAAACTTCTTAAAGCGTTGCCTTCCGTTACGCAACTTGGCCATCATCCACGACCTTCAAAGAAACGGCTCGCTTAAAGAACAAGGAAAAGCGTTTCTAATTACCGTCGGGAACAAAGAAGTGCCGAAGGAAGGGTTATCAGGATAGATAATCCGAGGTATAGTGGCGTAAACAATGGAATTCAAACACTAAAGTCCAATCGAAAAAGCAAACTCTCTCAGATTTTCTGAAACTTCAAAACCGCTACTGGAAAGTTTCAATAAGAAGTGAACAATCGATAATGCTGCAGTCTGGGGATTCAAATTACTGAGATGAGCAAAGACTACCTACTAACGTCATCAGTGGAAGCGTTCGAGACCGCAACTGGCAAAAACCCCCCTGGCGTCTTCGAAATAATGAAACTTCCTACCCCTCATCCTCCACAGTCAAAACTGCCGACCATTCAAGCCTGACACTCCCGTCAGTTCAAAGCTCAAAAAGCTACTGGCAAATCTGGCAGTTAGCTAACAAAACTTCAAATGTAGACCTTTAAGAGAGGCAAGGGAGATTGAGGAGCAATATCCAAAGATGGGCACAAAAGGCACTGCCCATAAAGGTCAAGGGTGAAGTGATGCTTTTGGGACCTTTGAATTTTCATTAATATTATCATTTAAGCACATTCAAGCAAAATAACGCCTAAACTTCTCCCGAATCACGTTCCAAGCGCAGGAGGGCGGAGCAAGGAAAGGCTGCAATTGGGACCCTTTTCCTCCTCCTTCTATACAACAGAGGTTCTATTTTTCCAGGCTAGGAAGTGGTTAAAGATTTCGACCGCATTAAGGTGCTAAGAAGGAAGAGCTTCCGTGGAGCAGCGACTTCTAATGCTTAACCTCCCGGATGACTCCTCGCGCTCATGCCATTTCCTGAGGCATTGAGAAAATTGCTCGTGAATATGGCGGCGGAGAGCACCGGAATCCTCATCTTTCCCACGGAAATTGTCACGCCAGTTTTGAGAGGAACAAAGCAACACGTTACCGACAGTAACCACCATTCAGTGGACCGATGCATTTCTCGAATGCATCCCAACTGACAAATATACTTTCGGAATGTCACCACTGCATGCAGATGTCGCTGGTTTGCTGGAGGTTCCCAAACTGTGATAGGATGACAAAAAGGACAAAGACGTTTGGCTGAAGGATAAACGGATGCATCGTGAACACAGCACAGCATCTGTCCACTCATACTCGCCTAGCAGAATCGTGCTTCATTAGTGCCGAAAAATAAATGTGCGAGAATGAAAGCGAAAGAAGCAGCTGCAACAGACAGCCCTTCCTAGCAGAGATAGTAATACAGAACAAAGGCGCAACACTATATCATCACATTCACACTCATCGCATAATATGTAACGAAATAGTTGGAACAATCAATGTTGCTTTAAATATTATCGCTATTATCTATCAAGCAATGCTTAAACCTGTGCAAAAGTACTTTACACAGGTGCTTATTTTCAGATACAAATGATGAAAAAGGGTCAAATGATAAAAAAGAAACTTAAAATGCCTGAGACACTTCAGCAGAGCTCAACCTTGTGACCTGAAGTCTCAAAATGTTCCCTCCTAGGAGCGTCGGCATTTCTAGTCTGTTTTGAAGCAGTCGACATGAACCGGAGATGCAGGTAATACGAAATAGTATTTCCCTACTTACTAGGTCACGAAACGTTTTTCTCGGAGATTTAAAGTTTCCCGATAGCGCGTCTTCATATTTCAAGAACTCACGTAACGCGTACTGTTGGGTTCTCGAATGAACTCCACTTCAAACGGCGCACTGCTATGCATCTGCATGGGCCAGTACTCGAAGATGGCACTTTAGCACGAGCGTTTTCCGCTTCTTTTAAATTACGCTATTACTAAAATCAGCACTAACATACACCAATAAATCTGTTGGCACCTTGTAGCTTCCAGGCGCCGTCTATACAGAAACCTGCCGGGGTACAACCTGCACGTCGAGGAAGAAATCAAATCACCGCCTCTCGATAAGACCTTCATACCTAAATTCAAACTCGTCACACCGTTCTCACGAGCTCCTGAGTTCAACATGATGAGCCAAAAGCGCGTGACAGCACATCATCGATAAAAACTGACGCCGTTTGTCAGTGAAACCGATGACGTGTTCCGCAGAATGTTCCTGAAGTACACGCAACACTCGGCTACCCTGCGTCTCTACTCATTTCCCGCTTTCTTTGCCGCCCTTGGCTCTGACGACCTGTTCTTTCAAACCGGGTCTCCGCAGAAAAGTGAGAGCGGATGCGGCAGTTGTTGTTGGCAGGGGAATTGTTTACACCGTCAGATTCTTAGTGAGTACAGGACAGTTCCAGCGTACTAAAATACTTCGCGTTAGAAATAAATAACAAAACTTCAGTCGCGACAAGCATTTTGACATGAAAACATTTTTGGATCCACGTGACAGCTAAATTCATCTGCGTTTCTCAGCTATCTACCGCCAATGCCGCAAAGAAGGCGCTCATCGGTAGGTTCACTGCTCAGCTTTGATGCAAATATTCAAGAACGCTTACAATGAGACAATTGCGCCATGGGTGATTTGGGTCGCTTACGCTTTTTCTTCCATAGTGCTCTTTTTCATTTACCATCGACCGAAAGTTTTTTCTCTAAAATCCGGTAATACCGACTGAAGTTTGCTCAAGTCTCGTTGGTTCGTCTTGCTGTCGGAGTAGAGGATCTTCTTCCAGGGAACACTTACTTCCACCATGTTTTTGTATTTACTGTGCGATTAACACAGTAAATACAAAATATACGACGACGCTCTGCAATGACCTCGTTTTCTGCCGTCGTCGTTTTGCTCTTATGTTTTGTCTTAACGGCTGATTTTTCTTTTTTCCTCTAAGTGAAGTGAAGAGCCTATTATCATCTTTACAGCACTCCGTGACCCGTACCGATAAAATCCTCTCCCAGCTTTTCAGGTCACCACCTTTCACTTTCCACTGTTACTGGCCCCACGGTTATTTTAGTTTAATGTGACTTCATTAAAACCTGTCATAGCCACGCTTCCACGTTTCCTCACACTCTCCTGCGATTCGTCTCTATAAAGCGCAGTACTCATAAAAACTGCAAACTAAGGACACATAAGATGTGATCAGAGACAAAAACAAGGACAGCATTCGATGCAGGAAACGATCAGCAAATGGGCCACGTCCTTCGGTCGTTTAAAAATGGTCGCTTCCAACCTGTCTATTGGTCTCCAAATTGATGCACTTTATGTAGTAGTTCAATATACTTTATTCACATAATAAAGGGAGCGTAAATCGCATGAGAAATAATAAATAAGCATAGAATGCATACACGTATAAACAAATGCGCGTACTCAGCTCGCAGCGAACTCTCGAACTGAGGACTTTAAATGGTCAAAGATGGAAATAAAGGGTCATCCAATGCGACTTGAATATCGAAGCAAAAAAGAGAAAACGTTGAAGGATAATTGAAAAAGTGCGTGAATGATTTGCAGAGTTCAGAAGTTTCAAAGCAACAATCAAGTTTCAGAACAAACACTCGACAATTGGCAACTCCAACGTCATCAATTCACACAGTTTGAAACGATAAAACACTGCAGATAGTTGCATAACATACGCCAATTCCAGCTCACACGCTGCAATGTAGTATAATGATAAGAGATTAACCAATTTAAATCGTTCAGCGACATTTACGAGTGATTCGGATACCTGCAGCGATCGCCGTTAACGACAGTATGTTGATGACTTATGACAAAACGAGCCCCAGTGAGGGTTTATGAAGTAATGAGATAAATATCGCTTGGCATTTTGCCTTCGTTGCATCCCTCTTCCCTTAAAACTCGATAGGAACAGCGCTAACAGAGGTCACCTTTTATGCGCATTTCAAACATGTTTCCTGTGTTGCTTCAACGAGGCATGAAACCACGAAGTGTTACGGCGAATGAGATTGCCCATCTGAGGTTGATCAACATACATTTCATAGCCTTTGTCCATCGTTCCTCCGAATTAAACTGCATCTTCACCGAATATTCCATCTTGTTGTCTTCTATTCGCTCTCTGTACATACGATGCGGGAAGCGGAACTCACTTCTGCTCTGGAAAAAAACCTATTCACCAACACACCGCCAAACAGTTCAAAGAAGCATTCATGTTTGCCTTGTGTTTTCAACGTGAACAGCCACGCATAATAAGAGAAACTCGTAACAAGCTAGGACATGATTATAACATAAAAAGATAATGTATTCTTTCGGTAATGAAAAAAATGAAACAGGAGAAGAGACAGAATAACGCAAGCTGCGAAGGGGAATCATTAAAGAAGTAACTATTGATGGAGACGTTCAATTGGTAGGCCTTGATGATGCTTGACGTAACATTCTCAGTGCACGCTGCGCAGTTCAACATGAACGTGTACCAAACCAAACAGCATGGAAAATAAGTTATTTTCAAGTATACCTCAATATGCGTCTGCCACTGGCAGAAGCAGTTCAGGAAAGCACAGATCGCTTCGTCGAATTTTTTCTGCCCAAAAGGCTTAAATCCGCCACTTCCATAAAGCGGGAGTTCAGCACCGGTGGCCAACACGCGTATAAATGAATAGTTGCCCATCGGAAAAATTTCGTAATCACGCAGATGGAAATCCTCTTCGCCTTTTATCAGCACCTGTAAACACGACCTCTTTCTCAAGATCTGTGTCAAATAAGGAAGCTGCAACTGTTCCTCTGCAAACTTTGAACGCACCTGCTCCGCTCCTAATGAATCTTGAAAACGATGAAGGAAGACCACTTAAAGCTATCGTTAGCAGTCGCCTAAAGTAGAAGAGTCACCGCAAAGTTATTACGCAGTGTTTGTCGGTGGTCGGTTTAACTCCGAAGAAAGAAAGTTTAGGGCACAATTTTTAAGCACGTACTGGTTGATTTGAGAGTAGGGAATTACTATGACAAAAGACCGAGCAAAAATAACTTGCCTTACAAATTGCCCATGGAACTTTGGTATGGAGTTGTAAAAAAGTTTACAAACTTCAGGTGACTTAAGCGATGGATGTGGGAAGCCGCATCACCATTAACAAACCTTAGAGGCAACGACAGATCAAATTTCATAGGCACCAAGTCCGAAGCACGATCCAGGGATTCTTCCCACTGCTTCAACTACACTAGAAAAACATCAGGATGACGCCTACGGAGAGGTCGGGTTTGATGATTTGCAGTAAAACCAGATGCACTCCTAGCAGGTGAAACGACTGTTGAAACTCAGAAAGCACTCACCGTCAGAAGCAACGCAGTCTGTCCCCAGGCTGCATTAATCTCATTCCACTCAACGGGCGAGTGTGGCAGCGTTCCCAACCGGAAACCGTTGATAGTACAGAAGCTGCCCTGTTGCCATATATGAAACGCCGCGTTCAGTACGTTTATGCTCGATAATTTCTCCAGCTGAGTTTTCAGATAGATCAACTGCGCCTCTGCATCTTGCTCTTGACATTCCACGTCAAGTAACCGCCTGAAGTTTCACTGTTTAACACAACCATTAGAAATTTCTTCACCTAAGACAAACGTGCACATACATAAAGATCCAGCGAACTATAGCAATTTCACCTCACAATGAAAGCTCTGAGACCAAAACTTCCACCCTAGTCCATTAAATAGCCAAAGCAAAATTGTCCTTTTAATCTGCAGCACTCTTAGTTAGCAGAAGACCACAAATATCATGCAATGTAGCATTCAGAGATAAACATTTTTCTTTTCAGCACTCATGCAAATGCCCGAACCCACTATTCAAGCAATGACATCAGTATTTTTCCCCACCTTCAAGGGCTAACGAAGCATAAAACCATGCTCTCAGATTTGACGAACTAAGTCATGCTTTAAAAAAAAAAACAAAGTTTTTGGCCCACGACTGCCAGAGGACACTTGCATGAGACATCCTTTCCATTTCCAATACTGCTCTTCTTCGAAAAAAGTTTTGTCGCTTCAAATTTAACCCACTCTCACGTCTGTGGTTTTTAGAGGTTTTTGAACTAGCATCGGAGCTCAAAAAGAAGAAGCTCAAAAACGAGTTTATTTTCGCTGTTTGATGTTGCCGTTCCTCAAACACAGCCGAGAAAAATACTTTTCGATCCCCCTCGCCTTTCCAATCTGCAGTCCTCCTGGCTATGGGACTGATGAGGTTAAATACTCATTATAATAATATGTTCATCAGTAGAAATGAAGAAGGGAAAAAACTGGAAAATATGAAGGTCATGTTCCTTATGTGAAAAAAAGAGATCGCGGGCTGAGCTGCGGCAGTGGTGGAATATCGCGGGATGAATCGCCGCTAATAAAAAGAAATAGCAGGTGGAGTTGGAATTTAAAAGAACATGGGAAGCCGAGCTGGGAGAGGTGTTGGCGCCTGACCGTGGAAAGAAATCTCCTTTTTAACAATATCTGGCAAAAATTTAGTTCTGGCTGACTAAAGAAATAAAACGATTGTGGATTATCTTCACTTCTGAATCTAGACGTTCTTATCCAAAATTTAATTCTTTGCTCCAAAATCCTCAAAAGACTTTGTTTTTGCCCACCACGACCATTAATCAACAGGAGATCATCGCTATTCAAAAGGATAAATGCGACCACTCTCGCATTAATTTCAAACAAATTGCAGTTCAGCTCGCCTGTGGTTATCGCGTAATTTTTTCCACAATTTTTCTTCGCGCTCTTTCTCCGCGTTACACAGTTCACTGCGCTTCCTGCTTAGCTCGTCATTCAAGGTACTCTCTTCCACCTCCAACCTCTTCAGTTCCGCCATTAACGACGCTTCTTCGGCCTAAAGTATCAAAGCAGTAATTATTTGGGCAGAACGCTGCGATGACCGGATGTCCAACTCAGTGTCAACACTAAAAGTTTTGAGCGCTTTGCTCGACAGAAATGAAGCTTCGAATAGCAGGAGTCTCTTTTAGCTAGAACAAAATCGGGCATGAGGAAAATGACGCAACGACTGCCATTCCAGACATTTATGTCATTTCTACAACCATTGAAAAGAGTCCGCAGACCCCAAAAAAAGAGTAAGCCTATGAAAGCAATGTGTCTTCGACATTTTACATAAATCAGCATATAAGCTTATCCACTATGCTCCATTCAAACTCCAGCCCCAATGCCCTTACGAAAAAGCGAAAACATTGCCATCGGAAATACATTTAACGAACGATATTCGAAAACACATGGGCCAACAGCAGATATCACTATTCCGTCGCCATTCACTGCTGACAGCCGTTAAGAATACTGCCATTTTCTCTAGAAATCAGAGCTGAACACTATTTTCTTCAAGTCTGGAATATGCACATAGCCTCAGCAGTTTGCTGCAGGGAAAATGATAATTCGCTTCGATGCTTGTCGTTCATATTTCTTCCTGACGCAAGATGGGATATGAAAGCGTCTACGTCCAAAGCAAGGAAACGCAGAAGAGTAATCAAAAATGTCGGGATAAACACACTGAAAGTAAGATATTACTTCGGCCAGAATTTCATGTCATGGACTTCTGAAGTAATGCACCACGAACGGCGAACAACTGAGACTTCATCGGATAGCAGCAAAAATGCAGATGAGTAGAGACGCTGAATGCCGGACGTCAAACATGATCCGAATGGTCACAGAGAATCTTCGAACTTTTACAGTGGTGGTCGGAAAGGAAGGATTAAGAGAATCCTGAACCTAGAACTAGAAACTCCTCAAGTGGTTGATGAGAAAAGGCAGTTATGCAGAAAAAGGTCGACAGGACGGCGGATGAAATCCTGACGGTTAAAACACAACATTCCGAAGAAGTAGCCTTCAGAACCTTCTTTGCCTCCCACGACAACAGCAAAACTTTAAAGGCGTTGCTGCGAAAGAGGGGAAACTGGTACGGAAGCTTTGCAGGCTACAGCAGCAGCAAATAACGTTTCAAACGAATGGAGATAAGCCACTGCTTGTCCGACGATAAAGAAAGAAGGAAGATTTACCCGAGTTAATAATTCATCTCGAGGGTATCCCTCTTGCAAGCAAAACAGTTCCATGAGCACAAAACACTTAGTGCAAAAATTTCTCTAACAGGAGAGCGCCTACCTTCATGGCCATTAATTTCGCACTGGAGGTATTTAAGTCAAAGACCCTCGTTGCTCGATCTTTGCTCAATGAGTCGAGCAACTTTCTGTAGCTTGCACACTCCTCCTCAAGTCCTTTTAACTGCTGGTCCATTCCAGACAGCAACTGCTCCGTGCAATCCTTAAATCAGCGACTTTTGAAAAAAGCATTTAACATAAGTCCACACAATAAATTACGCAGAACTCCCCTCTCAATGTTTAAAAACATGACGAAAACATAACAGCCATTTAATCCAATAGGCTGCTAGCCCATTCAAAGCAGACGACAAACAATAAATTCCACGGAATATATAGCAAGCTAAACAAATAAGCCACTGTTCTGATGTTCCAAAAAACGTTATACTAATGAACGCCTCATAATTCAGGGCGCCAGTTTTTCATTTAGCTTTAAGTTTATGAGAAAACGCAGTAATGCAAGAAATTCGAGGGAGGGGGAGGGGGGGGGGGGATGAAGAAGTGCTGCCAGCAGGCACAGGTCGACTAAGAAAGCCAGAGCCTTTTCGGAGTATCACTATGCAACAAAAAGGTCTTGAAATTATGCACTATAAGCCAAACCCTCTTGTCATATAAATATCAACCAGCACTTCATAGTGAGAATAAAAATCTACAACGACAATAACCATAAGATGAACAGACCGCATAATACAATCTTCGCACCGGTAGCCAGACTGCCTAAGCACTTTAAATGGTGAAACGCATAGAAGCAACATACCTCACACATCGGCCCCCAAAGTGCAGATGTTGAATTGCATATAATGTCAAACAAGTTGCCGGACTGACCTGGCAAGCTCCCCTCACCACCACATATCACGCGACCTGCCTGTAACATTGCACCTAACTTTAGGTTAAACAACCGTTCGACTTTCTGAATGACGGTTCATGAAACTGAAGACAGACTGTACCTAAAGGCACAGTGTCTGGATTAAAGCCTTTTCCATCCCCGTTGTGGCTAGGAGCAAAACCAGGACTGGAACTAACTGGTGATTATGCGGGAGGAGGGTAGGGGAAGGGTGGGTTAGGCTCGGCCTCTTTGAGACTGGTCAAACGTTTAACTCAACAACCTGATCTAGTCATAGGTTCTAGAGCTAAGATCATATTTAACTCATCTATACTTGTCGCGGGTTAAATCCTAGTCACAGCCCTACCTCCACCTTTGCCAGCTTCAATCCAGACCCCTGGATATATGGCATACACTTCTCATTTCCTATGCAATCCAATAATCTGGGTGAAGTCTGCACAGCACCGTTCAAATCTGACTTCATATGCCCCACTTTAAAAAATGAATCCCACACTGCTAACATCCTCTTCGTATGACGGGAGGTGAAGAGAAGTAGGCGAGTGGAGCTTCAGGAGTGTCGAGTTGTTCCGAAACTCCATAAACGCAGATATCACAACATGACGACATCGGAAAGGCTTTCCAAACAATTTGAGCGTTCTGCAGCACTCGATGTGGTTCGTTTACTGACCCCTTCAGAGTACTTCGATTTACAGCAAACTTCATCAATAACCGTTTTCAAGCACCCAAACGAAGACAAAGAAAGTGGAGGTGTTTATTTATAAGAAAGATAGGCACGAGCAATTTTGATTACCTTATAAGAGACTTCTAACTTAGTCATATGAATGGAGAGAGAAAAAACCGAAGCAGAAGCGTCCTCTTTCGCGTTTAGGGCGCAGCCAAGTGCGATGTTAAACAGAAAAAATGATTGCATAATAACCTGGACTTGAAGAGGCGCAGCACTGCTAGTGCTTTCTTCATCGCCTTTTTCGTACAAGCTTGTGTCGATCGCTAATTCCGCCTGGCAGTTCAAACAGAACGCGACCGGATCGCCCATCGCTGAAGCACAAATTCGGCATAATATTGTTCACTATGCACCTTTGCATATAGTTTTCGCGCTCATTGTTGTGTTTATTTATTCATTTCTATTATTCACTTATTTGGCGGAAAACATATAGGTGGGCAACTTAAATATACGTTAATAGGTGTTGGATTAAAAATATTAAGACCCCAAACACATAAGTATATCGGACACATCAGTGAAATAAAACAGCAGAGGATTGAAGAAACTTCAGCAGCGACAAAAGAGGACACTACCTTAACAAATCGTCTTAATTTCCCAACACGTTTAAAAAAGTTACCAAACAATATGCAACACTCTGGGTTTCAAAGTTGTAAAGCATCTAGAAATGAAGATAAGAAGTCCCACCTCAATATTAAGCAAAAACAGTCGTTCAGAGGTAATTAAAGGATAAGCGACCATGCCATGAAACACTCTCAATGAACTATATGCCAACATTTCACCACAGCGAGTTTCAGCACGCATTCTCTCCAAACCAGAAACCACTCAACATTCTTTACCACAGCAAACCTTTGTTAAACACTGCACAGGTGCATACTCACCTGCCATCTCGAAAGTGGCAGGGCTGAAAGATGGAAAGCTTTAGTCCTCAATACACGCCTCCCTCCTCCTTATGTGAAACTCCCCGATGAGAACGTCGTTCCAAAAAATGAGCGCTTTAAAACAGCGAAGACTTGACGCTGGGCCCTTTCTCGAGTCAAGGTACTCTCTCCGTTTGCCCCTCTCAAGAAAGTCCTTGGTTGGCAAAACTTCACATAGTAAAAAAACGGCATATTCTACAAAAAGACCGTGCAAGTCCCGACTGCGATTTAACAGTCGTCCCGAAAGGCCGTGGATAAAGGACCTTTGATGGAATACTGCACCCACCCCTCCACAAAAACGCTCCAAACAGCTAATAACCAGTGCACAATCTGTGTAACTCGATCTCGCTAGAATTGTGACGTCCTCAAACAGGCGCGAAGTTTAAAAGTGTTTCCACGCCATCCTGCACACCTGGAAGGGTTTCACAAACTGATGTAGTATGTGGCATGTGGTTGTTCGTTTTACTTCACCACAGTGGGTATGGTGCAGGACGTTTGGTGTTGCCGGATAGCTAAACAAGTCGAAGTGCCCCATGTTTGCGACTAAATTTGCAAAAACTAACTGAGTTCAAATATGCAAAGTCGGCTTCAATTTGGCTTTATTATAGAGAACACGACATATTGCCAACAATGATTCATAAAAAAAGGTGCTGCATCTCACGCAAATACAGGTAAATGTGCTCTGTCGGCCGCCTGGCAATAATCGATCTCGTTTATCCACTTAATGGAAGCGGAACGTGAGCATAAAACGAGTACATTGCTATACTGTGTTATAAGTATAGGGAAACGTTAACAGCAAGAAATTCCACGTCGTCGGTCACTCGAGAGCGACAATACGCGCTATCCAAAGTTTGAGGATAACCCCTGACACCAGGAATGCCGATGATCGGTTGCTGGTAGAACGCGGCTCTGTTAACCTTCTCCGGAAATCCGGCATCAGTCCGAGCGCGCAACCACCATGCAAGTTCACCAGCCAAAAAACCGCTTCTCACAGTAGTCGCCCTCAAACAAACGAATGAACGGAAGAGAGAGGTTTGAGGAAAAAGTCCAGGTAGCTTCCAAACGTCTACAATATTATGCACAATACTCTAGTTCCCGCTCCCTTCGCTATTTTCATATACAGTGCTGCAACAACTCAATTGCCAAACTGCTGGACCTCCAATTCAGTTGCCGGCATCATTTTACACTCGTTCCGTAATATCGGGAGTGAACGGTCCTAATAACCACGCAGATGAGAGACAAAAATATCCGCGTTGAAAATTAAAAGTGGACGAGAAATGTTTCTGAATGGGCGTCAAAGAGTGCTAAATGAAGCAGAAGCCGAGCTGCAACGACAAATGGCCTCTTAACGCAAACTGCATCGAAGAAACGGCGGTCGTAACGATCGTAACCAATTCGTTCGTGATGAATACCTTGTTGATTTCAGTAAAGTAATGCACAATAGACGATGACTTCTCATGAATTCAACTCGGAAACGAGCTACAGACACCTCAAGGGATTCAAAAAGTTGCGCATATATTCAGTCAGTTTTTCACTGCTCCACTTTATAGCGGTCAGACAACAAATACAAACTTTCGTAGACTTGCAGCAGTGATCGGCTCAGTTAAAATGGTGATGCATATTTTACACTGTTTGGCAATTCAGGCAACCGTTCAGTGCAGTCAGCGGTATTGCAAATGCCCGTATCGTGTCAGCTCTTCTAACATGCTCCTACTGACCATATAATTCACTTCAAATTACATCTCATAACACATTAGGTAGACGAAAGCACTGTACATAAAGCTAAGGTTCTTACAAAAATGTGTAGTGATTAATATATGGGGAGAACCGAGTGAACGAACCAAAAACAGGAAGTGTTTGAAATGCCATGAAGTTGGGTGAGGACATCCACACAAACGCTCAGATGCGGCGTTGCTCGAACGAGACGCGATGCAGACCACCCTTGATTCTACACCGATCATGAGCGGGCGCTTCATTTCAGCTTTAAAGATCTCGCTGTTTGCGCTCTGCTCTGTGGGATGGTAATGTCTCCTGATTTTATATTCTTTGTATCTTTTGCAGTTGCTGTTTTCGCTCTTTGAAATCTTCAATATCCGTTCTGATGTGTCAACGCACAGGCAGTTTTAGTGCCCGCTAAACGTTTGAGAGAGAGGCCATTAAAGCATCTAACCTAGAAAAAGGGGATTTTTCATCTCTGTCATGCATGAGTTTCAAGGAAATTTACTAGAAATCCAGGAAAAACCAGGTACTTTAACACCAAAAAGATTGCTTAGCAGAAGGTATGATAGAAAGTGAACATGCGAATATTTGACCGCGTTCACACAGGTTGCTTTGCAGTCTACGGCATTCAACCGAGCCTCACAAACATCTCCGATGCAAACAATAAGTGAAATGAACTGAGTGGCGTGTAGAAGTGAGAGGAAACGTTATGTGCCCATATTTTGGAATGCTGGAAGTAATAACATAAAGAAACACAAGAGAAGATTACTCGGCCAAAGAGTGGAGATTCTCTTACGCCTTCTACGTAAACAATAGCTGTAAATATAACTGTTGCCGACGGGCAACGTTTGGTGTCACTTCCTAGCAAAACCACATCAACGGGCATCAATGAAACATCTGCACAACAAATTTCACAATGGCGAAGCCCTGAGAGGATGGCACCGAGCCGGCAGTCAGATATATCTGTCGCGATATGGGGCCTCGGTGTGCGGCAGCCGCCGTCACCAGTTCGTTCATCGCAACCTCACCTACCCCTGAAATCTCCGCACATTATATCCCTCTCATTTGCATATAAAACTTTCGACATTCGGCGATGCATTCGGTAATATCGAAGGTCTTCAATGCGCTAAAAGGGGGAGACATGTTTCAAAGAAAAAAGGAGTGTGATAAGAAATTTGTCAGTTTAAAGCACCCTGCCTCCAGATTTGAATGCAAAAAATATCAAAGCCTATCAGTGATCCATCAAAAGGATGCAATCTTTGCATCACTGACACTCTACATTCTGCCCCGCGGATCAGCAAAAAAGCAGCATGACGTGGTAATGTTTTGAATATTTTCACTATCACAGACAGTAGCCCGGATCAACACAACCCCATCAGCAGAACAACGAGTGTTTTATCAACACAGTAGTTAACTCCATACCGAGTCTCTATTTCTGGATGCATTAAGAATATGAGGAAATAATAAACGCAGCGCATAAAAAACAGTAACTACTTTGCTTAAAATCGGCAATACCTGCGCACACATCCGGCGAATAAAGCCGTGGCAAAAAAATAAGCACACGGAATGGCGGTGGGTGGTCTGTTAAAATGGGTAGCTGTGTTGTAAAGAGATTATCGCCTTGACTTAGATCAACTTCAGAGGTAGCCGTTTCACTGCCCAACTGAAACTGGCATACAACAAGATGAGCATCAGATGCGGATGATTCCACACTTAGGTTACGCACACAAACGAGCTCCACCAGAAGTCGTCCCCTTGCAGACGAATCAAGTGAGAGTGCTGTCGACGCCTGAAATATGTGTGCATGTGTTCAAATGCATACAACAGTAAAGTCGAAGATGGAATTCATTTTTGTTTTGCAAAAAATGCAAGGAAATTGCTATTGGATGATAAAACTCGAAAGTGGGGCGGCAATTCATCAACGCAACCTTCCAGCAATACTCAGGTAACTTTCACAGCGCATCCAATAATCACGATGCACTCGAAAATAAAATTCATTGAAGTTGATTTATTCCATAAATATGAATTTAAAGCAAAGAAGAGAAGGGGGAGGGAAGGTAAAAGAAACGAGAGCGGTACGTTAATGCGCAATGAACGAATCAATCGAACCTTTTGGAGTGTGGCTTGCTGCCTATACCCTTCGATTGCTTTTCCCAGTTGCGAAGCCCAAAGCACGCGTGCATTCCTTCCCATTGCTCTCATCGGTATTATTATTGTACCTGAAGTATGAACATTGTGACATCGCATCATCTACTCTCCAAAGACAGCACGCATTTCAGCGTATAGTACCTTCACATAAGTCCTTTTACCTAAAGAACTGTCACACAGAAAACCACAAAAGTAGGAAGGGGAAGGGCAACATGGCGAGAAATCATTTAAATAAACACCGAGGAAGAGAAAACCAATGACGGAATATTTTCGTTTCATTGCGAGGATGATGCAGCAAGATCCCCATATGAAGCAGATACCTATTTTCTCTTCACACTGCTTCTCGTTCCTTAGAACAAAGCTGCAACTGAATGGAGGCGCCACCCGTTGCTATGAATAGAAAACATTTCTAGACGAAACTTTCACCTGCATAAATGAAGAAAACTTTCAGTGTAAGACTCGAAAATCTCAATGCCATGGAGCAATTCTCTTTCATATTGTAAAAAACAGAAAATTTCATTCCCCGACATGCCAATCCGGAAGCATTAGTAAATCTGGTAAAGATGAAAACAATGGAAACGACATTATCCTCGGAGGAAATATAAGGCATGGGCATGCAGGGAAATATGTGCAACACGCAACTGTGTTTAGTGACTTCGGTGAATTGAACGCCGATGGTATATTCGATGACGAAGATACGAACCAAGAGTTCTCAGAAACGCACCGTATTTAAGTGTGAGTGCGCACTCATCGCCCTCTTTCTCTTTTGCCTGCACCGAAAGATCAGCGAGCAATAGCGGACTCTTGTACAGATTCAGCTGCATATCGCTGTTCTTCGTAATTTTGAAACCGTCCACCTGAAGTGAAAGAGCAGCTATCATTGCGCACTGATGACCAACAAGTTAATTTCCGCACACTTCGATGCTCACAAAATTTACATTTCTTGGCTGTAACAGAGAGAAATTTTGACTCCGCGACTCGACATAACTTCGGGAACATGTGCACTACTAATATTACAGGTTCCATACTGCCATCCAGTTTGGCAGCAATACCGTAAATGAAGATCGCCTCAACTAACATCGAGTCAACATTGGTACCATTTCCAACTGACAGTAAAGAAAACTGCTAAACAATATGGCGGTTTACCCATGTCGGCATCCACATTTTAAAGTAGTACTGAATATGAATCCCCGATCAAGTCCAGTGCTAATCAAGTCAGGTTATGAGTCCCTCGATCCGCTCTAAACAGCAGAGAGCTTTTTTGGGTCTCATTCGCTCAAAAAGCCTCCTCCCTTACATCACCTCAGCAGTTGCCCCTCTCAGACTGTAACCTAGGTAAGTGGAGCTTTTGTTGCAGTTCAGAGGCACAAAAACCGTCATTACGATTGCTTCAATTCCTAACGCTAGTGGATGAGAAGAGAGGAAAGAGGCGGAATAAGTTGTAAACCAAGGATATGAATTTTTTGAGGATAATGGTATCGAACACGCTGCTTACGTATGAATTCATCAGTTGTGACCTCAACTTAGTTCTTTAAGGCCAATCATCACTTTATTATTGTTGCAATATTTGTCGCGCACTGTGACGAACGATAGTTTCATTCTCTATAAGGAAGATGAGGGAAATTTTCAAGAAAGTAAATAACCTGTTCGTATTGAAAGTGTGTTGAAAACCACACAAAAAATTAGGAGCCCTCATGAAGTGCCGCCGCTCTCTTCACGGTTCTCACCCTCTCCCTCTCCCCCACTCCTAAAGCAGTACTGCTATAGGAAACTTAAGCATTCACAGTACGGAGATCTGCTGAGAACAAGAAACAGCAAGAGGGAGTAAAAGCAAAACCTCAATGGGCTCTATGGGCGTAGTGAACATGAGGAAGTCGTTGAAGAGAAGCGCTACCAAAATTTTTCCACTGCGCTGTTTCTGAAGGATACCCGCGTGCAAAAATAACCGCGGTCCAACTTTCCTGAAAGCTTCAATCTTTCTGAATAGCCAACAAAAAATGCTTCGTCACTGCAAGCAAAATATGCAATACTGAGCTGAGAAAAAGACGCAAAATGATCCTGTAATTGTAGTCATAAAACTCGTGCATCTTTCTTTCATTGTGCATCACTGCATGCGTTTCAAAAAAACCCTTCCTTCATTGACCTATAAGCACGTTTGTATGGACCCTTGCCTCCGTTTTCCACCAACTGCGACGTTCGGTGATTTTCTCTTCGTATAGCGGTAAAATCCGACTAGCAAAAATGGAGAAGCCGCCAAACAGCTAGTAGGACGTGAGCTTGCACAGTCCAGACAGATAGAGAACCTCTTAAAAAGCGAGGACTGTTTCGTTTCAAAATGATATGTGGCAAGAGTGCAGCGTTTGGTTCTAAGCTAATGCACCGTTCTTCCGCCAAATCATGCAATGAACAGTCGAGACTGCTCCGATTCGCTGTACTTTCACCCACGACTCGTAAACACTTTGCCTCTCCCTGAACACACCACCCCTTCGAGAGATGCAACATTCCATTCGGTTTGTTTTCGAGCCCAATCGCCCTTTTCAACTTAAAGGTAATTTATGTCTCACTTTTAACTTCGACCTCGTTAAAGCAATCATCCACTGAAAATGCCCCACTAATCAATTTTCAGCTGTTGTAATTTATTTAAGGCCGATGAATCTGGCCCAAAATTGCTCCCAAACACATTCACTCGTATACATATACGAATTAAAAAGAGAAATGCGTACGGTTTTTTCATGGAAAGTAGGCCACTACTATCCGAGGAAATGAGACATGCATTCAGAGCGTTTTTTCTTTTTAAAGATCTCAGCGACCTCCAAAACGTTCAGTTAGCCAAAGTGCAACATAGTAAACACAGCAGAGCATTTAAGAAGCGTTTATCTCCCGGTTTCCAAGCAGCAAACATACTCAGTTATATTATACGTCCTTAATAAAGCACCGCCCCTTATCAGAGCGTCATAAGCAGGTGTAATAGCGATTAAAACTCGCTGCATTATTAACGTTCATTTGGAATTTTGCATGAATGCGAAAGTGATCTCTATCGGAGTCGGACTTAGCTCCATTCTTGCGCACCGCAAACAAGTGGTGAAGTAGAGACCCCCGAA
The DNA here is from genome assembly GCA_013433145.1 of Ascaris suum. NCBI lineage: Eukaryota > Metazoa > Nematoda > Chromadorea > Rhabditida > Ascarididae > Ascaris > Ascaris suum. The sequence goes on from CM024187.1 coordinate 5,683,013, forward strand.
CATGTTGCAGCTCAAACTAAAGACGATGTGCGCCAAAGCACCCACATTTCGAATGAACATTGCGGTTCGGTATTTTGACCCATTAAAGAGTGACAATGAAATGAACTAACCGTGTCCGTGACGAAAACACTATGGCTGGAGTGATGCCCTCACAGTGGATATGCTGCTGCGCCCATAGTAGCATATTCGCGTTATCCTGCTCACATATTACCGTGTTCACTTCGGCACACAACGATTTCAACATTTGGTACGCCCTCTCTAAATCCTACAAATGAGAGAAATGAAAGCAGGCTAGACAAGCGTTCGTATTCCCAAGCTCTCATCTCATCACCTCGATTAAAATTCTCGGGACATAGCTGTTGTAGCATCGACTGTCCTTGAATAAGTAAACAGAAATCAAATGAACTTCGGAAAGTCTCACACTTATCTGCTGAATGTATACAATCACCGAAGCATACTTAAAACTCTAAAGCAGTATTAGAACAGCGCTCTCCATTCACATGCATTTCATCAAAATAGTGAGCTCTAGTCTCCGCGTAGGATCTCGCAGGATCTGCAGAGTTGAAATCAGTTCGTACGATTTTACGTAACTTTTTAAAGCAATGTGTGACGAGTGTATATTACAACTAGTCCGCTATAATATAAGCTACTTTCGAATATAACTTCAAAAGTAATAGAGGTACTAACAAATAAAAAGTGCAATAAAGGTACAAAACGTAGTTGAGGTCCACAAACGTTTGCAGACTGAAATACATCGATTACGACATCACTTATGCGAGTGGAAAGCACTCAGATGAAAAAAAAACATGTTGTGATGAAGAGTTTGAAAAAAATCAAAGAAAAACCAAACCTCCCGAGTTGAGCTTTCTTTGGGTGTATATTTAATAAGCTTCTCGAAGAGCAACGGATAACGCGTTATCCGACCCACTGGTAAAAGAATCAAATACCTCAAGTCCAGTCCTCCGGCGCGTGCATTCTCACAGCAGCGACGATACACCTAAGTAACAAAACGTAGTCATTATAGGACACCTCATAAGCTCCATCTTGAAAAATCAGCTGCAAACGGGAGAGGAGAGAATGAAAGGAAGAATAAGCAACGTATCGTCAGAAGCATATTTCCACCTTAGAAAGTTTAAGTAGCAACCCTAAAGAAAATACCTCTTTTTGAGACTGACGAGAAATGAAAGAACACACTGAATAGAAGAGCTCTGTTGAATTCACCTCTGAATGCTAAAAGCACTGCAAGCGGCCAAATAATGAGGCAAACGGTGTTATCGCCGCTAAAAAGTTTCTGCTGTTCTTACTTGCACAAGTATGCTATTCACTTAACGCAGCAAATCGGTCAGCAGAACTTCTGCTTATATATATATATATATATATATATATATATATATATATATATATATATATATATATATATATATATATATATATATATATATATATATATATATATATATATATATATATATATATATATATAATGGTATGTGTGCTGACGTTGGACTGATAAATTGGGACATACGTAAATTGGGACATACTGATAATTGGACTGATAAATTGGGACAAATTGGGACATACGTAAAGTACGTTGCCAGTAAAACGTATGCCATGTAGTGCTAGTACTTCAAAATCACTTTGCCATAAAACATAAACCTCCAGCATCCGTTGAACAATTGCAAAGGATTACTTTTTACAATCGAAACTCTTCCCATCTACAGTTGTCTCTTCCTACAGCACATACCACTTCTCAATTCGCAAAATAGTTCTTCAAACTCAAAAGCTGTTCCGCCGACTAGAACCTTCAAAGAAGGATCTCTTAACACATCAAAAATGAAATATGTCCTCTCCCTCTCCGTAAAAATTTCGGAAGATGTAAGACTGCAACTCGAAATCTTGAAAGCATGGGAAGATAAAATGACAACATATACCTGTTGGAAGGCCGGATTATTGAGCTCGAGCTCCTTGAGCAATTCACGAGCGGACTGTTGATTTGAACAAAACTCGACGAATGCATGTAATGCAGCAGCCTTTTGCACAAACACTTTGCCTGAATATACACGCTCATCGCAGTTGCGTCAAGAGATGAAGGAAACTGAAGTCAACGAAAGTTCGAACCTAACCACAGAAGAGCGGTAAAATGTTAACTCCAACACCGCCCTGCAGAAATAACACTAAGCACTCCGTTTCCACTCATGTGCAAAAGTGACTAACAGAAAACGAGCGAACAATTCTCTAAGTATGTGACGGCCCGATTTCCGTCACATAGAACACTTGAAATGGCCACAAAAACAAAACGATGACGTTGTTGCTTGAAGAACAGCTTGCTGCTCATTGGAGAATCTCTGCACCTGGTACCTCTATGTTATATTTCAGTGCACAGGCCCATCCAAAATGAAAACATTTGTAGGAGTTTGAAATAACGAAATCTCAGCAACCAACGAGGCGTCATTAAATGCCACCAAGGTCAAAATTTCCAAAACAACTTCAGTGAAACTTATTTTACATTTCATCAGGAAATGTAAAAATCAATATGAAAGAAAAGGTTAAGAAGAAGACAGCACGGGGTGCGACGATGAAAATAGCTGACTAACCAGGTGGATCAACACGCAGTGCGTTCGCGATCTCCGCCGACACAGCGATCAACTGGTCAAGGTTCAAGAAGAGTCGTTTCGCCAATGACGTGCCAATTACTGGTGTAATAGTATCTACAAACTCTTCTCGACACATGCATAGGTCACGATGAAAACGCACTTCCGTTTCGAGTAACTCCTGGAGCAAAACGTCGTGACGTTAGCTAGTATTGATGGCGAGACGCTTCTATTCAGGAAGATCCCACTGAAGGGCATATTTATCGTAGCCACACGTCGTACGACTTTTTCACTACTGATAAATGGTGCAATATTAACCTTGCTTTTGCAACTAGCCCACAGTTGGGAGCATTAAAGCGTTTCACATCTGTACTTTACTATTCCAGGTTGCAATCTGTTAGAAGAAAATGAAATAACGACTTTAAGATGCTTTCATAACTCGCCTAAAACTACCGACGGGTTTCTGCGATGCTAAAAGCAAAACGTTGGCAGATCTTCCACAAGAAAGCATGCAATGTGTGCTTTTTGCGAATTAGCTGGTGCGTAAATAACTACATTCACAAATGTAAATGAAGCAACCACTCATTCTTCTATCGCTCTCATTTTTACTAGGCAAGAAAGTGCTGAAATTTTCCAGCAGTATTCCGAGATTGGGGATTTTGTTTGGCCTAACGATATTCTTCTGTAAGGAGTGATCAGAAGCTAAGGGTGGAGTTAACGTAAAAAGGCGGTCCCCGAGCAATAATATCCGTTCGATTTATTGCAGTAGATATATCACGTAAAAAAATCTGCCTGCGTAACGCGATTCCAAATTCTGATCCTCAGTGAGTGGAGAACTGTGTTGGTCGCAGGAAACAGGTGTCGATGGTATCTGTTGCGATGAACGATCGCGCTGCGACTCTATTTTGCATAGATCGACCTCAGTAATATCTGTTCTTCTCTGCCCTATCATATTTCCCTCTTTCTCTGCTTGTACAGCTGCGTGTTTCAAAGCCATCAGCTATTGTGCACGAGTACCCATATTGGTGGTTTTTACGAGTATCTAGCAACAGTTACCCAGTAATGGCGTTCATCAAATTTCCCCTTCCACTTGGCTCCACTCTTCTCGTCCACACTACTGCAACGCAACAAATGGCGACCGGTATTCGAGCCGTAGGGATCGACAGCAATGGAAGGCCAGCCTGGATCGCCAGCAACGATCGACAGCGAAGCTCTCCGAGCCATACTCGACGCTCAGGAACAGCGTCAGCAGCAGACGCTCGCAGCCGTCTTGACTGATCGGCAGCAGTAGGCGCTACTCGAACGAGTAGAGCGGATGCTGACCGCTATCGGACCTGCTCCTCCTGCATCGACTGCTGAGTTTATCACAAACTCGCTATCGACACGACTGCCGGAGTTCGCTTACGATCCAGACAATGGCGACAGGTTCGACGTATGGTTCAGCAGATACGAAGATGTCATTTCCGAAGACGGAGCGGCGCTCTGATGCCGTAGCGGTCCGCCTCATCGTCTCGAAGCTAGATGCCACTATATATAGCCGCTTCACCAACTATATTCTGCTAAAGACAGCTTCTGAAGTCTCCCTTGAAGACACCGTCAAGACGCTGAAAGAGCTGCAGTACATCGGTTTTTGCCCGTCGCTACATCTACCTCAGAACTCAGCGCAACGGCGAGTCCTGAGCGACTATATGGGGATTGTTAATCGCCGTCACGAGATGGCTGAATTCCCTACCATCACGCCGGAACAGATGATGTGTCTAGTGTGGATTTTCAGCCTCCACAATCCAGAAGACGCTGACATTCGCGCTCGTGCTCAACGCAAAATGGAGGACAACCCACGAGCTACACTCAAAGAGCTCACTACCGAAATCCAGCAGTTCTTGAGCATTAGACAAGATGCCAAGCTCCTGGACAGTCCTTCATCACCACCCCAGCCAGAAATCAAAGCGGTTAGCAGCAAGAAGAATCGCATGCAGAATCCGCCTTCACCCTGCTTCCGTTGTGGTACACTACACTGGGCCAAAGACTGCGACTTCCTCGACAAAACGTGCTATGACTGCAAACTCATTGGTCACAAGAAGGGCTTCTGCGAGAACTTCACCAAGAAAAAGAAGAGGCAGAATTCGAAGAAGGAGCGCAGAACTGCGAACAGCGTCACCGTTACTGCCTCCATTGCCGCAGATATCGCACCAATCAACCGCATTTACCGGCAAGTCCACGTCAACGGTGTTACAGTTCAAATGCGCCTTGACACTGGAGCTGACGTCACCTTACTTAGCGTCGAGATTGCACCGCGATCAATCGTCCGAAGTTTCTGCCACCACTCTCAAGCTTAAGTCCGCCAACAACAAAAATATCAGCGTTCGAGGATATTTCAAGTGCGACTTCGATACTGATGGACACAAAGGACGAAGAAATTGCCACGTCACGATACCCGGTCACGTCTTGGCACTGACTGGATAGCTCAAAATGAACCTCTCTTCCGAAAGCTCACAGAAGCGGTCACCTGCAACGTTTCGGCCATGACACTGAACCATCTCAACTGCAGCAACCTGCCCGCCTCCTCCGAAACCATCCAGATTGCAACAACGGCAGATCACCTTCTCCAACAAGCGATTGAGTGGACCAGATCCGGTCGCTGGCCCAAGGTTACACGTGAATCTCCACTCTGGCACTATTATAACCGTCGAGATACACTGGCGACAACAAGCGACTGTCTGCTGACCACCAATCCAATCGTAATTCCGAAGTCACTACAACGTCGTGTGTTATCTGCGCTTCACAAGGCTCATCCAAGACAAACATGGACGAAGATGCTAGCTCGCAGCTATGTTTATTGGCCTTCACTCGACGCAGACACTGAACAGCTTGTCCAGAATTGCGACAGATGCGTAGCACCTGCAAAGAACCCAGTGAAGGCTGAACTCAACTCCTGGCCAAAATCGACAGCTCCATGGGAGTGAGTATATGCCGATTTCGCAGGATCCGTCGATGGAAACTTTTATCTCGTTGTCGCGGATGCGTGCTCCAAGCGGCCCGAAACCATCCTGATGAACTCGTTTCTACGTCTGCAACTACCAGTGCACTCAAGAAGATCTTCGCTCAGTTCGGGAACCCGCAGACCCTTGTTACGGACAACGGCACGCAGTTTACGTCGACAACATTCAGTCACTTCTGCTGTGCTCGCGGAATTACGCACCTATGCTCCCCGCCATTCCACCCGCAGAGTAATGGTCAAGCAGAACCTTTCGTTGACACGTTCAAACGCGTACTAATCAAGCTGAAGGGGAAGGACCCGTCGGTCGACGCACTACAAACCTTTCTGTTGGCATACCGTTCGACGCCTTGTCCGTCTGGGCCGGATCATTTATCGCCAGCCGAAAACTTCTTGGGACGCCAAATGCGTACTGTTTTCGACCTGATGTTGTCGCAGACCAACAACGTCGTAAGACCACGCGATACTAAAATGGAAGAGAAGTTCAATCGTCACCATGTTGCTCGTCGTCGCCTCTTCAAGGTCGATGACGCCGTCTACGCCAAAGACCATCGAGGACCGAAAAGCACCTGGATACCGGGCACGGTCGTACGCAAATTCGGCAAGGCGACCCACTCTGTGCGTCGTGGAAACCTTCTTTGGACACGCCACATTAACCAGCTGCGATCGCGCATGAAGACGCCGATTCTTAGTCAATTGCAGGACGTATTCGACCCGCCTCTGTTCAACTCTGACACCAGCACTGCAAACCCAGTACCAGAATCTTCTACGCCGATGATCTATCTCCGTCGCTCAACCCATACTCGCCGCGCTCCCACTCGTCGTCATATGGACGCCACAAAAGCGACGTATCGTTCGTAACTCGAAAGGGGAGGTGTTGCGATGAACGACCGTGCTGCGACTCTATTTTGCATAGAGCGACCTCAGTGATGTCTGTTCTTCTCTGCCCTATCATATTTCGCTCTTTCTCTGCTTGTATAGCTGCGTGTTTCAAACCCATCAGCCATTGTGCGCAAATATTCGGTTATACTGATGGCTTTTACCCTTCCATAATTCCAGCTACCCAGCAAAGGTGTTTGATTCTTCTCGTCCCACGGCGGCAACACAGCAATACCGAGTATCTTTTGAACATTGCGCTATATCCAGTTTATCCACTAAACACTTTGCGTTCAAGTTAATATAGTGAAGCTTAAGTAATCCTATATTTTCATATGGACAAACAAAGTGCCCGCATTCCAGTAGTGTGAATTTGCCGAACAAAAAGCATATAAAAAGCGCTTCGACGCATATATATTTATGATCCGTTGAGAGCAGAGGAGTGCCGGAAAATTGCGCATGTAATATCCGAGGCATGAACACCTCAACCGCGACCAAAGCTTATAAGCTGAGTACTCCAGGAAAAATTCTGAATTTGAACAGTTTAATGGTCTTCCTGTTCAATTTCAACATCGGCTACACGATCCGACGCCCGACGTAACTCTAGGACTGCAATATCATACTATGCCTTGGTAGAGTGTGATATTGCGTATCCGATGTCTTGTCCATGTCAGTATCCAGTATTACACTCCAATATCACAATATCTTCGAAAAGGCCTCCGCCAAGACTGACATCGCCACATCAGCAACGGAGCTCCAGAAGAGTGTCGTGAAACCGAAATCCCTGATGCGAGTCACCGGTTAGTTGTCAGTGCAATCAACAGCGAGCTGCTAATCAAATAACTTGCTAAGATATCCAATTTCTCGATGTCAGTCTCCATCACTGCACTTGTAAAAGTCGACAGTTCTGCTGCGTAGGCCAACAGCAACATCAACAGGAGGCCGCACAAATGATGTTCCCCACAGAATGGGAAAAGCTACAGATGCGTCCATTACAGTCCAAAGTTCTCTATGGGTTACTAAGATAAGCGGTGGAATACGAAGTCCACGGGATCGCTGTTGCCCATGTTTCAGTAGCAGCAGTAGTGACTTGCACTAACAACCTTTACTGTTTCAGTGTGCGCCTACTCAGCTTAAAGCCTAGTATCATGAAGAAGCAACGCAGTGCAAAGAAAACTCTTCGATACAGACGGGAAACCAATCAAGAGCTGCACTTAGCAGTCGGTCACCACGGGAAAGCCTCACAGAGTTTATGAGGACTCCTCGAAAGGGTAACATGGGAGGTTTGAGCAACTAAGACCCACCTAGAGAAGGGAAAATAACATATTCAACAAAGGCATATTATTCAGCCAAGCATAGCAAGAAGACAACTGTGATAATATGAATGATATTGTCAAAAAGATCCTCCACAACGCAGGAAACATCTCCCCTTTTTAGGAGGTCCTCGAAAACGAAGAGGGAAATCTAATCAGCACAACCTGATATAAGGCGCAGTGGGTGTTGGCAGTTGATGTTTCGACTTCTGAATGAGCGGAAGTCGCTACTTTATGGTCGCGGTGAAAGCCCAACGAACAGCGGCAGCAAGTGATACGAATCTGCCGTATGGGATATAAGCAAGTTCAACGGCTTCACCATCACAATTCGGTATCTCCTTCACCATTTCTCGCTCAAGCTCATCACAACGCAGCAAAACGTACATATGCAACAATAGCGAAAATGTCGCAAAGAGAATTTGGGTACTTTCACCATCCTTCAGCGTTATCACAGAGAAAGGATTTTGGTGCGGCCTGAGGCTTGTTCTTTGAAAGCAGTCAACTTCGTATGAAGCACTTTCGCCCATTCTTACCATTTTAGCAATTGAAAAATACTAGAAAATATTTACACCACGTTTTGCGGTGCACCAAGTGGGAGAATATTCTGTTAAAATGGTTTCTGAAGTTCCAGAGCTACCAAAGAAAAGGATATAATGGTTTATTAGATCCTGGCAGATTGGAAGCAGCTGCTAGGTCAATCCGAGCGCGCATACGACTTTACGGGATTATTAACCCCTTTGACTGGAAGCAGTAACTAGCTCAATCAGAAAGCGCAGAAGCTGGCCATCAATCGCATCAACTGGAAGCACTGACTAGATCAATCGAAGGGAGCAGATGATCTGAAATTATTACTTACCACTCCGATTGGGAACATCGACTAGGTTAATCCATGTGTGCAAATAATTTCACAGGACCACTAATCGCTTCCATGTTTAAAAACTATGATAAATGACATTCGTTCATCAATCCACTGATAACCTAATCGAAACGTTCCTTCCTCCTAAACCTTTCTACACACCAAAGCATTCATTTTTGATAGGACGAAGCACTTCAAGGCCACGACGATCATGTTGCACTTCGAGATATACACCGTCCAGTTCAATCAGCTGGACTACTCTAGTAGGCGACGAGAGTGAAAGAAGCAATTGCGAACGTGACTCCTCGTATTTTCATTAGATTTTGTCCATTTCTAACATGAGAACGGGCTCAAGAGGGAAGGGAAGGAAACACTCAAACAAGAAGCACAAAGTCCAGCGTTGCGTGGATCATTTGATCCATTAAAGTTGCCCAACAATGCAAAAGCCACTCCACTAATGTCGACTATAATACCCCATCCACCTGTTTCGCTGTCCACGGGTGAAGTGTCGCTTCAGTGCAAGAGAACAGATCAATTAAGCACACACCCATTGCATTTTTTCTGTTCCTCCTCTGTTTTCTTTGTAATGCTGCCAATAATACCAAGAGCTCTATGGACCGTTTTCTTTTCTAAAATCAGCCACCAGCTGCGCCTCGAATGTCAATAGCAACAAAACAGAAATACCTCAGTTAGTTTGGTGAGGTTAGCGTTTGAAGTCTGAGAGATTGTGTCCCGAGTGGACTGTCTAGAGACAGTGTCTTCAGTGGCAGTATCCAATTTAGCGCTCATCCCTTCTGCTTGCCCCGAGGTAAGTGCTTCTCTTGGAGTTGGCTGCATTCGTGAACACGCCACAGCACTAAACACAAACACAACTTTTAATGGCTTCCACAAGCACAAACCCTACAAAATATGCATGCATATATAATGACTATTTTACAGCACCGTGGCCATAAAAATCTCCTACGAGACTAAGGCGTCCATCCAGCTGCACAATCCCTCACTGTAATTCAACCTCGATTTCAAATTAAACCGTTCACAACAGTCCAAAAACAACGCAAATATAGTCGACGATGTAAATGTAATCACAGGTGCACCTGTTTGCGTAGTGCTAACATCCAAGCCCGTTTTTAATTATTATGGAGCGGAACCATGGTCCACGGTCTGAATGACAATCAACGGCAATATTGGCGTACTACAAATGATCGCACTAAAACGACCGCACTTCATTGAACAGCACGAAGAGATGAACGAGCGGCGAGAAAAAAAGTAAGTTTAACTTTAGAAAGTTGAACTCCAGGAGTATGGGAAGTGAGAAAATATTTTCAGGGAGAGGAAGGAGAGAAGCAAAGAACTGGACAAAAAAAACAAGTGAACAACATGGTTAAGTCATTTTATCAACTTTTTTGCTAAAAGGATAAAAACAGTGGGAAATAGCGCGAGCACTTCAAGGACGGGCAAGTGGTAAAAAATTCTGCTTTGCTGAACTAATGCAGAAATTTATGCAGTCACTGCCAGGTAAAAAAGTGCAATTTAAAGAGTAAAATGGACGGGCTGAAGGAAAGGCAGTTAAGGATTCATCAAAAAACAAAAGTTCCTCTCTAAAGTGGCGATGCCGAGCAGTGGTGGATGATTCAACCTATCCAGGAACATTAAAAACAGTAAGAGTTATTAGAGAGTAAATAAAGAAGGACACTCCTCATCCTCTCGTATCTCTTCGTTCATCGACAAAGTAATGCGCCAGCGGAATAAATAAACGAATACAGAGCAATAAATTAGCGGATTGGAATCACATCAGTGACTGTCGTATATAACATCAGTTAGCAGAGTCTATTTGGTTGCAGCATATGAGACATAATGCCTGCTTTGAGAACGCTCTCACAAATTCACACACTTATTTGCAGAGCACGTATATTTCACAACTTTATCAATAACCACAGCAGAAACGATGTCCGAAGTGAAGCACAGCGCAGATGGCATGTCGAAGAACAACAGCCATCATGATACTATGCTTTGCATCAACCCGCCCCCCTCCCCCCGTCTTGATAAAGCATAGCAGGCAAGGACAACGTTGAACTTTTACTCTACACAGTCGAAAGCATACTCTCATTTAAAACGTTGCTATACTACAGCATTAAGCTTGAAGTGCGTGCGTTCGTGCTTCAAGAGATATGAAATTTTGAAGGCTAATTAACGTTCGCCCACAATGAAGCACATCTGAGAGCAGTAGGCCAATTTTTTCACAGGCATCACCGATGCGATAAGCGTTGAGTATCCTCCCCTTCGTAAAAATAAGGCGTTGATGAATTCTGCAAGACCCGAAGGAAGATGGTTTGAAGATGGATGCGATGAGATTTCACCGGATACTCAAATACGCTCTCACTTATAAAAACTGTTTTAAAGACTCGGAAACAACACGCGAATAGCTTTTAATGACTACCTAAATACGTCACTCAGGTAAACTAACTTTCGGTTCCGTCTCACCTATTCTGCCATAAACCACTACAGTAGCAAGAGTCCCCGAATGAAATGAGGAAAGGCATAATTCACTGTGGAATCTAACCAAAGGTCCATCTTGGTCCCGCAAAATTCTTCGACTGAAAGGACAGTAGGGATGAGGATGAAGGGTCAATTCACGCAAACCAAACCCGCTGGAGTGCGGGACCTAATCAGTAAAGTGCTTTGGATTCGGGATGAGAAAGAACAACGCCCTCGGCCTTGCCAGTCGCTTTTTCAAACCAAGGTCATTTACCATTCATATAAGATCAGTGCAAATGCAGCAAAAAGAATACGTTGCTAAGATGCCTAGTAAAAATGATCACAACACTGCCCAAGTATAAAATATTAAGTAGATATGGGATGCGGAAGTTGACGTCGTATGAAAAAATACAACTGAGAAAAATATGCGTGCATAGAAAGTGCGTAAGAAAGCGGGGAAAGAAACGTGCATTGGGGAGAGCAGTTAATGCCGATGGTGTACAAGAAACAGCTTTCGATGTCGCCGTCCATCTCAATACTTAACATCACGCAAGAAACATGTTCTCATGACTACCGCTACCAGCATGAAGAGGGGTGCTCAGGACACATTCTATAAGCCTTACAACCTCCATAGTTATCATAGAATTTCGCAGTTCTGCCACAGAATCTACCCCAAACGTTGAAACGGCAATGAGATTTGAGCGTCAAACGACCCCAATATGCATATATAGCTGGGGAAAGCGCTTCGAGCTCAGATTCTAATGGCGAAATCTGCTTAGCTGAAACTTTCCAGAACTACTTCTCGCTATCCTCCAAAATGATAAACCTAATATCCAAGTGCACCCATTTCTTGTGCCGCTTCTTCTTTGCGAAATCCAAGCTAATCCAAGACAGTCTCATTTCATACACTAAATTTCTACATATTTTTTTTTTAAAGTTTCCATTTATCGACCGCCTGAATCGACTTAAGCGAAATATATCTTTATTTCCTGGTGGCTATCCTGTTCCTGAGTTATGGTCGTCCAGAACTGCCTTTAACCGCATCCCACCTCCCCTACTCATGAAAGCTGATCCTGGCTATGCACATGTTTCAATGCAATGGCAAACACAATCGACAAAAGTGGTGCTTGGCACAGCGGAATCGCAAAACGCTTGCAAAAGAACATAGAGTTGGTACAAGGGGCCACACTTTCCACCAGCCGCATCGTCATAAGAAATCGCTCAAACGCCCCACTCATATAACCCAAAAAGAAGCACGTATAAGGGAAAACAGCATGTGCCACCCACCCACTCAACATAGCCAGCATATCAGTTTCTCACCTAACATGGACGTAGTTGGCTGGGAAAAGTGCTTCTGGGCCATTAGCGGTCTTTTGCAGTCGACCTTTCCACCATTCGGCATCGCTGCGCTCGGTTACGACGATGAGATCACCGTTCTTGAACGACAGCTCATCGCTGCGCTGTGCCACGTAATCATATAGCGCCTCAGCGATCACCTCACTCTCCTGCTGCACCATCTCCACATAATTGCCAGGAAACCATCCGACTCGCTTCACACCCCCGCTTGATACAATCTGGAATATTATAATGACAGCATTTTATAACAATAATTAAACCTCAAACAACCAGCGCAATAATTCCAAATAAAGCCACCGCCGACAGCCTAAAGTTAACCCCTTCTCCCCTCGTCCATCCCACTGTTTCACCGCTCCATACCGACAACTCGACAGGGGAGCTGCTGACTTGAGAGCACTAGTCAGGGTTGCAACTCAACGCAAACTCCTTCGAACACAATAGACGAGAAGCTCATGTGCTGAACGCACATACGCGCATGACTCACCTCACTTTATAGTTTCCTAATAGTTAGGGTGCACCATTCATAAGCCTCCCTTTTTGTAATCAGCTTGACAACTTTTACAAACTGTGCAAAGATATACTAAACGAAATCTTCCTCTGGCTCTTCTGATGCGACGGCAGCATTCCCGTTAAACTTTGTGCGCGAAAGTGTCCCCCCTAAAACATTTTTGCAGTTAACTCACGTCGCTAACCAGCTTCAACAGTAATCGGCTAAAATAAAATATGCTGAATCATATCTGCTATTTTCACACAACTGACCTGACGCTTGTATAAACTTCCTACGTCCTTCAGCACTTTCATTCCTTTCGAGATTGATGGAGTAGCGTGGATTATAGAATATAGAGCTATTCTACAGCACACACAATCATCCAATTCAGTGACTCCTGACTGTGTGCCTTCCGATTTTAATTAATCGATGAAAAGACACATATAAGCACCTACAGAGATATGCATCTATGCAAAGCGATTATTGCAAATGCACAAAAGTCGTGTTCATTCTATGAAAACATTCTAGTTGGTGAAGGGAACTTTGCGCCGATTTCCTTTCCAACAAAATTTTTTCAGAAGAGGCTCAACTACTTAGAGATTATTGTTCCATTAAAATCTCTACATAAACGAAAAAATTTGGAGGGGGAGATAAGGAGAGACGTCAACGATGCTCATACTTCCATACTACGAGAAAAAAAACTCTCCCACCTAATAATCTTTAAAAAGAGGCAGGGAAAAGAAGATTAATGTGAAACTCACCTCTCCCTGCCACCAGCCAGCTGGCGATTTGCTCCTCACTGTGACTGTTTCACCTACATGCAGACTGAGCTGATTCTCAGCCGTCGTCTCGAACGACGCCAATACGCGACCGATGCCCAAAATGCCACCTTCTGCAAATTAAGCCTTTAGCACAGTCGCCTCAAAACACCCTCTCCGTCTCGTCACTTCTGGTGTAGACAAGATTCCTCCTTTAAGTTGTCTAACAGCTAATTCCCTCCATGGAAACTCAGAATTCTTGGAAGAATGCGGAGATAAGAAGTCCTCCTATGGAAGTTCCGCTAACACATATACTGCATGATGGGTTGACGCAGAACAAGGAATTTTTACAGAACAAAGCGTGAATGCGGTAACGCGTGTACTGACGACTTAGAAAAGAAGGGGTAGGAGGGGGAGGGGGTGGACGTCCATTCGACGATTGTACCTTCCAACATGGTCTTACAGATCTGGAAAACATTTGAGCTCCACTTCAGATTCAACGGTCCGGAGTGCGCAAATTTCGAATAATCAACAAATACCATAGCAGTTAGCGAAATAAACTTCTATTAAAGCCATAACATAGCTTCTTTAAGTGGTTCCCCTCATTTCTTCACTTTCCACGTCGCACATAACATTCCCACTGCTTCTCCAACCCTTCTCTACCACCTTCTGCAGTCCACTTATCAAAAACTGCTTGTCCCACTTCTTCATACCTTGAAACTGACGGTGAAGGTAGGATTCAAAGTTTAGAGGAAGTTGAATAAATCTGTGTCACTGTTGTAGGCAAAACATGATACTAACCAGTTGTCTCTCGAGAGAGAAAGCGGACGAAAAATTTAAATCGAAGACAACAAATGAGCACATAAGAGTTTAAACAAAACATATAGGACGGCGGATCCAAACAAGGCGGATATAAGAAAAGATAACTGATTAGGTGCCTAAGATAACCTTTGTCACAGCATGAAGGTTTCAAAACAATCAGAAAAAAGAAGTTCTCTTTGCTCATAAGGAGAAGGGACTAACCGTGTGCGCGAGGAATATCGCATGAGGAAATGAAACATTTTTAACGACACAAAGTAATCTGCTCAATTGCAGGTGCGGTCCTCACAACTTTCACGAGAACATCGACTGTAGATCACAGGATAAAAATATACGGTAATAACGAACCAGGAGCTGTTACCGCTTCCGTTTTGGGGCACTTCTGAACATAATTGGCAGGGAATATGCCCGAGCGGCCTCCACAGGTACCTCTCCACCAGTCATCGCTCGCTTCCGTTACCAGAATTCGATCGCCCGCACTCAGCTCCAGGTCGGTAGGCTCGCTCGCTTTGAAGTCATACAACGCGATGTACCATTCGCCCGCTGCACCGCTTCCTGAGCCGATAGTTTCCGATGGTTCACCTGCAGTCAGCGTCAGGTTCAAACAGCGAAGATAACGGAGCAATTTTGTATGCTATCTCGCAAAATAACAAATGAGGTTTTTTGGTCAACTGCAGGATATATTTTTCCGTTGCCCTCCATCCGCATTTCCTTGAGCGAAAGAGCGATGATCGCTCTTTTAATATCACGTTATTTCAAAGCGTTAAGCGCTCCTAGCATTGTAAATTCTCAACGAGGTTTCCCGTTTGGTCCTTGATCTAGCTATCTAAAACTTATTATGAAACCCTCCTGCACTTCTTTTTCACCAGCAAAAACGTTATGAACCAACTTGTTAACCGCAGTGCATTCATGCACTGCGTTGCATGCTCTATTGGCTATACTAAAATCGCTTTGGACAATCGCTGCCTGGAAACTTCACTGCCACCAGTGTCCCTTCGTTACCTGATTAATGTGGCCAACAGCAACCACATGTCCTTAAAACAGCCAATTCGCCTGACTGCTCCCATTCCACTGATGCCGTTCACCTCTATCATAGGTTCAGAAAGCAAAAAGTTGGAGCAAATAAAGGGGACAAACCTGATACGGTATCACATATTGGTGCCGTCGAGGGCGCCCCAGCAGATGGCGAGCTTGGCGTCTCACCTGGAGTCGTTTGAGGACTTTTTGTAAGCGATTCCTGTGCCGATATTGGCGCTGTCGTCGAGGCTTCAGGCTCTGCTTGTGATGAATCCTCACACATCTTCACATATGACTTCGGAAACCATCCAACAGCACCATTTCGGCTGCGACCCTTCAAACACCTCATAAAAACATTTTCAAATCATCATACACAGGCAAAATGCCATAATGAGCATCCTTCGATTGCAGTATGATTCAATATAATTATCTTCGGGATGGCTCTTTAACTAAAGTCACATTGCGGGCATGCTGGATCAGATAATTACTCTTGCATAGGCCTCTTTAAATGGCTGGCTGCAAAGCTGTCTCCTCAAAATATTTCAGCAGTTCAGTACGCGTTGAGAGGAATAAGATGGCCGAATAAATGTAAGCAGCGAAATAATAAAAATGGAAACAGGTCTATCGAACCAAACGTCCCAAACGCAGTCAAAAAATAGAATAAAAACGTGGGCGCCTTCTCCGTTTTCGCTGCTGCTGCTTGCAAATGCGAATATTGGTTTTGATGAACGAAACCTAAATAACTGTTATAAACATGGGGAAGATGCAATCACGTTATCTAGAGCCAATAATCCCTCCATTTCTACGACGTACTTCAGTTCGGTTTCGAGCAGCACTAGTTTGCAGAAAACAGCGGGAGGGAAAAAAGTGAAGAAAAAGGAAACCTTCCATCTCATCTCGAGTTGTTCCAATATTTCAATCCTCTCTCCTTTCGAGAAGTTCAACTCGCTTTCATTACGTGCCTTCCACTGATATTGCGCTATCGCCACTCCAAGCACTGTCTCCTGCTCCGCTCCGCTCTCTTTTGCGGGTGTTTTAGCAATCGAAACATTGTTTGCTAAAAGCATTCAGATTTCAAGTCCTCTTTCCCAAATTACGTCTCGCTTATCCTCTTTGCTCCTCTGCACACTTATGCACTAGCTGTGCTCCCTTGAAAGGGGCAAGACAACGTTTCGTAGAGAAATAAACTAGTGCACACTTACACTGTTGAATGTGGGAATCCCCTCCTAAACGATTCAAGAAGTATAAGAAAGTGAAGAGGGAATAGACAGCTCAAGAAGATTCTGAATTCTAGACGCCGTACATTCATTCCATGTCGTGAAATTATCTGTTTTTAACGTTTAACCGTTACCATTCAAAACTTCTACCCTCCCACCCCTTCCTCCTCTTCCGTGACGCAAACACCGAAAGCACATTCTTTGAAAATCGGAAAACGAGAAGAATATCGCTAAAGAGATGAACGGTTACGTCGATCAGAAACGGCATGCTCGAATTCGGTTGATTTACTCGCCAGCAACGGTGGCTCTTCGGTAATGCTCTGCAGAGGCTCGCTCGAAGGTGAGCATATGACCGCAGAGACTGTTTGCGGTGGCTGCAATAGACAATCCATCTCACTCCATCTCATTACAGCATCCGGAGATCTGCGCCGAAACCATTTAAAAAATATTAAATATTAAAATAAAAATAAACGCATTGCCAAGCACTTATGAAAAAGCGAATAAAAAGTAGTCGCATTGCTTAAAAAATAATCTAAAAGTTATTAATTCATAAACGACGGCCACATGTCACATATTATGGTGCACGTTAGCCTACTGATCTTCCTACGATAGCCGTATATCGTTCAACCGCTTCTAAGAATCGTCGGTTCCAATCAGTAATGCTCAAGTAATCATTCGGACCTCAAGTACAAAGTTCAAAAAACGCCCACACGGAAATCAAAGCAACCATGGTGCAGAATACGGACCACAGCACATTTACATTTTACTTTAAGCAATTTTTCAGACAGTTTTCAAGTGAAACATAACCACTTCTCAAATTGCTCGTAATCAAATGACAGAGAAATCATAACATCTATGCCAGAAAAAAAATGCAGAAAGATCACCTGAGTAATAGCTGCGCCAACAGTTGCAATGGGCTCTGCGAATGCGAGAGGGAACCAGCCGACCTTATCACGCATTTGGCCCGCCAGCCAACCCGGCTCGGCAGCATGACCCTCGAAGACAAGAATGATGTCTCCCGGTTGGAAACTCAGCTCATCTTCTGAAAATTTACAACATTCTTACAGCATTATAGTATCTGACAAAACACGTGAAAAAGCAGTGAGACGCTGAACGCAGAAAATAACATTCGGAGAATGTGCTCCATACAGCAATAACTTTAGAAGTGGGAAACGATTGAACGAAGACTGCAAAACGTTTTCTATAGCCACGATATCCATGCCGAGGGAGAATTATTCCTGCATGAAGAAGAGAGCCAATGTGCCAGGTTCCTT
Organism: Ascaris suum; assembly: GCA_013433145.1. Lineage (NCBI taxonomy): Eukaryota > Metazoa > Nematoda > Chromadorea > Rhabditida > Ascarididae > Ascaris > Ascaris suum. The sequence goes on from CM024187.1 coordinate 5,701,047, forward strand.
AGTACAATGCGTGCCAGAGGACTTTCTTCATCGGTATGTAAAGTAAATCGCAGATCAAAACACAGTCACCCACCACTGAGTGCTACAAAAACTTGCACAGTAAAAAAAGAACCTCTAAATGGTGGCTGAAGACTGTCTAGAAAGAGGAGTGCATCCGGAATGTGGAGGAGGCATTGGGGTTGCCATAACGGAAAGTTTTGGACACTGTGTAGACAGAAAAGAAAGCGAGTAGCTGTAAAAGGAAGAAAAGTTAAAAGAAATACAAAGCGCCTGCAGTGAGTCGCTTTATGCGAGAAAAAATTATTGGTTCCTGCCTTACAGTAAGGTTCCTTTCATCTTTTGCACGTGTTACCTGAACGTTCTCAAATCTTCACCGATAATCCATCCTGGATTTTATATCCCGAGACGAAGTTTAGTGTACTTCGCATACAAATCTCAATGTAGGAGGAAGCCACTCACGATTCACCCAAGCGGATCTAAACCCACAGGAATGTTTAAACATGCAGATATATACACTATTCCTTCCAGAGGACAAGTTCATGGTCTTACTAGAGCTCATTTGCGCAATTCAGTCTACCGAAGTGGGCGAAGTATTGAAAGGTGTTAGTGCTCGGTGCATACACTGTTCAGAACGTCGTTCTGTATAGAAAGCAAGCAAAGAATAATGAAAGGCATGGGAATGAGAATTGTGATATGCGGAATTTATGAAATAAAACTCGTAAACGACAAACGATAAAGAAAAAAACTGGAGCAGCGAAAGTATCTCTCAGCTACAACAACAGCAACCTTGTAAACTGCTTGGCAGACATGGCTAAAGCTACGTATGGTAGCCTTTCACCACGCAACTTATGGCGAATAAAAACAACAACAACGCTTTGAGAAGTGAACAACGGTGCACAGATGTTATTGACTGCTTTAAACTTCCCGAGCTATGAGGCAGGGAAAGACGAGATTAACCTGTACGCGCGTTGAATTCATACAGCGCCCGATATTTGACTGCCCCAGTTGTGGTGCTAGTTGCCTGTGGCAATGACGCACCCACTGCCGACGCTGTCGAAACCTGGGGCTCTTCATGGTCCTCATATGCGTCACTCTCCTTATGCTCCATCTCTGAAACAAAGTCGACGACACGTTTTAGCATTCACTAGAGCAAACTCTAAAGAATGAAAGTTAGCGTTCGTTTCTACCCACCCACCCCAAGAAATATCTCCAATGGAGACCTCCTTTATCGAGAAAATTTAACGACATCAAATAATATATTTTCATCGTCTGTAGCAAACATTCGCGAACTCTGAGCTCAAAAAGAAAAATTATCTGAGTGATCGATCCCCTTTCTGCAGTAAAAACCAAGCAGACAGGGAACCGCCCTAATCGAACGCATATTAGGCGAGCTCGCGGAAAAAACAAAGTATCAGAGTGAGATGAAAATGTACTTTAAAGAACGTACTGCTGTCCGACGGTTCGGTTCGGATAGCGAGTTGCTGCGCGGCAGATGCCTCCGCTTGTTGCGCCTGTTGCTGCATATGCATTTGTTGTATTTTGACGGTAACTCTTTGCTGCGCAGAAACGAGCTGCTCACGGAGACTCGCATTTGCGGCCATCAATTGAGCCAACCGTGCGCGATACCTTTCTAGCTCATTCGCCTTCTACAAAGAACATTCCATTGGTACACCTCGAAAACATCACAACGAACAAATAATAACTGAGTTTTGAGAGGACAGGAATAAGTTATATTATGAAAACGAATTGCACTGAATGTCCGTTCGAGTACTTTAATTAGAAGGTAAAAGTTATTGCTTCTGCGTTGTTTCAGACAGAAAAAAGATCTGTATCGAATGCTTAACATATTCAAAATATGAAGCTCTATCGAACGGAATCAAGGACACATGAAAGGCCCCAAATGAAAAGTAACTGCTGCCGGCTTAATTCATGACTGATAAATCACATTAATTAACCCATACTCATAAAGAAACATAAAAATGAAACACTCCAAGAATACGCCGGATGCACATCGAGTTAACAAGGAATTAAGCAAATACACTTGACTGACACACTGAAATTTCAGTGCAACAACCATCTTTTGGTTTCGGTTTTCCTTCTCTCAGGTTTTTTTGAGGGAAAGAATAGAGGGGGGAAGAATGGGAGGACGGGAGACAATTAGAACTCTCTTCCACACTATAAAAAACTCTACTGTTACAGAGACCCTTTTGCACTGTTTTTCAAGGATCCCCAATCCCTTCCCCTCTCCCCACCCAATCTATTTGAATTGCAACGTTTCACATGACCCCTCCCTCCGTTCCTCGTTTGTTTTTCTTGGCAAATGTCCGATCCTTGAAAAAATTCTGTTATGGTCGATGATCTTTTACTGTTAATTTTAGATTAGAAGATAATATTCCTTTTTCGCATAGCAATAAGGGATATTGAAACATTCGAAAACGAAGGTGGGTGGCAATGATTTTCGAAACGATCACATCACACCTTACGACTTTTTGGGCACTTATGAGGCGATACATTATGTGGCAAGAGCACTGTCACGACCTGCCTACATAAGGCTCATCTCAAATGAAGAAGAACCCACCTCGGAAACCAGTTGCTTTTGCAGCTGTGTTCTCTTGTCAACACTCTGCAACTGCTCCTGAATCGAACTATTTCCCTTGTACAACCCATCCAATGACGCTTGCACCTCCTCGATCTTTTGCGCTCTCCCAATGAAACCTTGACATTCAGCTTGCAGCTGAAGACTCTCATGAGCTAATCGCTCGCATTGCACGCTCGTCTGCAAATTATGCGTGCGACCCACAGCGCTCAATTCCTTCATATCTTCAACAACTCAACAAAACCAATTACGTGTAATTCATATGAAAGCATCGAGCGTATTCAAGAACCTGCATGCTATGCAATTTTTTGTGACGATAGCATATTCTGCCGCAAATTTACTTCCTCTGTTTCAATTTCTGATCCGGTGAAAATGCGTCGATGAATTAGAAGCTACAGAATAAAATTATCATTCTATCTACATACTGAGGTCATCCTAGCATTTTTTCAAACCTGACGCATTGCGAAGGCGGCCGCCCGAAAAAACTCAAAAGATACTTGAAGCAATTTAATATGAGGCGTCATGTTAGCTACTAAGAATCGCAGCACTACTCGGCCATCGTCAGCATCTCATGACGTCTTACCAAGCCTGAAAGTCAAGAAGCAGCTTCCCCATGCTTCATCTTTTGAATCCTTATATGCATTATAAATAAGACTAAGGCAAAAGACCTAAAAGAATTAAAAGATGAGCAATAAGTGATGACTTACATTGTGATTATTGGCTTCATTATTTCTTATAATCGCTATTTTGTCATCTCTCTGCGATTTCATCGCCTCTATGTGACTCGTTATTTGCACTATACGATCACGTGCCTAAAACAACAATATATTCATATTTTTGCGTAATACCAGAGACATGTTATGTTTCACATAATTTCTTAAACACTTATGCACTGGAAACGTCAAAAAGGCGAGAAGAATGAGACAGTGCCTGCACTCTCATACCACGATTACTCGTGAACACACTGCAATCAGCTAACAAAAATGTTCAACCACACTACCTGCTTCAATGGTGAATAGTAATAAAACAAGTGCAACAATTCCTTGTCCAAACAACTTTCGGCGTCTCAAATTCCAATAAACCAAGATTTGCCACAAAAATATAGGATCGATGCAAAACTGAAAAGTGGCTTTATGCTCTACTAAACATCCAGCCCCTCTGAATAAGGGGATCTGGAAATTATAACAGAACGACACCTATGTAGGCAGAAGCAGATGGACACATTATAAGCTGCCATCAGAACACGCTTCACTCGCATCGGTGAAATAACACAAACATCGTCAATTTATGCCCCCATCTAAAAAAATGTGTTTTCTAAATCACTTCAAAAATACCGATGTGATGCGCAGCTTACCGCTGCGGAACTCAAACTAAAGTAAAAAACATCCACACAACCACACAACAGCTACATAAATGCATGAAAGCATCCCACCAAAACTCGCTTCTTTTCTGATCATTCAAATTTTCTATAACCACAAATACGTCTGATAGAACTGACTGAATCAAAACTCAGCATGCACGCCATATTCATTTCATCACAGCTGCTGAATTAAACTGCAGATTTTGAAACGATCTTAGCGCTGTGTTTACCTTTGTGATGGTGGCATTCAGTTCGGCGGACTTTTCGTCCAGCGCCTGCAGCTGAAACGATAATGTCTTTTTCCGCTGTTGTCGTTGAGCTGTATTGTCGATCTCTGCTTGACGCTGAGCCTAAAAAGTTTTTTCATCACAAATAAAGCGAATCGACTTCCTCCCAAAAATTACCTTGAAAAAGCACTGCTTCAAGACACGTTCTAAGTTCATCGCGAAAAATAGATTGGCTAAGTATCTGAAAAATTCACTGAGGTCATAGGTACTCTTGATAACCTCCAAAGTGCTAACATTATAGTGAGCCACAAATGCAGTTTTTTTTTGGACTTATACGGTAGTACATCGAAGATATGCTCTGTCAGTATTTAAAGAACAAAATTTAAAAGCACTTCTCACACAATGACTTGACGCTGCAATTTCTACAGTGCAGCAATGCTAAATAACAACCATATTTTAAACTCCTATAATACTGCATATTCCTTCGAAATTCCACTCCACTCCAGCGTCGCACTACCTATGCTAAAGTGCGAAAGCCTCCTCGTCCAACCACACACCCTAGCACGTTAATTTGGCTTCATAACATGACAGCCCAACACACTACACCCTTCACATTTTCTGTTGATGAAAATACTCTTTATAAATGGGAGAGTATCTGCTAGCAAAGGCTGGCACGTTTAGCTCATCAAAGGCCGCAGTAGGGCACCTAACAAGCAATCATCCAGGTAGAATGCCTTTAAAACTTTTTACATGCAATTTTGGCCCGAAAAATGACAGAGAAAGATTTCGCATATATCCATACATCACTCGCTCCCCTGAATCCCTGGTTCTAAAGCTTCACTTATTCATCTTCTCTGCTCTCAGCACCACCCTTATTGATTCATTTATATATTTAAATCGCTGAAACTTCATAGGCATACAGCTCCACATTACCTGGAACCTGCCCACTCAGTTCTATTAGCAGGGATGACGTCATAGAGCAAAGATTAGATGATAACGTTAGATACACCAAAGTTAACCTTGACGTCGCGAATTCGGATAGCATCCAAGTCCGCTTTGCGCTGCCTTTCCATTTCACGCCTCGCCTCCTCCTTCTCAGCTAAAATTCTTCGTTCTTCGGCCTGTCGAGCTGCCTCTCGTTCGCGCTCTCTTTCCAGCTCGGCTTGTCTCTCAGCTCGTCGTCTCTTCTCTGCTTCCTCGCGTTCTCTTTCTTTCCTCTCAGCCTCCTCCCTCTCCTTCTTTTCCTGCTCTGCTCGACGTCTTTCCTCCTGAAACTTTTCAGAGCTATAAGCGGATGCACGCAAAATCAAACAGGAAATCCCCTCCCCTACAACACTTCAACTAGGCTTTCGATTTGGAAAGGAAACGAGAACTTCAATTAAGAACACCTCGATAAGCTTTGCAGGGAGCAAGTGACTGCTATATTTCTTACCTCTATAGCATAAGTCCAATCAGATCGGCCTATTACTAATCACAGATAAGAAAAAAGACCGTCAAGTGCAGCTCCATTATGTAATTAAAACCCAAAACAACGAAGGCAAACTACGCCCGTACTCTGAACGCGTTCACTATCTGCTAAAAAAGCCGTCATTAATATATAAAACTGAGCAAATGTGAGAACTTATTAGGGCATGACATTCACATGGGTTTATATCTCCATGAAAACTGCATTCACGAAAACGAAATCGCGTCCACCTCTTCTCGAAGTATCTGTCTGCGTCGGTCCAGTTCGGCCTGTCCGCGGTCATAGTTATCGCGTCGTTTGTCTTCGAAAGTGCGCGGTGGAGGTGCCTTTTGAGCAGGAGATGCATTCACGTCTAGCACGGGTGACTCACTCTTCGACCTCACACACATCGACAACAACTCAGGAGGCAGCTTTTTCGGCAGCAAGAAACCAGCCTTAAAACAAGAACAAAAATGCTTTTTTGACAATCGGTGCAATAACATGTGCTAACGGTTTCTAAGAAGGCGAAAGAAAAAACAAAATAGTAGCTTTTATTAGTGGAAGAAGAATATAAGCGAAAGGGGGGATAGTACTCCTTCTACCTCCCTCCTTCCCCACCGTTGTCAAGATGGAATACCAGCCAATGCAAAAATAGTCTCTAACAAGCGATAATCCTATCTAAAACCCTCACCATCGGTAGAATGGTACATGGAAGATGGCGTATTATTGAAACAAATCAAAACATTCATAAAAGAATCGAAACTTATTAACCAGGGCGCTTTCTATCACCTTTTTCTTCAGCAAGAATTTCGAGGCACAACATGTCCCCTAAAACGCGGTGCTATACCACTGCAAACCGTCCGATAGGCAACTTCCTGGCCATCATATAATGTCAATTCACCAGCACATCTCCACCGATTCGAAGTTTAGCAATGCTATATGAAAAGACTAACAGGCAGCGATAATATGGTGTGGAGGATCCACTGTGCATTCACTAGCCAGTGTGGCACAAGCAGGTTTTATTTTTACGACCCAAGGAGGCATTCAAGCGATAGAGCGATGCGCTGATTTCTCATAAAAAAAAGAAGTGAAAGACGAGCAAAGAACGTTTGAGACATTCTCAGATCGGAGCCGAAGTGAGGGAGGATGAAAGTAACAAGTAATCTTTTCAATGACTCGTTGAGCAAAAAAAAGTTGTTTAGCTGGAAGTGTATTACTTAAAATGGATCCTTTCATTATTAATCAGGCACAACTTCAGTCTAAACAATCAGGTTTTCAGCTACAGTGTGTTAATTTGAAAGAACCTAGTCGTGTAGAAGGGGTGAGCGATGGGAGCAGTTGCCGGCAGGAAGGACAGGAATAACAATTCTGTTGCCAGCAGTTGCCGATCGACACATCTGGCGATATGGCCACCAGCGACGATATGATGCGCCTCCGGCGCCCTTCGATCTTAAATGATTTGCAAAAGAGTGAATTTTAGTTGTACAAGGCCTTTCTCCCCACCAAGTCAGTATCGCCGCACTTCATTCTATTTTACACCACACACTATATAAGGTCTTTTTTGAATGAAAATAGTACGAGTAAAGTGCGCGGAGCGTCATTACCGTTTAGTCGCCATTAAAGTAGCACCTTCGAACCATATAGTGACGAGCATACCTTCACAGAGTCGATGAGGTGCATCGCTATACAAAACTCCTCGACACTCAAACGGCCGTCCTTGTTCACGTCCGAGAGATTCCAAATTTCAGCCAACGTCACATTCGGCAACTGGCTTTGGGCGAGAACATTTCTCAAAACAAACATATTGCAAATCGAATACAGTGCTCATTTATTTCACTGCAGTTGGTGATGATGACCAGAATGCGAAACAGACAATACATGCGCTAACATCCCCAATATGAAACGAACAATCGATGGGAGCTTCGAAACAATGACGAAAGCGGCGGCTTCTGTATGATACTGTTGCAACGGAATCTCGGCTATTAACCGAAAGTCTAGTGGGTTTTTGCTGGCCAGAATCCAACTTTTGATACTTTCGGTTGTGATCAAAAAACAGTTCCAGTCGTCGCTATATATATATATATATATATATATATATATATATATATATATATATATATATATATATATATATATATATATATATATATATATATATATAATATATATGAAGGAACATTCGACTTGAACTAGACTTTTTTTGAGTCGAAATTCCGCCTTGATTGAATGCATCCGTTTAGTCATGGATCCTGCAACCAGTTGCAACGGATGTTCCCGACTGGTAATCGACAAAAATTGGTTGTTGATTTGGCGCCTCTTCCGGTCAAAAAATAGGGTCCCCTTTACACACTCCGGTATTTTCATCGCTTTTCTGTCTACAGCTTCACGAAAGTAATATTGTTCACTAAAGATACAACCTCTGGAAACATGCGGCATCTTTCTGCAAACCCACATTTGATGGCATGTATTTTCTACTTAGTGATTCCAGATTTTTTTGAAGGATCAAAAACATACATTAACTTAATGGAACTTTACTTGGGCGGCAACAAGCAAAAAGCAATTTTGCCCTCGTGGGACAAGTGAGCGACGTCAGTTGCAGCCTGCAGCATGCCCAACCTTGTTCACGCACTCGCGGTTTGACGGATGATAATTTTCGCCCTTGCAAAAAAGTTTGAAACAGACCCCACTCAAAAGTGTGTGCTGCTTGCTGTGATGGGATCATAATAGAGGTGCAATAAAGACAGAGAAGCAGGAGGAGTCACAACGTGTGTACAAAAACTGCCGAAACAAAGGATCACCTCGCATGAACGCCGCTCAGCGTGCCGACACGTCCTTTATCCAACTGATTGAACTGCTGACAGTACTTTAGTTTGTTATGATGCGCAATGGTCCAATCACCCTGCACACGACCCACACCGGGTGCCAGCGGTACAGCGGTGCTCATCGGTGGCGCTGTTTGTATCGACGGCGGTGTCCCCACCGTACCTGCGGGCATTGCTACCGGCATCCCAGCGGCAGCACCCATCGCTGAACGTATACCCGCTGAGGTCATGCCAGGAATACCCATAACAGGCGTGCTACTGCCGCTCATCTTCATCACACCCGTGTTATTCGAAAGGCCATCTAAGGATGTCTGAGCAGCCAACGCGGGAGGCTGAAATGTTACATTTTAATTTCATTTAGCGGTTTTCGAACAGCCATTAATCAAGTCCGAATCAAGCTGAAAACGACATGCAACAACCGAGTGTCGAAGCGCACATGAGAAGGCGGTAACAACACATGCAACAGAAGTAGTACTCAAAGAATCGACCTTCATTGAATCTGGCAGCGACGGTGGCAAAGGTATACCGGCCATGACTGTGCGAATCAAATGCATGGCCACCGAGAACTCGTAACGATCCACCTTGCCGTCCTGAAAATAACGACAATATTTCTTCTACCGTCAACCACTGGACACTTGAGCACTTTATTTGCTATGGAAATATTTGCTACTACGACAAGCAGCCCAGTCTCTTATTCACTTCTGAATGTCATTATTTCCCAACCCGGAAAAATCCACAAACCGCACACATTTTCCTTAGTGCTAGACTGTGTGACACAAAAATGCCATTAACCTTACTGTCCCTAACTTTAAAGTGCACAAGAAGTGTGTCAAGTGGGTGGGCGCGACATGTGCTTTCTGTAATCTGTCGCTGGAGATAAGTCGAGTGATTGTTTCGTAAATGCAGTATAATATGTTAAATTAAGTCGCTCTATGAAGTGATGTATGGAAATGGAATCCCCATATTCATCAAAAAACAGGCAATGTGGGATGTGAATTCAGATATTCTTCACATCGTTTTGGTAAGACTTGCAACAGCATGAACGATAATTCAGCACTTAGCTATCCCAAAGAAAATTGCTGCTTCGAGATTGGGAAATGGAGTGTAACATTAGCTATGTTCTTGCCTTGTTATAATCGGCCAGCTGCCACACTTGGGCGAGGACAGCGGGAGGCAAGGCAGACTTCATGAAAAGCGGCTTTGCTCGATCGCCCGAAACGAGGCCATTCACCGGATTCAGCGTCGCGAACTGCACGTCGTTCTGCTGCTGCTCTGCCTCAGTGATCACCCACGGAGACGACGATCCGTTGGCAAACATTTCCTTAACATGGAACGCACATTGCTTTGCCTACGCTCCTTGGCTAAATTTAATCATTGCTCTGCATTCGCATGTTACTGAATCCCTCAGGTAGCGGAAGTGCTTGAAAGAAAGACACAGACATCTAAACTGAGCTTATTGATCGTCGCCTCTCCCCTATATTCCGAGAACTGCCTAGAGCTTATTGATCGAAAAGATAAACATGACAACCGAAAAGCGATGTGACGCACATGTCAATAACAACCGGAAATGACAATGTGTGAACTAGTCCTACAAAAACAATCGCCGGCCTTTTATACTTCATACGTAGGAAGACATTTGCGCCACAAGCATTATGAAGATGCAGTACGTTAAGCACTATTCCACTGCGCTCTTCAACTGTGAAACGATTCAATATCCTGTTGGCGTACAACTTTCTCAAGTTATAAAGTGACATTTATACCCATAATCTATCGCTGTGAACACAAAGCCCTTCGCGAAGTCACCTAGAAAGTCCGAATTTGCTAGCAGTACCATTTGACGCTGAATTTAAAGGTAAAATATAAGATGAAAGCAGGAAGCAACACCTCGTGATGTTTTGCATGACTTTAAATAACCGACATGCAGCAGACAAAATACGTAATATTCCCGCATTCGACAAATGAGTTGCACACTCAGAGCATTCAACTAGGCAAATCTTCACAATTTGCACGTCACGTTTTCAGTGACGACTTACTTCTTCACTCTACCATTTACTTCTTTTCGTGAGCTCATATTGCGTGATTTTTATAAGAGGTGGTGTTGAAGGACTCGGTTAAATGCAGCAGACTATGGTAGAGACCAAATTAATCCGGGAGGAATTTCTAGAAATCGCTCATAGATTTAGATTGTGAGAGTGCAGAGAAACATCACGAAGGCTCCCGAAAATATTCATATAACCCATCAAGAAACTTGCCCGAAGACGCCATTAATGCTAGCATGCAACTCTGTGTGTTTTCGCCTTGGGAGAGACACAAAGTAAAGGTGAAATCCACAACAGGTATAAACGTCTTTCAAGAAATCCGTACGGTTAATTAAGCAACGAGATCTGTTTCTTTATCTGAGCAAAGTCTAGGCCAACAACGCACGCAGCAAAGAAGGTTAGAAGAGAAACGAAGCCGCTTTAACATAAGAAAGACCTGCAGCATTCAATGAAGAAAACATACTAAATGAATTAAGGTTGGCAAGTATATAAATAAGATCCCCATCGCAGTCATTATTCAACTGACAACGGTTACCTACCTGCATTCAACTCTCGTAAATCCCTTTTTTGGAACAAAATCAATTTCCCATTAGCTAAGACCCCTCTCACCAAATAAACGAGTGATTTCTTTTTTAACATTAATGGCGGATGTTAGACGTGCATATCAACAATCCAATTCTTGAACGCAACCTTTCTTCCTGCAATTCCCCAAAAAAGAACAACACCGTTTTACATTTATTTCCCCTTAGCCTGTCAACAAAATTGAACGAGTTTGTTAGACTGTTTGAGTATGAAGCGAATGCCGCTCTCTTCTGCAAATGTTTCATCGGCAACTGCACAACGTTCAAAATATGACTTAGTAATCACTGCGACGGGAAGCGATGTCTCCAGGTGGAAGTGGCTGGCCAGCAGGTAAAAATCTGTGGTTGACATTTGATGGCGCCGAAACGTGCACCGTCAACAACTGCGCTAAGAACAATGAGAGAGTGCCTTGTGTGCCAAATCGATCATTCAGACAGTTTCACCTCGTCAATACTTTTTACACATTTGTATAACATAACAATTACGCCTCTTACAAAAAAGCAAACCTGAAATGGAATAAAATAGAGGCGCTTTAAAGCAAAATACGAGTAGCTAAGTCAGTTACACTGAAGGGGGCAGCCCTAAGTTATTTTCCACCACATATCGACAGGTAGTTGTGAATAGGCAAGAAAAATGTAGAAAAGCACATTACGGTTTTGTATGAAGTGAAGAAGGAGAATGGCGACAAAGAAGAGCCGATACACACCAGCGGTCACTTGTCGATATTGATTTCATGCATAACTGACAACCCATAAACGACCCATCGATAACCGGATGCGAGCAAGGTTCTGAAAGACGATAAAACAACAATAAGGGTGAGTGGGAAAAGAGCGGAACGCAAGCGATAACACTAAAACAGATCTCGACTGATCAGAGTGAACTCAAACTGCAACCAAAAAGAGCAGCAAACATTAATACACAGCAATAGCAATATGAACAAACAAATAAAAGCAGCTGCGAGTCTTCTTACTTTGTTTCGTTGTGAGCACAGTCTCTGCTTTTCGTTGCAGACACCCATGTTCAGGATGAGAGCAATGGTCGGACTCACCATGAAGTGCCACTTCCGGTCTATTCAGCAGACGGCACTGTAGAGCCTTTCTTTTTCCTCGAGAAGCAAATGGCACCGGAAATTGGAGTTAACTGGATGAATCACCACAAACGATCGTTAAACTTCCGAATTCCCTCCTACCTCCCCCCCCCCCCCCCCTCCTTCCTCTCGCTTCAAAAAAGAAATGAAAAAGTTAAACAAAAAACGGTTAAAACCAAAGGCATGTTAAAAGAAAACGTCAAATATGAAATCTGCAAAGCTTTTTCAATGTCCTGAAAAGATGTTTTCCACTTTCGAAAAGTCCGATTTTGTTGTCATTTTAAGCGCTGAAGAAAAACTGAAAGGAAGCCTGCACTCGTTGTGAAACCTACTTACAATCTATATAATATTCGTTGACCGCAAAATGCTACGTCGACTGTGTGCCTCATCGTTCTCTTTCCTCCCCTTAACCTCCTTCACCCCTCCTCCCCCCCCCCCCCCCCCACCCACCTACCTCGCCTGGGATAAATCAGTCAGTAAACCCATCAGAAATTGACCAGCAACAACTAAGAGATTCATTTCTAGCAAGTCTTTTCAAAGAGCTGCTGCAGCAATTGATTGATTTTATTTGGCAAAACTAATGACATGCAAATGAGAATGCGTGTTTCGAAGCGATACGCACAAACTATTTCTAAGTGAAGTGAGAGGTTTCGTTATGATACACTAGTCTGCATCATCGACCTTTAGCGTAGACTGGCGTATCACAGCCGCACTGCACCTTGCTTGCTGAAGCGGAACCACCGAGTCGAAACGCTTCTCCTCCCTAACACTAAACGACGCTCACTATTGCAATGCCAAGAGTGGCATCTTCATCTCTAAGTGTGCTAATCGGCAATTATTTGGTTTTCCCCCTTCCCTTCCCTATGGAAACTCGCTTCATCCAGCAGCTCGTAATAGTGGCAACTCTTATGAATAAATCATGGAGGCCTTTTAGCACTTGCGTTCGTCATGACACTCGAGCATGTCACAAATTTTTCATACAGTTGAAGTGAAGTGTGAGAGGAAGAGAGGAATAAAAATTAGGGACAAATGTGGGGATGGGAGTTTATAGCAGATCATAAATCGATGTAGTGGGTGCATTCGCGATCTGTGTTCAAGAGATGCTTCTATAATTCCTGAGGCAAAGAACAGAATTCTATAACGTCTAGGAAGCGTTAACTCAAGTAATAAATCGAATAAATCGAAACAGATGATGACGAAGGGAAGCGGAGGGGCGGGGAGAGGGAGAGGGGGTGAACTAGCAAACATGTGCCGTTTATCAACCGTCAACTGAAATGAAAGAAGCGGCCTTTAAAGTGGCGCAGCGGTTGCATTTTCTGCCTCGAACCGGTCGTTTATAGGGGCAAACGAGCACCTTATAACGCGCCATTTGTTTGCATTACTGCGCAGCTGTCAATAAAAACGAATTCCTACATCAAAGTAGCTTGCATCGGCTCTACGTTATTATAATTCAAAATAATTCCCTGCACTCACATCGAACCTTCTAAGCAATAAGCGTGCACGGCACTGAATGCAACACCGCTGCTATCTTTATTCACCTCAAGTGACGACTATTTACAGCACGCCGACTACTTACTAAATCTCCCGAGGTTATCAAAGGTGTAAACACGGCAAACAACCCTTCGAACACACCTTTCCTTTCCCTCAACTTCCTACCGCAGCGACAGCAGAATTATTGACAAAAAATATCGGATTATCAATGTTACCGAGATTTCGTTTGACGTTGCAGGACCTGCCACGATCAGCTCCTAACAGCACCAAACGCCGTCTCGCCACGAACGTACTATGATGACTAGTCAGTGAGATCGAACATGCCGACAAGACTCATTTTAGTGGCGGAAAGTTTGATTTTGAGATGCCATCGACATCAAGGTGCGGCAAATGTCAGTGACAAAGAATCAACAGTAGGGCACAAATTCTGCGTTCCTCATTTACGTACGCATGTATATTCGGAGGGACCTATGCAGAGGGAGATGACTTTTGAACAGAAGTACGGTATGCACCTACAGACAGTTTTCCGGGGACACACATTCGAGTTATTCTTTCTCTCACGGGAACATTTTAGGTTTACTCAGCCTTGCGTAACCAGGCGGAAAGGGTGGGAGAACAGTCATGCTACGCTAATATAAGCCTGCAAGAAAGATGACGTGACCCCTGACAATGACCGTCACAGATTGTCTATTCATTGCTCTATTTATAGCTGAGCAACACTTGCCGCAACAATCACCAAGTAATGCCGATGATGACGAATCCGGCTGAGGTATACGGCGTTGGAAAGAAGCCAAAACTTTTGAATCCATATGTGGCCAGCACAGTTCAATTATTGGCTTTGTTCCGCAGACGTTTTTGCCGGTTGGACGTAGGCTTGTGATGCCCAAGGGTGGGATGTCCGCGACTCAAGCACCAGTGTCCCTCACTGTGGCGTGACAGTGCTCAGACGGGAGTGGGGATCCGTGGCCCCACTCATGCAGATTCTCTTCCTGTGCAATTCGAAGTTCTGGTGCGGTACCGACAATAGCCCCTACACTTTAACTTGCCGACAAAAGCGCTTCGCACTTCTCAGGCATTAACTTGTTACTTTATCGTGCGGATAGCTGCACTTCGGATATTTCAGAGAAAGGAAGAGAGAGTGCAAATGACATCCTCCTCACTGATATAGACGTGTGCCATGCCCTACCCAAACCTTTTTCAGTGCTTTTCAGAGCACCCTGTGGGGATTTACCAACTACTGGCCCCCTTGTTGCTTTGTCGCTTGTTTGGCTTCTCCAGTCCTGACATATCTAAAGAAATCTCCTTTACCTTATATATAGCCTATTAGAGTAAGGGCTCTCGTCTCTTCTTTCCATCTGGTACACGAAATGGACGGCCCTCACTTCTCTATCTATCTGGCTTACGAGATCGACGGCCTTCACCTCTCAAATCATTTTGTGGACGAGGTCGACGGCCCTCATCTCTCACCGCATCTGGTCGACGAAATCGATATCCCTCATTCCTATCCCTATCTTGCGAAAGAAATCGATGATATTCAACCCATTTACTTATCTGCCGAACGTGGTCGAAGGCCCTCACTTCTCTCCCCATCCGATCTGTGGGACTCAAGTTTTCATCCCTTTCTCCCACCATTTTCTTCGTGCTTTCGTTTCCGCCTTTACTCACTGAAAGGAGGTTTCTTTTGTAGTATATCTGATCATCCAGAGTATTCGTAATGATAAACTTCGATGTACCACATTTTTTATTCCGACGTTCCTGGTGGGAGAATGCACAAAGTATGTGCGCAAGAACGGTAACGATGAGCAAAACGTTAACCAAGCTCTACAGTCCGGCTGATAAACATCTGATAACTAAGAGTAGCAGCAGAACGTAGATCGAAACGACTCAACCGCAGTTCAGAAGTCGAGCGGTGGATGCATTAAGGATGTCAGATGAAATCGATTCCAAAGTGTACAATGTGAAACCGCAAACCATACAGAATATTGTTTGTACCGCAGCATTGTGGTGAGGTAGAGGTGTGCTTACGTGGATTTAAAGGGCCAAACTGATTCAAATTGGCCAATTGTGCTCCCTTATATATCATTTTTTTCGTCACAATTTCGCGTTTCGTTTGTGACATAGTTCGCCTGCACTCATCATGTTTCTTTCTGCTTTATAGAAGTAGCTTTCGGAGATGAAACGACATCGTTTCGAACTTATTCCACTACATCAGCTCAAGCTCGACTGTCGAGTTGTTTCAGAATATGCGAGAAGCTTTTGAGGAAAAAGCATCAAAAGAACAAAGTGCGAGGATCGTTTACGAAATTCGTGTCCAAAAACAGGAGCCTCAGTGGTTCGTCGTATGGCTGGCGACCAATATACTTAGAGACGTCAGTTTGAAGGTGTTCATCTCCGTAAAATAGGGCGTTCATCTCCAAAAAACCAGGTGTTGAAGCATTTGCACGCGGTGGGAGGGAGTGGAGAGGGAAAGGCACGAGGAAGTTCGAGCTATGAATGAGGGTGCCTCATTCATAGCTAGAAGGTGGGCATTTTAACCATTTCGGGTGTTTTCGTACGGACGTGATTTGCTCTTAGGTTCAATCAAACGCAAGGGTTCTGCGCAACTCCCACTTTGCAAGCTCCTTTTGCACCTAAACGGATCTACCACAAAAAAAGTCATCCAGTATAATAACTGTTGCTGATGTTACGCACCTTTCATCACTTTGCGCCCTTATTGTTGCTGGTTCGTTGTTTTTTGGTGAAACTATGCCTCAGTTAAACGGGAACCGGAACCAAGATCCGTTTTTATCAAGACTGTGTGGGGTATTTTGAACCCAGTCCCTGTGAATGCGCAAATCCCGCTACGTGAAAGCGTAAAAGCCGGTCGTCCTACCTGAGCCGGATTTAAACCACACTCCGGTTTACTGGCACTCCACGCGTCTCGCTGGATTCTTGCCAGTCAGCAGCAGCTGCTCAGACTAAATTAGGCGATCATCCGGTATCCGCCGGGTTTAATCCCTACCATCGTATGGATCAGTGAGCTTTCCAAATTCTGGGTTACTACCGTTCGTTCCGCATCCACCGCTACTAATACTTCAATAACTCGATATGTTTTCGTCAGTAACATGCAGAAGGGATTAGAGCCATGGAGCCGAGTGCAGCCGACAAACTCACGTCCACCCCCCCTAAAGGTTGTTTTTGGTAAAAACTGCGGTCCAACCCCACTAGACCCTACGAGCAACACTTCAGGCTCAGAGTTTCGTGTAGACAGATACAGCCAGGAAATAAATTAAGTCTAGGACCGAAACTTTCGGTCCCTAGGCTGTAACCCGACTACCACATTGGCGAATGTGCTGTATGGGAACTTTGAAATTCGTACTTTTCAACAGACGACTCTTCTTACTGGGCTACTTTGAAGCTGCTTCCTTTGCCATTACTGGCTTAGATGTATACAGTGATATGGCGCGACTTCTACAGTTAGCCGTACTAGCTAGCAATTCAGCTGTCTCGAATAACCTGAAACCTTCCAAATGAGACAACATATTTGTCGACTTTCTTCAGAAACCCACCGCTGAAAACAGAAAAAGAACCTCTCGCCTGAGGCGTTGCCAGCTCAGACGCAAACTGTGTTGCGCGGTGTGTGCATGAACTCTTCGACTTTATTGAGTGCAATTAAAAGGACAAGAATGTCACGAAGAAATAATAAGAGCAAGAAGGCAACGTCGTGACACTCGTAGAATGCTCAAATACAAACATGATCCATCAAGCTTGAAGCGGTACGCAAATATAAACACTGCAAAGGAGGCCTTCAGGGAGAATGCTGCTTCCAACAAACGGCATCCAACGACCAAGCCTTTAATCATGCAAAGAATTCATCTCGTGAAAGTTACTCTCGAGAAAATCATGCAAAGAAAGTTACTTTTCTCCATCAAAACAAGATAAAGTTATAGCGAGACACAGCAGGCACAGACCTATGTTTGGTACTGACAACAAAGTGTTCTTAACAGTATGGCACATGACAACCAGCCACCAACAGAGGTAGCTGGAACGCTGTCTGTACAAGAACCGACACACCACGCACACAACATGGGTGCAAACACGAAGCACCTTGGAGCCAATTCGCAAATGCGGCGCCCACCCACCCAGCGTGCTACTCATTGATGATTCGCTTTCGAGCTTGAATGAGACTACAAATGCTCTGCGTAGCACATATAATAACTATGCCACCATGCACCCTACTCCATGAACTTCATGACCTGAAGTGGAGGGAGAATGTACAAGACTGCGCTGTCGATCTTTTCACCTCTCTTATAAGTCTCGAGCAACCTACTCATGTGTTTTACGATTGTAGTTCTTGACGACATGCCTCTCCAGAATTCCCCTCAAGCCCCTCCCCCACTACGTCAAGTAACCTGCGCATTCACCGATCCCTGTTTCCTCCCTATGAATGAAAACGGCACCAAATCCACCCAGCAGCTGCTAGAAATAAAAAAAAAAAAAATACCCGGCGCCTCCTCCATAGGTTGAGGCATTTGGAGGTGAAAGTGTGCCTGTGCCTTGCTTTAGCTCAACCATAAACACATTCACCATGCGAAGACAATAAATCGACAAACGTTGTTTCAATTTGTTGAGCCGAATACGGTTTAACGATAGGAGCAGCTCATCGCTTCAAGGCAACACAATACTCGGTGACTGGTATACCCTCTGCACAAATCTGTCAATAATGTTTTGCTCGGTCTTTAAGCTGTCCAAGACTCATTATCAGTGCACAACCGTTGCCGAGGACTCATCAAATGACATAGTTGAAACACCAAGAATTCATTGGGCTAAATTCTACGAGATTCCCATTTATTTCTTTCCTCTCCCGCCTTAACACACAAAAGGGGCGCATGTGTCGCAAATGTGAGTGAGAGCATTTGCTGAACCTTCGGGCGTGGCTTCTCTCGAAGCCACCATACAAATAAGTCAGCGTTATGGCGAAGATTACTAGAATCTGAAGTAATATGCAAGGGGCAAATAAGGCAGATAAGAAAGCAGCCGACATACAAAAGGGAACGTGTTATGAGCACTTCTTCGTCGACAGGCGACCAATTAAAATACACCATCAGAAGTCATAAACAATCAACGAGCGAAACCCAATTTGCATACACGATTCGTATCAAAAGCAATCCTAGCAATGTGAAGGGAGGGGGCTTCGCGTTGCGTGCAATTCCGCTGCATATTCCCCTTTCGTGCCCCAAAAGTTACTTCAAAACGTTCATGCATCATTCCCCTTCCCTTCCCCAAAACCACCTCTTAGTTAGCAGTTCCAAACGTCACACTCGCATGTCTCAGGCTGTAAACATGTCCACACACAATGTTTACCGCTTCTTGTTTCATTTGCTGTAAACCTGTAAAAGCAACGCCTTGCGTTCCTTTATTGGATGTCCAAATCCGACCTTCTCTGCTTCACTTCTAACACAATATGGAATCTGAAGCATATATAAACTCGGAAATGAGGGCATCTGAAACGAAATATGTAGACAACAGCTTCGTGAACTCGAAACTAATGAGGAAGGAACAATAACTCAGCCAGCAATTTTCTACTGTTTATCGGCCCTGTTCCGGCGCTTGTTCAAGAGACGGTTGTTCGAGTCTTTGAGGCTCTTGATGTGCACGTCCTCGTTGCCGACTCTCATCGTCGCCAAAGTTTTTTCCATCTCATCCTATAAAATTCACAAATATTGCAGCTTAAAAAGTGAACAACTTCAAATCACTTCACTACTTCCGAAAAGCACATTCCGCACTCACACATACACATCACAATGTGCTAGAGAAATCAGCTCACCACGAACACCATCCACTATCTGCGACTTGATTCGCCGCGTTGGAGGAGGAACTTATAGGACATTATCCTATACCCACCCCTTTCTACATAGTGCAGTGGGCTTATTGGTATATAGAAATCACCACACGAAAACGACTGGCGCTTGTGCTTGAGAATGAAAGCAAAGAAACTCCTTACGTACCTCCAAAGGGAGAATATTCACAGTGCTCCGTTGCCGTCTTTCTACAGAAACTTTTCAGGTTTTTCCACTTCCCGCGTTACGCTGACCTATAATATTCCAATCTCCCTGCAAGAGATTCCACATCCCAAATATACTTCAAAAATATGACTCCTAAACATTTTCAAAACACCCAGCTTAATTACAGCGTCTCATTCACTCATTTTTATGTACCGATCCGTTCAAGTGCCCACTTCGATACTGCACAAAAGGCTTTCCTTTCATGGGCAGAGTGAGCACTGCCTAGAGTTCCTTTCTGCTGCACTACCCTTCGTGCAGTGATGACCAGCATTTACTTGCAGATTTCGTGAAAGCTGGACTGTTACTGGAAACAGTTTTGACGAATGGACTAGTTGACCGAGCGGGTATTTCGGAACGTAAAGTTGTTGCATCCTAATCAAAGGGTGAATAAGTCTGCTGTGGGATTGTGCAGCACACAGCTGCTCGACATATTTTTATGAGAAATGAATTCGATCGGATAGCGCTCATTTACAGATACTCTCGAAAATGCAGCACACACATTCAAATCGACAAGCAGCAAAAGAAGAACAACGCGCTTATAAAGCGGCATAAGCATTCACAGAATGCAAGCAGTGCAACGCATTGCTAATATCAGACTCTTCCATCAACCAAAGATGTCGTTGCATTGCTGATGGCACTAGCACAACGCCACTGCCAACTGTTAGTCTGTAACGCCCTAAACACTAATGCTTGGAAAGCATGCCCTGGCAAGAAAGAAGCTTTTAAAGATGCCAATTTTTGTGAAAGCACTAACGAGTAATTCCATAAACCGCACTTTTACCCTAAACGTAACGCAAAAAAGTATTTCATTCATTTCTGCGATATTTTAAAACCTTTCTCCAAAACCTAATACCCTCTAAACAAATGTTAGCAAATAGCAATTCCGCCAGAACATCGTTCCCCACTCGTTGAATAAATGCACGCCGTCACCAGTGGAAAGTGTGACGATGTGCCTTCGTGCAACATACACTGCATATTTTTACCGGTCGTTATATATGCAAAAACGGCGGCTTTTAAAACGGAAACTATTTAAAACCGCTAGCCCTCCTCCTTATAAGTGAACAGCAATGGTGCTGCATGAAAGCACAACAGCCAACCTGCGAGTCGACGCTGCACTGATTTTATTTGTGGCATGAAGCAAAGCGTTTCGCCCTCCGGCAAAAAAGGGATTAACGCAGTAAAAAAAGCAGTGAGTGAAAAATCTTTCACTAATGCTTAACCAGGCTCGTAGCCAGGCATTTGCATCTACCATCCGCCATTCACAAAAGCCCATTCACTGCGTTTAATGCTGCACCAGAGATGCGTAAGCAGGTGGTAAAACTTCCGGGATGAACCGAAGAAAAAGCCAAAGAGAACGACGATGAAGATGTATTCTTTCATGACTGAAGAAGTGGCAATGAAGAGGAGACTTGTACGCGTCAATCCAAAAGAAATACAACAGAGAAATGACAGCTTTTCGAAGGAACCAACAGAAAACGCTGACTGTGGTGTACCGCAGCTCTTCATAGGTTAATCCAGAAAAAATGTTCAACTGTGATTTTGCGGGGAAAAAATGCCACCCTAAAATATAACTGCTGTGCAAATGTATTCAGCAGACACCTATACTGCGATTCCTATAAGCACTAGGCTCAGTGAAGACGGTAGAGAGTGTGGAAAGAATGACAGCCAAGTACATTCAAGTGAAAACGATTACGCAGTACTTAAATCATACACAGACACCTCTCCCTCCTTTCCCGATATTATAGCCGTCTTGCAGAGAAATTCGAAGATTCTGGGAAGACGGTAGAAGGTTTTTGAAGGCGTGACATGACATATAAAAAAAAACTGGGACGCAGAAATCAGAACGAAATTGGAGGATGGCGTGTCCATGTATGGCTTTGGCCGCCTAGGCGTTTCGGTGAATCTATCAGCGGAAGCCTTTTCGTCGCAACTCCATGCTAAATAGTAAACAGTTGCTACTTCAGCGAGATTCGAAAAAGATAAGAACTCAAAATAAAATACATAAAGCACAAGAGAAATGGTGGAAGATGGGGAAAAGAGAGAAAACAGCGACAGAAGTGGTGTATAAGAGTATGCCCATATTCTTTGCCCTCCCGTTGCGATGCTAATTTGCTATCGCATATTCGTAAGCAGCTTATTCCCACGTAACCCTTGCTCTAGCTACGGGCCCGTGCTCGACAAACTGCTCACTGTTTCAGTGGTGTGACTGTCTGTGCTCGCTGCTTCAACCTTTTTCAGCCCGTTGCGATGCTTCTGTAAATACCTTATCGTTAGCACCTCTCACAACGTATCTTCAGCACCTATAATCGAAGCTTAACTCCAAACCTATCGCTTCATGTACAATTTTGCGCTGCAAAAGATCACATCGGAAACTCACGGTGCTCACAGGGCCCCTTTCCTGCGGACTGTGCTGCTTATGGGAGAATTTCATCTGAAACAACAGCTGTCTTCGCGCTGCTCTCACAGACTGTCTTCCATGAAATGAAACATGTATACAGTGGACAAGAGTGTGGCACAACCATCCCCAAGGAAACCGGCAATCTGTTTCAGTGAGATGAGATAATGCAGCGCCTTGTCAGACAAGGTGACAATGGGCGTCATCCTTCCTCTCAGCGATACTCAACTGCGAAGCAATTATCCGAAAACGCACGATCTCCTTACGCCCTCAAGTTAGTTCTCCACATTGTTGAATGCTATTCTATAAATTTCAGTTGACTCACCTATAAGAACAGTTTTGGTCAGACACTGTAGTTTGCAAAAAAACAAGCTCAAGCAACAAACCAGCCAGGTGTAGCTCTGTCTTCTTAGTAAATGGCCCAAGTTAAAGACTCAGTTTCAAATCCTCTAGGTTTTATTACAGGTCGAAGTGATAACTAGACGCCATAAGAGAACAAAAAGTATAAAATAATTCACCTGCATTTCTCCCCACTGTGATTTCTCCTCGTTTAGTACGGATGCGGTGAATAACGGAGTTTCGGGAACCTTCTGGTAGTGGGTTATCCACTTGTGATTCATCGTCTGCTCGATCGTGTATCGCTCACTGGGGTCTGTCTTGAGAAGTTTCCTGATGAGATCTTTCGCTGAAATCGCAGTTCTTTGTCAATGAGAGTTTTCCTTCCGGCAACTGCGTTTGCAAACCGTGGGAAATACTCAATGAACCTGATCAACGCACAACACCGCTCATTCTGTGGCATATATCGAATGGTCGCCTCTTCACTTTAACTTCCTTGCGATGGAGGTAACCATAGAAAGGACCAGATTCTATGTGCGATGACCTACTAGCAAGCACACTATAAAAAGCAACGATTGAAGCCGTTTGCAACTACCACTGTGGTTCGCTACGCCGCAGTTCGAAAAAAGACAACTGCCACCTCCTACGTAATATTTTCTTCTTTCGAGATTATAAACTGTAAAAGTCAGCGCAGGTAAAAGCATTACTCTGTAACATCATGCGTCGAGGCTATATCAGAAGTCTTCTTTCTTATCTCCTGAGCAGTTCACTACTCACAACTCCTCAACCATCGTTCGCAGCTTACTTATTGGCAGAACGAATGCTCGCGCTAAATACTTTTTGGAATGTATCAAGTAAGGAAAAACGAATCCGCCACCGCAATCTCCACAATTAGTTTTGCGAACAAATCCTGTAAAATTTTTCCATTGCTCATGGGGGCGTTCGAGTATCAAGTGAATGACGAAATGATAACATACTGAGTCGAGGGTATCTGAGACAGTTTGTCCCTTTGTTCGTCATAACTGCTTCAAGCTGAGACAGTGCCAAGTTGGTCTGGTATAACAGAGGATTGGGGAATGGTAAGGACTTATTAGATGAGAAGTTGTGAGGAGAAGTTCCTCGTCAGCAATTCGCTCCTCAGTGACGAAGACAGGAGAACTCTGGTTTTGTACAACAGCTGGCGGAGTTTTGTGTACATTTTTTGCGGTTTATCAAAAATGTATTGTAAACGTCGGCTTCCAGCATGTGCAGCAAAAGAGGTGTTCGGTATAATGTGCTGCAAGAACAATCCGCTATCATTTGCTCGCGTTTTCAGTCACGTAGTGGAGGTGATACGGAAGTAATGACCTTTAGCTGCTGCAAAACAATGAAAACAATATCGACCCTCTCCTTCCCTCTCCAAAAGGTCTCTTCTAAAATGCCGTTAAAAGAAACACTCCCCTCGTCGTGCACCTAAGGCTACTCATGAGCTTTTAATAATCTCATCGCAGTTCTTTCGAAGGAATGCTCTCTCCTGAAAACTATGAACAACATCCAGATGCACCTCGCGTTATAGGGTTCATGCATATTTAGCTTCCCTTATAAATGTTTCTCATCTTGCACTGAAGCTCAGCCTCCTATGTACCAGCTTCATGCTGAACAATTGCCATGCACTCATAAAGGCATCGGTGCGGGCAAGTGGTTAAGGAGAGACCTGCTTCAGATACGCGATCCCACTCAGGCGACGGGAATTCGTACTTGCCAGATCGAATCCTGTTTTTCATACCTGGTGACATGGGCAATCCGTTGGCCGAAAAGAACGGCGGGAAACCGCACAAACTGCAAACACCTCACTTCATCAATCAACGGCGGGAAATCACATCAATCAAACAAAAGCACATCAATTAACCTTGATTTTCGGGTTCACAGTCGCGGATGCAATTAATGAACTGAGATAAGGCGCTTGAAACATGAAAAAACATCAGAAGGAAAAACACTTCTTCACGCAGACTTGAAAAAACCGTTCAAATGTACCTGCACCTCAGCGCATTCGACTTGAGAGAATAAGTGAAGCAGCTCGCAAAAACACTCAAACATAGTGTCATTTGAAAAAATGTCAACAGGAAATTTGCATATACGTGAGCTGCTAGCAAATGTCCATAATTCTTTGTTGCATAAGTTTGTCTGATATATTTTCAGCAGCACTCGAGCTGTTTTCCCTCTTCGTTCGAAAGACCGTGAACGACGCGCAGTGTTTGCGCCCTTCTCCCTCCCTATCATTAATACTGGCAACACAGGCGCCGCGAGTCTTCCACATTCCACCCTTCTACTGTAGGCTGACTGTACATAAAACACTGACCGAAAAGCTTATCACTGCTCAAACGCAATCGAAACACTGAGCTGTATTCACTTATGCTCGTAACGTTCAACATGATAAATTTCTCCCCTCCAGTCAATCATCAAAAAGTTCTATGGAATGTTACTGTTGAACGAAACAGGCGTCCTTGTCACTGAAATGTTTGACATCACGCAAGACATGAAGAATAGGAGAAGATTCTCTTTAAAAGGAAGGTGGTTACAGTCAAGCCCTATATCCTTAAAAGAATTCCAGAAGTGAGAACTCAAAAACACTATCGAAAACAGTGTTGCGATGAGCATTTGTACAATTCATCCAGAAAAACCATTCATCACGACAGCAAACTGAGTTACTCTCAAAGCGCGCCTCGCGTATGACTGCAGTGCGATGCAACGTTCACAAAAAAACGTAGAAAAGAAGTGAAGGCTGTGAGCAATGCAAAATGCAAATGAGCATGAAAAACTTACAGGATGTACATGACGACACCAATGGACCACATATCACACGATTTATCATATTTTTCGGGGCCAAGCACCTGCAACAACAGTAACAATCATATGGGCACAACACAATAAACGTTGTTTGCTTCAAGATAAAGGAAAACCTGACATTAAATGATCATAAGTTTTATCGATGAACAAAATCTCAGGATTCGAAAGTTTTCCGGAAATACGAAATTAGCGACCAAAGAAGAAATGCGACAATACGGAGAAGGCAATTATGGAGCACTGTGTATAGACGGCCAAGCAGCAAACCTCGGGTGCAGCATAATAAGGAGTATAACAAGGCGTTTCGAGTGGCCGTGTGTCGGCCCCATCCACATACTTGGCAAAGCCGAAATCCGTTAGTTTCAGGATGCCCGACGGTCCATCGCAACTAAAAATAAAATGCATAGGTGCTAAGAAATCCACTCGCTGCTGGATTCACTCATGTGTCACGACGGTTCACTTTAGTGCAAATAAAGTTCACCCGTATGCAGGTGAACTTTAGAAACAATAACGAAGAAAAGTGACAACAAAAAGGCAGCGCAGTGCTCAGTGATGAGGCAAGCAGTGGTCACCTGTAAAGAAGGTTCTCTGGTTTGATGTCGCGGTGTGCGATGTTCAGCGAGTGCAGATGTGCCACCGCTGAGCAGATTTCATACATTATCTGCGCGGCCTCCCTCTCCGTAAACGCAGACTGAGCACGTTGCTGAATTCGAGTGAACAGCTCCCCTCCTGCAATTCCACCTTCAATTAGTAGCAAGCCTCCAAATCGATTCCACCAATGTCTCCATCGTCGATCACCAACCGAATGTACAAGTATCTCAAAAGTATTGCTGCAGCACTCAAACACGACATGAAATACTGCATCGAAAAACATTCATCGTCATTGAAATCAGTGGGCGAAACGAAGGCGAATTCATATTTCCGAGTAAGAAAGTCGATTAAACTTAAGAAAATTAGTACTTCCAATTAGCACTAAACAAAAACTGCTGCTGCGATTTGTCTCGACGCCGTGAAAATGCGTTCACTGCTGGAGCGGAACAGAATTCAGATTTCCCATAAGCCAGAGACAGACTACAGTTATCAAACTTCATCGCTACACCATTCCTGTGCTCAGACTAGGAAACCAAGACGCAAACAACTAAATAAAAGCATATGTACATAGGCGAGATGCAGCCACGTCACATTTTTGGAACATCTACGAGCAAGAAAACAGACTGAATGAGAAAAAGACGGGATGAATAGTGGTGAGCCCACCTTGCATGCATTCCATGACGACAAGCAGGCATTTAACCTGGTTGTAGGTGTTCTCATAGACGTCGAAAATACGCACAATATGCATGTGCTGTCCAGCAGCATAGTGCAGTCCTACCTCGCGGCGCGCCTTTGGAACATCACGCAGCACCTGAAATCGAAGTCCACCCAACCATTTAATCAATAACTCTTCAAATCGTTTTCATTATTCCTTCTGCTTCAGCATGCCGCTGCTCTAGACATAGGCGTTGTTCAATCACTAAGCAATCACCACTCTATCGTTACTGTTCTATAAACAACTTCCACAGTCGATTAGAGCCACATCTTGAGGTTGTAATGAACGCCTCGGCTAAATGTTTTTACAAATGTGAGAACCGGATGGAGAGGATGAGCAACAGCTATTAATTAATAAACAGGAAAGACCTAAGAGAAATCATATCCCCTTGAGAAGAACGATGCGGGTGGGAATTCTCCGAAGAAAGCCGTACACACTGAAATCAGCACAAAAGCTTTTGTTGTAAAAAAATCAGCAATTAAACTCCACAACGTAAACCTCTTGTTACTAGATTTGAGGTGGGAAGCGTTTAGCAATTTTCATCTCTTTTCCGTTTACAATAACTGCATTACTTACCTTATCGTTTCTGAATAGTTGCAGACTCAAAGTGGCTAAATTTGTACACTTCGAAGTGATAATGCAGAATACGGTGCCAGGATCTGACTACTTTGTTCCAAGAAGCGAAAACTCTTCTCAAGAAAGGCAAATAATCCCCATTTTTCCCTCCCTTCCAAGCATTTACTCAGGTTTGTAGGAGCTACAAAAAATGTCTTCATTAGTAAGATTTATAATACTAAGATAAGAAAGACAGGAATAACTCATTGATAGTCTGCTGAAAGAGTAACAGAATACAAAAGCCAAAAAAGCCGGCGATGTGGAGATGGCAAAGGTGTTCAAGAAAAAGATGTGCTTCTGGACAACATCGCTGACTTGAACATTTCGGAATTCCATACACGTGTTTTAAAAAAAAAGACTGCGCTTTCAGGATATTGTGCGAACACAAAGATAGCCAGCTGGTGCTCTAACAAAACCCCGCAGACCTCCTTCGAGGCGCAAAGAACAACACGGCTACAATTTTAGGCAAGATTTTAGACAGAGAGATTTTTTAACGTGTCAAACACACTGACGAAAAACAATTAACACAATAAATACGGTACCTTGAGAGCGAATTTCTCACCCGTTTTACGGTTTTCGCATTCCACCACTTTCCCATTGATGCCCACACCTAGCACCTGCAAATAAACGTGAACAGAAGTGCATTGGACCCTTCGTAAATAGAGAATAAATGAGAGTGAGCTTTCAATCGCTGTCGAATTTCTGGCAAACTAGCAGCTTATTGTCTAACATTTCGCATCGAAGCGATTTGCCTAACAGCTTCGTTAACTCCTCCAATCATGCATTTGACAGCAAAGGAACTACAACGTCATATGAAACCACACCAATCTGGAACAGTGCTCCTATGCTCTTAGTCATATCCCAACAATCCCCAGAACGATTCCTCATAGTCCATAAATCCATAAAGACAACTCAATAAAGGAACAGCCACCCAAGATGTTAATTTTTATAGTACAAAGATTACATGAGTCGGATAATGTCTCGCTAGCGATCACCTGTATAAATAAACAGGCACGGCACACATCAGTGCTCAAACGCGCTGGATGACCTGTTCTATTTGCAACCTCTCAATGCCGGGGAAGAAGGGAGGAGGAGGGGAAATGAAAAGGTGAACAAACGAAAGACACACACCTGTCTGCTGATGCGGTAGTCCTGCGTGACCGGATGCTTGTGCGTCGGAAGTGTTATCTGTAGCTGCGGGGGCATCGACAGAGGCCTTGATATCTGCAACATAGTGTTCACCTCAAGTGCACCGCACTCTGCACTCTAACCAGACGCTTGATCACACACGTTCCCGTCATCATTGAGTTCACCAAGTACAGTCATAGCCCACATTTAGGCATCACGTTAATCCCTGCTTTGCATCTCTGCCGCTACCACCATTATGATGCATCTACAGAGAGTCACTGAACTTTGGCTCTCGCCTATCGCCGAATCACCTATTTTCTTCTACAGCCCTGAACAGCTCCACTGCTTGTCCTTGTTCAGAAAAAAAGATTTCTGCACAAAAAATAAAGCACTGGCTAAAAGAGAATGACATGGTAGTAGCAGAAGCTGTACCGAGCAATAAAACATCCGGCAAAATGGATAGTCATCGAGCTGCGAGGCATGAGAATTCATTTACAACTAGCACTGATCAATAACAGCTTCCAACGGATGTAAAAGTAGCCCGAACATAAAACGCTTTATGTGATGGACTTAACAGTTTAAAAAAACGCTAAAAACGCACCTGGCTTATTCTTCAATATGACGGTTGTCTCAGAAATGAATTTCAGAAAAGAAGGAACTTTGCTCGCATGATGCAAGATTATACACTCAGAGAGACTTGAATAAAAACTAAAGTAAACAGACAAAAGCCGATCTGCAAAGGTTGTGCTCGACCAAAAACAGATTTCAAAAGAAACAAATAAGTGGATAATGGCTACGCTTCACTTTCCCCCTCGAAAAACAAAAACTGGTGCTGCTGCCTGCAAAAAGAACTTGTCGTGTTTCCAGAAATATAAAAACATCTTACTGTAAGCTTTTAAGCAACGATCCTTGATGAACACCTCCGCATACCTTCGCAGTGAATGCGCTACTCTTGACGGATTAACATAATAGAAAGGCACAAGTGCACTCCATTATAGCGCTAATAATAATTTGACAGATCAAGCTCTTGGATGAGATCGGAGTGCTTTGCAAAGGAAACAGCGCATCGCCGAAAAATTGAACGCTGAGGATGTGTGCAAAAGATTAAATTGCGAGATGGTCATTTCAGCCACTTTTCGTTACAAACATCTCAAACACAAACACGCCCAGTAGTGTGTGCAACGAAGGGTTTGCAGAGGGAAGCGAAAGAAAGACAGCGAAGGCGATCTTCCTCATGAGCAAATGTTAGATGCAGAAATTAACAGTTCCCAAATACAATTTATGAGGTGCCTTATAATAACACTGAGCAGCTTTATTTAATGAAATATGAAATCAGAAAAGCAAAATGAGCCACAAATTTCTCGCAACTCGCAGCTAACCGCATATTCATTGCGGCACTTTTCTAACACTTGTTTCCAATGATAACTGAAAATAATTGCACACATTCCACTGCTTTGTGTTGGCAGCACTTTTCTTGTAGTGCTGAATTTAAGCAGTTGAATGCAAGGTATTATTCGATTTCTTTTATAGCGTTGTTCCCGCCAAATAACCTCTTCTGTGGAGTTCAACAAGGCTCCGATCGCACCTTATGTTGCCCCGAACCTTTCTTTCTTGTCCGAGTAACTTTTAGACTTCTGTACATCTGTCCGGCGGCCCCGTGTGAACCAACTGAAGATGCAGAGAGCCGAGGGATGGGGACTGGTCATGAGCGCAACCACATTCCATGCCAATCGATATAAAGCGAATCGATTTTGGAAATAATAATATGCGCATCCAAATAACCAACAAAATATAGCATTCAAGCATAAACCATGAAGCTGCTTCACGTAAATCGAACCAAAATGATATTAACTCTTGTTCTTGGAATTGAAGTAATGTCGACAGCCATCACTGAAAATCGTGTCATGCCACTTTATCCCAAAGACGCCAAAGCTGAGGAATTTCTTTGATCATTAAGCATTATGCCTCTTTTCCTGATTTTCTGATGCAAATTATCTGCTTCTCCGCATGGAATACTGCCTACCTTTTTAGTCTTATTTCGAACACTTAAATGCCATCCCTTCATTACAACCCGCAATCTGAAATATTGCAATTTGGAGTTATTAGAGAAACTTAAATCCAGACTAAGCACGAATTTCAGTGACGTCAAGCAAGCAACAGCAACGGTACGCATGTGCTACATCAAGTCTTAACCTTCACAGCTGCTGCACCCGCAGAAGCTTGTACAAGCAAGAGGGATTCTGCCTGCTTATAGTAACCAAACGGTGGGGCAAACGAAACACAGCGAACCGGACTGTCGCCAAACTAGACCATGTAAACCCATAGAAAAAAGCCAACAGGGGCTGACTGCTGAAATATCGAAAAAGCCAGCCATCAGTTAACCACCAGCAGCAAACCGTTTTTTGAAAATGCAGTACGATGTCCCCGCAGAAAGCTCCATCAACGATATCAATAATTCTTCGGGACGTGAACAACTCGACGGATCTCAAATAAAAGAAAGGACTCGATGAACCTCCATCAGCTTAACTTCGCATTTGACACATTGCCAACTCTTGGCTACTCATCAAATTTCACCTGGACTCAAAGGGAAACACCACTGGACTCCTATACTTCATAGTGTTTTCAACGCCCACGTAACAATTAACTAGTTCGAGTTTGGCTTTGATGAAATGCCAAACAAGGGTGCAGTAGAAAAAAATCAGTGCAGCAATCAACTAGCAGATGCGACGTTTTGGAAACGTGCCAAACAAAGTCGTACTCACATAAAATCAAAACAATGCAGAATCCAAAGTATCTGTACAAGCGTCTTCCCCTTCTCTCCGAGCGTCTGCACTCTCTACTCACCACTAAAAAGTTCTAATGGAGGTTGTCAAAATAGTGTTAGGACCGCAGCATCTCCTCCTTTGGTTTCACCTCAGACAAGTCATGTTGCATAAAAACACATGTGCTTGACTGCTCTCGCATCAGTTTCAGGCCCTTCACAGTGATGTTTTGAGGCCGACCGACTCATCGAAGCCGTCCTAAAGCTCGGCCGTCTCGAGACCTGCTAACTCAGAAAACGTTGTTTTTGAAGGTCAGAAAAACCTTCAGCCTTCAATGAGATGAGGATGTAAGGATAAGGATGGGGGCGGTGTTATCAAAGCCCTTTTTAGCACGACTCAGGAAATAGTGGAAAACCTTGTCCACTGATGAAGTTTGACGGCGATTGGATTGGCCCTAAAATATTTGCGCTCATC
Organism: Ascaris suum; assembly: GCA_013433145.1. Classification (NCBI taxonomy): domain Eukaryota; kingdom Metazoa; phylum Nematoda; class Chromadorea; order Rhabditida; family Ascarididae; genus Ascaris; species Ascaris suum. The sequence continues at coordinate 5,732,578 of CM024187.1, forward strand.
CTCGACCTTCTGAAGCAGACTGGTAACAACAAAATAGTGATGAAGAAAGAAATCAACAAATGAATGGGCAAGCGGACTGCGATACATGTAACCTCACAAGTGCCAACAAAACACATTTGTACAGACTTACCTTAGTGGAGCTTTTAAGATCCGCATCACGATCGCGATCCAACGTCGCCGATGCAATGCGGTTTCCCATCGGAAACATCGACCCTCGTTGAAGTGCTACCCAGACGGAGCCCGAGTCGCAGCTTGTCTGATATTTGCGCCACAGTGCACCAGGCCAACAAACACTAGCACACTGCACGCCAACTAAAACATTATGTGCGCACGGCCACTAACGGCACTCTAAGCAACATCGGCAAGACATCGTATAGCACATCAAAACTGCACTCATTCCTCCTTACTGAAAAACAGCACAACATGCCCATGCACATAAAAACGAATCGTCTGTGTGGACATTTTACATTTCTACACATGCACTCACTGTTGCTGATGGCGTGCACATTTCTTGCCCCTCCAAATACAGAAGGCAACAGCTGACTGTCGTAACCACCATACCCGATTAAGCACACGGGAGAACATAAACTTAAGACATTAGAGGAAAACAGAAAAGGGAAGAAAATCATCACGACACATTAAACTTTTGGTGTTTGCGGTTAGGATTGGATGGGCTCAGGATCTTGCATTCGGACAACCTCAATATCTTTGTGGTATTCTCGGCATTCAACTAGACCTAAAAGTTACTAAAACATCTCCAGATTTAGTTGGCCCCGATCGTTGAGCTCTGAAGTTTTTCTATATGTTGCTGCTTTCTTAAAACGGCCGAAGCGCCTCGACGGCCAAGATAAGAGCCGTTGATGAAGAACTCCAACAAACATAGGTGCCTTGGGCTAATCAAAAGAGATGGTCGACTTATGTTAACTACCATTCTTATTGTGGACAACTTTTCAACCAAAATAACGCTGCCAAAGAGTCATTCTTCATTGCGAACGGACACGATAGGTTAGATCACACGATCCCAGACGCTGATTTTGAAAATGCAAATCGTTTTTTGTGTAGGAGGTGATATTCTCTTCTTGTGGCGAAATTTTGGGAAAACTTCAAACATATCCATTCAGAAAAATGTTCAGTATGAATTCTGCGAGAAGTTCAGCTTCGCCACAACTACTCTCCGAATCGTCAGCGTCGCTTGCGGTGTTGTGCATGACGGCCAACATCCGTGGGGCAGTGCTGGCAGATCAAGCACAACATCGAAAGTGATGCTGACATTTTGAGTGCATCGTCTGCCAATATTCATTGAAAAGGTGGCAAATTTGGGACCCAAAAGCGCTTTCCAACGACTTCAGAACCATTCTACTGCAATCGATGGCAGCAGAAACATCTTCAATCCGTGCAGTTTTTCAACACGCACACCAACCACTGCTAACGGCACAGAAATGGAAAAGCAACGGTCATCAAGCGCCATCCGTAGCAATGTGACACGTAGCGACTTATCATAGGCGAACCTCATGTTCAGACTTTTGTCCTGAAACCGACAATACGAAACAAAGTCAAAATTCATGATCCCGACACTCACCGCAAAGAGAAAAGGAGCCGATTTCCAGCAACAGCAAGTCCAGAGGAGAAAGAGTGACAAGAAGCAACTTCAGAGTCGCTCATCAATGGTCACAGTTATATGCGTAAGTGTTCAGAAGTAGCGCTGAAGTTGTCATTCGGTAGTTTTAAGGCCAGCTAAGAGCATAAACCAAACGATGCCTCAAGTCTTCTTCGGAAAATAAATGGCAAGGCAGCACAGAAGTGTATGGGTGCAGCAAAGGAAACAGAACGTGAAGGCTAGAGCGTTAACCTACTCGTTAGGTGGCCTTTACTCTTGATACTAGAGAATTCCTGCTACTGCTAGCTTGAAAGCTTGGAGTGAAGTCCAAAACTTGAAGAACTTCGCACCCGAAATCTTCACTTCCACGCATCTCAATGACCTTCACTCTTCTTCTATAAAGAGAAAATTAGGATACTTGGGCTCGAACATCTAGGCAACAACGTTTTTGCTTGCATCTCAATACCACGTCAACATCGTAAATTCTTTTGGCAGATTCAAGGCTTCAACACTTCCTTGTCTATCACTCAGTGGACGTCACTGCAAACTTTCAAGTACAAAGTAAGTCCTTAGTTGCAGCAACGTGGTTGACTCCACGAACTTGCTATTTCATTCATCATATCCCATTTAAATTTCACTTTAATTTTGGAAGACTCTCCCTTACTGAATGAATAATATCTCATGTGAGCGGATTATATATCAGAGACTGCCTTGAATAAAAAGGCTCTTGTTTTGCATCCGATTATCTGTTTTCACAGTCTATTCGCTCTTTAAAATGTTTTCAGTCTACCTTGTATGGGTCTTACAAAAACTTTCAGTTATCTCCCTTGCTATTTTAACCTTGTTTGACTCTATAAACGACACACGCTTTCTGTATGCTGCATGTTTATCTCACCACTGCACTGCAACTCTTCTACTCTTTTGCCATTTTCGTGTGTTTAACTAAAAGCCAATAAATAAACAGCTTTAATCTAAACAAACTGTAGCGATGCCACCCAACGTCGAAAGCCCAGGTTTTGTTTCAAGTTCTCTGGGCACTGTGAGCATTTCCGGAAAGAACTGATGACCTGATACTTGGGCAACCAAATAGTTGGTACGCCCAAAGCCTTCCCCTAAAAGTCATCGAACCGCCTTGGTGTTTGCAGTGACGGTTTTCGCGGTCACGGTCGCTCCGAGGCTCGGGAAAAGTAACTGATACACTGTGGGTTTCAAAAATCGTGGGACGTGGACGCGATTCGCCTGCCCTCAAAAATTGGAGACAGCGGAGACAATTCGGGAGTCAAATTATTACCATGAAAACTGGCACGAAACGAATACGGCCTATAATTGATAGGTTACTAAAAGCGTGGAAAAACCAGAAAGTGGCGCTCATGCGTCAAGACAAACACCCATTTGTCACTTTCATGAAGACTATAAATTCCACTCTAACTGTCAGTAACTCTTAATTTTGAGTGATCACTCTAATTTCTTTTATAGCAATGAGATGTTTATTTCATTAAATAAACAATAAAATCACAGCACGTGACTAGGACGCTCATGAAGCCGACGTCGATCAAACACAAACTGATAAACCCTCCTAAAGTCGAAATTTTCAGGCAATCAGGAAGCAAAGAGAAAAACTGCAAATTGAATTCAAGATTGAGACTAACTGAGATGAGTAAATTCCTATTTGAAACAATCGAAGCAGTTAACTCCGTGTAGAAAAATATTCTCATTTCGAGTGAAGCAATAATTTTTATCACAGTCACTCTAAAATTTGATTCTAGCTTCAAAAAATGTATTCGTGCTATTCAACGTTTAAGCGCTTTAGCAGTTTTCCATTTTCGAAATTCCATTCCCCCTCCCAGTATTAAATTTAGGCGAAAGCTTTTCCCTTCAAAAATGTACCGCAAATATTGGCAGAAATAGCGATCAGCGAAACGTGAAGGGAGGGAGGAGGCGCAATGGGGAAACAACAGTTTCTTTTTTATTCTTTCGACTTCCCTATGAAGATATATTTCAGTTTCTCATTTGATTACGAGAAGAGCACGTGCGCACACATACTTTCTTTCGCGTGGAATCAACTAGACGTCACACCGACAATTCGAACGTCGGAAAAAAAGCAGTGAAAGCAATTACAATTGAGAAGAAACCGATATACCCACACAAATCTCTAACAACCCGAAGAGCAATGTGAGGAAGGAAAAACGAAGGGAGTGTATGCTCTCAGTGCTGAATCTACCGCAGTCAAATATCACCATGCCTCAATTTTTATGGTGTTGACTTGTGGCAAATAACGCACTAAACGGAGAACCGACAACACCACCCACGACGAACGCAAGGAATACGGCGGTAGGTCTTGGACATGCTGCAGCTACAAATAGATTCAACCTTCTCAAGTATACACTACACAATGAACGAACAAATCTTCCGTCGACAAGCAACAACAACGAATTACAGTAACACGCAGGTCTGCAGCTTTTTCAGGTATGTGATGGAATAGAGAAGGCAAGCTTTTCCTTCCAAAAACAGACAACTTAAGCGAGGGGTCCAATATCCTAGCGATTCTACTTTTTGTGTTCTGTAACGACTGTGAAGCCAGAAATGTACGCAGAAAGCAACTCGATAAGATTGTCAGGTGGTCGAGTCGCGTGCCTGATTTACTCGATGTTTTCCGAGCACATAAACGAAAATAAATTAAATGTCGTAACTGAGTGAATAAATGCCATAAGTTCCGAAGCACCGAAGAGCTGAGCGGGATGAGAGAGGGTAAGGAAGAAGTTTATTGAACGAGCTGGCGTTGTTCGCAGAGCTGCAAAATGATCCGAAAGTTTTCTGGATGTTCTTGAAGGCAAGCTTTTTCAACATTCACGCGGTTGCCCTTGTTCAAAGAGGAAGAGAAGCGATCTTTTTCACACCTCTGCAAACAATACGTCCACATTTAAAGGTAAAGAGTTCCATCCAAACGATCAATAATCAACGACCTTTCGTTTTTTAACGCCATCACTACATAGCACAAATTTTGCAGTCAGTGATGGGTATTTCTCTCAGAGGACGAAAATAAAAACTCGCGATGGATGTCGTGCACAGATCTGAACGCATATACAACGAAGCAGTGCGATAAACAAGTGAGAACTCCAATTAGTGGCCATTTAAACACTACGACGTGACACTAAACCGAACTGCATCACCTCCTTGTGACACGCAAGACAACAAAGCCGTCGAAATGAAATGATACGCACAAAAAAACTGCACGCGATGCACATAACCCAACACCTGACGACCAACACCGAAGCAATCCAACCCATCCAGAGGCCTGCCGCAACTACCTGCGCATTACGAAATGTCGTTCAACGTTAGTTGGCCGTTACGCAAAATCGTTTATCGTACCTTGCCATCTGGCAACTTTCCAATCGTTAGCATTCAAAATGATTCAATCCCAATGTGGGTGTGCAGTAACAGATTATCACCAGAGTGGGAAAGTACCTTGGGAACGTTGGAGTGCTCGTGCTTACACACTGAAACCTTCGTCCTGTTTTCCCTGGCATGATATGATAATTCCTAGAAGTGAAGAAAAAAAAAAGAAATATACACCCATTTTACGCTCATTCCCCCTCGGAAAACCACTTCCCGCTTTGGTTACACTGACCGCAGAATTGCCGACTGGTCGCATATCGCTTGCAAACGACTGGTCTATCAACGCTACTTTAGCGAAGGGCAGCAGTAGCAGTAGTATTAGAAGTAGTAAGTGGTGGCACTAGCAGTAGCAGCAGTATTAGTAATACTGATAGCAGTATAAGTGTAAGTTGAAATGAGCCCTACGGTTACAGAAGTTTAGAAACGCTGCATTCTTATTGCTTTTCCAAAGTCTACCGCGTTAAATTACACTAGCAGGCAAAAATCTCTAACCCGGTATCATTGGAATATCGCAGGCTCAAAATTGATTTAATTCTTTGTCATAAAATTATATTTTGCCCCTCCTCGAAGTCTATATGGACATTAGTTTCAGTTCGCCAAAACATCTGCAAATAATACTTGTATAGTTTTGTGCATTTTGGAATTTGTTTCCTACCAATCCCTCATATGCACTGACCGATTCGTTGTCGGGCGCCATGAACAGAGGTGGCAGGCAGGACCATAGGGTCCTCCCTGCCACCTCTGTTCATCTCAGCCCATCTTCGACATTTTCAATTCTCCAACTTTGCTAAAAAAATACCGCCCTTCGTTCAACCGAAGAAGACTAGAGGATCGCTCTTACATTGGCTGTGGAAAAAGAACACTCGCATTAGCACACTTTCTAAGATCATTGGTAGTGAATAATAGGCACAGCAGTACTGCGAATAGACCACAAATATTTTCAGTAACGGAAAGACTGTTTCTGAAATGAGAAGGTTCATATCAAAGGAATGGCTCTGGACAGTGTTGAGATGCGGCTAGAAAATTGAGGAATGCCGTCGAAGAAATGTAGTTTGAAAGTTTCTGCGACTAGCTTAATACATAATATTGCTATCGTCCGCAATATGGAAAGATGCGAGTCATTCACACATGTTTTGACAACAACGAACTTTTTCTGCTGCATTCAGCTGATTTGTTATGCACACAGTTTATGACTCATTACATTCTCGAGATGTGCTTTTCAGTATATAATGAAGAAAAATTCGATTGGCAAGGTGAAAATGGATTCATCTGAATGGCGATCTAATAAATATTTTCCAGCAAACTGACGATGAATACGATGTTGAAACGATGCGTCCACTCTGCGGTTTTTTCATTCGTCCTTAGCGCATTCATAATAGCGAATTTTATCGCCTCTGCGTTCCGAGTGAATCTTGTCACTGGTATATGCATATAATTGTTTCAGTATATACCAGTATACCAATGTAAACTAGGGTGATTGTGCCTCAGTTAACTGCTTCAAAATCTTCGCTGCTAAAGCTGAACCATGCGCCTTCGTGAGGAATCCAAAAGTTCAACTTACTCGAGTCTCTTTTCTCTACGTTTGTAGTTTCTGTGTTTCATTCACTTGTAATTCGCCTTAACCTTTTTCCTGTACACAGTATATATAATATATATATATATATATATATATATATATATATATATATATATATATATATATATATATATATATATATATATATATATATATATATATATATATATATATATATATATATATAGACTCTATCTAGGTTCCTACATTTTCCTTTATTTTCCGTGTCCTTTCTTTCCGCAGTATTCCTCACTATAGCACTGTTTCGTTTCACCATGTGTTAAGCATGTGCGTTATTGTTGCAATACCCAGTAAAACCTTCGGTAGACTTTTGGGTATATCATCGCCACGCAACTTATGCAAATGAACCACCACCACGGATTTCCCATCATCCTCGTCAATGGTTCTAAGTTTTGTTATTCTCCTCATGCAAAGTGGATGGACATCATTTCTCTTTATAAAACTGACGTCACGTCGCCACATAGAACACGTCCGCCAATGTGACACTCTCAGCGAAAATGTCGTACCCAGCTCAAATTCCGTCCTTTTTAATGATAACTACGCAAACTCATTTCCGGTTGCCTTGTGCTGTTTTATTAATAATCGCATTGCTCACAACGAAATCTACTTGCAGGTTTCTGAAAAAATTCCATCAGTCTTTGATGGATAGTTCTTATTGAGGAGCACAGCACGTTTTTGGCCGATTTATCTTTGGCGAGCAGGATGTCCACTCAAGACGCGAATTATTAGGCATGAAGAAGACTTGCGAAGCAGGGAGCCACTAGGATCAGTCACCCTTTCTCCACGAAAGCGAGCACTTGGAGAACGAAGTCGCTCCCGCTTTGACGAGGCCTTCCCAGAAAGCCTGTCGAGGTATACAATGGTCATTCTGCGCGTTTCTTTCTCTAGAAACTTTTCCAGATTTTCTGAGACTTTGGCTGTGAAGAGAATGGAAGGGGGAACTGGACTTCTGCTCGAGCAACTGGAAACGAAACGCTGTGGGTTAGAGAAGCACGACGGTCGAACGGCAGATAAAACAAGATAACCTGTACAACGTGGCATTACTCTATAACTCTCGTTAGTATGAATCAAATTGCAAGAAGTACTTAGTAAAGCCGGCTTTAAGGAACGAAGCAGATTAGTAACGTAATATACTTTAGTCGACGACAGCAGGTATGGAGACGTCGCTGAGGTGCAAGAGACAGCTGCAATGACTGCAAGGTCATGATTTTTCCTCGTGTATGCTATTCCACTTGCTGCAGCGAAAGAACGTCGCTGAGAATATGAGCATCATTGTCAATCACCACGAAAACTGATGTTTTCGTTGTCTGCCGTCATGTTATTAGAATGTACATAAAACCTTCCATGTTTTCATCACCTCACATTTTGGTTTTGTGTGCAGCTCACGGTTGCATTTAGGTTAGACGTCGAGTAGGGAAGCGGTGTGGAATCGTATGCAGGTGTAGATTATCAAAATGTTCTATTATAACGGCGTTTAGAGCCTCCATCATATCAAAAGCACTTTTATATGATGCAAATCAATCTTTGCTCATTGCATAGCATGATGCTAAGCTTATACTAGGTGTGTTGAATGATGCTGAATGAACTGTATATTTTTGTCGTTAATTGAACGATTTGTCATTTTTCGTCGCGCTGCGTCGTCATTGTAGTAGGCTTTAAAAAGGCTGAAATACCCAAGTTTGAGGTTTCGAAGCGGACGAATGTGGATGAAGCTGGCGATCCGGCGATCGAGGAGAAATTGGCTGGCCAACTGGATGCTAAGCAAACAAGACCCGCGTGGTATCAACAAAGCCGAGCGATATTTTTAAGTCATCTTTATCAGAAGCAAGGATTGAAGAAATCTTTCATATTCAAAACGAGGGATACCAAGTGCAAAAAGTCCTCAAAGAAGGAAACTCTGACACAAGAGAAGCTACTGCATACCACTGACGTGGTATTAGTTGTCAATTTTTTAGTTTATCTTTGCACGGTTGGTTTGCAAAGCGCATTATTCTTGTCTGCGTGGACACATGTGGCAAGCTGAGGTTTGCTTGTCTCGTGGTTTCAACTCCAGTGGTATTTAAACTGCAGCTAAAAAATTGGCTGGGCGTAATGCAGGTCATAGAAAGGGCTGCTGAGTCATTTTCCACGTTGACCAATCAACCAGAGCTATAAATATTTAAAGGAACCAAGAAGTGTGCATCCATCTTTTCGTTGTAATAGTTTGGGTCAGAAAAGAGGAAACTCATAAGGGACCACCTATATCCTATTAAAGAGATGATTTTTCAAATGTCTTCATCAGCCACAGTCAAATAAAACAATAGGACCGTAAAGTGGCATTACTACTTGACAGCTGATGACATGCCGTACGGTGTTACCTCCCTGAAAGTGATAGGCGCATAGCGTTCCACGCGAACGAAGGATGCGCTATTGTATTCGGCGTTTCGGCAACTTATACAATTCTTAGTAAGATTACGTGCACAAGTTTCGTCAAGAGTGCGCTGTTCATGCCCCTGGCAATGCGAATTCAGCGATACCACGCAACAGCACTCGTGCGATAATGAGTAAAGGACGCCGCCTCACATATGCATCCACGTTTGCGAGTTTACATTATACTTCCACTGCCTTCGACCGGGAAATCAGAAAAGCTAATGCAGTTATCCCAAGCGAGTGGGTTCCTGTCGAGCTTCAAAGACTCTAAAGATGCCCACTACCTGCTAAGAGTTGATCATTCCGAAGAGATCTTTCAAAAGTTGTACCTTTGAGGTCAGCACACTCCAAAACACCTACGAAGTCTGATAGCGATGTTATGACAGTGCAGGACATTTTGTAAAATAGGACCCATGTGAAATACGTTAGGAGTGCATCGGGTCCGAATTACCAGTTCTAACAGTCTATGAATACTTCAATGGATGCTTCGTCGCTGTATGCAATTGCAAGGAGCAGCTGATTGCTCGAACTTCATGAATCCTGATGGCACTATGAATCGTGGTCAAGATGTCAAACGCGGCAGTTTTAATCAAGCTCCTCTAGAAATGTATAATGCAAAGATGACAAGACAGTGGAGTTCTGCGCAACAAGCCACGGATCTTACAAAACTTCATTATGAGACGGGACAAACAGATCACAAATGTCACGTTCCCCAAGCAAAAAACGACCGACCAGTACCGTAGTAATCACGATGCAACCGCTCCAACATAATAATAAATTAAAGGCGTATTGAAAAGAAAACACTCTTTAAAATGAACCAACCACACATCCCACGAACACAGTTATCACATCGCAACGCACGCATACCAATACAGAGCGTGGCTATAGCTGGCAAATATTTCAAAAGAAAATTGCGCATCACCAACCGCACCCGAACGCCGACCAGTTGCCCACTACCCATCTTATTCTCAACGCATATTTTAAACTTCGTGGTGCATCTGACAAGACTTTTCTTAGCAATAAAGAGCCATCCATTCTCCGTTGCTATTCCAAACGTTGTTTTGATGTGCTGAAATCTGAAGCTTTCAAGAAAACAACCACTCAGTACGACGATGAGCACATCAGAACAACCTACAGAACGCCCATACTGATCATCTAACGACAACAGCCGACAGCAAGATTTGTTGATAACAACAACAACACAACATGAAGCGGTATATCGAGTACGTCGCTCATGATCACTGTCTTTTCCAAGTAGGCGCACTCATTCCATTGCTGCATACCATCCACCTCTCCCCTTCCTCCCATCACTCTCCTTCCCCAACCTGCTGTTGTGCATACCGCGCTAAGCTCTTATTATAGTGAGCATTCTCGTGGCTATACAAGCCAAACGTGGCTATAAAAGCACAAAACCTACAACGTTAATCACTCAAGCGCGATCAGCCACTTACAGGTTCGAGACTACGAAACTACCTTCGAAAAAAATTTTCCATTTCATCCACTCGCTCAACGACGATCTCCTAGACAAAAAGATGGCAAAAACCAAATGCATCGTCTCCCGACAGTGAGGTGCCTGCGCTGACGGCACATGACACCCCCACATATTCGCATCAGCGGAACAGCAACATCTGCTATTCTTAAAGAAAGCAAAGAGCACTTGTTTTCTACACTAAGACCTTCAGAAACGCCATAGCCAGACCACGGTGCACACTAGCCTTGCTCAGGAAGTTTTTTTTCTTGAAAGGAAATGAAGGTCAAAGTGTAAAATAATAAATTTCGAAGGAAGGTGAAAAGAGCGGTCCTCGGTATCCGTGCGGTACCAATGCACATTCTCAATATTTAGCTAAATATAAGCTCTAGCTTCACAAAGCGGTTGCGTACGCTTATTGATGTCTTTGAACAAAAACTTTCTATACAAGTGGTATCTCAAAAGATGCAAGAATTGACAACGGCACTTTGTGCACGCATGGTTTCGGCTCCTGGTGAGGAGAATGAGAAGGGCTATGAGGGTAAAAGGAGGAAGCAGAAACCGAGGAGACTCCTAATCTCTCACACGAATTCAAAACCTCCTTGCTTCTACGCAATTCAAAAAGGCGAACATTGGAATAGAGAGAAGCAGCGATCGACCGCTCATATATTTCCACAGGATATGCAATAAATACCTTCGAACAAGGAAATACAAATGGCAGCTTCCAAAGTAACTAGAAGCCTTTGGTCGACTATTCGGTTAATCTCGTTGGCAAACATGCAAATGTGCACCAGTGTCGAAGTTGTCTTCCATGAAAAGACTACAAAACCTCGGCATCAGCAGTACACCTAATAAATCTTCAAGCCTATCATTCTCAGTCTTCAAGTGGATGACGCCTTTCAGCTGCTCGTTTTAATCTACTCGTAACACAACAATCCACGGTTCCCAACGAAATAAAAAAAGACTACGAGAGGAGTACATTTCATCACGAAAGCCTCAAAATAGACAGCTTTTGCTTAAGTTAGCAGGCTTCTAATTTCACGATGAATATTGCATAAATAGTCGACGTAAGAAGGCATATTCGAAGAGCGGTCTTCAACCAGGAAACGCTTCATCCATGCCTCAAGCGCATCCTGCTGTCTGATGACGAACAGCTTCATACGACGTGCTCTGCCCATGTTGATGCGTTCAAGCACTCGTCGCACTGCACGCGAGTGTGCGTTATCGCGCTCTGGAACGGTGTGCTGAAACAGAATCCACCTCAGGTCATACGTCACTTGACTACCACTTTTTCTACTCGTTTCCTCCAAGCATCTTTGAGACAAAATTTTTCGCTGTTGTGAAACAACGGCATCAAATCGAAAGAGGTTGCAATTCTTGTTGCAGCACTGGTGCGCGTTTTAATATCGCATGCGTAAGTATTGCGTCTCGCCTCAAAAATCAGACGTGAACGATTCGGAGAAATTTTACTTCGATGATTTCACATAAGAAGGATGGTCACATCTAAGAAAAATGACCGATAGGAATGATGTCCACATATTAAACTTTACAAGCCACCATTCACATCAACCTAGGTGAGCGTCAATCAACTTTCATTCTTTTGACAGGTGGCAAGGGCATTCCCGCTCGGACTAATCGTTCCCCATCCAGTTCGCCATTTTTTGAAAAAAAAAGCATGAAGATAAGAGCAAAAATCGAGCTCAAGTATGAAACGATTTAATTCGGTGGCTTGCAGCATCACTGTCAAATGCTTCACTAACTGCACTATGGGCACATTCAACTCTTATTAGAGGTTCTTTTTGTTGTAACAAAATAAGTGCCCACATTCTCGGTGTTCAGATGAGTGACCGAGTTTGCGTTGAAGACATCCTGCACCCACTGTTGCGCAACGCCGAGTCCAATCCAGATGAACATCATCAACCCGTTGTAAATAACATACGCCTTCTCGGCGCTCAGATTGTCGTACGAGGCGCGCACGCTTGCCGGAAATGCTATCTGCAAGCACACTTACATCCCAGGTAAAAGGCTTGAAATGCACTTCATGCAGCATCTAGTGCATGCCAACAATCAGATTCTTTCACGCAGTAAGAAAGAAGCCTGTTTAGGCGAATTAGATCGGAAAGCAACATTGAAGCGTACCTCATCAGTAGGCTGATCGAGGGTCAAGTCTGAAATAGGGAAGACATTCGGATAGAGCAAAAGCATGGTATCCTCAATGCGCAAAGAAGCCACCAGCTGCATCATCCACGCACGATCATCCACCGTGACATCGCTGCCTATAAAAAAAATCTCCTTTTCAAGAGAAGGTGCAGAATGATTATGCAAAAAGCAACCTTAAGCACATATAGGCGATCAAAGCTCACAACTGAGATGTGAAGAGTAAACAACCAATCCACATATACTGTTTGCGCACTCTTAAGTAGCGATTGCATCTCTACTGCTGACAGCAATGACGGCTAGACTGATATTTACGGAAATAAACTTAACCATCCAACTCAAAACCTTCATCGGCATCAATATAGAATGACAGTAGGTGAGTGACTTCCAACGCCTCTACCGATAACGCCGAAAGTTTCAAAGCGAGGGAGAGGATTCCTCCTAAACATTAGCGCGGAAACTTCTAAATAGTAACACAGAAATGATGCCACCCACATTCTATTTCCTTTCCAGAAACTTCGCTCGTAAGACCAATTCCAATTACTACCCGCAGTAAAACGAAATGCAGATAACCCTCGGTCAGCTCGTTTCACCGAATATCAATTCTGTCAACCACTACCAAGAAAATATCCACATCCTACTTTCAATTCTCGAGATACAATTATTCGACATTTCTTCATTTCTTTGCAAGATGTCTCCTCTGGCTTTAATTTCGAATACCATGAATCGGTGAATAGTACAGCTGGGATGCCAGCAGGAATAAGTACCGCTCTGGCCCATGTCCGTGAATACCCTAAAATGATTCAGTTTTGCGATACTCATCCACCAACTTCCGTCTCTTCCGGCAGTACGTTCAACCTTCGCAATCCCAATCATGCACAACTCTGACCGTTTACAAAAGCAAACACGTCACTGGAACGAGGAAACAATACAGCGAGCTGACATTTCAGGCGGATTTCTGCCAATAGTGGAAGCAAACAAACCACCGCGTCGTGGGTGGTCCCCTGTGCAAATGTCATTAAAAAACCAAACAAAAGAAACTTTTCAGTGATTGGAAGCAGGACCATTAAAGTTTATGGTCAAATATCAGACACCGAACCAAAACATCAAAACAATCATGGAGCAGATTCGACTGAATCATCACGAGCTGCTGAGAACGGGGAAAAAGTTCGTAGAAATCCTGCTTCCTTTGTGAGGTAAAAGCGTCCAACAAGTTTGCTGAAATAAATGCAGCAGCGAGAGGACGTCAGAATGATACCAAAGCTGGTTAAGAAGCCGCATATTTTGATTTTCAAAAATTATGTCATATGTGATAAAATTCCAACTACTACATGCGTGCTCCGTATCCTCGCCTATTTCCTGAGAACACGAAGGTATTCTTCCCCCCGCCCCCCCCCCCATCCCTACAACCAGGCCACTCCTACAAATTTCAGGAAATCAGAGCCGGAGTATTATAGTATCCTCACTCCTAAGGGGGACATTCAACGACAGAGTCGGTGTTTTTAAGATGAAAAAACGGTGTAAACAGCGTTGATAGAGGCCGCTTACTCACTTCTAGCCACTCAAGAACGAAAGTACCACACGTTTCGAAAGCTTGGGTCTGCGATGCGCACACGATGGATCCAAACTTGCAGCAAAGGGGTTAAGCGAAAACACTCAAACAAATTATGTAACCCTATGCAAGCAACCGATCTAAGGTAAGAGGAAATGCGAACATTCCCTCACAGCCAACGAAGCAGTGCATATTTCTGATGCACATTACTAAAAAAATATTTAGCGAATTTCAGTGCAACCATATCAGTTTGGTAGTGACAAAAAAGTTGATTAGCTTAAACGATGACACGCTATTAGCGAAATGCTTCCTTCATTAGCTCACCAAGAGTGGCCGAGAATGTGTTCTTTAGCCAAAAAATTCCTAGCTGATGACTAAATCACGCATGGCGGTGATTGTGCAAAACGTCTCAGCTCAAGCTAGCTTTGGGCATTTTGGACCACCACCAAACTGTGGGCCACTTCAGAGCATTTCGTTGCTGTAATCACTAAAAGAAAACGGATTTACCTCCACTGATCGCGTCGTTTCGGATGATGCAGCTGCCGTACAATGGTAACAGCTTGAGACATTCTGGAAGAATGAGCTGACCAAGTGGCGCCTGCTCACTGCACTTTTCCCGATACGTGGCTAGCATCTGCGCACATCTTGACGTCACTGAGTCACGGACCTCCTTCGGCGACTTTTCACGCACCATGCTCTCCGCTGCAATAGCTTATGGTAGAGAACGGAGGTTTAATTAGGGGACGACGTGACACTTCCTTAATGAAGACGCATTAAGCAATGAAATCACATTTGTGCGAGAGGATGATTCGGTAACAAGTAAAACTATTGCCAATATAAGAGTCTAGGCACTCATTGTACAACTAATACCAATACATTTCTCCTATAGAAAACGCGGCAAACTGGTGAGAGGACGAAAAGAGAAGCCAAAAGAAAGCAAGAGCTGCGACGCACGTTCCCCAGTCTTCCGTGCTAATGAAAAAACCCTGTCATGCATCAGTGAGCTTTTCTCAGGAACGAAGGAATAACGTCGCGAAAGGCCAAGCCTGAGCATCTTCGAGCAGTGATATATCCCACTTCGAAGGGATAAAGTTGAAAAGTTAGATTTGAATGGACCAGTGCTGTGATGGCTGCCAACTGACCTTGTTTGAAAAGGAACGAAACCAAGCAGTGCGAATCGGCAACCCTGTAGAGCTGATTGTAATCAGATGAGACTGGCAGTGCCATGTTATGGATGCGCAGTCGTCTCTGACCGCTGCACGAGGTAAACAGCGACGCTGACTGGATATATGCGTTTCCTTCCGGAAGACGATCGTCATGGCGGATCTCTACGTGTACGGCCTTAAAGTGCCTTCCTTTCACCACATACGTTTGCAATACTAATTCGCCAATGGAATCATCAAAACGATAAACGAGAACTTCATCAAAGCGGTGGAGGGTGTTCCAGGATGGCAAGCCACTGAATACTTTGATGCAAGTGAGTCGGATGTTAAAAATATTTTTGAAATTAACAAGCATAATTAATACTCGGTGACTGCCTGTGAAAGCTCGACGACGGTCGACTGACTTTAAGGGGCACTATCAGTGCATGAGAGGAGGGAGTCGAGACCTGCTTAAGATACCTTTGGATTTTTCTCTATTCCTTAACGTAAAATAATACCACTTTCAGCGTGATTTTAAAGATTCTTCCACAAACTTTCGCTCAGAAAACCACGGAGAGAAATACTTAAAGATGAACCTTGTCCGAATCCATGGCTCCAAATTCCATGTCGGTGCTGTTGTCCATGAAGAAGCTGCCGAAGAAGCCCGTTGGTCTTAGACCTATAACGCATTTCCATCAACTTCGGCCGAACACCCAAACAATTATGATCAACAGATAAGGCCAGCTCTCTGATATAAAATCTTTCGAACTTAAAGGCGATTTGCGTAAAACACGTAATGCTTATATTTCCAGCTTTAACAACCGAAATTTTTTTCTCTTTCCGATTAAGCCAATTTTGAAAACAATGTCTCTTTGAGCGGTAAAAAACAATTACCCTACGAATATTACATTGCTTAACTCAACCAGATACATGACGCTACAACAAATATTAAAAAAGAAACTAACCTGTAGAGGTGCGGACTCTCATCATAACGTCGAATGCGATCTCGCGGCTTATGTCGTGTGCCAAATCGGCTAGGAAACGCTCACCATCCTTCTGCACCTGGAAACCCAATCTATGCGGTCAAGATAAACCAAACAGTGGCGAGCCTCCCCCTGTGCTAGGCAAAAACGCATCATCAACATCACTAATGATGCTATCATGCTACTAGGATAATACTGGTTGCTTTCTACATTGCAGCATTTCCTAACGACAACAATTACAACCAAGACAAAGACGTCCCTTCGCAACTGCAAATGCTTGCATTGACCTATCCAATACAACACTATGATGGAATGCATTAAGACAAGAAATCAGCAAAATACGATGGCATGATGTTTGCCTAAAATAAACGAACAATGCTCTCGCAATTTCTTAATTAAACAACGCCCATCATTCTTGTCAGTTTCTTTTCCAGCAGCGAACATGCATGGGAAACCGCATGTCGGACTCACTTATTTTGCAAAAGTATTCTCAGCAGTGCGTTAAAACCACACCTTTCTAAATGAAATATGACACAATGTGACGACCGATTTGGTCAAGGAAACAGACGCCACCCAATCTGCACTGGAACTGTTTAGACAGCAATATTGCCAGCTCACTAAAACAAAATGATTCAAGGTTTCTGAGGCAGACCTAAGAATGAGGTAGACCCTTCTTAAGTATGACCTCAACATGCTTTCTCAGCCTGAGCATAAATCGAAAATACATCGTGCAACCGAAATTTTAAAGCTGTCAGCAGCGATGTCTTTGATATATTCGTCGCAAAGCGAGCTCACTACCACAAAGTCCCACCTCAAAATAGTGGTACTTATAGAGTGATCCACCAGAGATCGTGCAAACTGGAGAAAGCGAAGCCACGTCGACAAACGCGTTCGGAAAGAGGAAGAGATCGACAGCACAACCCGATTTCACGCACTCCTCGCCCAATTTGCCGTAATAATCAATCGCCGGTTGTAGCACTCCCTGTAAACAAAAAACAAACTGACAAGCTCAACTCTCAAAGAGGCGAATCCAACTACGACAGCGAGTCTAGCCGACACAACGAACAACTCTCTCAATTTAGTCAACAATCCAATCTTTACACAGTAAACATCGCAATAAACCCATCAAGCAACACAACGCCAAATGATATCACGTTAATAACCAATGCATCACTTTTTTTAAAACAGCGATGAGGTTCAAGCAAAACCAAGCACGAACACCACGGTGAAGTCGCAGAAACAAAGCTGGCTCGCACAAGCGACATGCTAAAATTCGTGTGACCTTCCACGAGAATGCGATGCGTTTCCCTAACAGCGAGGAATGTTTCCCTAGAAGTTTTAAAGGGTAGCAGAAAACTAATTATTGAAATAAATTTAGTAAACTGATGTAGAACTTCTTGCACAGAATAAAAATAATAGACGTAAGTTTAACTCACTCTCTCCTTGTCAGTGCCCAAGAGTTTCCGGTCGTCACGATTCTTCAGCTTTCCCGGTGCCTCCACTATCGGGAGGTTAGTATGGAAAATGAATAGCTTGCCAGCACGATCGGCGCACTGCAAAAAGTGCAAAAATTAGCTTCTAAGGTGATAATAAAAACACGGCGGGAAGAAAATGTGGAAGCAGGGTTTTTCCCAATACACAACTTAAAGCAAAGCAAACACGGTGTGGAGTGGAGCTGAGCAAACGCAGATTGTCTACGAACAGGACCTCACGAATTTCGACCTCCTAAACACCTTGCACGTGGCTTAAATCTATTCGAGTGCAACTATAGAAATGTTGCTACTTCCGCTGGCAACGTTTTGTATCCTCGCAACAACACAAATGCTGCTAGAGACTAGTTCATACAAAGTTTGTTATGCACATTTGTCAACACATTCGAAGTTACTTTCAGCGCATCGTTCTCCGCCAATTCTCTTTATTTTTAAACGAACATTCGGAAACAAACTAGAAAAAATTCTTCGTAACATCGCACTACTGCTATCTGCGAAAAAAAGAAACGCGTAAGGAGCGGAGAGATTGATCTATCGATCAGGCCAAACACTTACAATTCCTAGAAACGTCGCCTTGATATTTTCATGCTCCAAAGCCAAGTATGTGAAAAATTCTCGAACAGTGAGATTCAAGCATCTTTCACATTCTCAACTCACTCGAATGAATTCTCTCGTAAATGAAAATAGCAATTCGAGGGCCTACCTTCAGCGCATCTAAACCAGCTTCAATTACCGGCCCAAGCATGGTTTCTGTAATTCTCGTCTCGGCAAACATTGTTTCTATTTCAGTCAGCAAACTGCAAATATTTCAGAAACATTGGGCAGAATAAAAACTACACCACATACTTGGCTGCAACTTGTGACAGCAAAAGCAACGAGAGAAGCATGCATGGCAAAGTGCCGATTGATGCTTCATGCCGACTTCAGTGCTCTTCACGGAATTCACCGTTACTGAACGTGCACGTCGAAAATATTAAACCTAAAGGTAAGTGAGGACAGCCAAATAAACAGCTGCTGAGAAACTTTACGCATTAGCTAAATTACTTTCCCATTAAAGTACAAAGACATGTACTAGGATGTTTTCGAAGTGCCATCTACACCTCGCACGGCGCACCGTTCCCCTCAGAAAAAAGGTCGATCACATTTCTAAACAGTCGTGTAAAGGATCACCTGCTTTTGTACCTTTCTTCACTAGGGCATTGTGGCAAAAGGTACGTCAGAACGCATGTAAGTGAGAATATGCCTCTCTGTCCATCATTTATCATTGAGACTAGACATATGAAACGCGGTATGTATAATTCGTGCCTACAACCATATTATTCTTGACGTGCAGTTTGAAGCTCCGTGATACTTGAAATTTGCTTTGATTCAATTCAACCATTCCCGTAGAAATCTTGGATGGCCAACGATGCCCCGAAATTACGTAAAATACTTTTGCACAAAGGATCGGACGACGACAGCGTCAAAAATGGCATGTGAATTTTTTTTTGGGGGGGGGATTTAATCAACTTAAGATGGTGAGTAAATTACACGAGGAAAAAAACAATGGCACGCTGCCCTATGCGCGCCTCTCATGAGACCGATTTGCCACAGCGAACGTCAACTCAAAAATTCTCCATCGGGTGAGATCTACGAGAAAAATGTATTCTATGTCACAATCCCGTTGCACATAACTCATTAAAAATCGTCAGTAGGGACAAAGCCGGGTGCAAAAGGTTATAGTGATCGCTTATGGTGTAGGCTGCCTGTGAAAGTTAACGACCCTATCTTTTATTGCACAAGTACAGAACTGGACACCGAGATATTACACATGCGAAGAATTGGGCATGTAGACACATGCATGCACGGATGTGACGCTGTGAAAGTGAATAATGAATTCGTGGCGCATATTTTGCCGGACGGATGAAGCATTACCAAACGCTATAATATTACTTCTCAATTTCCTGCAATCAGTCGGCCCGGTTGGCCGAACAAATGGAAAAGCGAATAATTTGCTAGCCTCCCAGTGCGCCTCACGCTTGCTCTCGGAAGCAGGAAATGGCGAACTCCAATGGAGACTCTAGAACAGACCAAAAGGGAAGAGAAGCAACAGGAAAGCAATGAAGCATGTACGGTAATACTAAAAATGAAATACAATCACACTCAGAAATAAAACTTGCAGAGATTGAGCTAAAAGATGCCCCGCTGGCTTCTTCAGCGCTCTCACAAAAAACTTATATTACGTTAGGTTGCATTATGGTGGTGGTTTGTTCACTTTATTAGTTCGTTAGAATTCAACTCTATGGTTTTATTTGTCGCCTAACCATCTATGACCTTGTTATTATTTCTCAAACATTGCGTTCCACAAGATGTAATAACGTGCTTAGTTCGTTTAATTATTATATCACAACCATTCCCTCCCCCTCTTTCTGACTATTAACAAACTGCAATGTAACTCAGATCAAGGTCTCAGAAAACGTACCATCACACAATAAGGTTAACAAGGAGCAGTAATAGAAAAAAAAGATGCGGCGCACCTCTGAATAGCCGTCTCTGCTTCGTCGACCGTAACGAGAAAGCCGTCGACTAGCGGGACGAACACGTCAGTTATATCACCGACCACAAGCATCTGTGGTTGGCCCATCGCGCTTTTCAAATTATAGAAATGAATTGTATGGTCGTAGGTAGCGAAGCCAACACGCAAAGACGATTTTGGCTCGCCAGTGTCCCTAAAAGTAGGCAAAACGTGTAGACGAGTACTGCCACACTGGCTATTCCTATGATAATTGTCCCTGACTGGTGAACTGAGCAGACGTAAAGTATTTCGCTGTCTGCTCTCAGCAACTGCAATATCTCCACCACAAAAGTGCACAGCTGCATCCAGTAGATGCACAATACCATCCACCCGCACAGCCGACGACGACTTTGCGATAGAAGACATTCACAATAACGGTGACCAGTGCTACAAAGCCAGTCCAAGAGATGTACACACGTGCAGGAACGTCTCCTATATTCGATCGCAGCCAGCCTAAGCTTTAATGCAAAATGACGACATCAATCCTTTACGAGCTTCTACTTTGATATCGCACAAATTTGCCAACGTGAGCACTCCTGACCTAAGGCATGACGCTGCCCAAACGCTCTCAAAAGCACAGAAAAGGTGCAGATAAGCGACCTATGCGATGATAAAATTCGAAAAACCATGCGGATATTTCAAACAGAGTTCAATCCGGCTTCGCAGCAGAATGAGGCCCTTAAAATCCTAAATACTCTCTCAGTTTTTCGGTCGGCTGAAATCTGCCGAAAATCTGCTGCTTTCCCTTATCACTTGAATGTAGACATTGAGATGATTCCCTCTTATTCCAGGATGTTCTTCGAGCGAGTTTCTAGCTGACATCACGAAAATTCTTCGAGTTCAGATAAGCCATGCACATAAATAATTCAAATGCAAAATGATATCCCTAGATAAATAGGTGGGATGGTGCCCAAGGAGCGTGGAAAAGACCAAAAGAATGACAGCGAATTGGTCAGACGGTTTGTGATCGCCCAAATAGTGAGAGACAATGGTGAGAAACAGCAGTAAGAACAGCGTAATTGTTACCAAACATAGAAGAAAGCGGGAAAATGTTGTAGAAGCTGGACGGCGATTTATTACTTACCCGGTAATCGTCTGATCGAAGAACAAAGGCAGATCAAAACGAGTTAAGGCAGCGTCAGGAAACTTGGTCCAAAGTGAAATTTTGTTTTCTGTGGGAACTGTTTAAGTGAATTGACGACAGTAGTAAAGAGACGTTAAGAAACATTGTAAAGAGTCTAAGTATTGGTTACAGTGAAACAAACTCTGTAATAGAGGATGTGTCCAGCAAGCATGCGCTTCTTCATCAGCCAGCTCTTGCTCTCTATTCGCTATATTCTAACGACACACAAAGTACTCGCTCCGAGGTGAGCAAACCACTGACATTGCAGCTCTTTGAAATGCAAATAAACTCAAAACATCAGCATCCTACACAACTACCACGGGAAACGTAGCTTACCTCGGTAACTTGTCCAACATCTGCCGTATATTTTTGCAAAACACCGAAACGAGCCCACAGTGGACGGCTGTATAGGAGACGTCTAACATAAAGATGAACGCCGGCTCCTTCGGTCTAATGCCGTTCTGAAAGCAACAACTCATTTCGATTCAGCTCCAACGTCGAAATCGCAATATCCTCCGATGTGCATAAAAGCATTCCGTGTGCATTACAAATTTAAAGGAAGCCTCTATATTTAGCACTCGCAAGCTATTAAAAACGCCAAAGACAATGAATGGAAGCAACGCTGCTGAAAGACATCAAAGCAGCAGGAAGGAGAAAAGAACGAAAAGGTTACCCTTCCTCTCGCTTTGTTTAAATCAGACAGCATAAGATGGTTGACTGAACGGTTAACACACCTTGCAATAAGGCTTTGTAGCAACAAATTCGTACGAGCCGAGGTACTGTTCGACTCGCTGCTGAATATCGGTTCTGCGCCCATTATGATCCAAATGAGCAAAATAAGCCTCTTCAACTGCAAACATATGACAACTATAAAAGCGCCGCTCTTCAGCATTCGCTTAATCGCAAACTTAATTAGCAAACAGGCAATCGATCGAGCACATGCGAACTGATCGAACTATCTATTCAAGTAACTCCCAACTCAAAGCAGATTCATTTAACCCTCTTCAAGTCACTCACTATTGACGGATCCGAATTAGCTCACTCATCACCCTGATCTCCTATCACGCTCACTTTTTGTGCGTATAATCTAATTCAACATAAGTGCGCAAAGAGCATCTGATGATCCAGTTAAGGAAAACTGAATGCAGCAATAGAGTTTTACTTATAAGCAACGCTGCACTCAATCCGTCTACACTCACCTCTAGCTGTATAACCGTCCCTTGCTAATTGTAAAAGCATAAAAATTTTTGAGACGATTCAGATGTCAGCGGGTAGAGATTAGATGAGAATACTGAGCGTCCTCAAAACGGCATGCTGTATAGCAAAACGAAGTTCCACCAGCCCATTGACTCTTATTTACGCTTACAATGTTTCCGATCAAATGAGAACCATTTCACAATATGAAAAAAAAAAGAGACATGCAACCATGAACCTTCAGCGATATCAAAGGTGCCATCTGATAGAAAAAACCTTTGAGGAGCCGAATGCCAAGTAATTTACGTAATGCACAACTCTTCTACAGCGATAAATTTGCGATGAAAACGGAAAAGACAATCATACGCAAACAACGAGGAAGAACAAACCGGCAGTTGAAGCAAGACAGAAAGGACACTTGAAGCGTCTGCCTCCATCCTGGAATTCCATGTAGGGGCACATATATGCCTTGCAACGATGACAACGAATCGGCCCCAACTCGAGCAGATCAACTATTGGTGGACGCATCTGAAACAAATTTACTATTAAGAAAGAATTGCAAAGAAATGCCTGCACAGGATGTTATGCTGGTGTTTCATCGAATGAGGAAAAAGGGTTGTTTTAGAAGAATTTCATAGTGAAGGACTTCGTCATTGTTTAGATCTATCGTAGCAGTATTTATAGCACCGGTTCCTCTAGCTCTTCTAATTGCCGTTTACCGGATTGCATCCACTGTATGCAAATTTCAAACTGTATTGCACAATATACCCTTCGCTTGAGAAGTGGGTGATCAACGTGTTGCAAAACTCACAACTGGCGACCGACAATATCATCATGCATTACATTAAACAAGTTCTCATAAATGTACATGAGAGCTGCTATTTGGGTTACTGCCGTATGAACAGTCGTCACTGCTGCAGATATAGCGTGTGTGTGGTTTTTCATTAAAAAAAGAAAAAACTTAAAGGGATCATAACAGGCTCTTTTTTGATACGCAAGGTTGTGCAAAAATGAAACACAGTGTGAGGATGCCTTTAATCTCATAGTGAATGAAGCCTGTGTGAAAGGAAAACTTCAATAACAAATGGGGAAAAAAACGATAAAAGCATCAGTAGAGAAGCACTGAAAAGCGATGTTCTGACAAATAGCAATACGCATCTCGGAATGAAGTGAGAGAGAAGTAAAACCTCGCTGGGGTGAAGAGGTGCAAAAGGCGCCACTGCTACTGTGAACGGCAGCTGCGAATTCTTCAAGACATCAGACGAAGCCGGTGCCGCATACAACGTAGTTCGCATGAACTTCGGATTGCAATTGCCTGCAAAACGGGCCTAAACGAGCAGACAACTCTGAAAGCACATATATGGTCGGAGACATCACTGTGCGGTATGCAAATAAAGGAGGCATACACGGTCATCGAAAGCACAGCACGCGACTACTATCATCGTTTATGCTCGAAGGCAAGCAACTTCCATTAAATTTCCCCAATGAAATGTTTTTCTTTCATTAAATAATATGCAAATCCCTTAGAATATGACTATTGAACAATAAACCCCCACTGATTGAAAACTGATACGATGAGTGAAGAACCCCTACTGTTAGATGGCCAGGAAAAAGGCGCACTACAGTGTGGAATAGAGTCAAAGAGAACATCAACAAACACAATTCAAGTTAAGGGCGAGCGCAAGTCGCACAACTCATAACCACACTCACCTCGAATGAACATTTCATTGACAAACAACCTTAACAACTGAAACGTATCACCGAAGGCCATAAACGATCCAAAAACGTGCACTCGGAAGCATTTTCCACAACTACCTATTGTGCTTCCCCAAGCTACTCTAGTCTTAGACGAAGAACACAACAACACGTGTGTTATATCAGCTCTGATGAACACTGGTGCAAAGAAACGAGAAGAACATTAGCCAAAAGCAGCGAGAGAGTTCTGAAGCATTTATGATATACAAAATTTCCAGTTCGTGGTTCAACAGTCTCTAGATAATGAGGGAAATAGGAGAGATAACGCTATTGCTCCCGCATCCATATAACAAAGCACATTACAGCCGGATACTGCAGAAAACGCGCACAATACGCATAGCCTTGTATTATAGTTCCACCCCTGTTCACATTTGTGGCTTGGTAAAACTGAGTCACATCATCATATTCAGCTTACATATCATTTTACGACAATAAGTCTAGCATCCGGACTTACGAGAAGAATTAAACATACAATCGTTAATGAAGTCTTACTGCCCATTAAAATTTGCAGACAACTGCTAAAAAATTAGATAAAACGCAGAATGAGGGCGATCCATGCTGCAGGAGAGCAATTTTGATTGTTTTTGGGCAAATAAGCTATACAAGGACGGATTAAAGATATAACGTCTTTCATACGAACCCCAGCAAGTTGATGTAAAGTAACAGACTCTAAAATGTGATTTTATAAGTTCATAAAATCAGTGAACGCTACGGTATGCAAATTCTGACACAATCCAAGTGGATTGCTTGCTCAGCGTCTGGGTATTGGTTTCTCTTGCTGAAAACGTTAGGCCATTTAAACGCCAACCAACAACTCTGATGCGAAAATGAACTACTGCAAAGCTAAGTACAACCGATGAGATAGTATAGAGAAGTTATGAGTCTGGTTTTCAAAAGAAAATATCCGTCTGCAGCAAGGAGGAAACGTTCGCCAAGAGGCTGACAGTGAATCACAGTAACAGTGTGTATAGAGGAGAAGTGTGGTCTAACAGGCAGGTGCATTCATCAACTTTTTAGCATCGACGCATTCGAATCACTATGTTTAAATGTTGGCGATTTTGTGGCCAAGGACCAAGTATTTCTGACTGAAATTCGCGACATACCGAATCCAACACAGCTATTTTTCACACTGAAATAGAAGTTAATGCGTTAACGCTGCCGAAAGATGTATGCACTCATAGATTACTTTTCTTCTAATTTTCAATCTATTTCTATGTTCGTCCGTAAACATTTCGTCCTTCACAACGTCTCTTTAACGACTGATTTGCGCTCAACTTTTGGGATTCTCGAACTCTGCGATCAATCCATGTATTGAGGTGTTGCTTTAAAAATAATACAAGAATTAAACCACCAAATAATGTACTACCGGCG
The DNA here is from genome assembly GCA_013433145.1 of Ascaris suum. Classification (NCBI taxonomy): domain Eukaryota; kingdom Metazoa; phylum Nematoda; class Chromadorea; order Rhabditida; family Ascarididae; genus Ascaris; species Ascaris suum. Next base: position 5,758,366 of record CM024187.1, read on the forward strand.
AATGCAACTGTTCTATATGGTACCAGTACTACTCAGATGATCGCTGTCCTGTGCTGTGCTGCACCGTTACTTTCCTTAGAGCCCAATATGCAGTATTGTGCTCGCCCAATTTCTTTATGTTTGGCCCATAAACCAAACAGTATGAAGTGTTTTGAAAGGTGTCCCACTGTATCAAATTTTATCGAATTGCTGATTTTTTTCACTGCTAGATTACACAGAAATGCTTCAATGCACGCGATTTTTTAAAGTAGGTATAAATAGCCTACAAGTCAGTGTTTCGTAATATGGCACACTGTGCGAGGCAGCGCACTTGGTAGACGGGAAGCATTAGTGCGACACATCCAATTCAAAACATGCACTATCAAAGAAGCGTTGATGAATGGCAGTCACTGGTGAAAAACGAGAGGAGCATACCTTGATCCTGTGCGATGTATTCAGTGGTTGTCAAGGGTGGGAATTCAGCTGTAGGATAGCCAGTTGGGAAGGGTCCACTACGAGTGGAGCGGTCCTCATCGATCACTTGCACCTAAAACACTGCTAATGCAACCAACTGGACGAAAGGCTCAACTAATCATTATGCTCGTCAGTAAGCGTAAACTTCAAACCTACACAGATACTTAAACACTTCCTCTGCAGATAACATCATTCAGCACAACGCATTTCGCTTTCAATACATGAGCTACTAATCATTACCGCAGGTTTTATTCGGTAATTCTAGCCGCCATTTTTCTTGAAAGAACCCTCAAATCTCTTCAGCCAAATTCCTGTTTCAGAAGATGACCTCCTACTCCCCATTTCTGTGCAGCTGCACCGCAGTGCAAAACGTATTGTGATCTCGAATTGTTTGATAGTGGACTTCAGAAACCAACAGGTAACAATCTCGACAGGTATGAGTACAACCCCAAAAAAGAAATATTACATCCACTCTGATCAACTGTGTACCTCAGAAGCTGCAAAAACTCTAATTTAAGAAGCAACACATGAATTCCCGAAAGTTAATATCATAATAATACTGCACTGAGCAGTAGTGCAGGTGGACAAAAGTACCGTAATATGTGACCCTAGACACGGTTTCTCATTTGAGAAATCAAGCGGTGTCTTTGCTTCAGAAACTGCAAATGATTGGAAATGTTCCAGTGGTGCTCAATTTCGATGGTAATGGCGAAACGAAGATGACGGCTGCATCAGTGCCGCTGATACGCTGATGCAATCTTTCTGCTGTGCAACGAAACGATGTTCTACTCTCGACTACTTCTTTCCGTTTCAACGACGGTAAAGAAAATACGGCAGTCGTTGTCTTATCACGTTCATAAGAAATAAATTTTGGTTAGTGTCTATCTTCTGCGTGTTTAAAAACTTGGATGGAAATGTCACTTACGAAATAAACATAAAAGAGCTGTCTCATGACCTTTTTTACGACCTAGCAGGAACACCTTGTATCATTCCATCCTCCACACAACAAAAACCATTTCGAGTAAGACTTTTCTAGTTTCAGCGCAAAGTGATTTTAAACGTCCCTTCTAAACTTTGGTGCTCCTTTATTCTAGTGGAAATTCACACAATCTCTGATCGTTTCAACAAAATCAATTAAACTAGGCTCTTTCACTGATGTTCGCGACAGCAGTTATAAGAAAAGAAACTATATCCCCTCTACTTGAATATACGCGATGAAATCAGATACACAGAAAGCAAATGAAACCCCCATTAGACAGTCATCAAATTTTGAAGCACAAACAAACATCGCCAGCCTGCCATTACAAGCAATTCCCGTTTAAAAAAATCTATATCTAACCAAAACACTGGAAACATCCCAACTCACCGCACTTGGCATCAGATTCGGATCTAATCTCGGCTTCTGCTGTTGTATGGCTGACGTGGGAGCACCCATCATATTTGGTGGTCCTGCCATTGGCGCTACACCGCCTGGAGCACGTGGTGGTGCGTTCTGTACGCCACCTATGCCATGCATTGCCATCGTCTGTCCACTCCCCACTGTGCCGACCATATGCTCTACTCCACTGACAGGAGGACAACCCATCATATTAGGAGGCAACAATTTGCCAGCATTAGCGCCACCCTGTGCCATCATACCGATTCCTGAAGTTGGTGGAAAGCCAGCAGCGTTAGGCGGCATTGGCCCGGATGGAAGTGACATCAGCGGGGGCTGGCCCGGCATTACATTAGTGGGTTGCTGATTCCCCGCATCATATAGGGCGCAACGGGTGCAGCGCCTTGCATTGTTGCACTTCCTGGAGCAGTTGGCCCAAACTGTGTCACACTTGATGGCATCACTTGACTTGGTGATATGACACCGGGAGCGCTAGGAGGAACAGCACCCAACAACGATGTGGGCACCATCAACTGACTGTTTGGTGCCATGCTCGAAGGAGGTATTGGATGAGCCATCGACGTATTGGAAGATACCACTGGTTGACCTGCTTGCAAAACATTCGCTGTAGCAGGCTGGGGCTGGCCACCTGGCATGAAACTCGCAGAGTTTGGCTGAACAGAGCCCGAAAGCATATTTGGTGGCATCGATGGCACTGTTGGATGGGATGCAGCCGGTTCCTCGCCAGCGTACTTGTTGGTGGAGGATAAGTTCCTGAGATCGTGCCTGACGGCATGGTCGCGCTGCTACGAACCGCAGACGATGAAACACCTAAACTTGCCAATCCGGTAAAAAGGTGTTGTTCGACGGTGCTACTGAAGCATTCACACTTCCGGGATTCGCAGCTGATGGAAAATCCATAGGAGGAAATGTCGCTGAAGAAGGCACTTGTGGTTGCATCTTCCCCGGTTCAGTTGCTTGCAAACCGGTGAACATCGGTGGAGCCCCTAAAATGAGCGTGAAATAATGCCAAGCGTAACGTATCGAGTAAGCAGAACAGGTGTAGATGCACATGAGGAGTAAGATGAGAAAGTAAGAAGGAGGAAAGGAAGATATTCAACTGGAAAGGAAATGATGCACACAAGTAACGTTCTCCATGCTGCTTGACCGTTCATACACACCACTGTACTTCTCACCATTACAAATCGAAATGCTAATCTTAACTGCACCTTTCGTTTTAAATCCTGTAATCATACACTCGATGAGATTTGGATGCACTTGCTCCTCCCTAACTCCCTCTTTTGGCATCATCACCACTGAGAGAAAAGAAATGGCGAAGAATTCAACGAAATGAACAACCGATAAACTGACAGTTTAAAGAACGCCTTTGTGACATCCCACACTAAAGATGCCGAAAGAAATCGTCTAGGTTGAGTTCGCGGGAGGAAACTGCACCAGAAGGCAACTCCTTGAATGAATGAACGCAACGACAAAGCAAGAATGCTGTTCTGTATGAGCACACTAACATACATCGTGAAGCAAATCACTAGTGCTATTTTTAGCACGGTTACTTCATCGATGAAGGCCCACTGTCGAGATTGTGATTTGCAACGCAACATTCAAAAAATAGAGCTGACGCAAATAAATGCAGCCACTTACCCGGGAAGGCAGTAACGGTAGACATTTGGGGCGACTGCACACCATTCTGTGCCGTTGCCGACGACGCTGGCGGATGAAGCCCTCAACAAAACAAACTCTCAGTTTAATCCATTCATGACATTTTAATTGCACGCACAGCAACCAACCTACTCCCTCCCACACCCTCTAAGACAGGAACCTACACATCAGTGACAGTCCCTTCCAGAGAATCACCCACAGTTTATCCTTAAGACCAATTTTCCTTCTCACGCATCGTTTAGAAAATATTTTTCTGAACTTCCGAATTTGGCTCAAAACGTTTAACACAATAAGTGATCCTGCACATAAAAGAAATGCTCCTGGAAAGGTGCTCATTGGTTCGCTCCACCAAACCACTCAGGTATTCTCAGGCAAACCACTTAGGTAAACGGGAGATGGAGAAGCACTAATTGTGGTGAAAGATTTACTTCAATATCCTTTTTTTGAATAAGAACTTTCATTGTTTTCGTCATTCCATATTTATTATGTAAATTTACATATTCCTTACTGCTTCGAAGCAGTTTCAATTTCGATTTTGCTTTATGTTATTCCACTTTGTTTCCTCATTTACATGACCTTGCTCATTGCGCTTTGCAATTCTCCGCACCAGTTCGCAATCCCTGCGACTTTTTTGTCCCTGACCCACTCGCATTATATCTCAGGCTATTTCATCACACTTCTATATATGTTCGTTAATCACCTATGTGCACACATACGTGCGTGTGTGCATATGCATACATGCTACATATATATATATATATATATATATATATATATATATATATATATATATATATATATATATATATATATATATATATATATATATATATGGGATGGTGCACATCAGATATACATGTGCACTTACATAACATGTACTGGCTTCTTATTCCGGGAGTATTTCCTTTAAAGTAAAACTCATTCTTGTTTTGAATTTGATCGTACCACTTTGATTTCTTCGGTCGCTAAACTCTGCTCATCGTTTTGTACGACATACAAGAAATCCTAATGAAAGCTAGGCTCCCAAAACAAAAGCGTTTAGACGATTGGAGTTAAAATCGCACTGATTTGAAGTGCCGGTTTCAGATGAAAAACTTTCAGTTTCGATGAAGGAGGAAGTATTTAATGAAGAAAACCCTGTTCACAAAACTTTCAACGCTTCGTTCTCATCCCAATCCAAAAAATATCTCCCATGAATTGAGAACAGCTGATTTCGCATGATATTTCCACAAAAGATTAGGGAAAACTTGATATTGAATGACATTTGAAGATGATGTTTCATTTTATCGAACATTTATTCAACAAAAACAAATTTTCCGCATTATTTTACTTCTGCACTATCACGGAATTCTAAACCTGAATCTTTGCAACATTCCACAACTTTATCACAACAAAACGTGCAGCAACCTCAGAGTAGGTGCGAAAATAATCTCTGGATGGATTCCAAAACGGGCAATTAATCGCCAAAAGAACCGCCTCATCAAAATGCGTCGGCATTACACAGGCTCACCTGGGGCATTCATTACTGTAGCTTGCTGGCCATAAGCGGTGCTGCTCACTGACTGGTTCAGAAGCTGAAACGAGGAGAAGGTCCTCGGCGAGTTAAATGGGGCAACTGGATATCGTTTTCAATTTGCTGCGCTTATGACCTCTTAAAATCCCCGTTAACCCTCCCAGCATCTTACAGTCTCTCCGAATATCTGCACTGAAACCTCGTCCTTAAACTATCATCGAATCACAGCGTAAAACAAGCAAATGTGATGGATAAAGAAACCTCAAATCCACGGCAAAACATCTTTTCCAGAAAATGCATTTTGCTGCTTCATACTGCCATTAAATGTGAACAACAAACTAAATTATTCCTTTCATTCACTAAACATGAATATCTCAGTGCATGAGAAGCTCAAATGCTCATAATTCAAAAGTGAATAAAAACAATAAGTGAGCGAACTACCTGGGCCGGCTGCCCATTCTGCATTGGTGGTGCCAGTGAAGCCATAGTGGCCTTATTCTGCTCACCTGAAATCACTCGTTATCAGCTTCATACATGAAAACGAAGACTGAATGATCATCGTTTATGCTAAAAATAACACCACTTTGTTGCAGAACCTATTGGTAACAAGATCAACACAACGCCATATCATCAAAACACAGTAAAACTAAGTCAGAAGCCTCAGAACTAAGGCTTTTCCAGAATTTTACGGAGGCAAATAATCGAGTTAACTGGCACTGGAAGCATGGCCAGCGAGAATGGGGCGGCCGGTACAACTGCAGGAGGATTTCCGCTGGAAAATACGTTATCCGGATTTCATGGCACTTAAGTTCAATACCGACACCCCATTTCCTGCATATCAAAGATTTCATCAACAAGTCTAGAAATGTTAAGCGTCAATTCGCCAAAGCTAGGAATAATAGTACAGCTGATAAATGACTGTAAATGATATCTTTAGGTGCGCGAAATACGTTCTCAAAAGCCCTCGCCAAAGGCATCCTCCTACTAGTACGTGGGGATGCACCTTAAGTGCTTCGGGCTGCATATACTTTTCTCACTTTAAAACGAACTTGCAGTGAACTGCTCTCACGTAATAATAAAAATATTTCTGATTTATAGGATGAAAAAAAAAATCTGCAATATGAAACGGCGAATTAGATATATTTGCAGCGAACTGCTGAATGTTGAGCGATTTGATGCGAACAAAAAGACGAATGTGACTGTTCAATAGTACAAGATTTATAATTCATTCATATTTTCTTAATTTTCGATCCTTTCTCAAATTTGCAAAAACTTTTGAGACTTTTTGAACGTCCCTATCTTCAACCGAACAAAGAAAGAAAATAATGAAATTAAACAAAACAAAGAGTGCAAACCAAGTACCCGGCTGCGGAAATGGCAGTCCGTTCGGCTGCTGCATGCCACCAAAAGCAGGCTGCCCGAACGCAGCAGAAACAGGTGGCATCGGCGGTAACATTGTGTGAAACCTAGATTAGGGAACAATTACTTCCATAAACAAATGCATAAGTCGACGAAAAGCGGAACTCCAAATTGTGACCTGGAGGATCCACTACGAAAATCGTGGATGGAAAACAGAATTGTATGAAGAGGATCGTGCAGTATGAATAAACCTGAAGTCGAGCAGTGAAAGGAGTTGGAACAACAACTCCATCCAACAATGTCGAAGTATTCTAAATGGAAAAGCATGCAATATTACTAAAGTCAAACGTTATAAAACCGATAAATATTGCAAAAACAAGTTTAGAGGCTTATGTTCACGAATAGAAAACAAGTGCAGGCACAGGTGAACAATATGAGAGCGGAGCTGTTGCTGTGGCAAGAAACGACATGATGCTGTGATGCGAAGGGGGGGGGGGGGGGGGGGGGAGGGCAGAGGAGGAAGGAGTGAGGGCCGTTTTGCTAACAAGACGAACAGCATAGGGATGCAGGTGCCATTCATGACTTCAAAGTACTACTCGCTGTTGCAATCGGCGCTTGTCGAAATTCACAAGCTTTAGTCTCTTCCCATTTGGAAACGTGGTGGGTGAAGAAAAGGAAAGTTTGGTACTGTGCCGTTTGTTCTCCCGCTCCTCCCCTCTACTACGGACATATCTTTATGAGGCGCTGTCATCGCTCATGAGGGGATTACTGGGTGCGCCTTTATTTAGGGCTACAGATCTACAAATCAGCAAGTTTCTATGACAAAGGTCTTTAATGGGCATAACACCGAAATCTTACTGCAGGTGTATGTGCCTTAGTTGCGGAATTACCTTTTTTGGTAAATAAATTCAATCACATGAAAATCCGAGCAAACGATTATGTTATACCAACCTGCACGCAAAAGTGAACTGAAAGTTCCTTTAATTGCAAAGAGCTACGCTACCTGCACTGCAGGAAATGAGGGGAAGCAGAGAAGGAACATTGCCAAAAGGAAGACGACGATGCAAAGCATGAGACTGCGGGAAAAACGAAGTGAGTGAGAATTTTTTTCTACGGTAGAATACAGAGGAAGAGAAGTCCACCGAGGTCCTATACGCCGAGGAAGCGCGCAATACCTGTGCAGTGATGCACATACAGTCCCCAATAAGCCCATTCGGTTGGAAATCGACTGAAGCCATACTGTCGCGACTGGCACTGTCGACAAACGAAGAGAAGGCTTATACGACCAATAACCTTGGCAATGCAAGTCTAGTGTAGTGCACACTAACTGAGTATGAAGAATGTCTGCCGCCTGCAGTTTCAAATTCGAAACCTTTGCATACAACACAACGGAAAAGTTTGCGGTGCCTGGTGGACGACTCTGGAGCGAACCGTAGAGCGCCTCACTCTTACATGCCATGCTCCAATGAAGAACGGAGGTATGGCCACATCCCCTTCACCTTCAACCTGCAGCATTACCGAAAGGGCGCTGAGAAATTGCCGGTTGTGGCTGAACTCCTCTTGTATAGGTAAGCTTAAATCTGCCTACAACGAACAAGACAATAACATACCTACCCCGTAGTGATGACGTCACACTGGTGATTTCAAGAGACACATAGATCTGAGGGATGTTTGAACAATTCAATGACAAACACCCTCTATGTTCACGTTAGAGAAGTGCTGATCATACCACAAAGAAGAATATAAATAAAGGCTTAGCAAAGTAGTCCTCCGAGCGAGCAGTTAGGAGAACGGGATGAGAAGAGGACCGTTAATGCGAAACGCAATGCGAATCTTCTTTTTCAAGCTTCTACCACGGAAAAAAACTGCAGCGATTTGAACAGCCTTCTACGAAACCCACAACGAATGACCATAATCTCTGATCCTTAGCTATGCATACGCACACGTATATGTATGGATGTCTTGCAGCTTACGACTACCAAGCTCTTCGCGCACACTTGGAACTTATATAACATTCTGTTTTCGTAAATATTTTCTCACCTGTCACATCCTTACAAGTTCATCGTTAGCTCCTCAAATGCTGAGCTCAGAGGCCAATAAACATGACATCAGACAAACACCAACAGTAGGGGGAACGTCACTTCAAACAAACTCTGCGACCATTCGTCGAACATGAAATAGATTAAAGTCATCTCCCGTTCAAGACCGGGAAGCTACACTCTACTTTCCCCTCCCTCCCCCACTCTTGTCTGATGGCCAGAAAACCGCGCGCAACCCAAAATGAAAAAAAACAGTAGGAATGCTTTCTACCGGAACAAAGCAATAACCCGCTCCGACGTCATGGCACACCTGCCTCACGTTTCAACGAATCGTCGACAAGCACCCCCATCAAGCAATCACAGAACAACCCCACCAACTCGCCACGTTTCGTTATAATAACACACCTTTTGCAAATCGTTGCTGGAAAGCAGCCAAATGTACTGTAGTGCTCAGTTGTCTCTCAGGTCGACTGTTGCAGAATACATAATGAGTATATTGTAGCTGAAAATCCATCGAGAATTCCACCGCATTCCATCGATGTCAGTATGAATGCGCCGAGGAACACGTCGAGGTTTAAAGAAGGCAAGTGGAAGAAGCAACGAATTAGCAGGCAAGAAGATTCTCTTGCTGAAAATTGCAAATATCTATACCGAAATGTTTGATCAATCCGCACGTCATCTGGTGAATGCGAAACACTCCACTCACGTCTGCTCGTTCCTGCAGATACGTTCATCAGCTGGATGGCCTGTGAAAGTTGAAAAATGCGGGACACATTCCCCACAGGAAAGTAATGTACCCTCATGAGCTGCTTAAGTTTTAATGTGCTCTTCATCACGATAACTGAAGATTAATAGACGTTTTATTGAAGCAACCTAATTTTGCATAAAAACACGTTGAATATAACCGAGACATGCAAATAACCAATCATACAAACATCTCAACGATAGCCGTATAAATAAATTTTGCGTTGCACATGGAACGATCCTCGGAAGCGAACTGTTTGATGAGATCGATAACTGAGTGGAGATCAAACGCTTTGAGGTGGCTGATGAAGGTAAAGTGCGGTGATGCATCAACACTATGTGATGGCAACACTCCAATTGGCAGATGACGCCGAATGGAACGAATCGACAACAGTATTAAGTATAAAGGGTCTGCAAGAAAGCTGGGGTACGGTGAGAATGTCTATGAGACGTCCGGAAAACAAAACAACCCATCCATCCAGTACTCACATGTAGGTCTACGACAAGTAACAGAGGCTCCGTGATCGTGCTCCAGAGACCTGTTTTGCAGGGACCTTAGATTACAGGTCGCAGCTCCGGAAGTTTTCTTGGAAACATCTGAGCAATGAGAACTCCATTAAAGATGAGACCACAAGATCGCGAATACCATCATCACCCGATAACAACACTTCACAACACTCAGGCGAGCAAACTGCGCTCTTTGACAACCCACTGGAAATATCCCCATAAGGAGATCAAGTTCAGGTAAGTGAACAGTTTGTGTCCATTATCACCTCCACAATTTCTGCTATCTCACCTCTAGTATACCGATCGATAGTTGCAAGTGCGTGCCTGATAGCTGCCACTTACGCTAGGAGGTCTAGATCCATATGAATGGGTGAAAAGTCCCAGCTGCAAGGTAATTTTTCGTGCCGTTTTGCTCAGGTATGGGAATTTCGATCAACAACGTACCGCTTCTTCGAGAGTTTCGTAGTTGGCGAGTTGATAAAATTTTCGAATAGAAAGCGTACTTGGAAAGTAAGCAATTTTTTCCGATCAAAAAAGGCAAAGCGGTGTCGGAGCGATTTGTTTAAAATGAAATCGTTAAGCGCTTCCTCGATACCTTAACTGTCACTCCACAAGTTGCGTCCAGTATGGACTGCACTGAATTATCTCACACCATCGCTACGTATGCCGTATATCACAAAACGAGCGGCAAATCTTCATCAAGCGCAGTAGCCATTCAGTTGGTTGTTGATGAACGTATCTGCAGACTCATATGCGATTTCAGAAAGCACTTGCTCGATGCTCAGTTCCCCCGGTGCACTACTAATATTGGGCGATTTGTTCGCTCGATACTCCTTCCGAGTTCGACCCTGAGCGATCCCGATTTAAACCTTTCAATATTACCGCTGCTGTCGGTGCTTGGTGAGCGATCAAGTACTGCCCAAGGCCCTGATGTAACAATGCAATTATCTAAAAGCTCAAATGACACTTTGCAGCGATTATTTTATCTCTGTGACGGCATAAAAGTCACTTTAAAACTCCCACATACCGTAGCTGTGAGGAACATGTTTATACCTCGAGAAGGCAACATTGTAGGTGAGAGTGACGTTCCTATACTTCTGCAGACAACATTTCAGCTAAAGACTTGGAACACATCTACAATTGTGCTAAGAATTCGCAGCAAGCGTAGTTCAAATCAAATGAAAGCCATGGCACTGCACTGCTAAGCAACAAACAGGTGAAATATCTGACAAAAATCTGTGGTGAATGGGTGCTGTGGCATGTAGTCAGGAAAAGGAAACGCAAAATAACCATTTTTCACGGATAGATGATGCCGAATGCCGTGTTCATGGCTTCACATGCAACGCAGTGACGCTCTACGTTGTTGTGCACTTGCTGAAAGCAAATCATAGCAAGGCAACCTTGTGTGCTCATGCTCACCGTCAAGCGCACACGATGTGACGATATAGCAGCAATATGCGTCCTCGGCATGCAATGCTATTTTTCATCAAACTGAAACTACGAATGCATGAATCATCATGCTCCGAACGTGACCTCCCTCCTTGATAGATGACATCCTCTCAAAGATGACGAGCATTTTCTCTCGCTGCATCCTCCCTCCTCCCTTTCTCCCCAGAAAGGTCGTGGCAAGATGAGATTCATAAGCAAAGTTAAGTGCAGATTCTCAAAATAACGTTTCGAAGCAGGCAGTCTTAGAGACCACTCTCGATAGTGATTTCAACGGATGCTTATGTATTTGAATGGAAAAAATCCATTCTAGCAGTCATATAGGTGTTACATGTCATATATTATATACGGCAAGATATCGTACTACAGCAACAACTTGCACTTCCTTTCATAATTCTGAACTGTGCAGAGCTCAAATGTGTTTTTTCGCGGCGGCACAACACGCGCTCCCCCTGTTTAGAGCTGTCTTTTTTATACTCCACAGCGTGTACAAGCGGTGAAGCCGAAAAAGAACGAAATAAGCGAACACTTTTTCATATGAAACAACATATAATTATCAAAAATGATTCGAACAATTGGAAAGAAGCAAAACATCACAAATCAGCTTGGGACCCTCTTTGTCTAATCGTCCATCTTCTGTCGGCTTCCATTGCGGTGGTCTGAAAATAATAAACGCAAATGAGAAAGCAAATTATGACGGACAAAACTAAATGCGGGAAAACAGGCGATGAGTTACTTTCGAGAAATGCCTCAGTTTTCACTAACCTCAATGCATGGAGTCGACCTCACATAGCAAATTTCTGCGTCCACTCTCGTGCCAGCTGGTTGTACCGATCACGATCTGTTTTGTAGATGCGCGCAATTTCGGGCACAAGCGGGTCATCGGGGTTCGGATCGCATAACAGTGAGCAGATCGACAGCAGCACTGCAAATGAAATGCTGCGTGGACTTTGCTTGAAATGACTGTTTGTTTTTGGAAGTCCATCCTTCATAACCGCTCCTCCTTCTTACCGAATTCGAGTGAAGCGGTCAAACTACCACCAATCCAGAGGCAATGCTTAGTGCACAAAGCTCATAAGTCGCGGACTGTTTGGGAAGCTTTTACTTAGGCAAACTGACACAAAAGCCTACCCAGCTAATGTTCTAAAAGAGAACGGTGATTTCACCACGCACTCGTTACCTTGTAATAAGTGAAACAGGTGGGACTTCTGTGCGAATCGAGCACGTTGGTACGTTCAGAGCCTCACAACGCTCTTGTATAATGCTTCCATAATGCGGAGAATTCACTTCACTTCATCAATAAACCACAGTCAAGCTCATCCTCTCTGTACAGTTCCCACGCATAATTCTTCATCTTATTTTCTTTCCGAAGTCCGACTGCACGTTTCCAGAGGCTCTACTCTCGACAATGAACTCATAATTGGCTTTACATCTCGCAAGCCCATCGCCCTATGGTACCCATAAATTCACAGCGACCAAACTTCTAGTATTCGAATCTCGCTACAGGTGGTTTCTTGCAAAATTTAAACATAACAGTCCATCAGAAGATTCGCTGAAAAGATGAAACTAACTAGAGGTTTTAGTCGACTCTATCGCCGAAGCAGCCTTAACTTGCTCAGGCCGCCATTAAATTTCACAGTCTTTTTGAGAAAGAAACTAAAAGAGGTGCCCTGGGAAAACAAATCATAAAGACGCTTTCTGATCCTACTCTGGGGCTGGATTCATCGGCTAATTTCTCTATGTACATAATCAAGCACAAATACTGCAAGAGTGACCTTTCTCAAAAAGATTATGGAAAAATGAAGACTTCTTTACTTGCAAAAAGCAGTAGCAAAGAGAAGCATTGCATAACATTTTGCTGTCATGCAGCATCATCACGTGGCAATTATCATCTAAGCAGCAGAGGGAATGAGATGTTGACGGGAAAGAATCAAAGGGAGGAGGAATGGAACGGAAATGCAGGAGAAGTAAGCTAAGTACACTCAACGAAAAGTTCGATTTTTTTTATAGGGAAGTCGTGAAATATGCAAATTAGCAAGCGAATTTCCGGTAAACCGCAATCGAATACAACACTTAATGGGTAACGGTGCCGCCGAATGTTACTTGCACTTTCCTTTATTCACCCCAGTATCGCCACCTAATGATGCTGTGTGACAGTGAAATACTGTGGTAGTGCTTTCCGTTATTATTGTTTTTTTAAGCCTAAAAGAGTTCTTCTGCCTTGTCAATTGCATAACATTGTGCCAACTTGTATAACATTTCATTTCTTGTTGGTTTTTATTAGGCCCACAATTTGAAGTATACGAAGGAGGATGTGGAAGAAGACATTATAAACAGAAGGAAATGTATTATGAATCGATAAGCAAACACGATCTCAGCTGCACATCAGTATGAATCACAGCACTCGCCATTAAATGTTAACGAGATTACCTTTGGAAATGGTGAGTGCAGGTGACCACTGCGAACGCAATATGTCGAGGCAAATGCTCCCATTACTGTTGATATTTGGATGATAAATACGTGTCGTGAACGCCACCTGTAATAGACGACAGCAAACAGTCATCAGTCATAAGCGCAACTTATGTGACGCTCAGTCAACACTTGTACCTAAGATATGCTTAAAAGATGGCACCGGCAGCCATAAGCTAACGACTCGTAAAAGAATTTGATCAATCATTCAAAAAACAAAACCTTCGGCGGTTTGAACGGATAGTCGGTCGGGAAGTGTATCGTCAGGAAGAATACGCCACCTTGGTACGGCGACTCTGGTGGGCCCATTATTGTTGCCTGCCAGTGAAAAAATCGTCGCCTACCGGCCCGGCACTACATTGTGCTGGTGGATCTCTGCCCAGATCCTGCAGCTCCTGAAAGCAAGCACTCGTCCAGCATAACGGTAAACTCTAACCTGCTAATCTTTACGTTCCATATTTTTTTGTCCACCCATTGCTTTCTAAATACCAACTTGTTCCCAAAACTAAACCAATAACAACACACCGAAAAGAAAACGGGACCCAGGAACTTTACTGCTGTTTTAACTTTTTGAAAGATTCCTCTCAAATTTGTCAAAATTTCGTAGCTTAAGGCAGCAACCGCGAAAAAACAATACAATACACTAGCATTAGTGCTTATTCCCATAGAAGAAAGACAGCTACAGCTTAAATAGCCGCAACAAAGCATTACCCTCTGAATGACCATTAACAACCAAATGATGAGGAGAGCACGACAAAGCAATCTGAGCTGAAACAGGTAGACCGACCCCCATAAAAAATAGTTTTTTCCATGCGTTGAGCCATCAACGAGACGCTTTGTGCGAAATAATCGAGTCTGAGTTGAGATATCTCAGAGTGAACGACGCCCACTGCGAGCGCAGTGAGGATTCACATTAGAGCCTCAGCACTAGTTCTGCCGTCACAGTGCGAACGGTACCAAAATTTACCTTCTGAATGCGCTTGAGAGCCATCGTAGAGGATAGGCGTCAGTTGATCACGCTTGATGCGATCGCCCAGACTATCGTACACAGCCAGCGTCAGATGCAAATGCTCACACCTTTAATTCACAGTCGAAATCAGTCACCGTATAAATACGATTACTAGCAGCGAAGCATTTGCGCCGGCATATTAAAAAAAAAAAACTTTCTGTTTAGAGATAACCCTACCGCCTTACTGCCAACCTCCCTTCAAATAGACTTCATAAAGCCAACGGAACGACACTTTAATCTATTAATAAAAGACTGTGAATGATTACAGCAGAGGGTGAAAGGGAAGTAAGGATGGAAAAAAAGTGACGCTTTAAAGCAGTGCAAAAACGTTTTTTGAAACAAAGAAAGCCCAAAGGTTAGTAGCGAAACGTATTTCTGTAAGTGACATCGACCACGGTGCTTTGATCTGATAAGGGCTACCTTACAAGAGTGACCATTTAAAACTGAGAGTTGTTCCCTTCTCTCCCACTCTGTGGGGTAAGCAACAAAATCGAAGCCAATGAATTGCACGCAATAGTGAAATTTCCATACCTCTTAAACACGTGAATCAAACAGAAACAACATCGGAGAACGACTTTAAAGTGTTGCTTATATCTGCTAAATTGAGTGACTCATAGTCTGAAATAAAGGAAGAGATAATACGTACATAAAATACTCGTACAGAAGCCTTTTGATAAAAGAAAACGCCCCGAAACGTCCTTCCTGTTACACCTCCACCTTACTGCTACGTTGAGAGATGGCGCTTCGAAAAAAAACCGATGCAGTACCGCTGTTCCATAGGACAATAAAAGCGGAGACTTTAATGGTTGCCGCACTAGAAGTTAGCATAATCTTTACTACCTTAATCGAACAACTATAAGCGTTGCATTATCGCGCCGACCTCCCATGCATCCCTACTGAGTCCTTCAGCGACCCTCCAACAGTTTTTACCACAAATTCCGAAATGTTTCCATCCTAACTTCCACCTGGTCGTTCTTTGACACCCATGGGTGTTAACTTGAAACATTTTGTATCCGCTGTCTCATTGTCGATGTATGCGTGCAGCCGGCCCAATTGACTTTGTTAATGCTTGCAAGTTCGACGGCGCTCGGCACCTTGGCTCTTTATGGGACTTCTTGGTTCGCAAGGTGATCCTTCACATCGTTACAGATTTACCTAAGTTTCATTCTTTCGAGTCCCCGACATGCGACTCTCGGGACTACTCCCCTCTTCGAAGAGTTGACACTGAACTGACAACTTTATTCCACGTTTCCAACCCAGACCGTAACTTAGCCTCTCGCTTTTCTACGCTAAACCTGTTTCAAATTGTCATTTTTCATACGTATCTCTCGAACAACGTGTCTGCACTTGAGTAAATCGAACTTTTCGCCTCCACGAGTTATGAGGCTCCGCACTCTTACCTTAACGCACATGTTCCCTCCCCAAAAGATCTTTCTGCTCCGCCCTTGCGTTCCTTTTTCAGTCTCTGCGGAATTTCTTTTAGGCTAGTGGTATTCTTACCTCGCCGCAAGGGTGTCAACTGCAAACTGAACGTGAGCAATGCCTTCACACCGACGATTCATATATGCCTCAAGTCCACCTTACGTAATATCGTTCCAGGAAATGAGGGAAAAACTTCGTCGGCATCACTATCACCCTACCCAATTCTCTTTCACCTGATATGAGCAAACAAAGCTCGACTCCGGCTGCTCTAATCCGCCGCTATCAGTTAGCAGTGTTCATTACAGGGACCGAAGATGCTACAAACGCTGTAGCGTGGCTCACGTTTCTTTCATCTCTTCTTTTCCTGCAGCTCTTTATTCAAACTTTAACCTACTCACCCCTCCAGTTACGAAATCTGGGAGTTTAGGCTGTCTCAACGTTTCTTCCAGCACCCGTCCAACTTCTGGCTGCCTCTCGAGGTCGTAAATGTGCCTCATCTATGCATGGCGAAATGAAGAAGGCTCAGAAGCCTCAGAGACAGAATACGTCAAGTAGTGTTGACCTTCGAGGTCTTCATCGAAATTGTTTCGGAAGTCCCAGTGTTCACTAAGCGATTATTAAGCAATCATAAGCGCCAGGCTTCACCGTAATCGATGCAAACGGATTTGTCAATTGTGTAGGAGAAGTGGCGACTTCCTCGTAGATTCTGTCCATCAATTTTAAAATCCATTTTCATAACAGCGGCGATGAGGTCCGATTTAAAGGTCAAGCTGGGTGCGCCCAATGCCGAAACACAGTTCGGCCGAGGCTACGACGATGTACTATTTGCTAACAGTTTTCCAAAAAATTGAGATGCTTATTCGGCTGCTGAAGGTCTTGTTTGTTTCTCTTTCCTCCCTGTCACGTATCCACAGTATCCTTCAGCAGTTACCACATTCCCGTCCTCGAAGCACTTTCTAATTGCTGCTACACGTTATATGAAGTGAAAGGCAGAGTACTTTGCAAAATAACATCGCAAGAGTAAGTCACACCCAAAGGTCGCTCAAACCTTATTGGGAAATGATGCGCTGCGAAAATGGATAATATTTTAGAACATTTCAACAGTTTTAGTACGTGACGCAAGCATTGTGAAGTAATCAGAAGGGTGCGGGAGAGAGGGAAGGCTTACGCGAAAACTTGCAGGCTTGGACGCACCAAAATATAATGGTTGTGGAACATGCACGTCCCGATTTTGCTTAAACTACGGAAATGGGAGAAGCTGGATCTAAGGTTTTGCCTCGTTGTTTACCAATTACGAATGAGGAGGGGGAGCCCAGCGAAGGAGTGGTATTACCGAAAGATCATCCAGCAAACACTCAATCAACAACATGCATCAACGGACTGCTCGAGGAGTGTAATGCTCGTGGTGCCTTCTCGAACTTCTACGAATTGATTCTAGTCACTACGCTAAACTTCATATAATAGATTAGAGTGGAAGTCAATAAAGTCCACCATGCAGCAAAGCTCCCACAGATGAAAACGTAGATTCAGAGCTAAACGTCACTACGCTTCTGCTGCCAGTGTCAATCACCGAAAAAGTTGCTATGAATAAAGCTTGCAAGACATCAACCGGAAAAACACAAGAGAATTAGCAAACTAGACGAAGCAACAGCCTCTTGCAATGACGACTTGGCGAACCTGAAGCACGTTCATAGACGACATCGTCGGCGACACAACGATCCCCACTTTCTATCCCCTCAACGCTGCGTACTTTACAAAAGCAACAACAAGCCGTGTAAGCCACACGATGCAGCAATGACGAGCAATCTGCTCCTATCGCTTTTGGCGTAAAACTGTTAAACTATTGGCGGATCGACACCATACACTTAATCACAGACTGCGGTTGCAAGAAAGCGTTGCAAGACCGCAGATGGTTTTGCAAAAAGATGCGTGGAGGCATTAAACCTGCTCTTTTTTGGTTATCTGTGACGAGTCTGATCAAGCAAGGGTTTATGGATGGAAGTGTGGTTGCTAGAAGCGGGAGTCGTTTTTGGGATGGAACTGCTAAGCATTCGAGCACGTCAGTTCCATAGTCAAAACTAAGTGCTGTAATTGTGAGTAGGCTTTTCGAGACCGAAGAAGGCAGCATTAAAGCTCCGTTTGTGTTTACTGACACCTGTGAATTATGATGAGCGGCTTCACGCACATCTGAAAGATATCAAGAAAAGGGCTATATGATCTTCGAATAGGGGATATTCGATTTGGCTCAGAACATCAGCGTTCTCAACGTCGTGTGCGGAACCTAGCTCAAACATGCTGATAACCATTTGCCACGTTCATGCAAACTAGAAGCGGAAATGGCACAACCAGAGTTCGCATACGACCAAGAACACATCGCAGAATATGACCGATCAACGGTGACATCGCATAAGGATGACTTGCTCTAACAACCGATACACGATGTTCTCAGGTTGCTTGGTCGATAAATCAGCGAATTTTGAGTGGGGTCATAGTGTATTAGACGCAGCAGGAAATGTTCATCCTGAGATATTCTTCCATTTAAGCATAACATCAAATATTGTTACCTACGTGGCCAGGAACTGAGGAATAAATAAACAAGTAACAGCAATGAGATCATGCCACGACTTTTGTACGGGTGGCACAGCCTCCAGCATTCTCATCCAGTTGAAAAATTACCATCCCAGAATATCGCCTCAATGTACAAACTGCCCAGCCATCCTTCACACGAGATCACTGCCCTCCAATAGCGTTGCAAGCTCGACATCTGTGACCCTGACAGACAGTCCTGATCTAAGCCGAAAGAGGTACAAGAACTTTGGAAAAGGTGTCTCGAAGACGCGAACATTTCATTGAAGTCTTGAACAAAGGCTCTTCGCAACACTCCAGGGTACCTGAGGAATTTGGAAGTGAAGATGAATCCCGAGAAGAAGTATCCTAACTGTGTGCCCCTAGAAAGTGGTATTTCTGGATTTTCATGGCAGTCATAACCAGTCAAATTTCACAGGTAAAACACTTATAAATGGCAAGTGTGCATATTGTTATTTGTTGCTTGGGACATTCAAATTGCAATTGCAGGAGTCGGCCAACAGTACTGTGAGAATAACGTTACTTAACTTCTCACACGCAACCTGCTGCTAAAAACGCCCTGTCAAGGACCTGTCTGCCTGCACGTTTCAGGTCCAGCGAATGCTCCAAAATTTTGCCGTATTGCGATGGCTGATTATGAAGGCTTCAGACCTGATGAGCAGGTTTCAGTTTATAATATTAGGTGTCCAAGTTTTCGCGTTTAAACACTTATTCTTAATGATTATCCAAGACGGTATTGCAGCACTCCCACCTCCACCTTCTTCCGGCATCGCAGTAAGTGTAGCCATGCCTCAGCTATCCTGCGCTGCCCCAACGCCAATGATGGCTGAAAATGTGTTCTTTGGACGGACCAAACGCTCGCAACAGCCGCAATTCGCGCCATTTCTCTGGTAGCGTATGAAGAACATGGCATGCCCTCGAAGATTCCGGTATCAGCCCTGACTACCGCTCATCAGACAATTTTTATGAGCACCCTGCAGCTCTTCGACCAATTCGTCCCCAACTAACCTTACACTAGGACTCATCCTAAACCATCGCAGAACCCCCCTAAACCCTCATCTGGTACCATATTTGTGTCTTCCTCACCCCCACAAAACGTCACCCCCCACCAGATATTCAAGTCGCTCCGAAATCACACCATCCGCTCCTGCCTTTGCTCCCTTATTGGTCCACGCTGCCAAAGTTGCTGACACGGTTCGCACCAAGCATAGCAGCGCAACGGAGACGCTTGATTGAGAGTAGATGTGAGCGATAAGGCTCCAATAATTTGGATGATGCTTGAGTGCCACACTGCGTCGTTCATCTCTAAAATGTGAGATAGAAATCCGGCGAATTTTTCGAAAACTGCGTAAATTACACTTGAATTTTCTTCCTGCTCAGACAACCCTTGTTTGGTTATATTTGCCAACTTGAACACTTAAGCAACACACTGCACTAGCCCGAATAAGTTTCGCAGTGATAAAATATTCCGTGATTTCAGAGAAAGGAGGGTTTCTTGAAGAAAAGATGCCTTGCTAGCGGAGTTATTTCTGCTCTCGTGAATACTGTCTAAATACTTTCACAGGAGAGCATGATATTCCTTTCATGCCATATGATGAAATGAAAAGGAATTTATTAAGAAGTCGATACAATCAAGGCGGATAAGGTCTCATCCTGAGTAGCAATGTGAAATCCGCAAAGACCAGCCGACCGTGGTACTGGAAATCTGAATCAAATTTTGTTGGAAATTAAACCTCCATCATAGACTCAGGTCTGGCTAACTATTAGCGAGCAGGGAGGTCTTCGCTGGAATGCACTGATGCACTCTAACCAATATGCTGGCACCAACAACCTCGTTTATACATTTCTCCATTATCCTTCGGCCACACCCTACCTCACCGTATGCATTGTTCAGCTCGTTTTTGAGTTTTGACACCCACAGGTGCAACTGTTTCGAGGATGCACATCCCTGTTCGACCCCGAAGGAAAAATTTATTTTATTTTAACGTCTGTAATAAATGCATCAAGTATCATTTTCGACCATAGCAGTTAATAGATTCTAAGCAAATGCACAGATGCCCACTATGAGAGAACCGATGGCATCCGAGAGCAATCAGATAAGTAAACGTGCACCACTTGAAAGCACACATATCATCTTTACTGCATCCGAACGTAACAAAAGCAACAACAATTAGTTAAACAATGAACAACTTGTTACTCTGGTGCACCAGAATAAAACTGCATTGGCCTACGGGTCGAGTGACAGGACAAGTCAACTTAATGAATTACAAGCCTAGCGTGCTCCGATTGCGAGATCTCTAGTTGCTTCATATAAACGAAAAACAAGTACCTGTCGAAGATATAACATCTGCGGCAGTGCAACACCTAGAAGATGCTTCTGTGACTAACATTATGAAACTTAAATAACTAACTACATCTAATGAAACTATAGTAAGCGGAGTGAAGAGGCAAGGGAAGCGGGTGAGGGTGGTAAGTAACAGGTTCCGATTTATGAAGAGTTTCGTCCTGCAAAAAGGCTGACATACTTTCGCGCAAAAGACAGTTCGGTGCAGTTGAATTTCCCTCAGCAAATGACTTACACCGAACATTACAGCATGAAATACATTCGCTCAAATGTGCAAACCAAACCAACATTCACCTCTGCAGAAACAGGTTGTACCGGACAGGAAAAATCGACAAAGCGAGCCACTTTACACATATCTGGCACCAATCTGGCCGAAGATACAGTTAATAACTGCAACAAGAAACCAACTGCCACAAGAATGAGCAGGAGGATTGCCGGAATTCATATGAATTCAATAAAGCTGTGCCTTATCCAGAACCTACTTGTTCTCACTGAGAAAGACCAAGCGAATGGGGCTCCAGATAGAACTCCTAGACGAATTGTATGAAGGCGAGGAAAGATGATAAATATGAGCAAAACAACTTCAAAAATTACAAGAAACATAAAAAGACATGAGGGGTTCATCGAATCTGCAGAAAGTGTCTAATTTTGATGGTTAGGATGACCAGCGACCTTTTTCAACAGCAGCCCAAATGAACATACTTTCCCTATTTGGGTTCCTCAAGGACCTTCCTCTCCTTCCCTGGTCAGATCTTCGGGATCACTCTCTCTCCTGAAAACCCTTCTCTCCTTTCCTACTCAGGTTTTCAAGAAGCCTCCTCTCCTCTTCTTCACGCATTTTCTTAATGGCGGTATACCTCCACGGAATATTGTGTTTTCATAAACGCCTGTAGATTATCCTCACGTTGTTTCTCGTCGCGAAGCCGTTTCTCATATTCGCTTTTAAATATAGCGTATGCTTCATTGACGGTCTTATCCATGCTCATCGCGTATAACACCACAACAGCCGACAACGACAGCCTGAATTAAATAAAAATTGAAACACACCAAAGACTTTGTAGTAATAGCAGAGCGCCGCACGCAGAAATCAACTTCATTGTTATGGCGACGCTGCCCAAAAATACTCCGATGTCTTTCTTTGAAAGAAGGTCGCTTATACGTCAAAAAAATACTCGTTTGAATATGACAGCTCCTCCTTGAAGCTAAGGAGGTGGAGGGGACCTCTTGAAAGAGGTGAATCCTTTCTAAACAAAGAAAAAAAAACATTCGTCTTTTGTTCAAGCAAAGAGTTTAAAACATCTAGCACACCTTCCTTCTGAACAATCTTCCTCTCTCTCAACGCTCTTGGAAGGGACAATAGACACTGACCCAAGAAAAGGACCTTTTCAATTATATCCTAAAACTTCAAAGAATGGCGTTTTCATATAAGTGAAATTTTGCTGCATAGTGAATAATCTGACTGCAAAACAGTATTGTTTTCTTCTTGGAAGGTTTTGAGAATAAAAGATGAAGCGTGAAGCACGTCACATGTTACGTTCCATTAAGAAACTTCCACCACCTCGAAATCCAATCACTAGTTCTGGTGCAATTCTGAGTTCAGAAAAAACTGCTCTTCACATTCCGAAAAAAGTGATTTAATGGGATAATTTTTATTGTTATTTGGAAAACCGAATGTGATCTGCAGTGAGGTTGAGTGACAGAGTGCATCGCGTTTTATGGCGAACCGGTTGTGATCGAATACAGTTCAGCCGTTAATGCTAAGACTGGGGATTTAGTTCAAGGTGTTGGGTTATACGACGTGTTAAGTGCAGAAATGAGAGATGATGAGTACTGGCTCAGCATTCAATTTTCGATATGGCGCGAATGAGAGTGAGGCTGAGTGAGTTACTAAACACTATGTTGTCGAGTCGGATGTGAGACCATCAGCAATCTGTTGTAAGGGGAAGTGCGAAGTGGCTAACGAGTTAAGAGGAAGTGAAAAGATGATCGTGATATAGGAGTGAGCACATCAACTGAATGGGCTCATTGGGCCAGTGCCCCTTTTCAAAGAAGTATCCGCATTCCTGATTTGTTGTCTTGCGTGTTACTGTTACGCGACACTGGTCATAAACACTTTTCCACGTCGCATAACCGTGCACATGCATTTTATAGCTCGGTGGTGCTCGACAATAGACCATTTTTGATGTGGAAATTATGAGCAGCTAAACCGAATGAAGGTTGCATATGTGTTTACCAGCCGTTACTGTTATCCCTGCACCTTCTACCATTGCAGTCTTTCACCATAGGTGTTAAAGAGCCATGGTACCGGAAATAGCCACTAGGTCACAGCAAGAACTCCTTCAACATGGATATAACACCGGTATGGCTGTTAATAACCAGGATTGCTGTCACTAGCACCATTAGTAACGGTGCTACCCTGCAGATGTACCGCAAACTAGTACCATTAGTTAATTCTAAACATATTAATAGTGGCTGGTACCACGGACTCTGAAAAGAGGAACTGCCCTCGATGAGGTTTTCACATGAGTTCTTCGACCTTTCCCTACCCGATATTTTCACAGAGGCTCCTCTCCCGATGAATCACATCCCAGCAGAGTCTCTTTCTCTCTCTCCTCCCTTCCCCCCCCCCCCCCCCCTCCTGAAAACCGCGTCGCGCCACACCGTTTGACAATTTAGTTTTGAAACACTCAACTATTGTTCAAACAATCGTTCTTGAGAGCAACCTCTGTCACATTAAATGCCTTCCGGGGCTCCCTAAGAGAGAACAAAATCTGCTAGTAGCACATAAAACTTGCCATTTTAGTACGACGCTTTACTGCCGCAATCTCAAAAAGAATACGAAACGAGGTGACATATATATGAGACTTCCATCCAGGCGTTTACTTTTAGAGAACAAGTCTGCGATTAAGAGAAATCGCACAATAAAAGATATAAATATACAATGCACAGAAGTGAAGTGCAAAGCTCTTGTTGTGTTGTCAGAGGACAGTTATGACTCTGAAAGCTAACCCGAATACGTCTGCTTGCAAAAAACGCACGTGCAAAACAAATTGGCACGAAAGCACAAGATTCTACTCGAATAGCAGCATTTCGAGCTAGCTGAAGCGACAGAACCTCACTGCAACAATTTCAAAACATGTCCTCATCCTTTCATTCAATCCGCCAATTACCACAACTTCACCAATCAACTCCTCTAACAATTGACTAGTTTGTAATGCTGATTATTCATTATTTCCTCAGTATATAATAGATAAAAATGACTCCACATACTTAGTGCAATACTCACAAACTACGGAAATAAGGTGTTTTCTCGGTGATGGATCGACCTTCTGCAGGCCGCTTCGAAAGAAATTGCCCAGAATGCTTACCCCACGTTAATCAACGATCGTCCATTCAGACTGCTGCTGTCGCTACGAACAAAAGATAAAAGTAAATTAGGGATAAAACTAACCCAGAGGAGATTCCGAGGCCGAGAGCCTTCATTGAGCCGATCAGACCAAGCGGGAAGGCGAGCACGGAGGCGACTGAGGCTGAAAATAGTAAATAAAGTCAACATGGCACTTCCACATACCTCTGTGTAGGAGTAACGCGTTCGCACCTGAGATCACAGGAAAATACCAAGCCGAAGAGAAGCGGTCCCGCCACAAACGTGTAGTGTGTCGTCAACAAACTGAAAGCAGCCACCAGCTTAACTCGTTCAGGTGAAATCACAAACAGGAACGAGCAAAGGGGTCCCATCAATAATTTCCGTGCAATTCTTCTTTTCTTCGATTTCTAAGCGGGAACTGTAAAGATTACAGGGAAAGCTTTCCGGTTTTCAACTCTAACAACTACGTTCCTGAAGCGTTATGCTGAGTCAAATATTGTGCAATGTGGGCTGTAATGCCTCCTCCCTTATAAAATGAAAGCTTAGTAGAGAAGCTCTCGTTGGAAAAAAGTCTAAGTGCTAGCTCTGTTCTACAAACTAACTTCAGCATGGCGAATAGTTTCAGAAGGAAGAGCTCGAAACAACGACCAGAAGACAGAGGATATAATAAAGACATACACGACGGATCCCACCAACGCCGCAGACCTCAGCCCGACCCGAAGTCCCTGTTTTGCCGACATCACAATACCGTAATCCCATTTCCTCCTCTAAAAAAATCGAATCAGTTGTGAAATAAACGACCTCAACATAACCCATCCCGCTCTACATCATAAAAAAGTGAAATAAGATTGCAAAAAATAGACGAAAGTGCCAAAAATCAGTCTTCAACCACACGCAACGTGCATACTTCAGCACAAGCAGAAGAAACGTGAAAATTTAAAGCAGCTGGAGCTACGACAGCAACTTCGCCTCTATTTATCACGTCATCTACAGTGAGTGGGACGCAACTGAACGCTCTCGGCAGGTCGGACCTCCCCTAACAAAATGGAAGCATTTCAGCTCTGAAATCAAGGAAGCTTCTGAATTACAGAATGCTCACTGCTTTCATATATGCCCCTATCCTTCCTTCTTTTCTGTTCTGCAGAGCTCGAGATTAATCACTAAGGGACACTTCGGGTGAGGGGTTGCAATCATATTCGAACTATTGAGAGCATTTCCGAAATACTAGCCCAGTTTACCTTTCATTAATCGACCTCTTTCACAACGCACTTCGCATAGCCACCCACAAGCAATTGTAATTTCCATCATTAATCGTGGAATAAAATGCGAAAGCTGCATAAACCAATTAGGTAGCACTCGAAGGCGATATCCCTAGCAGGCATTGACCGATGTTCCCTCAGCACTGCAAACTGTTCGCAACAGACACACAACATACTTAAGTTTATAACGCTAATTTTTCTCTCCATATTAAAAAAATTAAGCTGAGATTGCAGGGCGCTTGTTTACACCTCTGCAAGCCCAGTAAACAACGAACTGCACAATCTGCTCCGACGTAGAACACTGTGAATGAGCTCCTGGGGACGGCAAAGAGAAACGCTGCGAATGCAGCTTGCTCTCAATGCATGCAGCCAAAATCGCAATACACACTTCTCTCAATAAAAGTTCGAATTCGTGACATCAAACGAGAACGTGACGTCTTAGAAATATGAGAAACAGTGATCATAGATCGCAAGACAGGGGAGTGGACGAATAAAGAAAGAAAGGTATGCGTGCGAAAACATCTATGATATCCATTCGCTCGAAATAATTGACCGCGAATTTCGAAACTCAAGTCTGTTCCCCAAAGATGAGGGGAATGAGATTACAGAAGAGATACGCTCCGTTTTTCCTCCTTAGCGATAAGGGACTAATTCCTAGACCGGACCCCGTCACTTCCAAGAAAAGAACATGAATATCCCGAAGAAGTGGTCCTGGTATATATAAGAAATGACTTGTTGCATTCATGAAGTGAAACAGAAACAGGAGGACGTCAGTGGATGGAGGAGCAGAAGGAAATCGCCATTTTAAGTACTCTCGCAACTCCCTTTACTGACAAAACATCGAAGTTGTATGATGATTAGTGTAAACACTGTCCGCAGACGGGATCCGAACCGGCAATTTCCCGCAACAGTAACCATCAGTTTTGGAATATGTGATTTATGAACGTTAAACAACACAAAAGTGATATCGTGACGACTTACGATAGCATCCCGTGCGCTCAGGAACGTCCTTCCTGTCTTGTACATATCATAGCGCTGTTTCGTTGTCGCATAACCGCTCATGCCACCAACAAATGTGCCTGCCATAAACGCAGCCGGGTCATTTTAATGGTCACATCTCGTTCCATGTGGACATCTAAGAATTCAAGCTACGTTCAACTCAGCAACTGCGCATTAAAAACGCGACGAAGGTGACATGAAGTGCGGTCAAGTCTAAAGGAAAAATAGTGTTTGCTTATCTGAAATAAGTGGACTTTCAGAAAAGCTGCAAGATCGAAACTATTCATTAGTTGCTGCAGCGCTGCCGAGAAACATTCCTTAGCTCGTAGCGACTCGTGCAAGCAACCTATGCTTATCATTTAATCGGCACATCTGAATTGCCTCTGCACAATATTTGCTGTTTTTCCTTCCGCTTTGAAAGCTTGCTCAGTCTCGAGAAATGAACTTCGTCATTCGTGAAATGCCAGACATCGCAACGTTTTGTGAGACTTTCGACGGGTTTTTGAAAGTTTATCCTGATTTTGTACGATGTATATGTATGTACTAACATAAGCTTCGAAGACTTGCATTTTGCTTTGCTGCCTTTTGTGCTTCCAGATGAGGTCACAGTATGGGTAAGCTCATATGGTAGCAGAAGATGAAAAAGCAAAAGGTAGCATGCGCTTCTAGCAGTCGAAAGTCAGCAAACAGGTGTTGGAGCCACTAAACGTATGCTAACAGACGCTTTCACTGACTGCTACTGCAACAGGCTTCTAACGTTTTTGTTATGGTCCGTAGTTGAGCGATGCTTTTTTGTTTTTCTCCAAAGCTGACAAGAGTCGTGTTGCTTATGCACTGCAGGTATTTGGAATCTTGCTCCACGCCTCAGTTAGGACGGATAGAGTGATGAGATCTGCCCATTCGTAAGATGAGCAACAGGGTAATGAAAGCCCCAAACTTACGACTTGACAATCTCTCAGTTATGATGTGAAAGTCCCCCAGAACACATTACAACGAGTGCTGGCTCCTCAAAAACACTTTTCATGAGCCCATCAAGTCGTTCGAGGCTCCCGAATACCTACATTAATGACCCGAATAATCTCTCTGGGAGAGCTGGAAAAAGCATTGTGTTTCATCGTGCACTGTCGAGAACATTTCACTGAGGACGATGCGTGTGGAACTTTGCTATAAAAAGCATTTAGATGTGCGTCGTGGAGAACTGACTATTACTTGATGAATAGAAAAATTTACTCCTGAACGATTAACTCCGACTGAGGATGCTACTTCTCTCTGCTTCGCTGTTCAAACGACGTCCAATGAAATCTATAAGAAAACAAGGAGGCCAAGGTCTTACGGACTCTTACGTTCGTTCTACACAGAAATTCAACTCCGAGACACATCTCGTCCCGGACAATCCAACATATCCTCATTTGCTATAAGTAAATAAAGCCCACAAGCCAAATATTACGCAAAAATACACGCCGCCGAATATTCAGTGGTCAAGGAGTTGAGCCTTGTGATCGAGAGATCTGCGCATAACAATATCAGTAAAGGCGTACCGTCGTCAGTATAAATCCCTTTGACTCGTGCCCATTTGCTCTGCACACGACTGGCAACACTCTCCGCTTTCGTGGGTTGATCGATGTTTTCCGATACGCTGGCTGTTGATCCTCTAAACAAGATCTGTGAGCAGTTACTACTGCACTCAGCGCAATAGACTGAAACACGCCAGTATCACGGGATTGTCTAGCATTGCAACTAAACTCCAGTTACAACATTGCAGTGAGCCACATGCAAAGCGCCCGATTAGTGAATTCTTTTCAACGGAGAGTTTGCAAAGAGGAGGCAGCCAAAAGGGAAGCTGGCTGGACTATGGCTAAGGAACAAAAACCGGAAAATTTAAAGCATACCTTTGGATACTTTCATTTCATTTGCACTATAAAAAATGAAAAAAAAAATCATCAGAAAATGGAATGTTGCGTGTGTGGTACGGCAAACTCTACTCCATCTGCGATCTGTCCATAATAATCCATACCTTTCAATCTCCACTCCGCTATCGAAAGAAGCAGAGAAAAGAATGTGCATTCAAAGCGCTCGATTTCTCTCTTTACTACCAATTAATGCATGTGCTCCCCCACTTCATCGCCCCATCTTTTTCTCTCTTCCCAGCTTTACACACCAATTTGCCTGCAAATTTTGGGCGCTTTTGTGTGAGATCTCTTGTCGTCCACCCCAACTACAAGGGATCCTCCTAATTAAAAGAGTGGGAAACTGCTGACGTGTGCTCATAACCGTAGCTCAGCAGATATTGCAACGGGAATAATATCACAAAACTACGACTTTGATTAGAAAAACTGTCCCTTCACACAAATCAAAACACAAAACTGTCTTTCCATACAATTCAACTTGGCTTCCTTGCGGTCGTTGAAGTGCAGATACAATCCGTTGTTTAAAAACTCATTTGGTGGTCTGCGATGAACAGGTGGGACAAGGAAAATGTGTTCAGAGAGATGTGCTTAATAAAACACACTTTTTTGGGTCGTTTTCATGGGAATTGCCGTAATTGCCTTAAACCATATACCAGTACACCGAACTTGTCCCGAAGCCCATAAACTTATCTCACTTCATGTTCCAAACAAGACAGCTATCATATTTGAGGTTAATGCTGGACGATCAATTATAGAAGCAGCAAATGATACTAAAGTCAAACGTGGTTACCAACAACAAATGTCAAAAAGCGGAGCCCATCAGGTATTTTTTGGACAGGGCAAACTGCCTCATTTCAGCGCTCTAATGGACCGCTGCATTTATTAAAAGGACAATAAAGTCACTGTCATGCAGCGCAGAACATCGAAACCCGATATAAAGATTGTTCTTAGACATAAATTACCTTCTGCGATGAAAACTTCCTTCAAGAGACCACAGCCACGATGTCCTTCAGTGCCTGTGACGGGCGCCGAAATCAACGATTTAAGGTTTCCTCTCCCAATTTTAACACTTGCAGTCTTCTGAACATGTTTGCATCCACTTGTCAAGCGAATAAATGCAATGAGGGCTTCCTCTGTCAGTGATCGATGAGGTAAAAAATAGTTGGTGGGCACGGTTGTCCAAAGAGTGCTAACAAAATCTAACATGAAACACCATCAGCAATCATTCCACAATTCCGGTAGGCTCTTCGAATCAGCAGATGCTTTCACTGGTTTCAACTTCATCACAAAGACCATGTCAACCAGAACGATTCTCTCGCTATTCAATAGGCGTGCATTTATTTACATTAAGCCTTCCGTCATCGAGTGATCGACATTTGACTATCCGTGAAATTCATATAACAAGGTATATAATACTCCAGGTTCTAATCCTTCCAAAAACGATTACCTTGCTGCCAACACCTCAACTCAGGGCACTCGAGAAAAAACCAATTAAAACAGACAACGACCACTTAAAACAAAACATTTAAAACTAAAAGGAATTGCTCGGACTACTATGAAACTTAAGATAAAACCTCTGCCCGAATAGTGCATCGCGTCCGTATTCCCCTCTGGAAGCAAACACAAGGCATATGACGCAAGTAACGATATTGTTCCGGTATACAGCGACGAACACATAACACGGGGTTGGGCACGAAGATAACCAGCAAAGAATCAATAGTATCTTCCTTTCCTTTTTCAACGGTGTTTGCAATGAAGTAGAACTGCATGCAAGATTTGACTGCTGCCAGCAAATCAGCATTCCCTCATTGCAAATCGTTGACAACTATATCAAAAGCTGAAACGTTCCATTACCTGTATAGGAACTGCTTCGTCCATCCCACAACCTCGATATACCAAGAGATGTGAGCCATCGCCTTTCCGCTGAGCTCGCCCCGTCCTCATCTGGCATGCCTCAAACAACAGCGGACACTAGACACTGAGAAGACATCAATCGGAGGTAGGAAGGCAGGCTTGGACGACAGCAAAAACGCATTCACACGACAGCAGTTTTCGCTTTCGTTGCACATCTCTGCACTATCCTTCATTTTATATCGTTTTCTTAGGTATATTTGCGTTGCGTGCAGATCTCTTCACCCTTCTGCGCAGCTCTTCTACAGTAGGATGAGAAACTTCTCACGACCACCTGATGTCGCCAGAAGTGTGGATTAACCATCGTGGAATAGGGGAAGGAATGCCAGCTAAACTCAGACTCGACAAGGTGGTATTGGATGGGTGACATATTGCTCTTGTGCTCATTCTACATTTTCTTGTGATCTCATAGTAACAACCCCTCTTTCCAAGTCTGCAGAACTGCGTTGCGTAAACAGGTGCTTTTTTACTGTCCTCCAGTTTACGACCGGCTGCATGAGCATGTGGCCTAGCTTAAAGAAGAGTTGAATTAGCGTCCATGATCTAAGGGGTGAAGAAATCACGCGGTTGCAATCAGGAATTGAAAATGGGACCACCAGGAGGTGACATAACATCTTTTATGGACTTTCTCATGCATTCTCGCCAAGACCTGAAACTGCCAGAAAATCAGTCTGCAATAAAATCGTCTAGCAAGAAAGGACTGGCCGACTTCCCATCTCCAAAACAGTATCCTATTTCTTAACAAAACAACCTCCAGAACACAAGCACAATTCGAAGACACAATAAGCCGATAAAAATACTGCTGTGCTCAACAACAGCGAATACAGAATCCGGATTTTCGTGGCAAGAAAATTGAGAACTGTGCCAATGAAAAACCCGCGACAACAGCGATGTCACTGCACAAGTACCAACAATGCTGGTGAAGGAATTCATTCATGGACTGCCACGCGTTGGAGAGACTTCTCCAGCTCCAAGCAAAAGGATCCGTGGTCCCCGGAAGTGCTTTGTTTTGGTTGCAAAAGAAAAAAGTACGACGAGCAGTGCTAGAGCTGACTTCAAGAAAAGCGCTATGAAAGTTTGTAACGTCAACCAGCATCAGAAATAAACGTGATACATTGCACTCTTTCAACTAAGAAATAAACTTCGAGCTTTCTTTGAAAGAAGAGGATAGATGAGGGAACGATTCACACGCGGTCACAATCGTGGGGGACTTTACCTGTTGCTTCCTGACGCTGGAAAGAATTGCTTCGGTGCAATGCACAACACTTGAGCCCCGACTTCTCCTCGCTAAAGCACCTCGTTTCCTGTGCAACAATTCATGCAGAGAAGACCCCATAGACAAGAGCTACGAAATGGTCCCTCACAAAACGTCAGTATTTCAATTCGGAATGTTAGACTGAAACCATAAATAAACTGCAGATTCTAAAGAAACTCGAAAAAGCGTTTGCCAAGACGTCCGCTCCATCTGTGCCTAGTTTCACAACGCGGAATCGTTTTTGAGTGCTGCATATGTACAGGTGACAAGGAGCTGAAAACCGAGAAAGGCAGCTCCGTATTCTGCGGGACGAGCACATCAAGTGAAATGGGGCGAAAAGCCGCAGCGAACAACAATCAGGGAGTCTTCAATTTGTTCTCCCAGGTCACATGTGAGCCAAGGAAGTGACCGCTGATAATGGCGAAATCGACGAACCACAAAGTTGACAGTATCAGCGTTAGGATTTCACAGTTCGGGGGGTGACGATGTAGAAACCGAAACAAACGGAAAAACCCACCTACTAGAATTTTCAGTAGCTCGCGATTTGCATATTTACAATAACAGCAACCTCATAAAAATTTCACCTCCATTTTTACCGGTCCTCAGCAAAAATGGGGTCGCCTGCTGATAGTTCCCCAAAACAAGAAATTACCCAAGATGATGAAAATGTTGAAGCTGAAGCATAACACTTCATCGCCTGGGACGACGCGTGAAGAGCGTTTGGCTTGCAGCGCCATGAATATCACATTTGGACCTTCCAAATCAGTGATAAATCCGGTAATACATGCCTTGCTCTTTCCGGTCCACCATTCCCACACCATAAAAACCAATCGAGTCCGTGCAATAGCAATTAAAAAAAAGGTTATCCGGAAAAGCGATTTAAACTTCCCGACTAAAGAAGGGGCTATCGCTGACTGGGCTAACATCCCTTAGAATTCAGAAGAAAGCGATCCACCAATTTTTCGAGTTCATTCCTCTAACTGCTGTAATTGGGAGGAAGCGTTTGAAATCGGAAGCAGAAACATGCCCCGCAAAAGTTACTAAATATCTCTTTGAAAGCCGCCTCATCAAGATCTGGAGTTACTCCCCTGACAATTCGAAGGAGCGAATCCTCTGCTTCGAGGCAGAGCTGTACATCACAGCTCACCGATGAGCATCCGCTGTCTTCCCTTTTTTGATGACATGCTGTTCAACTGACTCGTTGATAATTTGCCTTCGATGCATTGAGACAACACGCGGAATAATAATTGCTCCAATATGCACGCAAATAAAAAGCGGAAGTTGAAGGCAG
The DNA here is from genome assembly GCA_013433145.1 of Ascaris suum. Lineage (NCBI taxonomy): Eukaryota > Metazoa > Nematoda > Chromadorea > Rhabditida > Ascarididae > Ascaris > Ascaris suum. The sequence continues at coordinate 5,791,298 of CM024187.1, forward strand.
CACGACGAAAACGAACACATATATGTTGCCACAATAATGACCGAATAATATTTGGGGGGTGGATGTGCACGGCGAAAAAAAACGACACCTTCAGCGATGGAAGAGAAATAAAAACGTTGCGTAGAAGACAGTAACTCATCATACAAAACTCCGCACCACTGAGGTCATCTGCCGAACAGTACTGTTACTCTGAGTGCTGTACCTAGCACTAACACCAAGCATTTGCAGTATCGCGCCAAATTTCAACTATAAGTGCAGCACTGTCAGATTTTCGAAGGAACGTGGGAGAGAATAGTATAAAAGCGATTTTTGAAAAAGTGCAAGCCACCTTACAATCTTTTCAAGTACTTGTGCCTTAAAGACCTGTAACGTGCTCCTCCATCCAAAGAGGATCCGGGCGTGTCACTGCACGCTTCCAGTTATAAGTTTGAGTAAGTCGCACTCACGAAGTTTCACAGCATTTGTCGTGTTCAGGCCTACTGGTCTGCACCGATCACGCCTTGGAAACCCATACCCTCTTAAATTGCTTCGTAAAACTTCCACACCGATGTGACAGGCTAGGATATTTTCCCGTTTCCGTGCATTTGAGGGTCAGACATTTCGAAACCGTAATGTTAGCAAGCAGTACGACGTTGAAATATGTTTAATGAATAAAGATTGGATATAAATTCCATTTGCCGCAGTTTTAATTGTCCCTAATAAATGCCGCAGTTATAGAGACCTAATATCCAAGAGGGTTCTCATTAAGTAACCGCCCTTGAAAGAAGAATTCATTGCCTCACATTAAAGAGGATGGATTATAAATAACCTCCCATGAACGTTAACAGCATAAAATTAAAAAGACGCGAAAAGGAAAATGTAAGATACAGCACTCACTCTGCTGGTTTTGTCGAAAAGTAGTTTGTCTTTTCCACTAGTAATAGTGCGGTGGAATGAATTTATTGGTTCAGAGACACACTTATATGCTAATTTATTCATACATTCAATCTTACGAGTCATCACATATGTAATGGATTGGCGAGAAAGGAATGTTACTTGCGAGTTATCCCTTTACATTGGTGTGAAAGGAGTGCAAGTCCGAATGCTTTCTCAATAGCTCGCTCTCGACGCATGATACATCTGGAATGCTTGTAATTCACTTTCCACGGACACAGGTAAGCAGTAGAGGTACTTCGAGACCAACGCTAAAACGTTGTTAGCTGCAACCGCTTTTACTGGCTATTAGTATCCGAAGTGTGATCGGTGCACACCAACAGGCCTGAACACGACAAATGCTGTGAAACATCCGTGAGTGCGAAATGAAGTGAATATGAATGAATCAACGGGGGGATTCAGCGAGCAGAGAGGTCGGTAACTCGGAGTGCGCAGCTAATTATGGTTGAAGAGTCGTAGGAAAGTCGGGCAAAGAATCTAAGGATAGTGCAGAAGAAAAAAGGTACACAAAGTTCTCCAAAACGTGCTGGCTCTAATGAATGCTTCTCTAAGCACGTTCCTCAGCCAATGGTTCACCGATATCCAGCCGTGCTGAATCCTTGATTCGTCCTCCCAAATAGTTGAAAGGGCCTTTGCTCTCTTGTTGGAGGCTTCGTCACTGTTGACATTTGGAGCGGAATGTCTATCAAGAAATCATTTATTGTCGCAACGATCCATTACGATGGGAATGGATCCCTTAAGTGCTAATCATTAACAAAGTAATTTCTGCTGACTTATTCATATTAGCAAATAAATCCAAAGTACAACAAATCCGTATTAGCCTTGTACTTTTGGGCTTGAATAATTGTACAGTATCGTACGAAGTAAGCTTGAACCCACAAGTACATTATAGGCGCAGTACACCAGGTATCTGAAAAGATGGTAGAAGGTTAGTATAATACCCTCTTCGGGAATGAAGGTACAGTTTTGTACCTGAAATTTTGATATACATCCTTGTACTACTCCATATATTTAAATTTTCATAAAGTCCTCTGCCAGGGAAGCACTTTCCTATCCCTTTCCCCCTTCCTCCTCCCATCATGAGCCGCTTGGCTGTCGACATTTTCACTTCCGGCAAATGCAGCTGAATCGCAAAATAGTGAGAAAATGCAGAAACACTGACTAGGAATTTATGATTTAATACAGGTAAGAGTCGTCGATTCCATCGTAGGCAAATGTGAAAGCTCAAAATGTGGCATTCACTACTTCAAGTCAATATAGATTGGAGTACGGATGAAATTTGCCACTCGTGGATCGTCCACTGCCTCCGGCTCAACCGGAAACGACAACACGACGACTTCATCGATTCGTCGACTGCGAAATCAGTGACGCGTTATCTCAAGATCTGCCAGGCCAGGGAATGCGTCGATAAGTCCAGGTGGAAATCCTTTATGTACTTTGACGAGCCCTCCGTTGTTCACACTCCGATCTTTCAGCAAAACCACAACTGGCAAATGAAACTTTCTTGAAAATCAAACACAACCAGCACAGACTGTTGACGAACGCAAAAGTGCTATTTCAATTGAACCTTGAAAGCGGAAGAATGAGGTTTAAATGACATTTCCACATAAATGAACAATCACTGAAGCCCACTTGGGTATATATTCTAGCATGGCTAAATTACAGCGCTGTGAAGAAAAATGATATGCGTCTGCATTGCGCCTGCTCAGAAGAGTGTTATGGTGGAACGTGATCGGGGCAAAAAAGTATCACTTCTGGGAATTCTGTCCATCGCTCTAATATTTGTTCTAGAAGGCTGCGCTTAAGGAGTTCAAGTTGTGCTGTATCCATATTTCGTACACCTCCAAAAACAACAAACTTCCATTCTTGTGATTTTAGGCAACGAACCAACACATCCTTAAACCGGCTATCGAGAAAGTTTAAAACATTCCACAACTACTCTCGCAATGTCTTGTCAATACGCGCCCTCCACCTAGTAAAAGTGAAAGCACGACTATAGCAAATGACGCGCCCCAACTTGTTCCCACCTGCTTCGTCACTTAAAGAGCCCTTTTGAGTCCCGTTGCAAAATCAGTGCCAGCAAAGCGCTGCATCACACATTACGAACACAGCTGCATCCAGAACTTAGCCGTACGATGGTTTCTATTATTGGAAATAATGAGTTTCAAATCATCATAGACCAAACATCAGTAAGTTATGCTTCTACTTGCAAACAGATGCATATGACATGGTGATGGCTAGAGACTTCAAACACTTTTCGCGGTTATGGAATGAAGGACGCTCAGTTTGAATACGTCAATACCTTTAGGGTCGGCTCCTGGTGGTCGGCCTGGAGCTGTGTGCGGGTACCGTGAGTGAACGGGGCTCAGCAAGTCGTCGCCAATGGGTGCCTCACGATGCTCTCGACGTGTCTGTACTGCCGCATGCGACGTCGTCTCGGAGTGTGTATGAATGCGCATGTGGCTGCAGTACTGTGTTATGCTGAAAAGTGCTCGGCGCAAGTTGCGCAACTTCGACGCACATCATGAGCACGAGCAATATGTCGATCCAGCTGCAAAACGCTCTCTCCATGAAATGAAAATAGGGCCACCATAATTCAACCGCAGATGTGAGTTACCACTCCAGCAACCAATTTCCATCCCGCTATCAAATCCAGTGCTCTCAAAATTATCACTACCATGACCAGTAGTTTAGCAGCTTGAATGGCTGTTTCCGAACAAAAAACTCAAATCTACTTTTAATTAAAGTCTTTTGGCACATCTCTTTCGCCACCGTATTAGTTCCCGCTGCACCACCTAAATTTCGTTCCCGACGAAATCATCTTCATCACCACACATCCTTATTGCTTCACTAAGACCATATCCAGCAGCACAATACGTTTATGAAAACTGCTCCCACTAACCTGCTTACCTATAAATTCACTTAGAGTGCTCACATAAATGCAGTAATCTATCTACCTATATGCAAATCGCTATTTGAATGACTAAACGTCAGAATTTGTATTTTTTCAGATTCATCTAATTGCTACTGGAGAAGCCAAGAAGCGACCAATGAGGAAGAAGCTTTAGTGACAAGCAGTAAACCTTCAACAAACGGCGCCCATCTTTCACTTCAAAAAATACTGGTCACGCTCTCTAATTTTTCATTTCAGAAAAGCTCCTCAGTGGTACCTGAAAGTATTATTATAAAATCAAGAAATAAAAACTTGCAACACAATTAACAGGACTCTCCGTGGCCTTCTCTTCCTCTCCCCCCCCCCCCTCCCTCTCTTCAGGTGATCCCCACATCATCTACCACCTACAGATGCACTGCTACTGCGAAGAATGATCATTTTTTCTTGGTTAATTTAGGTTGTGAATCAATTCATAAACAAAAAACGCACCATGCGCGAGTGAAGTTGAGTGATTAGCGCATTTGAGGTACGGCACATGACGTGGGATCACAGTAAGACAGCAATAAATGCATTAACGAGCGTCACCGATCGCCCCTCCTCAGGCAATATTTTAGTGTTGATCAATGAATTTAATGCCGTTATGGCTATAACAACATGTGAACATTACGAGTATTCGGTGAACAGTTCATATTTATGAATTAAAACAACTTACCGATGTTCCCCTCAACGAATTACGAACTGACTGTAAATGCCTTAAAAATGCCCCGCAAAATAACATTTACCTGATCTATTGCATACTAAATTTCAATCCCGACCATACGGAGTTTAGCTAATAAACTGAACGAGAGCAGGCAAATCTACTTACACTGTAAAAGCGAGGACGAGATACAACGCGAAGCAGGAAGAAACAACTTGGAATATGGATACGAGGAAAAGAACACATATTAATCGGCGGCCTATGCGTGAGCAACGTTTCATAAAAAATAGCCTAAGATGAGCATGCGGTATTTCGTCGGAAAACGACGATGTGGAAAGGCGATAAAACTGCAGCCTGGAAGAAAAATTGGAGTTTCAGAAGAATATCTTACGGATGAAGATGCGTTGTGAAGTTCGAGCTTAGAATGGCGGAGTAAAATTACTGGAATGTGTTAAATAAGAGTTTAACACAAAAATACTGAATTGAGAATGAACCTGTGTGCGTTGGATGAAGACGGCATTGCAGCGAACGCAGAGTAGATTACCTTGAGCTGCATGTGACTGTTCGTGAAGCTTCAACTCACTGCTACGATGGAATCTGCAAAAATGGAAAATAATATGCACATACTACTCTGGTTCACCCATCAGGGCTGCACGAAGGATCCAATTGCAACTCATAGTATGAGGAACGTTTTCTAGTGAAAGGTGCTAAAATGCTTACGAAACGAATTATGCTCGAAAATCCTCATCACATTTTTTAACACCATAAAGATGTTGAACATAACAACTTATAAAGAACGCGTTCATTTAATCCTCATTCGGCGCATCACATTCGCTTATGAACATTTTATATACTACTCACTTTTAAACAATTTTATGCACTAAAATTTATTTATTCACTTAATAAAGCAAGTCACTTATCTTAAGGATTGCGACGTTGCACTAAATAGTTGCTTTTACCAAAATTCTTATATTTTAAGCAATATGCGCTGCTCCCCCACATAGGTCTTCCACACTATTCCATCGAACCTTTAACTCAGTTGCAGAATGTTAAACAAGGACTAATGTTGTCGAGTGCTATTTCCTCACAATCAGTAGGAAACGGCAAATGGATATGATTATATAAGCAGTGACGACGAACGGACCATAAACAATCCCTCATCATTTGGCATTCTTTAATGAGACAGATTTGCAGGCGTTCAGCAACAAGAAAACTGAAGTAGACGAAACTGCTCCTTTAGTCTTTCCAGCGAACAAAGAACGAACGAAACGAAGAAGCAATACCGTCGTTGGCAAACTGTACAGTGGTGAGTGCGGGTGGCGTCGTGTTGACTGCAGTGTTCTCGGAGAGCACTCACTGATAGGGACTTTTCACCGCACGTCAAGCAGATACGCTCCTTATGTCTTCTCTAAAATCTGCTCGGCAAATCATATATTTCTGATTCACTTCCATTAAAAGACAATGGTGGCTCGAAAGCGTGGTTCGCATTGGCAAATGCTCCAAAAAAAAACTGCACAATTATTTGTCGGCGCATCAACTCGACCACAGCAATGATTCCTGACGATACCGTTGGCTGAGAGTCGGAACTCAATTATTTTGCGGAAGAGACCGTACCACCTAATCCGAAACTATCGCACTTTGTTTGTGCTCATCGTGTCTTAAGCAGCTCTAGATATTCGCTCAAAAATGAAAAACCTGCATCGAAGCCCACGTCATTTCGCTCTATTTGCGGTGGGACTCTCTACTGGCTTTTCACTACTGCTCCGGTATAGTGAACCACTGAAGATCCACTGGTGACTTTCATAGTTCAAGGCGGTAATAGTACTAATCGCGTTTATATCGATCCCGCAAACGCGTCCGACGCCATGCCAATTACCTCTCTCACAAACAAAACTCGTTCTTAGATCAGTCTATGGAGAAATACTGAAAAAATTGAAGTTTTCCTAACAGAAAGAAACTACAGGTTCAAAATTGGTTCCTACTATGGATTCGGTGCGTGCAATGATGCTCCACAAAGCACTGCTAAGGAATTGAACGTTATGGATTTTCGCTTATATGCTTTGATATGCAGAAGAACATGGAACTGAAGAAGGCATAATGCAAATATCGCTTTTCTCCATCCTCTCCAATCCGAAAAGACCTCTATGTGTACCTTAGCTTATAAAACATAGGAGAGATCATCCATACTTCTATACACAGGAGAGGTCATAATTCTATATGTTGTTGAGGTGTAGTTGTCTCACAAACATACGGAACCTGCCAGATGAGAAAGAGTTCAACGAATCTTTAACACAAATTTCCGTTAAAAACGCTAACTATCGAAATGAGCTAAGCAAAAGGATTACGCAATGTCTCATTTCAACCTCTCAACGTCTGCAGAATTAAATCCGACTCTTTTATGAGGATTAAGACTCCGATTTTAAGCACCTTGCTCCCTTCCAAGGTTTATAAACGAGGCTTCATAAGCATCGCACACAAACCACAAAACTGTGCGCTTCATAAAACTGAACTACTGTGCGCGAACAGCACGGCAGCATTTAAGCGGAAGCTCAACATACTACCCTTATGCTATTTTTAACCCATAGCCATCCATGACTGGTCGCTTCTCCTTTATGGTTATGTGCCAGACACTGTCACATTCGAATGAGAAATGATGCTTAATTAAAATTTTGACGAATGCTGCTTATATAAGCCACCTGTAAATGAAGCTTTGTGTAAATGAAGCAATAAGACGTGTGCGACAATTGCATATTTCGAACATACTTTGTTCCACCTGACACATTTGTTGCAATTTATGCAAGGTAACCCCCCCCCCCCTTTTTGCAAAACATACATCCTGTGATTGCGACCTTCTAACAATCTATAAAACGTTGTGGAAATAGATACAAACAGCATACATACATTTTGATGTCGAGTAAGGTGCCATTGGGTCTCAAAGGACGCGTCGCATTCCATACATTGCACCTTCCTCAATTCATCAGAAGCTTCTGAAATATAAAACCAATTTGAATAAGGGTCCTGAATTAGTGCAAGAATTCGATTTGCCCAATAAGAAATGTTACGCAAACGTAACGACTATTAAATAAACTGTTTTCCTTAAAATGTAAAATCCCTCTATTGAAAGTTGTTCTGCCTTAGGCAGGACCAGAAACGCAATTCGCCGTTACCTTCGTTCAAAGCCATCATGCGCCAACTGTAAAACCATTCAGTTATACAGAAGACGGCAACTGCCACTCAAATTGCTTCACTACAGCACACCTCTGCAGTATATGTAACGGATGTGCCCTTAAAAGTCTTCCACAATGACCCCTTTAACTACAGCCCGATTAGCGATACGACGGAACAACAGAGTCTAGTGGATGGAGAAGCGCCCAGTGGCAGGCGGAATTTTAGAAGTTGATAATATGGGAAGCAGTCAGCGTACCAGACGATGTAGCGTGATCGGAAGCGCTGGAAGGATGCTGAAGCGAGACGGCATGTTTACGAGCAACGTGCATTAGCAGATGCGTCCTCTGCACGAACTTCGCTTCGCAATGTGCGCATTCATGTTCACGAACGTTCAAATGCGATAACTGATGGCGTCTGAGATGTGAAAGGTAGGTGAACGTCTACAAAAGAAATACGACTGCGAAATGCCTCTTACAGCTGCATGAATAACAACTGAAACGATCGTGAGCAGACCCTTCCCTCAACCCCTCCTAGATGTTTCAACCATTAAATAACCATATCCATAACGTTGCAATTTGGTCCGCAGCAGGTTCTCTTCTCAATAGTATTAGAAAATGGCGTGAAAATGTGACCGAAACCACCGGTTACAATAACCAAGACAGCTCAAGATGACCCTATGAAAATAAGCTTAGTGCATGCGATTTGAGGCCGCCAGTGCGATTTCCCTCAAGGAACAATAAGAACCATCCTTATCTCATGAATAACTTTTCCACTGATCAGGTGCAACTATTTTTTTCACTTCGCTGTCACCTCTGAGTACCTATCAGCAATAAAAAGAGCAGAGCGCAGCCGTTTATGTGGCATTCTACGCGCTTGGCAACAGGATTTTGTACCTGAATGCTAGCAATATTTTGGAACACCTCAAACATAAGCAGCTTCATTTGATATCGTGCAGAACTCCTTCCATCAGTAATATGCAACGAATAGAATAAAAAGTGTGTGCACTGAAGGAAGAGTGAATCGCAGAACGCCTGCTTTGGCAACACAGATTTTAAGCGTTCCAAATTATACGAAGCAATCGCTGATGGAACGCCTCGTTCGGCTGTCAGTGTTGACGCAGTCAATTCGGAGGACAGTTATTTCACATTCAATATAACGGACGTGGTCAATCAGTGAACGAAACTTGATGGTAATGTGCAGATAATGAGACAGTGCGAGAATGACCGCTCACTCAACAGCAAATTACGGTAACGGAACAATATAACTGAAAGTGCATGATCTCATCGTCGCAGCATAAAGTGCACATTATGATAGGTAACGTCCCATCGCTGATATATTCGAATGCCACACACTCCTTCCATCCTCAATCATGGCAGGTCGTAGAGATCGGCTGAAAATGTGATGGAAATGCCAAGTGCTATCGGTTGAAAACTAGATGAAATAGTATTGCCCATGTCAATGAAAGAAGAATTACCTTAGCACACATCGAGCATGCAAGCTCGCCATCATCACCTCCTCTTGATACGTGTCCGCGCGCACTGTGCTTTTTCAAATACCTACAAACTCGAAATACCAGTACGCATTCATTAAATCGTTAACGAAGGGAAGTGAATAAGTGAAACCAATGAGCATAACGAAAATGGGTACTTTTCAGTCTCGTCAAATAACAACCCATCTGCCTAAATCCTAAGAACCGTGCGCACCTCATTATGTTTAAAAAAGGCTGAAAGCCAAGATGCGATATCGATTTACAAATATAACACCAATCGCAGAAATGTCGGAATCAAAATCCGTTCACCATCGCACTCATCCAACAAACCATCTTATGCCATACTAGTTTTGATGATAAACTGAAAGGTAATAATTTCTACCGCATCATGCTGAGGAAATTTCTTGACAAATATTTATAGCTCGAAATTGGCAGGGCATCATAGAGCACTTCGGACACCAAGTCGAAGTCTGAATGCTCGGCTAGTCAGAAAACCGTAAAAGCTTACTTAGTGCCCCACGTGAACACAGTCTTTAGGTACAGCACCGAATGTAGAATGTGAGTGACCAACACTATAGGAAGTGAGTGGGATAAACTTTGGCAGTGTTATGGTAAGGAAGCTGTGCGAATCGGGATTACAAGAAATAACACCACTCACGCCAACAAAGTAAAACAGTGCTAAAATGTATTTGAAAACGCTTGCGCAACAATGCCATTTTTGGAATAATTCAAGGAAATTAACTGCTCTTGTAACAACTGTGATCGTAGAGCAGCTCAATTGTGGCTACAGAGCAGATTAATTGTGATCGTAGAACAGCTTGCATTATCAAATCCTCTTATAAGTGTCGTTCTGATATTATAAGTTGGGTATATAAGGACTGCCATTGCCCACTCTGTCATTCGAATTCGTTCACCGTCATTTGTTCGTTCGTCGTTGGTTCCTCGTGTGCGCTGTTCGTGGGCCCAGGTGGGGCCGTGTGTTGACTAATAAAAGTTGTGTTTTTATCAGGGTGCTCGACAGAAGCCGGTGACCCGAAAAAGAGTGCGGGTCGTTTACACTCTGCATTGGTGTTATTAGTTTTTTGAATTTCCAGCATAAGGCGAATATAGTACACAGTGCGCGAGTGAACAACAAACCTCACAAGTCCTATAATTTAGCGCCCATGAACTCATCTGTTTCATATTACAATTACCCGTAATCCACGAGCTCAGGTGCTCTATTACCTGAACAGAACGCATCGATAACTTTATTTTGAGTAATCTCGCTCAAAAACTCCTCTCATAATCTTCTATACCTATGTTATCTGAAATTTTTCAAATCTGCCCTCCAGGTGGATTATGATGCTTGTGACTTTGATACGTACGTCATGATGAAAACTTCCGTAACCAACCTCTTCGATGCAAAGCACTTATTGCATTCCGAGCACTTGAAGACACGATGTTGACTGCTTCTGGTCGTTCTAGAAGTGTTACTACGAACGCGACCCATCCTTCATTACGAATATATAGCAGCCCGTGATTGTGGCGATGAACACCTCAGAGAATAAACCACACGTGCATTGCACCAATCCCTCCTTCGAAACGTTTCCTAGTTACGCGTGTCTGTGCTGAAAGCATATCTTGCTAGGTGGTGACGTTACCTCCAAATCATTTCCATCTAAAAATACCTGCATTTTCTTCCAGCTACTGCTTACTCTTTCTGCTAGAGGTAGACAGACCTCCCCTAATCTTGGCGAAATGATTCACTATTTTTGTTTTTCGGTATTTCCCATTGAAATTGATAGTCGACAAAGCATTCTCACCAATTCTTTAATTGTTAAAAGGCATTGAACAAGCAAAATTTAAGCTTAGGTGGAGCTGGTAGGAATGGCTCTGTCTCAGTGAGCCACAAGTGAAAGGCTTCAGTGAACCATCAACTCAGCTGGAAAAGCCATCAATCGCTAAAAAAAAACTGACTTTTCCTGAATGTTCTGAGAACAGAACCTGCGCACTGATACAGCCATATGTTTTGCTGAGTTTTGTTCTTGATGCTTTCTGCCTTAAACGAGCCTTCTTTCAAAACAGCCAAATAATGCATGTGCAAAAATCCCCTTCCCGTAAATTTGATGCCACAACGTATGCTTCACTTTATTCACGATCAGACAGTGCTCCCTAAAAATAAAACAGATATCTGGTTGCGCAGCATTCGCTCACCTTTAAACACTTTAAACAGCTCTGGTTACACAACTTAAAGAAATTCAGGTAGGAACTGAAACCATCTGAATTACAACACAGTGAAATACTAAATATCGATGAAAGTTTTATTGAGCAGAGCCCTTTGAACTATAGGCAACGCGATAACACAACAACGAGCACTTGCTTGACGATCAAAGAGTGCTGCGCAAAATGTGATAACTCTGCGAACACCATCGCAAAGAAACTCCACTTACTCAACTGTGCTCTACTCGTTCCCGTACACGACTGGAGGTTAAGAATTAGACGAGCTCAGGCGTCATGTCGCTTTGCACAAAACAAAGCTTTGTATACTTCCAAAAACTACTAAATACCTACCGCGAGGTGGTCATTTTTTTTCTATTTTTTACACCTCACAACCTTCAGCAAAAGCGCAAGAATGCGCTTAGAGGCGTTCGATGAGATCTCTGCACAATGCTGGAAATGAGTTTGAGCGTAAACTTTCGCAGTCATTTCATTGGGACAGCATCGTCAAATCATTTTCCTCAACCAGGTACAAAATTGCATCCTCACCACTGTCTGCAGCAGACGCACCAAAATTACTTACCCCAAAAAGTACGTGAGTTGCCCTAGCGGATGGCCTCATCTTACAGACTTTCGCTGCGTTTTTGCCTTTAACGTGACAGTCATTTCCTATTCAGACCACATACCGAACGTTTGGTATACTCCACCTAACACATATGCTCGATCAAGCAACACTGAACGTAGACGCTGCATATGTTAAATATGGAGTGTTCGCAAAAATGCACCCACATAACCACTTTGAGGGGTTGCAACTTCATTAAGACGACAAAGAAACACTCTCGTCATCATCGTCATCGAATTCAATGCGAAGTTGCTCAGCAGACGCCTGTAACTGCTCCAGACCGGATATACACTCGAGGTACCTCGGCTCGTTGAATGCCCTCAGCAGGAATGCGAAACCATGTTTGCGATAAGCACTCAGCACTGCCTCGCCGCATGCGACACAACGCTCGAAGCGACGCACGGTTGGTGTCATCTGCAACTGGTTCCTCACTGCAAATCTGTTTCACAACTCATCATTCAGCCCACCTTGAGTGCATTTCATTTTCACTTTGCATGGATCAGCCGATAAAAACACTCATTATTCATAGAAAAGTGCAGTAGTTGAAAACCCATCCTATATCAGTCCAACCGCAAAAATGCATCAAACTGCTTCTTTTTAAGTTAACAAGTCGGAAAAGAAGTCCAGAAGGAAATTTCCTTCAGAACTGCTAATGACAAAGCTTTCATAACGGCAATACACTAGCATTTAAATAGCCTTCGGTGCATCATAAACCCGCTTGCTTCAGAGGATTTTCATTTGTGGATTTGCGTCGATTCTGTTTCACATCAGCTCATAATGGGCCCACTGGATATGACGGCAAACACTGTGGTGTTCTTCTTGCTTTACTTCTAAGGACACAACTAAAGTGTAGCATTTTTTTGGGAGTAGGAAGGAAAGAGAATGCTAAAACCTTTTTTGACCAGCTGCGCTGATTAGGGTTGCATACCTGATGGAATCTAGAGATGAAAGCCCTGATTTGATGAGGAGCTGCGCCCAAAACACTCGCAGTATCGTCCACTTCACCGATTCTAGCTGGTGCTAGTCCCAGTTTCGGGTGCTGTAAGACCGAGGCAAGTAGCTCGACGCTCATTCCTGCAGCTGCCATTGAAACACCTGCTCGACTTACCTGTAAGAAACGCACCATTCGACTACCCTACTTTCCATGTACTACAACAATATCAGTTTTGAATTTTTATTTTTCGCTGTTCCAGTATCGGGCAACCGCATCATATCTACCAAAAGATTACTTCGACTACAGCAGCAGTAACGCATTTATTAACACAGTACGCTTCTAAAAACCGCAAAATTCACCTGGTTTTATAAACGGCATCATATTATGTTATATAAACCATATGACATTAAGAAATTGCACACAAAAATTATTAGACTACTTTATAAGATCTGCATGAAAAAGTTTTTATGTAACCTCCGCCGTCCTTTTTACAGCGCGTTGAATCCCACCGAAGAGTAGCCATATAACACTTCGACTTACCTCTTCAAAACCCAATAATTTCCCACATTGTAAATAACCAAAAACTCTGCAAAAATTAAGTTTCAGCACTATTCACCGGTGAAGTAATGAGTGGTTTCGCGTACAGCAGTTACATGCTACATCTGAATGGATAAGAAGCAATTTCTATTTCAAAAGAACGCAATTCTGACGTTTATGAAAAACTTTATTCTTGCTCTGTTTCGTCAAAATCAAGCAGTTCGATGCTTGAGTGCAGAAACGTTTATGAACCGACTGTCCTCATATATAATTTTATAATAAGAGATCGGAATGCGCAGAGGTTCTCTCCTTGAAAGAAACTCGCCTTGTGAGAGCATCAAAATAACATCGAAAACGACAAAAGGGTGGATGATGTGAAAGTTCACCACTTTTAAGGACAGACACTTCAGAAACGATCTGCTAAATTTACGAATCAACTAAAGATTCTGGATTGAGCTGTGAAAAAAAAAAAAGTGCCAAAATCATCACCGCTACACTCTTGAAGAGTGAGTGCCTTGAAAGTGCATACTACGTTCGCAATAGCATTTTGCGTTGTTGCACAAATAACTTAAATACTGCGACTGCAAAAAAATCACCTCACGTGAAATTATTCTCATTTTGAACGCACGGATTTGCCTAAACGAACAGTGGCGAACAGTGTTCATATCACAGATAAAGCAATGCGAACAAACAATTAGGAGAAACCCACTTATTGCAGACCCAAGTCCAACATCATTGGAATCGGCTTTTAATTAAAGCGAGGTAAACTCCAATGGGTTTAATGTCTTTTGAAGCAATAGAACCCACCGTGCACTGCTGATCTAAGGTGCGGTCCTGCATCGAGTTGCCTGGGGCCGTAACATCGCTGCAAAAGTAGCATCCGAGCTCGTTGCCCGGAATTAGCAATTCGTCGGATGTGTGCGAAGTGTTGGCCTCACTGTCGCCGTCGAAACATGTCACGCCATGTCTGATCACTACATACGAGTCGAACCCCATTGCCACGCTTATCGCTAACTGCGATTTGAAAACTGTGAATCTGGACACAGAAGCATGCTGCGAATCATATCTTCACCTCGCTCCCTCCTACTCTTTGCGAAGGGGGGAGGGAGGAGCCATACATGCAAAACGTCCAATCATCAATAGACATTTTTCTTGCAAGGCCTTTCTAAGTCTTGTGGTATTGATAGAATTTCACGAAAAGACGAGACCCTTCAAGTTTCAAGTAATAAACAGATCGTTGTGTTTATGAAGTGGCAATTTTACAACATTATTTCAGGTAACCTCTTTTAGCCGCAGTCTTAACAGAATGGGAGCTATCTGCAACGAAAGAGATGAAATAGTCGAGTAGCACGCTGACAGACTGCTGGTCGCAAAGGTATTACTTAGCTATAGGGATATACGTCCATGCATCCAGAAGTGTGCCCAAACTCCCGGCAATATCCCTCAAAATAAATCATATTTTATAAGAGAAATGTTTTCCTCCCCACTGCGCTCTTTCCTTTGAAAAGAAGAAATTATCGCCTCATACATATGAATCAATGATGTATGTGCATAATGGAATAACATGACTCCCAAATTTCCACGAAAAGGAACATCTACGGCGAATGTGTTAAAGAAAGAGATGAGGGATTCTTCATTTAACAGTGAAACAAAGCAAAGGCTCTAGCGAAACACTCTTGAGAAATGAGTCATCATATAATTAACCTACGGAGCTTTAAAAAGTATGCAGCATCGTTTCTTTCTTCGTTGGCGTTTTACGATCCCCACAAAGTAATCCCAAAAAACTGCATTAGCAAAGAGCACACAAAACAACAGAACCTTGCCGTGCGCTGTGCACAGAAGAGTGGGAAGCCACCTCGCTTCGCGGCTGTCCATAACCAGAAAGACAACATCACTGTCTTTTATCAAACTCTCTAGCTTTTCGACCGTGTCCTTCACACTGCCTTCGTCTACAATGAGCTCCTTTCATTGTGCTGGCTTTGAGGTGGCACACCAACAACTACGAACCGAAAGCAGGATGCAAGAAATCAGGAATTTCCATAAAAGATTCTCCAACTGTAGCTATCCTCACCGCTATCACTCCAACCCCCTTCCGGTTAGTTTTCTGTATGTTGATATCATTGTTCATTGAAATGGCAACTGCAAATTTAACGACGGCGATTAAACCTGTTATCAAATGCAAATAATAAGTAGACTGCGAGAGTATTTCAGTAACTACTTTAAAATTAAAATCAAATTATCTCAAAATATCGTAAAACATCAAAACTATAAAAGTTACAAAACAAATCCAAAAAACTTTAGAAGGAGTGATTTTTTTCTTCGAACAATAAATAAACCAAAGAAATCAACGTACTTTCAGAGAAAGAAACGGCAGAAACATTTTCAGGATTCCGTGTATTCGCAGAACATTTTTCCTAACTTATAGTTAGCGAAGTTTTATAGGTGTATATGTTCGCATCTGCGAAAATTCATAGAAACTTCTTTGCAAAAACCTCAAAAAAGATCATTTCGCCAACTAAAATAAGTGTATTCGATCAAAACTGCACCAAAACATTTATCAGAGCGATTCTGCCAATCCGAATTTCGTTTTTTTTGTACCTGAAAAATCATGCATAAAAACTCGCTTCACTCATAAATAGTGGACTGATTTTAAAAAATGTCGGGATCGCCGTCTAAAACACGCACTAGTTGAACGAGAATGCTGCAAAAGCAGAGAATTATATTACAGTGAAGGGTAGAGAGATGACGGAAAAACGACAAACCTTGCATCGCCACAGTATGTCCGGGCATTGGTATCTTCATTTCGACACCGACACTTTCTACAGATGGCACGATACGAAGGAGCCTTTTTGCTGCGGCTATAGCCTTCGAGGTTGTTCCACCGATGGCATCACCCAACTCAAACAAAGACTGCCTAAACAACTAATATGGATGTGCTCTTAATACTTGAACTTTAGATGCATTACAACAGCAGCTATCATATAAATATATTCTTGCAAGTGTCGCCGGAAAAAGTGGCAACAGAGTCGCTGAATGATAAATTCTACATGATAACATTCACCGATATATCCAATAACTAAAAACATAGAAACCACAAATTCGACATTGTGGAGATGCAATCGAGGTGGTAGTGGGTTTGGGGTAAAGCCAATACGGGAACGGGAATAACAAACATCGACTTACCAACTGCGAACCCACTCATAAATAATACCATATAAGGCTATCCTATTTATTTTTTGGAGCAAGTAACACTGTTTTCATCATACCACAAAAGCACACAGAAGTAAGTGGCTATACACCGCATAAAAGCAGACACTGATTGAAAAGACTACCTACTGCTTAGGCAACAGGCAACCTCAAAAGTCAGAAGTGCATCTGGAATTAAAAATACCTCATACTTATTTGCACGGTGAGCAGCTGTAAACGGCAAATGATGCGCAACCGCAACAGCCTTCAGCTAGCTGCAAAAGTGATACGAACATGTGGCAGCTTAGCGATAATCTTCTCACATTTATTTCTTCCATTTCCCTCATCATCTCCCTCTCACCTTTACATTCTTCTTTTTTATTCCTTTCTGCTACCCCCTCCTCCTCTTGTTTTTCTCACCGTCTTCAGTAAAACTTCACGTTTTCTACGCTGACCTGCAGGTTGCAACGACAGTATAAAGCGAAATGCTTACCTGACCGATTGCTGTAAGACACGTGGGCACTGTCCACAAAAACAATATGCCGAACACCCCAAGCTAGTAAACCACGCGCCACATTGCATCCAAGGGTGCCGGATCCAAGGATCAGGCAATGCAAATTGGAAAACCGCTGTAGATCAATCTCAGGCACTAAACGCCAACGAATTAGGCTCAAATTCAGCCGGACGCCCTCGTCCACCAATCTGAAAAAGCCCTTATGAAAGAGCACTTGAAAAAAAATATGCTTAGTCATAACTGCTAGTGCAGCATTCAAAACAGTGAGTAAATGGCGGTCGTAGCAATATTACAGCTAAGACGGTTGCAGTTAGGAACACTAGCCAATGGAAATGGAAGATGTCCTTAATATCCCCACACTTCAGTGTTCCAGCATCCTGGAACCAAATAAAAAAGTCCAAGCACTAAAATCAACGGAAAAAATTATATGCTTAAAGAGAATGCGGTAAATGGCACTCTGTTTCAATAGTGGGTGTGCGGTACAAATATTTACATGTAGATTTAACCACAAAAAAGAAATGCAGTAATGTTCCTCTGCTACAGAGCACGTTTCAGATTTGATACATGTACGGACTCTTTAAAGATATCTGAAAAGCCTCGACAGCACCATAAACGACCACTTTGTCACTGGATGCGAATATATGGTATCATCACCGCGATGCAACGAATGCCTGAGCCGTTGTAGCGGCACCAGCTCAAGAAAAGGGGTGAGCACAGATCACTGCCACACGTGGAACAGTTAGTAGATTTGATCACTCACGACTATGAAATCCATTAGATCCTCATTAAATAAATCCCTATCTAAAGTAAAATAAAGAGATGGGAGACACCTATGCCCAAATGCATCAAAAAGGCGGTCGTTTAAATTAAAGGAGGGGTTATAAAAAGCGTCGGCTTACAAAGCAGCACAGAATCGCCGCTAGTTGTCTACGGATAACTGCCGCTTTACTATTCGCATCTCAAAAAAGCAAGTTTGTTTCATCGCCGAAAACCATTTTTACGCAACAACGCCATGTCTCCAACCGTATTCTCACTTGAACAGGTAACGAGAACAATTCGACGCGCTATGGCAACAAGTAACGCTCCAATCGAGCACTTTGAAACGCACAGCCCGCTAGTAGGATTCATTCCGCCCTGATCATTACAACAAATCAACAGATATCAACTGCACGCTATCACAATTACCTTTCCAAACAGGCGCATTGCTAAAGTAATTGCTGGAATTCAGGTAAGTACATACTTCACTGGGTCAAAACTCGAACTCATGTCCACAAAAGTTGGCTCCAGGGTTCCTTCTTGCGAACGCTCCCATCCGACTGCCCCCGCACCAATCCATTCGTCCTCTTCATTGGCACACCGCGTCCAGCCGATGTGCAAGAAAATGCTTGGGAGACTTGGATTAGCACGATGTGCGATAAACCGCGCACGACACCATGATCTCCTTTAACAAGCTGTTTTTGCAAATGACCAGCAACAAGCCATCGTTTGTTGTTTCGAACTACATGCGCGTAAAAGTGAGGAAAGGCGCATCCACATGCTAGCAGTTTCCTTTTTACCATCCCCAAGCATCATAAACCCCCAATGTAATAAGTTAGACAACATAAATGAAGTTTGCAGTGAAGTCACCAAAACAGCTATATAGTTGGACTTATTCCGCAAAAAAAGTACATCAAACTACAAACGTCACTTGTGATAGGCGACTGCAGCGAGCAGATTTCTTAGCGGCCAACCAGGCACTCCTGCATGAGTCGACGGGTCCGAAAACACAATCGTCACTTCACTGGCATCCAAGTCGGCTCCTTGTGCACCGAACAGCTGCGACAACGGTGCACACTCGCCGAACCCAAGCAAAAAAAACGGACTACCACCGAACTTGCGAGACATGTCGTGCAGGTTCTTTTCCATTGTGTCATCCACTTCACTCACCTCAGATATCATTTTCAAGTTATGTGGATAGAGTAGCGCCGGCACGCAGTTCCAGTACAGTAGTGAAAATGTTTCAAATCCTATAATGCAATGAGTTAGTGCCAACCAGATTGCTGCATCAGCATAACGTAGAGTGATATGTAATTGGAGGCGCTGAGGCGCGAAAAACGCTGAGCACTTTTCTGAAAGCAAATATTACTAGGTGATAGTAGGAAGTGAATTGCACTAAAACAGGTACACATGGCATATAGCGCCCATCGACGCACACAAAAATAAGTACACAAACAGAGATGAGCGAGCTGTCTAGGATACGCCGTTAAGCGGTTGCCGCTAGTTTCTGGGATATTTTGAAGGTCAAAACATTAGTTGTTTTTGTTTCGATCTAAATCCAGGAAGGGTTTTCGAAATTTGCCCTGCCACTGTGTGATTTCACTGCTAGGAAATGAAGACCGATTGAAGCAAACGAATGCAAATTTCTTAGCATATACGCAGAAACATCAAGTGAAAGATGATACACATGTCCCCAAGATATATATTACACCAACAACTTTCGCGATTCTAGCTTTGGTAGTTTATCCAGCTAAAATTCTTACCCGTATAAAATTTTCTTTAGGAAACAAAAACGGCGAAAAAGTAAAAAACTAGATGAAAATGAGCGGAACAGCAATAGCCGACAGACGGGAAAATACAAATCGCTCCCATAATAAAACACGCGATCCATCATACACCACCTCAGTCAGCCATACACACCTATTGCATGCGATAACACATCTCGCTTCATTGCCCTGTTTCGCTTTTAAACCGAAATACCGGTGATCAATAATTCGGTAATTCAACTATGCTAGTGCACTGAATTGGCATTTAAAGCAGAAAAGAAGAAGAGCAGAGCGATGTTTGCTGAGAACCGATAACATTCTAATTAGCACACCGATAAAACGAGAAGCCACTGCATCATGGTTTAACTCACTATCGACCCTCTTTGACTTCCATTATGAACCTATGCTATACTGCCTTCTCACAGCAAAGACTAGCCAAAAAAAAATTACTTACCGCAAACAGCGTCAGACAGAAGGTTGTCAGAAGCGAGAAATTGTTCTGATCCTTCAGAAGGTCACTACTGATGACTCTTTTCAGCTGCAACAACAAAAGAGGCCTTAGTGAAGATCAAATCCAGCTCCACTGCATATCGAATGAGGAAAATTATGAAATATGATGCGGTGGGAGTCGCTACTTCTACGATTATTCCACATTAATATATGCGCAGCAAAAGTATGTGATCGCGTTCCGCTGCCAAACTCGGTGACGTAGCGCATACTACCACCCGACCGTCACCAAATGTCGCTAATAGGGACTCTCCAAAACACTCAACCTGAACTCCGGCTTCATTTTTCGCTGCAGCAATTTCCGGGATTTTTAACCTCTACGCCCTTCCCAACCGCATCCCCTCCGCCTCATAAACTCGACTCCGAATTTCTACTGGAAATTCTTTAGGGGAGATTTCTCCATGCAGCATACGAATAATGGCTTCATCTTTTTTCGGCAGGCAGCACTTTGGACGCGTGAGACGTTCTAATTCGGTAAAAGGTTCTTTCTGCACAATCAAGGGAAGCCGGTAGGAGGGGGAGGAGAGAGAAGTATGATGTGGCGTAGCACTGCGCATATACGAAAATGAGTGGTGCCCTTTCAAATGAACTAGCTGTCACTGCTTCTAGCAAACATCGAAAATCGAAAACCGCGGACACCCGAAACAGCTCCTAACGGAATTTGAAAGAGGCTCATGATCCCGAAAGAGTCCCGGGCGAAAAAGTCGACATTCCCACTCAGCATTTCGGAGAAGCCCGCTAAGCAAGTTTGGTGAGAACATGAGACCGAAAGCGGGGCTTTTAATCGAGTTCCTATGATTTAAAAGTCGCTAAACATTTTTTTCGCATTTCCCCCGAAAATTTTGAAAACCTGACAGCAACCTAGTACTATCCTGTGAGAAAAACATTTATGACGCCCCAACATCATCGTCGCAACTACCCAAAGGCACATCAGCGCATCAACTAGAAAAAGTGAATGTGAAGTGTTACAACCTCGTCACTGCAATCTGCAAGTAGGCGCTTTCTGTCGAGTGTCTTAAAAGAGACGAGAGTATTGAGCACCAGCATGCGACCAGATACAGCAGTGACTCCAGCGGCGTTCGAGAGTGCCGATTCCTTGCAGAATGCATCGTATGAGAGGGAGAGACGCGAACTGGAGGACTCCTGGTCGACTGAACACATCTCAACGTTCGCCACAGTGATATATTAGAGAGCGCAGATGAACAAGCAAAAATTAATTGTCGGAAATTATTAGGAGCGCACTTTATACATATTCGCCTCCAATCAAAGTTAAATAATCGCCGAACGAATCTCGGCTCTGGAAGAGTCCGGCTAACGACTAAGTGCTAGTGCGTCTCAAAGAGGTCCTAAAATTACTTTCTGAAACACTTTTGCTCTCTTCTCTAAGAGACACTCAAAGGGCAAACTATACATACGACCTTCGTAAATGTGCAAGAAAGATAAGTCTGCTGGAAGCAGCAAGCGAGGACTTTCATTATGTACGAGCGATGTAAATGACGGTAGCGAATGCAACATGGCGGATAATTGGGTTGGACAACAATAATGGGGTGTGAGCATTGTTACTAGTTGACATACAGTTGCAGTAGGTGGCGAATGCGCTCTGCGGTGTCTCGTCCAGCTTCCATTCATTCAGCTTCTTCCTGTTGAGCTCGTTCCAGAAGGAAGCTTCCACAAAAGTGGACAGCGGCATAAAGCGCATTTCACCCATTACGCCCTCAAAGTATGCATCCAGTATTTATCAAAAGTGCACAACGAGAATCAGCAGCGCTCATCCACCGCCTTATTTCTGTGCGGCAAATACGTGAGTGATGAATTTCACATGACACAGCGCACAAGATACCACAAAGGTGAGGAATGAAGGTCGAAACGAAGCTCGCGTTTCCCAACAACACAAGCCCTGCAACTCCGGCGACCCCCCAGTCCCTCACCCCGGACTATGCAATTTTTGGTTTTTTTAAGGAAAGAACAAAGCATGAGACAGCAAAGTCTTTTGTAAAATATTCAACTTTTATACCGACAAAAACATGCAAATATATGTGTTTAATTAGCCAGCATAAGCAACCGGAGCCTTTGGCAACCCCGATGGCATAAGCAACCAAACCAACAACATTCCACCACCTAAATTATTTGTTCGAGATATTTTGTCAAGAATAAGGGGGCAACATCAAATTTATTCCAGAACGCATTCATGTTTACAACCCGTACAGAAGTGGTACACCAAACGTTACGTCACAGTGGAAGAGGGAACTTGGAACGAAGGAAAGATATGGACGAACTGCGACAGTAATAATCACTGTTCGATGTGATATGTGGAGTGAATCATAGAAAACGTTAAGCTCCTCTGCTCCGCAACAGTGAAGGCAGTTAAAACGAACGTAACTGGGAACGGATTAGGTAAACACAGAGGTTGCCTGGGAAAGATAACATATTCATCATACCGTCTGTATGAACCCCGCTACCCTATTAAGTGCCCGACATATTGCTGCCTGTCCGTAATATCTGATAGGATTTCCAGGCAGCACCGATCGATGTTGTGGTTAAAAAGCGGACGCTTCCAAAAATGAGTTCGGTAAGTCAATTCGGCGTGTCGAATACCCCTCCCCCGAACTCTAAGCAACTTCGGGTCTCATTACCATAGAGAAAAGTTGGCTCCTCCAATGATGCTCCGAAACTTAGGTTTCAACGGAAAGCATTTTGTGGAAGAATTATTACAACAGTTTGATCACTTATGCAGAATCAATCAATCCCGTCTACTTGGGGGATTTTGACAACTTAGTGGTGCTGAAACTCGCCAAAAGACCCGCTACTTTGCGGTTCCTTAAACCCGAATTCACTCAAAATGTTCATAAAAATCTCAAATCTGATTGAAATCGATGTGGCTGTCATAAACAAGAAGAGGGAAAGCGGATCCTGCAAAACCCCCGAAGCACGAAGTTCCACTCACGACAACAGCTCTGAGTGGCTCATTAAAGCAATAACTGCTGTAAAATTCGGGTAGAGGAGAATACATGAGACGAACCTGGCAAACTTTCGCTGTGTTCCGACAAGCTGCTGCGACGGGGAATCAACACTACTTGTAAATTACAGCAGGTTACCAAGCAACAGCTGTCGATGTGACTTAAAAACTGGGTACTGCCATCCAACATATACGACAACGCGATACAACACCTGTGATACCTGGTGGCCACCAAGCTTCAAGGGACTCTGAACTAATCATTGGATCACTACTGGTGTAAAGGTGAAGTTGCATATGAAATACGTAACAACAGATATACAAAATGCCTGCCGCAACAATGTACGTACGAAAACTACAACACGTTCTGCAGCGGTCCAACCCCACTCAGAGGAGATAAATTCACCCGCTGCTCTGCGTCCCTGCCCGTTTTCGCGTTGTCTTTTGTCTTGGGCTTTGATGATGCAACAATGAACGACAACGACAGATCCTTTGAAAATCGGAGAATCATAGCGTTGTTTACAGTTCAGTGGGACTGCGCTAACAATTTTGTTCACTCGCGGAGTGTACCGCAGCCTTCTGGTATACTAGACGCATCCACCTGCTCTAATCCCTGTCTTTCTTTCTGCTTCCGCAAGTCTTAGTGGGAACGAATGTGCCGACCTCAACAACCCGGTGCAACATGAGTGACTCTGAAGCGATGCGGAAATAAACCTTTGCACAGATAGTTCATTCGCGGTGGAAGTGTTTCATGGTGCAAGTGACTGGGCAGGAAGACTCCAGCAATGTTTGTTATTAGGTAGGACCCGAGGTCATAGGGTATAGAAACGGAATTAAGAGGCGCAAACGAGCAAAACACCTTGAATAGCTTCTCCAAATAGCCAACAACCTGGGAAACATGTAAAGAGAGCGGAAAAGTTTAATCAGGATGGAAGGACATAAGAATGGCATACTAAACGGTGGAAAACGTCACGTAGGCTGAGCTGAAATAAAAAGCCACGTGAAATTAAACACCGACCGTTTTCCTCGTTGCAGCGAGCATGCTTCAGGCTGACGATGCTCCAACGCTACTTTCCGGCTCAGCATATACCTGCGTCATATAATAAAACTGCAGGATATGTGGGCAACCTGGAAAGGTGGGAATGCATGCCAGTGAGGCTGTCACAATATGCGCTTTTCACGTATTTGCAGAAGACAAGAGCCGAGATGTTAATACGAGGGTTGCGGTTGGCGTTCCTCAGGGAGTGCTAATTTTATGTGCGTTTTCGTATTGATTGTGAGTTCTCTTACAAGTCTCATATCATTCAAATACTCTTGATTCATTCATTCATCAAGTTTTATGTATTTTCTGCAGACTGTCGACACTGTAAGCCTCGAGCACACCTTTAAGCGAACTGGGGGAATCTCAGTTTCGTGTCTTTACCGATATTAACAACGAAATTCCTGGCGCAATGCGAGTGTAGCTGAGACCACGGCGTCATGACAAAAGCGCTTAGCGGCGCTTTTGTGGCGGAACCGTGGTTTCAACTATGCTCGTATTTATGCACATAACTGGACCACCATTTTTTTTGCTCATTATACCCCCAACTCATCGTCGTACATTGCAATAAACTGCTTCAAGGTATTTAGGATTCACTCTGAGCGTAATAGGAAGAACAATGGTAGCGTTTATATACCAACTTGTGCCAAGCGCCATTACTGTACATTGCATTACTTCTTACCACCCCCCCCCCTTCCCCCTGTCCACTTCAACACATCCATTATTGCCTTTGCAGGTGTTTTCGTTAACAAAATAAAAAATGCCATGAGAATGCCGACATGCTTGCAAGTTTGACACGCATTTAAGCCTTCACCTCCGGCGGAGTCCAGAGCCCAGCTGGAGTTCCTCACCTTCCCCTCCTCCTCCTCAACTGTCCAAGGCACAAGAAGGTGGCGAGACCAAGCACAAGCAGAGGTGTATGGAGCTTTTTCGTTGAAGCCAATCCTGAATACTTTTTCCTCCACCTCCCCTACCCCAGCAGCTTGTTCATCTTTCTGCAGCGGCGGAATCGAGCTACAAGAACGAAACAGATGAATGGTCTACAGTTAGTACTAAGCATTTTATGCACACTGGAAAACACTAAAATTCCGAGCATCCTGAAATTTGCAAAATTTTCGGTGTTGAAATAGCGGCAATAAGCAGGCCGCTTCAGCCATGCATGAGTGGATTCTCTTGAAACCACTGAAGATATAAAATGCTCTGTGCAAGCATTCGCATCACAACGATTTGCAAGCATCAATCCACCACTAACCTAAGAGCCTATTGTACTGCGCGGAAAATGAAGCACTGCAACCGACAAAGAAAGAACTTGTCTCTCTACAAGCGGGAGGGGATTACGGGGGAGGAGGGGAGGGGGAGAGGAGGAAGAGATGGCGAAGGAGTGCCCTAGGTTGACGGGTGTCCCTCTGTACTTACTGATATGTGGTGATGTCATCACGAATGTCCGTAACAACTTGCACTGCAATGTTGCAGCAGCAGATGTGTATACTGCATGAAGTCGTTTAATGAAATGTCATGGGAACTAGAAGGATTTAACACTACAACCTAAGCGTCAGCAGTTTCGTTTATTTGCTCTCTGAACTTGTCTTGGCTGACAGAGTATTTTTTCGATTAATGGGTAATGGGCTGTGTTAAAACGTTTGTTGAAATACTCCATAAAATAGCAATGAGATTAGCAAGATGCAATGCATCACAGAACTCTCCTTTAGGTTAGAAAGACGAAATAATAGATGTCCGTGGCTCTTTTTTACACTTCTTTTCATAAGGAGTCAGAGGCTCAACTAAGGAAAAGCTCGGCCTTTTGTTGCATACCAGAAGCGTTGGAACTTCTTGAAAAACAGCAGGCGGTCGTCACTTTGTTGCATCGCGTACCTGTGCTACCTTATGTGCAAATTCTTGGGGCACATTTCAAAAAGCCTTCAGGAGAATTTGGCGTCAAAGAAATACAACACAACGGCGTAACCGTTTCTCAAAATTGTTGAATACATGCGAAATTTTTTGCAGTTTACATTTACCGAATTCTTACTCCTAGAAGTGTCGTTTTCCAGGAAAACTGGAGTGTTTCTTGCAGCTTGGGGAGAGAACCTCTCCTTCCTCGTCTCCACTTCGGATTTTTGGCCGCGCCAAGGCAGCTTGAAGAAGCTCCTCAGGTACGTTGGATTATTTTTTCAACATTTTCTTAGAAGCGTGGGTGGTCGAAATCAATTCTCGAAACTGATGTCATAATACTTTCGGAATCAGCAGATCGCATAACGCCTGCCGACCAAATGTGGCGTCTGTGCGAGCGTTCGAAAAGGCGAGCAAAGTATTATAGAATAGAGCTGGAAGTTCGTGCAAACTTTCCAGGACTCTCGAGGCACAGTGCTAGACGGCTTTATTTCCTTTCTGGAGCAGACTTCGTCCTTCAAGTCCATCATTCACTGCGATGTCCCACGTTTCGGCCACTGTCTTCATTGCACGTGTAAGGTAACTGTAAATGCATTAATGGGTAAGGATCGCTTTTAAAAGCTTCTTGTCGTAACAACAACGTCATCTTATTGCATTTCCCTACTCTTCATTAAGAAATGTGTACAAATTACTAATCGCGTTTCTTGTATTACGATAGGGTAGGCAACACTCTTTCTAAACAAAGCACATTTCCTTCTCTATTTTCCTTTTCTTCAGGCACCGTACATCTCGAATACAGTATTGACTGAAATAATACCCCTGACGTTACACACCTCCTACTATTCTGAGGATACATTTTATTAAATGTGAGGTTTTCTTTCTTCCGGATTGGAAGAGAGCTTTTTTTTCAAGTCTTATTTGTATACTCTGGAAAGTTGCAGGTTTTATTTGCTGAATTCTATATTGCCTCTTCCCCACTATTGAACTCGGTTTCAACTGCAAGTGCTGTTGAGAAATCGGAATGAAGCAATAGAATAAAGAAAAACATCTGCAGATGTATGCACTTAGTGTTTTTCCACTAACACATGTCTACGTATTTGTTTTTGAATGTTGCAAATTCCGCATGCCTTGCCAACTTCCAAGTGCGTGCCGAACCAGAAATCAGCGAATGCTATAAGCCTTGGGCCCATAAACAAGAAGGTGGATTGTACAGCACTCCATATTCAGTGGCATTAAACGGAGAGGAAGCTTCTCCATATTCAGTGGCATTAAACGGAGAGGAAGCTGCGATGGAAGTGTAGACACTGACCTCGCCGGTAGGTCGCCAATGTTGATCGAGATCTGCTGCACTATGAAGAGTCCATCGTTGCCAAGCAAACGAAGGAAGTGCTCTACTGAGGTCCGGTTATCTTCGTTCAGGTACTGTATTATGGTCCTAGAAAGATCATTGCATTCACACATTAATCGTACATAGGTAGCTAAATTAACGACCTCCATCTATATTACCTTCGCAATGATGCGAAATTTTACGGCAATGTGTCGCTTCTTTCTCATCTATCTGAAGTGGAGGGGGGGGGGGGGGGGATAAAATGCTGTTCGAATGGCATGTTTTCACTACAAATAGAAAAATCTTGGAAGTCATAGACAAATAAGAACAGCCACCAAAAATTTGAGGCCGGTGACATTGAAAACGCCGAAAAGCTGAGAAAGAGGAGGATCGGCGAATCCTCAAAAACTTTGAAAGAGAGAATTCCTCGCACTTCGTTCAGCTATGCCACTACCTCATTACTGTTTCACTGTGAAAATGGAAAAAAACGAGCTAGTTTTGTTTGCAATTTGAAAATAATCGTAGATTTGCTGCTTCTCACAGTTTGGGTGTCAGCTATTTTAGAAGCTTAGTTCCATCTTCATTCTCTCCTAGTCGCTATATTTACCCACAAGTATCTAGGTGCAAATGGAGAAAAGCTGTCACCACTTATGTCATTTCTTATCAACGTTATCCATCACTTCAAGTGGTCCACAGTATCACACTAACACCGCATTGCATCAACAAACAAACAGTTTACTTTCAGTAAATTCAGTTATCAACTTTCTTACGACTTTATTCATGTGACCCAAATCGAATGCGTCTTTTCTGCTAAAATGAGGAGCCAAGCTCAATCTGAATTGATCACTTCATATGAGAAATAAAGAGGTCGCATGAGGACAACTCATCGTTACCTCATAGCGTCCTCGTTATTCAAGCACATCTTTGCAATGCATGAAGTGGCTTAAGATGAGATCATACAAAGTTTCGTGAAGGCTGAGAGACAACTGGAAATCATACCTTCTGGCCGTACGTGTAACGCACGTTGATATCGTCCAAAAGAAAAAGTTTGCCGTGCTGACCATTGCAACGAAAAACATCCAAAACCAGAGGAAGAGAAAGAGTTTTTCATAGTAGATGTTGAGATGAAGCACACACAGCACTGTATCCAGCTGAAGCTCGACCACCATTTGGCACTATTATTTGCTGTTCATCGAGAACATCTTCTTCAAACTCGCTCACTGTTCATAATTAGTGAGCACAACTTTCCGAATCGGATGGCAAATGTCATGAAAAACATGCTTGGCGTCCATCATCACTACGAAACCGACTGAACAGTTTCACGTGAAGCCACGACCGGTACGATGAGGTGCAGTTCTTCTCAATGATTATTATTAGTCGACATTTGAAGAACGGTCATCTAGAGGAGAAAGCTAGGTTGAGAATCCAAACTTGACGCATACCTGAATTGAAGCGGGACGTCGCCGAGAGAAGTCGCAGTGCGTTATCCTTGGGAAGTGTCCCGATATCTGCAAGAAGGTAGAGGATGACTTGGAGGATGCGACTCTAGAGAGAGTAGAATATGTCAACTCGAGGCAAGTAATGTGTTAGGCATATCCATTGCAGGATGCTTATTCGTCTCTAGATTGATCTCCACAAACTCAAAAAATGTGTTCGCGCAGTCTTTAACCTTCAGGCGCAAATATAAGTAACTCAGCGAACGAACAATCAATACGACCGATAACCCACTCGCGTGTAATTACTAGTAACCAACTTCTAGGTAACTAGTTACACGAAAGGCTGCATGCAAAGCAATGTGTCCACTCTATCATTTTTAATTACGAGTTGTTTCGAGCGATGAACATTTCTCTTACAATGTACCACAGAATGATTGGAGTTGCTCCGAAAATGAGAAAGATTTATCTTTTATGCCTCACATTTTATCCTTTATACTGAAAAGCTCTCTGGAAGACTGGGCTGGGGACTCTCCTTCAATAACCAAAGAAACGCCAATTAGGTTTTCTTTTCTTCATTCCTTCGTTCAATTACCACCTATGGAATCTCCCACTCTGCCTTACGATGAAAAAAATTTCAGAGCGAAAGATATTTTCGAGCGCTCAGGATAGTTTTCAAAATATTTTCTTAACACTGAGCTGAAAAGCTACCTGCCAATCGATTCCTCGGTAGAGGTCGAGGATAATGCTTGGTCCCCAGAAGGAATAGGTCGCTGACTGCAACAACTCGTTTAGCCACACGAACTGCAACCACGCATTGAGCGTCTGCAGGGCGGTGAATGCCACATAATAGAGCGCTAAGTGATAAGATTGTTTGCGTCTTGCCAACAGAATGCCATCCCATATGTAAACGGCACTCTGTTTTTCGAAGCTGGTCATCCGTGCTAAATAAACGTCTTAATGAACAAATGTTCATTGGTGACTGCAAGCATATGGACGAATGTCGGTATCGTTGTGAGAGCAGCTGAATCTTAAGAATCAAACGGCATAGCACTCCAATTTCAGTGAAATTCGTTGTCTAAACCGCAGAAAATGTTATTGTTTTTTTATCTTTCAAGGTTTCGTCAGGAAGTTTTGAATCTTACGTACTTGAAAATCTATACGCTTGCGGAATTCCTACCAGCGGATGAGAAGTAATTGTCAGTGTTTGATTCCAGTATTCGAATTCACTAACGAAACTACTAAGAAGGCAGGTTTCAGGATTTCTGGATCGGAACTCCCAGCAAAACAACATCTGCAAGGCCCTATCCGCTCCAGAACAGCAATAGCAAAACACGCTTAATTGTGCAAGCTTTCTTCACGATCACAGTTACGAATGCATCGTCCGGACATCACTTCAAGTCTCAAGGGAATTTAGCAAGTCTTTGTAACTTCTCCACCCATCTATTTTCCTCTTTAAGTAAATACACCGAATTTACAGGATAATGACCGGCAGACCAGAGCGCAGTTGAAAGATCCGCTGCTGTACCTCAACCTGGCAGTGTTGACTGAAATTAACTGATCGATGTTAGAGAGGGACTGACACTTACATGTTTGACGCATCCGTTTTTACATGAGATGCAGAAGTTTTCTGAGAGTGCAGCTGGAATAGCTTCAATAGGCCTCCTTCAGGACTTAGGTTCAAGAGAAGCCTTCTATCTTCACGATCAAGGAGCTTCCACTCCACTAGGGTTTCAATAAGGGAGGGGGATCTATACTCACGCCAATACAATGCGCAAAAGCCTCTTTGCTAGTTTATGACTTACGCAGCGGATCAGTGTGAACGGTTTGTCATGAGCCTGTTCACGCACTCTGCGGTCATATCCTCATTTCACACAGTCCTATAGACGTATCGTTCATATATCTGCGGGACGATAAGACTCGTTAAGAAGATTTCAATAATAAAAGGACAAAATCAATCAATAATCACGGGCATGAACAATAACATGAGTTCAAAGTCACAAAGCAAATAATTAAAAGAGGAACTAAACTTAAGCAAAAATATGGAATTATTACTTAGAGGGGTGTGGAAAGAGGAATTAAACAACGTAGGGAGTGTTTCTCTGATTGATTTACCGCGACCATTTTCGGCTTACTACCACTTACACTACAATAGTGGTGAAGTTGACTTTTCGGGCTAAGCGATCGGTTATCGAAGTTGAAAGTTGTAATCGTCTTGATAGACGGAACCTTTGAATTTATCTTCGTTTCCTCTGACTTCGTCCCAAATATGTTCCATATGTCGTATAGCACCGATAAGGTCGTAGCCTCAAAAGCAGCAGTAATTTGTTAATATTTACAGCAAATGCTGTTAAAATAGCGTTCACTAAGCAGAATAAAAGCGGAATGTTTTAACGAAAATTTGGAGCTAAGTCAAACTATGCGCCCTTTAGAACACCGTTTTCTCAAACTGCCTGGTTCGTTCACTTCCTGCATCGCTTTATAAAACGAGCTGTTGAAATGAAGCACGAGAAATGGAAATCGACTGCCATTTCTGACTATTTGGTTTACAAATCCTGCTGCACATGTTCAGTCCCATGACCGCTTCTGTCAGAAAAACTGCATTTCTCATGCTTCGCACTACGTCATCCACTCTTCTTGTTGATTTCAGAATTTATCGATACAGACATTATTTGAGTGAGTTATTGTTGCAGATAAAAGGTATCATCACCTGATATCGTGCAGAAGCACTTCCAGATTAGTCGAGGTAAATAGTATAGAAGTGCTTGCACAGCCATCACATAAGGCACCTGCAAATGAGATACTCAGTATGTGTGCAAACAGTCGTATTAACAGTCTGGTAGTGACGTTTCACTTGGTTCTTCTTATTTTCGTGGGCCAAAGTGTAAAACTGAATTTCATTCTGAAAGTATAACGTTTAGCAATTATCACCCTCCGTAAATGCTAACTTAGTGATGACCCCAAGCAAGAGGTGAGTTGAAAGATGCTGTGTTGATTAGTTGTCGCCGAATCGTCGAAACTTCTGCTTTTCTCTCCCCTCCAATTCCTGTTGCTTGCTTTCGTCGCAACCGCAAGCTGCAACTGTGTTGTAATGAAGGTGCTCTAAAAAGTCAATTTTTCAACAAGCTTTACATGGAGACTTGAACTTCATAGAAATATATCTCGACACGGCTTGAAAGACGTAAATTCGTTTTGGTTTAATAACTGCGCGATATTTCAATATTTCAGAATGTTCAGGGCCATCACACATTATGCAACCGTGAGACGTTTCAAATATTTTAGTCTGAGTCAGTTTCTTGAATATATCCCACCTAATCTACAAGACACTCTGTGAGACGAAATGAGCATTATAAAAGCTGGAAAATGAGTAGCGATTAATGTTTAGCAAGTATAATGGGTGGTGGGTAGCATGAGGCTGTTTTCTTTTTGTCGCTATCATTAATGCACCCATTCATTCCTATTTCAGAATGCGTTTGAGTCGTTTCGCTCTTTACACTTTTGTTGCTCTTGCGTATTGAATATGTTGAGTGCGAAAAGGTGTTCGCAATTACCCAGCAAATATATTTTCACTGTGGTCTACATTCTAAGAAACATACCCATTGGTAGTAAGTTATCGGGAAACGTCTCCGCTCTGTAGCGTCAAAATCGAGCCCTTTATCTAACGGTACAAAATATGTTCCGTGAACATAACAGTACTGATTCACGAAATCCGTCCTGTAAACATTCTATCTTATTTACAAAAGTAAATGCTATTATAGACGCTGGATGAAATCTTATAAATATAGAAAAACACCTGGAAACCAAATTATCCGTAAAACTCCGAGAAACGTGAACAGGTCTTTTTGAATTCCACAATTAATCCGACAAAATTTTGAACTTATTAGCATTTGCAGAATTTCCAAGGTCACAGGAAAGGTTTTTGGCTCAACAAAGCAGCGTTCCTGGTCCACTGATCCAGATGATGTATGGAAAAAAGTGAATGCTGAGGAACTACTGGGTTTTTCAACAAATCCATGCGAATTTTCCAGAAATTATCTGACAGTTCTGCACTGAAAAATCGGCTGACAGGACATTCAGGAATATTGCGATCAAAAATATTTGGTTCATACCTGTCCCTCCAACAATTCGCTATACCAGTAAAGAAGACAGTACAGCAACACTGTAGATTTTTGAAACGTTTTCGCAGTGAGAGGAAAAGGGGCGGCGCTGGCTACGTGCTGATGGATGTGAAACGAGCGATGTCCCCAGCGTGATTGCTGAAGCCGACCATTTTTGGGATGGTGCGTCGGTGAAAACCTGAGCACCACAGTAGCAACTAAGAATACCAAAACGATCCGAAGTTAAAACAGACCAGTATTACATGCTCAGCACGCAAATGAAAAGGTCCTGCTGGCACAACGCTTAATATCACTGAAAGAGCAATATGAACGAAAAAGGCACTGCTTCCGTACTGTTGTGGTGAACGACCGTGCTGCAACTCAATTTTGCATCGGTCGACTTCGGTGATATCCGTTCTTCTCTGCCCCATAATATTTCGCTGTTTCTCTATTGGTGTTTTTTACGCGCCTTGTTGTCAAGTACAAAATTGCTTGAGTAAACTTCGTTTCGACTCGCATCGTCTCTCCTCTAACATCCGGTAGCAGTACAACACGTACCATGCTTTTGTGAACTGTGCAGGTGTCCAACAGGTGATCGGCTCTCCCCATATGTGTGTGCTCACCAAAAAAGCCGAGGTAAGTGCCAGAACGCACACCGTTATTCTCGAGTTGAGTCGATCGGCCTGTAAACATACTTCGTCGATTCACACTTCCAACGGCAGCTTGACATGGGATCGCAGCAATTTTTTGTTTTCTCTGTTTAAACGCATGGTATCCTTTATTCGTTGTGATTGTGGTGTTGAAGGTCATGCTTTTGGAGCGCCTAACCAGAAGTCTCCAGCACAATCCACAGATTCTCGAACTATTAGCGAAATCGTCGGCATGAGGCATCTTTGAGAGATTCTGAAGATAGCTTTTCAGTTTTACTTTGTTTTGTTTTTATTTACTATTTTATACTCGAGTGTACGTCATCCAATGTTTAATTTCCCCTTCTGCTTTTGCATATCTTATTTCTCTTTATGCTCAATGGAAACTCGTGTTTCTTCAACGTTAAATATCTTTCTTCCTCTCTTCCCGCGAAAATGCGTTGGGAAACAAATCATGGCAGGAAGCAGAGTCTCTAACTGCAACTACCCTGTGAAATACGAATGACAAGATCACCCCATTTTCAGTCGGCTGCCAACTGAATCACTCGTTGGATGGTTCTAAATTTCACAGATAAAGCAGTAGAGAGCTATGCACAGGGTCCCCAGTCACAAGCGTTCTCCGTGTTAACCACTCATAACTACGATGCACCTCACTTATAATGTTTAGTCAATAAATTATGAAGTTTTCTGTCAGCTCGATCGCAAAAAAAGAGATTCCAAATTATTTAACTTCTGTCTTTGCAGCGCAGTAAAGACAGCTAAGTTTAGTCGTCAACTCTAAGGATGGTAGACAGTATATTCGAGCACAAGGTGCTGTTAAAGCTCAGGATTTTTCTTGGACTCCTGCACTGATCCTAAACATATCCGCAAGCAGGATGACCAATCCAGGAGAATTGTTTCTCTTGAGAAGTTCCATCTCGCACGACGGCAGTCGGTAAGGGAAGAACCAAGGCAAATTTGAGAATTTCATGACAACGCGGGCCAGGCGAGCCTGTTTCCGTGTATTGTTTGTAAAACTTCCCATACAATAATCCGAATATTTTTTGGCACGATGGATCCTTCGAGAAGTTCCAAAGGAGTGCTCGTGCTTTTTCTTCAATCCGATCTTTTTTCCACCTTTCTCAACATTTTTTTTCGAACAAGTAGCGCAAAAAGAAGTTGACGAAATTGGCAGATTTCACACTATTTGCACAACAACAAAGTCACTTTGTTAGGAAGGCCTTTAAATGCTCAAAGATGCCTCTGGTTTTTTGCTGTGGCGTTCCGCTCTCAAGGTATGGCAGTCCCCAATACAAAAACTTTCCTCGTTTGGAAATACTGCTACGGGCCTGATTCTCATGAAATATCATCCCAGTGTGCTACTTATTCGTTTATGTTATCCTACGACTTCAAAAAAGAACATTAATGTGTACTGAGTTTTCTCTTAAACCTTTTGATTCTTTATTATGAGTAAGGCTGCGATAAATGAAATATTGGCAGTTGCTGGTAACAGTTAAGAAGAAGAAAGGGTGGGAGGCGTTACCTGTTGCTAGTAAAACTCCAGTAATATAAGACAAAATTCCATGTAATCAATGTGTGCGAGCGAGATGTTACAAGGGGTGGCTCGGGCTGGATAGCACACTTACCAAGTCGCCCATGGGCTGCTTCAGTATGCGTCCCATAAGCGCATTCACCGAGACGATTGCGCCAATTTGTGAACTCATTGTAGCGATTGTTGAACTGCTTAGTCAAATGATCGATGACCTTCCGAGTAAGGTGGTATGTAATTAGAGAATAAATACGGAAGTAGCAGCACGTATATGGCGCCTTTTTAGATGGGATTCTAGCCAGAGCGAGTGGTCAAGAGATAAATTTGCCGAAGTGTTGCACGGCAGGGCGGTTTGGTGACAGCTAGGAAGCTACAAAACACTGGTCGCTGCCACTCCAAGGGAGCATTGACTGCTACCGTTGCTTCTTCACATTCATTCTTTCCCTGCCTACTCCTCGCGACATTGGTATTCAAATATTTGACTAGCACTGTCACTAAAGCGCACTTTCACGATCACGATGCCACTGCAAGCAAAAGAAAACGAGCAGACGATAGGTTCTGCACTGAGATGGTCGCCTGTCGGTAGGGTGCTCAGTCTGCAAGCTACAATACGAAACGTTGAAACAAGTGCTTCGTTGTCGGAAATGCGACGCATAACTGCGAATGTTGAATCGCATCATTTTTCATTCAAAACATGAGCAGTCTAATTATATGCACTGCTCATGTTGCTGAGAGATCGCGCCATTAGCACAACTCCATTCCATCATTCTCTCCACTCCTCGAATTTAGCGTTACCTTCGAAGTGCATTCAACCTGCTGTGCCGAATTCATTCGTGTGTTCAGAGATTGGACGGTACAGCTCACGAACTGGGTAGAAAAAACTGAGGCAACAAAAAGTGAAAAGCCGAGGCGACAAAGTTATTATTTGAAGTTGAACTCCTAGGCGGCGCGCAATCTGATGTCATCTAAGCGCCCACTTGAAGCCCTGACGCATCGGCCAGCTCGTTTGCACACAGCAGCATACAAACAATTAAACAGTAGCTGTAATGTGAAAGTGATTTAAGCAAGTCGTTGCTATTGAAATCAATGCGTCTATTCAGTACTCCACAACGACAAACATGCATTAACAAAGCAACTGTCAATTCTTATGTACTTTCGTGCGGTCGATCGTGAAAGGCGTATCACTACGACGTCATGTCGGTCTCCGCCGACACGAAGATCTTCCAGCAAGAACTTTAAAACCAAGCCGATCGCATCCCGAATACTCAAATTCGTGCTTTTTGAAGTCAAAGATGTTGCTCTGACTTTTATTTATTTATTTATTTACTTTATCTCTTTACTTATTTATTTACTTTAATCGACAAAGCATTCACTACGAATAAATGTCTGTTCATAACACTGCCACTTCCGTTTAGCTGAAGTTGTAAGATAATATGAAAGTTAGGGCTCAAGCTCGTCTCCTATCCATCGGATACTGACGAATCGATTCATCGTTGTTCCACTCATGAGAATAGTTCCGATTTGCTTCACACCCTCCTCCTGATAAGACCACACTTGTCGGAATGACTCGGTAGGGCGAAGCCAACGAGTTTGCTCGGAGCCCTCGTAAAACCGACTGCGGACTAAGCAGTACTACGCGATGAATGACGTTTATTATAATTCCGACATATGGTGTATATAGGAATCTTTTTCCATATATGGTGTGCCAGTATTTCCTGGCATAGATGGCCAAACTCCATCAACACTCTCAGTTCTCCTATAACTTCTACCGATTGAGAAAAATATTTCCGCGTCACACCATTGTCGTCAATGGGAATAAACTTGCAGTGGCATATATGCCGCAGTCTCCGTTAATTTCGCAGATACGGTGATGAAATTTGTTACCCAATCATAAGATTTCATCGCCACAGCTGCTGAAATTGATTCATAAATGAAGCGTGATTCTGCCCTGAGTGGTCACTTTATGATGTGCTGGGGATAAAAATGCCACGAAAATTTGCAAGACAATACTATGCTACAATCTTATGCGTACGGTAGGAAAATTTTTAGCTGAAGATCCCAGCAATGGGTTGATTTCGCACGAGTAAAGACTGAGGTATTATTTCGCTGTTGTAAACATCAGAGCGACCAGTGGTTTAATTTGAGAGGTTGCAAAAAGCGTGCATCGCGCATGGTTGCCGGACATGGCTCGCACGAATGCTAATGACGATAGCTGGCACGTTTACATTCAATGACCCAAAAAGAAGCGTACTTGTTTCATAACTGTTCCTATCAACATCCTATGTTGTTTTTGAAGAAAACCGTAATATATGCATGAAGAATTATGCAGATATGCGCGCATATGGCGCGCTTTTCTACTTCCCTTTTTTGACATCGCTGAAACTCAGGAAACATCAATAGCATGCTCAAAGCCCCGGTAAAAGCAAACACAAGACGACAGCTCATAGCTCGTTCCGAAAGACCTTTGGTCTTCTAAAATTTGCAATCACTATGACAAGTTTAATTGAGGTTGAGTGCGGAGTTGCCAAGCGCGAGAAAGTTCAATTTTTTTGTGGGTTCTTGCACTCGTATAGAACCTTCGAGTCTCGAGACCAGCATTTGAGGAACGGATGGTATTTAGAGTCCATTGGTGTAAGGATCATCAGGAGCGACTAGCATCTTAGAAAGTTATGGCAGGGGAAGGAACTTGTTGTACTTTTTTCTCCGATTTCAGCTAATACTCCTCTCTGAGTCACCTCACCCCCATATACTAGTTAGAGACAAATTTTTTTGAACAGTAGCCTCTGTCACGTTGTTTGCGATAATGCTGACAATTTTTTTCTCTAAGATGATTTAAGAATTTAAAAAAATGACGGATGTATGCTGTCCTTTCATCAACTCTGCCCATCGGGGCGCTGCCACCACGCACTTCGTAAATTGAAAGTCCATTAAGCGCAGCTTCTAAACACTCGGTTTCCAAGTATCGATCTTTTGTTGTTGTGCAAGGAATCATTTTTCACATGAAAATGTAACTAATTCCCCTAATTCATGATTTCGTAAGAAATTTTGCAGTTGTCTCAATATCCTTAGAATCAGTGTTTAACGAACCAAAGAAATAAAGAAATTTCTCTAACATTCGAGGTAATCTGTTATTTGCGTGGTCAGCGACGTGACACCTATACAGCCAGGTATGCATAACTCTCGACGCTAAAGTAACATCGCATAGGTATACTCATTCTTATTTAGATAAGTAAGCTTGAGGCCTGGAACTTCGTATTCACGATTCTTGTCTCCAAATCAGGTCATCCAGAAGGCAGAAATCTTGTGTTTACCATTCATGAGCCCAGAACAATTGCACATGATCAAGTTTAGTATTGTCGACTCTTGTCAGCAAATCACTTTGTAACTTGTAAGTTGTACCTAGAAGGCGTGAAATTTTGCGTTTATGATCCTTGGATCCGAAGAAATTTCGGCTGAGGAATGAAAATTTGCAACTTGAGGGTGTGTAATATTTTATTTACAGTATCAGAAGAACTCCGCCTATGCAAATACGGTTTTGTCATCGTTTTTAGCCTACCAGTTGATAAATCGGAATTTGCAGTAGTGAACCATGGACCTCAAAACTTATGAGCCCTGGATCGAAGAACTGCAAGTGTAAGTCTAGACTTGTCAGCCCATGAAAACTTATCAATTCCTCAGTTATACTTTGTACTACAGCTCCCCTCTTTAGAACACAACAAGCTAGAAGTTGTTGAAGGTGTAAAATTTGCACATCGCATATGTGCTCGGAGTTGTGAAATGAGCGTATCACGTGATTGTTCATCGGGTGTATCACCATGAAGCAAGAGCTTCATTCATAGAGGAGGCTGTAGTTGACTTTTAAAAAAGAGATAGGAGCGCATTTTTCGACAGATATTTCAATTCTACTTAGTTATGTGGAAATATTCATAAAATGCAAAAACGCATTTCATCAATTTCGGGATTCTGTGCGCTGTGAATGAAGAAACTACAGACTCATTTTTGTGGGAGTATGAAATCTATTTCGCATGGGGGATAGAGTGAGTAATGAAGTTGTTAATTATAGTGGACTATTCAACCATGAGCAGTTTCGATGCTGCGAGATGGGTGTATTTATCCACATAGCGCTTTTGAAGATCCACTGAATCCGGGACCTGCCGTCTAAACCCCTTTCGCTCTGTGGTTTAGGCAGTTCATAAGGAATGCTTCACGCTACACCTCAAAGTCATCAACGAGCTTGTACGTTTGCGGTGCTTTCGTTGCAACCACTGAAAACTTGAAATTCAGTGTGAAGGAATCATTACGAATCGTTGAAAAGGCACAGAGAAGAGACGACAAGCGTTAACATCCGGATCCATATAATCCTAGGTGGCCCTCAAATTACAAATTAAACGTCTTGTAGAAGCAAAATACTACCTCGAAAAATTCGAGTGTAAAGGTCGGGGAAAAAGTCTGGAAATACTTCTCCAGCTTTCTCGTTTTGTTACGCTGTTGCGTTGTAATGACTCAGGAAGAAACTTGCCACCTTCACAACAACCCCGCCTTGAATGGAATGCGATATCCTCCAAAACTTTGAAAGCTTTCGAAATGCCTTACGGAATGAGGAGCGACACGGCTCTGCTGGTTTCGTCACTATAGTGATAGCCTTCAACGCAAAAACTGGCGCAGTGATTTAAGAGATTTTTATGGAATTACTTATCTCTGTGGTGCATTATCTAGCAGGCATGTGCTTCACATGACTTTGAGTTTTTTTGGAGACTTTTTTGGCTTCGCTGCGAAGGAAGTTTATCCGACTTTCATCGGAGCAATGAAATGTATTTAATGCGAGGAATTTAGAAATTTAAAAAAAGGATTTTTAGCGTTGCTAAAAATTTCGGTTTTTCTGACTCAGATTTTTGCTCTGCTAGAGGAGACGACCAACTTCTTATGAAGTTCGGAGAATACTTCTGAAAATTTACCACAGTTCCGGCTCATCCTAACAGACG
This sequence comes from Ascaris suum, assembly GCA_013433145.1. Taxonomy (NCBI): domain Eukaryota; kingdom Metazoa; phylum Nematoda; class Chromadorea; order Rhabditida; family Ascarididae; genus Ascaris; species Ascaris suum. The sequence goes on from CM024187.1 coordinate 5,831,389, forward strand.
TTCTATAAAATACAACTAATATCCAAAAAGGAGCATTTTTTGCAAAGTTGCTGCACCAGCACAAACGTAAAAATCTATCGTTGGAGTTTACGTTCACCGACAGTGGAGGATGAATTTTCAGAGATGGTATAATAAGTTGCAACTTTGATCCCCCCGAAAAGCATTTCAGATAAAGCCCACTGAACCGAAAACCTTCACGCAACCTTGTTCACCTCGTAATTCTGAACGTCGACTACAAATAAACGCACTCGACAACTGTGACATAAATCAAATCGCAGAAAGCACACAATTTCGCAAGAATGTATTTTGTCAGCCCTTGTCAATGACGGGCGTGCCACCAACAACTTTGGACCGAGTATTTCAATATTTCAGTGCTAAAAATTCGATGGCAGGAGATAATGAGCAAAACGATGCCACCCTGAAATGCAAACAACGCCAAAGGCCCATATGCATCGTTGACGAGAGTGTGTTGAGGATCCCTTGATTACCCGACGGTGTCCCCGACAGGAGTCCTGTGGATGAACAATTTGTTGACCTTTTCCTCTCTGATTCTTTTGCCGGTGTCCTGGCTCGATGAAGCTCTTTCTGGCGGGTCCGTCAACTCAAGCAAAAATCCTCGGCTGGCACGCATTGATTGCCACTACGAACCTGGTCTCCGCAAATGATTTCATCTGCAGGACTCATCCTAGCACATTAATATGTCCATAGGTGTGCGGAGTTCGTTAGCGGCTACGTCCCTAAGCTAGTACACACGCAAACCAGTTCGAGTATCACAGACTTGCACTTCGGTGCCAGGATGCGCATTTATTTAGAAATGCAGCAAGGTGAAAGAATTTTTGATGGTGCCAGTGATCAGAGCAATCCACTCGGCGGCAGCAACCCTCAGCGCGACCTGATGTCCAACTACACACAAGCACGATTGTCACTGCTCATCGCTGTGGCAGAACAGTGGCTACTAAATAGCGCCAATAGAGTCCAACGATTGTAGTAATTCACCACCACAGCTTCCATTGGCATCCCCTGATGACCTTTCAGATGCAGGTTGTAAAGAGAAATACGAACTGAGTGATGGATAAGCTAGAGTTCACAGAACACTACAAAAGAGCACCTGTGCGCATTAGATCGACGCATAGGCTCGTCTCCTCTTCACTGAACCACAGTTGTGTCTGCAAAGTGCTTACGTTTCTGGCGATATTGTGGTAGTTTAAATCGTTAGACGCAAAACTTGCCGAGTGCTTGAATAGTTGATATCATTGATATTAAATAAAACAAGACAGAGTGATGTGCGCTCATGCATTAAACCAATAGTACTTCACGCCGCTGAAGACCTCACTCGCAATGAGTATAGGTAAATGCAACGCCATCTTGATGGCCCTACTTTCTAGTAGTGCCGACGTGAGTTCCGCAGATATACCCCACTGAGTTCTGTTTTATTTGCTCATAACAGGGAGCAAGCATCATCAAACACGGAACATGAAGATCAAAACCTGTTTATCAATTTAACTCCGTTTCATTCCCTTCAAAAACTTCTGCATGCATCCAGGTTTTAACATGCTCCTTCACAATGCACATTAAATTTTTCTAAAATGGCTCGGATCTTTGTCAAGGAGAGCGCCGCCTTTTTGGTCATAGCTAAGGAAGAACAATTGTTCGGAAATACTGCTGTTCCCTAATAAGGTGCCTTTTAAAACCGAATACGTATTACGGCAAATGAAATAATCACCTCTGTACTTTGAAACTCGCACCCTGTTGCAGCAGCTTGATGAGATTTAGGAGAAATAATCCCCTGCCCTCAAGTAACCTTTTGAAAATATAAGAAATTTGCAGCCCTAGGTGTTCTATTCAGAGCAGTGTGGAAAAAATTTCTTCATGGGCTCGCAGATGGCTGCAGTTGAATGCACATTTCTGCCACTCTGTTGTGGACGAAACAATTGAAGTGGCTATTTCCGTCACCGCGGATGTAATGAAAAACAATTTCGTTCTGCTCTACACATCTGAAGTTCAGCGTTGCAGTGAAAAATTAAGTGAAAATGGATCGCCGCTAACAAAATTCTTGAAGGTGAAAGCTTTCTTCCCATCGCCTCTCGAATTGAAGGAAGCCAGTGTGTCTCAAAATTTTAAATAATTCTCTGCTGCAAGTTTTCTTCTAATCGGCATCCGCTGTGCACGAGCTTAAGCCCTAGGGGAGATGCTGCAAAGCTATGAAACAAACTTTTAAACTGCAAGAGATGAAACAAACAAACGGCATTCAACAAATTTAGATTATCGCATAAATGGGGTAATATCTGCATTCCCCACCGCAGTCAAACCTCCCTCAATATTACACTGCTTTTGCATATTGTGCGTAGTGGAAAATGTGGGCACCTGATATTCTATTTTATCTCCCTTTGAAACGATGCAAGATCTTTTTCAGGGCAAAAACGACCACTTCAGTTGCTTCATCCTCTTCCTTTCAAAGACTGAATGAAATTTCCTTCCTCATTTTTAAGACACCCTTGACGAGATTAAAGCCGCATGCGCGATGTGCGAACTTTGAACAACTTGCGCGTAAAAAGCGACACGCTTACATAACGCAATCTTAATGTGTTCGGCGCGCCTCCTTTGTTGATAGAGAGCAACGGGGCAAGCAACGGGACGGACCATGTTGTGACCGAAATGGGCATTTCGTCCCCTCTGCACAAGTCACTCTCAAATAACGAATGTAGAGGAGATCTAATTTGCACTGCAAATGAAGTGCACCCATTTGCCCTCTTCAACTCCGCCATCCCGCCGCCTTTCTTTCGGCACATCCACTTTTCATTCTTTCACTTACTCCCACCTCTCCGTGTTCACGTCATTAACGCGCTTTTCAAATTTTGCCTTTTCGAAGAAACGCTATGGAACATCTGTTGTATCTGAAAGTATGCATGCGTTTGTATCCGTTTAATTTTACAACAATCCCCGCCCACGAGTCCCCTGCGGGGTCACTCAACCTCACCTCTACATACGCATTTATGGGCAGGAGGCTCGAGCAATCTTCCAAACCACTAAGGCCCTCCGGGGAGCTGTTAATTTGTCCTCGAGGAAACTTTGAGAGCAAAATAGTCTCGCCCTTTCGGGGTAGAGGAGGACGTAATTGCTTAAAGAATCTCTCCCATAGCAACCCCACGATCCGCTAGACGAGTTAATTTCTCGACAGCGGCACACGCCCAAAGAGGAAAGAGGTCAGAAACACACCTCAGTTTTCTCCATATTCGGAGAACATATAATGGTGAAATTTGTTAGGGTTGACTGCAGCAGCCGTAAGATTCCGGCAAGATGTTCCCTTCCTGCAACTTAAAGTACTCCACGCGATCCCTTGGCCCGTAAGCTTCTAATGAGCTCCTGGACCAATCTGGTATGAAGGGGGAACTAAGAGTTTCGAGTGAATGAAGTTTGTCAGATGGCGATGGTGGAGCCGACCTCCTTCCCTCCAAGGTCATGAAGATGTATGCGAGATAAAAGCGAAACGAAGCGCAATGCAGGTAGCGAGTGAGAAACGTCTTCAAGGGAGTTTGCCGGAAAAACACACACAGAATCCTCTGCCTCTGAAGCGTCACTGCAGTTTATTACTGAACAGAACGGAACCAAATAGGATAGTAATCGCCATCACGGTTCACACACTTGGCGAAGTGAAAGGCAGTGCATTCACAAGTTATCCTGCAACGATAGGCTGAATAAATTAATGCTCGTTCAAAACTAAAAAAGATACGACCCTGTTGCTAATAGCGTGTGTAGAACTGTACGCGACGGTCTGCACCTTCTAGCTCCTTGCCATACCGTTTCTTTCAACTACCTTGCATTGTTTGAAATGTGCCCGAGCTTTTGGTGGAACTTGCGAACAAAATTCCCGATGCCTCCTTCCCTCTCTCTCGCACAGGTCAGTTCCGAGACATTTGTTAGATTAATGTGTGTTCAAGGTCACAATAAAGCGAAGGTCCCATTCCTATCACGATCGGGAACATGACTATAGCATTGTCACTCGAAAGAAACTCAATTCCGCGGGGTGAATGAATGATTATAAAACATCTTGGAAGAAGCCGAACCACTAGTATGCTACAGGCAACCGCAGTAATATATGATATGCTGCTCTTGAAATACACGAGACAACAGCAGAACACATCCGATCCTCTTGAAAGCGCTCCTTGTAGCTGTGCGAAATTTTGTTTCTTCCTCATTGCCTAATATCTGAATAACTAAGTGGCGCTTCCGTACCACTCTGTTTGGCACCCTTCTCAAATCGTATTGAAAAATTTCGATGATCATGATACACGGCTGGAGAGCAATTCCAGATGCAACAGCGCTGATACGCAAACTCACAAATGTGATACTGCACTCGTGGATTGCACATGGAGATAAATGAATCACTGAGAAGGGCTTCTAGACGTGAAATTCGTTTTGTAATCACCGAGTTTCTTTTGTTGACTGTTCGACTCCATCTTCAGTTCAAAGCAGATCCTAAAGAAAATGTTGCGAGTGACTAGTTTTCGACATCTCCAGGTGGAGTCCACTGGGGGAACACAGGACCATCGTTCATAGCGGCCTTCGACGTCAAAAGATCTGGATTCAGAAAGAAACACTTTTGAAGTTCGCTCCTTCTAGGTTTACGCATGCGATCTTGCGCATTAAAGCCTAAGTTCAATGTATAAGGAAGGATCCACTTTTATGCGACCTCTGTCTGATGACCTCTTCAAATTACGGCTGCTTAGTGAGTTTGCATATGCCCTAAGGCAAGACTGCGAACGACACCCTTCACTCAACTATGTACCCAGCGTCTTCTTACTAGGTACCTTTCCCAAACTTTCTTCATGCACATAAATACACATGCATCTTAGTCAGCCAACGGTGGAGGACTGCGTTGATCAGTGAAATACGGAAATATATACCGCAACCATATGCAAAAATATCAAACAGTCTTATGCTATTGATCTTACATGAGCTAATATTTTCTCGATTATTCTGTACGCTGAGGCAGTCTAGCTGAACGCAGGTTCCCTGTTCACTTGATCAACAAGGCGCTCTTGGCTGCGTCAACGTTTGTGATCTTTGGAGCTTGCTCCTTTATCTATGCTGGATATGACATCACTGTATCAATTTTACTTGCGTTTATCCTTGCACACGACCAGCAGCAATCTGCTGAATGCGGTTTAAAAGTGTTTCACGTCAGAAATAGGAGCAATGTGCACTATATTAGTGGGGACAACATAAGCTGTAGAAATTCGTCACCGAAATCCTCTGAAAACCTTGACCTTCGAAGAAGGTTTAGATCCGCTTGAGTGAACAATGCACAGGTATGTTGAGGAATTGTTGAATTGTTGATCGTGTTGTTAGGCTTGCCAAGTGACGACTCGGACTAAATGTTGGAACTAATTGGCGACTGGCAAGTAACGAGATTTGCACAATGTACGCCCACAAATCGGAAGCCGCAGCAATGCCCAGCAGCACTGCATCGTTCAGAAGCGTCGAGGAGCGTTTCATGCACACCCAGTAATCATGCACGTCCCGCTAGCGGTCGCACTACTCCTCGCCAACGTTCTATACGCACAGGTACGGGAGCGTTTATCATGCTATTCTCTGGAAACAGTGACCTTCAACCTTCTTTCCTACTCAAGCACCACAGTGAACCTTACGACGGCTCATAATGGAAATTAGATGATGCAACTTGTTTGTGTTTTGCATCTACCAGTGCCCAGTTGATATATCATGCAACAATAGGCCTCTCTGGTATTAGGGCTGCTCTGTCTTTGAGCACTTTTGTCGTTCTTTTATTAAACGCTTCTCGTTCTCCGTTCAACCCCACATGTCTGCTCTTTCTCATCACCCTGAAGGTTAATGAGAATTTTGAACACTTAAGGCGGAGTAGGGGACACGTTCTACCGTAGATAAAACGTGGTAAATGGAACCGGCACAACATTATAGTGAGCAAAAGTAATAGTATTTTACTTGGAGCCTCTCTAAGAATCTAGCTCTCAATGCACCGCAAATTTTCGCATTATAAGATTCTGAGGAGCCGGGAAATAAGCTCAGAAGGCATAATTGCAACTTCGCCGTGACCATCACCGCTGCTGACGCGGAATTTTTATGGCGTCGACATTCTGTGGAAATTCGAAGTGGAAGTGAGAAGAGCGAACATCATTATCCCTCTCTGCCTTTTGTAAGCAGCGCTACAACACTTTTCGCCTGCAGCTTCCTATAACCCCATACGTCCTTGAAGACACTCTTTGACCAATCCAGAACGACTTTACGTGACGTCGATATTCTCTGCTGAAAGCACAGGTTAATACTTTCATGGCTTTCAAGAATCAGTCAGCCGTTCTCTGCAAAATCGTTCCAGAAGTTATTTAAAAAATCCGGCGTTAAATGCATTCCCTCAGCGGAAGAGGCTGCAGGTATGCTGAGCAAAGTTTTGCGACTTTTTAGAAAGCGATCACATCTGATAAGACGGCCATCTCACGGCATTTTTACCTTGGCAATCAGTGCCGGTATCGCAGATTTTTTCAAATACCATTTCCGGTTCAACAAAGGATAGCAGATTAGTCCGTCCTTCGATAGCAGTAAATGTGTGGCGAAAAGCTAGTGGTCGAAGAAAAAACACGGAAGCATTTATGAACTACACGCGGGCTTTTAAATGTAAGTGGTTAATACAGGATCTGGCGCAGAAGTTACCTGGACTCCCTACATCAACAGTTAGCAATCCCATTTAGTGCACTGCATCAGAAAATAGGCTTGGAATACGGAATTGAGTGACTACGTTAAAAATAAACTAAAAAAAGTCGTCCGGGACTCATCCAGAAAGCGAAATGATTGTACGCGCCTTCGTTGCCGAATTACGCCTATTGAATAGCAAGCTTAAAGCTTCCTTCGTCGCCCGAAGATAACAGCAAACGAGTCTGGGATATACTAAGAGCCTTTCTTCTAAAATATGCATAAAATCAACTCAACGTAAACATCCTTTCATTCGTTGAGCACTAGCGAGTTTGTAGAGAAAGGCTTTCAAGTGGGTGTTCTCGGTCAAGCAACCACCCAATTTTGTGATCATTCTTTCTTGAAATTGCTTTGCTCCTCGGAGCCATAAAGCTTCTTTTGCATCACACTCAACACATGATCGAACCTTCTAATCCTCTGTTTCCTTTCAGTACTCAGCCGCAACTCAATTCCCTGATTTCATGCAATATTCACTAACCATGCCCTATCGCGTTTGTGTGCCACCGCAATCGAATTATGTTATAGAATGTTCACGATCGACTGACAAAATTTCAAGAATTCCTCTCAATCCGTTCAGTAGATGTCATATCCAGGTGCATTGTCAAGGAATCATAAATATACCTTAAAACATCATCAGCGGCAGCATGAAGTCGTTCACAACTCCGCAACCTTAGCAGTCCCTTTATTTATGCTTGCTTAGATGTGTCTTTTGAAGCTTCTCCAAGTTGCTTAGCAAAAAGCAAGTTCAATCAAGCGGAATGACTTTTCCTATTAGAGATAATTAGTAGATAAGCACGAAAGGAGGAGGCTAATAAAGAGTGCGATCACAGCTAAATAAATTTTGCTTACCACCTCAGTGCCTTTCCTCCTCCCTTCCCATTGATTCCAGGCCTCCAGCTATAAAATAAACTTGGATGCTGGTTGCTGGGGTTCTTCATCCCCCTTTGAGCGAGCAAAGGAAAAGGCCACTCAGGGTTGTCTTTGCGTACCTAACGTCAAACGTCACGCCACGACGAGGTTTTCAATAGCTAAAGTGATGAATAACCGTTCCCCGTGTTTCTTCTGCATTCGACCGACATCTTTATATAAATTCCGAATAGGGTTTCAGAAGAGAAAATGCACAACGACAGGACCGCATAGGTTGCCACTTCGTCGATATCCGAGAAAAAAAAAGAAAGAAAAAAGCTTTTCCAAGAAAAACTTTCCTAAGCTGCAATGTTTCGTTGCCTCCTTCCATCTGACGAATCAATCAACGCCCATTCTAGAATGCCACCACTGAACAAGAATAAGTGATAGTTGACGATGTTTTGCAATTATACTCATACAGATAATCATCCCTATGTAGCATCGTACTTCGCGCTAAATCTATGCACCACCTTACCTGCTGATTCTATATTTGCCCCTTCAACGTTGAAGATCCTTTCGTTTCCGATAAGCACTTCTTGGGACTCTAAACAATCCAGTTTACATGCTTCGAGTCTTTCAGGAAGCAGTAGATGAAGCGCACTTGCTCAGTTTCTGTCGCAACCGATACGACCACCCATTGTGTATGGACGTTTTGCCAGTGGAAGATGAATTCATGGATCTGCATGCAATGCCATTCGTAACACCGACAACGGTCAGTGCCGACCTGCTTCAGCTAGGTAGGATGTACATGTTGCCCGTGAAGAGGAAGGCCTCCTTCATACGATTTGGCAAAAGGATAAACGGGCAAGCGGAAAAACGAAAAGCTTCGTTTATACGCCTCGGATGAGTGCTGTGTCTGTGTCATATGTACGTACGTACGCGTGTTTGAGTAACTGTGTGCATAACCTTGCATCTGATGTGTTCCAAAAAATAAACGTTCCCTGTTGCTCTCTCTTACAACTGTCGCATGGCAGTGACAGTCACAGGATGTGAGAAACAAATACGACATCGACAATCAGAAAACGACATCACCGGTACTGAAATTAACAGACCAAATGTGATTTTGCTCGATCTTTTGGCCTATTCACTTTATTAACAACAAACCGCACTCGGGCATATAAATTTTTGATCTCGCAGAAGCGCTGATCCTCACCTTGCATTGCTTACCTTTAGAGGCTTTCCTACTCGCATGAAATCTCTTCAAATTATTCTCATCGATTTCGTCGAGGATCATTGAATTCGATCCACAATATCTTCCAGCCACCTCATAAAACTGAGATAAGATGGGCACGAATGTGTCCCAAACGGATGGGTTCCAACGAACGAAAAAAAAAAACGAGTGGAAGAGCACGCCAGATAAATAGACATGGCATTGGCCTGAGCATTTTATATGGGAATGTCAGTAGCTGCCCAATATTCAAAAACAATGACAAAACTCTTATCCACGCACCTCCATATGAAAACGATCGGTTCTACAAACCCGAACTTAACGTAGACGCCTTTCGGGATGTATTCGACTCTGCAAAGCAACGGCATAGTCGATTGTATTCCACATCCGAATTGCAACGCAAAAATGTGAAGTGCAAATTTTACGACGCCTTCAAGAATCGACAGTTTGTTCCTGACCTATTTGGCCCAATCTCCCACTGCACAGATTCCGTCAAATACTCAGTTAGGGGCGGTCGTCTAACAACTTTTTCCATTTAATTTACACGCTTCTACAACAGAGACAAAAAGCATAATAGGACTGCCATCGTTGAAGGTGAATGAAACGTGCACTGCTTATACAAGAATCCCATCGGGAAAACGTTCTCCTTTTTATAACTGACTAAGAACAGCAAGGTCAGAGCAGAACGGACTAGGTCTCCGAGACCGACATGTGCCATTTTAGAGCAAAACACTTTTATCAGCCGCAGTGGAGAATCTACTGCGAGCTTCAACTCAAAAGTGGCAACAGTGGATCGGATCGAACGTTGGCACTTCAACTGAGGACTACGAAAATTTGAGACAGCATTCACGTGCTCATAAAGTTGAGCATAAGGCACTTCAACTGACCGCATGAGATGTGGAGATCAAATGGGAACTTGAAAGACGGGTAATAAATTAAACTTGGCGAGGAAAAAATAATCATCAACTAATTTCGAATAGATAACGCCGCTCAAATCTTTCTTACAATCAACGAAAACAAAAACAAACGTAAAATACAAAACAGAGGGAAGGTGCGCATTTCTCCTTGCATAGCAGGTTGAATGATACCTGGGATATACATCTGCGGCATACAAAGTGACCTATAAAGCCCTTGCAGGATAACAACAGTATGTGTTTTTGCATTAATACCCAGATAAGCATTAAAACACGCTTGTGCAATGAGCAGAATCGTCCATCCTCCCACTGTCCCCCGGACCATATCACTGGCCGGTTCCGGCGTCCTGGGAAACCGCTTCCCTTTTACCCACTTTATTACGTTTGTAAATAAAAGTCTCAAAAGGTGTTAACTCCATTTTCCAAGAATCGGGATATTCTTTGACCGTGTGAACGAAACCACGCCGCCTTATCTTTCTTTGGACCAAGTTTCACGACATCTGCTAGATTACAATAGAAATCACCAAAATTAAAACTTCTGATACCGTCTCAACAGTGGGAGCAACGCACAACTCCGTGAACGACAGCTTCGTGCTATCAAATTTCATCACGAATGCACCTACAGAATCCATTCCATTTGGTGAAGTGAACGCTTCCAAAAAATTTCGCTTCTGCAACAATCGAGTTTCTATAAAAGGGGAAATTAAAGAAACCATAGCACTGCAGAAGCTGCAAGTACGAGGCTGACGTTCGGGAACAAGAAATGCAAATAACAGGGATGCTTAAGCATTAACTTCATTCAGCTTGACGCAGTAGATATATACGAGGACAGACAAACACACAAGGCCAATGCTGTAAGTGCACAGGAAGCGTTTGAGAAAAGGAAACTGAAACATATACCAGACCGTCAAATCTACAGCAACTACGACAAGCAAATACACAATGCAATCCGTTCTCGTTCAAATTCAGAAAATTTAGCGCTGTCGCATTTTTGAGTGAAAAGCAGACGGAAGAGTACGAACGCGGTTCATTACACTACTGCAGAAAATGAATGAAACAGTGCCCGCCCCTAAGGTGAGCAACAACAGAAACATGGCCATAATTTCATGAAAACATCGTGGAATACAACGAACAATACTGAAATGGCGAAAAGCACTGAAATAATGGTATTATTAGAAGCTCCGTGAAAAAAACCCTTCTACTGCACTCGGAGACCAAAGGAAGCTGAGCTGATGACAGGCGTTGAAGGTCTGATGACTAGGGCTGCAACAGCAGTTGTCGATGCGAAAATGTAGCTGAAGACGTTCGGTTACATATTCGGATCCTTTGTCACAAGCGGAGATCGTGTCATGTTTCGTATTTTTGCATACTTCTCCAGTTCATCCAAGCTCAGATCATCCTCAACGCTTTTTGCAAGAAACTGAAACAGTTCAACAGCCACTGAGATACATTCAAATATATTTGGCGGAATGGTGAAAGAACAACTAGTCGTGTCTGTATTTGCCTGTTCAAGGATCATGACAAACTTCTAGGTAAATAAAATAAATTTCTCCATTTCAACACGGAACGGAAAGGAATAACAAATCATTCCTATTTGAAGGACTTTCAAAGCGTGTTGGGCAAGGGAGGGCAGAGACAGTAAATTATCACACAAATGTACCCGTCATTCCCAACAAATCATTCTTGTTCCAAATAACGCTGCTACAGCTGCGCAATGAAATCACATGACCACGTAAGAACAAACGTGCAAAGAAAACCAGCGTTGAGAGGTGACCACCAAAAAGCAGCCCTCGTCGTTAGTCGGCGGCGACCACCGAATCTGTAGAACTTCATTGCACCAACACGGAGGAAGAAAAATTCTAAGAACCTTTTCAAGCTGCCTGCCTCTTGAAATGGAAGCGACAAGTTTTTAACAACTGGAACTGATAAAACCACTTGTTTCCGTATGAGAGAACAGCGCAGGATCTGCGACGATGGTGTGCGCTCGCAGAGGAAAGAAAAGACAGCGTGAGGGATCTGCTTGACTCTTGTACAATCAGGCTTTTGTGGTTACATCAGCAATCAAAATCAGTCTGTGGATGACTTGCTAAATCAGTGGATCAACTCGAGTGGCAAGAGAAGCGATGACGGACAGGTCTCATGGTTCAGAGCCGGCACGTTGGCAGCGATCATGCTGAAGTTGCCTTCCGAAATAAGAATACACTGTTTTAAGTTGACGACCAAAAATTTAACTTCAGACCTTGTTGCACTTCAAAATTTTCAAGCGGCAGCCACAGACTTCAACAGAGACCAACAACCAGCCATGACAGCCTAATGATGGTCATCTATTAGGCACCAAAAAAGTCATCCCAACAAAGCCGAAGAACAAACAAAGATCGCCCTTAAACATAAAAGCGAAACTGTTTACGAATAAGCTCCCAAAAAAGCCCTCGGGCGAAATGCGCATGGATGTCGTTGAGAAGTTCAAAAAACGACACAGTCTTCGGCGAATGTGCGAAACCTAAAGCGGTGAAATTCAGCTGCTGTCGAAGTGCCTCGCATCAATTTGGGGAGAACATTTTCGGTGAACGGAATCACGACTAAACGACGGCGTGACAGTTTGATCGCCCCCTCCACAGACTGCCGCTGCTTTACGCTGAGAAAGAGCAACTTGCCGTTCCCGTCGCCATTCCTAGTGAAGAAGGGAACAAGGTCGCCCCCAACAAAGCACCAAGAACGGCAGACGCCAACAAAACTTCCTTAGGGCTTTGATAAGTCACACAAGAACGGAATAACCAGTGACCCATCCAGTTATCGAGAAATCACTTCTACTCTCCTGCTTCAAGTTCCTCGAAAGAAAAATCGTTAGTCGTCACAGAAACCTTCGGAAAGAAACAGCCAGTTTCCTCGTTGACTGCATACCAGCAAGAGAGAGCATCAGAAGGTGTCAGCGCATCGCCAACTTAAGATGCAAGTTGCGGACTACTTCCCGATGTTATAAAAACTGAGGTGCTAATCATGCAGCTCGCCAGGACATCGGATTTCCTAGTATAGGTCCGCGCGAGGCACACGGAAAAGTCGACCAGCTCTATTATCTGCAATAACAATTTCAGCAAGAGGTTGTACGACGGATGCTGCTCACGGAATCGGGAAAGCTAAAAGTGCGCTTGACATACTTCAGAATTGTCTGCAGGTTATTAAGAGATGCTCATGTGTGCAAAAGACTGCCAACTGCTTCTGCACTGTTGCAGTAGCAGAAACGAAGGTAAATGAAGGCTCTGTGTACTGCTACCAAACGATACAAATAGCTTTCATTCTTTGAGGCATGCTATCTATATCTGGAGCCTAACAACACCAAAACTGAAAATAAGAACTCCGTTCAGCGAAGACAGAAAACTTCGCAGAAGAAACCTCGCTTATGGATGGAAAAGCTATAAAAACAATCAAAAGCTGCATTTTGGAGTCAACCGGGACAGAATAACTTCAGGAAAGTAACGGAAACTGTTCGAAACGCCAACATCTGAAAGACGTGAGCTGCTACAACACACCTTGAGAGAAAGGCGAGAAGTTCAACAAACTCATATTATTTAGCGAGGCGTGGTAGGGGAACTACTGGGATGACCAGCAAAGATATTGCAAAGAAGGATTTCGGAAACAGAGGGAGAGGTGCACAAAAGCTTCAAAAAGGAGAGAGAAGTGGTCGACATCTAATCGACACAATCTGATAGAGTGCACAGCTGATTTTAGTAAGTGAAGCAGTAGCTTCTAGGATGAAACTGTGAAAGAAACAGCATATGGAAACGACGATATTTCCAACAGCGATTGCCACGGACGATCAACCGCGCTCCACATAAGTGTTTCTAATACGGCGATTATGAAACTATCCTTTAATTGCCACTCACTGACGAAGATCCCTTTGTTTAATCGCAGCCAAAACGTCAGTTTACCTCTCAAAAGTCCAAATGTAAGAAAGCGATCATCTATCTGAAGTCATTTGGCACAAATGAAAGGCCACTGAAAAAATAAAGGAAAGGTTTCAAGTTTCCAATGCGAAAGAGGAAAACAGGAGCTTTCAATTCGGGTGATGACACCTTAAATGAGGACGAGACATGACTTTGGAAGCAGAGTCGAGGCCTGAAAAGGCCTATTCTTCATAGCCATAAAATGAACGAATCAAGGTTTTCAGCAGCTACTTTCTACCGGCATATCGCTAATGAAGAGTTTTTTCTTTAGTTCAGGTTTCGGAATAAACTTTTGCTTTCACTGCACAATGATCACTTCTTGAGCTAGCTAACTGGAAATCGTCACCCATGAATTTGCCACCTCAGTTCATACAGCGTGCCTAACATAAAGCGAGATCAAGCTCACGTATGCACGCCACGAACTAACCACACAATACCTGTGAAAAAAAAGGACGGCACGTCAGCAGCCAATGTGAATTGCGTTTTCTTTTTCGAACCACCACTGCATTATGAAAGAGCAATACCTACTCGCAGTTCAGGTGAAAGAACTAAAAGGTCATAACAATATGCGGATCGAAACTCACATATTTGAAATGCACTATGATGGCTGGTATCGCGGCTGTTGGATACGAGGGTCCCAAAATGTCGCGCACAGCACGCACTAAGTTCGAATGCATATCGATATTCGGCGTGAACACAACCGTTAGCACAGCACCTTCTTCAATGCCGTAGAATCTCAATGTCGCCGTGGTGCCTAACAACAAAATAAAACGTTTCAAGCAACAAACATTTTCAGCAACTCCTTTGTCAGAATAAAATCGCACTGCTTCGTTTCGGCAAATTATATGCCCGATTGATCCGATCACGTAGTTTCATATGTTGATGCCTAAACAATGTTTTTAGCTACCTTAGATATGAGCAACGGAATGTAATACTCTTGTAATCTGCGAGGATCGCTCACTGACTGCTCCATCGGGCACAAAACAATCTCTGGTAGACTTCAAATAAGCATTTGTTTTTGACTGAGTAGGTCGACTTGAATCGCAATTCTATGGTTAGATATGAGCCATGAAAGCGAATGCTCACTCAGTCTGCTCTGCATAATACAATGCAGCCAAACTAGTGTGACAACATAAACAGGACGCTATCTGCTGCTGTCTCTGCCTTTATGATATGGCTGCAGTTGTATGGTGTGTTCAGAATAGCGAAAACAATCAGCAAAGATATGGACGAGAAATTGCGTCGAGGGTTGCTTGATTCGTCTCATTCCCAAAGACATTTTATTCCTTTCACAAACATAATCGGTGTGTGATTCCGAGGTAAAGTTTGTATTCTGACCGCACATATGACGGTTAGTTCGGTAATTTTCTGCATCCTAAACTTGACAAATTTATCACCTCTTCCCAACTGCAGTCTTGTCTGTGTGCTAGAACGGAACCAAATTTCCAAAAACTGTGGATTTTAAACTGCTGACCACCGTTTTTCTCAGAGTGCGGAATTCTTCGCCTCTGCTATTTGGTTTGCCATTTGCTATTCCTCTTTGCCATATTTAGCACACATTAATAAGAATCAAAATTCAGTGACTGTTTCCAATCACCCTGTCTAAAATGGACGCGGTTATGCACATTAATACGCCCACAGCGTTGTTTGAAGGCTTTAAAGGCCAATGCCCCTCTCGGGTCACAAGGGAAGCTATGCCTTTAGTGCTATTATTAGCATAGAAGCATGCAAATTAATGTCACTCTTTTGTTTCTTATTAAGAAAAGAATGAGAAAGGTTACTTGAAAGAACTCGTCCCGAGCAAATAAGTTTGAGTGCGTTAGTCGGTAAATTCAGCAACGCACCAACTGCATCCTTCAGCTCCCCTATAGTCCTGTTGGCAGCCATCTGAAAATAAAGCAAAGGGAAACAAGGTCACTGATGCGTAATGAAATCACATTACCGACAACGTAAGTAAACGGCACATTAGTATCTCCCAAACCTTAGCAGTCAGGAAACTAAACGCAAACTCTTTAACGCCTGGTTGTAGTACGAATGTCAAGCTAATCGTGTCGAGAGGGAGGACAATAGTTGACGCTCACATTCGCGCCCTTAAGTAGCGATATACTAACGCTTCATCTTTCCGCCACTGGCGATAAATCAACGCACGGATCACTCTTCACAACTTTTTAATACCGAAAAATGAATCATCCGATATGTCGTCAAAGTTTTTTTAGTTGGCCTCTAAGTTTGGGGGATTCAAACCGAGCGGATCCACTTTTCGGAAAACATTTTGAGAGTTCGCGACAAACTGCAAATGAATGGCACAGCACAGAAATATCTAAAAAGAAATTGGGTACATCAAGAATGCATAAAATGCACGGAAGCATTACTCCATGTAATTACCTAATACTAAGAATTGTAAACAAATCTATTATCAATATTTATGAAAACACTTACAGAGCGCAAATTCCGCCATCCGCAGTCGAGCAAAACGTAAACAGACGTGATGCCGCGGTGATAAATCAAAATCAGCTGGAGTGTTTACTACGCTGACGTTATAATTTAAGGTCACTTCTAGCTGCTATCTTGAGCACTTCAAGAGTTGCCAATATCGGATTCAAATGCACTCTGACGCTCATCATCTACTCGTGAGCAATACGTCTCCCTAGTAAATTGTCTGTCTTACTACTAAAATGATCTCGTGTATTTTGCATCACGGCCAGTGCTGCACCGTAACCTTCAATATAACCATAGGACCCCTACAAGCACTGTTGATTACGCTAGAAGTGCTTCGAAGAACTAGAGAATGTCACGATATCAAAAGAAAAGGTTAAATTGCTTGAGGCAGAGCATAAAGTGGCTGCCCCTCATTTCAGACGTAAAAGCTTCAAAATAATTACAGAGAGAAACAAATTACACAGTTATTGAGGGCTCATCAGGAAAATCTTATAACTTGTCTCTAGTGCAATCGCTTCAATTTTCAAATACGAACTACTCCATTCTTGAATCTATGCGAAAATTTTGAACAGTGCGCCACTAAGAAGCATGCAAGTAATAAACCTCAACCTCAAGCAACAGTTTTTGCTCCACCAAACCAATAAGCCGCATGCACATCTTGGAGGACGGTATGCGACCTGCCTCCGCGCGAGACGATAAGTTGGGGGCAACCTCTCATTCTCTCCTGTGAGGTAGTGAACCAGCCAAAAAGCAGCAAGGCGGGGTTCCCTACATACTAGGCAACAGCATAGGCGTCTCATCTTAGCAACGATCAAAATTTATGGCACTCACGTTAATGACGTTCTCGACCTGTCCACAGCCAAGTCTCTTGACCACAAGCTTCATCGTCCGGTCGGCAAAAACAAAGGCTAAAATGTGAAGAAACATTAGTCATGTGGCCACAGGGAAAACTCCGGCGCGAAAAGAAGTTGGACAATGTGGCAACACATAAAAAGCGAAAAGCCATCCTTCTATATAGTAAACAACATTATTCAGGCCTATCACATAGACATTGACGCGTGAGGAAGTCCCTCACCACCTCCTCCCTCTTGTTTTTCAAAAATTCCTCTCCCTATGTTCCCGACCTGTACACCAATCCTGATGTTATTCGAGAACATAGAACCGAAATTCAGGTATGTAAAAGGCCTTTACAATCTATGTAAGCAGCAGTGAATGACGGATTTCTGGCAGAGGGCCGAGTCTGATGATCAGGATCATCTATGCGCTTTCCAATGAAGGAAGAAAAAAGCCAGCAAATTTCATTAGCACTTCACAAAACTTCAGGCCAGTGATCGATAAATAGATGGCGGTTTTTATTCCTTCTTGCTTTCCAATTCCCAACGTCGTTAAAATAAAGGGCACCACTGCATACTACTCATTTGAAAGTTGACAACTTGTTATCATACTCTGTTGGAGCATCTTTTGCGAGGTTTGAGGTACCTGCAGTGGTCCTCTTAGATATCTTCGGGCGCGCAAGATAGCTCTGGTGAAATAACTTCAGGTCTCAAGCACACCAAGACAGCAAACACTTTTGCAGTGATCAGTGTCGCACAACAACTGACGAGCACCCGTTCGGGGAACTTGTGCACTGAAATGAGCATACAGACCAGACTGTCCAATGGTAGACCGAATCCAAACAGACCGGAAGCTGTAAAAAGGTACTCATCCGATAACCCGTATGAGCTTGCTATGCGGTGATTCACGATTCATCCTATTCTGGTATCTACCTCTCGGTGGCGGAAAACAATAGGAGGGTACCACATTCGAGAAAATATGTTCCCCTAAATACATGAAACATGAGCACACCACTTTTCACGGTTCATGCCATTCAGCACCAACTTCTGGAACTCGAGCTGCAATAATCGTTGCCCCAACATCTCCGAACCATGCTTAAAGATAACTTTAGGGCGGGTGTTTGCAAATCGCTGCGAACCGATTTCACTGACCACTTGAAAGCGTGACGAGACGCCGTCGCTCAGAGAACGACATTTTGCAGCGAAAAAGTGGAGTCCATTAGTCCATTATTTAGCCTCATGAATGCAGCCAAACACGAAGTTTACCGTAAATGATGTTGCAAATCACGACAAACCGTTTTGAGAGATGACGCATAACCTACTACAAAAACTGCAGCTAAAAACTTCAAACGAACCTTTCACATCAGTTTTTGGGCAGCTTTTACGTTGCTCACAGTAATTACCTCATGCCTCTTACAGTAACTATTGACGCATCTCTTGCAGTAGTCTGGAATGAGCCTTAAAAGTGAAAGGGGAGGAGAGAGAGAGAGACAGAGAGAGAGAGAAGGTCATTGTTTGCCACTGAAGATTATAATAGTGTTAGGAGTTCGCCGTCAACACCACCCCCATCCCCTTGCGAGGACTCCTCATGAAGGTGATCGGCGTCTTTTGTTTATAGTGCGAGATGTTAAAAGATGCTTCTATGTTTACCTTTCCAAGCTGAAAAAAGATTCTCCACGTTGTCGCAGGAAAGGGAAAACTGTGTGACTAGTGTGACCGAACCAGATACACCGAAGAAAAACGTCGCATCCCAACAACTGCGCCAATAAGAAGTAGCAACAGAAACTGCTCATCAATATTACAGAAGTGACAGTAAGCACGGACATCGCTCCCAATTCATTATTTTTTAAACCACTGTGGATTAGGTAACTTCATACAAAACTGCGAAAACTATACTGCTTTATCCGTTCGCAAAGAATTTCGCCTACAGCCTCAGATTCATTGATGCTCCTATTTTTCATATTCTCATATCAAAAAATGAGCTGCGGGATAGTCTGCGCTTTCCGCTCCTCTCTTCCGCATCACTGCAACTCACTTATTCGAAAACAAGCCGCATCACCATGTTCATTTCTTACATCGTCGCCTTAGTTGACCCTGTTCAGCAGTCACATCTTCAAAATCCGAAGGCAGCTACTCTGATCACAGACACTAGTGTCTGGCGCAGTCACATCTTTTAGACTTCAACCGAGACTGCTGTACATAACAAGATGCCTTCCAACGTAATGATGCTGGAAGACCTTTGCTTACCTATTGCACTTTTATGTGGTCACGACAAAGAGCAGTAGGGTAAAAACGGTCTCACAATAAAAGCAAGTGTTGAAGGTTAATCTCATATGTGCTTCGAAGGGATGTGCGTTTCACGATGAGTGCACCAACCTCCCTGCATGCTATACCAAACAAACCGTACATACGTACAGGTGTGGTGTGGCGCAGTGCGCAAAATATTTGCAAATTTTTTCAGCCAACCTTGCTCGACTGTTTGAAGGATCTGGTGGTTCAAATTTCTTGTTTTCGGATGAGTAACGCAGGCATCTAACTGATTCACAGAGAAGATGAATTTCGAACACGTCGGAAATAATTCTACGGATTCGAGGGAGTTTTCTCGAATGCTGGCATGGAGAGCTTCCCGCTTCGCAGGGGATATGATTCATCACATCGTAAGATAGGTAATCCCCTCGGGTGACTCTGCACACGAGGCTGCTTCTGTACACCAGACCGTTCATAATTCTTCAAAGCAATGGAAGTTTTGTTTGTTACGAAGTACCACTGTTATCAATATCACAGCTTAAATTTCATTGTCGTAGTATGAGTGCTGATCTTTGATG
Source organism: Ascaris suum (assembly GCA_013433145.1). NCBI lineage: Eukaryota > Metazoa > Nematoda > Chromadorea > Rhabditida > Ascarididae > Ascaris > Ascaris suum. The sequence continues at coordinate 5,851,138 of CM024187.1, forward strand.
CTAAGCCAACTTCGAGTTTTGAATACTCACGCAATTTCACCAGGTTAGATGTTGAATTTTTAAAGAAAGTCAGGGAACCCACAACATGATGAGTTTCAAATTAATGTTCTCAACTCGCAAATTTTGGCCACCAATAAACGCCCACGAAACTTCTCAAAAGTTAGAGGATAGGGCGTCCGCGGGGTGATCTGAAGCCTTCATCAGTAGCCCGTCACGTCAACTTGCTTGTTATTTCGTTCTGAAGCAGTGCTGAATATTTCAGAAGGCGATTTCTTGTTTGTAACTAGGGGGTATTGCCTTCGTCGACACATTAAAATGAACGAGACTAAGTAACGAATGAACTTTCCAAATGTTTTATCCCGCAAACCACTGCTAAGTCTTCGTCACTGAGATAAACGGATTTTTGCAAAAAGAACGCATATATATGAGCGCGTCTCGCAATTAGGGGCGCTCAAACATCGGCTTCGCGGCGAAGTGAGCTCGATCTCAGCTTTTGCGTCGTTTTCGCGATGCGACGTTCTTACCTTCAGAAGCTGTCCATTAATCATGGAAATCAACGTAAATTTATGCAGCATTCAGCTTTGCTGCATATACATTTATAGTCGCTTCTTTGATTTTTCTTTCAATTAAAAGAAGTTGAATGTTGTTATTTTAATGGTGGGAAAAACCTTCCAACTTCGTTTTGAAAAGTCCTGGTTTTCGAGAGTCTATAGAGCGGAACTGGAGCCAACAAAGCAAATAAGGAAAAAGGTATCAAGTCGGTAATTTCGACCTTTCCTGAACTCTTTCAGCGATTCGCAACCCATCCATTCGAGAGCAAACTTTCTGAGACCCCTGGCACCCCACACCGCTAGTATGGATGTTACCGTATAATTGCTGCAGCACTATGACTCACTCGAATTTTTGAAGTCCACTTTAATGTCCACATCAACGGGGCTTATCGTCGATCGACAGAAAGGGTCTCCACTTTCTTTTAGCGGCAAACAGAGGTAGCATAAAAGATTCACTCCTGGACCTAGCTTCTGTAAGTTGAGTGCAATTTCCGGCTTGCTATACGATCTTCGAAAGTACTGTTCATTCAGAGTGTTCACATGCGCTTTGAACGACACTCGATTTATACGTTATAAACTTGTGTTATAGATAAAAATATACGCTTTGAACGACAACACATAAGTCATAAATCGAAAAAGTATTTACCTAGCCAAACGACATAACACGCATCACAAGGTAGCGAAGCGCAGACCGATAATTGGGGCCAGTAAGCTTCACTTCCTTATTGGCTAATTTCTTTGCTCTGATTGATGTAAAATTAACGTGCTGTTTCCTCGTTGAATGTTTATTCGCTTTGTTTTCCTCACACAGTTAACCGTCTCTTTCCTGTTTGCAGTCTAAAAGGAAACACGCGTTAAACGAATAATTTATATGTGTCTTTCGTTTAGCTAAAAACATGTACGGATGCAGCCCATAGAACATCGTCTTTAAACAAGCAATGTCCGATTTTCGTTCTTCCTAATTACATCGTCCTGCCAATTAATGCTCCTCCTTTTTGATTCACTCCCTTTCTGCATGTGCCACCTCAAACAGAAGTCCTTTGCAGAAGCAAAAGACCTTCCTCGGACTTCGAAATTACCAAATAATGTTCAAGTATTTGCATAAATACGTAGTAAGATAAGAGACACAAAGCCACCAAAATGCTGACTCCGTCCTCTTGGATAAAACATCTATCGAGGACAAGCTGCCTTTCTAAGCGTCTCAGAAATTGCAATTCTTATAGCCTCAATAGTCCAGTGCATGCATTTATTCACTTACCACATTTATAGACTTCATGTCTCTATTGCAAGGTCCAAAAATAGAACCCCAACCATCTCCTTTCTAGTGCAAGTCGCTCACGGATGTGCGTGCATTTCTGAACTCTTCCATATGGCCGCTTAAATCGATGCAATCTCACAACGTTCCATGTGGTATTACAGCAGTCTAGTTCAATTCACATTCATTGTTTAAATGCCAATCTAAATAAGCGCTCGAATGAGAGCAATAAATCCGTAACGAATATAATTCGCCTTTAATTGATCAACAAAAACCCTTCTTCGCTCACCTCAAAAAGCATTCATCCCGAGGCTTTTCGTAACGCCAGTACCGTATATGGTACGTGGCCGCCACGAGATATTTGTAGAAGAGAAATAGAGGAGCAAAATGGAGCAGCTAGTCACCCAGTCGTCTTACACAACTGTTTTCATCAAGCTTCTTTCGAAGATTTCAATTTCAGCTGCAATTTCCTGTTCAAAAATATCTATAAACATGACACTGCATTGAAACAAATGAATTTTAAGCTTGCTCTCGGCTTTACATTTCCACAGTGTGCATCAATCGAACAGCTTTCCCTGTGGCTTGAAGAGGATAGACGCCCAACAGTGCTTCATAGAGCAGATGTTGGCGGGATGCTTGATGACTGCGTGCAAGTACCACAACAATGAGTTTGATGACTTGCACATGAGTTTCATGAAGCACCTGATGGACGACGCATGAAGGTTTGCTTTGGGAAATGGTGTAGAAGCAAGACGCTATGTGCGTTCTGTTTATGACGTTCAGCGATGTTCGGCTGGAAGTGCTGTTAGGTGCTTAACTTTGCGGCGTTTACATCAACCTCAATTAGTAGCAATTGGCATAAGTGGTTGCAAATCGAGGTGGATGGCCAAAGCGAAGGCCCGTCGCTGGCATGCAGAGATTTCTTGCCGCTGGTATTCGAATTGCCGTAGTCGGCGGACGGGGTGTCGACGAGGAGCAGTTCCCTCATACTCGCTCCAGCGCTCAAAGAGAGAGGGAGGGTGCGGAGAGTATGCGCCTCTGCTGGTGCATCACCATCGGCGAACTCAATACGTTCGTGTGCGGTATTCCGTTGCGCAATCGCGAACTCTGCGCTTTCTTCGGCATTGCGCAGCTATTGGTCGCAAGCGCTTCTCTTCTGCAGGTACGGCGTCCTTAAAGAATCATGAATACCCAATTATCTCGCATATAAAGGATCCTATTACGAATATATATATATATATATATATATATATATATATATATATATATATATATATATATATATATATATATATATATATATATATATATATATATATATATATATATATATATATATATATATATATATATATATATATATATATATATATTGGTTGACTGGGCCTTCCAAAAGTATATAGTAATTTGATAGAACAGAGTTAATCTCAGCCAAGTGCGTCCGTTTCCCAATGAATTCGAGCTGCAAGCTTACAATCTGAGCTGTGTTCAGTGTTGAGGAGGACGATAAGACCGTTGGAATAGTTCACCACTATGAATACTTTTTGGTAAACATGAGGGCACTTATTTTGCTAGTTCAAGTCAATTGAAGAAGCGGTTCGTGATGACATAAAATAAAACAAATGACACTCGTCACTCCTCGTCCCTTTTTCGATGAGTGATGAGAGGGAGGGAAGAAACAATGGAGAAAGTAATGGAGAAAACGCTGCTTGCACCTCTTGCCTCACTTAGGTAGAAATGCAGTAACGTACCCGCTTAGCTCATATTCGCTAAGTGCATAGATGTCGTTGCCTCAAGAGTGAAACTCTATAATACAAACGACCGAAAAGAACATAACAGATGTTCGCACGATAGACACTTTTGTTCATTGGGCTGACCGGTTGCTGAGGTAGGGAAATCGTTTCTATGCTGCATCCCACCTGTTGCAGAGCAGTAACTGATGCAGTCTTAGATGCGGTTTATACCAAGCAAGTCTTATCTTTCGTCATTAGAGAGGTGAAAATACCGGACAGTTAGATACGTGAGCACTAAGCACGGAAATCGACCGATTGCAATGCAAACGTTTCGAAGTCTCACTGCAACTGCATTCAATTTTTTGCATTTTGCACACTACGAAGATACAGAAGACTTGTTGTACAAGGTTATAGCTGCTTGCTTGCAGCTAACCGTTTTCGCATGAAACTGTCCACCATTGCATTCTATGAAATTTGCAACGTTTCAAGAAAGTCGGATAGTTCAATAGAACGAACCATATAGGCACTAAAACATCTGGAAACTGTTCTCAACTTTTTGCTAGGCTAAAAGCATGCGAATGCAAAGGCAAACAACTAATAGCTCTCAAGTGCCATGCGAATTGAAGTTTGCTTTGTGGAATGCGGATGCTGTGTTCCAAAATGCAAACTTGCAGCCATGTTTTCACCGCTTTTTAAATGCAATTGCCTAAGCGTAGCGGAAAGTATAAGAGAATTTTCAGAGAGTTATGCCCCCGACAGCCAAAAATCGAATTTGTGCAAATGTCTACAAATGTGATGTTTGTAGTATGCATATTTCCATTGCTGCGAATTTCAACAATTTTTACCGCATGAAGTGGCAACACGCAAATTGAGCTTCGTTCCTTATGTCGGGAACAGGTGTGAGCTAAAGTGTGAGGTCGTCTTGACTCACACCCCGCATACTTCACTTCATATTTCGTGAAAAGGAATAAACATTCCATTTAACGTTGCGAAGTATTTACTATGAGTTGATAAGCTTAAAATAGTTCCTAACCATTATATCGTTTCTTTTTTCCATATCACTACATCTCCTTTTTCCAGCATGTCTATTCGTTGCGAGTTCACGGTCACGTCTTTTATTGTCATTCGAACATCACAGAAAACTCAACAATTGGCGAAAAGGTTAGCTAAATGTAATCAGAAAACCTCTTGCAGCACATTGCTTTTTCTTTGACTACTCCTATCTCATTGTATATTGAGTAGAAGTGAGAGGTGCTCAAAGATAAAAATTAGAGCGGTTGAGTTTACTGAGAGCTTGTCGGGTTTTCCATTCAAAAAAAAGTTCCAGTGAGTCGCAAACAGTGACGCTTTGTAAATAAAGAAAATGCTTCAGGCAATAAAGGTTTGGTAATTACTTTATAATAGCGTAAAAACTATGGCGTTTTAGAAAAATGTTCGCGTCGACTTCACTGAGCACCTTCCTTCCACCAAAACTGACCTGCATTGTGGGCGTCCTGCGTCTCCAGTCCTGATGGTGCTAAATGAATCCCAGTGAAAAGATTCTTTAAACAAGTACTTCCAACACTCGCACGTTACTAGCTTCGGCTAACGGTACTTAATTGATCAGCTATCAATAGCTGTCAGATCATCGCCCTATTATTGACTAACTCATGTTATGAGTTTTGCTGTTCAATCTTTCGATTACTTCCCTCCACGAATCCCTCGGCTACTCCTTCTGGATCTCAACTAAGGAGTTCGAGCTTGCTCGTCCTCTAAGTACGGCCACTTTAAACCCGTTGGCCTGGATCATAGCAAAGAAATGCGGAACGCTCTTCCTTTAGCAAGGGTAATGAATATTAGGATGTGGTGGTAGGGTGGCATTTCTTAACTTTTGCAGGGTCCATTCAAACGCAGAAGTTGAAACAGCTGAACACTGCTTGACTGAGTCTGAAACTTCAAAACATCTAAGTGTTCGATAATGTATAACAGCTTGAGGTTGGAAGTAGGACATTTCTTTGCCCAAGATATGTGAAATATATGAATTCGGGCAAAGCGTTGGAGTAGGCGTTGGAGAAGCAATGCAGGGGAACCTTTAATATTTATGGAAGTTACAGAATTTCGCAAATTTTCTGCAGTTTCATACGAGCATCACTTAATTTGCAGTACCTGGCCTACGACATAATCATCTTCGATTATGGGCTCATGCATCGTGTGCTCGGTACAAACGAATGTGTAGCCAACTACCTGGATGGTGGTTTCATGCGAGCGATGTGGTGTGTGGAGCACACCGGTGCGCTCTTCATCCTCATCATTGCTCTCTATATTATCAAGAAACCTACTTGGATGCTATGGCCAGGTTGAATGTTTATTCCAACAAACCTTTTCGCTTTCTCTTGAAAAAGAACGTGTTGATTACTTCGAACTCAATTATGCTGCTTAAACGCCATCAACTTCATAGGAAAGCAAGCAGTATTAGGAAGAATCTTATCTCCAATCTCAGAAATCTTGTGCATCTTCGATAGAAGCTTCGGAGTCAGTTAAGGTGAATTTTTAAAGCTCCAGCTCCAAGCTATAAAGGGCTTCATCGACTCCTTTATTCGTCGACTCTGTCTGAGGCCTTTAATTTAGCATTCACCCTTTTCGACTTCGTTGACTACTATGAGGGGTTAGAGATGAGTTGGAATTCGAAGGAGGAAGAAAGACAAAGTAATAATCAGCAGTCAAGTTTGAGCGACCGTTTTCGAACAACTGCAAGATATTTTTGTGCCAGGGAAAGGGAAAGGCAGCGAGACATGCAAAATACGCGCTGCCATTTGCGTATCCTACTCAGTTGAACGTACTCTCATGAGACGACCCATAGCTTTCCTTTTCTGTCTCACTGAGAGAAGACGAAAGGAGCGAAGTAGAGGAAAGCTCCACTGTGAGGATTTCCGGCATCGCTGTTGGTTCCTTTCAGTTGATAAATAAGGGTTCCTCTTCTTCATTCCCCCATGAACGACTTTGGGGAGAGTAGAGAAGCGGGGTGGGGAGTGCAGAATGTCCAGCCGGCAGTGGGAATTCATATTCGGGTTTTGGCTGCTCAAGGTTCATAAATATTGTTGCATCTGCAATTCATTTTTCCATTTTCCAATAAGTGGAAGAACGGTGTAACTCGTTAGCCTTAATATCCTTTCGTATTAATTATCGCGGTGAAAGGTATGGTCGGGAACAATTTCTCTCCCGTCCTCCATTCCAGTAGTCGCAGAAAGATATTATGGTATATGCATGAAAGGCCTAGAGGTGTGTTCAAACTCGAAGTTGATCCTTTAATGAGGAGTGACCTGCCCCTTTTAGCCCTCTTCTCCGTTGCCAAGCAAAGAGGCAACCCATGATTACATGGCCAAAGTGGATCTCCTATAACAATCCTCGTCTTAACAAAAAGTTTACCACACTGACAACACCTCTGCTAATCAGTCCTTCTCGTCCCTTGGAGTAATATATGTGCAAAAAACGTTGTGTGGATGCCGCACTTCCGTTCGCCATTGAGACTGCAGTGAACCTGTTGATGTCACATACTATTTCAGTTACTGCTCATCACTACTTCAGTTAATCCACCATTGAGGTCAAGGAAGATTGCCCCGTAAATGTGGATAGGAATTTGAAAGGAACAGTTATATTGCGCTGTGCCATCAATAGGACACGAGAGAGTGCATTAACATCATGCGAGTCCCTTGTCACAAAGCATGAAACTGTTCCTCTTAATTACGGTGCAAACTGATGAAAAACCGATTGTCTGTTTTCTTCAGATTTTATTCAGTTTCTTTGTTAGAGTTCCCTTTTAAAAGTTCATTTCAAGAAACACAATTCATAAACTTCAGCACAGTATAAACCCATACTATCGCGCCAACATAGAACAACTCGAGCAAAGGTCCCTTTCGAGAAGCCGCTTTCTCAGATCTCTAAACTTCAGGTTTCAAATATTGTGTGTTGTTCTAGAGAGAGGGGGGAGAGGGCTAGCCAGCTAGGTAGCGTCGCAGGAAGAAATTGATAAGCACTGTCGTTCCTCCTCCCTCCGTCCTGATCGTCATCTCCATTAACCCTTATATCTCTTCCTTCCACCATAAACTGCAAATTGAATTTTTCACGTTGTAAGATGTTATGTCGCCTAGTCGGCACAAACTGGCAGCTCAATGTTATGCTTCACCTGAATTAGAGGTCAAACTCGGCTAAAGATGCCTATGTGCTCATGACTGACCCCTTCAGGCGCAGCACCACAAGTATCATTTCAAAGTTTAGATAAACTCTTATAAAACATAGAATCGCGTTATCACATATACATATGTTTATTTAAAAAACGCCAGCTGTACTAGAGAAATGTGACGGAAATTAGGAGAAAAAATATTGTTCGGAAAATGTATTAGCTATTCTTAATGAACTGTGCCTGAGCAAGGTGAAATAAATAAGAAAGAAAAGAAATAAGAGGAGTAAACAACTGGCAAACTACACCAATAAGAAATAACTTCAAAAGCAATAAAGAAACAAAAGAATTGATAACTTTAAGCACTGTTAATGCAATCGTCGTACGCTTTGGGATTGGCAGTGCTGACAATGGCAACGGCGCCAAAGATACTCGAAGCTTTGAGCGGACGAGTCGACGCCGACTTTGGCACAGCTTTCTTTATTTATTCGAGCGGTTTCGTTTTCAATTGGTTCTTTACATTTGTTCTTTGGCACCATTATTGGCACATGGAGAGAAAATTTTCCATACGAGTTGCTATCACATCTTGAGGGCAACATTCGTTTATTTTTAAAGATGTCAGCATCCTGAAGATGTGACACCTATGCTAGGACTCATCGCCCCTATGAGGCAATATTTCTTTCGACTCCAGCGAGCAACTCTCGCCTACTCAAATTGCGCAACTGCTTGGTTCATCCAATTGCATCGCAAAACGCGCGATTCGTCGAACAACATTTCTGTAGATAGTAGACTGTTGTATTCAGCTGACTGTCAACAAATGTCGCACTGTATGGATGAATGTCGAGCAGCGTCAAACTCCCATTTAATCTCGAAATGCATTAAGCCTTTCTCCCCCTTGTAAATTTCAGTGTTGGCGATTTTAACCGTGAAATCCAACATAAACGGGCAAAGTGGACGTTATTCAATGCTTATCTGCCTTATCTATCGAACTGAGTTTAGCGGCTGGACTTTCCTACCGTTCTCTTTCAAAACATATTTGACTCACCCAGTGAAACAACAATTTATGAGCCAGTGATGCTAATATTTCAGTATTACGTTACGTGGAAAACGTAGAAACATTGTTATATTTCGATGATTCAATAGCCGTTGTTTAAAACTTTTGTAGCTGATGACAATAGAACGCATTTAAATCACATAATTTCATACCTCTTCCTAACTTTCACCTAAGGTTTGCGATCCATTAGAATTGACAGGAATGCCAAAAGCGTCAAGAATTTTACTGTTTTTCTGCAGCTTTTCTGTCATGTTTTAGCGAATTTTTAATTGCGTCCTCGTTAAAAGTTTCTCATGAATCGTTTTTACTGAGGTCGACTCGGCATCCGATTGGATTCCGAGTGAGTGAGACAAGTTTAAGTAGTGGAGAGTTGCTGCTATTCTGATTTCGGGAACTTAAGTCGTGTCGTCACTTTTGTTAATAAGTCACACAAATGACTGAAGCGTCCGTAGATGGGCTTTTTATTATGTTTCTGATGCGTGATGCACTGTGCGAAGAAAATGAATATTTTGAAGTCGATTAGTTCCGCACCAACTCGAGCTACCTCAGGGAGTACCAAGTTCACCTAGGGGGTCGTCAGCTGTTCGACGTCTTCTTTCACAAATTGTCGAAACAATACTGTCGACGTAATTTCGTTGCGATCCTTGAATGGGATTCATGATTCCACAGAGATGTTGTGTTTTCAATTCTGATTATACGGTTTTCTAATATAAATTACAATTCCATAACAGCCATTGCCTATATATTACAGATTTACATGTCAATTACTGTGTGTGCCGTTGCTGCCTTTTGACAGCATTATAATCTGCTGTATAACAACATTTCCAGGTGACAACATCAGATTTGTTTAGCACCGCATGACTTGTTGCCTTTAATTTACGGACTGGTATAGAATATTTTTATTTCAACGTTCCCACGTGGGAGAACACGCAAAAAGTATGTGAGTAAGGACGGCAAGAAACAGCAAGACGTTTGACAAGCTCTACAATCTGGCGAATAGACATGCGACATGTAAGAGTAGCAATAGAATGCAACTACTCAACCGCGGTTCAAAAGCCGAAGAGGTGAATGCAGTAAGGATTTCGGAGGAAACAGATTCCAAAATGCATAGAAATGCAGAATATTGTTTGTAAGCGTTTTGGCGAACTGAAACTAATGTCCATATAGACTTCGAGGAGGGGCAAAATATAATTTTATGACAAAAAAGAATAAATCAATTTTGAGCCTGCGATATTCCAATGATTCCGGGTTAATGGTTTTCACCTAGTAATGTAATTTGGCTGGTATCGTCCATGACAGGACCCGCAAAAAACAATACGGATGGAGCGTACCTGAGCATTCTTTAACAAACTGATATCAGAAAGCAAATAGCGAGACCACACGGGAATGTACAGTATGCGACAATGGGTCCCCATTGGGCGGTAAAGGCTTTTCGATGATGCTCAATACATCTGTGCTGTTAAACACGGACAATGCGCTTCGCATTTTTCGACGATTTTCCACCAGCAGTAGAACACTGCAAGCACCAGTGGAGTTCAGGATCGATTATAACACAACGGTCACGAGCACCATCTGTTGCAGAAGGCGCCTCACTTCCCAGCTTGAGAAAACATTCGTTTGGACCACTTGACATATACCACTTGACATTCTTCATGGGAGGCACTTAACTGCTACAATTTTGACCTTGATGAATGCATCTAGGTCATTCTGTAGGACATGGAATTGTAAGCAAGGCCATGGAACAGACGATAAATTCCGAGGTCATCAGCAAAGAGCCTGGTACTGTTCAGATACGTCTTATCAGATACATCTTTAACGTATACGAAGAACAAAAGAGAGGCTGAAAACAGTTCCCTATGGACGCCGCTAGCAAGTGAATGTTGAGCGGAGCAGCTACCTCCATTTCTTGCTTGAAAACTCTTGCTTCTATTTATATTTGAAAGCTTGACATACTTTAGCAAAGAGTCGACGACAGTATTCATTTCTATAACCAGCATAAACAATTTCGGTCTGAACTTTTATACTCAACGCCCCCTGTGACGACTACCTCGAAAACCTAACAAACGGTGCAAGTCCGACTAATCAGGCGATAGTTTTTTTACTGAGGTGGCGGGTTGTTTCTTCAACAAAAGTGAGACGAGTGCGCATTTCCAAGAGGGAAAGTACGAAGATCACAAAAAACGTAGGCATATTAAACTAAGCGGCATCTGATGTGATGGAAACCTTGCTGCTGAGCTTATGAGCGGGCTTGAAAAGTGAGAAGAAACCCAAATATTTGTTGCAACGTACAAGAAAGTTCGGCAGCATATCACTGTCTTCTACACTGTTGAGAAGTATTATGCGATAATATTAAATTTAAGTCGGCTATCAAGTCACCGCGGTCATTTTATAGGTGTGTACCACACAGCATGAATTCAGCTTACTTTTGACGTATTTATAAAACGTTACAGCGTTTATGCTGCATATCACACGTCTCTCACTTTATAAGCAAGTTTTACGCACTGGATTCTGTAGTGCTCAGAACACTGATAAAATGACATCAGGCCACCCAGCTTATGGTTGCCAAGCCATAGGAATTGTTTTTTTTTTCGCCAGGCACTGAACATAAGGTGGGAGTCGCCTAGTGTGGGTGGTCTTTTTCTTCGGTGCGCACTTTTCAATAACGTTATGCACAAAGCCAAAAACCTGGCATACATTTCGTCGATCGCAGACGAGTTGCTAAGATGTTCATCTCAATCGTCGAGAGTCAGAATGTCTTCCCATTTATACCTCGTAAAATCTCACTACTCCATACAGGTTATTTCAAATCGGACACTTCTATGGTCACTAGTGAAAACTTCTCAGCTATGGAGACATCGCGAACGAAGGAGATGTCGTTTGTCAAAAATAAGCCAATTGCCTCATCGCCACGAGTAGAGTCTCCGACGACATTAACAAGAACGATGCTTTTAGAAAGTTTCCAAGCAAGTGGATCGTTTAACAGGCCGTTTGCAACAGGAAGACTACAGTTCAGATCACCGACTATCACGTAGCATAATCCACCACGCAGAACTCAAACATCTCGTCGAGAAATTCCCCACAATCAGAAGCACAAATATCAGGTGCATGGTAAGCAGAAACTAAACGAAACGTTCTGTTAGCGATTAGGTGAAGACATAGCAATTCGCAACCGAAACATCGAAGTAGAGCAGCATTTCCAACAGCATTTGTAGCCCATTTACAAGTACGACTACTCACCTCCTCTACCTTTCATACTGCCTTCACAGTCACAGTAAAGTACCTGACGGGATCCTCTTACTGTGATGAGTGAATAGGACATCAAAGAGGAGAGCCAAGTTTCAAAATTACAAATAACATCGAGATTGTTTCAGTTAGTACAACTTTCAGTTCCAGAAATTCATTGACTTTACTACATGCATTGAAATAAATACAGGAAAAAACCTTGTTATGCTGATCTGAGTGCACGTTGAGGCTGCTGGTTGGTATACGTCGGAAGAGTTTGCCTGATAGAGGAAAGACGTAAAGATATTTGAAAGGAATGTTTTGTTTTGATGGGGATCGTATTTACGCTGCAATGCGTATATCCAAGGGTTCGCAAGCGGAGTGGCTGATGCAAGAGATTTGTGAAATCCCTGCTCCTTGATAGATTCCAATTGCCTTCTCCTTCGCCAACCTTTGCTTCGGATGCGTGAACCCCTCAACGGTTATTTGATTCTGTTTGTTTCACCACACTTCTTTAGAATTTGGTCAGATTCTTTTTGATTGAAGTTTGGTCAGAACAGCATATGCATAACCACTGCTTCCCTTCACTGCCTCGTCCACCTCCCAGCTGAGGGGGGTTAGCCGTAAATTTCAGTTATTAGGGAGTCACAAGCAAAAAGCAGTAAAAAAGCGTGGGAGGAATCAAAGATTTCAATGAAAAGAATTGGAAGTTATTGGAAATTTTGGTGGTTACGAGAAAACAACTAAAAACTTCATAGAAAGTCTGGAGAGGAAAATCACCTGGTGCTGTAGGAGAGGTGACCTTTCGAGCGAGGTATCATGCGCGTCGAAGCTGGTGTGGGGAAACAAGAAACATTTTTGAGGAAGAGTGACTTTATTTTGACTTTATAGCAAAGGAAAAAAAGAAGAAAAATGGATGACACATATGAGGAAATAAAGTGATGATCCGTTATTTGGGGAAGTCCGAGGAAGAGGGCCTATCATCCGTAGCTGTTTGCTGCCATGAAGATTTGGACCAATCCAAGATCGGACCTTTAATCCGTATAATCCGTACGTTGGTGCTTCTACAGAAGCGTTTGCACCTTGTTTCTTTGCTCATCAAACGAACCGTATCACTTATAGCTGTTTCCATACCAATCAGGCACTTTTTCGTTCTCTTCGTTAAATAGCTGCAAGTTCAAGCTTTGTAGCAGTTTGGCTTGATGCTCGTCAAGAGATGAAGCTTTTTGAAGATAATTTGGATTGAGAGAGATGTGGTCTGTCAGCTCTGTTAATAACAGCATGCTTAAAGGAATGACAATATTGTGAGGATATGACAGAGGAATGTACACGCGGAAGAGCTTACCTGAGATCTGTCACCAGATTCCGCAAATTTTTGGTATGTCTATATCAGGTTTTGTTAATATTGTTTTCATTTACGTAAATTGTTTGATTAGCACATATGGATTTGGTATGCTGTTCAGACTTTTGATGGTAATTTGTTATATTCGTGCCATGCATCAATTTTACCGTAAATGGCATGTGTTGTGAATGGGTAATGAAGCTACAAGAGACAATGATAGCATTTTGCATCCCCCACTTTCGCAGAACGTTGTACAGTATATATAAAAATATTTATGCCCGTATGTTTTGCTTTGCTCGAATGAAATTTCACCTGTCCATGACACTTATGTGTGAAAGTGAAAAGGCTGTAAGCAAGGGAGAGGTACAGGAGGAGATCGTAGTTCCTTACGTATAGAAGGAAGCTTCGTCGACGGACAGTTCCAAGGATCTATTTTTTCCGGTCTGGTTTCTCGCCACTCTGTGTGCACACCCGTGTTCACGCGATCCCCTCTGCAGACATTTCCAGATGTTCGTTTGCCGCAAAAGCCACACTATAAAAACGTTGTGGCCTTTTCCTTATGCGCCGAACCAGGAATCCCATTGTGTCCGCTCAAATAGGCTATGTGGATATCAGCTGCAGGTGCTGTGTCAAACCAGCTCCATTAAAACATAACGATACGCGAAAATCTCAGCTGTTCAAAAATTGCTAGTGCACTGCAGTTCTGTGCGAACACGATAGAGTACACTAGCATGAACGGTGTGAAGATGGTCTCCTCATGAAAGCAAATGTTTCCTACTTTTCGCCTTCTACGATACTCCGGAATACTCTTCACCACCGCAGGAGATTTCGAGGACGCCAAAACTCCCCGCAAAGAATTCGCTTTCTTCCGTACGCTAGTTTGCGTTGTAGAAACAGAGCTTCACGCCGTTATCGCACATGATGTTTGCTAGCAGTAGCCAGTTCTGTTACATTCTCTCGTACTGTAATTTGTATAAAAGGTTCCGCACCTACAGCATGTTTGTCCGAATACGGCCAAGATTTACGATCGTTCCACTTTTCCGTCTTCCCCAGCTTGAGTCTTATTCCTCGTAAAGGTTATTAAAGTTACTGCTATCTTCACGCGCACTATTAAAGTTACTGCTAACTTCCTGCTTCCTACTGTTCTGCGCTTTTCATCCCCGCCAGCTTACCGGTGGGTTTTAGATGAAAGATGGGTGTTGGAGAGCGTACCTGAATTAAATGTGGAAGTTTGAGTCTGGTCAGCTTAGAACGTTTTGATTCACACTTTGCTGTCATCCGTCGCCGTCTTTATTTTATGTGAGCATTCTAGGTTTTTTGCTTTCGTAGTAAAGTCTGTTTCGTTGCTCGAGCTCACTTTTGAAGTCTGCTGCTTGCACAAGGTTGTCGGCAGCAGTCGTAGCAGCGATTCGTTATCGGATGGACGCCGTCTAAAAGCGTTGTGTACGCATTCTTGTCCTAGCTTTTAAGCAAAGCCTAAGTTTTCGAATTGCCTCTACACTTTTGCAAAATTGAAGGAAAAGCTGGCTTCTCTAATTCGCCGTGGGGAGGGAGAAGGATTAGGGGGTGGGGCGGGAGAGTGCTGAGTGCAGGGGTTGCGTAGTTTCCCACCCATATAATACCCCCACACACCTCTATATATATATGCTTGAAAAGGTGTGGAATCAAGCTAGAAAACACTGTAGGCATACTAAGCAGATACAGCAGCAGCGAAGCTCAAAACGCAGTCATGTTTTTGAGCATGAGTCGATAAAAATAAACGGATGATTTTGCATTCGCTTACTCTCATTTGCTGTTGTGCTGACGTATGCAGTATGTGGTGTATCATATAGAAATAGAGGAACTATGAAAGTAACTTACATTAACAAATTGGGATCATTGCTAAAGAGCAAAAGCTCCCTCTTGTTGACACAAAGGCTAGGCTTCGCTGCTCATTGTCGTATATGTGGCGCAGTTTTCCAAATTGTTTATCTTGGCTGTCTAACGGTCTAATTACTAACCGGATTTGCAGGTCATCGAGCTGCAGATGGACGGACTGCAGAATCGAGCACTGACGATAGCCGATGTGAATGATCTGTTGAATCTTATTGAGCGTCATCCGCTCGTCTTCGGTGAAAAATGGTAAGTTCTAAGTTTCTTTCATAACACAACGGCATCCATTATCATTTCTGTCAGAAAATTCGCACTCAGTCTGGTAATACAAGTATGCAAAGGTTCTTCCCACGACCTTTGGATTTTGCCTGGAAATTTTCTAGTTTATTTCCTGCACTGAAAATTTCGTCGATACTTCCGCGTTTTCGGGCATTGTTCCGATTCTTCGGCCACGCAGACTGTACAGCACTAACCTAGTAGTCGTCCGCTATATACGGCTCGCTAAAATACTGCAAAATCAGTTAGTGAAGTTCTGGTAAAGAAAGGTTTTATTTACAACGTTTGTCGAACCGAAGGTAAGGTATGCCTTCGGTTGAATTTCCCTATGGATGTGAAATCGCCATCCTCCTCACGGATGCGAGAATCATTTGATATGACATGGGGACCTAAAGCTGGCGCACCTGCTTTTTATGCGCAGATGCGGCCACTTTGCAGGCGAGATCGCTGCATCATGATCGTCCTTTTGAAGCATTTTACATCTTTTCCAGAGGGTTTTGGGTTCTTTGAAGTATTTTCACTCTGCAAGTAGTTTAAGAATGAATGAGCCTTTAGCTGGGCAGTTGACAGAGGAGACTGAAAATTGGCGAAACGAGCAGGTCGAGTAGGTAAGATAAAGTGCCTTATGTAGCACAGCAGTATTCAATGTCTCCTCACATTTTGTGCTGTTTTCTACGACAGTAGATAAGGTGAATCAGCTGTTGTTCAAAGGGCAGCTCTAAAGACGGCCATCATCAGAGCACAGCTCTAAGCCTTCTTCGCATGTGTGGTGTTTCGGTCGATCTGTTAGTTTTGTTTGTTTTATCCTCTATAAATCTGAGGCATCTTTAGCCGTGCTTGCTTTTCTGTTTTACAGCCCACTTAGCAGCTGATGTTTGCAGTTTTCTATATTCTCTGATAATTAGCGTTATAAAAATTGTTCAGCGATCGTTAAAGACTTGTTGTAGGTGTTTGATCGATATGGATTGGTGGCGAGGATTCATTTCCCATGTTGAAATAGGTGACCTCGATGATATCCCAGCAGTCGATAATAGCAATTTGTGTGAAGGAGGTGTGGATCGTTCGAATTCTTTCTTTGTTCTTTAGGTCATAACACGGTGTTTTTCAACCAGGTCTGTCACGACTTTGCTTACCATTCCTCAGTGTAGTTGGTGTCACATCGGCGGCAACCGGCAAAAAACAAAGTATGGGAGCGGTGCGTATCCCAGTTATGCCGAAATTCCAAAAATTTGGAGTTGGGAATAGAAGTTGTTCAAGGGGTCTTCAGAGGTCCTGTGCTGGCTGCAATGTAGAATTTTTTTCCAGGAATTGTTTTAGATCCCTAGTTTGCTTTGAAAATGGTCCCAAGACTTACCTTCTAAACACTGTTTGATGGTAAGGAGTGAGGGGATTCGGGCCGTAATTTGGATCGTTTTTTCGTAAGGGGGGAGCAGAATGGGCTTGCTGAGGCTTAGTTGTATCTCTTGTTTAATTGTGCCGTGGTCGTGTTTGATCATTTGCAATCTGTGCCTTTTGCAGCTGAGAAGGGATTTGCTCTGAAGAAAAATCTGATCGAAAAACAGGATTTTGTATTGTTGCCGTTAGCGGCGTTCTCGGTTCTTCGGCGCACGTATGGTTAGCAATCGAAGAGCGTGACCTTATTGAGAGAACTGTCGTCGGTTCGGATCGGTCACCAGGTTCGCTACACATCGAAGTGTATCCGGCAACTATTAGAGTGCGTTTAAAGCTTAACAGTTTACATTCAGTGGTGTATTGATTGCTTCCCAATGTCTTTTTCCACTCTAACCGAAGGCCACCGATTAGCTTGACCAGGGGCAAGAAGTGTGTTGGTGCCTTGAGGAATGTGAGCGGTATACAAGAGTCGGTGAGTTAATTTGGCCGAGCTTAGCACCACAGAGAATGATCAGGAGGGTGATGTGAGTGTCCTGAATGCGAGACATTAAATTAAGAGACGAGTGAACCAACCATGCAGGTGCGAAATGGGCTAGGCTTCGGTCATGCCGTGCGCACTGCAAAGTAGACGTATACATATATGAGGCCTGAGTAAGTTGCAAAGTAGTAGCATGCTAATTTGTGGTTTAAAGGGAGGTGAGAGTACATTAGTTCTGGCACAGATAAGTGGTCGATTGCTCAGCGTTTACGCATCGCTTTTTTTCGTGTTGAATATCTTTGAAAGAGTATTAAGGTGATAACTGGAGAGTGCATCTTCCTCGATTGTATTATCAGGTTGTTATGTTTCCGTAAACAGTGTATTCCCTTGAGCGCTAAAGTGGTGCGCGTTTTATGTACAACTTCGTATTTCTACAGATCGCTCGTTCTGACAACATCGGTGAGGAACACACGATCGAAATCTTTTCTGGCGAGTCATTTGGTGAGCGTTCTTTGTCTTTGCCGGAAAGGAGCGTTGATTTGAATTGCTGACGTTAAAAGCCTCACAAGATGAATTGTTGGTGTGGGAAGTTGTGTGGTTGATGGCTTTCAGTTGCAAGTAGATTGCTTTGGCTGGGTAATCGACCGCTTTATTGCAGTCAGCAGTCGATGTGACGAGAGTGCTTCTCATAGTAACATTTGCTGCTCATATCACTTTTCATTAAAGAGAGCAGTTGACGTAAGTCTTGGAATGCCTGAGAATGTGTCATGAGCAGAAAATTAGCAACCGCTAGAAGGAGACGGACTTTTTAAAGTCTCAGGAGGAAAGCATTGCAAAACTCAAAATTTTCGACGCAGCTTTCTAATCTAACCAGGAAGCCATCAGAACTCATTATTTGTCGTTATTAGATCATAGCTAGCACATCTCTCTCCTTCCTCGTATTTCGGCCTCAACTTTCAGTGTCCATGAAGTCACCTCCGGCAGCATGCCAATCAGTGTGCCACAAATTTTGGTTTAAAGTAATCGGCCGTGAGGATTCTAGAAAGCTAAAGTGGTATTGGTAGGCAGAGGGATTCTATCTTCACAGCCCTTTCTTGTTTCTTTTTCATATTTTATAGCGACTTCTTTGTGCGAAATTGTGTTGGGACAGGTGTTTCGACTCTTTGTTCTGATGAATTTCAATGGAGTTAGGGGATTGTTATTGCTTTTGGCCGCTACAACCAAATGTAATGAGTGCAAGTTTGAGAGAGAGCTGGTTAGGAACAGAGGGAGTGTTTGGGGGGGGGAAGGGAGGGAGGGAAGGGGGAGCGGTAGGTAGCCCAAAGGGCTTCGGGCGAAAAGAGGGTTCCTTTGCTCCTTTTTCTGTATAGACAGCAGCATGTTACAGAAAACTGTAATTCGCTCAGCACTGTGTATGGAGTGCTGGAAAATTTTGACAGACAAAAAGTATAAAAGTACACTGTAGGTTATTCTCGTTTTTGTTTGACAGATCCACGTATTCATGAATCGCATTGAAAACACTGCAGCGCAGGTAGCAGGTTCGTTGCTTCTTTCATTCGCATCTCCTCTGCGGCACAGGCTCATTTTCTGGACTCAGGGTCATTCTATGCGATGCCTGCCGAATTACGGATGCTATGAAACGATATTTGGAGACTGTTCGGGTTGAATTTTTGTGCTTATAGAGTCGATTAAGAAGCGCGCGCTCGAAGTCCTGAAAATCGACCAGCACAGCACAATTCAGTGCTACTTGGCTGAGGAAGACCTCTACCGAAGGCTGAATGTGGCGGATTTGGAGACCGTGCTATCACAGGATGACCTCGTTGTGGTCGATGTTCTCGGCATTCACAGCACTGATTTGTCTAACACTTCAACGAACAACTCAAAAGTACTTTTCGGAAAGTACGTTGTTTGAACGGTTGTGTGGTTTACCTTTTTAGCACTTAGAATTAAAGAATTATTTCTTTCCACTGAGTTAGTTTGCACTACAGGAAGAAAATTGTAGTTTGAAAAGTCCCGGTGATGCATAGTAATGTCGGATGGAAGTTTTGATGTCGGGCTATGATATTCAGTGCGAAACCAGCAGATTATGATAGAAAAAGTAGTATAGTAGTGAACGGGGAATTTTTTGACGCATTCATTTGTTACATCACTGAGGCGTTTGGCTCTCTGTTGTTTCTCTTTGCCGTTCTTCGCTTCAAACAAATGCTCCGTTTCAGACTTATTTATGATGCGGTTTATTACCTAATGTAAATGCTAACAAAACCTTGAACATTTTAGCGGCTACTCACCACTTGCTTGATAAAGAGGTGCACTCAGTTGGAAATTATTGGTTTTTAAGTTTTTAAATAACATTCTGGTGGAAGAACTTCCGCTTGAGGTTGTAAGTAGGTTGGGTGCTGTTCTAGAAGCAGTGACGTGATGAGGAACGGTCTGTCTACAAATGCGATCAGCACGCAGCCTGCTCACAAATCCTATAGGCCTGGTGTGTGCGGGTTGGAAAATTTGGGCAATACGTGCTTCATGAACAGTGCTCTGCAGGTTTGGTTTTTTTATGTTCAGTGTTCTTTTCCTCTTATGCTTCTTCTTTTAGCTTCTATTGCTTTTAACGTAAGCTTTGGCGGTACATGACTACTTCATGGTCGCGCACATCACATACTGACCACCAGTAGCTAGAATATTGAAGACTCTCTCAAACCAGCAGAGGTCTTTGGTGTTCGCTTATGCTAACAATGACATTTTGCATGAAAAGAGCTGTGTATTTATGAAGGCGAATAGTTGGGGTTTCCAGTGTCTGAGCAACGTGAGGGAACTGACCGAGTACTTCCTGAACGGGTGCTACAAGCATGACATCAACGAAGAAAATGTGCTCGGTATGCACGGGCAGCTGCTGGCGCGCGCCTATGCAGATCTCATGGAGCAGCTGTGGAACGGAAGCAACCGTAGTATGGCACCACGCAAGCTCAAGGTTTCTTTTTGAATATTTTATACATTGAACTAAATACCCAACCATGGGATCGGGGGAATCCGTGGTCGTGATCGAGTAACCCCATGGCTCTCGCCACACAAAAGTGGAATTCGTGGTTCATGCGTAATAACTTGATAGATTTTCACGCGTACAAGTACGCTCTGATTGCCTTAGCCGCGCGCAAGCAATAATTTGACACTTTCTCGTGCGGCCCAATGAGCGGCTAGTTTATTGGTGTAGCATATGCAGCTGTTTAACTCTAGCATCGGTGCACAAATGCGTCGCGGTTGTTTGGACTTTACGTCCTATGACTTTTCGGCTGTTCCTTCTCATTTTCTATCTATGATTCATGGACGGATCTTCGTCTAGACGACCAAAGCATGCCCCAAACTCGGCCCCTTTCGCTCTATTTTGCATTTGTGTCCTTCCCGTTTCTACGTGGTTGGTATTATCGAGGTCGAATTTGCAATCGCATCTGACATCGTCGGATCGCATTTTCATGAAAGTAGCGCTAATATGCTGAAAATCCGTTTACTTTCTGAGGGCATGAAAAGCGAAGTGTGGTCTTTTTCAGTAAAGTTTCGCAGTTGAACGAGTTTCAGTTAGAGGCTCCAGAAAACGTGCTGTAACGGACTTCACATCTCGCACGTCCTGCTTGATTCCTCTGTCGGTGAAAGCTCATGGATAAATTCTTTTGTGCCCCATTGTCATACATTTTCTTGTCCCCAATTTCTTTTCGGTAGGAATATGGCTTATAAGAACACCAGTGAACGCGAAATGCTGAAGACCCGCTTGTTCTCACAAGAAGATATGAAATTATTGCTGGGAAGTAGTAAATGCCGCGGGTGCATTTGTCTACACAAAACCAGATATCATGTTAATGACAGTGAATTGCTTGATAGCACTCGAAGCACTTTCAAAATATGCATGAAAGGTATGTGACACGCGCAGACATGCAGGGCCATATATTCCACTCTTTTTGTGACGAGGGCTGCCGATTTCCCCAAGCGCAAATACTATCCGACATTTCGCCTCTATATTGGCTTCTATTGCGGCGATGCAATGGCAGGAAGACTCCCTTGTTTCTGTTACCTCAGAGGCCGAAGGGTCCCATCATGCCTTCACATTTCTTAAAATATCATTTCAGAGTCACTTGGCAATAATGTTTTCATTTGCCACCGTGCCTCCCTTCAGAAAACGTTTTTTGGGTTTTAGTAACACGCACACTGATATGACTGTTCTTAACAAAGACGCCAAAATACTAGCACATTTTCGCGTTAATTGATCAATAAATTTCCTTATTGCACCCTGGCAACAGAATGATGTGCTTTGTGAAGTTAATTTTAAAAAAAAGGCATAGATTGAGCTTATGATTCGTTCCTAATGGATTTCTTATGTATTTTCCTTTTTGTTGACTACTGTTTTCGTTGTTGACTGGTTGGCTTGTGATAGAGCTAAAGATATTCGAGGCTTTGTTTTCTTGCAGCATAGAAGAACTATGAAATAGATAAATAAAAACTGCTCTCATGGAGCATGTAAAGCGTGTGCTGCTGTCTAGTGAGAGGAATCGACGTCGCTATTGTCGGTAGCCTTCTCTTATTGAAGGTTGTGCCGGTATGAGATTAATAAGAGCTGTAATGAGCTCGTTAAAGCATGACTTCATTCGCGTCTTTTGCTGTTTCAAAATTCATCCATCATCTTTCGCCAGTAGGTGTATGAGGCATGTTTCTAGGCCGTTCTTGGGCAATACGTTCAGCAGTTTAGTGGATATTCGCAACACGATTCTCAGGAATTGCTATCTTTTCTCCTTGACGGTCTCCATGAAGACCTCAATCGTGTGAAGAAAAAGGTGTATTTGGAGGCGAAAGATTCAGGGGGGCGCCCTGATAGCGTGGTGAGTTCGTAGCTTTGAAGTTATTTTGTTTTACTGAATTAATGTGCTCGCAAGAGTAGCCTTGCAAAACAAATAAATGCTATGGTTCATTTCTGGAAGGTTTTTCTCCCGCCGATGTTTTGCTCTGATTACTGTTTTATTACTGTTACTTTATCATTTTCTGTTATCCTTACGTGAAACATAATAAGTAGCCGTTTATAATTCGGCCAGAAGAACGAGGAATGTGTGCCATGTAATGTACCCATGCGAAATGACGAATGTTCCAAATGTCCGTTGCTGAAGGAATCTTTCTGCGTGTGGGATGTGGACCACGTCTCTTGAACTAAGGTTTAGATTGCAATATCAAGCACTGTGCTCCGTAGTGTCAACTCTGAGTGGTCCTGGGACGTCTGCTTTACTCACTGTAATGAACGCATTCCGTTCCAAGTGTAGGGGATAAAATACCTCACACTCGCAACCCATCTCCTTCAGGTGTCTCACTCTGCAACTTATTGAAATCCGCATAAAGGTATCAAGCCTTCATTTCTCGCCCTAGGTGACCAATGTTTGCTCATATGCGGTCCTCACTGCTGTACTTCTGGTATCGTGAAGTGTGGACATTAGGCATTTTTTTCAGTAATTGCACACATCGGGTACGTAGCCATACGCAAAATCCTATCCTCGACACACAGAAATAGCCATGAGTACACGTTATGCCCGAGCACCATTAAAGTAGTCAGCAACAGCTGGTTTTTTAGCATGCTGTAGCTGCTGCTGCAGAAAGTAAAAGTTGTTGTTTCTCAGGTTGGCAATGACTGTGTGCCGTAGGACTCATTTCGGTCATTTAGTGCGATCCTTTCTTACAGGTTGCTGCTGAGGCTTGGCAAATGTACAAGATGGGTAATGACAGCGTCATTGTTGACTACTTGCACGGGCAGCTCAAGTCGACTGTGGTTTGCCCACAGTGCAAATTTGTAAGTGAATTACGTCTGTCTTGTTTGAATAATGCGAATAAGCATTAATTACATTCTCGTATCCTTATGAGGCGTCATTTGACGCATCCGATTAACTAATTTCCAGTGTCCTGTCTGCATTTCACAGCAAAAACAAGTAGGCAACGGCGCCTTGATGCTGGCAATTGTAATTGTTTAGGACCTGGTTCCGACAGCTGTGCCACGTTATGTGTGTGTGGTGGTAGAAACTCAAAGGCAGAGTTCTTGGCGAGCCATTATTTCTGCGCCTCAGGTGCTGTAGTGCTGATGGAGTGTTAACACGTGACCGTGTCTGCAGTTCCTCCTCGCTGAATGTTCACCTTTTGTATAACGTCACTAATACGTTTTAAGGTCAGCGTCAAATTCGTCCGTTCTGCTTTCTCTCTTTGCCGTTACCACAAAAGAAAGAATCCACAACGATCGTTATGACGCTAGTCCCGCTCAATCCGGATCGCAAATGGGTGAAGGTAATCGGTATTGTATTTTTTTGCTGGCAAGGAGAGGCGGGTATTGAAAACAAAATATGCTTGTATTTCAAAATGTTGGAAATTCTTCTACTAGAAGATCGCATGAGGTCATAGCAGAAAGCTCAGATTGTTTTGGGTTGCGGATTATACATTCTTTTTATAATCTCTCAGAAAGTCATTTTTTAAAGTCTTTTCATGTAATGATTCACACGGCATGTTGAGATATAAATTTTCTCGCTCGCAGTACCGAGTGAGGTCACTGCGATTCTGTAAGAGTGATTTTGAGATGGTAAGTGCTCCTTGCCTTTTTAACCACTCTGCCAGTTGTGCAAAACTTTATTAGGGGCATTAATTTATCTAGGTTGGACGTGTAAATTTTTTTCGTTGTATAGCCAAAGCGCCTCGCATTGTGAGCATGTTTGTTTTAAAGTAGAAGAAAGGGAAGGAAAGGCGAGACAAGTTTCTGATACTGCCCCTGCGAAATAACTACTTTCCTTTCTCATTATGTCGGGTTCTGCTAATAAGTTCTTGACTATGTTGATAATTTGCTCAGTTCCAAAATTCTCAAAATGGGCTTTGAAATGTGGCAATTCAAAAGCGCAATTTAAGTTTTGATATATGTAGTGACGGCTGTGCGTTTGTTATGATTTCGTCGCAAAGTATTGCTGCAAGAACGATTTAAACCTCGAAGATTTATTTCTTTGTACGTAACCTCTCTTATGAGATTTATTTGCCGACAGTTGCTTAATCAGTATGCCATCAAAAGGCAGTACTGACTCATCGCTAAAAAACTAAGATTTTTCATGATCGACAGAACTTTTTCTTTGAGTTATTGGTGGAAAAGAAGGCAAACAAGGAGAAGGAGGGTGGAGTACGTCATACTTTTCTAATATGAGAGGGTGACATGGAGTGCGATTTGCGTCAGTTATCACTGGATACATTCCTCTTGCAGTACACGGTGTTGTGACTTTCAATACGATGGTGAAGGAAGTGAGAGCATTAATGCGCAAGCAGTCTGCTCTGGGCAATAGTCTCGTAAGTTTCGTTAAAAGTTGACAAGTTTTGTGGCTTTTGTTGTCATGTGATGATGTGCTAATATCACTCACTGATAGAAGCAATCATGCAGCGATTGCAGCAAGCGTTTTAAAGCTTGCTTGTAGAAGGGCAAGCGCAGCATTACATGGCAACTTTCCATGTATAAGACACCATATGTTTTTCTCTTCGTAAAGCTAAATACAGTCTATAAACTCTTCTCATCCGAGGTCCATTTCAGATTGAACACTATCGTACGTTTCCTTTTGCAGATTTTATTTGTCGTGCTGCATAACAAGGCTCTTGTTAGAATTATGAACGACGATGAATCACTCGCTGCAGCGTACTCGATGCCGCTGAACCAAATATATGCCTACCAGGTTGGCAGTTTTTCAGCAGATTTGATCGTGAGCCTAATCTAAGACTAAGGACTTTTATCATCCACCCTGTTTGGTCCCCAAGTCAGTATTTTTTCATTAGACGTAAATCAACCCGACTCCTTTATATGCGTATGAGTGTCTGCCTCTGAATATGCGTTTGAGGAACAACAGTGACGCATAAGAACGGGAATTATATAGTGGATATTTGCTGTTGAAGGGGTCAGACCTGCCAATTGCTAAGTCATCGCAGAAAGCGAGATTTGAGGTTAACTCTGATATATAGCCACTTGATTTCCTCTTTTAACAATCTGTTGGTTATCGGAAGACGACTGATCTCCTTTTGTTGCGTAAGCACCTTCACGCTCCACGTGTTACTTCGCATTGTCATATGTGACATTGTTTATCAAGCAAAGTGCATTGAGCTGTGCGTGACTGATAATGGCAACGGCCAGAACGCTTCAGTTTTTTGGTTTTGGACGATATTTGGCACTCCGGTCTAGTCACTGCTTGTTTTGCTCTATAATAATTCGTAGCCTATATGCATTAACAGCAGATGGCAGTTGCGGCTGCTACTTTCGTATCTACTAGAGAGATTGGCTGGAAAGTCTGTCAGTGCACACAAGTTCTCATGCTTACTTTACATGGCTGATGAAGCATTCTCTCGTTATTCGCGATTATTGGACTTGTGGAGTGTGGAATATCGTGCGATCAAGCAGTCTGTGAAACTTTCAGGTTGCTGATGCGAATGACACCATCACTTCTCCTTTGAACATCATTCAAGTTCGCAACCAACTGGTGACGTCGAAGGATGTTGTCACGGTGCCGCTGTTGATGATGGTGCCATCGCCAGATTCACTCAGCAGTGATTTCATCACCGGCCGCGTACTGCCTCGCATAAGGTTTGTTCCATTCCAGTAGTGACGAGTCACCACGTCGAAATCGAGTAGCGCGCGATTCTGTTCGATGAGGTTCAGGTTTGCAGACTACAGCTAAACAAAAAGCAGTTGACTTCTGCTGGTTGCGATCCTGAAAAAGAAATCTACTTTCTGATTCTAACTCTTTTCGGAGGAGAGAGTAATTCCGAAACTGACTCAGGTATGACACATTTCTGATTACATTCCTGTGGTTTTATCGTAATAGCTGCTTATTAAACAACGCCACAGAAAATGCTCTAAAGGGTGACGATAAATAGCGGCGCTGGTGTTTGGAAGAGGGGATTGTGCAAGCATTTATTCGTCGATTGAATGTCCTATGGTAAACGCCGCTTGAGATACGAAGACTAACAATGGTGTGGTTGCTATGTGTTCTGCAAAGATTTTCCGCAGCCACATAATTTTTATGAGATTTTAACGTTCAAAAAATGATTGGCGATACAATTCGCTGATCGGAACGCCTTTGCTGTCGTTGTTTATTGCAAGTTTTCGTTCAGGGAGTACTTCGCTAAAGCTTCACAAAGGAGCAATGAAGAAACAAATGGTTCCAATGAGCACGATGTCGCGACGGAGGATTTACTCGTGACGCCTGACCTCGTCAACTACTCCATTTCAATAACATGTCAGAGCCGGTCACCATAACCGGTGAAAAAGTATTGGTCCTTTTTGGGAAATTTTAAGAGTTGATGCTGTATTGGGCGGCTAATAAGCCTCCACGATCAGTCATGATCGTGGCGGATGGGAAAGAACTCTGGAGCATTCTGTTTTACTTTTATTGATCTATAATTCCAAGGTACCAAAATTTTGTCAGAGCAGCTTACTCATGTTGTTATTGCGTTTTACAACGGTAGTGTCATTAGGCAATGGCCGCCAAACCACCAAACCTTTTTTCTCCAAGTGCATCATTCTTTTCTCATTTATACATCCTTCACATATAAAAACGCCGTACACTGGCCTGCTTGGCACGTTTTCGTATTTGATGTTCACCGAAAGGTGGGAATGCATTAGCAAACTAACTACTCATTTACTTGACCATGACTGCTTCGATCGTTCGGAATCCTTGCAGCAACCGCTTATGTGGCCTACCTCTCTTATAGAGGCATTCGGGAATATCAGTAACGATGCTGTGGCAGCCGAACGTCCTAACCGACTTTTGCAAGAAGGTAGTGTGACTAATGCCGCTTACTTTAATGTAGATAGAAGAAAGATAGAATTCTACTGCGCTGTTACCACCCCCGCGACAGTGTTTCCATGCCTTATAGGATGCCGTTGACTGACTAACTAACGAATATCGGCTTTAAAAGATCAGTATGTTGCGAAGTGGAACGAATGTGCGGAAAAATCTTTTTGGTACAGGTCTTCTGGAGAGCGACTAGAGAGACTAGTAGAAAAAATTACTGTGAATTCATAACTTGTCAGTAAATAGGTATTTGAGGTTATGGGAAGGGTTTTGAGGGGCGGAAGTTTATTCTTTAGCCGAAATCAGCAGGAAAAATTCAGTCACAGTGGCTTACGCACAGATTTTTTCTGTGTAAACAAATTATGCGCCTTCCTGCCGTTCCAACCAATTTGCTTCGAATGATCTTAACAGTGCATATAGGGCGTTGATAAACGAATTCAGTATGATTGCATTTTGAAGATGAAAGTCCCATCTGTAAAGCATTAATCACAAAATTATTTGTACAGATAAACACCAAAGGCGAAGTGGGGGTAATTACGCATGGACTTTGAGTGGTCGATGCCAGTGAAACTTGACATTTTGTGCTGTATAGACAGACTTTTAAACTGCAGCTCAGCAGGTTATTTCTTCGTAGCTCAGTGTGGAATCATACGGTTATATTCGCTACACTCGACTGAAGTTTCTCGATTTCTGCCCGAAACGGCTGCTTGCTCGCGATATATATTTTACACTTTGTTAGGCAAAACGTCGATTTCAGTCTGAATGTTTAAGTACAAGAAGAGGGTTCATATATTTTAGCTTCGAAATTTAATTTTTCCAAGAAGTCCATTCTACATGAAGTTCCTCTAGTCGAATTAAGAAAAACTGCTTGTAATCCGTTGGAGTTTTCACTCGAGAGAAGGTCGCATGTTGTTTCATCTTTCAATTCAAGCACTGCAATATCGCAAAAGTTCTGCGAAAACTGTGGAGGAACGAGAGAGCGGAGATGTTACAGGTGAACGGAGGACGTTCAGATAAGTGGAGATGTTTAGAAATTATGTGGATGTGGGTAAGCAGTTTGCTTTGATTTGAAAATATAATGAGGATCGGCGTTGTGTATTTAATAGGACATGGAAGAGAAGGAACTCCTCACGAAGCATAACGTACGCAAGGGCGCTGATATCAACGAATGTTTTCATCTTTTTACCCGCCAGAATTGCTCAGCGATGGCAACCTATGGTAAGCGGTTGGCTGTGACATTTGATCTCGCGGGATGAATCCATTATGAAAAGAGTAATGCCGCTACATTAGGCTGGGAAGTGGGAGGAGGGAGAGCAGAAATGATTATCACATGCCACTCAAGATTTAAACTAGCAGAAGTGAAATAATTGGTAGTGTTGGATGGGCGAAGCGTCGGTTATATTAACGACTTTGATATTTATGGATATGCTGAGAGGTACTGCTTCTATTTCAGGCTATTTGTTTACACAGTGTTCGTTTTGTTTTTAGCGTCATACGCGTTTTTGGGGATGGTGGTGGGGATTATCAGCCGCAGAAACAGCGTAAGTCCGCTTTGCAATTTCTTCATCAGAAGGCAATTGTTTTTAACAACGAGTGGTGAAGTAAAGCTTTGTTTGTGAAAGTCGGCGGCTGAAGCAGTGGTGCTACGAAGAGTTTCCGTCTTTTGGATGAATTCGAGACGGAGAAGGTGCAGTATTGAGAAATCAATTATACATATCTTGGTTTTGTATTCCACTGCCCATTGTTTGTAACGCAATTCAAATTTTTCTCTTTCAGTGGTTTTTAGATTTGAATAGATATGCTTTAGTTTTTCACTCATTTCTGGTTCTGACGTTACGTTGGAGCAGTTCTAAACCATGGTGCATCAGACATAGGCTGTCAAATATTCTACCACCTATCAGAAAAAAAAAAGATTTGCGCTGCGAGCATTTAATTTCGATTTTTCGAAGGTGTTTCAATAATAAAAGGCATCAATGTTTTCGTCATTCATCTCCGTCATGCACTAGCCGTTGGTCGTACTATCTGCTATGCATGCAGAAACAAGAACTCGTACTACTAAGAGCTTACAGCTGCTCGATCGTTGTAATCGCCGGCGGCATTTCGGCAGCGCAAATTGTCCTAGTTGCCGTCGCTTTCATGCTTGTCGTATTGCAGGTACTGCTCGCGTTGCAAGGAACACCAGCATGCCACCAAGAAGCTTGACCTGTGGAAGTTGCCTCCCGTTCTCATCATCCATCTCAAACGCTTCCACTTCACCCAGATGGAGTCGCGAAAAAATCGACATTCCCGTGGAGTTTCCGCTGACGTTTGTTTCTCTTTTGGTTCTAAAGTGAATACAAATACGGCTGCGAACGCAAAAAAAATGGATAAATTTTATAATGCATATACTTCCTTGTTTCTAATGTTCCAAGGAACAAAATGTGAATGATCCTTTTCTGCAGCAAGTTTCTTCCACTCGTTTCCCCGAGTCGTAATGAAGCAGTCTGCAGATAGAATGAAACGTGCCAACAGTTACCGTAGCATCATTCATCGTCATTGCCTTTCAGAAAGTAAAAGAAGCAAAGAGGAGAGTGCAGCATGCACCACCAGTCAGTATTTTTATAATCGTTGGACGATCCACCAGAATATTCGGTTATAGTCATGTTATAGGCAATTTGCTAACATCATTACCTCAGCTCTATGTTTGATGAGCCGTTTGATTTTGGAGCGGGTCTTAGTGAACCGTCAGCTTGATGGTTTTTGAAGCCAATTTAGGATAATTCCGGCTGAGCTCTGCACTCACACCTACCGTTAATGGTAACAAATATAAAACGAGTGCTTTCAAAAGTAGACGAGAACCGTCATAAGATTAGGCCGGACCGCTTTCAGTAGTTGTGATTCCGTTGAAGTCATTTGTTTGCGCGTGGTTGGTCATTTTGCCGATGGTTTTGATTTTAAGCTGGACACATTGTAGTCGACGGCGAACGAATATTGTGCCATTGTTATCTTTTCGTATTGCATAGAAGCCTCATATGGTCACACATTAATATGGTTTACAACGACGTGAGATTCACGTGAACTTACCGTTTCTCGCTAATACTTAGGTGGACGGCTGAAGGCACTTGAAAGGCGTGGAAAAAGTCGACTTCGTTCTAGCGTACTATGTCGGAGCTCAATGCGTTCCCGCGATGTCGTTGTGGAAAACATCGAAATCGGTTTTTCAGGGTCTGGACCTGACTTCGAGAGTGGTTGATGAAAAGTTCGGAAAAGCGGTGTATGATTTAATTGCGGTGAGTAACCACGCTGGGGCCTTGGTGGCGGGCACTACTGGGCTTGGGCCCGTAATGGCGATGATTGGTTTGTTATTGAAATTCATTTATCATTCGTACGAGATGCACTCGTCGTTTCTTTGTGTCAGAAAGCAAGTGACGTCCATAAAATAACTGCGCTGTTTCAACTCATAAAACAATCAAACGTCTTCCTTGGAGTCTTTCTGTTTCCTTCCTCCGATGTAGGAGTAGCATTGGGCAACACAGTGAGTGAAGGCGGCTGTCTTCAGATACTAACCGTGAAGGACTCCTCGAAAGAGTGGCAAATAGTGATTCCTCTCAGGTGACTTTCACCATCAAGCATACGCACTGATATTGCACATCCAAGTTTTTCATAGTGAATGAGGTGCTGTAGGTAGAGAATAGAACGAATTAACGTTCTATAACTGAAACAGGAGAAAGTCAAAGTAAGTCTTCTAAGTGCGAATAACGAGCTCGTGGTATAATTTAAGCAGGAAGTTTCGATTGGATCGTCTGAGCCGTACGGTGTGTAATAACCTCGACAATGAAGTGCGCAAACTCAGCGAAGCTGTTATCAGCAATCTGCGAACATATCGCTGCTCTCGAAGGTTGTATTTAGCCAGCGAGTCACAGTATATGGTGGTTTGTATTTCAATCGGCAGCCTTGTCGGAAACCACCTCACAGTGCGTCCAGGAAGAGCTAGAAAAAAGTCCGGTGAAAGAGTCGTTGTTGTTGACGGCAGTGAATAAGAATCCTGTTCGAAAAAAGCAGTGCGATTCTTCTAAGCTCTCTTATCATTTGAATCAATTGCTATCGTTAGTCAGCAACGGGAGAAATCTGGTAAAAGTGAAGTCCAGTGATGTTTCTAAAGTCCTAAACTTCAGTGCAGTTGTGCAGCACGTGGTTTTGGAGTTATGTGAGAGAAACGGAGGTTCGGAAAGAGCATCAGAAGCGCTTCAACTGAGGGAAGGGAAGAAAAATCTTACTTTTGATCAATCAAGCAGAAATAAAACGTTTGTGAATCATTTAAAAAAGTGTGAAGGAATTTCAAGAACGGAAGTGTTGGAACTTTGCGATTATGGCTTCATTATCAAGTGAACCATGCAGTTTATTGTCACGCGGTGGCAGCTGTCGGTAAGAAGGAACGGCTGGGACTACTACACCACATCGCTATCGAAATAACCTTCTAATCATCTACTCAAGCGGTCTTATTATCTCGACCATTACATGTATCTACAATGCGTCTATTTATGCGCCTTCGACAACCCTTCACACTTTGAGCTACAAGTCGTCATTCCCGTGTTCGTATAACGCGTTATTTGTTTCTTTGCATTCTTCGCATTGGCATCTCTGCCAACTGGATCAAAATAGTTCTCGGAGGAAATGTGCTGAAATTAAATGGAAACGACTTCTCACATTTGCTCACGCTTTTAAAGTTTTTTCACAGCGACAGCTGCAAGCGTTATGATTTCGCTGTACGCGATGCACTGCTGCACGCTTCAACGCTCCCCTCTCAACACATTCAAGCCAGTAAGCGTAAGAGGACGTGCTGTGTAGGCGATATGCGCAAATTAAGGAGATGAATAGGATGTCTTGATATATGATCCAGCTTCGATTATGGCTGAAAGCCAAACCAACACCTGTTTTTCTGGGTTTTTGAACGCTTTCGATTCTGTTCTGTGAGCCAGGGCACTGTTGACAACGAGGAGCAGGTGAACCAATACTGCGGTCACGACCGCCCATGGGCTTGCCATCCTCCACCTTTCTCCCTCAGTTGTCCGTATGGGTAATGAGAGTCGAAGGTTGCGATTGGGTCGTTGGACGAAGCCGCAGGCCGCAAGGAAAAGGTAGAGAGGGAGAGGAAAAAAGGGAAAGTGCGAAATCACACTTTGCATTAAAAAAGGAAAAAAAGAGACAGGTTGGACTGAGGTATCCTAAGGGAGGTCATATGCATGATTGTTTCACTGAACTGCAGAGTTTTAGAAGTGGCAGTTGCGAGCAGAGTTGTGATGCCCGAAATGTGAACGGCTCCAGACAGAGGAAGAAAACGATGCCAGATTTTAGGCATTCGGGATGGTAGTTCGGAAACTTTGCCACATTGATTCCTTTCACATTTGTGGACTATGTTGAAATGTTTCTCTTGAGCTATTGGGTAAGGTAGTATATTGAAATGGGGATTACATTAAGTTTCCTGGTCGGGAGATAGGTTACTTTGTTGAGCAGACTGTGCTTTTTTACTACTTGATCTTTTTACTAACGACATCAGAAGATTCAATGTTTTGTTGCTAGGAGGCTCGCCAAAGAGAGGGTATATGGCTCCCGACGTAGTTTATAAGAAGCGCCACTAAGTGAGAGGGAATATGCTCGTAAATGTTGATGGCCGCTCGGAAATAACCAGTACGACGTGCAAACAATTTGGGTTGTGGTGAACTACCAGGACTCACCGTATGAAAGCAGCGCGCACAATGCGGTCTATTTTCATACCGATCTGTTTCAAAATTAGCGATTCATTTAGTTCTAAAGCCCGGTACTGAGCTGATCACATTCTTGGCCTCATATCTTTCACTGATTTTTCCGAGCGATGTAATCTCGCTTGTGGTTCAGGTACGACTTCAACGATGCCAGTGTGTCAGCCATGCCCCAGCCCAATGATCCCATCGTCTCGAAGGAAGCATACGTGCTGTTCTATAGAAAGTTTGTTTCATGTTGTTTTTCTTTCAAACGTATCTTGTAGTGTTATCGTGCGAAGCATTTCCAAATGGAAGTCTGGAATCCTGGAAATGCATTTAGAAAGAAGGACATAATTGAATCACATTCAGAACCGGTTTGAAATACATAGATTGACATGATGAAGGCACCCTGACTCCCTTTCTTGGTCTCGTTTCATACTAAAGGGCGCATTCAGGTTTACTTACATCGATGAAATTTGGTATAACGATTGGTTGCTATAATAGTCGAGGAATTGCGTGAAGTATGTACAAGGAAAAGTTCATACGTACTTGTTTTCCGAGGGACTGAATGCTAAAGGCGATCGTCAAAGTTTTTTGGAGGGAATGAAAGGGAGAGAGAAAGGGACAAAATATAAATGACCTGCTTTTGATAACTGGATGTATTTTAGGCGACTGATGGAGGGAGAGAGGGTTTTGTCGGACGCAGAACACGACATGGAGGTCGACTGTGACAGTTAAAGCACGCAGGGATCGCGGATGCTCTTGGCGTTGACTAGATGTTCTGCTAATCTCTCCTTTCACTGTTGTGGATTATGTTTCAATCGCCATCTGTTTTAAATGCTTTCTTATCTTCCATGCCGTGAACTGATAGCAGCACCTATCAATTCTTCGCAGTGCAAGTCCCAAAGTGTGCGTATAGAAACCTCCATTGCTGAGGGAGCCTCTCCCTGTGGAACAAACTGTGATCTTTGCCGTAAAAGTGTAAAGTGAATCTCGATTTTCCAACTTCTTCGGCTTTCTCAATTTTGGACATCCATGACATCAGTTCTAGCAAGTGAAAAGGGTTCGCAAAAGCAGATATGACGGGATTATAGTAAATTAGATTGAGGACGGAGGAATCCACATACCGACCAAACCGTAGTCCTGTTAAAGTAAGAGGTCCCATGGCCTGGACCGTTGAAGCATGTGGATGTTATTGTCCTGATGCAAGTTAGCTATATGCTCAGAGTTCATCGTATATCTGCCACAAGTTATTTTTTTTCTAGTGTCACCCATCAGGGTTTCAGCGTTGCAGTCCAGCACCATGTTGTCGTTTAAAAATCAAATCAAAGTTCTTGCGTCACATGTTTAATTTCGTTTTGATTTCTTCATTATTGAGGCGTTTTTATGGAAAGAGACGTAGAGGGGAAAAATATAGGAGACAGCAAGGATTTGATGGCAACTTCTGCAGTTGAGGCAAGCCGCTTATCGGTAACGTCACTCAATAACCGCTGCACTTCTCACTGATGTCAAGATGTATGACCCACTTGGGACGTTAAACACTGGCAGAGAGGAAGAGCGAAGTTTTGTTTAGGTGTTGCTTTCGTTTCCATCGTTATTCTTCGGATGCTGTCTCTAGTGGTTACTTTGTCTTTCTCCGTTTGCCTTAGTAGGCAAAAGTGGCAGCAGTTCATTTGAGATATTTTTTCTGGGTGTGACTGTGATGGATATGTTCTTGGCTGTTGATGCATATTTGCACGGCAGTATTCACGCTCCATCGTTCAGCTACCGACTTCTAGAAGCCAAACATTGTAGGACTGTAGAACTTTCTAGTTCTTGAACGATGACCTTGCAGGGATACTGTTCTAATCATAGGGAGTTCGCAGACTTCCTCTGGGTCACTTCATTTTACGGAATCGTACTTTATAGGCACAGGTCAAGGAGCTCAAGTTTTCTGTTTGAAGCGCAAAGAGCCAAATGTTCGATTATTCCGTAGTACTGAACCACTGGAGATTGGTGCGACTTTGAAAACTAATATATTTCACGCTCCTCCATCTTGCCTTCCATCTCTCTCATTTTTTGGGTAAATGCGTTGGCAGAATTCGGAGTTGATGGTTTGTGATTGCTCACGTGCTAATATTTTGTTTTAAGCTTTGTTGCTATTTTTATATTGTCGTTCCGTCCTTGACAACCGTCGAGACCTCATACATTCGTCCAGAATGCCTCCTATTTTTCTTCCAATATAATATATGGTCTGCTTATCATAGTGTGCTGCGGCAAGAGACTTGGAGGGAAAGAGGTCACAGTTGTAACATAGTAGAAATGCGATCGAGAAGGTTGTGACATACTTTTTTACTTCCAGAATTGTAACAGAAGTGCTGTCGAAAGCGTGGGCAACCGTTGTTGCACAGCCACTTGGAAGGGGCCAAATAGAACACGATTTCCGGGCTTGCAGGAGCATATAAAGAAAAGCAGTGCTTGGTTTCTTCCTGGTATAGCTGGTAAATAATCGTTTTAGTACTGTGGATCACATTACTCGTAGCGCTGCATTATCACCCACTGGAACTACTATTTCATTAGGTAAACCGATTGTCCGCACCCTATGAATGCAACTCAAGGACGTGCTGGGAACGAGGGAGTCTCCAGAAATGTTAGCTGCGAGGGATTCACCGGATACATGTAAAAGCCTCAAGTCTTGCAAACGCCAATTCACTGATTCTGGACTACGTGTTTACTTTGTTTTGTTGTGGACCGTATACGGTAGTCTGTGCGTCCTATTAGTCCCCTGGCGGAATCGATTGCTCGTTTTTTGGATCGTAGAGAGGGGTAGGGAAAGGGGAATGAAAGGTGCAAGTATGCCGCACCGCACACGAAATCTCCTAAGAGTACTCCACAGATCCTTGATCATCTGCACGGAGATGGTTTTTGTGAACTTCGGGGTTACTGGATGACAAAGTACGCGTTATATCGACACACCTCGCCGTCCTGTGCATTTGTTGCGCTGAGTGCACGGCGTCACACTTTGTGCAAGACCTCTCTGTTCTAGTTCAATTTTTCGAGCAATATAGAGCAGAAAGTTTGGAATGTTATTGTTAGCGACATGCTTGTTGGAACCCTTCGGCATTGCTGTCAGTTTTCGACAGGTGATGAAACTGACAGCAACTGAGAGTCCTGAGTTCTCAGGGCACAGAATGCGTTTGATTAACGGTGCTTCCAGTTCAGACTGCATGATAGCGTAATGGGACCACTCCTGACTCGTCCAGTTGCAGTGTCTTATAGATCCATTTTTATGAGCGCAGAAAATATGGAAGACTTGTAATGAGGAATGCGGATGACCAGTGTCGCCAAAAAACACGTGGTTGTATTTGGAGCGAGACCTTTGAGTGACTACTGTTTAATAACGTGCTGTCTCCTCCCCTCCATCACTTGGTTGTTTTGAAGTGAGAACGAGTGAGGTGTGCTGGATGTGTGACCGAGATGTTTTACGTATTCAGCTGTTTCAAGAAGGATATTGCATTGTAGCGTGTGTTTAACGGCATCGGCAGACAGCATGATTTAGCTTGGATGAAGTTCTTCTTGAGTCTACTCGATGAGACAACGATGCGAGTAATAAAAGTTTTGCTCTGATTTGCTGCTCCATAGTTGCACTTTTCCCGGTATTGAGTGCGCTCATACTAGGCTGCTTAACGTAAACTGTCTGACATTGTCCTTCCCTGTCGAATAGTAGTGGTAGTAGTGAATTTCTGACCGTACAATAGAGGGCACTGTGATGTCACATGTCAGAGAGCAACTCCCTCTACGTTTTTATCTTTTCGCGGTATCACTTCCAGCATTTGCGTACTCGAAATTTCTGAGGCGCGGTCGAACGACGGCTACAGCGCAACGTGGAGAAGATGGAGATGTTCCTTCAAGCCATTGCTGTAGTATGACGTTTGGATTTGGTTGGATGGAGGTTTTGCAATGTCGCATCTACGGGGGAGCCGGACCTGGAAGTTGTGCGGAGGGTACTTTACTCAGCCACAAAACGAAGGGTCAGGGAATACGGGGCTAGTTTGTGGGAGATGTGTTTGGTAATTACCCTGCAGATTTTCCTCAAATAAGCACATCCATGGGAAGTCGAAATATGGGCACAGGGTGTCATCAGTGTGTTTATTTGCAAGGCAAAACGTAAGATGTGACGGAGGGTGGGATGCTGCGACACCGCCCGTACCGATATAGTAAACAAGCTGAGAAGTTGGCGCACTGGACAGGGGGGCCGCGATAGTGCTGACCTAATTAGGTGAATATTGCGTTGCTTTTGTGATGAAGTGATGGCAGCGTTTACTCGATGAACGCATAAGCGTACAAACGTTTCACCAGAAACACATATATGCAGTGCAAAAACGGGAAAAAGACAGAACATCCAGCTGAACAATAGACCGCATGGGAGCATTTCTGTGTTCGCTGTTTCATGTATAGACCAAATGAACAACGATTTAAAAACGGGGTTTTATGGTGCGCATAGAGCCCGATGGAAGAGTGCAGGGTCTCCTTTTAAATGAGGTAACGCTTATGGCAAATGCATTCCTAGAGTTGATAACTCTCTTAGTAAAAGAATGTCTATTGCTTATTTGATATGGGTCTCATTTTGTGCAGTCTACATGTGTATGTTTCGAAGGATCAATCCGAACAAAGCCGAGCAGAATCGCGCTCTACGTGCAGTGCTCACAGTGTTAAGTTTTATTCCACGTTGTTCAGATGAATCACAACGC
Organism: Ascaris suum; assembly: GCA_013433145.1. NCBI lineage: Eukaryota > Metazoa > Nematoda > Chromadorea > Rhabditida > Ascarididae > Ascaris > Ascaris suum. Next base: position 5,888,740 of record CM024187.1, read on the forward strand.
AATGCCGCAACTCTTGCAGTACCGCTTGCTCTAGGAAGTTTACATCGTTTAAAGATAATCCTGGTGCAAAACTGTTGGATTTTTTCGATTTTAGGAATGTCGCCTCTTAGACTGTATGCCGAACCTGAGTAATATATTCAAGAAAGGGTCTAGCTTGAGTTGCAAACGTATACGCTGACTACTTTCGAGATTTCAAACTTGTCAATACGCTTGTCAAACGCGAGTTTGGAATCACTCAGAACTCCTGGCTCTCTACAGGCACCCAAGATGGGGAATGGGGTATTGTCGATGTAACACATCTGGGCATACGTACCAGTTGATGAGAATATATGAACAGCAGAACATTCCGCAGTGGAGATGATAAGACCCCACCAGTCAGCCCAGTGAAAATCGAATTCAAGGCGGCTAGAATGATGGATGATGGTCGCAGCTGATGAAGTGAGTGGCATATAGTTTAGCGTGTTCTGCATAAAGACGAGCGAAACATTGTTCGGTACACATTTACAAAAATCTTTTGTGTACAATTAAAAGTAGAAGTGTGCCAAGAACACTTCCTCCAGGAATGTCGCTCCATATCTCCATACTTCGAATTCGTTGGAAAGCGCAGTACCAGTTTGACCCCATACTTCCTTCCAGTTAGAAAGTCTCCAGTCTGTGGTAGGAGCCTCCCGGAAATACCGTGGGAATGAATCTGCGCTTATAGGGATGTATCCAATTTGTACTGGTTGTTTTAGGCCCTTTTCTGTTCCGTGTCTACTTTAACGATATCTATGATAACAGTCCAAAGAGTACCAAATTTTTTGTTGTGAACCTAAAAAGTTTCGTTCATTGTATGATCATACCTACGACTTCCACATTGTGCGAAAGGATCTTGAGATATTTGCCAGATGGTCTCTCAATTGTAGCAGCTAATTGCTTCTCATGAAAAATGCTATGTGACTGATGCCTACTTCCGACATGAATGTTTTATCAGGATATGGCTGAGGTTTTGTTTTTTTTTTGCGGGCAATGTTTGTACCTTGATGTTGCAAGCGACCCTGACCTTCGCTGGAAATCGTATCGTTACAATGTCGTTGAAAAAGTTCCAAACTGCATCTTCCGCACCTCGCAGGTAGTTATGCTGGGTACTGAGAGAGCGCCTTCAGCACTTACTGCCTATCCATTTTGGAACATTGTACCCTCTTGGGTCCCATTATTTGGTTTCAGGTATCATACTGTTAAAGGATATCCGGAAACGCTTCACTGAAGTTGCTTTCCGCCAAGCTTACCGTGGTCCAAACTCCAAACTGAGAACATGGATGCCCAGCTTTGACTTGACCCCCTGTCTTAAAAAAAGACTCCGTCGCTCTTCCGACATTCCTTGAGCGAAAATTTTTCAATTTGCGCGTCTCGATACTCGACGTGGGCACTAGTTACAGCTCGCTAAATGGTGATGCACTACAAACAGTGTCTTACAAATGTCCAGTTGCGTGTTTTACGAAGGAATGTGCCCTGTCGATATCGTTAATGCAATTACCCTTTCATTTTCGGACTGCGGTCAAGTTGTTCTGATTTCCTCATATTGCTCGCCTGCACATTGAACGCCAACGCCCTTTACGTCTGCTCGCCTAAACTTTTGGGAAAATTTTGCATATTAATTTTGTTCGTTCTCTCATCCACTTTTGTGTTCTTATTCATGTACTTTTTGGATGTTTTCTCACTCCAGGGCGTTAAAATGAAAGAAATACCAGCAAGAATTATTCGAGCTGCTCCAGCTTACTTATTCCGCGTGGTCGACACTTCCTTAGGGGATCATCCAGAAGGGTTAGCTTTGAGGCGGCACTCTCTCCTTCACTAATATAAATTAACGAAAAAATACTTCTTACCGCTGTTGGTTCTTTCCTTTTATCTGTCATCTCTTTTCCTAAACTAATCGGGTTGACCTGAAGGACTGAAACCTGTTATGTTGGTCGGCTGTTTTCCTGTGTGTTGATTAATCTGTGCTGAACTCTGTTGTTTTCGTCTCGAAGTCATCTAACGGGCAGTGTTGCACTCTCATTATTAATGTGCTGTTCTCTTCTCGTTGGAATGCGATCTCAGTTGCCGGCTCTTTTTCGCTTTCTTTTCTGTCTTTACGTACTTTTTATATGTTTACTCCTCTTGAGACGTCGAAGTAAATAAGGAAAGCAAGAAAATGAAACAGGTCTCTTGTAAACAGAAAAACAAAGCACCTGAGCATGACCTCCCTACGGAAACTGTCATGTTTGAACCTACCCGTTCCTTCTGATGAGCCGGCCACTTTTGGTAAATATTTCGACCGGATTTTGAAAATTCCGTTTACAGGCATCTTTTGTTGCCGTTAGCGGGTATAAATAGAAAAAGGTCGGGGCGTTCTTTCCATGCGGGATATTTATATTGCTGCACTTCTGGATTGCAGTGGAAGTGATCACGTTTATCTAGCGTATTTTAGGAACTAGACGAAATATGAAGCTCAGTGCTGCTTTTAGCCGACAGCAGGAACTTTGCTGATTGCCGTGAAACAAGTGCATTAAGTTTATTAATTTTGTCACTACATTTCTATGCCGTTATGGAAGTGTGCTGTTACTTCCACCATGGCGAAAGTGTCGTTCCATTGCGAAAAAGACCCATCGTCCCAACATCATGTACGCACCGCCGTTGCGCAAGGTACATGAGAATTTCAAGGCTGGGATTTTTTTCTACAAGGTTCTGGGGCAGTGAAATTTAACAGGGCTATTTCTCCCGTTGTCTCGTAAAGGATTTTGCATGTATTATTACTATAGTATCGTGTTACGTTAAATGCACGACTTTATGAGTTGCGCGACCGCATGAACATATTATGCTGTGGCCATATGTACTCTGTCACACCTTCTTTTACTTGCACAGCGCCGCTGCTCGATGTATGGCCAAATCACCAAAAATCAAAGTCCAACCCTCAAATTCTTAGAATTAGGAGAACGGAATTGTTCACGCGTGGATGACACTGAAGTTCCCAGGGTGTCGTACGTGAAACCAAGAAGTGTCCAAAGCACATCGATCCATGTGTCTCATGCAGGCCCAGCCTTGTAGCTGTCATGCTTACACTACACCAGAAGTCTTTTCCAGAAGAATCCTCTTTTTTGACAGACAATCACCGTACAGTACAATAAGCACAATTGAGTATTATTCGTTGAAGCAGCAAACATCAAAAGTCGAATTTAAGCTGTCTGGAAGCAACGATACCAAATCACCGTTTTTTGTTTAGGTAATGCAAGCCAGTGCGGCCATTACCCACTAATACAAATAGTGATTACCGCGAAAGGAATGGAAAGGGATTGTTGAATGCGACAACATTGTTGGAGTACTTCAGTCAAAGACTTCTTCGAAGATAGGTCGGGCTATGGCACAGTCAAAGCCGCATTCCATCGGAAATTGGCTTCTTTTTAACGGATGCAGAATGAAACGACCGAATTGAAGCGATCTCAGAAATTGTACTTGATCGAAGCCAAGGTTCACTTTGATCAGCAGTATTTTGAGCGGAAAAGAGATTCTAAAAAGGTGGCGATTTTTTCAGTTTCTGTTTCTTCCGGAAATCGTATCGTTGCCTTCAGTTTACGATCGCATCAGATTACACTGGTAAACTGCAAGTGTGTTGTAAAGTACTCACATAATTGGATGCCAACTTTAAAATGTAATTCATTCTTGCGTCGAAGTGGGTTTTTCAAAATCATTACGCAGTATTTGGGGAAGGCACACCGCACAATGCCTTTATTTTTTATGGATTATCGCACTTTTATAAAAATTGGAAATATTGGAACTGTTCGGTGAGGAATCTGATAAAATTATTGTCCTTTGGAGAACCTTCTTCTGCTCTAAAATTCTTTTTCTAAAGCTGTTGAAGATCCAATGCTTTGTGACAACAGGACGTTCAAATAAATGTCATCTTGCGACAGTTCGATCACCCTATTAATATACTGTACGCTTAAAATAAGCGCATTACCTTGAAACAGTTTTTTTTGCACGAAGGTCTTAGAGTTTTGTTCCTCGGATGTTTAGAGCACCCCTTCAAAATCCTCATAAAATACATCCAATGCACCTTTATTCTCCGCTGAAAAGTTCTTATAGTTCGGCACAAAAGAATTTGTGCATTCTCCGACATCTTTCACATAAGCCTTAGGAGGACCTTGTGCGTTTAAGTGAAAGGGGAGCTCAAAATTGGACACCTGCATCGACAAGAGTTCTGCAAGGCCATGATTTGACTTTTGTGACAAGAAAGTTAACTTTCGTTGACGGTGGCACACACAACAGTTAAAAAGTATTCGCACAAGTATTCCGCATTTCAAAAGACAATCATGTCCACATAGTTTCTCGACACTGTTAACGAATCGAAAGTTGCTCAGAAGTTAATTCGATACATACCTAAGCGAAGTTCTGAATATGATCATTGATTAGCTTTAGATGCACGTTTAAAAAACAGAAAAAAGGGGATAGCTGAAGTAAAAAAAAGGATGGGAATCTGAATGAATATTTTGGCAATTTTCGCTTGCACTCATTTCAGCAAACAAGACAAAGCTCATTGACAATCGCAGCAAAATGGAGTCGCTACGAAAATTGGAAATCGCCATCACTGCTGACATTTACGAAACGTTACATGGAGTGGAAGCACGTTCGGATCCAAGTGATGCTTTTTGAGGATTCGCTTTTTAAAGACACAGAGTCCAAAGATGCATTAAAGATGCAAGCTCGCATTTCAAGATGCACACGGAACCGTTGCTTCTTTTTTTTTTTGCTCGAAAAGAGCAACCACAATGAAACAAGAAACCTAATACAGAAAACAGTTGTCTCGAAGGGTCAACAAGTCAAATGCAAGCGCAATCCATTAACTCACGGACCACTGCTGCACTTGTCTCCTTCAAACTTTCAACAATGCTCTTTTGGGATCTACGATTTGGCACACGACGCCTGAGTGTGTTTGTAACGATTTCGATTAAATAACAGTTTATGAATGAAAAATATAAAATCTTATCAAAATATTTGCCTAATGTGAGAGGATAGTTCCGATGTCTTGAGAAGTTCAGAATGTGTGCAGATGCAACTCATTTATCATCTGGTATGGCATGGAAATTAACAGATAATATAATGTTCATGTTCTCCGTAGAAATATGCAACAGGTCAGTGGGGCGGAGTGGTAAAAAGGCTTAATGATCGTTGGTTCCGGCTACAGATAGTGCGTTGGCGACGCTATGTCGACGCAGATGTGCATCCATAAACGCAGCATGGTCATGCCTTCATTCGCTATTTTTCGGATAGCACAGCTTTGGGAGGAGACGCTCAAAAATAAGAAAGTTTGGCAGGCATCGTCTAGACGAGGACAATGGTTGGTGACTCGCACTACGACGGCATTTGTTAGAATTCAACACCGATGAGCTTAAGTTGACAAAACGATCGTAAGCTGATTGCCACTTACGTTTCACTGAGGTAAATAATCGTCGGCCACGTTCAAATACGTTTTGCGAAGTTGCCCCATTCAGGTCACTTCTAGCTAAAACATGACAAAGCGGCCGGATGCAGCTGAACAAGAGGAGAACGACGAGTACAGCAGATGGATTGAAGAGTTGCACGAAGGGGAAGATTTGACATGATTAGACGATGTGCATTCCAACGTTGATCGCATAGACGCGGTCCCCACTTGATGTTGGCTGGCACCGCACGCGTATGCCTGCGGTGAATGGTGCGAACCACGCTTGACGGATTCTGCTCAACTGCCCAACATTGATGTCGGCAGCAAAAGCTCACCTGAAGTTAAGAAGTAACGGCTTGAGTTAAACTTCTGGAGAGTCTAGCCAATCAGAAAAGAGAGGTGAAGGAAACCGCTGTGGAGTTCCATTCACTTCTCTATGCTAGCTACTTCAGTAGCGCACTAGTTGAAACTCGAAAGAATTGTATTTTTTATGGCACACGCGTCAAGTTCACTGGTGCATTTTCTGAGTTATGGCATGGTTACGCTTATGGAACCCAATCAGTTCATCGCTTTTGTGTTGTCTATGAAATGCGGAGCAAACTCACGTCCATAACGAGCCTTTGGGGTAAGTTCACCGAACGAGATGATATTCTAGTTGCACTTAAACACAAATTGCACTGTTTCTGTTACACCGCATAACAAAAGTGGTCTTCACCGAGTGCTTTCAAGGTTCAGTAGCAGGTGATTGAGGACAAACCTTGGTTAGACGCGAAGCCCGAAGCCAATTATCGACAAGGGTGTGAGCAACTACTTCTGAGTCGGCGTATAATGCGAGTATGCGGTCTTGTTTTACTACCATGTAACCCACAATGGCGTCGTCGTCTTCGCGTTTAGCAACAAATACCTGGCAAAGAAGACAAAATTTGTTGTAGCAAGCAAATTTATGAGACACGATCAGTTCTTATATATAAAAGTCGTCACTACAGTGTTGAAAACGCATGCGTTTCGTCAGTTAACCTTTCTGTCTTAGCAACATAATTTGCCAACATTTTATCGCTGAGGCAAAAAAAACTTGCAGTTTACATGCTTATTTTCACTCCAAACGCTGAATTTTCGCTTCCTTTTCTTCACAATTTTCCCACCTCTGCTGAATTATTCCACTCGACTTACTTCTAAAGGAATCATGGAGAGATGGTTTTTAGCAATGCATATACGCACCGTCAGTAAAGCAGAATAGCTTTCGAGAACATGTACAAGCGTGCATCAGATTGATAAGTCTGCCGATTCGAACGTTATACTTCAAGTGTTCAAGGCCGACCGCACACTTTGATTTTACTACTCAAGATAGCCACTTATTCATAAGCAAACCTGTTGTTCTTTCACATTATTGAAAGCTCCCCAAGTGGTGCGCCTTTTTCTCCACTTCCTCTCATAACAGAAAAACTTGCAGGTCTTTTTCAACTACGTTGCTTAACGGAAATAAATATACGTGATTTTGAGTTGACTACAAAGAAACTATGAAACAGATGGGATAGAGTCTCCATTGGATACCAGAATATGTGCTTTCAGAGAGTACCTGAATGCTTAGAAATAAAAATGCGCCCCCCGCATCTATGAAGGAGTCACCTTAATTGCTGCCAACACACTCTAACACTGCGGTACCATCTGGTTGTGTTGACAAACTTCTCATTTATAGTTCTTTAGACGCACAACATAATTACTATAAACGAGTCGAGTGCATAATTCATCAACATCTTGCGGAATCAACACAAAAATCCTTTCAGTCCTTTTTTCCTTCCCCCTCCCTTCTAGAAGACAGATGATGCGCATCAAATTTTATCGCTGTAATACTGCCACATCAAAGTGCTGTCCTTTTAGGGACCATTTTCAGGGACTACAAAACTGCGCAAGTGTTTGAGTGCAGCTGCGCAAAGTGCGCACAATTTACCCATGAACGTCGTCCAGTTTGATACATTGAATTTCGAGACGAAATATGCAGACAGGAAGACAAATACATCTTCAATAATACTGTTCTAAAGAAAGGAAGTTTTCATTTTCCAGCCGTTCTACTGTCGGCTTAAATGATCACTGCTATAAAACGGTAGAATATTCTAGTTTTTTGAGAACCCATCACAAAACTTCATAATAGATTATTGATTTGTGTCGTTTGACCTCACTGCGTAGAGTATAATTTGTGCGAAGTTTCTTGACACCTGCGATGACAAGGCATCGCAGACACACCTATCTGATGATATCATATTAGCAGCCTGGCGAGACACTCATATTCATCCTAGAGTGCGTCTTTCAATAGACATCCTTTATATCGCAGAAATGGAAGTTTATAGAGAAAGGCGAAATAATTTAAAAACTCTGGTCGAAGTTCAAAAGGAGGGCGGAGAATTGGGTAACTTTTCTCCTATAATATCCATCTCATACCTCGTTTGCTTAGATGCTTGCGGTGTCTGCACCTAGTTTGCTATGCTGCTCTCAAACACCTTTACTATCGTCTACCACAACGAGCACCGAGCAGCGCATATATGGATAAGATGTGCTTCATCGAATGCATAGAAGATTTGCGGAGAGAATATGAGCAAAAACGACTCATTATTTGAAGGAAATACTTGAAAGTAACGCCAAGAAGATTCTTATTCCCTTGTAGGAGGCTCCAGATGGCCCCCTCACTGCTGTCACTGTTAGAATCAACTGGGAAAAAAAAATCTGCCAAACTTTCTGTCTTGAGCAAATGGTAGTTTACCTGCTAGGACAAATTATGAACCTTAATCGCAGATAACAAAGCTGAGGTAGTGCTGGAAACTCCCATGTAACATAAAAAACTACGGTTTTAGTAGCGATTAGAGAGCGACGCTTATTGAGAAAATTTTTTGCGGTTTATAGGAGGAAATTCGGCGTTTGCCCACATCGAAAGAGATATTTCGATTTTCAGCATCCAATTCCACGTGTACATCCAATGGAAATTATTAACTCACCGTCGAATTGATAAAAAGGTACTGCAAAAAGTTGGCTCGATTCAATGCAGTCACCAAGTGATCGTACTCGAGCAGCTTCTCGTTATGTGACTCAGCTAGTTTCACCACCTTCACATCTGCAGTGGAATATAATCGTTTTTGTTAAGAGTTTAAACAACGGATGAATATAATTCGAAACAACTAATTTCATAAGCTTCCATATTGTATGGTACAAGAATTGTTTTCAAGTTTACTGCAAGAACACAGCTCGCGTTATTGCAGATGGACATTTCGGTGGACACACGGCTGGATGTTTCACTTTGATCACTTTGGTTGATTTTGGACCGTTATAACTGCATGCGCTACTCCGTTAAGTGTGTGACACCGAATTGTGGAACAGATGGGATGATTTCCTTTCAAGACATTAAGAGAGCCTACTAGCTCGAGACCAGTGATTTTACTGTGCTTCATGGAATACAACAAACAGATCTTTAAAAGATTTATAGCGTCTGCAATTTCAGGCATACAGTTTCCCAGGAATTTTGATTTCCGGATACCAAAAGCCAAATCATTTCTACTGCCCGATCTTGTGCCAAAAACTTACACTTCGATGTTACAGGATTTGAAGTTTGCACATGAATGATGTGAGGAGGTTGACACGTATATGAATCACACATATGCACCTTCTAACTTCCAGGAGATTCTGCGGGTCAGTGATCTCCACATGGCAACAACTGCGTGTCCTACGCACCTGTCTCGTTATGTTTGAGAGTATCCGTCTGCATAGACATGTGTGAATCCGTTAGTTCAGCAGCTTCACTTTGCGGACGACAAAAAGTCACAATGAAGGAAACTGGCCGGTGAGGCAACTCCCTCCCCCTTCCATGATGTGGCGACCCTTGTCTCTGATTTCATTGCGATTTGTCCTTTCTCCACAAGTTGCTCACACTTCAAAAAAGAGCAAGAAAATTTGCACTTCAAGCATGCCTTGCAATCGGTCTAGTACAGCCGACTGAAAAATGATTTTCCTGACTCAAAATCTGTACGTTCCGCTGGCTTTGGATGAAAGCGAAATATGCTGCGATTGTTTATGAAAATCTGGTGAGCCAACTGTCATCAAAGAATGAGGTCAAAGCAACGGCTCGTCCCAACCTTCTAGCTGTGCCTCTACGTCTGTTGTAAACAGCCCCATCAGACTTTCGCTGACTTACAGGTGCTAAATTTCGGAGCTCACAAATTGTCCCCAAGTTATTTTTTTACGCACACTACATTTCGTGCCCCCCTTGTTGTTGCCCTCTGTCACATGACTACGTCATCTGACTTCGCATGGCTGCCTGTTCGATAGTTTCAACTCAAGCATGGGGCGACCTTCAAGTTCCTGTAACGCACAACCAACTTTTGAGTCAACCAGATAAGGAGCAAAAAGAGATGACGTCGGTGGGGAATGCAAAGCGAATGCTTTTATGGGGAAATATGGTAAGTGCTTTTGCGTATTTGTATGCCTGCTGCTTGGTATGGCCCAGTCGCAAAAAACATATATTGCCAGCTTTACTGGCTGGACCAAAATGAGCACTCTTCATCCCCTAAAGTAAATTTTAGCTGCAGGCTGGAGGATATTGCTTTCCTATGGTTCCTCTGCATTCTTTGGAAAGAAAATGAGGCGGAATTATATTGGCATTAAAAAACCTAGGCGATGTAGTGAAATATCGCGACTGAGATGAAAAAAAACAGTCAAGGACGGTTGACCACAGGAGAATTCTTTGAAAGATACATTTGAACTAAGTTCTGGAATGGCATAATAGGGGAATAAAATACGACAATTATTTCTGTGAGCGTCTGAAGTCTTGAGTTTCTAATCACGTGCTGCGTTGAGCGAAAAAAAAAGGATGAAGGGAATCTTGAGAGAGCGACGTGGCCTAATTTGACGTGAGATTTCTCCCGATTATGCGTACATCGAATCGGGGCACATGAAGAGGCGAAATGCGTGACTTGCTTGGTGTAAACTTGTTCCTTTTTTCACAGCAACGTGTTTGCTAATTAAATTCACGCAAACAACGGGAAATGATGACGGTTTGTATTCGCGTGAGCGTGTGTGGGTCGTCTCTGCATGGTGTCCAACCGGTTCGAGCCACTGTCATAGCCAAGAGTCTATGCCTCCTGTTGTGTACGCTTGGTAAAAGTAACAATTGGTCAGGAAGGATAGTTCGTTTCCTGATATGGAGACCATATAGTCGATCCTAAACTGAGTTGCTGTCAACTTCAGCTACGGTTTCCTACGTCATTTTTGATCAAAGAGATTTCCTAAGTTGTTTTAAGGGCGTTGCATCCAGATCACGCGCCAGTGTTCTCATCAGCAGGATGTCCGAGAGACGATACAATAAAGAGTTTCCTCAACAATCGGTTGAAATGTAGTTCATGTATGCCTAAAATTGCTGACAAATTAGACTCTTCTGCAGATCTTCAGTTCTGAAATTAACTATCCATCCAAATGGCTTTGCTCCCATAAAACTATGATCTTACTTCTCGACGGTTGAAGACTTTTGAGGAATTCGTTCACAGAAACGGTCACTTTTCGAAGCTGTTGTCGATCGGTGACGATGAAGCCAGCCCTGTCGCGCCATGCATCGAAATCCGCATTTTCCGTTAGATCCACTGTCACGTTTTTTTTCAGCTCCAAATTCGTCTGCCCCAGAACGCTGTAACCACTGCTTACTTAAACTCTTTGTGAAGCATACTTCTGGAAATTGTTTCATTAGTTCCCGACAAACATTGCATAAAGAAAAGCATTCAGACACTGGAAAACACCAACAGTCAACCGTGCTTCACAATTTCACACATTACTATTACTCCAACGAATCAGAAGAAAGAAAATCCCAAGTTTAGGATGAGAAAGTGCATTGGGCTTCATGGCGCTCAGACGGAATTGCACTGATTACTGCTTACCGTAATAACAATGGCTGACTTCAATTTTTGCACTTTCAGAAAGACTTAAAATTCGCAGAGTTACGTTTCCATAAAAAACACACTGCTGCTTCTGGGCCACCCTGTATATATTAGTTAGCGTTGGTGCTGATTAGCAATACCTTTCAGAAAGTCGTCCCATGAGATGCTCCAAAGGAAGCCGACTTTTGGGATTGTGGTGCACCTGAATATACACTGGAAGAAGACGTGTGTTCTCGGCAGTGTCCTAAAATTCGTCACTGACTCATTTTCGTTGCTATGAACGATTCTTAAGCAGGGTTCACCAGGGTTTGTCTTGTTAATTCCCCATAAAACACTATCTATTTCTGTTTTTAGCAGTGATGTTCAGGCAGGAGACAACCCCTCAAGAAGTTAGTTTTCCATGTCTGTCTTAGTGTTCCTCTTTGAAATTAACAAGGTATTCTTCAACATAAGGCCTAGTTACTCACTGTAAATGAAGTCCTCTTAATCGCTTACACGAAACATGTCAGGCCAGATGAGAAATTAAATTCCGATACTTGCTTTAAATTACAACTGTTTAATTCTATTGCGAAATTTCCACTTAGAATGGCTTACCCCAAATCTGCTTTAGCCTAGTTTGGTCGAATGAATAATCAGAGTTGGTCCCTTACTGAGTAAATCAATACGTCGAAAAGACGCTTAGCACTATAATCACAAAGTGGGAAGAGCTTTGCTGGATTATTAAAATGCATTCAACTTTTTAACTCATCGAAAACATAGCACCCATCGAAATCAAGCAATGCCCGCTAGGTCATTTTCTCTTGTTTCGGACATCTTTGTACTTTCTTTTCAGGACAAGACAGTTCCTTTGGCACTGATGGACTAGTAGATTATAAGTTCATCATATTTACATAGTGATAATAGCGTACCATTTTCCATTCTAAAGCACATAAGCGGCTCCATTTATCAACACGTCTGCAGTGTTCTAATTCAGTATTTCTCGCTACTCGAGACGTTCAAGATAGGAGGTCAGTTGTTACTTCGACGTGTTCAAAGTTTCCTTGATGCAGCTCTCTATTTGTACGACCACCTTTTCGAGGTGACGGTGCCGAGGAGGCAGAGTGGTGGTGGAACTAGTAAATAAGTAAACAGATGGACTGCTTACAAGTTAAATTGAATCTTCTTTCCTCAGGTCGCAAATTACTTTGTAATGGCTTTATTTTAAACACAGAATTTCGCTCGACTTCAGTCTATCTGCCTTCAAGTTGCCCCCCCCCCCCCTCCGCTGTTTATCTGTATGCTGGATGTATTTGCAGTAGATAAGGTGGCTTTTGTGGCTGCGGATTTCAGCTTGATCACTTCTTTTGCTAACCGCCGTTGCTTGGCGCGGAATTACCTGAACTTCTCACCTGATGTAGAATCATATTTGTAAAGTTGGTTTCACCGTTGAATCTGCTTCTAATGCAATCAAGCAATGAAACAAAAAAGTAGCGACGACTCCTCATTCTACTCCGTTCTTACTTCATTACATCTAAAGCGATCACTTCTCTGCCTCCATATATCATGTCCGAAACAAGTGTTGCATGCAAAAACTACCATCACTAGCCCTCTTCTAAAAAAGTCCATAAATTATCGACCCATAAATTTAACTTCTTCTTTATGAAAGATACTTGGGAACATTGAAAAAGATTCAGTTATGAAACATTTCCTATCTCATAATCTCATCAGCTCAGCACATTATAGATTCTTATCAGGCCATTCAGCGTTCCCTCAACTGATATCTTCCACTAATGACTCGATCAGATCTTCAAACAACAACCGTTAGACAAGTGGTGTTTATAGTGATCATCCAGAAACTTCCGATGAAGTCTGCTCTAAGAGCGAAAATGGATTAAACCACTTCAATCGCAGAGAACTTTCAGAACGAAAATTGGTAGGTGACGTCACGCAGTCGGATTCCTCATCATAAGGATAAATGATCTGTGGAAAATTCTGCGGTGTTAGCAGATAACGCGAAATTTCTTGCCCCCCAGCTGAATTTGTCATCGAATCGCTCAAGTTGAAAAACGACCCCTAAGCGTTTTCTTAGTGGTCAAATGATTCGCAATTGGATGTTTCGCGTGTGTTCTACATGAACTTGTATTTCGCGGATTAACGGCATGCACCTTCTATTTGCTGACAGAGCGATTGGCAGTTAGTACGTAACAGTGACTCCTAATCTTCAAAGGAAATGCAGTTTGCTGATGTGTATACAAAGGCATCAAAAATTGCCACTTATATAATACGTTCGTTGCAACATGTTGCTCATCCATTTGGTCGCTATGTTTAATTTCAGACATCCAGGCCGTGGAAAATATTCGATCTGCATAGCTTTTCGGAAAGTGCTTCCGAGACTGTTCAAGCTCGACTAAAAAACTCTCGCAAGATCTCTCTGGAGAGTCTAGAATACCAGAAGGTTATATTCCACTTCCAGCGGGGTCGAGAGCTATGAAAGCTTCCCTCAACAGCCCTTTCAAACTCTTTTCGGATCTGCCCCACTTCGTGAGTATCGGGGTCACAATCTGTAGTTAGCCGTGCAGTGTATTCCTTGAACACAGCAAAATGTTTTGAGTACAGAACCACAAGAGTTTGCAAAAATCTAGCAAGCAGTAATGTGGAGACAACAATTTTTATACGCATCCTGAAAACTTTGTTCTGTTTGAAGTCTAATTTGCTTACGTGCGCATATCACCGACTCATGCTTCATTATTTTGCGTACACTCTTGTTTGTTTCTTTGCATGATCTATTTACTGATGCGCCCATTCAATTGTTTTTCTTCATTTTCTTTCACTGCATCGGCACTTTCCTCTTTTCCTTGTAAACAAATATTTTTCTCTAGCTACTACTAATAGTACTACAGCTATTTCAGACAATGTATGGGTGAATGCCCAGATTTTCGAATATCTAGGAATTAAGGCCAAATAAAAGTAGCACTTTGCTTCACACTGTGACGAACAAGTTGTGAACACAAACAAACAGGTCCTATGAACTTTAATCAAGCCATTAGCCATTACTAGGTGAAAGAACTCTGCTTTGCACATTCTTGTTTATCATAGTACAACCTACGGTTCTATAATGACGAATTCTCGTTTACTGGAATCTGTCTTTTTTACTAGAACTGTTTACGAGTGTAGATGCGAGCTGCACCACTCTATCGTATTATAAGCTCTTTTACTGGGACCACTATTATAACCATGACAGGGACCTCAATAGGCAATGAGCGCTTCGAGTCTACTCAGCCTATTGTTTACTGCAAGTGGTGCGGGGTGTCACCCGGAAGAGAACTGCAGAGGGAAAGGAGCACGCCCTTTCCCTATCGCACTGCAGAGACTGCAAAGATCGAAATAAAAAATTGGCTCACTTTAATTTTTCCAATTTTTAAACAGCGCGGATCATCTGCTTCGTCGACGGTGATATATTTGCCGTTGAGATTTCGCTCGAATTCAGCAATTATACAATACGCTTGAGTAGGTGAATACTTAACCATTGATACGAGCGCGCTCACGGAGCCTGTAAGTACCATTCGAATTGCATCGTTGAAATCAACTAAAACCTTTCTCAGATCTGATTTGCAACATTCATATTCGTTTCCATTTGATAATGAAATAGCTCAGTGCTAAGAAATTGGTCGAAGGCTGGGAGGAGATCATAAAATCACTATTAAATGAGGAAATCACCGTAATTTAGGGCAACTGAATCCATAGCGAAATAACCAGAACGAAGTGCTTTTGCAAACAGCTTTCTGAAGTTAAGAATTTCTGGAGGCTTAACCTTGATGTGGCGCTCATTTCGCCACATCAGAGGGAGCAACATTCTCATCACAGGCATTCATTAAACACATCCGAGAGGTGGAGAAGAGTTCCCAAAGGCGAACTAAAATCCCAACCACTCACCACTCATTAAAAACACACAGGGTGATAAGACACCTTTACGTTTTTAAAGTGTAAGTGAATTCGGAATAAAAAGCAGTGAAAGAGAACAACGCGGCAAATATCGCTCCTAATCTGAATTTTTGAGGGTATTTCGTTGTTATTGGATAGCATTAGCAGTTCGAGGAAGCGGCATAAGTCTATGTTACTACACAATCATACACCAGAAGTTATTGGTGTAAACAGGATATGCACGCTATCAGAATACGAGCGGTGATTAACGATTGCAACCGAGTTGCCAGATATGAATCCGAAAAATCCACAACTGCCAGTGATATAGGAGGCAGCTACTGACAACTCCAACTGAGCTGAAACCAACTGTTTCGCAAAATGGAGTGCCCATTTTCTTTTTCCTCCGACAAGCTTCACTTTTAAACTTCATATTTGATCAGTGGCACTCGAATGAGTCAAGTGGGTGACCATAAAAGAAACCAACTTCGGCAATGGGGCCAACTGGTAAGTATCAGCTCAAAATCTGTTGAAGACATAAATTGGTGGCTTAGTGTGGCTTCCTAACCTACCATTGGAATCGCGTAAGAAAGTGGATGAAGATTCCGGAAAGTCACATATGGAATCGGTGTTGTGGATGATTGTTGGTAAAGTTGGCGCACACATAATCAGGCTGTTCCTGACCATTCTCGCTGCTGTCGCTCGAAAGAGTAACTCTGAAAGAAAAGCCGGTGTAATTTAGCAATCACATAAACACCGCCATCACACTGGCGAACGGCACCTGATCACAACGAACGAAACGGTAGCGTTACATGAGAGCAAATACGTCGAATGAGAACATCAGAAACTGCTGCCACATTTGAATCCTCTTTCGAAAAGTGCTGTCTTCGACAGTATTTTTGAGTGCCTTTTAATCACATAATAAAACGTGAGAGGAGAAGAGGGACAGCGAAAATAATACGATTTCCGTTTTGAATTTATAAATACTGAGAGATTATAACCGAAAAATGACCGGGCATAGTGCCATGTGTGATGATTAAATGCTCCTTTCAAATGTATGCACTAGTTCGGGGGGAGAAGACATGCTGAAGATTAACCATTTGAAAAAATCATATAAATATAATTGAATTACGATGTGTGATTAGAAAAAAATCCGCAGTCAAACCTATGCAACGTTTAAATTTAAGAAAGAATTCCTGAGCACTGGCTTCAAGTTAAAAGTTTTATACGTTAGAAAATGATAGCTTGGACTCACTGAATGATTGCGGGAACGGCTGAATTTGAATGTGCAAAGTTTTTTCGAATCATACTTATCGAACCTGTCATAAGTTGAATCAAACCTTCAAGAGTCGGCCTTCAGTCACGATAGAATCAAACCTTCAAGGAACGTGTCACACGAATTAAACCTATCAAACGCCACGTATCTGAATTACCAACGAACAAGAGTGGATAAAGATGGACTTACACAAACCGGCATGCCGAATACATAATGCCGCAACTGAGCTGGCAGCTTCCGCTTTGCAACATCAAAAGAGTGGTGTTGATCAGGAGCAACATTTCTGGTCAAGTATGAAAACGACTATCTCATTTAGAAATTTTACAAAAGTCTTCCTATGTAATTATCTAGCAAATCTGAATGGGTCTTCGAGACTGTTCTGTTGGTGAATAGCAAAAAAAGACGAAGTGGTGAACAGAGCACAACATTCTAATGTTAAAAAGAGGTGTCGTAAAGTTGAAATGTAAAACTAGACGAAATGAATGATAAACGATCACTGAATAAGATAAGAAGAAAAGTGCAATAAAAGGACTTCCTTTGACATTTAAAAAGACCTAACATGATACCAACTTGCTACTATGCCACATACCAAAAATGCCTTTTGACAACGAGGAACTCGTTTCTCGGAGACATTTCAAGAAAGTGCAAACAGGTACGCATAGGAAACTTGCAATGAACACAGATATCGACACCTAGGAAGCATAATCCGAGATGAGAACAGGTATTGCAAAACTGAAGTTTGGCACATTTGCTGGTGCACGCTGTAAATTGAAAATCGTCATGTGGAGCCTTTAGAGAGGGAAAGCAGTTGGAAAGCCATTTTCTGGCAGCTGTTTTTCTCGTTTCGGGGACATTTAATCCCAATATTTCAGGCATAGATAAAGTGCCTTAAAGACATCGAAGTTGCCGACAACGAAGTTCTTTCATAACTTTCCTTGAAACGCATGGAAGAGGAAGACCGTCGTTTTAAACTTTATCAGAAAGCCTGTTCGCCTGTCGCAAAAGTTTAGATTTCGGGAAGTGAGGAGAAGCAGTGACCAAAAAGAACGCAGTGGATGTGTACTGCATGCGCAACAGTGGACAGAATCTGACCGCAGGATGCGAGCTAAAGCCCATCGAATGAAGCAGAAGCAGGAAGGTAGGAACAAAGTTGATGTGTCTTCAGCGCATATAGATGGCACATCGATAAAGAGAGTGTAATAACCACTGAAAAATGCGAAATTCCTTCTGGCTGCGTTGGCGTTAACACTGCCAAAGGTGCGCAAAGCGAACGCACCTTTCGAAAGTCAGTACTTGCCAGACACAATACGGCGGAAACAGCCAAAACAAACGTCTTTCACAAGACACCGCAATGCACGTTGCAACATATTGTTGAAATTTTTTCATGAGAAGCAGCACTCCATGTGAAAGCATCTCTTTCGCACTGCTGCATCAAAATACCTGATAAATGCGCTTTGCCTCACAACGAATTTGCGCACTGAACAAGACGACAATTACAGCCATCAGGAATAAGCCGTCACATTAAATAATTCGATATTGCTGATTTATGGCTATGTAAAAAACTTTCAAAGAAGTCATAAGTCGCTTAGCATGACCGAATGCGACGACATACACTCGCTATAAGGCAGCAAAAGTTTGAAGTCGAAACAAAGTGTGGCGGTTAGTGGGTGCTGAAGTGTATGCTTTTGAATCCTTCCGCATAAAGATGAAAAACTCAAATCGATCTGAAGGGCACAAAATGAGGCTGATGAAGAAACGAGCAAAAAAAAAAAGACGAGTGCGCATAAAGGGTCTGCAAAAATGACGTACCACTGCCACCTTACACGGTCTAAATTGGGGTTGCGGGGAAAGTTTACCTCTCAGAACGAAAGCCACTGCGTAAAAAACGAAATTATGATAATCCATACAGGACTTTTCACAGTATTTCGGCTTTCTTTTTCGAAAACTGAACTACATCCTTTATGAAAATGTATATCCATCTCGAAATTTTCGAGTGAAAAGCGATGGTAGTATGCCAGTTGCACCGAATCTCCGATAGAGCTCGCCATTTGGCGGCTGCTACCACGTGGAAACTCGACCTCAGTTTGGCATATAAACACAGCGCCGCGTCAATCGAAGAAATGATCTGAATAAATTTTGATTAGTGGAGTAACACTGTTGTAATCCAAAGTAAGTCAGTGTCAAATATTTCGTATCGCATTCGCAGCACGGTTACGCTGATCAGCGAGGTTGTTACAGTTCAGTCTCAACAATCACATTTACATTCAAATAACAATGAAACAATTCCTGCAATTCCATACGCTATTGTGAGTAACCGATTGTATGACCGTTTCGGTGAAGCTCGGCTCTGCCTTCATACCATTGTTCATGCTACAAAATCCAATCTGCGAATTTTCCGGAAACTTTGAGTGTCCACCATTCACACATAGGACAGATTATGAGTTGAAAGTTCACAATTTCTGAAATAATGCTACGAAGCAGTAGCATGACTGGGAAGAGATGGATAACAAGAACATGCCTCCTGAATTTTTGAAGCCAGAAGACTGTCACTTCGTCCTCCGCAACTCTAGCTCATCAATTTATCCAGTAAAACCAACCTTTCGCTAGTTCCTACGCAACACCATTTCCATAGGAGGATTTTGGAAGGTATCCTGTCACTTCTTCAGTCGTGAAATCATAGATGTCGCAAAACGCTACTGCACAATACTCATGAATACATATTTCTCAGGATGTAGAAAAATGCAAAAAAAACGCTATATATATATATATATATATATATATATATATATATATATATATATATATATATATATATATATGTATATATATATATATTATATATATATATATATATATATATATATGTATATATATATATATATATATATATATATATATATATATATATATATATATATATATATATATATATATATATATATATATATATATATATATATATATATATATATATATATATGTATATATATGAAAACACCTGTCGTATATTTCCACTAGTTATCGTCCTCAAGGCTGCTACTACTGAGCGTGTCATCTGCAATTATACGATTAAAAACCATTTCGAATGAATGAAGCAATCGATATCGCATGCTGGAAAAGTGGCTGTCAATTACTGCAAAAACGTATTGAAACCTCTCAACAAAGATCGACTGCTAACTGACCGATTTATATCGCTAATGCGACACTACTTTGTGCCTTAAACGTTTATGTTCTTAAAGCAACAAACAATTCTTACCTTAGTGATCACCGGTCAAACAATGATCAATTGCCTTACGAGCCTCATATCACTGCCATCGACAGCTATAAAACTCCATCACAGAAGCGTTGAACGCATAACTCCCTTTACGGCAATTTCAGACAATTAGCTGCTACAAAGCAACAGCGGTAACGTCTGAAACATTTTGGATGATAGTGCTCTCTTGGCGTTTTGAATGCTACCGAGTAACTGAGCTGGCGTGATGATGAGTTGAGGCGAGGTAACCAGCCTGGGGCATCAATAGGAAATGAAAGACGTGCGATAAGTTTTGAGATGATGAATTTAAGAAGGGAGTTTCTCAACCTCCGTCACGAAAAAAATGCGAAACATTTGCTGTTCCATAATTTTAACGCTTTCTTATAAGAAAATCCACACAACATAAAAACGTTGTATCGAATATTTCAAACTATCCGTGCTTGGCCCACTCCACATAAAAAGATGTGATATTGTCTGAATTGAGGAAAAAAAGTCGTCTTTTAAAACCATTCGCTGTAACGATTAAACAGAGCGCCACTCGCTATCCTATTTACGGCGTTCATCCCACAGTGACCTACAAGCCGGATTTGTGCGATTAGCCTACAGCCATCACATGCACATTGCGCAAATGACATCTACGATTGCCTTCTGCCAGGGAGGAACCTGCTGGAAGTCGAATGCGCGATTCCAAAGCATTATTCAGCTTTTAGCAAGCCAAGCATTTCACTGGTTTGAGTGCATTTCTATCATACTCATCAGCCTTTATTTCATCACCTAAGTGAAGCGTATAGGGAAACAGAAGACGGCGCTAAAGTTCATCTTATGTCTCTTATTGCTTTAGAAATAAGTATGTTGCGAAGGCGTTCTCTGTCCGCATATTTCAAAATAAGACGTGCTCCGCTCAAACGATTGCAAAGGAATCTCAGTGTATATATATTTCGCATTTTTGCGTCCGTGCCTCAAAAAAGCCTTGTACCCCTCGTCTGGCCCCATCTAATTTTAAAGCAGTAATTCCACTCGTAGAAGGGATGAATTTTTTCTACAAAGATATTCATAGAAGAATCCAAATTATGCTGCCAGAAGCGCACCTTCATGAATTAGGCGTCCCTTGCAAAATCAACTCCATAACAGCCGACCCGTGATTAGAACGCCCTTTATTGCAGCAAATGCCTTATCTGATCCCTGGAGCATCGCCAAAAATTCCCCTTTCTTGCGATGCGGTGGTTGTCATGAAACTAGGTCACAAAAACAGGTCGGCGTGAGCTGAGCTTTGGTTCTCGGAGTCAAGTAGTGCATATTCTCGAGACATTCGTAACAGTTTACGGTTTTTGTATAATGTCAAATAAGGAGAAGAAACGGAGATGAGAGGAGAGAGATTAGAGGCTAGTAATAGAGTCAGGCTTGCGGTTGAACGGTCTCCTGTTTTATCCCGTCAACAGGAGTGAATTTTTATATGCATTCAACTATGCTGCTGAAAACATTGCAGTCTGCCCCCATTGTGCACTTCCAAACTTGGTAATCATAAAACAGTTGCAGCGAAAGGACTCCCAAGAACAATACTCATATTGGTCGGATTCTAGTAGCAGATTACCTTTATTAGCATATAATTGACCATGGATGTGTAAGGAAATGTTTTTGAGGAAAGTCGCCACAAATCTGGTGTGTACTCATCTGCACTAGTTTTTGCGTAGTAGTTCGTCTATGCTGTGTTTTGAATATATGCAGGAAAATCTGCGCCACTGACGGTGCACGACATATTTACACTGCACAACAGTGAATATGTATCTTGCGTTATCAGGTGCTTAAAAGGGTGTGTTGGTGTGTGTTGTCCTACGCCGAAGATGACCGCGACATAGGTGCTGCATGGCGCCAGCATCAGGATATTTCCGTCATGGTGGAAGGATGCTGAAGCAGGTGATTAAATGCATAACAGAGCCATAACTGCAAAAAATGTGATAAAATTGCAACAAACATGTGAGGCCGCCTTTCAATCGCAGATGGTAAGCGCCTTAAGATGACAATAACATTGCATGGGTGAATCATCAATCTAAGGCGTGTGAACATCTGAAAGTATGATTTATGGGATGCTAGGCGTGGCAAGTACATGTTGATGGTGCTTTTTGGACCGCAAGATTAATTCTGACATACTTTTTGAAAGAAACAACGGTGATCGAGTTCTTTCTGAATGTGCACTCGCTGCCAAGTAAAACTGCATTACGACTGCATCCATACTGGTCGAACGTTAATCAAAACACGAGTATTGTTTAGGAAGAAGTGAATTTGAACTCAGCTCGGTCTCCTAATCGTAGTAGCAATGATGATGCCACTTATCCTATGCTTATAGACTATGGGGATTATGGCTTCCGCACACACTTGAAGCTGAGGTGCGTTAAGTTGGCTTATGAGGAGTGGACGAACTTCAAAATGGATATGTACTTGTCGGATTACCAGAAACTTGCAAGGTCGGAAATGCAGCGATTATTATGGCTCAAAATTCGGAAAACTAGAAGATAAGCAAATAAATGAGCATTTCAGCCCTTGCTGCTGTCACGATGAGCCGGTATGAAATATGCGAGCAATCCTTATAGATCCAGGAGGAGGCTAGAGGTTCAGAAGGTCATACAGCACTTAGTCGACGGCTCTATCGGAAGGTACAGCGAGTCTTGCAATAAGTGACTACATGCCAAGGGGGATTCTGCATTATACAGTGCGCCATATTCAGCTCATTTTTCGGCGGTCATGACGACTGTGGTCAGGAAGTATCTCTCCCATCTGCCTCTCAAAGCAAAAGCTACACCACAAAAACATTCACTACAAATAAAGCAGCATTCGCACCCAGTCTTCCTATCTGCGAAACATCACCGCATGAATGTTTTTTCACGCCGAAAAAGCAGCCTCTTAAAAACCAGTATGATGACAACGGATGGGACGGTTTAGCAGGTACCCCACGATAACTGGTCCATGAACACCTTCAAGCGTTGTCTTCGAACACTGCTAAGGAAACTGAGATAGCCTTGACATTTACAACATTTTGGACGTCCCAACAGTTGCTTCTTCAGTTCTTCCAAACGAATCTGCATTTCACACATAAACACAAAAACGCATATATACGTGCACGTCCATATATACACGCGCATATACGCAACGTCACTAATTGTGTGCGCTTAACCATTCACAACTGGCACAGTTCTAACAAGTGCCAATGTCAACTTTAACTTGTTCAGTATTATTATCAGTGGTTAGAGTTAGTTGGTAAACGCTTCGTATATGAGCGCTTTCAACGTGACATATGAAAACGACAGATGCACACCAACCACAGAGGCGGGTTGGTTGCAAATCCCGACCTCTCGAACAGTGGAAAAGACCATTGCTGCAACTCTTTCATAACAAGGCATCAATTTTAGTCGATACATTCTGCTCGCATTTGCTAAGAAGAATAGAAAGAAATACTTTGGAAATCAAATACCTGAAAACAATAAGTAATCCCTAAAACTACGCAGTCACATGTTTAATCCATTGAACTTCCAAACAGCTATACCTAGTAAATAGTTTTTAGGGAATAGGATGTCGTCGCTCGCTACCATAATTAATTTCTTCGCAAAGTCTTAGCTTCCTTTCCTGTTTAAACCCTCCAAATTTACATATCTCTGCAACGGATGCCTATCTTTGCGTAACATTTATACGACGCGCAACCTTCCATATCTGTGCAACTTTTAAGGTATACATCGTCGACAACTACTGACCGACACTTGCTACAAATTTTGCACAGGTGGGCAGATTTTCAGTACTCATTCATTATGCACTAAATAATGGGTCTGCAACTCTACGAAACCTAGCAAAGTTTAACTCAGATTATTTTTGTAATCTTTCCAGATTTCTTACAGTCATCAACAAAAACAAAAAAGTAAATGGCGGTATACTGTCCCTACGCATATTACAAGTTTGGAAACGTTTAATGGTACTATATTTATTTTCAACAGGTGTTTGCTGCATAAATAACGGTTGCGGGTAAACGAAGCGCCAGCTTGTTGAAAAGACGATTAAATTAGCACGGAAATCACGTTTACGAGCGATTTGCTGGAGCCTGGGTGCACCGCATATACAGAGTCACTGTTGTTCCTACGTCTCATATATCTTTCGCTCACTCTTCTGGGCTGCTTCCGATTCACTGAGTGGGTGGTTTTTTTAATTGCTTGTGCGAATTAACCAGCAAGACTGTCACTAGGAAGAAAAAAAACTTTATGTCACACTTAATTATGGCTTGTTTTTAAAATATCCCTTCGAATGTGCATTATAGCAAAGACAGAATTTCTGGCGGTTTCCGCAATTAGCGTGGTGAGAGATGTGCAGTTTGCCTAACAACGAGTTAAGGTAAGGAAACCGCAGGTGGACAAACTCACGGAAAGAAGGCAAACAAGCACTGGCAAACGCACCTGTACGGAAATACAGGTAAGTGATTGGCGACGCAGCGCGACATCGCGTCTCGCATTCCAAGAGTGTAATTGTGGTTTCGATGGTGAATTGAAGTGGACGCTCGCTTCTTGCGGCGCGTCCTTGTTCGCGCAGGCACCGCCCATACGTGGCGCGACACCCGCAACACCTCGCACAGTGCCACCTCGAAATCCACTTTGCGGGAGCACCTGTACCGGATCCGTCGATGCCCCACCTGGAGCTGATTCATTTCCTGTGCAACCCGTTTGACGGCGGTTTCTCAATTATCCCTCGAGGGTATTTTGCCACCCCAAACAACATCATATATCCTTTGTCGAGGATGCGTGACAAAGACCTTGCAGATTGAGCGTTCCGCACAGAGAGGTGCTGAAAAACGAGAAATTACTTGTGACTACGACCACTATGAGGTCCATTTTGTTGAGCTCTGGTTCGAGAGAGCGCCATCGATGCGTATGCGAAGTAGAAAAACACTTTCAATAGGCATTTCAGATCGTTTGGAGCACATACAAATACACTCCTGCTGTGAAAGAGGGAGGGAGGGAGAGAAAGGGAAGAAAAGGAGAGCACATATATACGGTGGTATTTCTTAAGAAGAACAGGAGAGGGCAGTGGAAGAAAGGCTGCAACAATCACCTGCTTAGTTCGTGATACGGGTATAGTTGCACCTTGCATCCAGAGAGTCAAGAGTGAAATTACGAGGGAACCATGGTTTTGCATAATTTGAAACTGAGACTTTTCAAGTGGCTTTCAGGAATCCTCCCATTTCTGATGTATAAATGTGAGTCCGTTCCGAGCAAAGTGCAGTTGTTCCGAGCTAAAAATTTGATGTTGTCTATGAATACTGGACAAAACTGACCAATCTCCCCTCATTCATCTGCATACCGCTGATGTATACATATGCGTATGCATAAACATATAGGTGCTTAAACGTTTGGATTATGGGCATCTAACATAGTTATTCATAGATTTTGAACATATTTTAAACGGGAGCGTCTCAGTGTAGTTAAGCATCCAGAGAAGTGTGTGCTGCGACAAAGAGCATCCTCTTTGCTATAATGTGAACGAGCATGTGTACATATAAAGCTGAAGAAGTGAATCGCGTCGTCTACTTTGTGGGATCAATAGGCAGGTCGTCACTGAAAACCGGCTTACGAATAAGTGCGAAAGTGAGACTTCAATTTCCACATAGTTTCTACGTAAATGAGTTTCTATGTATGTTTGTAAACAATGCTTACATTGTAATATAATCAAGCATTATAATCTATATCAAGTAACAATCATTCTGTCTATTCGTTTGCTGGATTTGTGGGCGTATCACTTTCACAGGAACTCATAAGAAATCCAGTGGCATCGAGTTTGTTAGCTAATATTTTTCACCGGGAACGACTTCATATATCCCAATTTATCCTCATGACTTAGCTGCCTAGGGTTTATTTTGAAATCCATGGTTAAAGGCCTCTGAAAGGTTGTCACTACCGTATTTCACTTCGAGCAGCTGATTTAGAAATTTGCATCGCTAGTGATTGTGGGTAACCTGGCAGTAATGTGTCGTGTCAAATCGGGTTTCACATTACTCGTGTGGCTGTTTATCAACAGTTGTACGTGTCCTTTCCAATCGGTACTTTAACCGACTCGAAAGCAGGTTTTTTTATGAATGCTCATGCCGTGGTAAATGCTCACTTACTTCCATGCGCTTTTACAGATTTGTATTTTTAGGGGGCATTACATTGGTACCATGTCTGTGGACATATAGATGTGTCTGTTTGTCTGGGGCCGATGGCATCATTGCGCGCTACTTGAGGGCGCCAGATTTTCAATGAAACTTCTCCAGGTGGTTATTAAATAGGCGGAAGACGAACACTAATTTCATTTTCCGCTAAACCAGCCTTTAGATCCTTTGGACTTTCGAGTATCACGGGTAGTAGCTACACTTCGAGAATGTCTGCAGTGTGCAAAATTACTCTCCAGGCGTGCTTGCACGAGAAACCAAGGATGGGTTAAGTGGAAAACAGGGCTGCCTTCGAGCTCATCATGTTGAATAATCCCTCTGGAGAAATTTTGTGAAATTCTAATGCGTCCATAAATGGGGCTCAACTGCACCGGCTGCTTATCTGTCCATCTGAGCCGAGGTCCAAATCAACAGGTCAGGGCAGCGTGGCAAGTTAAGTCTCTTTTTATTAATTTGCTGAGAGTTATGGGCGCAAAAAATCCTCTCCAAACTCGCACATAAAT
The DNA here is from genome assembly GCA_013433145.1 of Ascaris suum. Classification (NCBI taxonomy): domain Eukaryota; kingdom Metazoa; phylum Nematoda; class Chromadorea; order Rhabditida; family Ascarididae; genus Ascaris; species Ascaris suum. The sequence goes on from CM024187.1 coordinate 5,915,196, forward strand.
GCGCGTTTTGCGAGCAGCTGGGCGGTAAAATGTGAGCACAAACGAATCTTCCCCTGAATCCATAAGAGCCGACCATTTGACCGAATCGTACCTACCGCTCGGTTAAAATGTAAATGCATTTCATGTAAAGCTTAAAATTAAAGCTCATATTTCACTGGTTGCTTGTAATTTATGAAACTTGCTGACCTGACAAGCGGGATCGCTGAAACGCATATCGCGCAAGCTTTTCTGGTGTGCTTCCCAACCTGCTCAGTACTAGTGTCTTGATATTTGTGAATGCGAAAACGTATGTTACATTACCTTCTATATATTATTCATTCCTACTAGGCGTTATTCGTCTATGGCACTCTTCTTTTTTATGCATCTTTGCAATTTTTCGAAAAAGCCGGTAACCTGAATTGTGAAACAATAACCTAGATCAGCGCAACCTCATGGGAATAGCCTATGCCATAGTTGACCTCTTCTCCTCAATTTCGTTGCATCTACCATGTTCCGCATTAATTATTCGCGCTTAAAGACATAACAAAACATGCACATTCACTGCTCAATGAATCAGATGGTTCCTGAGAAGGAACTTTGTGGGTACATCTAATCGACTTCACATGAAAGTTTATTTTCCATGATTTGTACGATCTTGCATACGAATAAGGAAGGAAATTGTACGATTTTCGGTCATTACTTCTTGTATATATTTCTGTTACCTTATTTTATGCGTTATCATGAGCTCTCATGTGATACCTTATTTTCGCCCGGCACAATACATGCAAATTGCACTTTATCGCTCGTAGGCCTCAGATCAGCTCCCAGAGGCGAATCTTCGTAAGATTTTGGCAAAATTACTTTGGTAAAGCAGATCACGGAAGGGGTTTGAAATCAGCCTAGTAACCACTAAAGCCACGGCATGGGTAAACTCTGATCTCCAATACATCTCAGTTTCTACTTTCGAATTCAACTGCTCCATCTCACTGTAGCTGACGCAAAATTGAACGTTCTGGATTCTCACTGCTCTTTCATTAGATACTGAGTGGCCCCTACAGCGTTAAATTCTATAGTCAATATTTGCAACCTTCACGAAGCTTCTATGTAATGTGTTTGATCATTCGATTCCTAGTGAGTCCGCTCGACTAATACGCTTGCTGGTCGCTGTTCGTATTCACCTGGCAAGAGGGTTTACGTCCTGGAAGCTATTGTATAGCAACTTTAGTTGTGTTTTTTGTGTTAATGCAATGCACCTTGTCTTGACAAAACCAAAAACCTTTTTGGTAACAGCACTCTGGCATGCTTTCCCAGTTATTAAAAGCTTGTTCGGTCCAAAATAGATTTGGCAGCTTGTAGAATTCGATGTCGTCCCATTTTCCGTCTAATAGTTGGATGATGGAGAAAAATCCGAGGATCTCTCGATGACCAGACCAAGGACCAGTCGATGATCGAAAGTCGGAAGTACAAGTACCGACCAGATTTTAGAAACCACCAATGGGCGCACTTTGTGAAATTCAGTGGGTGCCGCAGTTCCACTTCTGTTCAACACGCTTATCATGTTTTAATTTAAACGCATTAGAATGACAGAAATTCCATCTGCTCAATTGTTTTGTATATAAAACTCTTTCGAATATTGCGATTGAATAAAAGTACGAAAAACTAGTTGGGAACTTCTTTCAACGAAAACATCTCGTCAGATTTTCAAAAGGAGATTTACATTTATTCACTACACTTCGCACCAATAGAATTTATCTGCACCGATTTACTTGAAGGTAGCAATTTGCAAGAAACAATGAAAATGCTTCAATGTACACATCATCGACAAATATCCGAATAGCAGTGGTGCCCATGTTACCTGATGTCTCTATTCAACTCTTACAATTTATGAAATAATTGAGAAAACGAATTAAAACATCACGGGAGAACGTAAAACATATTCACATCATCATCAACTTGCAAATCACAAATAACTGTGCCGATATGATTACTAAGGCATCAACTTAGTGGCGAGCAGTGAACGTGGCATGCCTTCTGAAGGAGCACCTTGAAGAGATTCACTGCGGCAAGACGCCAATTACTGCATTGCCATCTTGCAAAATTGAATCCTTTAAGTTATTCGTACGTTACTCAGCAAAGTGAATTAAACCAATTGCACGATACTGAAGAACGTGGAAGGCGCACGATACTTCTTGCATCTCACTTTCAAGGAGTGTCAGTTGCGGTGGATGGAAAAATGTTAGTGTGATAGACATCCAGCAGTTTTTAAAAGTCAGATCCGTCGGAAAATTGGTCGAAGCAGAATAACGACATGTAATGCACATACTTGCCTGCGATTTACTATAAAATCGTCGTTAGTTTTTTCAGGGCGACCCCTTACACGGAACTTAAATATTTTGAAAGGAAAAATTATTTGCAGTGTCAAAGTTGGAAATGCAGTGAATGAGGACAAATCTGTTAGGAACGACAACTGGGAACATAATTAACATTGCGAAAAAAAGACGCTTGATACTACAGGTGACATCAACCAACGACTGCAACAACGAACGAGCTAAAAAAGCGGCACATGTGCGATTTTAAAACGCAGCGCTTTATAAATCGCTCTTCGTTTTGCAAGTAATTCTGCCACATCTCTAAGGTATGGTGCAGAGATGAGCTCTCATCTGCAATAACATTCACAGTTCTCTCATTGCCAATGAGCAAATTGTCGGCGACACAAGTTACAAGATGTAGGCTGTGATCACAACTGCGCTTTACTCCGGTTATTAGTCTGAAGCGCTTCTAAGCAGTTGCAACCGCAAACCTCTTTCATATCCGAGGCCAGTAGGGTGGACATTAGCACAACATAGAATGAACTTGGTTAACATTCTATTCCAATGCAGCAAACGAGGGGAAACATTTCCAGCGCGATGTCCACGCATATCAGAGCAGACTTACTGTAAGGTAGACCGGTCGCCTACGGACGAAGCGGGAATAGTGCGCGGTGCAAGGTAAATCAAAGAAGGTCAAGAGCATACGGGCAAATCAAATCACCGCCCAGGCTGAATGGGCGTACATGTGGCCGTGGGAGGCATGAGGAGATCAGTGGCAGCATGGAGTTCGCCGGGTGCGACTGTGGGGTCGTGCCAACGGTCGAAGTTGTGGACCAGTCCCTACTTGTTTATCGTGAGGTTAGCCGGAGGCAGAATCAAGAGGACATAAAAGGGACTGATGTGCTCATGTATCCATTCCAGCTGCTAAGTTGTTCGCAAGGCTGAATGGGCGTACATGTGGCCGTGGGAGGCATGAGGAGATCAGTGGCAGCATGGAGTTCGCCGGGTGTGACTATGGGGTCGTGCCAACGGTCGAAGTTGTGGACGAGTCCCTACTTGTTTGTCACCTTACTGTATAAGCGTGGTGAGGTGTTCACCCCATACGCCTGTGTTGTCTCGCAGTTTACTCGACCGCAGCTCCGCAGAGGACGCAGATCCTCAAGGGACCTGGACAACTAGACCAGCCAAGGAGAGGTGACGTTTACATCACAACATTAATATTCGCCTGCTGAAATCAGCATTCAGACGTTTGTTGATGGGGTCTTCTCTCTCTCTCTCTCTTTTTGCTCCTAGACAAAATCTGATGGATTTGCTGAAAAGCAACAATGAGCAGGTAAAACCTCAAGGTGACTCGCTATGCGTAAAATTGTCGGGCCCATATATTTAGCAAACCACAACAAAAATAATGGTCTCTAATTCACATTAACAAATTTAGAATTTCGACTTCGTAATTACGAATTGCACGGAAATATTGTCTAATGAAACACTGTTAGGCTTCGCGTAAGAGTTAATTTATTAGCGCAAATGTTCCCAGCACTCTCATTATCAAAAGGATCGCTGTTTCAAAATCCTAACTATTGTTGTTCTAAATTTGCAACTATGTAAGTAATCCTAAAGAAAGGAGAGGAGGAGGTGGGGAGGGCGGGCAATAGGCTGTTGGAGCCATTGAATGCAATAATGAGCGATAAGACACTGAAAAGAAAGTCTTGAAAGCTGCGAAAAGTGAGGAGACAGAGAACGAACGGAAAGCGTTTCAATGGTTACATACAGTTATCCAAAACAGGCGACCAATAAAATTCACTTCGATGAAATCAGTGCAATTCAAATTTCATCACAAATCAGATAGCAGCTATGTGTGAGTTATCACGGCGGCCATAAATGAGGTATACAGCCACACCTGTTTATTATAGACAAAATAGACTCAAATTTTTGGCTCATTTCGAAACGCACCGCAACTGAAATTCAGTCAACTCAACTGAAATAGACACTGAAATAGACAAACTAGGTGCGCATTACACAGCAGTGTTGTGCTTTGGGAATGTCTTATTGGAGCGATGTTGATGACGATCATGCACAAAGATCAGAACCGTTCCAAGGACACTGCACGTGAACGATAGTATATAGCACAGCGACGAAGCGACAGCTAACCAGAATGAATAACCGCGACTTTGCTGCAAACGAAAATTACAACTTCGACTGCTCTGAATTCATTTGTCTCAAAGGTTACGTCTTAGAGATTGCTGACGGTGCTAATGGGCATGCATTAAATTACACCAGTTTAAGAAACCTACTAAGGAAATCTCAAATACCTATCACCGACAGACAATCTGGTCCGATAAAATTTCATCCCTTTCTAATTGTGGATAAATTCTCAGTACACTGCATTCCATCAAAGATGAACCGCTGTTGTGCTCTCGAAGACTCTTCACTTTTATGAAACAGCGCCTACTTCTGGCTGAAATAATCACCTAACAAAGCGATCTTTAAGAAACTTTCAAAATCGCAGAAATGCTCTTCACTTCTCAGCAGTCACAAATCGGAATAAACATCACACTGTGAACACAGTATAAGTGTGTGTTTCGTTGTCTGCTTCTATATAATAGTCACAAAGCACAAACCTAAACTCATGAAACCTAGAGAGCATAACCTACAACTCCGTTTCGAATGATCAATTGATTTGTAATCTATGGACATCACAGACATTTGCAATCATCATGTGATTGATTGCGTGCGAGCAGAAAGTGAACTTCTCGCAGAGGATTTGTACATCAGTCATTTGCATAGTAAAATGGCATAGAGGCATTGTTTCTTGAACAGTTTAAGAACAGCTATAGAAATGAATCGCAAAAACGTACGTGCTGGTTTTCTTGGTGCACTTTTAAATCGATTTCTTAAACAATCAACCATTCATAACCAAACCAGCGGATTGTCTAAGAAAATTTAAATAAAAGCAGCATCTTAAAAAGGAAACACAGGTCAAGTGAGCCCAAAGCCAAAGAAGTATGGAAAAAGGACATGCCTCATAGGTGCGTGTGATACCATGCACGAATCGGAAGTCCACTTTGTGCGAATATATCAAAAAAACCAAACTGCCGACAATCGAGAGTATGGCTGCAACATTTAGTTGGTGTACGATTTCGTGGATAAATGGTATCTTGCAAATGAACTGTCACTGAATTTGCCGCACGATCCAATATACTTCAGGGAAACCGTCACTGTTCATGGGAAACGCTCGTATACGAGGCTGCTAAACAAACTGTGAATATGTCCACTTACGCACGTTCTAACGCAATAAGGCTGGAAGCCAGAAAGCACCCGTACCAGCAACAAGGAGAAGCACGTTGGCGACCAATGCTGCGATGCGCACACACACCGCACACATCAAGAAGCAGAAGGCGATAAATGCCGCCAACAACGCAGCTGTCAGCATACTCAGCACCGCTTTGTGCCACTCTGAAAACATTCATCTATGTCACCTATAACGCAACACAAGCAGTCATCACCGGAAGACATTGCTTATTTCACTGAAATCACCCATGCTGTCTTGCTACAGCCTGGAGTCGGCTGATCAACTTATATTCAGAGCAGTCAATTCGTTCCGAAAATAAGCAATTGGTAGGGGTCGAAAAAGCAAGTCACACAAGAAGAACAGATGAATAGGCATCCAGTAAAAGTTAGAATCACCTAAGTTCTTTTCGACGCTGCGTAATGGCGCATTGTGAACTTGGACAACGCCAACTGGTTAGGCTCGAGGTTAAATCCGGCAGCGTTATCTTCGGGGAGGTCTACCCAGTTAGCTGCAAAATTCTGCCTATTTAGTACTAAACATAAGAGCGATTCCCCATCCGACAAGGAATCGCGAAATACAGCTGATCCCTGCATGAAGCTGCTAATGGCTTTCGAATGTTGAAGTATTGAAAGATTACCACCTGAAACATGATTACGAGCGATCACAAAAGAATTTCTCTTTTCACTTCCGATAATGCAGGAATAAGCTAGACGAGTTGTGCGATTCCGCACATATCGGATCATCGAGTTTAAAACCAGCAGTTGCTAAAATTAGCTACGGTAAACGTATTTTAACGCTTTTGGTGCTTCTTTTCGATATTAGGTTTTTACATTAGACTATATGTGGTTGGCTGAAGCTGAACGGAACCTAACGGTCGCAATTTTTTTTTCAAAGCACTTTAAAGGCTAACAGTGAGAAATAAAAGCTTCGAAACAAACCGTGAAATTTGTGTTGCTGCTCGCCTTCTTCGTCGATCTCACCTCGCGTGTTACTGTCCAGTGCGCTCTCAAACTTATACGTGCAATGAAGACTGCTTTCGGATGCACCTGTGAAAAGGTAACGCTTTCAATTAGACACGTCACTAATACATACAATCGATTTAGGCTCCAGTTGTTGCGAGCAGTAATTTAGTCTCTTTTACAAATTTGCATTCACAGAATTGCGGAATGCTGCCGTTGCACACCTCGCTCCCCCATTCACATTTCTCCAATCTTGGCAGTTTTTCAAAGAGATGTACATTCGAGAATAAGTGAGGCATGTAATGGAAGATAGCCTCTCAAGGTTGTGTATGTGGCGAAACTTTAAGACTGTATCGTTTCTCCGCCGTTAACATGCTCTACGATGTTACGTTTGCTGACTAGATTCCAAACTTATTATATTAATACGCCGTATAAAAGAATCTGCCATTTTAAGCATACATGCTGTGCGTGGATTTGTGTACGCTCCACTCGTCGCCGAATAAAGCTAACATATGGCACAGAACGGGCTCCACGGCCTATTTCATGTCAGTTCATCAACTACTGCACCCAGACCCTATACAGCAGTACCCTCGTCTCAATGAGGGATCCGTCTAAGCGGAAACCCGAAAGATGATGCAACTGGCGATATCTGAAATAACTTCGAGCAAACCCTTCTTTACTTCACGGCTACCTATTATTTGATTGCAGAGCCACTTTCACTCCACTTATCGGATCACGTTCCCAGTCGATTCTCTGCACCTCGATGTGCTGAGACGTCTTGAAATTCTCAAGTCCCAAATACCGAAAAAAAACCACGTAGCCGCGCCACAGGGAGGTCAATTCAACAACGATTGCTTTGTGAGTCTTTTTGCTTGCTAGAAAGAATGGTGTTTAAGCAACAGGTTAAAGCGAGAAAAGGTGGTGTGATCTAGGTTGCGAAGACAAACAGAGAGTTTTTACTGTTTTAACAGAAAGGAAAAGAAGACAACGGCGAAAACTGCTATACTGCAGCCCAGAACGATGGCTGCGAAGCGTTCCGTCTTTTTTTGTACTTCATTCTGCCTTCTCATGAAATTCCGAATTTTGAAGCCAAATTGCCGATTCCACGCTTACTTTGCTTTCCAGCAGTTAGCACATCGCTGCTTCGCAATTTTGTTCCCGCTGCGGGTTGGTAAAAGTTGCGGATGTCTTATTTTCTTGCTAACATCATAAGGTACAGATCTTCTGAGAACATTCTACCAACTCTGACTACGCTTGCTTGAGACCCTGGGTCATTCGTTGTTTTGACTGAGGAATGGGCTGACCCTACCTCTGGGCCTTAGCAGAAATACTGCCTGTTCGTTAGGTCACTAAGATAGGAATAGGAATGACTACAACAAATCCAGTAAGCTCACAAAAACCCAACATTCGCATACAACCTCGAAACTGTTCTCCGCGTTCTCAATTCATTTCACTAATTTTCCCTTATCCTCAGTGTTTCACTAACGAGAGTGCCGAGGTAGGAACGATTCAATTCATATGTGATTTTTTAAAATCAAATCTGCGAGTGCTTTTGGACGCGTTTACCGTGATCGCACATCAAAATGATCCCTTTCCATCCAACTTGGAGTAAAATTTCTGGCGTAAAGCTTTGTGCGAATCAATCCTTGCAGCGGTACGATGCATTCTGTTGATGCTTCGACTGGCCCATATATTTTTCAGCTTTAATCTCAGTTGTTCGCAGTTTTGTTTTGAGATGACGACGCCTCCCATTCCTGTCACCCTCTCCAACTGGCTGCAGCTGGGACTGAGTACCCACACAGACTCCTAACAGTGACTTAGAAAATTCGACTTGCAGCAATAATAACCCGCGAGCATGATAACAGCGTCCAGAAAAAAATGCAGACTTATCTATCATTAACGAATGGGGGAACCATAGTATATTAGTCGCAAAAAATAGGACGACAAAGACTTCCAAAAACTTACTGAACAGTCCATCTGCAACGTCTATTTTTTTCAGGAAGCGATGCAACTGTGTCTTTTATTCCTTTCAGTTTTCTAAGTGCAGACATTACAACTACAAGTTTGAAAAAAAAGTTCACGCAGTCACGAGAAGAGTGGGTGTTTTTTCGTCGTTGTTTCATACATTCACCCACTGAATAAAAAAGCCCCTTTATTCTAGAACAAATTTTCACAGCTTAATAAGCATTACTTTATAGTTTCTGAGCAAAACTTCCCTCATTATCTTCTAAACAATTGCCGATTCGCTTAGTTTATTTTCAGCAAAAATTGTTCGTAGTGGCGGGTCACCAGAACAGACTTGCTTAATATGCAAATTTGGAAAACACTCTGTGGCATTCACTCTGTGAAAATGGTAAGAGAAAGCACACATTCTCTCCTGATGATCCACAGGAAATGTGATTTTCAATCTGCTATGAATGTGGACAATTCGGCAATCCATCAGAACGAAATTGAGATCAGTTGGCGGAGAGTGGAAAGGCATAAAAGGTCTTAACGTTGTTTATATAAGCAGCTAAGATGGCACATGCCAATGCTGCCACATATAAGCAAAGAGTTTATCAAACGCTAGAGTGAGTTCACAGCACATTTTTTTTTCACCGTTTTCACCGTTCCTAGATGCCAACGCATCAATATTTGCATACAGCGCCTTTGGCATTTATGGACAAGAAGAAGAAAGAAGGTGACGGTGCTATTCGTGTCCTGCGCACCTTTCTCTTCTGATCACTTCGCCTCTTTCTGTTTTATTAATTTTGCCCTACCAATGATGCCAATTTTTAAAGCTAAAAATTTTCTTGAAGCTACCGGCAATAAAAAATGTTAACAAATTCACACATGAACTTTATCCAACATTGGCTCAAAGTTGAACTTCTGCCGAAAATTAATTTAAACGGTCGATTAAACAGCAATAGCCCAAATAAGAAGCCCTATTTCTTTTTCTCTTGTGATAATGATGCAACCCACTGGTCTTACGGACGGAGTTAGAAAAGTGTATATCCTGCTAGCTTTTTTGGCATTTACTTCGAGCATTGATGCAATAGAAATTGTGTGATCGACTAAGACACAAGAAAGGCGTCTTGTGACGTCCTTTCTAATACGTCTTGCTACCTATTTTGGAAAAGAACGCTTTACTATTTTAGGTGCGTTGACGATTTTATCAATTTGCTTTGCTGGTTGCAGTTTACGAAATGCGGCTTCTGTGAATATGAAAAGCTCGACTTCGTCAAAAAATGAGAAGAAAAATTCCTCCTTCCATTTCTAGCAGCAAAACAGAGCACAAATTATGACTGCACTATATAAATAAGGATGGTCGCTACAGCTGTACACCAACCTTGCACGAGCTTCTTCCCAATTATACAATCCATCCAAAGACCGTGTTGATGCTGTGTGTGAAATTCGGAAATAAAGACGACTTGCCAGTTTGGCGTCAGTAGTGCAGCCACAGCCAGACATATCGCACTCAGCACGAATAGAACAGTAATACCGAGTGCGACTAATCTACAGCTGCTCGCTAAACTCATTTCGCGCTCACTAGCGAACCACACCACTCTTAACATCGACCTGAAATTTAATACATAACGCTGAAAGAAAGCTAATGGAAGCAATATGGAAATCCCGATATTGAAGCTTCAATGAAAACTCTCCCATACAAATTCTATGAAATAACTAGGTTCTGACCATATAGTGAGCACAAAATAATGCAGCAAATATTTCTTAATTCGTTCACTAGGCCATAAATCTGATGGCAAAAGTCGCGCTTATATGAGGTCTGATGTAAGCTGTATGGGACCGCATAATAATATGGCCATAACCAAACTGCATATGGTTCAAGAGAGGTGCAATATCGCCGAGAAACTATTTAACTCTAATGCAGAAATTACACTCGCTAGAGATTTTACTGTCGCATGGCACACTTCCTAGAGGCAGTCATCAACGTCAACTGCAAAGCGTGTGCGACATTCAGTTTTAGCCCGCAAAAACTGGCATATATAAATTCGATACCACTTTTGAGTTCATATGGCTCATAGATAGGCTGATCAACGGTGAAGGAGTAAGGTTTGAGGGAGCAAATAGAAAGTGCAGTGAGATCAGCAAAGTTCAGCGTTGTAAGCTTTTTAACTTATGAGTTTTAATCAACAAAAATCAACGTAAACGCGGATGTGATAACGCCATGATGCGCTTTTAAAGAATTTCCCTAGCAGCTGTCGATAACACCTTCAGGAACTACATTAAATTCATTTCAACTAAATGAGCTTCTTCAGAAATCTGAGGGTTTTCATCGATTGCAGCATTTGATCGGTATCAGATGAAAGCTTTTTTGGTCAATAAAATGTTTGAAATTGTAGTGGTATAATAATATACTCTGCTTCTCGGAACTGGAGCTCTTCTTTCTTAAAGATCGACCGGGTGGAAGGATTTGAATTTTTTGGGGACTGTCCGCAGAATTTTTCCTCTCAAAATCATTTCACGAACATTTTCGATAAAATGAAGTTGGCATAGACTTGGAAATTCCCGCTTCTCAGAAAGGCCTTGAGAAAGGACACGAGGGCTGCAATTTTTATCTGAATTCTCTAAGTTCCTTAAGAATGATGTCGAAGCATACTTTTGGAGTATGGAGGGAAAAAATGAAAAACAAAAGAAAGCAAAACCACTACGCATTACAATCCTATTTCCACCTCTGATCACAGAACGTCACCACCCCTCAGAAAACTGATGCCGCCACCGACAAAGCCGTCTGCACAATCGTTCCCACTTATTACACAATAAGCAAATGGCATTTGAAATAGATGGCTCGATCTCCCGTATATAGGGTATATCCCCTCTCCTTCCTGGAAATACCCTTTCTCTTCACGAGGTATGTCAGTGCCTTTGACTTGCGTCAACTTAGCAAATCCTGTAAACTTAAGCAACCTCGACGTTTCGAGTAAAGGAAGATACAAACGAACGCCATGCCTCTCGTTGTAGCTCGCATTTTCGACGGTCTCGATATATTAGAGAAATAAAGCCCTTACGACGCCGACCGACTCGTCAGTGTTCGGAATAGTAACATTCAATACAACTGTCTAAAGAAGGCGAATTTTCATATGCGCAGAAAAAAATTCACGAAAATAGTGCGTGGAAAGGAAAAAAAGGAGAAAAGAGCTGGCTGAAAGAAAGGGAAGACGGTCATTTTAATAGCTTTGCGTTTAGCTTTTCGCTCTTTCGAATGACGCTATCTAGCATCTAGCAAGTCGACGCTTATCCAGTGCTTGCGGTGTGCGTATGTACATATGATCCCTCGATCGACATGCTAATTCCGGCTTCTTTTTATGAAATAATCCATAAGTTTCCTCCCTCTCTCTCACTCCGGCCAGACAGATGGCGAGGTAGGTTCAAGTGTTCCCAATTCCATTCCGTTTTATATGTAAGTAAGGCTACAGAGAACTCACAGAATTCTCAACCCTCTTGTCCACGCAAGGATCGCGAAAATGAGGAGGGGGGCTAATACAGACAGGGAAAGTATTACGTCCATAGGAACTCCGTATCCCGGCTATGGCTTCACAAAGGTGATAAATAAGGCCTCAAAGACAATTCACATAAGTAGCAGTCTAAGATTTTTTCTCGCTCGTCTCCCCTCCGCCACCCAACGATTGAAAGGAGAATGGAGGCGATGGGGAATATTCGGCCAACACAGGAGATCTTATATTCCCAATTTCGTTCCACTGGATTTCTAGTAATAACCGCAACGTTTTTGCAAAAAATAAACGGAAAAAAAACACATAAAGTTTCGAGTAGGGAACATCGACATGTGTGCGGAGAAAAAAAAGAACAAAGAAACAAGTCGAAGAAAAGGGGAACAAATAAGACGGCAATAAAAGATGTGGCTATCAGTGTGCTCCACTCCTCTTCCGCTTCTTTCGAGCTCCCCAAATGGGGATGGAGCCACAGGTGACGAATTCCATAGAAAAGTCGGCTTGAGGAGGAATGTCTCGATCCTTCACAAATCAAATACACCTCATTTATCGCGATAAATAAAGGCACATCAGCCGAACGCAGTGACGGACAGAAGGAAAGGCATGCATATGCAGGCATGCACCTGTTTAACGCTCCAACACCTTGTTTTGAATCAGCACCTTCATGGAGCGTCGACGTTTACACAGCAACTTGCCATAGAAGCAAACAACGTTGATGCTTCTTCAGGAGAATTCCGAACAGAAAACACAAAGCTTTATTCGTTTCCCTCTCCAAAAAAACAAAGCCAACTCTCCGGGCGGCGGGGATTTCAAATTTACTCAGCTTCAGAGATGAAAGAAATAGCAACGAAACGCAAAGGAAATAACGCGAATTCAAAAACTGAGTCGTCATTAAAAATAGCAAGCAATAATTAAAAATCTTTCGTGAAGATGGAAATGAAATACTTAAGGAAATGAGAAAGAGTGCACTTAAGAAATCGCTCGGTCAGTGGAAGTGCAATAAAATAGAAGCTGCCAGCTAATACGCTTCACGGCAACAGCTCGAGCCCGCAGCTGGCATCTTTGGCTGGAGCGCATCCCTCATACGCACACCGCACGCACGACACGTTTACGTTATGCGATCCCCCCGTCTGGGCACAACACAGCCAGACGCCTATCTTGACCTGCGGCAAAACGCGCTTTTCGATACGTGCTTGCTTCATCTTTGAAATATAGGCGAGTCTGGACTCCGTGGAACTGTGCGCCCTTCTTGAACAATAAAATTTCCGCATCACATACAGCGCCTCTCTTCAGCTCCTTACCTCACTCTCCTCAACCTGGAGGAACGTTATAAAACCTCAGGACCTTCAAACAGTTACCCTTAATCCAAAGGCAGACTTGTATCCAGAAAGAAGTGGAGCACTTGTTCCCTCACGCCACTTCTATATAAACGCTCGGAGAGTTCCTATCCCTCCATCAGGCTAAGCTATGCAGGTCGAAAAGCAAACTCGGAGTTTTAGTTCTAACATGACTTGTGGGGAATGTAAGGGATGACCAATAAATTGTACATCAACTGCTTTCAGGAAGAGCAGAAAGCGATGACCACAAGATAAAGCACACTTTTTATAAATGCCTTAAGGCAAGAGTCGATGCATATAAAAGGAAGGCGTATTTGCTTACGGGGACCAATGTGCTTCCAGGTGTTTGCGGAGGCGTCGTGTTAGCGAGGGTCGTTTCCGACATTAGCGGTGGGCAGTCGGACCGCGAAGTGGCTCAGGAGTAGCCAGTGTTCATTGACCCGGAGATGACACTATCCGTCCCGAGGTTCCGTCGAAGCGACGCCTCCCCCTCCCACCCCCGCCGTCGTGTCATCCCCTCCGCGTTATTGTTGTTGACTTTTTAAAGGCTTAATAAAAACTTTAACCTCTTGTCTTGTAGCCAGATTACACAGCATCTGATCGAGCCTCGAAAGAGAAGGAATTTACGAGTCCTTCAGGGAAACTAAGGGTAGAGGGGCAAAACGGGACCCGAGAGCCTTAGGCGAACTGCCCCTCCTTCCTCCATGTTTCTGCTTCTGAATGCCTCCTTCCTCTTGTCTGAATTCCTATCTATTGGCCTGTCTGACTTTCGTGAAGAAGTACTGGAGAGAACGCGTGTAACTGAGATTTTTGGATGGACGCCTCTTCAAAACGTGAAGCTCCAACGTCTTTTGCAAATGCACACACACAGAAACGTTAACCGGATACTAAAATTAAGTATCAGATGTCACCGAAAGTCACAAAAGTAGGAATAGCGGCTCAACAAAAAAGAGGGAAAGTGGAATATGTGTGCTACCAGAAATCATAAATTGCAGATCACCGGAAGTAACAAAACTCAGAAATAAAGTCCATCGCATAGCCACTATCTTCCGAATAAACTCATCGTCTCGACATCACTGCAAATCATAGTTTTAGACAACTCGCAAAGAAAAATTACAGAAGACGAGGCGGTATTGTGTTTAGAAGGATCGATGTTGGATTTACAAAATGAACTTAGATGGTGCAATTTCTAATGAAGGTACTGAAAACAATTGGCTCACTTGATTTCTAACGCCGTCTTGTGCCCAGCTACTAAAGAACACCTCCTATTGTGGTAGCAAGTCGTTGTCCACAAGCTTCGGATAACGACAACACGCCACTGTGCCAATTCTGTTTAATTGCCGTCCACGTGATTGTTTCGCCTTCATTTGATCTCGTCGAAGCTCTCATGACGAATACTATCATGTGCTTTATCCTTCAAATAGTTTAGCAATTTCCTTGTGCTTTTCTCAATCCTTTAGGGAATCGATGACATTGTGAGAAACTGTAAAGGCGCGGAAGAGAGTTACCGGAAAAAAGAACGATATGAGTCCACTGAACGATAGAAGAAAAGAGGAAATTTTGTTGTAATACTTTATCTTTATAAAACTTTCGCCCCAGGCTGAACACCTGAACTTTTTTTCACATATTTGTCAGGTAAGCTAACGATGAGCTGTAATAGTAGAAATAAAAGAGGCTCCTATCATTCAAAAAATTAAAAAAAATTCCTCAGTGGCAACTGAAAAAGAACTGATGTTGGTGGAAAATATATCGTCTTGACAGTCCTTCACAAAAAGTAGTTACGGTTAGCTAGCAGCTTAGAACTAGTGGATAGTTTCTGCAAACGGTGGTGAAGAAATGGGATTGGGTAAAACCGCTAAGAAATTGCATTCCCAAATGCTCTTATAAGTGAATCTTCCTTAAGCTTCTGATGGAGCGCAACCACTTGTTACTGGTTTGAGAACCGTGGAATGAGGAGTGGTGGTGTAAAACCAGTCATGTCTCGTTAGCGCAACGACAGAGAGCTAAACATTAGCTGAAAGGGAACGGAGACCATTATGAGGTTTAAATTTCTACCTCAAAATTTATGCAACAGATGAAATTCAAAACTCAATGTGATCCGTACTGGAACGTTGTTGCTAGCAGTCGATCCTCCCCAAACAATGTACATGGCGCAACAATTGTGGAAGTGATAATCGGCTCAACGCTCACACCACCACTGTCTCCGAATTTCAGTAAAGGAGGTGGAAGTAGCAAACCGTACTCTACGTTTTTTCCAGCACGGAAGCTTGCGACATCAGTGACAAGTCTCAGTCCGCGACTTAAACTGCTCTACTGCATGCGATCGTTATAAGTACCACAGTAGATCTCGTCGAAACATTTCCACGGCCATGCACGAGAGCGATATTCCGTTTATACTGCGATCACTGTCATCACATTAGTCTTAAAACGTTTCGAAATAGAAAGATTCGGCTCGATCTGTAGCCATTATTCCCTTCAAGAGCATATTTTATTCAGTTTTCGGCGTGCTCGAGCCATCACGAACATCTCAAGAGACAGGTGGCCAGGCGAAACGACGTTCGCGTATCGGATTGCATGTGGGCGCGATGTTTTAAAAAGAACTCGTGCTGACTAAAGACTTTTTACAGTTTTCTCACAATTATTTCGACGTTTCCTGGAAACTGATCCGTTGCCTGTATTGTTGCGTTGCTCTCATTATATAACTGCATCGTTATTGTATAATATACTATTAGGTAGTACGACCACCCACAGTTATTTTGCTCTACTTTTCTTTATTAACGGCTTTTCGCTGTTGGCATTCGGTGGGCACTGAAAAAACTGCTTCATGAGTGCAGCACTAGCTAAATGAATCTAAGCGCGACTGCAAGCACCATTACTTTTTGCAACTTTCCTCTATCGGTATGGCTAACTATAGTGTAAGCAAACCATGAAGCATAGCCGCTGCTAGGATTCATGAGCAAGCAAACCATTCTAGTTGATTTGACCAGATGCGCTTTCATTGAAACCTAAATGCTAAATCCACAAAGTGCCGGACACCGCCCATCGAGGTTTGGGCTTGCTTTCTTCTATTTTCTAACTAATTTGCGCTTCTCATTGCTTCGCTGACCAACGAATTCAAACGGCTGTGCCATGAAATGCGTGGTATTCATGCCAGCCGGTTCCAGCAGTTTTGTGGCACAGTCTCCTAAAATGCTAATTTCTCGTAAACGACCGACCGGTTGCTGAAGTCGCCAATAAAAACCATCTGCCGCTCACAGCGGAAATTTGACTTGAAAGTTACGGCATTGCGAAACGGACGCACGGAAGCACGCACAGACATGGCGCCTCTGATTTCAACTCATTGGCTGACAAGCCTTCCGCCTCTGGCTCAGTTTTCTGTTTCTTCCACCCATCCCCATCTCCCCTCAAAAATCTGCTTCAGGTTCACATTGTTGCAGTTTCACGGGTAAACTAAAACCACTGAGTTCGCCTGGTCCTCGAGCTGAAGCCAGTACTTGTGCCATCATCAGACCCACAATCGATAACTGTGCCGCTTTCCGACACCCATATTGTGCTTTCACCCAGCATCAAAATAACGGGGTCGTACTCCTGTTGCAACAGAGCCGTACCGCAACATACGCCAGATTTTGCCGCAGCGCCACCAAAACGCGGCAGCATTCGTACCATTCTGAGGTTTAAACTTTCCATTGCCAAACACCCGCTGAATGACCAACTGTTTTGTTTATTGACGGCGTCTCTCTTCTACATCTCCGCATAGTTTACGCATAAGAATTCAAACACTTCACTGTACTTTTTGTACCGACATATCTTCATTACATTTCGAGATACAGAGTCACATTCACAGTCGTGGTCAAAGTATCCTGCATAAAACTACTTAAACAGAGAATAGCAAGACCATACGCTGAGTTCAAAATCCGAAAGCTCGGAGCACGCAAGAATGAAACCCCAGGCGAATAGCCATTCTACTCTCCGCATTTTAGATAAAATCATCGTATTCCGTCTCAAGCTTTGCTTTCTGCCACCCCCCCCCCCCGGTTTAATATCAGTGCTTTTCCCGTCAGTATCGTATACCGCTGGCAGTAATAATAGTGATCTGCAGCAGCATTTGAGCAAGCGAGGACGCAAAAACAGCTGCTTTATAGCTGCTTTATAGTTAAAGGAACACCAGTGAAGGAAATCTGTGACCGCCTTCCTTAAAGGGTTATGACAGCTGCGGCCATGTTGAATACAGTCGCCAACAAACACCTCATGCTTGTGACCATGAAGTGCAGAGTAAACGGACTGTAAAGCTTATACCTGTATAAATGTCGAACCACTATCAGACATACAAAAGCCATCATACTCGAATCAAATTCAAAATATGTAAAAGCAAAAATGAAACACCCTAATTACTGAATAAAATGACCAAATTCAACTGCGAGCATGTAAAAGGCATAGTTTATGTGATGCAGTGTAGTATACAGCAACACCTGACATAGCACGGTATGCACTTTGAAAAAACAAGGTGCGATGCAGCATACTACAATGGGCTCATGGAATAAGTGCGGTGGGGTGCAATACATCAGCAATCTTTAGTGGACAGCGCAGAGCAGTGCGTCCTCTTCAAAACGTGGTATTTATGAACCAGCGTACCGCTGCGCTAGTTTCAGTATTTGACGCAATTTGCTTTATTGCAAAACACCTGGCCTGGGAAAATCCGGCACGGCACGCCATGTACACCGACCTTTTTGAAAATGTGCAGTACGATACAACACGTCGGTCATTTTTGGTGATACAGTGAAGAATAGCACAATCGCCCCCCAAAACGCCGACTAAGACACGTGAATGGGATAAAAAAGAAATACGACGAAAGACAAATAAGGAAATGGGCATGAAATGCACATTTTTGGCAATTCAGCCCATACATCAACCTTCTGCATAAATATACGCCTCTCCCTGGCCAGAAAAACTGACAACGAACCAGTGGCGAGTACGCGCTTTCGAAAACGATTTAAACGCCTGCATAGAATGCATACTATAAATTTCCTTTGGCTTGCGTTTCGCCCATTACAGCGCTAAACGAAATTCGGTTTCGGAGGTCATGCACAGCACAAACTATAATCATCAAAGTTCACCTCTGCAGCTTGCGCTGTTCACGAAATGAATAATGTGAGCAAGCAGACAGACACATACATACAAATGCATAGATGTAGTGCCCCTGCAATGCACTTGGTGCAAAAACTTGCAAGAAGTGCACAAGAACACCATTGCTAACTTTACGACCGGCGAATTTGGTCGTCTCTATAGAACTTGCACAGAACAGGACAAACATTACATATCTTTCCACAAGTGAAAAAAATACAACAGTGACGTTGAAAATAGGAACGCTGCTCATTCAACTGTTGAGTAAGCACTGGACTAGAACGTAAAGAGAAAATATTATTGAGAATTTAGTTGCAATACTGCTGCCAAAAGGTTACATCGCATGAAATGAACTGTAAACACCCAACTTTTCTGTAATATTTCTACAGCTCTTCGGATAGCACTCACTTTTAAATACTGGATTGAGGTAAAAAGGAGGGCTCCAACCGTCGAATTACAGCAGGGATTGGAAAACATCGAACCTCTGGTGCATAATCAAGAGGTTGAACAGCTGCGATTGAGTTCTTCAGCGAACACATTGATATTAACAGGAACTAGTGGAAAAGGAGACTGTGCTAACAACATTTGCCCTATAGTTCTTCAGCCTTGATACCGTTTGCTGAAGGATGAATACGCGCTCACTTCACCTGACTGTGAGCATGACAAAAGGATAGGCACAACATCAGTAGCAATGTGGAATTTTCTGCACGGCACTATCTTTAAAAATCGAAAGCTGAAGCGTAACGAATATACTGACGTTGCATAGAGAATCACAGTTAGGGGTCAAACAACGATATTTTCACTTTGTGAAGTATGTTCAGTTTAAAACAAATGGATCCGAACAGAAGCAGCAGTACAGGCAAGGAAGACAACCACGACAGGCAAAAAGGCGTTCAGAGAAAAGTATTTCTTTAAAAATTATTTGCAAACACATCCACGACTAAGAACTTGAGCGCAATATGGAAAGATGAAGCAGCTTTTAACCACGAGAAGTTATTCAATGAACCAACGCATGCATGTTATGCAACACACGTTAAGCGATAGTCTTGATACAGAACTAACAAAGCTGAAAGTCAAAGTGATTAAATGAGACGGAAGCGGAAGAATGACACGCCTGGAAGGAGAACATGATCAACTATAACCTGTGTTTATGAAGTAACTGCAGCAAGGGCAACTAAGAGACATCTTAGAGACTCCAGCCCAGCGATGGAGAGGTGCGATAGGAAGTAAAGTTCTACAGATACAAGTTATTAAACTGTGCAATCGATCGACAAACTACATGTTTTCTTTGGTCGAATCTTCGGTATAGGAAAAGCACGTCAATCCACCAATTCAACCACATAGGCAGGTCTTTCAAAGCTGCGTCTACCTTCCAATCGCAACACTCATTAAAATGACCTAACCCATCCGCATACAGCTTAGAAAACTGCTACTGTGCTGAGTGATTAGAAAGAACAAGAAGTCACATTTGTGGATAGCATTCTGCCTTATCTAGCATAATGAGTGCCTTCAACTCATTGCCTCGTCATCTGTTCGACGCGCCGCTGTGAGGCGCTGAGCTCGTTGCTCAGCGAATTCTTCGATCTCTTTCCAAATCAGTTCCTTCCACTGTTCAATGGGGAAGTCGCCTGCAAGCACAAATCGGATGGTTTCTATGAGCATCGGAATCAAAAAACTGAGTCAATAGAACGAATAAAGCAAACACTGCTGAGGAGGCTAAGTCCTCTTCTGATGCCAGTTCTCTTCAATGCTCCGCAGATGGCGATGGAACCTTTATCATGGAAGAAGGGACCCCGACGTGCAAATCATGAGATGATATTACTGTTACTGGTACGTGAGTTCTTTCGCAAGCAAAGTGTGCAAGATGCTGAGCATGTCCGATGCCTCTCGCAGGGTTCGCCTCCTCGTCGACGACATTCCATCGTCGATTTCTCGGCATGCATGAACGTCCAGCAGCAATAATGCTCAAAAACTGAGCAGCCCCAGCAATATCATATCTCTATTTCTCCTTATCCTTCCTTTTCAAAATTCTTCTACCTAATGTTTGCATCCAGCATAAGAATGACTTAACTGTATCAGTGCAAGGCCGAACTTTTCCCTTAACTTACTGCTTAATCATGTGAAATGGCGCAGCGGATGTGGCATCTCAAAGTTGAATGCGTGAGTACATAAGCAACCACCACCTAAATTGGAGTTAGCAGGAGCTGTCGCTCCCTACAGCCGATTTCTGATAGGCTTCCGCATCCCGTCTCGAAGTGGGAAGACTTTTTATACGGTTTTGTAGCGGAGGGCAACTCACTACTTCTGCGATGACTTCGGAATACTTGCTTGCTAGCTTTATGCTTCCAAAAATGGGTACCTGCATACGTTTTGTAGTCCTTTGCTAATGGATTAATGCTAGTGCGATCTCAGAGCATCTTCTTTGTTGTAGTTAATTACCTTCCAACTTATGGCACAAAGTTGTCGCAACCAATATTCGAAATGTTTCATGTTGACTGGGTGGTCACAGTCAGCATGAAATATTTCGACCTCAGGGAAGGTATCCACTTCGTTTGAGTGTATTCGAAACGCTTTTAGGGCCATTGTTCCGCTCGCCTAACAAACAGCGGTGATAGAAATGCCGTCTGGTGACCCCACTCCCTTAACAGGACCTCCACGCGTTTATGGCTTATTCGCTATTGCAACCAATGAGAATGCTTCCATAGTGGACTGAATACGCAATATATTTCATTTGGTTTATTTATATGAAGACGCGAAAAGCCAACTTATAGAAGAATAGCGACAACACGTTTATGCGAAAACACGCTTTAAACAAACTTGCCCAAGTAACACACAATTCTTTTCGTATGCCGAATAAATGTCCAACTTTCTGGATAAAATTCAACCTTGAAAGAAACGGATTTAGAGCATAATGGAATCAATTCTCAGAGAGCAGAAAAGTAAGTGATGGGCTGAAGTAAAAACGATTGTTGAACATAGGTTATCCGGAAACTAACAAAATGCTCTGAGAAGGCCGCGTAACTTGCGACGCCTCGCCGGCAATAAACAAATAACAATGAAGGGTGTGATTTGGTTATTCGCATGCAACTCGGCCACGATCAGAACGAACAAATGATTAATATCTGCATATGTATAAGCAAGAAGCACTCCAGCTGAGCAAACAAAAAATGAAGGGCCTACCATCAAAGTCGATATCAAGTGGTGGTGAGACAGGTTCATCGGAAGGGTCGTGATATTGACTGAGATAGGGATGCTCCATCGCCTCACTCGCAGTTGGCCTTCAAACTCATGATCACGTCAAGAAAGAAATGCGTACCCCACACACAGCTATCTCCATTTTAAGCTAAGCAGTTATGCTCTTACCTCGACGAGGCTGAAAATAATTAGACACAAGCTCCCCCCCCCCCCAATCCCAGCTAATTTCAGGTAGCAATTTCAATCCTCATCCTCAAAAACTGCAGTCAGTTACGCACTTTTTGACGACTGCACCTTTCAACATTGCATGCAATTCCCCTACCCCCTCCAGCACTCGACATCACCTCTATTATTCCCGCCTTTATTTTTCCATACATCATCTTATAGTGTTTGTGTGGACCTCTGACGACTCTATGCGGATCCGATGAGGGAGAGGGGAATTGGAAGGAAGAGGTGGACGGAGGGGAAGGAGAGCGAGCAGTGAGGGTGAAGGTAAACATGAGTGAGATGCAGGCTGAGGAGAGGACTACACGTGTGTCGCACTAACGTCTTGCAAGCATGCATCTCAACAAGAAAGAGCGAGAAAGAGAACAAAATTAGTGAAAGGGAAGGCGAGCAACACAAATCTCCCTTAAATCTTGCAAAATAAGTGCATTCCTAATGCAGCAAAAATAGTAACTAGAAAGACGCTAAACGCTATCTAGCAATAGGTCGGCTGACAAGGTTCACGGCTATATCTCTATGCACCCGCGTGCTAAGTTACTTTACAAGAGCACTTAAATATGTGAGCGCATTCCCTTTTTGCAGCCCTCCATCATTTTCACTGTTCGTTCTTTAAAAATAAACACTTAGTGATGACATCCAGCCTGTCCGGCCATTCACTTGTTTACCCTCCCGCACACTTCACCTCGAGACCTACTGCGTCAACCCATATGAAATTTGCGGGTGACTGATAAAGTCTTTTCTACGATCCAGTTTACAAATCAGCACTGCACCATTTCCTCTAGAACTTTTACAGATGCTCGGTTTTTCTACAACTGAAGCTCCAGAGTTCTAGTACTATCACATATGAAATTCACTTGCAAAGATTAATCCCACCAAACCTGATGATTTAGTGCGGCGACCCCATAATGGACTCCAAAATACGGGCTACGATGCCTTTTGGTCCCCGTGTACGGTTGCGTTTATAAATGTTCAGACCGCCGACAAAATCACAACTAAGGCTTTCTGAAAATGAAAATTCCCGGTAACGTTTTCTAACCTCTATTATGAAACGAACGCCCCTTGAACATTTATATGAGCAGCAAAAAGGACAAAGATGGGGTTTAAAAATGTGCAATATAAAACAACATTCATTTACCAATACCCACGGCCCTCATAAATAGAAAATAAGTTTACCTTTACACAATGAGTTCCAAAGAGGTGCGGACAGCAGACAGTGCACGCTTTTGAACTTTCAAGCAACAGTTTTGAAATGGAGAAAGAGGAAGGATGCTCAGCAATCAGAACCAAAAAGATAGATATTCTTTGTGGCAAGAATGTGATTTTTGAGAACAACATAAAAGAAGGGAAATTTATCAAGGGTTCAAGAAAAGTTGAAACTTCTTCGTCGAACAAGCCAATTAAAATAAAACAGCTCAACTGCAGTTGCTCACCTCAATCCCTTGCCAAACCATCGCTCACTGCTTATATTTTGAGTGTAAAGCTAATGTTATGTGGCATCACATCTGTTAGGTAGGAAAAACACGAATAGATGGACAGACAGAACGATTTCCAACCGATGATCAGGATCTAAGTTGAGGGTTTGCTCGAGCAGATCGATAGCTGCGGGCGACGCGTTTGGAAACAATTTCTTGAAGTCCTTCCGCGGCGTTTTCGGCAGATTTCGAATATAGTTTCGTGCCTCGTCCGATTGTATCTTAGAGAGGAATTCCTCGTTTGGGGTGCCAACCACATCCATTATACGCGTCAGCTGATCGATATCTGTTAATTAAACGCATGTCCGTTAAGATGTCATCTCAATCTTCGAAAATGCTTTTTCTGTAGTGTTTGCTGTGATCAGTGGCGCGTAAACTCATGCGGGAGCAAACAATCTGCCCATAGGAACACCTAAACAAAGAATAGCTGATGTAGAGACGTGATTAAGAAGATGAATCATGAAGTACAGTACTTAGGCTTGGCTGAATAATATCCTGCAGTTCAGTAATGGCCTAGAAGCTTAAGCTCGTGCCGCTCTTACTGTAGGTCATTTCAGATTTGAGGACAAATCTCATAATTCAACAGAGCATGGAAGGAGCCAAATTGTCGCTCCGCCTTCCCCATCGCGCCCACCCCCCTCCCCCCCCCCCAAAAAAAAAATTTTTTTAAAATGGTTGTTGCCTTGTCACACTCTCCTCTCTCCTCAAAAACCGATAAATCACAATGGAGTCTTCGCATCACTCGTTCAGTATAGACGCAATCTTTTCTTGATTACTGCACTTCAGAAACAAACTTTTTGCTCGCAAAGCGATCATAACTGTAGATGTAAGCGACTCCGTAACTGTTGCAGGTAATGACGGGCTATCGACTGACGACACGATCTAACTGATAGTTGAAACGACCTCCCCTCGCAGCAATTACAATCACACAAGAAGAACAGAAGAGAAACACTCACGATCGGCGCCGGGAAAGAGAGTGCGTCCAGTAATCAACTCGGCCATTATGCATCCCACTGACCAAATGTCCACTAAAAAAGGGAAGAAAAAGTGTGCTCAGTGCAGCATTTGCAGAGCATTTTTATTACGAAATAATATATAATAAGCCCAATCATACTATTATTTACAGAAAGGTGAAGCCAAGATTTGATGATGGAATAGTGGTAAGAAACAAATTCAAAACACTGTGCGAATCAAACACCCACTGGAAATGGACATATTTGAATATATTAGAGCAGCGCTTATTGCATCCTACATGCTGAAAAACAACCAATTTAAAACCTTCCCTTGAGGTCACTAATTTAAAATGTTTTACACATCACCCGAGCAAGTAAGGTAATGAGGATGAAATTGGTCTAAAAAACAATAAAACACGTATCTACCCGGCGAATAACGGCACTTCTTCTGCTTCCTAGGAATCGCCACCGGCGATGGATGTGAACACAACAGTGACTGGTGCTAGACCGCAGCCTTCGTTTGAAAAAAGCGTCGCGCGTGGTTTCTAGTGATTGCTTGAAACATTTCATATGTCCGGCGCATCTTTCCGGGTAATCGCTCAGACCACACACGATGTTATACTGTTCAAAAACGTCCTTGTGCACTAGCGCAATCGTCGACGAAATGAAATTTTCTCACGTGTCGATATTCACCATTACTTCCCCCTCCACATCGGGCCTCCTCACGAATGCTCCCGCACAAACACGACCCAAAAATTTTGAACCACGTGGGATTCGCGCCAGAAAAATTCCTGCCCCGCAACCGTCCCGCGAGTTTTGCCACCTCTGTGGGGGATTTTAGAAAAGCAGATCTTGCCTTCGCGAGCTTAAAAAATTCCCATAGAATCTCATGAATACTAGGAAACTCTGTTAGCCACTGTGTTGCGAACAATACACGCTCCAGCGAAACATGAGGCATAGGTGTTAGTAGAGAAACAATGATTCATTGCAAGGACGGATACTCAGATATAATGAAATCAATCAGAAAATAAAAAGGAAAATACAATAGGCTGGAGCTGAACGAATCAATTTCGATATCTGATAAAGAAATTAGTCCATGTGCAGTCAAACAAAGTACTAGAATTTGATACAGGAACAGAGAAAGCGCTGCAGTTTAGAAAAAATCAGGCAGCGCCGGAACCGTGTTCTCCTTTTAATTGCATCACTTCAACGGGAAATGACTCTGAGAAATGGAAACTTGTGGATGCGACCATCACGTACGACGACAACAAGGCCGCGAAGAATGCGCCAAATTATAGACCTATATCGCATTTGCCTTGCGTGTCGAAATTCTTTGAACTTTGCGTTTGCACGCAACTTTTTTTCTGATGACACTCTAGGACTTCTACTTGCACACAAAAAGCAATAAGCACGGACATCGCGAACCATTGCTCCCAATTCATTATTTTTTAAATCACTGTGGATTAGGTAACTTCATACAAAACTGCGAAAACTATACTGCTTTATCCGTTCGCACAGAATTTCGCCTACAGCCTCAGATTCATTGATGCTCCTATTTTTCATATTCTCATATCAAAAAATGAGCTGCGGGATAGTCTGCGCTTTCCGCTCCTCTCTTCCGCATCACTGCAACTCACTTATTCGAAATCCATCTCGCACGCACCCTGAGCCATGCACGCTAACATCTTTGACATAAGCATGCCTTTTGGACTTCAGCCGCAAGTTCTGCATCAAAAAAGTTACGAAGACATGCAAGGGCCGGAATTTTTCAAGAATTTTTTCTATTGCATCTTCATGTGAAAACAATGTAACACAACAGCATGAACAGTGAGGGAATGATTGCTCCCAGGGGAGATTTGCAGAACAAACATCTTCCCTCCCCCGGTAGGGGTGAAAAGCTCTCGCCGTCCTTATGACAGATCACATCACACAGAGTCCCGTGGAGGCCTCCTTCCGTATACTAATGTGTTACCAATTTCATGCGAAAATCGTCCGAACGCCTGCAGCGTCAGATGGTGGAAGTGCGAAAAATAGATTGACTAAACTGGCGCTGCGCGCTAGTGAACAAATTTGGACAGGAAAGACTGATCCTCGTCTTTGACAAGATTCTCCCGCAAATTTGCTCCCTTGTTAGAGAAAAAATAGTTCCTTGCACTAATCTGAACTTCACCTTCCTGCCTCATGTCACACCGTTGGCATATTCTGCAAGCACTCTCTAGGAGCACCCACTCACTAGCACATGCTGCACATCAGAAGAAGCACCACGATATCGTTATGAGCATGTTCCGCTATTTAATTACTTAATTACTCACTCCGCACGTCCACCTGATCGCCTGCGGTAATAGCTAATTATTGCAAAGAGCATTGAACACATCATCTGAATGCGGGTTCGTCTGCCTAATCATTTAACCGCTGTTGCATTCTTATTCACAACACTCAATCTAAACATTACCCCATTCCTTCTTGTTTTCATTCTATTTAACAAACAACAAGACATCACCCGCATGCATCCTTGGGTATGGATGACTCATCTCCTCCTCAACGTTAAATAAGTGAACAACAGATCGCTTCCAGATTTTTTTTTTCAGTACATACCCAGCGCAACGCTGTCCACGTTGGAACGCCAGTGACATTGTTCAGATTCAATCAACACAGATTTATGACTTATCAAACACTTACTATGAATGACTGTTTCCACATCAGTAGCAATTAACGGCAAGCATATCCACATGTGCTACGATATGCGACCAGTTGCGTCTTTTGTATTCAAAACAAGCTTTAAAACTTAATCCTCTATCCTATAACAGACAGATACCTGCCCTGCCATCTGCGCAAATAAATCACGTAGGACAATAGGCTCAAGCTTGAACCATTTCCCTTGTCTGATCAGACGCAACCTCATTTCACTGGTTTTGACAACAGGGATGGAGTTATAACGTTGAACACAGAATAATAACGCTGCGATAAGACCATGGAACAGGTTGCTGCAGATTTTTGAAGCAATTACCTGTTTGGGTGTAATGCATCCAGTTAAGCATGATTTCCGGCGCCCGATACCACCGTGTGGCAACGTAGCCCGTCATTTCGTTGTCTGTTTGTCTTGCCAGACCAAAATCCAGGATCTATAAGTGTAGTCGGAATTATCCCACTGTTCGCATGAAGAAAAAATTGCAATCGGCGCATACAGAATTTCAGTATTTAATTGAGACATCGTGACAGTGGCGGCTTCATGACTTTATGCACCGATACGTGTTGGAATGAATTTCATAATGCGGCCCTCGGAAGACATCGTTACCGCCTAGATGTACTTTGCTCTTTTTTAGAATCATGCTCACTGGCTGCACATCTTACTTTAATTGCCGTTTAACATGCCGAACTCGTACATTTTTATTACTAATCAATTTTTGTGATCATTCAATGACTCAAGTATAGATGAAAAAGAAAACTCTATAGTGAAGAGAAGCTCTTAACACCTCCTGCCTCACCCCCTCTCCTCCCCACAGCGCGCATCTCAGATCGCCTATAAAAAACAACAGGAAGTACGAAAAGAAAGCATGTTTTGCATTTCAGCGTCCCTTTCATGCGAAAACGCCTCTCATAAACCAAAAGTGTTGCTCATTTTCCTAACTGCTTTTGGGACAAAGAAAGTATGGTCACAACTCCTCAACACAACAATGCGGATTCATCACAAAATATACGAAGGTAAGAAGAGGTCTCAGAGTTAAAAAAGAAGTTGAGATTAAAAAAGAAGAACCTTCAGTTCACAATCCTCATTTACTGCAATATTTGACGGCTTCAGATCGCGATGAATCAGTCCCGCCGAATGGATGTACTACAAAAATTTCATTACCAACAAACGTCACACTTATATATACATCAACATTCAGATGGTCACCCTTTTCAATCCCAAATTGGGACGGAGGGTGAGTCAGTTTACAACATTCTTCTACAGCATTCTCAGATCTGTGATAAAACTTGGGCGACAACAAAGCAAGACGGAAACGGCACGAAGCGCCACCGCGATAGTGCGAAGCACAGCATAAAACTTGGAAAAAAAAACAGCAAAAAAATGACTAGAACTTTATAAAGACGCAGCTGCGAATAATATCTGGGAAGTGAGGCAATCTTTTGCGCAAACTTGTTTTAAGTAACCGCGCAAAAATTCGAAAATCCAAATTGCCCGAAATTGTAACTGGAGGTTTATTCAATAAGAGGTGGTGCCCAATTCCACTGAATTCGACACAAAACAAATACGCTTATGACCAATAATGAATGGCAGGAAATGCCCCTCATAAATAACAGCAAAATTGCACTCACGAGTAAACCACTACAATAATTTTCTGTCTCTTCTTTCAATTCAACTAAAAGGGTATGCTTGAATAAGGTGGTGAATCTGATACAGCAGTATGAAAATAAACCCATCCCTTCGGAATCGGTGATGATTTTAAAATATGAAGTTCTAGAGAGCCGGCCTTTCTGAGACCGTCTGCAAAAAATTTGTGCTTTATCCGACATGAAAACATTTCCTGTAAAAACGGCTCCACAAAAAACTACAAAAAGCATGTTCTGGTGAAGCCTTAATATTGGGATATTTGGTTGAGGACTTCACTGCAAGGAATAATGCCATGCTCAACACCTTTGCTACCTATAACAAAGGCAAAATGCCAAAACGTTTAATAGTAGAGCTATTGGAGCATTGACTTCTTTCTCTACAAAATACCCATCCGTTACAGCAAACACATCATCCCGGACCTAGTAAAGAGGCAACCTCTCACAGTTGCAAGAGACAGACATGACATCCAAACCCAGTGTCTGGACGTAGGTATCAGGCTGGAAGTGGGAAATCAAAAAAAGATCGAAGACCAGGAAGAGAAGTGATTTTGCCCCTGTTCAGCGAAGTAGCGTTACTAGAAATTAAAGCGATTCAAGAACTGTTAAAAAAAGGCAACCTTAAGCCCACGCAGAATCTGATAAACCAGAAACTGTATATGGTCATCGCTGAGTCGCTGAATTTTGAGGATATTTGACAGGTCGGCTCCCATCAACATCGACACAAAGTAACTGCAAATGAATTGCTCGGAGAATTTCATCTAAACGAAAAAGTAACAAGCGGAGCAAATCTTCGTAGATCTATTTACTTTTGCATTCCTTGGCGTCTTTCCACCATCCATTCCAGCAGCTAGCTGGCAGTAATGGAACTCTACAATATTCAATTACTCATCCTGCGTCTAAGCTAGATGAATTTCACACCTGCTGCTGACATCTGTATTTGCAATTAGAAAACTGACCAGGCTTGTATAACGTGAGAAAGCAAGTTTATCTGTACGATCGATTACTCTTTTTTGGTGCTTTCTGTCAGGAAATCCTTTCGGCTTGAAAAAATTTATAACGGTGTTCCTGTAGACTTCGTTACTGAATCACGAAAAAACAGTAAAACTGCAGAATGAGATGGCATCCACTTTCAATAAGTGACCTGAAGCTTCTAAATGACGAGAACATAATCGTGTAAATTCCTAGTCATCCACTATAGATGAATATCCCCGAAGTCATCTATCAAACAGAACCCAAAGAAGGCACTCCCCCTTCTCCCACCCCCCCCCCCCAATCGGACATGGTAAACAACTCTCATTCTCCTCTGAAGCAATGTATGCAAATTTCAAAGTGCTCAATCGATGTAAAAGATTACCGCAAGGGCCACAATATGAGGCTAGCAGTTAAACACTATATCATAAATCTCCATTCTCTTTCCACATATAATTCATAATGTGTTAACAAGGTTATCATCACTCACGGGAAACATATGCAAAACCGGATCCAATAAACGATTTAATGACAGCCCACTCTCTTCCCTCTTTCCTAATGGCATCCTAACAAAAGCAGTTTCAAAAGGTAATACACGGTTTACCTGCAGCATTATAGTCACAAACAACTGAAATAATGCAAGGCGGAAAAGGGAATAAGTTCACATTCTGAACAGGTAGCATCCTTACAAAGTGTGCATGACCTACTGTGAAGGCAGAAATGCAACTCACACGTCTTGCAAGGATGCAGCATCTCTGTCAGGGGTGAACACGTCCAACATGTCGATTACATTTTCATGATTCATTGCACGCAGCAGCTTAAGCTCTCGATGAGTGCGCTTTGCATGTATGGCGCTTTGGAAGGGTCGCGAGAACTTTTTTATGGCCACCTTCTCGCCTGTTAGTCGACATTCGGCTGCACTGAAAAGTATCACCACCAATTGCAACTTACCGTGGTCTTGACACTAAACAACCACACATCGCTTGTCATCACCGATAACTTGCGAACACATGTGACATACCAAGCTTGCATCTGCACACAAACAGTTCGGGTCTAACAGCCAGCCCAGTAAAATGAATGCATGTGGACGAGCTATT
Source organism: Ascaris suum (assembly GCA_013433145.1). NCBI lineage: Eukaryota > Metazoa > Nematoda > Chromadorea > Rhabditida > Ascarididae > Ascaris > Ascaris suum. The sequence continues at coordinate 5,945,883 of CM024187.1, forward strand.
CAGCTCTGAGATGACAAAGAAGATTCCTAGTAGCGAATATTCATGCAACCCGACGACAAGGAAAACTCCTGAGCGTAATGAAGCAAGCTCATCCATCTATGCCGCACCTTCAAGACATCTTCTTCCATCTGAGATTAAATGCCACATTTCTTAAAACCCCTCTCGCTAAAAAGTTTAAATCAATTAATTTCGTTGGGGATGTCATCCTCAAAAAAATTTGCAGCTGATCAAAACTAAAGGATTCAAACTAAACATCAGCAAGCCTCTTAAGCCCACTCGTCTATTTCAGTGACTTGATTCAGTAGAAGCTCTGCCAGTATTCACCCCCTCTTGGAAAACATTGGCTCGTTATGCTAAAAAACGTTTCGAGCATGAACATCAATGCCATCATCCTATAATCAAACCATACTACACATATAAACTGCATGTCCTGAGCGAGCCATCAGCTGTCGAAGCCTCACGCAGAATTTCTTCTATCGCTTTTCTGAAGAAAACATGAATGTGACAAAACGACAGGGCACTTGAAAAAAACTGCGCCAAACCATAGTTGACTTACCAAACAGTGCCATAGGCGCCAGTCCCTACAGGCGTCAGATTCTGGTAATATTCGGGTACTGTCCATACGGTTTTGTTCAATTCCACTGCATAAAAGCCCGGTTTTAGCTGTGATCCACTATCCATTCTTATACAATCAACTTTCTGCAACTCGCCAACAATCGATAAATTGCAGCAGAAACGCAAGCCACTTAGCTGCTCTCATTGTACGTGCAAATATAACCCTGTGAGCAAATTCATCGGCATAATGCTAAGGCGATGCATTCATACTGCACAATTAGGAAACAAGATAACGAATACATGACTTGTGATGCGGTAAGATAGCTTTGCCCGATGCTCACATGAGATAAACTTGACCAGACAATTATAAGCCACAACGCATACCCACAGTGCTTAAATATAACTGCTGCAATTTATTGGACACCATTACGTTGCTTCTATCCGATTTTCTTTAGTCGACATATTCTGTTGCCGAAATATACCTTGCACTCTGCACACATGAACTGGGACGCCTTGTGCATTTCACGCATCCTACGTCTTTTCTAGAAAGGGAACAACACTAAGAAGATGTTGGCTTTTCGATGAGTAAAGCTTCGCCAGGTTTCAACTGCTTTTTTTTCCTGGAAAAGGAGAGCAGAAACGAGAATTCAGGTAAATGAGAGCTTCCGAGGCGCGAAAATAGATGCGACGCCTTTTATGTCAAACACATGCTTTAAAATTCTATGAACGGGCAAACTTCCGTGTGAAAGTTTGATCGACGCCGAACGTCTTCAGCACTCTAACGGTCTCCTTCTTTAGAATTTCGTATGTATAAAGGGATTTTGATTGCACAGACGTATGTATAAAGCATTTAGCGGAAAGATCTTTTCACGAGGAGGAAACATCAAAAAGCGTTTGAAAGTAACAACATATAACTGTTCACAGAGCAGAGTGCCTCAGCAAGTCCCTCTGATAAAACATCCCACAAGCCAGGTATGAAGATGAGGGCGCCTCATACACTGCAAATCGCCAATTACAGTTGGCGACAGACCACCGGAACAACCGCGGAAGAGACTCTGCCTTACACAGCAACTCTAGAAATCAGGCAGACTTTATCTCTACGGAATACAATTCAAGGATTTGCAGGTTACTTCCAATAATTACTCGATTAGGTACTTCTCAAAAAGACAAACCTTTGGCAAACGACAAATTCACTGTTAAACGATGTGACTTAAACCGTGCATGAGCAACCCCCTCCTTCAACCCCGCTAAACTGGTAAAAAAGGGCGGCGGAGAGAGGTGCAAACTTTGCAGTCTTCCGGAAATAAGTTGTGGATCGCAAGAAACATTTGAACAAGCCGCAGCTTTTGATGTAAAGCCGAACAGAAGGGCAACATGTTCGGCGCCTTTTCCGGTAAAACAAAGCTCACAACTCGCAGAAGAGTCAAGCCAGGAAAAATAACAGCGCATCAGTCATTGAGATTTCAAATTACATTATGGAAATTGCTCTCCAGCAGATTTGTGAGTTACAAATCTTGCTGCAAACAGTGACACCAGATAGAGTTATGACGCTAATTCGCGAACATTTGCCTTGTTGAACAGCCCGGAATTAGGGTGGCACAAAAAGGATGAAGTTGGAGATGGAAGTGAGGAGTTCGAACCTGTAAAGTTCGGCTTTTAAAACTCATACCTTCACAGTGACAAACGTCTTTAGCATCAGGCAGCCTACCAGCTCCGAAACTCGGCGCTTTTGGCATGCTCCCCATTCTTTGGACACGACAGTTCTACTTCACTAGTCACTACTGGTGATGAGGAGAATGCAGTTTCCAGCTGCTCGTCGGCAGCGCGGGTTTATACAATCCTCCCGCACACTGTTCACTTTCACATCCAGTTTTCGTGTTTAATATTCAACACGGCATGCTGCGATTATATAACTTCATGATGCAAAACAATGTCTTCATAAACAACAAAGGGCACTTCAAAACAAAAAGGCAGCAGCAATACTGAGGGGTTCAAACGAAACCTGTCAAAGATCACACCAATTTCATAACCTTTTCGCCACCGAACGAAACAAGCAACATCCGTTATAGCAGCAATTTCAATGGCCTAGGCTAAATCCGATGTTGGTATCGATTGTATTATCACCGAGGTCTAGCCCGCCTCGATGTGGTCAGAGGGTTAAACCAGGTCACGGTTTTGACCCGACGGAGTTTAATACCCATTCCTAGTTCACTCTCATATTTACCAATCGCTTTATTTCTCATCACCTAGATGCTTTTTGTTCGCATTGACTGCGGGAGCAAATCAACTGTTCCAGCAACCACGCCTCCCAAAGTCCATTCCGTACTATCGAATCCCCATCGATTATCCTACAGGGTTCCTGAAATCATTTCGACGAAGTCCAACCGTTATTTGAGTCAAAAACTGGTAAATCCGAAATGCTTTTTTATATGCTTTCTTTTCAACTTTAGTTTATTACGTCTTCTTTTGCATATTATATCACATTCGTGCTCATCGGTGATTAGCCACTCCCACCTGCTGTGGTCATGGATTTTGATACATATTCCTTTGCATCACTCATATTAACCGAGATCCTCGTTTCACTCAAACCGCACTTTTTTCAAACGAAATTCACCCGAATGACTGCACACACACATCCCTCTGCGGAGGACAACCGATGACAACGAACTTCAGTGCACATTTAAATGGAATGCACCCCACCATTTTATTGTTAGTCAACAGGTGTGCATTTCAAAAAATTTGCCTCAAAACTAAGCGCGACTCTTTGTTAAAACATTAGTGATAATCACGACCACGCTATAAACATAAGAACACATTTTTTGGTAATCAATCAGAAAGGGCTACTGATAAGGAGTTTAGAAAACGTTCCATGGCCACAACAAAGAACCTACTTTATTCCTGTAAACGGAAATAAATAACACATGAAGTCAGGAAGTGATAAGCAACACCACGTCACCGAACAAGCTGCACTGCATCGAAAATCCGATCGATGCTCATCGGAGAGCCAAACCATATTCACCCGTAGTCGCGTTCCTCTCATTTCCTCTCCATCTCTCGCCAACCCGCGGCTTGCATTCTCTAACTTTGCTTCGCACTCATTTCCGGCATTGGGTGTGGCTTTTTGGCACGCAAAGACTTCATCGTTACCAAGACGCCCCAAGACATGGCCTACGATGCAGTGTTCAGAGATATGCATCAAGCTGTGGGGATGGTTCTTTCAGTGAACATAAACGTAGCATAAGAGAACGCAGCTGACGCAGTTGGGGGTAAGTTATACTAGTTAACAAATAGTTACTACATACTGGCGTAAACAGCAGCAAGTAAAAAAACTTTGAAGCTTGCAATGTGTTATATACGATTCGAAGGAGGGGATCGCAGCGGATGTGAGGAGGCAAAAAGCGTGGTGGTTGTGCTGTAAAACAAAAATTTGTCATGGATATGCATGGGCATAAACGATGGCGACAACAACAAAGAAGAGAGGCGGAAGGCTTCCGGTCAGGTTTGATATTGGGCTGCCGCATATTGCGATCACATACATCGTGTTAATAAGAGCCCTAAACCGACAGAACTTGCGCCGCAACAACCATTGCAGCCCACCCCATCTTACATGCTCCGCGCAAATTGTTGCTTAAAATAGATGGTGCTTTTGCACTTCGTGGAACGGTGCTAAACAGGTGTGCCATTTCCATTTCACTGAGGATGCGACACACAGTACCAATGACCTCCTGTGAAGATACCCCTATTAACACAATCGTGTTTCATGAGAGGAATTGACCTGCGTGCCACGTTACAGGATGGCGACAAACAAAAAGACCCAGTGGCAACACTTATTTGGAGATACAGTAGAAGCCATATACCTAATCGAAAAAGAAAGTAGGCAATAGCACATGCGGCGAACATTCAAAAAATGGAGTAGCATAGATGAAGGGAAAACCAAAAAAGAAACCAGAAGGATGTCTATTTTAGAATAAAGAAAGCATGAAACACACGTCCGACAAAGTAAATATGCAAAAAAACAACAAGAACAAGTAACCATAAAGAGCACGCAGCCATGGATTTACCACCTCCCCCAACCCCCAACTAAAAGAAACAGCGAACAGAAGAGATGATGAGGAATGGAGAGATGCGGGATACAGACAAGAGTATGCGAAAATGAGTGGGTAAGATTATAGATAGAGCCTTCGAGAAGCGGGTATCGCATTCAGATCACACTGCTCCAAACGCCGCTTAAAACACGACAAGTTGCCGGCCATAACGACATGATACGGCAAAGAATTCCAAATGGGAACAACATGGAAAGCAAACGTATTGACGACATCAGTTCAATTCGCTGAATTGCTTTCCATTTGAAAAGAGTATAGCCTCGACCGTGGTACAAATTTTGCAATATATATATGTTTTTCAAGGATTCTTTACGAGTATATATATATATATATATATATATATATATATATATATATATATATATATATATATATATATATATATATATATATATATATATATATATATATATATATATATATATATATATATATATATATATATATATATATATATATATATATATATATATATATATATATATATATATATATATACTCGTAAAGAATCCTTGAAAAACATCTGACAATCTTGAAGCATAATTGTAAAACGAACTGAGCTCAACGGTAGCAAAAAGGTTTTAAATAAAAGCAAGGAGCCGCTGCGCACAATTAGGCTGAAACGATCCACGAGATGCTTCCCTAAAATTCGCCTTAATGAAGCGCCACTGAACTTCTCGATTATTTCGATATCGTTTTTTACAGACGGCTACCAAACATGAGTGCGGTATTCCAAAGTGAGATAACAGTAAACAATGAAAGCTTCCCGACAATTTCATACGTAACTATATTGCAAGCACGGAAAACGTTGATAGTGCTGAGTTTCTCCAGTAGCGAAAAATACTCTAGAATTTAATCAGCACTTTTCATCATACGCGAATTGCTAGGTAAACAGCCCATCACTTTCTTAATCTACAGCCTCTCCAGCTTGATCAACGAAACTCACGACCTTCCATTAGGCTAGCGCTGTGCGGTGTCCCAACGTTACTGTCTATTTTATTCTTGCTGCATCAACCTCAGATGTTCTTAAGCCTCTATCTATTTGCTTTTGTTGTCCGAATAAAGTTAAATGAAAACTGATTGCATTAATCAAACACCGTGTCCTTGTCATTTTTCTGTTTAGCATTCGCTTAGAGAACAGAACTTCGGTCTGTTGTCTCCCATCGGGAGATCCCGCTGTGCCAGCCTTCGGCTCGTAAGCGGCCAACACTTTTCAGATTCCTCGTTTCCACCAAAACTGGTTATAAATCAGTGCCCTTAGCCAGTTATCGATCGAACGAAATTTCAGTCAGTTAACACCATTGTTCAGGCAAGTGATTGGACTGCACATGAGCAAACGACTGCACACCATTGCCTTTAAACCACCACTCCAGCTCCCAAACCTGCTCGGAGAGATCAGCAGCTCGAGTTCGATCTTTCTGGGTCTGTTGGCAAGTCTAAGGTGAAGCAAGACGGAAGCAGCTGTTCGACCGAATGGCTCGATGTGCTTTCACGAAGTGATGAAGTATCAGGCTGGCAGCTATGATTTGCTCGTGTGTGGAAAATCAAATATAGAACGGTTTGTGACCCCATAGTCATAATGCAAACGTTGGAATTCCACAGAAGAAAAGAAATACACTGCTATCTACTTGATGTTTTGATCGTAGGACTGCTAAATCAACAGTCGGTAATGTTCTCTCTCCATGTCTTTATTTCTGAGGTTTCTCCTTTTAACCAACTTATCGAAGGAGGGTCCCCCTCCTGCGTTCGACTGCCGATGCAAATTGCACATTCGGCCACGGCCCCCATGTTGCTGTCCCTTTAATGTTTTGTTGCGGCCAGCTTTATTACACTAATCCCCTTGGCATTATTACTTGAATAAAGTGTAGTATTAATTTTTTCTTGACACATACCTTAATTTGGAAACCGAAATTTCCCATTTTTCAGCAGCCGAAGTTCTGCTTTCACTGTTTCTGGTCTTCTAATCTCGAATGAAACCAGTTTTTAACTGGATGCCTGGTGATCAACGATGGTTTTTTAGAATAGGTTCGGTTTTAAAGGGAACTGGGTTGCAAGCCATTCCATTCTCCGTCACCGAACGGACCGCGCAAGATTACATTAAGTTGCTATTGCTGCACCCTGAAATATGCTCAAGTACTGTATTGAAATGTTTAAAAATCGATCACTGAAGATCGGAGATTGCTTCCTGAATTCTGTCGTCACTTCTTTCAGTAGGGTAACATTCACTCGATGGCAAAATTTTGAGGCATAATATACTTTTGTCGGAGTTGATGAGTTTTAATTCTTGGCCTTCCACCTGAGGTCCTGCTTGTCTGATTGCACTGTTTGGCTTTTCGGTTCATCTTCTACTTTTGTTCGCTGTGTTCGCAAAGTGTATGAATAAACAACGTTATTCGTGGAAGAAATGGAGCCTTGAAAAAATCTGCAACTTTTTTGGATGGGCCTCCACTTTCCACCAGGTATGCAGCACGACAAGCGAAGGATTTTTGCAGCATTTCAGGCCTTTCCAGGTTAATACAGAGTTCGGTCTGCAAATGCATTCGCCGCAAATGGCGACAATGCTGCAAATTCGGTACACGACATCGGCAATGGTATGGGGATTAAAATAAATCAACCGCAATTTAAAAGATAGCACAGTGGGTGCGTTAATTATGTTTACAGAAGGGGACTAGAAAATGCAACAATGGAAACTGTGTACCACATTTTGAGGTGCAACGTTTTTTGACATAACCATATGGACTACGGGGAAAGGCGATTTGAAATGTTTCTAGAAGCAGCGTGTTGGAAAGGTGGCGCACGAATTTATGACGAAAGACGTAATTAAATTTGAACTCGCAATATCTCAGTGATTTCGGCCTGAAGATTTCCGGTCCTTTAGCATTTTCAGTTCGCTCTGCTGACGTTTCCGCGAACTTTGCGACAGCAATGCGAATGGACTACCTTTCTATGTTTTCTATAGTTCGATACCAAAAGCTTGATGAGATGGCCACAGAAGAGGGCGGTGATTCCGAGATGAGTGGACATTCGCCCGCGAACTACGCTAATGCTGAATATGTCTCGGCAACACTGAATATTTTTGTGTTGCAAAACGACGAATAAATTGTGGAATTTCGACGACTCTCCAACAATATTGGAACACTGCAACCTTAAGTGGATATCAGCCTTGATCATAACACGAAGCTCAAGGATGCCATTAGTTGTGAAGTAAAAAACTACATTCTTATTACCCCTCCAGCTTAAGAAAATATTCATGGCGAAAGTTGCTACGGATGGGACAACATTTTTCGTAGAAACATTTAATTGTCACAACTCCAACAAATAGCGAATGCATCAAGATCGTTTTGCAGAATGTAGAAGTTGCAGGTATGATCTTGCAATGGACAATAAATTTCTGGGGCGTCAGCCAAGAGCCTGCCAAAACTCATAATGTTATCAGAAACATCGTTGCTTTACACAACGAACAAAATAGGACCTAAAGCATCTCCTTGTGGGACGCCACTATGAATTAAGCAGAGGGGAGTAACTATTCCCAGTTCTCACATAGAACTGCACCCCATTAGAACTATCTCACCTGGTTTAAACAAAGAGCCAATGATGCCGTACCTTTCCACTTTCGAGAACAGCCTTTCCTCAGAGAGTATTTCAGGGCCTTGGGTAATCAAGAAACACAATTTGGGTCTGAATGTTCAACGCAATATCCACTCCTTAAGAGAAGAATTTAGATCGTTTCGCATACAACGATAGCATATTGCATCTGAAAACCCTACAAACGTGGGAATTTAAGCATATCGGCGATAGTTTTAAATCGCCGTCGTGTCCTGCAAGCTAGAATATCATTTTATGACATTTTAGTTGCATTTTCATTATTTTAGTCTTTAATAGTTTCTTCTATAGTGATTAGTATGAAATAAAAACGAATAGAAAGAAACGTTACGCGTTTAAAAATTATCCTCAAGTCGATAGGCTACTTGTCCATAGAACAAAAACTTTTCGTGGTGCACTGAGTTCTCGGCTTATTTACCTAATGGGGTGGCCGCCATTATGAGTTAAACTTGGCCTTCCTTGAATTGTGCCTACTTTTTAAAAGCCAGCACCACACTGCATGTTAAAGCAGGCATTCGGCTTTTTGGTCGTTCATTTGCTAGCTTCAAAATATTCCGCAGTCACCGCGTTTCATTAACTAACGGACTAATGCAGCGAGGTGTGAATGAGGAATAATCTGAAACGAAGCTGCTACTCCAAGGCATCGATGACAGCATCAAAAGTTCGCGAAGACCGAAACGAACAGGTTGGCTCGAAGAGCACTTAGGTCATAATTTTTCGACTTTCCGTCTTTCTAAAAGAGAAGTTTCTCGAAGGGCCGAATTCAAAGAGGTTGCATGAAGAATATCTCGACGTCGATGCGTTATTATGTGTAAGTGCTTTGGCCTAAGAGAACTTTAGACATGCGCAATGCAGCTTGAGCAGAGGTAATGAATTATATGGAGTAGTGTGAATTTCATCGTCAACGGAGCAGCTACGGTCAGCAGGTCAACCAGGGTCAGAGTTGTGGTCGGGGCGGAGCCGCCCGTCTGGCTAGCGAGGAGGGCAGATGGCACTCAGCAGCAGCTGTTAAGCACCCTGCCATGCATCGATTGTCGTGCGCACTAGGCTCTCTGCAATGAAAGACAACTCGACGTGCTCATGCGAAGCTCTTGGCTCCACTCCCCAGCAGCTCCTTCCTCTTATTGCGAAAATGGCTCCTGAATACTGGAGCTGGGACTACGATCCACAAGTACTTTTTTAATCTTCATTTTATGGACAGCGGCTTTCAATCATGTTACCATTGAAACGTTTATACTCTTGCACTGTTTGCATTTTTTTTTTTTGAGTGTTCTTAATTTCTTGACCTAGACATTTCCCTTTGGGCTTCAACAGTTCTTCCTTCCGGGAAATGTTGACTTCATTAATGGGCTTATCATATGTTTAAGCACTATTCACTCACTTTGGTTACAAATAGCTCCGGCACGCCATATTGAAAGTTTTGTTACTACTTCAACTTCCGACGAAGTTTTTAATTGTAAGGTTGCTGAGAAAAAATCTCAACAACTGAAACTCCGAATGATGCAGATATTGATATCCTGGATCAAAATTTGATCTGCTGAGGTAAACTATGACTTACACTTTAATAACTCGCACAGAGACAACCGGAAATAAGAATACATACGCACCGAGTACCTTCACCATTGTATTGTTACGGGTGCATATTCGACCGCATTGGATTCCATATTTGATAGTTTTTGTCTAGAACGAGAATTAAATGCTGTTAGCTCCCTTCAGGTTTCTAATTGTGACTCATCGAGGCATTGCGATCTATGAGGACTTACATCCTACAAAGCACGTCTTCGAAAAGGTTCATAGTGAGTGAAAATAGTATATGGCGTTTAAATACATCAAATCTGATGAGTGAAGGTATTCGAAAGGTAGGCCAGTGGTTGTGAAGCTTCACAGTGAGGTGAAGTACGTTTGTACTATTTCTCTTCCTCAATAACACCTCTACAAAATCTTTAACAGGCGCAGAGCCATCAAAAAACTATAGGGCAATTAATACAAGGTGCGCGCGATGCAAAATCTCTGTCAGTGGGAGAGGAAAGAGGATAAGAGAACAAAGAAAACACCTCTAAAGGATTAAAGGATAAGAGAAAACATCACAGTAATGTTTTCGGTGACGACTTTCCAGTAAGTAAATAGCGGTCGGGAAGAACATGCGTATACGTTCGACGTGAAAGCGCGCAAATGGATTTGATGATGGAAAATGTACGAGCATGCCTTTCTTAAAGATCTTCGAGCGAATTTTCTGGTTGCGAAAAGAGGGAAAGATACTGTTTGGTACTGTTTTCCCGTTTCACCACCTGTAAATACGGTAGATACGGTGCTGTTTGAGAGTTTATAGGTGGTTGGTCAGTTTGCGATTAGTCGCCATTGCAGTTAACCTAAATGATGCGATGAATGCATCGAATTATTTGCGAGCATAGGGCACGGTTGCTTGCTCTCTCTATATTGTATGCGGAGATCCGGCGACAGCAGATGCTAGCGCGAGTGTTCGCCAGACGCGTAACACACGGCACTCTCTTCATTACTTTCAAACGAAACGAATGCGAAGAAGACCGTTGAAACACTCCTGTTCTCTTTCCTCTTCCCATCCTTTATTTCTTCAAACTCGTCGCAAGAAATTAAGCCCGCTGCTTTTTCGAGTAGTTTGTAGTTCTATCTTGTTGGAAACCAAATGTTTCTCCAAACTCAACTGCTCATAGCAATTGCAAATCTTATATTGTGGCGAGCTTTATTGTTCGCTCAGTAAAATATATTCAGCCTGCAACTTGGATTTGGCTCGCTATCAACGATCTGGGTTCCCCTACTTGCTTATCCCAACCTGTAAAACTGAACGGTTCCATCCGAAATTTGCAGATTGAGGTGAAACATTTTCAAGGTAGTTTCCTAAGCGCACCGACTTCAAATTTGCACATCGAATGTGCTCGATTAGTGAAGCGATAACGCTTGACCGCCTTCACTGCTGAATTTTTTAAGAACGCGAAATGGTCAGATGTTCGAAATCATTTCATTTCTTTGTTATCCCCTCTCCATTTTCTTTCACCATCCATCCAGCTTTTACTTCTACAGAAACCCCTTATTAGTTTTCATAAAAATTTTAGGATTTGTTTTGAACGCTGATGATTGGTCCCCCAAAATGACGGATATTTTTGGAAGTTAGTGGATAGGAGTTAGTTGAATTCATTGGGTAGTGGTGACGAGTCAAACTAGCCATTTATCTCTTCAGAAACACGTAGTGAGCGACAAACAAGACTGCACACCACAAGTCACACTTATACTCCATGAAAGAGTCGGTAGTAAGGTGAGGAAATCGAATACGTTCGCATGTGTGCATATTTTTCTAGGCTATCAAGCTGACTGCTTTGACGACCCTAAAACACGAAAGATCGAGCTCTTTTTACTTCAGAAGATCTTTTCATGTTTGTTTTTCAATCTGGTGATTATCCCCGGAAATGCCTGCAATCATCAAGAAAACCACTTGACTGCGTGAAACTCAAAATGAAGTGTTTAGTTAGTTAAGTAAGGGGGGGAAGTTTGCTGACTTCTTTATGTTTATAGGTTTCGAAGAACGAGGTGTTGATTGAGGACAATAGAGTGACTTTCCACCGTGAATACTCATATGGTACGGCAGCAGTTCGCGCCAAGAAGCGCCTTACGGCGAATACGATTGCCTATTGGGAAATACGCGTTCCACACCGCCTTTTCGGTACGTCGGTTATGTTTGGAATTGGAAACGATTGCGCTCGGGTGAGTCGAATGTTCACTGCTCATTTCCGCACCATTTGATTGGCTCACATCTTGTACTTATGTTCCGTTCTTCCACCTTATCTCCTAACCGAAGTTTCTGGGGGATTGTGAGCTTCCTAACTTTTCGTAATCGATACTTTTTAGGCAGAGTCCTGTGGGAATGGAAGCTTATGCTGTCTGCAAAATTTCAGAAAATAAGTGTTCAGAAAAAATTACCAAACGATTCTATTAAACTTGTCATCTCTAATTCGCAGCGTTTGAAAATCAATGTATAATTCAAGTGGAGGTGGGGGGGGGGGGTGCTTGAGGTAAAAGGAGGCAGCTGTAAATAGAAAGTACCGTGATGTGCATTTCATTTATAAAGAGATCTGGCATTCAGTTCTCCTCTTTCCAGCTGAAACTGTTACTGCTGTGTATTACAGACGCCTCATTCGCATTATGCTATGAAATGAAGTGATGAGTGGTGTTTATAAAGTTAGGCCTAATTTGCATCAAATGAGATGACTGCTAAACAGAGATGCCGAACTTTGAAGTGTTTAGCAAAAAGACGCTGACGTTTTGTGCAGTACTCTTATTTTGCAGCACACCGAGACAGGGATTGGACTTGATTACAAAAGTACCGCACATAGAACACTCGCGTCGTTTTAGTTACACCGAAATTCGAAATTGTCGAGTTTGTGTGCACTCAGTTTAGCTGTTTATTTCGCATCGCACGCTGCTCATTAAGATAGAGGGAAATCGGTTCTGCTCCTTGTTTCTTCATGCGGGTTTACCGTGGAGCAAATGGTCTGATAGCGACCCAAGGGCATCGATGGACGTTGTTCCTGTAATAAACACCTCCGTTCAGTTTTGCCCCAGACAAGAAACTATTGAAAGACTGCTGTGCTCGCTTTCCCTATATTTGTTTTTCTATATTTCGGGACTGACCTTTTGGGCAATAGATAGTGTAGTAAATTCGCGCTTTTGTATACATTTTGCGTGCCCGACTGTGTCGCAGAAACGTATCGCAAGTAACTTCACATTTTCCGTGCTGTTATAGCATTCCTTGGTGCATCGGTTCGAAAACATGCTGGGCGCTGACTCAAACTCCTACGGTCTTTCACACACGGGACACATCTTTCACGATGGTCTATGTGTACGATTTTGCGAGCGCTTTCCAGCACGTGGTTCAACAGCGGTCGGCTTAATGTTTCATGGACCGTCTGCATCTCTCGCCTATTTCCGCGACGGTTCGCCTCTTGGCGTCGCTTTCAGCCACATCGACTTATCCCGACCACTTTATCCCATGATCTCAAGGTTGTCGTATTTCCTGGAATTATCTCTTCCTGCCTGTTACGTTCATGTTTCATTAGCTGCTCATCATGGCCAACTCACACAACGTTTCGCAAATCTAAGCGAAAACCTACTCAATGGCTCAATGACATTCGCTTCGTATCCAATTTATTGGTTGCCCGACTATTTCGGTATGGTGAGGGAAACATAAGTTATTCCCTCATTCGCAGACGTCGAACTACGGTGTCAAAAGAGTTTTCTTTACCTTACCTGATTGTCTGCGTCGGTCGTCCCACGCGGCCATTGTGACCAACAAATTTATATCACCTCGAAATATGCAGCCGTTACTTTATTCACGATGAGATAGGCCATTAGCGAGCGATAATAAGCATTACAAACAATAAAGAACGACGTTTCAGCACGGCACAGAAAAGTGAGTTCATCCTGTGCGAACAGCGTTTCCTTCACATGACGCCTTATTCGCTATGTGAGTGCGCCCTGCAGTGTATCTCGCGACTTATCCGCAACGACACATTGCTCGACTCGTTGCATTTACCATTGAATCTCAACTTGGAACTTTGTGAGCGCATTAATGCGCGTACTAGGCGTCGTCTGTGCATGCAGCATTCACCGATCGCCGTGCACAATTAAGGGGAGGGGAGGGGAAATTGAGATTCATTTATGCATATTTCTCAATTCGAATTCGTTCGCTTCCGTCTCGTATTCCATTATATTTTCATGTCTCCACATTCAGCCGTTCACATTTCACAAAAAACAGTATTGTTTGAGAAAGGTCTTAATTCAATTCGTTTAAAAATGAAAAGGCAATGTTCATTGATAGTCAAGAAAAACGGAGGTAATCTTCCAAGCTTTAGTGCGCCTCACAGCAAGTTAATAGTTCATAGCGACTTAAAAGTCCTCATACGGAAAGTAAATTCACTAAAACAATTAAGTGATGCACACCGGACTACAGCCTACTTCGATAACAATACAAATGTACTTCAGCTCAAAGTAACCTTGTTTTCTGAACTAGTGAATGAGCTATCGAGTTCAAACCCTGGAAATATCTAAGATTGGCACTTATAATCCAGTGTGGCCAAACGTTCATGATCTCGGTGTCGTTTCTTTGCATTCGTTCGTTTCTTTGTTTCTTTTATTGCAATACTGTTATCGTATATATCGTGCAGTATTTACTTATTTGCAATAATTGCAGCTCAAACCACACAGACGCTGTAAATTCCAATCCCATGTCCACCTCCACATTTCAGAGACGAAGTATGCAGGTTTATCATATTTCAACAGATTCCACTTGTAATCGAAATGCAACTTACTTAAGCGGCGTGTGAGAAGAACGAAAGACTAGAAAATGGCTTACGAAGAGAGCGGGAAAAGGGACCACTTCCATAATTCGCCGTTTTCTTCTTCCGCTTTTTTGGGTGTTCTTTAGACGGCTGTTTGATGGACATGTTTTAAGTGTAGATGATTTTCACGTTCGAGAAGATAGATTGAGAGAGCGCTGAGGCAGTTGGCGAAGAAGTAAGTTTGTCGAGATCGCTCTCTCACTCTCTCAGAAGGTCAAAAGGCGTTTCAAACTAAAGAAGCCACTCTGCTGTCGACTCGTCCTTGTCTGTACCGTCTGTCATTGTCACGATAGGTGATCGCAGTTCGGTGATAAATGCATCAACTGAGAGTTGGACCCCACTCCTTCTAATGAAATGTTGTCATTTGCGGTGATGCCGTCGACGTGATGCACAGTTATCTTCTGTTTTTTCTTCGAATGGGTGCATTGCACATTCCTAAGGCGGTCGATTAAAAGGCGATTGGTTGGTCATTTGACTCACTTCCGCGGTTATCATTTGTCAGTGGCACCTGTTGAAAGTGACTTTGATGTAGAAACCTGACAAATATATTCGGCGCGTCGTTGGGCTTCACTGGTTGTTTGATGGACATAGGTAAAGGAATGTAAGCGTCTGTGCATGGTGAGTGCTCCCTAGTCGTTGACGAAATGCTCGCCAACTAACTGCAGCTATGCGTCCAAAGATGACGTTAATAAATCTGTTACTGTCCCTCGCTGCACCGTATATCACGTGATACCGAATCCCTCGGTAGTGCGTCCGGACGACAGTTGCTTTGAGAAACTGGTCACTTCTCTATATGGGACACGCGCACGCCTTTGTTATCGTGATGTGTGGTGTATCAGACTATAATTTTGTAGTAGTGCGCTTGTAACACCGTTGTTCACGTTTGGAACAGACATCACCTACGTGAGCGTGGGAAATTCCTGTCGAAGTTGCTAACTTGTTTGCTGATAATCTATTGATAATATGATAGTTTATTTCTAATTTCACAATTTATGGCAGTATTTGCGGACATTGATTTGCCGATAATATGCAATTAAGATTTTTTGAATCTCCTAGCATAAAAGTTTCGTGGAACCAACCTGGAGACTACTCTAAAGGTCGAAACCATCCTTCTTATGTAGAAATGAATTTCTAGCAGATGATTTTTAAGGTGACCCGATCGAATGAAAAAAGAAAGAACTTATTAATGCCCGATCTTTTAGAAGATACAACTAAAGGACATATTAATGTTAGAGTGGACGGTACGCCCTTTCTCATTTCTACGTTATAATCTGCGTTTGATTGCTAATGTTGTTGTTTCTCCGTGCCGGGCAAGTCAGTGTTCATCTCTCGTACGCATTTCAAATGAATCCTTTTCTTTGATTTCCCAGATATAACGTTCGACTGCAAAATTTTTCTTTCGGACAACTCTAATAAAACCTTTTTTCATTGAACAGTTGCACCTGTATACTCTCAAACAAGATAATGACTAGCATTGGTACAGTTAATTTGAAACAAAGATATGGATCATAATATAGAAACTTTACAATGGGAAACGCTACATTTGGTTATAAGTTTAGTGGTTAATAAGTCCATTATAAGAAGCAGTTATAAGTCTTCCCGTGCATATTAACTGCTTCTTATAATATGTGGCTTTAGACAATTATTGATGGTGGATTGCTTAAAAGAGAACTGAAAAAAAGCTCAAAAAACTGGAGGTAGTGGAACCTATAGTTGATTTCGTGCCCTCTAACTAAATAGCCGCAAGGTTCTTTTGATCTTGCGAAGTTGCAAGCTCACGCGATCGACCTTCTCCTTCCAGGTTGTGAGTTTTCTAGTTGGGCTGATGTCTAATAAAGCGCCTCAGTATAGGCTATATTAACTGCGAACTTCTTATCATGTGGAAGGAGTAAATGGAAAAGCCGTGATTGAGGAGTGGGAACGAGAAAATTCTGTACGAGCTTATCGAAAAAAAATGTTGCTTGTATTAAAGCTTCGGGAAATGAGAGGGACTATGTTGTAAGCGATGGTGGCTTTATCGATGCAATGGGCAGTGCACCTTTGTGCTTTTGAAGCGCGGCATTCTGTTATAAAATGAGAAATGATTTCAGCCATCAATGTAGATCAGTCAACACACTACTAAAAGAGAGCTCCCACTAGCAGAATATTACAATATGCAGTCGTCGACATGTAAATGCACTGCAAAAGCAAACGCCTGCTCATCGCAGGTGGCCAATTTCGTGTAACGCGCACGCGCATGGGAGCCAAATGTCCGCCCAACGCAATTCTGAATTAGATATTCAGGAAGCAAATATCGCGAGAACAATTGTCCCACAGTCAAACAAACTTCTCTTGTAACTTTCTTCTCCAGGGAGCGGGGATTCCGGATATATGTCTTCCTCCGCGTGCACACGAGCCTAACCACTTTTACTCACTCTCCGCTGTCAGAAATTTTAGCTTCACTTCCTTCTTAAACAGGGGATAAGGAGGCGGGGAATAAGCCGTGAACCTCACCTCGATTTTTTTGCCTGTAATAAACAGCCATATTTTTTTAAAATAAAAGAGAGGTGCATCATTACCGGCATGTGTCTGCTTATCTGCCAAGTGCCAGCAATTGAACACAACACTTTGGAGGCGTAGATAATTAGGTACCGACCATCTCCCAGCAGAAAAGACAAACGAGGCCCGCTACTTCTCAGCAAACACCTGAAACCAGGCCTCTAGGATTGGTTGTTGACCAGCAGGAACTTGCACTGTTTGGAAGGTTCAAGCAAGGGATTTAGGATGTCGGATCGTTTTCTAAGGGCTTGGAACATTATGGACAAGCTTGAAACATTTGTGTCATATACATGAGCATTGCTCGTCCGCTTGGCTCTTATATCGTATTTCTGGCGTTCATTCTATCATATATTCACCAAGAACGCAATAAAGAAGCAAGCTTCTATGTGGATGAAAATATGCGTACGTTGTGGAACGAAGCATAACACGTGCTCTTAGGTTAAAGCATACAAGTTCATCTTCACTGCAAAATCGAGAACATCGATGCACATAACGATATGAAAGCAGCGATTATTGGGGTAACGCAGTAGCAGTAACGTTGAAGCTTCTAAATGCTTAGATCCTAACATGACAACCTGAGCACTTTAAAAGCCGAACTTTGACATGAAACCGAATAGGGCCAGTGTATCGCAATAATGCAGTCCAAATTGTTCCCATTGATTGAGTTGCACTTGTGGGGTGATTAGTTCGCGTTTATTCACGTAATAGGGCTATTGTGATTTGTGAACCGTTATAAGACGGAAGCTCTTCCTGTATTTGTTCGTCTGAATGGCGCTTTTAGTCACTAAGTCCTTCCGGTCTTATAAATAAGCGTTGAGTTAAACCAGACATGCAAATGAAACCGTTGCTCGCGGTGGTGGTCTAATCAAGTTATGGCTCCGTGGTTGGAGCACAAGGTAGCCGTGCCCATGACATGGCCTTAGCGCAGCCTCCTTGTCACAGCAGTGGGAATACCCGTAACTCTTTGGCCATGAGAATGAAGTGGGGGAGAGGAAGGAATCTGTGCCCGTGCCACGCAAAAGGAAAGTGCGCGACCTTCCGCTAAAACAATCGCAGTGCAATTGTTCGCCAGAGGAAGTACCAGATTATTGCTTAAGTTAAGGTGAAACGCTGGTGCTAGGATATATGAGATTAGTGCTTGTGACGCGCAAAAGTAACCGATGTCCACCTGTCCGCAAGACAGAGTAACAAATTGGCATGCTAACTTGTAAGTTTTCTGTTAGCGCCGCAGTGAACTTCAGAGTGTGCAGAAAGTGGACAGACACGCAGTCCGGTACTGATTTTACTTATGTTTGACGGGGGAAGGCCATAAGTTCTCCTTTCGCATAACAGATCCTGCGCTTTCGTGCGGGGGAGGGGAGCGGCAAACGCCTTGTCCCTTGGCCTGGTCTCTGGCCCCCATATCGCGCTGTCTTCTCTCATTTAATGTTCATTCCCCCATTGCAAATGGCCTTTCAACGTCTTCAACTCCTATCCTCCTTGAAGGGGACGCTAGAAACAGGCTGCGTTACATATCAATGGAAGGTTTCACGAAACACGACTTAGAGAATCCTACAGTATGACTTTCACATAATATAGTTAATAGTAGGTGCTTAAGTCATTTTACAGATAATTTAGTCAGTGCCAACTTTGGTGAGAAGAATGATTTGCGAGATGTGGGAAAACGATGGGTTGGCGAGACGTGATTTGAGCTGGAAGGGGTTTCTGGGTTTCTAAGACTGGGTTTCTGCCTGCTCCAAGTCTTTGATCTAACAAAATATTGAGTTGCGCAACGTGTTCACATTAGGTCTACGTGATGCTACGTTTATTAGATCAGATCCCCAAGGTGTGCCACTAAATACAGGTGTTGAATAGGAACGGCTGCTAAGTATGTGTATGAATCCAGATGGCCTATTTCGACGTACGAGAGCTTAAACGTGATTTTGTAGGTGTGCACGCAGCACAGAGATGACGACGTTGTTTCGATCGGGGACAACCGCCACTAAACTTGTGAGTTTGCACAACTTTTGGCGTTACTAGTAACTCATGTGGTGAACAGTGCAAATGGTATTGAAAGCAGACAACTTCTCTTTTGCGCAGATTTTCTTTGAAATGAAAAGAGGTGGATGAGGCCGAATCAAGGTAAGGTTAGGCGGAAGAGAATTGCGAACTGAACGAAGAACTTTATAAATAGTTTCTGAAAGCACAGCGTTTGTTGCAGCGGGCTGACTGCTCTAACCCGCTCGTGTGACAATACTGGCTTGTGCAAACGGCTTTTTTCAGTGACAAAAATCGACGGGTAGGAGGAAGAATTGAAGCGGTCTGCAAATAGACTGTCATTTGAGATTCAAAAAACTAGAGGAATTCGGGAAATTTCGTCCAGTTTTGCAGAAATTTCGTCGAAAATTTAACGAGAGGGATTGGCGGAAAGCAGAGCCATTGAAAACTGCGCATATTGGCAAAGGTTTGAGCCGGATACTGAAAAGTATGATAGTTCCGCCGAATGAATTCATTATTATAACCACTTATTATATGCAGCTGGCTTCTGGGTCCTGCTGTCTTGGTCCATTTTGTGAAGACTTTTGGAAATAGAAGCACCTAATTCGGGGGATCAAGAACTACAGCTGTGTACTACACTACACTGAGTAAAACTTAAGAATTCGTAAATTTCTTCACTTTTGGAGGAGGGAGGGTGTTATTCAGATAAGCGTTATTTCCGCTCTTAAGGTTTTGTAGAGGTTCAGCGTTGTCAGAATTTCAGCAAATAATATCCATATTTATGAAAGATTTGTTTTGCGAATTCTCTGCTGCAGAGAATTTTCCAAAAACTTTGTCGATTTGTCAAGAAGGGCGCTTTTTGAGGTGATACTTCATTGCAGGTAAATAAACTGTATGTACAGCTTTCCGTTACGATTCTCACGCAACACAACACAACCTGTCGAAAGCAGTTGGAGGTAGTCGGAAGTGAATCCAGCGGGCACCCGGTCAGCAACATCACCTCTTTATCCATAATATAGGTAATACGGAAAGTAGTGGGAACTTGGATCAAGAGGGAGGAGCAGGGGAACTCAATCGAGGGGACATATACACTGCCCATAACATAAAACCCTTCCCGGTCATAGAACGTCTACGCCACAGCTACTGATTCCAAACAAATATTTGATTGTCCAGCTGCAGCAGAAAAATTACGATATGCGTAAAAAGATGCTCATCTTCAGATCTGCGGTTTCCCGTCGGTGGGCTTGGAAGTGATGCCGGTAAGGGTGCCGGATAAGAAATTGGTCCCAGTATCGGAACAAATCGATCGATTACAGACGACAGACTCTCTTCAAGCAGCAGTTTTGAAGAGTTCGGCGCTGCCGGGGCTTTTTCTTTCGACTCTGGCAGCGAAGGGCGTGAACGGTTGGCCGTACAATTTATCCGTTTCATTTCTAGCTCGTTTTTGCCGATTCCGCTTTAGCGGCATTGAAAAACCATGCCGCATTTGAAGGATTAATTGCGCTTGAACGGGACGAACATTGAAACAGACGGGTTATGACGTATAACTTTTAGTGCAAAAGCGATACATGTTCGGTAATATCTGTAGTTTCATTTATAAATTTTGCTCTTTTCCTGAGCTAGCGATAAAATACTGCAAACGTTTGGGTGAAGGCCGCGGAAATAAGTGTGAATTAATGTAAATGTTCGAGACGCTGTTAACGTAGATTAGGTTGAGTAGATTAGGCGTTTATCACTCTATGTCTTTTCATGCTAGGATGGGTTTATTTGGAGGCAACCCCGTCAAAAGTCGATGAACGTCTGTGTATTGGATTTCATTTCCGCTCAAGTGCGCTGTTATGATTACATGAACTGTAGAGCTTTATCGAAGTCTCGAAGCGCGTTGTGCCACTAGAGGGGCATCTTTGCATAGGCGTACTCTCTAGTTGCTGCTTTTCTCCTATGCAGAGTCTATCCATGTTATGGGTTGCGTTAAGTATTTCTGTGGGAATAGAGCCCGCTTTCAGTAACAACTCGCCGTTTCGCTCACACAGATGTGTCGTTCCCGGATTTTGACAAATATCGACTTGAGAACACGTTGGATGTGGTTACCTCGGCTAGAGAGACTGAAAATGAGCGCAGAGCATTACCGATCGCAGTTTACTATGGCGGTACGTTTGCTCGTATTCCGCCTTCTTTTCGCTGCTTAAGGAAGTGATGATTATTCATTGTTTTCGTTCATCGAATCCTGTTGGCAGCTCCTCAATTGCTTTTTTGCTGGTATGCGTGATGAAGAGTTTTTGAAGGGTTCCAGCCACAGCACTACTTAAAAATAATTTTGGCTCAGAAGGTTCTTTCAAAGATCCTCAGTTTACGAAGGCCGATGAGGAGGGAGGGAAGGGGTATAGCCGAACGACGCCGGTGTTGTATCTGTTTTGGGGGTCGTGAAGACTGGCAAACTAATGTGAGGTATTTTCATGCCATCTTTTCCCTTTTTTGATAGTCGACCGCGAGCTGAAATTAAATAAGAGCTAAACTAAGAGGTACAATGTGAGCCTATCTTGGCGCATGCGAAGAACAAAACGCTTTGTTGCTTTACTGTCTTCGAGTGTTGTTTTCTTGATCCATGTTCTAATGTTTCAATGCCATAGGAAAGACGACGAGTTTTGTTTTGTTGCTGCAGGGCAAAGGTTTCATCTCTTCACGCTTTCTGTTGAGAGCGAAGACATCTCTACTCGAATTAATTTTTTCCATTTCTTTTGAGATTTTCCAATTGAATGTGTTCTGCAACAATTACTTCTCTTTTATTCCTTTAGTTTTTTTGGCTCAGGTATCAGATTTTTTGTGATACCCGGTCATTACTATAGTCTAGAATGGAAATCTGGGTATTTCATCGAAAAAATAAGAAGTGGATCGTGAGTATACATGTTGTGAACTGCTTAGTGAGTCTCGTCGACTATGTAAGGTGAACATGGTTTTTTTGTTTATATAATCCCACTTTGAACTTTTTATGTGCGTTGAAGTCTTTAGGAGTTCGATTGAATGGGATTTTTGTGGCGTTTATTGAATCATTTCGATCAGGAGCAAGTATTCGAGACAATCTTTTTAAATTGCCTTCACAGTTCTTCAAAAATACCTCATTAGTATTGGTGGAATATGAGGTGGGAGGAGGCGCGCTTGATGGAGCTGTCTTGTATCGTCGCTGAATCACAGCGGGTCCCTTGCAATTCAGTGCTTCAATGTTTGCTCTTAGGTCGTTCCAAGTAAAAAGTTGATCTCTGTCGCCCCTCCTAATTACATCTGAACTTTTATGTTGTTAACAAACTACCATCAGACATTTTCTTACACCCCTAAAGAGATTGGCAATTTTAGTGAAGTTCCATAAAACCTTTACGCTGCATCTGATTTGACGAAGTGGCGCTATTTTTCGGTTTCTTGTTATTTTGGTTTCAAGTTTAAGTGGGTGGTGTGATGTCTTTATTGGTCGCGAAAGAAGCAGTACAAACGATGGTCTCGTTCAAGGCAATGGCCGCAGATCAGAAGGCATTGGCGTCAATCGAAATAAATATGAGTGATATTCCCGAGGGCCAGGTAAAGCATGCTTTCTGATTAGTGCACGTATGAAGGTATCTATATCTAGCAAGCAGTCGGAGTTATGATTGGAGGTGCTGTTTCTTAGGAGGGTGTTCATGCAGACTTAGATCGGCTGCAAGGGCGCCCTTGGTGATCTTCTGAGCGACTCTCTACGATCGAGCTTCAACTTTGGACTAGCAGTAGCAGCATCGATCTTCATTCAAGATAGGATCTGTCGAAACAAAAGTTTGGGAGAGTTGCGAAACTCGTAAGCCGTTTCTTGGAAGTATCTGCTCTATTTCAGAAGACAGCAACTCTCTAAACCCCGTTCAAACACAAACTTCCTCGGAAGTGAACATCTACGCTATAACTTTAATTATAAACCTCTTTCATTATGGATTTTCCCGACGAGGCAAAGAAAGTCGCCAACTTTTCTACGATTTGAACCAGTCGAAGCGGACAATTTCGACTTGCATTTGATTGAGCAAAAGAAGCTGTTATCATTTCCTAGGGAATTTTAAAGGTACTAACATAACAGCAAAAATTCATTGGTAGGCGAACCCAATCTTGAGATTTGTTTTTTTTTTTCGATTATGTAGAACTTTTAAAAGTTGGGACATATATTAGCCTAGGATGTTAAAATTAACATACTCCATTATATACAACATCACAACCGCAGGTTTTGTGCTGTGTGTCGAAACTAGGGGACAAGCGGGCGAACATCCATGCACACAAACACATACACATTTACAATGTGATGCGGTTAGCTGTTAGATTCCGGCCAGTTACAGCTTATCTGCCTTCCAAACGATGGTTACAAATTTAACTCTGACTGTATCACCGATTCATACTGGACCATGGACAAAGAATAAGGTTTGTCTTTCTTTGGAGAAGAGGCCTACCAAGCAACTGAGGATACACATATCCGTCGTCAGGATGTTACGCTCACACGATGCACAAACAACCGGTTTCTTCGACATGGAGGGAACACGCATGATAGAAGGAGAGAAAAATGAATGAAGCAACTATTAGGTACAAGCTTATATAGGGTACTGAAGTACAGGCAGATGCAAGATTTTTACGGTTGAGACACTTTTTCAATAGAGATGAAAAGGAAGCTTCTCACATTTGAACATATCTTCAGTAGAAATTGAAAGTGCAAGTTTTTCACAATTCCGCATCTGTTTCTTCGACCATTCGACGGTTGTAGCCGTGCGCCCGTTCATTCATCAGCTGAAGCCACACATTCGTCCATTCATCGGAGGCTTTGAATCAGATGCCCTTTCATCGCTCAGTTGTCCTTTAGCCGTTCGCTGCCCGTCCTCTTGTTTAGCTGAATAGCTTCCTTCATCGCTTTTGCATCAGGCGGCATTAGAGGCAGACATCGGCTTTGTAAAGTTTTCTGTTGGTGATCTGGTGGACGACTAGAGATCGATTCACGTTGCACACCCTCACCTCAGAAAGGACTCGAAGTGTGATCATGGGTGTCCACAAGAAACTGCCAGAGTCTAGAGGGCAGTTATAAGTGCCCTACATATGATCGAGATCAAACATCAGCTTGACCGACGTTTTCGAGAAAAAAACTGCTAAGGTGTTTGCAGCTGCGGACAAGGTGCTATGTCATGAATGACAAAAGTAGCCAAATGGAACAAAGTTGGGATCCGAATATGCAAAAAAGCAAGAGGAATGGGTTGTTCCTTAGTTCGCTGTTCTTGGACCTTATCCTTCGCTAAACTGCTCTACGGCGAGAGGATCATCGATAAACTGAGGTGGAGGTTGTTTGCACATGATACGAAGTTGTATATCTTTCAAAACAGTGACGGAATGTCGCAATCTTTGTGATAATAAACATGCCTTAGATTGACGGTAAGCTCCCTTTTCGGTTTGTTCCAGACGAAAACGTTCGAATGGCGCGGCAAGCCAGTGTTTGTCAAGCACCGTACGCCCGAGGAGATCAGCAGGGAGAAGGCCGTTGTAGTCAGCGATTTGCGCCACCCACAGCACGATGATGAACGCGTCATCAGGGACGAGTGGTCGGTGGTGATAGGTGTTTGCACTCACCTCGGATGTGTACCTATTGGTAAGTATCCCTTCCAACCTGCTATATTTCTTGCACTCAATTCCAAGCCTATAATCCCAGCATCGCTAACTAAAATAAAGCTGATTGGTGTCAATGACTGATATTCCCCTCCGTTGCCGGAAGTCACATCTGGTAAATGGTGTTTCAGAAGTCGAGGTAGTGATGCCCCGCATTTAAATACCTTCCCTCTTTAACATTTGATGACACTCAAATGCCCTTCACCTATTTCATTATAGTGCTGGGGTCCAGCACATGTCCTTATTCAGGTTCGGAAAGATGTAGGATGGATGGAAATATCATAAGGTATTTTGTAAAAAGGAGCATATTCTTTTATCATTTGCTCGTCACCTTTGCAGGTAACTCTTCAACCACACGAAAAATTCTGTTCCATGTAAAGTTTATTTTTATTTGCGCTGAGGCATTACTGTTGTTTAAATCAAGTCGAAGAAGGGGTTGCTTTGTATTGGAGCTCTTTTACTCCCACATAAATTTGACAGGCAAAGAGGAAGTGATTCCTTCGTGACAGTTGCCTTACCCACGAATTCAAAGGAGGGAGAGCGAGGCGGAGAGGTGAAGAGGTTTGTTAAGGAAATGCTCACTCGTTGTATTACAGTAATTAGGACTGATCTAACCCCACTCTGGTTTGAGCATCCGATAAAGGAAAAAGGATACTCTTGAGCTGCTCGCTATAGGCTCATATCAAAATACAAGTTCGAAGGTTATAGTCGTTCCTTTCCAGATGATCCCCTAAATCCCTATTTGGTTCAACTGTAATAATTACAAATCGATGTAATGTTGAATAAACTATAGTTGGTGCTGGCGATTACTTTGGTTACTACTGTCCGTGCCATGGCTCGCATTATGACGGATCCGGACGCATAAGGAAAGGTCCTGCACCGCTGAATCTTCATGTTCCAGCCTACAACTTCAAGGAGAATAGTATCGTGATCGGAACTTCTTGAAGCAACAGCACTGCGGCGATTTATAATTTGCTTCGTTTTCCATTGCTGTGCACTACGAATTGTGTTTTCATTTGCCCCTTGCTGTGCTCAGATGCATAATTGGTTCGTTGAATGAGCATTAAGAAAGAATAGTGAAGCATTGATTTTGTTGTAAAGTTGATGGTAGGGATCGCTGTGTTTTGGTTTTTGGATTTGACGCTGAATCAGTTGAAAAACTGCTGTCACCTTCATTACATTCGTATTGCCACAGTTGGGAGCGCTCTTTGAGTAGTTTTTTGAAAAGATATTGTTGTGTAGCGTGTATCTGCAGGTTTGCTTGTACGGTGAAGTACGATTTGTGTGTTCGTGAATTCGGAAGTTGTCCATCAGCGTAGTCTGTGGGTTTTTGAATGGGAAGACCGATGTGATTGCGCCGAGAATTGATTAGTCAGGAATTTTTCTAGAAGGGGGAGGATCTGGCTGATAGAGATAAGGAAATATGAATTTTAGTAAAGAAGTGAAGTTTTCAATGTCCCCTCGATGAAACAGATTTCTAGGAAAGTAGGGTGGATTTCAAATATTTCTGCGAGTGAAATTAAAGGAAGGGGCGTCATATGACAGAGAGTCCTCCCGCCCATAGCTACGCCAGTAAGGATACCTCATTCTGCTAATGTGATGGGATAATAGAACGCTCGAGTAGCACATATTTCATCAATTTAGTTTATACTATAGTTTCATCAATAAAATCTTCATGGATATTTTCGCCACATCAAAAGATCGTCAATTAGTTGGTGTTAGTCCGTTGGAGCGGAAGACCGACCACCTCATTGTATTTTGTGCGTTGCAAAGACCGCGATCTGCATCGCAGTGGAGAAAGTTTCGTTTGGAGATATGTGCATCATTGCGTAATCTATGCAGTTTGAAGTAGAAGCAATATTCCGACAAGTTAATGTATGCGATGGCATATTTATTGCATTTCACCGTTAACCTGTATCAACAGTTCACATATGTCTTAAGGAGCCCAAGCAACAAACGAAGGCAGTCAAATATCACGAGTAAAGCACGCCAATGACATATCTAAGAGCAAAGTTGTATTGCAAATAAATTGTGCGAGAGGATATAGGAACGGAGTAGAACGAAGGGAAGTAGGCAAACATCACTCGAGTTGAGTGGGACCCCTTAGTGGCGAACATCATTATGGCAAATGTCTTGTGAAAAGAAAAGACTGCGTCCGATGATGTGCGAATTCAAGGGCGTACTAACTCGGATGCTTTGAGGTGTTATATTGCGATATTTCGATTGAAAGGTGTTATGTAATTGAATGGTGGGTTGTTAATGGTCGTTATGTTTCCCTAGGGCAGCATTAGAAAAACACCTTGGTGAGTATATCAACCTTCAAATATACATCCGCTAAAGGAAATGCCTGAAGAATTTAGCAAATCGTGCAAGGGGGATGTCGGTGGTGGAGGAAAGGTAAATTGGATGAAGCAGTCCCGTGACTCAGACTTGATAGCTTGCAAGTTAAAGCTACATGATAGGCGGCAGACATGTACAAGAACGTGCCCGTGCACCTAAACCATTCAGTTCTGATCGACTCGTGAAAACTTAACAGAATGCACTGAAGAATATGAAAGTTCGGCATGCGGTTCTGAGCTTGTGCTGACAACTTTTGTCAAGTGCTAATGCCCTCAGATAGCTGAGAGCTGCACGTAGTATCCTGGCTAGCAATCGAGTGTTCCCCTCAAGGACAAAGGAAAGTGCGGTCTTCAATTCGGCTTCTTTCATGGCTTGGCCAGAAAGACGTATTCAGCCTCGTTTGGACCCACATGACGGACGTTTCACTTGGGCCCACTTGAGAGCGATCTAAACCACCCTCCTCTCTTCTCCTTCCCTTCAACTTGCAAATTTTGAGAACATCCAACCAGTTTAATATGCTGAAATGGTGAAAAAGTGGGGAAGGCGGGTGGGCATCGGTGCATTTCATTTAGCTGCAGCTTTAAAGATTGATTCTCGAAGCGACTTTCTGTAAGCCAGTTAGCACGTAAAACAGGTGTAACAAAACTTCGGATACTTTGATTGTCGATCCCGGAAGGTGAAAGAAAACAGTGTAATTTTATAAAGCAGTGTGGTTCGAGGAGCGTCCGAGTGAAAGCAGTTTATGTGCAGAGAGCGGACATTTCATATTTCATGAGTGTTGCGTTGAATCGGTACGTAAAATGCCAAAGAAATTGCCTTGGCTACTTAACTTCTTATTGCACGCCCCGCGCGCAGCAAGTTTCCTAGGTAATGTTTGGCCCATAAAACGGGGGTTACTATCAAAGCGGGATGTCTTTTTGCGGTGTGATTTCACCTCTGGAGCGTTTGTGACTGTCTAATATGATTTTTAAACACATTGCTTAGATACAACATCATTGTCCTAAGGAAGTGCTCAGCTTATTTCGGGTGAGTGCGAGGTGGTTGAGGCGGAAAATGTAGGCAATCGAACCTTTTGCACGAATTACAATAAATGGTGAGGTAAAATGCTGGAGATGTTGCTGACGATGGGTAGTACTTGATATCACCTCTTGGCATCAGTTATGCCACGAGTATTTCGAGTTTGATGGCTGTCTTCTAAAGTGGAAAGGGTGTTATGCATTGAAATGGTCACACCGTTCCCATGTTCCACACCCAGAGCGCCAGGTACGTTAGCGAAAAAGTGGTTCAAGGCAAACGAAGTATCTAACTGTTTATGCACGTTTCACGCCTCGATGCTTAAATGCCTGTCGCAACTTGTGTAATGATGTGTTAAACGTCTTTGTTGTCCACGCTTGACGGCGCTTCGTTTTCAGTGAGACCGTCTTCCGGCGTGGATGTTCCAACGTGCTGCTTAAGCATCGGAATTTCCCACTGATCGTGGTGTAGTTTCCGGTATTCTTTGTGAACGAACACTACAACAGCAAGAATGTTTTCGATCGTTCTCAAATAATAGGCAAATAGACACCGCCTAACGCAAGATGGCCTAAAGGCATATTGTAGCCAGATTGCCGGTTGGCGCTTTTATCGTGCGGCTGTCATGTCGGCTGTTTTAGTGAGAAAATAACTGAAGCTGAAAGCGTTTTGATATAGAAATTGTCGCCTTGATCCATTTGACCTGAAAGGTATCACAGATTTATTCAATTGATAGTCATTTGCACTCCTATCATGCTCCTCACATTTGCATATGTACATCGAAATTTCTTATCGTAGTCTCGAAAAACTTGTTATTGCTACAGTTTTACAAAGTATTCTATCATCGGTTTTTTGTGTTTTTCAAGGTTGCACTCATCTTTTCCCGTTTTATGTGCAAACACGAATGCATGAAAGTGGATGCTGTTATTGCAGATACCTAGATACGTTGTTTGCGTGTCTACATAATTTTCGTCGTCCTGTGCTGTTTCCTTCATTCTTCTAGGTAAAGAGCCTTCTTCTGTCCATAACCGCTCAGTCACAGCAGTTTCTTTTTTAGCGATAGAGTAGCTCTATTGGGTAGAAAATCGTTGTAGTTTTCTCGATACGAATTACCGTAAGCTGTTGTTGCATACCTTTGATACATAAGGTGCTTACTTTTATTATTTGGAAGAAGACCGGTAGTAATCAACTGAGGCAAAGGTACATGTGGGCTGGAATCACGTTTCGTGAGCAAACCACTTCCGTCCGACTGCGTTGGAAGGAATGCAGTGCCACTAAGGAAGCGTTTGCATATGAAGTAAAAGAAAATTTTGGGTGCCCATACTTAGAGGAAAGCCTATGCTTGCTTCGAATTACGTTTTGTTATATTTACGAACACATCGACTGTAAATCTGCTAACTGTGAAATGATTGCTCAGTCGTTTTACTTACATGTGGATCAGTCAAGAGGCGCTACAAGCGTTGCAGGTGGAGGTGTGAATGCTGCAGTGCCATTGACGAGATGATTCCTCTCAGTGCAATTGTGATTGCGTGAGTTGTGTTGCAGTACCTTTTATAGGTGCTTTATGCTCTCCAAAATTGAAGATATACTTTGTTAGCGTTATGTATGTTCACTATAGGGTTATTCTAAATTCTCAATGAAGTCGTCCTTATGAGTTACGCAATTCGAAACTGCTGCTGTGAGTTCAAAATTCTTCAGTTGAAGATGCAGTTCAGAAACCTAGTGATTAGTAGAGGTGATTGCTCGAACTTTATGAATCAGTATGCATGCATGGAATTGGCGCAGCAGGGTCGATTAATTGTGCAGACTTTAGATGGTTGTAGAAGGGATCATTCTTCTGTAAGGCGTGGGACAGGCGTCAGCATAATGGGAAGCTGATTATGAAGATCTTCGACGATATGCCATTATCACAGATAGCAAGCTGTTTGGTAAGGAGTGCAGTGCAGCGGAAGATGGGGTTATCCTGCTCGAAAAGTTTGTATTCTCATGGCAGAGACCATTTTTATCGCGACCGATGCACCGACCTTTTAATAGCGTAGTTCTTGGCTGAGTGGTGATCGAAAATTGTTGATGCGTACAAGAGAGAGTATGATTCGGGCGCTTATTTTGCTGCACTCCCTAAATCTCTGCCTTCATTGGTCTTAAACTTAAGATTGAAATTTGCACGGGTATTTCAGGGCTACATCGTTGTAGTGTTGCCGTGGTCAAGCACCGAGATTAGGGATCCGAAAAGTTCGACACTGGATGGTGGAAGGAACGCCTTTCAAACAACCCAGCCCGCTGCACTGAGAAGAGGAGCACATGCCCAACCCTCGCCAAATGGATTCGAGCCCCGTGGCCAAGGTAATAGAATGCTTTCTACTCTGCTTCCCTTCGTTCACCATGTGCAGTCGCATATGTTTTCGTAGAACTGTTTAAGCTCAGTGGGCATTCTGGATAGTTTTATGGGAAGTAAGAAATGCACGTAAAAGAAATGTGGGGCGTCATAATTTAATGTGAGACTTTTATGTGGGAGAAGTGTACGCAAAGGAGGGGAATTTTGGAAGAGCACTTGTTGGGTGCATTGCATTCCGAAGATAAGCACAGTGCTCAGTGTATCAGCATAAAACGAATCTAACTTGTCTTCGCAAGCTTGAAAACACCGGTGCTTTAGAATCGAAAGTGCTGACTGTTTGTGTTTCTTAGTGACAGTGTTTACTACCACTTCGAATCGCTTCCACTTGCTCGCAGCCTGAGGATAATACAAGAGAGGATGGCAGCAGTTATACACAGGAATCAGTTGAGAAAGAAAGAAAACCTCGAGAGTGATTGTTGGAGTTCTGTTTCTCTAATGAGCGAACTGATGTAAGTTGATGGTATATTTAGTCATCAAGGGCTCGTCGGGGATTTCACTCTGTGAATGCGAGTCAGGAAAGGGTACGTACACATTTGTTCTTCTCTTCCCAATCCGAGCATCACACAGCAAAGCGGAAACGAAGAACGCACAGTAAGCCATCTTTTGTTCATTCCTGTAGCATCTTTATAGTCCGCTGCGTAACAGTTTTAGTTTACGGGGCAAAACTAAACCTCTTCTTACAAAACTGTAGAGACTGGGCTCAGATGCGTAAAGTTTCCAGCTAAGCGCAATTGTTCGATCCAAGTCTGTAAGCCTTCCGGGGAGTATAAGCTGTGAAGATGTCATAGAAGTGTTTTATTTGAGGTTATCTCAAAATAGGTGAGATTTCTGCCCTTGACACTGCCAAAATTGCCCACGATGTTATCTCCTCGCCTTTGGTCCTCAGACTGTACAAATCAATCCTGTGAAGACTGAAAGCAAGCCTGGAATTGGTCTTTGGGGAGAAGCGCGGTTTTTTTTGTTGAGTAGTTGAATTCATTCCCCTCCTCACCTTCTCACGCCCCTCGCCACCCGTTCTGCATCGCATAAAACCAGCGGTCATTCCTTCATAAGCCAGAGTATAGGTGTTAATCCCACAGAAACTTCAACTAGCCCCTTTTCTTGAGGTCACTTGCATATGCATATAGGTTACGCAGCCCAAACTTTTCCTCCATTCTTAAAAAGTAAAATACTCTTTGTCAACATTTTCTCTGGATCACTTTCATAGCAATCACTGCACCCCACCAAGAGCCGTTGAATTCAAATTTTGCAAATTCGAGTAAAGGAGATGCGATTCCACTCAGTCTCGATGTACTGACCGTGATAGGTTTTTGAGCTATGCACGTGCAGAAGAATTTCCATTAACGTTTTTTGATCAAATATTCCAAGTTGAAAGCTAATTTGCAGATAAGCTACACCAGATAATGCATCGGAAGGACGAGATGGTGCAGGCAGGGCCAGCAGAGCTTGAGCCGTCACTGTGGTCGGGCAACCAGCGTGTTCTGCATTTCGGACCGATGGCTCAACGAGATCCATTTTTCTACTACTACCCCAAGGGATGGGATATCTTATATCCAGCGCATTTTGGCTTTTTTCCCTACAGAGCCACGTAATGTTTTTATTTGTTGAGCTGTAACACGAGACATAAATTGCTTAAAAAATAGTGTCGTTTTATTTTGTATACAGAGGCATTGTCTCGTTGATGAGTGCTCAGGCATTCTATTCGGCCCTTTAATTGCAGAAAAGCACTCGATACTCTGCACTTTACTTATGTGCACTTTGCTGTCGGCCTTTCACTCAGATAAGCAAAGGGGGAATCGAGAAGACGGAACTGTATTGCAGGAGACATAATGCGGCATGCACCCATAAAACTGTTGTCTGTGGCATTTGATGTGTCGGTTACATTTGCTTTGCCATGCATCACATCTTTTGGCGCATGTGACCAAAAGGTTGTGTTTGCAGAAAATTCCGTGGTTCGTCGTCGGCCGTTTGCGTGAGCGCATTTGGTGTCTTCTTGCTTATGGGCGGTGCTTTTATGCTTTATCTGGGCTACTTCGTACTGGACACTCCACCAGCATTGTGGACGCTAGATACGGGATTTGGCTTCCGCTTGGCGACTAGTCCTCTTCATTTAGCTGCTCCGGTGCTTCTTGCTTCAGGATTGCTACTGATGCTTGCAGCATTAATCTGCTCACTTTCCTCACACAAGGTAACTTTATTCTCTTTCGATTTCACTCTTGTTTTGTGAAGTGGAGATCAGAGTTCGCCATATTGCGGTGTTGCGGGTAAAGATCGGTTGAAAGAATGAAGGCACCATAAGTTTTCGGGCCAGCGAATTCCGTTACAGCATTTTGGAGGCAGCCCCCTTTTTGCGCACCCCTAACGAATAGCGCTTATAGGTGACAGCTGTGACGGTTTGATTTGCCCTCTTCACAAGGCACTTTGGTGACATAGTCAAGACGCCTAACCGACAGTAGCAGTTGTATGTGTTTGATAGTGTGTATGGTGGTGATATCATTTGCTTTCCCCTTCTCCCATCCATTTTGATATGCGAGAAACTGGATATGCTCCATAAATCGGTGAATCTAAGAGCTGAGGAAAAATAAAGGTGAAGAAAGCGACCGTTGTAGCAACACCTTGCACGCCTTTACAGCTGCCGAGCTCATCAAGAGCAGAATCAGACAATTGCCTTTTGGCGTGCATTGTTCTTCTATCACCAATGGAGGATGCTTTGTACCACCAAAGCGTCCTACCCATCAATATCCGCTGTTGCGATAGCAGTCTTATATTCAGAGAGCCCTTTCATTGAAGGTGGATCCCATAATTTTCTTAACGCACTAAGGAGAAGTAGAAGGGTTTGCAGCTTTTGTTACAGCAAAAGTTTGCTTGTTATTTTCAGCTAAGGGATTTCGCGAAGTACACCGAAAGTTACGATTTGAAGTGTTCCCTAGGATAACTAATGCATCTGAGTGGCGCTGAGTAGTGAGCATAACTCATATGACAACCCTCTTAAGAGGGACGGGTATTCGTCTTGCGTTTGAGCCTTATCGTCTTCTAGAATTGATTGTGCACTTGGTTATTGTTATTACTTAGAAGTCGATCTTATTTCTGTACAAGGAAGTCATGAGGGAGCCATTATATGTTTTGACTGGGTGAATAATAATTTGGAATGTTTTTTCCATGCAAGCATGAGCTCGTTGCATGCACCATTCCGCATTCATCATATGTGTTTGTTTTGCAGCGGCGTTCTCTTCTGTCATCGCACTTTCGTTGTTAAATCTTGGCTGTATCTCGAATCGTTGTTGCGCGAAGCTTTTCAGAATGCAACTACACAGAAAATAATAAAATGTTGGGCGTACTTTTCGCGCCAATAGTTTTCACTGCAATTACCCAGATTGTGTTGCTTTCAGTTTTTCGGTGAAACGGTGAGAAAACCGCATGAACCACCACGAGTAACGATATTGACTCGCTATTTCAAGGTAATAAACTCTTTTGTTATCAGCTGTTGAAGGAGCTATATATCACTTATTGATGGGAAAGCATATCACGTAGCGAGACTAAGTCGGGCTTCACTCCCACTCCCTCTAGCGTCTCTTTTTCAAAAGCAGTCTGTAATTGCTCCTACCAAAGTTGCAGTTGACGGAAAGCATCACAGACGAGTTTTTTTTTTTTTTTTTTTTTTTGCGCAATGATTTATGCCGAAAATGTGACGTTAGACAGCACGCATATTTCAGAAATTGCTAAAAAAGATTAATGTAGTTGCTTTGGTTGTAGTAAACGTGGCTTGTTACTCAGGAATGGTGATGGAGCGTTTGAAAAGAAAACTGCTTTAAGTAAATTTTGTAGACGTCAGTGCTATCAGCTTCTGAACTAAGGACGTGATTTGCGATTTTGCGCTCCAATAACGGGTGCACAGCACTCCAATAACGGTACACATTATTACCTGTTAGAACAGTGCAGGTGCAATGAGGTGGGTCACTTTGAACGGCATATGCAATTGCGGTCCATACTAATAAAAAAGCAACTTTTAGGAGCCCTCTGGAATCTATGAGAAATCGCCTTACATGCCACTACCTCCTCCCGCATATCCAGTACTCGAAAATCGATATGCACAGTCAGCAATGTACAATCCGCAATCAGAGTTGAAACTCTACCCGCCCGTGTAAGTGAACTTTGTCGTGAACACCTTGCAATGTATTTCTGATTCAGGGTTATTCATGAAAGAAACTGTTTACCTACGTATCAAGTATCTGTCGATAAAAGCACTGATATGTTAGGTTCATACCGGGTCTTGGCATTGATTTTGGTTTATGGTTAGCAGTTGCTTCAAAGATGGGATAACCTGGTTTTGGCGCTTCATTTTCCTCCCGATCTCGCGCTTAATTGAGCTTGCTTTGAGGGAAGTATCAAAAAAGAATATAAAATTTGCACAAAGTGCGCAGTAATGGTACATTTGGTGAGTTGAAACCTTGCAAGCAATTTGATTTTCCTAACTCAGATCACTACGGAAGTTTGCAAGCATGAGACAGAGGTTTATGAGAAGCTCAACACCTGTGACCTGTCGGCGGAGTGGTTTGCTTTTCGCTTAGAAGTATTCGCATCGGTGCAACAAACTCCTTCCGTGGGGAGTTGTGGAAATATTAAAATGGTGTTTTTGGAGTACGTTAAGTGGTTGGTGCTGTCGTTGGGTTGATGTACTAATTCGTTCTAGAAATGCGCTGGTGCTTGCTCGGTGTCTGAAAGTAATATAAGTGCGGAAGTAAATTAACGTTTTAGAAATCCGGGCGTGTAATTTGGAAAGGGCGTTTTTCGAATATTTCAATAGATCGGACTCCGTCGGTGTGTCGGTCGCTCAGAAATGTTTGCGAACTTGTTGTTATGCTAGTCGCTCAACAGCGAACTCCTCCACGTATTTCATCTAGACGATTGTGCTTGAAGTTGTACAGGATTGTCTTTTTCGGTTTCCATGTAGCACAGATGCACTGGGATGCTTGATAATCGACTGTCTCTCGAAGATTAAAATTTGCCTACTAGATGATGGTAGTTTCTTCCCGTAGTATGTAGTGTAGTTTCGTGGTTGATTTGCTTAATGTTTCGATCGAATCACTAGCTAATGGCACCAGAAAAGCTCAAGATGTTTCTGCTTGTCAGAAAATAGTGCTAGGAAAGAAGGTCTCTCTCCTGTCTCTCCCATCTCCCTCACCGTCCTAATTTTTTTGGTGTCAGTGAAACACCTATTTTTATGAGGAGTGTTTTGGAGCACTATTTTCTTCGCAAGTGAAAGCATTTTGAATGGTGGCGTCTGTTCTCCGCCTCATGTTTAGAATTTCGAAAGAACTACGAGCCGAGCTTGAATTTTGTTGTCACCCTTTCCTGTCTTAGGGTGCACTAAGAAGAATCTCCTCTCCAAAATGTTTTCCTCATTACATCCTTTCACGTAAGTTATCTCGAGTTTTCAGTGTGCCTGGTCGATCGACGTTGTCGTTGCATGGCCGTGAAGCGAGCGCCTATTTAGCGAACCCATATAACACTCTACGAGCAGTCTCCGTCAATAGGTAGTGTTTGTATTTTTCTAAGCCTGAATCGCTTTCTCATCAACCTAATAAGTTTTCCACCTGGCGTGGAATCAGTTATAAGCGTTATGGTTGACCAGTCAAACTGGGTCTAAACGCTTTCGTCCGACAACATCATTCACCGATTACTTTCACCGGCAGTCATTACTTTAGAACTATGGTTATCTGTTTTCTGTGTTTAAGCATCCTTTAACATTCTGGGCGTTTCGTTTGGAGGAGTGAAAAGGGCCAAATCATGATGAATGTGCGAGTGTACGACTTACAACTCTCTCAGTATCCGTGCGATAGAAAGGGTTTAAGATCTATCGTCCAGTCAACAAGCAGGAACGCTATCGGGCTACCCAACTCCGATTTCAAAGTCACCTGCACAATGCCATGTCACCTACTGAACAACAAAGAAAGTACGGTGTGGTAAACACAAAGTACTGAACATACATCACATGAAACTGTTTATGTTTGCAAAGAATGCATGTCGCCAAGAAGTAGAGTGATATTAAACCTTGTTAAAGGCCCTCACATCAAACAACTCAGAAAAGTTAAAGCCATCAACTCGAAATTTTAAACAGCAGCAACAGAAGAGACAAAACTGCTGACGAAACTTTCAAGAAACCGGGTGAGACAGTTCCGCTGTCCATGTATATTCGCTTTTTGTAATTCCACTAATCGAATAAAGTAATTCCTACTTCCTGACATGTTGGGAGTACAAAAAATGAACCGCGAAGTAGCATGTCATACATTTTGGTATATTTTACAATAAGTCTGATCAAATAAAATGAAGGATGGCAAAAATTTTGACACGGAGGTCCGAAGTTTCCGAACAGAGCATTTAAATGACCCTTCACTGCTCACGAAACCAAAGCTTGGGCTTATCTCTTTCTGAGACGCTCAAACTCTCCTCATTCCCTTAAAGACGTCACGGAAATGATGAATAGTGCTTAATCATACATTTGTGTGCTGTTGTATTGATGACGAGTAGAATTCCGACGGCAAAAGTGAGCCCGGAATTTTACCACAATTAGTGGGCAATTGAGTATTGACTTCTCGAGAGTCAGAATTCCAGTACGATCTGATCACTCAATACTATATCGACACGTGTTTGGTGCACAAAGCGCGTCTGTGCTAGAACTTGCCAGCATATTTATTGAAGTGCATTCACCAGCACAGGTCACATGTTCTTTGGCGCACTCTTCGGTCTGCTGTTCCGATTTTCTATCAGCTTTTCGAAACTGCTGATAACCGGAGTAGAAAATCCTGGTTTTATTCAAAATATCCACCAGTGATGTATACCTTGAGATGACACAAAAGAAATCAGCTTAGCCTGTGGGTTACTGTGTCGCAGACATCCCATGGCTCGAGTGTCCACTGCAAGGATGTCTTAGTGGTGCGCTTCAAATGCTCGGGCCAAGGCGCAGTTACCAGCGTTCGTCGGGCGACGTTCTTCTCTTCTCACTTAGGTTGCGGTTCTCTCGGTTGCGGAATACGACTTACATTGTTCGTGTATTGAAGGAGTTGTTGTCAGAGAAAGCTTTCTTCGGCAACAATCCCATTCATTTTCCTTTTCCGATTCGATATGAAGGCTAATAATGAACTGGGGCGTTCTAGGTCTCGTTGCTTCCAGTTTCTTCTTCGATTCTGGTTCTTCTTTTCGTGAGGCTTTTATTATGTGCTTTTCGGCTTATGATTTTTAAGGGTTTTCCTACCTTAGCCTACTCGTTTCTCGTTGTCTTCCGATCCGGTCCACCGCATTCCGGTCCCTTCGTATTGCAGACCACCCAGGATGCTCTTTCAGTTTCGGGTGTGAACTTACTACGACGCATGCGCAAAAGAACGTTTTGAAGTTAGGTTTCCTTGAAGGACAATGTACTTGCAAAGTTGTATGCAAATTGAGGCAGACTGCAGAGTCCTAAAGTCGTGTTGCTGGGCGTGTTGCATACCGTGGTTTTCATTAAAAAATTTTCTACGTGTTTGCAGTCCGGGCAGCGTCCTGAATTTGAAAAGAGATTCTCCTGAAAGCTTTTGACGAATAACACCGCGTGAGACTGCATTTTAATCAATTTTCCGGTGTCTACTTTCACCGCCATCTACGTTCATATCCGAAGAAACAGAGTAATTTCGGAGGTATGGGAAGCGTCTACGCTCTCTGGACTTATCATTCTTTCGTACTTCGGCCGAATCTTGATCAAGAGTCTGGTGTTGTGCTTTTTTCCAAAATATTACATTCCAAAATTTGATATTTCACTGCCAAAAGTTTTCAGCTATGATCTAATCTGTTGCAGTCGATATGTAGAGTGTGAGAGGTGCACCCTCTCTTGTGCTAAAATCAAAACAGTAGAAAGCATACGTGACGCCCAATCGTGCTTGAGGTGACTATGACAGTAATTGTATGACACCCTTCTGCGTTTATTATAGAGTTAGATGTCATTAACAACTGAGGTCGGCAAATGTTTCAGCTGGAACGAGTATTCAAGTAAAAGGTACTACTGTTGTTTTCATCGTCGTAACAATGAGCGACAGTATCAAATCTCATTCCGCTTGATGAATTTGCTTAAAACACAACTGATACGATAATATGAGAATGCAGGATAATACTCGTTTGTAGAATGAGTTATTGCATTACTGCATAGCTATTTAAGACACTATTCGGCGCTGGATAGCAGTAGCTCGAGTGTGGCACAGCGTGAGCAACCGTGTGTGCGGTCAGGCTCAGTGGCTGCCACCGGCGACGTTCCAGCGAATCCTCGCATCCACAGTACCGGTCGAAAAGCCTTGTTCCGCCACAAAAGAATGAGCATATGCGGAGAGGTGCGACATAGCATATCTACAAGGTTGGTTGCATGCCGAGTTTCGGACATTTCATACAGGTAACGTCAAGCATCACTGATGGCGTATACTTTCTCAACCCCTCTAAGCACTGTGCTTAGGAGTAAATGTGGAGCAGTGAGAGCATTTAGCACAGTTTGACTAATTTCAGCTTCTCACTACCACTTAAATGTAATCGTAAAGAGAGGATACAAATACAAAAGCTTCTAGATGTTGCCCTACAATCATCGGGTTCATTTATTTTCAGTCACTACGCCAGTCATTGCTTCCTGGCCATTATACCAAATTATTCCCAAAGCAGATAGTGTCCCTTCTCATTGCCTAACTCTGCTATAATATATTCATTTATGGTGTTTGCGCTGGAAACCTTCCTCGTTATTGTTTACTATTCCATGCATCATAACCAAACAAAGGGTTTTTCACACATTTTTCAAGCACCTCAAAAAAAACTAATTTCTCCTTCCCATGGCATTTCGCATCCAAACTTTCTGAGAACGTTATCAAGAAAGCTTGGCGATTATGTAGTATAGAAGTATGACATATGTGTAGTTGGAAGACTGTCTGGAGGTGCTTTTGAGCAACTTTCTAGCAAACTCATTTGAGGTGTGCTGCTGAATCTCATTGCAGAAAACCAGAAGGGGAGTGCAGCAAGTTCTAGGGAGCTTTGAACGCCAAGCAGCTCGACTGTTTGCAGTTCAGGGATGTGCAGAATGTTGCTTAAACAAATTAATGGCCCGAAATTCAAGATCTCTGAAGTTCTGCGAGAGAAATTTGAATTCGGCGACTTTTGTGGTGGGAATTGTCGTTCATCTTACCTGTACGTTCTTCCGCAGCATATCCCCGTAGAATTTGCTGATTTACAAAGATTGATGATGTTGGCCTGATGAAAGGAACATGTGCGCCGAGAGTGGTGTATGTTTTGGCGCACGTTCGTGCTTTGTTGCTGATTGTAACATCCACGCTACTTTTGTTGTGCTTTTCACTTGTGACGCATGTGTGACATTGCAGAATAACATTCAACGAGAGGAATCTGATTCAGAACGATGCCTTCTTTTCAGCTTCTCTTTCGACTTATAAATGAGGCTGACATATGATGATGCTCTCTTTGTGAGGAGCATTTAGTGTTGGGAAGTATTGAAGGAGTGCGAAGTTCGAGAGTAGCAAGACTGAGATTTGTTTCATCATTTTCCTAACAACAACATCCACTTATTTGTTGGAATTCCGTTGAAACTCGAAAATTTCCTCGCCTGATGAAATGTTTAAAGTAATCTTTTGCTGAAATAGTTGACGGCTGTTAGTTTGTTTTTTTTTCGGATGTTTTTCTCATTGTTGCAGTTTTGTGATTGATGCACTGTTAAGGAAGGAGAGAACATGACTCCAAAAATCACAAGGAAGTAGGATGGAGAGTCGATTCATATGATAGAAATAACTGCACTGCAGCCCAGTTTGTGATAGTGGGCTTGCCTGCTCTCACGGAGTTTTTATGGGAGAGAACGAAAAGGTATTCTGTAGAGTGAGGTATTTACGTTGTAGCCGGTGCATCTTTGCGAGCATAGTTCAAATTGAGGACTACCCAAAGTGAGTTGAATTTGTAATGAGGGCATAAAGAAAAGTATAGGTCCTGCTGACAACATATTTGACCGGTGCCGTTTATAGAGCCCAGAAAAAGTCATCATCCAGTGCCATTTTCAGCTTACTCACTTGATCACTGTGAATCATGAAAAGGTGGACAGCTGTTTTCGAACCGGACGTAGAGGTGCTCAGTCGACTCTTGCTCACGATCGAACCACAAGCTCACCTTATCGTTGTGAGCTCAGTGTTTAATCACTGATGGCTGAATCCTTATTAGCGTTCTTACGTGTGAGCTTTCACATTGCAACCTAATTGCCCTATGCACGGAACATCAAGACAGTGTTTTTTGCAACGACTTTCATACGCGCAAATGTAAATTTAAATACCTATATTAATTTGTTTTTTGCTGCATCGTTTGAGTTAGTGCTGCAATTTTGGTTTTGTGTTTAATTATGGACGAGCCCTTGTCATTCTCCCGAAGCACTCCCTTTCATTTCGGGGGTGCTGCTGCATTCACAGCAGTTTAAACTCCACAAAATGAAGTTTATGGAGTTAGCACAGTTCAAAGTTGGCATCAAGAGTAAAGGCCAAAAGTACGGATGGAGAGGGGGAAGCGGGTGCTTGTCCATGTTTTTGCCTCACTGAAAGGTGCTATAAAGTGGTCTTCTTGAAAGGCGCTTTATTGAAAGTTTCGTTATGCTCATTCGATCTCTTTCATTGCGTAAGCCACTCGTTCTTGTCACTATGCTCTGATCGGCGAAGGTAGTTTGGAATTCGTGAATCACGGATCTTAAAAGCCAGCGTGGCTCACGCAGTGGGAAACTATTTTTGCTAATGCATGGGATCGCGATGTGCAATGTTTATGTAAGTACTCCCTTTCATTTGGGGGGTGCTGCTGCGTTCATAGCAGTTTAAACTCCACAAAATGAAGTTTATGGAGTTAGCACAGTGCATTGTACTTGACTGTTCGAGATTTTTCGTATTATACCTACTGTGTGCCTTAAACGTTCATGGATGGGCGGCACTTATTAGTATTTAAAGCACATGAAATAAATCCTCTCCCTTCAAAAAAAAGGAAGAGTCAACGGTGTTGTATTATTGGTAGCTGCACTTAAGCGGTGCACAAGAAGGAAGTGTTTCGAAGTCACTTCTGTGCGACGCGTTATCGGTTTCTTTAACAGGTGAGACATAAAGCTAGCTCACTTTTATATAACAGCTGAGGTAATGTGTCCAGTGACGTTCCGATGTAGCAAAAAGGTGCTGTTTATAGCAGCATATTCGATGCCGCAAAGAAGGATAGAAACGATCGTCAGCTTTGTGAGTAATGCATTTTTTGAGTGCAACTTGATGGTTACCCTTGTACCCACCACTGAATATCGTTCCGGCCGCATTTGTACCTGTACTAGTCTTTCTTTTACGGTGCTGTTTCATGCCTAGTCCATCATTGTGGTCGTTTTTTGCTGTATGCCTTAAACGTTCGTGGATGTGTCATTTTTCAATTTCCTGTGTGCGCTGAGATGCGATTTGTTCATTTTTAAGTGTAGTAGGCGTCGCTGGGTTGAATGCGTGCATCAGGTAAAACGTTTTGCTCTACTCTTCAAACTACAGCGGCATACGGATGTGAGTGTCCACTCGTATCAGTTTACACGTGGAGGTGTTGGTCATCCTGCCAGCCGGATTGCATCGCATGGCGATCAAATTTCATAAGCGCTGGAGCATATAATGTTCGGGATTTCATCGACCAATTACACTGCCAAAATTAAGCAATGTGTCGACGAGCTTGGTTGTGCGAAGCTTTTCATTCAGAAGTGACAGCTTAGTGGGTGGGGGTCGATTGTTTGAAAATATTCGTTTTGATGGAAGCACATCTTAGTTGATGTTGCTGATGCATTATTTTCCAATTTATTCCCGCCAAACAAGTCACTAAGCCGGATGTGCACACGGACACAGGTACTCACGGAGACAGGCGGACACATTTGCTAAGAATTTGAGAGGTGTGGGTGGAACGTAACAGAAAATCTGTGCTTCCTTTTTCCAGTATAAGGGGACGAAAATATCCACGACTTCAGCCTTCTGTGGGTGAGGCTACACCATCTTGAGTATGACTGAGCTGCTTTCCGCTGACAACAGCCACGTACGCGGTTTCGGTGATGTTTCGTATTATCGAATACTAACAATCAGATGAAGAGATGTTACGGGTTTTTTGCTCAGGACAGCAATACTATATTCCTCGCTTCAGTGGCAGTTTATTCCACAGCTTAACCAACAATTTTGGAAAAACTTCAGCAGTAAAGCTCAGTTAAGTAAAATTCACCATACTGAATCGAATGTCAAAATGCGACGTCCAGACTTTATAGGCTCGAGCTGGAAACGACCCAATGGGCTGAAACGGTATGAAGCGTTTTTCATAAAGCAGCCTCAGTGAATTGTCATAGCACTTTTTCAGTTTGCTTGATATCCTTTCCATCCAAAGATAGCGGCCAAACTTGAATGCAATATTTTAGGATGGTGGGCAATATGCAATGAAGGCCTTCCGATAATTTTCTCCCGAGGTATTGCAAGGCAGATAGGATGCAATTTGCAACTGAGTAGCCTTCCACCAACGCCAGCCTAGTGGTCATCCAGCTAAGAATGAGGGAAAGGATGTTGAATTTCTAAGAGGAATTTTATATGAGGCAAAATGACGAAACGGTAAGCAAAATAAAACATGGTGGGAAGTGGGGGGAGGGGCGGGGGGACATAACTGAAGCTAATCAGCCGAGGTTCGACGCTTGATATGTGTGGAATGAAGAATGCGAGACCTGAGAGCACATTGCAAAGCAGTATCGGTAGCACAAGACGCAGGTATTTCGTTGTCTCTGCGTTTTTCCATGCTTTCTTTATTCGCGTCTTAGCACGATTATATAATGTACAGTAACCGTAGGTTTGAAATGGAGCCAAAGAAGTGGGGCATCGTTGTGGTGCACGCTCCATTGATGAAAGGGTTTCCGTGGACGCTTTAAAGAGTATGGGGGGTGTGCGGGTCTTGATAAGGGGTAGGTCTTAAATGATAATTGAAGATGAAAGGTATGAGCGAAGATGAGTGAAGCACATCTTGAGGGGGTCAGTATAAGCTGATGTAAGATACTGTGGCATATTGTTCGTTTCCCGCCATGAGAACGCCAAACGATGTCGACAGAGGGACCGCTCTTGTTCATTGATTTCAGGCACATTGTCTGTTTGTATGTAGTAAAGCGGGGCTGGCAATCTCCCACGATTCAACGAGCAATAGGTGTCGAAACAAGTTTTCCCGTTCGCTTTTT
This sequence comes from Ascaris suum, assembly GCA_013433145.1. Taxonomy (NCBI): domain Eukaryota; kingdom Metazoa; phylum Nematoda; class Chromadorea; order Rhabditida; family Ascarididae; genus Ascaris; species Ascaris suum. The sequence goes on from CM024187.1 coordinate 5,989,668, forward strand.
TCCAAACATGGGCTTTTCGGCATTTTTATGTTTGGCGTCTCCAATCGCCGAATTTTTTTATTTTTATAGGAACATTCTACGGTGATGATTGCACGGGTAGGCGATCAAAACCACTACTTTGGTCGTTTTTTTTCCAATGTGGTAGCACGAACGTTATCACGACAGTCTGGTAATAAAACTGCAGCTATCCCGATTAATATTCTTATCCCCCGATTAATAAAAACTCGAGAAAGCTAGAAGATTGCTTTCAATACGTCCTTTATTTTAATAGTGGAAGAAGTCTTTGATTGGCTAATTTTGCAGAGGGGCATATGGATATAGAAAATGTTGTACGATATGGGCACACAGGAAACTGTTGTTCTCCGAGCACAGGTGCGCCGCAAGAACAAGCGTTCTGTTGCTATTATAGATAGCAGAAGAGAGCCGTACTATGTCGATTTGTTGGCAGACAAGGGTATTATCCCATCAGCAACTATGAGTAACCACCTTTCATTACTAGGCCAACTTTTCCTCCTCTCTGTTTTCTCCTGGCCATTAATGAATCTTCGTATTTTTCCTACGTTGCGGCCTTGCAACAATATTCATCGCTATATTGCTCATTGCCTGCACCTATTTGTCGTACCTCCAGGATTCGCGTCCTTCCCATGTCGCCCGATCGTAAGGCGATTTCTTGGTTTGTTTACTTGACCTCGGCACTTTTGCTGACGGGGGGGGGGGGGTGTAGGTCTTGTTCCATCGTTGTTTATGACTTTATGCAGTCAGTTGAGCGCTGTTTTACTATTTTTTGTTTTTCATCTTCACAGTTCCTGTGTTTTGGAGAGTCATTACTGCACATACTGCAGGCTTCGCTTTGAGTAGAGAATCTTCAAATCGTTTCTTCAACGGAGCACATTCGTCGTTGCGGGAATATCCAGGCAATTGCATCGCGGGCCATTTGTGGTACGCTCACTTCTGTCCCTGGATGCTTGATCTACGGCAAATATGTGATGATGTGAAGTGCTAAATATCACCATGAGGAAGCGTTTCTCTTTAAACTCCCCCCATCGCAATTCTCCATATCTCTTTGCCACGTTACTTGTTCAGCAAAGTTTCGTTGCGTTTCTTTCGAGCCTTTTGGGACCAGGTCTTCATTCCACACTTCGTGTTAGATCCTTCAGTGGGGGGTTGTTCTGCCTGCAAGAATTCGGAAGTGCTAACTGTGCTGTTGATTAATTTCCTTAGTCCGTATGCTTTATAGCTTGGGAAAGCTGATTACTAAGAATGCGCACGTGAACCGTTATGACTAGGCGAACGCTGCAACGTCGTGCCATCGACTGGAGGTCGTTCTCTTAGTCGATCACAGCTCCGGTTTTTCCCAAGACAGGCTTATTGCCAACTATGTTTAGCCTACATTCTTGAGATTTTGAATGATGCCGTTCAGGTACGTCTTGTAGGATCTCGAAATCCTCTCTCTTATTTCGTTGGCTTCTGCATTTATTCCTGATCCACATTGCTGAGGTGGTGTTTTAGCCAAATTTTTGCACTTTTGGTGCAGTGTTTGATAGCGTTATTGTATTGGAGAATGGTATGCATTTAATTACTCTATCCAAGATATGAATACTTGGTTCTCTTCAGTGGGTGCACAACAAAAAATTATGGATAAGAGAAGCGAGAATAATTGGAATATAGGTGTGACTCTTAACAGTGAAATCACTGCAGTGTTTGAAGTGAAGCAGTTATCATATGGAATAATTTCAATAGACTCAAATATTTGTTCTCGAATGCTGCATAAAAGTTAGGACTTTTGATGTTTCTATCGGGAATCGAGGCACTAGTGTTCTCTGCAAAAAAACTTCAGGTGGTCATTTTCAGAAGCGCACCTTTTCTCGTTTTAAAATTGCGGTTGATAAGTGTACCCATCCACCTGTGAACAGGTGTTCCTTTCATCCGAGGGTATTGACCCCAATTTGTTTGTGAGCATTTATGTGGCGGTTGATAAAATTTGTGGAATGTATTGCCTCTTTGGTGTTTGCAGACTCATTTTCATTGTAAATGCTATAGCAGCAATTGTTGGTATATTCTGATTGCAGTTCATTAGTACATTTGGAGTGGATGTTGTTGCGTTTTCTTTGCCCCTTAAAACCTTCGATTTGCTAATTGGAGTTGTTATCTTGCTTCGTTTACGCTATTGAAAGTTGAAATGGTGACAGAGCAAATCTTTGCATTCTTTGCAGTATATATATATATATATATATATATTATATATATATATATATATATACACATATATATCTGCAATAGTGGACGCTTAAACGAGCATGCTGGCGAGCACCGTGGCGACCGGTGACCTCCGCAAGATGTCGCTAACGAGGGGGAAGAGCACCATGCACGAATACGAAGCGCAGGTTAAAGGTAACTTCTTGCTTTTTTTGCGTTCGAAATTACTCATGTTATGTTTTAACTACTGTTGAGCCCGCAATTCATGTGCTGTTCCATGCTCTCAGAAATTTGCCGTTCTAAACTTCATTAACGTTGGATGTAAGCTAGCAAGCAGGTTCAGACAAACCGAAACTTTTTCATGCCTCCATAAACATCCGGATGCGAAGATTTTATAGCATTCACGATCCATTTGACGACCATCGACTTTCGAGGAATCCAACCTTCAGCAGTGAAGGTCGTCCAATATTTCAATCTCAGGATGAATGATGGAAGGTTTTCATGTAAGATTAGAGCAACAAGCGGTGATAAGTTTGCATTACTGAAATCTTCAACTGGCAGTCGAATAGCCACATTTGGAGAAGGTTTTATCGATTCGCTTCGTTCGCCTCAAATTGCCATACGAGTATTGCTGTACAGCTGATTAGCGTCGATTGCAAAATGAATTGCTACCTCGCACATTCGTCGACTTTCCCGTCACCTCTGCCGCCAAACATTGTTTCTTCTAGCCATATTTGCTTGGCATATATGCATATTTTTTATTTTGCATCGACCCGGAGATTACCTGTCTAGCAGTTTTCGCAGCATTTTAATGGCATATGCATGTCTTCAAGAAAGCCTATCGGGCAAGCTTTTTGGAAGGTAATTCTTATTATGTAAACTTCTCGTTACCATTCTTGACACGTGTATCCCTCTCTCTTCCGTCCTGTCTCTATTTTCACTTACACAGTGAGCTCCTCAGTAGTCTTTACTGGAGTCTTGTTATCCTACTGCATTCGAAAATAGTGTCAGCGTTGTGGGCCTCATGAATGGCGTAGCTCACCGCTGGCTTCAGTTGAGCAGTTTTAATCATGCGGTGTCTTGAAGCAGATCCGTTCTACCTACTTATATACATCGGATCGTTGTGCCATAGGCTTTTATGTTTCGGTGAATCGAAGGTGATATGCAAATTTATTTGCGTATTAATTGCATCGTCGTGTGAATGACCGCGCTGATTTAGTTTGCATGAGAAAGCAGTGAGCTAAAAAGTGTATTCAAATGTCGGCTTATGCCTCGAGTGATACTCATTATTTTCGTTGGCTCGTTTTCTGTTGAGCAGTGGCCGGAATGAGTGGGAATATTTTATTTTGGAGCTGGAAATTTTCTGAGGTAGGGCAAATCGGCGGACCACAAATGCTGTCTGATTGCAGCAAGGAGATTTGTGTTCTTTTTCGAGAGGTTCAGGCGAAGCACTTTCAGAATTGAGTGTCGGAAAGAGTTTTTGAGCTGCTTTGATGTTATTACTGCTTCTAAATGACTGTAAATTTTTACCACCATAACATTGCTCAAAATTAAATCATCATTCAGTTCGAAATTTCGACTCTAAGTGATGCCATCGTACCACAACTTCAGAAATCGTACTGCAGTTTTGGTTCCATATCTGATACGGTATTTTACGAAGTGTTTTGTAACAGAAGCGTAGCTTTATACTGTACTTGACTTTTTGATATGGATGAACAAGACGAAGAAATCGGTTTATTTATTCTCACAATAAGGCAAAGATCTCCGAAGAGTTGGACACGAGAGTCTGATCACTATGGAAACGATAAAAGCAAATCTTAGAAACAAGCTTCATTATTACCTCAACTGAAAAGTGTCTGCGGGTTGGGGGGGGGGGGGGGGGGGGAGAGATTGATAAGTCAAATCCCTTTCATACTCATCGAGGTCGCTTCGAGTTCCTTTCATATTTAACAAAGGTAACATGGAGAGTCGCCGCTGCATTCCCGCACGCAAACGACGCGCATTTGAAAAGGAGGTCGTTTCTGGAAGCTTTATAGAATGAGTATAAGGTGATAGCAGCGTAGAAGAGTGGAGGTCAACAACACTCAGAATAGACTAGAAAAGTCATTTGATCGGATTGTTTTAGTAGCAAAAAAACGGCACATAACAACAGTGCGGGACTAGATAACACCGGCTAGACGGCTCCTTTTCAGCGCTTAGTACATCAGTGCACATGCAAGCGCTTATGCGACCCATTTTCCGTCATAAAGGAGACGGGGTTCCCTCGAGCCTCTTTAACTGATGTCGTCTTGTGTGCGAATTTGTTTTCACGTTGAGCATTTTTTTGAAGGTACTTTATAAGCGAGCAATCACTGCTAAAGCGTTCAAACCTTCCTTTGATTCTTTACATTTCCACCGCTCCTTTTGAAAGGAGCGCTAAAAAAATGACATAGTTTCTGTGTGAGCAGGCTAATAAGACATTTCAAAACAAATATACGTATGCAGTATCACTAAGAAAGAATTAAAAGTGGTGGAAAAGGAAAGAGAATGAACGCTTCACGTGATGAGTAACGGAACCATTCATCCGTCGAGAACGATCGGCTATGACGTACAACTGGTTGTTCTTGTCAGAGTGACGCTCGTTTTCTGCTGTGAAAGTAAAGTCTATTGAGGGTCATTCATTTCGAAAAGGTGAAAGGTCAGGTGGCCGCGCAATTGAAGACAGGAAATTAAGCCGAAGAAATAAAAACTTTATTTGCAATGCTTCGTCAGATATAGTCACTTCCGTTTGTTTTCCATATATATGCCACTTTAAAATGTTTGTGGAAGTTCCTCAATAAATAGTCACCCTTCAGAGCAAGGCTCATTTGTACGTCCAAATGAAACAGCAACTAAATATATTTCTCTTTAATTCGAGCCGCACTTCGGTAAGAAGTATACGCAATATGTGAGAATTGTCATTGCAACTTCGAGAGACTTTGCATGTTTGAGTTTCTCCTCACTAAGCTTGCTTGCATGAGTAAAAATGAAATCTAAACTTTAAAACAAAACGAACACTTCAAACGGAAGTGGAGAAACTACAAAAATAAAGGGATTGACATGAAATAATCAGCACATTTACTGATATTGTTGAAGGTCTAAAACAAAATTTGATGCGATATTTTCAAAGCAGTTCTTCGAAGACGATGAGAGTGGTAAATCGATGCTAAACACTCAGATCTGAAACTGGAAAAAGCGCATTACATAAAAACATATATAAATACAAATGCGGAAACATTGTGGCAAGTGCAGAGTAAAGTTATGCCGAGGAAAGACCGTCGACGAGATGGTTGTTTTCGAGCCGTTTTGGGCGAACTTAATCATGCGCATCAGAAATTCAGAGAATATTTCTTTTTGTGTACGATTGGCGTGCTGAATTCTGTAGTTAACCAATGAACTCGAAGATTAGATCCTCTTTCTTCCTCCCCCCCCCCCCCTTCCCTTCCCTTCCCTTCTTCCTCCCTTCAGCTTTCCTCTTGTGGATGCGATCCTGCACAAAAGTAGACCTTGATAGTGTGCAATGCAATGTGTTTAATGCATATATGTTATTCAAAAAACAGGGTTAATATTATGTAATGCACTCAACAAAATACACGACGTTAAGAATTTATGAAATGCACCTACAGAGGAATAAGTGATACATATGCGCTAATGACCGTTGTCATCTTCTAGGCAGTCGCATTTCGCAGCTGTTGATTTAGTCAGACAGCTTAATGGGATGTGGGGTTCCCGGTCTTTGTCGGAGACTCCGTCTGGGAGCAACTCCCTGAGTATTGCTGCCCTCTATCCCGATCTTTTCGTCGGGGTCCTCAACCAGACAAATGGGTCTGCTCCGAGTCGAAAACCCATTCTCTTACATCACATTTCTTCGGCCATTTTGCCCTGCCAGACTGGGTATCAGAAATATCAAAAAAAAATTCCTTTCCTGGTAGTTTTTTTTCCTGCGGGGAGCCAGAAATCACAGGGTGCTAACTTAGGTGGATAGGGTGGAGTGGATATCGTGGAAGCTGAGTGCATCATCTTTGGGACATTGTTGCCGCAGTTTATCCACTTAGGCCTCAGGTCAGCTTTTTTTCTGGATAACGCTGTTGGTTGACTGGTTTTGAACCGTCTCTTTTTCTGTCTTGATCCGAACTGTCACAGGGTGGATTCCCCTCTGTCTCTATTCATGGATTCTTGATGAAATATCCCGCCGTAGTCGAAAAAACATGTAAATGTGGTTTTTGAACTGCGTGCGTCATATGCGGCTATTCCGGCTGTGATGAGCTTGGTGCTTTCCACTGCACGCCGCCTAAGAAGATATACAAATATATCACGTAAATGAAGTATTTGTTAGCATACTCATGCGATTCATTATGGCGGTCATGAATTGGTGCCATATTTTTTTCGATTTTCGAAGTTGTACGTATTAAGAAGATATTTTCCTAATTCTCCCATTTTGTCATATCAGTTCGTCGCCGTATAAGTCGAGGTCGTATAATTTATTGTCGAAGTAACGAGACCAGCAGGAAACTATTAATGAGGCAGATGCATCTGCGATGAGTTCGAGCCCATCTTAGAACTGCGATTTCTGAGGGGTTTTCAGAATTTGTTGGGAAAGTTAAGTAGATGCCGGGTGGCTCAACACAGAGGCATCAATTCGACAGGATGATTTAACGGCTTTCCTTATTTAAAGGGTCAACTTTGGGTATTGCCACCGCGGAGTTTTTCTGATTCGAGGCACGCAGCGCTAGAAAACGAGTGACATATTTAATTCTTGATAATTTAAGCTCCTTTTTTTGATAACTGTTGAAGCCGAGTTTTTCGAGCTAAAAATTTTTTTGGATGACAGTTTGGCTTTTTGGCCAGGAAGAGCAATTCTGAGGATTTCATTAGTTCGGTTATGTACATACTAACTTATATATGCATAGCAAAAGACCTATAGAAAACACACATTCCCTTTAGAAAACGTATGTATCCGTATGCATTTGACAAGAATAATTTGTTGGTGCGAATTTCGGCCCGCAGCCTTTCAATATTATTGGCTAAAGCAGACGGCACAGCGGAATAGTTCGAGCGTGTACGGAAACGATTAATGCGAAGCACCTCTCAGAGAGCACCAGGCGGCAAATGCGAGGCGCGCTCTGTGAGGGAAAAGTTGCGCGTATTTGTTCACCCACACTGCAAAAATGCGCGAATCAGAGCGGAACGGGCAGAGCTTGAATAATGCAGTTAGCAAAAAAAGGCGATTTAAAGTAGGTCACAAGAAGCGAGTTTAGAATGAAAGTGAAGCCAGTTTTAGTGTACGTGAGGTGTTTTATATACTCTCCACTCCTTTGAATTATGCCAGTGGGATATCTAAATTGATGGATGGTAAGAATTCTCTCTAAGTACTGTGAAATAAGGGAGAGTCGAGGGGGTTGAGAGACTGGCCGGATTTTCAGGAAGTTTTATTAGAGAGCAGTTATTAGGACGAAGATTATTTTTGTCTCCCAGGTCTTGGGCAGCGTAGACATTAGCACTTAGCATTTTCCGCCAATGAAAGCAGACTTTTTTGTAAAGTGATAGATGGAAGAATGACGCTTGTTTCGTTTAGGGAACGAGTGTTTTTTTATTCCGAAAAATTGCGGTATGGCGTCTCCAATGAAGAACCAATTATTGACAAGGGTAGCGGAGTCTTCTGAGGCTGAACCGTGTTCATATTGGCAATACCAAGTATGAACACGGTTCAGCTTCAGAAGACTGCATATATATGTGTGTCCGTACCTGCATATGTGTGTGTGTTGTGTCTGTATGTGCCTGCAAACACCTGTGATTTGCATGTTGAACGAGCACTCAGGTTTTCATTTATTCGCTGTCGTAGATGGTTTCTTCGATTGCCAGAAAAATTCGTTTATCTATTCAGTTAAAATCATTTTTTGAAGCAGATTTTATTACAAACCTAGCCAATGTTGAACTTTTGAACGTTCAGTTTAGATTAAAAGGAAGGCTTTGATAGTAGAAAGAAGAGAGACGGAAATTTTAGAATTTTGGAAGGTGATGAGGAAATTGGATGGTAAAGGTTGTCACTAATAGATCTAGTGTTTAATTAAAGGACAGATTTTAGGTGCTTTCCGCGTAAAATAGAATCGTTCCCTGAAAAATCGCAAAGATTTTAAAGTTTTTCTTTTAGTGAGGTGAAGGGAGATTGTAATTCAGTAAAAATTACTCTTTGATGCATCATTACTTACGGAGTAAGCGCCGGCGAATGAGCGTGCAAATAGTCCTGGATGGGCAAGGCACTAAGGAGGATCGTACATCCCCTCATGAGGGTACTCCGACTACCTTTCTTGCAGATTTGTGCGTAGTATCGACTGCCGCCTCCTTTTTGTTACGTCCTCAAGCTCAATACAGCTGACGAATTATCACTGAATTTTCGCCGCAGTTTCTTGTCTTCGTTGACAGAATTTTAATATAAGTGTATAAAACCAACATTATTATAAACATTATCGTTAATTTAACAGCAATTTTTTTGCACCATCCATTGAGAAAGTGAATAAGTGTAGCGCATATTTATAGAGCTTTGTCACTATTTGCATAAATCTGTCATTTTTTCGGAGTTCAAAGATCTTCCCACCGACTCTCATCTCCTTTTCTTGTGAGCTCTTAGACAAATTGTATAGTTAAAACAGCGACTGCATATTAGTTAATAAATTGTGTGGATGGAACTGTGCTATTAACGAGACATTTCTTAGGTGAGGTCGAAGTAGAGTAGTATTTTGAACAGAATATTATTCGCTTTCCCTGCAGTGTTTTATATTTTAAGTTTGCGACCACAACAGTCCTATCTCTTCCTTTTTTTCAAAACATCCTCTGCAGTAGTCAAGTTTGTTGTGAATTTTTCGGTACCTTCATGAACGAGACAACACTAAAGCCTCAGATTAATCCCGTCCCGCTAGTAAACCCATAAACCACAATTCCTGTGCTTTTGCAAAACAGTTTCTTCTGCATCAGCAACGTCTCTTTCGCTGTCATATCCGACAAGAGAGCGATTATTTGTATACAGTGGGAATTTGTATGCTCCTTTCCTTATTCACAAAAACTTGACATTTGAATTAGCCCCTCATATTAGACTTTTCTCACTGATTCCGCCCATTCTTCAGAAATGTTTGAGGGAAATTCTATTTCAGTAATTTTATTTACGACTCAACGATACAAGCGATGAAAAACGGCTTTTGTGTGCTGTTGGTGTTGAATTGTTTAAATCCCACTAGACCCTTATGGATATAACAATTTACAAGAGACACCTATCAAATTTGTGACTAAACAAGATATTGGTATGATGTGTTATCAGGTGGTCAAAGTGAATGAGAGTGGCACAGCCTAGTTCAGTGTGCCTTTGCTCAACTCTTCAGTGAAGAAGTTGATGATTCGAGAACTCATTAAAGTTTTGGTTTTTGTGCTGTGTGCATGAGCGTGACGAAGATGGGAACAACGACGACAATGCAACTACTGCAAGCAGAGAGGCGGAAAAATTGTGTTCGAAGGGCAGAGAGGGGAATGAGTGTGGCGAAAAGTTGAAGAGTGCAAGCGGTCTCTGCAGATTTGCCAGAGGTGGAGAGGAAACGGAACGGAGCGGCGAAGGGTGAATAAGAATAATGTTCGGCGAGGCAACTTGGCGTAAATACGCAGTGCGCTTATGAGCGGCAACAGCGTGCCAGCATTACTACCGTGCTGGTGTTGCGGTGTTAATACAACGGGTTTGTTGAGTGTTTTCCTTTGGCCATATCGTGCTGTCGCTGAAGCAAGTTAAGCGCCTTCTTGATCGCTCTAGAAGATCGGCTCGAAGCAACACTTTTTTTTGATGCGTCACGGAAGATGAATAGCTGTCGCTTCCACCACTTTTTCGTCTTTTCATCTGTGATGTGACGTCACTAAGCTGTTTCATTCCTCTGCGGAAATTCACCTGGATCAGAAATAGTTGCATGTGAAAAAGTGTTTGTCCACTGATCACCGTGCTGCTTTCCGTTTACAAGAACGCCTTAAAGTGAGGATTCTCTCTAAATTTGTATGTAGCAGTGACGGTGATCATTATTTGCATCTTCTTTTGTGGTCGTCGACGTCTGATTTGGGTGGTCTGTTCCACTCGCATTTTCTGCTCACCGATCAGTCCTCATTGAAGGCATTCGCTGATGCGGCCATATGTCGTAGAGAGAGAAAGTGCAGATGTCTTAGTCACTTGCTGATGCAAATGTTCACTTGTTGGTTGATTGGGTGCAGAGTGGGTTGTCGGGAGGCTATCGCAAAAAAGCAGTTGTGCGTCGTCGGTTTGCTGTTTGTCTGCGGGCGACACTGATCTCCTCGATGGTACGTGCTGTATTTTGTAGTGCACTCAACGTGGGCGACGACGAAGAGCTCGCTGATATTTGTCGTGAGTTGATTGCAAAATACACCTGTGAATTCTTTGACTTACAGTAAACAAGGCACTCCATCCAAGCAGTAACTGAAGAGGGCAAATGAAATATCCTAATGAAACGGAAATAAACATTAACAGATACAACGTGCACTTAAGTCGCGAAACACTGTATACATCGACGGATAATTTGCACTAATGGGGCATTCGAGGCGAACAAACATCTACAACGTGTTCAGGAATTCGGTGAATGTAACCGTTATAGTGTTTGCGTCAGATATCGTTTCAAAGAGGTTTACAATTTTTAGCCTTTATGGTACCCCCCAGTGGAGCTGTTTTATACCGTCGCAGCTCTGCTTGAGGTCATTTAGGGCGTTGTTCAGGGCACAGCCCTTCGAAGCAGCGGAAGGTTGTGACCACGATATTCGCGGATGGAATAAAATGGGAAAGAGAAGCTATATTTCTAAAGGGTAGAAATATTTGAGAGGCGATTGATGAGTTTGTGGCACAGTGTGAGACCGGACTATGAGACGGCCGTTGCAGTCAGTGTAGGGAGTACGAGAAACGTCTTTTAATTGGCCACGCAAGTCAGGTTTTTTCAGCCATTTCCAACGCTTTTGAGCCCCGAGTTCGAGTTTTAAGCTTAAGCAAGGTGACCAAGCAGGTGTGAAAGAATCCAGAAGCAGGGAAACGATAGATTACGAAAGCGACACAATAAAACTTGATTTCCGGTGGATATTAGAAGACATAAACCCCGTTTGTGAATCGATTCATAAGCAGCTGTCAAGGGCTTCCCATTTAGCTAAAAGTTCATGCCGATTAGGTAATCCTTAGAAGGGGACGGATACTGAATGCTTTACAACTTTGAACCTATCTCGAGGAAGAGAAAGCGGCGTTTAGATGGAGAGGAACTCGGTTTTCTGAACTTAAATTCGAGTAATTCAGGTGATTTAAGAAACAAAGGATAATGTGAACACCTTTCCGTTGCTCGTCATTGCGGAATGGAAATCTGCTGTCTCTTTTAGCTTGGAGCGAGCCGCACGTTGTACTTAGTTGCCCGGTTTTTTTATCGCGAGGTGCGAAACGTCATCGCATCTGAGTTTGTTATGCGAGAAGTGATGGCTGCTTGCATTTCAGCATCCAGCTTTAAGCGTTCTCCTCGCGTTCATTGCTAGCTCACAAATTTTGCTCGTTTATTTTCTCTTTTTTTGTACAAGCTTGTTTTATCACTTCATTTGTTGAGGCAACAAGTTCACGTTTCTTAAAAAATGCTGTGCTGTATGCAACGTTTTTTTTGGGAATTGCTTGAGGACGCTACGGGTGTTAACTGGTAGTCTGCACTTTCCAGAACGGAGTCATGGGACAGTATTAGGGAGCAATGGAGCTGGATTTTGTAGCCGTACACCACTTGGTCCCATGCACTTTAAATTTCATTTTTTTGGTGTTTTAAATCTCGAATGGAAAGCTGCTCAAATGGATAGCAAACACTAATCTGATGTTTCAGCGTTGCAAGGCACTTTAAAAACAAAGAGTAAGGTATATTTTTGTTTTGCAGAAATCCGATGCCAACTGGCTGAGCAATTGCGTTGTCTGGAGGGCGCGCACTGAAACTCAGGTCTGATTGTCATTCACTCATTTCCTTCTTTTAGAACCTCACTGGGAAGTAAATCTTGCTTGACTTTTGAAAAGTCAAGAACGACATATAATATGTAGAAGCAGCCTCTCCTTAGCGGTTTTTTTCCTTCTGAAGAATTTAGGAAGTATTGAAGAAAAATTGTTCCTCAAGCCCCTTCTCGAACATGAAAATGGGTTTCAATCGGAAAATGCTTTCAGCAAAACGAGCAACTTTTTGAGAGCGAGCATGGTGAAGTGAAGATGTGGAGGACGAGGCCACAAAGCACGAGGGAAGTAGCGGAGAATAAAGTCCTTCACCTCCTCCCCACATCATGAAAAGAGAGATTCCCTTTTCCATCACTTCCAGAGGAGAGAGGGGCTGCACTTGAAATTCGACAGCAAATCGAGATTAGCGGAATGAATTTCGAGAATAGAAAAATTGTCTCTAGCTTATCGCCAGTATCGATGAATTGCTCCGTAGTGAGTTAATATTCGTTCATGTTAAACTGATATCAATTTTAAAAAATTGTTTGGCCGTCATTGCTTTTGGGTTAAGGTTGGTTTTTTCGACTGCATGATGAACTAAATAAGGAGCATAAAAATACCTTTTGTTGCATTTTCTAGAAGGATCGGGGAGGGGACAGATGGCTAAAGTGACTGTCAATTATTTCGTATAGATCTGTAAGAAGTGACTTTGAAATACAACCAGATGTACCCATTATGGTACGTTCCTCTTCAACTTTCGAATGACTCATGGCATTGGCTACTGAATGCCTCTGCTTTCTCCCTTCGTCTTCACTTCCCATCGTGAATCTCGCTCCTTCTTCCTCCCTGTCCTCCTTTGTGTTGGTCACGTATCCCCTTCTCTGACGAAGGTTATCTTGTCTTACAACAGCAGTTACTGATGTCTGGTGGACATAACCTGAGCAGCTGTCACTTGGCATTTTCGCAAAAGATTTTAATTTCAGCTGCTTTTAACGACCGCCATTAATGACTTATTTTTATTACAACTGAGAGTCGCCATTAGATTTTGTTGGTTGCTCTCATTCTAAATCTTCTGATACATTCTGTAGTGATGTTTTCTTCCACCCTGAAAGGGTTTTGTTTGCAGAGTGCTATTTTGCTAGAACTGAATGACTATTATCGGCGTAAGGCAGAACTGGATTTCGAATATGGCAAACAGTTGGAAGCTGGCAAGGAGTGCTATGCAGAGGCACAAAACGAGAAGAATAAGAGAGACGCATCTTCACTCGATTTTGTTTCCCCCCGTTTTTGGATAAAGGCGCTTTCATCGCTGATCGGCGAAGTAATTGCATATGTGATAGGTGATGACGCCGGTGTCCTACTCTTGTTTATCATGAAGAAAGCATTTAGTAGTGGTAAACACTTTGTTTGCACGGATGCCTTCCATCGTGAAGATTTTTAAACAATTATAAGGGAACTATGATTGAATGCATTTATGAGTTAGGAGGAGAGAGGGAGAGAAGGAGTTCTCACAGGCCTGGCCGTCTAAGGAGAAGAAGCGAAATAGTTGTTGTATTGCCTTAATACGTTCAATGAAAGATATATCTAGATGGTAGAGATATGTTGCAAGTTAGAGTTTAAATTAACAAGTCGACCAAATTCGGTGAATGGAGGCCAAGGTAAGAGAAAAGTGGCGGTCTTGAGGAATGCTCGTCATTGAGGGGATTTTATTCCTCAAAAGTTGCTCACTCCGAATCGAGCACACAATTCAAGGCAGGCTTGCAGCAGCATTGTTCATACGCCCACTTATATAACGTCGTTTTGGATTTGCTTGACACTCCGTCGACAACCTTTTCTCTTGGGGTTTTCGTTGGGACGGACGAAGGGTCTTGAACCGATACGTTTAATTGAAACTTAGAAGCTGTTTAACAGTGTTGCCTACAGATCCTTATAGAGGAGGGATGAGAACAACGGAAGTATGTGCTAATTCTGCATGTTGCTCGTATATGCTTTAGTGAGTTATGAAGGAAGCCCTTTCCTTTGCACTCGTATCTCATTCTTGCTCATTTTATTTCATTAAGCTGGGACAACAATTTTTAACTTTCTTCTGACCCTTCTCCAGTTCGCACTCGGTTCGGCGAGGGCAGTTATAGAAAATGTTTGCAATATGTGTTTGAAACTTGTTCATCTTATCGTTGAGATCGGTTTTGTAAGGCGGCCGTTGGGGACATATATAATGCCACCTCACTCGTTCTAAAAGCTACCTTATTTCTGTAATGTAGACGTTTTCCATTGTGGACGTTGATATTTTTAATGCACGTATGAATGAACTCTCCGTTAGGTTTTGCCTATTATCGCAGGTCAGAAGATTAAATAATGGGTGAACGATACGTAATTGAAGTTCTTGGTGAAGTTTATAGACAGACGAGTCATATATATTTCTGCGGGAAGACTGCATCTAGCAAGTACGAGGTAATCGGCTTCGGCTTCGATAAATTAGCACACTTGAGTGAACAACTAACAGTGACTACAACTGGGTTGAAAAAAAAAAAACTGGCTGAATGTTCCATGGACCGTCTATCTTTTAGTGGTGGATATGCTTAGTTGGTGGTGCATGACTTTCAGGCGTGAATCCTGGCCACTACACTCAATCTGTGCACTGTGGCAGCAATTGGTCGACGAAACAAAGGAAGAAGCTCGTGAGAGAAGCGCTCTCGGTGAGCTTTATGCTGGTCAACTCGCTACGTTAATCTCACAGCGTTCTGAAGATCTGCAAAAAATATCCAGAAAGGTTGGTGGGCGATTTCAAAACTTTTATTTGTACATCATACACTCGAGTGCAGATTTAGTGCTGGCATCCACAAAAAACTCTTCTGCTTTATAGGTAAACACAGAAGATCATCGGAGGCCATAATATATCAAAGGGCATTAAACTTAAAGCTCCACTGGAACAGATTCGGACGTAAGAGATATTAGGGAGCCCCGAAGGAAAGAACCAACGCAACAGAACGTGCGATAGTTGTCACCATTTGAAGCCTCTGCAAAGCATCCGTTTTGAACGTGTGCAGGCAGACTGTGAAGTTGTCACCGGATCAGTAAGCTTCCTATAAATTGTGTGGGGCCAAATTTTAAAACCTGTGAGGACAATAAATGCTTTCACATTCCTCCATTGAAGAGGTACGATAAGATGGTTGAAACTTTTAGTTGTGAGCTTAGATAATGAAGTTTAGTTTATTATATTCTTAGTTAATTAGGCTTTTCAGGAGTTGCTGTAATATGTAAGGACCTCTCTTCACGGGTATAGTGAAGTTCCGGGAAATGACAAAGCATACTTTTACAGAAGCAAGAGCCACCATTTCTTTGAATGCATATTATTTATGTCTATCCAGATTCAATTTTACCATGTTTGAAGTAATTTTTGAATGTGAGTTATGGATGCGCAGTTTCTTAAAAGTTGACCATCGCAAATAGACCCATCACGTTCACGCTGTTTTTCTACACTTGATGAGGCTTTTGTTGCCAGTCATATTTGATACAGTAATTGCTCGCATTGGTCGTTGAGGATCTGTCATGTTTTAGCTGTATACAGAGAATGAAGTTTGCCTTATTATAGTGCCGTGAAATCGGTGCGCTAGCGCATGGTGAAGTGAGCCGCGTCCTTAATGAACTACACACCGCTATGAAAACATATCAGGTATTTACTTATTTGTCTATCTTTCATATTTTTTACGATACTCACCTGTGTTCTTCTGATGAAGTCGCTGAATGAATTTATAGCTCACGCAGATATTTGAACATATTCTAATATGTATAGAAGTCTACTAGGATGACAGAATAATGAAGGGGTTGCTCGGTGGTGGTGTGGTGGTGTCCTATCGTGGGGTACTTCAATTCTTATCCGAACTGAGATTCACAATAAGTTATAAAAACTAGTGTTATGCTGACAATTTTCGAAGAGCAAGCGATGAGGAGCGCTGATTGTGTCAAATTGTTAGTCAACTTTTCATCTGATGGCTTTAAGTGACGTTTACGTTTTGATTTGCACTGCGGCCGCTTCACGCAATTTACTGCAGTGAGCCGATGGAATTTTTGACTTGTTTTAAGAAATATGGCAGTGATATTCATTTGATATATTGCAGCAAAATTAACGGGGATTCCTGTCGATTAAGAGGTTGTTTCCTACAAGGGTTGGTGTGGTTTTCAGCTATGCTTCACTGAATGTTCGGCCGTTGAGGCCAAAGTACCGTCAAGCGCAGGAGAGCAAGCTGAAGTACGAGGAGGAGAACCCCACCAAAATGGGCACTACTCGGAAGCATCGGTCGCTAGCGAAGCTTTTGATAAAGTAGGTTGCACTTCTTTAAATTTTCGTGTATCCGATGCTTTAGCTTATGTAAATATAAAATCTTTTCTGGCGATTGCATTATCACCCATTTGGACGTTAAGTACATCAAAACTAGTGTTGTAGTAAGAAATTTTTGTTCAGCGACGGGATTTTCAAAAGACAAGGTGGTGGGACTGACAGTGTCAGGATTCCACAAATATGGCACCCGAGATATTTTTGAAATTTATCGAGTATTTATAATTTGCCCCAAGAAATACAGGTTCTTGAAGTTTCAATGATCGAGGTCAAGCACCCCTGTCTACAGTTTCCGAAAATCTGTCATCGCACCTGCACGGCACTATTCATAATTGATGATAGTCAGATTCGGCAGGTTTATTTCCAAAAATACGCTCACCCTATATTATCTCAGCCTGAGTGAGGATTTAATTACATCTCTAAATGCCAACGTGTGATTGAGTAAAGGGGAGTGTCGAACTTAGTGCAGTGGAGTTCAGTCTAGTGAGATGTTATGTTTGCACATTCCCGAAATTGCTTTAGAACTAGAATTCTCATCGGAAGCAATAGGAGGATAGCTGATCGCACACAGAATTTTGACAGCACTCAAGGAACTGGCTCCATTTGAAGTGAGGTGAGGAAGGGTTTTGAAATGGTAATGCATCTCAGTTTTGTGGTATTAATTTCTACTGCCGTAGATTGTGTGGGTTTATAAAGCGTTTTGCAGAGACTCGAGAAATTCGACGTGGTGAAGGTAAAATGTCTGAAAGCGCGTAATGAATATTTGTTGTGTGTGCAAGCAGCGAACGCCGCCCTACACAAATATTTTGCAGATGATCTGTCTGATGTGATCGATGTGAGTTTCGAGGCTTTCGCTTTGTTTTGCTATTCTGCATTTTGCACTCTTAGCATGGGTTGGCGTCAGGTCACACTGTTTTGAAACACAGCGCCAGGGTTAAGGTGATTATCCTCTTAGAAGTGCCTCGACTTGTGGTTTCTTCTTCTGGCTATTCAAACTCTTAACAAGCAGAAAATATGCCTTGTGGTAGAGCGTTTGTTTTCATTATGTAAACGTCGCTGAAAATTTAGCTCACGTTTTTTAAAACGATGTCGTTTTTATGAAGTTCTTCACGTCGGAAAGCTGACAAAATCTGTTAATATTTTCGCAAGGAGATTCGCAGTGTGAAGTATTAAACGAAACGGGTTCAGTTTTATTTGTTTCTCTAGTGCTTTTTAGGTATTGGTCTTTCAGTGCATGGATCTAGGCATGGAACAGTGGCTGCGAGGATTGATTTCATGCACAGTATCGGCGCGCAAGACTATTTGCCAGAGGGAAATGGACGCATTGGCAGATTTGTGTTCATTCAAGCAGTCATTGGATGCTAAGGCCGACAAGCAGCGTTTCTTCGAGGCGAATCACGTCACGCCACGTTTATGCTTCCAAAACGCTTCGAGTTCAGGTATTTATTACTGGTTAAAGGTGCTGCTCATCATTTTCTCTCTTTTATTTGCATTTCATCAAGTGAACAAATAAAGTGCGCGCGAATTATCTGTGCCAAAAAGTGTCACACAGTGTCATCATTGTTTCAGATGTTTTTGCACGAGCGCATTATACCTGAAGTAACTTTTTACGCACAGTGAGAATTTCAGTATGTCTGGAACACGTTTGTGTCATAGGCTGAACTTTCTTCCCAGCGCACGAGTGGTGTCCTTACCAAAGAGAGAGCAAGGTCGCTTCGTCTGTGAAGGGGGGAGGGGGTGTAAGATGAAGTCGTCCTCGCAGAGTAAAGCTCAGATAAAGTAGGATTGCATGGGTGAAAGTTTTTGACGTATCCTGGCCAGTTCATAGCAGGGGGGTCGAGTTACAGCGGAGCAGAGTTGCCCTGGTTCGCTCCCAGATGGGAAGGGGAGTAGGGAGAGGACAAGATCACCCCCACACCCCGCCTACTGGTGTCCCCAGAGCAATAAAACTTCGCAGAGGTTCCTAAAGGATGTGGGTTTCTCACGTGCCCTAAACGAATATTTCTGCTTGTAATAAAGTTAAGAATTTGGGAGTTATGACAAATGGGGCAGATCAGTCTAGAACGGTTCTCGCTTTCAACGTTCCGCAGATTTAGCACCCGTTAAGCCGCGCTCATCGTGTAGTTTGCAGCTGTCGTGCTCATGCATGACGCATTCTCTCTACCACTTTTCATGTATTGGCCCAGGACAGCTGCTCGGTCAGTGGTTGGCCCCAGTAGCGTTTTGTCGGGATGCGTGGAATGCATGCAGCAGGGGGCCGATATCTTCTGAGTTGACATCATCAAATGAGACAGACGCTCATTTGACGTTGGGCAAAACTTACAGTGGGAGATCTCCTCCTTCGCGTTGTTTAGATCAAAGAGGCAATAGCTACGCACCCGAATTTAATGGGTAAGCAATTATCGACGGTGGAGGATGCACTGCAGAGCAAGGATGTTGTTAACAAGCAAAAACAATATGGAGTCAACCTGTGATAGGTGAAGATTAAAGTAATGCTGAAGCTTGATGTAATCAGGTATTTTCGCAGAGGACAGATTGGCGACGCAGTAAGTACGGTGAGTGCGGCAGAGGGCGTCGCTGAAGAGTTGCAACAGAGGCAAATGCAAATTGAAAGGAGGCTCGCTAACGTCAGGTTCCGCACTTTTGTTTAGTCGTTTTCAGTCATTCAACATTTCGTGTTTCACAGGTATTTATTATCGGGATGCGAAAGTTGCATACCTTTCACACTTCAGCCACGTACATGAGGTTTTTTTTAATGCGGATTCATTATTGTTGTGTTTATGTAGCTTTTTGTGCTCTTTTCTTTTCATGCTTTTTGGCCGGTTGTAATTGTCAGTTTATTGGCTGTCGTCCAAGAGCCAAGGGAAAAGTTATGAAAATTGGTCTTCGCGTTGTTTTGAATTTCCCTTCCCATGCTTATTTCTTTGAAGTTGTTGTAGTCCCTTGGTGAGAATGGTCATTTACAGTGGAATCTCGAAGAAGGAAGAGAAAGTCCATCACTTCCTTAGCCAAACACTAATAGGTCTCATCGAGAGGGCATTGACAACCGTGAGGTTGAAAGGATATTCTTAAACAGTCTTTTCGTTTCCTTCCCTTCCTCTCTTCTCGAAATATGAATCACAGACGTGTTTGCTTAAAACAAAAAATGACTGCCACCTAACTTAAATACTTGGTAACAAACTACGGTAAGTATCCTTGCGGCGCCTTTTAAAAGGGCACTGAAGAAACGAAAAGAGAAGAGATTCATAGGATAAAACGAAAAGTGCTTTCGTGTTTTTTTGACCGTTTTGTGCAAATTTGCAAGTTACTCATTTCCGCTCCCTAAAATTGGTGTAGACGGTCGTGGTTTTCCCTTAATAATTCCAAATTTGTTATCTCATCGCAGGTGGCTCGTAGCACTCGCAAGTACTTCATTCTATATTGCACCCTACTGCCTCCCTTGGTTACTTTTCACGCCTGAAGCGTTTAATGTGCAAGAGCCTTTACAGCCTCTTCTTAAAACGGACAAAACCTAGAAACTTTGCTCTGCTACAGCGCCCCTCCCACTTCTCGCTTTCTGTAAAATTCAGAATGTCTCTGTCGTATTTGAATTTGCTGGATGATCCGCCCCTCAAATGAATGGTACTCATTTATGGCGTGATTGCACGGAGGTTCTTTCTACTTCAATGAAAAGTATATAAAAGAAGCTGCTCAGGTTGGAGTCGGAGGAAATCTGGAAGAGTTTGGAGTCGACGGAGCGCGCGGTGGTGGAAAAGCACGCCGAGTTGATGCCCTCAGGTGACCTGATGGGTGAAACGAAAAAAGAAAGCACTGTTGACGGGGATCAATCAAAGAATCGACACGATCTCAGCGAGCTCTACGAATACTATTTTGAATGTTCGCTTCCGTTGCTTTTATTTGCTGTCAGTGTTGAAGACATTGTTATTAAGATCAATTTATTCACTGATTGCATATGTAATCGCATCAGATTTCAGTCCTTCTCGTTGTTATCACAAGGTTCTTCCTCTGACATAAGGTTTTTGGCAGTGTTGACTCGGTATATCCCCTTTGCAATACCAACTGAATTCTCGAAGTTCGATCGATCGCCAGTGATCCTTGTTTTGCTCAATAACAATTAAGCTTTTTTCATTTGCCAGAAGTGCTGTTGTATGGAGTTTGTGAGCGTTTCAAGATTACTCTTTATGTATTCTTTTACATTTTGAGGTTTTTGTGCTCTACTTTGGCTGTTCTCGTTCTGTTGACGCCCATGAGACGTCTTTTTTGCAAAGCTCTATTGCAAGAATGTTATTTGCGATGAATTCATTAACGAAACACTTTACATTTAGAGAGACCTAATTAAGCTCATTAAGTTCGTTTATAAGAAACTTTTCTTAGACTCATTTGTTTTGCAACTATAACCCCGCTTTCCTTTTTTCCCCAAACATTCTTTCATGAGTCGAGCAAGTGCTCTTTGTTTGTTGCTTAACGGATGATATTTTTGTTTTCAGAAGTTCAGCCACACTATTTACTGAACAGCAATTTGATTGAAAGGCTTGAGGCACGCTCAACGGGAATAGGAAGCGCATTAAGTGAATTCACAGCTAACGCGGCGCGCTTCGGAAAGGTGCTGACGAGCCTTCTGATTCCACGGGTCCTGCGACACCAATAAGTAAGAACTATTATCCATTTTGAAATGAGCCTGTGCGAGATGTTGAGTGGAATTCTCATCAAATTCTCCTGCAGTTTGGACGCCGCCTAATGCATTTTTATTTCTGATTTACCAACTGTGCATCTCTACTCACATTCAAAGAAGATGTTTCCAGATATTAATCTTGGCTGTTTATTTCAGCATTTAATCCATTAATTCCATATTCAGCATCGATTCACGCATCAAAAGTTTCGTTAAGAAACTGCTTTAAATATGTTCGGAAGTCCCATATTGTGACGCGTTTATATTGGGCGTGTTTTAAGTGGGCGATCTATCAGACTAATTGCGATGAACTAACTAAACTCGAGGGATGACATTTGTCAATCCGTGGTAGAAGAGCCAAATGTCTGGTTGAGCATTGCTTTAATCTAGCTGTTAGTGGTGTTTTGTTATTGACTCTCAGATGCATTCATTTGACAACGAGGTGGGGTGGCTAGAGGTAAGGAAAAGGATGGGCGCATTTCGAACTGTTTTTGCATATAATGTACAGGACGGGACAGGTTCTGAAAATGTGTATCATTCATTGTTCGTACAGTAGTTGAGACCACAAGCCCGTTGCAAGAAGCTTCATTCAACTTTTAGGTGTAGGAGCTTTTGCAGTGAAGCTCGGGGCAGGTTGAAATGCGGCTGCTACAGGTAATGTAGTTTGAATTAAGGTCATTTTGTCCATATGTTCGGTTCTGAGAATGCGATGAGGCTTCACCTACACCTCTCAAGGTTTTCGTATAAAACAAGAGGTGGCTTATCGTTGTTGCTTGGTGCAGTCTCAAAACTTCTTGCGTAATCTTTGTCTTGCGAAATTGCATAGCACACAAGCGTTATTTTTTGTGGATAGTGGCCACATCTAAAGTTGAGTAGGCTGTATCCACAACAACTTTGCTGCAACATTCCGCTCTATAAGTCTACTCGCACTTCGAGAACAGCACCATTCAGTTAGATTTTACGATGAATTAATGGAGATAATTAATTTGCACGGTGGATTTTACCCACAGCCAGTTGTTGAGGAGTCGACAGGGCGTGAAGGTTGTGCGCTATTAAATGCGAGTAGGTGATGATATTTGCAGAGGGATTCTTGAGCGTATTTACAGAGAAGCAAGGATCTGTTTCTTGAAACGGTGTTTTGATTTGGAGGATGCTTGGGGGATATCTTTCACTGCTAGGAAAAGCCTTTTAAATAAGTATTTTATTAAATGCATTAGTGCAAAACAGAAATACAAAAATGCAAAACCTTCAGAGAAAAATGTCTTGTAAGGCAAAAAGTGCAATTTGTTTATAAATTCAAGAAAAAAGAAAAGAAAAATCACAGAGAAAAAAGCGAATAGAGACATCTTTGAAAAAATATTTCGAAAAGACGAAAGTGAGAAAACGTTAACACCTGATATATTGGAAGTGAAGCTGCTAGTGGAGGTTTTTAAGAAACTAGAACTTCAGGCAGACATTGCGACGACGATGACTTTTTTGCAAAAAGAGAATCGTTGCTCCCTACAGGATTTCATTTCATCTCCCATCTATTTACTACTCTTTTGTTTTGTTTAGTCAAGAAGTCGTAGAATTGAACTCGAAAAAAGTTGTAACTGAAGTGTTCCCTCTCTGGTGTCTCTACTATTATAGATAAAAGGTGAGCAGTATGAACTCGTTGACGTTATAGGAAGTACAGAGGAAAATGACGCAGTGCCGGTGTTACACACACGTCGCAAAAAGCGCATAGGAGGGTGCAAGCAGTGAGGAAGCGCGTCGACCGCGTCTTTTTGGAGGCAGTCTGGATGATTACGTCGATGCGACCGGTGAAGCCATTCCTCTTATCGTCACGTCTACAATACGGTTCGTCATTTGGGTTGGCATCATGAAAGGAATTTGATAGTGTCTGAGAGGAAGGGAGAGAGTTCCCATGTTTTCACACCATTCGCTGTCAATAATGGAAGTGATGATCACCTTTTACGTATTGCTTTCATAGAAAATCGAGAAATTTAGCTCTCTCTCTCTCTCATTGCTACTGTTTAGCAAAACGCCTTTGCTGAATTCTAAAGCTCTGCTGCCCCGTTCACTTATTTCCGCGAAAATTTTCGAAGGCAGTTTGAAATTTGCATTTTATTAGACATGAATTCTGGCTTTGCAAAGGTTGCAACTTGATTTGCTCGGAAAATTTACTTCATTCGAAACTTAATAATGTGTGTTTAATCGTTTGCAGAATGTTTCTCTGCATCGTTTCTTTAGAATTCCTGATAGCTGTATCAATTTACAGAGATATTCAATTCCTTCTCAAGACTGCCTGTCGTCTCATTTATTGCGATTCGCGAAAGTTGCGGCTGAAAATTTGTATTCATTAACAAAATTATATGTTCTTCTAAGGTTGTGTATTCTTCGCAAGAACAGTGCACTTTCATTGTTGTTCTCTATGATTTGTGCAGTGAGGGGCTGCGAGTGGCACGCCTTCTCTCGCTTAGAACGTCCGCAATTGCTGCAGAGGCAACGATCATATACTCATATCCTAAAGCATTTCGATCACTGATCGTCAAGTTGAGCACTGCTTTTGTTTTCGCTCACCAATATGCACAAATTGAAAAGTTAACAGCGAGGAGAATAATTCGAAGAGATGATTATGCAGGGAGGTGAAAAAGAATGGGATGCATTAGAATTTAAAAAATGCGCTCTGTGAATATGAATTTGTTTCATTTTGTTGATGTGTTCGTGAAAAGCTGATTGCATGACGAAGGCTTGAATCGGTCGCCTAGTGAGCTCGATTTGAAGATGCTAGGTGTTATCGATTAAAAACGTTACAATATTTTTGCAGTGTTTTATCGCAGTTTGCTCTCCATCATCAAGGAATTTTTCGCATATCTGGTTCGCAAATTGAAATCAACGCATTCAAGGAGGCTTTCGAGCGCGGTAATAGCTTTCCTTTGCAGATACCTTTAAGGAGGCTTTCTTTATTTGTTCTTTCGAGATCATTAATAGTGATTTCGCTCTGCCCATTTCTTGTCACACTTCCCATCGTCTTGAGTTATGTTGGTTTTGACTTCCAAACACATCAAAATAAACGCCTTCGTCTGCAATATCGAATACTTCCCACCACTTCCTTTATTAATATTGTCAGCCTTCGCCTGTTCACGGCTTCTAATCATCTTCGTCACCAAATAAAATAGCTCACTTATTAAACCTTGTTCTTTCCATTGCTTGTGTTGGCTGACAGCCTGTCCACTAATCAATTTTCTGATTTCTTTCTCATCTGTTTCAGTGAATTAGCAGCTATCGGATGAGTCTTGAGTGACCACGCATATGCGAGGTTTCGTCCTTCGGCGACCCGCTTTAGGGAGATAGGAGCATGAAGAGTTGGCGGCGGAGGAATTCGAAAAAAAAAAATGAAGTGGGCTTTGAGAATGATTGAAATGGGACAAAAGCAGCACAAGACGGGCGATGTAACAAAATTGGGGGAAAGAACTTTGCGCCGATAGTTGAAAATGAGGCTGGCGTTCTGACAGTTAGTGGTATCAACGTTCCTCTAGGTGAAGGATGGAGTGAAATGCTGAGGGGATGCTAGTCCTGATCAGAAATATAAGCAGTTTTTTAGAGGTTCTTACAGGTCGTGAGTATCATTAGCATACCTCTGCAGAATCCATAACCGGCAGAGTTTCATATTTTGCTGCTGCATCCTTCAACAGAAGGGATACCCGGACAAGTTCTACTCAATCTTGAAGTCGCTTGAAACTCTGTGAAAAGATGTGCGACCCGTTCAGGTTTATTGGATTTGCCTTTGCAGTTGTTTCTTTTTGTTAGATGGGAAAATGTGACGAGCTGGAAAAACTCATAATCGCATTCACGTGTGAACAATTTTTTGAGACCTTAATAGCATGCAGATTTAGAGTGCACTGAACTGGAAGGATCCCTCAATCCGCCATTCACTTCATCTGTTCTCGCTGACCACTAACAGTAGAATGAACGGTGAAACTGGTGCCAGTAGAAACGGAAACTTTCTCCTTCTTCTTTTTATAACGTTTTTTTAAAGGAGAGGACCCGTTATGCAACGTGGTGGATGCGAGTGATGTGAATTCGGTTGCGGGCGTCCTGAAACTCTATCTTCGAGAACTACGAGAACCACTTTTTCCGATATTCCTTTTCGACCAGCTAACTGAGTGTGCAAAGTGCTCAAGTGCGGAGGATTTCGTCAGACAGGTTCGATTTTAAACCTTGTTTATCGCGGATTTTGTCATGTTGCTCGATGACGTTTGGCCTATTTCGGAAGCTAGAACAGTTCCACTTTGCTGCAACATGGCAGCGATGCGTGCAAGGTGTGATCTCTTTGTATTTTTGACGAAATATGCGTGTGAAGGTGGCTCAAGGTTTTTTACCTCACCTGTGATCAGCGTCGAGCATTACTTATAGTTTATACTGTCTTCGTTTTCTCAAGCACTGCTTAGTGGTGAGACGGTTTTCACCCGCCAGCGAGATTTATCCCGAAGAGCGCACGTGTCCTGCTTAATTTCTCCAATCAAAATTATCTTTGCAAGTGCAACGCGAAGAGCTGTGAAAAAGATGAGATTAAAGAACTGAGCGATGTGTTTTTCTTTGATTAGGATGACAAGTATAGACGAAGAGAGGTGGAGACGAACAAAGAGATGAGGGGCATTTCAGAAGTCTTTCTTGTCAATTCTTCTCTGGGGAATGTAAAAACACCGAGTTGAACACGATCGGTAGGGCAGAAATCTGTCGGGTAACCAAAGAGGCATCTTCTGTTTTCAGTGCTTTCAAGCTGTTACAGTGTCGAAATCAAATGTTCTTTTTGAGGCTTCATGATATGTAACTGCGACTACTTGGGATTTCAGTCGTTTCGAATGACTATAAAGTGATTTTAGAATGCCATAA
Organism: Ascaris suum; assembly: GCA_013433145.1. NCBI lineage: Eukaryota > Metazoa > Nematoda > Chromadorea > Rhabditida > Ascarididae > Ascaris > Ascaris suum. The sequence goes on from CM024187.1 coordinate 6,015,735, forward strand.
TGTTATATATATATATATATATATATATATATATATATATATATAAATATATATATATATATATATATATATATATATATATATATGAATGCCATAGAATATATATGGAATATATATATGCCATATATATATAGAATATATATATATATGCCATTATATATATATATAATAAATATATATATATATATATATATATATATATATTATATATATATATATATATATATAATATATATATATTATATATATATAATATATATATATGAATAACGTCATGCATGCTAATGCATATACATGTTCATGTACACCTATATATGTGTGTCTGTACATGTATGTATATTTGCGTGTATATACCTGCAGGGTTATTGCATTTCAGGTCACACCGCTTCTTGAGAAGCTGTCTCAGCCTACCATTCTTGTTTTGCGTTATTTGTTCGCCTTTCTGAACCATCTCAGCGAATTCAGCGATGAAAACATGATGGACCCATATAACTTAGCGATCTGCTTCGGACCGACACTTCTACCGATTCCGGAGGGCAAAGATCAAGTGCTTTTTCTTTTATTGCTACCTGATCATGATAAGATAAGTGACAGTACTGTCAGAAAAATTCTCATCACCACTTTTTTCGTAATTTGCAGTGCTGTTTGTGGGCAGGGAAGGAGAGTTTTCTATTGCCCGGCTTTATGACGTCGTCAGATAGTTTGTTATTGCTTAGAGCGAAAGCTTCGTTGTTGAGGGAACTTCAAAGAAAAGAAAGAGGCGTGCCTCTTTTTGGTTTTGTAAAATTTTACGTAGAACTACGTGTAGTGGATTATTGACGCATGTGCATGATGTCTGAAGAAGCGTTGCAGGTCTTCTACCACAACTTTGTGAACGAACTCGTGAAGAACTTGATCGTTTATCACGATCATGTCTTCTCGTCGATGCTTCCCGGGCCCTTGAATGAAAATATCTCGTCGAAAGTGACCAAGCACTCTATGTTGATGACCCGTGAGTTGTTACTCTTTTTGATATATAGTCGCAAACCATTTAGCACGTGACTGACGCTATCACCTTTGAAAATAATCCACCTGTCGAGATATCCTTGTTCGAAAAATGATTCTTTTAGAACGTTGAAGATTCTCCATTGCATCGCTCATCAGGTACTTTACCTACCTTTCAGAAGGCATTAGATTTCAAAAACCTCATAGAATTTTATTTTAGAACTCCTTACTGCAAAAACGGCCACAACTTGTGCTGGCAAAGTATAGCTCTGTATGATTAGTCCTAGTAATATTCCTTTTATCCATGGACAAAGAGATAAGCTTATAGACCCACAAGAGATCTCACATTCACCCAAGCTGTTTAAGGGCTAGTTACGGGGCATCTTCTTCAATCTGAAGTGCATACCGATGATTGTTGGTCGTTGGGTTTGCTCTCCTTATTGCATTAATGCATGTGGTATATTCAGCGTAACCTTTTTTTGATGCTTATGAATGCAGTCTGTTTGCACATTTCAGCCTGGAGATTAATGGTACTAATCCGATCGAAATTTACCAGATGCGTACTCGCACTTGTATTCGACCATCTTTCAATAAATCACTCTTCCTCAAGCAAACTAGGCTTCTTTTTTTGTCCCACATTTCTTTTGCTCCGAAGTTGCACTCGAAGGCATTTGGTTTGGTGTGGATGCGGTTCCCTCTGGTGCAGCCTCCTTGATCTTCGATGTGAGGTTCTATGTGAAACAATGTAATCACGGCGCACGGGACAAACTCATATACGGGCTTGCAATTTCAAAAGTATATGCCCTAGACGAAGCAGTAGTGCAACCTTATTCCAATAGTGCAGCAACATTCCGCTGCTTGTTAGTTTCAATTTTCGTATACATTTCGTCGCTCTTTTGCTCCCTATCCGTTCTTTCTCTCTGGTTTTCTCAGTATTCGCTTTTTGCGATAAACAATTAAAGCATTGTTAGCTAGAAGGAAATTGAACTAAGTAACACGTTTTTAAGAGAGGGCGGCGCTAGTGGTGATGAAGAGATGGCGTCAACACCAATGTTCGATAGTATGGTCGCACGGTTGCCATCACTGGGCGAGATGTCTCCAGGATCTAGCGTTTCGGGCAATCCACCATCGGCGTCGCCAGGCACAGTCAATACGGCTGAAGGCGGCACTATAGTGACAGTGTTGAAAGCCACAGCCAATAGTTCAAGTTGCTCGCAGCAGTCCCGTGCGTCGCCGTCTTCTAATAGTAGCGCTGTTTGTCTTCCTGTTATGAGTCGGTCAAACAAATGGTTAATGGTTACTTCGGCGACATCGACTACTGCATCAATTGGCTGCGGTACTGCATCCTCCGCGTACCTTTATTCACCCGTTTTCCATTACCACCCTGATCCGAACACACGTTCCTTTCGCGTAAACGACACCAATATATCACACAATTTCCAGGAAGGCGCTGCTGTTTGTCAGAGGTACGACTTTAGGAGTTCACTTATCTTCACTGTTTACTGTTATTTATCTGTCGTTGTGTGGAGGGATAGAGGTGTCGGGGAGCAACAGTTAGGAACGTCGGCAGTGTGTTATTCATAAAAGTTGGGAGACTGAAATCTGGGGTGCCACTCGTTTATTTCTTGGCGAGATATTTCTGTGCTTCTTTCATTACGCTGGGAATATATTGTCCTAGTAGCTGACGGTCATAATTGTTCGCATATCATTGTAGTTGGTGGAGCAAGCAACAAGCAGATTGGGGTAGGGATCTGAAATGCTCCCATGTAAGGGTACAAACGAGCACCATGTCGTTGAATTATCGCTCAGAACTCCAAGCGATCACATGCGCATGTGCCAGATCTTTGCTAATGCGACTGCGAGCGGCACGTTTTCAGCACTATTGAAGTAGTAAATTGGCGATGGGGGTGCATTGGCGCAATTTCAGATCGGACACAGCAAATATGTGGCACAAAAGTTTGTTGCGGTGGAATATTTCTGTGTGCACTCGAAAATCAGGACGTAAACACCCCGACTTGAAACAAGAGGGATGCTGCACCTGTGTGACATTTACGTACTTAAGAAACACCGTAGAATATAGAACCACGTTGAAATGGGAACTGTAGAACACTGCAATAACCTGAAGTGAAAGAACATGTAAAGGTGAACAACGGATCCGATCAGAGGGGTCTTATAAGCCGAATCGCTTCGCTCACCTCTTGTGAATCCGTCTTTCGCGTTGAGATCCGTCTTTCGACTAAATGCATCTATCTGATCTTTTTCAGACTGCTTCTAATGGAAAGAGCTGTGACCTCTTTCTTGATAATGCAGAAACAGAAGGGGACTTCAGCTTCAAGACATGGGCACTTTGCGGGTGCATCCAACGTTCATTTCGAAAGACGAGTGACCTGAAGCGTAGCGTTCCATACACTGTCCGCTATCTGCTAACGAAGAGTAATCCGTTGCATCCAATAGGGTTACTTAAGCACATGCGCAAACCGACTGAAGACAGTATTAAAGCTAGGATCGCAGGTGCACATGGAAGTTCGTCCAACCATCAGCATGTAGGTGAAATGCGGACTGGACCGTTTAGTATCAACTCGTCCTTTTGGGCGCTGACATCTTCGCAACGTCAACGAATGTGTGCGATATATGGCAGCGGCTAACTTCGACATAAACTGAACTTTAAAGCTTATGCAGATATTGGTAACAAAGGAGCTGCAAGCTGTTCAATACTGCTCTCCCTATAAATCTTTGCCCGATGAACTCACGCGGATGTGGCGTGCAAAGTTTCTTCTTGTTGGAGCGTAATGTTTTTACGAGCAGAAGATTGGACTACCAACAGGCAGTCGACTGACTGGCGCCAATACCTGTGGTTTCCTGCATGGACTTAGTCAGTCGAGGTTTGCGTACATGTTGATGTAATGCTGCACAGCAGATACGTTTGTGGTATGACTACCGTGCGCATCAGTGCGGAACTTCAACACATCTGGCGATATTCGACTGATGCGAGAGATGTGTAGTGCCGAACGATGGTCGAGCCTTTGCTAGATACGGGACTTAGAGTGAAAAGTCACAATGGCAGAAGAAGCGAGCAAAGGAGGACATAGCTGTGCAAATGATTCAACACATTTCTTGATTCTCAAACGCTGCAGCAGTGTGGCGACGCTGCATACGCTAAAAGGTACGCATCACCTAACCACACACCATACACGTGCAGACTTCCTCCTAATCTGCAAGTCGTAAAAATTCTCCATTATCGACACGTTCATGGCGGATTTTCATAATATTTTCCCCAATTGAGGTAATGGCGATTGTGCAGCGAAAGTGCTGTGCAGGATGAGCTGTTCAGAATCCCGCCGAGTTCATATCGGTGAGACGAGACGACGTTTGGAATTGCGATAGAAGACATCCGGATACAAGGCAAAGCTGATTTGGGCATCCGTGAATAGAGAAACGTTCGCCTGTTCAGATGGGTGATAAGCATGGAGGGGGGAGAGCGACGACAGCGATTGAGATGGTTGCGAAGGTGAAAATTCAAACGGGCACCACAAGTCGACGAGATGAACTTCGTCTATGAATGTGCATCAGGAGGTGAATGCAGCGAAACGCTTATGCAGTAATTCTCCTTTGAAAGAATCCGTGCTCTTGCATTCACATGTTCCTTCTTTTCAAACTGTTGCACTTTCCTAGCGCTCCGGTAACATGTTTTTGAGCTTGCATGTGAGTGTAGTACCCTGTTTCCATCTTATTTCAAGTAGGTGCTTCAGTTGTCTATGTTCATAGGTGATATTGGCACATGTGCACAGAAACATTCCACTAAAACTTTGCTGCGTTGGCCTGCAACAATCACAGTTGTGGTACGGCATTTTAGGGCACCGTCGCTGTGCTCAACAAGCTCAACACGTTCAGCCAACTGCCTGGATTCGGCGTTTTTGATTCGAAGGTATGGCTCTGAGCAGGCAACATATACTCACGACGTGGAGCCGTTCGCACATGCTAGTGCACCAACGTCAGCTCAGGTTTATCTTCAATTATTTCATTAGTTCCTCCGTTCTCTTTCTTTGCATTTGCCGTAACGTCATTTTGCGTCATTTTCAGGCTTACAATAGTATCTTATAATTCTAGTAGGTTATAACTGCTTGTTATAAAATTTTTGGTCGGAAGCTTCTGTGTATGATAGAACAGATAAGCAGATATAGGTGAAGTTTTTGTATTTCAAGCTGCTGTTTGCACAGACGCTCTGCACCGATTTAGGTAATAATATTTGCATTGACTAATTCACTAAAGCTGAGAGGTGTTTCAGTCTCAGCCTATCGTGTTTCATTCTGCTGGTGTGGTTATTCTCATGTACAACTTCCGCATGTGGCTTTTCTATGTGTCATTTTATTACTAATGTTTTGGCATTTGCAGATTTGGACCCGAAGGACAGGTGGCGCCAGTTCATTGCGCGAGCAACTTCATCACACTCGAACTCTGCAGCAACACGAGCTCTTTCGTGACCCTGCGTATCTCTCTCTTTTTGCTTCTTTGCTCGAGCGTTTCAGCCAAGCTGTTTTGAAATTACGACATTGAAAGTGATTATATATATATATATATATATATATATATATATATATATATATATATATATATATATATATATATCTATATATATATATATATATATATATATATATATATATCTATATATATATATATACTTCCCGAATACTTGCACATAGGTATGGGTTGTTGATTCAGTGACAGTATATAATCGACTTACAGTGCTAAACGTACTGCTCGAACCAAATTTTGAGGAAGATAAAGTGTCGGCATTTAATGGTGAAAGGTTGCAGTGATGAGGACACTTCATTTGCCGCAAATCGAGCCCGACTTCATCGCCTATCACTTCATGCAGCGTAATTTTTCTCTTATTCCATTTGGATTTTGCTTTAATTCTATAGCACAGACTGATTGGTCATTTTATTGGTGTTTCTGCACAGAGTTACTCGATACTGAAGTGAAGTATGAAAGCAGGAGGAAGTGAAGTTGAGAGAAATAGTCGACGTGAATATCTCTTTCTATGAAAACGATTTTTATCTTTTGCTGCTTTGCTTTCACATGCGTATTTGCTTCATTTTCTTCGATTGTTGATAAGGATGAAAAGGTGGGGCAGAATTACGGCTGAGATCCAAGCATGAGAAATGGAAATGCGCTGTCGGAAGCTGGTCAGGTGAAGAGTTCTTGCACTTGATCGAGGAAATATGTAGTGAAACAGCCACAGTACACTCAGACTTCGTCTGCCTGTGCAATTCCCTTCTTCCTATCCATTTTTAAAGGTGACCTAGACTCGCGTCCAACTTTTTATCCTACTTACACACCTTCCTTTATTATGGGAACTAAGCGTGAATGGGCGTCATTGGTGCTGCTTTATGCGTCCAGTTGCTGAAGCAGAAAAATTTGGAATCTTAATGTAGTTTTTGCAGCCGGCCAACGCCAAATGAGCAAAATCACAGAAGAAATGCATCATGTTGGCCTCGTTTCCACTTTTTTTTGGTGTTGGTGGTGGTGTTCATGTCTGATATAAAGGCGTCAGGGCAGGCGAAGACCAAGAAATTCTCGAGCCGAAAAAAACATTCTGTGATTTCATTCCTTTTGCCTCTTTTCACCTTTGTTCCTTTCAGTATGGGGCATGGCCAAACTCCTGCGCTTCTTGGGGCCAATCTGCCTCTCTCCTGTTGAATTTCTTGATATGCAGCGCCAGTTGGCCCAGTTAACGCAAACATACTGCTCTCTCCGTATTAAGCTTCCTAGAGAATTCTGATGTTCAGCGCACTGAAACTTTCCAAAACAATTTGTTTTGGTACTTCGCCGGGCCACAAACGAAGATGTCAAAGTATTATGGATCAGGCGCATGATCTGGGAAGTATGGTTATGGATTTGCGTCGGTAACGTTACATTTCATCCGATGCCTCGAACGGCTGCTGTTCCAAAGAAGCGCATTCGCTAAATTCATAAAATTATCCATTCGCTCAGTAAAACGGAGCGAACTTGCAGCTCACCACCGGCATCTTCGTTAGATGGCTCAATATTTGGTGCGCGCGATGGCGGAAGTCCTCTTGAAAGTGCATCTCCGCATTCCATTGATGTACCTTCTGCTCGAGAAGCACTGTCACACGACGCGAACGTCTAGCAGCACTAAGTCCGATGACTTCGCAGGTGCACAATGAACTTAGAAGACGCGTCAGTCCTTTTTCTTGTTTCACATTTGGAGCTTACTAAGGCTGTTGTGGGGAAACTTCATTTCGTTTACATGCTTCATGTTTCGTAGTGTGTGATGGAGTAGAAATCGTTTACTTTAAAGGATTTTTCCATTTGTATCTAAAGAGTGCTCTGAGTAGTTCCCATATTCACGACAAGTGACACTATAAGTGTGCCTCAGGTCCGTCTTTGGGATTTTCCCACAGAGGGAGCAAATTTTCAGTTTGTCACATAAGCGAAAAAGACTTGGGGCGAGGGGGACGGTCGAATGATCTGTCGGTGGGCCGTTATCCCTTTCCCCACAGTTTCGTGGTTAGATATTTTTGGACGAAATTTGCAATTAACTTATTCAAAATCTCGTAATTGTTACTGTTTTGGCCAGAGTTTGTACTGTCTCGTAATGTTAACTTATGCTACCGACAAGTTGATAAGCTGAAGGAGTCGGCTTTCACATAGCAATGTTGGGATCCTATTTCAGCGATTCACAAATGATGGTGGGAATAATACTAGAAGCTATGCATTTACGAATAACTTTTCAAATTTTTCTCGATTTCATCGATTCTGTTCCGTGTTCTTTTGGCGCCCTGTTGCTGCCCACTTCCTGAGGATACCCCAATTTCCTATTAGCGTCTTTGTATGAATGAGATTAGGACAGTTGCGATTTCAGTGTGTTTCGAAGTTTGAAGGTGCACTGTAACTGCTGCACTCCACTGTAAGATTGGTCGCCTATTAGTCTCAGATCATTTCTTCAGCATCCCGTCTTGAATATCGAGAGCCAGTTTAATCTTCCGCATCCATACTTTTACGGCAGGGAAACTTACGATGAAAATCTTCGGTAAATATGCCATGAGCACTCTTCTTGATAGGATTTTTGCAGCTTCTTTGCAGAAACGCATAATCACATCACATACTTGTGCTCGCGTTTTGCGAATGTGCATTACGTTGGAACACAGAATGTGGTTTACAGATGAGTACGGAGCGTAATGTAACCACTTCATTTCTATATTACGTCTGTCTGTCCGTCTGAAACTTTCAGCTCATCAGCCGCAACACCTTCAGCTTATGGCTGTAAAATTTGTTTTGTGTGGTTTACATCGGGCGCTTTTTAATTTCATTCCGAGTGATATTTACCTATGCAACTTTGCTCTACAGCGAGTCCGGTTCCCGTCAAAAGCGTTTTCCCCTACCAGGATTTATAAGAGCGGATGCTGATGCGAGAAAAGCAAATCATGAACCGTTTCGTAATTCTCGTTAGCACCCACGCAAAGGTCTGGCGCGCACTCCACTTTTTGTTAATGGCGCCAGCAGGTCACTGAAATTACATCCTTTCCTTTCACCAAATGAACCCTTGGGATAAGTCACGAAAAGTCCCTCGGAATTGAAAATTTCCGTCATGCTACGCTGTCATCCGTGTGTAATGTTGCCGTATACGCCATTTAAAAAGGCCTAAACGCCCTTGACCAAGGCGTGGTGCTGTTAACAGTGGGCATTTTCAAGACTAGCACGTGTGCGGTCAAGGATACTTCGCAGTAAATTTTGTTTTGAAGTTTGGCCAGTAGAAACCTTTCTCTGGGTTAGCATAGGAAGGGAATTGTCTGAGTTATTCTCATTTTGCTTTTAGGGGAAGGGAATTCACTGCGTTCCCTCATTCTTACATGTGGATCCGTTGAGTGCGCTTTTTCAGCATTGATTTTTTCGTCTTTAGTGACCTTGTTTTCTGCATTTTCTTTGAACGACGGTCAGTCATCTGCATGTCTGGATTTTTTAATACCTTTTTGAGGGATCCTTTTTACGATTGATTGTGTCTCAAGCACAGTAAAAGCAACTAGTGGCCCAAATTGTTGCGCCACCTGCAGAGGAATGGATTGGTCCGTTCTTGGCTCTTATCCACTGCGTCGAGGTAACGCAGAAAAAGCTGCGTAGATGGGGCCTCATCCTTGGAGAGAGCTCGCAAGAAGGGAGCAGTTTTTGAGTTGATGCATACTCATTAGAAAGGAATGAGTAATAATAAGAAGAGAGGAGCTTTCTGACTACATTTTCTTTTAAGAAGGTGGTCGGTTGCAGGTGCTTGGTGAGGAAACCACAACAAGTGTGGAACCAGATTTGGTGCGCTCTTTGCCACACGACGCGGGACCCAATATCCAGGCGGATCACGCATCGTCGAAATCGCAGTGGGCGTCCAGTTCGCTATGCTCCTCTTCATCACCCCCGCCCGTTCAATAGTGTTTTATTCAGACTTGGTCGTCGACTCTCCTTTTCTTTCCTGTTCTTTGCTTCCTGACCCTTTTTCGCATTTGAACGAGAGATGGGGTAATGTTCAAGGATTTAAACTTGCCTTTCAGCTCCATTGTTCGTTTTGATGTGCGCGCGACGTCTTGACTAATCTGTTAGCGAAATGGTTTTCATAACGCATGGTGATTCCTCCCTCTCGGTGATGTGTTGTTGTGTTGGGACACTTTTCCCAGTCTTATGGCAGACGCGAAGGGAAATGCTATACAGTTGCTCATTGCAAAAGGTACCCGAAGGGATTTAAGTGCGCTTTTAGAAGGGTTTCTCTTATAGGGAGAGAGTTTATCAGAAATAAGTGCTGCTGGCATCCTTTAGTAACCGCGCCATCGAGCGAGTTGTTGAGGGGCAGTACGTAAGTTGATCTTCACCGTGGGCGATGAGCATTCAGAGTTTGCAATTCTTCGGTTTATTCGTACGCCTATTTTGGGTGTCGGTGTTAGCCCATAGATAAATGAAAGTTTCGTTTTGTTTTACCGAGTGATGAAACCCGCCAGTCGGCTGAGATGATATGCACTTCTGCATCCATCATGAACTGGGCTAACTTTTTGCTTGTGACCTGAAAACAGTGAAGAAACGCTTAGTTGTTTTCATCCTAAGACTGTTGCTTAAGTGCTCAACATGGAGAGAGTCGACTTTTGAGTCGACTCCGACCAATTAAAAAAGATTGGCTGATAGATTTTATGACTCTAAAGTCAATATTTGCAAAGAAAATGCTGAGTTGTAGCGAATTGGGATGAGTAGCGGTCTTGCAGCATTGTGCTTGTTAGAGTTCGTTGGGATTGCCTTTGTGGTTTTACGAGTTTCCGCAAAAATTCACCAACACTAACAAATATGGCTTGTTAATAATTTGCAAGAAAAAAAGTAAAATGGAGCGAGCTTATGCTGCACAGCTTTCCTCAAGAGATTCCATATCCGAATTTTAATTCTGGTTGCTCATGAACTTTTGTCCTTGAATATCTTGACTTCCCAGCAGAATTTCTTTTAAGCGTTTTTTTTGCCCGCAACAGTCATTAATGCCTAAGGTCGCACGCAGAAACTCATTTAATGGAGAAGCAGCGACGCATTTGTCTGTTCTTCCTTTTGACTGGTTCTCCTTTTCTCTGATCGCCATCAGTTATGTAGGTGACGAGCTGCGAATTCGCGGGTTCTTGTGGGGCGGCTTACTGGGAGGATCGGTACGAGGGAGATTTTGTTTTGTTGTTGAGGAGTAATCGCTTATGTATTTCTTGCATTAGATAGTGAAAGTGTGGTTTTTCGGTGGAAATGTGATGATTTGTGAGTGGTTATAAAGGTCGACCATGTCTCGTTTGCCGATCTGCTGAGTAGGCTGTTTTGCGCTTTTTTCTGGAGGTGGATGTTCATAAGTGGATCCTACTGTTGTTTATCCCAGCAAACGTTTCTTGCACTGCTTGTGTTTTATGTGGCAAACGTTGTATGCGTATTTATTCCAACTGAAATATGAATCTTTCGCCGTTAAGAGGTGTGATTCTGCACCATTGTTTCGTCTTTGGAAAAGGGTTGGGAAGTAGACGTGTGACGGTGGGAACTGAAGGTACGTGACGGTGAAACGGTTCACCAGAATGCGACTGCGTCTTATTTGAATGTGATGTAAAAGCGATTTATGCCATAAAGTAACTCCCACAATGATGGAAACTAATGCCGTTGTTTCCTAGAGGTTTCTTGGCGGCGATCCATTCTGTGTGCAATACTTCAGTATTTGGAGCCACGCTGCGCTATCTCGCCCATTTTCGTCTGATACTATTGCATAATTATGTTCTCAGTGAGTCTGGATGAGACGCAATCAGGATTGGGTCCGAGCCAGACCCGCTCTCAGTCTCACTCTGTGCTGTATAATCTTGTTTGCTTCATATGTTTTGTGTGCGTTTGATAAGTCAGTACTTGTTTTTTTGCAGTTAGGCATCAATGTTACAGTTGACTTTGTTGTAAGGCGTTTTCAATTAAACGCGTGTCAATTAGTTCGTCATTGGTGCATACGCGAGTTAATTCAGTCTGTATTGGGACGTCCGTGGCGGAAGTGTCATCCGTCGGAAACGCGACAGTTGCTTGGTCTATGGCGGCAGTGGCCGCAATCTGCTTGCTGAAGCGTTCTCGATAGTGCAACGTGAGCGCGAATTCATCATAATCGCAAGATTTGCATGCGCAGGTATACGTGATTGCGCCACTTATTTCAAGATGAGTCTCGGAATGTAGGTATGCGTGCGTCTGCGATCAGACGTCTTGGCTGATGTTCAGCTTTCATTATTCGGACCCACGTTATATATATATATATATATATATATATATATATATATATATATATATATATATATATATATATATATATATATATATATAGATATATATATATATATATATATATATATATATATATATATATATATATGACCTCTTGGCTTCAGGCTTTTCGAAATGCTGGTCTGAACAAGTCAAAGCTCAGCATCAGCCAAGGCGTCTGATCATAAAGTGGGGGAATAGCTCTACAGCCTTTTAATTGTTTTTTTGGGTAAATCAGTAAGTTCGTTGAAGAGTTTCTTTTAATCTGCCGACGCTGAGGAATTTTCTCGTTGCTGGAGTTGCACGAAGCGTACTTGCATCTTTGTGCATTCTACAACTTTGTGCGCTCGCGAACAACAGGAAATCTCCGTCGAGTTGAGGAAGGGAGGCGACGATAATAAAGCGAGCGGCAATTAGGTTACCGCTTCACTTGAATGAGCGTGTGTATCATGCGATTGGTGCTTTGCCTTTGTAAAGTAATGGGTCATGGACTCGACCCTGCCAGTCAACCGAGTTGAGGAAAACTGCCAATGGAGATTTGAGCGGAAGTTGAAGGGCCTTGATTCCGGAGACGCTCAGTGATTTCGAGCGAGACGGTCCCGTCAGGTTAGCATGACTTGACCGTTTACTGCTGCACTGAGCTATACAACCGTTTCGGTCAAAGAAATTTTCGAAATAACATGTGGTGGTACCATATGGGTGTATATTTTCTTGATATCATGGTATGACTTATGCTAGTAATAAAAGTTCATGCTGCTAGGACAAAACTGATGACTAATAATTCGCTTCCATCTCGCTTAAGAGATTAAGGAAATTCGTGTATGGAGTCCGGTCGTCGTGGACGGATTTACCGCGATGTTAAGCTATGGTGACTTCACAAAACTAAAATTGAATGCATCCCAGCAGCTTTTCACCACCCCATCCATGAAGCACACTGGTTGGCTGGCATCCACTAGGAAATAAAACTGCCTAGCGTACCTACCTTACGAACTCATTCCGGGTGAGATTCGAGTGTCTGCGGATCGGGGTTGGATTGAAGGTTTAATCAAGGAGATATGACCGATCGGAACGAGATTCCGCACAAGAGATCAGCATTTGGTGTAGGTTACATCCTTCAGATTAGATAGCCGTAGCTTACCCCTTGCAAGAGTAGAGAAGGTAGACAGACATAGCGGGCACAAGTGCGAGCATGACGTCGTCGTCACCGCCGTAGCACAGTTTTAGAGAAATTGCTTAAAGAGCGATCAGTTCGTCAAGTGACCAACAAAAATTAAGCCATCTTTGATTCCAGGATGCTGGTCCTTTCTGCTGGAACTTCCGTACGGAAGTGGGCGAGGGATCTGTGCTACTGAATCGTCGATTCTTAGCTAGCAGTGAGGCTCTTTTAGCTTCATGACCTGCCTCTATGTGACAGAAGCTCGACTTCCTTCCATCAAGGTGTCGCTGTTTCTCTACAATCCGATTTTTGTACGGTAATGGTTTAGCGAACGCTAAGGCACATGTTGGCGTAGAGCGGCTATAGACACGTGCTTAAGTGCCCTAAGATGGCGCCATTGAATGCGTTCTATGCTGACTCTCTTCATCTAATTTTTTGGAATCTGATGCATGCCGCCGTCAAGTATACTCCGCCCCACCTGAACTAATTTACTCGGTAACTGTCTAACAGAAACACAGTGCGAATTGCGTCGTGAGGTATAGGAAAAAGTGAGCGGGAAAGCGCGAGAATAAGAAGGGATAACCAGAGAGTGCGACTGCGAAAGCGACAGGTTGTGTTGGACAACCGCTGTAATGTACAAGAGAACGAGAAAGCCGCTGACAACGATATCTCCCTTCAGCGGCAAACGTGTTAGACCGTTGCAGATTGTCATCTGTAATTTGTACAGTTGAAAAACTTGAAATTGAACCTGTAAGCTTTCCAACCATGATGAAAGCATTGTCCAAAGCGAAAGATCGGGCTGAGAAGACGGGAGTGGGTGAACACGTTTCGCCTTTTAGTCGTTGATAAATCCGCCTGCGTTATGCAGAGATCATAAAGCACATGTGTGCACGGGAATATGCAAATATCGCAGAAGAAGCATTAGGGCAGGCGTAGAGAGGAGGACGGAAGAACAGAACAAACGAAAGAACGAAAGTGAGATGGAAAGTCTTGTTTTAGTAGCGATGTTAATGAAGTGGAAAGGTTTTAGGCAACTTTGGTATCGAGGTTTTCATTGAAGTGCTGATTGGTTCTTTTACCACCTCGCCTTCCTTGAGTAGCCTACATCAACAGTTTTACTGGTTGAGTACTTTCCAGTGCGTTAACCGAGTCGACTGCGGAATCGAAGCAACAGAAAGACTGTTCACATCTACCGTAAGCCTAACGTCAACCCACTCGCATACTGCTTGCTGGTGCTTCTAATAAAAGTTGGGGATTCTAATAAAGCTTTCGACACTTACTTACATCCATCAAGTTTTAGTCCCAATTGATATTTCGAAACACATCAACCAAGTGCTCTAGCATCCCTTGGCTACCCATCTCCTCCCCCCCTTTCCTACCCACCCCCCCAACACTCATGTTCGCTCGAATTAAGTGCCACAATTAAGAGTACATTATCAGAGTCAGAACGGCACCTCGGCTAGCGTTTTTTCCGCTTGGAATGCTTGTTTGGAAGGTGCACTCCCGCTCCTTCGTTTAATGTCATCGGCACTACACAAGTGTAAGGTGTTGTGCTTGTAACTTCTGAAATGTGCTATACTTTTATTTCCTGCTGCTCAAAAAGTAACTGCTAAAAGCAGTCACACTCGCTGTGGTCACTTAAGACACACTAATCAAAGAAACCGCTCATGGCTGATGGATTCGTGCATCGGGCCGAGGTTGTTCATTATTAAGTATAGTCACCCTGAACGTTAATAAATCGAACCGTCCTTCCTAAAAAAAAAAAACTTTATGAATGCCGTTTCGGATGACAGTATGTCTAGACACCAACAATTACATTTGTTTTCACGGTGTTTATTCATTTTCGGGCCAAATCAAGATAAGAATGAGTTGCAGTTATGAAGTGTATGGGTTGTTGCATTGCGAAAGTGGAAAGCGTTTAATAGCGACGGCTGCATCGGGCACCTGAGAGGATCGGATTTTATCGGCGATGTTTTTGCGGCTACACGGATCACAGTCTGCCTTTGAGACCATTCCACTATAAGAATGCCTTCTTCCTTCGAAGTGTTCCTTGTTGAATGCCAGTCGTATCACCAGAATGCTTGTTTCAGGATGTCAATGAATGTTACCCGGATCGCTTGTTTTGTGCTCACTGCATTATATTCCGTCAGTCTCAGAGAACTCATTCTTAGACACTGTTACATTTCGCACCAGAAATCAGACAACGCGCAATGGGTGTATGCATGACACGCATTGTCGAACGAGTTCGTGCACAGGTGTGGATATGATGCAAAAACAAACATTATTCAGAGTAGGCAGTAACCATCGCACTATCATGCTCTTTATAGCAAAAATTAGCAGAATGGAGGTGGGGGGGGGGGGGGGGGGGGGGGGGGGGGGAGGGGGTTGTGCGCGCTTTCGAGGAATTATTGTTGCGTAAGACAACAGATCAGTCTCACTGAATGACAGGCATACATGCAAACAAGAAGTCACAGTTTGCGTTGCGGTGTTCGCTAGAGTTTGGCTGAAATCATGTAAAGCTGTCAACTCTCCAGCCATTGTTTAATAAGAAGTTTGTCCATGAGGCGCCCAGCCTCAGCAGCCTGTCTTACTTTTCGATGCAGAGGTGCCTGCAAACAGTGGCGCCATCTATGCGTCACATATTTCATCGTCACCAAAAATTGGAACACTTAAAATGCGACTAAGTAAACGCCGCTACGCGTCGGCGTTGTTAAGTATTAAAGATTGCCAAGAAAGTCTCACAGCGAATTCTCGCATACGGTAGCCAATGTTTGGATCATTGCCTTACAGCAAAATTGAGCACAGGAGCCGTTTAATATTTGTTTGGTGGTGCGAGGTCGCGCTAAAGGTATTTGCTGATGAGGGTGCGGACTAGAGACCGGTTCCAGGGGGCAGGTGCTACGAGTCCCTTCTTCCGCTCTTTCTTACTGCAACGGATAGGGGGCTGATTTTCTTACTTGCTTCTTCGCTTACGGAAATGCGCGATTTGGGGGATGCGTACTATCGCTGTCAGCATTTAAAAAATTTCATTCAGATTTGCCCGTGGTTCATTGACGATTCGGAGTTTTCGAACATGCTTCCACCGTTAGGACTGGATGCAAAGAGGCCAAGGCTTCTTGAAGAAACCGGTGGCCTCAGGTTTCATATCATAGAAGGTTTAGATAAAAGAAGTCTACCCAATTTTACTGGAAAAAAGGACGACCCGCACGCTGCAGTAACACTCATTTGACTACGTGTGCGCAAGTCGTGTTGCCTATGCTGCTTCAAGAAGCTCGAGCTGCACACTTTTGTTTTAATGGTGCACAAGTTTGCGAGTGTGTTAAGTTACTTTATGAATGGCGCAGTGCTGTGATTCGATGCGTGAATTGTGATGGCAGTCCTCACTGCCTTCTGTTTATTAAACACTGGTGAAGCACCGGAAAGTATAAGTTGATATAACGGCTGATCGCTAAGTTGCTCACGCTAGCTTTATGCAGCAGAGTGTAAAGCTGCGTTCAGGATAGCGAGCGCAACGATTTCGAATGCTTCCCCAGCCGTAGAAGCTGCATGACAGATGCCTGCTGTTTTAAGAGAAGGCCCACAAGCAAAGTCTATCGTCAACAAAAAGCCAAGTAACTCACAGCTGTGCAAGGCCACGATGACGGTGTTGTAGACTGGCATCTTTGTTACTTGGAGCTTCTATCGGCAATCCATTCATCCAGCCCAAGCCTGCAACTGTTGCTTTTAAGCGTTTTTACAAGTTCTACTTCCTTGACGTTGGGCAACTTTTTGTTGGCCCAAACTCTTACCTTTAGGTAGTATTTCTTTCATTTTACGTTTACATCACTTCTTGTGCGCTTCTGAAAATTCCCTTCACAGAAATACTTAATGGCGATGCCATTTCTCTGTCTACTTATGTATGTGTGTCCATCCATTACTCCAGCAGTTTCGTCTTGGCGGCTGCTAAAGGAGAGTTGTGAAATTTGTACGCAGGATATACGTCCTTGGTTGTACCAGAGTCCATGTTGATCCATCAACTCCGACAGAGCTCGTTGGCATTGAAAGTGAATAAAAGTTGCATAAGTTTTACGCGTGTTGAATTACCACTGCATTTTACACTGTTCTTTTGCATTCTTTGTTTGCAAAACAAATGAGGGCGTGCCAAAGAATGTGGCACGATAAGCGCTTCCGCTCACCTTTTATTTTACCTGCCATTTTCACGGGTTGCCAGCAAAACATAAAATGCGCACAGTCTTTTGGCCGACCCAGCTGTCAGTATTAATCTGTAAAAAAAATCCATGTTTTCTCAATCTTAGTCAGTGCAAAATAGATGCCCCCCTAGAGCAAGATGCGTGCAAACTTTTCCTTTCCTTTAGATACCGATAACTTCACTGAGTTGATGGACCAACATGGATTGTGAGTTAGGGAGTCACAAGTCACCTTTTGGAGTGCATTGTATCCTCCAAAATTCACAACTCTAGCTTCAGCAGTTCCGTACTTGAAATGACCGAGCAGAAGTAGTCGTTATTTTTGATTACCACTACTTGCGATCCATCTCACATCGACGGACAGGGCTGTGAAGGCGAATGTTCTCTTTCTCAGCAAGAATGGATGCAGATCAATGCGTAGTTGTTAGTATTTGAGTGGATCCATAAAATAGGTGGTTTACTGTGATGAAGTAGATGTAAACCTGAGCGGTTACGGTTGAGGAAAGCTTGTTGAAGCGACAATAAGGTAAGGGAACAGATGCGGGATGGCAGTCAAATAGTTTTGTATTTCCGCTGCGTTTTTTCGCATAATTGCAAAGTGGGAGGGGGGGGGGGGGGGCGGTTGTGATGGAGGTGATACTTTGAACAACTATCTAAGAGAAAAAGGGCAATAGGACCCAAGTTAAACAGGTTTTTATTGTTTTCAGCGAAGTTGGGAAGTCACGACAGTGAAAGTTGTTACAGCTCTTCTTTTGGACTCCAAGAGGAATGCCGCGTACGCACATCACAAGCATGTGGTTTCATTGATTGCCACCTCCCTTGCGTAGGCCTGGCAACAATGAAGCGAACAGAAGGCGAATGGGCCTGTTCAAACTATTTCCTCGCTCAAACTGCCTTCTTTCTGATGCACTCACACAGATGAGCTGTCATGTTGTAAGCTGAAGATGGCAATATCTGATACTGACCATTTCTGTTGGCCTGAGATAGCTGTGCTCATGTCTTCCAAGCACAGCCAAAAAATCCCAACGGGCCTCACACCTTTTGAATGATTTCCCTTTTCATCGCTGAGCATTCACCGTTCCTTTTCCCTCACTTACAAACAAAATTTTCTTCTTCGTCACGTTCTCATTTTGTGGGGAGGCCAAAATGCGTAGCGTTACGATTCATAACTCTTGTACACTTCCGCAAATTTGCATTCACAAAGCGCGTTATGTCAAAATCATGCCTTTATCTGTGTAGGCGTCTGTCTATATCTCGCTCTCTCCAGTAATTCCAGCTTGGCGAGCGCTAAAACTAGAGCTACGAAGCTTGATGGAGCTATAAACTGAAGCTGTAATCTAAACCGTGCTCAACCTTGATTAGACATATAGACCTCAACCTTGATAGAGATAGAGACATTTAAAGGTGTCCGGTAATCCGCATCAGCCGGTCGGACCACAAACTAGTCACTCCTGTTAGGCATTTTTTATCATTTGCTTGAACTGGTAGGCCCAGTGAGTGGGATTACAACTGCTGGTGTCGTTCTGTGTTCTGACATGCTTCGCCACTTGCTTTCATTCGTATCGTCTTGCAGATGTGGTATTGCTTTTGAGAGGAACAAAGTGCGCTCAACTGTTTCCCTTATACTGAGTGATGTCACTGACCGGAGAACCACTCGAGGGCTCATCTAGCTTCACGGTCGGACAGTCTCATTCACCATTGCTCAGTCGATCATCTCCGATCCCTGGCGGCGTAAGTGCTTCGTTGCTTTTTTTGTCACCAAATAGGAAAACTGCGAAGGTTGTTTCTATTCGCGCATCTGCAGCTTTGTAACCACTTCCCTTATCCCCTTCCTCGCTCCTCTCCAATTTTCAACACTTCATGCGACTTGGATTGTATCGTCCATTTTTCGTTTTCTTATTACAGTTCAACCTTTTTGCACTAATTTTTACATACCGCTACCCCTTTCTAAGCTGCTGTTAGATATTGCAGACGATCTTGGTCATTCTGTTGAATGCTGCAGTTTGCTTGCGACTTTCTCCTAAATACTGTGGCCCAGCTTATGGCCCGTTTTTTGTATAAGAATTGCGGATGTATTTGGAGTTTAGGCGTTACGAAATTGAAATTTGCCCGTTGTGGTTAGAGCTTTTCGTTTCTTTCAAAGAGTCTATCCTGCCAAATCTCAGATTTTGCTACTACCAGTCTGCTCTCTGAAAACTGTATAGGAGGAAAGAGTACTGCCTTTGGGTGATTTTGATCCTAGACCATAGCAGCATCTCTCGGTGAGCGTATTTTAGATGAGTATGCAGCGTTTTATGCTCTTCTCCAACTAGACAGAAACGTTGGTTGTTAGGTAAATTGCAGGTAGAGATTCAACAGGAAAAGGAATGCTAACAAAGAGTTGAACCGAATGTCGTTATAAATTTTTTGCTCTCATGAATCTAGTACGTAGGGAGGGAAGAGGGGAAGGGAACGTCCGAGATTCTTGAGGCATATACTCGGCGGTGGTTGTCGTTCGAGTCCACTCCAGTATATTCAAATTTCTAAAAAAGGTACTAGCGTTTAGAGTCACCTTGAACCTGCTAGCAATTATCATAGCCGGTAGTTCTTGAGAACTTCATCTTATTGCGAGTTTGATCGTTATGGTACTAAAAGAAAGAACTCGGTGAGCTGAAAATATTAATATCAGCTGCTGATCCTGTGGGGCATTTGAATTTTAAGAAGATTAGACGAGAATGGATTCAATCATCAACAATCTCACCGAATTTCGTTCTTTATAGTAAAGAAATGAAAATATTTGGTATTATTGTAATTGGCGTGTAAATTTAATACTTCAGTTGACAATGTCGAAGGTGAAAATAATTTCACACCAATTATCCGCTGTACTAATTTTTGAAGGATTACGGTAGCTTTGTTGATGCTGATACGACATGTTGATATTCTTTGTGGAACGTTTTATGTGTTAGCTTATGCTCAACGATAACCGAATGTGTTGCTGAGGGGTTCCGGAGCTCTTTTTTTCAACATCAGCAAGGTGGGCGCCTTCCTGCACCCACGGCATGGCAATTACCGCTTAGTTGAAGCGATTAGCAGTTAATTCGATTGGTTGGATGCTTATTCGATGTGAAAGTGACTGATCGCGATCGGAGTTATTAATATGCAGGCAACGGCGATTGTTATCAGGAAGACTCTGCTCTTCATTCTTGCACAACTTTTCAATGCAGAATGTTTATGAGATGACTCTTCTCAAAGTAAGGGGTGTGTACTACAGTGATCTCACTTCGTGTTCCTCAACTTTTGAAGCCACCATGTGGAAAGTTGAAGGGTGAATTGTAATTTCAGCGGTATTAGCGTCTATGTACCTACTCGTTACTAGTTGCAGCCACGTGTATGTTTTTGGAACTTCTTCTTAGTGAGTTGCTCACCACTGAGGACAATTGGGAATATCGCAAAAACAAATGGTTGCTATTCCCATGGGGCTTGTTGTCCCCCTTTCGCTGAAGCATCTCCAAGTTTGATTTCGACACTCTCACAACGCCTTCTTTCGCTTATGCTCAAATTTGCCTTGTATATCCTACCTAAGAGAACAGAGTTTCAATTTTGTTGTTGTGAAACAATCTCGCATTGTGCCACTTAAATCAATTTACGACAAAGTTGGATATGACGTTTAGTTCGGAACGTTCTTAATTGCAAAAATTCTAAGTTTTTAGAATTATACTCTAGTTGAGAAATTGTGACGACCGGACCGAAGAATGCCCATGTTTATAGGTGCTATTCGGAAGGAACTGTTCAACGAGTTTCCTAATGAACAATTTGCAGGACACTTATGGAACTCGAAGCAGGGGTAGCTCGCCGCCATGCACTTCACCTAAGCGTCTTAACAGTTCCCTAATTTTGTTGCATTTACCCTTCAATCAGCATTCTAAGGTTGGTGGTTGCTCGTTTAGTTCACTTACTCTGTTCTTTTTGTATATGTAATAAATACGTCATAATCAGTAGGTAATAGTATCAGATGATTATATATATATATATATATATATATATATATATATATATATATATATATATATATATATCAGCCGGCTGCATTTTAACGCGCATAACGCAATAACCAGTTGCCTAAAAAATGTTTGCAAGGCCTTGCCACTTTTTTCGTTTGACTAATTAAGCTGTCCGTTGACGGGTTGAAGTTATTTTCGACTATGATTTTCCTATTCTTCTATATGGATATCACATTAACGATAAATCTTACAAACACTTTATCACTCTATCATTTGATTCACACATTCCGTGCGAAATGATGCCGTTGGGAAATTAATTCATTTATCCCACACGCTGACGATTTTCCTATAGAAGGAACCCTCATCCGTCTTTGCACCTACTCATCACCCTCGATGCTGTGGCGTCTGATTTCGGCATACTTCAGAAACGTCACCCTCTTGGTAACTATGGAGGCAGCTGTACGACTTTCATGATTATTACCAACATAACGCCATACACAGCTCTGCAAGTATCTGCACAGTTTACTTGGGATGCTGATATCCTTGCAACTATGCTTAGCTTTAATGAAAGCAAAATTTCTCAGATTTCAGTAAACATTAGGAGTTTTTTCCGGTTTAGAGGTCTTTAGAGGCAATAAAATGTTTCGTTCACTAAGAAACAACTTTTCTACGTCTTTCTACTAATACTCATTTTTTTGTCTGTATATAATATTACCTGTATTGTAAAGCGGTTTCTTGCTTGCGTTTATTGTTACCTGCACACTTCATTTTAATATCTCCTGCAACTAAGGACACGATATGTGTCATTTCTGATCTCAACACGAAAAGTTCCATGGTTAATCTATGTGCAGGAAAATGTGCAGGTGTGCACAATTCACTATTTGGCTATCAGCAGTGGAACCGATTTTTTTACCTTTTTGAAACGTGGGTGCTTTATTCAAAGAACAGATTTGTTTTGTTTTTTCATCGTAGAGCAGCTGAAGTTCAGACGGTCGGTATGTGGTTATTTCAACTATCAAAGCCGAGCCTTGTCTGCGCATTTCTGCTATTGCAGTTGGAAGTGAAGCGGGCGGTGTTGGTGCGCGACGCAATCGCAAAATACTAGAAAAGCGAGCCATTTTACCACAGATGTGCAACGTTTTTATAGGAGCCGATCCATCTAGTCCACGCATTGATCTTGGCATGGACCTCGAGACATTAAACAGTGTAAGCATTTCTTTATTTAATGTAGGTACATGTCCTGCCGCCATCACAAACTGGTCCCCTCTTGGTTCGTTATGCTTCAGGAATATCTTCGAATGTAATCCACAACCTGTCGATTCAGCTGCTAGTTCTCGTATGTTTGTTTGGCTCCCTAAGAGACTTAAAATTTCAACGCTGGTTGAATAACGATGTAGCCATGGTCATGACCTGCTACAGTAACCACCTGGGACGTTTGAGCAGAGAAATCGTTTTCGGGACACACAAAATAAAATTCTCAGTTTCGAGGAAGAGAGAGGAGTTAAAAGCAAAAAAGAAAGCGTTTGTATGAATGAATCTATAGCAACTATATTCCGATTTTCCGCATATTGCAGCTATTGGAGGAGAAGGAGTTGTGGGTACACAGTGCCTACCTATCAATACTTGTCTCCATTCAGCACAGCTTCGTCCGCAAAACGTTTCTGCGACGGTCGCATTCTGTGATGTCTGCCGCAAACAGATCTGGTTGCAGTTTTGCATCTTAAGCTTTCTCGACACTCCTTCATTCAGTGTTCTTTTTGTGGTAGTTCACGCCAGAACATCCCGCTGCGCGTATTCATAATAGCGTTTTTGAGGTTGGCTTTGGAATCTCTCAGAGGAACCCTAGTGCACCTGAGACCATTGTCGTTCAACATTTCAAAGTTTCGGCATCATCATTAGGCGTTGTCGTGCGATGATTTGAATAGTTTTGCAAGTTTTTACTTACGCTCTGTTTAATTCTTATTTTTCTCTTAGTTGTTGGCAGGCTCGATGATAAAACTTTAGCATATTGGCCATTCTTAGGGGTTGCGATTCTAAGCTAATTAGAGAGTTCTTCGGATTTTGAATTTCTGCGCACTTTCACACTTCCTACCTGCAAATGTTCAGCAAAATCTGTACCCCTTCCGTTTAGAACTTCAAATGTCCACTGGGCTGTTAAAAATTTCCAGTTCATATTGGATCGATCCGTTAGAGCAATCCCTTTGAGAATTTGATTTGTAGGCGTAAAAAAGGCGAGTTACCAAATGACCTAAATGAGCGCTCGATTTCCGAAATCGAAATGCTGGCAGTGATCCGTAAGGCATTACGCACTGTCATGCTGAGTTGGGATTGATGAATCAAGAAAATAGAAGTGTAATTAAAATAAGTAGTAGATGCATCGCTTTTCAGGGTTACCGATGTGAGCTGTGTCAGTTCAAGTTCCACCAGAAATGCGGCTCAAAGGTGCCGAACTATTGTGATCGATTGCAACAGATCCCGCACGATGTACACATGGCTAACAAGTTGCGTGATTTCTGCGAGCAACACGGAGGCCCAAATGCAGCACTCGTTGCCGAAATCATTCAGCATTTCCAGAGTCCGAATGCCGGTCAGTGGTCACTTTCAACATTTCTCCAAAACACATGTACTCATCGATGCAGTTGATGGAATTGTGCGTTTTTCAGGCGGGATTCAGTCAGCACCTTTGCTCTAAAAATCACTTCGCATTTTTTACGTAATTATCAAAAATAGGTTCATGGATGGGGTCGATTTATTTACTTGAGTGTGTCTCTATGCGTGTATGTGTGTATGTAAGGAATTGATACACCTAGCGAGTTATGTTGCTGGCACGCAGCAGAGCCGAAATGATCGCACCAGTCGGGATTTTGTGGGTCTTTCATATTCATTTTCGCTTCCATGTGGATTCGTGCAGGTTCTTTCAGTTTGTAGAAGCAGACATGGCATATAGTAAATGTTTGCATTCTGCACCGCCGAACGCGACAAATGTCTCAGAATTAGAAAAGAATAACAACAAGTAGTGAACCGCGACCAAGGAATATTTCAGAAGCATCATTTATGCATACATCCTTCGTTTTGGACGTCTAGGTTTTATTGATTGCATTGATTTTATTTTGTTTTCCTCCTCGTTCTTGCATGGCGTTTATAGGTTCCACACGTTTCTGTATGAGACTTTGATGCATCTAAGTGCTCACTTGAAAGGGTTCGTAAGTATAATTCTATCTGAAGATACTTGTATTCATGAAGTTTAATTTCGGATGCTCTTCTCTACGACGACGCTGTAGCAAGTGGTTCATTCGCGGTGAAACTTGCAGTCCAAGGAGTAGGAGTGCTTATGTGCGTGTCCGTGTAATGCTTCGCGTTCAGAGCCATGGGGACTGCAGTTATGGGATCCGGCAGTGTTTTTTCACATTGACCTTGTCGACAACTTTAAAATTTCCTCTTATGTCTTCCATCCTCAGATCTCGAAGTTCGCCTTTCTTTGCTGATGAAATATTTTAAAAAAGTGAGCGGATACGGACTTGAAGAATTGGGAGAGGAAGGACGGTCTCTTTATTTCTAGATCTAGTGGGTACGCACCATCCTTCAGAGAGCAAAAGCAGGTGTATTGCAGAAGCCAACTCAAGTCGTCACTCGGGTGGAATAAGTCGGCAGCAGGCGGTACGGTTACCTGCACGCAACGACGTCCCAGTAGCCATAAATGAATCGTCTAGAGATCGATCCTCATCGGCACCAAATATTTACGAAATAACGAAAGATGAGTCCTTATTGGAAGCGGTTTGTCCTTTTCTCATTGCTTTCTTCACAATCGAAAAATTCGCTTTAGAATCGAAGGTGATTGGTTTAGCGGGTTGGATTAGATGAGAAAAGTAACATCTGAAGGAAGCGAAATTGCAGATATGAACTCTATTGTACTATTAGATTTCAGTGAATGGCTGTTTGAAGTTTGCTGCTTATAAACTTTCTCTGAAAACGATTCAACTTCAGGTGAAATTCCTTTGTTTTCGCAGCCTTAAATCAGCGGCCGACAATAAGGGCGTGAATTTGAGGATGACTACTCTTGACTGAGGACAGCGTAGGGGAAGGGGGAATGGGTTAGAGGGAAGTTGTCATCAGTGCGTCGATAAAATGCATACGCAGGTTGTGCAGGCACTTGTATAAAAAAAACGCTGCTTCCAAGCTTTTATCGTCTCGGTATTGCCTGCTTAAATTCCGTTCATCATTCTTTACCACTCAAAGGAAGTAACGGCGGAGGGTGACACCTCTTATCCTCTTCATTCCGCCACCATGGGCGTCCTGCATGAACGGACACTGACTGATCAAGAATGGTGTTAGTGTTCTTAATGGGCGTGGCCGGTACGGGATTTGATGAGTTGTTGATTTGTTCGCTAATATACTGGTGGCACTGTTATAAAAGCGTTTTACTTTCAGAAAGTAATGGACGTATTGTCTGGGAATTCG
The DNA here is from genome assembly GCA_013433145.1 of Ascaris suum. Taxonomy (NCBI): domain Eukaryota; kingdom Metazoa; phylum Nematoda; class Chromadorea; order Rhabditida; family Ascarididae; genus Ascaris; species Ascaris suum. The sequence goes on from CM024187.1 coordinate 6,041,306, forward strand.
CATACAAATGCTCCATCTTCTGGCAAGTTTCTTTGAAGTGCATTAGTGACTGCGTTTGATATGTCTTCTAATGCTGGCAGTTGTGATGATCGTCTAGAAAACTCGTAAAGAAGATAGGGTGAATAGGCGCGCCATGAGGTGTCATTCCTCCTCATTTTCGAGTATTTCATTAGCAAGGAGCAGATTTCTGAAGAAAACCAGGAGACGGGAGCTTGCCACGCAACATTTGGAAAAGAAATCGGGAAGACGGTGCGGAATTGCTAATTCTCTTGCTTTCTGGTTCTCTTGTGCGCGAGGCAGCTATTTTGAAGAGGCGATGATGGGAGGGGAAGGGTTCGGAGGGATTCTAAAGGAAGGAAACTCAGAGTCGTAGGAATGAATCCGGTTTGCTCCATTTAGCTGTTTCATGACTTGATGTGAGAGGCCTTCATAGTTCCGCATTGTTTTGCAGGTCCGAATACTTCGGGCACTCCTGTAGTGTTGCTCATTGAGTATCTTTATTGATCAAGATATTTTCAAATGCATACCATTATAGATTCTTGGCACTGATGCTGTCTGAGGGTATTCTTGTTGATTGTAGACGTGAATAATTTTCCATCCAAAAAGCAGTTTGAGTACGGACATCAGTGCAGAATTAGCATATTCATGCAAAACTTTGTGAAACTTAAAGGCTTGGAGAAGGGTTAACTCTGAGCAGAGGTCACTATTACTGCTTTCTGTATGGGCAAAATATACTAATTAAAACTGTAAAACTTCTGCGAGAGTAGATGTTTTATAGTGTTGTCGATGCAGCATTTATCTGGCTTACATATTTAAACCATATCACTGAAATATTCTTTAGCAGGAGTTGCATATAGTTGCAACATTTCCAACCTCCTCGACATTGCCTGAGTTGTTGTTAACCCGACAGACGTGTGCTTACGTACAGCTCTCACTGTATGATAGAAGGGTGATGTGTTGTTTTCTAGAAGGTGTTTCCTACGGCGCGCCCAGTCCGTCGAACCGCGCAGCGGGTTGTACTCATAAGCGTGGCTTAGGCATCGCATCTCCTTCTGGTGCTTCTCGTGAATGGCATACGTGTGCGTTCCGGCGTTCCACGAATCGTCTTCAACCGTTCGGAGGTGGTTCATCAACGTTCGCCAGCTCTCCCACATCAACGAGTTCATCACCTCCTCCAGCTTCTTGTTCTTCCTCCGGAGCGGCTGCTGACAGGCCATCTGCTCTGTCACCCACCCCTCCACAATCTGCACCGCCCCAAAAGTCAATCGGGTTCCCACGATTCCGAAGCAAAAGTAAGTTTCTGTCTTTGATACGTTGTATCGCAATCTTTGCTCATCACAGGAACCCAGAATGTCTAGTGCCGCTGTTCGATTATGAATGGTTTGCCTACGGTTGTTTTGTTGGAAGGCAGTTACATTCAGCATTTTTCACTGTTTTATTCCGTTATGTGCGCTAGCTCGTCTATCCACTTTTACATAGTGTGGATCCGATTTTAAGGTTTTTTGAGACGGGACGCGGTAGTCTTTCCAATGTCCGTAGCTCGGAAGGGCTCTTTGAGAGGTTTGAGAATTTTCGTTGCCGCTATGAAGGTGCCATTTTAAAGATCTCTGAAAGCAGTTCATGCAGATACGTTGTTTTTACGAGCCTGCTTCTTGTTCATGAGGTGAAAGTGAGGCAAGTTGTTGTTGAGGAATTGTTTATACAGGTCCGAGTGACAAGGCAATATTGCGTGGTGCAGCTGCACCATCTTCCAAGTCATCAGATCGTCTCGGCGATTCCCACGACGTTGGTTTTTTTGTCGTTATGCTTCTATATTTTCAACTTCGATTCTTCCGACTTTTCTTAAGAAATTCATTCGTTTTGTCCGTTTGCATTACAGTTTAAAAAACAATGTGATTATCGATCGATGTTTTGTTAGTTTTTCTCAATAAGAAGCCTGGATGCGTGAATCCTGGCAGATATAATTACCGACCCACCTAACCCGAGATGTTTTTAATTCGGCTTGATCAGTTCTTCAATTCAATTTTCTTTGGGGCAAACGCTTAAAGTTTTCTCATATTTTGTGAATGCGGTTCCTGAAATCAGGTGTGCTTTTTTGACAAAATTTGACCGTTTGTCGTCCGCGTCAGTAGGCAGTCGTATGCTTTCTGCTGGAGACTGGCCGGTTGGGAAGGAAATTAGCCTGTATGCTTTAGTGCCTGCACATTTTACGGTAGTGTACAGAATGGGCAAAAGAGGGCACAGGAAAAGAATGGTCAGAAAAACCCAGTGGAGCAAAAACGTTGAGCCTACAAGCATGAACGAAAACGACGAGGAGGCACTCAGGTCTCTGAAAACAGCAGCAGTGTACCTGTCTTTTTCTTTTACAGGTGCAGGATTTATTGCAGAAGACGGTGTTGAAAAGAATTTCTCCTCTGAAGTAAATATAAGATGGCCAGGAAAAATGTGCCAATTTTTTTAGCACGATTTTCCTAATGATTAGAGCGAAAAAGTGCGTTTTTGTCTGTTGCTGTTCGGCTGTACCCAAATTCATATGACGGTTATCAATCGGCAAAACTTAGACTCGTCCTGCTTTCTGAAGTTGTTTCTTTGCTATTCCTTGATTTTCATTGCATGTATTCTGCAAGACTGACACTTTCCAAAGTCGGTTTTTCATTTGTCACGGCATAAATTCGAGAAATTCTGTCCAGCCACCAGTTAGTGCATTCGGTTAAAGCCGGCATTCTGTTACAGCTAGAAAACGGAAAATACTGAAAAGCGGTCGAAGCTTGAATTGAAGTAGGATTTTAGTTGCAACAATATCATTAATATATCAGGCGGATAACAAGGAGAAGGTGAAACAGCGATGTCGATGGAAGATTGGGAAATTGACAGCTCGTTGGTGACCTACAACAAGAAGATAGGCAGCGGCTCATTCGGCACGGTCTATGGAGGCAGCTACTTCGGTTGGTATTTTCCCACCTCTTGCATCAAATCCCATTAAAGTATTATTTGTGAAGGAAATTTGTGTTGCCAGAAGTGTTTGGAATACGAAAGCAGTGAATGTACGAAGTATCTTTTATGAGGGGGGGGGGGGGGGGGGGTTCTTTAGCATTATTGATGGTGGAGTTGGCTACGCCACTTCCAAAGGCACACCCTTTTGTCTCTTTGCTCATCGTTGCGGCATTTAATTTGAACCGATATTCTCATGACATTCCTTCGATCTCGTAGTTTTCCTTATGCACCTTGCACAATCACATTAGTTGCCTGCACGGGAAATTATGGTTTTTTGAAAGTTTTAAATTGTTTCACTCTCAAGATCGAAATATTATTCTAGCACATTAGAGCATAATTAATGACTTAACTTAGCAGCTAATGGTGACACACTGCTATCTAAGCAGCTACGAGGCTCGTAATAAATTTGATGTGAAAGGAAAGAGTATTTTTGAAATTATTTCGCAGGGAAAAAAAAAATTCGCCGCCGCATGAGCTCGGGAAGTCTGAATTTTTCGCGAAGGAAAGGGCAAGAGTGAACGTAGTGTTGTTTACCGAATTTCGAGTGCACCTTCGTAATAATAAGTGTTTCACACTGAATTGTCGTTGGAGTAACGCGGTTATTTTTTGAAATTTATTCCTCCTGGTTTAAGAGAGGTGGAGCAAATTCTTTCGTAATAGGTGTTGGCGCATCATAATGAGATATCATGAATGGCTGGTGCTCAGGGAACGAAAGGAGCATCTATGGTGATGCCCGATTGCTGATTCGCAACTGAGGTGCTTTATCACTCAGTTTTCAATGCTGTTTGTTGCCTTGTTAGTTGTTGTATTCATAGCTTCCGAAAAGCGAATGAAAACCGGCACAGACGATCTGAAGCACTGCTTAACCCTTGTTTCCTTTCTAAGTTATTGAAAAGTGAACTGAACAAACATCCTCTGTGGGATTGCAGGCAAAGTGGCAATAAAAAAGCTAAACGTTGGCGAACCGAGCCCGGCTCAGTTACAGGCCTTCAAAAACGAAGTGGCTGTGCTGAAGAAAACGAGGCATGCCAATGTCTTGCTTTTCATGGGGTGGATACGCGAGCCAGATCTCGCGATTGTCACGCAGGTTCATTTTGTCTTCTACGTTTTCAGTTTTCACACCTGCGTCAATACCTGCCTTCACTATGGCGTTTAGGTTTTGAACCTAACTGGTTTAGTCTAGGCTGATTATAACAGAGGAGGTGGTACCAAGCAGTGATTGCATTGAAACGAAGGTGCCGAAACCCAAGACGAGGCCACGGGCTAGAAATTTACTGGGCATGTCAGCCGTTTTTGTTGACTGGATGAAATCAAACGAACGCGTCTGAATTCCGACTCCGAGGACCATATGTCCCCTTGATGTTACACTGTCGATTGGTGTACGGATGTCTTTTCGGTAAAGTTGCTAATACGGTCATGCCAGAAAAAGAGTAGGTTTGAGGAATTTTGTTAATGTGTTGATCTTTAACTGTATGCTTGTATTCATCCGTCCTCCCCAAGCATTATGCATTTTTTTTGAACTCGTGATAGAGGTGCATCAAATTATAGTACTTATGTGTTCGGCGAATGCCGTTCATTTGGAATAAGTGTTACAGAGGTGTATGCCTCGTCACAGGAGATCACTGCGTGTACGAGTGGTATTTCAGTGGTGTGAAGGCTCTTCACTTACCGCCATATCCACGTGATCGAACCGCGCATCGATTTTGAAATGTCGTCAATTATTGATATCTGCAAGCAGATCGCACAGGCATGAATTATCTCCATTCTCGTCACATTATTCACAGGTGGCTTGAACTACTTTCTCTAAGCCATTCTTTCTTTAACTAAATAGAGAATACAGAATGGATTTAGTCAGTTTTTTTTCTACCTTGATTTGTTTATTGCGTTTGAATATTTAACGAAAGTGTGATGTCATGATTTCCACGTGAGAGGAAGTTTGTGCCATTGAGTTCTGTGTAGGACAAAGTTTGCTTCGTATCCCTGTGCAGTGGAAGATTGGACATCTGTGCAACAACTGGCAAAGGTGCGGGAAACTTGCATTGTGGATTCGCGATAGGAATTGTGCGCATAAAATTTTGTTCCGCAAAGGGCTGACCAGAGAACATTTTGCGGGAGGTTTGCATCCTGAGAGAGAAAGATTTGCCCCACGAAGGTTTTTTTGGTGTGGTGTTTGCATCATCCGAGCCTGGGTATTTGGAATTTGAAAGTTTACAACGCAGGAGGTTGTGTTGTAGGGCGCCTTCGTCACTATGACCTCCACTGTGGCTTCGTCGAGGGATTATTGCGAAATGCAACTTTAGTACCGCAGATTTTTTTACTTGAGGTCTTTTGCGCTGCACGCAACTGTACCGTAAAAACGTTTTCGTCGCGGACAGTTGCGCTGTGTAGATTTTTTCCCGTACATTCATTTCAAAGGGCACCTGATTTGCGGGCATTTTGGTGTGTGGGAGGACGATTGCATGAATGCTTTTCGTCCATGTTTGCGTCATGCATGAGTTGCTCCACATACTGTTATGAGGACATTTAAAGTGTGTGCAGAATTCTTTGCAAAAAGAAGAAAAAAAGCTGGCAGCTTGCCGTATGGGACGCAGAGTTCTTTTTCTTTCATGTGGTGGAATGTTGAGGTGGAAGTTACGCGTGCTCGCTGTCAAAGGCTCTTAAGTCTGAGCATACCTTTGCACGATCGTGTTTGTTGTTCGGGAGTCAAAGGTCTCGTATAGTGATGAGCTGCGTATATGCGAATGAACGTTCTGCCATCCGAGGCTTGCTTCGTTGCCAGTTGTATTGGTGCGATACTGTTGCCAGTGTATCGTAAATTCATATCTTGCCTGCTTAGTGCTTTGCTCTTTGGCGAACGAACTTTGTTCTCTAAAAGCTGTCATTTCAGAGATTTGAAAAACAAATAACATATTTCTGACCGAGGATGGCACTGTAAGATTGCGATTTCGGCTGGCAACCGTCAAAACACGCTGGAGTGGTAGTCATCAAAATCAGCAGCCCACAGGCAGCATTCTTTGGATGGTAGTAAACTAGAATCTTATTATTGCAAGCACTTGTTTGAACTTTTACTCATTCGCCTCGTCTTACATACAGTAAGGCGCCTGTTTTAGGCGTGGCACATCGACTAGGAAGTCGATGTGCCACGCCTAGAACTCCGGAGAGAACTCAGAAGTCGAGGAGAACAGGTATGGCAAGCAGGAAGTGGAGAGTTATCAGGCGTTGGATTCAAAAAAAGAATGGGAAATTGAGGTGCAATCAGGTGTTTTTGGATTGCTAGGAAAGGAGAAAATGAAGGCTTCGTCAGGCGTTGTTGGAATTGGGGCGTCACGCGGAGAGGTAATTTAGGAAATTCGAGAAGGTAGGGCGACTTTGGCTGTCTTACTGCAACTGCGAATAGGTGACGCGACTGGTTAACTAGCAGTACAGTTTTAGTTGGCATTTCTTTAGATTCGGATTTGCTTCTGTTATGCAGAATTTTGCGCGTCCTACACAATTCTGCACTTTGCGTTTTTCTGTATTCACTTGTTCATGTCGTAATTCCATGATTTGATTCGTTTCGAGAATCGTTTTTATGTTCAAAGATCGGCACTTCAGGCGCCGGAAGTGATTCGGATGCAAGATGCTAATCCATACACAACATTATCGGATGTTTATTCTTTTGGCATATGCCTCTATGAAATTCTCACAGGCTCACTTCCATATACTCATATTAACAGCAGAGATCAGGTTTGTAGTTGTTGTTTATATGTCCACTTCTATTATCTATTCAAAAAACAACTTTGAGTAGCGCATTTTCTACTTCTGTTTACTTCTGCTTCTTTGTTCCCAAAAATTTTGTTTACAGAGCACAATAATTTGCAACTTCCTCCAGCATGCTTGTATGAAATTTGGAACATATATTCTTTGACGACTGTGAATGATGTGCCCAAACATTTCCTGGGAGCGGTATTTACGGATTGCCGTACATTCGTTGCACTTCATTTGCATCACTGCCGTTGTAATGTTGCATCGTACGTATTGCTAATGGAGTTGTGCTGCAGTGGTGTGTGGTCATCTAAGAGTAATTTTGCTAGTGTTTATCATTTAGAGCTGGAATCAATGGTATATTGTAATTCACTTCGTCATTTACTTTTCTTTTGCATTTTATGAGCAGCAGCAAGGGGCAATAACAAAGCTCTATAATCTCATTGCAAATATGCTATGATGGTGCGGAAATTATGTTGCGCAATTTTTTGCACTTTGCAGTTTCCCAATGCGGACCCTGTCAAATTTGTGACACAGACTGATGTTATACGGAGACGAAGATCAGCGTACTTCACTTTCTTTCGAATTAAGTCGTTACTGAGGTGCCTGAAAGTCGTCGACACCGATATTTTTTTGGTAGTCTAGAATTCCGGTGCAATTTCGAGATCCTCGGACAGGAAACCATCTTGGCTCTACACTTCTAATTTTTGCCTTTGAATGAAGGGAAATGTGCCTATATTTTTCTTCTCATTCAAGAATTCCCATTTTCGAAAAGTTTCCCTACATATTCAGCGTTTTTTTTTTTTTTTTTTTTTTGAATGCTGTTGTATCTCGCTGTTGTTTTGGCTGAAATATGTGGTTTTTAGTTCGTATTTGTGGCTGTTTAGCAGAGATATTGGAATTTAGATCTTATTTATGGTTGACGAGGCTATCTGAAACCCGATCTAACTAAGGTGAGACGTGACACGCCAAAGATATTGCATCTACTCCTGGAACGGTGTATCAAGTTTCACGAGGGAAGAGCGACCTGAGTTCGAACAGGTTAGATTTTTCGCATATATCGCTTTCATTTGATGCCTTTTTGATAAGTCGGATTATTTGCATGACATTGTTTGTTGTTGAGTTGGCAATCTTTCAAACACAAGATTGGGAGTTTACACTTGTTTTGTTTTTACCCTTCAAGTCGTTTATATCGCTTGTTTGCTTATTGCGGAAGTTGGTGGAACAGGATAACCATCGCGGCAGGATCTAGTAGAGGGAAAATAACATTACCTTTTTTTACATTCCACATGGCTGAACTGGTCCTGTTTTTTCTTCAGGTTTTCTGTTTCCCAGTTTTTACTTTTCCCCTTAAAACCTCGCATGCTAAGCCGATAGAGTTGTCAGATCTTGCGTTGAGTGGGGTGGGCTCTCCAGTGACTGTGCATCCAGGAAAGGCTATTTCCAAAAAAGCCGAAAATTTTTCATACTGATTGCCATTCCATGTGGAGGGAGTTTTCGAGAAAGATGACACTTGGGAAAACCAGCCTATTCGCATTGCTGGCGTCAAAAAACGCCTGGCGAGGTTTTCTGCAGTTCGTCGTTCTTTTCTTTGGGTTGTAGCTGTAAATGAAATTTCTCTCCTTCTAAAAACATTTTTTGAAGTGATGAGATCACAGAACGTGCTACAGCGAAGATTTGCCACCATCTGACAGCTTTGAAGAGAGTGAGCAAGCTACTCTTTGGCAGATTTTAAGCGTAAAAAAGTGACCGCATGCTAAAAATAGGGAACCTCATTAATTGATCTTGTTCACTAGTTACTGGGATTCGTAATTGTCTGAACACCTTGCTTTGATGCCATGCGAGCTTAGACTTAGCATTTCATCAGTAGTCAAGGATTGGCAGATTAGAAGTCATCACAGGTTGTTGCGGCATATTACGTTCAAAAAAAATTTTTTTTGCTGCCTTCCGATATAAGAGGGTTGCGCCTTACTATGCTGTCCTCCTTTCCTTATCCTAGCTATTGCGAGTGTTGATGTTTGCTAAGAAGCGTGGGCGCACAGCAATCATAGAAGTCGGTGAAGTCATTGCTGTTGGATCGTTAAAGGTGAAGTTGGTGAGGACTGACTGTGTAAGTAGAGTAGATGGGTTTTGATTCTCGGTGACAGAAAGGGGAATGCTGTTTTCGTTAACGAAGGGCATGTTTTATAATTGCAGGTATTGAGATAACTGGAGAGAGCGTCTGCAGACCTGCCTCGTTTAAAGCGTTCGGTTTCGGAGCCGCAGCTGCATCGCACCCGTTTTGAGCCAAACGACTTCACGATGCATTTGCAGTCTCCGAACACACCGCAGCTACCTGCTGCTGCAAATTTTCCCTCTCTTTTCAGCTACAATCTCAGTGAACATCTTTAATTGTCCCTCAAAAGCTCAAAGAACTACGTGTGTTAAGGGTCGTCGATAGAAAAACGTTGCACGTCGTCAATCGACACGAGCTGTCATTGAGGTAACAAGTAGGACGGAATGCTAAATCTAGTACGTATGCTTTTTTGCAGCTGTTATTGAATCAGTTGGCTATAACATTCAAAATAATGCCTCGCATGCTTCCCTCGTTGTTGCCGATAAAATTTAAATTGATCATTTGGGGCCTTATGTGAGTATTCATGAGAGAAATTCTGTTTGCAACTTTGGCCACATTTAAGTGCCTGTAAACTGTACAGGACGAAATTGGGTTTGGACGTTTCATCACCACTGCGAATTTCGAAGTCATCTATGGAGGGAACTGCGTGTGCCGATTTTTGTGGCCATAGGTGCAGCGGTGCGCGAGTTGGAAAAGGTGATTAGAAAGAGATCAACGTGTGCACTCGGTTGCCCGTGCATGAAGCGACGATAGAAGGCAATATGAATGTAGCCTGCGTTTAACACTCTATTTTTGTTGTTGCTTATGCTGTAAAGTGTTGCTAAACGAGTGAAGAATAGCTGAGGAGGGTTCGAAAAAAGAAAAATGAATTCAGAGTTGGAATGTCGGTACGCCTGGAACGTCGGATGCGAGGTTGCTGCGCTTGGGACGGAACCTGTAGCACCATTTAGCCTTTTTGCGGTGTTATAAATGGGATACAAGGTATAGTTGCAAAGGTGTCGGGAGGGATAATGAAGTGTACTCACTAACTGCTGCGTGTTTTTTCGTTCTTTGCCTTTTTTTCGCAGGAAAAGGAGAAGGAAAAGCTTCCCATCGTATGATTCTTTTAGTTCTGTAGCCGTGGATAGCGTACAAATTTCCCAACGTGCTCATATCTTAACGCAAGTGCGTTGAGAAAGGAAGTGGGTGTTGGCCACCAGTGAACGGGTGGCACTTATAACCGTGAGAGCATTTATGTGCTCATATGGGGTGGTATCTTAGTTATGTGTGTTGTCGGACAGATCGGATTAGCGGAGATCTCTGTCAACGTTCGCGTTATTAGTGTTTAAAGTGGTGCGTCACTTCTACCACGTGTTTCTATGTCACATCGAAGTGATGTGGAGGAAAATTCTGTCAACTGGAACCCTTCCCTCGCTCTCTTTTTGTCGTTTTCAGCCAGCCTGCGCTGATATTATTGCACGCAGGTGTTTCCTCACGTTGCTGATGTTTCTTTGTTATAAAGTGAATGCACAAGACACGCAAATGTGCGCTGTTTTAATTTGCTGTTATTCACACTTGTCAGCAATGTCTGTCTATTCTTTTATCGTGACTGTGTGATTTGTTGGTGAATTGTTTTTTTTTTTTTGCGGAAGGTGTGGATTTTTCGATAAATGGATTTCGAGATATAATCTAGTTGTGAGTTTGTATTCAAGAAGTCAGTCAGAGGTTTTCGTGGATTCGTCGATTCGCTTTTTGTTGCTTTTGCGCTACACTCGATTAAAGATTTTGATGAACGAGCCAAGGTTCATTACTTTATAGTAGAGGTATTTTGTTGCGTGTGAAGGTGGTCGCGTTTATGCTGTTCTTCTACCTGAGCAACGTCTGCGCATGATCAGATTGGTCTAAATCGGGTGCGCAAATAAGAATTTCGAGGAAGGGCGTTGCCAGTTGTATTCGACTTGCATCTTCGCCCCTTCGATCTGAAATCACAAGGTCATGGTACTTCGGCTGCTGTTTCCTGTTTCTTTCCCACCTCTGCATGTACTGAAGGGCAAGAGGAGCGGTGTATCTGAAGGTAATGCGAAAAGGATCGATGTATTGCTCGGCTGCGCGATGAACGCCAACGACGCTTAATCGGCAAGGGTGAACAGTAGAGAGCTACAGTCTACGGCGGCTACCTGCCGTCGCCAGTTTTTTTGCATAGGGGAAGGGTGTAATGTAGCGGAAAGCCGAAAAGAAAGGTGTCATGACGTTCTCGGAAATAACGGTGAGTTGTTCTGATTCTGAAGAAGCTGGAAAATTAAAACGTCAGAGGAGCTGCAGCAGTGGTGTCGCATTATCTCAAGTTGGACTGGTGAACTCGATAGGAGATGACGGAAATTATGCTGCAATGAGCTGATTGTGTTGCAAGAAGACACCGTATAAAATTTACTTCGCTACGTATTAAAGTGACTCAGACAGGCAGATCTAAAGCAAGAGGATGGGGTGTAGAAGGGCTGGCACGATATCTGCTTCTGCATCCGGCTTGCCTGATCGACCAGCGGTACAAGCTACCAAGAGAAAAAAGGATCTGCAGAATAGTGCCTCCACCGTTAGCTGATCTGACTTTTGCTGCATTTCTTGCGCAAAAGATTCGATTTCCCTATAAAGTCAAAGGCTGACCTGTGCGAAGTGCACGCGAGTCTTTTAATACATTGGTTTCTGGTACTCCCCTCCAGAACTAACTGATCAATGCGAATTTTGGAGTGCGAGGTGAGCATATGCTCACATTCCGGCCATTTAATTCAGTTAACTGTCGTGGAATTGAAACTACCAAACAAGCAGACAGACACAGCCACACGTGTGGAAGTATGGTACCACTCTAATGGTTTATTGCAAAGACGCTTGAATAAATCGGCGTGGCTGTTTGTCTGGGAAAGCGGATGAGGAGGAACTCTAGGAAGTTGTAAGTGATCATTTGTAGAAACAGCTTTATGAAACGGCAAATACGATTACACTGGAACTGCTCGCGGTGATTTCTATTAATCGCCATTTTCCTTCGTTTTCTATTTTAGGTTTTGCATTTTTTATTTTGAATAGTGGGTTCCAATTCAGACTTCTATTTAACATAAGAAAATTTATTTGGTATGACTTTTCCAAGGGCTGTAAGAACACGATCGATACCACAATTGTCGGATATGGCGCTGAGAGAGCCAATCGAAGATATGTACTTGTGATCTAACATTGCACACTCGGTCTGCCTCATGGATGTCGCCCTACCGGAGTCACAACAGTTGGCGGCTACAGACACAACAGGTTAACAAATGCACATTGCGGAAAATTTCTACATCCTAGTTTAAAAAATAGTTGCAATTACGAGAAGTAGATGATACTCCCGCAGAAACAAGTCGCATTTAGAAGAGGACTATTGCTCCAAAATGCGCGGGAAAGAGCATCTTAGCTAAATTGCCTTTAGTTTGCCGTGGTTGTTGGGTTGTATGACGTTGGCTGATGTCACAGTGGTTCTTTGTTATTTTGCATTTTTACGGGTTTATTGTGAGATTACGACGTTAATTTCCGTTGACATGCGAATTCATTCACCTGTGTTAATTACATACTATGGTACTGCTAGTTTCATTTCCGTTTGTATGCATTTGTCTGCATGGACGCACATCCCGAAATAATAAAAACAACCAGAGTCTGCGAGTGCTTTTACTGCGTGTTTCGTCTACTCCTATTGTTTTTTAAGCTTCCTCAAGGTAAAAGTGGTATAGTTCGACTCGGAGTATAATGCTCGTTTCAAGGTTACCTCTACCTTTGAGGGCATTCACCGTATTCTTGCGTTTTGCATACACGTTTTATGTATACATATGCATGTTAAGGAGTCCGTGTCATCGCGTGTTCCAAGTTGAAGGTTCTCAAACTTCTTACAAAGGGTGAATATTGTACTTCCTTCTAAAAGGCTAGATTGTTTGAATCTTATATGACTGTGGGCTTACTGTTTGCACACGGAGTTAAGCAATCTCGGGCGTTGCCCGTCACTCCACATTTAGCAAGCGAATAAGCCCTAACTATATTGAGGACGGTGGAGAGGATGTGTTTCAGGATCACATGTGCATCCGCCACTCCTGCACAGCCGGATGGAGAAATATGGTCAGGTCACTTTTCACTAGAAAGTGTGTCTTGACAGTGCACGATGAAACATCTAGGCCGACTGGATGAGTCGAACGATAGGACGTAGCCGGGTGCATCGCTGGATCGGACCACGGTTGAGAGCCTACTGGCTTGATTCAGTCCTTGGTGCCCGCTTGGCCACATTTTCCATCTCCTTTATCACAATACCTGTATAAAGAGTCAATATAAACGATCCATGAAATGCGTTTATGTGGATATTGGGGTGAGCATGCTTGATGGGTATTTTCGCTTAGTTTTAGTAGTTTTCAAGTTTGAAAAGTGCGGAAGAGGCAAACATGCGCTATATACCGATCTTTACAGATAAATTTCTCCTTTATGGAATGCGGCTATTCTTTGGCATGGAACATGCGCAGTTGGTTGCTTTTGAACTTTATGCACCAATAGTTCTGAAAGTAACTTTATCTTTGCTACATTTGTGAGTCGAAGTGCTGTATTGCTGAAGGCATTTACCCCTGAAATATTCTATCATTTTATGTTCCCGCTCAGTTCATTTGTTTCTCTTTTATTATTTCCATGTTTATCTTTGCTCTTTGAGCTTGAAGCATCGTTTCGCATTAAAAAGTAAATGCACTGTTGTTACTATAAGGTTCATTGAACGTCTCACATCCTTTTTGGATCACATTTTAGATGTCAGGGCACAACAGCAAAGAATGAAATTAACGAATAAACAGCTTCGCAATGCTCCTCTCTCATGGCTGTTCACTAACCGCAAAGCGAAAGTCTCATCACTCGACAGGTTATCAAACTAAATGCATATATTAAGTCGTATAGTCAAGAGTTCTTTGAAAGCGCGGATCTTTTAGAAAGGATTGGATGGTTACATGGGAACTTTGTGAGACATAAACTGGAATTATGAGGAGGGCTTTATTCGAGATTGTGCATGCTCCATTCTGGGATAGGTGAGTTAGTCTTTCTATCTCCGATAGGCTCCCTTCATTGTTACTTTTATGCGCCTTTCAAATTTGTAATTACGAAATTCATTATAGTAATATTATTACCTTTCTTGCTGAGTGTGCGTATACCTGTATGTCTGTCTATCGCTGGTTTCAGCTCGGAAACGACTAAGCTGTGACTGGAGATTTGGTGGCATATTTTAAGAACAAGTTTGAGCTTTAGGTTTATTCATGAAAGTGTTGTCACCGGCAGCTGTGACATAAATGGGACCGAGTTTAGGCAGACGCCAGGAATCTGTCGATGTCGGTATGCAAGAGCACAAGCGAATAGGAGCAGTTTATGAGGAAGCGCTACGACCCAAACAGGAGTCGAACCAAAGACGTCGAAGAGGGGCGAAGCCCGCCTTCTATAAGCCCCAGATATCGCCTGGGGCGGCACAGAGCGCATAAGTTATTATTTGAAGAACAGCAAGCGAGAATCGACTATAGGAGTAAATTTGTTAGATTACGAGTAGATATCCTGGCTGACTCTTCGGTGAAATACCCAACAAACCTTGACAACATTTATAGGCTTTTAAACACCTAAATATTTGCATATGTTATGGTGGTCGGTTGGGATTGCATTTCACGCTGACTAACTCACGAAAAGGCGAATCTTTTACAGAGGATTTATCTGAGAGCTTAGATCAGTTCAAATATGAGCAAGTTTGCTCGTACTTATCAGTTCTTAATAATTTATGAAAGTGACTGGTTTTTTAAAGCGGAACATTGTGCCTCTTTTAATTTCAAACTGGCTTATTGTTTTTGGCTCGGCATTTGGTTTCAGCTTTGGGATTTCGTGATCGTCGGTCTTAGATGAAGTGCGGTAGCGGTCAGATATGCGACTGTTCTGCGATGAATCCTAATCCTGACTTAAGCTGTTTCAACTCAACTCTGATATCAGTTTCCCAAATGCAAACTTCTAGAGTCGTATAATTTCACTCACACTCACAACTCAATAATCGAATTGATTGCGAAGTTTGTATCTATTATGTATTCGTGGTACTTCGATTAGAAAGCGACAAATCAGGGAAACGCTGCTTTAAAAATTTTTTGATTCCTTTCTAGAGAAATTCCTCTCAACGCAGGAGATCTGGTTGCTTCCTTTTGCACTAAGCCTGTTGTGTTTTGGGTTTAGCCTACGATCACAGAAATATGGCTTCTAAAAGATCCTGAGTTATTTGCCTTTGTTCGGTGATTGTCTGAGTAACTCTGTGAACTAATTTTGACGTGCCCATCTTAAAGGTAGATTTCAATGTGTCGACGACATTACTGTGTTTAACTAAGATCTTAACGTTAACCCACTTCCACACTGCCATGGACTAAGCCCGCATCCAGTTACAGCTGAGGTCAGAATGGGTTTAACGCAAGCCCATTGTATATCAAGCCTGTAGTGTAGGCCGGACTTTCCGTTCTTCTGTATTTGAAATGAAACGAATCCCTTCCCTGCCTGCCTCCTTGCGATCTAATCTGGGCCTTGAACCTTCTTTTCTGGAGATGACTCATTTTTCTGATATCTTGACGCGGGTATGCTGTGTTTCAAATGTTTTACCTTAAAATTTTCCCGTTTCGCCGATGTGCGATGAAGAAAATGCTTTGTAGTGCTTTCACAGTTAAGTGCCCTGTCCAGCTCATAGGAAGAGAACACTAGTAAAGATGTAATTTTTTCCCCGAAGAAATAAAATGCGAGAGCGAGCAACTTTTAAATTCTGATGTTGCTTGCTCTACTCGATGAGTTGTCCTATAAGTCGTGAAATTACTCCAGTGATCTTTAAATGTTCTTTGAATGTTTCTTTGACAGTGTGTTACTGTGCCTTTTGGGAAATGATTGTGTTGTAACTATAGCAGCCGCAATGTTGAGATGGAGATCGAGTGGGACGCGAATAGACACGGGAATAGTCGAAATCGCTTATCGGAGGGGGCGCCACACCTCAAAAGAAAAAACTGGAGAAGGCGAGAAGTACCCAGAAGATAGTTGCCGGTCGGATAGCCGTCGATGGAGAAGACTGAATCCGACGGCTGAGGCCCGACTTATATGGGCTTCAGGCAGGTCAAAAGCACATAAGTTGATCAATGGCAAAGCGCAAAGAACAATGATCGAGAATCGCCATAAGAGCAAAATGATCACTGTTAGATCACAAATAGATTTTGATCAAAGCAGATATCTTCGGTTGGCTCTTTAGCGCCATACCAACGATTGCCAATAAATGCATACATACATACTGTATGCTTTCTAGAAAGTGTCGCCACCATGGAGACCTCTCACTTTGATCCTCAGTTGCGAATTTCATACAGTTGAAAAAGTCACTAACACTGGATAAGTGACTATCCTTAAATAGCGGTAGCTAACAGAATGGGAACTGTAGGTTTTTTGAGGTCTTCTACAAATTTTTATGAAGAGGCTTTATTGCCTGTTCACTTATGTATGGATCGATTGTGTTTGTATATTGTCTATCCAGTAGTTCTACTTCACAAATTGAGGAGTGAAGATGAAGTTTGGTGTCTATCGTCTAGATCCCCAAGCTCAGCTCCGTTCTTTTCTTAACTTCCTACGGTCTCTTTTCACGAGTTATAGAAGTGTGGAAGTGGAAAAAAAAGTACACATGTAGATTTTTCAGTCCGGCCATTGCAGGCAGAAAGAAGTATAGCTGCGAGTTTATGTAAAAGCTTGGGTGCCTTAGAAGAGCAGTTCAAATTCTGAGTGCTCTCGGTTGATTTGGACAAAAAAAATGATTTTTGGAAATGGATTTCTACAAGCAGTTGATTTCGAGTAAAACTTGTCATTAGGCTATGGCATTATTTTTGAGCATTTGTAGAGCGCTTGGATCCATGGATGAAATCGCCGATAGTGCATACTGTGCGACGTCTCCGACCCATTTCCACACTTTCTTCAGATCAAGACCAATAAAACGTTTATGTGGGTGTTTCTTCAGCGTTACCTTTGTTATCAAAAGTCATTTTCGATATATTTAAAAAGTGTTTGACTTGGACCAACTACTTTACATAAGCAACTCGAGGGACACTTGCGGCAGTGGTGTTTATCATTTTCTTCTTTAGTTACCCATACGATTTGGCAGATTCGTGTTCGGACAGGTTTATTTGGAAATTTGCTGTCTAGCATTTTATATGGCTTCTCTACAAAAGGTGGGTCGTCGGTTCGAGCTTGTGCCTTTCATAGTAACTAAAGTGCATAAAATTCTTGCTTGATATTTCACATCACAGTCGGTACCACTTAAAATGCACTGCAGAAAGAGACAGTGACCAAAGTACCTAGCAAGCTTCGCTTCTTTGGCCAGTCATTTTTTCGGACCTATGTGCTTTCTTAATGATAGGATGCCACAGGCATACCTGCTTAGTGGATTGTTTCTACTTTTGCACAGGAATTGTGCAAAATAAAATATTTTCTTATTAGTAGGTATTGTACGTACTAATATTTTTATTAAATTTTTTATTAACAAGGGGCGCCATGAGTATTAATAAAAAGGTGGTTAATAACAATAGCTTAGTAGATATGCACTAAAACAATATAAAACTGCTATAACTTTGAGAGCATTTCTGTGCAGTAGGATTGCCCGTGGACAAGAACGGGGAACGTAAGTGCAGTGTTTGGTGAACAAAGCACTAAAAGCTTGATTCGTGATAGCGTTAAATTGCGCTGTATTGCTCTTTATTGAGATGTTTGTAAGCGACACAAATTTCCAATGATGTGTTCTGTGTTCTATGTTGTTCTGTGTTCAATCATTCGTGGGCAGTGGGCTTCGAGCAGAATTGAGCAGTATGCCTCGATAGAAGCTAAGTAGGCATTCACGAATCACATACGCCGATTCGAAATTCAAGCTTACTTTGTAAATGTTATTGCGGTTACTCGAAAAGCTTTCTTGGGTGTGGTTATAGATGCTTTTCGTTTTATGGGTGAATTCTGCTGCGATGAACTGGCTTTTGCAAACCCAGTAGGTGCCGTCATCTTGCATTTGCAAATAAAATGCATCATGGAAAATCGTTTGTTTCTTACCGAGGGCTGTTGTGAAATAAATAAGTAGAAAACATCCTTTATTCACTATAATCCCTTCCTCTCAATATTCTTCTGAAATAGTAACCGATGGTATTATCTTAAGATCGAATAGTTAAAAAAAGCAACATTAGTTTTGTCAGCATTTTATTCCACTCGTGCGAATATATTCCTAAAGTTTTGTTGAAGAGTCTCATAATAAGCTTTCACAAATTTTTGCGCAGCAAGGCAGCCTGCTTGCAAAAGTGCACTATGCCTACATCATGTTCGTATGGTTCCGTGATTCACCTTGATTTACCATATTTGAAAGAAGTTACAGAAATTTAAAGATGGAAGAAATCGCGTGCATATTACACAAGGTGTGGTTACAAAAAAACGAGCCTTTGGCGGAAAGTTTGTAAGAGCGGTCAGGTTGGTAAAAATGGGAAGGCATTTACCATATAATCATTGTTTATTTGTAAATGGTAAAACTGGTTGTTCCGGTAAGGAGAATGCAGAAGTGCAAATAGTGTCAACTTTTCTGGCATGTTGCTCCACTTATTTGCTTATTTCATTAGAAGTTATGTTCAGCGGTCCTCGAAAGGGGAGAACGCATTTGTCCCAATTGGGACTCTGCTGGAACTTGTACAGTAAAATATTTTTCGAGACATTTTTCACAAAGAATGTCAGTGTTTCATGCCTGAGCAGGTGAGGGAGAAAGGCAGTCACAAAACAACTACTCTCTGAGAATGTATAATATGTTTAAAAACATGGAAAACTTTTCCGTCCATTACCAGAATAACCGTAAAAAGCGAGGTGGATGAAAAAAATCTGTACTTTTTGCACTGGAGAGCTCACTTGCAATAACGTCTTAAGAAATAACCAACTAATGTCTCATATGCTTTCATTTGAACATCCACTGATTTGCAAATCTTCAACCTAACGTTCATTTAGGACGGCGCCTGGCCGTTTGTGATTCGATGGCGCCTTTAGGTGTCATCAGCTTATAAATAGATGATTGAATGAATGTCACCAGCCATTAAAAAAACCACTGGTGGCAATGGCAGTGGGGCGGGGGGGGGGGGATGCTGCCAAATATCGTTACTAAGTTTCGTCGCTGCGATTTCTTGTGCCTCGAAGCTGAAACTGTGAAACTACCAAAAACATCACTCATAATATGTCAACGCATGCTCATAATATCACCATTAGACGTGGTTCACAAAAATTTACGGAGAGCGCCTCGAAAGGCATCGAAATGCCAAAGAGGCCGGTAGATCACTCGATTAGATGTTTCGCGTAGCTTTAAGCAATTGCATTATACTGATGTCCGCATACAGGAAGGTACTTCTATTTTTGCTCAGAAGAGGTTTAACAAAATCGAGGAAAATATGTTCTGTCAAGTGCGGAAATATTTCAGCGAGGTACTTACAGAGACAATTATTGAAACATGTACATCAATATTACCAAATAGGTAAGCATCCCCAAAAAAAGGCACGAGTGTTATAACCAACACTGCTGTTGCAATATTGCGGGGCTCGGGATTTACAAGTGTTTTACATTAGGTATTGAAGAATGATATAAAGTGTGATGCAGAAATATAATCTAGTCTCTAATAGCCTTCTCACTGAGAGTGCAAATGATAACGTGAATGCAACAACGCGTTGGTTTTTGTGTCATTTTTTGTGCAATTCGAAAGCACGTCGCGCCGTAGGGTTTGCCGATTGGGCATTTGTTGCTTGCCATCTCGCAGCCCGAAAATGTCACCTGCGAGGCCACCAGGGCACTTATGCAATTGTTTCCGTCAGTCGAGAAGTTTTCTGAGGAGAGCGATCTCAAACTCGTTTCTTAACACCAGTCATACAACTGATGCAGCAACGCAACAATGCCAACACCGTCACACCAACCGTGAATGCGCCGAACGCTCCATTACAACAAATTACGCGTGTTGCAAACGCATGAACGCCGAGCAAAGCGATGCATTTCCTTGCTTCGTAGTAGGAAGTGGGCTCGCTAATTTAGCTTTGCTACTGAGTAGACCTCGAAATGCTCTACCTTCTTTTGTGACCCCTTCCCATTTCTCAGCCTTCCTGTTGTGTTAGCTATTGTACAAGGCTCGATACTTCATGTCTGGCCGCAGCTGCGATGCACGGAATATCAGCGGCGTACTGTTCCAAAGCAGGCATAATGTCTTTCCTTTGTCCCAAGTGACTTTTTTGCGCATTGGTCATCGATGTTGTGGTTGTGCTTATTTATTGTGAAAGACTTGAATACCTTTTAATGAATGCTATCTTCACTACTTTCGGATGACCAGTAGACCCTCTATTTCTCACCTTTCTCTTAGTTTTTGCCATACACGGTCCAGTTTTATGGTGCACAGTTCCCTTCCGCCCGCTTATTTTGTTGTAATACATTCTGCTAGAAGTGGGGAACAACTGCATTTTGCCCTCATCATCTTCAGCCAGCAGACTTGGTAATCTCATGAAATTTTTCAAGTAAGTATGGTGAATCGGTCCAGTGGAAGCAGTTTCACTGCAATCAGGGCAAGTATGCAGAGCAAAACGAAACCCATCGAAATGGCCAAACTGAGTGGAGACTTCACACAAAGAGGAATCTAAGTGCTTTAGGGACTAAAAGCGAAAGTAAAAACTGGCAGTAGCATTTGAGAGCGAAGTTGTGGAGGATGCGTTGAGGAAATGAAAATTTAGATATGAATTGGACATTGAGGATGCGGTCGCCACTGAACTCACCCTGAGCTTATGACCGAGAGTTCGATGATCCCGAAACTCTGGTGTTCAGTTGAGATACTGACAGCTGATTTCGACCGCAGAGTATCACTTCAGTTTTCCAACAGCGCTGCAATTACACGTCTTCAGACACATTGGAAAGTTGCTTCAGAAAACGACAGTACTACTGGAACTTTGTTGAAACTAAGCAAGCCCTAGGAAAGATGTGCGAGCTGCGAACTCACATATCACACAATTCGTAGTACGATAAGAGAACCAAAAACTCAGCTAGAAAAGTTTCACAGGAAAAATAAACTATACCATCGAATTTCATAAGTAGGTTTGGTCAATTGTAGTTTTGGAAAGCGGTGGATAGGCGGACAGACAGACAAGTTGCTTTTGAAATACAAAATAACAGGATGCCTAGAAGTCGATGCGCATTTTTTGAAGTTGGCCTGAAACGCTAAAAGGTGTTATGCTGCATCTTGCAGTCCATCTTGTCAGGTAGAAGAAATTGCACTTACTGTGGTGGCCACACCGTTTTTTTTGGAGTATGTTGCCATTTTTCGAGGAGTGAAATCAAATGGATTGCGCGACTGAAACAGAGAATCAGGACGATACCCGGATGGTGCACAGGTTTCCAGGGCAGCGGATGTGATGTTGCGGGAGGCGTTCTGTCGAGATTACATGAAAAAAGGCGTGGCCAGCATGCAACTTGTTCTTTGCGCCATATACAACGTGCATTTGGACGCGTTCACTGCCGCAAGCACGTCGCTCGCACGCCGTTAACAGTGCAGCTATTGCGACCTTTGCCCAGTTCCTTTCTCGCACTTTGATTACTGTGCGGTGTCTTCCGTTCAGAAACCTCTGACGCTGATTATTCTCTCATCTCGGTTGCTCAAAGCTATCACATTTGTGTCTCACAGCTCATACTGATCGTTATTATTCGGTCGATACGCTGAAGTGAGCCTTGGTGGTCCATCACCCAGTACTTCTTGTGTGCACTTTGTGCCTTCGTATCCTGAAACTTACCATCCCAAAGCTGGAAATAGTTGAGAAGAGGGTGCTTACAGCTTGAATTGTCTACTGCGAGGTGCAACAAGCTACTAACGCCTAAGGCAATTGTCGATGGTGTGCATGCGCTCGTTATTATGACATAGTTGCAAAGAAGCTCAGCGGAAGTAGTGCAACTTTGTCACTTATAATTCATTTTGTCAAAATTTATTTAGCTACAGCTGGTGCAGAGATGTCACAACACATCCGGAAGTCATATTCGCATGATGGGGATGTGGGGAAGAATGCTGAAGAGGTTGATAATCTTGGTAATGAGCGGTCGGAACGTATTAGACCGAGTGGCGTAAACAAACACTCATCTGCAGTGCGAGGAGCTATGGAAGGACTGGCAGGTCCCGACGTTTCAACAGTAAACTCAATTAATGAGCAATCAAACCGACCAACAGCTTCGCTTCCAGTTGGAAGGAGATAACGTAACATGGCGCTGAAGAAGCGGATGAGAGAGCATCTTTGATGAAGCTGAACAAGAATGCATCCCCTCCAACCCCCGACCTCTCCTATCTCCTCAAGAGCGCCCAGAAGGCGACGAAGTCTGATGCTTGCCTCAGCTATTCTTGTCGTTCCTCTTCCGTACATCATTTCGAGCGTTCACTAGCAAGTCTGATCTGTTGGAGTTGAAACGGACAGTTAGTAAAGTCGGATTTCAGACAAGTACAAGACCCGCTGTCGCGCTCAAAACTTAAGAAGAACAATTCGCTCGACTGCCCACCTGGTCATGGGCGCCATATTTCGCATCGGTGGTCCTTTGCCCGATTATAAGGATTGTGGGAGGTCGTCGCTACGAATGTATGATAATGTCGATTCCGAAGAAGGCGATCTCGCGCGTCCTTCTGAGCTTTTTCCTTCGATGAGGTTAGAGTGTTTTCGATTGTTTTTCAGCACTTTGAGCTGCATACGTTGTGACGTAGCGATCTTCGGCGCCAGTACGTTGACAGCGCAAAAATGAGTTTAATTAACACATTTTGTGCGAATCGGAGAATGATGGCCAGCACTTTTGTTGTATTGCATCAGTTAGCGCTGAACGTGTACTGCCTTCACTCTACTGCAGCACACATGGCAATCTACAGCACTTTTAAAGACCGCAAGCACGGCAGAAAAAGATGGCAGCGGGTTGCTAATACTGCTCATTTGTAACAGCGGCGAATAAGAACAACAGGGCGCTGTCATACATGTCATACACGTGGGCATCATCCCCTTGCCCTCATTCTTCCCTCACTCTCTCAGCCTACTTCCTGAGTTAGATGGATTCATTTAAGTTTCCCAGGAATTCAATGCACAGTAATTCGTTAAAACGTAGGATCGTAAAAAAAAATTGCACTGACCTGTCTCGAAAGTCGGAGGATTTTTCAAGTTCCTTTTCTAGAAACACCTATGTTTTCCTCTCGTTTCCCTCCTGTGGAGAAATTCGATCTTTTTCCAACCTTCTACTCTCTATCTGCGTAAAGAAAAGCTTTTGAGATGTTTCTGCGAATCGGAGTATACGTCATCTTCCTGGTGCACAGACGTGAGCGGTCCGTTGTGCGGATGGTACAGCGAATGGTTGTGCACGTAGAGGAGATGTTTTAAAATGTGAACATCAGCAAAGGGGAACACCCTCAAGTTTCTTTGACCATTCTCAAAGGATCTTATGTGAAAAGACTTGGCACTCGGGATTTTGAGGTAGATATCATAGCGGGATATTTAATTGCTGTATACACAGCAAATAAACAGATTTCGTAATGTGCTTAGGATTTGAGGCAAAGGATTTAAAAAAAAAAAAAAAAGATGTGTGGGAAGACCTGAAAAGTTTTCAAAGCGAACTAGATGGGTGGAAAACATCCTAAGGCTAATAAAGCGCTCTATAAAGGTTCAAAAGGAATGCGATCGGGATGAGCCGAAAAGATTTTTCATAAGCATTTCGGCTGACCGACACATCTCAAAAAGTTCGGTTTTCACTACTTAGGTATCCCCTCGTGGACCTTTGGATTTTCTTACGACCGTCGGTATCACCAAATGAGATCTCGCTAATCACCCTGTCGGAGCCATAAAGTGATTGGTAGCACTCGCTTTCCTTTGATGAAGACCAACGTAGCCATACATGGCAGTCGAAACACGTCGCAAATCCGCTTTCTAGGGTTTCGCAATGAGCTTCGACCCTTGGCTGCCCGAAAACGTGCCTTTTTGTTTTTTCCTGATCTAACCTCGCACGATGCTTAAACTTCAACTGCGATTAGTACGGGCATGTTTACTCCTGATCAAGAGAAGAGTGCCGACGTGCAACGTTCTTGAAGCATACATTTTTGTGAAGTGAAATTCTTTCGGAACAGCATTATTTATTATTTCAATAGTCTAGAGGCGTTATTCAGAAGTGACTCTGACGAATATCTGCATTAACCAGCAAAAAAGCGAATTTCCAATATTATCAAAGAAATTTCCGGGTCCAGAAAAATTCCGCCCGTGAGAATATCCCTTAGATCCCTAATTTTCATCAAAATCCAACATTCACATGAAAGTTATGTCCATCCATTTTATGCAGCAATAAACTTTCAAAACGTTTCACTGATTTTTTGGCTATAAAACAATTAAGATACGCATTAGGGTTGCGGCAGAGCCTCAATCTCGAGATCCCGAATTTCTTGTGGTTTCTCGAAATTCCGTCGCGATTTTGCAGTTTAGGTTTGTGCCACGATTTCGGTGGAACTGGACCTCTGGAATTCCGGAGTTTTTGGGATTCGTTTCCGATTCCCGTTTTTGTGAAATCTCTTAACTCGATCCTAATACGTACCAAACAGGAACGACCAGTGAGTGTGTATACACTGTTGACTAGGCAAAGAGGGTCTGAGTCTGGCGAAGGGGTGCGAATCTTGCTCAAAAATTCTCGCCGTAATTTTTTTGAGCCTAGAATGTAAATTTGCTTCGCGGTTTTTTTGGGTAATCATATAGCAACGAACAATTATCTCTGCCTGAACACGCTTTATACTCAAATCGAAATCGAAAGGAGCATGTAATCTAGCAATATTAGACCATCGAAAGCCAACAGTAAGTCACTACTAGTGGAGTGAACAAATTTGAAGTGATTGTCAGTATTGCTGAAAATACCAATATTTAAATAAATGAGCAGAAACGTTTGCGAAAACGGAGAATTTAAAACGGAAGTGTAAACATGACACCGTTTTCGCCTCAGGTCTCCACGCTTTTATGCGTGACTGTGGGTGGGCCTAGTCAGAATGTGTTTCTCTATTTCTGGTACGAATTAATGGGATTGTATCAAATGAGGGTTTATTAAAACATAGAAAGATGACAAATATGAACTGCCCTGATGCTGAGGAAGCAAGTGGGAATATATGCCATGGAGTGTCGGGCATGTTATGTGTTACGAGCAACTCTGTTGTGTTACTGGACAAAGCAATTTGTTGCGACGCGTTTAAATGCAATAAAATCATCTTTTCGTTGCTTTTTCTGCTATGCGACTTTCACTTTTGGGTCGCAACCGATTGGCTCTTGAACAATTTGGCTTAAAAATGTGATGGATGATTTAAATGGTAATAGCTCATGCAAGTAGTGATCACTGAAATGAAGATAAATGAAGATATATAGGCGAGCACCACTATTCTTTGCCGTAATTATACTCATATCGTTTTATTGGTAGAGTTTTTATGGATTGCAAGTTGAAATTACACTTCAAATATAGGCTGCTAAAATTGACATTTAATTTACTTTCATATTAGTGAGATTCTTCATAAAAACGTTCTCGATTGTTACTGAGAGACGTTGTTTTTTTTCCGATTCAGCTATGACTAAGCGTCATAGTTACTGCATCGAGCATTCATTAAAACTCAGTATTTTTCGAAAATATTCTTCTATCAGATTAGCACTGCAGTCAAGTTTTTTTTTGCAGCAAACGACCTTTTATACTTCTTCACTGAGTCGGAGAGCGTAAATTTTTAGAGTGGATGAAGCTTGGCAGTGTGAATTGTACCTCTCATTTAACAAAACTCGGAGTTGTCGAAGAAACTCAAAGAAATTTTCTCCGGGATTAAATATGAATTTTAGTGGTTGTTCGCATAGACCCGTGCACAAATATGGAAGCACAGAGGCGATGGGATTTTGAAAAAAGAGTGAACGATTCTGAATGAGGCTTCTTGCCTTACGCAACAGCTCGGCAGCATTGCGGATCGCGTTACTAGGCTTCATTTTACTGTTTCCGATATTCGCAAAGCAGACTGTTTCTGCGAAGTGCCATTTCAGCCTTTTCGACTTGCTTCACTTATTGTGCAAAACCAATTATGTCTTCAGTCTGTCTTCTTATAGGTTCATGCTCCAAACTTATATTCGCGGGCAGCGTTCTTATGAGCAGCTCCAAGAAAAACTCGATACAGAGATATTATCCTCGACCTCGGAAGAAATTCACGTTTCCTGCTTTATAAGTTTGTGTATAATTTACGCAGGAAACTGGAAGAGCGAAATATGATAGTACATAGCTTCCACTTCCTCACCCACAATTCTGCACTTACACACGCTTCGTCGCATTCATTCACTATCATATTAAATCGCCGGAATTTGCCAGATGAAGCAAAATAAAAACAAAAATGAAGGAAATAAAAAATAAAAAACCGAAAAAAATTAATGTTATTAGTAAATGAGGTTGAACATTTGAAGCAAAAATTGCGAATAGTGATGAGTAAATTGGAGGTGGTGAAGCTCGCCGTCGAAAAAGCCTCAGTCTGACTTTCTGACTTTGTTAAAAGCAAATTCCAGGTTGACCCTCAAAATAAATATTGAGTTGAAAGCAAACTTGGAGCATCTTTTGTAAGGAGGACGAAATTTCTGTGATGAAACCTCTGCGATATGCGCTTTTGCACTTCAATTCGTCAGGCCATCTGAACACCCAAGAATTCAAAAATAATGGTAAAGAGCCTAATATTGTTTCTCTACGAGGCTTCATGATTCAGACCTTCAATCAAGAGAGAGCCTTTGAATAGAACCAGGCTGGTTAGAGAAAAAAATGAGTGCAGAAAGTTGCAGACTTTTTAAATATCGAAATAAAAGACTGAAAAACTGCAGGTGGTGCAAAGTACGAATACCTGATACCACTATCGCAACTCTTATAATTCATTAACTGAAACTTCAGGACAGGCGCACGAACAGGCGTATCGGTATATACCTAGTTGAAAGATCGATAATTCCCAACCTTCTCGCTTACGAGTTTCTTAAAATTTTCAGATTGCTGGTAGCAGCGCTTTTGTGCTGCTGTTTCATAACTCTCTCGATAAGCTCTTCCAATATGGCGGTGGCTTTGATCTGCATGACTTCCTGTTCATTGCATGGTTACGGTGGCGAACTCGAGTGGCACAGTGAGGAGGCGAGTTTTCAGTGCATAAATGAGTGCAGCATTCTCCCACACATGTTTGTCTAAAAGCACTGTGAAGGTTACGTTTGTTTATAAGACGCACTCCGTTCGCTCTACGTAACGTAATTGCTTAATGCATTTGCGACAGCTTATTTTCCTCCAAAACACCCTGTTCGTCCGGTCGTTTGACCTGTATTGGAGACAGGATGGTTGTAGACTTGAAAAACTTCTCGTGTCTGACATCCTTCACCGACTTCATCTGGATAATGTTCAGAGAGAATTCCTCGTACATCTGTGGTGTCGAGAAGCACAATAGGCTCATCGAGCCGCACTCTGAGCATTATCGGTTATCAAAAAGCAGTTGAAATGTTGCAGACCAAACAAACGACTGCTGGCTCATGAGTTATGACTTGATGATATGCTCCAATTGATTAGGGTGGAGGAGCAGCTGTGTTTCCCTTTCATAAACTCCGAAGCCTGAGAGGGGACTCTTTCAAATTCGAAGTATATTCAGAGAGAAAGGGAAGGAGGACACGTATGCTCGGGAAAGATTATTAAGATGGCGCCTAATCGAGGAAGTTCCCATGGTTTCCCATGTCGGCATGCTCTTACATTCAGAATTCTCGGCAAATATACGAACTTAATATGCCAGGAAGCCAGATAATGAATGAAAATATGTTAGTGAAAGAAAAAGATAGCGACCGGAATTCTGGACAACATATGATTAGGTCAACAACAGCAGTTAGGGAAATGGTCACACTTCAGCCCGAATGACTGTGCAAAAGTTTTCCAAACTGTTCTCGTCGTAACAGCCCAGTACAATTTATGAATCTCATTTCTGGCTGAAAATGTTTTTGGGGGAAAGGGAGCGCAGTCGGCGTTTTAAAGGTTGATTTATAGGGTGTAGTCGCTTCTATGACTACCGGTTTATCAATTTTTTGTCTATGATGACGTCAAGTATATTTAACAAATCCTTTAACAGGAAGGATTGGTGTTAGCGGCACAGAATGCTGGCTCTTTGCTGATGGTGGTGACTGGTCTGTGGGCAGATCGAATCAACGGAAAGTGGATGGTGGGTGGCAGCCTAGTGCTATGCGCACTCGCCAACGCTGCATTACCTACCATGGCTCGTGAAAACTTCTGGTATGCAGTGGCTGCACGTCTCGCTGTGGGCGCGGCAGATGCGTGTTTATCGCCAGCTGCAAACTCACTCATCACCAGGTGGTTCCCGAACACCGAGCGTGCCGCTGCCCTTGGTATCATCACCGAGGACGCCAAATTGGTGAGTCTGTTCACATACGGCCATCGGTGTCCACTTATTACAAAAGTTGCAATTTCAGTGTGCAGTTGCGTGGAGATACATTGCGGCGGAATCGCATGGCCTCGCGCCCGTGCATCTCTTCTCAACCATTCAGTGATTTGAACTCATGGGCCGGAAAGTTGTTGTGAAGTTTGGCCTATAGGATTTACTGCAACAAAAATTCCAACCCAAATTTGCAGTTTTATGAGTGAATTTGAGCGTAAGGTGAGGCAGTTTTCTGCAAGTTTTATCAAAGAAGTCACCTATCTTAAAAAAAGAACATTTTCATGCAAAGCGCTGCTGATCAGGCCACAATTTTGTCGCGCTCAAACTGCAAAGAAATCGGGTCACTTCCCATAAGAATAAAATTACAAGGGCTTCAAGAAGTCTCCACTGCACTGCTTTTGTAAAAATCGATCATAAAGTCGGTACTTGTTTATGACGGCACAAGGAAACTTTTTTCTCCCTTCGGATACGAAATGCAACAGCAACTACAAATGGGCTCTCTGGAGAAGCGGAAAAGCAGATGTACCATCTTTTAAGATCGCCAGCGCTGTAAGAGTAAAGATCATATCATCCATGCATTTGTATTCTAAAAAACGTTCGCAGTAAAATCAGTCTGTCAATAGAAGGATTTTCTCCTGTATTGATAATCCCCGGCTGCGGGACAGTTTTGAAATTTGCATTTTAATGCAGGGTTGCCAAAAAGCACATCATTGCAGAAGGTACAAGTTTGCACTGCAACAAGAACCGTTCCTTAACGAGTTTTGGAGGTGACGAAAAAGTGTACAAGACGATTTGCGAAAACGCTTTTGCGCTTTGAGGTGCTCTGAAGATTTTTTTCGGCGTTCTCATTAAAACATTATCTCTGTGGCGGAAATTCTTCTGGCTAAGCTCACCTGCTCTCCTCTAACGATAGATGACTAAAACAACCTATGACCCAAAATGTTGAAACGGTTTAAGCGTTATCCACTGGAAGGCTGTCAGTTAGATTGACAGTGTTTCGCAAAACCGCATTATGTCCGAATGGGAAGCAATGGAACGGGCATTCGAACTGGGCGTTTCACTTTCACGTAGTAAGTAATCGTATGAGGTAAAGTTAAATTTACTAAGATATATTCATCAGGAGAGAACAGTGAGATTTCTGAAAGGTACAACTCAAAAGTGAGCTGAATTGAGCTCTGAAGGAGGGTTTTACCCAGGGAGAAATGAAGAGCTATATAATTCTGGTATAAGCAGAGCCTTATGATTGGTACGGGCACTCCGATATGGTTTAATAGATAGAAAAGTTGGCCATATCGCGTAGAACAAGCATCCATTAAGCAATGGTGGGCAAGTCGGCTAGATCGATTAGGTCTAAAAACTTCTTGACCGTTCTGATACATTTTGTTTGTCTTTGCCTAGCCGAGCGGTAGTGCCCATCACAAAGTTTGATTCTCTTCGTTTTGTAGAAACAGGCTAGCCCAAGTTTGTCATTTCATTGGAGCATTAAAAAATAAGCCTGCAGGTACGCTGTTCATTCTTCCCACTGCTGGCTACCTCTGCACGCGTAAAGACATCATGAATGGTTGGCCAGCGATTTTCTATCTAAGCGCGATGATCGCCGTTCTAGTGACATTGTTTTGGTTGCCAATGGGAGCCGATAAACCCTCGAAACAGGGTTGCATTTCCCGACAGGAGCGGCTGTTTATTGAAAGCAGGTTTGCGGCTGCCTCTTTTGTGAAGTTGGTAGTATTGAAACAATGTAAACATTTTGTGAAGTAAAAAAAAAATGTTGAAAAACGATTGGGTTGAATTGGAATGAAATAGGTGCCCATCACCAACCGAACAAATCTGTTCCCGTCATGTGCTACTGACGTGCCAGTTGAAGTGAGTTATTCCCTTCATTCTCGTCGTGTTTAGATTTCAGAGAGCGTATTGCTGCTTCACTCACGCGACTCTTCGCTAGCATGAAAATTCGTTCGCATTCAGCTGGCGAAAATTTCAAAGATTAATCTCTCCTTTCTTGAGTCCAACTGCCGTCGTTGCTTGTCCGAAAAAAGGCGACGTTTTTAAAAATTCCGGCGGTTTTTTCACTTACAGCAATTGCCTTATTTGGCGGGTTGTCAAATATTGTTGTATCATCTATGATGCGACTTATTCCACCGCTATAAATACAATTTTTGCCTGTTTCGCAGACGTTTTGTTAATGTTGTGTGGCACTGCTATCTCGATTTGCATGCATTTTTACAAACCGTGGCAGGTCCGACCTCTTGCTTAAGCTCCCTCAACAGGAGTTTTAGGGGCAACAGCTTCGTTGCATTTAAAGTCGTCAAGGATGACTGTAGCTGGAGCTGTTGGTTAGAGGACTCACGCATGGTTCAAACGTTAGCCAATAGCGGTCGAAGCATACCAATTTTAACAAAACTCGGAAACGTTGTCTTTTCAAGTTTAATTATAAATTCCGTAAACCGAACAAAAAGGAGTTTTTGCCAACGTGCCTTCAATGTGTTTCATTTCTATTCCTTTATCTTTATCTGTCTTCCTCATCTAGCTTCATTTTTTTCTTCGAGACACCTTAAAATTCAAATGCTGAATTACGGAAGCAATTTTGTTCCTCATAAAAAGTATTACAGGTGTCATTCTTTCTTCATATGGTCTTGGTCCTCCCCATTCCTCACCCACGTCGTTTAATTACTGTTTTTTACCCTGGTAAACGCTTGGTTCCGTTTCGCAAGTATGTTCATTGCATGACGAACGGTTATCGCATCATCTGAAGCAAAAGAAAAAGGAAATGCGCCAAGGAAACTGGCGACAGATTCATTTTTGGCAGATTGCTTCACTAGTGTGATCGATCGCATAAATATTCAAAAAGTGATACGTCGAGCTTTTGTTACTATTTCATCATGTTTCTCATTGTACGCGCATCGCTTTTTTTCAAACCGTTCGTTTCTGAACTTTAGTAGGCTCGCCTAATAAAGTAAAGTCGCAAGCTTCATACTGTGCTGATATGGTTCCTCGTTGGACTTCATCTACAGATCAGATTTACCTCCACTTGGGAATATATTTCAGTCGTAGGGTTCACCCGAAAATAGCTTTTATTTGGAGGCCTGAACGTTTCTTTAAGAGCATTCATTTATCACTTATATGTTCTTCTGATATCTACGATGTTTCCTTAGGCTTTATGGATGCAGGAATCACTTGAATCTTCACGTACTATTTAAATAAAACTTTAAATGTCATTAACGGGTGTTATGAATCTTACGCAAAGGCTGATGACAGTAGTGTTCGTTAATTTATGAGTGAATGAACGAAATCTTTGTTTAATAAAGAAATTGAAGTGCACACTTAATTTTCCTTTTATGTGAGCGGCAAAGAATCCAACGAGAGCGAAATTATTTAAACATGAAAATATTTCAGAAAACATCAAATGTTGAGTATCTTGTTGAGGATCGCGCTGGCGATAGCAAATATTATTGTATGACGTTCATTTCACTGAAATGTTCATAGATGCTCATACATATTGGGGAGTGGATCCGTGGAAACAGTTGCTGATTTTTGAAGTGGGACAAATTTTTGTGTTAATAGGAATATTATGGAGAGAGATTCTGTCTTGTTTAAAAATATTTTTGTAGGCAGCATCAGTAATGACACGTCGCAATGGCTGACGACTGAAGTGAGTGCGATGAGTGCGAATAAAAAAAGATTTTTGCCACTAAAATAAAGAACACTGCTCAATAAAACTTGTCTGTCAATAGCGAAAAATTTTCTACCAGTAAATCTTTTATGTACTTTGAAGAGAGACCCCACATCAATGAAAGAAGTATTTCTCATTTCTGAAGACAGATTTCTCCTATAGAGGAATTTTCGTTGTTATGTTTGAAGTGCTCTATTTATGTAACTACCAGAGAACACAGCATTAATTGTCGTGCTCTAACACTTCATATTCGCACTGATTCGTAATAGTTTTTATTTTTTGCGTCTAGACATTCCGAAGTTTCATCCCGTCAGGAGTATACTTGCTTCAACGAGCAACTGAAGCGGCTTGCCCATAGGACATGTAACTTTTTTCTGCCTTAGAAATTAAAGGCCTTTTTCTTTGGAATTAACTTAAATACTATCTTTAGTCTACTGCCGACTGCGATTCCTATAAAAATGTAATACCGACGTTTTACTCATTCGGGAACCTAAGTTTACCCAGACATCCCTATTACTTACTTTGACATTTTGATTTCATTGCTTAACAGTCGACTGGTCACTTTTCCATTCGCTTGAGGCCATAGTACGTCATGTAGGCTCAGACTGTCGATAGAGCGAGAAATGCGTTTTTGAATTAGGTTCTGCAAAAAGGACGATTCTTTCCCACTGTTTACGCTTCGATAGTATAGCCTCCACTCACTGTTTAATGCGGCCAGGAAGATAGGCAACCGTGAAAGGTATCGTAGCCTATTTTCCATCGTCTTTGAAAAGCCCATTTTTACTCGTCGCTACATTTTGCACCCAAACCACAGGGCACTTCATGGCAACGTCGTTTCCATGCGTATGCGTTTGTCTGTTCGGTAGTTTCAATTTGCGAAGTACAGATCCAACAAGCATAATCCATCCTATAGGAGTACTGCATGAAGCCACTGATCAGCAAATTGGATGTTGGGGTTCAAAACCAGCGAGGTGTTGAGCACACAACCATCAACGATTTCTTTCTTGTTGTTTCGAAGATCTGTGGTCTTGTCGACATTAACCATCCACCGAACTTGCTTCTGCAGACTGCGTTCATTAACGTTGAATTATTGATCATAGAACGCGTAAATGGATTGCCCTTTTAACAACAGCACAAATGCATTCACTTTTTTAGCGCTCTTATTTTTTCATAATAAAACGAAGTAGCTGTTCAGCTTAGCGCTTCTGACGATTGTTATCGGTCTTGGAAACTCGTTTCACAGTGACGGTTGTTGCACTTTGCACTGACCGAGAACCTGTTTCTGATGTGCCCTTGTTGTGTGCAATATTGTTTTTTGAACTCTTCGATGACACCTTCCGCAGACACGTGCATCTTCTTGTATGATAACTTACCATGTTACAAGGACTATCGAATTTCGCATCTTTTGTCTACAATGTTTCTCGAATTAACCTCAACACTGCAAAGCACTGCACTTGGTCTTTGCATGTTATTCTGCGATAGACGCGTAGTTTGACACTGTTGGCAGGCCAACACGCAGCAATATTTCAAGCTGCATTTCTGTGAGGTTACAAATGCGCATCATAGTATCATTACTGCATTACGCTATATTACTCCCACGGTTAAACGTTCGTAAGTTTGCGCTGCACACCAATCGAACGTTGTGCAACGAATGCTCCTGTAGTGGATATTTCGACTGTGGCCGTTTTAAAACATTTATGAGGAACTGACTTAGTTGGGGATGTGGATCGGAATCGTGTTGGCAGCTTTCTCAAGCGCTGGGCGAGTGTATCTGCTGGCTTGCTATTCTACGTAATGCATCTCATGACGTCCACGTCGAATTTTTTGCCCACTGAGATTCGCGATAATTTTAAGCATCAGGTAAAGCAGTTTGTTTTTCATACAAACTAGCCTGATAAAGTATCAAAACAAAAGAGGCAGGGAAAAGAATACAGTAATCGTTTTCGTTGTTCTCAGCGTGTGGATATTCGTAAGATATATGTAAAAGACCTATGTACCTTTCGCTGAAAGAAGTTGTTGATTATGGACGAAAACAGCTTCATGCTGTCGTTGCATCCTCCTGAGTGTGAGATGACATTTTAAATGAAAAGCGGAAGTGTTCTAGGATAGCATGCGAATCGATTGGGAAACGTAACGCACCGCGACATGTACCTTGGGCAGCGATCTGCCGTTCACCAGCAGTCTGGGCAGGTGTGTTTGCGCTCGTCTGTCACGAATATCCACTGGTAATCATGCTGCAGTTCCTGCCTAACTATATGCGCGATGTGCTGCAGTTCGCACCGGCCAAGAATGGCGTCATATCTGCGCTGCCCACTGCATGTCTTTTCATAAGCAAAACACTTTCTTCAAGTTTCTCCACATGGCTCACCGAGCACACCACTTGGACGAAGAGCAAGATTTGCAAGGTGAGGTGGTTTCCGCTTTATTTTCCTTCAAATATTACGCAGTTTCATTTGCAGATGCGTAGTCGTGCTTGTGCACAATGTTTGTTGTTTATACGATACAGGATGTTCGATCTCTACATTTAAAGTGAGCATGCCGAACGTTGCCGCCAACACTTTTCAATTTTCCCATTCCATTCTGTTAGCCAGAGTTTGGTGAACGTGAACATGTTAGACTAGGTTCACATGCGGGGGTGGACACCTGTTCGGTCGCTTTAAGCAATAATGGCTGCCAGTCTGTGATGCTGCTTTGCAAATTGTTTGTATTCACGCCTTCGATGCCGGCCTTCCTCAAGATTGACGCAAAAACAGTATCGAATTGAACTGGTCAAAAATTTACGATATTCTCTCCCAAGAATGTCTTTCAGGCTGTATCAAAACGTCTCTTACTTGATTGATTTTTTTGTAGGAGTGTCGGAATAAAATTATCTTGATCGGAATTGTTTTACTTACCGGACGAAAACTCTATTATAACTCAAAAAGGCGATTAGTGATAATCTTAAATACTTTTCCAGGTTGTATTTTTCTGCGGGTAGAAAGAATTGCGTTGAACTTTTTTTAACTCGTATATTTCGGCTGGGGCAAAATCGAAAAAATTTGGACAGTACAAGCTTATTTTTCCTGTAAAACCGACTCAAGAGCCATTTTCTGCAGTCCTCAACGACGCCCTTTTATAATCCAACAAAACGCCCTTTAATTGAAGACTTGATTCGAACGATACTTCAGAATGGGAGAAGAATGGCAAACGAACCACTGTGGACCTTTGTTCAGAAGTTGATGTAATGGCCGTTGACTGGCACCAGTAACCTTAGGAGATTACTTTTTTTTGTATTTTCATTGGTGCATGAATTTCCCGTCGGTTAAATTTGTTCTTATGCGTCTTTCTTTGATCGTTGGATGAAAGACTTTAAACAAACCAACGGAAGCAAGAAGAGAAAAGGGCGGGTTCCCCTGCGTTAATATCGCTTTCATATTACGCATGGAGAAGTGTTTGAGCGTCGATACGTGAAAAATGGCGGTGTCGAAAGCCCAGTTTTTTAATCAGATGGTGGGATTCGAGTTTTTATTGCTTCGTTATCCCTTAAGTCGCACTCAGACATTAATAACTGGGCTCCGGGTTTTAAAAGTGCCGTAATGTTTTCTTCCAAAATTTTGGTATTTTTCACTTCATTAGCGCATCCGATGTATGCATTTTTACCGAGATACTTTTGATTTTAATTTTTGTATAGGTTCAGGTACCGTGCGGAGACATATTTGTTCTTTTGCTAACTCCCTTCGCAGAAAGCATCGTTGGAATTATATTTACCCGCGTGCTTTAAATAAAAGCTCACTAGACTACTTTCGATGAAATCTGTAGTGCAGGTATTTCCAGGTCGTTCGTGGACTCTTGCTTTAAAAAGCAGCGACGTGTGTATATACAAATACGTTCTTCTTACCACCTCCCTTTCCCTAACCACGGCGCGGTTGAGGGAGTTACACGCAACACGCGTCCTAATCTCAGTAGAGGTCTGTAAACAGCAGAAAAATAACGTGGGCGAGAAAAGCGTAAAATAGGGGAAAAGGGCAGTTTTGTCCGAGGACAGCTCATAAAGGTCATTCTGCTCTGATGCAATATGAAGATGACTTCTGGCTAAAAAATTATCATGCAGAGACAACGTCGTCCTCTAAAAACCCCTGCAATGCAAGCAAAAGAAATTTTATGCACTGAAACAAACTAAGAACAAAGAAACTGTACGAATTTTGATAAGAAACTGAGCGAAATCCCAGCTAAAACAATCTAGAGAAAAGGTGGATTGCAAATACTTTTGATATGTGGGACCTTGGAAATCGGACACGTCTTGGCGAGATTCGATTTTCTGGAATCCCCGAACGAAATTAAGATCTCTCAGAGGGTTGGTTGTCTGGATGTCGGGAGGGCTAGGATAGGATTTCTCCAGCGTAGATCGGGCCGTTCCCCAAGAATTATGCTTCCAAAATATATTTGTCCTTCTCTGGACTTCGGGGATCTTCGAGCGAAATTCGGGCCTCCGCAATTATAGAGCGTGGATGGAACAAGCAAGCGTTTACCAGCATGTTGCATTGTGCCATACAGGCGCAGGCCACTCTGTAGACAGAGTGCTGACAGTACTGTGACATTTTCTCTCAGGTGAGTTTTTCGTAGTTCTTGCAGGGGAGTTGATAGTATTATGAAAGCAGACAAGTAATTGTTGCGTCAATGATTGCCAAAAGTTGCATAATTGGCCGACTGAACTGGAAGGGATTTTGGCGTAATTGGTCCCTTAGAACTGACCTTTAAAAACGAGTAAAACTTTTGAGTATGCTCATAGCAGACGATAGATCGGGAAACGGATGGTAGCTGACCAATGAAAAAAAAGGCGAAACAGCTCTGCCCAGCAACCAAAATTTCTAGCAATTCGAGATCTCCTCCTTCTCCTCTAGAGGCCTGAGAAAGTCAGAGGCTTTAGAAGGAATTCAAGCTCAGCAGATGTCCGTGAGCATCCTGAAATCGCCTTTTGCCAAGTCAGCTATCTTGGAAATTGGAGGATCGAAAATTCAAGGCTTCAGATCTAATGCGCTCTCCAACGGACTCAATTATTTTCGTAGGCCAAGAGTAATCACCGATATTTGTCTTTCAGTCAGTTTTATTCAAATTTCTGTTTATTTTTTATGTCAAAGAACTACAAGGATATTTGCAGCCCGGATGAAAGGAGACTGATTTTTTTCCGAGCCTTCTTCCTCACCATAGAAGGATGTCCATTACATGCGAAGAGCTAAGAGGGAACATAGAGCAGCCTTCTTTAATTAGAAAATGAACACACATTATCGCTCACGCGCTGGGAGGAAACACATAGCGCATCATTCGTGTAGAAGAAGACCGAACAAAGCGTGTTGTGTGTTTTTTCTTTTTTCTTTTGAGAATGCGAGCTCTAAAAATGCTTTACTCTGTGCATTGTATCCCTTCTCTGGAAGGAAAAGAGGACTGCTCGGAAGGGGATTATACACTTGAAGAAGACTGCTCGTGCACATATTAGACTTCGCTTTTCTACGGCCTCTTTCGCTCGCTTTTTTGTGCGCATTTCATTGGGCGGTTGGCGACATGTTATAAACAAGAATACCGCTGAAACGCCGGAAATAGTTTTTAGCTAGATGCTTCAGAGCTAGTCTCGAAACGTTTCTAGGAGCGCCAGTCGAATGACTCACTTCTGGTTGCACGACGGATTGCTGTGAACGGGTCTTGGAAAGCGCCTCTGAAAAACACTTTCTAGGCTATCGATGGCATCGCGCGTCTTAAGCCTGGTGTTCCCTCTAACTCTTGAGGAACTTCTGCTCTAAGCGTACAGACATTGAAACCATTATAAGTATTCTAGAAGGCACAAGACTTGCAAGTATCAAAGAAGACCGCATGAAAGTAATTTATGTAAAGCACTACGAGAATCCAAATTGGCCTTTAGGACGTCGTTTTGTGCTGCCTCCCGGCGGTCATCTCACAGTGCAAGATTTCGACTGCCGTTTCGTTGCCATTTTGACAATGTTGCCTTGCCACTTTGCTGAGAGCATATAAAAGCTTCCGTAAAATCCAAGATTTGTAACACCTCTAAGCTTGAATATCAAAGGTGAGACAACAGCATCGAGTCGCAACTTTCGGTCAACAACTCGATTTTCACTTCCCCTTTAAATTACATATAAACATTTTTTGTGGTCTTCATAGTGGGAATCCGAAATGTTGGTGCATTCAGTGCCGCTTTCTTTTGCACTTTATTTTGCCCACATTTACATCCTTTGGTACGATGTGTACAGGAAAACGACGCGTATGCACTAGCAGCTGCAGAACATTGAGCATCAAAGTTGAAACATGAAAGTGAGTGATATCATAGTTATTCGAGCAGACATAAGCTGCTGCTGCTGTTGAAGAAACAAAGGACAAGGAAAAGCATCTTTATGCTAGCTACAACAAGTTGCAAGGTTTTTTGCTTCTGGCCACGTTGTTTTTGACATTTTGATTTCATTCTGTAGCCACTGATCTCACTATTGAAGAAAGCACAGAAGGTCGCACAGAAATGTTGCTATTCCCTGCCTTAATTGCCATCCTCGCATACTATTCATTCACGGTTAAGCTTCTCAGCTATCCGCAAATCTTTATTTCTTGCGCTTTATAAGCGACGGCACATTGAAGTGCCGCGCATCAGAGGGAATTGTGTTGTTTGAGGGTGACATGTTGTGTTATACAAATCTTCCTTTAACTAGACAATTGCAGATTTTCAACGGAATCGCATCGGCAGGCCTTTCCATATGCGTGCTTGCCGTACCGCATTTTGACAAGGAAACCTCGTTTCTGGCAATCATCTCGCTTTGTGGTGCGATGTTGTTTGCAGGTATTCTAATTGCTGTTTTGCACCCCCGTCCAACGTTTAAGCAGGTTTTTTATCATACGAAAATTTCATCTAGTTAACCATTTTCTCTTAAATATCCTTTAAGAGTGAATGATATGTCGATTTTTTCTTATATAGAAGATCCGTTGGACGGCTGCAGGTAGTCTTTAGTGGACAAGCTGCTATTTCATTGTGATATAATGGATATCGACACTGTTTCCCATACATTGTAGTTGTTGCATATGTGCGATAAATCTGCAAGCAATAACTGCGCAAACCAAGTTTACTTTTACAAGCTGTGTGTTTTCCGCAACTACCTTGTCACGGTCTGCAAAAGTCACGTTAACCTTGTCTTACAGAGCAACCATCTTGAACCGAATCATGCTCAAACAGTTGACTTGACAACTGAAAGAAATCACTGCTTCAAGCTTTCTTTCATATAACACTTGTTTTAAATACAGTTTTGTGCAGTCAACAATCACGTAAGTGGTAGGGATGGTGTAATTCATGAATTTTTCAACGCAAAGGTTTGCACACTCCTGGAGTGCAAACAGCGTTGGTGCAATTGGCTCCACCGTTTTCTGGCGTCATAACTGGTCTCTCGTTCTTCGTCGTCGCTTGGTTCGGAATAGGTAACAAGATACTCACGAAGTTCATCGTGCGCAACGGCACGCTCGAAGAGTGGGCCACCGTATGTTTTTCTTGAATGTTGTTTTATATTTCTTAACCTCTTTTCAATTGCTAGACGATAGTGAACGTTTCGTCCTCCTGCAGCTGCCGTGGAAGGAGAAGAATACACCTTGAAACCTTTTGGTGGAAATTTTCCGTCATTTGTTCACAAGTTGGGGATTTACAACGTCTGGAATATTTCAACATAGGTGTGCATTCGGAAATACTTCTGATGAGTAGGGTTATAATATTCGCGGCTTTCAACGATTCAACGTATAATATACTCATATTCTAGGAACGATTGAAAGATGCACGAGATAATTGAGGAACTTTGCTTCAGCATGAAGGTTCTTACTTGCTAGTCTTATGCACTGAA
The DNA here is from genome assembly GCA_013433145.1 of Ascaris suum. Taxonomy (NCBI): domain Eukaryota; kingdom Metazoa; phylum Nematoda; class Chromadorea; order Rhabditida; family Ascarididae; genus Ascaris; species Ascaris suum. The sequence continues at coordinate 6,081,190 of CM024187.1, forward strand.
AGAGGTTTTGGAATTTCCGATTTTCTAAGGTAGACACATATTCAAAAAGAGATTATAGGCGAGAGGATGCTCATAAATGTGCTAACGTGATATGGAACAGTGAGGAGTGCAACACTGCTTGAAAGATCTGTGAGAGACTCTAGGTAGGTGTCTGTTTTGTTAAGCGATGTATTTATAGGTATTCTATGTTTCTGGCGTGGTGGCAGCTTTGCCGGTCGTTGTCTTTACCATTTGGGGCTCAGGCGATCGTCAATGGTGGTCTTCGCCAAGTTCGAAAGCATCTACACACTCCCTCAGTACGCAGGCCACCAACGTTTCCAGTTAGATCGATCCTATGCACAAAAGTCGCCGTTTTGTTAAAAATTTTCTTTCCTTCCACATCTGTGCACATCCTTCAACGTCCTTCTCGACGTAAGCAGGCGATTTTGTCGAGGTACGTTCTTTCATGCTAAGCACTGAAATTGCATTTCGTCTAGTGGTGAGAAGTACATCTCCCTAGTAAATTGCCTATCGTAGTAATGTGATCTCGTGTATTTTTCATCACGGCCAGTACAGTACCATAACCTTGAATGTAACCATGGGACCCATGCAAGTACTGTTAATTATGCTAGAAGTGCCCCCAGAAAGATAAGGAAGTCAATGACATCAAAGGAAAAAGTTAAGTAAGTTAATCGATATTTACCAAAAAGTGAGCTCCGTAAGTGTAGTTGTTCTCAGTTCCAAACAGATGAATGATCACTGTGGAAAAGGAGGCGGGGAATATATTTCTATACTCTGAACGTATTTATTCTTGAGAATTCCTCAATAATTCTTTTCCCGTTAGCTTGCTTTATTGTAACTAAATAATAAATTCAGCATAGAGTTGATGTGTTAATCGACCTTCCATATCATCCATCAATCACTGCTGAACAATGTCATCAACATTCGCTAAATATTTGCATAATTTATGAAATACGGGTGTGAATCTTTTTAACCTCGCATATGAACGGTAATCGAGCAGTAGAAAATTGCATTAAGCGCTCTTAGAGCCTCTTTCGGGCGCTTATGCAACCGGTTAAGCAACATTCTTTTGAGGATTTCGTTATAGAGCAGCAGAGTAGATAAATTGGGTGTGGTACATCCCTCTGTTGGAAAATGAGCTCGAATAAAGTGTTAATCGAGTCCCAATTTTCTTATCTGCTTGTTCATGTAGAGAGTCGGACTAAGGCTTCATGCGTTGAATCCATCTGGAAACATGTCTGTTCCTCTATTGTCTTGAACATTTCCTTCAAATGCAGAAGTCGTTATTTCTCCTGTGAAATACGGCTGCCGTTTTTTTTTTAAAACCATTGTATCGAATGCTCTCCCACAGTGGCTGCACGAGCACATGAACATTGCCCTTCCTAACAGTATCACTGATGACAGGGTCTGCTGATAGGGTTAGGTATAACACAACGACCATTAGCCATAGCCGTTGTTTAAGGTCATGCTCACAATAGTCCATGCAATTTTCACTTTTATCTTCAGGTGCAAAAGTTGTATCAGTTTTTGGAGAGTTTCCAAAACTTTTCCTCGGAAACTCCGGAGCTTCTTCCTGTTACATGTGCATATATAGCGTGCACACACCTTTCCGTATCATTTCCTCATCGATGTTGTGTCTCCAAAAAACTTCGTTTTTCTAACCCTGTCAAGTTTAGGTCCCGCTCGCAAGCAATAAAACTTTTTTAAAAACACCTAGTGCACTAAATATTGTGCTGAAAACATATCTCTCAAATGAGCTCTGTAGTTGTTGATTTTGCCGTAACGGCACTCTTAATGAACCACGTAATAAAAGCAGGGGGAAAACAAATATTTCCACTCCAAAAGCTCGCACTGTGGGGCTTTTGCGCCGCACAGCCTTGCAATCTGGGACGTTTGCGACGCACAACATTTTCGTTATGTAGTGCTCGAAAACCCATAAGCTGTGGGAACCAAAAACGCCTTCCCTGTTAGCTTCCCGAGAGCATCGCAGAGCATTCTCAAATCTGGTGCAGCGACCTGTTTTACAAAAAGAAAAATTCGTCCCTCGAGGAGCACGAACTCGGTGAACTCAATTGCGAAGGAAATCTGAATGATGCGGCGAGATGAGGGGATCCGAATCTGACTTTTAGAAGTAATGATCAGAAGGGTCTTGATATTATGCGAGAGCTTTCGTTCGAATGAGCATAGCGGATCTCGAATTCAAATAGGTGGACGGATAGAGTATAAAATCCGCTTGTTTATAGAGCAAAAACATAATCATTGGGGTTGAAAATGAGAAAACGCCCTTGATTTTTCCACTCCTGAGTGAAATCGGGACGAAGATCTTGCGTTTAGGTCTCTCTTTGTGTTGTTATCTTTTTTTTCTTTCTGCGTGGAATGGCTGTTCTTCAAAACGATTTCTTCCTGAAACTTGCTTTGAATCCAGCGAAAGACATCTGGTCAAGGCCTAATAGTGCAAGAATAGGGGACGCAAATCCAAAAACGCTTGCGCCTCGAGTACCCACGATGCGAACAACGCTGATCTCTTGCGAGTTGTTTCAGGATACACGCCTGTTGGTCGGATATCTCGTGACGCGCGTAGCAACTGCTATGGAACTATCCAATGGAAATGAAGCGATTGTCTCCATACCATATCTGCCAGGAAATCCCATATTTATTCAATAAGCTGCCAAAAAAATTAACGACGTGAGTATAAAGCGCATGTTTCCTTACATAATTTCTGCTGATATTGCTACAGCTGGTGTAGTAATGCAATCGGCGCTTCATGCAGTATTCTAAATTATTGAATGTAGTCTCATCAAGTTGGGTTTAATTCATAAACTGAATTTATCTGCTCGATGCAGTATAAATTGTTGAATTGAAATAACGCAACGCTAGTTTATTTCGCTGACATCGATTCTAGCAGGTGTTGCTCTTTTGCTTTTCCCATATGCAAAGATGACTGCAAATATTCGAGCTGCGCATGCTATGGGTGATAATTCCGTGCCAAAAAGAAATAACAGTTGGAATTCCTCGTTAAGAGTGTACAGGCTGCGAGAGAGGGAAACTCAGTAAAACGTTACTAAAAGGCGATTGTTAAGTCGTTAAATGCGAGTTTCTGTTCGCTTCTTGCATTCGTTGAAGTTCAACTTGATGACCATGGGAACTGTGAAAGTGATGTTCGATGAGTGCAGTCTGCACGTGCTTCAAGATATTACAAAGTTTTACTTGCAAATCGAGTGTGGAGGAATCAATTTTGGCAAAATGACAGCCAATTGGCTCTTCGTGAAACGAATTGACGGCAATTGTTTTAACGTTTTTTAAAATGACGAAAACGCGCAGTCCGGCAGGCTGGATTGCAAAAAAAACAAGTGTTATGTCAACTCCCCCCCCCCCCCCCCTTCCACATGCCATTCCATGCATCTCACTTGTTTGAATAATGCTGCTGTTCGAGGATGTGGTACTTTATTTTTTTTCTCTTGCTTAGAGTTTTAAAGTGCTCAGGTTCGGTCTTGCTGTATTTCATTGCAATTTTCCTTTTTTGGGCATGTTGCTGCGTTGTCTCGATCTTCTTCAAGCGAATTCAGGACAAAGATCTCGCTTGTGGGAATACCTTTGCAAGTTTCTCGGCATCGTTTCTTTTTAGCCTTCGTAGACTTTGAAAATATTTACAGAAATCATATTCGCCCACAATTTTTGACTCCGTTTTTGATTGAACTTCATCCAAATTTGTCCAAGTTTCATATTTTGACCATATTTTCTTATTTCCGGTTTTGCATAGACCCTTTAGATTGCAGGAATAACAGTCTCTTACTTCAGACAGATGTTTTAAGTGATGCAATCGCTTTTTCTTAAGCGGAAAGAACATGCAAATGTAGAGATGCTGAAATTGAAGGAGTAGGAAGATTAGGCAAGTCACTTCATGAGGCTTTTCACATTTGTGCAATTCTTGACAAGTGAATATTTTTGAACTGATGAATTTCGGCAGTGCTACTATTTCAACACGTAATTCATGGTTGGCGAGCAATTAGGTTATTTTTGAGTCAAATGTTCCTTACTTTCATTTCTTTGGTGCCCAAAGGTCGCATTCGCTGCCTAATTTGACAGATTTTGTAATGTTTTCAAGTGCACCTTTCTGCGTTCGCTTTTTGTTTTTTGTTTTTTCTTTGTGCAAAAAACCCGCGGAACATTCACAGTTGTCGATTTGTTCTTCTCTTCCATAGTGGACCAATTCCGCTTAGAAAATCGCATTTGCATTTATTCCTGCCTAATTGTGGGTGGGTCGCATATTGCGGAATCTTTAATGTAGTTTTCCGCAACCTCAGGTGGGTCAGTCGGTTCGAGGTTTGCCTTCGGAAGATTCAAGATGCACCAGGCAAAATCCGATAGCATTTAAGTGAGGTATCCAATTCCAAGCAGGAAGCTGGCAATTGCTGAGCCCACCGTTTCGTGACCTCCGAATGTTGTTAATTGAAGTTTACTACGATTCTGAGGCGAAACAGTTTTGCGACTGGGCATCAGTTGTGCCAAATCTAGTGAAAGATGCAAGAAAACTATTCGGATCACTCTGCGCCTCAGCTCCAAAAGTCGGCCAAGCAGCTGTGGCAGAGCCCTTAAAGGCCATCAGTGTGGAGGGAGCTAAGAAACTTTTAATGCTAATATGGCCGCCAAGAAGCTTCTCCGATTGGGGGGATGGGGAGAGGAAGTGGAGGGTTGGACCAAGAAGGGCATCGAAGGCAGCGTTCGGGATACTTGACATGTTTCGGTGAATTCGGCACATTCATTACTGCATTCTTTCAAGTCACCGCGAAGCTCTGCGATTAAGTTTTCAGAGATGATTAGTGGTTTGCGAGGACTTTTTTCGATTGAGCCCCTTCCTCGTCGGTGCTTTAATCGCTGACTTTTTTCTTCTCCCTTTTTCGCAGGACCCCCGCTTCTGATCAGATCGTCCCGCGTCAGAAAATTCTACCATCTAGCAACAACACTCGCTCTCTGCTGCAGTCCCACCCCTCTTGTGGCTAGATTGCACACCAGCAGGTCTCTTTCCCAGCGCAAGTCGCCTTCCCGCCTACGATAACAAACGCTTTTGGAAAAATAGGAAAATAGATCTTCATAAATTTTCTCCTTTTGCGAGGTGCCTTGCTTTACGCATTTACAGTATCAGCAGTTTGAAACGTGGACGCGTTCGATAGGAATTATGGAAGGGCCAGAAATATAAGTAAGGAAGAATTTCCTATACTTATATTTCTGACCCTTAATCAGAAGGAGGGAGAGAAGAGCGAATCTAGGCTGCTGGTTTCCAGGAAAAGTAGTTTCTGCGTCGGGTAGAGAAAAGAGTTTATTGCAACTATACAGCAAAAAATTTACTACATTAGCCATTCATTCACTTCACATGTATCTACAAGCATGCTGATGATGTGTGTCGCTTTGTGCCTCTTGCGTATGACCGTTCGTTTACTACGCATTTGAGATGGAGTTCTTATGGGGAATGCACAGGAGGTGGTTTATGCCACTGCCTCTGTGAATCTGCATTTGCTACGCATGTTTACATCGGTTTATTGTCGAGTCTGTTCGTCGTTCACTGAATCTGTTGAGAATCGCCGATTCAGATGACAACCTCCACATAAGAGCATCTGCCACTGTACGGTACTGTTCGATGTCAGGAGACTGCTTAAAGGTGGGAAGCGTCTTTTGGAATTTTACGCAGCCACCAGTCATCGCTTTTAAAAGGATGGCTATGATAATGATTGTTGCCCTTGCCTAATTAATGAAACCTTTTTGGATATTCTGCCGACAACGATCGCGGGACCACAGAATCCCAAAAGCAGTTACTTGAAACTGCTCACAAGTAGCAAATTTGGCGTTCGAACAGTAAGATTCTGATAACGTGTACTGTTGAGCTGAGAGTGTTTGCTGTTGTTGATCTCATTGATGCCTTTCAAGTGATTACGCGTAGGTCATCTTGAGGCGTTCTTTCACGCTTTGTCCTCTGTTGCTAAATTAAATAAACATTGCCTGTGTTCGTTAGCCTGCTTTCTTGCGACCGCATCAAAGCCTCATTTCTAAGATTCTTAAAGGAATTGCAATGTCGGGGAGGCGAGAGGGGGTGGCCGTGGACTGACAGTGCCACGATCAACGATAATTTTAGCCCCGTCTCCAGCAGCGACTTATTAGGACAGGTAAAGAATAACTGGGTGAATGGAATAAAGTGAAGAAACGAGTGAAGACGTCGGAACAGAATATTGGAAAAAAATTGAAGAAAAGAGCGTGCATGCAGTGATCCTCGGGGAAACACTGACATGTAGGCGTGAGAGAAAGGCAAGAGGCAAGAAAGCAAGGAATTAATTGGCACAATTAAGCAGGCAAATAGCGCAAAATGAAGACGTGTTGGATGTGCAGTAACTCATCAGTGCGTAAATAATGAAAATAGCAAGAAAATAAGGACAGAACAGGAATATGTAATAGGTTCGAGGAGCTAAATTTACAGAAATTACGTCGTGGTCAATGCACGAATGAAGTAATCAGAGGGGTTTCGTGAATCTTGGAGAAAAGCAGTGGAACAACACAGGGAAAGGTTTAAAAATGATAAATCTGGTTGTCTTGCTGCCGTTGCATAAGGATGCATTTTTCCAAGCATTGGCTGACAAGAAAGGTTGAAGTAACCAAAGAAACAATGGAAATGCTGCTACTCTGAGAGTTGAGTAGACCAGTGAAATGCGAAGACTGTTGCACCAAAATTCAAAGCTGGATTCAAATCCGACAAATATTTCCCGAGGGACGTTCAATCGCTCGAATTAAGTTCATAGCCCACTCTCAAAAAGGCGTCAAGTTAGACGATAACACTTGCTCATTGGCCAGCAGCCCCAAACGGGCTGTCGGGTCCCTCTGTAAGCCCTGATCGATCCCGATCCCATGGTTTTTTACGCAGTGGACAAATCACCCAGATAAGTGGTCAAAAGCCCACGTTAAAGCTTCCGTTAAATATGAAGCCGGTGTACTATAACTACCATTTCAGTTTTAGCTACATCTAGGCTCTAATATTAATTATCAGGAAAAGAACTCCGGAATTTTTTCCCGTCTGAATCGTCGGAAAGTTAGCTCTTTCATTTTTCGCCGCCTTCGGGATGCACACAGGCTGTTTTTCCTGCATATTCCAAACTTAAGGCTTTAACAAAAGTTTCGTGGCATCTTTTGCAGGCGAACTTTACTTCAAACCTCACCAGTTCTTACTAGTATAGTTTCAGGGCACCCTTTACATCAGGGAAGAATCAAGCGCCCTCGCGGACGCACTGGAGCACTACTAGTATTTGACAGGATTTCAAAACGTCCTGGCCCCGTCCTCGTCCCAAGCAAGACGCCATTTCAAGCATACACTTCCGAAACCGTCCCGGCAGTTTAAGGGGTTAGGACTGGATTGTAAATGAAGATTCAATGCGACTTTTTAAGAGCTCTCGGAGATGCCGATAACGCAGTTCTGAATTATTCGAAGGTGAAGATGATCATCTCAGAAATTTACTTCGTGAACAAAATATTACTGAAGCGTTTATTTGAAGGAACAATTCAGAAAGCATGTCGCTGAAATAAATTAGGGGACAGAGCAAATAACAAGGAGACAGCCAATGGAAATGACGAGACGACTAACAACAAGAATATACAAACGTCATACATAGCAAAAGACCGCGTCCCGAAGATGGACGAGTTGGCTGAATAATCCCACGGACAGACCAAACTACAATTTAAATGCGTCTGGAAAAATTCATGCAAGCTTTCTGTCAACTTAAAAAAATTCATCATTTTAGCACTTTGCTTCTTTGCAAATCCACTACTCCCCCAAAACCGGGCCAAACATATGTTGCCATCCGAATGCGATAAAACGAAGAAAACAATGACAAGGAAGAGACGGAGTACCTACCGTATTTGCTTGGTTAGAAGCCCAATGGCCTCTATTTTTTGTAGTGCTCAGGAAAGAGCAGATGGGTTCAAATTCAGTAACAGGCCTCTGTTCACCGCTTTCGACCGGAAATTGAAAAACTTAGCTACGAAATCTTGGCGCATACTTTCCACGAGAAAAATATGCCTTCCGAGATTTAAATGCCAAAATCGAAATACCGTTTGGATTTGTGCATATCAGCAGTCGTGACATCATTTAGCACCATATTCAGAACTACTTGAGGAAGAGGCTCGGCAAAAGACGGGAAATATTGTTTGCACCAATTGTGCTTCTTTTCTCACTTTAGCAGAAGAAGACCAAATTAAAGCCGATGCTATATGTCATCCCCCTAAGTACTACATACTACCTCCCCCCCCCCTCCCCCAAAAAAAAACCTAGACGGCATTCAGAACGATTCCTGAATACAGCCATCTTCGAAAAGCGGGCTTACACTTGATGATGGAAATGTGTTCAAGGGGTTTCCTACTTTTCACGCCGCTTCAACTGGGAATTCCGTTCAAAAATGATTATATTTAAGCAAATACGGTATTTAGCAAACATAACGAAGGTCAATGTCGCAAACAGTCGAACTTTACTCGACTTGCCTGACACCCTTCTCAGCAATCAGTCACCATGTTTCGCCCGACTAGAAGTGCCTTACCGCCATTTGTCAAGGAAAATGGCTTGCAAATTAAAGAAAAAGGAAGAAGAAAAAAATATCTCCACAGCGAAACTTCCACACTGATTCCCACGTGTTGTACATATTTTCCTGTTCCAGAAACTTTGAGATCCGGTCCCACTTAAAATAAGCACCAGTATTTTCTTTTCCTACCAGTGAGTCAAAACTATTTCCTTTAGATTCGTTTAAACGCTTGATGGCAGCAGACTGTTTCATCCATTATGACGTGAAGCGGAGGAAAACTTGGCTACAAAGATTACAAACTGCGCACCAGTACAAAAGTATCATAATCATTCCATAACGGACAACGGTGAATCAGAGATCGTAGAAGTTTGCAAACATTTCAACAGTTCATTTAATAAGACCTTCGACAAAAGAATGCACTCCCATGCGCAGAACTGATTCGCAGAGTGGCTCAAATAAGCATTCTGGGTGATGCTATTGACAAGTGGGAACAAGAGAACGTGCACAATGTTTGCAAACCAGTTCCGGACTGGTGAACCACACCAAATTTGAAATAAAGTTTCGAGTGAAACGAACTGAACGATAATCACTTAGTGCACCTTTGGGTTGCATCTTAGTCGACAATTAAAAACAAAAACTGCCGATAGTATATGCGCTGCGAACACTCGTTGTTGAACTTCACGAAGTGCCTTGTGCCTTCAGTCGTAAATAGCAACCTTGGCACACCCGAACAGGTTTCGTTATCTTCATATGTTTGATGTCCGATTCGAAACGGCTACATCTGCAAAAGGATATCTAAGCAATGTTTAAAGCGACGACTGTTTTTCTCTCTAGTTTTGTTTTCTGTTTAAATGTTAAATTTCTGTTTAGAAACTTTGTTTTAATTCCCATCGACGAATATCCATAAAATCGCTGTATGTTTATGATGTAAAAAGTAACTTATAGAATTTAATACCGGCCACAAGGAGTGCCCTCGCAAGGTCCAACCAGGACTCGTAAACGCGCAGTTTCAAAGCGAAATCGCAGACTGGTTGCAACCAGCCGCAAGATTTGTCACAATCCTGCCCAAAACAACCGGACGTGATTTTAAGACAAGCCTGGGCATAAGCTTGCGCCAAGCATCTGACGTATGTAAACATACAAGTAACATTTGTACAGCATCCCAACTCTAGCCTCTGAAGTTAGTACGACAATCATCTAATCAAAGTTAAAATGACTGCGAAGTTTCAAAACATCCCACTAAATATCTAAACAACGATAAATCTGTGCTATTTTTGGGGTTACAAATGAGTGTTGTATTTGCAAATGTGTGGGATTATTTTCTCCACTATTTGTACTCAATAAACGACTACGACCTACTTGAACCGGAGATAAGCGTGCTCTACTTTATGTTTTTAGGCGTTGATTTCGGCAATGTTATCCTTTTTCTGTAAAGCGTCACGTTTTACAAAGACTGCTATTCGAAAAGTTGGAAAATTTTCAAATCCATTTGCAAAAGAAAGTCACTAATTTTCCATTCGGTTTTCGGGTTGCTCTCATAAATCAAAATCTAAGAAATAACTCCATTGAAAAGTCAATGAAATGAATGACTAAACTTTACAGTGAAATGCCCTAGACGAAAAGCTGTTGTTAACTGATCGAAAGTGTGTCTAAAATTGCAACATAGTATTCTAGAACTACGTGGATTGCAAGTACTTAAATCTGTTCCCATAATATGACTTGTATACTAGTATATACGAGGAAAATGAAACCGACCACGTCGGCGAATTTTTTTGAAATCGCTTTCTTGGAAAAATTTCTCAATCTACATGCTACAATCGGGTAAAGGAGTAAAGGCGTCGATACAAGCATAAACTATGAAACAAACCGGTCGCTATGCCGAAAGACAACGAGGCAGTCTAGTTGCAGACACACCACCGCGCACGATGATGTGCTCAATTTGGAGGGATTGCTAACAGTCTTCATAGCATCTTTATGACAGCGATTACTACTGCTAGAATTATAGTTAAATACTAAATTCTTAGCAAAGCGTGCTCAGACTAGAAACGTACTGGAGAAAACTCTATAAGAACTTTGCAAAGTAGGAGCTCTGGACATATTCATAACAGTCTAACACACAGGTCAACGAGAACTGGAGCAGGGACAGAAGAAGGCTCCCATCACCATCACCCAACACAGCCGAATAACGCTCTTATCCCACTACGCGACCTGATACTTCAACAAAATTCTTGTCAGCTTTCTAAGCTGCACATCTGCGCTCCCTTTAATTATACTCCTTCGAAATTTTAAAACGAATAAGTTGAAAGAATAAGACAAGTACCGGCTACAAAATATATGCCCACAATTGCGGCAATGGTGCCTGCGTTCGGCGATCGAAAATCGCTGTTGACACTGCGTACACGAGCTCCTGCTCGGGTCCTGCACCCAGTGATCCACTCGTGACCCCACCTCATCACCCATTTGCCACTGCCACACACGACCCACTCCATCGCCAATGAATAACGATTTGTGATCTCTGAATTTAACTCTCCATTACCTCAGATTAAAGTCTATAAGACAAAATATCAGCAGAATTCAGTAGATAATGAGTAGCATAGAACGAGTGGCAATGGTACTTTATTGGTACATAAACTGCAAAGTAGTGGAATAACAGAAACAGCAATAAATAGTACAAGAACACGAGAAGCAACCAGTAATTCGTACTGTACGGTTGCAACGACTAGTGGTCACTGGCAAATCGTATTAGCAGTAGTATTAACTCCAGCACTTAGCAGCACTAAGAACAGTCATAAGCTACTAATATTACTAGCACTACTTATTACTGCTGTCCCAAAAATAATGCTCCTCATTAGCACCTGCCATCCTTGCTGTTACCGCAACAAGAACTACTTACGCTTCCGCATATTCAAATCGACTACATTCGTGTGCTTTTATGTTTGTGTGCCGATTTCTGGGAAACCTTGTATTACAAATACCGCAAATATGCAAAGATCAAGTAGTTCAGGAAAGTTATGGAAAAATATTTTCACACCACTGTGTTATTTATTCTCGCATAATGTTATGTTGCGTACGTTGCGTATTCTCAACGTCTACTTTTGCAGACAACTGTTGGCCCACTGTGGGACTTTCAGACGCCTTCAATCAGCTTCTCAATTACGCAACACCCTTCCTCTCGTCTCCCACATAGAAAGTGAAAAACTCTTAGGTTTTGCACAATCGCTGGGAGCGGATGCTTCGAATCGCTAACTTCACTACAGCACTTGTGACACCACTCTTCATGATGTGTTCGGCTTCTTTGAAAGCTTTGCGAAACATTCCGTTACGAAACCTCTAGCCAAAAACAAAAGTTGATGTCTAGTTCTTTCTTCTTGAGGAAGTGAATCGCAGATGCCTGAAGCACCCAGCTAATGAAGAAGTCAGTCAAGCACTCAGCTGACTCCGTCATTCGACGACTGTCTCAGCGCAATTTTTGAGACGCTTTTTGGGGTGAGGACTTGAACAAAAATTCTGACGCACTGTCGTCCTCATTTCAGTTTCAATAAGCAAACGACATCTATGAAACTAGCTGTTAATAACAGTCCAGCCACGTCGCTCCCTGTGTGAAACGCAAGACGGGGATAAATCCGTCTTGCAGAGTTGCCATATTAAATTACATTGTGATGCTCTTACAGCCATTAATGTCATCTATTTCTTGTTGCCGATGTAACTTTTTCGTTGTTTTTTATGACTCATTGCAGTCTTTCGGTCCTTATGCGATGTGAAGGGATTCGCGGTTTGTTGTTGCAAAAAAAAGACTGCTAACAGATCGGAACCTATAATAAAGAAATAACTACGCCGTCTTCTACTGATGTGTATTTCATTCACATTCACATGACATTCACAACAGTCGCGGATTTAAGCCGTCTGAGAATTTTCGAAAGAAGCCTTTGAAATGAAGGACGTCCTATGGACTTAACTTCCCTCTACACATTTAGTATGATCATCAAAGTAGAAAAAAATGCCCCTCTTGGCATTTTGCACCACTGACCTCGACGAGAGGAAAACTATTCTAATCCTGACATTTTTTGACAAATATTAGAAAGCATTAAACTTTCCATTGCCTTGCAGCCAATTCTTGCTGCCTGATCCATCCCGAAATCTCGCGCAAAAAGTCCAGCAGAAACAGCAGACTCGGTCTCCACCTTTCCCCCTTCTCCGCCACCTTCGATGCATCAGTTCTAATTGAAGTCATCGCACGTGGCTTCGAAAATTTTATTCCGTAATGCAAGTTAATTTCTTCACTCTGCGAAAAGCGCAGTATACACAATCCCGAAAAGTCAGTTCTCCTCATCATATGAACAAATACTGTAAAACAGCAGCCGCGCTACTTGCAACAGCCAAAAACGAAGAAAATGTTTTGAAAAGAACGACCAAAAGACTCACTTCGAAGGTGCAATGGCTGTGATTGGCGCTGGCCGGAGGTTATCTTTTCGGAAAAACGCGGTATGTGTAGTTAATGATGCACGTGGCACAAGCATCCTCTGCCACACACACTGAGTGGGACCATCCTGAGACCACTTTCGCATATTGACAATCTGTAAAACACATATTTTAGAGAAATTGGCTGACCTAAAGAAACTTACAGCAGATTCGATTTCAGCTAAGAGTTGACTTTTTTACGAACGTCTAAATGGCAGATCCGATCGGATTAGTTCTGCTGGCCCAAAAAATCAGTTTCTGATGATCTAGAAAGTTAACTTGCAAGCACAAATCCCGCTGGAGAAATGAACGCGAATGCTTTTATCGTCTCAAAGAAAGGAACCGGGTCCTTTAGCAGCTCGTTGATAGTCGGGTGATTTACCTATTATGCCGAAAGTCGTATTTCCTGAGAACTTAAAATAATAAAAAAATTGGAGTGCCGTTTGGAATTGTGATGCGTAGACGAAGGAAAGAGATACGTTCAGTGATAATTCGCTCGGTAAATTACTGCCACATATTGATTTGTGTTAGCGCACAAAGCATGTCAGATACTTTTGCAAATTGTGTTTGTATGAAAGACGCAGATCGTTTAGAGCCTTAGTGCTGAAACAATGTGGGCAGAACTTTTGCTCAGACATTAAAAACTGTACAATTTCCACACACGGCAAGAAACAGCAAGAAACGCGGAATCCCTAACTATTCATCATCCATATACGTTTTCAAACCTCTACTGATGAAAACTTTATAGACGCTGAATTCAAAGAATGACGCTCAGAGAGTAGGAGATCCACTGTGAGGATGAACTGAAGCGAGAAATTTCCCTCGAAAACGATCAAAGGTCGTCATGGAATTGTAAAATTTTGATTATTTATCAGCTTTCCGTTAGAGGATCATAATCTCCAAATGAATTAGCTCTTCACCACTGCGCTGTCGGATTCGCATTAAAAGCTCCATGCACCAACGACTTAATTACTTACAGCCTCAAAATAGGCGATCGACGAGCTCTGAAAAATTCAGCTAATGAACAGATGAGGTTGTCGCTACCTTGCGTTGGCTGTCGGGATCATTGTAACGCTAGGCTAGCTGGTGGCCTTTTCGGCAAAAAAGTTGTGCAAGAATTTGCGCTAGCGCATATTCGTCAAATAACTGCCCATATTGTGCGGAGAGGACAGGACGCACCTACTACCAATGAATGTTGAGCCTTTTGACAGCTTGCCAAATTCCAAATCTAGCACTTTAGTTGACATCTGCGTACGCCTGTACCCACTCATAGCATCTATTCAATTCGCATATACCTTCAATCATCTCGTAGACTCTCTTCTGATTAGAAGTTTGTCCCTCGAAATAAATCATAAGAATTTTTGAGGTATGCAAGTTCACAACTAATAGAGAAGTTGATACTGGACAAGCTGAAACAGCTGAAGTATTGTCAAAGGATCCTTGCCAAACGTAACTGTGTCCACTGCAACTTGTCAGTCCGGATTAACTCAGTTATGAATTGCAGCTACTGTACAAATGCATAAACAAAGGCAAATAAAAGAAGACTGCCACTATGCGACATGCAAATCTCACTTTGCTTAAACATTAAACATTGAAGATGTGGAATTATATTGCGCATATTAATGAGAGTGAGTGTCCACAAACGCCTTACCGAGTCCCACGTTGAGCTTTCGAAGCAGTCGTAAACTGCTGGACTGATGGATGGTTCTGGCGACTCTGCCTGGCTCTCCGCTGAGGGCGTGTCTAACGAGCTGCCCGATGACCCCATTCGCAGGCGTCTCCGCTGTCTTTCCAGATGTTGTTGAAGGCTAGCTGTCGAACTCTGAGAGAGCGTTTGAACGCTGCAATTCACCGCCTGAATCAACGCCACAAGCAATTCTGACTTCGGCAAACAGATATCATAAGAACTATGGAACAAGCGTCTCCGAGTACCATGAAGTGAGAACTCTTGGCCAATACTGTAAAGTTGAGCGCCTCTTTTAACCGGAAAGGTGACTGGTATAAGCTGTCCTTCCTGAAGGAATGAAAACATCTCTGATGAAGGAGAAGGGAAACGTCGAAACTGTTCTCTCTAACATCAAACAGAGTGGAAAAATCAGTAGTGTATTTATATCGACTAGAAATAAGAATGGATCTGTCAGTGTAAAGAGATTTTGCGTCAAAAACTCTGAAATAAGCAATAATTCGACCGGTGAACATATACTACAATTCTTCCCAACTTTTTTCTCCCTCTCTCTTTCCTCACTTCCAGTATAGCCAACGATACTTCATCCAAACTGCAAACCACCGGAAACTTTAAAGAGGCTAACCAAGCTGGACCACAAACCAATTTAACGAAAAATGAAAAAATGCCACATTGGCCAAGCTGAAAATGATAGCAGGCAAGCAAAAGTGATCGAAATGGCCAACAAATATAGACGAGATTGAAGCGCTAACGAGGAGGGATGCTCCGTTTGAGCGCAGGAATCGTTGTCGCCTTCGACCATCTCAATAGAATAAATGCGAACCACACCATCGCTGCCTCCACACATCACCACATTCTCCTCGTCCCACTCGTTCATCTAAACTCGTCAAAACAATCATTTCCAATTTCAGCCAGAGGTCTTACTGAATTCGTGATGTACCATGTCTGCACTTCAACAAGTGCGTTTAGACAACTTTGTGTTTTGAATCAACGTTGTTAACACTGTAACGTTGCGCATCTCTGATGACCTCTTCGACGAAAATTAGTTTCATTTTTCGAAACTGAAAATAGCAGCGCGAGGAATACGACCAGTGCTCGGATCTGAATAGAAATGCCCAATTAAGCATAACGGCAGTGAACAGACTTTTGCAGTTGTTTTTGGTCGGCTTTAACAGTTGCGGCTCCTTAGAATAGAACAGAAAACGGCACGATACGCTATTTAACAGTTGCGCTCATCGGACCTACCGATTTCATTAAACGGCACCAAATAAAAGAATATGAGCGCAGCACATTCGAATTTAACTAATCCATCTATCTATTTACGCAAACATTCTACATATAAATAGTTTTCGTAATGATTAAATGGTGGAATTGGTGTATACTGCATGGTGTATACTATATACAAACGGTAAAATATGTGAAGCGAAGAATGTAGAGCACATGCATATTTTTAGCCACACTTAAGCTTCTATCACTGTTTACTCATTTCGAAAACAACCACCACCCGACTTCAAAGTGAGTATAGGTGGTCGACCTTAATTTTATGCTTCACCCACAACAATTCACAACTGCAACCTCCTTCATAGTTCTTGAATTGAGCTATCAGGTGCGCTTATAAGTGAATACGTGTTGACACAACTCCACCATGGTGCGTTTTTGCAAATGCAGATTGGCAACAGCATGCACAAAAAATGATTCAAAGTAGAGGACCCGGACTATTCATGCTACGTTTCGATGAAGTCCCGTACCTCGAAATCTGCGCGTGGTACATTTGCGCCAACCAAGCATTTTACGAAAATTATTCCCATAAACTCATGAAACAAACGACGAAAGTACTTCCTTACCAAGATTGCTTGTGTCGAATTTTGTTTTGGTTGATACGCATGAGTTTAGAAACTTTGTTATTTTGAGTTTTTGGTCGATCTCTCTCTATCTGGTTTTTAAGTCGACTGGAACACCACGATAAAGAAGATTACTGGAAGTGAACTGACTCTGCTGAAGCTTAAAAAAACAACGACTGCATCAGCATCCCAAACAACATCGAATCGTTTTTCTCGTTTGGAAGACGCCCCTCCCACTTCGACTTTTTCAGCCAAACCCGAATAAATCTCGACCTCCGACTAGTGTCACAGACTAGGACGTAAGCGGGATTTTGTTTTAGTGAGAATGTAAACCACTTAAGACAGCTGTTCGCATTTTGGAACTATAAAGATAGGAGAAAACATTCCTAGAGAAAAAAAACAGGTTTCTTTTTGCAAGCTGTTAGATTGCGAACAACTGCCGGAAGAAATTATGAGTAACATAAGCCTTGTCAGAGAGTTTTCGAAAGACGTCCACTTAGTGCCCATATTAAAAAACCTATCGTGAAGTCTTAGGATGAGCTCCAAACTCTGAGTTTCAAAAAAAAGCTTTTAACTGAAATCTTTGAAAAACGGCAGCAATTAAAAATTCTGCGCTTGCAAACATTTTAAAGAGGAATCCCGGAAAACGGGGTAGTGGAGTATCTTCATACATACAATTAAGAAAGCACTTCGGTATTTTAGCAATAGCATCGTGCAGTTATCCTGAAGAGCAGCGAAATAGAATCTAGGAAAAACAGCAAGCGAACTCCCCATAACCTCGGGCATAATAGTCTCCATTTGATAAGAAGACAGTTTACATACGGTTGAAAATGCGATTGAGAGAATGATGTTGGGGATATGTTCGACATAGGACGAATCGATGCTGTTGACGACCGCTAGAATTTGACCGTTAATTGACCACACGAAAAGCAATGAGGAAGACGCCGTTGCAATATCACCCTGAAAAGTGTGCTCTAGAGTTCCGCTTAAAAATGAGCTGCACTGCTAGTATAACAGCGCTATTCAACTAGAAGCTTAGTTTAACAAATTGCCCTCACTTTAGCACCACTTAAAGAAGGCTTTCCCCAAGACAGCAACTCTCTAGAGGTTGCCAAATTCAGAAAGAAGCGGCAATGCAAGAATAGCAAAGAAGTATCCAGGCAGATATTTCTGAGGAATGCATCAGATAGAGGCAAAATAACAGCATGACACCGAAATCACAAGCACAACACCAAAAGCGGTGGTTAAATCCTATCATTTCAGCCCAAGACATACCTAGAGACGTTTTGGGTGCATTTTTACAAAAGCCGTTCAAAATTTTTAATGCTTTCCACGTTTCTGCAAAATCCGGTCAAACTATGGTCAACTAATTTTTAGCTCCTCTGGAATATAAATCTTAGGAAGTTGGGGAATGTAGGTTCTATCATCTTTAATGCAATACCACTCCCTTCTCTCGCCTTTCCCCCCTTCTCCCCTCCTCCGGTCGGAAGTTTTGACGCCTCCTATCGCCAGTGTAGATCCTCGTGGGGACTTTAACAATTCAACTCGGGACTTTACAACAGAGTGATTACAAAACAGGGGCAAGGAAGTGAAATAGCGAATTACACTAAAAAATATCGAAAAGCCGCTTAAAATAAATGTCGTACCGTAGTATCATTAACGGCGACAGCAGTGACAGCCGCTGGGTGTGGTCGGAGCTGCCTTATGAAAGTCAGAGAACTAAGATGCCAGAGGATCGCCGTGCAATCCCGACTCGCACTTACTAGCAACGTCTGAGGTGCGCATACCAACAATGCTGTAACTGCTTCCGTATGCGCACTGAGTGTCCGACGCGCACGAAGACGAGGCAATCGCTCCATTACGTTCCACACGCAGATCGTACCCATTGTCGATCCCGTGAACAGCGTACGTGAGTCACCACACGCACAACACGTCACCTCGGCACTTTCGCAAAGCTCGTGAATACACATTGACTGAAACACCACACTTTTCTCTACACTCAGTTCGCTTTCTTATACATCGTAAGTACAGTAAATGATAGTTGCTGCAAGAGGTTGTATATCCAACAATTTGTGCTGAAAAAGAGAAAAATGCATGAAATATGTAGGCATTCACTCCTCTCCATCTCTCCTCTCCTCTGATCTTTTAACTGAGAAAGCACCCCGAACGCCTTCCGCCAATCTACGCAAAACATGGAGAAAAATCCAGTGACACATAGAAAAAAATTAGAGCAATTGCAGGTTTAATGAAAAAACTTAATGGAAATCGAGTGTATATATATATATATATATATATATATATATATATATATATATATATATATATATATCCGATTAAACCACAAGTTTACATTGCTTCAATGAAGAAACAAACCACTAATTTTGAAAAATATGCCTATAAGGATAAAAAGAACGACTTTTTGTAACACTTTTCTTTTCTGTAACAGTCAGATCACACTTTTCTGTAACAGCAAACGAGAAATGCATTAGCATCAGCCATTTCAGACGAAAATTGACGAAGGGGAGTATACTGCTGTAAATTATAGTGGGAAAGAGATTTAACATATCTTCTGATGAGAAACCAAAGGGCAATTACTGAGGAGGGGTCCAATCCAACATTTTAAGATGTATTGCTTAGCACACAATACTTCACGTTCAGATCACTCTGGAAGTCATTACCTCATATATACCAAGGCATGTAATGAAAGCGGAAAAGGGCATCAAAGTGAAAAAGTGACTTGCCCGATCGCTATCGACGATGCCGATACGAATGCTTCGATCCGGAAAGCCCCAAGAAATGTAGCGGTTCGTGGATAAAAGGACACGATTTGCTTCCAGTGCCAACACTCCACCCTTCTCGAGTGCGTGCAGGGCACCCACAGCCGATTTCAGCTCTGCAATCACACGGCGATGCCAAGAAACCTCGCAATTTCCTAACACTTGAGGAGTCGAAAAGAAACTACGCACCTTTCTGGTGTCTGAAAGCCATCTACCGAAACAATAAACTTTGCCAGAAAATCCTCTTCTTTCATAAGTGAAAGAAGTGCCGAAACAAATTTCAAAATGCACCTTGATAAGAGAAGAGAAGATAAGCAAACCACGGAGATAATTTTCACCTCCCTCGGCACCGCACAGCGTTCAGATACGCTTCTGCAAGTTGACTGGCAGCCGTCATTGTTATACAAACAGGGATAAACATGTGATAGATGACCTTTAATCGGAAGCTGAGGCACTTTCAGACAATCGAGTGAGTGATAAAACAGTCTCTGCGTGGTAACACCGGGCACTGACGAATAGGAGTCTGTGTAGGCGACCTTCTTCTGCGGGTGCGGCTTTTTGAAGAGTTGTGTGGGAATTTGACCAAAGTTGTTGATGAAGCCGATTGTTGCATTCCTTAAGAACATTGACTGTAATACGTTTCAGCCATGCTTGTCTTCCGAAAGGCATAAACGCCAAGAAAATCCTTAAGTCCACTCATGAATGCAAAGGAAGCTTGCAAAGACGGTGATTACTCGCATTGTGGGTAGACATTGCAGTTATAAAGGATAACGTGCATATAAACCACTACTGACGATTAGTTCGCTGCTACGATAAACGGCGCTGTTATTTAACGGCCGACGAAAACAATATGCGACAATTTTTCTTTGCAATAAGCATTACTTCAGTATTTTTGCGAACGTATTGGTCAGAAAGGAACTGTGAGGCCAATAAAGATTGACGGCTAATCAACAATGGGCCAATCCTGCAATTAACCCACTACAAGAAACCTGGCTGTGCAAGCGTTATAGCCACCACCAACTACAGCATTATCTCGAGATCGGTATACCTGAGCTCAGTACTGTCTTGAAGATTCCTGCGGATATCCCTCCCTTTAAAAAAATTCAACGTGCCCTTTGAGAAAAAGGCGCAACAGCTACGGCATGCGCTTTGCCACGTTTCAGGTGTCTATGGAATGAGTAGTATTACTCCGCATCTCTAAAAGTTTTCCAGTTAGGCTTCAATACAATGATACCAATTTTAATGCTTACGCAATTAAAAGAAACCAATTTACGCTCGCAGATATGGGAAGCTTCACAAGAGGCTATTTTTACAAAATGGCAACGGCTGAAACAAGTTACTTGAAAGTAACGGCTTTATACATTTTGGTGCGCCAAAAACCACATAATGCGGGGTTCTATCCACTCATCTTTTCGTGTACTTCAGCTTAGGACTCATTGCAGTGATTGCACGAGAAATCTGGCTGAGGGTCTTAGTGCGGATTTGCACGGCGAAGCCGTTTTCGCATTTCAAGAAACGTCTCCTAACCTCCCGTTCTATGCCACCTCAAGTTTTTCTGAGCATAAATGCAGCGCTCGTACGTTTAAGACTGTTATTCGCCATTTACTATGGTAGCATTAACGCTAAAACGGTCAATTTCTCATTATAGACTTTCGCCAAAAGACACTTTCGTGGGTCAACTAAACAAATATTTGACAAGATTATTACTGAATTCAGAATAAACTTGGTGGAAATTATTGGGGTGAAACACTCCTCGACGGTAGCGTGAAGACAATGCCACTGATTGGCTGTTCGTAGATGGAATGTTCTACAACGAAGAACCGTCAGTTGCATGTCTACAGTCCTTCATTAGACACTTTGTACCTATATATTTTGTACTCAGAGTGCGTCTCATGGTACCTACTGATGTATTACTTAAATAACATCGAAAGATAACCTTGTGAGAGGGTCCTCGATATTCTCAAAGTCGACGTTGCCCTCGTAAAAGAGATGATGATAAACATTGCATGATTCAACTGCTGCCTCACCACATTGTTTGTAGCCGAATATAAGATCAATCCAGTTATGCAGATTTGCCGACACATAGTCGCACTCCAACGCCTACAAGCACACTGATATGAGACATAACGACGGCGGGTTAGCACATGATTAGCTAACGAGTCATCTCAATCGAAGAGCCTTCTCACCTTTCTTGTGTGAACACGCTATGCAAACAAACTAGGCGGCTCTCAACTATGCAGCTGAAACTCTGACCCTAGGGTAATGCATGACCAACTTACCAACAAAACATAAATTTTCAGGGGCTTTCAATACTTGGATATGACCACTGGAGCACTTTTTATGCCTATCCTCCCGCCATATTACAGAAGGATTAGTGGTTTGATAAAATGCAAGCATGGATTGACAGGAAGTTAACACGTAGAAAGCGACTGCGCGATAATGCCTAGGAACTGAAATTACTTCACAGGCGCAGTGAGGGAGTCGGGATGCAAGACGAGGCGCCATCAGCGCTAACAACTGCAACACTTTTTATCGCTTCTTCTATGAAGGTGATCGCAAAGTGCAACATTAATAAACAATGAAGCACGCTGGGTCAATGTCAGCACGAGCCCATATAACTGACATCTATCGCTGCACTGAAGTTTGGTGCGGCCAATCAATCAAAATGCTAGCAAGCTCCTCAATTCGAACACTAAGACCGCAGCTCGAGAATCATTTAACGGCGAGTGAAAGACACTCAATAAGCAGTACGTTTTGAAACAAAAACTTTCAAAATTGGCTGCAAACAGTCACATTCCGCTGTATGGTTCGTTGAAGTGCGAATCACACTCTCTTTTGAGTGACAACATGCCTCGTATACTAACCCCACCTCCAATTTGTGCACTTGTGCACAAACAGCCCTTTTGAATCAATCGCCTCTCCAGGATCACCCAAACGAAAAAGTAATTTGTTCTTATGCTCCCATTGAGTAAAAAAATCTCACTGCACTTTGCCAGACTGTGAGCAGAGAGACAAACCCTCTTCAATAAACGATAAGCAATCCAGAAAAGTACTCATTCGGAAAAAAGCAAGAGAACAATAAGGCGTCACCTGTCTATGGATGCGGACGAACTCTCGCGGGTCACCTTTTGCCCACCGGGGTAAGATTACGTCGTCGAGGGCGACCCCGTTCTGCTTGATGCCCAAATCGAAATGATTTGAATTGAGGAACATTTCGGGAAGCGAAAAGAATTCGGGAATGAGCTCTTTCACATCTGCCATGTTATTGCGAGATGCACTCAACCATGCATCTGCTACGCTATGGAACATTCGATCAGCCAAGTCGAAATGTCCACCCTGCAATAACTGACAGTTGAAATGCGTCCCATCAAGCAGTATCTGAGAAATGCGAACAGCCATCGAATAGCGGCAGTGGATGTGGATGGAGGTGAGGGGAGGGGATTTTTCATCCCATCCATTTCCAGAATGCAAGCAAAAACATTCGAGCACAAAAGCACTGAAACTGAAGTTCTTGAAACTTTAGAAATTTAGCCATACTGTCGGTGTATTTGCAAACTGTGTTAAAAACACATCCTGCTTCTGCTTCGGAAAGCATTTCCCAACCTATTGTCAACATCGCGCACAGTACTCGGATGTTTCCTCAGTTACAGTCTGCAAAAAACAGGCCAATTTTTCAGACTGATAGTGATTGTAAAATTCGAAATAAGTGATTAGAATTGTCAAAGCCCTGCTGGATGTATACTGTGGACGGCAATGCAAAAAACTGCTGCTTCTAGCAGCCGCAAAAACCAGACCAAGTTGCATGTTCCAAACAGCAGTGCGAGTTAAAGTAGCTGACCTGTGCAACGAGATCTGTTTCTGAAAGGAACACACAGTGGTATTTGCCGCTGAAGTAAGGTACCTGGCACCTGCTTTTAATGTATTAGCACTTACAAACTGAGACAACAAAACAGATTGTACGCAGAGACTGTTCGAACCACGTTGCCACTGCTGACTGCAGATTCCATTACTACCTAGTTTTCTTTGGTCTTAAGCGATCCTGCACGATAGATTAATTAGAAGATCAAGGTTGTATCTCTTACACTAGTTTCGCCAAAAAAGAAAATGGATGTCTCCCAGCAAACGCCTCCACCAAATATCAAAATGCCTTCGGCTTGCCGAACATTAAAAAACTGATAGAAGCACGCATGAGCATACAGCAGAAGTCCTATCAGCAATCGCGACGAGTTATTCACAAGTCGCTCGTAGTGTATAAATGAGGGGATGTTAAACTTCAACAGGAACGAAACTACCTGTAATTTGAGAAACTGCTGCGTGAACGGCTCCAGGCGTACCAAATAAGAAACAACGATCATTGCACTGCTATAGTGAGTGCCGTACATATAGGGCGGCGTCTCACCACTAGGATCGTCCCATTCGCGATATCGCTTTAGAAATTGCCCCAATCTTTCGGCACTTTGTGCGCCCATTGGCCGACTCAGATTGCGGAAAGAGTGTGGATTTGTAAGATCGAGCACCTGTTATATAAATTATCGTATGTTTTCATAGAATCATGAGTGCTTTCGCTTACGTAGGTGGCGGAAGTTTGAGTGTCTTTTTAGGAAGGAAAAGGAGAGGACATGAGGGAGCAAGGCGCCGCGGTCAAGCTGTTCCTGGCTTATGAGTGACAAAGCATGAACAAAATTCGATGAGGACCGTTGCAGAATGAAAGACGTCCCATTTTTCGCTCATTACTTTTGACTTCAGTTAAGTCCAATTGGTTATCAAAGCTCGCTTTGCCCCTCTTTTCGCGAATGGACTACAGAAGAAACTCAACTTTTCAGGGCATAAGGCATACTCATGGTTAAATCACTGCCTAAACATAAAGAATAACTCATTCGAACTAATAAATGAAGCAATAGGGACTATATCAGCTCTCTTTACAGACCTTTGACAACTACATGAATGCAAAGCACTTTACGGTTGCATTCATTCCTTGGAACGTGCCTAAGTCGCTCTGAAAGGTTACCTCAACTTATGCAAGAAAGTGGCGTATGTGCAATTCGTCGGCCTATAAGTTTGATGATCGAAACCAACCTCTGAGCTGTAGTCGCTGAGAATCCACGGAAAGATCGGGTACTGAGATAAATCATTGTAGGATCGACCTGCCAAGGTATTCAAGTGCATTAAATACTGGAAGTTGCTCATTTCGCCGCGTATCCAACGCTGCGTGACCGATTGCTGACCTGAAAACATGCTCGATTGCTTTATGTGGCACGGCAAGTTAAAATGAATGGATATACAGCAAAGCGGGTAAATTCTTCACCGGTGGAAGTGGAAAAAGTGGCAAGATTGAATCAAAGTCACTATGATTAGGCAGCCTGTCAGAATGCCGGATTTCGAACTTGGTAAGCTGCCAAAAGAGTGCTGGAGGTCCACAGTGTTCGTTTTCTTTAAAAATCACTTCACTCAATAAAAGACTGTTAGATTATTGCTATATGCAATTTCTTGACGTGAGCCGCACACAGATTATCAACTAGATCTCTAATACGATCTTTGGAACAATTCTGACCACGTGGAACAGGTGGAAGATTTTTCGTATCATTAAAATTCCACAGAAATTTCGAACCTAATGGTTTATACATTTGTTTCTTCCTAAAAGCGACTAGTATGGTGAGATGAAAACATTTAAGCTAAAGCAGCATGAAAGACAAAAAATTTTGAGGCTGACCGAAAAGAGTGCGGTAAAAACTTTAAGATGGGGTGGACAAATCAGCTGAAACTTTCGGCCTGACGTGAACAAAGCTAATCGGAATTTTATAGACTGAAATGCGTAAAGTGAGACAACAATTTTCACGGCCACCGAAATAGGTGGAAGAAAATTGCGCTTAATAGTAGTGACTTAAGGAACTATCAAGAAGCCGAGCAACTCGTTACCTACGAATTGTTAAATTGCCCCATGTGTCTGAAAACACTGCTTAACACCAAAAACGGCGGTGATTTAGAGCGATCGCAGCGATAATGTTTCGGTGGCGCCAAAGTTCCTACAGTGGCACACCTCCGAAGCCGACTTCGAAAGAGAAAATATGCCTATTGGCAGAGGAAAATGAGTATTTGTGCATTGAAAATCAACCCTTACCTTACCTGCTTCTAAAGAAAATAGTGCAACGGCTACGACAATTCATTTCAAGACCTTATACTTTTAAAAAATATCGTCTTCTGCATCAAATATTTGGAAGACTGCGCTCGTGAAGATCTTCGCTGCTCGGGCTTCGTCTTTACTAAGCCACCTTTATTGAATAGCCTCAAATCAGTAAAAATTAATGCTGAGTGCTCTTTGCACAGATGCAAAATAAACGGGCGGGCCTGATGCGATGCCGGTCACAAACTATTTATAACTTCGATCAAACTAATATTTCAGCCAGCCATCCTCCAGTTAAGGGTACTAGCACTATAGTGCCTATACTCCAAACAGTAATCATGAAAATGGTTTTAAGATTCGAAGCTCACATGGCTACCTTGTGAATTTCATTCCACTTGGTACAGTTCATAAAGAAAAGCAAACAACCCTCACCGAAAACGATCCAGCAACCTCTCGTGGCCATAAAAGTTTCCGGGGATATGAAATGGCAGGATCCATAGTACAAAATAATTCTCGAAACTGAAGCCTCAGATGCACCCACATTCAAATTTCATTCGACCTAGCAGAATGGATCTGGAGCTGATTACGCCTCGATAAAACTCCCTACACATATATAGGTGACGAAGAATGTGTGAAAAACAAGATATCCTATTTGGAAAAAGATGAAACTATCGGTCTGCTGATTTTCCTTCGACTTATGCGCGCCATTTTCCCAAGGCTTCGAGTGAATAGGGCTTTATCAAGAAACATTTGGGAGTTGCTGCATAACCATCCATGCATAAGAATAGCCAAGACAAACTACCGCCGATACAAAAATGGTAGCGCAAAATCTCTCGCTTATCGAAGACAAGAACTTCCACATATGCAGGAAGATATTCGCAACGGTGTTTTATGAGTACATTTGCTGTATCGTTATTCAGCTTCAACAGCTTCCTTGAATCCGTAAAAAAAAAATACAACCGATTTTTTTTCCTTTCTACTTCTCTACTGGCTCGCATCATTTCCACGGTGATTCATAAGTGACGATCAAGTTACAATGGAAAAAGGTTTCTAGGGTCACAACTGCAGCCAGGATGAGGGGTCCAGGACCTAGACCTTAACAGTTATGTGATTCTTCACGATGAGCAAGTATTAGGGAAACGTTTTCAAACACCACATTTTCTGACAGAATGGTTTTGAATGAATAATTCTGAATGTAAGCTGAAGTCAAAAAGCACAAATAATTCATTCACAACGGCATCACGAGAGGGGAATCGAAATCTGAGATGAAGCAATGTCAATGGAATTTCACAGTACTAAGACTTCACATCAAATACGAACTTTATTGAGATAAAATGCACCAATAGTATTTAAGAGGTGCATCAACCAAGACGAACTTGTTGTAAATTACAGATTAAGATTTTTGAAGTAAACAATTTGCGCAAATTAACCGCGGCTCCACTCTCGCCGAGTCATCGGTAACAGAACTGCATAAAAATTACACCACAATTGGGACTACCAATCCATCAGTGAGGAGCAAAAAGCAACAAATCGTTTGAAATATCGAATGCTAACATTCGAGACAACTACATTCTTTATTTACGCAAAATCCCAATCAGCCTATGAAGAATTCTGAACTATCCTGATAAAAAAGATCGCAACAATTATATTTCGAAGATGCCTGTAAAGGAATTCTTCAGCTTTATTACATTATTGTGCGAATGAGAGTAGAAGAGCTAAAGACTGTTTTACGAGCAGAAAGACAAATGTTATCTACTAACCTATGAGAGACGTAAGCAGCGAAACGCGACCGGTTTGTTCAACAGGAACCGAGGACCTTTGCCCACTGACCGACTCGACACCTCCATCCTTTAATGCCTTTGCCATTGACACCAACCTTAAAAATCCAAAGGTGAAACTTTACCGTCCAACTTTCCAGCCAGTTTGCGCATAGATGCTTTAAACGCTCGTAACGACCAGCAACCAAAAACTGGCATTTTTCTTCGGCTCTGCAAGTCGCGAAATGCTACTTGTTTTGAGATGATCTAAGCTAGAACTATCCATAATCATGCTCGTTCCTTCGATCTTAAGTTTTCAAGAGGAACTACCGGCAAATCCGCCGCAGTCTAAACTTGATAAGAGCCACTGGTGACTTAGCATACAGGCAAGTTCAGACGAGATTTGG
Organism: Ascaris suum; assembly: GCA_013433145.1. NCBI lineage: Eukaryota > Metazoa > Nematoda > Chromadorea > Rhabditida > Ascarididae > Ascaris > Ascaris suum. Next base: position 6,108,787 of record CM024187.1, read on the forward strand.
CTATTTAGAGGAGGAGGAGGCAGCGAAGCCTATAACGAGGTGCGCTATCTACACCATCGGAGCTGCTTCGACTAGGGCGAAATGCCAGGCAAGAATTTCGTGGCCAGAGCAAAATGCAAGAGAACTTTAGACGCATTAAGTCAAATTACTCAAGAAGAAACCGAAGGATCACTAGCATATATTTAATGACCGTTCTTTCGATTCTAAGTCATATTATCAACATAGTCGCTGCACTGAACGAAACAAGAAGCAAGAAATAAGAGAATCAGTTGCTATCTTCTCGGTGACTTAAAATGTAATAGAATGCTTTAATAATGCAATGGCAACGCTAGAGTGGCAGCAAAGTAAAACTGAAACGGTGCAAAGAAAAACTCATTCATATCAGTATACAACACTGTACTCGAATAACTGGTAAGAGAGATGAATGTTCAGCAATGGCGCATGATAAAGCGACATGGCTCAGTGTAGCTCCCTTCAAAAGTAGGCAACATCAACGGGAAACCCTTTGCATGATAAAATTCGAATCAAACGACATTGGCACGAAATACTTGCTCACTTTTGATAAACGCGGTTCCGCATCCGTTTCGGGAAGGCGAGTAAATAATTGCGTCCATCTGCAGAGAACACTTCGATGGCGATCGGCTGAAGTAGATAGCGTCGACGGTGCACCTCACGAATGTCGTCATATGAGAACTTACTGCACAGACGGGTGCGTCTGCTCGGTCGCGTTGCTCCACACGCCATGTAAGGCACTATCGGATCATGAAGTCTAGATAATCAGCAGCAACCATTATATCATTCTCGAGCGTCAAATATACTCATGTTCGCTATCTTCACCGTTCTTCTCTAATTGGAACCTAACCTGACTTCAATTAAATACATTCGTTTGGTTACTGACCAAAGTTTCTGAAATACATTTGGCTGAACCGAAATTTGATTTCGTTCGGCTGGATGCAACCTAATGACTCCGCTCCGCTGGTGTCAGCTTTATATTTGGCTCCCCCATTTTCCGTTATGCGTGACTGTTATCCAGTGATCGATCCAAGCCTCTTTCCTCTTGTCTACGATGTCAAAACGTTGCAGAATAAAACAATCGTCATTTATAAGATTATCAAAATTAAAAAGCTGTTGACAACGGCAAAAAGAGTTGTGTCCCGTTGCCCCAAATATATGTATACGATCCGATGACACAGAATTTAATGTAATGTAGTGTTAAGGAAATTGGAAACGATTTTATTAAACTTGGAGCGGCAGCAACAAAACGAACTTCCCACCGCAGATATGTGTAAAATCAAACTACCGTATCAATGAACCCGACATTGCAAAGCTTCCCTTCGTCCTTTCATACCTGTTTTGGTCTGGATGCCATTCTTGCTCTCAACATTCAAAGTTTTCTTCTCTGTCCAAGACACTTGCAAAAAACGACCCTGTAATTTTTTTCCCAACCACCCAATATTTCTCAAGTTCCCAAATGATCATCCAGTGCACCAACTGAAGTGGTATGAAGTTTCCATCGGCCAAACCATGGCAACACTATATTTCAGTTAGATTCAACAATAAAAACCATCCAACCAAGCAGTGGGCAATCCGTGCATTACGGAAATGATAGCCTTTCAAGGCTGCATAAGCTCATCAGTGAAAAGAATTGAAAGCGCTCACTCCTGCGGCAAAAAATCGAGGTCGCGTATCTCTCGAGTTTTAAGCAGCGTGAATCCGTCCACGACGTAGTAATGTTCGCGACCAAACAGCAGCAGTCCCTCACTGGTATCCAAACCTTGTACCCGTGCACAACGAAACATCGAGTGCAACTGCTCTCCCTGAAAATAAGCTGCTCAAGTTAGCAGTGACAGCAGAGAAATAAACTCGCTCGTTCACGCAATTAATAACGATGCTGTTTTTGTATACCACTTATCGAAGATTGGAGGAATGGACGAGAACATCCCCCAACCAAACGAGCGTTCTCATTCGGTTCACGCTCAAAATAGCAAATTATTGATATTGGAGAGGAGAGGAATGGCTTAGACATTCCTCGTGAATATGACTAGTCGACATTTATAGACAAATAAAGGCCTTTATAAAGCCGAGATGACTAGACAAACAAAAAAACTTTATAGAGAATTAAAAAAAACCTGCTCGAGTAATCTCAGCAGAGTCTGATTGTCCGGCCCTCTTTTCTTACTAGTGACTGGATCACGCCTTTCACTCTGCACTGGCTTCGGCACTGCATCTTTTATCTCGTCGCTTTTCTGCGCGTCACTGCCATTTGACACGTCATTGAGTTGGGGATCATCGACGATGCCCTCTTCTTCGGGCTCCTCGTCAAGGTCGGCTTCACTTTTTTCGTTGTTAAGTGCGTCCCCATCAGCCGATATTTCCGCATCATTTGTATCTGTGTCATCTCGTTCGACACTCTCTTCACTTCGTGAAAGCAAGGCTGCATCGCTGTGCCTCACTGAGACACGCTGAATCATCGACAAGCTCACTTCTGCAATTCAACAAACAAATAACTACAAATCAAGGCAACGCAAGTTAGTTATTTCTTGATTCTCGAGAATATCACTTTCAAATAAGGAATTTGTGAAAGCACAAAATAAAACTTGACAAAACTTGCGATAATGATGACCCAATATGAAGCGCACATTCAGAAGGCCTCTTGTCAAATGCTTATTTCCGATTGGCTGCAGCTACGAAGTGAGCAATGACTCTAATGTTTCTAAGATAAAATGCAACAAGGTCGATGTCACGATTCTATAGACGAGTGCAACACCGAAATTCAGTTGAGATGGTCGGTTTCCAGACCGCAAAGGAAATGTATATCTAAGGCCGCGATATTCCCTCTTAATCCCGGTTCGGATTTTTGTGGCACTGAAACTGCGACTATGGTGACTGCTGATGTTTGAGTATTGGTTTCTGCAAACTCTTGTCTACTTCACTCCTAACCGTCGCCGACAGAACCTACCGTGCATGTCAGCAAAGAGGAGTTCACCGCGCTCTTCGCAAGGAGTGTTCACCATTGCCGACAAATCCACAATACGTGAATCAATTGTTTTGCTGCGTCGACGTTTCATCGCTTCATAGTAAAGCTTACTGTCCTTCGAAATAGCAACCTTTGCACGCAGGGCCTTCTAAAACTCGGATCTGCTGGCGAACTTATATATATGAAAGTGAACTTCATATCACAAAACATGCCAGTTCGCAGATGAAGGCTTTCCATAACAGCAAAGATTAGAACCCACAGTCAGTGGACTGATGACCTCATAATAAACTATTGTACGTTTCGGTCTACCTTGCAACTTGGTGATTCATTTAAGAAGCCATAACGGGCAATTCCCTAATAACCTTTTCCATCTACTTTCAGCAGAAGCTTCAAATGAAAGCCTATGAAGTGGCCTTATGTTTGTGATCGATTCGCATTCACGCGAAGGGCATGCATCAATCATACTAGTTGTTTATGTTGCTAGCACTCACGACAGTGAATTGTCGCTATTCCAACAAAATGAGCGTAGCATTTCAACACACCAAAAAAGTGTGAATTATGAATAAATAGAGGACAGATGAAATCATGTGCATCATCTGAAAGGAGCATTTCAAACAGCACAAACAAAGAAGCATTCTCATGGGGAGCATAGCAACAGCTCGTAACAAAGAAACCGCTCCTCATTTTCGACAGTGAATTGGTGCTCTGTGGCTCTGTGGCAAAGTTTGTTTTCTTGACAAAATGAGGGCTGCAGACGCAGCATTTCAACTCGATTCGTTTTAGCTGGAATAAAACACCAAAACGTGTTTGAGAGGTGTCACAAAAGGAGAAATACGATATGAAAGACACGTTTCCTGGCTAAAAACAGCTGAAGACGAGTTTCAGGGACGTTTTAAATAACAGTTAAGTTGCCACCCGATTAGATATCTGAGCACACCTCTCCCCACTCCCCTGCTCCATACTTAGTTTACATTCCCAACTGAATGTCAAATTTTACGCTGAGACCAATTCGTTTATCCTAGAATAAAAAGTTACGTGCATAACAACGTTTCGAATGAAGTCGCAAAATTTTTGAGATAGCGGAGGAGCCAATGAGAAGGTTGACAAAACCAGGGCCATTTTCTTTGAAATTTTACGGTTTAAAGCCTCACCGCTGCAATACTTTGCATGTCTGCAAGTACTCTTGCGTGGCTTTACAAGAAGCAATATTGTCAAAGAAAGCCCGCGCCATTGCAATTTTTAAAGGTTGCCTTCAGCTGTCGCAAATCTTCAAAATGTGGTTGCTTCAAAATTGGTGGTAAATACTCTTCGTAAATCCTCGTTTAATCAAGAAAGGAAAGGAAGCAACTGTCACTTGTGACTACTCATGACATCAGCGTACTTTTGTCCATTCAAACGACGCACAATATTTCATCTTATCAATTTCAAAAGCGCTAGGAGGACGCTAAAAAAACTGAAATATTGCAGGAGTTCTGCAAACCTGATACACACACTAAGTTAATTGGAAGATTGGTCTCAGCGAGGACACTGTATATAAATAAACGTGCCTTCCCCTTCTGAGATGGTTATTCGCATTTACAAGAGAGAACAAGCTACCGATTCGGGCAGGTCAAGATGCGGTCGGTATGGATATTGATGGTAGAACGTTGGATTGGGAATAAGTTTATGTCGGATGCGACACGGACCTTCCGTAGTGTCAAGCGCGAATTTATCCAACGAAGAGCCAAGCTGTGGGCCCCACAATCCTCTTTCCCTATAAAAAAAAACGAATACACTCTAGTAGTTCAATCGCACGGATCTGATCATTAAATATAACGGCTAACATTTTCCACTGGCAAGTAAAAGAACCTCAGGAAAAGGCTCTCACTCGTGCGAATTGATTACAGCAACTCTGAATGCAGACTAAAAGTGCCAGATATTCTCCACGCCAAAAATAAGTTTATATCACTGGCATGGCAATGCCTATGGGCAAAAAATACAGTGACAAGTATAGATATAATCCATACTTCTTGCAAGAGTCAGTGAGCACACCAGTTATTCTGCGCTACTGACGGAGCCCCCACCCGCGATTTCCGATCCTCATTGCAGGGTGTATAAGTGAGACAACAGAAACGCCTGCTCTTCTGAAAGTGAAGCGATTTTAGAAAAGGATCGGAAATTCCACTTGCGAAAGCTCTTACGCTTCTATGACCTTTTTATGCTTCAACCATCGAAAACTGCATAGAAAAGAAGCGAAGTGTTGCATACCTGGTGAGTTCGGCTTCAAGTGTGTGCCACTCCTGGAGGCACCACTTTTGCACATGAGAATGCCACTCGTGATAACGCATGCACTGCGCACGTACCAATTCCCGTATCAACGACGTGTGTACTCGTATCCACATCTGCACCACCTGCAATTCATGAAACATTTCACTCTCGAACACAACAAATTTTGTAATTAAACAAAAGCTTGCAACTTGCCCTCTGACCGCGATAGCGAGGATCATAAAGCTATGCCCCAGAAGTGGAAAAAAATCATTCAAGACGCTGAAAACAAGCACTTCTGCAGGTCATGGGAATTTTACTTAGAAAACGTTTCAAGAAAGCAGATCGACCGCTGAATTTTCAGAACAGCCATTGAAGACTATTCAATATTAATTCACTTCAGTCAATTAAATGAAAAAAGGGCAAGTTCTAGACGTCTCAATCGACTATGATTTTGCAACTCGCTTTCAGCCATCCGTCCGATCCCGACTTCGAAAGTCGGAATTCATATTCGGTGGTTCGCATCATTCCTGCTGATTGCCAACACTTTTAGCTGGGATCTCATTTCCATTCTCATGTCCCCGACGACGTGTTCTTCCATAAAACAAGACCATCCATTACTGCAGCTAACATGAAAAAAAAAAGAAACAGAACTGAAATACGACAGTAAGAGAAAGAGAGAAAGCAAGAAGACGGATGGAAGCAAAAATAACTGATGCATACAACCACCAAAAATCCCACTGTTTAAGATTTCAGCGACTCATTGACCTGCAAATCGAATCGAGTTCAATTTACTGAGACAAGAACTATATCCAGCAAACTTAGCAACTCCAGTTCTCTGAAGTTTATGTCATAAAAAGCATTTGCAGCGAGAAGCACGAGTGCACTTGTGCACCGCAAGCAAAAACGTATGAAAACTTTACTTCATTAAGAACGACCAACGCTTTAACTGCTGATCACACCATACACGCCAATAACAGGGTGAGTGGCGATAAAAATTTCCGCAGAAAAACGATTCACGATGCAAACCTCTGTGGTGATATTAGGTGGACGCCAGACGGATGCGCACATTGAGGTAGAGCTGGACAAGCTCAGCGCCTTTCGACTTGTCAGCCGTTGCAAGCCGCTTGCCACCTTCGTTATCTTCTGCAAAAAAAACCATTTAGCGAACAGCTTAGAACTGTCGTCTCCAAACCACCAAGCTTCTGCGCTGTTACTGAAGCCTGCTAAAGTTCTGGAAAAAACAATTCCGCCTCAAAAAAATTCGAGAAATCTGCATCAGTCTGTGGCGATGCAAATTTGGAACAATTCTCTTTAACGAACGAGACTATAGTTTCACTTTCCCATTTCAAAAGACGATCAGTTACGCAAAGAAAGTTACCAATGTAGGAGGCAAATGACAAAATTAGGAGTTTATGGCAGCTGAAGAGAGGGACCACGAGATTATGACCCAATTAACGAATCACTGGTGCCTCTCAATGCACGGCTGTCTGGAGCTGGCGTTTTGCGCCTCTGATTCTCGAAAGTACCACCTTGCAAAATAAAATGAAGAAGAAAACCAATCCTCGAGTAAATTTTCTTGTGCTGAGATGAATGAAGTAGGCCACAAACTCCATGAAAGCGATGCGGTACTCTTCCAAATCCCGGCGTCCCATTTGATAGCATCTGCGCGGGCTACGCAGATTTTAGATAAATTACTGGTGCAAACGTTAAGCGATGGCTGTTCCATGCAACTTGCTCGGAAGTTGTCAAAAGCATGGCGCGGAAGTGGAAACTTCCAGATGAAACACATAAATCGCTACAGGAAATTTAATCGATACGACTGCGCACCAGACGTATGGAAGTGTACTTGATAAGAATATTAATGTCACCGAGATTCTTCGATAAAACAAAAGTGTCGCTGTTCAACAGTCGCAACAATGGGAACCGTGCATCATAAACCTATACACGAACATTTACGTTATTTGGCTCTTACAAAGAAAAGAAAACGAAGGTGCTCTGTGGACTTCTTGTTCAAAGTAAGAGCCGCACAGCGTGCGTGTGCTGTCATTCCTGCCAATGCTGTCTATTTTTGCAGTTTTCAATCCATCGTTCTCCTGCGCCATACGACCCTCGAAGGGCACCCAGCTAGGTATGCAAGCCTCGTTTTTGACATATACTGCTGCAAAGTATTCTGCTCTGTTGTTTTGCAGAAACATTTCGCAACATCGGAAACATAATCTACCCATTAGCGTTTGAACTTTCAAAACCCACCTTCTTTCAGCACAAACTTATATATGGATTTCATTTCTTAACTGCCATCACGCATGTCATTCGTAAAAACGGCTTTGCGGAGACAACGAATCACCATTTGCATATCCCCTCTTGGTTACTAGTGTTGTTGATCGTACATGTCCCATTCCCACTGAACTATCGCAACTTGATCTTTCATCACCTCCTCCTTCCGTTCAATGCATCAGTCAGTACAAAATATGAAGTAGTCATTTCATGCTTACCGACTGAATTTGCTGCTGTATTTGTACGATGTTGCGAGGCGTCGACGAATTCACCTGAGAGTCGACGAATGCAAGCCATTGAAGGCTCGCCGCGTGCGAAAGTAGAGCGCGTGCCGCATTAAGCTCGCAAACGAAACCGCGCTTGAAAATTTCCTCGAGTACACTTCGCTTTGCAGCACAAACCTCTTGCCACACTCGAGACGCACACAATGCCACCTTCAATGTTTGAAGCACAATTCAGATCGAAGAGAGGATTGGCAAACTGCTGGAAGCGCCGAGAAGGGTTTTCGATGGCATCTTAAGACATTCAAGATTTATAATGGAAGCTCAAAACCATTTGGGGCTTCACTGCGGCTGGCGGGATCTGAATCATACCCTCCCAGCAATTCAATCTGACCAAGAAGACGAAATTTCTACATCAATGAATTGGCTATTTTTTGCTTATCTACTTATTTACTTATTTATTTATTTGTGCGGGTAACAGGAAAACTTTTATTTATTTTTTTCTGAAAATGCGGGTAACAAATATAACTGATGCAGTCAATAAAAATTTTTTGCTTTCATTCCTGACAAGTAATTTCTTAAACAGCAGATTGTTTTGCCATAATCGTTCTCTTATTTGGAAATCTTCGACACTGATCAACTACAACCTCTAGAACAGAGGCGGAGGATGTACCCCAGCATACAATCAATGAGAGTGAAAACCAAAACTCAGAAACTCAAAGACCACCAAGAATTATATGTACATTGAGTGCAATTCTACACGATGCATTTATTTCTTGTAGCACCGTAACAGACTGACTGCTGCTTTATCTCGGCAGCAATTATGTAGTAACGCAGTGCTCATGAATTTCCAATACTCCTAATTTTTTAAACAACCCATTCCTTCACGGTTCTACGTGATTTTCTGACTTTTCTAGGACTTCGAAGCGAATCGACTTCCTAGTAGGTAATAGCAACACACCTGCGCACTTCCATTATCCAGCTGCGATGGTTCGCGATCGTTGGTGAGTATGTCCGGAGTGACAGAAAGCATAAACAGCAAGTGTGTTAACGCGCCAAAGAATAGTGCATCATTGTGCGATGGTGAAAGGACAATGGCACGATTAGCGACCACTTCCGACAGCGTATCCAAAATACACATTTGCACTGAAACAAGAGATATCAGTCGAAAACAGTTCCTTCGGCTATCTCTTCAATGAAATGTTTAATCCATTGAGCGGAGCTTTTTGCAGGCGGTGCCTAACAAAGTTTAGCCGTTTCGGCACCATAAATTAAAGACTTAGATACACAACCTGTCATGCATACACATACAACCTGCTGCCCATTCATTCACTCCAACAGATTTCGCTAACGATTCGAGAAGGAAAAGTTCCGAAAACGTTTTCCTGTGGTTGCTGCCAAAGAAAATAAAGAAGATGCAACTAATGTGCCTCATCCCCATAAGCTTTGAAAGCACAAAAGCAAAAGATCCAACATCATGAACCCATTCCCTACTGCAGCACAGGAAAGTGATTCTTAAAACGATGCCGATGTTGCCAAGCATGAGTTTCCAATTCTACATGCTCCGGTTAATGTTTCTCTCCGCTTCATGCGGGCTCAATGATTCAACTGAAAATGTTTCCCTAAACAAGCAATGTCTCATTGCCGCATCCTGCATAAAATCCAATTTTTCACACTCTTAGATGGTGCCCCTTTCCTTCAAATCGACTAAGTCACTATCGAGTTAGCAGGTATAATGGCAAAGCAAAATGATGACCACCTTGTACTGTGTCGATGGGTCTGCTAAGAAGATAAAGAATAGCGCGATCAAGTGCGTGCAATAGGGCATCCGATGGCGAAGCCTTCGAATCGGATCGACGACCCAACGCGATTCCTTTGAACAAGAAATCGAGCACACGCATCGGCTCACCAGTGTACAACGCTGCAATTCGCTTTCCTCGCTAAAAGAAATGCAAGAAGCGGAAATGGATATAAAACGAAGCAGGATCACATAGACGTGCGTTCTGAAATCTCCCACAGTTTTGCAACTCGTTGACGGCAACGATAGTAGTGCGCCGTTATAAAACCTCGTTATTTCAACCTGAATCAGCCAACAATTGAAATGAAGCTTGAACAGTTAACAAAGGAAGTATTCCTGACCAAACCATCCAAACACGAGATATAATATGCAGCCAATGGAAGCAGCGGCAGTTTAGAGACTAGGCCTATTTATAACGCTTCGCTTCGTACATTAGCCGTACCGTGTTTCCTCTCAACTGATGTTTCGTGAATGAAGAAAAACGGGAAAAAAATAAACTTGGTAGAGCTTCACCTACCGCTCCATAGGCAGTCGACAACTCTGGAGGCAAAGTAGGCAAAATTGGAAAGCAGAATGGTGGGTGATACCGGCGAGGAGTTTGTTGCTGAAGACGCGGTCCTCGAAGAACCGAGAAGTATATCTAAAAACTACTTTCAACTTGAAAAATGAACGATGACTTCCATTAAATAGCAATGTTTGCACCGATCAGCTAAAACAAAATAAAGTCGCAGTAAACCAGTCAACATTGTCGTATACCTCGAAAGACATGTATGGCCACTAGAAAGAGAAAACACTCATACTGAAAGCAACGAGGGAATGAGCACTGACTGCGATAGAAATGAAAAGGAAACTAGAAGAGGCAAAATGCCGTGATCCGAAATGCCTTTATGAAACGACAGAAGTCAGCAAAGACTATGAAAAAATTTCTAAAGCATGGTACTGAACATTAAGAGTTTTCACCGCTTTGAATTTTCCAGGCTATCAAATAGTATTTCAGCAAACACGCAAATCAATGAGTGGGAAAGCAGTACAACCTAACTAGTAAATAACTCAGGAAGCACTTGCTGTGAGTTACATGACATGTGGGTTGCCCAGAATTCTGAAGATGTATGGATTCAAGCATTAACATTAAAAAAGATAAGAAACCTGTTGCAATCATGTGATCCATGCAAAGAGCAAGGACTTCAGATAAAATTATACAGTGGAATCGCTTAGCACAGCCACACTCTGGAACGTTCTGCAAAATAATGGCTATAAGAGCATATCAAATAACCCAGCTGTAGGCTGCCCAAAATTAGTGATAGGAGCGTAATAAGGAAGCTTGGAAGAACGGACGAGAATTCCATCGTTGATAGAATTCCTCCTTGCTTTTTTGCTTTCCGCAAGGCCATTACACCCAACTTTTTGCAAAACGCATATGATGTTTCAAAGATTTCAGTGATATTGCGCTGCGAAGCCCCGCTCTCAATTTTCTTCGAATTTCAACAGCCACAAGATATGCTTTCATTATTTTCACCCTCTCGAAAGACCCGTCTTCAGAAAAATGGTCCTAAAAAGTACTAGCTCGGAAAAGACAAGGGATATGTAAGATCAAGGCGTAATAGCACTGGAAAGACTTATGCCACAGTGAAGCGTTTCCGAATTAATAGCATTTACAGCTTGGATCTATAACATACAACTAACTGCTCATTACCCTCCTCTCTCCCGCTGTTTGGTTACTTTCGATACCAATCTCGATTCCTATGGCCATTAATGCATGAAATATACTCGCATTTCACAAGCATCGAAAGGTGTAACGAGGGGAAAATAATACAGTCAACGAGCGATGAGTCAAAGTGCGTGGTTTCTACAAATAGCTGAATCGACATAAAAGCGACGTAAACACGTGCTTTTATGGTCCAACTCTATCACTGACCCCAATGTTACCGAGCTAGGAACTTCCCACAACCGTTCCTCCCTTCCGACTAATTCACGCTCATGGATGTGCTAGATAAGGGCCGTTAACTTCTAGCAATGCTCCTAGAGCGGGATACTGTTCAACTCCGAGTCAATGTTGCCTGCCCTCTTCGATCGAATTTCACAGTGAAGGCTCTACTAAAGCAAGAGTCAAAAAAATTTGATCTGAATTGTGAATTATATTTCAGTCTGACGAGTAAGAAATACCGAACAAAAAACACACAAACATATACATACTGACATAATGTCATTGGCAAACCTCAATTAACGCATCGAGGAGAGAGTCGGGTCGACCGCTGTGGCTAAGCGAAACATCTTCACATAGAATCCGCTTTATCAAATCCAGCACGCTCCGGCAACAAGGGTTTTCAAGCACTAAAATTTATTATAAAGCATCAGGCACTTAACATGACTGGAATATAGAAATATTTCATGACAAACAAGAGGAATTTGACGAATAGAGGAAAACTTCAAAATAATTTAAAGGTTTTGACAGCCGTCTTGCTCTTTTGGCCGCCGCAGATCTGCGACCGAATATTGCAAAAACAGTAGGTGACAACGAGCAGAGGAGACATTTTCAAGCACTAATCATTTGCTTTTCGACGCTGAACGATCATCCATTTCTGTAAGCTCTTGCATACTGAATAGAAGATTCCACATCGTTAGAAGAAATTCACCTAGGAATGCCGGGGTCAGCTGATGCTCGAATTGCGGCCGAAGGGAATGCCAAGGGACTAACTGCTTCATGGTAAATGGGTAACTGCTGTTCTACTATTTGCTAGAAGATGGTGTACTCAGTAGCGCTACCTGCGCAGTGTTTCTGCATCTATGGGTTACATCCTCCTTCACATAGAGTGTATTTCCAGGTGACATGTACAAGCACGACACTAATCACAGAAGGAGTAACAGGTTACTAGGCCAAGCAAGATGATATGGAGAGAATTCGAGCTCCTTTACATTTTTCCCTTCCATCTTTGCAAGCTTTATCCCTTGTGGACGGCGATCGACCTATAACACCTATGCTAGGCAGTGAACATTTTTCGTCTGTCCAATTTCCAATCTTCAAGACAATTTTGAACAGATGGATAGCTAAAAATGGGAGATGAGTTCGAGCTCACTATTGTGCGAGATTAAGAGTCACTTGATAACTATAGAGGGTATCCAGTATCCATTGGTTGAACAGGTGAGGCTGCAGTGACGGGCGACGTACAAAATATTACAGAGGACGTAACAGAACCCAAGGAAGTGGCATAGTTCATATGGATAGACAGAGACTGCGGGACCATGTTAACATTACGTGACAACAAAGCGAAGTAAGCAATACCGGAATGAGCTAGGCTGGTTGTCGGCGTCAGGGCTACCTGATCCTTGTTGTTGTTCGAACCGCGCAAATCAGGAGGGACGAGCACCGAAAACAGGCGAACAATAAATTCATCCGTATGGCATACATTGTACAAATCGGGCGAGTTCTGGTAAAGGAACGTTAGCATCTGCACCACCGTCGACGCGAAGCGCGCTTGTCTGTCGTCTTGTTCAGTGCGAGCCTAAATGAAGCAACACTCAAAAACGGCCAACAAACGCGTTTGGCGTTAAAAGAAAGTAGAGGTCCATCCCTTGCGAATTCCGGCTAAATCCACTACAGCAAAGTGCATGAAATTGAGAGCACAGGTAGCACGGTCATTTTCAGCTTCGCAGACAAAAAGCGCCTCGCAATCTGAAATCAGTTGTATGGTCGCTGAAATTTTCGTATTAATTGCACTCAAACATTCGAACCCCGCAATGGAGAAATTTTCTACGAAAATTCACTGCACTAAACTGATCAAAACAGAGGGGCCACGAACCAACCTCTCCTTGTTAGCCAAGTCAGATTTGCAGCAGTCTGCCTCGCAGAAACCCCAAACAACGTTTCTGCATGAGCTATGCGCCACTAAATACCGAGCACACTTCAAGCAGGTCGTGTCGGCACCAAAGGCACGAAAATCAATCTGCTGCGATAGAATTATTTAGAGCATGGCTCAGCATTTTAAACAACACTACAATATTTCCATAAAACATTACAATGAAGCTGCCGTAAACGCTCGAGTACAGGATATCTAAGGCTTCGCCACTCTGCGCCACTCTTGCACAGAATCCCATATCTAAGGCTTCGGAGAGAAAAGAAGAAAGGCTCATTTGTGTTGCATTTGCACCTTCGCAAAGTTTCCGATTGCAACGATGGCTTACAAAATAGTTCGGCATAGTAGTTACCAATCGCTTGAACGAGTGAAACATTCGAATGAAAGCGATTTGCAAGAGAGGATGCTCTTGCCTCACATAATCCACGAGTGCCACCAGATAGATGCTCTTGCATCACTATTTAATTCGGGAAACATACCGGTGATGTATGGACTGCAGCACGCACCATTGAGAGAAGTGGAATAATCGCTTCTGGACACAACTGCGCGCGTGAAATCGCCTCCGATACGGAGCTGAAAGTAGAACACATTCTTAAATTTCGACCTCCCGATGCACAACTAAACAAACTTTCATAAGTGAAAGTCCTATTTGAATCAAATGAATACGTTCTTGACTAGGATGTTTCCCATCAGGCCCTGACATTCTCATTTTGCACTCCAGTAAACATCATAGCTCCACCGCACAATGCAACAGCAGGCATATTCAACGCATACTAGTAGCTAGTGGCAGTCCTTTATGGATATTTACGAAATGGTAATGAAAATAATCAAAAGAAAAGCACTAGTGAAATGACACTGAACTTAATTAAAAGGTCCACAAATCAGTGTGGTACATCAACGGTTTAGCTGTAGAACTCAAACGACCCGAATTGCAAAAAGGTGGAAGTGGAATTATGCGTGAAAGCAAGAGGTCGATCTTAAGGCGTTTTAAACCGTTTTTGACAAAGGAAAGAGTCGGCAACTGGATAATAAAATTCCACGGCTGCATTCATGAATGTTTCTTTAAATGGACTTTCAAAAAGTTTAAATATTTTCACTGGAGCCATAATAGCGTCAACGTCGCCGACAAAAGACCTCATTCAGTCGGAGTGATTGTTTCGCACAGCCGCACAGATTCGATGGCGCCACTGCGTAACGAAGATTCCATGGGAAATTAGGCAAAAAGAAAAATCACGAAACGAAGCTCCACTAAAAAATTTAACTGCACTGCTCCCATATCCTTATATCACAGGTCGTTTTCTTCTCCCAGCTACTTGGGAAAAACTCGTGACGTCTCGTTAAATGTTGCGGTGATATAAACTCTGTCATGTTAATCCTTGCACAGCTACTGACGCAACAACGACGCTGAATATATCTCAACAACAGGATTTACCATTAAACGAATATGATGTTTAGCAGGTCAAACAAATGTCTTTAACGTTTTGCAACCTACATCATAAGCAGGTCAAATAAACATCATAAGCGCACTCCCCCCCATCCCTGTCCTCCCACTCCCCGTCCTCCACAGTAGCGTTCTGCCTTAAAGATTCATTCAAGAAGCTCGACAGAATCGTCTGCAATGCAAGTTCAATAAAGCGACTAAAATGACGCAACCAGCAAGGCGATTACCTGGAGAGTGAAAGACCGAAAATATGCGACCAGATAAGGTCGAGTGAGAAGTCATCGATGAGCGTCATGCTGGCGACTGGCTGACCAACAAGAATCGCCAACATTGCCAAATAACACTGTGGCTTCTCAGCGTGCGAGCATAACAAGTGCTCAAGTGCTGTGAAGCCGCTGCATTCAGATAGCTCTGGGTTGATGTCAATGTGAGCGCCCACAGTGCCCCCATGGGCTGCCACCGAGAAACCCAAAAGTACCTGTAACAGTGATCAAACAATGAAATCTTCGATACAGTACACTTTCAAACGCTGTTTTCTAATCGCTGTTAAGCTATTGCACAATGTGATGCATGATAACTGCAAATGTTCAGAAACTGTTAACTAAAAGAAAGGTCGGGCTACCGTCCTCAGTAGTCGCATCTTGTGAGGTCATAATAAAACGTCATCAGATGCAAACTCACAATTGCAACCTACACATGTTTCTCGTGTTATTTTAAAACCTGAAAGGTCGGGCTATCGTCCTCTGGGCATAAAAAAAGGTAGTATATACCTATAATTTTTATCAAAGACTGCTTACCCACAAATTACTTATTTAATGACTTCCTACAACAAATCCGTGGCTTCGTTTTGTACATTGCGCCACATCCATTGTCGAGAAATGTTCCTTGCAGAGGGAATTAAGCTTGGTGCAGCATTTAGAACCAGTTCAAGTGTGCTTCACTGCAGAATTTAGACAACTGCAGACGAAAACCAGAGACAGCAAAACTCCGTGCCGCGTAAACAAATGAAATGCAATGCAAGATGTGGTATAAGCATACTGGGGCAAAACAGTAGAGCGTGGTTTATTACGGGGAAAAAGAGTACGATGCAGTACAGTTTCGGACACTAAAGTTCAGTTTATCAGTTGAAAGTGAAAGTAAAGCAAAGTATATGCAGGAAGGCATCGCATAAAAGCCATATTGAAGAAGAGTCATCTGAGTGACTAAAAAACAACTTACAGCAGCCCTGTTGCGCACAACGGAATCAGCATCGGTAAGCCAGCCGCCGTTTGCTGAACCCTCTCGAAATTTATTCAAAAGGTGTTCGTGTTTCAGCACAGATAACAAAATTCGCAGCCCGATGACTACAGAGCCGGCATGTACGCCCGCGGAAAATAACGCCAACACCCAGTCGAAGCCCAGAACGCGAACTATTTGTTCACTCATTCTGAAAACAGTGAGTAACGTGAGCCTTTTAAGTGCTTTGTGCAATTTCTTGCATCAAACACATTATGATGACATGCCAGCGCTGCATGCGCGTTTATACCTGTCTGCTGGGCAGCCCCAACCCATAACCGGAAAACCTAGGACGACGAAATTGGTGGTGAATTCTGTAAATTATATCGAAATGATACCGCAAATCCAACAGGATCTCCAGTGAGTACCATCATCACTTGCCCCGACATTTAACTGCGCCATGGAATTCGCAAATGTGCTGCGCGATTTGCGCGTCAAACACTTTTCTACAAATATGCTGCCTGCGGGAAAGAATGAGTTTGATAAACGACATGCACAGAGTTGACCAACTACAATCTGGGAGCTCCTTCACTGTTTCACTGAACTATTCGCTGCAAGCACCTGCTCCAGCCGGTTTAAACTAAAAGTGGGAAATTAGTGCAAAAGAAGCTAGTGTTAAATGTGGTTTTGCAGTGACACCGCACTGGCTCCACAAATACTAAGAAGAAAAATTAAACAACGCCTCACTTGACTTTTTATGTGACCAACACAGCGTTCAATCTTCTAAACAAATTTCGTCGTTTCTTTCAGTCGATCGTAGAGAAAAGCTGATCGAAAGTTTCTGCTCCACGTTTTAACAATGATAACTTACACATAAGAAGGTGAACCGGAAGAAAACTGGATAAGGGATGTCAATTTCTGGCGTGAATTAGACCCATTAAACTGCAGCACCACAATCTTTGGAATTCGCCTGTCACCACATACTTCTACAAACAAAACGCATGCAACCTGACTGTGGCTACTCATGTTATCACCGCTTAAAATTAGAATGACAAAGTTGCTGAAGTCAAACAAAACGACATCATGAACATCAACGACCGGTGCCCGGAAGACTTACTCTATTCATGAAGTACCCTACTGTAAGACGTCGACGCAGAGACATGGTAAACAACGACCGATCGACAGACTTCATTCCGATTAAATCAAGTGGATTTTTTGCGCATTCCTGTTCTGACTAAACACTACACATTAAAAACAACCTCATCACTCCACCAACACAAGTCTACTACAAGCTCCACCAGAGGCTAGGACAAGCTTGACCGCGCTGACAGGAGAAACGGCTGAAAGCAATAAATATGAAACGAACTGCAGGTTGTTGCTTGGCGATGAGTGCGCGAGAGTGTTTGCAATAATATTTAATATTCGATTTCGTATGTATATCAGGTAGAGGGTGCGGTCCACTTCGAGAGGAGACTCGTGCGAAAAAGTGCTGTCTGCAGATCGGAATCGTTAATGGGAAAGTTCGCCTCATACTGATCAGCCGAAGATGAAGGCAACGTCGCCGCCAACAACTGGCCCAATCTGTAAATAATGTGCAATGCGCGGACATTCAACAGCAATCTTTAAAAGATGGCATCACGTTCACAGTTCCCCACAAAAAGCGTAACTCGAAAGACAGGAAAGGCTTCGCTCAAACTATACTAGTTTCCAACTTGCCCATCCATAACATCGAGCCGACCAGTCGCTAAACTGACCCCCCGTTTTCCTTTATCCAATTTAGTTTTGTGCACGTCTTTGCACTTGCAGAAATGAGAAATGGTGGGCGATTCCTTCGCATCTGCTCATCCATAAATAAAATTCAACAGAATATCCACCGCATCAAATCAACGGAAGCTGACACAAGCAGTAAGTAAGAAAGCGATGTCAAAAACCAGCTCCCAGTTCTTCGCCGCATGTTTTACGATGCTGGAAGTTCTGTGCTCAGTTGGAGCACTATGCTCAAGTTTTATCTGCAAGCGTGGAAAATCTTGACAGGAAGATTACTATTCTTTAAGATCTCTTGTGAAGTTCAACAGCAGAGGATTTGTATTGAACTCAGATATCAAATTTAGTAGGTCACCAGCTGAAGCGACTTGAGGCTTTCTCGGAGACTTGAAAGTTTACGCGCCCAAATCACAGCAAACGTCTTCCTCTCAAAACAGTGCATCTTGTTTTAAGTCGTTCAGAAATTTTGAAACATTGATGTCATTTCCTTTGTAACAGGACGGTTATACAAATCTTCAAAAGGAGCACTTGTTGTCAGGCCGCACGCACTTGATCGGCTCTCTCCTCGAATAAAACTGAAATGCAAGTTATGTGCTTCGTTCAAGTGCGTGTGACTGTGACTTACACAGCAGTGCATGCATCGCAAAGAGATTGGTGACGCAGATCGCTAAACCGCGCTCATCAAATTTCACGATCGCAACGCTTGCTGTACTTCAGCTGAAACTATCGGACGCTGGAATGGAAATCGCACTCGTGTGCAAAAACTGTTCTCATAGTGCGATCTTGAAGAATCTTGCAACGGCTATGAAGTAAAGATGTAAATGTAGAAAGCAAACTACTTTAATAAGGAATTGCAGTCAGATGGTGGCTGGATAATGGCGCGAGTAAATTGAACACAACATCGTTAACAGCGAATATTGCATTCGGCGAGTCAAACAGTCGAATCATAAGACGTGTCGGCAAGGAACTTCGGCGTACAATGGCGAGGTTCTCGCGTTGCTGACTGCAAATTTATCTTTTAATATTCTTAGCTCCTTCACATTGAAAAATTATATTAGTGCATACTTATGCAACATACTGCACACCGATATATCGAATATGTTGTAAATCACAGTAACTGGATGATGAAAGCTTCAAGTAATAAATGTCAACAACAAATGTGAAAATAGTAAGGAGTAAAACCATCATACGCACACTTATGCATGCCTGGGAAACATCGCAGAACACAGATAAACGTTTGGGGAGTGTAATGGAGCAATCCAACAACTTGAAAAGAAGGAACATGTGAATGCAAGAGCACGGATTCTTTCAAAGGAGAATTACTGCATAAGCGTTTCGCTGCATTCACCTCCTGGTGCACATTCATAGACGAAGTTCATCTCGTCGACTTGTGGTGCCCGTTTGAATTTTCACCTTCGCAACCATCTCAATCGCTGTCGTCGCTCTCCCCCCTCCATGCTTATCACCCATCTGAACAGGCGAACGTTTCTCTATTCACGGATGCCCCAAATCAGCATTGCCTTGTATCCGGATGTCTTCTATCGCAATTCCAAACGTCGTCTCGTCTCACCGATATGAACTCGGCGGGATTCTGAACAGCTCATCCTGCACAGCACCTTTCGCTGCACAATCGCCATTACCTCAATTGGGGAAAATATTATGAAAATCCGCCATGAACGTGTCGATAATGGAGAATTTTTACGACTTGCAGATGAGGAGGAAGTCTGCACGTGTATGGTGTGTGGTTAGGTGATGCGTACCTTTTAGCGTATGCAGCGTCGCCACACTGCAGCGTTTGAGAATCAAGAAATGTGTTGAATCATTTGCACAGCTATGTCCTCCTTTGCTCGCTTCTTCTGCCATTGTGACTTTTCACTCTAAGTCCCGTATCTAGCAAAGGCGACCATCGTTCGGCACTACACATCTCTCGCATCAGTCGAATATCGCCAGATGTGTTGAAGTTCCGCACTGATGCGCACGGTAGTCATACCACAACGTATCTGCTGTGCAGCATTACATCAACATGTACGCAAACCTCGACTGACTAAGTCCATGCAGGAAACCATAGGTATTGGCGCCAGTCGACTGCCTGTTGGTAGTCCAATCTTCTGCTCGTAAAAACATTACGCTCCAACAAGAAGAAACTTTGCACGCCACATCCGCGTGAGTTCATCGGGCAAAGATTTATAGGGAGAGCAGTATTGAACAGCTTGCAGCTCCTTTGTTACCAATATTTGCATAAGCTTTAAAGTTCAGTTTATGTCGAAGTTAGCCGCTGCATATATCGCACACATTCGTTGACGTTGCGAAGATGTCAGCGCCCAAAAGGACGAGTTGATACTAAACGGTCCAGTCCGCATTTCACCTACATGCTGAGATGGTTGGACGAACTTCCATGTGCACCTGCGATCCTAGCTTTAATACTGTCTTCAGTCGGTTTGCGCATGTGCTTAAGTAACCCTATTGGATGCAACGGATTACTCTTCGTTAGCAGATAGCGGACAGTGTATGGAACGCTACGCTTCAGGTCACTTGTCTTTCGAAATGAACGTTGGATGCACCCGCAAAGTGCCCATGTCTTGAAGCTGAAGTCCCCTTCTGTTTCTGCATTATCAAGAAAGAGGTCACAGCTCTTTCCATTAGAAGCAGTCTGAAAAAGATCAAATAGATGCATTTAGTCGAAAGACGGATCTCAACGCGAAAGACGGATTCACAAGAGGTGAGCGAAGCGATTCGGCTTATAAGACCCCTCTGATCGGATCCGTTGTTCACCTTTACATGTTCTTTCACTTCAGGTTATTGCAGTGTTCTACAGTTCCCATTTCAACGTGGTTCTATATTCTACGGTGTTTCTTAAGTACGTAAATGTCACACAGGTGCAGCATCCCTCTTGTTTCAAGTCGGGGGTGTTTACGTCCTGATTTTCGAGTGCACACAGAAATATTCCACCGCAACAAACTTTTGTGCCACATATTTGCTGTGTCCGATCTGAAATTGCGCAATGTAACCCTCACCCTCCAGTACAGCCGCTGTTTGAATAAAAGCCCATGTGAAGTGATCTGTTGTCTGCGCAACGTTAAATACCTCTCCAGCACAAAACCCTTTCCGAAGAAACATACAATCTAACTTTTCCGTTTACCTTCCCTCACAGACAATCCATTTTTTAAAATATGACCAAGTTTCACACAATAACATCCAGTATCTAATCAATGTGCCTTAGCGAGAAATAAAGAAAAGATGAAGTGGCGAAAAACATCAGCCCCATCTGCGCAAAAGGCATCCTTTCGTGAACCATCTCCTCTCCAGCGACAGAGGAAAAACTGTGGCCCCAGTCTTCTACTGGTGCAAAATGGGTTATTTATATAGCACAGTTGAAGACTGATCCAGTTTCCCGACGATGTTGGGGACCATCGATTCAGAGGTTTGATTCGAAAAACTCCGAGGTCACGCGAGCATAAAGTCCAGTGCAAAAGCTTCTAGCGACCCTCAACGCGGAATTTCTTGACATTCTCGAACACGTTTCGAAAATTGTCGGGACCTTTGAGTTAACATTACACCTTTTACTGACAAGTCGTTTCACGGGTACTGCTTCCAAAAGAGCGTAGTGAATATGTGTGGAATAAAGAAAAATTAATAACATTTAGACTACCTTCAAATAGTGGCACAACGATCGGCAAAACTCACTTGAAAGCGTAAAAAGATGAACTGCTAAAGAAAACTCGATAAGAAATAGAACGTTATAAACCTGTTCACGGGACAACATGGTACTGTAATTCTCTGCATATTCTGAAGATCATCACAAACATTCGATTACCGCAAAATTTTCCTTTCCGCTTGAAGAACTTCAAATCCACTACGTACATTTGGGGCGGAGAAACGTGAAAATTTTTCGAGGATCTTCAAAATTAACAAGCAAACAATTAAATCTCCGCGAAGTGTGACGAGTGAAACTTTTTAATGCACGCATAACAGACCCGTGAAGCTGAACGTGCGTTGTCCCGTGAAAAAAGCTAAACAATCGCGTGAAGCTAGCCAACACAAAACGGCCGATGAGAATATGCGTTAAAGAGCAAGCTGTTACTGGATCATTCCCAAAAGACTTTTAAGCAGAAAAGTATTTCGCCATCTTCCCCTTCTCGTGTGGCGAAGCGAAACACCGTATAGAAAAAAGAGAAGTATGTTTCGCGGCTTCTTGTAAAATATTTTCGGTGTGAAATACTTTTTGCGTGGTGAGCAATGAAGAAAGCACAGAGGCAAAACCCACTCTGTGATCAGTTCGTAGAAGTGCTCGTAGAGAAGTCGAGAAAGATCGGGATTCACGTCCTTCCACACGTCGATGTCGCACAGAAGGTCTTCAAACGTCTGTATGTTGGGTATTGAGGCAGTATCCCGATTTGTGTCTACTGTGCCCACTAACGACAAAATCAGGTGCAGGATATGTGAATTCAACAGGCCGATTTTTTCTTCGAGTAGTACTGCCAATGTCTGAAAGTTGACAGCGAATATGTTTGGCCGCCATGTTCAATTTCTGCATAAAGGAACGGAAATTTGCAAAAAGTGCACGAAAATGACACGAAGCAGGCGGAGAAGCATTATAAGAACACTGAGACAAATAGGAAATGACGAGTGCTTACTTGGTAGGATCGTGTCGCATTCAACGCGGCAGAGATTGCACTGTCCGTCTTAACAGCCGCTGCGAGTGCTTTCAACGAAGCGTACAACTCCTGCGAATCAGTTGCCATTGCCACAAGGCCGAACAGACATGAAACGCCGCCGATCGACTCCAGTAGACGGGTCACTGGCAACGGCGCGAATGTACGCATGCCTACACATTAACAACTTACTCTTCCCACTGTTCGCCCACAAGTTATTCTCAATATCAAGTGCCACCACTTGTTATCGAGAAGAGAAAACATGGGCAAAGCTTGTTTCGAAAGCTTTTTCTAATCAAAACGGGAATCGAAAACTAAGAGATACTCGAACTATAGAGTGGTATAAGTGCGAGCTGCAAAAGCTTAATTTAAACAAAACGTTCGAAGGAAAGAAAACTTTGCAAACGAAAAAATTCGAATCAGCAGTGCGCAGTGCAGACTTATAAGTGTCATCCATGTCTACTGATATCTAAGTTTCTGAACATGTGAACTTTTGTTTAGCTGTGTATTCGCACTGCTAAAAGACAGCAAAGGTCGCTTCCATGGGTTCTCTGCACTGCATCGCTTCCAACACAGTTTTTTCATAGCAGATGTGCTGTTATCGTCGGAAAGCTCATCGGTCACCTACAAAAATTACTCCACCTTTTGCTTTCACCGGTGACTCACAAGGTCTGCGCAATATTCTCTTGTGATTCCCGCAATAGGTGCACTTTGTTTGTCATCTGCTCCCTTATTTCTATGCTTCACTTCAACGACAACACCTGCTTATCTTATCGGCTCGTTCCAACTTTCAAATCATTTTAGAGCGTGAAATCTCACCGATGGAACATCAAAAACGACCAAAACTTTCAGATGTCTGGGCCTAACGCTAGTGCATCTCTAACACGGATTGTTTTTTGTGCTCTGTAGTTGGTCTTGATCCATTCACATTCAATCGTACTCTTCTTGGCACCTGCGTCCAGCACTCGCAACAAGTGAGAGGAGTGGTACTGTTCAGCATTCTCAACATAAACAACACAAATAAATATGCAATACAAACCAAGATAGCCAATTAGTACAGCACCGAACGAACGCGCTGCGCCTGGTGCATGCGAGATTGTATTCAACAGGACACGAAGTGGGGTACTGTGATCATGCGCGCGATACACCGAGCTGCAATATTACTGACGGTGACGAGATTTGCTGGAATTCCAAAACGCAATCCGCAGCTCACCTACACCTCATATACTCCCGTCCCCCTACCGCATACACAGGATGCTCATGGAAAAGCATTTTCCCACTGAAACATTATGCAACCACAAAAGAGCAAATTCTGAAATCAAATAACACATAACTTCAGAAGCGCACCAACTGGTAGTCACATATGCACCTTTCATCCGTTATCGGACCTAACGACAAAAACGCTTTTCCTAAGTAATAAGTGCGCACCACATGTTGCTTTCCACTTGAACATAAATGTAACATAAAAAGAACACCTTCACAACTCTGTTAGAAGCCCATTTCACACCACGCTTGGGCACAACGCATCACAGCCCCAATAAATTCAGAAAAGTTGGCAGATGCAAAGACGTTCGCACATAACGATTATATGGACTGCTCGGTTAAGACTTCACATGAGGGACTCGTTAAGAAGGATGTCTGTTACGTCCGAAAGCAGCATATTAGACATCATGCAGGAAATGCATCATCGTTTGGGATGAAATTTAGAGCTGAGGAAGTTCAGAAAGAACGTACAAAGGGAGCAATAAATGCACTGTCCGCCTTGCTGTACATCGATCCTATCCGTGCGAGGTTCAGCTCGGTGTCCGCAACTGCTGAAAGCGCAAGACAAATGCGCTCTTCGCTTACCAGTGGTGTACCATCCGTATCAGCCGTCTTCAAATATGTCATATTTACAACCATACATGGGCAATCCATTTCCATCCCTTTCTTCAGCTGAAGTCTTGGGAGCGAGGAGGAAGGATGGGGGGGGGGGGGGAGGCGAGGAAGGAGGAAGAAAAGATGATGACGATGCATAGACTCAGATAATTTCAAGAAGCAAATCGCATTCTGACTGTAAAGAATTACGAAAAACAACTGAAAGTTTTAATGAAGGATCACTCGAAAAGTTAAAATTCTTGAAACCTTCTAGGATCAAATTGCTTAATTATGAACGCTAATCGAAATCCTGTGAAATAACAAAATACGATCACTTATAATAACTCGACCGCTAGATTGCTTTCTTATGCAGAAGAGGATACCAGTATACCAATAAAAACACGTACAAATTCAGTTATAAAAAATCACCTCAACAGGCTACTGCGCTTCGATCGTACGACGGAGTACCAAGACATTTTTTTAGATCTTGCTGGTACTAATATTGTTTAAACTTCCAGAACCCAGATTTCTTTGAGAAGGAATCTTTGCCGCTGACGTTTGACAGATATGTGCGTAAATCTGACGCACCTTTTGTTAAGGAAATACTACCGTAAGACTGCCCATAACGAATATCCTAACCTACGGAAAGAAGTCAACCAATCGTTACTACCATCTCCAATTATTCACCATCACGCTCAACCACATATCATTATAAGCAAAAAACGCCCCAAAAAACGCACAAGCGGGAACGAGCCGTAGAGAAAAAGAGAGGCGTGACTTATAAGTATTTTTGCCGCTTATTTGATACGTAGGAAAAGAGAAAAGGGACAGAGAGGTGTGAGATGAAAAGCTGAAAAAGTGTTTAGATAAGTCTATGCGCAAAGGAATAATACATCTTCCTCCATACGGTGGAAGTAGGTCCCATATAAAATTGGTTCAATGTGAGTGCTACCAGTAGAAAACAATAGGTGACAAAGCAAAACCTGGAAATTGCCGACGTAATGTGGTTCAAGTCGGTATATTCTCGCAACGGCCTCCGCACTCAGCGGTTCCTCGAACAAGAAGAAACTCGCAATTTTGAAGTGCAATCTTAAGCAGGAAACAGTTACGCGATGCAATAGGAAAGTAAATCATCAATTTCCAGCTAAGCACCAAACTCGCCAATCGACGAGACGCTCTCCCATAACGAAGCACTCCCACTTACCAGATCAATAGGCTAGTTGAAACCACCTAAAACCAGCAAATGAAACAAGAAAACTTCAGCAATATGAATGACGGAACTAGTGACGCTGATGAGGCTAAAAATGAGAGGAGCTGATGGTTTGGCAAAACAGAGAAATGAAGAACATCCATAAATCTTCCTTGGAATGTCTTCGAATGAAAAGCCCCACCATTTTTCTCTTAGTCTGACCAAACGCATTTGGTACGACGTGTACTTGTGCAAGAAATGCTCTATAAAACCCCAAACAATTCCATATGCACGTTCTTATGCATAACTGCTGGTGAGAGAAGTAGATGACTACAAGGTGTATGAAGCAATGATGAAACGGTTATAGAGCTATAAGACCTGCTCAGAGAACGACAGGCTGGAGGAGTGCCAATTATCGCGTGCACAGCATTGCTCGAGGCAAGATGCGTGGCTGCACCTCCTACGTTCTGAACAACATAATGCAGCTTCTGATTGCAGTGCAGCCGGCCATTAACGTAGACCGAAACCTGTAAGCGAAGCAAGCACACGGTTAATACCACACTGCTTCTTAATCGAAATTTACTTATTCCAGTTCTTGAAAAAACGCGTCTTGTGTTGCATATTTTGGTTTTCTCTCGCGTATCCAACGTGCGATGTTGCTGCTGACTGGTATTTGAGGTTGTTTGGGATGCAAGAAAATGAAGCAAGTTGAGCTTTATGCGCTATGGACAATATCAATCTCCAATTATATTAATCTAAACGATATTTAATAACGTCATCTATAAACGCAATCAAATATGCGACGTGACCTCTACATGTAAATCATGTGAGGATGCGAAATAAGTAACTACGATCAGTAAACGAAATAAGAAATGGATGAACGAACCTGTGAGCACTGCCTCATAATAATAGAGACTGATGACCCACATGCTGAGAAAAAAAGGAGACTGCAAATTACTTAATCTCGGATTAAGATTGCAATCGGCTCGAGAAAAAACAGTACGAAAAGACAGAGCAAAAGAAAAAAATTAACATGAAATGAAAGAGGAGCGGAAAAGAATGAAGAACAAAAAGAAGTGAGATGCCAAGCTAAGAACTGAAGGTCGCAAAACTTTCCGTCTCGCAACTTCAATTCCCTTTTCTCTCCTTTATTATGATCGCAACTGACTCCGACGATCGTTGAAAGGAAGCGTCACATCCACGACCTCAGGCACGACAGAACAGTGGCGAGTACGGATGGAGATAGAAGGAAGATCAAGATACACACGGCCCTTAGGCACCTTCGATATCTTTCAAAATGTGACCACAGCCCATCATTAAAAAGAAGATTTTTGCTGCCCTCTACAGAGACATGACCTGGCACAAAAATGCTCTCAAAATGTTTTAAAAGACATCTCAAACGTTCAGTCAAAATAAATACGAATAGGAACTCTGACTTCCATTGACAAGGTACATGAGAAGCAGCTTAATGGAAATGGCTGACGTACTCGCGTCCATAGATAACTCCCCAAAGGTTGTTTGAAGATCGCCCAAATTTATTCTTTGAGGTGTTTTATCGCTCAGGTTTTTGGCACCCATCACTGCTGTACCGCACAGCATGAATATAACTGTTCTTCAACGCCTGTACAGCATAGTAGCTACGGCGGACAAAATTTCGAGCCCGATGTACAGTACGGCCGCTCTAGAAAAGAAGTAAGGAAATCTCGCACTGACGTTTGACGAAACAGCGGCTACTCAATCTGACCACTGCCAACTATAATTCTGGGGGGGGGGGGGATGAGCAGTTGGGGAGCAGGGAGGAAGGAAAGGAGGAATGGGTGGGAAGGAGGAAGACTGCACCAGAAACAGGACCTGGGAGATAACAAGAGCTTTCGGCCAACTGCATCAACGATAATTACGTGAGCAAATTTCGGTGATGCCTCCCTGTCCCGCTCAATGACTTCATCGATTTTACACGACGCCAAAACTAAGTTCTACCTAATAAATTGTTTTGACGCAATAGGGACCTTCTCGAATCGGCAGATTTCAAATGATTCCATGCTCAAAAGTAATCATTCAATATGTGCTCAGCAATATTGTTTCTTTTACAAACTTTGTGTTACAAAGGAAGAACTAGATTGTAGGATAAGTTCAGAGGTAAGGAAGCATACGAAATCTTTTTTTCTGAAGATGGGGGAAAAGAAGGCTCAAGCCCCATTTTCAATAAGGTGCGGTGTCGCGTCAAACGGCGAAACAGTCAAAACAAAATCCCAGCGAAGTGATCAAGAAGATTTCGCTGGAGATTTTGTGAGAAAGGAAACATAAAATCCTCACTTTGTTGTGAGAGGATTCTATGTCTCCTCCTTTGTTATCATTCTTTGTAAGTGTATTTAACTCTTGACGTCTCTTAGTCGCTGCCTCTTTCGTGAAGGTGCTTAGGGGACCCGCAGCCCCTCCCCCTTTTCTCGCATTTTTTTGCCGCGTCCTTACGCGACATGCGGTAAACAACGAAAGCTAAGATGCTATACTCAGGAGGAATGCGAAATACACGCGTCAGCAGGTTGCTGTCATCCCATCCGTCATCTTGACCTCGGGCTGTATATGCTAATTTCAAGCTCTTACTGGCTGACGCTATCTGCTGCTGTCCTTGACCTTCAACTGCGAGATGTGACGGCTGCGAGTAGACTCCAGCCTACTTAAGGACGACAGAAGGAAGGTAAGACATTATCTATGTTCGCCTCAGAAAACATCAATCAAAAACAAAAAAACAGCTACCTAGTATAAGATGCATTACTGTAGCGGACAAATAAATAGGAGGGTAGGGAAGGAAAGGGAAAATGGGATTAGAATAGGAGAGAGGGGTGAGAGAGGGAAAAATTCAGCAACGATAAGAATAAAGGAAGACGCCAACCTGACTGTGTTTAAGCACTGAGCGCGTCAATACCACTGCAATATGTATCCACTGCCGCGTGCCAATAACATCAGCGAGTGCCACCCTCACCAAATCGTCGGCGCCCAAATTCCCCTCTTTCTCTAGATCATCACCCGCGGTTTCGCTCTCTGCTGTGCATATAAGCAACGAGTGGTCGATTGAACTCAGCTAGAAAGACTGTCAGTACGACCAATGATCAGAACTTTCTTCGAAGCTCTTCGTTCACCCCAACTTTTTTATTTGTGAAGACAAGGATTTTCGATACCTCGCGATGCATCAATTTCTCGAGATATTCATCTTCCCCCCCCCCCCCTTCTCACTAGCGGAAGCAAATCCCCTTCGAACCCTTCCCTGATCGCTCTCTTGACTCATCCACTGAACGTTGGATACTACACAGTGACAACTAAAAAGCGAGTGCGAATGGACAGGCATTACATTCATATGCAAAATAAGATCGTGTTCCCTTGTTTTGCAAATCCAAAACACTTGACCGAATGGAGTTCATAGCTCGAGGAAAAAATGCGGGAGATTTGGGGCGCAAGACTGAAGCTTTCTTTTCTTTCTGTAAGGTGGGGATGAAGAGGTGGGGGGATACCTATATAGCAGGTATTGATGTGGGTGAGGTGGACGACGCCTTACTCCCACAAACAAACCTCTTAGTAGTGCTCTTTGCTGTAGTTTGAGTATCCTGACTATGGTACTAACTCCGAAGCATTTAATCGCCGTATCAGTAGAGCGGCAACAAATAAAAGTTGACGAGCCCACCTGAATAGACAGGCACGTCAGCGCGGAGTTCTCCTGCTGCGAATCATTTTTTTTGGATGTGGCAGCACGCGAGCGAAATATCGAAAGCAATCGCACCGGGTGAGGATCGAGTCGCTTGTCGCTGAACTGCTCCACGTAAAGCCACCTTCAACAAGACATTCATATACACAGCGAAACAGGCTCATTTTCTTGGCATCGATTGAGCCCACATGCAATAAAACGTGACCCCGAAACATCGCCGTTCGCTAGGATACGATGTTGCCGAACGCCGTTGTCCACAATCCGCAAGAGTCGTTTGTGCCAGCCAACTCGTTATAACTGCTTACGTGGAAAAAAAGCATCTCTGTACCAGCCAACTACCCGTAAGGTAACTCTCCCGCATGATACAATGTTTGTTTTCAGCAGCAACATAAGCCTTTTTCCGCCTACATTCGCTGCGAGCAAACTAATTCCCTGCACGCATATGAGTATGCATTTTCCTTTTGATGCAATATACGTATATATAAGAAAGCAGTAAAAGGCAAATAAAACTGCAGTTTTGGTTTTAATCGTTTAACTCATCAAGTTTACTGATGAAAGGTTCAAGGTGGCAAGTATGCGCTGTATTGCGTATGGTGAGCAGTTTCCAGCCATTGCTTGAAACAATACGTCAGCACACCCGCAGTGCTAGTGGATGTTCTATCAAAGCCACCATCCTCGGTTCGCTCATTCACTTTATTCTGTTTTATCACGTACGCTCGCTATTTTGGGATTATGGCTTTCTTGCATGACGATGAAACACAAAACAGCGTACTCTTTTCTTGACCATAAATGCTGCACATTTTGCCCCAACGAGTTTCTACCAAACCTTGTAAACACCATGCACTCAACTGATAAGGGAAAGAATTCATCGCATACTGATCCGCAGTCTACAATCTTCGCATCTCAAAAGCCTTAGACCAAAAATACATAACACAGCAAAACCATATAAAAACAGTCAAAACGCCACTTCGATTAGCATCGAATGACTACTTGAAGAAAACCAAACACGATTCGGACTTCATAATGCTAATTCTAAGTCAAGTGTGTCCAAACATAAGAACAACGACGAAAACTTACGT
This sequence comes from Ascaris suum, assembly GCA_013433145.1. Lineage (NCBI taxonomy): Eukaryota > Metazoa > Nematoda > Chromadorea > Rhabditida > Ascarididae > Ascaris > Ascaris suum. Next base: position 6,139,049 of record CM024187.1, read on the forward strand.
GGCAACAGTGAGCCCATTAAGCGGTGGGAAAACACGCTCGCCATGGCCCACTCCGCCAAGATCCGCAGAAACGGGGAGAAAGGGAAGGGACCAGCAAGCAAGCAAATCCCTCCAGAGACATATCGAATTCCACGAAAGACGGATTCTGCGCAACACGATGATCACGTGGTGTCATCATCGACACTAATGCCTTCACCCTACAATAATCGCCATTGAATGAACTGTTAACGAATAACGTGGAATACTCTGCTTCGTACTCCTCAGCTACAACAGTGATCGACGCCACTGTTCGAAACTGCAGAGACACAAGGACAAAGAACGCTTGTGCCAACGCCGCCTCACAAAGCCTGTTGAGAAAAACGAAGCAAGAGAAGCTTTCAATGAGATGTTTCCTTTGTTTATGCTATAGGACGTGACTCCGATCAAAACCTGAGTCAATTTCTATGAACTTAATGAAAAACACTCGCTCTTGTTCTGCTGATAATTTTCTGCACTAAGTGTGACCGCAAAACCGGACTTGTGCACTACATCACACGACCAGCACAGTTTCATCACTCAGTTAAAAAGCAAAACTGTAATTATTTGCCTTCATTGCTGTGAGCTTTTGGGCACAGTCTAACAGGCATGATTAGCACATATGTGAACTTTTTCCGATTCGCTTCATGGAGGCACTGCTAACTTCTCATTACCTGGTGCTTGCCAGACCAAAACACCCCTCCGAAAGAGAGGGAAGGAATCCCTCCTCCTAGAAGCCCTTATTTGTTACGGGAAGTCAATGAAAACGGGAGGGTAAAGGCTCTGTCCTTACGACAACAATGACGAAATCGTTTATCACGATGGATTCGTTACATACTTCCTCTATGTAAAATGATGAAACATTCCAAATGTGGAATATGAGATAGGACGGTGATGCAATTGCAGGAGTTAAGCATATAAAGATAAACAAATAGGCAGGCCGACCGAGGTCACGGTGTTTCATGCATTGCAAAACGGAAACGCAAAAAAAAAAAAAAACCGCAATCCACTGACAAAAGGCAAACATACAAAATCAGCCTTCTCCCCAAATGGAACAATTCTTAGCTGCGATTACATCAAACTTCTTTTGTAGGGTATTTGAGGTTGCAAGACCGATCCCAACGCAAACCGAGGTCGCATACTGGTGACCATTCAATTCGTCTGTGCAGCAAACGAGCCAATAAACATGATAAAAGCAACAAAGCAAAATAAAGACCTGCCGATTGGCACAGGCCCTCCTTCTGCTTCACGGATCGGTTCTTCGCCCTCGGTTTCCTCCAAATTCCGACAGCATAAAGGCAAGTCCAACCTAAGGAATTGCCTGAAATTCACTTTTTTATGCTCAACGGTAATGTCACATTGAAATTTGCACAGAAACGAACAGCGCTGATGCTCAACTGAAAACTGGGAATGCCACTACATCGAGCTCGCCTTACACTTCGAATCACTACACATAAAACAGCAGCCAAACCAGTCAAGAAGGCATAATGAAATGACATCTCCACTCATGCCTTTTCTATCTGATTGTTCACCTTTACTTCCTTTCATTTTCTGCGTAGACTTCACAGAACAAGCCATTTATGACTGTTCAGTTAATTTCAAAAAAAAAAAAAAAAAAGAATGAAAGGAAAGAAGAAGAAGGAAGTATCACCTTAGATCAGTGGGCGTTATAGCATGAGAAGAGAGTCTCTCAAGCACATAGTAGAAAGGCGCAAGCAGAAGGTGCTTCTCACTTTTGAAGACGTTCTTGCCCACCCTCAGCATACTTCGTGCCATATTTGCTTGACACATTATCTGCTGGTTCCTCTCCGGCCTTAGTAACGCCTTTATAATGAGCGCAGTGTAGAGTTGTGCTGCCGCCTTCCACTATAAGTGAATATGGTGATTAGCTCAATGACTGTTTCTCATCTCTACAAATCTAGCCACTCCTAAATACAAATTAATCGACTTGCTCAAGCGAACCAATAAGTAAATACGCAACTGCAAAACGGCGAATGCATAACAAATAAAATAAATAGCAACTGTGTTACGACAATTAAACGATTGCTTGCCAGCATAAAACTCAGAGACTTAACAAATGAAATCAAAACTACCTATGCCAGGCAAAATACTACACAACGGTACTGCGCTCCCCCTCCCCCTTCCCATCACAACACGGATTCCAGGCGCGAGAAAGTTGAGTCTCTACACCGAATTGTTACCAACTTTTACAGTCCGACATTGTACCTCAAGAAAACTTCCAATAAGAGTGGCGTTAAACGAATGAACTTACTGAAGCAGGATGATATTTGCTTCCCAAAAACAACACTGCAGATTGGCAACCTGTCTCAAGTCATAATAACGAAGAGAACAAACGAACCTTAACATCGTCTGAATAAACAGTGGGAAGCAGATGAAGCATGGATAGCAGAGCGCCTGGATGCACAAGAACGCTTGAAGTCCCACGATACTATCGATGTGGTTGGGTCATCTAATGAAAGCAGATTCTCTTCACACGACCACACCACGTCTCCAGTTGGCCTTCAAGGCAAACTTTTTGAATATGCGACTTGAAATGAAGAATGAATCTCTACTCTACGACAGCATGAAGGCATGATCTTCATAACAAGTGAGGACTTCACTGAAGACGAGTATCAATGCATCAGTAATCATTTCAGTGGATCAAATAGGGGTGGCTTATTCCTGATGATAGCATAATGCAGAAATACATCTTATGCTTGAAAACTGTAGAATATAGGAAACGCTGAAAACAAGATTCACTCCTGGCTAATGTCATCCTCAATAAAGCACATCTGATTGCGGATAAAAAATGCCAGTGCAACCGCGAGAATTGGGTGCCTGAATCGGCTTAACAGCAGCTGAATCAAACAGCACTCAAAGTTCAGCAAGGAAGCAATTGAAGCAGAGAAGAGATCAGGATTGACAGCCTTTAAGTGCAATTCGAGAATATCATCGCTGACCTTAACAAGGATACACGTTTTCCAGTGGGTCAAATACGCTGCCACTTCCAGAAGCTTAGTTCTTGAAATGTGTACTTAGAAGCACCAAACAGACAGGGAAGGCTCGTCGTACGACCATATGGGCCAGTAGTAGCATGCAAGATCTAGAGAAAATTTGCTTCCCAGATGCAAAATTTGCACGATTTGATGTGCCAAATGTCTGCTGTGAAGGAATTTGTCTGTGGAACTCGGAGCTTTATATTTCAATAAGAAGAGAACGAGAACTCATAAAGCAGCAAAAAAATAAGTAGGTGCAATGCCAAATTTGCAAAATAAGTCTCCAAGTGGACACTTCAGCAACGTTGCATATTTTGCCCAAGGTGAAACATGGGAGATTTCAGCAAAACAAATATTATTTCAACAAATGCAGAAACATATAAAACTCACTTCTCGTAGTTATCGAGCGCCATATTGAACAAGAACCTCATAATGCAACAAGCAAAGAACACCGACGCTGGCATTTCTTGCGGCCTCGTACTGAAAATATTACCTCTTTTAGGATTATCCTCACCCTAAAGTTAACTGTCCACCTGCAGAAGACGAGCAACTCCCAATGCGGTCATCTGATTGGATCACTGCAGTATACCCCGTTGTTGGCAAATTCGCGTAAACACAAAAAGAAACAACCTGCGATGGAAACCTGCAAAAGATCATTCATTAATCAGCCCCATTGTCACATAACCTAGGCACAAATTCATTCATAGCAATAGCATGGGGGGGGGGAGGTGGAGAAGGGGGGAAAGTAGCAATATGCATTAATGACATTACGACATGAACGGCGTAAAAGAGCTTTCAGTTTACTGAGAAACTGCTTCAATTTGATCAACGAAATCCGCTGACCGTTCATGGAGACCGCGAGCGATGAATACGGGCGACAGATGCATTATTTAACACAACATGCAAATGTGTAAAGATCCTGGCCTCAATCAACGAAATACTGGATTCAATAATAAATTTGAAACTTTTTTCTTAGAGCAGCCAGGTATTTGCTGAATGTGCCTGAGAAAGGAAACAAGAAGTGACAAGAGCCATAAGGATAGCGCGCGCGGTGTTGGCGAGCGACGGCGCCTCGGTCATTCGTAATGAAAACGTCCAAGAAATCTAACAGTATATCGTCTAGAAGTAGGATATGAAGAAAACAGAATTGAAAACTCTAGCGATATCAGTCATAACTTGAAATGAAGACTATACGGAATTCATTTCGGCCTTTCACAGCAGCAAAGGAAACACCATCATCAGGAAATCCGATCGATTCTCATCGCCTTCACTGTTTCGAAGACGGCCTTAGATGGCCATCCTTTTGAATAACGCAAAATAATTTATTACTTCTGAGGAATTCCTAAACGAAGCGTTAACGGAGAGCGAGTACCATCAAAGTTTTATAGCGACGCATAATATTCGGCAGCTGAGATCACGAATAAGTGTGAGTAGATTTCATGGATGTTCATGAAGACTGCCACTTATAACAGTGCCGACGAAATGCTGCAATGGAACGGGGGTGTAGCGCTACAAGCTGTGGATGCTCGTCGCTGGGAACAGCACACTGACTTAACGGCCGCGTCTCTGCGTCGACACGAACATCTACGTCTATATTTAATAACCTCGGGAAAGTACCAACATCTGGCTCAGCAAGCTGTATTCCTTGGCATCTCGTCATGCACAGATGAGGCACCTCATTTTCACAACAAGCAATCAATTTCAATAACATAAAGCTCACAAAGACTGAAGCACGACCGAAAATAACTTCCCCAATGTCCTCAACTGAAGCATCAAAACAAACTTCCATTTACTGCATCAAGTGACATTACTATACTTGCAATGCTTATATAGTTCCTTTCTCACCGTTAGCACTTTATATCTCAATTTTCACGTAATTTGCTTCACTTCTCTGACAGATCTCGTTGCGAAATGACTCTGGTCGCCTACAGCGGCGTTTTGGTAATTTCATCTGCGGTTCTTCCCTACGCCACCCACGCATCTCAAAAATCAATTTCATGCGCTGCTACGGTCTCATGCTTCTCCGATAAACTGAAACCATTCCTGCATATTGCGCATTCTGCACAGTGGTCATTTATTTATTTAATTTTTTGAAGGAACACAACTTAACAGTTGCGAGCTTGTGGCCTTCTTATCGAATTCCAAAACCAAGTACCATTTCGAAGGTGCTTTTTAATGTGTTTCTCTGAAATCCCAAAAGCGCACTGCGATATCCCATGCCTGCCTTTTTGCCTCTTATGGCTTTAAAAAGTCTGCATAACGCAACGAAGAGTTCCAAAGGTTTCCAGCCGTGACTTGTTAAATTCCCCTCAGAATTGCTCGGCTCATTACATAAAGAGCGGTTGTTATACAAGTTTCACCTCCGTATGATAACATGAACGACGACAGTGTCATTTCTAGGCAGCTGCTATAAGCCACTGTTGTTGTGATGTGATCAGTGGGCCTGTCGCCGTTATCGTTATTTTTTCGCTGAAGTGCTTCGTGGTGGTCACGTTTTGTTACTTTTGTTACCCTTTGTTGTGACTTGTTGCCCCTTTGTTCTGTGAAGTTCCTTGCAATTTCTACTAGTTCATTTGCCAGTGAATTATCGGTGTCTTTGTTCATCTTGTGTAGCCTCTAGCTGAACTACACCATACAACGGCGATCCTGTAACTCATTTCAATTGCCTGTCAATGAACAATTAATCTCATGAAGTATTTTTATCTCAGAGTATGACTGGCTGTGGTAGAGCTTTCAATGCTATTCGAAACGTGTCTAGTCCCGCGTTTCAATTCTTGTTTCCTGACGATGTACTGATAGGTTTATTGTGATATTTTCGTTACTGAATGACTAACGTGGGATCGCTCATCAACAACGCGCCCTCTCTCTACCCTATACTGGGCGTGAGCGTGTGGCCGAGTCCACCCACGCCGTCAACCTTTCCAACATGTTCGCGCTTAAGCGAAGATCGAACGCAGCAGAACTTGTTGGAAGAGCATTCGCGTTATCCAAGCAGAACAGGTCCAAGCTGTACTGTTATGAAACGACTTTCATGATTCAAGGAGGATAATCTCGGTTTGTGCGTCTTCTCACGGTCCGGACGTTTTCCCGCGTTCAGTGGCGTTCAACTCAACATTTCATAACAAGCTGATGCCTTTAAACGTGACCACTCAATAACAGTGGCCACTTTCCGTCCAAAAGCGGAAAATGCTCAAACTGGGATCGATCTCTACTGAGGTAACAAATGCAGTAGAATTTTTGTGTCTTGTCGCAGGACATCGTTTCGTCAATCTGCAGCACTGTCTGTTGTTGAGGCTCGTTGTCACAGTTGATGAGATGCAGTGCTTTTACACAAATGTGAAGCAAACAGCGAGCTTAAGCGTCAATCTTCGGCCTCATGAGAACACATTTCACCTAAACCTGCATAACAGAAGCCACCGGAAACGTTAGGTTTCGCCGGCTTGAAGACGAGCAATTTATAACGGGGAAAAAAATTCTCAACATTCTACATCGCATAACAGCGTAAACGTCGAGTTATCATAAAGGAGAGCGCTTGCTCAAGGACACTCCTGCCCAGAACAAGTTCTAGTAAACAAATATTTTACGAGCTAATACACAGTGCAATACAAAGCTCCTGGTGAGAAGAGCGTCACAGGCAATTCATGCACGCCTTACATTTACACGGTAGACTACGAAGATGTTGGTTCTATTTTCGTCACATACGATCATGCTGAACGTGAACATGTGGCCGTTAATGATTTAAGGCTGAAAGGTGACGGCGGCATTTTGCATTCAGCTTGTGAAAAGTGTAGCTCATATCCTAAATCAGACCAACGAACTGCACTGAGAAAGGAGAGCCGTAAATAAAGCGTACCAGGTATGGATCTGCTCGTAATGCTGGAAGACTCGGTGGCACGCAGAATATGTCCACGCAGGTGCGCAATATCCAGCCGCCATACGTCGTCACTTCCATCAACACATTTGGAAGAATCGTCGAATGCCCCAGTGGCACGAAGAGCTATGCACAAATTGTCCCATTTGATCTGCAAAAAAAAGATAAAAGCTTCGCGCATCTGTCACCCTGACCAGAAATTGCTATTCAAGGCCATATGAAATCAATTCGACCTTTTTCACACACTAAAAGTCTTGAATCAATAGTGCATTTAACAGGCAAATACTACACATGGCCATTTGAAGTATGCAATTCTGCAAAAAAAGCTGTCACGCTCACCAATGAATTTTTGCACAGTTTATCATTACTTCTAAAGGAAATGAACAGTTTTCACCGATAGACCATTCATGTCAAAAAAATCTCGTTGCCATGTTTACCTCTTACAGTTTCAACGAATACCAAAAAGTTAAGGGATTAACCGACGATATCTAAAACATCGTTGGTTTAATTATCCTACATCAAAAAACATTTTTTATTTCATCAACATAACAGCGCACATACGGATGGTGTAAAGTAGACAACCAACGTCCTTCTGCTTTGAGTAAAAATAAATTCGAAAACAACACCTGGAAGGGAATGCAAGCATAAATTCTCTATAAATAAACATAAACATAAAATAAACAAACAAAAACTATAAATCGTCAAAGCGAAAGTGACGATGTCCTCACCTCTAGAGAGACGTATTTCGCATTTGATGGCTCATAACGCATGCTGATTGTTAGCACCTTGAATATAATATGTATGAATTCCAACAAGCTCAAACGCTCTGCAGGAATCTGTGCATCGTCGGGATTGCTTTCTTTGGTCGGCCGTCCCACCGAATCAGCAGGGATGCTCCTCTGATGTTGGTAGCAGTTTACCCTCGAGAGAAAGCAGTAGTGACATTAGGCAGAGGTAACCGCCAACACGTCGGAACATCACACGCACTTTGTGGCTTTCTCGCAGTACGCACAACAGAGACTATAAATAGACCTCTTTGTAGTTAGTTGAATCAGTAAATGAAGGTCCCCTATGGAACCATAAATGCGTCAGAAGAGATCGAACGAACCGCCGAATTTGCAGTCGTTCCGTTTTTTTGAAGACGGAAGGATCATCCGGGGAATATACTTGGCGAGGCAAAGTACTGAGATGCCTCACTGTAAACTGCCGAAGAAGACGTGTGGCGAAGAAGCCAATTAACAAGAGTTAATACGAACATACCAACTCAACGTCCACAGCCGCTGCCTATTGCGTACTTAGATAGCATGCCAAACAGGGACGTCAGGGAGAGGAGCGATTCTTACAGTCACAGTATGATCACCTAGAAACCAAAGCCAAAAGTATCGGATGAAAGCATTATAGAGGGAGAGCCTATCACATGGGATGCAGAACACATTTGAGAGAAGAGTGCTCTTACTGCATGTATTCTTCTGGCTAGCAGCCGACGCTATTGTAAGAGAAGGAAATCGGCGAAGAGAGACGGTGATAATAGAGAGAGTCCTTCATCTGTTGAGGATTCAAACATGCTATTAGTAGAGGGAATGAGAATGAAGGAAACAAAAGGTGCGTGTGATAAGTGCGTTGCACAGAGTGGACGTGCAGCAGAAAGGCCACCCAAAATAAAAGAATGACTCTAATGATGGTCAAAGTCACCTCCAAATTACCAGATAAAAACAGATAAAACAAATCAATAAACAGACAAGATTTAAAAAGAACAAACAAGATGAGTAGGATAAAGGACAAGTAAACGGTTCATATCAGGTGAGCGCCGAGGATAAAAAACAAGATATAGCAGGGTGGTCACTTCAGTGCAGGTGGCAGGGGAAAGACACAGGCGGCGAAGTTTTCGGTTCAACACAAAAATAACTGCATAAAAAAGTTCTGAAAAGGAAGAACATCAGGCACGCTTTGCAGAAGATGATAAATAGCCACGACATACTTAGGTGCATGATGATTCAACATCAGTCCTTTGCACTGAGTCTCAAACTTTATTTCGTCAGATCCAGCTCACACAATCATTTCTATATTTACGTTGCTTAGCTGCTGCACCCATTTTACATCGACGCTCACCCATATTTTGTTACGCCTCGTTTATTCTGTTGAAGACTGTGATCTGACAACAAAACGCCGATCCACTGATCTTCTCTCTATTCAAAACGTGGGACAATGCTTGTGCACATTCTTGCAACAGTCTCTAAAGATTTCAATTTGGCACACTGATAGATGGAAATCTGAGAGATATTTCCAAAGTATACAAATACTTAAATAAAGCTTGAGCCGTCAGTTTCAGCCTTACTTGCAAACAACATGCCTCGACTTTTGTACGTTACTGCCTTCCTGTTTACGTGCACACAAGATGCCTGCCGAAGCATCCACATAACGAGAAGAGAGTTTCGTCAACGTAAATCGACCTTTACTTAGTGTTTTTTTTTTCAATAAAAGATCGACTTGCACTTCCAAAACGAACTTGACTATGTTACCAGACACTTGCGCCACACGAAGTGCGAGGCCCTATCAAGTGCTCTCATGAAAGACTTGCAGATTCCTGGCCCAAAGACTCTGAGTGTAGCATAAAGAGATTCCATTCGACCATTCAGACCACTCACCACAATTCTGAATTAGTCATAGTCGTGACGGAAACCTCGAATGACAAAAAACAATGAAAAGACACATAAAATAAAGCTGAGCACAGCTGGACCTTAATTGTTTGAGGAAAATGAGATGCTTTTGTTTTGTAAAATACGACTCATGCAATATAAGCTGACTGAATTTTATCCATCTTTCATTTTTCTCCCGCTTCCCTTTGAAACAAAAGTGAGAGCGCATCCGTTCGCAAGTAAAAATAAAACTCTCAACTAGTTACCTCTACGAAGGGAGCTAACATCAGAACTCATGCTAAAAAACTGGGAATTATGGTGGTGATCAAGAAAGGTCACCCTCGATCTCAGCAGTACCTCCGCTCTACCATCAACAAGCAGAGCTTCTAATAATTTTGCTAAGTTTCTAAACGATAAAAGAAGAGAATGATGAACTGCTAAAGCAACACCTTTTTACACTAGAGAGTGGCCCTGATTGTGCTCAAATTTGATCAAAGTGAGAGAGAAATGCCCACCTTTAAAAGAACGCATTTCAATGACAGACTGTCGTGTGGCGGCGAGTGCAGAATGACCAATAATGCGGCCAGATGTTCCTCACTATGCGCCAAAAGTAAGAGTTGTTTCATCAGCTGAAAACACCATCTCATTATCAGACAATGCTTACCATCTCAGCCTAAGACTAAAAATGTTGGCTATCACACAAACACGCTGACCATTTCACTCCCCAAATCAAGTGTAGAAGCATGTTTGAGTGGCTAACAATACACTTCTTTAGCAATCTCATCAATATGACTATAGATGGCTTTTGAATATCTGCCGGATAGCCATGTGTCACAAAGCATGTCGTGAAAGGTGTCTCGGGGCCCTTGTCGGCAAAAATGAGGCGCCCTGTCTAGGCTGGAGGTGGCTGTTGATAGCAGTTGCCTGTGACCATCGATCAGCATTTCATTGCGCAGTGCAATCTATCATGAGTAGTCGATAGGCGTTAGGGCTAGTGCTATGTGCGATCTAACGCACTGAAATTAACTCGATGCGGAAGAAATCAAACGAATCCAGAACACCGGTAAGGTTGTCGCATGCGGAATGCATAAAACCCTAAAAGGTTGAATGAAAGTGCAGCATGTGCAGATGAACCGAACTTTTTTTTTTTAAATCTTTGAATGTGAAATGAGTGAAGTTTTGCTCACTGGTTTGACGCAAACAGATGTGGGCTAAATCAAATCTAATAAATGTGTGTTCTTTTCATGCTCTTTCGCAAATACGTCGATGCCAAGATGAAAGTGCTGGTGTGTACCGTCCACTGCTTTTAATTCGAGAACTACTGCAGCTACAGCAGCTAAATTTGAGGACATGATCTACATCACATGGTCATTCTCTGCACCAACTTTTATGCCCACCAATTATCAAACAGTTTTATTCAGTGCCCGAGAATTCACAGCACTTTAATATTTCGCAGCCGTTGTGATGAGAAATTGAATCCTTTGCGGAGGACTTATAGCAGCCGCTGATTAGATTCCGGCAATAAGAAAGAAGACGCACTGGTGAACTCGAGCGCAAAAGTGTGCACTCATCGTGTACCCCTTCTTCATTCGTTCTTTTACGACAGCCACATTTGATTTGCGTAAACAGAGATGCTAATCTTTGCTTTCAGACGCGTTCGGTTTACTTCTGAATATTCGAATAATGGTTCTTTTCTGACCGTTTTTTTTAGTTTATCAACCTCACATAGTCCAATTTGGTATCTACAGCATGATGTCGGGCTTTTTAGAGAACCAGACTGCTAAATTTTGAAGTCGGACAAAAGTTTTTTAAGGGGAAAATTCAGATAACGCCAGCTTCCCGTCCACACGGTCAAAAAATTTCAGAAATTACTGATCATTTCTTGCAACTACTTTGCGATACAATTTCTTCCGTGCCTGGCAAAGATAGCTGTTGCACTCCCCCCCCCCCCCCCTCCCCCACAGACTTTAAATCCTATAAAAGCCTCTCGCACAGGTATAAAGCCTACAAGTTCATAAGAAGTTGACGCTACTACATAGCTAAAAGAAAACTGAGCTATAAGTGTAGACATGTAGAATTACGAACGAGGCTTTCGCGTCCTCGCTCGGAAGTACACCGTTTACGGACGAGAAAACATCAGCAAAAGATATTATAAGGATTAAATGCAAACCTGCAGTGCAGATGCACGCCATTCACCATCATCAATGCAGATCAGTTCAACCAGTAACTTCGATCCGGCACTCTCGCGAAACACACCTGAAAGAAGAGTACGAGGTAAGGCAAGATACAGCTGGATATTGAACAGCAACTAACTCATCCTGTACTCCAATAGAACTAGCATCCCACCTGCAATATTATAAGAAAATGCATGAGCAGATTTATGAATTATTGAAGCACCGCCGGTTTTCAGACAGAGCCGCATTCATGTCTTTTATGCAATCCTATTCTAAATTCCTTAATCACACAAAAACCAACCACCTGCCTGCAAAGAGTGGCAACGTTGACTACTGTGCATTCGCCTGCGACAAGCAATCAGTCCGCTCAAGCAAAAACGTCCCGTCACCTATAATCTGATCACTAGGTTCTCTTTCACTTAAAGGATCAGTTTTGCTCTCTCATAAAGGCTCAATGGGAAAATTTTTTTTTAATCCGCTAACATCAAGCACTACGAGAAAATCATTAAACAAACTTCAATGAAACTTAAAGCAGTAATGCTTACGAGCATTGCCGTTGTTGCCACTCACAAGCAGTGCCAATATGTCCGTACTCAACAATGCGACCCGAGCTTCCTGTTGTGACAACGTCCGCTCTGAAAAAGAAACTTAACTTCCAAATCCTCGGTGTTGAAAACTCCCCAAGCAGGAAAACTAAGAAATAAAAAACTTCCTGCCGATCTGCAGTTATTACTGATACTCCCTTCTATGCATATTTTTTACTCGGTTGAATGTTGTAAGCTTATCATTCAAATTCCTCTGAAATAATAAAATTCCTTTGAATAAAACCTTTTTACCACTGAACTTCTCGTTTGAAATTTCCAGTAAGTCCCTTTCGGGGCTCTCAAAAAAGAAAGCAAATCTACCGTTGAGAGATAAGTGAGGACGAGCGCTATAAACACTCAGTCATTTGATGTTTTGTAATTCCACGAATGCTATTAACCGACGAGTCGAGATTAGCTGGTCCGCAGCCAGACAACACAAAAAAATTGACAAATATAATGGGCCATGACCTAATTTCATGAAAACTTGAAAATAAGCATAAGAAGGATGCCACCTACAGTCAGTTAATACATAAGGAAAAAAACGAACGTTTGACGATCGTAACGAAATGCATCGTGATCCAAGTGAACGTTTCCACAAGGCCCACTTCACGGAACGCATCTTTGAGGAGAATATTGGCAGACAGGATCCTGGAATGAGCTTTAGCAATGCGAAGCCATAAAACGATACTCAGTTCCAATATGCAACCATTCAGCTGCCCAATAACTGACTTCGCAAATCGAACAACATACTGCAGTTAGCAATACAGCTTAGCTTACAAACTCGCAACCTCAATGATTACAACGAATGCTCAATACTCAGCAGCGCTCTTAATCGCAAAGACCGATGGCCAGTTTTACAGGAAGGGGGTGAGTCAGATGAATCTCTCTTTCCCTTCTCAACAACTCAATGAACTTTCGCTGAGCACTGACAGTAACATTTCGACTTTGTTTTCCTTCATTCCTTACTTCTACTGCCGTCTTTTTGGAGCCCTACCTTTGCATATACCTTGTGTTCTTCTTTCTCCTCTTGCTTCTCTTTTCTCTACTTCACGCATGGTACTCTATTTTCTTGTCCTTTTCTTAGCACCTAGTTTTTTTATGCTCATTTGTTTGTTTCTTAACGTATTTCTCCATCTATTCTCTTTCTTCGAAGAAAACAGGAAATCCATTCATTTGCCCATTCGGAGCTCATTTACTGGTATAAAAGAAGTAGAACCGTGTTCACATTACAAGCCTCATTCATTTTTAGTCATGTCATTCGCAGGTCATCTTTGAAACGTTCTGCACAGTGCAATGTGAAGAGGGATCACCGACGCCGTAATCAAAGAACAGAAATTCGCCACCCACGTGTGTTCTCTACAGCGACTTAGAAACTGCATCAGGCGGCACGCACCTAATACCGGACACAATTAAGCGATCGCATCGAAGTGCCCAGTCATTGAGTTCTTTATTAGGCTTATGAGCAATGAACAGGACACATGCATAGGATGCGGCAGTGAGTTACAACACATCAGCAGCCTCGTTAAATAAAGTCCAAAGCCGGCTGCAGGGGCAGATGGCATGCAGCATGTGGTGCGGAATGGGATGCATTGATTGCCTAGTGTATAGCGCGCTTTGAGCGAACCAAGTTCAAGTAAAGTTCAGTGTGCCTATGTTATTGAGGAAGAGTTGACACCATTAATATTCCATCCAACGACCTCCCACCAAACTTTTGTACACGAAGTAACCTGAAGAAGTTGCTGCACAAACCTCACCGTCACGAAGCGAAAACGATTAAAAGAATCTTGATTTGCTTGTTTGTTGCCCTAAAAGGTGCGGTGGGTTAATCTACACATAAATCGATGTGACATTCACCAACACTGGTGGAAACTTGCAGCCGTATCGGAAAGGCACTGGTTTTGTTTTTTCAGCGATTCAGTTGAAACTTGTGCAAGAACTTTTGGGTCAGCAAGTAATAGCAATGCTAACCTGAATGCGCTTTGCAGAGAGAGTTCGCAACAAGCGAGATTGCCGCCAGAAGTGTGAGTCTTGAGAAGAACGCTTAATGCGATGAGCTCTTTGCATGGAATGTGGTTCAAGTGAAATACGACATATTCGATCAGCTCGAGAATTTTCTTCTGAAAACACTTACACATACAATGCTGCTTCATGAATTCGAGTCCAACCCTAGCGTAGCCTATGCTCAGACGGGTGGTACAATTGCACTTCCCGTCCGTGTCTCCAGGATTCAGCAGCTGAGCTCTGTTCATAAACTTGCCTTGGAAACAACTTTCCTTTCTACAATACTTCATCACAACAAAAAGATTAGGATAGAAGTAGGCTGTAGAAATTTATTTTACGTTTATATTTCTCTTATTTATGAAGTTGTCAGCTTGCACTTGACTTTATATTTATGCCTTATTTATAGCTAAGGGCCCTCCGCGTTCATATAAATACACCTTCATGCTTAGGGCTGCGAGCCCAGAGAGTGAGGAATATTGAAACTATTAAGGCTAATGATGCGGAGGGATTCAATGCCAGAATGACAAATTACGCTTTTGCACAACATTTTAAGCTGATAGCTGTCCCATCATAAACTTGCAAAACTGACCACAAAGACAACGAGCTTGCAAGAGTGATTCAAATAACAAGCTTTTTCAGTAAGGCATCTCCTAATTGCATTGCACATAGATCGTTTTTGCTCATGTCCCGTTCATAAGGACCGTTTAAACATCTTGCTTCGCTCTTCTTAACAGCTCTTGTATGCATCCTCCTTATGCCCTTTATTATTTTGCCATTTAAGAGGCGGTGAAAGCGTTTGGGGCGTTCATTATAATACACAAGCTAGTTGTCCTTTAATCGAAGGCAAATATTACGCAACATGGGATGACAGAGAAATTAGAAGCTGCTGCACTGCAACAACTCCTCACATGACATCATCGTCTAAAAAATTGGAGCCAGAATAATTCCTTGCAAATTCCGATGCCGGAGGAAAAAGTCGACAAGTTTTCAATCACAGAAAAGCGTTAAAGGCATAGAACAACATCAAAAGGAATTCGAAATCGATTTGGAATTACCTGCACTTGAGGTGCCTTCGAATCCATATGCTCAATGATCTGGGATAACGGACACTCCTTATCAATAATAAAATAATTCGCAGCATCAGATGCATAAATGTTATGGACAACATCGATTACGGTTTCGCATATGCGTTCATTTTTACCCTGAAAACGAAATACACTCAGTGAGGTTTTCACCAGATGCAACGTGACTTTCTTTGATGATTTTACAATGTTGGTTGAACACAGTAAGGTATCTTCCTTCAAATCCTGGCCACATCCGCTGCTTAATATAACCTTTGCTCTTTTAACGTGTACGATGCTTTCCCACTAACGGTGATCACAGCATCGAAGTCGAAGGCGAATTTCAAATTATTTGGTTATTTTCAATCAGTGCACTGCTGCTACGACTGATGTGCTACAATCAACGACATATCATCGTACTCTGATATAAGGAAACTGCAGAAAAGTGGCTGCAAAATAAGAGCTTAGCAGTGACTTAAAAACTCGAAAATAACTGCACTTGACGATGAAAAAAAAATACCTTTGTATTCGACCTCTCTACGTATCTAACCTCATCCTTCGAAGCATTTTACTTTGGAGAGTAAAGTACCTAGAGTTTCGTAAGTTCAGCACAAAAATGAAGAAAAGATATCACACCTGTACAAAAATTTGGAACAGCAGCCGGAAAGCATTCAGGTTGCGAACCGAGAGACCATTACCGGAAGGAGAAGGAAGCGTGAAAGACGGAAGCACAACCAGACCAGGGGAGATTGCAGGGCGAAGTTCGGTAGATCCCGAAGTCACCACACTCATTAGCATTAAAAGAACATTACGGATCCCGTCCTCCTCAGATTCGTTCCTTGAAAGGTTTAAAAAATAACAAATTTATACTGCAGTGGGGTGCGTGGAGAGGATCTTCGGAAGAGAAAAAGGAATTCGTTGGAGAATGATCTGCTGGGGCATGCCTTTCGAGGGGTAAATTACGGAGGAAATGTCAGGGAAGTGTCCCTGACGATGATCCCGCATCACATTACAGAAGACTCTTCGGCAGAGTCCCGGCGCGGAGGGATTAGTCGAAGCGTCGATATCGATGAAAGAGCGCTGGGGAAAAATATGGAGACTGCTCCCCCACAGGTGTTCTTTTGAAAATCGAGGGACCACACCAAACTATATGTAAACACAAATATTTCGAAGTAAAAGGCGAAGGCTTGCAAAGTTATAAGGATAAATATTTCAGTGTATATCAACCAGCGTAGCTCTCGCAAACGCATCAGCTAAACTGTAAGCAAAAATGCGATCCTTTGGAACAGAAATACGATGAAGTGAATGTGCAGAAGCTGCGCAAATGCAGAAAAGTGAAGCTCTAGAGGAGGGTTATAAACAGTAGTGATATATTTCGGTGGAAAGGAACTGTTTTCTCCGCTGATCAAATTTGAAGTGAGGTTAATAAAGACTGTAGACGCTGCTGCATTGCCAAAAAAAAATCCAATTGAGTTATGTATGATGAACAATTGAATGACACTACCTGAGAATAAAATCTCTCAACACAGCATAGCCATTGGCTTGGGCGAAATCCTGTAAGATAACACCCGTCGAAGCGGCCGAATCCTTGATGACACACAACAGGCAAATGATCATCTCGATTCTCTCATGCACCGTTAGATGATCGCCTTCTTTAGCGACGTTCGATAAGAATTGTTCCACACATCCCTTCGCTGCAAATGCATCACTCACCCCTCGAAATGGATCAAACTGGCGGCTAGAGAGAACTAGCGTTGCTTCACTGAGGGGAAAACTGAAATGGTTTTTGAAACTGCGAAGACCTGCTGCAATACGCAGTCACGTATCACACACTCAACTTCATAAACCACAGACTTTCCTAACTCAGTGGAAGGAAAAAAGTTCCAACAGCCAAACACACTAGAAATGTTGTGCCGAACTATTTAATTCATATATTGGCGACGCCTCTACCTTTCCCCTCCACCACCCCCCACCCCTCCACCCAATTTTTGGCAAACCTTTACCTGAAACGTTGAGCAACCCAGTATAACTATAAAAGCCCAATCCTCCTCCTTTCTTTCGCAAAACTGCAAAATTGTTTATCTTTTATATCGTTCACAATGTCTGAAGCTGCCGTAACACAAGTGAAACCTTCTGAAATTTTCCAATGAAGGGCAAGGTCAGCCGTTTCGATTATAAAAATTCAAAAACGGTTACTACTTATACAACACATTAAATATATACTATATATTCTATACAGTCATACGGTGTATATATATATATATATATATATATATATATATATAGCCACTGTAATTCAGATCTACTGCTGCTTATGCATGCCTTAATACGTATGAATGGTACGTCCGTCGCGCTAGGCTCTGAAAAGTTTTGCAAGAAAGATAACCTCTCTCATCATGTACCCTCTGAAATCATAGAAGTTTATGACTGGAGTGCTTTGCTTAAGTGGTGTGGTAGCTCGCTTTTCTCCAATTTTATGATTACAATATTGCTATGCAACTCTTCTTTTCCTTATTTCAATGAGCTGCTAACTTCAAGCAAACGGCTTCTACAGAGTTAGAACAATAAGCAAACAAGAAGCAATAAAAATAAAATAACACTGCCCCAAACATTTCCAAAAAAACAAAATTTCTTCGTCGCTGTGGAAGCAGAAGTACGAACCGTGGATGTATTTAGTGACAGCCGTGGTGAAAGCGCTTTTGATGCGACTGTCACTAACAACTGCGAGGCGGCTTTCCTCCACGCAACGTTCTCCGCTGGGCATGTAGAAGAGGCACCAGCAAACAGCAAGAAGAGGTCGTCTTTGCGTGCCAGTTCCTCACTCACACATTTGTATTCGCACAGCTTTCCCATTAACTGAAAACAGTAGTTAAGCAAGCTGAGCTGCAAGCATTATACGGCCTTCAATTTGACGCTTCAAAGCTTCCTCCCCCATTCCAGGAAAGATCGGTTTGAGTCGCATTTTTCAATTTCTCAGAGGCTCGTCTGAATTCTCCACACTTTATAATCAACACTTTTTACGAGCTGTTCGTCAAGTTGTGCAGCTGCGGCTGGCAATCTTCAACTCTGATCAAGTGCGAACTTTTGGTAGTCCCTCACGGGCAAATATAACCTGGAAACTTTCTGTGGCCAGCTGCACCACTCTCTCCCACAAAAAACCCTCGTGTACGCTTAGTTATTCATTTGCAATACAGTTTAATATAAGGCCCTTTCCAAAGAGAAGTACGCTGTTGAACGAACTCTTGGAAGGAGTTTATGTTCAGAAGAAACCTCCTATAGTATTATGCATCACTAATGTATTTTAGTCTGCGTTTTGTAGAGTCAACGAATGGTACTTGAATACTAGCACATGAGGAGAAAAATCAGAAAAAAAAGACCGTGAAGAATACCCCTAATGGGAAAAAGGTCTCAATTGCACCACAATAAAAAATATTAGCCCTATATTCCGTCCCGCATTCCTGACTAGTAAATTGCGGATGCCACGGTTACCAATAAATATCATCCGAAGGAATGAACGTGACTTACAGTGAGAAAACGGGTGTGAAAACGCTCCGACGTAAATCGGCCACTTTTTCGTCGGATGTTGGCGGCAAATCAAAAAATAAATAGAGAGCCTTGACCAGCGTCGAAGGTAACGCCGCCTTGCATACCGCGTCGATTACTGGCAGATGACTCCTGAGCATTACGACAACGTGCGAAACGTCAATTATTGAAGAATTTAGTCTCTCATCGATCGAAATTCTGCCACTCTTACTTTTGTTTAAAGAAAAGTAAACCCCACTCATATACAAATGAGAACCAAAGGAGACTATTTTCTATGAACGAATGAGGAAATAGGGGGGGGTGAGGGAGGGAGGGGTGCTGGCTTCGCTTACACGGGACTTCAAAACAGAAAACTGAATTTTTCTGCTGTAGTGCAGCATCTCTTTTCTGTAAAGTTAAAATTAAAGCGAAAATGGTTGAGAGGGGTGACAAAGCAAAAAACTCACGTAGAAACAATATAGTGCACCGAGCGCAGAAGTAACCAGCCACGAGAGTCGGGTGCTTCGGGAAGCAAGAAAGTCGATATAGTAAGCGCTGCCATCTCGGTGCTTTGATTCGCAGCCCGCACTCGCATCTCTTGCACCAGATGCCTGCAGAGATGACCCGCAAACGGACACAGCTCTCTGAACTGGTCGACAATCTCTTCTGGGCATGAATACATACTCATTACCTTAAAAATACCTCAATTAAATTTTCAAAACTGCAGACGTAAAGCTTGTGCTGCCAAGACTATTGTGACTGCTGCTCATCGAATACACATACTTCTGCGATCTTTTTGGGATAATCAAGTAGACTCAAGGACGACTCATCCCCTCTTTCCTCTGTCCCCTCCCCGAATGCCCCTAAATCTCGCGCAACTTCGTTCGACATTTCATCAAGAGAGAAGGCAATCAAACCGGAACCCTTTCCTACACAGCTACAAACTGTCTAACGTTAAAGATGTGCTTCCTTAAATGGAGCATCAGAATGAATGTCTCTTTTCACGCAGAGACCTCATTATTTGTCATTAGGTTAAAGGAGTTGAATGCAACGTTGCGATAGAGTTTGCGTTTTGGAGGCGCCTCGATGAGGCACTTCCATGCCGACATCGCTTAATAAAATGTAACCAGAGCTTATAAAACAAACCTTGCAGAAGAGGGGCAAAACACGATCGAACTTGCGCTCCCCCTCCTTCACCCCACTCAGTGGTACTTTGCAGTACTCACTGAACGTCTTGCGCAAGTGCAGCAATGTCAGCGCCCGATCTGTGTCACCCATATCGTTCGCCACTGAAACAAAAACTCAACCTATCACAACGATAGATTCAACTGATAAACACATGCAGCCGCCGGACTGCACAACCACGACTCTCTGATCTGAGAACTGAAATCACTAGAGAGAAAGATATGTAGGCGGGAACATAAAGGTTCCATGAATGCATGAGGGAACAAAACTTGCAAGCAGTACACAAAAAAAGACAAAATATGCAATATAGCATATAAAACGACGTGTATTATATAGAATACCCACGTCTTAGATAAATCTACAAGCACTTGGTTGCATGAAACTTTCGTAGTGCTAAAAGATATATGACGGTGCTTCATTGTGGATGGAGAACGACTGCCCGTATCGTTTTGTGATATTAGCTCGGAGAATGGCAATAAAGACAACTCTGATCATTGCTGAAGACAGACCGCATTTGGGAGGATTTTCTTCCAAATTTGCCGACAATGGAAACTATTGGCTTACTATTTTTGGGGCGCTTATCATTTAGTAAATTAGGTACAATCGACGAACCAGCAAATTTACACGACGTTTGGGCTACGGCATCCTTCACGCCGCTATTTCTCTGCGATCTTCGGAAACTTTATTACCTTCCACATTCTTCACCGCCCTGCTAGCTTCTCCTTGTATTCCCGACCTCCAGGTAACCTTGTCGAAAACAGAACTCTTACCTTCTGGTAGCAACGATTTTGCGTCCGGTGATGTACCGCTTCTTTCGAGCTAAATTCCAAATTTCTTTTACCGCAGAAGTAAAACTGAGACACAATAAAAGTCTTTTGGCAAGACTCTAATGATCAGAGAGAGAAACATATAGTAGACGAAATGATAACAACATACAAAGAAGAAATTTGTTGCTCAATGCGAAAAAAACCAACCTTAAGGAGAAAAAAGAACACTTCGATCTCTAATAACGGGTTTGATAACTCCCATTTGGTTGAAATCCTGCGATGCAAAATTTGGAATTTTCAAGAAAGACAAAGCATGAAAGGGGGAGAAGAAATCCGTCGAAGATGTAAACTGTAAAAAGCGCATCGCCCATAGCGTTGATGAGTAAACATAGGATGAGCCTCAGATGAATCCATGGGCCGAAATTATAGTTAAGATTACATCGCTTCCCTTCAATGACAAATTCAGAGCAAGTTGCAACTTAAGAGGAAGTTGTACCACTCGAAGTGCATCCCCATCCGCTCAGCTGCGCCCGCTGCCTTGCCACTCACTAACATACGTATTTGAAATGCATCCGCAATTCAAAAAAACTGAAAGAAAGAACTGAAAAACAAACCTAAGGGATGAACATCGACCTGTCACGAGGCATCATTGCCCTCTCCGCTTGCCGTTCGATTTCTATCTGAAAGCAGACAGAATGCTTTTCGAAAGACCATAACAAGCGCAGGTGCGAAGCTACGATAGTGGATATCATCTACTTTATTTGTAGGTGTGTTAAGCGATAACAACGGGTGGCAGTACGGTGGAGGATGAAAAGGGGGAGAGGTGGGGGGGGGGGAGAGAAATAAAGGGGCATGGGACAGTTGAATGAATCCAAAAGGAGACGAGCAACCGACAAGTGGCGACGTGTTTTACACAAAGGATACAAACTGAGTTTTTTTGCGCATTATGAACGTTCACATGAAGAGCAAAGATCAGCAGCTGCCGGTTCAGTGAAGGAAGCTGATTATCGAAATATAAATCGGGGTAATAAGACATTCTGTATCTGTCTCAAGTTCTCATGATGGTGTTTGTCTGAGTAGTGCTCCGTGAGAGACCGATTTTTTTAGTTTTGAGACAAGGCTCGCACACAGCAAGCGTGCTAGGAATCCGATAATTGCTTCACAAATATTCATCAAAAAAAGAACATTCTTGAGCAGCAAAAAGGTTGCCTGAGTTGACCTCGATGCCGTCATAACTGAAAACAAATCGAAGACGAGGGAAAGGATTCTCGTTCTTTATATTCAAAAGTTCCGCTTACCATATGACACTGTGCTTCAGGAAAGCCAGCCGTCTCCCTATTATATTACAAGAAGTACCCATAAATTGTATTCTAGCTCCACCTTGCCGTTTCAAAGCAAATACGAACCTCGGCCATAAAAATCAAGTCTACAGCAGCAATCTGACGGTACTGATGTTAATATGCAAGCTAACCGATGTGATTAACAGAAGAATTTTAAAGATGCAAACACCGTCATCTCACTCTGCAGTCGGGTTTTCGGGAACGAAGCATCGAAACTGATGGCTTCAGAAACAAAGATAAAACGTTTTTGATGTCATCGGCGTCTTGATTTAGCCACCTTCTTCAAAGGCAGTTCAGACCGTCATCGAACTTCATCAGCTGAATGTTCGTTTACAAAGAGCCAAAATTCTCCACAGGATTTAAATTATTGCGGTTTTATGGCTCCATCGGCGGAATGGCCGTATTTTACTGTCAACAAGCACCTCTGGAATAAGTTCTTCCCTGCCCTCAATCGCTCCACAGAAAGCACAGGCTGTCGCGCGCTCTAAACGACATTGCCTAGAGTGTTTTGCATAAACAAAGAAGAAAGTTGATTCGAATGGTCAAATGAAATACGCGAAACCTCATTACGTCTTCTCCCAAATTAAGGGGGAGGGTAACTGATCAGAAAGTCTGAGATTCTCAGGGAGTGATGCACAATCGGACAGTAAGTAACCACCGAAAAAACTGAAAATCTTGGCGAATTCACTGAAATTTCAGAAGTCGCACGCAAACTAAAGAAAAATCATATGGAAGCGAAAAATCCCCAACAGTTTCCAGCCTGACCAAGAGATTAGTCCGTGAATGCGATAAAAACAAAGGCACGGATCAACGATGCATCGAAACTATGAAGGGCGGGTCCGAGTTTGCAGGTCACTCAGTCGTTCTCGGTTTTCTAAGTGTGTCACGTGGCAAAAACGCAGAAACGTTGACTTAAAAGTGGGATGCCTACTCATAGATCAACACAGTGTGCGCTTTTTGCTAGTTCCTAGCTAGAGCAGCAATTCCCTTTCCCAAATATGGGTGATTTCTGCGCGATTCAAATATTCACAAGCCAACTCTTCGCGCAGTAGGCCGAATGAAGCCTAACACTCTCAAATGTGCTCTCTTTTTTACAAGCTTTCGCTTACCCGCTGTGTTTTGCGACCTTGACCACAGTTTTCCAATTCTTCCTATCTTTTCCTACTCCTACGTAGTGCTTCACAAGGTTAGTATATTGCCTCTTCCAAATGAAGCAAGTGGAAGGTTGCGCATTCACAGACCCAACTGGCAAGCTATCCAAAAGTAATATTCGGCAAGACGTCCAATGACGCTACGGCATAATGGTGAATGATGCGCTTTGCTAGAGAAACGACACAGTTATTCCTTGTGTACTTGACATTAAAAACTCAAAAAGAATACTTCAAACTGCCATTCTTCAAAACGAATCGAGGGAACTGAAAGGGAATTTCATTTATGAGTCATTTTATGGAGTACACTAAACGCACCACATTCGATCGCTATAGCTTTAGTGGTTCGCGAGATGAAACACACGCAGACAACAAGCACATATGGGCGGATATGACGTCACTATGACGGGCAATGCATCCGCAGAACAGAAGAAGAGGGAATGTCGCGTGGAACACCGTATACACTAAACACTCGACGCATGGGACATCACACCCCACTCAGCTTGCTCACGCAGATCTGCACGCGGCAAAACACCGTTATTCAAACAGGTGCCAACAACTTGCGGACAGCGGTGTATTCCAAGACTGGTCACTTCAGGTAATCCATATTTTTTATTACTACAACCCTCTTTCATTCAGTCCTAACGTTAGACGTTTCGGCACATCCATCCTTCGAAAGCTTTGGAGGATTTCATACTCTCAAATGTTACGCTAAGCCAACGTAAGACACCAGACCACCCTTACGGTTACTTTCGGTTTCGTCTGAATAAACTCGTTTCTGATGTTCGGTTTTTTTCTCCTTTTCCACTCGAACTTTATTTGCCTTGTCATGTGCCCCCACTTTACCGCTCTACAGACACTCAGTCTTCCTAATAAATTACAGGAGGGTCTTTCAGGATAAATGCACTTCCTGTCACCTCCACTTGCCACTGCGCTCGTGTTTGCAAAAAAAACTTGACGCATTCACACTGACACACAAAAGTGCACATTTATTGCTTTTGCACTGAAATGCGATGAACCGTTCGTTGAATTTTGCTGGATTAGATAACGGCGTCACCGATCTACATTGAATGTTGCAACGAAATAAGCTGATATGTCGAACGATTTTTCCTCCTCAAACGACAACTATTTACCACCAATAAAAGATATAAACAAATCGACCTGAATTGAACATCCGCAACGACCCTCTGCAATTATATAGTACCATGAAGCAGCAAAAGTAGATAAAACATTTCGGAGTACATAAAAACAAATGAGATGACGGCTGTCGAATTTTGGGATGACTACGTTGGCTGAACGCATCGACTGCAAACAACACCGTCTATGGAGGCACGAAAACTCCGTCGCACATCGCTGCTCAGAGCCGAACGCTGCGCTTGCTGCCTGCGGCGCACGCACGCTCCTGCGTTACCTACGGCCGTATGTGACGCAAAAGCAACAACATGGACTCGGGCGGGGAGCGCCAGATTAGCAGAGTTCTGCTGCTCGAATTGTACTCGGATTGGAACCCAGTTGGGGGGGGGGGGGGATGCAGGGCAGGGTTTCAGTCAACCGGCAACACCTTCAGCTTTCGGTTTCATCTGCACTGTTAGGCACAGCATGAGGCAGGTTTCGCATACTTCGTGCAGCCGTTGCCTTGAATATTGTATGAAGAAGGTAGTGGGTATTCCATTGACCATTTTAAAACTCCTGTTGAAGGCGCCCATTCTACCAAGAACAAGGGTGAAGCATCGGTGGGTTACTTCACAGTTTCCTTGAAAAGTATGAAGCCTGTACTTCTCGTTTTCACTTAATCTATATTCATCTGAATATCCGCATCTACTTCCCCTCAGTCCCTCTTTAAACAAGAAAATCTTTGTTGTTAATCAAAAAAAAACTACGTATGACTACTGAAGAGAAAACGGGCGATCAAAACCACTCCATTGTATCCTCACATTCCGTATCGATCACTCTGCAATTACCGCAAGTTGGTTTTCCATTGATTGTAGGCGTGTCCATCAGTCACTTTCCAAATAGGAGCGATTCGTAACCTGCGAGCAGCAGAGTGCCGATCGCAAAGAGCTGATTGCAAGCAAAGTGCTTGATTAACGAACTGATTTGCTGAGTCATAGGGGCAGAACAGTACCGTGCAGCACCCTAGCCCCCTTTAAACGAAGTCATTAAGTCTGTTCATCGTGTACTCAGTCGACGACCCAATGCGGCCAGCTCTTACCCGATCAGGAAGCACTCTAGTTCTCCCACAGCAGTTCCACGAGTGGCGAGGATTCGTCCATCACGAGGTGGAACAACTGCGCAAAAGCCGTTAGTAACAAGAGTTAGAAATTTGAGTACTTCAACGCGTGTAGCATTTTAAGCAGAGTCACCGAGCTGAAAGTTCTGGTCGATGTATCGCCATCCGATGTTCAAATACTGTGATGCCTTGCCTTCTTTCAATTCGTCTTGCCACGTTCTCCCGTGTGGCCACTTCCACACGCAGCACTAGGCGGAGGAGGGGTGAGAGGAAGGGTCAAGCTTCTAGATTTGTCACAAACGAAGTGGTCGCCCTTCCGTTTGTCTTCAACTGTGGAGTCTTCGGTGTCGATACTGTATGTGAAAGGAAATTCCCTCAACCCCTATTTGAGCCACAGTGCCCTCAATTTTGGAACGATCATAATTTTTGAAGGTGATCACGGATCGGCACACCGTGCAGCAGCTACCTGTCGTCATCGGAACTTAAAATATTGCATATTCGGTAGCGACACTTTTGTGCACTCGGATAGTCCACCTGAATCTTTTGTTGTTGAATTGTTCCTTCCAGATTAAATTGATAGAGGCCACCCGTGGTGTTGATCTACTCCTTGTTCTTCTAACGAATGGAATTTAGTCGGTGATATTTGCATAACGGAAAACGTATTCCATATTCGTACTCCTCTTGAATTTATTTTTTTATTCTTTTATAGATATTTCATATATAGATCGGAAAATCATTGGTGCTCCTTTCGAATCAACTTCCCTATGATTATACACACTTTAGAATGCGCAGAATTTATATGTAATTTTCACAAGGCTTTCCCATTCGTAAAACTGTTCTTACATACTCGACCTCTTTTTATGCGAATATTCCAAATGTGTGTATATCTTTTTAAATTTGCTCTTCGTTTCGCATATGGAAAAAAACGCATTCGAACGGTTTCTAACGTGAAATTGTTTTCAGTGTTTGCCTTAACTTCGAGTTCCCAGGAAACTTCGTCGCTGTGGGGATCTTAGCGCTAGAAATTGCCAAAGCAAATAAACTGCGAGGCGGTTTCCCACTTGGCCGATCTCTGCACTGATTCTTAGCCGAAACATTCGTTTTTGCACCTCTGCATTTTGCAAAGCACTTTCACAATTGCAGTCTGGGAAAATCGCTGCATGCGCATGCATGTGTGTGCTTATCTGTCTGTCTATATGTCTCGTTGTTCTTACTAATGGACTACCAAACCAAAGTTACGAAGTTTGCGCACGCAATGTACATCAAGGAATTGAACTCGGGTTGCAGAGTTTACTTTAATCCGTCGAATTCACAAGAAGTTACAGGCATTTAAAAGTGCTAAAAATAATGCACGCATTTCACACCGGCCGATGTGCAAAAACTAATCATTTGTGGAGCGTTTATGTAGGCTATCAGATCAATTAAAACCGGAAGGAACTGTTTTGAATACTTTGTTATTTATTGATAATTTGTAAAAATGGGTGGAAGTTTAGCGGGATGCCAAAGCGCATCTCGTGCCACGTCTGCTCAAGCCCATACGATCAGCGTGCGAGTGGTCTCATTGCCACTGAACATAACGCTCCACCTGAGGTATAGAAGGTTCAATCAAAAAAGTGTTGTGCTTGTTTTTCGCGCATCTTCATATCCCTCTGCGTTTTGACTCACCGCCTCCTAAATGTCTCTGAAATGAAGGTTATGACTAAGTTGAGATAAGACAGTTAGTCAGGTCTCGTCTTCGAAATCTTTGCTCTCGTGCTACGACCAGCACAACGGGGTTGCTTTGGAAGAAGACGGCGGCAGAGCTAAAGTGTTATGGGAAGACAGGCGAAAAATTGCACCCAAAGAGGAAAGAAAGGATAGAGGAAAAATAAACGCAGCGTTGCGTGAATTGACGGACATGTTTGCATCAGCATGCATGAACCACAAAACGGCAGAATTTGGCGTATACCATTTGTACCATACGGTCACCCACTAAACTCACTTTCTTTGCGACCAACCGCCTTCTTCACGATTTATTGTGCACAAATGCGCAGATATGCGACAAGATGTCCGATGGAAGTTTGCTGTTCGTCTAATCACATAAGGATCGCCCAAGAAAAAGCCTACGAGACATTGTTTCATCGTCTTGTTGAATATCGGTTCAGGTGGCTGCTTCTGATGAGCATAATTTCGAACAGGGGTATTATTTCAGCTTTTTTGACATCCCCTCCCCCGGTGTTTTAAGTCGACGGGCAGGGCATACTTATAGGATAGGGGAAGGGAAGAGAAGAGGAAAGATGCAAAACTAGTGGTCTGAAATTGCAGATAAGAACTAACAAACTAATGTATAAAACGTCACAGACATTGCCACGTTATCCTCTTCAACATAGACATATATAACTCTTAAGTTTTAATTATTTCGCACTGAAATCTAGAGGGAATAGGCAATTATTTATATCGAAGTGAGATAAAACAAAATTACTGCTGAGAAATTGCCACTTATTGCCAGAAAATTGCCACAATAGGCAATTATTTCGCACTGAAATCTAGAACAAATTGCCAGAAATATTTGGCACTACATAAAGATGGCACAATGTCGACAGAGACATCAAAACGACGTCCGATTCCTCGCCTTAGCTCGTAACTCTCCCTTAACATATTCGCGCATACAGACGTTAGGAATTTGTTCGTCGATCATACGAAGAGCCTCGTCTAGAGGTCGGTCACTATAGTAATGCATTAACTGCGTCCCGTACACAATCCAGACACAGTCTGCACAGCCCGATCCACAACATGTCAGTGGATCCGGTGCTTCTGGAGCATGAGAGCCAGTATATGCGCGCCGTGGCGTAATTGAACGTGTCGAGACGCAACTAAATTCAGGCTCAGGAGGAGGTGGTGGTGTTGGCGGTGTTGGTCGCACATTTTGTGGTGGTATTCCATCTTCGGCATCCTTCAGATTCTGTTGCGCTGTTGTGCCTAAACAAAAACAAAACTAAATGATGGTTATGCGTATTTGCTGCTTACTCCACACCTACAGAAGTAATACACCGGGCGGTCACTTTCACAACGCGACTTAGAAGGGATGGCTGTTAGACAAAGTGGGACACAATCATCATTCTTCCACTTTCGGTGGAAGAATTCATTTGATACACGTGACTGCAAAGTAAATTACATGATCTTTGGGCAGCTCTGTAGAAAACTATGCTTTTATTGTGTTATCAATATATTAACCTAATTTATTATCATATGACTAGTGGAGTCGACACAGCAATAATTTCCACGTCCACAGCAATGTTGTCAAAGAAGGAACAACCGAGAGAATCAACTGCACTGAATGCAGAAATAGATATGCCCAAAATCTTCGCTAACTGGCAACCTTCACATGCAAGCACAACGCATCTACTGCTGACGAGACTAAATGAGTCGCCGACCGATCCCGCGTCATTCTAATAAGCAAATGACAAAACAGTCGCACGGAGATAATTTTTAAAACGTAGATTTTACGGCACCGTTCGTTTGCAGATAATTATATCACGCATCTTAATATTGCAGCTGCTGCATATCACTGTCATGTTACGGCCTCATACTCTCCATTGAACGAAGAGTTCGTAAACACACGTTGGGTTGCTACCGTGATAGTTGAATCATTTGCACTGAGACCGTCGACACGAAGAAAAGTCTAAGAAGGAATAAACTGACAGCTCACCGCTACGTTATATGACAATCCTTCACACACTTCTTTCTACCGCATATTGCCTTTAGTGCCTTATGTGACGAACTTCCAATAATATTCCACGAAATTCCTCCATTTTCCGGCAATGATACCAGCAACAACAAAAACATGAACTTTAAAGCCGTCACTAAGAAAATGACTCTCAGTCGCAGTCATATTTAACAGCTGCGTCACTGGTACGATCCGTAACCTCACAGGAAACTCAACGAATTTTGATCTGAGCAAACTCTCGTTTTCTCTAATGTTCCCCTTTTGCCATGCTAGGGCTCATTGGCTTTGTATTTCTGCCGACATAAAATGGGTTCAAATAAAAGAGTAGAGCTGGGACACTGGCATAAGTCATAAACAACCTTCCCGGATATCGAAGGGTCGGGGTTTGTATGCCACTGCTGTCTGCTTTACAGCTCGTCCCGTCCTCATGTTAATCTCTACTACTGCCAGAGACCGGCACACCCCTCGCGAAAATGTGGTTTGGCGCAGCAACATTTCGTTCAGATGTAATCTCAGGAAATTGAGTTGTCGTTTCGACTGCGATTTATTGAGTACACTATCATCAGTCGATCTGAAGATATGTTCCCTGAGGTTTATATTTCTTTCGTGTTACGTCACTCGAAATCTTTGAAACACATACCAGCAAGAGATCTAGCGAACAAGCGATAGATAGTCATACATTGTGGTCTTCGGCTTACAACAACTTCACCAACAATACCACCAACAGTCCGTGACATCATACCCTCTCCTCTGAAACACTTCACAATCCAATACTTGTCACATCTCAACGGCTTCAATATTTCCTCAGTACCGATTAAAAAAACAGTGAAAGAGAAAACGAAACGTGTAAAGGAGGAAGTGACGAATACTTGGTTAAAAAACTGCACAAAATAGAAACGATAAGGTATAACTATAGGAGAGGTGTAGGAGAAGTGATCCCATATCTTGGAATTGGGGTAGCTGAACAAATATGATCGAAGAATGAACAGCCGACCACTAAAGGGATAGGTTGCACATTTATTCCTAAACATCTTATCTAGAGCAAAGTGATTTCTTTCGGTGAAGGACTCCTTTCAGAAAACTTCGCACCTAAATAGATGATTAACTGACGAACTGGAAGGCTTAATTTAACTACACGAGGTCGTTTGAGTCAGCGCGCAATCTTTCTGAGCAAAGCATTCATAAGATTCATGTACTAAAGGACAGAGATGAATTCACATTCACGCAGTCCCTCCAAGTTCCTCAGCTATCTCGCCTCTGCTGACAAAAGCTGTGAAGGAACACACCAAGTGGTCAGTGCAAAACGTGTTTTGCAAAGTGGCTCTGAGTGTGACGTGCTAAAGGGAAGGTTATGGAGTTTGGTGCGAGGTGGGTTGGGAGCAAGTGATCTGTCACTGGCGGAACAGGGCTTCGTGTTGGCAGGGGCCATGAAAAATTCAGACCATATCTCGACAAAAGAACGCCGTACAGAGAAACAATACCATTTTTGAGGCCTCCATGCGAACTTAGTCAAATGACCTATCCTCGAAAAAGTTAGGCCAGAACTTTTTCACCTTCGACGATCAAGCGCTATCCCACCCTCGACTGATGGCTTCCGTGAATTGAGAGAGAGAAATTCTCCATTCTTTCTTGCTTGATTACAGTGCCATCCAATATACGCCAATGAATTGAAATCAGTGCTGGTTTACTCTAAACAATAAAAACACTTTTGAAATGGGCAGCCTCCTCTTGAGGAAAAAACAGAAGACCCAGAGGCTACCCTTATTCTAGTATGGATAAAAACATAGTACTGCTCGTAATGCTATCATCCCTACTGTTACTATTACCATCAGCGCCACTATTATTACTACTATTGCCATCCCAGTAAGCACGGTATTTACAACAGCTATTGAAACCAGAATATGAGAGAGTATAAAGTAAAAATGTGTATGAGAGAGTATAAAGTAAGAATGCAAGAGGAGATAATCAGAGCTTTTTCTTTCTCGGTTGCACAGTGGAGGATTCGTTCGACTTTTCAAACACCTCTTCCCGTAGATTTATAAGCGAACTCGACATGTCAACAGAAATTAGCAGTATCCTTCCGATGGTAGTTTATTTTTTCGGCTTTTGAAGAACAGGTTAGAAGCATGAACTTGAACCACTATTTAAAGAGCTCGGCAATTTCAAAACTAATACCAGCAGGTGGTACTCCTTGGAATGTGAATGAAAGCTCTTCAAAACATTGACCACTGTTGTGGAGGGAAATTCCAACCAACGTCACTCACCGAGAGGCATATGAAACGAAGGTCTTCGGTACAAATCCTACCGTCTGCCGCCATCAAGAAATCAATAAGCACTGCAAAAGAACGAAATTCGCCTTTGAACGCCGATTTAAACCGACGCCTTTCGTTGGCCTTAAAGTGGTTTATTTGGATTAATAAGGCTACCATGCAATCCCACAACCTTTTTCTCGAACTGAATATTTTCCAAAATGGTTTCGTCCGATCAGCTGCCCATATGAGTTTCCACTTTCAGGGTTTACAGCCTTCAGTCAGAAACCAATCCAGCCAAAAGCTGCCCAGTGGATCCCATGAAGCTGCGGGAAGTGATCATTCAAAGGAAGAGCTGATTACCTGGAATGGACCATGAAAAAATTCAGCTGGCTTCACTTGTCCTGGGCTATGTTAACTGAGGAATCGAGCCAAGCATGTCCTGTTGAATTGTGAGCTGGGCCACTTCTGCCACGACCGATGCATATCTGCTACTTACTGTTATGCATTTACAGTTACGAGCATGCCGGAATTTTTCGGCATGCTATAACATAATAACCGGCAAGCTATAACATACGAATGGAAAGCTAAGCCCTTTTATGCAAAATTTCTTAGGGACATCGGAAATGCGCTGAAAGTTTGTAGATGGATCCGTTAACAGGAACCTGTGGTGAGGAGGACCCTCAGCAGTTATCAAGTTCTTTTGAAGAACAGAAACAAACAATATGGAGCAATCTTCCTGAAGTTTTAGAAAAAAACCTGCGCCCTTAGTCTAAGCTTAAAAAAAGAAGAAGAAGAACAGCGTTAAAATCGTTTTTTCCTGTCATCCCTCCAAATTGCTTCAAAGTTTTACAAGTCGACCCACAAGCACTTCTCCGCTTTAGCATCGCTCCAAGGCAACTTGTTTCTGGTGAGCACTAAAAATTAATTTCAGCTTGAAGCTATACTATTCTTCATCTCAATAAAGCCGCTTTTACATTCACTTGAACTGTTGTATGAACAACGTGTTTATGGGGAATAACGCTCAGCATGCTAATAAGGACGAGGTTTAATTTAATCGTTTTTGTTAATTTCAGTACCCCGAAGTGCGAAGATACGCGAAAAGTACCCGAAATGAATATTAACATAAAGGTAGATGGCAGGACGACAACGGAAGCAACAAAAAAAGAAAGGGAAGAACGTCTGGAAAGCGTGTGGGTGAGCAAACACCAAAACACCTCGCGCTTCAAGCAAACAGCGTTACATCACCAGAGCGTCAGTATTTCTGAACGAAAGTTTTGCAGATAGGATCAGAATTCGGAAAGCAGACAATTTCCGCTACGGTAGTGAGTTGTTATCACAGGAACAGGACGTGCCCTATTTACCTGCCCTTGCCAGAATCAGCGGAAGTAGAAAAAGTCCGAAAGCCGGTGCATAGATTAGTTGCGAAGTGAAAAAAAATGGCATGAAATTCTCTGTGGGGTTTTAGCGATATAATCAGGCGGATGCTGTATTCCACTCGGATATTAAGCTCGAAGATGGTCTTCCGGTGTTTGTTGGAAGCAGAAATCACCGGATACAAAGGCAATAGATGGCGCGAAATAACATGCGCAGACGTTGAGGAAGATGCTACCCCCTCCTCTTCCTTTTGACTCTCAATCACCATTCACTTCTCAACAGAGTGTGGAAAAGTATTTAAGGGAGTCGCGAATGTAAGCATAATCGTTGTGCTGCAGCAGGCAGTGCTCCATTTCCGTGTTCCAGACGACGCACTGCGTGCAGTTCGCAGGTCGACGGTTGCAGCAAATCCACGCGAATTTGGTTGAGGTTCATTTGCAAGTGTTGTGAAGGGCGATGGGGAAATGTTTTTTCCTTGCACTGTCATATCCACTCCTATCACCACTCACACAACTCCCTTGTCCCCCCTTTATGGCAGGTAAACGGTGAGAGGCGAGATCTCCCCGCGCCTCTTTTGCGCTCATCTTGTGGCGAAGTGCACCGTCTTTCACCCACAATTTTGCGTACCTTTGGTTGCGACAGCGGAATGTCACGAATGCGAAAAGTGGAGATTTTCATCAGTGTGAATGAAACAGCCAACAAACATTTCAGTTCCGACAGTGTGAAGCAGGATTAAGAGGTTTCATATGCAATCACAAAAGAACGTATTTGAAAGAGAATTTTAACTTCTGCGTCGAGAAAACTCATTGATTTTCTTGTCCGATGATGCTGTGTTGATGCAATGAAGCATTGTGCACTCCTCATACCAGGCTGGCAATAATCGGGTGAGTTGTGGCGACGACGGTGCTCAGGTGTTTTGTTAATATGTTCGTTGACTTGTGTTGTTGAAGGAGTTAGATGTCTTGTTGAACGGCTATCATATTTCTCTTTTATTGGTTTCTGGCTTATAGTGCTTGCAACCTGCTAAATTCATGTGTTGGGGAGGGGAAGGGCAAGAGCTTAAATGCGGGAGGGGCCTATAAACTATGAAACTAACGAAAAGGCGTATGGTCGGAAGAATGATCCATTGCTCGGTGCAGGTATGCTCGAAGTGCTTAGATGATTGAGGTGAGATGAAAGCAGGTTTTCAGAAACACTCATTTTCACGCTCAAAATGAGTCCAATCACTTTGGCACACCTAGAACGGTAGTGACAAGAGGAAGGAGCAGCGATGCGTTTTCCCAAGATTGTTCGATACGTGACTTTGGCGATTGCTAATTTGCAGCTGCTCGTAATGTCATCATGTGCGATGCCACATCGTCAGTACCGATTTCTGAACATGCACACTGTTGAGTTCGCGGTTCCAACCGACGCCGCCGATGATCTGTCTCGCGTGGAATACCTGGGAGGGAGGTCATTTGGAAACGTAATGTAGGTACCTATTTCTCGTGCTTTCTATTTTTGAGGGATGTTCAGCAGAGGAATAATAAACAGGATTGCTCTCCTCATAAAAGGTTTCTTTTGATATCTGTACGCATAATTTTTCATTCCCAGAGACAGATGACGATGCGTTGAGTCCACCTCGGAGATCTGAGCTCCTCGTTGTCGGACTGAACGAAATTGCGCAACTTCTGCTAAATGGTGACGTCAAGCACAAAAAAATACGCACAATTGCAGAGAAGCTGGGCACACTCACTGCGAACAGCGAATGGGTTGCGCTATTTGCACGAGGCGTTCGCAACCGTGCATTGACACCTCATAGAATCACCCAAACTTAGCGTAGAAATATGCAATTTTTTCGACGGGTCATCTTAGAATACAAGACGATGCCACCGCGTAAAATTTCAGCTCAGGTGGAGCGGCGGGCTACTTTTTTGGGTGTTCCCAGCTTCTTGGAGTCGTGTTGTAGCAGGTCATAGAAATGCTCAAATTTCAAATAGGAATATGCAGTTTTTCCCAATAGGTCAGCTTGGAATGCAAAGTCGTGCCGCGCTGCAAGGTTTTGGCTCAACTGGCACTAGTAATCGAACTATTTGCGCTTGAGAAGGGCGAAATCTTTGAATGATATGAGTTCTTAAAGGGACGATTGCGGTGTTCAGCTATGACATCGCAGAATGGGAAGAAACTCGTAGAAATGGCATCTCCTATTGCAGGAAACGCCTAAAGCAGTGCATTTAGGGGGAGGGGACGAGGTATGATGATGAGCGTGATAGCGTGCCCTTATTCCTGCGTGTGCCGTCGGGAATGATTATCATGGTGCGATATGCAATTGTGCTGTTGCGGACATCCAGCATCGAATGTGCGCACTTTTTTGTTCAGAAATGCTTTCCTCTTTTCACGTTATCTGAAGTGAAGTGCGCCAGATGCTAAGATCTGAGGTCACTGTCTTCTTATGATGCAACAAACTTCGATTTCTTAACGTATGACAGTGTTTAAAACCCGTGTCCCCTCCCCACCATTTCTGTTCCCGGGAAGCTGCTGCATATTTTAGTTGATTGTTGATTTGATGCCATTTTAATATGAGTATGAATTTAAGCAAGATTCCTGAATATGTTTGCCAGGATGGACGAAAGGCGTGCGTTGCCATCAAAAAACTGTACGAGCCTTTTCGCGACGAAAAGAACGCACAACGCGTTTTCCGGCAAGTTCTTTCGACGTTTACGTAGTATTTTTCCACCTATGATGTCTACGCTAATTTCTTTACGATGTTTTTCAGAAATGCTGCAAAATACGTTTAATTGACCGTATGTTGAGTGTTTCTTTGCTAAAGAAATGGCGTGAAGGTTTTGGTTGGCAAAGGGGGAGTGGGGAAAGAGACGAATTTCCAGGTCGAGTGAAAATATTGCAGGTAAAGGAGGAGGATTAAAAAATATCATACAGTGCCGCAGCAGATTTTAGGGAGAAAACCGGTTACAAATGACACGTATAAAGATGCACTGATGGATAAACCTTTAAAAAAAATATTGTGCACTGCATTAGTTTCTTTATCGGTCGCAGTTTTTATCGGCGACCGTATTATTTCGGAGGTGAAAGAGGGGATGTGATGCAACTTATCGAGACAGTTGCTTGCACGAACTGTTTTCTGTTGTAATAGTGTTCATTTCAAGGGAGGTGCGTTTATTGCAAATGATGGTACACGAAAATATTGTCAAACTGCTCGATTTGTACACACCGGACACTTCGGCTTCATCGCTGCGTAATGTGTACGTATTTTATGTGTCATGGTTTAACCATCTGAACGAAGAAGAGGGAGCTCAATGTGACCGGCTCTGTTAGGCTTTTCTGTCCGATCGATGACTCGATTTTGATCGTCAAATGGCCCCACAACTTGGATGCTAGTAGTATTCTTTTCGATTATAGTGGGTTGCTTGTAATGCCATTATATCTTCCACATTTCCTGAATTAACGAGGTGCTTTTACGTATCCACAGCATGGCTTGTGATGGTATCTAGTACGTGTGCGCATGTGGGAGAGCAAAGGGAAGGGCTGGTGCAGAGCAGCCTTGCCGGCCGTTGGAAACTTGTAGTATTCGTTTTTATAACATTAGCTTGGCTTAGGTGACATGCGGCTCCAATCTACATCCTATGTTGCCTAACAAAGCTGGTGTCGCTTGCACTTATAATTTCTAATTAGATATACATGCACTTACGAACGAATTGGCGTATGCAGATTTTTTCATAATTGGCCAGCTGCTGATTAGAGGCGCAAATTTGTTACGATCGGCTTTATCGGAGAATGTATTGTTAGTTTGAACGGAACCATGTAGTTGTTCAAATCGGGAGTATGGCTACAAGTAACCTTGTAATTTTGCACTAACTTTATGGCTGTTCACTCTTTTTTAAATTGCTGATTTTGCTAGTTGTGTGGAATATTTTGCTAGTTTTTGGGGAATTTTGCTAAATTTTGCTAGTTTTTGGGGAAAAAGTTATGTGGAATATTCACAGATCTTTTTTATGTCTAGTATAGATAGCTCGGAGAGAAATATTTCTAGCCATTCAGATATGCAAAGTAGTTTCTTTGTTGGACACTATGCGAACGTCGAATTAGATTCCACAAAGCTCAAACGCAGGAAATAGAGCTGAACCGAGATGTGTTAGATATTTCGACAGGCTGTTCCCGTCAATAGCTGTTGTAACTTTCTTTTCATTCATATTTTTGCTACGCCGAAATTGCTGGAAGTAATTGCGTTGACAAGTCATTTTCAGAGGATGAGGGCATACGTACATCCACTCATATAAGTTGAAAAATGTTTTGAAAACTTCGTTTTTGCGTTGCTTATCAAAACCCTCACGAACAAAATTTGGCTGCTTAAGTTTTGGGATGCATGGATACTGACGGCGTTAGTTTTGTTATATTTGCGGGGCTCAGGGCTTCCATATGCAAAACATTTTGTTTCATGCTGTCTGAAATATAGAGCAGCTGGGCGAGGGGGGGGGGGATGTTTAAAATATCCTTAAGAAGAGGTGTTATGATATGTTTGGTTGATTTTTTTTAACCATGATTGGGTGGAGTTCGGCTAGCTTTGCTGTAAGTTTGATTTATTTTGATGCAATGGAAGTTGAAGACTGATTAGGCCTGTTTTGGCATTATACAAAGAAGCATAAGAAGTCGTTGAGCGTGTTGTTGAGTTTTCTAAATGAGCAATCAGCTTTGAGAGTTATAAGCGGGATATTGCCTTTTAATCTGTAAAGTTGTCAGATGTAATGAATGGTATTGAGAGACTTTTAAGGTATATTGTGAGCGAATATGCGGGAAATAGTCTTGGAGAGATATTGAGGCGACAACGAGAGATGGGAGGAAACGTATGTCTTCTAACAGCAGGCCATCACAAGTTTATCATTTATCAGTTATTGAGGGCGTTAAAATATATACATTCGGCAAGTGTAAGTTCTTCTCTTCACTTTTTCTCATATTCCTTTAAAGTAATATGTGGGTTTGCTATTAACCGCGTTAGATTGTACTATTAAATTACGATAACAATTCACGTCAGAATGGTCGGCTGTTTAAGGTGAAAATCTTTCTGTGGAACAGGCAGATATCGTTCGAGAATATTTCGATCTTTAACGAGTATGAAGTATGACAGAGGCGCTTTTTGATATGAATTTGTGTTTATTGTGCTCAGCATGTAACATCGCGACGAAAGAAAATGAAACGAGAGTATATCGAAAAAGAAACTAATCGCGAATAGGCCCACAGGGCAGAGGACATGTGTGTTTTGTAGAAAACAGTTGAACGCTTATAAGAAATCAGCAAACCGACATGTCTGACTCCGTTGACGTTGTAGGGGAGTTTGAATCCATAATTGTCGCCTGGGAGGCTTCGTTGGTGAGTGCTTTGACGCCGAATTGAGTACTATAAGGAAGCAGATTAGCCAATTTACTGACGGCAGCAGGTATTTCGTTTTATAAAGTGAAGTTTTCGCACTCACCTACTCGAAAGCTAATCGGTGAGTGATGAGTTGGTCGTCGTCGTGGTGTAAGCGCCCACTTTTTCAAGCGTGCGGTTTTTATAGTTACACACTGTTAAACGAGGCTAGTAATGCCTGAACATTTTTGTGTTCTTCTAGTTGTCCTTTCCCAATACCTTACAAGTGTCGAAGGGGCATTAGTTGGGGGTTGCTTCGTGGAATTGTCACTTGAAGTTGCTCTGCGCACTTATCCTGCAGATTTCATTGGGTTTAGTAGGATGGGCGTGGGTATAGACTACAGATCTAACTGTGTGGTGTGGATATATATGAACGAGGGGCTTGCATGACATTGCTGGCTTGATTTAGCTTGTTGGAGTGGCAGTTGAGATTTAGAGGGCATTTGAACATTACCGCAAAGTGGCACATACAATTAAGGCCCATTTCTAGGTTATTCATCGTGATTTGAAACCAGGCAACTTGGCTCTAACTGCTGATTGCGATCTTTCGGTGCTCGACTTCGGACAAGCACGTACGCTAAATACTGATGATACAGCGCTTTCAGCTTATGTTATGACGCGTTGGTATCGAAGCCCTGAGGTGATTTATTGGAAGATCGATTTACGACACACAAGGCATGTTTATTTCACTTATTAAGTGTATACTGATGACGCTGGGAACATATGTTCTGATTGATGCTTGCCAGTCGTCAGTAAGCCCCTAATGTCGATTTCTAACTCACCTTGCGGATTTTTCCTATCATTTGAAATTCTGTTTCCACTGTCGTTGTGTATATTTCACAGCTTTATGTTGGTGTTGATTCGTCATTATCATGACGTAGACATGCAGTGGTGTCGTTCGCGTTGGTAGGGTAATGCACGTTTCACCCAACACTTGCGACTGTGCAGGGGTGTCTCCTTACCATTGCAATATGTCAGCCTAACATTTGCTTTGGGGACTTTAACGTGCACAACGCCTCCTAATACTGGCTGGCGTGTAATGGAATATAGCAACAGCACTGTGATAACTAATGCAGTAAACGAATACACGTGGCCTTGACAGTGAAAGTTGAGAGGATGGAATTCGCTGAACTCAAGGTAGCGATCTTAGCGAAGTAGTTTTTGAAGCAACGGCTTAACTCTCCAACCATTGATAAAGTCCCTCTAAATTTGCTTTGCTGTTTGAAATAATTTTTTCCAGCATTTTATTTCTTTTGTAGCTGACATGTGGTCGGTTGGATGCATCCTTGCTGAGCTCAGTCTTGGGCGGCCACTTTTTCCTGGAGAAGATTGTGAGTTTTATTTTTTCTTATTTTATCAGATTTTATTTAGATTATAGGATTGTTCGTTGCTTATAAACTGTTTGGTTGCTGATTTGAAATGCAGTTACATGGAAGGTAGCCTGTCGCCGTATCAAACGAACTCTGTTTTTCAAAGTGCATGGGAATTGTCTGATTAATGACGCGTCAGTGGTTGAGAAGCTTTTTGATTGCTTTTCTTTATAAACTGATCCCTCATAACGGATAAATTTGACGATGATTACAGGAATAGAGTTGCTTGTTTCAGTAGAAGTTGAGTTTGTTTGTTTGAGAGCTATGGAAATTGGGATGTTTTGTTTATTTGTTTTGTTTTTTTTTTCGGAGATATCACGGTGTGTATTCGAGAAAACTTTCTGAGGATTGCATTAGTGATTGCGTTTCGAAAGAACACAATTACTGATGCATTCTGAACTCCTATCATTGGATCGTTTTAAAAGCGCCCTTAACGGTACATTTAATAACAGTAGCTATATTTGCTTGTTAAACGTCAGTAGTGCGCAATGTGCATTCAGCGTGGAGATGTTTCATTGTTTTGTAGAATGAGGTATAGGGTTATGATGATTTTCACCGTGTAAGGGGTGATACTGCTTTACGTAGTCGCAGTAGATAATAAATAAGAAGAGAGTAAAGAGAATCCAATCCCTAATGAAAGAAAAGGTTAAAGAGAATAATGAATAAGACTAAAGAGAAACTCCAAGCTTATTCTAACTGCTACCGCAGCAATGGCTCAGTACCGGTTGATCACGGAGTTGTGCGGAAGCCCTGACAAGGATTTGATGGCAAAGCTAGCCCGCAATGAGGCAGTTTTGAACGTTCTCACACATCTGGGCGTGTACCAGAGGAAGCGGTTTGTGGATTTCTTCCCAAAGTCATTCCCACCCGACCTGATCGATTTCCTGGATCGAATACTTGTCTTGGACCCAGAAAAAAGGTGAGATTACTTCTCAAATATTTGATCCAAAATGTCATCTCTTCGTTCAAAATGAAGTAGTCTAATGTTAGTCTGGTCCGCCGCAATATAATCATAAATCGCAAGTTAGCGTTGACGCTATGCGAATCTGTGGATGATCCTAAACGAGACGCTCGACGTGCATCCGGCAGATTTAGAATGCACCCGAACTCACGTGCCCTGAGCACTTTCAAATAAACTTGAGGGAGTTAGAGCTTGGAATATCCTTCGTTTCTGCCTGCAGAAAAATTAGGTTCACTTTTATGTTGCTAATGACGAGAGGTTCTGGTGAGGAGAAGCAAGCGATTTGTGGTTAGTCGCTGTGACCAAGGCCCAGTGTGTTTAGCAGCGTAGTAAATGACCACTGCTTCGTTAGGTGGCTACGACCGATCTCCGAGTCCATCTCATGTCGGTTATATGATGCCTAAACTTTGAATATTGTTATAATAAAAACCATAAAGGACATTCAAGGAAAGGAGCTTTATCGGTGTTAATAATATTCAGAATGACTGTACAAGAAGCACTAGCGCATCCTTATTTGGCTGAATATTCTGTGCCGGAGGATGAGCCCGTTGCTCCAGGACCATTCGTTATCAAGGAATGTAGCCATCCGCACAGAACTCTCAACGAATGGAAAGGTATGCATAAAGTGTTTGGCTGATACTCGCTCATTCTGTTCCTTCGAGGTTTATGTTCAGCTTTATATAAGCAACACATACGCCCCCTCCTCCCGCACTTTTTTTGCGGCCTGTGAATTCAACAAATCGAATGTCATTGGCTTTCGGAGCTGATTTTCGAATTGCGTTTGCGCTGAAAAGCGAGCGGTGAAAATTTCTGTGTTAGCTTAAAACCATCATAAAACGCCTGTCTTCTTAGACTTGGAGCATCCACTTGATGATTTTCGCGTTTTGAAAATCGAAAACCAACAAAGAGTATTGTAAGGCACCCACTCCGTTACCGCAGCTTTAGAGCACATGCATGATAGCATTGACACTGTTAAGTTTCTTAAAGCGTATGCTCTAAAGTAGTGCAAAACGAGCATGTAGGGAGCCGTCGATCGTTAATGTAACTCAGATTATTCCCTCGAGTGCTGAAAGAAGTACAGGCAATAAGGAGGAAAAAGTTGTATTGTTCTTGCACCGGTTTGCTTTGCCGAAACAAAAAGCGTGGTCGCTTTGTCTTTTCCACACTTTTGCAATCCTTTATGTTAGCTGCATCAGCTTGCAAATAGCATTCCCATAGTATGTTACAAAATAGTCGCAGATTTATTATTATAATCGTTTACGATTTGCAAACCAGCAGTAGATTAATGTCTTTCAAGGGCAACTAGTTTCGAAGAACTTCAGGACTGATTAGAGGGGAAATTGCTCGCCTTAAGCTTCAAAACTTTAAAGTACAAGTTTTATCCATTGTTGGATTCTTTTTTTAATATCAAGTTTTGCAGAATTAATCTGGAGGGAAATTGTGCGTTTTCGACGAGTTCAATAAATTATGGGCGGAGTCGATTAACGATGGGTTCAACACACCTTTTGCTGTCTATCTAATGTAAGACGCGATGACCGACGAATATTATTGCAGATACCTCTGTCTTCGTCTTCCCCTATGTTCAGTCCTATAGAAGAGCGGATCTGTTGATAGCGAAAAAGGGGAATTGACGTTCCACGCAGTTTTAGTAGTTAAGGATGGCTGAAAATGCCACTATGAACGGCGGAAGACGAACTGAGGTCGCATTTAAAGCTCTAGGGCAGTTTTCGATATCTAATCGCCTGGAAACGAAGAATTTGTGAAGATGCTTCTTATCATTAGCAGATCTACCTGCAGGCTCCACTTGCGCATAATGAAACCTAAGAAAAAAGTCAATGTGTTGAAGTTTCGATAAGAAAGTAATATGAAGATTCCGACGTGGTTGTTGGAATTGTTTGCATGACTATTTCCTCTAAAACCTGACAGTGCAGCCGTGACATTTCAGAGCGCTTCAGGTTCATGGGATCTGTCGATGTCGGACAAGTAATTTCTGAAACTGTACTCAACTTCTATTTTTATGCGTTCTTGCGAACATTTGAAGAAACGCATTATGGCAGCACCATATCTTCACACTTAAGTATGTGCGTATATGTGCGTTTGTATGTCTCTTCGACGGTGTTTTCAATTCACGAGACGCACAACCCACAACGATGAAATTAATGAATGTAGTCTGTGCGTATTGGGAGCTGCATGTTTCTTGTTGTTGTGTCCCTTTTGTGGACGTTTGCGAAGGCGCGTGATCCCTCAGATTTAGTTGCAAAAGACATTTAGTTGTTGTTTAATTACAAACCGTTTTTTTTGCTAATTTCGCAAATTTGCCTTTCCAGAGACCATTATAGGATGGCCATCTATGTGTGCGTACGAGCGTTTTTTGCCCCTCTGGCAATTTCAGCTCTTTGAAATTCTTTTCTGGTTGTTTAATAGTCAAACATAATTTACGAATGCGTCGTCAAGAGTAAACGAACTAGAAGTGTTGTTGAAAAGAAGCTCTACACTGCGAAGAACTATTTTCCGCGAATGTTTATGTGAGAAATCTCGCAAATCGTTATCTTTGCCGTTGCAAATTTCAAACATTGGTGGGAATATTCCGTATACTGTCTTCCACTATAGATACTTTATCTCTGCTCACGGCCAACTTCAGCCTATGTTGAAAGTTTCAGGCATGCTGATAAATTTTGCTGAAAATGGGTGGTGGGAAATATTTCAGTGCGCGGCATGATTTTAGAACAGGTTTGCACTCATCCCAGATAAGATCTCGAGTGCGTCGAAATTTCTTAATGATGGCTTGTCGTAGTAATATAGATAGGTGTATACGCAACTGCTTTCTTCGTGACCGTTGTGCCCATTTTCCTATCTACGATTCAAAATGCGCAAATATTAATAAACTCACTGCGGATAAGGCGTTCATTTCAGCTTCTTCATATCTTGAAGGCAGGCATTTATATTTTCGTCTCATTATTATTTAAATGGTTGGTGCATTGTCGAGAAAGTTCCCATTGTGTTGGCTGCTAAATCCGTAAATTCTTTGTTGGGAGCGCTCAGAAGTATTTCATGAGGTGGGTATTCCGATATGTGTGAAATACTTACCTATGTAACCCACCTAAATATATTGAATGTTTGGTCACGGGCTGCACCCATGCACTGCGGAGTGGTGCCACGAAATTGTTAGTAGGTTATTGAAAAATCATGATCTGTGGTATCAGAAAATGGACAAACTGACGATATCTTGCTGGTGGCAGTGCTCCTTTTGAAGTTGTTGAGGCAAGAGATATCGGCGTAGGGTGGATGATTTGGTCTTGCAGCAAAATCCCTTCAGGAATAGAGCGCATGGTTGTTCATCGACGAACAATTTGTTCCACAAATTTTTGTTATTGTAAGAACGAAAGCAACAAAATGAGATGGTCAGTTTTACATAGGGGCGAGTTTGCTTTGACAGTTGCACGAGAGCAGTCAGGCCTATTAAGCCATAGGTATCCGGTCTCTGATGATTCTCATTGAGGAAGATGATTTAGGCGAAAACATTAATCCGATGGATGAATCCCACATTTCAAACAGACCTAACGTTGTTAAAGAAATTTCGAACTAGTTCACGTATTGGAAAATTGCTTTGAACTGTGGTTGGGTGCTGATTTTTCATTTCTTTGGGGTTTGCCTTGCTGAAAGGTCGTCACAGTCACACGCTACAGGCAGTTTATTGGTAACAATCGAGTCAACTAAAATGGGAATGTCGTTGTTGTGAAAAAACAGTGAGAATACAAGGGAACGCCACTCCCTTCTCTTGCAGTCACCAGAAGGACAGAGCAAATTACTGCCGTCTTCTCATGTCCACACCTTCAGTGACTTTACACCAGATTTAAGCTGCTTATTCTTGCTCTTGCAACGTGGGCTAGTTTGCGCAGGCTTGAAACTTCCCATCATATGAGGTCCTTGCAT
This sequence comes from Ascaris suum, assembly GCA_013433145.1. Taxonomy (NCBI): domain Eukaryota; kingdom Metazoa; phylum Nematoda; class Chromadorea; order Rhabditida; family Ascarididae; genus Ascaris; species Ascaris suum. The sequence continues at coordinate 6,183,578 of CM024187.1, forward strand.
TTGTTGCAGAGTTGATTGACTCCGTCTTTGGATCTAATCCCGACTGAGTATGTTTACTTGTTATTCCCGTGTGAATTTCTTGCAGCAATATCATGTTGGAAGTGGGTTCACCAATGATTGCTCATATCCTTGTGGCATAAACATACATCTACTGTTTGAGTAAACAATCAATTCTGTTCAACTTAAACCTCGTTGACAATTCCTATAGGAGTTTATCATCAGGGCTGCACCTTGGAGGAACCTACCTTTAGCTACGACTAGGGGATTTAGCGCAATGTTTCATCACGCAAAATGGAGATGTGAGACGCACACCGACCACACAGAAAGTTTATTAAATAGTGGTGATCGTTTGTATGTGTCAAAATGCGAGTGCGCAAGCAGTGCCGTGTCATGTGTCTTGCGGCTCGTCTGAGGTGCTCTTCGAAACGTCATGTGACGACATCTCAGTCAGAGTGTTTCCGCTCTCTTCCTTGTCTCGTTCAGCGCTTTGATGTTCACTGCTAAAAGAACGCTTCATTCGGAGTGTGTTACTGACCGTAATACGCAGTTATTGTCGTCGTACACTTTCAACTGCTCTGATTTTCGCCCACAGTGTCTTTGTGATAATGCAACAGAACCGGGGGAAATTATGCGGGTGAATCGATGTAATCAAAATTAGGTGGTGATGATTAGTTGAACTTTCGGAATTGCTCGGAAACAGTGATTATCGACGCGATTCGACTGAACCTAAGTTGCCCTATTTATATATTTGAAGTATAGTGCGACGTATCTGAAGGGGTTGGATTATATGGCGAATTAGAACATTCACTGCGCGACACGAATGGTGCAAATATTACAGACAGTGATACGTGTTCAACGAGATCACTATATTACGTTTTCATGGAGAGATGAATCGTTATCGTCATTTTGTTTGGAGACAAAAGCGTTTTGAAAACATAGAACGTTTGCAGTGTAAAGTACTATCGGCGGCGCCGAAAAGTGAAGCCCAAGCGGAAGAGGAAAGAATATGCACCAAGTTCGTGCAAACACGCAAATTAGCGCTGGAGGAGTGATTACGCATTTCTGCTTCGCAAAAATTGGGACTTCGCTGCCGAAAAGTTAGCCACCCTAAAGACACGTCCACTTGTCAAAACAACGGTTGCTTTCAATTGTTGTAGAATTAACAGTGGTGCCTATCGCGAAGTTGCTCTTAACGCGACACTCTAGTGCTACGCTAGCTGTCATTACTAGTGGTGGCGCACTTCCGTGTTCACTGTTGAAATGAGGAACTGTTATGGTAATTTTTGCGGATGATTAATATAACTGCTCAAAATGAGCGATTGTCTCCATAAAATAGTAACGAAGAGTTCCTGGATTCAAGCAGTGCACTTGTTTTCATTGAGAGGTTGTATATAGGTGTGCAGTTTTGCACCTCAGTGTTCTATGTGAGTGCAGTAAAAGAGATCAGAATATGTTTGAGTCCTCAGCGATATGAGGTCAAAGAATAAATTTTCATTGGAATATTTTACCTCTGTTCTTGCTGCACTAGTGATTGCGTCTCGGCATAAGGTGGTGGAGGAAGCGAGCCAATTGATGTCGTCGTAGTTGCTGAGAGATAAGATGGCAACGTGTTGACGCTGCAACAATATAGCAAGCTGCAATGCAGCGCATAGTTCCCACATTGCAGGGCAGCATTCGCTGAAGTTTCACCTTCCTCTGTAATTAGTCGGAGCAGCAACACGATCCATTGGGGGTGCGAAAACACCTTTTCATTGGTTCATTTCGTTCGATCTTCCTACAGCATACGGCTTCACAACGCTGCTTACCAAGTAAAGTTTGTGTAGAAATTAAATTGATTGAAAGTCTGTGCGGCCACTGAGAGTATTTGTGCATTCTATGTTGCATACGAGGGGAACTTTGAGGAAGAGTCCGCAAAAATGCTACCTTGAGTTAGAAACGAAGCTCACAGAGGGGTGCCTGCAGATTCGCCTCTGACAGTAAATTCCCTGAGTATCATGAGCATCGGGCTGGCCGAAGCACGCTTACCACAGCGCACCCAAAGAGCGACGTCATAATCCGACCATGCATTGCTCATGATCAAACGCTGCTGCAGTAATCTTGATCAGTAATAACGAATGCATTTGACTAGTGATAGTGTAGCGTGGTGAACTGATGAGAAATCTTGAAGGCGAACATGAAGCAAATTCGAGACTCTACACGATTCTCTTCTATTCAAAAGTGCCCTCCTGTAAAACATTCATGGAAGTGCCAACTTCTGCGTGCCTCAAACATTTTGCTCTCATTAAAACATTCAGTGATATTTTTGCCGGATATTATGCTACTTGTGGAAATCTAGGACACCGACTGCATAATTGGAACAGTCCGAGTTGGCATAAGATATTCAACGAAAGAATTCGTAATATTCTATTATTCCCTGAGCAGCAAGCGAGGATAGGCAAAAACGTTCCTATGTCGCAATTCTTTTTTATTGCCACTTCCCTTAAGTTTATGCTTTTTCAGCAGTTTGATTTGATTTGTATCATAGTGCAGAAAGCAAGCGAAGTGCCAAAAATAAACGGTACACTGCTTGTAGTCACAACGAATACATAGATTCACAAGAGGTTGTCGATGGCCACATTGTTTATTTGCTTACTGTTGCATCGAACGAGAAGTGTTTTTGGAGAAATAAAACCAAAATTTGTGGTACTTCGAAGCAAAAGTACGTGAAAAGAAATTTTAATTACGCTCCTCATTGAATTCATACTGGTGCAGTTTTACTTCTGATTTGCGACCGAAATTCAGAAACTCCAAAACTGCCTGAATTCGGTAGTGAATTCGAACTGTGGTTCAGTCCCAGTTTGCAGTCGTTACGAAAGAAGTGAATAATAAAATGATTTAGACCGAGGTTTCGAAAAACGCGAGACGAGCATCGTACAGCATACTGCTATCGAAAACAACATCACAATTCCGAACGCGAATGTTATGTGATCCTCTGGAACATTGCTGGGTGTTGCGAGGTAATGCGGAGACTCCTTAAAAACGTAGTCAAGGATCACACAAAACAATGATATGATGCCACCTAGCTTCGATAACTGCGTAGAAAAATTACTCCTGATTTCACCCTCGACCTGTTACTCTCGCTCTATTATTCTCGACCTGTTTAAAACGATTACTCTCAATGTGATTAAAAAATCCTCCAACCACCAGTTGACCTCGTGAATATATTGTCTTGAATCGTTTTTGCTCTCAAACCTTAGTTTCTTATGGTACCTGCCCCTTCACAAGCCTTCATGAAATCTAAGGTGGGGTGGGGAAGCGAATGGGAGGGACTCTGACGAAACCGCACGCCGACCAGTCAAATGATGGCAGAAATGAATCGCTTTGCCTGTAAGACTATCTGCATGTGTTAAGGAGTGGAATGACTGGAAAAAATTTGTGAAGGTGACATGTCGAAACATAAATAACGCGAACTATGAACTCTCTTGGAGGAGGGCTATGTTTACTCTCTTCATTTTGAGAGGAGGAACGATTTGCAGGACGTCAGTGATAAAAATACGCTCGCAGAATTATTGCCTTCTGATGGTGGTAATGCGAATTTATCGCAGGAGTTCTGCCTTACTGTATCTATGCAAAATATGAGTGAATGACATTGAATGTCTGGTGGATGTTTGCAATGAGCAAAATGCGATTTACGCAGTTCATTCTGTAGGCCATGCTAGCGATGCATGCAATAACATGAGCCAATCAGCGTGGCTAATTTTAACCATTTGGGTAAACTCTGATGTCATAATTTCGATCGGACGCCTTATTCCTATTTTGAGCAGTTTGGTTGCATTGTCTTTTCGCTAGAGGCGACACATCGAACCGTGTTTAGTGACTCATCAGCTTGTCACTGATCGTTCTCATTTTTTCGAGAAATCCAACGGACCATTTAGAGTTCAGATATGTCACGCTAGCCCTCTTTACTACGCAAAAGACAGGGCGTGCTAGCTGATTACTCGTGTCGAATGCAAGGATGCCACCACTGCACAAACAAGACAAACTTTTTCAAGGACCATACGTAGTCGCGAGGTCGCTAAGCAGGACGAGCATAAGGCGACGTGAAATGTATAAATTAGGCACAGCGCACCACGATGTGTGCTGGGGATCTTCGATGCAGAAAGCATGTGCCTCATCGTGGCAGCAACGCTGACATCGGCGGCGACACGGGTGAGGCTGAGCCGTTACTCTTCCTCTCCCTCCTCTCCCAGTATAAATGTTGAGATTTTCTATATGGATGGGGAATAAGAAAAGTGCAGTCCTTGGAGGTTAAGTGCAGGATGTTTTTTTTGGAGCCATGCGTTTTCTCTCTGTGGGTCTGAGAGGCTATTCGCTTGAAGTTGAAGTTCATTTTTTTAATCAACAGCTGTTCATTGTCACAACCTAATTTTCTTATTCGTTGCCTGGATTGCATCGTCTGCATAATGCAGATGTTCGGAAAATCGAATCCAGAAAAGTATTTGCTGTGAAGGTTAGTCAGGAGAGGCATAAGCCTCAGCTCGAATGTGGCTAGGAATATATAGCTTCCAGTTCACGTTCTCAGCAATACGCAGTCTTTGTCTGCATCCTTAATTTTCATTCACTATAATGGACGCCTCTCCGAATTTAGCTCGGTCAGCTAGTACTGAGAAATTTGCAACGCATCGAAATTGCACGGTAAGAGAGGACAATAGTCATCGAAAGGCAAAGCAGACCATATATGGCATCGTGCGAAGGTAACATCTGAGAAAACTCGAGTCGTATTTTTAAGAGACATGGATTTGGCTGAGTGTTAAGCGAATAAGGAACGCTACATTATGGGAAGATGGGATAGGGTGTAGTGGTTGAAATCCTTGAAATCCCCTCCTCCTTTCCTGTTTAGTGGCAGTCACCTCCTCCACGCAAGCGTAGCAGCAAATAGTGCAGAGCCCTCCACTTACACAATGTATGAGCACATCGATCAGTGATGCTGTCTAAAGTGAATAAGAGCTGGTAAATTATGAGGCATTTTGATGGAAGGTTTAGTGGACCTACCGTCGAGAAACTGCTTGCATTTGTCTCGGCCGGGCTGTTTTCGAAGTCGCAGAACGGCACTCTATAAGAATGACTTGAGTACAATATCCTAAGCGATGGTGTGAATATGATCCAACAATGGACAACGTGACGTGCACTTTCTTCTGCAATCGTCTAATATCTTCTGCCGTTCGGTTATGGGAGGTCAGTAATGCTAAGTGAAAGTGCACTCCTTGACAGCTGCATGGCAGACACGCTTTTCTTCTTTTGCAAACTATACTGGAATCTGAAGAGTGCACCTAGTTTCTTGCAATGTACGCGTGGAAAGTCCTTATTGTGTCGTAACATACTTTCATACTGCATAAGTGCGTTTTTTTCAATTTGCATTGAAAGGTCCTCTTGCATCCTATGGTTAAGTGAAGATAGCCCTATAAAGTTATATGTCGAAATTGCTGACTTCTTCTAAAACACATCATCCTCGTTGATGGGTGACGATGCAGACACAAATCTCGTTTCGTTAATGCTTAGCTAAAGGAGGGTCGGCATTTCTTACTTTGGTGCTTTCTATGTGTGCTTCATATACGACAGGTGTCCTCAATGCTTGAGACGAACCTGTGGGACTCATTGATGAGAAGTATAAGTTGACAGCACGCTAGACGTGTAAGGTTGTGCTGCCGCAGGCATAGATGCATTTGTGCTCGTTTGCTGCCCTCGTGAGCGCTTAGCAATTCTCGGTGGTACCTTCAACAAACGAACTTCAGTTCATTATCCACTTTCCAAATAAAGATTTCGTGAAGTTCCTCGCTTATTCTTCCTTTATTAAAAATGCTTGGAAGGTAGTGCGACTTTGGCAGTCGCCTTCAAAAGAGGCTGCATACACCCATCAGTAGTAGAATGCTGTATTCGAGAGGGTCACAACTTCGAAATTCCAAATTTTCTACCTCATAGTCAGCAGCGTTATTCAGACCCCATCACGAGCGATAAAATTGTCCATTCCTTTGTGACGATGTGACTTTCGATGAAATTTTTACTCACGAGCCCTCTTTTCCTATAATCACAATTATATTTACCCTCTCACTGAGGAAAGCTCTTTCACAAGTTGAGTCATCAGGTTTTTCATCCACTTCCCATGTCCAGGACAAGTCCGGTCTGGGCCTCCAACGCCACTGTGACCAGTTAAAAGATATAATGCAGCTTCAAAATCTTTTGCGAATTCAACCAACGCAAACGCATCTTCTGCCACAGAATCAGCACATGCCGATACCTCCGTATTAAGGAAGTTTTGTATCGTATAATATTCGTTTTGCTTTATGGTATTCTGCAAGGCTTTGCCGATTCGGTGAGTCGACTATTAAGCCATTTTCTGAACTCAGAATTTGAGAGGATGATTCTAGAAATCCATCTGAACGATATAAATATCTTTGTTTTCGGTGATGCCTGGAATCCGCGGTTCATGTTTAGGGATGATGTGTTGGTTGTGGGTGTGCCACGAAATCACATGATTTGTTTTACAATTAGTACAACTTTTTATTTGAATGGCTAACTTCTGGAGAATAATATGTATGGTGTTAACCACACGTCACACGGTTAACTGCGAGATAGTGGACAGTATATTCTGAGGTAATGTAGAGGAGGTTGGGGGAGAGTGTGAGAAGGCAAGCAGTGAAATATGAACTCAACGGTAATTTGGTAAGCGCCTGTCTGTGAGTAGTACGAGTTGATGAATGGGAATTTGTAGGAGTAAGAATGATGAGCCAGCTCTTTTGTGCCCTGGCCGCTTCTGCTGGTCGTTTGCGCCTAAGCCACTTCTGCCTCCTCAGTTCACTTCCACGCCAACTACTTCTGTACGGTGCCTTCATTCTCCACCAGCCGTCGGTATTTTTTAGATGAAGAGTGGTATCTGTTTAAAGGGCTTAACTGAATCAGATGTGATAGTTTGAGTTTACTTTGCCTAAAACGTTTCGATTCGCACTTTGCCATCTGCCACTGCCTCCTCCTCCACAAGCACACCAGCTTCGTTGCTTCTGTACCTAAGTCTGTTTGCGTTGTTCGAACTTAGTTTTAGCTCTCTCGCTCAAATAAAGTTGTCAGCCGTAACCATGCCCGCAATTTCCTGTCGGATAGAACAAGGAAGGATTTATTTTAAAACTTGAAGAGTTTTGAAAAAAATCGAAATTTTGTCTCAGTGTTTAATGGATAAAGATACCGCGCATGCAGTCCAGAAGGTGGTCGAAACGAAGCCGACTTCGCGCTTCTCTTGAAGCACGTCAATTCAAAACACTTTTTACCAATGTCGCCAATCACCTGCCGCATTCTTTGTCTGGATGGGAGAGAATAGGTGCAATTTCGTTCTCTTTGTAATTTTCTAGTCATGTGGCTTTCCCATGTTACTCGCTGTTTTGCCCTCTTGCTGCCACTGAGCATTAGAAAGCTTCGAATGGGAAAAAGGTAAGGAAAAGTCCACGGCATTCATGCACTCCTCGATAAATACTCTCTGCAGAAAGGCTGCTGCAAGCATTATTAAGCAGTACGATATCAGTGGAGCTCGAGATGCGGCCGTTTTTTCCGCTCCACATGAACAAGCAGAGTGATAATTGGTACATGTAAGCGCTATTCTCAAGCGCATATTCAGCACCTGTTGATGCTGCGTAGCAGTGAACGGTTATCCTCAACTAAACTGCACTTCTTTTTGTCGCCGCTATTTCTCCATAAATTGAGGACTCGTACTTTGTTACGCTCGTTAACTACTTTGCACTCCACCGTTGTCATCAAACATTCACTACGTATTTGTTCAGTCCACCAAATTTCCTGACCTTATTTACAGCCGCAATCGGTATTTATACGAGACACCTTAAGTGCATTTTGTACTTGAAAAAGAACAACTCGAACGACACAGTCCACTGCGCGACTTCTGATGTGTTTTTGCACAGTGAAACTTTCAAGGGGGTTTTCTACTGAGGCCTGATAAATTCACAGCTGGTGATTCATCAGATGTAATCGGTCGGATGCTACAGAGTGCTTTCATTCGTAATCCGTTTACGTGAACGCAACCCGCTGGTTGTACCCGCTGAGTTTGCGCTAGCAACTTTCCTAAACCTTCCCTTCTTTTATGCTTGCCTGTGTTCACTAGATAACGTTGAAATAAATAAGTAAATGAATAAATAAACAAGATTGTCTTCTGTCAGTATTCATAACTGATAGTCTATTCAGCCGACTTTCTGAGCTACGCATATATGAATCGTATATTACTAAGCGCATTCTTGTTGACCCGTTAGCAAACGTGTTTGTCCAGTTAATACTTTCGAGTCATTCCATATGCGACAAAAACGCGGCAGGTAGAGAACACACGTTTGCTTTAGTCAGTCATCTATGTGGTGGGATTACATTCTTGCGCTTCGAGAGAAGCAGCATAAATAGAAGTATTGTCGCGCCTTTGAGGTGTGATGCAATTTTCAAACGTCAATGTTCAGTAACGGATGTTTAATTTGCAAGCGATAGATGATAGCATTTCAAAGTTGACTATATTCTATCTTTCAAGGCTGTAACAGTCACTTCAACTGTTGAAGTCGCCAAATAGGTTAATTTTACAAATATAGGGTGCATTTGGAGGGTAAGAAATTTGACAGGTGAGCAGAACGATGAATTCCTTTGCTCATTCTGCTCTCTTTCGCAGTTGTCTTTTGACGCACGTGTACGGCGGAGATTACGACCTTAATTTCTCCATGAGAATCAAACGTTCCTTTTTTTTGTTTAAAAGGAAAGCTTGTTAAATGATATGAATAAATTGCAGAGATGTGAATAAATTCGGAGAGGGCGTATATAAAGAACGCTATTTTGAACAGAAGCGATAACAATTTCCCGAGTAGTTGGCAACTGCTAGTGGAGGTGGCTGGAAGCATCGAAGAGGAAATAACTCACCAGCGGACGCTGCAGAAGCTGAAACATCGAAACCTTCTAAGGCACTGCAGCGACACAACATTAAATCGCTCTGTCGTATGCGTTTTAGCGTAATAACAATCACAATATCCATTTAATCTCAGTGAAGCCAGCCCTCTTATTTGGTTTCGGAGATGCCTGATCCCCCCTGTAAAATCATAAGAGCCTAGAAAATGACAACAATGATAGCATTATCAAAGGGATGCTATTAACCTTCCGACTAGGCTTTCTCGAAATAGTCAAGAGGTTGGTGCAGTCTGCTCGAATTTCGCGCAGTGGGGCAATTCTACACTGTTTTTTGAATAAACAAAAAACGGTGACACAACTGACAGCCTAAACAATCGGGCAGAGAATCAGCGAGTGACGCATTTCCAGCACCACTGTCATTGCAGAAGCGTGAAATATTTCCTCAACAAAATAAAACGTTGCAACACATACCGATGAAAAGCGAAACACACCGTGATGGTTAATGCTTGGCCTTCTGCTCAACGCACTGTAGTAAGAGACGCCCTAAGACCGTTCCAGAGTTCCGGAATCTTGTTCCGGGGCCCACGACCTCGTGTTGACAAATTTTCGAGCCCTCGAATGCAACGGTGCGCAGTATTAGTGATAATGGCAGTTGCAAGATTTTTTGAGCGAGGCTTGAAGAATCTGCCTGGAACTGAACAAGCAACCTTATTTTTATTGGAGACGAATTGAACTGGGATTATGGGTCCGTGAAGGTTTTTTCAGTCTATAAGATAGGCAGAAGTCATGCCACACGCTATTTATCGTCAGAGGGAAAGAAGCGCTTGAGACATGCGTCTTTCTTGTTTCGTAGTGTGTTTGCAGGTTCTGAGAAAATAAAATATCAAAGGCAATGAACAGGTGATTTAATGCAATTCCTACGGCTTTTTTGCAGTTATTTCTTAAAATTTCGTCTTTTGCACATGTGCATATCTTTTGTAAAGCGCGCTGTGACACTATGTGCGTGCGTACGTTCTTGCCTCTTCTTGCGTGGGTGGTTTCAGTTCATGAAACGCGGAAATTAATTTTTAAGATCTGTGAGACGATGCGGACCCTTGCGTCCACTTGTTCGTGAGAATATGCCTTACCTGCTTATCATCCACAAAAAGGAAGCACATAGGCATGAAACTACATCACGTCGTAATTCTCGAAAATTGTGCATAAACTACCTAATATTAAAATAACAAACGTTGTATACAAACTGGTAAATCGGGCATCACGGTGTTGCATTTGTATGAGTGATAGATGCGCACTAAAAGGAGGCTAAGTGAAAGAGACGGTTGAATGCAACGGGGACAAGTCGATCAACTATGAGCAGCGCAAAAGCGTCTTGCATGGTCATTGCGATTCGTTTTGAAAGCTTCCATCCACATGAAGGGTAGCCACCATCACTGCCTCTATTGCGCAATTCCCATCGGATGCGATGCCGAACAACGAATCAAGCTTAATAGCCGCCGCAGTGCTTGTTCGGCTGGTTTTATTTGCTGGTGGCTTTGAAAAGAATAATGTGTATGGCTTTGAAATGAGTCAGAGGGATGCGCATGCATGAGGACAGCACCACAATGGAAACACTACGGCAACCAAACGTTTAGTTTACTAGCCGCAAACAGCACCAGGAGAATGCATCTAGCGTTCAAAAACAAAATTGTTGTGACAACGATAGTCAGCTAGCTGGACGCATCATTCAGATGCAAACAGCGCGCGCGACTGCAATCGCTTTGAAGTATTGAATAGTATTCTTGCTGGAAGGCCGTCAGCGCAGTTTTCGTAGATTAAAGGCCTTGGGTCAAACGTAAGCAAGAGAAGGAGGGGCTGGTGCATTCGGTGAGCCATGTGAAGCGTTCATTGACACTCAAGTTTTGATGGAAGTTTCCGAAGGATATAATTTAAGGCTGCTGCGTCGCACAGCAAAAGCAAACCCTGAATCTTGAAAACTGAGGAAGACTGAACAACACTGTTGTCATTTAAGAATCCCGAGTTTTTTTTCGCCGTCTTGATGCTCCACAGCCATCTTTTTAACTAAACAGTTCAGTACTATTAGCAGCAATGAAAGGTTGAGAACTCTTGGGTACGGTCTAGCGAGTGCTCTTGAGAACCGTCGTAGGCGAAGGTGCACTGAAATGAGTGAGGTAGATTATCGCCGTGGGAAATACGGTACTGCATCTTTTGCAAAAATTTACGCTGAACTGTAGAGTAAAATGTCGGCATTATTAACTTCAGTGCTTAGCATTCCTCGCCACAGTGGTTGCAGTCGAATCGCTCATACACATAGCAACTGCGGCCGAATGAAAATGAGTTTTTGACGTGAACACGGCTACTACAAACGCCGCGTCCCATTTCGGAGCGAAATTTTCAACGACTCTTTTTGCAGTAAACTTTCATTCACGATTGTTAACTAAATTCCGTGAGTTACTAAAAACAGCAGCAGGAATTCAAACTATGAGTAGAAAGTGTTTTATGCGCTTTTTTAATCCGCATTTGAAGAGTGCACTCGTGTCTCTTCCTTATTTAAATTTGTGCGACAGTTTCAATTCTCGAATGAATGAAGCTACGCTTCCGAAATTCGCTGCTTGTAGATGTGTCCACAAAATTTGTTGATCATACATGGCTTCTTCCTGTGCAAGTTTTATAATTCATTCATTAATTTTTCGTAATCATGAACAATTGAGTAGTTGCGCTCAAAAACCTGCACACATATCATGATGGTCCCGGTCGCATTTTACAGCCGATAGGGCTGAAAAAAAAAAGAAGAACGAATCTTTTTGTAGAAGCGACTGGCTTCTTTAATAAGCAGTCAAGTGGGAGTGCATTAAACGCACAAATTTTATCATTTGTTGGAAATTCTAAATCTAGTTGACCTGACAAAGGAGATAAATGCAAAAGCCCGTGTCGCGTTTGTCTCCTTGGGACGCTTCTCCTCTTATTAATAGGGCGGAATCGACAAGTGAGAGGTAAAAGTATCTAGAAAATGCTTTCAGCGTCAAAAGAGGCGTGCATTTACAGAAAATTTTGCGTTTTCCAACGAATCTTTCCGGGATATGCTTCTCGAATAAAGAGCTCAACATATGCGAACGAATTGCAGGAAATTTTTGCACTGTGCCCGTGCTCATAGCACTTCTCACGACAATAGCTTATCCACATGAAAACCTGGACGTTCGCCTTTTTCATTTGCACACTCTGGATGCACCATTTTCAACCTGTTTGTAAAAGAGTGGAAGCATGATGTTCAGGAGAAAACGTGAACTCAGACGAAATCGAAATTGCTCTTTGTTATTGACGTAAATAAAAAGAACTTCAGAAATGCGAGCATTTTAAAGTGAAAGTCCCAAAGAAAGTCAGAGGAAATTGAAAAATTTGTTGGTTATCTGCTTAACTAGCAATCGACTCTCTCTAATCATCCGATTACCTCGCGTACCCTGAGCCATCCATTCAGCGTTTCGACACACCTCCTACGACTTATGCCCGTCTGGAAACGACAAACGTCACTGAAGAGTATCCTGCTGAACTCCTCATTTCTTTGTTTCGGAAGCTCGAATCACATTCCCTGTAGTTTACTTCTTAGAGCAGGAGAAGTGCGCAGAACTATATGCTGCAGAGAGAAACGAAATCCTCACTAGGTAAGAAGGTGGGGGGAGAGGTGGAGAGGATTGTTGGGAATTTTGTCTCCGTTATTGCAGGGACAGGCGCAGTGAAACTGTTCACTTCCTTACCTATCTCCTTTGTTTCGCTTTAGGCCGGCTTTAGATAATAGCAGCGTGGAAATTTTGTAAGTGCTGACCACAGGAAAGAACCGTTCTCCCCTTTTCCAGTTGGCCGTTATCAATATATAGGAACGGCAATTTTCCTCTATCTAATTCCCTCTTTGTGAGCAAATTGAGGTCTTTAGTTTTTTGCAGCCGTTTTTTGCAACTCGTCGGATTCTGATAGTATAAGAGGCTGACAATATATGCGCTCCCCGGAATCCCGCCAAATGGAACGAAGGAATCCTCCAAATATTAGGGAATTGTATCACGAAGTGAAACTATCGCACGAATATACACGCATCTAATGTCGCATCATAATGCTAGTACAGTGTGCTCTTGCAGAACTGCGAAAGTTCACAAAAGCACATGGCATCACGCTGGAAAGCTTTTCCGCAAAGTTTGTTAAACACTGTGATCTGTCGAGTGAAAAGGAATTATCGTGCCCAACTTGGAAACCCAATTTGACGAATATAAATATAATATCTGAGAAGCAACTCGATTCCATATTTAAAAGACCATGTAGGACATAGTTCATGGTAAGCAACCTGCAGTGCGAGCATATGAGCCAGCGTCCAATGTGTGCATCCCATCGTTGGTTTAAATGCAGCCGTGTTTGCCACTTTGGAAAGAGCAAGCGAATCCAGTACCTACACGTCCGCTCACAGACGGCACCCGCTAAATGGACAACACTGCATCCACTGAAGTCCCATAACAATGACCTGTTTAGGTTCAGTTCGTCAAATCACTGTTCATTTTCATTCCGAAATAATTCCTTCAAATTATAAGCATAAAAGAGACGACTGGCGACGGAACTTCAGCACTGGCTATACGAGCGTCCTATAGGTGTTTTGAAACGACTGGCGACGGAACTTCAGAAGGCGCACTTAGCCTGTCACCTTTCCCCCTCCCCCTCCCAAAAGAAGATGTGGCGTGATGTGCAAGTGAAGAGAGGAGAGGAGAAGCATGAACGTGAACTTTTGAAGGCATGCATTTCACTAACGGCGGCCACCAGTAATGACGGATCTAATTGGTTGGGCCACACTTAACCGCAGCATTCATGATGGTGTTATCTGAGTCGCTCCGACGTAACAGAAAACGACTCCACTTGTTGCGTAAAATCCTGAAAGTAATCTGAAAGTTCTTAAGTTGTCTCATTCTGCGCCAAATCACTATTCGCGAAGCAGAAAAACCCGCTCAGTGGCACTGCCATTCTGCTTCCGACACGTCCTCTCTCCCTAGACATGCTTAAATCGTTTGAAGAGTCCCGTCCTCCTGAGATTTCTTAAATCATTCGGACGTTCTGGGAGGTTGACGTGAACAGGTTTCAATGGACAGTTGTGGACATGTATTGCACTGTGACCAGGGAATGGGTCATATGTTTCAATGCACCTAAGGTTTTTAAAATCATCCGTCGTTAGTTTCATTGATCACCAGGTTTCTAAAATCATTTCGGTGTTTCGCAGAGGTTGACATGAGCGGGTTTCGATGTGCAGTAGTGGATTATATTGCACCATCAATTTCACTTGCTAAGGGAACCTTCGCAATCGTCCAGCGACTTGTCAGAGTGGCTGCAATGATTTTAGAACTCCTCCAAGTACGGTGGATGTGATGAGCACTTCATGCTCCGCAGTTGTTTACTGAAATTCATTCATATTCATCAGGTTCTGAATACCTGACATAATTTTGGCACTCCTAGAGACAGACGTGACTTGGCAGTTACCAGAAGCAGCATACGCATTGGTAGGTAGCATCTTTTGTGTTGGTGAGCTGCTGCATTTTCAGCTGTGACTTGACCGACGCCGCGACAGTAACAATCTGAGGTGCAAGGCAGGATTACCGCGGCCCCTTAGTAGCCTCAAGTACAGGCGTATTATACTTATGGCTAATGGCCGCTTATACATTTTTTTCGAAGCGTAACCGACCGCTGCAGCCGGTCAAAAGCCTCCATCGGACAACAGTCAAAGATCATGCAGTACAGTCAAAGATGCAGGTGGTTTAGCAACTCAAAAGTAGAAAAGAAATGGCGAAAAGGAATATAGGAACGAGGAGCAACACAGACTGCGTCGATGTCTGAATAAACGGTACCTGTTACATCGTGGAGATAAAATTGCCTGTTTAGATCAAGGGAATACGCCTACTGCGCCGTACTGATGCCGCACGGGCCGCAAGAATTTGCTCAGTGCTGATCGAAAGTACAGTACTACAAACAACGGTGCACTGATTGTGGCTACAGGGAACCCACTCATTTTGGTTCCTTTGTACTGTTTGGCTGCTTCTGTCTTTGGCCAACACAGTAGAGACATACATGTTTAGCCGAACGTCCGGATAAGTTGGTATGGGCAGCAGAGCTGTTCTGCACATATTTTTCAGCAACGGCATTTGGATCACTGCTGCGAGCATTTCGCTGCTTTGGTCAGTGTGTCTTCGCAGTGAAATATGCTTCGTTACAATGTGTCCTCCGATCAATTTGTTGAGGCATTCCGTCACTGACATTGTTACAAGATAGATGAGCAAACGAATAAGTGAGAGTATATAAGAGGTGGGCAGACCACTAGAAGGCCCCACGTATAAAGCTGTGTGGGTGCAAACTTATTCATTTATCTCATTTGTCGCTGTGTTGAGATGTCCGCTTGGGGAGTACATTGGATGTGATGTTTAGATGATGGCTTCCGAATGAATCGTCGCAGTTTTTAAGTTATCTGAGGGTCGATGTAATTTTAGTTGTGAGTTTCATATTTTGCATTTGGATTGAGGGCGTCGATTCGACCATGTGCAACTCTCGCAACTCCAGTTGTTGTGGTTCTGTCCAGAAATTTCTCTTTAGCCCGTTTTCCACCAGAATTCATTGGCAGTGTTGTCAAACACGCTGAACCTACAAATTGAATTTTTTTGGCCCAACTCACTTCAGCGTTCCAAGACATTTAAGTACTATTAGGAAGGCCGGACGCGGTTGGATTTCAGCTTTTAATGGAAACTTGCTCGGGAAAAGTTGTTGGTGCTGAAGGATTGTCAATTTACTTCTGCTTCGTCCTCGCCAGTTTTGTTTTATTCTATTTTATTTTATGTTATTCCTCAGCTGTGCACAAAATGCTGCCATTTTCCTTATGACTGTAATGGTTAAGCAGCTTTTATCTTCCTGAACATTGCCTCCACCTCCCCCCCCCCCCCCCAACCTTCTCTCCTGAGTTATTTTTTTACTCCTATAAGCGATTTTCATTCGTCGTGTTCAATACGTTTTTTTTTCAACCAGTTTGTTCGTATATAGTAATTTAAGGTGTTCGCATAAAACCTTCGTATGCTCCATCCATTTCTTGCATCAGTCTGGATAATTTAGTACAAAAATTCAGCAGTGACCTCTCAATGCCTGCGTATTCATATCTCACTCCTCCCACAAGAGAAGTCGCCTCTTTCTCCCATTATTGGCAGCCAACTTTTTATATATTCTTTTGATGTCTTTTGATGCATCGTTGTGCTTTCAATCTAGTTCGTGTCTTTAACTGCACACTTTGAGTACTGAGTACCGTTTTTTTCTTCATGTCCTCTTAAGCCCTTCTTATCAGCCCATGAAAACATCTGCTTTCACCATACGTTTATGCGTCTGCAAAGGCATTCGTCATGAGAAAATGTTTCCTTGAAGCGATTGTAGTGAGTGGTGATGCTTAGGGTCGGTGGTCAGTACCATTGTCGGTTAACAGTAGACGGAGTACCGGGTCGTCCTGTGTGAGGTTACTTCAACGGTGGGCGTGCGATTGCATTTTGGTGAAAACAGGTGATCTAGGCGGCTCTTTAAAGTTTCATGGTAAAGAGTCCCGCATATTCAACAAATGTCCCTAAAGTACCAAAAAGGTCATCGTCATAAACGCTTTGTTGCCAAGGTGGATGACGAACTGTCGCACCTCGAAAACGCTATTTGTTGACTTCAGCGCAATGAACGCCACTGCAAACGATAGCAGAGCGAAGTGGGACGCGTTCCGATCGCAGTCGCATGCTGCAACTGTCAACAACGAGTTGAAACCGTGGATGGTGCGAGCTTTACGCGTCATGAAGGTTGCCACTATTGTTTTACTTTCTTTTGCTTCTTTTCAATTTGAGTGAATGGGAGACGTTCCGCTCTCATCCTCGTTAATTTCATTCCATTCGACGCAACAGTTTCGCTTTTGAATGAGTTGTTATTCGACAATTTCAGTTGTTGATTTTCATCAGTGCTCATATAATGTTGATCTGCGGTGCTACCATGTCGAAACTTACCGTCGTGCTCATGGCTACTAACGTTCGGCCAAAGGGAGTCGGCACTTTTCTCAGGCAGAAGTGCTCCTCCAGTCGTAAGTTCATGCCATCATTTCATCTGTCATATTCGTCATGGAACAATGACCGTAACTGAAATGTGCTCTCTGTGAAGTTATAAAGTGACCAGGCGTCATACGCCCCCGCGCAGTTGAACGGACTCCGATCTTTTCTTGTAGAAAAAGTTTAGTAAAAGATGGTTGCTGTAGTTGTGTTTGAAGTGCATTCTTTCAATGTGAATTGTGCACAGTGCGCACAGCTGTCACTTAGAGAACAGCACTCTGTGGCAGTTGCTCCTCAAAGCTCACAGTCAGGGAAAGTCATTAGGAATCTCGGAATTCATCGAATACTCTTTACACTTACGTCTCCGAGGCAATCGGGTCTCACAATTCTAAGTGATCTTGATATGACCGTCGGACTGATTTACGTGGTCACGCAGCATTATTCGTTGAGTGGCGTTAACGACATCGGCGGTCTCAGTTCCTCTATTTCTTCACTTGTTGCTCTTGTTCATTGCATCGTCCCGTATGCAGTATCCTCGCAGTTTTCGAGAAGTGACAAACAGTCTTCAGCACCCGCTCGTTCTCGCGAGATCGTATGCGCGATGCTGTGCAGTCTCTGGTTAATTCAAAATCTACCGGATGTCGCGGCCATCCTACAGGCATTGTGGAGGTTGATTTCTCACAGTAAACATTCAGCTGGAATATCGCTCACG
The DNA here is from genome assembly GCA_013433145.1 of Ascaris suum. Taxonomy (NCBI): domain Eukaryota; kingdom Metazoa; phylum Nematoda; class Chromadorea; order Rhabditida; family Ascarididae; genus Ascaris; species Ascaris suum. Next base: position 6,201,272 of record CM024187.1, read on the forward strand.
GTTGGTTCATTCGTTTCCTTATCGAAAAGTTTTCCTGTTTCAACTTCAGAGTGCACTGTTTGTTGATCCATCAGTTGACGTTCTTATGTGCAGATATGCTCGTTCGAACTGCCATGAATTCATTTGTTGTTTTAATAAAAAGGTGAGTGCACACTGAGTCCCAGCGTAGCTTCGGAATGGAGTTTTGTATGGAATTAACCTGATTCTTCACAAGAGAGGAGATACGAAACCTTCAAACCTACATTTGCTTCATGGTTACGGGAACCGTAAAATGAAAGAGAGTTCACTTTTATGTAGTGGGCAGGAGGTAAGCAAAGGCACATTGATTGCCCTCAATTTGGACATGACATTTGCACTACTCAGCTCCCTTTCCTCATTCCCCTGCTCAAGCGAAGGATTCATTCTTAGTTGGCCTTCTTTCATTCCTGGAATGGGAGGTAAGTGGTCACTACCCTTAATGTTAGAGGGGTGCGCTGGTGGGACAGATTGAATGAGGAACAGTACGTGCATTAGGACATGTTGACCTATTTTTTGTTGAAGTCAGTTGGCTGATTCATCGGTTAGAAGCATCACTAACAATTTACCTAGAACGATTTGGGGGACTGTCCAACATTTCGCACCGAGGTCTCTAGCCATAAACTGCAAATCTCATTGCTAGCCGACATTTGAAGACGAAACGACACATTAAAATAACTTTACGCGCTATCTCAATATGCTTGCGCCTTCCCATAAGGAAAAGACAGCAACCGTAACAGTTTCGGGAATCGATTCAGCGGTAGACTGAAGACCTGTGAATTGATCAAGTAGAGAGAGACCGTACTTAAAATGTAATTCAGGTGATCTTTATGGAAGCGGTACGCGCAGCGGGAATCTCTCTGCTTGTTTTTTGCGTGTTCCCCAATCTGGATGGGTCTCGATGTCTGCTTCTGTCGGTGTTTGTGGTGATCGTACCATTATGGCGACATATTCGCTCGCTTCTACGCGTCTCGTTTGACCCTTCGCGGTTTCTTCTTTTCCGTTTCTGTTATCAGTTTATTATCAGTTCATGTGACTATCGAATGCTGTAGGCATAGATTACTTCACGTTCAAGCTGAATGACCGTTTTGTTTCTTCATAATTACCGCAGCTTATCATCCAAGTTATAGATTTTGTCATAGGATCAAGACAAGGTTATTCTCATTTCCAGAGTTTGGGACATCCGTACTGCCGTCTGTCTACGCTAATGTAAAAACATGTGTTGATTACAACGTTGTCGAGCTCCAGAATTTGGTCTTACAAGCGATATTCTTTTGAGCGTCTTTGAAAACAAAATAATTGAGGGTTGTTGAGAGTAAAGATGAAAGGATTTTCGCCGGTTTCTAATGCTCAGCGTTTAAGCATGACCCTTCAGTTCAATGTGAATCCACATAGTGTGTTTCAGGTCATTGGCTCGTCGTCTTTCAACGCTGTTCTCTTCATTCCCTCGCGCACTCCTCCTGCTGGTTTTGCTGTCCTCGTGTTATCTGTGGTCGATCTTGAGCGTGCCATTTAAAAGGGTATTCATTCTCCCTCTTGCCGTGCTTCTTTCATCGGCCGGTTTCTGGGAGACTTGGATCAGCCTATCGCATTGCTCATCTACGTTCCATTCTCTCTATCAGGTCATCACATCAGATTTTATTTCTTATCCTCAACAGTTGTTTACTTTTCGCTTGCTTCGAAGGTGTGTGTCCTTGATTTTCGTACAGCTGTCCACTTCAGCGTTGTATACCCTCTAATCAGAAATAGAAACACGGGAACCAGTCTTTTTTTTTGTTCGGAGACCTTTTGGAAGCAAAGCCCATAAGTTACCGTTCCAGCGGACCTTTTTGAGAGTATCAGATGACTTTGGCAGCATTCAAGTAACAGTGCATTGCATAGTCTGGGTAAGCCCAAAATGATTAATTTTGCATTTTGGCATCAAATTTCTTGCGCGTGGGAGGAGGGCGAGAGAAGTGGGAATGAAGACTCTTAAGATCTTGCATTGAAAACGGGTTCGCTTGGAAGTTATTGGCAAAAAAATTGTGAGGTAAGGTAATGTTCGGATAACATGACTGCAATGAGTTAGTTCACCCTCATTCATCCTTTTTTTCTGTGAGGGACGAATAGGAAGTACCTCTCATTCAAACCCTGCACTTGGGAGAGGGTGTTATCAATTCGCGAGAAATAGTAGTAATTTTAAGGGATATATTTGACCGGTCTTATCTAGTACATCATTAGTTGAAGCCTCTTTACACAAGCGAATTTTCTTCTTTTGTGACAAATCAAAATGGAAGCAGCCCTTCATATAGCCTCTGTCTGGTTAAAGGAACCTAATCTCAGTAAGGTGAAGGGTTAGGATGATAATATCACCGAAGGCATTTCCGTAATACCCCTATGTCTACTCATGCAAGTGCGTTTTCCTTCAATGTTTTTTGATTTGTGCTGTTTCGCCGTGAAATGCTTTCTTTCTAGCTGCAGAGATGTTCCATGATCGCCTCAGGACGTGCTTTTATTCATTACAGTTAAAGTACGGTGTGCGCAAAATGAGTGCGACAACGCGGCTATTCGTTTCTTTTTGTCGTGTTGCAATTTCCACGCTCATATTCGCGTTCGCATTGCGTGATGCAAAATCACAGCTGCTAACGTCTTCGAGTCACTTTCATCGGAATCCGCGACTGTCTCTTCATTGTATGTCCTTGCGGGTTTGATCTTCTTTAGCTAGCTGCATGGCTGCATGGTGAGGTGCCTGTCGGTGCATTTTTCGTTAATGAAACGAAGTTCTTAGGAGTGGTAGTTGGATGCTCATAAAGTCTTTCATCTTGGAATCATGTGAAACATCTGGTTACTTGGATATCCTTGGATATCTGATATCCTTGGTTACTTGGATATCTGGTTTTATTTCTTTGTCTGCTTTTTTCACTTCAAATGGCATTTGCGAGTGAACATCTTGTCAGTGTTCTACTGTTGGCGGATAGAAAGTCCGAAATGCCGATACATTATTCATAAAATCGCTCATCAATGAAGTCCACGAAAATGTTGTGATTTTGTAATATTTGAGTGATTTTCCTTTCAGTACAATTTCGCGCTTTTCATTAGTAGTGTGTGCTTGGCTATTGTTTCACGTTGGCGTAGACCTGCATCCGAAATCATCTGAAGGTTTGTCGTTCTTCAGATTCAGTTTGGCGTTATGGGTGGTTGTGGTCAACTTCATGTTGCGAATGCTGTCGCGCTTCTTAGCTGCGATGTCTATGGAGATAATGCCTGTCATGCATCCTCTATTCCTCACTCTGCCCTTACTCTTCACGCTATTCATATGCTCGTGCAAGTTGTTGCCATCGTGCAGGCTTTACTCGTTGGCTGCCAATTTCGCTTTGAATTGGCCATGTATGGCATGGACGGCGAACGCTTATCCATTTCGTGATGCCTACATCACCGTTTTTTGGCTCATCTCGCACATGTTCTGGGCTTATCATCATGTCAAATCGCCCCATTTTGAGCCATCGGATGAAGTGTACGTTCCTTTCAGTCTGCTTAACAGGAACGTGTGGTAATGATGGGGCAGTAAAGGGTAATGCAGCTTTATGTCTAAAGACATTGATAACATAGTAGTAACGGCAAGAAAAAAAAGGGGGGCTTTTTGTTGCACACCACCATAAAAATGAATAGGTAGAGCTCCCGCAGTAATGTATAGATGGATTAGATGAACCACTGCTGGTATATCGTCTGCGTGATGAAGGGTTCACGTGCCTTCCCTTCGTCATGTCAGCTAACAGTGTCATCATGTTTTGAGATATTTTATGTGCGTCGTGGGGGAAATCTTGACGAAGTTCGCAGTTATCTGGATGAATCGTCATCTGCGCTGAGAAAGGGGATGCATAGCTAGTCCTGCGGCTTGTGAACGAGGTTCTAATTGCTTTGTAAGCTGGTTATGCGAATCACTTTCGGCGATGCATGAGCAAAGGGGTAGGCGGAAGCGAATGTAACGGTATGAAATGTGCTTTCTTGTAGAATCGAGTCTATGCCATCGGTCACGAACGGCTTCTTAATTGAAAACTCGTTGGTTGTTTACCGTCATTCCATCAGCAAGAAGGTGAGAACTGCTATGTTTTGACTTCTAACAAGCCGATAACAGTCTTTATACGGTTTTAGCAGTCCTGTCGTTTTCAAGTATGCTAAAGAAAACTCCCTTCCCACTAGGAGCTGATGCCGTCTTCAAAGTCACTGGTTGTTAGAATAGTCTCCTTCCAAGCTGATATGCTTGGATAATCTCTCGGGCCGAATAATATATTTTGTTTGCAATATGTAAAAGAAATTTCTGCACTAGTCGTTACTTGTTTTCAACCAAAGCGTCAGGTATGTCGTGGCAAATGAACAACAGTTGATGGAAGTGAATGCAGTAGGTGAAAGTGATGGCGGTCGGCGGCACGCATCGTTTACAAAGCCATGAGAGGCAATCATGAAGAAGAATGAAAGAAAAAGAGATAGGGGCATTTTTGAGAGAACATAGGCAATCTTCGATCTTTTTTTCGTCTTTTTTCATCCGGAGGTGGCGCGTAATTCGACGCTCAGACTTGAGAAGTCCAGAAAAACTCCTGAGTGTGGAAGACGATTTGATTCAAATTGATCTCTGTTGTGCAGTTGGTGCCATCATAGAGTATTTGGTTTTGCAAATTGTTTGCTTTTAAAGACATACGAGTTTCGCGAAGCACTGTAAATTCAGTTATTCTTAACTTCCTTCTTATTGACAAGCACAGAATGTAGTACAATTTCTGACTTGCGAAGCGCGTCGCACTGTTGTAAATGTTTCGATGCTTCGAGCTCAGTGAACGTATTGCTGTACGCTAATGAAAATGGTTCCTATCCTCCTTGAGCTTTTGGTGTCCAGGCTAAAAATTTGTCGAGTGTGAGAGACCGGAAGGGAATGATTGGGATTTCGGGGAGCGATATTTCGTCTTGTGGGAGGGCTGGTTTCAGTTTAGCGAGGAAGAGCGATAAGAATGAGGTCACCTCATTGTGAGGTTATCGTATTTGTTTCATCAGCTGTATGTCGCAGGACGCCCATATCGCTTCATCTTGGTGCTTGCGATTGAGGGTTTTTGTTGAGAGCCGTGAGATGTTCTGATGAAAGCGGTCGAGTTCATGATGATGCACGATTCGAGAAACTGTTTGCTAAAAACGGTAATACCTCAACGGCTCCGAAATACATGCGCTTTCGTGGCACCAGCTGTCAGAAGCAGTTTAAAACTGCTAAAGCATGCATTATGAACAACGAATGGTGATTATGCAGAGAGCAAGAAAATATCTCTAACTAAATACGGTATTGGAATTAGGAGCGGTTCTTATATTAGGTGAAACTGAGATCAGAAAAGTCGGATCTAAGGTTATGTCGTTTTGCATGGGTACTGCTGTCTACACATCGGGTACTTTTGTGATGGCACGAGCGGATCAGCGATGCCTTTTCACATTGTGTTGGGCTATACTTACGGATCCTAAACGCGTTACCTAAAGAGGGAAGAATCCTGGAGGGTTCGAAATTTCTGAGAGCATGGTGTACTGAGAAATGAGGTGTTGTTGGTAATATATGAGACTCTTTTGAAATGCGAGGCAAGGAGGTTCAGAAGAGACCACAAAGCTGAAAGTTTGAAAAGAAATGAGTGCAGCTCATAAATAAGCGACCTGTAACCAATCTCGCAGTGTGGTAGAAGAGATAAGTAGGGCGAGGGGGGGGGGTCAATTATTGTGCTTTAAAGGTTCGTAGGTATGCAAAAGAGGTAGGGTAGTGATTGCTGAGGTATAATGCAGGATGAAAGCGATGATGAGGACGAGGGGGAAGATGAGCGAGAAGGCGACCCGCTACGCATCACCAACGACGAAATCAACAAGACTGTCACTCTGTACGTATGTGCGACGATGTGGCACGAAACGCGTAACGAGATGATGCAGATGATCAAATCCGTTCTCAAGTAGTCCCTCATAATATGTCTTTTCTTTGATTACTTCATTCGTCCACTCAATGAGGGAACCTTACTATGAACGTGCCTGCGGAATCAAGACTTTCTGAATCAGGCAGTCATCATTCGCGTGAATAAGACTCATGCTGGCGTTTTGATTCTACGCAAATGATGCTTGCAAGCAACATCTCACATAACGCAAATGCGCTCAGTTAATCACTTTCTTGCCAAAATTTATCCTTCAGCACTTTTTTCTCCGCAAAATTATAATTTTCACAAGTTCTGGTAGGTAAAAAACACTTCCATTCCTGTATACCAGATTTTCTTTACTTCAAACTGACGAGCTCAAGTATGCATCTTGTGCCTCTTAGTTTGTAGCATTTGATTGGTTCCTTATAGTAGACAGTTAAACAATCCGTTTGCTAGAATAAATTAAAATTGTTGTGCTTCCTGTTTAAATGTGATGGCTAATGACGGTTGGACAGTGGGTCTGCGTCTCAAAGATGTTTAAGTGCGCTTGAATGGTTTATGTTGACTGGTGGTAGACGGTCGAGCGAAATTCAGGACAGCAACAGAGCAACAGGTACTAGTTGGCTTGAGAGCATTCCTGACGAGTTTGAGTGTATGGAGCAGAGAACTGATATGCAGATAATTTTGGCAAAAGCAAAGCGTCGAAAGGTTGCATATACTGAAACAATTGTTTGATAAGTCTTCACCGTAGGCTTCTGCAAATATCATGGGTTAAGGAGGGATTATGTTATGATGAAAGAGAACGAATCGGATATGAGCGTGTCGAAGGTTCGCGTTGATAGGATTGTTAGCAGAACTGTGCAATCCCTTCAGCATTCGCTTGTTGCACTCTTTTCGTATGTCTCGTTTGATCATGACAACGTGAATAATGCGGTACTCTTTTCAGGCTTGACAAAGAACACTCATTGTTGTTGAGCGGGAAGTCGCAAACAGGTCAACTGAAGTTCAGGCTTGAAGGTGCAATTCTGATTTAACAAACGACAAAAGATGTGGGGGGGGGGAAGTAAGAGGTGTCGGAATTTGAGTGTAGAGGAGGGGGTATCGCTACCCCTAGTCCTTCATGAAAGAGGATGAATTTATTCGCTTGTCAGGCTTCGATTTCCGTCCACTTCCTTCATCCCCTTGCTTGGGTGGAATGGTGAATATGCAGCGCGCAATTGCTGCAGTTTGGCGTACCTAAACTCCTATCCCTCTCTCCCTTCCTTGAGCATTACTCGCGCCTCCCTTATTTCGCCTGTGCTGGAGAAGCATCGGTTTGCTTCAATGGTGGAGGAGAGGGGGGTGGAAGAGAAATCTAAGATTGCTTGGGTGGAGAATAGTGTAGCTTTAACCAAGGCTATAATTTAGAGGACGAGAGGAATGTATGAAGTGAACGCGCGGCATTCGAACCGGCAAATTGCGCTGCATTGATTCTGTTTTGAAGCGTTGAAGATACATTTGGTGGAACCCTGAAAGTAACGTGTTCATGGGTAGGGAAACATCAGAGGGCAGAGATCAGGTTTTTTTTCTCGTTCTTTGTGTGCATTTCTCTTGACGGGGTCCAGAATGACATGATTCTGACTTCGGACCACACCAGCAATGTGTTGTTGAGTATTCTGATGTGATAGGCCTACTCGCAGCCCATAACACGGTTCGCTTCGATCAAGGGCCCTTCACCATTCGAACTCATCGACCACCAGAAGAGATTTCTGTGATGAATCGTAAATTTCATGTAAGACAATGATGAGAGGAGTACAGATGAATTGCGCCGAAGTGCCTTGAAGTGAAGGTAGTTTGCGCCATCGTGTTGTCCACTACCATCGTTTGATTACTTGGCAAGTCGCAACTGCTTTCGGGACTAAGGCGTATTGAAGCGGAAATAATGTTCTGAAAATAGGAACAGAAGAAAGAAGATAGACTAAGCGAAGAAATTTTTTTTTCATTCGAACTGGTCACTTTCCATTCCCGGTTGAGGTTGAAACCAGGAGTGAGTGTTGGAAGATACTTTCTGTAGCTTCCTAGTAAATGAAGATTGTATGGAATGGGATGGACTCACGTTTCACAGTGCAGATATTTGACACAACATACTGCACGACTGCAGTTCTTTTTTTCAGTTCGATATGAGCTAATATTGTCATAACATAGGTTACCACACAGTTCAACATGGATGCTTCTCTCAGTGACGTTGGAGTAGTCTTCCAGTGTTCCTCAGTATCTTGCTGTAATCGCTTTTCCAGTGTACAATTTTCTAGCTGCTTTTGCAGCACTCTGGATAGTTTGCAGTTGTATATTCGGGTGTATGGATGAGTCAGTAAAAGTACTGTTGGGAAATGCAGCGAGCGTGGCTTTATTTCAGCACACATTTTCTTTGACGATGCATGGGAAGACCAAGCGGAGTGCGGACGAACGCCGAACGCTTTTTTCCGCTGTTTATTCCGGCTTCTTCTCGAGCTTACTCAGTACGTCCTTCCACTGCTTTTCACGTCTACTGGCATGACAGAGGCTTCTGCATGTTGGGAATGTGAGCGGGGGTTGCTGCCGGACTGTTCTGTTTGTTGCTATTTTTGTCAATCTGTCTCGAAAAACCGTCCAGTGAGCTTCAAATACTCCACGGTTGTATGCTTTTGGCAATATTCATAGGAGTCGATGTGCTCAGTTTGAACGTGTGTTCGGACGAAAGCTAAATGAGTTAGTTCAATTAGTGTTCGGACGAAAGCCGAACGAGTTAAGGTGCAAGCTGTGAGTGTACGAGAGTCATCGAACCAATGCTGTGTGTACTGTGAAGACCTAGCTACACACCCTCTCCTCAATAATATAGCCCTTGTGGTTCCATTCGTGAAATCTGTTATTTTTGAGGGCTCTTGTGTTAGAAACCTTAGTTTCTAATTTTCCAGGCAGAAGCGTCCACTTCAGGTTGACCTCAGATGGTTGCAGCGTAAACTGTTGGTAATATGAAGGAATTTCAACACACGTTTAAAGTTTAGTACAAGAGGGGCAAGGAATTCTTAACTTAACTGTTCGATAGGTTGGGAAGTCGTATTTTTTCTGATTTTGTGTATTTTCTAGGAGCGTATGAGAATAGAAGGTGGTCTTTTTGGAATCCATTTCATTTATATAACGTTCCTCCAGGGTTGAGATATCTCCAAGCGGAGCACTAAGCATTGCGGTTCGTAGTAAATCAGGTCGTAACTGGTGTAACTCAAGGTTTTCATTCTCATAATACAAATGCTGCTACTCTCAAGCGTTTTCTATTTCGTGGATGTTCTGCATCGAAATTGTTGAATGTTTGCAGCTCAGATGCAACGTTGTTTAAAGGAATTCTGGAAGAGGAAGGAAATGGCAGTTAGAAGGCAATAAGTTCAACACTGCGAGTATATTCGTTTGGGCATTTGCGTTGTGATTCTCGTGTTCCACAGTTTGATCTAGTCCTAGCAACCTTTCTTTACCTGTTGCTGCGTCGCATGCTACGTCTTGCTGCCACAAAGTCTGTCATCCTGCTATGCCACCTCGGGAAAACTTGAAGCCACTTGGAGTGGAGAACCTAACGCTCTTAACCTGTGATAATGGAGAGCTATATGTTCTGTTCCAAGTGAGGCGATGATTTCGGTTTGAGACCCGGGATTTTCATCGTGAAACGGGATCCGACAAAAGTCAGTGCGTGATCGTTAGCCTGCAAAAACCATTCCTCCTCCCGTCTTTCGAGACGGTAATAGAAACCAAGGATTATCAGATGACCACGGAAGGAAGAAGAATTGATTTGCATTGGGAGTGTGTAGAGCGCATGCACTCGTTGTTTTCCACTGATTTTTAGCCTCTGTTCGTAATGAGAAACACGTTACGCTCTACTGTGACGGTGGAGAGTGGGGGGGGGGGGGAGGGTGGGAGGAAGTGAGGGAAGGAAAGGACGGTTCTGCTGTGGGTCACAACCATTTAATAAACCCTTTGGAGCCGACTTTCGTTTTTAGGAATGAGGCAGATGGTTTGCCAACAGCGAACACGCGCGTTCTGGTGAACACCGCATACGGAGGGAGGCTGGTCCTGCGACTTCCTGCTGGTACGCTGCTGTTCGTTCATCTGAAAGACAAGAAACTCATACGCCATAAGAAGCGCTGGTCACAGGTTTGTAATTTATTGTGCTTTGAGTTTATAAACATCGGCTACCCTTAGTGTGCGGTAGAACGTGATGACTTGGCTTGTGCTACTGACGTAAAACCTTAGCCATGCACAGTCATGCTTGCTTTCCAGTCGCATGCGCATTCATTTTTAAACGTTCTCAAGCTCAGGTTAGCTCACTGAGTGAAATAGGTGAAGATAAATAGCAATTCGCTGGAAAATTTGGAATATTCTCACTGGGGAAGCTTTTTATTTTCGTGAAGCAAGACTCTAATGAGGTCCAGTGAAACCTAAAATTGTTTTTTCACTTGGCTTGGTGAAAGGTATTCCAATCTAATTATGTCCGTTCTCTAATCCAGCATCTCTTTCCGCCTCCTTCGAATAAGTTAGGATTCCGTATTACGAGAATGTTTTTCGCTTTAGTCCGCATTGCTTATTTACACATCATGCGATTTATCTTCTCGTGGGGTCGCACTTTTGTTGTCCACTTTGCTGTTTGAAGCTCTGCAGTGAAAGAGAAGTAAGTGGTTGACTGAGCGATGTAGTGCCTAGGTGACGAATGGAGTTTCTTGGGATGGTGAAGCTGATACGAGCTGTTTGTGGCCGTGTCATCGATTCGGTCATCTGCTGCTGAATTTGTTTACCTAGATGCGATGTTAATACTGTCACTTTGCAGGTGATGTACATGTATTATCTGCTTGGGCATCGTATAATGGACTCACATATGAGCGTCGAGGACCGTCAGCTCGAGGCAGACAATACGTACATTTTGGCGATAGATGGGGACTCGAAGTTTGAACCATCGGCCGTTCTGAAGCTTCTTCATCTCATGAATGTTAAGAATGAGATTGGATGTGCTTGTGGTCGAATCCATCCAATTGGAGATGGTTCGTCACCAGTATTTGCTCTTTAGGGGCTAGTTTGCCTCCTCTCCATGGCATCCTTTTTCTGTTCACAAGGGTGCCTATTGGATCAGGTGTTTTGAGATTTGACCGTGGATTGCGTAGTATTTTCGTTTTGCAGAAAAGATGCTCGTGGCCAGTGAGAATAACGGAAGTTGTCTGGAAGAAGTCATTGGAAAAGGAGAGCGGTAATGTTCCGTTGCCCTTTGAGCTTTGGCTTTGGTGATATTAAGAAACCTGAAGATGTTTTTAGCTTTTTTTTTCATATGAATTTCTGGCCAGTGGACATTCACCAGTGGTGGTTACTTGAAATGCCAACATATGTATATAGCGATCGTCGACGAGTGGCAGTCTAAGAGGGCGTGTTTCAGGAGTGATGGTGTGGTATCAAAAGTTCGAATACGCGATAGCGCACTGGTTTCAAAAGGCGGCCGAACATGTGTTTGGATGTGTTCTGTGCGCGCCCGGTTGCTTCTCACTTTTTCGTGCTTCGGCGCTCATGGACGACAATGTTATGCACAAATACACGAAAACGGCACGCGAACCTCGCCATTTCGTACAGTATGACCAGGTCACATAAACTAGTTCTGCCTTTGTCACAACAGCAAGCTCCCTTAGTGGATGAAGAAGAAATAGGTGCATAAAGAAAAACGAAACGAAGTGAAAAGGGAGTGTAATCGAAAAGTCGAGTTGAGTATAGCACGAAACGGCTGAATAACGACAACGAAGACGCTTTATCAACGAACAAAAGCTTGAATGAGAAACAGAAAACAAAGGCAAAGGCATAGTCGTACCAGGCGTCAAACTAGCAGAGCGGAGTAGGATCGGAACATTGAGGTCGGCGTTTAAACAGAGGGCGGTTTTGGGCAATAACGATTTCAGGAGGCGAAACGTTTTAAGTACGAACAATATGCTAGTCGAGGCTGTGAAGTGCTGCTTTGAACTGCAATGATACGCCGTCTATCAATCAGCTTCGTTTACAATGACGATAGTTTAACGTAGCACGTCAGTGGGGTTTTTTTGTGGAGCTTAGACATAGGACATTTGAAGATATATCAGAAATTTCTAGGTAATTTATAGCAAGGGTAGAATCGACCTCAGTGCCACTTTGCAATCCGAGGCATTCGGAGGTGGCCTCATTTAAACTCGAGTTCTCAGAATGGGAGGGGTTGTTTGTCATCTACACTCGAAAGTTGGAGCTGCATATCCTGAGATTCTCAAACTGCGAAACAGTGCTGTATGCATTTCTTTTCCTGTAAATTTAGTCTTGGAGCTTCTGAGAGAGGAGGTGTCCTCTGGCAAGCTCAGTGGTCACCAAGCTTGGTGGAAGCCATCCCTGCGAACAAGAGGGCCCTCACAGTTTCGAGCTTCTAAAGGATGAAGTTTTTGCAGCGTATGCGCGAGCCTCGTCAAGTCGAAGGCATGCCACCGTCTCAACTGAGGACATTAAAAGGGTATTGCTGCGCCATTACTAAGCTGTTACAAGGTGATGAAGTTAACGGCAGTTCCAACCCTCACACTACTCTACATAGTGACTTCCCCTCATTTGAGTAGCGTTTTGTTATTTGTGCTGTCTAAAAAACCGCGCGCCATCTCGAACATTTAGAAATTAAGGAAATCAGGCTTGGTGGTTGTAGATAGCAATCTAAGGTCCGTTTTAGTTGTCCTGTCGTATGACACTCGTATCTCGGCAGTCAGCCGGATTGTTTTATGCCCCTCATAAACGACATGATAACACTTCGTATGGTGCTTGCGCTTAATTTGCATTTTTGAATGTTCTTATCATCCTTCGACCAAAGGACATACGTCCTCTGATGCCGACTTTTTCCTTGTTACTTATAACTTCGCTGAGCGATTATAACTGAAGTGGAATACAAGCGAAGAAGAAGAATCCTTGACGGCGCTTAGGAACAGAACAGCGGCGGCCAAATCTGTGGTTTTGAAACGTTCACTAGATGCTGCTGGCTATCGACGTCTTCTCCTTTAAGAGGCATTGATTAGCATTTAGGATAAGCTTGCGGTTGTCATTCGGGTTGCATCATCAGAAACGAGCTTGCAAACAGCACTGTCGTTTATTGGTTTCTAACTGAAATAGGAGCAAGGGCGGATGCGACCATGATTTTTTCTTTGTGACAGACTCAGAGGCTGTTAATGGTGAGGTCATGAATTTCGTTAACGAGACGTTATTATGGTTAAGGGTGAAGATCGTTGGTTGTCAACGCTGCTGCTGAAACAGGGTTATAGAATCGAATATGCTGCGGCTGCAGATGCGGAGACTTATGCGCCAGAAGGGTTCAATGAATTTTTTAACCAACGACGTCGCTGGACCCCGTCCTCCATCGCAAACACTGTGGACCTCCTTGCCGATTACCGGTTAGTTCTACGCTATATTCACTTTCCATATCCTTTTGATAGAATGTGCATTTTTGCACGTCAGCAGCTTTGACTTTCCACGTTTACATCCAGCAACGCTGCAAACAGTTGAACGCATGAACGATCTCCTTTAGCATATTGTGATCATCCGTAGGACGGAAACTTGAAATTATCGTTTTTCTTTTTTCACAGGAAGAGGCAGAGTTTGCTGCAGTTATTAATGAGGTTGTAGTTCACGACCTGTTGATTTTAATATCAGAAAATGCTGACAGGTAATTTCTGGAAACGGCCCCTTCATAGATCATTATCATCAAACCCTTAATTTTTCTTCACAACGAAGGGAACTTATGAGCAGTTTGAGATTCAATTACTCAATTAATCAAGCCATATAGAATGCTGCAAAGAGATATAGCGGTAGCGCAAGGGAAGAAAATAAGTAGAGAAACATGCAAACATATGGAAACAAGGAACGAGTAAAAAAGCACCAAACCTGAGCAGCAGGGTCATAGTACTATGAAGCTCCACTAGACGCAGACATGTGCATGTCAATCAAATTGAGTAAGGTTATAACTGGCTTGGAATTAAGAAATTCTTTCTTTCCTTTACACATGAAAATAATTCGACTCCAGAAGGCTGTAAGTACTGACTCAGTTTGCGGTGTTTCTTAAGCTTCACAACATCACGCCAAAACGTAAACTGGTTCTTCAAATTAGGAAAGCCGTTTTTGAAATGATGGTAGTGCTAGTAGCAATAAGAAAAAGATAAAGTGTTGCTGATAGTAAAAAGGACCGCAGTTGACTGAAAATTAGAGCGGACCTAAAATCTCAACTGAAGAATGGACTACAACTTTATCTACTAATTAGTATTACAGTAACACCAGCTTTTGAATGGAAAAGGCCTTGCCAGCACAGATTTCAGCTGCGGACAGGACTCCGACACCGGCTTGGATCTGCAAATGTTGTGTGTAATCTGACTAACGGCAGTCCAGTTGCTCTGAGCATGGAGCTAGTCTCACCACCCACTTGTTCCATGTGGTTAATTTCATGTTTTCGAGATGTGTGCGAATAATGAGATTTTCCAGCGTGTTTGTGAAAACAATGGAAGTGTGTCACAGTTGTACATTGTATACCAGATGCTGGTCATTGGTTTCTCGCTGGTTGGTCCTGCCATAATGTTTACGATGCTCGTTTATGCACAGGTTTGTGGTTCTTATTTACCTCATCCAGAGGTTATCCCAGCAATCTCTTGCCACTCATGCAAAATAGCCCTCGAAAGCGCCAACGCCCGCAGTGGTAGCAGATTGCCAATAAACATTCGGAAAAGCTAGCGGACGGCGGCACTGAATCAGTGATGTTGGGGGATTTTTAAGCGTGGTCATTTAAACGAAACGTTTAAGGAAATTTTCGGCCCAGTTGGTCGAATGTCGCTGCCTTTTTGCGGACATAAAGTTTCTTTATCGTTTTGTTCAGTAACGACATATAATGCTTTGAAAACATGTAGGTCATTTAAGCGTGCTATTTTGCTGACATATGATTCCTGAGATCTACCTGGTGGGCAACTAGAAGAGCGCAGCAGTTCTGTATTGTAATTATAAATGTAGCTAGAATTTGGCAACGGAACGCACAACTAGAACGTTTTAAACCATCACAGATAGCTATGCATCCTAGAGATGCATTTCATAAACTACTGCGTTATTCTTTCAAACGCAACACATGAAAAGTGAAATCGTGTGATTTTCCCTATAGCGTGGTTATAGAATTCTAGGCTTTTGAGCATGACGCCTTGAATGCCTTTCTCGCAAAGTGTGCCGATGGCCTGTTGCGATGGGTCTCCAGCCAAGTTTTTTGGCCTCCACAGTTTCTTTGAGGCATCTAGGCGAATTTCCTAACTTCTCTTTTCCACTAATGTGACAAACGTCTTCGAAGTCCTCATCTCGCATTTCTTCTATTGGTTTTGCGCAGAGTTCATTTGATCCGTTCAAAACTTTTTATCAAATTGAGTGCTAGCGTTCGCTGAAACATTGGACGGTGAGCGATGCTGAAATCAGATTTTTTTGATAGGCGAGATGGAAAATTACCTGGATGAAAGGTGAGGCATTGGAGCAGCTAGGCAGTGGGCGGAAATCGTATTGCGCTGTTACATTGCGGACACGTTCTTTTTTATTTTAAGTATGAGGTTGTTATTGGAATCCCTAACAGAATGCCCAATTTCGTTGGTTTAGGTGGCAGCTTTCGAGGTTGGTTCTGACAAGATGCTCACGTACAACGCGATCCCCGTGCTGCTGTTCATTGGCGTGTGCTTCGTTGGTGATTCGAAGGTGCAATTGATGTTCGCGAAGGTTATCTCTGTTGTCTACGGTTTTATCATGTTGGCAGTTTTCGTCGCCACAGCTAACCAGATCATCCTCGAAAGTTAGCCCTCACAGTTGTTGTTTTAGTTGTCCTCTCATCACTGATATTTGTCTCTGATTCGACGTTTACGTATGTCATATTATGAATGGTTTCGATCTATCATGTTGTTTAACTACTGAATGAAACAGTTTTCATGCAAACTTATTGGAGTGGATGTCACAGTTTTGATTGTTACACTGAATTGCTCACTGATTACATTAATTACACTGAATTACATTAAATTACATTGTGAAAGTTTCCTATCAAAAATGATTGATTGTGCTGAGGCGCTGGTTGCAGTTTTCCTCCCTACAAGTTGTTTTCAGAATTCGAGTTTTCCACCTCACTTTTCATTCTCTTCCGCGGAATTCCTCCAAATCTTTACTTGTGCTGCCCAAACGCCGCTGATAGCGCACTGGTGAATGTTATATCTTGCTGTCCTTTGACTGACGACTGCGACTTGATGATACAAAGGAATTTAGATCATGCGTTGGAGTTGCTAATCTATAACATGCAGTGGTGGAATATACTCGACTGTGGAGGACACCTGTGCATGCTTGGCGTCTTTGTAATCTGCGATAACATGGTAGAGCTGAAGCATCCATGGCAAAACTTTTTTGGTTATTACTTCACGCTACGGTTGACAGTTCTGTTCATAAATGCATCGCTCAGCTTTCTCACTCGATCGCAACTTTTTTATCCAATCTGTATTTTGTTTTCAGCTGCATTTTCGCCAACGTCCATGTTTGTGCTAGCAATGGTGGCCATTTTCCTGCTCGCTGCTGTTATCCATCCCCAAGAGTTCTTCAACATTGTGTACGGTAAGGTGACGAAACTTTTACAGTAGTGTCAAGTTTCACCCTCAAAGAGCATTGTACTTTGTTTTAATGCGACTGTATCGTCGGGGAGCCTAGAACCGTTCTGCATTTCTGTTCACTACATTCGATTTATGCTGTTCAGTTACCTGTTGAGGACGTGTGCATTGTTTCGGTTTTAAGACGGAAGAGAAACAGCCCTCACTTTGTGGTTGTTTTATGCGTATTGGAACTGTGCGTTATTCATGTTTTGTATCAATTTGGTAATGCACACAACGGTCGGCCATCATTTTTTTGGAAGCAGGGACCCTTAATAAATTTCGTTTTGCAGCTTCGGGTCGGGTCTCTTGCTGGGCCTAAGTTGAGCTATATGTGGCGAAAAGTGCACTCTCTCTCCTAATTTTTGCTAGTTATAGAAGTTGGCAATGCTTGTTGTGAAAGTTTGCAAATTCTAACGTTTGGAAGATAGTTGCAGGCCTGGTGTTTTTCCTCATGATTCCATGCACTTACGTCTTTTTATCGCTCTATGCTCTCATCAACTTAAACGTCATCAATTGGGGTACTCGCGAGGCTGTTTCGCTTGTTCTCAACGAGGTGCGTTATGTTTAGTTTTTCCTTTGTGCCAACGGGGTTTGTAGTCGCGCCGAAGCATATGAAGGTGTAGCTAGGAGGGAGGAGGTTGTGGCGGTTGCACTTCCTCTGGAATTCCGAGAGGTGGTTCCCCATGCAAGAGGTCCGTCGCTGTTTACGTTGCAGCCACTTGCTCAAAATATTTTAGAAAAGTTGCCGTGTTTCTCCCAGTGAGTTTTTTTCAGACCTTCAGTACTTTAATGTGCGTCAGTTGATGAAAAAGTGTTAGCCGGTTGCTTCCAGCTTTAACAAGATTTCCAGCTATCCTTTGTGTTTTTCCTTCACCGTCATACTTCGGAATGAGTCCCTCATTATCGATTGTAGTTTACTCTCAACCAATGAAAAAAGAGCAAGTAAGGCATTGACCTCTTGAGGGAGGCAGCGGGTATATTGTAGTTTGTGGGCTGTTTATGCTGACAGGATGCTGTGCTTAAAAAAACAAAGATTTCAGACAGTGGCGAGTGTGATAGGCAAATATGACTGAAGACATATGGGAATCTGATTGCAACTGTGGTCAACACAACCGTAACTAGAAGCCTGCGTACAGCTTGGCGCATTCAGCTTACCTCCAGCATTCATGAAGATGTTCATTACAAAAAAATATGACGTGTGAGAAACGGCGTTGATTAGTTTCAGTCTGCTGAGCAGGAGTCATCACTGATGAGATTGGCTCGTCGCTTGGGAGTCGATCGCGCTGTTAAATTTTTGGGGTCGCTGCAGACAAGTGATGTCGTTCGATCTAGCGAATTCGATGCACTGAAGCATCGAATCGATGCACTTGAGAAGACTGCGCACGAGACTAAGGTGCTTTTCATAGTTTTGCAGTTCTCTTCATACTTTCCATTAGTATGTCACAATTTAAAGTTTCTAGGCGCATGGGTGACAGATGAACTGTGCAGTGAGGAACACTGTGGGAAAAAGGTTTTATGATGGTACCTATAAAGATGAGAAAAGACTGCTTTTGTGCGACTTGATAAAAAACGCGATCAGAGGGATTGCGAGAAAACTGTTTTTTGGTCACGCTCAAGAGCAGCTTCAGTCATGCCCATAATGATGGCCACTTTGGGCTGTGTAATGTGTTTGATTGCACATTCGATACATTTCCAGTCTGCTCGTAGTAGTACAATATAACCTGATTTAAAACAAAAAGAAGGGAATGACATAGAAAGCGACAGAGAGTTTAGAGAGCGACACGGATCTATCACTTTAGTTGCAAAGGAAGTTGCACAAATTACCATTGCAGGTGTTGCTTTAGATGGAACCAAACCCATATGTGAGGTACCATCCATGGATCGAATATCCCACTCCCATCTCCACCTGTCTGTTACCTCCTGTTCTCTAATCTTGACGTAGTTGAAGTACAAGGAATGCCCATAAACACTGTTGGGGTGGAGATGGCGTCAGATGGTTTGTAACTTTCCGCTCCCCCTCCACCTTCACATTCTCTCGCCATAAGAAATGTTCCTGATTAAAGTGTATAATTATCTAAGGATGAATCCCGATTTAGTTGCTATTAGTCAATGAGTTGAATTTCTTTTCCACCGGAGGCGAATTTGGTGCATTTTTTCGGCTTTAAAGGGGTCATATGAGATTTTATTATTTGGTTATCACTGACCTATTATTTATTATTGGACTAACTCTGGACGGCTCGGATTCGCTTCATCAACTGAGATTGACATTATCTCTCAAGACTGTTTTTTTTTCCGGAAAGCAACTGACAGGCAAAAAAAAATTTCTTTCCTGTCCATGCTGACGTTTCAGATACACTTTTTACTTTGTGTTCTACTGTGTTTTTTGCCCGAAGCGTATATTCATGCCCAGGAAACTGCTGGGTCTACCATGTTCGAGGCTTGAAGAGAACGGTTGCGTTGGTGAAGACCTGATATGATTTCCTCGTTCAGTGTGAGCATTGCATAAGTGCATCTGCAGTGATGAAATAATTGAGAATTACTAAGTCGCAATATATGTCAGTAGTAATTGAGTGTTCGCGGTACTTTAATTGAGATGACAGGTGTAGTAGCTGCTAGAAGAGAACCGAAGAAGGGACTGGGTTCCACTGTTGAGTCTCATTTTGGGACACTACAATATTTTCGAGCAGTTTGAGTTGCATTTATTTCTGTCTGCTTCCGCGTAATTCAACTATGAAAGACACCGCCTATTTGCTTGCTCGTTCACGTTAGTCAGACGTGACGCTTCAAGATGCACGATTTTAAATTCATTTCGTTCTGATTCTGGCCTGTTTCAGTATCCGAAAGACGAGCCACCCGCTTCTCTCTCTCCATTTCAACATACTCACAACACCATCCACTCAAGCGGGAGCAATGGTATTTACGTTGTCTGCTTACGCGCGTTCATCACGGTCGCCTAACTGTGCTAACTCTGCGGCCAAGCTTACTTTGAAGTTTTACTTTTCTCGTGCAAATGCCACTTTTGTGATTAAGTGTAAGGTATCCCGAGACTTGATTTCATGGGAAAATGTCCATTCTTTTTCTGGCGGTTATTTTTGAAGTGATGAAGTATTCAGAATGGGGTGAGGCGTCCATACTTTGGTTTAACGTTGAGAAACTAGCATATATGTTATGATATAGACATAGACCACATCGGCAGAATGGAAGCCGGCTACATGCTGTTATTGCATTGACTGCTTTCAAGCGTGGTTTTTGACTGAATGGTACAACGAAGAGACTTTGAGTAGATTCGTTTGCCTAACAGATTTTGTTAATTTGTTATTGGGTTGGAAGCCAAAATTTATAGTTAATTGAGGGCACCTTATCGTTTTTTTTGGGGGGGGGGTTTACAAATTGTATTGGGTTCTGTAAATTCCGCCGGAGGTGGAATAATATACACCCTCTGTAGGAGCACCAAAGTGCTTATTTCTTCTCTTGTTCGATTTCATTGCAGGAGAATGCGAATTGTTCGCAATCACCAGAGAATATACAAATAGCCGCCAAAGAAGTGAAGGGTTTTATGTGGATGGATGCAGAGTATTTGCAAGTTTGCAGCCGAGGTCGACTGAATCCTTCAGAGGAAGATTTCTGGGACGAGCTTATTGACCGTTACCTCAAGGTAAGTTGCTATGGCTAAAGGGTGAATATGCCTCATGCTCTCAGTTATCACCTCACATTTATGAGTCAGGATTCATGGCGGCTCAGCGGAACAGATTTCCTGGGAGGGATTTTTGGAAAACAAGAGTCTTAATGCTATACATGGACATCCCTGAAAACTTTCAGTGAGGGTTGGGTGAGAAAATCTAACGCAATTGTTGAAGACAGGGGCAGCTCAGCTGGTGCTAGTTCGAATCAAATTTGAACTTGCAACCCGTGGCGTTAAATTAATAGCGCTGCGTCGTGCTTCATTCGCAGAACGATTGCGAGTAAGATTCGCGGAACCCGTTCATGTGCTACCAGGGACAGTAGTAGAGTTATTTGATGAATTCGTAACTATAGTGTTACTGATGTTCGAGGTCGAATAATATAGATCAAGTCAGCTTAGAACGACATTACTTAGTTTATGGCAAGCTCGATGCAGATTGCGCGAAATTGTTTCGTGCAGTGTGCGTTGTGTTGTTTAATTCTAGCCTAATTGAGCCAGACACATAAACTACAAGTGGTTTAGTTTCGGGATTGTGGGCTGCTTTGAGCATTTCTTCCCCTCGCTTATCCCGAGTTAGCATCGAGGTTCGATTCTGGCCCACCTCGTTAGCCGCATGTTGGGAATTTCCGATTTACTTCATATGCCATATCTTTAAAACAATTAAAGTCAGAAATTGCGAGGTCGACTTTGCTTCTTCGAAAGGGCGTTCTTCGACGCGCCGTGCTTATTAAATGATATATCAGAAATCATATTGAAAATACCCATTCTTCCGGCAAGTTAAGAATTCGTTGAAGATTTAATTTGTCACAACAGCGCTTTGTTTTGTTTCAAAGGGACGCCCTACCGGTGACGTCTCGCTAACTAATTCTATCTCAAATGAGGCAGTCTTGTTTTATGAACGCCAGACGTACCAGTAATGATTTTTAGGCATCTTTATCAATAGGTAGGTTGTATGACGGCGCTACTCGGCAGCCTTATTTGGTTTGTAAGTTGAAAAGAACTCGATGGGCGACGCTGTCCCCTGGAAAATTTTCGGCACTCAGGGATCAGACGTAGACGCAAGTTTGCGTTGAATAGGAGTGGTAATCCTTGTGTATTTTAATGGAGGACACGATCTGGGAGATGGTCTATGCACGAGGCGCGTCATTTTGGTATTTTGAGTGGTTATGAAGACAAAACTTGTGAATATGACCGGTCATGTGAACATTCAGGACATATATGATGATTATCAGTGAGGTATTTAAACCTAGCTTAAATGTTGATTGTGATGTAGTTAAGGCAAATTCTAACCGAATTTAAATTCTGATGTAGCTGAAACTAGCTCAGTTAAGTTCGATTTGATTAAGTCTGTTCGATTATGTCCCGAAGAAGTCTATGGAATTCAGAATCGTTTTTTTTGCAACGTTAGCAGAAGAAAACTGTTTTCGCAGTCCTTTGGTACGTGAAAGTGCATTGAACATTGATATATATTAAGCATTGGCGTTGCAGCCCACTGAAACTTCGAAAGAGGAAACAAAACGTATTGCGAGTGAGTTGGCCGCCCTCCGCAATCGCATCGCCGCCTCAATTCTCATCGTGAATGGTCTTCTTGTTCTAGCCATCTTCCTTATACAAAAACACAAGGAGATACTCTCATTCCAGTACAAACCATACGGTCAGCTGTGCTTATTCCCCAGTTTTTTAATCTTTCAGAGGAGCCCTTGAATGCCTGCACTATAGTGGAGACTGTAGATCACTGATGAAGTCGGTTATCAGAGGCCCACCTCAGTAACTCAGCTCTGTCAGTCCATGTTTATATGGGCTTACTGAGAGTTTTCCTGCAAGACGTCAAAGAATGTTGCAAACTATCTGATGGCGGATTTGCATATAATTCGGTACTAAAAGTTCTTGACATTTGCTTCTTATCCTCATGAGGCCTCTTTGCGACAGTCCCTCTACGGCCTTGATTGCGATTCTTGACATTACAGTTGTTAAACCGCGCTTCTGTTGATCGTGACCCAGCATACCTACCTGTGCCTCATCGCGTTTAGCTATTTAGGGAGAAAGAAGAAGAGAAGGGTCTGGGGACTCCGGAGTATTCTTCGATAGTTCCCGCTTTTATATTCTTTGAAAGAGTCTGCGTCTGATTTGAGAGTCATAGATAACACTGGATAATACCGCATTTATCAAATCTTTTGGTCGTCTATCATATTATTGGGTCGACTTTATTTGATGGCGCAGAGAGGCATGTTTCTCAATTTTCTTCAGTTTCACGGAGGTGAATTGAAGGCTGCTGGCTCAGAATAAAATCCCACTTACAGCTTTGCCAGAATCACTTGCCGCTGTGGTTTGCTGCTAGAGAGGAAGAGAGACTGCGGAATATATCTAGCGGAAAAACGGAACAAATCAGTGATTGACTGATATATTGAAAATAGAGCTGCAAGGTGGTAGTATAGTAGTATGATCATCTATTTGTCACATACATTGTTCGCGACAGCAAATTAATTGCTTCCAGATGGATTTGAGTGGATGAAACTAAGTGAGGAGACGGGTAAATTCGAACTGACGGGAGAGCCTCTCAAAATAGAGCCCCTCGGATTGATTATAATCGTCTTTCTTCTCGGCATTCTCATTGTGCAGACGTTTGGCATGTTCATTCACCGAGTCAACACACTCATCGGAGCGTTCCATGAGGTTTGCAGCTTTCAGTGGCAGATTCAAGCTGCTGCTGTGTCTCGCTGTCTGCTTCTTTGTTGATATCTTGCCCAGCCGCACTAAGAATTCGAAAGGGACTATGAAGCATTCTATGCAACCTTGCGCCAAAGACCTGCATGTAATTTTCGTATGGATGTTTCAAGCGGTTCTCCAAGGGCTTCCACGTTCGACGGTTTCTCGTGGTATCTTTCGTAAAATCCATGTTTCCACGCAAATTTCGTGCTCTTGATGCAATTTCTGACTTTTCTTCCACACAATCAATGCTCGCGCAGAAGATGAGAGGTTGTTGACTTTGCAAAGCTGGCCTTGCTATGCTTACATTATGACACGTGCAAATTTAAATAAGCAGTTATTGGGGAATGCGATATGGCTCTTTGAAATATCAGATAAATTCAGCAGTTTCATGTAGTGTTGCTTCGCCCATTCTAGACAAGCCCCTATCTAAGGTATTGGCTTGAAACCATTCTTGAGACCGAGTATGCGGATGATTACTTTCCGAGCCCTGCAGCACGTCGTTGACAATTCTCTTTCTTTGCCTTCCCGTGGGTCACTCGTAGAGAAAGTATTAACTGCTCTGCGTCATTTGTTATATTGCTTGCAGGCATAAGTGTTTTAAAACGGCGCTTGGAAATGTTCAACTTCGAAAAATATTTTTTCTCTGATATTGCCGGATGAGGTTGTTTTGCAGATTGCGAATATGGAAGATTTCGAATTGGGTTCTGGAAGCACAAACGACGAGGGCAGAATCCTAGAAAATGGTACTTTTTCAGTTGCTTGACATCCAACAGGTCGTCCTTCCGTACGTCTTCAGTAACAACGAAGACGCATCGGAAGACGACTTGCTGAAAGAGCAACGTTTGTAGTTATAAAGTACTGCAACAACCCTCGCATTGCATCTGTTCGAGTGCCTCTTTGACTGATGTGCCGTTAAGTGCGATATTGTCCAGCAGCCAGGTCCCAAATTTTGAGCGATCTCGAGGCGATCTATTGCAGGTGAATCCGTTCCTGTCAACAGACGAAAGAGGTTTTTATATGATTTTAACACGTTGTCAACGTTAACGGAAAATGCTTACCGCTTGTGTGACTGCTGCTTAGACAACTGCCCAGTGTATTTAAAGGAAGGCTTTGCTGCCACTTGAAGGCTATGCAGAGTGAAGTTAAGGGGAGGTGGGGAGTGGGTTGCGAGAAAAGGGGCTTTCGGTGCATGTAGTTCTCAGTGCGCTGCAGTAGGCATCGCAGTTGCAGAAGAGTGATTGCGTAATGCGTTGTAAGCTCACGTATTAATTCAAAAAGTGAATGTACATCATCATGTACAAGGTTTCATAAATACTTCCATCTTATACTTCTGGGATTATGAAAGGTGGGAGGCGTTTTGTTTGGGTCACCGAGTTTCATCTGATGGAATTGGCAATCCGGGAATCTGCTTTTCATTCGCTGCGCAATTAGAGGTTTGTTAACTTGTGCTTGCTTTTGCATTGGCATGACAAATTTATGTTTTAATGTGCAGAATTCACTAAGTATTGCTATTCAGAGCCTAATGACATGTAATGAAAGAACGTTCAAGCCGCTGACGAAGTGAAATGTTCGAGATGGTGCAGGTGAAGGTGGAATTTTGAGGATTTAATAGTAGAAACTGTTTAGAAGCGTTTTGGCGCTAAGGCTTGATGCTTTTCACGCGAACGATGAATAGAACCTTGCCAAGGAGGTAAGGTAGTAGTATGAAAGCAGTATGAAAGAGGTAGTAGTATGAAAGTGAGGTAAGGTACTTAATTGTTGCTTTAATAGAAGAGCTGAGAAAGAAAGAACTCAGGGAGAGGCATCAAAGTCAACAGGGAGGTGAACGGCGTGAAACCAACAGCCTCCTATCACCTCGGAACAAAAACCTGCCAGACAGGTCTTTCACAGTATTAATACTTTTCGCCCTGCGTCCTGTCCCAAAGTGGGGAAAGATTACGCGAATAGACAGGATTTTATACAATCCAAAAAATGTTCTTGTGTTTGTTTAAGTCTAACGGACACTTTTGCAGCGCGACAGATGCTCGATAGTGCTATATACGACAAGGCGCATGGCGCAGACGGTTACACTCGCCCGAACGTGGAGAGTTGCTCGTGTTCAAATGTGCTATACAAACTGCAACGAGCTAGGCTGGCCACTACGCTGCAGCATTCAACCGTCCCGAAGCACCGCCAGTTTTAAAGCTGTCGGTCCGACCACTTCGTTCCACCGCAGCATCCAGTGTGTTTTCCATTCTGAGAGCCTCCCTTTGTTGATGTAGGCAATGAGGGGAAGGGAGGGACCAAGGAAAAAAAGAAAAGATGCCGCATATGCGGTGAAACCTTGCTGAATTACTGCCTGACTGAATTAATTTGGTTGGTAATTCTGCCTTTCTGCAGTCAAATCCGTTTGAAAAGCATTTGGCCAACTCTCTTGGACGATATTTTAGTTGTTTTTAGTGCCAATCTTCGTCGGTAGATTTCCGAAGTGTTGTTGAAATAGCCGCCAGCACCTATCATGTTCGTTTTGTCTGTCAGTTCGATTTGCCGAATTGCATAATAAATGAGTCGCTTTTGACGACCTTCTCAGTCGATCTCTCTATCACTTCAAACGGATGGTTTGTTGACGTCATAAGTATTTGTTTTAGGTGACTGTCAAGACCGTTTGTAATTGTATCCGTTCTGTAATGAACGATTTTGTTGCGCGAATTGGAGCACATAGTGGTGTAACACCGCACTTGCAGTTCGTTAGTTTAATACTTGGCTACATTCAGGAACTTGGAACTATGACTGTGGTTTTCTCAGTGTCATCTTTGCCTAATCGAAGCTGGATCATATATCAAGACATCCTATTCATCTCCTTAATTTGCGCATATCGCCTACACAGCACGTCCTCTTACGCTTACTGGCTTGAATGTGTTGAGAGGGGAGCGTTGAAGCGTGCAGCAGTGCATCGCGTACAGCGAAATCATAACGCTTGCAGCTGTCGCTGTGAAAAAACTTTAAAAGCGTGAGCAAATGTGAGAAGTCGTTTCCATTTAATTTCAGCACATTTCCTCCGAGAACTATTTTGTTCCAGTTGGCAGAGATGCCAATGCGAAGAAATGCAAGAAACTGACAGTGCACGATATAACATGTTGAAGATGAGTTGTAGCTCAAAATATAAGCAGGCTGTCAGGAGCGTATAAATACGCGTAGATAAGAGTAGTTGCTAAGGATAAAATCGTTTGGGCAGATGACTGATCGTTAGTTCAATGATGATGTAGTGTAGTGATCTCAACCATTTCTTCATATCAACAGCTGCCACCGCGTGGAAAGGACTAAGTGGTTCATTCATAAGAAAGACGTGACCACTAGGTTCCAATCCTGCCATCCTCGAACTTTCCTCCACCTGCTTTTTTTACGACTGATAGTCGTTCAATTTCTGCTTAATGAAAATGAGCTAAATACTTCCTTCTTTCTCACCTATCGAAGTTCTTCTGATGTTCTTTCCGAAATTCCAGTTCTCACTAGTAGCTCCAGAATCAACGTCCTAGACAAGTTTAAAAATAGAGGAACGTTACTGAAATTTATCTTCACCAGATTCCTCTCATTGCAGTGAGCAGCTAGTCATAATACGTCGAGAAACATTTCATGCGATAACACAGCTAAGAGAAAGTGAACGGTTACTTCTGAGGGGGGATTCTGACTAAATGCTGTCAAAGCAGCGACTGTTCCATTGGGCTTTTTTTCTAGCTTTTCCTGGACGCATTGTGAGATGAGCTCCGAAAAGGTTGGTAACTGAGATACAATGTCGCATACACTGTGATTTGCTGGCCAATAAAACCTCTATGAGCAGCGATATGTGCGCCGATTGCTGATAACATCTTCGCTGAGTCCGCGCACTTATTGCTGGGGTTCATTTTCTTACCACATATCTGTGACGACCGCGTACAACTCATAAACAATCAAAACTTCCTGTTGAAATCACAACCACCATCTTGTTGTTTGCACTTAAGTGATTTATCTTCCCCTTCTCCTGTTTCAATAACAGAACGTTAAGTTGGTCTGTTCTCTATCCACAGCACCTAATACCTCATTCATTGCTAAAAACGCGCTGTGGAATATCAGTGCACATGCTTGACATGTGAAAGTCAACCGAGAAGAATCATTATCTGCAACCCTCGTGACGGCTCATTCGTAGTTACTGCACATGAAGGTAGTCAGCACGCTGTAATAGAGGATCGCATTAAACGACCAAACTGAGTGTTCTACAGCACGCAGTCATCGCCAACCTGAGAAACAGCACTTTATTTTCTGCAGCAGTTACAACATGCTAAAGAACCAGCCTGTTGCTGACCACTTTAATGGTGCTGGGCATAACATGTACTCATGACTATTTCTGTCTGTCGCGGACATGGAATCTGCATATGGATAACTCGAAAACTTGTAACAGAAACATGCGTTTTTTGCAGTCATTGAACTCAGGATGTCAAGTAACATCTCCACACAAAATTTCAGCTCAATTGAAGGAGCGGAAGTGCACTTGCTGGATGGCCATCGTTCTCT
Organism: Ascaris suum; assembly: GCA_013433145.1. Lineage (NCBI taxonomy): Eukaryota > Metazoa > Nematoda > Chromadorea > Rhabditida > Ascarididae > Ascaris > Ascaris suum. Next base: position 6,228,781 of record CM024187.1, read on the forward strand.
GCAATCATCGACTGGCGCATCACAGGGAACACGAAAACTGGCGGACTTCAACTTGACAAGTGGTGGCAGCAACTTCGGACTATTGATCGCGATACAATCTCGACGCTAAGTTAGGTGATGTCAGCTCCAGTGTCAAGGCGCATTTGAACTGTAACACCGTTGACGTGGACTTGCCGGTAAATGCGGTTGATTGGTGCGATATCTGCGGCAATGGAGGCAGTAACGGTGACGCTGTTCGCAGTTCTGCGCTCCTTCTTCGAATTCTGCCTCTTCTTTTTCTTGGTGAAGTTCTCGCAGAAGCCCTTCTTGTGACCAATGAGTTTGCAGTCATAGCACGTTTTGTCGAGGAAGTCGCAGTCTTTGGCCCAGTGTAGTGTACCACAACGGAAGCAGGGTGAAGGCGGATTCTGCATGCGATTCTTCTTGCTGCTAACCGCTTTGATTTCTGGCTGGAGTGGTGATGAAGGACTGTCCAGGAGCTTGGCATCTTGTCTAATGCTCAAGAACTGCTGGATTTCGGTAGTGAGCTCTTTGAGTGTAGCTCGTGGGTTGTCCTCCATTTTGCGTTGAGCACGAGCGCGAATGTCAGCGTCTTCTGGAGTGTGGAGGCTGAAAATCCACACTAGACACATCATCTGTTCCGGCGTGATGGTAGGGAATTCAGCCATCTCGTGACGGCGATTAACAATCCCCATATAGTCGCTCAGGACTCGCCGTTGCGCTGAGTTCTGAGGTAGATGTAGCGACGGGCGAAAACCGATGTACTGCAGCTCTTTCAGCGTCTTGACGGTGTCTTCAAGGGAGACTTCAGAAGCTGTCTTTAGCAGAATATAGTTGGTGAAGCGGCTATATATAGTGGCATCTAGCTTCGAGACGATGAGGCGGTCCGTTACGGCATCAGAGCGCCGCTCCGTCTTCGGAAATGACATCTTCGTATCTGTTGAACCATACGTCGAACTTGCCGCATTGTCTGGATCGTAAGCGAACTCCGGCAGTCGTGTCGACAGCGAGTTTGTGATAAACTCAGCAGTCGATGCAGGAGGAACAGGTCCGATAGCGGTCAGCATCCGCTCTACTCGTTTCCAGTAGCGCCTACTGCTGCCGATCAGTCAAGACGGCTGCGAGCGTTTGCTGCTGACGCTTTCCTGAGCGTCGAGTATGGCTCGAAGAGCTTCGCTGCTGATCCAGACTGACCGTCCATTGCTGTCGATCCCTGCTGTCCGAATACTGATCGCCACTTTGTTGTGTCATTCCCGTGTGGAGGAGATGAAATAGACGGGACAGGTGGGAAGTTCACTGAAGAAACCGGATGGGCAACTGAACCGAACAACACAAAAAAAGCATCAATATAGCTTACATGTGCACAATGGCAGATGGGTTTGAAGCGAGCAGCTATACAAACCGAGAAACAGCGCAGTATGATAGGGCAGAGAAGAACAGGTATCATTGAGGTCGATGAGTGCAAATGGAGTCGCAGCGCAGTCGCTCATCACAACACCTCCCCTCTCGAGTTACGAATGGCACGTCGTTTTTTGCAGGGTCCATGTGGGAGCGCGGCGAGTATGAGTTGAGCGACGGAGATAGATCATCGGCGTAGGAGACTCTGGTAGTGGATTTGCGGCATTGGTGTCTGAGTTGAAAAGCGGCAGGTCGAATACGTCCAGTGTCGCTATTCGCGAAATGCATCATGGCGGCTCATTGAAGCCAGCGTGCAGCAAACAAGGGCTAGCAGCATCAGCGGCACCAACAACAAGAGGAAGCGATGAGGCATCCAACGGAAACAGATGTGCCGAAACTAGACGTTTCAGTAGAACAAAGGTGACATTGCATACATTAGAAGAAATTAAAGGCGGAGCCAGGCGGGGCAGCGGAAACTGCCCGAACAAAAATTCGACATTCGGGTTGTGCTGAGTCGACCAGGGAGGAGCCCCTGGTCAGGAGCTTAAGGTAGCTCCTGCTTTGCTGTCTGTCTTCCCATCGTCAAAGTATCATAATTTCTGTACACTCTTTGCTGTTCGTAATATTGCACCGTAGTCACCCTATCGTAATTTCTGCACACCCTTTGCTGTTCGCAATATCGCATGCACTGTATTTCGTTGTTCAACGCTACTTCTGCTGTAAATCGGGCTGCATCGCCTCAACGAATTACTGAACGTAAGTCGCAAACACTCTTCAAGAAACATTTTCTTCTTTCTTTGTTCAGTACATCCAGCAATTGACCAAGATTCGGTGTCTTCTTGCTCGATCGCAGTTGGTTGGTGTGACGTGTCCAAATGTTTCCGCAACGTACAGAGTAGGTCGCGTTGCCGACTTTGCATACGACGGCGCCGGGTATCCAAGTGCTTTTCTGTCCTCGATAGTCTTTGGCGTAGACGGCGTCACCGACCTTGAAGTGGCGACGACGAGCACCGTGGTGACGATTGAACTTCTCTTCTATTTTAGTGTCGCGTAGTCTTACGACGTTGTTGGTCTGCGGCAACATCAGGTCGAAAACAGTACGCATTTGGCGTCCCAAGAAGTTTTCGGCTGACGATAAATGATCCTGTCCAGACGGACAAGACGTCCAACGGTATGCCATCAGAAAGGTTTGTAGTGCGTCGACCGTCGGTTCCTCCCGCTTCAGTTTGATTAGTGCGCGCTTCAATGTGTCCACGCAAGTTCTGCTTGACCATTACTTTGCGGATGGAATGGCGGGGAGCGTAGATGCGTAATTCCGCGAGCCTGGCAGAAGTGATTGAACGATGTCGACGTAAAGTTAATTCCGGAACGATTTTTTCCTCATCATTAATTTTGCCTCGATGATACGTCGCTAAGTGTTGAGAGGAAAGTGATATTGAAGGAAAATAGCGAATGTAATTAAGTCCGAAATTCACCATTCAAATTCGCTCAACAACATCCTTCAGCGGAAATATACTAACACCGTTATAATGTTGTCAAAAATATGATCACTGCTAGACATATTGAAAAAAGAGAAATTCTTTGCTTTTTTTCATCCCATCCTCCTAAGAAAATCCGCCTTTGCTCGTCACTTCCGCAGGAAATTTCGTCTCTTCTCCTTAAATATGCAAAAAAATCTCACATTTTCTCCTACTTCTGCAGAAAAACACCACTACAAAAAAAAAGCAGAAATTTTATGATAATTGGAGACGAATTTCCAAGCACATCATCAATACTTGACGACGCCATAAGTCGCATTGATTTGGACTCAAAGAAATAAACTTGGTGCTGAATGAATGTTCGGGATCTACAAAGCTATTGCAGTAGTTTAAAGTTCTATTCCTCATGACCTTCAGCAACATTTTGATTTATGTTGAAAATTATGTCCCTGAACATTGAAAATCAGTGCCGGTCAAGTTGTAAAAGCGAGCATTTCCGCTCAACTTCAACTTTTTAATGTTTTTAAAAAGAAAAAGTCCCATGTGACATATTCATCTAAATGCGAGGAACGAATGAACAATGCAACATCACCTATCACCCTATACGGTGTTGTCAATCCTCAGTTTCAATCACTTCTACGATGGCGATAAATAACACAACTGACATCATTTTGTTTGCTTGATATAAATGCAATCCCACAAATAAAATTCTTTAGATACTTTTTTTAGCAGTAGCGATTGATATCATGTCGATTATTCGACTTTTAGAGTGGATAAATATTCAAATTTCTTGCAAACAATTATGAAGTACCCATTTGCTATAATTTCGTGGAATCCGACAACTGCATTGTGTGAAAACCAGAAAACCTGTGTTCTCGGCACTGACTTGGAAAGCAAATTTTTAAAGAACGTTTTCCACTTGTTTTCAGACGCGGGAGGGACACCTTCCTTTTTTCTCTCCCTTTCCCTGCTCCTCTCCTCTTTATTCACCTTTAGATAGATTAGCATAATGAAAACTTCACTGATTTCAACACACAACGGTGTTTATTGAAGAGGAAAGTTCTCTTCGGAACGAGACTCTTTCAAAATTCATGAGTTATTCTCTTCGCACAATGTCGTACCAAAATTTCTTGTCGACCATACCAAAATTAACACTTCTTGGCAAAGAAAACTCTAATGAATAGAAAGATGCGCATTTTAATTGATAAGATGTGCTTTTTGTGGTTTCATATGCCAAGCCGAGTAGATACATCAACGTTCTAAAGAAGTGCGGAATAGCAAACAGGCTAGCGGTAATCGAGATTTCGTAATCAAGTCAGTCAGACCAACTGTTGACAAAAACCTCAGTAGACAATAAAACAAGCGTATTGATGTATTTGTTCGATCCATCAAGTTAAAGCAAAATTGTCCCTGTCGACGTAAAAAGGAATCCGATCGTAAATATATGCAAGCACATTTAAGTTTTCACAACTTCTTAGAGCCGAATGGATCACCTTGAAAGTGTTTAGAGATCAACTTTTATGGCATCGATTACGCTCATCAACTTACGTGGATATGGTAATCGGTTAATTATTTTTTGTGCTTTCGATTTATCCACGTTTATTAATTCTCCACTGAGCACTTTCGCCGAGCAAATCTCACATAAACTCAATTCTTCACTGGAATCCCACAGCGAGTAGCACAAGTAACTGATTGCATTCGGTGATCATGAATTACCACTGGACATTTGCGCTGTAGGACAGTCAACAATTAAATGGAACTCATGAATAAATTATCTTTGTAGGTCAACCAGCTGCAATAGCTGGAAACTTTCACACGATTTAAGTGTCTTAAGAAACAAATGGGGAAGTGAAAACACCAAGTGAAACCACCAGTATATGTTTGGGAAAAACATTTTCGAGGAAAAATAACGAAAAACAAGGAAGCAACAGAATCAAGAAAAAATCATGCAATGAAAATAATTAGAAGCGAATGAGAGTAAGAAAAATGGAAGTTTTTTCTCGCGAACGAATATCGTAATCGCCTGCAAGCACACGGCATTGTACAACAATACAAAGAACTCATTTTTAAAGCGGATATGCTCGACAGACGAGGATCGAGAATGAAAAAAGGATGTTGGAGAAAGGAAGAAAAGAAAGGAGAGTGGGAAGGCATGTTATACATTTGAAAGGATAACTCCATAATGACATAAATGGTCGGCGTAAAAAGGCGAAAAAGCATCAAGAGTGAGCAGTATAAACAAGAACGTCCAATTTGAAAATGACACCGACTTTTTTCGTGCTAAAGTTGTTATCCAAACATTTCTAGTCAGGCTTTCGAATAAAAAAAAATTACAGAAGGAAAACATATCTCATTGAATCAAACAGAGATCATTAATCAAGAGGAAATAGAAATAGCCAGAAAAGATTGCGTGAAGCGCCATAAAGATAGAAATGACCATATTTTAAAAAACATTGCAAAAATAACGACTACAGTTACCGGAAGCGAAAACAACATGAGGCATTAGTAAGTCGAGATTTCTATCACAATCTGGACTTGAAGCTGGATTTACCTTCACGATCATGTAGTGCTCAATCAGTCCATGATCGTTCTTCACTTCCAGGACAACAATGATCAAAAAATTTAGCTTTGCAACTGAAGATGATGGCGACCGAAAACGTTAACCAATGAACGCTAGTGTGGATTTGCAGCCTCCACACTCCAGAAGACACATTCGCGCTCGTGCTCAACGCAAAAAAACCCACGAGCTACACTCAAAAGACTACCGAAATCCAGCAGTTCTTGAGCATTAGACAAGATGCCAAGCTCCTGGACATCCTGGCCAAAATCAAAGCGGTTAGCAGCAAGAAGAATCGCATGCAGAATCCGCCTTCATTACACTACACTGGGCAAAGACTGCGAACATATGAAAACTCATTGGTCACACTTCTGCGAGAACTTCACCAAGAAAAAGATTCGCGCAGAAGCGAACAGCGTCATTACTGATTGAGATATCGACCAATGATTTACCGGCAAGTCCACGTTTTACCCGGACACTGGAGCTGACATCACCTAACTTAGCGTCGAGAAAATAACGACTACAGTGTACCTGGAAGTCGAAAACAACATAGAGGCATTAGTAAGTCGAGATTTCTATCAGAACATATCTGGAATTGAGAGCTGGAAATGATTACCATTGACGTAGATCCATGTAGCAATGCTCAATCAGTTTCCGACCATGATCCTGATCAAGACAGTTGACCATTTACAATCACTTCCAGGACAACAATGATCAAAAAATTTAAAACTTGCTTTGCAACTGAAGATGATGGTTGCGACCGAAAAACGTTAACCAATGGGGTTACGCCTAGTGTGGATTTGCAGCCTCCACACTCCAGAAGACGCTGACATTCGCGCTCGTGCTCAACGCAAAATGGAGACAACCCACGAGCTACACTCAGCAAGAAATCCAGCTCTTGAGCATTAGACAAGAAGACAATCACTTCACCGAGCATCGCATGCAGAATTGAAACTGAGCTGATTGAGATCATTGAGATGCCAAGCTCCTTAGTGACAGTCCTTCGAAGATCACACACTCGCAGCCAGATGAATCAGGCAAGCCAAACATCTAGTGTTACTTTCGCAGACATATCTCGAAGAGATCGCATGCCACGAATTGCGCCTTCACCTTAACTGCTTACCATTCGATTCTATCGGTTGTACGATCATGTAGTGCAATCACATGATCGAGACTGCAGGACAACAATGATCAGAAACTGCGCAACTGAATGATCGACTAATGTTACGTTGCAGCCTCCATGCGTGACATTCGCGCTATGCTACACTCAAAGAGCTCACTACCGTCTTCTTGAGCATTAGACAAGATGCCAAGCTCCTGACAGTCATCACCACTGGGTTAGCAGCAAGATGCAGAATCCGCCTTCATGCTTCGTTGTACACTACACTGGGCCAAAGAACTTCCTCGACCGTGCTATGACTGCAAACTCATTGGTTCTGCAGAATTCACCAAGCATTCGACGCATGCGAACAGCGTCACCGTTACTGCCTCCATTGCCGCAGATATCGCACCAATCAACCGCATTTACCGGCAAGTCCACGTCAACGGTGTTACAGTTCAAATGCGCCTTGACACTGGAGCTGACATCACCTAACTTAGCGTCGAGATTGCATCGCGATCAATAGTCCGAAGTTGCTGCCACCACTTGTCAAGTTGAAGTCCGCCATTTTCGTGTTCCTGTGATGCGCCAGTCGATGATTGCAGAGAACGATGGGCCATCCAGCAAGTGCACTTCCGCTCCTTCAATTGAGCTGAAATTTTGTGTGGAGATGTTACTTGACATCCTGAGTTCAATGAATGCAAAAAAATGCATGCTTCTATTACGAGTTTTCGACTTCCTTCCTGTGATAGGCGTTATTATTCGCATGCCAAGGGCAGAGTACGGTAGTGATGCGTACGCAGTTGGTGCACGAGCTCAGCTCCGTTCGCGGTTCGCAAGTGGGATGCCATCGTTCCATGCGATGGTGCCCATTTCGATCTCCACACTATTGCTTCTGTAGTGTTTTAAAACTCTATGTATGGTATTTGATGTCTTTTCTCTCTGGTGATGATGGATGGTGTGATCTTTTCGAAACCAGAAGGTGCTTTAATGTTCTCGAGGTTACAAAGTGCGGCTGTGATCGCTGTAGTGCTCCCACCCAGCGACATCCCTACCTCGATGTGTGACACTGGTCAGGCGCGTGATCTTCGCTTTGACTCGGCTACGCATTAGAAAATATGCTTGAGACGTTCCATGATTTCAAACTCGCGTATTGATGGTGGTGCTTAGGCTGTTGTTTATTTTGTTATGCGGTATTCCTTACTTATGTGTTTGATTAAGAAATTGCACGTTGATGTCGCACACATTGAACAAGAGGGCCCTGTCGGTATTTTCGGTATTGAGTAAGGATGGTGTTGTCATGTTTCACAGTCCGGTGCAGTGCATTCAGTCCTGCGGAGAGCGCTTACCGGTTTGTCATCGCGCTGTGACACATGGACGTCTTTTGTGGTTGTGAAAGAGCGAATGCTTCCCCACCGCTTCACCGCTTCATACCCACTCATCATTCCGCTTGGTTATGTGTACTTAGCTACGCCTACGCATCCTTGTCCGGTATAGAAGTTTTCAGATTTTCTAACGTTTCATCGCTCTTACTTTCCTGTTTTTAAACTTGGGGACATGTGGCTTGTGCATATTTCAAGGGACGCTAGAGGGACTAGCATTACTCGGTTTTCGAAATTCGCCTATGTTGGAGAGGGAGGGGAGGAATGAAGGGCTGGTGCGTATATTCAAGGAAATATCGAGGAGTGTGCACTGAGGCAATTTTCCCTTTTTTGCTGTTGCTTTGTGCTTACATCTCGGAATTGTTCATTGGGGCAGATTTTATCAGTACTCGAAGCAACGAAGTCACTATGCGCCAGTTCGAGTAGTCTCACATTTGTGTAAGGGTCAGCTCCCTGGCCTGTTAGTCATCCAGGTCTCCTTGAGGATTTGCAACCTTTATTGAGCTGCGGTCGAGTAAACTGCGAGACAACACACGTGTAAGGGGCGAACAGTTTATCACACTTATACAGTAAGGTGGCAAACAAGTAGGGACTCCCCAGAAGGATGGCTTCGATTGTCGGCACGATCCCGTAGTTGCAGCCGGCGAACTCCACACTGCCGCTGATTCCCTCAGGCGCTCCCAAGGTCACACCTAGGCATACTCAGCCTTGCGAACAATCCAACACCTGGAATGAATACATGAGCATATGAACCCCTTTCATATCCCCTCCCCCCCATTCAACCTGAGGCTAGCATCACAACATGTGCTGGATGGTCGTTTGACCTGCCCATATGCTCTTGACCTTTTTTGACTTACCTTGTACGGCGCACTATTCCCCCTCGATCTACAGCCGCCTGGTCTACCTTACCTTCAAGCTTGCGGAGGATTTATATCAGAAAACGGCTTGAAGCACTCGCGGCTTCTCAAAGCTGTGTTTTGAGGTAAATTCCATCATCGAAAAGAGTTAAAATAATTGCACTCCGGACATTAAACTGTTGCACATGTGTAGAATTTGGAACATTCGGCGACCTCATCAGTTTCTTCGTGTGCATTCCGCTCGCGACAAGCAGCCATGGGAAACAGGCATGGCAAGAATCCATTCGACGAATAATTTGTGACCACTTATAGATTTTATCCGAGTTCAGTCATATCTTTGCACATTTCTTGAGTGTTCACCTTGTTTCCCCCGTGCAGATAACTTTGCTCTGAGCTTGTGTTATGGGCCTTATGTCTGGATTGTGCTCGATGGGTAGACCTTTCAAATGTCAAGTTTGCCGCAGTTGGTAATCTGTGCCGCCATACTATTACCGTACTGCAGGGCCGGTTCACTTTGAACAGGATGACGAGTCTGACAGATTTTCCGCTCAACGAGGTCATCACCGACCGGAGACAGGTATCGCCTGCTACAAAATCTTGTTCGGGTCCTCCAAAAGTCATTCTGATGCGCCTAAGGTCGGGAGGGGGGGGGGCACCTAACTTAATATACTGCCGAACTCGAAGATTTCAGATACCAACTCCGTTTAAGGTATGTTTGGATGAAAACTGATATGGAAGAGGCAATCAGAAGCATTGTGCTGCTTTGTGGATCCTTCTGTTAGGAGATAGCTTGCGTGTACCTACGCTTTGTCGCAGTTGGCCCGCGTTTCACAGGGCGCTAAAAGGTGTAGGTCTTCGAAACAAGGATTTGTTTTTACTCCCTGTCCTTGTAATTCCTCTTGGTTGCGTCGTCGCTAGCCAATAGGAAACCAGTATGCGACGCTTCTCCTCCATTTTGAAAATATACGGCCCATTTTCTGCTTCACTTTCTTGCGTGTGAGTCAAGTCGCATTCTAGATCAGTTTCGAGGTAGGGATCAGTCGAGAAAGCGTCATTACACTGGTGCTTCAGAGATGCGATGTAGTACAGATAACCTCGACTTTAAGCTTTTGCCACAGTTTCACGTTCTCATATTTCGTCATATTAGAAATGGGTTTTACAGTTCTGAGAGAAAAAAATAATTGCCTTCGTCTCAGTGTTTTTGCTTCGAAGCGTAACTTTCAAATTCAACAAGAACCTTTTAAATGAAGCCGAAATGCAAGGTTCCGTGTTTAACGGAGAGAATAAAATTTTCTTAAATGGGCTTAGGTTTTACAGTTCTGGGAGAGCATTGTGGTTTGACTGTGCGGACACCCTCTTCCTTCAAAAAATTGTTTTCCCTCAGCATTTTCAAGTCCACTGCACTAATTTTTCCTCGAAGGGAATTTCAGCGATGCAAATTCGCGTTTTTTTATAAATTTCGAAGTGGACCTATCCGATGAATTGTTAATGTGAAAGGATTTATTATTGCATCAACTATGATAAGCTTGCTTTCATAAATATTCTTTTAGAACAAGGGTGGCGCTAAGAGGGGTGACGTTGGTGTTGCATCACCTCCAAGACAGCGTGCTCGCGGTTTTATGCCCAAGTATAAGTCGTGGAGTATTGCCTTCACGAAGTCCAAGGTGGCGTTATTTTCATTTATTGCTGCGACTCAAGGTGTGTGACTTCATGAAACTTCACTTTATGGTTATGTGCATGACATGCTGTTTCGGCTCCGAGTGAACTTTGGACGGTATCTCTTTCAAAATTTTACTCAAGTTCCTACATTAAGATGAGGTTTTTTTTCGTTGGAAAAATGCCTTTGAATACTGCTCACTACGTTTACGGGTCGTCAAAGCGAGTCTTTCGCAGAAGGTCTAGTCGAGTGATGCGTGCCTTAAAACAGGTTTAAGGGATAAATTTGCAACGCTTTCAAGGCACATGTTTACGGCGCTATACCCTACTTACCTTTCCTTTCCTAAGCATTTTTTCTGAAGTATTATTCGTTGACTTATGTGTTTGACAGGAGGCTGTAACATGTGCACATATATTTATACACTAGCTCCACCGCAGTCCTGGGGTGTTTGTCCCTAGGTAAGATCGCAAGTGCCAAAACTACCAGGATTGCTAGTGTCCGTTTGTGTTCCCATTGAGAATAAAGGTCAAGTTTCGTAATGCACATTTGGTTCGCTCAGCGAAAGTAAGCGCATCTTCGAACTCTTCACCCTTGACATGACTAATTTCACAAGTTACGCCTCAACAAAAAACACCTGCTAGGTCAAAAGCACTTATTTTTATATCAAAATTATTCGCAGATTACGGCATCCTTAAAATTGCACCAGCTGAGCCCCAGCTTTCCAATTGTCAGGGATTGCTGCGAGCGTCCGGGGTCCTTTTTTTGAATTCGCAAGGGAAGTGCGATTCCATTTCAACAAACAAGGCTGGCTGTGGGCTACCTTTTCACTGAGGAAAAACGATGCTCTCACTTCCTAAAGGAATTGATGTTTTATGAGTTTGCAATAATCCGGGATAGGGCTCCTCATTCTCCCCGTTTTTTCTCCCTCTATTTTTGTCACCTTTTTTGGCAGCTAACTTGTTTTAAGAAAGTTGTAATTTGGCCAGATGTTGCGTGCTTCTTAAGAAGTTTGCATTTGTGACATATAGCAAGCCTTTCGGGTATTTTATTTTAAGGGGGAACACATCGCCCTAAAAACTGCGAAATTTTGACGACGCGTTAACAATCATGATCGTCTGTGGCAAAATTTTCACATACTCATCTGTTATTTCGTTCTTTTCCTCATCACTCTTGCCTAGTATGTTGTTTTGCTGCAGAATGTTCCATCGGGGAAATGGGATCACGGCGGTTTTGAGAAATTGTACGGTAGTGGCAGAATCCGAGAAGATGGGTACACGTTCGCTCATTTGGCTCCTGTAAGAAAGTTACCCTCCACGTCAGAAATCTGGCGCCTACAGTGACGTCGACAGATCTCAGGGTTGGTTTCCTATTCTGTTTTGCGCCGTTGGCTTTTCTGTTCAGCTTATATCGTCTCTTCACCTTGAAATTCATTCTTCCAGTTTCCTTGTATAGAGGTGATTGTAGCCATCTTGCATGATTCCTTTGTTATGAAGTCTAAACTTTTTTGTGAGTAGCTTGCTTAGTCAGCGTTACACAATATTCTCATTTCGCCGGCATATTCGTTATCGTGAATTTATTCGCTGGTTTTTTCCGTGTTATTTCATTTCTGTATTATTTCACTGGAGTTCTAGTGCCACCACTACGAGTTGTTCATCCAATGGAGGCTGTCAACGGCAGAGCCACTTTGAGGCATTTTTTTCTTCTGCGATTGCAGTTTTAAACTTGCAGGAGCTGTTCGAGGATTACGTGATTGAGTCAGCAATGGTGAACTACGACGAAGCAGGCGAGCCGGCTGGGTCGGCCGATGTGGTTACCGGTCGTGCTTCCGCGGAAAGCATCGTAAACAATTTCAAAGGAATGCTACTTCATGGTTCGTTGTGCTTTATTACGATGTTTCGACTAGGCGCAATTGTTGTCGATAGTCTAGTTGGCAAACATTCAAGAGCGAGGCTAATGTGCAGCCATTTGCACCACTTTCTCGTCCGCTTATAAATGTGCTTGTTAACCGCACTTTCATCAGTTTTTCGAGCAGACTGCCGTCCCAGGTGACAAAGGGTGGAGAAAAGAAAGGATGAGTGATCCTTCAATAACCTTGAGACTTCAGATCTTGCCGCTTTTCAAATCCTATTTGCCACAGACCTTATTCTGATGAAGCAATTTTTTTCCAATCGATTTCCGCGTTGACTCTTCGCGCATGTTTTTGAGCCCTTCGCAAACTTAGCCCAGAGCTGGACTGTACTTTCCTCCCCCTGTCACAGTCCATCCACCTCTACCCTTATCGCGATCAACTGCATGAACAAAAGTATGTAGATAACAAGCTCATGAGTCACAGCTGTTTATTTTGAGTCTGTGTTTGAGCTTATTTGTATACATACCCGTTCTTTGTCTTATTTTTCGTTTTTTTGACGTGATGTAATCGTTGCCACATTGTCACACCCCTTGGCTACTTCCATCCCTTTTCTCTTTGTAATCACTGCATAAGTGTTACTGTTGCTCATTTTTGCTTGCCGAGGAAGGCTTCAACGATTATTTTGTTTCCATTCATCAAGCGAGGTTATTACTTCTTTTTTCGTTTATTTTTTTTTCATGCCTTTACTTTCAATCCTGAACTTCGTTTCTCGCTTCAAAGATGGGCTTGAAAGAGATGCCTGTATTGTCTTCGAACCTTGCCACTGGCATCTAAAGGCTGCTATCTAGAATGCGATAATCGTTTTCGAATTTTTGACTTAAGTCACCAAAACAGCCACCGTGATGAAAGTTGACTTCAGTTGATGTCATGTTCGTTCATCTCCTATATTTGGCAGTCGCAGAATCGACCGTCGGCCAAGCAAAATAATTGTGTTATTTTTCGCTATTTGGGTAGCCGTGATGTGCTTAAGGCCGCATGATGCGTATGCTTGTGATCGATGAGAATGAGGATTATGAGCCACGCAATTTTCGTACGAAGGAGCGCCTTCGTTTCCAATGGGTTCCGCGTTCGCGTGGCATCAACAAGCGCCGAGAATCCCGTTTCTTCAAGGTAGCCTTATATTTTCTCTTTTTGTCCTTAACTGCATTTTTTGCTTGCTTTGCCTTGGTTCAGGGGTTTACTGGTTAGGATCGAAAGTATGAAAATTTTCATGCCGGTGTTGTGAAAGTTACTTTTGGATCAGAGAGAAAGTTCGCTGGGGTGCAAGAAGACACGGAATGCTGAAATCGACTCAGGTAGAGAATCAGGCCAGCATATCGGTGGGGAACTTTGACGCTGGGGAAGTCGACGTAGTTTTGCATCAGTTCGTTCATTGGCACGTGTTCATATAGAAGAATAGAAGAAACGATGCCGGCATTTATGGTTTTTCAATTTTAAACACAGTTCACCGGAGCTATCTCTGCTTCTGTTTCGTTTTCTTTGGTCGTTATAGCTAAGCATCGCTTCCCTTAATATATTTCCACCAACAAAGTCGTTGGTGGAAAAGACTCTGATGCGACTCGCCCACGGCCAAGTGCAAAAGGATTACGTTCAGGTGCAGCACGTTTTGATTCTTACATTGCTCACCTCTGGTACCTTGTATTCTCATCTTTGCGCTGTAATGTTTCTTTTGGTTATCTTTTTTGTTCTTTAGCTGCAGTAAGAGGCAGTGTTTGTTTATGTAATGGTACCTATGATCGAAGAGATCTGCACAGGTTGCGCGGCTGAAACGCGTTTCGGGAAAGCAACAAAATTTCAGCGGCACCAACGATAGTGTGCCACACTAACTCGCGCGTTTATGGATAATCCCGCTTCAAATGCATTGTCGTTGTTGAAATTTATTGATGCTTTAAGTCTGTCTTTGGGATCAGACTCGCTCCTCGAATAGTAGGGTCATCTCATCCCTCCTGCTGGAATGTGCGAGTTAATTCTGATGACTTTCAAGCCCCAAATCCCATAAGTTAGCTCCACACTCCTCTTTCCCCGGCTCCCTTTATAGATCACGTCGGTTTCCAAAGTTACAGTAAAGCAATCTGTTTAAGTCACGATAGTACAAATTTTAAACACAAAAGCCGCGTGTTATGTTTCAGAGTAAATTGATACGACTGATCGACTTGGCGCTCGAAAAACTCATTTTTTTCCGATTATTAGAGGGCGGGAGAATATCTCTGTTTCTCCTCCTACCCTGAGCTGCTCTTTTCCTAAGAGATGTGAGCTGTTCGATTGTTGAGGTGGAGATCGTCAGTTTCAGACTGGTGGGGGACGCATTCTAAGAAGCACTGGACGTGGCTGGAAGGGTGGCAAAGTTCGTAAAGAGGCTGATAAGCGCAAGAGGATGACCAGGGAGGAACTTGATCGTGAACTTGACGAGTACATGAGGGGAGGCAACGTGCAGGTGTAGTCATGATTCTGTGGGTGAGTCTCTGCCTTCATTTGGAAATAGGGAAAGAGACTAAAAAAGCAAATAATTGCAGAAGAATATAAATTCTTGCTTTATTTAACGGCATCCAAGGCGTATTGCCTGGATTTTACTGCAATGGATTTAATGCATAGCCAGACACGACATTACGCCCAGAGCGCAGGTCGCAGATTGCACTAAAGCCATCCAACGCATTGTTTATGCTTTTATTCTTGGGACTGCACCATATTCAACTGAGTAGCTTGTTCGAAATGGTTTGGAAGTATATGTGCCCACCTCTTTTGTGTTTTAGCATCACATTTACTGCAGGCTTCAAGTTGGATCGGTAGCTCGCACACTGTATGTAATTTCAGCGCTGAAATGTTACTGGACCTATGCGATGACCGAAACTAATTTTTCTCAGTTGTCGCTTTTTGGAGCAGTTGCCCGCAGCGGGACCTCAGTAATAACGGTTAGCAAAATCCCACTTCCCCACTGCTGGGAGCCCCACAAAACAATTTGTCTTGCAACGTAGGCGCTGCCATAATTTCATTGATAAATTGGTTGGTTGTTTGGAAATTCATAAAGAACATCAAGATTGGACGTAGGCCTGCGCTGTCATATAAAGTGCTGTCATGATGCTAGAATGAGGGGTCGAGTGCTAGGAGTTAAATCTCTTGAATGCTATATTTTTATTTTGTACGCCTAATAGGTGATCTTTTGAAACTGACGCGAGTTGTATTATTCAGTGGACCAATAAAATATATCGCATTCGCTTGTTGAGCATCGCAGCTGCGTTTTATTAAACCTTGAGCTTTCAGAGAGCGATGGTTTGTGTCGGCGACCGGTGTTTTCGTTACTCCAATTATTTCATCCGGTAGCAAGCTGCATACTTACTTGATGCACTGTGCTCGTTGGTATCTGTAATCGTTCTCCTCGTGTTTTTGGTTCACCTCATGTGCTGTTCGTTTCCTGTTTTGTGTATTTCTTGCGAAACATTCACGGTGGGGAGGGAGAACGTGACAGAATGAGACGGTTTTCTTAAAGGTTCCTGTTTTGTTTGAGGATGTCGCACTTCAGAGTCGTAGGAAGGGAATTTTGATTTTCGATGTTGCGAGCATAAATAAGTGATGCGGTATACATTCTGAAAAATTGTCTGACATTTTATCGGGAATTTTATATAATATCAAAAAAAAATCTCTGCTGACAAAAAAGCTTCATAAACTTCAACGACTTTGATGCATTTCTTATCAAGATTGTCGCTGTTACTAGTATTCCGCACGACCAACAATTGAAAAAACACTTCAGAAATTGAGCATTTGTTCGTTGCTTAACTTGCTGACTTTAACAGAATTGTGAAACTAAATGCAAGAGGAGAAAACAACTTGGCTTCATTGTGAAATGAATTCGTCCCTTCAGCTTGGGATCTCCAATAAACTCTGTATCAATAATCCACTGTTCTGCTTGCTTCTCGACAAGACAAATTTGACGTTGGTGCATTACTCTTTTCGTGTTAAGGTATCCGTCGGTTTACATTTCTGTGGGTGTACTTTTAATGGTCTCTTTATTGTTCTTGCAAATAAGTACATTAATCGAATAAATATTGTTCGTAAGATTCTGGTGATTCAAAATGCTTTTCTGCTATGCCGCACGATCAGTTTTGTATTAGTCACGACGTGACTGCCTGGTTCCCTTAGATCATTATTCCACGCAACGAAAAATTTTTGCAATAGCAACCTTCTTCCCATGTTCTCTTCTCGATCCACGCTGCTGACGCTCGGTGGTTGCGAATGGCATCGTGATCTCTGGCAGAAATACAGCAACAACTGAGTAATTACGTGGATTGTCCCTATTTTCCCCTCCACCACTGTGTTACTGGTACTGGAAGCACTATACACCTTATGTTGTGGCATGTTCTTTTGAACTGTAATTCTAAGCTTTGGAGCGCTGCAGTTTATTTTGATGTCATTGTTGCCTACAGTGCGGTATGCGTGTTGAGGTGAAGTTACTGTTGAGACAAGGTCGGAATGGACGCTGCAGAAACTTTCATCTGCCTGTTATACTTTATTGCAGAACTGGTTGAAATTCATGGAAGTGATGGGCTTATTGTTGGGTTTAGGGTAACCAAAGCCGTATGTCATGATATCGTCTCAAGGGTTCCTGGCAAGTGGCTGACAACGGCGACGTTGGGGACGCCTGGGGCTGAAAAAGGACAGGAGCCTATAGCTGCATGCAGATGCCGATGAGCGAAAGCCCAAGCACAAGCGAGATAGAATCTCTTTATGAGGGATCATCACCATGGGGCCAAAACTCAATTCGAACGAAGGAGATCCAAAGGGCCGAAGCGCAACTTATATAGGCCCCAGAGGTCGCCTGGGATGGCATAAGAGAATATAAGGCCATTAATGAAATTGTGTGATGAAGAACAAAACGAAAACCGAGTATTCAAGATAATATGATCACTGCGGTGCTCGATCAGAATTAGATGTTTTGGGTCGGCTCTTCGGTGCCAACCCAACCCACAATGAAATAATTTAGACAACGAATGAAAGCATTCAATAAATGTGCATATGCGAGTGACGATTCTTCAGCAGTGGATGCGATGCCAGTTGGCCGCGTGCAAATGGCCATAAGAATCAGTGTCATTCCATTTCATAGAAATTAGTGAGGTTCGACCGAGTTCGCGCTTAACTATTTACTGATTTTACACATCCTAATTTCCATATTAAGAAACGTGGAAGTCCACTGCATACCATTTTCCAGATAACATCAAAAATAAAAAATAGAACTCTCTGAAGAGATGTAGTTTTGGAAGGCTTTTCTACATCATCTCACTGCCATGAAGATATCAAAGACCCTTTTTCATGGTTGTTCAGGATGACTTCTTCCAGTCCTATTATTACTTTGAATATCGCCCGATGAGCAAATTTTTTTAAAACTCATACTTTCGCTGAGGATGAATATTTGCCAACTAGTTCAAAGCGTCTGGCACCTGCAGCAAAACAAAGTTGTTGAGTGGTAGAAATGTAATTTGCTGCAACACCATTCGTAAAACTGTTTTAAGTCAAACAGTCGACATGACTGAAATTTGTTGTTGAGTGCAGTTGAATGGCGGCCCATAGAGTAGAAGAAAATACAATGTTTGAATATTCATCGACAGTAAAACAAAACATGCAAGCCCATTTATTGTAGTCGATGACCGCAACCGTATATGACTTAATGTCTACAGCGTAGTACATTCTAACTGAATGGATTGCAGTTTGAACCTGCAACTTTCGTGTTGTACTACACCGCAGCTCGCATCGAGTAGTCCTAATACACGAGAAACATGGGCCCTCAAAAACTGTGATGTAAGCGTCCACTAGCTGATCGCCAATGCAAGGTTAGGAACCGACTAATTAACTATGCACTTTTGAATAGATTCCTTCAAAAATATTGTAAACCTCACCGCTACCGAAATGCTCCAAATAGTACAACATAACGTTCCTAAGAAGGACATCTCACAGTTCTGCATTTAGACCATGAATCCATCTTAATTTTATAAAACCCAGTACCTTCTTGTGGCAGAGTACGAAGAAGCACTTGATCGTGAATAACTGACCCTACACAGAGCTGTGATTTATAATGCTTAAGGAGAATGGCTAGATCAAAGCGTAAAAGTATGTCTGTTCTTTGCTCATTACGGCATATAATATTAGCCAGTGGATGATCTAGGTTGATGAATTAAAAATGATAACGGACAGAGCTAAACAGCCTCCTGTATGTGAAGCCACATAACACTGGAGCGTGAATCGCCAATACAGTCTCAAAAACAACCGGCCATATCACCCAAATACTCCATCAGTTGATGAAACCAAAGAGCGACAAATGAAGTTCTGTCACAGCACGTTCTATACGATTGGGTAAAACGCCAGAGTAAACCAGTATTTGCGCTGGCTGCCACAGACGTACCCAATTCCAAGCCCGTATTCGATAATTTTATGAATCAGAAGAGAGTTTTAAAGCGATTCATTAAGTTTTTTTTTTCGCGATTTGAAGAAAATCCAATTCAGCGAACTGCTAATGACCGGAAATTGGAAGCCCTGATGCTTATCTTCTCACAGCGGCGACGAAGAAGTGGCTCTCAGGAGAATACCGACTATGTACCATGCTGGCTTCATGTGTATTCATTTGAATAGTTTACATCAATTTGAAGCAGTGCAGACTGCCCCATCGCAATCAAGCCCATGTTACCTACCTGAGACGCAGTTCCCGAGTACCAGGAAAATAAATACAACGATGCAGGCGTTTACCTCTCAAAAACCTCTGAACTTTATTTTTGCAGCCGAACCTTTGTCATAGATGAGGCAAGCGACGTCGACGTCTTGCCAGCATTGACATCTGCAACCCGGTTGCTTCTTCTTCCAAACGCCCCGTACTCCGAGCCTTCAAAACCCTTTCTGGAAAACGATTCGAATATTTTTCGAAATACAGTTCTATTTTATACGTGCTTGTGATAGCAAAAAGATCACCATGCCTTTCGAATCTGTGTTTGTTATAAGTGCGCGAACTAGTTCATTCTGAAATAGACTGCCGTCCAATTCGCACCACCTTAACTCCCTTTCGCGGATTTCTTGACTTAGGTGAACTGCTCACCTCCTCCTCTCTCCCCCCTCCCTGTCCCTCCTTATGGAAACAGACCATGATCATCCCCCTTCATAAAAAAGAACAACGCGACGATGCGAAGTGCTGACTGGATGGAAGGACTTCAGTGCTAAGTAGGCCAAGTATTAAGAATGTCTAAACTGTTTTAACTGAATTTTGAGGTATCTTAGCAGGCCTCAAATGTCAACCGCATATCAAGTTCAACGATTCAGAATCCATATAGAAATGAATGCGTCAAATTGAGAGAGTTCAATCGGTGGCTAAACTTCACTTGTGAATAAACGGAGCCGAGTGGATCATAAACTGAATATGGTGCGAGGCACACACATATAAAGACATAACCAATAAACGAGTCCGCATCCGTTGAAGGTGGTGAAGTGATGTGCGAAGTGCACGTACAGCTCTAAAAAGTAACTAAATTATTCAAGTAAAACTCATTAATGATTACTCGTTTTCTCAGTTTATCGTTTGATTCTATCGTTGAATTCCACTCTTTTGGCGGCGAAAATAATCACCGAAAAATCTCTTGCGTGGAATTGGAATTGAAGAGGAAATTGCCTTTTCTGAAGTATATATTCTTCTAATGAGGGCAGTTGTTGCTACATTTTGTGAATTGATCCATTTTTGATGGACGCAGATGTGATTACTCAGGCAAAGAGACTTAGAATACCGCCACTGAAGTTGGAGTTGCGAAATCATCATATTACATCGTCGATGCAATTAACTGGCTCGGCGATCTGAAGTATAGGAGCGAGTATTGTGGCAGGCTTGTTCGTGCGGTTATTTTTTTTCTTTACTGCCGCATCTTCGCTCATATTGAAAGGTTCCACGTCCGTCGCGGCTGCGCGCGAAAATGACACAAAGAGGGGGGTCAGTGATTTGTCTTCAAACTGCATGAAGGCACAAAGCTGATATAAGCAGGTCATAAAAGTTAAGCGCGAATGAGTAAACAAGGTGGGAGTTGATTTAAGGCTGCAGATGTTTTGCAGGAGTGGGTAATGATGGGGTTAAAGCGAATAAAGGTTGAGGTTGTTGACTGGCCATCAGATAGTGTTATCCACAAAAAGAGGGGATGCATGTACGAGCAACACAAACGGGAACAAAGACGGCCTGTCAGGGCTTTGCCTTCAAACTCCTTAAAGACAAAAAGGTGCCATAAACGCGTCAGAAAAGTTATGCGCGAATGTGTAAACAAAGTGGGAGTTGATTTAAGGCTGCAGATGTTTTGCAGGAGTGGGTAATGATGGGGTCAAAGCGAACAAAGATTGGGGATGTTGACGGGCTAATCACATATGTTATGATGGGCATCAAATTAGCAAAACAACCTTTAGGGTCAACCAACAGCACATGGAAGGGGCGGGCCAAAAGCATCAGAAGGTGTCAACAAGAGAGCTATATAAATGAGCCCAGAGGTTCGGCAACACAGTTACTTGGATCGGAGTTGTGATTCCGACGTTTGGCTTTGATGTATTTTTTTGCCCTATCGTTCATGTCTAAATAATGTAAGTGTGCCTTATAGTTGCTAATTTGATGCCCATCATAACAATTTGTTGCTAATTTGATGCCCATCATAACTATAGAATACCGCTTGAGGTTTCTTCGGTTTTTGTAGTTTATTCCATTGTGCATGTCGGTGAAGGAAAAAGTTACTACTTGGGTTTATTGGCTAAATAAAGTAAGCGTACCTTTTAGTCGAGCTGTAATCATATAGAATATTACTTGAGTTTCTTCAAATTTTTGATTTTATCCCATTGTGAGCATCTTTGAGAGAAAAAAGTGTCCCCACTTTGCGTTTATTGGCTAAATAAAGTAAGCTGTCTCTTAGTGGGTTGTAATGTTATAGAATGTGCTTGGATTTCTTCGGCTTTGATTTTGATCCCATTGTCTGTGTGTCGTTAATAATTAATTGTTATTTATAAAATATCATTGAGTTTCTTCCGCCTGATTTTATCCTATTGTGCATGTAGTTGAAAATTAAGTGTTGCTTCGTCGTGTTTTATTGTCTAAACGTGATAATAAAGGTTTAATTACCCAAGTTTGAGGTGGGTTCACCAAGCAGTGGGAAAGTGCACCAGGTCGTTGCACAGCAGAATCTGATATTTGTATTATAAGACGAACCACCTCAACGTCAAGAGTATATTCTTGGGTAACTGGCAGATGGAAGAAAGGTGATCATTAACGAGTGGAGAGCATCAAAATTTGGAGCAGCGCGATAACTAGGCCGGTCGCAGCAAACGGGAGCTAAGTGATTGAGATCGTCGACTCCAAAGGTGGTCGCGGTTGGATTGAAACCAGTGGATAAAGAGACAGATCGACGATGGATCAGGAACGCCACGCGTCAACTCAGAGCTGACTACGGCAGACAGCGGACAACGAGCAACAACAGGGACGTAGGCCTAAATTTTAACAGTGATATTTTTCTTGTTTTTTTTTCTTTCTTCTTCTTTGTTTATAGTGTTTGTTCACGAACCTTTGGGAACAAACTATTGTATAGTCAAAATATTGACGAACTTCACACCTTCACTAACACAACAACCAACCCACAAGGGGAGAGAGTGTGAGCGGTCAATACAACGTCACCACCGTTTAATTATTCACGAGAATATGCGATTATTTTCTCAGCTGCTCACAACCTCATAGTGGTTACGGGTGGTCAAACCTGTGACACCGCTGTCTCACATCGATTCAAAACGATTTCTGCATAAACGAGAACTCGTCTTCATCGAGCCCAGTTTTGTGTGTTGCTTTTCATTTATTAGTCTTCAAACTTTTTTCAGATTTCAAATTTCTGTTGATAATATCGATAAACCGATGCAAGTATCACTCTAAATGACATGCTTCAAACATTTCAATACGCAGTAGTTTTTTTGTTGAAGAAAAGAATACTTCCTTAGACGCGATTTGGCGTGTCGTGCTTAACCAAGGCTATTGTTCACATTATGCGAGCCAGTTATTCAGCTGACACTATTAAGTTCAAATGGAACTAGTTGGCTTAGTAAGTTTTCCCCAGTTTTATTATATAACTATCTAATTTATATAGTATTTGATAGGAAACAGACGTTCTTCTCGAAACTCGATGTTTTCGGAAGATTTGGGTTTCTGCAATAATGTTTACTCCCGAAAATCGTTAACATGTCCCCACGTCTTCTTATTTGTTGCGTCATGTTTGCTCACGAAATTAGATGTTTTCGACGGATGCAGCAGCCCTGCCACTTTGCCTATGCCTGTCACTTTTTATCAGTTTTTAAGTGTGGTTTTATTGTTGGAGCACCTAACTATTTTTGTCGAACGTCTTACTCGATAGTGGAAATATAGGTGTGAAATGTCACAGCAGGATATTGCAGTAGAAAGCCTCATTTGCTTATTGCCCCAAATTCTGAGAAGTGAGGTCTTTCTATTCAAATTGCCATTATTCAAGATAGCCTTCACTAGGACTCACTGTTTCCGGCTCATTGAATTAAGGCCGTTTCTAGCAATTTCATCGCATGAGGTTCAATCTGTTGTATAAAAGGCAAACGGTCCTTGGACCCTTGCTTGTCACTGGCCTACATTTTTGCTAACAACAAATGATTGTCTGGATGAGTACGAGCCGCTAAGTACGCGGAACTAGGCTACGAGACTCTTTGCGGCTCTACAGTATTCACCTATGGAACTAAACGGCCATATAAGGGATTTATAAGGGATTTGCAAATGATGACGGAAAAAGCAAGATTTCGGCATTTTTCAGAGCGCTTATTGGAAATACAGTAGTGGAACATATTTGTTCTCCGAACCAGTAAAGGTTGCTGGTAAAATATTTGCGAATGAACGGTTTGAGCGACGCGCTGAACCACCGAACATCATTATGCTTACTGGCGACCTTCGTTGTTCGACTTCTTTTTTTTTTTGAATCCGGCACGCTGAACAGAGAGCAAAAAGTGTTTGAAATCTCCACATCAGCCTCTAGAACGAGACAACCATATACGAAATTTACAGTCGGAGACATAAATTCAAAGGCAGCGATCAAGCGCGTTCGGATCCTTGAACAGTAAAGTTTCCTAATAGCACCTTTTCCAGCCATTCTTTGTCTCGGAGTCGCTAAATTAGCAAACACCACTGTGCATCTTCAAATTGCAAGTTTATGCAAATGGCCCCGTGACGCATACGGCTCCCTTAAGGCCTCATAAAACTGCCCTAAACTGTGCTTTCGAGTTTTTATCCGCTGTTGGATTGCAATGCAGGGTAGGTCGTATCGACTTATATTCATAGTTGGTTGCAGGATTTTCATCTCAACGTTTTGCGAAACCCAGTTCAGTAAACCTTTATAAATGTGATCCTTGATAAATAAAACTCGCATCAGAATTGCGACCAACAACGAAGCTGTTCATCACAATGCACAATTGCGTGAGACGAGCAGTAAGTCCTCGTGCGCGTCTACGTTGCGCGAAATGACTTGTTGCAAATAAGTCCTTGGTACTTGCTATGCGCTGTGGTTGCTTCTTTGAAAGGAAAAATTGCTAGCGCGTTTCCCGACTGTATTTCTTGTCCACCATAGCCAATGAATAGTGGTGGCATTCGTCTCGAGCCGAAGAAGTGCCCTTGTTAATATGAATTTCCGTAGAACCAATCCGTAGCCAGCTACAGGGATTCGAACCCTCTTTCCACCTACTTATGAAATGAATTTTTGGTGTTTCATTTTTACGGCAGCTCGGATGAGTGGAAGAATGGATGGATATTATAACGGCCAGTTTGTTGGAAAATGCGGCCGAAGGACATTCGGTAACTTAACAGGCCTCACGACTGTCATGAGGAGCGATGTTCGCGATGTCATGTTCATTGTGACGTTTGCTTAAAGGCTCGTGCCAGTTGCAGCAAAGCCGCAGTATGTGGGAACAAAAGTCGGAAATGTGGTATAGCGCCAGAATATGAAATTTTGGTTTGACTCAGTGGGTTTTCGGAGAACAAAACAGGACTGCATAACAATCTTCAAACTTTTTCGTCACCTCACAGGTGTCGCTGCCGTAAAGTCCCGAAGTACGCACGTGAGGGGGCGCGCTATGGATTAGGATGCGATCGTTTTATAAAAACATGACTTCAAGTGGGTCTTATTTCTGATATTTATATCAATGGAGCGACGGGCGTAGCTGTGAGCCCTTTGTTTAATGGAAATATGGGCATGTTTTCAGAGAATACTGCCTGAGACGTCAGCGAAAAGGTCACACAAAAGCGCAAATATGGGTTGCGTTGTGATTTCGCCTTCCGACTCAAGGCATCAAACAAGGATTCCGAGCTTTAATTTTATGCGAACGAGATTTTGATTCTTGGAACATTCGGTATCCTCGAATTTCACGATTCTGCAATTGAAATCTATCCCTAAGTAAATGAGGTAGTGGAGTGCCAAGTTTCCTGAACTCCAGAATTACCCAAACAAGACTCAAGGATTTCAGAACAAAAGGGAATCCCAGAGGTCGAGGATCCTGAACTTCACGGTTCTGCAAACGAAGTCAATCATTTCAGAGCTTAAAGAGATCACATCGTTCAGTAATCCTTTCGGCTTCGATGAGTCTTGAAGCTCATCTTTTTGAGAGTCAGCTGTAAAGCGTATTAGTCAGTGTTCGAGCACGATTAGTGTGAACGTATACTGAGTTGAAGAGTATTAAAGCTACCGTCTAACACTCACTGCCATAAAAGGATTGAATGAAAGGTGTTGAGAGCAAAGCAGTCGCATAACAGGGCACTGTTTTTGCTCGCTTAATGACAACTTGGTCCAAATCCTTGGTTCTCCTCTCATTTTCGTTCACTGCTCATTTCCCCTTCTCTTTTCTTTGTGATGAAAGTTACTGATGCATCGTCAACCGATCATCTTTGAATCTCAGTGAAACATTTAGAGGTTTCATTTTATCAGCTCTTTTTTGTTATGTACTCAGTAAATTTTGTAACATAGGCCACAGCTTTATTCATAAAGCGTTGTTAATAAATCAAAGACGAATTTGAGATGTCGCTTCACCTAGCACAAATGAACAGTCGACGTATCTCCTCGCTCGTTATGCACCGTACACCTAAAATTGTCGTTGGTTATTGTCGACAGTCCATATTCGCTGCAATAATTTTCAAATCCTTCGAAGTGCTAAGAAAACTGCTTTCGCTCTGTAGCCTAACCTTCTCTTGGTTTCACTGCTCCCACATTTTAAGCTCATGCCAATAGAGCTGCGATCCTCCATGCGTAGTTTTAGGCAGATGGAAAGCCTGCTAGAAACTGTGGCACAGTGTACACTCTTGTATATCTTGGTGTCTTCCTGGCAGGAGCTAGATAATCGCATGCGATTCAATCACTCCAGTAGATTACATAGCTGCTCAAAGAGAATGACGAAGTTACGCTTTTGCGTTTTCCTACTATCCTAATCTTTTATACAATAAATCCGAAGGCAAAAGTTCTAGTCTAGGCCTCATCCGAGCGCTAGTCGAACGAATTAGCCCTGCCGAAGTAATGGCGTTTTTAGGTTGGATAGCTCACTCTCAATGCACGTAAGGACTGGTAACGAAATTGAGTGATTTGGGAAGATTTTGGCAGGCACAGACTGTAGCTACCAAATTTCTTCGTCTTAGCCTATACCGTTCGAGAGCTGAAGCCGCTGAATTTATAGAAAAAACATGTCGCACACGAGACACATATGCACACTTGGGTGGCGTGCTGCCACAATAGCGCAATTCTGCAAGGTAGGATAAGAAATTTGAAGATTCGACGAAAGCAAAACGTGATATTGGTTAGATGTTTAGGCTGCTTTCAGAGTGGTTTCGATCATGTTTTTGATTTCCAATTCACCCCTTTTTTGATTCTTTGATTGATTCCATCCTTACATTTCTTGTTGCACGTTTGCACTAAGCAAACAAGCAGACATACAGTGTTTGCGAAGGGAACACTTGCACAGAGACCTAAAAAAGGCAGTACACGGCGGATTGAATGCATGATGTGGAAGGAAAAGGATGTGGTACAATTGGTGAGCAGATTTAACTCAAGAACGATACTGCACAAAATTTTTTGTTCTAGTCCAAAGTTTTCAGGTTTCCCACAACAGATTTGAGCAGAGCGCGACAAATGTTTTTTATTCTGATAGCTTTGCGGGAAAAATCTGAAACTCGAGAAAAAAGGCAGTTTCTAAGCATGAATATTTCGCAGAATATGCCAAATGAGGCCTTGAAAGATTTCCCTCCAAACTTAATCAAAAATCAGGTGAATGTTTATGTCTAAACGCCCAGGCTGGTGACATTAGGGCCACGTGTATTAGTTGTCCCAATTGGGTCGTGAAATATGATAAAAGTGTACGCTCATCGTGTCAGTATGTGGTATCTGATTTTCATTTGCAAGCAGCCAAAGTTTATTCAACCATCTACTTACATGTCTGTCATTGTTCAATGCCTATGGACTCGAATGAGAAGTTCGAGAGCTTTCGTTTGCGGAAACGAAGCAGCACATCAAGCTGATGCTTTGGCAAACTCGTGCTGCACTTGCGCCAAAGAGATGACTCGTGGCTGCGATAAGAAATAAAAAATGGTCGCTTCACATTTACTATGCAAAATGAAGATCTCTATTTTATACTACGGTATCTGAGTTGTGCAGCTGATCGATTCTCTTTGTCTCTACAGTCGAACAGCCATGGTTACCACCCAGTAAATTACAAAGGAGATCTATGCACGTTAAGGATCACTGAGTCTATTCTAGCTTTGGCTCTTGCAAATCGGTCTTTTGGATTGATCTTTCTGCAAGAAAAAATCAGAGGCATTTTGCTTTTTTGAATTATCGGCTGTTTACATTATAAAGATGAATGCGCTTGAATTCGTAGAGATGCGAAAATGTTGCATAAGTGGTATAAACGGCTACTCACCGGCTGTATTTGGGAAAGAGCTGCAGCTGTCGACTGCCTGGATACTAGGATTGCCGAAAGGACAGGCATTGGAGCGTAGCTGACAGTTCGCCAGGATGCTTACTGCAATTTATATTCTTTCATTGGGTGTTTGATATTTCCTCATAGAAGCGTTCTGTCTGTGCTTTACTCACTGAGATTTCCGTAACTCTTTTTTTGTGCACTTGATGTCTATGTGAAACATAATTTACAGGACTTAATCTGTCGTATGAGTGTTTCGACCTAAAAAGTTTTGCGGCCAACACCTCAAAAAATGTTCGGATAGTGCAAATAAATGGCACATACAAGAAAATTCTGTGGGCCTAGCGGTATGAAATTCCAAAGTATAGGTCATCGGACAAATGCGTCTAACCTTTGTTGGAAATGCAGCTTACTGACCACATAAATTTTAAATCGCAACGAAATTTTACCAGTAATACAACTATGCTCGTTATGTCCCCAAGAGAATACTTCCGCTCTAGAAATCTCCTCCGCCTCTATTTTCGTTTGTCACAACTCAAATCACCGGATGTTTTTCAGCTGTCCACAATCACCTTTAGCAGCTGATTCTATCTCTTTCGCAAAGATTACGAAATTGTTGCGCCATGCGACATCTAAGGCCTGGTAGGCTGAGAGCACTGATATTTGTGGCCAGTAGCCGAACATTACCGTTATGTAGTTGTTGCGCGCTGCACACACATGAGACCCAAACATCTGACTTCAGGCAGGCCGGCGCACATTTCTGGCGAATTTCGCAGTATGGTTGTGATAGCAGAAAGTTATGCCTCTTTTTGCAGATGCAGCTCCACAGCTTTCAGTTTCCTGTATTTATATATGCTGATCGTCCAAAACAAATCATTTTCTCCACCCGAGATTATAGTTGTGTGGAATTGTGCGGCCGAAAGTATTGCTTTTCAGCTTTTCACTTTTGAGTGATTCACTGTAGTGTGAAACGCCTAAAGGTTCCGTGCTATCTGTAGATCCTGTTGAAGATGTAGCATTCCTGGCGTGGTGTTCGGCAGGAAACAGTTCCACATTTTAAACTGAACTTCGCACACCGCTGCCGTATTGCATGATTCCTCAGATGCTATTTCCATAAATTGAATATTTGAGCTGAGCACAGAAAGGACCAAATTTTGAAAGAAATATTGAATTTCGAGAGGTCTTGTGCGAATTTCCTTTTCCTGGGAGGAGGAAGAAAGGGGAATAAATTTGACAGGGAAGTGAAAGCGGTGGATATACGAAAGCGCGTCGCACACGCGGATTCCGTTTGAAGAAAAAGAAACTAAATTCCAGAGGGTTATGTAGCGAACTCTCCTTCCCAAAGGGAGGAATTAAATTTGAAGGAGATGCTGTATTTGAGAGTTCAGGACAATTTCTGATTTTGAAGTCAATACATAGGCATTATGAGGGGTCGACTGCGCTCACTTGTATCAGCAGCAGATTTCCGAAGATGCATCTGATAGGCGAGCGCTTCAAAAACATCTATTACCAAAAACGATTGTGCTCTGTTCGTATGACTTATGTAACGCGCCGAGGCTGCAAGCAGGATGCGTCCTTTTTGCTCGAAGTTCTCGTTTGCACTACATGTGATATCAGTGCTCTCATATACACCGACACTGCCTCATTTTTCTATAGCAGTGCTGCAGTTTTCTCAAATTTAAGAAACATACCGCATCAGCTTTCCTAATGAGCTTCTTCGCTATTTTGTTTGTTGGTTCAGCCATATATAAGGAAGTCCTTCCTCTAATCCCACTTCCATCCGGTTGCTGAAAGTCGTTACAGCTTGCCTTGGTGCAGGCAAGAGGAACTGTGAGCTTTGAGGGCGACCACAGGGAAACACCGCCATGGAACGGCTATGAGACTTCTCAACAATCCCTTTTGGTGAACTGATATTAGAAAGATCTTTCGCAGGCGAATTGCACAAGACATGTCAAGATTTCCGGTAGGATGCCTTCAACTATTGAAGAACGGGCATGTGCCAGACAGATCTCTGCGATATACCTTTTTAGGTGAGTTTCTGAAATAGTGCCACTGGACTGTCTGGCTTGGGAATTCTGTCTGGCCAGCAGAACTTCTGAAGCGGGAAGTCTGTAGCCGGGAAAGATTGGTGCGAATTTTTGGTCGCTTCGGTTGAGACTTCTGTGTAGCAGAAATGCCACAAGATTTGTGAATAACTTTTTGTCTAAAACGAGTGGGACACTACACTAAAAGCTTATTTTCAATTGGAGAACCTTTACGTTTGAGCGGAAGCGTGAAGTCATGCGAGCCATTGAAGAATTTTTGCAGCCTAAGTCTCTATACAGCTTATACTGAATCGAATTGTCTTCAGTATTCGTGAAACTTATTGACTCACTGTGTAGCGGAACAAAAAACGGCTACCGAGCCAGCGTTTAAACGCACTTTGCCGCTTTTGGCGGTTGGGTGTTCCAATTTGCATGCGCCAATTTGTGCCATCTTTGAGCCTATGCAGCTCATACAGTAATGATTTGTGGAACTGGTGCCCCTCCTCTTCCCACCTCTCCACCGAATACCGTCGTTAATGCTGTCATCCGAAGAAACTTCGTTCGGAGATGCCTGGAGTTTCGATCCCCAAATGCTCACGCCGGTAATCAGTCGTTCGAACACGACGTTGCCATATGACTTTTCCAAACAGTTTTATCAAAAAGTTACTTACCTCTACTGGACCCTCTGCCGCCTGTTCTACATTTTATTGACATCCATATTTTTGAGATGAAAACTGAATGCGGAACGGTGAAAGGTAGCCATACTTGGCACTCTCAATACGAGTCGAGCGTTGCCGAGGTTCTGCAGGTGTTGCTGACTGCTTGCTGCACTCTGTAGGTTTCCCCACGTAGCGAATACCGGCTGCTCCGTATAGGTGTTCTGGAGCTGCCCCTGACCGGAAAACATGGGAGAATAATGAAGGCTTAAAAGTGAGGAGCTGGACGTCGCTCCGTTTTGTCCAAAACTAGAGAAGCTGGTAGTAGGGACTATGGGAGACTGCATGCTGAAAGCGGCTTGAGGCTGTCTTTGTGGCTGTTGTTGCGACAAGCGCCATTGAGCGATGAGATCGTTTGCTGAGGTTGCCGAACTCGAGGCACATCTGACAGGTTGGTAACTCGACGTGCTGCACGGACACGTTGAATGTGGCACATTCTGTGAGCAGTAGTCGGGAAGACAGCGGCAGTTTTCACACTGAAAGAACGTTAGTCTTTCTCACTTTCAAGGCCGGAAGGTTTACATGCACATTTCTTCACTCACACACGTGTTTCAGCCTTTAATGTCACCACACTGAAGTTTTTAAAGGTTGTGTATAGGTTCCCTTCTTTCAATTATTTTGCGCTTTGGCGAGTCAGCATTTAAAATACAACCATATCGAGGTGTCCTACGAAAAAATATTTGTCTGCCTAATGATATTTTCAGCCGGGAAACCAGTTCAGCCAAAATTAAGGAAGTACATTATAGTTTAATTTTCCCTTCTTGCATTTCCTCCATCAGTTGATTTGTCAAAATCCCTGGAGCTTTAGTCTAATGGAGGTACTTTAAAACTTCAATAGATTTTACAATCGGTCGGGTCGTGAAAAACGAATGTTTAGATCGTTCAAAATATAAACAGTTCATTCCATATATTTCATTATCCGTTGCAGTTGCTGAAACTGCTCGCTCTAGTGGACGTACGACAAAGAAGCATATAGTGCCATTCCAGTTACGCATTCATTTATTTGACAGTTCTGCCAGTAATTTTGATATTTACTTAACGTTCGGTCCTGTTTCGGCTTTGTTCGTTTTCTTTTTTCCTTCACAAATAGTTCTTTTTAAGACAAAAGATGTGGCTGCTTTATGATGCTTTATAAAAGACAACTTGTGACACACTTATTGAAGTTCAGTCACTGCTGTGAACATTTGATATTCGTCTGATAGTGGACAAAAAACTTGGAAGAATTTTCGAACTTTTATGCCTGCCCACCTTGTAATAAACAACAGTCTAATGGAAAACTAGGAGGGCATTGCAGAACTAATACACCATTGTAATAACCAACGCCTAACAAGGCATCCGGCAGCTGGATGGAAGTATCAGGCAGACTGATTGTAATAGACGGGAATAGCAATGCTTAGCAAAGAACGATTATGAGATCACAGTCCATTTCATAGGAGCTCCCTAATATGTCCATTTTCCTCTTACTGTTGGGTGAACTCACTTAGACAACGTAACGTAAAATGATATGGCAACGTGACCCAAGATTCATACCCAGAGAAACCTACGACGCAGAACCGTAGCACAAGCATGAAAAATCATATATGACAGTGTCGTTTTTGCTTGCAAGCATCTTTTAAAGCGTCGCTCGTAAGCATTTAAGGACAACACTTAATGAAGAGGGATGGAAATGAAGCTTGCCAGAATACTCCAGCACGTTTCTTTTCTTAGTTAGCGACTACTCTTCTTTGGGCAACCGATCAATTGTGTGCCTTTCTTCCATACTGTTTATCTGACAGCAAGCGTTAGACGCCTTTTTATGTAGAAATGTTTGGACTCCAAAGCAGTATTAACGTTAGCGTCACGATCAGTGTGAACAGGCAAACGCAGATAAATGCACTTCTTTGCGCATAGGCTAAATACCTGAATGATGAATGCACGCGACGGCTGAATGAGCCAGAAAACGCTCAGCAGGGTTGTCACAGCGGTAATGTGTGAGGCAGTGATCGCCATTGCGAGCGAGTCGTAATGCTTGTTCAGCTTCGCAGTCGCTTTTTATTGTGGAGGAAAGAATTCGAAAGAAAGAGGTGTGATATTTGAAAGGAACACCTGAATTATGCGTATCATGAATCAGCAATCGTATCTTCAAAGGGAATTCGAACGTCGGCCGTTGAAGCGTAACGATTGTGCATATACGAAAGCAGGCATAGCTTTCAACGAAAAACACTTCCCGACGTTGCATCATTGGGAATGATGCACGCAGTTTTAACACACGAACAATTATTGTAATTTGTAAAGGAACGAAGAAAGTAGAGCGCCCTACACGAATGCAGCTAACTGCTCATCAGCAAAAAGGCGTCGTTGTATTTGCGACTCGCAGCTAATCATCAAATATGTCCCGTGACGTTCACCGTGGAAATTTCTGCACACGTATTACCTCAAGAGGATCGTGTATTGCTAGCGTATTTGCTGAACCCTTTTTGCAGGCAAGAAATTGGAGAAGTGCGCGGAAGTGCTATTAATTGAATGAGAAAGCCGCGGTTCTTTCGTGACTTTTATGAGTAAGCGGGTGCTGCAAAATAAGGAGTTTGTTAAGAATATCAAAGAACACTGAGATTGATGGCCGGTGCATTTAAAAATGCACTTTTGCATTCGAAAATCGGAGTGCATTGCTACCCTGCGTATAACTACTATGCCTGCCTGGCACGTTTCCTTTCTCACTGGGCTATCAGCAACCGTGCATACATTTCACCAAGCGAAATACCATACTCACACCACGACAAAGAAATGCAACGACTCGATGAATAAAACACTTTTGTAAATTGCAAAAGGAACAACGCCGAATTGCAAATGAAATGTGATGCGACGAGGTGATCCGGAATATAGCTAAAACTACGGAAGGAGGTGGATGATAAATGAAACGCTTCGGAACGCGCCGAAGTGGACTCAAATTGGAAGAAACAAACATGGAACTTTTAAAAGAAACAACAATGTGAAAACATGGAAATTAATAAGGGGGAACAAAAGAAGTGGGACACCGAGATTGTCTCACTTCCATGTCTTCTTGCACTTCAATTTAGTTTTCTAATTTCAAGTCAACCGAAGCGAAAGCTCCCTTCTGTTGCTACTGCAAATTTCCTTCCATGGTCATCTAACTTCACAACTTTCTGTTTCTACAATGACCATGAAAGGATATGAGGACAGCTCGCAAAGTGCTAATTCAATTTTACTTCCTGAATCCTGTGATGGCTTACAAATGAACTGTGTAATGTCTCCAACCACAAACATCGAAACATGTCGGAACCGAGTATTAGAGGGTTGCGGTGCAGGATGTAGAGTAGGACACGATTGCTCCAGCAACGTACGGGATGGCTGCAACATCAAATACACGCCATGCGCTTTACCCAATATTCGCAGGCAAAACGACCTGCATCATCAATAGAGCGAGTTTTACTCTGTCTAGCCTGTATGTGATGTCTTATCCACTAAAATTAAAACTAATAAACGGACTTTGGCTATCGTCGTAATAGTGTACTCTATTGTGCATGGCCCATCACATTTTTGTGTGACGGCCCAACGGGTCGCACTTCGTGGTCATTACCCTTATTTTACTTGTGCTTCTTAATTTCGTGTCTGCATATCTCAACAACATATTTTCATTCTTTTTTTTCAAACTCTCTAACGTAAATATGTCTCCGTCCGTTGACGACTGCGCTGCTTTTGCAAGTTTTAATGTTGTACGTTTGTACACAAATGTCATCTGTGAATTTGCTATCGCTCTGCACCGTTGTCGTTTCGACGAACATTATTCGAAGTTTCTTCCTACGCATTCCGCAAAGAAACATAGTACAACTTGCAAAAATTGCCTGTCTTTATCCTTCCCTTGTCCGGGCACCCACAAGTACGAGAACTGGTCTAGCAGTTGGCTGTTGTCTTGCTTCTATTCTTCCTTTACTCCTTCACACATCTGTTATGCGAAAATTGCTGCGTCTTTTCTTGCCATGTGCTTCCACTCTGTGGCAGAACCTTTGTTGTAATCTTCGGGTACTCTTTTTGAAGAACTCTTTGAATATGTTAACATTACGGGACCTTTTAAGTACTCAATTACGCTATCGCTTTTCTGAGCTGTCGCGCCCACTTTTAAGGTGACAAGCTCGAGGCCCGCTAGTATTCTGAGCTAGGTTTTGTAGTTTACTGTCATTCCCCTCCCCTTGCCTCCCCCCTCCCTCATCGCGTCCGCCACATTCCCAGGGCAGCTGTCCTCGTTGGGTTCCGTGCGTGAAGTTATCTCACAGATTTTGGTCCTGCAGAGACCCGTGGAGACCCCCGCGGGATTCCTTACCTGTCAGGAAAGCGGATTTTGTCTTCGCGAGCTGAAAAAACTTTCCATGATGTCACAGCAGCATGGAGAAACTGCGCAGGGTAGTGTGTTCGAGCAAAATACGCTGAAGAAAAATATGTTATTGGAAAAACAACCGTTTGTTGCAAAAGAGGATACTGCGGACGTAATAAGAAAGTATAACCGAAAAGGGGACAAACTGAGGCAGGACGAGCTCAACCTTGACATCCTACAAAAAAATTTGCCTGCATGCGGTCAAGCAAAATCTCCGCTTTTGATGGAAGTGCAGATAACATGCTGAAGCCGAGGAAAAATCAGATCATACTAGAACTGTGCTACCTTTTTAACTACGTCATTTCAGTGGGGAAACACCCTTTTCAGCGCGGAAACACTCTGAGGAATGGAAGCTTGAAAACGTAATCGTCACAGACATTGCAAAAAGGCATTGCAAAAACTGCTATGAGTTACAGGTCTATATCGCAGCTGCTCTGCTTTTAGAAAATTTTGAAATCAGTGTTTGGGCACAATTTGTGCGGCAGTCAAGCCATAAGCTCCACGTTTTCAGCACATTGTTCGCAATAACCTTCAAACAGAGGTTTATTTGCTCGAAATCATGAACTAAATGAATATCTTGGAGAAAAAGTATCACCCAATCTAACACAGAGGAACGAAGACACGTCCAGCCTATCAAAAAGGTGATCTGACGAAGTGCGAAATGGAAGCCTGTATGAGCCACACAATACCTCCAGGAAAAGTCATGTTGTCCCTGAGGGTGCTGTCCTCCTCCTTCCCTCCATCCTCTGTCGGCTTCTATTTTTTTCGCCTCGAGTTGCCGTTTACTGAACATGCAACTTATTATCATTTCGAAGAAAGTTATATGCAACAAGTCACAGCAACCGAAACAGTTTTATTGGTGTCAAAGAAGGTGCAGTTAGCAGAAAGTTCGCCAAGCCAGTTCACTATGAAATTTACACTGCGATTTACTCCGCTCTTTCCGAAATTTTAAAAACTGTAATTCTACTACCTCGGAAGTTTCCAAAACTATATTATACTATATTATAGGGTTATACTACGAGGCACCAAAAGTTTCATAAACTATGCAGTAGTATGCTCCAGCCAGCTGAAATTCTCCTGAGTTGCATTATATTGCGCTTTCTCCTCAAAAAAATTCATTACAGGTGGATTTTTTAATGTGTGTTGTATTTAAAGTATAGGTTAAGATGTAATTTATCAGAAATGTTGCGAAGAACACTGTAGGTAGCAGAATCCCGTCCACTGGTATCGATAGAATCCGGGAAAGGAGAACGGCTTTCGAAATGCTTCGATTTACAACTTCTGTAGCTTGAAGCATTGCGATTCTCCGCGTTCAAAAAGAGAAAATTGCGACGAAGTAGCGACAACAACATCTCATTAGTGAGAACGTTCCGGTTTCCGTCAGTTAATGTTGTCGTTGGCCAACTGCAGAGATGTTCGATTTCCATGACGGCGCTGACCAAACCCGAGGTACTAAGCCGAAAACGGTTGTTGTTGCAATTCCGTCCCCATTCCAAAACTCGGCTAATCACTGGGCCCAATCTAGTCCATTTTCTCAGCTTTTCCTGATAACTGGCAGTAGTGGGCCCGTACTAGAGATGCCACGGAGAGTATGAAGAATTATAACACAATACATTAAGCTATCACCTTCCAGAACTCTGGACTCCCCGCATTTGTTTTTACTTACCACTTTAATAGCAGAAAATTGAGCGCAAGTGCGCCCACGATCTCCGCACCACTGCAGCTAATTTAATAGGAAATAGCATCATCCGTAAAGCGAACCTGCTTCATTCATCATAAATTTTTGAAACCGCCTTAGCAAATACATCGAGCCGAGCACGCCGACGTTCCTGGAGCGAACAAACCTTTTGGACTTCACCCGTCGCTGCTGTAGCGAACAAGTTGCGTTCCAGTGTAATAATACATGAAGACCGCAGCTGTTCGAAAATTGCTTACCCACCGAAACTTTATGTGAAACGGCGCAATAATATAAATGAGATAAAAAAATGTCTCCTGATAAAATTAACTTTTAATTACCCTGCAGTATCCGCAGCAACCCCACAGAATATGTGACCCGCGCGTTCAGTCCACCACACCTCGGTAATTAATTCACCAAGAAGTGCGTGTTTACTTACGAAGAAACTTGCGTGCATGTGCAAGACATTTGGCCATTAGGTGGCGCAATGCTTCCGATGAAGTATACAATGGGCCCAATATAGCTAAGAAACAAACACTGATTTTTTCAAGAACACTGTAAACTGCCACAGTATGTCATTAACGAGCCTTAACTGTTGATCGGTGTTGCTGAGTAATTTAAGGACGTCTCCACCCTCTCCTCTCCCTCCGAGTTCAGAAGGAGACTTAACTGTACACCTCAGAATGCTCAGCAAGTTATCAGTACCGGCAACAACTAAAAATTCAATAAATCCGACGAGGAGACATCTGAGAACACAGAATCTTCGAGATGTTCGGTTTCCTTTGTAATTAAGAATATCGCGTTTTTAAAGCTCAGTGAAACGGCTTGATGCCGACTGATACAGTGCCGTCCCAAGCGATTTCATCAGTAAACTTTCAGTTGCGCTGTATAAAAATAGCCCTCTTGTAGTGTAGTCAGTAACACAATTTAGCCAAAGTACTCATCGAAGGAACCTCTCATATTGAGAAGGGTGCCTCAATGTGTACTTCGAAGGGTTGTTAAGCTGATTGCATCAAGTCCCCTGCGAGCTATACTAGGCGAACTGTGTAATGAGACTGGTGTAGCGCGTTCGCAAAGCACATGAAAAGCTTTTCTAACAACGTTCTTCGACTATGTGCAAGATCTGGTAGTTTAAACTTCTGGTTTTCGGATGAATAACGTAGACCTCTGTGCCGATCCTCGTAAAAAATGCGCTTCCAACATCCCGACCAAAACTCACGGGCCCAGAGTTTTCATGAATACATAGTATTCACTATGGAAGTACCGCCCACAGGTTCACTTACATCAAAAGTCACAATTCACGAAAAGGTTGCGACTTTTCCCTTATGCGCAGAACCAAATACGCAACTCTTTATGGTGCAAATGTGCACTTTGGACTTTAGCAGCAGGTGCTATGTCAAGTGAGGTGCAATCAAAGAGGCACTAGAACCGCAGTTTTTCAAAGAATTGCTAACGTACCCCACTGTTTGAGCGAAGATGATAGATAGCAATAGCATTAAATATGCAAAGACGATCTTGCAATAAACCTTTTCTAATTGTGCGGCTGCCGCAGGGATCCCAATCCAAATGGCCCCCGCTGCACGCTGCCCTCTCACATGGTCACAAATATAATGTTTGCTTTTCCCGTTCAGCTCAAAACTGTTTTTTACCTTCCAACACACCGTTGAAAATGTCTCTTACAGTGCTGTCAACGTGCAAATCTTCACAGTCTGATTCATCTGTTTCGCCTGGTTATGGACATCCTCTGTCCACTATGCAGTCTTCATCCCTTTCTGCCTGTGATATATCACAATCCGTTTGCATATCGAATCCACATTTGAATTATTTCGTCATGAGCACTAAAAAATTCGGAAGCAATGTCAAATTGTCACCGTTCCCTATATATTTGTCTCCACCCACGAATTAACATGCTCCTTAGAAAAGGACGTGGTGTTCCTCTCAGAGGTACCATTGTGCCAGCCGTTCGCCAGTTTCCTCATTCGCAACAGCTTGTACGATTGCTCGTGTTATGCTCCCGGCCAATGTATAACAAAAGAAAACAGGAAACTGCTGCTCGAGAGATGTGGTGTACTGTGGTCGCTGTAGTGTTTCGCATGGCTTTTTGAGGGATAACGTGTAATGTGCATGACGTGTTATATGAAAGAATTCCATATTCCTCGCATGAATCCTCCCATGTACATCTTTGATCCCATAGCTGACGCGTCATGGGATATCACCGAAGCTCGAACGCTCATCCTGTCACCTCTGTTGAACTATCGCGCAGGGATGTTACGGTCCGTATTCTTTTCTATTCATTTATTTATTTCAATCAACAGAGATTCGTTGGAATAAATGTCTCTTCATATCGCTTCTACCTGTGGTTCAATGCTCCTCTGTTCAGTTGGTTCCTGCGATTGTTTTAAAGTCTTTCATCTCACTGCGGGTCGGGCTTGCTTCTGTGGTCGGTCGTGTAAGACTAAGGCGTCGTGTCTCCTGCCCGTCGGATGCTGAGGAGTGACCGCTGTTGTTATTTTTATGACTGCCGGGACTTATTACACCGCTTCCAGATGAGGGTCCTGGGCATATCGGGCGGAGACGCTGGTGGATCCTCAAAACCGACACTGCAATTCTTTTCTACTCCCGTCTTTGATAGCCATAGCGGATTTACTTTGATCATGTCAATACTGCTGATTTCAAGTATTTCATACGGCGTGTAATGAATGCTGCGATGATCTTCATGGACCAAAATGTAAATACTGCAAATGGATCACCTCTTATTCTTGTCCGGTACCCCTATCGCGAGGCGTCATGTCTATGTTGGGATCAGATCTAAAACTATACCAAAACTATTCCGGCTGAAGAAGAAGGGATTTATTTCATAATGGATCCTTGCAAAAGAGCATTCGTTACGAATATAATGTCTCTTCATATCGCTTCTACCTGCATCAAGCTCATTCAGTTGGTTCCTGCGATTTTTTTAAAGTCTTTCCATCTCATGCGGGTCGGGCTCTGCTTCTTGTGGTCGGTCGTGTGAAGACACTTCAGGCCACGTCGGCTCGTCTCCTGCCGTCGGATAGTTTTGCTGATAGTCGCTTTACTGTTGTTATTTTTATGACTGCCGGGACTTATTACACCGCTCTCTTCCAGATGAGGGTCTTGCGGGGTGGCAGAGGTCGGGCGGAGACAAGTCGGTCGGAGCTTACTCAAAACCGTTCCACTGCTATATACCTCCGGATCTCCAGCTTCTTCCAGGGCGTTTTTTACAAAACCCCTATTTCAAGTATTTCGTACGGCGGAACTGCAGCTGCGATGATTTCATTGGAAAAATGTAAATACTGCAAATGCGTTATTACTGTCCGAACCCCGTAGCATGGCATCGACAGCGTCATCTGATCTATGTTGGATCAGATCTAAAACCCAAGTGGCGTCATAATGCTTTTGATAATGGATGCTTGCTAAAAGACAGTTCGTAACTCTTGAAATTGAAAGCCATGTTCAAGCGCATTCTCTTCCCCATTAGGGAGTTAATTTCAGCTGAACGCGCCGTCATCGTCCGAAGCATTAGCAACTAGTTCATCCGGACTAGGAAGGAGGCGGACCTCGTCATCAGGAAGGTCCAGGTAATAGGCGTGTGACCAGGACTGGGAAAACCTGGCTTTTCCGGCGCTGGGCTCCTCCAAGCAAATAAACTGTTGCAGGTGTCGGTGTAACGTTTTTCAAGCGAAATGTTCAGGCTGCGCCGTAATATGCTGGCATATATGGGGGAAGTTCCGACGTCGCTTCAACGCCTTCTTTTACGTTAGTGTATACGGCAGGCAGTTATGCTTTCTAATCTAAGTCATCAGTTTCGATGCGTTTTTGTAGCACAGCGAACTACCAAACAGCGAACAACAAGGAAGCTCGGGCGTCGAGAGAGTGATCAGCAAGAAGGAAGGGAGATTAAAAGAATTTCCCTTTTGGGGGAAGCGCTGCGGTCGTATCATTTACTGCACTCTCCTGAATCTCCACTTAACTACTTTGTGCAGCTTCTCGATAAACGTCTGTTGCTGGAGAAGTAGTTATGTAGGATACTGTTAAGTGAATCGAAGTAGGTTACGGAGTAACGCTGTGAAGGTGTTGATAATTTCCCTGGGAAGAGCACAATTTCGTTGGACAGCTTGCCCACTTTATTGCTTAAATTATCGACCTGAGTGCATCCGTTCGCATTCTTGCTGCATGCGAAGATGCGCTCATAGGTCCTACGCCTCCCATAGGAGCACTTGTGCTGCAGACGAGCCGAACATGGCTTCTTATCCTCTATGAGAGCGCAACCTATTGCACATGCTTTCCATGCTTTAAAGGAGCAAAAAGGGAACGCTTTCGATAAAAATAATGAAAGTCTCATTAAAGCTCTAGTGCGAATACTTCATCGGCAGTGGTTTGACGCCTTACGTGGACGGACCACTGGCTTTTCCAGAAGTATAGATAAGTGGCGAACAATCCCATGAGGCTGCAGCTTAAATATTCGACTTCAGTGGGCCGCTGGAAAAAAATATTGCTTAGATTAGTGGTTGGTAATGAACTCATTTGTTAAAACTTATGCTGGCAAGCGCTGCAAAAAATGATAATCTCTTCTATACGACGTTCTTTTTTCTTGATTTCGTTGTCTCGGTTTTCTTCCTTCTCGATCGAAATACCGTGTCTGGCACTGAGCGCGTATAATATTTTCGTGCAAAAGAGTCAGGTCGTGGTCATAATGACCTGAAGAATGAGGTTGAGCGAGGAAATAAAGCGGTATCGGCATCCACTAATTATGGCAAAGAAAGCAGTTGAACAGCTGTCACTAGTTTGAAAGCCTTAGCTTCAGTTCTTGGAACTCTTCCTCGTTTATCTTGTGGTAGTTTGGTTGCAATAACGACTACGTGTTTAATTACTACCGTTGTTAAGCAAATTAATGACTGAAGCAGGTAAGCCGTATTTTTGTTGCCAAGATCGAAACGGCACTCTTATTATTATTTAACTAATTGCAGGTCCGTGACGAACTCTACTTACGTTTTTAATAATGAACGGATCGCAGGGTCCTTCCACTCTGCTGTTTCCCGAACTCTTATCAAGAGAGGAGCTGCTGTCGCTACTGAAGGCCAAGTTCACGAAAATTGGCGCTCATAAGCTCAAGGTCGATCGTTTCTCCGACGATGAGTTGCTTGACTACGCAAGAAAATTTTTAATGCCGAGGTCCCAGCGGCCCGAAGTGCGCGAGAGCCAGGTGTGTCCATTACATGCATTTTCACTAGTGACGTGCCTCCTAGCAAGATAATTTATCTATCCTGCTGCGGTTGTGTAGGCGGGGTGGAGGATTAGCGAAGAAACTGTTGTGGAGGTGCTCAGTTAACTACTTCGATGTGTCTGTGACCATTCATTCAAAAAACAGCATACGCGAGAGAGAAGAATGTTCCCCACTCGCGGGGAGCCCATTGGACCGAAGATATCATCGCCTGAGAATATTCTGCATCTGACCTAGTTTAACCCTTCTCTCATCTCTAGATCTTCTCTCGTCACTGTACCAGCCTTACCATACACGTCTGCATCCGCATGCATGTTGAGAAACTCCATTTTTATGTGTGGAGGGACTGCATCTTTACTTCGTATAGGAAAGACAGGAAAGATCTATGATAGTTTATAAAATGAGTAAACTTACTTGATTTCCTAAATGACACTGGTTTCTGAAGCTTCATTGAAATATCCCGCTGAAACAGCGGGTGACTTTTCGGAGGGATTACTTTGATGTTCAAACAGAAGCCCTTTTGCTCCACATTTGTGAGTTGCTGAGGGGTTGTTGTCGTATTTCCCGATGCGCGAGGAGAAAAATGAACAAAGGATTTATCGATAGTTGCGGTTAGACGGTAGCGAATTCCAAAAAAAAGAGGTTTTTGCGGCAAACCGAAGGATCTGTATTTAAAAAGAAGAATGCTTTCAACACTGTCAGAGTGAGAAGAAAATTTGGCAAAGTCCGTGATAAGGAATGGAAACGCGGGGAGGAGGAGGAGTCGTTTATTACGACGTCTGGGAAGGTGAAGTACGCTATACAACATGATTCAGAGCCTCTGTAGAGTTAGTTTTGTGTAAAAATGAATCATTCTACAGTAAGACGGTTTCAAACAGTATTATTAGAGTAAGCTGTTTGGGACTAGTGGGAATCTGGAAATCGGTCTTCGATAGAGGTATATGAGAACAGATTGTTTGTCTTAGTTCCAACAAGTCGTTCGTAACGCAGTTCTGATGTCCACTTCCAAACAGTTTCGGTCATTTTCAATTTGCTATTATAAGACTGTACAAACGAAGGTGGACAGTTCAGATAATTGTCAGCATTGTCCGTTACTTTATTATGAAAAATCTGAAATCAAGAGTGTGCGAATGGCAACAGGTAGCCTACTCCGAAGCAGTACGAGGGAAAGGTTGATCCCTTTTCCCTCTTCGTCTTTAAAATGGATACAAATTTAAGGAAGATTTGTGCATTCTTTGAGGGCAGTGTGAATGAGTTTGATCTAAAGTAGCAAAAGTGGATTTCATCCCTGTGCGTTCATAAAATTGACCTTCGCAAATTCCACTACAGCTGGGTCTCATCTGTGCTTATACATATTCATGCCTTTGTTTATCCAGTAATTCTAACTGAGGGACAGATCGACAGTTAAGGGATATAAACTGTCAGTTCGTTCATGTGGTTAGAGGAAAAAGACCCTCCAGATTACGTAAAAGATATCTCGCATACTAAGCTTTTTTAATTTTTTTCTAAAGCTTCGTATGCAAGAGCGGCGTCCTCTTCACATGGCCATAATCTAAGACGTTCGCATGCGAGGACTTTGCATTCTACAATGCTTTAAGTCACTTCGTACAACCACTTAGATCGGAACAATTTAAAAGCGTACCGTGGTTTCATTTACTTCCAGTAAATAATGAAACATGCAACCTTGCAGTCTTATTTTAATCGATCCGGTCATGCACGTCTGAATGATTCGATTTTCTATCTTATTGGTTGCAAATGTGAGTGCCTGCAAATCGTTTTGAATCTTATGAAGCAG
The DNA here is from genome assembly GCA_013433145.1 of Ascaris suum. Classification (NCBI taxonomy): domain Eukaryota; kingdom Metazoa; phylum Nematoda; class Chromadorea; order Rhabditida; family Ascarididae; genus Ascaris; species Ascaris suum. Next base: position 6,271,882 of record CM024187.1, read on the forward strand.
CCTGAAAGGTAGTGTGGAATGTGCTGCTTTCACTGTTTCCGATATTCCGATTGATACATAAGCGCAAACACGACGTTGCCAAATTGCGCCTTACAAATGAAAATTCACACAAACGCGTAAGAACAGGCCGTTTGTAAAATAGTGGCACAAGCGGTCGGCTCAGTTTACATATGAATACTTTAGGGCGCCTGTTTTGCTATTTTGGTTATTATGGTAGTGGTGGTCTCCATGCCCTTGTATTTTTTTCAATTTTAATATCGTGCTTGTAAAGTTGAGCTGCCGACCCTTTGCAGTAATGCTGAAGGCGGAATGCGTAGCTTGTTTGAAAGAACCTGTGCATTTCAACAAAGCCATACGAACTGATTTTTGTAGACTTTCTCTTTTGAGTGGCAAGGCTATGGCACAGTTCTTCAAAAACAGACAACACTTGTCTCAGTAAAAGTTTATAAGATTCCTCCTGATAAGCGGTTTCTGCAACTTTACAGCATCATGAATCACACGAAACATCTTCGTTAGAAAATTTCAAGGTCATAGTTTCCCCAATTTTTTCAGGAGTGCAGAGGGGGAATAATAACTCATGTCTCGTCACTTTGTTTTTATTTTGGAAAGAGAGGGGAATTACTCGATGAGGGCACTTTTTCAGGTTTCAGTGAAACAGTATTTATTCGTGGAACTTTCTGGTCACCTTATGAGAACAAGATTTGCTTTTTTCTTTATTTAGTTAGCGAAGTTCGTTTTCCTTTTGAATTCTGTGAGCGCCACCAGCAACTTTCTTTCAACGATCCAATATCAGTTGCCGCCCTTAGCCGTCTTCTAGGAGGTGCATGATACCATGTATGGGCATTTCAGACATCAGCGCAGGAGTCAGTTTTTTCTCGCTCTACCGATATTATTACCTTTATGAATGCCATTGCACGAAAGTGATGAGTCAAAGAGCTGTTCCCTCAGCGATATTCCTCAAGTAGGTCGTATTTTGTGGGAAAATCAAGGAATTCATCTCATAAGGCCTGAAGATTATCTTTCAGATCATTATTAGGTGTCATCTGCAAGCCTGCAAAAGCTGTCTCTATGCCTAGCCGTAGTCCTGTCTAAAAAGATAGAAACCTACAAGTATTCATTTGCAAGTACTCATTTGCAAATCTGTTTGCATTGTGCGTTAAGGCATATTCTATCGGCTGCTACTAATGTGATTGCTGGTAAGTCCCAGATTCTTCATCCGCAGTAATACAGCACATTGGCATTTCAAAAATGATTTGCCCGGAATTTCGCCTGCCTTTTTGTGGTTTACATATGTTTGCGGCCTTTGGAGGAAATCACAATCAAGAGATTTTGGTGCAGATCACAGATTGTTCGAAAAGGGAAAAGAGACTTTCAAAAAAGGCAATCGTGGAAGGAGACATACGCTTTTATTGCTGTGTACTTTTTACTCCATATTTTCACCATAGTTTTTTATTTATAGAGTCCATCCTTTTGCATTTAGTCTAAAATTGATGGCAGCAAACATACTTCTGGGGACTGTAGATGACGGAATCACTAGAACAGCTTTCTGTTGTAGAAGTGAAGCTTTTGCCGCTTTGCTTCCTCGCTGTGACTGCACTGGAAGATGGGAGGGGAGGGAGGTGAAGGGAAAGAAGAGCTCTTCTCTCGCATAGGTCGTAGGTCGCATCCTGTCATGGAACGTAAAGAGCGGCATTGAAAAGCTGTATGAGGATGATCTAGGGAAAGATTCGCTGATAATCTAGTGACCTGATCTGGTGTGCTGGTGCATCGAATGGTCTGAGCGCACCTCGGATAAATGCTCTTGTTTACACCATGTCTTTAAGTTGACTGGTGCAGAGCGCATATGAAACTCACTGCTCTTTCAAACATCAGTTGCTTGTCAAAAATATGTTACTGGCAAGACAAAAGCACTTTTAAATCATCGAGAAATGCTGCATGAAATTATTTTCCTAAGCCTGTCAGGTTTGAGTTTCAGAGTTCATTCCCTTAAGCTGTTGTTTGTTTTTGAAGAAGAGAGCAAAGCAGAAGTTTAGTTATCTCCTCGACGATACGCAGAGGCTGGAAACATGGGCTTTTCATCAATTCATCGTCTATTCCTTTGGTCATTCTTCTTCTTTCTTCTTCGTAGCCCTTTCAAATGAGCCATTTTACCATCATCAAACAACTCCCCTTGACAGGCGATGGACAGACCGTACTTTCTCATGTTTTAACACATCAATACTTGGAACAAGTCCCGTGCCGGAATAAGCTGGTGCATATATTTGTTTTTCCATGAGAATCAGCAACCGGTGAAGTAGAGTGCGGTCTAATGCTTCATTTTCTAGCAACACCTCAATTTCAGTCTGCATCGTCTGCCGGTGCCGAGAAATCGAAAGGCAAACGTGTATTCACAAATGGGCACGCACCTCCGACGACGCATTATAGACGTAGTGATAATGATTCCCGGAAGCAGTCGACTTTCGATGGTGGTGGTCAGGAATCTTTGAAGCGAACCCTCGACTGCACTCCAGAAGCAGTTGAGTTGCCAAAGAGGCCAAGAAAGCATTCGCCCATTCGATTTCCATGAACACTTACATATTTTCCGTTCTTTTTATGAGCACTCTTCAGCAATGACTGAATTCGGAGGGGACAGAAGAAAGAATTCGTTGAATGAGAGAGGTGAAGATGAAATCCTTCGTTATTACGTTTGGCCAGTCATCAGCTGGAAGCAGTAATCAACTTTACCATCCATAAAACAATTTGGAGCTCATCACAAGAGTTCCGTGATCATTTTACGCATTTCAACTGTCAGTCCAACATTATTGTCGATCCAGAAGTTTCGTCTGGTGTGCTGTAATCCGCTTTTTGCGGACCATCGGAAATGCATCCTTTGGTTTCCATCAGACCACCAACATCTTCCACACAGCCAACCAACGCTATTTGAAAAGGATTGCAAATACATGTTTCGGCACGACCAGTATAAATACTTCTGTACGCGAGTAATAAACAGTGAAACAATGATGGCAGTGTGTGCTGACAGCAAGATACAGCATGAAGTATGTGGGATTTCTGACATTTTGTGTGAGTGGTCAGACCTACTTTTATGTTCCGGGTGGACTGGTCATCGTCCTGGTGGATTCGCCATGCAAATTCCTTGAGACACAAAGCTTTTCTCAGGTCCAGACAGTTCAATGAAAATGTCATCCGGTGAACTTTTTCATTGAAATCTAGTAAGATTCGAGCTGCTTTATTTTCTAAACCGGATTTTATGTCCGACAACTCAAAGTTGACCTGCACTAACTGATTTCTTTGCCGCAACATTTTATCTATGGTTCGACTTGTTGGAGGTACGGACATGTGGGTCTACAATTGTTGAATTGTTCTTTCACGGAAAAGCTGTCAAAGGTTGCAGGAGATGATTTATAATAGAGCAGTTCCTCCGTCTGTGTGCCGCAAAAAAACGGCTTTAAGTTGACCCGGTGAGAAATCTTGGGTAGCTGTAACTTAGAAAAAAGGATAGTTGAGTGAAAAAAATCAAGCTTATTTGAGCTTTTGAAAGCCTTCCGTTAAAGGCAAGCATATGAAGCTAAGAAAAAACTCGCATACTTCCCTCTACCGAAAATAAACCTTTATGGTTCGGTGGCTGTTGTATGTAAATTGTTCGTCCTTTGTAACTTTTGCTTAGCATCTAACTAAAGTGTAGTGGATTAGAAGCTTTATGATAATATGTCTTCATCAGCCATAGCTCGTGAGGCTGGTAACTATTTGTCTTTTGTGAGGCGTTACGGATGGAGGGTTGCTCCTTCATAACATCTCGCTTCTCATTTAAGTGATTTCATAGCGGTACCTCAATCTCGGTACTCGCTTTTTTAGAGCTACCGACCACTCCCTCGGAGCACTGAAGGCGGATAACTGCTCACGGTCAGAGCTTTCCGAAGTCATATGCGCTTTAAGAACATGCGTATTACCCTTCAAGATGTTGCCTCTTTCTGTTCTTACCCTCCCGCCGCAAAGTATAAATGACCGGCAATGTGTAACAATAAAGACACAACGGTACTGCGGTGGGCGCATGAGGTATGGGCAAGTGGCGTACACAGTACGGTATAAACGAGCTGAACGGGGAATAGTCAACTCGAGAATATGAAAAAGAAGCGTAAAAAGAGGTATGCTAGGGCACAATGAGCAAAACGGATAATAAGCGGTGAAGACCTTGGTTAAACGCTTTGAGTCCCAAGCTGTGGAGTCTTCTATCGCTTGAAACGCTCAGTAACGGCTTAACGAAGAACATTTGCGACAAATACGCCAAAATATTATCAGCAGGTAATACATGGAGTAAAGTTTCGAACGGAAACATCATCACGCGATAAGGACTTGTGCTACAACGGCATTGCCAACACTGTTTCAGTTGTCGGCTGCTTACTAAAACGGAAGACGAGGAGGGGCCCATACGACCTTTCCTGGGCTGCAGAAATTGTGTAGCTCTAAGTGATCGATTGGACGCACAGCAGGGCTGGTAAGAACACATACAAATCTTTGATCTCAGCCCAAAGGCAGAAGCTTATATGTGGCTGTCATCATCCAGCCTAAGATTATAAACTGTCATAAGTTTTCCGACTGCACGTTCCAAACCTTTATTGATCTGTCAGCTGTCTGCTTCTAAGGAATAACTCCTTCACTTATCCACACCTATTGGAAAAGTGTCTTACTTAATACACAGCTATGTCGGAAGCAGAATGGTTCTCTTTCTGATTGTTTCCCGACCTCATTTATGTGGCTTTAAGGTTTTCGATGATGGTGTTCAGATGATGTGTGCTGTTGACAATGCAAGCGAAGAAGTTGTTTGGGCTAGACAAAGGCAAAAAATCAATGACGGAAGGCTGGCTGCAAAATTCATTTGGCTAAGCTTAAAGGAAAGTGTTACAGGCAGATATCGGTCTGCTAGAACGCTGGGAAGGTTCGACCTGTTTGTTGTACAACAGCTCCAAATATGAGCGCAGTATGTCAAACGAACCCTAGGAATGGTTTCTTTGTTGTCTTCAGAGAGTTTCGTGCACTGCAAGGGATGACGGATTTTACATCAGAAGAATAAGTGCAGTCGGGCTGCTATTTATTCCGAAAAAAAGAAGCCGTCTTTGGCAACCACCTAATGCCGTGGCATGTGTAGGTTGAATCGAAAGCAGTGTCCTGTACGTGAGACATTTGCGTTCCAGGTTCGTCTCAAGACACCAGATGCATGTGGATTTGCAGTGAAAAATAAATCGTCAGAGGCAATTGGTCAGTGCAGTTTCAGTAGTTTCATTTCCGGCTTACTACAGCGTACGTAATGGTTCGCACGTTTTGAGTTGCTCAGCAGTGTAACTGAGGCACTGATTGACAAAGAAACTTGAAGTGGATAACAGGTCGAAGAAGCCAGCGATCGAAGGTGTACAAACACCCATACTGTGTTTACTTTTTTTCATTTATCACACCAAGACGCTTTGAGGTAAAATACTTGCCTTAGATTGCTCTTAAACCTTTAAACAGTAGAGAAGGCCAAATGAAAAACAAGGGGTGGCGATGTTATTCTTTGCGTCCACAAACTAGTATTGGAAAATGAGCGAATGCTGAAACAAACGCGCTTATCAGATGCGGCATCCTTTCGAGTTAATTGATCGCACTTTCAGGCAGGGGATGTGCACAAGGTTTGCTTCCTTCGTAATTGGTTATCTTTCATTTTCTTGAGGCTTCATATAGTACTACTTGTGCTAAAGTTGAACTATTTCACATTTTTTTTGTTTTGTTGCGTAAAGAGCGACCGTTACAACGTACTGCCAACTACGCACTAAGCACCACCGATCTATGTGAGCTGATGCAGGTCTTCTTGCAGATGGTCAAGCAACCAAAAAAATCATGTATGAAGTCTCGCCTTTCACTTTAAAAGCGCTTTTCGGCTTCTTAACCGTAGTGTCCCTGTCTTCTTCTGAGAAATCTTCCCGCTGCGTTGTCACAGTTCTAGTTTTGAGAATATGTGCTCAATAGTCTGCCGCATTTTACGAAGGTTCGTTTAATTCTGACATATTTCACCTATTTCTCTCTATATGTATTATTCGTTATCTTAGCTAAAATATCTGACCCATCGTCGACAGGAATTTTTGTCCCTGAAGTGGCAGTGGGGAATCCACGGCAGAATTTTGATTTACGATACGCTTGAACCATTGTTTAGTAAGGCTGTTTATAGGAAATTAGATTAAAAGTACTATCTTAAATTGGACATCTGTATTTTTGAAAGAAATATCCTTGACAGTCAAGTATTTTGCGCCGTTGCCAAAGTCCGGAAACGATTAACAGTATCCGTTGAATTGAGAGCACCACTAACATGTTCAGTGCTTTTGTTGGAGCTGTTCGAGCTGCATAGTTCATGTTTCATATACGCCTTAGTATACGCGCTCTCACAAGGTGTGCGGCGCCTGGAAGCTAAAAAAAGTTTTTGCATATCGGAAAGATTCGGCTGATGGATTTCCATTCCATGGTCTGTATTCTTTGACGGAATGCTAGAAGTTTCTGCCCAGGCAGTAAGTACTTTTGAGGTGACGTCTTTTCGTCACCGTTGCAGAAGAACATAGGTGAACCTTCTCTCTGAGTAAGATTCTCATTATGGATGGGAGTATCCTGGTGAAGGGTATGGCGAAGTGGTTTTGTAAATAAAGTGGACTGTTGTTTCATGTAGGTACAACGTTTCTTATGGAGTATAAGGTTGATTTGCGGCAAACAATTTTTTTTGAAGGGGGAGGGGGGGGGGGTGGAGCAAGGTGGGAAGAGGATACGGATGCAAGTTCACATAGATTTGTGATCGACTGCGAGAAACCTAGGTGTACCATCGTTTGAAATCGACTATTGCACAACTTTATGTATCGCTTTCCCCAGCTTATTCTTTCAGCTCCTGAAGTCTAACAGAACCTTGCTGTAAACGTCAAATAGCGCGAGTATTTTAATGTTTCTTTGCATCAGCTTTCTCAGCGTCATTTGATGGAATCGTTGTTACCTAACGGATTCAGTTTGTCGCTTCAGCGTTCTTATATCGCCGAAATTTGTTCAACGTGAACGGTAGTGGAGTGCTGACGATACGCTAACCATCGGAACGTTGACCCCTTTATGGAAGTCGCATTCATGGCAAACTAAGAAAGCAAATACGCGCAGTGGATGGAGATAGAGTGGAATTTCAGAAGGCAGAGTACTCCCAGAGCTTCTGGTTTTTGGGAAGTGTTGAATACATTTTTCCTACGCTTGCAGAATAGTGGATTGCTTCTATATCGCATGCTAACGTGTTTTATTATTTGCCTCGTCCAATTCTGCGCAAATTTATTGTCAATTTCTCAATCGGACTTACGAAAGGGAGTCGAAAGGGAAAAATTGCAAACCAGAAAGTTGCGGTCTTGAAAATTTTCCCTTCGCATAATCGTGCATGCTCGTCTGCTGCTTTATTACATTCATTTTCGGCATCATTAACATTGACGTGGGTACTGTGCACCACTGCTATGGCCACGATCCCTGCACGAGGCGTGGGCGAAGATAGGTGGTTCGCATATTAGAAACTCAAACGCGTTACCGAGCAACAGGTTCATGTTTATCGATCATCTCCAAGCGATCGCCACTAGTCTTCTGCGCAAGTTTTTTCGGTGGTTACCTTCCTTTTTCTCCTCCGAGCCCACTGAATCCGCCAATCGTTTCGTTTAATTTGTTTTGGCTGTTTCGAAATCCAAAAAAAAAAAAAGTGTTCCGTGATGTATAAAAGTAAAGGCAAGAAAATAAATGAACAGAGTGCAACGTATCTTTCTCGATCGGCAACGTTTCCGTTGACATTGCATAGTTCTTTACGGCTTCCGTTCGCGCAAATTCATCAAGCACAAACTCTGTGTGATGCGGATGCGTCGCTTTCACTTGTGATCTTTCTATTCACATCATTTCTTACCTATATTAATTCAATACATTCGACGTCATATTTCTCTTCGCTTTATTTCTTTCACTTTTGTGCAACTCGGTTCAATGAATTTAACACATGAGTGCTACTGCATTAACGAACTGCTATATGAGTGCAACTGCAGTCGAGCCAGCCATACAGAGCAACACTGAACAAACCGAATGGCAGCAATCAGTTCACGGCGTATCGCACTGTCTTTATAACGTCGGAAATTTTTTCGCTTTTTATCATCGACTGATTTTTTCTCACTTCATCGGGCGTCTACTTGATTCCTAACTTTGCTGCTAATCTGTCCACCACTAAAAGAGTTGGTATTATGACGGTCGCCGTTTTTTTCTAATATGCGTCCTGGCAGTCGACGTTTTGTCCTGTTATCTGCCGTTTTACCTCAATAACAGTGCCGAGGGCGCAATTACGACTGGTACAGTTGAGGTTGACGTTAGAAATGTGGCAGTTTTTTAATAGTGTGAAATAGTGGGATCAGCAGTCAGTTGTGGAATCCCAGGCAACGTTGAGCACATGAAGAAGTTGTTAAGTTGTTAAGACGTTAGCACGCACGTGCTGCTAAGGGAGATGCAGAGATATGTGTTGTATTGCATAATAGAGGCGAATCAAGGCGGTTCAGTGAACACTGGACGGTGGTGGCTCGGTAGGGTTACAAAAGAGCGCACAGAAAGAGCACTGGCTGCCACTACAAACGTAAAGCGTAGTTTAATGATCTGTATAAATTCCTCGCTGCCGTATTCGAATAACAAAGCAAAACGTTACTGACACATCATGACAAAACATAACATGGAACGTCCGTTTCAGGCAAATAAACTAAAAAGTCCCGAAGTCGGTCGTTCCTTCGGCCCATTTGAGAGTGCATATACAGGCGGACACGGCAGCAAGTGGCACGATCTCTACATCCTCCTATTCAAAAACGTTTGTGAGCAAAACATCTGAAACGATCGGTCCAGCAGTCATGTTAAGTAGGTCCGCAAAACCCGTTACCTAAGGTATCTTTAGTCCATGTTCATGGTACCCTGAACTGTCCCAGACTGGAAGCCTATCACTTGGAAATTTCTTGTTATTTAGCGCGTTTTTCGCCGCGATATTTTGCACGGTGCAGTTGAAAGGAATTGTACGTTTCAAAGAGTGATGCGTAAAGTTCGCCAAGTGCTGGATTTTCAAGCAGTGATAATTATTGCAGCTTACAGCCTTGTTCCCTGAGAAAACATGAGACAGCACAAGTTCCTCTAGAAACATTTGTTCACGTTAACTACGCTACGAATACGGCGAGATACGATTACTTCAATTCTGCTACGAAATGGTGTAATCGTCTCTCGCCGAACTGTGTGGAAAACGGCTTGATAGGAGGGACCAAGGATCTCTTGAAAACATTTTTAAAACTGAAGCGTTGTGTTCACCGAAGACTTGAACGTAGGCTGCATCCTTTCAACCTAAGCATCTTAAAAGAAATGTTCTGGCGGCACAGCCAGGTCCCCCAAAACGCCCATCAACTCGGACCTCGCATAACTTCTGCCCGTCGGAAAATAGGCTTCAAGACCCTTGAGCGCGAATTAGTGGGATTCTTAGCGTAAGGCTGACCTCGATTGAATTTGAAATTTTCTATCATATGCGACCTTCTCAAGGTATCGTTTATTGTTGGTCGGTCGAACATACTCGACGTCAATTACAGAATTAGGCCCGCTGAAGTGGACGGCCAGACTTCATTTTTTTTTTCAGATTCAGCTCATAAAAATCGACGGTCATCTCCAAAATTTTTGGCATGACATGGGGAAGTGGGAAGTATGAGCATTTCGCTCAGGGCGCCATCAACGAGTCGAACAATAGAGGTTGTCCGTCTCTTCAGTTAGCTAAAAAGTGTTTTTAAAGGTTTTCTGCGGTTCGCTTTCGTTCTATTCATCCTTGCATTGCAAGAATCTCCGGGACCACTGTCGTTATGTGTTTTTCACGACTCTATAATGTCAGTTGATTAGATACGAGTCGTGCTATGTTAGATAATCTGTAGTCAGAATGGAGGGGCAACTACTGCACGTGTCAAGAGTTATATCACTTTATAAAAAGGTACCTCCCACCTATCTGATTGTTGTTGTTAAATGCTTATTATCCTTCTGCTTGTAATTTCCCCTATTTTATCACAAAAGAAAGACTACGCACTATGACTGCCATGTCGCGCTAAGAATTAGAGTTCAAGATTGATCTCGACCATGAAGCACCGAACCTTATGGAAAATGGCACGCAGCTAGGACAGCAAAATGATTCTAGTCGCATTGACTATAGGTTTCCAATTATGAAAAATCTGCGCTTTTATTTTCTCATGCTGCGAGGAGGAACCCTTTTGTTCATTAAAGATCTTCTGCAAAAGGATGACCTTCGATTTTTCCTAAGTTTCCAGGACGCAGAATGGGGAGGAGTTCCTATGATCAGAAGCGACTCTTTTCTATTTGGACCAGAATGAACGTTTTCTACCTCTACAGAACTTTTTCTTTTATTGAGACGACTCTAACAGCTTTTTCTTAACGCAACATGCCCATGCGGATCGTCTACGGCAATAAAGCCTTTATCGTCCACCTCCATGTCAAGTGCTGCATTGATTGATATTGCTGCTTTCAAGAAAGTGGTGGCTTTACGTTAGACTGTTATACATTGAGGAAATCCTCTCATTAATTATTAAACACCACCTATTCACAGCGGTCCGATGCATAAAGTTCTCGTCCGTCAGCTGTAAAGTGTCAGTCGGATACTCTCTGGGATTTTGAATATACGATTGCCTAGCATCGTCTGTCTGAAAACTGTTGCAGTTTTGCGCATTCGTCCTACCGTCCCTTTAAAGAAGCAACAAAAACTCACATTCACCCTCAAAATATACACCAAGCTCGTAAAGGTCATGAAGTTGTGAACGTTTTCCAACACATGCTCTTAGTGGAATGTCACATGGCGCACTATCAAGCCCGTTACACTTCTTGCAGGAGCCGTCGCACCTCCTCAATGGTGCAGTTAATTTCGTCTTCTATAGCAAACAGTCACCAGCAGTTACGTTCACATTGCTTATCGTGATACTGGAATACTGCAATCGGCTGGCACTCTTGCACTGCCACATCTTCCTTAGCGCACGTCGATATGGATGCAGAAACGTTAAGGTGATCATCGCGTTTGACAGTGGATGTACTCCAATTATTGCCTCACCAATGATAAACCAAATCATGTCGAGATCAATTGAAAACATAATGAACACATCTGAAATATATATCCACAATCAACTGTAAAAGGATAACAAGGCTAACCTGGACGTGGCAGTCGATATGGTCGCGAAATTCAACCATCTGGATAGAAGGAGGGATGGGGGCGGGTTGGTAAGAGAGAGGAAGGGGAGGAAAGTGTGGCACACTTTAATAACTTCGTTTTGTTAACTGACGTATCGTTCTTTATTCATTGCAAATAATGACTTCAGATACTGGTCTGTTCATTAAAATCACTCCCTACAATTTGCTTCTGCAGAGGGGTCGTAATATGGCGGAGCTAGAGAAGGGCAGTAAGGACAACCGCTGGGATGCCATGAACATTTTGCGAATCAAACAATGTATGGTGGTGTTAGTGCTAAAAATATGAGAATTTGCGTCCTTGTATCATTTCGAGGCGCATTGATATCTACGAAATCGAAAAGACAGCCGAAGGATGCAGTTTGCAAAAAGAAACTCTGCATTAATTACTCGACCACTTTTCAATAAGGTTTATTTGCTGTTGCATTCTAACCGTTTTCATTGTAGCGAAAGTGCCGCAAGCAGATGCCTCATAGAATAAGCTTTAGTTTCCGCTCAACCCATTGCCTATGTGAAAGAATTTTCGAGAGGGGTATTTCGCCAAACGAAGATAAAAAAGGTTCACTACTGCCTAAAGTATATAAGTGAAAACTTACTAGCAATATAATAAGGAGTGGCCAGCACAAGTGGCATGAACGCTTGTAAAATATATGTATAGACGATGCTCTTATGGTGCTGCAGCTGACGGGATTCAAGCTCCGTCCAATTTGCTTGCGAGCTGTTTTCGACTGCCGACGTACAATTGAGAACAGCACGAGCAAGTCGCAGATGAATGAGAAGATGAAGAAGGACGGCGCTAACACAAAGAAGAAGAACTGAAATATAAAATAAGGGTACCATATGTAACTCCAAGTCTCACTTGCCACCTCCCAATTATGAAAAGTGTTGAAAGCTCCACTAAACAACTAGGGTATGCTGCTCACTAAGCACATAAATGTTTGCGCAATTCTAAAACCAAGTTGCAAATTCAAACTGGCACAATAGAAATAAGATACTGTTTACTTTGAAATTAAGGAACGTTTCGCTCAGATGAACGATGCAAACGCAAACCCCTTATTTGAGTTAAAGGAGGGAGCAAAGGGACCGTGTCGTTGCCATGAGGGGTATTGGGATCTTCATTTCAGTGATTATAACTAGTCTTAATTACTCCCCAGCTCTGAAGGATCCTGCGTTATGCACGAGTCCAGTCGTGAGCTTATCGGCAGGCACAAAAGGTGTGAAAAATATGAGGTAAGAAGATATGAAACTAGCTTGGTCAGATTGTAGAGGCTCTAACAGAAACAAAAATGGCTAGACTGTTACTGGAATTGTATTCGTACAGGTCTTCAACTACCGATGGAGTAGAATTCTTGTTGAGAAGGAACTTTAAATAGGTTTCCCATTGTTAGAGATAATTCTGCCGGTGTTTTCAAGGAAGAAAGTGAAGTAGGAATGCACGAGAAATGATTAAAAAATTTATGCCGTAGAGTCGATTAAAAACAGGTAAGAAACATTCGTGCGTTGAGGTAAGGAAGCTGAGTGGCTTGTGGCAAAAAGTCCACGAATGGTCTCATGCGTGATTTATCTTTTTTGTGAAGAAAGACTAAAATCTTAGTTTCACACAACCAAATAAGCGCTCAAAGAGCAAAGAAACGGAGCAGCAAGCGCATCCAAGGAGACAAGCAAACTTTGAAATGCAGATGTGCCGTATTTGCTTGAATAAAGTCTCCCACTTCAAGAACAAAAGACCCCTATAATAACAGCTACGAGACAAAGAAGGATCTCTCGGAGGTCCTCGCTCCAAAAACTCCTGTGCATCTTGCAACTTTGATGAGGGAGCTCTTTGCTTGATAGGAGTCGTGCTTTACGAGTGGAGGTTGAAGAAGCTAAAGTTCCTCCGTAAAGGTCCAAAATTTCAAACTATTTGACCGCTTCTAATTGTGAGATGCTGGTAGCAGCGACCGCTAGCTCGAGCAACAAATGTTGCCATCTGCAGTTAGCACGAATAGATTTAAAAGTTTTCGCTCTATCTCAGGCTTATTTATGCTATGTTAATTTTATTCTTTTTTGTGGCGGTTATGTTTCGAAAAGGATGGTTTCGGGTTAGCTCTCCCCGGCTAGCAAAAGTCTATGATGGCTTCTTGACCGGAAACGGTCGACCTGCTCCTAGCAGAAGTTGTTAAAGGCCTTCTTAATAAAGTTTATTTTCACCGCAGTTTCGGACCAAACTGCTACTGTTTAGCTTATCGAGAAGCAATTCTATAATTTCTCTTTATATTTACCAAACAAGGACACTTTCGTTCTCGCAAAAGGATCCTGTGAAAGGTGTTACCGCGCTAGATATTCAGCGCTTTATCGTTTCGAGCTGGCGCTGGAATCACACGCGTCAACTTTGACGTGTGTCCGCTGTGCCGTTGTGGAAGAACATTTGTGGTCCGGATGAGTATACAAGCCTAGTATTGAATATAAGTCCTATCTTTGAATAAACTTCTGAACGAAACGGAATGCATGATTGCTTGCCAATGTAGAAAAGCAATTTGTGGTGATTTGTTTTGGAGCGGAGGGGGGGGGGGGGGGGGGGAGGGAATACGACTATTCTGATACAGAGCGGTTATGAGGAAGCAACCTGGTCGAAATTGAAAGGCACTGCTGACGCACTATCTCGTCGATCCAAATGCATTTCGTTCTAGATGGCAAAAGACTGTGAACCTTCTTCAACTTATCTCTGTAAAGATTTCGCATTCGTTCATCTCCACGAAACGAGGAATAGGTTATGCATACAATGCACTCAAATAAATGTAAAACAGCCTTCGGCAAGATTTTTGAAGGACATCAACTGCACTTACAACGGTTGTGTAGGGTGACATGCGAATGTAGGTGAACATGAAATCATAGAGGACAACGTCCTGTAGGCATAGATCATAGAAGGCAACTGCCATCGGAATAGCAAAACAAGTTGAAATAATGATTGTCAGTGACTTAATGCTTAGCTCGCAGTTGTGGCACACGAGAAGCCATTGGTCGATAGCGAGCACCGGGAACAGAAAATACGAAACGTAGGTGCTGTTGTAGATGAATGTGCGCAGGAAACTGCACGTAAACAGCGAGAATTTGATATCGTTCATGAGGGCAATTAAGTAGATGGAATTCTGAATAAGATAGCCGAATAGACCGAAAAGATTTGCGAGGGTCATTCCCAAAGTAGGGTACTTCACACGTGACGAGATCAGCCCTCGCCTGAGGCTCAGATAGGCCAGCAAAATATTCGGCGGCAAAGCGAGCAAATACAGTATGATGTAGATGAGAGAATTTGGAAAATAGGAACTCAATACAGCGACGTCGTCGTTCAGACTTGTCGCGTTCTCCACCTCTTTGTAAAATGTCATTCTGAAAAGTGGAAGATCAAGCAAGAAGACATCCGCGCCTGCAAATACGGACGTGCCCAAGTCGTGGTCAGCCTCATACATTCGAATTTCGTTGATCTACAAAGCTCAGAAGGTATGCCTCCGGGGGTCTTTGTTAGAGTAAACTGGACAGCATCTCTTGCAAAATGCACCGTTTTGCTTGTGAAAGCACAACTAACTGAGAAAAATGGAACAGATACACAGTGACGACAAGTACAATCGCTGCTATGTTAGACGTCCCGGTCCCTCATAATATGCTGAATAGCGACAGTGTTGTGTGACCACGTGTGTCGTGCACATGCTCATGCATGCGTGTGCATGGGTTTAGGTGCATATCTGCGTCTGCGTATATGCGCACAATGTGCATGTGCGTACGTGTGCTTATGTGTCTATTTGAGCACAAATGCACATGTGGGTTTGTGCCGTCTGCGTGTGTGAGTGTTTCTGTGTGTTTGGTGAACGCTTGAAGGCGTATGCATGCACATATATATATATATATATATATATATATATATATATATATATATATATATATATATATATATTTATATATATATATATATATATATATATATATATATATATATATATATATATATATATATATATATATTTATATATATATATATATATATATATATATATATATATATATATGCGCAAATGCATATGTACATATATAAAATATACTTTTAAACTAAATATGCAAACTCATGGATGTCTTAGCCAAATATGCACACTCAATCAGTTTTCTTCATCATTGCCACGTCACAGCCGGATTCGCGTTACTCAGCAAGCTTCGTGGAAATTCCTTGGTGCACTCATTGCAACGCGTTGTTTTCATTGTCCGTTAGCGCATGTCTAACAGAAGGGTTTTGAAATATATTTTAACACTCAGCTGAAACAATTTTATCATTTATATGGTGTCCAGTAGTTGAAGCTAAGGTTAACCCTGCAAACGTGAACAAATTGCTCCCTGAATGAATTGCGAAAAGCAAGTGCGCACGTCATGCCAGCTCCTCTCGTACGCTTCTCCACTTGTCTTGCGATGCATCCATTCAAGGACTAATTATTATCCTGTTTAATGGAGTGCGAGCTGTCCATCACTTAGCCACTCGCGGCGAACCAAATAGTAGTCTGAGCTACGTAGACATCATAAAGTGCCTCTGCAGCAATTCTTCAGTCATGTGAACCGTTTTTTTTTTTTGAATTTAAAACAAGGAGGTCGCTGACTGGTGCCGACCTCTCACCTAAAGACATTTCGTGTCACTAGGCACTACACGGATGGGGCTGCGAGCATGCAAAATATCTGTCTGTCATTTTTCCAAGTACCCCATCACTGACAGGCGGCCAATGGTGAGTACAATGTGAGGCATAAGCACAGTTCACGTGATATCATATGTCACCACTTACGCGCAGTAGGACCCTGGATAACGATTCGTACGAATGGCTATCATTTAGTGGTGCACTGTCACAGGTAAAAAAGGTTCAGTGGGGGAGGCCAGTAAACCGTCGCTTGACATCTATAGAGATTTTCTGGTTAAGGAAAAAAAAACACGTGAAGCACCCATGACGACTGACGTGCAGTAATTGATATTTTATTGGAGGTCGCACCTACTGGTGTTCCAAAACCTGACTTGAACCTACTCTTAGGTTGAACGAAAAGTTTCTGCAATTCTGAAACAGTGACTTTAAAAGACCTTAACTCCCCTCCTCCCAACATCATTATCGTCGTCAGTACATTCTTTCCAGCAGGAAACAAGTGAGTTTATTTCATCGACAAAAAAATGTTGAGTGCGAGAGTGAGGGAACTGCTAGAATGCAAGCGAAGAAAATAGCAGTGGTATATTTAGGAGAGACTAGTAGAATATTATGGGCGGAAAAAGATTCCAGTTTTTAGTTCATCCATTTTTTAGGCGTGTGATCTCACGCTGCTGTGGAGGAGAATGAATCTCTTATGCTGATCAAGGTAATCTGCGGTGCTCACAATTTCTGGAAAAATTTCTTGGCCGTTCATTGTAGGACACTACTGTGACTGCTTGGCTCGGTCTCCAGAAGCGGTAGCGAACTAGCTACTCGTGCGACGTACCACCAGACAGACAGCACAGTCTTTTTGGTATGGCTGATAGGTTTTTATGTCTATTAGGGTCGTTCTTCTTCCTCCGGCTCCCATCTGTTCCTCTTACTATAATTATAGGACCCGTTTTTCGTCACACCTAACAGCTTGTTCAAAAGAAAAGGCAGTTCTTGTTTCACAACAACAACAGAGAGACAGGTTAACGTGTAACAACATTTGACCTTCGGCCAGTTCTTGGAGCATTCAAATACTCAGCTAATCATCCGTTTCCGATTCCATGCGGTATCCTGAGCTAATCCAAACTGTTGCGCTCAATCAGAACAGTTTGTTTTCTGATCTGTTTCAACCAGTTTTTTCAGTCAATCGCCATTACCAGCAAGGATCAATGCCTACAAAAACTGCGCCTCCTGATCGGTATCCTGCGAATGATCCTTGCACTGTTCTGTCTTTTGGAACGTCGCTAAAAGCTGCATACAGATTCCACGATGTTTCACCAGCTCGACGACCGAGTTTAAATTCATAAATTCGATAATCCGAAAAGCGCACTTCCTCTTGTGTGAGCAAGCATCTGAAAAGTCGCTGTAAAAAAGAAAAGCGACTTCGGACCACTTGAAATGCTCACTTCCATTAATTAGTTCTTTTAAATGAAGCCAAAACAGTTTGAAAATAGCACCTAAGTATCAAAACAGTTTGCTTAGAGGACGACTATTCGCGGTGATGTGAGAGACGAAGGCTTAAAATTAAATCGCCCAAGACTGTTCATCCATTTTCTAATCTCGCATGGTTCTCCGCTCCCAAGACGGAAATAATCGTTTGGAAAAATCTTACGTACTACGATTTCAGAAAGATTTCATTTTCGTTTATCTGATATACACAGAGACTAGGCTTTAAGAATGGAAAAACGAAAAGAGCCGAAAATGCGACCGAAACATCGTGAACGAGATTGCTCGCATAATCCATGGCGACTAATCATTCAAAGAAGGCCAAAAAAGGCAAACATTCACAGTGTGAACACCAAATGTAATCAATGAGCGGTTCGTATAAGCTGCTGTGCTGAAACGCCAATCACGTTAATACGAATCTGTCTTTGCGAATAGCCACACTGAGGAATTAAATAAACAAAAATGTTTCTTTGTAGTTAGGAACTCATTTTCAGGCGTTAACTGCTGCCGACTAGGTCGCTTGAACGCATATGCCTCGATTAAAGATTGATGAGCAAAGTGCAGAAGGCGGTACATAGTGGATCGCTCCGATATTAATGATATGCTTTATATGAGTTAGTGCTACCCTTATGCAAATAACCACCGACAAATATTCCTCACTTCATTCTCATATGCGAGAATTTGTGCCGATTCTGCTAGAGCAGTGATCCTACTGCAGCCAGTTAAGAATCTTCATTATCGAGCTGCACCTCACGTTTGCAAACATTTTCGATATGATTCACCAGTTCGTTATTGAAAGTGAGTACTATAAAGAAGTCAATAAACGAAAGTTTTGAATAAGTTCAGCAAGACGTGAACCGAGTGATCAGCATCGGATTTAGATTGAACCTCTCGTTGGTTTATTCCTGCTGACGACTGATGCACTTAGCGCGATGTGAAAAGTTAGCGTCAGTGATCCCTTAATAATTTTTATCGAGTGAATTCTTTGCCATATCTTTTATATAAATGATCCCAGCCTTAATTTTTGCATCTCCTGACAGAGCACTGATCCAGACAATTCTTGCAGCAGTTGACCGCACCATTTCGTAAAGGTCACGGTACAAAAACTGAATAAGCCAGAAATGAGGGCTCGTCTCATCTGGCTTACTTCCTAAACCTTTGATCAACTTATATTTATTTCTTTCGCAAGCTCGACCGTCTCCCTTTGTGGAAACGGCTCCGCATTGACAGGGATGTCGGATCTGCCATCTAATTCTCATTGTATCCAGACGCTCAGCTTTTAGAAAGAAGTAACAAACACTCTGAAAGTAACCTGTTGATTCGAGCTACGCCTGAATAAAAATGTTACGTTTTGATCGAGTTATTCAAGCCCAAATTTTGTGCGCTAAAACCCCATAACTTTTAGGGCCACCCACTGTTTTCCTATTCCATAAAGGACTTGTAAAAGTACAGGATGCCTCTTAGAAAACTGTGCTGTACTCCGCACATTCCAATAAACAGCAACAGACATGCATCTCAGTTTGCTAGCGTCACATATCTTCTTATTATAAGATGCTTGCAAACTTTGGCCGGCCATTAATTCAAACCACGGTAAGAACAGAGAATAGTTCGAGTCTACCCATTTTCTGCAAGAAATCGCTTACCTGAACTTCCAAGCTAGACGCCTTATCTCCATGGCAAAGGGGAACCTTAGCACTTCCTGCAGATCGCAAAGGATGCCTTGAGAGCGAGGTGTAGCCTCTTGAGCACCCTACTGCTATGGAAAGAGAGTGGTCAGCAATATCCTGTATTATACAACTGTTCTCAGAACGCTCCTTGTGCTTTCTGAACATGATTTAAGTGATTCTGCCTAAATCTAAGTGATGAGAAAGACAGATAAGGAGAGAAATGGAGAGAGGGAAAGACAGCGATGAAAGCTGAGAACGGAAAAGAGGAGTCGAGCGAACTGGACAGTTAACGAGGAGTTTGAAAAGAAAGAGTAGACGGCCTCCATTATGTTTTGTGAGGTGGCAACGGAGATTTGTCGCAGACCCTACTTCCCTAGCCTGTTTTGAAATCCTCGGCTTTGAGAAACCTACTTGATAATGCAGAAATTTGTGAATGACTTCTCCCCATCACACAATTAGCGTTGCTTCCAGCGTGTGAAGAAGGATTTTCTTTTAGCGGCTGCGCCTTAAGCATTTCGAAATCGTCAATATTTATATGACGTGCGAGAGCTTCAAGCGCTCCCCTCGCATGTTCCCCTCATTGCTCCGTCGTTTTTATGCCTTTCTGTAAATACGCTTCGCAAAAACCAATTATGACTACCTTATCCCTAGGTGTGTCTCTTTGTCCGTTCGATATCCTTAGCTCAAAGATCATTGAAAAAAAGCTTGCAAAATTCAGTGGATATAAAGCCCAAATTTTATAACTCATTGGTTCACAAATGTTTATCACAGATTAAAGCTCAAATTATCACAAAATTTGTATCGCAAAATTATCACAAATTTTGTCACACAACACTCAAATTTATCACATATATCACAACTCACATTGGTTCATCAATTCCCATAAAAGCTGTAGGAGTTTAAAGTTGGGAAAACTTTAGGTGCACTTTATACCAGTCAGTGCAATGTTTGCGAAAGACCAAAAATCTAAGCTTTTGTGAAGTTTTGTAAAGACGGTTTGATGCACTAAATTCTGAAGGCATAACTTTGCAAGGTTTGCTTTCTGTTAGCAAATTTTCAAAGAGACTGGTCAGATAGACAAGATGCAAAAGAGAACATCTTTTAGCTCATGCAGCAAGTCTCTGCACTTGTTTACTTGACAGAAGAGTATGTAGTGAGGAGTAGGAAAAAGTGAAAGAGTTTTCAAAAACTGAAAGAACAAGAAAGCTCGTTTATCTTGAGGCGAGGATGGAAAGTGTGCATCCATTTAGTGGAATTGCAACAGTTTGATTTTGCGAAATGAAGAAAACATTACTAACTATTTGCAAGACACTGCACAGCTTGGGGAAGATCAAACGACACGAGGCCAGTGGCGAACCAGGCTTGAACTGCGCAGTTTGGCAATGTATGCCGTATGCTAACTCCTTAAAATTGCAGTCGATGTTTTTGATCTCGACTTCCCAGTGTTGGCTCAAGTGGCTGAAGTATTCTCGTGGGAGTAATTATCATTATTTTTTGGGAAGTCCCTTATTTCGTTGAAAACAGATGGCACACAATTTAGTCCCTCAACTTTGAATCATTTCAAGAACGAATATAAACGTTTACAAATGAAAGCACCAAAACGAGACGACTAAACAGTTTGCAAATCTCGGCGCTCATCAGATTGCGTTTGACTTATAACCACTTCGGATTCTTGGTTGTCTTTGGTTTGAGACTTATGCAAAACGGATTCTTGGTTTGAGACTAAACATGACTTATGCAAAACGGATTCTTGGTTTGAGAAACTGCAGAAGAGTGAAATAATTTTCAAAACTGGCTGAGAATCGGCGCGAAAGTGCCATGCAAAAGCGCACGCAGTAAAAGTTGGCAAATGAGTAACCAAAGCCGATGCGACTACTCGTGTCATAATCGTGTCATGTAAATTAGGAACCGTTGAAAATGGTAAGCCATTTTTCGGCTGGCCTATCGAGAAACATAATTCAACGGCAAATTCATGACCACTATTTACAAGAAGCGCAGTGATCACCTGCCAAAAAGTACCGTTAAATTATCTGTTAATACCACTATTTAGAACCGATCCGTGACAGACTTACTATAATGTGTTCTCGATCACGTATGCGCACCTCTTAAAATTTCTCTCAGCTTTCATCTCAAAGTTGTAAATATGTAGTAAACGTTAACTCCGAAATTCTGTACCGTACGCCGCGCGGCTAAGCTCTGTGGGGTTATTGTTTTTGTGCACTGGACTGAGTGGTGCATTGTGTCTGCTGTTCTCCTCTGCGTACGTGCTTTAGTTTGTTTGTTTGCACACGTTAGTCAGAGAGACTCTTTTAATGGATAAAGACCAAAGGATCCACATTCATAACTGTAATCCACGGAAGTTCACTGACCAAAGTGCAGGTGGTCTCGAATATTTCATCTTTCACACCGATAAAGATATAACATGCTATAAAACGACACCAACGTCAGAGATATGAAGTTGCCATGTAGCAACTACAGCGTGTGCCACAACGGTGCATAAAATAAGAGAGTATTAAATGCAAGAACTAGAACGCCACGTCGAGCATGAGAGGATCTTGCAAGTATATGAATAAGAATTTTAAACGTCGACGGCAGCAACATGACTACTACACTTTAGAGAATGTTGGTCTTTCGAAAATTTTGCAGTACTATATTCCTTACCTTAGGTCACTATTTCACGAACTCTTCCACGCTGAATTCTTCCTCTTATTTTGGGTGCTGGGAAATATGACAATTTAAGAGTTATTTTCTTACGTTTTACTCGCCTCCTTGAGTTCGTAAAACGCGAAAGGCTTGTGCAAGTTTAATACACGGACCGACCACACACGTGGTTGGCCTCAGTTACTTCAAGCGAGTTAGAAGGAGCTCTTGTTCAGTGCAAAAATTTACCACCTACTTATGGACAGCCAAAACTCAACCTTCCTTTACGTTCGGCACATGTCAAGCGGCATGGATGAAGGATCCTGCACTTCCCTTCTCTAAACTGTCGCCCCAAATACACTGCTGACTACAGTCTTGCACAATTCCGTCCAGTGAACGCTTTCACTTGCAGCATTTCTTTCATTTTCTGCCTTTCACGCTTCATGTAGAACTGTGATTGATAAACTCTGATTTGGGTCACTCATGCACATTTTTCGACGTAAACATCTTGGACAATCAATATGCCTGGAATGCTGCATGACACTAATTTCATCCGTCACATGATTCAAGAATGTCCACACTATAGTTTGTTCCAGCGGCATAACTGCCTTTAAATGGCTGAAAAATTCGAAACAGTGCCCAAAAAGAAATGGGATTCAAATTTTGGCCTAGGATTAATCTTTTTCATTACTGAGTCTATGCTAGCTTCAACATGACCTCACGTCTATATAAATGCCATTTACTAAGTACCTTGTTAAACTCTATAAGGACAAACGCCAAACATTCGTAAAATAAATCATGTTGACTATGATAAAAACAACCGGCAGACAATCAACAAGACAATAAGAATTAAAATAGCTGTGGTAGCGAATCAACATAGAGCAGTTGGTTCTGACTGGAGCACTGACTGGAGTTCGTTCCTTAAGGTTTACATGGTTTCCATAAATTTAGAAACATACAGGTTAAGCATTGGTCAGACGCAAACTAAGCATTATGGTTATGCTGAAGAATTCTGACTCCAGCGTAATTTCCTCCTTTCACCAAGTTTTCGTGCAATTTCAGCAGAAACACACAAATAGAACAACAGCACCGCCCAAGTGGCAAACGTCTTTCATCGATGAACACTACAATTCCATACCTCCAGTGTTATTCTGCAGGAAAACTTTTTGTGATCCTTGCTCACTAGGGGGGGGGGGGAAATATAATACTGCTTATTTATATAATCAAACCAAGCTTCAGAGAGAGTTTTAGTCCTTAAGTTTCGGCCTAAGTGCTCAGCTTCATAGGGACATCCAGTTTCACTAACACGCCTGTGCGATTGCGACTGATCTGTAACAATTCTGCTATGCCATGACGACTGTCGGATGACGTTCGTGCAAAATATATGATTCATTACACCTATACAAGGCTGTTTTCACACACTTTGGCGGACGCCGTTGATTGCCTGACGCTTCCACTTGAAAGTTCAGTGCCCCAGTTTCTCACCAAGAATTTCTGGTGCTTAAAAAATCTATCTGCTGAAAAGTACACCTGAAGAGGGAAATTTGCTTCATTCGGCAACTCAGTTCTACTCTACCACGAGTTTCGCCAAAAAATTAGGGAGCCAAAAACTCCCGAGCCCAATGATACAGATTTCATCGCAGTTATTCATTTTCATTCAGACTAACAACACCTCCTAATCAGTGACTGAAGTTGGAGAAAAAGGTATAATTTTTGTCCCACTCTCATGAAATTTCCAAGTGGTTTCCCAGAATTCATATTTCAGTAAGCTCTTTATCGACATAATAAATTTAAATGCGCGACAGACACTTCATATCAACCTGAGAAGATGCGAAATTAGATCGGCACAACAATTGCCTTCATCAGAACTAATCTGAACGGCTATTTGCAACATGTAAGCGCATGCTGTCCGTCGGTGCTGAATCTCGGCGCGTGTAACGCGGGAATGAATTAACGTTCAGAATTTCTGTAAGAGGCTAGCACAGATAACAAAGGTGCAAGGATGCTAGACGCACTGTGCAGTCGTGCGAATCGGTTGCTGATGCATTTCGATATTTAGCATACTAAAAATGATAGCAGTATTAATCGATGATGAACAGTATTTTCACGAGCATCAACGAATCACAAAATCAGACGAAATTTCACTTCCTCCCACAATGCCATTACATTTCCATTTATTCCACCGTTATAACTTTGCAGTATTTCTTTTTGTATACCATTTGCATACTCGTAAAGTTCGCAGTAAATTTTCTAAAATATTGGGAGAATAGGCTAAAATGCGGAAGTTGCACGATTTCACAGTGCTCAGTAATGCTTGCCTCGTTCGTATTCATATCACAAAATTTTGCGAATGTTTGCAAAAATGATTATAACTACTTCTGTAAAAACGGTGCATAGTTGTTCAAAGTGCACTAATGTCACATATCTGTTTTTTAGGTCGGAGATGGGAAGCACTGTTTGGCAAACGCATAGGTTAGACGTAATAACTCCACAAGAGGTCCTTTACAGATCTTAGTGAGCTTCGTTATCTAACCTTCACTTCAGTTTTCTCACTGCATTTTTTGTAGTCTAGTCAACAACTGACGATAGCATTGTGTTATTGTTAGGTAATGCTTAAATGCAATGAGAATGTCATACATAACGAAGCGCTTATACTAATTCATCGTCCCCTTGCTTTTTTCTGCAGAACATGCGTTCGCTATGTCTACTGAGGGCGTCTCGGCGTTCCGAGCGGGCTTCTTGTTTCGAGGGTACCTCAGCCCCCGATTAGTAAACAGCGCATTCCTGAGTTTTGACGTCCGCGGCTCGAGAATGTCAAGCAAATGTAGAAAAATAAGAAAAATCCTTGAAGTACCACAAAAAATTCCATGAAATTTTGCATAAGTCATCAAAGTTATCAGATGCTGTGCAATTCCGCTGTTATTATATTGTTATATTCGCCAGTCGCTTAAACTCAAAATTGGTGGGTTCCCTGAAGCTAAGGAAAAGCACAGTTAATAGCCACATGAATTAGTAGAAATTTCAGTTTCTGGATAAGAGTTTGAGATGTGCGTCTATCAGCACAATAAAAGTCGGGACCTGCGTGGCCCAGACGTACATGAAAAAGATAGATTGGCAAACTTTGGATCAGCAACAAGAAAGGCGATCATAAAAAAGCCGATGAACATTTTAACCACATTACCTTCGTTTTAACGGCATGCTACATGGCAACAAGGGACCAGAAGCATTTGCTGATGAACCATCGATGCCATAGAGACAGAAAGATTTGCGGAGAATGGCTGCTAACTTAAAATAATGCGTCAAAGAGCAAACAACCTCCAAGAACGGATTCTCCTAGCTCAGCGTTGTCGAAAAATGCATTGGGGCGTTTGCTCGCCGGCTCTTAGATTACGGTATCCATTTCCGCCCCACAAAGGAAGGGATATTTGTGATTCACTCCAATACGCATCTAGCTTGTCATGAACTGTTACAAGGAATAAATATTGAACCGCTAAAGAGATGACAGTTTGTTCCCTCTTGGCATTTTTCAGATCCCTGACCTCGAGTTCCTGCCATAAAATATTTAGTAAAAGATTCGACCATTTGCAGCTGTATTCAAATTAATGACCTCGAAGCTTTCGGCGGACGAAACTGCGGTCCACATGTCATGTTCGCTTGATACTTGCTCGCCAAAACAGTAAGCCCCTTTAATTCAGCGACTGTTGATCTATGCGATTGGTTCTTTTTAATTTTTGCTTAGTACTCTTTGCCATTCACAGCCGTGATAGCAACTTTGTCCAGCACATTGTTTCGGCTATGTCAGCTTAAGCAGAAAAATTGCTGATAAGTGGCAATATGCTGCATATAGAGGGGAGATATTGTAAAGCTTTTTACTGCCTATTCAAACTTTTCAATCAGTCAAGCTCACAACAATAAAAATTTCCTTACTCGTTAATTATCCGTTGAAGTTGAGCAGCGGCCCTATATAATTTCGTTGCCTTGTACGTAGGCACATGGTTACTCATAAATTTTGGTCAGTCTTCTAAGCTACTTCTGAATATCTCAGCAGTTTATACAGTTGGTTGCTTATAACTTTTTACGTAGTCTTCTTATTTGCTAACGGCTGCGGCAGTAACACTATCAAAAAAAACTCTTACTCGTTAATTATCCGTTGAACTCCTACTCATCACTTGCAGCACATGGTCGAAAAGTAGCCGTTTATTGAATACAGCGGATGAGGCTGATTGCTGAGAAATTCCTTTTAAGCTGTTTTTTCAAGGACTTTAAGAGTCCTTGTATAATGAATATAACCATCGTAGAGTGGAAGTGGCTTCCCTCACAGCGTCTTAGGCATGACTGCAGGCAGTTCAGGATGATGGAACTAAGCTGAGTTTGGTGACGTAAGTGGTTAGAGCACCAATTGCCAAAAGTGTGGGATTGCAAGTGCACAGCTCACAATCACTAAATTGCAGTTACAGCAGGCGGATACCATGTTGCAAGCTGAGTTCCGCTGAGGAAGAAGACAGCCCCTCTTCTTCATCTTACACCGCCACGATGTTGTTATGGAGAAAGGAAGACAATCCTCTCACACCCATTATATCGTTCTTAGCGAAATATGCTGTTTTTTCGACGTTCTGTTATTTTCCCGACCGAGAACCTTCGTCTCTTAGGCAATAAATGCCACCAACTCCTCCCTTTAATCCGAAACTATTGCTAAGGCAAATGAATTTGACCATCCTTTCTCCAAAGAGGAAGCCTCATGCAACTTAAGGGGAATTCTTCCCTCTGTCTACTCTTCTGGAAGCATCGCGTTCGCACACGTGTCATGGTCGCAGCAGGTTACTATAAAACAATACTTTGAACCACTGCGGTACCGAAATATACGCATTGTGAGATCGGGGCGAATGGTTATCCGATTATTATATGGACGTGAACGAATAAAAGGTATCATTAGCAAATTTGCTTACTTGAGAATGCTCAAATGTGCAGTAAAAATTTCTGCAAAACAAACTCTCCATATGTACCTCATCGAGAGTGATCAACACTTAATTAGGCTTATGTAGTACGCAATCAGTTAGAGGTAACGGTAAAAAAGTTGTTCCCGTAGCTGAAAAGAACTCAGAGTACTGAGCAGAAAGCCACAAGCACCTTGCTGCTTGTATGCAATTACTACCGCGTTGTTGAGGCTTCCTTTTTAGCTTCATGCAGCAAATAGCTGCTAAGAGATGTCAAAACGGGCCCATTTGAGCGCATTTGGACGTAGAACAAGAAATTATAACCAATTCGTCGTCTATACGTGGGATTTCGTCAAAGATCAACAATCACTGGTTTGCATCACGCAGAAAACATCATAGAAAGCAGTTTTCAAGCGTCTTGACAACTACTGACCAGGAAAAGATTCAGAAGAACTTTTGCCTCAGAATGCCTCTAATTTCTTAGACTCATTCGGAAGGACTAAATACAACTCTCCACTTAGTTGCAAGGCAGGTTCAGTAATGCCGGTTCAGAAAATAAATGAGTCGAGCCGAGCGTCCCAGTTACCCTTTTGTTTGCAAACAACTTAAGAACTCTTGACTCAGTTTTTCTGGAACTAATGTACTTTCTTATGTCGACGCCATGAGTGGTCACGTTACAACGTTATGCCGCCGCTTCCATCGATTCGCACTTTTCCTTTCGTTGATTCGGCCCCTGAACAATACCACTCTTACGAAACCACATGCGGTATAACATAACATTCCGTAAAAACCCTTCCTCATTCTGTTAATGAAGACATGCTGCTTTGCTGAAAGCATGTTAGGAAAGGAGAGCAAAGCCAAGAAAAAATTCGCCACTGAGGGTGAATGCGCGCTTCAGCGTGCTCCTTATCTATAAATGAGAATATGAGAAGTGTCTGTTTTGTCATTTACTTTTGGGAGCTAGTTAAGACAAGATAAAATAACCATCAGAAGTTCATGAATGGAACAATTCAGAACATGAGAGGAAACCGCTGCAATGTGATGCCTTTTTAACCTGAGCATCTAACTATATGGAACGCATCTTTCGAGCAGTAAAGACTATCTGCAGTCTCGGAAGTGTTCGTACGAGTGAAATGCTGACAACGATAGAGGTGAACTCAGATCTGACTGACTCATGAATACACAAGTGAATGCAGGAGTGAAAAGTTGTGAAAACAAAACGATGATACGTGGAAATTGCAATGATCTACTGTTAAGGTGGAGTGATCTTATATAGGAATGGCTGCAGCGAATCGCTTTATGGCCTGATAATATGGTAAATTAAATTTGTTTTCTTAGGCCCGAAGCACAGATGAAGTGTGAGCGCAGCGCACCATCGACCGATTGCATAGCTCCTCAATCATCATTCGAAGAAAATTTAGTTTCCTATCGCTCTAATCTTCCCCATATTTAACCTCTTCTGAGCACTTCAGTTCTGCCGTATTGTTAAAAACAGAGTGAAATTGTCGTATTAGCTCATTCTGGTTAACGCGCAATAGCGCTGGGAACTGCTATTGCATAAGGAAACTGTTTGTAACAACTCTGTGACTTCGCTTGGAGACAGTGCCTTGTCAAAATTTTATCTAGGACAAAATGTTTGTTAACGATTGCAGGAACGTTCCTCGATGGTGTTGGGAGGCAAGAAATTACCGAAACTCTGCCGCTAGAAATCTCCGATGAACAGGCGTTTTGACAAAACTAAACAAATAAGGCGTTTCGCACTAGGCCTTGTTTCCAAACTGCTCAGATAGTGGAAGTGAGGTGTTTATACGGCGACAAGGTTCACGCACCTGAACGTAACGCGGGAGTAAGATAACAACAGTGAAGCCTGGAATTTTGTTGCATCGCCCACTCTGGTCAGTGCTAGGTCTTCATTCGAGAATCTGTTCCATATCATAAGTCCCAAGAGTAAAAATATTGAGGGATGGTTTATTACTTTAACTGGAGTTTTCCTTCGTTGTAATCAGGTTCCAGCATCGAAACTTAGCCGTCGAGGCTCCCAGCCAACGAGGGGAACAAAGAACTTCGGATGAGTAATGAAACCTCTTGCACTAAGCGGCTAAAAATAACAGCTGAGGAAGGATTTTTGAAATATGCTTCTTTCAGTATGAAAACTTTCAGGTGCATAACATCGGTTACGAATTTACTTTAATCTACAGTATTCAAGATTTATTTGCGAGTGAAGTAAAATCGAACGCGCGCTGCTGCACAATGAAATAAGTTAAAGAATCTATATTAAATCGCGACTGTTGCGTATAGCAGAATCGAATAAACAGGAAACTCCATAGTTCTTCAAATGGGAGAAGTTCGCAACGCATCGATTCCGTAAGGCATTTGATTGAGTTATACTTAAATTAAAAAGTTATATTAAAAAGAGTTATATTTAAATTAAAATATCATCATGGAGATACCACCGAGTTCGACATATGAGCATGAGCATGAAATTTTGTAACTAGGAGGAAAGCGCCACAACGTTCCAGTAAAGCGGAAGCGAAACTTGGGCAAGCTTTTTCACCATCAGACGAGCATTCCACTTGGAATCGCATCGAACTATGTTTTCGGATGTGGTCGCACTAGTAATAAAAGTCATTCAGAGGCCCAATAATGTCATTTTTGCTGCGCACTGCGTCCAGTTCAGGGAGGCAGGACAAATGCAGCAGAAGCCCAAAGAAGGGCGAGATACACGCATGCTTCATAAAACACAGTTAAATGTCTGCCACGGAAGAGACTAGAAATCCCCGCGCAATCAAGCCCTTAAATCGCAGCAGAGATTGCCCACTGCCTGCTATCCAGGAACGAATGCTCATGATTGTCATCACCTGAACTCAACGAACTGAATTAACGAAAAACTACAAGGTAAGCACTGGTTGTGTCGCCGAGGAAGTAGATGGATGTTTTTTGCAATCCATAGCATAAGAACGGGGCTCAAGCTCACCCACAACGTTTTATTATCACTTCATCCAGCGGGTCAACACTTGGTCGTCGGCGAGTTGCAATATAAGTGAACTGGGTATATGTCCGACAACTGTAGTCGAACAGTAGTAAATGTGATCGTAGTTAAGAAAATTGGAGTGGGGAGAGCATATCCTCTTATTATCTCTCTCGCGAAAGAATGTCCCATGGATGAAAAAACTGTGAAAAGAAGCAGCTGCAACGGCGAATCATAACAGCTTTTCTTCATCACAATCTTAAAGGCGCCAAGAATTTAAACACACGTCGCGGAATTCTACCCTTACATAACTTACGCTTTTAATAGGCCCAGAGGTGCCAACAAACAGTATTCCACGCTGACCTGCTAACGGGAAAAGCCTCAAGATTGAATAATTTTTTTCTGGATGACCTCGGTTATACAGAAATTTTTTTGTCTGTTGCCTTCGTTCATTTCTTGTTTTCACAGTGCAATGCTGAGAACGCGCTGGTTGTTCGGATGGGTTCCTCAGTGCCTCTCCGGTGCTGTTCTTGTTTTAATCGCTGTTCGAGTCTCACCTGAACCGGGAAGTACATGCGATTTGGAAACCAGATTTGTGCAGCTCATGCGCATTAAGCGTCTGTGCACTTCTCAGCGAATTCCACTGCGCGTCTAAAATGGGATCTAAACTTGTTTCTGCTCTTGCTGTTTTGCTGCAAATTTTCTTGAAAACGCTGCAGCGATCAAAATTAACTAAGTGCTAGAACAATGCTAGAAAACAATAAGATGGAATGCAGGAGGTTGAATAAGCGCCAGGTGTACTGCAGTGTGATTTCTGACAAGAGTTAGTTAGAATAATTGACGCTGATCGGTCACCTACAGTGCGGCAGGAAGTGCACGTTTATCGAAAGCAATTAAGGGTACTTTCACCAAGTCATGGAGTGCTTTCAAAGCATAAAACGCTTATATGAATCAATAATGGAAATTTAATAATGTCGAGTTAGCAGGAACTCAGGAAAAAATGCAAATGCTGCTCACGCGCACCAGCGTGAGTTCGCGTGTAGTCGCTCGCCTTCACTGACGAAACTGTCGCAAAAAGTGGAGAAGGAGATCCTGAAATCAGGCAATACGGGTGAACCGTGTTTGATAGAGCTGATCTCACACTCGTTCCCATTACAATTGACACGATTATGCTTGGAACGAAATATTTTATTCCGTTGCAGCTGAAACACATCATCTATCCACATAACTGAATAACTATATTATACTCTACACGCTCTCTTTTACACACTATCATCTGACCTTTCACTTATTTCTGATACAATGCAATAATTGTACCGACAGATAATTGTGCCGTGTTCAAATTGACTGCACTGATTTATATGTGTAGCACGCAAACTGAATTTATAGTTGTTCCACCAATGACGGTGATTAACATTTTCGGCGGACCTGGTTTCCGTGGACATCACATCGAATGCGAAGAAAAAGCAGTCGAAAATTTGTGAAAAAATGCCATCAATGTGCGCAAAAGAAGTCTCGAGGTGTGACCGAGCGCTAGACCATGCGTGTGGCGAACGGTACTCGCAAAATATCGATAAAGAATCCATCAGTGTGAAATTTCTTATCGGAGCTGTTTAGATACCCTCGCCTATTGGGGCACATAAGTGACTGGCAGTGGCACAAGTCATCAAGACTACCGTGGAGGCCTAGAAGACAATCTACAATTGCAGATAGCATTTTTGGAGTGTTTCACGCCAAACCCGCCTAATTTAGAAAAGTTTTTGCGTCGATGTTGTGTGCTTTGCCTTTCACAATAAGCCGTGAAGTGTTGTTATATTGTAAAGATGATTTTTGCTGCATTCTCGCCCTTCTACTGTTACGCCGCTACACTTCCTTCCACACCACAAATTTATAAACCTCTTTTATTTTGTAACGAATCACTAGCAATTCAGTTTCCTTCGAAAACAGTCGAAGTGATGTTCTATTGTTACCCTTCCTGAAGAAAGTCGCAGCCAAAAAATTGCACACCGTATAATGTGAGAACGCTTTTTATAAGCTTGTGAAACAGACATGAGACGGAATTCATAGCGACGAATTGACTAGAAGTTTACACGGAATGCCTGTTTTTAATTCTCTGCTGGTATAAACGAATTTTTTTTGTTCGTTCAGTGGAAACGCGGCCTAAGTTTTTTGAAGACCTTGCTTTAGTTGCGTGCTCGTCCAGTGGAAACGTATGCTGCTTACAAGCGTGATAGGTCTAGCAACCCCGCACATAAAAACACAAGGAAATCGGCTCCTAGAGATCTCAGTTTTGAGAAAATAAACTCATAATGATTTCTGTGGCAAGCAGCTCTAAGACATCCACTCTGACTATAAAAAAGATGAAGAAAACTTCTACTTTTGAAGGCGCTTGCGCCTTAAGTGGGGTTTACTTTCGAGGTCAAAATGTGGCGAAACTAGCCTCATGCAAAAACCTCCACCTTCACGAGGATTCCTCCCTTCGAGATGCGCAGAAGTGTTTTTCAACGCTCCTAAATGACGTGCCACAATCGCGCAACGTTGAAAGGAAGCGAAAGGCAGATGAGCACTTGCACCGGTTCCCGCACCAGCACGAAATGACAGCATGCTCGCTTGCAGGTGCTAAGAACATTCGACTGCTCGTAGCGAACTGCTTTTCGAAGCGTGAAATCGGGTGCTGCAACACTGTGATGTAACGCAATATATTTGAAATTCACTCCTGAAGTGGAAGAGAATTTGGAAGAAACAAAGCGAAAAGATTCGAATCAGTGAGCATAATACATCGTTCGATGCTGTTGTTGTTATTCAGCATGGGAGGCCAACAAGCGATGCACAATCAAATTCGGAACCGCGAAAAAGTGAAGGAGCATATTGGAGGGATGCCATTAGAGAAACGTGGTCGTTGGTCTACACGTCGCGCATGCTCTAGAACACAGTGGCTTTGGGCTGCTCCGAGGGTTCGGCAAACGTAAGCCTCACATTTCTAGCGACACGTCTGCGCGGTCTTGATATAGAGCTTGCAGGTGGCTCAAGGAATTTTAGATAGGCCTTGAACTTCAATTTGGACGGGGGATGTAACGTCGTTTTAAATTTTCGAGCTAAGGTGCCTCTTGTAGGTTTTCAATGACTCCAATGTATGTTCTACGCTTGTTCATGTTGCAACAGTCGCAATTTTACGGCAGCAGTGATTTGCTTAGCACTACCCTTACAACTCTATTTGCATGCCATTTACTTCCGCTCATCACTCAAAAATTACTCGAGTCCACCGTCTGATCAAAAATATGGTGAAATCTTGGACCACTTCACCCAAGCTTTGCAACAAAATTTAGGAAGCCTTGCTGGGCTTCATCTTTACATACTTTTCTTGCGTCGAAAAAATCAGAGTCACCTTTGTTCTTTACTTGTGCTCTTTTAAAGAGGTGATATTCTCTTCCTTCCTCTGCTTTCGCTACCTCGTTCTTTCCATCAGCGATTATTTCTTCTGTTATTGTTGTACTGCGCAGTGATTTGAAACCACTGTTTTATGACAATAAATAAAACCAACATAACAAGTCTCACGCAATTTTATTTTACGCGTTTTTCATTACTTGTTTTTTGTCACTGTCCCAGTGGTTATTGCTGACCTGTCGCACAATTATTCTATTGGACCGTTAACAGTTATCTGACAACAGTTATTCTCTAATTCGCACCATTTTTTGGTAAGGGAGGTAGTATTGGGTCTTTGTTCCTAAAAATTTTCCAACCAATTTCCCAAAGTGTCGCTCTTGCCGAAGTTCCAAATGCAAACAGCAAGTTCGTCCTCGAACAACACGCATGAGCGTCGATATTCTTCTGCGACTTGTTCCTAACAGGTTGCTTCTCTCTACATGGATCCTTCAACATTCTACCTTTCTTTCTTCTTTCTTGAATGAACGTAAATCAAAATGAAACAGATCAAAGTTGATTGAGAGAATAAGTGGGAGAGGTTGTAAAGACAATACGTCAACTTAATATGCGCAAATTTAAGCTTATTTCTAAACTATACTCTTCTTTACTAGAAACTGTCTTTTTCAGGAGTTCGCATTCTGGAATCATCAGTTTTTTCAGTCACATTTCAAGCATCTACCATAACTCTCAATACCTTAACTATCGCTCCACCAGCAGTAAAAGTTTCTTTAAGGGAGAGTGAAGTAGGAAACGACTCCTCCTGGTCATGGAAACTGCACATTTCTTACTTGTATTACCCCGCCTACAGCAAATATATCCCATAGTTACTCTAAACGGCCGCACGGCTCTTGGATCTGGGAAGCTTCTAGAGATTCTGTGAGGCTCATGAAATCATAAATTTTTCATGAAAGAACGCCTCCGACAATATTCAAAACGTTCGGGGTTTCGGAATGTTGTGAGATTTTGCAGAGAAACCGGGATCTTCGCAGTGCGCGAAGACGTGATTCCCGCATCGTACATCCCCGCAGCCCTTTAACACATAGTAAAATATGCTGTTATTTGAACCGGCAGGCTTAACGTTTTGCAATGGTACGCATTGCGCAATGCATTGCCGCTGGCATGCCGAGAACTCCTTTTGACCGACAAGATTTAAAAATCCCCTGAGACGTCAGTCGATCGACTCACTTGTTTGTTTGGCAACTGCCTCAGACGTTTTTTATGAACCACTTTTGGCAAATCCAGTTAAAAAGTACTTTTGAATTTATCCACTATTACCACTGCAGACTCCTCCAAACGACGCTGCCGGAATAACTCACCTAGTCGAAAGAAGAGCACCGGAAGACAACACTCGCAAAATTCGCGTAACCGGCGATATCAAATCGATATTGGCATGCGCTGAGCGAATTCTGTACTAAACGTGGCAATTCTGAAAAGTGGAGTCAGATGCCATTCGGCACACTTCGTGACTAAACGAAGGAATGCTTTCTTGGTAATTTACAGATAAACGTCTCAAGCGCATATCCGGTTAACACTGACTATTTTGCACCTGTACAAAATTGCAACACCGTCTCGTACGCAAGTAAAATGCGCTTATTCGGTAATCTGTTCCGTGGCTTCAGCATG
Organism: Ascaris suum; assembly: GCA_013433145.1. Classification (NCBI taxonomy): domain Eukaryota; kingdom Metazoa; phylum Nematoda; class Chromadorea; order Rhabditida; family Ascarididae; genus Ascaris; species Ascaris suum. The sequence continues at coordinate 6,306,521 of CM024187.1, forward strand.
GGACCAATGAAGCGATGTCTGCGCAACTAGTGCAAGGTACGTCATTGGATGAAATCCAACGCCAAAATCCACTTTGATCCTTCAAGTTCGAAAGAAGTCACAGACATTTAAGCATGCCAAATGCCAAAAAATTTGCACACACTCTGCAGCGGTCATATTCCCACTTTACACCGGCACTGATAGAGAAAAAACAATTTTTTGTGGACGATTTATGCGGACGGTCATATTGGCAAATAGGAAGGTAAAATTTTGTTTAATTTACTTTTTGCTAACTAATTCTGGTTGATCAGGTGACTGAGGTGCCTAAACCCATAAGACCCCACATTCTCCCGCATGCTTCACCACTTGTTGATTAGAGCACGCCATCAAGCGCTAATAAAATAAGTGATGTGCAAAAACGTCCAATTACACTAATCACAGAGGTGGACTACGAAAGAAAGCGCTTTGGGTAAGTAAAAATAATGCTGAATACAGAATGAGCATAACACTAGCTCCATTTTAACATACATTTCATGAGCATATTTATGAAAAGAGAGGAACACTGTCCGCGCACATTCATAGCAACACACTTCCGTTCTTATAACACAATGTTGTAGAGGAACACTGACAAGAGGAACACTGACAAGCTTAAAGAACTCTGTGCTGTAGAAATACACCACTGGCATCACGCTTTAGCAGATGAGTTTATGAAACAGCACAGTACTCATTACTTCACTCTTATCCAGAAAGTTACATCAAAATAAACTGATTAAGCGACAGTCCATATGAAGCCCAGCTCAGCACCCACACCGACTTAAAGAGGTGAATTCAAACAGGCGGATGGGCACACTTGTGCACTAAGCTCTTCCTCAATGTGAAGGAGTTCAGCAAAACTTTTGATAAACCACGGATTTCTCCCCGTCGTGTTTTAGGGAACTTAGCTTGGGATCGTTGCTGCCCCTATTAACCTTCAAACGGTTGTATCATAGTAGTTGTGACCTCAACAGCGAAAGCGCCTTTTGAAGTGTCAAGATAAACCGAATCGATTGAGTTAGTGCGGCAGCTGCAAACTCAAAAATGTTCTTAAAGAGCAGAATTTGCCAGTGATTGTTTTACGTCTGAAAAATGAAGATAGGGTCTTATGAGTAGCAGCGTGACGTATTAGATCTGGAATATTAAAGAACTCCATACTGTGAAACCATCGGCCGTGTGGCGCTCATCGAGGACAGTGTGAAGAGAGGGGAATTTTGGCGATGGGGCTGGATTATCTGAATGTTGCTCGAAAGGAAACTTGCCCGACTGCCGACACAACAGAAACTTCATTGGTTGCCCAAATAGCCTAAATACAAGTGCAACAAAGATTATATAATTAGTACTAATATTAACACTACCATTTTTAATATTGCCCTTGCCATTATCATTCATGTCGAAGTTATTATTGTTATAATTATTTGAAACATCAACGTTAGCACCAGATCTCGAAAGTTTTTTAAAACACATTCCATTTTCTGACGACGGCGAACACCTCTGCATCGTATTAGGAGATACTGCTAAGAGAAAGTCGACCTACGTTTCCCCCTCTAGACATGTCACCGGACGAGCAATAGGAGCGTCGCGCATTAATGCGCGAAAAAAAGGCAAGAGAAAGTCCACTCGGCGTAAGGGCAACGCCTATCCGGATATGTTAATAAATGACGCTTTACAGCTGCAAAACCGAAAGTGCCTGTCACAAATCTTTTCATTCACTCATCTCGAAGAGGATTCTAATCTGTGCTTTTCCATTGAAAGAGCGATTAGTTTTGAAGCCCTTGGCACATTTTCTATGCTCTTGCTTGCCGTCTCCGTTAAATTCAATGAATAATGAGATAGTGAGTGCAAATTAACGTCACTCTAAGGAAGTAACGCGGGAAATCAAGTGAAAGCCTAACATTAGCCTTTTTTCTCTGAGGGACGAACGTATACTACCTCGCAATAAGCACCTTTTTTATTTAAACTGAAACTGATCTAGAACGCAAATGCTTGCGGTGCAGGCGGATTTGTTTCTACAGCGCACAATTCGGCTCACTGATATTGTTTTCAGAAACGGCGAATGTATGTGCACACTTTGAAATCTTTTATAGTCATAAGGTAGCGAAATACAGATAATATAGATGGCATCCGCGTTGAACTAGCCGAAACAGAGCGATAAGTGTTCAAGCAGCTGCAACGTTAGAAGACGCCGCTAGATGAATACGCATATGACGATAAACCACTCATATGACTCCTAGCCGGTTAAAAAATGCAAAAAAGACCAGCTCGGGACATCCTTCATGAGCAAGCTGCATGGGCCAAAATCTCTCAGTCCTCAACTCTCAACCGAAAAATGCTGAATTTTATATGAGTACATGAGCAAAATATCACTAACGTTAAAAAGCGCATGCTTTGTCGTATTTTGCCGCATTTGCTCTCAACATTAACAAACAAGCACTCATCGATTAAAATGAAAAACCATCATTACCATCGAAACGACTGCCAGCTGTTTCAGCCGGAGAGAAAAAAAGAAACAGATTGTTAAAACAGTTTACTTCTTAAAGCCCACCTGAAGCTTTTGAACCTGTATCCAGCTCATTTAGTGCTTCATTGTAAGCTTATTTCATGTTCCTTCTCCCAGGAGTGATTATTTGTATGTCAGTCTTTCTGAGCGTTAGGGCTAGTCGGACCTTATCACGATCTTGCATTCTTTCTTCATATATCCTCCATTTACTTGCTGCCTTTACTTAAACGTTGCCTCGCGAGCGAGTGTGGAGGTGGCTGTCCCAGTGAGCACTGAGCTTGCGATTCAGAGGCGACGGAGCACGAGCTCGAGACCTATGCCTTAGAGTATCAAACTTGGCCCCTCTTTGTGAGGTCCTTTGAACTTAGGGAGTCTCGCGAACTCGGTAGCATCTGACTTGGTCATGCGGTTGCACGCGCAAAGGGACACGCAGAACTCACATGCGGAGCTCTTGGGCATCGCGAATCCCCGCCGCAACGCCGACATGTTTTCAAAAAATACTCATCGCTGTTTTTGGTGAGAACACTGGTAATTGCCGTGTTTCGCACTACGCTGTCGAATTTCGCCAAGCGACTACAAACGTTAGTAAACGAATGCTGAACACCAAAACTAAAATGCTAGAATGGGTACTACCTAGGGTCTTGGTGAAGGTAGGTATACCAGGATAGGACAAACACGCACTGCACCTTCTCTGCCACTCAGACTAAGCTGCAAGATAACATTTCGGTGTTTGTGACTTTGTTGCAAACATCTCTAATCATAAATTTGAGATTTATCTAATCCCGCTTGATGTCATTTGAACCAAAGTAGAACTATGGTCATATCTATCCACCAGTGGAATGGCCATACACAATAATGGACTGCTGAGATAAATAAGACAGCACTTGGACAGCATTATTCCATCTTGTGTTGCAACAAATATCCGTTAAAGACACATATAAAGAAGGAACCAAAAATTGCCAATATGGGAGTGAATTAATTCATTGCATTCTCTTCAAATCACCATTTTTTGCGCATATACTTGTGTGCTTCGATGCGTCTGCGTGACCACATCCACTCGAAAGCAACATCTCAATAAGCAAGCACATACACAATTGCTCCATTAAAGCAACCATCATTTCCTAATGGTCCTATGAAAGGAACACTACACAACATTCATGCGAACAGTTAACTCACCATGAATTAGCCACTTTCCTAAGAAATAAGTTGCTACTTTTTGCGTAAGTTCATGATGGCTCCACCGTTCCGCACTTGTAGATCGAAAACGCTCGCATCGGAGGGCAGAAGGAAGGGGGGGGGGGGGGGGGGGGGGAGGGGAGGATGGTGAGCTGGATAAAAAAAGCACGCGCCCGCCCTTCAAAATAACGAAATCTGATGCATTCCCCGATTAAAACAGAAATGCGCATTCCTGCTATCTTGGTCGAATCAGGCGCTCTAGGAACTGCACTTCAAGATCGCACCTGTATGACATCGAAAACATCCTCACCATCATTCCGAAATTGATTAAACCATTTATCAAGTTATTTTACTACTAAGATGTTTTTACAGCGACGGTACAGCTGCCAGATGGGAAGAAGGAATTGGGTATACTCATAAAACATTCCACACGAATAGCCACTGTTTGTGCAGAAGAGGTGAATGCGTATGACATATCAGTAGTGCATGGAAGTGCTCTACCCTCTAAGGCGACTAGGATATCTATCCCATAAACGGCGCTAACTGTTTAGGATTTCGAGAATAAGTGAAGATTGTGGATTAACGCTCTATGCGTTTTATGTCCACGACAAACGTAAATGACGACTGAAAAAAAAAATAGTAAGCAATGCAACAGTACTCTGAAGTTAGCTGGAACTAGTGGACAAAAAGTTACGAGAGGACAAAATGCATACGATTGCCTTCTGAAGCACAGTCACATGACTACTGCGAAAACGACATTGAACGCATATTCCCGTGATATTACTCAGTACTGATACTGATCGAAGAAAATCCAGCCGCCAGAGTAAGCCACGACACGGATGCTCCCGAGAATTTTTTAAAATGTCTCAAAAAATGAGAGGAATATAATTCTTCGTGTAATTATCTCATAAAGTGGACTAAAAATTTGTTTTTCTTTTCAGGTCGAGAATTAATTATATTTAACAAACCCCCAGATGGGGGGTTTCGTGGAGGTCCTAGTGAAAATGCTAGCGGCTGAAATATTAAGCGTGGACCACTGATTGACGGAGATCAGAATGCGGTTCGTTTGGTGATTTATATGCTCCACAACCTCGGATGTTGACACCTGCGGTGATCTAAGGACACTCGAAATTTGAATATACCGCCTCTGCCCGCAACACCCAAAAAAATAAAACCAATGAAAAAAATCGTTCTCAGCGGCGGTACATTTGAAACCTCCGTCCTCTTCAGTTGGACAAGGTGTTATAGCGATCTAGACAATTTTGAAAAATTTCACATTACACTTCTCGTCCCATCTGCTCCCCTAAAAATATCAGCACCGCAGCGTGAGCATCTGTGTAATTCCATTCTTTCCATAAGTCAAGAAATGAGTACTTTCGACAAAAACTGCGGCAGGCTTAGTACGACGTTTTTCAAGCGCAAAATCTAGTGCACTTCATAGAGGAAGTAGAGACATTCAAGTGGGGGCGACCTCTGGGGGGCATGAAATGACATCATATCTGCTAATTCGAGGAATCGTTTCTGGAGCTACTATTCCCTTGAAGGTGTAGTGCATACCGTGGACGTTTTAAACGATTTGAAACATAGGATTTCTTAAGGAAGGAACAGAATAAACAAACAGGCGGACGCGCATGACCTACGCAGTATCGTTAATAGCAAAGGAAGAAAAAACTAAGCCAGCTGATGCCAGAAATGCCATGTGATTGCTTTTTAAGGCTGGCAGATCAATACTGCTGGAATTATGAGGACTGAAAAAGGCTTATTACTAGAGCAATGCACAATTTAGCATCATTTAGAGAAATCATTTGGGTGAATGGCTCGTTGCTGTGATGAGCAATTATCAGTTTAGGTTTGAGTGAAATTGAAAATAAATCACTGTTGAATTGGATTGGCAATTTTCAGGGTGAAGTTGGAAAAACGACCTCAAGAAGGTGCATGAGGCATAGACGTATATAAAGCACGGACTGATGGCAAGAGAACGCTGATTTCGGTGTTCACGAAGACTCCGCTGCAGTTTATTCTTTGAGCACTAAAATGTGTAGTAAAATGAAATTGAATAGCCTCATCCAGCATACAGTGTCAAAAAAGACACCTTTAAAAAAGTTAAGGCAGCTGGTACCTTTGCTCGATAAACAGTAACAGCCTGTAATGATCACTTTGCTTCGTAGAGGAAAGTTGTGCAGCATTCAAGACAGAAGTTTGTATAAGGCTGCTGGTTCAAATACCAAAATGCTTGCCAGGAATCCTAAATCCGCAAGGCTCCCATATATGAACAAATGACCTGATCAACAGAGCTTTAAAAAGTGTATATTCTAAGAGCTACACGGGTTTCCTTCCTCGCGGTTCTAATTATGCGATCAAGTAGCTTCCTTTTGCAAAGATACGCTCCGATGGAGGGAAGAAAAAGCAACTGGAATTGAGAAAGACTTATCACCTCTCCACACTTCCCCACTCATAATGCCTCTCACAATTCCACACCAGCATTATCGCTCTTCTTTCATTACCGTCATTGATACTGTCATTATTGATGCAATTATTATTAGTCCCATACGTTGTGGATAATAATATTCAAACCTACTGGCTGCTATTGCTCTCACTGTCCTGTTGTTAATGAATACTAATTGCTGTTATTATTATTATTATTACCTTTATTATTATTACCTTTATTATTATTATCTTAATTATTATTACCTTGGTTATTATTACCTTAATTACTATTACCTCAATTATTACTACCTTAATTAATTATTATTAACTTAATTAGTTATTATTACCTTAATTAATTATTATTACCTTAATTGTTGGTACCATTATTATTACCATTATTATTAGTACCATTATTATTACCATTATTATTAGTGCCATTACTATTAGTACTAGTATTGACATTGTCGCCGTTACTGTAATTGTTATCATTACTTCTGTACGTATCAGACTATAACAGGCTGGCGTCTAAAGACGGAAAGGAAGGAATTCCTCTCCTCTCCACCTTAAAAAGATCGGATCTCGTGGGAAAAGAAAAGGAAATTCCTCTTCCTCTTCGCTTTCGAAATAATAAGAATTTCCGATTTCGGCAACCTTTATTTAAAAAATTTTCGCTATCTTGTGATGCTGCTTCAGATCATTTCAAAAAATTTCTCCCGTATTCCTTTTGAAAGTCGCGGCATTCGTCTACAACGACAGAACGTCCCTCAGATATGGCGGTCATTTCACAGCAAAAAAGACTTATAAGGAACATCTCTCTCGACGACATTGTAGATCGATTCGGCCAAGTCGCTGCACGTCGAATTTGTCTCCATTAAGGCAGCATCATCGATATTCTTTGCTCACTTTAAGAGCTAAAGAACTAAAAACGCATGCTCTAGGAAATCAAAATTGTAGATTTCTTTTGCTTATGTGGTGCATGGAGGAGCTACCTAAGCCATACCTTGCGTTTCGAATACACTCCACTGTGAAAAAATTTTGCAGCTTTGAATTCCTCCGTGTTCTCATAATTGGGATTTTTCTCGAAATTTTTGAGCCCCCACAAGCCCATCAAATATAACTTACGACGAGAAGCTCAAAAGTAAATTTATTTCCTTCTTGGCATACGGAAGAAAATAATTTGACGCTTCCAAATTCCTCCCTACCCCATCTCTCCTAAGCAGTAAATAGTCACGAACCTGACCACAACTATTGCTATTATCATCGTTTTATTTTCACTCGCCACTGCTATTACCATTATTATTTTATTTTCATTGCTGTTGGTTACAATTACTGTTACCACGTTAATTATATTAATCTGGTAACAATATTGTATTATTATCGCGATTCTGGTTATTACTACCACTTATTATCACCACAGCAATTTATTCCTATTGTTAGTACTAGTCGTCTTTTATTATCACGGTATATTTCTGTTATCGTTATCTCCTACCATTACAACTGTTCATTGTTATTTACTTTTGACTGCCAGTATTTTCATCAATATTATTGTGGTTTTTATTGTTCTTAGCAAACTTTATTAGTGCTGTCATTAATTACTGTTAATTGTTTCTTAATACCTCTGATTACTCGTTATTACTGTTTCTTCACTATCGTTATTCGACTGTGTTATAAAATTTATTGCAACGAATATTTGCTTGTATTTCTAGTACTGCTGTTATCATTATTGTCATTGCTTTACTATTATTTTTTTATTCTTATTAGTGCAGTTGTTACTCCTACTATTATACTAACTCATCAAAATATAATTGTTAGTATGTCTATGTGGTTTCGATTACAGCTGCTAGGAGCTGTATTTTTGCGATGTGTTGAAAGAATGCCCCATCGAGGTTTGTTCTGGGTAACACTGTCTTTGCAATTCTGCACATTACTGTCACTTTTCAAGTGATGGCAATGCTTATACATTGTTGATTTGCTACCGCTGCATGACTATTTCAGATTCAATGCCTCCCAACTTTATGGCGCAGCAATGTCGCAGTTTTTCGATCGATGACCGAAGCCTGCTAAAAGAGAGAGATGTTATTCGCAAAGAAGACCTTAAATTTTAGTGCGCGATAACACTGCTGTACCTGCCATAAAAAAACGAGAACCCAGGGAACTAAGCGCCATTTTGCATTCAATGTTAAACTATATGCTTCGATGAAATTGCCAAGTTGAATTAGCTCAAATATTTGCCAAATTGCTTGTGTTTAACAAATTGCGCAGCAATCGTATTTGGTAGTTAGTTTTCTGTTCATGAGTGAACAAAACAATCGTATCTTCCTTATCGAGATTTTAAAATCATAATAGCCATTTGCCTGCACTTCCTGCCTATACAGTATAGGATCACATATACCTCGACCGATGCTGTTCGTTAGCTCACAGAATGGGAACGCGAAGACAGTCTTAGGATCAATCCTTTTCTTTCCTGTACTTTTTAATAAGAAGAAATATTTCTTAGGTTCATTCGAATTTACTTCCCACCATCGCTTTTCTAAAGCTCCTTAATAGCAATTTGTTTCGGTTTCCCTCAAAACTCCACAAATTTCATAGCAAATACCGTAACACCTTCGTGCTAACAGAGCAGGTGGTTTTCTTCGTTACACCAACATGGGTAATCCGTGAAACGTCGAAAGCAGCATATAGTCCTGATTTTAGCGCGTCACTCATTTTCGTCTCCCCCCTTCCCCCGCCTTCACCCTCCCCCGCCCACCTGATCTCCCTCACAAAGAACTTTGCTAATTACAAAAAAGAGTATTGAAGTAGTGTTGTCAGCATGAAGCAACATTTATTTGTATACTGGGTGCCCCTACACGAACTTCCTGAGTTGAGATATACTCAAGCCCAATTTGACGGATGCCATCATTCACGCTGACATCACAAATTCCATTATCTCGCTACTAAATGTCATGTGATTCCAATTACTTTTGTTGGACATATATATCGGTGTCGAATTCTTTATCGCATTCCATCGTTGCTTACCTTGACAAAACCCTTTCCAAGCACTGAAACATGCCGCGCATATAGGAATTGGAATCAGCAAGGGCAGCCAACGATGAGTCGAGAAGCGCGCCTCAATTCAAAAATTAATTGCCCGAATATTCAGAAAATAAATCAAATAACGACTTATATGCGATTTTCGCACGACCGACCGTTGTAGAAGGCGTCAAATAAAGACGCGTTTTTTGAGAGGACTTGGCCGGACTTATAACAAGACTGATTTGCAGACGATTTTACATCTTCATGCGTCAAAAAAAATTATTGGGAAGATGGCTATCGGAGTGAAACAAGCTACGTCCAACTTATTTAATCATAACTTAAAATAGGCAAATAGAATGATATCTTCACCATAGGTGTGTGAAACACTCAGATGCGAAGCTCACGATCAGTGAACGATGGAATTTTAGCATCCGCTGTTACTTCCACTTTTACTTCATGCACTGCATGGAAAGCAGCTCACTGATGTTGCACACCTATATGAATGACTGAGTAAAAAATTGGATGAAATAGAGCAAGTTTGATATACACTCAACCACTGAGGTTTTCGTAATACATGAGGTTGAAAAGAAAATTAAACGGATGCTTAAGACCATGAAAGACGATGGTTTATTAAGGCAATAAAGGTAAAATGAAGGAAATGTGCACTGTTTGATCAACAATTGGTTCAGACATGCGGCAGACGTGACACAGGAAGCGAGAGTTCACAAAGATGTGAGCGAGCATCGTCCTGCGGGCTTTGCGCTTCACACTCATTGATCTCCTCCACATGGGTGCTTTTCTAGGTGACTGCCTCCAAATTAGTGCCTACTTACCGATCTACTTTGCGGTACACGAGGCGCGTTCTTGCCCACACTAGCACTTCTTTAAAGCGCTCGAAATGATCAGCACTAGGTTAAGGTGTTCCACTCAAAACGTTATTACTAATGAAACAACGCTTCGCCTTTTCGCAGATATAAATGATGTTTCTAGACTTGAAAAACAAGGGACATCTAAGGTGGCACTGCATGGTATATCAACAGTTAGAAAAGTGGGACCCGGTGACTTTTGAGGGCAGGGAAATAAGCGCACTACTTTTCAACGGGTTCGTTGAGGAGATATAAAACACTTTAAAGCGATGACATTGTTGATATGAAAGAAATGAGAGTGCTTGCATTCTCAGAACATTGCATATTTAAGAAGAAACATCGAAACATGCTGGCATGCAACAAAGTTCCCCTTAAGAAGTAATTTTCATTATCTTGACATCCCGAGAATACAACTGAACGCCACATCAACGAAACAATGCACATCACATGCCTTCTCACCATCGCGCATTGTCGGAAAACAACTCACTGTAGTTTTCAGCTGAAAGTGTGCGAATATTTGATTTTTGTTGTTATTGATAAGCAATTCACGAACTTATGACAGGTGCGAAATTGTATTTACATTGACATATTGCAACGTGACCACTAACACCGCTGCCGTAACGCTGCAAGTCATGATCTTGAAATAAAATATCGACGAACTTTCAATAGGTGAGGTCAAAAAAGGGTTTAGGGCATCCTGCAAAGATTCTACTCCTCGAACGGTTTGACTGTTTCATTTTCGGACCAGTGAATGGTAGATGGCTGAGCATTAAATTGTTAAGCGGATGATTAGTATAGCGTTAGACCTGTATCTACACGAAGGTTGGGGTGAAGAACGGAACGGTCGAATCAGCTGGACTGACTGAATTTTGCCTTCTATTAAGATCCGCAACTTGCATGGTGATAAAAGGCTCAAGCAAGATTTGAAATTCGAGCTCACAATGTTCGTTTAAGGGATGTACTTGCTAAATGCACATCGCACAGCTGGAGGCCGTCATAAATGAATAAATGCAATGAGCTGGGCTTACAGACAGCTGAAATTAACAATAACAGATGAGTTCCTCAAATTAAAAGACTGTCTGTTAATTAAGCAGCTATAAGCAGATCGAATCTCTATAGGCAAGCCCCTTGCATTGTTACATAAAACTGCATGAAGGTTGCGAAAAGAAAATAAGGGATTAGAAGACCTCAAAGAGTAGACGGGATGAACTCGTCGGAGTGTGAAGAACATGCTCAAAGCCTGTCTACTCAGAGGCACAAAAGTGGTTTACATATTTTGCTATGCAAGCACTATAAAAGTTAGTCGGTGCGAGAATGTCCATATAAGCGAAGGATTCGATTTGCCTGTCATGCTTAATGACTGCAAAAGTTTAGCATTTTTGTTGCCTCAGCTGATAAAAGAGTCAGCTATCTTCAAGACGACAGAGCGTCGCAAATCCGTTCTTTTCCTTGGAATGTTAAAAAAACTAATGAAACCGAAGTGATCTTCAACACACAGAAGCATGAAATTAGTCGGCGTGGAAAAACATGTAAGCATTGACGTGCTCCTCACAACTCTATCAAAGGCTGCAGCAATAGTGGAAGTATGCTTGCTTTGTGCAATACTAGCAGCACAAATATCCCGCTGTATAGACACGACATCTTCGAAAGGATGCTGCAACTGGCTGCCGTGATGTTCCTCTTCTTATCTAGTTTCACCGATTGCAAAATGCACCGATCCGTTTCACCTTTCCCGAAATTCACCATCGTCCAGTCATATTTCAAACGTTGGTTCGTAAAAGACAAAAAACGCGTGGAAGAAGGCAGGCGATCTGGTTTCGAGAAGGAGAGGGACGGCAGCTGCTATGTGGTGTCACTTAGTGACTCGTTATTCGCATCGATTAATACAGCCTTTTATTGCGCGCTTAAAGTATATTATTATCCAAAATGACGAAATGAGCTGAATCAAACGTGATATGAAAGCTGTATCGAGGGAATAATCCGTCATGTAGCGATCACTCTGCGAGGGCATTTTGAAGTGAGCACCATTCAACGACCTCGGAACGAGTCTGCTGAATTTCGCTAGTAACGTCGATGCCAACTATTCATTTCCTCGATTTTAATCTTGCAGCATTCGTTCACAGCACACTTCGAGGTCAGAAAAGTGCTTTCACAGAAAAAAATGTGCGAACGCGACCTCACAATGTTCTTAAAATGGATGTGGGGAAACGAGCGTATACCCTTCGAAGAAACGAGTATACGCTGTATACGCTACGCTTTGTATATGCTGTATTTGTAGGTTACTGAAATACTTTGGCTTGGAACAAGCCCGTTCAGCAAAACGATTGAGGAAGCGAAGACAGCGGATGCACTCCATTCACTAGGCGGTCTCGCCACGCTGAACAACCAGCACTACGAGCAGAACAAGAGGAAGTGAAACGAAGTACGGTAAAAAATAAAGAAGGAGCAATTTTATGTAGAACCAAGCTATTCGCTGTCGAATATTTGAGGACTCGAAAATTTTGTTGCAACCGTATTACATAACTAAAAATTAACTAATTATACGACAGGCTTCTTCCCAAAGGTCAGCAACCCGCACAAGCGTTGACACGTATAATAGAAGCACCGAATGTTCACAACCCATTGAACGAACAGAAAAGAATATGTTGCATCCTGTAACTGGCTCCACCTCACATCAAACCAGTTGTGGAATATGTATTTTACAACGAGATCTTATTTTGCGAATTATAATCTCAACTGCTATAGAACGAGTAAGGTCTCATAACATAACAAAATGTTAAGCACATCGAAGGTAGCTATAAGTGCCTCGTGTTTAGTAATATCACTTTATTGCAGGGAAACGTGCTTTGCACATGACAGAATTTGGTAAGTGTACTGCGAGAGAGGGTGAGCGTCACCTTGCTCTTCTGCGATGTGCCTGAATGCAGAGAAGAAATGGGATATGCAAAGAAGTTTGAGGGATAGGCATAGCTGTAAATCCGGTGATGCTATGCGTTTGGAATCCTTCAGCAATTCCATCTCAGCATTATGGCAGCTGTGTTGGTGAAGCCTTGTGATAATTTTGGGATTTTTCTGATCCCCATTTGGCGCCGCGCGAATATGGCTATTATGGCAAAGCCAGTGATTTTGGTTTCTGACGCTCAGGCCAATAAGAATGTGGGCGGATGCTCACCTAGCACTTTTTTCGGCTTCCTTCAGCGGATGGAGTACAGAACGCTTACGATTTGCCGGCCTTGAACCAAAGATCTGTACTCAAACAATGTTTTTGGAAGAGGAGCATAAAATGGTTGCGGAGGACAGAGTACGTGACTTTGGAGCTGCTAGCAAGCAGTTTTATGAAGACTGATAAAGTAAACGTAAAATGCAAAACAGTGATCAGTATTTGGTTCGGAGCATCAATCTGCACTTAAAATACCAAGAGGCGAAAAATGATGAGAATTGCAGGTGTCGAATCTTTCGTGTTGGGTTCACTCGCAGCTGGATTTGGGACCGACAAATAAGATCTTTTTTTGTTTTGCACAGTGACCGCTGGCTTGGATTATATTTATTGCACAATGGCTTATAATAGTTGTTACGAAATGCATACGTGAGAAGGCGCTCCGAAACCGGTGTTCTTTTGTGCGTAGAAACTTGATCATTTCACCAGTTTTCTCCACTAGATGGAAATGCTCTCGCCCAGCTAATCTTGCAAAGATCTCCGGCTTACTTCTTTGGAGCAGCTTTTAGCTACAAAATGTGCACCAAAGCACTCTTCAAGTCAGGTATCTCTCCGATTAGAGACGTTTGCAGCGAGATTTCTGTCCTTTTTTCTTGACAACTCTCTTCATAGCTAGTTTTTTTTCTTACATCCGCGTAGCTAACTCGTATGTTGATGTCTGTGACATAAAAAGGTGACACCCGAACTAAACACTGGATAGGCAGGTCCACTACAGTGCCTTTGTGCATCATTGCTGCAAGTGGCTTGGGTGATCGAGGACTTTCCTATGGTTCCTTTTAAACGACAGCAATTTCATTCAGATCTGCTGTGCTCATAAACTGAACATAATACATCTAAGTGCTTCAGATTTCTACCCAACGTTAACGCAACATAGCGCACTATTGACAGCACGGTGACTATTGCGCGTTCACCAAAATCTATATAATAACCTAATAATTATAAAGAAATGAGGGGTGAACGCATGACCTTCGCAGAACTTTTCCCTTTTTTTGAATATTTATGCAACTGCTTGATATCATGGGCAGCAGAGCTGGACGAATCGGAGACCCGAACATCAAGACGATCCGAGATTCCAAACCTTTTTGAGGCTCGAAATTTCTAGAGATACCCCAGTCGTTCCGAGTTGCGAATTTTCTGAATATTGTCGAGACCGTCCTGAAAATTTCCGGGCCTTCTCAGCTTAAAGGCGCTCGTGAAAAAAGGCCGACGAAGCGGAAAAACGTGAGATTCTCAAAAAAAAAAAAAAATGTAACTTCAACAGCTTCACAGAATCTACGGATGCATTCGGCCTTCTAGAGCCGTGCGGCTGTTTGGTGTTATGGGATATGGTTGGTATAGGATGGATTGTTCAGATAAGCAGTGTGCACTTTCCGGCTTTTACTGTCAATAGAGCGATAGTGAAGGCATTAGGAGTTGGTGGCAGATGTTTGGAAGCTGGTTTTAAAAAACCTGATGGCTTATGAATGCTGAACTTTTGCGGCCAAGAAAAATCGAACTCAGAAAAGACTCACCAACGTGTTTTTCTTTATAACCTCTCCTACTTATTCTCTTAGTCATCTGGACCTGCTATTTTTGACTACCTTCGTTCAAGAACGAAGGAAGAAATGTGGAATGTCAGAGGGCCAATGCAAAGAAAAGCAACCTCTTAAGAATTAAAATGCACTAGATATCGATGTAGGTGCGTGTCGTTCGAGAATTAAATTGCTATTTGCGGTTTCAACTTTAAGAAGAACTTCGTGCTGTGAAAGTGGATTAGAAGCGATCCGGATCTGCTCATCTGTCTTGGCGATAACCGTACTTCGAAAGTATTGGGAGAAGAAGCTCTCTCGCAAAATCAGTAGCGACCCTTTCCGCTTAATCCCCCCACTCTTCTCATGTGCAAGCTTTTCAAACTCCTAAGAAACAAGTCCTGCACGTCAGCTCTTCCGCCTTCAGCTCACTCTCTTTGACCCTGGTTATCCTGGATCGAGTCTCGGAACATCACGAGGGATTATTGAAAACCATGAACACTTCCGGAAAGCTCCGAGGCTTGGGACGTTCCCACATTTAAGTCGGCCCAAACTCTCGGTAGGTTTCAGTGAAGACCTGGAACCCCTGTGTTCCTCTCTATGAAGCCTTATAGAGGCTCTTAATGTCTCGCGTACAAGTTCTTTGTGTTGTAGGGAGTGTGGTTTTGGAGGGTTGAAGAAACTATAGGTAAGAATAAAGAAGAGGTTTGCACAGTACTAACATAAGGGTTACTTGAGCGGCACTTGGCTTGATACTTGATGCAGCCATGATTTCAGGGCGCTCGCTTCACGATTTGCGACACAATTACGCCGAATGCTATTTTTCTCCGAAATTGTTGAAAATATCCTTGTTCATTTTGTTTATTTTCTTCAGTTTTTTCTTTCTTCGCATATAAGTTTTATTTTCTTTTCTTTAGCAATGATTTCCTCATACAAATGACTGTCCGAAACATGGTATTAATGGAGAAAGGTTGAGCTACCAGAGAAAAATCAATTATTATGTACCAGAAAACAAGCATGTACATGATGTTGATAAGCTGCTGATTCCTTCAAAATCCTGCTGAACCACTGACCTTCGCCGATGAAAATTCAAACGAAAGTTTGGCTTCAAGGTTTCTTGTTGAATCTCTGTCACCGCTCCCCTGTCTTCACAAAAACTTTCCATTTCTGTTCCTGCGAAAGAGTGCAAGTGCGCAACATTTAGGTTTATGTGGATGATCCTTGAAATGCCTTTCTTTTATTTGCTAACAGCTGGAAACATCTGTGGAGGATTTTCTCATACAACTACTCCTGAAATATTATCAAGAGTTCAGATGTCTGGAGCATAGACTGGCTACTTAATGCTGGAAAGGTGTGATGCACGTTGAGTATGCAAACGTCACTGCAGGCTTCGAAGCTTCGAAGCTGCGGCTCAACAAACTGGACAACACTGCAAAGCCCGGAGCACGGAACCCTTGCACACAAATGCCTCGATGAACATCTTCCACATTGTCGCCTACACAAACAAATTCCTCTCTAAAATTCTATTATGGGACGAGATGCAAATACGCTAAAGCAGTGAATGCCACTCATCGATTGGTGCTCCCTTGGCAATGTCTTTCGGACATCAGTGCCATCTACACGACACCTTATTCCTTTTCAATCAGAATTTCGAGTGGTGTGACTGTATGGAAATTGTCTGAGTTAGACACAGTTACGGAACAGATTCCTTTGCCTTTTGTTAGCTGGAGTATGCGGAGGGTAATTTTAAAGCTGGAACTGGAAATGAAGTTCTAAATTACAGGTAGATTTACACTTCATGAGAGGGTTCCACTCAGATAACAAGTTTTAAAAAACCGTAGCTTGTGAGTGCTGTTAAATAAGACAATACCGAATTGCTTGGCTGGCACATTGCGCATTTAGCCTAGCAAGGTAACTATTTGCATGGATGTTGAAAAAAAGGCAAAAAATGGTACATCGACAAAGAATTCACTTCCCGTGAAAGCGGCTATTTATATGAAATGCCTATAATACATATTCTGCCTTCGGCCGTGCCGTCGGCGAGTCTTTGGAATAAATTATAAACGCAAATTTAATGGCAAAGGCAAGTGCCTGCAACTCATAGAAAAGATAAAGCGGCGAGAGGAAAGGAAAATTAGGAGATCATCAGTGTAGATTAATGTACGATAATTTCTATCGCCAAAGCTTTGTGGCTGCGAAATGAAGTCATCGTTAAGCAGATAGAGACCAACAAGAACGCTCTGACTCCTAATGCAAATGCTCTCTTGCAGTCATTGGGTGTTCCGGTTTCTGGTTTGGTTTTCTTGGGCTAAAGGTCGGAAACGCAACAGTCTAAGACCTTTGAGACCACGCGTGATACTTGTGCTGCTAAGTAGGAGAATTGGACGGTAGCTAGGAACGCGTGGTTGCGCGTAGTGAGGCGCGCACCTACTGCTTGTGGTCAGCGTCTGCTCTTGATGGTGGGTCGTGCACCTTCGACGGCGGGTATTGATTACAACCTTGCTGAAGTGAGTGAGACCATACTGTCGGAACATTCACCTCTTCTTGTAATGAGTATAAGCTGCAAGGTAAACATCTCAAATGAATTTGAATGCAACAGATATGCAGAAAAATGTAACAAACAAACATGAATCATAACACCAAATATGGTTCGTACAATAACTTCTTTAATAAACACCGTCTTTTCTACACATCGTTTATGAAAAATCTACGATGAGCGGACATGAAAGATGAAATCACTCCGATTCCAGCAACACCATTTTTTAAAATCGGAATCTGGGTGAGGAGGGAGTTTCAAAAAACTCGAATTCCTATCATTTACACTTTTTATTCTTCGAATGCTCAGAAGTGTCCAGTTACCTGACTTTCAACCAATAAGGTGTGCAGCATTCAGAGGGAAGCGGATACATGTTTGCACGAATTTTGAATTCGAGATTAGTTGTGTTGCACAAAAAGCATAGAAATTGTCCGCTTAAATGCAAACGAACATTTAATTATGCAGATGAAACTGCTCATTGTCTAGATCTGCAAGCAAGCATATGTATACTCTACAGGACAGTTGCGCCTTGTAAAAGTGGATTTGTACGGATGGAGAGCAAATAAGAAAAAATTGCGGGAGTTGCCATATAATCGTTAGTACAGTGGTGGAAATGCTCAACGATTTAACAGCGAATTCGATAAATGGGACTGGCACATGAAAGCAACACAGCTGATTGTTAGTTGACAAAATAGTAGTGAAGGAGTCATTGCAAAGAATCGTATTTGACTGGTTTGAAACCGAGCCCTTTGTGTTTTGAGGTCTTATAGAAAGAAGCTTCTATTCAAAATGAGGTTTAGTGGAGGTGGGGGAGAGGGAGCGATGGAAGAAAAGCCTTATATTTCCTTTCATAATTTTGTTATTGTGAGCCTTTTACTTATTTATATTTCTATTTAAATATTACTTGTGTGCTTTCTTCGTGTTCGCCTAAAATGGCGCTGATATCGTTGTGCAAGCGTGCATATGACAGTTCTGAATATGAGCTCTTTCTCAAAAGTGGGCTAATAATCGAGACGTCTCTGTTGCTGTTTTCTTGTGGTTCGCTGACGAAGACTGCTATTCAGTTGCCTTGTATTCTAGTCAATGTGTTATATGGTACGTTTGACATCATTAAAGAGGAGGCAAAGTGAACCACAATGACATTACATGGTCAGATTTCTGCGCAATTTTATGCCATAAGTTTGCCATGTTTTTTGTTGGAGACAAATGTGGCAGTACAAGTCATGGCGAAATATGAAAGTCACCTTTGCAAAGATCGCCCCATCCGCAAAATTACCTATACAACTCAGTTCTTTATACTAATTTATTCAAACACTGCTTGCACTGTTGAAAGGTACGTCACAGATAATTCTCACGCACTGTTCTTATATGGGAAAAGTAAAGCTCAAATAGGATCGCTGCCACTCGAAACGTCATCATCAACGTTTACATCAAGTTCAAAATAAATGTGATTGAAAGGTACATGAATATCTGTCGCGCGCAGAAATTACCAGTTTCAATAGTCATCACAGACAAGTACTAATAAATACAAATTACGAGAACGTGGCTCATATACTGGCTTTCTCTAATTACGAGACAACGAATGTTGAAATGCACGCCAACACCGTTTGAATTAATAGAGCAGCAGTACATATCGCCTTAATTTTCTCTGTCGTTTCGATACGCTGAAGGTGTTGCTAACAAAGAGAAAAGAATAGGGAAATGCGCTTGCATGAGAGCTGCTAAAATTATTCTTGACTGCTTCTAAGAAGTATTCTCTTTAGTTCATTATGCAAATTGCTCAGCGAAGCAAACTGTCTCGAAAATCTAAACAACACCAATCTTGTAGTTGATCTCGATATATTGCCAGCTATTAGCAGCCACGTGCCGGGTATACAAAAATTTGTCCCCAGACTTTTCACCGGCAATTTTAGTGGGTAAACATATAGTCGTCTTACGCATGCACGGTAAGCGGACTTCTGCCAAAGTGGTTGTCTGTGAATTGCATGTGTTTGACTTCTTCAATGAACAAATTGATTTGATTGCTGCTAAACCAAGAGATGAGAGAGGATTATCGAAACTAAACCATCTAAAGTGGGTTCCAGATTAGTTATGCAAATCTTTTTATCACTTTTATCTTTAACCTGTTACGATAGAACAAAAGTAGGGTCATGGGAGCGTGTTCACACATAAACAGAAGCAGTGCATGAGCAGACAGTACCGGGAAATTAAACGACCTCCTCCAGTTGAAAGGATAATATCTGTTATAGATCCGTAGGTGTACTCCTCACAGGTAGGCAGCATCACTGTGGACATTTCATTGGAACTGGAAGAGCCAATATCTTCATGCTCCAAAATCCTTTCTTTCGACATGGATCTGAAGACGTCCCAGTACTGTATCAGTCGTCAAGAAGTTGATAAGAGAAAAGTAAAATCCGCTTGAAGGTATAATATCTCAAACGTTTCGACTATATTCGTTATGGCCCTCCTGGATTCACACTTTCTAGTACGTAATGTTCTGCAAACATTCCTCATTGGAAGTCGCGAGCGACACTACTCTTACTTGCCGCAAAGGACTCTTGCATAGTTGCTCTAAGTTCTTAAGCATGATCATAATAAGGCTGGAGGAAAATCCTCAATCGAGATTACATCTGCTCTAACACCCTTATATTCGAGAATTATTTGAGTGTGTTGCGGTATGAAATGCTTTCCTGGAAATGAGAGCATGAATCTTAACTATATGCCCTCCTGCCAACAAGATTTGTCTAGGACGTTAGGCGTCGCAGCATCAGAGACGCGGTCGATGTGCTCCTCAAAAAGCGGAATCGCTTATCGCTGCTCGTTTAAAAGTTCTTAAATGAAACAAACGAGAGCAGTATAGCTTCTGCTTCATTAAATAAAATCAGCTGAACATTTTCCTTCTGAATGTAAAACGAACAAATGGAAAACGTCAAACGAATCTTTTCTTTCTGAATTACTTTCAAAACAGAAAACACCTGTTCATCGCAGGTGGCCACATTGCCGCAAGTCCTAACACGTAATGCGCACACGCGGTGGAAACAAAATCTCCCCTTGTGAAGTGGCAAGCTAGAAGCCTACGGACCAATTCTACAGAAGCCATTTTCTCAACCTACAACCTGTCTGGGTTAAAGAGAACTCACCAGCAGAACAACTCAAAATGAAAAAAGAACTAGGCGAACAAGCATTTACTCTTTCCAGTAATGTTTTCGACCTTCTTTTGAACATTTGCAAACTTGCATTGCAAAAGTGATTTATGATGACCGTGTTCCTGCCTGCAAGCGCATGCGTATGCACATCTGTTTGGTTCACTAGATTCAATCCGACATGGACGTTAAAACGTGATGAAAAGCCCACGCACATTTTATGGCGGTCGGATTTCCTTTCGGCATCACTGCTTTCATAGGAAGCCAATTTGTATGGGTTGTTATGTGCGTGGCCGGATAAGTGAAAAAAAAATCAAGGTTTTATTATTATTTTGCACATTTCACTTTTTGTTGGCAGGTCGTGAAAACAGACTGGAGCAGTAACAAGAATGAAAATGCGCATTTGGTGTCGACCGCCAGCAATCTTCTTCACTTATTTTGGTCTTTCATCTGCGTTGAGCATCATTTCATATGCATAATCTTTTAACCCAAAAGGTTTCCTAACATTCAGAACCATCCTCATATAAAAGTGAATGAATATAAAAGCCATAATTCCTTTGCTTACCACAGTTTCTCCCACTACTTTCGCATTTAGAAAAGCGACACATTCTGAAGCCACGGCAACTGAAGCCGATTAAATTATGATCCTGCACATATCTTTGCTTTTTAGTTTTCTATGGTTTATGAACAGATCTATTGAAAAATAAGTAGCGCCCGCTTAGTTCAGTGAATTACTCACATCCCGTGTCAGTTAGATGGTCCACATAGACATTATTTTGTCGGTATACAGGAGATAGCGAAGATCATAGATCAGTTAAAATATGACATAGTATGATATATATATATAATGATGATATAATATATAGATATATATATATATATATATATATATATATATATCTAAATATATATATATATATATATATATATATATATATATATATATATTATATATATATATATATATATATATATATATATATATATATATATATATATATATATATATATATATATATATATATATATATATATAGTATCCCCACGCAATATGTCCACTATGCATCACATATGTATGAAAGAAAGTCGTGCAAAAATTTGCAGCCGATCACTCGATATGCTCATTGGGAAGAATGAAGAATCTAGAGAGAACTTTGAGCTGTGAAAAGCTTTTTTTTTGCGAACAGCATAGCAGCAAATAAGTGCTATCGCTGTCCCTCAATACCCGCCGTTCTTCGTCCAAGGCCGTATCTTGCATGCCGTCAGCATAAATTCGCCTCCTCATGCTAAAACTGTGGTAAGCACTCCTATTTCTCCATCCTCCCGAACCTTCTGAGACACCCTCGCAAGCCCGAAGAATCGACAACGGTTCCCGCTGAATTGAAAGACCATAAGTAAACGATTACATGCAAGGTATCCCGAAAATGCGTTGCGCATTTCCCCATCGCGGAATAGGAACAGTTACTGTCGCAAGGCAGAGATATGGAAACAAACATTGGCGGATGACAGCAGTTCCGTTTTTCAATGCTACATACCACTGGTTTATAACGTTTAGATTTTGTCACGACAACATAGGCTTGACTGTCACCATCAAACTTGGAAGATCGATTATAAATCATCAGGGATCCTCTTTATTTCCATTGTCAGTGTCTTGTCATCTATCTGCCTGGGTAAACCGATAGCCCCGTTGTTACTACACACCCATCATCACTCAGTACCTAGCATTTTCCTGCCCGAATTTTCTTCCGCAATACGTCGCAATGAAACAGGTCCATCATGCTTGCCCTGTTTTTGTGTGTGAAGTCTTGATTCACCAATGAACAAAGGAAACTGCAATATAGCGGTTAGAAAGTTAATTTTATATATATATATATATATTTAAATTATATATATATATATATATATATATATATATATATATAGATATTATATATATATAATATATATAAATATATATATATATATATATATATATAAATATATATATATATATATATATATATATATATAATTATAATATATATAATATATATATATATATAGCTATATAATATATATATTATATATATATATATATATATATATATATATATATATATATATATATATATATATATATATATATATATATTATATATATATATTATATATATATATATATATATATATATATATATATAATATATATAAATATATATATATATAATATATATATATATATATATATATATATATATATATATATATATATATATATATATATAATATATATATATATATATATATATATATATATATATATCGTTCACTGGTGAAGAATGTAGGCGCTTTTTTATCTTACCTTCACTTTTATCTCATCGTTTTCGTTAGCGCGATGATGCAAGCATGATTCCTACTGTGGGTGGTCACACCGACCTACGACATGATGGAAGTACTTATTGCAACGACTGCGCTCGAGAAGACGATATCAGTTACCGTGATATTCTGCCCGTTTCAAACAAGTACTATACCGCACTGGAAATATTATGAGTTGCTTATGCGGCACCTGTATTCACTATCAACAACTGAACAGTCATCGGGCGAATGGCTATCACAGTCGCGGAAAAGACGGTTCAGAGCGATTGTACGACAACAATTTTGGAAGAAAAGTCGGTTAGACGTGCGCTTTGTAATGTGCTGGTTATTTAACGAATCATTCCGGAATTAGGCAGACTCTCCTTAAGGAAACTGATCTCGACCTCGAGAAAGCGCAGCAGATTGCGATCATTACCGAATCTTTTGAGAGTGACTTTAATAATTCTAATAACTGAATGATGCAACAGGAAGATGTGGCAATCATCAAAGCACGAACCGATCAATGTAAACGTCATGCCTCACCTTGTCATCACAACACAAGAAGGAGACATCTTCGACTGTAAATGCGAACAAACAGTTCAAAGTTACAAGTGCATGTCATTCTACTGCAGTTACCGTGGCAAGAAAGAACAAATCAAGCGTATATGGTGATCTAAACGACACATCTGAGGTGTGAAAGATGTGAAATTGTTTGGTGACGGGGAAAACTCTGTATTCGAAGCGGGTAGTGTTCAAGCATCATAATCATGTCACTGAAGCGCCTGAAAAATTATGATGTAGACCAACTAAACTTGATGCCAGCAATCGTCAGGCTGCAACCGTTTCAAAGAAAGGAAATCAGCTTACGTTGAAACATGCTCAGTGATTCTCTTATGCTGTTTCACTCGGATTTAACGAATGCGCTTCAAATTTGTTTCCACAGTCTGCCAGGAAATAGCTGATCTTCTCTGCGCAAGCCCACCAAGTTGCTTATTTCAGTGTACCGTATCAGGAATAGATGACAGTTTCGATAACCACTTTGGGTGTTACTAGTGTTTAATCGGTGATTTCAAGTGATTGAGCTCTTATGACTGCACTGAGGTTGTAGCTGGCTGTAAGACATTTCTGTGCGTTCCAAACTTCACTTTAAATTAACGGCGCTTTGCATTATGCGTGATCGGAGCAAGCGTAGCAGAGCTAGTGCACGCTTATCACTAAAGCATCTGCAAGTAAAGTGAGCGGCCAAGCTTTCTTATATCATCCCATAAATTCGACTATTGTATAATTTCGATAGCCACCAACAAAAGACTAACACAAATTCATTGCAGCTTCAGCATATTCATCTCTGAGAAAACAATAAAACTGGCAGACACAAACGAATATTGCAGAAATTCTAAAAGCTAAGCAGAAATAGCAGACTGGAAAGATAAATTACGTAAATGCGAGAAGCAGATTTATTAAGGAGCGGGCTAGAACCTTATGCATCTATGGAAACGCGAGTCGCCGTTGCTTTTCAAGAAGCACTGGCCGTCACATAGCATGCTTGATTCGGTCGTCGAACACAAAGTCGGTGCAACGGAATGTCGCTGAGTTAGCGCCTGTGGGATCTGTCGTCTGAGCCCTCCCGCAAAACGGGTCGGCCCTCAGAAGTGACCTCTAGCGCCTTGATTTCGAACGAGGGATTTTGATGAGGCTAGCACTTGAATTTATGGAAAAAGGACAAAGACTGAAATTGACCAAACAAATGAATCTTTAATGCAATTTTCTATTAAGAAAGCCACTGAATTTTGTAACAGCCCATCAGAGCAGGAGGATCTTTTTTTTTAGCCATACCTGACGGAATAATACTGCAAAATCGTAATTCGGTCCGCTACTCCCTTCATCTACACCTATGGATGCTTCGATGGATAGCGCAGAAGAATCTTTAGCGATCGCGCCTTTTAATGTGTAATCATTTATGACCTGATACGTGAGCGAGCAGGCATTCAAAGACGAAACTGATGAAGCAGTAGCGGCCCTCAGGCAAATATCCTATATTCAAGCTCTCCTTTCAGCTGTGGCTCGAGTCAAAGGGAATTCTTGATGTGCTCGCTTTTTGAGGACCGACGTTCTCGCTAGTCGCATTGTTATTGGGTCAGTTGAAGCAGATCTTATCTGAGACCGCACAGTGTGTGACGGTCGAGGCGTGGACGGATGCCCAGCTGACATATCCGTGGGTCGTCTCACGTCTGTGCGCATACATAACGGACACAAGCTCAGACGCACACAGAAACATGCGCACATAAACACACGCATGCACAAATACGCACGGACGCATGCACAGGAACACGGGAGCTCGTGAGCACGTTTGTATGTGTGTTTGTATGTTGTTCGTGGGCTTCTTTTTATGCACACTATGTGGTTGTGTCTTCGCTCTCTGTCTCCCTCTTATCGACCGAACGATATTCCCCTGATGCCCGATGAAATTAGCGTCGTTATCCATAAGGTAGCTGAAAAGCTGTCGTCTTACTTCGTGCTGAAATCTGCATCCTTTCTGAGCTGCTGCAAAAGTTGCTGATGCTTCAGTGAACTACAATTATCTTCTGACTCCCTTCCCAATCTTTTATTGGTTTGTAAGCTGCTATGGCTTGTGAGTCCTGCTTGTAAGCTGTTATGGCAGCTTACAAGCAGGACTCTCTTGCCACTACTATACAAATGAAAGCGACCGAAGAAGGTCCGGCTGAATCAAGTACGCAAAAAATCGTTGATAATTTACAGTATTCACAAGTAACCTGTAGATGCCGCTATAAAGTCTAATTCTAGTGTTCTGAAACAAAACTTCTCCAAAAACTGTTCTACGTTAGCCACAACAGACTATGACCCGCAAAGATTGATGGAAAGAGCATGCAGCCTGACGCAACATTTCTCGTAGTATTAGGGTACTTACGAAGACGGAAGACGTTAAACTGTGGAAGGGTTATCTCGACTATTCACAGTTAACACTGGAAGTCTATTACAGAATCTGGGAGATGACTTCGGTCGCAATGACGAAAAAGGTACAATGGAATGGTTCGTTGCTGATAGCTCTAGCTTTTTCAACTCTCAGAGGACCTAGACTGCTCTAACAAGGGAGGACAACGATGCCCTAAATAGAGAGAGCTTAAATGTTTGATATATGTTGATGAATGAACAATCCATTTGAAATAGACAAAAAATGCTTGTCGAATGAGGACAGTCTAAGTTGTTTTGCTTTGCTTTTTTTGACAGAAGGGGGTCGTAGGGACGATAGCGTTTGCCTATTTGTTTACAGCGTTGTCGTTACAAAATCACTTCCGACAATTGCATTGTTGGCCAATAACCCCCTCCCCCCCACACGGAAGCGACAAACTTGCCCCGTTGCTACTGCTTCTGACGCGATCCCAACGAGAGCACCTCCGAAAACCTCGTCACTGACAAACGCTCCCCAATTTGCGCCCGATAAGAGCGCATTAAACCGATGCGCTCTCGACCAAGGTGCTCCACCCCTACTGCTACTGCGTATGTCACCATTTCTGTTAGGCACGAAAAAGCAGACCACACTTGTAGAATAAGAAAAACAAGGGTCAGCAAAAAATCCTCGAATACCTCAGACATCGAGCAAAAATATGCCTTAACCAATGAGTAACAGCATTCTGAACAAAACAATGTGAGGAATCATCGAGTGCACCAAATTATCGATTTTAAACCAAATCATCACATGCGTAAATCTCCGCCTACAGGGAAACTGCTAACAATTTGAACCTCATCTCCAGCATGTTTTGCACAATGAAGCCATTTGCTAAATAAACGAATGTTGAGACATTGGTTGTTATATAGAGGAATGAATAAGTCGGGTGTACTGACAGAAATAACAAATCTAAATACGGACCTGCGTCCACATAGCGCAGATATAGCGGCGGACATTGGAATATTATAGTGACATGTGTGTGCGTTATACAAATGGACGAAAATAATGGTCGGAGAGCACTTTCAACGCTTAACTTAAAGTTGTGTAACTTACAATGAACCCACCACTTACAACCGCGAATCATTCACAGAACTCATAGACTAGGGAAAGCAACCAAGCGATTCACGTCACACGAGAGCGTGCTCGCAGAATACGCAGGCTGAGACATCGGAACATCCTCTTTTGACACTGTGACGTAATTTCAAAACGCGGCTTATGCACCCTCCCACTTTCAAACGGTGATGACTTCTTCAACAAAAACTGACTCTGTGTCCTCACAGAATTATGAGATAGATATCTTGTGATAATTTTCTGTAGGAAGACGTTCAAAAAGTATCTGACGTGCTTGCTAGAGATAGCTGTATAGTTTGAACAGTTAGAAAAGGTTCCCATTCAAAACACTTTCAAGAACATCGGTGATCTTGGAATTATTCTGGACGGTGAGCTGGATTTCGATTTCATAAGACGTCACAAAAGAAAGTGAAGAAACTCAATTTTCGTTGTTTCAGAACAAGAGACAGCCTATCTGTTACTGAATACTTTGAGATATTCGTGCCTGGTATGCTGAGTTGTAACTTGGCAATTCGTATTCCCCGCAACAAACACTAGGGTACTTAAACAGGGCGCAGCTGTCGCTCATTAGACGAGTACATGCGATACACTCTTAAGTACCTCTTATGAACAGCGTTCACAGGTCATTACGGAGTTGTGATTGATTTAATTAAGTTATATGAGGTAACATGGGTTCATACAGATTTAAACAGTAAGGAGTTCATTGTGTTCACTCTTGTAAGAGCTTGTTACGTTCGTGCTTGAAAGCACTTTTTAAACAAGCGCATCGCATCCTCAACATATAAGCTGAAAATGAATAGCCGCTGCGTTGCTGAAAGAAAATGGAAACATCAGGACTCCCGGAAACTGTAAAATGCGTTTGTACAGGATGACATCGTGAGGCACAATTGCTGAAGGTGTACTTGCAGGAGGCGCGTTGTCAGGGAGCGCGTTCATCAATGGGCGTAGTCTTAGACGCATTTTTAAGGGGTGCAATTTTCGAAGCTCTTTTTTCGCAATAATCTTCACAATACGATCAAGAATATAAGAGCCGCTCGATGAGATGACAGTGTAAGCATGAGCATAGCGCCGCTGACGTTTTCTCAACCTTGCCATCGGCGAAGGTGAGGGCATTTGGTGTTTTGCACCATAAGTGAAGCACGGTGTTTTACGTCTACCTCAGCGACTTGTTATTGAATATAGGATTCCGGTACCACGTCCATAGCTTGTCCTTGGACATTTCGACGCATCGCATGTAATCTGACATAATAACACCGCACACTACGGTAACACCGTAGCAAAGTCTTGAAGCTGATGCGCTCAACTATTCAACGAAAATGATACTGTGACCGACGTCGCTTTTCGAACCTTAAAACAACCATAGGCACTCTCCTTTACTCTCGCGATGTGCCTCCCTAAAACTATCTGCAATTACCACCTAAATTTTATTTTTACAGTTTTTGTTCTGTGAACTATGCCTGGGTAAGTACTGTTTGGCCATCTACGTTCCATGCTTCTACTGTGAAAAACTCGTTTCCATTGTCAGCTCTGTTATCATCTGTGCAGTTCCTCTTACCAAGCCTATAGATATTAATTATCGTGCCTGACAATTGCTGAGCGGAAGAAGGAACGAAGAAAGAAAAAAACGGAAGCGGTCTAGAAGATCTGCAATACGCTCTTTCAACGTAAAAATATATCGGTAATAAACCAAAAAACGGAAGCGCTCTAGGACCAATAACATCCATCTGAGTTGAATAAAATGTGAGCAGAAAATGACCTAATCCAAATACGAGTTCACTTTATCAGCTTAGAAGGTTGAAGGAAGTGCGTCAAGAAATTTGTTAACATGTAGAGTGCAATAGCCCGCTCTATAAGATGCCTGGAGAGGTGCGCGAAGTGATGAGTTTGACAATCTAACATAGTGCTAGCCGGATAAAAAAAAAGAAGGAAGATGCGACGTTGACACACTACCTTACTTGTAGACTTTTAAATGTAGTATCCGATCGGAGAGAAAATCTGCGTGATGCACGAACTAGGTGACGTGCCGTACTATTGGATGTCGCAGGAGCAAATGAAAAACAGCCGCAGAATTTGCCCAATGATCTTATTCTATTTGTTTTTCAAGCAACTTGTATATTTATATGTTTCCTTATGCAGTTCTAATCGTCTTCCAAAAAACTACGAATCCCTGTTGATAAACATCGACCGCAACACGATTTCGGCTCTCAGAAATAAAATATGAACGTTACACCGGACAGCGACGAGCTATTGGAGATGCATACATTAAAAAAATGAATCGGCGTTCCACGAGAACGTAAAAATCCATCACAAATAGCCAATTCAAAAAACATCCATCCGCTATTGTTTGCAAGTATTTATTATCTCTTTTATCAATCCCTTGCGCCCGAATCCTAAGTTTAAATCATAAATATCGCAAGCGTTTTTCATATCATAATTTAAGCAATTCTTTGCCGATCAATAAAAATTTGCTGCAAGGAAATAGGCGTGCTTAGTGCGGCTTACTTCTCTTGGATTAGACCAGTTTTTTTCAGTTCGTATTTTAAACGGTCGGACGGCTATCTCTGAAACATCATATGTTTATGTACTCTATCGTATTCTCTCCTGATGTGCCATTTGCTATCGCAACCAATGTGTCTATGAACAAATCGGACGCTGTTTAGAATAAGAAACACAGAAATTCGATAAAGAAATATTGAATAGACAAACTCAACTCAGGTTTATGCAGTACAATGCTCACAGAATATCAAACATAGCTATGACTTTCGCATCACTATGTCCCATCGGCAGTTTTGACATCATCAAAATCACCCGAGTGACAGCTTGCTGACAGTGCAACCTCACATCAACTTTCTTTCAGCGGCATTCGATTGGAAATTGCTCCACTTTGTCCTGCACGTATTTAAAATTATTTAACCGAGACAGCGTTTAACATTCTTCTACCTCAAAGGCAGTAGCAGACTAATTTTGTTAGCGCAAGATAAAAAACTAACGGTTTGTGACAAGGATACTTCTGATTTCGAGTGAGGCACTGTGTGTGAAGCATAGGTAGAGTGAGCTCGTACGCAAAGAACGAGCAGCCTTTTAGGAAGAAATATGCGTGCAAGCATTCCCAACCTGGAACTGGTAAGCGAGGTGCAGTGAGTGTTCTTCAGGCTCTAAAAAGTTTATTAAAGAGCGGGCATCCTCAACGTCCTCTTCTAGTTATAAAACGTGGTCATTAAATTCCGCTTACATGCCGAAGCTGTACGGTTGCTAACAAACGGAAGCGAAAATATGATGTAATTTCGACAACCTGAACACCACCTATTTGATAAATCTGATAAACATATAAGACTCGATAAATAAATTGCATTCAACAGTACTGGGTACACAGATTGTGCAGATTAGCAAAATACGAATTTTTTAAAGCAAATGCGACCAATTGAGTCCAACTGAAGGTGGCTTATAACCATCCAGCGAAGCCCCATTATCGAAATTTATGATTCGCTTTCGAAGAGAAAAAGATTCAGCATGTTATAACATAAGCGACTGCATGAGGTGCATTTATTAGGACAGAGAAAATGAAAGCGTATGGGAAATAATTGAATAATCGAATGCGCTCCTGAAGCAAACATAAATACTGCGAAAGCTTCAAGCCCACTTACTCCAGTCATATTTAATTACCATGCCGGCGAAGCGTAGCAGCGACCAGCAATTATGCCAACCATTGCTACCAAAGCACCTAAGAATATCAGTCTTTAAGAACTGCTCCCAATGGAGCTAAACTTTTGTAGTGCTACCGATTGCCGTTGATGCGAAACAACTCTTCAGCAGAAAATTGCTACCTGGTTCGCATGCTTTTCAAGCACGTTTTATTAGCTTCCTCTCATAAGAATCAAAACGAATAACATTATCGTGTGACTCCTACGGCAGACATACTTCAACACTGCCTTAGGCTGCAGGCAGAATGGCTGAAAAAGAAGTGAAGCACAATTGGCTGAAGTGTCGACAGCTATTCATATAAGATTTACACATCAAGCGGCCCACGGTTTGCATGCTTCGCACCGAAATTATTCGATTGCTCTTCCACCTTACGAGTGTCACATAAAGCACAAACGTTGATTTCTTCGTGGAAATAAGCCTGCCACCATCTAATGCAAAACAACTGGGCATTTAGTATTGACAAATACCTCAGAGTTTGCTCCAACCGTCGTCAATGAGCATAAGGCTGCCGCAGAGTTCGGAGTTAGGAATCAATTCTCCTGTAAACGAGGTACAAATTCAGTCTTTACTTGGAAAAAGATTTCAATTTGTCGCCCACAAATGCAAACAAGTATAAAATCACACTAGTGCATTCGCGAAAAGTGTATTCCTTGGCCAATTTCGTCGGCTCGAACGGGAAATACCTAAGACGTTGATAGGAAACATACTGCTGAAAACGATCTATAGACGGCTAATCGTTCACCATTTTAGTCTGTCGCAGCCCTGATTCCTAAAAGGGTCTCAATCGCTCACTCTTTACAGTGATGTCATAAGGAACATCTGCCAAACTCAGTACAATTCTTTTGTTTGCGCTTTCAGTGCAGCACATGAGTGCACGAACGGAAAAACCAATTAAAAGGTGAGCAACGTTCTAAAGTCAGTTATGGTTGCAGTGCAAAATGGGATCGAAAAGCGAATAAATGACGCTTATGGACCTCCGAATAACTGCGGTCCCACATAGCTATCTGAGCAGTCACGCGCGAGAGTTTTTCTTTTTAAGGTGTGGATTTCATCTGAGGAATATGGGGTGCAGAAACTGAGGAAGAATAAATCATGGAGGCACAGTTTCCAGCGGTTTAGAATAGGCCTCGTCGGATAGGATGCAGCGATGTCAGAAAGATTTTCACTGAATGTTGGGAGGAATTGGTGAAGCTGAATATTTCCTGTGAACAGCTGGATCAATTAAAGCGGCACATCCCGTAGCTGCATGCCATCTGGAGCGACTAACGGAGTCTAACATATCGGGCTTTACACGGTTCCACGTTCGATGATCTTACACTAAGCTGTGATCAGCGCTTTATTAAATTTGAAGCTCTTTAGATAAATAAAACTGTCACAGAAGCAAAAGCACATCAGAATTGGTTCTGAATTCATCTTTCAGTGCACGTTTTGCAAAACACGCACCAGCAAAACGTCGCAGCTATGCGAGCGTTGCTATGTGTATGTGCGTGTATGCCTGCGTGCGTATAGGTGTCTGTATGTATATATGCGTGTGCATGTGTGTGTATGGGTATAGTTGGTATTGCTAGGGAGTAGGAACCGCACGGTAAGCCGTCGGTCCTCCTCACCTAAACGGAGTGGTGAGATGTCGCACGTAATACCTCCTGCCTGCCCTGGAAGTACAGCTTGTAACAGCGGTCCAATAGAAATTCGCCCTTATTCCGAGTACTCCTCAAGTGAAGTGTGAAATGAAAACCGCAACCATAACTGTGGACTGCGAGTGAAACTGAGTTTTTGAAGCTGTGCCGCGGGAAAACCCAAATTAAGGTGTACAAAGCTTGTTCTTTAATAGCTAGTAGGCGTCTATGGAGCGAGTTGTTTTTACTGGCAAGCAAAGATGCAGACGCGTTGCGTTGTGCCCGCTTTTACAAATTTCTATGCATAGAAAAGGTAAATACAGTGTAAGGAGTAGGGCCACCGAAACCTGCCTATTTTCAATTTCTCAACTTTTGAGTTATTCATGAGCGGCTCAAAAATTCTCCCAACTTTCAGCATTTATGTTGCTGGTTTGCTGGATTGAGAGGGATAGAAAGCATATATATGTGCTCACCCCCTACGCATAGTTTTCGGTCGCCGGAAGATATATAACTTTCGATGAAAATCAACTGCATATGTGCCAGCTTTACCGAGTGGCTTTTAATTAATAACTGTATAAAAATCAACTATACTTTTAACTGATATTCACTCGGTGGACGCGCGTTGAGTTGCCACGTTAATCAAAACCACAAATTAAAATATAGTCTGCCCAGTTGATGGGATGATTGATGGCCGAACCCAAGTCCAGTGATGTTGCTGTGCCGAAAATATATGTAGATTTTTATTTCGCCTCACAGTACTATCGTGCACACTATAAACTATCTTTTATGAAATATTTAACATACCTGAAGACTTTATATAAAGAGGTGGTTGCGAGAGCTGCTTTAACGTCCTCGTGAGACTGACATGAAGTTATGGATTCTAGAAATAACATGTGGTAACACGTCGTGAAATAACACGTCATGCTGGCATATTTGTGAAACTCTATCGAGCTTGTGGTTTCATTATGTTGCATCGACTCTCAGGGAACTTTCATACTTTATACGCTATAGGAAAGCAGTGCGAACGCTTCACCTTCTGGTGCACCTCCCCGCTGCTTTCCCCCCCCCCCCCCCCTTAAATGAAACAGCAGCACGAGGTGTTTCCGTTTGCTCCCACTTCTTTAAGTAGCCATATTGAGCTCCTTTCTTCTTCTTTTTCAACCACGGTGCTTTTGCAGTTTTTTTCCTCATGTTCGCCTGAGGCGTTCCGTTGCAGTACTAGGGCGTCTAAGTCACCAATAACGACGCATGCATCGTGTTGCTGCAAGAAATTATACAGCAATTTTGCTCACCAAAATTCCTTGAGCGGTAGCCAGATAAGTTCTAACCAGCGCATTCTTCCTTGCAAACTTCCGCATTTAGCAGCATAAGAATTCGAAGAAAATGTTGGAGAAAGCGCTGAATGTTCTTTTTTAAATTCCAGTTGCTTTTCTCAGACTGTTTCCTGGGCGGATAAGAAATACTCGAAATTTTGCTGGAGAAGCATACCCATCTCGGTTCTTTCCCAAATAAGCCACTTCCTTAGATGAACTGCTGTTTCATAAAAAGCTTTTTCTGCGTCTCACCCGCTCCTTTCTCCTTCCCTCTTGATGAAAACTGCTGACCCTTAAAAAACCTAACTTTCCCAAATTCCTCCAGAACTGCCTACACAACATGTCTGTTGTCATCAAGGACTCTATTCTGCACCGACATATCATATTACTAGATTGTTAGATGCTCTAGGACAGCAAAGCAAAGGGACAAGAAAAGCAAGAAAAAGAGGTAAAAGCTCCTCCTACAACTAGTCTGCAATCACTTGAGGTTTCTTAAAGCGCCTACAATCGCGCAAATTGTATATATGTCGAATTCTGCGCTTCTCCAAATTCTGC
The DNA here is from genome assembly GCA_013433145.1 of Ascaris suum. NCBI lineage: Eukaryota > Metazoa > Nematoda > Chromadorea > Rhabditida > Ascarididae > Ascaris > Ascaris suum. Next base: position 6,340,477 of record CM024187.1, read on the forward strand.
CTCTGTAAATCTCGAATAAATACGACGGACGCAATAAAGCCTTGAAATCTCGTCACCTGGACTAGTATCGGAAGTTCAGCGAAACAACTGGGAAGCATGTCGACTAAAAGGTGGAGTTGCACACTCTGCCATCAAAACGCTTAGGAGAAGAGGGCGAAGGCTTCGTTCCCTTCTGCGAGAATCGGCAGCGCATCAAAAACAAAGCAGCGCATAGTAATTGAAGTTGTCCTAGGGAACACCGGCTACTCTAAATGGTTAGTCTTCAAAACCAGTAAACGATGTTTTCTTGGAGTTCCCGCATACTTCCTCGAGCTGGGTTTGCTGACTCATATACCACAATTTAGTCAAAAAGAATGTACCTGCAAACCTTCAGTTTTTCCGGTTTGAACGGTTGAGATTCAGGAGGAAATACGGCCTGCATCTCAGATTAGGGGGGTGAAGTTCCCTTGTCGCACATGCGTAAGGAAAACATCTGCGAATCGCTCATGTCCTTCGCTTACAACATCGCTAGGTGATAGTGGAAACTTGGTGTGCCAGAAGAATATGAGATTTATAACGTAGAGGTGAAATAGTTCGGCTGGGCGCCTGGTTTCCCAAGTGAATTACTTGTACATTTCAGTTAGTCTTTTCAAGCAGGACAGAAAAGAGCAGGCAATATCAAACAACTGAAAGCTTTAAAACCCTTGGCTGGCAAGACCAGGAAGAACCAGATAGAACACCAGTAATGCAAAACGCGGGCCCGCGTAAGACATATCTTTTACTACCTCTGGGATGCACGCCGCGAAGTTTTTTTGGTGTTCTCGACGACTATGAACCTTGCTGGGTTCAAACTTTGGCAATAACTTGATCCACGTGTCTTTATGAATAAATCAAATCTGTGTTACAAGAAAATATTATACCACTCTATCCCCTTCCCACTCCGGTTTCCTTTCCAGTCAATTTTCGTACTTTTTAACGCTGTCAGCAACTTCATGAATACTCTCAGTTTAATTACAAGCTGTCTAGTGATATTCACCTCAGGTACTTTCCTTTCATCCCTTTTTTCAAATTCATCAGAGGAAATGCTAATCAGTCCAGACAACTTGTTTTTTGACGACTGTCGAATAGTTAGCCCTAAGTGAACTTATCTCACCCCAATTTCTGAAGCTGACTGAAACTCAGCTGTGGACTGAAGCAGCTTGTGAGCCTCAATTTCGGAGACCATTTCCACCAATGATTACAGCGAAAACCTTTAAAACTCCTGCTGGAAAGTGTTTCTAGAATCGAAAGTAACATATTATATAATGGACAAATGGTGCATAAAATTAAGCTAGAACACTTCGGGACACTGCCTGTGGAGGATGAAATAAGTCATGATTACTTGGAGTTTTCGATCATTACTGTAGAACATACACCTTTCGATGTGCATTCGAGCACAAAATTGTTCCGTAAATTTATGGCTTACTTTCGAACACTTCCGCAGGCAACCTTTCTTAGGTGCAAGTGCAAGCAGCACGGTTGCATGGAAACCTTTCTTACTGTTCGTTCCTCTGAGTGTCATCACAAGAATCTGTAAAAGAAGGGCACTGCTGGAGTCATTTGTAATAGTAATGTGGACAAAACGGAGACTCTCGGTTAGATTCGTAATGCATCGAATAAGGAAACTCAAGCTGGTAACGGGACCTGTGTGACTGGCCAAGGATAATATACCGCATGAACCTTTCACCGAAATAAAGATACGTAAAAGATCCTAGCTGATAATTCTGAAACACAGGGCCGCTGAAAGAGGCTCATGGCTGGCATAAATGCCATGGTTTCTGAATCTGAATCCATTTAGAATCAACTTCTTAGCTATTTCAGAGCACTCACCTTTTCCATAAACCACCTCACTGCACTGACGTCACCATATAACTATAGTAATTCAAATTTCGACATCGGGACAACTTACCTAAAGAAAGGCATACATTTGGAACCGCAAGTTTCTTCGTTGACAGTTTGAATCGGCGGTTGAAGTACTGTCACGAAGTGGTCTGCTACTCGCTGGTTTATTCTCGGAGGTAAGTTAGCACAACATGACCACCAGATACGGTAAGAGCAAATGTTGTTGTGTAGTGAGACTTAATTAGTATCATTTCTTAGGTCGGTTGTACTCATATTTTGGGGAAAAACTTCAACGTCTAAAGTGGATTATGCAACAACAATGCTGAAGCATGGCAAGAAAACTAATTAAGGAGAACGGATCAAAGACACTCGACGGAATGAGAATTACCGACACCAACAAACATCAAGTAAACCAACAGTAAGCACCTGTATGCCCAAAGCCGAAAGCGATGCGATCGCTCTCGAATGAAGAGACTATCACATTTCAACGGATATATCAGTACATATGACAAAGCTCAAGATCGTTTACTAATGTTTACTAAATTGTAAGCATAAAATGTGCGCCTAGTTAAGAAGCAAAACTGATCACTGATTAAACACCAAATCCCGAACTTCTAACAATGGCAGAATATAAGACATCTGCAGAAGCAGAATGAAGCGCGCGCCTCTTTATCGGAGCTGCAAGCTCTTCAGGAGCCTGCTCCTCGAATAAACACAGCAGCAGCATACTTCGTACATATTAATCCTCATATTCAGTTCCATACCAAATGATATATAACAAAGCAACAAACGAAGTGACACGTGGGATGAAATGGAGCATAGCGATTAACTACGAAAAAGGTCAGTGTGAAGCGTTGAAGCATGCAGCTGCTTCGTACTGTGCAATCACTTCAAACTGTTTTTACACGAATCCTCATCGTCAGCTGGGACAGGCAAACTGCTTCTCCGCTCAAATGCCATGCTGGGATATATAAAATGTTTGCAATGGCTCGTGAGGCCCAGTTGCTTTTGGTTATTATTCAGCTCTTTAAGGACCTGCAGATCGAGCTTAACAGGACCCACATAACCGTTATCATTGATTGCCTTCAGTTTACCAATGTAACCGGCGGGCAGAGAATGCTCAATGGCACCACTCACAATGACATGTTTGTAGTGAGGAGAAGGCAGAGCGAGTTGACGATCCGGATTTGAATACTGATAAGTGCGACATATCAACGGCTCGCCGTTCATCTCCACTTCCACTGCAAGGAAACATCGCAATTGCAAAGTGATTCGAAAAACTAGCATATGGATTAAGCTCTTTTGGCCAATAGTTCTCCTATTCGGATATAATTAAAACCAAACGTCTTTTTTCACCCATTTTGTCATATCACTTTACCTTATCAGCTGGCACCTATTGATAAGCACATTTCTCTATTAATGGGCCCACACGTGCCACTCCCATGAGCGTTCAAGTCAATGACAAAGCGCCGAAATTCACTCCGTTTTTTCTGAATCGTCGCCTAATCTTTCTGCTAGTATCACACCTCTTTCGTTCCACCGCTTTTCTATAAAAGAAAGTTTGCGACTACACCGAACACCATTACAGCCTAACCAGCGTTGGTGATAACATCATTAAAGCTTATAGAGCACACGCACACATAACTAACAGTGTTTCTCTAGCCTACATCGCGAGTACCGCTGCGTACTCATTCTCTCTTCCTTTTTTTAATACAGCAGCTTTGATCAGCAGAATAAGAGCAAGGAAATAAAATAGTAAGGTAGGTACCGCTGAGTCGATGGTAACCATTCTCTTGCTTGTCGAGCTCGGCTGCAAACGAATTCTCCACGCGCCAGATACAGCCCCACACTTCTTCGTCGTGTGACCTTTCGATCGAAGCAACGGCGCCCATCCAGCGTTGCCCGTGATCGTAGAAGACGAGTTTATGACCACGCAGCACACCTACGCCCTCGAATACTGCCCGCTTTACCTGAAAGCCTAACTAGGAAGAATAGAGTCATCGCGCTTGCCACCAAGCATAGTATAATTGAAAGTACTTCCAGCGGCTACGTTAAAAAGATGAACTGCAGTTGAGGAGAAAGGCAGCGGTTGAAAAGATGAAAAGTGACTGTCGTCAGTCTATTGTCTCCTCCAAAGAAGGGCGAAATCAAAGCCACTGCAACTGCATTCTAAAGAATAGAGGAGCGTCATTACTGGCATCACTTGCGATACATCGTCCCTCAAATCAGCATCCTAAATCCACAAAAAATGCTAACGACGACTATAAAAATGGATTTGTTGTGAAGCCAAAAATATTCATCGTTAATGTTTTTAAGCTGCGAAAACTAAACAACATGCCAAAATAATGAACAAAAATTCTCACTTAATGACCTCCGCAGCAACTCAAGAACACAACGTACTTGAACAGCTAAGAAGAAACGGAATAACTGACCAAGGTCAGGGAAGAGAGATGAAATTTGGTTAAAACCCTATCAGCACAACTACTTCTTATCTCTATACTTGCTCTCCTCTTGTTCCAGATAGCGTTTTTAGTTGTTAGAGAGTTGAATTCACCGGAGATGCATTCTTTTATTTCAAGACGCCACGCCTCCTAAGTTGTATAGCGTCAGAATCCCCTTCCCTCTCCCCTTTCAGCACGCATAAGTTGTATTCCACCTAGGGTCCAGGTCAGATGGAACCGATGTTTGACAACAGCAACGCGAAAAGACAGTAAGGGCAATACCGTTTTAGGTTCATTGTCTTTGGAAGGGCCCAAACAAAGAGAACATTTGAAATCTTCTAGCGTTCCCACCTTCCGAATTCTTCTGACGACAAATCTGATACAAACTGGAAGTGGAGATGAACGTTTGACTGCTTACATCACTGAGCTCACTGCACTACAAGTAGCATTCTTACTTAAAATTCAATAAGTTAGAGAAGGAAAAAAGCGACGTCCAAAAAATATAGTCATGGGCGAAAATAGTTTCTCGGATATATTAATGATGAATAAGTTGAGGGGTGGAACGAAACTGAAATGATGAAAGAACAAGAAAGGATTAAGAGATGATTAAAAGGATTACCAATCTCAAAAAAGAGGAGGGGAGTTATGCTGGCATTGACTGAACAGAAACCTTATAACAAAATATAAAGGAAATTTGAAGGAGGACAATGAAATAATTTTTTGAAATGGCCATATCCCACTGCAGCAAAAGCACCTTTTTTGTAAAAAACGGAAAACCTTCATGATAAACAAGCGGCTAGGCGACCTCCGAGTTGTGGAAAACGCAAATGGTGAGTGCATATAGCTTTAAAGACCTCTATTTCCAACAGCCTTTCATTTCAAAGGTGATGAAGTCATTCGGACCAACAGCATCTGTCTTTTAGCTATCGCTCTCAGATCACTATTTCCGTATCTGTTTCTGCCTGTAGGAGGGCCGACAGCTCCACCTGCTGCTGCTAGTATTTGCTGATGTTTCTCAGTGCTCTTTCAAAGCAATCTTCGGTATACCTAAATGTTCGACCCAGAAGAAAAGTGCATCTGGAATAAAAAGATTCGATATCGTACAGCCCTATGGAAAGGTAACTGTAGTTCAAACGCCCTAATCAGAAAGTTCTTCTCGCAGTGATTTCTGATAAAAGAAATACGCAGAAAGCTCCTCTGACGTTGAAAGTAATTTTTTATTATACTGGTTCTTCTGTCGATGAGCAATCGGAAATGTGCCGTATTTTCCGACTGATGCATATAAGAGAGATGCTCTCAATCTTTGTTTAGCCGAAGGCTGATCTGAATGCATTTCTTGGTGTCCCATTTAGCCGACATATGGTGAGTTGCAGTAATCGAAGCAATAATTACTTAGTTAAACCACATTCAGTGATACCTCTGCAATAATACTCTACAATTGATCACCTTGTCTAAATTTCTGGATAAAATGCTGGTTCTCAGTCCTACAACCTGCGCGTAAATTTTACTAAGCCCATGAACACCCTCCTGGACGTATCAACACTAATCACTGAAGTCGGTGAATGTTTTGCTCTTTGCTTACGTAAACATCGGCAACTGACCATTCTTATGCTGAAGAGAGGCGATAGCGGCTGTGACGAAGCAAAGACAACATCACTAAAATACCGCACGGCCTTCCCCTCCCAACATCAGTAGCAGCGGTAAATGCAGCTACGTGCTTCGCCATAATCATTTGCCGTCTTAGCGTGACGCAAGTACTTGTCAGGAAGTTTTATCTTTGCCCGCTTATGAGGCAATTTTTTCTGCGATGTTTATGAATAACGACTACGAGCGAAGGCTTTCGTCATGCAAACCGTCCTGTCAAAGCAAAAAACTTCATTACCTAGATGTGAATAACGGCTGTGAGAAAGTGCGAGACGTCAGGGGGCACACCTGGACATGTATTCGCTCGTTGAGCAAGTTGCTTCCATAGGCAAAGTAGCGAAAGAAGTCCGAAATATGGGTGGGCTCGCGCGGTGCCATCAACCTCGCACAACCTTAGTACCTTCAACAACCATGGATTTTACTGTCGTTTCTCGGTCAAAAAAGGATCGAGCAACAAAATCATCAAGCACATAAGCATCAGCCAGATTTGCCGGCATTATTGCAGAGAAGGGAAAAGATGGGCGATGGGGGTGGGAAAGGGGAGTAGTAGCGAGGATTTTTGTGCCGTTTGCGACCCACCTTCCGCAGCCCCTCCCGCTTCCCTTCAATAATGCCTTCAAACCTAACCTACCTATGCTAAATTCATTGAAGCCGGAATTATCGGTATTCTTTAGAAATCATCCTCCAGTTACATAAAAACAGCGAATGCAAGTTAAGAAACTCCATTACAACGCATAACAAGAACGTGGAGTAGCTAATTATCACAACAGCGAAAAATGTCTTCTTTGGGGATCCGGTTCTGCCGACAGAATGTTCTACCCGAAAGTTCATGTTTCAGCAATGAGGCACTATGCCGTTTAGTTCCCCTCTAATACCCCAGACCCTCCCTAAGGAACTTATTTCATATACTTTATCAATGAGCCTGCGGCCCTAAATAGCGCCACCTGCGCTGAAGACAGCTTTTCACTGTTACTTGCAGTCACATACAAACCTTTCTTTCTGAGAGAATACTGGGCTCTCATAAAGAAGGGTGTTTTTGCAATATGCGAAAAGAGGGGGAGGGAAGGTGAAGAGGCAAAGATAGGATAACAACACAAGTGCTGATGAAAGCCCCACTAAATTCCTCAACTCATTTTCGGTACCCTTTATATTTCAAATCCGATCCTCACGAGCTCATTCTGGAAACCCAAAAGCGATAACTCATTCAACAAATGTGGGCTAAACTTGCGCGCTACGAGAAACAGTGACCTTTATCAGTGCAAACAAGTCAACATTCTACAACATAAGGTAATGAGACCGTCATGCTGCGAAAGCGTTGCGCTCAGAACTGTTCATATTCGCAGAATGAACCTACAAAAGCAAACATTCTGCAAGAACACAGTGGTTTCTCAGCCGCACTCAGCATCGAAGTAACCTCACTCCACTTCATCACTCATCGAGCGTACGTCCCTTGCCTTACGCGCATTCCATCGCAACCTAACACATTTGCAAGCATATACTCTCTAAGTTACTCACGATCACGACGTCCGAGAGAACAACACAAACCCCTCAGGCTAGTATGCGCTCATGCGATGGATGGTAAAAGCTAGCAGGATGTGTTCAGTATCCTGGAGAAATGCCTCTGGGCTACCAAAACAGAAAGGAAGTGAAGTTAAACGCTTACAGTACCTCTGTTGCACCGCTACTGTTGCGTGCGTCAACCACATGAACACCGACAACGGAAGCTGAGAAGCTGGATGCAACGGAGCAGAGGTTCATGCAACGAATTCACGAAAACGTTTGGAGCACCAAGAAGACAATGAAGTGAAAAAGCTGGCGCGAAGGTCTCTTGGCAGCACGAGGATGAAATAAGGAAACCATCGGAGTGCGTGCAGCACGAAATGGCTTAGCTACTCTGTCATGTCATGCGCAGGCAAGGTAACAGATTGACGGACATGGTTGTCTTATGCAAGCCACAGTCACGAAAAAAGCCGGTCGACTTGAAAAGACTGTAATGGCCAACCTAAAATCAGGAGGTCTGGTCGTTCTTTCTAAGCGTCGAGCACGTTTGCGGTCGCCGAATGAACACAGCACGGCTCAGTTTTAACTGGTTGCCCGAGTTTGACGTCCTGAGTGACAAGGCCAACAAGGAGAAGCATTCCCACGAAAGCCCCCAGCTCTCGATAGTGTACTCTTGTCCACGCAGCCTGATCCGACGCGATGCACTGGCGATATACTGCTTTCATTACAGTCGCTCAAGCAGTGGTGCTGCTTCCATGGAGACAAATACTGCCACCGCAAGCTGCATTAAAGAAAAAACCGGAACCCAGCTCGCGACGGCCAAGTCCTCCACTTTCCAGATGGTTTAACACCTTGCCTCCTTTGCCGCGATCAGACATGGCAACTGCAACTAAACAGAAGCCTTCAATGGTCTACATGCGCGAAGAATGGTTGAAAAGATGAAGGCGTTCTGCCAACTGCACATCGCCCACTGTCTTTCTTTTACTTTTTAGAGAAACCGACTGCTGAGAGAGAGCAAATCGATGAATTTTTGGCACAAAGCGCTAATGCTCTCTAGCGCGTCCGTAATGCGGCGCGCTCGCAGGCAAGCGCTAATGACGTGCAAGACCAGCCTTGACCGCACAATATTAGCGCCAAATTGCTTGGGAAAAGGTGCGTCATAGTCGGCTGATCATCAGTTACTTCAAAGCATCAGGAGCACGCAGAATAGAAAGCAGCCTTAAATCCAGGCTTCTCGAAAAAAGTGACGATCACTGAGATGACCTATGTGATTTTGAACAAGACTTTCTCCGGCATTCTGCGAAGTTCCACCAGCTCCCACATGGCCGGCTGGAGCTTGAAAGCTGCATCAACAGAACCTTCGAGATGCACAAACTTTACTCTTTAAAAAAATCACCAAAGCTCGACTGCAACTTCTCCTAGTTCAGTAAATTTTTGCAGGCACTTGGACAAGCTTAACAACGACTCGTTGAAATGCAAGGTGTGCTTTTGCGACCTTTGCTAGAAGATTGGAAAAAAAGAACACAAACGTCACAAAGACCCGGGTATTATTGACATGGAGTTAGTGGTGTAACTAGGGAAGGAACACATGTGATACAAAGATCCCTCAGGCAACCACTTCCGAACAAACTGTTGGACGATGAAAGGGACAAATGACCGGGTCATGTGTAGAAGGGGTGAGTTACCGGCCCATGGGTAGCGGAAGCATAAATGGTGAAGACACAAGTGGCTCGGATGGAAATGACCAGCGCAAGTAAATAGCACAGAAGTGGCCGAGGCACCCACGGCGCCTTCAGTCTTGAGAATCGTGCGGTTTACCCACTTACATCCAGCGCGAATCGCTTGCCAACGTGTACCTCACTCCACAACCCGCTACTTACCTTCCCACATTCCTGAATCAGCTATCACCACCTTGCAATCCATCGTTTATCAGTAACTCATACTCAATCTCTAGTCCATTGCTTACCAAGTCACAGTTAAAACTCCCCCCATCCACTACTCACTCTCCGGAACCCACCGTTTGCACCGCATACTTAACCATCTCGCATCCCTTCCCGCAACACCGCCTACTACCCACCACCTCAAATCCAGTTTAATGAGCGCACATTTCACAGCCCAACCTAGCGCACGTTACACGACTTCACCCAACTGCAACGTACAACTCATCTCTTATACTAATGAACCTTGATTTCCAAAGACTCATCTGACCGAACTTCTGCAAAACTGACCGGGCTGTTTTGCAAGTCCACAGAACACGCGCTACTTTCATGGATGCCGTTATCTCTCGAATAGCGTGGCAAAACAAGACATCAAGTCAGAGTAAAACGGCAGAGAGCACAGCAGAGTCGAGTAGGGACTTGAGTGGGCGAAATTGTCCCATATAGTGCTCGCGACATTTTCACCCGTTGGCTGTCTCTGCCCATTTTTGGCGCTCTCGATAGCTGGCAATTTCTGCTTTCAGAATGCTCCGCAAACATCATTTGGGATCGAGTAGGTGGGGCGCATATCAGTGCTTAAACTTAATATCAGGACTTGGTGCAGTTTTCTAAACGATCTGCGTACGAGTCACCGCGCTCCTTTCCGATTGTACCCGTTTGACAGAGAGTGGACATAAGTGCAGAATATTCAGGCGACCGTCTGCTTCGTTCTTTGATCGTCCAAGCGTGCTTGCTGACTTGGTGGAACCCTGGTCGTTAAAGGTAGTGTGTTCATTCAGGAAGGCGGTTTCTACTGAGCTGCCTGTTGCAAATTGAGAGGGAAGTGACCGCAGGCTTCTTGGACACTTCCCCTCGCCATTCCAGCCACCCATTCTGGGCCTCCCGACCTTCAAAATTTCCCTTCTTCCCTGAAAACGTTCTGTGACAGTACTTGGATCACGCTAGGCAGTTTTAAGTTGCAATTTGGACGGTAATTTTTGATCCGAACAGCAAGAGTGTTCTTGCATCAGGCTAGCAATGAAGCTCTAACAAAGCAATCGATCCTTCCATATTGTCAAAGCTCGTGTTTATTTGGGAAATCCGAAATAGGATAAAATACGAACATCTTCCGAGGGGGTCGACCTCTAGCGGTCAAGCATTAGGGAGCGACAAAACATTTCAGATCTTCGGACGTAAATAAGTTGAGATTTGAATTTGCTCAATCCCGCCCTATAAACTACCACCTCTGCGAAATAAACCTGGTCCTGATTAAAGTCATGTACTCCAGCTTCGCTGCAACACCTTCCGCATTTCGTAACTTTAATCGTGCATGATTCACCCCGCAGAATTCGTACTTCACACGTGAAAGCGAATGGTGCCGCTTCCGGTTTTGCTCGCATCTTCCTGCATCCGAGATTGCCAACTATTCTAAACGAGTCTTGTAGGTGACGAAACTGATAGGCTTTTGTTGACTTCTTGAGATAACTTTCTGCGCTTGTTTCGGCAGCACCCTCCATGAAAAATAAGTAAAAGAAGTGATGTGTACTAACAAACGAGACAGCGAACAAACCACAGGAACGAACACTGATATGCTTCCTAAGATAAAGGGTTTTTACTAGTCGTGATATGTGCAGCGAAGGAATCTGACTTGCTGAAGGCCTCTGTGTCGGGCGGTCGTAGTTGTGCACAGCTGGAATTTACTTAATTGTCATTGCAAACAGATAAGATCCTGCTCATCAGCAAGCTAAAGTAGTTGTCTCACAATGCATCTGCAACAATTTTTTTTGTTGTGTGGATGGAATATACCTTTCATTTTCCCTTAAAGGCATATAGCACCGGGCGAAAAAGTGCCAGCGTTTGATTTTGTGCGAACTTCCATCCATCGCATCTTGTTTCTTAAGTGGGAAAATAACTCAGTGGACTACAATTTGAACAACTCTCGATCCACTTAAAACCTGCAACTGAGCCCGTAATGGCCGCCGCGAACGAGCCTCTGCCTGCGGCGACACCTCTGCTGAGAGATAACACCTCCAAGATTGAATAAACGAGCGAATAAGAATCAAACACTGCATTGAAAGGAATAGCCGAGTAACTCGAGAGTTATCCGCATAAAATCCACTGGAATCCTGGGAAAATGACCGTGATGGCTACTTCCACAAGGGCTATCCTTTCGCACCCCAAATATCTCTTCTGCTAGTTTATTCACAATGTTGTGAGCAAAACCCACCGTTGTTGGCTACCTAACGAACAAACATAACAGAGAAAGTGCTTCAGTGGTGAGGTTCTTTTGCTTCCGATACGACTACCTACCAACGGTTTATTAAAACATAAAGCTCATTCATTTTTGCGCAGAGGTTTCCGCAATGAAAATTTGCCGTTCATTTCGAAGTGTCGCTATCGTTTCAAGCAAATTTATGAAATCACAGCTCGTAAATAAAACTCAGCTGCAAACATAATTCTCAGAAGGGCAAAAAAAGGTGTGGAGAGGCGCGTCAAAGACCAGACGGGCGCCACTGTGAAGGAGCTCGTTTGTGACGGCTTTGTCGCTAGGATAAGCCTCGACCCACAACATTAACAAAACTGCCGAAAAACATCAAACAACGCCTACAAGCGCTGTAGAAGGCCCCATGCCCAATTCTTCCTGTGTGCGATCATAACGGTGAACCATCTGAGATGAAACTCTTCCATGCAATAATGATACAAGGTTGCCCGGTACTGTGAACAGAAATCTGGAACAGGGGGGGGGGCTGTTTAGATTTATGAAGACTCGAATGACACATTGCCTGAATTTTGTGCGCCCATGACACCCAAGTACGAGACCATCCAGGTTTTGAAACACGTCCACGCTGAGATGTTGGGAATTCAGATTTCTGGCTGACGTTGGAATTTGCAACGTTTGGCCGCGAGATGCCGGTCGTTTAACGCATACTGCTTCCGCAGCCGGGATTTTCGCAACTTCCAAGCTATGACAATTTTTGAAACACTCACTGATTTTGAAACAAACAACACACAACTTTCAACACTCACTGAAAAATCTCGTCTGGGAATCAAAGAAACACAAGAAAATCAGAGCTTTAATGAAAGACATCAGCCAATTCCGCGCAGTTCAGGGGAGTTAATGAAGAAAAGGTGGGACATTTGTGACCGTAGTATTAGAAGCTATTCAAACTATCCGGATTCGGGAAAGAGACACAACCAAAATGTGTCACTTTTCTGCTGTAAATACTGTTAACTGTTTGGAGAGGAAGGGGCAGATTAACCTTTATTGCCTCTTCTTCATGCATCTCAAATCCGTACAAGTGCTCCACACGAGACAGACTAAATTACGCGAGTTTATTTGAAGCACCGCGTGAAAAGGAGCCCAAATACGAACCACACACTGCTTAACAATCCGTGATAATCTGCCCTTATATGAGCGATGCTATGAAAACTGACTCATACTTTGGACGAGTCTCAGCTCAATAACTCTGCCCCCTCGAGCAGTCGAACGACAGCAAATAAGATAACGGCGGAGCAAGTGAACACTCTGAAACTGCAGCCAAACAACTCGTAATTTTTACGGTCGGTGAGTGCGACTAGTAGATGAAGTTATTTGTACGCAAGTTTCGAAATAAGAGGCTGGCTTAATCAGATGGTGACGGCTTGATCGAGGAAAGCCGAATATAGGCGGAAAGTGAGAAGTATACATTTCTAAGGCTTGGCAGAAATAACAGAAATTCTGTTGAGTGAGCAAAATATGATCATTTCTGCCTTCAGCTAATCCGGAAGGAATTCAAAAACTACCGAAATTTGAAAGCCCTCTCCATCCTCCACGCCCTTCTTCCTCTAACAGTTTGACAGGAACTAGTAGGTCTGCTGATCCCCACGAAGCCTTTCAGTAACGAAAGATACGGAAGAACATGTAAACATCAGCAGAACAGTTCCGATTAATCTTCACAGTACAGAGCAATCGAAGATGAAGATGCCACGCGACGCCGTCGTGTGTGGCAAGGTTACAGCTTGCAACACAAACGTACGACCTCTAATGCACAGCGTGTGCTTGCCACACACACCGCGTAACCTCATCGTCGGGTCTGATCACTCCGTACTCATAGAACTTGGCAACTCCACATATCCTCACTCGTGGCATAAACTGCGCTAAGGGCGCATGAGCCCTCAATGAACCCCCGCGAACATTACTAGTAATTACTGGTAACACAAGAGGTGCATTACCAAACAAAATATAAACGGAAGCAAACTCAACAACATCATATAAAAAGAAAGTGCATTAGCGACAGACCTCTCGAACATGAAAACCTCCTGATGATTAAGTCAGCACCTACTCATCTGCTACCAGTGATCCCCTCCTACCTCCCCCCTTTTCGTTTCGAAAACATCTAACGTTTGATCCCTTCCCCATCGTGCACCACCCCGTATCGTGATCTCCTCACCCTGCTCCTTTTTTGCAAAAAGAAAAAGGAGAAACAAAATCTATTTTTGTGGCAATTTTCCTTACTGATGAATTACAGGCCTCAAACGAAACAATAAAACTGTCCAAGCCATCTCTTGGAGAAACGCAATGGCAAACATAAAACTGACAGACGGAACAATGGAAAAGAAGAACATATGAATCAACTTCAACAACAGCAAAGAAGGTAATATTGGGTTATGAGCCTCATTTTAAAAATTAGTGCGCTCAGAAAGCGAATACGAGAACATCACTCTTAGAGAGATTTCCCAGGAAGTTACATGACAGTGAAGCCGACCTCAAATCTTTGGAGGTATGGGACGCCTGCCCGAAATTCTCAAAATTTGAACTAATTGCATGCAGCTCCCCAAACACCTATACTTTCTGCTCCTTTCCACAGGTCACCTTACTGTTTTGTCTCCGTGCGCACATGTTGCTGAATTTTGTGTGAATTAACATCGCGAATGCAGGATGCAGAAGAAAGTGGTTAATCCCGACTTAGCTGAATCATATAAAAGTAGAAATTAAATCAGACGATAACCATAACAAAGAATGTACAAAAAAGTGAAACAACAAAGTGACAATATACCTACAGGTGAATAATCGAGATTTATACAACATCAGTCGATGACGAAGAGGAAGGAGCAAAGGAATGGACGCAACGGCCGAACACAACGTTCCTAGTCCTTCTCCTTACTACAACTGCTACTTGGAAGTATTTATGCATATGACGATACAACTACTGGCGGAAAAATGATGTCGGCAAATTTTTACAGCAATCCAAACAACAATCTTCATAAGAAGCAAAATTTAAATGTAGACAAACGTAACTGGCAAAAGCAAAGAGCAAGACCGACTCGAATCACGCACACGCAATCCCCTCCCCCTTTGCCAACACTGACCCGCCCAGCAATATCACTTAAAACTTCTCGTGATCGAGAAGCAATCGTATTTCATACTTCGAAGGACGGGAAATGATGGCAAATGCACATAAAATAACAGAAGTTAGCAAGAAACCAAATACAAAACAGGCTCTAAAGTAGTATACACAGTAAAGAAATAATGTGCTTTCTTGCATGTGATGCGCTTTGTATGAGATAGACGTTCGGAACTACCTCCAAAGGAACTAAAAGACTAATAAATCCGATGAGGTCGAGCGTTTTTTTTTGTCGGAAACAAAAACCACCATTTTCCGCACTTTATGGTCGAAGAACTCAATCTGTCAAAACCGCTGACGATCCAAGTCGTGAATTTTCCGATGAAGCCAATCATGCAACAAGGTTAAAAAAACGCAGCCAGTCCAAATCCACGACTTAACTCTAACAAGGCAGAAAAAGTATTATCACATTTGGAAACCCTTATCGGAAATTTGGCAAGAGTAAAAATGCTTCTTCAACAAGCCGATCAAAAAGCTTTCTCCCCATACCGTGCTTCAAGACCAAGAAATGTCTCCTTCACGATTTCGTTTTCTCGAGGCAGAGTTAAGAAGAACTTCACGCTCGAGTTTCGACGTGTTGCAAAAACACAAATCACTCCCGATAAGACTAAAAACTCGAGCAGTGCAACTGGAAAGAACCTAGGCGGCCATCGAAAGATGAAGCAAAGTAATATAGGCGACTTTTGAAACCGGATTCAAAATTTATCCGCGCAGTCACCCTGTAAATATCATTCAAAATCGTACAGCATATCTGAAGTACAAATATGTGAGTGGGCAGGCACAGGGCTTTCGTAAAACGTATTTACTTGCACAGCAACAACCCTTTAATAAATGCTGCTGAAACAACAAGCATGCGAGCACGATGCCTACAGCAGCGACTTGTAAAAGTACCACCAAACAGTTAATTTAAACAAAACTTCAGTGCAGTATTCAAATGCAACTTTTCTACATCAAGTTGCACCAGCCAAGTAAACTAACAACCCGTCCATCAGGACACTGGGAATTTTTACACAGTTTCTTTTGGAAAGCTGATGTGAAGGGTGTGAAGATGGGCGAAAGAACGGGGATGAAGGAAGAGAGGGAATGCCCCCCTTGCGAGTGAGACTGAGATGAGAAACGGGCAAAGAAACAAATCAACAATGTAATTTACAGAAAGTCGTCACTTATGACGCAACGGCAAACAATGGGCATGGGCACTAATTTCACACATGCGCATACTTCCTCCTTCCTAAAACGAGTCATGTACACTTCAATTGAGATCCCTTCAGCAGTGTGCCCCTTAAGATTTATTCCAGAATTTTCCACATTTCCGGATGGAAACTCAACTGAAAACTTTTGCAGGCTCGCAAATATCGGCCTCCTCCTTCCCTCAGGTAACGAAGCAGCTAGCAATTCCAGGCAGTGTGCACTCGTGCAATTCTTTTCAACCAATACTTTTTTACAACACAACAGAAAAACGTCCTCAATGCTTCTCGTCCCCTCCCTTTCGAAGGCAACCATTGCGAGCACGCGCATGCATCTTAACAACAACTTTACGCGCGTTACAAATATTCCTTTCTCGTCGACTTACCCTCAACACTCGTGGTTTAGATTGTGAAACTGTGCCTGTCCCCAGCGAATGACTGTAGGCAATTTATGCTGCCATCTAAGGTTGTGCCACCGAAATGCGCTTAATGAGCGCCGTGTAGGATCTGAGAGTGTGAATGGGCCACTGAAAACACACATATGAAACAAAGTTGATAAATTACCTAACATAACTCGAATACATCTCATCGCTCGAAATGGCAAACTCGCTGCCCGCCTAAGGTCCCGTCCGTTAGTGCGATTTGGAACTTGCATCGCATCTGCACCGATACAAATCGCAACACTCCCTTCCCATCATTTGTCGGCATCCTAGTATCCGGTCCACACAGGCCCCCACTTGTTTCACTCGATTAGCCATTCCAGTCTACAGCCTTCAAAACCTTCGAACTTCTGGCGTTCCGATTTCGGGGTCTGGTCATTTGCCTCGCCTAGCTCGTCCTTTATCATCTAAACGACATACCAAAACACGTTTGTGCTGGTTAACGAATTTGGAAATCACTTAACTACCATCCAATTCTTGATCTTGTCTCAGTGATTGTAGCCAAAAACTAACATCCGGCTGGGGAGAAGGAAAATGACACGATCCTATCCACTGCCTCTTGTTTCTTTCCCTCTTCCCATTCAACAACGACAATGAAGGAAAAAAATTTTGCCTTATTTGGTGACGTCTGCTGAACCCTCAAAAACATTTTAATTTAAAGGAATCGTCCCATCCCACCTAAAATTTTTACTGCCTCTCCTCCATAAATAAGCTTAACTGAAGCTAATTCAGATCAGTCTTATTTTGACTATTTAGAACGTTCCCTATCAGCATTCATTCTTATGTACCATGATCCCGATAGCCTTGATCTGTCAACGACTCGCATCCGTCACTATGGCTATTGCAATTTGCTGCGAACCTTTCAGCAATTAGCTTAAGAATGTTATCCATTGTTTACACTCTGGTCAAGTACCTCTAACTGCACGCGCCTCACACAAGGAGAGTCCATGGACCCTAGGAGATCAATTCTTTGAAAGCTGGAAATAAGTCTCTGCTCTTAAGGCGCTACGTATAGGAATCAGACCCGCGAGTGCCCTTCTTGAAGACCCAACTTGGCGACTGCTGATTACTATAAACAAAAGAACCCTATCAGAACAGGCAGAAGAACGCAAGATAGACGGAGAAGGGACTATTTTGAGGCAGATGAGCAGCTTAATGCCACCTCGCTCTGTTTTATCGAAACCGAAGTAACTCAGAAGAGCACTAACATATATCAATGATGTCTGTGTTGCTGGTCTGGGCAGGTGGCAAAGTATGGCTGGCAACAGCAGCCAACTGCTGTGCGACCGCATTCGTCGCTCCCATGAGTGCGACGCCGTTATATGTTCCTGCCAACCCGTTCATCATCCCCTCCACTGGCATATCCATTTGGTTCACACCTGTAACTTCTATTCATAAATTTCTGCATTCTACTCAACTGCACATAAAAGTGGCGGAAAAAAAACTGGGCAGACACAAAAACAGCGTGAAAATAAATAAAAAAACGAAGAAGAAAACTTCGCCTTTTTCAAATCTACGAACTTCATAACGCAAAGACAGCAACGAACAAACAGTTCTTTCCATCACTCCCTCTTCCCCCTCCCCCCCTTCCAGCATGAAAATAGAACTCGCCACAACTCGGCCGGATATATCCTTTCATTATCAAATGTGTCATGGATCTCGTAGAGAACAAAAACTTCATTAGCGTCGGATCTCAGCCACTCACAGACAACTAGGTACTTTCCACGACCGAATTCGCCTGTTCAGCTGCTAGACGCTGGAAGGGACGATTACGATACGTCACGCTGATGTCAGAAATGGGGTATGATTCAGAGCAGGAGCTGGGTGAGTACAGTAGCGAATCATTAATGGCGACCTGAGTGTGAATGACAAAGACAGGCATTCCATCTCCTCTCAAAAATCCGAGCAAACTTTTGCACCACTGTCTATGTCTTCAATATTGACGCACAGATATGAGGTTTCCTTGTACATCACGATTTGTTTCAGGTCACCAACGACCACAAAAATGCGGAACGGCATTCTTAATTTGCAGTAGACCAAATGGGAAGGCCAAAAAAAGATGGCGCATTTAAGTCCGACTTTGAGATCTCTGCTGCTCATGCCTTGGAAGCAAAAAAAAGGACGGAACGTAGAAGATGAATCATGGATGTGCATTAATTGCTATATTGCAGCACTGTATCAGGGAGGTAAAACCTCTTTTAATGCATCGATTCTCAGGAGAATGTTTGAAGCGCAAACGCCAGTGGTATAGGTGTCACCTTAAGACAAGAGCTGGAGTCGACCGGCAGCACGCTACACACATATGATGCTTACAAATAAATCTCTTCTGAACTCAGAAAGCTGTCCATCCTTTCACCGACCCTCTCAATCAGCAGCAATTTCGATCAACTTTCTATCTCTCGGCCCTTCCCTTTTACGCGACACTATCACTGCTCCCACATTCGGTTTCTGCCGCACTTCCAGCCCTTCTTTTCCATTTTCACATAGCCTCATTCGGGTCTCCGGAGAACGCAAGTTTCTTTCCTTTCCTTTTTGAGAGGAAGGACACGCTCTATATGCTCTTTGAAGGACGTATATTAACTAACGCTAACCAACAACATTCGGATGAACAACACTCCGCGAGGTTAAAATTGGCTGAAACTGATTAACTTGTTCGCGACGACAGCACCTTATACTGCGCACGACATCAGAAAACAGACTACCATAGCGGAAAGAATTTTACTTTCTTCATCTCAAGCTGACTGACCTTCTATCCGAATTCATCTTATTAATGAAGGAAAATCTTAGAAACAACTTGCCAGGATGTTGCAAGAGTGCATCCGACGGCGATTCGTTGGTGCATCCAGCCGGCACTACGACCGCTGACCCATTATACCGGAAGAGTGGATTCTTCAAATCTAGTGAATTGTAAGCTCGCGCCGACCCGACCTCGCCAAATATGTCAACATCATAACTTTGTCTAAAAAAATAACTCTGCCAAACATGGTCCAAGCATATAAAAATCATGCACCGTTGTTCTACTATTCTGGGAGGCTCTCAATAAGAAGAGAAAGGTTTCGTATGTTACCCCTGCTTCCCTACGTAGAAATAAAAAACGACGACTGTGAAGAACCAAAAAATGGGTCCCACTGTGAAAATAGTCTGGGGTGCCACAAAGAAAGGAGGATGATATGGACACAAGGATGGAAGAAAGATGCACGTAATCCACGACCTGTCTGTGCTTCAGTTACAAACTAACAAGTACAGTAGGCTGAGATTTACGCAGAAAGAATTCACTAGATGGCAGTCTACCCGAAGGAGGAAAAGGAAGTGAACAAGCGATGTCTCTTCCGTTATATTAAGAAAAAAGCTGTAAGTTTTATTGACGAACGATTAGGCGTCGGACTCGAGGTGTACGATGGAGAAAATTTCGGCGAACTGAAAGATCGAAAACGTGCAATCCAAAACAGAACACTATTTCGTTCATTTGATCTAAGAGAAGGAAAGTAACGAACCGTTCATTAGCAACCATTGTCACGGTTCCTTTAACGACCTGCCCAGCGAACACCATGAGTGGTTTATCATACAGACACCTCACTTGGTACCAGTGCGTCAGTGGTTCGGTTGGTGCCGTTGACAACCACACTGTCTCCCTGAACATTTAATTCAATACGGCATCGTCGTTCAACAGAAACTTCAAAAATCCAACTGCTTGCATCATAACAGCATAGCGGATTTGATCTACACAAAAGGGGGAAAGCCATACGTGCAGCCAACGAAGGCAACGTCGAACCAGAAAGCAAGCCCGTGGACGTGTCCAGTGCGCGTAGCCGCCAGTTCGTAGGGAATGTCGATCTTGTGCAGCATCGACTCTGCGTCCTTTTCAAAGTTGATCGACCATTTAACGCTACCTGACATCAGCGTGTTCACATGCCACGTGTCCTGAACTCATCATTTCCATATCACCAAGACATATTCTCAACCTCACATAACCTCACATTTCGACAGCTGCTAGGTTTTGAGAAAGAATAACTGTGAAGCACAAAAAACATCCTGGTAATTGCAAAGAATTTCTTAAGTCGTTTGTGTACCAGTCCTATGCAATATCCTAGATCTGGAATGTAATAAGGAAGAGAGAACGGAAAACTAACAGGAAATGAAATAAAGCAGTAGCTGAGTTCTCTGCACTTCACAACTCCCGTCCCCTTCACCTATGTGATGAACTCTAGGCCTTTCTTCAATATTAAATTTCGTCGCTACCAGGGGTGCCTGAAAGAAAAACTACTTTGAGCTCAGCAGTATGGGCTTAAGTGCTTCCCGCTCGTGTTAATGACACAACAACCATCTCGGTACATCCTGCAAGCATATCTGCACTTGCAGAACAGTCTTTCATCTTCTAGAGGCAACGCGCCCGACTTCATAAGTGGTTTTTCATGCCTATTGCATCTTCGAAGGTCAAGATGCTAGATCTCAACATTACGTTTCCAATCCCTATGTGGCAATGCAGCGTTCGGATTTAGCCAAGTCAACAAGCTTTAAAAAGTTGCACGAGATTTATCGGCGACCTGACGACCTCGTAAAGCTGCACATAGTTCTGCAGCAGCGTTCATCACCATCTGCCTAACTGCTGTGCTTGACTTTTCCTAAAAGAATTGCGATGTTGGTACAGGATGTGCAGTGCTGACTTGTTTGCTGCAGCTGACTATCATCGATCGCTGTCGCTGCTAACCAATCTATTGATCAAGCCCGCTTAATAATCTCTTCAATTTCACTCTATCAAGCGCTCTACGCCAGCTTCCAACTCCACTGAGCGCTGTGTCAAGCAGCGGGGACCGCCTGCCGAATTTCGCCCTCCTTTTTTCAGAAGTATCAAGCATGCCGTTACGGAGATCCCTCTTGGCTGAATCGTTCCGATACACTCCCTTGTCTAGAAATGCCAAGCATACGTTTCCTTTCACTGCTTCTAGTCTGGCTTCGCGTCGTTCAGTAACGAGCTTGATGAGCCTCCCACCTTCCCTTAGCAAGATGTGCCCTAATAAGTAAAACTGTCGGAATTTGCTCTTTCCGTAACTCCCAAAGGTTCTGCTTCGACTGGTTGAATGCAGCTCTTGGTTTTCGCTATTGGGCTCTTCCCATACATATCCCGGAAACCTCCTAGTAAACTTTTGCACTGCCTCGTTGAGTTTCTCAGCTTCTACTGCTGCGAGGATCCAAAGTGCATTAAATCATGAGCAACTGCGGTCCCATGGACTCTCAGCCTAACACACTTTGTATCTCAGTAGGTCGAAGACAATGCAGAGGCAAGTTAAACGCACTTGTATCTTCCCGAATTCATGGGCAATATTTTTTATGCAGCTTGCTGTTGTTATCATTATTATAAAAGTGGTCGACTTATTCGAGTGCCTTACCGGAGACCGACAGCAGGAAATTTCCTTACATCGAAAACTGGATTTTTCTACAACTAGTAAGGGGCAACTGGTACAAACAACAAAAGAAAGAACTCGAAATGCCCATTTCAGCGACCGCCTTCGCCAAGGAAACCTTTCTCCAACTATTAACGGACATCATTCGTTATTCATCTCTCAGGCCAATTCTTAAAAACAAAAAGGATCAGTTAGACCCCTCGCCTTTCACACATTCAAACACAAATCAAAAATAGCAAAATGTTAGGAATTCTTAGATTATTCTTTCAAAAAAAGCGGCAATTACACGTATTGCTTTTGGTACGGTACGCAAAACAACTGAAAACGAACCACAACTGGCTGCTTAAATATTTCGACAAGAGCCTGAGGCCGCAAACTCGACAGATTAACGCCGTGGAAACTATCCTGACACCAGAAGTTCGCCTTCGCACTCTGCTCTATGAATAACGCTTCGTCGCTGAATAACGCCAAATGCAGCTCTCCAATCGAAGGAAACATCCGCCCTAAACATATTTTCCTAGATTCATCGCAAAATGCGTGGGCAAGAGAGATGATTGCAGATATGAACAGAACTGACTGAACGGATAAGAATAGAACGAATGCAAAAAAAGGGAAAGAAGACAACAAACAAACTTCTGCAGCACTCTAAAGCGCCGCGACTCTCGTAGCCAAGGGCGTTTCGCATCAAAAAGAAGTCACTACTTTATGAGCAACTGTGAACTGAAGATATAAAATCTTACAGGAAATTACAAAATTTTCAGTGAAAGACCCTTCTCGAGAAAAACATGCAGCTTTCAGTAGTAACATGATGCAGCACCTCTTCCTTTTCCCTTTGACGCATCTTCCCACCTGTTACTCGTCGATACAGAGCAGCGAAAGTGAAGGCAAGACATGTCTTCCATTTTGCCGCCTTTAAATAAGGACAAATTCTTTTCTGAACCTCAGGCATCGGATGGGTACATCTGAGCTGATGGCACATGGATCTAGATAGTCCACATCAAATCGATGCGAGCAAGGTGAATGTGTGGATGAGGTAGCGGGTCCCTCATTAGCTCATGTGCCCGAATTTGGGTAACAAATTCGGACCATCGTCAGCCTACAAGAAAACGGCGTATTCGAGCGTCTCGGCGAAATACATTCAAGCCATCACAGCCAAGATGTTTTTCGAAACCCTTTGTCCAGGTTCAAGCATCCATAAGATCCATCTCTTTCCTTCTTCCGCCCTTCCGTAACTGCACAAAAGATAGGAACGAAAACAAATATGTGCAAATTTTAAAAGACAATGAAAGCAGTTAGAAAATCGGAGACAACACATAACGCTTAACTTGAGACTGAGTGAAATAAATGGTCATAATGACCATCCCAATCTCAGCCTTTCTTCGTCATATTGGAAGCTCTTTCTGATTTTAAACGGTTGGAAAAACATCGCCAAAGAAAGCGGCCTGCTGAAAGGATGATTTCAGTCCCGACGCTAAACAGCGCATTTAAAACATACAGCAGAACATACATCTAAACAAAACAACAAAACAAAACAAAACATACAGCAGGTGAAAAAAAAGGATATCAGAAGATTCTGATCGAATACAAATGAAGGGAAATAGTACAGTGAAATCGTTCAATTTAACGGCAGCAGCACATAAGCAGACGGAGAAAAGAACAACATGCATCGACGGTCATTACGACATTTGGGAGTCAGCTCGCTGCACAACTGATAAATCGCTACGCTTATGTACTGCAACTGCTCGCACAGAAGCATACACTAACGACACGGGAGACGAGTTCGCCCATATCCCCAGCATCCAATAACCAATTCCTCATCGCGACAAAAACTACTTACCTCCATCTTTGAGGAACTTCCTTGCGTTTATGTATGACTCAAGCATTCGTTCATTGACAAGCATATAACCCATTGGCTCAGATACTATAACGTCCACTTTCTCGGGTATGTGCACATCCTCAACACGCCCCGCCACCACCACAATCTTCTCTGACAAGCCGTTGCTTTTCACCAGTTCCTGCAAATATTTAAATCTGAAATGTGTACAACAGTCATCTCGACGACTTCATCAACAAATCCGATGAAGAATACGACAACGAGATGACAGATGAGTACTTGGAAGCACTCAAACTTGAAGGAAAGAAGCCTGCTTGCAGAGGTGCCTAAAAGCCACAACAGTCACAAATACTAAAAGTCTCGAAGAGCTCCAAAAAGTTTTAGCTTTTAGGAAAGAGGCCGAAAACCGGTGGAAGCATTTCCTCACGTTGCTTGAAGACGTTATTCGATATGAATGAAAGATGTTCTGTGGTCATCACTTTATCCATAACTTCTTCTCATTACTCACTGATACTTTACTTTCATGTTTGAGACGACAGGTTCAATTAAGGAGACGAGTTGTTTCATTTGCATGTAAAAGATAAGGAAGAATGGGGGTTAGTTCAAAAGCGCAACAATCTATAAGCATGAAGTTGAAAAACAAGTTCATATGCCAAACGACAAGGAATAGAGGCATGAAAGAAAGAAGTTCAGCAACGAGTGGCGAGCCGCCACTGAACGCAACACCCTTCAAGCGAGTGGATATGACCTCCAACAAATGGTGCCTTTCTCTGTTTGTTCAGCTGACCTATTGCAAACAGCCGCACACCACCAAACGATTAAGTTATAAAGAAACAATGACAAAAGTGCACCATGCAAAAATGCTTCAGTCCTCCCCAAGAGTATATGTAACGTCGCCGAATTCACTAAAGGAAAGCTATTCATGGAGCTAACAACGATGGTCACTTCTCATCTCGTTTACATACTACGCAGGATAGCTGATGCTCAACAAAACTTTCCAAAAAATCACAAGTTTTCGATACAATAATTTCGCATATAATTAACTTATGCTTCCAAATCGGGACAGATTTTAACACGGCAGTTTACCGCTGTTTTTCATTCCCACTCCTCCCCCCCTTCTAACTTGTACTTCTTTTGTTGTGATGCAACTTACCGCACACTGAACAGCCATCGAACTTGCTTCGACGGCATAAACCCGGCGGGCACCTGCCTGGACGGCGAAGAACGACAGAATGCCACTACCCGCACCGACGTCCATGACTACCTGCAAATAAGCACTAATTGCTAAACCCTTGATTGAAACACACCAACTGCTAGACTTCCATTCGCGAAAACAGAGAGATCTCATCGAAACAACTGAACGACTGAGGATGAAATAAGTGAATATAATGTAATATGAGAATATGAAATATAATTTTAGAAGTAGAGAGCATTTCGAAAAGCAATGGTTATTTTTTCTTTGTAAGTGAATAAAAGACGACAGGAGAACAAAGATTGTCATCAACATGAAAGTGAACATAACGGTGACCCTACGTACGACAACATCCAAGCAGAAATGAAAGTAAGATGCACAATCTGCGAAGACATTTAAAACGAACTCTGCCTACTGGAAAAGAAAACAGAAAAAGGCACTCCATTGGACACCTTCTCGATAATGCACAACGAAGCAAAAACACCACAGAATCAAAACACATTGCCTCATTTTGCTGGCCACTCAAAGTAAACGTCGGAGGCTGTGTAACGTCTGATTTCATCCCATGAAAGAAAGGATTAAAACTACTACTTTCAACAAATATTCCAACTCCCATGCTCGTGCAGTGATACAAGGCAAGGTCTGACATGCGAAAACAGTGGACTTCTCCGAAAACAAAGGCTTATAGAAGACTGTGATGGTGCGGAGGTGGCTCGTACCAAACGAGGAAGAAGGAAGTGAAACTTTGCAAAAAGATGCGCAAGAACGTTGTAAAAGCGAAAGGAACAGCAAGTGCAAGTCACATTCCTATGTGGGATTTCGCACTCAGGAGGAACCGTTCACTGATTACCTTGCAATTGGCACAAAAATAAGAATATAAAAGCGTGAGGCGTGGAAGCGAATGTGAACAGTCAAATTCTTATCAATAGAAAGCAAAATCAGCGCTAGAAGATGAGAACCGCAAGCAGAACTAAGAAAACTGGAAGAAACGAGGCGCTTACTTTGTCCCTGAAATCCTTTGAGTTCACATGAATGGCTCGCTGGTAAGTTGAAGTACGTACATAATCCTGCATCATGTTTTGTTGCTGCGACAAATACCTAAATGTTCCAATAATAAAGCAACTAAAGAACCAATTCTGTACAAATATGAATACATGAACGAATTAACCACTAAGGATACAACTCATTTCCTTGTCCATTATGCCTTCTCCACGATGTGAAAGTGGGACACCAACGAAGCACAACAAAAGAATAGCACAAATGCAGTCAGCAAAATTATTCAGTTTCCTAGCAGAATTCAGTCAGGATATGAAAAGTCTATCGATGCAATCATATTCGATTTCATTTTCCCACAACCTAGCGAACCAGTATAGACAGCTCATAACTCGCACATTATCGAAGAAATATAAAAGTGGGAATAAGTGAGAAAATAATGACGTATAGATGAACCCATAAAACTGGAAATATTGGGAAGCCGATGCGTGCTCGGTCCTCGCATCGAAAACTGAGACATCTGCGTTGTTACCACCCGCACTTGATGCATCCTCGGAGGTAGGCTTTAACGACTGATACATATGGACGGCTGTCACGAAGTCGGACATTTCTGAAGCGAGGCAGACATCATTCGTTGGCAGTGACTGACCTATTGAACCAATCTCCCGCACAGCAAAAACATCAATCAAGCATGAACAACGCTTTTCCGATGGCCGGTCAACCATCAAGGGACAACAACAAAAATTTGGTGACGGCAGCAGATTAGAGCATTTTCAAATAGGCAGATAGGCATTCCAGAAATATGGAAACGTGTTCAAGCACGATCGAAACAAATGAACGATGCTGTTCTGTGTTCTCCCGCTATGCTTGTTGCATCACGCCTTGTTGCATCAATCTTCCTTGGTTTAGTCATTATTCACAGAACCTCTCTTCTGCAGGCCTTGATTTTCGAAACAAGCCACAATTCTATTGGGTCTGGATTAAACGTGATTGACAGCGGAGTCAACTTGGGCTCATAAACTTCAGGCATCAGAGAACATATGTTTTTCAGTGGGAGGAAAATGAGCTGTTCTCACAGTCAGACGCTCCTTTACTGGATTATCCTCCAGAGTGCAATGAAAGTGCTACCTTATCTTCTTACTTACAGAGTTTTTTTCAATTACATCGGTATCACAAAGAAGCCAATTTGTATCGCGCTGTGGATTCAGAGTGGGTTTGACTTAATGGGGAATACATCTGATCCTCCGAACATGTTATATGAATTCTTCTGAAACAGGCTGCGTTTTTTGTGCTTTGTCAATCCCACTCGATTCTACAAAGTTCGCAGCAACTTACAAATATCGGTCACCAACAATTCCTATTTTTATTGCACCATCGACTCCTCCAAATCAGCATTTTAAAATTACACTGAACATCATTCATCCCGATTGTTTTTGGGCGGAAACTAAATTTCTGGTGCGCCTCATTCCACCGAAACATCGTCTCTTTGTTCAGTTAAAAAACTATGGACAAAGGACTGTTTTAGCGACTCGACGACCATATCACACGGTTCAATTTTGCAGCAACACGCTAATCGAAGGTTGTGAGCGTATGTTCTCTTGTTCTTTCTTTGCTTGCCGGATGAACAAGAGTGACCTCACACATTATGGATGTGACACAGCCTGCATTCTTTACGGCGCACAGACAGACTGCCTGGAAGTACAAAGGTGCTCTGAGAACTCGAGTGCAAGAAAAAGCTGAATTTACCTCTGGCGGTTGCGAAGCTTAGCATTGTTGCGACTTCCATCATGGCGCTACCTCTGCGAATTTGCATCGCAATAGTTCGCGTGCCATAACCACAATGTTCAGCGCGTTGATCCCAAAACTTTTTAAGATGGGCCCGTCGGGTTCTATAAAATGAAATGATGCCCACTCAGGATTGGATATGAAGAAAAAACTGAGATAGCCTATAATGCCACTCTGAAGGATGCCCACTGCTTACCAAGTCTCACATGAACACCTCAGTTAGGCAAAGCTGAAGTATTCATTCAGAGCCGAATAAGAGGTATCCGCAGGCAATAACCAAACGTCACACACTATTCCATAATCGAATTCATCTCATGGAACGAAGATGGACCGTTAGAACCGTCGCACCTGTTTTGTAAATGTCATTCGTGCTATCCATTTGTAAGTTCACTGTCGAAGCAAGCCTTCCCGCTACGACTAGATAATACCATCCGGCCAAATTTCGCGGACCAAAATTTTTGCTTATTTCAATAACAATCTATACAAGTTATCTCTGTTACAGCAGGTTTTTTACACCACCTCCTCAGACAAGGTATTTGCCTTTGTAGAATATTGTTTTAAGCCATAACGTGGCGAATGGAAAGAAGCAAATCCCTTCTAATGTACCAAAATGCCGAAAACACTTCTGAGAACTTCCCGCATAGAATCCTCCAGGCAACACACTCATACGTGAAATGGGCATATTTTCTGTAAACAGTGGGAAAGCTGACCAGCTAGAAAGCAAACATGCGTGTTATCGGCGGAGACGCCAACGGTAAGAGCCGACTTCGCGTGGCATTCGAGCCGATCGCCATCGTCGCACAGATGAACCACACAAGCGCGGCCATATGGGCGGACGTTCATCATGCACGATAACCTAAAAAAGCAATAACGATCCGAACAACTGCTGCAAGTAAATGCATGACGGCATGGCTATCGCTGAGTGCTCTACGGTGACGCGAGTAGCAACCACTAAAGGTGCAGGATAGTTTACGAGGTACAAAGCGAATGAGCTGGTGGTCATACAGCCATGTCAGAGAGTGTACATGTTGATCACTTTTAAAACAAACCGAGTGGTAAGTTCCACATGGTGGTCAATATCAGCCTCATATACTGCGCCAAGTATAGTACGCTTTCCGTTGTCTTCATAACAATTACGGAAGGCAATGACCGCTGATATACTCCGCCAGAGATCATCAACAGATAACGCGTCCCGTACAGCGAACAGAACTTGTGAAGCGCACAAACACAGCTAGAGACCATCATAACGCTGTCCGATCATACCCAACAAAACCCTGTGACACGCGGTGTTATCTATTAACGGTGACTCTTTGGCGTGAAATGCCCGCATTTCAGCACATTCGTGTGACTTGGTTACTTCTGCCGCGATAAATCGAAAGTGTACCTGACTAACCAACCGAACTCATCAAAAAAGCTAGCACAGATTTCACGCATATCTGTGGCGTAATCTGTCTCCAACTCCGTAACGAGTGCGAAAAGGTGGTTAGGCCACCAGTCTACTCCCTCCTTCGAGGGAGTAGACTGGTCTGGTGTCGCAGACCGCGTCATGAAGCCAGACAAAGTTTGTGACGGCGGGGCCGATCAATCGCTGGAATCCTCCCCTCTGATCTGGTCTGGCACGCCAGCTGAGACCTCTCTTCAGTTGGAACCGGCGCTGTGTGCTCGACTTATGCTAAGTTCCCCTTTCCTCCCTAACATATTCCTTCTCATGTATATATATATATATATATATATATATATATATATATATATATATATATATATATATATATATATATATATAATATATATATATATATATTATATATATATATATATATATATATATATATATATTATATATATATATATATATATTCGTTGTAATGTCATCATAGTTTTTCAATTATTACTTAAAATTGCTTAAAGCTCCCTTCAAAGTCGACGGTTCAACATGAAACATGACGGAGGATGTGCGCTTGTGGTATAGGCTGTAAGGAATGAAGTTCGTAACTGTAGCTTCAGTGGTTCTGGATTGAATCTACCAAGACAAACATGTAGATTCTGGATACGCGCAGTCCGAGTATACTTTTGGAAAGAAATTTGCAAAAGGGCATAAAATGACGCGATAAGTTGTTGCCCTAGCCGCACCCACCGATAACAATATTTCTATAAACCTCCTCTTGAAATTAAATCCAATTAATACTGCTTGGACAACCGAAGGAAAAATACACTTATTTACCTGTTCGAATAAAGACCGAAGATTTCCATTCGTCACAACAAGACTAGTAATGAAGGCTTGAAAATAAGAGCACGCATGTGAACGAAACAATTCTATTTTTCGCAAGGTGGAGGATGGGTCTTATATTAATGCCGTCGAATTTCCTACTGCACTATAAATCTCTGTGGTACAGCTTGTTGTTAGACACACAAATTAGGAGTGCTATTTGGAGGCCGGATTTATGTAGATTCTGCAGTGGCGGCTTCTGCTCACATTTTGGAGGAAGTACGGCTGTTATGAAGGAAGCATATAAACCACAAGAATTGCATTTTTGATGACAGTGATCTTTACTACCTAATGAATGAATTTTTACCTAGGGAAGAACCTTTATTTAAGCAAGTTGCGAACTCCTTTAACCTTTCTAGAAAGTACCACTACTGGCCATCACAGAAGAACTCGTTCTGGCGGCTATGACTCAAATAATAATAATACTGTCATTTAGGTAAAAGAATGAGGGAGAGAAGGGCACAAAGATTTTCATGGAATGACGTAACTCATTTGCATATCTAAATTTGCATGAAGCTAACATAACCAAGGGCCTGGTGAGGGCACTTATTTGGGAAGGTAACAAGAACTCCGAAAACCATACAAAGCATCTCCATACTAGAGGAAAGAAGGGTCACCCAACCCTGATAACGATTGTGAGTGTGGTCTTGTTCACTCAACACTCGACGTGGCTTGGTCATATCTTCAAATCGCTAAGGCCCAAAACTACAACAGCGTGACTATTCCAGACAAAGAAACGTTCGGATCAATAAATCGGAAGGTCGAAGCCTGACCAGATCACAGTAGCTAAAATGAGAGCAGGTGCTAGCCACTGCGAAAACATTCCGGAAGGGGGGAGGGCAAAGATAAAAATGTCGATGCTCAAAGGTAAAACGGGATGAGAAAAAAGACCAGGGAGGCCCATCGGGAAGAAATGTTGCACTTGTGCTGCATGACCATTTCAATAACTAGCATATGTTTCGGTTGCGTCTCACTCACTCCTCCCCCCTCCCGGCGCTGCTTGCCTATAGGTACTTAAAGAAAAGTGAAATTTGAACGACACGGGGAACATAGCTTATACGAGATACAAAACAAGGCGTTTCTTGAATACATGAATCTAAAAAATATGAAACAACTCGCTAAAAGAGGTTCTAGATGGAAGAAGGGGCGGAAGCATAAGCACAAAGTACAAAAACAAGACTCTCCCTTTGGGTGTCGCAGTCCTGTCCTAGAAACGAAGGATTAATTTTTGAAATGTGCGGACTAGAATTCTTTGGACGCTCCATCTCATCATCCCAGCACCTTGACCACATAAACGTTCCGGTGCAGAATGTATCCATGTCGAGGAATGCGCTTGTCTGCAGGGGCAAGGAGGAAGCACAGCGTCTTTCATCGCAACGTCTTCGTTACTACTAAACAGGGAAATGACTGTTCAATCACACACATTCAAAAGCACCGCAGAAGCCCTCCAACGATACCACAACATTGCTTAGTAGAACGTCGGCCGCCAACTTTTTGCTGCTCTTCACAACTTTGAATTCCCGCTCGCAAACACTGCAAAATCACATCTCTTCGAGATGCAATCAGTTGTAACTCGTCGTAAATTACAGCTGAAAAGCCTCATCTCTGAATCCTTGCACTGATCACGTAAAAGTAGAGCATTTGTTGGTGTCGATTTGTCAGCGAATTCTCGGGTCGTGTATTTGAATGTGCAGAGATAAAAATGTCTGAGACAGCCGTGCATCGGCAGCATTCCAAGCTGTCACTGTGAAGCACCAGAATGCTCTATCCACCTCTATGCGTCCTCCTACTCCAGGACGCTGAAAGTGAAGAAACCTAGAGTTCCACCATGGAGAATTACTTCTTGTTTTGAGAATCAAGGCGAAAGCGAATGTATTGACCTTTGTGATCCATTAGAGGAAGGAAGACTTGACACGAAGAAATTCTGACCTTCTGACAAAGGAGAGCAATTTTTATTGACAAAGAAGTCCCTGCAAATAAGTAAACATGGACTTTCTCCAACTTCAGAGGTTAAAAGAAATTCTTCGAAATCAGGGCCAAGCACTGAGAGGAAGGAGGAAAGGGTTGACTGTCCTCTGAACGCTCAAACATACGAACTGCATAACGACACTGCAATTCATTTTCCCAAAATTTCAGGTTGGTACATGTGTGCACAATTGTTTTTGGTTGCGATTGCTACTATTAATACGTCGAACGAGGCTTTTCGCCTTGCTTCAGAATTATGTGTTAGTGGCAGAGCCATCTTCGATTCTGTACCAATGCAAACTTAAACGTTTTACTTGAAGTGTTCCTTCTCCATAACGAGTAAGTATATGTAGATTTCAATCAAAGGTGGACAAGAAAGTCATAACAGACAATGAACTACGGGGCGGTCATGATGGACAATAAACCACAAGACGGTCATGACAAGCAATAAATCACAAAGCGGTCATAAAGACAATAAACACCAAGTAGTTGTAATCGATGCCAAACAATTTAGCAATTGTCCGCATACGCCATCGAGGTCGCTGCTCAATAGCCATTCGCATAAAAGGCTGCAATGTGCAAGACAAAGAAACTCCGCAAATCCACGGCTCGCAATCGACTTCAGATTGATTTCGCACTGTCGAAGTAGTGGCGACCTTTGCACTGTAAGCGAGAAGCGACCTTCTGCCCTTTGTGCCGTATCCTACCTCGTGCTGTCTCGTACATAAAATGATCGAGAGTTGGCTATTCCCACACTTTCGTCAACGAAACGACGCAGTATTACTGCACGGCACACAGCTACAATCCTGCGATTCTCACAACAAATGCATTGCGAAGGAGCTGTAGCATCGCGTGGCAAAAGGTTTCTTTTTCTTTCTTTATATCACTTTCTTCGAACCTGTTCAGTAGCCAGCATATATGCCGCGACCGGCGGGGGCTAGATTTCCTACGGTCCCCTAGGGAATCTCCGGATGTGCGCGACTACGGCCAACAGTCTTTTTCATGCGACTAGTATATGAAACGGTCTACCACAGGGTTGCAGCAGCCGTTCGACCAGAAAGTACGATAAGGTACTGTCAGCAGGTTTTTTAGTGGGATTCCTAACCCTGCAGCCTTCTATAGATTAATTTGGCACCTCATGAGTCAGTCAGCATGTTTTCGAAAAACGTGGAAGAAACTCGGATCCCGAACCATCACATCATCTCAAAAAGTCCTAAGATACCCCGCTCACTTCGGCTTACTCTTGTTTTAGCATCCAACAAAGCGAGAATGCGATTCTCCCTCCCCACTGCATTTCGCTCCGAAACCAAACAATGTAAAGGATAGGTTGGAAGTAGATAGGTGAAATGGATGCAACATAAGGATTTAACCGCAGCAGAAGGAGGGAAAAGATGAGAATATCGCGCTGCTAGCACTGCGAATACTATAGTTTTGACGTACAGTTGCTGAGAACCCGTCGAGTGCGAATGCTTAAAACAGAGCCGAAAAGCATTCAAAGCCTTCAAGGTCAAACACGCTGAATTTCACGGTAATTGTGCCATCGTAACGAGTGAAATGTACTTCTTGGTAGACGTGCTCACATCTAAGTGAGTAACTGACATAGCCAGTCGTCGTCACTACACTGCAGTTACAAATACTTTCGAGCAAGGCTTCGAAATACTCGTCGTTGTCGCATGCTGCAAGTGACAAGTCACTCATTCTGCACCAACAACAACCCTTTGAAGTGGAACATTGGTTCGATTGGATGCTGCCACTATAAACAAACGAACGAACTCTTCTTTTAAAATGAGAACGTCCCTTTTCTCGATTATAAAAGATGGGTATGTATACAGGCTGCTGCACTTTGACAACTGCGCTTTTTTATTCCTCCCAATATTAAGCTCAGCCCTTAACCTGGCAAAAGAAAGATGGACAAGCAGCTGCTTCGTCTCGCACACACCTTATCCCTGATGTATTGTCCATAGCATTTTCTCTCTCGTAAAACTGAGGCACCGTTCGTTTCAGACTCGAGAAATGAGAAAAGAAAATCGATGGGCCTTATCCTTTTGCTGTTGGTGTCGTCCACGTGTGGACCTCTTCGCCATCTCACGTATTAAGTCATATTTTAATCGTCTTTGAAAATGCAGTGTGTGCACAGCGCGCGTTATATGGATTCTAAATATTTGCATAGCGCAAAATTTAGTGCAATGTAGCATGATCGTCGCCTTTATGAGCACGCGACGGTCGTAACGTTGTCGCAAGGAATGGTTCCGTTGTATATAGTCGCTACTTCTCTATAAATATCCAAAATGCATGTTCCAAACGCGCAACTTCGACAGTAAGCATTTTGAGCATTTAACTGCACGCTTCAATTATTGCTTGACACAGGGATTCTGCTGGTGCTGTCATCATCAGACAATTGCACAGCGCCGAGAAGGGGTCACTAAGGAGAATAAAGAGAAGACTGCTTGATGTCCATACGCGCTGACGCAATCTCTGATTCACGCACCCGCTCAACTCATTTCTATGTCAAGTCACGAGTAGGTGTGTGTTTCCCTGTGCGGACAATGTCATATGTCGGCAGCGCCTACCAGCCATGCTGCCCGCAGAAGATAATTGCTCCTGGCGGCTTTTTAAAACTTCTTAAATCAACATTTCGTGTTGCCAAAGTTTTATGACAGTGAGAGTTACAAATTCGGAACTGGCATAGCACCAAGATCAGGTCTGACAATAGAGAAGCGATGCCCTCGCAACGCCGGCATGAGGCGTACGGAAAGGACGCTGAAAGCTCAGAACTCTCACGTGGCAAGTGTTCAGAGTTTCATCGCAGTGGTTAAATAACTCTCAAAGCTTTCACTCTGAACTGTGCTCGACTCTCATAGCATAACGTTCCAGCTTCAAGGCTCGTGCGCAAACATTATATTTGCTTGCTGAAAAAAAAAAAAAAACAAAAAACTGATCGTCGATAAACGCACACATCAGTGCACTAAACCCTCAAGCATTTCCGACGCCCCATCCTTGTTTAGAAGACACTTAAACAATGAAGAACGGAGGAGATCCTTTAAATGGAAGGAGTTGGAGTGCTCTACAACTAATGAAGAAAACCCAACATATTGTTCCACAATGGTTCAGTGACCTCACCAATCTTTATCGGATGGCGCTGCTGTGGCTGCACGAAACCAGTTACGCACTCTACCAGTATTGCCTGTGATAGGAAGCTGAGTTCGGAAATGAGACTCGACGAGCTGCAACCCCTCCAGTATAGGCAAAGGTCTCCCCTCTCCTCCACTGCATCAGCAGCAACCGTGTGAATCACGTCCTTGAGCACTTTCCTAATAACGGTTAACTGGGCAGGACACCTAAATACAACCATTGTGGCATGGGCCTCACAGTTGTGACAAGTACACCCGCCCACTTACTAAAGCACAAACTAGAACTAATATATCTGGTGATGCGTTTTCGTAGCAATATAGTGATGAACACTGACCACACGAGTGTTTCGTCTCAATTTTACAGTATTTCGTCAGTTAATGCCCCATTTGCTCGACCACAGCGCCGCATCTTCCACCGTTCCCTTAGATTCCGCACAGGTTGACCATCACGAACACGGTAATCTGTCATCTCTTTTAACATTCCTGACATCATTTGCCATTTATTTCAGTTCCACTTCTCAGTTTGATAAACCAACAAAATGTTGCCTACTGTGGACAACGGGCTTCACGGCACCTCCAGAAACGACCTCGGGATACGTGGAAGTTTTTGGCCCGCGGACCTGACGTTTTGCGATAACCGCAACCTTGTCATCCACCTAGGTCACCAACTCAACTTCTGCTTTATTAAGCCAGACCACTGAAAAGATAGAAAGGAAACATGAAGGCCCGCCATACTTTGACTTGAAAAAAGTGAATGAGAAAGACTGTGAGGAAAACATCTCGTTTTGCTGGCTAAAACCATGTTCCAGCCTAATTTTCCATGAATTTGCTCTCACGCTCCTAAAAGGCAGCATTAGGGCAAACGTGAGTCGAATGTGTTCCTTTGTACATTCCACTGCTCAGCCATAGAAGTGAATAGTAAGGCAAGTGAAGCATCGAGTCGGCGCTGAGAAGCCCATTTACGAGCGCACATGACGGCAGGCTATTAAATAAGCGAAACTTTATGGGCTGCTAACGCAAAAGTAGTGTCAGCATGTGACGCCGCAACAATCAAACATACAGACATGAGAGCAGAGAAGACGTTGATCACATCAACTCCACAACGATGGCGCACTACCTGCTCGAGCATCTTAGTAGTTAGGAACAGTGATGTTAAAAAAAAACAGCCAGCCAACAACTATCATCGGAAATAACCCTTTCGTTATGGACAGCTAGGCAAGAACGGAAAACGACCCACCAACCGACTGAACCCTCGACTTTAATCTCTCCTCCCCAAGCCCCCTCCCTCACAACTCTTGACTTAGGGTAAGTGTCACATTGAGGCGGAATCATTTTGTTGGGGATGAAGGATTCATGACCCAGGCCAGCTGCTAACAACAAACGACAAAACGAACACGTAGAAGAGGGCCCAGAGTGAACAATTCAAGCTGCCGAAACGACAGTCCACTGCACTAACAGAATCGGCACTGCTGCCATAAAAAGCGCACCGCGCTTTGTGCAAAGCCACAAATACAGGGATGCCTCTCCACTCAGCAACTTCTCTCCCAGCTTACCACGTGATACATGAACTGCAGTTGCTTTCTGCCGTATTAAATGGTCACTGCCCCTAAGGTGAAGGAATGATGTTCAGCAAACCTGGAAAAGCACGCGGATCATTGCCCCACTTCATAGGAGTTCTAACAAGTACTGAGGATTTGAAAAATTTTGAAGTATTTGATCTTGCCTGATTTGGAATAGATGATGGCCAGTGCTCAACTTCACGACCGTGAAAAAGTGTATCTGAAGAGTCAGAGCTTTCAAGTCCGAATCAAGAACCTTAAAATTTGCTCGAAAGGCATCACTTTGACGCGTTCATGGCCGAAATTTCCACTTGACGAAGGTTGACGCCAAGCTCGGCATTGCTGGAGTTCGTCGGTCATCTCAACATCTCGTAATCACCGAAAACAACAGCAACCAAGAGTTTGTGTGATGCTGTCAACCAGAAAGCCTCTCTGTCGCATTGCACTACTCCCCCGGAAAGCGATTTGCAGGCATGTTAGGGCAAATGAAACGACACCAGTGACGAAATACTGTCAATCTTTTCGACAAAGAGCGGAAGAAGTGCCCGATTTGAGCGACATACAGCAAGTGACATTTGCAAAACACCTCAGCTGTCTCTTTTCAACGAGTGAATACAACGATGAATATTTAACAAAAGGAATCGATTACTCGGTGGATGACAATCTGCATACAAGATTGGAATGAGCAAGTTCAGCGCCGTTCCCATCGATCGCGAAACAATTATAATAAATAATCACAGCAGTAAGGCGTTAAGGCGCTGATTAACTTGCGTGTGCGCAATTCTAACGTAACTTATAAACAGCAACTATGTGCACACAAGCATTCATCTGTCAACACTCAGATGACGATACCGGCGAGGACCCAATCCTTCAGGCAGTAACAGTGTACCCACCAGTTACTATATTCGAAGCAATCTTTCTGCTATATTTTTCTTCTTTTCCCCTCATTCAACAAAACGCATACTCTCTAAGGTGAATTAGCTCGGTGAAACTGCGAACGAACATCAAAACTAAAGATAAGTGCAATAGAACAAAAAATTGTGGGGGGGGGGGGGGGGGAGGGGTATCAGCAGAACACTCTATTGTCGTAGTGCCCTACGAGGGTAGACAGGGCATGGATGCAAGATCCATATCAACTTTGTTCCTGAGATCAAGTCAAAAACGTTAACCCCACTCCCTTGCACAATATCAATTTAATTTCAGCCTTGGGCATAAACAAGGCTAACATTAAAAACTGTAAATATGACAACAAGGACGAAAAAACGACGTTCACCGTCGTCGGAAAAAAAATAACTTATCGAGATCGAAAACATACTCGAATTTTGAAGTTAGCTTTCAGAAACTCCACTTACAATCCATGAAGGCGAAAAGCTAAGCCTGCACCGGCTCTGCGCCTCGCAAAGATTCTGGTGAATGTTGTGCGATGTACGTAATGAAAGCAGGGACAAGCATTACTGACCTAATCAACAAGTAGACTTACGACAACGTGACCCGGGTTTACAACTGACAAACTTCATGATCCAAATTCCCTTGCCTCAACAGGTGGATACGTCGGCAGACAGACAGACAAACGAGACAGTGGCCGAACTACTATTTGGCTTATTCAGAGTTTTGGGGATGCTTCACCAAAGACAACTGGCACAACTCACAGACCTAATCAGCGATAAAGGACGGGTAAAACTCTCGGTTCCGGGGATTCCACTGCTTCAAGTTATCAAAAAAGGAAGCACGGACAATGCATGTCTTGGATTCCACCGCATCTCAGTTTTATTTAGAAACATTCTCAACCGATTCCATATTATGAGCATAAAAATGAATAAGCACTTTGTTTGAATAATCCTAACCCTGTAGGCTGCTAGAAACAGGGGATGTCTACTCAACCGACGACCGCAACCGCTTTGGTTTGCCTGACATGGTAATATATCGATGTTTTTCTTCCCTAGAACAGCTGAAAACATGTCAAAACGAGCCCTAATCGCTCGCAAGCGCCCACATTGTATCAATCATAAGCTAATGAAACGATGTCGAGTAGATGTACCACGAAAATCACAAGTCAGTAACGCTGCCATTGATTATTACTACAGCAGTGTGCATCCATTGGTGCTCTGCGCGAGAGTTTTCGACTGACGTCGCCCGCGAGGGAACGTCTTGGTTAGAACAGACGCGCAGCCGTCTGCGTAACAGCCAACTCGACGACCTGCAGTACACATCAGTGAAGCGGCCTCTCCCTGCTCGTCATTTCTTTGCATCGCATCCAGCGACGAACAAACTACCATGTCGACCTTCACCTGAACCTCTTTGAATAATGCGCTATACGTAAGGATAAAACTGCTAACGAAGAGGGCGGTTTTACAAAGATCGTGGGACCAAAACTGCAAAGTATTGCCGGAAAGTGCAAAGCTTTGTGGAAACCTTCAAGTAATAAGTGCAACAAGAGGTAAGCTGTAGTCTTAAGCGCTGCAAAATGACAGCAACGGCAGTGCCTTCTTCGACAGCAGAATGAAATAGGAATCACTGAAGTAGATGGAATAACCCTAACTTTTAAATCAACGCGAACATGCACTGCCATCACTAACATACTGGAACTGTGGAGATTTCACTACCGTGAAACACTTGGCCCCTCGTTATCTTTTCCGAGGCATCCCAGTTCGACCTATACAAAGCCTGCCAGAACTTTGATTTCTCTAAATGAGATAAATTCCCATTTGGTTAGTGGAAAGATTTCATTTCCCGCTGTATCTGCTGCTATTTCATCACTTCAAAACCTACTGCAGATAATTCGCTACGCTTATTAAAAGATGAGCACCGAAGTCACTGAAGGCTGAACCAATGCACTGGCTCCACTAATACACAAATTTTTGAGGTAAAGAAATGAAAGAAGTCAGAAGGTCATTCAGTGGGCCTCGAAATGGAATCGAGGCCAGCTGAAACTAACCTGAAGCAACTGTCCGAATTGTGCCCGGAAGGATGGACGATTGCTGAAGCTGATTAATGAAATTCCAAGTGCTAAACTCTTAATCAAACTTCACTTACGCAGATTTTGGAATAAAATGGTATTGAAAATGACGTTCCTTAAGAAGTGAAAACTTTTGACGTCGAGTCGCACTCAACTTCTAACACCGGTGGGGTAACCACTTCCAATTTTATATATCGTTTTCGCAGTCTGGATGTTCGAGAACCGATCGGTGAAGCCTATCAGAGAAGCAGCCATTTCCTTATGCTTTTTATAGCAATCATTTGGTCCGCAGAAGTACAACAGCACCCTAGGCCAAATACTGCCATGTATAACCATTTCAATGTTGTTAAGCAATGCGGATGCAAGGAGGGTGAACAAAAGATTTTGCAGCACAGAGAAAGAGATGAAGCAACCACCTGCTCATTAAGCTGCTCACCACGAATTGGCCACGCCTTATCGACTTTCCACTCGGAGTTACTTACACACCTGTCGTCCGCCTCCTTCGATAGCTGAGAAACTGATGAGCACAAAGACCCCGAACACGAATCCTTGTCCTGTAAGCCAAGAATTTCAGTACACATCATTCTAATTGCCAGCATATGCAAAAGCGACCAACAGCCTTCAAAATTCAATAGGTTTGGACGACCCCAACACAGTTCAATAACTTCAAATATCGTTGGGCATTCCATGGTCACTTGGTCACCTTTTGGCAGCTGGTAACGGCAGTTTGTCAGCCGCAGGAACTTATTCAAAATGATCGCTCCTGAAGCATTTCATGCTGGCCCCATCATACCTCCGCACCCTTTGTAGCCTAAAACAGCAGAAGGAAACGGTAAACATGAAATTTTAGAGCTGTGGTCAGCAGCCGCAGAAATGCTTATAAACGTACAAGTCGCGCTGCCGGTGAATTTTACAGCCACTGTTGTTGTGCTGGGATTTGAAAACCACTCCTGCGATATTTAACAAGCTGTTATGAGACCTCGCCAAGAGGGTCTCTGCTCGATTCTACGGCTAAATTTATGTTGTCCTCATAGGACTTTTCGCCCACAAAGACCGTCTTGCAAGTTTTAAAAGACTGCGCTGCCATGGCACCGCATTCGTCTTAAAAAATGCTCGTCGCAGAACATCAGCTAGGACAATAAAGCCTCAATCTGCACAAAGTGACGACAAAAACGAACTGGTTGACGCAGCATAGCCAACGATCCTAGCGAGTTCCTCGTTAACAAAGGCTGCACAACAACCACTGACGAATAGGATGTCTTTGCGGAGATCGCCACTGCCTCTAAAACAAAGAACCTTTCAATCTTTGATAAAAATGCAACAATATGTCAGACAGGTAGAACGGATTTTACAAATTTCTTTGCCAGTGGCAAATCACCCGAATAAACGAAAACGTTTTTTAAAAGAGCAACTGAACAGTGCCTCGACTATGCAAAAATTCATGTCTTTAAAGCATAAAAGATGTTGTTAAAAACTCCATCATAAATAAATTCGAACATCTTACCAGACGGATACGCAACAGAGAGGATGGTCGCGATTTTTGAACATTGCCCCAGCACGTGAAAAGAATAGTGTTGCCTCACTCAACGAAGTGATGTTAAAAATTAGATCGGAATGCGCACTTTTCCCTCATCAAACTTCACATCACCTGACGTTTTGCTTGTACGGATGGAAATTGTAAGGGTGTAAGATCTTTCAGAGGCTACCTGCGGCAGTATATCAGCTATGTCTTCATTCCTGAGGGAGGAAGCTTTTTCAAGGAGAACTTTCCTGATGCAACATTTCTTACCAACATAAGCAAAGCATGTAATATCAAGTTAAGACAAGTGAGGAAGCGTGCCGAAGCATCTCACATGATATGCAGTTTTGCACTGCCCACACCGCAGCAACCAGTTTCATGAGTTGTTAAGAAGCGGTAAAACATACGCAATAATGCATTCATATTTCAAACGATGCGACTGCCTATATGACTCTTTTATAGGGATTCGTGAAAAATAAAAGTGAATTAATGATGGCACTCAAGTAGCCAGTACCCTTTTCGAGTTGAGAAATAATACGTTTGACATATGACGCGCTTGCAGGTGAAGCTTCGCCTGCTCCCCATTTGAAAGTAACACAAAAGGACAGAACACATTAAAGCGCATAGAAAAGTCGCCAGTTCGTCATGAAAGCATGAGAAACTGAATGAAAAGGACGCATTTGCAACGGTGTTTCAGATGCCATCCGAGAGAATGACGTCAAGGTTTTTGGAGTGTTCAGTATCGAAATCTTTCAACCTATTATGAGGTCAATCGGAACATACACACGTTCTGAAATTCTGCTCATTGCTAGTTTAAGCAGCACCGCCTGCACAGGATTAACCCTCTTCGACGAGTACACGAAAGCAAGTGTGTTGTGCATCTATTTTTCAAGATCAAATGTAAAGTAAAGGCAATATAAAGTGGAGTGCATTGAAGTTAAATGAAACTGACTGCCTGTGGTGAGGGATGCAGGCACTGCGCTTAACGGGCCGAATAAGCCGCAACATGCCGAAATGCGGTGGGCTTTTTTGAGTTGTTGCCAACAGTGCCTATTCAAATAAACTGCATCAGAGCAGGTCATGTGGAGCTCTCAAATAACGTGGGCCACAGCAATTTAAATCAAAAAGAGTAGAAGAACCTTTGTTGACATGAACAGGCAACTCCCGTCTCTTCTTCCTCCCTCCCCCTCCCATCTCTCTCAAATTCAAATTTCAATTTAGGCATCGTAACAGCCGCAAGAAAATCGAAAATTTTGAGAAATTTAGTTTGCACGCAAATCTCAGAAACCGTACAGATATCAGCCATACGGCGGACAAACGATAGATCGTCTGTTCACCCCCTAACTGTGCAATAAAAACGAAACGAACGAACCATGATCAGGTGATGCTGATAACTCCGCGAGGGGCAAGCCGGTGATAAGCGAAGAGCTCGAAAGCGGACTGACTTCGTCGACGGATCTAGAATGACCCACATGGCACGTCTCAAGCACAACATCGCCCTCCTCAATCAAACTGCCGTTCATAAGCGTGTGTCGTCGGCCTGGATAGCGTCGCAACGTGAACTTCTGAAATTACAACCTAGCTGCCCACTACTTTATATCTCCGTAAAATGGCACTTTCGGTTTTTATCATCGGCTGCGCTTACAGCCGAATTTATGCTCGCACTTTTGAGTTTATTCGTCTTATTATGTTTGTCACTACTATCTCAAAAAAAAGAGAGAAGATCTCCGCATAGAAATTAATGCCGGAGGAGTAAGAGAGAAAAGTGCATTCAATCAATCTATCGACCTAAGCGGCTGGAGTATAATCTCTTCATAGACTCTGGATCTGCACTCCCATCAGTCGACACGATCTGACATTAAGAGACTAATGCTAGCTTGAGATATACAATTCTGAAAACCTCAATTTCTCACAGCTTTTCGGGTCATAAAACGTATTCAAATAAGGTTTGCCAATCGCCTGACTTTTTTCGCCACCTACTTGTCTTCTCCAGCGGAAGGGGCCACGACAACCAGTTTCGATATTTCAAAGACAGCATTTTCTGAGTTAGCAAATTTCTATGTTTGTTCTTAGAATGTTCATTGACGATTGGCAAATCCTTTAGCATTCATGTCTTAGCGTATTGACAAAAACGATCTGACGCCAAAGATGATAAAGGAGAAATAGTTATGCGGGAAAATGAACACCGCTTAAAGAAAACAACTTCTGAAATATTGAGGTATTGGCCTTTTGAAGTTCAAAGGCAATTTTGAAGAGATAAACATTCCGATGCGCGTAACAACAACGTTTATTTCATCACAAACTTTGTGAACCTCACGAGACACTTGTAACTTAAGCAACAAATCCGCATAAAGTAAATGAACTGCTGTGCTCCTCTAGCAACTGTTTCATTAGTGAGCATCACCAACGAATTACGACCCCCCTCCCGGCAAACGAATTAAACGCAAAATAAAGCAAAACTCCATTTTCTTCCACAATCTCCGCGGGGGTCGAAATCAAGATATCCGCCACTTATTAACTGAATTATATCGACATCAACATTGACATCAAACGGATGGCCACCGGTTGAAGAATGGAAGTTCGCATTACACCCAACACCGCCACAGAGGAGTTGGATAAAGCATGGTGAAAATGTCGGCGTTTCTGCGTTGCACACAATCTGCATAA
The DNA here is from genome assembly GCA_013433145.1 of Ascaris suum. Lineage (NCBI taxonomy): Eukaryota > Metazoa > Nematoda > Chromadorea > Rhabditida > Ascarididae > Ascaris > Ascaris suum. Next base: position 6,384,115 of record CM024187.1, read on the forward strand.
GAACAACCGTGCCGATTCCTAAGATATAAGCTCAGTGGAGATCACTAATTAGTGTCATTATTATTGGAAATGCAATACAACACAAGTCTAATGAAAGTTGTCAGACTTTACAAAACGACACCGCGTATGTAGGCAGGCATGAAAGGATAAAACGAGTAGCAGAATCGAATCCAATAAGACGATCACAAATGCACCTACTTGGTCTTCTTGTTTGAAGTTCATCGTCATGCGACCTTGCAATATTCGCTGGTCAGCAGCATCACATATAACCATCCGACTTCGGATCGGAGACGCAGCACTTGAAGAAGCCGACGACACCGACGGGTCGATGACGTCTTCGTCAACAAAGAGTACTTTCCGTGAAGACACCGAGCAACTTGGCAGTGAGAAGCTCCGCCTCGAACGAATCCTCAATTAACTCGTTCAGTCACAGTTACATCATCAAACGTCCTTCAGGGATTACTGTTGTTAAGCGAAGGAAGAAAAGATTAAACTGCCCATTCTTGTTTATTAGAAGATCGAACTCATGAGAAATAGAAACTCACACATAGAACAATTTGCTCACCTCAGCAGATCCGTCGATGTTAGCATGAAGAATTAAGGCAACTAAAGACGTGCTGTAAACAGTGTATCATAATGCGAATTTCATGCAAAATGCTCAACGATAAAAGAAATGATTACCGGAAACGCTTACGATGTTCATCTCGTCCTGAACTATCGCGAAATCCAGCTTAACTTGTTCCATAAGATCGGGAATGACGATAAATTGGCTATTATAACAAGTTTTGAAACTGTTGGCAAATCTCTAAAATAACGGTGATCCTGATAACAATACACCGAAAGCTGAGCCGATTCTTTTTGGGGTCGCAAGACAGGGGATGGGTGTAATATGCAGATGAGCGTGGGTAAGCTGACTGCACGCGAAAAGATTTAGAAGAAGAACCTTTGCTGAGGGAAAATTCGCTGCTGCTTGTCAAGTTCGCAGCTCCCTTCGTCATGGGAAACATGCTTCCACTCCACAGCTTCACTCTGCTCCTCATCACTAAACAAAAGCATTTGTCAAACAGCGTTTACACGCGATGAGATAATTTTAAACGGATTAAAAAAGAATGCAAATTGCAAAACAAGGCGAACCAGCTTTCATACAGTTGTCTCACCGGTCTGCAAGGAAAGAAGAGATAAAGCATGAAGTGCACATCTTCCCTCCACTCACTCTTATCCTTTCCCAACTGGTTAGCCTTCCCTTGTTTCTTCTTCACGGATCCCATTCTCCAATACCAACATGATGAAATGCCAGATCAAGCACTCGAAAGGTCTTTTTAACAATAACCTGTTATGATGCGGTCGCCGATCCTTGGGATGCTTAGCTTCACGAGGGGTGGTGTTCTCTGAGGCAGTGCTGCATCGTCTTCTCGCGCTCGCCATGTCCGGAAGTGCAAGCTTACGGGTGGTGCTATAGATTTGGTGACTCATAAATGGGTTGCCCCCTTCGGTGCTCTCTTAAAAAATAATCAGTTATGGCCAATTTGCATCGCAATAAGTTGATACCGACACCGATCCGTGTCTACTTAATGATCCATTAGTCCTAACAAACACAAAAAATACTTTCCAAAAGCAGATTATTTTAAAGACAGCGCTTGACACGAAAAACATCACATACAAAACATGACGAACCAGATCAACGGTCTCCTCCTCCACGGCCACACTCCGTGCAAGTTCTTCCATGCGACACTTTTTCCGGACTTCCTCCTCGCACACGTCCCCACTGGTCTCCAAAGAGAACCGCCCATAGCGTAAAGCTGCTCTTCTAGTATCCCAATATAAAAGGCTCCTGCAACTTCTCACAAGTTAGAAACCTTGCCATAAGAAGTCAAATTCCCCGCCCTTCTTTGAAGTGAGCTGAGGAAGAGTGAGCAGCATTCCTGAAATCTTTAGAGATCCGTGAAAACTGCGAACATACAAAGTTTAAAAAAAACAGGAGGAAAAAATTGCGTCCGCAAGCATTCACTTCTTTATACCCGTCTTAGCTATCTATCTCCACTACAACATACGTTTATGGCATCTGCAACTGGAGTACTTTCCCTTCTGAACGCCTTCAAACATCATCGAGAAGCGAGAAAACACCCTTACTCGGTTCTGCCAAAGCTGCCAGACTCGTTAATTGGTGAAACGTAGGTCGATGATGTCTGCTTGCAGTGTGATGCTGACTTCAATGCCGCATCCGAGAAGGATCGCTCCAGTTCTGTAACATTCAGGTTCACAGAACGTCATGCAAACGCGGAACAAAGAAAGGAAAAAAGAGCAAATTTCTGAAAAGAAGTAAAGTGAGAGGAGGAAGGTAATAACCCCTTCAACTGAATTCAACTTGAAACAAAATTTTCGAAGCTGTGGCACCCTTCTAAAGGCCTGCTTTAAAAAAAAAAGTCATTTGCAAGAGAATATGAAAAATTGGAAGTGAGAAGAAAAAACGGGTACCATGTCTGCCCAGCCAGGAACCTCCATTTTAGCATAACAGCTGCCTAACCCATGCAACTCGATACGCTGGACAACCACATACCTCATGAATATAAAGTTAATGCAAAAATGAGAAGAATAGAGCCAAATGAAAGGATGAAATTCCAAGAAATCAGCAAAAATGTGCATCAAGAAGTCCCTTTCCACTCACCTGAGCAGCTTTTCACCTCACCTTAATAAGCAGAAAATGTGCGCGTTTTTAAGGCACATAGGGACAAGCTTACTTGTGTCGCTAGCCGCTACTTCGACATTAATATGTGTCAGCTGATCAGTCCACCTCGACCGAATGAAATCTCGTAGTCGTGCATAAATACTAGAAAAGGGTGGGCGTGCTGAGGGATCCATCTGAAAGCGTGAATTCATATTCCGTAACGAAACAATACGCCAAGAAAATCAGTGGAATAAATGAGTGCACAACAAGAGTCATCAATATGCACTTTGACATCTTCAACACCGTCACAGCGAAAAACGGATTGCCACTCACTTTTTCTCTCTCCCCCTCCCCTATTCGAGAAATCTTCGTTAATACTGGCGAGCGCTGAAGGTAAAAAAATGCTTGAGCTGACTACCGCTCAAATCGAATACAAAGCAGTGAATGTGTCGAAGGCACATCACTGAGGCCACATGAGCAAGCCCCATTTGACACAAACTACTACTCTAAAAGATCCTGAAAAGTTGTCTAAATTGCCTCTTTGCTAACGAATATCATCGAAACGAAGGCAACAATGGAGGCTTAGAGAGTAGTAAATGAATCTGCGTCAGTTTAGAGCAAAAATTAGAATAAATCATCCAAAATCGCAAAATTCTAAACGTACAACACTGGCAAGTAACTTTTGTCCAATCTGTCAGCAACTGCAATAAAATGTGTCCACATGGAGTAAACAAAAAATATCCTTCTCACAAACTGTTTTACGGCGACATTGTATAGTGTAACGACAATCATTTAAACAAATGGAAAAGATTAAACCACGAACCAGACAGCACTGGAAAGTAAGCTTCAACAGCTCAAGTGGCGTATCGATCTGACAGTGTGCCGGAAATCGGATGTAATCAAGACCAAAGTTGTTCGTCCTATAAAGTCCAGCCTCCGGATCGGCGTCTATTCGAGCAATCATCTGGCACATTATTATACCGAAAGAGAACACATCCGCCTGAAGAACGCAGTGCTGCCATTTACCAACTGAACTTGGGAAGAATTCCTCAGTGGGTTATACGCATCTATTGAAGAATACAATCGCATACTCTTACACTATTTGCAAAGGTGAATGGCGGACTATCTACAGCGCATATAACGTTGGAAACCACACATCAACTGAAATGTCCACAATCACAATGCCAAAACAGCAAATTCAGAATGCGCACTCGCTTTCTCAATAACAGCCTCTGGCTGCTCACGTCTTTCCATTCTACCCTGTCTATCTTTTTTCTCTTCACGATAAACTAGATAACGCTGCTTCTTAAAGTTTTTGCACACAACTTCACGCCAAGCCATGTTCTAGTTGAGGCGTTTGTCTGTCGCCGTCCAACTAAAACACGGTGTGCGTGTCATTTACAACAATGATTCATATAGCGCCTCCGAATCGAAGACTGCAAATCGACAGACGAATTAAAGTGTTGTATTCATAGACCAATAATGCCTCTCTCACCCAACACCGATACTCACTACTACGAACTCATAAGTCTTCAATTTTGTTTTCGTGAGCACAGGGGTCATTGACTGAAAATTGTTCCTCAACTTCAAATTCTCGTAGATTCTGGAAAACAACCCGCATGGCGAGGAAATATAGGTGTTAACTTTCTTCACACAAAACTAACAAAAATGAGCAATCGGAGTTGGCCCACCTTCTCATCGTAGTACTCTTCTTTTAGACACTCGGGAGCCATCCAATACGGCGTACCCACCTGGATCAACCGCTCACCTTTTGCTGGAATACGACAAGACAGACCAAAGTCAGCGACTACCGCCTTCATACCATCACATCCAACTGACTGCAGCAGAACATTCTGAAAAAAAGAAGTATCTTTCTATATATCATATCATATGAAATCACTTGTGGCGCAATGTGACGTCCATACTTTGCGAAACGCGGAAAACGGCTATTAGCCAACCTGTGAAAAGATGAAAGGTGTCATAAACATTGCTTTGATAACATGTCCTTCCAGTGGATTTCAGAAGAATTATCACGCTTCACTATTTGAGGTAACCTTCGATAAACACCTATTCGAAGCTTTGATCTCGTCCGCTAGAACCTATTAGTCTTATTACTCTTTCTGAGAAAACATGTCATTCTTGAAAGTTATAAAACACACTGAACTCGAGGGTTTTGAACCTTCTGAGGAAGGAAGGAAGCCGTGTCTTCATCGCAGTTCTAGGCCTTCGTTTCTGAGGTAGCTCGTGAAAGTCTACAATCTCAGACTGCCAGGTTGTTGCACTTCTAATTTGAAGCGCTTAGAAATAATCCTGAAAAGCCCGAAGATGTATAAAAGTAGTTCAAAAACCTTTACTCCGACAAACTTTGTCGCAATCAATTCCTTCATTGATGGCATTTTAATCGAACGAGAACGACGATAGAGCGACGTCTGACGAGTTCATTTTCGCTGGCACGAATAGTACTCTTGGTGGTTTACGCTATAGAACAGATAAACACAAAGACGAGAGCTCAGATAGCCACAAAGATTCAAAATAACGCTGGGGTGGGTGGCATAAAGGCAATTTAGAAGCAAAATTACGAATACGATAACCTACCATGCTAGTTAGATCCCTGTGCATAATATTTTTGGAGTGGACGTAGTTCATCGCACATGATATGTCCTTGGCAAGATTGCAGCGCAACAGCCATGGGAAAGCTCTTTGCTTGTCGCAGATGAGTCGGCTTAGACTGCCACCGTCGCAGTAATCGACCAGAATGTGCAGATTCCACACTCCTTCCGATGGGTCCACGTCGACGCACACACCGCTGCAAATCAGCTTATCACACAAATGCCCACACGAACCAAGCGCTCCAACACTGCTCACCAGCTCTACCTTGGCTAAGGTGATTTCGGCGTCATGTGGCAAACTGCAGCTGTCCTGATGAAAACATCCTAGACCAGTGTCAAACTACCATGGGCAAATAAAGTTTATTTTACTTGTGGAACCATAAAAGATAATGGACAAGCTTTTCCCACTAAACGAGATTTTATTCAGCAAGTTCCAAATCTTCTTCCCATGAAATTGATCGCCAAGTTTTTGACCAAGTTAGAGGTAAGTATCAAATCGTTCAGATCGTCAATCTTTCAGTTCAAGCTAAACAAGAGACTTCACTCCAGTAAAAGGAAACAGGAAATCGCAAATGCAGCAAGCAAGCGCCGACCACATTGACTTTGTCATGTACGGAAGAAATCTTCGTTAATTCTTAATCAGGATGAACAACTAGAATCCGTAAACAAAAGCACAAAGCAGTTTACAGTAACGAATTCTAATAACACTTAAATATGAACCTTTAAACTATTTTCTTAGCAATGGACATAAATTCCCTCTCCTCTTCTTTTTCAATGATGGGAATGTGCGGGCGCGTTTGCAGACTTCATGTGCATATGATCTTCAAAAAATTTGCGATACACAAAAAAGAATGAAGAATCGAAAAAATGACTGCATCTTGTTTGTTAAGCAAACATAAATCATGATTACCTTGTGCGTTCAGCGACCAACATCGATCAGCAAGCGGGCTATAGCAATGAAGACGCCCTAAGCGATTCTCTTTTATCAGCGCCCAAAAGCATGATCCATGATGTGCATCTAATAAAAAGACTGCGGTACAAGCGCAAGAAGAGGAACGGGAAGCGAGCTTCAACAAAAGTTACATGGTAGGAGGGATGCTGTCTTTCCCCTCCAAACACAATTCTGCCAATAACAACAATTTGCGTTGAGTTGCTCATTTCGGGCGGCAATTTTACTCGCAATAGAAGAGGCCTTTATATACTCTATAAGGCGCTCACTATTAAACGCTTTTCATGGCACCACCATCAAATGTGAAATGCCCATTTCGTACAGGTTTGCATCGATTCAATTACAACGAACTCTGATACCAATAAAAAATGACGGATTCTTCTAGAAGCATCGGAATAGGCAAGCTATTATACAAAACCAGCTAACCGGAAAGCAAGGAGATTAGAGTGAGAGGTGAGCTGGTTGAGCACGGCCACCTCTTTGAGGACACTCGCTTTTGCACGAGGTCGACTCTCTTTCTCACGTTCCTTGCCAACCTTCAGCACCATCACTTCATTCGTGACACGATGTCGAACCTTAATCAGATGCACTCAGATTTCCCCTCAACCTTACAGCAATTCACAGCCAATATACAGCGACAATTCGATAACAAATGTTACTAAATCACCTTATCTAGGCATTCCATAATTTACATACATGCCACAAATCCAATCATACATCCGCCTCATAGTTACAATAGTTTTTCAAGCCGATACTCAATAGTGCTTTGAAATGTTGGTAGCTTAATAATTTCGAGGGTGTTTCCTCTATTGCCAATTTTGTCTACGTCGAAACTAAGATCTCGGAGTCAGCAAAGAAAAAACCTCAACGTCAGAAGAGGATAGGGGATGGCTGCGTAGATATAAAAGATTACAGCCATCCCAAATATCCCAAGGTGCGTCTGTCAACGTCGGTATGCGTGGCCCAAATCGAGTGGCTTGAAAGTTTCAGTAAATGTATTTACGAATCTTTGCGAAATGAGACAAATCTAGCATGTTTTTTAAACATGGAGATACTCCTTAGTTACAAGAAGTATGGGCGTTCCCGTTCTCTAGTTTTTTTCCAAGAAATACACCAGAAAGACTCCGTCCCGGAGATGTCCTGTCTTGGTGTCAGCACACCTACGTTAGGGATTATGCCCGAAGTTTCGACGTTGGTGAACGCTGCGATTCCGATTTCGGAAAAGCGGTGAACCACCCATAATCAACAGGTGTAGATATGAGATAATGGATACTCTGCCTTTAGTTGGACATGTCCTGTTCATAACAGCCGCCCTCCAGTTTCCACCATTGCATTTGACATAGAAAATGGAACAGAAATGCACTATCAAATGAGAAATTAATTTTGAGAACGAGATGGGGAGGAATAGAAAGATCCACTTTATTAGTGACACGGCAGGCATTCATTACCTGAATGATGGAGTAAAACATCCCCTCAACGTTTTCGCTTGTAATCACAGTGATCGTTAAGCTGACATAAAAGAGGTAGCTCGGGAATAGTACGGCCAATTATTGTGTAATAGAAAGCAACCTGTTCTCTACACCAAATATTTCTGTAAAAATGCCACTTTGCCATGGTTTCGGCTCATCAATTCTAAAACGATAACCACCCCGTAGCGAGTTCTTCATGTTTTTCACTGCTTTGATAGGAAAGCCTCATTGCTTAAGATGCTGAATTTCGCATGCAAATATTACCTAAAAACTTTGCACATTTAGAGCAATCCACACAATCATTTAACGGGCACGAGAAGCTACTGCGTAACGGCTCGCTGATGGACCCACACTGCGGTTAACCTATTTGAAGCGACTCCTCCACAGCGGTACGAAAACAATATTCCACTCATCGCCGTCAAGTAGCACACTGAATTCGTTTCAGAACTCTCAAGAAGAGCGTAGCACGCATTTCACGTGTTAAATGCCTGGTTCTCATAAACCATATTGCACAGCAAGCCGTGCAGCTCCGCAACCTTTCCACTACCGTCGTTGCATGCCTGCTTCCCTCTCTCAAATTTTGAAATTTCCTTCTGATGAAGGCCCACCCCAAGAAGGTCGGCCCCTATTCTGATCTATATTCTCCTTCATAAAAAGCAGACGGAAGAATTACGATATAAAAAATGAAGTGCCATTCCCACGAACGAAAAGATGGAAAACGCAGACCTTATAAACGTCCCCAAAGAAACCTTCGCCGAGGCTTTCGAGAACTTCAAAATCTTCTCTGGCATAGAGACGCTTCAACGCCCTTTGCAGGAATACGCAGGACGTCGGTCCAGGAGGCGCGGAACTCGAAAGCGGTGTCTTAGCAACACCGTTGAAACGATACGCACCCTTCAAACAAGGCTTTACAAACAGAGTCAAACGGTACAACACATATAGCAAAAACTCCCTGGCCGTCCTTGACCGTGCTTCTTAACATGCTTAGCATGTTTCAACTTCTAGTGCAGCTTGCTAGTTTCTTTTATAAGCTGTTTAGTTGCCAGCCGGTTTTATGGCCGAAAGTGTCACTCACGAAAAGTGCACATCTGCTCAAAACTAATGCGTTTCTATTGGTGTTGTCGGAAGCATGGATACGATTTCTGAACGCAGAAGGGTTATTGAGTGTAATTGTGAAGACTGATCATTTTGATGAATAAGAATGTAAATGGTGACAGGGAGAACAACTCAAACTGCATTCATTTCGTCAGTCGATTTGGTGCAGGGAAATCCAAACAACACCGAAAGAATGCCTGATGTGTACTCCCTCAAGCAGTTCACTGGTCCTGCGAATCTTCAATCACAACTATTCTGGCCCATTCGCCACCAGCGATACACAGTTCCCACATAGCACTTTCAAATGTTTAAGCGAGAAAAAAGCCAACTAGATTAAGGAGACGAGGATCATCCCAAAATTCAGATCACAACCACCGCATTCAATCGTCGTGATCTGCCTCCTTCTCCCAAAACTCGCTACTGAAACTACCAAACAAATATACGGACCCATCCGCACCACACATACGAAGGAAAGATGTCGCATAAGTGCAGTTACTTTTATAAGTGCACTTAAGTCCATTTTTTCATGTTTTCAGCGTAAAAAGTGCTTGGAGTAATCTAATAAATTCTCAGAAAGTTTGCCCGGATCAAATTAAAGAGGACTCAAAGCAGAACGCGAAGGAGAAGGAAGCAACATTTCGAATAGACTCTTCAAACAGGTGACAGGGAGATTATGGATTCCTCCTTGAAGAGCTCGCACAGAAATATCATAGCCTTACGTTCTAGCTCGGTCGGTAGACATGTCAGGCACAACACTGAAGAAATACACAAGAAAGGTTTGCAAATTCTATCAGAAGTTAGGAACGAGGCTGACTCATCTCTCTTGCCACTTCCCATAGATCCACTACGCAGTCCGAAATGACGATTAGAATTAACAAGAAGGGAACAGCATACGTTTGAAGAGTGTGCCGAACGCGAGGAAGACGATGAAGTGCTTGATGAAGGAGTTAGAAATTGATGCCCATATCTGAAGCGATTGAAGTTTTAAGAGAAATTAATTGGGGTTCGTTACTAATGAGGACGAGTATGTTCCATCTGACGGCCATTCCAATAATGCTGCTTACATCAACTTCTTCAGCGCTCTTTATTACTTCAATCACTTTTGCTGCAAGCAAACTACTGCATGTCGACATAAACGCTCTATGCGTATACGTATACATCCAATATGCTTATGCATAGTTTGTATATTACACATATGTATGTTTAAAGCGACCTAAAGAATGCGCAATAAAGGAAACTCATCAAGGAAACGCCCGTTGCTCGACACAAACAACTGGTTCCGCCTTAGCACTCCGCACCGACAACCTGCCTTCCTGTTCTGTTTACGGGTCTTCGGAAAGCTAAACTTCCTGTGTATAGGCGATAATTCTATCGATAGAGGGGCATAACAACGGCAGGCTGCGAAGCCTTGATTTTCGAATAGTGTGCCCAGATTGCGAACATAAGCCGCCCAACCATTCATCGGTGAGAAGGAACCCAGAGTTGTGAAGGGGCAGCACCTATTGCTTTACATTAAGATGCGCATTGCATATAAATAGTTTAGCACAAACACGTGCCACGAACGATCGCTATGCCAATATCGTGGCCTGAAGCTCAAGATTTTCTCATGGCGGCGCCAAACGTAGAGATAGGTCATGCAATTCGAGTGATTAACGACTGTTGGCAAATATATGGGAGAAATTTGTATGAAATAAATATCTTCCACAACGATCTAAGTAGGTGTTTTAGAGTAAGATCTGAGAAGACTAGAATAACAATTTCGAGGTGTCACAAATATCCCCTCACTCAACTAAGAATGACAGTGGCAATGACCACATCGACCGAAACATTGACACGGCGGAAACATGATAATATTTGCATGAAAGCTCACTCTGGTTCGAACATATCACTAATGCTTAAGGCAGTTGATGTGCTCGCTTCGAGACCATGCAACGACAGCTGCTCGGTGGAGTAACTGAAAATGATTTAATAAAAATGCCGCATATAGAAATTAAAAAAGTCATTCGATTGGCTCACTATTTCCCTGCATTCAAGATGAGTGTGATGTTTTAAGGGGGGGGGGGGGGGGGGAAGAGAGGATGAGTGAAAAAAAAATTGAAAATTTAAAGGATAGTAAACGATCTTTTACTAAATGATGCAAATTTGATCACTTTGTGCAGTTTCATGCGAAATTTCAGAGGAAAAGTTGACCTTTCTTTTCAGTAACAGAAAATAGGATGGACTCCCAACTGCAAAACTCATCTCTTTGTGCCAATTAAGGAGCCACCCACTGAGCAAACATTTATGAAATCAAACAGAAACACTCGTAAATTCAAAATCGACGGGGCTTATTGGAGCTATTCTTTCATCAAATGCCAACAAACCCTTAATTCAATCAGCTTTCGGAACTCTCTGTGTTATTTGATAGTTGAATTTACGATTGGCATGTCTTATACTACCGCATAATCTATAATTCAGCCTTCCCTTATCTACATGTACTATGGCATATTCCATAACTTTTATTAAAATCAACTGAGAATAGGCGAAGAGATTGAAGAAGTTCATCTAACTGGCACCAACCACAATGCGACGCTCCGGTTGGATTGCAATGGACTATTGCCATTGAGCTTGTCCATCACCATTGCCATCGCTGTGCACAAGAAATTCGACTAGGGGTGCACAGCCCCAGAAAATGCGAACGATGTTCGTAGTTTGTGGTCTCTTCTACCTATCCTCGTTGTCGGTGAGTGTTCGATCAATCGCGCAACTCACGTCAATGGACAAACGAACTGGTCAAGACCGCAAACGGCGAAATACTCGCTTCAACTTCGAAGCTTCAGGATGTTCGCTCTGAACCCAACGTCCACTTAGGACTGCAACTAGAAAAGGTGCTAAATTCAGTTGGCGAATCAATCTGCGCACTTGAATAGCACAATACGCACCAATTTACATAGCGAAATATGTCCGCTTCACAATAAAAAAATCAAATGGCGCAAGAATGCGATTGCGAATGTGTAGAAAGACAGCGACCGAAACAAATACTCAACAAATAAGGTGCAGCTGCATTTTCCCCGATTAAATATTTCTCATTAAACTATCGAACGATGAAAACTGTGTGATCAGGCAAATCGGTCACTTTGCAAACGACAAAAAATGGTGCTGATGAAATAAAGTGGTGTAGTGGTCGTACCACGGCTCATATACAACGATGGAGGGTCATAAAGTTGGAGGGCACACATCCAACATCATCAAAAATATAAGCACTGCAAGTGCGCTTAAGCGAATCACACATAAAATATGCTTTGTGGGATTTAAGTAGTAAGAAAGCGTCTATTTCAAACGAGATGAACGACATTATTACAACGGAGTGAAGGAGACGGAACTTCTAGAGAACTAAGACACAAAGAAAAAACAGAAGTTATATTGTTGCACGAACAACGAGATCGAGACGGATAGCACAACGCAATCACTGCAAAATTTCGCCTAAATTCAGCGAAGGTGAGCGCACTGATCGCATACAGACAAGATATTTCCGTTATTAATAAATTTCTTTGACGAGCAGTAGTGACGGGCAAATGGTCGAAACAAGCCTTGTGCAAATGGAACTGATGACCTTCCTCACTAAGGGAAATAATGGACGAACCTGAGACATCAAGTCCAGCAGACCCGTACGAGGCTCCCCTCCCTCATACCTTATGTGACGATGCTCTGGGTTTTTGAGGGACACACACTTTAACATCTCTGCAGATTGCTTGGCTGCAGTAGTGCATAGCTTTGAAGCAAGACGCGTAAAACCTTCGATTCCGTTCGACAACAGTCCCTTTAAGTGGGATTCTCACATACGGGCCGTATACTGAGAGTGTTCAGCATTCGTTTTGAAGGCCGATAAGACCAAAGGATTTTAAAGGATTAAAGGATAAGACCAAAGGACAGCAAGATTCACTATTTTATTCTAAGGGTGTCTAATGTTGACGAGAGAATCGAAGTTAAAAAAGCAAGCAGATAGGAAGGAAAGCACTCTTGTGCCACCAGTCTGTAGCAGTTATTTGTTTCAATAATTCACTATCTCTCAGAGAAGCAATTGGAACACTGAACATTTATGAGCTTAGATAATGAGGAATCACTTTTCCGACCACCCACAAACTACATTAAGCGGAAAAAAAAACGCCCATCGAAGGTGGCACGATATGCGCTTTCGCGATCTCCGCATCGACAAAACTTTTTCACAAGTTGACAGCAAATTATAAAAACATAAACAACAAACGTGTTTACAAAAATGTCTTGTGTAATGAACTCGACCGCTCACACGACTCTTCCATGAGAGACTCGTTTCTTTTTTCTTCGAGTTGGCCTTTTCGAGTGAAAAAGTGGTTGATGTAGAATGTGGGTGAACTCTCTTCCGCATTTAAATGTTTATTAATTTATTCGAAAGTGAGAGGTCATTGGGAAATGGTACGAAAGGTTAGTCCGTAACGTACATTTTATGCACCGACTTCTGCAACTTTAACCTCAACGGCTCCGAAGTTTAGACCATCGGACTCTCAGACAGACAAAGGCGCACAAAAATGAAGCATTCTCACAGGTCAAACTCATAAAAGGGCGTAGTCTCGTGTTTCTTTCTGTTTTGCAAGTAAACCTCAGTGCAATGCACCGTTTTATAGAATGAAAGCCGCTATAAAAAGCAAACGAGAATGCATGAAAGTTCGAAGAAAACTCGAAAAAGTCATTGTGGTAGGGAGCCAACGCATCGGCTCTTCTCTTACATCCCTCTCATACATTTCTCAGAACTATAAAGATCAGAACCGATGAGAACACAACGAAAACAAACCTCAACCAGTCACTCGGCTACTTCTGTGTAGGTCTGTTAAGTGATGCTTTTTCACTGAGAACATATTGGCAATGGTTAGACTACGTTCGCGCCACATTTCGCTTTTTGTATCATACAAATCATGGCAAACTAAAACTAACAGCATATTGTGGTGTAGTTAAGTTAAGTTAACTTTGTTGCAGTTAAGCAAGAGCAGTAATAACGATGGTAAGGAACATCTATCGATGCGAGTCGGTGCATCCTATTAGTTTTTCTTTCTGAAACTAAACCACTGCACAAGTATCCTTTAAAAACTTCGAAATATTGCCTCTTTCTAGCAACGAAAACGATCTCTTACATAATTCTGCCGACTTAAAATTCGTTTTTGCGTCGCGCCGGATGGAATGCAAAAAAAAAAAAAAAAATCAAAAACGTTATCGCGTCTAACCTGTGAATAACTTATAAAGAAGATGATAAAACTAGGACGGCACGTCATCCTACATCATAGAACTACACCAAATTCCACAGCCGCAGCTTGTTTAATTCATTCTGAAAACAGGGACAGACAGACACAGACATCAACGCGCAAGATGCAACGCGGCTTATGCCTTTAGAAAATTTCTCCAAGAGCGCACTACGTGACCGCCAGGCCCATCTGTTCCTGATCCATTTGTGGGCCAAATTCAGTTGATGGGTTGTCATGAAGGTTGGGAGATATAACTTGAATTCCATGGTCACCCTCAAGTTTTTTCGGCACGATTCACCCACTTTCTAAGTGGCTATGAACACCAGAAGTTACGAATGGGCAAGATTAAGTGATTTTATCAAAGAGAAAGAATTGCAAAGGAATCGTTGGAAACGCTGTTAAGGCACTCTCATCGTATGAACACAGTAAGCTAACTTATCTGCACAATGAAGCAAAAAAACGCCATAAAAAGCCGTTCGTCTGTGGACAAGATAATGGCCATGGGGGACTTCAAAGATGCAACGGCATGACCAAACGTTCCAATAAATATATAAAATCCAAGACGAGAGAGAATCCTACGTTTACATTTTCAGTGCTCACCATAAACGTCGGTGAATCATAAACGGAGCAGAAAAGAAAAGGGGAACGATAACGACAGAAATGAAAGGAGTGCACAGGTGAAAAATTAAGACAAATAAGTACTAATCACTTCAGGCTCCATTTAGAAAAAGAATAAAAAACAGTGAACGGCAACGGAAAGTCATTTAAACGCTGATCGGTACTGTTTATACATGCAACGACAAGGATTCAATTTAGACACCATTCTTGATAGTTTTAGCTATGCGGCCGGATGAGTAAGGACTGTGGGAGCAGATTCACGGCCCGCTTCATAGAACACGCGCTACTTGGTGCTGTATCAGAGTCTCTAAATATATGGCAAATCAAGTGACCAATAGCTGCAACTGCAAAAAGCGCGCATCGTGCTCTCTATTTGCCGCAATTTCCCGCTCGTTACGTTACACAATTAAGTGAGCTAACAGTTGCGTAAAATACTCACAAAAATGTGGCGCAATCACGATATTTAGCTGGCTGGTAATAAGACTGCAAATTTACAGTTTTTACTCAGGCAGGTAAGCGGGAAGGCGAAGAAAAAAGGAGTGGGAGATAAGCAGCACAACTGCTCACAAGAATACCGTCAGTTAAACAACATTCATCTATATCCTATCTCTATTCATTTTCAAAATTTCAAATATAAATAAATAAATATATATATAAATATATAAAATATATAAATATAAATATAAATATAAATATATATATATATATATATATATATATATATATATATATATATATATATACTAACCCGCGACAATGATATAATATGCATATATTTGCGCAGCTTATACAGCTGAACAAACAGACAAATGGGAATTAAGGGATCGAATATAACAAAGAACAGCAATCCACCAGAATTGGTGATGGGCATTTAATTTGAGTTTGCATTAATGCACAACACTAGGATTAAGGTTCCCAAATAAAACGAAATATTGGGTGGGCGCAAGCCCGCCTCCCTCATGTCAACCGTGCTGCTGCCGACGCTTACGTCACACCAACGCGGTCGCCGTTTATAAAGACGCATCGCATTCGGCCTACGTTCGCAAATGCTTGTAATGCTCACGGTGCCCTTCCCTGGACTTCCTCTCTATCATAGGAAGGTGGTTGGTGAATAAGGCCGCAGACGGACGGACTTCGGTGAGCAAGTATAAATAAGGACGCCAAAATGAATAGACAGCAAGAATTCGAGGAAATCTAAGCTGCCTGAAGTATGCACTGCATCCTTCCTGAAAGCCACATACGCTATAAAATAGAATTCATTTGTTTACAATCGACTTTAAAGTTTAGGACATAGAGTTCCAACAGACCTTTCTAGGCCAAGTTGCTCTGAGGCTCAGCAAAGGTTGCCAACAAATTCTGGCAAAATCCATTTTGAATTCTTCTGAACTTCACAGAGCCGTGCCAGTGAGAAGTGCAGTCGATCTGAAGAGAGATTGGGTTCGTTGACAAAAACAGTAGCGTTTTTTGAGAGAACTGTAGCCACTAGAAGTCACTTCTTCAATTCTCCCAGTATTAGAAATTCCCAAGCAGAAGCGAAAAAGTTGAGAACGACATCCGTAGAAGGCGACCTAAGGGAACGTGAATTCTCAGCTCAGCTGCGCGGATTTCTAAATCGTCGCTGAAGTAAAACAACGAATCGTCATTGGAAAGAGCGGTCACTGCAACGAAAAATCATTTGCATAAATTTCCAACACGGGGACAGATATTCGCGCATCTGACAAAAGACGACCACAGGAGCTGACTTCCGTCTTGAAGAAACGCGTTCCAACAGAAAGATTTTCCCTCCTGTTTCGCTCAAATTCGTGTCGCGACGACGAGCAGTGCGCCAGTGACCATTCGCTTTTCAATTTTGCAGTGTTGCAAAATTTTGCGCGTCTCTTCTGAAAATTTGATCGGCCGAATTGCTGTGGCAGGTAAACTTATCAGTTTTACGCACGACAGTACTAGAACAAGCAATTACTTACATTTCGATCAAAGCTATAAAAGACTAACGCCTAGCTTACCACTTAGAGCGAGCGGTAGAACATTTCGCGATTTTTGATGTTTGCTTTAAATGCGCGAATTTCGTCAATTTGATGAGTACGGCGAACTATTCAAATCACTTCGTTGAAACTACGCCATAAATGTTGTCCCAAATTGAAAAAGTGCTCGAAACGAACGCTGTCGGCAGATCATTTTGCGGGTTCACAAAGGGTTCACTACAGCGAGTATCTACCAGTGTTAGCAATATTGTGCAAATATGCTTAATACTTTCGCGATATTTCACTTAATTTCACTCACTCTTTTTCACAGTTTAACGCTTAACGCATTTAAAAACCGGTTAAACGCTAATTAAATAAGCTGATAAAGTGTTCTACGAACGGATACACTGTGCACGCTCGCATTGGTGAACACCTGTAACGATGAAATCACAGAGATACCCGTTGATAACTGATTTGGTCTTCGTGCTGTCTTGTGTGCTGCTTATGACAGTGCGATGTTTGTTGAGAACTGCACTCAAACAAGAAGAACGGCATTTCGCCAGCGTCAGAGGCCGTGACAGCGACTGCATTATGTGCCAAGTTGAAAGGTCTCCCAAAATATTAGGTAATATTTCGGGGCTTTAATATTATATATATTTTTCGATAGGAACTGATTTTTAGTCTGATATGGAAGCCATCATCCCAATAAGGATTTTCTTTTCAGTGCTACGACGTTCGTGCCGCCACGAATATTTGTTCCGAACATGTGCGAGCACTTGCGCCACAAGTAAATGCAACGCTGACATATCCCTTGGTTATTTGTGTTTCGGATATCTGCAACGTGAATTCTTTCAAAAATCATTTCATGCGAGATCATATTTAGGGGTTTCTACTATCATAAACAAGTGCAGAAGCATGCCTTCTGCTCATTTATTATCAACCACTTTTGCAAGTTACCAACAAAAAACACAATTTGCAAAGTCCCTTCATATTCCCAGAAAAATCACCTGACCCCACCTATAAATATTCTACCAAAAATTTCTTTTCCCTTGATCCAATTGGCGTAAAACGATAATTCGACCGGTTAAAAACATGTTGAAATCACTTAAACTTTCAAATGACTATAGATCCTCTCCGAGTTGCTGGAGCAATGTGGAAGGTACGTCACACCTACCGAATTTCATTGTTCTAACTTCAACGGTCCCCAACTTGAAACGTCGGACAGCAGATAGACAAATACATGCGCATTTACAAGACGCCGTCATGATATAGCACTGCAAATAAACTTTGCAAGAACAGTGTGAGCGTATTCACCGCAAAAGAACGCCTTATTTTATTATCAGCACCGCTTATTCAATCTACAGGTGTGAAAGTGGAGAAACTGTAGCCGTTAAAGTGGATCAGAGCCTTTTGTTGACCTTGAGTATCGATTCCGCATAGCAAATGAGAATATCAGCAGAAGCGGTTTTGATTCCAGTGACGACGAAGCAACAAGAAACAAATAAATCAACGATAAGGACACAACTTTCCTCATGAAAGAATTTCTCCAATAAACAGAAAGAGAGAGGTGCAGTGAGGTGTCTCGATCGCAGACATCAACCAACAAAAAACGAGTATGCGGTGAAGAACTGTGAATAAGTGATCTCAAATGGTACACAATTTGATGATATACCGTTAGAGTTCATATTTCTTTTATATTAGTTCACTGAAGTAAAAATACTGCAACTATATCTCCTGCTGACAGGAGGCTTTCAAAAATTTCAGCGAGGGGGATCAAGCATGAAATACCTTCAAGAAGAGGCCAACCTCTATCAACTCAAATAAGATGAATAAAGTCAGAGCGGACCATTTGGGCTGCGATAAAAATGAGAGGGCAACTCAGATCAAAGAAATAAAATAAGAAGATTACTTACAAATTTTCCACCTTCGGAAGAGAATCTCCGATTATATTTTCCTCGTTCGTCAGCCAAAGCAACATTCGTGGTTGAACCAAAAGCGAACGGTCGCTATTTTCAATCCCTCCCCGAGGGGATGCCAGTGCCTATATGAGTTTGGTCCCTTGATATCCCCTCGACTGTCCTATTCTCGAAAGTCTTCACTCAGATCTTTTGGTTCTCGCTTCAGAGATCGATTACGAGAATCTCATATCGTCAATGAAATTCAATTCGGCAATCTTCATATACATAATACTTATCCTTTGAAAAATTATGACGTTCATAAGTCATCAAGGAGTTAACGGAGGGCGTAAAATTTGTTCTCATTGCCACTGTGGTATCGGCTATAACTGACAACTTTCACGATTGTATCCTGACTGCAGCCCTGTTGTCAGGAGGATACGAACAGACGGCATCTAATGTAAAATGGCCAAATGTTTAAGAATTTTTCTGAAGGTAAGTGTCTTGCATTATGGCCACAGAATTTTAGCAGCAGCCCCAGAGGTTCCTCAATAATGCGCGTTCGCAAAACGTTTCCGCAGTCAATGTAACTGATGTAACACGTGCATTTTGCATTCTACTCGCCTATCAACCAATTACATCGATTATCAACGCATAATAAAATATGAGGAACGCTACTGCTATATTTTAGTCGGCCTCACAAGTCGTACAAATTTCCTGCAAATCATTTATCATTTTTGTGATCTGATTGATAACCCGACCCGGCTTAAAATGGATGTACATTTCTTGGCACATGCCACAACTTTCACGAAGAGAAAACAATCTCTGGAGATGACATTGGCGACTCTGGATTCGTGGTTCCTGAGTTGGTACTAATGAACAAACAAACAGGTACATATACATAAAAGTATACATGGGACGTTGCTAAAACGGACTAAACAAATGAAGTTTTATGGAAGCGCATAAAATGGTCATGAGGCAATATATTTATTGCCTTTAGATGTGAGCTGTTTATAGGGAAAAAACACGAAGAGTGGGAACGATGCCAAGAGTGATGTATCTGAGGCAACTTCTAATCGACAGGAAAGCGTACCCCTCAAACGTTGTCGGCATTAAAAGTTGCGTTCGCGAAATGACGATTGCGGGTCGTGGATCATTGCCAATCAACATCAAATCGTGACGTTTATGCTTCGAGAATTACCCTCACACCTTTGCCATTTATTAGTGTTCCTCTAGACAGCCTCTGCCATCACACGAATCTATATCAGTGCAACCTCTTTCCATAAACGACATGAAAAGGCGCACCACACCTCGTAAACAAAAACTCGGCTCATTTTCTCGTGCGTGTAGAGCAAGAGCGTCAGAAGAAATATTGTATAAGTTACGTCCAACTTATGTTATTCCACGGGAATGTCAGCAAAAAAGAATTTTGTGCACATATAACAAAGAATGCGTTGCAAAGGTTTGAAGCCCTACGCACTCGCCGATAAGCTCAACAATTAAAAGCACTTTTCCTTTAATACAGAGACCGTCCGCAACAAAGCGCTTTTGACAACGCCACTGGAACCTTTCAGATCACTTCACAGAGAACTCTGTTTCCTACTCACTAAATCAATCTTCTTTGGCTGAGGTGCCTTCCTTCCTCTCAGAGGACTCTTCAAATATCAGATCAGTTGGAAATTAGAGGTTGGTAAGTTTGTCCTCAAATAGCATAATACACAATGCTATATGAAATAATCGTAATGAAGGTAATGCGTGAATGCAGGTTTTATGAGGGTTATGCATTAAGCGGACGTAGTTCGGGACTTCAAGAAATCAGAGTTATGACCGATCGCAGGACTTTTGGGCACTTTTCATCCTTCGTGTTTTTAACTACATCTTCAGTTTTACTTTTTACCTTAACAGTAACTCCTGATGAGATATCGACCGGTGATGCTAAGGAATATTTCACATTCACTGGAGTGAACTTCCCGGAAGAATAAGCAAAGCCATTTTCAT
This sequence comes from Ascaris suum, assembly GCA_013433145.1. Lineage (NCBI taxonomy): Eukaryota > Metazoa > Nematoda > Chromadorea > Rhabditida > Ascarididae > Ascaris > Ascaris suum. The sequence continues at coordinate 6,404,626 of CM024187.1, forward strand.
CTTGGGCCGATAAGGGATACAATCGGCGTTCGGGATTTACATTGCTTAGGGATCTAGCCGGAAGTCCAGGATATAACTTAGGATTCTGGAATTGGAAATGGCAGAATTCAGTTTCGACCCCTTAGAGAGAGTGATGCAAATAATCAGCAATCCTCCAGCACTTACGATAGCAGCCAACACTGTTGAATACGTTCCACAGCTGTAAGGCTACTAGCAAATACTGCCACTATGCATATTGCTGGATCAGCCACAAGTCACTATGAAAGAATGCTGACCAAAGATAAAAAAGCAGGGAAATATCTATGACAGAATCTCAGCGAAAGAGCATGCAGGCCTCATGTTGCTGTCTATAAATTATCGCTGGTTGGGAGGAGGGGGTGGATGACATCAGCGACACCTGGCGGGACTACCCTAACATCTGTTGTCTACCTCAATGAACACTGTCTGGGACCTCTGATATGATTAGTTGCAGTTTCGGCGACGCCGCTTTTCCTATTTTCATCCATAAAGCCCCAGCTGATTTACAGCAGGAAATTTTTGAGGATTCGATGTTGTCTGATCCCCCATCCAGTGATTGAAAGTTATTAGAGAATATGCAGACGGAACATTTGTGTAGAAGACGCCAAAATTATTATCCATCGGGGATGCAGACTCAGGCACCAGTGGGAAAGCTCTAGGAATGGCTTTAGGACACCGGTCGATATGTATAAAAGAAAAACATGCTCATGACCGGCATCAATGAGAGCATATGAATAGGCTGTCAGCTGTCAGCAAAAGCACTCGTGAAGTGCTGCTCCCCCATATTGACAACTAGCGTCGGAAACAATGTGTCTTCACAGTTAACTGTGCACAAAAATAAGTGCAAGCAACACTGCATGCGCGACATGCAAACCAAGAAAATGACCCTCGCAAAGACGAGTATCGTTTGCAATGTTCCACTTCTCAGCCTTTCAGAGTTATAAGACTCGGAGATGCCCGTCCCATTTGATTTACTGCATACGCTTCTTTCCTCTACCGCGCTGTGAGTTCCGCTATTGAAATGAGATTGCCATCTAGGATGACATCAAACATTTACGTCGCAAAGACCCCACAACTTTACTGCAATTTTCTTAAAGGTGCTGTGCTTGTACCTTCTGTCCTGGGCAAGTTTATCCGGATTCTTTCTACACTGCATTATTTTCTGATTTTACTCACTCTCCGGATTCAAGCAACACCGATGATAGCACTCTTTCCTCCATTATACACCCTTGCGCCTTGCATTGTCCCCACACTGAATGCACTTAAGCCTCATTGCTACAGATCGAGTTACAACTTCTGCGCAAAGCAACGAATCATTGTGGATGATGTCATAATCTTTTGCTGCATCAAACATCAAGTGAAGCAGTAACAGCTGCAGTTTTCACAAGTGGTGCCAGCTGCGCAAAGCAATACTTTGCAGTAATGCGCTGCAGCAGTTCGCATATAGAAAACAACTAAGCAAGACATATTATATATATATATATATATATATATATATATATATATATATATATATATATATATATATATATATATAATATATATATATATATATATATATATATATATATATATATATATATATATATATATATATATAGCCTTGCATGGCTTGCAGACGTAGAAAAAAGCATTGACGAAAGAACAACCGCATTATAGCTATCCCCAATTAACGAAGCAGGTTAATATGTAATAGTGAAGCATGGAGCAGGCATGAACACAACCTGAGGAGACAAGCCGCTCAAATTAGCTCTAACAGTCGAGGAAGAATTTTATTGGTCACTACGATCATGCAGGTCGATCTGCAAATAAGGAAATGCATCATTCCCTATTTCTATGCAACGCATTGACAATTACTTGTATTTGAACATGATGCTTTATTTATTCACTCCAACGCCCTAAACTGACTAAACAGACAAAAAAATGTGTGAACAAGAACGGCAAGACGGAGCGAAACATCCATAAATCAACAGTCCGCGTGAACAGACGTTAAATACTCAGGGTGGCAACAGTGCGAATTTAACCACATTTTAAAAGACAGAGTGGGACGCATTAGCGACATCGGGAGGAAGCAGATTCCAGACTCGCAAAACGCGACGTCGGAAACTATGCAGAATATTGTTTCAGGTAGAACATTTTCCGATATGCTGAGATTGATGCTCATGTTGACTGCGGAGACGACTTTAGATATGCAAGGCAGTTCAGCTGCCGTTGATATTTAGCAGTGGGAATTGAGCAGTTCAATAGCGACATAGGTGACTAGATACCCTCATAAATCTCAAGACACCAATTCGCCTTTGCGATGTGCTCGACCGATTTTAGAGCATGAATTCTACTCCACTTTTAGGTTCCAATAACCGACGGAGGAAACGACCACGCAGAATGAAGCTCGAAATAGCAGGCCATCCAGTGGTCAAGATATATTAACTAGATTTCATAGTCGAACTTTCTGCTCCATGAAATTACCAAACAGACATGCGCTAAGATGTCATAATGGGAGTTTGCAAAAATAGCAAATAACAACCATCGGAAATGAATAAAAGGAAGAGATGTAGGAAAGCAAAGAAACGCAAGTTCAATCATTCCGATCAGTAAACTCGATCCCCACAAGCCTCTTCAATGTCCACTTCTTATTCTGGGTCGTATTCAATGCTTTTCTGAGATGTGAATTCCACAACGCTTCTTAAAAACGATCAAGCGCCAAATACTTAGCTGTCTCAAATGAAGAATTTCCGACCAGTTGGTACTAATAACTTGATAAAAACGTGATGACCGTGCTGATTTCAAAAACAGGAATGTGTGGAAAAAAATGATGTTGCGAATGAAGCGCTGTGATGCTTTCAATGGTGCCCTTATGGTCACACACCGCTTTCAAAGATGCACACAATTCACTCCATATTATCAGATTCATAATATATGGCAGATGTGTTAAAATCCGAGAGAAGAAAGAATGCATCAACCCAGCACTTGCCTATCCACTTCTTTGGATGAGCCACTCACTTCATTACATATCAGTGGTATTTGCAATCGACTTAAATGAAACTCCTCAAAGAGTGCAACAACTTGTGCACGCATAAATATCGAGCACGTTCCCCAAAACTGTGTATGTTTGGCATAAAGAGATGAGTAATTGGTTTATTAAGGTGCCAACGTTTCGCAAGAACGCCCAAAGGGACTGCTCCCTCTATGACTTAACGTAAATGCTGATCGTAAAAAAAGCTATCAATTTTTTTCGGAGGGGGGGGGGGGGAACAGTGATCTTCGCGAAATGGGTGAGGTTCATTTCATGAGCCTTTCATTTGCAAAAGGCGTTGAAGATTCAGGATCGCTGAATTACTTTCTTCTAAGCATTTGTCCGGCAACTCTGTTCTATGACCCTTGTTTCCCTTCGCTGCACCTGCGTTTTAATTGAAAAACACAGCTGACAGAAAACAGGTGCTACCATGGATTGAGAGCTAGAAGTTCTTTCCTTCTGTGCACAGAAATTTTGAATTTCTAACAGGTTCCCTGAAAAGCGATGCCCTTCACTAAGGACATACAAAACATGAACTATTGTAAGCAAAATCATCTGTAAGCCAGAAAATTTTTGCCTTTTAACAAAAATTTCGTTGAGTTTTTCTCATACTTCAATGCCACTACAATACCACTATTTTGGGTCAACATGGCGAAAGACCTCTCATACGACAAGCGGAAATCACAGATGAGTACTTGAATCCACGCCAAATATATGCATAAAAAGTAACACATTTTCATGCATTTCTGCAAAAAAAAACTGGTAATAGCCAAGCAAAAATTATCAAAAGTAAGCATGGAATACACAAGCTGCTCTTGAATACTATGACTTTATGACTTAGTCTGAGATGCTGCTCTCATCTACAGAACATGCACTGACAATTCTGCCTACAAAGATGGCCTTTTGCGTTCTTTTGCCTTCCAAATGCACAAAACTCATCTTAGTAGTGCTTAGCATTCCAGCTGTTCCACCTGCAGCAATCCAGACCATTCTCCATCTGTACATGCATGCAATTACAAGTTTGCTGGCTCGAAAGGTTTTTTTTCTGTGAGAGGAGAAGATGAAAAGATAGGATCAAAAATTACGACAAAAATATGCAAGGCAACGAGCAGTGCATCTCGTAAAGTTACTTGTGGATGAAAACAATATAACTAGAGCGTTGCTGCTGCAAAAAAAAAAAAGCTGATGTGCTAAACGGATCAAAATCAAATTCTCGCTTTTGATCTCTTTTTTCGAGTTATATTACTGACACATACACGAAAAAGAAACACAACAGACGCCAATACTCTGGGGAAATTGTTTACCTGAGAAGAGCTCAGCTGACTAACGACACATCTCACCTTATCACACATATATCTATTAGCAAGAGTGCCCTTGCAGCACACAAAAGCACTTCAGCTCGTTTCATGGCTGCAAACCTCAGAGATCACTCGTTTAATCACATTTCAAGCGTTGCTGATTGCGTAATGGCAGCCAGCGCTTTGTGATAACAAAACTTCGAACACAATGCTGCACTTAAAAATTACTGCTACCTGTATGCAAGGTGTTCTAGCAGCGTTATTGCACCTTAGAAGGCCAATTAATCTCATTCGACCGTCACGACGAAAAAACGATGTTAACATATGCTGAGATTTTATTCGCCGTATACACAACTAGTAGCTTCATAAGAAATGTACACCAATTTTGCATAGGCTACAAGAAACAACTGCACACGTCAGCGACATAAATTCTCTGTGCAGGCATTTCCAAGCATTTCGGCGTTCCTTCATGCGCCGATCTACCACTTCCATGTCTAGAATTTCCGCTCTGAGGTTTAAAACTGCTGCTCGAAGCATAATGGTAAAGCACGTTTACAGTAATCTGGCAACACAACCGCAGAGAAGGCATCAGGTAACGGTAGGAAAACGATACATTATGAAGGAAATAAGAACAAGAAATAGGAACAAATACAAGGAAGTGCATGCCTTCCAACATTGTGTTTAGTGTGTCGTTAACGTGTCCCAACAACAAGCACAGTTCCATCAACCAAAATTCCACTTAAAACGTTCATTAATTTCACCTATGCTTCCACTCCAACTGTAAGCACAGCGCAATCCTTCTCGTCACCTGCAACGAACATCCACAAATGACCAAAAGACTCTGGCATTCTCTTATCGCAAACAGCCATTTCTAAGTATGGAACACCATAAAAATGAAAATGAAATTCATTCCTTATCAGTCGCTACACGCTTATCACTGCCTGAAAAAAATCACATCCCTTTGCTGAAGCTTTCATCGCCTTTCGCCTCACATAGAAAACTGAATGTTCGTGAGAACACTTAATAAAAATACTAGTCAAAAAATATCTTTCATCAACAGTAGAAGATAAACATAAGCACACGGGCGTCAAGTCTCTCGAAGACAAGCAGCATACAAACTTCACTACAACTAAAAAAATGCACCGGAAACTCGTTACTCTCCGTGATAGGGATGCTACTAAAGACAAAGCAACTCGGAGTATAAAAGAATATTATTGTGGTCGAGGACCATTAAATGGAAAAGTGAACTGAGATGAAGAAGTCACAAAATTTCTATTATCGATATTTGCTGCGAAGGTCGACATTTCTTTGGCCATCGCCACAAATATCCAGTCTGTTTTTATTCGCCTAATGTCCTTACTGTGTTGCATAGCAAGACAACATCACCATTGTAATCGGTGAAAGGATTCATGTGTGTGTACATATACGCAGGTACGCTATGTGCATATGCACAGGTATGCAGGTAATGTCCGTAAAGTGCCCTTGAAATTGTTTGATGGTCGGTACAAAGGTATTTTTTAACTTATGCTCGCACCACGCTGGTTAATTTCCAGGAAGGGGGCAGCTGCCTTGTCGCACTGGAACAATAGAGACTGCCACAAGGGACTTAGCAGGTGAAGAAGCAAATACATGCAGTGCCTCAGGAAAGAATTGCTAATTTCGCTTCCTTCTTAGGAAGCACCAATGAGATAGACGTATGAAACCTTCGTTTCGAATATTTTACCCTGACAATGGCTTCAGGAATCTCACGCAGAGTTAAAAAGTGAGGACATAACCTCTTCAGACTGATCCGTCCGGTGATTTAAAAAACAAATATCTGTCGCATGCTGAACCTTCAATATTTTCTGAAAGAAATTAGTTCACTTAGATTGCGCTTCACGAATCTATGATGAGGACGGGAAGCTACGACAGTAATTAGGCGGTCATCAATTGTCAGGCAATGATAGAATACACAGCAGTCAAGCCACGGTGTCACGCTGTGCTACCATTGATGATGTGCATCTCAAAAACGAGCCAATATCGACCGTACCGAAGACGGAAACAAGCAACAAACTGTGTACATAAACGGTTAGCCATACCTGCGTGTGTGCGTGCATGCGAGTGTAGGTGTGTGCATGTCTTGCTGTCAACAATACATACGGCGCAACTTCACTCGCATCTTAAACGGTCATGTGTTTTAAAAACTCGAACATGTGGGAGAGTGAAAGAAAAAGTTTTAAAACTAACCTAGCAGCAGTTTTTGCATATAGTAATGAAAGCAGAAACTCGGTAAACGTTTGCAGAAACATAAGGTTAGAAGAGCAACAACCAAGGACGTCAGCTTGACATTTCGAGTAGGTGATCATTAGGTAAGGAACAAAGATCCACAACAAAAACCTCGTAGGGGAAGGCAATATGAGCGCGTGATCAGCTATGAGAGCAAAATATAAGGCGATGAGGATTCTTGGCGAGCTCTCCGAAACTGGCGCACGTTCAAATGAATAACGCCGATTGTGGAATGCGCTCATTGTCGATAGTGGCACGCACGGCTGAGGTGAGTCACACACGCCGCAGTATCGTTGCCCTCACACGCCACATAATACCGTTCCGTTCCGATGCACAAACTTCTCAAGCGCAATAACAATGCAACTGCAAATACAAATGTGCACTCCTTCTTTCCTTTCCTTCTTGGACCACTTCTCCTCGACTCAATTCCCCTTCCCGTTGTGAAGTTGATATGTATTGCGACGATGAATTCATGCGAAGCAGAGGACAGCAACACTCGAAGTTTTAGGACGAAGATCAACAGTGAATTCTTGTGCAAGCCGTGCAGTCTCGAGCAGTGTTGCACAGTGCAGCATTCTTTGGTCGCCATTGTTTTTGCTTCACACAAACGACACCTCAAATGGGTTATCCAATTAAGAGATCTATATTCACTTCGCAACTCATTTCTCGATTGTTTCAGAGACGGGTTTAGATAACGTAGTTGATTGGTCACATCAATGTCAACTTCAGATGTCAGCAAAAACGTCGAATGTGACGCGCGAACTTCTTGCATAGTGCAGTTATTCAACCGAATGTATAAGTACTGCTTTTGCCGAAGGTCGTGTTAGTGGTCCTGGCGGCAAGACAGTGTAGGATTCGAGCTTATTCTCGTCGAAGTGCTTTAGGGAACGATTCTTGCTCACTGCGAAAAATCAAGCTTCTTGTCTACTGTATAAACTGCATGATGGAGCGCAGTTACGCATAACTCAAATCTGAACACGATGTCAGTGTACGTATTCAAAGTGACGTTTGCAGTAATGATGCCGCCCGTTTTAAGGTATTCGTTATAACGGCTAAAAATAATCATAAATGAATAAAAACCTTAGTGCTGACAACAACCAGCTGAATGCATTTGAGATTTCATCCGGCTGCTTAATCGCAAGCACAGTTCTACTCACGTCGCCTCCATCGATATCGACATTAGCGTTTCGTTTTTTTCGAGTGGAATCGTCTCTCTCGAGTGCATCTGTCACCAGTGCGACCCTAAGCTATATAAAACTTTCGCTGCTGCTCTTTGAGCATTATATTTCAACCGCGTTGCGAGCGTCTTCTTAAAATTTCCGCCTACAGGTCTAAGGTGCGGGAAAATCTTCAGCTTGGTTTTGCATTTTGAAGTAGCCGAAGGATTTGCTAGCTTTGGTTTCGACAGTGTTCATGTGCGGGCTGCCGCAGCACTGATAAGTACGCATTCCTATCAACTGGCTCGCTACCATGGACAAAGCTTAGTTCCGAACCGCCCGCAAATGGAATGTTCTCAGTGCCATTAATGTGTCTTTGTTTACCCTTGAGCTAAAAAATTGCGATGTTCATGCTCTCGTCGACCTTGCATGCTCTCGTACTGAATGTTTAGGAGTGCCAATCACATGTTTGCTTATGTGCGTTCTTTATCATTGCTATGCATTTTTATTCATTTGTGAATAAAGCTAGTGAATGGCAAAGAAACACAAAAACGATAAACTCGATTGTTGTGTGATGAATGTACCTGCCACGTCGTGGCGAATTATTAGATTTGTGGGGAAGTTTTTGTCAGGAATTTCGGCATGCATTTTTTTTCTGATTTTTCAGCTAATAGCCAAATATCGGTGGCCGTATTGTGAATTGTGGAAATGGAAGTGCTTGTCGGCAAAAGTTTGGTAGACTTGTGCTGACAGATATGAATACGAGCATTTGAAACGAAATGAAGTCATCATTTGAATAACAATAAAGAAGGTGATATACGTGTTTTGTTGTGAGCGGCAAAATAACACTGACAGCGAATAGAGTAATAAAAACATTTCAGACGGAAATGAATTGAATGAATATTTATGCGCGCGGAGCAAGGACTTAATAAATAAAAGACGCCCGAGCAACTAGCGTTAAGTAGTCATAAGCGACCGCATGCGACGCAGAGGCTGACTGAAGAGGAATAAAGGGGTATAAGGGAATGAGGCAGGGTTCTGGTCCCACTGCTTTCCAGGTGATGGGTCCATATGCGTGCCATGCGATACATGAAGGCCTTGAAAAGGGCGTTTAGCACTGCCACCTGTTTCTTTTGTTGCAAAGGGTGCGCACTGGACTATGTTAGTGAAAACACACTACTGAATTGGACGCTGGGAAGATTTAAAGAAATTCTTTTAGCGCAGTTACAGGTCTGCACTCGTTCTACCATGAAGAATGCCAGAGCTAAGAATGTGATCCTTTGCTAGTGAAGGAGACAAAATTGCGCTGGGAATGATTTGCGGGAGGCAAACAGCTTGGAGACCTATGCGGTGGGAAATGGCATTTGCTGAACGCCAACAAATCTGCAGTATGTCTGTATTCGAAACAATTTTCGCCTGACTCACCACAGGACAGTAACAGCTAGTGAGCCCTTGTAGCCCATTGCTTCCTGCACAAACGCGCTATCGCACCTTGCATTCCTCTAGCTTCCTTGACGATTTTTTTCGAACCTTACTTCTATTAAAAGAAGGTAGAAGTGGATCGGTGACTCCGAACCTTGGTCGGCAAGCTCAGCCTCATCCTTAAGATGGAAATATCGAGATCGTGAAATGGCATAATACCGAGCTTTTAGCATCAGCCACGATCAAATACGGGATGCGAAAATTAAGGTTGCACTCAAAGGAGACGGAAAATGGGCAGCTGCAAACATCAAAGTCGGCAGAGTGCAGATCTTTGTAAAATTTACTCCAGCAAGGGCAAGAGAAATGGCGTGAGTGCAGCTTTATTGTCCACCCTTTCTCACTGCCACCTCCCAGCTTCAATACCAAATGAAGGGGAACAGGGATACTATTTGGCGGTTTTTTTTTTTTTTTTTTTTTGAATGTGCAACGCACTAAATACCGTGTAGCACTTTATCAGGCTTGTTGTGACTGGCAGTGGCGGCATAGAGAGGACGAATGCAGACAGAAACCAGGAGCCAATAACCGACTGTCGATGTCGATATGCGAGAGGATGATCGAGATAGAAGAAGTTTAATGGGAGCACAACGGCTTCCAAACATGAGTAGCATTAAGAACCAAAGACATACAAACGGACCAAAGTCTCGTACGCAAATCAAGGGTTATTTTCCCAACCATCCTGTAAAACCTCGCCGGTTTGGCTGGCCTATGCGACCGATTCTGGCGTGTTAAGACGTACCGACCTGGCATTAGAAACTCGTTTACTACGAAAACGAGATGCTCAGGACGTCGAGTAATAAACGCATACACTGATTAGCAAATAAGACCGCAGCCTATTCATACCTTCACCTATGGCCCCCAAGGCTTGGGAGGTTATAATCCACACGGGGAGACATCACATCAAGGTCAACCAAGTGCGAGTAAACAACTTGTTACACAAATGAAGATTATCACGATCGCTGAGATCATGAAACTCATTTGATCACGATAGATCACTTGTTAACAGCCCAGTTTCCGAAATTTTTCTGAGTTATGCTGGGAACTCTCAAAACTAACCACGTAGACTTTGAACTGGAAAACTTGATGTTAAAACCGGGAAATTCGACCTCATGGATTCGGTGACCCAGTTTTTCTTCATGTTTGGAAATTCGCAACGTTGGGTGCGAGCACCTCGTTGCTGATGTCATTGCACAGTGTGCCATGTCGAGGACAGAAATATGTGGGTGTAAGCGTGGTGGGGCTTAGCTGTGAGGCGTATGTCCTGGGAAGAAGTATACACGAGAGAATAGTGGAGTAGAAGTAGGGGAGGAAGTTAAAGTAAAAATGTATTCATGTTTCAGAACTTCGTGAAAGAATTCCAAAAAACATAAGGTGGTTTCTTTGGAGAATTAAATGCGCCCACCTACCTGCAAAAAACCCACAGGAAAAAGACAGTCTGCAATCGAGTTTCGGCACATTCTGCACGGATATAACTATCGAGAGAATTTCGAAGATCTGTTTGCTGAATAGGAGTAGCTAACTGAACTTTTGCGAAATGTTCGGCATCGAAAATTATCCATTTTGATCGAACAAATTTTCCAAAAACTTGTCCATACCAATTTTCAAAGCGATGAGTTTGTTCTATAAAAACTCGGTTTGGAATTGGTTGCCCGGTTTCCGCAGTTGATCACTGATTTATCTGACCAGGGATTGCAGGGTTCTGCGGTGGCAAACAATGGATTGCAATATCAAAGCAAGGGCAGCGGAAGGTGTAAGCTGTAAAGCTAAATGTAAGCTGGTGGACGACGGGTTATCAGGTTGAATGTGAGCTGATAAACAGCGGATCGTGGGTGCAAAGCGTTAGGCAACTGGTTATGAAGCTGTGTGGGTCAATAAAAGACGTGGTGACCGGCCGGACATGCATTAACGCAGGAATGAGTATTGGCATAAAAAACAGGCTTTCAGCTTTCACAGTATTTCGTCGATCATCATCTCATCCCACCGGATCTCTCCTGCAGCACGCAAAATTGCGCTTTATTGTTCTCATAGCCTATTTTTCCTCATTTCTGGATTCTAAAAGTGATGTCGCTATCAAAAAAATTTTGCATACAAACTCGAATTCAAAGCATTCAGCGAACGGCTATCACTTTTAGTGAATGACCTCTGTTATTATCTTATAAGGAATAATTTAACGGCATAAATTTCCGACAAGTAACGTGCGGTGTAGCAGCTATATAGGACGATATGATGTTAAACGAAGAAAGCTTGAGTGACGTTGAAACTTCCAGAAGAAAACCACCTGTATTCGTCGCGTTAATCAACTGCTATTCTGCTATGCTGCAAACGCAGTTAGTAAGTGATAGACACGAAAACGAAATGGAGAAAAAGAGGGAAAAGAGAAGTTCGCTTCTCGAGGTCAGTGCTGTGATCTTGATGGGTAAGCACCCCACTATCGCACCCTACAAAGGTCCTTACAATTTCTTAACGCAGGTACTAAAAAGGAAAAACGGAATGTGCCGCGCTAATCGTAGCGCTTCCTTCAACATGTTTCATCTTATGCATAGCGCAGCGCATTGCTTCTTCCATGCAAAGCAATCGAAATCGACTGTAACAAGAGACGTCAGGAGTGTAACATTGAACTCGATGCAAGTGAGCCTTGTATTAGCCAGCAGCACTCACTAAGTTTCACTAAGTCATATCGATGCAGTATGGGAATAGAACATCATACAGTTTCGAATACTCCCTCTCTCCCAGTACCATCCGCCTAATCAAACTTAATCCCGTAGTGGAAAATCTAGTTTGTTCAAGTTCTCAGTAGTAATATTATTAGAATCTTTATTGCACTTGCGATAACAAAGTCGTTACTGTGTCGGTTGCACATAAATGTTTCACAGGCTAAACTGCATTTATATATTGCAGCATGCAAATTTAGCGATGAACAATGGACCCTTGCAGAAATATCTAGAACCGCTGAAAGTGTTATATCTATGCCTGAAAGGGTTGCCACTATAAATTCTAGCAAGCCCATGTTTCCTAGTATTTGAAAGCTTCTAGCTAAAGAGGAACGACTGTATTCAATTGTACCATTACTATAAGTCTAAAACAAAATAAGTGTTTTCGCCGGGTGGAAAAAGTATTCGCCCGGGCTCATCCAACTTGATACCGTTGAGTCAATAAAGACAATATACATCTCTGCCTCCATTGTACAATTCTGAACCAGTATCGTATCAGATATATGGAATGTGCGAAACATTCCTTGGAAATTGCCTAATGGACTGATGACGAAGAGAAATTAAAGGAAAAGTTAACGATTTTTAAATCGCGCTCTGTTTCAAAGCAGCTGCATAAGAATACGAGGAAAAAGAAGCAACAAGTGATGGAACTAAGGCACACCTCTTCAATAAGGTGAATTAAAACGAAATAAACAATGAGAGCTAAAGTGAGGCTAAAATTTAGCTGAGCACCTCTACATCTGCAGAATATTTCTGAGCACGCAAGTATAAAAGCAGAACGCAACATTAATCACGTTGTTTGCATGAGTGAGGAAACGACGCCTGTGTAGGTTGCCATTAAAAGGAGTTCAGTCGCACATCGGCAATTGCTAAAAACTTCTTCAAACTCATATCGAGCGGTCTGATTCGCAACATTAGTGTTCTATGAGAGAGCCGTTATTCACTGCGAAGAAAATTGCACCCTTTGAGTGGGTCGATCAAGAAACGACAGCGATTATTCCGTTTTTTTTTTTTGTGAATGTGTTCCGGGATCTCACTGTAGACTTTTAATGAACCGTTCTAAAAATTGTTTCAAGGTGTCACTCCATCGCTTCATTTACCCATTCACCGAGACAAGATAGTAAGCTTGACGAAGCAAGTTGATATGAGAGCGCTGTCGTCAAACGCTTCTGTTACTCTTCGCGTTTCCAATAAAAAGGCGATAAAGAAAGCTGCACAATGAAGTTTGTTATGCACTTCATCGAATTTTAACAAAGTTATATTGTCGAAGCTGCGTAGGTATACGTGCATATATGTGCAGGTGTTTCGGCCTGTCCGTTCCTCACCTGTCAACCACCAATCACCTAAGTTACTCTAGTATGACCAGACTGTTACCGTCACATATTGTCTTATCCCCATTTCCCTCTTTATTTGTCTACTGTATTGAGTGTCATTTAAGTCACAATAAAATATGCCTATCAGCTTTATGCCACAAGCTATCCAGTCCAGCATAAACGAAGAACAGTTTTCTTGTTGTTGAATACAGTTATAGCCAGTCGGGTTCGTGTGATTTGGCGGTGTTTGATTCATTAAAGATTCCATATACTTGGGCGATGGATTGGTCATTTGGTTTTACTTTGCACGAGAGTTTTACTTTTTCCTCAATCTCCCTTTATTCTCACGGGACGTGATGTAGCCTAATAAAGATTGTGTTACTATAATACAACACTTTTTTTGCTGAACGATGCTGCCATATGCTTTGTGGCAGGTGAAGTGAAGATGTGTTACATCAAAATAATTCTTCGTTAGCCTTTCATTCGTTGTAGGCTCATATCGACTCAAAAGGAGCCTATTTGAGCTTGAGATCGAGCATGCATATATTGAAAAGCGTGAACTCTATCTAGCGTAACGTATAGAATCCAATGTGCAGACCTTCAGTTCAGGACTCAATAAGGAAATCAAGCAGTCGATAAGCTGGCTAGCAATAACAGCAATAGATGCGGATAAAAACAACAAAGAAAAAAGACATTGCAGACCTCAAATGTGATCGATGCTATCGTTCAAATCCACACGCAAGTGTTACGTTTTTAACTGCAAAATCAAAGACCAGTATAGAGATTGGAACGAAGCTTGAATGTCCTTATAGGAAAAATTCGAGCTTCCCCTAAGCGTCAGATGAAAACGTTTTACTTGAAACAAATGTGCGCTTGCACAATTTTGATTTTTTTGGATTGTTTCTCATGCTTTTCGCGCTCTTCCAACGTTTAATGTTTTCGCAACTTCTTGTTGATTATATTATACATGACAGTGTCACAGGGGCAACCCCTTTCATTTGACAGTTGTAAGGTCGCTTCTATAAGTTCAGGTGAAACAACCTTGGAAGAAATGTAAAACATATGCAGCAGAACGCGAAAGTGGAAACTTTTAGAGAAAAGACCTGAAAAATTGACTATAACACAAAACTTCTGGCTGCCCAGATATCAATACTTTCTGCAAATTTGACTAAAGTTATCGTAAGTCACCTTGACGATTGTAGCGAAGGATGAGTTTTTTTACTTGTTTCTGTTCACTCTACACATTTGTTAAAAGTCCTCACCTGTAAATGCACGCACATAATCCATGGTTGAATACCTGTGATGCATATAAAGACTTGATCACTTAGAACGCATTTATCGCAGTTGAAGCTTTGAGCATTATGTTGGGGATGAGAAAAGGGAAGAAGGTGACGCCACATTCGAATATTTTTTTCTAACGCTTTAAACAACAACGTAGTTTCCCTATGGAAAATTGAAAAAGCAAGAGAAAATGGTGAACGTTTCAAGCAATGCGACTTTTAATTGGAAAACCCTAAACTCGGGGATGTTGGATTACTCTTATTGTTCAACTCGTCGAGTACAATCTCCTTCACTTTCGAATTTTACTCGTTCAACAAAATGATTTGAGTTTTTCGGAATTTGCATCCTACCCCTCACAACTTTTAACGTGCTATATCATTATTTCACGTGCTTTTAACGTGCTATACACAAATCGCGATGGAAGAGATGGAAACTACATAAATGTGTTCGAACAATAAACGTTGCAGAATGTAAAATAATTCACGTTCGAAGAAGGTAAACACGTCACTCTCCATGCATATAATAACATAATAATAAGAAATATTGGTGGGCATCCCTTATGGGCGAACCCACATGAAGCCTCCCCGCCGTAAAAGTTTCGAAGGTTTAATTCGTTTTAATCAACATTTACAACGAGTTCAAACGACTCAGTTTAAGGTTTCAGTAGGCAATAATAAATTTACTTCACTGCAGCTATATTCGGTTACTTTATTTGCTCGCTGGTAGGATCGTTCTAGGTCCGCCATCCCCATCTGGATCAAAAATGCTTACGCCTGCCGTATTCTCCCCCTCCTTAACGTTTATAGTGTAAGACAGAAGACAGGAAGGACTGAAAGTAGAGGAAAATTTATTTCGCCCAAGGGCTCTATTACAGCAACGTCTCAGGGGTCACTTTACGTTGAGTTACGAAGCGAAAGACACTGACTGAAAACCTAGAAGGACCTCAACTGAAGATATGAAACACAACTGCTGCACAGGTAGGATTAAACCTCACTAGCAAATTGTCCTGTGAAGAATTGCAGCGCAACGTGAAACCGAACGTCCGAACTTTTGACGACGAAAACGTCGAGTGGGCAGTTTGTTCGCATTTTGAAGTGTCACTACGATTTGCAATGGCGACCCTTTGGGAGGGTGCAAAACACGCACTTAACCACCGCATTACCTGCCTTTCATCGATGTTGTCGAACCCGTTAAGGCACATTCAGATGCAACAAAGCTGCCGCTCTCGTTATTCTGAAAGACCACACGGGTAAGGCGGATTTTTCTGATACAGAAAACCGAAGTGAAAAGGGCAATGTATAGACAGCGTCTGATTCTGTGACGACGCGCCATCACAATGAAGTGAACGTCTTATTTTCTACTTCAAAACCAAAATTGTTTCATAGTAGCGCATATAGGTCCGTCTTCTTCTACAAGCTGCCCATCGGCTAGGTAATGCTTTAGAATCCTGCAAAGAAGAAGCTAGCAATTAAAAATAAATCAACGTTCCCATGGAAATGACTTTCAGAAATTTTTGACAAGGGACAAAAAGTAGCCACATTAAAAATCGTTCAGAACAGTTTATGTTATTGATGGATGTTCGGCTAACGAACCTTCTCTTACTCTGGTACCACTTTCCTGATGAGATTAGTGCCTCAAATTAAGGAACGTAGCATTGGTCACCTGTGGCGAATTTGAAGTTGTGGTTAATTGCGATAAAACTTACAACGCCTAGAGATTGCAGATTTTTTTTTTTTTTTTTTTGAAGTAGACGCATAATTTAGAAAAGACGTCCTCAACGGTGGACGCTGTCAGACAGGAATGCAGCAATCTTCCTTCCAAAAGAATAAACGGGTTGCATGGGTAGGAAGTATAGCTTTAGCAGCCTTTATATAAACCACGCTAAACTATAAAATAATGGCGCGCTGAGGTGTAAAATGAAAAGTTTGTTGCTGCTACGCGACACACGCACAGTTACGATGCTGTGCTAGATGGCAACTCTGGCAACTTCAATGGTTGAGTGCTCAGCGTTTGCGCATTAGTTTTTCTATAAACGAGAGAAAGCAATCGAGAAAAGGCGTTTAATAAACTTTTCATCTATACACAATGCGCGCACACGCATATTATTGTATGGTTCGTGCTTTCAGATTTTCCGGTCAGTTCCTGTTACTTACATTTTCCGGTTTCATATCGGAACATCCCTTGTATATGGCAATGTCTCGTTTCCTTTTCCACTGTACTCTGCTTTGTTTATGTAATCTTCCTCCAACTAAATCTACGCGAATGAATCACTTCATTCCATATCCTCGATTTTCCGGTGGGTGAAGTAATTTTTTTACTTCTTTGAACCATTTTAAAAAGAGCTGTAGAAATTTGTGTTCGCTGTGACTGCAGCTTAAATGCATGCCGAATCCTCGCCACTGCCACCATCTCGCTTCTGGTCGATTAGGGTTAACTTGAAATGACAACAATATGATTGAGTGGTTGTGGAAAGAAAGCGCATTTATATGGGAGAAGTCTCATATAATTCTCCAACTTTGTCAGATGAAGATGTACTCAAATGAGGAAGGGAGAGGGGCCGTGCAACAATTACGGACTTCTTAGAGACAGAGGAGCGATGGTGAATTAAAACCGAGAAGGGCTTATGAGGAGCTAGGGTTGGCTCTTTATGAGACTTCTCGTTCAACGGAAAGCAAAAGTAAACTGGTTTCACTCTACTCTGGATAATACAACAATCTTTTTGGATAGGGTTCGAAAGATGCGGAAGCGTACGCTAAATGTTGAAGTCCTTTGAAATTTGCATGCCACTAGAGTTTGCTTGCGCGATCTGCAATTAGCAGTGACGACGGATATGAAATACTAGTCCAGTATCAACGTAACAGTGTATTTTTCACACAGCCGGCTTCTTTTCTAGTTTTGAATATTATTGAAGAGATAGAGAAAGGTGTGTGCCTTGCTCTTTGCAGCATTTTTTCGTCATCGAAGCATTCACTCTTTATCAACAATTCACATTCAGAAATCGATTTTTAAACAACAAAAAGTAAATGAATGATTAATGAAAAAACAATCTCAATACTAGATCAACGCAGTGTACACTATGGTGCCAACAAAAGAACCCCCGACAGGAAACTCATCAAGTGGTATAGGGGTGTTTTCGGATCAGAGGAGGAGGGATGATGAGTGAAAACCACACTGAGGGAGTCGAATTCGTAAAAACTGATATCCTTATTATTCGTAGTCTTCCGGAATGGCGGTGAACGTGCACCAAATAGAGAAACCTAGGAAGCCGTGAAATGTCTTCAGTGTCTACGATATCTCCTAAGAAAAGCCTTATCCACCGATGTAGGAAGTGAATCACTACAGGAGAGCAAAATTCACAGTCTAATAAACTCATTCTTCAATCTCAGGAGCTTCTTTTGCACGGAACAACTGCGTAGGCATGATTACTGGGAGGGAATAGTAGGTCTCCCAGTGAACCTTGCTCGTAAATTTGAGGAGTTGGCAGTATTCTCTCAAGATATATTTTTCCGAGCATTTCGGAGGAATGCAGATGCAAAATTATGGTTCTATTTCCTGCAATATCTAGTTCAAAGATTCCATCTTTGGACACCAATGTTTCCTTCGCAGTTGAAAATTCATATGCAATTCCTCGCACTCTGACTGACAGCTCTCAAGGCTCAGAATTTGAACGGACACACAACGATCCATAAATTAGGCTATTGGCTACAATGTAACTGAGAATTAATGTCACCTTTAAATGTAATTTATCAAACTAAGGAATATTTAATAAGTGTTATCGACAGGTGTCATAAACAGGGGAAAACGCGTCCGACGGAAGCGGTTCAAAACATCTGTCATTTGATGTACACATTAAAAATTGAAAAGGGTAGTAGAAGTGTGGAAAAATTAACTTTTTGCAAAAAGTTAATTTTTGCAAAAAGTAGAAGGGAATATTTCCACCTTACAGGATTGCAAAAAAGGTAGCAGGAATGATATCTGCTTACTTTTGCAAGAAAATAAATGTAACGCACAGGTGCTGCATGCCTACAAATATGAAGCGACAGCTCCACCTAGTTCGAGATTTGTAGTGTGAAGTGACCATAATTACAACACCTGCACGCTTTCCCGTAGGGCGTTCATTCAGATGTCTGTAGCTAAAGAAGTCCTGAATCATATACTTCGTCGAGAAAAAGCTGTCGAAACACACCTTCATCGTCGGTGCTGCAGCCATAGTGCCGTCCTTTTCGTCAAGCGCCTATAGCGTTCTAAATCGTCGTCGCATGCATTCTAAAAGTTTATTTTTTCCATGTTGACTTAGCGCAATATCAGCCATTAGTTAGTGATTATATAATTTAATCAGTTTTCCAATAATTGTCCCAAAATGTCCAAGAACTATCCCAAAAAAGATGAATCCTTTGCTATTAAAAAAGTTTTTTCATCTAACATTCAAATTCCATACTGTTCAAAACGAAGCAGCCGGGAAATGCAACTGTATCTGCAGGATTTAATAGTCTGAAACGTGGAATTGAAAAGGAGAAGCATGAAAATTTGACTGCAAAAATCATAACGCCGCGATCGATGGTCCCTCATCGATGCATTTAAAGGAGTGTTTGCAAGGATACGAATAATATTTCATGCAGACTGATGGCACTGGTCTGAGATAGTAGAAGGTTTGCGATAACTCTTTTCTCTGATACTGCCCCACATCGGATCAACTTTTATATCGAGGTCTTCCGATCGAAACTGCAATAGCGAATCTCGAAAAAAATTACAATTTTGAGTGTATCTGATAGCCGAAAGCGGTCTGCGTAGTGTTGCACAATCGGAAACATCAGCCTGTAAGTATCAACTGTCATTTGTTTTCCTCGGCGTTTTTAATGTGAAAAAAGCGGGACAAACAGTGTTTGAAGAATCTATTTTTAATGCAAAGAAATTCGACAATTTCATCACGACTTGAAAACAATCGTAACGCTGATTCATTCGTATGGCGTGAATTGCTTTGAAATATGATTTTACACGTATATTGCCCATCCATCGTTTCCCTCCTTCTGAATAATCACTTCTACCTGGATCTTTCCTGTACAAAATTCTTTTACGTTTCAACGAATTACATTATGTCCACCTTTTCAAGTTGTGCTCTTAAATCTCAGATGTTGCAGCATAATACTTCTTGTGTTGGAAAGATTCTGTCGGGGAAGAAATTTGGCATAGACGCAATTCTATAGACTTCCGATGCTTTGCTGGGAAATCATACTCTGATGGACAGTCGGCCACTGCTAACCGATCAGAAGCATTCGAAACAAATGAAATTCGGCTCACACCGAATGCGTTTCGAAAATATTGCTCTGTTGACGACCAAAGGCGTCGGTAAGGGACAAATTTTGGTTGCAAATCGAATAAACTGAAAAATGCAGAACTGAATTTCAGTTGCTCAAAACCAACCGGAATTTGACCGCTCGGTTACCATCATTACTGCGTACGAACTAATCTTTTCAAAAATTAGCATAGGTTCAAGTCTTTATATCTCACAACTAAAACATATGTAACTAACCGGTGGAGAAGTGCATCTGATAGCTACCCCACAGTGAAGATTATGTGAAATAAATTTTATCTCGGTAGATTTCATCGACCGCAAAGTTTAAACTACTGGAAAATACACATACACACGTGTGCAAACATGACGCCGCCATAATGCGCTTTGCAAAAATTGCAAAAATAGCGCAGAAAGTGAGAACAATGCAAATAGCCCATTTGGTTTAGTTCAGTGGATCGAACAAACAAATGTCACCGTAGTGTACGATCACAACTTGCAAACGCGACAGAACCGA
Organism: Ascaris suum; assembly: GCA_013433145.1. NCBI lineage: Eukaryota > Metazoa > Nematoda > Chromadorea > Rhabditida > Ascarididae > Ascaris > Ascaris suum. The sequence goes on from CM024187.1 coordinate 6,424,968, forward strand.
CAGCAGTTTTGCTTTCAAATGGAAACCTTAGCTGAAGCGTCTCAAAAGGGGAGAACTTTCACAGTGCTACCAAAGTTCAAGGCAATTACAATTTGTAATAGCAGTATAATAATAGATATTTAAACGGAACGCACTTTGATGCTTTATGTCCGCTTTGAACACAGGACTGGCTTGAGATGCTGTCGATAACCTGCAAAGAAAGCTTATGGAAATCACACCATGAGAATTATCCGACGAGTAGTTTTGCAAATTTGTAGCAGCTAAATGAGACAATGAACAAGGAAATTTTGGTTGCTGAGCATCAACTGTGAATTTTGGTTATAGCACATAAATACCAAAATTGCGAAGCAAGCACGGAGGAAATCATTTGGGAGCGGGTGAACTTCGGTGCTTCTTTCATCAGTGAAGTCAAATCTCAGCAACGTTACAGCATTGTAAAAGTGACGCTGTTGGCTGAAGTGGCGATTTATCCACTTGCAATTTCAAATTTCTTCAACGAACATTAGGTAAAAATTTAGAGGACTTCAAAACAAATTACAAGCATAAATTAGATAAGAACGACTCTCTGAAACGTACGAGGAGAGGATAACCATATTTGACCTGCACAGATTTATTTGTATACCTTCTTATTTCGAGGCACTGAAGCAAAACATTTGAAAAGTAAGCGAACTATACACCGCTCAAAACTCTTCAATCAACGGAACAAATGGTGCCTTATATCCAACTGAAGAGGTGGGGCGATTTCATAGAAAAAAGGAAAGAAATTTGCTGGAAAAGGAAAAGGGCATTAGGGCTATAACGATCGACTTTGGAGATACTTTATTACTTTCCATATATGCTGAGAATTGTTTCCAAGAATTCAACCAACTTCAGAATAGGCAAACTGTACATGGAGAAGCGCCGGGCTGTCAATGGCATCTGAGCACGCTGTTTGTTTTTGCTGGTCAAAAGTACCACTAGATTTCACCACTTAAATGCGTTGCCACGTTGTCCAAAACCTCTCTTGTTGCAGCACTATTCAGTTTTGAAGCAAGAAAAGAGCGAGGAGATCCGAAGTTCGAGGTTGATTACCAAAAATTCAAAAATGTACATTTTTGGACGAATGCGAGTTGTTGCAGTTCGATTATCTTAAGCGTCACATTGTAAGCCTATTTTACGTGCAGAAAACAGTACTTTTCTTGCTCTTCGTGCATACAAAATCACTGTCGGAACGTAGTTTGCAGCACTTTCATGGCGCACAGCCTTCCAGCTTCGCTACTTTGAATGACCACGAAAATAGGTGGAAAGAGATTCGAAAAATGCATGATCTTGAAAGGTATAACTTTGAAAGCAAAAATACGATGACCTCGAAGGAGGTAGGTAAAAATCTGAGAACCATTATACCATTATATCCTGGGCAGCGAGGCATCACAAAATGAGCTCCCAAAGGAAACAAATGAGTTTCGTGTTGCGTTAGAATTAGTAATGGAATACAGATGAAAATGAGCGGTCCATAAATAACCGTTGGCAGCCATCGGCATAGAGCCGATAATGTTGCTTCGTAAAGAGCAGCAATTGAGGTGCCGAATTCGCTTGCTGGAGGGTGAACTTCGTTTTCCGATTGTGTAGTTGTCTCGAACTCTGGTTTTGTAGTCAAGGGAGTCGCCGGTGCATGTGCTGAGGTGGTTTGGTGGCGCACAGTAGTCTTCTTCTACAAATCGTATTATTTAATGGCGATGTGGGGAAGGGGTCGGGGTGGTGTGCGGTGTTTGATGTCCCAACAGCTCAGCAAATTTTACCCGTGAAAACTTGTTGAACTATCCTTCTCAGATGCTGTAGAAAATTTAGGCACCTCTCCCTCTCCACAGAAAAGTTCCACGTACGCATTATCGACTTATGCCACCAAATCATGTATGCGACGACACAAGCATGTGCCAAGCAGCTTAATGAATCACATATTCCTCTGTCCATGTATGGCTTCCTAACTATGCACGAGACTAACCGATGAAGAAAACGGCGAAGTTGTTCGTACAGAATCAATCGCTCTTCTAGAGGACGAAACTGGCTGTGCTGTGTGATCGGACGAGTGACTGTGCCACCACCGAGGTACTTCACTGCTTGCTTCAAGCTGCAGCCGCAAATCAGACGGGATCTTCATCGTGGTTAATGTCACAGTCGTCGATCTCCTACCTATTCATGAATAATTTCATTCAGTTTTGCTCGTGTAGAACTGTGTGTATGAGTTTAAATATAACGGCCTGTAAACGCCTCTGTAATAAAGAACCTAGATCTTTACATATATCCATAGGAGCACCTCTCATATACGTTTTTTTTGTGTTAAAGAACCTTTCCCGTGTCGTCCTCCCTTTCAACTCGAATCACGCCCCACATGCATGTTTATATTCACATTTATATTTATTGCCTTAAAAATGTACCTAAATTTAAATATGTAAATATTGCCTTGAAAGCTGCAGTTGTCGCATCTGTGCACTACCTTACCAGCACTCAGCTACAATGTAAGTCCACGCAAATTTCGAAGTTTTCAAGAGACTTCCTCGTAGAGAATTTCAAATCATTAAAACAGGAAACCTTTACAAACCTTAAATTAAAGGATTTCATGGAGAAGAATGGGAAGAAACTGGCCAAAGAACGCACTTTTTGGGCTCTTTATTCGCGAATCCGGCTAAAAAATGCTTCTCGTGTTGTTTCTCAAAAAGCGACAGGATGCGTATATGCAATTTAAATCTGAAAGCGTCTTCTATATTGCCTTTAGAAAAATATCCCTTCTGGCCATCCTTGGAAGGCGAAAAGGTATTAAGCAAGCAGAATACGAACTCTAGCTGAAATCTCGACGAAACTGAACAAAATTTTGGAGGATTTCGTTGAAATGTAGCGCATCAGGCACCTTTTCTTCGTTTTGAGGATGTTCCACCCAGTGGTCTACCTTGAAGCAGTTCAAATGGTTTGCCATAATCTGCAAGGCGCTGAAATAATTCAGCGCAGCGGTTTCGTTACTCTCAGGATAGCAGTGGGTATTTCAAAATGCAATTAACTTTGTACAGCAGCTAATGACTTGCATGCAGAAGTGTGCGTTGTGATTTGTGCTGAAGTGACAGTCGTGGACTGCGTTTTATCGAACATCGTCTGCGTTGGATTGTCTGGCGTTGCTGCGGTGGCTTTTATCGGGCGAACATTTGGAAGATTTGTCTGAAGAGTGTGCGGACGAGAAATGAATTGAGGCTTCGTAGACAAGCCGAGGTCATCCTTTGTGAAGAAGCGGTTGTGGAAACCGAAAGGAACAGATATTGGAACACAGGCTCGCCCAATCTCGGTCATCGATACAGCATCAATAACTAACAGAGCGCCTATAACAGCTTCCATTATAAAAGGTTTAGCAGGTAAGTTGTATACGCAAGGTATATCCAGATGCAATAGCAAAGAAGTTTATGAACGTTGCACTCGGTGCAAATTTCATTCTTCATTGCTGTAAATGCCCATATGAGCAACACTTTGCCTCCAAAGCCGTTTTCCGTATTGTATATATGTAGTGATGTTTCCATATTATAATCTTTTCGAATTTACCACGCTTCAAACTCCGTCCCATTGAACTGAACATATATCTTTGAATGAAACTGTGTTATTCATTTTCTTGTCCAAAACCATGTTATATCGTAATATATAAATATCTTGTGACGCGCGTACATTATAATACTATGTTTCTGCCCTGAACAATGTAGTATATGTATATTTGAACGCACACCAAAAATGGTGTGCATTCAATTATACCTCATATTTTCTTCAAATTACTAAGGAAAGATGAGCTTTCCTTCACAATACCAATGTCCCGATCAGCAAAAGCGCCGCAAAATAAAATAAGGTTCTTCTTATAAACTGCAGAAAGTAACAGTAGAACAGTGAGCAAAAGCTTGATGGCCTTGAAGCGAGAAGAAAACTTAAACAGGGTCGCTAGTGCAACCTAAACAGAGAAAAGTGGGAAGGTCGGATCGCTCTTGAGGCAAAATAATGCCAAGCCACGATGCAACGAAAAGCGTGATTCAACAATACATGAAAAAGCTGATGGGAGCACATGTTCCGCTATGTCAGTCAGAACCTGCGATAGCTCATTGCTCGGCGATATTTTCTGAATATGTGAAAATGTGAAGTGAGAAAAATTCAAAATCTGTGGAAACATTTCTTTGTTTTCGAAAAAAAAAAAAAAACTGGGAGGGCATACCAGAAAGCTTGGCGTGATGTGCGCCTTTGAGTTTCGCTCTCCAAGTTCGCCGCCATCCAAGTACATGGAAGCAACAACTAGAGACTTGATAATGCTTCTTTCTATGAAACGAGGTGGACTGATCACGCAACCAGAGTTCATTTTTAAATCGTCGCCACCGACAGCGCAACAAATTTGTTTGTATCCAAGTATGAACAACTCATACAGAATGAAAAAAAAACTGTAACGGACTGGGGAAGTACAATTCCACTGGAGTTGCTCATGCCATATTTCTTCACCATGACTTGCGTAATTCACGAGCTAAAGGTGGAGAATTCCCTTCGCCGGAATTACCTTTCTAGTGAATACCGCTAACTTAATGTGGCCAAACACTTTGATGATTTATGGAATTCCGCCTGTTTCGTCTGTTATTCGTGAGAGCACAATGCTATAAATGAGATCCTGCTTATAATCCTTTTCGCCAGAAAACTTGAATAGTTTTTTTTTTTTTTTTTTTTGCTGTTTAGCGCGCCTTCTAATTGAAACTCTGTTCCTCTCATGTGAAGTTGAGTTCTAACTACGGCCCTGTACTTGTATCTATCCACAGACTTATACTTAATACGTTTGGCAAATGTAAGTGCAAACTTTCTTCGACAGCTCTGCAGGTAGATGAGTCTTTATCACTGAACGCATTAGGCAGCGCGTTATACAGTTCCATCGGTCGAATCGAACCGAGTTGCCAGAGAATTCGATCACTTGAAATACGTTCTTAAGGTCCCCCTCAACCAGCCAGTTTCACCGAAAGACGTCGGAGTGGTGCCATAAAGAGAGCCTATTTCACCGAAAAACAGTGCTACCATACTTTTCATTGCACGATAGTAACGAAATTTCCAACCACATCAATTTTACAGACTTTTCGTAGTGAGGGTGAACAGGCAACCTGCCGACTGCTGGCAACCTGACGCTGCTGTCATCTCTCTTCAAGTGTTCGCCGCGCCACATTTCAGCCTATTTCCATGAGATCGTTTTTTTTGAAGTACTTGTTGTACAAGTTATTACATTACTTTTAAAACAACCATCGACAAGCCTATCCATCATTTATCCTGTATTACGTTATTATCCTGATCGTCATCGCTATTTTCTGAACAAATGATAACATGTCCTCGCAGCCACCACTGCTATCAAGGAAAAGAACACATAAAATCAATTTAAAGAAGCGATCGCTGTCGTTTCCCTATTCGGCCAATTTCTTCTAAATATTCTTTCCTATATTTCGAGTTGCAAATTTCAAATATTTTAAAGCAGCATGGTTTTCTGGCTGGTTGAGGGAGACCTTAAGAACGTATTTCAAGTGATCGAATTCTCTGGCAACTCGGTTCGATTCGACCGATGGAACTGTATAACGCGCTGCCTAATGCGTTCAGTGATAAAGACTCATCTACCTGCAGAGCCGTCGAAGAAAGTTTGCACTTACATTTGCCAAACGTATCAAGTATAAAGATAAGTATGTAGCCAGTCATGAAAAACCTTTGTTCTCCTCAACATCAAGGGCACGTATCAGGAGAACGCCGTCGTCTTCTTTTCGACCATCTGGCCTTGACACAAACCATGGCTCATGCAGGACAAGTTGTGGATCTGACCGGAACTTCAAGTTTCTGTTTCCTATAAATTAAAATAGTTTCGCATGCTACACGGCCTCGTTTATATACCCCCTGCTGCCTAAAGCATCCTTCACATCAGCTTTTAAAAAATGCGAATGGCGAGAAAACCACCACCCACAACAAAGGAACAAAGCGTTTCTCTGATCATGAACTGCTGAGCAAAAGAAATTTTCACATGTGACTCATTCAGAACTGTTGACGAAATTTTTGAAAAGAAAAGAGATCTCTCCAAGCAGAAGAGCAGGAGAGGAAGAGGATGTCAACGCAGTCTCGACATCATCATAAGTGACATACGCTACTATCTTTTGGTTGAGGACGCTAAAGCTGAAAAAGTTGCGATGTACGAATTTACAAAACTTGCGACCTTAGACATAAATCATAACAAGCTCGCTATTTCGGTTTATCAGTCGGCTCTTTTCCGCTCTTTTCCCTGTTTCTTTTCAGGGTCTCCAAATTCCGCGTGATGTGCAAATGTGATGCATGTATAATTTCACAAAACACCCCTACATCACGATCAACATTTGCCACAGTATTATGCATATGCCTGTGTTGGCCACTGCGCCACATAATCTCTTTGTTCTTGAGATTCTTGTTGCGAATTTAAACAATTCTTCTCAAAGCGAACAAGGTTATCTTATTCTGGTACAATTCATGCCGTGTAAGATTACTCTGTACTTCTACGCTTTCCGGCGGCAGTCGCCACTGCACCACCGCTTTGGTAGTCATCAACGCAAGGCAGTCGACAACGTCAACACTTCCAAACTAACATTCAACTTCGACGCTCAAAATGCATTTCACGACGTGGGAAAAAGTGGCAGTAAAGGTGAAATGCGAAAGCGGTAAGAGCTGGCAACTGCTGATTTCCTGGCCAAAAAGTTAGTGCTTCTTGTTATAGCTGGAGCCAAAAATGCGGGGGATAACCTACTGAGGATAACCAACCGCACAACGGCTCAAGACAAATTCCATTGTATCGATGAAATTCCACGCTTGAGCAGCCACTCCCTGAAATGGAGACCCTAACAATACTGCAAATCAAACCCAGTCTGTAAATATTGCAGCAGTGAAACCTGAAGGTTCGCCGACGTTTATTTTGGCGATGCTGTTGCCAGCAGAAAACGGATGCTCAACAGCATAGGCCCATTGGTACGCAAGTCCATCGTATGCATGGTTCACCTGAACGAAATCAGTCGCCACAGTTTCCTGAAAGCGGTATCAGCATTAAGCAATATCACCACTCTCAAAACAGGTGCGCAGCCACTGCAACCAGTAAAGCCTCTGAACGCAGATTACTGAAAATGTCTATGCGGCTATCCTCAGTAGTGGTAAATCGAACATGTTGCTATTAGCGTCACTTTTGGTGCTGTGATTTGACACGGACGCCTTTTGAAATTTTTTTTTCATTCCCAGCAATCAAGCCTTCCATGTTTTTGGGCCAATTTTAAATGATCGCTGATCCTGTCTTCCATCGATGATGCCACGCCGTCATTTCTCGAAGCTGTGCCCTCCCTCGATCAAAAATCGCTCTCCTGCCTCCCACTTGGAACAACACGTAAGTGCCGGAGCATGCAATTTCCTTCCAGCACCAAAACGCTCGTGAATGCGCGATTAGTTTGTCCGAAAAAAGCGCATTCCCTCATTCTGAGCTGCCAATTAATTATTAAATTACACACACAGTCTAGAAATGCATAAAGCGTTGTGACCAACCACTTTACCCCTTCCTCTCCCCTCCCCTCGCAAATCACAAAAAATTCATAGTGTTTTCCTTGTTTACCTTTGGAAGATAGGACTCTTTGAGTAAAATACAAAAAGTGCAAATAAGAACGAATGTGGGCATCATTTCTTAAGAGAACATATATTTGCATATTACGCGCGTCCCTATGTTCAGAAACGCATGCTGCGATTTAACACAGAAACGTCAAGGTAAACAAATACATGTCTTATACAAATCAATTTCCAGCAGCAAAGAGCTAATCTAACATTGGCGTGGCCACGGCACACATGCACTCTAGCTGGACATCGCTTTCTCACATTTCATCGAAGCTGCTGTACTCCTCGCTTCATGTGCTCACAACGTGTGTCGCTTTCAATAAGAGAACGTTTGAAGAAGAGGGAGTGGAGCTCAGTCTTGTTGGATATAGCGCTAAAGAGCCAACCGAAGATATCTACTTGTGATCAGAATCTATTTGTGATCTAACAGTGATCATTTTGCTCTTGTGGCGGTTCTCGATCATTGTTCTTCGCGCCGTGTTATTGATCAACTTATGTGCTTTTGATCTACCTGAAGCCTATACAAGGCGGGCATCAGCCCGTTGGCGTTACTCTTCTCATCGACGGCTCTCCGACCAACAGATCTGCTCTGGGTACTTCCGGCCTTCTCCAGTTTGCTCTTTATGAGCTGTGGCGCACCTCAGATAAACGACTTCGGTCACCTCCGTGCATCTACGTGCTCCACTCAGTCTCCCTCACCAACATTGTCGCTGCTAGCGTTACAACAAATATCCAGCCTTGCTTGTTTTCATCGGACCACTACTCTACGCTTTTCACTTTCTTCTAATCTGTAAATGATTATCCAAGCGTTTAAAACATACATGAGGGATGAGATAGTTGTACATGACGCGTTGGCTGCTAATGTCAAGTGTGAATCGGAGAATGCGCGCCGTACTTGGGTAAGCCTGAAATGATGGACTTTGTTCCACTGCGCCTGAATATGTGAGCATTGTCTTCGTCTACCACTTTAGTAAAACGTCCTATTGCCATCACTTTCAATCATAAAGTTGAAGTGTTTACAGCTACACACGCTAAAATCATAGTTCTCGCATTGTTCTAGTTGGGTCCTCACAGTCAAAATGCAGTCAACAACATAGCATAGCCAACTGAAGGAACCTATTTACCAACATGGCTCCCGTCTAGCGGTTATTCAAATGTGAACTTTTCAAACTTCTTTTATCAAAGGCTAATCTAAAAGTTCACATTATTGCTCGTTCGGTTCAAATGATAATCCTATTTGTGAAATCATTCGCGACTCCTTCTGCTGTGAAGATCTTGGATCGCCTCATTTGCATCTTTTGAGCCACCTCGTCTCATTTCAGAACAAACTTAATGCATCCGTTTACTTTTTTACAAGCGATAGATGCACAAATTTTGAAACATATTACCCACAAACAAGTCAAAGAAGAACTAACTTGTGAAACAAGGAAATCTCTATAAAAGTATTTCGTATAAAGCTCGGGACTATCGTATGCGATCTGAAAAAAAGAGCGCCTGAAGGCAAATATAATTAACAACTCTGCGGATGACATCTAATCACTTGCTCTTACACCGATACTGAAGCCCTAACGAGTGAATATTGTGTACTACATTGTATGAGCAAAGTATCATCATCGCTGTCGTCATTTCTGGATAGACGGAATTGAACCCTTGTGGACTTCGAAGTTCAATAAATTATGAAAAAGGAGAGCATTGCAGTATCATTTTATACACTCTTAGTGACAAGTACCTGGCTTGTATTGATAATGACAGTTTTTTCATGTCTCAACACTTCGCGATGCTGCTAGGAAAAAGTTCGCACCAGTGGCAAATGGCATCTAGTTTTTGGAAGCGGTCCGATGTTGTTCATTTGCCTGAGATTCGCTATGTCTTCCTTATAAACGAAGTCTATCACAAGTGTATTATATTGCTCAGAAATCATTCGTGGTACTGGGAAGCACTGCTTGAGTTTTATTGAAGTGGAGAGATGAATTTTTTGGCGTGTGAAGGATTTTGACCTCATATGGCAGGTCGTCAAATTCTCGCTTAACAACTCTTCAAAAACGTGTCCTCTCCGGTTTTTTGACGACACACGCAAAAAAATTATTGACCATCTGCGTCATACCACAATTTAGCATTTCCTCTTTATAGCTGGATGCCGCCTCATTACATTATAAAATAACATATTGATCGCTGCCCTCAATATCATGTCGTCATCAAATATCAATTAAAAGACGAGTCGTTTCTGAAAGTTTTCAATTCATCCACTTTAAAAATATCATCCGGAAATCAATAAATTACTCGCAAACTGCGAGTTCGCATGTAGTTCAGTGGTAAATACTTCAAAACAGCCTTTATCGTTATAAAAAACAAAGATTTTCAAACTAGGAGAGAATGCGCACTGATTGAAGGCATATGCCATGATGAGAAAAAATTGCAGAAAATACCTCGTACGACAGCCTTTAATTGCAGCACTTTGGTTTTCTAAATGCTCTTTTGGAAATTTTCAGCTGGTGGAATACTGTCAGCCAAATAGAGAATAATCATTGAGAGTCGCGACGAAATTTATCATATTGCATGCTGCGTTCTTTGCAGTTGCAGTGCGTCAATTTCGCTATCGGCTTTCATTTTCCTAGAATCATTTCTTTGTAATTCAATGTCTATCATCTTCTGTAAGAATCCGATATGTAAGCGGAATCCAGGCGAAAATTTGAGGTGCAATTCATTCAAAAATTGACAAATAAACGGCAAAGTCAAACCATATCAGCCAACGCTGTATCCTCGACACTGTCGAAAGCGTTCAGCTGGTGCGTGATGAACATCGAGGGGAAAACTTCGAGAGGTTTCTTAGTGCTCCACTTATAGGTCTTTTTATTGAATACCAAGAACCTGCAATTGTGGCTTCCTTCCTAAGAATAAAATGTAATCAAGTACGATCTAACTTATGTACTAATAACTGATCAAACATCAAAAATGGATCAAGAGTGAGAGCTGAGATGAGTGATAGGTGCTGTTGATTTCCTTAGTAAAATTCCCATACAAATGGGCTTCGCACCCTTGCATTTTTTGCATATATATATATATATATATATATATATATATATATATATATATATATATATATATATATATATATATATATATATATATATATATATATATATATATATATATATATATATATATATATATATATATATATATATATATATATATATATATATATATATATATATATATATATATATATATATATAGTCATTTTACTGTACCTAACTGGTGCATTAAAAAGTTGCTGCACAATGGATGCTGCGTTCGTAATGAGGGCCATGAAGCGCGAAAATTTACCCCTTGTGGAGCGCTCTCTCCCAAATTTCTCAACAATTTCATCAATTTAACCATCAGAAATGATCACGCATTTCCTATTTCTACTGTAAAGAGCGTGAAGAAGATATAACTCATGTCTCACTGGTCTGCTTATTGGACTCACCGAATTACTTTTAAATTTGGATGAGAGTGGCATTTTTCAAAGCCGAACGGATTTTAAAAACGCAGTCATGTAGTATAATGATGCTCTAAAAGTACCTCACTGGAACGGTATCATAGAAGTCCATTCCCCAAAGTGCACCGTGCTGAATATCCGAATGAGCGCTGCTCAAAGGTGGCTCCTTGAACTTGCACGGATTGATCAAAAGCGAACTGATTGGAATGACCACATACTTCTTGGTTGAAGTGATTGAGTGCGTGTAACCAGGAAGGCTCTTTTTATCGCCTTAAAAACTCAGAAATATTCCATAGTTCCGTTCAAGATGTCTACGGTACTGTCGAATAGTGCGGGAATTTCACCTCGAGGCGCTTGGGTTTCAAATCTCCTCTTGAGATGCTTGGAGCACTTCGAGATTCGAGGTTTTTTCACTATCCTACAGACGCACGGGCCTCGAGGTTTCTAGAAATCTTTGACGCTCTCCCAGCTTCAGGACCTGAAAGCCCCTCGCCCACTATGGATTCCGTTGCCGCTTCGAAAGTCCTTAGGTTTCCCCGCTTTCTTTGATGCCTACGAGATCTCCATCCCTGAGCGATGTTACCGATTTTTCTCACCTCTCCAAAAAACCCGCTTTCCGATTGTATTGCATTTCGCTGCCGAAAATAATGTGGACTCAAATTCTTCACAAGGAGATCACGGGTAATGTTGCATCACAGCAATATGCAACGCTGAAGAAGCAGAAAAGGGACAGTACAGTGTCAAGAGACAAAAAAACTTCTAATACTCGGCAATTTTAAATAGTGAGAACATGAGAGCTCGGAACAGTTCAAGCTGCGATAGTAACCCTTCAACGCGTCAGGCCCGAAGCACTCACATTCAGTTATCTCCATGCTGCAACTTATACAGCGATTCTAACAGTGTATGCTTGAAATACACTCACATCCAGAATCATCAGCGTGTTCTTTGAACTGGTTGGGTAATGTCTGGAAAACAAGGAGGAGCCCCTGATAGCCATATCTGAAGACGATGTGTCCATTGCATGACAATATCAAAAACATTTTTGAGCTCGCAACACAAATGGGTCGACTGCGCCTATACGAGCCCGGAACTTTCAGGACTATCATTAACACTTTTTCCAAGCTCTCCAAGCTTCTTTAAACGAAGTTGACTTTGACATTTTGCGAAGAGGAGCTGATCTCCTCCTTGTTCTTGTCCGCCAGCAGCCTGCAGCCCTTGTTTTCTGGCAAAGAGCGGAGCTTATAAGATAAATAGCCTGAAGGTTATATGTTCATACCTCTCGTGACAAGTGCTCTTTATTTTATACTTCATATTTGTTCGAAGTATTGTGATAAGACATCAACTCTACTTGTCGAACCATCTGAGGAAGTTTTCTGTCTCAAGTTTTCTTAGCTTCCTTTTCTCACCAGTAGAATTCAAATCCACTCTTCGAACGTCGAGCAACCACTCAAATATATCTGACTCCACATTCTAAGCCATTTTTTTCAAAGCGCTTGTTCATCTATCCAACTGCTTGCTAACAAACCAATGAATTCATCGTCTGAGGAGCACGCGCTGCTGTTCCATTCTCCATAATCGTACATACCGACAACTCTGCGCACACCAGACGAATCGACCGTGAATATGCCCTGGAGTTAAATAAGCACCTTATACCGACGTTGGCTGGGCGACTGAATGATCTGGGGTGAGAAACTGCAATGAATATTTTTTGCAACATTTCCGCCCGAAATAGAAAAAGACGTCAAATGAATAAATTGAAGAAAAAAAAACCGATGCACTTCTGTCAGATTTTTCCACTTCGTTGTATGAGCAATGCTAATAAACAGAACCTGATAAAGATGTCGCTCGATGAAATCTATGGCTGAAAAAGATCCCCACAGCTTTCCATCCGGATCACTCCGCTCATGGATTGCCATTGATATTGGCACTGTTGCACCTTGAGGATTGCCAAAGATGTCGTTGTCTTCGATAAAGTGAAATAATTTGAAGCTGTCTAAGGTGCGCACCTGAATTGAGCATTTCCACTTAGTTACGTTCGAAGACCATTATTATATATAACAATGAGCACGCTTGAGCCTATAGGACTCAAAACATTTTGCAGCGCACGAAAAGTCTAGGCACTTCACAGCTTATCAGTTTCAATTAGCGAAGGCGAACATAACAAGGATACAGTCATGCTTGAGGAAACAAGTCCAGGATTCAAGGCTTCATGCTGGACCTAGCTTTCCAAAATAAAATAAGCGAAAACTACAAAAGTTTCATTGCGAAGTTGATTCCATTATACCTCAGCCGAAAGACATGACTGTAGTAGCACAAAGCCAAGCGGTTTCTTGCACGTTTCATTATCTGATTGGGATATCCGACTGTTTCGGAAACTTTGAAGCAATATCTAGTATCCATTCTTATTCAGTTCTGCTTCAGCGGAAATCGAGATAACTCACATCGAATCCGTATCCGACCCAAGATGGTGCTTCAGTACCAGCGATAACACGTTTGCCCACTTTCCAAAAGTCGAGATTCGGATGGAATCGAGGTGCGTGATCATTCGGTGGTATCTGCATAGTTTTAAGAAACTCTAATAACACTCAGAAGTGCATGTAAGCAATGGAATTCCAACATAACCAGCATATAAAGTACAATTCAGTTGTGCAAAGTAATCGACGTCCTAGAAATTTTCTCATAGATGCATTTTTAAAATTTCGCTCACTTAAATTCTAAATAATATCCGTCACTCAGTGAGATTTTTAAAAAATTCTAGAGGAGGTCTATCCCAGAAACAACAAGATAAATAAAAATCTAATCATCAGAATTGTCTGAATAATGAAATGAGGGGACAGATGCATTAAATAACCTGTGCCCATTTAGCCATCGCAGTGCGATTGTAATCCGACCATGCTTGCCACGGAACAGATGCTTGTGACATATTACGATCGTAGAATTCCCAGATTTTGTATGGCAGAGCTGGGTAATAACGCGCCATGAAACTCACCTTAATGCGATGTTTGAGAAACTGCATTTGCCACTCACATGGCGTCAACGAAATAAACGTTAATAACAAAAAGCAAACGCGTTATGAGTTTGTAATTTCAACAGTACCACTGAAGCATACGGCGCGTGCCTTGAGCAGAATGCCAACCTTTACAACGACGAGAAGTTTTCTTTTCAAATATACTCTTCGAGAATGAAAAAATAACTGCTGTCACTTGCTCAGCAACACTCATCAAACACACCCTCATAGACTGACGTCAGACTAGCTAATCAGCTTTGTTCTACTTGCTCTGATATACCATAAAATTCTGCTTGCATTCGAGGCTTACAAGTTTCTAAACTTTTCCGGAAAAAGTCCCACCGACAGGGAAGTCACAGCATAGGAAGGGCTTATAACTATTTCAATTTTATGCGAAGCACATAACTGAGATTTATATCCAAAGAGGACTTGTAACTTCGCCAAATTTCAAGGGACATATCAACAGTCCAGTAGTGCAAAACTCTCACAGCCATTATTAGTTTAGTTGTTCAAATTCGCGGTTCCGAAGGATAGACAGATGGTATAGCGCAGTCAACGAAGTGCAAACATCGGTGATGCTTGCAATGCGCGGTGTGGTGGGGGTTCTGATGCCCAAAAAGAGGGAGCTGGTTGTTGAAGCGGTCGAACTGCCAGCACCTTGATTCTCATTCAGGCCCCCACACTCCCTCTCACCCTAAAAGCATCCTCAATCGCATTCAGCTGTTAACGTACGTTATGCCTTGTCCACGTCTGAGCTAGCTTGAATACACCAGCTGTGTCCAGAGATAATGAAGGAAGTGTAAGGTGGTCCAAACGGTGATGATACTATTTGCCTTAACAAGATGAAGCTCAGGTAATCGATTCCAAAAGTGTGATATTGGCTCGCGGGTTGAAAAAGAAGATAATCGACGCAGCAAATCATCTTGTTGCCACCATCTCGTCGGTTCATATTTTTGGCTGATTGGCCTTTCCATGCACTTGAGGAGTTCCTCATGTGGTTTCAATGCATCCCACTACAGTCTGATGTTATCCTAACATTCTCACTCCCAACGTTTATATCGTTGCCCACCTTTCAAGGATGATGCTTGAATTTCAAAAGAAGTTACCCGCAGGGAGACTAATTGCGCTCATGTGGAAAGACGAGAACGACATCTCAGCATTTATGACTTGTGAGTGCTATTTGATGAGTCCCCACTGAACGGCTATTATTCATGATATTACTGTAGCGTTGGGATATTTGTCTCGTTTTTGCATGTCATTCAAGGTTTTGCTTGATACACTGAAAAATTGCTGTCTGTATCTGTTATGAAGAGTCATCAGCGTTTTTTAAAGAGGTCAGTGCTTCCACGTAAACACTGACTCATTTGTCAGCATTTCCGAGAAGGGAACGTTAGAATTGACCTTCGAAAGGGGTTGTGGACGGACCTCGTTCTGATGGAAGACAACGAAAGTCACTTCCGATAAATGTGAAACAATTTTTTTGTATGAATAAATTTCTCAGTCTGCGGTGTGAAATATTTTGCAATTGAAAAGAGAGCTGTGCAAGTGAAATTTTTTCTGATTTCTGCAATTCTCAAGTTTCTTACAGCTGACATACAATCGAAATGACGGGGGGCGGAGAAGAGGGACTAAACATGGATGACTTTAGGTTATTTACAAGTAATCGGTAACCATCAATCAGTAAACTCCTGAAGATGAAACTGCGCACTTAGTGCTGCTTTAGAGCTAAAGCTTAGAGATCAAAAGCTAAGTATGAGGGAAAAGTTCATGGTCACTCTTTGCGATATGCTAAGTATGAGGAGAAAAAAATTCACGGACTGAAGAAACTGCAGTGTTATAAGTTCATCTCAGAGCATATTTACTTATAACAAAGCCGAATTTACACAAAATTTGCTGGAATTTTCACAGGGTAATATGTGCACTGTCACCTCTAAAGCATTCTTTATGAGCGTGTTCTTCTTTAGCATTGACACGTCGATCGCAATCATTCTTAGCGACTGAGCAATATACTACTAAAGGTTCGGGTTCTGTAAAAATATCCTTTCACCTGTTTGTTACTGATGTGAAAAGCACCAACTGCCCCAATAGCGTCGAACATATGATTTAGTCGTTGCCCAGGTGGTGCAGACGAGTTGCCGTAGGATGCAGATAATTGACAGAGGAAGTAGCCATCTGTAATTCGCTGTCTTGAGCAAATCCATGTTTCGCTTATCCAAACTAAACTAGTGCTCCTGTACATCGCCTCTTTCCGAAGTGGTGCTCCTGTTTATATTCGCACGTTGGTTGATATTATAGTTTACTAAACTATTTACGCAGTAAGCTGAGAGGAGTTTTCAAGTTGGCAAATTTTGTTATTGTACGTCTTAACGAACCTTGAAGTAATGACTACAGCTTTGAAAGCTTGATGTACAGTGAAGAACAACACAGCCTGTGAAAAATGAAAAGACTATAGAATGTCGTATAATTCATGACTAGACGCTATGAACTAATGTTCAGCATAGTTTATGGAACCGGTACGCCAATAAAGCAAGATGTCGTTTTAGAAATCACGGTTGACTGATAACATTGGTCTCACAAAGCTGTACGTCGCTATTATTGAAGGTTCAACCTCGAAAAGCCTGCAAGTCGGGAAGAGTAGGCACCCGTAATAGGACAAGCTGAGCTGATCACTGGGCAAAATTCGACTGTTGTACGAATTGCAGTATTATCGCCAACACAACTATTTTCGCTAATTTTTGCGGTACAAATTTTTTTTTGTTGATACAGTTTTAAAGAACACGATTACTGGAATTCTTTATTGTACAATTTGAATCCGATCAGAGGAGCTGGCACACTCATCAGGGTGGAATGCGTCAGTCGTTACCGTTTCTCGTGCGCACTAACCACAACGGAAGAATCGTGTCTCATTATGCAAAGTTGATGTTTGCAGCATGCTGCGACATCGTCGATTATTCGTCAACTCTCAAAGTTGCCAGTCACATACAAAACAGCACGCATGACGAGGCCAACAGCCGTTTTTCTATTGAGATGAAAATAGTAGGTAAACGCTCATAAAATCGCTAATTTGGATTTTCAGAGGACGGCACTTTCTTTCATGAACTGGCAAAAATGAACTCACCTGAACATCGTAATTTCCAGCCGACTGGCTAAATTTCAGAACGAATCTTTATCTGTCGAAAAGCATTGACAATTTCCATTTACAGAATAAAGTTGCTGCATGAATACATATAAGATTACCATGTGCTCAGAACATCGAGTCATTACCTTCATGCGCACATCACTAAAAATCATTCAAATCCTGAAGTTACCAAGCTAGAATTATGCTTGAAAATTGAGCCTTCCATTGCAGCACATTTTTCATACTATTTTCTAAGCGCAATTGCAACTCGTATGCAATCGTTGGCGAATAACCGTGAATTGCTTCAAACTCGAACTTGAGCCACACTTATGGTGGCATATTGAGCTCACCTTCGTTCACCACAACATTTCGTAAATGCATCCTGTTCGTACCGCTTCATTGTTATTTGGGAAAGGTTAGAAGATCGGTGGCTGCATGCAACATAAATTGTTAGTGACGGAAATTAGGCCTCTCTTTGTGAGGCGGATTTTATCATTTGATGACAAATTATTTTCACTAGAGGATAACTTACCCAGAAATTTGGGAATGTTCCTTGATGGACACAACATCTCCCTCTCCTTGTCACCATCCCATGTATCCGGGAATCCGTATTCGAGATTATTTGTTGACTGCGTTGGTGCCATCAAAGTCACTATTAGAACGCAGAAAAACGATGAGAGTGAAGCCATCTTGTGCAGGCGTTCGTGCGAGAGCTAAAAGCACTACATTTGGGAAAATACGCATGATATAAAGTCTGTGAAACGAGGAAATTTGTGATATATGCATTTTGCAAATTCACTAAATAAACTAATGGCACCAAGTGCATAAACTCTCAAACAAAGGCCCGTTTTGAGCTCTATACAACTGCATGCGAAATAAATTTTAAAGGCTTTGTTTTACAACTGGTCGTTTTGTTCCTTTTGAAGCCAGAAACGTCGGGGTGTTTTTATTGCCGTCCTGCTTCAAAGTTTATTTTTTTTAAAACCCGAATCCCTAAATCATTTTGAATGTCATTAACTCATATGGAAAAGCGAATAACAATGGGCTGACAGATATGCGCAAGCTGACAAGCACACAGACACATACACATCCGCACGAATTCGGCACCTCCATAATAGGCTTCTTCTAGGAATAACAGCAAATGCACCCATGGTGTGCCTTATTTTAGCAACAGACTAATCACATGCAGAATTTGCTTTAGAAATTCAGTCCTACAACCGCGAAGCGTTCTACTGTATGTCGCAGTCTTTGCCCTTCCTCCGTCTCCACCCTCCCTGGGCTCTGATAATTGCCCGTCCCACTTTGTTCGTGCCATAAAATTTTCAATCTTATGGCTCTTTGATTTCTATGAGGAGAGCGGTTTCACTAGGAATCTTACCAAAAAGTTGCGAGTGAATTAAAAGAAAGATGTCTCTTTAAAATTTTTTTGCAGTCTGCTTGCTGGAAGAAGTGAATTTGTTTGTAACTTAGCGTGTATCTTTTTGTAACTTTTGTAAAGTCGCGGGGCTTCGTAACCTGTCAGTCCTCACAAGGTTTCTTTTCAGTTTATACATAGCAGGCACATTTTTTCTCTTCTTCAACACACCCTTCCGATAAACTGTTGGTCCAGGGAACAAGCAAAAAAGGTTGACGAAGTCATCAGTCTGAATATTCATTACCATGCAGCGCTCATACATAGCATAGCGCATCCATCTTTCTTGGAAGACCCAATGTCACGACATCCACATCTCAGAAGCGCACCCAGACGAAAATTGTTGGTCCCACAGACTTGCTGAATGCATGTGGGACGTACCAGTTCTAGGTATTATGTCGACTATATGCATGAAAAACTAGAGCACATCAACCCACCATGACCCTTAACAGTCACAAATTCAAAAATTTCAAGCACTCCTAAGAAGCGTGACGTACAGGTACAGGAGATCGGAGCAACGCAATGATCACCAGACTCTAGCGTTAACACAAAACACAGCTAATGCTGAGCGCCCAACGCTCGGACCACATTCAAAGTTGAGCCCACAAATTTGTTCATAGCATAGATTCGGATTAGTCCACCTTGCCCTATTTGCCCACTCCCATCGCAAAGCTGCATGGCTTAAAGCCACATTCGACTATTTCCTTGTTGCGCGATTCGTCCACGACAGTCGCGCTGAGCTATTTAGCAGCGGTCACACATCGCACACGACTAAGACAACACAGGCAACCACTGAGCCGAAGTGTAAACGTTCCGAAAACAGCAATCAAAGAACGGCGAAATTACTCTCACAATTTCCTGCCAACGGCTAACTTGCCTCCCAACTTGTAAAATGGCAAGTGTGATTTGTTATGACAACGTCGCTGATTCATTAATGTCATCTTGAAAAGCTTTCTAACGATGCTTTAAAATCGAGTAACGGCAATGATTCTTGACGGCTGGTTCTTGATCGCTAAATATGCAGTACTTCATAATTGCAGCCATTGCCCCAAGAAAACGTACCAACGATCGTGCCGCAAGAATTGTTTAGATGCTTCAGTGATCAGTGGTTTCCAGCGAAATATGCATCAAACTGCATGCAACATAAAATTCACTGTGCATTCGCTTGCCACCACAATCATCCCATAAACAATACAACGCACAAGCGCGATGAAATATACGGAAAATCGTTTGAGAGGTGCAAAGAAAACCGTTATATATCGTGTGTGGCCACTTGCTACTTTTTAGATTCTCAGCTATAAATATAAATGCTTAACTGAAATAGTGCCATATGAGCTCAGCCCAAGCCTCTTTATATTCTAGCCCACTCCCCAACCCGAATTCTATACAGCCGAAGCTATCTCAGTTCTAGCTAAGAAAGTACGTAGTCAGTTGTTTTAAAATCCACAACATAATAAAACCAACAAGCCTTTCTGCAATGAAGATTTACCACTTTGGCCAATTTGCACATCTTTTATTCTTTACTATTTGCTGCTCATATGCTTCTCTAAAGTTAAACCGTGCATTATGAACTTTAATATTTGACCGCTTGCAAGAAACGTTTTTTAAATTTATCAAGCTGTCCATAAAAATTTTCACTGTGAACACAAAAAATGCAACAAGAACACGAGAATCAAATTACCACCTTTTACGATAGCGACAACACAAGTCCTGCGAAATGTGCAGCTCTGCTATACCTGCACAATTTAAACCGAAATAATGATTCGCATCAAACAGGACAACGTAAAACAAACGGGAACCTTAGGGAACTGCAACGACGAGCCTTGCTTGGCTGAGAGCCTTTAACCTGGTCAAAACCGATTTCACTTTATGGCATATCCCTGTTGAGAACTTATGTTCAGACTACAAGGACACGTTACACGGACACGTTGTTCTGCGGAATGTCGATGGTGGGCCAGGACACGAGAATAAGTTAGAGGCTGATGAGTCGACGCTAGATCCCATTCCGAATACTCAGTGCCAGAGTGAGTTTGCAATTTTTTATTGTCACCGTTTCTTATCCTTACAATACAGTCACCACTTTTCACTGATTAAAAGCACCCCGCTGTTGTTCTCAACTTCCAGTGAATACCATAAGTGATGCTCGAATGGGAGTCGTCGGACTTCGTCCTTCTTCCTATGCGAGTAAGACAAGAGAATGCATAGTGGGGGGGGGGGATGAGGAGGAGGAGAAGGAAGGGGCTGGTCAGAATGAAGGCGAATGTACCATTACGTAATTAATTTCTCTACCTAGATGTGGCCAGTGAAAGTGGTATACTGTGAGCCGAGTAATCCCATCACTCCCATCGTTCACTAATAGGAAATTCCTCGTATCTGCCAATGCTACATGAAGGGCAGAACAATCGAGAAAGATAGGAGAAAAAAGCCATTATGAAGTGCTCGAAGTTTAGAGCAACATGCATCCTTCAGACGGATCTCGTTCCATCAGTAAGCCCACCGAGCGATAGCGAGCGCTGTCGTTGCAGCTGGATGAATACTCGTGTGGGCAAGTCTGGTATGATATACGCTATGAATGCCTTCATCGCGAGTACAGCGTGCTGCAAGTTCATCACAGGTTATTACAGCGATCAGTATAGCATACAATACAGGCACGACTTCAACGAGTAAACAATTCCCCTTGCAAAATTTAGCGCTTTTCGAAACGACGAAGATGATATGACGTTGCGTCCAATCTATTCTGCAGCTCATATTAGTATCTGGGATCCCAACGAGACTGGAGCGAAAAAGGGAAGAAGGGCAGATCGAGTAAGGGAGAGAAGGGTGGTCCCAAATCATGGAAGCCTAATAAAAGCAAGCATTTATCAGTACGGGATACGGCACCGTTCACATTCAACTTACAGTGACATACAGACATTTCTCTGCAATGTTCTCACAGGAAATTTTTCATTCTTCCAATAACGAAACGGCTGCCCTAAAATTGTCACCCACTTCCTGTGTCTAGGTACAACTTTTCGATCTGTCAGCTGAGTCCGATGCTTTAAAAACATCGAAAAATCATTCAATTGCGTGACGTTCAAGCTCCTCACTCCAAAGACGGCAGCAATTTTACGATCTCGTGGATACTGAAAAAAGCGACTTGTCGGCCCGATATATCAAAACCACAAATTGAGGACCTAGAAAATCGAGACTCACAAGAAAGTTCGCCGCCTCCAAATTTTAAGGGTTCTCGGAGAAAAATTTCTCTGGAGCCAGTCCTCGCTGCAATGCAACGCTTTCCAATGCATCAGCAGTTAGGACTCTGCAATACTGCAGGAAAAACGTTTTGGGGACGAGCATTTCCCAGAATATACTCCGCAGCACACTCGATGAAATGATTTCCAAATGTGAAAAACGTAATGAACGATGTTTATTACAATGTGCTCAATGCGATGAATGCTCACGTTTATGCCCCGTCGGTGAAATGACAAATAAATAGTGCCACAAAGAATTCCACTCTCCACAGAGTTTCGACAGCGACTGTAACAAAAGCGAAAAAAAACACTCCCTTATCCGTCGACTGTCTAAACAATTCTGTATTAATCTTCCGAAAAAAAAAAGAAATGAACGAAAAATATTTTGTGAAAGATTGCTGCTGTCCTTTACATCATCCGTCCAAAAAATATTACTGCTGCAGTAGAAGTCTGAATTTGTATCAACTCCTGCCAAATTGTTCAATTAATTCGACGGAAGACAGGGACATTCCAGACGTGCACCCACGGAAAAAATCCAGGAAAAGAATTCGTGATATTAAAGCATACCGCAAATACAACGACGAAGCCAAGCCGGAACGCCAGGACAACCCACCATAAGTTGGTTACACCGTACGCGTCGTCGCAATCAGCAGATGAGCGCAGCGTGCACGGTGGTTTGCGATAATCACGAAACCTAAACTTTACTTCTCAGAAACCGCAAACACAGCTTTTATTCCAATGCTAGAAAGAGATTTATTCGGCTCTAAGCCAAAAGATGAGGTCGTGAGAGGAGATGCAAGAAAGGTAACTGGAAAAAGCAGAATAATCCGTCGAACTCGTCAGCCTCAAAATGTTTTAAGTTTTGCAAATCACACCAACATGTTCTCGCGAAGGCGCACTCAGAACATTCAATAATTCTCAAGTATAAACTCGACAAATTTCAATCCTAAGTCCCAAAAATTCTTTGCCGTGCAAGATAATCACATCAGACTGTCCAGTGTACTAGGTGGCAGAGCAACCTTCCCTTACCCGTATCCGACACCTACCACCTGAATTCTGCAAACAAAATTTCCAAAAATTGTAAACTAGAGAGTAAGCAAACGAATTATCCTGTAGTTTAGTTAAATAGAATGACTTCGCAAAAGTAAGCAAGCTACAATGATACACTCCCAAGCGTTTCAGAGACGCTTACAAAAACCTTTACCAGCATGCTGTAATGTTGTGCCATTGAGACCAGTCCGGTGCATGTAGAGAGCTAGACTCGAATAGTGAGAGAGTGCTGTTGACATAACCCTCGAGGCTTGGATGCCTGGACAAATAGACCATCCGAGGAATGAAGTCGCTCGTAAACGCAATCACAAATGCCTATAACCGTGCGTGCAGCCGCTTGACAACTTACCGAACAACCGTACCGCAAATTAAGCAAAGCAATTGGGTGACTGTCTGCGCTGCAGACTACGTTTGCTTTATCTTCCACCTCTGCCCATAAAACGAATAGCAGTTGTAATTAGGTGCCGCACAACAGATTTTCATACGTATGCTAATTAGATACGCAAAAGAAGAAGATTATTGGTGCAATGGTCTACTTCAATAACCAATTCTTTTTGAATGTGAGACAGTCCAAATATGACAAAACAAATGTAATATAGCGTCAGTCTGCACTGTTCTGATGAACATATTCTCTTAATTCACGCAACACATCTCGAAATAATGCACCACAGCACCCACTTTTAAACGAGCCATTGCGCAAATTTTGAACAAACGAGAAAGCGTGCACGAGTAACATTCGGTTTTGGAGGCAAGAAAATTTCAGTTCAGCTCAGAAAATGGGTTCTGTTAGAGAAAATTCTTTACTCGAACAGAAACCGTCGCGGGTGCCACAGTATGCAAAGGTTATTGGCACTTTCGAGAGAAAGAAGCCGAGATTGACTAATCGCATATCTGAGCTATTTCTTCAATCGAGGCAACGTGCTGCTTGTTGCATATAATTTCGTTGCGCTCACTTACATTTGTCAGGACGGCCGCATTGCTGATAATGTCAATAATTGAAAGCCAGACACCGGGGTCTCTGGCCCGTTCTGGAAGCGGTCTGCGGGTTGCAACAACGAATTTGTAAGCGTCCAATCGTACCTCGAGCAGGTTGTTGATGAGCGCAAAAAGTGGCGCTAACGGAAACGCTGATACAAATAATGTCACAAAGCCAAACTGGATCACTGCAACACATCAACGTAAAATTAGAAGAATATGTCGATAACTGAGGTATCTCATGATCCAAACCTTCTGAATCACTCCCATGATTATATTATTTTGTTCGCTAACGTAAAAGTATCACGAGTTTCATTGACATCTGTGAAATAACGCTGGAATGGAAATTATTAATTTTCTTTGTCTGAACATTTGCAGATTTGAGTCATTGTACCACACATTTATTTCACTTGGCCGATCTCTTTGCTTCCAACTTGCTCCCGTACTTCGCTTTTCGTAGACTGCTCGCATTCACTGCAGCACTAGAAGGCAAAGTTTGGTTCGAGCTACCACAAAATACATAACTATACACGCATAAAATCATAAGTGCACAAACGGATTTGCGTGCAACCATTTTAATGGGTAATGCACCAAAGAAAATAATGACACCCCTTTACACAAAATGAGCTAAGAGAGCATCGATTAAACTTTCAGTTCACAATATAGCAGCAACTTACTCCAGCAACATGTCTTTGTGTATTGACTTCACACCTTTAACTGTGAATATAACTTTGATGCACTGCCCAATTGAGTATACATATGCTGCCTCGTAAAAGATGCACATTCCACTCTATCCCCTGCCAAATCAGGTTGTTATGGCGTGACCGCTTTGTTAGTGGACGGCTGAATAGACACTGGCAAATGCAGAGACCACTTCGACGTTGAATACCTTATCTGTTATGTTTTTTCTTAAAGATCATTTCGATGAAGGCGCTTCGTATAATCTCAACCTGCACTTTGGCACACGCATGTGAAAATGCACTGTGAAAGCTCGTTTTGCATTTCATTTCCTTTCCCTGCTTGTGGAAGTTGCCCTACGGGATACTTCCGAAACAAAGAATTTGAATCCGCACTTTATATATTTGAAAACAATTCAGCTTACATCTCTGGAAAAAAATTTGACTGTGCTATCAGGCACCAGTGCCATGAAGAGTGCGCAACGTATTCATGAGTCACAATGGCATATCCCCTGCGCCTAATTGCACCGATGCAAAATGTTTCGGCGCCGAAGCGTTATGGTTCATGGTTCAGGCGATCATCATGTTCACAGATTTAAGAGCAGTGTAAGATACCAATATCGAGGTACTCGTCGAAGAGAAACTGTTCATAGGTGGGCGTGAGTGAGTAATCCCATTCCCATCGCGGCACACGTACAATTGCCGAATCCATCTCTCGCCGCCTTTGACGACGAAAGCGCTCGGATTTTTGGCTTCTTGATTCCCGTATCTTCAACGTGCATCCGCGAAACAACGTCAGAATTACACTGCAACAAGCGACTACGTCTAAACTCAAATATCTACTCCTTCAAAGGTTTTGAACCAATCATTACGTCAGTATATCATAGGAAATCTTTCAAACAGACACGGCTTATCTCTCATGGAACTGCTACTGAGCTATAACCATGGTGGCATCAGGCAAACGACTGGGTCACTCGTCACTATGCGAAGGCACGGACTTCCATTTATTGCATGGAAGGAGTACCGTCTTCAGCAGCGCTTGACTGGGTTCCTTGCAGTAAGATGGGGCTATTACAACAGACCCCTAGTTTCTAGATCGTGTAAAAAATCGACACACTGCATTTCACGAGTTTTACACATGAGAATCATACGGATTGAAAAACTCCATTGCAGCGTTGTAAACAGTTTTGCCAAACATTATCGTTGCCAAGAGGATGACCAGTTCGACCATGCACCCTGCCGGATCGCAGTCCTCTGGTCGTAAACCCAAAACGCGTCGACCAGGTAGCCCGGAAAAACTGGAATGAAGTGAGTCGTATGGAAACATAAAAACGAATCAAACGGAGAAAAGCACGATGACAAACCGGCACATCAACCAATGGCCGGCATTAAAACATGGAAAGTAATGAGCTGCTTGAATTTCTTACTAACAGTTCCCCTTTTTCTAGTCCTCCACTTCGAATCAAATTTTAGCAAAAAAAAAAACAGCCGGTTGAAGTCAACCCTAAGCACAAACCTAACCCGAACCTCAAGCAAACCCTAAGCCAAGCTAGAATAACTTACGCGAACGTGCAGAAATTTCGAATTTCAATGATAATATCTTTAAGTCTAGTTGATAAACCTCGCTTTACAAAAACCCGTGACTAACTCCGCACTGAACATTGTGAATGATTCAACTTGAAAAGTAATTAAACAATCCTAACAATAAAACTCCGGTTGCAGGTTTCGGGACCTACGACTCCTCAACTTTTAAGAGCCAATTAAAGAATGAGGGCTTAGAAATGCCCGACTTTATGAAGGAAATGCATTATTAGAGAAACGCCTCCTTTAGATGAATTTCTCCATTTTGCGCTTATTCTGTTCGCAGAACTCACGGGCTTAACACTTGAGTGGTCAGCAGTAACTGAACAGTTATCGGGAGGGCGCCTATAATCGAGCTGGTCTTATCCTAAAATTGTTTAAGGGAGATATTCGGGGACGGGTTATACAGGTGTTTTGTCAGGATGGGACTTACAACCACAACCAGGATGGTGCTGTTATCTCGCAAATCGCTAAAGACCGTCGGATACTGAAAGCATGACCGCAGCACAGGAAATGCGAGCATGTAATAGTTTCGAGGAACGTAAAATCATTTGAAATGACAGTACGCAGCTGTAAAAGAAAGAGGCAAACCTACTTTCCTTTGAAGAATGCGACATAGAATATCGATGAGTAGTAGTTGATGAATTGAAAAAGAAACACTTTAACTGTATAGCTCTTCTCGAATTCAGACTGCGTACGAGGATATTCCCAATCAGTCAACTTCAGTGCCAGAAAACTGTAGAACTAAAACATCCAAAAATTGCCCATCAACACTCGCCACCATCTTCCTTCTACAGAATCTGCATTTCCATGCTCAGAAAAGTGGAATTCGCAGAATTATGGATGAACTGCGTCTTTATACAGAAAAAAGGTTTCTCAAAACACCATCAGAACGAAATTCGAAGTCTGCGATTCATTCAGCGAGATGCATTGCAGATGTTCGCCGGAACAAAACAAACAAGATTGGAATAGAAACAATAGCGCATCGCCGCGGCATTTTTGGCGGAACCACATCATTGCTTCTTTTTTTTAATATTTTGCCATCACTATACCTCAGGCACTGGTTAGTAGTGTAATTCCAGTAAATAATTTGAATTCAGAATTGTGGATCAACAAGCTGATTTTCGTGAAGCCGATTTTAAAAAGAAAAAGTTGAACGGATTGGGGGGATTCAGCTTTAAGGTGCATCACCTCTCAATCCCACCTCTCTTCTCGTCGCCTCTGGTGAGAAAACTTTTGGAGTTTCAGAAAATACCTTCAAAAAGTTGCATGTTCTTCACATGGGAAATTCGAAAGAATTATTCACAATAACAGAACATTACATTTATTTATTAATTTCTATTTTCATTAATTGGAACTACTTTGTTTTCTGTGAAACTCTTGAATTTCCCTGCCAGTCTAGTTGGGTTGTCAGCGTTTGACAAATCTCATTTATGCCTCAGAAATAGTCGGTACGGTAAGAAGTATATTGATGCAGAAATAAACAACAACTACAACAACGTTCGAGCGCATGTGTTTACTCTTCACAGAATATCTCCTCACACAACATGTAACTCTTTGCAGCCTTTACTTTTCTCACGGTTCAAGGCCGAATAAAGTCATTTTATGCACTTACCTTGCTAGAAAATAAAATAAAACCACCAAAATTCGGCAGCGAAAATCAACTAGTTCAAACAACTGCTTCAGAAACAAATTAGAGACGCTTTCTAAATTCAGATTACTTTGGTGGCACATGATTCACTGGGAATGTTGAAACTTTTTTCTTTGAAAAGTTTCAAAGAAATTTCAATCATGCAAGCAAACGCTCGGTGTAAACTTCAACGGTCCCATCTTGCTTCATTTATTACAAGACGGCACAATTTTTGAAATTTTACAAACACGTCGACATGCAAATTATAGGGAAAATTTTGCTGCTACATCGGAATAACAGGGCATTTGAAAAAAGCTGTGACTCCTAGGAATATTTAGACCATCTGTGAATATAGTGTACTTTTCAGCGATTTACTCTACAAAGTTATGCAGTACTCGTAGCTACTTACGTAGCTCATGATGAGGATGACGATCAGATTCAACACTGCTGTGGTGAGCGACGTGAAAATTGCGGCAATTGGGCGCACACTGTCGACACGGTAAAGCACCTGCATGAGCACAATGCGATAAACTATTGTTCCGATAACAGCGCCCAGGATGAGACACAGCTGAAACGATAAATTGTAAAGCGCGACAAGCACCTTTATAGAATGGGCGCAAAAACAATAACCGTTTAGAAAAACGTCAACAACCCAAAAGTTTTATAATATGAAACTATCATAGTGCCCTAATAATGGCAAAATAAGACTAAGATATGATAAATCAAAGCTCATTAAAGGGATTGTTTTCAGGCAAAAGTCAGCTGGAAAAGTGAACGAACGAAATGCGGAAAAGCGAACAAAAATGAAGCGCAAATAAGCATCAATCGATCAAGGCAAAAGTCAGCCTACAAAGAAAATCACAGTGACTCCCGAAGCGAGTATCGTTGGAAGTCTTCTCCTAAGCGGTATGACATCCGGCTCGCGTCGTTGTGTGTACGGGTCACGAATGTTACTTGAGCGAAGTGACTGCAGCAAATACGCAAGTCTGATTCCTTCCTGAAATGACATTTTCATGATCGATGTTATTGACGCTCACAACAATTTTAAGACGACTCAGTCTGCACTAAGAGCTTCGGAAGATGCAGATCGGTAAACAATTGCTGTATGCACTGAAAACGAGAACGTTTGAAGACTGCCTTAATGCAGCGAACAGCGGGAAGAAGGTGGTATCACGAACCGGCCCTAGATGACTTTTGTCGCTAAATGAGTGCTACTCACATGATTTGATGGCAAAGCAAAAATTCTTGAATTTAGGAGATAATCTGAAATGGTTGGGATAGTGATGCCACTTTTGATAACTACGAAAGATTTCGATGAAACAACTCCATAAAAAAGGCCTGAGAAAAAAAACTCAATCCCCAAAATGACACATTCAGCCAAAGCATTTTCAACCGGAAAACCACGGAAAAGAAAGTGCATATATTCTTTTCTTGCCCCAAGTGAAATCAGTAGGATAGGTCAAACCACTGCATGGCCTTAAAGGAAAAGGAGAAGGGATGGAGGCTGATGCGAGAGTACACAACCAAGATCACCTCAAAATCGCGCAATCAAAAGTTGAGGAAGGCAATATAAATAAGCTATCACGTTTTTTCGCATAGCCCTCACTGTTAACTATGCATGCACATAGCCCAATGGACTGTATATAGCTTTTGATGCAAGGACATCTGAGCTACAGTGCAAGGTAATTTGATAACTTATCTCTCTGACCCTTCGGCTCCGTCATTTGGGCTACATCGCCATCCCTACATCGAAAGTGCAAAGCATCAATAAATGCGGAATGTGAGCAAAGACGTCATAACTTCAGCTAATTTCTGACCCAAAAGCGAGAGGATGAGAGGTGAATAAAGAAGGGGATACAAAAGCAGATTTTCTCTCAAAACAAAAGAGAAAAATTTACGCAATTAGGTCTCAAAAATCTGATTCTGGAATCGCCACCTCAATTTTCTTGACTTCCTTCATTCTCCACGTTATCTTCCGCTTTTGCAACTTTCCATACGATCTTCTAGAAATATCTAGAAATTTGCTGAAAAGTGGAAGGAAAACTCAGTTCACATTGCATAGGATAACTACAGCGACTGAAGCAATTCCTGGATCACCCTGGTACATCCCGAATAAGCATATCTTTTCGTGTGGCAGTAACTGTGGAAGAGTGACTACATCATATTAAAATTATCACACAGACACAATGGCTACTGCAAATCGCGGCCGCGTCGTAATGCACTGCACAAGCATTCATCAAACCTCATGCGAGCCCGTATCCAGCAGCCCAAGTCTCCACGCAACGTCTGCGTTGTAACGCTTCCAGCCTTCGATAAAAAGAGTTGCTCCTAAGCTCATCAACGTCGCAAATATCACCGTCGATATGTTATCGAAAATATAAGACAACTGCAAAGGGACTCTTCGTGCCTCATGCATTTTTACGTGGCCAGTGTTGAACTGCCTGCTACAAACAACCTCGGACAACCCTGTTCGAGAAAAATTTTTTCAATATACTCCTTTCAAGGGCTTTTAACAGCGCCAACTTGCGAAACACATCCGCTCTATCTTTCAACAAGGCTTACAGCTTGAAGCACCACTTTTACTACAAATGTAAGCAGCAGAATATGCCGTCCAACCTCATTTTGAGCTTGTTCTTGATCGATATTTTCAAGCTGCATCGCTCACTTAATTTGAATATAGAAATCATAAATTCTGGAGAAGGATTAACAGCATTAGCAGCACCATGGTTAGAAGGAGGGCGCAAATGATCTAAACAAGGCAACGAGCGGTTCAAAATGTAAGAGAAAGCTGACTGCACCTTTGAATAGAAGCAACTTGAATTTAGGCGAGTGTAATCACACCACCTGTCACAAGTCGGGCACATAATGATGTCGTTGGCGATACCGTCCTTTCGACAAATTTCGTTGCTTAAAGAACTCAACTCCATGTGTTAGATAATGCCAGCTGATACTAAAGGCCTGACCGGGATCCCTCAAAAACCACAGCATGTGCTCCTAGGACAGAGAATTCAAACCACTTTAATAACGGGTAGAACCAGAACGCAAAAAGGAAATCTTCCTGGTACTGTCAGGTGGCAAGCCTCAAAGTGAGCTCAGATCAAGCATGACTGCGAAACAATGAAGTTCTGCATGAGGAGGCAGTACGTTTTATGGACAATCACCGTACACCTCTAATCCGACTCAGTTTTAAACGCCTCAGAGAAATCGCTTGTCTGAGAGAGGATCATCACCCTTGACATTAATAACTGTTCGCTATGCCAAAAATTAAGCAGATTATGCGGTATTTTAAAAGCAATAACGACTACACACAACGTTTCAGCGGTTTAGTCTTACCATACTTCTCGTGCTTACCTTGGCAGATCGAACGAGATTGTGAAGAAGCCATAGAGGAAACAAAAAATACCGAGCAACGCACAAGGAACGAGAAATCTCGTATAATATCCTACCAGGACAAAATAGATAGCAATCTTCGAACCGAAGTACTCTCTGAAGTGTTATCAGAATGATCACTGTGAATTCAGCTAACGTTCAAACTGGGAAGGATAAGCGGATGAATGCACAAAAACCGGCAGGATAAACACACCAAATTCTGCACGTCGCTGATCCCAATGCGAAGCTTAATAAACAGCCCAACCATGGGAAGGCGCCAGAAAGTGCTACTCACCCATCTCAACTTACTGCTATCCTGCTATCCTTTTAATGGCGGTATAAGTACGAATTTTAGTTCACAGTTTACTTCGGTTCTATTGTAAGGTCACACACCTATTTTCTGTCCAGGTCTACACTTCATACCTATGTCTCCTGAAATGCACACTTATATTTTCATGGAAATTTTGCACAGGAGACAGCCAACTGGCAATGCAGATGAATTTCTGATGCAGAGTCAATGAGCAATTTTCGTGAAAATATAGATGTAGAGTCATTATATGGATAACAAGCAAGGCTAGGCAAAATCCAGATAAAACGGAGGAGTTTCAGAATGCGGAAAAGTTGGAAAGACACAGGTGTAGCACCTTTCGCGGAAACCAAAGAAACTTGAAGGAACATGATGTTGCTTAGCAGGAATAACTCACACAGCTGGCCGGCTGTGCAAACGTGCCATGGAAATAAAAGAAATCTCAGTGGGTTACTTCTGAAACTCGCTGTGAATCGTGCGAATAATTAGAGCCATATTGCCCTCCTCATGCAATGGAAGCCAAGAACGAATCAATTAAATTAACCAGGATGCTTCCAATGTCCACAACCATACCAATTTTATCCACGCGAGAACCCTAGCAAAGCTACCTCAAAAGTACGCAGTCGAGTGATTACCTCTGCACTCAAAACTTTAAGGTGCTAAAATTGCACAAAATTTTCAAACAGTATGTTCTCAGACATTAGCTGTAATAGCTTCACCAGATTATAACAAAGAATGGTTATTGAATTAGCCAAAGCAATTAGGCGCCATTTCATCGGTCACCCCCCCCCCCCCCCACAACAGAATCTAGGATGTGTACAAACAGAAGATTCGTCTCAACTGCCACATTGTTGACTTTGAGACTTGGTCATCTTCACGCTAGAATTCAACTTCTATTTCTTATATTTCTAACGTATAGTAATTAATCCAGCCTAGCATACCGCCGACTATTTTTTCTAAATTAGCCAGTCCACTATGCTTAGTATTATTATTTGTGTAGAGTCCATGAAACTTTAGTGCCAATCTAACTAAAACAAAAGAAGAGAAAATGCAGACTCACTTTATTAAAAAGAGCGGTTGAAATTTATAAAAATATCGCAACTTTGCCCAAATCCAATAGAGAAACTGTCGAGTGCTGAAGTTTCTCATTTCATAGGCTGTTCTCTCCTCTTCCTTAATGGATAACAGTTGGGAATTCATCGAAACGTTTATTGTGAAGTTAAAGCAACTGTACTTTTCATTTTACTTGACGACAGAGCAAGCATGTATGCCCCTTTGTACGAACTATAGCGCTTCCCGACGCCGTTCTCAATCTTCTCCTCCATCGTGAAGCCATTCTTCACGAATCTAGCAAATGGCCCATTCCTGCTATTTTCGGCGACATTCTAATAGATTTGGGCGTCATCTTTCCGTGATACATATCAGCTATCTCCCTTATCAAAACCTTTCAAGTTTTCGCAACTCATTCCTTTTTCTCTCTCCCAAGTGCTACCTGGACGCAAGTACCAGATTCCTCCACATTAACCCTCAGCTATAATCAGCCTTATATTACTGAACAAACTACTTGCACTCTCAGTGGAATCTAACAATTGGCAAAAAACTGCACACAACAAACCTCCCTGCATGGCCGACTCCTGAGATTCTCATAGTCGAGATACTGAAATTAGTGGAAACTTTCATTATTTGACATAACTAAGGAAAAACTTCATGAGGCAAACTGCCATAACACTACTTGATCCTTTTTTGCACAGAAAATCAGTCGACCGCACAACTGTTGTAGACAGCACTTGGCTAGGTTCTAATTATGTAAGAGTGTCCAGACTACGGCATGCCTCAGAACACTAAACCGAGTTCATTTCGCGAAACCACGCTTCATCTGGTAAACCGTTTGTGGTACACTCTCATAGATCTCTTTCATTCATCACCTCTGTCAATGTACCATTTTAAACAAACCGGATCGCTTAGGAGGATGCGAGACGAAAAAATAATAGAAACTTTAAACTAATTACGATTATTTGAAAAAGGGAAGAACTGGAATCGATTTTGATGAGAAGAATCGAAATATTCACAAATTCTTCTACAAAAAGGATTGCATGTTTTAAAGTGCTTTAAAGGTAATCAGAAAAAAAGATCGAATCCCTCAAAATTTGCGGCAAAGTTAACCAGCATGGTCGGCAGCATTCGACGCATTCGATATAAATCCCAGTTTTGCGCTGAAGGCAATGCTGTAACGATTTGATAGAACAAGCCAAATTTGAAAGGTGAAGAAAGCTTCATTGTGGTTAAATTCGCTAAATTTCGCCTGAGAATGCGAAAAAGAGCAGCAACTAGACAGCGACCTGTGTTGCTTTTCAGTGCGCTCGTCAAGTACTCTATCCCTTCTTCCGTCGTCTTGGTGAGAGTTAACCAACTGTATCACACAAGTTCGGAAAGACTTTCATTAAATCTGCAGAAGGCACACTCCTGGGCAGTGCAAATTAAAACAGTATTTTGTAACTGTTCTCAAGTCTTTATGCGAACTGTCTGTTCTATTCTACGCAACAGGAATAGGAGAAGAACAGGACGATGAACAATGAATAGAGTGCAAGAAACGGAAACATCAACAAGCCGGGCTCTCGTGCTTTAAAGAATGAATCAGTACCACTCAAGAGAACTGCTTCGGCTCGGCCGCCCATCTCCTTCCCTCCTCCCTTTCCCATTTGCATCCTTCTTCCTACTGGAAGAAAGCAGGGGAAGATACATAACGTTTAAGGTTTGTTCGCCGTTACGAAGATGCTGGAATAAGAGCATCCTTGGCCGTAGATTAAGATTATCAAATTTCGAGGTCCTATCGTAAACACAGTTGTCAGCCGTAGCGGACGTCCAGAAAAAGGCAAGGCGTAAGCCATTAGCGTGTTAGCAATACCTCACGTACCATGCGGCATAGGAAAGGGTGAGGCGGATATTTATACAAGTGGATTAAAGTGCTGTTCTGAACTAGAAAGTCATATCATTAGACAAAGATCTAAAAGAACGAACTCAAAACAAGCCTGACCTCATGCAACGGGTATGCTGCAGTATAGATTTCGGATTTCAGCATATTTTCGATACCCACTCGATCACCTCGTCCATAGCGGGTTCGACTCAAAATATCGTGCGCTATATAAATACGATCCGCACTCGAAAAGAAATTTTCAGCATCATCCGAACCACAAAAGCTGAAGTAACGTTCCTTGGCATCACTGATACTACTCTAACAATCTCACTGATATCATTATAAAACATATTTAACTTGAATTAAGTGATGAGCCTCACCTCTTTCCCTACCACTGCTAGATGAAAAGGAGAGAAAATTAAAAGTCGAACACCAATTTTAGGTTAATACTGCAGCCGTTAAAAGCGCAATTTAAAAAAAAAACAAATATGAGGAGAAAAACGCGAAGAATGAACGAAAAAAAAAAATTCTGGAAAGTAATAAAGCAAACCGTGGTGACAAATCACAAATGTGAGGCTGCAAGCTGCAAGTTTTAAACAGCATGTTTTTGATCTAATGATCTCCTCCATCGTTTCCCCCTCCCCCAATAGTCGTTGTCAGCTGGGATCGCAAGTGACTCAGAAAATTATGACAAGAAAGAGGATGCAGCGAAGTGATTTGTGAGTCATAACTGCAATTTTCCATAAGCTCGGATAGAGCTACCATTGTCATATGCGCCCTCTGGTAACACAGATTTTTACAGTCAATCATTCACCTTGTGCGATGCATTCTTTAGCAGCCAAATTAAGAATGGCTGAGGTCTGAGGCAATTGCATACAAATAGCTGGACACCAAATATTCACTTCAAACTTTGTTAATTTTCACTCATTTCAGTGGAATGGTCTTAGCTCTCTACCTGCGATCTACGATTTAAAAAAAAAGAAAACAATGAAGCAGGAACAGAATTTTTCAAAGGCCGTACTAAAAAGCTTTTGCTTACACACTACACTGTTAGCACGGAATCTATCTGTTGATGAGAGAAGATTAACGCATTTAACTAACTCGTTCAAAAAGCGCTGTCCCATTAAGTGAGCTGATAAGGTTGGGCCTTCGCCATACGTTATCATATTTTTGGCTAATTCGTCACGAGGTCACACTCGTCACTGAAATGGATCATCAAAATCCCACTCAAGAGGGGTATTACGAAAGAACGGTCACCTCCAAACCGACGGAGTATCCGTAATCATAGACATCGCAGGACCCATATACACTCTATCATCAATACCTCCATCGAAAAGCATGTTTCGCCAAGACATATAAAACAATCATGGAGTGGGACATGAAAATAATAAACTTGACAACAACCAACCATTCCATTTCATCGTAGGTGAATGGATGATATCGATTTTTCGGTTCATGGATTAAGGCGTTTATTTCCGTGGGAAAAGAAAACAACGAGCAACGTTTAAGAAGCCGACTGAAATAGCCGTCGACCACTGTTCGCTCCTTCAACAAGAAAAATATCTCATGAGAAAACGACTGCCTCTATTTGCAAACGACTGCACACTTCCAGCGTAATTCACGGGATGCAACTTATTTCTTCTGTGGTGGTAAACTAACGAACGCCTATGCAAATGTATTCATATGTTTATATGGACTTAGCTGTCTATTCGCCTGCTCAGTTGTCGGGCTGAGAGGTTAGCGCTAAAATGTTTTAACGTTGTTATTAACGCAGATGAGTATTAACGCAGAATGAAATTTTCAATCCGCTGATTGAGCGACATCGAGCTGCCTCATCACTTCAGAGAAAGCGGACGTCGTAGCAAATACCTTTAATAAGTTTGCTGCAATATGCACATTCTCGAACATGGCCCCACGCGGTATAAAATCGCATGAACATCATCACAAGTGGCATATGCACTTGAACATAGACCCATCTTGCCAATGGAACCCCTCAAAGATAAAGCTTCTTTAGGAGAAATGGAATAACAGAAAGCCGTCTCTTCCGATTCGCAAATACAACATTACTTAACGCCACTAATGTTGAGATATTGAAGCTAGCCATCACCATTTGCATTTACTTAGCTATACATCATGAGCATAACTTTTTCTCACTTATACGAGCCCACCCATTTCGCTTCGCGAAGAAAATAAACCTAGTCATCTCAACATCTGAAAATCCCAACCAATGGAAACACATCAGTTGGGCATTGCTCAATCGAGAGTGCTTCTATTGCAACAAACCTATTTCATAGGCTCATAAAAAGGAACCATCTGATGAGGATGTGTTTGCTTACTCGTGTATTTGAGCACCTGCTGACCTTTGCACAACCACCAAAAACAAGAAAGCAAATAGAAACAGCTGATGGACAGCAACACTGACAAAAAAAGTGAACAATTCTTTTATACAGCTTTCAAATCAAAGTTGATGAGCTGAACCAATAAGCGGACACCTGCACCAAATGCATCTTTGCAAATAAAACCTCAAAAACGAAAGTTAGTAAACATTGCAGAAAGGAATACTTCCTAAATCTACCAGTCCATCAATGCAACGCGCGTGGATGGCAGCTGTGGGCAGTGTTCAAAAATGCTGAATGTTACAAAGTTGTAGGAAAATAAACTGCAAACTACGAACGTAAATGGGATGAAAACATACAGGTCTAAAGTCGGAGCGGACGCGCATTTCAACTCCTAGCTTTTCAGCCTGCTGACATAGCAAATCGAAAGGCACGTGCACAAGAACGAATCGAATATTGCTGCAGAACTGCAACTGCCGATATATGAATGAGCTTTTAGTAAAATTATTAGCAGAAACAACAACAACGTTAGAAAATCAGTTGAAGCGGGTCATGAATTTTCCTGGAATTTATGAGGACATAAGATCCGGTTTGGTGGGAATTCCGTCGACTCAAAAACAGTAACGTCTCATTCGGGACACTGAAAGGGTTGGAAAAAAGAAACAGCACTTTCAAGTAGCCAAACTGTGATGCGTCGCAAATGCGCTGCTCAAGCCTTGAACAGTTTCCGTAGTCCATTTATACAGATTTGCATACACGACTGAACGTAGGCAACTAAAGGTTTAGTGATTAAAAAAAACGATATGTAGGACAACCTGTTGCGGAACGATATGAAGGATAACCTGTTACCTCTCCTTTAACATGCTCAATTTCTATCCCCTTCAACTTCAGATTTTCTTCGTACATTCTTCGCCTTCTCGATTTTTTCGACTCAACACCAGAGAGCTTCTGAAACTGTAAAACTACATGCCGAGCTGTTAAACCATGTTTAATAGGTCGAAGCACACTTGCGCCAATATGTGCCATCGATAAAAGCCATTGCTGCAAACATTTTTTAATTGTGGCCAAGTTTCGCAGCACATTTATGTCAGACCAAACGCAGTCACGGATGAGCAACTGCCGACAATCCAACATATAATAATTGCACTCATAACACGCATATCCCTTTTGTTGTGATCACTCATCTAAACTCTCAGCTGCGTTCATTTTTATGCGCTACCTAGTCTGTTAGGTCTTGTGAGGGGATAACACTGTAAAATCTAACAGAAACATCGGCTAGAAGTTCTCCTCGAGGACACGATTCCCCATCCACTACCTTGGACAAAACTATTAGTCTTCTACTTGAGAAGCTCGCATATGTCAGTCATTTTCATGAAGGCATCAGCTTTTAAGCAGACTACTAATATTCGAAGGAATGCTCGCACTAAATTAACTAAATTGCCTCACAGATGTGCAACTGACTACTTTGAAATGAATAATTTCTAGGGAACTTCACGGCATGCAGCGTCGTTCGACTGTATGCAATTCTAACGACCTCACCCTTCCCCGATTCTAACGGTCACGAGATATAAAAGTCCATTATGTTCGCGCATTAAGTATAAAATATATAGTACTGTTTATATGGCAACATATAATGGTTGGGGCCACTTGAGACGCTGAATAAGACCTTCTGAATAAATCAATCATTTACGATAAACAACATTTGATGCGCTGACTATAACCTTTCAAAGAACTTAACTACTATCTCTGATAGGTCCTGAGACGTCAACGCTGGCGTTTTAGTAAGTACGTTTTTTAACTCCCCTGAGGTTCAAGATTGGTCGTACTCCTTCGGCCGTGGGTAATTAAACTATTCTTGTTCGCTTGATAGGCTATAAAATAATAAATCTGGGGCAATCGCCGCAAACGGACATAGATGCACAGGTACATGCAGAGATACACATACACGCAAGCATACCACACACGGTGCTATAACATGCGAACTTGGTTACAGGTCTATGAATTCTTAATCAGCTAACTTGATAAACTAGCAGCTATAACAAGCACTGTTCATCGAACTTAAAACGGTTCAACGAACAGTAAGGAAAGTAATTCAGCCTAGCAATGTAAGCACAGGAAGTTAACGCAAGCGTGCATCAAACTTGCAGCTGTTCAGTAATACCGCACTTGGGTAATTGCTGTTCTTAGGGAACGGTGACCAGTTGCCTGCTTTGTAACAATCATTGTTAAGGTTTTTCAACTGCATCCTCACCCAAATCTCACTTCCGCATACCTACCGAATTTCAACAATCCTCACTTCGAGAACGTTGAAATTTCTCATCAACTTGACAGCCTAGAAGCAATAAAAAGCAAACCCGGTCTGCTGCATCCCTTCTAAAATGCTCACTTGTCCAGGAACTTAATTCTGAAATGTTTTGTCGCATAAAGAATTCGAAGCGAAAATATTCTACTCTGTTACATATCTCGCCACAAGGTCATCGTCATCGCTGGGCGACTCGTTCTCGCTATCCGTACCATCATTTGCTTCATGCGCTAGCACGTAGTCGACCCGTCTTCGTCCATCCGAGAAATATGCATAGCGTCGTGCTTCATCTTCTCTTTTAGATAGTACTACCTGAAGTATGGTGCAAAAGAAAAGTGCGAAGAAAACGAGGACAGAAAATGAACTCGAGATGATATTTCAATTCTATAATAGAAGAGATAGCGAGATTTGTTAGAGGATGGTGTTGATCGCATCGCTATCAAACGCCTCTAAAATGATTAAGGGTTGAAAGTGGTAACTGTCCAGAAGAGCAATTTCAATGAGATGAACGGACAGGAAATGAGCTGAAGTCACATACATTGTCATCGATGAAGCGGAAGTTGTTCTGTTCAGGAAGTACACTCAACGATATCCTTTCGGGCATACTTTTCATCGAGCTACACCAAAAGGAAACGCCGTTCACCCATTTCTGCGATAAAAAAGCACTCTCATTGTTTGCTGAAAATGCGTCATGGTTAGTGACACAAACCGGAAGACGGAATAATCTTCACGCATTCGTGTAAAGATTTGCAGAGAACACTGCGGCTGCATAAAGCATGTGGCAACGAAATTGCAAAATGGACTTCTCGCCCGATCTCGAGAAATTCAATATCCGAGGAATACGATATCCAATATTCAAGCCAGCTTCAGAACTTCAATGTCCAATGCACGGTCGAGTTGCAACAGCATATTAGAGGGCCGCTGGCTACGGATTTCTTGCGCTCTCAAAGAATTCGTTTGAAAAGCTGCCGCTCTATGCTACTAAGACGTGAGACAGCACAAACAGACTGGAAGTGCTCCTTCACAGTGGATGGCCCCAGTCTTACCCGTGAATCCTTCCGATGGCAACGAACTGCAACGATGTCGACTGACCAGCACTAAAGATGCATATGTAAGCTGTGATCACTGATCACTTTCCTATGCGAGAGAGAAGGCCACCCCACTCGTTTGTCGTGCTAACTTTCTACGAAATTGTGGAAACTCACGAAAGTTATGTCGAAATCCGTCTAGATGACACGATTCAGGTTTGTGTGACGGATCCACGCAATGGGTGCACATTACAAAAGAGATTTCAAGAAACCAGTTTTTACAGCTCACAAAGTTCAGTCTCTCACCTAAACTATTACGGGTATATGATCAAAAGGAAATGAGGATTATAAAGATGAGCATTTTGGCGATCTTTCGATGGCACTGTACTTCGCAGTTCAAATTACAAAAATTGAAAACTGCTGTCCTCAGAGGGCTGATCTTCTCAATGGAATGCTATGTGGTTGATGCTGTAAGCGAGTATCTGTTAAAGGCGTCGGAAAACATATTAAAGGGACATACGTTCTATAATTCAAATAGCGGAGTGTTTGCATATTAGCATCGACGAACATGAAGAAACGAATGCTACAATTGAGAATGTTTGCTCGGCGCCATCACCATAATATCGCTTCTGCTTAGAAAAAGCCTCGTAAAATTGGAACCCTTCTCTACGAGAAATACGGAAAATGCCCATTGGATGTAAGCAACAATGCAATTGCTTCGTTCTTCTGCGACAAAACAATGAATGAAAGTGTAACAGATAGACATCAGCAGGAAGTATACTGCTTGCAGAACTGAAATCATGTCAGTTTTTGCGAATGGATGCTGCGACATCGGATATTGCAGCCCTCATTGCGGTAACTTGGCGGCTGTGCGCACGCCGTGTGTGGGATCGCTTTAGGATTCAAACTTTTTCGATCCAGCAGTTCACAGGTGCAATATCACTACAGTTGCAGCTACAACCAAATCTCTAGTAAACTTTATGCCTTAGTCAGCTTTAAAACTTCATACATACATTTTCGATCATACGATCTCTATGTTTTTGCAGCGAAACCTTGTAAAACATTATTTTGATCACGATTCCATTGAGAATAATCACAGCTTGTGATAGGTAAAAATAGGAGGTAACCTCATCTTTTAAAAAAAGAAAAGTTTGACGTTCATTGACCACTGGTCAACGGTCATCTGAAGGCTAATTAAATATTATGCAAACAATTCACTAAACAGCTAAGCCCAAACAACCACTGAAGCAAAAACAAACACCTGCAGACAATTGACACGGTTTTATAACAAATCAAGCCAATAACTTTGGTGTTGCTTGATTCATTGTTTTTGTTGATTCATTCATTGATTCAGTTCATTGCGTGGCCAAACAGACAAGTAAGCGCTCCCAAAAAAATTCTGCCCAGCATACTGAGCTAAAAAAAACTGCTAACAGCCTTGGCCATGGATACACATATACTCGAATTCTCACTGGATTCATGGAAGAACCTTCTTTAAGGTTCAATATTACCCATGTGCGGAACAACCTTTAAATATGCTCAGCAACTTATCGGCACAACCCCACTTTTGTAAACTTTTGAAGTAAACAGGTAAAAAGACCGGAAATAGCAGTTTTATCACTTTCGCTCTTCAAATTCGAGGTGATCAAATCTTTCTTCGAGCTAAAAAATGAATAAGTCGGAAATTGTGCAAGATGAGCTGGCGCCATAAGCGCTTTTGCATTCTTCATTTTGAGCAGCTAGTTCCACAATTAACCAACAAATGGCAATATGCAAAATAACGTTGAAATGCAATAATTTTTGCGACCACTCGGAACAGTTTTCTGCAGACAAATTGTTCTTATTACAATCTGGTCGCCGAAAAACCTACGCGGTTTTTTTCTGTCTTTGAATATTTACAACTCCTTTCAGAGTTGAGGCAAATGCTT
Source organism: Ascaris suum (assembly GCA_013433145.1). NCBI lineage: Eukaryota > Metazoa > Nematoda > Chromadorea > Rhabditida > Ascarididae > Ascaris > Ascaris suum. The sequence goes on from CM024187.1 coordinate 6,466,932, forward strand.
TAGGGGAATCCGTTGCCGTCTAAATTATATCCTGCAGATTTCTAGAAGACAGGGGCAACGCCGCATTCTCATTTCAGTGATTTACTAAACGTTTACCCGCTAGATCCACAATATGAATGAAGCAACTTAATGCTTTTTGCTTACATTCCATCAGCAGACATATATACAAGGAAGAACTTCATTACAATTAACCTCTAAAAATGTTCATATTTCACTTCATTTGACTACAACTTGATCTACTGTTTCGATTATATTCATCGGCAACTTCAGTTCTTTTGGCCATTATGCGACATATCCCCCTTAACTTGTGCACTCAACTAAAAGCTGAATAAGCTTTAATAGGTTTCAATCCGTGGCTGTGTCATGATCGCGCATTAATGCAGCATTGGCCAAACAAAGGCGCTATAAAAAAGGTCCCTCAAAAGCCGATGTAATTGATCAAATCCACTGAAAAGCACCTCACAACCTGTTGCGATTAATATGCACAAGACATTTTTTACTGCGACAAATCGACGTACTGTTGCTATTGCGGCCTGTATTTTACATCCCCTCTCGATTAAAGTTTTCCGGAAAGACTGGGAAAATTGTATATCCCCTAGACTAAGGGAACCCCTTCGATAAACGTTTCAACAGATAAGATTATTTAAAAGCGACTTCGAATCAGCAAAAAAAAGGAAACTGCAGATAGGCGAAGAGAATAAACATACACGAAAACAAGCTTATTAGCAAAACTTAGCAAGAGGACAGTAAACCCAAATGAAGAAAGCAGGAAAGTTATTTCTTTTGATTACATATCCTACCGAGAACTTGAGGGTATCAGGTGCCGTCGACTACCTACTCAATCGCTTTGAAAGTCAGGAAAATTATTGATTCTCTCGAAGATACGTCCAGTCGTCCATCCTCCCCCCCCCCCCCCTTCTTCTCACTCTTCTCAAATTGGGGAATTGTCTTCTTGCGGCCACAAGTTCCTCACCTCTATAAATCGTGAGACAGCTAGTCGTCTCGAATGTTAAAACCCTGTTTTGAAGTGGTGCTATCGCTTGAGTCTTGTGCTTGGGAGGCACCCAAACGACTCCTACAATTTCGCGGAATTCGACAGCTTCGAACGAAATTGCATTGGAGGCCGACGTCAGCGTAGACATCCGGACCCCTCCCCTTCCCTGCTGACAACTCGAGAGCGCCCGAACATAATTTTTTGCAGGTGAATATTAATTTCAAGCCACAAATAATTTTCCTTCCAGAGTTCACGAACTGCGGTTACGTATGCAAGAGATATAGCAAGAAGGCGAGCGAAGGTGCTACAGCTACTACATTGCTGAAATCACCGTTTTATTTATCAATCATCCACCGCTCATTGAATACTCGAGAAAATACGACCAGCTTGCTTTGTTTACGCTCAGATTTACCATGTACCGCCCACCCGATTATGCAAAAAAGTCAAAACATTAAACAGGTGTCACACTGTAGCAGTGCTGCTTTGCATCGTACAGCAAACTTCTACGCTTAAAACGAGTGAACAGCAAAAAAAACTGCACAATTACTTAACGATGGAAAAACGTGGACTCTCGAACCGAAATCTGCGCACTTCTCTGCTTACACACGTCTGGCAATAAGAAACCATCTTTCACCCATCGCACCGACGTAAAATTAGCCTGCATTGATCACTCATGCATGATACAGTTGTGGTTCTAGTAAGGCGTCTACTTCTTTGTCGTTCTCCACACTATACACACTCTCAACTTGATTGCGCCCAACAGTCATCGATATTCACGCAGGAAGTGATGATATTTTAAAGGCTAGTGATTTTAGCGTTAAGTGTCGAACAAAGTGAGGTTAATCGCGACACATCGGAATTATGCACCTCGAGGGATGAAAAATATTCAAACGTTGGGTGAAAAGGCGTGTGAAATTCGAACGATTTGAGGGCAACTGAGAATTCGTTGTGTTTAGCTCGTGACAGGGTTTGGGGCGATTTTCACCCGTAATTGCCCAACATTCCGAAAGGCGGAAGGGAGGTGGACTCATTTTGTAATGAAGAAAACGTTTACTTGCAAGAGTAAGTTGGGAAAATATGCAAGGTTTCGAGTAAGGAACTCTGATATCTGTGGAGAAGAAAAGAAATTAGTCAAAAACGAAATAGATTACATATGCACAAAAATGTAAACATAGCAAGGTGATGTAAAGGCCATAAAGACCACTAAAGAAGTCGATGTAGCCTATGGAGGAAGAAAAGATTCTAAAAGAAACGAGAAAGTACTATGAAACAAGAGAGAGGAGGAACAGCGAAGATTTAAGGAGTTGCAAGTCAGTTATAACTAAATGAAATGAGAGCGCTTGGGACTACCTGGGAAGATGGTATTCTACTCAGTCTCATTCTGAAACAGGAACGAGCCGATGCACTCCACATCTCCGCAAAAAGTGAAATTCAACCGATCATTAAACGATTTGAGTAACACTGTTCGTATGTTATGCCATCATTTTTCTCCTGCCAATACTAAACAAGGGGTAGGGAGGAAGAGGAGAAGGGAGCAGTGAAGTGTTTGAAGCAAGATTTAATAACTGGAAAAGTTGGCAAAAACTGAGCTGTCACATAGAAATGTAGGAAACGACTTCAATAGCAGCCCCACTGAAAACCTTCTAGTGATGTAAAAAAGTTACCAGACTCATAAGCCTCACCTCGTCGATCCGTAGGCTATTTGAACGCATAGTTGAAGACACTCTACTGCGATATTTTGTTTCGTATGAACTTAAACGGGAGCTATTGACGGTGAAGTTCTACCGTGTCACAGCTCCTGTCTTCCTAGAATTATTGCTTTGCAGCATTTGAAAGACGATGTTTACGTTGACTCAAGCTGAAGCTGTTTACTCTCACTATGCGAAGGCATTTCACACAGTTCTCATAGCAGTCTTCTCTTTAAAATGGAAAAACATGGCATCTCAGGATTTTTGTTAGTACTTGGTTAATACGCGATTAGGGCTTTTCATAGATTCCTTCACTGTCAAAACACGAGGATCGTTATCAAGCAGGCATGCTGTCACAAACAGTTTACGGAGCCACTCCTCTTCCTGATCTATGTAAACGATCTTCCGATGAAGTCTTGCAGTACTTGTACGTCGTTTGCGAATAATCTGAGACCTACAGTTTTCCTAGTGACTCCTTAGCTGACTTCTAATCGCTGCAGGAAAATGAAAAATTCAGCCAGCGGTCGAATGAGTGGAAGGAACTAAATATTGCGTACGAAAAGTGTCACATTCTCCACCGAACTTCCCTCATGAACTGGTTTTTAAAAATTGCGGGGAAATCGTTGCTGCCAGCTTCCGATGGGATTCGTGACTTGGAAGTCAAAATCTGGTCGAACCTTCACTGGAGCACACACTTCTCGCTCTGACGTTTGCAGTGGAAAATGTGCAAAAACTTCTACTCGCAAGATGTTTTGCAATATTCACCCAAGACCCTGCCATCCTGATTCTAAATCCCCGCTTGCTGATTTCCAGTCTTCAGCCGCTTGATTATCGTGTCCTGAAAAGTGACCTCGCTTTGTGTTCCAAAGACGCTACAGGACTTTCTGGAGCCGTGTTCGATATCAAGTTTGAATCTGTCGTGGTTAAGAGCCCGGTCCTCATAACATATACCTCCAGCACGAAACCATACAACAAACATCCTTCCCAATAGTCGTGTGTTTAGAACCGCGCGCACTTGGAATGGATTTCACGGTGCAACATTGAAGTGCAAAATGTTTTCACCTCGAAGCTGCGTTTGGATAGTTGCTATCTTCATATCAGTGCAAATCCACTGTGTTCTTCTTAGACCTCTTACTTCATCTCTTCCCGTCATGTTTACTCACTAGCTATGTGCTAATACGTCAGCTTGCATAATCAAACCTTAGTGTAACGCATGAAGGTATTGCTTCTTCATCAATTCATTACTGCGGTGCATGAGCATTCCTTTGCTTTAATGCTCACTTGACTCGATAAACGGTTCTTGGTCATGGCAGAAGTAAGCAAGTGTTGTAGAATGGGTTGCGGCAGTCAGTGTTGTCATAACATCCTTCAGCAATTAAGGATCCAGTTAGATGGCGATTCTAAGACGAAAATATCATGTGGACGAATACGAGGTTCAAGTCTATGGCAACGGAGATTGCAGGGTAATACACGTCATTTGCAAGAACAGGTGTTTGGAATGTTTCTTTTTATAACGGTAAGACAGGATAACTTCTAGAACTCCAACACAGACATCAGGTCGCTGATATGAAAAACTCAAAAATAGAGGAATCTTGATATACGCATACTCTGACAGATAATGGGGACGGAGAACGAAGACAGATTACTGCCTACGACAGAAACTTGCAAGGATGAGCCCCTTTTACTGCACCAAGCTTCGAAAACGACGTTGATAACAAATTTGCAGAGGGTAACTAAGATTGAAGTAGCCCAACGATTGCTGTGTTGTATCTCCCCACATTTAGCAGTGCGAAATTATTTACTTGGACTCAAACTTAACAAATGCGTCAACGAAACCAGAAATGAGGGAATGCTCGAGAACAGGATCTAGTAGCATGAGCCATCGCCCACAAATGAGTATTTAATTTATCCTAATATAGAAAACCGTTGCTAGCAAGAGTTTATCTTCTGCAAATATCAGGCCAACTGCAAACAGTGTACCCATCCTCATCCTTGCCTTCATAAGGTTTGCTGTTGGTTGACATACTTGAGCAAGGATTCATTAAAACACGTTTCGCATCACAGAAACAACAGAACGGCAATCGGCAAAAAGCAAAGGCAACGCTGCCTAAACGTATATGTAATCAGAATAACGAAGAAACCATTGGACTATGGCAGTAAGCTCGATAAGCAAACAAAAATGGAACAAAACCCAGCAAAGACGTCGTTCAAAGTGTAGATGGATTGGGCTCAAAGCAAACGAACAACAAATAGGAGAACAGATTTTAAAAAAAAACATCGAAGGTATTGCGATCGTATGAGACATGCACTGTACCACGCAAATTCGCACTTCAAAGCGTACTGTCGAAGTACTACGGTATGCCTTCATAACGAAAATTTAACCAACTTTAGTGGTACTTTCACATTCGTCTTTTTCGACTGCAAAATGACACCTAAAAATTATGAAATTCCCCATAGAAAAACCTGTTTCACATTTATCGGAAGTGACTTTCGTTGTCTTCCATCAGAACGAGGTCCGTCCACAACCCCTTTCGAAGGTCAATTCTAACCTTCCCTTCTCGGAAATGCTGACAAATGAGTCAGTGTTTACGTGGAAGCACTGACCTCTTTAAAAAACGCTGATGACTCTTCATAACAGATACAGACAGCAATTTTTCAGTGTATCAAGCAAAACCTTGAATGACATGCAAAAACGAGACAAATATCCCAACGCTACAGTAATATCATGAATAATAGCCGTTCAGTGGGGACTCATCAAATAGCACTCACAAGTCATAAATGCTGAGATGTCGTTCTCGTCTTTCCACATGAGCGCAATTAGTCCTCCCTGCGGGTAACTTCTTTTGAAATTCAAGCATCATCCTTGAAAGGTGGGCAACGATATAAACGTTGGGAGTGAGAATGTTGGGATAACATCAGACTGTAGTGGGATGCATTGAAACCACATGAGGAACTCCTCAAGTGCATGGAAAGGCCAATCAGCCAAAAAACTTGCGCTTTTCTTGAAGTAAGACAGGACTGGATGATAGGCAGGCACTGCGGAGGATTGGAAACAATATGAACGAACCCTGCGGGAACTCAGGACTTTGTTCAAGAAATGTGAGGGAAATCGAAGAATTCAAAATTTTTGGACGCTGTCATTAGAAAGAATCATTTATAGGAAATGTCGCAGCTCCAATTTCAATTTCAGAGTAAAGAAAGATCGCTGACAGCTTGAAAATACCGACGTTTGAATTCGTATAATGAATTACTGGATAAAAAAGTTTCTGTGGAAAGTGGCGAAACAGAGTACTCGGCCAGAACTTCCGGCCAAAAATCACACAAAGAATTTCTGAAATGCAACGATGCGCCTCTAACAGGCATTATGCAAAGAAAAAAAATACTTGCACCAATGGCACTAACGCGCTGCATAAAAACACGATTCCGGAACAACCATAGAAATAACACAGCCCATCATGCCTAACTTGAAAAGCAAACGCATACGACTTGCATGCGACCAAAATCAACATTTCATCTGCAGAAACAGTGCAGAGATACTGAACAGATTAGCTATCGCAGACATTCCGCATAGTGAAGGTGGAACGTCGGCCGAAGGAGGCACCCCTGACGACTAGTCAGGTAAAAAAAAACCGGGAAACTGCTCCCCATCTGAAACCGTACCCGAAGATAGAGATCCAGGCATCCCGTTGGTGTCGACAGCACCGCCATTACATGACTGGAAGCTTTCAAGACTTGGCGCATTCGAACTCACCAAGGTGGATCTGCGACGTAAGTCACCCTGCATTACCTTCTGCAGTTCATGAGGCATTTTTTCGTCGCTTTTATCGAACAAACCTGGCTGAAAGGCGACGTCATCACGATCCGAAGATGCCGCATGACTGGAAATAAACTTTGTGATACTTCACTAGGAGTCGAAAAAGACGTAACTTTGTTGAACTGGAAGCTAATGAGCAAGGAAATGAAAGTTTGCTCATACTTCTTTCAGAATTCGGGCCAACGACGCAGTGCGTTGGTCCAAGATGAAAGGAAGGTGGTCTTTACAAGAAACCCTCCTATTCTTTTCACAAGGCAGTCTCTTCATCCCCTAACACTGAATACCTCTTTAATACTTGCTTCTTTGAACTCTTCTTCTTGAGGAAACATCCTTTGATCACAACGTGTTTCGGGCTTATATAGAATGTACTCTAGAATGGACTACTTTTACTGACAGTCAGAAAACTTTTCACTCTATCTCTATAGGTTTCTGCATCAACGCCACAATGCAACACTAGCTCCCTTAAATCCTTTCAACGAGTATTCCCCAAATCAACTTCCAAATATGTGCTGCAAACTGAAAATGCGTGCAGCGCACTAAATACTGGAAAGCAGCACGGTTTTTGCACAACGTATGCCTTCCGCACAGGTGAGTGCACAAAAGAGAACCTGATGCCTGCAATTCTCTTTACGGGAGTAATGCAGATAAGCGTTGCTCCGGGCATGTTCGGAATCCTAACCAGTAAATTTTACAGTGATCGCAGCAATTCTGAGACTGTAAGTGCTCCGACTCAGTAACATCTGGACGATTCCAAAACATTGTCGGCATCTGCACATCTTTAAGTTGACAGACATTACGTCTGGGGACGATCAAAGTTTCTGCCGAATACCCAAACCGATGTTACCGGTAGAATAAGGAATCATCACCAGAACTTGGTCCGTTGTCCAAAACGGTATCAGTGATGTGTGAGACGGCTATCAATGACTTTTGAAGAGATCTACTTCTGAAGGCCGACTGGAACTCTGGTTCAGTGCAGTGAATGCCTACAGGGAAGAGAATCCTCCGCGCCGGAACTGAACAAGTGACGTTTAATTAAGCATGAAAATAGGTCGAACTCGACGAACACTGAGCAGATGGACAAAGGGGAAGTATGGAAACATGATAGTTTCGCGGAAAGAAAATGTTCAAACAATTATAAAACTTAAAAGCAAAAATAAAAGGAACCCTTTCGAGTGAGCGTGCTTGCCATTCGCGGCATTTCTAGCAGATGCTGTGTTGCCCATGTCCGAAAGGCGTGCCTGACGAGCGAGAAAGCGTTGGCGTTGCAGTTGAATGAATATCTTCGAAGGCATATCCGGGATTATGTAAGCAATGAACGCCTTCACAGCTGACACCACGTGCTGCAATGTCGACATCGCTGTCTTCACAACAATACTATCAAATGATTCAGCCTAAAAATTACATTCGTAATGGTAATATGCAAGAATGCATAAAATGTCATCAACCAAATGCATGAACGAATGCAAGTGAACAAACACATTATATGGATGGGGAAAAATGAACGATACAATGGGAATTCTTGGAGGGGAAGGTGCAAATACCTAAATATGTTGAGGATGACGTTCGACTGAAGACGGAATTATCGGATGCTGACCTCGCAAGAAAAACTAAATCACTTCGCTTCTTCGGTGCATTCAAGCTTAGACAAATAGCAACAAGACGAACATAAAGATTCAATTGTTGCTGAAAAGCATTTGCGGCAGCAACTCACAACGAATAAACAGGAATACAAGGGTCTGGACCGCATACGATAGTTACTAAGGTATTGCAGAAAAAAAAAACCTCAAAAACGAGGACGAAGGCCAGCCGAAATGTTAGAACGATCCACCACTGCATCGTAACACTGTATTCCGTACTGCAGTCATTTGACGACACCACACTGCACGGCGGGTTGCGGTAATCACGGAACCTAACAAAAGCACCATCTGGCTGACTGCTTGAGATCCGACACGGCGTATCACACACATTGCATAGCTCTTCACGGACCAGTTTAGAGAAACTGTGTCTACACTCCACAAAAGAAGTCACTTGATGGGAATTCGATAAGGAAGGTTAAAAAACTGGCTTCCGAACATTGACTGCATAAAGCTCACCCTTATTCTATCAAGAGAGTCAATTTTTTAGCAAAAAGTCATAAACGCCATGCGACGTTTTCGCCAACTTCGATGTCAGTAAACTCAACTGGAATGCCTGACTCCGATCAGATAGTCTAATCTATGAAAAAATGCCTCTGTACGATAGTGCCGTCTAAAAAACGTAAAAATGCAGCAAATCGAGAGTGAAGGATAGCTTCCTCTGACCAAGAGACAGTGACCACGTTTTTACCCAACCATTCTCAGTATCACACGATGACTTGTATAAAAACCGATGTGTGCACCTTTGCCCAAATCGCTCAAACGTTACTACTCAATGCCGGCTATGTTTCAACCACACAATAAAAGATACAAGGCTCAATGAAGCGACCACTGGCGTATCCTCGCTCCAAAGCATAGCTTTTGACTACAGCTGCTAAAGACTCTCTCAATCAAGACAGAAGGATGGACGCTGTTAAATACAAAGACGACGGAAGAAAATGGTTTCCCCCAGTGTACGTTGGAGTTTCAGATGAAACCCTAAACTCGTGCCTGCAGATCGTGATGTTGGATTGAAATCACTCCATCCCGCCATCGACCTTGCATCGTAAATCGAAAGAGAGTTGTTCACATATCCATACAGTTCTTGGTGATGATACACCCAACGGTACACAAATTTGGGAACAAAGTCGCTCGTAAATGCGATCACGAATGCCTGCAACTTCACTCCTCTAAAGACCACACAAGGCAACAACGAAGCGTTTATGGCACCTTAACGTGTCAGTGTTTTCGTTATGCTCGCTGTGGCTAGACCACTAGGCAGAACTTTACAGTAACAGTCAACAAACTACGTAATTCTTGTCTGCTAGTCTGTTCTTAAAAGTTACACATCGTTCTCATACATTGCTTAGAAGTCCACCTGCAAATATTTCCGCCATAACACTGCTACCTCATGACGCCAATGACACTGGTCCGAGACATAACCACCTGCACAAATTTTTGTTGCTTACATCCCATTAGTGAGCGAATGACAGTGCAAATTCAAGTGCGATACAACAGCCAATAGCAGCGTTAGATGAATGAGGAATATATGCTGGATTAACTACTGAAGGCATTCAAGAAAGAGCAACTGACGTTAATGAGGACGGCTGCTTTGCTTATGCCGTCCAAAATGGGTAGCCAAATGCCAATATCCTTGGCTCGCTGTGGCAGCGGACGCCGCGTTGTTATAAGAAATTTATAGGCATCCAGGCGGATTTCCATGATGTTATTTAAAAGAGCGAACAATGGCGCCAGCGGGAATGCGGACACAAAAAGTGTTACGAAGCCGAACTGAATCACTGAAATATCACAAATAATCAGCCATCATTGCACTGCCATAATTAAAGAGGAGACAGGGATATTTCCTATTCCGCGCACTACTGCCGCTCGAAGAAATCACTCTATTAAAAAAAATTTGCCTCTGGTAAAGGCTTATTACACATCGCTCAGAAATGCTTTGTTCTAGTCAGTCCACTTCACAACATTTATCTGCTCCCCATCTTCTACATGCATAAACCACTTGTTCAATGAACAGCCCTTCGCCAACCTGCTCAAAAGCTCTTCAGCTCTAACACGTGGCACTGGATGTATGTTTTAAACAGCGAAGTCACTCCAATTACACATTTGAACGCCAACTGATACTTTTTTGTAACAACCATGGACAGACAGGTGTCGCTTCTCATTTACAATTCTGAGGAAACCATGAACCATGGAACGTAATTTTTAATGATGAATTCACTGCTATTCCTTCTTAAGGTTGAAGGTTATTTTGGTGCTACAAAATGCGACTTCAGAAAAGAGCCAGTCGACAGATAGAAACTCTGAACCAGAACTCCGTTGCGACCCATCAATACACGATTGTACGGTAGCTATAAGAAGACACAAATTATAAAAGCAATCACGAACAGCACCCAAACGCCTAGCTCCGAAGCTGGATCGCACAATACATTCCAAGGGAAAAAATGTTTGGTTTTACTCTTTCTGAGTACGCACCGACCACTTATAATTATTGCATTAGGAAGTAGCAAACGCTGTTGTGTTCATGAGCATCATGGCTATGATAACACACCCATTTCAAGATATTCATCGAAAAGGAACTGATCGTAGACAGGATTGAGCACGTAGTCACGCTCCCATCGCGGCACTTCAGCCTTCGCGCACTCTATTTCAAGTCGTTTCTCGCGCCGAAGCCGTTCGCTTTTCTGCTGTTTCGTCTCCGGCATCCCCATCCACCACGAACGAACCATATTCCTTACCAACCTGTTATCCCATACACGTTAATATAAATGCTAAGTCATTCACCTCTATACTTTATGCACCTGTTGGTTTGATATACAAATTCATATTGCTTTTGCTAAAAATACTTAGTCTTGGACACGAATGTTTCTAGGCGAAGTTTAGAAAACTGCATGATGGCTCTGGATGGAACTATCATATGTCATGTAACTCTGCTGATACTGACGTGGAAGTTTTTCCTTCTTGCAAAGGGTGAAATGTCAGGTCGACAGGTAACTTTTCAGGCGGCTTCTACTCTCAAAATTCAAGTAGAAAACCATAGGTATCACGGATTGGTGCGTAATTTCTTGTCTTGTTTTGCATAGACGAGAAGACACCCTGTCCCAACGCTTTTAATGATCGGTCCCAAAAACGCATAACGCTGCCAGACGACGACAGGATGTCGGAAAATAGGTGCAAGACTGCATCTTGCTGCCCTCACTGAAAACATGCAGCATCTATAACCCGAATTATTTGAAATTTTAAGGCGGATGACCGTGAATAGCGATTGTTTTACGATCACATTCCACGAATGCGGAGGACGGTGCAGATCGTTGGGAGATGCTCAAACCGAAACTGCCTTCCTCTAAGCCATACAAACACCTGCCGTCTTGTACGTTCGGCGATGCGTCTCGCTCCGTAGATAGTGTGGTTATTCTTGTTGGTCTTTTCTGCATTCAAATTCAAAAGGCCAAAGTTCAAAAAATCCCGTTGCGTCGTCATTGCATGCTATAATCCTTGACATGAGGGAGTCCCCTATAAGTCTGAATGAAGCGGTGCTAAACATTTCATGACAGCTTATATTTCAAACTATCAAAGTGTATATGAAACCTACACCCAGAGGAACTTGCCAGGACTAGGCTCATGTAGAAAAAATGGCAAGAACTTATGCACCAATCCGAAATAGGAGAGGAAGCATATTTCAGAAGCGAAGATGTTTCAAAAAAGTTCTTTTTAACGAGATACTGCTTCGAAGAAAAAAGGCCGAATGACGATTGTATGTCTTTTCCCCAGAAACCATGCAAATTATAATCCCCCTTCTAACCTTTATTCCAACCGTCTAAACGTCTTAATAGTTTGAGATACACAAAAAAACTAAACAAAGCTTCATATTTGAATCCGAATCCCCGCTATAAATGGCTTATAGTGCACAACATCGACAAATCATACTATTGCACATTTTATGAAATTTGGTGTCATATAGCAGAATATGACAGAGATCCAGGAATTGCCGTTTTGCTCAAGTTTCCGAAACTTTGGAGAAAGCAACGTGAGTCACAAGGTTTAAAAGACACAGTGATTGGCAGCAATGGTTCGCGAATTTCCTGTTTCTCCAATGCTGATCAAATATTGTTTCCCTTATTGCTTCTTGTTGCTTCCAACTTCTGGAAGTGAAATAAATTGGACATCTGCTGTTTACGCGACTTGAGATCAACCATCAAACGACATTTTTTCGAGGCCGAAAAGATGGAAAGCTAATAGAGGAGTGGGAGAAAAGAGGATGGCATTCTGTGCAGCCCCGACAACATAAGTTTTCCTTGCGTTAACTGGTAGATTACACAGAGCCTCACTTTTTATCTCGTCAGATAATTCCTCAATACAGGTGGAGGTATTTTTGTTCATTCGAAGGGTACTTTTCCTTAGTAGAAAGGGTATTTATGACTTGACAGTGTTATCAGCCCTTTGGATACCATGTTGAATGATTTTGCAATATTGCATTATGCAGCCCTTTGCAAAATTCATTCTGTTTATAAGTTTTGATTAAACGGGTCTCTACTAGGTTTTGGCGAAAAGTAAGCCGAAAACAGCAATTGCAGCTCCACTGAAATATAAAATTGTGTGCAAACATGAAGTTCGAAGAATTTCGACACTCAAAGCATTTACGACATAGACATTTAATTTCGCGTCGATGTTGTGCCTTCCCATTGAAACGATTCAATTAAAACAGGAGAGGACCGTTCTCGCGCGAGCCGGATTCTTTCTCAACTTCAGCATTTTATCTATAACTCGAGCAACTGCCGACGCTTTGTTTAACTGCACATGGGAAGATGCTCTTATAAAATATCAAGGCTGCGCTCGTCCAGTTCCAGCCTGTCCCGTTTTCTCTTATGTTTTCTGATTACTACAGTATATCAGGGTATCTCTCTTGAAATAAATTTTTGTTCCTATCCTAACACCTACATGACACGTTACGGAGTTGCTTCATTTTGCTGCGACTTTACAGGGAATTTTTTCGAGCATGCAAAGATAAAAGTTGCTTTTTAACATTCTTGAAATTGGGAAACCCACGGAGGGCCCCGAGTAAGAAGCTTGGTCTCAGAAGTTCCCCACGGGGACGAAGGTGGAGGGGACGGTGGTGACGAGCTTCAGAAACTAGTATATACATGATACGGTTATGCGGAATCCAAAACACAGATGTATGGTTTTCAAGTATTCGAATTCGTCACCTAGTACAACTGAAGAAACGATTTCAGTTCAAAATTTGTTATTCTTAGTATTGACAGCGACAATTTCAAAACTTGAAAGTAAGCTCGACATGAAATCTCACAATAAATTTCACTAAGAATATTCAGGCGTGTTACGCACCACTCATTAGCACCTATTTTCATGCATAATTTAAAGAAGGGGCCGACACTGCAAAATTCGAAAACAAGACGAACATACGGCCATGCAATTTCCACAAATGCATTCCAGAACTGCTTGCCGCACATAATAATCGCTAACTGTATCACCAGCTCTACCATGCAACCGGCTGGATCACACTCCTCTGGCCTTAGGCCCAATATACGCCCACCAGGTACGCTTGATATACTGCAAGCAAAAGAACACAATCCCACTATTCCGAGAGTAAATACAAAAAAATGCTGACGAATAAACAACACTTAGAAAGAAGGCATTTGCGAACGATTACAACTCATCTAGCAGAAAAATCGACAAATCCCGCAGAAAAAGCAACTGCACATCACATTTCTGCAAACTTTAAACCACATATCGGATGCGTAAATATTGAAAACGTGACTTTATAGCTGCATATCACATTCATTACGAATAGGCAACTGCCTTTGATAGATTAGTTGCGTAACTGCGTGGCACTGTCATGTCTACGCTAGTTTTATCGGTTCAACGGTGCTCATTTAATTTTAGACTGCAAAAGTGAAGAATGCAACATCTTTTACACAAATCACACCAAGTTAGAAGTTATGTCCTTCAAAATAACGCTTGTAACTAAGCAAAATCCATAAGGGTGCCACCGTGGCGAGTCACTTCTAGCACAGTTTCAGTACATCAATTGCTTAGGGCTTGCGTATCGGTTTCAAAACGGAGCAGTCGAGAAACTCGTCCAAATTTTCATTCAAAATATTTAAAAATGATGAAGTAAAACAACTTACTTTCCTTTAATAAATGCAATATAAAAAATGGACGAGTAGTAGTTGATGAACTGGAAGAGATACACTTTGAACGTATAGCTGTTGTCGAACTCGGTCTGCGTTCGCGGGCATTCCCAATCGGTGAGTTTTAATGCCAGAAATGTATAAAACTGAAAACCTACTAATGACACAACCAACGCCCCACTGTCTCTAAATACATGACCTCATATCACTACTTCGAAAAAAAATGCCACCTTAATATCTCTTAGAAACAGTGCTACACTATCTCCGTCTCAGTTCAATAATAGTATACTCCTACAGAAAACTCGAGCGTGCAAATTGCTGCGGTGTGTGTGTGCGATGAGTGGGTGGGGGGGGGGGGGGAGGGGGGAAGGGGGTCTCTAGGGCCTATACCCTACGCTTCTGCATGACCATCTGAGTAAGCATATCCTCTCGGCGGGAGAGCAGACGGTCTTCGCCTTCCACAGGGATACGAGCAGTCAAAAATGCTCTCTACCTCAAATCGACGTACAGCAACGTACAACAATGCCGCACCGTCGACATCCCAACACACTGAAAATGAGAAATCCTTTTGGTTAGGAAAGTCAGAAACATTTTGCTTAAACCTTTGATGCGCTTTGCTCAGTGCACCGTAATTTAAGCTTTGACTGAGGTGGGAAACGTTCTGTAAAGAAGAAAGCAGCAGCGTTTTGAAGCTGAATAATTTCTCTCCATTGCAGTGGAGACGTCTGAGGTACAAACACTGTGACGCACCTCTAAATTTGCAATGTTAAATGTGAGAACGTTGAAATTTTCGCCTAATATTACGCCGCTCAAGTAATCATTTTATGCCCGAGAGATGCTTTCGGGCAGCAACTGAGACGTTGAAATCGCCCAATCCAACGTTTGAAAATGGATTCTGAAAATGGAAACATTTCTTCTCGAAAATATGAGATTATCAAGTACCATTGCAAAATTTTTGCCTTCGACAGCTCCAGTCTTTAATTTCTTCGACAACTCAGTACTGTTTCTGTCCGAATCGTCAAAGAAAACAAGGAAATAAAGGCACTTACATAGCTCAAAATGAGGATAACGATTAGGTTAAGTGTTGCAGCAGTGGTGAACGTCAGTATAGAGGCGTACTGCTTCATACCGTCGACGCGATAGAGCACTTGCAATAACACTATACGATAGACCACCACACCGACCACAAAAGCCATCACTAAGAGCAGCTGTAAACATGACAAAAGGCTCATCTTTCATCAACAATTCAATTAGCAATTTGATGGCAGCTGATGAATGCGTTCGCCGATTCATCGATGCAGAATTTGCAGCAAATTTCGACTAAGGGGTCTACTGTTGATTTGTTTGTCATGGACGGCTGTCAGTGAAACTAAACGCGAGGCTCCATAAGAACTCATCATAATATTCCATGTCATCATCCATGTAGTTGTCAAAGCAACTAACGACGATCAAAAAATTCATTCAGATACCCGCTAAACTTTCTCAATATTCCTCTTGTCAACCAGCCAGCTGGATATCCCTTTCAACAGGACCCTCTAAATAGTAACAAGTCACAACTGGTAGTGATATAAATGGAAAAAGACAACGAATGCACCTGTAAGGTACAGCAGTTATTAGACATGGCAAAACGTGCAAAATAACGTACAAAGAAAAGAACGGTAATGCTAGATGCAAAGAATCGAAGAATTCGCTGTCTGAATGGCATATATGGCTCCATTTCTTGCGTGATCGGATTCAGTCGCTTGGTACGCGCCTCCTTTACTCGAAGTTGATATTCGGGCCGCACAGTCTCCTGTTCGTATCGCGAATGTATATCAACGACCTCATTCTTGTTTTCTTATAAAACAGAAAAGCAAGTTACTTGAACACAAGATCTTCAGAAACATTTACATATAAGCAAGTGCTTTCCCTCGTCTAATCTTAAGGCTTTAGCTGCAGCAGCCATCTACGACAACAGCACTTTTGGGATCTTTTCTTGGACTGATGCAACAAATTGCACGTGGCGGAGCTGCTTTTGCCATTTCGAAAGAAAGGTAGGCGTGTGGAAAACAGAAGCTAAAAAATGTGAAGATTAAAAGCGGATGAAGCATTCCCTGACAACATTTCTTAAGAATTTGTGGAAGTACACTGGTTTTAATACAAGCATATTTTGTACCACAGATAAGAAGATTCAGTTCCTGAAGTCGATTTTGGTTATCAATTTAATTCCGATGAAACGAGTGCAGCTAATTTCAGGAAGTGAAAAAGAATAGCACGGCCAGTAAAATCGCCACTACAAAAGCGACTATGATAAGAGTGAAAGGGTGATCTATAATTCTCGAGGACGATGCACGGCACCACAACAAAACCGTCAGGTCCCGATCCTCACTCCGCACTACGAATACCTTGTTCTACACAAAGGTAAATGAATCTGAATATTTTCATTAAATTAAATAAACTGATCACATAAATGATAGCCCGAATAAAAGGATTAGTTCTCTTTTAAGAGGGAAAGGTGGAATATTTTTATTCAACGTTTCGACACAATCTCATGACCAAAAGTGGCAGATCGTGTTCTTATTAGTAACGACGACGTTGGACACATGGTTGAATAAACCAACTCGAACTAATTCGTCTACTATTGCACCAACACCACGAATCTCATAAACGAGGGATCTTTTGTCAGCAGGATTAGGCAAGTAAGTCAAAAACGGTTACTCGCAAGGGTATTCGTCCTGTTGGCCACCCACTAGAGGAAATCCGTCGTCAGTCGCCACCAGTATTAGCGGCTTTTCTATGAGGAATCACATGCTAAGATGAACGTGCAAAATAATGCGCAAAAGAAGCAGTGATAAACAAACACCTTATATACTGCGCCTAATAATCGGATGCGCTTCCACATTCTTTTCGCCAATCTTCTCCTCTCCTTTCCCTAAATACTTTTTAACTCCAGGGCTCACTCGTGCAAGTGCAAATTAAAGATAAAACAAGACAAATGAATAAAGTCGAAGAGATACCTCATCAACTTCAAAATCTAGGAGTCCCCATTTCCACGCAAGCTCTGCATGATACCTCTTCCATCCCTCCAGGAAAAGCGTCGCTCCAATACTCATCAACGCAGCAAACAGAACCGTTGCGTTGTTGTCGAAAATATAACTCAGCTGTAACCGAGCGTCTCAATCATCTGTCACAATAGGTCACATCCTTTCAACATCTTCCTCATAAACCCGACTGTCATATGTATAATGCTTTCATCGCCCATTGCGTTTCAACTTGGCATACTAAACACGGAAAGTAGGAAATAACAATATACTGATGTGGCGTCGGTGAGTGGTTAATCGCAGTTTCAAAACAAATAATACAGAAGGGTGCATAGAAAACGTTTGGGTTTTGAAGGATAGCCTTTTTTTAAACGAATGCTATATGCGTGAGTTATGCACCTATGGTTATGTGGACGGCTGTGCGAAGATTAAATGCTCTATTGCAACAATGACTAATTCATTTGATGGGTAGTAAATGGAGGCTTTCTTGGACGAAGGCTAATGATCGAATTAATGCAACTCTTAAGTTGTATTATATTGCTTACAATGGGTAGCAGGCATACATCGAACCAAGGATGTTTACCACCATGGCATTAATGGTAACCTCGAGGGTGCGACCTTCGCCAAATGCTCGCTAAGGGATTCAAAAACTCACGATGATTGAAAACAAATGTGCGTCCCACATGTACACAGATCAAGGTTGTTGATTTGTCAGCACTGTTTCCATTTTGTTACCTAAACTTAGACAAGCTGCAGGTGGAGGGAAAGCTAAATGCATATTGTCACAGAGGGATGCCAACTACAACTATGAAGAAGCAACTAATTCTGAAAAGTTGTCATACGCACAAAGGGCAATAGTCCATTCTACTCTGCTAAATCCTGCAAATTGCTAAGAACATTCGACGCCTCCTAAACCTCTAAGAAACGGCTCTCGATATCCTGTCACCTATAAAAACGCCAATGTGTAAAGCTTTAAAGCTTATAAGGATAAGCGTTCAATCAAAGGTGGATTCTTCAGTCAAAGTTAACCGTCGAAACGCACCTAAAGAACAAAAAGCTAGTAAGCTCAATAAAAAAGTATACCGATTCATTTGTGCAGAATTGCCTCAACTCGATTACACGTCCCTCATCTTTAAAGAAATTGAGGAAGCATGTCAGTACTGAGACTTAGTCATCGATTTACGGTATTACATAAAGTGATTGGGATTCTCCACAAACTTTGGCGGAACGGAGACCACATTTGTCTATTTGAGACATCAGAGGCAAAAGATTTCACAACCACCCTGCTGCAGACTATTCCCTCTTCCCCTCTTACATTCGGCATCGCTTTCCGGTGGAATATCCCTACCGATCGGAAATCCATCGTGAGGCAATCTGTCGAAAAGGCCCTTGCGCGGAAAGCGATTATTCAATCACCTTCCTTCCTCACTGATGATGCTCCCACGTTTGCCTTCTCTAGATTACTCTTACAACCTAAGGAAAAGGAAAGGAGTGGTCAAAAGTCCTTTCACTTCCACCGGAATCCTCCACGTTTTGAATAAATTTCGTGAATTCTTCTCTGTTTTAGCGATAAAACGCAAAATTGCTCTTTTTACCGTCTCTCGACTTTCCGTTGAAGTTTCGGTCTTTTCCAATAAACTGCCTTTGAGATATTGAGAATAACTTTGTTTCTTCTTTCCATCCCACTTGGAAAACATTTGTAGGTCAATGTTCACAATAACCAGCAACAAGCTTTAGCGGATGGCATAACCCCTAGGAATACGACGAGGTGAACAAGCCAATAAACCTTCGAATAGACGCAACTCGCATTGAGAGGTGTGAAAGCACAGTACTTGTCGCATGTGGGACACATCATTACCACTGCACCGATGCCATCGCTTCCACAGATATCGTTACTGAAATTGCCGGTAGCAGTGAGCATCATTTTACTGCAGAAATATTCCTCTCATGCCGCATCAGGATATCTTCACTGGGCAATAATCAAGAAGTGTCAAAACAGTTGGCTGAGTTTAGGTACTATAAACCACAGATAAATCATGAAGGGATTATTACGAGGAAGCAAGAAGTAGGTCTTCGACACGAATCACATCCTTCATAAGACTTTATTCTAAATTTTACAATTCAACGAAACAAAGTGAAAGCGCCCCTAAGGCATATGCCAAACTTGAAGAGGTGAACAATAATTTCAAAGTGTTCTATTCAGACGAAAAAGAGTGTAGAGAGGGAAAGACCCGAACACACCGTGCCGTGTGCCTCGCCATCTGTGGAGTCGAAGAGACTTCTACCTCTTGGAGACAGTGCTTCAGGCAGAGTTTAAACCCACCACAGATGGCACTTTAGAGCACTTATTGAAACAACGATAGCGGTACCGAAAGAAAACGAAATAGGCGAGGCCAAAGCATAAAATTCAACGAAATATAGAGCCACAACGAGAAGCTCTTCATGTAAGTTCGCTCTTCCCTTCTTGAGATTCCTCCCAACGAAAAAAAAGTCCATAACGTCCTCATCACCATTGAGGACATGGCTGTCTTTCACAGATATTTCAGGCAATAAATCACAAAACAGTCAAAAGAAGTAAAGACGGAAAAAGAGTGCAACCTTGGTATGTCTTGAGAGTAGGTAAGTAGTCCAAATAAGAAGCAAAGAACGCCTGCAACGGAAGCCGGAAACAGCACCTTCGTGTAATATCCCAACCACGCAAAATAGATTCCTATCTTCGATCCGAAATACCTTCTGAAAGAACTTCTCTTCACTTCTCGAGGTGCCATTTGGCTGTTTTAAAGAGTAATGCAGCATATAACAGAAGGACAGCAAATGAACAAAAGGGTAACGATTAGGAGAACGCAAACAAACTGAGATGAAGAAAGGTGAGGAATTGTGGACTAGAATGTGAAAACGCATAACTTGCGTAAGTTCAGCTTTAATAATAGCAGGGTTTATAAGGAAGGAAGATGTTAATGAGCAATGAGGTACATTAAGGATAGAAAAAGAAATATTTTTTGGGAGTGCAGAAATAGTGAGAACCGTGAGTGTATAGTGGTAAGAAGGAAGTGCACTTGCTCGAGGTCGTAGCCTCAACAGTTCAATGAATACCAGTCCAATTTCCGACAGCAACAAGATTCGTAACCGAGAGTTTTTCAGTTGGCCCTTGCAGTTTCATAATGCGGTTCAAGAATAGATCCTAGCCAATCCCAACCTCAATAACTGCAAGCAGCTCTCTCTCTCTCTTTGCTTCCTATCTTCTAAAAACGGCAATTCCGGCTGAAAGAATCTCTATTCCTAACACCTGTTGCCATGGATCATTTATTGGTGCAACTGCTTGTAAATAAACAAGGTAAACCTTATCAATGAGAGCGGCTGATACTTATAGAAATTGTTGTAGCGACACCAATTCCAATAGAGCATTTCACGGTTGCTACAACGATTCACGTCGTATTCCGGTTCCTCACACGGCTGCAAAGCATTCTCATTTTCCAACTCAACCGAAGAACTCGAGAATGAAAGAAAACAGACATATGGTACAATTTCCGAAACAAACACGAACGTGCAAAAGCAGTTTGTATTCTGCACTGGAACCGCCTCCCCCAGAAACCTTTCAGAGGGTTAACATTCAATTTGAAACAGGTGCCACTATGTGCATCTGTGCCGCAATACGAGCTCCGTTCCCTTCTAAGCAGCAGTCACACTGTTTTCTTAGATGACCATTCAAGCTTATGCAGCACATAAAAATGTCCCAAGTAACATGCAAAAAAGCTTTGATAATAAGACCAACTTGTTGGCATAAAATGGAAAAATCAAAGCATTCAGTCCAGAAGAAAATGTTGGCATAATCGCGTTCGGCATAAAATGTTGGCATAATCGCGTTCGTCTTGAGTTATTGTCCCACTAATTAAGTGCTGAGTTGTGCCCAGCTCGAACCCATCAGAAAGTAAATACTGAAGCAGAATTCATTCACCTCATGCAGAGGATAAGCAGCGGTATAGGTGCCGTTCTTCATGAGCCTCTCAATACCCACCCTGTACTTCTCGACCTCTTCTGAGTCGTACCTCGTGCGCAATAACAAGTCATAGACCATCCGACTCCTCTCCGAAGTTTCGAAGAAACTGTTTGGGTCATCGCTTCCTACATAACTGAAATGACGCTTTGATTTAACAACGTTACTGCGATGAAGACGGTCAATATGAGACAAAAAGAGAGCAGAGAGAACCAAATACGAACATGCTCATATGTTACTCATAAAATCAAAAGCGACACTGCATTTTTATTTGAAGGAAAGGTCAAGTGGCGTTCTTGGCAGAAAGAAGGCGGAAGTTAGTAAAGAATGGAGCAAAATTTCACTTGAAGGATGTTTGGTTTATAGCATGCTCCCGGAGTCAACAAATAAATACTGGCTAAATTAATGAAAGCACATCAGAAGGCGCTCACCACTCCAGATGATCCGTAATGAAGGGTGCTGTAAAATAGTTCGGTTCTTTCAATCGTTCGTTTGTTTCCTCACTGAAGGTAAAGAAAGGGAATTTATTCAGAAATTTGTCCAACATACCATCGATGATCGTCCTCTCCTAGAACAAGCAAAACCATTCCTCCACTCCCTTTAAACTCTATTCCAAATTGGCTAGATAAAAATTCGTGCTGAGCTCTTATATGTCCTGCTCTCCTTCTTTCACTCCACATCCATGAAACGCCCCGATATTTATGCAACCGCAGTTGGGCTTTCCCCTTCCGTCTCCCCGCCTCGGCAAATTTTTGAATGGATATAAAAATTCTCCAATTTTCATTGAGATATCTAAGACCTCAATTTGTTGCTCAGCAATAATATTGTTTCACCTTCAAAACTCATAACGTCAAAAACGTTCCCTTCTCTGCCCGATTTCTTTCATGTGTTTTTCGGGCGACGGACGGCCCGCATATCTTCATCTTCTTTCATATTGCTATTATTTTTTGCGCTTCCACTTGCGACTTTACAGTCGTCGGATGCTGTTGCATAACAACGACGACGTCATTCGGTTCGACGAGCGGCAGTCGTGGATGTTCGACTCAACGCATTTATTTTCACCAGAAGATTGAAGTGCTGTGTATTACAAGATGAAAGGTGTCTATATCTTCTGTACAGGAAAAGAACAGCAGCGAGCAATATTGCTGTACTATTTAAACAATTCAACATTACGCGGAAACATGCATTTACAACGTCATAAGAAACCCGCTGTACCTCAAATTTAAAAAATCGATCCCTGATCTTCTACGTATCCTTCTGAACCTTTCCCACTATTCGAACCCTGCACTTCGTAAGGCGGAGAGTTTGGAGAAAATAAAACAGGGATGTTGGAGAGGTAGATGCTGGGCAGGATTACGGTAAGCACTTGAACTACGGTCTATAATGGATGTGGGTACCGGCACTAGAAAACTTTGCTTCAACGGGTAGGTAATTTCTCAACTTGAAACAAACGATCAAACGGATAGGCAAAGTTTTCATAATATTCCATCACTCCAAGCAAAAAACATAGAAATCACAGGCTGAAGGGAGGAAGGAGCAGTGGAGACGTTGCTGTTCGCATTAGCAAAAAAGAACAGGTGCTGAAAGCGACATGTCACGGAAACACGAAGTAAAATCAACATGTTACCTTAACATCACTCTGCTGCACAGGCATCTTCACAGACAAATTCTCCGCTTGCTTAAGCAATAAGCCAAAAGGTGCGTGGACAAGGACAAAATGAGCGTTGCTGCAGTACTGAAAACACATCTATCATTACTTAAACAGTATCTTCTGTAAAAACTATTCTGTTAAGGAAAACACCTAATTTCGAACTTTCGACTTCAGGCGTCTAGTTAAGGCCTGCATTTCATGAGTCTTCTTCTACCTTTTCCTCCACTCGTCCATGTTTTCCAAAGAGCCAAAGCACGATTCTTTTGTGTGAATAAAGGCTACGGTGAAATTTCTATTACCTGTTTTTGATTAAATATTTCCGTCAGAAAAGTAGTGGATGGCTTTCAAACTCTACTATGACTCTGTGTTAATTCGGATGACAGCCACAAATAAAACGATGGAAGAAAGTGACCCTATGAGGCGCCATAACCCCCGTGAATCAACAAAATGAGAATTACATCAGTGATTTGCTGCGCTCTCAATTTTGTGTTATCCTTCTAGTACAGACAGTACAGCTGCAAATACAACGTTATCTAAGAGATAATTAACAAGATATGGATCGACTTAAATAGCTCTCACAACAACTGCCAACAGGCATGCAGGTGCTCTGCAATACGCAGACCGCATCGTACAAATACTTCCTTCCAAGTTGGAGTAACGCACTATTCCAGTTGGAGTAAGATTTACAGGGTAATTAGCCAGGTTCCCTGAATGGTTCTCTCGCAAAAGAGAAACGGTCTTAAAATCCTTGCCCGTTCATTCTGTTACTTTTGAAATTCTTCCTCTGAACACAGCCATCGAGTTCCAGCCCTATAAGGGGAGAATATACCTTTGCAAAACACTACCGCTGCCACTGGAAATCTAATCGCGTCTCGCATTTCTTAGCAACTTCTGTAAATCTAATAGATACAAGAAAAAACAGAAGCAACCTTCCCTTCGACGTGCTCCAATTCGAGACCCAACTTGCACAAATTTTCCTCGAAATGATGCCGTTTACTTGCACGCTTCTCTTCTTGTGTCCTTGCGTCATGCGTTCCCTGCAGTAATTACCTTCAGTATTTCCTTCACTTTACCTTTCAGAGAACGTAAGTAAATGTGGATGAAAGGAACTCAGGAGCCCGCATAAAAACCCTAAATGAACGCCACGCTGATATACGATTTGAATTCTGCGTAGATTCTCGTTTGTGACCACTAGTGAGAATGTAATTCTTTTTACCTCTGCAGTGATATCCTCATCCGTGCTGCTTTCTTCCGTTGAATCCTTTGTTTCGTAGGCCAATACGTAGTCCACTCTTCGGATTCCATCGGAAAAAAACATTGGCTTACATCTCCAGCTGTGATACCGAGTCGGCGTTAAAGTCTGGAATGTTAAATATGCAATCTAAGCAACTGAAGAACTAAGCGCATGAGAACAGATTGGCGTCTTGAAACGTCTTGATTTCCACAGTAGCCTTTGTTGACAGCCCCAGAATCAATCGCCAGCATTAATGCACTTACGATCTGGAGTGGAGTGAGGTGCGAGGGGAAAGGAGCGGAGGGGGGGGGGTTGAGGAGTTTAAGAACAACAGAGGAAAACTGATTAATCAGCAGAAGTAGAAAACAGGAAGCTGAATGTGTACTAATCAAGGATTTAGAAGACGTTGTCAAGCTGTCGTCATAGAAACGGAAGATGGGAAGAGAACAGGGATCCGGCCCTTCTCTCCCTGAATCCAGACTCCAGCGTCCAACACGATGCCAAAGCATCTATAAATTCGATAACGTGCTACCCTTCTTAAAAATATGGCTGTAAAATAATTGAATGTGTTCTCGCAACCTTATTTTCGTTCACTTTCCTCCGATCCTTTTAAGCGCTGTGGTTGACCACACCAAGAAAAACAAGACGTAAGGCGAACAAGAGTGGTCTTTAAGAAGGCATAGAACAAATGACGCAACAACACTCATCAAGAAACGTTGAAAGAGCGCACATAAGGAATCACACGAGGTGGCAGTGTGATTATCGACATCAGAAGTCGTCGACACCACTGTACTTACATCGTTATAATGCGACAAGAGTAGGAGGTTTTTTTTTAATGAAAGGGAAAAAATATAAGTACAGGGGAGAATATGGGGCAACAATATCTGGCTCAATGCTATTCGGGTATGGGGCTCCCTTACGCGGTACTCTAGGAAACAAGAGGTCAAGCTGTACTCCTAAGGAAAATTAGAAGAGCACGAGTTGTCTGTCGCGTAGACCTGAATTCAACGGTTGTATTTGGAAGGGATGTTTGCAGAAAACTATTTTTCCATTTTTTCGAGAATATGCAATTTATGGGATGTCGGGATGCAGCTCTGTGTCGGGAAGGGATGAAACACACCCAATCCCACATGTTCACTGCGAACCGTGAGGTAATGAATCATGAAGCGCGTTATATGCAGGCACAGAAGGGAAAGGACGTGCCACTGTTGTGGCAAAGCCGCTCATTTCATAACCTATGTTAACGAGCGATCTAATATGATCAAATGAGTTCTTGTGATGTCTGTGACCGTGGTGGTCTTCGTTTTGTGTAATAAGTTGTTCTGCTTATACTTATGTTGGCTTTGATGTTGATCTCTCCCCATATGGATTGTGATTTACCTTAGGAGCCGTAGCCAAGGACATAAATAGGCTGCGGTCTTGCCTGCTAATCAGTATGTGTGCTTCTTATCGTCTCTTGGTAATTGTTATTTGCGATAAAGGAGCTCCTTGCTCGCGTGAGGTCCTTCACAGGCCAGAGCGGTCGCAGCTTTTCGCACTTCAGTTCTCTCAAATCTGCCGCATCTTTTTATCATAGGTTGTGCTGCGAACAGAACATCTGCTTTCTCTTTTTGAGTGGTAATGGTTCCGTAATGCCCCGTTTTTTATATTTGATGCATTTTATATTTATTTCTTTCGTCGTTTGTGACTCGCTATACAGGTAGGCATTTGTATCGGTGTGATGTTGTGTTTAGATTGCCTCAATATTTTTTCACATGCACGTAGCTCTGTGGCTGAAATCCCATAAATGAGATAAGATCACGAGTTTCATTCATTGTTCACTGCTTGAATCGGAATGAACTATTACCTTCGCTTATCATAACGTCCCTACCTCTCCTTATGCCATTTATAGCGCGCCTTTTTCAAGATCGCCCGCTCACACTTACAAGCACTGCGTCCCAATCAGTGGTAGCTAGAGATTCACCTCTCTAAGCATTTACGAGTAGCGGCGGCTCGAAGAGTGTGCACTATCTCGCATGCCATATTACCAATGAGTATTAGAAATAAGTCAGCTCATTTCAATAGCTCGCACACCATCGTAAAGTTCATCATGGCTGAAAATCTTGCGAAAAACATATACTCATTGCAACGCTTGAACCACGTGCTACAAGGAAACATGGAAATCGACCGTTCCCCTCCCCTCCCCTCCCACTCCCTACAAAAAAAGCGATGCAAGTTCTATCTGCGTCGAAGTGTGGGAAGCGATTAGAAGATCCCGGTGACTGGGCACAGCAGTGTGGGTAGTTGCAAGGGTAGGCAAAGCGGCTATGAAGCTTACTTTTCTGTCAGGGCGTTCGTTAAGTTCAATGTTATCACTGATAGCAGCCTTATCGTTCTCTTGACCAGCATCCATCATAAATGAACCACAGTCGAAACAATCGTCTCGACTGAGTCGAGGCTTACGGCATTGATACCTGCTATCTGAAAGAACGCATTATATAAAAACCTACACTGACTTGCTGTGATTTTCTCGGGCGTTGTTGTACAAGTTCCTTCACTGACATTTTCTAATGATCTCCTTCTAAGTAATTTCCTTACCTTTAATTTTCCATACACATTTCTGTTTCGATGGAACTACGATGAGAGATACTTAACCATCCGGTAAGTATATACTGCGTGGATGTTTGTCCTTGGACACGACATTAAAAAACAATTCATAAATTATTTCAAAGGACAAGAAGAAATATCGAGGTGAACAGTAGCAGGATCAGAAAAAGAGCAGAAGTACGAAGATATTCGACAATCAGATAAACTGGACGAGACATTTAGAGAAGGAAAATCCCGATGCGGTACTACTCACACACAAAATAGGAAGGTAATGAAAAAAATATTGATGTGGCTACTTCATGTTAAATAATCACCTGGGGTAGCACTCAGAGGTGAGTGAGCATTTAACCGAATGACAGTATGAGAACCATGTATGGGGGTCTTACACTGAGTAACCAATTTACTAGAGAGCGTCATACAAATTTCTGATAGATATCGTTTCGATCGATGCAAATAACTCGCAAAACATGTATTCTTAGCATGGAACCTATAATCGCGAAGCAGGTTATATTCAGTGGAGGGAGGGGAGGCTATAATGAGTGCTTTATGGTATCTTAGGGGAGAATCAAAAATAAGCAAGCACTATCTCAGCAGCAACATTATAGAAACGTGCAGTTTTGCTATCGTTGAACACGTGTCAGTGCAGAATGAATCAGCATAGCAACGCGAATAGTGCAAACGTAACACAAACGTGCAGATCAAAAGCACACTAACGTTGCGTGCAATGTTCCATCAAAATTGAATCCATCCATTAGGGTTCTTTATTCAATTCTCATCTATTTTTTCCCTTACGAAACGCTATTTTATCGTTAAATAATCTCAACAAACAGGTATACGCCAATACTTTTCATTAGTGATAAAACAATTTAAAGGTAATTAAAATAACCGGAATGCCCGCTGTTAAATACTATATTCTAGGTTATAAAGTGAGCACAACTTGTGTTTTACTCAATATCATCAAGTTATTATCCTACCTCTAGGTTTCTAACATTCTTCCCATAATTTTGTCTGGCAGGCGTTTTTCGCTGAAAAAGAAATCACCGAACTATATCACCCATCTGTTCGAAGTTCTCATATGATGCTATAGAAATTAAATATATTGTGATCACATATTTGCATCGATGTTTCAAGATATTAGTTTATCTTGTTTTATTATATAATAACTATATCACAAATTCATTTCCGTTCATCTTCGGAAGTTGCGAATTACCGTTTGAAAATTATTCAAAGGTGCCTGCAGCAAAGCGAATTATTCCTGCAGTCTAAACATTCATCCCACTTCAATCAATATTGCAAATTATGTCCACTGTGAATGGTTAAAAACAATAAAATTACCCATTTCATTGCTTCGTAAATGGATTTCCGACTGAGCAACAAAAATAAGAAGACTAAACAAAATATTTTATGCAAATGCAACATTTCAATTGTAAACAAAACGCAAATTGCAAATGCTGTCCTTGCAAAGAGAATTTATTTTTGGATTGTTGCAAATTGACAACATATGCATTAATCACCTCAAACGTGAACCATACTACGAAACCAGCCAACCTTTCAACAAACTCCCATATTCAATAATAAACATCCCTCATTATATAAGTAACACCAAGAACGTTACTACAGCAGAGTGGGAATGATTTGCGCTGAGGTTGGAGTGCTTTGATTATGGAAGTGACGCTGTTTTGCAAGAAACCGCTTGCAACTTAACCCCTCGGCCGACGATGCAATTGACCTTGAATTTTTCTAGTTGCGCAATGTTTGGCTTAGCAAGTCACCGATAATGCGGCTCGTGACGTCAACACGAAGCATCGACTAAAAAAATTATCTCAAACACTCTGAGAGAATCGAAACGTTGCAGCGGCAATACTTCCGGCCATGTGGACGTTTTCAGAGTGCTGCAATAATAGAAGAGAAAAATGCTGCCTTAAAAGAGCATGAAATGAATGTAAATCTGGCTGTCGGAATTCTCGCTCACAAGTTTCCTTAAATAGATGAGTGAAGTGCGCGAAGTTAGTGCGCCATACAATAGCAGCACGGTACAATGGCCAGGATACTGTTTTACGAATAGTTAAATTAGATTAGAGTTCAACACAACCAATTTGCCTCATGCAGGAAATACAGCAGTAGATGGGGCGGAAGAACGTTTCAGGATTTTTTTCTTCTTACAGCAGTACCCTCATGTAGTGTATATAAATGGAGAATAGCTGCACTATTCAAGTTTATAAGGTACAGTGCATGGAGATATACAGGCACACAGCCACAAAGAACGTGAACATCCTCTGCCTGCTGGAATCTCCTAGTGAAGTCTCACTTACAAGATCTGTCATTACAACCTGCCCCAACGAATACTGACATCCCAATTACCCTTACTAGAGAATCAGAGATAACTAAACACTCAGCGAATAGTCTCTCAATAGTATATCGACGACTTTTGTTCACGAAAGACTTGTAAACGAGAAAAAAAACCCTACTGATAACAAGCGGCGTTCCAATATTCTCTCGCACTTTCCTCGTGGAAAAATTTGAAAGAAAACGAAAAGTGCTGCACATAAGAATTCCTTTCGAGGTTTCAACGCTACACACTGCTATTGCAAACAATATTTGCAAAGCAAAATAACCATTGTGTCCATAACATCTCCCCTCAGTTACTTTCAGACCGCGAAGAATAAAAAGAAACTCATAATTCCTATTGGTTTCAAGCAGTCAGTTATTGCTTAGAATTTTAACAGCGAATTTCAAAGCAGCACTAATGAAGCGTCATCGTTTTAGTGAAGTGGGGAAAGGACAGTTCGCTTCAACTGCGGCAGAATTGCTGGGACCAAACTTCCCTGGATGAACAATGACCTCCCTTACCTGCAATTTCGACTAGCTATCGACATAAGCCAGAGAACCCGTACAAGAAAATATAAAGGTGCGCGAATTAAGATCGCAAAAAGGCAAAAAGTAAATAAGCCCGAACGCGAGGACTGTTTTTCTGATGAGTCATAGCATGGAGACTGTTGTAGACATGTATGATGCACGCAGGGTACTGTAATTCGATGAGATAGGAGGCAAATACCTGCCCGCGATGCAACTATTAAAACAGCTCTTCTTCCACTTACTTGTAAATTCAAAAACAAAACACGTGCAGAAATGTCATCAACATATTCTCCTTCTAATTCCATCCAGTACTGGGTTCCTTAAATGTTTCACTTTTCTCACCTTGAATGTACCACTCAGACCATGAATCTGTCCACCGTGACCCCTAGTGGGCAAATGTATTTATACAGATCGCAGCTACAAGCCAAAATCGCTTCCTTACCTTCTTGCCGTTCGGCTCGTACAAAGATCTTGCATGCAATAATGTGAAGCCCTTTCCCCCTCCCCCCTCCCAAAAAACGGCTTTTTCATATTTCTGCCTTCCATATACATAAAGGTTATCTTTTTAACTCACAGTCATACACCTGAAATGTTTGTAGCCTTCAATCTACTTTTCCATGAACGGAAAACAGCATTATGAAGTTTGAAGCGTGATTATGCGTTAGTATGAGCTCGGTCGTAAATGAACATTTCCCGACATAATGAACAGCCAAAAACAGAAATCGGAAACGCACCACTGTCTTTTTTGAGAAGACACTCGCTGGGTGAGGAAGATGCGTCCAATGGCAAGCGAGCGACATCTGCAATCGAACGACCTGCATAAACACTATCACATTAACAACTGGAAATACATTCGGCCCTTTTTTATACTGTGTATTTGTCGAATCCCATCGTGTGCTTGTCGATGTTTCAGTTTCCCTTGCTATCAACTTATAGAGGCTCTACCGTCGTAGCTCCACATTACTAAACCAATGCCAAATGAACCAATTTCAGACGGCATTATGTGTTGAAAGAACTCGCTAAAATATGCTAATCAAAGGACTAACAGTTCAAAAATATCTTAAATGAACGCTTAGAAGCAGAAAGGGACGAGAGAAATTGGGGAACGACGGCAATGCGATAGAAAGGTGTCATGCAGGAAACTCACTCAGGTGAGTGCATAAAAACGACAGAGAGAGTTCCGATCCCGTACAAGGTGCTCAGCATGAACACTTGAAAACAAAAACATAAAGCTCCTTCCTTTTTTAGTGCATCACTTGCCAACTCACTGTTCCGCACCAACTACCAGTGGGTGCTTGTTAAAAAATGGGCGCAATCTATAATGAAAAGTAAACGAAGATGAATTCGCTAACAGGTATACTGTGCCGACTCTTCTAGGTTTAATGCGTTCACATTCTCGTAGTGACCTGGTGGAACTATCTTTCATAAACAGTTGCTGACTATCACTGTGACCGACTATGTGTATACTGTTGCACGTGGGACACAAGCAGAGACGAGATCATTCCTTTCAACTCATACATTTTCTCACTGTGCGGATGGGATCATCATATCTAGGAAGGTAATTGTGCAGTTGCCACCGATACTAACCTGAGAGATTATTTCGTTTCGAAGGAAGCATTTGTTGATGATGAATGTCTTATTCCATATGGAAAGCTGCTCCCTGAAAACTAATCACCGCTGAGCTATACTGTAATAAAAATGGTACGCAACGAAGGGAAGTGCGGTTGACGCACAACTAATGTGAAGTACAAAGCACACGGCGGTGATGCAAATATGGAGGCACTGAAGCCACCTCCAGTTCAAATGAAAATGCTTGCTAGTGAGAAAGGATGCGATCTTCGTCGAAGTAATCAATAACCCATCAAGTGTTCCACAAGGTATAATCGCGTTTGCAGTCCACTCGCACATGCATGAAAAACAACCTGCACTATTCAATTCAACAATTGGTGTGTAAAACAAAAATAAACAAAAATTCTCGAAAATTTTCTTTCTAACGTATAATGCCAGTCGGCGATACAATGTACTCTGTCTCTCAACAGATGATCAAGCGGAATGACAGTTGGCTTCGAAGGTCACACTAGGATTGCGATTATATTCGCATAAATTACTTCATTACGAAATTAGTACTACGCGAGTTGAAACTCTCGGGTGGAGGGACAGAGGGCCACAGAGAGGCGTATAATGTGCTTTTGTAAACAGCTGATAGGATAAAAGAAAATGGAGGAACGAAGACGTGCAAAAGATACATTTTGCATACAACCCATAAAATGGAAGAGGTTATAGGCTCACGCTATGCAACAGACAAAAAGTGAACTTCTTGAGAACAAAACAGTCTGTCAAGCAGAAAAAAAGTTGACAGCAATAAATCAGAGATGAGAAACGAAGGGCTCTTCGCTAAACAACGTAAAGGGTCATTCTGCATTGAAGTGAGGTGATCAGCAAGCGGGATCTCCTTCGCGATGATTTAACTTCCTTGAAATCATCTATTAACTCAGAAGGATGACGGGTTCCAATCCAAAGTATAAATTATACAATGAGGTTATCTCTTTCCTTTTGATTTCAATTCAATTCTATCCTTTTTGTTTCAACCATCCACCTTTTTCCACCAACAGCAGACTCCTCCATAAAAATAATGTGTATTTTACAGTCTTTTCATTCTCATGACCCGTTGCATCCAGCGATTCGGAATTTCTATGCGCGGTCCGGGTTAATCAGTCCGCGTCATGCTCCATTACAGTCCTCCGGCTCAGATTCGAAGCCACTTGCTTCTGCCCTCTTTGGCGCCTCTTGCTTCGGCCTAGGCCTTTCGTTTCCAGTTTCCCAAAGAATCGCTTTAATAAACGAGTCAGAGATGCGTTTATTCACGCTCCCCTGTTTGCACTGAAAACACTGTCCGGGCTGTGATTCCGCACGGGCAAAACTAACCATTTTTGATGCTCGTGGTAAAGGTTTTTGCAATGATTCTGTTAATTAGTCTATAAAAAGACGAGTCTTACCTTTATGTCCTCCACACTGGGCAAGTACTTACCACAATTATATCAGTACTTACGCATTCGCACCGCAGCGGATGCATAAAACCACATATTTGAAAAGATCAAGCAATTAAGACGATCTGCCTGCTAGGTTGTACGTATGCCTTGGACTTGGAAAGCGTGCAATGCGCGAGTGGTGGTAAATTTTTCACTTATCGCAGCAAAGCCCTTTCATTCGATGTCTTCGCAAGGCATTGCAAATGCAACTGAACAGTGCTATGAATATTCTTCAGTGATATTAATTACAGTAAGACGACTATGCTGTCCAACTAAACGTGCTAATAACGGAGGGCGTCCCCTCAAGAAATCCAGCTCTACTGGCTTATACTGACTTAGACGGTGCTAGACGACCTTGCGGTCATTTTTTATTGGTCAACAGCATGAATAGGATACTGCTTAGTGGCCTTTTTAATGGACATGTTGCTTAAAATAGAAATTTGTTCAAATTAGAGGAAAAGAAATAAGTGCGCTGATGAATGTTACGATGTACAAACGAGCGTTTTCAACATCCGGCCTTCATCCGACAGCGCAGAAAAAGGCGAACACCCATATTTCCATTCTACGCAATTTTAATTTACCCAAAATCTTTCTCATCACGCTACTTTCATTGTCCTCAGATGTCGGCGTTTAGCATTGCCCTCTTCCTCCACACATCGTTCATTCGACTCCACCCGCACTGCAAAATTCCGTCTATGGCTATGAACAGAACAGTTCCATCATCGCAAATTTCGCCATTTGAGCGATACGTGCCATTGCCCATTTCGCAATTGCATCGTTTTCATAACAAAGGCACATCCAAGAAAAGTGCCAGTCGGCAAGTTCACCGCTGTGTCGTAATGTAAATCATAGCCACATTCTGAAATGGTGACAGCTGCGCTCAGTCACTTACAACCTCGCGGCTTGGTCATCTACTCGTCGTGATCTCTCTTCAAGAAGGAATGGGTTTACTTCCAAGGCAGCAGAGGAAAAAAGGTCGTTATCATCGTGCAATCGGTGCCCAACAGCAATAAAATCAGCTTATCGGTAACTCCAAAGAACATACAAGATACAAGCGACTTTGCTTTTCTCAGTGTCTATAGTGATGGATTAGTAATTCATTCGCACAGTTACTTGCACGAAGATGACGTAAGCGAAAGTGAGAGTACAATGGAAAAGGAAACAACGCATTGCCGGATTATTTCAACATGAAACCAGACAACGGAAAAAAACAGAGACCGACCGGAAAACATGAAAGCACAAACCATACAATAATATGTGTGTGCGTATTATGTATAGAGAGAAAAACAGATAAAACGTCAATGGAATGCCGACATTGCGTATGTGATGAAAGAAATTTAAGTGGACTAAATGGGCTTTTAGAATGGTGAGGCACAATGCGTAAAGAGATTTAGGAATCAAAGATGAAAGGCAAAAGGTCTGGATGCCGAAATCAGAAGTTGGCACCCTCCTAGACTTTCCAAGACGTTCGGAATCACTGTCTCTTCTGATCTCTGAGCTACAAAATTTTGCATCGTCCACATACATTTCAATGCAAATATTCTCAGTACAGAGAAGCGAAATAACAATAATTCCTAGGGGAATCAGATCTGGCCGCATGCGTTTAGGTATGGCGCCGTCAACAAAAAGACGCTGAGAGAAGTTCTTGAAAAACTTGACTATTCACAAAAACAATTGCCGTATGTCCAGAACGAGTTTACCTTACGCATTAACTTCTTGAAAATAACGCTATCAAAGGTGCTGCAGAAATAAACATAGGTCACTCTTATTGGCGGAAAATGGGAGATGCGTCGTGCACGAAAGCCAAATTGCTTTCCTTGAAACGAATTTCATTTTGCTCTAGGATGCGAGAGATCGCTCCAACGAAGGAAACAAGATGATCATTTGCCGTTATTTTTTTTCATTTCCTAAGAAGAGGTAGCACAACATCATTGCACCAAATGACAGGTAGTATGCTAAAGCGAAGTGATGACTGAATAGGGAGAGAAAGCGAATGCAAGGTCACGATGCTTGAGGAAAAAGCCAAGGGACCCTTTTCGGTAGCTTCGAGGTTTTGTTCGAAAGCAGCTCAAAGTAAGCAAATATCACTCCCGAAACACTGAAGGAGTCGAAAGCTGATAATGAACCATCTCCACATTCAAACACTTGATGAATGTTCGGCCACGGTGAAACCTTTTCGATGAAACGATTGCTCTGCATTAAAGGATCAATAATGTTTCCAGTTCGCAATCGTTCTCAAAAATAATTAAAAATGGACTGATGGATGAAGGACTCATGCCGAGCCACTGAATGTTACGGGTTTTCGTGAGTTCGCAGTAGATAACTACGGTGCTGAACTTACCGCTACTCTTGGCAGCTGTCTTTTATGTTTTCTGAATCTGTGGCTGTCAGAATTCCGTAGTGTCCTTTGCAGTTGTGTTAATGACAGCACTTTAGCATATTTTTTAATTCACAGGAAAATATGTGATGCATTATGCTTCTCAATCACAGCTTTGAATAATTAAAAAAAACATAGCGGTGAGGAAATAAACTAAGATAAATGCAGTACTTTTTTGGTTGTTTCATGTTTGATTATAAGCGAGTGATGAAAATGACAATATTTATAGAGGGGGGAGGGGTAGGAACAACGTGAAAATTCCGTTCACCTTCCTGTTCTTCACTTTTCTTTGTTTACTTGCAAATAAGCACTTACCTACTACCACCATTACAGTGGAAATTTGTTTCGAAATATCAGAGAAAGGGACTGCTCCATTTTGCTTTCATTTTTCCTTATTATATTTCATCGCTCACGTTTGCCTCGATTCCGTGCTAACGCAGACTTCTAACTGCTAATATTAGAGGATGGCCAAATGAATGTATTTCGAAATGTGCTGCAGCTGTAAATCCGCAACTTTTCAAGAAATAAAGAAAGCGTGGAACGTCCTTCTCACAAAACAAATACTTTAAAGTTCCTGTTGGACACATTCACCTGTAGCACTCTGTAGCGGTGAAAAAAATAATTCTCTTGGGTTCAGATCGTTTTCCTTCTTCATCGCTGTTTCCTGGTCGCGATTGCTTCAACTCACCTTTGCATTGTCTGAGGTTTTGAGCGACGGATGTTATGCTGCAATGTTTGCTGCTAAATGCTGGTTGTTGCAGCGGAAAAATTGCAGCGCGAATAATGCACGAATGATCCGTTTGCTCTAAGAGAGTTCGCGAACGTCAACGTTCTATGCTTGGTGGAATGACGGTGAAGCTGCACTAATACCCGTCACCGCCGATGTATGTAGCGGGCGCATCGTGTTTTTTTTTTTTTTTTTTTTTGCTAGGTAATTAGAGGCGACGTCGAATATGATGATAAGCGGCGGCTGAGACACATCAGAGGAATCAACTAGGACGAAGAACAGGCCCCTTCGATTTTAACGTTTCCTGCTTTTCTGTGTTTATCACTTGCGTCTGATATTTTTCAGGCGTTTCTGTTGAACAGAGGTAAGCGGCGGACGTCATCCAACTGAAAAACCGTTGTCATTTGAAGAAAGAGAAGGGAAAGCGAATGGATGGGAAGTTGGAGAAGCGACGTTACCATCACGATGAGGCTGCATGCATCCACAGCTAACTCACATTTTTGGCGTCCTTTGACCGGGTCCCCCTCTCCCCTTAGGCGCTATGAACTAATTGAAGCTCACAACGACGATAAAATGTTTCATTGGATGCATCTGTTGTCGACATGCTTAAGCAGTTGCTGCAGAGAGTGTTTCTTTGTATGGTAGGGAGGGGTGGCCTGATTTATTTGTTCCTGTGAGGGGATCGGCTAGATGCTGAAATTGAAATTCGCTGCTCATCTGAGTATTTCGCAGGTGGTTTTGCTGCGATCTTTCCCTCTCTCTCATGCATCTCCTCAACTATCTCCACCGTCGCTCAGCGCAGCCGCTCTGATTAAAAACCTTTGTCTCCAGCTGCTTACTGACCAGTGTCTCCAGCTGCTTACTGCTACCACCCGTTTCCCAATTCCTCATAAGCTGAGGCGCTTGATGTAGATGCAGACTGTTGATGAGTATGTTAATATAAATTAAAGTGGATTATTTTCAGTCTGCCAGTTAAAAACCGGATGGCTGCGGTGTTCGGGAAGGGGGTGCCTCTTGAAGAGTTGTTTGGAAATCCCTTTCTTGAAAAAAGGGAACGAGTTAGTGTCGAAGAGGAAGAAGGAACTCGGCAGGAATTCATTTACAATCCATCGAGTTATTGCATCATGATGGATGAGATGATCGGCTCAAGAACGCGCCCTTGGAATCCGCAGCGAATGCCTATCAAACCTGTACAGGTTGGCATTTTTTAAGTGAATGGGCAGGCGTAGTCTTTGCAAGCCCCCGCTTCAGTGAGTTGAATACAGATCACTGAAGAAAAAAAAAATGTCGGAAGAGTTGTCGTTTCTCAAAGTGGTTAGCAGGAGAAATCATCAATAGATTTTGGCCGTGTAAATTCGATATTGTTGTCATCTGTTACTGAGCCATTCTTATTTCGTCTATGACTCCTTATATCGCTTCAGTGAAGCTGCCATCTCATACAAGTTTTTATCAAAGTTGTGGTAGTATTATAGCTGAAGTAACTACGATTATACTGTGGGATGCGTGGAAGTGAGATAGAGAGAAACCACAAAGCTATGAATGGAAACCAAGTATCTTTTGTGGTGCTTTAATGTTATTACGTGTTTAGTCTACGACAAAATGCTGCAGGGCAAAACTTAACGCATTATCTAGGCAATTAAAACACTAGGCAATAGTTGGAGCTCATTTTATGTTCGCTAAATTTTAAGAGGTTATTTGCTTTAAGGGGAGAATTGTCTGAGATGAGTAGTGGGCATTTCAATGGGCTTGCTCGACAACATGGAACAATTCACTGAATTCTTGTCGCTGAGAAAGTGAAAAGTTGTGTCTCATTTCATTGGCAGATCTTATAGAAATCTGCATCAGGTAGTGCACATAAATGAAAATTATTCTTGCTGACGAAGTCCAAGTTGGCAGCCTTTATTCAGCTGCAGACTTTACTTCTTCTGTTCAAATCCCGTTAGTAGAGATATTTCTGCCTTGGCGCCTCACACTTCATACAAAAATGTTCTTTCTGAAAATAACAGTTCTTATAGAGGGAAGTAATGAGTGTGCAATAGAGGTAGACTAGGTGACTACTACTTTCTAAGGTGGTATTCAATGTTGTTATCTCGAATTTGTGTGACATTATAAAACTTCTCTGAAGAGGGGACAAAAAACCTCACTCAAGGCTTCATAACGTTTGCAGTTGTCGCGCTGTTTGATAAATTTTACAGTAAAGGGTAGGTAAGGTTCGTATTATTGGCCGATTTTACATTCCTACTAGGCAACTAAGTTTTTATTGGCAAAAATTGCTTTGGTGCCATTGCTGTGACCAATTTCCCTCACTATGCCCTTTCTTATATTCGATTCACTGAACCGACTAAGCCAAAGGATTATGTCTTATATGCGCATCCATTTTCCACAACCGCTACAACTGGTGGTCAAAAGTTTGCAGATCCACTGAGCCATATTGCAAAATTCACCCTCAGAGCTGAAGGCTTTAGGTTGTGGTAGGTAGTTCAGTGAGGTTTGATTGTTTTACCTTAGCGGTTAGGCTTGGATAGCTTCGTTATTGGAAATAGACTAGGTGGCCGATCTTCATGCGTTTGTTCATTCAAGCTTTTCAGATGTTGACATTACCGGAAATGACGAAGGAAGAGCTGTTTATGAGTCGGCTAATGGAGAATTGCGCATTCAAATCGCTACTAGCCGGAGTATTGGGTTATGGCGTTGGTGTTGCATTCGGTTTATTTACTGCCTCTGTTGATCCGCAGATGTCGATGGTTGGCGGGGATCCTTCCAAGCCGGTAATTATGTGAGCCTCATCGATTCGAATACGTCAATCTCTGAGTTTGCAGATTTTGTGAAGATCACTAGTTGATGAATTTTCAAAACGGAGTTGTTGATGAGAGTGAAGTGCAGAGTACGGTGGCTGCTGAAGTGGCTGAGTGCACTGAAGAATTTAATATCGAAGGATCACTACGTTACGATTAATCGCTATCCTTCGTAGCTATTCTTCTTTCGGATTTTTCGGAGGTCTGTCAAATTTGCATTGCGCTCTTCGGCAAAATCATATTACCGCTATATGTCTGTTCCGCAGCTGAATCAGATTACCATCCTCTGATCCCCTCCTCCGAACATCCTTGCTTAGTTACAACAGCTTCTGTCAAATAAATTCTGTGGTGGTTCCTGAACGATTGTTTTCTTCTGCTGTTCCAAAACATTTTGTTCTAAGTGTACCTACCACCTCAAATTCAGTTGACTATTCACGACTGCCATTTTCATTCAAAGAGCAAGATGTGGGTGAGGGAGGGCGGGGATGGATTTATGGCTCATGGCTTCAAGCTGGTGACTTATTTTGCAAGAGCGTGAGGATGGATTTCTTCCTACCCTTAATTTCATTCGAATTGATCATGTTCCATAAGTGTTAATGACACTTGAACCTTAAAACAGCAAGGCGTACGTGTTCCACAATTGATCGGATGTGATCCACGAAACGGATTTTCCGAAACCGTTCTTTAAACCTATCGATTCCAAGCAAAACATAATATCAAAAGTTCTGATATTATTTTTGAGTGTTTGAGCGATCACCTTTGGTCAGCTGAAAAGCAAACACAGAAATCTTAATATTCTTTTCCATTCATTTTTTTCAGTTGACGCTAAAAGAGACATGGCGAGAAATGAAAGGGCGCATGTGGTCGTATGGTAAGAATTTCGGTTCTATAGGGTTGATGTTCGCGGGCAGCGAGTGCCTTCTGGAGACGTATCGGGCGAAAAGCGATTGGAAGAATGGCACATACTCAGGCGCAATCGTTGGTGGCTTACTTGGGCTGAGGGCTGGGGTCAAACCTGCGTTGTTTGGTGCAGCCGGTTTTGCAGCTTTCTCTACTGTTATTGATTACTATATGAGGAGGTAGACTGCTGCATTAGATGAAAAAATGAATAAAAGAACACGCAAATGCATGCAATGGTGTACAAAAGAAGGACGTAAAAAACAGTCTGACAGATTTATCAGCTCTGAACAGACCGTTTTCAAATCGAGGTCTCAGGTGAAAAGAGTATAAGTGGCATACGATGTCACCTTGTCATTCTTTGATGATTACCGACGCAGTGTGACGCATACTGCGCTATATGTCTTGATGGTTTATGCAGTAACGTTGAAGACAAAAGTTCATGCCTATAGCAGCTTGGGCGAATCTCAGCAGTGCTAGCACTGACATCAGTTTACTTCTTTTTTTTGGCACCTAAATTTGATACATATCTTTCCTAAAAATACACAACTTCCACATGTTGCATCCCACATTATTCCCTGTTACCTTCGTGAGATTGCATATGTGGAAGGAACGAAATGTATGTGCAAGAAGGGGCGACGCTAGTTATAATCCATTCGGATATCGAGTTTTTTTTTTGATTTCATGAGGTTGTGATTTCCCTGAGAAAGTTCATCGGAAATGATTGCGTCGTCGGGTTGAATTTGTTCAAGTTTGGTACATTTTAAAATAGTGTTCTTTATATCCTCTTATGTGTGCTTGTGATTTTGTGTTTGCATATGTGTGTATGCACACAGTAATGTCTGTGTTGCAGTCGTATTCAATGCGGGTGGCTGAAAAAGTTCCTGTGTTGTTAGGTGTTCATTATTCATATGAAGGGAGCGGGTGATATTCCTTGAAGCGTCCCATTTGCAACTGTTAGAGCTAATATTTTTCCGTTTCGCTGAAAATTTTCGTTTTCTGCTTGGCGAAATGGTTTTAGGCAGCCATTGCAAATGGAATACTTTCATTCCTTCATTCAGATTATCACCGAAGGTATGTCATCCTTGACAGCTTTATTTCTTTGCATCGCAAGCCACAGCCTAATTCTCCTCTCACATCCTAGCCGGCTGCAGAACATGTGAAAGAAACAGAGAAAGGAAGTGGAACCACCGGAAAAAAAACGAGAGTGCAAGAAGAATCTCATGAAAAGAGGGTGCAAACCGGTTTCGAGAGTTGAAACCACAGTTACTTCCTATTTTAAAATTGGAGGACGTCGAGAGCATTATATGCAGAGGAGATCGATGGTAGTCGTTGCAAGCAGTAAAATTAGTCGATGTCTGGTGGTAATATTTGAATATTAGTAGCTGTTACTATGTGTAAATACAACTGTGAATGGAGCTTTTATGATTGCCATGCCTTATTTGAATAATGTTATCTTCCAAAATGATTTTTTGATAGATGTAAGTGGACTCAAATGATGTCCTTTGTCCACATCTCTCCTTCAGAAGGCCGCTAAATTGCAGCAACTTTTCAGGTAGTACAGAAATGATCTCCACAAATAAGGCCTTCTTCACTCGGCAGCATAAACTGTCGTAGAGCTGACTCAGAACAGAAGCGTCTAATGTAAGCCAAAACACCGTTGTAAAATCCTCGAGTAATCAACGAGTGCAACCGCTGACTTTTAATCCGTTTTTGTGGTCGAGCACTGAGGTTTTAGGAGACTACTGGGAACGAAAGAAAGCTGTTGAGTCTCGAATAGCAAAATCTAGCACTTTCATCGGGAAACTTAGGTGTATTTAATTGATTTGCGGATGCCAGTTGTTTTATAGTAAATTATTGTGTCCTTTTGCAGAGATCTTTAATAAAAGTTTTTATTGCATAAGAGTTGTTCTAAATGAACGATACGTCACTCATCGTTGCAGTGTTATTTGCCGGCAGCTGCAGTCGATACGCACTTATCGATGTAATCGCCTCAACATGAGGAATTGAGAGATATGGCCGTGCCATCGTTGTTTGTTCCACCATCATCCAGCACGAAGCATTTCAAAGTCTCCGAAGAGAATTCATGAAGATTCCAGTCACTTAATTAATGGGTATGAAATGCTAATTCGATGTTGTATTAAAAAAGTAGAGGGCAACCTTGCCGCCCTTTATGTACTCACACGGGCCATCAACTGCATTCCTATGCATATAGCGTAGAATACGAAAGTTTGGAGTGGGCTGGGAGGGTCGGTCGTTGGAAGTTCATGATTTGGAAGGCCTTCTTAGCAACACTAATGTGTAGTAGCTGTCTTGAGAACCGCTGCTTACATGGAAGTTGATGTGCTGGTAAAGAGGGTTGATGGTGGAGCGCAAGAAAGTTTTTTTTTTATGCCATTCCTCTCTGAACAAGTAACACCGTTGAAGAAATATCACGTACTTCCTCGAATGACCAAAGTTAACGATGTTACCGGGAAAACATTAGGGGGGGGGGGAGGGTTGTGGGTAAGTTTGTTGATGTCGTATCTCAGCGCGGCACTGGTTTCAACAGGGGAAGAAAAGTTCAAACCATCGTACTATAAGAAGTGCTGTAATAAATGTGTGTTGTCTAAGTTCAGTAGCACACATATTGCACCTTTTATGTGGATCGCAGAAGTTTGCGCTGTAAGATGGTGCAGCGCAAATATGTGCACGTTAGGAGTCAAGTGTTATTCGTCCACTTCAACAAACAGCTGGTGTGAAATGTGGTACGGCGATTCAACTGGTACCGGCACGCTACACTTGAGACAACTGTAAGGTAACTTTCGGGTACTGAACAGCGGATATGTCCTTAGGTGGTAAGGACGTTAAAGAGTACGAGGTTATTTCCCTGTTGCTGACATGTATGAATTTTCAGCTTTCGTTATTTCAAATGCAGCACCTTACGGAAAATTGAAGACACTTGCAAGCGGGATTACCACATTGTTGTGGGCTTATCAGGGCGGGTTTTCACGCAGTTGTGCGTTATGAACCAATCATCTTCGATGGGTTATTCGTGAAGCGATCTGGTAATAGTAAATTTATTGATTCTTGCAGTGTCGAGATGGGCCTATGTTTTCGTCAATCAACAAGTTTTAACGTTTTACGGAAAGATGGCCAGGATACCTCTTAGGATGTGGCTGCGTAGAGGTTTAGGGGATCGGAAGACTTTCTGTCTACGGACTGAGAATGATCGATGCTGGCGACTTTGAGCGTCATGAGTGCATATAAAGTTTATGAGAAGTTCGACATCCGCGTAGTAATTTGAGAGCTGAGCAATCCGCGCAGCTATTCTGAAACAAGGAGAGGCGGCGGAGCGGTGAGCTGAAATTCACGTAACGGTGGGATTATGTGACTGCGGCGTTATGAATAATTTGATGAATAAGTATGATGAATGATTTCCAGCTTCCATCGAGAACCCTATTAGAAGGACTCTGTGACTTTTCCCGTTCGCAGATGCCTGATCCCTTCTTTCTTTCTCGCTCTTCGAAATAATCTTCCTATGTCACACTAATGCCGTTTACCCCGTAACCAAAAGTCATCTTTTTACATAGCATCAGTGTACTGTGAGGGGGACGTGGGGGTTAACCATCTGCAACGCAGTTCTGTCGAGTTGTCGGAAAATATCCGTGGACTAGCTGTTGCTTTCATTATGTTGCTTTGAATTCTTCAATTTTATAAAATGAAGTCTTGAGGCAGTTTGCAGTTGAAATCTTTGAAGAATTGTATTGGTTGCATAGCATCAGTTGCGTTAGCTTGGTGTCGATGAATCACTCTACTGC
This sequence comes from Ascaris suum, assembly GCA_013433145.1. Lineage (NCBI taxonomy): Eukaryota > Metazoa > Nematoda > Chromadorea > Rhabditida > Ascarididae > Ascaris > Ascaris suum. The sequence continues at coordinate 6,510,174 of CM024187.1, forward strand.
CAAGTCAGTATGTCTTTTCAGAACGTTGGTGATGTTCGTCGAGTGGACATTTGTATTCTTCGTGACACTCTTCCTATTGCACAAATTCGGCAGTATCAGAAAACAACATATTATCGTTATAGTTTCGACGTTTATTGGATGGTTTTCTTCGTTTACGATAATAACTATCCTTCCGGAAGATATTGCCGTTGTGAGTCAACCTTTCTTTTAAACCTTAAAAAGGAGACCGATAAATAAGGTAACGCTTATTAAGCAGACCTATTAGACTGCAAGGTAAAAGGAGATTGTTCACAAAAGTGGATGGTTGGGTTAGTTACGTAATGATGCTAAACTGCAGTCGGTTTATTTGCTCATCTGTTCCTCATTGAAGCAGATTAAGTTTTCTGCTACCGATTTCGCAGTAAATGCGTTTACAGTGTCGTTGTGTTTGCTTTAGAACGGTTTAATTTCTGTACATTATTGTGTTCGAGGTTATTCCAGCGAACTTTGAATTGCGTTCAGCGTTCCGGAAACGTTTACTGGGAACATTTGCTGGTAACATCCATGCGTACGTTCGTAGGCTTTAAGAGGGAGAGGACGCTACAGTTTTCGATGTGTGAGTGTTGAAATCTCGGCGACACTAAACGCTAAGGGGCAACTCTGTTTACCCCAAATCTGCGATAAATGTTGTCGTTGTGGCGTGAATGTGTGCTCTGTTATGGTGATTAATGATCAGGTGAACATTTCGTCACAGATCTCGGACAATGCTTTACCAGTACACCTAAGATGAACGTTTTTATGCAGTCCGCTGGAGAGAAACATTTCACAACACTCACTTATGAATATAAATGTGAAAAGAAACATTTAAGGATGAAACGCGTTGGCAACAACAAACATATTCTCAATAATTTTTAATGCAATCGTCTCTGATATTTTCGAATGATTACCGATGATGGAACTTCCCAACATTATTCTTCTAAGAAGCTGATTTGTTAAAGTTGGACGAGGTGTTCCTTCGTTCTGTAAATCACATTTAGCCACGTCAGATTGTTTAGTCTCCAGTTTGAAGAATTAAAAAAATCGGAAGAAACGATTCGATCTCTGCTATTTATCATAATGCAGAAGAAACCGTAGGGACACATCGCTGTAAGGGAACCTTTTAGACTAAAGGAGTTGTGTCTTGTGCATCTGCTGTCATCACCTACTGCAGCGTTTCGCTGAAAAGAGCGTTTTCGCCCCAAATAGGGGAACCAACAGACACAGCAAATAAGAGTGTTCGAATGTGACATTGAGGTCGTCAACACCACTTCCCGTAATACTCGTCGTCATGAATTTGCGACTTACATGTTTATAACATCGTTATTAGATAATTGTTTAACACAGAATTGTCGGCCCCTTAAAAGTTTGTTTGAACAAGCCAAAAAGGAATCAGCTTATATCACAAGAGGGCACTCCCTTACCTAAGGGTAATTTCACTTTGTAATTAAATACGCGACTAAAACAATATTCGAAAAAAACGAAGGATAAATGAAATGAATTCAGAGGGCTAAATTGCGATTGAGTGTTTGTGCATGTAAAAGTGGAGAACTATTCGCAGTGATGCGGCATTTGTAAGATGCAAGAAGCCTCTCGTTTCCTGTTTGTGAGGAATCCCTTCTGGTCTCAGATACCTGCTAAATCTGGTAAATGGAATATCGTGCTGATATAAAGATAAGCTGAAGCGAAATGTGCTAAAATTACATTGGGAGTGGGGGGAAGGAGGGCGGTATTGGTGTGGCCGCCTTATAAAGTCCGTGTTGGATCGCAGTAAATTTTAAAATAACATATGCGATGCGTTGTGAGTCACATACCAAGTTTTTTTTTCACTGCAGCTTCACAACGTGAAGCCCTGCTCACAGTCGTTGAGGTAATTGCCGTTGCAGGCGCTGTATAAGCGATGCCTGCTAGAGAAGACTGGATGGACAGATGCGACGAATTTAACTACGAAGGAGTGTGGAGTCAAGGATAATTTTGTATCCGATCACGTTCTCTTGAGCACATGGAGAGTGATGTACTGGACGGCGCAGCTGCTGACTTGGTAAGTGCGGTATATGTTTGGTGCCAGAGGGGTTGAGGGACAGGTGACTGCATCGGTGATGGATACGCACCACGACCATGTCGGCTCAAAAGCTTGTACCCATTCATGATTTATTCGCTCAGCATGGCCATGAACGTTCCTGACCTTTCCAAGTTTGCAGCAGCATAATGTTGTAGACATTAGCTGTGTGGGTTCTCTTCATTTCTCTCGCTTATTATTCCTCGGCCGGTGCTTCGTTATCTGTGGATACTCTTTCGGCCTCAAGTTAACGATACGCGTATATTTGCTCAGCAAGATCCTTGAGCTATTTGATGCTGTCACGTGAAAGGCCATTCTGTATGCCATCCCTCTACTTCAAAGATCCTTGACTCTATGATTCAAAGATCCGTGTTTTCTTTTGAGAGTGGCTTTTATAATCCTTCATCCAATGCTTATGGTTGCCACCTTTCGCTGATGTTGCTACATTCAATGCGAGACCATCAGCTGGAGTCACTATTCGAGCAGTGTGCTGAATCGGATGCAGCCTAATCATTCGACAAATAGTGCATTGGGCCAGACGAAGGGATGTTTGCGATTCCATTCTTGCATGTTCACGGGAAGTGGGTTTGTGGTGGGGAATTGACGGTGATGGGGTTAGGTACTGCTTCTATCTGCTTCTTTTCGAAAAAGTCACGAAAACATTGGGTACCATTGTGGCTAAGTGGCAAAAGAGGCAAAGAACACAGCGATCTTTCGATGCTTCAGCAAATATTGTTGCGATCGAACACATTAATCAATCCTTCCATAAGTATTCATAGTGTTAAATGTTTACAAGAAGCATGCCTCTTCGTATTTGCAGGATTGTGCTTCCACTAATGCAAAGCTATTCGAATGCAGGTGACTTTACTGTTGTGGGTAAATTGCGATCTGCAGCTTACAATAACGTCATTTATTACGGCGCATATCTGATAATATTTGTGTGCCTCCTGTTTTATGCCGCCATAAAAGGCTGTCGCTGAATGCGTGCGTTCATTTTCATTCTTTATATGACAGATGGGGAAGGGGCTGGGAGGATGGGAAGAATTGGTGGTGGAACTCTATCAAAGGAATGTGTTATAAGTTTTTGCTCAACACATTCTTCCAAGAATTTCGTCAAAACCGAAATAATTTCGTTCTCAGGTGAGGTTTCCAATGTCCATTACCAACTTTATTCCGTTTCTGTCATAACTTGCTGTTTTGTTTTAGTTTATTTATAGTGAATTACTCAAAAGTATAATTGCTGGAAGACCTGGTAGGTGGTGATTTGTACTTTGTTAGTTTTTCTTGCAAGTCGCATATTGTGCCCTTACCAACTGGAAACGCTGGATTTTTGGAATAGGGTTGGTTCGATAAAGCCAGTGGAGACGGGGTAGCATGGAAACTGCTTGTTCATGTTTCAAAGTACGATTTATTAAGGGAGCATGTGAAAGTGATGATTATATCCGCATCGAACACTTGGGGATTGTTCATGTCGGTTGTTCTTCTCGGCTATGGTCTTGTTGAGGTGCCGCGCCAGCTGTGGCTGATGGGAGTTAAAGGTACTGTTATTCATATAAGCGTTTACGAATTCAGCACAAATTGTTTATTCACTCGTAGTTCAGTCGTGTTTAATTGGCCTGTCCGCAGGGCCACTAGCACAGTGCATAGGGCAACTAGCCATATTTGAGTGAGTACGGTGCTGCTCCATCATCCTCTGTTCTCCACAGTGCAACCTCTCACAGTGTAAATGCAATAGTAATAATGGCTTGATGCTGTTTATTAAAAAAAGTGCCGAGTGTGTTGAAGAAATTGTATATTGTGTTGAAAAAAGACCTGAAAATGATTTAAATAACGTCGAACTTCTCTTTAATATCTATAAATTATATGATCTGGGCATGCGTTGTTTTCTCACATTATAGGAAGCACTTTTGGTGTTTTGAATAGATCGGTTTTCAGGATATCGATTGAACAAGACGTATTTTGATCTTGATAAACTATCGGCTGAAAAGAATGAGGCAGAAGATGCTCTAAAGGAAGTTTACCAGTAAGTGATAACTTATGTTTAAGTAAGATAGAGGTAATGAATTCGAGTGGCATATTAGACCAACCTATGACGATATCCTTGTTAACCATAGGTGAAGTCTCTTGAGGTGCTCATTCACTGAGTTTTACTAGAGCGAAATTTTGAGAGGCGTTCCGCATGGGCATTTGACGAAGCATTGAACTGGTGGGCCGAGTAAAGGTCGATCGTGCGCTGCCGCTGTGTGATTTGTTGATTGCAGTATCAGTTGAATGGAGTGGTTGGATTGGCTCGGTTTTGTAGTGATGGATTGAGCTGCTTTATGCTAAACAAGGCCTTTTTATGAGGGAATATTTAGTGAATGCCTCGTGAATAATCTCTCTGTTGCGATAAGTGACCAAGCATGCAGCGTCCGCAATCCGGTGACGTTCCCTTTGCATTGAATAGACTACTGCCTTTCTGGGCTCAAAGCTTAGAGTCTGCATATCTCCTTTCCTTCGAGCACGGCCGTCGTGTTTTTGCAACTCGAGTTTCTGCCCTTGTCGCATACAACTGCTGTCCAAAGCTGCCCTGGAGCAAGCCGAAATCCTTTATTTGAGATGTTATTCTTTTCTCTGTCATTCATCCATCTTCCGACTGGTATTCAAATCTTAATGCTCCCTGGAAACCTATAACAAGCACTGTCAGTAACTTCTATAGGATAGTTTTTGGTGTGATAATGAAGACATCGTTTTCTAACTACAACGGGACAAAGCTAAGAAATCGTTAGGGATATTGTGCGTTAATTGCTGCAGGGAAGCAAGGAGCGTTTTGAGCCTTCTGCGCAACGATCATGCCTTGCGAGAGTACGCACAGATCGTGCTGGCAAAGTTTCCAGTGGAAGTGGTCACTCAGTTGACCAGCTCCGGCTCTGGCAGCTTTTCGGCCGCTTCAAGTATTGCTCCCTCTGACGAGAGCCTTGTTGCCAATGAAAAATATCTGGTGTGTTTCTTGCTTTTTTACTTCTTTCTTTTTCATATTCTTCCATCTCTCACCTTTTTTGCACATTTTCTGCTGTTCCTATTTACAGTGGGATTTTATATTGTTCCTTTACCGGGCAGTCCTCATGTATCAAGCACTGCGAAGCATGAGGGTGCGTACGAGGCATCTGTCATTGGCTACAGGAAGACTTCGAAATCGTCTCCCATATATTTCGAGTGAGTCGTGATATGAGTATATGAGTTATCAAGTATTTGTGCGCCACAACTTCTGTGAAAATCATCTCGTCTTGAGAAATTGCGTCCATGTCTTTGGAAGCGTTTTCACTCCCTTTCTCATACAAGACATAAAGTGGAACAAAAATAATCGACTGTGGAGTATTGTCAGAATATTGTACAGCAACTGCTTCCAACATTTCAAACTGCACACAAGTTTGCAACTGTGAGTTTTTTATTGTGTTTTTCGAGTTAAAAGGCGTTCTAGGCAGTACTTGAGAGCATGAGGTCGAAAAACGGCAGCACCGCGAGGCGGATAAAGCAGATACAAGCGATGAAGAAAGCAGAATGAAATAAATGAAATACGACGCGTAATAGTATAAAAACCGAGGAAGATGTTAAAGTAGTGACTTGCAAACACGAAGAAGGGTACGAGGATTCGTACCACTTTGTCTGAAAGTGTGGACGGCATCTGCCATCTTTTTGGTGAAGGCCGCGTTTTGTTGAAGCGAGTCATCGTCTAAGGCCATTCTATTTTGCAGCCGAATATTGTACGGCAACTGCGAAGGACTTATGTCAGAAATCCATGTTCTCTTTCCTTGGAATTTCCTGCTCCTTATACAGCATTATCACTGGGACTGTGCCATATTGTTGAGACAATAACATAACCACAAAGAAGTGGACATAATATGGCCAGTTTCCCTAACTTTCACGTATTTTGCCGACGGTGTCCAGGGCTAGACGTTTCGCACGTGCACGCGAGTGCGTTTTCGCGAAATGAATCAACCGGCGCGATGGGATGTTCTCGGCGCTTTGCTTAATGAGTTATGCTCTCTCGCTCGCATAATGTCAGTGTCATAGGCTGGTCGAATTCCTGGAAATGCCATCAATCGACAGCAGAGGGGATTTACGAAGCGGATTATAAAATTCATTGAGTTTTGCGGATTAACGGCAAAAGTGAACTGAATGCGGAGAACGCTCGTTTTTACGGAGAGGAAGTGACAGCTTGTGGAAGGCATCTTTATCATTGTCACCATCGCTGTCAGTTGCCATTTTTAACCTGAACTACGTGCTCGTAGCAATAATTCTTGTGTATGTGCAGTCGTATGCGGTGGCAAGAATTGAGGGCGAAGTGCGTTGTGTATCACAATGCTGAATCGCATAAGAAGTGTAGTGTAAGCAGCTGCAACCATAATGCCATCATAATGCTCTCTGGTATCCAATGTTCACTTGACTCCCTGTAAGTTGACGAAACGTTAAGATACTCGCTTATGATACGAGAGGGGATTTTGGGGTTTTCATTCGTTTTGTTTTACCCAACATTCGCCTCTTTCTCATCTTTCCGCGAGACAATGGCGTAACTTCATGCTTATCGGAAACTGCCACAGCTCCTAAGATTGTGACCTCAGTTCATTCACTACTCAGCCAAAGTGTCAAAATTGATCAGCGGTGGTGTTCATTATCGCATTCTGCAATGATACAGACTGTTCACTGTTCAATCTCTAACAGCATACCAACTGCAGAGCATATATCCATCGTTGCCAGCAAGTGTGTGAACAACACTGTTACAGGGGCAACTTTAGCAGGTAGCTGAAGCAGATAAAATAGGAGCTCGAAATCAATCCACTTGCGGCTTTGCAAGCAGTGTCACTCCATTTGCGCCTTAATTTTCAATTTCCTTTCCTCCATTTGGGAGTAGAGGGCTGATCAAGGGAACTTCCAATTATGTTCACAGATTTGCTATTTTTCGGTGTGGTTACATTCAGATTCGTCTACATAAGCGGGTAATAATCGCTATTCAAAATCACCATCGAACACAAGCACAATGGGGCGCTTTATTGCGACGTGCAATCTACCTGGAGGATGTACAACATGCTGACGATGTGTGGGACGACCGAGGACATTGCATATACGACTTCAGGTGTGAAGCGGTCCTTTTATCTCCATTAACTCCAACCCATTTATCGTCGTGATTATTTGCTCACTTTGTACTGGAACCTGTCGTTCCCTAATTGCGCCTTCCTGAAGCCATTACAATGTCTTCTTTTTGATGCGATACCCAATTTATTATTCTTCCCGGTTTTCTTTCTAACGCCATTTCGCTGCTTTAATGCTATTTTGTGTGTCTTATTTAGTGTCATATCGCATTATCAAAAGACGCTTATCAACCTAAATTCGGTGATGTTATCATTCGTTTCCCTTTAGGTCAATTAAGAAGAACCCGTCGTCGTTACAGCGTTGTCCGGATTGGGCGCTGCGTCTTTGGTATAGGTCACAGTTTGCTTGGCATATTATCGGGAAGCGCCCTGCCTTCAAGGTTTTTTTCGTTTCCAGCTCACTTTTCGAAAATGTGTTGAATTTTTGCTACCACATCTTTTCTTCTTTCAAATGTTCTCACAACTAAAAAAGAACATAAGGGCGCAATGCAGAGATGCATTATGATTTGGTATTCGCAAGGACGTCATTTTAAAAGAAAGTTCATCGAAGAACTCGGCGAAATAGGCGTGCGAGCGCCAAATTAGCTCAAAAGTTCTGTCTCACATTTCAATGCTGCCATTAGTTTTGTGCACAACTAATGCGTGTTGTCGAATGTTTAGAAATGTGGGGGCAGTCTACTTTTCGAGCTTCGCAGTGGTCGGTGGTAATTTATTGCCATAAAAGATCGGAGGTAGCGACGGAGGGATGCATTCAAGGTTACTATCGTTTTCAAAACTATGTTGACAATGCGCGTTATGGGGATGTCGATGCCAGTGAAGGCGCTCGTCAATGATTGCATTTTTTTCTCGCACCGCGCACTCACTACGACAGCATTGCCGCTGGGGGAGTATTGTGTCAGGTGCTCTGTTCCTGTTTTGGGAGAGGAAGGGGAAGGGAGAGTACTGTGTCACTTCCACACCATAGTATTAGTGCTTCTCTGTATTACTGCTACTATGTTGGGGTGCAATGTGATAATTCTTTTTACAGATTTCCGCTGTATTTTCTTGTTTGCTTTCGTTGGTCGTTATATGGAGTGAATGTACATTTTTTGTTGTACATCCAACTCTTTCGATTGCTGCGATGCTGGTCGACGCAGCAGCGCGTCTACACGAATTCGGAATTCTGATGCAGGCATGTACAGATTAGCGGAAACATTTTCGCCAAAAATGTTTCGTTGCACTGATGAGTTCCATCGCTGTCTTCAATTTTCTTGATTCTCTACTCACAGAATAGTGTGTTTTTTACATTTTAGCGTCAAACCATTGGTGTGGTGTCGTTTTGCGCTAGTCATTGATCAGCACGCAATATTTTTATAAAAGTACCTGAAAAGTACAGCAATCTTCTACGATATACTCAGAGGTGCACGACTGCTTCATAACAAATATTGGAAAGATGAGCAATGTTTAAGTGAGCTTAAATTCTTTTTTAAGATGGTGATAACAAAAGTGCAAGGTCAGTCTCATACTTGACTCGGTGTGCAGAGTGCCATGTCCGTTCATCCCCTGAGCATTATGTGAATATTTCTGAATAGTGTGCTTGATTTTGTTGCATTTCAGACAGTTGCACTCTGTTTGATTTCTTATTTGTGCATCTGTGTTTATTATGCGGTATTCAAGTTGCGCATCTATCGCTATTACCGTCTTGATCCAAACCATATGACCGACGAGAACAGTCTTCTCTTTAGTGCGATGTGAGTTCATTTATCTCCTCATTTGACATAAGCTATTTTAGTAAATTCAGGGTAGTGTTTTAGTGGTCAGCTAATGTCATAATTTTCCATTTGTACTATCGCACATCATTGCTGAGGCCTCTTTTGAATAACGGGAGTGATGCAATAAAGTTCATCGCAGAGCTCACGTTACCTTGACGCTGTTTCGTCGTTACTTTATGGAGTACGGTTTGAAGCAGATTTGCTTCCTTTCAAATCGTTTATATAGAGGACAAAAGAGTTATGTTGTAAACTCTCTTCCCTCCGCGAGCAGCATCCATCCACATGTAACGCTGAACGATGCATATGTATTTTTCTAATGTAAACTAACACAATTTCGAGGTTTTGTTTGTTCCATCCTTTCTCATCCTAGAACTCGAAGTTCACGATAGTACTTGGGAAGCAGATACACAGGCCTATTTTGGACGTCCATGCCAAGTCTGTTCAACTGCCCTTGATCCCTTTGTTGTATGCCCCTCCAAAATTTTGTCTCATTTGAACTCCTTAGATCCTAGTTCTTCTCACGAAGTTTCCAGACGGCAGCACCCTGCTGCTCGTGGATTCATAGCTCGAGTTCTTCGCGAAGCTGCATTGTTTTTTTTTAAATCTTGAGTTTGCTAGTGTGTAGTACGACTACAAAAATTTAGTGGATTGTAGCAGCGGCTGATTTTCTTTTCATTGAAGTTTGCTGTGTCGACTTACCCCAGCGTTGTGTTTGAACGTGCTCGGCATGGTTCACCTCGATTCGCATATCACTTCACAGGCGAAATTCCCGTTGAAACCCAGTTCACGAAGGTAAGTGTGATATCTTTGGTGAGCAGATTTGTTGTTCTCTTACGCTTGATGTCTTTGAAGTGGAACAAATAGATCCTTCTCGTAAAGCATGGACGATGAACGTCCAAGAAAAGGTCTATATTTGTTTGGTTTGCAATACCGTTGAGGAATGTCCTCATCCGGTTCATCCAATGAGATAATCCAAGTGAAAAAGTGCCGTCACGAACTATGTTGGTTTTTAAGGCTTCTTGAACTACATCTTATGTGTTCATTTTAAAATGAGTGATCTCGGCATGTGCTTTTTTATTCTTCCTCATCTGGGACGAGGAGGAGTACACATGAAAAGGTGGTGTTGTCTCAATGGCGGATGTCAATGAGACCTCAAAGATGGAGTGGGAAGAAAAAAGTTCGGGAGGTTACGGCACCGAAATGATTATTAAGGAGTTTTAGGGTGACTTCAAGTCAACAGCCGTTAGGTTTATAAATCTGTAACGAGAAGCGTGCGTATGTGATGCGGACAACTGTGTTATAAGCGCTTTTTTTCCGGAATTTTCGTGCTTTCTTTGCCTTATTAGTAATTACATAACTTAGAGGAATTCCATCCACCACACTTTTCTCATATGAAAGTGAGGGAGAGAGTGGCAATGCTGTTTTTTCCTTCTGGTCGATCCCCTCTCCTTTCGCGGTGTGTAGCCTTCACTGTTGCAGTTGCACGATATTTTCTCAATCTGGCCTAATGCTGAAAGATGGGCCATTTCATGGAGTGCATTCTCTGCTACCAAACAAAGGTTAATTCGTGATGTATTCAGGTTTTTCACCATCGTTATTTGCAGCTGATGGGTCATCTGGATGTTATTCCGATTCTTGCGAAAGGACTCAACATTTATTTGCCCACTTGCATTCTGCTACTATGTTTGGCAACATACTTCCGGTAGGGTTGTAAATGATCTCTCCCAATTACATTTCAAAATGCACTCAATATACCTGTATCTTCGACGTTTAGTGTGCTTTAATTCACCACACCCTGTTTTGCTATCATTGTTTTTATGTGTTTGCCATATTCATTTGCCAGGCGCGTGTCACTGGTCGCTCAGCCAAAAACGGAGGAGGGATGAAATCTGAGGTGTCGTTTCTTCACGCAACTGTTTACTTCATTTCTAATATGCTAGAGTCATTACATGTGAAGCATGCATGTAGTCTTTTAAGGGAAGACATTTGAAGAAACCTCTTCCCGTAAAAGGTTACATGCATTAATGGTGGTCGGGTCGGCAAGAACCGAGCATCGAATAATAAGTTCTTAACCACACATTAGCTGAAAAAGATTCAAGAGTAGAGGACAGGTAAGAACCTGAAATTCTTCGATGGCAGGACAATGAAAAGAACTCGAGGTCTTAGTGGTTCCAGTTTTTGTCACTGTGTTTAGTTTAACATTGCACGGAAGATATGAATTATTAGGCAAAACAGCGATGTTAGCAGCTTAAGGCACTGCAACTTGCTACTTCCTGTTTCGCCTTATTGATCGGTATTGCGAATAAGTGGGATGAGCTGCTGTTAGCCTTACTTTTCGCAGATAGTGGGGCAGACGTTTTGAAAGGATGTCTGAAATTCTTTCTTTGAAAAGAATTATGAAGTTCGAGGCGATATCCGAAATAGTTTTTACGTATACAATCAGGAACTGGTTTTATGCATCATCCGGTATTTGTGCTGTTTACTGGAACTCTTCACCGGATCGTGCTCATTGTGGATATAACCGATGATAGAGTTCTTTGCAGACTGGGGACGCGATTTCTACATTCCTTGGGCATCGACCAGTTTGTGAATGACGATGAAATGACCGCTGAACTTGTTCAAGGAGGGAAAGCACTCGTCACTCTCGGTTCGTCGTTTACATTTGTGATTCTTCTCAGCGGTGAAATCTGTAATAAGCCGAATTAAACCCTTGATCCTATATCTTCCTCCATGCCAGTTTTCCTCTAGTTTACTTCAGCAATTGTTATGAATCCTTCTGTTAGCCTCTTTCGAGTACTCATGCTTTTACGGTTGTCTCATTAGCACTGAGCTCATAATTTGATCGCTGATAAAGGCTGATTTAGATTAAAGAGGGACCCATGTGACATTCCAGCGCCACTACTTTATTTCTCCCAATGTAGTATTTTGGCTTCGTCTTTTAAAAGGAGCTTTGTTTTATATCCTCGAGTATTGGTTTTGAGTCATTCGGCGTCCTTCGAGTTTCCCTTCCCGATGATCCTTTGTTTCATTGAGTGATTTTATTGTTCGGCAGATCTTTTTTATCATATCGGTTGCATTCCGATTTCTTGATCTAACTCCTAGCTGGTTTCTTGTTTCGTTTCAAATTCTTTGAGAATGACTGCAGAGTAAAAATAGAATCATTTATTTGATACCTACGGCGCGTCAGTTTTCAAGTTGTTATGACCGTTTTGTCGTTTGCCGTTGCAGTTGTCAGTTGTCATTGCACAGTTGATGAACAGGTTTTAGCTGTTGACGTCTTCCTTCTTGATGAGAACTAATGCTGAGCCAGAATTTCCTCCTGTTACAAGTTAATTATGGTCAAGTTTTTAAATTAACCAAGATGATAAAGGGTCCCAGATTCGACCCCGTCTCATGTATTCTTGTTGGCGTTATTCTGCACCTAAAGTTATATGAAGGGCGCCCGTCGATTTTAGAAGAGAACGTCGCCACAACTTTGTTTTATTGCAGCAACCAAAATTTGGGTCAACATTTATTCCCAAAGGGCTCACTCCTATGGTAGTTGTAAAATCAGTCTAAACGAGCATTTTATGCGTGCTAAATTTTTGGTGACACGCAAACCGAAAGCATATATACAAATGTCTTTCCATTAGGAGTCTGTATTTTCAGAAAGAAATAAAATGCTGAGAGCGGCTAACCGAGAGCAAAGAGACCAATATTGGGCTGAAAGGCTTGCCGGATACGGGACACGTACTCAAGGTTTCTTAACTTTCTTTTCCTGCCTTTGTTCTGTTTGGCACATGACCTCAACGTACAGTAAATATCTAAATTCCTCCTGACGCACGTTTCACGCGAAATGCGTGAATATGCGGGCTTTCGAGATTATTTCGACGAGGCTTATCTGTGCACAGTATGATTTATTCAGCGCTCGAAGTTATTATTGGCGTAGTAATAGAAATGCGGCTGGCTTCTACTTTTTCGTCAGTACGCTGGCTTTCGTTCAATGCGTGCTCGCACATGCTATGAAGTTCCGTCGCCGGAGCAATTTTCAGCTGCAAGTTTGCTCAGTCTCTTGGGGAAGTTAGACCGTGTAAATTTTCAAAACTAATTCAGCGGTTTTATTTATTCAAAAACTCGCCTATTCCAGTTTCTAAACGGTCATTTGGTGCGCCTAATAGTTGTCATAGAAATGCGAGTGGTCGATGGGAAATTTGGCCATAAAAATGCAGATGTGAACAAATAAAGGCAGCGAATGAGTTATAGATTGAGCTGTGGGTAGCAGTGATATCACGACAGAAACACAGTTCTATGATGGCGCGCACATATGAGGAATGCAACTTTGGAAACAAGCGAAGTCTGTATTAGTAAAGAAATTGACCGATGTTATAAGTCATAGAGTATGAAATAATTACAATGCCCAAGTTGGGACTAGAGAAAGAGAACGGTGGCAGAATTCCGTTTCCTAGGGATCGTAAAGGAGATGAGGTGAGAGTATGCTTCAGAGGGAAAGTGACGTACATGTAGGGGGATCTCATCTGGTAAAAAACGCGAGTGTGCGCGCAAGGAGGTCCTGTGACAGTCAAAGTGGAAAACCCTTTGCCCGAAGCCGTTCGCTGTTGCCACGTATCAGAAAAGAAATAAGGTAAAGCAGTCGCGCAACAACACGATTCATCGCACTGTCCACCGTTTAAAAATTCATGAAGGCGAATTTTGGAGAATGGGCACTCATATGATTATGAAATAAATGAAGTAGCTTTCATTCCTTCTTCGTTGTCGACTTGTGAAATGAAGACGCGTACGGAGGCAGAAAGTACAGTAGCAGTACCATTACACGGGAATCGCCTTAGAAATAGGTGAAATACGTAGAGCACTGTGACCTTACTAGCATTGGTTTGTATGTGTCACTTCCCACGGGACGGGAATTTAATGTCCTTCAACGACTGAGCCCTCATCTCAGCGCGTGCGGAATAGCTTATCGCCTCAGTCTTATCCATCACTTCCACCGACGGCTTCCTAAAGGTCCTTGTGAGTCTTGACGGCAGTAAGTCATCCCTTACTTGTTAGCAGATACTAAATTTGAAATGTAAGAGAGAGGGGATGTGAGGATGAATTACAAGCGAGTTGTAACTAATCTGAATTACTTTGTTCGTTCGTGTTTCCAAGAGGCATTGTTTGCAATCCCTTTTTTTCGCACAGATTCTCGGTCTTCTTCATATGGACTGGAAAGGGAGGCATCGTCTAAAAACGCATGTTTCCCTGGTATACGCGAATACGGTGACGATGAGCCGATACTCGCCGCAGATGAGCGCTTCGAACGCTACATCTCGCCAGATCCTCACGACTCCCGTCATACGAACAACGGATCTCCACTTAATATACCACCGTCGAATATTTTCGATGATCTTTGATCTCTTTGTTGCATGCTCCATTACACAATTTTGTACCAGTTGATCTCTTGCACAGTTTCGCATAATGGAGGTTTATATTTCGCTTTTCTTTTGTTTCTACTCTTATTTGCCCTGCTGACGCACTCGTCTCTTATTCCGGTTCACGAGCCTAAATGAGTGCATCAAGTGGGAAATATTTGCAATAAGTTCCTTTTATGACCTAATATTGGCAGCTAGTACCATTTTTAGTGTAAGCGGTGACTGTGTAGTAGGCAGAGGGGATATTTCTTTCCATTTTTAGGATGAAGAGCGGTCGTTGAGGTCGTCTAGTCACAACTCACTTGTTTTCTTCTTGGTTTACGTTACCTTTCGATATTCACAGAGTATCACCTTTCGAACTTCTTCCAGCGGTCCTAATGAAATCTCTGTTTGTCTGCCTTGAGTCAACAGCACGTCACATTTATCCGTTGCCACAAGCAGGTCCAAGAGTTGCGTGACAGGCATTCTATAACCAGAGTAATTGTTCGCCGGGAAAGAAGTGGTGCGTGAAAGCTTCACCATCATCGGTTAAATTACCTGATGGAGAGGCACCCATAGCAGGAAAGTTTTTATGACGGCGTGCCTCCTCGTTATTCCCCTCTTACACATTAGTTACGCCAATGCATTTGCTTGTAGCTCAGATACAGCTTCCCCAGAATGAGCGAATTTTTTGAAAACTATATGATTTCATCTAACAACAAATTTTGAAATATAAGACCAGGGCACAGAGTAATTCTAACTGATGGTTATGAATTTTCGGGGAATGTTCGAGGTCGGGCTAATCATAAGCAGAACTGAACAGTGGCTCTTTTTCTTGACGGCAGGTTGTGAGTTTCTGGTGGACAACAAATGACTTTCTTTTGCAGCCTGTGCGAGCTTTGTGGCTTTTCCTTTTCAACGACTCCCCGACGTCGTTCATACCTCACATCACCAGTTGGGTGTTCTCTTTGGGGAATGATACTGGTTCTTTCATAGTGGTCTTTCTTTACCGGTGATAGTTGCAAGCGTTGTTAAAATTTGATGGAAAGGTTTCTTTACAAAGACATTTTTCATTCCAATCACTTTCAAAATACATTTTTGTATGAATCACACCGCGTTTAATTTACTTCATTTCTTACTGAAGATTGCAAATTCGTTGCCACTGCTTCTGCCGGATATTCGTTTCGTTGCTGTCATTTTCACCTAGTCTTTGTCTTTTATCATGTTATTCGGAGTTCTTGTCTGAATGTCACTTTTGTGCTGGAGACCCCTTAAAGGTGTTTGCAAGGGAACGGTTGCGCAGAAATCCGCAAGGTGATCTCCATACCCTTAAATTCGTGACGTCCTGGTATCGAAGGTCGCTTTTGCAGTGGAATTGATCTTTTTATGAACATGCTAACTTTGAGGGGGTTTTGGACTGCATTAGAGTGTTGTCTTTATGGAGCCGTGAGGGCTGATTTTGCGGAACCAAGAGTGTGTTGGAAGATGAGGTCCAAGAGACAAGTTATTTTCATAAGATTGCTGCTTTTAAGATCTCCCGACTCAGTCCGCTTCTTGCCTTTCCTTTGCACTCGTCCTTATGCTACTTCTTCCATCTCCTTCCATCCTCTGTAAGCGATGTGGCTTTGTTCTGTTTAAAAACTTTTTAAGGGCATATTGGAGTGAAGCCGTTGCTTTATGTTGCTGCATTGTCGGAACGATGTTGTGGTTGTTTGCATATTGCAGCGGTTTTCATGCACATAAAAGCTTTATAAATCAATTAAGTTCCCCATTTCGAATTGACGTGTGAAGGCGTTGAACTCTAATATTGAAATATTTCTTGCTAATGCATCAGGTATGCTGCTTATTGCAAATCATTAATGAATTGGAGCTGATGTGAGGAATCGTCATCGTTCGCTTAGAGCACCTGCTTTCAATTTAGCTGTCATGTTGGCATAATTGGGAAATGAGATATTATTAACGCGAGTTTTGGATGTTATTGAAAGGGTTCATTGAAATCCGAATTGAGATTTGATTCGGTGATAACAGGAAGCGGTTTGTGCTCGAGTTTTGTCAGCTAGCATCGTTTATAATGCGAGAGATTTTGTGCCCATAAATATACTTTTCTGGCTTAGAAGAATGAATGCGCAAGGGAGTTACTTGGGCGCTCAAGTCTTCTTTCTCGGTGTTATACGTCCTTGTTCGCTTATTGAAGCAGCTTGATCTGCTTGAGTTTATTTCCTTTCTTTTTGATTTATTTGCTTCGTTACTCGAACGACTCTGCTGCTCCAGCCAACTCACCATTTGTTTACATCACGACACTATGGACGGAACGAATCTGATTTCTCGATGACAACGAACTTCGGTGTTTATTTTTTGTTTTGCATACGCCTAAGTCAGAACTTTTTATAGGAATGCCGGAAAACCTCAAACCTTGTATGCGAGGATACGCTTGCGCTTTTCACTGCAATTTCTCGACCGTGCGGCATTCCCACGTTTCCTTCTCGCAGCTTCATCTTTCTACGGTTCTTGAAGCGCTGCCAGAAAGGTTCGAGGGGTAAAATTATCAATCCGTCTGCTCTCAAGTAAATATTGTTGCAGAGGCACCAGCAGGTTTCATGGCGTGGCAGTGAACATGAAATATGGAGAACAACAACCAACGTCTGTTTGCTTCCGTATTTTGCGGAGAATGTTTGCTGTGTAAGAACCGCCCGTTGTTCCGTCTTATCCAAATTCGATTTCATTAAGGAATCAAATTCATATAGAGAAGGCCATAAAGAACTGGAAATAGCGAGGGGGCAAGTGCTTTTGAATCCTTTATCCTGTCCCGTTCTCCGAATGAACTCCCAAGTGGAGTCTCGTTAGCGCACTTGCACTACATCCAGCGCTTTATCAGGATCGTACCGTTTCATCCTCACTTTCATGTTCACTTGCACTGCTAACTGTCCTCGTTATAAACACTCATTTCTGTGGACGTATTTACCAGCAGTTTTCCGGAAAGTATGCTCAAAGCGTTGGGAGTATTATAATCTGCCAAACAACCCCTAACAATCTGTCTCGTTTATACTGCTGACTACAAGCATAAGCCAACAATGCACTCGCAGAAATCATCTTCTACCGATGAGCTTATCCAGCTGCACAACTACTGAAAGAACGGTGAAAGAACTGTGATTGGTCGTTATTGCAAAAAAAAAAAACATTGACTAAAGAAATTCTGATAATCGTTATAGCGACAGTTGGCTAGTATGCATGAAAGGCGTCGCTAAGCTGCACGAGTTTTATGAATTTGAATGCTTGAATGGCAGTTGAGCATATGAATACTATCCTGTTTCCTGTTCATCGTAAAGTAGGATAAAACGATACATCTTAAATGTTGCGCGGATATTCTCAACGATAAAGTCTGCGATATAGTAATGGGGTGCAACTCGACTGAAATAAATAATTCAGTTGTCAAATGTGGTTAGGATTCCTTTGCCATTGACGAAATGTACGCACTGTTCATTTGCTCTCTTTGCCTATGAGAATAATTTCTGGAGATAAGCGACCGTCAAAATGTTTTCAGCTAGTGGATCTGTGGAAAGCTTCTGAGACTTCGTCGATGTAAGCTTGAAGGTTGTGAGGCCTTCACAGAATGCTTTGAGGATTGCTGTGCACATTGCAGAATATTTTTCGAAAACGCGAGAAGCATTCGGTATGCGGAAGACAGGGGGAGCGTTTACAAGTATGTAGACAGCAAACTGAGAAGTCGTGAGGAAGTTCGCGTCTTAAAAAGTGAAGGTGAAGATTGATCCGGTTAAGAAGGACGTAAAAACGCAAAATGTTTGCAGACTTCTTTCCGAGGGTTTTCGTAAGGGATCGTGATTTCTTTGCCCTAATTTCATAGCCGATGTAAAAGACAGTTAGGCTTCACAGAGTGGGGTAGAGGTGTGATTATGAAGGCAATTGGCGGACTTAGTAATAAAATTTCACTAACTCCGGACAGCATTCCGCCAATGTTCATCAAGTGGGCACCATGGAAATATTGCAACTGTTGAGTATAACCCTTTCCATAGCACATCTTGTTGCGCCATACCCTTATCATGAAAATGCTTGTTCCACTAAACTTTGCTTAAAAGGGCAGCTATGTGAAAAACCCCCGATCAACCGGCTTGATTTCCTCTGTTTTTAATGACTTTGGGTTAATCATTAAAGGTAATTTGTTCCTGTATTTTAAAGGTACAAATATATTCGTTCCCGCCCAGTTCGCTTTTCCTGCTAGTAAATCCAATTAATTTCTTGTTTAGCCGACTGGGTTATGGCGCTAAATACGACTCTTCGAACGGATATCGTTTATACCGATTGCGCTGTCTTTTGATTTTGTATGTTATAAAACGGTACTGCTGGAATTGGAGAGGTGGAATATGTCAATCGTTTTTTCGAAGTGGATTGGAGGATTTCTTTGGTCGAACGTTTCAAGTAGGAATTTCAAGTATCCCGCATCGCACACAGTTTGCAATGGTGTGCTTAAGGTCGGTGTGTTGGGCCCATTTTGTTTATCGTTTGTACCGGTTATGTCCCGGACGACATAGGGGAGTGGCAGGAACTTGCTCGCGATGGGTCTTCAAGTTTACTGGTCACTGAACGGTCTCGCTGAAAGGGTCTTGATCGTTTTGCAAATTGTCGGAATTGATGGCGGGATAATGTTGCAAAGCTTAATGTTTCGCAAGGTAAACGCCACGCTGTGTACATAAACTAGATAGTGGTGCTTCCTCAAGCTAGGTGTTGGGACTACTTCCTTTGCAGGAATTGATTCGATTTTTTACTGGAAGAAGCTGCGATGATCCTCCGTTGCCAGGGAATCATCCAGAACTGCGAGTTGCGTCCTCCTTGCTTTGCTCGACGGTTTCTCAAACTTTGCCATAAGGCGTTCTTAACATAATGTTGGTCAATTCTGGAGTATTACACTTGCTTTATGGCCTATTTAGCTTATTTCTTATGGTGCACTGCTTCAAGACGTCCACCAGCGTTTTACTAGTATTGCGCTTGCTAAGCCCTGTCTTGTCCATCACAAACCCGATTCTGTTACTGAGCTGAAAATCTTCAAATGGAGTCAAGAAGGTACTGCATTCTTAGATTTCTACTTTGCCTTCCGTTTCAAGATACAGCATTTCTAATTTCCCACCCTAGACAGTTCTAAACGTGAGCATCATGGCCGTGGATTTCAGCTAGGCAAGAAAATGTGTGCCACAAGCGATCTTCTAAGTGACCTTCCTTGTCGATTTACGCGCATAGGAATTTCTCCCCGAAAATATTGTGGAATGAAGTAGCGCCGAATCGTTCTTACCTATACTTTGATGCAATCTCATATTTTAAGCATTTTCATTGCTCGTTTTCTTGCGATGGTTGTTTTGCGCTCTCTTTTGGTACTTTCCGATTTGAATTTTTTCGTGCGTTCTGTGCACTGGTAGCCAGGTGTGCGTCCGATCTGTGCTACTTCGCCGTGGCCGTTTTGTGTTCCTCACATGTGCAGATGTTCTGGTTATATGTGTCGTTAAATAAGTAAATAAATAAATAAATAAAGTCGGGTACAAAACATACAAAATTAGCGCCGATCTCGAGATGTATTAGGTGTATCAGGATGCTTTCACTGAAATGCATTCTTTTATTTTCTTATCAACTGACCTTAGGTTTTCATCTACGGAACTTAGTAAAGGAATGTTACGTTGAAATTTGGATTTTTGTCTCATCCAAAGAGATGCATTTTTAAGGTGAATTCATTCATTTCCGCTTGTATTTGGGGCGAATTTAGGCGTAGTGGGATTTCGCTTTGGAGAATATAATCGCGACTCTTTTTTTGAGTTGCAGGTCCACTTTTCCCCAAGTATCGTTTCAGTGCAGCTCTATTTGGCATCGTCGTTTTCAACTCGTTGCGTTCAGGCCAAGCTTGATGTTCTCTCTGATAATGTTTTATCCATCGCTTGGCTACAATATTATTCGCAATTATCTGCAAGCGGCTAAGTGGCCGTGGTATAGCCGCATTGACGACGTAGTCATACAGGGAGCGTTGCCCTTTCGCAGTATGGTCGACGAACTGAAAAACAAGGAAAATGTTGGCGGCGTTGTATGCTGTACCGAAGGTGAGAGTTTCAAGATGAATTTCTTATGTGAAGTGTATAGAATGGGGCAAAGTTATCCGTCAGATATCATTGTCTTCTCGTTGATTTCCTCGTTGCACACCTTTTTAGGATCTATTTTTAGGAACTTTAGAAACCACCGTGCATTTTAAGTCACAATCATCAGGAACTGAAACATACTTCCTCAGCACTATATTTAAGCACGAATATGCTTTAGAGCTTCTGCTCGGCCGTATATGACGGACCTATTGTTGGCATGTTAATGCTCTTTCTAAGTCGTTTTCCTTGGCGAGAGCGTTTGTTGGTTGTGTACTGTCTGGCAGAGGTGGGTTATTGTTCCAGCTTGGGCATTGCTTTTTTCAGTGAACTTTTGCAGAAACTGAAAGAATTCGTATTCATCTCACACCTTCTATCAAAGTCAGTAGGCAGCAAGTATGGGACTGCCCAATTTGATGGCTAATTAAGAATCAGCAGGTTATGGGAACGTTGGAACCAGCTGATGAAACCTTTCACAAGGAGAAAATTTTCTCGACACATAAAAAGTGGGTTACATTGAAAACGCAATGATAAAGGTTAGAATGTTAGCAACGCTTTAGTGGCGTAATATGCGCTAGTTGCGATGTCTCTCTAAAGCTCGTCAACAGTAACGAGAAAAGTGCTGCCTTGCTGAACATGTGTGCCTTCAGTCGCAGCTTTATTGTTGCCCTTTTCTTCCATTCCACAATGCAATCTAACACGAAATAAACCTTTTTTTAGCCGAATTGCAAATGAAACATCAATTATAAAAAGCCATCGTGCAGTAATCTTTCATCTCCCCTGGTAGCTTCAGAAACTGGTAGATCGTGACGGCGGATGTTTCATGGCATCCTCCGTCTCTACTGTGTTCTCACATTTCTTTTTGACGGAAGCAACAGATTCGAACCGAAGCATTGATGTGGATTTTGGCTGAGAAATATAATTCGGCAACGATCATCAAAACTGTTGATCCTTACTTCCCGCACAGATGTATTGATGTAGAGCATTAATGACGCTAACTTGGCCAGTCGGAGTTGTTCAGAGTGGAAGAAATGCAGAGAGAGGTCGAGTGCTGGTTGCAATCTTTTGCAGTTGCTTCACTACGTTTGTTCGTTCGTTGGCAGAGAATGTTCCTGTTTACTTACTTCCTATCTCTGGACACCACCCAAATCAGTATTGTAGCACGCGATCAATAATTTTTGCATTTAAATGAAATTAATTGCAGAATTTGAGACGAAAGCCGCTTGGAGTTCGATGACGAAAGAGGATTGGGCACAGCATGAGATCGCCTTCCATGAAATTCCGATGAAAGATTTTGTGGGTTCCTCATCGCGACCTGAAATTCAGAGAGCAGTGCAATTCATCAACAACATTGCCAAACAAGGCAAATCAGTGTTCGTTGATATCTGCTGTCTCTTTGCAGTGCTCGCAATTAAGTTTTCGGGTTATGCCTTAATTGTAAGTTGATATGGTGATGAATAGAAAACGAGGGGAAATTGTTTGAAAAGTTGGCGCGTGCGACGTGGGAGAGTGTCACCTTAAATGTGTCTGCTAAATGACTTATTGATGCCACTCCACGATTCGCTCATCACCCCTTTACGGGTTGGCGTGACAAGATACCATGGTACGCGTACGTCGCCTCGGATGCTACAGTCTTCCAGTGTGTTGCCACAGATTATGACACATCATGATGGGAATAATGCTGCACCAGTGGCGTTTCCATTCTCCTGCTCAATTCGCCGCTTTATAACATTACTTTCTGTTACATCCTACTGAGAAATGTCAGATGCTGCTGCACTGGATAGTGCATTTCAATTTGCCTGTGACGCGACTATCGCACTTCCTGAATCCGCACTCCAGCCTGTCAACCGCTCTAGCAGGTGCTCAGTTCATTTTGCGTGAGTTTGAAGCAAACATTGCTCAAAAAATTTGAAATGTCGTTTGAAAAGTGCACGTTTTTTCTCATCTTTCACGAGCGTGGGAAGCATCTCACATTAAATCCTCGCCACCGCGGGAAGGAGGTCGACTACGCTTCCCAGGAAGCTGCGCCTCCCACCAGAGGATTTACCACCTTCGCGGGGACGACGGCGATTTCGCCTTTGCGAGAATTGCTCTGAACGAGCATGCTCGAGAACCGGCGCAGTTGACGCATATACTTTCTACAATTAAATAGCTGAGTATTATGCAGTTCAGCTGGTCTAGGTGCCTTGATAGCAAACCATTCAAAAGCGTCAGTAAGAATTGCAGCAGAACCTGCATGCGTTACGCAAGCGATGCATTTTGCAATCGTCACTCGCACTTTTTCATTTATTTGTTTGGTTCATTTTATTTCAATATCTCGAGTGTAAAACATGCAGGAAGTACATGGACACGGACTGAAGGTAGGGTAAAAAGCATACAACGGAAACGGGCAGATCAGACACTTCGAGGTCCGATATGTAAGAGCAGCAACAATATAAGGGCCAAAATGACTCACACCTAGTTTGGAAGGTGAGCAAAGGTGCGTTAACAATATCGAGGGAAACAGATTCGATGTTCGCTGAGTGCAAAGTGGATGATATGTAGAACGTTATTGTAGTGGAACATTAACTGGCGAGACTGATGCCGACGTTGATCATGAAGAGGGGCAAGCTGGAACATGTCTGAGACCGGATTTTCAGAAAAGGCGAGAGGAGGTTTAGGACAAAAACTATCTCATACCTGTGTTATGTTTTCTTTTTCCTCACTTCATCCACTCTGTTTGGGTTAATTAGCAGCTAAGGCTGATGAGTCACTAGTGATATAATCGAGGGTTTGTTTTTGGGCTGTTGTTCTAGTTTTTAATGGTTTCTTGCGGCACAGAACTTTATTAAGAAAGGTAAGAGGTGGTTTATTTCTCGTGAGTTGTTGCATTCTGCAGTTACGTGCACTGCAAAGCGGGGCGAACACGGAGCACAACGTTGGTGGTGTGCTACTTGATGCAAAGAAACAACTGGATGCCCAACGTCGCGTTTGAATATTTGAAGATGAAGAGGCCACACGCACTTTTGCGCTCCGCCCATTGGAGGAGTGTGAATGAATATCGACGGTTCCTTGATCACGAAGCTACCTCTTAAGAGTCACCCGAAATCGGACTCATTCAGGAAATCATTCTGCAGATATGCGTTTCGTGACGCGGCCTTCACTAGAGGCGGGCCAATGCTAACTACTGGTGTATTAGCGTGATCCTTTATATGTTAGCGCTCATTCCAAAAGCTCTTCAGCGAATCGATTTATGGCCATGGCCTCGTCTGACTGCCGAACTCTTTTGCTCTCATTAACTGTCGTAAAGGATCGTAAGACTTTGTTGTATTCTTTCTGTCCTTTTTGGTTTTCCTTCTCTTATTCCAGACTTTTCCTAGCTTCACGTCTTTGATTAAAACGATCATAGTTAAATGAGTCTCTTAATTTAGAGAGTTTCATGGAGTGAGTGAGCAGTCAAACAGAACGCGTTTCCTTCCATGAAAACTTGTTCTATGCCTTTTTGCAAAGAAAAGCGTCCTGTGTGGTGGCGAGTAGCAGTTGAAATATCAGCTCTGACCATTTCTGATGTCGAATGGCGACGCTGCAACAACTGTTTGTGCAGTTTGCAAGTTTCGCCTTTTACAGAAAAGCACACCATCCCCTTGTTTAGTTCCGACGAGCACCGCGCAACTCCCTTTCTCCATTTGGCCAAATGCCACATAGACATCTTAACTATGCAAAAAAGACGTCCAAATTTGATCTTTTTCGCGATTTTAGAATTCTGTTCGCATTTGATATCAGCAGGTTGAACATTTGACGTTTATTCCATATGAAACACGTAATTGTGCATGATTTCCATCAAAAGTTGAGATCATTCGGCGTTTGCTTGCGTGTGGTCTGATTTCGTTTTTCCGTGCCTGTTTTGCTTTGTTTTATTGTTCAGTTATGAAGTGTTCTGCTTTGTTATGTTCCGAGTTTTGTGAGATGTCGACTGCTTTAAAAGGCATTCAGGGGAGAGGGGCAGGGTATCAGACATAATATCTCTCAAGACTCGGATTTAATTCGAATCCACGTTGCATGGATATTTCTGTGGCAAGGATAAACCCCAGTAGATGGCGTATCGTTATATTTCTCACCAGAATTTCAGTATTCTTTTGCTGCAGCGACCTGCTCGCTCTCCCATTCAACAAAAGAAGCAAAAGAAAAGGTCCGATATCAAAAAACTACTGCCATAAAATGCTTCTGCGGAAAGAGGATGAAAATTTTAGTGGCTCTCAGGTACAGCTTCCAACATTTAGAAAGTTTCAATCCAGTGAACGTCTGCAATCCAGCAGTTGCTCTGGATCTTCCACGGAGAAGCCGCAAAATCCGATCTGAGGTCAGATTTAAGTTTCAGCTGTTACCTGGAAGGTCGAAAGTAAAGATGCCGCGAATGGTGCACCTAGTCTCCCTTCAGTGCGTAACTAGCCCGTCCCACTTTTGGCCCCGGCCGCTGCACCACCAGTTGACTAGTCATAAGCCTGCATATTATGATCTCGTTACAGTGACATTATTTTTGGTGTCGTGCCCAGTGGTGTCAAAATCGGATATGGTGATCGAAAATGCATGACGTGTTCACGTCATTGGTACTTCTACAAAGGCGTTATCAATTTCCTGATAGCAGGCGTTGTTCGGTTAGAGTCGGTTGCAGGAGCTGCTGTAGGGGAAAAAACGGCGTCGTCACGATGTCAGGGTACCAGTGGCGTCATCAAATCACGTCAACTTCATCTATACTGGAAACACCCGGCAGCTGTTGCAACGTCATCAAAATAGGCGTTAGCGCTCAAAGGTTGCAGCAGTATGGCGCAGTAGCAAGCAATCGAATCGGTGACTGGTGCCAAGCAGTCGAGTTGGGGACTTCATGAAGCCGTGAAACAAGCATAAAATAACGCTACAATTTATAGCGACGATATTCCTTTGTTGCAGCTTTGGATGGAAGAGCCTTGTTCAGCAAGGGAACTGTGTGAACATAATGCAAAGGTTATGCAAACTGCATACAGGAATACACCTATATAACAGTTGACGAGAAACAGGCAGAGTGCAACTTTGAACCAGCTGATTTTAAACTCGGAAGTAATAAGGCAGTGAGAGAAATAGCGTGGAAGGATGAGACACAGAAAAAATAGGGGGGAGCGAAAGTAGACTAAGAAATGACCTATCTGTAAGCCCTCTTCGCCTCTAGCTCAAAAGAAAGCGTTGCAGAGGAAATTGCAGGTCCTTGAGACTCACCTTGCGCGGGTTGCAGTTTTTCTACTTACTTTTATTTTTCATCAAGGTGCATTGGTGTTCAGCATCTTGCAAAGGCTGAATACGGAAGCTTATTGTTGATCGTCAAAAAACAATGTCAACATCACATCCTTCGTTCAACGTGAAATGGAAGCAATGAAGAAACCGATGTGGAAGAAATTAATAAACAATGGTTTCTACAATGTGCTGGTGATTTCGCGATGTCCGGATGGTAGAGATCAGGTGCCGTTGCCAGAGCATACCGTCAGCGACTTCGGCGATGCTCGATATTATCGCGATGATTAGATGTCGGAAATGCTGCTTCGTCATCACGTAGCTTGGAGCAGATCGGGCACTGGATTCGGCAAAATCGATGTATTGTTATGCTTTAGAACTTCCGAGGATCCCGTGCTGCCGTCTGGTGATGATTCATAAGGTCCAACATATGTCGCATCTGGCATGAAGGTAGTTTGCCTGTAGCAGGCTATACAGACGGTGAGAATGGCGGAAATTTTCTTGTTAGTTATTTTTACTTGGTGATGTCCGGGTGCCAGCTCCCATAGCGAAAACTCAGGATCATCGCATGAGGTTGTGCGCATGACTTCGACAAATATATTCAAGACTAGGAGGAGAGATCATTCGATTGTGGCTTTGATAGAGAATAACAGGAAAAAGTGAGTGGTAAGGTCGTTGGTAGCCTTATTGCGGAACCGAAAGTAGGCAGGCATTTTTTTACTTTCTCGCTTTGTCCTGTTGTACAGTATCGAAAAGAGTAGCTGCAGAATTGCATCAACTCTAACAGATCGGCCAGAACGTTCCAGTGACCGACACATCGTGGAGCGTTGTGTTACAAGCGTGAAATTGGGTAGGTTAGAGGAACGAGATCAAGTATTGCCAAAGAACGTTTTCTGATGATCAGCCCTAGCAATAACCAATATGCGGCAATGGCAGGGAGGCTCCCTGGATGCGCTCAAGACTGGTCTCGTTTCTGCACATAAACAACCAGCAACCTTGTTCTTTAACGAACACAATGCGTCGTTGGCTAAACGATCAGCATTTCAATGAAGTAAATATTTGAATGATAGCCGGATGAACGCCTGTCAGATTTCGTTTTTTTACTCAAAAGACGGGGCGCTGAGCACGATGTTTTGCTGTATATCCACATATGGTAACGCCCACTAAGAATGTTCTTAGTGGGCATTACCATCTGCCAATATCATTCGGTGCATTCTTCAAAGCGGAAGATTACGCTAGGTTCGATAGCACCTTCGTGACGTGATGGGAACGCCCAACGAAGTTCACGTGAACACACCCTCGGTTTCCCACAGTGTCTTTCATATAAAAAGTTTAGGATAAAATCGGGAACGGACTTGCAGTCATGATGCTTGAGCACTTCCGTAAACATCGTAAGGAAAAATAAGTAAATAAATAAATTAATTAACGAATGAATAAGTAGACAAATAAATGGACGAGTAATTAAATAAAGGAGTAAACAAACGAACACATTGAAAAATGTGTAAACAAAGAAAGAGAGGAACTGAAAATGAGTGGCTGGAAATAAGGGAGTACACTGCGTGAAATAGAAGAAAAAACGGGAGGAGAAAAATAACACACGATATTTACAAAGACAAAACTATTGAATAGCAGTAATAGAAGTAAGGAATGAAGGGAAACGAAGAGGCGTAAGATATAATGGTTACCTATAGACATAAAAGAAGGGATCACGTATCGGCCTTATCCATTTACGTTAGCACTTGGGTGGGTTTGCGTCGGCTATCATCACAACAAAACGCGTAGCCAAAAACGGTAAAGGAGAAAAAGCGGAAAGAGAAATAAAAATAAGATAAACTGAAGGGAAATTCTGGAAAGTGGACCAAATCTCAGCTGTCACAGTAGAGGTAGAAGGAGTTTAAAAAATGATAGAAGCGGATGCCAATAGGTGAACGATCCGACTTGCAAATGTGATGTTGATGATGTGTTAAAGGAGTCCCAAACAAGCCATCATAGTCCATAATAGTAGAGCGCAAATAGTACTCTGCCCCATGATCTATTTTGGTGAACTTTGCAATACATAAGTGTTTAGCGTAGGAAACATCGAAGTTGCATAAGAGCTAATATATTTAGGTAATCTTAAACATGTCTTTCACTGCATCGCAACAATAACTGACGAGATCGTTGGCCAATGAACAGCCACAGCGGGACACTTTTTTTTTCAATAGAGCTGCACACCTGTGCAGCAGACACACTGTACTGGGCCACAACTTACTCTATATCATGCTTGAATACGGTATTCCAAACCTTATCGCACATCGTCGTCTCGAAACCGAAATGCGCCAATCAGTAGTCCTCTTTTTCCTCTGCTCTGGAGAAGGAGCGATCACATGGCTCCTGATAAGCATTACATTTGCTGTAGATGAATATGACAGGCAATTTGTACCCCATGGCAAAGACTACTTCACGTCACTTATTTCCAACCCTCACAGAAATTCGTACAGCAAACCGATTTGGGACCTTACAGTTCGAGCGCTGACACCACTGCGATGTTCCAGGTAACATGAACTTGAAGGAAACGTCACTGCACATCCTTCGCGCTTTCTCGGTATGCAAGTTGGAAGTGTGCACCTTGTGTTCGCACGGCAGCATTCTGGACAGAAGCTTGTGCACTTCATTGGGTGGTCCCATCACTTAATCGAGGTGCTACAGCACTCGACGCAATATTCCGACTTGAAGAACGCGCCGAACGATATTTACAGATGATAATGCCCACCAACGACATTCTCAGTGGGCGTTGCCATATGCGGTTATACAACAAAATATCGTGCTTATGCCTGGTCCTTTGTACAATGAAAGCTTACCAACGGCTTTTCGGAAACGACGACCTGATAGGCGTACCTTCGACTATCATTCAAACATTCCCCACGACTTGAATTCATTGAGGTCGTAGTCGTCTAGTTTAGCCAGTGACAGAGTATCGTTAAACAACATGGTTTCTGCTTCTTGATGTGAAAAAGGAGATTATTTTTGAGCGCATCTAGTGGACCACCGTTTGTTAAATTGGCTACTCTGGAGACTGTGACGAGACAAGATGCATTAGAAACTCTCGAATATCGGTTCACGTGGAAACAGTTGCTAACTCTGCAACAGTATGAAAACAGTGTTTGAACAGAAATTTAGCAAGAGTTATCAGAACACAGAAGGAGGAGACTTGAAAATGAAGCGGGCACATACATACAGTCTTTGTTGCTGTTTGTGCTTCTTGTATGCGGCGCTATAGCGCGTGGCTATTGCGGTGGACTCGCTGGCATTTTCCGGCTCTCAAATGTATTTCACGGCGGACCTAATTGACTCCCGTCATTGGTTTGGAGGGTTTACTGGGAGCACCAAATAAGTCTCATTTACTAAGCAAGTCAGCATCTTGTAAAATCCTCTTGCGATTTGCACTCTCCCAGAAATTTATTTCCTATCTGCATTCCTCAGTGCATGGAGCTCGACCTTGTTAGGTTTTCCTTCGGAATCCCTTAATCACTTTGTGAAGGATTTATCGTACAGGTCATGTCCTAACGTCAGATGATTGATGCTTTCCCTGCCAAATCATTGAGCAAGATTATTGCATTCGATTCGTGTTTTTATCGCATAACTGCTTCTTAGACTTTAGTGCGATCGAAACAGTTTTATTTTGGTATCATGGGCGTTTGCAAATTTCTGGGTACTAAAATTGCTGAATTAATGTCAGTCCGAATTTAGGTGCTTAGTTTTAGTCCACTATTTATGCGACTGTCACATCAACACTTCCCATTTAACTCACTTTGTTTGTTGTTTGTGGTTGAGCGCGCAAAGCTCTAATTTGTATGCGCAACGTAGTGCGACGCAACTCGCTTAACGAGGATGCTCGGTGGTCCTGTGTGACGCAATAACAGAGCGCATCGCAATAGCTTGCCCAGCCGAACACATCGTCAGCTGAGTTAAGCAAGAGTGGTGCGTTGTGGGTGGAACGATGTCTCTCTCAAAATCGAATCGCCAGCCGCGAACCACTCGTCCTCTTATTCGGGCTTTTCATCGCCTGCTTAACCATCGCAATTCCCGACTATAGGTAAATGTACTATCGGTTGTTCATTAAGGCCACTTACTGACAACAACTTTGAGCGTATTTCGAGTAATTTTTATGCGGAGTCCAGGTTCTGCCTGGCTTATCCTTCCATATCTTGGTCTAACACTGATCACTATCAACTCTTTAGATGTTTTATATGGATAAATTTTTCCAAGAAGGGCATTAGGGACATTCTCGTTGCTAGTCTCTCAGATTTGTGTGCATGTTTATGCGATGCTTCAAATTCATGAAGCATGAAAGCCGCGGTGATAAGGTTGTTTGTAAGATTGGCTGATGTCCCAAATTGATTCTAGCTGATCGTGGTACCAATGAGTTAATGACACTTAAGACACTTGCTTCACAACTTATTTTCTTTCGCATAATTGGTGCAATATTCGTTTTCCGGCTCCAGGCAGCCTGTATTTATTTAACCAACCCTCCATATCACTTTGACATCGCCTTCCTTGTGATACAAAACGTTTGTGCTCGTTTCCTGTACTCACCGGTAAGGGCCTCGTGCATCTTCTCTGCAGAGAGAGCTGAGGAGCTGAGCATTTTCAGGCGTATGTGATCGGTTTCTGAGTATTGTAAATTGTCTGCTAGAGGAGGGTTAATATTGCAACGACCTCTGCTTTCCCTACTTCCTGTTCCCATTGCTCTTGAAATCATCGCTTCCTTAAAGGGTTTGGAGAGGTGGTGACACTTCTGTTGCCAAAGCTCAGAAGTGTCATCAAGGCCTCCTTCCCTCTCTCCGCTTTGTTGATTGTACTAAGGAAATTGTTGAAAAAGCGTGCCACTCACTTGGGCACTCGCTGCAAGCATCCGCAACCACTGGCTGCAACAGGCAAGTGGGAACTTCCTGCGAAGTCACTAAGCAGTAGTGCAGCGGGAATTCGAGCAGATATCAAGTGCATAAGGCGGACATTTTGGCTTTTGCCGCTGAAGCGTATTTTCTTTGTGACCCTCATTTAATCTTAATGTGCACTTGCGATCAAAAGAAAACTTGTGTTTTGGACATATGTGTGGATCTCAGATGCTTGCGCCCTTGAATATTCAGTCTCAGTTGAGGTCGTATGCGAAAAACCGGAGCAGTTCCGTGGCAACCGAGAAGTCAGCGAATTCTTGCCTCGTGTTGGCGCTTAACGCGGACAAGGATTGCGGCGATTTCTGCATTTTAGCCACAAACGCTAATGTTGCGAAATTCCGGAATTTCGCAACATTAGAGTGATGCTGGCCAGCACTAGCTTATGGACTTAACGCTGCCCTCGTGCTGCGTTAATCCTGCGAGGGTTCAACGCTAGTGCGCCTACACTAAATCTATACTCGCTGCAGGGGTGCTTCCATCGCTTTCTAAACTTGTGCCATTCCTGCAAACCTAGCTTGTTACTTTGTTCGCACTTCGTCCTGCTCCCGCATACCGTCCTAACCGAGAACACCGCTTCCATTTCACATATGTGCTATCATTCGGCAGGTTGTATTTCCCCACGACGAGAAAAAAGCCGATATCAGAATACCATGTTTTAGACACTAACGATTAGCACCCGCAAAAGACAGCTCACAACTGCTTACGCAAAGTTGTTTTACAAAAGCATTGCAGAGGTGTCTTGTCTTTGCACAAGCATGTTCGTCTGCGTATTGTCTCTATATGCGGTATAAGTATGAAGATACTTTGCAGATTTATTATTTGTTAGTCACTTACGAAACTGGTTGGTCGGCTGGGCGAATATGAAATCGCATATCGCGTTAGCTTCTCTACGAGCATCTTCACTTGTCTGATATTACAATGATGTTGCTTTGCTTCGTGATCATTCATTCATTGAAGAATTAGAATCACTTCGTATCCGAAGCGAGTTCGCCCGTCGTTTCTTGTCTGCATTCTCGTTATGTATCCTAAATTCACTGGGAGAGGATGGGTTCGATGGGTTGCTTAATATTGACTTCGTTTGCAGAACCGTCTCGTGAATCCTTGCTTTCTTGTTAGTCATATTCAAACTTTTCATTTCCGCTGTCCTTCCTATCGTTTCGTTGATTCCCTGTTGACTTCCTACCCGCTTCAGCTCGACATAACATGCTAAAAGACTTGTTCTTTACCTGCATTTGGCGCGTAAGGAGTATTGGAACAATTTGCGCCTTTGCACTCTATTCCGAAAACCAGTAAATAACAAATATGCGAAATAATACCTTCACGTTTTAGTTAATTCGGCCACTCACATAAATCTTTTCCAAAGGATTCGTTTCCATGTAGTCCGACTAGTTTGTAATAGAGAAATAGTCAATTTGAGATGCATGCACACTTTTTTCCGTCTTTGAATACTTAAAGTTCGTTCGAAACGTTATCACGTTTAGTGCAAATTAACGTGCGCAACTGCGTAACTCTAGCTTAAATGCTTCTCGAGTTCACAAACGCAAACACGCAACGGAAGCATACGCATCGCTGTAATTCGGTTTGCGGAGATAGCTTGGAAAAGCGAGGAAATGGATCTTTTTAGAGCATTTATAGGAGCTTTCGGATCGACAGAAATATGAAGGCATCATGGCGAATTGCAAAAGCGCATATGTTATCACTGTTCTGTACTTGTCCTCCGCAACTAATGGGATCTGGTTCCCTTTGCTTGTTCTTCTGGATGCACGTCACAGATATCGCTTCAAATTTTATGGTTAGGTGAATCTGCTAACACTATACTGCGTGGCTCTGGCATGAGTTAAACGAGCTGTTAGGGCTGAACTCCAATAAATCCTTCCTTGGAGAAAAAAAGCAATGCGCCGATTGCTGCCTTAAGCACCGATCACTGTTGTTATGTTCAATCATATGGCAAATATTGATATCGTCCATTTGTAGTCAATTGATTTCCCTCAGAAATTCCATGAAAGCGAAAGAAACTGATGTAGTGAAAAAAGGAAGTCAGTCTAGCAAAGGTTACCTCCAAAGTTGCATCATTACCTACTGCAAGCACTGAAGCCACACTTTCCGTAGTAGTAACTGAAGCACTGATGGACCACGTAGGCGAAGGAGCACATGGGCGTGGATATAAAGATCCTGTGCCAACTCCACTCTGTCCTTGAAATAGTGGTGACGCGGGAATTTTGTGCTTCACTAAAAGTTCCCTTACTGCGTGACCATGTTTGACTAGCTGGAAAACTAGCGATGCGCACGTTTTTCTTGACTATCAGGTTTGGTATCATTCCGTAGAGCGCACAATTTTTTCACAACCACTTCCTTCAAAGCGTGTATCATCTCTCACAATCCCGATCAACGCGTTCTGTTTGGACTACGCGATGAGTAGATTTTCTTTCAAGACGAAGTTCTCTTTGTATTGTTCGTTAATCAACCCGAAAGCATAAAACATCTCAAGTAGGAAGCGCAATATTGTTGCGAAGTGCAACTTTTCGTCACCTTCACCAATTTGAGTCTAATTGCTCTCCACGCACCAGATAATCTGCCAACTTTCCTCCACTTCTAAATCTTCGTATTCGCACATTTGCAAGTTGCCTCCTGCCAACGGCTGTTTTTCCTAAGAGCTGACAACCTGAGTGGTCACAGCTGAAAACAAGGGAATCAGAGTCTCTTAATAAGCTCCCATCGTATCGTATCTGTTATGCTAATTGCTCTCCCAAATAAATAAGCTCTACTTGACGCTTCTTCAATTTTACAAACGAAATCTACATGTAGTTTCCGTTCTGTGCACTTATGTGATTCAGAGGACAGCGGTTTCGGCTGCAAAATAAACCTTCGGTCCCACAAAGAACACTTGATTGCATCAATATCTGAACTACGAACTGAGTTCGAATAGATGTTCTGCTCGCTTGCAAAGAATACGCGCACGATTGCACCAAGGTGAACAGTCGATGGGTTATCCTATTCTTATTCCGCACCCCTGTCGGGTTCCTCCATGCTCTCGCACCACGAAGCGCTGGCGAGGGTCTAAGCTATTCATTTTTTGTTCAGTCGATAGCCCCAGATAAGCCACTTGGCCATCATGGGGGGAGATCCAGGTGGCTGAATACCTCATCCTTTGGAAGGTGGGTGCCATTTTCCTGGATATTTTAGGGGGAGGGGGTGCGGTGATTTTTTGGTGGCAAGAAAACAGGGGAGTGCGTCAATTCAAGGTAATGATCCATGTGATTTTGAAAGTGCATTTTTATTTTATTCCGTCGCCGGTAAAATATCCGAATTCTGGATCTGTGTCCCTTAAAAAGTTATTCGATTAGTTTTTCATCGATGAGTTCGGATACACTTTTGCTAAATGTCTCTGTAAGTAATGCATGCAGTCACTTACTGTAAACTTCCTTGCGCTGGCGTGTTCTTGCGTATGTGAAAGCAACTCACCTCGGTCTGTGCCTGACCGTGCTCGTGCCCGCTTTTGCTTTTTTGCCATTCCTTTGCTAGCGATGACTGAGCTGTCACAAAGGATGTGCCCCTAAAAGGCAGCAGAGGCACGGTTTTTGCTCAGTATTGGGAGTGCAAGTGTTCTGGGCGCAAGGCACTAGCGCCACACTACCCGACATTAGAGACTGCTCCTCGCAGGCCCTTATTTTTCACTGCTACTACTGCCGTCATGAAGCTTGCTTTATCGATGCTAAGCGTGTGATGCTGGTTCACATCCCCCGACTTCAAACAGAAAGCAGTGGCGCGTATTTCGGGGCAGGGAATCGGAAAGCGCTGAACTAGTAGCAAATTGTGGTCGGTGATCGTTTCGGCACTTCTGCAGGCTTCAATTCAACTATATGCGAATCGCTGAGGCATCCCCCGCAGAGTGGGAATCTCTACCTCACCCAGTTAGGCACCTTACGAACAGCAGCCTTGGTGTGATGTCGCACAATCGATGCACCCGCAAAGTGTGTATGGCCACTGGGAGAAAAAGTTGCGCATGTATGCTGGAAAGCGAAATTATGTGAAGTCAGCTTTGCTTATGCTGTGCACCATAAAATGGGAAGTGGAAAAATGCATCGAAGAAACCGTGACAGTCAATTCAAATTAGCACAGCTTCACTTTCTCAGCATCCGAAGGAATGTTTTCAAGAATATTGGGCGTCTCAGGGGACAGTATGGATTCGGCGCGCATGTACCAGAGATAGGGATCGCAGTTTAGACGGAGTTGGTTTGATGCGGCTGGAAGGACAAGCGAGTTGGTCGTTCTCGTTCTCCGCTGTTGCGTTACAGCCCTCCATCACAGACTGCAAAAGCGCTGTGGTTTGTTCGTAAGTCTGTTCAAGCTTTGCAACAGTATCATGTATTGCAACCAGGTGTAGGCCAGTATAAGATGGGTCAGTCCTTAGATCTGTTTAAAACCCTCAGATGCAAATATTTTCGAATTTTTTTGCACTTCCGTAGGTTATCCAACCATATTATGTGCTTTCATTATTTTCCTTTCACACAAGACGTAATTACTTTGTTGAGTGGTAATTTTATTGTGAGCATTGTACTGCATTATTATCATGCTATGTAGAATGTTGCAGCTTGTCACAGAAATGGGACATCCTGATAGATAAAGCATCTTGCGGATAGGTGCATCTGAAACCAGAGCGTCATAATTAACGTTCTATATTTTGGCTACCTAGGGGTCGCCGTTGAACCACCTGCGAACAAAGCATATTAAATGCGTAATAGAGAGTAGTAACAGTCGAAATATTCCATAATTGATGTCGTACTTCCGTTGACGCTTCAATTGGCCGTTCAAATTTGCCACCTGAGTAGTAAAAACTATTTTCCACTTTAAGGGAGCAAACAGTCATCACGCCTCGAGAGCGAGCAGCAAAGAAACGGGATCATGGCAGAATGCCATTGCGACTAGGTGAAACTTTTTTCTCAATTCTGTATTAGAAGTTTTTTTCGTTTTCGGATGCTCATCTGTATAGCAAACTTAACTAAATTATTTCGCTCAAATCGCCGTACTTTGTATGGACCCTCCAGATGGAGGACTAAAATATGGTGCAGTAAGGTATGTGAAGTCTGTAAACTGAACAGATGAGCTGTCATAAATAGAAAATCAATAAAAAATCGTCGTTTCCATAACTCTCTTTACAGTTATTTTCCTCACTTGCATTTGCCGAAATAGTACAACTTGAGGGATTCTTTCAAACTTGAACTTTTCGGCAAATGTCACCGCAAAATTTGTTCTTAAATATTTCGGTGTTTTTCACGTTCAACGGTGTGTTGTTAGCATGTATTTGCTAAATATTATAGTGCTATACATATCAGCATAATCTGCTCGATATCATTTCCCTTTTAGTAGTTGTAGTAATGCTGCTACTAGAAGTGATACTGATACAAGTACTAGTATTGGAACTAGTAGTATTGATGTTATTAGCGCAGGTAATTGTAGGGCTCGCAAGTTGACAGTCATATGTCGAGCCAAACGAGGCGAACTGAGGATAGTCGAAACAAAAACTCAGAGCAGCAGCACATTTTTGACGTTTCTGGCAAATCCTATCGAGAATATTTCCCATACTGCATCGTGAAGGGAATGTGCAATTATAGTGTGATTTGCATGAAGCGTGTAATGCCATTTATGGAGAAGAGTGAAACATTTGCCCATAAACAGGGAGCAAATCAGCAGGGATTGATTTTCCAGCAGATATCGTAGTAACTGAGCAGTGCAAACGTGCTTAATTTCCATTTGTTGGTTGTTTTGTCGCGTAAATTGCTTCATGTTTTTCGCGTCAGTCATCTGTCCTGCATAAAACGTCCAAATCTGTACAAACTTGCATCATCTTTGATATCAACTAGCATCATCTGGTTTTGCATGTATGGTCGATGGTTCTGCTAGAGCATGCTTTAGTCTAGCTTGGACTTCAAAGAAAAAGTTGTATGTGGTGAGTGGAAATTTTGTTCGTAGTTGTACTGGAAACACAGTGTTCACTCGGTGCCACACACAAGAATATAAAGTGGCCTCGTTCAAATGATACCTTTCCAGTCTCAAACAATCCAACAGCGCTGTTCCTGTCTAAATTGCGGTTGTTTTTGCGATTCTTCTGCATATGTTGTTGTCGATCGTTACATTCCGACACCGCTGAATGCTTTTACACTTTTCCTTTGTCGACTGAAAAGTTTTCCTGTGTGATAGTGAAGCCCAGCTGCGATGACAGAGCTCCTGTATACGCATGCTGCTTGGAAGTTAGCATCACCGCAGATCGGGCTTTGCACCCATCGGATATCCACTCTAATGACATCATTTCATGCACGCGCGACTGGAGAAAGTTTTTGTTTTTCCCGTAATCTTTAAGTGCAAGTTGAGGCTGTTACCGAGCCGGGAAGTACCAGTTGTGAAACATAGCTTTATGGGCAGGATGTTTCTTTTCAAATGTGTAACTGTAATTGTAACTCGTAACCCTTTGTTTAAAGGGAACATTGTGTTGGCTTCACTCTCGCTTCCGATACAGCCGCCTTTCACTCATTACGTTTCGCACCCGGAGCAGTTGTTTAACTGCCAGATGAAGTATTTGCGTTTACCGAGGATTTAGAAAGGAGCCAAACTCTTAGCCAGAATTTTAGAAAGAGGGATTATTGGCACGTATTGCCCCAATCAGATTTATGAAGCGTCCATTTTCTGCCACCGGAAATCTAATCTGGACATACAGAACATCGCGCATTAAGATGCTAGGTGAGTATTTCATAGAATGGCTGTGTTAGTACTTCATACTAGCATTCTCTCTCCTGTAATGGCCAACTCTAAGCAACTGCAGGCGTTCGGTATTGGCCCAGTTCCAATTAGTGGCTACCAAATGGCGGTCGTCGACCATCACCCTTTCGATTCGTTTCACTCGGTAATGGGTCGCAGCCATATTTTGCCATCCCGGTACGATGTTAAGTTAATGGTTTCGTCCATTTCAGTGTCTACGTAAAATAAGTTTTCTTGCCTCATTCTTTTACACATGCCTCATTCTTGCCTCACATTCATCTACATACCCATCTTGGGCAGAAGCGCCTTCTCACTATCCACGAATTCGCACTTAGCATAGTAGGAGAAAACAATATAGTTGGTTGCAAATACTTTTTCTTTAGCCATTTTGTGTGAATCTCATCGGATGGTAGCAGTTGTTATGACCGAAATTCGTGTCGTCATTTGTCACTTCTAACTGTAAATGTAAAGGCAGTGATTTCAATCTGTGCGCTATAATCCTTCGATCAGCTGATTTGATTTCGTAGCTTTATCAGCACATTCTCGGAGAGGGATTTGTTCTCGGCAAAAGGAAAGATTTGATGAACTTTTTACTGCTGTCGGATGCAAGTCGATGCGCTATTTCGTTCGGCTGCGTTGTGGGCACTTTTTGTGCTCTTCGTTTGATCAGCTGACATATGTGCTCTTTGCATTTCGACAATTTGTTTCGCTATTCGACGACGCAGAGTCGTGAATGCTTCCGGTGATTTTTACGAATGAAACAGCCTCGACACGTTGCAGACAAGAGAGAAAAATGCGCAGAAAGAAGTGAAGAATGCACGCGTTTAGTGGTTGTGGCAGTTAGACATAAGAATTCAAACACTTGTTCAGGCATGCGTCTTCGATGCGCAATCCTTCGAACTGCAGCGGCCTTTTGCAATCGAAAGCTTATGTTGAAGATCACCGCTAGAAACTCTGTGATCACTTGTGGCCCCAAATTCAGCAGAGAGTTGTGCGATCTCTTCAGAATATAATTTTGCTCGAATATTTCTATAATTGATGCTTTTGAATGACATAATTGTTAATCCATTTTGCACTAATTGTAGTATTTTCTTTTTGTAGCGCTGATATTGATACAATTTTTTATGACAGTCCACTTTTTATAACAAGTGTGTACTTTTCAGTACGAGAAATAACCGGAAGGTGCATTGTTGAGCGAATTCGAGGGAGCAGCATAAAACATCCCATTGTGCGTTCAGCAGGTGGTATAATATACAACCTGCGAAACACGATGCTCCGTTTCAGTTCTTTAATGACTCAAGCCACAACTCAGTTTTGTTCTTCTGTGAGGAAAGGCGAAATTGCTATTTGAAGGCTTCCAGTTATTCTTTTAGCAATGAAGATTGTACAGTGATTTTTGGCTGAGAGCAAGCATCGCTGTAAAGTTCAGTTTTTTTTAATCGCTGGAGCGACACTAATCCAAAATATTGAACAGTGGGTTAAAATATCCTGTTGATTTTTGCTTCATGTGATCGAAAAATTAGGAATCCGCAAGACCGACCAGCTTCGCACTCACTATTCGGCAATTTTTTTGTTCCGTTGTATGTACAAAAGTCATCCTTTCAACGCACAGCATCTCACTTTCTTAGATTGCACCCTTCTATCCATAGTATCCGCGAAGGGTATGCTTTCTTTGTGCATGAACTGTTGCTGTGTAGGTTAATTATGTGCAGGTGGAGGGCAAGTAAAAAGTTCTTTGTTAGAAAAAAGAATGCCGTTAAAACTTATCTGATCCTTTGCATACTCATGCATTATCATCTGTTCGGATTTCGTAGTTATCCCTTATTGCTCGTTTGTTGAAGTATTTTAGCACAAAGCTAGTTATTTTGGGCAGAGAAGTGATTGCTTACAGCAGATAGGAGGCCAGCAGATGAGCTGACTGATACGCTTTCGCCAAGCTGTACCAATCAGTCACTTCGCACAGACGTGGTTTAAAGAATACCTGGAGGCGTTTAATATGAGTTTTTGAATTTAGAAGACTACAGAAAGTACAGCCATCCGGCGTGGAGTTTGCCGAATCCCGGAATGTCAGCTTTCATGGTTCATTCTTTATCGGTGAAAGGATGCTTCATATACCAGTGCGTTCAGGGATTTATTCCTAAACACACAAAATAAGATTTCTTATTGTTTTGAAATGTTGCACATTCTTGTATGTGATTTGGAGCCTTTTGTTTGAACTGTCCAGTTAAGTTGTCTGTTCTCTTTTGCGTCATTATTTTCTTGTTCTTTCTTTTTCTATATTTTTTCTCTTTTTCTCATTACTGTCTCTTCACCCGCCGACTTTTCTGAATTGGTCATTTTGAATTTTTTCACCGTAGCGATGCGTTTCATTTCATCACATATCAAAATCTTATTCGCAAGTTGTGCATCGCGTTCAGCTTATTCTTTTTTACTTGTTACACATAAACGTTTCGTCAGATATGCGTCGTTTACTCGTCCTCTCAGTGCAGGCTTTTCAAAGAGCACACTCTCTCGGCCAACATCTTTCACTGTGCAGCGAGATTCAACGGCTGGCAATTTCGGTCTATTTATAAGTTCTCTAGGTGCCCGTAGTTTCGGGGATCTTTGGTTATCCATGCGACCACCTAAGTGGTCCCATGAGTTCCGAACGCTGTCGTTCCGAGAATTCTTGTGGCTGCCAAGCCTCTCGCTTAGTATCGACGTGGTCCTACCTCTAGGAGGTATCATATCTTTGAGAAGCTGGTTATGCCCCCACAAGGTTTCATAACCTAGCCGAAACGAGGCATCAAGTCATTGTAAGAAAACAATGGAGAAACTAGAACATAGCAGAATGCGACGGCGGTACAGGAGAGGAGTCGGAGATGAGGATGCTACACTGCTAGCACACAAACATTGAACTTTTAGTGCCCGGCAATTTCTTACTTCAAGCACGAGGGCCTGAGATACATCAAACGGTAACTGGAACACTTTAATTATCAGGCCCAAGTTTAATGATCAGCTGTGCTCATCCGCATAATTTTACAATGCTTCTAAAAACATCGTTGAGTTTTTTTTCGGCTGTAGTTTTCTCAAGTGGTCGTTGAATGATTTAGATACATCAGTTGTTGTCTGGTCTTCGCCGACTTTAAGACATGTTTGACAGTCGAATTTTATTTACCAAAACAACACTATCAAGTGAAATCGTTAGGTTTTTTTGCCATTCGATTCGTCTAATCAGCATACGATAGTATTTGTTTCACATATTAGGCGAAAAGGTTTCTGAACAGGTAATAAGATATGGCACAGTATGGCAACTATATGGGATGTGGGTGTGTAATCTCTCCAACGAAGTTTTCAGCCAAATAAATGAAATGACTAAATGAAGCATTTCCTCCCGAATCCTTCTAACTGACGTTGGTTTGAAGTTACCTTTTTTGCAGTTAATTGTTCGTGAAGCGGTTCGCTCGGCCTCGCAAACTCAATCTCATTGACGCCTTCTGCGACTCAGATGCAGTCCTCCTTGAGCGTTGAGGCGCTCGCCAGTTGTAACATCGCTGAAGCCACACACTCCACACATTCTTCCTTTCAGTGCGGTGGTTTTTCACTCGGTTCATAGTGAATATTGTTCCAGAAATTTGTGCTTCATAGAACTGCGCTCCTAATCTTCCATAGAAAATTTGGCACACATGGCTTATAGGTTTACAGAAATTTGTGCCGAGTGGAAGAGTTCATAATTTTATCAGCGTTTAAAGACCTTACTTGAGGAACAAGAGTGGTTTCCTTTTCGAAAGGGATTTTAAGTTTTCCTCATTTTATTGCTAGGACATACCTATTTGTTGAATTGTGCATGACTTTCCGACAGTTTACGTTTAGTAGTCTCAATCTGGCTTCAGCTCATCTCCTTACATCGAGTGGATTTCAAAACTGCGCTAATATTCCTCCAGGCCTAAGAAATATGTAATCGATTGAGAGAGTAATTATAGTCGCGGATTTATGGCTCGTATTTTTCCACGCTTACATGGAAAATACGGTTCGTTTATGTCAACAAGAAATACCACGAGATTAATATGTCTGAACTAGTAATGAAAAGGAATTGATCATTTAACGTATTCTCTCTCCTGCTGCCATTTCGCAGACAAGCTACTATATAAAATCGTCCAGGTTCCAGAGTGGACGTTTTTCATTTCTAGACATTCGTTGGTCTATCACTCCTATAATCGAACTGATTTTGCTTATCGTTATATCAGAATGAG
Source organism: Ascaris suum (assembly GCA_013433145.1). NCBI lineage: Eukaryota > Metazoa > Nematoda > Chromadorea > Rhabditida > Ascarididae > Ascaris > Ascaris suum. The sequence continues at coordinate 6,551,803 of CM024187.1, forward strand.
ATGACTCTGAAAGGATTTTTGAATAAAAGGACATCCTTGCCGAAGTTTGCATGAGGAATTCAATTTACGAAGTTGCTGAGTGGCACTTTTTATTCTTTATAACCTTCTGTTTTTATTTACACTTCATTTGATATTTATTCTTGTTGTAACAAATTCATTCATTTTTTTTTTTTTCATTCAGTTGCCTCGAAACGTTTATTTTTGCAATGACCTTATATGTCAAAGCAGTAGGAGCTGAAAATTTTCTTTTAATACGGTATCGCTAAATTTTGACAGCATTCTACTTTATCTGCCATTGCAGGAATGTTCAACACTGTTCGTCATTCCTTCTTTAGTCGCCATTTGTGAATCACTTGTTGAAAGACTCGAAATTTGCACCTCTTTTTCATAACTAGATGAAGGGACTGTCCATTTATTGCTCAAATGCATTCAACCCATTGTATATTTATTCAAGTTGTACAAGTTATCACTCATCCGTAAAGAATTTTGCGGCCTTGCGTATAAAGGAAATGTTAGGACGATAGGATGAATATGGAAGTTCACCAAAAAGAATGGCAGGATGTGCGCTTTCACACTTCAACCCACAATTCCAAAAGAGCAAATCTTTGATGAAAGGTGGCAAAAAGAAGAATTTTGCGACGTTGAATTTCGTCAGCGTTGGGCAGTGCTTTATTTATAGAGAGACCGCGTCAGCGGCAAGTGATTCGCTAGTTGCAAATGGAGAAGAAAGTATGGAGCGTATACTTGAGCTGGAGAGGGAGCTGAATGCGGCACGCAGCTCGATAGCCGAGAAGGAGGCAAAATGTAATCGACTGAGTGAGCTTCAAGATCACATCGACTCAGAAGTTCAGGAACTCACCGAAAAGCTGTTCCAGGTTCACCTTTCGCAGGAATACCCTCACTTTATGCTAATTGACCGGTTGATTTCATCCTCAAGTGGGGGAGGAGAGAGCCAAGGTAAATAGAGTTAAAACTTTGCTGGCGAGCTTGAAGCAAATAATAAGTTCACGTTGAAAATATTAGCAGAATGATCACTTGGAAAACGGCAGAGAGGAGCATATTGACGAGGGAAGTTGGGGCGACGGGTAAACATAGCTACACGGGGAACCGCGGTGTAAGAAAACAGGGCAGAAGACGCCAGTCATGTCAAAACTCTAAAGCTTTAGGAAAGTAGTGCTATCTCAGCCCTCTCAGAACATTCTTTCGCCATTGATTTTTTATTGTTGACCATAGTCCAGTCTGGTTTGTCCTAAATGCACAAATGCACACCATTTTACTCCTTTACTTTTATGGATTGCGGTTTGCCGTGATAGAAGGCATGATCATTAATGTGAGAGCAATCCTTGCCTTCCTCGCCCATTTGGGGAAAAGACGTCGAAAATAGCGGACAGCAAGTGAGCAAAAGTCGGCAAAAAATGATCAAAACACCCTCTGAACACACAGCTGTACGTCACTTTTACAAGGTGGCGCAAAAATTTTGAAATCTGAAATATCGGCACAAGAATTTGTTGGAGGTTATGCAAATGCAGAAAGGGGGAAGAGGAGGCAAGAAGAGAGAGGATGACAAGATACATGGCATTGTTTCCTCCAGTCCTATTCCTCGCGTTCCTCGAACCTCTTCTAGACATTTCATCTTACCAGTAGAGTTGGATGAGATTTGTTCGTTTCAGGAGGCTTATAAGATGGTAAATGAGGCTGAGGAAAGAAGATCTAAAGCGGAGAAGCTGCTCGCAGAAAGTCGACTGAAGGTGAGCGCATCAGAATACGGCGTGGGTCGGATTCAGTGGTTTTTTGTATGGATGAATGGGTCACTGGAAAGAAGATCGGTGTTGAGGATTCGACAGTTTAGCTCCACTTATGTTGCTCGCGGCCTTAAAATTGTTATATATCATGAGTACGCTCAGCACACTTCGCCACATTTCACTTCACTAGAAAAAACCTTATTTGGATTGGTTGCCCTCATTTTCGGGCACTGTCCCATGGGATTGTGGGATGATGTTAGCACTTAAAAAACGCCAATGTTAGAAGGCTAGAACACGGAAGTCTTCCTGGCACCAAACAAGGGATGGTGTGCACATGCTTCATAATTTAGTATAAGTGCTCGTTGTCGTGCAAAGTTGCTCTCCACACGAAACCTGTGAAGCTTAGAAGTTTTCCTCTCCTATTACTTCCTAAAGCGGCCACTCAAAAATCTTCTGGGATTATAACTCACCCGTCCTTTCCCCAAACATAGCAGAGGGACGATCTTTGATTATTGATGTTTCAGATGTACCTGTTTGTTCTGTTTCCGATATGATTAGAAGTTGCTGATACGTGAAAGAAGGAGTCTGTGAAATTGTTCACGCCTTGATGTTTCACTTCTCTTCCACTGTTTGCGGCGTCAGCTAAGGATGCAGCTGCCCGCTTGATTCATAAAGAAGGGTGGTGTGTGGGGAAGGAGGGAGGAAAGCACAAAGTTGAGCTAGGAAATGGGCCGATGACCTTTTACACTTTTTGAAAGATATAAGCTGTATGCATTTTATACTTGAAGCAATTGATGCGCCTTTCAAGCGTATTGTAACTGCAAGTGCTGTGAAAGTTTGGGGGAACGCGGAGAAAGGGTTTCACCGAGTTTATTTTTAAACGTTGTTTCACCTTCGTTCATCTCCAGAAATGATGGAAAACAACTTAGTGACTTGGTCGCATAAGCATTTTATCACATTCTTCCTATATGTAGACGAATAAAATTAGCTGATCTACTGTTGTTCGGATTTCTTAAAGCTACCTCGAATTGTTATTTTGCCACTGAGTTGAAGCAGTGCTTTCACTGGCTTTATTATACTCGATTGTGGGCAGGTAAACCGTTGGGCTAAAGTGGACAAATAAGATAAAGGTGTTCTAAAAGAAACTTTCGTATCAAATTTCCAGGTGGATATGCTAACCGCCGAGGTTGAAGCGTTGAAGATTATCGTGAAATCACCATCAGCGCAGATTCACAAATCGACGCCGCCGCAGAAAAATAGCCTCACTTCGCGGTTTCTCACTCGTTGGTTTCTTACACTCTCGCGCAATGAGTGTTTATTCTATCAGTGTTATTGTAGTGTAAATACTATTAGATTGACGCTGACTGGAAGCCAAGAGTTTTGTGAGGGGAGGGAAGAGGTTGGAAATCACTCGTTTTTAATGCAAAAGCAAATTCGAAATAAAATTCAAAAATTTAAAGGGACTGCTCCTGTGAATATAATTAGCGTTAATGTCTGAACGCACAGGAACTTTGCATCGAATTGCTAAGGTTAGCGATGGAGGAGTCTCCCAGTAATGGATGCATTGAACAAGTTTTGGAGTTTCTGCACCGTTAGTGGTGGTCCGTCGGTAAACTTTCTGTGATAACCGGTGAATTTTTCATAGCTGGATACCCAGTCAGTCACCTTTTGCTCGATAGATAGAAGAAAAAAATTTTTTTCCAACTAATTGACATATTTGGAGCGAAAGCGGCAATTGTCGTTCATGCCTCAACGCTCACTTCCTTATAAGGGCAGTTTTCTTCTGCAGCAAGCCGCAAAGAAAAACATACGAATTCGACGAATGCCCGGAAAAGTTTGAGCTTGCCGGCTGCGGCACGAGACGCCGTATCTGTCCAAAGCGAAGAGCACAAACAGGATACTGCCTTTGAGGTATGCATTCAGCGATAAATTCGTTCACACTACTTTGGAGTTCATTGTTTCCCTATTGATTTTATGATCGATCGATGTTATCGACAAAATTGCGAAAGTCGCACGTCCTGCTAGTTTCTCTTTTTCGCTTCGCACCTTATTTAAAAGTGGGCACTTTGAATGTCTTCAAATCTGAAGGAAAGGACTTATAAATATTCGTGAAAGTTACTTGATGTGGTGACAGTGATGATTTCAAGCAGCCTGACTAACGTCATGGCTACCTTCGAACAATGATGGCCTGTGGGCACCCCACCCCCATTCCATAAATTTGTTCTCGTAGCGTGAGCAAGGATCAGTTTCGAAATTTTGGCTTCCTTTCATTTCGGTAGCTTTTTATTAGAAATCGATATTCTCTATAGGGTTTTTGGGAAGCAAGGATACTTTGTTATTTGACCCTCTTGGGCTTGAATGTTACTTGCCACACAGTGCTAGCCGCGGCAGTGGTCATTCCTGAGATGAACACGCAACAGGGCTGTGCTGCTCAACTGTGGATGGTCAAAGTTTTCGACACAGTTGAACAGAGCGTAACCAGGCGGAAGTTCATAGCTTTGCTGTTTTCGTCGTCGTAGACTATTGGCGCGCTTTAAGCGGTTTTCGCAGTGACGAAATGCCAAATATTTTGTAATCGCAAAGCGGTTGCTTTGCTTACTTCACCTGTGTGGGCTGCGATGTTGGCGTTTGTGTGTTGCACTGACGAATAATGTAGTATTTGAAGGTCGACCCAATATATCACAGAGAGTTTGCAAATTGGCGTGAAAGCGGTGCCCCATTGGATGAGGAATCGCCATTTCTCTCTCGGGTAATGGCTGAAGAAGTTGCTCCCTGTCTTCATTTCAATAACACAGAGGTTATTAATTACGCTCAATTTTTGGCACTTTTACGTGTACATTGCGGATTACAAAAATGACATTTATACGCGAGGCATTTATGTGCTGCTCTAGCTCTCATACCCACAATCATTTCCCTTTTTAAAAAATTAGTCAACTTTCCAGCTTATGGGAATCGCATATGCGAATATCGCGTATCCCTTCAGCCTAAGTTTTACATCACCTTAAATTTCTGTATGCCATTAATTGACGGACAGTAAAGCAGTTCGACATGTTGGAAGGCAATCTGGTGAACATCTTCCCGAGTTCTTGAATTGTAATAATGCTGTCAATCTGTGAAGGTTATCGTTCAAGCCATTTAGAGAAAACTCCACCTGGAATCGGCGCAGAATTTTGAAAAAGATAAGGTGACGCAAAGAATGCCATGATAAGGGCGCAGAACTCGGGCAGGGAAGGAGTCATTCTGGCGGTGTTTTACATCACAAAATTTCTTTGCATCGCTTGATAAATTGATCATTCGTCGAACCATTAACGCACTTTTCCGAAATAATATCAGAAAAGAATGTTCACAGACAGTGCAAATATCGCTTCTTAGGTACGTGCAGCCGTTCTCTTTGCCAGGTAAAAGATCACATGGTTGGAAAGGTAGGATGTCTTATTTGCAGCTAGCCATGCAGGTACTGTCGGCTATCAAAACAAACACTCTTGAATTGGAACCAGTGAAGGAAACGAAACCAACAGTAAGGTTGGTTTTAATTATGGGATTGACAAGGAACCACTCCATATCAGGCTCATGTTATGTGCTTAACGAAGTAATGCTGCTAGGGAAACAGTGGGAAAGAGCAGGAAGGGAAGAACGTGCAGTGTATAAAGTGTTCCATACCGAGCATCCTTCATGTTTGTTTTTATAGAGTTTCAGGGTAATAGATGGATGATTCATATTTCTCTTTCGACTAAATTGGCAAAAGTCAACTAATAATTCAGCAGGAAAGAAGTATAATTGTGGAACTATCGAAAGTAGTTCTTAGGAGTCCTCAGGCCATAAATATAATTGGGCGATAATTCTCTGCGCTTATACATTTGAGAGGAGATCATAAATGCTTAAGGAACAACACTGTGTATAAGCGAATATCTTCGGCCAAAAGAGTTCCAATGAATTTGAAGACGAAACGCCTTTATACACTTTTTAACGAGTGCGCCTAGTGAATTCCATTGTTTGCTGGATGGGTGCTTTGTCCTCATTGCGTTTATTATCGAATTTAAAGGACGTGCGCTCTGTCGAACGTGCCTCGTTTCTGTCCCTACAGGCTGCGGGTGGTTGGTGACGCCGAATGGTGCTTCATATCGATGTTGGCTCGAAACCGGGTGAGATCCTTCTTCCGGAGCTCTTATTTTTATGATTTGTGTGTAGTTGAGATAGGTCAATAAAGAAACGTGCCGATCAGGATCGGGGAGGAGGGAGGGAGGGGGTTTCGAGGGATTTCGAATAGGAACGACGGGGCTTTGGGGTCTTCGTGAAGATTTTGAAGGTTTCTGCGCACTTGGCGGTTTGTTGTGACATCCGACTGTGGTGTCGAGACAGGTTGTTCGTAGTAGACAGATTGTTGCTAGTCATCTACCGGACATAGTAGCTTAATACTTATTCCTGTAGTGTTACGCATCGTGTAGATCGGTCTGAGGAGTGTAGCGATTGTAGGGGCTATTCTTTTCAGGGATGTAGCACTTTTTATTCTCGCCCTCGAGGTACTCCTCGAAGATTGGCTACAGCTTACTTGTAAAATGAGTCGGCTCTCTTACATGATTTACTGAAATCGCAGCACAAGAATTAGACAGTTGAGAGCGAATTCGATAAAGTATGGATGATGATCCAGCCTCACATGCCCCATGTTCTTAAATGACAGCATGGCGAACACGGTCTGTCGGTTCGACGTTGGCAGACATTTCATCATTCAAGGATTTCGTACAGATGCTGTAGACTAAGCTGTTCATTCCAAATAATGCCCATTTGTGGATGTGCTACAGGTATTTGAATTAATTCAACCTTACCCAAAGCTTTCGATCTATCTCTAAAACTTTTGATCACTTTGACACCCGTGCTTTCTCTCCCAGGCAGTCCAGCGTTACACCTCTGTCTCACGCCTTCGTATTGTGTGGTCAAAGTGAATACCGTATTTCCTAATATTTTGTCCCCTCGGTGACCGTTATTATTCGAAAGTAAACAAGTTTTGGATCGTCAAATACTCTGTGCATATAAGACTGTAAGTTTTGAGTACAGAAATTCCAGGTTGTTTTTGGAAATAATTGGTTCTGGAAGAAGACTGCTAACAAACGGAGGGCGAAGGCAGCGCGACCTCCATTCTGAAGTCGGCTTGAGACATACCTTGCATTGCTTTATGCGTTCTAGCCCGTAACTTTTATATGATAGCTCAGCGAGTGAAGTCAGATGAGCCCAAGTAGACACATGCACAGGTCAAAGAAGTGCATAAATTTGCGCTGCATTAAGTTGCTTTCAGCTTTGTCGTAGACTCTTCTTTTGCTCTAAGCGTTGATTGAAGTATTGCAAGCGCCAGTGCCGGCAAAACCTTCCAACGCATACTTTTGGAAAAGTAAACGGAAGGTACATATAACTCGTCAGCGAATGCTTTCTTGCGTCTGCAGTGTTAATCAGTGTGTTGCTTCGAGGATTCTTTGTCAGATGCCACCATAGTCAATTTTTGTCTGCTTTTGTGTCCTTTACTGGTTTTCATTTCCGCTTTCACTATTGTGTTTTGTGGAAGACTTTTTTCAGCTGGGAAATTTCCTTTATAAAGAGACATTGGCATCCGTGGTAATAGGGGGAAGAGGCGTGGGAAGAGCGCCTCAATTTTTTGTTGAACTCCTAATTCGAAGAGAAGAACTGCACTTCTTTGGTGGTCTTGTCGTGAAAATTCTTTTTCTCACAAAAAGGGAATAAAGGCAAAGTTCACAAGTCGGAAATAAATGCATAAAAGACGTGCCCTTGTGTCCTTTGATTAACTGCTGCTGTATTTTTGAGAACTTAAACTATCATTTTATATTTGTTTAATAAAAAACGGTAACCTATCACGAAGGAATTTTTGTGTCAGAAGTTATTTTGCAGGAAAATGAGTTAACATCAGCTTTGATCCTGTTGTTTGTTATACCTTTTTGGTTAAAAAACGTGCAAATCAGGGTAACAATTTATAACTGAAGACTGAAGCTTGTTTATTCCCGATGGCTGCCTCAAGTTCCCAAAACAATGGATTTGCAAGTGAACGAGCTGACACTTCTGAAAACGGTGTGGAAAACTTCTTGCAAATAAGGTGTTTGGTTTCCGAAAAAGGAACATAAACTTCGTTTTTTCCCGGTTCTTCCCATCACTTATCCTCAGAGCGTCTAGCACTTTTTGGCTCTGAATAGCGCACAGGGTCCTCTCGCTGATAGAGGTCTCCTGCGTTTCCGATGTTTGTCCACAACGATGCGCATTTCATCTCACGCTCGCTCTGTAAGTGTTCGTTCTGAAAGCCATCATCGATAAGACAGCGACTTGCCGATGTTGTGCACTTTGGAAGCATCAGAGTTCTCCAGTAGCGCTGAGGGAATTGAGCTGTGTACGGGTATTTTAAAAAATCCGCGCATGTCGTCACAACACTCGCAGTTGGACGTACTAGGTGATAGGGAGAGACTGAATTAGAGATGTGCTTGCTGTACGTGAATGCTTTCGAAATAATTTTTGCAGATAGCTTCGGTTTGCGATTTCTTTACCTACATGCGTTATGTGAACCAGGGAATTGTGAAGAGTGGCATACATGACTCCTACTGGGATGTGATAAATCTACGCAAGAACATGGCGTTGGCAAGGCTGGGACTTGGGTTCGTGCCAAAAACAGGAGGAGCTCGAGCCGAAATTCGTTGAAGTGGAAGCCTGGGATTCCTATTTTCTTAGAGGCTCATCAGTTCACTTGTCGTTTTTTTCTCGTACTTTCATATGCCGTGATTTATTTGCGCTGGGTTTATGAGTGAAGGTCTCATTGGTCAGCAGATCTTTGCATGCATATTCTGTTGGGCCATTGGTTGGTACAGTATGGCACGTAGCAAACAGGTCATAAGCAAAATTTGATCTCCTTAATTATAAGTTATTATGAGAGTGGTGTCTTTCGTAGCTGAATGGAATGTGGAATAATCCATCAATGTGTGGAAGGAGAAGAGGCTGTCACATGACTGGAATCTGGGAGGATCCACTGGAATCTTTCACAAAATCGTGTTGCAATAACATTGCGGTCAACATTCTCCAGTCTACTTGCGTATCGACCGAATAGTTGTTGTTTCTGCACGTGTGTCTTTTTTCTGTTATAAATTGTAATTCATTTATTGTTTTTTTTTTCTGGTGCTTTGCCACGTAAATGAGCAGGCTGACTGCCTCAATTATCTGAGGTTAACCAAATTTTCGTGAGGGTTTCGCATTCAGTTTTTACTCTGGAGGCAGCCCCCGGAGGTGCTGCTGGCTCTTCTCCGTGCCCTGATGGGAAGGGAGGGGGAGTTATGATCACATTTCTCATGGGTCTCTTAAATTTTATGGTTACGCCGAAATCTCGAAATACGATCGAGAAAGACCATCTAGCAGCGTTTTGCTTGAATGTGGCTGGAATATGCAAGATGAAGTGAGGGAAAGCACATACTGCGCGGTTCAAACGTGGTTGGTTCCATTTATTAACTTCTCTGGGAATGAGCAGTTATGCAAATTGGAATCAGAGGACGAGATGGGACAGGGGACAGCGAAGCAGTCATTTTGTTGCCGAGCATCGGCTGGCAGCTTACTCATTTCTTGCCTTTTGTATATGATATTGTCATGACTTTGTGATGCTCGTTGTTCTCTTGGTCGAGGTGCTCTTTTTTGTCATCGTATTTATTATTATTCGCATATTTGGCGCTACTTAATAACGCAGTGTGAAGTTGAAACATTCTGCATCTTCACTGTTATTTATTTACTGCAGGTTGTGCGAATAAATTCCTTGGAAGTGTTAGTGATATCTTCATAGCTGTCTGTGCTCGAAGTTGTTCCCCAACTCGATCATATCAGAGTCTCAGCTTTTTTCTTTTGAAAGGTATACTACGAGCGACAAAGGCGAAAGAATTGTGCTGCAGAAGGGGGATGGAATAAATGAGAGCAGAAAGGGTGAGAATTTTATCAAAAGCTCCGATTTTATTGAGGAGGAGGACGCGACGCTTTATTTCGCGTTCAAGTCGCATCGAGCACACTTAGGAAGCTGAGATGGTATGCACGTATCGAAATCTGCAGACATTTTGAATAAAAATCGGTACGTTTGGTTTTGAGCAAATTGCCCTACTCGTCAGCCTTCCTATCTGTTGTTAATGTTTTTAAGACAGTCTTGAGGCAGATTGTTTCGGTCTTCTTGCCGAGTGTTTGAGAGTGGCCTCGAATTGCTCGTTTCGTTTCAGCGAGTAATTTATACACATAACAGTGTATGACGGGAATTTAATCAGCCCGACTGCTGAATCACCGCCCACCAGGCATAGTTGCAGTCTGCGCGGGTAAGACTTATAGGATGCGTATTCGCCATTTCGTTTTAATCTCTCTACTCTCCAACTTACTAAAGTAGGCCAGATTTTGTCATTTGTGGTCCCTTGTTGCTGCTTCCGCTGTTGGATGTTTCACCTCCACGGTGACCACATCAAAAGCATACTGATTCTCCGTTTCTTAGTCATTGTTCACTTTTGTGCAGCACAACGGTGATTATTAGAGTTGATTTCAGCGTGACTGCACTTTAGATCAAAGTCTTTCCCGTTGTCCTTCGCGGAAAAAGCGCAAAAGGAGTGCATAATATTGCTTAACAAAGTGAAGCACGAAACATGCAAGATCATTTTTTGCTCTGCCGTGAGGTCATTCTCTTAAGCTTTCAATTTAGGAAGCAGTTGAGGTTTCTCGAAGTTAAAGACGATAGGACCTTTTTTGAATCGAACAGGAGCAAAAGGATGATGCGATATCCTACGATTCAGTGCAGAACTTTCACCGCCGATTTAAATTTTCTTTGATGTCGGCATAACTCTATGCAGCCATCCTGCAGTAATCTTTGAGCTGCAGACTTTTCTACGCAGATCCTCAACAATAATTCGAGAGGAATATTGCAGCAGCTTAACTCGGCCTTCTGTATCGTTGAATGTAGATTTGACATCCGCTGGCTGAAGCGTTGATTCGTTGAATTACAATGTGATCATAAGGGATAAAGCACAGTTACTATAATTCTATCAGGGCGATCAAAATACTGCGCATCTGTCCTTGACATGTGTGCAGATCACGATAACGCTTACATACGCAGCGTTCCCACTGACTTGGTGAATCTGTGATTTTGTGTGCAGTGTTGGGGAGTGGTGCGTTGTGTGTTGTCAGCACAGCTCCCCTCTCGCAGCAGAAGTATTTGGATTTTGTTGGGTGGCAACTCGTTTTACAACACGTACGCATTAGGCATATGTGTGATAGGTGAGCGTTACCGTTATTGGCCTCTTTCCTTACAGCAGTGTGATGCCGTCTGTTTGATGCCGTTATTCTTACTCTGATCATACTAAATTCAGTGATTCACTATGTTTATCAACTAATTCGTTTCCCGCTCACGTATGGAGTGTGACAAATTCAATGACTCCCGACGTCAACATAACATCAGAATTTGGTGAATACCGAATAGAAAAGATTGCTTGAGAAATTCGGACTCTCCATACGTCAGAAGATGCGGGAACGCTCTACACTGTCGACATTCGGGCATTTGAAACCCAAAATGAGGGCGTGGGATTTCCGACTCGAGAGGAATTTTTTGACAGGCTATATCAAATAGAACCCTAACTGATAATAACCCAGCTTTAATAGTTCAGTAGTGCACAAATACCAGGGAGGTATGCCTGCATCATCGGCACTATTTGTCTGTTTCATTTTCAGGGCCTTATTGTTTATATATATATATATATATATATATATATATATATATATATATATATATATATATATATATATATATATATATATATATATATATATATATATATATATATATATATATATATATATATATATATATATATATGCAGTAAGTTTAACAGTGCCCAAACTGAATGGGAAAGGATTCGTAACTAGTGTTTCATAATTAATGTAATGTAAAAATTGAAGTATGGTGGGATTGAGGCAAAGTTAGGTCGCTTGCAGTGCAAGTAAACGTGTGAATGATTCTTGCCCACAGCACGTTACAAAAGCTGGATGGGATTCGCAGCACTCAAGTTTTTGTGAAAAGTGCTTCGCGGAAATGCGTCCACTCATTTATCAGGATGTCCTAGTTCACTATACATCGGAAAACATGTGTACTAAGTCGGGTAAAAGTCGTATTTCACCGTATTAATTCATTACATATTTATATGTACATAAGTTTTACATGAATATGAGCAAAATTTCTTTATGTTCTGGTCACAAGAATCAGCCCGAAAACGCCGATAACGAATTTGCCGTTTTATATTCCCCTCAGATCTGCGCTTAACCGAAAAGTCTGTATTTGGATTCTTCATCGGAGCGGCTTTGTTCGCTTCACGGTCACCACATACCAAGGTGGGAAAGGCATCAAGACCCCATGTATTCTTTGTTTCCAGAAGTCGGTTGTATGTATGTCATAGTGCGATAAACTATGTGTACCACATTACCCTCTATATAGGTGTTAGCTCGTAATTTCTTTGAATTCCTCTCCAGCATCACTATGCGAACGAAGAGACAAGATCAATTCTACCTTGAGCAAATCGCAAAACAATTTCGAAAACACATCTTTAAAATGCGTTCTGCTTTGAGAAGATGGTTGCGTGTCGTTGATGCCACTGACAAAATTTTTCTTTCTGATGTTCTATGAATTTCACTAACCCGAAGATTGCAGCGTTCGTTATGTTGAAACTCTTTCTTATGTCTCTTTACATATCTGCATTTCCGAAGTGTAATCTGAGCTTCTGCGTCAGGTAGTTTCAATCTGGAAATCACCACAGCTGTAGACTACAGTGCTGAGCTTGGTCTAAGGAATATTAGATCCGTTCACAAGCTTTCGTGTTGATACATCAACTTCAAAAGAACCCTATGAATAATGCACAAAAATGCCAAAACGTTTTCGATTGGTCTGCTTTCTGCAATAGTTGGGTCTGGAAAGCAAATCTTCTTTGGATTTGCATGAGCTCTTGGATCAACTATGATATTATGAATGAAAATACAAGGTTGCACATATCCTGTTATTTGTTGATTGTAATAGTGAAGGCGTTTAGCCTGTTGAGCGCAACTGCAAAATCGCACAATATGTTACCGGATTTCTATCGCACTTCTCCACTTGTCCTTGAAATTTGTTGTTATTTTCTAAATTATTCAGTGATTTAAAGTATTTTTTCGAATTGGCTCTACGAGTTTCTGGCTGAAGGAATGGGATTCAACGTGCATATTTATTTGTGATATCTTTATAGTATCCACCAGTTCACGTGTTGATCATCGTTATTGTGACAAGTGATGAAGCCATAATGAAACAACAAGAATTACAAAAAAAGTGCATAAAACAAGCCAGCGAGCGATTTCAGTAGTCATGAGTGCGATAGTAGGCAGATTGCAGTTCGAAACAGCGATGTACGAACCGAAAAGGGCGTTGGTGACAGGCGGGTGCGGCTTCATTGGTTCCAATTTTATCAACTATATATTTCACGTATGGCCCGACGTGCATTTCGTCAACTGCGATAAGTTGATCCTGAACTCGGATGCGTGCTATGTGGATGAAGAGGTGCGAAGTTCGGAACGCTATCAATTGGTTACCGCCGACATACGCAACAGCGAGGTCGTTCGCCGCATTTTGAATGAAAACAAGGTCCGTTAAGAGTTTGCTTCAGTGTGATCTATATTTGAGTAGTGCCACCTGTCCAGTATTTGAGTGGCAGCGAAGAATATAAACGAGTGAATATTTTGCAGTGGGTATGCAAATAGGTCGACGTCTGAGGAGTCGAATTCGAAGTGCATTGCGATGACCATTACTGATAATATGTAGACCAACGTCATCGTGCACTGAGACAATGGCAAACAAGCGTTCTCGTAAAATGTATATATATTTTTCATTCGGATAGAGAATTAAAGCCGTAATTTTGGCTAAAGGATTCCTGCACTTATTTAGCAACTGGAAAATCGAGACTAGATGTTGTTCTGTTTCGACTGGCACTGCAAAACTGCATTATGGAGGACGATCGCAAACATTGGAAACGCGAGATCGCATCGCAACATGGGGTGCAGGTTGTGCGAGATAGGTGGTTGTAGCACTGGAAAACCTTTCGCACGGGACATTTGCGTCGTCTGGTAGTAATGCCTAACGACGGAAATCTGTTGGATTTGTGTGAGAGCTAGCCATTCCTGCAAGTTTCATAGTGCCTATACCGAAGTTTGCGATCGTCCGATGTTTGCCTATACCCACGGCCGTATCGTACGGGGTGAATATTGTAAACCTAATGTCAGTCGGTAGCATTTACAGAGATGCAGCTCTGCTGGCAGTGTAGTTTTGAAGCAGATGTTGATCTTGCACTGGAAGGGGCTTATTTTCTGTGGTGGCGTGACAAATCACTTGTAATTTTATTGTGAGTTTTTAATATTGAATTCATCGATTCAGATATTCGTTACTTTCGGAGCACATGTTTTGTCCTCTTCATAGTCACGTCTGTGTCTCTTACGTGATACAACTTCTTTCAAAAATAGAAAGCACAAACTTCCCGCCTACACGAATCAGTCGGCGCGGGTATTCGTTTTCACTGGTTGACAATCGTAGATGTGCATAAGGGATTTGTTATGTTTGCTTATTCTTCTGCAACTGCTACCCACCAGATAGATGTCTGTTAATTGCTTTATGGGCACACTTAGCTATAACATTAGAGGTGAAGTATTAATACGTAAGTGGGCAAACGTGAGCAATCGAATGGATGATGGTTTCCTGGTCGTAAAATGACATTGGTTGTGATCTGACAGATGCGCTAAGCAATTCAAAACCCAGTCAAGGAGCGAAACCTGCAATGCGGAAAAGGTGAAGTGTAAAAAATATTAGTTATCTAAGATAAGTATCACCTCAGATTAACATCCTTCGACTAGAGTTGCGAGTCCTTCGACTAATTATTAGATTATGGAAGTACCATCAAGGCTGAGCAAAGGAATTGCATTTGGGGATCGTCGGATTGCACAGCCACAGAAATTAACGAAAGTGATTTGTCTGGAATGTATTTTAGACGCCATAAAAGCGGAAACGAATTACTAAATGAGTACCTGCAGTTAATAAAACTGGTTAAGAAGTTCATATATAACAGATCGATACGGTGGTGCATTTTGCGGCTGATTGTACTTCAACTCGTTGCTACGGCGATCCGATAGAGTCTGTCGAAAACAACGTCATCGCCTTTATCAAGCTTCTTGATGCGGTCCGGGAATATGGAGCCGTTAAACGTTTCATCCATATCAGCACTGATGAGGTGTGTCCTTGCTTCTCTATGTTTATTTGCTCAATATTTTCCATATTGAGAGAGGCTGTCGAGATAAACGAGGAACGACCAGAAAGTTTTAGTTGATTGTCGACTATGTGGATCTAATAGCCAAATCATGTTCCAGCTAGAGCAGATAGTTAGCTGCTCAGCATAACAAGAAAATATGATAATGTAGAATATACGTTTACTGTCTGCGACGTGATTGATACGTCATGGTTAATGGAAAAGCGCTTTACAACGTTAACGGCTCGTTACTGTAGCGCAACGATGGTAATCGATGAACCAGAATCCGCTTTGACTTATTCTTTTCTCGTTATAAGCGAGGCTCGTTTCTTATCAGATGCCTTCAATCGGTGACCGCCCATCATTCTGAAAATGCGTTCATTTCTAACGGAATCTCGGGCATAACCGGATGCCTTCTGCTAGTAGCAATTTCTCATTGAATGTTACATTATTTTCTGACCATGATGATAGATTTGAAGTTTTTTGGGTTTGGAGCGTTTTCGATGTTCTTGGGATTGCTCTTAGTCGTCCGCCCTACGGCGAACCTCGCGTGATAATGTTTTTGCGTTGAAGTCATGTAAGATTTATCGGTTTTTCTATTGCGCAGACATCGTTTTTCGCGTCTTGCTTCCATGTTTAGTATTGCAGCCGTTAGCGAGTAGTGTGTCAAGATAATTCTTTGTCGTTTCAGTATGGGCTTGATTTTCTCATTTCTTGTGTTGGTGCGATTTTCTGCTCACGTACTCGCACATTTGAATTTCGCTGCAATTTTAGTTGCTTTGGTGCAGATAGTTGAGGGTGATGCCGAGTTGAGAACGGTGCATTGAATGTGGCTATGATATCTCCGTGTCCTGATTCCGGTAATAAAATCTTTTTCAAAAGCAATGCGCCAGGAGATGAGGGATTTTAGGACGGCAGGGTAAACTCCAATAGATCTCCGGTTACTATCACTACTGCAATCTCTTTTTTTAGGGTACTTACTGTGCGGTGGATTCAGATTCTCACCCTTGCCGTCATTATGATTCAGACCAGTTTTCTCAGCTGTACCAAGTTATTAGCTACCTACATTATAAGTTCATGTTAATAATTATTCTCTTCGAATGTATGTCTGAGGAATGTGAAATAATTCAGACCGGTACTTTCAAGATAAATTTCCCACTTTGCAGGTTTACGGCGATTCAGATCTATCCGAAGATGAAAAGGGTAAATTGGAGGATTCGTTGCTTTTGCCGGGAAACCCTTATGCTGCTACAAAGGTGCTCGAGCTTTTCTGAACGCTAAAGTTCCTAGCTCTCACAAATTTAACTGCTCAGGCATGCTCATTTGTGCAAAAAAGTGTTTCAAATATCTGCTGAGCACAGTACTTTACATTCATTAGCACTTAATCTTCTTACCAGCTGTTCCACTTCCAAATTAGACATTGATTACCAGCCGTTCCGCCTGTATGCTTTGACGTGCTCGAAACGGTGCGTTGTAATGTAAAAGTGAAAATTGCTAGTGTCATAGACACACATCGAGAGTGTCAAAACGCATCTTTTCACTCCTCCTCCCTCTCCTCCATCCTTCCTCCTCTCACCAGGTCGAACTATGTAGCTTTTTTCCATGTAGTTTTTTATTTCAGCTCCCAAATTTGCCCGCCTTGCCTTGAAAACCCTGCAGCACCCGCTTATGTGAAATTATTTTGCTTGATCTTGCTACCCCTTGCAGTTTCCCTCTTAACTTTTGAAGAGATTTAAAGGCGGAGTGGGTCCCAGAGTCGTATATTCAAATATTCATGCTTTCTCCTCCAAATGCAGTAAAGGAACAAAGCGCTCGCGAGTTTGAATAGTCTGTTCGAAACTTTGTAACAAGTCTTGAGTGCCTTTGATCCGCATTTATTTTCGTGCGGTGCACTCCTGTATCTAGATGTCTTTAACAAAGATAGACGCTAGGAGTGCAAGGTGTTAAGTGTACTTCAGTAAGAATGTGAATTTTCGAGCCGACACAAATGGGCTGTTGTGAAGTACTTCAGTTCTTGGACCTTCACACTGAGCTCGCTAATATGAACACAAGACGGTGTTCTGAACTCGACTGACTGTCTTTTTGCAGCCACTGCCTCAGAGGTTTCTGATTCGATCTTCCAGAAGTTCACAAACCTCTGAGACTAAAATTTTTCCTCATCACGATCTGCATAGTACAGTGATATGCAGTTAACGGCTCGTGTGGACCAATTTCAGGCCGCGTGCGAATCGTATGCGCACATGTATCGGCAGCAGTTCGGCATACCAATAGTGATTTTAAGAATCAACAACATCTACGGCCCTAATCAATGGGATGTTAAGGCATGTTGCTATTGCTACTGCTTTTGCCACTATTCGTGGTCACTGGAACCTTCGCAGTTCAAATGTTAGGGATGGCGAAGAAACACGCGGCATCGAAACCATGACTGCAAGTTATTGTGCTGGATTTAACGTTTAATACTACATATAGGGACGTCATGAGCATGAAAAATACGGCGGCCTTGTAGAAAGTGCACAAGGTGAATTCCTTGAGCTTATTCAGCATTTCGTGTGAGAGAAGCTGCATATCTCATTGAATTGGTAGTTCTGCGGAACGATAGGTCACTTCTGAGGAGAGAAACGCAAGATTTTCGTGCGAAAATCTATTTATTGTTCATTGCAGCCGATGGGGTTTATGACAGTATCCTTCCAGAAATCACTCCATAAACGGTTTTGCGATGCGGTGGTGCTCAGGTTCAACGGGCAGAGAGGAGGGGGTAGACTTCGTTTACGGCAAATTTGAGTGCATAGTTCTGCTATGGGTCTGCACTAGGTTTTTTTTGGGCCTGAGTAACGTAGAAGTGTGGAATCATAGCTGTCTTCATTCTCTGCTGTGAATTCGTTGGGCGGGAGGCAGCGAGCGGATGAGGTAATTCGTTCGTGAATTCGTAACTTCAACGTGCTCAGCCGGTAGCAGTGCAACATTCATTTTTGTCAGTGCTCAACTTTAGCACAGTGGTCAATCCTCTTTAACAAAGGGAGTGCTTCCTCCTAGTTGAAATGGTTTAGGATCGTTTGTTTAAGCGAACGTCTTTGAGGTTGTGCCGAGGTTTATCGAAATCGCCAAAAATCGTGAGAATTTCACCATTCAAGGGAGCGGAAAGCAGTTACGATCATGGCTGTATGCAGACGACGCTTCTGAAGGCATTCGAGCAGCTGTCGAGAGGGGCGCTGTCGGCGAGATTTACAATTTGGGCACCTACTTCGAATTGAATAGTGAGCTGTGATTGTTAGTGTTTGGATGGGAAGCGTTCAACGTTAATAAGGGTTGAGGTGACCCCTTCTGCTGACAGCAGCAAACTAATCAAAGATTAAAATAGGTAAGGTTAAGTTGACGGGCGACTTAATAGAGAGAAATAAGCTGTTCAAGAATGCAAAGTTTTTGAAAGAGGCACTCATCTTCCACATTACCGCTTGTCGCTCGATCTGCTCGTCCAGTCGTTTCAAGCGGCGAACCTAAAAGGCCGCTCTGGGGAAGTCGGATGAGTATAATTTGCACATTGTGTCCGTCATCGGTCGTACATTAATAAATTTCCAACAATTGATTAATTGCCACAGTTGGTAAATTTCCCACGGTTGATTAAGTTACATTTGGAGAAGACGAAAATTCGCTATAGGAATTCGCTCCTATCTACGCCAATTATCTCAACTTCGTTTTACTATAGCATCGGATCAAAAGCGCAAGAGCGAATCGATGGTAGAGTCTGTCGCGCATTTTTTAAACTGTTTTCGAACATTCACTTGGAAGAGCGAACTGCGAAACTGTGGAAAGCGTTTTTTTTGTCATCCTCACGTCCATGTTTTCTTGCCTGCTAAATCATTTCATTGCCTCTGCTGGAGAAACTGGAAGTATTACAAGCCTCTCTATTGTCGCTGTCAGCGTCCCACTTTTGACGTGTGAAACCTGTAGATGAAAAGGTGCCTATCATAGGGCATTTTTATTAATGAATCTTCAGTGGCCATTTTCGCTGTTTCAGTCGACTGCCGTGCCGCGCTCACTTATATCGTTGTTGTTCTTAAGGGATTGCTCAGTGCTTTGTTGATGACTTACTAATTGTTGGTTTTCAGTTGTTCTGTCAGTCTATCTTTGTTGAGCATATTTCACTGAGCCTAAACCACTGCAGTGCAAATTTGTTTGAAGTGTTGGACGTAGCACGTGAGGTACAGGTCGAGGTGGATAAGCAACTCGGTCGAGAACCGTCACCGGTGCACTTCGTCAGCATTCCCGACAGACCTTACAACGATTTGCGCTACTTGATCGACATAACCAAAGCATACGACGAGCTTGGATGGAGCCCGAAGATCCCCTTTAACGAAGGTCTCTCTGTTTAAGAAATCTGCACTCGCAATGCGTTTTCATCGTATACTGTACGTAACACCACAACGCGAAATATTTGAGCAAGGTGTATTCCGCGGCTATCAGATTTCATCTGTATTTGTGAGTTTGGGGCCCCTCGCACATTGGAATTGAGATTTAGCTCATTTCACCTTTCCGCTAGCGTTTTGTCCGACAACGAACCCGAAACGCAGTGCGTGACAGGTAACAATGAAATTTCTTCATTTCATTGGATTTTCTAATGACTCTGATGTTCAGTGAGTTAGCAGATTTCCTGTGATTAATGTAGAGTTCTCCAGAAGATTTGCTAAAGAGCTGAAGTCGTGGTCAGCAGCACTGATACGTTTAGAAAGGGTGAGTGGCCACTTTGTCAATTCTCAGGTTTTGTGTAAGCTTATCGGCATTTGCATCGAGTGCTCATATTGCTCTCACAATATGCAAATAAGCCTGACTAGCAGTGTCGGTTTGCAACTCATTTATCTTATTGAAGCATTACAGTGCAAACTGTTTTATGCGCGTCTTCAACCTAAGAGTCTGTGATTCACCTAATTTGGCAACGCAGCACTCATGCTGATGTACTGTTGTGTATTGGTTACCTGCTGGCGACATCACATTTTTATACACGCGGTCGTTGTCCTTTTTTTTGTCTGACCGGTGGTGGTTTCAACTCAGCCGCTGAAGCTGAGGTAACAAAATTTCAGCACATAATCTATAAAATAAATTGACCACTTTTGCAAAATTTAAAGTTGATCCACCAAACTCCAAAGAGAGCAATGTGCCCTAAACTTTTGTATATATTTACAGCCGGTCGCATCGTATTTTGCATCGACTGAATTGGAATTTTCCAAACATCTGTGTCGAAAAAAAAACGATTTTGTTGCAGAAGTTTTCCGCGCTCGCTTGATAGTATGAGTGCATTATCGCGCAAATTTTGTTAGTTACAGTCTGTTTATGGTACTCGCTGCTAAGAACTAGCTGTTCATCTGCTCTGCGGAACTACAAAAGTCCACACGGTGCCAGCGTGTGCGATGCTTGTCCATCTGTCTATGCTCCATTCGCTTGCATAAAATTGGATTCATGGAAGCATGTTTGACTTGTGGAAGCAATTCTTATTGGTTTTTAAGGGATCCGTCGCGTTGTTGCATCTGCGCTTACTGTACG
This sequence comes from Ascaris suum, assembly GCA_013433145.1. NCBI lineage: Eukaryota > Metazoa > Nematoda > Chromadorea > Rhabditida > Ascarididae > Ascaris > Ascaris suum. The sequence continues at coordinate 6,572,384 of CM024187.1, forward strand.
GAAAGAAACGCAAAGAATGACTGTGATAATATATGGAGCAGGAGGTTGGATTGGACATCAAGTGCAGAAAATGCTGAGTGCGAGGAAAGTTCACTTCCAGATTGCAAAATGCAAAGTCGGAAGACACACTGACGAAGAAGTTAGCGTTTTGACCTATTATTGAACGAAGATTTGCATTCTTGCTGGTCCAGTGTCCGTATCACCCGGGTAGCTTCTTTTTACTGCATTTTAGAGGGTAAATTCTCTTAGAAATTCAACAAGAAATTCGAATTTCCAAATTGGCAGACCGGAAGCATTCCATCGCTGAGACATTATTAGTTTTTGAATCTTCGATGCAATCTTTCGTTTGCTTTCAACTTTTGAATATTTCCTTCATTATTAAAAGGTTCAATCTATTCGGCGTTTCTCAAGATGTTTCGTTGATCGCTATGTTGCTCTTCTTTGCTTTGAGTGAACTGAACGCATTGAAGTAGTTTCGTTCATCCTATCCCAAAAGATGCCAGTCGCTCGCAAGGTTCCACTTTCGATGGCGAACGATGGCACAGTTTTAATTAGGAGGACCGTATGGTGAGAGTAAACGGAAATAGCTGTGCGCATCCGGGAGTGGTCTTTTCGAAAATCTCAAGGTTTCAACTTCATGAGCGCCTAAAAAATTGGGAGGTTGGGAATTAAAAATGCGAATTTTGCATCTCCATTCAATGCTTCGGCGAAATTGGGCTGCGATTCAGCAACAGGTGTAGTTCGACGCGAAGGGAAGGAGGGTAAATACATCTACTTCGCCAATCAAGGTCACATACTTCAGCTCCCTCTAAATCTCACACATTTTGAATCGATACGAGCATTTCCATGCACGAAGTTATCTCTTCTTCTATCGCATCATTTTGGCGTCCAAGCGGGGTTCTGCCAAAAATATACTATTTCAGTATAAAAGGACGCAGTCGTACTGTATAATCCCATAATTTTCTCTGTTTTTTTCATATTATTTCATTTTTTATTCATTTCCAGGCAGTGCACTTTTCCTTCCTAGACAATTCTTCCACAAGGGAGTACGCTCTCTGCTCTGTTTACAACTAAAAGTTGTGCCTACATGAAGGTTTTGCTACTCTTTACTTTGCTGCAAAAATGCTACTAAAGTTTACGGTGTGCTGCACTGATTCAGAGTCTGAAGTTTTTAGGCGACATTTCGCTATGTTTTTAATCATTAAAATACTTACGCAGAATGAATTTGGAAACTTATTCTGAGCGATGCTTATAAACATTTGTCGCTTTTTAAATTCCACGTGCACTCGGGAATGTCTTCAAAGTGAAGGCAACAAAGCTCATAGATGAAAATGTGCGATCCTCGAGCCGCAAATTAATAAAGCAAGCACTTTATCTGTAGATTCCTTCTTAGATTGCTTTATATACTGTTCAATGCAGGTATTGGCAGAGCTGACTGCACTTTGCGGCACACATGTTCTATGTTGTACTGGGCGCACTCATGGCGGCTCTCACAAAACAATCGAATACCTTGAGGGTATGCATGCATGGCATTTCGTTCCCTCAGTTTGTAAGAATACGGCTATGAAAAGTTATTTATAAGCCTTCTTTTTGAAATATGCTATGGAGCACGTTTTGCACTCAAACGTTAGAGTTTTCTTCATTGTTTTTATTTATTGTTCTTTTCCCTTTTTCTAAGTTGAAGCTATCGAGTTCACTGAAGTATTCCTTCATGAGCAGTTGTTGCCAAATACATTCCGCGATACAGGGAAAGTGGGTGCCATCGTTCCAAGCGAATCAAAAATCATTCATACAAAAAACTCCGAGCACATTAAATTGAAGAGTTTTTGCCGATCTCTACTTGTACATCTCGTGGCTGTGAATGGTGACGTTGATTTCTACTTGTTTTAACCCTTCAGAAAAAATTTAGCGCTTCACACCTCAAGAGGGCGTATCACGAGGCACTTCAGCCATCTTAAATTAATAAAGCCACAAGATTATTTTACGTTAAAAGGATATTGCTGTTTAAAGAAATACATATTTACTTACCGTCATTTTTAATGCGTTGCACCTATACGAAAATTCATTCACTCATGGTTGAGTATGAGACATTTCTTTGATTTGCATGATTTTCGTTCGAACTGTTTCTCTAATTTTTTTCCTCTATGCATTCATCGTGGCTGTTATCAGGTGGTCCCGAGAAGACCGAAGAAAACGTGCGTGACAATTTATGCAGCGCAATAACTCTGGCGCATATGTGTCGCAGTTTGGGTCTTCATTACACGTATGTCGGAACGGGATATTTATTTGCTTATGACGAAGAACATCCCGTTGGAGGCAAAGGATTCCTCGATGATGGTTCTCACTTTCTCACATTTTCTGCTCGTTCTTCGCTCCCAGTTTAATTCCCTTGAATAAGTTACCTAGGGATGCGATTTTGTGCGCATTTCGCACATCGCAATTACCTTCAATAATGCATCCAGTAGGGTCAAAACTGAGTCAGACCGAACCTTCGTAAACATATTGGAGGCTCGCGCGAGGCCCGGCATTCTAGGCTCCTTCAAATTTCCGATCAGACTGGGCCGGACGCTTTCCATAAAATGCGCGATAGTAGTCAAAACGTTATACGATGTGGAATATTTCGTTGCGGCGGGGAATTCGCAACAGATTTCATCAGGGTGTCAGTTCTTCACAATTTCTTTCTCCTCATCCAAGTCCTGTTAAGTGCATTAGCTGTGTGAAGAAACCATTTACTCATTAACATTCCTTCAAGTCGAAAAATGAGCAAAAAGAGCGATATTTTCTCTTATCTGGGGTATTCAGTGGCAGATCCGTACAAAATTTATATATAAGTGAATACCGAAATATTATCAAGAGGTAGTGAAATCTAGAATATAAACAGTGACGTCCATTGAGAACAAAACAAGCAACAGCTGTGGCAACAAGTGATAATTACATCTGGAATTTCGCTGCACAATTATTAGCCTTAAGGGGTTGGGGGAAGGGTTGCCGGTGAGGGTGCAACAATTCCTACTCTTGAAGTTGATTTATGCTCTGCGTAAATGTTGTCAAAGTTCAGCAGTTGATTAGTGGATTGGGGAAGCCAAGGGTGAAAACCGTATTAGGCATCAAACTATTTGCAAAAGAGTAGAAATGTAGGCGACTCCTGAACCTGAACACAGTCTATGATGAATAGCCCTGGGCCTGGTAGGACAGCTATAATGAAGCTATTTAAGGTCCACATGAAATGGATGACGCGGTCAACACAAATGAATGAGGTGTTCGAGTTGCAGGACAAGAATCTAGAACATACTTGAATAAACGATGAGAAAGTATGAGGGACTAACACTGTGCCCATAACCTATCCTAGGATATCAGCGATTCCTTTTCAACATTGTGCAGTATACAACAAAGAGAGGGCACCACTGCGCAGCCATTATTGCAAATAAAAGTAGCTGAAAATGCCGAAGAGAGTATTATAATGAATCAGCCGCCTATGTAAAACAGTCGCGGCATTTCTACAAGGACGCGGCCACCGAGGTTGTACAGTAAGTTCTTCAGTGCTACGAAATATCCGAAATTGCAAGACGAGGCTGGCTGTTTTCACACTCTTTCTGGAAACTATCCGATCTGGTGGAAACCGCAAAGATGTACGTCAGAAGCAAAAATTTCTATCAGTAAACTCAGCGTTTTCTGTGATTAGTGAAGGGAGTGAAAAGATCACCCCGACTCCTTGCATGCAAATTTGAATCGTCAAATGCTTCAAACGAATAAGTGAAGAGATATAAATCTGCACAACATGCGAACAATTTAACTGCTAAATCTGTGCGAAACTAACATACTACTTCTGTGAACGTTCGCTCATGTACGTACAAACTGTTCGCTGTTGGCTGCAAACTTAGTATCATCCACTTTCAGTTGGTTGGTTCTTTGCCGCGAATTGTGCTTGCAAAGGAGTTCATTCTAGTGGTTAAATGCAACTTTGAAGCAACCTGAAGATATTGCTTGATGATTTTGTATCCTCCGACGAGAAGGAGTTTTGTTCGAAAGCATTTAGGGAATGTTTCCTCCTGGTGGTGACGAATCTTTCGCTGCTGACTAGTTGCGAGTCAGTGATTGCTGCCACCTTGCAGCATCAGCCAGTTTGTGCCCTTGTGCTTCATGCATTCGTGCTACCTTATTGGGACATTTTCGTTTATGCTCCTACTTCGTGCTATGAGAGTGGAAAGAAAATGTGTGAAAAAATATTTGTATCCTGAAGCCGACTCTACAGCCACAAATTCGCTCATTGGCTATCGTTCGACTAGGTTGTTAGCATTTATTGCTAAGCCATTGCATCCAATAAACATGACGTTTCGATGTGGTTCATGCAAGTTGATTTCCTGTTCGATCCGCAAACAATGAAGGTGTCTTTGCTCTAGATCTGCCGACATTCTTTGGCAATTCCTACTCCGTGGTCAAGGGTTTTACGGATCGCATGATGGCGCAATTCATCGGTGGTATCAAGGAATGCCTGAACGCTCGAATAACTCTTCCTTTAAATTTCGCGCTCGATGAAGAACGTAATTTACTTGCCAAAATCGTTAATTACAAGTTGGTATTTTTCTTTTTCCTGATTGAAAAAAGAAAAATTTGTTGGCTTCATTTCTAAGTTTTTTTTGTATTCTAACTGTTAAATTCCCAAAAACTTCTCCGGTTCCGTTCATGCTCTTGTTTTTGAAGGAAGTGTAGAATTTTGATGCCGGAATTTTTTTTTCCCACTACATGGTAGCTTGAAAGGCGAGCTGCGAAAAATGAGTTATGAGTAACCGAAACTGGGAAGGATGCAGTATATCAGTGGTTTGACAATATAAATGCACTGCATACCACTCAGGAACTACTCACTACCCGTATTATAAGTGAAGTAATTTGGTTCTCATTCACTCGTCTATCATTGGAGAATCGAGGAGCATTCCATAAAAATTTCCTCATTTGTTAGCTCATTACTGTGGAACTTTTTTTCCTCCTCATCTTACAACCATATATAGCTTGTGCTCATCGGAAATTCAACTATGAATGTATGGATGCATGCCGCATGCTTTGTCGCGTTGCGAGCAAACTTTTCAACAATTTTCTCTAAGATTTTTATTTTCATGCTACCCTGCACGTCAAGCTCGAAATTTTTAATTTTTCCGCCATTTTCTTCAAGTTCTTTTTTTTAATTGCAATATTTTTCTTACTGCTTAACGTAAGATGAACTTTTTATGTTGTAATGTTTTAGTGTTAAATGCGTCCTTTTGGTTTTAGTGACACGCAATTCACGACTTTCCTGTTTTCAATAGCTTTCAAATCCCAACTTTTGATGGTCCTCAAGTTTCAAAGTGCTCAAATGCCTCAATACTAAGGCCGCCAAGCCGCCCTTATCTTTGAATAATTTTATCTTATAAAATAACATTGATTAAGTTTCGTACTTTTAGCTCATTTCAAGACGTGATGGAAACTTTCTTGCTTTGCTCTTATCATTGTCATTGTGTGCATGCAACACTGTGAGTTTCAGCGATGCGGGTCGTGTAATATGTCGTAAAGAGTATTTGTTAGTTCGCTAAGGGTGCAAGCAGCTCACGCTTCTAACCGCAAACCATCCACAGTATAATGAATTAATCACCGCTAACATTTTCCAGACTTTTCCAGTCATTAACAGTCGGCTTCATTTTTTCAGGCAGATCATCGATGTTCCGGTTTCAATAACCATCCTCGATGATTGTCTTCCACCGTTATTCGAACTTATGGAGAAGAGATACGGAGGCAATCTGAATTTAGTCAACCCAAAGCCCATTAGCTTGCATCAGATTTTATGTCTTTATAAGGAGGTATCTGCCTTAAAGCTATTACATTCTATACATTACGAAGAAATTGTAGGTATAGTTGAAACCATGAAGGTTGTTTCCAGTGTTGTGTATTTGAAAAATGTGCTTCAATTTTGCATATACGTTTTCCTATCGAATGTGATGAGAAGTAACGAGTGCAGCACTGGAGACCTTATTTGCTCGAATGTTTTTAACGTTTCGTCCAGCTTTATTACTCTCCGCCAAAAGGTTTCATTTGTTCTGTGTTCCTTTACTCTCTAAGCTCACTGTCATGATTTTTTTAAAATATGCGTTTGTTTTTTTTTTTCGTTGGAATGGTTCAGGATGTTGTCAGATAATGTTTTGATACTGTGTAAAACAAACAGAATTGCTCTTCATAGATAAGTTTGATATAATTTGTTGCACAGTTAAGTCACTGCAGCGTTGGGTCAATGTTATACGTTGTAATAATATTTAGTGAAAAGAGGAGCGTGTATAATTGCGCAAGTTTTTTTCAGGAGTACTTTTTTGAACTAGCATTTTTCCTTTATGAAACATTGACGCTAAAGTTTCTATCGCTGTAGAAACTGTAAGTGCAAAAGAAAGCGCACATGGTTAGCCAATAATTGCTTCGACACTCTTCCTATTTTCAAGCATTTATTAGCTCACTATGATGCTACTTTTGCATTATCTCCAAATTTATAGATAGCTCCTGCTCTCACTTCATGAGCATAAAGTAATGAAGTGGCAACCAGTTTTGAAACATTTGCCGTAAGTAACTGCCGATTATATATATTTTTTTACAGATGGTCGATCCAAATTTGCCTGAATATGAAGTGATTAATGTGTCCAGTGAAAAGGCCAAGCAGTTAATCGCAACAAAAGGCAATTGCGCACTCGACACGACGCTACTCGAGAAGCTGTGCCCTTCGATCCCGAATAGCTATGACGGGCTTAGAAAAGGATTCAGCAAAATGGCCAAAAGGGCTTGATGAACAGTTTTGTTTCTTTGAGTTTAAGCAAAAGTGAGTAAAGAGTATTGTTAGCCACTCGATTGATTATCTTCGTTTTGTCTTTTTGAAAGTTCTATACAGCTGGCTAAAAAGTGCGCAGAGGCGTCGTTATATTTTCATTTGCAGTCACGGTCATTTGCGACATTATTACTGGGAAGGGATCACCCTCAGGGATGTGTTCAAAGTCCTCTTTTAGCCTGTCCTTACAGTATTTCATAAGAGTTGAAAATGACACCGTACAATCAAACAGCTCTCTTTGCTGCATTAGTTGTGGACGTGGTAGTTTTCGTGGACCGCAATAAAGGATTTTATATCTGAGCCAAATGGGTCGGTGGAGGAGAGGAAAGGAGCAAGGCAGGGAAGTGGAAGCATGAAAAGAAGAAGGGACGAATTTGGACGCTAGAGATTTTGTAAAAAGTGAGCTAGCAAAAGGTAAGCAAGGGACGTAGGTATCGATTTCTCAAGGAGTGGAAATTCGGAGCGAGGGAGAGAGATGTCAGTACATCGAAAAAGAAAATAGCGAGCTTTCCACCACGCTTCGAGATGTGCTTAATAGCAGAGATAGGACAGTTTGTTTTGGAATGCCCTCAATTTTCAGAAAGTTGGCTCACATGTACTGTAGCCTTTCTGCTGTGTATCTCTCAAAGGTAGTTATAGCACTTCGAGTAGTGTCACTATTGTGACATTTGTGCAAATGGGGGGTTCACATCAAATATTTCGTTGGATATGCTCAATGAGCTGGGCCAGAGAAGCGTACACCAGCGCAAAGATGTCATCTACGCATTTGAATTAATGTGTCCCGGGCTATTCGTCCAATTCATTTTTTTTTTTGGGGTCTTGAGATTGGGCAGCCAACTTCGACGGCATATTTATCCAAAAGGCGAGTCCTAGCAGAGCTTGTTTCGAATAGTCTGGAAGTATTTTTCCATTTTCCTAGGAAACTGGACTGGCTCTTCGCCATTTCTTCGGGAGGGAGAGGAGGGTGCGAGAGGTGCCAGAAGTGTTAGTGTCCACGGCCTGGTTTAGAGTTGGAAAAAACTTCAGCTGGTACGGGATTTAGGGCCTGAGAAGAGTGGGGAGCCATAACCACTCTGAAATGGCGATTTATCTCAATTTTTTCAGGTCCAAAAGGTACATTATTTGCAAGACATCTGCAAGAGCAGTTCTTTTTTTCATGCTGGAAGGGGGGGGGGGCTGCTGCAAAAACAACGACGTTAACACCGAGTAAAATATCAAGATTTTATGGCAGAACAACAACTACGCTAAGCTTCGTACGATTTTTTTTCCTATTTGTCATTCCAAAGTCCTGAAATGGTAGAGCGCACAAAAGGTAGATGCGATAAAGAAGAGCAAAACGTTCGCACAGTTGCAACCTAAGTGAGGGAACATTTAGTACTCAAAAATAGCAATAATGTGGATTGCAACGATTCAGTTGCAGCATGAAAGCTGAAGCGGTGGGTGCACTAACGATATTTGCAAAAAGCGGATTCAACTGCACAACGCGAGACTGGAAACTATGCAGCACTTTGCTTGTACCGCAACGTGTTTCGATGAACTGGAGCTGATGACCGCGTCGACTTCGAGAAGGGGTAGAATGAAACATTTCTGATAGTGGGATGTCACAGAAGCCGTATACAATTTTATAACAAAAAATTAAGCCAAGTTTGTGCTTGCGATATTCCAGTGTTCTAGGGCTGAAGAATTTGAGCCCGCTAACGTAATTTGTATTTATGGGTTCACAGTAGACCTTGCGGAAAGCAATACAGGTGGAGCGTTCCTAGAAGTTCTCTAGCATTCTGATACCAGAAACCGAGTAAGGAGGCCATACAGGTGTGCACGATTCCAAAACAGCTGGAAGCAAGCGATAATGACATTTCGATAATGCCTAATACATTTGAGCTGTGGAGCTCAGAGAATACAATTTGCATGTACTACTAGTTTTAGCAAACTCGGAGCTGAAAATGATTTCTCGGAAAGTTCCCATCATGCAAATTATTGGTGAGTTGGAAGCAACTCTGAATGCTGACGTTTAAGGCTGAAAATTTGCCTGGGTTAGTTTGGGCGCAGGTAGCAGTGCTACACTATCGTGGCATAAGGAATTCCAAATATTGTTTGCCGATCTGCTACCGCATTGTCTGTCTTGAGGGGTGTTTGGAAAGCGCCAAATGTGTGCTCTGAACATGTCGAAACTCCATGCATATTTAGTGGTTGTCGCGTTGCTTTTTTCGATTCTTGTTACCTGGGAAATTGCTGCGTTTGCGTATACAGCTCATCTTATAATTGCATCTATGTGTGCATTGCAAAAAATGTTTCACGGGTGCATTAAACTGTTTTCTTAGATTGATTTAAGAGTAGTCCATTAGTCATTATGGTTCAGTTGACAGTTTAAAAACCTTTTTTTTTTCGTACTGCGTGCTCGTATCTTACGCACACGTTTTATTTAGTTCTTTTGCTCGTAACTAGATAAAATGGGACAAGCAGCGAGTGGGTATCAGTTCGATCCTGTGCCGAAATTTCATTTTCGACGCAGATAACGCCGCTTGGGTAGACGTGGATTGATTCCTCAGTGCAGTGTATTCGTTGTTGATAGTGGGTGAAGAGCATAGTTTCAGGATGCCTACCGATGAAACTTCTGAATGTCTGACGAAAGAGAAGATGCGGCGAATGGAGGTGCTTTGTTTTTAAGAAACTTTACCATTTTTGATTCCATTCGTTTCTTTTTTTTTGCAGTTTCTTCTTCAGAAGAGCTTTTGAAAACGCGCTTTGAACAAAGCATAGCTGATGCAAGCAGCAGCGAGGGGCTCTAGAGGTAACGGGAACACCGATGAGCTTTCAACCTGCACAACACGAAGAAGGACGTCTAAGGCATATTTCACTATTTCATTGTTAGGTCCGTTGTCGAGCAATGTTGGTGTGATGAGTTAGAATGTAGCTCTTTAAACGTTTTCGTCATCATTTTGACGAGTTTGGTTCAGTTTGGATAGAACAAGCTATGTTAGATTGGCCCCTGCATGTTGCACATGTGTTGCGTTAGTCGTGGAGCTTTGCGGAAAAGGACTGAGCCTTGCATTCGCTCGCTTGTGAAGGAGTTTTCATGACGCTCACTCCTCAGCATCTGTTTTAGCTGATCTATAGAGAGTCACCGTTCGTCATAAATTCTGCGACGCGTTTTCTGCTCAAGACTCAAGATTATAACTGCCAAGTCCTAAATCTCCTTTGTTTCTATTAATTCCCTGCCTTTGCTCTTCTGCGGCTCGTTCTATTGCGCTATTGTTTTTTTTTTCTACTTGAAGAGTATTTCCTTAGTCAAGTTTCACCAACTGTTACGTACACTGTTTACCGAGTGCAGGCATAATGCATTACACATTTAATACTGATAACCCGCACTATAGCACCTTTCATATAAACTATGCGTGTTATTGATTCATCCGTTATTTTTCGTTTTCTGTTCAAAAGAGACAACATTTAGCAGTCTGTTTGGCATCTTAATTGTGTCAGAGCATATCGGTGCAGCATCTTGAGTATGGAGTGTGGTGGTTGCCCGAACTCTTCCAGTCCTTTACATGCTTGCATTAATGCTTATGCTCTTTGAAGGATTTGTTTCCACTTGACCCAGATTTACCCAGACTTTCGTCAGTATGGACCCGATGCCATATTTCATATTCTCTGAGACAGACCAAAAGGAACAAAAAATGAGGAAATCTCTTGATATCTATGTTCATCTTCTCCTCAACGTGCGCCTTCCTCTGTAGGAGTAGCCATGCTGTTCATTTCCTTTGGCAATCCAAAAGTGAATCGCATTGAGTGAGGGATTTCGAAAGGACGAAATTCTCAGAGTGCTGATTTAGTTGACTTGTTTTGGCGTCTCCTCCCTTCAACTATCGTTTTTTATAATCTTCTTACTGGTGGTTTGACGCCTGGGTTCGGTGCAGGGCAAAGGAAAGGATATTTTGCTTGTCCTGGCATGTTCAATACAGTGTCCTCTTAATCCATGGATATGAAAGAAAGGGCGCAGACCCTATGCCAGCTCACCTAGCAACGAGTTGCAATGTGGTTCCCCTCAGACGTTTGTTTTAGCCATGAATGGAGGGTTGCCCTTCACCACAAGTTTAGAACACGTTTCTTTGAACTCTGTTCATGATTATTAAGCTCTCCCTCCGTCAATTTCCCTGTCTTTCTATATCCGTCGTTCGTTCCACTCATCCTCGATATAAAGAGATGGTTCATTAGTTGCCAGTTGTTTTATACATAGCTCATCAACAAGTGTATGCAAATAACGCTAAGCAGTTTGTTGAAGCCTCTTAATTATCTCAGCACACGTCGCTGCCGCACCGAAAATGACTTCCACCATGCAGTGCGGTGCATCATCTAATATTCCTCCGTCCTTCACTTTTTTTGCAGCCTCTTTAATGCTTATTCTCTTTAAAAGTTTATTTTCAGTCAACCCTGAATTATGTCAGTTGCGCACCTCACGCCACATTCTGGATTATCTGAAAATGGCTGAAAGTAACAGGAAATAAGGATATCTTATGCTAGCATGAATCTTTTTCTCATCATTGACCTCCATCTTTATCGGGTATCGGCTTTGCTTGAGATTTGTTTAACGTGGAGCTTTGAAAGAAATTTTTTTTTTGCACTTGGAAATTCGTAGCTCGTCATAAAATCACAATTTTTCGAAGAATTTAAAATGTGTTTCATTTTTCAAATTTCAACACTTTCGCTAAAAGGGTGAAAGTTTGATTTAAAGCCAGGGTGAAAATAAAAGCTTCAGTAAAACTCCATCATATTTAATAGAGATACCTGCTTTCTATTAGCTCGATGCAGTAAATATTTTGATGAGATGAAACTTACTGCTTAGATTTGTAGAAATGCTATTATCGTACGGGCAAAATAATATTCGACTAAAAAGATTGCTAGCAACTCTCTTCTGGTAATTTTTGTACTCTCAGAGCTAGAATATAGGAACAGTTTCCGACAGAGTAAAATTGTGATTAAGTGGGTATAGAAGAATTGTAGTTTCTGAGCTCATTGTCGAAACGATACGCATAGCCTCTCTAGTATATAAATGTTACTTTGCTGATTTTAGGTGAGAAAAAACTGAAGGGGAGAAAGTCACAGGACAGGGGGACGTAAATTACACAGGTGAAACTACAAAAAGTGGGAACTAGTAAATGAACTAAGAAGTTGAAAATTGAGCATAGTAAACTGAAGAGACTAATTAAGAGAAGACGTCAAAATTCGTACTGCGTGCGAATCGTAACATCGGAATTTGTGAAAACTGAGTAGGTAAGTAGATAAAAATAGCACTAAAAAATGCCTCGCAGGATCTGTTACTATCGACGAGCATTATTAATGCAACAAACATCCAGATATATCTGTGAATTAGAATATATGAAGAATGTGAAGTAATTTATGAATGCATATGAAATCAGTGTGGACACTTGAAATCACATGGCTTTAGAAGTAGAATATGCAAGCAATAATTCAATAATGAAAAAGAGTAAAATGAAGGTGGTTTAATTTGTACTTCAACGAACATTTAATAGACGTTGCCGACCAATTTATGCGACCGACCAATTATATGTTTGATTTTGCTTGCGAGTTCCCACGCATGCATTTCAATCACGCCTTTTCATAGGAAACCCCGCATGAGATTTCATAACTTAAGAAATTACCAGAAAAGAAATAATAAAAAATCAGTTCCTCCACCACTTCCTTCAAGCAAAAAAAAAAAAAAAAATGGAGTAAACGCTATGAAAACCTGCGCACAGATTGGTATAAGACGATGGGATGGTAGTGGAGTGAGGAAGTTTGTTGTATTATGTTGCATTTGATCATATTCTATTTTGTGGAACTGCCTCAGTGAGTGAATATTTCTTTACTGTATTCCGTGTGAATGTATCAGTGTGAAAAAGTAACTGAAAGTGCATTTATTTGAATGAAACCTCCAAATTTCGTCTAAATTATAATCCGGGATTCCACTCGATGTTGTGGAGTATATAAAACATCGTTGTATCGTAGATGACAATTTCGAGTCTAGCAGCTTTCTCGGAACACGAAGTTTTGATGGTAGCAATAAACAATAAAAAACTGCAAATACACACTGCACACATACATGTGTGTATTTGCAGTTTTTTATCGCACTTCCTTGTTAATATTCCATTAGTTGGCAAATAATACAATCGATTTCGGCAACTATGAACAACTGCCGGAGAGCATTGCGCGAAACATTTCAGTAAATAGTCGCTGTATTCGAAGGGGGATTTTTTCTTCTTACATATAAGAACCAGTCCCATTTGCATATTATTGCGTCCTGTTAGATTCCTATCCATAATTTGTATTGCTTTGTAAAGTTTCGCACAAACTTCAAACTGTTATTTCATAACTCTTTTGCATATATTACAGCACTGATAAGTAAGTTAAGCCTTGATAGGTAAGTGAGTTCGACGACTAAGTTCTTTTTGTTTATTTCCTTCACCGAAATTTTTTTTTCAAATAAACGAGCGTTTATATGAAAGGGAATGAAACAAATAAACGAAAGAGGCATTTAGCGGTCACAGTTGAACGGTGACGTGTACGTCAAAAAAGTGCCAGAATAATAACATAATTGAGAAAAAGACAAACATATAGCACGTAGGGGAAATATTACAATATTATTTTGTGAGTACTCGTAGAAGCCCACTTCGGCAACTGAGAAGCAACGACGGGCGAATTCCAATGAAATATATAAATTTAAATGGTTAGGAAATCATTATACGGGTGCATGCAAGATGGAGTTATCAACCATATTCGCTTGGTCTATTAACGATGCAGGAAATTGATTGATTGTTTTGAAGACAAAGAAGCTAAATAAATAAATGGATTTTGTAGTAGCTCTAGCGCACTGTCGACGCACAGAAAGAGACAAACGTGCACATAGATGCGGACATTAGAGGGACAGATGGATGGATGACAACACTTGGAAAATCTTCCGCAGTATGCAAGGATTCCGGCTGGTTGCGTATATTGTTATTTAAAACCTGCCAAAAGCGTTTCTAGTATTTCCTTGGAGTCTATGCTGTCTGCTCAATGTATAGTGTCATATGTTCGTTGCGTCCACTAATATACCAGAACATCTAGCTTGAAACCCATTTTGTTGGTCACTCTTTTGATATCATTAGCATCCGCGATGGTTTGTCGGCTGCTTTCATCACTTCATTATTAATAAACTGCCATATAGCCACAACGTTGGAAGGATGTGTTCACCTTTATTGAAGTGATACATATCAGGACTTCTTGTTTTTCGCTGTTTAGTCTTTTAACGCTTACATACACACTCAATGATCCTACTTCAATGAAAAATCAACATTTCAATGTAAACGAATATACGCACATGTGCAATGCTAGCGCATGGATTATCGATCTTCGATCAGAATTGTTAGTTCACAAATCTAGCTTTGCTTGGCCATGCCACATGCTATGCTATTTTTAATAAGTTTTTTCTTTTCCGCTACTCACGTCAGTCTTTTCTTAACTGCCTCTGACCAGCGCCTTCTTTTTAGGAAGTGATAATTGCAAAAGTTTTTGCCTTCCCGATGTGGAACTTGATGAAAGCAATATGAAGCGCCTTATAAAAAATGGAATAAATATTTCGACGGCACACTTATCATTTCTTAATGCTATCGCGAGGCAACCTGTGCTTGAATGTTCTTATTTCTGCACTCCCGCCCCGTACATTTTTTTCGCAGATGTTGTAGGCGAGAATTGAATAATGAAGCTTTTCTCGAGCATACGCATTTTTTCATTCAGTAAGTAACTGTGTAAATGAGAACATACTCAGTGTCCTTATAGATTCATAGAGAACGTAGCTGAGGTATTCCATTACTTCAGAACTATTAAAATTAAGCTAAAGCAATTAAACTCAGATGCGCTTGATCAACGGGATGCGTTCAAAAAAGAGGGAATCACTATTTCAACTGAAGAGAAAGCGATAAATGCTATAGTCGTGTGACGTAAATTTTTCTCTTCTTTCTTCAGTGCTAACATCGTGCCATGCACCAGTACGACACTGTGAAATGTTCCAGTATAAGACCGTAAAATATTTTCTTGCACCTGAAACCATAGAAGAGTTCAATAAAGATCTCAAAACCTATACTCGATATCACTGGAAGCCAATGCTCAGCATTTTCCTCCTTTTTCTTCAGTACTAGCATCGATAGAGGATGGTGGACGCTGTTATCCTTCCCGTACTGAGAAATGAATTTTGAATTGCATTGCAAGTGGAGATTATTGGTACCAAAAACATTTCCGGCTTCAACTGTGCATCCTAAAGATCACAAGTGGTGCACTTAATGAATCCCCAGCAAAGGAATTTGAAATGGCATTTTTGAATGCAAGTAGGCTCAACCCATATTGCCAACACTTTTGCCATTCATTCCATACGTCAGTGGAACTTGATTCCAATAAAACCAGACATGAAGAAAATGGAAGTTCTCGACTAGGTCAAGAAGGATGCTGAGTCTCTATCGGAGCAGTCGAATTCCTCGCGAAGAGAACATTTTGGGAAACGAGAACACTTCAACGCTAAGCTCGCGAGAAAGATAAGGCGTGTACACCTCATAAGAGCTTAAATGAAGACAAGAGCAGCTACAGAGGGATAACAATGAGCGTTGAGCGATCGCTTAGATGGCCGGCTGCACAATAAGACGGTAGCGTCAAGGCGGTATTTCCACCTCCTGCTGAACGTGCAAGAGTGAAAGAGGAGGGGACGGGGTATTCGTCGGATTGATTCCTTCGTCGAACCACCAGCAGGAAAATGTGAGTAATGCCTCAGCCAACTAATAAGCACCTAGCTGAAGTACTAGTGAAATCTGCTGTAAGCATTTTGCACCTGTGTTGAGTGTTGTGTGTGTCCTAGTATACATCTTCCGGACTGGCATATGCACACAAACAGAGACTCCGAAGTAAAAAAAAATGTATGGATGCACTCACCACTGTCTGATTTCTGGATTTTTTGAGCGTGTAGGGAAACATTTTTAGCTTTGTTTAGCTTGTTAGCCGAATTGGGAGGATATCTTTTCCCAAACACTTTCTGAGCAATTTTTAAATTCTCTATCTTATTAGGTGTTCTGATAATACTGCATTTCTGCAGGAGACTCACATGGGCCTTTCCTGCGTTTTCCCTCCAATAACTGTCATTCGAATATTATTGGCTATTGGCGAATTGTCACCTGCTACTTCCTCCCGGTCTGTTTCTGCCCCAAAATTCGTAAATTTGCAGCTTTAGTCGACTTAATAATTGGTTGCATTGTCGAATGCGCAAACTTTGTTTTGACAGGCTGTGCCCTTGGAACGCTTCGGATGCGAGAAACTGCTTACCATGATGCTGGGTGTAAAAACAATTGCCATCACCTCTGACAGCACCGTCGATCATTCTCCTGGTTTCTTGATCGACTTGGAATGAACACGAGTCGGTGGACAGGTAACTTGCACGTGAGGCAAGTACTTCTTCTAAACGTTATTCAGCCATTCTAAATTAGTGGCTTGAAACGAGTGCTCTTGATAGCCCCATCTTCTTTACGATCTCCTCTACATCTTAAGAGTTGACTTCTTTGGCTAGAGTTGCGCACTTCAAATGACTGCTTATATTGAAGGTTTTCTGCTTTGTAACCACCTGTGGTCGCCTGCCATGTAATTCGCAATTCTTCGAATTGGGAGCATGTCGCCTTCGGGCTGCCTTCGCCTTCACAATCCTGACTTGTCTATGTCGGATGAGCAAGTGCTGCATGCAATCAAACTATGTCAGTGCAATTAACTAGACGCTGAAAGCGTCGATTGCCTTTTTTACCATCAAATGAACTTACAGTGCCCGTTATCGGTATGCCTATACGGGAAAGAAATGAAGTGGTGGAAACCTGGAACTGTCGAACTGAAGAATCATAACCGGTGCATATAACAATCGCATGAAAGATCCATTTATAAAGAGCCACAGGGAGTTTAATGCAACTTAAGAACGACTGGGTCATTTTATTAAACCGTCGAGGGTCGATTCATGAATTCAGTTCACCAATAAGAACAAGTCACGAATGCACGAGAATAACGCATAAGGTAATGCATAACGCGACAATGAAATTTATGGCAATTGCACGTCGCATAAGAAATTGATCTTATAGAAAAGTTCTTATTTTTAACTCAGCTTATTAATGATTCTGATAGAGTTTTCTATGCTCTTTAAATGTGCCTAGCCGCTCTTACCAAATCTTGTTCCTTTATGTACTTCTAGGCCCCGATATGTCGGTGACCGTGCAATTTCTGTCAGTTGCGCGTCACATAAGAAAGTGATCTTACAGAAAAGTTCTTGTTTTTGTCTCAGCTTAGTAATGGCTTTGATAGAGCATTCAATGCTTTTTAAAATTTGTTGAAACTCGTCTTTCGAATTTTGGTTCCTTACGGTATATTTTCATATTTACTGCGACATTTTTATCGCCGAGTGACCACTACCG
This sequence comes from Ascaris suum, assembly GCA_013433145.1. NCBI lineage: Eukaryota > Metazoa > Nematoda > Chromadorea > Rhabditida > Ascarididae > Ascaris > Ascaris suum. The sequence goes on from CM024187.1 coordinate 6,589,682, forward strand.
CGTCGCTCTTCGAGGACGCGCGCGGTCTCTCTCCGTCTCTCCTGTGCGCCTGCGCTTGTGGCTAAGTATACCTACACTATAAAAGGCGCTGATCTCACAAACTACCAATCGCTCCCTTTTTTATAGAGCGCAGCTTTTTTCAGGTGATCACAGGTTCCTATATGTTTCACAACATTTCTATAATCCGCCTAACCTATAATAGTTATATGGCAAAATCTTTATGGAGAAATTGTTATGGGTATGGAAAGGTGTTACTTTTTCAAGAAATCACTCGGAGATTCCCAGAAACAAAAGTTTTCTGAGTAAATTACGAATATAGCTAATGAGAAAAAGGAAAGGCCATTGGTTTTGATGTGAAGGACATCCTTACAACATCCGAACCGATTGCGCAAGAGGGCAATCACTTTCAAGAACACTGTTGTTGGTCACGATTTGCACCCTACAAAAGTCTGAACGTTTCTACAGTGTACGCGGTAATGCCAGTATTGAACCTGCCCTAAGTAGCTAAATTCAGCTTGAAGTTCGACCATTTCATCCTTAGCATTGCATTTTTTTCGATTTTTTAAATGCTTCTATTTATTGCTCAAACTCAGCAGAAATCATGTCATAGACGTGCACATACTTTTACTGTCTAATTGTAATACAAGTTCTAAGAGACGGAGCATGCAGAGCACGTGATCACTTTGCTGGTAGATGTCCGTTCTGTACTCATCCACATCATGCGAGTATGTTTGTCAGCGCTCAATATTGGAGATTTTTTTCCGTAAAATGCAATTACAGCCTCCCCATCATTGCAGATGCGCCCATTTATAGTCTTCAGTATCTGACAAATGACAGATTCCTCTACTATTCTGTAGTGCAGCGTTTTCTATGGGGCTTAGCGAGAATATCGAAGTTAAGAGTGCATTCCATCAGTACGAGCGCCGAATATTCGGAAGGGGTACGATTTCAAAGCGATTCGATAGAAGTAGGACAGAGATGTGTGTGCTTATGCTCTCCAGGTGATCAGCAATGGAGTAAGCAGGCACTGCTGAAAGGCATTTTTGCTATTTTCAGATTGATGCGCAGGAATATAAATTTTGAAGCGGGGGGGGATGGGGGGAGGCAAAGGAAAGGACATTAGTAGGGAGTGTGAGTTGCATATATTCTCCCGTTGACGGTCTTCTCACTTTTCTATGCAAACTGCAGAGCATTAAATATCATCTTATCATAAGGTCACTTCTTTATTCGAATGAAAGCAATGTAATACGAAACAGTGTGTGGGTGAGGTAACACAAAGAAGTAGTTGTTGAACACTCAGTTCACAGAGAAAATTAGATTTTTTTTGTCGAATGTTGTGGTATCGACTTTCAGGTACATCAGTCGACAAATGCGGCCGAAGTGCATTTACAGCGCGGCATTATGATAGCCGAATTTATTTTTTACACTGTTCAAGGATCGACCGTTATTGCGACCAATTTACTCTTCGTTGTGCTCATTGCGCGCTCTGCCATTCTTCTACGGAAATATCTGCTCATACTCACGCAGGCAATTCATTTCTTTTCTGTCCTTTCCGTTTTTTTTCTTTTTTTCTTTGCCTTCCTCCTCTGCGCTCGCCTTCTCTCACTTGCACCAAAAATCGTTCGAAAACGGTGGAGGATGTGCAATGCACATGTGGTATGGATGGATAAGCGCATTACGAGGTGACATTTGAAAAGGTAAAAGGGGCTTCTACCAATGTTTCATCTATTTTAGTCTTGCTTCTGTGAGAGAAAACAACAGAACAACACTAAATGTTTGTCATGGCATATGACATATTGCTTTGTTCGACAGGTCGCAGTGAAAAAAGCCTTCCATCTGGTGGCTATAAATGAATGGATCAGAGAAAAAGGCTGATATTCATCATAACGTACTATATGAACATCTAATTTAAAGGTCTTAAACGATGTCTGTTGATGTTTGTTCCTGCAGCTCGCTCCTTGCGAATGCAGGTGTATTCTTGATTTGACAAGAAAATATGGATAATGACAGTGTTTTAAATCCGCGCAGCGATACAAAAAACGAAAATACTTTTTGCGAATGCAATTCGCAGAAATCTCGGAGCAATCTGTGAAAATAAGCGAACCGTTTTGCAGTGATCTCTGAAGTACGTCCAAGAGTTCAGAAATCTTTTCTAGTCCAAAGGAAACCTAAAATAGAGGAAATATTGAAATATTTCAATATCACAAAATGGTTTCGTAATGTTCTTCAGGAAATTCACTGTCATAATCCGTTTCTTAAAAAGGGCAGAAATCACAAAATCATTCATTTACCTTGCAAAAGAATGGTAGTTTTTATAGCAGCATTCCAAAATATGTGAGGATACATGCCAAAATTGCATTCACCTATCCATTTTCTGTAAATAGTGGGCCACTTTTCAGTGTCGAGTTTGCAGACCAGACATCATTCTATCGTTTACTGTGTGCAGCACACAGGCGATTAGCGAGTCTGAGTGTACGAAGTGAATTTTCTCGCTTCTGATACATGTTATGAATGTGGCATAAGGAAATGTTCACTGCCTTGTCGTCTAAAAAAGGTCATCTGCACTAATGAGAGCGCATTGTGCGATACAAAATTTTTTATTTTAAATTGTAGAAAACGAGTGCACAATGCACAACGTTTCCTATGCAAATACGCTGAAACATTCATTCACGTCGCTGCAAAATCGCAAATGATTAGGAGCTTTCACTTAGGAGAAAGATATTCACTTAGGAGTTTAACAGTTTCGCGGGCAGCAGTTTATTTGGTTGTTTCGATAGCTGAGCGCAAAAATACATTCGCTGTTAGGGCCAAGTTTAGGTCTTATGCAAATTTCAAACTGAATCACAAATTGAATATTATAATATCTTTTCATCCATCCTTGCAGTAATTACTCAAGAACGCCACAACGTTCAAAATTGTATAATTGGCTGGGTTATTACAACTATGCATTGTCTACTTTTTCTTCTGGCCATCGGCATCTCGGCAATGCTAGTAAACTTTAGTCGACTTGTCAAGTCTTCGTCAGGAAATTAGGGTGTGTATTGGCTACGTTCCGAGTTGTTCTGTTTGAGAGTCCTCCGCTGTCCATTATTACTCCACCGTTTCTGTAGGCCATGCAGGCGAAGCCTGGTTGTGTGAAAGTCGCAACGTCAGAAACCGATTGTCGGAATTCTCTTTCTACTCCCCCACCCTAATAAGTCTCCGAGGTCGGCATCGAGAATTATGCTTCTACTCGGCGTCAGCAGCGAGTGCAAACGACTCTATCCTGCTCCCGCCCATTAGACCGCTTGCACTCTCGCTAATCAAAGAAGGTCCAGTCTGGCTTAGGTTCTCGCTGACCTCGTAAAATGCATGGTGACCCTTCTGAACTAGTGCTTGACAACAGCTGCTGTGCAGTTCGGGAGTGTGAATAAGCGCCATGAAATGACGTCGATTAAACTCGCGAGGAACAATTTAGGAAGTTTCTTCCGAAACTCCGCACTCATCTTCTATCGAATCACATTATGACGCCACCCGTGATTCCATTATAAAGAAGATGCAAATGGCGCGCTTGAAAAGTGATTCTAGTGTTATGCAGATATTTCAGCAAGACACTGGAGTCTAAGACAAGATGTGTTTTACTGCACAAATTGGAACAGATTTCCTACACTCAGTTCACGAGAAAACTATTGCCCCGTAGACCATCTATCTGATCTCACTTTTTCCGAAGTTTTCGGCATGTTGTGAACTGTTCAGTTTCCGCTCAGACTTTCTTATTTCAACGACGATTTCAGTGCCACTCCTTCGTCGGCTGAAGAGATTGCAGAATATGCTGCGTTGGTCAGTCATTCCTTTCTCAAGTGAACCTCCAAACAACTTAGGTGAAAACCCTGCTGTTCGTCCAGTCTCACTCAACCTGTACAGAAGGTCACTTGTGTCATCTCTACGCCGATGCATTCTCGATACCACAACTGGAATTTCAGCGACTGTCACATCTTTGCCTTGACACCACTGTTATCGAAAATACGGGTAGTACAGTAAACTTCTTTAAATCATTAGTACATTAAACAACTCAGGCCTAGTTAAGCAGCACTTCGTCAACAGCACAATTTCATTCGATCAAATCGGCAGTCAATCCGGCCGCTTTATCCCTACTGGGATTGTGGTGAATAACACTGGCACGTGCTATGTCCATATGTACAAAATGTGCAAAACATGCCACCAATGCGGTCACAAAACTTATTTCTGCCGAAAGAAGGACCAGAATCGGGGCATGGTTCCTTCAAGTCATATTTACAGCTAATAATAAGGTCAACTTTACTACAGCGATCTAACAAGAAGCAGCCAAGCGGAAGACAATGCCATTATCGCTTGAATCATCTGAAGGTAGCTCTCGTACAGTGGCCAAATCAACATCGCTCAAATACCTCATCTTTTATATTGGGTGGCATCCAATCTGCTTTCAAGTCAACACTGGGTCTACTTCACCACACTACCTCACAAACTTGGAGCAACATAGACTCGTTGGTCCTTTCAACTTTTTCACCAGTAACAGCTGCGAATGGATAGTCATTATCTGCAAAAGGTATTTCATGCGGAACTGACCCATACTGTGTTCAGCATCCGGCTCTGCAAGCATACTGGGGATGGGTTGTATGGCCGTTTTGAAATATGCTTAGGCCATACAAAATAGTGCTTCATGGCTCAACCACACCTGCACTCTACTTTGACATCATGAACCTGTCGAGCGACATATCGTTAGCCCATCAAGCGACAGATCGATATCCCTTTACTCTGTTCGATCAAACCTGTACAGGCCATGAACGACCACACGTGAAAACAATATAGTCTTCATCCTCTGCGTTGTTTTATGCGTAAGCAAGGTCCGGCTTGCTACTCTTCTCAGTAAACTGCGCAGCGTTTAAAAGCATGCGAGTGTACGGCTCAGTGGTTCTAGACAATGTTTGCCGTTTCGTTCTCGTGTTCGGTGTATCTGCCAACTCATCAAGTCTTCGCAAAAAACTCAGAGTGAGTACAGGATATTCCCTAAGCTACTTCTTCCGAGAGTCCTTGGCTCTCCACTGTTGCTAGAGACCGCTTCGGTGTCGCTAGAGACCGCTTCGGCAGGTTCTACCGCGCGAAAGTCCACAACATTCGCCCGGAAGATTTGCGACTCAGTTGTTTCTCGCTAGTCCTGCTTTTAAGCATACATCTTTGTGTTGTCAACAATAATTTGGCGACATGCGAGAATCAGATTATTATGGTCACATTTTTCTATTGCAACCAAAAGTCGCCGAAGTGGTGGAGCTCTCATGCACTGAAAGGCTGCCGATTTTTTCCACAGTAGAAAAAATCTAATCAGAGTGTTCTAAATTTTATACATTGTCACTTGATGCTTATCAGGTTAATGCTGCGCAGTAGGAAGGTGGATGTGTTTCACGGAATCCAAGAAGGTCGTAAACTGCTCGTTTTCAACATAGCAGCAGTGCAGTGTGAAAGGAAGTGTTTTTAAAGTCATGCTTTACAGTTTATCGTCGATTCGCTAATGGGTCTTACTTCGTTGCTATGCGGTTTGGGACGAATCGTCGTTTTGTATAGTGAGGATCCCTTCTATAAAAGCATGCGATATTGTGCGCTGATGCTGTGGAATCTAATCGCAACGTGGTGAGCAACTTTTACGATATACTGAGATGACGTTATTGACAAACTGCCTTCATTGCTATTTTGTCGAGGTAGAACCATGTGATCTTTGTTCGAGGTAATGGAAACAGCAAATCACGCTAGGCGTTGGAGCATGCAGTTGCATGTGGTAGTAAAAGCCGTATTCGGTCTCATTAAGATTTCAAGTTCAAATCAGCGAATACCGCATTGTAATTTTACAAACCCTATTATCTTAGCGACCTTATTGCCCTAAAAGGTTCCTAAGCGAATATTGGCCGAATGACAAGTGAGTTGTTTCGAAGCTCCTCGATATATAGCCGGGCCCAACTCAAATCTCTGTAACGTTTTTATGTCAGTCTTTATGAGTTTCGAATGGTAACGCCATATCACTATCCTCTCGTTACATATTCCGAGCCTGTCAATATTGAAGGTGCCTTCTTCTGTAGCGCATGTAGTGCTGCACAAGCGACATTTATCTGTTGATAAAAAGGCTGCTCGTAAAAGGGAACCAAGTCATTTAAACACTTCAGTCCAAGTTGCACACATTTGAACAAACAGCAGCAATCCATCTGTAGTAACGCGGCTCATTAAACGTTGATAACACATCAAGCGAATTGATTACTTCTGAACACGGCTTAACTTGTTTTTAAGCAGGGAAGGTATCATTTGCTTCCATTTGGGCATCCTAAACACTTGATAACACACATACTATAGACGGAGGTTTCAAATCCTTTGAACACACGTTCCCTTGCACCAAGATCAGCGAAACGATAGCATCAGCTCCTCTTCCAACTACACCTCACTCAAAAATTCTCTATCCTAAACTTCAGTTTGAATAAACAATGTGAACTGTTGAAATATATAATAGCCGTGGGCATGTAAGCTGGGCATGTAAGGCAAAACTTCAGTAATAGCAGTACTGCTGCTCATGGGCATTACTCAAGCAGTATGGTGTTTATACCTGATTAGAACTGTGCAAGTTCATTGAACAGTGAATGAAGATGTTCTGTGTATAGGTGCGATGTTTCGACTCGTGTATCCATCGTCAGGCTTCCTCATGGCACTCCTTCAAACTTCGGCAGTTAAATTTATGAGGACGTCGGATGGATAAATAACAAAGTACATTGGCTATATCAAAAAATGAAGTCATGCAGCGCTAAATCCGTTAATTGACAATGCTCGGTCGACATCCGAATTCATTGTTAAAGGAGAGGAAAAAGCTCAAAAATTCCTCCTTGGGAAGTTCAGAAAATGATCTGTGCTCGATTATCCGCCCCTTACGCAAGGTCCCAAGAGTTCAAACCCCACTCCATCACCTAAGCGTTTCCAACCTGGTATGTAGGAGAAATATACTCTCAAGATGATCGCATAATTGTGCGGTCGTCCTGAGAATATATTTCTCTCTTCGAGCAATATGGTCTTCCTAGAAAGCTGGGAAGCTTTAAAAAGCATTTGCTTTTAATCGGAGTTATGGGCATATGGACGCATTCGGATGAAATTATTTAGGGTTCAAACCATATCCGCCGTTGTTTTGATGATGGTCAGCATTGATCGCCTATTGTGTTTGCTTTTCCCGATGAAATATCATTCGTTCGCTATCCGCTTTCAACCGGGCCAGGTTTGTCTGTTTGCTGTCTCGCATCAAATTGATGCGAAGTGAAACAGTTGCAGTGCCAAACTTATGGCAATTATGCCTTTTGCCTCAGTGTTTTTGTAATTGTTGGCTTGAGCACATGCGTGTCATCATAAAGACACAAATTCACTGCACATTCCATGTGATGAAGTGACAAATTGTCTTGAATTGCAGGCAGAAGGTGTTGGCTAATAACGGACGGCCAGTTCGGCCAACATTAAGAAATATTTTTTCAAGTTCCCTTTGCGTCAGCGACAAAATAAAGCCGACGAACTCTACCGTAACGACTGACTGCGATAACCATGTGGACATTCACTCTGTATGCTTGTCTTACAAGAGCACAAGGTGACGCAAAGAAACCCACATTTATCGGTCACAGCTAAAGCCTCATTTCTTGCAAATGTCGCTATTCGATGCGCGACTGCTTTCAGTTTGGCAGTCCAAATCCAAAATTCTTCGCCTCGTGAAGCACTGATGTCATGGCTGAGAACGCTAACGGCAAAGTGCATTGAATCAGTTTCCCCTTTCGTTGCTTTACAAAGGGGCCCGAAAATCAAAGCTGACACTTGTTTTGTGATCCGAATCAGATGAAATAAAGCAATTGGATTTCAACGTTGCAGTTGCATATTAGGGCTTTGATCTTCTGGATAGAGGTACATGAACGCATTACGTTGTTAGCAGTGAGCGGAACCGCGGTAGATGCACAGGAATAGAAATGAGCAACTGTGGCCGGTGCTACACGGGCAGTGCCGTATACATCCTGCAGCTTTTTGAGATGGAAGCATCAGAAAACTGCAAGTAGTTAAAGCTGCGTGCATTGGGAAGTAAAGTCTCGGAAAGTGTAAGTAAAGTTACAGATTGGCAGTTACAGATCTGCTCTCCAAATATAGATGAGCATATCCCGTTCATTGTGTTCTAAATAGGTAACTTAATATTTGAACTAGAGCGGCCAAAAATATTCGTAGTTAACAGTAAGGAAAGAGAGGAAATATTATGCATTTTGTTAGATGACTTGCATCGCTTTGCAATCGTTAATCTTCTTATACTCTTTTATTACGATGCTTCGAAAAATCAAGCAAAAGCTCAGCTCAAAATTGTGACCTGCGCAAAAAAAGTTGTATCTATGAAGTGCTGTTGCGCTGCAAAAAGCACTAAGATGTCCGCCGAAGAGAAAACGGATGTGAGGTCGTTGATTGCAGATAATTGTTTGGAATGCAATTATGTGGCCTCCAGTACTTGTTAGTTTTGCGATATCTATGTCTGAGGGACGTGACATATGCTCGCCGTTCTGTTGGTGAGAAGATCAGCATTTTTCTAATAAACTACTAGTGACGAAGCTGCTGAGTGGGACAGGACACAAGGGAGATCGAAACCGATAGTCCATTGTGTCAGTCGTTTCGCCACGTTTCCCTAACTGAAGTAAAACGACTTCCTGCATTGTGAGATAGTTGTTGATTAAGTCGCTGCATTTCACCGTTGCATCAATTTGCGGCGCCGCTGCCTCCTCTAGCCAACTTCGGACCCCCGTTAGCCTGTTGAAATTTATCGATTATAGCATAATATCATAAATTCTTTGCTCCTTCATGTTGTTGACTTTTAATAGCTCCATTTGGCTAGAATTTAGCGTCATCTATAGCAAAACCACAGTAACTTTTCTATAAAGTCAACAAATGTTGGCCTCAGCCGCTTCAATAAATGATTCCCATTTTATTTTCAATACAAATAGTCATAAGCTGGAAATAAGGGAATTTTTAGAGGGCGAATCGAAGTATCTTCCACGATTCCCTCGATCCACTCCATTTTTGAACAATTTCGTCGGCATATACAAAAACGATCACAAACCGTTGCAGTATTGTTGTCCCACTTCGAACGAACCTCTAACGCTCTTGTGAAAAACAACGAACAAACGGGTCGAATACTTTTTTTTGACTGCACATCGATCGTTTTATCGTAATTCGTTGGTTTTAAATGATTTGTTGCAAAGGAAATTATTGCAATGTCATTATTTCGAGACAATGAATATTTCAGACTGAAAGGTATATTTGTTTTGAAGGACTCCGAGAGTATGATTCCACTCTCCAGCAGCTTCTTCTGTGCGTTCCGAGTAGTGAATGCTTTCGGCAGCCTCGCCCTTACATACTGGTGCTCGCGAAACGTCGTCGCGTGCATTTGCGAGAACATCGAAGAATAGGGTGTTGCATCGCATGTATGTATACTTCCCTCTAACATCAGCTTTAACAGTCGTCGGCCCTACGACTGGATTCGATAGCAGTTGGCTGACCACATCTATAACGAAGTCTTGAATAACGTTGCTTATTTGTATTGAGCAGCGTCTGGGCACTGCGAGAACGAACGACGCTCTTTTTTGTTTCTGCTTTGTTTAAAATTGAACCTGCGGGTGTCACTCACTTTCCAATGATGTTTTTTTTATAAATTCCACGTCTCTCATTTTCCTGAAAGCTGCAATGAATCAACGGATTTATTCAGTAGTGGTCTCTAAAAACTGACTTAGAGTGCTGTTCAGTGAATCGAATCAAGTTGCCCATTTTAAACCGTCTCCGACTTCTGGTGAAAATTTCGTGATCAGGTTAATCATTCTTTGTCTGAACGGTTGCAAATTCTCATGCAAATTTGTCGTGTGTTGAATACGACATAAGTTTTTTTTTTTGAAAATTCGTCACACCGCCAAAACCTCTTAACAAGAGATGGCAATTCCGACGTTATGAATATTCAACGAAACAAAAAACAGTTGGGAAAACGCAGCATGAGAGATGTGTTTCAAGCATTGTCACAAGGAGACGTCCCATATTCGGGATAAATAAACAAAAATGGATTGGAAACGATAGGCACAAAAAATGAAATGGATGGGTTTCTTGTTTTGCCTATTTAAAGGGAAGGATCTTTTGTTTTTTGTTCAGCACCTTGAACTCGCAAACAGAACAGCCTCAATGACGAAACTGATGCCATCCCATCTTTTATCTCGTCATACTGTTTCACCTTTTTGAGACAAACATACGCAGTCGTAGGGGCGTGACCGCGACTAATTGATGATCCGGGAGCAGCACAGAGGTTAACTGAAAATTATCTTCAGAGGAAATTTTACCTTGTTTCTCTATCTCTAGCAGAGAAAGAAACTTGGACTGATGTCTTCAGAAGTGAAATAACTCAAGCGGATCTCATATTTCAGTTACACCTATCATCTTGTTCTTTTCTGTAAGGAAGATGATTTGAAACACACATTTATTGAGTAAAAATTAGGCGCAATTACTGAGCTCCAAAGTAAGCACCATATTCAGTTGTTTGCGTTTACATTCAATTGTACTCGCTAAGTGATGAGGAGGGTTTTTTTCTTTTTTTTTTTGAAGATGAAGCAGCTCTCGGCGCATTCTCGATGCGTCAGTTAGGACTCACAGTCACGATAGGTATCTCATGTATTTTCACATTGGTTCTCTATGTGCTTCTAGTCACGTTCTTATATTTTTGTCGACTCCTTCTTCGGAAACGACGTACGGCATCTGATCACGGTCGTTAGTGTGATCAGTTGTAATTTCAACTGCCTTCTGAATATCGTTATTATCGTATGGTGCCAAACGGGTATATCTAACTCGTTTCATCGATTCATGGCGATCAACAAGGTTTCCCAACGTCCAGGAAGAATGTAGGCATTGGGGTGCAGGCGCGTCACCAAAATAAACTGACCAATAATTCCAATTTTAACAAAACAGCGTTTTTTTTGCCACCAATTGCGCCGTTCTTGGCATAGCAGGCGTTTTCACCACAGACTTCCGATAAAATGTTTCCCTCAATGAATCTTCAAGAAATCGCATCCGCTTACTCCAACCAGTGACATCAGTAAGCTAATCGAAACCCGGCGCTCAAATTGCACTCACAAATTGCACGCTTCGAAATCGTTAGCAAGCCTTTGGTATGACGTTTCTGATTTTGCACTCGAATTATATGGATTGAAAATTTATCGTCATTAAAGAGTCCATCTAAAATTTAAGGAGAATTGCTCAGAGCCAAATGCAATACTTTAGGGCATTAGAATTTAGCCATATTAGCATGCTGCATCTGCTTACTGTTGATTTGTCGCATTCGTCCATTTCGAAGTGCAAATAAAGAAGATTTTCTGGTGCAACTAGTGTCTAGCGAATAAGATGCGTAACCTTTATGAAGACGAAGTCATCGGCATTGAAATCTTTATGTGGAGATGTCCCGTTCAAAGTGTGAAATCAAATGAGGTTGTGAACCACTGAAAAAAATGTAGGGCGTGTTAATTGTAATTTGCTGGGTTTTCTCTGGATGTTTGCAATTGCAACGATTGTGTAGAAGTTTGTTTTTCAGCGCCCATCTGTAAGCCATATTTGTCCCCTAAGCAAGTTGTGCCCGCATTTTAAGCGTTCGTCAAACATGCATATTGCTGACAATATCGACTGTGCAGAGCAGTAACAGAGAAATTCCATTTTTAAGTTAAGCCAACGCTGCTACGTCGTCATTGGTCAATATGAGGATGGTATCATTGATCTGCAATCAATTCGACTTCATTTTATTTGATCATCTCTCGTTGTATACGTGAGCTGAGCATAATGATAATGGAGCAGTTTTGAAATCAATTTGTTCGGCTCTAGCTTCGTGATTTGTGCGCAGTCAGTTTTATTTCAGTAGCTTTGAACACTACACCCATGTAAGCCGCAGGTTTTGCGAGAAGTCGTTGAATCCATGATGGTACACAGGCTCATGCGTATGAAACGAGCTATGTGGAAAACAAAGTGAAGAAGCGCCTTAGAAATTTCGAATATTTGTTTTCTCATATTAGCTGAATGCCACAGAAAGTCAACTATATAAGCATGTTCAGTGAGGTTGGTGAACTTTCCTTGTCGAAGAGAACGCAAATTTTGAAGTTCTCGAATGAAATACTTCTGCTCATTTACTTTGGAAAAATTTCGTTTCTGCAGAGCTGACAGCTTGACACTTTTCAACAACATCCTTTCTGATAACCCCGAGAAATGAGAATAGCATACGTAAAGGTTAGTGAAGAAACTATCCAACGAGATGCTACTGTAAAGCTAGAGTGCTAAAATTTTGCGTTTAAAGAGCTGTACAGTGGCCAAACTAACTTCAGAGTGGTGCTTGCGGTGTGCACCAAGCGGTACTTGTATTGGAGTACTATGCATTTACGTTCAACAAATTAATTATTCAATATATGCTAGTGAATATTCAGCAAGTTATTCAATTATTGAGGAATGAACTGGGAGCAAACGAATCTAGCAAGTGCTGTGGAAATTGCCTTCAGTTACGATCACAATTGCCCAAAGGTTGGAGGATTTAGAAAAAAAAAGGAAAGCATGCTTTAGGTTCGCTCAAAATATTGGTTTTAATATCTTTCAAGTGCAATAATTGTTGCAGTGATCGGACAGTGGCATCCAGCGGTTATGAGACGGAGTCTAGGAAACTGATTTGCAAGAGTAAAAAATCACCACGAATAAAAACATCAATAACTTCGAAGGAGAATTGTTTGAAGCTAATCAAAATCAAACCACGCCTCCACTGAATAATAGGCGCGCGACCATTGTGATTTACATGAAGAGCGCCATTTCGACAAATAATATACGTTTTAAAGTCTTTAGGATTTGTGTTTGCGGTGGGATTTACAAGTAATTTAGTCTTTCGTTCCACGATCCAGCAACGATCATCCACACATTTGAAGGGAGTCTTCGAAAACAGCAAAAATTGAAAAAAAACAGTGAAAAAGCCAAACAGACGAACAAATTTGCGAGCGCAGTTCAACTTGGTCCATAAATCCTTTTCCATTGATGGCATACGAGACATGCAATAGAACATGCAATAGATGCATGACATTTTGGCGCTAATTTGGAGCCGTGATCCCGGTGACCATGCATTTTGATAAAATATTTCGTGCAGGAGCGAAAATGCCCAGGTAAACGTAGGGGCATATATTTATATATATATATATATTTATATATATATATATATATATATATATATATATATATATATATATATATATTATATATATTTATATATATATATATATATATATATATATTATATATATTATATATTATATATATATATATATATATTATATATTATATATATATATACAGAAAGATTATAGAATTGCTACCACATCATCCAAAGCAAGAAAGTTTGGTTCAAAGACATGATGAAAGCGGAAATTCTTCTAATGTTCCTCCTAAGAAAGATCATTGCTCTTACCAATCTGCTTCAAAAAGTTTCTTCTGCGAAGGAATGTTCTTCGAAAGTAGCTGCTTTAGGCACACAGCACTGCCACAAAATGTAAAACATGAAGGCAGATGAAAAGAAGATTAGATAGAAAAAACTTCAATCACAAATGGCTAGGAAGATTCATATGTGGGAAAAAGGTTTCCATATTTGTGCGCAGCAATTTGAATTTTATTAACGTCTATGTGTCAGATATGTTCGGTTTCTGCAACATTTGATCATAAGCAATTCTCGTTTCATTCTTGAAGTAAGAAAAAAATTTAGAAGTCTTTATTTGCCGCGAAAGAGTGAAAAGAAATGTTGCGACAAAAGCGCAATGTTTGATCGTTAGCCGTGGGTGGGCTTTTTCAAATTCACTGGTGTCCCTTCACCGGATTTTTGTAAGCCACAACTATAAATCGGCTAAACAATTGAACGAAATTCTATTCTTGGTGAATACCAACTTCAGCTACATTCTACTCTCTCACTTCAGGTGAAAATGATTAAAAATATACTATTTTATACTGGTATCTCTGTCTGACCAGCTATATAATTCATCAAGTGTTTCTATAACAGCAGCTTTTCAATATGAAAAGGGAATAGATACGTGGTGCCCTTCGTGGAAGATGTGTATCCGTGCGTTTATCAGCGCCTCTGTGTGACACATTTCGTCTGCGATGTTGAATGAATGCTTTAACTTCTTAATATTAAACACAGAAGTGATAATTATTATAGTTTACAAATTTGGCAATTTTACGTTGTCTCATTATCACTCGAGAACAAATTCATTAGGCAGTGTGCCATTTTGGAAGAAGCCGAGGGATATGCTGGATTCACTGCAGTTTGCTAAGGTTATCGCTTCAACGCAAACAAGTCAACAACTCAACTAGTGAGGAAATAATATTTGAACTTTATGTGAAGGCAGCAAAAGTTTTATGCCATCAAGCTGCATTTTTGCTTTCTGAATTTAGAAAATAGCCTTGATGAGTTCTATGATAGTCCTGGTAAATGATCGCGTTGTGTCACTAAGCGACCGAAGGCACTAACTGCAACGAAATTTAATGGAAATGGAGCACATTTCTGAAGCAACAATACGTCTCCAACCAAAGGCAGTCAGCAAACATAGAATTACGGTTACAACTGAATGAACTGTAGAAATTCGGCCAGACGACGATGAAAGCTGAGTTCGAGCTGCAGTCGAAAAAAGTCGGAAGAACTCAGAATCGCGTTTCTCTTAACAAAAGTGGCCTGAGAATTGTCGATTAAGATTGCCAGCCTTCGATGACAGGGCACAATGAAGTGCAATAAGTGGCCTCTATTTGGTGAATACATGAACACATATCACTTCCTTGAAGTGATATGTGTTCATGAATGGTTGTCACCACATGAATGGTCACTTGTCGTCGTCAATCACGACATTATTAACTATTGAGACGAAAGGAGCAAACAGGCAGTCACTGACGTGGAGATTCAACATGCTTGAGGTACAGACGCACACTACACGCATGCACCACAGTTCGTGTCCAAGTCTTTTAGAAACCACTTTGCAAAATAAAATAAAAAATAGCCCATGGAAAACTGGTACCACTCTCTCCTTTCCCCCAAGCTCCCTGAGAGAAATGAAGCTCATGATAGAACTTCGCTTGTAAATGGCGGTAATACGAGAAAAACCGTTTGAAATGTGGCTATGATACACATTCTTCTTACAAAAACAAGAACAGTCGGTGATAACAGGTGAAAACGTCGGTTGAGCATATAGACGAATTCAGTTTGGTTGTAATGACAACACTGTTGGCGATGAAAGGGATGATCGTAAGTTGCAGATAAAGGGCTTCCGTGCAAAGCAACCACAAGACAGAGCAAACTCTCTAAAAATGCCTTAAGGCAATGGCATGTGCGTATAAGAGGGAAGCATGTTTGTTTGTAGAGGACCCCTTTGATTTTAGCTGTGTGCGTGACGTGTCGTCTTAGAGCCTTAGCGGTTCGCAGTCGAACAACGAAGTTGCTCAGGCATAAGGAGCGCCGGTGCTAGTTGGTGGAAGTGGCATTATTTGTGCCAAGGCTCTGTCGGAGCGATGTCTCTTCCGTTTGCCCCTCTCCCCTACCGCTGCATTAGCCCCTCCGCCTTCCTGCTGTTGATTTTTTTAAAGGCCTAATAAAACCTTAGCCTCTTGTCTTGTTGTTGCAAATTACACAACATTTGGTCGAGTCTCGAAGGAGGAGAGATTTGCGGATCCTTCAGGGGCAACTCAAGAGCGGAAGGTGGAAAAAAGCAGGGCCCGAAGAAAAACGAAATAATTCTGTTAAGCTGCTCTCAGTTCGGAGCCTTAAAAACAGCCATGACGAAAACCAAGGTCGGTCAACAGGAAGTCAGATGAAGGCAGAGTTTAGGCTATCCCTTCTCCTTGCTATACAGACACATTCGCAATTACGCTTGCGAGACACCAACTCGTCATGAATAGTCCGTTCCACGCGCAGCCTTCGTAACAATGCAAAACGCTGAGTCGGCGGGTATCAAAAACGATTTCTTCGTGGGAGGTACAAATTGAGCACTTTTCGACTATAACTCACTCTATCAGAATTTTTTTCTTTCTGTTCGGTTTAAGCGGATTTAAGGCTTCCTTTCTTTCTTATGCGATTTTGTTTCCAATTAGCTCGGCTGTCCACTCTTTGGGCGACTGTTTAACTATGTAGGAGATAGTTTTAATTCTCAAGAAATACTATTTAAAGCCGAAATTTCAGTATCTATTTCGCTTTTTATTTTTGATAATTTCCGTGCCATCGGAAATATAGGCGCTTTGACTTTAAACTGAACTAAAACCTATTTTTCAACAGACGCTTGAGCAAATTTATTCCACAGTTGCGATTTTTCCATAGAACAGTGTGACACAAAAGCTGTAACTCCGTAATAAATTTGATATTTTTTTGAAATACACAGTGCGGCGAGTAGTGGTTTTTTGTTGTGAAAGGTGAGCTGTTACTTTTTGAGTAATATGAATGTAAAACAAGGCTATTGTGAATGGTTTCCTGTATTCATGACGAGACGTTGCCGTGCATCATTTCATTGTCTCATGCGGTTATTTGGACCACCAGCAAATCAAACCGCACTGTGTTCCGCGACCAATGCTAACGTTATATAGTCGTGCTGCAAAATTTCTTTCGTGCGCTGGTAACCGTTGCAGGACTGAAGTTTTTTTGTGATGGCTGTCACTTGAGATGGTACCATGGTCCATTCACTACTGCAGTTGCTGCAGAACACATCAGTGAAATGTGGTGTGTAGATTGTAGGTGAGCCGAGGCCGACTGCAAGCAGCATCAGAGAACGTTCCTTTTGAGGTCAATGCGGAGCGAAGATGAAGCAAGAAGATGGCGCCGCTAGCAATAAAAAATGCACGATATCTGACCATATGACTTCAGAACATTTGCAGAAGAGAATCCCTCTTGGCTGATTCAAAATCGTTTTTTTCTGAAAAATTGTTGAGGTCAATCATTGACGTCATGGATCTCCGACGTTCTAGGTAAACTTCAGAACCGTTAACTTAGTGAAAATGTGTAAAAACATACCTTTACAGGCACGGTTTTCGAAAGAAGAAAAACCTGCAAAATCTGTACATTATCCAGAGAGCGATATGGTCAACCACGCGTTACGAGCAGACCGACTATTCCACTTTAGTGACTACGTCGGAAGTGCGTCTGGGACAGTCCGTAAAATGTATCAGCACGACCAGTAAGACCGCTTCGTTCTTGTTTATTTTCCACCAATAACTTTTGTCTGAACTTAGTCATAGCCTCTGCGGACGTCCATCAGTGCAATTTTGCACCATCCATCGTGTGTTATCCATTAGGTGAACTTATTCGGCAGATATGAGACAGAGCGATCATGCAGGTCGAATTTTAAAAGATGCCTGCCACTTGGGAGAGGGGGGAGGGCAAATTCGTGAACATAAAGCATGTATCTTAACATTCCACTTGGGCCACTTCTAACATTCGTAATTTTGGCTAGTTTTTCACTATTGCTTTATAATCTGTTCAGAGAGTATTACAAATCCACGGCATTTTTCCACAGCACGTGCACACTTTAAGTTAAACGTCACCATCAACTTCCACGCTCTTTTAAACCCCCATAATTTGTTCACGTGGCTCAACAAAAAACAAAATCCGGTTGAGCAAGCTGTCATGATACTCGACTTACAGTCCACGAACACAGTTTCCATCAAAGGTTCTTATTGGACACATTTTCTGCGGGATGGCAAAATTGAATCCTGTCGATGAAGACGGCGCATCTTCATGATCGGAGCATCTAGTGTTTTTTGCTGCTGCAGCAAGCAACCGCAACCTACAATCGATTTGCTGTTTACTTTCCCAACCTCCACATATTATGTAACTAATGTCAAAAAATGAAGTGCTTTGCACTTCAGGTGAGTGGTAGTCTCCACTGCTGCCTGAACTGTGCCACTGTCTGCAAATATCACTCGTGAGTTAGTGCTATAAATTCGGCATACGCGGCGGTTGTTTTCATTCTGACTTCTCGTTCGTTCACACTTGACATGCAATCTGGAGATTTAGAAGCGAGATTACTTCCGCCTAATTCCTTTCCTAAGTTTAACGTTTGTTCCAGTTTCTAAGCCTCTTTGAAGGAGAGTGTTTTCTCGTTTAGAGTGCTAAAGACGGGCTAAACTCAGTCTTTTAGAGTAGTATTGAAAAAATTTTGCTGAATTGGTGCGCCGTTATGGTGCTTGAAGAAGTTTGCAAAACTGCTTTGAAAAAGGCCATTTTCTGGAGTAGTTAGAGTTTGGAGAGTGTTGGAGAGAGGGGCAGAGGCGAGTGAGCGTTGGTGGACGATACGAGTTTGTGCAGCACTTTTCCCTCACCCCCTCAGCCCAGTCTCTAAAATGCAAGCACATTTTAAGACACCGTTCATCGACTGTCTTTTGTGTGCTCTCTACGCCAACATCCAGCTTCTTCGTTTCTTTCATCTGACTGTAAAGCGATTTTGTTTTACACTCTGGAAGGCAGAGGATGAACGATAGGCGCTCACAATACTCCATTCTCCGTACATCGCCTCTGTTGACAAGTCAGCCTTACCATCTCCACCGGTGACGCTGAACGCTACGTTCAAACTGTTTACAATGTTTCTCACCAGGTATACTGAATGTGGACTGCTCAGAAGCTTGGACTGAATTCTTTGGAAGGAGAACACTAAAAAGCCTATTTTAACGCATTTTTCGCATCATATAGCCAAATGTTCATTATAAGAATGGTAGTTTTTTGGATTTTGACCATTTGTAATGTGAGTGCGAACTGTCGATGCATGAAAAAATGTTCCCTACGTAGGTGAACTACCACACTGAATCATTCCTATGCAGAAATTTCTAAATGACTAGCTGATCTTCTAAGCTGTTGGTATGCCATCAGTATGCTTTCTTAATTTAGGATACAGCAGAAAAAACTAATGTGCTGAAAAAACCATATCGTAGAATTGGTTAATTCATATCCATAGGAATGCACTCGTTTCGAATTTTCCTTCCTCATGATTCACATAGAAAACATAGTCGTGACAAATCGCGCACACACGTGGAAAATGGGGAAAGCCAAATTTTTCTCTACACTAAGACTTCGATGACTGAACTGATAAACAAGTCAAAAGCTCATTTACAGTGACCAGAAACTGCCGCAATATGTAAGTAGTTAGGACTCCAGCCCATAAAAGGTCGGGACCTTGTGAAATAAGATACGCTCGTGAAACTCAGCTATTTTAGTGACGCACAAAAAGGGGCTAGTAAAACTCATTGCTGTTTGTGCAGTCTCTGGCAGCTTGTTTATAGACGAGCATCACAATTAAAGAGTTTCATTAAAACAGCTCTAATTTTGCAGTGAAGGCTAAACGGAGGCTCGAAGGAAATTTTGGGGCATGCTTATGAAAATTTTTACTAATTCGCTTAATTTTTTACAGCACCACTCTAACATCTATTTGCTTTTTATTGCAGCTTCAGTATTCTATATTTTTGACTTCTTATGCGCCCAATGTGTTGTAAATATGGACATTTGCCTACTCACTTACTTTTCAATGTTGACATAAGCGAGAAAGAATTGCGTGCGCGCGAGTTATTAGAAAGATGGTAACAGTTTTGGAAAGTTCCGAAAGTAAAGGAACCCGAGCAAGCAGTCACTAGTGAGATGGGGTTTCAGGCATTCGAGCGAAATGATGAAGAAGTGATTGCGTCAGCCGTAGTCCACTTAGGGCGAGCATTGAAAATGGTCGGTCGTTCTTTTGCTTACTGTGCAAATATCTGTCTTTGTGGACAGGCGCACTGGAGAGTGCATGAGTCGAACGAAGCTCGTAAATGTAATGAAATAGTGTGACTATGTGTTGTTGTGGCATTTTCGTTCAATGCTTGCGCGTATCCACATAAGCTGGCATTCTTGTCGGCTGTGGACGCTGTGGTTGCAAAGAGCACCTGCAAGACATTGCATGCAGCTCGCTTACATTCTCATTCCTTAGCTATGCTGAAACACTAATTTGTATGCTTACATTCTTTGAATCACCTCTGTTTCTGTGAGTTAATATATGTTGACTGACGAAGGAAGTATTCAAGAGGGAATCACTTACGACTACACCATACTCACTTGTGCTAGCACCAAGAATCCTGTGAGTTGCAGCGATCCAAAGTGGTGCTCAGAAAACTTCGACACAAATTCATATTCACTTCTCGCGTCGTTCCTTCATTCTTTTGGCATGTATGTTCTGCGATAATAAGTGAAGAAGAAGTGATGAGAACTATGATTCAGATATAAAACATCGGGAGTGCCGTTTGAAAGCTGTAATTCTGACGAAATATTGTGTCTATTTTTTAATTCTTAGTGGATCATGTTACATGTTGATTTGAAATTTGCAATCAGTTTTCACTTTGCCACTGTGTGGACACATGTTCTGGCGGGAAGGAGGGGGGGGGGGGGGGGAGTGGGGTTGGAGTGGAATGCAGCGCAAAAGAGTGTTTCTGATTTCGCTTCCACCTTCAGCTATTGTGAGCAATTTTTTGCAAAATCGAGGGAAGCAATGCGAAAAGAAATCTCAAAGTAAGCTCGCGGACCAAAAAAGTCACCTCGCGACCACGACACCAGCAAAATAAGTGCACATGCTGGTTTAACGTCACAGTGTATAATAAAATGGAACGCGAGTCGAAAGAGCAAAAACCTCATAGAGTGGTGAAAAGGTTTTGTGCTTGCTAAATCTTCGGTTGAATTTCATGCTATCACTTTTTATATGCGTTGTTCTGCATATAGCGTCTTCCAGTTTATTTCATCTAATTAGCCTCAAGCCAGCCTTACTTCCGCCACAGTTCCTACAAGAATGGACAATTGTATGCATAATCGCAAGAGTGTGTTAATATTTTAGTGGACAGTTAGCATGGCTTTTAAGTTCTCCATATTTAACAGAAACTCCATAATCGCTGTGATGAACGGACTTGATTTCTTTTACAATAAATCTTGTTACCTGAGGCACTACGTCAATAATGCAAGAGTTTACTGATGATGAAAATACGACCATATCTGTCAAAATGAGGAGTACATTTCGGACGTAACAACGTGTCATCAACACCCTTTCTATCTCAATCTTTCATCAACTTATGAACGATTATGAGCGATTCACAATGTTGCGATGAAGTCAGTTGTTGTTTACACTAGTTTTATCATCTGCGCTTTGAAAAGATGACCTCGAGCTTCATGACCCTATGACCTTCGTGACCTAATGACCCTTCGCTCTTTTTAAAATCTTTCTTGTGAAAACAACCCTTTCCGTGTGAAACAAACGTTCTGGGACGCAATAACACCTTCAGTGGTTTTTGATGATATGTTGCAAATTAAAAATAAAGTCTTTCGATGAAGTCAAACGCGTTCGCGACCGTCAACTCGGTTAAGCTTTGAATTCCTAGAAAGCCGAATATTGTTTACTCGACAGCACGGCCGCTGATTAGCTTATACGATGTAGAGTGGTGTATTTGTGTGCTTACTTATGGTGGAATGTAAATTGTGGAAGTTGAAATAAGTTTTGAGGTGAATGATGGATGATGAGTCGGCTCATTATGGCTCGATCGATGTTGAGCTATTCCGAAGGAAAATACTTGAGAAGGCGGGTTTCAACCGCAAACAAACCCACTCACCTATTCCAAATCACCATGGCACTCTTCTTTGTCTTCTGGTTTGTTTCATTTGCCGTTTGGCTCTTTCCAGTTACAATGTTTCCTCGGGTTGAAAGAATTTGAGGGAGGTTAATGCCAATTTTCTGTTTATATTTTTACTTGTGTATTTGTGGACCATGAAAGCTACATGCAGTAAACGTGGGGAAGTCCCGTCGTAGTTTTAATTTTTATAGCCTATGATGGCGATATGAGCCATATGGCCGTTTGTGTGATGGCGATAGTCAGTTTGCTATTCAAACTTATTCATAGAATAAACTGCTTTTTTAGCCGTCCAATAAACGCTGATGAAGAGCATTTGTAGAAATAACATCCTTTAACACTGAGATCGCCGTCGATCCTCCTCCTCTCCTCATCACCGCATTTTCCAGAAGTGAGACGCTAGCAACCGACAGTTAAGCACAAGACAGATATATCTTGAGACTCGTTGCAAAGCAGCCACTTTCTTTGATGAAATTAGCACATCATCAAGCTCAGCATTTGCGAATCAATCAGCGCTAGAAGTCCTATCGTTTACATTTCAGATTCTCTGAAAAGGCAGATTCTTTGAAATTCCTGATGGTTCCAATTTATGAACATGAACTTGTGAGCCAAAAAGTTTTTTGCTAAGAGCAATAAGCCACAAATTTTCTGGAAATTAAGAGGGTGGATGGAATGGGGGAGGCAAACCTATTTTTGACTCTCAGCACGTGTGCACATGTAAGCGTCTAGGAGACAGAATATTAGCTTTAATGAACACGCCTATGTACGTCCACTTCCTCGAATACAACGCCCATTTTAAATAAAAGATTTCCATCCCAAGAGCTAGGAAAATGAGACATGTTTTGAATGGAAATTCTTCCGAAGTGAAATCTTTCTCCGGAAACTGAAAAATTGAAAATGTGAGCTGTCCATTCTACGACAAGATACTTCAACGATAGCACAAAAGCGTTCATGCTTGGGCCCGAGTTATAAAATTTGAAGTACAGTATCGGAAGAGCGTTCCACTCAGTTAGCTGTCCCTAGAGCATAAGTCGATGATTCAGTCTGTGGCAATTCGTGATAGCAGAAACCCATCGAGAGCAAAGGAAAAGATGAATTTTTCCATTGTTGATGGGTAAATGAACGGGAATTGGATGCAGTAAAGGTCTCAGGCCCACATAAAATGAAGAACTAATAGCGAAATATGGGTGAGATACTGAGTGGCATCATGCGACCATGCAGCAGGCAAAAGCCGACTGATACTTATGGGATCACAAACTATCGTATTCGTATTCCTATAATAGAACGATTACTTCTTCAAATGTTACCTGCAGGAGGTTTTGCAAAACATTTTGGTGTTCCAGTTTACGGCTACGAAGAAGAAACTTCCTCAAGTATTCAGGCCAGTTTTTGAGACAGTGATTTCCTTGTAGGCAGCCCAGCCGAGACATCTTCCTCCACTCCGTCCGAGAGAATCAATATGCGGTTCCAGAACATCGGTCGTCGCGTGCTCATGACGGCAACAACATGCATATCCCAACTGACGCACACATGGATACACAGACCGCCTCGTCTGATGCGTCCACCATCTCGAAGATGCCCTGTGGAAGTGAGCTGCTGAGTAACGCCCCAGCAGAACGCGACGTCCCGAAACACATCACGTTCAAATTGGCCAAAACCAGTCGTCCTTCGAGTCTGTCGTTGCTGTGCAATTTTTGCAAAGTTTGAAGCATTACAAAATGCAACTGGAATTTCCCCAGCAATATTCCGACCTTTGAGAATGCTCATAGCCTTCTCGCGCCACAGCCTCATTTTAACGTTGGGGGTAAATTAATTAAGCATCGTTCAAAGTTGGATTTCAATTTTAAAAACTCGTTTTATCTCTTCTTATGAGTTCGCTTGAGACACAACTAAAAGACTTCAACAATTGCAAATTACATTTTTCGGCCGAAAGGAGTTCTTGAATGTGATTAACAGTGGGTTATGCACAATTCTGACTCACGCAAAACCCGAATGGTGGGAACGACTGTGTAAGATGGATCGGCCTCAGAAGCCAATCAGATCACCTCATCCGCTTCGAGGTAATGAGTTGCGTTTGAAAATGCGAAGGAACTGCACTCACCACACGTTGGCGATTTTGGATTATTGAAATCTCTTTCAAAGAGTGCAGAAATAGATGCGGTCACCACCCCTTTTATTGCTAACGTTCAGAAATATCCTTCAGAGTCCTGTGATTCGATGGCAAGCCAAAAATTTGCTGCTTGAATTTTCGGTTGACTATCATTTCACAGCGATTTTTCCTTCATACAATTCATGGAAAATCTAAGGAAAGTGAAAATTTGGAGGCAAAGAGCAACTGATTGTATTCCCTATGGGATGAACGCACATTGCTGGAACTGCTGTTTTGTTTGTACCTTTGGCAGTCGAGCTTAGAAAACGATCGTGGGTGCAACTTGCCTCCATTTTCCTGATAACCACACTTAGGCAAGAGCACATGGGGTATTGATCCAGTGAGCTTTAGTTGAAAGGATCAAAGATGGTGACGACAATCTTCCATTTTCTGAAGTTGTTGCAATCCTTGACAAAGCAATGGTGCTCGCTTTAAGTTTTAGTTGAAGCTGCAGTTAACGTATATGTCTAATTTAACAAACAATTTCATAAGCGACAAAAATAGCAACCAACAAATAACCGATCCATCCCACCAGTTCTGTTGCTACCGGGTTTCAAATGTTATAATACTTAATAAGATAGACATAGTAACCGCAGGCCCAATAGCTCAACCAACCAACAAATTTGCGTCCCTGATAAGTTAATGGTCAAAGGTCCAGTAGCTTGTTTCTCTCAGTTTTGCCGAAATCTCACTAGTTTATGAGAAAGATTCTGAAATGGCTTGTCCCATTCTGGTCTCGAGGAAGGATGCTTGTCCCTTTACAGGGTTCGTGAGGAGTTATGTTACCTAGACCGATTACAGTAAGTTGAGGAGTTTATTTCTGAATGAGATGCTTGGATAGGCAACCAAATTATGTGGGCTATGAGTTCAGTGTTACCTACGGCCGATGGGAAGTACACATTCGTCGCGCTATAACAAAAGAACCTTGATGCGGGCAATAAAAGTAAATTGTGGATCAAAATATGGCCTATTGAAGTCCTTGCTGCTCTATAAGCTTCATCTCGGTGGTGAATTCCTGCACAGCATTTTAGCTGCAGTATGTTGTTAATGTTCAGCTAGCTGACTTCATTTTTTGTGTCGCACTTCATTTTTTCCTCGATTTCAATTTTTGACACTCGATTCTTCTAATTTTAACGTATGAGCACTGCCTCTATCTTTCCCAACTTTTTAAAAGAGCTTAGAGGGTGGAGATATCTCAGTATTTTCACGTTTATCGGCCTGCACACCATAGAAACAGGCCGCTCATCTGTGATCAATGCACCTGTGAATTCGCCTCTGCAATTAGCTCAGATGCATAAATGCGTACAAAGCGGAATTTTTGGATGCAAAAGCTTATGTGAACCCATCTGTGTAACGTTTCATTTCATGTTCACAGCACTCACTGTAGTAGTGTTGAGGGCATCAATTTTAGAAACAACTGCCTACTGGAATGGTGAAGGCTTCCCAGCAAGAAGTTTGGATTCGCGGACGCCGCATATTAGGGAATACTGGGAGTCGAACGCCCGACTTGACGAGAGAATGCGCGCGTGAGCTCGATTTATTAGATATTGTCAATTGATGCGCCATGTAAATGTGAACTGTGAGAGCGAAGTCGCTGCAGTTGGGTGCCTACGTGCTAAGAAGCAGAGTTGCTCACATGATAGAAAATCGAATAGAAGCACATCATTAAGATACCTGTTCCGCTCCTCTAAATGGACGGGATTTTATGGTCCATGCTGAGGAGGCAAAGAAGAGAGGTCTCGTCGAGCTATATAGTACCTAAAGAGCATTTTTACGCATAAGTGAACTCGCATCTTATGGTTTGTGACAGCCAACGTTTATTTCGGGGCGCTAAACAGAATTTGTCCTCGGTTAGGTTCACCAATTTTCAGCGTTCTTGCAGATTTTTGTGAGAAGTATGAATGGATCTTATTGTCTACACTTTTGTTTGTGCGCATTTATTCCCTGTTCGGTAGTTTCACCTTGCGAACCATTTAAAATATTATCTACACCCAATGATCACCTTTTGAAAGCTAACAGGTGTATATAATGTCCGTCTCAGTATCACCTTTTGTGAAATTTTCTCGCAGGGCTCACTCAAAAACGAAACAGTACTCACAATTTAGATCAAATTGTTCTGTGCAGATTGGTGTTGTACAAGCAGACTCATTGCTATGCATTTTCGGAACGGTAGAGACAGTTATATAGCAATAAATGTGCATAAAGTTTTGTGCCATTCACAAATTACATCAATGAGTTCAGTTCACTTGCATGTGAACGTTTAATCGAAGGAATTTCATAACTTCAGCACTATACCATTGCTTTTTTTCCACACACCTTTCCACGGTTGTACGGGCTTATGCACCATCCTTATATTTTAAACATTCATCGCTTTCTTCTATCTTATTTCGCAACACATTGTATAAATTTGTCGGTAAACAACGATAATTTCCATCTGCAGGATGCGCAGGCAAATTCCACGATGCGACGACGACCTTTCGGATTTCCTCGATGGCGATCAAACGACGCCTTGTCGGCATCATTGGTTGCTTCGAAATCCGGTGTTGAGATACCACCCGACAGTACGATCCCTCCACATAGACTGCGGAAACGTGAGGAGAACGAGAAGAAGGCGCAACATGCTAAGGTTTAATCGACTCACTTATCTCTGTTTGCAAAGCAACTACAGAAGTGTTGCTCCTTTGATGGATTTCCATTCATGCGTCTAGTATGTGTCACTTCTCCTGAACGCATTGGGCATCTCAACAATAGAATGTGCCTGCAGCAGCGGACTCTTTTTCCACTGTAAAGTAACAAAGGGACCACACCACAAGAATCTGCCGAGCAAAATCGTGTGTCCAAGGAAAATCCATGAGCAGCGTTGCCGCCACTAGAGGTTTGCAGTTGACAAGGGGGGAGAGAAAGAAGCACACAAATGAGAGTAGTTTAGAGGAGCTGATAGACTCAACTAGTTTTAAGTTGCACAGATTGATGTGCAGATTGGCGTACGAAGCGATAAAAAAGTAGGGCATCTTGTCTTCAATTATGCGCCTGCTAGACCGTTACTTATGTTTTCTTTCCGTCTTTTTGCCATCAAAGGTGCTGCTAAATAGGAGGTTAAGTGGCATTTGCAGTCGTTGATGATGCAACGTGGAGGTTCGCCAGTGCGACTGCATAAAGGCAAGTCGCTCGACTCACTTACATGCAACTCGATTATAAACCTTGGTATGATCGCAGTCGCATTCGCGAATCCGTAAGCCGAGAGTCGATTGCCGATTTTGGAGCAGCCAAAAGTAGATTTGAATATACGTTGACGCCGACGAAAAGTGAGTTCATCGAATCAGTGCTGAAATACGAACACGTCAGCATTCATGTTTAAAGATCGGCTAGGCTACTTTATAAAGCACGGTACATTCAAACTGATGAAGCGAAGAGCTTATGCAACTGAGACAAAATCTGTCGAGACGAAATGCATGACGGGTAGGCGAAGGAAATAGCAGAGTTACTCGTGCAACCTGGATATCTTAAATCCTCCCAGCTAGTAAAATTTTCTCGCATGAAAATGCTTACGAGTTCATCCTCAAAAATGAGGCGACCAGTATCAGCGCCGAAAGCTGTTGAAACGATGAGGCTGTTGATTTGATGGGTATGGGAGCAGTCGCGAAACAAAACTTTTCAAACGCCTTACACAGGAATTAAAATTCCGCCGGAAACATTTACTGCCTTAGGCCAGTGCAAATTCGTTACCAAAATATCTACTATTTTAATGTTTCTGGCAAATCTTGTCTGATGGTCAGTAATCAGTAAGGGCGGCGAAATCTCTCACTACAATAAATTGTGTGTAATGGAGGGGGGGGGGGGGGGGGAGGAAAGGGGTGTTGCCAATCTCTTTTGTGCTCTCTTCCAGTTCCTTGAAAGCCCCAATAACAGCATTTCTTTTGTGAAATGTCAATGATGTGCAACACTGAAAACTACTATGCAGACATGCTGAGTCGCACGTGCGTGTGCGATAGACGCAGAACCTCCTGATTGCAACCGAACGGAGTTCTTAATAAGACATCAATGGTTCCACCAACCACCGGCGAAGGACACTTCAGTTTTCTATCAAGATTAGAAGCTTTGAAAGGCAGCTTCACGGGACGACATCAACAAAACTGATTCTTTTCTCTATCTTCAGCAAGTCAGTTAGGATAGAATATGATAACAAATGCATTTGTAAGTAGCGGATTTGAACAGCGAATAATTTTCTACTGAAGTGGACAGCGAACTGTGCGAAAACGAAACGTAATATGAAGTGAAGAAAGCCGAATAAATGGAAGTAGGTGGGAAATATCTTTGAAGTGTGAAAGCAGTTCAGGGAGCGCCCGCACAAGACTGTCAGCCAAAAGCGCTTAACAAGTACTTTCCTACAACAGTCAATTTGTGAGCGGTTCAAGCACGAAATCTGGGTGTTCCTGTGCCGTCCGGCGTTGTCAGAATATGGAACCTTTGATGTTGAATGCGGCCAGCAAGTATCAGCGATGTTGATTGTGGAGATGGAAATACAATAATCAAGTTTATGCGTACATTGTTCTCAGTTGGTATATGCGTGTTGGTGTACCATCCAACCACCCAGCAGACGAGAACTAGGTTGCTTCATATATTACGTAAGTTAAATATCACTGAAGATCGCTTATTGAATTATCAGATCACGGGGTGTGAATGAAAACATGCCCCGGTGTTATGTTCAAATCTTTGATAGCAATCGCCATTTTGTTGGGTTCTCAAGGCCTATTGGAAGTGCTTGGAAGGGACTGGAAATCCTTTGAGAATCAATATTAATCTGCACAGATTATAACGGCCACCACCATTCCTAGTTCACCCAGTCCTTCCTAATTATGGAACACTTGTCGCATCTAACGTTAGAACGTGCAGATTTACATCATATCGATGGAGCGGAGCGCTATTCGCAATCGAATTCGATGCTCCTGGAAGAACATTCCTTCACCTATGATCCAAACATTGCACGTGACAGCTTCGAAAATCATGACGAACGTGTTCTTCGCGAACGACGCAAGCAGGTATTGTCTGTTTTTTCGGTTTTTTCGTCGATACGCACATGCAGATAAACAAATTTGCGCTTCTGTGTTCTCTTTACGAATTTACCCAACACAGTTTGCATTTCTTTATATCCATCAACTACCAAATTTTCAACTAAATGGCTATTATTCGCAAGCCTATTTGAACTGACTGCTCTTTACTCAATGAGTGAGTAAACTACGCGCAAACAATGATGCCATTAATGTGGTTTTCGTTTTCTATCTTATGTTAACACAATGAGCAGGAATGAATGTACGTACATATGCGCTTATGGGCGTTTTAGCCCAGTCACTCCAATTAGAGACTATTAAGTATGAACTGCGAAATTCCTAGGAAGTAAGCCACAATTAAGCAGTAAACGGTTCATGAAAAGAACCGAAGAATATGTGAACAAACGCTAGAATGAATTGAAAAGTTCACAGGCTTTGAAGGAAAAAATCCGAGGATGTGCGATTTTAGGCGCACTTGAAGCACTTTCAACTCAGCTGGCCGCATCACCGCTGTTCGCCATTTACAGATCATTGATAAAAAGCGATTAATAGCTGTGTAAACGCTCAAATTTCACTTTCAGCAACCTGACAAATACTGGACTGATGCCCACTCTTAAGAAGCCGGAAATTTTTCTCCAAAAATCGAGCCCAAAAATCTGACGAAAATTGGAGAAGAAGGGAAGGAAATGCATGTGCAACAATGTTGTCATTCAGATTCCGAAACTCGTGAGCATCTCCAATAGCTTTCAAGGTCCTCCAATTTCATGGGCTCCCGTGCTTCAGCTTCCAACGTCAGTGACCTCCGAGAGGTCCTCGGTTGTCCCTAAAATTTACGAGCTTCCGAAATCACGGGTTTCCAAGCAAAATTTTTTCAGGCACCACCACTATCCGAACTGGTTTTGCAGCTTTTTTGCTTTTTTCAATGGCACTCTCATTCATAAATGAAATTTTTATTTCACACTACGTCGCGGTTTTCGACCCTTTTAGAGCCTGAATTTTGGAAGAGTTTCTCAACTGAGGGACGTCAGGTGCCTTCAATGAATTTTTTTTGATAGAACATGAACCATGAGAAACTCATACTCCTCTAAGTGAACATTCATTGATGCAACCACTAGACGTATTGTTAGGTGTGAGCAGTCGCAATGTTGTTGCTAAGATGCATTTTTCGGACCGTATCGTATTAACTCCGCGCCGGATTAGTGGATGTGCACCTGGTAGTGAACAAAGCTTATATATCTATGCGACATTTCGGCTTAAGGGTCAGCATCAAATATCACTAAAGTCAGCTGATGCCTCTATAGACCGAAACGTAGAAGTATAAACGGTTCAATCCGTATTCGGTGCACTTGGAAGGTTCCGCTCCGAACTTATCTCTATATCAAACACACTGCGTAGTGGAGGCCGTGCTGGATTTGCATTCTTGAATTACAGTTTCTTTATTCATCGCATAAACATGCAGAGTTTCGTTCAAAGGGATGTGAAACTGAGTGGCCCAGTCTGCACAAGGGAATCATCACGACAAGAAAGCACTCAGCCTCACAAACGACCAGCAGCTGCTTCTTCTTTTCATCAAGCAAAATGCCGCGCTTGTTGAAGGTTGACTGTTTAAAGCTTCATTGTTCTCGAAAATCTTACCTGAGTTTTCTCTCATTGGAATTTGTGAAGTGCTCTGGAATCTTTGTTTCTTGCAACTATAATGCTGCCAGCTAATAAATCACGGAAAACAATGAAGTGGAACATCTCATGGCTTGCCTATAGAATTAGATACCGCCTATGAAACGTATAATGAGCTAAATCACTCTCTTGTGCAAGAAAACAATGAATATCAGTTCCGCATACTGCATTAATGACAGTGTCCGCAACCGAAAATTTGCCAACCAGCATTTCCACAGGATAACAAACGGATGAAAAAAATCGATCGACATCCATTTTCCACCGGTTCACGGCCTAGCATCGTTCGTCTTTTTATGAACTTAATTATGTGCACACGTGTGTATTTATATGGTGTGCTTACCCGCTAGTTTCAAATCGCTGACCAGAAAAGTTTTGACCCTGAAACTCGGTGGGCAGTCTCAGCACTAATCTTGTTTCCAGCAGGCCATTCGATGTACCGTGCAAGGTGTGCGCCTATGGCTATGAGAAAGAGTAAACGAGCCAAAAATGCAACGTAATGACAGCCTATGCTGGATGGATTTTGTTGTCATTTCTTTTGAATTATCCATTCTGAGACTAAAGAGAACCGATGCCCACTTGCTGCAATGAGATTCCACTGATTTTTCCTCCATTTTCTTGACGTTAAGTTTTCGCCTGATCGAGAAACATTTACTCACCAAGTACTAATTAAAGAGTATTTTTCGTTGCGAAGTGACTTATGAACGAGTACATAAGGATATAATAGAACTCACATTTGCAAATTAGTAGCGAAGCTGTCGCATAGAGAATTCGAGATTCCTGTTTCAGCAATCAAACAAGCGAGCGGTTTCATAGAGAAGACAGTAGGAGAATGGAGTATAGGAGTGTGCCGAAGTAACTAGCACAATATGCACATCCACATTCTTTTTATCTGACTAGCTGGATTCATATAGCACAACAAATAATTGGCATGTGGAATTTTGTCTTCATTTTTTAATTAATCGAACCGAGCCGTTCAGACAGATCCACATAGATCCGTTCGTTTTATTTGCGGCCAGATCAGTGTCAAATGAGATCCGATCAGCGTGACGTCCATGCAAAATTTTTCCACTGTAAAGTATCTATCATTTATCTTGAAGAAGATGAATTAACGTGAAGTGAGGTCAATCTTAAGTAAACTTCATGATACCAAGCGAACTTCATGATTCTAGCTTCAGTGATTCTCGAACAGAAACTGTGGGACAGGTAAACACATGCTTATGTGTGCAAGGGGCACAAAGCCTTGCGCCTAGCAAAGTAAACTTTCAAACCGTTTATAAGAATGAGGAGCATGTTGCCGAGCTTGTATAGGTGGCGGTACTACGACACCTCTCTGTGCTGGCTCCGTATTGCTTTTTGTTATCTGTGAGAATGTGAAATTAAGCAATACACAAATGATCGAAGCAATTTAGAGATGGGCATCGCTATACCGAGGAGCTGAAGGCTGTTATGAAGGAGCTGCCTTCGGAACACGTCGAACTAAGACTGTCCAATAAGAAGAAACAGCGAAATGAAGGGCTTCAGTATCGGAAAGCTGAGACCCAAAGATATGACGATGGCTTCAGCACCCATGTAACAACTGAGATTTGCATATAGTTTTTATGAAACTTCATTTTCAAGCTTCTAATTACCTTACTTTCTTTATCACGTTACCATGCGAAAATCAGACCTGTCCATGCATGAAAGAAATAGCTCTTACTAAAAGCCTTCTCCTTTGTGGTGTGAACTTCTGTTCACACGGCACCAAATATCAACAGCATCAAGATGCATTCGTTGCCTGATTTCTGCGCAGCAAAAAACTCATCCTTCGGATGATAGCGATCATCTTATTCGTTTTTGTATGTCAGTGAATAATCGTGCTTAGACAAGAAATCTTGTCCACGGTCGTCTGCGGTAAAATAAGAAGCTTCAATAGCCGGCCTTATGGAATCGAAGACTTCGCTGATACGAGGCGAACATCTGTCTCTTCTTGAAAGACCAAAAGTTCATCTTCTGTATTTTGCTTACAAAGTTCTCTCACTGAAAACCCTTTTCAGTGAAAAAAACGCAGTCTCTATGAACTGAGGTATGTCGTATAGGTGTTCAATTACCGTTTCTTCTTTCTGTATAGCTCGTTTACTGGGAAGAAGGATATGGATCACAAGAAAAAACCAAATGAAACGCGACCCTCAGTGTCACATAAATCGCTATCTGCATTTCTTATGTTTTGTTGAGCTTATTAACTCCCGAATGTCTCATTACTTCATGCCGAAAGCATTTCCATTCTTTCCATTGAAATCAATAAGCGTAACCGTGTGTGACGAGGTAAGAAGGGCAGTTGAGAATCAGCTATTACAACAACACATATCTACATGAAGGTAACGCTTGCAACGGTGTTTGAAAGTGTAGTGAAATTGCCTTTACGACAGAACTGAAACGAGACCACTGCTGTATTTATATGGGGTGTCACAGCTGCTGCAGTTGACAAATTCAACTTTCAGCCACAACGACCACAGTCACCAATATCGATACGTGTATCGTACCAAAAGCGTTCCGATACGCTGCCTAAGGACCAGTCGGCACAACGCAACGGACGCTATGTGAAGAATGTTTCGAGCGCGGCAAGCAACAACCACCGCGCGATTTCTCGCAGGACCTATGACCTCTCCACTAAACAGATACCCGAAAATAAACGCGCACTCATGCAGGTTTCCTTTTCGATTTTGCCGGCTGATATGCCGGGACTATAAAATCGTCGATGAATAAGGAGTCTGTTCGAGGAATGTTGCAGCTTTGCGAATTTCGTGGAATCCGGCAAAGCACAACTTAGTCAATTACATTACATACAAGAAGAGGCCACCAAGGAATTCATTGCGTGCACTGCACAGAACTATGTTTGCACTGGGCTGCAATTCGTGCAGTCTGCACATAAAGCCATTTGCATGTAGAACGGACTCACTGCAAAGCTTGTGGACCCATCGCATCAAGCTGATGAACTTTCGTAATAAATAGTTGGAAGGAGCGTAGTTAGCGGACTGCAGCTGCACTCAGATCCTTCATGCGTATACTTTCGTTTGATTTTCGATTTGTGTGACTTTTTTTTTGAACGTTACTCAACGGCTGGTGAACTAAAAGAGAAGTTTCTTACACACTGAAGTTGAAATTTAGGAAGAAACACCGTTAACAATATTCATACTTCGGTTACTCGCAAATAAAGAGATTTAATGGCCCGCCGATTTGATTGGAAAGGGCAGTGAGGTCGCCAAAAAAAAAAAATGCGTTTCCGGACATCTTTTTTTTTAATTTGAGAGCTTTTAGATCTTTTTCATTTGATTGCTACTCGCCTCAACTGTGATGAAAAAAGGGTAGATGAGTGGCCGCTCAACTACTGAGAAGATGAAAATCAATTGACATATAAGTTCACTCATTCCATTCTTTCTTCTAAACACATTTGGAGCACTCATTAGCTTAGCTGTTGATCTGAAACGCTGTCCTTGTAAAGAAATCCAAGGCTTACATTCGTTGCTTCGACGAACACTGAATAGCAGCAGACCGCACTTTTACGCAGTAAGATATGCACACGCCAGTTGAGATATGGACATCGGCCTGAGTGCATTCGATGCGCATATTACTCAAAACGCTACTACTTTTGCTTGTCGCTGTATGGCAGATAAGTGAGCTGATGTTCATGCAACACATCGAACGTTGTTTTGTCATTCAAACCATCTATGGTTTTGCGTGCTTTGACAACGCACGACGGGTCTGATGCGTCGTTCTAGATGGACTAAGTTCTACGATGTGCTGATCAAAAACTAAGATGGCATTAAGCAGTGTTCATGCTCCTTTCACTTCTCACCTCAATCACAGATGTGCTATCACTACAGTACGAGGCGGCGCGATACTTCATTAAGAACTTTAACAACTTCTGAGGCTCTTTAACTTGAGTGTTAGTGCAGCACGCAATCACACTACTAACACCGACCTCGTGCTTGTACTTTATGATAAGGATAATCTGCATTTGGCGCCGAAATGCCAAAAAAACACTTTGAAACTATGGCAGCAAATCGATCAGCTTTTTTTCAGGAACTAGATCGTGAAAAAGCTGGTGACGGACTGATTGCAGCCGAAATTCGTATACTGCAAGATCGCGAAGAGGAACTAAAAAGAAGTCGTAGTGAGCTTGGACTTCCCAATCTCGAAGACACGATCCAGATTTGGAAAACAGGGTACGCTCCTGTTCATCCAAAATTTGCACCGCCTTAACTTCGGCGCTTTTGCTTCCAACGTTTAAAGCATTTTTTTAAATAAAGGGATGCTGAAAACTGGAATTCAGATGAGAGCAAATGAGGATCTACTTACTGAGCTGAAGTGGAACGTAAAAACGTACTAAATACTCATCCGATTGAAGCCTTCTCCGCGCATTGTTTTTGATGAGTGTAATCGCCGCAAAACTGAAACAGTTCGAAATATTGATAAGTAGGCAAAGGATGGTTATTACAAATGATTTATTATAAACAGTCAGCGTCGAGGTTTTGTGGAAATAGTACATAAAGTGAACCATTTTTTCCAAGAAATGCCCATGAAAGAATTTGTTCTAGATTTGGAGGAGCGAAACGGCTCGTTGGAATTCAATAGGGGGAAACGTTAGCAGTTTTGAATTTTAAGTGAACGAATGACGAGGTGGCCGGAACTGCAGCATGATAAAAAGTATTCTGGACTATACTTATTGAGATGCTTTGAGCATTTCTTTCAGTTGACCCACTTATTGTGCCTGAAGCTAGAACAGTTGCGTTTTGCAGACACGGCGGTGTTCAAGTGAACTCGATTCGCAGTGCCGTTAGCTGCGACCACCTAGACGAGCACTCACCTAAACAGCTGCGGAACACAGGCAGCGTGCAACATCTATATTATGATGTCCGTTTGATTGTTGATTTCTTTTCAAGTTACATTAGCGAATACTGAGTTAAAACACTCAGGATAACTTGGCCACTTCGAAATAAAGAACCAAAGCAAAACACGTCAATAGACTGCTAAGTCAAAAGCGACCCATACTTAAACCAACACTCGTATATACTGGAATCATTTTTAATCGAAGAAAAGCTGCAAAAAGAAGGTGAACTGGCCTGCTAGAGGATGTTGAAAATTGAGCGCTAATATATGACGTGATGATGTCGAAAGACGAGCTCAGAAATATAATTTTTTAAAGCGTTCTCTCGTTGGCAGCAAAACTAACTTCCGAACGTTTTAGAAAGCATTCGAAGAAGGTGATATCTATAGCAGACCGATGCAGCGTGCCTATGACGATCGTTGGGCTAAAGACAAACGACACTCTCATTCATCAACGTCAGTATAATTTGAGTGCTTTGATGCCCGTTGCAGGTGCGGCAATAACGATTCAAAAACTAAAATACAACGGTTGGAGCACACTAATATTCCTTTTAGCTTTTCAACGGACCGCAGAAGTTATGTGGAAGACAACTGAAACAGGTGGGACGGGTTGAATGTAGAGACTAAATGCAAGCATTATAGGAAGCAGTCTTACTACGAAGGTAGCTCACCGAACCACAATGGAAGTATGGTCACGCAGCGTTCTATGAACGTGAGGCCTGCTCACCTTAGCAGCACATACAAGCTTCAACCGTGTGACGACCCTGATGTGGCAAGTTTTTCATGCAGACCTTCACGTGGTTGAAATCACAAATCAATTTTTTACAAGTCTTTTGAATGGCCACGAACTGAAAGGGAACCCATAAACCGTTACGAATTTCCCCTCACATTCCTTTGCATCGTTTAGGATTCATCACTGAAACCATATACGGTTTCTTTCGAAAAAGATTATCACATCGTTCAGACTCCAACAAAAAGTTGTGAAATTGGACACGCCTTATGTATTTACTCATTTACAGTACGCCCGTATGCAATAAATTTAAACATTTCCTTCTTCTAAGAGCATGCGAACATTTTTCGTGTGAAACCGCTCGATTCGAGTGATGAAGCGCCGATTTCATGCTTATAAACGCGAGCGTTCTCAAAGAATCAATTATATGTTGCTTTTGCTTGACAAGCGTAATCTCTTTAGAATTAATCGTGTCATGTCATAAACTAACTCGCTAAATTAAATGTATATAGAAAGGAGGACGAAGTCGGTGTAGAGAGCTCAGAATTTAAAGGCTCCGTTCCTGTCCTCGAACGGTGGAGCGTGCTTGCATCCCAGAGGACAGGCAATTTCTTGGTTCTGAAACGACAACGTACAATGCTAGCCGTTCCCACAAATGCTCGGCCCTATGAGGAGAAAAGATGACTGGCCACTAAAGTGCAGTTTCCTTGGGGGGATCTCGAACGGTAGGCTGCTGCCATTTAGAATCACAAGCCTTTTTCGAATTGCTTGATTCTCTTGATCGAACCCTGCTGGGAAGGTAACATTATAGTGGTGCGGACTAAATTTTTTAACCGAAAGCAAGGCAAACTGGAAAGGACCTGTGGTGAGCATAATTTTTCCAGGTGGTCAAGTTGGGCAACAAACTTTTTTTTGACCTCAAAATTTTGATATCTATAATATTTGGATGTGGTCGCAAGTCACAGTGTGCGAGCTCCCTCTCAGACGCTAAACAATCAACGTCAGTCCTCCACCCTCGACGGAGTTAAGAAAATTTTGTGAAGTATTTTGCACCAGTCATCCAAGAACGGCATTTTGCATGCATTAATTTGGACACGAAAAACTGTTTTGCAATTCATAAGGATAAAAATAAGCAAGAGAGCACATTTTATCCGGGTGGGGAATTTACGAGAGAGCCTTACTTCGACTTTGTGTAAAACAAATCCAGTAACCCTGAACTAGTCAAGAGCCCACGATTTTCATTTTTTATGACCTATAAAATCAACTGTGTTATGCTCACGATCGAATGGACTCCTCTCAATATCAAGATTAATCACATCCGCATTGCTTTTGTAAAGGATTAGTCCTAACCGATGAACACGAACACCCGCGCGCAGAACGCAACAGTTGTGTTTATGGCGGAGCGACGCGAGTTGGACTATTGCCAATAGTATCAAAGGATATCTCAACGTTTACCTTTTATATACTTTTTCTATCTTTCGATGCAGGCTGACCCATCGGAAAATCCTCATCAATGACCCGACTAAATATTGTCGATGGAGCCAAAACTGCTTCTGGTACCTCATTTGGAAAAAGGCAGTAATGAGTATACAGTTTAGACATTCTTCGCTACACTGACCTCAGCCAAAATTCGGAAAATACATTGGCATTACCTTAGAAAAACTGCCCTTCAATCGCCGATTTAACAAGCAGCACAACTCCACCTTCACATGTGTAATTTGCAGATGATTACGGCCCGCCCGCTGCTCGTCGGCAGAACAGCGCTGATTCTGCTCTTCACGTAATCGGCACACCTGTACCTTCTGGCGCTCACGGGCTACGTCTTATTCGCTACGAGTGATAAACAAAATGCGCACTAGTGTCGGCACCCGCCCGGGTTCCGAGCGGCCCCGACTCCGAAACTTGAGTGGTCCAAGGATATCTAGGGGACCCGGAGCTCGGAGCACCTTGAGGCGAAATCCTCGCCCTGTCCAACCGTAACGTGTGCGCTATCACGTCACACTTCAATAAGTGTTGTCTAGAATGGATTAGAGAAGCTCGATGTGGGTCAAACGCATAATGAGTGCATTTGCTCGTTTGTATGCCTCTTTAAATTTATATATGTCGGTTTTGAAATCACTGCGAAATCTGTACTGTGAACGGAGGGAAGTGGTAATATTTACAAAATGTACAGTCAGTCCAGCATAACTGCAGTACTCTGCGGCGATGCAAACTATGTAGAACGTAGTGATATGATACAGCCTCTGCACTTCACTGTGTCTTGGTTGACGTTTAGAGAATACTGCAGACGAAGAATCCCACTGTAGCCCGGTCACTGTGTAACGATCCACACACACCGTAACACCAAACGGGGAACACAATATAGACCGACGATTGTATTTGGCGAGAAGGGATAACAACAGTAACCAATAGCCACTTGAAAAGCAATACAAAGTGGTAGCATTTATTCGTGTAAGGTCTGTAAATGCAGGATTTTTGTCAAGACCGGAAATAAAGGATATATAGACGCGCGATGTGATCACATCATTATCTGAAATCATTCAGAGGGCTGGGAAAATCAACGCTATAACTCTCAGTCCGACGTGGTTCGTATGCATCGACGGAACCTTCCATTCCACGAGAATTCGAAGTGATTTTCTTGCAGAGAAGTTCTGTTGAGGCACAGTAGAGTCCATCCAAGAGCAGATATCGATTCATGACGAATAGAGCATATTCCAACATTAATTGTTTATCAACGTGGGGACACACAACTGAGGATTTGGGGCAAATTCAGGCTATCAAGGGAAGGAAATAAACAAATGAACAGCACCTACGAGAAAATAAATTTTTAAGCTTTCTTGTTGCATACACACTCAGATGGAATCTTAATTGCTGCACAGCGTTCCCATCTGCAACACGCAGCTCCAGCCAACACATTTTCCCATAATCGCTCGTTTATCCCTCGAATCCGTACATTTGTGTTCCAATTTGAGATGTTAGATGAGCGACGAGTAATGTTACAAGCCTGAATAAAGTTATTTTTAAAATAAGCTGCTGTTTCGATCATAAAACAGAGATTTCGTTTCGCTTCGAGCATCCCTCCTCAGTCACGACTCGGATCGGCTGGTTGTAAAATTCAAAATCTCCAATACGACAATACCGAATATAGGCCAGTCACGGAATGAAATCAGCGAAGATCCATTCAGAGGCACATAAATCCACATCGTTGCTGAGGGTAACACCGAAAGTATACGCTTTACCATCGGTTACCTGAAACAAAAGCAAAGTATGCTGGTAAAAGATTGTTTCCTTTTAACTTAGGCTTCAGTTAAGTGAACGCAACGGTAAGCTGGAAAAGCACCTACCTGCATGCGGAATATTGCGAAAAAGTATCCGGAGATATGCTCATTAGGTTAAAAGCAAAAAGTTCCGCATTAAGAAGACTTTCAAACAGGGTTTTGATTGTCATTTCCCTAATCGCAGACGACCCCATGGCACGGACTCTGCTACATATAACTGTCGCGTCTTCCTTCGCTTAGGGGCAGAAATAAAAGTGGTGGACTGGCAATCACCATTTAGGCTGACGAAACGCCAATGACTTCCTTACTGACTTTTCTTGTCTTTGCTCTCTTCCCATTTCTTCTCTTTGACAAAACTGACATCACCTATAAGTGAATGAGTACCTCACATCCAAGTGCACGTAAGCAGCACAGCAAGGCACTGTGCTTCATATGCAGGTGCTCCTCGAGGAATGCGTCAGGCAGAGGAATGCCTCTGCACCTATAGGCAACTGCGCATGCCTTCAGCGCCAACAACCGCATCGTTGCGAAGTACCGTGTCGTCGTTAACCTTAAATGGCAACAGGAATTAATTGGTCGAAAGCCGTTTGCCACTTGGAGTGCTACACTCAAGTACATATGAATGTCACTAACCCAAAAAAATGTAATATCTCAGTCATGCAGATAAAAGAAAAATAAATCCTCCATAAACGACCAAAAGATGTGGAAAGCCGCACGACGTAGAAAGCACACCCGTAACGTTTAGGTACCTTCGTCAGAATGGGAACGCAATTGCTCCCTCAACGATTTTGCATCATTCTGTCCGTGTATGAAATTACACGTTTGCAACTGGTGAGTATCATCTGAGAGATTTCATTTCTTTCAAACGTCGAGCAAGAGCAAGGGCTGTATAGAAAATTTTATAGCGAGGATGGACTTATACCAGGATGTATGGCCGAGGAGGCTTCTGCTTAGAAGGAATTTTGGCCCATCAGAGGGAGTTAATCTAGCTGCTCGTATTCGCTCAAATAGCTAAGAATGTGCGCGTCCAGTAAATATTAGAAAGTTCAAGGAAATCAGCGTTATTGGTACTATATGTGAGCGGTTGTTTTCACACAATCTTATATTTGTATGCACAGTCTTGGGAAAGATGGATTGTATCCTCACATACAGTTCATGAGGGGTTAGGTTCGAAGTAGGAGGACTTTATGTGTCCTAAGACGTACAATCTTTATTCTTTAGTTACCTTCAGAGTGAGTTAAGTTAACCACATAACGAAATTTGCTATTTGAGGAAACTTATTCATGCAAGATCACTGCCCTTCAGCTTCCCCTCACCGTTCGTACTCTTTTTCTTGTGCACATTGCATAAAATTTCTGAGGTGCCCCCAGACTACGTCTAGCTGTACATAAGCGTCACATAGCACGTATTGTAGGTAACAACAAGCATATCTAGCCTTAATAAGCTGTCATCTTGTTGTGAAATAAGTCGAAAAAACCGAACGAAATTGTTCATCCGAAGCGATAAAATGACATCTTGAATGAAGGTATAGTTATTCTTGCAGAAATGTTCTTTCCAGGCGATGAGCTGCACAACAACCCATCGCTTATCGGCATTATGCAACAAGTAAGAAGCCATAATCTGCAAGATGGCAACATAACTTTACAACTCTGTGAAAAAGTGCAACATTGCGATGAAAAATATGTTTGAAGATAGGTTCCGAACCCATTATTTTCGGCTTCTCAAAAGCAATAACCACTTGTGAAAGACGCCGTTTCGAATGCACCACATGGCCGCTTTTGTTCCATCAGCCCAACTACGTACTAAACTGCACAGCTAGATTTTTTTCAATACTGAAGTCGTGGAAGTGTTTAGCAAAAGAAACTCTCCAGATAAATAATTCATCGCATCCTTCGCGGTAGTGAAGGCGAAGAGTGAACTAAACCGAACATCAACCATAGATAAATCGGATGCTACAATCACATAAAAATGCAAATCACTCTAATGGCTAAATAAAAAGCATTTTGAATGAATTCGGCAAGATTTTAAAAGAGCACTAACAATGATGGCATCCGAGTTATTGAAACCAACAAAGAGATAGAAGTGAAATGCGCACATAACGGCGCAGCTTCTTACCTCTTTTCATTCATTTACCGGAAAACGTTCTCCGCCACCTTCTATCTGATTCTTTCTTCTTTTTTTTTTCATCCAGAAGGACAGAAATATGAATGAGTGTGCAGAAAAAAAGAAGGGCTCAAGGAAACTGTAAATGGGGTGTAAACAGAAACGAGTATTTATAAGGACAAATTTGAACACCCTCTCATTTTTTCGTTCCGAGAAGTCGACAAACTGCCTCCAACGGCAAAAGCATTCCTCTAGCTGGGTCGCGTGAAGCTTGCGGTCGTATGTTGGGCATCTTGTCAGCTCACATCTGTTAAAACGTGTCGTTTACAACGATATAATGTTTGTTTTTAAGCATCTCAAATGCTAATATTGCCTCAATTCGTTTGCATGTCCCATCTGATGAGTACTTCCTGAGTGATAATCAGACGGAAATCAGAGACAAAAATAAAAAAACAAGGTAAGCTTCTTATTTTCTGTGCAGAAAATAAGAAGCTTACCCATTTATGCTCTTCTTGTTTAACTCTCGGCTGCTTTCCTCAAATCGTTTTTTTCTGTTCACAACCACAGCAGCATTCCGACCTCATAAACGCTAACTTGTCTCAACCTCAACCTCTCACATTTTCTTCATTGTTTTCCTTTCTTAACGAAAGCTTTAGGTACATTTTACCTGCTTGACCTTCACTTCTCGCACTTCAACGTCTTCTGCTACTATGAAGACTGACCTGAGGGTCAAATCAACAGTCGAAAGATATATCAGTCTGGCTGTCAGCCATTAGCACATCATGTGCAAATCTTTGCACTCATGCAAGGGACCAGTGTTTGTGTAAACAAAGCACATTCGACGTAAACGAAAGTTTATTTATTTTAATCAAAACCACTCACCTGTACTCG
Organism: Ascaris suum; assembly: GCA_013433145.1. Classification (NCBI taxonomy): domain Eukaryota; kingdom Metazoa; phylum Nematoda; class Chromadorea; order Rhabditida; family Ascarididae; genus Ascaris; species Ascaris suum. The sequence goes on from CM024187.1 coordinate 6,632,117, forward strand.
GCCTCAGCGTAGAACGGAATCATTGACTCCAGTAACAGAATGCTCTTCTCTGCATCCAAGTTCTCAACGACCATATCCTGTCGAACGGCTCGCAGTCGATCGGAGACAAATTCGTATACGTCCGGCCAAGCCTCTCGTGAATCGTATTCACTGACGACTCTACAAAAAGAGCAGATTAAGAGACCTTGCCCTGGCCAGAAATTCACAGGAAAAAAACAAGACCAACATTTTGGAAGAGAAACACAATTGTTAACATATGTTGACTATTGCCATTATATTGTACCACCAAATGAGTGACTCTGTGGAGCGTTCAAGAGAAGAAAAAGAAAAAGGAAGATGCAAACGAAATGAGTCACTAGCAGAAAATGAGGTTTCAGTATTCAAAATGGATCCGGACAATCCACGCACTTAGGCGCACTCCCTTAGCGTGGGCACCATGAAAAAGATATTCTTTTGAAGCCTTAAAATTTGCAAAAAAAGTAACGAACTATCAATATTATAGCAAAACGTAATACTTCTTTAGCACTTATAACGAATGTGACATCATTAAAAGGCAAGAGTTTAGCGTGAAAAATGCAATGCTCCGATGGGAAATAAGACTAAGCCGAAGCATACGTTGCTTCTAAGCTTATGTAGTAAAGGAATAAAAGCCATAAAAAAGTCCGATATGCAGCATTTATGAGAAATGTTACATAACTGCAAGTTATGAATCTCATTCAATATCCCCGTCAATAACGACGGTCAAGCTAGATGCTATGTTTGATCTTTAGATGGCATGGAAAGTACTATAATCACATCGAACTGAACATTGCTTCCATCTCCAAGAAATTTAAAAAGTCCAAAAATTCGAAGTCGATGCGGCACAGAAGCACTACCTTCCCACCTGCAGCCTAACACAACTACGCATACTTGCGCAAATATGAGAAATGTGATCCAATTATAATGCCCGATTTGGGAAATATACAACTCATCTGCACTGAACGCATTCGATGTGAAATACTGCTGGAAGCACTAGGCGCCGCACCATGGGTTAAGCCGTGGGCAATTTATATAATTTGCTGTCATCTCTCAATATCTGAGAATTGCAGCAAAGAAATTGCATGTTGTGGTTATCAGCAAAAGCCCATACTTCGTAAATACTACTGAAATAACATTCAGGCACAAATAGGTTGGTTAGAAGCGTTTGACTCGATAGCAACCTTAATTCTTATTTCTCATAATAGCAGAGGAGCTGGAAGTTCGCCGATTGGAGAATGAACTACTCTCAGTTATTAATAACGTGGTTTCTTGTTAGTACATCGAAGTCATTTTAACCACTAGGGAAGCCTTTTACTTCGATTTCAGAGTCCTGAACTTTTCTTGCTCCGTATAAATGCCCTTCTGCCACTCTATACGTGACCTACACTGGAATTCACAGCTTTCTTTTATTTCAAACTTTTGTACGAACATGTGTACCGCCAGTTCAACAAAGTACTCTCTAATTACCGCAGAGGAGGGAAACCCCTGGACAAGAAATTCATTGCAGAATTAAAGGAGAGAGCGAAGGCGCATCACGTTTGTTCATCAAATGAAACAGAAAAAATCACCTCAATAAATAAGCAACCGTGTCCATCAAAACAGCGAAAGGGCGAAGTTCTGTCAGTGAGAGCTTCTCCTTTCCTGCAGCCGATCTGCAACATCTTACCAACTTAAGCGCACCTCGTAAAAGCGATTCAAAATGCTACGCCAATTTCTCTATATACCGCCCTTTCACAACTGAGTTAATATATTTTAGGATGTCATAACAGCTACAATTAAGTCAACATGGAGCTCGATAAGCAGTCATGCCAAAAATGACTCAAAAATTATTGGGTAACGGACTTCAGGAGATCTGATACCTAACGCAGACGAAAACTTCAGGTTGCTAAAGCTGAGTCTGGAACCATTGTGGGAGAAATACTGTAACAGATGTTGTGAAAACTTTTGAAAGTGAATCAAAACATTGAAATACCTCGCATGACGCTTCGCAAATCGGTGAGGTTTATTTTTAATAGGTCCATCGAAGCTAAATATAACCATGAGGTTGCCTAAACAATAAAAGACTCGGGAGATGGACAGTCATTTATACGACCGGAGGTGGCTCAATTTTCAAGATTCAAGGTGTAATTTATATGAGGAGGTGGTATACTTTTCGGGAGGAGGAGAAAATTGCAGGAGCGAGGCGAGGAGGGGAGAGGATAGAGATGGGAGGATGATGGGAATATAACATACAACGCAGGACAACACAGATACGAATATAAAGAAAGGTTACGATTTTGGAAGAACCAATGAGAAGAACGGCGCCAAACGGCTACTTCGAATTTGAGAATGGATATTTTAGTGCTTAGGATTTGAGCTACCACCAACAGCCATAAACAGCACTCACTTTCCCTACCTCCGCGGTCTTCTTCCTCCTGCCCCCCCCCTCCCCACTCCCTTCCCAACGGCTATACACTGCCATCAGCTTGGCGCTGAAGACACTATCCTGTTCGCGTTTATTAAGGTCTTTCAGTCGCGCATACTTCTGCCAGGTAAACGCAACTCATTAAGACATTTGCGACATTGTGTCCGCCTTCAGCGGTGGACGACGCTTTCACTGGTTTCGATTTTCAATGTGCACTGATCAGTCGAAATACTGAGTTACATCTACGTTTCGTTAATTAAGCAATCTTTTAACTCCTGCATGAACTCGTGTGCATCATTTTCATGTATTTTCGTCAGCATTTTTGCAGCAGCGTAAAACGTTACCTGAAAGGCTTACTTGAACAGAGTCCTACGAGCGCGTTATATGACAAACAGCCCATTAATAAAAGGCGATCATCACTGCGATTTCGGAGCCTCTACTTCTCTGCTGCAATTCGAACAAACTCAATGAACGGTCGATTCTTCGATACCTGGCCAGCTACTAAAGAACGGGAAGCTCAGCCCTTCAAAATTATGGTTGCAAGGTGAGCCCTTTGATAGACTTTGTAATCGTTTATAACAATTACGCATGGGTGCAATGCCTTTCATCTACTTCAGTGAGGTATGCTGCAGCAAATAAGCAGTCCGCGCCATCCGATGGTATCGTCGTCTTCCAAAACATAGAGCATTCTATATGATCATAGTGCATAACAATCGCAATTCGTACCTACTGTACTGTTTGACCATTTTCAGTGGATTGCCTTTTCTTGTAGCAGGTCGCCGTTGGTTGCCACCACTTGCACAGATTACTCGCCTGGAACGTACTGTTATGGCCTTAGCTTTGGTCTTATAGAGAATGTTGCTCTCTTCCAGATAACTAATGGAAAATTCAAACATTTTAAAGCATATTTTAAATACATGTAACAAAGCGAAGTTTTTGCAAGAGAGGCTAAAAACCGCATGAAATTAGACAAATGACCCATATAGTACCATGGAGCTGCAGAAGTGCCATCACACCCGCGAATCCACAAATGGATAAAGAGAACACTGACAAGCAGAAACTGATACATCTTTAAGACAGCCGCCGGTGCACCCGAACCGTAGAGATGTCATCTCTTCTCTCGCCTTCTAACTGTTATCAAATTTCTGATGAATGTCATATACGTCGACTAAAAAAGTGATCGCTAAACGAAATACCTTCATCCTAGAGACCTACAAATAGTGGTCAAATGTAACTAAGGGTGCTAGTGGAAGTGAAATCCTTTCGAAGTGATGTAGCTACCTTTTGGGGAAATAAAGATTCACACTATTGCTTCAAGCTGCATGGAAAGCATAGAGGTTATCAATTTCTGTTACAATGAGGCTAAAGAGCAAACCGCGCGAAATGATCTCGAAATTTTTTTTTTTTTGAAACATTCAAACGACTAAAAGCAATTCCGTAATATAACGGGCATTCAAACATTCAAACAATACAACGCAGCAGGCGAGAAAAAATAAGGAAAATATAATGGGCTTCATGTATTTCACATGGGCCCATTCCTTGAAGAACATATATCCCATGTCTCTGTTTTTTTTTCGGTGAGCTGATAACGACAAGCTGTCTAGCTTCCCTTTCTACATATGAGACTAAGCAGAAATCTTCTACGAAGCGGAAATACGAAATGCTCAAACCTCGCGCCATATAAAAACTTGGACAAGTCATTGCCGCATTTTGGATTTAACCCTCTCGTTCGCAAATGTTTGCTGCTGCTTTTGAAGCTGCTCTATGACTGGCTACGGCAGTGCAGACGATCAGAATATGCAATAAGCTAGAATAACTTTCGAAAAAACGTGAACGTCAGCGAAATCTTTGCAGTAAGCTTGGCCAAGTTCGGTCTTCGCATGGGTCAACAAAACGGCGCTTCTGTCGCCAAAGACATTTCAATGTCGGGTCCCTTATATGTAAGCAAAAACATAACGAACAAATTTTCATTTCGCTTGCGCCTCCTATGAACGACTTTGCTAACTTTGCAGCTCCACAACTTTTCAGCAAGATGTTTTAAGACAAAACACAGAGCCGTGAATAACTGAAGCAATGATCGACTTTCTGACGTCTTCTGAATGAAATCTTTCATAGCAAAAACCTCGATAGAATGTTTCTTATTTTGAGGTTTTTCTGTCTATCACATCTCTTTTCGCACCTCTGTTCGATATTCTTTGCCTAGCATCCTTATAAACGGTTCGCAATGACAATATCGAATCCTTGCCCTCCTTGATGTGGCAGGGAATTGCTTCAATAGTCGAAACGTCCTAACGTTGCGAATTACGTTTTACGTTACCTGCCTCAGCACTCGGTGCCTCTTTGCAAATGTGCTCGCACATATACAGTAACAGTGTACTAAGAATTCTCTTTCGAAGATCAGATTGCTACGTTGACTTTCACACGAAAAATTTAGTTACACTGACGTCAGGTCGTTGTTACATCGCGACGTTGCACCTCTATTTTTAGCTCAAAGATGATTGAGCTCCATCATTCCAACATTAAAACAGTTACCTCCACCAATCCTACTCAGTATTAAAGATATCCGAACACTGAGCACTATCGCTCTGCAAAAAAGGAAGAAGAAATTTCACCAGAAGAGCAAAAACTGAGAAGTGTCATTCGATAGCAATGTTTCGAGCAAAACGAACTTGAGAACGCAAAGACGACGTGTTGAGGGAGACGTGCGAGGTGCAGCAGTTCAGTCCACTTCCCAACAATTTTACTTTAAAGTTGGGCATCAAAAAAATTCAAATTCTTCGACTGCGACCCGAACTTTTAAGACAATTTTAGAATCGTGCCGTAACATTTACCAGCTAGAGGCCAGAGATGCCCGATCAAACAGCAAAGGTTACCTGTATTTGCGAGGTGTGCAACTAGCATTCGAAAGAGTTTGCAGCTCCGATACGCTAAAGTGTCAAATAGAAACGGTGATGAAAACAATGGCGCATTAATCACGGTTTTCGAACATAAAAAGAAATCGTCCAGAACGAAGTGAATAACGACGTCAAAGCTCAAATCAAAAATGTCCCTTCAAAGAAACAAAGGCTTCCTTGCATTTAGAGGCAGTTTAAGCGAAAAAAAAATCGTTCCTATCATAAACTTGCGGCACAGATTTTTCAAGATGGGATTCTCGGATTCTCTCAATGATACGAAATGAAAGCTATAAATAAATACTTGCAGTGGTCCAGTTTTTGTGAGCGGTGTATCCGTCTCTAAAATGTGCACGAGTCCATTTCTGTTCCGAAAGCGAATCTCCGATTGCGGGCACATTTGCATGCACAATGCCTCCGGTCGTTCTTCGAACATCTCAAAACTCTGAAACAATGTGCGGCAACATGATGAAGTGGTAGTGCTGCTCGAAATATATAAACAACATCGCATAAAGCGTTGTCACTAACTTAGAAAGCTACCCTTGCAGAAAGACTAAAAAAGTTATTTCGCACGTACCACACGACCCCTTTTTCTTCCCTCCTCCCCCTCCCCTTAGCACAATGTGATAAGAGACACAACTTTATTTTAAAATTCATGGGAGGGGAGGTAAGCTAGGCAAGAGGTAATTTGCCCGTGAAGGTGGGTGGGCAACTTTAACGTAGAATTTTCAAAGATGCAAGATTCGGCAAGGAGGGAAGAGCAAGGAGGGGAGCGGAATGTGACCCTCCTTCTACCACACCCACGTGACTCAGCAGACCTCAGCTAGTAACGACAGTGCCTATTGTAAGATGCTCACACAAGTTTTACCAAATGAAATTGCGACAGTTTACATGAACGACTCAGCACAGTCGGCAACACAACAAACAACGTGTGTTCTTCCATCGTTTCGCTATCGAATCAAACACATAATGTATTTCTAAGGATTGGTGCTTGCAGTTGCTTGTGTTGAGATTCTCTGCACACAACTTCGAGACCTTTTATATGGTATTCGGCTAACCGCGAACTAACAGACGCATAATTTCCGGCCCATAGAATGAATTTTTTTCAAGGTCCAGGGCTTTCACTATGGCTGAAACAAATATTGATTAAATACAAATATAAGCGAATACAGAAAGTTTTGTAAATCGAACGCTGATCAGTTTACATAAATGTGGAAGAGAGGAGCAGCTTCCCTTCACGCATCGATTCCTTTCGCCGTGCCGTCTCCTGCGTAATTCTTCCGGCGTCCAATTTCTAGGATGTGACTGTGGGTCCAGTGGCTTCACTTCAGCAGAGTTAAAATCAGAAAAACTACATACGAAGGATGGCTGCTTGAGTTTTGAAAGATTCTGAGCACTAAGATTTTTAAATGACGATAACGATCGTAAGAACTTCCTGAGTGTTAAAATGACGGTGAACCGCCGGTAGCGCGGACTTCCTTCGAGTAACAGACGTTTACACAAATAGTGGAGTATACGTTTCTTTTGTTTGCCTTCACGATATCCCTTTATGCAGTACTGTGCAGCACTTCTTTCCGTGTTACATAAATACTCTTTCTGCAGTGAGGTCTCGCATTTCAAAACTACAAAAGACACGGTTGTGGTCGCTATTTTGACTAGACCCGTCTGCCGCGGGCGGCTACTCACAAAAGTCACCGCCGCAACATGTATCCTTGACGAGCCATAATAGCAAGAAGCTTAACTTGATCTCTTACTCTTAGACAAGGTATGCACTATGTACAATATTTGCCGCATAACGTCAAAACAAGCATTATATGGTCTCATCAATGACATCCACGCCATATATCAAATAATCTCAATGCAACGGATAACGCAATATGCCGATGAATGCTACATCCAATGCAAAAACGAAACGATGGCTATTTATCCATTTATGCAGATAAATTTATTCACCGCAGGTCATCAAGAGCGACGAGGTTATGGGAGTTAGCGGATGTTTAGAAAACAAAATCAGCGGAAGCAAAGTGGAATAAAGACCGAGCTACTCAGCATGACCTAGGAAGGAAGCACACCAGCAACGTCCCACTTATTTCAAAAATGAAAACCACAGAACAGCGCCTGGTATTTGAATAAATTTTTCGTACTTGTTAATAAACTTTTTCACTTATGGGAATCTAGTAGGAAACACTGCACGGATGCTAGGCAACCAAAGCATGAATAGGTGAAAAAGCCGTTTGAGGACATCGGATGGGATCGGAGGCGGGATGGCCGGCACAATGAAAGGCACGGGATTACCGAGTGCATGTTTGGAAATAGTGCTTGAAATCCCGCGAAAAAGGACAAAAATCTCCGCCAAGCGGCAAAATAAGACCATTTGCAAATTTTTTTAGAGCACATGTAGACGATGTGCCTATTTGTTACCTATTTGCTGCGTCAAACAATTGACAAAAAGTGGACTCTTTTGTGCGCAAAGAAAAAACTGCAAAATAAAATAATGTCACAACGTTTCGCCCTTACATAACAACAACAATGACAATGAATGGCTGAGCAGCAATGTTTATGTGAAGCGGACACGACAGGAGGAGGAAGGGAATCGTAATGGCGGAGAGAGTGGAAAGACAGGTGAGCAATTAAGTCGAATTGAGTCAAAAAAGGAACCAAGACGAGAAATAATCTTATAGCGACCAAGCAGGATCTTTGGATGGACAAAACTCATGACGTAAACAATGAATGAGCACAGTTATTGTAATCAGCGAAAGAATGAAACTGCAAAAGGGTAGTGAATCGGAAAAGGACACATTCAAACATCACTGCTCCCTTTGGCTCGCTAGCCCACCCACTGCCACCGGGCGTTACCACGTGAATGCGAAACGTTTTCATGATGCTCTTTATTGCTACCATTGCGTGAACACGAAGCATATTTCTCAAGTACGAAGCAAATTTCCCTCGCCCTCTCTTTGTACGATACTGTCAGAGCTAATACTCAATATATCATTGGACAGGAAAATGAGATAAGGACATTTGTCTGGAAAACGCGCCATATTCCAATCAAATCGAACAAAATCCACACCAGCTTCGGAACATGACAAATTGATGCTACAAAACGACTGCATCTCTAGCATGCGTACCACTTCGTGGATCCCTAATACTATAGCCTACCTAGCCACCTTTGGCTTTCAAAAATTTTCCATGCCACAACTTCTCCATCAGGGAAAGTGCTAAAGGAGCTGGATGCAAGCTTAGAAAACCTTTAGGCTTTGCTCAGCCTTTAAATAGCTTCATCGGTTACAGGACGTAGAGCCATGAGGTAATGATAACGAATATATATAAGAGATATATGAGACCAATTGATCTGCACCACAGATTGCCAAAATCGAACCCTGCTTCCTTCGCTAACAAAGAAAAACGCACAAAATTCTGTTTCACATAAAGCCGAACCCGTCTTACACTAAACTCTTCAGAAATGACCCAAAAATTGTCAATTATTAATGGCTTACTTGAAAGCAGTACATTATTTACTCAGCATGTAGGTAAAGATCCTACTACTACTTCCTACTCTGTTATCCAATCAAATTCTTTACAAAAGGAAAAGACTGCAGTTGCTGATCTAAAATAATGAAAGTTGCTTTTAGTCATACCTCACTCGCACTGACCCCCTTCGCCCCCGAATCCGCTCACCTGACAACAACGCCGCGACCAACCTCAACACTACATAAACATATCATCCAAAAAATCATTTAAATCCTCCTCCGCAGCTTTCTGTGCGTCCATCACGTCCACAGGTTTCGCCCAGATATTCATCATCTTCGCTGCTTCTTCTTTTGCTTGTAGGTCTCTGCTGCTCTTTTCACTATCTCCAACATCCTCCGCTTGCGCACCTTCTGCAGCTTCCGCTTCTGCCTCTCCTCCCCTATTCGATGTAGATTGCTCACCTTGTTCAACTTCAGCAGAATTTTGAAGAGACGGTGATCTAAAACACTGCGCCACATCAGATTTGCTAGTTGTATTAATCGCTAAGACAAAGACCGCTCACCTCGAAGTTTCATTAATCACATTCAAAGTGGAAAGCTACTTACCTTATCGGATAAACGGAAGGACACACAAATTGTCAGCGAAGGAATGAATACAACAAATCGTCGAGGGGAAGTATCCTTACCGTAGGCAACCATTTAAACAACAGTTAACGGCTGGACTCAATCTAGAAATTGCTCTTGAGCCTAAACAAAAAATCGACTGTTTGCAAGCTACTGGGACAATGGTTCTACTGGGACAACCATGAGTATAGATACCGAAAACACAAAGAATGAGATGCACATTCAAACCTCCTCCTCGACTGCCTCCCTTTACTCGTTTTTGCACGACGTTTTTGGCTGTGATAGTTTAGCATCGATGAGCATTCGGGACAGAGTCGAAGTTTCACTAACGCGTTTTTCTTTGTTCCGTCTTCCATATATGCGAAATTCACCTGAAAATTATTTAGCAATCTCATTAACGAAAAATAAGAATAGCATACCACTGTCTGTTACCTAAAACCTCAAATAAAACCACAAAGAATTGTAAATACCGACAGCTGAACAGTGAGCAATACTACTGAAATTTTGATTAACGACGCATATTAATAACAACGCTTCAGACTTGTGAAAACAGGTCTTTTTCATCAGTTTTATTGGAGAAGAGGGTTGTTGAAGAGGCGACATAGTTTCTTAAGAAGGAAATCATTCATATTCTCCTCCTCTAGTTTAAAGCAACACTTATTCGAGATTTCACCCTACATTGGCGAGCAGGAGACCACATCACAAATTAAAGAACCATCCAAAAGAAGTACTTTGCAACTCGTTTCTCTCCCTCACTGACTCACTTTATAGGTTTTCTTCCCTAAACGAAAATAATAAAAGCCAATGAAATCACAATACCGAAATCGTATATCACAACCCTTTAGCGTGAGATGTGCCTGGAAAGCCGATCGCTACCAAGGAAACATCACCCTGCCGCAGAATCAGCTCAAATTTTGAGTCGTATGAGAACGCAGCATATTAAGATTCCATTCAAAATAAAAATTTACAACTCTAGCTTGAAAATTAGTTCAGAAGAATTCCTCAAAAATTTCTTCGCCAACAAACCTGAATTTTCAGAAGCATGGAGGAAAAATAAACACACCAGTATGGCCTTTAATGTGTCTAATGCTTAACGTTTTATGCCATGGTATGGGTGACCAATAAGACTCCCAAACGGAAAACGAAAGGTTTTGATCCAAGCCCTGGCTGTTACCTCCAATTCTGACCTGGGTCTGTCTCTTCTCACTAATGATGCCGTACAGTATGCGGAACTGAAGTTCGAACCTCCCAGCTGGTGAGGTTATCCCTTCGAGAACATACTTTGTTGCCGCATTCGAACTGTCCCTTTCCACTGCGCACCTCTTTTTCCACTCTCCATCGCATAGCTATCCTTAAATGAGCATTCCATGAACAAATATATAAATTAATAGCAACTCAACTAAGAAGGTTCAATATCACATATTCGGAATGAAGCACTGCTGTCCACTGAAATGTCGCGCCCTAGACGTACTCCCTCATCGCATAGTGGACATTCCTCAACGTTTTGCCTTGATGTTACCGAGTAGCCGTTCATAATTCGCTTTCTATCGCTTCCAATATGCGTCCACTGGAACATTCAGGTTTAATCAACTCAAGGCTATCCATCACCCAACAATGAGACGAGATCTATTCAATCAGCCAATACTTCTAACCACTTCTGTGGACTATTTATCTGCATTGTATTTTGAAATCTTTTCCCGTCCAAAACATCCGACGGGAATCAAACGTTTCAATATTAGACAAACTGTAAAAACTTCCATTGGAATTTTCATTGGTTATTCACTTAAGTTGGTTAAGCCTCAATGATTCATGGGCGCATATTTGGAAGCGATAGAAAGCGAAACATATAAAATTAAGGACTTGACGTTCATCAAAATCCAGATTTAACGGATCACCAACTAATCACGAGATTGAAAAATCTCTCATTTTTAGGAGCCTCGAAGTCTAGACCACAGTGAGTAGTCCCATTTATATACGATTTCCGCTCTATGAAATGTCTAAGGGGATGACCACTGTGACGGCACCAACGCCCGATCTATTTCGCGGCATTTTTCAACGAGCTGAACACTGCTGTTGGATTATTATGAAGACATTTTCGACCATAAACGAATTTACATTCCTATTTTATCCGATTCATTAGCACGTCGCGCTCACAACACGGTATGAAAACGTTGGCGGAAATTTACTTGTTCTTCTTATAGTGAGTGAGGTCCGCTATGCAGTACTCCTTGAAGAGCTTCTCGTAATACTTCTTCGCCAATCTGAATTCCCACGACTTGTCGGCCGCCTCTTTTAGCTGCAACAACCTCAATCTTCTTCAATAACCGCAAATCCACTCGCAAATATTAAATTCAAACACCAACTGTAAGTTAATAAGTCAATCAGAAAAAGCTAATAAATATAAAATCACCTGACAGGTGTTGAATATTCGCCGAAACAACGACCACAATTAATGCGTATTGAGTACCTTCATGCACAATATGCTTTGCTCAGAAGCGAATTTGCGAAAACTTTTTAGCTGGAAACATTTCAACAACAAAAGCTTTTGAACAAAAGAGTGAATTAAAATAAAAGGCGCTCAAGTTAAAATAAAGAGAAATCCCGCGTTCTTTCACTTTTCAGGCCAAATATACTTTGAGCCAGCGAATAAGGCCCGATAACTATTTTCTTCTAAAAGTGTTAAAACAATTTCTTCTAAATTGCGCGAAAAAAATTCATTAAAGACCGCAAGAAACCCACAAAAATTTTGTTCGTCGGCTGAACAGAATGTTCAATTGAGCATTAAAAACGACAGACAGAAAAAACGATTTTCTCAAGCCCACCTCAACGGAAATGTCAACTCGCAGAAGGCGCACATGTTAGACAAATAACACTGATGAACATCAGCAGCATGACCTTAACGCCTAACTGCGGTGCATCAAGTCGTGCACACGTGTCAGGGACCCCATAATCTTAGAAAGTCTTAGAAAGAACGCAGATGCACTGCGAAAATTTGCTTATAAGTTCGAAGAAACTCAATAGCGGAAGATGGCGCAAACTGTTGCACATAAACGTCCGACCCTTCGGAGATCACATAATCTCCAGAGGCATGTGGCCACGACATTCTTCAGACCTCGACCCCTGGTTTCTTCTTGTGGAAATATTGGAAGGAAACGTCTGCATCAAAAAAACAAACATACTCTAACAACCGAAGGTGAACATGATCGCTGCAAGTGAGGAGTTACATAGGGCTAAGTGAAAAATCTGCAGTCATGGGCCGCCAGGTTGCTAAAAATTCTGCAGGAAGGGGCAATCACCTTGAAGAATTTTTCTGATACTCCCAGGTAGGCACTGAAGCAACTGCGCTTGCTCATCTTGTATATGACTTCGTAACAAACGGCAACTCACGGTCACTCTCCATGCCGTTGATATGCTTTTATAAATATATAGATCAAACATTTGTTCCAATCGAAAGAATTCATGTCTCTAGCCAATTTTCGGACCATTTCCTTAGAAAATAAGAAAAAGAGCGCAAATATGGACGGATTAAAATCAAAACGCTAATTGGTGGATCGAACGAAATGCATCTCATCACTCACAATGCAATGAAGCATGCGTCAACATTATCAAAACACAGTACCCGCTTTATAGGGATCGATTGTGCCTCAAAGATGAAATGATTTCTAAACCTTACATCGAGCTCAACATCAGCAAGCTAATCAGTAACTTCCTTTCTTGTAGTCCAGAAAGCAATTTAACGATTTCCTGGGAGCCAAGGATCGTGATGAATCTAGAAGTGCCAGTTTCCTACAAATCTGAAAAGAACCAGAGGAAACTGCCACCAGCTATCAAAAGCAACGTCCTCCTGCTCTGACTGCTAGGTCTGGCTTGTAGAAATTCACTTATGCGCACCTCATCATAGTTTGCTCTTAGTTTCTCCGATGAGCTCTGGTTGTGATCTTCCATTTCGATGAGAAAACCAAACAATGAACTTGAGGATACTGTGATTGACAATGATTTATGACCCAGAGCTCAAGAACAGTTAAAGAAGATTCGCTCTTTAGAATTTTCTCAAATGAACGGAAAAGTTAAAGAGATAAAGAACTTCCCGTCATGATAGAGCACGATTTTACGAAGTACAAGCAGCTGACAGGGATTGCCACGAGGGAGGGCGTAGTAGAAATAGCGGTTGGGTAAGACAAGGAACGCTGAACACCTTCACAAACAGACCACACCGGTGGACCTCAATCATGAGTGCATGCTTTGTGAAAGTCACTTAGGTAAGAATACTGGTAAATTACCTTTTTTTCATCCCAAAGAAACCTGAATCGCTCTTTCAGCACATCGTAGTCAGTCCTGTCCTTCGATGTGTCCCTCTGTAACCTCTTCGTTGCTCCAGGATAATAAAGGAAGTAATTGTTGATCAACTCTTTGTGCCTCGAATAGACATCTAACGCCATTAGTCGACGCTTCTGTCTGAAATAAGCCAATGGATTAGTAAAATGTATAGCGAACTCATTTGGGAGCAGGATGACCAATGAAAAACGTTACTTCTTCAATGCTACACAGCGCAGCAAAGGTCTATTCAAAATGGGCATGATCCCGACATTTTGGAAAGAAGACAGCATATGACACTGAAAACAATCGTTTGCCGAGAAGCATTTTTTTACTGCCTACTAAAGTACAAAACTTAGTTAAGGACACTATGGAAGCAGAAACAATAAAATCGGTGATTCACCTCTGGAAGAAGTTAAGATGCAAAACTTCATCATTATCACCCAAATCTTCAGCCCACAGCGCCCTTTTTCTTTCGATAACGACTTATCCACCTCGGCAAACATCTAGTTAGGGACATGCACTGAATCTCTGAAGGATGGTCACAATGTGGACAACAAAGTTATTTCGATGACTGGTCCCATATGTATGCATATCCTTGTCTCAAGCAAACAGAGGTGAAGCCGCGCTAGCTTATCGCCTATCAAGGTATTCCTGCGATAAAGACTTGCTTGAAATATTAATGTGCATGACCTACACTTTCGACTACCATGAATATTCGAGTAGAATTTGAAAAAAAAACACTTTCCCCTCCACTATCGAATGAAGAGTGCACTCTCGCATTCTGCGCAACCAGCTATTATCTGGCTAAACTTGTTATAAGAGCGAAGACACCACGAATGACGCCGATGGTTCAAATTGAGTGGCAAATGCAAAGTTTCAGAAATATATCAATTCTAATTTTATCGTTAGACCTGCGGAACACAGCAGTCTGTGAATAACGCAACAAGTCGATGACGTCTTAGCGCCATCGTTTTGATACTGAGAGGGTTGATGTCAGTAAGCTTCTACTTTCATAAATAAGTATGTCGGTAGCAGCGCTGCCTCTGTATAATGTTGACGTCTTGGTAATATCTCTTAGACGAGCAGGTGCAAATGTTTTAGAAGGAAGAAATCCCTGCGCACAGTCAGAGTGAAGAACGAACAAAAACAATTTGTTTTATTTTGTCTACACTTGAGTGAGAACTCTCCACATACACCATTGGAAAGTTAGGCTGGCTAGAGCAAAGATTAGAACTTAAACGAAGCCTCTTCAGCGCAAATGGCTTCCCAGAAAAAAATATAGCGGAAAGTAAGGCGCTCCATTAGGAATAGAGATTGAAATTAGCGGCGCATTGCACTTTATTTACGAGTTTCTGTATAACTGTCTATGCAAGCCGTATTAAGCTATTGCCAGCGGTCCTGTTTGTAAGATGAAGACGACTCTGCTCTCCAAAAAGTCACACTGTCACTTTTGACCGCTATCCTATGATAACGTTATGATAGTGTGAGACGAAAGATTGCGTTAAGGTTTACCTGAAAGAGATAAAATAAATAAATCTGCAAGAATTTTTCAGAGGGAGCCGTTATGTGACGAGTGAAGAGCATTTCAAAAATTTCAAATTGCTACAAAAAATTTCGCTGAAAAATCCAGTGACGTTTGTTCTAACTTGTGAAGAAATTTTTGCAAAACACATGGAAAACTGCTTCAGTTCCTCAATGTTCATTACCATAAACTTAAATGTAAGAAATTACTAGTATATATGAGGAAAAAAGAAAAAAGTTAGGAGGACAAACGGAGAAATCCTTTCAAGAGACACTTCAAGAAACTGGTCGGCTCATAACTAAAATGCCACATGGTGAATACCGACTTGGACCACTCATCAACAGATATTTCGCCTTTTCCCAGCATAAAAGCATATCCGCTAAAGCACGTTCCCGTAAAGAAATTCCTGCGGATTCATATATTCCAATAAACATTTTTTTCTGGGGCGCTTAAAAAACTTGAATTCTTGAATGCGTGGATCATAAAATTTGCCGAACCAGTCACCTTTCAATTCGAGAATGCTGTTCATCGAAGACTCCTTTTGCTTCCGATCTGCTAACGGACGTCACCTGGCCGGGTGTTTCCTTCTCCCAGAACTCTCCTCTCGACTTCTTCTTCTCCACATCACTTCCATATTCGAATTCTGAGGTAAGGTCATCGAATCTGACTTCCGGATTCCGTTTCGACATTTCCACCACTCCTTAGCTTTATTCAATTGTTCAATGAACGCAGAACGAAAAAAAAAAGCAGTACAACGACACCACGCAATCACGGGATTAGAACGGCGATGAGCAAACAACAGAACAAGACGAAACGCTACGTAGAAAAACCTTCATGAATAAAAACTCTCCGCATGTCTGGATACGTAAGCAGATTTTTGGGGCACTCTGATCATTAATTTTTATAATGTTGTGAAGCACTATTTCTTTAAGGAAGAAATCTGCAGTCCTATACATGTACCAAATCTCATCCGTAAGTTGAGATTTGGTACACGCATAGTACTGCAGATTTAGTCGGCTTCTCATTGACAGAACGCAGCCCATATGTAAAGTGTTTATTAAACGAGGTACATATCATGGACCACCTAGAGTTTTGCAAACAGATTTGTCTCAAGTTTATTTGTTTTCTACAGAATAACCGGCCAGCCATATTTTCCCTGGAAAGAGTGAAGAAAAGGGTGGTCTGAAATAGTCATTTGGAGCGGAAGTATTTTTTTCCGGATGCCATAATTTCTTACCTGTTTCACCAGTTAAGACCACAAGACCCATATGAATAAACAAGAGGTGATGAGCTACAATATAAAGGTTAGCCGGTTTTGAATATCTCAATTGCGACTGCTCGAAAGTTGCTGTGCATGTATCATTACAGCTTCAGACAAATCGATTAATGCATGATGAGGCAGCGGCTGTGCTGCAAAGCAGCGCAAATTCTCTATTCGCCGCCTCGGCTTCGGACGCGCGGATTTCATGAAATGTGTTAGGTGATGGCGTACACGCTCCGGTTTAGCGGATTTTGAATTATCGTGATGAGCATGATCATCCATTACCTCATCAAAATCAGCGCGGCCTCGAAGCAACTCATGCAGTGTCTTGCTCCTGGGTGGTCCGATCGACAAAACTGACACCAGTCGATTGAACTGGATACCTCGTCAAATCAAATGCTAGATTGGAAATTAGTTACCAGCACTGCAGACAATATAAATCCCGTATTTCATGGCCAACAGAAAAAACAACATCTCAACGATCGCACAGGTAATGACTCTGGATTAACAGAATGGGACGAAATGAAAAGATAAATCGTGTTTTCCAAGGGAAGTGAGCGTGATTTAGGACGCATACCAATCACTGTTGTTGGCGCGCTGAAATTTCGCCTAGAGGCGCTTCTAGCTTCACGTCTTCTTTGCAAATCGTCGAGACGGATCGAGCTTCGATGGCTTTATGAAGTCATTAGGATGCGCGAGCTTAGAGGCCAGAACTCGCATGGTCCGAGTTGCAAGAATTACTGTGTGATGACAGATGTGAAAGAGTGGAGAGTCCATTGGGTCTTTTAATGGCAATAACTTCATTTTCGCGTCGCACGTCCTATTTTGCATCGCAAGAGTGAGAGTTGCGCAAGAAAAAGTCGATTCTCTGATCAGATATCTTTCAAGCAACAGTCACCAGCTTTGCCAGCTTACGCACCTTCAATTAGTAATGGTCTAGCAGGCGCACTGTTGAGAGCATAGCGTCTCTTTTCAGTCAGAACTTTTTCACTATCCGCGTCCACATGCGGTGGTCCTCAAAGTCTCGTTCCCTCAAGTGCTGAAGTATGAAAAATCTGCTAAGTAGTGCAGCTAAAACTAACAATTAGATAATTTTCGCTTTCACATTTGGTTTAGGACTGCCTAAAGATGTCCTCGACGTTGAACACAAAGGAACAGTTTATGCGATTTTTAGTCGTTAGGTGGTGCAAGCACGTTTCGAGGATCGTCGTTTAAAATCCCTTCACCATCCCTGCAAACAGCTGCATGTTTACCTTCCACTCGCGGCTTGTCTGGCACCTTTGGCTGCCTTCTTCTCCATACATCATCATACGCGATTCCAACTGCGTAGCGTCACGTTCTCCCTCCTCTTTCGAGCACATGATGGGATTGTTCATAGACCAATTGAGAGTTGGCAAATATAACTGCGCCTGGACACCAGCGAAAGCGGACACGAAGCATACTCGCTTCTGAACACATCACATATGATGCGCAAAAAAAGTGAAACAAGTGGACGAAAGGAAGTGAGGAAAATGAAGAATTTCCGACACCTGACTTCATCTGTCTTTGCGCAGTCATTGCGGAGGATATTTTACGCACAAAAGTATTGCTCCAAAGATTTTTGGCCAACTCTTTCGTGAAGAATTTATCAAAAATAAAGCGACTACTCATTTCGTATTAGAATGTTCAGTCATATAATGATGAAAGCAGAAATTCAAAAGCAGATAAAATCGCATCCCTGAGACCGCGGTTAAAGATCAACCAATAAGATATGTCAACTGCAAAAAACATAGTGTCAACAACATCTCCTTTAAAACAACGACCCAAATAGCAAAATCACCAACTTATCGGAATGCAACGCATGAAATACTGACCCTGAACGATGGCCTGTAAAGGAAAGGAAGGAACTGAACTCCTCCTCCGATGAGAAAAACATCTTGCAAAGGTGAAGTGCCTAGGTATAACGTTTACATTTGAAAAAGGTCAAACCTAAGCAACATCCACAATGGTGATGCTGCGTTACGTCGGTTGCGGCACCAATTACGTAGTCTGGTTGCTTAGAGCTTGCGTATTAGCTTTGCTTCGCAAAATAGAGAGGGAAAGAATGAGGCGGAAGGTCCCATCTGACGAAGCCAGGTTCGAAACGGAAGGAAACCTTCCATACCTTCATTATTGAAACAAAATGCGAGTCATCTCTCAGAACCAACAGCTCTCTTCCGCTTATAACAAGTGCATCTAGGATAAGAAATTAAAACCCTCAACAACTTATTCCGATTGGTACTTTCCTTCTCCTGTTAAATCACGTACTGTGAACCAAAGAACGAAACAAGATATTGCTCCACCCAGTATATGCGTTCGTTGAAGAAACTCCAAGCAACGATCGCACAGACTGCAACACAGACTCAGTTGCACAAAACAAGCCGTGTGCTGATGCACCAAAGCATCCAACCCAGATAACCCAGATGTCGCATAAACGCATACACCAAACTCGTCATTACTATATGCTCCGACATTCGTTCTACTGCAACAAGGTGAGTGAAACTTTCCCGTGCGTGTATCATTGCCAGCTTTCGAAGCGTCTCTCCCAAAGCCACCACAACGAGTCCTAAACAAGTGATCCATAGTAGCTTACACTGTGGGAATACGTAGCTTTCCACGACAAACCCCATGCAGCTTGTCAGTGCTGCTATCCAATAGGCGAATGAGTGATTCAACAAGTAAGATGACGAGGTGAGACTCTTTGATTCGTCAGTGCAGTGGCTAGGAACTCACTATAATGGAAAAATCTCATGCACGCAGCGTAAACTGCAAGGACACTTGATGAGGTTGCACTTCCATTGTGACATGCATAAAGCAGTGAGAACGAGAAGAAAGAACCGATCACTGAGGCCTGAAAAGCGTTCCAGAATTGTCGTCGGTAGAAGAGTGAAACTGAGAGCACTACGGAAAACAGTACTGCAAGTGAGAAATAGATCAACCACTGTTGCAGAAAAAGACTCGCCAACGATACAATTAAACTTGAGGCCGGCAGCCCCTTCAGCGATGAACACACCTCAACATCGCCACTCAGCAGTCATCATCAAACAAGAGTGCGTGAGCTTCTTTCAGCAGACACCTGAAACAACTACAACCGTCACAAAACACTGAATGGTTATTGCATGCACTCGTAGATGCGTTTGCGAAGGGTATTATGGGAATGTCGCATACATGTGCACGTGTCCGTCTGTTCGGTTGAAATGGGCAACTGCTAAAGCTAAAGTTTCAAAATTAGCTAGGAATTGTGTGCGTTGGCACTATCCCCATGCCAACAACCAAGCGGACCCATCCAAACATTTACACTCATCACTGCTCCTCTAGCGGGCTTTTCCACTCGCTTTCACATAAAATGCTACCAAAAACAGTTCAAAATGGCACAAATTGCTTTCTCCCTGCAATAAAATTCGCAAATGCATTCGCTTTCATATAGGAGTCCTGTCGAGCTGTATCGAAAAACATCGAGCTCTCTTCGTTGATTTTTCCGTTTAGGCCACTTCTTAAATAAAATCACTGAGGGGAAAAATAATCGATATCCCGAAGACAATGGATCGTCTCCTGTGACGAAAGCAATATTCGACCACGGCAAACGACCTCTATTGTCTGATCAACGAAACGCGACCAAAAGCTACATTTGGACTTGCCGCGCCTAAAAAAGACCTGGACTGAAGACGAATACTTTTGATACTGTTACACAGATTTATTTTTCGGACCATGCTATAATAACTACCAACTTCACCAATGAAACTGCACCGAGTGGACAAAGGACGTCTATCTGTTCGACATTTCGGCTCGGCGGGCCTGCAGTTAATGTCTCCGTGAGCCGTAGCCGAAACCTCGCAAGTATAAATTGGCTTCAATCAGTGTTCGTGCCCCGCTCTGAAGTTAATATCGTGCTGATCTAAATGAGCTAAGTTTTCATTGCCACCTGCAAATTTGTGTTTTATGGTTTCATATCATTTTGATGGAAAAGAGTCGTCTGGAACAACCGCAACAACTGAGTGGAAAAGAGGTTTGATGCCGTTCTCATCAAGTCACGAAATTCAGATGTAGAGGTAAACAATAAGTTTGTACCTGGGAAGTATAACTTTCCTTTAACAATGAATAACGCTTGTTCTGCACAATAAACTGCTAACCCTGAAACTAGCTCTTTAGTGATACTACAGATAAATCATGGGTTTGCGGGCACTTGGCAAAATCAGAAGGCAAAAATTCCTCAAAACTTAGATAATATTTTTTCCAAAGAGACCCTGCACCTAAACCAAATATACCTTTAAAATTTTATAAGGAAGTCACCTGAAGCTGTAAAGGGAAAGACGCGTGTGACACAGTTAAAGGAACCCGATTAGGCTGAAGCGACGCAGTACAGTTCTTTATGTTTTCCAGAAATGACCCAATATGCACATGTCTGCATGATCGGAATAATTTCAACTGCAACCATCAATACGGGCAAAGGCAAGAAACACATAGAAAAGAGTGGAAGAACGATGGGCACAATATCCATTACCACACTCACTACCAGAAGGTCTTTAATCTTGGCAACAAGAGTCTGAGGAGTGAGCTTGCTAAGCTGCCTATAGATAACAAGTAAATAAGCAGTAACCAACTCATATTCGAAATGAATATTCTACAGAGGTTTCGCTCATGCTTGCACATTTGCAGTGCATAATTTGTTTCCAAGTGGATGGATCAAATCAAAAAATTTTGTCATTCGATAGTTAATAAAAAAAAAACTAGCGAATTTCATGACCATAGCTGTATTGGCCTTTTAATTGAAATTACTCGGCATAAATATACGCATGTAGCATTTTTAAAATCATTGCTCATACAAACTCCATCGTCATACTCATTTGCATGAGCAAGGCAAACGTAACACTAGCTGCGCTCGTTACAAACGTACAACACACTAGCCGAATTCGCCTTGGCCAAAGGCTGAATGAAAGAGGCCAAAGAAGTAAAATGTTGAGGCGAGATTAGAAATTAGAAAATAAGACAACAAAGAGTATCCTGAAGAGACTGTGATAGTGCTAATAACAATTGCACAAACAGAAAACGAATAAAGGCGAAAGCAGTACGTGGCAAAAAATGATGCAAAATTAAATACAAATACGCAGCAAGCTAGTAAAAGGTAATGGAAAAGGTGATACACAGTGAAAGGGGCGGAAGATATAGTAAATACGATAAAGTAAGATGATGGAAATAAGCGAAAGATGAAGAGACATCATGAGATTACATAGAAGTGACTTGCATGGCGAGCCAACATCATATCAGATCCGGTTTATTGAATGCCTGCGATATATAACGAACTGGCGAGCACACCCATCCCCTTCCCCCGTCAGCATACAATTTCACCATGAATACCGTTACCAGCATTACCATAAGCTCATTGCAATTGCAAATCTGCGAAAACGTATAGAAGAAAGCGTTTGTATGCAGCTTATTCAGTAACATTCCGGTGGTGTGACGTCCTCGACGAGGTTCCCCAGTGTAATTAAGGAGTGCGATCGTCCAACCAGCTACTAAACAATTCGAAATGTCTGCCACCACCTCAAAATTAGAAGGAAAAGACTGCCGGACGCTGCTCGAAGCAGATAGCGACAGCCGGATTGCTCGACAGCCAGCATTGTTCGCACAACGAACCGCAGCGACATTCACTCCGCTTATTACCGTAATGAAGTTTGCGAATCGGTTTTAAATTCCCCTCCTTTATGAAATTAACAGCACTGCGGATGCAAACGTGTGGATGCAAATATTTTCATGTCTTCTCAATGAGTTGTATAAAAAGTGATGACAAAGGCAAATGAGTTTGCCGTTTAACCGTGCAGGACAACGTTCTTATCGGCTGGCAAAAGTATCACGAGTAGAAGCTCATTTCATAAAAGGCAGCAATAAGCCAAGGCACACAAATATGGTCTTCTTTTTGTGGGGAATTATTTTCCATTTTGTCGCCACTCAAATAAACAACAGGTCTGCACCGTCAGTTCGTTTAAAGCAGTAGAAAAGAAGTTTGCTCGACAATAATGCAAAAACTTCGATAAAGGTACACACAACCCTAACTTACGTCAAGGCGAGCTCTTCAAGTTGCTTCACTTCGGTCGTCCACCTTCAGGATCGTCGAACGTGTAAATGAGAATTTTTCTTGTGTTCAACCAGTTTCAACGCTTGACTGAGAACAAAACTTGCTATACCAGTGAAGGTCAGCTAAACAAGCAAGTAGAGAGAGGCGGTGGACGGCTGTTGATAGCGGACATTTAAGTGAATGGCATCTCGTTTGCTTCCACTCAAAAATGATTTCTTTTCTGTTGATTCCCATGGCCAGTCGGTTCCACTGCAAAAAATACCACAAGGTGTTTCGTCACCATTATATGAAACCAGCGGAAACTCGTTAAACATGACGAAGAACCAAGTGAATGGTATCTCGATGGATAATTTGCAACAGCAAATATATGTATCGGGGATGCGATTAAGTCGGCGGCCGCTGTAGAGTCTTATCACAGATCCGACTGGCAAGAAGATTAATATCAACTCACCTGGCCAAATGCTAATTCAATATGCAAATAAATGATCCGATGCACCTAAACACACGAATGGGCGCCAACGACTAATATGTGTTAGCTGGGAACCGTCAAATGGCAAGTAATGAAGTGAGCGGTCACTCAGCTGACATACCAACTATGCAAATTTTTCTGCTGACCGAATGACCGTATCAACTAAGTCCGGATGGAGTCCAGCTTAATATGCAAAATCGGTTGGCAAAGCAGACGTGCCAATCAACGCAAACTAAAGAAGCAACTAAACTGAAGTAGTTGACGAACAGTGATGACTATCACACAGCTTTCGTTAAATGGCTGAAATATAAGTGCAGCAACCGCGCGACGCTCGATTACATTCGCTCCTCTTGTAGACCCAACTTGCGCAATGTTTTCTCTAGGCCAAAGAGCTATTTAACTGCATTGTATATGATAGCAAAATACTCAGTGCAGTCTGTCCCGAAGCACTGCTTTGCGGCTCGTTGCAATTTGCATAAAGGTTTACTGGGGAAATTCACATCCCAAGAAGTTCACGACTTTATATCATCACTTATGCACGGAGATGATTTTTGTCTATTCACAATACTTCCGGCCGTTCACTATTTGCCACGCTCGATGAGAAGCTGACTTCCTGTATAAGAGGGTTGCGTCAAGAGTGGTCAGGAATGTTGTACCTTGTGGACAGTGGACAGCGGAGGGGAGTTTTGCAATACTGTAAAGTTGAAACGGCGAAGGAACGCAGAATACTACAAAGACAGGTATAGACGCGAATCTGCTCCAAAAATGAGCGTAGAGTGCTGTGAAAAATGAAACGACAAGGTTCAAAATGTTCTACGTTCTCGCGATTTCTTCGACTGATCATTGCTGACCGAAGGATACTTCAACGAGAGGCGCTTCGAGTGTTCCAGCAGAAAAGACGGCAACATATAACGACGCATGCCACGGCGCGTGCTTCCTCTCAATGTCCTGCGACGCCTTCAGCCCGGTTGACGGTTTTTCGACTGGCTGAACGCTCACACTTTCTGCGCGAATGACTAATCAGGCGAGCAGCTTCTTTCCATCCTACCTCTCCCACCGATCTTCCACCTGCTCACCCTCTTCCAATGTCCTCTTTCTCAATTTGAGTCTAGAGAAATATTAAGAGCTTCCTAGTTTGTCGTGTGGATGCTTAGGCATGTTGTTAATGAGTTGTTGCGATGTGACCTGCTCACCAGGTTGGCACAGTCATGTGACCATGCTGATGGCACACTGCTCTGTTTTATATGAACGTTGCAGGTGACAACGACTTATGAACTTCGCTCGTCGTTGTAAAAGCGCATGAAAGAAGTAAATGAGGTCTATAAAAAAGGATGAAACACCTTAAGGATGGGCTCTGAAGTAATGGTACAACGGTGGAACACGGAAAGAGGAAACCGAAGGAAAGGAACATGAAAATATAATGTAGGTAGACTTCAGAAAGGAAAGATGGCACTGAAAGGTAAAGCGTGAAAACAGAATGGATTACCTAGCCCTTTTTATTGAAGTGATTTCCGAATGCTGTGGCAAATGGACATATATTTAGGCAAAAAAGTGTACAGCTGATCACAGCGTCAACAGAAATGCAGAGTAACGATGTTTTGATAGGGCCACATGTGGCTGTCTTACTCGCCGCCACATTCATGGCTATCGCTAGGACCTGCTTCATCACACATGCACTCAAGTCATGCACAGACCTTACGCTGTTCATACAATAGCTTTGGCACAAGTCCCAGCTGCACGTTCATATGTGGGAACTCGGAGAGCACACCAAGTGGCTGTGCTGTGCACGGCAACGCGGTCGGCAGAAGTGGTTCGAATGCAAAGTGCATTGTTTGCACTCGCCGATAAACACGAAAAACTCGCACGCACACACTGGCGGTTGATTAGCAGCAGTGCTGTGCCACTCACACGGTTTATCCTACTTGCAGCCGATCGACACCACTACCTGTCTTTTCACAGGTCCATATTTGGCAGGTTGCTAATCAACTCCAGCATAATGCTCAATAGAGCCAACAAGTCGAATGCGTAAGTTGTGGTTCGCATGTTGCTCACAGTCGCATGCTTTTTGTCGTCTACTGGCGTCGATTTCTTGTTGCAGTCTTGCAGTGGCTCTCAGCTTTGTCTGCGGTACATTCAAAGAACTTCGTGCGCAATTCGTTGGGTTCCCTGGGTGCGGCAGATGTAATTTCGCCACCGTAACAATTATCATCCCTTTTGCGTTTTTGTAGATTCGCATTCGCCAAACACGATAACACGTTGGATGTTAGCGCTCCCTCGTGCTTCGATGAGAACTCTGGTCAAGGTCCAACCACCATATTGCGCCTCAAAACTGTGGAAACAAGCTTTTTTCGAGATGCCTTTAGAAAGATGTGCTTGATTTTGAAGAAGTGATTTGATTAAGAAACAGAAGGCATTTTCCCCTTGAACAGTTGGATGGCGGAGGGAGGGGCAGAGGGGATTTACCATAATAGGGTTCCACTTGAGAATCTGTAGTAGTGACGTTTTTTTTAAAGCGGCAACCTCTGCTCACCGCTGATCAAGGTGCGCGCTGGTGCACGTTCCAAATGAAGGCAGCCGTGGCGTACATCGTTTTATTTGCGTCTTGTTCGGGGCGTCGTATGGTCGCTTCCTCTATCTCTTGTACAGTTGTGGGTGTCTCGGTGCTACGAAGTGGACGATGAAGTCTGAAGTTGTTGTACGTTGTCCGAACGCACACTGTGCAGAGATGTTCCGGTAATGCAAATTACGGGTAATATTTTCCTGCAAGGTCATTGCTGTGTGGGTACAGCTGTTTGCCACAGTGGCTGATGAAATGCCCCCACCTGTATACATGTGGGGCCAACGTCCGTTTATTGTCACATGAGTAGTTCCTCTGTGTTGCAATGGTTTCGGCTGTTTCAGACTCGGAGCTGGCAGCAACCTGCACCTATTCGCTTGTTATGGATGAGTGAACTACACAGGTTGCGATAAGCAGTAAACAGTGAACAATTTGTTAACGCGGCACTCGACGCACTACAGTGCCAACACGGCGTTGCTTACGCGTTGCGTCATGTGAACGAACGCTTCGCGTGCTGATTGCAACCGTTCACTGCCAGAACGAGTCGGTTTTTGTCATTCGTCGTTGGAGACAAACTCGCGGTGCGGGATTTGTCTATGCGCATACCTTTTCACGAAGGTGGGGTCGGGCTGTTAAGGGTTGCAGTCATCTTTGAATTGCGTCGGAGAGATCTGCATAACTTAGTGAATTTTCCGGAATTCATTTTTAATCAACAAAAATAGTTTTTATTAGGTGCGGGTACTTTCTTAGGGTTCCACTATCTTCCCATTCATCTTTGGTCAATCAGTATTCTCAATCTAGAATCTAAAACACGCTCACATGCTCTTAAAAACAGTGTGCTGGCGTGCTTTTAAGAATTCAGCGTTCACCTGGGCCAGGTATGATTTTGTTCACCTGAGTCTGATTATGTTGCGCTTTCATATTCAATTAATTATGCTGTTTGGTTGTCGTTGATGAATTGTCATCCGAAATGTTCGCTGCATTCACATCAATTATTATTGCGCTGAGATAACAAGCTGGGAAACTCGCTCGCAGCAGTTCAACAGTTCTATCTTCGTCCGCTGTCTACCTAAACTCCACTAACGAAAGTTAAGTCTTTCAAGTCTAAACATCGAAGCACTGCATAGTCTAACGGCAGGTAGATGGCAACGCGTGCAAGATGTAGTTTCCCGAAATATTCACGGCAGCCTGTTGCGTTATCTAGGTTCGCTTTTCCTTCAAATTATTTTAAGCACTAGAAGGTTTCCGAATGACTAGTGAATTTTTTTAAATAGAAGCAACCTTGTCAAGAATTTTGATGATTTGTGGGAAAGGCAAAGCGGTTTAAACCGGATTTCCAGCACTTGCTTCCAGCAAACGAGTGAGTGCACTCTCTCGTCCGATGTGTACGACGTCCCGCACTTCCTTTCTTGCAGCATATATTTAATGTTCTGCTTCATTGTATGCGACTCGAATAATGCATTAAAGGCATCATATTTTAATAAGATCTTTTGATTTCAACTTTACAAAACTCATTTATGCGTATTAACCTTCCGTTTTTCCTTTAGTTTACCCCAACTTCAATTTTTTCATGCTGGTCTGTCTCCAATGTTATCGACATCACCGAACGCCCACGAACAAAATCAGCAGAACATCCGAAACTGTCATATATCCGCGATTCAGTTGTTTCGCTCGTTGGTTTTCTTCGTGATTCTCTACCCATGGATATTCATCTTCTCCTCTCTATTCCTCCACCTCAACAAGAATTCTGGGTAGCTTATTTACTCTCTGTGGGTTCCATCGGTAGCTATAAACCTTATTGGGAGTGCGACTTGAGAATATTAATAAATTTAGTGGTCGTTCATCGTGAGAGATTATTTGTAGCACAAAACCGTGAAGGCAGAAGCAGTGTGAATATGCGTCTTCAGGACGCGAAGAGTGTTGCGAATCGGAAGTGAAGTAGCAAGCGATTTTTGCTGTGAGCATCGTTTTATCCACTTCGAATTAGCACTAGTAGAGAAGAGCTAAACAAAAACTAGCAGGGAACATTGGGAAATACTTGATTCACGTTGCTATGTCTATGCAAATGTGTGACGTTGTGATAGTGCAATGCTGATACGCTTAGGTTGCGGTAAATTTATGCATACTCACTTCGTAACTGATGAAATTCGAAACGCATAGGGCTTCTTTGAATTTCATTGCTAAGCCGGAAGGTATCATACGCATAGTCGTTATTTCAAATCACATCCACTCATCAAACAAACCTCACACCACGTTTGGATTCCATTGCAACACCCTACAGTCGTAGTTTGTTATTGCATTTTTCCGCATTTTTTTCATTGAAATTGATTCTCCTGTGTTTCCCGTCTTTTTGAGAATTTCGATCTTATGTAAACATGTCTTTGTTTAGTTGATGCATTCAGCGTTTGCATCATTATCAGAATACAGATGCCAACACACTGCTACTTGATGACGTATGTAATACATACGCGATGCGAGCAAATAAGTCGTTTTTGCTGTTTCTGCTTATAGCACCGTTTATATGTTGCAAAAAGTGCTCTTTAAAGCCATGTAATTGATGCTAAATATGGAGACTTTCGACTATAAGGGTCGATGTCGAAATATTTGAAATACGGGAGCAAAAGTGTGGAATCCGGCTCAGGCAAACAAAGCGAACTGCATCTATAAAGCCATGAAGGCAAGTGCAGGTATGGCGAAGCATACGCAAAACTGAAGAATTACGACAGAAAGAGGCGCAGTCAGGCGAAGTGCAGATGAAACAGCAGTCATCTTGGATTTCCTAACAGCGCTTCCTTCCCTGTCCGTTATACATGCATACGCTGTGCCCCAGTCCGTTTTTGTCGTATTATAGAATAGCGACCAACACGCGTTCCCTTGGGGTGATTTCTACGATCATAAGGGATGGGGCAGTTTATGTAGTGCATACTCAGCATCTGAGGGCCTCAACACAATGCATCTCATTTGTAGAATGGAGTAAATTTTTAAGACAAAAGAGTTCGTGGCCATAAGGGAGAGCAATGAAAATGTGAACAACTTCGCAAAAGGAAGTCCGGTTTAGGGCGAATCGACGATAGCGGTACAAAATCTGTCTAACGTCCTCGGTGCGTGAGCATGTTCGCTTCTCGGCTGGTCAAGGTTGCGTTCTCCTCCGTCGGCCAACATCGCACAGCCGGCTAGCACTTCTGTGCATTCCACAACCATCACTTAATTCATCGCTCGTGTTTAACGTTTTCTACTTGTCGGCTGTGATCATTTTAGACTCCCAAGTTTGACTTTTTCGACTCCAGGCTGCTCCACAGTTTACAAGGTGAAATAGGACTGGCGAAAGTGATTCAAGATCGTTTAGTGCCGCATTCAAGTGAAGCGGAAGGAAGATTGCGTCGAATGAGCGCAACAAGTCGAGCACTTCCATACCTTCAAGAGTCTCAGCAAATGCGATATCTACAATGTTTTTAGAAACTGCAAAACAAAGGACCTTGTAATCTTAGCACCGCTTCTTAGGCTACTAGGGCTAATGAGAAGAGTAGAGTATGGAGAAGCTCATTTTCACCACGTTTTCTGTTCACCTATCTCGGGATTCGTAACATCACCTCTGTATTTTAAACAGCTGTGACGGGTGGGAAAATAAGGTTATACCCGACGCCAAAGTTGCTCTTTTCCAAGTCACTATTTGCAGTGATCCTTTGAAATGATACTGATCTGCGAGACATTTGACTGCTTCGTGCAGTGCGTCTAGTTGAATATAGTCTCTGCTGTCAGTTACGAATTGGTTTAACTTCAGAGGTTGAGCACGATTCTCCACTTCCAAGACATGGATGTCAGTTGGCGTTCGTGTTGGCTCATGGAAATGTCGTAGTTTTAATGGATTCAAGGTGAAGGGTAGATTCAAGTTATTTCTGGTATGCGATACGATCACTTGCTTTTTGAGTTGCACAGGCAACGAGATGAAATTAGCAGAGCGTCTCCTCTCAACCACGGTGCGAATCGTTTCCGGATAATGCTTGCCCATTGTTGCGAAGGAGGATGTGCAGCAAAGCCTGATTATGGCACCTTTGAAGGAATCAGGACAAGTTATAAGGTGAAAAGCCGGATGGATGACCGTCAGTGCCTGGACTTGTTTTATTTCTTGAATTGAGTGGGATGTTCACCATGTAGAGGCGTGCTAGTGCTACTAAAATGATTGAGCCGCATTACTTGTTAGCCTTCGTTTCGAGCTGCAGTGCGTGAAGGACGGTGTGGAAGCATTGCGTGTATCACAAACATATTAAGGACCAACAACCAGAAAGTGGCTGGTCCTTTTACGTGCAAAAAGATCTGCGGAATATGATGAGGGAATCGATGCGGGTTTGCTCGCTTCACTGATACCTGCCCAATGGGTGTCATTTACACCGTGCGTGTGTGACATATTTGCCGTATCACTATCTCCCGCCTTTTCTTCTTTGAACTTCATGCTCCACCCTTTAAACGTTTTCGGAACACCGTTCCCATTTCCTTTTGTATTTAAGCAAACTTGTGCGCAGCCTTCCACCTGTACTGCTTATGTGTACATCAGTGTTGGTACCTCCAAGGTTCAGGTTAGTCCTGTCTCTACGAACCCTAACCATGAGGCTTAGTGCGCTCAAGCCTAAAAGGGCAGGGCGCTCGAAGATTTTCAGACAGCCTCGAGATCTGAGGTGCCTCGCGAATGTTTAAAAAGCATTAAGCTTGTGGGTGCCTCAGGGATGTTCATAAGAAGCTCGATCTTTTGGGTACTCGAGAATGCTAAAATGTCTTATATTTTTAGCTGTAACGCCTCATCTGGATTTTCACTGACTCTTGCATATGTTCCATGTTGCTTTATTTTGTAGTAGTCGTAATTTTATGTCTGCTTTGATTTGTTTATTACAGCTCTGAATAGTTGCTCATGCACAAGTTGAGTGTGCTGCTCGATCGAAAAGTAGGTGGAAACTGAGAGTACTTTTAGGACATGAACCACCAAACTTCTACTTGGCTTCGTTTCCACTGACACTTTTATTACGTCAAAAAACCGGAATTCGTTCCGTTTTTAAAACTTGCACTCTTGTTTAATAAACGGTGTTACTCTTTTGGCACTCTCATCTCGATCATCCGTGTTTACTTCATCCTCCGTAACCATGTTGTCCCGATTCGTGGCGATGTCTTATAGGAAGCTTTCCTCTGAACCTGATTTTGTTCTCTATGTACACCGATGATATTTCCGATGACATGGTGACGATTTTAAATAATATACTTCGAGTTATGCTAATGTAATTTCATCGTACAGTTTTTTGAGTGGGAGGGAGGGGGGAGGTGTCGGAAGTATAATATTGGGTCTTTGTTCCTAAAAATTTTCCAACCAATTTCCCAAAGTGTCGCTCTTGCCGAAGTTCCAAATGCAAACAGCAAGTTCGTCCTCGAACAACACGCATGAGCGTCGATATTCTTCTGCGACTTGTTCCTAACAGGTTGCTTCTCTCTACATGGATCCTTCAACATTCTACCTTTCTTTCTTCTTTCTTGAATGAACGTAAATCAAAATGAAACAGATCAAAGTTGATTGAGAGAATAAGTGGGAGAGGTTGTAAAGACAATACGTCAACTTAATATGCGCAAATTTAAGCTTATTTCTAAACTATACTCTTCTTTACTACAAACTGTCTTTTTCAGGAGTTCGCATTCTGGAATCATCAGTTTTTTCAGTCACATTTCAAGCATCTACCATAACTCTCAATACCTTAACTATCGCTCCACCAGCAGTAAAAGTTTCTTTAAGGGAGAGTGAAGTAGGAAACGACTCCTCCTGATTATGGAAACATCCCTCGCCATGTACCCGCCATAACCTAGAGTACCTTCGAAGGGCCGCACGGGTCTTGGGAATATTCGCATGCATGCGCACAAAACAATGTATTTGCATGGTGGGATTTGCATATGTAAATTTGCAAATTAAGAGTAAGTAATGAGTCACGGTTTTGGATGGTATTCTATCAGCTAGAGAATAAAATACGATTGTGAGTTTCGGTTTCAAGTGCACTTTGTTATGGATAGGCACCTTTCAAGTGCACTTTGTCGGTTCTTTTTCATCAGCACTTACGGTACAAATCTTTTCCTTCATCTTTTCGTCGAATAAGAAAAAAAATCAGTTTTGGGGAGTGACGGAAATGATTTTTGCAAGCTGCCACAGGTTCTCGCCTACAATGTGTCATTGTCGCCTCTATAGAAATCTAGTTCTACCTGCGGAATGTTCTCTTTCCACAAGTAGAACTAAATTTCTATGGATATAACCTTCCGTAGCTGGTAAATAACACTGCTGTGCCTGTTCTCCCCTTTCCCTACTGCCGTAAAAAACCCCCATTTCCCACTCTCGTAACAGCCGTTTTTTCTCGTTTAGAGTAATCATCATACTTGTCGAAAAGTTTGAATGGCTCATTTCAAATTTTGGATGATTGCCAATGCTGAGTTAGTACTGAATTTGACATGGACATTCGCAGCTCTTCGGCACCGAAGCTTAATTGGCGGCCATACGTCATTTCCATCAAGTCGTTGTCTCTTTTGAAGGACAATATTGAATTGAGAGGATAGAGCAAAAAATGTGCAGGGTCCGGCGAGTGGTTTGATCACTTTCAGGACCGGCGATTTTTTATTGCAATTGCCAGTAGCTTCACACAGAGGATGATGGAACAGCGGTCCTGTATGTAGTATAGGATTGCACCGCTGAATTTGATAGGATATGTATAACAATATTTCGTTGTTGGCCGATGTTGCTCACTGTGTCTGGTACCACTTCAGAGAGTTTCTTTGAGTGGTTGTATGTCTATGAATGCACTTGGATGTGCTGCACTGTTTGAGTGCAGTTTTCACATTCGCTAATCGCAACTGAGGAATATATTTTGGCAGCAGTTTTGTGTTGTTTTGCTTTGTTGTCAGAGAACGATCACCACTGCTTTTCTCAAGCAACTAGTGTTTGATGTATATGGATGGACTCGGCAGTGCCACAAATAACTCTCAAGGCTAAGGTAAGAAATAAAGCAAGTGGAAGATGGGTATTTAAAGGGTGGCGCCTGTTTAAGGGGTAATACCAATGTGGGACAGCTGTATAGGTTGTGATGCTATGGATAACATTACACAAGCACAAACCTTTACGATAAGATAAGACAAGTGAAGTTCTGCGCTCAAGAGGTAACATGTGGCGGTAGAAACGGCATGTGCATAGAACAGGCAGAGTGGCAGAGAGGTGGTGTGGAGCAGCGCTGATGGCTTCTTCAGACCGTGCGTTGATTTGCGTGTCTTCGTAAATTGCTGAGTTTTTTGCCTAAAATATGTTACCCATGCATTACTCAACACTGCAGAACGTTTACTTGAATGCGACGATTTCACTTAATTCTTTCTCCGAATCTTCCTTAAATCGAGTTTCGTAACAAATTTTCCCCGCAGAAAACATTTCCTTTTCATTTCCCTGCAGGCAACATCACTGAGTTAGTTCGGAAAATTGCTGGATTGGTCATGACGTTATTTTTCTGCATTTGTGATTACATTGCATATTTCCTAGATGAAGAACAGAGTTGATTTATTTCTAGCATATTTCGTAAATGTTTAACGCTTCATGCTATTCGATCTCCGCGCTAGTTCCTGAATTTCTCCGAGGGGTCGGAGGGGATTGGGAAAGTGTAGGGAGGCTGATTTGGAAGAGGGGAATGAAGTGGTTGGACGGTGGCCGCAAACGTGCATGTAGCCTCAGGTGAATGGCATTGTGACACTATGCTTCGAACAGGTTGGTGAACCTTTCGAATCAGGTACCGTGAAGTTGAAAAATGATTGGTTTGTTTCCTGCATTTTATTGATGAGTCCGTTCTTGAATCATCGACTTGCTGGCCATTCTTTTTGTTTTTATGTTTTATTAGAAAGGGCTGTAGCAGTTTCTTTGTACCGATGCGTTTATGACATCGTTTTTTTGTTGCGTTTATTATGTCACCACGAACCATTATCCACTCATTTCAGGTAACAGCAACGCCCCCCGTGTTCAGTAGAGTTGCCTCTTCCTCAGGAGCAGCTCGAAGGCCCGGACATATAAAGGTTGGACTCGCTTTCATCTTCTCCATCGTGAGACCGTTTTGCATCAACCATCAGTATGGAATAGTTTCACGGGGATTCAGTTTTAACTGCGATTTATTGAGAATTGCTAGGAATTTTTTATGTTATTTGCTGCCGAACAATGTAAGTATGGCCGAGTCGTTACCCCATTTATCGTCGAAAATTTGATGCCGATTTATGGTGAGAGTTTACAGTACAAATCGTTCCCTCTTTGCGGCTGTTGTAGCGTTGATGAGTTATAAACGTGAGTAGGTTTTTTGGAATTGTATAATGCAAAGAACGCTCTGTGCAGTTCAAGAGAGATGTCGCATTGCAAAGAATTCAGTATTATCGTATGTTGATGTATAACACTTTTCGGGGAGAACTCCTTGTGGCCGTAATTAACGGCCTCTGCAGAAAAAAACACACTCGATGCCTCGTGTGCGCTCTCACCTCCATCCCACCTGGGCGTACATTGATTTAAGAATTAGCAGAAATGAATGTAAATAACCTATAAATGTGAGCGAATGCTGCCACATGCTCACTTCCGTTTCTGAAGGTTAATGTATTTGTTGCTGTGAGGGTCTATTGGGGATATATTTAAGTAGGACATTCCACGGGGCTAACAGGGTAAATTTGGCCTCCTACGAAGCTCAAAAGTCCTGTACGGCGATCTTTTTGGATACTGCTCGATGAGTGAAAATGTAACAAATGTGACGAGCAAATGAATAACTTTTCGCTGAGATAGTGGCGGTATACGTCATGATGCGCACTCAGCGGTCGGCAGTAGATTGTATGAAGTGCGGCAACTAAAATTATTGATTGTTTCGTCCAGACCTTTCTGTTGATGCAACATCTTTCATAAATATCCTATCTACTGCCCCATAAATCCGGAAAATGTGAGGTGTGCGACATGACGGCAAATTCACATTCCCCATGCCACACTGAATCTAAAAGTCGGTCCATTTTCAGAATATTCTAAAAATAGCGTCTTTCTAATGTTTGATAATTTGCAACTCCCACTTGATTCAGTTCGGAGGATTTTTTATTGGCTCTTCAGGCTCCTCGGTTGGATAAATTAATCCGACTGCGTGTTTTGATGACGTTTTTTTGCATTCATTGTTTATCACTCTGACTGATGGACGTACTCCTTGAATAGTAGCGTCAAGCGTAATACAGAAGTTTTCTTGGCACGGCTCGCTAATGTTAGACACCATCGGCTGACTGAAGCCCCACTCGTTTATTTTTTTTTCGTTGCATTTTTAATGTAACTGGAAATTGGTGTAATCGACTTTCCCGATCGAATTTTGGTGATATCGCAGTGAATACATTTATCCCATCCTTTCACATT
Organism: Ascaris suum; assembly: GCA_013433145.1. NCBI lineage: Eukaryota > Metazoa > Nematoda > Chromadorea > Rhabditida > Ascarididae > Ascaris > Ascaris suum. Next base: position 6,667,156 of record CM024187.1, read on the forward strand.
TTTATGTTGCGTTCAGCCGGTTTCTGGCCGGAAAGGAAAAGGGATCTGCAGAATCCATTTTGTGATTCGTTTAATTTCAACTTTATCATGTCTGTTCAGTTGCACAAATGTTCGGTACAAATGCGATTAGGTTCCCATACAGCTTTTATCGAAGAGCTTTAGCACTCAGCGGGGTTTATAATTGCTACAGTGATTGATGAATTAGTAGTTTGCTTATTCAAATATTGTTTTTTATTCTTCTCGAACGAGTCGCTTTGTTGACTCAAGTTTGACCAGTCGCAACAGAAAAGTTGTTGGAAAATGACCGAAGATGATTTCTTCACAGCTTTCCATTGCGATTTCGTCCACAAACAAATTCTCTGATGAAGAGACAGAACTATGCCCAAGGTACTGTGGAAGGGTTATTTTCTGCTTTATTGAGGTGATTGAAATCAGGCTGTAATGTTAACGTCGAATCCTTCCTTCTAAATTCCTTCCTTCTAAATAAGTCCCTTCCTTCTAAATTTAATCATAATAGGGACTCCATAGACGATATTTCAGAGGTGGAACGGAGCCTGACCTAGTCCCGAGAATTTGCGCTCGCCAGTCAACTCTCCCACGAGCCGGAAAAGAAATGGAAAACGGTACTACGTTCGAGACAGATCATCACATTGGACAACCCGACTTAGCCTCTGAAGGTTTTTCTGCAAATTTCCAAGCTCTCTTGAGTGGTTTAATATCGCTTCTGAGGTCTTTTCGATTGATTTTTGCGATATGCAACTCATTAGCAAACTGAATACTTCAGGGAATTGCAGCATTAAAATATATCACATAAACTTCTTTTATGAGTTGTTTTGTGCCACTGTTTTGGCATTTATATTCGAATCCAGTTGCATCTTCAAAGACGTCCGTCGTTCGTTTTTAATTCAGCCCTTGCTCGATGGCTGTGCGACATTCTGTGGTGCTTTGCACTGTCATTTTCTTTTCTATCTTTGTTTTGTCGTAATTTTTCTGGGGTTTTTTTTTGCACTGGTATCGCGCAGTTCAGTAAGGGAGGATTCCAATTGGAGATGATATGGCGCAGGAGCCGAGGTGTGGAAGAAAACTTTCTGGACTGGGATAGGGCTACACACCGTTTTAAAGTTTACTGCAAAGTTCCGATGCTTTGCAAACTGTTCAACGTGCAGTGTTCAACTAAAAGACAAAACACAGATCGTGAATGCTCTCAACGAATTTTTTGCTCCGCATTTTCACCCTGTCCTTAATATCTTGTGAATAGATTAGGAGGGTGGTTTGAATGGGTCTTCGATAGCCTGTAAGGTTAGTATGATCACATTAACCTATGGTAATAACTTCTGTATAAATAAGGGCACAAAGTAAATCGTCACAAAGCGGGAAAAACAACAGAAGGAAGTGCTTCAAGGCAGCCATTATTACAGGATCGCTAAATCTGGCACCAGGTGCTGAGCGTCATCACGCAATGGCACAGAACGGTACAGCGGCAGGGTCAAGTGGAATCTCACAGCCAGAGATCAACGTCCTCAATTACAGCACAGACTTCCCCGAACTTCCCGAGGTGCCCACTCTTCCGATGGGAAAACCGATCGGAGGCGCTTGGAGTAAGCCACCGACTGTGAGGTCGCAAGTTGTTACTCAGGTAACGGATGTCATAATGTTTTGGGTTTTCGAGCTTTGATTTAAATGTTAGGAGCTAATATGTGCAGTAGTTTTGCTTCATCTTAGCTCCACCAAACAGTCGTGCAGCAGTGAGCCATTGAGGTCATAGATGTGGAAGGAATGGGAGAGAGGAGAAATTAATCCCATCTTCCTTTCTCCACCTTCAATTTTTATCATTTCCGGTCGAAGAATTGTGTAATTGTTTCCACGCGCTTTTGTAGGTGTGCCTTTGCAGAGCGCAACAATGCGCTCGTCTCTTTTGCTGTTGTTTCGTCTAGAGAATCACTGAAACTGGAGACCAACTTGTACACGCTATAGTGGAGTAACTTTGCGCCGAATTTGAACTTGATCCATCACTCCCTTAGAAGCTGCTAGTTTTCACACACTCTCGGAACCTGCATGCCCATCAACGGCCAGTGAGTTAACCTTTTGCTTAAATCGGATTGCAGAACATGGAAAAAAACCCTTTGCATAGGATTTGGGCGAGCGGTTAACATGTGAATCCATTATTACACATATTTTTTCATTCGCGTGTAAACTGGGAAACACACATCATGTTAGCCTTTCTGATGCAATTCCCGTCTTGTTCTTATTTGTTACTCATTTTTCTTCGCAAAGTTCTCTTATTTTGCTTTGGGTCACTAGAATTATTAGTCACTTTTTGATCATGTCTGCATATGGGGATTTGGGTGCAGCAGGATGTTGTCTTGCTAAACCCGTATCATCGTGCGTTGTTAATAACATTTGACCGCAGCATCTGTCAGATGGGTGGATACTATTTATTTGGTGATTAAGTGCAAACGATTTGTGAATATGACGCTGAGCAAATTAGAGGTGAAGTAATAAATGCGCGATGAGCGATTTGCTGAGGTGACTGTCTGCAGTATTCTTCGAAACGTGAAGGCATTAAGGGTTGATTTGAGTCTTCATGTTTTAAGTGATTTGAAACGATTGTTTCCTCCTGGTTGTATGCGAACGGTAGCGGCGTAAACGATGCTTTTAAAGCGTATTTCGTAATAATAAAATCCGATTATAGCAGTAGTCGACTTTATTTTTCGATGCGATCATCTGAGCGAAAGTGAATTGCAGCTGTGCCCTGCAGTGGTCATGGGGCAAGAGAGTATCATTTTGTTGTGAATTTAAAAGAAATTACTTCCCGTAATTGTTATTGTTTGGCATTGAACTGGGTGATATTGTGGTGCTATTATTTGAGGTGTTCCAACTTCGTGGCGACGAACGTGCCTCAAGAACTAATGGCAAGAGCTTTGGCAACACAAACGAAGAACAGCAAAGATGCAACGAAATAGCTAAGGCAACGGGTAAGGGGATCTTTAATCACCTTCCGATATATGCATTACTATAGACATTTTCAAAGGTGTTCACTTATTAGTTGCAGTTGTAGGAAGAATAAGTTGAATGAACAGCCGATTTTCGTGTGTATATGACTGATGCAGTGATCGTTTGCAAGTTGGTAGGAAGAGGGCGGGGGGGGTGGGGTGGATGAAGAAAACGAGCATCAGAGCTTCTATTAATATTAGAATTGCTTACCAGAAAACTCCGAAAGTGACTGCCTTAATGTGGCTATTAACTGGATTTTCGAAACATTGAAGTATACGACTTTTGGTCACTCTTTTAGATACGACAATCGAGCTTTGTGAAGCGAAGGATCATTCGTTAACGGTACTGATAACGGGCAAGAGGGGCAAGGTGGAAGATGCTCGCTCGAGATTGGTTAGAGAACTGCAGACCCAGGCGACGAGGGAGATCGCAATCCCCAAGGAGCACCACCGAATTCTCATCGGTAAGTCATTTTTTTTTGGCTGGCATTGATGACGAATGACTGCCAAGGTCAGACTGAGCCAGTAAATTGCTCTAGGTCTTCGGTGTTTGGTGAACTTCTGTTCGGATCCTTCCAATCATTTTCTAAGCAATGAATGGTATCAAAGAATGCGGTTTGAGTTACGACTTGACGTGTGGTTTAACGATTGTGAGTGAAAACGCCATGTCTTATGTCAAGCATAAAGACGGTTCTTTAACAGCGTGAAAAAATTGATATTTTCCTCACTGAGGTGAAGCTTATCTGAATTTTATATGGAGTCCTACACAATGGTAGTTTAATTCGAACCCCTTGACTCGCATAAAAAGCTACCAGTTGTTCACGGCTTCAGGTGCGCTTCCCAAATAGGGACATAACAGCGTGAGGGGATCTGCAGCATCCTGTAGTTATGGGATGGATTCACTTTTTCAGTGACCTAGATCTGACTTCGGATGAAGCCGATTCACAGAATCGAATTCATTTTACAATGGAAAATTTGTCGGTGACGAACGTTTAACTGTTGTCCTGTAATCGTTTGCATTGTTTTAATTAGAAGCAAGAGTAAGTGGGGAGTTTTTATCTAACTGCAAGCTTTGCAGTGATTGACATAAATAAAATAATTCTAAGTTCGTGATCAGGAGATTTCTGTGAACATCTGATTTAGGCTGCATTGAGCACCCTTCATAACAACAGTGTCGTTCGCTTCTACGCTTAAAATGAAAACGTTTGAAAAAGAGCACCGTAAACAAGAGCAGTAGTATACGTTTGACGCAAACCCATTGGTGCGCATTAAAATATGCCACAGAAAGCTCTGTGGCAGTTGTCATGTAGATGCAAGGCTCTCATGTCCTTGAATTGTTCATGGTTCATATTTTTGCCTCTGAATGGCGTTCCTTACTGCGGTGCTACTCCCTGTGGAGTCTTTAGATGCGAAGCCGTGAGTTCACTTCTAGCATATGTTATTGTTCTTGCATATGGGACTATTTTTTAATTCTTTTTGCTCTCATGAGGAAACGCTTCTCTAGCAACCTTTTTGAGATTGATCGAGTCTAATTTTTTTATAGGAAAAGAAGGCTCAAAGTTACGACAACTGGAACAAGAGACAGATTGTCGCATCGTGGTGCCGGGTCGAGACTCACCGAGTGACATTATCAGGATCATAGGTCCTCGCGAGGGGATCGAAAAGGCGGTGCACGAAATACAGCTTGCCAGCGATAAACAGGTCGCTGCTGACTGCTCTCTCCTTTTTTGTTGAAGGAATCCCCAGTATGCACTTTATTACATGTGGAGTCAGCGTCTTTTATTATCATTTTTGCACTGAACCGGAGCATGGTAATTGCTTGCTTTGTCAGTTTTTTTCGCCGGTTAGAGTGACTACGTTCGTTACGGATTGGTGGACCCTATCCTGCGTTCTCTTTCTTTTTTCTTGGCACATGATCGCATTTGAAAAATTACAGCATAAATGACGGCGCCGTCAAGTTCAGTCTATACTGTCTTTGGGTAGGAATAGGCGGCGCTTTCCAGACAACATCCAGTTCGTTATTGATTGTAAATTCCTATCTTTTCGAGTCCTGATTCACTACTAGCGATAAGCCCCAACTAGTTGAGCCCATTCCTAGCCAAGTTGTAAAAAAATGACTTCACGAAAAAGATTTCTTGGTTATGTGGTTTAAGAATCCTGTTTTTTTTTTTTTTGTCTTTTGCCAAAAAGACACTGATGGAAAGGAGAGGGAAATGTATCGCAACGTGGGGCGAACTGCTTCGCCATCGCCTTCTTTCTAGGGCTGAAGAATTTGTGAGAAGAATTCAAGCCATTAGTTTCTCCCACTAGCCCCATTTTTGCTTCGAGGCGTATTTTTCTGAGGGATGCATCAGCAACCTCCAGTCGCCTTCCTTCCCTCTCCTCCCCCTCCCCCCTGTTTTTCCACCTTCCCGGTATTTGATGAACCTAGCAAGTTTTTCGGGGAAAACAATTTGAAGGTACCAGGCAAAGCTAAAAAATTAGGATTAAAAGTCTAACCATACATATCTTGACTATCACCTGTAGAATCAGAAGTTTTAGAGATATATTAAAGGAAATGATCTTAAAAAGCAGATTTTTTGCTTTCCACGAACTGTGACATTGTTGGAAAGGATTGTCGAAAATGGAAGATGTCAGTTTGCTTTTCGAAATCCATTTGTTCTGATGTGAGCAGGTTACATTTAAAGAAGAATTGTTAGACCTATTTGGGTGGGGAGCCTAAGAGGAGTCAAACCTACGTTAGTGAGGGAATCCAAAATGTTTGAAGGAATGACTGATACAGTTTTGCTATGACATTGATGCACGAAGCTTTTCGTTTAAGCTCGAATCAGGCTCGCGAATTTCATTTGACGTTATTTGTTTGATTTGTGGTTTTGATGTGGGGCGAGGAAGGGTGGAGGAGGTACTGCAGCTGCATGTTTCCTCTACATTCTGGTAAAGGGTCCCATTTGCGCACCTCAAATTGACAATAGTATTTCATATAGCCTGCTCATAACCTCACTTATCACTTGACTAAATGCGGGTCGCCTGTGAAATTTTTGGTAATTGATAGGATGATTTTCAGTCGAAATTAGCGCAGGAACATTTGATGATTCCACGTATCTATTACCCATGGATCCGCGGTCCCAACAACGAGACAATGGACGCGCTGATGGCAGAGACAGGCGCCAAGATCAACATCCCGCCACCCTCCGCCAACAACGAGATTATCGTGATCACCGGCGAGAAGGAGGGAGTGCATCGTGCGGCAGATGAGCTGAACAAGATCTACGAGGAAAAGAAGGCCAACGCCAAACCGGTTACTTGCCAGGTGAGTGTGCAAAGTGAGGCATGCCCATGACATCCTGCGTTCCTGCGATCTAAGAGTTTGAAGTGGAAACATTTCCTATACATGTTACCTTGTGAGGTCTTTCTTTATGTTTCCGATGAGCAAAGTAAACCTTGTATGAACTGAGTTCCGCGCTGAGGTGCATTCAGCATGAAAAAGTTCTGCCTTTATGTGATACGTATATAACACAGGCAAACAACTGATTAAGCAGACTTTTCTGCACGTTGCAGGTGGCGCGAGCGCAACATCGCTACGTGATCGGACCACAACGTCGTGGCTTGACTGAGATTCTGAAAGAGACGGGTGTTAGCGTGGAAGTGCCAACAGAGGAGGAGGATTCCGATACGATAACACTACGAGGTGATCCAGCGAAGCTGGGCGAGGCACTTGCTCTCGTATACGCCAAGGCGAGTAGCGTGATTACCTCGGAGATATCGTGCGAACACTGGATGCACAAATTCCTTATCGGCCCTAAAGGATCGACCCTTCAGGTTTGTGCTTTTTCAACTAGAACTTTTTCTTTCATTCTTCTAATGCGTGCTTACGATGATGGTGTATTCAGATGCTCTCTTTTCTCAGGGATGAAGAGGAATCTGGATATTTCTTATTCCTAGTACGTCAAAAATGGGCGAGGTTGCTTGATAGATTGCAATGCAGATTGCGTTGTTGCGAATTACTGTTTGCGAGTTGTGGGTTTCTAGACCAACGATTGCTCAAACACTCTCTAGGTCGCCTTAGCTGGACCTTCGCGCTGTAACCGACATCATGCAAAACATAGCATGAAAGAGTTGTAGACTCTGGTGCCAAACAAAGACAAGGTGCAAATCGATTTCGAGGACGGTGGCACGATCTACTTGGAGGGACCTCCGGAGGATGTGAAAGCTGCTCAAACCTCGCTGACAAATGAAATTGACCGCTTGACTAGAGAGATGTCATCGGATACGATTAAAGTGCATCCGTCGCTGCACAGACATGTAATTGGCCGAGGAGGCGCTCTCAGTAAGCCAATTTTTTGTCGCTGTGGTCTTAAACCCGCATGTTTTCTTTCTGTGCAGTTTAAACGAGTATTCCGTTGATCGATTTGGCGCCTTTGTTTGTGATTAAATTTAGAAAATTTGGCCATGACGGAGGAGTTGGATTTTCACTTTGGTTGAATGCGTAAGTTTCTGGATGGTGTGATAGTTGTCCAGCCTGTGCAAAGTATCTGTAACACAATGTTGAGATTGAACGTCGTTTGCACGAGAGTGATTGAAAATTTCCCTGTTGGTTCATCGGGCGAAGCAGAAGAGACGTTTCGTTGAATTTCTTTGTTCTTTTAGGTTTGTTTTTTGCCGAATATGGGCCATATGTCTCCCTCATATCGTTAAAAACCGTTTTCATGCTAAGCATTACGACTGCTCACCGTTTTCGACATTAACAGCAGACCGACAGACATCTAACCGGAGACGAGGAAGTAGGTAGTGTTGTAATAGCAAACACGAAAGAAATGAGTTCTTGCCAGTTAAGCCAAGTTTACTTGCTGGCCAACACCACTTGACAAGCGCTCATCTGTTTAGTATCGAAAATCAAGGAGGAGACTGGAGTTCAAATAACGATTCCAAACGAGCAGACGAACTCCGACGAGATCAAGGTGGAAGGTAAAAAAGAGGGTGTAAAAAAAGCGATCGAGGAGATTGCCGAAATCGTCAAACGGATTGTAAGTGTTTAAAGTTGTTTTTGTGGCGAACTGCTTAACGTTTGATGGCAACTACAAATGCACAACTTTGAAATGCTTCTGAATGGATAAATAAGTAAATAGCAATTTTCTGTGGTAGTAGCAAGAAGGGATTTATTTGAAATGTGGATGCGTGAGATGTGCGATTGTTTCTTCACTTGCATTCTAACTTGGAGGAATTATTTATGGCAGCACTTAGAGTATTCTCTATTCCAAAGTCTTGTGCGGTGATGGTGGGATCATCCTCAGGAAATATATCATGATCAGCATTTTAAATAGCGTCGTTATGAATGCCTTTTAGGGACGTTTTCACTGGGAAATAGGGAAATAGGCGAAATGAACGACAGCTTTCGTTTACTTGCAATGCGTCACTGTTATTCTTACAGAGCGTTTCAAAGCCTTTCCACTCCATCAAACTGTGTTCGTGTATTGTGCTCCCTCTTGCTTCTTTTCCGCTCATGAAAACTCATTAAAACATGGGTATATGTGTTGACTTATATGCACACAGATGTAAATACGTGCGCGTATACATGGATTCGAATCTGTGCGTTGCTTCTTACTGTACATGTTGTGCCTCATTGTGTTGGTGGGCGGAAAATTTTAGCACCCAGGTTTTCCACGCCTAGAAAACGAAGAAGGGAAAAGTGTCTGAGATATTTACAGCAACGGTTTCATTGTAATGAGCTGTTGCAGTGGACGCCTCATTTGCGTTTTGAATTTGTTTTTGAAGGCGCACAGCATCATGTAAGAAGTCCGTTGTAATGTTGTGAATCGATGCCTCACCATGAAGCTCATAGTGCAGTGATAATTTTTCGCGATGATAACGTCGTCACAGTGCTACAATCCATCAAAAAATCGTAACAAAGCGTTGTTATTCCCTGTATTATGTGTCCGTGGGAACTCATTCCTCAGTGCACGGTCTTTCCACTCTCCCCTCCCTCCCCTTTCCTCTTTCCATCACCATTCCGCTGCTGCCTGTTCGTGGTCTGCCGGGATAATTTTCGTATAATGTTCCTTCCCTGTTCATTCAAATCTGAAAATATCGCGAAAAGCTTTTTGAATGTTCATTGTTATTCAGTGTGAGGCTGTTCTTGTTTCAGCGTGATGGAGTTTCACGTACTTGGAAGCACGCTTCTTGTGGTGGAGGTAACTCCAGTTGTGTGTATTTAAATAACATCGAAAACACTGCGCATTGAAGGAGCACTGTTTTAGATTTGAAGGAGTCTTACTCATTTAGTGTTTGCATAGTTAAGCAATATGGGACTGACACGAGCAGAGATTGCCAATTATATGCCGGTTCTCATGAATACTTCGAGCTGCTACAGTTATGATGCAATCGAGTTCAGGAGAATGAAAAGTCACGCGATATTCTGATCGAGCAACGCTTCCACAAACAAATCATCGGTGCGAAGGGTGAGGCTATCAGTAAGCTCAGGGAACAATACCCGTCTGTGGTGTTCTCGTTTCCAGATGCAAGTAAGAAGTCCGATGTCGTCAATCTACGAGGAGATAAGAACGAAGTTGACAAGGTGTTCAAGCAGCTCACCGCTCTCAACAAGGAATTGGTATGTCTTTACGGATTGGGAAAGAAGTGCTGTGAGCTGTTCAGGCGGATCGAGTGAAGGGTATGATATAAGCGTTCAAGGGAGTGTTGTAGAGAGGAGTAAAGGGCTCGGAGAAATTGTAGGCACTGCATGTGTAATTGAGTTGGTATATCTTTATCACCGTGAAGTTGGTCATCTACAGATGCTTTGACCGTTGGTCGATGTCTTATATCGGTTGTATTGTAATTAGCGTGAAGTGTGAAAAGTTTTGTCCATTAAATTGTCTAATAGGTTTATCTATAGCACAAAAAAAAATGTAGTCAGCATTTCTCGTTAACTTCTGTTGATTAGCATTGCGTGCACTTCTTCGCAACGGCTCGAGGTTGAGGTTTTAAAGTATAGGATCAAACCTCTTCAGCGTTTGTTTTTGTTCTTGAATGCTTAAGTTTGCAGTAGTGCGTTTTTGGGGAAGAAATTGCACGCAGTTTTTCACCGTATGGCATTTCCAGTTGGAGAACAACTTCCAAATGACAGTACCCATCTTCAAAGAATTCCACAAACACATAATCGGTAAGGGTGGTGCGAACGTGCGCAAGATCCGTGAGGATACACAGACCAGGATCGATCTGCCAGGAGGCGAGAGTGGCGAGGATAAGATCACCGTTACGGGCAAGAAGGCAAATGTGGAAAAGGCGGTTGAACAGCTTACACAGATTCAGAATGAACTGGTTGGTGCTGTTTGCTTTAGTTATTGGCTAGCATTGTATGGCTAAACGTCGAGATTTTTTTAGAAGAGGTGGAAGTGGTAGAAGTGAATGACTTCGAGACACACTTTCTTTGATTTTTTGTTAGCAGTGAGCAACTTGTGTGAAGTCGTAAATGAAATAAATAAGCGAAGTATTCATCGCACAAAGCTTTTGCACCCCTAAGAAGTTCGATCCGTTGTGATACGTCAATGTCTATAAGCATAGGGGCTGTTTTGGGTACGCTGATTTAGCTGGCGAATACTTCTGATTTGTATTAACACAGTGATTATAGAATCTTGAGTTCGAAGAAAAGATTGCTCTCAGACAAGAGGCAACATGATATTGTTTCAAGTAGTAATGTCTTTATGGTTGTTGGGCGGCGAATAAACTGTGATGCGTGTCCATCGTAGTGCGTTGATTTCAAAAACCAACTTGCACTGTTGAGAAATTTGATGCAACTTTTGCTGTTGACGTGTTCGGACTCGCCATGTTCCAGCAAAGATGTTTCGTTTTTTGCGGGTTTACCTGCAACTGCAATGGAATTGTATGGGAGAAGTGCATTTAATTACTTATTAGTGCTTGCATTGCTCTCTAATGGAGTAAAATTATGATGAGCGTGGCCCGTTTCTTCATTGAGCTGAAGGCGACATGTGTGCTTAAGAATCCGCTAGGTCTGAGCGCGTTAAAGCTCTTGTTGCGGATGGATAGCACGCACTATTTCGAGGTGAAAGTAATGTGATTTAGGCAAGCATTGTGACGTCGGAGGTGAGTATCCCTCAGAAAGTGCACTCGCGACTGCTTGGTGGTGGACGACGTCTAATCCATGATATTCAGGATCAGTGTGGCGGCGTCCATATAAAATTCCCTCCAGAGAAGAGCTCTTCTGACAAGGTTTTGGCATTCGCCTATTCTGTTTCAATCGGTTTCTTGTTGGCGCAGTATGCATCAATGGCTATCACTTAACGAAAAAGAAATAAAGATCTCTTTTCCCCTCCTGCTTCGACCCCTTCATCTTCTTCACTCGAAAACCCATTAGGGAAGGTCGGTAAGGAAGTCCACCTACTGTTTACCGAATTGTTTTTTGCATGTCGTGTAGTATTGGTCGGGATTTCCAATCTATTATCTCGCTGCTTCGATAACATAATAGAAATGGCGGCTTCAGGCTTGTCAGTTCATTGTTTTAGACACATTATTCTAGGGTGCGTGTTCTGTTTGATGTGGCCGCGTTTCTTTTAGATGAGTGGGCAAGCATTCGGGTTTCTTGCAGACCGCAAAATTCCTGCAGAATTGTTTGGCATCGGACTTAGGTTTCTCTTCACGCCTGTCCTCTCCCTCCATTGTTTCTTTTTCTTGTAGTTGTTGGGGGTTTGGATGCGTTGTTGTCAGCGTTTGCAAGCGACACTTTATCCTATTCCATATGTCAACTCTGCACAGATGTTTCTGCATCGTTGCAAAAATTTCATTTGGCTTCTCTTGTAAAAGGATAATGTGATTGTTTAGACTAAGCGCGAATGCATAAAATTTGAGCTAAAATTCTCTCCAACCATTAAAGCTGCTACCGCGATTACGTTTCACTTCGCAGCTGGGTTTCTGTAACGTTACTGCGATGGCGTTAATCCTTCCTGAATGCTTGAAAATAATTTGCCTCTCCTGAATGTTACGCTTTTTTGAATTGCTCCGTTTCTCTGCATTTCAGTTTGGCGTTTTTCTATGCGTACTTATGCGTACCAAGAGCGCCAAAGTAATGTAACAAAAATTGTAGGTGTCGATTCGCGGTCCGAAGGAAGATGTAGCTAAAGCTGAGAAGATGTTGCTTGCTTTGGCGAAAGATCGCGAGTTATCGAGCTTCGAAGATTCGGTGAAAGCGAAATCGGAGTTTCATCGATTCCTGATTGGAAGAGGAGGCGGCAACATTAAGAAGGTCTTCTTAAAGAATTGAACTATTTTATCGACATGCGGTTTGAATCGAATTGTGCTTTGCAAGCCATTATTTTGAATGATTGGAATTGTGAAGATGGGCGCAGGGGAACTGCCGCAGAAGCGTCAAGGGTCTCTTAATAGGAAAGCGCTAGGAAAATTCACTGCAGCACTTTTTTTAGCGATGAATAAATGGAAGTTGAATGAAACACTATGTTAAGACCATTCCGGAAGTGTGTAGCTTATTTTCATTGTGTTGTTTTCATTAAGCTGCACTCCATTCAACATCCTCTTATATCGGTTTCGTTTAAAGTTGGTTCGATGTCGAGCAGAATCCATCGCCTTTTTTCTTTTGATCATGATTCCATTCGACCATATCCGTTCAAAAACAATTATGTGATTCTGATTTAACAACACTGGTCACTGAACTTGCGTAAAGCATTTCTCTTACTACTGCATTAATCGTTTACGTGTCCCGATGCGAAAGTCTGCATCCGTTATGCGTTCGACAACTCTCAAAAGTAACAGTTTCGACCATACATGCGAGCGTCGTTCCTCCCAATTTGGGTCGATTTCTGCGCTGGTGTCGTGCGCCACCGTACAGGCGAGCTATAAATTTGGCGAGTTTATTTTTGCTGCCTATCGACTGAAGAAAGGATGCTAACCAGAGCATCATAACTAGCGAACCAAAGCTTATGGAAAACACTTAGAGCGTTTTAAAGCAGGCTCACTTAAACATCAAGTGCCGCCTAGAAAACAAAAAAAAAAAGAAAACGCGCCTGCAAAATATCGCTGTTTCAATCAGGAATACTGCATTTGGGATCTTCTTTGAAATTTCATTTGTAGAATTCTTCAAAGTGATTATCAAATGCGAAGATATTCTATGCGCATTTTTAACTGATATCGGAGACTTCTGCCAGCGAAATAGACTTTCAACTTTATAAGATAAGGCGAGCAAAATCAGCCGGGAGTCTTCGTGCTTTAATTCTCAGAAGAGTAGTGCAATTGTTTTAGGTGAGACTCATGCGGTCAGTGCAGATATTACAGAGAATGACTGCGAAAATTGGTTCCGCTAATCCTCTAAAGTAAGGCGCACGGCGTGATGCGCAACAGTCCTGGGTTTTCCCATCGCCTTCTTTTGTTGTCTTGTAATGTGTCAAGTTGACGCCCCTACCGTTTTGGACACAGTTCATCTATTGCTGACGGCAACATCGCTAGAAAGCGTTGTCTTTCTTTTTTCATATCCACTGGTTTCTACGAGTGCTGTTTACCGTGATTTCAGATCCGCGAAAAATATCCTGATGTTCGGATTTTGTTCCCTCGCGAGACCGACACTGATGACGAGACGATCCATCTGCTCGGCAAGAAGGAGGAAGTGGCGGTGGTGAAGAAGCAATTGGAATCAATGATCAGTGAACTGGTCAGCGAACTTTTAGTTTTACTGACACTTCTTTTCTGCTAGCTATCAGAATTGCGCCTGGTTTAGTCTTGTTTTGAGTATGTACGACTGACGGTGAAATATTTTACTGTTAGACGTTGATCGTGGTTTTACAACTGTCCTCCCAAAACGTGTTGGATGCAATAAGGGATATCTCTTTCTACTGTCAGCTATTAGTACGAATAACAGTCCCTAACACATGCCCACTTATGGAGTTGTTAACACAGCAGCTGGGCTTTTATGCTATCTGCAATGTCGATTATCTCTATTTTTGGTCCATGAGCATTTCCATTCTTGAACGACCACTAACTGCTATAAGCCTTCTAATTCTGTACTAGTCTCGGATACGTATGCGTTGATCAGAATTGCGAATACAGTAGTTCACTATGCAAGAGTAGCAGAACTTCTAACATCTCGTTTGTGCTTCTAACATGCGTCCTTTACTATGAAATGGGATGCGCCTTCTTATCGATTGCAGAGCTCATTTATTCATGATCGATTTCATGCTTGCAAAAATAGCTCTGAGTGGCACGGACGAGGCCTTCATTTGCCTTTTGCAGAATGAGACAGTAGAAATGAAGATGGATGTGGATCCGAAATATCACCGCCACTTTGTGATGAGAGGGGCTGCAGTGCTGCGGGAAATACAAGAGCAGAACGGTGGAGTCATCATCTCATTTCCGCGGGCGGGTTCCTACGAGAGCAAAGTAACAATCAAGGGCATCAAGCAATGCGTTGAAAGTGCCAAAGCAAGGATTGAAGAGATCGTCGAGGATCTTGTAAGCTTTCATTTGCGGCTGACTTTGGTTAAGCCGACGCCCTCATAGTGAATGATATTGCAGTTAGCGTGATCAGTTTTCACTGCGATGCGAGTGCGGCCAGAAAACACCTGAGCCATGTCTAATAAACGCACGGCGTTTGTGCTTTCGGCAGCGAAGAAGCCATTTATTTTGGTCACTCTCTTCCTCGCCCGCTCCGGCATCTGTACATTCCATTGGCACAACTCTCTAATTCTGAAATATTCCACCAACAAGGTTGTTGCAGGCGGCACAGGTGACTATTCAAGTGGAAATACCATCGATTCATCACCGAGCACTGCTATCAAATAGAGGTCAGAAAGTGCAGGACATTTGCACTAAGTACAATGTGCAGATCAAGTTTCCGGACCGAAGACTCAGAGGTTTGTGTTGATGGATTATGATGGCTATCGAACGAAGGGTTTCATTATTTTACTTCAATATTGAGCCACGACCTTGCTAACCGAAAATCTTGTGTCATTTTTTGCGTCCATTTCAAACTTTACGATTGATTGCTAGCTAGTGTTCTCTTGTTCATATTCCTTGAGTGAAGCTTGTGTGTGAGTTGTGTTCTTAACGGCATCTGCATTGCAGAGGAAGCTGAACGGCTTGAACATGAAGGTGCTGGCGATGTGGAGCATACTGGAGAACCGTCGCCTTTGGATATGATAGTGCTAAGTGGACGTGACACGAAGTGTGAAGAGGCGAAACAGGCATTGCTGGCTCTTGTGCCCATCACCAAGAAGGCAAGAGTTGTGCTTGTCTGTAGAATTTATCATTAGCAACACCGTGCGCTGCACACCATGAATCTTCAAACGAACGATACATGGACATTGTTTCAGGTACATGTAGCCTACGAACATCATCGTTATCTTATCGGACGCAGTGGCGAGACAGTTCGTTCTCTGATGCAAGCACACGATGTGAACATCTCGATCCCCCATCAAGATAAGCACCTAGACGAAATCACTGTCACCGGACAAGCCGAAAACGTTGAAGAGGTGGTCGCAGATATTCTTAAGATGGTCACCAAGCTCGAAGAATCAGCCGAAGACAGAGTAAGTTGGCATTCTGATAACGTAGGTTATATTGCTCCTCATTCGGGTTATTTTGCTCAGACTTCGCATTCTTGCCAATCGTTGTGTAATGGGACCTTGATTAAGAGAAAGGACTTCATGAGAAAGTGATAAGCTGCCCAGTTTTGGTGGCTCTTCTAGAGCCAGTGAATGATGCAATCACACTGCTTTTGCGTTCTTCTTTAAGGAACTCTTTTTTGTTTATAGTAGACACATGAAGCTGCACGATCGAGTCGGATGTATATTTGGATGCTAGTCCGTTTTCCTTATGAGTTCACTTCATTTCATTTTTCAAGATATACAATTGGAGTCTTTGTTTCTTATCTTCGTTTAACTGCATTCCGTACTTGAGACATGCGCCGGAATAGTGCTAAATACGGTAACGATTGCACCCACTGGATTATCCCATGCAGTGATCAAATGCATCTTGTGACGGTTTATTTTTTCAGAAACTACGTTCGTTCAAACTCAGTGTGGATATCCCCCAGGAATACCACACACGTCTTATCGGCTTCCGAGGTAGGGTGGTGAATGAACTGCAAGCAAAGCATAACGTAGAGATTGCATTCCCACGAGGCGAAGATCCGCCGAATACCATCGTTCTTACAGGTATCAACTTGCATGGTTCCCTTTACTACAAAGATCTGAACGAGTGTAGGTAGTCCTTCAAAGCACTTTATGCAAGCAGCTTATCCACGTACTGGGTCGGAATATTGGCTGTGAGCTTCTGTAGCCTTTTAAAATGTTGTATATTTCTCTTCTTGCCTAGTCAACTGGTGTTTTATAAGTACCATTTTTCTGTTAAAAGCACTTCTTTTTGCATCTCTGTGCTCAGTCTTTTGTTCTTGATTAGCAGACTCCGAAAATCTCTTCTAGATTGTTCACCGACGGCTTTCTTTCGCATGGAAGTTGTGTGGTTGCTTTGAGGATGACGAGCGTTGCGTAATGCGCTCCTGAAAGCAGTATTCGCCGCGGAAGGAATGTTTTATGTTCAAGCGATGTGTACTGAAGCGGAACATGAATTGTTTATCCGAAAACGACATTGACTTCAACAAAAAATGAACTCGCAATATAGGCAGAGGGGTTGAGGATCTTCATTAATGTGTCGTTGTTTGCGCGGTGTTGCTGAACATCTGGACATAATGTATATCTCATCGATTCTTTGCAAGGACTACTCTGGTAGGAATGAAATAGGAATAATGATTCATTGAAACTGTTTTGGCAATGCACGGTTGCGAATTCATCAATCTGCCGCCTTTCCCCCTCTTTCGTGAGTGAACCTTTGTTTTCTTCGCGAAAAGTTCTCAGCGCATCACTGTGCTTTGGAGTCAAAGAGATGACTGTCTTTAAAGGGATGTCACTTAATCTGTATACGTAGGAGTTTATTGAAGGCTACGAGAAGAACTGTGAGGCTTGCAAAGAGGAGATGGAAGCTATGGTGGGCGAGGTGCAATCGCTTTTCACGCAAGAAATCAGCCTTGATGCCAGCTTCCACCCACGTCTTATCGGGCAGAGGCGTCGCAATGTCAGAAAGGTAATTTCATATTTAGGGCGATATTTTTTGTTCAGTTTCGTATCTGAAAACTTCAGTGTGCGGATAGGATGTGTCGATCAATACACTTTGTATGAAGATAGCGTGATGTGTATTGCAAGCAGCGTAAAGCAGATGTGAAATTCATGTTTCATGCATCATATTTCCAGTGAAAGGTGCCGGTCTTCTTTGGTATTTCTCCGAGGTTCCAAGAAATCTGTCTATGAAGGGTCTACTTTTGGAGACACTTTTTGGCGAAAGTGCGATCTTTTTCTCGAAGTTCCCAAGTAGGGTTATATTCTCGAGAGGGGTTCCCCTGTCCAAGAAAAGCGACGTTAAGGCGTAAACAAAGGTTTTCTGCTTAAAGAAATACCTCACCAAATAGAGGGATATTGTGTTCAGGGGAATACTGAGAAACATTTGATGTGAGTAAACATGCGCTTTTAAGTTTCATTCCGTTGTGCATGGAATACCTCTCCAAAATCCTTTTTTTACTTCGCGTCTTGATCAGCTTTATCGATATACGTTACTGTTTTCTTCAGTTGTCTGAATTTGTTTCTCTTAGGTGATGGAAGAGTTCCAAGTGGAAATTCGTTTTCCGCGTGCCAATGATCCCGATCCGAATTTAGTGGTTGTGGCAGGGAAAAACGAGGATGCAGTTTATGATTGTATCGACTACTTGAGAGGACAGGAAGAGGACTATCTACAGGTAGGTGTGTTCGGTATTCAGTTTGCCTTTTAAAAAGTTTTTGCCATAATAGGCGTAGTACATTTTAGGTTAAGCGCTTTAGGAAAACAGTGAGGATTAGACCGGTGGGCATGATTAAAGCGCTAATGTGGGAGATATTGCTCGGCTTTTGTGGTCGTAAATGAAAGAGTGCGTTTCCAAGATCCAAGATGACATGCAATTATTGCTGGACTGAAAATGCCGACAGTTTTTGGTGTAATTTTTCGAATGCAAATGCACCAAGCCAGACGACGGGCCGTGCTCAGTGAGCTCACAACCGTCTATATTTAGATGTGCGAAACGAATGCCCAGGTTGAATTGCTCCTTTGCCGAAGTGGAAAGCAGCGAAATGCGCTATGTGGTAACGAAAAGCGTGCGTATAACAGTGTTAGAGGAGAACTCCAATTTAAGGGGTGCTTCAAATTAAGATGTTTCATCAAATCATGGTGCGAGTCTTTGGTTGAGTCTTGTTTGCTGCTCTTATGTGCGATCTTTCGGCAAGGTGGTTGACCTACCTTGTGTTGTTAATTTTTTATTGCTAGGAATTTTGCACTGAGTACGGCTCCAGTCTGTTCCCTCGTTCTTGAACAATCGAAAATTTGCCGATACTCGTTTTGTGGCGATGGGCTAAATCGTTTGATGACTTAGTTAGTATGCTTTAGTTGCGACAGTGTGACGAATGTTAAACTGAAGTGATGGTTTGGCCAGTCGTTTGCACTGTTAACTTTGGAAGCAGATAAAGTGGTAGTCTACCGTGTATTCCATTCGTGCTTTTGTTACTGATGCTTGTGTAGATTGCGGCTCCGTCATGTCCGCCTTCTCGACGTAAAATGAAATGACGCACGGGAGCTAGTAAGATGAGTTATAGTTTTGGTCGTTGAAACTCTGATTGAAGTGCTTGCTCGAACCCTTTTTTTAATTTAGGAGCGCAATGAACGTGGTCAGTACTTATCGCAGCGTCTTCCTGATCCGGCGCCAGTGCCGAAAGCGCCTCAGGTGAAGATCGAAGGTGCTCCATGGCAACTGGATATGCAATCCGAGGACCAGTTCCCGTCAATGGGCACTACTCCGAGCTGCACGACAGCTGGTGGAGCATGGGGAGGTGTTCGCCGCTTTTGAGTGTTGCACAGCGACTTCCTGATCGCTTCTGAAACTGACGAAGACTGGATCATGGGGAAGCATATGTGCTCGGTTTGCTTCTATATTCTCTTGGAATAGCGGAATGTGATGCTGGTGAATTTAACTTTAGTACGCATTTTGCACAAGCGAGTGAACATTCTGCGCAATAGAGCTTTCAAAGCGCTTTATGCGCTGAAGTGCCTTCCCGTATGCTGCGTGTAGCTCATTGCGATTCGCTGCCTTGGCGCCCTGCTGCTGTTGCTTCTGAAAGAATCTTGTTTGCTACTCTCGCCGACGCCGTGTCAATGGATCAGATTTAATCTAAGGTATGCTCTGAGAAAAGACACTCATTTCACGGGCGTTTTTGGTTTTGGCCTTTACTTAGGCCCTCTTTTGGCTTTTGTTATTATTTGGCGCTTACTTGTTTTTTTTCTAATTCTACTAATTTTAATGTCTTTATCTGGTTGATTTGTTTTTATTTGGCTGTTCGGGGCCTTGTTTAAATAGGAATGTGAATTGTCATGCTTCATTTGTGGAACACGTTGTTTCATTTTGTTTAATTGTTTCTATCTATTCTAATTTATTTTCTTCTGTAATTTTGCAATGAAGGGCGGAACAGGAAAATACCTGTTGCCTTTCATGCCTAGTTTTTCGTGCTTTGTAAGTTTGTTTCTTCAGTCAGGTTTTTACCGCTGAAGTGGGACAGGGGGAGAAGATTCAGTTGGGCGGTCTGCACACGTCCCAGTTTCTGAATTCGTGACTTGTAAAGAATGGGAATTGGCCAGTGTGAGAATTGTAGAAGATACCATTTGTTGTAAGCTTCACAGTACTGAAATCTGGGACGAAAGAAATGCGTCTGAGAAGTTCGGGAAGTTACAATGTTCGGATGTATTCGTTAAGGTCATCACAGACTCATGAAATCTGTTCACATTCTGTCTGTGCGGCGCATGATTGTATCGGCAGCTAGTGGAAAATGGCATCCAAGCACAGGTTTTAACATTTATCATGAAGGCACGGAAAAGCAAAGCGTTATCAGTCACCGGGACCGAAGGTGTACATTGCTCCGTTACAATGGTTTGTCCAGCTGGTTGGTTACTACTGCTTTCATTCTTCATGATGCCCATTTCTGCGAAACGGTCGCATGATTTTGCTGGTTTACGAAACGCAAGAATTGGCTGAATCGGTTGATGGTTATAGTCTGTGCTGTGGAAGAGTCGGCAGGAGGGCTTGGCTTCAGTGGAGGGTGAGTTTTGCTATTTCCCTTTCATGGATGTGTTTTGTGGGAAGCGGATATTCTTTATTAAGTGCCTGAGTGTTATCGCTGGTTATTGACATTGGCGTGTGGATCATTTTATCTGCATTGTTCTCCTTTCGTTATTATTAGAGCCACGCTGCGATGCAGGCTCGCAATATCGTTCTTGCGAACCAATCGCCACTGTTCGCACAAGTTTGCATCGCTTTGCTCTGCCAATACCTTCTAACTTTTTACTGGCAATAAAGCTCAAAAGCGGAACATGTTTATGTAAATGCGCACAGTAATGAGGCAGTGATAACGAAGTTTCGTAACAGCTGCTTACCTGGTTGCTAGTGGAATAGCCAAACGAAGCCAGAAGCGTGTCGCATTCAGTTGATACGCGGATGACATGTCGAGAGGTATCGAGCAAACTTGAGTTGCCCAGGAAGGAATGATGACCATTTGTGAAAACCGTTGGAAGGTGTGGGATAATGTTAATGACACGTTCTCATAGCAGTTTCTTTTTACATTACTTCGAACATTCAGAAAGACTGATGCACCGCAGCTGTTTTTCTGACCTCCGAACTGGACGGTTGCCACGGAATCATGCGGCCCACTCCATTTCCTGATGCATGCGGTCTTTGCTTCGACAGTAATCCTTCAAAGCAAGGCGACAGGAACAGAAAAGCTTTGATTGTGGGAGGAGGGCTGCTCTGTGAAGCCTTAGAGGACGAGACGTCCTGACGCGGCGCTTATTTTCCTCGAATGCTTAGATTAATAAGCAACCGCGTTCGTAGGCGGCCGCTGAGCTTTTCACCTTGCTGGACGTTCTTTTTTTTTTTTTCAAAAATTAGCTCGATGACGATAGGCGTTGATCCATCCAATTCTTCGTCTTGATACTAGCGAGTGTACTTTCAGCTACCTTCAGTGGCTCAGCGTTCGACAGTTCACGCAGTGGATAAAACCGCTTTTTTCTGGGTGAAATGCACATGTGTCACATCTTCAAAGCTGTATCTCTGCGATGTTAGTGACTCAGCGGGAAGACGGGAAGATGCGATGTGATGTCGCTGCCATGGTGTTCGATATGCAAACCAATGAGATTTGAGAGTTTATTTGCCATGCGTCAAAATTCCATTCAAAACTTGAGGAAGGAGAACAGGACGAACAGCGTCAAGTATAATTTGGGACTGTTGGGGGCAGGCATAATTGAACACAGGCTGTGCCCATTGAAGCATCGCAAATGTAAATGAGCTCTGCTTTTGTCTTGTGAATGAAGAAAGCATTACTAGAGAAATGTCGAATGTGGTGGTTTTCCGACAGTGATCTAGTTTATGCGAACACCGCAAGCTCACTGCCGGCGGCATCAACTGGGTTCCACTTCCACCACCTCTTGTGAATTGCAACATATCGCGGGACCTTCTTTGACAACTTGACATTTCCGACGTACCCATACTCGGACTAGAAATGCCTCCCACCCTCCCCTCACTACTCATTCACAGCAGTGGCAACGTGGGTTAAGGCCATTAATGGTGAATGTTTGCATGACATTGCACTCAAGTCGTGAGAAGAACTTTTCATGCAAAAATTGTGAACGTGTTAACGAAATGACCATGGCGAACCTCATGTTTTCTTAATTCATACTATCCTATTTTGCACACATGAGACTTGAACTTATGAGGATTTCCTCGTAAATACACTGTTGTGTGGGCTGTTGCAATGAAACAGATATCCACGAAGTGCAATGGATTTTGATGAATATTAGGGCATATTCAAATAGAAAAATATTTTTGTCAGCAGCTATCGCTTCTTGAGAGCTATCAGGTGAATCAAGAGCAGTCACCTATATGTCGAGTGTATTCTCTGTTTAAGCCGGTGGCCTTAATTCTTACGAAGTTGTAAGTTTCGAATTATCAGCTTTTTAGCCTATTGGCTGTATATTTGAAAATACTGGGAATGGAAATCCGAAGCGGAGAAATTGAAGCACTAAGAAGTCCAGCAGTGAATACTGTTTTCGGGAGGTGATAACAAAGAGCTAAGCGGAGGTCAATGCTGTCTTTCCAGCAGATTCCTTGCAATCGTAGTAACCATCATGCATACCGTGGCTGTTGTCAGTGACATGTAGCAGTTTCGACTGGCCTTGTTTGTATGGCTTCTGTAAATATGGTCACGTTCCACTGAAACCTGAAAGTTTTTCCCGTTGCCATCCAAAAGTGACATGCAAATATGGTGAATATTTTGGAGGGTGTTGCAAAATCCGGTCACATTACGCCAAGCCTTGCTGCGCGCAGCTGTGACATGCTCCACTAAAACATACGTAGCCGAGGTGTAAATAACCTACAACGTGCTAAGACGTCAATCCACTTCAGGAAAGCATTCAAAAACGCCTTTCCGGTGGTGGTGGAAAGAGTGTCCGATGACATACAAAAAGAACAGTGCAAAAAAAGAACAGTGCAAGGGGCACCCAACATATACTTGTCTACGTAGTTGAACGAGGTTATCTGGTCCTGCGGCATTTTTGAAAAAAGCACAACTAGCCATTGAATTTTCGGAAGCAGGGCTGTCTTCAGGACTTCATGATGAGAACTCAGGTTTTAAACTGAAGAAAACGCCAAAGATTTCGACATTGAAACACCTTTTTAATTATTTCCAGCAGCTTCTACTGATAATATAGCAAATTCTGATATTTGTTTCTTTGTAAACTACCAGTTTTTTTTAGAGTGCAGCCTGTGGGTTCGTCACACACCGGAAAATCAGAATCCATCAAAGCCAAATTTATGAAACTCGGAAAAAACCCAACGAATTTTCTGATTCCGCTGACCCACTGATAAACAAATACCGAATCTATTCCATTCTCAGTGACCGAGATTAAGGTTTAAACCTCACATGGGATACTACATCTAAAGTTCTTGGGACTTCCCTAGCGCAATATTTTCAGCCTTAATTTGCACCTCACCAATATTTACGGCTCCTCAACTTTAAGTCATCAACAAGTGATTTTAACTTAGTGAAACCGGATTCTACCGACAGCGTAGTTCAGGATCGGTTTTTCAGTGACGTGCCAAGGGTGGGATTGGTGACTCGTCGGTCTCACTGAAGGAATGGCCCATAATTAGCATTTTTGAAGATATCTTAAAATTTGTGGGATTTTCAGATTTTCCCACGGCATGTTTAGCATCCGAGTGCAGTTTATTTCTTTAGAAATTTCCAATCTCTAATCTCTCATCAGAAATATTCCTCATTAGGCCGTCCGGGAGAGTTTTCGGTGGGAGGGCGGTGCTGGAAGAAGTGACACGAAAGCGGCAGACGAGATCCGAAAAAACGCCTGCAAAGATGCTTTGCTACGAAGTTTCTTCCTTTGTGCATTAACCGTACAGTTTGCGCAATCAAATGGATTTTTTTCGCCGATTGATTTAATTTTAAATAAAGAAGTCTCTCCGCAGTTAAAACATTTAGTTCTCAGACAAACTGTATAATACAAAATATGTCATTGTTTCCGAATGCTTTTGGAGGAGTTGGATATAATGAGCGGAATAGCTAAGAGAGTTGGTATTTCGCCAGCCGCTCCGCGCCCACCTATGTCGTTTTCCGTCATTTCGCGATCCCTAAGGCGCTTGATGTAGGCAAGACTACTCCGGAAGCGAAAAAATTCTTCAATGGATAGCTCCGAGTCGTGCCTTCAAATATTTCAGTGCACTGTGGAAATCTTTCCCATAGTATGTGTGTGTGCCCATTTGTCCTGTACGCATGGTGTTTTTGATGCCTACTTGTTGAATCCGTTTCAGCATAACTCTTTCACTTTCGCAGCCTCTTATTTCATGTTTATCGATCTGCTTACTTCAGATTCGAAAAGCTGAATTGTTTGGACAGCTCGGATTTTTTTGGAAAGAATTCGAGTCCTTCAAGTCGCTATTTTTGAAAAAAATCGGACTCTTTGAATCTTCATGATTTGGAAAAAAAAGAGTCGCCGCACTGATTGCACCACAAAATATCAAAGCTATTTTTGCAGATTAAGCGCAGAGTGCAGATAGGTTGAATGGAACAGTTAGATACGAAAAACTTGTGCTCGAACTAAAATATTGTGGCCGATAAAATGTTTAACTTCCACTTCCATCAAACCCTTTTTTGCAAACTGTTCTCTCCGGTTAGCCGTTTGTGGTCAGCTGTCGTTCTGTTTTATGTTAGGGAAGAGATTGGAAACTAAACAGGAAGCGTAGAAGAGGAATAACGTTTCCTTCGGCTGAAATATGTCAGTTCATTTAATCGTCTGCAAGAATTGAAAGCAGAATGATTTGAAAAGCTTTCGATATTAACCACGCTGACTCACAACGCCAGCTCGTTGCGCACCGACTGTTGCCACATAGGACATTGGCGCAGTCTAGATCTATAGAGATTGACTGACATTTCGTGATCCCTGCACAATTTATTAGACGTGGTGAACATACGTATTCACAAAGCATTATCAATTAAGAGGAGATGTCATTTCATCGCAGCGCTCACCTGGTAGTCACTGTCACCTCGCTGCAGGGGCCTGGACTGCTGATTCGAGAGTATGGATTTGCCATACTCTTGGGTTGACGACGGTTGTCTATGCAAGCTGGGCTGGTTCGATTGGTTTTGTGACCAAGGGAGGTTGAGTTGACTGTGGCCGGCAGTCGATGATCCTTCAGGCGGACTCGGCTGCGTTAAGTAGCCCTGTTGCCCCAGAGTCCATGAGACGGGAGGGTTCGGTTGAACAGGCCGACTGAAGTGTCTTGGTTGATACTGCGGCCACACCAGTGGAAGATTATCTCCGATGGCATGATGGAGCTGACTGGGCTGATTTGGGGGCCAATTTAGCAAAGCATTCGTTATCGGCATATTGGGCTGTTGGTGTGGCAAGGGCAGGGCAAAGGCTGCTAGGTTAGATCGTGCACTGAATGGCTGTCCCATCTGATGTTGTCCTTGCTGGAAAGAAATATCCCATCAAATTTAATTCCACCTTACTGTGCGCGGGTTTTTTCAAATCCGCATTCACGATACTTCAGGAATGCGGCTTATTTGCATCAATTTTTTTTTTTTTTGCTGAAGGATCCATGCACTGTCTTCATAGATGCACGAAGGTTCTCACCCAACAAGCCCAATCGACATATTCAAGTTGCTATGAATGTATAATTTGAAAACATCGCTGTTGCGCTTATGATAGTGTATGGGCCGAAGCAGGAAACAAAGGATAGTAAAGGCATCATACCCATGCGGAAGGAGAAATCGGTAGACTCATTTCAGTGCGAGGAAGAATGTAATTCGACGGAGATTCAAAGGCCGACTGCGACTGCTCATAAAGACTTTGTACGTGGTTAGCACTAGCCTGCAAAGAAGAAAAACCGCATAACGATGTAATAGGATACATCCATAAAGAATTTCAGATGAGGCCGTTTTTCAGCGTTCTTCTCATTAAAGCACAAATATTTCTAAAGGCAAAGTTACCTGGACAGCCTGACGACAGACGAGAGATTTTAGACAACGAGGGATATCTAGATCGCTCTTTTGCAAAACGATGTTCCATCAGAAACTATAAGGAAGATTTTCGTCTAGACTAGGTCTTTCGATGATTGCATTTACTTAATAAACGTTCTGCTGTATGCATGGATGAAGCTGGATCGCTAAAAGTTACTGCAAGCTTAAGGTGCAGTTAATCTTCACATAGCGCTATTTTACAGTATCTTTTTTATTCTATTTTATAAATCAACAGTTATCAATTATTTTTGGAGGTTTGCTGAAATGTACGGCGGGTCAAAAATTTCGCACTTTCCTCGGCCGTCACGCCGTATGCATTAGCGATCGTAGAGATCAATACGTTTTGATTAATTTTTAGTTAGTTAGTTGACGGTAAATGTAGCTGTGATTGTTTCTGCTATGGTCATATCGGTGATATGAAGCGAATGTGCACATGTATTGCAAATCCTTTGCTGCTTATAAAGCCGTTCTCGAAGTAACTGAACAATACAATGAAAGTTTAACACGTGCATTTTATTGTCCCTTTTGTTATTATTGTTACACATGGATAGTCACTTGTCCACATATATTTCTAGGACGTGTTGTTCTTTGTCATATTGAAGGCAAATTTATCTACTAGAAGGAACAGAGGAAAAGTTGTTTGCCATTCCCATACTTTTGTTTAGAACAAATCCATAACAACATCTACGTTCACATCCTAGTCATTTAGCAGGAAGCAGAGAAATTCCGACATTAATTATTGTTGTCACGGCTACACACTAACAATGAAATATAATCGTGGATGGATGACGCGATAAACTTACTTATTTTTTGACGGATGTTTAAACGAACTTATTCAACGATCTAGTCGACTAAGCAATTTGCAAAAAACTTGTTCACTTGTTGAAGAAAAACACAAACGGTATAAAGCGTCAGCTTATATCTTGGAAGAAACATGAACTGGCGAAATGTGAGGATGAGATCATATGAATAATTACAGATCTTCGACGACCTTTGATTAGTGATGAAAGGGAGGCAACGGTAAAGCGAGAAGGTTTATCAGTGATCATACAAGGTTTTTTTTCTTTCAATGAAGCCTTTCGGGACAACTGGGAAAAATGGTATTTCAGAGGTATTCAGTCCTCTACTCACCGACTACCTTAAGGAGTCTCGATTCACTCTTCCTCAGTCCACATACGTCAATTACCTCAACAGTCTCTATTTTGAAGAGACTAGACATTGTTACGTGATAACATGAATAAATTTTTCATCGATATCCACCAGCAGTCCTCATCTAATTAGTTCTTTTATATCGCCATCGCTGTTGTTTCACCTCCATTGCGTCTACACTATTCTTTTGATTTTAGAGTTATACACTTTCTTACAGTTGTCGGTTCTTCGTACAGATTTTAATCTCGTATGCCACTAATGCACTTTGCTTAATGCGTAGTCGCTGTTATGCAGGATGTTTTTATTTTCGGATCAAACCACCCCCCGTGTTTCTTCAGAGACCGAGGCAGATGTGTTTGTCTTACAACAAAACGTCACACTTCACGATGAAAGCAAACACTCAGACATCATTGGTCGAAATAAGGATTTTCGCTTTCCCTCTACTCAGACCATTACTCCAATGATCTCTTCCCTAGAAAAATTATAATTAGACTAGAGAAGTGGAACCGATGCGAAACAAAAGTTGCAGACTGCAAAAACAACGCACTGCGGCATCTATGTCGACACTGAGTAAAGCCGTAGGTATTTTAACGATATGTGGCTCTGAGCTGCCAGATAGCAGCGGTAAACGTTCAGATTGCGGCTGTTGGTTGAGCAGTGTTCCGCATTCACCACCATCGGTAGCCGTTGATGCATCGATGAATCCAAGTGAAGCAAGCTCTTGAAGAGTTGCGGTGTCGTTTTCACTAACCTCGATGGCAATCGGCTGTCCTAGCTCCAAAAGCTCAGCAATGTCTGAAATTTGCTTAGGTAAGCAAATGAAGGCAACTTGTCGGGTAAAAGGAGGGCAGCCATCTATGTAGGAGCATGAAATTCGAACAAAAATATCGCAACAGGAAAAGTCTCTCCATATAGGAACTATTAGTCTTCTTGACAGAAATCACCAGGACATGTGGAAAATTAACATAATTGGAGATATGCACATAAAAAGATAAGGATGATTGGTGTTTATCGGCGAAATCCTTCGGCAGCAAAAAATTAAATTGGGATTAAATGTGTCGACCTACGCAGCTTAGGACGACGGCGGCTTTCGCAGCAGAATTGAAAACGACAGCCTGAACTACGAACGTTGCAAAGTGAGCAGTCATTGCGATATTCACTATGAAAGCTTTTTTGCTTGGTTTCCGCTAAGCAAGCATCGTTATACGCAACAGATCGACAGGCTCTATGTTTCGCGTTGCTTTTCTTGGAAATTTTTCCAAGTGTGCATTATGATAAACATATCTGTTGTTTTCAGCCTCCGTCCAAGGATCTCTGCAAACAAGGACAACGACCATCAAAGTCGCTTCACATTCACGCCATCCGTCTTCAGCGATGTCTTTAAAGTTTACCGTCGCAGTTCACTTTGCCAATTGTTTCAGTTAACCATTGCAGTTCTAAGCGCACCAATTTTTATCGGTATTTTTTTGCTGACATATTAAGAAGCAATTTCCTATGCGATCTGATGCAATATCTTTATCTCTCCCCAACGACAAAACTAAAATTTTGTTCAAATTCGAAAGTTGACGCTTTTCGGCGTTGAAACAAAGATTGCTTACAGTGACGACAATAAAAGGGTTAACAGAAATCGTTTACCTCCCACTTACGCTTATCTATCTCTTTGATTGGTAACAGCAGGAAATGAAGCAGCGTGCCAGAGCAGATAAACGAACCAAACTGTTGCAGCCCCACACACAAAAAAAAACGCTGAGGTTCATACACCTCCACAACAATTGAAACGTGCACAAGGAGGATTTACATCATAACTGATCAGGTCGCTTATGCACGCCACAGAATAATCGTTTTTTTTTTTTGCGTTCCGACCAACTTGAAATGAAAATCGACCGTCACAAAATATTCGTAAGTTTTTAAGCTCTTTTGAGTGGCTACCTTTTGAAGGTGGTGGCTCGACTTGAATGTTGATATCTGAGGGCACATTCCACGCAGTAAATTCCACAGACTTGCTAACTTTAACAACGATGCTTATCAGGCTGACGTGGCAATAACAAGCTTTGCAAATATCAGTCACAAATAACGCACAAAACGGTTTAAAAGGACAGCAAAACGGTTCTAAATAAAAACGTTAGCAGCAAACACAAGGTTACTGATTAAGAAGTGCATCTAGTGGCTTTGATTAAAAGTGCAGTAAATGTTTGCACTACGGTGTTCTTTTGTTTGTGCGAGGGTTATGGTGTCTGCCGTGAGTACGGGCCATTTGAAACTACACTGATGCGGAAGCCTCAAACCTGAGCCACCGTCCTCCATGTCAAACCCTAACGCCTCAATGTCCCCTCTCCACGACACGTTGTAGGGGGAGAGAACTGCATCTAGGCTATAAAAAATATGTCATTTTTCTCGAATAAGATATATAAGAGAACAGAAGACAGTGCATATACGATGCTCCCAGTGAAAACGATCGGTGAAAGAAAAAGGTCACGCTGTGACCCAAAGAATCTTAGTTCTTCCCAAGAATACGACTAGAAGGAATAGAATATTAGGAAAGCAATATCCTCCTCTCTTCTGATGTTAGCAAAGCAATAAGTTCTCCTTGCATGTGAAGAAGTGAGAAAAGTAGAAAGCAAAGTGAAATTATTTTCGTTTCAGCAGCAGCGACCTGCCATCTATGCTCCCGAGATCTGCTAAAATACTCTTTTGCGTGCTCTCGCCGCGTTACTCGTCGTCTTCAGTCAAAATATGGAATGGTTTCGCTGATGTTTTCAATGCTTATCTGCTGAACGGGTGGGAATGTGATCGATGCTAGCATAGGTTCCCGATCGTTCAACCTTGGAGCAGAGTAGCGATTACTTCATAAGCCGAATTTTACCACCGTAGTGAAAAAATGTGAGGGCCAAAATTGGTGCGCTTTGAGCGGTGGGCACTTGCGTGATTAATCAATGAATTTCATTTTATGTGCTCTTTAAGAGTAGTGTTGAATCCGCCCTGTAAGGCAGCCCACCTGAGTTGCGCCTCTCGCGTATGTGCTCATGCTCTCCTGAAAAAAGTTTAATGCACTCATACAGGCACTTTTTTCTTTCCATTGAAACTGTTAGATGGGCACGGCGACTTATCAAACAAGGGCAAATATATTCTGTTTGAGAAAACTACTTCGAGTAATGAACCGTAATAGCACGCTGAAGGGACAACGCCAAGCATAAATCCAGAGAAAATTTGTGACATGGAAGCGAACGCAAAAAATGCAAGATGAAATTTACAGTGAAGAGAGGGGAGGGTGGGAGATGTTCACGAAACAATCCCACGTGCGAACAATATCGCAAGTAACACAAGTCTTACTGCTCAAAAGCAATAGCACAAATACGCCATTTTTCAATGCTTAGTAGTCAACTATCTATTTGAAGCTCAAGGTAGGGGAAGCGCCACTCCCTCTGGATCTTGCAGCCGTGTCCATAGGTCAATCTATACGTACGCGTTGCTTTCAGTTTTTCCGACTCACAGTATTATGCACTTTTAAGTAAAAATATCACTTTTTTAAAAAAAACTCAGCACCTTTCTTTTAAATTAAAACCCCACATTTTTTTCTCGGAAAATTCCGGTAGTTTCGTTATCCATAAGTTTTACTCAATATTATGCAGTATTTGGCACTTTCCGTTAATGCCACGATCCCTGAACGTGAAAATTTTCTAGGAATGGAACTAGAAATGGTGAAAGGTTGCAAAAGAGAACCTGACTGATAATCCATTCCTGAACCTGGGAATGCGAGAACGCGAGAAAGCCCGCCTGTAAAGCACTGAATCCTATCACAATCTCTGCAGAGCCATCGTAGTTTTAAAGTTGTGTCAAGTTAAATTGAAAGTTTACATTCACGCTAAAACTTTGGATTCGTATTTAAAAAGATTCCACTGAAGCAGTCGACGTAAGGGGGTAGTAATTCTCTGATACGTTTATTAAAACTATTTCATACATGTTTTCTTTCCGAAAAAAGGGCATTTGCCTCTTTGTCAAAGGCTTCGTCAATAATGAAAAGATGTGTTATCACGGTGTTGTATTATGTGCTCTGTACTGAATCGCCTTCTTCGGAATATCAGTTATACGAGGGAAAACTTACTACAAGGGACAGCTAAAAACTAAAATGCATCGAGGTGTTTTTGAAGGAGCGAGCAAGAGTTCAGGATTTTTGAGTGTGCGTTGTCTGTGTGAACAATATAAGCGTGAAGAGCATAAAAATGCCATTCACTGTGCAGGATGGAGACTTTTTAAACTCTGTAAAATAGCAAATGACATATGAACCGACTGTCAAGAAGTCAGAACGAATGAGCGAGAAAAGCTAGTGATGAAATAAGATCAATGAGCTGTTGCACCAAATAGTGCACGACAAGTTTGTTTCTTGCCGAAATTGTTCTGCTCTTCTTCCTTAATGAACCTTTCTTCTGAGATTCTATGCTCGCAGTAAATGTTACCTAAGAAGGAAATGTGATACTGTGGCACATTTTCCTATTATATGTACGACTGGATGTGGCAAATAGCAAGCAAATATGCTACAACAGCTCATTTCTCTAATAGGTCTAGTAGTAGTTACGGGCTTCGTTCGTATATCTGTCGTAATTTTTGTAGGTTTCCCATCTCGAGATGTCACAATCGTTGACACTGACATTGTTCTTCGCATACAGGAGGCGAAAAGCAATTTGCATAACAAAAGAGTCAGCCATATAGCCGCCGAGTGGACGTTGCAATGACTGCTAATGCAAATAGCCACGGCGCAAGGTAGCTTAGGTTCTTTTGTAAGTGAGAGTGTTTTCTCTCCAAAAATATAATAACATAAACGCCATCACTGTCATATCAGTTGACCAGTGATCACTTATTAGCAGCCTTTATGTTTGTGAACATTGGCCTGTTCACTATGACATCGTCCTCACAGTGCCAAGATGCATGCACTCATAATGCCTTCTTTACATAAATGTGTTTTGTACCCTTGCATAGAATGTACTTATACGAACGTTTCAATAAGTGAAAAACAAACAAACGTTTGAAAAAAACAAATAAATAAACCGTTTTCAGAAATGAACCAAACGCCCCTTGAACCAACCGTTGTTTTGGCGACCACCAACGCTCGCGTATCTGTGGGCCCTCAATGCTTTGGCTAGTTGTGGTAGGGAAGAAACTGTAAAAATCAAGCATTAGGCATCATCTGTGCGTTTTACAGCACCAACTAATTGGGGATTCGATGGCACGTTTATATAAAATCATCCCGTAAGTGATAAGGGGAACAAAAACTTCGAAATTTTTGAAGGCATCTTTCTTTTCCCATCGTATCGAACAATGAGCAATGTGTGACATCAACACTATCAAAGTAACTTTTAAAACGAGCCTGAATAGGCCACGTTCGGTGAGTGAACTGCACCTGCGCCCATGCTTCCGTCGTCAGAGCTCGGAGATATTGAATCTGAAGGTCACGGCTGTATTGCTACACGACGGATTTCTCACACCAAGATACGCACGTTCCTCGCAAACAAAATTTTGCTCTTTGTTCCTTTAAGAATATCAGATTGAAAGGATTCACACGTTTTTTAAAACTTATCTCGCAGCAAAAAGGGACAAAAATTTGATCGCTAGTGATGTTGTTGGCCGCAAATTTATGGAATCCGCAGCAACTTTTGCATAAATTCGGTAAAGGAAATTCGTTGTGCAAATAAATAAAGGAACACAACGATCCGTTTTCCACTTCCCCATTCATTTTCATTTATGGTTGATTTCTCCAGTAAATGAGTTTCTGACAGGTAAATGACGCAAAGGAAGTGGTGCAGAACGAACCAAACCCATTCGACCCACTGACTTACTTAACACACCGTCTGTGCTAACCAAGCATGCAATTTCGAAAAAAAATATTCATGCAGATAGTTGTAATACCTTTCAAAGACGGATATACGCAGAGCAATCACCTGATCTCTACCACTCCTGCAACGCTCTAATCCCATCTAGGGCCAAAAAATTTATCAGCGAAAGAAATAGCTCATGTTTATAATGGCACTTAAAAAGCGTGATTTTTGATGACTATTTGAAGAATTTTGAAACAATGAAGTATAGACTTCAAATTTCGATAACTAACAATAAGGAGTCGACGGCTGAGAGTTCAGAATCGGGCATGGTAGAAGTGAGGATGTGCTAGCCTGACACGGACATCTGCTGATTGGCACGAGCGGACAGTTTGTTCTTACGCATGGACAGTACACACAGCGGCGTATTGGTAGTAACATCACAATCACTCTGAATTAAAACGATCTGTATGCAGTTTCCAAATGGAATTGAGATACGGAATTAATAAAGTCTCATTAACATCAAGACATAAAAAGCGATTCAGATCACCAGTAATTTTGTATGACCGCATTTTTTGTCGAGTAAATTGTCAGGTGAACCACAGGAAAAATACGCGAGCTGGTCGAACTGATGATAGGAAATGTCATTCGATGTGCTCAGTGAGGATATATATATATATATATATATATATATATATATATATATATATATATATATATATATATATATATATATATATATATATATATATATATATATATATATATATATATATATATATATATATATATATATATATATATATATATATATATATATATATATATCAGCAGATAATCGATCGAGGACTTAATCCTCCTGAGGTGTCGTCGTTTTTAGGACCCATCTTTTCAGAGAAAACCGTTAACGCCAACAAGTATCTGAAGATGTTAAGCGCAAAGGTGATGCCTTTTATAAAACACCAGGATCTTATATTAATGCACGATGCAACTCCAGCTCACTACGCAAAGGCCGTGAGAGGTTCTTAGATGAAATTGGCCCTCCACTTTTGGATTTTAAGGAGACGGATCATCGAATGGCTACGAAGGAGCTCAGATCTCGCGCCCCCATTTTTTTCTCCGAGGTTTCGTTAGGAATCATATATGCTCGTTAAGAACTTTGTATGTATATGCGCAGAAAAGCCGTTCATTGAAGGAGAGTTTTCTCATGTGAACAACACGTTGTGACACAGCGTCATGCAATGCGAAAAAACGCTGAAAAAGTACTGAGCTCCATGGCTCTCAGGTGGAATTGAGCTGATCAGTGTTTATTGTAATGTTTAATTACTGTGACTGTTTTCGGAGGAAATTTTCTGGATTTTCAAAAAAGACTCAAAATTCGCAGAGTTACATCTCCATAAACAACGCGTCGCTGCTTCTGCATGCGATCTGCGGAATAAGAAAAGCGACCTGGAGAGGGAGGGCGGATATCAGCGAATTTTTAACTCTTGCGAAGTAAACAGCTTAGGTGTTTTAGTAGAACGCTGAGCAAATGCTGCGCTAAAGAATTTCGTGAAAATAATTTTCAAAAACCTCTCAGCATAGTCTCATTTCTCTGATAACCCCATACGACCTTAAGGTGATCGAGTTGAGTGCTTACACTAATCCTTCGTATACAGCGTCCCTCACCTTAATTCGGAAAAACCACACTATCCTCTTCCTCTGAAACCCATTCCACTCATATCGCTTCTCAATCATCCGAAACAACCCTGTGAAAATAGAAAATGGTTATCGCAGCCAAGCCGGCTTTCATCACGGTAAGCACTTACGAATAAGAAAAATCAGGGCGAGCTTTGCGAATTTTGTATGAGTGTCGTAGTAGCCTTGGGTGACCACAAACATTAACAAAGGGAATGAGCATCGGCTTAAAATTTTTCTCAGCTTCTGCATTCACTGCGTTGGTGGAAGCTCCCTGCCCTGTTCTTCTTGAGGCAGGGCATCCCACTTGCATATAAATTCGACACTCAGCATTCTTACTCCTTTTACTATTAATGGGCCCAAACGATCAAATATCGGAAATTTTCTCACGTGAACAGTAATCCAGAATGTGGACGAAAGCCGGTGGGCCAACTAACTTCTTTGCAATGGACGGCACTTTCGGCGGTATTTCCGGTAGCCCATTCTGCACCATTTGTGGATGGTTCGAAGGAAATGGCAGTGGTGGAGGCAGCTTTAGAGGGTGCAATTGTTCCTGCAGTTGTTTGCAGTTCATCTGAAAGCCATGCACTCAAAGAACAATTGCTTCAATTGTAGCCATTGTTAAATAAGATTTATAATACCGCACAAAAAAAGTTGCTTTTTTACGGTTCTGTGATTCTATGGTAAGACCTAATATTTCAATAGTTCGCAATTTGGTGGGATGGTTTTGACTTTGCTAATCATCGCTTCAATTAACTTCTCTCAAATTTTGCAAAATTCCCTGAGGAAAATAATGAAAGAATGGTACGATAAAACTGGCTCAGAAAAATGAAGTAAAGCGACCGCGCCGATGAAATTCTCGCTGCTAAGAAGTATAGTATTCTTGGGCTTACAAATTCCCACTGAAATGGCACACTTCTCTTGGACAATGTCTATGCAACGCCCCCGAAATAAAATCACTGACTTTCACATCCACTCATAGTCAGCGATTTGGAACATGTGATCTTGACTCCGGGCTTTTGAGAGTACAATAAACTCAAACATTAAAGCTTATTGAAACCAACATGTCTGATCACATTCAAAAAACTATAAGGGATCTCTTTAAAAATGGAAAACATAGTTGAGAGGGTGATGTTTATCTGTTTGGGACGTTCTCAAAGAAAGTGCAAGATGCAAATGAAGATTACAGCTTAGCGATTTAATCAATCGGATGTTATAAGAAAGAGCAGAAGAAAACAAGCTTCCAAAGTTTCTGCTACAATAAACGTGCCAATGGATCGGAATGGTAGCCATAATTTACGTATTGCAAGACTTAGTTCAGCTACAGTAGCACTGCGCGGTATACAACAGAGATAAATAACGCATACATTGCACGAAAGTGATTTACAGCCATGCCGGCATTTAGTGAACTGTTTGTGCAAAGCCATAAAGCTCGATACGGAACATAAAGTTTTATCAATTGCGCAAGCATTCAAAATACCACTGAAAAATTGTTCCACCGCGCAAATGCTACGCGCAGCAAAGAAACGTCTCATTGCTGCACGACTTTTGTTGCGCCTCACATTGACTGCACTTCAGTCAATCATAATTTTCACCCGTAATCTTGTCTCTTACTTAACAAAGTAATGAAATAACATAATCCACATCACTCTTGACTTCAACAAAAGAAGAAATTTTACCGTCATAGATCTTCTGTCTCTCAGGCTTAAAAAAATCCAACAAAAGAAATTACGGTTAGCACTTTTGCAGCTGAGCTGAATGACTGAAATCAAGCATCAGTTTTACCGACATTTTGATACAGTCTTGATCAGGAAAATGCTTTTTCCACAAGCTCGCCATAAATTGGTGTGACGACACTCGATAGCGTTCAAAGGAACCCTTCTTACTACCGCACTTACCATAGCCCAAATTGCGAAATCTCTAATCAAACGTTGGCGCTGTATCTCTAATGTTCTCTGTCCTACCCACATCCCGCCTATTTTCCGAACTGCAGCCTTCTGCGTTAAATGGCCACGACAATATGCACTGCAGTGGCATCGATGTGCATATGATAGAACGTCAAAGTTTGCGAAACTCGGCAGCATATGTGAGTACACTATCGAGTCTCGTGCCAAGCCAAAGTGGTTTAATTGTATGCGAAGTTTGGAGCAAAACTTTTTCTTTCGATTATCCGATAGCCATCGCATTGCACTAAGTAGGAGACTCTTTTCTTCCGTTTGTGGTTTTCGGCATCGCTCTTCGCCAGCATTGTGAACTCCGCAGCAACACTCCACAACAAAACGAGCATCAGCTTTCTTCTTTCATGATTTTCCGTACAAATCAATATTGTGTACTGCTTATAAGATGCATAAGAAAATAACTAATTGCGAGACAGCGTCGATAAGGAAGCAAAAATCTTGCTGCAAGATAAACTTAACTGCTGAAAGTAATTTATGATAAAATAAACTTAACTCGACGCTCACTTGCAATTGCCTTTTTTTGAAACAACGTTACCTTATCACTCAGCACTCTCTTCCCGTACGTTCTCCGCGTAAAAGTAATTTATGATAAAAAGGTAGTGCCGTACACCTTAAAAAGCGATCCTGCAAAATTCGACCTGTTCAACACGTTGTATTAGTTGATTTTGAGCAGTGGTTTTTTAGCGTCAATCGTCTAACAGTCGCCACCACCAATCGACGGGGCTTTCGATTATGGACGCTTGACTGTCTACCCGTTAAACCAACACGTGGAAGAAAAAGTACTGTTCAAATTAGCTTGACCTGTGAAATTTTATGGAGTATTCCTCAAAGTCTCTCATGATGCAACTTTAGAATCATAAATGTTTACTGGATTCGCACGTCGCTCGACATCATCGCAGTGATCCTTGCAACAGCGCAGTATCTCGTTGAGGTTCTCGTTTACTTTCTCAAAATTACCCGTTATGTTCGCCACGAGAATAGATGTTCCAACATCCGATGCCTAAACAAATGTCCAGTCTTCTAGAGATTATAGCAGGTGAGGGAAGCGCTCTATGTGGATGTGCGTCCTATTTCAGATTTTCACCAAAAGGCGATGAACTCATCTTAAACGAATATGTTTAGCAACGAGCGAATGACTTCGCTGCCGCAATTCCAAATTCTACATCGAGTTAAGTGTAACATCAAATACCGTTTAATTGCATACTCTAATGCCTGCGCATATTGCTTCAACCATAGACACTTCGATTTTGCATCACCGGTGCGAAATTCTGTCAAATCAAGGCACCATTCTTGTTACCCTGTTCCATTAACTGGTTTCCAAAGTAACGCTCGCAGTTTATAAAATGTCACCATGAAGTTCAACTTTCTTCATACAATGTCCTTCTGTGTCCTGGTTCACTTGCGAAGCTGTTACCTGTTAGAACTGATTTTCTTAGGTACGTAAAAGTCCTGGCTTATTTATGACAGCAGCATACGCAAACAATTATTAAATAGCACTTTTTGCTTCTCTTTCTCTGGCCGAGCGGTTTCATCGGTTGACTGCGTTACCAGTTCAATCGGTTTCTGCAGATCTTCTGAAATGAGTGCAAGTTAGAGAAAACTGGAGCTTCCTGTTCACTTTTTCCTATTTTCTGGTTTACATATCTCATTTAGAGGCAGCGTTCTCCATGCGCGCTTATGAATCCCTTCCCAGCCTAATCGGCGTGTCTAACCAAGCTTTTTCAAGAGTGAAAGCAGGGAAATTTTTCACGATTAATGCTGTCGGAAAACTCCGAAATCGTCAACACTTTTAGATGGATGCATGTGAAACACTTCACTGGGGGTTTCGACGATCGCTTTCGAGTTCATCTGCGTCCATTCAGTGCATTGCAGAAATACATCAAGACTATAGGGATATGACAAGGTTAAATGAGTATAGATGGAGATTCAACCCTCTGAGGGATGACCTTACAACTGTGTGGGAGTTTTCAGTTTCTAGGCCCAGTAATTTCGCGGACGCTCTCACTCGCTTGGGAAAATATTTGTTCTTAAATTCCCAGACACGAACAGTCTTGTTCACTGACTATGCTTGGAGCGGTTTTCGATATCGACGGGGGCTTCTTTCATCGTTCGCAGAATTTGCATGCTCGGTAAAAACAAATTAAAAAAGTGCGCGATTTTATACGACAGCTCCTTCCGAAACTTCCTTACTGTGTCCCATCGATGTTTGGCTGCGCAATATTGAGATCAAGGCAGTGAACTGTGTCAGGTTTGTTAAAAGTAATAGAATTAATGTCCACATTTCGTCCATCACTCCACACACCCACTCGCTGTGCACTTCATATACTTTGGGGGGTCCTTTTTATGAATAACGGAAGCGAGAACGAAGCCGCCGTCTATTTCACCATTTAATAAAAAGATAGAAGCCACGAAATAATAAACCTTTTAAGAAGGGTAGAAAGAATATGGAAGTTTTCATGTCAGTATTTTCCCCAGCGAGGATTTTTCAGATGAGGCCCATTAGGCCATGTGATTGATTAGGAATGACTTATGAAACAAAACGTCCAAAACGTTGCTGCGTTTGAATGTGTCTGGTATATGCGGATGAGAGATCGTTGGATGAGTACATGCAGAGGCGAAAGGGTTATGCTTCTCCGATAAGTGGAGATATGCATTCCTTCTTACAATTTCTTCCTGCCGTCTTCCACACGCACTCCTTCAAGACAAACTGGGCAATTCTCGACTCCATGTGCTCTTTTTTCTTCCAGAAAGTTTGCAAGTCATTTCGATGTACTTGTCCGCAAATGGTTCGACAAATGTCCTTCATGTTTCCCAATATTTGTGGTCATATGGACTCTCGTAGTAAACGAGTTGATTTAACCGTAAAGGGAGCGAGTATGGGGAATGTTCTTTGTCGTGCTGAGTACGAGATGACAGCGAAATTTTTGGTGTGTCTCGAAATTCGCTTTCCAGAATTGTAACGAACTGATTTAGCTTCGCGAAACGTATGAGGCCGCTCCCACTAAGTTTTGCCAATGCACGTTGTATGGATTTTACAGAACCGCGAAGTCTAAACTACCGGTGATCGAAAGAAATCCAACTGATATGAAAATAGACTGAGAATGACCCTTGCCTGCCGCTTGGAAGATAACCTTCTTACCCTATTCGATCTTGATACAAAACTAAGATAAGACAAGTTGTCCCATGCTGGTGTTGTAGCACATTTGTGTCATTAATGCAGGAGATTTCCTTTTAGCCTTTTAAATGAAAGCCTTTTGGTCTTTCTATAGACAAACGACGTTTATGAAAAGTAACTTCCTTGTTACAGTCCTTCAGAGTTTCGCTCCTCAACCGCTATGCAGTATCAGCTACCGTTAAACTGTATACTGATATAGATTTCAGTTCGACTATACTTTAAATGCAAGTATTTTGCCATAGACAACACATCACCTATTCACCTGTAATCACTCCGAGGACCATCGAGAAGAACAACACGTAGACGATTTCGGAAAACAACTTCATTTCACCTGGAACACGCTCATTAATTGGCCTATATTATTTGACAAACTTTTAGCAAACGAGTTTCTAATGTCAATGAAATTGCAATCTAATCCTACAAGTTGAGATTTGGTAGACAGCGACGATTTGCCGTCGTTCCACGAAGAGGAGGGCGTTCATTTTTGTTGCATCGCTAGAAGTGATTTCAATCCCGCAATGGACATTTGATGATGAAACTAGGCAGCAAGTCATTGATTTGTTTTATTCAACTTGCACAGCTCGATCACTTTACCCATATTTATAAAATTGGCTCAGTTGTAATAGAATCTCAAAACAGTCATGAAGACTGTTTGCCCTTCTACAATTCTACGAAAGGTGTAAGGTTTAACTCCTCAAAAATCAAGTCACACTGAGTGTTCAGCGGCAAAGCGAAGATATCATGCTTCAGAGACGAAAGCATGAGACTGCAAGATGTATGGCGCTTGGAGTTGCAACGCAAATCTATTAATGCGTTGGAAGAAAATGAGATTAGCAGTTGTATTTGTTATAACCATTCAGTTACATTTGTTATATAATTGGCATTTTACATGTCCGAAGAGCAAAGCGGAGTTCTTGTCTCTGCGTCAGACCAATTTCAACAATGAAACATTCTGGTGCATGAGAGTGGATCTATTCGATAGTTTATGCAATGAGTGATTAAAAAATGAATGGAAAGGTACTCCTTGAGTGCTATCATAACAATATGTCTCAAAATTCAGAAACTACCCACAAAAAGTAACTAACTGTATGCGCCGATGGATTAGTGACTAGCAAACAACTTTTGGAAGTATTTATTTCCCAAAACTACTGCTAAACCTAAAGTGCGCAAAATCATTTCGTTTGCAAAAGCAAATATTTCCGTGTGAGCCGCATAATGGCAAAATCAGGATCTGAAGTGAATTAAAATGCAGTAGTTAATTCAAGAGAATAACACTCTAAGCCCTGCCCTGACAACAGTAAACGGAAATCGTAATTTAAAAAATTGTTTTCGCAACTACTTGAAGGCGACGAAACGTAATTTTTGTGGATCTTTATAGTGGCGAAAAGTGATTCTGAACAAGCGTTGATGAGTCATCGCGATTTTCGTCGTTGTGTCTCTAGCATGGTTCCATACGTTCTACATCGAAATGGACGCTTTTGTGTCCAATCGAGGATGATAGCAAACATCGTCAGTAACAAACAATTGTTGCGGTTGCATGAATTTCAACGACATTTCCATACAACTATTCACTGCTTTGCTATTAAACGCCAACGCATTTGGATGGCGTTGTCGAGGCATCCTTTCTGACCAACCTATACGTTTCGCATTCCTCACCAATGACGATTGTTGCACCGGTGAAAACAATGCTTGCAGTTGTGTTTTGCAGTTTTCACTATTGCAGCAGTCATGAATTATTACTAGTACAGGCACGATTCACCAATGAAAAAGAAGAGGCAGTATTGAGCCAAATAGACAAAAATTCGATAGTATGAAGAATAAAGAAGATGGATTCCTTTAACATCGATAAACTGAAATCACTGCTATCTCAGCGGCAACAAGAAAAAACTGACACCAAATTAGCGAGAGCTCTCACGCAAAGATCTCCTGCTAATCTTCAAGGTAGTGCTAAACCGTCGAATATAAGCCAGAGGTGAAACCAACAGATTGGGAAGAAAAGCAGATGACGCATGCGCAGATGTAAGTGTTAAGTTTGACGGAGGTGCCTGAAAATTGGGCGCTATCTGCTACTCAGTGCTATCTTTCTGAGGCATGCATCAAAGGAATGTGTAACGATAATCTTGTCTAGAGATCTTTTATCTTTTTATCTTCCATACACTGTTATCAACCGTTATGTCTCATTCTACATAACCCTCTCTTTTAAGTGGAAATGGAGTGCGGTGGTGTTTCTGTTTTTCGACTTATTTTGCGGGTGAGTTTGGGGACTGGATGAAAATGTGGCGACGATCGAAGCGTCAGCAGGGCCGAGACAAACGTGCAACGGTGGTATTATTATTTCAAACCGCTCCGTATACACTGAGATATTCAAGGCTGCTCCAAGCAGCTATGAAAGGTACGATTCTAATGTTCTGGAATGTAGCGCATATTCAGTGAAAAATCTGTCCACACTTAACAAACTCCCGCGAGGTAAGAACTCCAAAAATTACCCACAAGTATATAAACAGACCGTTTGGAAAATATTTGGGTGTTGAACGTGCCGCAGCCGACCTGCGCGGTCAAACATTGTATCGTGAATAAATGAGCCCTTCCGCGATGCGAGTGAATGGTGAACATTAGCAGAATTTGTTTCCTCGAAATGTCCAAATAACTTCCTCATGGAATATTTGTCTCCACGAATAAACCTTTTTCACTCGGTGATTTGCCAAACTGCTTAATAAGGGTTCGACTGGATTTATGACGCCGCATTACTTTTAAGAAAATTGGATTGCACACAGCGTTCGCGCAAAGACTGCAAAAGACGAAACGAATTTAACAAATCAGTTACCCACTATCGAACAAGACCGGAAAGATTATAAATTTCATCAGTTAGATTCATGTGCCATTCGATTTAGATCCAAATAAACCCTGTCACTCAGTAATAGCATTTAGATAACGATAAATAAAATAATGGCTCTCCGCAAGGTTGTGAGTGGATATGGCGAGCCATTTAACGAAACTCGTATTCGTAGATTCAACCGCAACCGTTTTCGATCATATGTTCCTTCCATGAAATAGTGGAAATTGTTTTGCTCTCCGCCAAAATCTCTAAGCTCCCAGTTTAGAAAGCAAGCTTCTTAGTTGCGACCGATGGGCGTGATCGGACAGTCATTTTACTTCGTTTTTACCATCGCTAATCACTGTTTTTTACCCACCTCTAGCATTATGCAACGTCTCATTTTATCTTTTTATCAGCACTAACCAAAGTTTTATTTCATTTCTTGATACCATTAGCCATTGCTCCGTTCCATTTTTGTCAGTGTTCGACTTCAATTTTATCACCTCTAACCAGTGCCCTTATTTATTTCTTTACCGCCATAAATCAGCGTTTTATTTCACTCGCTCATCACCACTCACCGCTGTTATAAAATATCGTTTTACTCAACTTTTTTACCATCGTTAACCCGTACTTTTGTTTCAGTTTTCTTTGACTACTGTTTTACTTCATTTTCTCATCCTTAATCAATGGTCATACTAAATATGCTTTTTAGCATAATCATTCAACGTTTAAACCCCTAAATGTCTATCACGAATCGTTTTGTAACAACAGTCTTCTATCAGCAAAAAACGTTGCTTTCATTCTGAATGTTTTTACGGTTTTTTATTAGAACTTGTGACAAGAAATGATCCACTCAAACACCGAGCGATAAATACAAAAACAAAAGGAACCTTTAACACCCCCCACTATCGGTTGTGCCCGAGAGGCTTGCGGATGGGAGGCACAATCTTGGGCGTGCAGTGGAATGCTCCGCAATCTTTCTTTTAAGATGGTCCCATTTTTTAAATCGAAGTCTGCAAACATTGCCCTTAATTACTGTCCTCTTTAGAAATGTTCCGCTGCATACAGAAATTTTTAAAAACATTCCCACGCTCAGAGTCCCCAGTTTCAAGGAATGATGAGCATCGAGATGTTTGAAGTCAAAAAGTAACGCAAGTGACAATTATATGGAGCGTCCTCTCTCCCGGAAATTCGAGACGTCAGCGACTCCAACTAGAGAGCCCCAACTAGAACGATTAACTTCTGAACGTCAATAAATATCATAGTGCTGAAATCGAGCGCAAGTCACGATAAAAAGTGTTCCGACTGCACACAGTATGCAAACAACAATCCGCCTATGAGCTTGCGATCGCCTGAAAGAGGATCGAGGATATCGCCAAAAACTGGTAAACAAGAGTGCCCCAACTGGACCAGGGGTATTGTGGCTAGGAGCTGCACGGCATCTAGCTTGTAGTACCGTTTTCAGATTTAAGTTCCAAATGGAACGCTTTAGGATAGTTCGTCAACCCTCCCAACAGCATGTTCGATAAGATATTCCAAATCCTCACAGCACATTAGCAACAATCCATTGACAACAGCTGCTGCCAAAACAGCAAGGACTGATAATTATCGAACTGCAGACATGCTCGTTCAAATCACCCTCACGAAATTGCTTTGGGAACGATTGTGAGCGCCAAATCGATCTCTCTCCCACTTGGATATGTAGTGCGTTCTTTGAAATGAGCAAGTAGAGAAGCATGTTTTTTGCACTGCAACGATCTGCTCCAAGTATGATTCCAGGATTGTCTGGACCAATCCAGGATTGTCTGAACCAACAGCTCGAGCACCTCAGTATTTTCGCCCATGGACAAGCAGCTTGACGCGACTTTTTTAGGCATTTGCACGGGACGAAAGAACGAACGACGGATTTCCCAAACTTCTTTCCCAAGATACGAATCTCGCACTGCCGTCTAAGCGCAAAAGGCTGCCGTCAGGTACGACACACGACAAGAAAGCCTCCAATCGCAACGAAACGCGGAACCCCTGTATGTTATTCCAATAAAACGAATACTTCAAACGTGGTTTGCCGCAATACATTCCCGCGCGAGTACGTTGTGAAGGATATGCTAGCACAATCCTGGAAGTGAGAAACGACCACTGTAAAAAGCTCGAAAATCAGAAAGAAACGAGCTGGAGTGGGTAAGGACATAGATAATAGTAAAGAGAGTAGCCGCAGAGCTAAAGAATCAGTTAAAATTAGCATCGACTGCGACCAGTGCCTGATTTTCCCAGTGATAATTCTGGCACAAATTTTATTTACTCAATTCCTATCAATGTAGTGAAACACGCAGGAAAGCATCCCTTGTATTCCTTTCATTGTGTGATGGGTTGCTGGAGCATAGCTCCGCAAGACGCTCTAGCTCATGTCCATCCTCAGCTTTAAACACGCCGAGGTTGCCCTATGAAACGGCCCTTGACTTTAAAATTTGTTGGGACCGGATGGAAACGAAACTTATGCATCCCTGGGCATTGATGTTGCTCTTAACTTAACACCAGAATTTACGAAATCAAATGAGAACAAAAATTCTCTGTTTCTTTCATTCTTATTTCCAAAGTTCGAATATGACAAACCAGGAAGACACTGCCTCTTGTCACTGAATTCCTCAAAATCGGCTGTAGAGATCTAGAAAG
Organism: Ascaris suum; assembly: GCA_013433145.1. NCBI lineage: Eukaryota > Metazoa > Nematoda > Chromadorea > Rhabditida > Ascarididae > Ascaris > Ascaris suum. Next base: position 6,712,064 of record CM024187.1, read on the forward strand.
GCTGAAGGATCGGAGACTAGAAGCTGGCCAACTGAGAAAGCAGCTTTGATCAATGAACAACTGAGGCATTTTTGCACTCGAAATGAATGCCCAAACCTGCACTCAACAGAAATGCGAAAGCGAAGAGTTTATTCGGCGTTGAAGCTCGCAATAACAATGTTATCCGCTGACGTCAAACGCTGAGTTCACAGTGTCGCTATGATTACATGACGTAACGATAAATGCACACATTGTCTTTGAAGCACGCATAAATTAGAGGCACATTGTTACAAGAAGGCAAACGCTCTTCCAGACAGAAGAAGTGCGTCCCAGAAACGACATCTATTGAGTGTTACTGAAAGCGATAAAAATTAGATGGCACCAATTAAAACACGAACTTAGCTACTCCTGCAGCCGAACGTTTCGCCTCTACGATCAAAAAACATACGATCGTAGACGCTTCTGAGGCCGAAATATTAGCACAACTGTCATCTTGTGGCAGTAAACCATTTTATTGCGTCGTAAAAGACATTGGGAAGATTCAAAGCTCGCTGGTCTACGACCGACCTCCTGTCATTCACTGAGATATCTCTCTTAGTTCGCAAAAACATGGCACTTTTCGGGCGCGCAGGAGCTGCCCTTGTAATAAGCTGTTGTGGGCGCAATGTAAAAAAGAAAGCGAAAAGGTGCCCTTTAATATCACCGACTGAAAGCGCGCGTTAGAACCATTTCAGTTGGAGCAACCGCTTATGGGAAAATCCCAAATGCCTCAATTGTCAACAAGTTCAAAGCTTTCCCCATTTGTGATTATGCGAACTATAAATTAGGCAATGGCCTTGCGGATGTAGCAAAATTTAATTACCGCATCGTCCGGAAATATATTTCTTACCTCAGCAGGACGAGGTAAAAAGGGATTTGCCGCTGACGCAGTCGGGGACGATATTTTCTCTTTGAATACTCAGGTGGTCTCAGCGGTAATAACTGTTTAACATAGAGTTTGCTGCGACAAGCAAGTACATTAACGAAATGAATGATAAGCGCATGATGAGCGTGTGCTCTGCAGTTCGTAGGCATGTTATGAGAAGGTAAATTTTTCGATTGTCCCTTTCCTTCCCTCCACCCCCATCCTTCCATTTTGCTTTATTGATGAAAATTTCCTGAAGAGTTTATGAGACGAAGCAGATACAATTTTTTCAAACTTAATGCATTGCTACTCAAGTTGCAAGTAACTTGCATGGTAATTCGCTGGCTCATGCGCATTTCCGTCTGTCGAACAAAGAAACGTAGGAAATGCAACCAAAAAAAAAAAAAAAAAATTGAAACTACTTTCTAGCTTTAGGCGATGAAATTATATCACCACGACGGCAATGTTGCGTCTCTAAATTTTTTTCTTCCTGAACACTAGAAACGTTCGCCGCTCATATAATGAAAAACACTAGAAACCCTCGAAAATATAATGAAAAATGTGAAAGGCACGCATTTATTGCTCAGTCTTAGTTATCTCCAACAACAGCACTCTATACCTCCTATAAAAAATTACATAACCCTCTGTTTACAGCTAAAACATTGTCGCTATCGTAGTTTGGCATGACTCAAGAAAAGAACACAGGAATATCACAAAGTCCGAAAAGTTTGAATCCGTTCACACCACCGATGCGTCACTGTCGCAAGGGGCGCCCTCTTCGTCTTGCTCCTCCGCGGCGATACTGTCCACAATTCGTGACAGCCGGTCCAGGGAGCTTTTCTTGCCCGACGTCCTCCCTGAAATCTAACACTGAAACATTTAAATCACATCTTGATCATTCATTTAGTGCCGTCACCTTGAAGTTCTTATTTCGTTCACAGGTGCGCAGCAAGAATGTCTCATTAAGCCAGCAAGCATTTATGTCTATAATATTCACTCTCCTGAAGTTTTGTAGGGATACGAAAGAGGATGAACAGTCAGCATACCAAGCGTATATGGCAGAAGTGCTTCATTATGGCAATAAAAACTCTATTTCGTCGCTTTATTCCCTGCGGAAATAATGGAGGTGTAAAGCCACATGCAGGTTTTCATTAGCCCACGTGCGACAGTATCGGGAAAATGGCTGAGTGGAACGGTGAAATGAGATTTTTGACTTCTACTGACTTGTTTCTTCAAGTTTTATGAGTTTTTTATTTTTTTGAGAATAATACAACGGAGAAATATCTCCAAGGTATGGCTATCAAATTAGGTTCACTTGATCCTGGGGAGCGTAGAAAGCTTTGATCCATGCACGTGAAGTTCACTTTATTAACGCTGCCTTTTTTCTCTAATGAGGTTTTGTGTGCAGCAACACGACACGAAATAACTCTGCAAAAACTGGCAATGTTTTAATCATTTGAAAACCTGAAATTGTGAGCATGAATTACGCCTCAAACACCTGAACAGTGCACCTGCCTATTACTTTTGAATCAGTCCCATCGAAGACAGCACTTTTTTTGTAGCAAATCCTTAACACCATCCACATCAATAATTCATTCGGGCATTTTCAGAGAATCAATAAAGTCATTCCAAAGTATGAAAAAACAATAAAATCGCCAAAATTGAAAACGTATATTTCCGTTCATCGCCAGAGAGAAATTTTTACGATATTTTTGGAGCGCACCGTCAAAAACTTAACAAACTGCTGAAATGTGTGCCAACAGAAGTGTGCGAGCACAGTTTAAAGAACATATTCTTCGTGACAGGCAGGTTCAACGGGTGAAGATTAAAGTATATTGACGACAATCACCGCAGGCTGCTTCACGCCCTCCCGAACACTCGCCCGTGGTAAACGAAAATGAAATTCTATGGCAAAACAACACATCAACTCGTTTCGCGGTAAACGAAGTGGACTCTAATCAATTTTCGAAAGTGCCTACAAAACCAATCTACTACAAATACAGCAGAGTGCAAAACCCTTCCATAGCAGCTGTCATTTATGCCTTCAAGCCGGTAAAAAGCGTAATCCTTCTTTGAAAAGACAAGGCTGATAAATGCATATTTAATAAACACACAAAAATACATACAAGTGACCAAATTTGCTCGAAAAAACAGTCCGGTAAAAGAACTGAACTCAGTCACCACTTTTCAATGGTGTTGCTTACAGCGCCAATAACACGTAGGAAAGTGGTGTACCGGAAAATTTGCTTAACAATTCACCAAAAATGAACATTTGAAGTTTCTGGACTTCAACATCATTCTTATTTACAGGGAACGTGGAAAGGCTTGAGAGTTAGGCAGCATCTGGCGCACACTTATGAAATTCTGGTCATAAATTTGCCTTCTCAGGGTCCGAGCTAGCGCCACCGCTAAACAAGAAATCTGTCCGACCTGACTCATGGGGACTTTCAGTGGAGTTCGCCCCAGTAAACTCCTCCGTCTCTTCTTGGTAGGTACCAATCTTGCCGTCATAATAAGCCGACCCATTGCTGCTGTTCCCATGTACATTCTGAAACAATAATAACTGAAATCCTGATTGGATGCCCCACATATGAAAGCTCTTGCTGAATCAAATAGGATATTCACAGGAGGATTAGCGATAGAAACCATAATCAGTGATTTGACAAGATATAACATAAAAGAATTCGTGAGACGAATACCACACCTATATGGAGTATTAGAATTTTTGAAAGAAGGCATTTCATTCAATGCAGAAAACCTGGGATTAGTTTTAGCAATTTCTTCCTAAAGAACGGTGAAATTCCCCATCGCTTAACCAATTTGTGATGACATCCGTCGAAAAGCATTGTTTCGAGAAGCAAGATACTGCTACAGTTTAAGAACGCCTGCACAGATTGCAGTCGATCGATCATCGTCATTCAGCAGGCAGTACGCCCAATTCGAGCAGCTGTAGCATCCATAAATCTCTTGCCGCAATCGTTCGCGGCACTTGTTGTGCTCAGTGAGTGTCCGTTTATGTGTATTTCATCCGAAACGACTGTCTCTTATTGGAGTGTGTTGTGCGTTGAATGCGCATAAGCGGAATTCAAAGCTATGAGCTTCCTGCGTGAACGTGACAATAACGAATAACGCAGATCGCTTATGCAAATTTACGAATCAACGGAACGACATTATCTCAGTAGAAACTTAAGTGAGGATCATTTAAGTGAGAAAGGATTCTGTTTCTTAATCGACTGATCGAATGTGAGCAATCAGCTTGCCTTCATGAGATTGTAAAGTCATTCATCTTAAAACGCAATCGTCTACACGCCCAAAGAAGCTTTAAGATGCACTTCTTCTGTGTTGCTGGACCGAATAGACCTCACCGACATCAGTTTGACTAATTAGACCCTATCGATATCAATTTCTTTTCGTTGCGAAAGCTGTAGCACAGATCGCCAAATTCTTTAAAATAATCCAATCGGAGCAAAGCGCTCATAAAGGAGACAGAATGCAACCATAGATGATAACTCTGTTGGTACTGGCATATTTCAGAACTTTCGGGTGAGGAAAAAAAGAAAAATGAGTATTTACCAAATAATGAAATGCTCAAAGGAAAATACAGAAATCTTTCAAATTACTGGAGCGTATAACTGCCAATCCTCATCGCGAGCCATGAAATAACCGAGAAAAATTATTCGCAAATATAGCGTTTACATGGAAGTTCTACATACTAATGTCAAAAATCACGTCAAATCTGTTGAATTTGCAGCAAGCTGACGAGCACTTCCTTGTCAAAAGGCATACTCATACTTATTATGAAGGATGAATCTTTTAATGCCCCTCATGCAAGTCCTTGCAGAAGTGGATTATTAGGGAATCACAACTGTTATACATGCATGTGAGCTTCTCGTGCATTTTCAGCCGATGAACAATTGAAGCTAAAGTCATGAAATGTGGCAACTGTGATTTACACGTTATTGCATCTTCATCTCGTTCCACCTCACAACTTTTCGATCGGTGCGTCCCTCTTCAAAGAGTTAGAAACGGTTAACTGACGTAAAACTTCACGTAAGAGCGGTTGACGAACGTACAAAACGTTTTATTGAAATGTGTGAGCGGTAGGTGTTGGTGAAAAACACGCAACGTGCCAAACCATCTTGCGCATTGCTATCAGTTGCTTTGATCTAGAAGACATCGCAAAATCGCGTCATTTTTGTAGTCTGAAATATTTGGGCTGGACTTCACTGCATGTGTGGTGTCTTTATGTGCACGATATACAGATTTTTGCTTTTACCCATTGGAAAATTCTTCCTGAATAACTCATGATTATGAGTGGTTTTGACGCAATCATAGGAGCGGTCTTACAGCTATCGATCAGATTTCGCATCCCAACGTTGACTTTACGCTCACCGCTTTATTTATTTTTGACATGGTATCTCATCTTCACTCTCTTGATAATACCTAGTCTATTCCTTTTCATTATTATCCCAATAGCAAGAAGAAATTAGAACGCACGAAAAATTAAAATAATTTCTTTTTCGTGCTAACCGTCTCTGCAAAGAAATGCCTTAACACATAATAAATGTGCAGATGGAACGTTGTGGCGGTACAAGTGAAGGGTTGCACGTCATGCACGTGCTGAAAACAGATCACTGCACATCTGCTTTTTTATAGACAGCGCCAAAAAAGTGAGAAGTTGTGCAACAAGAGTGCTTTAACTTTAGTGTGAGAAAAAAGTGATGCTGGGCGGTTGCGAATTGGCGCCCCGATTACCGGCGGCATAATGCTTCTCACAGTGTCTTTATACTTTAGCGCTAGAGCAAATTTATGATCATATGATCCTCTCATCATTGTTTGGTTCACATACGTTGACCGATTCTGCTCATGATGAACTGGCAAGTGCCTTTTCAGATTTCCTACTGCATTCTATCTAAAAAACTTGTCGGAGTGTGGTGTGGGGTCCCTAATTTTTGATGTCTCTCCATCTAGGAGCAACCCTACAATCGTTACGTCGGACCCTACTTTTCGACGACGTCTCCTCCCTCGAAGCTAAAATCGTATACCCGTGTCACATCATTTTGTCATTACCCATTTTATAGGTGACTGAAAGAGGAGAAAGATTAATTAGAATTAAGCGCGGAGGAAACAAAATGCTGCAATTATAAACACTTCCAGGAAAGAGCCCAGAAATGTCTAAATGCCTTCAAACTGATTCATACAACAGAACAAGCTCTAAGACAACCGGTGAGCACGATTCTTCCTTCATATATTATATAGTTGTCTCTGCCTTTTGGCAGTTATTATGAAAAAATGAGTTCAGCATGATTTACGCCGTAACGTTTCACAGAGAACATTCGATTTTTCTTGTTATAGTGCAACGAACAGGTTTTTTTACGGTTGCAAACACTGAATTTTGCAAACGCTTGCACAAAGAAGTTTGCTCCAAGTCCTCATGAGTGCCGTTGAATCGTCTGTGCATGAAATTAGCACTAAAACAGAAGTCGATGATAGATCCACTTAATACCATTTTCAGTGAGGTGAGTGCGGTGAAAAGAAGCTGCATACTGCTCGTATGAAGAGATTATCAGGTAGACTGGTGAGTCGCAAGCGGAGCTGAATGAAGGGAAGCGCAGAAACTGTCCTCATTATTAATGCAGCGTAACACAAAAGGTGCGCTACGGATATCATGAAACGCTTGATCAATAGCGACCACACAAAGCACTGATACTTTAACGTCACAAGGAAAAGTGATCGCAACAAAGACTGAATTCATCTGTAAGGATAAAATTCAGAGCCAGTGATGCCGTCATTATGCTGAAAGACTGCTTCCTACTTCTTTTTCTTCGGAAGACTGATTCTGAAAATATCTGAGGCAATCGATGAAAAACAGGGAGCGACTCTTCATCGCTATATTATTAAGCAAGAACATTTTTGCGGCGCTCATTTAACGATAAATTTTGGGCATTGCCTGCTGTCATCACTTGTCAAAAGAGTGTAAGAAAATGAAAGGCACGCCTAATAGGTTATCGGAAACGAATGTTGTTTGAAGCTTCACAGATGCGCTATAACGCAATGTGATAAGTGATCCTTTGCAGTGAAACACACTACGGTAACCTCACTTACGACGTATTCCTGAGTGTCTCCTTCGGCGATATGAATTCCCTGATTAGCAGCCATGATTTTCGTCATTTTACCCTGACTTTGCAGCATAGTCTCCAATTTTGTTATATATTCAATAGCGCTGCGAAGAATCTCCACCTAAACAAACGATTAAGTTATAATGCGATCCCATGAACACACACCAAAATAACATTAAAGGAAACAACTGGAATGGTCACTCATGCCCCACATATAACCCCAGCAGGTTAACTTAACTTCTTTATCCTCCAGCAAAATTGACCTAGTAAGTTAAACTTCTGCCCCACTCAGGAAATGAACAGCCTCAATCAATTTTCTCCAGCTTCCTCTTTTCATTGTTGCTACACATCAGCCAAACATAACGATGGCATTGAAGCAGCTTCCAGTGAGTGTTTATAACTGAAGAAATAAATCCAAAATTATTCGATATGAGCGATGTAGTAATACTGTGCTTGAGAGCTAAACCAATTAATATGACAGTATCCGACGGAACTTCATTACAGGTAAGATTTCCTCAATTTTACTTTTCAAAACCTCGAGATGAAGGAGCGTAAAGGCATCGAGTAAAAAAAACAAACCCATTATGTGAGGGAGAAGTACAGCAATTTTTCTGATCTTCGCAAGCCATTTTATCCTCTCTGTATTGAACTACCAGCATTAACCTTGAAATCTTGGCTTTTCAACAAGGTAAGTTTCTTCAAGAGAGATAGCTCCAAGTTTTAGGGATTTCAGAAAGTTAAAAATTTTATACGTGGAACAACACAGATCCAGTGGTTGGTTTACCTTGGGTAGTCTCTGATTCGGATTCGGACAAGTTCTCTGCTTGACCACTTCAAAAGCTTCGTTTACTTTTCGCAAGCGCCTTCTCTCACGCATTGTTGCTGCCTTCCGCCTGTCCACTGCAAAAAAAAAAATCCTTGACGTCACCCACTTAACAAATCCCCTTATGAAAGGTTTCGCTACGAATCCTTGTTTGTGGCACTGCTATTTCACCTAATTTTTAAAGCATAACTTAGCTCGTTAATTTTCGAGCACAGCTGAGTTGGAACAAACTTGGCACGCAAAGGGAATGGTGTACATGTTAAAAACGATACATTCGAAATTTCGCAACGCAGCAGCCGAAAATTCATGGCCGCATGTCTCGGAAGATAGTGAAAGCATCGAAACAAGTGAAAGAACATTCAAGTCAGCTGCTCAAGAGCTTTCCAGTGGTACATATGATACATAATCTGCGATGGTTTCTTGGAAAAGGTGAAAGCCGTCTGGAAATCGCCAATGAGCGGCGTATGAGCGTCATCGCACACAAAAGATGAAGGCGGACGAAGAACAAATGATGTCGCATAACTTTCTGTCAAGAAATCTGCTATAGTGCATCTTTCAAGTCCACTGCATAAACCTTTTTCTAGAGGATGTCGAAAAGTCTTCTGCACTCTCCTGCCGTAAGACAAATGCTGACTTGGATGGCACAATATCAGCTAGCTCTCTGTCCATAACTAAGGAGACTTTTGAACGCCGCCAGTTCTTCATGATCACACATAATGATAAAAAAAGGCAAAGCTGGCGAAATTGGTGCATTTTTGCATTTTCTTATGATGAAATAAACATTCCGTTTAGAGGAAGATGATATAACCCTCGTCACATAGTGTCTCAAATTAACACTTCCCTGAAACCGCCCGCCATTGGCCATCCTGAGTTCGCAGAAGCTCGAAAAAGGCCTTAATATAAAACTTCATTCACACAGAAACTGTTCCTTTAAATTTTAAATGTTAATTTTCTATTTACACGGTCGCACTTGCAGGATACGCTACGGCGGACTTCACTGTCAAAAGTTACACGATACCATCGCTCGCATAACTTCTCTCTCCGTTTTGCTTCGCTATTCTGCCGGTGCGCCGACCAAAACTCATTTCATTCGTGCTTTGCAGATCGTTTTCCACTTTCTAAGAAAACGTCAAGCTGTTGTCATGTTATATATGCCACCATTAATCTCTTCATGTGCTCACTCGAAATACATATCAAATGTTCTGACACACCCATTACTTCGCGAGATATGCGGCAATAAATTTCCACTAGATAAGATGACTGATTTTGAACGTCACTCTTTCGCAACCTTTTTATGTCCTTTCCTGGTCTCGCCAAGTTCCATCCAATCAGTCAGTTTTTGAAAAATTGCGAGGTATGTTATGTGGATGACCTCCTGAACAGCGTCGAATATCCAGTCAATATCCCATGATATCCCATGAGGCCTCCTTTTAAATGAATGAAATGAAGAGGAGGTCCGTCACATCTTATATCACTACAAAGAAACCTTTCTCCATGGCTCAATGAAGCTGAAAAAATTACTGCTGTCCCTACCTTAATGATCGGCATCCCCACTTACTTGACATATTGACATCCCTCATCCAGAGTAAGAATTCCTAACTATAGCAACGTAAGTATGCAAAAGAAATAACTCACTTGGGTGAAAATTTGGTTTCACACTTCATTTTAAAAAATGGTCATTAAACACTGGTTTCCAGAGACTCTTCAGACAGTAAAAACCAACATCTCCTTGGAGCAGTTGTAACTTCTGCTTGAGGCACCACATTCTGAGCACTCCCATCTGTCGCCGGCTGGATCAGTTCTGTATGTGTTTCACCCAACTCACTTGACGACCCACCAGGTGCAACGATGAGCTCCACTGCTGCAAAATATTCATTCCAGTGACTTCAGCGTTCATTACGTAGTTTGTTGCATTTATTGTTTATTTTTCCTCATTCCTTCGAGTGACCTGCTTACTAATCTCCTTTTTTCAAGACTAGTCTATGTGCAACTCCAGGGAAAGTATTTGAATGTCTTACCTCTTCCCTCCTGGCAGACTAATTCTAGTCGTCGTGCATTACTCTTTATGCCGAATTTTGAGGAACTCCATTTGACTGATACACAACAATTAGAAATACAGAACGTCTATTGAACCACGCGGTTTTCGTAATTCTTTGATAAGAAACAGAAGAGCCCAGAAGAAAGGAAATGAATTTTTGTGGCTAAATGTTTGTGCAGAGCAAGAGGTTTTTTATCGAAAGACAGAGAGCGCAACGGCACTAAAGAGGATGAAAGGGGAGAAGGACGACAACTTGAGTGGCAAAATATGCACGAAAGCTCGTGTGAGCCTTCACAGCGAACAATTGGTGTCGAAGCAAGATTCCTGCCGTACAAGACGAACGACACAAAAAAACTGGATTTTGAACCTTCCTATCGGTTAGAAATTATCCTTACAACTATCACATCGCACAGCATTAAATGATGATTTGGCACTCTTCTGCTGTTTTATTTGGACCAATGGATGGTTGTGAAGGAATTATGAATAGGTCCCGCGTGAGATGATTACTCTGAACGCAAAGCAGTGGCTGAAGATGGGGCCGAAGAATGCGAGTGGTGCTCTAGCTAAGAACTGCCGAAAACATTTATGTCTTACGAGGCCTCCTAGGCTGGCTGCAGTGCGGAATCCCTCTCGGATTAACGCATTTATAAACAGTGGAGAACGAATAAATTGTCAGCCCCTTTAGCATGCTTGTCATGTCTTAAGCCTTTCCGAAATGATTTTCGCGAAGCTTCTTCTCTCAGCACCGTTTCTTCAAAGATCAAAGCGCTTAACTAGTTGAGCATACTGATGTTATTTTGTCGGCATTAGATCGAAATAACGAAGATTTTGAGCGAATTTAAGAAGTTCGCTACGCATAAAAAGGCGAGGAAAAAGGTAGGAACATCCAATTATAGCAAAAAAACAACTCTAGTTGACCACCACAGAAGGCTGTGCCACGGAATTATGTTTGCAACAAAGCCAGTTGTAAACTGTAGTAAGAACGAAAAAAAAGGAAAATGCTCTGGCACCATCCCCTATTCATATGAACTTTTTTACTCGTTAACACACCAAAAACATATAGTGGAGCATTTCCATGAAACGTTTCCTTATCGACTACGCAGTCGCTAACGACAGTAATGCCACAAGACGATGCGAGTATTTTGCTAAGCGCGGATGTCAGCCCAAAGGTTACGGTAAGATGTGGAAGCTGAAGCACATCGTCATGTAATTCATAGGAGAGTGAGCCCCCCTTCAATTGAAAAAAGATTTTAAACAGAGCGCCGTCCATCACTTTTCGCGCCACCTTCATCGACTAAGTGGCTAACTTTATTCGTATGGCCGTACATTAAAGTGCCCATTGCACGCGTTACATCTAACAAAGAGACGTGCTACAAAAACAAATGCCTTTGTTAAATCTTACTACTTTGCCAGAAACTATGGTGCGGGCAAATGGCTTGCAGAGAAGCGCCCCGGTCTAAGCTCACCTAACCAATCATGTACCCATCCACTGAAACATCGTTTTCGTGGTTTCTGATCGAACAATTTACATCGTTTTCGCAGCATCCACAAACATAAATTCGTAATAAAGCACTTACAATGACATCAAAATATCTTAGGAGAACAGCTGCAATCGACGCAGGACGCAGGAAAAATTAGAGCAAAAGATATAGAAACATCAACTCTTGGACGCATTAACTTAGTCATCAACATGAGAAATGAAGATCTGAAAGAATATTTAAAGACATTAACGCGAAACGTACGCTGGTCTTTTAGATCTCTTTCCTGCTTTATTTCACCATCCTTCAAGAGATTCAGATCGGTGCGTGCATTTTTCGAGAAGTCAGCACCGCTACGAGGAACTGAGAATGAAGAGAGGTCGGCCGAATAGAACGACGCTGCAGAACCCGTCGCAGGTCCATAAGATGGGTAATAAGATGGATACCTGTAAATCAGAAAGAACATCATCTCTGCTGCAGGTTCTTCACCAGCGCTGGCAATAAATACCGAAAATCTTTCAATTCAATTTTCAGTCCATTGAACTTCGCCTGAAACTGAACCATTCGATCAACTCCGACTAAGAGCTGAATCCTAAATGCACATTTGTCAGCAGGAATTAATACGTAGTGGAAATGCATAGCAGAAGTATAACAAGAACTCACTCCGAGTTGGAGATGTTGAACAAAGGTATCCCTTCAACTGACCTCCATTGAAGCACTGTCCTGTGCACTTAATTTCGCACGTGGAAAAATTCATTCATATTGGCTTTTATACGATGTTATATGCTCTCGTTTAAAAGTTTCAGCGCAGCTGAACTGTGAAATCAATTTGTTATGTAAAATAACAGCTCTCTTGAACGCATTAAATTAATGGAGTAAAACAATGCAGCCGAACGTGCGACACACAATTGTGAAGCAACTAGATTCATTCTTTATATTCGCAACAACAAGATACGAAAGAAACGATACGAATGTCGGAAAAGAATACAAAAACGAGATGACAACGGAAGTATGCTATCATGGAATATTGTATTGCAACAAGAAAAATTATGGAAATGTGCAGAAGTTTTCTGCGCTTCCTTGGAAACTTGCAGGTCAGTCATTGGTATTCCATTTTGACAAAGATTTTTGAGAAGTTGTCAAAAGAAGCTAAGATGACGGGGCTTTCCAAGATGAAAAATGCTGATGAACCCGATAGTTACTCAATGTATCCATTTCCACAACTGACAAGCTCGAAAATCCCTCTTGTTTGACTCAGTCTTTCAAAACGAACTATAAAAATTATTTGGCTGCGTCATACGTATGCCATAGCATTGAGAAAATCAGTATATGGAAGCTAGTTTTCGCTTTGTTTAATGTCTTATAAGCACTCTATGAAGAGAACTTAACTCCTCAGTGTTCCCCTCTTTCGGTCGCCTACTCGAACGACGTTCCATGACCTGTCGCTTTCAAACATTCTGCTAATTTACATCTAGTAAACAATAAAGAAACATGAAAGTTTCTAATAAAAAATGCAAGCGGCTCATCGGCATAGGCACTCACTGCTCTCTCGGCTAACAACATCTGCGAAGGAACAGGTTAAGCCAATAAATTAATATATGGGTACAAGAAAAGGGGACAGAGCGCAACCACTTAGCAAGGGAACTTCCCGTTTTAAGCATTAAAAAAGTGCTCACGAAACTTTTCAAACGAATTTTCTTGCAGCAATGGAACGTTCTCTATGTGGTTTAGTCGCACGCTTAGACTCCATGCCACCTATTTGGAAACTGCATTACTCTAGAAAGACCCGGGTTAGGAACTGAGATATATTCTGTCTCTTTTGCATTAAAATTGCTATTCAGCATCATGAAGAGTATCTATAATAGAAAAAGCAATATAACTGCCGAACCGGATGAACGACCTCTTTTCGCCAACACAAATCGCCTTAAGGCTAGTGCAGAAATCTTTCATGACAATCAAAATGCGGTCTAAAAATTGCAATCCTTCATCCTTATTCTTATCAAAATAACAAAATCGCGCGGCACGACATAAATTTATCCTACAACACGTTTAGGAAAGTTCACACAGATTAGTAAAACAGGAAATGGCAACCAAATGGAATGAGGTAAGGGAAATGATGTTGACTTTGAAGGCATCAACACAGTAGTGAGAAAGAAGGAAAAGTATAGCGAAGATGGAAAGAAGGGGTGCAGCGAGGTAGCCATAAATATGTTTTGAATGTTCACAAAACATCAACTTGATCGAGGAAGTGCAGTTTATTATACTTCAGATTATTAGATATGCGATAACAAGCTGTGATCACCATAGGCAGCTAGCCAATACAGTACAAAAATCCTTTAAAGTGGCAGCACATAAAAATTACTTCTGCGAGGGAAGAGACGTAGAGCGAAGTAGAAGTTCGCATTTACGTTCGGCCACCCAAATAGAATGACCAAGTTCCGAATCGACAACTGTTCACCACAATCAGCACTCAGCTGTTGTCGGCTGATCAAGTCTCAGCTAATCCTTCAGCTTCATTCTCTCTTGCAGCTCACTTCTAACGTCGAAAACACCAAAGCCATTGTGTATCTAATGATCGCTCAAAACTGCTTTTGAAAAATCAGACAGCTCCGCTTTATCTCTTGTTGTAGTGCGATGACGCGTCAGGTGAACAATTTTAAACAACTAAGTGATATGCCACAATAGCGCAACGTCGACTTGAGCACAGCTAACTAAACTGTTGTACAGCGTGAGTGCGACTGAAACAATAGTTAAGGTTCATATAAAAGCGGAAAACTGAATGACCAGCAATTGGCGAAGTGTTGTATTGATGGGAACAATGACCAACCGAAAAGTTCGACGACAGTGATTAATGAATGATGCGCAGTTTCTATGATGGAATTTGCTTCAAACGACTACCAGCATTTGTTGTGCAAAAGTAATGACTCAAAGGTAAGTATTTTCACAAAGCAGAAGCAAAATATGCTTCTACTAAATGGAGATATCATCTCCAACAGATCACATTAAAACGCCCACTAAGATGAGACAGTTGTAAACAACCTCTTCCGCAAAGCTTTCTTCAACTAATGCCCATTTCCCTAATTCATACCTGGACAAAACACTTCCACTCCCAAAACTCTCGCCTGAAATTGCTTCAACACATTCAACTGATATGTAAACAAAACATTGCGCAAGATGAACGTATGAAGGTATAGCAAGATTGGATTAAGATGGAAAAAGTGGAAGCAAGAAGGGCAATAATAATTTGTCATCATATGTTTGCTAGCATGGAACGGTGCAGAGGATAGATTAGAATCATAGGGGAGTACCGTAATGGATAAGTGCCGTACTCGGGCATCGGAACATCGAAGTTCGAGTTCTGGCTTCACTCTGCTCTTTTCACTTCTATCTCTCCCAGTAAAGAAACTTTCAGAAAGCAGGAAAACAGTGCAGCTCCCGACGAAGAGGATTTAGACAGATTTCTGGGAATATTTCAACACAAGTTTTGTAGTAACATTAAAAAAAATTCTGTTCTCATTCAGGAAGCAAATATACAATATAAACATGTCGCAACAGCAATAAAGAAACTCCATCGTTGCACTGGAAACTTAATCGGAATATTGGAAACAACAAAACATCACAATTCAAGGAATCTTCTTAAAGCAAACATCTTTAGGACGTTGCCCCATTATTCTAATGTGTAAAAATACAAAGAAACGGAATTGGGTAGTTGTAAACACTCTCTTAACAAAAATACCTGTAAGGATCATAGGTGGACAGCGCATGGGTGGATGAATAGTCACCGAGTGGAGCAGGCTGCGGGGCGAACGGGGTCAACGTCGTGATATCCGGCGCCGCAGTAAGCCTTGCCTGCGGCTGTGTGTAGCCATACAGTGGATCATATTGACACCCATCCGGATTCATTTGAAATACTCTTTACTGCAATGGTCATTCTAGTGAAGTCAAATGTCAGTGAATGCGGTTATTGCACCTTAAGCCACGGAATTTTGACTGCTTTCAGAGACTTTAGGTTTAAAAGCTGTCTATTACAGAAGTTGAAACGCAGCAGCATTTTCAGTCTCAACGCTGCCTTGTGCCTTTCAAAGAAGTTTCAGCTGTATTTGTGCCTTTCAGAAAAACCACTCATAATCCGCACTCTTCCACTCAACAGTAGTTGTATTCTGACGAGTTAAAAAACAGTCAATCGCCTCGGCGAATCTTACAAATTTTAGCTTTGCACGTTCTCATCTACAACTACGAATTTAATCACTATAAGGTCATAAACTATAGAAAACGGGGAGCCCGCAATCAACAAATCTAAATGATGACACGAGTTCTGAAGCCACTTGAAACTTAAAAGATCATCGGACTTTTGCAATTTGATAAGTCTTCTCTATTCGCTAGGATTAAATCTTAAAATTTTTCGGATTGCGTGAATAAAAAGTGAGTGTGTATTAAACCGCAGCTACTCGTTCTTGAGGTAACTCTTGATGAGACGAGTTACGTTCCGAATTCCGCGCCCCTTCATGAGTTTTCTTATTGGCAATAACTCCTATGCAATGCCATGAGCTACCTTACCAATTCGAATCAGCCCCCAACATCGTTAAAATTCCACCAGTTTGAAATTACTTCTCTACCCTCTCACGTCCACCTCCTTACTCCTCATCTTCCAAAAAACTCCTGACACTAGTGCTGTGTCTACTCTTGGCCACGGCTCAGAAAAATACCTTGATTACTTATGTGGGGAATCGCACACACTATTGTTACATGACGTTACAATTTTAGGCATAAAACAGCTCTCTTCTAAATTAACAGCAATTAATAAAGGTGAAGGGTTTAATCCGCGGCAATAGAAATTTTTGAAAATTCACTCACTTATTCCACTTCCTCGGAGCACTCGCGAGCGCTTATGAGTAAACTAACAATCACTTGACGTGCTCGAGAAGCAAGCTCGAGCTAATTAAGAGGCTCCTCTCTGAATTCATCGTGGATTTGGATCGAAAGAATTTGAGAGCAGATATCTACTTAACCATTTTTTGCCTCCCAAACAGCTCCTTATAGCCATCGTTAGTACTTTTAATGCATGCCCCCGCTTGCATAATTTTTCGTCAGCGTTTCGCTTCCCAGTGGAACTGGCGGCAACTACAAAAGCTGCAAGACGATCTCCGCCTTTCCCCGAAGGCAGGCCAATTCCTGCAACAGGGGAAACTATCTTGTCAAAAGATATAAACTTCGTAGCGGTAAGCATAAAACAATGGAAATTACTGAAATTGGCCACTAATTTTGCAGTTGATGGGATGCTGAATTGGACTACGATAATGCACAATTGCACGATGGGACTGTTCAATGGTTCTTTTCACTCGGGTGGCAATTGGCCGTTCTGAGGCACACCAATGTTTTGTGTCTTGGTGCATGCTCTCAGCTAAACACGGAGGCACAAGCCTTGCCGAGATAGCCGGCCGCAGGGGACTGCAGGCCAACTGTTTTATAAAGTAGATATGCCAGCAGGAGCTTACCTTCCTTCCGCGGAGTCGAGCGAAACTCCGTCGTCAGCTGCGCCCGGCGCAAAAGAAAAACGTCCGCCAACTGACTCGCCGACTAGTGCACCAACTGTTGCTCTACGGTATGTACGCGAGCCTACCCTGAGTCGATGTTGGAACAGACAAGCAGGCGGCGAGAGCAGTTCTAGACAGAGAGCCAAAGACAGGCGAATCCAAGCTCTCCCATCGACGACTAAATCCTCCAATCCCTTTGAGCTTACATCATTTAAAATAGATGAGTGAAGTCTTGCAATTGTTAAGAAACAACTTTGGCCATAGCCTACTCGAGGCAGTATTCTTTACAAGGAACTTGCCTTTGCTCTTAATCTTTAACGTCTTCATTTCGGT
This sequence comes from Ascaris suum, assembly GCA_013433145.1. Taxonomy (NCBI): domain Eukaryota; kingdom Metazoa; phylum Nematoda; class Chromadorea; order Rhabditida; family Ascarididae; genus Ascaris; species Ascaris suum. The sequence continues at coordinate 6,729,272 of CM024187.1, forward strand.
ACGTAAATAAATTTGCAAGTGTAAATGGCCTACTCATCCTTCTGCAAAATCAACATGCAAATGCGAAGGAGGCTGGCATTGAAAGCACTTCAAAAAGCAGGCAAATCAGCTTGTGAACAAAAGCCTTGTTTTTTATCATTTTCAAGGCGAACGGGAGTTCTGTGAATTTGGTTTTGGTGTTGCGGCCATTTCACTGTGTTCACTATTATAGGCAGTTTCGTGACTATAATGATTTTGCATTAACGTCATCGGAATCCTCCAAAAGTTGCTGTTTGCAGTCCGATTCATCTGATTTCTGCAACGTTCACTTCCAACCCTTCCGCTTTTAAGCATTCCTTTAGCACAGACAGTTATGAGTCATTCAAAAGCGGTTTATTAAACTCGCTTGCATTTTTGCTTGCAAACGCGCATTATGGTAATCTGTGCCGTTGTATGTGAGTTTCTAAGTGTGTGTGCATGTATGCACCTGTAGCTTCCATTCGAGAGCGGCTAGAAGCTAGAGTTACAAAATTTGGTGGGTGCAGTGTGCATATGTTAGAGGCAAATATCGTATGTCTTATTTCGGACCGATTCACCAAACTTCAAAGGAGATATTGGCGTATAAATATAAGATCTTGCAAATATGTACACCATCGGTTTTCGAACTTACGTCGGTTTCGACGCAGCAAAGCAAATCTTTCGTAAGGGATTCAATTAACATATGAAGCCATCATTTAACATATCATTATTTTATAGCGAACTGTGAAGTTCTTATGGCGCTAGTTCCTCTTTCATGCTTTTGAGTTTATTTGCAATTCATACGTGTAATGGACTGGACCTTATAGGTGCCTGGCTAACTGGCTTCTACTTTTTGGTGAAATATTTGATACAACTTTCGCAAAATTCCCGTCTCAAACTTGCCTTTATATGGGCCTTCCTCTCATATTTAGCGGACATTTCAAACTCCTATTTTTTCTAATGGGTGAAAGAAGTGAACGAATGGATGGGAGGCTCGATTTGCTGTTCGAAAATTAATCTAATAGCAAATAATGTAAATAAAAGTAATTAATCCATGGGCTATGGGCACTGTCGCGTCTGTTTCAGTTGCTGCTGAGGGGTGTGTTTGCCCAGCGAGCAAGAGAGAAAAGGAGTCAATATAGTTTAATATGCCTCAGGTTTATCGTGATGACGGCCGTCTGATGAATATTAGCAAAACTTAATTCAGTTGTGTGCGGCAAGTATTTCTTTACTATAATCACAAATAAATGTGTGGGTCATTACCGAGCCATTTCCCTTACAGAGAGCGTAATGCATATGTTGAAGATGACAGTTTTGTTTCAGCCGTAACTTGATGCGTTATTTGTGGTTAAACTTTTCATTTCTCTGTATAATTGAAAGGCAGCGTTTCTTGACTTAAGCCATTCGTTCCACTCCTCACCTCAGTTAACTGAGGTGAGAAATGGGGTTGCCGGATTATCAAAAAAGAAAATAATTTAGGTAAAATCCGGGGAACTTGCTCGGATTCACCGTCTGCAAGTAAGGTGTTGAGAGACCGCACACGTCGCGAAGCATATCGCACGCAGAGTTACGTCTAACACACTTGCACCAGCTGAACAAGCAATTTATTACTGCTCTGTACGTAGTGGACTTATAGCAGAGTTACTTCTAATATATTCTTGCTTATGCAACATATTATGTGGTAACTGATCAACAGTTCATGATCCGGGACGATCTGCAAGCAAGTGACCAGTACTTACTGAGCCTTAAGCTATGTGACAACATTCTAAGACGGATGCAGTGCAAACCATCAGTAGCTGTTATATGCTTCTGTGATTTGTGATTCCGCGAATGTTTGTGCTAGCTGTTCCGGTTCAATATTCGATGAAATTTCATGGAAATATAGATTTAAGACGATATACTATCGTTGCCGTATTGTTGCGCTATTCAATGCGGTTAAAACTATACTGAATGATCGAATCTCATTAAAGGAGATATTGTATTTCACATAGTGAGGCGATACTTTGGCAAGCGGTTTCACAGAAGAGATTTGAGCCACTGACCGAGCTGCTAGCGAATATGACCGCAGATCGGGTTTCTTTTAAGAAACGCCGCATTGCTCAGATGTGTTCGCACTTCTCCTCTACTTCGTACTCTTGTGATTTGTCAATTAAATACGAGCGTTATCTCGAGAATGTTGCTAGAATAGACAGGCAAGCTGCGTCTAAGAACTGCGCATAACCTCAAAGGAAATTTGTAAGGGATTGTGCCCTGTTTGTAATTTTCTGAAGAGCATAAAAGAGTTGCCAACTGTGGCCAACAGCTGAAGAAAGAAAATGCAGACGCTTTCACTCTATATTCACCACTTGCACATAAAAGACTGCTGCAGCGACGCTTTCTTAAAAAGGTCTGAAATAGTTCGCATAGAAGTTTCATTGTTCCATTTTCAACATCATTTGAATTTCGGGCAAAGAGATTTAAATATTCTTCACCTCAAGCAAATGGCTACTTTTAAATCCATCCAGTGCTGCTGTGGCCAAAGCACAATCGTAGCTAAAGGATTGGGGGTAGTTGCTTGAAGCTGATCACAGGTGACTTTGCCGCCAAAAAATGCTTTCAGATTTGTGACCCGTTGATTACACATCCGGTAGTGGGCCGGATATAAATCAAAACGTTCGTTAGTTCAATAGTCTCTGAGGCAGAGTTCGACTAGAGGTGAACTGCGACTATGGAATGATGATATTTTTAAAAATAACCTCTAAATTTATCTCCTAAATTGATGTTTTCCAACTAATCGGTGATCAGGAAATGAGGTGGTTTTGGTCAGAAAGGTTCTATAAAGCAGCTAGCGAACAAAAGAATGAGCCTAACAAATTTTAAATTGCTCATGAAAAAATCCATTGCAAACTTTTTTGTTGTGTTTAGCCGAAGCATTCAGCCAAGGGATAAAAGGATCATCAGAGCAGAGCCAATCTAAAAAAATAAAGTTGGGAGTCCTCTTAACAAATGAGGAAAATACAAAACACTGTCAAATTCAGTGAACTAGAAAGGGGTTCTTTTAATTTCATATGTAGCTGCCATTAAACTGTAACCTTGTAAGTCGAAACTTCTGAGTGTAGCTTGATGCTTCAATGCGCTTGTAGTGATATCCTTATTCTTTAAAAATCATTCCCTATCAACTCCAGCCGACTCGTACGAACCCATTTTTATGCGTCTTAACAAATCTACTTCGCATAGACTCATTATAGCCAAGTCGTCACCTCTGTGCGTATGCATGTGTCTGTCCGGTAATTCCAACGTTAAGAGATTCGTACGGCCGGTCAAATAAGTTAACATATGACTGCTGTGCGTATTTTTTATTTTGCTGGCAATATTTGAATTTATGAAGGGGATGGAGAAGCGGATATCGCGACAGCTCCTTCGGTTTATTTCTTCATTCGATCTATAAATTTTTACTACAGCGTTTATGTGTTCGACCTTTCCTGCCTTGTTCTCACTCATCGTCTTTCTTCCTTCTCCAGCTCATTTATTTCTTTCTCCACATGCTAATAAACTGTTGAACCGATATGCTGTCAGCTACATCTTCAACGACGATAGCTATTCTTATGCTAAGCAAATGATATTCAGTGCACAAACTTATTGGGCATTTACAATAAATTGAGCTTGAAGCACTGCGGCGCTCTGGAAAACTTGTAGGATTGAGGATGTTATATCTGTAAACAAATCATGCGAATTATTTGCAGCAAGTCACAACTGTGCTAGCAACTGGGCTTAGGAGACTAGTTAATGTCGATTTACTAACCACCGATGTTATAAGTTGCACATCCGACTGAAGGGAGGAAGTCTACTGCAAGAAGAATAGAGCTCACAATAAAGTCTTAGCTGCGGTGCTTTAAACTTCTGATTGTGAGGGTCTTAGCCACTGAAAAGATCTGTGTCGATGTTAACAAACGAAGGAGACGAACGCACAGCGCATCCGACCTCAGCGAGCAACGTTTTGCCAGCCTGGCGCCACCATTCGAAAGAAACTGTAAAGAGGCCAGAAAACGACGTGTTGAATTGCGTTGAGCTACTCGCAGCACTCGGCACCAGAGGGCGATTGTAAAAAGTTCGTTGAGTGTTGTAATTGGACTTGATTGCGTGTTGATTGACAGACACCGTCGGCTGTGCTCTGCTCGCCATTCCACCATTCGCCGCATCTCCACACCTCTAATCCGTTTCGAACACAGAGAGCCTCAAATCCCTTACCGCCAAGCTAGGGGACCCCGTTTCGGCTCCCTTTAGACCCGACACCGCTTTTACACTCTCAGTCTCGCATCAGCTTACCATGCGCGCAAGTTCGGCTAATGCTAATTTCCCGAAAGCATAGCGCATTGGCGATCATTCACAACTGTGATTTGGATTTGGACCATGTTTACGAAATCACAAGGTTAATAGAAACCCGTTCACATAAAGAGTGCTCTCATTTTTCTCAGGAAGTCACGCAATTCGGTTTGTTGCTTTAGGCCATTCTGCAATCCAACATCTGTTTTCCCGTGGTCCAATTCCAATTTATTTGTGAGCACGCCTCATTTCTTTTTTTCCAACAGCTAGATGATGAAATTTCACGTTGACATTACTGTCTATTCATCGCGTCATCGTACCCGACTATTTTTGTCATTCATCATATAAAAATCACTCAATGTTGCGGGACTTTGCTAGTATCGAACGCAGAAGGGGGTTACAATAACCTTTGTCGTTGATAATGACAAAGTGTACAAATGTCAGGCAACAATTTGGGGAGGATCTGCATAAAATCGGACAAAACTCTCGTTGTAAAGAAAGCAACGACGTGATGAAAGAAGCGAATGAAAAATTGAGCCTGAACAGTGGAAAATAATCGAAAAAATTAGTCCCAAAATTTATTTGAACGCAAGACCAATGAATTTTTCTGTCTCGTTTAAGAAAAAAAGAAAGGAAATTGAGAATGACAGCTTTGAAATAATTGGAATTTACAATGGCTGCAAGATTTGCGATGCGATGACCATAACGTGCTGATCGTGTTTCGACCAATGACACCAAGTGTTCGTTGCAGTAACGAAGAAATTCTCTCACGTAAAAGAGTTACCGAAACAGCTGATCATATAAGAACTGAGTTGATTTTAAATGAGCACAAATATGCGAGATGGAAGGACAATCCATTCAATCTGAACCTCCTCCAGGCACTCAAGGTGCGTTTAATCTCCAATTTTTTCTTCTTTATTGTATATTATGACGAACATAAAAAACAAGGTGCACAAACAGCGCTTCAAATATTTAGCATCAGTCATACTTTGAAGTGTTTACGTACGCCGAGCATCAGAAGCACCTATAAATATATTATGTACTGTTGTATTGCATAGTGACCCTATTCAATGTGCCAACAATCGGTAAAAACCAACGAAAAGGTCTCGCTGTAGGAGGATAACATTTTATGGCTCGTCGAAATGCGCAACCACGTTCACAATTATCTCTCTGAAAATAGGAAGAAATTATCGTATAAAAACACAACTGAATTTCTTCTGAACTCCTAAAGCCTCACTATGACTCCAAGGAATACAACCACTGGAGAATATACATCGCAAAATTCGTTGTGATTCGTCTTCTATTAAGAATTGCCGGAAATGGATTCTTGCTCCGCTATTGTATACATTTTGTAAAGTGTCAGATTTTAATAACATTGCGTCAACATCAAAAGATATTGTGGGTGACGAGCATGTGGCGACACAATAATATACGCAGTAAACCATCATGGATGAGCTCATCCCATCCCAATTCTCTCAAATAAATGGTTTGTAGTGGAACTCACAGGTCGATTCCGGGTTCTGGTTGCAAATCATTGAAACAAGTAGTAGGAGAAAAAAGACAAAGAGCGAGATAAGGAGAAAAGTCGGTCAGATAAGGAGGATTTTTTAGTCCAAAGAACTTGTTAGATGAGATAACAATAAGTCCAGAAATCCCAAATGGGCAAGGTCCATATGCGAAATTTTCCCAACTGTCAATTCCAAACACTACTTCCTAGTTTATTTTCGATTTGTGTTTTACTAATCAACCTCAAAGCAACAATGTAATACGATGGCGCTCCTTCGGTAAGAAAAACCCCTTTGGAAGCATCCACGTCAGCATTTTGCATTGTTGGCATCATCGAATTTGATCTCTCTCTTTGACCTCTGATCGAATGATTCTAGACACACATGGCAACCCTGAGACAACGCTTAAGTGACGACGAGGATGATTGCCGTTGAATTCAATTTGAGGAGATTATTTGACATCGATGTATCGTACTTACCTGCCATTCCCACCGAATTTGAACATTTCGCAAAATTAAATGAGATCTCCGCATAGTATGCTTTAGCTCTTGAAAAGTGGAGAAGTTGATTTATTCAAGGATTGCTATTTGCTATTAAAGCTTTCGTGATGACTATGCTGAGGTAAGGGGCAACCACACTGACAAGAAAGCAAGAATGTGTTTTCAGGTGCGAGAGCCTGATACAATACTCCAGCGACAACAACGCGATTTATAAACACGTCAATTCTTTGCACAATGGAGGCGCCGCTCAACGAGGCATTTGTAATGCGGAGGCGTTACTGTTAAACCCAGAAGTCGCCTGGTCGACGGCTTAGGACATGACGGGGTTGTCCGAAAGTTGAAGTTTCGAAGAGCATTAGCAAAAATAAGGAACAGCTCAGCTCTGGCCAATGATTCGCCAAGGCATTGACGTTTACCGATTGAAAACGGCATAAACGCATCATAACTGAAAAAAGACTGCCTACGTTATTATAAGTTCGCCATTGCAGGTGCCAAATCTTTGTATCGTAACACAGCGGCATTTTGCATTTGACGATAGTAAATTTTCTCACGATTACAGATCGCCCCATAAATTTCCGAATGGAGCTCAATGATCAAGATGAATCAGCTGAACATAACCCCATGACTGACTCAGCAATTACAAATTTTCTTTGCAAAACTGGCGTACTCAAAAAAAACCAAACAAGGTGGCACGATAATTCACGACGCATAGTGAAACGTCAGCATTTTCATGACAGCATAAAAATTTTAAAAAGTCACTCTGTTCTTTCTCATAAAGAAGACTCCTAGAAACAAGCTTAAGCTCTCGGATGGATTAAAAACTGCACGACATATCAAACTGATGAAAATGAATAAATTAAAAACGTACAACACTCCAACTACAGCGCACTATTTATTCAGTTTGGCTCAGGATGAGCAATAAGAGGAATTAGTGAAATCAGCTGAATTCTTGTACCGTGTAGCGGCTGAAGTGACAAAGCTGCCTTATGTTATTCGACCGCCTTTACCATAATTTACAGTGCAAACTAAAGATGCGACATGGCAGATGATCTTTCACTTTGAAACGAAAATTATTATGCGAACATATTTTACTTTAAACTATCATTCGGACAGATAAACAGACACGAACATACATGCACAAACACAATGCTGCTACAACGCTTTGTTGCAAAACCAAGTTGTCAGGCACATAACAAATGGAGCATTATGCCATACGGATCAATGTGCTAAAAATAGCTAGCAAGGAAACGTCAGCAGTTGACTCATTGAAACTTTCATAGAACTGGCGTACTGTGGTGCCACCATTTTCAGTAGTGTTTAGCTGTGATAGATTCTTCAGTCACAGCTCACTGAGCTAAACCTAATTACCCCAGCTTTGTAGTAGTTTGTTGATCACTTCATAACCGAATTACAAGCCAAGATTATTGAGACTCTATACTGCACGTTTTACGCACTATATTAGCTGTTGTAGACCGGATCATAGAGCAGATTAGACTAAGCCTTTTTATGAATTAACAAGAAATGATAAAAAAACGGAACAATGTGCCCAAATTTTAGCTGATATGACCACTCGCACAAATCTTGCTGAATAGATTTGTTTTTTTTTTTTCTGATGCCCGACAAGTGTAAAAAGAAATCAATTGTCAAACGCACGCAAGTTCATAAGTATGTTAAGATGCTACAACCGACTGCACGTTGGTGTAGGTGGAATGTTATGAAATATATCCCTCAAATTTCCTAATTGTAGTTTCGTTGGTTTCGGAGTTGAAACTACTGGGCAAACAGACAAACGCCATATATATATATATATATATATATATATATATATATATATATATATATATATATATATATATATATATATATATATATATATATATATATATATATATATATATATATATATATATATATATATATTATATATATATATATATATATTACACGATAGCAATACGCCTTGAGAATGCAAAATTGCAAAAGCATAGAACCAGGATCTGTGCTATGTTTACAAACAACGCGGGATGTCGTTCGTACTTAGAGTCGATCTTGCATGCATCATTGAATAGTAGTAAGTATTAGGGATAATAAAAAGATGGGTTGCGGTGCATTTCTTTGCTGTATACTGCGCTCGTACTGCGGGCAGGAAAGGATTTCATTCAGCAATACTCTAATGCACCGGAATGCAATTCTCAGGTGTAACGTTGGTTACTCGCAGTGGTGACACCACTCGGTTATCAACAACCATTTCTAATACATGCCGTTGCTCGATGTGATGAGACCGGCCGCTCTATTACTGATTATTGCTGGCGGTGAACTTATGCGGTGAAATAGCGACTCCTAGATGGGGTCAATAGTAGCGGAGGTCGCGCAGAATCAAAGAAAAGTGGGTGGAAAAAATAAATTGAAAAATAGGAAAGTCAGTATTCATTAAGATTTCATCTAATATTAACAGAAGTTTTATATCTAAACAATATACGACCCTTCGCTTGGTTACTCAACTCACCGTTTCAACGTCCTACCATCGTCTCGAAGAAATCGTTCCGGGCGGAATGTTTCCGGATCGTCGAAATTTTTGGGTCGTTCATTGCAATAGAGATCTGCGGTATGCACATCGTTCCAGCTGGATAAAAGTATCCATCGATACATACATCTTCTGCCACTGTCCTTAGAAGGTTGATCGGCAGAATATTCGCGACACGCTGAATCTCCTTCAAAAATTTGAAAATATGGAAGTTTTACGTGATGGACGTTCTGTACCGGCAATAAATGCTTCGCTGTGAAGCATGCCGTTGCAGTGGATTTCCACCTTCAACGAAATATTTGTTGAGCGTTTGAAAAAAGAAGTAGATAAGTTGGGAATCATAAACAATACGGTACCGGCAATATTAATACTGTGAGTAGAAGTTCGAGGCAAGGTGAACTACGGCTGCCTGGATTTGGAGATGAAATCTTAACAGAGTTGAAGCTTAGAACCAAGCACTCAATATTTCTCACACTCTCAAGTAGCAAGCTTCTTTTAGGATTTTTCCATGAATTTTTGCGCCAAACACTTAACGTCAATGAAATTTCTATGCCTACATATGTTTTTGCCTGCGGATCAGTGGTTACACCTCGTGAACCACAGAAGTCGATTCTGTGGGCAAAATCCACATCACGAGAATTTCCTCTATGAGATGCGGCCGCAAAGGCTGATATGTGTGCGAGCGAAATCTATTGCAGAAATAATGAAACGACGGAGAAAAAACAACTGCGGTTGAAGATTTCAACAACCGATTATGGTACTCTCGCACGACACATTTCTCATAGAACTCGAACATCACTTCACTGATTTTTGGAGCATACTTGCAACTGATTGATGAGCTGGCCGCAAAGATTACAAATCTTGTCACGTCCGCATCCGTTTCACTGTGTTCTAAAAAATAGCTGGAAGGGAGTTTCAGTCCCAAAGCACAGTTGCAGAATTTGCATCAGGTGCGGTAATTGCTAAGCCATTTCCTTGCACGTCAAGACTTAATTTAAGGAAGTCAGTCGTCATATTCGAAAGGTGCAATTCCTGGTAGCGTTGCAATAATTTCGATTCTAAATGAGTCTGCATTAATATGCGCTAGATCTGCCATTCCTTATTTCACTCACATCAAAAACGGCAAAAAAGGGCAAAATAACATTTTACGTTGAGTGTTGCCATCGTATATGGACAGTTGTTGCGATCAGAGAGCTGAATGGTGCCTCCACAGTGGTCGAGTTCGGTCTGAATCCTTTTTTGCACATGCGGATGTATAATGATCATGAGAAAGCCCCATTTCATAGTTGTTACCGTGGTCTCCATACCAGCGAAGAATAAATCCAGCAAAAGCATTTTCATCTGCCATTCTCTGAACCACACATTAAGGGCCGTATTTCTATGGTTGAAACCGAATGGCACAAAATTCTCGTTTTTCCAATTGGTCAATTCGAATGACAGTCATCATAACTGGCAAATATAGAAGCGTGATGAAGGAGCTGGGGTGATACGCGGTTTTGCATTCCGCTCTCCTGGCCACCCAGTATAATGAGTGACTAACATGAAGTTTAAAAAAAGCCGTGAGATTACCTTTCTCATTTTACTGATCTGATCACATGCAAAGGAGCTCTATAAAAGATTCGTCCACTACGAATCGATCCGTTTAAACCGATAGTCCAAGGGATGTAAAATAGATGGAATTTTTTAGGCACATTCAAAACTTTTTGAAGTTGACTAATCAATAGAGCTATACAGAGCTCTGCCTTTACGGCTGCTGAACTGGAACTACCACAAATCTAAATTTGTAAAGTTTTCCTCTGTAAAGTAATTTTATAAAAAGGCACAAAAGGCTTGCTGGGGGACTAGTTGTATATAGGTTCTCCGATTCCTCTCTCACATCCCAAGCAATCCGTTCAATAGATTGTCCATAAATTAAAGAACATGGATGCTATTACGAAACCACTGGTAAATTGAGTTACCTCGAATAGAGCAACAAAGACCCACTTTCCGTTTGGCCACTGGAAAATATGTCGCGAGCAATGCAAATTGCGATAGATGAATTTGTAGATTTCTTGATGCCCTATATGCCTATGATTCATTTTAAGGTAGACTAATCAACTCGAGGAATGATACCAACGACCATCTTATGTGCAGATTGTGTCTACCTAATTTCATACTTATGAATTCATTATTTTCGCAGACAAAACCAGCCAGCAAACAAAAATGCAAATTTGCAACAGAATACGAAAATGTGATTCTCTCTTCCATTAGCACATCCATGAAGCATATTGCTGACATGCAGAGACACTACTGAAAAGTGACGCTCAGCAAACCATAAGGTATAAAAGTTTATGTTTTATACGTGTGTTGCTTTGATCGTTAGACGGTGTAGGTGGTCTGAAATTCGTGAATGTTCATTAATAAATGTTGGAATCAATCTTCTATATTAGGAACAGTGCTTTGGAATGCAATGCTTTTGGTGGACGGTATCCATTCGACATTTCACTTCTATGAAATGTATGTGAAATATGTGGCTACTGGTGAACAAAGCAACGAACTGCAAGCAGTTTTTGCGTAGATTTCAGGGCAAGCTGAGCTGTGAAAAAAAGAAAAAAAAGCGGATTGCAGCGCACAATGGACGATCTTACTCGAAAAAACCAGGGTGGTCTCCCTCGATTTTGCGACGATGCATCTCCTTCATATACGAATATGTAAAATCTGCTGGTCTTCCGTCAGCGTCGAACTTCTCTTTGTGTTCCTTAAAGTACTGCACATATCTACTGCGACCTTCACAGCGCAACCATCCCAAAAAGCAGGCAGGAAGAACGGTGTATTCCACCCGTGACATGGTCACAGCCAAATATCAGCCCTGACGACAGTCTCACCGCCAAAGGAAAACTAGTCACAAACTGAATTCTTCCATAAAGTTTTTTATAGTCGTCAGCAAGCAAATTTCTTTACGCCTCAAGTGAGAGGCCAAGAGTTGTTGCCATCACTGGGACGACTTTTAAAAATATAAATTCACTCGAATAAAATAAATGAAATAACCAGTTGAACAAAGTTTTTACCAGAAATTTACCATGTCTTTGCACATTTTCGCAAACCCTTATCCAGAACCTATAATGGTGACTCGTGCCCATGCGTATGTTTGTTTGCATGTGTATCTGTCACCTTATGTAGTCCTCCTGTACTACTCTTGAGATGTCAAAGATTTGCACATATCTTTTATTTGGTGATATTCTCAGTTCACGCTCACAGGGTTGGAAAAATAGCCAATTTAATAGAAATGTGCAACACTAATAATTTTAAGAAAAAATCACGATGCGCTTTTAAAGTTCCAAAAACAATGGCAGCTTTTAAACTATCGCTTAATTTCTCTGAGCGGGAGCACAAAAATGACTCCAGCCAGTTATGTAGGCTGTCAGATAAAAAAGCATCTATTCCTCCCATCTCTTCCCGCCTTTGATGCCAAACTGCACTTTTGCTGTAGGTGTCTTACAGCAGATGCCATCATGCATTGCTGGACAGAAATTGTAGTGGAAGAACGCCAAAATTACGTTGATTTGGATGTCGAGATAGGCCCATAGCTGCTCGCGGATTGTAAGTAGATGTTTCCATTTGGTATTTACAAGTGGTATCGTTGTAAGCCAAGGTGCCGCAATATATGCGCCCATTATGGGATTGATGACAAGTCGCGACTGCTCATCCAACAAGCTGTGCAAATGATGGAATTCGGCACTGCCCTTAATCACGAACCATACATACTACACACAAATTTAGCAAATCAAAGCATATGGCTTATTAAGCCAACCCCAATAAAACCATTAAACTAAGTCAAACAAAGCCTCTTCGCATCGCCATTATTTGAGTAAGACGACGCCGGTTCCAACCAGCTAGTTGCTTCGGTATTAACTTTAGATCTAGACCCCCTCAAGCAGCTTTCTTTTCAGCGGAATTTGCTGTCTACCGATGTGTTTGTTCATTTTGCCTCGCTTCTCACTACTGACGCCCCATTACGGAGACAACTTGTTGCCAAGTTATAAATCATCCAATTTGAAAAGCCACTTGTTAACCAGAAAATGTAGAACCTGCCATATGCAGGCTGATATTGATAAAGGAAGGCAGCCGAACGCATAATGTCTGCATGAAATGTTACAAGTATGCAAGAAAGTTAGCAGGCAAACAATAAACCGCACAACATCTTCGGAAAAATGGGCACTGATGAACTTCTTCCATTATTAAGCTAAGCGGAATTTCCCCAATAGAGACCTCACAGAGCTGCACGAGAGAAGTAATTCGCCAGTAACTTTCAAAGTCATTCACTTTTAAAAGGTAACTGAATAAGGGATGCTATTATGTGTTCTTAGCACAAATGCACTGAAATGTATATTAACTGAGCAGAATAAAATGAAATAAAAACAACGCTCATTGGATTGGCAATTTGAAATCTATTGATTTAGGGATTTCTGGTATTACAGCTGCATTTATTCACAGCTCCAATCGTATCTGCGTAGCGATATACATGCATCAGTTGCAAATAATCAACGTAATTTAAAGTTAAGAATAAATAACAGCCATTTCGAGCCTCCTATATCCAAAACACCAGCTTTTTCGAAAACAACTCTGTCAGTGAAGCTATAACGAACACAAATCCGACTAAACTCCCCCTTGTTTGTGGTAGGAGAAGCGGTGTGTGGTGCCGTTGGTGATCGTATATTATGATGAATTAAAATCGAACATCAGTCCGCTTGATCGAGCGTAATTTCTTACGAGGTTCGATAATGCTTGCAGCAGTGTTTACTTTCTCCTTTCATGTATGAATGCTTGTTTCATTTGTTGGCACCTATGAGCACTGCAGCGAATAAATTCTCGTGGTGGGAATTATATCAATAGATCTGGTTAAGTTTTTCGAACTGGAAATGCACCTGTGGGAATCGATTACCGAACAAAATGTTGTTGATTATATTGCCGACGCAGACTGCTGTCACTTGGCATAGGTCCAATTCCTTGCCAGAGTTCTCCATAAGGTATTCGATGAATTTCGTAACCTCGAGCTGAATCGTATGCTCCATTAATGCACGCCCGACTCCAAAGTCACGCAGAACATGAAGTGAGAAGCGGCGTTGTTCTCGCCACTTGTCTCCATCAATCTGCACAACACCGTTCACACCTCCTAAAACTTTGCATTATTACATGTAGTACTGCTAACCGTTACAAGTGCCTGGTCACTGTTAACTTTTTGCAGTACAAGTTCCTGGTCAAATTTGCATTACAAGCACCTGGACACTGTTAACCGCGGCAGGTAATGAAGTGAAACCATCTCAAAAGCTTTTAAAACAGGATTTCTTTACTTTCGTGAGCATTCATAACGCCTTTCTAAGTGCTAATCATGACTTCTGAGATTTCTTTTAGAAGTTCATGCACTGGCTGGAAGTAGATTGTGTTGCGAATTAAGTTTGGTAAGCTCCGAAGCTCAACTGAGAAAGCTCAAAACCAGAGTGCGATTGCAGTCATGCGTTCCGATGAAGCGACCACAAGTAACTGCGAAATGTGTGGTGGCATGATCACATTGAGGAAGCAGCTGAACCTGTCGGTATAAAAGGCATCATTGGAGAAAACTGCACTGTGGTGCAGCAATTTGGCTTGTAAATCTTGTGCAATTGCATAAGCAGCATTTGTGCATTTGGATGCAACATGCTGTCAACCAGATGTAAAGGTCTCTGCAAGCGTTGAACCCTCTTCGCCTTTCTCAACGAGCCAATCAAGATCAGAAAAGTCGAATGAAATGACATTGTCTCGAAAGTGATACGTACTTGTTGCACTGTGACAAAATCTCTTAATATAAAGATAATACCTCTCTCAAAAAAATTTCCTTCTTCTCAGAAAACTCCTGAAACCTTATTAATTCATACTCTGAGAGCTTTTGTTCGAAGTTGAGTTGAACATTACCATGAAAGTAAATGATTACAAGGAAAGAGTTTGCATTTGTTTTAGCTCCACTACCTAAGGCTAGTGTAATCCTTACAAGAGTCCGGCATCGTTTACCATTGTCATTGCTTACCCATGAATGTATCCGTAACGTAGTTTCGCCACCGGTTACTGAAGATATCCGAATTGCGCACGAAGTACTTCTTCATCGCATCTGGTTCGCTGACCATCACGAGCGGAAACGGGCCCACCCAAAATGTCATCACGGCGCCTAAATCGAATGTACGAGTGTCTGAGGCAAGTGTTGGCATTGAAGGAAAATTGGCCCACCCAAAATGTCAACTATTTCTGTTCAGCTACAGCGACGACCGTTGTTGATTGGAATGTTTTCCCAGTACTGCGGAAATGGCTACTGTGTGCAAGAAAGTACCCACTCAGAGGCAGAAACCTTTCGCTTTTCCAGAACTCAAGCATAATTCATTTTCTGTCCTTTAGTTAGCTGCCAAAGTACAGAAAGATATAACGACGACAATGATTGCTGAACACCTTTCGACGTCCTCTCAACCCCATTGGTTTTTTGCAAGTTTATCGCCAACATATTCAAATTAATAACTGTAGCCGATAACTGGCAAACAAATTTCGGGAAATAGCTAATCGAGCGAAGGTATTCGGTTGAAATAGAATTTCGACTACAACTGAAAAAACGTGGGAAGAAAAACGAATTCCATCAGTAAAAAGCGACCGAAATTTGGACTTCCAATCGAAAACCTACTTAACGTATAGGGCACAGAGAAAACACAGAGGGTTATTTAGCTGGACCGACCGTAATGCATTTCACTACTTTCACGAGGGCAGCAAAAAACAAGAAACAAATAAGCGTTGAGAACAGTAACGACCCACTCATAGAAAAATTTTGGATGATGAAAACAATGTTAACGGCCGCATTATATCCGAACAGATTAGAAAACTCCTTGAAGCGCAAAATAAAAAGGACAGTTTAAGAACAAAAATTAGCAGGTGTGAGGGAACACAAGAAGAAGAGGAGGTCGGCTCACTATTTTCCTTGAATGAAAACTATCGTGTAGTTCATGGGCATACGGCTTCTTTATTGTTAAACATGACATTTGCTTGCATGACGGCCGTTCATTCGCTGACCTCTAGTCACCTTATATTTCATTCACTACAAGTAGGCCAACTGTGACGATAGCTCTGTTGATCATCTCTCAAAAAATAGGTCTGACTGCTCGACGCAATAGCCATTTGTGCCTTCTTCCTGCTTAAGTAAGCTATTTAGGACGAGGAGGCTGGAGTCGAAGTACTTATCCGTTTTGAAGCAAGAGCCAGTGTGGGAATGTCCAGAAGTGGGCAGCTCGGCATCCGGAAGTCTAGCTAGCCTGTTGTTGCCTTAAGATTGAAAGGTCTAATCATCTGACTGTACAGGGCTGCACAACTGCAGGCCTTTCGGGAAGAAACGAAACATTCCTATTTATCTTTGATTGAATGAGCAAGATGATATCAGCCGAGGAAACGTTTCGGAAAGAACTCGAGGTCGGCAAATGACCAAAGGAATTCTCAATGATGGATTCGGTTGGGGAAGAAAAAACCGAAAAAAGCGAAAAACAAGTATCGGTAACTGAAGACCAACTAAGCGCGGATTGAGCGTTAAAATCATAGTTTTTTACGTGGTTAATCATTCCGCGCAATAATAAGCTTTTAATAAGGATTCAGGAAGAATGGCTTACCGTATTTCTGTTTCCATGAAAGAAACATTTCGTCGATCGAATTGTAACATAAAAAATTTGGCAAGTTGCCAACAAAAAGCCATGGCGTTGGACCTGGTGGTAGTTGTCTGCGTTTCCAGTACAATTCGTAAAAAAGATAACTGAATGCGAATGCTGAGAGTGAAAAATACACGAGCTGAAATGACCGCATCATATTATGCCGATTCCGGCTCTTCTGTAAAAACAAAATCATACCAATCCATTTAGTGAACGCAGCGAAATTCCATATCGGAGCACAGGATTGCAAACCGTGAATGCGACCGATTCTTGAGTAAGCGCCGTTCCGACAACTCCTCCAGCGATAACACGCTTTTGGGATCATCGTCTTGCAACTGACAGCCGTCATGCTCAATATTTTTTTCAGTGAAACCTAACATATTGCCCTACGTTCCGGTACTTTCTTAGCATCAACTACGGGCGGTGGTTGCAGGTTCTCCGTGCACGATCGAAAAGCTGCAAGAGGTGCCCGAACTACTTTTTCAGTCTGATATCTCCTTAATCTTTATGAGATCTTTAGATTGTTTTTTACTTGTTAGGTTCTCACAACGATATGTTCCTCGGAAGCGTGGAAAATTTGGCGATGAAACTTCCTCCTCCACGTCAGTAGGTACTCTTGCGAAAAGATTCCTTATTTGATCTAGATGGTTTACCATTTCGCGCACCATCTCCACAACTGCTTAATCTCTTATGGGAGATCAAGCCGTTATGGTCGTCGGAACCGGAAATTGCAGTGAAGCGATCAACAAACATTTTAGTTGCTCTTGATCATAGCCGGAAAACAGGGAGTGTCTTTCTAGGCCTCCTGAAAATGAGTTTGTTTGCAAACCCTTACCTCTGCTTCTTTCATCGCTATTTTTGAACTGTGTTCCCTGCTGCTGCAGCTTCACTTCTGTTTTAAGGGCTTACGTTTCTTGACTAAAGACCATCACAGCCGGGATACATATTTCCTAATCTCTCAAAGAACCATTTGTTTCAACTGCTAATGCTGCGATTTTAGCACTGACCTACGTAAAAGGGATATTTATGCGAGGCGAAAAACTTATTTGCAAAATTCTGCATCGTTTTGCCAAAAGTAAGGCAGCGTCAGCCGAAGAACGCAATGTACGGTAATCACAGATTACAGAGACCGTAAAATCAAAATCAACGACGAACATACTGAAGCGAACAGGTGCCAAATGCAGCCGTCAAAATTCTAAATGTGATAATGCGGAGGAGTGAAAAATCAAATAAGGCATTCGAGATTAGATGTTGCGGTGTCACGAAAGCCGCAGATGAAAGTTGGGCATGGTGGTGTCACAACGAAGGCAGCGATCGCGCTTGCACTGACGCAGCTTGCATCTTATCGAGCTTATATTTCTTTTGATTACGGTCCGAAAGGGGAGCCTTATGTCATATCGTTTCTTGGGTGATTAACATGAATACATAAAAATTACCTCTAATAATATTTTCAACAATAAACTAATGTCGCTTTCATTACTTACTTTGATTTGATTGATATTCAATACGTGTTACTGCTTCAATTTTTACTCTCATTAATGATGCTTTTGTTAATTCCATCTAATAGTATCTCGTACTTTTATTCCTATTCGCTTATCGCGAGTTTCTATTTCGTATTCATCCATCAAACTGCAAAATGCGAAGGTAAACCGCAATTTAGCGCTCCGACCACCAACAGTTGCTGGTCGCCAAGAGATCGGAGTGTGATGCCAAAAAATGACATAGAAAAAGAAAGTTTCACCGAAGACAAGAGCAGAAAACGCGTGAAAAACATTTCATTCTAGGTGTTGATGTTCTTGATGTCGGCTTTTCTTTGATGGCACTGTTCCCTCCATTGTTTACGCAACCTCGCAGTCTCATTCAATTCTGTCATCGATTCAATAACAATAATCGATCTTCAGTTTAACAGTTTCATGTAATCGTCTCAGCAATGATGCGCACATAACTGGAGTAATCGTATCAGCAGCTAGAGACCGAAAAGACCGAGAGTTACTAATTTTTCATCGGCTTCTTTCTCATTATGCTCCCTCTGCTTCTGACAAAACCCATTTCTCACCTTCACACTCGATCAGCTTTTTAGCTATAAAAATTCAGTTTACCCCTCGAGTGAATATGACTGCTGACTCTGAGTGGGAATGTAGTAGGAAACTCTTCAAATCAAATTTGTTAGAAAGTATCTGCAAATATGACAATTACCCACGATTGCAGTGCTCCTGAAAGTGTTAAAAGAAGCTGAAATATGCTTCCTCCACATTCGTGAATTTACGAGCCTTTGACCGTGCAGTCGTTTCCATAGCCTCCGAAGAAAATAATATTTCCCACTTATACATTACCAAAGCAAATTATTGCTGTCATTTCGGTGGCCGTACCCATAAAGGAAAGAAGTCCCATTTTTCAACGGTTCTCTGGAAGTTGCCTAATTGGACCTGCTAAATTCTACTGAGTTTGAACAAGGCAGGCCTGTTATAAAATAAACTGTCAAGAGATGGCAAAATGAATGCCGCAATGTTATATTAAGGTCGCAAACGAAATTACAACAAAGCATGAAATCTGCTTTTTGACTTGTACACGGGCAGCGCTTTCCAGCTGGTGAATATGAATTAGCAAATAGAGTTCTTCAACACCACCGCTTCTTGTCATCCGGAATATAGTACAGATTGCCTTTTGTGTTTTATGCGTCTTCGCAAATTTGCAAAGGAGATTCCATCAAAGCGCATGTTCGTACCGTGTGTCCGTCTGTTCAGCAGTTTCAACTCAAATACGATCGACGGAAGCGCTAGAAATCCTGTGGAGGTAATGCGCTATGGGGTTTGTCATGCCGTTGTAACACCTATTCATCCAGCAACTTCAAACGAACTTATGCTCATTTACGTGATGTCTAGAAATTTGCGTGGTTATACAACTGATCATGCAGTCAATTTTATTTTTAGCAGCAAAAAACTAATCCTTCGTAGCGGTCTTACACGAATGGTCGGATCAATTAAAATGGGAAGCTTTATTATTCGCTGGCATTTCACATGGCACTCATGCCCCTCTTCTGGTACGGCGTTCCATTTTTTCCGAATTGTGATATAAAACGTGTTATGGTCACGGTTCCTTTGTCTATCTACTTGTTTGTACGAGTCTGCCTTCCTGCCGCGAGCATTCAAAAGATCGCTGCCTCGTATGCGCCATTTTCGTCCAAATTACAGTCAAACTGAGCCATTCAGGGAAGTGAGTTTCCCTGAGCAGACTCGGGAGTGATCAGAAATTTAAATTCATTCTGATTCGGCAAATAGCAGCTGAGCTCTGGGTTCTAAAAATTTAGATAAATTGGCACAATTTGTAGCCAGGAACTTAATGTTTCCATCGTTTGGGCAGTGGTTGAAAATTAGTACTCAAAAAAAGAGCTGTGGAAAAGAACTGGTGGAATTTTACATACTGTCGGTACCACCTACTGCTGAATTGTTTTCAAAAACCCGCCACTCGGCTATTTCCGTTCAAATAGCCTGCCGCAGTTTCTAGCTTGCAGGTTCAAAGATCGTGTTTCAACAATCGTTAAGTTGCGCATTTAATTTTATCATCCTATCCATTTCGTTCTCTGGTGATTTTGTTTTGTTTTAATGCCTGAACAGTTGTTCACGACAACAGTAATATAACAGGACGACCCGCTTGGCATTTATGATATAAAAAACAAGGATAAAAAGATAAAAAATTATCCGGTTTCAGTTCTGTACGGATACTGCTCCACTTCCCAAGCATTGCCCACCAGTGCTAATGGCTGATCACAAGGGCATAAAGGATGGGGAAAACGTCTGACGAGAAACTGTCTATTACGCGGGTAAGAATAAAAGCGGCAATTAACGAGTGTTCAACGAAAGAGCGTACATCGAACGAATGGACGATAGATCGTAGGGCACGCAAGGACGCCATCGATGCGATAATGACGATCGTTGATATGACAAAATTACGTAACGGAGTGGCCGACTTTGATTCGCCCTGCATTCGTCCTGGAACGTTTTAGTGGCGCATTGAAATAGGTGAACGCATAAGGAGCTGCACAAGAGCGAGGGCAATTTATACGTACAACAACAAGATTAGCATTTGAAGTGTCATTCGTTCACATTTGCTAGATATTGAGACCAATTAGTTGAACATCTGAGTTGATAAAAGCGCAAGGCGTAGCAAAGGAATGCTGTTGTATCAGGTTTCTTTCTTAGCTGCCAAACAGCACCTGACAAGTAGTGAGAAGTTTGTCACCACCAGCGACAGAGAGGAGGACAGAGGAGCGAACATCTGCTCCCTGCATGCGGAGCGAAGAAGGTGGCACCCATGACTTTCCCATTTACATAATTCAACAGCTTTTCCAGTTGCAGATAAAAATCCAATGCGTTCCAATGCGTACGAGATTTGTCACACACCTGCTTTGCTACCGCACTTCAAAGGTACTAATGAACAGGACACATGCTGAGCATGTTTATATTGCAAAACTAAATTCATCAAGCCCATGTTAGATATTTTTTGTTCCACATATAGGCTACTTAAGCACTTTCATTGCACTTTAGTAAACGCTCTCGCTTTCGATGTGACCATTCTGCAGGAATACTCATTGAATTCAGCCTTTTTGGAACCTTTCTGCGACCACATGAAGACAGGAATCATTTGTCATGGAAGACCATTCCATTTATATGGAATAATCACGAATTAGTTTCGAAGTCAGATGGTTACAGTTCAGAAGGGCGAAATTGAGCGATAATGAAGGAAGGAGGCTGCCATAACATTTTGCCTCATGAAAGAGTTAAAACATGGAGTTCTTCAAAAGGCACCTAATTTTTGACCATGACATTTATGCAGTCGCCTACCAATACAACACGAACTATGAGCCCACTGATGTATCTCAGAATATGTGGAAAGTTCGAGTAGTGAAGTCTGGTGGTTGCACAGAGTGAAACAAGAACCCGGAAAAATCTAGAAATGAGGTGCTAATGGTGAAGGAAAGCATTTGTTATAAGTTATACGACAGTCGAAAGAAATGTTTAAAATGTTATCTATTTTTTGCTTATCGCAGCAATGAAATTCGCAAAAAATTGAGCAACCGCAATGAAGTGACGATTTCTTAAGCAACCGTGATAAATATTTTATGTTGAAGCTTTATGTAATGTTTCATTATGATTGTACAGAGAAAGACGATAGTATCAGAAGCCTAAAACATAAAGACAGCATTGATAGACCGATGTTAGAAGACGAAATGTTAACAATGTAGGTTTTAGACATGATGAAATAGATATGCGGATAAAAGGTGAACACGTTTCGGCCCTTATCCGTTGACGCGTACACCTGAGTTATGCGCGGGCCATCGTCACAACGAAACGCATAACCCAGTTAGTAGAGGGAGATAAAATAGACATTATAAGCATGTGTTGTGAACAGGATAAAGAAGTGAGGTAGAAGTGAAGTAGGAAACAAATATGTAGATACAAAGAAGTGAAGTAGGAAACAAATATGTAGATACAATGTTTGTTATGATTGTGTAATGAACAAGAAAATCTTAAATATGTAGCCTTCTTTCTGACGTTTGCGAGGAATAACGGCAACAGCATTATTTATTGCTGTTTCAATGCGCTGAAGAACAGAAAATGTTAGCGATTTTCTATATTTTTAGGTGAACACTTTCCCGAAATCAAAGTTACATCTTATTTTGTACTGCGAGTACCAATACTGTTCGGGATGAGCAGGCCAGAAGTCGCTTTAATAGGACCTGGAGGCACTATTCGATTAAAGAAGTAAGGCCAAGCAGTCAAATCAGCCCTCAATTCCATGACGGCTGCTTAGGAACTCAACGTTTTGCAACAAAAAATAAAAGGTGTTTTTAAAAACCAAATTTATTTTCCTCTGTGGTTACATTTATCACTCGAACAAATCGTTCTTGATTTTCGATAATCCCCTAGAATGAGAACATATAAAACGCGGCTAATATTTTTGTCTCGTAAAAAATTGTGGATGAATTTTTTTTTCTGTTCAGGAAATTGTAAACCTCTCACATCGTTCAGTCAAACTGGCCTATTAGCGCATAAATCTGCGAAAATGTTGAAAGTTGAGAGTTCCGGTTCGCGCCCCTTTTGCAATGCACTACAGCGACTCTCTCAGTTCTAAAAAGTCATTCCTATTTCCGCTTCTGCAGAAATGAAAAACTTTGACTACGTCCTAAATTCAGAAAGGAGGAACAATTGAGCTTCACAGCGAATGTTTTATACGCATTCATCCAAGAAAGATGTCATGCAGTGACATCTTTCTTCAACAGGAGGGCAGCGTTACAAATCGAACACCAAGAATCTTGTCAACCTTCGAAATGCCGTTACATATATGCATTAAAACACAGATGCAAACCCGCTCGACAGCGCATTTGTGAGCTTATTTCTGTGCACTCTTTTCTGCACCCAACAGCATAGCTTTCTAGCCTCCAGCCAGTTCTTACGCGCTCAAGAATTTTCAGAAACAAGAGCAAAGAAATTGGTAACTAAACAGTGAGTTTAGATGAACCTAGAAAGGTACAGTGCTTTAAATCGAAGCAACTGTTTTTATTCCTATGAATAAAGTAGAAAGTAGAAACTTTCCCCCATCTCCCTTCTCCTTTCCTCCCCCACATCCCTCTTCCTACAACCCCTTCCTCACCACATCACCACAACAGTCTGATGAATGCAACGAACATCAGCAGTTTGAAGCGTATTCCTACCTTTTTCGCTGTTTCCTCTCCCCTTTCTCCACGACCTTTTTTGGTAGAGCCTACTTCATTGCTGGAGTTCAGGAAAAAAAGTGGTATCTAGTGGAACGAAAAAGAGTGCCTGAATAAAGCTGCCGTCAAGAATATCCTTTAAAGACCAGGAGTTTAGGAAAGCAATACTCTACATTGAAGAAATTACACAGATTTGTGAAAATAGCAAAAATGGGTAGGCCTTCGTATCAGAATGAATAAGTAAAAATTGATAGACTGATTAAACATGCAAGTTGATTATAGTACGTGGTTTATGACGTTGTTACAAATACTGCGCAATATGTCGACAGTAATCAATCTGTCAGCAGTTGTCACATACGTTGCATATTGCCACTGATCACTGGTTCGAGGGATGTGCATACTCTGGACCATGACGCGTACACTGACTGCCCAACTTCAGTACACTGGCTACTGTGGGTCGGAAATTAAAAGCGTCATAAAGGCATTCAAATACGAGCACATAGACATGTCACAGGTGCTAAATCCTGTTATAACCGCTTCGAAACGGCTGATAGACTGCAAAACTTTTTGAAACCGATCACTGTTATCCATCCATATGAAATATTGAAATAAGGATCTTCATCTCTCTGGTGATGGTTCTGTGCAAATTTACTTCAGAACGCTATAATCAGATAAATTCTGACTAAATAAACCAACAAAGTAAAAAGCGTTCCATGCAACAGCTGATCTTAAGCAGATGGGAAAAATTTTCGCAAGCAGTTAAATGTACTGATGAAATATGATAAGTTGATGAGGATAAAATAAATAATATACGATAGAAAATATTCCACTTTGTTATGTATGAGCCTATGATGGGGCATAAGCTCACTGGCCGACCGGAAGGACCAGGCGTCCAGGTGTCTTGTGGAAGAAGTAGAATCTGCGAAAGCGAGCACGACGACAAAACGTGTCTCGAGGGTGCACGCCACAAAAAGTGTGTCACGGACGAAGTGTGCATCGAGACAGCGAGAGCTCCAATACGAACGCCTCCTGCCATTTGGGTCGTCTATGCGGGAAGATTTGTGAAACCAGTGGGTCCATTTTCAAAAATCATTCCATTGAATCCTTTCGATACTACCTTATTAAATTGAAAACATTTCCGTGAACAATTTAAGCCGATGATTTTGAGCGTTGGCGACGGGAAAGCAGTTTATTGCTGTCGGATTTTTTCTATCAGCGCGCTATCTACTCTTTGAAAAGTATTACACCGCACTGTCGAAAAGGCCCAGCAGCAGCATTTTGTACATTGTCTCCACTGCTATTTGCACGTGTTCCATAAGTCATGCCTATCCTTCTGTACGTTTATCGCAACATTTCAGTTCAAGAGACGTCACTTGGCATCGCTCCAAAAATCAGGCTGTATTTGTGTACTTGTTAGCATCCCCATTTAGTGGACTCAACGATGCCGGTGCGAATCGCTGTTTTCAATCCGCCAGTCGGTAGTTTTTTTTGCACTTGTTGTGCAAAATATCAAACCGGACGAATTTTGCGTCAGACCAATCAGAATCTCAATTTATTGTAGTTCCAGTACATGATTACTCAACCTTCTCTATCGTGCATGAAAGCAGCAGTTTTGTTTTGTTCTACTGAGAGCCTCCACTGCCCTTATTAAATAATCGTAGCTTTGTCAGCAAACTAGGTACATTTAATTGTGTCATCCAATTTTCACATCCCACCGAGTATGAAATGTTATATGCTGTTTCTTCACTTCGCTGTACAATAACCACTAGTTGAAATTTCGCATCGTTGTAGCAAAATGTTGATTTAACAAGTTACGTAACTTTTAAGCAGCAGTTTTTTCCCTAAAGTTGACCAATGAGGGCACTCATCTTCAACTGCATCCAAGGTATAGCCAGGTGATACAACAGGCATCATTTATCACCCGTTCTTCGCTCTTTCATATCAAGAGAAGTATTATAGCGCTGTTGCAGTGTTGTGCACTAACGCTGGAAAATGCATAAAGACCTTCAGTTTAGCTGATAATGCGGGGTCTCATACAATGAGGAGAAAAGCAGGTCATTGGATAATTCACGGTCTTGATAAAGATTTAATAGCCTGGCAAAAGAGCTTGAATTTCAGTCCATGGGATTTGAGAGTAGGAGCTTGATGATGTCGTTTTCGCTACGCTTAGTGCAAAGCATTATATAAATAATTGAGAGGTGTTATATATTTATTTGGTAAGGCATACTCAAGTAGCAGGTTGCAGGAAAGGACCTGTTTTCAAAAGGAGCAGCTCCTATGCATGTCCACTTCAAATGCTCGTAGTTGAATATACTAATTCCATTCGCTGCTTTCCGTTCCTCATACTTGGTCGCGACGCCATATTGCCGACACATTAACAAATATCTTTCAAGGACCTCTCACGCAATTTACTTTCGATCGCAATTTACACCGTCCATAAATGCGGATTCACTCGCTGTGTGAGTTACCCATTCGATGTTATTTAATAGTTTTGTCTTAGCGCATTTTGTGAATACGAGTTGTTTCGCAAAAAAAAAAAAACAATACGGGCTTCGCTCACGGTGACGACTTTTCCTGCCGACTGCCATTAAAATGCAACTGTTAAATGTTGTTATCTGATTGCAGCTAATATAAAGTCGCTTAATTTGCTAGTAATCAAAGTGAAATGCATATATGGCTGCAATATGTAAGCGAGCCAAATACGTTTATTTTAGCTGTATTTGCAACCACTCGACTACTTTATTCAGTGGAATGAGGAGTTATTTGTTTCAGGCAAAAAAGCGGAAAAAACTTAGACGTGAATCGCAATCGCAGTTTCATGCTCAAGCGGTTAGTGATCCTGTGTCCTAAAATTAGTGTTGAGCACCAACGCACATATTTATTCTTTTCGAACGCTCAC
Organism: Ascaris suum; assembly: GCA_013433145.1. NCBI lineage: Eukaryota > Metazoa > Nematoda > Chromadorea > Rhabditida > Ascarididae > Ascaris > Ascaris suum. The sequence goes on from CM024187.1 coordinate 6,755,396, forward strand.
CATCTCATCCTTTTTTAAGCGAATTTTCTCGAATCTGAGCTGTTGTTAGCAGTTTTCAAAAATAAGCTTCGCCTGAGCGATAAGCAAATTGAAGTCTCTCATTTTATAAGAGAGTTCTAGAAATCGCCAGAGTCCTACGAGAATTGAAGAAAAAAATCACTTCTCCCCTGTTTCTATGAATTCAAAAAGCAAACTTTTAAATCTCAGGGAAGTTAAATTTCAGTATGTGATATTCAACAGTGAGATATTTAATCGTAGCCTGTCCAACTGTCGTTAAGCTGAGAACTCTACGTAACGTTCTTGTAGGTCCTCCTGACCCTTATTAGGCTCTATTCTTAGGCAGTTCAGCAATGCAATATGTGAACTTTAGAGGTTGTTATTCAAATAAGCTTATTCAGGATCATTACGGCCAAAAATAGAGTTTTTTGTTACATAAACCACAGAAAATTTGTTCTTTGAACTTTTAGTCTTGTATTAGAAGGCGTTTCCACGCAAATTTACTGCAAAGAGGGCCTGTGATTGAGTATCTGCAACTAATGTAGGTGCAATGAGTGACGCGAAGTGCGCCACAGTGCAATCCAATGCAGCAAATTTTATTTTTCATTGTTGCACTCATTAACGAGACAGCCGTACAATAAACAGATCGTGTGCACGGTATACCGCGCTTATGACGCCGTTCGAAGGCACACTGCTTACCAGAGAATGCGTTCAAATCTGGCAGAGAATGAATGTATTTTGGCAGAAGCATTTACAAAAACGAATGCATATAGGCAGTTACGTGAAGGGCGCATTTAAAGTGTGCAGCGAACAGAATTCGTGCGAATGCCGGTTTCCATGTAAATGATCTCCGTGATTTCGACCCTGTTGGCACTGAGCGAGTGTTCAGCTGATTTCTCCTTTCGTATTTAAAGAGGTATTGTCCTTTTCAAGCCAGCTGTGCATTTAAAGACGCAACTAGTACCACCAGTTTCGGGTAGGTGCCCATTGTTCCTGACTCCTTTTTGCTTTGTGAAAGAACCTGAGTGAGGGGAGCAAGATTTGCAAAGCAATGGAAAGTCCCTTCTCACAGAGGGTCAATCCAGAAATGGATTTAAGTCATAATTTTTACGTCGAACAAGAGGTCACCATAATTTACGGCATGTAAGCCTCCAGAAAATATGGGTAAAAAATTAGTAATCTTCAAAGAAGCAAAGAGCATTTTCCTTCAGTAATTCATCCACCTCGTTTCTTACAAAACCCTTGAAGCCGGTGCTTATGATGCTTCACAGATGTTAGTAAGCAGGAGGCTGCTCTTCTGCAAGCTATGTCTAGGAAATCAGGGCACTTTGCTTAGTCAGAAATGCCCAAATGTCACTTCATGTGACAAGGAAGCGTCACATGCGAGAGAAAGACTCACTTTGTGTAAATAATGACCAGCAGAAAACCCAACGTTGGACGGTTTCTGGTGTAAGGAATCAACAAGACTAAAATTTTTGGAAACCTTGAAGCATTCCGAATTCAAAATCTGGTGCAGACATTCATGCGCGAAAGTTAAAGTTTAGAAATTTTTTAAAGCATTAGAGTCGGTCGAGAGAAACCTCCGCCTCTTCAGGATATTCCAATTCCATATGCGCTTCAGATGCTTGCCTTTAACATCGCGAGGCGCTCCGAACCCGGTCATTCCTGAAATAAACGTTGACTTGTCCACGATAATTACTGACCTCAGCCTAATCATGGGTTAAAGCTATTGTAAGGAAACTGTGACCTCTTTTCCCTTTTCGTACCTATGTCAACGCACATTTCTCAGATGTTTAGTTGCTGAGTATCGCTGCATTCACCTTTTTTAAAAGTTAATGCTATTTTGTGGTAGATAACAAATAGGAACGTAAAAGTTGCATTGTAACGTAAAGAGGCAGCGAAAGAGTTGCTATTGGTGAATTTTCGACTTTTCGTTGTGCAGAGTTCAGATAACATTCGTTGGATCCACATGACCTGCAATCGGTGAAGTCGAAAAAAAGATACTCAGTTGTATGCATATAACTGCATCCATTTAGAGTTTGAAAACCTCACTCGAAAGTCTAACATAAATCTTTTATGGTAGAGAATATTGATGCTGATATGTTTCGCCGAATGCCACCAAAGAAGGCTGTGGGAATGAAAGTAGAGATAATTTAAACTTTTATTCTGCTCAAGCTGATTAATTTGCCACTCCAAGGAGAATTTTTCGCAATTGCAACTTGCAAAAGATCTTTTGTTCTTCATCATATAAACTAGCTTTCCTCAAATTGAAGATAATGTACTCTGCTTGAACAAAACGTACTTTCTGGGAATCGCCTCTGTTCCATCCAGCCTGTGAGGGGATGATAGTCTCTGATTTCTTCATATCTTCATAGGGCAGCTCTCCAGCTTCGGCTTCATATGTCGTATTGCGAATCGTACCGAAGCCTGTCATTCCCTGCTGCGATGCAAATCTGCAGAGTAAGGTTTGTGAACTGAGGTTCTGCTGCTTCAACACATGTCCCACCTGCTAGCGCGCCCACTAAACGGAACAATAGAAACTTTTACACGTTTTTCCTGTTCTTCTTTAGGCCTACAGCGGCAATGACCTGCTAAGTTCATGGACGGCACTTCGGAAAAGTGATTTGGCTATTGCCTGCTACATGTGTGCTTGCGTCATGTCGGATCGGCAGAATAAATTTTGGTTTGCACACAGATTAATTCGGAATTTTGTTAGTCATGCAGCACCCTTTATATATATATATATATATATTTATATATTATATATATTTATATATATATATATATATTATATATATTATATATATATATTATATATATATATATATATATATATATATATATATATATATATATATATATATTATATATATATATTATATATATATATATATATATATATATATATATATATATATATATATATATATATATATGGAGCAGTAGTAGAAAACCTCATAATTGACCGAGGAATCCAAGTCAAGATGTCGCTAGCTTTAACTATTATGAATAATTTCGCTACTACAGTTGAGTTCAAAACGATCACCTGTCACTTCTGTGAACTCTCAAGATGTATCGAAAGCTTCAATTTGAGCTCTGTTAATATGGGACAAAAACCGTTTAACATGGCACCTAAAATTTGGTGGAACAAAAGAGCACTTAACTGTTATTCGTTTATGACCACATTAGATAATTCCATGGAAAGAGTGCCCCGAATAAGGAAAAGGTAACCTGTTAGTACCGGACTGTAGGCGGACCATTCCCTGACTTTTGCGATTCTGCCATGAAATTGAGGGATCAAGTACCTGAAACTATTGTTTCAGTCAGAAAAACCATTACTTTTACAGAAGTATAAGATGAGATATTTCTAGTGTTGCAGCCGATAGTGGCTTCGTCGCAATTTCTTGGACGGGCGTGAAATTATGACATTCTAGCAATAGGTTAGCGGCGACTGGTGGTCTTCCACAGAACGCTAAGCGGTTAAGAAAAAGAATGATCAGCGAAGCAATATTTCCTTGAAACAGCTTTAAAGAGATGGTAGTTTGCCCCATCATTGGAAAAGAGCAATTTTTTGCGTCATTTCGGCAAATGATCTGCTTAATAGCCCAGATAAGGTCACCTCTCAGAAATGTACTTTGCACACTGAGGCATAAAAAACCTGATGGTAGCAGCTGCGGATTGTCACAGTGCGGTACATTCACGCGCTTCCAAAAAAGCTTTTAGCGCCTTACATTGAGCCACATATTCAAAGATTACTAGGACATACAACAGTCGGAAAACTTCGTGAACAACTTATATTTGAACAAACATGATATTTTTCCCACTAATATGTTTTGCGTTGATTTCCCTTCGATTCTTTTAAGCCATGTTTATTCCTTATGCCAAGGAGCGGGATGCTTTTGTAAGCTGATCATCGCATTCGGCCTGGATGTTTTACTGGAGCGTTCATAATGTGTGAAATGCATAAAAAGTGACCTCCCAACGTGGTTGTCCGAATCCAGTCATGCCTTTCTGTGAAGCATATTTGTTGCTACCCATTTGGCTAGGGATCGTCGTGGCGTCGATGCTGCTCTCAGGGTTATATTCGGGGTGTGCCGTGTCCACCATCTTTGTTGTTTCACGACGTGATGTTCCAAACCCAGTCATACCCTGAATTGAAGCCATCCATTCATTACTAGAGAAAATTTCGCGAAATCTCATTGAAATCCCATAAGATTCCATTATTTTCTCTACTTTTAGGTGTTTACAATATTGTAGACATACCTCATATCAGGCATTTTCCCAAATACATTGGGTTACCACATGATTCCTGATGAATGCTAGAGAACTTTCTTTAAGATTCCTCATTTCAATAAGTACTCCCAGTTGTGTCTATTATATGCGTTGCTCACATTCGCCTTTTCGTTTTTGCACACTCGTTTGAATTATACTGTTAAAATGTTGTGCAAATGGCGAAAGAAAACTTCATTATACTGAGCAATCGATGCTGCCACGAAGATATTTCGGTTTGAAATTTAGTTATCACGTTCAAATGCACTCAGAAGATGACGAAAATGCGGAAGGTACACTGCGAAGTCACCCTACAGCTCGTCTGGTGATCAATAAAAGCTATTGGACACAATGAGAAAGTTACTAAATAACGCATATGAAACGTCGAGACAATAAACTGCCGTTATGAGCTTTTGCGACAAAACGAATTCCTCATAACACTAGCTTTTCGAGGTGCACTGAAAAGCGTTCTGGAGATCTGCGGAATCTCGATAATTCAGGAAGCAGCAGGAGCAAAAAGTACCTTTTGTGAGGCGAACTTATTAGTGCCAGCTTGGAGAGGTATTTCGGATTGATCTGGTCGCTCATGGTCGTATTCTGGGTGCTTCGTGTCCAGCATTTTAGTCGTTTCTCGTCGCGAGGTTCCGAAACCAGTCATGCCCTTAATAACGATTTGTTAATTTTGGAGCAAGATTTCTGGAATATTCTTATCGCTATCCTCTAATTCCGGGCAACTGTATTCTCAAGAAATCGAATTATGTTTTTTAAGCAGCTGCATTTTTTATTGATCAGAAATGAAAGGAAATGCCTCAAGTTCTTCATATTTTCAGAGCTATCAAGTAATAGCAGCTTGTTCGCAAACCTTTTGTGAATCGTATTTGTTTGTGCCGGCTTGTAGACGGACGATTCCATCACTTAGGCGGATTTTCTCTTCGGGAAGCGGCTGAAAACGATGGATTAATATTCTGCAAAGGTTTTAAACTGCTATAAGAAAATGCGCCTGATTTACAAAAACTTATGAATGTTGAGCTCAACTCATGAGGTTGTGTACGAAAAGGTTCGCCAAAGAATGGATTGACAAACCAGTCACGCACCCGGATAGATAATCGAATTAAAGACGAAAGAAGAGATGAACGTCACATTGCTAGAATGTGAAATCAGATAATACGCTCATGGTAAGCAAGAGGATTATGCGCAGCAATAGGAAACTAATTTATTTACGACGGTTTCATTTACCTAATGTCTATAAAACGCAAAAAGAATTCACGCTTTCCATTAATTGTTGTAGTTTAGCCGTTCCGCGCCTGCTTTGCACCTGCTTAACGATCACCTACCTGTACGTTTCCATGCCCAATTTGCGATAATGCAGAATAAGAATATCATATAACCTCACATATATAGCTTATTCTTCTTCAGACGGTAACTCCAACTTTTGAAGATGAACACTTTAGTGTTCTTTCTTTACTATTAAACACTGCGACTGGCTAAATGCGACAAAACATACGGCTAGTAACTATTGACGCACAAAGTGTTTACATGGTAATGCCGTGGCACCTCATGAAATATGTTGCCTGGTAGTATCACATATATGTCATTATTTAAGTCAAATAGATTCATCCAGACACATTGTCGGCCTACAAATCTTTTCAACAGGCGTTTCGACAAGAACTACGCACCTGCACATCAGAAGGCAATTGGTTGACGTGGACGCCCTCTCTGCACACATCTCGGCCAGTACCAAACCCAGTCATGCCGCGTTGTGAGTCGAATTTGTTCGTACCCGATTGTAGACGCACTTCAGCATGCGATCGCAATAGAATCTCTTCCGGGATTTCCTAAATGCCTGGACGCGATAGCGCAGCATTTACTGTATGCGTTTCTTCCCTCTTACATTGTATGCAAACTTTTCTTGATAGAATGTCTTTGATGAAAGACCCTCGATCCGTTCGGGATAGTGAGACTACATGGCCAATCTTGTCTTCAGTAAAATTGCGTGAGCTTTCTTTTACTTAGGCTGCTTCATCAGCTTTGTTATCAGTTTTTATACAAAGCTTTATCCTGGCTGAGCACTCAAAACTGAGTATTTTCGTTATAAAGGAAGGTGCAATCAACTGTAAAGGAAAGAAGAATGTAGCTATGAGTGCCAGTAGCGTTGTTGGACCTTCCAGAAAAAGATTTATGCCTATACGCACAACTTCAGTCCAGCAATTCAGCGCTATCATATGCAGAATGAGTTGCGCTCTGCTTGCTCAAACGCCAACTGTTCCTTTTTCCAACGAGAACTGTTTTAAATCAAAGCTTATTTTTGCATGGCCACTGGCACAGGTGCTTTGCGGCGCATGTTTTGATGAAAATAATTACAGTGGGATGGTTCCGTGAAATCTCTCAGTGAGAATAATAGGCAGAATAAAGGCGTTGAAAAACAAGGGAGTGAGCGTACCAACTGAATGAAATAAAAGGAGGCACAGGAAATGTAGCAGAACAAAAATATCGAAAACGAAGAAACATACTACCCCTTGACTTGGCTGTACAGTTCAAAAAATGTTCTTCTCAGCTAATCAGTTTTCTTATGTTCTATAGCAGACAGCAACACAACGCGTATAAAGCGTTGATTATACATAAGGAGTAAAGCATTCCATTCTCAAGGTTATTTTAACTACGGCACACCTATTGTGGCTAAATTCGCTTCCTGCGTTATTACAAGATTGCCAAATTTCATCATTTCTGAAAAAATCCATTCAAACAGAAAGCTCTTTTGCTCCAACTGTACCTGTAGGTTCTCGGCCTTAACCTTGGTGCTCGTGTTTCGCGGTGTACCAAAGTTGGTCATCAACTTCTGGGAATCACCTTTGTTCCATCCTGCCTGCGATGGGATTATGCCTGAATTTAATGCGCTAACGTACTTGTCAACTGCGTAGCGAAAAGTTATGAAGTTTTGAAAGGTAATCTACGCTGCCCAACAAGTCGGCATAAAGAATAATTTATAGCTGTGAAGGAATACTTTGGTCTCTTTCTCAAAACTCTGACAGGCGATACAAGACAACTACTCTGATGTGTGCTCTTCTGTGTTGTCAGATGCTTGTGGAGAATAGTTCACTTTCGAAACGCGAAAATTTCACTTTGATAGTTTTTAAGAGGTGTCGCTCAATGTGAAATGAACTTGCCATCAGTTTGGCGCAATTGTTCGAGTGTCCAACGACCGACACGTTTTGGTTGTCCCTGGCCTGCAACACGAGTCTCCATCGTTGCGTGCGGCTGCGCATCCTCTGAATCAAAAATCTGACCAAGATGTATGCCAGAGGGATAACTCTACACATCTTTTCCACACAATACAACATTGAAGTTGTTTGAAGATTGTTGTAATGGAAGGCTCTTTAGTCCGATGACATCGGTTACGACAATAATCTACCACCGTCACTATCTCAGTTGCATCATATGCGCCTAGATCGTAAACCGTGTTTGCAAGATCAGGAATCCTGAAGCCTCCCAGGTCTTTGCAGGATGATATAATCGAGGACGAAAACTTTCGGGTCTTCCCATAGTTCGTAGAGAGCATCCAAGGAGGATGGACTACCACCCGAAACTCCGCTACCGTGGTCGAACAAGGCTTAGGCAACAGCGAGATAGTGCACTATCAAAAGAAATCTGAAAGCATGACGGAACTTATAACCTATTTTGACGAGAGACTTGTATTATATTGAGCAACTTGAGACCCCATAAGAGAAATTGGAGCGAATTGTTGTGGTGAAACATGGGCTGCAAGGGATGGAGGAGTTTGGGTGCATCTATCTCCAAAGGCAAACCTGCAAATGATGCAGTATTCTTAGTATAACAACTTTTGTTTATCTATACCCTAACCTACAACATAGCAACATAGCCAACATCGATAACATTACTTGGTATCATGTTCCTCAGTGGAAGATTAACAGACAGTTATGTTTAAATTGAGCTTCTGTTTTCCTTGTGCTAGAACAAGGACCCTCGATAAGCTAGTATACAATTAAAAATGACGGTGCAACCGCCTTAGCGGTCCCCAGCTAAAATATTGTGTTACTAACTTTGTTTGAAAACAGTACGAGCTTAACTAGAAGAAACATTCCTCATTTTCCACGCCGTTCCAATCAAAAATTGGCATGGTGCGCTCTTTTCTACAATTTCTCGCTCGTTTACGGTATTCTTTTTGGAGAGAGGGATTGATCCATTGCACACTAATAGCATGAAGCTGTTTCAATCATCTGTGGGGTTCGCGAAACATTTCTCGAGGTGGCAACAGCTGTTGCCTCTTACAAAAAGTGAAAACTTATTGAACAGGCGGCGATCGGCTTACCCTGCAGAACAGCGCCGTTTTGTTGAGGAACAGCAGGAGCAGGCATACTCGTCAATCTGTAAAATTAGGCACTTATGCCGTTTTCTTCATAACTATTTTTTTTTATTCGGTTCTGGAGTCTGGAGAACTCCCAGAACATGAGACGTGACCGTTTTATCGCTCAGCTGATATCATGTTGCAGTACAGCCTGGATTAGGATAGCTGTACTGCTAATGGTTACGCAATGTCGCAGTAGCGAAACGAGTGGACTATCACCTAGGCTGTTGAAAATGTGCCATTCCCTGACCTCCTATCGTTGACATTGACACTTCAAAAAATTCTCAACGAAAAGAAACTCCAGAGTAAATTTTAAAGCAAACAATGGATGTATGGGAACTTTGGAGAATTTTGAAGAGAAAGGAGATTTGAGGTTTCCCTCCAGCATTTGGTCCAACCGGGTAATTCCTTCCCCTGTTTTTTTTTAATCCGTTGACCACCACACCTTAGGAATGTGCATAAGAAACTCAAATATTTGAAATTTAATCACGGCGACAGTCGTAAAGATGAACATAAAGCACGCGCTTTCAACTACGCAAGAATTAGAGAAGTTTCAGAGCAATAAATAGCAAGTGCGAATCAACGTTTATGTAAAATATAGGCGACTCGTGATCACCTATGCTAAGAATTGCTGTAGCTGAGTTTGGAGGCAGCCTACTCTATGACTTTATACTTCTTTTTTATCTTTTAAACCTGTTTTTGCCGGAGCATTTTAAGTCGGCAATTGTTCCGCTTATTCCGTTTGAAAAACGACTGCGGCAACTGGACGCTTTTTTGAAATCCTCATCTTTTCACTAAAGTGAACGAGCTGCAGAAGGTGCAGTATCGCGTTTTTTGTAAACGCATCTCACTCTACACTTCCGCCTAACGGATCTCTTTGGAGAGCAACTTTTAGCACTGACAACTCGAATACGGATTCAGCTCAGTTTTGCGGAAAAAAAGCTGATTAGACTATGGCGTGCACCTGCATACTGAAGACTATTTGACACTTGATATAGAACATGGGCTGTTTCATCTACATTTTTGAATAGCAAATGTATATATTATGGTATGTCCAATACTACAGCTTTTTATCTATGGAGCTAGGCGGCTTATCATCTTAGGCTGGGCTTTTCCTGCCGGATTCAACCCATTACTTGATTGGCCAATTCAAGGTGCCACCTCAGCCGTTTGGTGATTGGCATCATGTGTGAAGCAGAAAGCATAAATGTTTGGAATGTGTTATTTTCAAGCAAATCTAAAGGAGGGGGGGGGGGCGAGGTTGACCTAGGCTAGTCAAGACTGCATCATTAAGGCTTCAAGCTTGGAATCATTTAAAAGGGACGGGCTCTAGGGTCTTGATTTTCCGTTTTATGCTTCATCTCAAGATGTTATCGCGTTATGAAAAAGATGCCAAAGTGCACCTAAATTACTTATAGTTGTTTTCGAAAATATCATCCTTTAAAAATTGACCTGATATCGGCTTCAATCATTCGCATTCTTGAGCCGCCCACAGAGCGTTTTGTCTAACGTCTATTATATACAAGCAAAAAATTGGTGCATTTACTGTAACATATCAAACCATGAAAGCAATGACTTCCGAGGTGAAAATAATCAGATTGCTGTAAGAATGTGCAGATTATGCAGACACTTGTTACTTCCAGCATCTTTAAACGACAAAAGTTATCCGAATGGAACCATCCAAGTATATATTAACAGGTCGAGAAAAGGAAAGAAATTCAAAAATATCACACTGCTGTGCTTTTCAGACAGTTGGACAAGCTGATGGTATGAATCTGGCTGAACATGGTTAAGAACGATGTTGCTTTGGACATGAGGCCTCAAGACCTTTTTTTTGGAATTTTGGCACCATAGCGCTCCTGCCCACAGATTCAACGGTTACCCTCAGCATTCAGATCTCGCAACTACCTAATGCCGCTTTGCAGAAAATTTGGCCAATCAATTACGCTTATTGCGATAGTGGCAACCAGTCCCGAAGTTTCTGCTTGGTCGAGTGAGGACGTTCAATTTGGTCCTCTCTTCGAAGAAATGTTCTGCTGCAGCAACATGAAGAGGTTTCGCAATTTCGACGTGAAGCAAAGGAAATTCTGTTTCGAACAAAACGAAATCATTACTTGCAGCTGTTCTTTTAAGAATTTCGTGTAATCTATCAAAATTCGATAAGTTCTGCTCCTGGTTAGTCTCAACATAGATTTTATTCAGTAAAGATTTTATTCAATAAACTATCACCCTGCGAAATGTCAACTGCAGCAGGCAGCTGCTATATTCACTTGAAGAGACACCAAAGCGACAAAAAGAGTGGCGCCAACCAAGTCGAGGATTTTCACTTCGCAATAACAAGTCGTTAACTAAGATTTAGATAAAGGCGTTCTAGCGCTTTGCTTCCTAAGGCATATAAAGAAAATGTTCCAGAACAACTTCGAAAATGCGAAAAAAATATCCAACAGTAAAGGTAGAAGGGGATGTTTCGTATTTTCAGCAGTAGCCAGCGATCCTGCGAAGTTTACTTTACTACTCAACGAGGCCGTTTATAATTATCTGCTGATGAGAGCGGCCTAGCAAAAGTGATTGAAAAATGACAACAGCTGCTTCATGAAAAATACTATTCTTCAGGCAGACCTCTTCAGCCTATACAGATAATTTTCGACGTTGAAAGCAGTCATAAATTTGGAACGTTGCATATTTCATGGTATTTCACTAAGGCTACTATGGGTTTGGCTGGAACGTAAGGTGCGCACTAAACAAGGCAACCATGCAGGATGGTAAGTGTGATCAGTGAGGCGTCGAAAGATGATAATTGTAACTAGAAAACCTGTGATCATGCTAGAATAACGGTCCATGGCAGCAAAGGATAAGTATATGCAAAGTTAGAAGGAAGCAGTAAAGTTGTATCATAAAGCATGAAGCTGATCTCACAGACTACGCTGGTAGATGCAACTCAATGCACAAAGCGCTTACGAACGTGTTCCACTCGCTATTTATCGTTTTATGCAGTTCGCACCGCAGGCAGCACCAAAGAACACCGACGCTTCGTGGCTGCAGCGCACCTTGCCTCAGGCTGACGCTAAGAATAGACCACCGGCTCTCGAGCTGTGTGCGGCTGTTCATTTCGTGTTGCTGTAGACGTCCCCTCAAACGTCCACTGCAGTCTGCACTCCCTCAATTAGTGTCGTCTTATTAGTTTTCAGCTGGTGTATTGCACCACTCTTTCTGCGCCTTTCTTCGCCTGAAGCTCAAACGCCTGAGCGGAAAATTTGTCATTTTTGCGAACATGTGCTTTCCCTGCGCTCTCTTGCCACTGGCGCTTGACGCCCCCCTTTCCGTTGCTGACGTCAAAGAAATAATTGAATGCAAAAAACGTGGAGGAGATGTCAGCTGCATGCACATGTTTTACAAGTAAACACAAACGTCAACATAAGCGATACGGAAGACAAAAACGACACAAGCGAGCATCGGAACAGAATCTAGGAGCGCAGCCCCATCTATGTGGTGTTATCGCTCGGATGCGAAAGACACATCAATATCTTTCATGCGCTGAGGAAGCCATCTTTTTAACCTATATTCGCAAAGGAATTAAAATGAAGTTGCTAGTGATTATAAAAAGTGCCTTCCACTTGTGAAGAAAATATGAGCAGCCAATTGCTAATTAAACGATTTTTGACGATCCGAATGGGTCTGAAATTTCAATACCCAAGTTTATGGCCTTAGAACTTAGAACTACGCCGTCAAAGTTGGGAGTCAGACTGACACTGCAAGCAGTCTGCTCTTCTGATTCCAAATTGAAATTCTGCGCTCAAAAGTTGGGGTGGTTTTTTCATTTTCATCTTGCTTATGATATTTGAAGAGAGAATTGGAATGCCCTCCGTGATGATTGGTTTAATATAATCATCGATAAATGAATGGCCGCTAACGAATTCTTGAGAATATCCACTGAAGTAAAACTGTCAATAGTTAGAGGTATATGCACATGCTCCTACTCAACCACGGATTTGCTTTATCGCTCATCATTGTATAATTGAGGTATAGAAGCTAAAGGTTGTGGATTAGCAACCATCACAGGTTAATGTGAGAAAGTTATGCTCAGGTGTGTTCTGCTGATGCATTCTTCAACACTGTCCTCATACACACCTTTTTTATGTTTGGATGCTTAGGATGGTCAGCTTCGTTGACCTATAAAAATTTGCGCAACACATCGTAATCGGCAAAAAATTGAAATCAAAACAGCTATACGCCTTCAAGGAATGACCAAATCGAGTGCAAACGGACAAGCGCAGCGATGTTTTCTAATGAATGGCATTACCTAGCATTCAATGCCTTCCATTGCGTTCACTTGCTTATGCATTCTATTCGGCTTATTCTGTGAAAAATTTTAAAATGGACAATATTTAGGACAGGACTGACAGTGAGGCCGCATTGAAATGACTAGGTATACCTCGTTAGGCCCACTTCACCAAGGTTGAAACATTTTTCATTTCAGGGTTTAATTTCTGATAACGACTACAATTCTACATGGGGACACGCATGAACGGATTCTCAGTTGCCTCGGACAAATTTGTGCAGGAATGAATCAGCAAGAAAGAGAAGGACTTGTTTTACCATCCTCGTTTGTCTTCGTGTAACACAAGTTAATAAACTGAGGATTTAATGCATTTTCTTGACGGTTTTGCTCTTTCGTGAGCAACACCTATCATGCGCACCTATGAGAGCAATTTGTGCATCAGGCAGATCTCTAGAGTACTATTACCATGAGCTCTTTAGTTCAACGATGTATACGTTGACGCGGATTCTTGCTTTTCATTTCATTGCAAGTCATTCAAATTACTGGCAAAAAACATGCTTGACATAAGTCAAACCATACAATTCTTGCAGTTCAAACTGTGGGAGAAATGGGCAAAATACATCAAAGACTTCGCCGGAAGTGAGGCTCAAAAGTTGGTTTCCCTGAAAAACTGGAGCCCTCTGCGCGTTTGCTATATCCATCAGCCCCAAGCAAGCAAACCTGTTTTGTTTGTCGTTTCTGCTTTTCATATACGGATAAATCAGCCAGAATCTTGACTCATTTTCCAATGATTCTTTCTCCTGTACGAATGAAATCTGAATTTTAACTGAATATGAGGATCCTCCTTATTACACTCATTATAGCGTTGGAAGGCACTCTTCCTCGTGATGGTTTTTTTAAGCTGCAACATGCTGTGACACCATGTCAGTGCGGAAAGTCGGCTGCGCCTGATTAACTGAGCCAACCGTTTTCACTCAATATCGCTCTTGCGACACCTCAGCTCAATTGGGAAATTAGAGAGCAGCGAAATAAACGGGGTAGCAAGATTGCGTCACTACTTTGTCTTTTGAATTATCGGAACATGCTTCATGCACTCTAAGGTGCCGGCAAGCATTTTGTTGTTTTCATTTGTGAATTCATTTCAGTTTGATGATATTGCTGGAGCAAAACATCGATGTTTGCAAAATTAGCAAAATATTTAGCGCAAACGAACGATTTGTTTTTCAACTCAATAAATATAAAGCTATCAAGATGCAAAACATACTGAGTGAGCTAAACAATATTGCTTTCCTTTTTTCCAAACAAATAAATTAGTGTTAAGTGCGCATCTGAGATCGTAAATGTGAACTCAGAGAAGCATATGGGACTTTTTTCTCACTATTCTTGAACACTGTACCTTCGTAATTCTGGGCGCTCATTCATTAATGACGAAGCACATTATGCCCAGTTCTCCTTTTTTTGCAAAAACACTCGATCTGTCACTCACTTAAACCTTTTCTTAACATAACTGCTTCACCGTTCGTTCCATATCGTCTTCTGTTCTCCAAGCATCTCCTGCCTCCGCCTTTGCTCGCCTGCCGCGAAAGATGCATTGGCTGTCTGTGAGGCCCACGGATTTTTTTCTTTAGCACATTCCATCGCTAGGTTGATTACCATTGGGATTGATTGGCGTCACCCCAGCGATGAACTTTTAATAGCGCTGCAAATCTTAATCTGTGAGCATGTGCACTTCGATGAAGGCTTGCGCACCTCTCCGCAAAGATTCGCGCCTGCATCCGATCAACTGCTATTCGATGAAGAAGAAAACCTATGCAAGCATCGCTACCTTTATCACGTTTTTTCACCACAGAGCGACGCTAGTCTCACAATTTAGAAGTGATTTAGTCAGTTGAATCTTCATTTCACATATTTTCCTTGAAAACTAATGGCTCGTTTTTGGGGTCATTCCGATCTTCACCTGTGGGCGTTATTTGAAGTGCTCTGCTGCTTTATGTGGGACGTCTGGTTGGGAACTTGGATCCACAGACAACTCATTTCTAAAAATTCTGCGTTGCGCTCTACTCCTTCTAAAAGAAGGAGTAGAGCGCAACGCAAGGCATTAATGATAATTACGCATTGATCCAAAATTGTCCACGTGCCCTCCGCGTGTTCGGCGCTTAAACACACTCTTAAGATGGTCATTCTCGATCAGACTGGTAATGCCACACCTAGTTTGTGGCAGAAGACTACTCAATGAGTGCACTCACGCTAACCGACTGACGATTGCCGCTGAGCAACGACTACTTTCTTTATTGATGCGCCGTTGATGCCTCCTTGATTGACGACAGCCGGCGCTACGTTTCAAAATGTCAGATGCCCTACGGCCTACTTTTAACGGCATCTGATTTCTATATGAGATACCAACTACCTTAGCCAGCATAATTTCCTGATACTACTGCCATGATAAAAGTTCAATAAAGGAATTGCTCTGATAGTTCAGACACGTCCTACCCTAAACTCTATTTGCATCTCTCTCTACTCTTCCAAATCCAGCATTTTCTGTTTCCCACACGCCTTCTCTTTATATTTCCCTAATCGCTTCCAGGCAACTTTGAGGTGTGGTTAAAATGTTCGGCAGTAATCACGCTACTGGTTAGGAAGCCACTATGGTCAAGACATGCGGCCTTGGCCATTGAATTTTATAATTTAGGCTAACGTGGTGCATCTCTTTTCTTTTCCTTTAATCTAGGCTTCGAAATTTAATCTTTATTTTTCAGCCAAAGTGCATCAAAAGCGAGCTGGCTTGACCTGATTGTCAGTATAAAGAGCCGCAAACGACCCCTTACGCCAAATGCCGTGAAACGTCGGGAATGTCGCAGAGAGCCTTATTGTAGTAAATGTCTGCTGACGGGGTGCACCCTTGTTGATAGACTGACGGTTGCGGCCGATCTTGGAATGCCATTTACTCCAATTTACCATTTGGAATACGCGACTGGTACACAAGCGAAAGCAGGCGCAAGGATTCTTAGAGCGAGATTTTGAGCAGAATTTCATAGTGTTTTGTTCAGGTCGTGGTAAATGGATGCCGCACGCCTCAGCTATTCTCTATCAGATCCTACGGTTGTAAACTGTACGGAGTTCCGTTAAGAGAACATGCAAGTTCCGCAATCAAATTCTTGCCCTACAAAGAACGCACCAATATTCAAAAGCAAATAAAAAATTCATGGATACCGACGACCGAAATACGACTCCATGGCGACCGAACATCTCATAATCCCATCAGATTTATACAGGAAGCTGCCGCTAGAAATGGATGCCACCAACTGCTAGTGAGCCACTAGTGTAATCTAATTGGAGAGCGCATGGTGCGCACGTCATGTGAATAAAGAGTTGTGCCAAGCAAAATTGTTAACTCAGGCATTATTTTGGGAGGTGAAGCTTGAGCGACGTAAGTTTAACATCGCAGCGCTCTGTCTATGGAGATAAAGCGCTTTTACCGCCGAGAAGCGTAGCGTTTCTTGGGGACCACACACAAAGCATTTCGACACAAAAATTACACCATGCCAATTTTAAATTTTATGTGCGTTGTTTCGCAATGTTTTGCGGTCGCCCTAACAATCGATGAATCTCGAATCATCACCCAGGCTAGAAGCCTGAACAGTTCAGATGATGAAGAGTTGTAAACTTGCGAACACGAAAATTAACTCACTTTTCATTCCATGCAATTGGCATCGTGTTTGGTATCGCAATGATAGAAGCCGATTTCCTGTTTTACTATATCGACTATGTCTTGCTTGTGCAGATCTGCCATCTATGAGAGAATGCGCAAACTTCTTTTATTCTCAAACTTTTCAAGCCTTGCTTTAGCGGTAAATCTCCCAGATGTCATTTAGCTGTGAAAGTGACTAAATTAGTCGAGCGAACTTTGACGAGCGGAAAGCTCGGCAAAAATTTGATAATGTGTGTAAGGTTTTGAAAAAGTACTCTATGCGTAGGGCGTACCACCTTTACGTGGGGACATAATTTTACAGCAATTCCTTTCCTCTCACCCTCAAACAAGAAATTCACCCTTATTATTACAAAGGAGAAGACAGCCTATCGAGCTGCACAATTCTTTCATGAGAGCATTTCGTATGCGAAGAATCATTCTGTAATCTAGGCTGCAAAGTTCTGTCTCGGATAAACTGTGTTAAATTCTTTTTTAGCATATATTCCAATAGTTCAAATGTATCTAAAAGTGAAAAAAAAAGAATTTCTCTGACAGTATTCGAAACTCTTATGCAAACACTAATATTTTAAGGATATGGAAGGTAAAACGCTCATCACCAAAAATCTTACATCCCTAGTAGTAACGACTGATGTCTGGCCACAGCATTGGCCGCTTATCAGTTGAATAAGCATCACGTTTTTCCTCTAAATCGAAAAAAAATTATGAACGGTGAAAAAACAAAATTCATGCCGAAATGAGCTATGCACAGCAATGCATTACGACATATCCGGAAGCATAGTTTTTGAATGTTTTCTGACATTTTAATAAATTTATTTCTGCTCACAGAGAACTGATGCATCTCGCATGGAACTAAGCGGCATTTGTTATTCAGCATTCATTTCCATTTTCATTTATTCCTCGATTTGTGACCAATCAAGACATTTAGCAATGGATTGAAAACCACACGAAAGGAGGCATAACACACAATGAAACTGTCATCGCTAGCACGGACGGAACGACATAACCCTTGTGAATAATGTCCATCCTGGTGCAGTCGACCATAGGTGATCTATGCATTTGACCTTGGTCAGCCGCTACCCTTGCATCCTATATTTGACATCTGATTCATGTTGTTTCAGCACACACTAGTTTTTGTGACGATGAAACTGAGCTTTAGCGAGTTATAACTGCGTGGAAAGCTGATTCATTACTTCATCCGTTTTCGTGAATTCACTACTATCTCTTGCGAATTCTTTTGTATTTTGAGAAGCAACTGGAGGAAAAATTAGCAGAAATACTTTGGCGATCAAAGCGATGACATCAGTAAACGAAGTGCGAAAAAGGTGCCTACTCAGATTGCAGCTTATTTGCGATATTTCTCTTCCATGAGCCTTTTCCTCATCATTTTTTCAAACTGCAGCATTTTAAATGCAGCAAACAACAGGTGTTCTCAATGTTTTACAGATGCAGCGAGTGGTGATGATCACAAACAGCGCTCGGGTAGACTGAAGCAATAGGCAGTTGACATGTGAGGTAGATTTTATTCAGCAGTTCAGTGACGATTACATCTTGAGAGCTTTCTTCAGGCACAACTGTGATGGCAATTCTTTGGCACTTTGTCCGCATACTATGAACTCTTCGATATACACTGCATGTGAAATCCATTACGATGAGAACAGGTACCACGGTTCTTGCCAGATTGCGTTGTTTCTTCTCAAGGAAAGTCGCGAACGAATCTTTTAGAATTGTCTCAAAAAAAATTTAGAATTGTTGTCTCAAGATCACATGTTTCCTCACTGAACTCGCATTTTGTGCATAGTACCGCCTACAACGGTGGAGAAACGCTGCCGCTGAAGACGGCCTACATCGAACAATAGCATAGTAAATTTTTGAATCAGGAAACAACTGCAGTGTCATCATTGCTCAACAAATCAAAAATTAATGCTGCTACATACTAGAAAGCATGAAAAGAGAGCAATAAATTGTGCGGCATTAATGTGCATTGAGAGCCGGCAAATTTTCGCACAAAATTCTTACAGAGTAAGAAAACGGCAGAAATCGTCTTCGTCCCGCTTTTTTCTAAAACATGAAAGACCTATTTAAAAATTCACTTTTTGAAAGCACGCTGTTTTCACACTGTCCACAGCTTCCTTTCGCCGTCCGTCCCCTTGCCACCGCATTCCTTTTAGATCTCCTCAAACGTAATGTCATTGCATCTGCTCGTCTAATGCACATGCTCGCCTATCTTCACTTGGTGCACTGCTTTAACGATTTAATTTTCATCGAAGGTACCGACTACATCTGAAGCGGAAGCAAATACACTAACTATCTGAAATATATGGTGCATAAAACAATCACAATAGGAGAGGAAGGAGCTGTGGAGTTACTTGCGTTCGCTTCAAATTTGTTATTCAGACTCCAGCGTAATCGCAACTTTTGAACGGAATGAGAATTGTTCTTGTTGAGAACCTTGATGGTAAAAAAAAATAAGCAGATTTGAGCAAAAAGAGAGAGAACTTTACTAGTTGTAATCGTTACCGGATGCAAATCTTCCACACTTGTGAAGGGAAAGATGTTAGATATTTCTACGTTAAAAGGCTTTCACCTTATTCTTGATAATTTTTCCTTTTGAAACGGTTCGAAGTGGAAAACAGTTTTTAAGAGCTCCAACTCCACCTTTCTTCCCAGGCTGTGTCAAATATGTTTTTAAAAAATGGCTTCCTTACTCTCAGCCAAAATATGTTAAAAATGGCTTCCTCACCCATAGTGCAATTGTGAGAAATATTTAAGTCGCCAGTGAATTCCAGAATTTTAGGCCTCTAAGGGTTCATTGCCAGTTTCATCGCATCCAATATGAATTTTGTATGATTGTATGAATAAGTGTGAATAAGCTTACATTTGCCACAGCGGAATCAGTGTGAACAACAGCATGAATCAGTATGAATTACTTCGTTTCATTAGCAGCGCTTTCGACATTCACATGCCCGAAAATTTTCATTTGTGATGCATGATAGCAGCCTGAGCATTTCTGAGCCTTATACTCCTCACTAAGTTCTCCTTATGGCTTCGCTTTGCACACATACTACGTTCGGCATCTCCGTACTTGAAAACCCATTGGAGAAGGGCGATGATGGATTGAGTAGTTCTAAGCCACACCCTTGGGTTGGATCAGCCTTCTCCTCCCTGCGCCCTCTTCGCCTCTGCTCCCTCCCCTCTCCTCCTCCCTTCTCCCCCCCCCCCCCCTGTCCCTGCTCATGACATGGTCCTAGATGAACATCGTTTTTCTACCATATGAGATATAAATTCAAGACGCTTTTTATACTTTGTTGTCATTCACAGTGCTTTGTGCTACTCATGCTTTCACAGTAGTGATAATTTCGAACACTGCATTCTTCAGCTTCAAGCATCAAAATCATTTGCAGGAGTGCTTTCCTTTGTGTGATTTGCGCACCTGTAAACATATTTTTTTAGAGTGAACCGCCTTATATGTGTCGAAGAGTAAGCGGTAGAAATCAAGTAGCGACTCGACTCGTTTGGGTGTTAAATTTAACGAAGCTGAACAGTGCAATCGCTGAAAAATGCAGTACTATAATAAAGGAATATGCAACTGTTTTTGCATTATAGAAGACCACCCAGCATAAACTGCCGTCGCGACCTTTATCTTGTACATTTTCCTGTCATGATATTACAGGCAACAAGTAAATGAAGGAAGGTCGCCGTCAGTAATGGACCATCAACTGGTCGATTAGACGCCTTAAGAAAGCACATCATGCCACTTAAGCGCAATCGGGGGGCGTTTCCAATGAGCTGGAAAGAAAACGATTTCAGGAATCCGTTTGTCAGTATCAAAATTGCACTTTAATATTTTAGCAGTTAAGATGTCACATTGACAGCGTAGTTTTTTGACGTTTCACCACGTCGGAAATTATTGGAGGCTGCGTACCTCTTTATTAAATGTTTCAGAGGAGTTTCAGAGAAGTACACCATAAGGTTCACAATCACAGAGAGTTACCGTACAGAGATGAACGCGAAATTCAATAATAACAGTGTTTGCACAGAACTTGCTGAGCGTTGTTAAAACTTTTCGGTGGAAAGGAAACTAAATTGTTTCAGTTGGATATGTCCTCAAAAAATTAAATGATCGGTAAGGGGAAGAAAGCGAGTTCATATATTGTGCATCTAAACCTCCACGTGCTGAAAAGTGAATGTATCAAAAATTTCTGATTAAAAGTTGTGTCTCAAATAACTATATTTGTGGGGTGCCCTTGGAGACATGCACTTGATAGGAAATGCATACAGTTTTTCAGAAATTTGAAAGACAAGAGGTCATGGCCTAATCTGAAGCAATTATATCTTGAAGACGCTCTACAGAGAATCCCAGAATTAATTTCTAAATATATGTTCACTAATAAAGAACATCTTAAATGAATATATAATGAAATCAGCGGCGAGATTTTACACTGCATGGGATTTATAAATTTCATCAATAAGCGTAAAGTTTACTTGCAAATTTGCCGCAAAGGTGAAGCAATTTAATTTGCATCTAGTGCACTCAATAAGAACGCATCTAAACGTTTACGCTTGCAGTGCTCATGAAGTTTATATCTCCACTGAGAGCAGCAATATTATAATATCTACTTGGGGGCACACTTATACATGGGAAGGGCCGATACTGACTAAAATTGAGCGTTTAAGAAATACACTTCATTCTTCGCTCGTGCACATTTCTGTAGAGGAGACGCTTTCGTTAGTATCTTCAGCTTTGCATGAGCATTTATTTTAGAGTTACTTCAGATTTGAAATTTTTCGACTCAAGAATTTAAATATTGTAAATCTTTGCAAATCTTGCAGATGCATCTTTAGCCTGATTGTTTGATACTTCGCAATAGAAATTTTCGCACTAATTAGCCTCAAAATATGACTGCAGACGAGCTGGAGAGAAGAGGAATGGGGAAGCGAAGTGGAGGGGAAAAGGGAGGAGGGAAACGATCGGAAGGAAGGGGAAAGGAGGGAATGGATGAGGGGGAGAGGGAAGTGAGAGTATGCGGGAGAAGGAGGGCTGTGGTTGGGCACATTTGTGCTGTGTTGCTCGTCGAAGTGGAATTGTGTCACTGAACACCAACAGAGATCATGTGCGCGATGCCATGCCTTCGTCATCACAGTGCCGTTACTATATATGCTTTGCTCATTGGCCATAAAACTACACCCATAATTGCGATTCTCCTTAATATATATAAACGCTTAAGTAATGCTTTAGTTACGATTGTAGCTTCCTTATGTGCGTATACTTGTGCTACTTCCGTTCTCAAATGCTTGCAAATGACACAATTTTAGCTTTGAAGATGTATTATATAGACATAAAGTAGCGTGATTCTTGGTGCAGTGGATTTGAATAATCGTGGTGTTTATGTATTCGAGGAAGTTGTTGATTTCTTTTATTAATGGAAGTTGTTTAATTGAATTGATTTTAAGAGGCGTGATTGTCCTTGAACCATTTACCCAGTGCAGTTGCATTCTCCTTCGAGCGTTCGATGAGTCTCTTCGTAGATTCATAGTGACCACTATATGCGTTTAAAGTACTCCATCTATTAATTTTCTTATGTAAGATGCTTATAAATTAGCATTAATAGGCAATTCTTCGTCCGTATTCACCGCTCTCTATATTGTCTATTCATCCTTCATTATGGAATCGTAGAGGTACACCGAAAGGGGTGATTTGAGTAGCATTTGTCGGAGCTTCTTTAAATGGTGAGCAAATGTAAAACAATGCGAAACGTTTTCAAAGTTCGTTTTTTAAGCATCGAGGAAGGTTATTTTTTTCCATACAGGGGTCGAAAAGTTCAAAGAATATGAGCAGGTTTATGAATCTATGAAGCAATTCCCCAGAGTCACAGAAAAGGCCACTCGAGATTAGGAAAAAAATTGCGACCTGCACTAGTGAATAATGGGCACTACCTACAGATATTGCAATCAAAACAAAAGTTAACTGTCATTTGGTGCGATTAAATTTTTTATTTATGATGTCGTAAATGGCCTCACTTTCTGACAGTTACTACAATAGCTGTGTTTGTATTCACATGATTGCAAAATAGGCTCTACGAGGAAGATATTTTTTAAGGACTAAGAGCATAGTGGTGGCTCTGCTAAGCTATCAAATTTACTACTCCAACCACAAACGTATGATGAAGTTGTGATAAATTTGTGACTATTATTCACCAGTGCAAGTCGCAATTTTTTCCTAATCTCGAGTGGCCTTTTCTGTGACTCGGGGAAATTGCTTCAGAGATTCATGAATAGGCTCATATTCTTTGAACTTTTCGATTTCTGTGTGCAAAAAATAAGCTTCGTCGATACTTGAAAAACGGGCTTGGGAAACGTTTCGCACTAATTCACATTTGCTTAGCATTAAAGGACCGTTATACCGCGGTTTTTCGGTTATCCCATTTCACTTAGACCATTGCTTGGAACGATATCTGTTGAGTTGAGCACCTGAAATTGTTTGCCAATTTTGAAGCTCGAAATATTGTCCATCAGGAATCTTGTCCTGATGCCATAATTGTGAGCTATATTCGACATATAGGAGTTCTGTCATCATACAGTGGCGTCATCAAGTGATTTATTTAATATCTTGACATGTTCTCATTAAAAATTATGTTCGTTTCTAGGTGAGCTGGTATTAAAGATGCCACTTTCGTGTCAACAACGCAATATTAAAACGTTACATAAAGTTCACTAGAAGTGAGTTCGTATCAGTTTGCTTTCATAATGTAATTACTTAGAGGGAAAGCTCTTCAACAATGCTACACGACCCAAAATTTACTAACTAACTCAATCGGACAATGAAGTATAAAGGTGAGGATAGTGCGCTTGACAGTATTTCTGGGCAGTTGAGAGTGATAAATAAACCACAGTCTAAACAACGCACATGTTAAAGACGTTCTCATGGACACATCTAAGATTGAATCAGCAGATATATCTTTGAGAGAAAATAGAATCAGAGATGATTTATCAACTTACATTTCTTCACGATTTTTTTTCGCATGAAAATGATAAGACTCGGTGCTCATTCACGACTCACATGCTCTGCGAAATTTTTAAAGAAATCTTCCCTCCATTTGTCTGCTCGTATTTCGTTACAAATTCGCTGAGAGTTTTTATGATTGCTGTATGATGCAATCTCTTTCATCTTTGGACCCTTGCTCAATCTTGTTTCATACATACCTATGCAAAAAACACTGCCTGTTTGTTTTGCTGTCCAGTTCTTAATAACTTCCGACAGTGGTTCCTAGACAGTTCTCACCGCGGGTGAGCAATCATTCTTGGACCACTACATTTCTTGAGGTCCACTCTGCAGTTTAAGGCATTCTTATGAAAAAAACTCGATTATAGGTGGGTATCTTTCCGTAGACGTTGCGAAGGTCCAGATTTCTTTAGCGGTTCTTTATGTTAATCGGCTACTCGTTTTCGTTCAATTGTTTTGCTCCAAAAATGCAAAAGTTGTGCTTGTAATACTGGTATAAAAATTGAGTATATCTGTTTCGTACCGATCAATCAATATCTGCCCTTACACCTCTATGATAAGTGTCCTATCTCAACTGTTGTGCACTTTTAAGCACAGATGGCCCAGTTTACTGGAGACATTCAAACGATCAAAAACAGAATTATTCGCTGAGTAGTAGACGGCAAAAACAAGTTTTTCAAACGATCACCTGCGATGTGCAGCCTATCAAGATGGTCAACGAGCGGTCGTTTAATTTGATAATTGTCTTAGGCCACAATTGTGTACTTAAAATCAACGTCGAGTTTCAAAAAGAAACTTAGCAAATGTATTCTGCTTTCAGGAATTTCCATACATTGTGGTAGATTAAGCTAATGGAGAGTTATGGAAAGGTAGAATTCGTTTCTGTGAACTGTCGCATTGTTTTCGCATTTGACTACAAGTGTAATTTGTTGAAACTGTGCTGTGTTCGATAAGCTGATCAACATTTTCATCGTGTGCATTCTCAGTGCCAGCCGCACTCGCGCCACGAATTGCGTAAACTCAGCGCCACTGATCAGAGCGTTCTTCTTCCAGTTAAAATAATGCGCTCTCTACCGGAAACTTCATTGTGCACATGTTTGAAACTTTTCTAAGGGAAGTGTGAGACTAGTGGTATCGATCGCAACTAGTCCGATTTGCTTTCACCTCTGAAAAAAATGACCCTCGAATTAGCACGTAGGTTTTTCCTTTTATCAATGTGTTTTCAACACCTTCATGCATACCTGATAGCGAATGGAACATCGTTGACTGTGTAGCCCTTCTTACTAATTGTGCTCGATTCGAAAGTGAGTGAGTGTACCATCACTGTTTTTAGAGGACCTCACTAGAAGATCTTTTCATCGTAATTTTCTGTGGTTCATATTGCCACTTTTCCTGGCAATTCTCAGCAACAAGGCTTGAAGTGTAGCGTTGGTTCTTCTTCATAATGCTCCAACAGCATCATTCGGAACATTTCAATGCTCACATGACTCCTCACTTCATTTGCAAAATGCCCGCTGCAGCTGGCGTAATCGTTCCGCACAAAAATGTGTTGGGTGCGTTGAGACCACTTCTCTAATCTTCATTTTCACTCCCCCTTACTTTCTACCTTTCGCATGCACGTAAAGCATTTCTTCCACGTTGCGAATTAAGCAATTAAGTCACCTCAAGAACGCATTTCGTCGTAGCACAGCGATAGCATTGATCTCGTTTTCCCCACTCCTGATGAAAACTCGTCGACTAGATTGGATTTTAGCACTCTCTGTGCTTGTAATAACAGCATATTTCACTCCGATTTGGCTGCATCTGTGTTAACACCGCAAACTACAAGCACCTAATTAGCAGGACCGCTTTTTCAGAGATTTGCCCTGGGTGAGCTCAGATAACACGCTTAAGTGTGCCCGTTCACAAGCTCTCTAGTGACGTCTTGTGTGTTTACAACGTGGAACGTCTCGGGTGAACAATTTGGCTGCGTCTAACAGAATGGTCTTGTTATGCGCACTGTCGACCATGCGTAAACTTGCGGTGGATCGATCAGGCAAATGTGCATTGTCTGATTGGCGTTCGCTGTGCATGTCCATTGGAGATCGGCGGCCTCGAGTTGTTGCAAATGGTCCTATAATATGCTTTCGTTTGCGGTGTCTCCTCGCCACACTGTGCGCTAACTACCAGCCGAGTGCAACACTTATCGATGCCTCTTCAACGCAGGCATCCTTTCTTGCGTCGACGGACTGTGCACGATGCCACTCGATCGTCCACACACCGCAATTGGGGGCACATCCGTACGATCGCACCGATTTACGCCTGTCGCGACTCCCCTCATCACGTTAAACGTTTTCAGTGCTTGCCATACCTTCGATTCTTATATGTTATCGCTGTTCCGCACTTCTTTGAAAAAAACCAGTCCGACAGTAATGTGAAGTGGCTGGAAACATTTTAGCGGCATAGGTCAAGCCAGTGGCTTCGGTCTTTCATAGCTGTGAAATAACAGTGCGCCAGACAGTAGTAGCAGAGGATTTTTCGTGGAGGTTACGATTTTAGCGATCATCTAATCCTCAGAAGCAGGCACTCTGGTTATGGAAATTCCCTGCATAATCATCGCCACAATTATCCGAGGTGCATTTAATAGCACATACTCGTACTTGCCAGTGCGTATAAAACGATGCGGATACCCAAGGTATAAGGCCATCATGTAGCGGCTAAAGCAATCCACTGAGTGCTAGAATCCTGTGTAACGAAGAATAGAGTGCTCAAGTATGCTAGAGTATACAGTACAGTGTAAAGGATGCATAACAAAGTTTAAAAACGTCGCACGTAGCGTTCGAGAGGCGCGCAGTCGTCATAGAGCCGTGTATATGTAGACTTCTTGTTATAAATATCCCATAATAGCCACTGTGGAATTTAATGAGAGGGAAGCACTTCACGCTTATGGATATTAAACGAGTGCTAAGCGAAGGCATCCTTCACAGCGTCTCTCGTGTTGCTAGCACTCTATTTCCATTTACCATTCCATTACCTCAGTCAGCATTCCACATGCTGAATACTTCTGCAACCGATAAAAAAGTTATGCATCACTGCCATGTTTATTCCCCGGAAGCCGTTGGAGCAATTGGTCTCAGTGCTTCAAATTAACTCTTGGTGGAGAGGAGGAGATATGTGAGCCAACACAACGGAACGACCTCTATCTCGTTGCGAGTCCTACTTTTGTGGTGCTGCACGCGTAATCAGCGGCGGTATCCAAAATCCTGTTTTTCGAGTCCCAGTCGGGGCGAGTACGCTACGTTGAGTCACGTAACGAGCAGTGCAAAGCGTGCACTGCGTAACCGGGGCCTAGCACACGTGTTCACATGCATCGTTAGGGAAATTATTTAACTCGTCGCATGGTTCAAATGCTGCCTTGAAGATGACAAGGAGGCTTCAATTACAGCTTTTGTGCGCTTTTTCCGGCAACGCTTAGGATCTAACTGTCTGTTATAGCTGTGCATATTCAATGGCGGTCTTGTAAGCATTGTGAATTATTACACGTAGTCTAATGTAATACATTGCAATAAATTTTCCATTGTAATATATTGCAGTAAATGTCCCATATTTTATATTTCCTCCCTAAAGACGAGAGCTAATAGAATTTTGACCATGTGATCCTCTCGAATAGTAGCAGAGTGGCGACGTAAACGCAGTTTTATACCACTAAGCTTGTTGCAAGCGGGTTATTGCAACATTATGCGTGCGCTTCTGTATTTACGCTCTTATGCGCGCGTCTGTTATTTCGGTGGCTTCAATTCGGTGGTCCCGAAACCAAAGGCAGAAAGGGTGACCCATGTACCAACTTTTCCACTTGCATTGAATCGTTAAACTCCCACTAATATCACCTCATTTCTCTTTTTCACCACAGCATCGGCAAAAACTTTAAAACCTCGTAGCTCTTGCAGTTTTATTCCTAATGTGATAGCACTGATGAAATATGTTCTTTAAAAGTGGGGAAGGAACGGTTTCCGTTAAGAGGTTCTATCTGCGCACTCATTCTCGAACGTTTACCAAAATGTCAAAGCCTTCTGATGACGCTGTAGTAGAGGAGTTGGTCACTAGTTTTATTACATATGGATGAGCTTGATTTGTTTGTAGTTTTTAAAGCACTTTAGAAGAAAATAAGCGTATTGCATCCCGCCGTGATAGACACTACTCGGTTTGTTTCCTGTTGCGACGATATGTCACGCTCCCTTCTCCTGCGTTTTCATTAAGATCTTCCAGAAAGATACGTGGAAGAACCATCGATTTGTCCATTACTGTGTAGCGGATCCTGTATGTGAATGAATGCATCATGAAATTGGTTTCATGCAATCTACAGCTGTAGGTCTAGCAATCGAAGACTGCATGGATTTGACAGTCTCCGAAGTCGCATTTCTTAGGGTTATGACGTTTCCGAATTGTGTAGGGCCCAGATTAAATAGAAGATAGCTACCCCATTTGCTGTGATATTTTGCATTTAACTTCTGTATTATATAGGCAGCGCCTATTTAATTTCATCAGGTGGACGTTTTGAAGAGAAACTTTTATCCTTCTATCACCACCAACTCATTCTCACCTCATTTAAGGCGCATCACAGAGTATGAGAGCGTCCGATGATAGTTTTCCGCAAGGAAGCATTAAAGGCGGCGTCATCATCATTTCTATCAGTAACTGTGCTGTGATTGCCTGTTTAGCAGTAAAAATGAACTTGTTGCAAGGTTTGCTGGTTTCCAGTTTGATCCTTATTTAAAGATTTCCGGAGTGGGATCCTACTTGAATTTACGTTGGTTCTGGTGTGTATGCTACTGAAATGATCTTTGCTAAGAATTACGCTATCAGTAGGTGATAGCTATTTGCACTCATCACAGCTTACGTTTTGATGAGCAAACGGATTCAGCCAATTTCTCCTGCACAGTCACCAGTTAATACTGTGACAGCTTTTAAATTCAAAATACGGCAAGTTTTTTCAAGCAATTCGGCTTTTCAAGTAGGAAATTTAATAGGCATTAGAAGCGAGCACGTATAGCTTCTTGATAGTTCAATAGTCATTGGTATGTTTAAATGGCGGAAAGGCTAAATTGAGGTGCGATTTCGCGACAAATCTTATAGAAATTCCGATATCAGTGCGTTTTTTATTGCCTGAACGCAATTATTTATGCTTCGTTTTATGCCGCACGTATATATTTCTTTTTTGACAACGGTTGGTTTTGTTGACGCTTGTTAGAGTTCATTTCGATGATGTTAGAGCGACGTCGCATTTTACATGTGGAAGATTCAGCTAACATGTTAACGGTCACTTGCTTTCCGCAATTTACATCACAGTTGAAGCTTTCATTATTGGTTTGCATTTCGATATTGAAATTCGATGTGTTGATATTGAAATGTTGATATTATGCTTATGGCGCAATATGAAACGTTCGATGTATGTGTGAGCGTCTTAGTAAAACAATACGATAAGTATATTTCGCTAATCCGATTGGAATTTCAGACACTCGAAGTGGTGTTGTTTGCGCCGGTTTCACGTTCACTGATTGAGACATATTCATCTGATTGTTTCGCTGTGTGCGCTATCTATCGCAATCTTCTGCATATCGCAGCCGTGTACGAGCAATTTCACATAACATCCTTGCGCCACAACACCTGAAACAAGCGGTGCGCATTCCAGTCTCACCGAACCGACTGCGTGTGACCGCAATGCGCGGTGAAATCTCACGACGTCGAGTTGAGCAGCCATCCGGGGTCAGAAGTATTGAAGGCAATACGGATTTGGCTTCGTCGAACATGTCATCAAATGGCATCGAAAGCTTGCTGATGAAGCGTAACCAATCGAGCTCTCGTGAGGGGCAGCTGAATTCATCAGTAGCACAACGAAATCCTGCGACCAATAGCGACGAGTTAGCAATGAACGGCAACAGGCAGGACGCTTTGCCTGATGATGCGGTTGAGCCACATGTCTGCTGCGTCTCTCACTGTGACGGCGCGAAGTCGTCATCGAGCGTTATTGGAAGATGCTGCTCATCAGCCTGCAACTTTTACGCTCTGTTTATACGTGTCGTCGATCTCATCTGGAGCTATGTACCACCTAAGCTGTACTTGTATTGCTGTTACCTGACTTATCTCTTTTGGTTCTGCATAGGAATTCTAGTTCTACGAAAAACACAAAACGCCATCGCCGCCGTTCGTTATGTCAAAATCCATGGTCCGGACGTTTCGGAGGCCGTGGTTGCCGCTTCGCCTCAGTTCAAGCAATTGCTGTGGACACTTGACCATGAATTTCAGCGACCACCAGCCATATTCTTCTTGAATCAATATGCGCTCAATATGACTTTCAATTTCCTATGTAATACACGCGACCTGGAAGGAGTCCATGGGCGTTTGATTTTTATCACGCTCGATTCGACCGCAAGAGATGTGCTGAAACAGCACTGGCCAGGAGTACGACAGGTTTATTGGCCAACACCAAGTCTTTATGTGAGTTATTTTACTAGTTTCAATGTCTGATATCGTGACGCCGTTTTAATACAGAAATCTCATCTCCCCCAAAACTGATCTTAATATTCTTCACCTTATAGCTCCATAGTGACGAGGATTTCAGCATATCCGTCTGAATCAGCAGAAGATATTGTGAAAATGATATGTTTGTTGTGCATATGCTCCTCTGCTGTGTGCCAATTTTGATTTCATGGGCAAACTAGTGGAGACGTTCGCGAATGCGACTATGTTTTTAGACAGAAAGCTGTATACTAAAATCAATAAGGAGTTTATCCTACTACCTTCAAACGCTTACCTGTTTATCTTTTCGATTACGTCAGTTGCACGTTATTTGCTTCATAGTTCATTGCGATCCAGAATTTTGCGGAACCAAATGGTTGTCCGTCGCTTTGAATCTGTCGGTAGCCTGTATGCAGGTTAAGCCTTACTGTGACATTTTGAATGCATTTTCTACATTTTTCAGCACTGTTTATGAATATATGAAAGAAAGACCTTTTGAATATTTTCCAAATATTAGATGTTCGGCATCAAGTATCAGTTGCATGAGACAATAGGTATTAGACGTTAGGTGTGGGCAATGGGTATTAAAGGCTAAAAACCAGAAACTCGATGTTAGACATTAGGCAACTAATTTTTTGCACGTGATAGGTGTACGAAAATAGGGTTTCAAAATTGGGCAGCAGCCATAACGCGAGTTATATATATTCTTATGCATGTGCGTAACAGGTTCACCCGTCAGGTTTGATTTCTGATTCGTATATTTTATCAACCTCCTTAGCGTGTCCTTTATTTTTGCTTAATGAGAAGTATCTGCGAAATATGACAACGGCCAAAGTGAGCAGCGCAATAAAACCGACGAATAATGTAGAGCAGAAATTCGTTTCCTTCCGCTAAAGCGTCCACTCCATAGAATCCGTTATTTTCGAGATATACAGTAGGCAATTGCCGAATCATGGGATGAATCGCACTCTTTAGTTGACTCCTTTATTAAATCTTCATGGTAAGACAATCTTTGAAGTTTTAGAGGCTTCGCATCTCAAGTGTGCCCTTTATTTTGCATTTTTGCTGGTTGGATGTATACTTCATTTTGATTCTTCAATATCAGCATATGACTTTTCTGCGACGAACTTGATTGCAATTATGAGCAGTAGGGTAGACTTGGATCCTCACGTTTGCTTTCATCGCTCGTCTCATCGAATCTGCAGACCATTTAGTCTGTGTTCAACTATCCCAGTTATCATTTATCGTGAACATTGAGTAATAGGTTTTTCAAGCATGTTCCAGACTCACAACACCCTTATGGCCGATGTACTTGAAGGCGATCCTCATTGAGTGTTTAATTTTCAGCGTCGCTTGGCGCGCTTGCAGGTTTCTTAGATGATCTATAATGGTAACGGTGGCTTTGTGCTTTGTCAGTTTTACGAGAAGGCTACGTGAGAGGCATCTCCTATACCTTTTACCTAAATAGTGGGACCCCGTTAAAATTTGCTAACAGTGAGAAACTCTTGAAATGATCATCGAAACGTTTTTATCGTTCACGATTGTGTTATTAGCAATGTGAGCCGTCACCAAAGGCGCAAGTAGGTTTATGTAGTATTTCATGTTCACCGAGGGGCGTTCATTTACAGGAATACGGAAGCGATAATGGATGCTTAGATTTGTTAGAAAGCAGGCATTTCGTTTTCTAAAACGGTCTGGCCAGGAGTCCACACTTAGGGTACAGTTTTTTTTGTAGCTATAAGTGGCCCACATATTCAAAGTGTCTTTACGCGTTTTAGCGGGTTTCTACGAATACTGATTGTAGCGACATGGTATTTATAGATGGTTGAAAGTTTTTATATGGTTGCAAGTACCTTTCCACTCAGTAGCTCTAACTCGTGAAGCATAAAAGTACGACTGTAACACTTGCCAAGATTAGCGCGGGGTCTTGAATGTCCAACTTCATTCCCACTGTTTAATCAAAAAACATGAGGTAAGGTCCTCTCAAACTAGTGGAGCATCTTTGTCTCATTTTGATTACGGTAGCCAATAGTGCAGAGGCTGAAACACAAGTGATTGCTGCTGAAACGAATCTTCTGTACTAAAATATGGCGCGAAACTTACAGTGCCGATTGGTCAGCGACAGGTTTTGAGCACATCTTCTGGCGGAGTTTTCTGTGGAACTGATCAGTTTGTCTGGAACATGCTTTATTAGAAGTCTCACTGCTTTTTTCGGACATTTTTCAGTCTTTTTTTTTGCTGTGCTGAATTTTACAAGAAGGTGTTATGCCAACTTTTGTGGTGCACATTGGAACTTGCTTTTTTAGAGGCCATTCAGCTTTGCGGAAGGCGCATACCAGACACTATATTTGTTACGCGCAAATCTAGCAGTGTGCCTCCTGAAGAATGGCAAATCTTTCTGGATGATGCAACAGGACACCTTCTGGCGGAAGAATTTGTTCGACTTAAAATTCGAAGACAACTACGAATACGACGCCCTCTTTGATCAAATCGGCGACGACCAGAACTCGGAAAGAGCTGAATGGGTTAACGGTTAGATCTTAGAATGTCTTTCGTAATTGTTTTAATAATTTTAAAAAAAAAGTTGTCAATGAATGCAGATGGCGATGTGAGAAGTAGCTTTTTGACCAGTTTTTAACAGTTCTTTCAAATGAAACAAATGAACGTATTTATCGAATGATTTTAGCAAGAAAAAAGCGGGCTTTTTTGTTCAAATCGTGCTGTTAAAATCGTTCGCATTTTATGTATCATATCCACTAGTTCATTATTTTCGCTGTTATTTCACGGTTCACAGTTCCTGTAAAGCATTCAGTTTTAAATCAGAATCTTCCTTTTTTTCACTTGAGCCATTCGTATAACACTAACGTACTGTTTATTGAACACGTCCCAAAATTAAACAAAATTTGTGATGTTATCTTCTCAGTGATACCATGTACGCTTTAGTTTTTCGCGTTCATATGAGCAGTGTGGCGTTCAGAATGGGCGTCTCCGTTGTTTCCACATTAAAAAAAAACGTTTAATGGCGCTGAGTCAGGAAGGATAGGCAAACAAGGCGCATGACACTATGGGTATCTGTTACTGTCTAGCAGAGCAGTGAAAATACATGATGTACTTCTAAACTTAATCGATTGCACGAGGATTTTTCTTGACATCATTTAAAACAATTGTGACAGGATGTTTTGTGGTGAGGTTGCGGTTTCCTTAATTCACCCTCTACCCCAATTTTTCCTGAACTGTAGTGGAAGATGGACAGCGACAGCTGAAATGGTGATAAAGGAGTGATGCTGCTTTCCTAGCACCAGCATTTGGCAATTATAAAAAGAGCTAAGAATGGTTAAATAGAAGCCGTACAGGAAGAGTTGCTATCCGGCATAGGGGTCGACGATAGAAAGAATAGTTGTAGGAGGAAACTGGCACCATATTAAAAAGAAAGATGTTTGACGTATGAAAGTTTTTAAGATTATTGCATATAAAACGCCACATTTTGAGGATTTTAATAGATAGAACTTGAGGGCAAGAATTCAGGACTTTTTAGCTCGGACCTCCGTTTCTATTCGAGCGTTTAAAAACTTTTTGGAAGTTTGCCACTACGGAGAAAAATTGCATTCTTGGTCATTCTCAAGGTACAAGACCGCAACGTTCGTCGCTCTCATCTCGCGGCTCTCTCCTCATTTCCCTTCCGCGAGGCCTTCGCTCAGTTTCTCATAGATGGAAACAAACAAAAATATCTGAGAGCTCTAGGAGGATTCGACATGTTTAGTACAACTTCCATTGATCCAGAACGGGGTTCTCCTCAGCAGACATTTAAGCCGTGCACTGTCAGAATGATCTTCGGCATAATCGTCATTATTCTCACATATTACGCATTCTGTATACTGCAGCCCGCAGCAATCTTAACTTGCATTGGCAATTTCCTAAAAGCATCCGTAAGACGCGTTCAGAGGTAAATTACCTATCAGAACTTGTCGTAAGACTACTGAAAAGAAGAAAAGTATCGTTGTTTTGGAAATGTTCTTTTAGTTTTCACAGCAGAACACATCACCATGTCTTGACTAAGGATTCTGGGCTTTCTACGTACTGTCATTTGAGACAAAAATAAAGAAAAAAAGTGTCGGTCACAGCTTAATAGTGAAAAATTGCGCTAGTAATTCTCATTGAAGCAAGACGGGCTGAGTCGCTTACCCATATAAACGATGTAATCGAATGCAAATGAAATTCGTTGCATAATGCGGAATCAGTACGCATCGAGCTAGAAGTTTTCTGTGCTTAGGGGTTTGGAAATTTATCAATAAAAAGTTAAATGGTTCTGTAAGTATTCACTGAAATAGGCTAATGTACTAATGAATTGGCTTATCTGAACCCTTTGTGGAACTTCATTTAAAGTTGGCTTCAAATGGTTATTGGCTACGCCATCGGGATATACAGCCTAACGGTATCAACGATGAGTTTTATTTTCAGGGGCGAATTT
Organism: Ascaris suum; assembly: GCA_013433145.1. Taxonomy (NCBI): domain Eukaryota; kingdom Metazoa; phylum Nematoda; class Chromadorea; order Rhabditida; family Ascarididae; genus Ascaris; species Ascaris suum. Next base: position 6,789,976 of record CM024187.1, read on the forward strand.
TTTTGTGCACGCCAACAACGATACCTTACGCTTTTTCGAGGCAGTCGCAAGAAAACTCGCTCATTGGTACACACCGGATATGGGGATTATGATACACCAGTGCCACACATGGAGCAAGCCAAAATGCAGCTACATCCCACACAAGTTGGTATATTATACTCTTTATGAACCGATAAATTCCTGAGCAAACTGGTAACGTGCTTGACTTCCGGCAATATTTCCGCATACGAAAAAGTTGCGGCTTTCACATTTCATTTGAGAAGTATTGCTATGGATTCATAGAACAGAAGCGAAATTAATTTCTCTGCATAGATTAGACGCAACACGGACACTTAACAGCTAAAGGACAAGGATTGCAAGGTTGCAATAGGTGTAAATTGAAACTTGATACTTTACCAGGGTCGCATTTGCTTCTTCAGTAGTTCCGCTTTTGAAATGTTTAAACAGATACTAACTTACTGGCGGATGGTTGTCCTTGAAAAAGAACCATGCGCTAGTAAGTTGCCAGTAAGTTTGCAAATGACAGTTGGCAGTTGGTTGCTGATGCACAGTTTTTAATTTCTTTGACGCAAGTTTTCTTTTGTTTCTTTGATGCAGTTTTGGAATTGTGCCATATATGCACTTCCCACAAAGCAGAGAAGCAGAGTTCGTCATAATTCGAGTATTCAAAACCTGCTTTTTTTAAATTAAAAGTCGTAGATGCCTCAACGAAGGATTGTTTCATTGACGAGCAGTCAATTCCTCATTGATATCGTATCTGCAAGTGCGTATCCGGAAACATGTGAACAGTACAGTTGGGATAGTACTTCAACAGTTCACTGTGGAAAAGCTGCTGACAAGCAATCCAGTACTCAATTTTACAATGCCTCGTGCGCGTTGTTAGACGTTCTCACTGAGCTGGTGAAAAGTTTTCCGTCTTCACACCTGCAATTGCAATGTGAGGAGCAAAATTATTGTTTATTAGTGAATCGATGAATCGATTGCTCACTGAGGCGTTTATGACTTTCGACGATAAAGAGAGATAGGTTTTGAATATTAGGATAATGAAGAACTGTGCTTTGTGGACAGGGAATCAATCATTTAATTGGAAATTTGGTCACGAAGTCTTGAATGAAACAGAATTTATTGTTTTCCTAGTACTCCCGACCTGAGTGCGAAGACAATAAAGCCAATACCAGGCTTAGTTTAGCAATCAGAATCAATTTTCAATGAGAACATCTGAAAGCATATCTCGTCAGGTGTTAAACTTGTGGTTCTTCGCGCCAATAGACCTCACTGCGATGAGGAGGAAATTTTGGTCCTTGAAGGTGGTTCTAAAAACACTCGCAAATTTTAATACTTCATAATATTTTAGCGTCCTACACGAAAGGATTCAACTTCATTCTCTATGAAACCTTGAAATGCAAAATAAATATCCTACTCTAGAAAGTGCCTCACGAATCTCTTCCACCGCGAGTGATAAAAGCTTTCCCTCAGTTGCAGCTTATAACTCAATAATTTTTGCTGCTGTGAACAAGTTCTATGAATTTCCCTTGTTAACTATCTCTAATACCAAAGAGTACAAAAACTGCGCCTTATTGAGCATGACTAATTTTAAATTTCAAACCCACCACACATCATTAAAAATTTGATGTGTCGTCTAAACTTTCATTGCTTTTCCGCCGCTGCCTGAGCAGTTTATTCATTCATGCTAGGGGACTTTATTGTGATATTTGATATACGTTCGAATCTGCGACAGGACAAATTTCCGAGGCATTTTTAAAATCGCTATCCTTCATTTTCAGAGATGTCATTGTTTCAGCCATCGAGTTTGGCTGCTTCAGTTCTTGCACTGCATTTTGTGATCGCCTCACAATATTCGAATAAGAGATTAGTTCACGCTACTTCCATGTATTAAATTCACCAGCTCCTACTAGCATCAATTTCATAACCAGCTGCGGAAACAGCGACTTGCGAAATAGGAGATTTGTGCTGTTGCAGCTTAAGGCAGCCATGTTCTTGGCAGTACACAACCTAGCACATCGCTTGTCTTTGTCGTCAAACAATGCAGAAGAGTGAGTCATTGGAATGTCCCATTCATCTTTTTTGAGGATTGCGCACTCATGGGAATGGATGTACACGGATCAGAAGAACCCACCATACATTATGCAACTGGACTGCGAAACCGATGGTGGTTCCAAACTGATGCAGTTAGCACGTTTTGGCTTCTACTTTGTCAACTCAAGCGATCGTCGTACGTGCAACCAAACGGCGGTCGACGTCGCACGCTCACGTATGGAGGCTGGTCAAGTCGAGGCGCCTCGTGCACGTCTCAGTTGGGGTCGCTTCCAATTCAAAGTCTACTGGTGGATTGTCGACTACATGCTGTGGACGCCGGTGATTGGTCCACTGATGAAGCCCTATCTGCCGCTCATTGGATTCTGCATTATGATCACCATTTAGTGTCTTAACTGTTTCGCACTGTTCGCAGGAAAACTTCGGGGAGCCTTTCCTTGTATTGCTGTTCAGGTGCGCAAAAACCAGCTAAAGAGCATAAACTTGCGTAAGTCAAGGAGTTACACTATGTAGATGTTTCGGGTAAAGGGCTACCGGTCATAAAAATTGATGCAGATGGATGGAAATGCACTGTATTGATGACTCTTACATGTGGAAAGTGGAGAATGAAAAAAGATCGCAGCTGATTCGATCGGAAGCTTCTTGACTTCCAAGCTGCGAACCTTCGCTCTCGAGTTTCTCGGAGGACGGAGAGTTGAATTTGGCGTTCTCTGTGCGCGAAATGTTACTAAATGTGTTGTAATTCTTGAATGTGCAGAATTTGTGCATGACAGATTAATAATTCTATTGCTTCTTTCGTATAAAAATGGGAACACAACATGTGCAGCCTAAAGTTTATGTCGATGCGATTATTGCATGTACTGGGCCACTTCATTCCTTAATTCGTGCTTTTCTACTATGTGGATTTACTAAACACGACGGACCACTCCTGAGTGTATGTGAATGAGCAGTCTTTCTACAGCATGTTAGTTCAACGTATGAGTGATCGCTTACGCTCAAGTTGGGCTAGCCACTTTACTGGAATATAAGGTTTCCCTGAGAATTGGGGCGCCAAATGTCGCCCTTGGCGCACCGCTTTCATCTGTGCCATTGTTTACTGAGAACAAAGAATGCCATTTTCAGTGCGCATTGCAAACTCTTTCACTTAGGTCCCGATCGTTATATCATTGACAATGCTCATTAAAAACGGCGGCGGTGACATGTATGTAAATCGTTGTTTTTCGTCTTGATATAGATTCGATATCGTTCTCAGAGGGATTCTTTAGTGTTTATCGGATCGAACGTTTTCCACAACTTAATTTGAATGTAGTGCACGAAGTGAAACCAACGAGTTTTAACTTAAGTTTTTATTCACGATCGAAAATTTGGATAGCTTGTCGGATTTTATAGCTTAGGATGGAAAAATAGATAGCCTTATGCTATTTCCTTAGTGCACAGAATTCACGGAGATCCGTTTGAATTTCTTGATTTGAACGAAGCAGGCTGATACAGTTGTCTTCTCATTGCTTTTCAAGTGAATATTGATGTGCTAAGCGTTGTTCATCGACTGTGTTGGATGAAAGGGGCATTTATTATAAGAAGGCAAGTGGCTGTATTATCCATTTCAGTGGAGGCAGCGGAGTTTCGTTTGGGTGTTATTGGCGCTTGCCACATATCGGGTCGCACTTATTACTCACATAATGCTCGAGGTTTCCTCGATTATAAAAAAGACACTGCGCGATTTCACCCTTTTCGACTTGCACCAGTTGAGTAACGCTTGCATTTCACTTGCGGTTTCTCATCTAGTATCTTTGTGATTTACTATCACCTACTTTGATTTTCAAAACGCGCAAAATTGCAGAAAATGAAAAATAAAAAAGCAACAAAATTAAACTCTTGCAGTCTTTTGGCGGCCAACCGAAAATGTTCTCTTTGCAGCTTCTCTTGCATTGCAAAGTGCTCGAATATTGAAGGTGAGCAGTACGCACTGCAAGTGAAGCGGCTGCAGCTTTCAGGATGCGCAATCAGAACCCCGTATTTACTTTTAAAAGATCCAATATTGACGGGTTTTCGAACAGCACGATCGTCCAGCACAATAAGCGTCCTTTGGCTGCTTATGTTCTTGTAGATTCTTATTCATATTGTCGACGTTTTCAATAATTCTTGATAGTGAGATAATCAGATCGGACGAAGACTGCCAGAGCACGAGTTGCACATTTGGTATAACCCCAAAACCATGACTTACAAAAATCACTTCAGCAGCAACTTACGCTGTCGTGTTGCCACACTTCCTTCACTTCCTCGACATTTTTTATTAGTGGTTCGATTTCGGCAAGTTGCATTCATTCCACACTCCAGATGTAGCATGCGGATCGAAGACCACAAAATATGGTAATGAATTCTTTGTAGCAGCCGGCTTAGTAATTATCCTTTTAGTGTTGCTCATACTTACGGGCAGGATCAGACGACTAGCGACACAATTCTTGATGTACCTCCATCGACCTTGAGCTCCAGAATTGGCATTTTTTGAGTATTTCGATACCGAAAGCGAAATTTTTGAAAATTCCATAGTCTGCCTCGCTCCCTTCTTCCCAGTGTCTGATCGGAGCAGACAGGGGCTGGTCAGCCTGCAATGCTCAGCTCGGTGATCGAGTTACCATGTAATAGTTGTTGTGACTGGCGGCGGCGCATGAGGAGGACCGAGTGTAGGCAGAGGGCAAGAGCCGATAATCGTCTGTCGACCCCAATATAAGAGAGCACAGAGAAAATTTAAAAAGTAGTTTATGGAGGAACACCATGGCCACCAAACACGAGTCGAGCCCAAAGATCAGGGGCGTACGGTCTGGCCGAAGCCCGCCCGACTTATATAGGCCGCAGATGTTGCCTGGGGCGGCACAAGAACACATTATGTGAAGAACAGTAAACAATGGTCGACTGTACGAATAAATGCGAACATTGCAGTGTTATGTCAAAGTACATGTATTGGACTGGCTCTTTGGTGTCATGCTCCACAACAGTCTTTCAAGCACGCGGGTACCTAAAATATTTCCAGAATTTTCAATCATGAATCCTTGAACGACGTGGACGTGCCGTGCCTCGCAGAGCTGAGATGGGCGTGAAATCACCGCTGCAAATTCACGGTGGCATAAGTGTCGGCGTTCGTTTCTGGAAGATTATCACTCAGAACTGGTGACCTGCCACTGGAGACGACGTGTTTAACGTTACAAGCATCTATGGGCATGGTACTTTATGCACATTGTTCAATTAAACAATCTCCACCATGACCTATCCTCGAAAACAAATCTCACGTTTTCGACTGCTTGGGCATGTTTGAAAATCAATATTTCCAGTGATTGTATTCTGGAAAGAAAAAAAATCGCGCTCTATTCTCTCTGCTGCTTGGAGAGGTGGGGGTGAGGGTGCTGTTATCGCTGAAAGTAAACTTGAATAATCGTCGGCAGGCATGTGGCAAAGATAAGCAGTGTTCATTAAAAGGTTGTGTGGATATAATTCAAATGGACTCTTTGCTTGCCTCGCATTATATATATATATATATATATATATATATATATATATATATATATATATATATATATATATATATATATATATATATATATATATATATATATATATATATATATATATATATATATATATATATATATATATATATATATATCTCTGTGATGGGATAGTTTACAGTGTCCAAAATCGGTTTTCGTGATTGTTTTCGGATGATAGAAGAGTGCCCAATGCCTAATGAAAGCGGTTGCGCGGCACGCCTAACACTCAGTTCCGCTTTGGGGGATTTATACGCTTTTGTTTTTAAATGGGAAGAAGGTTTCGAGGAAAAGTATCATAATAAAAAATAACTTTAACACCCAAAGGAACAGAGAAACTGAAGGAAACGTCGCACCTACCCAGTAACGCGCCCACAATTTTTGAAGAGAGAATCGTTGTTTTTATTGGCGGTGTCGCGAAAGAAGTAGATGAGGTTTCCAAGGAAAGGAGGACCGGTGGGAGAGTAGCATATTCAATGTTCGTTCAACATTTACATATTTTATTAGTTCTTTCACTATTTAGGCTTATTTTAGTGATACATGGGTGAACTCTTGCACCATGATGGCAAAGGAAAGGATGCTTTACTCATATGATACAAGGCAGGATACCACCTGAAACATTCTTTCTGGAAGAAACTGGAACAGACGAATCACTAATCGATGAAGTTTTCCACAGTGAAATGGTCTAAAACTATGCTGACTTCCGCTTCCTTGCACTTTTGGCATTTTATTTAGAGGGTTCTATTCAAGTACACCTGTTGAAATTTGGTAGTCAGCGTTCCTTTGCAATAAATCTGTTGGCATATCACTTCAGCAAGCAACCTTTTGTTAGCGAAATTTCATGCATCGTCAGCTGTAGTTTGTGTCTGGTGGTGAGATTACTAATGCACTGTTTTCGAAAACAGGATATTCCACATTTGACGACATTTTGAGAAAATGACACACTAGTTTTTAATGACACCAGCTATGAAATCGAAGAGAAACGTTGTCAATTCGAAAGCACATTTCTTTGTTGTTTTTTCGGAACTGCAGCAGTTTGTTTCAATGAATTGCAACGCATACCCTTCATGAGTTTTTTCCTTTCAAGGTGAATGACCATTGCATGGTTGTGCAATCCTTCACGTGACTGTATTTATGTTCTCGGCTCTCCTCTCGTCTTTATGAACAGGTCTTTAACCGCTGATTAAAATGCATGTGAATCTATCTATCGTTGTTTGACGTTCACCCTATTTCATTCGTTTGCGTCTTATTTCACTCTCGATTAAGAATGCTCATTTCTTTGTTTTCTTGATCTCTTCTAGAAAGTTATTTGCCGTTAGCTGCTTTCCCTCTACCTCCCCAGCCCCTTTCCTGAGTTTCACTCGTCCTTTTAAGGATCGCTATAACAGAATGGCAGGCGAAATAGACATTATAGTTGCTGTAAACAAACTGTAAATTTGCAAACAACTTGTGAACACAATCTATCTGATAACCTTCACTTATTGCTTATAAACCTGAGCACCTATCGAGATTTGTGTCATCACGATGAATTAGTTGCACGGCCAACAAGCGAGAAGAGATCACCCATGCAAGAGAGAATCAACTCGCTCTATCAAAAAAACTCAACGCCATTTAAACGACTGACTATCAGAAACTTACTTTTGGATATGCTTCCAATTTCTTAAGCGGTATGCGGATTTACGTCTGAGTTCATCTCAAGGCAGTTTAGAGTAGAGCCCATTTATGAATGACCGAAAAGCTCTCTTTTGCATCGGAAGCGTGTTGAGACTTGAATATTACATGCGCATCTATTCTGCTGACGGCTGTGACACGAAGCTGGTGTGCAGGCGAGCTGATGATTAAATGAAGGAAGCCGTCAAAAGATTGTCGGAAAAAATTCACGAGAGAACACTAAAATTTCTCTATGTATTGTGCTGAAGTCACGATTGCAAAAAATACCCACAATTGCAGCACTGAGAGCGACTGCTGAGGCCGATTCTACGAAATATGCTGCGGTGATTAAAGTTTGCCGACTACGTCACCTTTAATTAAATAATACAGCATGATCGAATTGGTGACTTAATTTCATAGCATATATGTCATCGAAAATGAAGATGAAAAAAGGTATTGGATGAGAAGCTCAGCAGAGTGTCTCGAAAGGCGGTAGTAAAAGCGACGGTATCTCGATTCCTACAGCAGCCTTTTCAGCATTCGAAAACGTTTAATATGCGAGGAATTTCTTCGGGTTTTCGCATATTTGCAAGTAAATGAAGTGTGGATTTTCAGCGAGCGAAGATTTGAAATTCTCTGAGGAACAACAGCAACAATTTTTTAACATCGCATTCATAGTTAGCATCATAGGGAAACATCACCACTATCTGTCATAGCAATTAACCGCACAGCTCAAAAGCACACTGTACATTGCATCCTTTAACTTACACAAACATTTCGTAGCAATGTATCTCCTAGAACAAGACATTCAACGTGAGTGAGTTACTGGTTGAAGATCACAACTGCTACTGAATGAAGCCATAGTAATAAAGACCAGAAAACAATAAAGTCCAGCAGAATGTTGCGGAATTGCATCAGTGTTTGAATGCTCTACATTCGATAATATGATACTGCATCATTCTTCTCTAAACTTACACTGGACCCGTAGATATCATCACGCACATTTTAAAACCCCAGACAAAGTAGTCAACTCAGAAGACGGTTCAGAACGAGCATGCAGCTCCCATCTTCGGTAAAGAAATCAATTCCAATATTATACTGCGCTAATCAGTAGTATGTTATATTACAACTTCTCAGAAAAGAGGGATATTACAATATGCGTTCGATATGATAAAAGGAAACATTATGTAGGTAAGAGTCGGATGGATGTGTTGTAATTGTAACGATAGGCTTGAGAAACAGCAGAAATATCTGTTCTGCGATATACGAGATATTTGCTTTAGCATATCTGTTCTGCTGCCGGTCGAGAGCGACATAACGACTGATTTTCAGAAGCAGTTGATTTCACAGGAAAAAGCATTGTTAGGAGTTCCCTCAATGTTTCGTATATGTTTCGTACATTTGGGTTTCTGGCAATCCATCCCCATCCCTTGAATGACTCGCGTTTTCGACTGCGAAATGTCGTTCTAGCCCCCTTCTCTCCCCCTCGAGCATCGCCATGTGGCGGTATCAGATACGGTTTCGGCACTCCCATTCATCCCTTAAATTGACCCGGTCCGTTTCCTCATGCTTGCTAATTCGTGTTCGAAGTTGTAAAATGGCCATCGATGTGGTCTATGTTTCCCATCACTGCTGTTGGTCATCAAACGCTTGCTGCTCAATTCTATTCTTACATTTCACAGCTTACACAATTTGCATCATATTCGACTTCTAGGGCATGTAGCTATCATGAGAACTGGCATTCTGCAGAGAAATTCAATTTTCCCCGTATTCAACTGGATAAAGTACAAAGTACAGTTTGAAACAGTATAGTATTGCATAAGTGCATAAGTACAGCATTAAAGTCTAAAATGTAGAAATAGAGTACAGAAATCAGAATACACGTCAAATGTATTGCGTCCTGAAATTGTAATAAATCACATGAAAAATGGTATAAAATTCATCGCATGCAAGCAATATTTTGATGCTTATAGCTAGCGCCTTTCCCTTGAAACTCATAATTGCACAGACAGAGCTTCTGCTCAAACCTGCATCTGTGAGTAAATAATTTGGATTCTCAAGTTCTTTGGTCAGGTGACATTTTGTTTACATCTCGAGATCTTACTAGCATAATAATAACTGCTCTTGCTAGTGACAGAAGTTTTATTTTCGTGTTCTCTTTGGTGTTGTAGCCATCAACATTGAGCGAGATGAGCACCACAGGAAGCACGACGAGACTGTGGAATGCCGAAAAGCCAACCACGAAGAAGATCGTATTTGAAAAAACGAATGAGAGGTAAGAAGGTTGTAATAAGATCGGACTCATCGCGATTATTGTCGAGAGTGCGCACTGCGTCATCGGCCACAGCATGCTTTGCAGTGTATATCGCAACCGTTCCACCGCCGACTAAACAAATTTCGTCTCGTCAATTTTTATGTACTCATCCTCCAAAGAGATAGAGACTTTAGCAAAGAATGGCATTAGCGTCAGTGCACTTCCTAAATCTGAGCTACACATCCCTTCGGGTGGTGTGAAAAGATACTCGTGCAAGAAAATAAATGGAAAAATGCGTCAGCTTTTAGCAGCATAACGACGACAACATCTAAAACATGCAACAGCGCGAGAAATTCGCCTTTCCTCTCATCACCAGCTGAAAAAATCCTACAACTAAAGATACACTTTACTTATCTGAACTGATCACGGGGAGAAACTTGACTTCCGGATTTCATGGCACCTTCGATGTTCTAAGTGACATGAAGATTCCTAGCGCTGGACGCTCACCGCACGGTGCAGGTCCTCATTAGCAAACTTCACATTCGCGGTTTATACGCTTAACGAGTTGAGCAGGTCTGCACACGTACGGAACCACACAAACACACACAATACGCATCACACTACATGCACCACATCCTATACGCGACACTTCGCGAACCACTCATCACACACCCCGCTTCAGATATCACACACCACGCATCGCACACCGCATAAACGCCGTGCATCATCACCTACCACACACCGCACATTATATACCGCAGATCACGCACCGCACATCACACATCACAACCTGCACGTCACGTTACACACACACAAACTCCAGACCGTCGAGCTCAACAGCGTGCACGCATAGATGCGGGAAACGTATATTGAGGCAAATGTGCAGCTGCACGCACAAGCACGCAAGCATACGTGTGTACATCCACGTATGCGCGCATACAGGTTGTCACCTACAAGCACGCGCATGAACATACATGCGTTTGTATGCATGCGCACAGACGCACATGCACACTCTCGACCACGCACAGACAAGCACACACACTTATCTCTGCGCGCACGCAAATAAACGTAAGCAAGCAAACACAAAGACATATACAGGCATATGTGAGCATGGACGAAAGGTGCGCTTTGCAAAAAGTGCGCTAAAGTATTGTTTCCCAGTAGGCAAGACGGCCCTCGAAACTTTCGCGCAAGATCGCTCGAGATGACGGGTCGGAAGGTTTTTATTGCAACTGTGGAAATCTGGACCGCTGCTTTTCTATGCTATGTTCTTGGCTTCTGTTTTGTTATGGTCATGGCAGCTCGATATGTGCGCTTAAAAGGGCTTTGCCCTGCATGTGAATTTCTGGGTCGAATGCCCTCTGTGTTTACGTGATCTTGATCTTCTAACACATGATGTGATGAGGGATTTCGGTTTATGTGAGTACCGATGTTAGCTGGCACAATCACTGTGCTGAAGTTTCGCGGAGAGCTGCTCAATTTAAGAACTGTATTCTCCTTTCCTTCGTTTCATCCTGGAATACTGTACTCAAGTTTGCTCGCTGTCTGTGGAACAGGGTGCGAGATAGCTGAGAAAGCTTAACGACGCTTCACCAAGGCCGTTCTACGAGGATCGTTTTTTGGGCTGTTGCAGCTAAGTATGAGTAGCGCTGCTTCTTCTTTTGATTTAAAACCTCTGCGGTATCGTAGGGTTCAGTTACATTTATGTTTATGTTCCAAAACCGTCAAGTTTTTTAGGCTTTCCAAATGAGCGTATTTTATCATTTACAAAGTTACACTATGCTCCCTTCAAGTTGAGAAGAAATCAGGAATCGAACTGGTATGCTTAATTCATTTGCCTTCCGTGTTGTTCCCACTTGGAATTCCTCGCCATATCATGCGGTTAAAGCCGGCAACTTATCATGCTTCAAACAGCGCTTACAGCTGTGTCTTCTGGCTGCGATATCCGTTGCTCAGCGGTTATAACTAATTTTGCACACTATACTTTCGCCTCTTCCTATCTTCATTCCTCAGTATCATTGCCATTCTTTTCGTAAAGGGGAAGCGGGAGGGTGGGGCCGGCTGAATGCATGGCTGTGTATTGCTTTCTTTACTACTAAAGAAGGATGCTTTCTTGCTTTCTCGCTGTCTTCTCAGTTCTCCAATTTCGACTAGGTGACTTATTCATACGGATTAGCACTTTTTTTGTTATTACCGATGTTTTCCATTCGAACAGCGAACGGTTCATCGACGTCGCATCAGATCCTGCTCTGTGCCATCGGCAGCTTCTCAACTAGTAGGAAAGCCACATTCTCTTGTTCCGTATAGTCTAGAGGAAGTGAGAAAAACCTAATTTCGCGAATTATCACAGGCAAGGAACGCACTCCAGTGAGATGCTGTACAACGCTAGTTATGCATTCTTGTGATGAAAAGAGTGTTGAATTTGCTGAAGTAATGAACCGAATCCGAGAGCCAGGCAAAGAATGGCAAGGCTATTAATAGGGTTTAGAAAGTAACGCGAATTAATGGCCAAGCCGTACAAGCGGAATTCTGCTGTAGTGATAATCATGCGTTGTTTGTTCAAGGAGGAAGTACTTTCGCGAATATTATTGGTTGTTTTGATTGGAGTAGTGAAACATGTGCTGAAGTCAATTATATGGCTGAGAGACAGACAGTGGCAGGAAGCATTGCTCAGTTCAAGAACTACTGGACATCTTTCACGGAGGCTAACGGACAGCGTTTGCGCTTATGTCAAAATCTCTGACGCTCCAAAACTAATGTCTTGGTAATCGCTGAGCGTTCTACGAATTCATTAAACTGACTGCTTGGAGCATAGTTTTCTTTTCACGAGGTCAACTTAGCTATTTTTAACTTTTAGGCTGCACTAAGAACGCTTATCGTAGCCGGCTTTCATGGCGTCGATACTCACGGATCCGTTTCCAACTCAATCATCCAACAGACCAGCGCCAGAATTTGCATAAGCACTAAACAACAATTTGTAAAGGATTTAGTTTATTTGGGTAACCTTCCCAACCATCAAGCTGGCAGATACAGTGTAGGTCGTTTCTTTGTTCCCCTCGCCTCTCCCACCCCCTCACTAAATAATCAGATCTAAAACTTAGATAAGGTTGAGGGCGGAAGTATTGCCACTGAGGGAGTGACGGCTTGAGTTCGGTAACACGAAAACTCACGAAAGCAGCACATCCGACCGGTAGGAGAAATGCAGTGAGAAGATGAAGTACATAAAACCGAACATAGCGCTTAGCTATCAAGAAATTGTTCCGAATTTAAAGCGTATTTCAGGGAAATGAGGCTTTCACGAGTAGAGTGTTTTTTTCTGGCTGGGTTCGATCGGTTTAAAGTAAATGCTAGCAGTTAGAATTCGGTGTTATTCGTAGTTCCGATTTTCACCGTGACCGTTATTAGCGACTTTTTCTTTTCGCAACATTCAAGTTTTGCAGCACCACAGATCTAGGCACATTCCTCACGAGATGTGCGATAGAAAGAGGAGGAAAGAGAGGATAAACTCATGCCATTTAGACCATACTTCCCTCTTCAGAACATTTTACAGCAGTTACCATCAAAACAAAAGAAAATTCTTTTCAGATGATCACATCTATGCAAAAGCGGCTTAGCGAACAAAGTAGACAAACTTTAAAAAATGAAAGCAAAAGCATTCAATGGAGAATATTTATATTCTTCTGCTCTCAACAAGAACGACAAAAACGCTCTTCAGAACGGGATCGCAAGAGAGATTATATGAAAAGAAGGGTCTGCCACTGATCGATGTCTTTGGATGGCGGTGATGGATTCCCTTGACTGAAAAATTCTTTCGCTCCCATCCTCAAAAGCCATTTTCAGTGGAGTGCAAAATGACAAGTAACTTCAGAAATATATTGGCTAGCCTCGTCCTCGAGATTTGGTTCATTGTTGAATTCAATATGTTGTTACGAGAAACATATTGAACAAGAAGGAATAGCAAAGAAATTTCCCCGAAATATGTATTGATGCCTCAAGATTCTGCGCGTTAGATTGCGGTTTCTGAAGTGAGTCGTATCTCAGCTCAGTAATGCTATCGAATTTCACTTCACTAAGTGATTAATCCAAGGATTATTGCAACACTCAACTGACTCCCACGCTCGACCTAGTGCTTCGTCAGACGCTTTCGTCAGGGCGCCTTTGGAGGCTATTTATTGGCGAAGGCACTTAACAACATTTATGGCGCATCGTTCGGCAGCTGCGGCCAAATGCACCGTTGTTGATACAGCGAGGGAACAGTATTGCGAAGTGGTATGCCAAAGAGCATTTGCATGCTTTTTCAATTGTTCTGTTTGTTATTTTCTTCGAAATAATGCACAGTGTGTTTGTTGACTTTCTCGCTTTGGCTCTTCTCCAGTGCGCATAATTGATGTGAATTAGCTTTCCATGAAACCGACTTGAGTATATGAAATCAGCATCTGTGTTTGCTTGAGCGAGAACCAGGTTTTGCGGTGACCGAACAGGTTTTTGCTCAAAAGAAGACATATATTCGAAGGGAAGTTTTTATCCTTGATGACGTTGTTTTTCACACTGTACTACGTATTAACTCTGGAATGTAAATGTCGGCCGCTGCTGATAAACTTGCAATATGATCTGAACAAGCGCTTGGAAACATTAGTGAATCTCTCGTAAGAGATGATTTTTACCTATGATTTGCATTTAAGAGAGGCCTGTATTCAGTTAGGTTTCTAATTTTACGATTTTCATGCAGGTGGCTTCCGCTTGAAGAAGGCTTCTATCCGGCGGGTCTTTTCGTGCGAATACGGCAGTAATTCTGTGCAGCATCTTTATTAGCGAGCCGTTACTTGAAAAGACGTTTGTTACTGCTTTCAAGAAGAGTTCTTCGATTTTACGAGTTAAGCACGAAACAGTAAGGATGTGTTTTTGCTGACGCCACAAACATTCAGCGCTAATTACGAAAGCTTAGGCGACCTTCTCAGTAACAGGAAAAGAAATAGGGTGTTTTCTCTATAGCTAAAAACTTGCTTAGGCAATATCACAGTTTTTGCCGGTTTTTTCTTCAGAAAGGAAGGAAATTTTTCTTCCAAGAGGCAGTAGAATTTTACACTTGGCATTACTTGATCGCAGTCAACCAACTGCGATAAGAAGTCGCTCGTCAAATTTGCTGTCTTTCTTAAAATCCATATGTGAAAAAAAAACGCAGCAGAACTCTGAACTATCGTTTCTTTTATAAACCACGGTCCATATACAAAAACTTTTGCCGATTCGCTCTGAAAGACGTATTGCGTAGTCTTTAAATGAATTTGTGGCCACTCTGATGTGGGAAAAATAATTTGTTATGCTAAGAACTGATAAGGCCATCAAATATTATCTAAAACATTTAAAGATATCACTTACACGCGTTTCGATACGATAATAATGATAGCCGATATGTGCAGTGTAATCGACTGAGAAGCCGACGGCCATTAACATAGCAGCCATTGAGATTGGATCGAGGTCAATGCCAATAAGTGCGAGATACCCGAACACCCCGATGTTTATGCTGACCACTGTGATCACTGCGACACATACTGCAACCAGACGAGGAATAACGATGGCACAAGCAAACGAAATGCACACGAACGAAGCTAATGCACTCAACTGCACCGTGGAGTGAGTCTTCGCTGATAGATCCACAAACGCATTCACGTCGTTGTACGGCAGCACACCTAGTTCAGGATATCTGCTAGCTATTCGGCGCCATTCGGTTAGCAGAGGTACTCGATCATAGAAACGAGTCACTGATGTGAAACCCGTCGTGAACGCATATTCTACGATACATTCAGGTAGTTCAGCAAGGCAGGCTGTCTCATTGAGATGTAGTAGCGTTCGCCAGTGTTTGAAGCCTGCAGAATTCAAGAACTCGGGCAATTCGGTATAGGTGAAACAGCCGGAGATTTCCGAAATAAATTCCATATAAGATGGAAGCCAAAATAAAGTCGATGAGGGCCCATAACTGTAAGAAGCGCTTTCAAAGTCGTTCACCAAACGCTGTACCTTCGCCATTTCACCAGGATGAAGTAAATTGCTAGGTTTTGTGATAAAAACGGTAAGCCGCTGCATCTCTGCCCACGCTTTGTCCTGCTCTCTCTGATACACAATAAAAACGCTGTCAGGTAATGCAAGTTTGTCGGCAGTCAGATCGGCGCGGATCCGCGATATGCCATGCGCGGCACCACCCCAGTAGACAATTAAAATAAGTGCTGTGATCACCTTCATGTACTTCCACGTAATCATGTCAACCCATTTGATAACCACCTTATCATAGAACTTGTTTAATTCGACAATCCATTCTCTACGTTTGGGATTGCTAGATTTGCAGCAGCAGAGAAATGAACGCACTCGAGCGTTTTCACGACGTGCTGAAATGGTTAGTGCCGCCGAATAGAGTACCACCTGGTAGAAAAAGCAAACCATAATTGCAACAGTAGTGTACAGAGAGAATGTACGGATGGCAGGTGTGCGACTGAAGATGCCAATACCGAACGAAAGTGCATTCGTTAGTGTTGTGATTGTTATTGCCGGTCCAGACAGCTTTAGCATGTAGCCGGTTCGTCGTTCTACACACATCTGCGATTGTTTTAATCCAGTGGTAGTAGCCTTTGCCAAATACGCGGCATTTACCTCGTTCTCATAATGTAGCGCATAATCCCACGCACGCAGCATAATGAACCCGTCATCAGTGCAGACGGCCAGAAGAAGAAAGAGAGTGGCAACCAGCATCGAATGGTACTCTTCACCCAAAAGAGAAAGGATCCCGAAAGTAGAGACGATGCCAAGTAAAGGGATCGCCAACTCAAACAGCGCTTCCCACGGCTTCGAACTGATCGCTTCTTCCCTAAACGGTTAACGTTGTACGCACCAAACAAACGAACCACCCAAACGCCTCACATGATATAATGAGGTAGTAGCAGTCTCTTAGCAACATTTCCTACAAAACAAAATTGACCTGCACGTTGGCATAAATCTCACTCAGGAATATCTCAAGACTTCTACGGGAATTCATTGAAAAGAGAGATTGAATTGAAACCAACGTTATTTGTATTATTTGATAACGTTATCGGCAGGTGATAACGTTTCAGATAAATCTCATCTTTTCGTAGTTATGAAAGAGAAGGTACAAC
Source organism: Ascaris suum (assembly GCA_013433145.1). NCBI lineage: Eukaryota > Metazoa > Nematoda > Chromadorea > Rhabditida > Ascarididae > Ascaris > Ascaris suum. The sequence continues at coordinate 6,806,619 of CM024187.1, forward strand.
ATTCAAAGCGTTGGTTTTTAAACCTTTGCTGCTGCAAGTAATGCACATAACCACTGTAACTTTTTCCGCATATTCGCACCACACGGATTTTCGGAAATACACCGAAATAAATATCAGAACCCTTCATTTGCTTTTGCTACCATTGCAAAGCAGAGGGAGCGGCGTCTTTTTTCCAAATAACAGGCCTTTTGGCAAGCAGAAGCCTGTCACAGATGTTATGCATAACAAAGCTGCCTATTACTGTAACAAAGTTGCTACATGCCACGTAGCGCAAGGCAGAAAATTCACATTTGTTTGACAGTTGCACATTTCTATGCTTCGCCTGCTTCTTGATGCTGTCCTAGAAAAATTCAACGTTATACGTTGCACTGCAAGAGAAGCCTTTGACTACGAACTAGTAAATCAACAGTAGGTGGGAGGGCTGCTTATTTGGATATTCGCATGGAGTGGGCAGTATTGGGCCAAGTTCAATAAAATCTTACACATAGACAGCAGCAACTGCATAATAATTGAGAAAAAAAAATGGCACGATAAGCAAATGCTTGCCTGAATGAAGTGAGCATGAAGAATGCACCTAATAATATAATGGTGATGACGATTGATGGAGCAGTACGCAGTCCAACTTCTCTAGCCTCGGCCTCAATGAGTCTACCACTCCAAATCATGAGCTTCAACTTGTTGTAATTCTCGGCGTTCCTGTGTAGCTCCTCTTCCCATCGGATACCAAACCTGTTATCACCTTTTGGAAGGACCAAAAGATAGACGACCATTGCCTTGCGAAAACCCGTAATGTAGCCGGTGGTTTCGTTCCTTTCAACACTATACACATTGTTGGCGATGTTCAACTCAACGCCGAAAATTCTACTTATCGGATATTCCAGTGCATCGTTGCCCAAGAGAAACGCCTTTAAGAGAATAGTCAATGGTGCGTTTATATCACAATACGGCTCGCAAAAGTTACGAAAGCCGTAGGTCCTCTTCACAGCAATCAGTTCAGTTTGGTTTCGATACGTAACATTTGCAGTTTTGTTACTTTGTGCTTCTGTTAGTGCACTACTCTCATTCAGTGGCACTGAGTCGTAGCTTATCCTTATTACTTCTGTCGATGTCTCTAAGAAGTCTATCATCTGCAACGCGTAATCCGTTCTTGCCAAAGAGCCATTGTCGGTGGCAAACGCCACCACATTGATGCGGAACATCTGTCCACCATTGATACCGAAAAAGTGCTCAGCTTCGGCAATCTCAATACGGCTTGGTGCATCGAGTGGCACGAAATCTTTTGTGCGAGATGACTCTCGAGCGTAGATATTGCCGAATGCAGTAAGTGCAGTCGAAACAAAGCAGGCAAGGAAATAGGCGCCTGGCCGTTGGCCAATGCTATATCCAATCCAGTAGAACAAATTGGCGATCCAGTGTTCGGAAAGTGTCGTGATTGCAGTCATCCACAACGTGTGTGTCTGGCAGTGCACAGCCGCACGGTGTAGAATGACGCGAGGCACGCTCGGTATGGGCGGAACGATGGACGACGTCTGTTGCTGTAAAGTGCACCTTAGAATCTGGTGCGTGCACACACCCGCCTTGCACGCTTTCATCACCTTTGCACAGCAGCAGTCCCCAGAACAAGCACTGCGGTTCTTTCGAGAAGTGTTTCTCTTTTGGGCAAGACTACTTCATACGTATGAGAATGAATTCATCTTGCCCTCGTTTTATTGAGGCATCGTAACCAGCAACCGTTTGCAAGCACTGCGCTGAGAATCCATTATTGCTATGACTTTAATGGCCTTTCGCTTGCTTCGTCTTGCTCCGAAAACCAGATCTCGTACAAATTCAAAATTTATCCTCATCTTTCATATTTTGTGGGGACTATTTGAGATTGCATCTGCAACACCTCTACATCAAGATATAGGATATCACTGTATTTGTATGCCCGAAGTTTTGTAAATACGCCTTAATATATCAACAAACAAGCAAAATGTGATTGCTTAACGGACACTGGCGATCCAAGTTATCGTAGGAAAGAGAAATCATTATGCATAGAATCCCACTAATTTGACTGCTCAGAGAGATTTAGGGGAACTAAAAGCAAAAGACCTAGAGTATCCACTCTAAAATCCAAAGCACTGTTTTTTCTACTGAAACTGCCTCAGCTGATACAGATGCAGTTGTGATGGAGTATTGCATTCCCATTGCACGACTCATGCCAACGGTTGTAAGCACCCCTCTAAAAAAAATATGAGGAACCGAGACCGTACTCTACCTGCGGCATTTAGGCTTTCAGAAAGTTCTTGTTGCGATCTCCAGTGGCTTAAATCCACAAAGTTATTTGTTTGCCTTTGCAACTCATCCTAGAAAATTTGTGATCGTCAGTTTTGTTTTTACAGTCTTTTTTAAACTGAAACCATGCACGAGTAATCAATACTAAAAGTACTTTTTAAATGAGCACGACTTTTGCTGTCAACGGAGCAGCGAGAACAGCAGCAAGTGCGCAGAAGCACGCTTTGCTTTCCGATCGGAGCAGTGCTGACAAAGTATAAAATCGGTGCTGCGAAGTTTCGAAAAAAGCGTTAAGGCGACGTTGCCTTATGGGTTTGTAATCACAAATCTGTATCTGAATTACCATTTCTCTAAGTGAAGAGGAGGAAAATTCGCGAAGACGCATGTCCTCGTTTTTAGTGCCAATCGAGAATCGGTGCTCAGAAAGTAGTGTCGCCGTGGAAAATTCCGAGTTCAAATCACCTCAACTTAGCCCGAGAAGTTGGATTCATTTGACTCCACGTCTAACTTAGGAACTCTTAAAGTTTTTCTCAATTCCGGCAACTTCCAGACATTGAGTGTCCTTGAATCCGAAGTCTTACTCCCCATAGGCGGAGCGTCGAAGCTCGCGGACTTCCAATCTTTTCTCCGGAGACTTGGATGCCCCCAAGTCCGAAATTGCCCTCGACAATTCAAACATGTATAACGCATATATTTAATATATCTATGTGTTTGTAGTGCCGCATAATTTCCTCATTTCCAATGTGTTTAAAATGGAAGCGAACTGCGCGAATAAATGGCTTCATCTCCCATGCGAAAAGAAATCACATACAAAGAGAATGCAAAAGTTGTTCAAAGAGAGGTCATGGTCTTCATCTCGCTCATCACTGCCCACCGATGTGCTGATGTTTTATCATTTGAACCCACGCGGATTTTCCGGCTGTTTTTACTGCCTTACCGCTTACCGTGCTGCAAAGCTTCACATGCCAGTTGACTGAGCCACTAGGAGCGTTTTTTATGTGAGATTTGACGTTAAGCCGCTCTTCGGCTACAAATTTCCGTGAACAAAATCAGTTACGCGTTCTAAGTGAGGTGAGCACGAATCGTGTGGATTCACAATTTCATAAGCCTTTGATGCACACATCGCGTTCAGTCGCGTTTACATACGCTGCCGCAATGGGACAACTTAGCTAACCAAAAGGTAAACGCTTCGGTGCGCGAATGCCCATTTTGCATGTGCGCTTATTCCGGCAGCGGGTCGTTTAAAATAATTTGAGACATTTTGTTGTGCAGTGGGAGCAGCTACTTTGGAAATGGAGAGGCTAGTACGGAAAAAACTGAAAGCGCTGAGAGAAATAGCTATAGAACAGAAGTGTGCTTTCGGCAGAGCAGTTCAATGAATATGAAAGATATCGCTCGAAATCATCTCTGAAGATCCGTTTGAGGGTGCTGATTGACTCCGTTAACCAAAACGTCCTCCCACTTACCATGCACAACCACCTCTCATGATGTCATTTTTAATTTCATGGTCTCATGTCGCTAAGAAAAAAAAATGTCATTTTCGAACCATGATTTCAAAAGTATCTATATAATGTCATTCAAAAGTATCGAATGTACAGAGTTCGCAGTAAGGAAGTTAATGTAGATGTCGTGATATGTAGATGTCGTGATATCAGTTCGTATCGAAAAGATGAAAGAGCATAAACTGTAATGGTTATTGCTGAGGAAAGATTGCGCTCGTTTACATTGAACACGTCTACCGCTGCAGCTGACAGCTCTCTAAAGATACTTCTGAATTTTCGTTGGAAGCAGTAGAATTCACTCAGTGATGCCTCCATCAGTTCCCTACAACTTCTTAAGGCGAATCCTGTTGTTTTAGCGTCAGGGCGAAATGCCTGTTTACTGCTCACTTCCACCGAAATCACTGTTTGGAAAATTCGATCTTCCACAAATCATCCATACAAATTCCGTTCTCTCGTCATCGCTCGTGCTACGAACGACAACGACCTTACGTCACATTCCAGTGAATGCTTTATTCGCCGTAACAAGCTTTAACAATGATTGCCGAAATATTTTCTTGCAGGATTTGCAGATGGAAGATATCTTCAATTAGCGCGCTTGAACATCCGATCTTTTCTTGAAAGAACAGGACGTTTTAATGCCACTTTTAAGGAAATGATGCCAATTCGGAATTTTCCATATCAGATAGCAAAATTCCATTTCATTCTGGACGCCATAAATTATTTCAGCAGAAAAGAATGAGAAGGGATTCGAATTTCTGTTGGGTGAAATGCCGAAATATCGGTTGCAGCCGGCGTTCTTTTAATTGCTACAGTCCACAGAAGTACACTGGCAACCTAATAAAGGGTGAGGATTGCTACCGGTAGAGGCAATAAAAACATCTCTAAACTCTCAGTGAATGGATTTCGCAATTGCGATAAATTTCGTTGGATCCTTTAAATGATGTGTGTTTTCTCGGATCACCAAAACAGCGTAATTTTATTGTGAACTGGATGTGCTAGTGAAGATACGTAAGGCTGATGGAACGACTCAGCTGTCTCGAAGAAAATTATCAGACGCGCTGTGCTAGATAAGTTAAGCTATTATGGCTGCTTGTAGTAGCAGCTGACAGTGTCAGTATGGACTTCTAGCAATCCTCACGCCTCAGTAGGTTGCCAGAGTTCTTCTGCGGACTGTAGCAATTGAAAGAATGCCGGCTGCAACCGGAGTTTCGGCATGTCACCCAAAAGAAAATTGATTCCTTTCGTCATTCTTTTCTGCTGAAATAATTTATGGCGTCCAGAATGCAATGGACTTTGGCCATCTGAATTGGAAAATTCCGAATTGGCATCATTTCCCCAACGCTAGACTATTATTATTGAACGGCACAGTCTACGCTGGTTGTAAACTATCACCCATGGACGATGAGATACTACCAGAAAGAACGAAATCACATTTGGTCTAACACTTGCCGAACCTTTGGGGTGCTACTACATACCCTCCTTGTTGACGCAGTTGACGCCTGCGGTAACTTCGCCGCCACTTCTCTACACGTTAGCTTGATGCGCAATTCTTCTATATCTTTATGCGCTGCATGCTCATATCTGATCTGTCGTTCAGCAACCTCTTTTTCTTTTTCCATTCGCAAGCTGTTGCGAGATAGGTTTTCGATTTTGTTCATTTGATTTCGCTAGAGGTCTTTTTAGGTCTAAGCATGCAAGGAACTGGCTGCTTCAGTTGTTCTGATAACCGGCGTTGCATTTGATTCGTGCAGACGTCTTAACATTACATCCTATTTGAGGTGCATTTATCCCTTTTTTTGGGAACTCAGCGTTGACGCGTGCCTACAGAGACTGTGAATGCACGACATTTATCACGTCAAATTTGTGCAGAGCATTCGTCAAACATACAGTTAGCTCAGCTGCTTTCTACTCACGCGGAAAGAGGCGCACCCATTCATTGGCTTGAAGATTTGCTCTTTGTAAGCAGCCTTTCAGCCGTGAAGATTTAAACTGCAAAACTGTCTATATTTGTGCTCAGCGTCGGTTTAGCAACTTTATTCATCTCATTGAAAAAATCAGTGGTTTCTACTTTCGAGAAAATTTCGTTCACTCCGAAAAGATTGCATATCCCAAATGTAAACATATGTTCAGCATTTAAACTATTCGCTTTCAAAGCAGTTGTTTTTCGACTTTTTTTGTGCATTTACGATATTACCTGGAGTAAGTAGAGAACTGTTACAAGGGAATGTATTTTTTTCTTGGACCAAGTCGTTCATAGCGCAGTGAGAGTTTGAAAAAAATATGCTAAAATGTTGTGCGATTATGTATAAGGCGGGATGTGGGAAGGAAATGAAAGTATTAGGAAATCCTTCGCCAAAGCGAGACTATTCCTTGCTGACAGTGATTCTCTTTACTGGGCTACAAAGAATTCATCAATGGCTCTTCATGACCTCTCTGCAGAAGGAGATCCTTCAAAAGGGCTTCCAAAGCTATATTTATGATCTTTTCAATCAGACGATAAGGCGATCAGTCTCGTTTTCAAACTGACGTATTGGCTGCTCATGAGGAAAATAGGCACAGCTGTTCGGTCGGCTTGATTCAGGCCCTAAAGTGTGCAGCGCAATTCGCTCGCAACATGCCGATTTTCGCACTAATCTTGGGCGAGATATTCAGGAAATTGTCCTGGACGTGTTCCGCGTGAAGGCGCGAGAACTGAATCGATTTCGTCCCAATGCTGATAATGTCGCTCGAGTTTTGAAAGCCGTAGGATTGCTGAGACCCTTCGTGGGCATAACTCTGTCTTCATACGTTCATCTCATCTAAAGCACCTTTTTGATGAGTTTTACTAAAAACGTAGGGCTGTACAGACAACTTATTGACTCACATGCGGGGCGTGGTTGATCGTTCCGCATACCACACGAGCGCAGGCTGAAAGAACATGTAGCTTGTAACGTCCTGAGGATGGGGTCCCCAAGTCTTGACGTCAATCCCATTCTGATTTGTCAAGGTCGCCTTCATAGCCACCTAGCAGCGACCTCGTGGTAAGGAAATGGTAGTTTTCAGGGTTAGTCACAAGGACTGAGTGTTTTGAACAAAATGGCTGATTTGCCTGTTTCCAGAGCCAAATTTGTGCACGATTCGTTTGGCATTGTTCTTTTATTGTTACTGATTATCCAAGTTTGAGTTTGGTCGCGATGATGAAAGGTGGTGGGCGTGGTAGTGCAGCTGACGCAAGCGTTGATCTCGCTGATGTTGTTACGACTCTCGTGTCCAGTGAGTCTCAAGGTGACGGATTGCAGGCTGCGGTGGGTACTGCAGCTTGCAAGCCCGTACTGGGAGCAAAGAAACTGCGTAAAACAAATCTGATCCAAGCATTCCACGCACTCTGTCTACCGAGTGCGAAACCAGGGGGTTTCTGTGAATGCGTAACGCTCGAATCCCAGAGCGGCTCTGCACGTCTTGGCGCCCAAAGGTTTTCAAGGCCCGATATTATTATTGTAAAAGCTAAGCCACGGGTTAAAAGTAATGGCGACGGTTCTCCTAAAATTCATTTTAATTCGTCCTTTATAGCTGCCGACTTTTTTTCATCACTCTGGAGGAGTTGCTGTTTGATCAGTAGGCATTTCGAAGTTCTTTACGTTGAGTCCTGGAATTCTCTTTTCGGTTGTGAGCTTCTTTACGTTGATTCAATTTCTGAATGTCGCTTGATAGCTGTCTATCACACTTTCAGCCGTAACATTGCTGAAACAGCTGAGGCTATCGATCATCGAAGTTGTTGTCGGCGACTTCAGTGTGATGACTCAACAAATGAATTTCCATACCTGTCGAATCACTTTGGTGGCTGATTTTAGGGGCTTGGTGACATGAAGTTTTCAATCTCACATTTGATGGCACACACAGGGTTAACATAATCGATTATCCTCTTGTGAACGACCTAGATATTGGGCAACGAGAATTCCATTCATTTCTTTCCCAATTTCGTCAGCCAAGATCTGTTTATGATGGCGTTTTATGACCATCCTAACAGAAGTCGGCGGTGTGCTAATGCGATGTTTTCCTCTTCTGGTTGAAATATGAAATAACCTGCACTGTGTGAGGATTGAACCGGTGTATGATCTCTTTCTGTGGACTGTGCATGAAGTTTTTCCATGCTACATGCCTATTAAAATATCATGTCCTTATTATCAGTCTATGTCTTCTTGTCTCTCGCAGTTAGTACAAAGGAAATTTCGGTTATGGTTACAACGATTTACTCAAAGTGATCGAGGACCCTTTAAAAGGTTTTACAGTGAGTACCGTAAGAACTATGATAAATACGCATAAGAACTTTGAAGAATGTGTACTTTGTTCCAACAATGTAAAAATTTTTTGCAAATATTTTAACGGAACGATAAAGAAAACACCGTAATGTTCAGTGCGTTGAAAATAGTACAGCCGCTATTTTCAGCGACGGTTTCGCAAAGACGGAAATGTTTGCAGAAAATTTCTCGGTGTCAATTACATGATATCTTCTTTAGAAGCTTATTTTTACCTTCTTTCGAATATCAGTGAATGGCTCACTATCTCGTGCTGGCAGTCAGATAATCGAAATTCAAACGCGAGGCTCCAAATCAAACCAAGCAGGGATCGAATATCTGTTGGGCTGCTCGTTTGTGACGCATCCCAACCGATCTATAAAAATTCGGCCTTTCGATCATGCATAGCAGTTACTCGAACGCTGCTTGGCTTTCGAAAATTACCTGTGCAATTATGCAGTCTGCCAGCAGAAAAGATCGGGGTTCATGAGTGTGCGATATAATCAAAACAGGCGGAAGGGGAATAAAGCTTTCCTCCGAAGATTTCAGTCGGGAAATATGTTAGCTTTCAGCACTGCTTGTGGCGCCATTGCAATATCTCGTGCTGCTATCTCCATTTGTTTTGTCTCAACTCTACGCTGTGGAAATCAGCTGCCCTTATGTTTGTCATTTCTCAGTTTATTCATTTCCTTTCGTTTCACGGTATCCTAAGAACGCCATCGGGATGACAGCGGAGGCGCACGAGAACAACGGAAGCCACGTTGTATCTTTGGCACTGTGTTCAAGCATGTATTATAGGAGAGCAACTTAAGCGATTACAACGCAATCTTTATTGGAATCTTCAGGAGTCGTTTGAGGATTTATAGGAAAATAACCTAGAGATATAAATGGATGCAGCGAAATAATGGCAGGAAACTGTTTTTCGATGGAGACTTCAGAAAAGTTGGATGCTGCACTTTTCGAGCACTCACTGTCTAGATTATCACCAGCTGTGGTGGTATTACTATGGCGTAGTTATTCAAAAGTCAGCTTCAATCTTGTCGCGATAATAGCAGAACATCTTTCTCAGCACATTTTGAGTTATGGGAAGGTCATTCAAAAAAAGAGACGCTTAAACCAGCGCAGTCACTCTAAAAAGAGTCTTTGAATAGTTCATTGATGACGTAAGCGGTTAGTCGTTTTGATACGACTGTTGTCATCCGAGAAATTTTGCTTGTACTCTGCTGACTAATTCAAAGCTATCATCTGTAGTCTTCTGTCGTACATTTAGAGCGTCTTCGAGGAGTGCTGCAAAAAAAAGCAATATATGAAATCACTCTTGCGGCGCCCTTCAATTTGCATAAAAACAACTCTCAGATTTATGTGCTAAAAAGGAAACTTCTTTAATGAGTTAACTTACAGGCGCACCAACTGAATGAACTCATGCTCAGGACTTGTTCGTTGTCCTTCTTGTCCTTATCTGCTTTTCTGATGTTCGCTTAAACAACGAACGCATTGCGCTGTGAGAACGGGCTCAAATGCCACGATTGTTCTCCTTGCTCAATTCGACTTTGTCGTTCCTCGTCAAGACTGAAACATCACATCTGTGCTACAAGAGCTTTCAAACCTTTTAATTTCCAATCGTTTGATCAACAGTGCAACGCCTATCAGGTTATATGTCGCTAGTAGTGTTAGAAGCTCGACTGCTGAATAGGGCTATTTGTTCCTTTATGACTCAGTTCAGTCTTCTCGACGCTCACTTGCTCTGCTCGATTAGAGCATTTGGGAGAGGAACATCAGTGGTTGTGACATCAAACTTGCAAAAAACAAACGCATAGAAGTTACTACCGACAGAAAGTGTCGCATAAAAAATTTCATCATTTGACAAGGAGTCGCCAGTTTTACTTTGTTACTATTCTTGTTATTGTTTTCTGATTGATGCTGCAAGCTAGACTTTGCGTGATTGGACGACGAGTGGCAGTGATCGTGACCACCGCCAAACTTTTCAGCATCTTTTCATGCAGAACATAAGCGTGTCCCTAAAGCACAGCTCTATCGCTGATAGGTTCAATGGCACCGCTTAATTTTTGCCTCACAGAATTTTGCAAAAAACCCTTTACATAACTGTGCGCCTCTAATATCTGAAAATTTATGTGATTATGGCTGCTATGAAATTATATTGCAAATAATGCACTCGACATTCATCGCTCATTCTTCTGCTTATTTAATTCCTTGTATGACCCTGCCGTAAATATTACACGTAATAAGAAAGGTCACTTATGGTAACGAGCAGAGCTTGCTTCATATGACGTACGAGAAACGAATGCTTGTTGGACGGGTCTTCCATATGCAAGCGAATTCGAAATGCCAAAGCCCTGCAGCCAGATGTACAAACAACGCTGCGTTATGATCACTGTTGCCGAAGCGAAGCGTTAATGAATCTTTGCTCCAAGTGGCGCCAAGGCAGTTCTCACAGCTGCTGCACCAACAAGCGTTCGACATGCTCGTCAGCGATCTTCTACAGCATTCCAGCAAATAAATTTTCGTATAATCGACGACCGCTACACGACGCGAAGGGAAAATTGAATTCACTTACGTGAATAATGTGTGCCAACGTTGGTTATTTGGTACACTGGAAAGGTAAATCAAATGGACGTGTTACGATCACCTGTCTTCCAAGGAAAATATTTCCGTCATCCCTGGCCCTCTCTCATCTTCAGCACGATCTCTTCACCTCACCCATTATATCCGCGATTTATCGCGAAGGTTCGTTATCGACACATGTGAATAACGTAAAAGGAGGTACATGAAATACGGCATAAAGAATAAAACAGGGAAAAGAGCGCTGAAGACGAAAAACCGCTGAAATAAGCTGAAAACTGAGCAGATATGCAAACGACTGAAATGAGACAGCACTGTGTCTAGCAGTGGAAAGAAGGTGAAAAGGAATAAGTCGCCTTGGACGTCAGTGCTTTCACAGTTGATGTCATAGATAAGCGTCATTCATTTCCACTCTACCGACAAAATATTGCGAAGGTCGTGCTATCGGTCTGTCCAGTACTGGATATTGGTATGCCTCCATATTTCCACTTAAGATCTGTAGATCTGCAGCACCAAATCAGAGGAAATTTGTATGAATAGCACTCAAGCCCGTTTGCTCATGGCTGCGAGCGGAGGAACGACTAGAACTGTTTCAGACCTGTCTAGACCGATGCCAAAGTTCACCGACAATTTCGAGCAAAAACGTGTCAAGCATAGCGTTTATGGAGGGCATCCCAACACAGCGAAGGTGCTGTAATTACCTAGCCAGAAGTGCTCGTTGAATTGACTCCCTCGCGAGCCTTTAGGACCTATTTAAAAAATGAACACTATGCGTCGCTCTGCAGTATGCCTTTCAACTTACTGTGACGTTCATTTTTTCACGCTGCCTGTGGATTTTTCTCACAGCGCAATTTGTGCAAGTAAACTGTGATGTGCCGCAATAAAATAGAGTCTAAATATTCTATATCAAGGCGCTAAAACTACGAACAACAACCGCTGCATATTTTTCAGCAGCCCTCAGATGCCTGCTTTTTAATCCCATAAAAGGTTATTATGACTGTGCTTATTCCCCTTTCTTTGAATCATTCCATATATTCCAGTAAGGGAAATTATTAAGAGTGGGATACCGCTGACTGAGTGGGGATGCAATCGGTCGATATTATGTTATTTTGAAGATAAACAAGACGACCTGATTGAAAGGGCCTTGAAAAAACATAGTTGCTCAGATACGAAGAGAAACTTCTTCCCTTGAAATTTCATTCCTTATCTGTTGATGTTTACATTTGAGATTATTTTCTACAGTTCGTTAGATCAAAGGGCAGTCATCTATGTACATATTTCTAATCGGTGATGTTACATAGCTGGAAAGGACTGATCAGTAGTTGTTATAATTTCACTGATATTTTGCTCCTTCCTTTCGCCTCCCAATGGAGATGCTCGCCTCAAGAAGCATAGTGAGTGCTGATGCTGTTGTTAGAATTGCACTGGAATTCCAGCTGTGGAATTGCTGATTCAGGCGCTTTTAAGAGATCTGATTGCAGTTGCGTTTTTTTTGATCAAAAAGAAAATATGCGAAGTGGAGGTAGCGTCGTAATAGGCTGCTGTTGATGTTGATTAAGAGTGCGTTGCTTTACCTCATTGACAACGCTTTGCACGACTTCGATTGCACAGTGCACAGGGAGAACAGGAGCGTTTCCCTTCAAGATCGGTACTGACTGCAATCAACAGCGTTTTAATCGGAAATTTGCAACTGTGTTCGGCTTTTGCAATATAAATCGCTGAAAGGCATGCATTTTTCACTAAAATGATCGTTTCGTAAAATTGAAGTAAAACAGATCGCCTCGTATGACTTGGGGTTTTGTATGTTTGACAGGATGGATACTTTGTGATGAATATGCGACGTTGCCTACACATTGAATTGTTATGATGAAAGGTGAGAGGCCATTGAATCTTTGAGGGGTATAAATGCAGCAAGAACGCCACATCTTCTTCGCCTTCATGTATCCTTTTTTGCTTTCCTCGAAATTTCAAATTTCGTGTGCCATATTTTCGTTTTTTCATCACAATCATCGATCACGTTTCATCGTATTTGCTATTTTATGTTGCCACCAAAATCCTGTCGATGACGACTACGATTCATTTTCATCTCAATAGAGAATAAAAGGAGACACATCAGTGAAACCGATCTTTCAGTCAGCTATCTACCTGTCTGCTAGTCATTTACGTTAGAGTGAAGACGCACTTCCTGTGCAATTGTTTTTTGTCTTTGGCACTCTAGCGAGCCGCATCGCTTCGCCAAATGGTGTATCTGTCGCCATCTCCATGTTCATTCTCATTTTTAACTTGTGTTAGTGGGGTTTCTTCTTTTACTAGTCGTGCACAAACAGAGGCTTTTCACTGCTTTTTTGCTTAGCGAATTAGAGATCGCCCTCGAAACAGCAACTGCTACGAAGGCACACTGCGCCTTGATGCTTTCCGGAAAGCGGAAGAGAATCGCTTTCAGTTACCATCTTCTGACTGCTCCAGACTGAGAAGAGAGCATCTCCAAAAAAGATTACTTTTTCCCATTTGAAGAGGGAGAGAGCATCTCTAAAAAAGATTATTTGAACGTATCATTTGAGAGCTTCAAATAGCTGAGATGCTGGTATGCCTCTTTAAACGGGCAATGAAATCGTATGTGGGTTTCCACAGCACAAGGAGTCGTTGCAAGGTAGGACTCTGCTCCACCATACGGATACGTGTGATTTTAATTCTTTCACTTTTGATGAAAATTGTAGGCGGTTTGTTCACTCATTTCATTGAAAGCTTATCTTTCTCAAAATACTGGAACAACGAGTTCCATGACAGCTGGCCTTCTTTGTTCTGTTAAAGGTTGATTTTCCCAGTCACTGACTATGTTGACGATAAGGAGAGGGAATCATTGGTTTACACACATAGCCAATCCCACCTTGCCGAAATAACTTTCTAATGGCCTGCCCGACCGATGCCATTAATTTCAGCGCAGAAGACAGATTAACTGTTCGTTTCCTTTTCTGTTCAGTCGGACAACAGAGTTGCATTTGGTTGGCATTCCTCATATGAAATGCGAAAACTTCCTTACCAGATCGAAATTGCCGATAATGGTGCACTCCCTGAAATTTCGTATCGAGCGATATTTAATACGTCACCTATGCACGAGGTACCGCAGCGTACGAGCGAATCGTGCATCTGGTAAACGGTAAGCTGGATTGCACGTTTCACGGAGGGGGAGAGGAGAGTTCCCAGCGGTAACGTCCTGGAATAGATCCAGGAATCAGTCGACAGTCCGAAATTTCGCTTGTGATACATCCAATAAAGGCAGTAATTGTAAAGACCAACAGTATTCATATTTCTTCCCCTACCGCCTTCTTGTTTCCAGGTAGGCCTCATTGTGGGGTTGACCATAAACAGTTCTACATTTATATATATTATATACGTTTTATATATATATATATATATATATATATATATATATATATATATATATAATATATATATATATATATATATATATATATATATATATATAATATATAATATATATATATATATATATGTTCGGGGATAGTTGCTGAGGGAATGATATTCTAAGATATCTTAGCTTGATGTGTTCTTGAATCTCATATTTGCTAACAATTTTTCGAATTACATGCGACAATACGCCAGCTGTCGGGCTCCGCGTGCACCATTTGGCTTCCCGAAAATGCCGTATATTGGGGGAGGGGTATATAGAAAGGGACCTATAAACTTAAAAATGCGGTGACAGATTCCAGTTATGGAGATATTATATATGATTTTGAAAGTATGCTGCGGGAGTGTGACAGCCCATCGCCTACACAAACAAACTGTCAAAACAAAACCCGCGCCACAGGCGTATATTTGCTGGTGGAATGCACCAAGTATGCGCTGTTGCAACTACTTACGGCGTGCAAACTTCTACGTCCTGAACAAGCAAACATCTTGCGAAATTTGCTTCACACTGCTGCCCAAACACGCTGCTAGCTTCATTCATCAGTTGCATTTTGAATTTGTTCAAGCACCTTCGCAGTCGCTCGAGCAGCTATCATTCGTTGGCTTCTGTCCAAATGGATGGAACAACTGCTCCTGTTGGTGTGCTTCTCAAATCTTCATACCTGCGAATTCTTGTTCCTAGGTTGTCGCCCCACTTGTGTTTTGATATGCTATAAGGGAAAGTATGAGGTCACTCTTGCTACGCGCTTGGTATGCAGTGTCTTGTCTATGACCATTCGCATTTGCACTTTGGTTTAGTATGTTTTGTTTGCTTTTCAGATACTCACGCTCCGTCGAGTGGAGCATTCCGGTTATGCTGCTTATGTTTGCACCGATTCGCAGGACTTCGAAAGCACGATTGTTTTTATGGGAAAAAGCGTTTTTCTATGAGGGTTTGGTTTAAGGCTGGTTTTTTTTTCAAAATCGGCTGGATTTAGAGAACATCCTGCAGTTTTTAAGAGAAAATACGCCTTTAGAAAATTGCAGTGTGACCCGCTTCATCCTCACATCATCCGTACTCTTTACAAACTACTCTTGATGCGTTTGGCAGGTCTAGGCAAAACAAGCGCAGCAATTCCAACTAGAATCCAGCAGTTCTAGTATTGCTTGAGTTACGGCTCAAGGTTATCAAAGAAATTCGCGTACAGCCTGAGACTTCGGCCAGCGTTAATATTAGTGAGTATGAAAATCTTCCTTCGGAATACAACTCTCAGTAAAAAATTCGTTTTGCCGTTTCACTGCTTTTCCCTAAGCATCCAAATAATTTGCCCATCTGAAGGTGGATTTCTTTGCTCGCTACTTATACTTTCTTCGATTAGTGGCAGAACCATGTTTACAGTCAGCCCGGGACTGATGCGTTGATGAGGTGGGGGAGGGGTTGGAGGAGGATGAGAATGGTGATAGGGGCTATGAAGCAAAGAGATAATATGAGGAAGAGGTGTCTTGCCTACTTGTCGCATTTTGCAGCAAAAGGCAAACTGAGAATTGCGGTTTTGTGTAGGTAACCCACCATCATCCTATATGCAAAACGTCTGCAAAACAACACTACACATTTATGTGCAAAACATCTCCAATATTACTCCGTGATATTTCAGCGAGCCACAGTTTATGCTCCTCACTGTTCAAGATCTGTTGATGTTCATCCCAATAGGAAAGGATGGGGGGGGGGGGGGGGAGGGTGAGCAGCGACAGATGGAAGAATCTTTTTAATAGTAATGGGAAAATCCTGCCATGACTATTCACTTCTATAACCGAATTTCAATCGACTTTGTATATGATGGCACTAGCACTTTCATTTTCCAGTATTTTATTGTGCTAACGGAATTCTTTTGTCTATTGTGCAAATGGGCTAACTTTCTTAGATAGGAATGCGTCGTTTAATTGAAGTTTCTTTGCAACAGTGCCATTCGTAAAGATATCAAGCACTGCTCTTTTATTCCTCATTCTACACATTCCGCTTCTAACATGCTGAATTTCTGAGCGTGCAATAGAGAGTGGGGGAGTAATTTCAGTACAACTCAGGTAAGGCGATTTCCAGTGTACATTGTATTGCAATAGACAGTAGGTAGTGAAGCAGCACTCACTATGACATATATTGCTTCGATATTTCTTTTAGAATTGGCCTATTTGTTGTTCGGAGCTCGTAGTAGGCGTCACGTTAACAAAAAAACTCTGCTAACTGAGCCATTTGTTGGTTTGTAGCACTCACGGTACAATAGGAAACAAAGAAACGGCTGCTATCACAAGTATCTTCTTGTTCCTACGTATTATTCCTTCTCATTCCCATTTCGAAGAGTCGAACTATGCCACACCACATATTGTATACTTTTCTAAGAATTCGATACATACAGAATGATACAGAAAGGATCACCCACAGCGATGCAGTAATAGTATGGCGGATAGGGGAATGGAACATTGCGTAAAGTGGGCGGTCAGTTAGGTTAATGGCCGATCCGGTGCAACAATTATTGCTATGCGATCCGCCGATTCACGGTGTACTTGTCTCGTGAACAGCGTTCCCTTTGCGCAAACAAACGCCCTGACGATATTCAGTGAGGAAGATACTAACCGCGGCCGTTTTGGATATCCTCCGCAGTGATGCACCAATATTTTTCATCGTTCACCATTGGTGCTGAATCGATTATTCGAGACGGTCTGTTCGCTTTTTAGGCGGCATTTTGTAAAATGCAACTTTTACGATCATCTTCTTCTTTCCAATTTCTAAATTATTATTCGCCGTTTATCCATGTTTCTGGCACATTGCCAATCGATCGGTGCAATATTGGAAAACTCACAATCAACGATTCACTGCTTCAATAAACAACGGTTTTACATATCCAGCCAGCCAACTTCAAAGTGCTTCCCATGCATTTTGGCAGTTTCATGAAAGTGGCGCAATGTATTTTTGTGTTGAGCACGTAATAGTGGTTAATGAAGAGGTTCGGACGCAACGAAGTCTCCGAATAGAGTGCGGCTTCGCATAAGAGTATTGTTTGAGCGTAACATCGAATCAACTACGACATAATACTTTTGAAATGTTTACAGGTATTTATTGGCAACTGAGTCCTGTTTTAACTCAAGTATGCCTTCATATTTTGCATACTTCTAAACATGTGCATTCATTAGGTACATCAAAATATTTCGATTTCTGCGGCATGACCTTCTTCCGTACCGGAAAGAAAACACGAAACGAGAAGATTGAAAAATTAGACTATGTGTTAAAGTTGCGCGGTTGGCAAACTGAGAAGAAGGTAGAATAAGTTGTTTTGAAATCCATTTCTTATTGTAGTTTACTTCTTTATTCTTAATTTTTGCAATTTCTTCATTTTTGGCCCTCTTTGCATTGATTTGTTATTTCCACAAGTAGAAAAAAAAAACAGGGAATGGTTTCAACTGTTTATGTTTGGCGCTTCAGCGAAGAAATACCATTGTTTTACACATAGTAATGTAAAAAGGGACATTTTTGACCGCAAAAGAGTGAGCTTATCGTTTTCCGAAATATGTTTTCAGAGCACCTTTACGCTAATTTCGTATAAGGTAAAGCACGCACAGATTCATTTGCGACACATCCAGCAAGTATCAGTCACTGACATGTCTGTGGGTTAACAGTGCGAACAGTGACAAAATTAGGAAACGTTCGATGTACCATGCAGCCCTGAATAATATCTCCTCTGCAATGAAATCACTATTCCGTAATATTCTTCCGCCATTAATTTTTGGGAAATAAATATTTCGCCCCACATCTTAGAAAATTGGCCATAAGTACCACAGGACGTATGGGAGTGCGTTAAAAGATACTGTAATGTGACATTGTTATAAAATTGTACGAAACTGTTGCACACTGCGCTCTGTTGAAGTCAGCATGAAAATATACATCTGGATAAGCATACATTTGCGGCTGCAGACCGTTCCTAATGCTACCTTCTTGATGGTTCAGCAATGGAACTGTTTTTCTTGAAAACATTTTAGAAGAATCATGCATCCTGCAACAAAACCTTATTCCGCTGATCTTAGAGGAGATTTGTTGAGGAGGGTTGCGACATTCGTGAGATGCGGAAAAAATATGCAATATCGGAGGCATCTGATATACATATTATTTTTTGAGTTCCCACCACCGAACGGGCTGGGAGAAGGGGGAATGGGTGAACGAGTTGAGGGCGCTCGGTAAGAAAGCGAGTCTCATTTCTGATATGCTCAGAGAAGGGAATGCTCGGCTACGTCGCACGAGATCGTTGGAAGGAAAGATTTCACGAAGTGTCTCCGGGTGGATGGAGCGTGTACATGGCATTTGTGCCAGTGCTTCGCCAGCTCGGCGAGGTTGTCAACTTCGAATCACTTGCAAGCAATGAGTCATCATTCCCAAAATGCAAAGTACTCGCATTTATCGATAGAAGTTTCTGATGAATTGAGGCATCCTTTCATTCCTTTGAGCAACGTGACCTCCTCATCCAATTCGGTTGCTACATCCCGGCCGCCTGGAAACTTCGTTGAGCTTACTGAGTCAGGTTAGTTGATGTGAACAACACACACTGAGCTATGGTGATCATTGCGACCCACCTGTCGAGACGAGTGTCGCGGTGAAGGGAGGATGAGGTTGATGCGAGGCGCGACTGTTGCCAATGCCCCTGTCTCTGCTTACGTTTCCAATATATAGCAAAGTTATCATCCCTTTGATCGTCTGCGTTTTCGTAGGTGATGACGCTAGATTCCATTACCGTTTCGCTTTGATCTGAATAGCTATCGTCGTTATATCGCCTGTGACGATCTGTGAGAATCCATTTGCTTTCGCTTTTCGATTTTTCAATAGCCAACAAGCGTCATCTTGTTTGCCGTTTTTTCACTCGACTTGCAAATGCACTTGTTGCACCGAGTGCAACAACATCCATCTGCTTGACACCCGAATGAGCAGAAAACTTCTAGTTTCATAGAATTTTCCTCGAAATTTTGCCATTGAATGGAACAAAAAACGTTTTTTTAAGTAATCAACTTTTTTTGAAGATTCTCTGAAACTATAGCAGCTTTCTTATTTGTGCGCAACACCGTTTTATCAACCGTTCATTTGAACTGACTTCTAGCTCACTTCAGCAATTTCTGTAAAGCTTTTCAATGAGCATTTATTAGTCGTTCAAGTGGGATTTGTACCGATCTGCCGATACACTGAATTCGACTGATTATTTAAATTCTAAAATGTTGAGTGCAGCATTTCGAGGTACCATCCTTTGCATCTGTTGAGCTACCCGTGAGAGACTTTGTTATTTCCCGACTTCTAAAACAGTGTAAACTTCAAAACAAAGCATTTCTTGTGGGGAAAACATTGGCTTATGGATCGTTCCGACTTTTTTCTGTTGTCATAGATTTGCAAAGAGCTTTCTTGGTGCAACATCGGTTTATTCACTGTAGTGGGGAGGCGAACATTGAGGTGCGGCGGGTTTCATACCCTTTGCTTCGAGTGACATTTGAAGCTGCGTTGCTCCTGACTGACGTTCACTGCGGATGTTATGGACTTGACAACTGTCCGCTGCATCATCTCCACTTCTTTTCTCTTCTCTCTTCTCTACCTGGCTCTCTTCTCACCTCTGTTTGTCTGCCCGTCGTCGTGCACAATTCCGTCATTGACATAATGACGTCATGTTTCGTTAACACCGAGCTGTAAGCTAGCTGGGCTTGTGTTTATTGAATACTGTGCTTTTATAGAATTCGTTGCTACTGTGCCTACAATAGAAGCGCGACCAGAATGGGAGAGGTTGGCATGAAGGTAACGCTCATTTTCTGACCGATTTCGATCCTGCAGCTCATTTCTTGACATCTAGAAGGGTGCTACCGTTACATTGCGCATCGTTTGCTCCTTACTTTCTACAAGCCCCGTCCCTTTTCAAATACACTCTTCACGAGGTGGTGAAAGCAACAAAGTTGTGGTGTTTTCTCTTGTTGTTGCATTACTAACTAAATGCGAGTCCCTTTTTCTCTTGCAATAAAGTGTTGATTAATGAATTAGTTTACTTGTTTATTCTCTTGTTTTTTCTCTTGTTTATTTATTTATTTACTCATTCTTCCATCAGTTGATTCTCCCATTCTTTCAGTCGTTCGTAGGTTGATTCATTCGTTCACTCAATTCACACGGCTCATAAATTCATTGTTTTGATGAATTTTAGCGAATATCCGCATAGCTTCATTTTCGTTTCGCAGGGGAAGTGCGGCTTCTTTCCATTTCGATAAAGAGCTGCTTGTTGAAATAAGTTAAGTAATGTCGGAAACCGATGTTTCCACTCGGAGTCTTAGGAGCAAAAAGTTCTGGCCATCTCGTTCACAACCTTGCAGGCATTTGTATTACCAATTCAGTGCGTCGTTGCAAATTTATGAGTTTTATTAAAGCAATTCTAGTTCACTGCTTTGGAATGAATGTGTAGTTCTCAGCGTTTGAAGTTAATGTGTCCCGTCTACTTTTTTCATGCCCACAGACCTTTCCCATTTGTGCTCAACAGAGTGCGCTGGAATGAGTAACACTTCGCGTATGGAGCAACTTTAAAACATGATCTAGCCATTGATTTAACGCATGAATTCACACGACGTCATGGCCAATATGTGTTTTCTGGAAAACTGTGAAAAAAGCTTAGAAACTTCGCTGTACTATTTTTGCGGGTCGAAGAAAGCGCTGCATAAACAGTGCAATTTTCAAAGAACGTATCTTTTATTTAGTTGTCTTCGTGAAAGATTTTTTTCGTGCCATACTTCAGCTTTTTCTTTCCAAACACGAAACGAACACCTTTATTCGTCTGTGGTGCCCTATCTTCTTAATGAAACTGAACTCACTCTGCTGCAGTGGTTTTTAATAATTTCTGTAATGAGCAAGGTTGTTGTGTCTCAGCACTCGTGCGACAGTCTATATGCGTCAACGTACTTTTGCACTATACATTCGCAAAACCTGTTCTTCCACATGTTCATGCAACTCCTTGAACACTCCGATTCTTTTGAACTGTAACCCTCGTAATTTGTTGCTTGTGATTTCCGCTCTTCCGCTGCTTTTTCCCTGTCGTAACTCTCAATTAATGATGCAGCTGTGTAGTTACGTAGAAAGTCGATCTGACTGATAGCAGTTTCTCTCCCATCTTTCAAAAGTTTTTCACCGTTTTCCTCAAGGCGTTCAAGAATCGTTAAATGTCGAATTGATTGAAGATTGATGTGAGGCTGTTCGAAGTAGTCAGCAATCAAATGAGAACGTTTCGGGATCAGCCCTCATTCCTTCTTTGAGACTGCTTTAAAAGCATCCATGGGATGCAGTAAAGAGAAGGTAAAACTGAACATTTCTTCGTCGTCAGCGGTGCCCCTCTTATATGGTAATTCATTCGTGTGAAATAATCCAGTTGAATACAAACTGAGCAACACTAAAAGCCCACAGGATTCCTTTGATTCCTTCCACTGCAGTAGGATAGCGTTGGTTGTTTTACTTTTTCGATATTCTATGTTCCTTTATGTCTTATAAGGTGTTTCCCTGCTGGCGCCATCTGCGTTTGCCTAGCTGGTGCATACCTTCAGTTGGCCGTAAGTGATGGTAATGCTTACGTTCTATAGTGGTCTTAGGTATAGTTCTCAGAATCCGAAGGCAATATTTTTGCAGGAATCCGTCTGCGGACGTTATCTTCATGCAGAGTATGTCTTAGCGGAACGGCACTTGAAGAGGTTTCAAGAAAATGTTTCTTGCGTTTTATCGAAGGACATTGACGTACACTGGGAACATATTCTTTGTGAACTACCTACCGGAACTTAGTAGAATCACCAGTTTTTTAATCAACGCAGCAAAAAAAAGAAGGATGCTTAAAAACTGTTTAAAGAGTCAGCTGTTACAAAAAACCGAAGTAAAATGCAATCTATTTATGGTTCAGAAATTCACCACCATCATAAAGTATAAAATGCTTTAATAGTTTCTTAGCATCAGTACGTTTGGCAACGATTCGAACTTCAAGAGCGTTTTTCTTAATTTCATCTCAAAATTTAGTTGCAGGAAAAGAAAAACGAAGAAGGGAGATAGAATTCGATGTTCGTTGTCACATTCTGCGTTCAAAATGTTTCGCAAAAAACAATATTCAATTCGTATGAATGTTTCAGTTTGTTGCATAACACTAAAATTTCCATTTATTTGATGCTTATGTGATTAATGCGATCTTCACGTTTCCCCAAAAGGTTTTCCAAAAGAGCGATGAAATAAAGTTCATCGGCAAATCATATTTTGTGTTGCCGTTTCGATAGCGATCAAATGATCTGATAAGTTCTTTCGTCATCTCTTTCTTTTACATTCTCTAAATTTTCAGCAACGGATAATTCCGCTTTTTTTAAAAATAATCTGCTCATAAATATTAAGGAGCAAATCATTTGAAGTAAACTTGATGGCCTATCCATATTTATAAGAAAATGAATAAGTTTATTTTGAGTGCTCATTGTTATATGTGAGTCCACAATGAAGTCAAATTGTGCGCGTTTGGATTATGCTTCACTCATTGAAGTAACGATGCAACACATTTTGCAGCGTTCGGACAGCCCGCTTTGAATGATGTTTTGCCTTTAGCAAATGCTACGCACAACAATGAGATGTGTTGTTGTAACACATCCTTTAGCTATCTTCCAAATGCTTCATGGAAGATTCGTAGAGACGATATGCCACTATGTTCTCCTCTCCTCGCTTTTTTCCTTGCTTTATATTTTAAATGCTTTTTTTTTTTACCGCTGTCGTCTTTTTAACACGTTTTCTCCATCTTTTTTTTTTCTCTCTGTGTTGCCTCTCTCTCCCTGCATGAGAGTATTAGTCGTATTGGTTTAGGTTGTTAAAGCATTGGAGTAATGACTGAAATGATTATGGAATTTCGTTTAGTGAAACCCGTAAAAATTACAAGTAGTAGGATGCTTTTGACTTCAGAACACAACAGGAACATTGAATTGAAGCGATTCAGGAAGGGTTCTTGTTAGCTTCGTTGTTTCGTGGAACGCTTTGCCGAGTGAAATCGGCTCCGCACCGTGGGATCGACTCTTCGGATGCAGAAACTCTCCTTTTGACTTTCTTTTATTTGCTCGTCATTTACGTCTTCAGTTATATCTTTTCTTATGTGGCAGTTATCTACTTGTTTCACATTAAGCTGCAAAATGTTTTGTGCTGCTAGATATAGTTGTGTCTGAGGTACTGAGTAAAACACTGGTTATTCTGCTCTCTGCTGGTCATAGGGTATAGAAGGTCGTGAGCTGAGGCACTAGCTCAACAGGAAAGGACCTCAAATAAACGTATACGCTCAACTTACTGAATAAAGTGCTTCAAGTAATCTCCTCTCTATCTCCAACAGGTCACAAAACGTAAAAGCTCCTTACTTTATTTACGCGGACGAGGGACTTTAAACTCTCGTGAAAGTTCCATTTCGGTTGCGCCAAAAGTTTTCTGCAAAACCCAGGGCCTCCTTTCGATGGAGCGGCGAACAACCCCTCCCCCATATCTTCTTCTCCTCTCCCTCTTCCCCGTCACATCCATCATCATCTTCATACATCCTCCTGTCTTTGTGTCTTCAGCTACAAGTGGTCTTTGAAAGCTTCATTGCGAGATGTAACAAGTGAGAGTAGCAAAACATCTCTCATCCCTCCCTCCCCCTGCCTCCCCTCCCTCTATTCCCGTCATATGATATAATTTATACGGAGTTGTGGCGTTATTTTTTGCACTTTTCGTTAACCGAATTTGCAATGACACACTATATTTCTGTATTTCGTTCCTTCTACCGAAGGGATAGCGCTGTTCTTTTGTAAATTCCCGGCTTGCGCACATCCATCGGTGAGTGTGCGCATTCGCATATATGGCAGCTGCCATTATTTTCCTCCTCGCATATGAAGACCAGTAAGGGTGCATTGGATTCATTCCGGCGCCAGGAAGTACTCTTTCTTGCAATAATTCGACATTGATTTTTTGTTGGGCAATATGAAACCAGCTTTTTCCTCTTCCTCACCAGCAGTAAAAGTGAATCTTGATAGCTCGTGATCTGCAGCTGATAATTGAAATGTTTCTTTACCTGATCATGAACTTTGCAGTAGGGCCAGATCGTCTTGATTTACTGTTTGAAGTTATTAAAAAGCTATCTCTTAGTATTTTCGAGATTAACAACACATCTCTTGGAACATCTTATTCAGTACTTCGGATGTCATTAATGCGTTTCTAATATTATTTGACTTTCTAGATTTGCCACTCTTAGAGTGTATCTTTTCATACCTCCTCACTTTTCGGAAGATTTTACTCACTTGTGAACCGTTGTTGTCCGGCACTGATAACTCTATAATTGCTGCCTGATTTATAAGCATTCATTTATGTATAGCAATATGTTGCAGGTTGAGGGGGTTTTCTTCAAAAACCTTATCGGGCAATCGACTAACAGTCGAAAAAACATCACTTGTCTTGGCACGTCATGGTAGTTAATTAAAGTTCATTTTTGGAAGGAGAGGTTCTTCCTAGTACAACGCTTCGGGAACTAGGCCAACGTGATGTTGCCAAGAGTGTGTAGTAATTAGAGACCATTGTATTTTTTCATTGAAATTCTTCATAAAATTCAAGCAGCTAGTTTTTTTTTCAGCTTCATTAAGCTGATTCAAATAAGTGTAGCCAGGGTACGAATGATTAAAGGACGTTGCGAATTACGTCTCAGATGGGTACATTCAGGTGACAGCTATTGTTTGCTCTGTGTAATAAGTATAACTGTGGTATGTTTGTGTTTCTTTATTCAGCTGTGTGGCATGAAGCTATAAGCTGATACCGATAGCAGTGATCGACTTCTTTGTCTCGTAGAGCTTTTGTAGGCGTGGTGTATTTCGACTTAGTTTTGTTGAAGTATATCCTGCGATTTAATTGAAACACAAACTTCAAAAGGAATCCTCAAACTTGGCAATGAACTGACTCGAAATTGCTTGCACCGCTCTTTTCCTGCAAAATATGTCGAATGAAGTACATAGCGATTTACGGCAAATGATCGTACAAAGCAACCATTCTTGCGTAGTTGTGCATGCCGAGCGGTCTGTTTTTTTTCGAGTTCCGTTTTGATCACGCTTCCTTGTGCAAACATTTTCTCCTTCATTATTTTTTGAAACGTGTTCTGAAACCACTTCATGCTGTACTATTCGGAACAAGTTCATTCATTTTTGTAGTTGTATTCTTATTCGGATATTTGTGTTTAGCTTTGATGATTAAAGGCTTCTCCTCTAGTTTAGTCTACATTGCTTTTCTCTCGGTATTTGCATATTCAAACGCGGTTACCCTTCTCACTCTCTCTTAACACCATCTAGTTCTTTGAAACGTTTTTTTAATCGTGGGAATGCTCAACCTTCGATGAATACAATGACCTGAGTACGGAATCGCTGAAATATTTCAGTTATTCTGATGAAGCCTTTAGCTAAAGTGATTCCCATCGGCGCTTTGTTCCACTTAGAGTTTAATCCCGCATAAAAAACTTTTTCATGTAAGTGGTTTTATGATTTACTAGATGGGAAGTTATCAACTGGAATTGCGTCGTTTGTTTGGTCGCCGACTGCAGCATCGTCCGCAGTGCTCGTGCTTCGAGTTGAAATTGCTTCTGAGTTCTTTTAAAACTTTGAGGATGCATTTTGTTTATTCGATTATCATCGCTTGACTTGCCTTATGCATCGACGGAACATAGCCGTTGTTGCCGTGAACACAGCTGACACAAGTCCACAACAAACTTGTAATCATAAGCACATTCCTTCGATCTTTGTGAAGGCTGCCGAGGTAAGGCGATGATGGGTATGCGGGGAGGAGAAGGGGCTATTAAACCACTCGCTGAGTGTCCAGCGGAGAAACCTGTGGTCATGAAATCACGAACGTTGTACACTGACGACACTGGCAATGCTGCCTACTTGTGTGCACGAAGAAGGATCGCTTCGCTATCTTATGAACCTTTCGTCGTCAACGAAACGAATGAATGAATTTGCCGGGTTACATGGTAGCACAGAAGTAGCAGTGTGTTATTCTGCGAGCGATTTCTTCGTTGCGCTTTCTTTTCTTTTTTGATTTCATGACCTGAAAAATTCTTCATTCACAGAACGGGATGAGTTCTACCAGGCGTTCACTGCGACAAAGCATTTTGATGGTAAAGCTTTATTACTTTGTTAAAATTATGAGAACTTAGCCGAATATCACCTGACTACTTCTTCACGCCACCGCTGGACTCCAGAATGATCGAGACTGCTGTCACTAATTTTGAAGGAAAGGACACTGCTGAGCATGCACTTCGCAGCGGCGGGACGCGGTCCCAGCGAATCAGGAGGATGAAAGTCCCAACTTTTAAGTGCCATTGACCGCAGCCTAAAAAAGCCAGCTAATCGCCTCTGCCTGGAACTGATAGTCCAGAGAACCAGTGTCCAGCGCATTTTTTAGGAAGAAGGTATCAGGCCGTACCATCCACAGCTATTACAGAAGTTGAATTGAAGAAGCGTTTTCTCGTGTCGACAAGGAGTTTTGGCAGCTAAGTACGATGCAGTGCCAAAAAAGCTGAAAAGATGCATTGACCACGATGGCGCTTAATAGAATCGCGTTGATCAGCGTTTATTGTAACGTTTGACTATATGACTGTCCTCAGATAAAAGTTTTTGAAATTTTCCAAATAATTTAAAATTCGCAGAGTTACATCTGTCTAAATAACACACTGCTATTTTTGGGCCGTCCTGTATATAAAATGTGCTCAAGATCGCTATTCTGCAGGGCATATAAGTTGAGTTCAAGAGTTGCAGACGAGTACACTGGAACTGCTTAGGGCGAAAAGTGCTGATATGAGATTTTTACCAGGATGTCTGAATGATTTTCGGAATGATGTGAAAGGCATAGATTTTCCTCTGTTCTGTTTGTCGCCTGAATGAAGCAACCGTCCCCACATCGGAAATTTCTGTAGTTTTCTTTTTCATTGGACAACGCAAGAATTGATTTGGTTCGCGATCTCACTGTTAGCACATGCTGGATCAACAAGATCTGACTGTTGATTTGATATATAAGCAAATAAATTCGCAACCTGTGTCACGAATCCGCTGAATGAGATTGTTGTGGGGTTGACGGTGCGTCGAGAATAAGAAAACAGTTGTGTTACGCTCGTAATTTCCAACATGAGGCGTGACACAAAGTAATATAATGTCTAAGGGATCCAAGTAAATACGGACTGCTCAGGAGTGAGAGGGGTTTGTCTTACATCTTATATGGTGATTCCTTCAAACTGTGAAGTATAATGCTTGAATCTTAGTGCGAGTTCCGAATGTTGCCTTTCATGTTCTCTCTGGAGAGATTTGATAAGGTTTCTGCCACCTGCGCAGTTGCGGCGCTATTGGGCACCAATGTTTGACCATACTTATGAATATTCAGCAAAAATTTGAGAGGTATAAATACAACGCAGTAATTTGTAAGAAGAATATAGGTGCCCATCAGATGCATCTGCCTCACGTAAGGTTCGTAGGATTCATTAATGTAGTGCATGTTACACCGTGCTAAGAATGAGTTCACAAATACCACAAAAATCATTATATATAATATATATATATATATATATATATATATATATATATATATATATATATATATATACGTTTGTAGGGAGGTTTTCAGACTGCCGAACAACAGTGGAAGAGGGGAAGCTTCTTGGAGCAAATCATCTTAAATGAGGTACACTTGAACTGACGCGTTTTGCTATTGCGGTGCCTAACATCGTCCTCTTGGCATTTCCGGCAAACGTGTATATAAAATGTACGCAAAAACAACAATTTCTTTCCTGCGTCCGTTTTCAAGTTTCTTTAGTAAAGAAGGACACTTCAAGGGGAAACGATGTCTGCATCCTGAGAAAAAAGTTTTCTGCTGGAAGTTCTGTAACACAAATCGCTAAAAATATTCTACGCTGTTTCGGCGGATAGGCTTTTCTTCTTTGTCTTTTTATGCGTTGAAGAAGACCGCTCCCATCGAATGCATTTTGTGGCCAATGTCATTGCGTAGAAATTGGGAGAGGGGCGTGCGTCCAGCGCAAAGGGGTATCTCAGGGAGCGTCCGTATTGAAGTGTGGGGTGCACGTTCCAAAGAGATCGATGCGTGCAGTGGGTGGTCGACCAGGCGTAGGGCCATGCCAGCGGGCGGTTCGTGCAACTCCAATCGACGCGCCCCTGACTGCCGTTCAATTTTGCTTTCAAACTTAGTGCAGCATTCAAAATGCTTTATGTACATGTGATGTGTGCTATTTGGTGTAAGTGTCTTTGCGAACCCTTTCGAAACAGCGCAAAAACATGCCCGCATCTGTGTTCCGAGTGCTTTATTTACATTACTATTGCAGCGTTGTCTTTGCAAGACTTGCTCTCATTGTAACGACCCATTATAAGCAAGACAATATTGGCACGTTGCTCTCACTTCCTTAAGCACTGAAATTTAAAGAAAATACTCGGTTGCCTCTTACTCGCGTCATCGTTGGCAAAATTTACCGCCGCCCGTAGAAACCAAATCGTGTCACACGACTGCAAAATTTTAGTCTGGAACAGCTGCAGTATCACGCTGCAATCTAAGTTGCTCTTTTATCGACAAATTCTGCGCGATTTTTTCGACATTCCACTTTGAAAAATTTCCACTAGCTTGCCACTCTCACTACTCGACGTGGTCATCAATTTCAGCACGCAAAAATGCTTTGCCAAAAGCAACGTGTTATACAGATTGCAGTTCCCGTTGAACCTACGTGAAATGTGCATCTGAATAACATGGTGAACGCGCGTATACTCTCTTTTTTCCAGTATGGACTGAGTCACCTCGATTTCCGCAACATTGGCGATCTCGTGTGCTGAAGTTTGAGCTGTTTGCGGTATTATATTGAGGCTTCATAAGGAAATTTTTAAAATATTTTCATCGTTTTTATCGTTCTCTGCTTTCACTTCCCACAGTGATATACGTTGTTTTCAGCGTTACGACGTTGGGAGTAAGCATTTTTTTCTTATGACTTATCAAACGTTTATTACCTATTTTTTTCTTACCAGTCAGCAGTCTGAATTCACTCAAATCATTTCTCACTCTTTACTTTTATATTTTCTGCGTCACTCGAGGTGACAGGGCGTTGCGTCTGTAAATTCGCTATGCCAGTCATTGCGTGTGCGTAGCAGCTGTGCTAATTTTATTTCTTCGCCCAGTGAGACGAGTAAGGATGCAGTGGATTCGTCTTGGCCCAAACAGAGCGCATTTATAGTGTCGATTTTTGTTTGGATCAGCGTGGATTTCCTGGTAGGTTTATCCCTCATCCCATTGCAACAAATAGGTAGGATGATGCTTATTCGTTAGAGGCAACTTGACCTAGGCCTTGCAGGTAAAGGAAGGTTCTTAGTAGCTGTTTTATAACGATAGCGTATACTGCTGGCCTAAACCCAATAACTTTCAGCCTATTTGCTTGTAACAGTGCTTCTTACTTCTCCTGACTTATTGCAAATATATGGCGTCCGTTCCCTTCTCCGAGATCACTGGGTGAAGCAAAATAATGCGCTGTATTGTCCACTAAGAGTATGCGTGTACAGGGCAAGGTGAATAGCGCAACGTTTTGGAGGGGACCATCGAAGAATGCATGCTATGCAGATGCACAGGTACGAAACATGACCGCAGCAACTCCGTGCAAGAACTTAGTACGTTGGCTTCATGCGATAAAGTTTTACGCGTCGAGTAGAATCGATTATCGATCTGAAGGTTATTGATGTTGTTAATTGACACGGAACCTTTGTACAGTAAGGCTTCCTCTTAAAAACCGAGGGGCAAACTGCAAAGTCTTTTAGTAGTTTTTATTTCCGAGTCATATTCACAGGTTACATGAAGTTGCAGTGGCCAACTTGCCGACCGTCGTTTTTGTCGCCTTCTTGCAGATTTTGTTTCCTTTTAGTACTTATGGGGTCATCTCATAGAATGAGGAAAGAGTTGACTCTCAAATCATCCTATCCTTAAGGTTCCTAGTTGGGAAGGGAGAATTCAGTCGATAGCCTTTCAAAAATTGCTCATTCCTATAGCATGACTTTTCCGTATTCCTTTCTCAGTTCTTGCCAATATCTTGCTTCACAAGCATAATATAAAATGGTGTGCTTCACAAGCATCGTATAAATTGGTGTTATCTACAGCGGTCACTAAGGTGGTTTTTTCTGAGTTCAGTTTGTGCTCATTACTCGTAGTGATCGAAGGTCAGCATAATCGGCACATATCACAGCTGAATATACTAGGCGTATTATTAAAAGAAACTAGTCTTTGAGGGGTGGCACTCACATTTTACGCAGTTGCAGTAATCAATACTATCATAAGCACTAATTTCAAACAGACATTAAGCGCTTGTAAAATGGACATAATCGTGTACACATTCTCGAATTGTGGCCGAGAATGGAGAGGATTTATTAAACCAGTAGAGGTATTATTTTGGAAAATAAATGCACCTCTTACCGTTGCGTGTTTTATGTATTCCCTCTTCGAAATAGCAAAATGCATGCAGAGATTTTAACACTATCGCCTAGAGCGTGAATTCAACCACAGAAACACTTTTGAAGGTTGATATAATCAAAGAGAACTTTTTCTATGGATTTACGTCATTGCACAGATTTTAGCAAATGAGAATGTAATGTGTCGGTCATGTATGTAAAATCTGTGAGAAAATACGGAGTATGTGCAGCATAAACGAGGCCACGTAAGCTACCTTGAAGGCATCATGTCGTGCAGGTTGTGTGACTTTTTCCTGAAGCTTAAGGGACATTGCCATGTAGAGAGAACTTGTGGATTGATCAACGTGCATATGGCAGTCTAATGTAAATATGCGAAGTCCCTGAGTGTGGACAGTTGCAGTCGCATTTTTCGCTCATGAAAAATGTAGCTATTGCTGTTCGCATGTAGTTGAGATTTTAGGTGATCGCACAATAAGCTAGTAAGCAGTTCAATCACGAGTCTATTTTCCTATACTCAGGTGGTCAAAGGTGTCATCATATTGCTAATCTGTGTTATGCTTCTTCTTTATCTTTGTGCGTTTGGTATCCTTAAATCTTGACTAACCTGTTTTCAGCCACTTTCCAAGACTTTGCTACCTTTGAGCATTTATTTCGTTGATTGTATTTCCGTCGCAACGATAAATCAGTCGTTGTAAGCATTTGCGTCATTGATAGCTTCGGTTAGCGTCGCAGTGTCGTTGTGATGATCGCTATCATTCATGCATGGTCTGCATGAAAATATTGTTTTCACAGAAGAATCGGTCGTTATCGCTTGTCATTGGCAGCTTAGAAATGGAGTTTGTTCCTTATTACTAGAGGTGACTAACATAAGAGGTTCTTTGATGAAAGAGGTCATTCTGATTCGGCACCGCAACCGTGGTCTTCTGGCGCTTCCTTACAGTGCGGTATGACTGCACGTTGTCCCATCATTCATGGACAACATTATACTTTTGCATATTTGCGGCGCTATTTCCTCTTCATTTTTGTTGTTTATATAGCTAATATGTCGTTCTAACAGTATATGGAGGGGCAGACTGCAAGAAACATTAAAAGATGGGTTGAGGTCGAAATAATTACAGGCATACACGAGATGAGTTGATGAGGCGTACGTTTTTTGCACACTGACGTCTGGATTGAAGGATGCACCGGAAGTTTTGTGATGACCTTGTTGCAGTGCCACATGACAGAAACGCTGCAACTGCGTTGTCACACGCTGCTTTATGCTACGATTAATAATCGATGTGCTGCAATGTTGCAACCATAAATTATTCTTGATTCATTGCACGCACTTCTTAAAAACGCGATTGAGACCATAAAAAGAACACCGTGCTGATGGAAAATGTAAATATTTGTAGTGTCATTCGAGCATTACATAGTAATAGTGAAGCTCATCAAAACTTACATTGTACGATTCAGACAAACTTTTCCATGAAGAGGAAAAGAGGACTTATTGACTCTGATAATGTGAAAAAGTTGACTCAAAAATTTTGCAACTTTCAGTGGGAAACAAATCAAGTTTTACCAGTTTAGGTGATATTTCATTAAAAAGAATTATGTTTTCTGTATTTTCCCTTTAAAAAAGGATAATTTCCCGACAGAATTGTACACCTTGCAATATTTTGGGTGTAATGTACTTTTAAGTTTGTTATTTTTTTGCTTTAAGGGTTCTGTTTTTCTTTTAATCGCTGATATTCTTCACACTATGCGCCTATGACCTGGTGGTGACCCCAACTTTCCGACTGCCAATCTGTATAGTGATATCACAGTTTAAATTTGCACGTTCAATTATAAAATCAAGAATTTGGCCCCCAGAATTATCCAAAATTTGAGCCAGCCAAATTCGGCTATAATGAAGGTGGATTGAAAAAAGTTTTGACTGCGACGCACAAAATGATATAGGGGTACTATAATGTGGAGGGGTTTTGAGTAAATAACGAGAAAGAGGAGAGTGAAACGCTTTTCTGTAAATTGTGATAAGTTGTACAGGTCTAACGTAGAGGATGTCGGTTTCGATGCCTAATATATTTTCTTTCATACTGTTATTAAACCTTACTTACCTGATGGAAACACCCGGCCAAAGCATATGTGCTCGAAGATGTCTTCAATTACCGCCGTTCCTTTGCAACTGGGCACTCAATTAGGAGAAGGGCGTTATTTTCGAAGAAATGTATGGAACTTGGAACTTTTTAAAACTGCATTCTCATGTAAGGAGGAGTAGCACATGTAAGCGGAAAATGCCACTGCGATGCGTGGAGGTACCAAAGTGAAAGTTGCGTGGATTTCATATTCATTGCTTTCGAAGTTACAGCCGCCAATGATGTGTGCTTTACGCGTTGAGTCGGTTTACGTTCTACCACCTGCATCTAACTGTTGTCGTTTTGTGTAGCAGCGACCGCGTGCAGTTGGCAGATTGGGTTGCTCAACTAAGCTGTTTTAACAGGCAGGTTTCTCGAGCTTTTGCTTTCAATCTCTGCTGTACTCGATAAGATATATAACGGCGCCATTGCATATTGTGATGCCCACAATTCAGTTGACACTCAAGGTGATCATCTTCCAAAACTGGCATCCGTTAAGCTTCGTTGAATTTTGTTTTATGACTGCTAACTGCAGATATCATTTTTCTTAATTGTATAAATCCATTACTTCTTCACCTTTCCCGGCGCCGGGTGACTAAAAACTTCGGTTTTCCAAAATTATTATTTTTCCCCATCGGCATTTAAAAAATGCTACCTTGGAGAATCTTGGCGCCTGTCTGAATACCTTGAAGGCGTGAGTGTAGCTATTCCTCTCTTGGTATGGCGAGAGCCCAAATATTTTCGTATGGGCACCGCAATATGTGTTTAGGGTCGTGGCGCACTCATCGGCTTTGATACTATGCACGCTGGGCGCGATGCCAGGTTTTTTTGACGAGGCTAGGACCTGTTCGAGAGTAAAAGTCCACACCATTTTCGCTGAATATTTCTTTCTCTTTTCCTGTCTCTTTGCACTCCTTTCGTCGTGCAGATTACCGAAAATCTTGGTGAGTAGCGGCTGTCGCCCCTCTCCCACCCTTCCCCTGCAGCCACGTGTCTGATGCCTATGCACCCAGCAGTTGTAGTGTTTGCACTCAAATGTTATAAGCAACTGAGTGCAATTTAATGCGAGTTGTGGTAATTACAGTTCCTTTTCTATTCCTTAGTGCTGTAACCCCCACCTTCGTCGATCCTCGAGAGTACTACGAACCTACTAATAGAGCAAAATAGACGATCTATACTTCTCAGATTGATTCTGTCAACGGAGGCGAACGGGTTGGAAAACTTACGAAAGAAAAAAGCTTTTTGTGTTGATTGATGAAAAAGGGCATCATCCAAAATTCAAATTCTATTTTCTTTTGCTTTGCTTTGGTCTACTTGGTTTGATTTTGTTTTTTTTTCTTCTATTTTTATATTGCTTCCGAACAAATGTTTCTTAAGAATTAGAGTGTGGTATTACGTTAGCCAAATTGAGGGATAAACTATATAAGTTGTAGAATCGTTATTGGATAACATTCGGCAAACAGCACAAGCGTGCTTTTCGAGAGTGAAATGCCATAGTCGGCAGATTTTATCAGAACTACTGATTTCATCGAAAAAGATTTGGGGGGTTTTTTTTTTGTGGAATCGTTTTCCGTGCGAAAAGTTAAACATCTTTTGCAAATCATGGTCATGACTTCATTATATTAAAGGGGAAAGGAGGTCGGAGGCTGGAAGATTGTAATGTGCATGCTTCATCTCGTTTGCTGTTATTATGGGATATTGTTGCAGTCAGTTGTTGCCCACGTTGTCCTCATTTACTTCGATTTCCAATCACGGTCGAGTCAGCTTGTGCGGATACTGCTCGCAAGTATTGGAAGGTTGGCCTGTTGCTTGTTGTTCATTTTCGCTATGAAAACTCTATTAGTGGCATGGAAACTACACATTTCGCAGTCTTGATTTAAGTTGGTGAGGTGGTGGTTTTCGTCTCAGTAATCGCCGACAAAGCAGCTTGTCGAGCGACAGGCTTTCATTCAATGAAGAAAAATCCCTTCTAAACGAGGAGGGAGGAAGCAATTGGCGTCCATCAACAGCTGCAATGTTCTCATTATGGCTTTCGCTTATCTGATTACTGGCGTTGAAATGGTGGCTCTGCAAAAATCCATGAAAATGAGGTGTTTAATTTTTAATTGTACTGAAGTAGCGGAGGTGAGGAGATCCAAGTTGCTGGGAGTTTTACCCATCTACTTGAACTGTAAGGGAGATGGTAAAGAAGATGTTAGAAGGGGATGTTTCATAAGTGGTGATGTCGTCGCCAACAATCACGCACTCTCAGAGAGAGTAGAGAATCTTTGCTTGAAAAAAGCGCTCACACCACATTTCGTTGGAATAGTATCTCTCGTTTCGTTTTTACAAGCTGTCTTCGGTGGTCCACATCAGAACATTTCTACGAGTGCGTTCGCTTAAAAAATTACATCGACGGTCTTGCAGGTGGCAGATTTTGATAGATGGATGGGATGAGTCGACTTCGTACGCCGTATGAGATGAGAGAAAATGTCATCTCTCTCCCTAGTGTGTTACCACATAGACTATTGTCTCATACGATCTCCCCTCGTTTTCCGACGTTTCTCTTCGGACATTTTTCTGATTTGCTGGAAATCCGTTACTGATGTGAAAACCAAATTGATGAAAGCCATGTGTGAGATCACCCATAGATTTTCGGGGAGAAGAGAATATGAACAGAAAACCGAAAAAGCTGAATGAGTTTGGAGGTAATGAGGCAATGTAATTTTCCAAACGGGATGGGCTGTAGGCAAGGAGGTATCGGTGTACGACAAAAATGTGCTGTGCGTTTGTTCCCTTGTTGGCTCTGCTCCAATCGTGAGTTGTAACGTAAATTAACGTCCGTCTGCTCATAGTTATGTTATAAGTTTCAAAGGCAACTTATATGGAGCGAGGCTTGAGGATGTTGTTTCCATTCACTCGTTTCATCGCTTACCTTTTATCCATACTCGTCGTTGTTTGCCTGCAGCTTGTTCACTTTCCCATCTCTCTTTTTCCTTCTCTTTACCCTTCATACTGGTTATCTGGCTGTATAGCACAAAAATGTGATAGATAAGCAATAAAGAAACACGTGATCAGGCATGACTCGAAAACACGCTGGCGTTATTTAATACCTTTTGGGTTGTCTCTGCTGTTCTTGGATGCCTTATTGTCCACGGCTGACTGCTTCCACTTCCCCTTTCTGCCATTCAAAAAGTTAGGAGGCGAAATGCTCAAGGAGATTGTGGCCACAGTAATAGCTGTAACAATCTTTACCTGTATAGTCGTTGCGTAGAACATAATCCAGTCATGAGTTACTGGCAACCGGTGAATATTAGTGTGAAGGAATGACTGCGGCGAGGGAACGGAAAAACTTAGAGCGCATTCCTTTGCATTATTGCTCGTAAAAATTATCTGTCGCAGTGCACGTCAATCGAGAGGCAATTTTGCTTGCGAATAGTTCCGTCACTTTACTGCAAAGTACTGCGCAACATTCTGACTCAGTAGTTCCGCTATTTCATAACAACGCTGTATGATGCACGCGGAATCACGCACCCTATAATCGGACTTCACTTAACCAATTTGCCTGTCAACTTCTGTTATTGGTGGGAAAGTCGCTTCCTGACGTAGTTTATCGCTCGTTGAGCTGACTTGTGGCGTGCTCCCACCAACATAGTAAGCACTGCAAGATTCTCAAGAAGCCGTGTCGAATGATGTCATGGGGAGGGGGTGGATGATTTGGAGTTGTGCACGCAAAATCGATACGAATATGCAGCCGTGATGTTGGCGCAAAGTATTGATTAAACGTAGTGTTATGCGTAGTTTTGCCTCGAAAAGGGTGCGGCAGTCGGCTGCCTTGTTTTGTTGTTATAGCATTCTAGTGCTGGTAGTTTATTGTCTGTTATGACGAGACTTGATGTTTATTGCTTTATGTTTCATGCTTCTTTAAATGCTTTTTACCATTGAACTTCTTCCAATTTTTTCCCGTTTCCTTTCCTCTCTCTCGCTTAATAAGCAATTTCCATTTTTGTTTTAAGTGGTAAATAACGGTTAGCAGATGAATTTTTTAAGAGGTAATTATATTTAATGAATGGATGCGTGCAGACGGTTGCGCCTCAAGTGAGGTTTTGTTTTTGAACTTGTCTACTGTCTTAATGTTTTTTGACCCCTGACAACATTACTTGTGTGTTCAGTCGGGTGGTAATTGTCGTTTTTGCCTTATGAGTAGCTAGTCTTATCTGAGTGTTGACCTATTTGGTTTGGTCAACTTACGTCATTAATTGAATGAATCATCGTTGCCGTGTTGTTTTTTTTTTCGTCTTGTGATTCTATTTGACAGTTTTTATATCGTCGGTTGGTAAATTGCGATCATTGAAGCGGTCTCTCGAATGATGCGCATGGCCGTTGTCATCAAGCCTTTGTTATCTCGAGAATGGGAAAACCCGTGAAAAGCGTGAAGTTCAATGACCCACTTTATAGATATAACATAAGGCAAAAAAAGATAATTAAACGCTTTTTCATGTGGGAAAAGGAACGAATGCGAAGAAATATACGAAAGGTGAGCCCGTGCAGGTTATTGGTTATAGAGGTTCATGGTTCTGCAAAAATCCTTTGCACGCAGCCGATTTACGAAGGAATCGAGATTTTTGCCTCATCAAAAAATGACTTTTGTTCTGAGCAGCGTTTGGTTTCCATTTCATAAAGGAGACTGCAACGAAAAGAAAGTCGTGCGTGGCTTAAGATAAGCGGAAAGAATTAATTGAGGTTAGTGCCTCACAAATCATACACTACATTCTTGCGCAGTGCTAGGTTGAGGAGCACTCCTCGTATCCTTCTGGCTGCATATCAAAGTTTAATGCCGAGATTTGTAATGAAGCATTCTCACTTGCCCGCAATCTTCTGTAATGTAATGTAACCTGAGTTGAGTGCTTTTGAATGTTTGCAATGAGCTACAACTCTGAAAGCAAATGTGGTGACTATACATGAGTAGAGTAATTGAGAAATGTCCCATTAAATATGTGATAGGGTTGCAAACGTTGGTGATGAGGGGATCTGATTCTAATGCTTTCGTCGATATTTCGACGCATTGTTGGTCTCTCAGGTTTGTTCAAATTGCACCGAATGATGGTCTTTCTTGCAGATTATGCGAGCACACAAATTCAGAAGACGGCTTCATTCTACGCAACTTTTTTAGTGATCTGGAAGCGCGAATATTTGTTTTCTCATCATGAGTATCACGGGAGTCTTTGAAAGGAGATTTTTGCAGAGAGTAATAATTGTGCCGACTGATGTTACGTTTTGTGATTTTCTTTATCTCTCTTTTACGTATTCTTTTATAGCGCTTTACATTACGTTCTATAGCGAGCAACCACAAACGATTTGATGATTCACTACTCGATTTATAAGAACGTCGTTTTTGTGGTAGCTTTCGTTCGGTGCTTCTATAAATATCCAATGGAATCACTCCACTCTCACAACAAACTTACTTTATAATGTGGCTAAGAGTAGTGAAAATTCGTGCAGTTGTGTTGTAGATGCACTAGGCTAGAGAATGTGATACTTCTTATGTAGAGTTGGAGGGTGAAAGTCCCGAAAAGTGTAAAAACAGCAAATAATAGCGGATTGGAATAAAATGCTAATTTGTGAAGTGATACGTAATTTGTTGAGCGTTGTTTACGAAACGTTTTTTAATTTCTTACACAGAGTTTCCAAGGATTTTCAAGTGGTTGGAACTTCATGAAGATTTTCTGTTTCTTATAAAGTCTGTGGAAGAATTTTCTACTTTCTATGCAGAATCTTTGGAACCTTCCTATTTTCCTTCACGGAGTTTCCAAAAAAAACCTTCATTTCACTTTTATAGGGAGCTTTTGGTGCAGGAATTTCGCTGACGAGTTGCTAATCTTTGAGCTCTTATTTTCAACTCTTTTTTTTCAGAAGTGACGTCGTTTTAGTGTTATCACTAATGCATATGCTCTCTTTTTTGTTCGGGTTGTGCGCTTTCGTCATCTGTTTTCCACAATTTTTTGCGTGCTGAATAACTGTTGATGTGGTCTACTAGGCAATTGTTCATTTCCTCATTGGTTCAGCTGTGCATATCTTGGCTTTGAGTCTGGTTTTGATTGATTCATCATTCATAATAGTAAATGGTGGTAGTTTTGTTAAGTAAGTGTTTGCGACATGTCTTCTTCTTTCGCAGCTTTACAGATGTAGTTTTTGCATTGCTTCAGTACTACCAACGTCCAGTTGCAGGGAGTGATGACTATGATTTAATGAACGCTCTCCAAGCTGAATTGTTGCGCAGAAGTTACAGTAAATTCAGCCAAGTTTTATACAAAGGGTTAAAATCCCG
The DNA here is from genome assembly GCA_013433145.1 of Ascaris suum. Lineage (NCBI taxonomy): Eukaryota > Metazoa > Nematoda > Chromadorea > Rhabditida > Ascarididae > Ascaris > Ascaris suum. The sequence goes on from CM024187.1 coordinate 6,845,581, forward strand.
TTTTCTGTGTTTGCTTGAAATGGTGTTAAAAGAAGTAATTGGAATTTGGGAGGTTTGTGCAGTTTTAGTGACAAAGAAATAGGTACTCTTTTGCGCAATTTCACAGTGGAAACAGAAAATTTGAGAAACCAGACAGGTGTTGGTTTTTTCCCGCAATAACTTTCATAGAGGAGAGGTGGGGATGTATAAGTCCAACTGGGTCGTCCTCTTTCTCTCATAAAGTCAGTTCAGAACACAAGCTACTTGCGAAGCAGTAAAGTGGGTGACACAAGTTCTGAGGCGTCATGCAACACATTTTTTTCAAATGACATGTAGGTGCTGCGCACTATTGTTCTTTCGTGTATCGTTAAGGGGAGACGCGAGGGGCGGGTGTGTTCCTTTTGTGTATATATGAACAGGTTTTTAAAATGTATCTAAGCTGAAAGTAAACATGGATGGAGTGGAAAGGGTGCGCATCGAGATGTGCGCCCATCTTGACCTTTGATTAGCGAATACCCTTTGACCTCTTCGAGGATCCAAAAGATATAATACGGCCATGGAATTTCGGGGCAGGGGAGAGAGCGAGACAAGAGATGCGAATGTGGCGTCTGCGTTGACCACAGCCCTGTGCCAACCTCATCCTATCCATAATACAGTCGACAGATGCATGCTGTCATGTAACGTCGTCGTTGCCCTCTACATCTGCTGCAAGTAATATTCATCTGTATTTAGAATGCTGACGTTAATAGAGCCGCCGGGCTCGAAGCGGGCAGTGCCGACGGCAAATAATCGTTCAGCGCAACATCTGCTAAATTTCGCCGCGGCGACTGATGACGACGATGAGGTGGACGCGGACGATGCGGTCGAACGCGGTGCTATCGAGCGAACGGGTACACCATCACTCGCACAGGCAAGTCAAATTCTCGTGGCGTTCTCTTATACTGCTGCTACTTTCGAATGCCTATCATGTGCACACAGACTAAGATTTCATTCCTGCGGCAGCTGTGTTATTGATCGTGGCATAGGATGAGGGAGAGTATGGAGGCAGACAGACTTGTAACTCAGATACGGGCAACCCCATCATCGTTTTGGGAAGCGGAAGGATGCCCAACGGGAAGGAAAAAAAATTTCACAAAAAGGGAGAAATAAAGATGAAGCTGCAGCCACTGGAACGACATGCAGTAACAGGAAAGAAAAAATTGATTGTACACGTTGTTTTGAAAGTACGGCTTCATGCAATTTTGGGTCATTTATGGGCTGTTCGAGAGAGAGAGAGAGAGATTATGGCGCTCAAAAATTTAACAGCTGAGAATCATGGGGATGTTCAGCGCAATTTTGAGTGGATGCGTTTGTTTCTACTGGGTGACAGCAGCTTCTTTAGCAACTTTGCTGCATTTCACAAATCAGTACTCATTAGGACGAGTTGCTGACTGTTTCGGACGTCTAGAGAAGTGCACATAGTATTGTTGCGAGGATGCTTCGCTGCTTTTCTTCTTTGCTAACCTCAATCTCGACCTCACGTTTTAACCTTTATTCCACTTCTTTACTATTCGGATGGATTATCCATGATTCATGATTTATTTTACTCTCAGATTTAATTTACTGAAATAACTGAGTGGAACGGAAAATTGCTTCTTCGGTTCAGTTGCATTGCGGCGTTTTTTTCTCCAGTTAAATGTAGTCTACTTGGATTGTTGTCCATTTCGTGCATCATCCACATTAAAATAGCTGTGGCTAAATAGCAACGCAAACGTAATCCATCCTTTTCCTCTTTGAGTGAACTTCTTAATTTTTAGGTCATTTTGTTTTCAGAGAATCGATAACTTTCTCGTGGGCAGATCGAACTCGTACGGTTATTCCGAGCGATGGAAAAGGGAGTTCAGTGAGCGGCCATCGTGGTGTGATGCTGATATGACACTGCAGCAGATTAAGCGGGTCAGTGTATTCTAACCAAAAGCAACTTTCAGTGGGTTGTGAGTCGGTGATGGAGGACAGAAGCGCACTGCAAGGGCTCATGGTCATACACCTCTAAAACTTTTATACCTATGTTGCATTTATGGAAAGCGAATGTTTTATATGTTTTACCTTCTGGGGAGTTTTTTATGGGTCATATTCGCTCGCGCATATTTGTTGTTGTTTCCATCCTCGAGAAGGATGCAAGAGAACCTAACGCAAGTGAAGCGTCGAACTGCCGACGTTTAAGAGATGGATGTAGGATTGAACGCAGATGAGTACTACATCGCATCTTTGCTGTTTTTGGTAATCGTCTTCCCGAACTGTTCGCCCAAAATCGTGCAAAAACTATGGCGATATGAAATGGAAATGCTTGGCATCCCATTAAATTATTGCTTCGACACGATAGCCATTGTTCTGATATTGAAGCGTCCGTGGCGTTGCAGCGATCTTGCAATTTGGATTCTGGTGTTTTTGGATTTTCAGTTGTTGCCATAATCCGTTCGTTTGACTAGTTATGGTTCTATGCGTTTGTTGATAGTCCGTTGCAAAATGTTTCTTTAGGCAGGGCTTCGGTCTTAAGAGATATCAGAAAACTTTGACAATATCCCGAATTTCGAGGGTATACCTCGAGCTAAAGCTAAGTCAAATAATAATAACCGATCGAAATTTTGAAAGCTTCATCTATATGCTGTAGCGAAAAGAAATCCGTAGTTCACGGCTAACCTCGAAACCTAGGACTTCGCTTCCCTTCTTTTCACACCGGTCTTTTGTCGTTAAGTACTAAAAAATTTCTCTAGCGAATATGCGTGTTATATGGCTGAATGTGCTGCTTTTGAGCTGGAGCAGTAAGAAGGGTGGCCGAGGTTCACGTTCTTGCGTCTATAGCGCAGTGACGACCTTGATGTTGTCGGCGTTGAGTTATGTGTACGCGAAATTCAGAAATCTACCCCCCTTAGTGGTCTGTGTGTATTGCCCCCTTTTTTTATGGAGAAAGGTGTTTTGCCTTCAAAGAAGGTCGCAGGTTATTACATTATGTTGTTTAGGTTCGTGTTAAATTTCTGCGTGGATTTAATCGGCTCATTTGACTTGTTCCCCCAACATTATTTGCATTTCTGTTGTGATAATTGTGCAGGCATTCAACGAAATTGGCCAGTTCACGTTTTCGACGATAGAATATTCCTGATCGGAAGGTGTGTGCATCATTGTTTCCTTGAATGCTGTTAAGCTGTTGCTCAATTCTTTGATGTATACGGCGTTTAGGAGCATCCGACATTCCTTGATTGCGCACAGCTGAAATGATTTACTGTAAGATGAGGGTGAAGAGGGGAGGTTGATACGCTCGTTTCGGTCAGTGCCCTGAAACACAGCGTCCTCTAGTTGTATCGGTGGCCATAGGACTGTCAGAAGACGTTCTCTTGGTTTGTCCACTTCAGCACGTCACAGCCATGCGTGGAGATCGACTCCTAATGATTTTAAGCGATCTTTTATTACACTGAATGAATGTTTTACTGCATTATTGCTTGCAAGAGTGGTTTTATTGCTGAACCGTTTCTGCGTTCTTCACCTTCTGAAGTAATATTGCTCCGCACGCTTCGAGCTGTTCTGAGAAGAATAAGCGACGCATTGAGTGAAAATGATCGATACAGCGATCAGAGACAACTGCAGACAAGCCGCATTGGTTTAGTACTACTGATATATGTCGCAAATGGAGTTAGTTTCTTCGGTTTGTGCTAGTATATGAATAAGGGGTGATTTTCGCAGCACTCTCCTGCTGTGTGGAAAGTGTTCGCAGCGTTTGGAAGAGGTGCGTATATCGGGTGCAGCTAATTGCTTCATTTAAGAGAACACAAACTGTGCGATACATACAAGACATGTAACTCATCACAATGAGTCCAGCGCATTGATCGATGTGATTGTTGAGGGAGGGGCGCGTTTCACATCTTTCTGTAGATGTCAATGTGAATCACGCATTTATTCGACTGCGGTTACGAGCGACACGTGCATAGCTATTACACTGTTTAGGAGGTGCATGAAAAAAGCCTACAACTGGGATGCTATGGGGGGCGTCCTATGCGTGCGTGGTAGAATCAGTTGGGACTACTGCTTGAATTCTGCGAATAGCAAGTACTTCATTTGTTAGTGGCTTTTTCTGGTTAGCGATGTGCACTGATCGAGCAGCAGGACGCATGCCTTGAACCACTGTCTCGAGGATGATTGAGCCGTTACGGCTTGCTATGATATAGTTTTTTTTTTTTTTTAAATCGTATTCGGATGTTTCTCTCACCTGCTGCAACTTGAAATACTGTTCGCGCAATATAGAAGTATGGGTATCTAATAGGAAGTACAGCCTTTGAAAGGTGTTGCAGATTCAATGAGCTTGTCTTGAAGGATGGATTTTAAGAGAGCGTAATGGAGGTGGCTTTCACAGCATATTTAGCGCATAGTTGCCGTCATGTTTGAATATTTCGCTTACATCATTGGTGGCTTGTACTGGCAGTCTGGTCATTACGAACGCATCAGAGGGTTTTAATAATCCCTCTAGGAGTACAATAACGTCTCCGAGCGAGAGGGAATTAAGCCATTTGAATAAGCCTGTTGCTGAATCAAAGATGCTAACGCAGTTTTTTCGGCATCGCTTTCTTAGAAACCGCTCTCTTATTGCTGTTATTCACTGATGTCAAGCCATCGTTTCGAATTGAGCTTTCATTTGGCATCTAGTGAATTGAGAGTGGTCATTTTCAAAGCGTTTGCGTTAAAAGATTTGCTCGATTGTCGCACGTGTAAAAAACCTCGTTAAATTAGACTATTCATTGGCTGTTAGATTAAGCGTGCGCAGCTGAGCTCCAAGTAAGAACATTCCAGCAGTTTAATGCTCCTTCAGAGAGCTCATCGTTTCAATTGCCCCATCATCCACACAAACCCGAACCTTGTCTTTAGTGTTTGCCTTTCTTGAATTTGCTGTTCAGACATAGCTTAAAATGCGTTTGAAGGTTTTTTTTTTGCAGGGGAAAGCACGAGGCAATCGTTTGGCATTATATTCGCGCAGCTTGATTCAGAAGGCACTCTTCGCGTTGGGCAGTTTCGTTGAAAGGCACGCCTTTCTCGTCATAGCTGTAGTGCTTGCCTTCTTCACTTTCTGCTGCTATGGTCTTCAGTTCGTACGCATTGAAACAGATATTGTAAAGTTGTGGGTTGCAAGTATGTTCTCTTTTCTCCTTCATATTTTGTTTCACTCTTCGATTGCTGAGTGCGCGCAAACGTACTCAAATTTTCATCTTAATACCTATTGAGCAACACAAAACATTGAGAAATGCCTCGTGTTTAATACTAATCTGTGGCCTAGTCGCGCGCAAAATTTAGTGGGATATCCCACAACCGTACTCATTTTTTGGGAGACAGGGATTTACCTCCTACATCAGAATCTCCGGATGTGCCTCATTCGTTTTTGCTGCTCGTACCTTTTTATCAGTTGAGTCAACGGCACCAAGCCAGTTCATAATCGTTCTTTAGATTTGTTCTGAACGTTTAGAGTTGGGGTTTTTTACGGCCTTATCGCGTTATTTATGATTAACTCCTTTCGTTTCCTATCACTGCAGATTCACTAATGGATGTACTTAAGTGTTTGCATATCCACTCGAACACCTGAGCCACTCATCTCGCATTCCCCATGCCTTCGAAGGAATCCATTCTTGAGGAGAGTGGGCATATAGGTAATGAAGTGTATCCTACATGAGAGTTGAGGTTGTGTTGGTATTTGTAGCCAGTTTTAGTAGTCTTGGTAAAAGTTCTAAGACCCTCTTCTGCAGTAAAACATAACAACCATGGTTCATGACTGTTTTAATGCGTTGAGATGAAGCTGAGATCTGTTTGAAATGTGTTTTGCTGAACTTGGCTCTGAGGGCAGAAATCATTTATGTGATGTTGCCAGCTTCGACGTACTTCTATTGAAAATGAATTTCAAGGGGGTGGCCGATTGGACGAGGAGCTCAATTTCCTTACACGGGTCCAGCAGCACAGCATCGGCACGAAAATTAAACGAGAAAATGGCCTCGGTGGCGGTTATCAGGTTCGTACGTTGATTAATAAGCATTCACCTCTCTTCTGCTTGCCGTGCTTAGGAGCCTTGCATTCTGTTGTTTGTGACACCGAAAGCCCTGCATATTGAAAAAGGAGCTAGCTGGATTTTTTTTCATAAAATGTCGACCGTTTTAGCCATTCCCTAGAAACTATGGCTGTCTGTAAGAGGAGTAGCAGCTCTGCTTTGAAAAAGCAAACGATTTTAGATAACTTTGTTTGTATTTGTTTTTACCACTGAGTATCACTTAGGAGGGAAGTGGGGGACCAGAAGTCCATCCATTCCACCTGAGTCTGCTTTCCTCTTCCCCTGTAGGATCCTCAGTCTTTTTGCTCTGTTCTTTTTCCTGCCTGTTGCAGAAATCCTATGTGTGCTTGCGCGTTTAAAGCGGTTGCTATTCTTGTGGTTTGCAGTGGTTTCACACGCCACACCCTTAGAAGCGAATAACATTCTTACAAAGGAAGGTCTGCTGGAACATGTGGCTATCATGCAACAAATTGCTCAGTATAGGATCGAAGTGGCTGGAGAGTATGTTCTTATGCGACATTTTTATACTTCTTCCAGTAGCTTTCGATTGAAATTACGAAGTGATGAAAGCATTACAGAGGTTCACTGTTACTGCGCGTATCCTCGTTTAAACAGGTGGAAAATGAAGATGTAATATTTGTGCCGCGTTGCACTTATGGGGGCGGTTTTTTGTTGCTAAGGAAATGAGCTGGGAAGTAGAATCCTCTGGTTTCTTTGCCTTATGTAGTTGTGGATGTCGGTTCCAAACACGGCTGTCGATTAGGATGTTCGGCCGCTTTGCACGTTCGAGAAGGCATGAGTCCACTCTAAGATTCATCGATGAGTCTGGATGTCGAATTGTGCGTTTTCTTCGTCTTCCGGAATTCCAGATGTCGTATCCGTTGTAACGTATCATCTCTCTTTAGTTTGATTTCATGAATGTTATCGTTGCTTCTAAGAGAGAGTTGACGGCGCTGCAACCCCAAAACGCCTCATCCTATGCAAACTCTTTTCTTCGCCTTCCGCCCCTCTTCGCGTGTCTACAACCTTTTTCAGTAATTGCTAATGACTGCTACGAAACATGTAAATTTGTGTTGCTGAAGTCGTCGTTCACTTCCAGTCTCTTTGAGGATGCGTCTATTTTGTTTGTTTCAGAAACTGGACATTGTCGGACATTTGCTTCAAGCCGCCAAGCCCCGAAATCGACAATTCTTCAATGGCGGCCCGTTACGCGAGCATTATCGACCGCATTATACCTTGCATTTGGATCACTCCCATCGACTGTTTTTGGGAGGGCTCAAAAGCCATCGGTCCGCATCCGAGCATCGAGGCCAGGTGCTGTTATTCATTTCATATTTCGCCAAGGGCGTACCATCTATCTTTCCTCATTGCAATAACAAAAATGTATAATTCTTGTTTTGCTAAATGGCAGCCGAGCCTGTAGATATTCTATTATTGTTTACGAACTCGCATAAAAAAAGCTTATGTCTGGGAACAAGATTCTTGCACGATGTTGGTCGTAATTCTGGATGTTTATGTAACTGAACAGTTAGAGTCGTCATTGTTGCTCGCTATCACGGTGGGGAGTTTTGTTCGGTGCAGCACAAATTGTGAGCACCTTTCCGCTTGTTGCTCTGAGTATTGAACAGATGAACATTCTCGTCTTAGGAATGCTGTGCGGACAGAATTTTCTCTTATAGAATGCCATTGTTTCAAGGCTTTCATTTGGATTGGTCGTTTTAAGAGCGATGAATGTAGGATTGGTATTTTTTATTTCCTTTATATTTGCGTAATCGGGGAAGTTGCTTACACTACCAAATGCGATGTTTTGATGGATTCTGGGTTCAGGTCCCGTTCATCCATCTTTGATTGGCTTGATTTTTGTATTCGTGTTTTTGATATCGGACGCTTTGCTTTTATGATTGTAGAAAAGGATTTCACGGATTGCTTTTCTTGCAGGTTGAATACCAAGCGCGCTGCTGATGGTATCAAACCCTATTTAGAATTGATGAGGCACATTACTGTGCCGGCAGCTATTTTTATATCTTAATATGTGGGGAAAGTTGAGTGGGCGTGGGGGAGGGGGGGGGGGTTAGGAGGAGGAGAGGGAGTAACACAACAATTTTTAAAGAAGCCTTTCATCGATAGCTTGAGATGAGAAGGTCGTCGACTTTTTGTGATTATTTCATTACAGTGTTCATAGTTTGTCTGATTTTGCGTTTGCACTTACTCTGAAGAGCGTGTTTCAGCTCGTTGGGCATCGCGAAGGAATTCTTAACATCGTTGCCTCCGAAGGAACGCTTCTCCTGGTCGGATCTGGATCCCCAGGCGATTGTTGATGAGCTGGATGAATTGTTTTCACTGGGTAATACAAGGAGCTTCTTTCACAGGGTGAATCCTCTATCGCTTTGAAATTGCTGTCTGGAGAAGTGTATACGATTTTACAGCGTCAATGAGATTTGTTTGAATGCCTCAGTGAAATGCGATCATCATACTAGAATTGGCCGTTTTGCAACAAGTCGAGGTTAAGTCGCCCAGAGGCGTTGCGTTGCTGTATTGATTTCCTCACTTCTGCATACGAAATCGACTCTTAGTTATTCCTCCGTTTGCTTTTGTTTTTGTGTTGTTTTGTTTTTACATTGACTCGTCCTTTTTAATGTTGGAAGCAGTGGCCAAAGGATCTGTTAATGTTATTTGCTGCTTCTTCAAACAACACCAACGATCGTACCCTTGGAAACATCCACTCGCATGCGTTCTTCGAAAAACGAAATGCACCTATTTCCTTTCAAATGCAGCACTAATATCTGACTCATCTTCTTTGTTGGCTTTTAATCGCATTTAATGTGCTCAGATGACGCGATTGCAGTGTTGTCGTGTGCTCGCTATTATGAGCACTGACGCTGTTGGGTAGGGATTGCGGTGACGTTGCGTTTTCGTTTTTTAACAACCGAAAGGAGAAGCGTCCCAGATTGCGCATTTTGCGGCGATGACAAACCAGCCCATCATTAAAGAGGGAGCTCGAGATAAATTCTTCTGCAGCATCTTTTAAACTTCCTTCATCACAACTTCGGCACATTGACGCATTATCTGTTGTGAAAAACGATAAGGGTTATTACCTTGTTGAAGTGGGAATAGAATGACCTCCGACTAGACAGTGGATGAAGATTTATTTTTTGCGACGTTTTTGGTACTTTAACCATAAGCATCTCTTGTTGAGTTATTTCATCCCTCTTAACTTTAGTTCTGCTCTGACATAGCCAAGTAATGGCACCGTTCTACTTGAAGATGAAACTAGTGATAAAATGACGCGAGTGGTAGCGTTCCTTTCTTCTGATATCTGATGCACACAAATCGATCGTAACAAAACAACCGCTGTTTGTGGGCGTGGAACAAAAGGCATAGCACTATCTTCAAAATCATTGCAAGGGAGAAAAAAGGGGACCATTTCCAGCCTCGCTTGCATCCTTGGTCATTTGGAGTGAAGATTATGTACCATTTTACAAGCGGGAAAGTCTTGGCAGCTTTTTCTCTCTCGGATTTATGATTCGGCTAAGGATTTATTCATCCATTGTTCGAACTGGCTTTTCGGGGTGTTTATAATGGAGCGGTGAAACTTGCTGTCAGAAAGAAGTTCTAACTGCCACTATGGATAACCGCAAGAGTTGAGTCAAAGGACTTTTAAAGTTACGATCCCGCAGTATATGTTGATACTGTTTTTCAGGCAGACATCGGCAAGGGTTATCTAGATCGTTGGTGTATCGATCCGTTAGATGCAGAGTGCCCTCGGTATGCACCCAATTATTTCCGTTCTGTGATCTCATCCCACGTTTTCTGGAATACGCTAAGAGAAGTGATTTCGAAGTGCCTATCGATCCTCAGTACCTCAAAGACGAAGAAGAAAAGATGAAACGCGACAACACTCAATTCAATCTGTTTGATTTCTTCAGCGGAAGTAAGTTCGTAAATAGGATTTTATTTTTCCGCCTTATGTTTCCCAAAGTGGACGATCGATGCTTGAGTAATAAGAATGGAATCGAAATTCTTTCTTTCAGCTATATGTGTGATCAGTTAAAACAGCTTCACTTTTCAAAATTTCATCCTGTAATGTTGGTTGTTTTTGTTAGCAACTGGAATTGAACAAGTTTATGATTACGTACTTCCTCATCCAGTTCCTTTTTCGACATTAGTGCATGATTCGTGTTTATTGTTTATATATGCTGCCACCTGATTGCTGCGTATTTTCGGTCATTTGCCAATGCTGTCTTCCTTTATGCGCCTTAACATGTATCTCTATCTATTCCTCAAAACATCCTTCGCAAACACTTCTGTCTTTGCTTTCAAATACCTCATCAACTGTTAGCGTTGTAGTCTTTAATAGGCCTCTTCACTCTTCTCTACCATTTCGAGTTGAAAATTTTTGCGCGAAAACTGCTGTCGCAAAAATAGCCCAATATAGTCTCGGGCGAAATGTTTTGCAATCTGTGCCAACTCAGGGGAAGTTTTGCAAGTTTTTCACTTAATTTGCATTTTTCGTTTTCGCCTCTGTCAGTAAATGGTCTTTTAAGTTGATGTGTCAAGGCTGTTGTATCGAACTTGCTGTATTCACGAAAATAAAGACTGTCTTTCTTCACTGAGGTGGGAAACAGTCAACTGAATGTCGTGAATGTGTGTTCTATTTGGGAAGGAATATGATTGACAGGGACTGCAATCTCCATTCCCTTTCTGCATGTATATTTTGATCCACGCTAAAATTTTTTCGTTTTAGAGAAGAAACGGGATGTTGATCGGATTAAACGGACACTGGAACAAACAAATCCAGTGTCATTAGGAGGAGACTCTCTTGCCTCCTCAATAACCAGTTCAGTTAATGACAAAGCCTCCATGGCTGAAGCACCAACGAGTGATATGATGTCAGATGTTACTGGATCACTAGAAGATGAGCTGCAAAATCCATCCTCGAGAACACCTGACGCCGACAAATTCAACTCGTCGACCATCGCGTCCAGCGACGCAACAGCTACTACTGAACATCCAGAAGCGGCTCGACGTAAAGCAGAGAGAGAAAAAGGCAATTCATTCCCTCATTTTTTCGACAACAGATTTTATAAACGTTACCAGTGGAACAACAATATGCTTGTGAGAGTTCATAGCAGCCCGTTTTCATCTTGTTTTATCCCTGAAGTGCTCGTGTGAAGCGAACTTATCGTTACGAAAAACATTTATTAAGTAGCCATGAAGGTGATGGCGTTTGAAAGTGACTGTGTTTTATATTGGCTGAATTTGCAGAAGGTACTACGATCAATGTGATAAGTTTGTGGTGTATGCAGTAGTGAGGAATAGAACAACAGGTACTCAGATATTTTTCTTATTGCCTCGAAAAGCACATCACTAAGTGAGAGACACTTGAGATTCTTTTCAAAACCCAAGCAACAGCAGATAGCGATACAGGGCACCGCATCGCGATGATTAGCCAAATATTTCTAAGAACTGTGAGTAGGTCACAGGTGGGATCGAGATGATATAAGATTTTATTCTTGAGATGTAGTCTACGGAAGCACGATGGGCAATCAAGACTGTCGACTTAAACATCCTTCAAGGTTTCTAAACGATGGCACTGGGGACCCATAGAAACTTTATGATGAGATCTAAGAGATGAGATTTCATCGTGATTATCGTTGACGCATCAATGGGCGGCATTAATGCGACTGTGAATTGCGACTTGAGGCATTCCAAGGTTTCAGTGCATTCGCATTTATGCAATCTTTCCGCTCGATGTTATCAAACGCTTTTACCCCACATAGGCTTTTTTATGAGTTTTAGGCTTTCGCTGCAGTGAAAGGAGGGGTGGGGGTGGGGGGAGGGAAACTACGTATTTGCAGAACGTCATCTTCATTTTTACAAACAGTTGAATCGCGGCGAAAATATTGTTCAGCTTATTCTGTAGACTCGCCGTCTTGTAGGATTGGTATGCTGCTTGCGGGTGCATTTTTCCACCTCTTTCCCGTTTTCCTTGACATTTTTTATTAGTTTCTTGACCTGAGGATTTCGATTTTCACAGAATTTCCTTTCGCTCTTCATCCTATGCTGTCCAGTCCAGCCTGTTTTATCAAAAAGTGGCATTTATTTTGTTCGCTACGAAGACTCTTCTTCTGTAGTTGAGGCATTCCAGGCTAGATATCTGCCTCCTCGTCTCCATTTTGTTGAAGAGATTGAATACATGTAACAGTATTTACTTTAACTACCAATATTACGCTTCTCTCATGCGGAGATTTCTTGTGATTTCATTCGCGTAATAATCTCGTACTTTCTATGCACGATGTGTCCGCATGGATGCAACTAACAGAAGTATGAATTGCGACTCGTTCGATTTTGTATTTTGGCAGATGCCAAGCTAAGAACTGGTTTTTGGACATTATGCTGATCATACAGTTGTGCGGTTGGCAGGGTCTGACCTGGTCCTATATTCAAATAGTAAAGGGGCAAAGATTCGACTTTTTTAATCGACATGTGAATAGTTGACTATGCAGATTGACTTGCAATCTTTTTGAATCCATTTGTCGGCTTTGAGCTCAATGATCAGCTGTATTCATTGAGCGCAATCGTACTTGATGTTAGAATGAATGCGGCACTTGCTTCGAGTGAACGCAACGCTTCTCGCTCGTCTCAACAACCGCGTTTACCGATTCGTGTATCCCGTTGTAGCAGTATGAATGTAGACACCCGCGTTGAGAAGTTATAATGTTGCAAGGCTTTTAATGCATTTTATGTTTACTCGCTTAGCTAGGAATATTTGCAATGCGACAGATGATTGTGCTGTGGTACACTGGTGAGTCGTTGCGCTGATATCTTCGATTTTCCAGCCGAGCGACGCCTATCGCTCAAAAAGAATGAGCAATGTTAAGCGCACGATAAAAGAGCGATTTCCACGCCAACACATATGTATGAACTATGCAGCAACTCACCGCCATCGTACCATATCGTAACGTTTAATCGAACTACTGCGTGGTAAATCGACGAGCGCATGAAATTGGGCGACCCTTAGCTGTTTATTGTGGAAAGTGGGGTTGGATTGTCCTGTGGTGATGTAACCGTGATTATAGAAATAATTTGGACGTTATTTTTCGGTCAGTTTTGCGGGTGATAGCTCTGTTATGTACAGATGCAATAAATCGCTTTGTGCAGGATTGTCTAGTGAAAGTGCAGCCCGTCAGTTGAGTTCAGCGCAGTTTCTTCTGCTTCAGTAGATTTTGAGCGATTTTCATCGTTTGAAAACATAGAAAATATTTGTCACTTATTTATTTTTCAAAACAAAAGAGGGAAGGGAACTAATAAAGTATTCCTAAATTCGATACGACGTGCAAGTTGTTTAACGACTAGGAAATTTGAAGTTCACTAACTACTGGAAAACGCCTAACGTTGTTGACGTTTATGAGTTGTTTCGTCTGAGAGCGATTCGCACACGGAAACGCGCTCTTGCATATTACAGCCGAGTGCTGAGCACAGTTATTAATGTATGCTTGTTCGCTGTTTGCTAACCTCTATAAATGTTTTGTTGTAAAGGCGAGCGAGCCGCAAGCGACGAACCACAGAGGGGCGTCGTTGAGCAGAACCACAGTGAGTGGAGTTCTGCTCACGCGCTAAGCGATCTTGACGATCTCTACTCGGAAGAGGAAGAGGCGGCCATTATCAACGGTGAGCCTCACCCATGCTAGATATAATTTCAGCTTCGTTGAACTGTGTGCATAGACAACAGCAACTGTGCTTGTTAGCCTTATGTCACCTATGAATTGTCTTTCGTGTTTATGTTGCACTGTCCTTGTTAAAAGTCGACTGAGCACTCTTTTATGGTAAATTCTTTAGCATCTTAAGTTACCCATCAACCAGTCTCCAGCAAATCTCTCCGCAGAAATGACCGCCATTACTTCGGATTCCACACCAAACTACAGTCGAGCAATTGCATTACAACAGGAGCTCATGAAAGTGCAGAGTGGTCATTCGGTATAGCATTCATCTGACACTATGCTTTGCTGACACTTCTATGACGATTCTAAGAACGTTGTTTTAAAGTGCGATTAATGCAAAATAATGATGAGAATGATTGGGGAATGAGGAACGAGAATGGGAAGAGAGAGCGTTTCAGCGATGTTCTCTGTATGGGTGGTTTAATTTTTATTGCTGCCGTTTGGTTCCGTTCAATCATCCCGCTCATTCCGAGCATTAGTCCTTTAGTCCTTTCATTCCATTAGTTCTTTCAAGGCCGGGTTTTTTCTTCATGTAAAGATCCTAGTCACTATTAACTGTGACCATTCCTTAAGCTTCACCTGTAGCATACCTGCAGTCATTGTACCCTGATGAGAGACATGTCTTTATTGGCCGTGTAAAACCTATTGTTCGTCACTCATGCTTCACCTTTCCTGTGCAGAATTAGAGTACCGTTCATTGGGTGCAGAAGAAACAAGCGAAAAAGACTGGCACGCATATTGTTCATATTTTTTGATATGGCCCGTTCAAAAAAGAGGCTGCAGCTGGCAGTAATTGCATGGATAACAATGTTCGCATATTGCTTGTTTTATGTTGAATTTATGTCTCTTATGAATCTAGATGAAATGGCATTAAACCTTTTCTGAGCCTTCACTTAATTCTCAACGATAATTATGTTGTTTGGGGATGAAAGCGTTCAGAAGCCTTTGTTTTGTTATGAATAATTATGAACAAAAAATTTGTTTTTTGTTTTCAGAAGTCCGTGGATATGAGAGGGAAAAGGGAGGGGAATTTGTCCCCTCTTAAGTTATGAACTGACTGCGGGCTATGTTTGATTTGTGCGCATGAGGCAGAACCATTCCTCGATAGCTAAAAAGTGCAGTATTCGTTGTTTCTCCCCATCTTTCCAAGGAAAAACAGTGTTTCGATGCCGGTTGTTTTCAGTTCGGTTGCAGTAGGTAAATGCTCTTCGTCTTTGTGACTCGTCTTTTTCATCCTTTCTTCTTTTTGCTGTTTTTATAGGTAAGCATATTCCAGTCACTGGGGGTGAGACTTGGGCAAGGGATCCCCATGGCTATGATCGCTTAAAGAAGATCGGGTCATAGGTTTTACCTGCGCAACGATTACGCTGGAAGTGAGGGGAATAGTTCAGGCCTTTTCCTCCTCATAGTAAATATTAGTAATCGTATTGTTGTGTGCTCTATTTTTTGTTTGATTTTCTTCGTTCCTTCTTTGAGATTTTCTGGCTTCTCTATGTAGTTTTGTGCCTTGCTTTGATTAATTTGCCATCAGTGGCCGAGTCCGTGATGAAAGTCCTATCTTTCTTTTCAGTGACACTCTGTAAAAAGTATGCTCGACCGATGGCAGATTGGATGAAGCAAAATCCAGAGAAGTGGAGCGAATTTCTGTCGAAGGTTGGTTATTGGATCCAACGTAGCCATAATGTTGCTTTGATTTAAAATCCTGCCGCGAAAAGAGCGTTTTAAGGCTGAATGTTAAATCAGCAAGGATTGCCGCTCTTTAAAATATTTCGCAGGTCCTTGTGGAATGCTCTCACCAATTCTCTTTGTTTTATCGGATTTTTGATCTCGATACTTTGTTGCCGTCGAAAGTTGACCTTTACGTCGATTTCTGCATACGTGGGCATGCATCTCTTTCTTGGCGGTGGTAACCGATCAGAATTTCTTGCGGTCGGTCGCCAACAGAGGAGTGGACTCGAACCGGAAGTCCGTTGAAATCGAGGGCACTTCAAAAATCCCGCTCAATAATGGATCGAAGCCATTTCGTTGCCAAATGAGTTTCGGAAACATCGGTCGGCAAATAGCCGTTCGGCTGCAGATGGAATATGGAAGAAAAAAGAAAAACCGGCTGAAGCCGGAAGTATTTCATAATTGATAGTCGGGTACTGGCCGCAACCATTCACTGAAAATCGGGTTTTGGTCGGTAATCATAATCACTGTTTTACGTCGCAAAATTCGCAGCAGCGGATGACACTTCACCGTTCAAAATTTCTTCCTCATCTCACCTTAACATTGCGTTTGCTCAACTTTATTTCGTTTTTTTTCCTCCCGTCTTCTCTTTGTAAATGCTTTCATTGTGCAGTCTGTGAAAAGCTTTGCCACCTTTACATGCTTTCTGGAAGGAGTTCAATTTCCACTGTCGCATTTCGTAGAAACCGCATATCTCCATCCACTCACACGGGAAACTTCTTCACTAAAATGGGAGAGGAGAGTAGGCTTGCTCATTTTTCTTTGTTATAATAAGTCAGATATTGCCGTTGATGCGTTTACTCTGGAGTGCTATTGCGTTCATTTTCAGGCAGAGTTTCCTGTGACACCAGATTACGGTAAAGTGGTATATGGAGGATGTCGCGGTTTCGCTAAGGGTGTGATGTCATGGCCTCAGGACTTGATAATCGGAGGAGCACGCCAAGCTGAAAAAACTCAAATCAGCGGAAGCATTTCAGAGTGTCTTCTTGGTGGCCTCACCCAACGATGTTTTTCTTAGATTTAAGGTGTTTTTTCTTTCGTTCTTTCATCTTCGTTTTTCTCCATATTGTTGGCTTGCAGGTTCGCGTATGGCCGACGTTTAGGAAATAGGAGTATAACATAGGCACAATGTTTACGCACCTAATAAGTTGTCTTGGTTTGCAATTTTAGTGGTGCGAGCGTGTCAACAAACGTTCTAGTCATATGGATATCTCTCCTTCTCCTTCTAATTCCACTGCGGCTCTGGGTGACTTCAACTTTTTTCTTTTGCCGATTTCTGAACAACGTCAAGATGCAGCTCAGTTCCTCGATTTAAACCTTTTTCCACTATTCTAGTGCTTTTTCTTTTGTCATTTAACCTGTTTTTGTTTTCACTTTCTTGCCTTGTCCAAATTTTGCGGTCCGCATATGGTTCAGGCCACCCACAGTCTGCTTCCAGCTTCTTCGCCTCTACTTGCCACTGAGTGAGCAGTTGGTCGTCCATTTTTAGATTTCTAAAAGTCTGCCTATGTTAGGATGAGGAAGAGTCGCAAGATATAATTCAAAGTTCCCTTAGTTACCGACAAATATCCGACGATGGGGAACATTCAGGAGAAATGAATATGAAACCGTAAAAGTTTCGCATCCTTTTTTTCGGTGAGGGTTATTTCTGACAGTTGCTGCTCAAATTTCAGTCAGTATATTAGTTTGCGGTACACTCCGATTTAAAGCTTTGAGTTGCTGCGGTAAGTTTTTAGAACAAGTTAGTAAACACTGAGCCGCAAAGTGGTGATGCGCGAATTTTCGCCAAAAGCCGGTAGTTCTATAGAAGATTAAGGGCATGAGGACATTAAATCCACGTGAATGACTGTCTTATGGAGTGATGCTGAAGTTCATCTTTGAAAAACAGTTCTTACTCGAAAGCATCTGCGGGGATTGCTAATTCATCTTCATCTGGTTGAACTGAATTTGGCATGCTGCTTTTGTGAAATGTTTCATGCAAAATCATGAGTGCGATGATTTCTTGGCGACTGCGCATTTTTCTCAGAGCCCTTAATAGCTGGCGGATTATATGTGAGATGTTTCTTCGAAAGTGTGGAAATTTGTGCACATTTGCAGCTGTCATCTAATTTTTACGTTGCTGCGCAGAGCGGTGTGCGTCTCTCGTTCGTTATTGAAGTAGCAGGTCGCTTCGCTGCTCTGAGCCAAACTCAATTGAGTAGGGACGTGTGTGCATGCAGCAGTCACTCATGTCGAATTTCCTGTCATGGTTACAGTGTTGAGAATATAATTCCTCTATCTCGACTCAGATGCCGTTTTTTTTTTTGAACTGTACTCGAGTGCACGTCATTGATTAGATCTGAGCGAAATCTGCGAGCTTTGATGTATTTACTTTTGATCTAGGCCAGTAATCAATCAATAAATTGTTGCTGCTGTTCCGTAGAGCAGGCCTACAGTATGGAACTTTGTGTTCCTTTTGCAGGACGGTGAGCGCAGACATCTGAAACCGAATTTGGATGCAAATCTGTGGAATGTGACGGTGGCCGAAGAGGTGATAAGAACATGGCAGCGTAATTTCACCCACAATCTGTACAACCATGAGTGGAATTTCCAACGTGATGCAAGCGGAAATGTTAAAAAAGAGTACAGGCGTGTGCATCCATTGGCGTCCACTTCAATTGCAGATATGCTCGAGGAGTTTTGTCAGTTCAACTACACTATCATTTTGATTGGGTAAACTGTTTGTTTTTTATACTTTGTGAATTTCTGTCAAAGAAGTGATTACGCACGTTCGTCGGTGGGTGGTAGGATCAGTTGAAAGGAGGGTGTGCCTCCGGGCGGAAAACACTTTTGGTAGATGGAGCTGCTGGATAAGGAAGGTGGAGGTCGAGGAATATGCGTAGTTTATGACTTCTTGATCTTTTCTATACTGTTGCTACGTTGATATGCTTTTCGCTGTTTTCGTTACCGCCAACAATTGGCGGAGTTTTCCGAAACAACTCCGAATTAGAATTCAGGCGCACTTTATCACTTGCATAAGTTTAAGTTGGTATTAATCAGCTACGAACAGATTTCATTCCAAACTTCTCCTTTTCTGGTTTCTTTTGTTTTATTCGTTTATTGCACGATGTATAAGAGCTTTCACACAGGCACTTCTCTTCAGGTCATGTTTTCGTCTATTTCCATCCATCCAAAACTTTGAGCTGAAACGTTTTTATGCAGGCGTTTCGTTGTACGATTTCGTTTACAAGTTGAGCTGTTCACTGTTTTTTTCATCAGAAGGTGGTTAGTGAATTGCGGTGTGTCGCCGATTTCACCGTGTCGCCGATTCACAGCCCTTCGAATTGCAGATACCTGCTGATGTTGGCATACGCGTTGCATTCGCAAATGCGGCGTCACGGCTGCATGTTGAGTGCCGACTCGTGCATGGGTCTGGCATTTGCTGGCGTGCTCACGGTTACGTTTGCGTCCGTTGCAGGTCTTGGGCTGGCCACTTGGTTCGGCATTGAATTTAACGCAGCAACAACACAGGTTGCGCTCCACCTTACTTGTTTGTTCTGTCCCATTCTGGCTGTTTATGAGTCATAAGATTTATCAACTTTAGAGTATTCTTCGGCTTTCACTTTCCGGATGGTTTTACCTGGAAATTCAAACGTTTTGGGATATTCGAGCAGAAATTTCAATGATTCATCGAATCAGGCGTGAAGTTAGTAGGAGAAATGACTGACAGGATTTGCACTCTGGGGTTACTGCAAGGAGTTCTCAGGATTGGATGATTCTTTGGTGCATGCGTATGTTGATAATTCCATCAGTTAGGGAGGTCTGTTCTTGTTGACGGGCTCATGAAGGTTTATTGCATGCGAATTCTTATAGTACAAATTTATCTAAAAGCAGAGATTATTGCGATTTAGAGAATGAAATTCAAATCTGTTATCTTGTCCACTTGCGTGCTTAAGTTTTTTCCACTAGAGGGGTTCCACCAAAAACTGCAAATTTGGTTCACCTCGCAGTGAACTATGGCCACACCTCTCCTAATCAAATTTGGAAATGAATTGGCAAGGAAGTTAATATCTCTCAGTTGATGAGCTCTTCCGGCGGCAGGTGGTTGTTGCTTTTGTTGTGTTTTGGTTCAGTGTGCAATGTTCACCCAATTTGCAGATAGTACCATTCTTGACATTGGGTATCGGAGTGGACAATATGTTTTTATTGCTCCATAACTATCACGCTGTGGTGGACAATGTTAAGACTGAAGAAGTGGGCATGCTGATGAAGGAGACGGGCATGAGCATACTGATGACATCTATCAATAACATCCTCTCCTTCTTAGCAGGAACACTGTTGCCAATTCCAGCTTTGCGAGGCTTTTGCGCGCAGGTACTCTTTTCTCTTTGCACTATAAATATTCGCCGAAAAAGGTGTTTCTTATTTTGGATTGGGTAGCGTAATTGAGGTGTGGATGGTGCCTGGATAACTTTAAATCGTTGCATCCGTGGTGTTGTTGCTGTTCTTGCTGTAACAACGTCATCAACATTTCAGTCGTCGATCTTGCTGACCTTTAATCTCTTGGCCATCCTCACGATATATCCGGCGATCATATCACTGGACTTACGGCGACGTAAGAATGCTAGAAGGGATGTGTGCTGTTGTGTCGTCGCAAACGAATTGCTGGTTGCGGGTGACGATTACTCTGTGGGCATTGGTGTTAAACCACACGTGCAGGTTTGCAAATAGAATCCATACAGATGCCGTAGTAGAGCAGAACGGTTTCGGTGGGGTTGTTCGTACACACGTATCATGCGTTCGCACTAACATGCTGGGCAAATCCATAAGGGTAGATGTAAAGTTTTATTCTTATTTAACATGCCGTGTGTTTTTGCGTTCAATACGCGAGACTTGATGGAATCGGACGCATTGGCGCTGCTGTTTCAGGTCTTTCATCCCTATCAGTCCTCCTCCCCTCCCCCTGAGCTGTAAACAACTTTGCAAATACCCCCAAATGAGCATAGTCGATGAGGAAATAAGTACGACATCAAAGGACGAGGAAATTCGAAGAAACTTTCTTACAAAGACAGTTCAGTAGGAAGAGTGGTTACAGATTTCTAAAGCAGTACTGGAGCATTTTTTTAACTTTGTTGCTGGCATCTTCGCTGTGAATTGATTCATTAATAGAGCTCTGAGGTGGTTTCCTCTATTTGTCACCTCAGGTACTCCATTCTACCTCATATTTTAGATGGCGGCTATACCTCCCACACGCCGCTTCTCGTCCCTTCTACTCCTGCTACCCTAATATATTCATTTCCTGAACTGAATACGTGATATGGTAAGCACAAAAGAAGGCAATTTGAAATGAGAATGAAGGTAAGGGAAATTAAACACTACGTTGAGAGTTGCATCGATGGGATTTCGCCATGTTTATTGTACGTTATTGTAAAGATATTCTCGTGTAAAGATTTGTGGTTATTCGGTAACTCATGTAAAGTATTTGTGTTTTTCATTGGTTGTTCGGTAACTCTTTAGCCAACCGGAGAGAATTATTATAAGCAAAACATTGAGTGCCCCCCCTCCCCCTGCGCTACGTTGTGCTGCTTATCTAAAGTGCTGTATGGCTGCTGCAATAGATACGTGTAGGAGTGTAAATTCTTTTAATGTTGTTAAAAAGAATCATATAGTGATCTAGCCATCTGCGCCACCTCTTGTACTCTTCATTGTGCTCTTAGCAAGGCAGGCGACGAAGCGCATTAGATTGACTGACACGATGCGTGACTTTTGCAGTCGTATCTCCACACGAACCGATTAGGTCGCTGTTCAAAAAAGAATGCAACAGCACTTAGTGGTGCGCTCCATAAACAGCCGACGTACTACACGGTTGCGCTAAGTTCGCACATGTGGGTTAAAGTTCAGAGAGATTGTGGCAGCTGTTTGCTCCCTTCAAGGTGAAAGCAATTGCAGGAAAAGCGTACAGTGGGTGATCTTGTGCCATCATATCACAATTTATATTCACGCAACGATAGGGAAGATGACGTCGAAGACGACGTGAAGCCATGGACGTTGCACGCTTTCCTTCGGCACTATTACATTCCCTTCCTCAAACAAGGCACAACCAAGGTTAATGCGTACAGTTGCGAGCTTTTGCAGATGAGCCGTCTCTAGCTCGGATCAAGCGTGAGGTTTAAGTGTGCCTCAATTGCAAGTTTAATTCCTAGACACTGATGGCGTGTCGAATATTAAAGTATTATTTAGTGATACGACTTTGATTACGTAAAAAGGTTGCGCAAAATGGGATTGGTTTTTGGAATATTATGCGTTGATGGATGCACGAGACGGTGTTGTCTGCGAAGGATGACACTTGTCGGCTATTTCCGGTCCGGACATGTAGGCAGTCTTTTGATCGGCAGATGAAGCGACAGGATGCTACATTCCCAGATACTGAATCATGGCTCAGCACAGGGCACTGTATGACCAAGGGAGGGCATTTTTGAGTTGATTGGCGAAGAGGCATGCCCTGGGCAGTGGGATAGTTTCTTTGATGCAGTCGTGAGGACGACAAATTTCTCTTTGCTAAAGCGAGCGCTGAAAGTTGGCTAGAGCGGTCGACATTTGCCTAAAAAATTCTCTAGTGCAGAAAGTGATGTCTCTATCAATGGAATATTCGCTGAGTGTTTCCAAGGCGGTAGATGTTGATTATTGATGTGATGCAACAGCACATTTTAATTCACAATGCTAATGAAAAAGTTGAAGCTAGGGCTGAAGCAAGACCTGCTGTGTGAAGCGAACATTTCGCAGGAATAACTTAGATGTGCATAGACATGTTAGTCATGTTTTATCCGTTCACGTTTTCATATGAATTCTTTCTTCAGGCAGTGATTCTGTTTGTGTGTGGATGTATGCTGGTGGCTGCTTTGATTGGTATACATCGCGCTTCATACGGTCTCGAGTTGAGCGATGTTTTGCCGGAGCTACTGCTCCAGCGGCCTTTCTGAAGGCTCGCGACCGCTACTTCAGCTTTTACCCGATGTTTGCCGTCCTTAAGGGGCCGAACATCGACTACGCACGAGATCAACATAAAATTGACAACTACAGAAGGAGCATTGGTGTGTTTTTATTTTTTTTTTTGCCTTTTAAGTGCAACGGTGCTCGAGTTTCTTGTTCAGTTTTTGCATCACAAATTGTTGCTGCTCTAAAAGTTCCCTTTGCCGTAGAACTGGGTTGGGCTGGGAAGGGGTGTGGTTGGGAGGGCGTTTTAGGCCAGCCAGTGCTCAAGAAAAGGAAAGGTTTTAGTCACTCTCGCTGTGGAATCCAGAGCGGTTTGCTCGTCTGCTGCATATGTGATGTGGTGTCTGTGATTATGCGAATGGCTTACTTGTTGGATTGCAGTGGCATTCTTCATTGTTTCATTCACAGACGGATGAACAATTTCTGTAACGTGGCAGAGAAATGATGTAATAGAGGTGAAGATGTGTTTTGAGGAGTTTTTCTTCAACACTTAGTGGAAGGGATATGTAAGAGGCGTGTTTTCCTTCTCTACGGGTACTCGGCAATAATCCCCATGTTAGCATGGAATTTCTGCTTGCGCTTCACCGACCGGCTTCCACGACAAACGCTGCGGTCTAGCAAGCAACGTTTCTCAGCGAGGAGAGGGGAAGGATTAATGAGGGGAAATCCTTGTTCTTCAAAATTGCCAAGGCTAGGTTAATCCAACGGTGGCGTAATAACCGAGCACCACCAAATAGCACGCATGCTAAGTAGGGGAATTCAGCCGAATAGTCACACAGTATCTGCAAGATGTGTTTTTGCACGCTTTGTGAAGTTAACCGCGCTGAGCTGTTTCATTGCTGTAGTGGCGTCTGGTGGCACACAGGGCAGCTAGCACTCAACGTTCGGTGCTGACGTTCGTGCTGCTGTCTTAAACATTTCCATTCACATTTCGTTTTGAATTGCTAATAGTGTGCTTTTTTATTGCAGTCCCTATATCATATGCCTCTGATTACTAATTAGCTCTATATTAGACTTGCGTATAAAGTGGATTCTGCAGTAGGTCGGGCAAAGTTAGTGATGCTTAGGAAGGTCGCATTTCGTTGTGAAGGTGGACGGTGGCGAGCCCAGTGAGAAATACTGGTTGTCGTTGATGCGAGCCTGGTTGCGATCTCTGCAGACTGAGCTGGACCAAGCAATCGCTATGGGACAGGTGTCGTGCATTTATTCTTTTGTTTCCGAATTCTTTTGTTCGGATAATCAAAAAGAGGAGCAGCAAAACCAAGATTTGTTTAAATCTTGAATAACGAAGTGTTTGATAAGGTGGTCAGGGCTTGAATGGTCTTAAAAACGTCGAGAGTATAATCACTTTTTTATTCCAAGATGACCTTGTAGGATATCTCTCTGGACATAAAATCTCTTTACTTGATTTCAAGCTGTTTCGGCAAATTTAAGCTTCCTTGTGACAATAACTCCCTAAAAAGTGTTCCAATTGCCACATTATATGAATAGGATGGGATAGTGAGTTCATGCTGTGGGTATTCATCCACGCGTCTGCCTTTATACTGATAATAGTAGCGCAAAATTTGCAACTCCATCCAAGCACTTCGATAAATATTTAGAGCAATGTATATTTACTCACTGTGGAAGATATCTGTTAGGTCCAGCCGTACAGTGTCTTACTGCAGCTTGATCTACCGAACAGGAGAAAGATGACCTTCGTGCATTCTTTGAAATTAAATAGTTAACTAGACAAGCCAAACAGTTTCGGAATCTGATACTCTTGTAAAGTTTAAACACTTACTAGTGGAACTGAGGTACGCTGTTGTGCTTTTTCAGATCAGCACAACGAATGACGCAATCGTGGATGAAACTTTGTCATTCACGGGCTCGTCAAGAAAACTGAGTGCTGCTGCTATCATCGCCTATAGGTTAACGTGCAGTTATGGAAATACGTACAACTGCAGCGGAAGGGTTAGCTCCTATGCCACTTCTCTTTGGTTGTTTTTTTGTTATCGGAAGGGTTAGCTCTTCGGTGCTTGGGTCGTTGTTCACATGTAGGTGCATTCTCGGAGAACGTCCTTTTAATGACAGTCTATAAGCATGCAGGGCCGTCCTTTGTCGTCCATCACTGTGGACATCGCCAGGAAAAACTTTCATTGTTCTATTATTAATTTGGGAGTAAGTTAATCTTTCATCCTTATCTCATTCTTCCAATCCTTAATGTTGTCTTAATAAATGTGGTCAGCGTTTACGAGGAAAATCGTAAGGCCAGCTGCGGCAACGTACTGGAGCCCGACTGGAAATTAGATGGGGTTTTTATCGTGTTGCACACGACAATGGTGAGGAAAGAATCATGGATGAGTATCGATCATGGTTTGACGAGAGTAACGTGGAGGTCGCGTGAAGTGTTGATTTTGAGTCTGCTGTTGACCTTTCCCGTGTTGATGAGCATTTTCCTTTTATGCGTATCTGCGACTCCGATCCTGCAAACAGTGCGAGCGAATTCTGACAACAGTCAAAAATGTAATGTGGCTTCAGACTATTTTTGCTGTGAGAAGAATGTTTGCAAATAGATATCTTTCGCTGAACTCAATTTTAAGGTGAGCATTCACGTTCACTGTTTAGGTCTCGATAGTTAGTTGTTATTTAGAGTAGCGCTATGTTTATCTAATTCATCGTCGACCACTCAAAACCTTTGAGTTTATTTTACATAAATTTGAGAATAGAGGAAGAGTTTTGCTATTTATTATGGGTGTTACGTATGTCAACGACACGCTGTTAAGTTTATTATTGAACTCCGACATATAGATAGGGAAAATGCGCCTCATCGACGAGAGTGGTACGATCAATGTGGATGGCTTTTATAATTACGTGACGGGGTGGTACAACTCGGACAGCATGATGTATCATGTCTCACAGGCGTCCTTCTTCCCAACGCCTCCACAGTGAGTTGTTCTATTTATCGTCGACGTAATTTCGTAGAAGTCTGCCATGGATTGCTTCTAACACGGAGTGGTGCATAGGTGGGAGTGCTGTTCGAGCTCACTGTTTTGTTTCCTTTTTGCTGCGACGTACCCAAATTTCATAGGTTTATTTATCAAAGTCCAAATCTCATATATTGTTTTATGGTCCCCTGTCGAGCAAAACTGCGGTTAAAATACCAGCTCTTACTAGAATGTTTGAAAGATGCGACCCCCATCTCGGATATAAAACCGCTCAAAAAAGGTTGCAGCAAAAAGATCCTGAATTTCCATATAAAAGTGCTACTTTTTCGCAAAGCTGCCTGTAACATTATCTTCCTCTGACTTGAATATATTTTCATGTGTTTTGAATATATTTATACATGCCAGAATGGTATATTCTCTTGCCCGAATTATTTTCCTCTGTCACAATTGCGTAAAATTAGGTGAACCAGATTTTCTGATCAAGCAGACCTAATGCTTATCAGATCACTTGCGAAACATCCGCGGGTTCTGGGGGAAATTCTGCGAGCCTGCAAATAGTAGTACTTGAATGTCATGTCACAAGAATTTGTATATCGGAAGAGGTTGCGAGAGTTGAGGTGCTGGTCATGTAGGGTTGTGGACAAACTTTGCTTTGTTTATCCTGTATAATTGTCTTGCTTGCAGGTGGTCCTACGAAAAACAGCAGTGCTCTATTGGTACCTCCGGCCGAACCATTCGCATACAGCCAAATTCCGTTCTACCTCACTGGTCTCACTGACACACCAGTCATTATTGAGATGATTAAGGTTTACCTTTCTTATCTTCTTGTGTACGTTCATCTCGCCTGATAAGCCGATTCTGGCTTGTCTCATAAGTGTTGAGTTGATGACTTCTAGAAAAGTAATTAAGAAGCAGGAACATTGAAATATTAGAAGGGGACCCCGTCATCCTTTGTACTAGTAGTTTTTCTTTTCATATTATCAGGTATTTCCGTTGCTATTGTCGATTTAGAATTCAGACGCATTGTTGGAGTAAACAATACTTTATCTAATAACGGCGAGCCCTTCACGAAACATTTAATAGTATATCCGGTGATAGAGATTTGTATCGATGATTCGTTCAGTTTCCCGTCGAATGATCGCAAAAGTGCCCTTTTTTCATGCAAGCACTTTCAGCGGTCCCCATCCATCCTTTCGATTATGATGATCCATATATGGCGTTTGCTTTCAATGTTTGATGTTTGAAGATGAGTCAACTCACTGACTTTATGGAGGATAATTTCATGTGCAGATAGCGCACTTTGGCACATCTATCGCTGCGAAAATATTCCTTTTCCTTTCTCCTTCTTTTATTCGGATACACTGCTTTCATTTTCGATAGAGGTGTCCTAAGATAGTGTAACCGTTTGAAGTAGTTCCTGACTGCCCCCTTCTGCATTCCGACTTGAGATGAGGTGTTTCGCAGGAGATACGAGCTGTGTGCGATCAGTTCGCAAAGGAAGGTCTACCAAATTTTCCATCTGGAATCGCATTCACCTTCTGGGAGCAGTACTTGCATCTCAGCCGCAATTTACTGCAAGCAATATGCGTCATTGCATTTGCCGTCTTTTTCGTTATTTCGCTTATCATTTGCAACCCTTGGGCTGCAGGTAGGTCTTGCCTCAGATTTTTGTTTGTTTTGATATTCTTTCGCAATCCACATTTCGTTTCCTTGTAACTTACAAACCGTCGAGTGCAGTTGCTAGCTGTAGTTTGTATCAGGAAGTCACGTACAGCATGCTGTTCAGTAAGGGCAAACTTCGCCATCGAAATACAGGGGTACATAAAGGATGAGGGAAAGGGGGGAATTCTTTTCAGAAAAGCTTTGCTGCCTACACCTTCAAATCGCATCGTTTTCGAAGAGCATTCCTCAAGCCAGCTATCTGTTGAACTTCTTCATCTGCTAAAAAGCATGCAAAGGTTGCGTCTGTGGGAAGATGCTAATAACTTTGCAGTATTCATATAAGGGCTACAGATTTGGTTGTTTGAAGAAATGCAAAAATCGAGAAGGCTTGCTTACCGGAAAGAGGGAACTTGCTTTATGCCTCTAAACGTTGAGTGATGAATAAGTTTTGTTGTTGAGAAAGGCAGTTCGTTAGTTAGCAGACCTCGATGACGAAGGATTTTTGATGAGCTAATGGGGATGTTCCATCTTGCTTTGTTTCTTGCTTTTAGCAATGATGCTACTTGCAGGCGTCATAATGGTGATACTGATTTTAATGACTGTCGAGCTGGCTGGTTTTCTTGGTTTAACGGGTATCAAACTCAATCCAGTCTCGGCGGTTACAATTATCACTGCAGTCGGCATCGGTACTATTACACTTCGGTTTTTCTGCGTTTTTGCATTGCACTGCATTAGTATTTTGCTGATTTGCACATGTAAGTACGTGTTGGTGAACATGATAGCAGTTACAGGAGTGATGGGATTATTAATAGAGATTTGTGTCGTATTTCTTCTGGAAAGAGGTGTTGCTTCGAAAAGTGTCTTCCGTGTGATCTAAAAAGTCGTTGT
This sequence comes from Ascaris suum, assembly GCA_013433145.1. NCBI lineage: Eukaryota > Metazoa > Nematoda > Chromadorea > Rhabditida > Ascarididae > Ascaris > Ascaris suum. The sequence goes on from CM024187.1 coordinate 6,873,516, forward strand.
TCATTGTTTGGAAAAAATCTTGTCGATACTTCTAGGTACACCTATTTTTCAGTAATCTTTCAATGTCGTTGTTGTTTTAGTATTTTTGGGAAATTTTTGAAGTTAGTCTATAAAAGGATTTCATGAAAATGATTTGGTTTCGGATACTAGTGCAGTCAATGTTTCCAAGTGACGAAGCCGTTGGCAGTCATAGTTTCTAGATGAGGAGAGGGTGCTGCTAGAGATAATTGAGATTTTGAGGAGATGCAAGTGATTTTATTATTGAAATGAAATGGGACCAATATCAAATTTGCTGAATAGACGAGAAAATCAACTAACAGCAACATATTGCAAATTGAGGACGTTTTATTCCTTCCATAGCTGGGTTTATACAACTTGAGCTGCCATGTGTGCTTATGATTGCGGGAAACCGAGAGAGCAGTTGGAGAATTCAGCGATTCTATATTGTGATTCTGAATCACCTGGTTTGCGATCATTCTTTTAAGCTCCCTATGTGCTCCATTACGCTGCTGGAAAGTGTCGAAGCTACAAATCTTGACTAACCTTACACCTTCATCCGTGCTGTGCTCTCCGTTCTTTTCTTCTTAGATTACGAAACAACAACAGTATGATTGCAGGGGTCGAGTTCACGGCTCATGTGGTGCTAGCGTTCTTGACCTCATTGGGCACTCGCGAAGCACGTATGGCTGCCGCAGTGGACCGTGTTTTCGTGCCCGTTATTCATGGTGCGCTGTCCACGCTTTTGGGTATTATCATGCTCGCGTTCTCGGAGTTCGAGTTTGTAGTAAAATATTTCTTCGTTGTCATGACGGCGCTCATTGCTATCGGTATCGTCAACGGACTTGCCCTCCTACCCGTTTTGCTTTCGCTTGTCGGACCACCATGCGAGGTAAATTCGCATATTATGCTTTGTAGGTAATTTGGAACATTGCCACGGAAAAGAGAAACTGTTGACTTGGATTTCGTTCGTGGACCGAGCTTGGCGTGCTTTCGACGTGTGTCCGCGCTTAGTTCATGGCAGCCGCATTTGTCGTGGTCACAATATGCTTATTTAGCGTCTGAAAAGGAAACCTTTATGTGAGTACAAAAGAGATTCGGCCGTTGCGGTTGGGGTATTTTCCTACAGCACAGCAACTCAGTCTCATCTACTTGTCGGGCATACTTCTCCAAAATATTTGTCACGCATACAGCAATTGGAGGAACAACGCGCTACCAACTTTCATTGCAATGTCATAGCGAATGAAAAAAGAGGGGAGCAACGCTTTGCAGAGAAGTTGTTGTTGTGGTAGAGGGCAGAAGAAAGCCTCTCCACCGGCTAAAACTTGGTCCAGGACGAAATTTTGGGAGGTTTGCGAGCGGGTGAACCGCTTAAATAGTAATTGCAGAGGTTTGACTTCTTATTGCTGAAATTTGATGTAAGTCGTTATAGCATCATGCTTTCGAGGTGTTTAGGAAGAAAAAATTTCTAAATTTCGCCGACACGTGCGAAGAACATGTTTTGGACATTTCTTCCAAACCCTTTAGAACACAGAATAGAAGCATCTCAGATTCGACACCAGAGTCGTTGTCTGAGTCTGAAAAAACAACACTGTGTATCCGATCGGGGCTACTCAGTCTTACCTCAGGCGCATACGTCAATCACAGCTGTGCCTGTAAGATGAAAGACTGTTGAGGAAGACTTTCAGGGGAGGAGAGAAGAGCTGAGATGCTTATATAGGGGCACTAGAGATGTGGACACTTTCAAATGTGTTTTCACAAAGAAATGTTGTATGAGCCCTCCTTGGTGTTTTGCATGTGTCAAATAGTTACGAGGTTTAATTTTATGCTGAAGAGGTTGTTCATGACGCAGTTAATTGCTGCAACTTCTGCATAAGTATTCGGTGTCTCGGTCGCCGAGTTTTGCTAAAAGACGAGCCGTTTTGCTTCGCAAATTGTCACGTGTGCGTCACAAAATTTTTGATTGTTCACTGCGTGGTTTGTGTCCAATATTTAGGTTAGAAAGTGCTTCAGTGTGCTTAAGATGTTAGCCACATGATTAGTTATTTCGTCGCTGATGGAGTAGATCATACTACACTGAGTTGAACAGAAGGTTCAAGCTACCTTGAGCAAAACCTTCCACCTTAGTGTTTCTCACGAGGGCGATGCGCTCGGATGCATAAGAGAGGAGCAAAGAAACGAAGAGTAAGCAACGGCGGCTGGATTTCTATTTTGTAATCTCGTTAGAAAGTACATACTGTGATCATGTGCAGGTGAGCCCTGTGGATGGCACAGATAGGCTGCCACCTCCGCCAGCACTGCGAAGGAGCAGGAACAAGCGCCTCGTGCAAGAAATGCAGACGCATAGACGCAATGACTCGGATGACAGCAACACGGGCACCCTCGGCCCCGAAAACGTAAGCCTTTTTTATCTGCCAGTCCAATAACTGCTTAGTGACGATCGGTCTTTCGAATGCAGGCCGGAGTTGTTCGAGGAAACCGCATCTTGCTTCCTTTCTTTTGCCTATCGAAAACCTACACAACCTGAAAATTGACGCTGTTATACAGTGGCATTTTGTTCTGTGTAGCATAGAAAAAGTGCAATCCGGAGACGACCCATCTAAATGGAAGTTGACGGCGGTAGAAATATCCTTTATACAAATCGCACAGGCACGTTTTATCGTGTTGTGTTTTGTTGCAGGATTTTTTTCCTGCATAGTTGCCATAGTACGATGTGAGTGTTATGTCGGGAGTACGATGCACCTCGTGCGAAACATTGTCGATAGATATACTGAAATAGGGTATACGTTCTGAGTGAGAGTCTCGTCAGTTTGCCTCAGTGAAAATGTTTGAGCAGATATTGTTGCGACGCTGTTGAAAAATGGGAGAGAGAGAAAGATCGCGCATAGGAGAAGAGGAGAGCAAAGGGCTAACAAAAGGTTTTGCTAGCCACGTCGTAGCCAAGTGTCTTTGAGGTGCACTTTCGAAAGCAAGACGTTGTTTTCAGTGCAGTACGATGCTACTGATTGAACCACCACGAGACGGCTCCTCAGGACCGGGTCCGCGCCTTGTCGTCAATACTCACGCACGTTCTGCCAGCGCACATATCGCAACTTGATTGCGATTATCCAGTTCTTCGCATTCTTCATGTGCTTTCTTCGCCCTAAGCCGCTCTGTACGTTGCTATAACGCCTCTCGAGGCCCACTCCTATTTCATGTGACGTCCTGATTTTGTTTAATTTTGAGCGAATCATGCAAACTGGTCTGTCGCATTTTGAGGGGCGGCAACTAGTAGCTGAACTTAAGTGGCTGGAGGGCTGGGTGGTTTGCGCACAGGCAAATCTTTGATGCTAAATGTGATCTCTTTCTTAATTTGGCTTCTGGACGCGTATGATCGTATGTAATGCGCCCTCTTTGCAGCTGCGCCTTTGTTTCTGATGATTCGACGGTCATTGGACGCAAGCAGCAATTCAAATGAAAGCCTCAAGGGTGATCACTTGACGTACAAATTGCTGTTAACGGCTTATTCACATCTCGTTTGATTGGGTGGTTGGTTGTGCTTGGCGATACGGGCGGAAAAGGTGGGGGGAGGAGGGATTGTTGTTTTTTGGATATGATGAATGCGTAGTGTTGTGATTTGAAGTGACAGACGACTGCAGAGGGTTGTTTCACAATCGGTCATGTGCATAGCTTGTTTGTGAGCTCGTTTTGCTTTGTCTCGTGAACGAGTGCTGCTCAGTGGCTGCCATCGCGCTTGTGCAGGGCAGCCTTCTCCTCTTCCGCATTCATCTTCAGATGACCCTTACGCGCTTCCAACTCGCTGTGAGTATGTGTAGCTGTGTCGTGTCGCTGCCAAACGGGGTATTCGGTGAGCTCTCTAGAGGCTTCGCTTTCCTCCTCCTCAAGATGTTCTAGAGGCATTTTTGAGGAGCCTGGTAGTGAAGTTTTCCGCTGATGCTCGCTGGTTGCAAAGCACTTCATTAACTGTTTTACTGTGTTTTATCCTAACCGCATACTTAATGTTCCAGTCATAATCGTTGTGTGCACTATGGTGCCCACCGTTCTTAGGTATACTTGATCTTGTAGAAAGTTGCGTTTTTACAATGCCTGCTTCTTCCACACTGATACTTTGTTTGTTTACTCGGGTTTAAACTGAAGATAGGTTTCGAGCTTATATCTGGTCGACGCTTCTCTGGCATCACGGTGTTAGCGGGCCCAAGATCTGTCCATTTTCCTGCCGCGTGCTTCCTTTATGTAACTCTGCGTTGAATGATCCTAGATTTCCATTTCAAAGAGCAATTTTTTTGGCTGCCAGAAAAAATATTCGTGGTTTTCATTTAATTGATAGAAGACGTGTGAAAGACACTGAGTGAAATGTATTCGTTGGAAGGTTGCTAAACACAGTGGCCTCACATTTTTTCGCAGAAACGGTGGAGAGTGGAGGAGTTGTCTGGAGCATTTTCCGCTAAGTCGAGAACGTTGTTTCATGTGTAAGCTGTTTCCGCCTTTGCATTCTTCTTATGCACTTTCAGCGGTACTGCCTATGTGTTTTTCATAAAAACCGACGTCGCATCGGAAGCGCCTGTGCTTTTCCCTCTAGTTGCATCCCACACGCTTTCGTTTTTGGGCGAATAAGACGGACTGCGTATTTTAAACATATTATTAAGCTTTTACGTAATGACAGTGGAAGGATAGATATTAAAGTTTTTGTCTAGAGTATTTGTGCCCTTCTCTTTGGCCTCAAGGAATACCTCTGCGCAGATGCGCGAAACTGTTTTTGACATTTGTATCCTCGGTCGTTCTTTGCCATCTCTTGGATTATGAGGGCTGCGCTGTTTTTGTTTCTTATATTTGTGACTGAATCGTGCGGGATGTGTGGAATTGTGCTGTCGCTGATGCGGCGTCAAGCATTTTGCGATGAACTGCTGTTGCCAACGAAGTTTTGCTGTATAACTAGTGGATCTCATCGTGAGTGTCAAATTGCAATCTTTACTAATGCCGTTGTTGTCGGAGTTGATGGCGAAGTAATTTGTACACATGATGCTTTCTTATTTTGAGTTGAATCCTTTGAACTGGTTGCACGTTCTTGCTGGTTGCGTTGGGCACGAATGCGTGCACAGCACTGATGCTGTTTGTTGGCCGAATCGCTGCCTAGCACTGTGACACAGTGGTTGATGTCATAAGCTGCTCTCATTCCCTCGATGAGACGTGCAACTTCAAAAGGTGTGTGAGGAACGCAGTGTTGAAGGGTATGCTGCATGCTCCGGGTATTTAAGGTTTCAAGTTTCAAGTGATTATTAACATGTTCTCGTTGTGTAATAAAGTGCATTAAAATGTCATCCTCTTGAAGTACACGGCCACACATTTTTGAAGTGGGGCAGTGCGTTGTCCCCAGAGAGCAGCGTTCATGCATAATGGGTCCGTGGACATTTATCAACGTGCTTTTCGGCACAATTTCCATGTTTGGCCAGTCTCCGTAGACGCCTAATCTTCTATGCATTCCGTTGATTGAGCCCACTTAGCTAGGAGGCCAATTGCTTCTCTAAAGGTGTAAGTATGTCGATAGTTAATGCACGGATTATGCCAGTTCTAAACTTTTGCTGGTCTCTATTCTTCAAGAATTCCCCATCAGAATGAACCAGTAAATGGTTATCTCATTTATTACATCAGAAGGCTCGAGATGCTGTAAATCAAAACTCGGTTTTACTCCCTCTTAGCAGAACCGTGCAAATTGGATCATGGCTCTTTCATAGGCATCTTTCTATACTCTCCCGATAAGTCCAGGCCGTTTTACGTACCACTGGATTAGGAAAGGTTTGTCAGTGGGTACATTAAAGTTATACCGCCAAAGGTTCGTATCGTGTGCCTTCTGAAAACGTTGAATTCACAATTCGCCAAGTGGCTTCGCTCTTGGGTGATTTCCAGTGGCCTCCAGCCTCAGATGTTCCTTTTTAGCATGCGATCTCGTATGCCCCTTGTGGCATCCGGTCTCGGCTGCTCCTTAACGGCGTCTTGTCTTCATCATACTTCACCTGCCGCCCGTCTAGGAACGTTGCCAATTTATTAATTTGTGTGCAAACATCGCCCCGACTCGCGTGTCTTTTTTAGTGACTTCAGAACCTCTTAACTTCCCTGATTTGTGCCGGCTAAGGTCGGCTACAAGCCCGTGCTCACGCGGCATTTTAAAAATGACAGCCAGGTAAATTCGGACCGGGTGCCTGAAGACGTCAGCTTTCGTACTGCACTCATCCGCTGCACTAATTGGACAATGACCGGGAGATGCGCCATTTCAAGTTTAAAAAGTGCAGAAAACAGGATAGCAGGTGAATTAGCTGTCTTGAGCGGCTTTCTCGGAATGACGGATTTGTTGCTTAAGTACTGTCCGCATTACTGTCGGAACTGCGGTATCCGCTTGGATATGGACATCCTTGGATGGGAGTTAGATGCTGGGGGTCCTCAGGAAGTTTCCTCTTTGGGGAAATTTATATTTCAGAACACTCGTGTGTCTGCTCAAAGAAAGCCAAGAACGTCAGGATCTCAGACAGCAAAAGGTGGTGTCATGTCGAGCTTTGGCTGTTATTCTAGGCAGAGAACCATGAAGGAAGCTGAAAGTTCATGAAATTTTAGGTCGATAGGGGCGATCCATCAAATTATTCGCTGCATTTGCTAAGACAGGTAGAACGGCTTCTACGGCAGCAGCTGGAGTACGCGTCCCGTCCCAAGCGTGTGATGCTCATCTTGGCGATACCTCCACGTTAATGATGTCTTCCCCTTTAGTAACGACGGTGCTGCCACACGTTAGATGCGCCGTTGCATGGCGCAGTGATGAGTGAGAGTATCTGACAGGTTGTTCCAGTAATGAAATACAGTCTCAGAGGGAGAGGTGTACGCTGACGCAATTCGACGAGTTTCTGAATGTGGTGCACGGCCGCATTCTTGCTTCTCTGGGATTCGCACCTTTTGTTGTGTCAGAACGGCCCTCTCGAATCCATCCAAAATCACCACCTTTCTAAAGTGCAACAAGCCACTCGAATACTCGCCCAAATGTCCATAAAGTCTGAGCCTCGAAATAAAATACAGCAGGATGATGCACGCGTACATTTAAGTAATAGTGATTCAAATCAAACGGCAAGTAGGCTGTCGGGGTACCAGATTTCGTTTCGGTTGCAAAACGATCTTCCAGTGAATGTTCTGTGGAAGACTTCCAGCGCCTTTATACCGTGAGCACTGGAGGAACTGAAAACGCCGGAACATCGTAGCTTAATGCCGGAAGTGCAAATATCGGATATAGTTTGATAGAGGACTCGATGTTCCGAGTTTCAAAGGAATGAAATATAGAAGTTGCCATATCATTCGCCTTATTGCTGTTTGCATGCAGCTAGTAGCAAAGCGAAATCCACAATCTACCGTTGTGCCCAAATCTCAGGTTTCAACAAGCTCGGGTGGATTTTGTCTCGAAGGAGTAATGAGGCATCGCTGTTACCGTTTGCAGACCTACAAAAACATTCGGGAACAAGAAAGGTAGTTGGGTTTCGCCATCCCAAAGAGATTAATTATTCAGATCTTCTTACTGTACCTTGTTTCTAGCATCTCTATTGGGAAAGAGAATAAATATTTCACAAATATCCACACAAGGACGTAAACGTGAAGAGCGAATGGCCGGAAATGTGCCCCGATAGAAGTCGAATACCATTGCTTCCAAAACTAAACCCTGCGCAACTCGTACAATCACTCGCTCTATATCTGATTATTACCCGTCGATATCTGGGCATGCTGTATTAAACAAGAACCAGTCCTCATCAAGAGTCCACCTCTAATTTCCAAAGCTCCACTGCGAGGAGCTTTGGACGTGAGACGGAGTAGAAGATTTCCTAAATCCAGATATATTCTTCGATAATCACATCTTTTCTGACTTGCAACTTCAGATTCCTCAGCACCTGCAAGATAGCAAATAGTCTTCAACAGCTCCCATCCCTGCCATCAATCGCAGACGTGGGCTGAAACCAAAGTGGAACGATTTATTAGAACGCCGGGTGAATGTGCATTTTACCTTGTTGGCCTTTGTGTTTACCGGAAGTGTCCGACATTCTTTTTTTACAATGTACAACGCGAGTTCATTCTAGGAGGATTGGAACAGTTCGGCTATCGTTGAAGGGCTAAATTTCAGTTATATTCAGTCTTCTTTTCAGCCTTTTCTCCTGCTAGGCCATTCTACGCAGCACCGCTTCATATTTATATCCCTTCAAGCTGAGTCCGCCTCCTCTCCCAACCATACACGCCCTTTCTTACGAGCGGGAATCTAACAACTTTCGGAGAGTGAATTCGAGGCTTTGTTTGTTGTGATAATTTCGAGGTGCGTCTCACGAGCGCTCTTTTTGAAACGTGTCAAATTGGAGGCCTTTATGCGGCAGTCAATAAAACGTTCCGCAAAACTTTCACTGGCTGATTCTCTGTGTTGTGCGAGGAGTGTCGAACAGGGGAAGCATTTATTGGAAGCGTTTTCCGTACGTGGATGAACGATTAAAGGACCCAGAAGGTGTTAACTTCCTTTTACTACTATTACGATCGGTTTAATGATGTTTCTTCGAATGCAAAACTGAGGAGTGGAAGGCATGGCTGGCTAATGCTTTTTACATCTTTGTCCTACAGACCGACCAGGATGGAAAATTTTAAAGAACGCACAAAAAAACAAACTACTTAATCAATGAAACTGACCAGTTGTATGAACATTTTCCGGCAGAAGAAAATCGTTTTCCGTCATACATAAGAAAAAGTGTCGATTACAAATTTTATAAGAATTCCCCACTTTGTTTTACGAGCGGAAAAACATCGCTGAAGAGATGTCAGATCTAGGTTATGTGTATTGACCTTCCCTCGCAGCTCGTCTTTCACGACACGATGTTAACTTTTCTGTACCTGAAGGTGGAACAGCATATATATATATATATATATATATATATATATATATATATATATATATATATATATATATATATATATATATATATATATATATATATATATATATATATATATATATATATATATATATATATATATATATATATATATATATATATATATATATATATATATATATATATATATATATATATATATATATATATATATATATATATATATATATATATATATATATATATATATATATATATATATATATATATATATATATATATATATATATATATATATATATATATATATATATATATATATATATATATATATATATATATATATATATATATATATATATATATATATATATATATATATATATATATATATATATATATATATATATATATATATATATATATATATATATATATACTGTTTGGTGCTGGGTAACGTTGCAATGTTTCATATTAACACAGTAGTGTTCCCCCACCTCCGTTTCATCGAAATCGACGGCGGCGATATGCCCAGAAGTGGGAAGAGTTGAGGAGAGAGATCTGCGCTTGAAACTTATCGTGACCTATATAAAATGTCTGAATCCATATTTCGAATTCAAGCAATCTACGTTCGCCCAAATCAATGCTTCTTTCCTCGTTCCTTCAAAGCTTCGTGTTGAAATATCCCGAAACACTAAACGTCCCTTAGGGGGTTCCCACCAGTAATTACTTAGTTTTCCACATGAAAACTGATATGTGCACTAAACATTAGCAGTATTGCACAACGATGACTTCTGTGGAAATTTCCGACTTGAAGCTAATCTTAGGAGCTCTTTTGAATTCATTTATGAAGAGGCAGCATTGCATCAGCTCCAAAGACGATCCGCATTTGCTTATTTTTACTTGCAACTGCACTCTTATCAAAGACGAGTGAATTAGCCTGCGGACGAACGAATGGTACCGTCTTATACCTCAAAGAAGGTTTGCGAAAGCAAATTACCTCGAACATTTCCATACAATGCATTCAAAGAAGACTTTTTGTTTGAATAGTTTTTGGGCGTTTTAAAAGTGCACGATGAAACAATGTCGTTATTTATTGTTCTCTTGGAAATCGCTTTTGACGATCTGCATACTGATGTCGTTACCTTGTCTAAGGTTATTCGCTGTCTTAGCGATAGAATTTCGTTGCTGACACTGCTCTAATTTTCCATAAGATGAGCTTTGGCGGAGTTTGTTATTCACTGACTGCAATTTCGATTTTCTCTGCGCGATCATTTCATCCTTCGCTTGAGAAAGTTGCCGCAGTTATTTCTGTGTTTGAAAAGTCACCATCCAGTAGAATTTTTTATTGCCAAATTTCGTCTCAAGCCCAGTCGCCCTCCAAGTTCACACATAAGTGCTCGTTCGAAATTTCAACTCCATCTATGCCGCAAGCATTCAGCTTCAGCAATAGTGTCGGATGGGTCAGCAAAGTCAATCTAAATCACATCCGCCTGAATTCTTTAAGACGGTTTCGGATTAATGTATGGTGAATCGGCAGCCGTGGTGGTATGTAATTTCAGTATCAGCTTTCTAGTCAAAAACACACTGACAGTACCAATCGATTTGCTCAGGACCTTTGTTCTCTGAGGTAACGACAACCTAAACAGCGATCGCACTAGCATCTGTTTTATAGTAACAGGAACTTCCTTTGAAAAACCGATCGTAGATGTGAAAGAAACGCTCGAAGATGCAATGGGGAGGAAGCCTGTTCAACTGAAATGGTTGCTGGAATAATCGAGTGTTGATGAAATGGAGCGGCAGTTTTTGCACTGCGCACACACTGTCACCGAAGTCTGCTTACCAAGAGAAACACAACCCTCAAACGACTGCTACAATTACATCAACCTTTGACTGCACTAAAAACATTTCCTCTGACTGATCAGTGTAAGCACGGTGTACCTGGTGGACGTACGTAGTGCGCTGTAAAGCTTTGCGAAAAACACGTGCAAGGGAAACACGCTACCTAGCAAGCAAGTGGACACAAACGTACTGCATCCGAAATACGCCCCTTGCAAGAACTTCCGGGAGGCAAAAAGCGGAAGCGTATTTATCATTAATGTCAAAGCATTTAGCTGGGCGATGGAGGTGGGGGCGGCAGATGGGGGAGAGGAGGGAGAGTTGGTGAGGATCGACCAAAGTGAGTGGTGATAATCTCCGTTTCGAATCTGCTTCGAGCGAAATTGTCAGATTTGGCTATAATGAAGTAATTTCTGGCAGGTTCGCAGCTACCCAAGTATACATCACTAACTGGCCAAGAGGCAGGCGCGTTAGGCTACGCCATGACATTTCGCATGAGGGCGGTTGTTGTTGTTTTGCCTCTTCTTTTTTCTGTTGGATTCGTTGTGACTGCTCTATAAGGTGGCATTTGTGGCATTTTTCATCTCCATCAATTGTTGTATGCCCCTGTTGAAGCTTATTTTGGTGCAGACGTGAATTATCGTACCCGTAGATTTAAAGGTGACCAACTAATGCCCACTGCCTGACCGATGGCGCCGCCCCTATTTCGGAAAAACCAAAGTTCTGCTTCTCGGTGTTTTCGTTTGTTTTGTGCTCGTCGGAATATTTCAAGTCTGCTAACTTCAAATGGAGGAAGGAGTTGGGAAGGTGCCTATGAGTGCTTAAAAAGTAGCCGAAGTTGGTTGGTTCAGCTTTGCGAGAGTGCTGAACTGAATGCTTAAGAGAGACTTCCTGCTTGAGTGCTTAAGTGAGTATTCCAGCGCCCCGCACATCATCCGCTAAACTGGGACAACATTTGCATATCCGAAAATTTCCCTGCAGGAGGTGGGCACACAATGTGGCAGCGAAAAAAAATGTTTGATTTGTTGATTAATGCTGAAATAACTAATATTTTCGAGAAGTAGCGCAGTCTACGTATCAGAGAAACTTCAAATTAGGTGGTTGTCATTAGAGGACGTACTCTTTAACACACCGTGGCTAAAGAATATCGGGCCTAGGATCTACGCTGAGCCCGCTCCTATCCCTCGTAGTGACTGATACCGAGTCCGGATTTAACCTGTAGCCATATCGTGGTAGATGACCTCCCTTTAGCCAACGCCGATCCGAGTCGAGGCCAAATTCAATCCATACTCTCGGGTTTGAGGGAAGGAATGTTGATCGTGAGGCAAGGAGAGAAATTCCAATCTGGGAAGCTTGTCTGGTTTCAACGCAGGACATTTTGTGTTCAGTGACGGAAAAAGAGGGTGAGCGGGGAGGGGGGGGGGGGGGGGGGAAGGGGAGACGCTGCAAAAATAGTCAAATCTCGCTCGAAAGAACGGCGAATAGAGGGGATGCATCTTCAGTGAGCAGCTTATGTTCTCTATAGTTGACCCTTGGTTCTGATCGACTGGCTTCTCCACTTTGAATTAATGCAGCCATGTTTAGTGTATCTACAAAGATTGCAGTAACAAAAGTGATCATATAAGTAACAAGTAAGAAAGTTTGTTGAGATCGATTCAATTCGATTGCGGTGGTAGGCATGTAGTTCTAAGAGAACAGTGGCCGTTTCATACGGACCACCCCTCAAACGCATTGCTGTCGAGGAAAGTGACGATGAGGAAGACGGGTGGACGAGTGACGGAGAAACGATGATCTTGCTTCAACAGCCATCATGAGCTTCCACCAGAAAAGGTTTTTGTTTTCGTCGATTACGACTTACAGAAGTGTTCGAATCTGGGTGAAATCTGGCTGAGGATTTAACGGCACTCGCAGCCTATTGTCGCGTTCTCACTCTTACTTAGAATATGAACAGCTCAATTTCATATAGCACTTTTTCCTGAAGTAGTATTTTTTACTAGATGAAAGAGTTCCCCAGCTCGAATGATTGTAAGTTTCCAGTTCGTCGAGATGGTTATTTTTTGAATTACATTAGAGAGAGCCCTTTTCTGAAATCCGCCGAAGCGAAAGGATGGCTGCGAAGTTATTGCTGAAGCGTGACTTGCTTTGTCACGCTTGCTGCCTGAAATTATCCTGCTTGTTTTTTATCGTTCAGGCTTGCTTGCTCGTTTGCTTAAACCTCTTTGCTGAAATCATAGCTAAGAGAAGTAGTATGATTCATTAGCGTCTATTTTTTTGTTGTACCCGTGTGCATATACCCTCTTCTTCCATTCGCTTGCTCTTATGTTTCAATTTTTTGGTTCTTTGCAAACTACTGCTTTTCTCTGCTGCTGATGTAAAAGAAGCGTTTCGAACTGGATCGATTATGAAAGGGGAAGGGGGGTCGTCGTTTTTATTTCTCCCAAGTGATACGAAGTAGCTGAATGTTTCAGCTAAGGCGCACCAAAGCAAGCAGAAAATGATATATCGTCTCATGTGTTCTCTTGTTGGAAGGGCGTCTCTTTCTCTTTCTCCCTCTAAGCGAAGTGAATGCGTTTTATTTCCATCACAGGCGAATTTGTGCTCGAGACTGCGAAGACCTAGCTTACAAAATTCAGAGGCTCTTGATCTGGCAGTTATATCATGTAAGTAGGGAGACCCCGAAAGCGAAGCTGTGGATGTCTAAATCCAAGACTCCATAGCACTGGATGGGAGGCGCTGTTTCTTGGGTTTTGCAATCTCCAAGATGAACGAGTTGCATCGAGGATATCGGGAGAGGGTCAGGATTCTCTTCTCGCAAAAAGCAACATTTCTATGGTTGACACATCGTTTTGAAGGATACTGATGATGCGATTGTTTCGAAGAGATAACGCGCTGTTCTACAATGGCACCTCGAAATCCTTTTTCGGGACGGGACGGGAACTCGGAACCCACTAAACGACAAATTTACAAGCTCAATTATCTAACTAATCGGGACAGGGGCCTTCGTAGATTTGTCGCACCTCGACATCTGATACTTTTTTCGTTGCCAAAAAAGGGAAATGGGTAAATGCCTTCAGAGTATGCACAGTGGATTTCTTTACTTTTTTTTTCATGCATCCAAACCCATAGAAGACACATCTTTTAGCATTTCTGAGAGGGATGGGGGGGGGGGGGGAGGGGAAGGCGGTTTAGTGAATGAAGTGCATCGACATTGCTGAGGATTGTGAAGCTTTAAGAAGTTGAACATAACTGTTTCTGCGCCCGCATGCTTCAGGTTCACCTCCATGCAGCAAAGTTGAATGTCTGAGTGATTTTTCACTGGCAACCATCGTTCAGATTGTAATTAATAGGAGCATTAACTTTGTTACCTCACTTTTACCATTGTTTTTTTTAGTCTGTTGACGTCATTCTAAAGCAAGATTTCGGTTTAAAAGAGGAATGAAAACCTAAACTAGTGATATCTCGAAAATAAAGTCATATGGAGCAAGTAATTGTTTTCTGAGTCCCTGTACATCCTCAGTCAAACAGACCCACGACCGACTGGAAATTCACTTTTTTCCTGTGCGCTGTTTCTCTCCTCTGTTATAGCTCTGCTTAAAACCCTTTTAAGGTGGCGTAGTCACCCTTACAAAGCAGAAATGATTTTGGAGAAGTGAGAGGTATGTCCTTGTGGCCGAACAGAGTAAATATCCATGGTGCGTGTTATTTTCTTGGATGACGTTGATGAAACCAGTAAAAAGAAAAATTGAAGTAAACCGGAAACAGAGTTAGCATTAACAATAAAGTCGTGTTTGGGGAACTGAGTTAAAGAAAGTTTGGGGAAATTCCGCACCGTTTTTGCTTAGAAAATGTTGTATAATGGTGCCTTCATCGGAGCAGTTTATAGTGCAAACGAGGAACCGAATGACAAATCGCAGCGTGAAACCGCCATTGACGTCATAATGGATTATAAGGACGAGCTGTACAGGGAGGAAGCCACCAACAGACCTGACTCCAATCATCAGAGACATATCTTATGGAACGGGATCCTGCTAAGGTATGTCCTGCTGTCGTTCTCTGCATTATCAGCACATATTGCTTAGATTCGGCGCTGAAATGACTAAGAATGCAAAATTTGATGACAGTTTGTGCACTCATGACAGCTTTCCTTTCTTGCCTTGAAAGCACATTCCTAAGTGCATTAAATGCTATCAGTCCTGAATGCATGTGGCACATATGAGCGCTCTTTTGAAGCATCTTCAAAATTTTATATTCTTTGAAGCATCGAAGTATTTGCACTCCGCATTAGAGAGATCAATCGAGAAAAGGTGACAGGTAAAGCCGCACCTGATTTATCATTATTTTACGGCTCACCGCATTTTGCATAAAAATATTTTAAAACCATTTCCCGTACTTGCAGCTTGTTTATCCTAACACAGTTTAAGCATGTCGGAGGTTTCCTGCTCTCGGTCCGAGCTGTATTTCAAGGGTAGGTGTAAACATCTGTCACCAAAGACCACAAAGAAAATATGCCAAACCACAAAGACTGATGTGTGCCACAACATATGGTGAATACTTAATGCTGTTCTTTATTCACGTAACCAATAATAAGGAAACCAAAAGAGATGCACATGAAAGGAAACCAAAACAGTGGTCCATCTCTTGCAAGTGGTCTCCGAAAGCGTAAGGAGATATTGCCATTTCAGTGCATTATTGTGAATGCATCTTCAGATTCCTAGAAAGGAACCCAAATGCAAGCGCCAGCACGGCGAGCATGGGACGAATGTGGCGTGGTTTAATTGCGAAGGATGAAGAAGGATCGAAGTCGTTTTCGTTGACAAAGTAAGCAACTGAGGCAGTTGGAAACGACCTTGGAGTTCTCGAGTGGAGAAATCACATCAGCTTGCTTAATTCAACGGGTTTCATGTGATTGTAAAATTGCTTAGTACAACCTTATTGTTCTATCTATTTAGTCAGTTGGTTCCTTCCCTCTTTCCGCACCTTCCTATCCCAAACCCGAAATCATCCCACTCCATGTACATAGTTACGTCACATGCAGTGATAAATTCCTCAAGAAGAATGTTACTGTCATCAAGAATATGCTCGTCAAGGTATGCGGAAGTGACCGATGGCGATCCGTCTGTGGATGACGTGTGTCCCTTCACAGATGCTGAGATGAAAGTTTATCGATGGTTCAGTGAAAAATTTGGATTCCATGCTACACAAAACTCTGGAAACATTGGCAAGTTGTTGGTTTTCCATCTGCATCCGCTGGCTTAATTTAGCCAGTCGTATTTGCTTGAATAGAAGCTTTTAAGCAGCTCCGATTCAAAAGTAAATTTCAGAGGGAGCTAAGAATTGGCATATTGCATGAAAGCGAGCAGCTTTCTCAACAAGGGACTCCCACTTTTATCGTATGCTGTTGTATTCCATATCTGTATTTATTTTTGATAAGGAAGCTGTTTATAATAGCCCTTCTTTAACTATGCGGATGTAACATTCGCGGAAATTTCCACACCAACAACATGCGTCAGTCCATTTTAAATTAAATGCTTTCTTTTGCAGAAGTTTGCCGTTTTGAATTTATGGTCAATAATTGCTCAAGATGCTGCATTTTTGCCACCAGTCATTTTATTTAGGCACTATCCATTTAATGTTCATGCGAAGCTGAAATTCCTTATTGAGCAATCATTTCACAGTCAGCATTTGTGTTTTGGCCCTTCATTCACAATGCGAGCTTGCTTCTGTCTGAATGCTCATCATGTCACATTTCAGCTTACTGGTAGAGGCAAGGAAACTGAACCGTGGAACTTTCCGACGACGGGCACAGCTGAGGTAGATTCCGACGGACCTGAGGAAGGTAGAAGTCTCAATAAGAGCTGGATGTTCGGTAAGAATCTGCTGGAAAAGCAGATGCAACTGATTGAGATATGTTATCTAATAAAGAGAGAGTTAATGGGACATTCGTCAATCGGGTTTAGGGCGCACTTTTCATTCTTCATACTGGAAGGAGGGATTTATCATTAGGCATCTTATTATAGAAGGAAGTGTTTATCACCCAGCATGTTAGACACACAGATGCATTACAGGCATTTTTGACAAAAGCATCCACAGCTCTTTGAAGACCACAGCATCTCTGGTGCCCCAGAGAGGGATAGTTGTTAATTTTATGATGAGGGGGGACGACGCACAGTACGGTTAATAATGTTTCAAAATCAGGTAGTGGTGCGTTTTCGAATGATGTTTATACGAATATCAGCAGCAAGTAAAGAGACTAAGTTGCGGCATTCTCACATTTCAAAATAGGCTTCTTTTTTTTTTCAGGAACAGACCGTTCTTTCGCGAGTGGCGACGGTGCACGAATGAGATGTTAGGTCTTTGCCGTCTACGGGCGGAACATTCTCGAAGGCACGCAGGACTTCTCGAGCATATATCCAGGAAGTTGGGTAACGAAACACGAGTGCAATGTGACGGGTTCCACGATCGACATGACAATGTAGACGTGGAATTTACGGCAGCAAAACCATTATATTCCGAGTAGATTTTGTTTAATTCCTCGCTGCATTCATCCTCATCCGTCAATCCTCGAACGGCATTCGATTATTTCAGTTGTAGAAAAGGGTGAGGGTTTCTTCTCTTTTGGAATTGAAAAAAGGTGGAGGATTTCTGCTTATTATACGAGTTAAGATAGCGGTGTAATGAATTTCTGAAGAAGCGTAAGAACGTCCCTTCTAGTGGCTGATTGGACGAAGGTGTAAGTCAGTTTTTTCCTCGACTTTTCGAGCTTAGGTAGAACCGTTTGATCGAGTTTAGCAGAAACGCTGGAATCCATATCTGCTTTCTTCTGGCCAGTTCCATCTTCAAAATATAAACCCCTTTTAATAGCTGAATCGTTCATCCGCTGGGGGAGTCTTGCGTAGAGGCCCGCTTGTGCAACTAGGACGCTAGTGGATTGTGAAAATTTTCCACGGAGGATCATTCACCTGCTTTTTGCAGTCCGCCAGCTATGCATCAACTGTTGAAGAGCACCTGTCATATAACACCGACTTTTCTCATGTCCACCGTTTTTTCCCACATTTGATGTCAGCCAAACGGCATGGAGCACAAAAATTACACTTCATGTTCGTGTAGATAATGCCATTCGTTTGCTATCCCTACTATCGCCTCTTACCCACAAATTTCTAAGCTAGTTCTCCCTATTTTTGTAAGGGGTGACCAATAAATCCTAGACCAACTGCTTTTTGGGCAGAGCAGACAAGTGATGATGATGGGATAGAGCAAACTCTCTTCAAAAACGTTGTGGCAAGGTTCCGTGCCAAGATCCTTGCAAGGAGTCCGGACGGCACGCATTTGAAAAGCTAGAAGCACACTGATGTCCTGTAATCAAACACGCTGTACTTTTACGGCCACCCATCCTTGCCTCAAGGCATTTGTAGAGAGTTTGCTCTGTCCGATGGTTGTCCCTTTTTGCTGTGCCCAAAAGCAGTTGACCTAGGATTTACTGGTCACCCCTTACATTCGCATTAAGATGCTTCGGAGGACATCTTATTTGCCGCAACATAAAATTTTAAGTTTTGAAGTCCATGGTGGGCTTCGAAGCCACCTGTTTTCGAGTTAGAACATGAGGAAACTGGTAAATGTTCAAGCAGTCAGTCATATGGCTCGAATAGTTCATGAGTGCCTTCCGAGATGAGAGTGAACTATGAAGGATGTTATTAGCATGAGCGGCACGGAGTGCTATCGGATTAGTGCCCTAACGTACTCCACTCACCTTCTTGCTCTATTTTACTTTCAGCATGTGTTCACTGCGGTGCGACAAGGTTTTTTTTGTTGGTAACAGTACTACAATGCTTAAACCTCAGTCGACAGAAATGCGATTAGCACTTTACAGCTAACGGGAGATCCTGAACACTCGTTTCGAAGAGCTACACTGAGATGTGATGTTCTAGTCATAGCAGCATGACAGCATGACACTGATCAGCTGACTGGCACAATTGCAGAGAAGCTGGGCACACTCATTGCGAGTAGCGAACCGGCTATGCTCCTACTCGCACAAGAGTACGCGATGCTACCATGGCTTGCGTTTCGCGCTGGGCATTGCCGGAGTGGATCACCGGAGCACCCATACTTACAATGGGAATATACAATTTTTTCGAGTCAGCCGCCTCAAAGTGCCGTATCATGCTATAAGGCAAAATTTCACCTCAGTCGGAGCCATGGAAGAACTTCTGGTTGTGCCTCTACAATCGTGCAGTAGCGGCTTTGAAAGTTTTGAATTGTTGGGAGTTGCGATGTCGCACGATGCACCTAGGGGTCTCTTATTGTTTAAAAATGAAGTAACTGTCGAGTACCTAAGATGTTATCATAAGCAGTCGAATGGAAAACTGAAACAGCTGGATCATGCAATCAACAACAAATCAAGCGCTGGAGAGAATCGAAATGAAGTGAGTGGCCCGAGGCTCCGTGGTGAATCCGTGACATTAGTGCGGGATGTAGAGACGACCAACTGCGTCTTATCTGGAGGTGAACGGTCGGTCTTGGTCCTGCCGCGGAGTGAGAACTCTGATATGCGCGAATCAAAGTTTGTCAATGACATCCCAACGAGCACTGCCTTGAGCTTTCTTCCAGCATGACTCCATAACTCTTCGATGGTGTGAACATGGACACACAGGGGCTGTCCGTTCTTGTGACTGTGAGTGCAAGTTGACCTTGAAAGGATGGGATTAACGCATTTTCCCGTACGTATTATATCGAAAACATCTTTTCAAACATTTTCTGCAACGAGCGTGGACGCACTTACAACGTGCACATTGAATGCTGAATTGGAAGTCCACAGTGGTTGTACATCAGGATGAGGAACAAAGGCTTTTGCTCTGAATTCTCTTTCTCTCAACTCACATCAGTCCACGCCATAGTAGTTTCGGAGAGCGTATTCAGCGTTACATAGAAGAGTCGATAGATGAAGAGAATTACTTTGCTGATGGTGCGGGGAAACCCTCCCAGCCCTTGCTGATATTGTGAACGTTTTGCAGAAAGGAATCTGCAGATATACGTTGCAGTAAATCTGCAGGTTTGTTATGGAAAGGAAGACAGCGGCAATCGCTCTTATGGTCTAGGGGGGTGCTTCTATGAAATATCACAGTAAGTCTCATTTGTAAAAGAAGTGCTTGCGCACATTAGATGCACTGAACCACACTTCGCTGGGCGTAGTCTGCATGCACATTCAGAGAAAATACCGGCCCCTTCAAATAGTGAATGAAAGATATGTGGAAGAACTGCACCGCTGTGGAATTCAATGTTATGTAGCTGCGGTGTACACACAAAGCAATCTACCTCTGCTAAATCAGTTGTGCGCTCGTAAAGAGTGGCAGAACGAATAACACAACATTCGATTTTCAGTACCTTCCACCTGTAGGCTGTGACACGTAAGAGTCATGTTTGTTACTGTGGCCAGCCGCTATAACTATAGATTTGTCGCGCTCAGCGAAAACGATAAGGGAATCTACCGTGTAGAGTGTGTGTCCGACCGTTCCTAATGCGTCGCAGGTAGCCCGCAATAGCACAACATCCTAGTCCACCGCGCTGCTCGGATGCACTCACCTGGTGATGGTGAACTTTCGAGCTTCGTCCTAGTCCTGTCAACGACTGTGAAGAGAACTGCATTATCAGTTCCTCTGCATGGGAGATTAGCAAAGGCTGCTTTCGTGCTGAGCAAAGGAAAGGGCGATCACGGCAGATCAAACCGTCTACAAATGCCTTAACGATCTCAAGGTAGAACAAACTGTCTGTAAATGCCTTTAGGCAAAACTCGGGGCGTATAAAAGGGGCGAGCGTATTTGCTTGCAGAGTCATTGTTGGTTTCGGGTTCCCGCGGGTTCGGGCAGCAACGCGTGTGTCTGCATTGGGGCGGCGTGCTGTGGCCGTCACTATCGCGCAAGGGGACTGTGGATAGTGCCAAAGCCGTATTGGGCAAGCTTTCATCCTTCCTCTCCCCAACCCATTCTCCCTATTTGTGTGCAGTTTTATATCAGTTGTTTTAAGGGTTGAATAAAACCTTAACGCCTTTGCTGTGCCAGCTTTGCACAGTAGCTGGTAAAGCCTCGATGGAAATTCAACAACTCCTACACCTCCTTCTATGGCGTCGAATATCTATAGATGCTGAATGAGGGTCATCTGAATAAGTCGCAGCTCACACGCATATGCAGTTGGAGAAATCGATGACACCGAAGAAAATACAAGAAGCTTTGTAACCGCGATGAAGTTGTGCAGTGAAAGAAGACAAAGATTACCCGCTTCAGAAAGATGTAAAAAGAGCTTACCATGCCACAGTTGTACTTCCATCTGCAGAAGACAGCCACCAGCCCGAACTACCGATGGCCATTGGAATAACAAATGCGTTGAAATTCGCGGCTTGCCGAATGCGGCCGATGAACCTCATCTAGGCAAATGACGCCTTGAGGAAGAAATACAAATGTAGTCTGATGCGGTAAATTTTGTGGACTAACAACACTCCTCTGACGTTTTATCAGCAGCAGTAGGCACTGGTGACTAAAAGTGCGTACAGAAGAGACATAGGCAACGAGAAGGAAATGTTATTCACCTGCTTCCTCTGCAAGTAATTGTTGCAGATTTCACAAATGGACGTCTGACAGTCTTCTGCAAATTTCACCAGCGGCAAAGCATGTAATTGGAGGTGTGCTGCACGATGCAGGTCCTGTAGCAGGCGGTATCTTGTGGCGCTCCCTGGGTGCACATAAACGTTATGGCAGAATGGCTGACACCGGCATGCGAAACTTCTCGAAGATGCTGCCGTGCAGAGTCGACAATGCACAGCATCGCGTTCTCGTCTTCTTCCGCACATGCTCACTCTTTTCGTTGCTGTTCGTCGCTATCCTTGAGTGCTATCCCTAGAATAAATGAACTGCAATATCAGAAGCCTCACACTGCGTTGATAAACTGGTGTGAGATGCACGTTATTGTAGAACATGCGGATAGTTGTCTACCTTCATAGCGCCGATTATTGCATCGAGTAGAGAGAGTGCGGCTCATCGTTTTGCGTTGGTTACTGTGCGGCCTGGTGTAAATGAGCTTCGACAGAACCCGTTGGCTCCGCTCAACCGAGCCATTCGAGCCATAGCACTGCGTACTCTTGTGCGGGAATGAGCGCAGCTCGATTCCCTGTTCGCAGCGACTGTGCCCAGCTTCTCTGCACCGGAAATTTCCCGCTGATCTGCAACTGACCACTGACAGCCTGCCAGACATATAACGAAGCCCATATATTCTCGCTGACCTAGAGCAGCGACCGACCACATATTACAATACCGTCACATATGGGGTCAGCGGTATTACAGAGAAGCACCGTCGTAGGGACGGGCGCGGTGGAGCAAGTTCCGACAGTCATAGAAAGAACAACTGTGAATCGACTCGTCAGCATCCGACGCGCAGGAGACGAGCCTAAGCCCTAACCTATACGCTACCGACCTGCAAAAAGTAAAGGCCGACCCGCAGTGAGATGGAGTGACTCTCTAAAAAAGACGGCAGGAACCAACTGGATGAGAGAACTATTGAATCGAGGTAGGTGGAAGCGATATGAGGAGATATTCATTCATGGCAAATGCTCTGTTGATTGGAACAAATAAACAAATAGAATAAGTTAATAAACAAGTGGATAGAATAGAAAGTCGATGAACAAAGAAGCGAGTTGTAAATTGTATCTCTATGGAGTCGGTACGCTTGCTCCTCCACACTTTCGTCGCGTTGCTGTACCTCGGGCAATTTTGCTCATTGGCGATCGATCTGCAGTGAGCAGCGAGCTCCTGTTGACAATTTCCGAACGAATCGGGGATTTTGAAGTGAATAGTACTGTTGAGGAAGCCTTTCGAAAGGTTCCCTCAACAGCCCCCGGGGAATTACCACTGTGGAATCTATGATGTTGCATTGGTTCATCTGCGCGAAAAGAAGAGAGACGCTTCAGCTCAGAACATCAACATAGCGATAAAAGGGATCATTTGACGCCAAAAACTGTGGAACGTGGCTTTGTGCAGTGTGGCGGGACCGCCATATGTGGCGGCATTGAATAGGCACAATTGTGGAGAAGCTGGGCACACTGGCTGCGAACAGCGAACCGAGCTGCGCTCATATCCCCACAAGAGTACGCAATCCTACCTTAACCTACACTGCCTGAGGCGTTCCCAACCGTGCATTAGTGGATTGCAGAAATACCCATACTCCAAATAGGAACAATTTTTTCAACTGGTCACGTTAGAATGTAAAATCACGCCATGTTGGATCATATTTCTTGATCCCCATAGACGGGCTCATCGGATGTCTCTCGCTAATAATGGGGAATGATGGCGACCGAGGTAAGCCATTCGGTTAGCCCATCTGTTGTCGAAACCATTGGATTACAGGTGACGCCGTTGCTTTTTTCTTTTAGGACAGTCCTTTTACTCACCAACGAAAACGGTTAATGGCCGTTTCTTTGACTCCCTGGCGCACGGAAAGCGCCTCATGCAAAGTGCAGGTTAAGTACCACTGCGTGCTCTTGGCGTATGTAAGCACCGCTCAGTTCGCTTTTCGCAGCGAGTGTGCCCGACTTCTTTGCAACTGTGCCACTGTAATATGCGGAAATTTCCTACTGATTTGCAGTCGACAATTTTCGTTGATCTAGTGCTGCAGCCGACCACATACTATAATATCGCCACATATGGGATCAGCGGAATTCCAGAGAAGCTGGACACGTCCAGAAAAAAATACTTCCGATGCCTCGGTTGAGGTGAAATTTTGTAATTTATCACGGTTTGCTATTCTCAGGCGGCTGAATTAGAAAAAAAATGCCTACTTGTAGGTGTAGGATTTCTGTGAGCCACGTCGGGAATGCCTAGCGTGAAGTGCAGCTTATGGTAGCAGTGCGTATTCTTGTGCGGTAGCAGTGCAGGCCGGTTCGCTGTTCGGAGCGAGTGTGCTCAGCCTTCCCGCAATTGTGCCCAGCTGACTGTTGGCAAGCGCGACCTGACATCAACCGAACCTGCACTCGCATTTTCGCTGAACACCTCGTGACGTCGCTGAGGGCACGTACACAGAAACAGACTTCATTAGTATGGAGAGAGATCTGGCAGGATAAGTGCATGACTCTGTACCATCCTTTTCTACCTCCTTCCCTACGTCAATGGTATCTTTACACTGGTGTGAGTCCCACCTATACACGGCTACGACTCAAAGCCGTATTACTACATTTGATCGGAATAGAAGTCCCTAAGGTGGGCTGACAAAGGAACACTCAGCAGCAAGCAACTATGGAGGCACCCGTCGTCGGAAAGCATTGAGGACGTTGTCCGTGGTGAACCCGTTACTCAGGAAGCAAGGGAGAAGTTGAAATGCGAATGCTGCATTCTAGGATTTTGAAATATGCGTGAATTTTGTTGCACACAGTAGCCAAAGCAATTTTTGATGCTGTGTTTGGCTTCATTCTGAGTTCACTTCTCAAAATGTAGAGTGCTTTACGTCGAGTGCCTAGCAGCTTCCGTGTAGTCACTTCTGACCAAAAGAACGCATGGTTCGTGGGCGCCACGAGGATACCTAGTATTCATGAGTGTAACTATTGTATTATCTCGACTGAGCATTTCCGGAAGAACAAAACCAACTCCTCTTAACTCCTAAGAGAAAAGATAACCTTCTTTCCAAAACCCTTACACTTGCATGGTAAATCTCGGACGCACTGTGCGCTTGGGTGTTTGCCTTTTGCGCATGTACTTTTTACCATTACGTTACATATATATATATATATATATATATATATATATATATATATATATATATTATATATATATTATATTTATTTATTTATTTATTTATTTACTTATTTATTTATATTTATATTTATATATTTATATAAGGGGAAGGGGTAGAGGGAGTCACTTCCCAAAGTGGCTACAACTTCAGAAAGTAAGAAGCTTACGAAGAAAATAAAGGTATTTTTGAGTATTCCAGAGCAAGCTTGACCAAGTGACCTTACTGCTGTTCGAGAATTGGAAGGAGAAATTCTTGGAAGTTACTGAAAAGCGCCCCTCTCCCACCCAAGATCTCACTCAATCATCACTTAACAGTCGTCTGACCGCTCATTTCCACTCTTCTTTTTATCCATCTGAAAATTACAGTGGTTCCAATTATTTAAATCTAGAAATATGCCACATCTTGCGGCTCAAATATACATCCGCAGTAGTGTTGCACCTGCTCATGTTCATCTTCCTTCCGTCCCAGCGAGTGCGCTTTTGAGATCCGAACATTTCCAAATTCCTTGACTTTCGGCGTTTGGATGGTGGTTGTTTTCTCGATTAAAAGTTTTTTCAACATTTAAGGCAACCTCCAGCCACTAAAGTACTCTCTGAGCCAAAACTCTTCTGAAATCTCAGTGAGTATAAAATTTAGGAGTTTATTTCGAAGCAATACGATGTTCCCCTTTGATCGCTCGCTGCGACAATAAAGGGGTTCGTCAAAAGGAATCTTTCTTTATATGAGAGCTGCATATTCCTTCCCATATTGGTGCCTTAAGGAAAATAAACAAGCTGATTGCTTCATGAATACCTCAAAGTTTTAACTTAAGCCATTTGTCTTATCTGTAGTCTCGGTGGCTCGATGTTTCCGTTGAACTTATTGTTGCATTTGAAAATATTTCTGTCTCTCTATGCAGTTTAAGAGATGTCGATCGACTTGTTCGAAGGATAAATTGTTTTTTCTTAAGAAGGCATTGACTTCTTACGCTCAGTTCAAAGGAAACAACTAAAGCCTGAGGCATTAGTGTATTCGATGAGTACTTTCGAGATAGTAAAAGGCCGAGATGGAGTAACTACTGTTCCGTTGAATTCATGCCTCAGTTTCTGTCCTCTCTTTTTCCTTAAGAATGAAATTTTTCTCGTAGTCAAAATATACTCTCACTCCTCTGTGAATTCATCATCGGCTCCTTCCTCCTCGCGAGACAAGCGTTGCATAAGTGCAAGTATTTACGCACATGCGTACGTCTACTGCAACGAGGCTTGTGGAACAAAAATGCAAAGGAACTGAAGGATAAGGGTAAGCGAACTATTCCATACGTTAAGAACGCAAGACAGCAATGAGCTACATCTCATCTGTGCAGTCCAACTTACTGAACTTTGCAAAAATCTGCGAGAGATAAGAAAAAACGGTCCTGTCTGAAAATTTTGCCACTCTGCCGATATTCTACCGTTCACACAATTGGTGGCCATTAGTTCCTAAAGAAAGGTCTTCAGTTCATTGCTTTCTTTTATGGGCGTGACGACAGTCGCGGATACGACATATGGCATTATACATCAAAGAAGCTTCCTTTGATGTAGACGGAGAATTATGACGCTGTAAAGTCTGTTTATGGTGCGAGAGTGACAATCTGAGCCCAACGCCGAATATGGCAACATAAAACCATTTGCTCAGCACACTCTCATGGCCAATCAAAGGCATTTTATATGTCATTACTGTCGAATGTCGTCAGCATGTGAAGGGGATAGAAGGGAGGAGCCCTATGAAGTGCAGCTACTGCTTTTTACAATTTCTGTTTGTGCTTAGCACCGGCATTTCGGGCAACAAACTTCGAGGGTAACACTGAAAATTTCCGGAAAGCCAGCGCTGCCTTTGTGCCTCCTCAGTCTGATTCTATCACGAAAGTGGCGTGGGCGGTACCTACAGTGCAGCTGCGTTTCAAACCATAGCACCGTGTTTGATTCTTGTCAAAGTATTGTCGAAAGTAGTTCCAACGTGCAGTTGAATATCCCACTTATATTCTAAAGAAAAGCAGAGGAGAATGCTGTGTATAACGAGATTTTATTGCATGTAAGCACGATCATTTCTCCTATTGTGGGTACTCAACCAGTGGCACGTTGATCCTCCCACCCCCCCCCCCCCCCCCCCCCCCCCACTTCCAACCAACCCAAAGCTTCTTTCGAACAGTTGTTTTTCTCTAGACGTGATTTCGATTGATCAACTTCACTCAAATGGATTGTTCTAAAGTGCTCAAATGCGGCATTGGATTTCGTCTATGGCACTTTTCCTCATTTAGTAAATCAATGCTGATTGGCTTCCCCTCTCACTTCAAAAATGTCATGCATTCGCCTCTAAAACAGCTTGTTCTGACAACTCGAAAACAGCTTTCAGAAGCTTCGCAAACACTTCACGGAAATTTGCAGTGCAATTTAATATAAACGATGTTCTTGTTGTAATATAGCATCGATCTTGTTTGATGGTTAGTTATCCAACGTCAAGAAGGAATCCATACCTTCAAATTTATAACTTCAACTATCACATGGGTCCCCATTCTATAACAATTCATTTGAATAACTAGTACCACCTCCACCATAAATTATGATTAGAGATGAGCAAAGGGAGGTGTTGGCAAGCCCTTCCAATATCTTCGTGGAAGGTTCAAATGGCCTTACTATATTTCACGCAGTCTGCTGAAATCATAGAAGAGCAAACAGTTTATGAGGAATCAACATTTTTTAAAGGTTTATTGTCCATGTGTTCATGTCGAATCCAAAGATTTACTCTCTCATCAAATTCTCCACCATCCCGTACGCTTCCGGACATAGTTGAGTCATTTTTCTGTTTCTGAGCAATTATAATATCCATGTGTCTGATGTCAATGATAGGTAATAACAGAAATGCCCGATGAGCCCCAGGACTTAATTAATTGCTGTCGTGATGCTGTGCACAGCGATTGTTCTCGAACGTTTGCTAAAAATTTTTAACAGTTCACCTTGAGGAGTTTTATGAACTCGAAGGTAAAAGTTTTTGCACATCCGCCTTCCTACTCTAGTTCACATATGCTTTTGCAAAAAAACGCTGCTTATTTAATATACAAAGAAAAGTAGTGATTATGATCTCCTACGAGAACTCATGTATGGGCGTCACCAACATAAATATAGCGACTCTTACAATTTTCAGCAAAGAATGAAAGCGTCGCACGGGCGATTCGATATAAATTTGCCGATATGCTGACCATACATAAGATTGTTTTCAGTTATCCAGCTATCGCACTTGAATATTCACGAGAATGACAAGGCTGAAATAAACAGCTATCCAAGAGACAACGGCTAAGTTTCTTGCAGTAAAGCGAAAGTCATTCGCTATCTTAGGATGTTATCGTAGGACCGTTTCACAAACTGCATCTCTACAAATTACTTCTCTCATTGCTCACCACTCTCAATTCCATGTTCTTTTAAGCTGAAACTCATCTAAGCCAAGCCTCATCTAGGTCCATGCTTACTTTTCCTGTCTTATCGGCTCAGCCCACATCTCTTCTCATTATTTCTCGCCCCTTTTTCATCTCCCTCCAGACTCATATTTCCAAACAATAAGGAAAATCATTGTCTAAGAAGGGTGCGCTAACTCCATCGTCGAATCACCGTAAAATAGCACGAAGAAACAATGCGAAAAAAAGTTTTCGGGGTACTTAACCTTAGAGTTAGCTCACTCACTTTCGTCCTCGTCTCTTTTTTTTATAAAAACTTATCCGCGGATACCGTCATAATGAGACTTATCCACGAGCAGAGCCGGCTGCTGATCCGCGGATACCGTCATAATGAGACTTATCCACGAGCAGAGCCGGCTGCTGATCCGCGGATACCGTCATAATGAGACTTATCCACGAGCAGAGCCGCTGCTGATCCGCGGATACCGTCATAATGAGATTTATCCACGACCAGAGCCGGCTGCTGCTTTTCAAGTTAGGGGTCGTGGATACGCTTCAGATGGAGAGTGAATGCAAAACATGTCCTAAGATAACATAAAAAAGTGAAAAAATTCATATATTTGGTCAAGGTATATTGCTGTCATAAAGTCAAAAAATCTCGAAAAATTCAAACCCGCATACACATGGCAAACCCCATTCATTCGTCCCCAATTCCAAACCAAAGTCCTGAGAGGTTTTTTCGTTCGTAGTTGGTTTATGCTGAAGTCGAGTTTTATATTCAAAGATTTCCACTGTGATTTAAATTTACAACCCCTGTCCCACGTCCGAGGTATGAGGGAGGGAGAGCCCTTTTCAACAGAAGACTTTCTAGAGTAACAATTGGAGTGCGTATTTTCAATATTTTTAGAAGCGGAAGCATCATCATCTTTTTTTTTCCCAGCTTTCAACCTTCCATCCATTCTCTCCCTTCTAGGGATGCGAATGAGTACTGCTTCTCTAGCAGTTAAGTCTGAAGGAGAAAGACGGAGCTTAATATAATTGTTCATAGTTTCATCAGTTAGATTATCGGAAACAGTCCTGAGTAATTCATAATGAGAGGGACACTTTATAAGAAATCTTGGCGTTTCTCACATCTGAACACTTGTATTGTTTACGTTGCCACTCGCACTGGATCGCGATGATGACAACTTTACGGCGTTATCGCCACTCATAAATCTTTTCGTGGTGCTGAGGCGACATCCAGTGTTAAATGATTTCAATCACTGCAGTCCATAGGCCAACACAAAAGCTGAGCAATTTGCAACCGTTGGTTGTGTGCCATTATCATAATTCCTTTGATGCTTGCAACATCTCTAAAAGGCGACCACTGCGCTCGTTTGTCCTGCGCGTTATTAAGCTGAAGTTTCAAGTGAACGCTACACTCGGACGTTCAACTTTTGCTGGTCGGCCTCACATTGCTGTTTTAGTTACTCCAATAAGTGAATCTCTGAATTCGTCTCACTTTTTATAGAAGCATTTAGCTGATACAGTTAACATATATTTATCTCATTTTTTGCTTACGAACTGCCACTAGTGAGTTGATTGCATAGAGAATTGTTTTCAGTTCATCGATTATTAGCAGCTATTTGCATCGGCGTCCCATCTTGCCAACGCAAATCAGAATCGTTTAATTGCTTTTCAACGAAAACAGAGCCAGGAAGTGATTAAGGCGTTCGAGAATATCTGCACTGGCGATGCGGATCTTCAAGATTTGCTTCGTAGAACGAGGACTGGCAGTCATGGGCGGGGATATTCGATGGCTATCGTAAGTGAATGAACGGCCGCCGAAAAACTAAACGGGGCAACAGCGAGCGTACACTGTGCATCACCGGTTTTCAGTATAAACGTTTGCTTTCGGCTGCAGTCAGGCGTGCGGTGGGATATAGAAGAGTGGTGACGAGTATTTCAGATGACGCTTAAAGTGGTTTCAATTCGCCGTGTCATCTGCAGACTTCAGTCACTTTAATGGAATTGCCACTTATTCGATTGCTGCTGATCACTTTTTTCATAATCTCTCTGCAAGTGATTTTGCGCTTCTGTGCGCAACTCCACTCACCGATGCTCATTGATGGAATCGGCGACCTATTGCATACGCTCATCGCATATTGCCGGCGAGTGTCCGCTCGAATCCTGCACTCTCTTTCCCTAAATTGTAAGTTCAGGAAGAGTTTTTGAAATTTCCAGAGCACAAGCGCCTTCGTTCGTCTTATCCTTTACTTCGTATTCTCTTCTCTAAGGTGCATGAGAATTTGTTCAGACATGTGCGAAAGTAGCGAACAGTTTCTAAGTTTAGAGAGAGTGTAACTTGTTGACCGACGAGTAAATGCGAAACTCGCCGCCTGCCCTCTTTACTGGTAAAACTTTGGCTGAAATACCCAACAATAAGCAGGTTTTGTTGGTAGAGCGCCGCAATTTGCGTATTTCGACGACTCAGCAATGCTGAATAAAGTAATTTAGTATGTAATTATGTCATGAGCAATTGGGCAGAGTACGACAATTCTCATTTCAACTTCTTTTCATTTCCTTTCCCGTTAACGACGAGGTATTCTCGCATTCTTCCACTTGAATCGTCCCTCGTGGATATGTCTTCGACTCTTCCTTCAGAACACCTTTTTAAAAATCCGTTCCATTTCGCTAATTCAATCATTCGGATCCAAACAAGCTTTTCAGAGTGTACTTTGGACTGCATTAAAATGCAAAATGTGCTGGTTGCTGTAGTCTTTTGTTACTGTGGAATGGTTCATGCCGAGGTGCTGTGCCTGTCATTAGGTGTCTGTAAACGCATGCTACCGGCAAAGAGGAAAAGATCATCAGTTGCATTATTTTGTCCGAAGATCCTTTCCCAGAAGCAGCAAATTGGCTCTGCTTTGTTATTCCATCGTTCGCATCCAATAATTAATACTTCAAATTGCATCCATGTCTGTTAATCACGAACTTTTATGTTATATTCAACGACATTGTTCATAAATTTCTTCGTACTGCTTGCGACGTACTCAAAGCTGCGTAAACCAGTTAAGGATTAGCTGTTAAGGTAGTCATCAAGTTCGAAAAGCTTGCTAAGCTTTATTACTTAGGCTATACAACACATTATGGTCGTTGCTGTCTGCGCATTCGAGAACAAGCGCGCATAATGCTAATTTATGAAATCAAGTTTCAACCTTATCAGTCTTAACAATTTCAGAGTAGTGAGTTACACGCTCAACTTGTTTTGAAATTTAAGCCCAGTTGAGTTGGAAATATGGCATGCCGAAAGGCTCTCATGAGCTGTGTTGGTGAGGTGAGCTAATTTTTGTGGTTGGTAATCAATCGAGTCTGTTGGATTGCATGAGAAATTCGCGTGAAACTGAATGCACTTCAAGATGCTCAGATGGACGCCAATCGAAGGCGTCGAATGAGAGCCTTATTTTGGTTGCGACCGGATAAAAAAAGAAAACCTGACGTCGATTAACAGAAATCAACCGAATTTTCGGTTTCCGACCAAGGTTTCCTTAGAGAGTATTCGTCACAGTGATAATGTGGCACCTTGTTTGACCAGTGCACCACACTTCATATAACTTTATCCAGTGCAGTCATTCCATATAACAACATCAGCAAACAGACAACCAGTTGGAAATAATAAAGGTGAGTGCCAAGAAGACAGGATCGCAGGCCGTAGCGCGATGGGGTAATAGATGTTGCAGTCAGATGGGACATAGGGACCCTCCTGGAAAAGCGGAGTAATAAAGGGAACCTTAAAGGGGGTGTGCGAAGACGCTACAAGTAGAATGAGAAAGCCACATGTTTTTTGATCCAGGAATTTACATGAGTGTGGAAAATGTCACGACCACGAAAGTCTATTCATGAAAGGGTTGGTTCTGTGCACAGTTAACCTTAGCTTTGCTAAGAGCCCATCGCCATGCACCGTTCGACTCCAATGCCAGTTCCGTCCTATTGCACTTGATGTAAGTCATCAGGCCTGGAGAGGTTGCCTCTGAAATACTAATCTCCTTTGGACAAGTATTCGCCCAAGAACGGCATTTTGAAGGCTACAGCCTCTAAAAGTCTCACCTGATTTTGGCTCACGAATAACTAATCTGTTGGCTAAACAAACGCTATACACCTATGCAGACTAAGCGCTTTGTTGGGACGGTATCACCGACATCGCACGATGCATATCGCTTCATCTTTTCCATTTCGCAACCTTCGCTGCGAATTTTTATCTCCCGCATGGCCAATTCGAAGATCCTGCGTCGTGCCGCTGGCTGGCGCTTTGTAGGCGCTCGTGAACATCAATTCATTTTCACATTCCTCTACGTCGTAACACACCACCTTTCTCTCTGTGTCTTCTCCAGCCAGATTAATCAGAACATCGTTATCATTCCTGCCAGTTTTTCTCTCTGCCAGCCATAAGGAGTGTGTGAGTTCTTTGCTCTTTTCGAGAGGAGTTTGCTGATTGAACGTCAGAATCCGCAGCCACTGCAAACGCATCCTGAACATCCTTTGCCGATTGAGCTCCAGCCTGCAACCCGCATCAAAACGATGCAAATTGCCGCAAAATACAAATGCTGAGCAAAGATCTCTAAGGAAACTTTGGGTGGTTTTTCCACAACCTCTATAGCTCAACAAATAGAAACATCCATGAATTTTTCTCATCTGTTGTTGTCAGTTTTAGCCACCTCGCAAACGATATCCGGCCATAAAATAGTTATTACGAGAGCAGTGCGGAGCAAACATCTAACCAAGACCATTTTATTCTCTACAATTGTACTGTGCACTAGGGAGTAATGTCTCTTTTATCTGTTTTCGTGCATTCGCCTGTAGTATGAACACAGAAGCATTTAGTGCGTGGCATCACAAAGGACACTTCCATTCATTTGAATACTTTTATTTTGCCTCTTAATTGTTTTATGATCTGCCAAAGTTTGCGTTACGATATAATGGACGTTTTAGAGCGATACGGTTAGTTGTCTCCCACTGTTCAAAAATTATGAAGAATTGCTTTCTTGCTGCAGTGATGTTGTACATCTCAAAACTTCTTTAGTGAAGCCTTTTCCAGCTGAAGCAGCAGCAGACCTTGAAAGCGAATCCTCGACGCAGCCGGAATCCACTGTGTTTTTACGTCGTTACGTCGCTACAGCTGTAAGCTCTAAGTCCAGTGCCGGTAAGCGCGGATTAAAGCTAAGCACTGACACGACAGCAGAGGCACCCAACTTCGAACAGCTGAGCTGCTTTGCGAACGGAACATTGTACAAGTTCGCCGAGTTCACTCGTGCCACACAACAGGATCTCAAAAGAGACACGGCTAAAAAAGGTCATATTTTGCACCAGTTCGGATACCTAGGAACATTTTAATTTTAGCAGTTTTCCAACGATGTGCAAACTGATCAAAAGTCGATTGCGCACAATGCAACGATGAGTTGTTCGAGGGGATAATTTGGTAAGTAGGGCAGATCTCGCAGTCAACGTAATCGGAAGTGCAAGAACCTCTTTCAGTGATCATGGGTATAAGTCGATGTTTGCAGTAATTGTTTTTTTACAAGGTGAGTGAAACCGACGAAGTTATTTATCTTGAAAAGGCATTCTTCAAGAAATATGAGTCGTCTCATTGTTTTAGCCACTATATGGACAACATGAACTGGTCATTGTTCCTTCGTGTAAAGGTTTCATAATGTCCCACACAATAACATGCTGTTCGTCATTACTCGATTGTTAAATTTGAATTTGTTTGCAGAAAGGTTCGGACTCCCTCATTTATCTACTTCAGTAAGGTAGATGTTTCTTTTTCAGTAAGGAAAGGGGTTTTTAAAATGTGGCGAAAAAATAGGTGCATAATATCCCTGATAACACCTGATTTGCTCAGTCGTATTCCTTGGCGTAAGAGAGGGCGAATGGTCAAAAAATTTTCACTGGAAATCAAAAAATAATGCGCACAGAGTGATGTCCCAAACTCGCAATAAAGTGGACTGAACAAGACGATGAATAAAGCAAGTTTAATGTCGCGATAATTTAAGGTTACATTCTTTTCATCTATCATAGCTGTTGCTGCAATGTCAAATAGCGCACTCGTCTACAAAAGTTCTTGCAGCCGCAATATACTGGCGCAGATACGTCATTTGCATAGAACACAAATATCGGGGGTTAATTATGATGTCCACTTACGATGATGATCCGACATCAAGTGTCTTCGACTGCTCGTGTGATGGATTCGGAAAATAGAGCAGCGTTCAGCCCTCCTTTGATAGTATCCCTGCTTGAAAATATTCCTATTTGCGTTTTATGTCCTCAGCTTTACGTCATACGACGTACGGACTTGCTAAAATCCTCCCCCAATCGTATGTTCACTCCAAACATACAAACATCTGCTAGAAGCGCAACATTCCTGCAACAATGGCATCCCTCGAAGTTCTGTTGCAGTCGTATTATGTAATCAGTGGCGCAGACACCCCACTTTCGAAATTTTGGTTTTTTTAACGAAGCATGTTGACGGCTGTGCTAATATATTGAGGTGTTATATCAATTGAGGAATGCAGATGAGCCCTAAAAACAAAGGCACTGCACTACGACTGGCGCGATATGGGCTTTTCCATTCCTGTTTTTTTCTGCAGTGATAGTGCACTTTCATGTCAGTATATCAATACATAAAAACAGCACTTGCAGACAAAAATTTGGCTAAAAAGCTTTCACCACATTTCTGCGAACGTGCTATTTTTTGTTAACACGCGTTACCATGCATTACGACGACCAGATGCCGTTGTACTCAGTGACAGATTTATCCGCAGAATATCCGCCAATTATGAGATTTTTGTTGTTCGGCCATTCAGCCACCAACTTTCAAGGATTCAGCTTTTTTTGACTTCAGTCGAGGGTTTTGAATCGATACACGCCAAGCTGTGAAATATGACCTCTATAACGCCACAGAGGAGGCATATTTCAAATTTTGTGATTGAAACACAAAACTTTCAAACTTTCGTCCCTGCAGCAGTGCTCGACCACCAGAAGTGGTGGTTAAGCAGATGAGCAATAAAGGTTGGAATAACTTTTGCGAATCCATTAGAACGGAAATCTTACAATTACGATTGCCGTTGATCGCTCCGTGGCGTTTTTATACTTAGTTGCAGCACTTCACTGAAGAACTACAGTGGCACACTTGAAACTGCTTGATATTTTTAAGTGGGTGGAATGAAGGCAGCCGAATTCCGTCAGCACGGCAAGGAAATGGTCGACTATATAGTCGACTATCTCGAAAACATCCACAGACGACGAGTCGTACCTGCAATAGAACCTGGCTATTTGCGTGATTCATTGCCGCACGATGCGCCCCAACATCCCGAGTCCTATGCTGCCGTCATGGAGGACTTCGAGAAGTTTATTATGCCAGGGGTAAGCGCTATTTTATGTTTGTAATTGTAACGTTTCCTTTCTCCGTTCAAAATTTCTTTTAATCGGCCTCGCGTCGTTTTCAGCGCCGTTACTGTTAAATGCTTCAGTCGTAAAGATTGAAGCGCGTGTCACTATTGTGTTTGCTGGTAAACTTTGCCTTCGACGTGACTTAATTAGCGAAGGGAAGTAAGTGTGCGTATAGGTGAAGTGCTTATTGTGGAAAAATTTGAGTGATTCACCGTTGAAGCGCTTTTTTTTCTGCGGTTTTTGAGCACTGCTCTCCAGATGGATAGATGCTCTAGACGGTTCTACTTGTATGCAGTCAGACAATTCATGGTTCACTCGGTGGTAACGAGATTTACTCTTGATCAGTGTAAATATCGTCAGCGTTCAGGATCAAATCTTTTCTCCACGTTTTTATATTTGCTCACTGTTTTCTGTAAAAATCACCTAAGATCTTTCACACCTATTGTCACTAGCCTTATCTCGATTGGCGTAATTCGCAAAAAGCCTTAAAAGCATTTCGGTGTGGTTACATATATGTCATCCAGTTCATTGTTGTCGTCTTTTTTCTTTTATTTAATTTGTTTTACAGTCTATTTTAGTAAACAACTCAGTCCTCACGAATACATTTCTTCATGCCACATCCAGCTAACTAGCTAAAGCGCTTCTTTCACCCAGCCGTTTTCAAAGGCCTTGCTTACTCGAGCATCCCCTCCCACTCTCCTCGCTTCCTCGTTGCAGGTCGGCCTGTGCTTCTTTTGTCGGTCTTTTGCGATCCAATATTTGACGAATAAATAATACTATAAACTACGGTAATAATAATCTAACCGCGTATACTCGCTCTACTTCGATCAACGTTGAAATCACTTTCCGCTATGATTTTCATTTTTTAGCATGAGAGAACTGAACGCAATCGTCTGTGGCATTTATTCGAAAGTCATTTTTCCCAATCCGCAGGAACGAATGGCCCAAAACGAACAATCATTTCAGGTTACGCACTGGCAGCACCCGCGTTTCCACGCATATTTCCCAGCTGGGAATTCCTTCCCTTCGATTCTAGCGGATATGATATCAGACGCGCTCGGTTGCATGGGCTTCTCTTGGGTTCTTCTTGTCTTCATTTATCTTCATCAAACACTCTTGAAATAGCTTATTTTCAGAGGGAAATGGGTGGGGGGGGGGGGGGGGGGGGGGGGGGAGGGATGGGGGAGAGGGATGCATCAAAACTGTTTCAAGGTCTTTCCAACATTTGCCAACTCTTTCCACGCTGCTTCACTTTCTGTTCAGAGCTTCTATATACATTAGAATGTAATGGGTAATATCATTTTGAAGCGCCATATTTTGTGTTAGCGGAATAAAAAGGGATAACCTTAAACTGGAAGTAAGCTCTAAGAATTGGAAGTGGTAGCCGGTTATGAATGTTCATTGCATCAATTTTCACCTTTCGTTTGTTTAGGCCGCTTGCCCAGCCATGACTGAATTGGAAATAATAATGCTCGATTGGTTCGGAAAAATGATCGGGTTGCCACCCGCGTTTTTACCATTCACCGAAAATGGCCAAGGCGGCGGTGTTATCCAGGTTATTCTCTTGCATTGCTACTCTTTCGCTATGTTGACATCTATGAATAAATAGGGAAGTGAACTTTCTTTTTCAATTCGCAGGGGCTTCTTATGTGGAGTTCTTATGTTACCATTTTCTGATCGTTATATAATCCTTCCCACCACCTTGTTTCGTTGTCGCCCATCAGCGCGTTACTCTCTTCTCGCTATGTGCGCAGACGAATGAAAATATTTTGGATGCACTTTTCTGCGATTGTGATTGCGTGACGATTAGTTTTATACTGTGATCAGCGGCGACAAAAACGCTGAAAAATATCTTGTTGGTTTTTAAAGTTACTGCGGATACATTTAAGAAACATAATCGGTACTATTTTTGGTAATCCTTAATCGGAAACGTGCTTTGCTGCTACGATACGAATATTTCCTGATGGGTTATTATTTCATAGTTTAACTTTGCAACGAAGCTATTCAAAGAACCCAGTAATCCTAATCGCCATCTTAAAATGATCACATTACTGGCTAGACAGTGTACAATTTCTGAATAGCGAGCATTGATGTCTAAAAGATCATATAAGAACAACAGTCGAATGAAATATAGCAGCAAAGCACTACGGCTTAATCCAACCAATATACTACCTGCTATCCTCGGCATTTCGTTGCATGAAGGAGACGAAGAACGTTCGCCGTTTCTTGTTTGAATAATCAATTTATTCTGTTCTTAAGATCTCTAAGTTTGAAGCGTTTAGTGCTTATTTGCAGGGTTCAGCTAGCGAGTGCAATTTTGTCTCGTTGCTCGCTGCTCGTTTCGAAGTGCTTAAAGAATTACGCCAAAGATTTCCTTTCGTCGAAGAAGGACTGCTTATGTCAAAAACTCGTCGCTTACTGCTCCAAGGAGGTAAGTTGTACCATCTGTAGTCGCTCGGCCTCTAAAAACAACAACATATTTCTTTCTTAAAAGACCTGAATGAATGAATCCTTGCAAACTGCTACGAGCTTTGTGATTATATTAAGTAGTAAAAGTGCTGTAGATTTTCGATAGCAAAAGAGCGATGAGGGTGCACAGACTCATCAAAAACACCAAAAACTGTGCAGTCTTTCAAAAGATGTATGGAAAGGCTGAATTTTTTGATAAATGCAGTGCTGACCGCTCCTCGCAGGACGATTAGGCTTTTTTAAAATTCCTCTCCCTTCATTAACGAGCATCACAGGCAGCATTAAATTCGCAACTACAGTTCATTATGGAGTACGGAACATTGCGAGCAACGTTACTGTTAGCGATCAGTCGATGCAGAAGCATTTCTTGTGCACAGCTAGCAGCATAGATGTGAACCTAATTGTTTTCTGTCCCTTAACTAGTCAGGTAGCAGCAAGCGCGCTCGCTTGCGCTGCTCCGTCTACATTGATGTTCGACTGCATGAAGGACGATTAACCACTCAACAGTGTTCATTAGCATACAACCAGCGTTCACCTTCATCTTTAACCAATTTGCCTATTTTACTTTAGAATCCTGGTCGATTTTTCATTGTATTATGGAATCTCTGCTGTTTTAGTCGATCGTATTGCCTAAAATAAAATTTTCAGGCCCACTCATCAGTTGAGAAAGCGTGCATGATCGCAATGGTGAAGCTGCGAATTTTGGAAACAGACTCCAAGTTTCGTCTCCGAGGCGAAACACTCGCGATTGCTATCCAAGTAGGTCATACTTCTTCTGACAAGTAAAAATGGCCTAGATTTTTGTGGTCACGACCTCGTCAAGAATTTTATTGCTTTTATCTGTCTGCATAAAAGTATGAAAAATATGAATACATCTATCTGCTAGTTTCAGCAGGCGAGGCACAAAAACCGTTGCAAGCGGATAATCTGAAACACAGGTGGTATCTAATCCCCAACTCCATTACAGTTCATCGTGCCTTATGCAAGCTGTTAACATTTGAAAGTGCCGTCAAATATGCTAAGAGAGTTTGTTCGGCTACTGATCTAGTTCGATTCATTGGCGAATTCATTGCTTTGAGTTCAGCGCAACTGGCTGATTTCGTATGAAAATGCACTATTAAGCGCTTTCTATGGTTTTCATACATTTCATCAGCTGTTTAATTTGTTGGGTTGGAATATAAAGCGCATGTCTGCTATCCTTCCTGTCAGGTTCTTCACTTTCTTTGAGAGTGAAATATTTCTCTAGAGATTTCAAAATTTTCCTCTGACATTCCAACAGTATAGTTTTTTTCTGGTACGCGCTCTGTTTGCAATTTGAGAGCCGATCTGAAACGAACCTTCCCGTTACTTTCGAGCGCATTAAGCTAACTTATCTGAAGTAAAAACTCCCCCCCCCCCCCCATATAATAAGTTGGAAAACACGAGATTTAGTCCAAGATAGCACGATGGAGTACAAGCACATGTTATGGAACAAAAAAAACTTGCAGTAGAATTACAGGAATCGTGCATAATGCGATATGCTATGTTTTGGCAGGAAAACTTATAATGCAGTTTAGTTCCACGTTGAAAATATATATAGAATATATCTTAAGAAATGATAAATAAGAAACATCGCTGAATGCGCTTTTGAAAGTAAAGATTTGCAAGAGTTGAATAAAAGTTTGTTTGTCGATTTTTCCTTTCTTTATTCTTATCACTCTACGCTCTAATTGATAAATATTCGCCTTTGCGGCACAAAAAAGCTCACAACCTAGTAACTTATATTTTATCCTCGTTGAGAAGATCAAATAATATTTGTCTAGAAGTGGTCCCCAAAGATCACATCAGGAACATTAATGTATACGTTTAGGAAGATCGCAATCTTGGCCTAATTCCATTTTTCGTTTCGACGACGCTTGGTACTACCTCTTGTTGTTCATTCGACGTTACTCTCCGAGATCGGTCCCGTGTGCCAAGCGAATGACCTTTGGCTGCATGTCGACGGTGCATACGGCGGTATGCAATGATTTGTCCCGAATTCCGTTACTTAATGTCGGGAATTGAGTATGCAATGAGTTTCAAACACGAATCCCAATAAGTGGATGCTCGTCAACTTCGACTGTTCCACTATGTGGTTTGTTAACAGCGGTGTTTCAGAAAATTAATAAGTGATCAAACATTCATCAGAGAAGTATGGGACTTCACGATGAAAGCTTTGCTACAAACCCGATGCAGTAGCATTGTTTTATTTGAATCCTTCATTAGTGTTGGAATTAGAACAATGGCGACAATTTGTGGCGATTTGATTGCTTTCTCTAACAGAATTCATCTGCGGCACTGTTATTTAATAGTCTTCAGTTGTTACTTAGAAGTGTGACAGGAAGTATGCATTCATACCTCCCAACACAAATCCATCTGCAAAGGAAAGTAAGCTTTGAGAAATTCAACTCAAAAATAAAGCTGTAAATTGAATTCTGATGAGCACATCTATCGCTCGTGTTGCTTCCTCTAGGCTGAAATCGCTTGCAATAAGCAAACATTTTATTGGGCGTTCCAAATTTTGCTCCCAATTAAGAAGTAGATGAAAAGTAGCAGTATTTTTAGGGTGAAGGATCGTTACAAGCTGACGCAAGCACTTGTTGTCGATCCGCTCTATCTTCAACACAGTTGGATGGGTATCTTTCTAAAAACGCATTATTTGCTCCATTACATCCCTTCTTTGTTTTATCATTTACTGCTTGTCACCCTTTTGATATAAAGCCTTTTAAAATACCATTTCTGACAAATATTTGCTCACAGTGCTTATAATTTGGAGTATTTTGTCAAGCAGTAGTTTAGCGATTCTTCAACAATTGCTGAAGAATTCACTTTTCGTGATCCCTACGTTATGAGTTTTGCACTGATGGGAATATTTTGAAATAACTGGTTAAATTTATTTAATGGCGCTCTTCCTGCAATAAATTTTACTCACACAATACAAGAGTGATTGGTCGATACAAACACACACATGAGTGTGTTTATATTGCCAATTTCGACTAAATGAATACAAAACCTAGTCCTGAGATCTCAAAATTCGTTTTAGTTGGCGCTCTGAGCTTTCAGGCGTTGCTGTTGTATGCATTCCTTCACGTTTACGTCTGAGCCAAGTGTCTTTAGTTAGATTTTCTGATCATGTGCATGTTTCGTTCTTCATCCAACTATTTTGAGCTGAGTTTGCTGAGATACGAATCCAGACAACTGAATGAAAGCCATTTAGCAGACAACAAGATCAACGCATTGTATATATTGAGGATTTAAGGAAAACCGCTTTGTGCATATTTTTTTCATAAATGTCTACAATAAGGATTGCTTGTAGAATGCTTGACAGACCCCGTTTCTTGGAGTCATTTTAATGAGCCAAATTAATAAACTGACTGAATTCTTCATCGGAAGGAGTTCGCCTTGGTCTTAACTGCTCCAGTCGAACTCGTAGGACATGGCAGTTGATAATGAAGCGACATTTGGAGTTTAAGGTTTCGAGGTCAAACTGAGAACGGAAAAATTTAATGAGCACAGCTGATTGAGGCAGTCGACGAACGAAAGAATGAGTTGGAATTTTCACTTATATGCTTGTTCGGCGGTTCCCTCAGGACACTTTACTTTTAAAGTCCAATCTTCGTTTGCGCACCTGAAGAGTATTTTCGAATTATTATAAAGCATCACTGCTTACAGCTCACATAAGACATTCGTTGCTGCTAATATTTTACCCACTCTCGATAAATGCATTCGTACAGTCTACGAATAGCTGGTCAGCGTGAGCAACAGTTCGATGGTAAGCCAAATCAAAAGCTGCAATAATATACTTTTAAAGTTTTAGTTTCACAGTGAACTTCCAGCACTTCACTCCAAATCCGGAAAGCTCTTTTATCGCTCAACTCGCACTGCCAAAACTCTCTTCCGCTGTCAACTTCAGCCGTCAACCAGCTTCTGCCAACTGCAGCTGTCGACCAGCCTATGTCAACTGCAGTTGTTTTCAGTGAGCTAGGAACGGCCTCACACTGCATTGTTGCCAGAGCACCTTAAAGCAGTCGGTTAAGAGAAATCACCAAATCAGGAACCCTTCACGTAGTGGCCAATCCTCTTTAACCATTCAGTATAAACCGCATGAAGTTTTCATCGAGCAATTTTCTTTTGAAAGTGAACAAAGGGGTTCATCTACAAGTGCCCTGATAATGCCGTGACAACAGGACTAGCATTTAATGTCACTAAAGGTCTCTTTCTCTTTCTCCCTCCCTCCCTCTATCTCTCTTTACCTCTTCCTCTCTCTCTACATAAACGCTTATACATTTTATGCTGCAGATAAAGCGATTGACTATCGACACTGGGGGATTCCTTTGAGTCGACGTTTTCGATCGTTAAAGTTGTGGTTCGTGATCCGAATGTACGGAGTGGAGGGACTTCAGAATTATATCCGAGAGGTTTAAATTCCATGCGATTTTAACGCGACGTTCTAGCATCTATCTGATTGTGGCGGTTTACTGGCTGAATTGCATAGCGATATGGTCCCCGAAAATCCCTTGTTGTGCAAGCGAATTCATAGCGAGCAATGTGGTACACTCGCGATTTCTTTTCCAGCCATGGAAATTGTTTGAATGCTTATTGGCAGATATTAACGCTCTAGGAGCAGATCATGTGAGTTAGGCAAGCAACATTTACCATCAATTTCTGATAATACGTACTGAAAGGAGCCATATAAAATGCGATTGAAAAACATTCTCTTTTCGCCATTTTGAAAATAACAGTGGACCTTTATCAACAACGAATTGCAGTAGAAAATGATATCACTGTACCTTATTACGGCATTTTGACAACTATTAATCCAACGTCATGTTATTTTCGAGGATATATGTGTTTGTTGAAAAATTACAACGGAAAAGTGCAGCCCTGTTTTTTCAGCACGTTCGATTGGCAAAAAAGTTTGAGCAGCTGTTGCGTGCCGACGATATGTTTGAAATCATTGGCGATGTCGTTATGGGGCTGGTGTGCTTCCGCATGAAGGCATCCAATGAAATCAATCAGGCTTTACTTACTAAGTTAGGATTCGATGATTGCTTATCACTTAATTTTTACTGCCAATGGCTTCACGCCACTGACTATGTATCAGAGGAACGGCGTCTCTTACTATCCTCAGGATTCAAAGTTTTACCACCATTGATTCGGAGACAATTCCTTCTCTTTTCACATTTGATACATTAACAATGAATGATACTGGTTCGATTTCCAGTTTAAAAGTTTTGGTTACCGCAAAAGTTTGTTCAAAATGCGCAAGTTTCTTTAATGTTTCTTTAAAAAGCGGGGAAGAGGAGGAGGGTGGGAGTTGGGGTGGGGGGGGGGGGGAATCTATCAATTCTCAAAAGAGTAAGGACTAGAAGAAATCATGTGTCGTCTTGAACCACAAGGATATAAAGTGAGCAGCTGGCAACAAGTGTTTAGCAAAATGGTGTCTATTCTTGCTAAGATGCTGAAAATAAGACGCTGATTGGCGAATTCAGCTCTGAGATGCAAAAAAAGGAAGTTGGAAGTTCTTTTAAATACTTAGTATTAGAAAAAGTTGACGAGGATGTTCATAATTTTGCTGTTTCATCGAGGGTCCTCATTTAGGATAAACAAGCGAATACTTTACGAAGCCAACCGAACTCAATAAAGGGCAATTTTTTTCAGCAATACGATCTTTTCCTCGCATTTTGTAAAATAAATAAACTGAGTTAAGGCTGAATTCATCGGGAAGAATCCACATGGTACCCGCCTCGCTAAACCAGCAGTTTGTGATTCGTTTTTGCGTCTGCGCTGAACATGCCAGTGATCGTGACATTCAGATCGCATACGATATCATCTCGCAGACCGCGCAGCATATGATGCGTAAGACCTTCATACAATTCTGCACTGGAAGAAATATGATTTGAGGTCGTGAATTATTGTCACTGTTATGCGGCAAATATTGGTCATTTCTGCCATATGAAGGGTCAGTTCACCTCTTCGTAAAGGCAGCTGAAAATTAAAGGGCAAAAATGGAGTGCGAAATTCCCAGCGCATTCAGAATTCGCCATCCCAGCAGGATTGAATGCCACATGCAAATTTCTTCTTACTTTTTCATATGAGGTATAATTGGCGTATAAATATGTGAGGTATTTGCTACGTGTACATATATGTTTGCATGTATCTATGGACGCGGTTATTTCAGCTCGGATATCCCCCACGCTGCAGTGATAAAATTTAGCCATGTAATCCATAATAATATCGTTGAATGGCCGACTGCGCTGAGCTTCCTTCATTGGAAATTCTTATATTACTGACGTTTAACAGTAGCATAAAGTGCACATTCAGCGGAGTTTTGAAATCTGCCGAGTGCGATCCAAAAGCTAATTTTTGGATGAAGATTTCCTAAACTGCTGGTAGCATGAGAAAAGGTTCCACTATTTTCAAGTCTCGTCGCACCCGGTTGGTTGATTGCACAGAATTGCAGCAAACGCAAATGTATTCCGAATTCCTCGACAATTTCGGTTTGTATGGCATGTTTCCAGCACGAGCTCAGCTGTGTGTAACGGTCCATCCATAATGTGATATGATATGGAATGCAGTGCATTATGAACTATAGACGAAAAGACGGTTGCAATTTTCATCACATCCCAGCACAGCGCTCAGCTTAGTTACGTACATCTTGATGTGTTTTTTGCATTCGTTGCTGAAATCTGAAAGGCTGCTTCTAACCTCGTCTTCTCATAGATTATATCTGTCAATAATTCTAGATGATGGCATCGGCGAGCCGCTGGTTGAGGAAGCGGAATTGGAAATGCTCGAAGAAAAGGCGTATGCAAGCCCGGAAGACGCACTGAAAAGGGTTGGTCGTTGCCGTCGTTTTGTAGAGCTTTTGATCATTTAGCCCATTTCAAGCATGCTCAAAAACAATAAAAGTTGCAGATATTTGAACA
Organism: Ascaris suum; assembly: GCA_013433145.1. Taxonomy (NCBI): domain Eukaryota; kingdom Metazoa; phylum Nematoda; class Chromadorea; order Rhabditida; family Ascarididae; genus Ascaris; species Ascaris suum. The sequence goes on from CM024187.1 coordinate 6,918,263, forward strand.
TTTTCAAGAGCATGAGCTATATCACATATGTTTATAACGTGAAAGCCGTTTGAGGAGAAGAACGAGAGAAAGAAAAAGAATTGGTAGGACGGAAGGAACGAAGCATAGTGAAACCAGTTTCATCTCATAAAATACAAAAAGTCTGACAGTAAGTGTGACTGTTGAAGAACGTTTATACAGAATTCATTTTGTCATTTGAAAGGAGGATGCATCAAAAGAGAAAGGAGTTGCAGGTATATGTGTGCGTGAATGCCTAATATATTCCTTAGCCCACCAAGTGAGAGCGAAGCTTGTTGAGAGATCAACTGTCGCACGAAAGCCTAGTGAATTGAGTTCTAGTGTCTGATTGCCTGGGAGGGATTGAGGTTTACTGCAATCAAATTTTTCAAAGATATGATCCATCGTTCCATCGAAACTGAGTTGTCTGAGTAGCCTTAACTTCCAGATTTAGGAGTGGGTCCACATATGTGCACGGCAAGCAGCAACTTGTTCCCTAAAGCCATAAGAGGCATTTGGCAAAACCGCATAGTTCGATAGTCTGTTGCTGCTTCTTCATCTAAGTTTTTTAGAGTTCTGTTTCGTCTGTCCTGTTAATCCTTTTTAATTTCTAGAGTGGTTTTCTTGTTTGGGCATGTGAAGTGGCCTTTGTCTTATGAACTGCTCCTCTTTGCAAGCGACTTCTTTTACAGTTCCTTTCCTTCATGTTTTCAGGTTACGTGTAGGTTGCTGAAATGTTCGGAGAAGGCGTGCGCATGCTGGTAATGTCTCTGTGCTATTGATACAGTCTCAGCACACTAGGATAAAATGAGCTCGTGTTCGTATGGTCGCATGTTGTATGGAACCAATGCTGCCAGTTTTTTTACGAGAAGCTTCTTGATTAGGTTCATTTTTCGCAGAGAAGCGAGGACGAAGTTTGAAGTTGGAACGATCATTCACGAAGCTTGAATATTCCTTAAAAACATCTATCCTTACGACCAGTTGACATTTGTTAGTTCGAATATGGAGAAGCTAACTAGACATTCTAGATTTGTTTAGCATTCACTCGTAATTCAAAGCACACTTGCGGCCATCTGTTGCAGCAGATAACAGTGAACACCTGCATGCTCTGACATCATGCACACCTATTGATTCCTCTCACGTGTGCGTAGTGCCGTACTTTGCGGTCGTTAGGCGATTGCCGAAACAAATATCTTTTCATGCTTGGCAATGTCATTTGGCGTTTTCTGGATGAAAACGGGTTTTGCAAAAAAAAACGCGGCAGCATATTGTGAACCTATCATTTTATACTTTATGGCAGGATGTATTGAGTATCAGCAAAGGAGGAGGCTGAGCTGTCAAGGATTACGCATTTCCCACACATTTCCTACCAACTCTGTTGTATCAATTGTAAGCTGAGCGGTGGCCATATCATTTCTTTCATTTGTTGAAGCTTGTTTCTGAATGCAGTTTTCATTATTAAGTTGCCTCTCTAGCTGTGTTTGCTACAATGCATGTGTTCTTGTGAAATTTATATATGTCGTTGTGGTGCTTAAGAGAATGCAACCGAAGTTGATGTTATAAGGTCATGCGCATATTTCAGAGCCTGCATTTAGAGGTGATATAATAAAAGCAGAACTATGCACGAAGACGGTGTGATAATGTCACGTCACGAAATTCGTCCATACAGTAGAAAAAATTACAAGCCGTTTAGCAGGTGATAATAACTTCATGTATAGTGGAACAAAGTAGTATGCCTGAGATACCTCTTGTGCATTTGTAAGAGCACCGTGACTCAAGCCAACAGAAGCTGTTAGCTGCTCATTCAGGTGATGAATTCACGTAGGACTTGTCTCCAAGCATGATCAGTCATTGTTACTCGCATGCGCACGCTCTCCAGCAGGCGGGTATTATAATTACTTAATTCCCTCGGAGTCCTACTGAATGCTCTTTTGTCATTTTGGTGAAAGAAGTAAAGTGAACAAAACACAACACATTTGAGGTTTCTTAACTTTTTCACACTCCGTTAACGGAGTTGTCGCTTATTTAGTGTTTACACGGAGAATAAGAAGTTGCGTTATTCCATGAAACCTTAGGATAACCGAGCGTAGATTTTAATGGAATCGATTGGCAAGGTCTAAGTATCTCACGCTAGTCGAAAAGCTTTCCTAAAGTGATTTTAACAGCCTAAAAGAAAAGCCGATGACAAGGCCAGTCACTTTGCATAATGTGTGTGCTACATTCCACCTAAAAGTTCATCACCAATCAAGTGACTACTATAGGATAACGTTTAGCGTCACTTGCTCTTGTGGTCCGATCTACCGGTGCAGTTTCAAAGCCTGGACAATGAAGAGGGAAGTCAAATTCCGGATATTCACAAGCATTACCTCAGAGATAAAATTTCTGAATCTACCGAGTGACCAACAGATCAAGTCGAATCTAAATTTCCGAAACTCCTCCAGGACAGCGACCGAACCCAGCAAATTTCGAGCACTTTGGTTTTGTGGTGGCAGCCGTCATATACTCTACGGATGGTCAAATACCCGCATACAGACAAATAGATCAATATAGCATGCGGTTTGCATCACAGCACAGTAAATCTTATCAAGTGATAAGGAACACACCTCTGGATGGTACAATGTTCAGTTGTGAAACGGCAGGAATCGATACATAGATAAACCTTTATTATTGGAATAAAAAACTGTCAAAATAACAGTACGCAATAATCATCTGAGAAACAAAAGTTCATAAACCACGACATGCTAAAGTAGAGGAAAGAAGAAAAAAGAATGAGGGGCAAGGAAGGAATGACAACTTACTAAACGTACGAAAAGAAAAGAATATAGAGAAAAAGTAAACAAGAGCATGAAGTCCGACGATCATTTTCAAGAAAATTGAGGATGAAAGCAGTGTACGAAATTTTGTCGCCTTTGCATTTCGCGAAATCGTTGTAATCGTATTTGCAAAAAACTTGAAAACCTCGTGAAATCAGGAAAGTTGAACCACATTGGTTGTTACCATGTTTGCACCATACTTAAGTGATGTCGAGCTGGAATCGTCTTTTCTTTCCAGCTGGTTTACATACTATTTATGCAAAAATGTAGATATTAGAACGCCAGCAGAGTAGCCATATTCATCCCAAAGAATATAACTGCAGTAAGATAGCCCTCAGCTTAACACCTATAAAGGCATTCGTTAACTGCGTTTTCTTGAGTATGCAATTGTATTCAGTTGCATTTATGGATCTGTAAACGAGGCCCAAACAGAGGAGACACTGAATATCGATCCCAATGAACCACTTTGTCATGTCCTCCACCACTCAGAGATTCATCGGGTTAAAATACAAGTGCGGCGTTGATTGGACACATTAAATGAATGCATTGAATCTGCATCACAGTAGTTTTAGTAGCCGATGATCTCGGTGAACATAACCTCTTCTGCTCCATACAATGTGAACAATATTTGCAGTAATAGAAGAAGGCCAACAATCGAATGCTCACCTGTTCTACTTTTAAACTTTTTTCTGCTTTCCTTGAAGAAAACGTCTCTTACATACTAGTGACACCACAAAGCCATAGAATATGCCAAAATGAGATTCCTTTTAATCAGACAAACGTGGTATATTGTGAAGATCATTTCCACCACTAAGCGGGTGAAAAATTTTTGCGTTCTAAAAAATTCATGACTTCTTCCAGAGTGAAACCTCACACTGAAATTTCAGGAGATGAGCCGCAGCGTTTCCGGTGCCCTAGATGGAACGACGCCATCTAATGAAGAGTTCCTTGAGAAGAAGAGTGCAAGGACTCTAGCGGAGAAACGTTCATTCCTAGTGCGCATGGTTTCTGATCCAAAGTGCTACAATCCGAAGATCGTTCGCCATCTCAACATGACAAGCTATCGTAAAATGAGTGAAGATGTCGCCAGAGATCGAACACTGCGGTGAGTTTTCGTAACGCGTGAGACTGCATCAGAATAATCGCACATTTCTGAAGGAAGAGAGCGATTGGCAGGTGTGTGCTTATGCCTTTTTTAACGTAGAGTGCTACGTCGTGAAGGGTCACTAATAGTCTTAATCGAGAAGACTCCGTCTTTCGCCGGTCGTAGAAATTGTTGATGTGAACCAGTGCAACGTATCCATCTGAACTAATTTCCGTTTTATTCAAACCAAATTGAGTTGAGATAATTGAGAGTTCAGATTTCTGCCAGTTCAGATAAAAGAATTAATCGAGAAATGGCGACTAATAAATGGTGTAATGAAGATGCTCGGAGTAGTCGGAAATTTGTCTTCAGCATAGATGGAATAGTAAATTTGCAACTCGCACCTCTGCCTTTCTTTTATAATAGCAGGACCTGATCAAAAGCTTCCATAAAAAGGAAATATTGGCAACACATTTCGAAATTAAGTGCCACGCCGAACTCATGAATCATATGCTAACATCGCATTTCCCACAGATATGACGCATCTCTGAAATGTCGCCCGTTCGTCTAACGCTTTTTTCATTACTTAGCTTTAAAAGTTGTGAACGGCAGAGAGTGGCCTTTAAAAGATTTGCGCACTTTTTTATGTAAGAAGAACACCTTTCAAAACAGGCAAATCGGAACACAAGTATAACTTTCGGAGAGTTTGAAAAAATGTACAAAAATATTCCATCCAGCACTTTCTACTATACCTGAAGAATTGTGCAAAAAAGAAGTAGTAGCAAAAGCGCAGCAAAGAGCAGAAGATATCCGCTCATAAAGAAGGCATCTAATGGGGAAAATTTCGTTGATTGATTTGCCTGACATTTTGATTCTTCCTGTTCCTGTGCATTTCTGTGCCTCCATCACATAAAAATGCTATGCACAGTGTTGAAAGCATCCGCTAGTCGCCTGCATGCGTCTTCGAATAACGTTTTGCGGCGAATCTCACCATAGTTGAAGGATGAATAAATTTAACAAGTTGTCGATTTATATTTTCTCTTTTGCGTTCAACATTCGCTAAACGAGCGATCGCAGTGAATTTGATTTCCATAACTGCTTTCTACGCGTACCTTGTACCTTCTCAATACGTTACAGTTCGCACATTTTGCAAAATTGAGATCTATTTGCAATTTCAATAATACAGCAAAGCTTTATTACAGTCAAACTATCGGTGGCTCAAAGTTAACTCGTCCCAGATACCTCACAAATGAAGTCTGCGATAGATCAGGTAATAATTCTCGTTTTTCTCTTATTAAGGAAGTGAATTGTCACATACGTTTGTTTAGCCACTCTATGGATGGGAAATCTGTAGACGGCTTTTGAGGGAAGGGTATTCGGTTTGCTGAATATAGAGACTAAGATTGTTTTCGATTTCAAAGAATAATAAGCTCGTGGTTTACTGAAACAGATTCTAATGCTAGCGAATTGCTGAAGAAATCAGACTCAGCAAAGCAGGTTAGAGGCAAGCACTCTTCAATGTCTGCTATATCCCGTTTACGTCAAAATACTCTTTAAAACATTCGTTTGAGGAAGTGAGGGCGGCACAACGAGTGTAACCAATGCAAGTGGAGAGGAGGACATAACTGTGGCACTACAGGGGACAGGTCTTCAAACACCGATGTGATTCACGTTTATCGATGTTCTTTGTGCTCGTGGATCTGATTAGCGATCGTCATACCGTAAAAGTGCAGAATGCTGTTTTGATTAGAACCATATTCCAGAAATGGATGGTATGAATTAAAACTAGATGTGCCGTTGTTTCATCGAACACATATGGTTCGCGCAATAGCTGTATAACGTTTGTGAGATGACAACAATGAAGCTTTCGTTGAATCCGATAGGCTTCAACAGCGGGAACTTGTGACTGAAAATAGCAAAAAAAGTTGTGTGATGAAATTGGCAACTGGCGCCGGCAAGTAGTAACTCCAACAAAAAAGTGTTAAGCCCTTAATGAAAAAGAGAAGGAACCTTAAAATGAGTTCATCGAGATCATGAATGAACGATTTCCGTTCGATGATTATCATAATTCATTTCAGTCACTAAATGTATAGTCATGAGTTAACTACTGAATTCATCTAAAGTGATTTTTTGTCTGAGGCAGGAAACTTTTTACTCGCAGCGAAAGATGATTTACCTCATGCGAAATTCATTCTTCGAATATATTTTACTTGAGGGGAGAAAGTGTTCGTCTGAAGTAAAAAGAAAGTTCATTAAAGAGGGATTGTTGCTGTAGCTAAATTGGGTTCGTTCTATCCTATCGTGGATAAGGAGGCAAATGGCCAAACGAGAGAATCTGTGGAAGAGTGAAGCTCGTGGAATTGTTTTATCGCATCGGTGAGAGAAAGATTCATGATTACACATCAGCTTCAAACTTATCTATGTGCTCTACGGCAGAGCCGTTCGTCTCACATTTCTACCGAGCGCAGCACAGCTGCAGCAGTTTATTCTTAAGTGATGTTAGCGGGTAGCACCAGCATGCTGCTTCCACTACTTCTAAACGTAATCGTTACCTCAAGTCTCAACGACGACATCGCGCTACCAAGGTTGGGCCTTACATAATTAAAAATATAGTTGACACTGCTTTTTCAATTAGCAGATATTCTTGCCTTGCATCAAAGTGTCAACTAAGTTTTTTTTTTATATTTAACGCGAAATAGTGCTACAAACCACCCACCGGAAGCCTGTACCCTAGAGCAAACAAAAAAATTTGAATGAGTATGGGACGACACTAATAGGAACACTCACCAGTTCTCTTTTGATTAAAAAAATTTTCATTGGGCAATTGCAAATGTTTTTGAACCTCACTGATACACTTCAATCTTAGGTGTACAGCACAAAACGTTTTCATGAATAGTTTCTGTGGAAATAATTTAGACAGGTGCATTGGCATAAGCGCAAAAAATGCTACACCTTCTTGTCAAATTCGTAGAAGGAATGTTCCTCTTCCAAATGTTTGAAGGGAACATTTATTACTAGTTTTAAGCGGATCAGCTATGTGTTCGTCTTTGTTCAGAAGCACAATTGTGCTGACATGCGACACTCACCGAACAGTTCTTTTTGATGAAAAATCAAAAAAAAAAAAACTGTTCGGTGAGTGTCTGCATGTTCCTTTTCTAACTGTAACCTTGGTAATATATATACTGGTAAGAGCATGAAATAGGGCTCAACATAAATATTTCTGCAAACAAAGCATTGAAGAATTTAATAAATGTTCACGTTCTTACCAAAGGATTGGTGGTTTATACTATCAGTTTAATTTCCATGAACCGACAGGTCTCTGATAAATATATGGATGCAGCTACGGATCTGCAATAAGCTACTGTTGCCGCAGCTATGTTGGAAGCAATAAGCAGCAGGATGACTCCAGTTATCCTGGTGATCAAACAGTGAAACAGTCCGCTTCTTGTAGGAAAGAATTCAAGAGCAGAGTCACTGCACGAAGGTACTGTGCTAATCTGTCGGTAACGCTTGGTGTACGCAAAACTGTAACCATAAAACGAAAACGCGGATAACGGGTATGACAATGTCGGAACGTCGAAATGACATAACGCCAAACCGTTTATTTCATGAAAAATAACACCAACCCGTTATATTGAAAATCACCTTGCATAATCATGTTGATACATTGTTGACCGCCGCCTCTGCTAGTGCTGAGATCACTGTACGAGACCTGGGCGAAGATAGGTGAGAGCGGAGATTAGGAAGTGCAGAACTGTTATCGAACCACCAATTCGTGTTTGTCGATCTTCTACTAGCGGTTGCCACTGACCTGTCCATGTAAACTCTTTCTGTCATTTCCTTACTTCTTCACTTTTGAGCCCAGTGAATCCGCCCATAGTTTCGTTTAGCTAATTTCAGCTGCTCCGGAGTCCAAAAAAAGAAGATTATTCCGTGAAGTATAAAACTGAAGGCAAGAAAATAAATGAACAGAGTGCAACGTATCTTTCTCGATCGGCAACGTTTCCGTTGACATTCCATAGTTCTTTACTGCTTCCGTTCGCGCAAATTCATCAAGCACAAACTCTGTGTGATGCGGATGCGTCGCTTTCACTTGTGATCTTTCTATTCACATCATTTCTTACCTATATTAATTCAATACATTCGACGTCATATTTCTCTTCGCTTTATTTCTTTCACTTTTGTGCAACTCGGTTCAATGAATTTAACACATGAGTGCTACTGCATTAACGAACTGCTATATGAGTGCAACTGCAGTCGAGCCAGCCATACAGAGCAACACTGAACAAACCGAATGGCAGCAATCAGTTCACGGCGTATCGCACTGTCTTTATAACGTCGGAAATTTTTTCGCTTTTTATCATCGACTGATTTTTTTTCTTACTTCATCGGCGTCTACTTGATTCCTAATCTTGGTGCTAAATGGGTTGGCGTTATGACAGCCGGCATTTCGAGAACTCGGTGTTCTGGCAGTTTGCATTCTGCACTCACCCCTTCTTTATCCGATCTACTGGGTTACGTTTATATCTCTGGACCTTTCTTAACCTAAATACTAGTGTATATGCATTATACGCGTTTTGGTCTGTGCTTTTTGCAGATGCCGCAGTGTGGAGGAATTCCGCTGCGACCTGGGAGTGCAGTGCATTCCGAAAGCTTGGGTTTGTGACGGCAGACTTGACTGCGCCGACGGCAGCGATGAACGTTATTGCATGCATAAGAACATTCACCCCTTCATGGTACCCTGCTGCATTGCTTTTCTGTTTATGCTCTATATTACAGAAAATCATATGCCATATGCTCACTTGCAGAAAATAAAATTTCCTCTGCTCTTCATATCTATTGTTGTAGTAACGTTTAGATTGGGGTACTGGTAAAATTTTAACCAGCCGAACCTATTAGCGGTAATGAGGAGAAGAGGCCATGGTGAATATGCGTCTTTGAATGGGTGCTCACAAAGCCGAAAATGTAAAGATGCCTGGAGATTTGCAGGTGGCCATGAGTATATATCACAAAAGAGAGGGAGCCCTGATTATCATGAAATTAAATGCAGAGTCCACGGGCCTCGAAGCAGTAGATAAAATTAATCCCGGTCATTTTTTGTCCCATATGGGCAGCTTTCGCATCACGTGTGCGGTTAAGATTTGTTATTTCCAGGACAACGACAAAAGTTTGGTTACGGCACTATGATTATGTCCGCATTCGCAATGCTTATTAACAATTTTTTGTTGTAGAAAGGTGAATTCCGAGCCCATTCTCGTGATTTTTACTGCTGTATAAAGAAGATTCACCGAGGTGCATATTTTGTTTCACGCATTGTTTGTCACCTTGATGGGGATAAGTAGGATCTACATCTCATCAGCGCGTCACAAACATTTGTCCACGTCTGCCCAAAGTTATTGAGCTTTCGAACTTAAACGCTCTCGCAAATAAGTCCTTCCTTAATTGTGCGCTAACGAATCATTGATGAAACGTGGAATCAAATAAACGAGCTCCCCCTGGGATAGATGTGTTCGTCTGCTTCTCCTTCTCTCTCTGCTTCTCCCTTCTTTCCCCGTCTGTAATCATTGGTGCATGTAAGCATTTCAAGTTGAATCCGACAAATGCGTATTTCCAGTGGCTTCAGACGTCATGTATATTTGATTATTTGATTAAGGAGGAAGATTTAGGAAACGTTAGGTAAAAAACACCCTGATCATATGCATTTAGTGGATATGCATTCGCTGCTTTCTGTATATGTTATTTAACGAGGGCGATTCGGCTAAAAATTACCGGTCAGTTCGGTGCAACCTGCAAATTGTATAGATAGTGTTCAGAATAGCATATTTAAGACCGAACCGGGAATACGTTAAGGAATTCGTGCCTGGAAAGAAATTAAAATTAATGAGAGGGGTCGTCTGTGAACAGCGAATAGCTAAATTACAGGAATTGCAGCAATGAAATAGGGATGTTTGACACCACTTGTTTTAATTGCATGCAAACTTGTTTAAAGAACATCCGGTCATAGCTAATTAATGTTTGCTTGTTTCCTGCTGAATGTGTGAAGATACAGTAAGCAAGCCTAAAAAGACCTGGGCGTGTTGGAAATGGAGCGCTTTGGTGGTTTTTTTTCGGTGCACATTCAAAATCCCCAGCATATCCACTCTATAAAAATTTGCATTGTTTATTTGTAGTTAATAGATGCTAAGTATGCATGCTTTAGGCAGCTTTGTAGTTTTTTAAAATTGCAAAGACTCACTAAAGATTCAAAACGATTATGTTTTGCATGTATCACAAATATAAAACTTCTTTTAATCAGCGAGCATTTCCATAACAGTTATATTGGCTAAACCTGCAAATATTTTAGTCACAAAAGATTAGTTATGCAGATATGAAATTGCCACTACAATGGCGAAAATCATGCCAAATGAGAAATTAACTTGACAGAAATCACAAGGCAAACATCGTTCTGCAACACTGACGTGTCCCTCCACTTGGTTCTTCTGTCGCGATGCGAGCAAATGTATACATCCGGCGGATGTTTGCAATGGGATCACTGATTGTAGGTACGTTGTTTCAGATGTTTCTTTTTTTTTTATCGAGACAAATGTTCTCTCGTATCACTTCATGTTTAGCGCCTCAAAAGAAAACCGCAAAATTCTACGAAATCATGCTGATAAACTGCTTGTAACGCCTCAATAGAAGGTCCCTCATTTATATCCGTGCCTCAGCAGAGTCCATTCCTTATCTTGTTTGAAATAGCAGATATCAACATGACTAGGAAAAGATTAATCTTTGAAGAGGCAAAAATCAATCTTGATGAATCAAGAATTCAGTGCTGTTTCAGATGAGCTCTTAAGATAGGCCTTTTGTTCTTACATCAAAAGTCTTTTCTGTTCGGCCCTATGTTTGAGGCTATACATAGATTGTTCCTGCGGCGTGCTGCGATATTCTCTATCAAGAGTCATCAAAACCAAGAGTGTCGACAGGGTCTCCTAAACCGTGCAAGTTTGTTGTTTCAATACTTTTTTTGCTACAATTACTGCACTACTTCATGCTGCGAGAAGAACGAACTTATCGATCTATTCTATGATTTCCATTATAGATACGAAGGACTTTTGGGAAAGACACTTTCGAAAGAAAGAGCAAGGTCGATAAAGTAACTTCGGAATGTTTGTGGTGGGAGTAAAGTTCAGCCTGGATTAAGATGAGCCCACTCAACAAGCGCCCTGAATGAATCCTCTTCTAAGCTTTAAGTATAAAAAATCTTCTGTTCAGTGAGCCTCCCCACTTAATAGCCTCTAATCTTCACATTACTTCATCGAGACTCGTCACAGGTTCAAGATGCCACTCAATAATTCTTCTCCACCGTACTGCGCATAAAAATTTTTATTGGAGCATATGGCTGATATTGATTGAAAGCGGTGCTGCTAAGGTGCCTTTCCAAATAATTTAAAAATAGTTGCAACTATTTTTTCCACTATTGTACTCCCCTTCCAAAAAGCACTTTTTAAATCATGAATATTTTTATGTGAATCTTTATCACAGACAGTTCTCTTAGGGACAGATCGGACGAGGAAGATTTCTGCGAGAATTTAAAGCAACTGCAGCGGCATATCGATGAGCCATACGACGACTGAAATAATTCCTAATCAATCATCTGTTATTTAAGGCTTCTGCTGTATCCATTGCAGCATTTTTTGTTCCTTTTAAGGTGTTGGAGTTTTGTTGGTAGTGATCAGAAAGAGACATTATATTCGATATATTCGAACCGTATGCAGTAATTTTATTTACTCTACTGATTCTGGCTAGAAAGACTATGATGTTTCTTCTTCGTTGACCGATGTCTTTATGAGTGAGTGTGCTATGCGACTGCGGATACAATTCTGTTAGCGCACTTCCGAGGATGAATGAATGCATTTGGGAATTTTCAGTGGACGCCAATACGCCACAGGATAGACAATGATCACAATACTTTACAGTTCGTAGCGTTCATATTCTAAATTCTGTTCCTGGCATTATTTGCAGCATTTTTTATTGTAGACCTACAAAATTTTGATCCACGTTACGTTGCATCGATAGATTTTCAGTTGAAGCATCTTATGAAGTTTCTATCACTTACCTGCTTTCGTATGTAAATTCTCGTATCGCTGAGCTGCTCAAACCGGCAATAGCAGAGGCGTCTGATGATCGGAGAATTAAATGAACTGCTTAATTTACTTTTTTGCAGTCAAACTACGTCAGAATGCTTACAGAAAAGATTTTTGACATGTGCATTCAGAATTAACTTTTTGAGCATCGTTAATTACTATCTTTTATTCTTTTATTGTTGATCTGAAATCTCTTATCCCATTTTTCAGTATATATTGCCGTGGATGAAACGCTTACTAGGCGATTGAAAAGTTGGCACGGGTTCTAGCAGCTCGAGTTGTGCTGTGGCGATTATTGTTTATTATGACAGTGGAGTTGTGGATGCTCTTGAGCTATGACGTGAACCGATGTCATTTCTTTGAGCCATGTTATAACGTTTCAGGCAAGTTAGGGGAACTGAGCAGTGCTATGATATAAACATATCCCAACTGCATACACGTATACTGCTACGTAATACTTGAGCTATATTCTATCAGCAAAGCTGCCTATACAGTTGAGCAGCGCTGAGCAACATCGCATTGTCGAATATGCTTACTGCAGCACTCATCGGTTACAAATAGTGTTTCTACCAGCAGGATTATTTTGGAACCTAATGCGCCCATGTGACTCGATGGCCTCTAATTCAGTACGGCCGTTAAAATGGACAGTTTACATCGTAAACCACCAAAATATAACCACCATGCTTTTCAGAATAATCAGCCCTTCCAAGTAACATATCTTGCAATCTACCGGAAACTGTGAATGGATGCTTAGAGTGGCTACTTCTAACGAACTTGGTTTGCCTCTGCGTGGTTCTTCAGTTTTGTTTTGACTCCCATTTTTAAGGCGCCTAAAAATCCTTATTGTTTACCATAATCATACAAAGACCACAGTAGTTGTTGGTCTCCATCAGCTTTGTTACTTGAGCAATTTAGTCCTTAAAATGTATATGAAAAAGTAGGTAAGCACATACGAAAATGGCTGATTCCGCTTGAAAGGCAAGCAGTCTCGCAAGTTAGCACAAAATGATCAATTATATGGAAAGTGCGTTCTCTTTGAGAAAATTCGACAGCCCCACCCCCTCCGTTCACCCTCCTTCTCCTCCTTCGCTCTTCAGAACCCTAACAAAATACACATTTTTGAAGGCTCGATCCATGCAGAATCAAAACTTAATCACTGAAAAATGTATGCAAATTTTACAGCTCCTTTACTGGTTCTAGGTCTTTTTAAACTTTCTGGAACATGAAAGTTGATATACGGGGTTGTCGCATTACTACATCATATCCAACAGATTTCTTCACTTATATCTATAACCATAACCATAGCCACAATCAAGATAACCAAAGTGGTTCCGCAACTATAACCAAAATCTCAATGGTTTCCAAATGGTAGCTGCCGGAGGGATAGACGCGCATACACGCATACCTAGACACAGACACGATGCCGTCGTAATGAGCGCTGCAAATGCGAATTTCCAAGAGAGCAAAAGACGGAAATTTTAAAAACACTGCTGCTATCTGCTCTCTATCACAACCTCAAGCCAGCCGTTATATATCGACCGAAAATAATATTGTACTGACTTAGAGGAGGAAAGCAACATTTCATGACGACCTGGAGCTAACAGCTTTTCTATTCCGTATGTGCAATGTTCGAAGAATGGCAGGTTGAACTATTACGCTGAAGTTTGTTTCCGTAATGCGATAACCGCCAAAACACCTGCACAGCACTTTCGACTGTTGTTCTTCCAGGTTGTGCAGATGACTAGTAAACAACCTAGAAGGAAGGTCAGCCTCGAACCGGTCGGGCATCAAGGCATTTTAAATTGTAAACCACCAGCACATAATGCATATGTAAAGTGCTGACGCGTCCATTGAAGGTTTATGCGAAAGCGAGCACGGAACGCAGCAGAGAGGACGGATGTGAGAATATAAGTCGGACGAGATCAAAGAAGCCAGAGCCACTATAGACGAAATTAAAACAGCTGCTTGCAAAGCCGCACCAATAGATCGCTTTGTGCGTCACGATGCAACGCGTGCGGGACGAGCCTGCCGCAAATTTCGGCCATTTCAGAGATTTTCGCATCCAGTTCTGCCTCCGTTGGTTGATTCGCGGCATTCGTTAATACTGAAATAGCAGTAAATCTTACCATAATGGAAAAAAAACCCGCGGTACAGTGAGAAAATTTTCGCCCAAAACTGTGAACCTAATAGACCCAGTCAGCTTGCATTTCGTCCAACAGTCGCTCTCCAACCAACACGGACTCTCCGAAATATTCTTCTGTAGATGTGTCAAACAAAGCTATAGTTTCTGCTTGAGGTGCTTTCATATTTTTTTAAATTTCTTGATGCATACAAATCAGAGGAGGAACAGAAGAGGCTTGCTTTAATGATTGACAGTGAATTTATTGCAACGATTAGGACGCTCACAAATAACCGCTTTTCACTAGAGCTCTACGTTATTACTGCTGCAATTTCAACAGCTGTTTTAATAAGGGTCCCAATAATAGCAGAAGCTTCTATAGTGGATGAAGCTGGGAATCTCTCTCTCACACCACTCATGCATCGTTTAAAGATGTCGACCCATTTTATACAGATATGTATATCTGCCTTTTTATTATAGTAAGCTTGTTATTATCTTTTGTGACTTCATTAAACAGTGATTACTCATCGAGTGGCGATAAAAACAGCGTCGCACAAAATAAGTAAAAAGAATTGGCCGGGTTCTAATTCTTTGTTTTTTGTTTCTAACTTCCAATTAGATAAACTGAGCACAGAGTATGGCTACTGTTGAAGACGGAAAACAGCTTCCATTCTTATTAGGTAGCCGGGCTGATGAAATCAAGACAACTTTGTAACTGCTCAAATGAATCAACTTTATTCGGTTGGCCGCCTTTTGCGATGAATAATGAAGTTATGTTACATTATGACCGCAGGAATAATGAAGTTATGACCGCTGGAAGACTCGCTCATGAAACATTCCTAACAAATGAGATGCTTTTTCACACTTCCGGCGCCGAGTGCAACTAGTATCATATGTGCTGTTACGCGTATGTCTAATTAATTCGAGCAAGGTCATCCATCTGGTTGGCAATACTCCTAAGCTTTATTGTGTGCAGCTATGGCTGACGAAAAGCACATGCAGTTCTACGAATGGCTGGTAAAGCGAACCCGACGAGAAGAAAACTGGAGTGGATTTGACGGCGACGATGAATATTGCACAGAAGAGGAGAAACATTCTTGAGGCATTGTCGGCACACAACATGCCTACACGATCGACGACCGCTTTCCACTGCAGAAGCCGCGCGTCTGGAAAAGAGTTGGAATACTGTCTCCGTCTTACGCACTAAAGAACTGATCAGCAAATGACGTTCGTCTAACAGTCATAAACGCTAATGAACGTCTTTTTTAAACTTTCTCACATCATAAAGAACGTCAACGCAGTATACGGTCATCGTTTGTAGTGAATAAGGTGAGCTTCGATAATAAATCACTTACTGTTGGAAGCAACGAACCACCTATAAGCCAAAAAATCGGTTTTTGACTTGTCTGCTCTTATTAGCTGTCCCACAGAGTACGGCAACTTCTAATGAACAAGCGAGCGAATCGAGTATGCAACTCGTTCCTTTGTTCGTTGACTGCCTTGTGTAAACCCTTGAAGGTGCTTTTGGCCTCGCAAATTAAAAATGATCTTAAAATGCCACCGGCCATCTTTTGTCCATGGGAAAGAAGCGCCCTTCACAAATGATCACGACAACTATTCGGCAGCGCGGGACAGGTCACAGACGGTTCAAACGCGCAGACCACGAACACGTTTAAAGCTGTGCTGGCCTTGTTGACCGAAGGTGCTGGTTTTATGATGCTCGCAGGGACCGGCCGTGGTTCTGCTTTCGCAATGTACTGCTACCTTAAAATACATGAAAATCAAATTACATGTAACCTTAACGAGTATTGGTCTGAGTCAAACTAACTAGTGTTAATCAGACGGAAACTGTAACAATCAGCAAAGGAAAGCGATTTTTACACAAACTCTAGTCATAAGAGTATGTGAATCCGCTCTTGCACGAATGAGGTCGCTATCCGGCTTCTATAATGAAAAATCATACCATTTATATATTCTTTCGAATGCAATCTTTGGGGAACCTTTTCGACTAGTGCAGCAGAAACGGTCGTACCTCCGATGGTAACAGCCACATGAATATTGCTATCATGTTCTCGGCAAATTGCTGAAGAGGTTGGCCATGCTGTTAGAAAATTGACGCCTTTTTTCTCAAGTTAGGGCCGCATAAATTCGGATGGACAGGAAAACCATTACTTTGAATTTGGCGGAGGCTTTTATACAACTGCAAAAAATGGTAGATTCAATGAACTCGATTCATTTGCAGTAGTCATTACTGAGACTTCAGAATTAGTGCACTTCCCAAAGAAACTTTCGAAAGTGTGCGTTTTTTCCAAAGAAACTCAATTCTTCCTAAACATTATTACGTGAGTGGAGAAAAGTGACTGCCGAACGTACACTATGCGACTCCGCAGCCACGTGTTGTCAAACTGGATGATCCCAATACCTTTTTGAGGAAATTCGATTGGTGACTGTAATCGTTAATCTGGGTGGCTTCTGGCGAACAACATAACAGTCATCTAATACCAAGGAAAAGAACTTAAAAGAACAAATATTTATTTGTGCTGAAATGGGGTCGTAAATTTCATAACGAGAACGGGGGGATGCAATATGCAAAATCGATGCAAGCGAGCCAACGAATTCACATTGAGGTAATCGATAGGAGAATTTAGTATATGATGGCGCTGAGAGTTAGTGCAAATTGAAGGAGTGATGAAAAGAAAGGTACAGAACTACTTGATGAAGAAATATTTATTGCTAAAGGAGAGTCTAACACATTGTCCTGTTAACGTTCTTGCACCTGGGACGGCTATCAGTCAGTATTTTACAGCTAAATCAGTCAACGAAAATGGTCGGTTGATTTTTATGGACTTATAGGTCTTCTACTTCAGATGTGGCAATTATCGCAGATGAGGTCAAAACTGTCGGTTTATTTTGCTCGAAAAACTCGCTGTGTTTACCGTTATGGTCATTTGAAATGGCTGGACTGTTAAATGTAAATGAACAACGACTAACTAAACGCAATGAAATTTTCCAGTTGAGCAATGAACGTTTGAATCGGATGCGAAGCAGAAAAGTTTAGCAAGAGACTTCAACAGTAGCAGCGAAGCTGAGTAAGCAAATGATTTTTGAAAAGGTTTTTTCTCCACTTTTTATAATGTGCGGTTCCCTGGCCAAGAAATTTCATCCCATTTTCCCGCTTAATCGCTGCATCTGTACGCCATCATTGCATATGTCCTAGTGACAAATTATACGTCACCTTTGGTTGTTTTGCTGTCACCATCATCAATGAAATGTCTCACACATTTCACTAACACTTGTCTGCCTCTTCCAAGAAATGTAATATTCTTTTCCAGTTGCATCGCATGGTTGCATGAGGCGCATAAAGACAAACATGAACCACTGGGTTGCCTCGTTCGGAAATAAAGGCTACATTTCTCACAGAAAACATTTGAGGGGGTAGAGGAAGAGGTTGTTTGAACGCGGTATGACTTCACCGTTCACCAGCCCAATGTGAATCTCATGTTAGCATTTAGAAAAACATATTCGATAGCGAAAGGCACCTTGCAGCTAAGTGCGAATTTGAGTCCTTAACATATAGGGACATTTGCTAGCCGAAAAGCTAGATTGAAAAGAGAACCTATTTGAATGCAGTTTCTTATATAAAAAGATCGACATTCAACGCTAATTATTAGTACGAAATATAATCTCATTTCCTTCTGCATCTTCCGTGAAGCTCTTCTGAAAATGCACAAACTACCGAAATGCATTATTTCTGGTAGCGACCTTCGAGGTGTGCAAAGTGGTTTGGAACCTAGTTTTGCCCACACCATACGGAAGCGATCTTCACAATTGTTTAAATGCATGTCGATGCACTTCAAAAAAGCATTTTGCTGTGATGCCATGATTTTGCGGTAACAACTGAGATTACTGGTTTGCTCGGCACTAACAAAGCGCAAACCACAAAAGCTACCATGATAAAGTGTGGCTGCTGAATGCGCATCATGGATGATTTCTTGAAAACAATTCCTTTTAGATGAGCTTTTTATGGTGACCTATAACAACTTGATCTGCAAGTAGGAGCAGCCGGCAAGGGAAAGGTTGCGAGTTCGCCCCTTCTGCAGACAAGGTTTTCATTGGTCATCGAACGATTGATATCATCGTAGTATGAATCAAACTGAAATGGTTAGCTCTGATATATGATATTAGCAAGGACTTTCATTTTGGACGATTCTCATTGGCTGAAGGTACAGACACATAAATTTGTTGCGAAACTTTGGGATGATTTCGTTCTGCAAAAACAGATCGAAATTTAGAATGTACGCGTGCACTAAGCAAATTTAATCAACGGTATTGCAAAAAGCGCATGCCAAAGATGCTTTGCTGGCGCACATTCCCACTTATCTGTTGTGAAGTGAGCACTTTCATGGCATCATTGCAACAATATCGAATGAAAATCTACGGATTCTCTCATTCCTCTGTGCTCAGTTCACATGTTTTATACTCATAATATAGATTTCCAGAACGAGTTTATTTGCGTGAGAACTCTTGCGGCAATATGAACGGAAGTTCAAGCAAATGGAACAGAAAGTCGTATTATATATCTGATTTTTCCTTATCATCGAGTAGATTTATAGTCGAAACATAAGCTGCGTAGAATAAAGCGGAAAATAGCTACTTTGAATGGAATTAAAGACACATACGCTATGCGAGCTGAGGGGCGTTTTTAAGATTGGTCAGATTTGGAGCCGAAGCAATAAACAAAGTTCGATAAAAAGTTGCTCAAAACTCCCATTTGCAATCGATTTGTGCTAAACCGCGAACTAGTAAATGTGATTTCGGGAATATTTTGAGCTTATACCTCGACGGTTTTATGTTTCAATAGATTTCAACCACTGCCACTACTCATTTGCTCGCATGCTTACTGCGACCAATTGCTGAACGCGACTCACGCACCGACTCAATTGTGTATTTATTAGTAATTCATCTGGCCAGTCATCCAGTCGCTAGTTGAATTGCTGCACGTATTGACGCATTTAATCATGTTTCCTGTCGGCGGCTACCAAATTAGAGCGCTCTTTATGAAGCATTCGAAAGAATATGACAACATCTGCTACAAATGGTAAAGAATATCAGATCGCCAGAAACGTACTGGTAATGATGACTGACTGAAAGATTATAAATGAACTGAGAAAAAAATTGCAACGGGAAATGAAGAAAAGAAGTGAAAGTATGGGAAGAGAGAAGAACACGAATAGATGCCAGTGGTAACTTGGACAACAGTGAAGGTTGAAATGCCAACAGAGAAAAAAGTAGTGCAACTGAAAGACTGGTTAATGTGTTATGAATTGTAAATAAGCAGCCAATATGTAAATGTCATTTGAATAATTTAAACATTAGCACAAAACACTGTGTGTGCACTACCTCAATCGTGCTGACTACAACAATTCTGTCCCAAACAATCACAGAAATAATCGAAAATAGAATACAGCTCCTCAAAACGCTTAACGAATCACAGCTGCTTATTCATCGATGCGAGAACAAATAGAAATATGTATATAAAGCGCCTCCTTTTCCACAACAACATCGAAAACAATAAATTATTAGGGTCCATGATCCTATCCATCGACAGTTTGGATATTCTCCTAACTTCGCTCCAGCTCTTGAATGCTAGCATAGATAATATTTGTGAAATTTGATGCCTTTCCGAATGCAATGTGCACATAACCATTACAGAACGATTTTCCAGGTGGAGTGAAACCATTCCACTTCGGCAGAAATACAAAGTTTTGTCCGGAATCCTTGAGGCTGATTTATGGTCGAGAACAGGCAAAGAATTGGCCGTTAGGAAATGAAACGTAGCAGCGAACTTTTCAACAAAGGTGCTCATTAGTGAAACCCATATGCAAGAGAACAACTGAAGTGAACAATTCGTGTTTGTTGCATCCCCTGCAATTCGATAAAATGCAAGCGCGTGAGCGGATCTTAGCTGTTTTAAGCTGTTACAATTCGTGACACTTGTTAAGCATAAAACTACTTTTCAGAGATTACAGCAAGAAACAGATTCCTATGGGCAACGAGTTTACGGAATGAACTGAAAATTACGGAATGTTTTTCGAGGGGGCCATATGGAAGCGAGACAATGAAAATGGAGCAACTTGGTAGGTAAGCTATGATAGCAACTTTCCATGAACTTCTTTCCATTTGCGTTCTAAGTTTGTGCTTTCTCATGCCCTCTGCGACAAGGCGCATATAGATTTTTGGTACCTTTCGATCCGCTTAATGGATGCATTCATCCTTAGAATCGGAGCTGCATCATAGCGCGAGCTTGGTATTTACAGTGATCATACAAAGATCAGTAGTTCTTGCTTTGAACCAAAGCAAGTTTTGCATTGATTAACTCTATTTAATTAGTCGTCTAAAAGCGACGACAGCTCAATTTTCTCTCAAAACCTCTCATTTCCTCCAAAAAATCCCCTTTGATATTGTCCTATTGACTAGTACAACTTTTATTATGTTCCGCGACATTTTGTGAGGCATTTTAAACTCAGCACTAATAGCTTACCTATCAGAGATGGCCCAAGATGCCCCCCCCCCCCATAAGTTTGTTGCAGCACTGCGATATGAGGAATTTTCGCTATTCAGACTGATCTCTGCTAAATTTTTGGTCTTTACTTGCGCTATCATCTGCTTGTCAAGATCGGCTCTTTCATCATGCTTTCAATGAGATCCATGAATACGAACCTCTGATAGAAATGTAGTACACATGGATCGCAGACTCTTATAATTATTAGTCTATTCAACTCGATAGGAAGGTTACATAAATTTGAATCTGCGTACATTCCTCTTACCAATAAAACTCTAATTAACTCATTAGGACGCTTTCATTCGATCATAAGTTAGCCATGCGTCTCAGAGGGATTCGTGTTTTTTTTCAGCTGATACAATATCGAAGCATTTCTTTATAATGCAATAAACCTGAAAGCAGATGCGTCATACTTACGCATTTATTCAGCATCAAAACGTCTCGTCAGCAAACTGCCGCTTACAAATGCTTGTCTTGCTGTAGGTTTTCTTCTGTCTGCCAGAGAAATCCACAACGTAACTCATTAACATTATCGGCAACTATTGGTGTGTCGAGTTTTCTGTGAAGACTGTAAAAGAAAATCAGGGGACTTCAATGGTATAGGTGTTGGTGTGGCATAATTGCAAACGATACACAATTCGAAAGAATATTACAAATTAAACGAAGCGATATAAACTAATCCGAAATGGTCGACAAAAAAAGCTAAATATATAAAAAGAATTAGAAAGAGCGGTCTGATCCATAACACGGCAACGCCATTCAATTTCAGTGGCACGCAGGCACGCACTGGCATCAGACGCGCAAAAACTGTTCTCTTCAAACCTATTATACATTGCTAAACGAACTGAGTAGACCGGAAGCTTTGTATTAAAGGATGAATTATCGTGATAATAGTTCCACGTCTGTGGTTTAATGCCATTTTGTAGTTAAAACCCACTATGGCAGATGACTTAATGTGGTCACCGAACGACACAGAATTGTACCCAATAGCTATAATACTTGAGGCGTCTTACTCTACAATTTGCTACGGAATCTTTTCGGTAGTGCGTTACTTATGTTTGTTCTTTGCACCAGCAGAAACTTGGTTTCACCCAAACTTTTGCAGTAGCATACTGCTCATTTTTAATTAGTAGGTATAAAAACGAATCACAGCAAACAGCACTACTCCAGTAAATTCAGTATTGCAGAAGATGCGTATTGCTATTGCAATTTGCAGTTGTTCGCCAGCTGGTGATCACCTCGCTCTTTTGCTGACATTAAATATCTCGCAGGTGCTCCAATTTTATGACCTTCTTGTAAGTCTCAACCGTGCTTTTTACATTTCCAGCATGTTTATCCGCTAACGAATGAACCTTAAATAGCTTTGAAGTGAACACATTTGTGATCGTAGGCAAACTGATAGGAAAACCCGAGGCATCCATCCACTTTCATATTTTGGCCATAGTTTCCAATATGCAGCTGCCTCTTCAGCATTTAATAAAATGAAGCAGGCTTATGCAATGAAGCGATTTACATTTTACAATATCCGCTTGAGATTACTTTAAGTCCAAAGAAAAGTGCATCTTGAAAGGTGCATTCCATAACAGGCAGAATTTTACATCGACTTCCGTTAGAGTTGTTCGATGATGGCTCCTAACTTTTTGTTTTGAAAATTGGGGCACAATCAATTGAGATATGACTCAGGCGCAAAAAAAACGCGCAAAGGGACAATCATTATAGCGCGAATGAATCTAAAAGGAATAAATCAAGCGTGACTTCTCACTCAAGGTGTTATTCAGCTGCTACAAATGGTTGTTTGACAAGCTTCGATGCACTCCCTTGAATATGCAACGATATGTTAACGTCGACCGCACACATGGCAATGTCGCCATTTGCGCAGATGACAACGTTATGCTCCTGAATAGAAGAAAGAGAACTAGAAATACAGACGGTAGGAACGCACATAGAAAATGTTAGGGCTGAATTGGATGCTTTCATACAGGTTATGAGTGCACTTCGTCAAAACAACGGTATGCTTCACAAATATACAAATGGGGAGTTTTGAACAAAGAAGTATGAGGAGAGTAAAAGCGATTTCAGAATGAGGCAATAAAAACATGAAAAGAGGCAGGAAAATGCAGTACCTTATTTTTAAAAAAATCCCTGCAGAAATTTTCACTGCTCAACATTCAATACCATGAGTTTCAAATGTCGAGAATACTGTTATGTAATGTGTGAAGGGGGTGTCAAAAATAAAGGATTTGAGGCGAGGCATATGCAAATTTGTTGCGTGGGTAAGATTAGTGAATACGCAAATTCCGCCAACAAAACGAATAAAAACGGTTGAACGGACTAGTGAATGCTAATTTAGCATGTGAATAAATGTCGGCAAACGCACGGACAAGGTTAGCACAGTAACCACTTAGCAAATCTTTTTTGATTCCTATAAATGTTGCCTCCCCTCCCCTTCCCACCTAAAGGTATTTCCCTCAAAGCGAAGTCTTATGAACGGAATAAACGTCATTACGTTTAGTTGATGTGTTCGACTGGCAGTTTTTGCTATGCTCTCAAGATGATGTATTCACCGTTGCTCAAGTTTAAAAGAAAATTACACTATACAATGTGCAAATTCATGATGCAAATATCACGTTGTAGGAGTTCGATGATCTTTTGTATCACATCGCAAGTGGACGTGGGCGAATGAACTCGGATTACGCATACATATCGTCACAAACTAGAAGCCTTTAATGAAAGCAGCAGCTAAATTTTATATCGTAAACGATAGAGAGACTTGAAATGGAACGTAGTAAAAGAAAAAAATTTGGATGTAGAATGAAAAACGATTAGAGAGATTGGTACGAAGAGTAGTGGGGAAGAGATAGAAACTTAATCTTATCTCTGGGAAAAAAATCATAACAAGTGAGAAAAAAAGCGAAACGAAAAATTGAGGAATGTAATATTCATATAACCTCATTAACGATTTATACAAACGCAGCAAGTGCACCTCATCACACAAAAACCTCACCTCACTCCAAGCATTTTATTATTGAATATCACTTCTGTTTATAAATTCGAGATCTTTGATACATTCATTTCTTATATCATTACAAATCCTTTTAAAAGCTCTTACTGAGAATTTGAAGGTATATGCAGGTAATGATGAGTGTAATAAGTAGACTTTGTTTCAATATTATTTAGAAACGAGCATTTCGCTATTTTATCTACAATCCTTTACGTTAAGTAATTCTGTGTCTACGTTCCTAATTGAAGTAACGCTGCAGGAAATACTCTCCTCGGATCAACCCCAGTCAATAACACGACAGCGGTTGCTATGAGAAAATATGCAGAAAAATGCAAGAATAAAGAAAGACTACAGAGCAGATATGGTGAAGTTTTGCGAGATTGACTCCGTCTAGCATTTCGATCAAATCAACACTGCATTACGTGGGTTCTGTGAGAACCATATTGTAAACTTGGGATTTCGGTTTCACTGCATATGAAGTTTTGCACAAATACAACGTTCAAAGAATTGCGAAAAGCCCAGCAGGTGCGATAGATAGCTGTAACTTGGCGCAGTTTCGGCATCGCCGTAGTCTTTTCATATTGCAACTGCATTTGCGACTTGAATTTGCTGTTGAATTCATCCAGTCAAGCGAAGAATAGAGTTTTGCCACGGTCTGGTTCTATCTCAATTTCAATATTTTATTCGCAATTCCAAATAGTCTTGATACTGTGTTTGATGGGCGGATGTCCTTATATGAGCTCGTCCAGTGTGTTATGCTTTCCGCTGTGCTTTTTGATTATGTTCTTTACATCCTTTTGTCCTTTTTTGCAGTAAATTGTTGTTTCCCTACTGATACTTCTGCGTGAAGTAACCTAGGCCCCCACGTAACGTTGGCATACAACTAATGTCGTTCGAACACATTGCCTAACGCAGTTTCCTCACGTTTTTTCGACTCTGTGGGGAACTTTTTTCAGCTCGTGAGGGCAAGACTTGCGTTCCTAACATCCCTCACGAAGACAAGGAAGCCCAAAAGGAATCTCGTGGACCCTGGGAGGCAGTGGAGTTGAGAAAGTCCTATGCCCTGTCCCGCTCGAGACTGAGGATATTTGAAGGAAAGGATGACATTTTTGATAAGTGCCTCTACCCTTATAGCAAAGGCACATCCACTCGTAGTAATGCATAATTCGAAGCTGCAAGAGGCATAAGAGAAAATTTCAAATTTGTTGATACGCAGCGCTCCAATAAGGCAAATGCATCCGTGTTTGTGCGTCGATGTGGTGTTTGCAGGTTGTCGGTGAAAATTTCGTTATGGAGGCCAGTCAGAACCGAGTGGGAACGCTCGTAGAGAGGTAGCTGCGCTATTATGTGCCTTGTAATTTTGATTTCAACAGGTCGACCAAAGGCGTGCGTACATGAGACTAGCGTATCTTTATGTAGTCACATGTGCATAGCACTAGACAGTTTTACGGCATGGCGTTGCAGCTTTTATAGCAGTGGTGTTCTTTTTAAAAATTTTCACTTTTCTGCTAGACTTTCTATCCAAAGATCCAGAAACTGAGTGGTAATCGGTAGCAAACGCGGTATGCGGGAACCTCGCTTCATGCTTTGTTTTACTCTGCCTCAGTGCTTCGCCATGTTACTTCAGTTTATGGCGATCCCCCCTCCTCCCCCAAATTTATGCCTGTGTTTTTGCTTTACAACTTATTCCTGACCTCTTATGGGCATTTTACATGTTTATTTGACAACTTTTATTTACATGTATAGGCTTCGCAAAGGGCGAAGTGGGAACGGGTAGAGATGTTTTTGCCCCAAAATTTTGGAAAACTTTAAAACTGAAATTACAGAACCACCGAAGATGAATACTGTATGCAGGCTTTCAGCTAAATTAACGTTGTTAAGGTACTATCAGGCGAAGATACAAGAACTGAAGGCCGAATTACAACTTCTGCACGAATTCCGTCACCCGAAGTACCTAGCCGCTATACAGAAATTGGAGGCAGATTACAAAGAGGAGCTCGAATTCGAGGAAACATCAGAAAAAGTAAGGTCATTTCCGGAATTGTTCAAACGGGATACTAAAGTGTTGTCTGAATTCTTTGGGGCCTATCTAGAGTGTCGTTTGGTGACAGGTTTGAGTCCTTTAGTTCAGGCATTTATTTCAACCTCTCCGATTCGTTCGTTAACCTGTTTCACTGTTTGCGAGGTGCACCGGCATTTCTTTTCGTCACGTAGCTCTGGTTTGAAAGTTGCTCTCTCGTCCTTCCATCAATGTGAATCTGGCTGATGGTGCAAATATATTTCAATGTGGACAGGTCTGGCCAAATCACTCGAATCAGTCCCTTCCATCACGCATATGCATCGTCCACTGTTCACTGTCTTTATCGCTTCTACCATTCTCTCCACACGTCTTACTGTTATTACGTGCTGGGTTTCTGATAGCAATCTGGAGACAGCATCCGTGTGATTTGACACATTAACAAACTTCGAGGCAAACTTAGCTCCTAAGCGTCTTCAATCATGGTTGTTCTTCGAGCAGTCGGAACAGCCGTACAGTTTTACACATTGAATCTCTTTTCACCTTATAGAGTTGTTTAAAACAGTTAATGGGGTATCTATGAGATATGGGATATCCTTGGGATACCAATTGGATTCAACAGTGTAGGTCGCACTGGTACTAGATTTGCCCGTCATGGATCTTTCGTTTGCAAGATCTTCCGGACAGCGTGTTCAGAACCTACCGTCCTTACAAGAGACCAGTTACCACTCGCTATTTCATGGAACATCGATCTGGTCCTTTGTACTCTCCGTCTTTGGTTCATTGCACCTATCTGTTGTTCATTATTTCTGCAACATATCACGTTTAGCAATCACACTGGAAAATGAGGACTTCTTAGAGACTGGAGCGTCTGCTTTGACTTATTCCTTTTCATGAAATCTTTAGTGAGCTCGGGAAGTAGCAGAAATATCCACTGCGGGCAATTTCTTATTCACGGAAGCGCAGAGTAGAGTAGTTAAAATATCCACGATACTCCGCATTACAGGAATCAGATAAACGAATCCTGTACATCTCTCAACGTTCCCTGATGTCTTGATGACTCTTAAAGGAAAAAGAGAAGGGAAA
Organism: Ascaris suum; assembly: GCA_013433145.1. NCBI lineage: Eukaryota > Metazoa > Nematoda > Chromadorea > Rhabditida > Ascarididae > Ascaris > Ascaris suum. The sequence continues at coordinate 6,945,068 of CM024187.1, forward strand.
GGTTACGTAGTGTAAGTCTAGCAAAAAAGTTAGAAGGGGCGAAGTGAATCTTATGGGTCAGGTAAGAAACTGAAGAAACCTGAGGAAGTGGAAATAATTTATTGCACATCTTTCACTGCCGGAAAATCGGTTTCAACTTCCAACGTATTTTATGCTGTTTAGAAGTCGGGATGATATTTGCACCTCCAACTGAATAGAGAGCGAGACCACCCCACCTTGTATACGTCCATGTCCGAGAACAGGCAACCTTGTCATCCCTGTCGTTTCTTCGCTATGCCTGTTAATTTTTGATTCCAGTAAGCAGCTCTTTTAAAATGTAACAGCAGGATCATGCATTGCATACTGTGAAGAGCATCGTTCTACATTTTTGACCGACATGACTAACGGAGGTGTTTAGGAACTGGAGGTATACCTTGACTACCGAATCATATATTTATGTGTAGCTTCGATGAGCCGACGCTCTTTCCCCTCTTCTCTTCAACATCGGAATATTGTTGTGACCTCAAGATAGGGAAGGAGCGCTTCTGGCGATGGATTTGGAGCTCATGGTTCGCGATCTACGCACCACTGAGAAAAAAGAACTTGTTTTTACAATTCTCAGCTGAGTTAGTTCGAATGGGATTATTCCTCTTGCGCAGTTCTTAAGATCTAGGTTCGTGTTACACTTGATACTAATATAACTCGCTTGGAAACTTGCAGACTATGTTGGCGCGGTGTTCCACATGAACCTTCAACTGAAAATCGATTTATTATCTCAGCATTGATCGGGAAGTGGGTTCCCATTGTTAACGAGGAACTTTGTTGATCATTTTGCTACCCTACTTTCCACAAACTTCTGTTTCCTTCGTTTCCCCCTCTTCTCACTCTTTTCAAGCCGATTGCGGTCTTGGTCCGGAACCGTGCTGCCACTTGCAATTAAATGCTATCTCCTTTCCTGCTTTGAACGGGGTGATTTGGCAAAGGAGGGTAAATTCGCCTGTGATACGCAGGGTTGGAACTTTGGATAACGAGCGGAGAATGGGGATATTTCGGGTGGCAGTATCCTAAGAACGTCGAATCGACGGTGAGAGTGAGGCTATATCGGCCATATGCAGATCAAAGCTTTTGTTTTTGAGAACGCAGAAAGTTCCAGTGCAGACGTTGTGTATTTAACAGTGTGAGTTGTGTAATGGCGACTTTTACTTGAGAAATTTTCTCCTAATGGCGTCTAATGTTTCCATTCCATCGGAAGGGAGTCGATAAGGTCCCTTTTGCTTTCCAGTTGTGTACAGTTCTGGAACTGAAGCTGCAACTCGGATGAGCATTCTGTAGTCTAGTGAATGACATTTACAAGTCGTCTTTTTGTTCCCCTAGTCATCATTATGAAGTCGTTTTAAGCACAGACATGCGAACTGTAGCCCAGGTACACTGTTTCGTCAGTCATGGATTTGAATAACACAGCACTTTCCCTGGCAACATATCTGGCCGCCTATATTTTTCCTTACCTCACATAATAACTTGTGGCGGGAAGTAAATTGAGCGTAGTGCAAATGAGTGCAATCGGCTGTGGTTTCGTTGGGTGAAGTTAAGATGCCTTCCTGCTAAGTCTGATTTGCTTCATTGAGTTCTTTTTCCACAACGTTCGATATGTGTGTTTATTTTACGCATTTCGGCCTCCGATACTTCCTATTCGTAGGTTAATATGCTGGTTAATGATCAGTCGACATTGGGTGTGTGAGTCGAGAGCTAGAAAATTGTGCCGATCATATGTAACGTTGTGGGGATGGGGCTGCAGTAGAACTCAAATTGGTTCTGATCCGAAATGCCACTCCTCTCAATTACGAGCTAATTGCACGCGACTGCTTATTTCTTCTCTTCTTCCTTCCACTCTTTCCTCATCACTCTTCCACTTCCACGGTGTGTAAAAACGCCGGGTTGAAGCGGTATTTCCGGTGCAGAATTGGTCGTCAGGTTACATTAATAAAAGTTTTATGGAAATGGAAGTAGGCGCAATACCAGCTGCATTAGAATGTAGTTTGAGCAGTCGGTGAGTGATTGTAGTGAATGAAGCATCGCTGTAATTTTGAGGCAGTGAGTGCCTGCCGATTTTGGTCTGTGGTCTGGCAACCGTTACACAACAGTGGCGGAACACAGAAATCATTTTCCTGTCACTTAACGATTTGGCATAACTTAGTTCCTGGGCGCCGTTTTGAAGCCCTAGCTGGATGTGTTGCCGTGAAAGATGTAATGATCGGCGTGCTGCAGTTGGAAAATGAGCGGATCATGGCTGAATATGAGCGCGAACAAGAAGCGGCTGATAGGGACCTTGAGGAACGACTCACCGAACTTATGGATACGATGATACAGGAGTGCGACGAGCACAAGAAACATATCGAGCACGAATTCCATAATCTGGACATCAATACCGCTTCATTCAGCAGCTACCCGGTCAACAAGAAAAGCCTCAGAAGGTTAGCAGTGCTAATAAATACCATGGGCGGTAGTGGCCCGCCGCACCGTGGAGTGGATGTGAATTCATGCAAATGCCTGAGCGTGGAGCACGTGACATCCATAGGAACTACAGCACAGTGAGGTTTCTCTATAGCTGTACTACCAATTGGCGTAGGAGGTTGTGTTAACAATTAGTGCAGTTCTTTGTTGTTCTTTAAGCCGAAGCCAACTGCTAAACATATGTGAGCTCGAGGTGTCAACAAGAGTCACTTAAGATGGTTTTGTTATCGGACGGGGTCACAAATCACCACCGGAACCTCACTGCTATTAACTATACGCCCTGAACTCGCCTCGGTTTCATTTTTGATGATTCATGCCGGTCCAGTATACATCAGTCTTAAATATTCTTTTAAAAGTCATAAGTGACAGAAGTAATCCAGAGCAACGAAATTTTTGCAGGAGACCGAATGAGCCAACACCGTTCAGCGAAAAAAGAATGCGTGCCAAGAATCCGCAGCAAGTGGTGTATGCACTACCCGAATCCGAGCTACTCAATGATCTGAGAGTGTTGAACGGGAATGGAGACGACACAGATCATAAAACTGGCTATAACTTGAGGGGTGAGACATAACGCCATTACTTCTGCCCCAACGGTGTTCTTCCCCACTCACCGATATTTCCACTTCTGTTGGTTCTTAAGTTATGCATCCAGCCTCTAGCCCAAGTGAAGTTGGCTAGAGCACCTTAACCATGTAGGCAAGATTCATGCAGTATTCATGACGATCTTTTTGAGGATGCCGTTGACCTGCGAAGCATTTCATAATATGAAACATTGTTTCTGGTTTTTTGTCCTCCATGTGACCGCAGTCGCATTGTGGACATATGAAAATTTATCGTTTATTAACCAAATAACAATCGGCAAAAGAAATATGGAAACCCGTGCAACGTTTCACGTCGGCGAAAGCATTTATTTCTTGTCTGTAGCATCACCTTTCGCCCATCACTGTTGTTTGTATATTCATGAGGAAACGTTTTTGTACCCTGTTGTTGCTTTGCTTGGACAGTAATCGGTTAATTTTTTACATGGAACACATCGTTTCTTTCAACACCTTGACGGCGATTATGGAAAGTTGAAGAGTGTAGGAATGATCGAGAAACCGGGTAAAAAACTGAGTGTATGAAAGCCGTAAGTGGAGAATGTTCGGGCACGGAAGTAAACACTTCAAGTGCATTAGGCCTGCTGGAATATGCAGAGTAAACGTTTCCAAATGCGCTGTTGAGGGAAGTTTTTTTCGAAACTACCTCTGCAGTTATTGGGCACGATAAATCGTGGGTGCAGATTACATGTGCTAAAATCAATACTTCACAAACGAGAAACAAAAGTTGGCAACTACAATGCAACAGAAGCCGGCTTAACGTGAAGCGTAGCGAACGGCAGGTATAGTAGCATAACGAAACGAATGGGACGTACCAAGGCGCCAAGTGATTCGCAGAACAAAGGCAAATATAATGGAAACGTCCGTACTGGTACGTTCTATAACACAATTATTTTCAAATGAACAAGACAAGATCAACATTATCAGCTTGGAAGCGCATGCTGGATGGTTCCACAAAGTCTTGCTAACAGCATTACATCATCACAACTTGTGTGCAGTAGCATAACATGCCACACTTAATGGCCCCCTGTGAACACCTCCCATGTCGCAACAAAATCACGCCCCAGTCATTAGGTGAACTTCTGATTTTGTCATTGTACTAAACAAAACGCATATCACTCGCCCAAGCATACCTAAAACAGCAAAGTCGGCGATTTTGTGTTGGGGTCCTTACGGCGTTTGCTGTTTTGCATTTTTTTTTCGCACTCCCCAGTCAGCTACACACAATCACATGTATCCTTTCAAATCAGTCCTCATGAGAGCATGGTCTGCCTGGAAAACCCGACGTTTCAAAGTGACGGTGCCTTCAGTCTTGTGTTTCGACTGCTGAAACACCACAACGCTAAAAACAATCTAAATGGTGGACAGATGTGCTGGAAAGTCAGATCTAGAGTTCCATTGAGCTCAACGGTGTGTAAGAGAGTTGAGGGGCAGCACTAGGAATGCGGCTACACCAATGGAAGGGGCCTACCGGCAAAATAGTTTGGCTGCCGTCCCCCGAGCAACAAAACCAAACGGGTGGGGGAACATCCAAAGCATTGGCGGTGCTTTCATTCGAAAAAAGCCAGCGTACACAGGAGGGACGCGGCACGTATGACTTTGTGGATCCAATATGACCCGAGTTATGCAAATCGCAGGTTTTGAGGATTCACGGAATAAACTGAAATGCATTCAAGATCTGGCTCAACAGCACGAGGGTCCTCTCGTTGAAGTGGCTCGATCAAAATCCAACAAGCCCGAACAGTACACATCATGACTGCTGTACTGCGCTGTCTGTATTTCTGTCGTCTGAGGACGCTTGGCCGATATTCACATCCACTCGGCATTTCTCAGCATGCCTTAACCGCCGCCGCATTTCCGTTACATCGACCAACTTGTCTAAGCACCCGACTGCACCAAAATAACCCTGCAGAGAGTTCGAATTCACTGAATGTAGCAAATTCATTGATTTTCACAGATTATTCAAGGGAGTTGTCAGACGTCGTTTGAAAATAAACACAAATTCGCTCAACGATGGGAGCCACTTCCCCTGAACGAGAGGTTGCGATTTGACTGAATAAAAACTACTGAGACGGAATAGGCACGTTGGGACTCACTGCACCAATGACGGTGGCGCCATGGGCTGCATCCGGAATCTCGCTTCGCATGGTGCCTGCCCATCATGGCGTATGACGTTCAAGCAGAAAAGCTTCCCCGTATGTATGGCGCGACGGCGCAGTCAGGTGACTTAACTTTGTTTTAGCTAAACATCTAGAATGGGAAAAATTTCGGGTGGGTATTCGTGCGACATGAAGGGCGGAGGCTCAACATAGCTTTTCCAAGAAGGACTCCGGTTGGTCTCGTGAGGACTCGGGTTTTGGGTAAGAAACTTGGGATAGATTTTTTAAAGTGAAAGGAAAATGTGAAATAATAGCATACAAGGAACCAAGCATTGCTATTCAACATCAGCAGCGGAAGTAAACTAACGATATCTAGCTGCGAAAGGAGTCCGGGCTAAATATGGCACAAGTGTGGTGTCATTAGGAAGGTCGTATGGCGCCTTATCTCCGCGCGCTCGCGTTTTATACCCTTTCATTTACAGAACGACAAAAAAGGAAGGGACTCCTGCGATTTTTGCTCATCGTGAATAAAGACTTTACAGTAAAAGCAACAACAAGACCGCAGCCACTGGTCTTTCTTGTTGAATGTGCACAAACTCCTTTATCAAACTTTTCGTAATAAGGGCGCAACTTTCCCGAAAGGACGACACGGTGGCGACGCAGGAGGCAGTCTAACTATATGCACTCACTAATGAAGGGAAAGAAAAAATACGTGAAAAATATGGCAATTCCTTTAAATAACAGCTAACCTCATGCACTAGGAACAATGCTTTCTTCGTACCCTTTGACCAAAACGTCATCGCGTTGCTAAGTAGACGAGCCGCTATCGGGTTAACGCGCAGAAAGTTACCTGAAAAAGGGAGCTAAGTACGCGTTTATATATATATATATATATATATATATATATATATATATATATATATATATATATATATATATATATATATAGGTACGTGAAAACGTGAAAACATGCGTATCTAAGTGCATATGAGAACATCAACGTAAATATGCACTTTAGCAATAACTGGGAAGAAACGCCGCCTGGAGCAGTTACACGATTCGAACATTCAACCAGACGGAATTCATGGGAAGTCTCGAAGAATTCCCTACTAATTTGCTGCAAGCATAGAGCAGCAAGCTAATACTGAAAATCTACGACAGCCTCGAACAGTGCAAGTAGACCAGTAAAAATAACACTGTTCATCACGTTAAAGTGAGTACAGGAGTAGCAAAAAAGGAACGGAAGCATTGACGAGTCGTGAGGAAGGGATGGTTCTGGAAAGGATATACAGTGTTTCTTCACATTCGAAGCGGGAATGTGGACTGTCGCGAATGTGGAAAGACTGCGAATAAATTTAGGGGTACGGAATTTATCAGTGAACAATGTTAAGGCAAATTTAGGGCACTGTTCTGCAACGATACGAGAGATAGCAAAAGGGTCCCCCTCTTCCTCTCTTTAAACGAAAACTTATACGAAAAAGAGGGGTGTCGACCAGAGTTGTGTACCACGACAAACGAAATAAATCGGATATAGTGCTCTCGCGGTGAAATGGAAGAGTTAGTTTGCAAAGAAAGAAAAATACTGCTGTTTTTATGTAAACCTCAACCTAAGACAACCCGTAAACACAAGTATACCTGTTACTTCAAAGTATCCCTGTCGGCGACATGTGGCCTTTTAAACTTGCCGATACGCGCAGTACATCCATTCAATCTTTAAATCGCTATACGCATGAACTTTTCGTATGACCCCTCGCCCTCACTCGAACGTTTTACCAGAAAGCTTACATAATAAACGCTAATACTGCCAACGCTTGTGTATTTCGTGAGATAAAAGACAAGCGGTGAAAGTGATGGTGAACAATATAAAATTTGTGCATGGATAGCTAAAGTTTGTTTGCATGCTGTGTGGAAATTGCAAACGATTAGTTTCGAAGGGCGCTTTCAAGATAACAAAATCCGCTGGCGACTCCATTGCGGAGTGCACTGAGGTGTGAACAATTTTCAGTGATTCCTAATGCGCCACGAGCTCTATTGCATAAGAAACCGCTGAAAGTGGTTCACGCCCCAGCGGCTCGTATTTCGGTACATTTGTAAGATTGTCTTATGAGTGAAAAAGAATAAAACTACTTAATTTTTGATAAAAAGAAAACTCAGCTGCAGAAAGTTTGTCTTGATAAATAACGATCCTGCAGTGAGCAAGTGAGGACTCGCCGCATGACCCCGAGATCAGTAGAATATTTGGCACCCGTTCATGTTTTGTATGGGACCGCGTCGCCCTATTCCTGTTTGTGACAAAGAGCGCGGCGCGTCAGCAAAATTAAAACTCATACAAGTTTGCTTACTTGTACGCCATGAGACTCAAAAAGTTCCTGCGGATATAGTCGGAGAACTACACTGGCATCAGCGAGTTAATCTTTTGGTCTTGGCACCCTTTAACAGACGGAACACTAGAATACAAAGTGATTACCGACGAATACGATGCGATCGATGCCATATGCCTTGGCTCCGTTGAATGCAATCGAACCAATGTTATTGGTAGTGGTGACGAGGGCCGACCGAGCAAGGTCCTCCTTGCGTATCTTATCACGTTCTTTCGCGGAGCACACCTTGCCAAAACTGCAAGTTGCACCTGTTAATAAAAGTGAAGGTGGCGGTGTGCGGGGCACGCGAATCACGCAAAGGGAAGTAGAGGCATGCTGTTACTCTTAGACACCCATTTAACGTCAACGTCGCACAGTGCCCTTCTCGGCCCATGTCTGCACACCCTACCATATCATACTCTGCACAGCATTGTTCAGAATTGCATAATGCCCCGTCAGTGTGCGTTTCACATTTCTGAGAGGGAAGAGAAAGGATCTTTGAACTCTGATAACCTAGTGGAAAACCTCGCAAACGGCGTCGTCATTGCTATATCAACAACGAAAAATGAACCTGGCTGCGACGATGTCACCGGGCAGACCGATCTGGTCATATCCGGTACCGTATATATCTTTCACGAGCTTGTCAACGTTGCGGTTGTCACCCCGAGGCTAACTCGATTGCTTCCTCAAACGTTTCACAACCGCACATCACCGCGCACAGGCCTTGGAAAAACCCACCTCCGATACTGAAATTGCACAACTAGCATAGAAATAAACCACAGCACGTAATTATTTTGAATATGAGATCTCTTTAAAGTGATAGATACTTTTATCAATAGAAGCCCAGTTTTTCAGCCAAAAAGGAGTACGGCTGTTTTAGAGAAAATGAGAAATATCTGGAGCACTGGGGACTTGAAACCCCATTTCTGTGTAACGGGAAAGAGATCCTATTCGTCAGTCAGGTTCATGGCTTTTTCATGCAACGGCCAAGCGACCAATAGATGCTATTATCGCGAATAAAAACCGAGTAGCATTAGCATAAATCACAGCGTAGGAGCGCTGGCTTATTTTGCTTAGACCACATAACAGTTGGTTGAACGGCGTTCCATCTTACCACTGTTACGGCGAAATTACAGTTCAGTAAGTCTTTTTTCACCAATGAAGATATCCTTGAACTGAAACCAGAATCTCCTCCGTCACAGACATCAATGTTTGTTTGTTCGTTCATCAGAAAACGGACGATACTCTGCCCTTTCGCTCAGTTCTTCATACTCCACTGATACAGCACAAACTCATCACATAAGCTGATGATAAACGAATCAACCTATCACTCCAACAAAAGTCATTAGAACCATACTTAGTTATAGTGGCAGCAACATCTCGAGACACCACATCAGCAAGCTATGAACCTTGACGACCAATCTGCACATGGACTTTTAAACGCAATCGCAATAATTTAAGAGTTGGGAAAACGACAACAAACCTGCTCCCAGAAATACGTTCGAAGTCATCGTGTCCTCGAACTGCGAGTACGGATACGCCGCTTCCTATATTACAAACAATATACGGATACTGTAAGCCATCTTGCTTCTCGGCTTCTGACAGAAGATCCGAAGTGGAACATCGACCGCTTGACCACCGCCTAAACAAGTTACATTTCACAGCGAGATAAGCCCAGCGCAGGAAGCAACGCGAATAAACTTGGGGGAGGGAGGAATCAGTCATTCACATTGGTACAATGTGCATGTGAAAGCGTTGAGCTTGAAAGTTTTTTCCTTTCTACACTTAAGGATATATCACATTTTTCTGACTCAAATAAATGTGCGAAATGCGTATCGAATGAGAAATGCAATAACGTCATGATGTCCATTTCCAATGGTACCGTTATCGCCACTGAATGAGAAGATGGATTACTCGGAAAAGTGAAGTCACAAAGATGCCAGCGCAATTACTATTGCCCAAATAATACTAATACACTGCGTATTCTTGCAGCTGTAGTTCTTCTTCGTTTCGGCCACAAAATCACCTGCGATTCACTGCGCACGAAAAACAACCAGAATCATAAAAATCACATCATGAGATGGGATGCACCATATGTTAATTACAAGACGCCACATCGTACGATCGGAGGCCGAGAAATACGATGTATTTAACACAAGAAGGAAACGCAGGACAGAAACGTATTGCGTAAACTGTAAGGCGTAGTGCCGCAAGTATGAGGTCACATGTCATAAGTACAATCCACTTTCTGCTGGTTACTTATGAAACAGGTTGCTGAGATGGACAAGGGAGAAATGCCCGTACTGTCCAGCTCCCTGTCGTGCCTCCCTAATTTGTTTCCCATCCCCTTGAAGTGAACAGTGTTCTACTTATTGATCGTACAGAAACTCGAAACAAGCCAGTGGCGTTACTAATAAACTACTTGCAAAGATATTTTGCGTCAACATACCAAATAACTTTCTTGCATTTTTCTTCGTCGAGTGGATTCTCGTAATAATAGCATTCATCTAGATTAGTTGCAGCCACGAATTCGATACCTTTGATCAACGACTCCAGTTCATCGGCTTTATGCAGCTGCATATTAAGTTCCTATAAAAACCTTCGATCACCAATCAGTAAACTGATCCATACCCAATGCCAACAAAATAAACCTACTTATGACTACTATACCATACCTCTACAGCAAAGTCCCGATCAAAGAAGAACGACTGTCACACCTCAGATCGGGAACTGTCACTAACTTGCTTGCTTGCCAACAAAACTGTAATAATCGCTGCAAGTAATCGCATAATTCTTTTAACGAATCGCATGCAAATGCGAATAAAAGGGTGCCGCCTACACTCATTACTGCATTGCTGTTGATAAGTCATTTATTTCACGGTCAACGAAAAACCACTTGAGAGGGTAAAAGCGCCTTTGTGTGAGTGAAGACTGAACACCATGCTGTACAAAAATGTGAGCCGCGTACTGCAGCATTAATAACCCTATCAAACGAAGTCAGAGCTTACGGGCCGTGAACAAGGCCGAATGCTGGATATGTGCTGATCAAAGAAGTAGCAAGCACGGTAAAGCATAAAAAGCAGAAAATGAGAAAAAAGAACCAAATTAATGATATTCCTTCGGTATTGAAAACTCTCGTCCCAAATATAAAGAAAACTGTGTCCCAACTACGAGGCATAACTCAAAGGCGACGAAGTAAATGAAAGAAGAGAAGGATTGAAAGTAAACAACGTAAAGTGAATAAAATAATCCGCCATGTGTTCAAGCATGCACCTATTCCCACAGTAAACCACTGCAATTACTAACACCTTTAACACGTCACAATCAGTGATCGTCGATAAAATCTTGTCATTCTTCACCACTTAACGTCAAAGATCAGTATCCCTCATAGCACTCGTCACGGAAATCAGTACATAGAACCATGCGCGCACAGAAAGAGATCGCATGACATGTTGCCGTACGCGTTGCACATTTATAGGGCATGCACTTCAGATTGCATAAAAAGACGAAACCGGAGCAGTCATGCCTGCCCAAGAAAAAATGCTAGCAAAATCCGAAGATCATATCTTGTCTTGGGGTCCATCGAAGTGGTTACCTTCTATGACAAAACAGCGAAAATATCATTATTACTAAAGTTTTTGAGCGAACAACGTTGTGTAGTGCTAAAAATCTGTTGACGTTGGTCACCGAATACCATCGACGTGAGCATGATTTGCTGAGGTTCACTGTAAGTGGCTCTGCAATCTGTATGTCGAATCCTCCTACTTCAAGCTGACCAATCACGAAGCAGTCGCCATAAACGTACCGTTTCCGCAAGCTTTGCATACTTAACGGCGCCACCACCAGTCGCACACACTGTGCTACTCATTTGTGCGAATCCTTTACTCTTCACAAGAGATACAAAGTCGACCATTCGATCCGTGGGAAACCGAATGAAGTGGATCGTCCCTGTTCGCCCCTTAAAGCAACCAAAATACCTATCCTTCCTTCACTGTCCTTCAGTGTTTTCAAAAAATTTTCTCAATATCAAAGAGATCTCCTCAAGGAAGTAACTTTATTTTTAAGTAATGTGTTTGTAGCCACTACACATCAGCTCAATATCGCCTTTCGCTGTTTTTCCCTCGTTTAACATTTACTGGCAGATCTGACTTCAAATCTTAAAGTACGCAGAGAAGCATAGAAAAGCAAAGTTCTCGGCAGAAAAATGCCACAACCTCTCACGCGTATGAAGTGGGGAAATAACCTCGAAGCCTTGCTAATACCATTTGAAAAAGTCCATAGCCCTCTTCCCAGGAGATAGAGCAAGACGCAGGATAGCAACCCTATCGCAGTGCCTGCGAACAAAACTTATGCATTCAGAAAAGTATATCAGAAGTCATTTTAAAAAAATCCTTCCGAAAAGATTTAACAACGACTCAGCACTGAAATTCAGCTCAATCAACTAAACTCTCCGTGTCAGGCCTCATTTCAGGAGTTCCGCGAATGTTTAGTGTATAATGCAGCCGGTGTTAGGGAAGACAGACAGTGCTTACAGTCACCAGTGTGGCTAGTGAAAGTGATGAAAGAACTAAATGAAGGAAAGGGAAAGGAACTAGGACGAAAAAGGATCAGTGAGTGAGGTCTGCAGTAAGACGCACAAGACACAATCATTCCAGGAATCCCACAAGTTTTAACCACCTCCCCCTTTCCGTACAGAGTGTAGCGAAATATGAAAGTGCAGCATCAAGAACTTAAAGGCCAAAACTCAAACTACACTGTCACTTCGACCATTCGCTGCCATGAACAAGCGCTCGTTCAAATCTGTAATCTATTTCTTGAAACGTGCTGACAAATCTTGTTCAAGAGATGGAGCCTTGTCCCTAAACATTACCTGGAAACAATGTGAGGGTAAAAGAGGAAGAAACTTGAAGAGCCCACATTTATTTCGACATTGTTGAGCTGTAGATGGGCATCCCGGACTCCGGACTCACCATATGCTTTGTTCGTTATGAGGTAGCGTTGTATTGTGCGACCTCGCAAGAGCTCCTCCTCTGTACCCAAAACATCGTCCTGAAACGTTGTTAAACACAACTACAGATTCAACGCTGCAACAAACGGTTGATAATTTCTCTCTTTGAACTACATGAAGAATGCTTTGCCGCGAAGACAGCGTCCTGACTCGTAGAGGTAAATAAATTTTCATTCATTATTAACTGAATCGAGGCATATGTCAGACATGAGTGCCCTTTGTTTCTGCTTTGATCACTACACGACTCAACTGAAGCAACGCCAAAACTTCTGAAGCTGTGTTCCACAATAAGGCACATCAAGAAACGTTTTTTCCATCAGTTAAACACCACGCTATTTATAGTGTGTTCTGAATACGATAGCATTTTATAGTCATCATGAGTTCAACTGACATAGGTCGCTGAGATGCTAATGGCGACTATCCGCTTATCTTCGTCTTCCTACCTCCTTATCAGCCTCGTCATATGCACTCCAAAAGAACACAGCTACCAATAATGACCACTAAAAACAAAAACGACAGCACAGAACTGTGAAAAAGTTGCTGCTGAAAAACATTCGTAAGAAACGATAGAAACGACAATTAATAGGTTAGAAGAGCAAAAAAAGAAACTTGCATGATCTCGAGGCTCGAAGTAAACCAACTTGACGAGTGTGCCGCCGATGTCGATTCCAAACCACGGCATTGCTGAAACAGAATCTTTTAACATTCCACTGGTCGAAAGGTAGAGATGAGAAATTTCAACAGTGGGATGGCAGATGCGAAGAAATTTTAGATGAATTCTTTGCCGCGAAGCCTCACTGCGCGAAGGGGCACTCAAGCGGTAGCTCCTAGCCGTATCGGTAGGAGATTTTCGCCGAAGTTGCCAAACACTGGCCTCAGCACTTTTTCACGCCTTCGCCCGACCGCAGAGTCATCAAAACTTCTGTCACTAATTTTGAAGAAAAGGTTATTAGTAAGGATGCACGTTGCACCAGGTGGCCGCAGTCCAACGAACCAGAAGAACGAAAGTCCCAAATTTTAAGTGCCATTGACCGCAGCTTAAAAAAGCCAGCTAATCGGCTCTTCCTCGAACTAGAAACATCGAGAATCAGTGTCCACTGCATTCATCAGAAAGAAGGCCTCAAGCAGCCCTATTACCAAAAGCTATTAGATGGTTTGAAAGAAAACGACTTCGATAGAGAGTTGAATTCTATAAAACCTTTCTGCAGAAGATAAAAAAGACGTAAACATTGAGAGTTTTGAGGTCAGATGAAGCAGTTTTTTAAGTTGGAGGTCATGTGAATCGTCATAACGTCGTAGACTGTTCTGATACAAACCCTCAGCACACAATCGATCGAGAATTTAACGCTCCTAAGGTAGTCATTTGCGCATGAATAGTCGGGAGGCTCTTCAGGACCCTTCCTTCTAGAGAAATATATGGACGCCAATTCTCACCTGGGGATATTAAGCTGAAAGATGATGCATTTTATAGAACAACAAGTTCGTATGTTCATACACGATGAGGCTCCGGCTCAATACGCGAAGGCAGTGCACAGTTTCTTGGTTGGAAATGCTTCTCATTTTTGGATCGGAAAGAAAAGGATCACACAATGGCTACCGAGCTAGGTCTTACGCTCCCCAATTTTTCCCTCTAGGATTTCGTTAAGGACCACCTATATGAGCAGAAGAACCGCTCTCTGGACGTTCTCAGAATCCGAATTGAAGAGGCTTTTTTTCCTATGAATAAGGAGTTGCCACCAGCGCGCATGTGATGCAGTGCCAAAAAGGCTGAAAAAGTGCATTGAGCTTCATGGCGCTCGGACGGAATTGCATTGATCAGTGTTTATTGTAATGTTTGGTTACTACTACTGTCTTGAAATAGATTCAAAATTCGCAGGGTTACGTCTCCCTAAATAACACACTGCTACTTCTGGGCCATCCTATATGTACACATACATATACATACGTACATAATTATAAACACGTATGCGTAAATATGTTTAATTCTAAATGTGACTGTGTACATTCTGACTCAAAAACTCGTTTGGATAAATCCTATGAGAAATGAAACTGAATCTTATGAGTGCATAAATAAAACCCAATTGATTTTACAGTTGCCAAATTCAACCGAGCCAAGAATAACTAATGAAGAGGGCAGTTAAGCGCTATCGCATTTTTTGAGGCACCGCACAGACAGGGCAATTTGTAATTAGCAAAAGGCCAAGGGAGCTCTGAAAAAAGATACATATTCTGCCAAGCGACATCTCACCTGATGCGCTTTCCCGCTTGTTTTGCATTCTCTCAGCGTCATGCAACACATCCGTTCAAAAACCGCCACAGCGGACTGCCCTCAATATCGTTGGAGAGCAGCGAAACATCAGACACAAAAAGGAAATGCGCGCTGCTCAACACGGATTATAAGCCTCTTCACATGGAATCATTTTGATTTGCGATGTGCACTAATTTAAAACGCTCAATTATGTGATTACGTAACAAATTGCCAACGCTTCCTTCTTAGTAGACCAGTAATATTCCTTTCATGATGGTAAGTTCAGGCACTAACGATAGCATCTTTGTGCTTTTCTGAGGAAACCGCGACAGTTGCGCCGTTTAGACGTTTGCAGTTCGTTCACTGCTAGCCAAAAAATAGATTGACGTGATGCATGCGTCTAAAATAACCTCCGCTGAGGAAGGCAACAGGTCTGGCAACAAGTCAAAGTGGAAGCAAAAGTGCAAGGAAGGCAAACGATTAAGGATTACATTGCACAACAGTTGTGTTATAAAAGGGCGCTCCGATCGCCAAGCTGTCATCCACAAATTGCGCAGTTTGTTTGCCCTACGAACAAGGATGAAAAAAAGCGAAAGTGCACGATCTATTTGGCTACTAGTTACGTGCGTAATGGTGAGACACACATCTAGATCGTAAAAATATAACGAAAACATAACACGTCACAGCAGCACAATGTGGAAAACGTTTAAAAATAAACATGAACGTTAGAAGGGATGAAAACTAAACAAGTGGGAAAACGCACCACAGGGAATGTGCGATATGCGCTTCTTGTAATTTAACAATACATCAAGCAGCCCTTCAAAAACCCAAAAATTCCCTTCGAGGTCGACTTCAATCAAGGCAATAAAGAAAAGACATCCATATGGACCGAAGATGATCAGCCATAGGACGATAGGAGCTGCAAATTTTATAAAAATATTAAATGCCAATAACTTATTCTGCCAAAGCGAGAAAATAAGGTGCATGAGATCAACCAATATTGAAGAGCAGATTCTTCAAATTTCACTGTCGATTCCGCGGCTCATGATACTTCATAGAGGCGAATACACAGACATATGCAGAAACGATGTTACTATACCGTCTCCCCTAAGCACTGCAAAAAGCGCACAAAGAGGGAGGAGCAAAATAAAATGATCACATGTTTGAGTGAATAATGACGAGTGAGGAAAGCACCATATCGCAAAAGTGCATGAGAAAGCAACTACTGCATGTAAGCACTTGAATAATTATAGAAACCGGAAATGGTCTGCTTACAGTGCATGGAAACACTAAAAACGAAGAATAAAAACACGCTCAAAATGTAACAGAACGGGGCAACAACGCACACTGTCTCAAAATGTTCACACCGTTGCAGTATTCCTTTCGGTTTTAACTGGTAATCGAAAAGCAAAAAAGCCTAAGTTCGGAGAGGTAATCGAAATGCAAAAAAAACCTAAGTTCGGAGAGAGTTGAAGAAAAATCTCATGACATCATCTTTTCACGAAGGTGCCATTGAAGGAAAAAGTTGGCGGAAATAATTCACGTATAACAGGTCGCAATAAGCACATCACAGCGACCACGTTTACACAATCTTGCGCCCGACCGCATATTTCAACCCAAAGCCTTGCTGTAAAGTGAATCAAAAGTTGACCTGAAGTTTTGTGGGTCCTGGTTCTCAAAGGTCTCTGAATGCGCAGTACTACTATAATGAGGAATCATTGTTAAGGTGATCAGGATAAATCGAAGATTGCCCTCACAGCGATCTATTTAGAACGCAGATATTTTCGACAAAGGCAGCGCAGCTATTCGGTAAGGAATTCCATCTGTTATTGGGGAATTCCAGTTATTCCATCTGCCAATCAGCATCACTACTGGGGATTTCTAGTTAGCAGAAATAATAACGGTGTTTAGGAAAAGTTGAAAAATTAACCTAATCTACAGGATTATTTCAATTATCTGGATGAAAGTGACCAGACGAGAGTGAGACAGTGATTATTAAAAGCAAGAAAATATTACGCCACGAGGTATTTTGCTCGTAGTTCTGATCGATGAGAGCAATTCATAAGTATTCGTCAAACTATTGTAGTCCTTCGTGCCAACGAATAAAAAGAACTCAACAAGCGATGATGCATAAGGACAGCGCAATGAAGAAAACATTTGGACAGCGCGTAAATGTTCAAAAGTGAAGAGCGAAAATGTGTCGTGAGGAGAGCTGCAATTAACACATACAGAAGCAAATACAACGCAAAGAGATGCGCAGAAATCCCATCTACGCTTTTAAAATGAAGGAAAAACCGATAAAAATATAAAACATTTGCGACCAGAGATGAATCAAACGAGGCAATGACCGTTTGAAGTCGATCCTTTTCAAAAAACCGCAAATGGACGAACTATCCACTTGAGATGTTCTACTCCACGTAACAAAGATATTTCTTTGCCAACAGACTTCGATAGCTCTCAAAATCAAGACGAAAACAAACAACAATGTAAAGAAAATGAAGGTGAGGAAACTCACGAAGTTCATGGGTCAGGAACACGGCGACGTCTTCCCCAATGGTTATGTGGAAAACTCCATATTCCTCAGGCGACATTTTGTGTGTAACCGATGTACCAATGAATCAAATACGCTTTACGCTGAAGGAAATATGATACGAGTGAATGAATTATTTGAAGGATCTTCTGCGTATACTCGTAAACTCAAAACACTGCTTGAACAAGTGTTCAAAGCACTCCAAGACAACAATTTGCAAAGGGGTAGGGAGAGGAGGGGATCGGGGTGAATACAATTACTGAAGTAATAGAAAATATATCGCTAAGCATACCAAACGTGATCAAATGCCTAAAAGGTGAACAGCTACTCACTGGCAATCGGTCGAAGACCAACAAAACACACTAAATGCACCTACTTTTTAACTTTGCACTTACTTTGAAAGCTACACGCATACATTTCATTTGGCTTGCAACCACACAAGATAACTGCATCACTGAATGCTTTTTTTAGAAATCTCGACAAAAACTGTTGAAAATGGAACAGACTCAATTTTTTTTCAAAGAATAAAATGAGAAAGGGAACAAATGGACACATATGAAATATGATCGGGTGAACTTTTATCCAAAAAAATGTATATCGCTTGCACTTTTCTAAGAAAACTCTTACCTTCCGCGTGAAAATAAGAAAGGAAAGCAGAGATTTATCCGTTTTCAGTCCAGTATGCAAAGAAATCATAATCTTCTACCTCCCCTCTATCTCCAATTCTCCTTGCTAGAAATAACTTCGCGCAAAACTTTGGATGTTTTACTGAGATTTACAGTTGACGATTACCTCATTCCACCAGATTATTTTAAAGCGCAAAAAATACTCCACTTTTAATATCTAGTGCACTCCCTCCTATCCTAAAAGCGGCATCAGAGCTCCTAACTGGAATTCATCAACCTTATAGAAAATCCTGCACATGAAAAACACCGCTCGTTTTACACCACTCTAGCACTTACTAGCCCAATCTTCTTAAAACGCACAAGAGAGAGCGAAGATTAATTGCGCATCGCGCCTCCAATACTGAAAAAACAATCAAATGTCTTACTAATAAATATACAGTGAAGTTTACAGGAGATAAGTGCCAAGCACGAGCTGACAGTTTGCACGTGGAAAAATGGCGTGACCGAAAGACGTTGATCGACTGTTTACTCATGCCTTCACAGAGGCAACGCAGTGCATTCTCAGCACCAGTGGAACAGCATCATAACAAAACATAGTGTGCAAAACTATACAACACTCGTATATTTAAAAAAATCAATCCAAATTAATTTTGAGAAGTAATTAACGAAGAGAAACGGCTGACTTCCGAACAGGCAAACAGAGAACCTCTAAATAACTCTGACATTAATCACTCCTCTCAACGTCCCATATTGCACTTATCAGCAACAAGCGCAGTTTCACGTGAACAACGAGATAAGAGGAGATAAGATAGCACGACGTATGTTTGCAACGATGATGAGGTGGGAAGCGTGAAAAAAAAAAAACAGTGATAGTGCAGCAATGCACAAGCCGGATGTGGTGCCACCTCAACGACATGACCATCAATGCAACGTATGGTGCCACTCGAACGCCAAAAACATACAAACAAAGCTGTGCATTGTGGGATGTCAGCTTGCTTTTCAACACATTTCATCTCTTGACAGTATATGCAAATTGTTACATGCATTTCACCTTCAAACAACTGCTTCTTCCATCATTCCTTCTTGAAACTTTCCTATAAATCGTCCAACACTAATCGGGCCGGGATCAACTGTTGCTGAGCCTAGTGCTAGGGACATATAATGCAACATTAATGCAACACTACATTACAATTCATTGTGAACTGAGCAAAACTTCTTACTGCCACATTTCGGTCTCAACAACGTCAGTTCACCTGGATCCTCTCTACAACCCATCAAACACCGTCAACAAATTAATGAAATTATTTACTTCGATTCGGTGGATATTTTGCTGATTATTTAGCGAACCACTCATAAGAACAAAAGAAATGACAAGCCTTATTGGAGAGTAGCTCTTTATAAGGACGAATGCGACTTTCGATATTGCACTACGGCAAAACAACAGGGCTCACCGCAGTGCATTCGAACGCAGTATCCATAGGAAGGAAAGAGTTTCTACACTAGTGTCAAACGTCACAGATGTGAAAAGACTGCTACCGAGAGAGAGTTGGAAGGGTCTTCAATTTCATTTGGAATTGTCGAATGGTCCTCACACAATACTGATGAGGCATCTGAAAGCCTTCACTGCTTTAGTTAGCAGTACGCGTTGAAAAGATCCTTAGTTCAGAGACCCTCCAATAATAACTTTCATAGGAATGTATATAAACCTTATAGCTCCTCCTTCGACTCATCAAAACGAAGCAGTGCAGTACAGATGTTAACGAAGTCATGGCTCAATTGCTCTTCAAACCCTTTTTCTCACTAATTTTCCAAGAAACGAAGGTTTTCGATGCAACCAAAGGCTCAAAATTCCCTACAGATTACCAGCTTCCAGGTGCTGGCGCCCAAAAATCGTGAAATGTTCTCAAGAACCGAAGTTGAAAGACTTAGGTTTAAAAGATTTCACGCTTCAGCTGAAGACGTGGAGCGTAGGGGAATTTTCTTTGAAACTACTCGGACAGATTTAGTCCCTAAGAGCCCGTTTCCAGCGCAGCAGTAGTCTGGCTATCTGGTCCAACAAGCATGCACCTGAAGAGCAAATACGTTTCACGCTTTTTGAACTATCTCATCATTCCATTTGCATAGGCCGTATTCTATTGTCTTGTTTACTTACGACCGCGCAGTCGTGGTTAAAACAGTCTCGATGAGTCTTCTCCAATACATGAAAGACCACTTCGCGTTGACAACGTAAACGATAATTATGAAATTGATGTTTACAGTGAGGAAGCGCAGCCTTCATTATGTCAGCAAACTCAGCCCCTGACTGTCAGGAAATGCCGCCCTTGACTCACTGAGAAAAAAAAAACGGCGGATGAGCTGCCGTTCCAATACCCGCCAATTTTCCTTCCCTAGTCCCTTTCAACTATGCTCATTTGGTGGCGAAAGGTCTCAGAAATTGCAAAAAAAAAAGAAAAACACAAAGCAGACCGAACCCACGTCAGAACCCAACCTGTACACAAGCAAGGGGAGGTAGGGCGAACCACTGCTCTGTGAAAAAAAGGGGAACTCTGAACGACGCCATCTTGGCAGAACCGGACAGGGAATTTGCAAATTTTGCGCATTTTTGACAAAGAGAACCCCACTAGCGACTGGCCGATTTAATTATAGCGCCAACATCTCGCAATACCACATGGAAAGAGCTCTTGCACCATTTGAAACAATGTTACGTAGCCTGAATCACTTAAGAGCAAAGCGTTGCTTGAGTTCCTTAATGTAACACAGGCAAAACGGCTTGTCGACCTCTCACTTAGCCTCTTCGTTTTCCCTTTCACAGACCTCTTCTCTCCTACCCTCCCTTCCTTTTGTTAACTTTTCACGCATGTGTTCAGCGCCTGTGATAAGCAGCTCCTTCTATCATGAAAAAAAGAGCTTAATAGCTAGATTCACCAGCAAACGCGACGTTCTTTTCCCCGCAAAATTTCCTCCCTAGTATACAGATACTTAAAAGTGCATTCGCCCGCCCTCTTGGAAATCCTGCTGTGGTCCAGGTATGAGCAGTCTCCTCTTCGAATATCCTCCACCACAAATGAAGTTGGGGCGTCATTTCATCATCTCTCATTTGCTGCCAACAATTTGATAATGTTCCCAGTATGTTGACCTGGATGAGCGAAGTAAGGGCTGAAGGAAACAGTAAGATTGTTGTCGGGTACACCGCGGAAATGGTAAGGATGGAGCGAAGACAGTGCAAGCGAAGTGCACCTATCACAGACGATCTTCACTTTCTCATACGCCCGACCACTTGGTATCGTAAGTAACTAGGATTATCTGTGGGAGACAGCCCCATTGAATAAACACCAATTCTTACGCAGCGAACCGAAAACAGTTTATCATTCAGCCACAAACTGTCACGATTCTCATTCGCGAATTGGCCTTGGCTAGCTGTGCTGTCGATTCATCCCCAATGGCACTGTTCTGCATAAACGTTTCAGGCTTTTGCATAACCAGTAGATTTATTCTTTATAAAGTAAATCAAATAAGAAAGAAGCGCTTCTCCCTTAAATTAATGGACTTCTCCATGGAGGCGTCCATAGACGTGCATAAAAAATTTGCGCGTGGATGAACGAGAAGGGATGGGGTGGCCGACACTTTCAGGCAACTCGTCAAATATTTGCAAAAAAGAAAAAAAAAAGTTACAGCTGAAGATTAATTAAACTTCCAACATGACAAAAGTGCCGGGTCGTGAAAACGCTCGCTGGCATATCCGAAGCAACCGTAGTCACTACGACGTTCACTATGATGCCCTATAGCAGGCAGGAACGACGTTATTTGCATAGTCTAAAACCTAAATCATTTCTCATAGTACAACTCCACTCGTCGTTTCCAGCTGCAGTGTTCTTTGAAGACTTTCATTTTAGGAAATAAATTACTGCTTCGAGCAGCCTTTTATGAGATCCTTACAAAAATAATCGATGCGACTCTTTGGTACTCAGAGAGCGGAATGTCAAAGCGATCCTTGATAAAAGTCCCCTGGCGTATGAAGTGCAATGATTTTCCCAAAAACTTTACATAAGTAAACCTTTAAAATTTCCACTCTCATGACTCACGCACATGCTCTGTAAGAAGTGAGAGAAGCGAGTGGAAATTTTCGAGGGCCAGCGAATTGAAGGGAAAAAATTGACGTTCATCAGCGATTGTCAAGTGCTTCCAGCTCTTCCTCAGCCCCTGTACAAGGTGCAGCGGCGGAGAGGGAAGGGGGAGGGGGAGTATGAGTTATGTACATTTTATGTACAGTACGCGTCGGAGGAAAACGCGGCTTGATGGTCAGCTCATTTAACGGCCCATATACGGGCAAGCTGTAATTTTAAAGAAAAAATGAGAACACTTTATTCAAAGAAAAAAACTCTTGCGAAATGCTGTTCTTGAACTAAACACCAAAGAAAGCAAGAAACGGATCAGGGACCACAACACTTTCCTTGGCAATGCCACATAATTTGTAAAAAAAAAAGAGGAAACACTGCACTGGAGGTGCTTTTGTGCTGGAAACACTGCTTTACAGAAGGAACTGTTGCAAGGTACGTTCTTGGAATGGCTACATTATTTCATATCTTTAGTTTTCAAAAGCATTTTACGAAAGCAAATTATTTGACTGTAAAACCTCGCTTTCAATGAACACATATGTAAAACAAGGTTTCAGATCGTCCAAGGTAGAACTCACGTTTCCACTAACCACAGATCTGCTGCGGCAAATTTTCCTTTCGGATGCAATTAGAAGAAGGGAAAAAACATACGAGGAACGGAGAGTGAAAGGATCCGTCGCCGTCCTTTCTTGTAACTGATATCAGTGTTAGCTCGAGATCCCTCCACCTCACCATTGTGCAGTTCAAACTTCACATTTTCTGCCTTCGAGCCACGTATCTCCTTTGACGAAGACATCACCTGCCTGAAAACAAAGTCGAAAGCTCATCCCCTCAGATTGTGAAATTTTAAGGCAGAGAAATAACGGAAGATTTCCATTCAATTCCTTTTTCTTTCAGCGCAACCTTTTCGAAGGTGCTTTTTCTCCCTACAGCTCGCGTAAAGGATGCTTTCTTAAGTGTATTAGGAGGCATTTAGCTTCTACAACGTGATTAGCACAAAACAAAACATTTCGATTTCATCAGCAAAACGGAGAATCGGTCGAGTAAAGAGGCAGGAGCTGAACGACGATCACAGTGCGTCCGAATACAGTGAAAACTGGCGAAGTAAAATTCCCAATAATACCTCTTTGAGCGAGACTTGCAGATTAATCTTTGACTCTTTTCGAACGCCTCGTTTCTTTCTTCACTCTTTCCTTTCTTTGCTCCGCTCTCTCTCCTTCCTGTCAAAAATCGGCCTACTCTAGAAAATGGTAATGCAGTTGTCCTTTTGAAATTGAAAAGGAAAATGTGCAAAGACACTTCACGAGAACAGCGCTTCGAAAAGTTTGTCCGAGTTCATAGAGTCCGAACTATGAAACCTTGACCTGTGCATTCAGCTCTAAAATCGCATGAACACCGCTGCCTTGAGTTGCAACTCACATCGTGTTCCAAATTTGTTGATGGATAATCCGCTAGTGCCTTCATTTTGATGCTCTCCTCTCGTGATCGACTTAGTTTATCATAAGCTTATAGCCTTCAGTTGTTTCCGCGAATTCCAATCCTGAATTCAGTCCATAGCTCCTTCCTTTTTGGGCCGTCAGAGTGTAGAATAACGTTTCTTCAGGTGCATTCTGGCGTGTAATGCCTTTGCCTTTACAACTCGCCTTAACCATTTCGATCCCGGGGAAATCGATCGGCTTGTGCTTCATTGATGGCGGCTTTCGAAGACTATGGTCGCAGCTCTACTTTTTCTTTGTTCTATTTCATGTTTTTGAGTGTTCTTGCTTGCGAAATAAAGATTTCAACAATAACGAGACAACTAAAAGCACCCAACCGATCCTAATTCTGGCCTGAGGTTTACGTCGGAGTGGTCAAACAGCTGAATCTGAGTCTCACCACGTATCGGCACCGTCGCGTCGGCAATCGACAGCCTCCTGCACGTCGATTAGCATCTTTTAGCCCAAACTCCGATCGTCCAGTTCCTATTTTCGTTCATATGTATTCTTCTACCAATGAAAAGAAGAAATTGAGGCTTCGATCACAGAGATGGGTGGAGTAAGCAGGACGGCTAACCAGGAACTACGCCAATCTGATCGGTCGAAGTGTGACGCAGTCCTACAGACTTCTGAATAACACTTAAACGGCTTATACGATCAAGTGGTCGCAGTCGCTGGGAGCAAACATTTTTCCCGACCTTTCTGAAAGAAAGCCATGATGTTTTGGAGTGGCGAAAAGCAGCGATCGTCTCGGCAGCACCCTCAGTACTACTGTGTTCCCGGTGACTAAATAAACCATCAAGGTGATCAGAACGGAGCAATTCATAAAGTGCTCAGGTCACCGTAAAACTCCATCAGTTCGCATTTTCGAGTATAAAGATGCTGGAAAGGGATCTGTTTAATCAGAATTTCGAGTTTCCCTGCCGAAGTCGATATATCCACCCTCTCAGAGAGTTATGATTCCACTAGCAAGAATGGAACAGTATGTCGGTTTGTGCGTTTCCTGTTGCCTTGCACCCATCCAATTTTTGTTGCCTTCTCGGAAGGAAGTAATGCTGAAGCTGATGTTGTTACCGTCTGTTGTCGTTGCTGTGATGCTGAAGCTGTCGGTCTCGAGAATTATCTAACCGCCGGGAATTACTTGCTTCGAGTATCTCAGTGAGAGATCAACAATCCCTCAACATGTGCTCGTACAGGTAATGAACCTACGTCAGCGAATTAAAGACGGCTGCATCGTCGACTGTGTTTTCTCACCACATAGATGCAAACGTTGTGTTCTCCTTTGCTCTTCAAACTTTTCGTTACCACGGCAATACCTTTGAAATAAACAAAAAAAATGAACGGTACGAATGAAAAATCAATGCTATCCATCCGGATACGTCCGTATTTAAAGAAAAAAATAACGACTGCTTTAACACATCAATGGATCCCCCACCTCCCCCGACCACCAAAACTGTTACACCTAAAGTCGTGCACTCCTTCAGGGTTAGCCGTTTTGTGTTCGCAGCGAAACAGTCACCGTTCGTTTGCTTTTCACTGCAAGACATCGCTCCCATTCAAACGCTGGCGTAAAGTGGCGATAACATGCAATGAACTGCAATCAGAAAAGAAACTTTTTGTACTTCAGGCAGTAAAAATGGAAGTATTGATTAAAGACAGCGTTTGATGATTTAACGTGTGCATACTAGAATTTAAAAATTACTGAACTTCTCATCTTTTCAGCACTTTGATCGCAGGTTAATTGTTTTACCTTCATCACGTTTGCCTAACCTGCAATCTGGACTTGCCGTACGATAGAGATGAATTTATTCGCAGAGCTGGGAAGAACATATAATACAGCAAGGATGTATTATATGTTCTTTTCACGTCTGAGGCTAACATACCATCGAATAGGTAAACCGAAGTGGCAGAATAAAATGAGAAAGATAAAAGTGATCCAGAAACAAAAGCAAATTGAACACATCATATGGTAGGAAATGAAAAGGAATAGCAAACTAAATGAAAGTATGCAAAAACGGTGAATGGGGAGAGCTGGGGTGCTAGGCCCGAGGAATCCATTCGCCTATGCATTCGTATATTATCTCCTCATATTTTTTTCGCTTCCATCCGCGTAAAACTTCAGATTTAGTTGAACTTCACTGCCGAATATTATCACAGTTAGCTAGTTTTGTTAATACGTACGGGGAATTCTCAAAATATTTCCCATTACTCTATTCCATCGCTCTTTTTCAGTCGTCCACTGAGTACGAAGAGGCCATCACATCTTGCTGCATAAGAGAGCACAACGCTACTTGCTTTCAGCAGGTGAGTGCAGATCGAACGTTTGTAATATATATGGCAGATGTTTGTTCTCCACCTGTTGCTTTTTACTTTTTAATCACCCATTCTGTGCTTTCATTTCTTATTCAGCTGTCGTTTCCCAATTTGAACGAACTGGTTGTTAGAATTTTCCGTCGATCACTCGAAAAAGACGGCAAGTTACTTCTTTGTGATATGGTTTGGAACGGATATTTTGAGCAGCTCGACTTCTTAATGTAGGACAGGATATTTCATTAAGCACTGAGCACTGAAGATTGCTGTTTAGCAATGAACGGCTTCTTTAGTTTCATTCAACCGCCTAGGCACAGCAATAACGTACTTCAATCGCTAATCATAGGTGACTTCGACGTTATCATAAGCCATAAATTGTCACTGCTATACCACTGTCACCTGTATCAATTCTTTTCCGACTTCGATGATTGGCACGACTAGGTGCAATTACAATTTCACTGGAATACTTAAATGCCAACTGCTGGAGTACTAAGGAGGTGAAGAGAAGATTTTTGACTGTTGAAAGCGAAATAGTTTGTCTATGTCATTCGCTCCGCCATCAGCAAAGCAAAATCTAATCTAGTGCCTGATTACGTGCAGAAGTTAGTTGCCAAATATTGTTTTTTGTTGGTGATAAAGAGGAAGTGAGAGGAAATGAAGACCCTTTAAAAATGCTAGGCATTGTCAACATGGGCCAAAAAAAATCGTGCAGAAAAGTCTGACCTCTGAAAGAAGCCGCCATGCGCTTTTTATGAACAGAAGTATGAAAAACATATGTGGAAAAGCTGCAGAGTACCGCAGGTGAACTCATCTAAATGTGATTATTTTGCACGCGGTTTTAGATGGCTTTTGAGCAAGAGAGTAGGTTTGGATTTGTTTGCAGTGAATACTGAACACAGAGATGTGAGCGACGCTATCCGTTGGTCGCCCGAGAAGATTGCAGCAACACCGCTCGCATGCTCTATTTATTAAAAGAGCATCAGCAGCTGTGTTTTGACTTTCAGCTGCATTTCTAAACGTAGACTTGTGGTGAGCTCTCTTCCTGCAGCGTGGGAGAAGGTATCGTTCTAAGACTGTTGATGTTCGTACACGCTCAACGGTTTGGCCTTCTTCCGGGTAGGTCGAGAGTAACACATCTCATATCGATACTTGATAACTGCCTTGCGGCACTCAATGAAGCCTTCCGAGGCAACGTTTTTTATGCGAATTGCACAAGGGCATTTGGCATCGTCAAATCTAATTGACAGCTTCATAGTATAGAGGTCTTTGGTACCTAGTGCATATTGAAGGGCTTCTTAGTGGGTCGCCAATTTAGGGCCAAAATGGGGATCATTTTTTGAAATGTGCTGAACGTAGTTAGTGGCTTATAGAAGGCAGTATGCTTGCGCCGTTACTATTTTTGCTTTACGTAAACATCTTTGAGATATCAGAGAGACATAGTAAGCTTTTTGCGGGTAATCTCAACATACATAGGATTATTCGTGATCTAGCGATTGATTTCTATGGTTAGCGCAATTACTTCATGAATTCTGGAAATTGCTCACAAACTTGGCACTGGACCTATCACTTAAGAAATATGATGTGAAGCACGTGGGCTTCATGCTTGTGCTCTCAGACGGTGCAACGTAGTATTGCTAGCAGAAAATGTGACTGGTTATTTGGGTGCCAATATCCTATCAGATTTCAATAAGAAGTGCTTCCCAATCCCTAAAAAATGCATTGAAATTTACAAGCTCTGTTTGCGGGTTACTGGAATCCAAAAACGTGGAACGTTATCCCTTGGATTTTGTTACATGTTGGCAACCCTTGTTGGGATACTAAACACATGTGTAGTCTGTCGTAGAAAAGGTTAGTCGAACGAGATCAGCACCAATTCACCGAAGGGGTTTTCGAAAAGTGTTTCGACGACCATCTCGATCGTTTTACGTACGTGGATTATGAATATTTCGTTTTGAGTCACTTGAAACTATAAAAGTTGTCTTTGGCTTCAAATTCGGTGTCAGACGCCAAATAGAGTTTCAAATGTGTACCCATTTATACAGTTTTTGAAGTGTTCACATCAAAAACCTTTGGGAGTTGAAAGACTCATTGGTACGTGAATCAAACTTTTTACAAACACTTGCTTAACGAGTTCTGCGAGTATGGAATGCTTAAACAAGTCCTGTCTCGAGACTGTCAATTTATGCGTGTTTGTTCTTCAATGATTTCCTTGTTATTGGCCGCATTGTTTTATGGTGACTGCGCCATATCTGCTGGCAATTAAACCATATACTGCCTTTTTGTTAAAACGTATGTACCTCGCAGCAGCAAGATCATTGACAGTCAGCCAACAGATGGCTTACCACTGAAAATATTGCGAACCATTGCTGGTGAGAGTCGATCTGAGACATTGGTGATAACACCTTCACTGTTTCCAGCTGAACGTTACACTACAACAAGGTGATGCAGTTTGACACATTCAAACGGAGGATTTCGAACGCTTACTGCAAGTGATGAAAAACTTCGATGAGAGAAGAAAACAGTGGAAGGTTTCGGGGTTAATTCGAAAAAAATTGCAGGTGACAACGTTACAGATGGGGCTCTTACCAAATTCATAGTACATCAACCGATCGCTAACTTCCGAAGCATTCGAAGTGCAAAAAATAGAGATGGAGATGACGCTCGCTAATTTCGACACAAACAGATCTGCAAGTTTTTGGGACTTTGTTTGTAAGGGGTGGGGGGAGAGGGAGAGAGAGAAAAGCAGAGGAGAACGAATGCTTTTATGTGCTTTGAACTTATTGAAAACAAATATAATAACGATACACATTGAAATATAGGAGATTGACAAGGACCTCTATATTTCGCTCGTAGTTTCCACCGTTTCACAAGCTTGCCGTTGAGTTAATGCAGTATGCATCGTTAAATAATATATAGTAGAGTCGTAAGCATCTGTCGTAGTACTCGTGAAATGCAAATCGTTAAGCTTCACTGGTCACGCTCAATGCAGTTTCAAGCGTGTCGATGTTGTGCTGTTGAGGGCGATGCTGTTGGTCACTGGCTAGTGAATAAGCATTCCGGATGCGTCACAAGAGAGTCGGGTGTCTCGCCACTGGGCGGTGCATTCTGCCCGAGGCAGCTAGATGCGTATGTGCTTTATCGATTCTTGTCATTAATTTCACCACTTCGAGTGAGCGCAGCTCAAGTACGCCGTTGTAAGTGCGCGGACGACCTTCGCTTTCAGACTCACCTTCGCTTTTTTCTCTTTGAAATTGCCTTGCTTTGGATTTATTCTCATCTCATATTGTTCCACTAGCGTTTTTGCTCGATTACAAAAACGTCGCCGCGCCTTTCCGATTCACCGACCGAGACAGAGCAAGGGCATCGGTGCCATATAAACGCATCGGCTTTTGGCCTTAACTGCACTTGAAAGGGAGGGATTACAGTACCAAATTGCAGCCATGAGGGACCTCAACTAAAAAAAAATCATATCATTTATGAAGTCGCCTTGCGACATATGTATATGCTGTTCTTCAGACACCTATATGAATAACTCAGGAGAGCGTCTGAAACCATATGCGAGGAAGTGGTTTTTGAAGGCGGTGTACGTAATTTCTGAGGGATTCCACCCACTTCATTCCGCCGTTTCAGGATATTGAGACAATAACCCCTTCTCATTCATCTTCATGTCTCTTACCACCAAGGACATTATTTACAGGATAAAGTTTCAGTGAGGGCATATTTTGCCGCGTTAGGCTTGAAATGGCAAATTGAAATGCGCAGATGGAATTCTGATCCATCGACGATTAAAAGAAAATTTTTGATGAGTTTCGTTCTGAGTGAAGTGCTGCCAATTTTACAATCGTATAAGATAAGTGAATGGAGAGAGGTGACTGTAGCTTAAGAGATGAGGATTCTTCCTCCAAACACGAGAAATCAGATTTCGCACTGCTTCTCGCGTTTGATCCTCAGCTCCTCACTACTTTTCTGTATCTTATACGCACTTTGTTCCTATTCTTATTTGTCTGTTCCCGCAGACCCTTGCGAAAAGCACAGTTCTGCATATCCTTTTCCTTGCTTCCGGCTAATTGTCGCTGCTACTGTTGTTGAGAAATACCTGGCAAAGTTCGATTGCGAACTTACAAAGCTATAGCTACTATGTGGACTTTATCAAAAGGGCGTTGACGGCATTGACTTGAATTGACTTGAATCGTCTGCGACAGTTTTATGTGAATCTGCCGATGCATGAACCCGCCCATCTGTTTAACCCTGCTGTAGGATACATCATGGTTGATTTATTTTTGATTCGTCTGCATGTCTTGGCTGAGGCACAGTCTCTCCCATTACAGTTGCCTGTTGATTTCAGTTTATGAATGGTGCATCAGTAGCCCTGCCACTGAGAGGACTGATCAATCCTGGAGGTCGGTGCAGTTATAGCGATACTGGAGTATATAATGGTAAAGCACATTATGCAAGCGTCTTGTCAGCTTGGATGCCTATGTGCATTTCACTCTGACAGCCTAACAGTTCCGGTCTGCAAAGCGGAAGGAACTGCGAGGGGGAAACTTTATGATTACCTTCTCTAAGCCGTCCACTTTTCCTGAGAATAACCTGATGGCCTCAAATATTCGAAAACTCTCATTGATCCGGCCCACACCACTCGTTTTTTGCCGGACCGAATTGCGCCTTATGCCTGCAACGCCTATTCCGTCGATTTTTCGAAGAGTATGCCTCCGACATGCGTACCCAAAGGGAGAAATAAGTTCTTGAACTACAGCACAAAATGATCGAAAGAGCGTTTCGAAATTAAAATTTGTTAGGAGTTCTTCAAGCCTTAGCAAGTTCAAAATATTTATGTTTTGTTGGTTGCTCCTTTAATTATGGAACTTCGTGGAAGATCACTCTTTTATCCCAGGAACAGACCGGGGTGAAGAACGGTTGCCTCAATGTCCTTTCTTCTGATTATGCCACCGATTACAATACAGTTCAAGTTTATTGTCGTCTCAGCAGCATCGGCAAACGATTAATGCGTTTTGAAATGGCGACAGACCCTTCTTCACTTTCGCCTTCGTTCGTTTATTTGTGAGGGGCGTTTTGAGGCAAAGCACTGATCGTGTGGATGGTTCTGAAGAATATAGTGGGCGCACTCCAACCAGCTTAATGGGGCAAATGCATCCGAAAATATCTTTTTTTTTTTTCATCAACGGCCTCCATATGTAGTCGTCGCTCGTTTATAAGCGCGCGAGTTCACAAGATTGCAGCGTAATCTCAGAAAATAAATCCATATGTTGACTCACGAGAGGCACCTCCATATAAATTAGAAAGACTTCCGTGTCGATTAGGTATACGACCTCGTTTAGCAAAAAATGAAGCACAGAAGACTTGTCGCCAATTCTGCAACGGTGCGTTACGACGTTCAAAAAAAAAAAAAGAATTTTTGGCCGAACAGTATGTCCACGACTTGCTGATTGAATAATGGTTGCATTATTACCTTTCTGCTCGATTATTTGGTCAGAGTCGTTCCAAATAGGCTTTACTCTAAAAGTGCATCTGTTCTTTCCCTGTGGAACGTTCTGTCGATTTCCCTAGTTCGAGATGGCAGGTGGCCGACTCACTAGCACAACATAAAGGTTAAGGTGTTTGCGAATTTCCCCACATTCATTTCTTCTCATATACATTGTTTATTCTTACACATGGTGCGCAATACGGCTCTCTTTCTATACCTTCATATTCATTGTTTCACTGCAAAATATCCTCATATTTTTGAGTCATTAATTTCCTTGTGAGGAACAATAGCTAACCAATCAACATTTTTTGCTCTAGTCTGTAGAATTTTCCATGTAACATAGCGGCCATATTGCCTGCCATAAATGAAACAAATGAAGTGAAATGAATTTCCGACAGAATTTCTGTTAGTTGATTAGCCTTCTCATAGGCGCATAACGCATTTTTTTTCTACAAGACAATGGAATGAGCAAAAATTGCAGCAAAATTTATTAAATTCGACCCGTAGGGAAGAAATATTAGTTTGTAGATTGCATCAGTCCGTTCTGTGAGGTGAATGTGTGTGATGGCCGCCTTCTCTATATCTTAGCTTATCAAGATGGGTGAGGACGCATTGAATTCACCTGGAGGCCAAAAAATATGCTTGCCGCTAATAAAATTTTGCAAGACAGAATTATAATCTCTGGGTGGATTACAGCATTCTTCCTCAGTAACGAAGACGGACCCTTATATCTGGCAATATTATGGGGGCTGGAGAGGGGAGGGGGTGATATGGAGGATGGGCTTCTTGAAGGATTTTATCCGGCACTTCAAGCATAATTATGCATATAATAGTCTCTCACATTTGGCATATCGGCAGAGCTTAGGAAAGGAACCTTCGTATGATGACTGTCAGTACTTGACTGTTAGAAGTAAAATACAGGCCCCTTAGAGTGTTCCGCTCCTTAATTGCTTTGACGTGTAAAAGTCATATTATAATAGCACCGTCTGCTGTTGTTTAATTCTAAGCTTAAAAATAAACTTTCGCAACTGATAACAGTAGGGGATAGAAGATAAAAATTGCTTCTCAGCAAAGTCTTTGCTTCTGGGATGCGAATGATGGCGCTCAACTTAGCACGTCCCAGGAACGAAATATGCATCATTTGCTGGTTTGCCAATGTTGGAAGGTGTGGAAGCTGACTAAATATGCAAAAATTGACCGTTCTTTATGTTATGGCCCATCGATATAAACTGATAGTGATAGTGCGACTTGGAAACATTCATCGAAAATGAACAATAAACGACTACTCAAACTGAATATTGACATAAAGACTCATCAATCGGCTTAGCAAATTGACTGGCGACTGGAGCAGATGACACAAGTTCATCATTTGGTGTAGCAGTGCGTCACTGCTTTTCTTTGAACTATGTGAGAGGTCATCGGGCAGATCTTCGAGTAGACGGCGATGTTATAAATGTATATGTGGTTGTAGCGATGGTCTGCTTATGTATACATCTATATGACTGTGCGTATCCAATTGTCAACTTCAGCCTACTCACCTTGTAAAAATCTCCTCACTAATTCGTTGGACTTTGTTCCTCGAAAGCAGTTTTATGGGGTCAGGTAAGAAGTTCGAAATGGAACGGTTTTATGCAGAAATTTTGCACTATGGAGTTGCCCTACACTAAAGTGTCTGATTTTTCGTATGGATAGCGAGAAGTATCTCTTCTTTGAGAGCATGGCACCGAGTGGCGAAGTGCCGGGATTTACCTATGTAACTACTTAGCGCTACAAAATGATTGGATAAAAATGAAACAAGGATAAAACATTAGCAAAAAAAGTGGAATAAAGCATCTCAAGACGCGGGAAGTGCTCAAGCAGACCCAATGCACAGGTGCTGGCAGTCTTGTGGCCCACCCTCAGAATATTTCTTCTTAAGCAGCTGTCTCTGCAGGTGTCTTTCTTGAAGTGGACCATTTGTGAGCTCTATGTTTTAATGGCAGTAGCAAGCTCAACGAATAAAATTCGGAATCACACAGAAAACTTCTTAGAATTACCATTCGCAGTTTGTGTGCATGTATGCATACGAGCGGTAATGACGTCCACTCCACGCATGTATCCATTTCCGCGGATAGATGTTTTGGTCGCAGCCAAGATTCCAGCTGTCCAGGTGCTCCCAGGTGAGCAACCTCATCCGAGTTGCGTGAGATATCGGAAAAATTATGTCACATATCCAGGGCAACATCTGAGTGCCTGTTCGTAAGATGAACTGTTTCTTGGTTTTCGTTGGTTTTCGCTCTGAACGGCTTGCCTAAGGCACTGTAGGGGAGCATCAAGACGCTGGAGAATTTGATGTTCGTGTGCAACTCAATTCAGCATTTGCGGATTTTCGAGGGCATGCGACGCAACCAAGCGTGCACAAACTCTTGCTTGGCTGAGGCCGAGGAAGGAACGCAGTGAATCGCGCTGGAATTGATCAACGACGCTTCCTTGGTGCATGAGCGAGCGAAGTGCACCGACGCTTGGTGCCGGATGCGGAAAGTTCGTTGGAGCTCGTCGGTTACTGCTAACGACGATTGGTAATCATCCGCTTCATCACCTCTGTGCAACAGACGCGTTCTCACTGCGATATAGGCCACCTTATTGAGAGGTTCTCTCCGCTCTCGAATCCCACTCAATCTGCGAAGATGATGAGCTTCTTGCTTCATCAGTCGAGAGCTGCAGATATAACACTTTTTGGACATCATCACGCGATTAGTAGACAATTCTTGCAGTGCTGTCCACAGTAGCGCTTATAAAACTAAAAATCGTATTTAGCCGATTTGATTTTCACTGCAAGTTACTGATCCGACATTTGCACGTTTATGCCCGAAATCCTGTTCGTTCCAACTGCTTATGAATTTGAGTCCGCGTTGGTGAATATCCTCCCCACATTATTGCTCCAACAAACTTATCATACCCACTCGCACTTCATCTTTGCTAACATCTATTACTCGTATAATGGAACTGGTCTCTAAGAACACGCAATCTGAAGCACACAGCTGGCCAGGTATTTTCCTTTCTACTTAACGAATATGCGTTAACTACTTCTTGCGTTATATATTGTGGCGCAAACTTTTAAATTGATCGATCTTTAATCATTGCTCTTATGAAACGAACGATTTCACTTATTCTGATCGCAATCTTTAATATGTTTTTCCAAGGCGATTTGACGAGTGCGCATCCAGGATCAAACACATTTTTTGAATTTTCGCCTCTATGAAGCGTTCAAATGACTGCTTTCTTCGCATAGTTTAAGCGCGTAACCCATAGCCATTTCCTAGAGCTTCTTCTTCATAGGCTAGAAAGTAATCAAAACAAAATGATTATTCGTACATTTTGCTGGTTTCTTTTCACTTTAGATATTCACATATTTTGTGCATATGAGCATATTTCCTTTCGTACACATCATTAAAAGAATCAGCACACTCCACAAATGATCTTTGATCTGTGATGATTGCATGAAGATCGATGAGTATTTCCCAAAAGTTTTTCTGAAGAGGAGAAGAGCTGGGTGCATGAAGAAGTGGGTGATTCCGAGCGCTACGCGATACCTGGATTTGAATGAAGCGGAGCTATTTGCTGGCGGATGACACTAAAGAGATTGCCAACAAAATAAGTTCATTAATGGTTGCGATAACCGTTATGACAAATCCACTCGAAGCTGATGCACATATTAGCACACCAATACTATTTTATCCTGTCTTATTTTTGGCTTGCTTTACAACTTTTCGCTTTTAACACCTGCCTGAACAACAACTAATTACGCTCCAATACTCTGCTACTACTTTTTTGCTTTTGTTTTCATCGAAGCAACTGTGGGCATGATTTTCATCAAATATGCGACACTGGCAATGTCTTATCGTGGAAAACTTTAGTTTGCTGCTGTGGATAAAAGGCTTGTTCTTTTACGCAGGCCGGATAATTCTGCGTGGGCGCTGGTTTGATTTGAGCGCTTTTTATCTGTCACAAAAGCAATCAGAATTTCAGCATGAATGGTCGGGAGGAAATTTAGCACGGGCTCAGAGTTCTTTTCGGTTGTTCTTGCCACTGCCCGATGCATTGGTGCTGCTGATTGCTCCTATCCTTGCAGTTCCATGTAGGCGATGATGTGCGATCGCTGACAAATGATTCGCAAATAATTGGAGAAAGTGAGTTAGCGAAAAGATGAAGGATAATGGAAGCTTATCTCATGTAGTTAAAAAAAATTTCTGATGATGCCAAGCCTTCATGGCTTCTTATTGAAAACTGATTAAAGATGTGTGAAAGCTGACCACTGGTTTATGCGGTGAGTAGTGAGGCATAAATGAAAATCGTATTTCGCCTTTCAAAGGCATTACCCTACAACTTGCCCCCATCCTTTTACCTCATCTCGAAAAGATGTCAAATCTGAAAAGCTGCGAGTAGCTGAGCATGGAATACAGTTCTTAACCTTAAGTCCAAGCTTCCTGGCTGAATATAAAATCTCATCCTGAATATATTGCGATATAAAATGAGTCTTTTTAGTAACGGTTTTATTCCTGAAGGTAAATATGCATATTTTCCGTGCCAGAAAACATATAAAGAAAGTACTAGTATAAGAAGTTGCCGTAGCTTTAGTGGCAGAATGAAAAGATCATCAACTGTAGGTTGCGTAGGTGTAATGGGAATAGCTTAAAATGTGAAAGAGTTTAATCAAATGATTCGTCTAGTTTAGACTTTTTGAAATGAGTTTCTGTTAAACGAAATAGGGCATGGCCAAAGAAGCTATTTCAACAACGGCATTGAAAACGTCATAGGATGCTGTGTCTTATGGTGGAATAAAAAGGGTTTTATCATTAACACTGAGATAGGGTAACCACAAGCCCTGAGGGAGACATTAGCAGCAATATGAAGAAAAAAATGAAAAAAAATGATGCTGAAAGTATTGAAAGTGTTGCCTTCTTTAACATTTTTCGTCGAGGGTAATCCTCATTGAGTTGTAAGTTAAATTTCCAGTGTAGTCCGTTCTGATAGTTGAGGGCAATATCATCCACGGACTTTGAACCGAAAAATGCAGTAGACTGCTGTGTTTAATATCAAGATCTTTTCATGAAGTGAAACATCTCTCTACCTTTATTTATTCATTTTCTTGCAACATTCTTTCATCTATGTTACACCGACAGTGACTATA
Source organism: Ascaris suum (assembly GCA_013433145.1). NCBI lineage: Eukaryota > Metazoa > Nematoda > Chromadorea > Rhabditida > Ascarididae > Ascaris > Ascaris suum. The sequence continues at coordinate 6,981,580 of CM024187.1, forward strand.
ATGCCGTTGACTCACGTTTCATCCTTCGTTTTGAAACGCAATGCGCATCGGCTGTTCGGCAAATGTATTATCATAAAATAGCTATCATATTCAGCTGAGAAATTCGCACCAACTATTGATGGGAAGATGATGGCGTTGAAGAAACTACCTTATAATCCGGTGCGGAGGAGGTAATTGCGCAGAGCAGGATGTCGCTTCCCACTCTGGATGATAATTCTGTGGATGATTTATATAAATGGCTGAGTGCAGTGCCACTTTCGAGGCACATCAAAAACATTGCAAAAGATTTTTCCGATGGAGGTAAGTGATATCGTTTCCTTATGTGCTCATTATTTGCTGCATTCAAGCCTTTTATTTCGTGTTTACTAAGCAGCTGAACAAGCACGTAAACCCCACTATAAGTCGCTTTTAGCATACGGTGAGAGAAATACTATCAACTGCCATAAAACGCGTAAAAAATTCAGTGAACTGCATAAAAGCCAGAAAAGTTATGTGTTCAGCTGAAAGCGTGAGCCGGAAACTGCTGTTTCTATTTTTTTCTTCTAAGACAGCTGCGTCTCATCAATTCTGCGGGATTCGTTGCCAAGTATAAAATGACTAAGCGTAATTTGGGTGTCAAAATCGCAATGCATCGATGTCTCCCTAATTACTTAGCCGAGTGTCTAATTTTAATTCTCATCTGCGTGGCAGGAAGAAATTTCTAGATACAAGTCTACAGAAAATACTGCCACTGAGACAGCGTTTTAGCACAGATTAATAATATTCACGTCTATGTAATTTTAATAAAACTTTTCATACGTATTTCGATTTAGTTTCGTAAGCAAGATTAGCGATTTACAGCAATTTCGACGCCACTTCATCTTGAGATGTCTTGATGAAACCTTAATGGTCGATGAGTTTTCAGCGACTGATATTTACGGGTTTACACTTATTTTGCTGTGGTTGCTTAGTTTTCGAGGTGCATTGAAGCTTTCGTGGATTATGCCAAATGTGGGTGATGCGAGGTGCAGGAAGTGGATATTGCGAGCATCAGGAACATTAGTTTGACTTCGATTCGATCGGTTTGAGCAACCCGCTTTCATTGAGGCACTATGCCAACAGTTGCCATTCGACGCGTTAATTTGCAGTGCTGGTTGCCGAGCTTGTTGCTCATTTCCTTCCTCGATACGTATCGCTGGCCAACTATACGCCTGTTAATTCGAATGCTCTCAAACGATACAATTGGGAAACACTGAATAAGTAAGTCAGCTTTTCGACGAGCCTTAGCAATCACCACGGTCAGAATTTTTGGTCCTTCATCTCCCATTCCAAATAAAGTTTTGGAGAAACACTGCCAGTGAGTTCATCTGTTACCTGTTGCCTCGCTCGAGGAAAAGCAACTTTAAATTGATTGCAGGATGGTGTTCGTTCATTTGAACTTCAGTGTCAATCAGAATTTAATCCAAAAGTTGACGACCTGCCAGCCGGGTGCCATCGAATTCGTCTTGTTTCGTCTCAGGCAAAAAATTGATGAAGCGGTACAGGAGGGCCGATTTAGGCCGTCGAGGCACAGGAGCAGAAGCGTTGCCAGCAGAAGTATGATCTTATGATTTTCTCGTGCAATGTCACACTACGCTGATATTAAGCACGATAGAAAAAATTTAATTCATCATGCTAAGCTTACTTGGATAACCTGTATGGTTGACCGAATAATGGCAGCTTTCATCGCAAGAATTATAGGATGACCCTTTTCACTACGTCAAGGGAATGTTAATTACCACAGTCAAATTCTATGAAGGTGAGGAATATTCAGCGACTCATCGTGGTTGAGTTTTAGTTTTCTGATTTCGATGTTGTGCGCTTACGAGGCTCCAGCGTATGCTTTTCATGCATGGGCATTGTGCAAGGTTGTATTTGGGAAGCTGCCTCAGCGGTAAGGAAAGCAGTAGGATGCCAGCACAGTTATGTAAGAGATCCTCTCCAGGTGCCAGATGATGCCTCCTGTCATTCTTTTTGCAGATGGAGGTGTCATATGTGTGAGAAAAGTAGTTGAAATGCCCCTTTCCCTACTTCATCCCCGCACTTCAAAGCAATAGGCTCCTGCGAAGCATGCAAAGGTTCCAACTGCCAATTTCACTTTCTTATCGGTGATATCGAGACACAAAAATTCAGATAGTGGAAGTGTTGATTAGATCGTTGCGCTTCTGACCTAGTGTGCTAACTTTTCGTTGAGGAATTCGATGCCTTCGCTTGATGCAAATGCATTATACCTGTCAATTCCAATCACTTTCAAGCAAATCATTCCACATCATTGGTTGCAAAGTGTGTTTAAGCCCAAAACAATTCATCAGTGATTATCATCACTTCAGCCGGTAGCACGACCAGCTTAAACAACGCCGAGTCGGAGAATAATCTTCTACAGATGACTTCATCCTTCCATATCGACTCTGACAGCGTCAACCATGCTATGTAAGGTTTTGAGCTTATTCACAACTCTCATTAATCAGTCCACTCATATTGTGAAGTAACTGACCAATTTTCACTGTTTTTTGGGAAGATCGCCTTCGATATATTTTTTTCACTGCCTCCGAATATATGCTCGAAGTCAAATTACAAAGATGCATTATGTGAAATTCGATTGTTTTTACTTGTTACATTTAGTCAGATGTTCGCTTAATACAACTTGTGTGAAAGGATTAAAATGAATCAATTCTGCTGGGTTTTGTGGAAAGCGGCGAGGGGGGTGGGGGATCGTGAGGAAGTGATGATGGAGGGCAGGAGATGACGCAAACTCACCCGCATTGTCACTAAGGTGTGCTCGCCACTGTGAGACCCGCTCCATCTCACCACCAATCTTCCAGCAGGTATCTTTCCATGCAGTCTCTGAATTCGCCTTTCTCTCTTACCTTCATCCTGACCAGCTTGTAAATGTCTGCCATGACTAGCGGTCTAAGAGATGAAATTTCTGCTAGTGTGTTTGTAGCAAAGACGAGTTTGCGGTCAAAATGCTTAATCAATTACTGCTCCACGTGTTTCTAAGCATCGTAAGGAAGTATTTGAATTTATGGTGTAGAATGGAAACGATTAATGCTAAAGGTAAAAGGAACAAGGATGATCCATGATGTCATCTGCGATGAAGTGTCACCACCGAAAGTATACAGGGAAGAAGCATCAGGAGGTGAAAACCATATCTGGTCTTGGTGATAACTATTGTTTGATGTCAACTAACTTGGGTACTATTGTTTGATGCCAAGCGGCATTCAAATAGTACACCATTCCACCTTGAGTGATATTGACCATAGTCTGGTTACGGATGTTATCTTTTCGTCAGGCCTGTTGCACTGCACGCACATTAGAACTGGTGGGACTTCATCAATGGTAAGTGGAACATGCGGCGGTAGCTCAGCGGGTAGAGCATATGCTCGGAAAGAAGGAAGTCATGATTTCCGTTCTCGCTTGCAGACGGCGCTCTCACTGATCGTTTAAAGACGATTATGATGTGTAGTCTGCAAGAGACTGTTGGCTTTAAAGTAATACGTTTAACACGATAATTCATCATCTAATTAGAACTCAGTTGAACAGAACATGAAATATGCACTAACTATTGCCTTTAGTTGAGAAATCTTTGCCGTGGTTTGCAAAATTCGCATTCTGAGTTCAAATTCAGTTCTTTTCACACCGCTTTTCAGGGGTAAATATGCCATTTAAAGTTTTGAAAGTGCCATATCTTAAACCAGTCGGAAATTGTTTTTGGCACATTCAGTACGATGTTACGAAATCGTATGAATTCTAAAATGCTGTACTCTTCTCGTGATGACAACAAATTTGTGGCCAAGTTAATTTGCCTCGAACTATTTTTGAGAGATATTGTGATGAACTCACAAATGGAGAGCTCCTTTCAGGCGAGCAGGAGCTACAGCTCAGCAGTACCAAACGCTTTACAGTGCTGAAGGCAGCGTTCCATTGCAAAAATATCATCAAGCACAGCAAGAATTGCTTGCAAGAGATGAGCAAATTCAAGTATGAGCTTTTTAATATTATCTTTTGAGTACTGCATGAGATCGTACAGATGACAGCGTTCAAAGAGGTATTAAAATGAGATTTCAAGTTTGGACTCATTCTCCCCTTTACCCATTTTTGTTCAATGAACAGATATCGAAAGGAAGCTGGGATCGCCGGCTGTCGCTGATTTTTGTTCTGCAATATAGAAAATACAGCTTGCATTTGACCACAATTGGAAAAAATCTGACGAGGATTAATGCTACATCCAACTTCCGCAGCGTTCTAGCCCCTTAGAACGTTGCACAAGTTATAGTGAGTGACGTAAGGTGTTTGGAGTGACGGTAGGAAGTGATCTGAGCCACAGAACAAGTTGCAGCTTCGTTGGGAAACACACTGGGTAGAGCAAGTGGTTTGGATTCTTTCGTTTCATCCCATTAATATTTCAGTCTCACTACCAAACACTTAATGCAAAAAAATTAAATTGCACTCAGTGATTTGCTATGAAATGTCAACACTGGAGTTATCATCACGCTTCAGAAGCTGTATGCACGGATCCGTCATATGGAGCGATTGGTGCAACTCAAAGATGAACGTATTGTCGAAATGTCTCGACAAATGGAGAAAATGATGCATGTTATATGCCGCGATCAGGTAATCTTGTAAAAGAATGGTTATTTAATGTTGTTTCAAGAGGTTATGAATTATCCTGCATAGAGCACTAATAATTATGGAAGACAGATCCCGAAATTTGTTCTCTTACAAAGATAGGCTTGCGATATGTTGTTAAGTAAGGAACTAAGTCGATGAATGCAGAGAATCAAGGCTTCTTCGTGTGCATTATGGATAGTCTCTTGGGGATTCATTTACGCTAGTCTTCAAAGAGTTAAAATTCAAACGAAATTACGTCTGAATATTATATTAACTGCTGTAGAAGTAGATGTTCAACAACTCTTCAGAAAAATAATGCTCAGAGAAGCGATGAGGGATGAGATTTGTAAATTGATTTAGTCCCCGAATTTTATAACGTCCACTTAGGAACATTTTTAAACACGACTGCGTTCACCACAAGCCAAAATATTCTTGCGTGATCACGCTTAGGATGTCGTTGATCAAAAATGAATTCAAAGAAAAGCGAAAGGCATGGAAATTTGCAGCAGTTGCGGGTCAAACTTATATCGTCGAATGTCGCACTGATTTATGTTGACGAAGCTATGCTTCAGCGTGCTGTGTCGAAAATCTTGCACTGCCATTCGAGCTGCCTATTCTTAGGCTACATTTTCTGCACAGTTGGAAAATACCACTTGCAACAGTGCCCCTGCGTTATTCTGAGGAAATCGCTGCATTTGAGTCGCTCTCTGTTTATTCTTGACGAGTTCCACAGACAGCAACAACGACCACTGCCTGAAAATAATGATCACTAAAGTCAAGGTGAAGATGCATAGGTTGCGCTGAAAGTTTTAACCTCAAAAAACTTATGCGCAGATATAGCAACAGTAATAAGCAACCTGTTGAATAGATTCATATACAGATGCCGTTTCATTACTGAATTGAATATAGCTCTGTTTACCGCATTCATCTATCGCCAATGTCCGACTCTTCCTTAAATGCGTTGCGAACTCATTGAAGTGGACCGACGTTGACAACAGAACAGTAGTAGTGAGCGAACCAAGTGAAAGCATTGAATGGAGAGATTCAAGTTCAGATTGCAGCAAGCGAGTGCACGGATGAACGTCGCTCCAAGTCACAGCAGAGCTGATACTCCACCAAGTAGCGAGGGTCAGAGCTCGACAGCCATAACTTCTAATTCGTCTTCGATGAGGGAGCCCGATAACAACGCAAGCTCTTTTATTGACTTGAAGTGAGCCTTCGTGGTGTTGACTCTTTCTTCATGAGGCGTGCCTGTGTGCGATTCAGCGGGACTAGTGTGTCCACAGTTCCTCACCTTTTCAAAATCAGTAGTTTCGTTGAATACTGCGAGTCTCCTCATTTCTTATCTTGCAAAATTTCTTAGCTTATATGCCGTATTATCTTTCCTTACTTGTGTTACATTTGCGGACTACTCACATCTCTCCAATTCCTAAAGTTTTTGGTGATTAAAGACGAAGCTTGATCGCTTATCAAGATTTGCCTCTGCAACAACTTCACTAGTTGTAGCACTCCTTTTTTCTCAAAAGCGAAACGCGAACTGCTCAAATGTCGTTAAAGATGCTTAAGAAAATGCGTTGATGAGGTGATGCGTAATCATGAAAATGGCATACTTTTGTGCCGGCCTTACGACTTGCTTTTGCACACGACTGCCTTTGAGCAAATCTTCACGTCTTGTTTTTAAGTGGGGAAGGCGAACCGGGTACCGACTTAACTGAAGCAAGGCCCACTAGCTGAACTCATCGTCACAGTGAATCCGCGAATGCAAATGAACCTTCGGCAAAGCGAAATGAATCATCGTTATACTTGAAGTGTTTATGCTTATGCGAATGAAAAGTGAATTTCACGAATTATCGAATGTAATCAACCAAAAAAATTGATCATTTTTAAACGATTCTAAAGTATGAGAGAATAAAGCGATGAGCAGTGTCAAAGCATTTTCACAGTTCACTTCACATTTTGTTGGCGCGTTTCTGTTCTAAGGAAGTGGACGCATGCAGTAAAAAAAATAGACAATCGACTATATTGAAAAACGAAACTAAATAATTCCATTTATTAATCGCATTTCTATTGTTTTATCATCGTTTAGTGCTTCATAAGTGAGTGCGCATTTCAATATGGTTCTCTCTTACTTTCAAAAACTCAGCAACATTGATATTACAGAAATTATAGCAATAATTCCAAGCAGTAATGTAATAACATTCATTTCACACATTTCCATTCCGTTTCACGCATATCAGTATGCTCGGTTTGTTTGCTGACCTCTTCTGAATTTTTTTCGCTGATAGCTATCATTATAACGTCTTTCCTTTCTCATGAAACAAGCGTCTGTTTTAAACGTTTATGAAATAAAGGAGTTTGTGACGGCATTTCTTCCTAAAATCGGCTATCTTTTTGTGCTTTGCTGTTTTATTTTTCGAAGCGATATGAATAAAAGTTTTTTCTTCAGGTCGTTTCCTAGCATTGTTAACATCCACTTAGGTGTTCCCTTTGTAGTGGCGTAATTTTAGAACACTGTTGTTCTTCACAGTTCGCAGTAGTTGATGAGCTATAAACTTTGAAATGGAGTATTTCAGAGTGGATTGACGATAGTGGCAACATAGCCAAATTTTCTGCCACCGATAATTTTAGCCTCGATGAAAAGATCCCCAGGTTTTGAATTTTAAGCACGATCTCAGCATTGAAAAAATTGAAGAATGCAAAAAACTGCCAGTAAACAGCGTGTGTGATAAAAACTAGTAAGCCTTCATTTTGAAGTATGCATAGTGCGCAAACATGTAGTTCAAGAAATGAAACCTACGCAAAAATATATGCGAAACGAAAGATGAGGCAAAGTTGCTGTAGAACTCTGGTTCCTAATCTTTCACTACAAATCATCTGTATAGAGCCTTTAGCTAATGCTAAGCAAATTAAAACAGTGTTCACATAACGATATTGCTATACTACCTGTCAGGAGGCAGACCATTTGAGCTACAATAGTGTGTTTCTTAGTTAAGCGTAACATTTGACAAGTCGTTATGTGAATGAAGGTCATTAATAACTTGGCAATCCGCTTCAAATAAATGGATGAGCAATGGTTTCGGATTGCGTCATGCATACTCGAATCCGTTCGTTGGTGGATTACGACGATATTTGCCACAAGGAACCTGTTTATGAACGACGATGCGACAATAAAATTCTTCCACTGGGTGTGTGAACGTCTTATGAATCGTGCTACTACTTCTTAGGGAAAAACATGTTTTTTTACCATGCCGCTGCATGTGATTACCGACAAGAAATCGGACGGCGTTCAAATACATATTGCATTAAGTCGCCTCAAAACGAAGGTGAGTGAATCATAGGGTGATGACAAGGTTATATTCAGAAGAGCTGGTTCACGTTATTGCAACAACGGCACGCACATCTAGGTATGCATTGCTAGTAAATCGGGTTTCTAGGACACCACGCTATTATATAAGCTGTTCCTGCCCTACCGTCTTGCATCGCTCACACGAACTACGCATATCTTTGAATTTCTTGCTTCGTTTTCCTGTTCTTAATGCAATTTGTACTGCAGTGCAAAGCAGAGTGTGGCCCCGGTCAGTCTGTCTGAGTGGATCCGCATGCATATCGTTTCTGCTTATCGTAGCGCTAATATGGGTTGCATAAAATAATTTCCGTCTCAGAGGAGTCTGGCGATTTCAATTCAGCCGGGCCAACTAAACTGTCACTATGCAGCCTGACTGTTAGTTTTGACATGTATCTTCCAATAACACTACTTCCATCTGAGCGTCCAACTTGAGCATTACAGTGATTTGGCTGATGCCCTAATGTGTAACTGTATCCTTTACGTATTAATATCTTAGCTATTTCTAAGACTGCTGTTGCATAGCTCGCGCATAATATTCGACAGTCCCACACCTTGGCTTTATCCACTCAACCACGGCGGCACAATGAGGATCCGAACGTCGTTTTTCAGGAATGTCGACCAATTAAGAGTCGACCGACTTCCCAGTCCGACACCCGCTTTTCGTCCTCAGAAACATATATTTCGTATCTGTTTGTGAACCATTCATGCACTGGTCATGCAAGGCGCACAAATGAAATGACGCAAGTGAGTAGTGTCTTGGGGGAAAGGTGAAAAGTACATTGAAATAGGCGAATTTTGAGGAAAAGCTGGAGAATCCTGACCTATTTTTTCCTCTCTCAAAATACATCAAAATTTCATTTCCCGAAGTATTTAAAAGGCAGTTGAACAAGGTCGAGTTTAAAACTTAAGCCAACGTACACAACTCATAGCAGAAACAACCGGTCCAGTGCAAATCCACTTCGTTCTGTCGCTTCAGCAGTCATCGCGTGTTCGCCGTGAGGCTGTTCCAGTAACACATGAGCACATGTCTGCGTAACGTAATCATTCCTTTGACTATGCAATGATTATCACGAAAACTTCCTCTGGAGCACTGAGAACTTTGACTGTTTGTTCATATTTTCAAGCAAGCTGTGAGCATTTATAAAGCCCCTTGAAGAGGAATTTATGCACTTGGAAATTATTCCGATGCTGCCCACGCTACAAATTCAGGCATTGAATATAAAGAAAAATTTTGGTGCTTTTTTCCTGCACTATAATACTTATCTAAAGCGTATCAACGGGTCTTTATTAAATACTTCAGAAGTAGTAGAACGGTGCTGTTTGAAAGAAATACTATCAATTTACCAGATGGCCCCTAATGGTGCAACGAGTTCACACGGATATTCTGTAGCTGCCGTGAAGAGGCTCATTGTGGAGTACGGAGTAGTCAGTCAGGTGTGAAAGTTTCATGAAAAGAGCAGAGCGCTATTAGTTGGCCTTTCGGATGCAAACGTCTTGGAGAACCATTCGTAGGCCCTTGATCCGATTGTGGGACGCGCATTAGTTGGATACTCACAAGTGCCGGTTGCATTGAACCGTTTGTGCCAGATGTAAATACTTAAACCAGCTACTCGTTAAGAGAATACGAACAATTCAGCGATGACCTTCAGCTGTTACATTATCAACCGTACAGCTTTTCCTTCCTTTTGAAATTGCTCTAGTCGTGCCAGTTATTGCTGGAGAACGCGCTTTAAGGCCGGATTTCAGCAGTGTTTGCTTCTGTGCTATTAGGGATCCTTGTCTCCACATACAGGTCGTTTGCTTGCCTACATTGCCTCACCTCTCCTCATCAGCCGCTGCCAATTGTTCTTCTTCGCTATGTTCACATTCACTCTATTCACATATCTGCACTCTTGCTTCCCTTCATGGCATTTCTTAACCAGCAGAGTGGCTTCTTTTTTCCCGCTCATGTTCTATTTTACCTATGATAGCCATTTTAGGCATTTCGAGAGGAATTTGAAGAATTGATTAGGCTTGCCTGAAAGAATACGAGTTCTTTATAAATGTTACTTGTACACGCCTCCTTCGCCTTATTTCTCCTTCTACTCACTGTTCTTTCCTGCTTCATTTAAACTGGAAAAGTCTCGCATTATTGGGATAAATGCAACTGCACTTATATATCGAAGCTAGCCGGTGAATGCCAGCTAAATCCTCTGCTGGTGCGGATTTCTGCAGGGTGTTACAAAAGTTACAAGAATAGTCTTGAAAAGGTTGGATCATCATAACACGCTGTGCATATTCAAGCAGCTTTCAGATGCGTGCAAATGCACCTGAAAGTTGAATGCATAATCGCCAAATAAGGATGTTAAAGCGTTCAGTGATTTCCTTAACAAATGGTCACCTTCTGTCGGAGGCTGCTAGAATTCCGAAAGCACACGAGTAGCGGTCCGCCGCTACAATGGAGGTTTTACAAGCAACCAACGATTCAACTCCTTTCGACTAAATCGATTGCTTCTGGCAGCGAAGAAGGCCAAATTGGTCGAAGGAAAACATGAAATTTCCCAAAAGCTCTACTGAAAGTCGTGTATGAAGACAAATCGAGCCACGAGAATACGGTCAGGACTACTTAAGTGCTGCATGACCTTCAGGAATTGCATGTATGTGCCGGACCTTTTCAATGAAGAACTTTTGGTTAGTAACGTCAGTGTGCCATAACTTTTACTTGAAAAGAAACAGTGCAGCAAATGCCTCATTCCGCTCAACTGAATGTATATCCAGGATATCTGTTCATCACCGATTTTCGATCGAAGTCAAAAGTGTTCCATAAACGCTCTTTTTTCAAACCGGAAGTGCTCGACTGAAATTTGAAATTCCGGTTGTAACCGAAGGAACTGAGGAAAGCGAGCATCATTTTCACTCCATGTGAAACTACTAAAGCTTCCTTTTCCATCTTGACCTCAGTGGATCGGCTGCCATTCATATTCTTGCTTTGATTCTGTCGCAAAACTCAGTCGTTGCTTTTCGGAAAAATTCAGAGCCTGCCCATCAACCAAAGATGATCCAGGATTGGAGCCGAAACCGAACGCATAACTCCATGTTGTTTGTTGACTGGCTCTTGTTGAGCACCAGTCTGAATATGTCCCACTGTGCCTTATGAGGAGATCTGGGGATTGGCTTGCTCCCATTAAGGTATAAGTCCCATGCTCCTGAGACGTGCGCTGGTCCAGATGTGAAAGAAGATCGCCCACAAGGACCTCAGTGCTATAAGCGATTTGCTTCCTTGCAAACATAAGGCCTGCGTTCACTCGAGGGTGGGACATTCTGAGTCACAGGGTATGATCGGTGCTGTACAGCACTACGATGATGAGCACTCAACAACTGGCCCTAGTGTCTCATGTCTTCTTGCTTTTGCGGCGCAGTACACTTTTAGACCACCCGAATAATTGAAATCAATAGATCAGCTCATAAACTCATAATTTTGTTTTATTCATTTCGACCTTTTTATTTATTTAGTCCAATTTTTATTTAGTCCAGTTATTGCGCAGCATCGAGGTCGCAAAGCGAGAAAATCCTCAGAAATGTTCATAGCAGGTTTTCTCGCCGAGCGTTACTTTACTGTGTTAAGTATCATGCGTGTCCATCACAACAGTGATTTTAAGGTTAAGCATGGTCAGTGAACTCTATATGACTATCATCGGTATCCAGTTGCGTCTGATGTGTTAAATGAATCAAGTTTTGTGTCCTCTGCTGCAAGACACTGTGATGCAGGAATTTGTTCACAGAAGCTCGTTTAAGTGTACCACGAATGAACTTTTCATTGGCTCGACTCAAATCTTAAGGATTTATTATCGTGCACTGTGCACTCCACTCAAATCTTAAGGATTATCGTGGCTAAATGAATTAGGTTTTGTGTCCAATGAACTTGTCACAATGTGCCGAAGGCATTAATTTCCGCTATCAGTGTTGGAATTATATAACGGCTTCTGCAGTTGCTCGCGTCTGCAACTGCTGAAGATTTTCCTGTGGCTCAACATTTTATCAAAATTTCCGACTTTAGCACAACAGAAACGGTTTAAATTTAGTCACACGGAAATGACGGGCTTTGATAACATGCTGATGCCACTAAAATAGATGTTAACACAGCAACGACTTTGTATTTTCGGGTAATTTTTCTTCGATACTACTGAAACTTCCATCTTTACAGGTTTATCCACAAAATTCCAAATCTTCTTGTGTACTTATTACTTTTTGAGTATAAATTATTTCCAGAAAGCATGGAAATTAATCCTCCTTCTCTTACCCTCTCTGACTGGAGGTCGAGAACTGTGCACAAGTTCTGGATTCTTGAAACGGTCTAAGTGGGAATAAAGTATTTTGCCACTTTGTAACTAAGGCATATGAAAGTTGTGCTAATTTGGTGAAGAGCGTTTGGACATGCTGGAAATAGATATTGGATAGGGTGGAAAAACTGTGAGCCGTTAGAACACAGCGGCACATTAGGAGCTTCAAATGAGACCAAATTGGGTCACTCTTGAATTCCATTCCCTCCTTCCCTTCTCATCTCAAAAAATGCGCGACTTCCATCGCGAAGGTGCCGAACCTGATGCACTTGTATATCGAGTTTCCATTAGGAGCCACCATTAAAACAGGTTGTTTTCCGAGGATTTTTGCAAAACTGCGTATATATTGGATTACCTCTGAAATATCGATTTTTAAAAGAGCTTCTGTGTGTGAAACATTCGTTTCTTAAAGGTGCGTGTGGCAGATCCTAGACGATTTATGATTAACCGTGTTTAGGTGCAGAATGACCGCGCGTGAATGCTCGCTATTGATCTTCGTGACGATTGTGACGTTGGCAAAAATTTGTTCCGCATGTTTCTCATCCGGGTTTGCGGTGGTGGAGTTGCCTGCATGCCGATGCCACAGTCGGTGTGCGCAGGAGGATGTGGCCAGGCTATGGATGCGGCCAATACGGATGCTACTCGAGAGCTCGTGCACGCTCTTCGAAAACGTTTACGGGCGAAAAATCAAAAGAAGCTGATGCCGAATTCGCCGAGGTGATGATCACAGCCTTTTATTAGCAGTAGGCGGGGAAAAAAATACAGTAATCCTCTTGATGTGGAAGAAATATTACACCTTCACTGTTCATAATATTAACTTGCTGTGAAATTTAAGTTTGACATAACAATAGAGGTTCTGTATTTTGCACAGTGCAATCATCCCATACAACCATGCAGGCGCACCTCGAGGTGTGAGAATAGACTGTCTGAAATCACTTCTCTTTTCAAATTATGTAATTCACTTCTGAGCTTTTACCTTGTTAAAAAGTAGATTTAGACGACAGATCGTTTTTCTTCACCATTAACTTGATCAAGGGTGATTGCTCACCTCCGTTTGGAACATCTCTTCCAACAATCAGACCAATACCAATATCCTCCGAATCAATTTTCTTTATAACTGACACACCTGAGCAGGTGTCTTGCTGAAAACGAGATGCTTTTGCGCAATATATGCGATGCAATAACCTTAAAGGTTTACATGCAATAGGCGATGCCTCGGAGTAATGTTGGCATTCAACGCCTGAAGATCGATTAAAATTTAGAGGTTTCCGAATTTCAGTGGCCCAAGTTCAGACTCCCAGGTTTCAGGCTGAAGGCCTTTGAATGTTTTTTGCGGGCACAAGAGCCACAAGATTACAAGAACGAGTAGATTTTCACTTGCAGCAAGTTTCATCTAAAGCGAGAAATCAGTGCTCGGAAGCGCATCATCTGCTTCACGTCTCTGTCCAATTTTTTGAGGGTTTGAGTCGAGACTGACCTCGATGGCGTTTGCTTCCATACTTATGCGAACCATTCCACGCACTGGCATGCAAGCAGACTGCTCCAGCACTATAACTATCATTTGAATAAAGTCATTGCGAAACATCGCCACTCTTTTCACTAAGCTAAATAATCAATAATGTCGTCAACTTTTCCCATGCTTCATCAGTGTTACAAGGGCAAGTGAGGTTTTGTTCTAAACTGGGGAAGTGGTCTGTTTTCCAACTTCGGAGAATTCTCAGATTAATTAAGGTCTGGATGCCTCGTTATCGAAAGTTATCTAATTCAAGGCCCGGGAAAGGGGGTTTTAACACAGGGTCCGAAACCCGCAGATTCAAGAGAACTTAGAAAGAGATTCGAAGCATCGAATGGTTTCTGCGACCTTCCAATAAGATTTTTCGAGAGCAAAGCAAAATCTTGAGAATAATGCAGTGGAAGCGATTTCCGATCTCGCTGCGTTGACTTCTCATTTTCACCATTTATATGTAGGCTTACCATCTCTCATCTGACCGAAGATGGGGCGAGTAGGGCAGGAAAGAAATAGTAGGTTCACGTGAGTTCAGATACCAAGATTATAAATCTATCGATTCATAAATAGAAGCATAGAGACGGTTTAGGTGTTCCTCCTTCTAATCATTCCTTCGGCTCGCAATAACTCGAAGTGACTCTGGCACAAATTTGGAGCAACATCTCCCACTGGAAATAAATCGGATGAGTCTTCATTTGTTATGATGGCGGGAGGAAAACTATGTGCAGGCACTCGAACAGGCAGAAAGAAAGACATACACATATGTGCATGGACCACGCACGCTTGGAGATTTCCGACTCAATATCCACTTTCTACGATCTAACGGATTGTTTAAATTCTAAAATTTAAATTATTCCCATAGTCAGCTCGGTCTAGCTTCAGATTGTGGAGCAGAGAGTGCATGATGTTCGACTTGTGAAGCGGGAATACCGTGCACAGGAACGTTCATCCTTCATCCGTTTCGCTTGTTGCTTGCTGGATTCCATGTTCGATTCGGTGCAGATCGATTGGCTGTCTTTGAACAAAAAGAATTTGTTGTAGGAGTGCTTATCACAGGTGTAGCTGCTTTTGTAGTGTTGTTGTACGGTTAATGAAAACTTCTAACCCTTCAGGCTGGTCGTACTCCTGACGAGAAGTTCCACTCTTGTTGTGTTGATCGCCATTTACCCGACGCATGTCTCCAGAAGTGCTCTTTCGCCACATACACAAAGGAAGCTTTACAGGTCAGCCACTGAAGATACTGAATCAGCAAAAAATTTTGGACTACAAATCAATTCCATTCAACAAGAATTGATTTGTAATCCAAAATCTACTTTCTAAGTACTGAAAGACCGTTGATGATAATAGGGCATGATCCATGCAGGGAAGTAGAAGTCCAAGTAAAGCAATCATGAGGGATGATTTCCTTCAGGCAATGTATTTGCGTCTCGACTCGTGCCCGTGCAGCGGCTGCTGATATGCATTTCTGTGCGGCACAAGGTCGCGACCATAGTAAATGCTGTCGAAATAATGGAGTGACAAGCACACTGGCTGGTGACAAGTGCCTCGTATTCTGTGACCAGGTATGCTCAGATATTTTGAGCTAATGCAGATCTTCACTGACGGATTTTACGAACGAAAATGGAACTAAGAAGTTGCAGTTTCGCTCCAGAAATTCTAGTTTGTAACTGGGAAAGGATAGACAACGAGACCAGCTTTTCGCAGAATCACTTCAGGTGCTCATTGATAAGCAGAAATTAATTCATTTTGCCTAACTCTTTCCAAATCCAAACACGCATTTGTACACCGTTTTCAAAAATATACTGCGACGACTAATTTGCTGTCGTTCTTTTTGATGGCGCGTTTATCGCTTCATTTGAGCGACGAGAAAGCTTTGAAAAAAGTGGTGATGAGCAGTGACTATGATATGGATACTACATAGACTGTCGGTTAAGTGAGGCATATTAAGCAATGCGATATCCCGCATTCGAGGTCATGTGTATCACACATAAGCAGGTATGCAACGCTTTAGTTGAACCACATCACTGATCTTTTACAGAAATTTCACATCAGTTCAATAATAAGGACTTCATTTCAGCGCCCAGGAAATATTACGCAACTTGATATGTCTTATCTTTCGTGCTACGAGAGGTTCGAAAATATTAAAGGATGCTTTTGGCATAGCCTCAATGAAATTCGCTCATCCGAATCAGCGAAATCTTTCGACAGTCTTTAAGACTTTCTCGCTTTGACTGCTCTTCTGCAATATCGATGTGGCAAGCAGTAAATATTGTGCGCTATGTCGTACTTCTCATTCGCTGAAATGAGTCGACACTTTATTTTTAATATTTATGGCGAAATAAAACCCACTGATGCTATAACGAAAGGATAAGTGCTTCATGATGCGATCTACTTCAGTACTGCCAACCATGTTATTAAGTCTCATCTGAGAATACAACCATTATTAAGGGTGAAAGGAGAACGGAAAGGGGCAGGAAAGGTGATACGAGGATGAAGACTGTCAGAGAGGATAGACAACTCCTCCCCATCCTTCACCCGTTCCCTTTCCTTGCGCAATGTTTAGGAAAGAGCCGCATTTCTTCACATCTCTTTTTTTCTCGTACTGGAGCACAGAACTGGTACTTGAATATGAGTAGTGCATGGAAGTAGGTTTCTTCAGTCATGCGTCAACGCGTTTTTTTCGAAATATTAGTGAAGATTATACGACAAATAGTTTTCTCTGTTAGGGTGCAGAGGAAAAATGGTGAGAGGATATATCCGATGTTGTATTGGGGGCGAGCTATTTGTGTGGAAAATTGCAAAAGTCCACTATTGCAAGCGTGTAGAATCTCCGTTTTGGTCTTCTACCCATAATTTGTCCTCGAAGGACCCGCATTTCCTTCTGTTCCAGAATTCGACCAGATGCTGTGCAATCTGGCAACTAGACGATAGATTAAAGCTTCTCTTAAGCCTCAGTAGAATCAACAGTAGTAAGGCGCAGGGGATGACACAACGAAGCGGGAGGAGAGAAGACAGAAGGGAAGAGGGGGGGGGGGGGGGGGGGGGGGGGGTGGGGGAGAGACGTCACTCCAATGGAATCTTGGCACCAATAGCGCCATATCCGCGCCAACGGGCACCGAGCAGTTCTCACGCCGGAGCAACTTTGCGGTCAGACACTACGCACCTACAACCCCTCGTAAGGACAACACCTCATGTAGACAGCTAGTAGCACACTGATGTCCTGTAAGCAAAGATGGTCTCGTTTTATGCGCGTCGACCCTTGCCTCAAGACATATGCAAAGGGTTTGCGCTGATCTCCTTTGAACAGTGAAGTGATTCAAGGCTATAAGTAGAGTGGGAACATGTCATTTCTGAACTTCTCAGCGTTGAAATATTGATAGCTTTGGAGTGTTCTCGATGGGATTTTCGATATTTGATGTGTAGAGGACGAGGAGATGATGGGAGAGCTGTCTATGTTTAGTTTCCCTGGATTTAGGCATACTGAATTTTCTCTGACTAAGACGGACTAATAAGTTACAAAGTTCACATAATAAAAACTATAAAATTGCGCCGAGCTTCAACTCACCATCATCGGAAACTAGACCAAATCGTCCAATGCATCACTACTCTTACTGTCGGTTCATTTGAACTCGCATTGGTGAACGATCTGAGCGGAGTCTCAGTGACGTGGATGGAGTCTCATCGTTCTGTGGCATTTCAGGGGGAGTGCGCATTTCCATTTCCTCATTTATCATCCTCTTGTGATACATGAAGGCTCACAGTTCTGCCTCGAACTTCACTCGTAAAGGATGCGATTATTTCGTCAAACAATTCCTCTTAGGCGCTGCAGTAAAATATTTTCTGTTGTTGCTTCTGAGTTTAAGCCTAAAAATTTATGACATCAGTGCTCTATGGTGTGCTAAACAAAGCACAAAAAGAGGAGTGAGATTAATTCAGTGGAAAGCCCTGCTTTGGCCAAGGGCGTCCTCAAACAACTATCCAAATTTGCTTCACTTAAATTGACCAATAGTCTGATTTCATGCACTGCTCAAGTGAGGAAATCCCTTAAGAATGCCCCCTCAAACTTTCCATCAACATAAACTTTGAAGAAATGCAATAAAACTTCCTGTTTTGTTGCAAGTGCTGCACATTTTATTCGCTCTCAGATTACGTTTCGGCCAAAACATCGTTGAAGTAGTAAAAATTGGAGATCTTTTAACGTTTAAGTTGTGACGTTGATTGCAAAATTGCATTTCGTTGTTAGTACACTTGCCCACACCTTCTTAAGACCTTTGAAAAATAAAGGTAGAGTGCCTGTTTAAAGAGCAAAATTGACTGAAATCGAGAAATGCTTTCTAAATGTTTCATCACAAACGATAGATGCGTTAAAATTAAGACCTCTTCATCACGATTCAATTAGTGACACTAATGTGCCGCGGAACACTTTTACCAAATATGTTACCAAAGACGATTGCATTCGCTGTAATTCTATGACATGATCCAGTCACTTTAATATCGAAACACTTAACACTTCAGACGGAACCTGGTTCGGCTTTTAATGTGGCCTCATCGAACGTTGTTCAAAGGAGCACATGATCAGCATCATGTCGAAATCTTAAACTTGTGCTTAATCACAGGATGAGACAACACCGATAAGCTTGTTGACATCCTGTGACTGGGCACATCAGTCACCACGAACCCCATTATCTATTCCTCCGCCACCCGAAAAAACGAAAGTTTTGAAACAGTGCAAACCGGCCTGGCCTCTCGAGAGTTTTCATCCAGGGTGCAAAAGGGGGTACAAGAAACGTTTGAATACCAAAAAAAAAAAAAAAATGGCTAGAAGCTTCCGCATAATTCGTTCAGCAAAAACGTGCACGCGCGTTGCGCTGCATAAGAATTTTACGCTGTGCAGGAGCAATTCTTGTTTGAAAATTTTACTGTCAGACACACTGTTGATCTGTAGTTGCTGGTTTACTGCTACCAACTTACATTAAGGATGAACGGTGTTTTGCAGAGCTTGAACATCGCCATGTGCACTGCAGTGCCTACTGAAGCAACTAAATGAACTTATAAACTGTCACTACGATGGCATGTGGTGATAAGGAATATCTTTGTTGGTATCGTTATTGAGTAACTCATAAGAGAAATGTTTCCTTCAAATGTGACTAAAACTTTCCGGCTCTTCCGCACGAACATTGCCACATGTTTCTAGGTGCAATAAAATGTCCTTCATAAATTGTTCTGAATTCTGCTTAGTGCCTTCTAAAGAAAGTTTAAAGATTGAGACTCACAAACAAAAACATGTAGTAAGTTTTTTTCAGTCGTTACCTTTGTTGGTATCATTATTGAGCAACTCATGCAGTGTCTCAAATGGCAAATCATCACACAGCACTTGCGTGGCTGGTTATTCATTCGAAATGACCACTGCGTTGATACCAAAGCAACAAATTTATTCTCTTTTCAAACAGTGGTGATAAGGATTAAAAAAATGACCGCACTGACCCGCGTTAAGTGGTTATTAGTGTGCACCACACTGACCTTAACAAATCTTTTGCTTCTTTCTAATAGTTACACATATTCGTCTATGCGCCTGTATAAAAATAGTTTTCAAAGATGATGCATACTTTTGTCAGTCGCAGTTTTTTTAGCTTTTTTTTCAACCACAAATGTGGTTTAATGTGACATGAAAGTCACCTGAAAATTCTGAAATGAGAGCATTTTATGTTGCTCACTTTGCAACCGCCATTCCCATTGACGTCAATTTTTTAGCGGAATTGCAGCGCAAAAATCCACTTGGCTAAAGTTTCTTGTTTGCATAATCACTATTTGTTTTTTTAAATGAAACTCATTCAGTCAAAGCGGCGACATACATCTTGGGTAGTTGAGATGATCAGCGTCTCAGTGAATATTCTCATACGTCAGCAAACTCGCTTGATGATTCCAGCGTTGCAACTTCTGAACATCTCTAGATGTGATTAGAGTTCAATCGATGCAACATCACTGTTGCTTGAAATAAAGGTATCGCTTGAATATGCCTTAAAGCGTCAGCTACAAAATGAGAACCAAACAAAGAAGTTGGTATATAATTCTTTCTAGAGAATTCTCCATTCATCCTCATTTTGAGAGTTGGTTGCGCTAACTTAAATGCCTCTACCCAGAACTAAGCAGTCATCGAGTCACAGCAGTTAGCGCCGTTTCCTTTCTCCTCTCTCTCTTAGAGAAGGATTTTTAGTTTGTCCTGAAGGGTACTTGGTCATGGGACAGTTCATCGCACTGTCCTTTTGCTGCTCACGACTACATGCTCGCAGCTGCTCGTATTTGGAACAGCATCGATGAGCGAATTTTGAGGCACTGGCACTATAGTGATCTCTTCGACTGGAAGGAGGCACCTTCAATGAGGAGCTTTTTATTGGACGCATTTATCTACTCCTGTAGATTCTTTCGAGAATAGCCTGGTCTCAATGTCGCGACTCCTCTGTCCTATCATTTGATGGCTATGGATGGATGGAGCAATATAAATGATTCCGTTTTCTCGTGCTCGCTTCTTCAAGACTTAACTTCAAAACTAGCATATGCATTTTTTTCAAAACTTTACAGAAGAAGACTCCTAATAAAATGATATAAAATGCAACCCTGGCATAACTGCAATCTATCAAGTTCACAATCGAGAGCAAGGCAGCCAGACTTCGAAACGACCATTCCTCGAAACCTAAATGATTTTGATGAGCAGCACTGTATTAACGTAAAAGAGGCATTCGCAAAGGAGGAAGGAAGGAGCACGAGAACAGCCGAAACTACCAAATTTTAGTGGGTACGCAGAAGTCATTTCCTCTATTGGAACATATGACGATGGCATAATGCTACAAGACAATGAAGTGAAGCTTTGGATAATTTTCTTCTCATTGTGCGATTTGTGAGCGGAAAAAATAAGGTGATTCACTGCTAAGCATTTGCCAGTGCAATTTCTAATAGAGATGTTTATGTAAAGCTCTCTCGTTCAATTTTACATTCAACTGACGTGCAAAGGTGACTCGATCCAATATTTCTATCATATCTCTAGCACTATAGAGCTGTGGTAATTAATAGAGATTTTATGTGCATGACCTTCGTGACAAGATGCGGTTGCAGTTGCGGTTTTGATGTTCGTTGTATTGCAAATGATTGCAGAATTACTTTCGCATTGCCGATTGCTATGAAGACATTTCTCGCCTCATCCCATAACACCATTTCACTATTATACTGTAAGCTTATTGCATTCAACAGCAGTAACTGAAACCATCTGGTTGAAAATTCGCTCTGCTTGTGGGGGTATAGTCGAGGTTTTTGCTTCTTTTGAAACGTGTCTCATGTCTAGCAGAAGACGGACTCTCCTTCAGTTAAAGTTGAATTGACTAACTGCGAAGCAGATGGTTTCATCCAGCTGGCAGGAAGAATCGGATCTGGTAAGAGAGGAAAAAGTTGTTTAGAAGGTAAGTGTGCGTACTTTCGCGAGAACGGCTCCATTTCGATTTCACTCCCATGATACGCCATGTATACAACCATCCCTCAGTTTGAGGTGTTCATATAAATCATCGTATGTGTTGCATTTAGATCGAATACTCTCTGTTATGTGAAATGGAAAACGCAACGAGTACCCAACCGAATAAGTTCATTAGGGGCTAATCGAGGCCATCCATAGAAAGATTAGATTTGTAAAGTAATGAATTTGCAGGAAAACCTTAATGAAGTGACCACTCAAGGTTCCACTATGCCCAAAACAATTAAGGACTGCTAATAAGTTAAGAACTCTTTCACTTTTCTTATGGTTATGAAAACGATGTGGTATCAGCGAGGGAAAAAACAGAAAGTTATGACGAATGTCGTCGCCAAAATTCAACAGCTCAAAAATAAGCCTCTTTGAATGACGAGTGTCTAAGCCTCAACGAAGAAAATTTGCATTGGTTTATTCCGTGAAAGACAAGGGATACGAGGGTTTGGAAGTGAAGGTGTTTCGTTGACGTATGAATGAATGATATTCACAGAAAGCAACTGATCATCATAATAGCAGTCCAATTTTCCACATGAATTGACGCCATATGTGTTGTAGGGGAGAGAGTCGCGATTTCTTGCGTCACTTAACTGAAAGCGAGTGAATTGCATTCGAGAAGCTGAGTGGAGCGAAAAGCGGCGAATAATATGCGAGATGACACCTCTGCCCATTAGACGAATTAGCCAAACGCAGCATTGTAATTGCCCTTTCACGAAATGGATGAACGGCGATCTTCAAACTCAATTTAATGCATTTTTTTTTCAAGTTTAGATTACCTGCCAGTTTTAGCATTCATTCATCGTTAAAAGTGCTCGATGAAGATTTTCCAAAGATTTCGTGGACTGGAGAAAACGCACGCATTGCACACATTTTTCAGAAAAAATTAGGTAGCAGTGATGCAAAGAGGATGAGAATAAGTCCACGAGAGAGGGCAATTTCTTTTCCGTTTTTCAAAACATATGTTTCCATAGGGAGCAAAACAACGATTTCAGTACGGTTACTAAGCATTGTTCGCTGTTCCACGCGCACTTAGTTCAATTATCGTGTGTGTGTGCTCGACGGGCGAAAATTCGTTTAGTTAGATATTTGGAGCGAATTTACGCGATACGGAAATTTGCACGAAATGTCCATTACAATTTATTTTCTCCTTATCGCCTTAAAACGCACCAGTAATTGAATGACGCGAATGAAGGAGATGCCGAATTAAGGGATCATTCAACAAACCACACACATCTCTCTGCAGCCCTTCAGTCTGCAACTGCTGCACTTGAACACATTTATTGCTTCACATTTGCATTTTTTGACGCAGCAACTTTATTCGTATCTCACAATATCGAAAAAAAATGTTTAGTGCAACAAACATGACGAGAAGATTGCTTGCGAACAAAAAAGAAGTCGGTAATCTCCACCGGGAAAATGCTAAGAGCAAAGAATCGTTGGATGAAATGTGGCTCGAAAATGCATCTTATTCTTGGCCTTTAAACAAATCCCACTAGCAGCGTTCGAGAAATGCTTCAACAGCGGCCCTCTGACTTTGTTCATCTGCAACCGCTGCCTGTCGTGCTGCTCTCTTTTGCAAATCATTCCACTCTTCTGGGTCTTACACTACATTATGGGCAATATCTCACAGCGTAACGAGTATTAGTAATGGTGAAATACTGTGTATCCCAGCGCAGGCGTTCTGATGAGCCAAAAAATGCGTATGTTGCGCCGCATCGACCTGCTTACTTTCGTCTCTCGAGTGCAAAAAATCTATTTTATTCCATATGTGTTTTTCGATTCGATGGAGCAAATTATTCGAAAGGCATCAAATTAACTGAAGAATTCTGTAATTGATTCGTGCTTCTTGTGGCGAATTTTTGCGTAATTGCGGATTACTGTAGCAAATGAGAGACTTAAGGCGCTGTTATCCGATGCGTCAAACAAACATGCATTGAGGTGATCGCTGTGTTTAGAGTGGGCATTTGATGGTGACATGCATGCGAAAGCAGGGAGCGCTTCGCAGCAAAGAACAGGCCTCGTTGACAAAGGGTGAAGGTAGGGGCTTAAGGTAGTTATATATATATATATATATATATATATATATATAATATATATATATATATATATATATATATATATATATATATATATATATATATATATATATATATATATATATATATATATAATATATATATATATATATTATATATATATATGCCCGTGTCTCACAGAATTCGTTTATGTGCCGACAAAAATTACAAATTGTCCCACTTTTTTCTATTTTGGCGAAGATTTCTGCCAACGCGAAACCACAGAAGAGTTCACGCGGATGAAAACGTCAACATTTTCATGTTAGTCCCCCAAAAACAGATTCGTTTTAGACTGTTTCATAGACAGCTGAATCAAATGTGCTGATTTCACTCGAAATCCAACGACGAACGTTTAAATGATTATTTTTTGAAGCTTTTCGCAGAAAATGAAATTGTTCCACCTTCCACATTTTTTGAGAGCCTCGCAAATTTTTCACGCGACTTTTGTCGCCATATTTTTACTTCAAATAGGTACCTCCATCATGCAGGCAGGAAAACGAGCTTTCAGGATTCTAAGAACTGATGGGAGATTCTCGTCGCACGTTTGTTTATTGAATGTATACCCATTCGCTGCGATTTCCGTTCATAAAGGCAAATTTGCTTTCCAGTTCCAAAATTAGTGCTTCAAGCTCGAGGTCTCAGTTTACCATTTATTAAATAATCGTCCACAAGATAATATGCCAGTGCTTGTATACAGAGTCTTGTGTATGATTTCGATGGTGTATTTACTTTACTATCACATTCACATATACTGTGGGCTTTACCCACTTCTAGGCATTAAAACAGATTAGAAAAAAGGGACGTTAGTGTACAGCATTGTTCACATGACACCTTACTAAATGCTTGCTGAATCTGGTGTACACTTATGCATTCTCTTTCATGCATGACATCCACTTTACAGTAGTCGTTGTGTATTGCTGTGTGGACGACGGAAAGGCGCGGTGATGCGCGTTGCCTGCGGCACTATTGGCTAGCGCTAATTCATTTTCGTTCACTTAAAGTGACACACTCATTGATTTGGGCAATCAAACTAAAACGTCACTTAAAAGCATTCGCCATCGAATTATGTCCTTTTGGTCGATGAACACCCTTACGGAAAGGTGCTCTCGATGCGTGCTCCACTCACTTGCTCCTTCTGATTCTGTCCACTTTTTGAGGGCGGTTTGTTTGGACACTTTTATGCGGTTCCCTATCTCATTTAATCGATATTCCTTTTGACTAACAGATTTCTTGCAGTAGCATCGAGCCGGTATCGTGATTTCCATGTGACCCTCGAAATGGCATCAAGAACAAATCGCTAAGGAAATAAGGAGAGAACAAACCAGGCGCTTCGTAGGCTTTTTTGCATAGAATCACCGCAGGAGTTTATTTATATGCTCTAATGGTTTTCTTAACTACAGGAGGAATGAAACTTCCAATTATGCAAAAATGGATGTGCCATTTTTCCCTAAGCAGTCTTCACAAGCTTTCCTGTAAAATGTTAGGAATTCCATGTAAAAATCCCAAAGTCTTCCTGCGGGATTGGTAATTCACATGAATCTACATGATGGTGCCCTTCTCGCTCTCAATATGAACGGCTGGAAGCTCAAAATGCAACGAGCACAAACTGCCTTGTCATTATTTGTGAGCATGAAAAAAAAGTTTGGAGTATGCAAGCGCACTTGACAAATCGGCCTTAGGGGCAGAATGGGGTCGTTCAAATGAGGTATCACTCGTTCTCTTACGGTGCTCCTGCTAAGTGAGCTGAGAGAGCGGCAATGACAATTGGCTCAGTTTCATTGTGTAAACAGACTTGTACATCTTGAATGCGCACTTCCGCCTCCCACTGATGACCGCTTGGGAGCATCATGCTCATTGCTTGGTCTCCATTCATTTCTTGACACTTGTTCTACTGCACTCCACTTTGCTTTTATCATTGCAGCATTCGTATTCTCGAGAGTTCTATTCGCCTTTGCTCTCGACTCTCGATACATTGATATAGGGGGTTATGTTTTGGGGCTTCGTTCCATGGAGAATATTGCGTTTGCTGTGGGTTGATTGCTCGAAAAACTCTGACACAACGAGAAACCGCAAAACGTTACGGCCCTCTAATGGAAATCACTTTTGCACACTCAGCACTTATTTACAACAACTTGAAAGGTTTCGCCCATCAAGGGACGCGTTTATTGGCGAGATGATAGCAGAGAGGAAGGGAATAGGATCGCTTGGTTGTTCTAGGCGCAACAGCATCTAAAAACCAAAATATGCGTACACTTTGCGCATGAAATTTCAGCACAACAAATTTATTTCTGCAAAGCATGTACCTCATAAGGCGAAACCTGACTTGAATTGATGAAATGTCATTCCGATTTTTTCCTAATCTTTTGTATAATTCTCATCTAGCAATAATAACGGCATTATGAGGCTATCGAATAGAAGTCGCATAGCTGCAACTTTGTGCACTGCTGTTCTGCGCTGTCCCTTTATCCATAAGGCATTGCTATTCTCCACCTTCAATGTCGTGTTAACTAGAACTTGGAGTTAAAATCAAAGCATCTCCCACTTACCAATATTATTAAATAATAAATGGATATATTAATGAAGTTGAACGTTGTCTCTTCAGAAGAAGGAGGCTTTGATGCGAATGAATAGCTATGTATTTCACAATGCAAACAACTAAATTGCATCGAAAAAAGAGCACGCTCGCGTGAAAACACAAATATAACGAATTGAGCATGATTTTATACTCACTTCAATGTGCTCACTCTGGCGCCTAATTGCCGTTTTCGCTGATGAGGATATGACGATCTGCTTACTAGCATAGATATTTACCGCTGATAGTACTTCACGTTGTCCTTGCGTCGAGGTGGAATTTCCCGAGAATTCGACATTTTTTCCGTATGCTGTCATGAACGCAGGTTACAATTCTTGCACGATTGCTCTACCATTTCGATTATATTTATCTCACCAAAATGCACGATTGCACTCCACGATTTGGCAAAAAAAAAAGCGTGAAAAAAGAAAAAGACTGCATTTGATAGCTCTCGGCGATCACACCTGTATTGATGAGAACTCTAGTATCCTCAGAATATTTAATAGACCATCAGTCATTAGCAAAGTGATTGTTGCAACGCATTTTCGAGAGGCCAGTGTAGGAAAGGCTCTTCGGAGCGGCCGTCTGATAGTACTGGGTGCAACAACGATGCAGAATTTCGAATATTTCTTTGTCCTCGATAACAATATTCAAATCCTTTGCATATGGAAAAAGATAATTGATAGATTTGCATAATATGTAGGAATTGTTAGCAGTGCTACTCATTGTAACTTATTTGAACGCAATCGATCTCTAATATCTGAACGATGTCTCATGGTGTTTTGTCTTGGTGTGGCTATAAATGCGGTTCCAAAAATAATGCCGGAAAAATTTGATTCATGTGAATGCCAATTAATGAACTACGATGAGCATGCGCCGTTTTTCTGAACTCACATCGTTTCAAAAAACAAAAAAAACAACAACAAGGTGCCACGGTTGGAAGTGAATTCGTCGAAGTGAGTGTATCGAATCAAATTCACTTGCCACGCCCCACAAGCGTAATGCGCTCCGCCCCGTTCGGGCTGGCATCGCATCGTGGTCCCGACGTTCATGGGTATGCCCGATCGAAATAACAGTCCTTGCTGTCTAATCATCTTCTGAAACGTTCGCATTGGTCAATTTATTCGTCACACTGACTGCTACAATCTTCCATTGTTTTCATTTACAGTATGCCTGTATTCGTCCACCCTGTCGCTGGGAGTGCAGCCTGTGTTCATTTAGCAGTCATAACAGATATAAGAACTTGGTGGTGGACAACTTCCATTTTCTGTTTCGCCTCTCATGACATCGACGCAGATTTCTCACTTTTCTATCAGCATTATTTCACTTTGCTGCATTATGCTCGCTTTTATTTTATTTTTTCACTTATCGTTAGACCGGTGTTCGTTTAAGTGATGCCACTGCTTCAGAATGTGTTCTCAACTTTTTCCCCCTCATAGATTCACTGTTTACTCCATCGGTGCCGGCACGAAGTTTCTTACCTTGAAATTAGATAACTGTGTGTGCTGTAGCGAAGCTTTAACAGGTAAAATGCCTGTTAAAAACACTTTTAACAGAAATGGTGAAGCTTATCTCGAGGAGTACATATTCAGGTGCTTCTTCCACTAATTGATTCCCTTGCGAGAGCATAATTCGAAACATCTTCATCATTCCATTTTTGTGGCCGAACTGTCAAGTGGTTCCAGCTCATAAAAACGTTTTGCGGCCTCAAATGACAAAACCTTTCCACTAAGTTAGTACGATGAAGATCTGCTGCCAAAATCAAATGTTTTAACATGGTTCTTTTAAAGATCTACCAAAGCGGATAATCCTTAACAAATTCGACGGGAGAGAGCGGTGAGGTTCTATTTGTAAATTCACTATTTGGTCTAAGAATGAGCACAAAATAATATGTGAATGAATTGGTGTTGCACTTCAAACTCATCGGTTCGCTTGCAGTTAAAGACATGCCAGATCTGTTGAATTTAATTGATTGGGCAGCTAAGTGAGCAGCTACAAAGGTGATACCAATCTGAATATTCAAAGTTTTCTAGCGGTGTGGGTGGTCGAGTATTTGGCCCTGTGAATACTGATTAAATGTGCGGGCGGATAAAAGTAGTGGAGAGTCATAACATAACGCAAAAAATGATAGGCATTCGCAAAAGACGTTAACTGAATGTTCAACACAGCGACTTGTTAGCACGGTGAGCATGAGTTGCGGCAGCTGGACAAGTAGGAAATCTATCAGTGCGACTTCCAGCTAAACATTCAAGTGATTCCAATATGTAAAATCCAGTTCTAGTAAAGTTCTGTTTGCGCGATAGTGCAACTATGTGAAGAGTTGTTCGAGTGAGGTCATTTCAACTAAGCAAAACTAGTTGGCAGAAGATCAAATGAAGGAGCGAACCAGTTAAATGCACTAGTGCAGTATTGAACTGATTGGCCGTTAAGGACACATACGTACAAACACACGCATACACTCACAGTGGCTGTTAGAGAAAGCATAATGAGTTGTACATGTCGACTGTTGGAAACTCCGAGAATAGCAAGTCAAAACTAGCATGTCATTTGGTAAGGTGATGTTAATGAAATAAATGCTGGTGGAGCAAGTGACCTTTAGGATTAACACGAGCAGTCATCATAAGAAGCGGAAGTTTCGAGCTGTGGACAATGGTTGTGTGGCTTGGATTAGGTATCGCATTGATTGCATATCTGTAGTGGTTGATGTGCTCGAATGAGAAGTAATTAGTTGTTGCGCACAGATTAGGATGCGTAGTGGACACCGTAATTTGGCGTCACATCTCTCACCCTACATCGCCTAATCATGTATTAGTTCTCCTTTTCTATTATACTCGCTCGCATTCGTCTGCTGCACTCTTTTTTATCTTGAACGAATATATTTTCTATCTGATCCTGTAAAAAAATCGGAATGCCATACCAATCATGTAGAATCCACTGAAAGCAAAGGATATGAGTAAGATATGTTTTAGCTGGCAAAATTGTCTCGCAAAAGCAACTAGCTCCGCTTAATGCTGTTACAATTAATTCTGCGTAATATGAAAGGTTTTGAAACTTCCTTCTTTATTCAGCAATGATTCATCGAAACCAAATTTATTGCTAGCAGTTTAAACTCTGATAATTAACTTCGCTTCAGTAAACGAGAAATGAAGCGTTGCTTATAATTTTGGCGATAGCGTTCTGAATTTGAAATATGAAGAGGCAAAAAGCAAACGGTTAACGGGAAATCTGAAACTACATTGCGAGAGCTTGATCACTGAAACGGATCGCTGACTGAGCGGCAAGCGAGAAACAGGGATTTCGAATAACTGCAAAGTATTTCCACTGCAAACTGCTTGAGAGATGAAGTAACAAATAAATTTTGTCTCTTATTGTCCAAGTAAAGTCAGCCAATCTTCAAAAATGCGGGATAGCATATATTTACCTCAAAAAGCTCAACAAGTGACGTTGGCGTTGCAGCTTAAATTCTGGCGATTTGTTTTATAACTGATAATGGAATATGCAGCATTTCCCGATGTCAGAGAGGTGGTTGTCGCCGCGCGTACCTGATGATGAAGTGCCGACAAAGTTGCGTAAAGTTGAAAGGAACGATGTTTGCGATAGTGACCGCGCTTCGCCATCTGCAAGCTCCGCTGAAACGCCTGCCCCAGGTGAACACCTTCAGCTGATAACAGTCTTCGACACCTTCCATGTAAAAGCTTGCTTAAAGAAGCAACGAAAAAAGCTTCGTCACAGAACGTTGCTGGAAAATAATTCTTCAAAAAACAGTGAATATCTCCAAATTCAGTAACAAATCTATCGAATTTTGAATATGCCGGTATTTATGTTTCCGACATCGGCCTTCTCAAAAGCAGTTCGCCACTGTATACCTCCTTTGCATATGAAAATACTCTTTATTTTAGGTACCAGTGAAGAACAACTCGACTTGTCGTGTAGTGCAAACAAGGGAGCACGCTTTCGGTTCTCGATCACCGATATTCTTAACGTGGATAGTGATTCGAAGAAACAAGGGTGAGTTTCTCCAAGTACTCGACCGATGCATGAAGATTTCAGCACGAGCAAGCAGCCCATCTGCTTTCTGTAACCGTATTAAAGCAGCCTCTCTGAGATTGGTTCTTGTGGCCAGTTTTTCTGTGTGGATTATTTCCCTTCCTAACCCTCCTTCATTCCCACCAAAAATTACGAAAAGCTGGTTAAAGGCCACTGGTAATCTTGGACCCATCAACTCCTCCACCAGAAATATTGTCTTGGCATGGCACTGCAGAACTGTGAATTGTGCCTTTGAATATTCCGAGCTTTCACATAATTCGTTGTATCATTGAATACTACCTCATGTCATGCGCCAGAGCGACCTTTTCGCTCTGCTTCTGCTTACCTCTTTTTCTATCTTTTTTTTTCACTCTTCTAGTTTTCCCAATACCGATTTTATGCGAATTTCCATCACTCGTTTAGTCTACGACGCTCTTTCTTCTGTCATTTGTTCTACGCTCTTTTGATAACAACCACATGCGCCTAGCTCTTAATTTTAGCTCAACCGCCATGAAACACCATTTGAATTTGATGCACTGTTATTCGATGGATTCTTCGACATTTCGGATCAATTTTACCTTTGTCGTAAACTACTCTTGCTTACTTCATTGGAACGTCGGCTGCGCCTTTCTTCGAAGCAGTTTCGTTCACAATTGTCTCATCTAATTCTCTGATTCTAATCAAGTGATGAAGAACATTTTCATCAAAATCTAACTTTCACACTTTTCTTCTTTGGCTAAGCCAACCGGTCGCACTTGAATGTGCACGCTGAAATTTCAGCAATGGTCATTTCGAAAAAATTGACCATCTCGCGTTTTGATTCTGGATGCCGCACATTTTAAAGCATATGTTGCCGATTTTAATGAACCATCTTTCAACGTCCCTTGTTTGGCAAACGCTGAACGATTCACTGACAAACCTACCTTCTTGCAACTCCATATTGTTCACTGACACTGCTTTAGCTGGAGTGCTCCAAGCAGACAAGATCTTCAAGCGTCCAGTACGTAGACTGTGGAAAAGCTTTGAGCCCCAGCCTCCTCACTCTCTACTAGCGCCTGTGTATTTGTATTTATTTGTGCAACCGACGCGTGAGGAACAAGGTGGCTGTGTTCCTATGAGGCAGAAGTCATATTCCCGCTACTGGATTCATAACTGTTCTCAGCTGATTGCGTCATTTGAGATTATTTTGTAGCAAAATTTCCGTGAAAGCCAGTTACAGTAATGCCATAGCTGTGTTTGTCATTTTGCCCATCCGATAGCATGATGTTGCTTTTTGCCAAAGTTTAGCGAGTATCAAAGCTAGTTGCGAACACCCGCAAAATGTTTGGGGAACGAAATCTACAGTGACAGAAGCTCATGTAAATAATCTACATCTTCGACATTCTGAATCCAGTATCGCTCGTATGCATACAGTTGCCAAAAAATTGCGCCTACAGATCCTTAGCGTTACCGATGTTCTATGACAGCCAATTTCGGAATACATATTTGAAGAAGCTTGCAACCGTGCTAAGATTTTGCGCAACTAAAGCGTGGGGAGAAGCAATTTTTTAAAGCTAGGAAATTATGCGAGCGCTCAGTTTTATAGAAAATGGTATCATTAAATGTCTTGCCAATATTTTGTGCTAATAACAATTTGACTCTTCGATTGGCAGAACCGCGGGGACCGAATACATTGTATATCCCTTCTGACTTGCTACATCCGTCCGTTTTTGTGATTCTTTCTCAAAAATTGTCTCAAGAGATTTCTTTCAAAGTTCATAACTGTTTCCGTGTGTTGTGCTCCTGTTAACTAGAAAGTAAACTTCTTGTTGCCTTGTCGAACAACCCGAGGATATATTTTTTTGCTAAAGAATCCACCGGAACGTGTTTACTAAGACAGCATAGCACTATGTCAGAACTATCCTAAGGGCTGCAGCGGTTGAAACCCATTTTAAAAGGCTTTAGTATTCCACAGCAAGACTGTGAACGTTTTTAGTGCGTAACAAGGTTTTATTCGCTGCGGTGCTGTGCAACCAAATGAGCGAAAGCGTAGAAAGTGATCATGTCAAGTACACTGAACTTAAATGGCTGCTACATTGGTTGTAGAATATCAGGGATAATGAGAGATGCTAATAGCACAAGATTCTAGTCTGGCTAATATAGAGCAAGTTGTGCATGTACGTGAGGAACTATTTTCAACTGTTTAGTTAAGAAGAAAGCTAGCTTCTAAAGACGAATTTGCAGCTTAAGATTTAGCGTAATTATAGGTTTGATAGTAATAGCAGTACATATCGTAGCGGAAGAATCGAACGTGCACCACAAGCATTACTCAACGACGCTAAAACTGCAATGTTGTGCAGAAAGAACCAAAGTATTGGAAGTCTGGTTAAAACGTTTACAACAGACTCTCTGCTCAGCAACCGACTATCCAACTGTACTAAATGCTTCACTAACATAACACAGTTCTTGCCATATTCGTTCAACAGTTAGAGAACTATAGTCACTACATACTCATAGAATTGCCCAGTTCTGCGCGCGCGTCGAATGTTTTCGCCTAAGGTAGACGCAGAAAAATAATCTATAGGAATGAGGTGTGGGGATGGGGGGAGAGAGGGGGCAATCTTGGTGCTGAGTTTTGTTGGTCCCCAGCTTGGAACTTAGAATGTCTTCGATCCCTTTGTCCAATAACTGTGACTGTTCTTGATAAACGTTGTGCGAATTTCGCTTGTGCTCCTGTCGAATGCCAGTGCAGTCTCCTCCCCCTCATCTCCCCCCTTCTTTCGCTGCTCACTGGTTTGCTGTGACACAGAGAAAGAGTTACGGCACTTACAGATAAACTGCTGCAGATAAACTGGAGCTGGTGATGGAGGTGCTGATCAGGTCGAATTTTGAAGCAAGCGATATGCTGAAATGAATGTACAGGTATATAGTCTGGTACACAGAATGCTTGCCACAACGGAGCGAGTTCTAGATCATGCATTCAAGCCAGTGAAACGATGATGTATATATAATTACGCAAAGTCATTCAAAGACCTTTCATTGCGATAATTTTAACCGTAGGGACAGTCTTGGCTGTACTTTCGACCGCGCAAAATGGTATTTTCTTTGGATTTTCACTAAGCAGAAACAAATTAAGAAAGGCATAGGGAACATGCCAATCATTTTCTGTTAAGTTACTGCTTTTGCAAGTAAAACTTACATCAACGGAGTAGCAAGTCGCCATGGGGACTGGAACAACAAACACTTGATTTCCTCTGAAAACTTTTGTTTTGTGTTTGCTTACTCGATTCGACCTTCCCTACTTCTCGCTTACCATACAGCGCTGTGTTAGAGTGCTGGTTGCATAATGGTGAATAT
The DNA here is from genome assembly GCA_013433145.1 of Ascaris suum. Taxonomy (NCBI): domain Eukaryota; kingdom Metazoa; phylum Nematoda; class Chromadorea; order Rhabditida; family Ascarididae; genus Ascaris; species Ascaris suum. Next base: position 7,014,900 of record CM024187.1, read on the forward strand.
TGACTTATCCCTGTCATTGGTATTAAAAGCCAGCAAAATTTTTATAAATGAGGTATTGCGGTGCTAGAATTTTTGCTACGTATTGTTTTTCCCACAAGCGCAAATTTTCGGCATTCAAATTTCATCGGGCGGACTACGAGAAATTGCTGCAATTATACAAAAAGAACATTTGCTCTGATTTCAGGCAGCCAGTCACAGAAGCTAGAGGGACAATCCCCACCGCCTCAGGCGAAGCGGATCGAACACCACTATTGGTTCCCGACTTTGTCGATCCTAGTTTCGCACTACCTCAGTTCGTCCAACTCCTGCATAGTGGTGAGTTGGTATCTGTTATAGCCAATCTTGCCAGGATGAACCATAACAACTTGAAACGTAAAGATGGTGTTGCTTTTCAGGGTTTGCTAGTAGCCGTCAAATTACACACAATTCATGGCTCCCTTCTTGGCTTTCGGCCGTATATCCATCTCTTGGTCAATGCCACGTTACACCAGAAGCGGCGAAGTCAACACGGCCACCTGTCTCTGAGTCAGGTTTGATTGGAACGATCATTCAGCACTTTGTATCACCCGTAAATATTAGCGATGGTTTTTGATTCTTAGTATTTTCAGCGTTTTACCATTGAACTGTCACCGGAAATTCGTTGGGTGCTGCGTAAACTTGAGCAACATGTAGAGATGCCTGGAGCTAACCTTTCTCACCTTTGAAAGCGTTGAGAAATAGGCGTCAGATTTCTGACGCATTATCTGCAGCACAACTTACGGTACTCAATCAAAGAGCTCCTCCATCCAATTAGAGCAGCCTTCGATGAACGCAGAAATGTTTGAAATGCCGCGCTGGGATCGTGACACGGCACACAAAGGGGCACCGGAAAAACAAAAGGCAGAGCGCATCGCTGGTACGAGTCGGCGCTTGCAACGCGGTGCCGCATTCAACAAAACTTGCGATCTTATCTGCGCGATGACAAGAAAACATTTGGCCAACTCATCATCTAATTACGCCTAATTACGCACGCCCATTGCCATTGCCTCGCTTTGGGCCACTTATGCACTTTTCATTCATTTCAGTAACCCAACATGAGCTGTTTTGATTTTTTTCGTCGTCCTACCGACTTAATTTTTCGACTTAAATCTAAATCCATCAACCGCAGTATTCTGGACCCCTTCATTTTATAATCGTTTAGAAGGATCGCTTACATCGTCAACATATTAAAACCTGCAAGAAAAAATCCTATATGAAGACAACAAATAAAACTGCAGCATCCCAACAGCGTTGAGTATCGCTGTTATTTCATGGTTATTTATACGATTACCAGTGCTAACTAATTAGGCTTTTGTCTCGGTTGGGGTCCGGCAACGGTGAATATTGAAAGGAAATCGACGCGCCCCGGATTACACACAGTAATCGCGTAATTAACGACCCCACTGTAGCGTGTATCGTCTTAAACAGAATTGTACAATTAAATTTGCTGCTAGCGAACAACTATACGTTCCATCCTAAGAGAAACCTCTCTCGAGTAGAATCATTGAATTAAGCGATAAATTTTCAACGGAGGCGTTTGTTACGCGAATGAGTGGAAGGCGTTGCACAAATACTGCGACAGCACATTGAAGAGATGAGGGATGGCGTGCATATGCAGCACAAATAAAGACTTGCTGCATCCAGACGGTCTCACTTTTCACAGATTGGCGCAGATTTATGGCGTTTTGTGCGCCAATATTAGCGATAATATTACCCTTTCTTAGCTGCTTGTAATTGGAGCAAGCTGATTGCGCACAACGAATCTGCAACGATCCATTAATGCCATGAACATACAACTTATATTTGTGCATTAACACCTTCGACTAGAGCATTTTCTTGTGGATATCTTCTTTGTTAGTACGATTTAAACGAAACAAACGCTCCAAATGTCAACATTTGTACATATAATGGGAGTAAAGAAAACTTGAGTTGCTTATGATGGGCTTCAATAGTCATGCTGCATTTCAAGCAGGTCGATGGATCTGTGAATTTCCCACTTTAGGTGTTGCGTTCACATCTGCCGCTAGGATAATAACTGAGAACAAATAAGCGGCTTTTTTCTTCATTTTTAAATTGGACAGCTTAAGATCTCAACCGTGATGAAATATAAATTCTGACATAAAGGTTTCTGAAATGATTTAAATGAAAAACCTTTGAAACATCTCACGAAACTTTCGGACGAAATTTTTCGTGATAGGAGTGACGCTTCTTTTAGTGCACATGGCAGCTGCTAACATTCCCCAACATGTGCTTCTCGACCTCAACCGAGCGACGTTTTTCGCCTAATTACATTCACAGAGTATATCAAATTGAAACTGCCGAACCTGTTCGATCACTGCCTCGCTATTTTGATCGTGAACTTCAGTCCACTTTCGCACTTTGCATCATTCCATCAATGCAATTCTCTCCTACTTAATGGCTGAATCAACCGATGACGGGAAAATGAACAAATCGAATTGACTAAATAGATGTGAAATTCCATAAAATTTGTAAAATTTGGCTTAAAAATTGTGATAATATGATAGTGTTGCTAAAAACACCAATAATTGTTCTACAATGGGAAAAAAGCGTGTTGATCTTCATTAGCAATATTGGCGATCACACAGCGGCAGGTGCCGCTAACAGTATGCAAATTTGCTAGAGCGCACTATATCCGACTTAATCCCTCAATGAGCCGTTTGGTGGAAGAAAACCGCCCCAACGAGTGCTCTTGACGTATGAAAATATCGTAATTTATTCGTCTTTCAGTGAACAATGACTTCTCATAAGATGGCTCGCCATACATTTTAGTTCCCATTTAAGCGAAATGAAACTCGAGATTCAATGCTGAAGAGTCGCCATTCTAAACTTCTGTGCATCTTAACAAATTTGCTTTGCAAAAGTGCACTGTGGCAACATCATTTGGTTACCTATGAGTGAGTTTGTATTTGGCTGTCTATCGACGACGCAGTTTCAACTCCGCTGAAGCTTCGCTCAAAAAATTTGGCAGTTATAATGCACACCTCAGTAGGTAACGCTGTGTACTTAATGGCACCATAATTCGCATTGGTTGAGCAATGTTTTACATTAGGTGGCTTAAAGAAAGACGAAACTTTTTAAAATATTTTCATGAGTGAGTGGGTCGATAAAAACTATGAAGATTTTACCAACATATCCAATCTTTTGCCATTTCAAAACTCGATGGCTATGTAAGCGAGATGCAAAAAGCGCATTTCGGTCTCATCTCTCTCTTCTGCTAAGTCTCTCTTATTTTTGAATATGCAGGATGCTCGTGATGGCGCATTGCATCAACTGAGTCTAAGCATTTTTGCTGCTTCAAGGAGGAAGAAGGAGGGAAGGGGTATCTGCCAATCCAGTATTTTCAAATTATCAACCACTGTGCCTATATTATTATAACTTATAACATGCGCTCATGCAATATCCCTTACTAATTTTTGCTCAACTTTTCGGCAGTTTAATCTGTCTTCGGATTCTTGAATAATTAAATGAGAATTCCTGTCCAAAAACTCCACAAACGGTCATATAAATATGTCTGTGAGCATTGATTTTTATTGTTTGTGAGAATGTAATGAAGATAGGTAAATCACTTCTCAAACCGTTCGCACAATGTTCTGTCGTTAATGTGCTTACATAGTAGTACTATAATTAGTTACGCCTCTCCTAAGTGCCCCTCCGAGAAGTGGAATGCGTTCACTGTGGTGCATTTGAGCGTTACAACTTACACGATTTTTGTATTTCCGATTTTCTGAAAGTAATTTCTGCAAAGCGCACAGTTTTTCTAGAGAAAATCGGAACCCCCAAAACCATAAAAATTTGACATCCTTTGGCTTCCTGGGCAAAAAATCATTGGTATCCTTGAACACTGTCCCCAAGCACACATTATCATTGTGAAATCATTCGTATCCTCATTGTGAAAAACTTAAGCTTACATAGCCCTCGTAAATAGGAGTTATACAGAACCGACGAAATCATTTTTTTCGAAACTGTGATTGGTGGAGGCGGAGGGGGTAGGGAGGCAATAGATATGTAGTTTCACTTTTGATTTCTGTAAAAGTTAAGATGACGATAGAAGCAAATAACTTTTTCTTGCTAGCTGAATCACACTAAATTTTCGACCCGTAGACCTAGGCCTGCCAAGCAGAAAACACATATTCATTCCTTATATCCCATCTCTTAAGAATCTTCGAAATACAGCTGTCTAAGAAGTTGAATATTGCAATTTTCAGCTGCCATAAATTTCCTCACTGCACTAATACAAATGCATTAACTCCCTTACGTTGATCAGTGGCATGTTCCAAAACTCAGTTTCCTTGGAAGGGTTCGACTCGAAAATGTTGGAAGACCTCAAGCAATTTTAAACTGACCACTGGAGAGTGCATCACTCCAACGGTATCAAACAGCCTTTGGTTCTGGCCGAACGAAGCACTCAACACATATCGTCAGAGTCGTATTTTCAGAGCAAGATGCACTGAAGTCTGAATTATACAGTGATTTTGAATCTTCATAAATTGAACAGGAGGTGAAGCTGCTGATCGCAATTCACATCGATGCGCAGAGCATTACGTTGAAAGGCGAAGTATAATGGCATTTTACAAGTCTCACCGATCGCCCATTAGACAACTGCCCACACGGTTACTGCACCTCATTGGAACTGTACCTAAGCCGGTAAGAACTAATTGTGACAGGCAGCGGCAGCATGCGGACCGAGCGTACGGAGAGCAAGAGCCGATAATCGTCTGTCGATGACAATATAAGAGAGCACAAGAGAGATAGAAGCAGTTTATAGAGGAGCGCCACGGCCATTGAACACGAGTAGAACCGATGACATACAATCGGACCGAAGCCTGACTTATATAGGCCCCAGATGTTGCCTGAGGTGGCACAAGAGTACATAAGTCGATCAATGACATTATGTGAAGAATAATAAAGGAGAATCGACTAGATGAGTAAATATGACCAGTACAATGTTACATCACAAGTAGATATTCTGGGTTGACTCTTCGGTGCCATGCCCAACAGAACCCGATAAAATTCTTATGTTCAGGACATATAGCTGAACTTCAAAAATGAACAAAGTATGAGCTTTGATCCTTTTGAGGGGAAGGGAGTAAGAGCGCTTCAAGAAAGCTTGTGCAAAAATGCTTGGACACATCATTATTGCGGAAATTAAGGTTCATAGCATGCCTCAAGTGGTGATCATGACAGTCTCTTCATGAAAAACTTTTTATTCGAACACAGCACGTTTTGATTTTCATATTTCGCTTCACAAAATTCATTTGTTACAAATTCCTTGTCCCTCTGACTTCTAGCATATCCACACATTTAAGTTCACGATTACCTTCTTCGGCATGAGCGAACTTTACAACACTCCTCGGTTTTTACAGTTTCCAATAAGTTGCCGTTAGTCCATCTTAGATCGAAGTGGCAGCGATCAATGGCATGCCCCGCTTACCCTTTCAATTTGTTGAAACTCGTAAGGGAAGAATTTGTTTTGTGCAAAATATATTCACAGAGTACCTGCTGGTTTCCTGAAAATGAACAGTTCCTGGATCTTATGCCGAAACGTTGGCTTATTAGAGCCACTGCAGTGAAGCTTCATCATGAGAGGCAACTGGGCATGGCAATGAAACAATAGCAAGTTGTGTTCTATAATTGAGAATGAATTGAACTGTGAATTCGAATATACATAGAAGTTTCACATGTGTACATTGTTAGCTGTCTCCCAACATGATGCAGACATCAGGCGCCTTAATATCTGCAATAGCGGGGCTCAAATTCTAGCGTGACTCCCTAACATACTGGCAGAGGGTTTTCTAGTGAAACTGCGCGCACATTATTTCAGAACTTGCAGTTACAAAAAGCACAAAGGTTTCAGAGAGAAGCACTTTTTGTTAAACTGCAAGTTCTATGGTGACTACTGAAACGGAACGTGATAAGGTGGAATTCAGTCAGGCTCAAGGAGTCACTCGGTCATATGGCGCAGAATATGGGCGCCAAATTGCAACTGCTGAACTATGCTGTTTCACGAGCTAGAAATACCAAAGAGAGAAGCATATCTACGCATAGCAACACTGCCAGAGCATGTTATTGGAAGGAATTCCCAAAAATGGCATCGAATTAGTTTCTTATTTGTTAACAACTGAACTTATATTCCAATAGCTCATAGGCAGCTCCCTTTTACCTCGCACTTGTTTGAATAATTATGCTTTTCAGAGAAAGCATTTGGCGTTCTGTCACCTAAGCTAACATCGCCCCCAAGTGACCTCTTCCAGATCGTTTCTGCCTACCAACACAAGAAATCCGACTTAAGTGCTGACCGCGAGCAAAGTATCGCGGCGGCTGCATACAGATCCGGAGTCTCTCATCTGGTTGGTTCTCTTGATTTATCCTCTGCTAGGCTCATCTGTTTCTTTCTCTCTCTTTCTCAGCTCACAAAACTCAAAGAAGTGCTTTCCATTAAGTTTCAGGTCCAGCGGTGTCAAGTAGGTCAAAGAAGCCAGAATGACAGATCAACATTATGGGAAGCCAGCAAAAGGGCAGATTCTGAAATCAGAAATCAGCTCGAGCTCAGCATTTTGATGTGCCTTTCTATTTGCCATCGCAGCCATGAACGATATGAGCGAAATACCTAATGAACTGCATTTAAGTAAATAGAAGAACTTTTAGAAAACCCAGTGCTGACATTCAATGTAATTAATAACTTTAATTGACAAAACGATTAAGAGAGGAACCGATGAGACGATATGTGCACTGGCTGAATGTGGAGATGAAATGGAACAAAAATTCGTTGATTTGAGAGCTGATAGAGAAGTAGACGCTTACTGACACCTGTCGATCCATGAATATTTCATATGAGCATTTTTATTTGCAACATTTATGTATAGCGCGCACCTAGCGCGTTTAGTGGAAGAATATGCAACTGCTGAATTCGATAATTTCTCATCGCCAAGTTGTGAATGAATATGGGATGAAAAAACTTTTAAGATTAGTGAATTCGGCAATGACCTCAAAAGATGCTGAATATTTTAGAGGAGCGCAGAATAAATTTACCTATGAATTCCTTGAAACAAGATCCGCGATGTCTTTGTCTTTAGTGTGCGTTGTTCTGCGGTTATACATCGAGAATTGCTTCATTGCAGTCAGCTGACAGAGATGAAAAGTCTGGCGATACGTCGGCGGGAGGTGCCAACTCTCTAAATGTTTCACCAATGGAGAGCGACTGTGAGGAGGATGACGAAGAAGGAGGTACTCGCGGTAGCGATGATGATTTGGCGATCGCCGGCACTGAGGTTGGCCACCGGAAGAAAAAAACCAGAACGGTGTTTAGCAGGCAGCAGGTGTCGCAGCTCGAGATGACTTTCGATATGAAGCGTTATTTGTCCAGTCAGGAGCGCGCGCATCTTGCTTCCACTCTTCGCCTTACTGAAACGCAGGTTTCACGTTTTCCTCAGTCGATATCTGTGCATATTTTAGCCTCCCGCTGTGTTGCACTCTCTAGGACAGAGCTGCAAAATATATTATTTTATCAGCTGGAGAAAAGCACTACCTTCACCCTGAGGGGCAAAACATCAGCTGAATGGTGAAATTAAGCTCAAGCATTTTGCTTTCTGAGACATGAAGCAATCCGAAATTTCAAAAGCTCCCTTTAGACATTGAGAAATGGGGAATTGAACTGTTAGCCTTAGTTTCCTTGAGCATTGGAAGCCTGTGGTACTCATAGCCGACGCTTCTGGCTAACGTGAAATATTTGCAGGTGAAGATTTGGTTCCAAAATCGGCGCAACAAATGGAAGCGACAAGCAGTCACAGACATCGACGCTTCAAGCAGTCTTAACATGCACAGGAGCAATATATTTGCGCCACATCTCTCACAGATAAACTCACAATGCGAAAGGCTGCAAGCGAATCACCAAGTAGCCACAAGGTTATTTAACTGCATATAGTTTCATTTCAGTTGCTCGAGTTGCACATAAGCTTATTTGCATATAGATGAATAGGTGCTCGACCGCTGTAGCCAGCTAAATATAGACACTACCGTCGCTGTACCAGAAATGTTTACCACATAGAACTGCAGTTTCGATCGGGCAATGAGCGATGAGAATGACGAGAAGGTCGAAGGATTCCAGTTGCTGCTTTCATTCCACATCATTCTCTGTGTCATCCGTTCAGTAGCCATTAGAATTGAGTGCATTCCCTGAGTTAACCGCGATTTCAAGTGTTAAGAGCTTCAAGCTTCCTGCGCTAAATGCTTCAAATGAAGCTACAGCAAACAGCAGATGTTTCAAGTAAAACATGTCAGAATGAAGGAATTTTAATTCGTACTGTGGAGTATCGCATGCTATGTAATGCACTTTAAATGCAGTCAACACTTTCTCAAATAACTGAGCAGAATGCATAAAGGGGATCAAAATTTACTAATTGAATTGTTATTCGAATTCGTCGTCACTTCCGCCATACTGGATGCCCTCTAGCTAGTCCTTTTGATAAGACTGTCAAGCTCTCAAGTCTTTTTTCAGTCTGCCGGTGACTGCTTTACAAAGTCTGGCCGCTCCACTGATGCATCCGGCAGTTCTATTCCACAGTTCACCGGCTGGCACTTCCGCATCGCCTCAGCCCACTCTGAACTTCACGAGTGCCGATAACGCAGCCGCTGCAGCAAAGCTATTCTATGGCACTTACGGTGCAATTGCAGCAGCTCATGCACAACTCATTTGACTTGGGCATTCGACTGCGAATTTCGATGTGGGCGACTGCATTGGATCATCAGCAGCCATTGCGAATTTTTCACACTGTTTGTATTCTGTACACATAACTTTCAACCATAACATACATTCCAATAATGAATGGGCTATTTCTGAGACCGTTTAAAGTGAGTTTTAACGTTGTGTTTATCGGCTTCATCATATTCCCCACTTGAGGGTTGCAATGAGTTTAACTCTTTGCCTTTATGGGGAGAAAGTATGTCCCTTCTTAGACGAAAATTTTGACACAAAAATCCCACGGAAAGACGCAAAATAACTCACAGAATTTGGCATGTATTGTTGTGCAACATACCTGCCACTCGACGATGTATTTGCCATAGATACGATTTCCTTTAGGGAAAGTTATGGTTTTAGTTCGGTTCTAAGGTTTCAAAGTGAGTTATTTCACAATAAAATTTGTAGTACAGATAAAAGAGGCGATACTTGCAGGTTGAATCCTACATTTTATAGAATTATCTAATAAACTAAAAACGTCACTGTTTGGGGCGTCTAAAGTCGGAAGAGAAACCGGATTATTTCGTCATCCAGAACACATTTCAGAAAGCTGAGGGGAGGATTATTTTTATGCACAATCGCAAATTCCATTCAGCAAAGCTTATTATGGCAACATCGTTCCTGTGCGGACTTATGTGCGTGTGGTTCTGTTGGTCTATTCAATATTTTCAGCTCGGGAATAAGCGGTGATAGCGATGCCAATCTTGATGATTAGAACACGCACCACTGTATGGTTTAAGTACCATATTTTACGTTGATTCACTAAATCCAAAAGTAGTCACAAACATTTTTTTGCAGATGTTCTGCTCGAGCGGTCGGGCCACCTAAAACATGAATCGGTCATTGCACAGTTTATTTGTTTCATACTCTAGGAGCTGGCTAAGTGAACAGAATGCACGAGCGCTTCTTCGCCTACTGTTCTGACGTGCTCCTCTACTCGTTTTAAATATGCAATCATGGTTTCAAATTCTATATTTTATATCCAAAATTAATTGAACACCTTCCGTGTTATTAATAGTGCGATTATTGATCAAGTTGAAAAGCTTGATTTGATTTCCAATAGGATGAAATTGGAGTGCTGAAAGTTGGCCCTTTAAGTCGTACTGGCCCGTTATCATACCTTTTTTCCGTGCTTTGCTTTGCGTTGTTGCGTGATATGTTGAATGCAAACAAAAATGCTGTGCTTCTATCACGGTTTCGATTGCGCGTCAATGGATTTTCCAAATATTTGTTGGATATAACCTAATGCTCCTAATGTAAGATTTGAAATACTTAAGTGACGTCGAAGTGAAAGCTGGAATTTTGATTTTGAATAAGGTCGGAATAAGTGCAAGCACTCAGCTGACACCATGGTTCAGCACCTGTTACCTGGGTACTCGTTACTGGAATGAAACTTCCACGAAGATGGAGTGACCACGGATCGGCGGGCGATGAGAGAGTTTTAAATTAATATAATGGATTATGAATGGGATGAGTTGTTTCCTTCATATGGCGTTTTTGCTTTTTGATGCATTGTAAGTGTTGTGTTGTGATTTCACTCAACTGATTGTATTTTCGATCTTCATTTTCAGAACTATTTTCTCGATGAGGAATAAATTGCCAAGCGTTTCCAAAGACGGTTCACTTGCATACCTGCAACTTCCACTAGACCAAAAAAACACCTGTATTAGCATCATCCTCTTTGACCATTATGTTGATTCGAATATGCCAGCTGAAGGAACCACAAGCGAGCTCTTCGATATAGTAAAACGTTCGAGTTTCGCAGGAAAGATTCTTATCAGAACTTTAGGAAGCATGGTTCATGGGAGATATTCTTCAAAATCCCAGAAAGGAGCCAAATTCCAATATGTCTTTTCGAAATAATTTAGAATTTTTGCCTAGCACTGGATGACTGTGCAGTATAGTATGATGTGTATCCGATTTCAACCATGAGCACTTTATAACCGTATCATCGATGGTAATGCTTCATGTCGGATTGTAGAGGGCTCGCCCATGGTAAAGTTAGGATGACATAACCAGGTCGGTTAGATTCACCGATCACCAGCGCCCTAACAGTAGGATCGCATGTTCACAGCTTAATTTTTATAATCGGCCTTCGAGTCTGAAATTGATAAACTGGTCGCTCCGTTTTCTCTTAATAAAAGACTCCCTAATTCTTCATCGTGAATGGCCTTCACTTAATCCTGGCAACCGCGTGGTATTTCCGCGGCCAAGCTGAAACATACGGTAGTCGCCATTATTCGCGGTTTCCCTTTTCGCTGTTCCATTTCAGAGTCAATCGCAAGCCGAGAATATTAAGCGGAAAAACGGGAAATGAACGATTCACGAGTTTCAAGTCGTGCTTCTTCTGTCAGTTCTCAGTTCGGAAATTAGCCGTAAACAACATGACGAAATCTGTGTCATTCCATTTCGTAGCGTCCAGGACGATGATCATTCATTTGTCCAGCTTATCCATGCAGTTTGTATTCGTTCAGCGATTGATGTAGGCCCTAAGCTGTGCGTAGCGAAGTGTTACAAGTCATTGCAGAGGTATAAACGTTGACCAAAGCTGCAGTGGACGGGTCAAAACCAGTAATTGCAAACGTTTCTGGAAGAATTTTGGAATGAAGTGTGAATGATTTTAAAAATTTCGCGGAGGTCGATGGAGAAGTCAGGAAAATCATTCGCAGCAAGTTTACCTACTGTTCCATGATAAACTGAAAGAATATATTAAAGAAGGGTATCGAGAAGTCAGTGGCGCTTAGGGAAGAAATTGCGGCGCCGTCCAACAAAGAGACGTCAGAAATTGGCAAATAGGCAAATAGGAAGTACACGATATGAATCAAGGCAAGCAGAAGGAATAGAACTAGTTAGTAAAGGGATAGAAAACAGTAGAGAGAACGCCGGAAATGGCTGCCAAATATGCAGAAATGTTGGGAAACATCTGAAAAACGTAAAAGTATGACTGCAGTCTCTGTAATGAGCTCTTTATCTGACATGAAAAGGCCTCGGAACCGACCAGCAAACCAAAAAATGGAACCATGACAGTCAAGCATCTAATCGTGAAAACAATACCTGCACTTCTCATGGTCGCATTGTAGTAAAAAAGTTGTTTTGATGACATCGTTGATTACGCTCTTCCTCCATTCCCGATTTGTAGTATATGAAAGATATGCCACAAACAGTTTTGTGATAATTTATTGCTCTTAGTGCTTACAGTCTCTTAAGAAACAGTCTCGTGATCGTCCCTTATGAGACAATCACGAACGTTTCGATCAAATCGAAGGTCTTAGAATATCCAACTTTCCCTTGTGTGTTGAGATATTGGAACACTATTTTCTGGCTGTTGCGAAATGTAGAGAAGATCGGGATTTATTGTCTTTGTCGCTGGCTTGACATTTTCCAGCGCCGTGTAGTTTGAATGTGGTCTTATTTAAAAACGGGGAAGAACGAAAATCTGAAGATGAGAATAATGCACTTGTTCAACAACGGCCACTTCTCAAGCCTCTTTTACATCCTTAGATGGGCCTGGTAGCGGAAAACACAAATCTTCTACTGAGGTGCAACGAAACTGTGTGCGTTGGCAGTTTATTGAGTATTCATATCCGCACCATTTTGAAACCTTACTGCACATATCATATTGTCTTAACGCTACACAGTGCCGTCTATCCTCATGGTCATTACTAAACGGAGCGCGAACAATTTGTAAGGCAGTTCAGAAAACTGAAGGAAACAATCAATAAAAGTGCAGTAAGGGTTCTCTGAACAGGAGAATCGACATTTCGAAAGGAATTCTGCTCGATGATACATCACATTCTCCCAAATGGTATGTTTTGATGGCTAACCATAGTTGGCATTTGTCGAAAATACTTCAGAACTTTTTGGGGAAGTATTTCGAGGAATTACGATCTAAAAATTGTTGGAAGATTTAGTTACAGCATGCATTCGTATCTAATAGTCGTCAACAATAAAACACACTTTGGCGAAGCATACAAAATTAAGAAATTATAGAGCTGGTAGCATCGGAATTCATCTAAAAATACGAATTCTTTGGCACTTTTCACACATTTCTAGAAAACCAAATTCGATGTTTCCTAGATGCGAAAAGCTAGAATTTGCAAAACCTAGCATACGGGCAATGAAACTCGCCATTCAAGAAAAATAGGAATTTACGAGCCATTCTTAGTTAGAATTTGATCACTGCATGAAATTTAGAAGTTCGAGTTTGTGTGTTGGAAATGTAAAGAGAAGAAAGAACTGATGCAATATTCACAGTTAGATGATCTGTAATTTTTACTATTTGCAATTTTTTGTAAAACAAATTCGTTGCCCCAAACGATCTTTTATAAGCGAGAATTTGCATTGTTGTTAACTTCTACGTATTGATGTGTCAGACCTAACAGAATCTGTCACTAGTTATTCTTCTGTGATCACACAACTCGACCTTTCAAGACCGCACAACCAGAACCCGACCTACGTGAACCAATGAAAGCTGCGTTAGAAACGACAGTAATGGGAACATTCAACGACGCTGAAGGTATGCCTTCTTTCTATCTAGCGAAGGCCGGTAATGTGGGTTTCTTAAGTTATGCTATGCTATGGTTTGTTAAGCCGACGATTTTATTAACTATGGCACACCACGCTTCGCCTGAACAATGTCGCGCAGACTATTAACTAAAGCATACGGTACTTTATTTTGGTGCTGCTCCGTTTTGCGTAACTCATGCAACGCCCTATGTTATGTCCGATTTAAGTTCAACCGTGCTTATATAATTTTCTCTTGTCAACCTATATAAGGTCGTAATATTATATATATATATATATATATATATATATATATATATATATATATATATATATATATATATATATATATATATATATTTCAATGAAATTCACCACCTCAAAATTTTTTGTGTCAAACTGCAAGCAAAGGATACCAAACTACCAAGAGAAGCGCGAGCAACATATAAAATACACATCTCTTGGTAAGCGGGAACTTCGGCGGAGAATTCAAAAACACTGAAAGGAACCATCTGTCCTCAATAGCTGAATATAAACATGCGAGCAAACATGTGAAACTATAGAGCTAGGAATGACAATTTTTTACAAGCAGCCTTTGGTTTGATATCGACACCATCCTCGGGCATGCATGAAAGAAGCTTAACAGCTACAGTTTTGGTGCTTCTCGGCCTTAAATTACCTAGAAGCTGGTTAAAAGGAGACGCTTTGGCAAGGAAACGCACGAAACCAGCCGAATGCAATGTCCACCTTACCTGTGAAAAGAAAAAATACGAGCATATTCAGCTGCCAAAACATAGATAGACCTACGGCAGCCTTAATAAGCCACATGTTTCTTCAGTCACCTCAAAGAAGATAACAACCCTTTTAAGAGAGCTTCTAAAAACACGTGAAAGATATTCCTAATGACTTATTTAAGAAAGGCAGCGTTCGAATATTTTACATATTTAAGCACAACAAATTTTAAGGCAAATTTTGAGCACCTGAACTATATCAAACTTTATTTTGCTGACAGAAAGGTTTCCTTGATCATAACATACCTTCTCGCCTGCGCATAACCTATGTTATGGCTCACTACCTCTACGATTTTCTAAAATGACACTGTTTCATCTCAGAAAATTTTACTGTTCCCTGACCTGTACTCCACTCTATTTTCTGAAATATTGGTAAATTATGTACAGGCAACACTGGCTCTCTCAAACCCACCCCAGTGAGCTGAGTTTAAAGTAATGCATTTGGGCGACGTGTGTGGTCACTTCACAACTCATTTGTTTTCGCTCTCGATCTCGCTGCATGATCCATAGTGATTGAACACATACTTTGATGTGCGTAGATGTCAACGATGTCCCAAGGAAATGGGAGAGGAGCGCTAACTTGAGTACCTTTGGAGGAGGAGGGTGAGGGCTGGGGTGAAGGAGTTGAACCACAGCAGTGCAGCTTCAAAGTGTCTTGAAGCCAAGAGCATACGATTCATGAGGCCAGACGATGTGGTGCATGAATAGTGTGACATTAGCAAACGTATGGAAAAGACAATGTCCACATATGAATTCCGCACGTGGATTGATGTAATTTTTGGTGTTTCCATTCATATCGCTTACTTGCAAAGTTCCATTACAAACCTTTTAAAGGTTGAGTGGATCGGCTTCGTTATTTGTCGGTGGCGATATCCCTGATCTTGACTTGTGTTACCTCCCTACATACACTGGAACTTGTAGGGTTCAGAAATTGCTGCGAGGCTCTAAAAATTGCCAAGTGCATTCTGTGCACATTAATGCACGCGTGCATAGAGCATTTCCATGGAGTGTAAGTTGTACACATTTCCTGGCTGCTTGCTGCTATGGTCCCTTTATACTGCCGAGTTGTGAAGGACTGAAAGCGTGTAGCTATACTTTGTTCATATTGCATTTCATCAACCGTTTTGCAAACTCTTCATCCCGAATAATCACACTTCGTTGAAGTCTTTTGTACTTGAAACTTTAGAGTACCACTTAGTAAAGTTTGACCGGGTCTTTTGTTATAAAGCCGTTGAACGACCTTTCCAATAGCACTTTCGATTCTCGCTTTTAATGCGCCTCGAAAGACGAGCGCAGATTTCATAATTTTCACTTAGCACGTAGAATACGCGGCATGAAAAATACGTCTATTGCAATCATGCTCGAATTTGAAGAAAGCTTCTTAAAAACGTCTTCGATGCTCAGAATGTTTCATTGCTCATTTACGGCCTTGAATCATTTGATCAAAGAAACATTATAGACTTGATCTTTAGACTATCATTAACAGGAGTCTTATTCATCCTTCATTCTTCTTTAATCACTTTTACGCACGTATAACCAAGCATATTTCCTGCTGTACTCTTTCTTTTTGCGTAGGCATTCCAACTGTTGAGGTTCGAAAAGCTGTGCGATGAATGCATAATGTTGGTATTAGCACTGAAACTCTGAAATCTTAAGGGCGAGTTTGAAGGCAATCACCAGAGCTCAAATTTTTCGAGTTGTTTTGAAGTTTTAAACGTTTTCGAAGTCGCAGGATCGGAGGTTGGTGATGAAGTACACATCACCTTAAAGTTTTCTTTTTATGTCTATTTCATTCTTAGCGTTTCTCGCGAAACACGTTAAAAAGTGGAAGGAGGGATTTCGAGCTGATTTTCAATATGAGACGGAAAATTGGAATCAGTGCCACGAGCATGCGTTCCTGACTTTCTTTTGAAAAAAAGCGCTACAACATTTCTTATTACTGATGATCGTGTTGCATGCGTGTCTGTTCCAATTTGCACTTTTGTGTCTGAGATCCTTCCTATGTACCAACTCACTATTTTCCATCCTAGCCCCTTCGATTTACTATATAATGCTCGTGAAGACTTGCACTTACTCTATGGAAATGGAAAAACCACCACAAAGCAGTTGCAATACGAGTCGAAGAGTCGTGAGCACGAAATAATAAAGTTATAGAATCAGCAGAATGATTGCGCGAACTAGTGCGACGGTGTGTGGAGCACAGTCAGTGGGATTTTACTACGTTATTGTTTTTTAGGGGCAGGGAATGGTGGAAGCGACAATGCACTTTTGCTACCAGTGCTTTTATCACCGTCCGTCAATCCGGGTTCGTCTGTGAATTATTAAGGGAAATATTGGTGATAAGAAAATGGGACGCAAAGCTACTTCAGAACTTTGGATAGCTTGTTTTGGCGAAAAAGTGCATTCGCGATGGGCAGACGGCAGTTTAATACATGGGCAAAAAAATCCTTTCTCATATATATGATACAATATGCCATTTCAAAAACTGTTGTAAAGTTCTGCTGCATGAGCCATGAATTCATTCTTGTGAAGAATGCTGCCGGCCATATTTAGTCTTATCGACGAGGAGAGTAACAAAGAGCTCTGAAGATTGAACTCAGATCGAGCTGAACTGCAAAACTCACCCACATCAAACTCAGGGCGGGAACAGTCATCGTGGGCAAAACTCGGGCCAACATCTACTGGGGAATGGACAACGTAAGGCCAAACTTGGGCCAGCCTGAATTGAGAAACAATCTGCATCGTCCAGAATTATTACAATTCCCTAATAAACGATCTGAGGAGATGGTATAGGCTTACCAGAACCCACTGCACATATGGGAAAATAAATGAGGCAAAGTCCAAAATTAAGCCGAATTCACCTACAGGCTTTTTGTGACAAACGAAAGGACAACGTAGAAACTTCCTTCAGACATTTCCTCAGAAGCCGGCTACTGCGATCATTAAAGCTGAGACTTTTGATCTCCGGATTCAACTTGAACCTCTAAGGAGGTCACCAGCTTTCGTGATCCGCATGAGTGTGTACAGTTTTCATGAATAACCTAAAGCAGATCACCAACATTGTTGGTACAGGTAGAGGATGATCCAATAAAACACAACGGTGGTGGCCCTGACGGAAACGCAGCGTCTTTGACGGAAGGAAGGAAACACCATGGAGGGTGCATCAGGTTAGAGCTCGTTCCATTTCCTTTTCTGCTTCTGAGACAGCTTAAAAAACGGATCCAGACATGACGGGTCTGCTGGTCGCTCCGTAGTTCAACGCGTCTGCTGCAATATTCCAAAATTCTCTCTGGAGGGATGATGCCCCTTTTTCCCACTTGCGGTGGTATCGGTTTTGTCATAGTGCATTAGCCGAACTTTTGCCCTTCACGTCTGTGCCGGTTTGCATTTCAGTTGCGGATTCTGTCACTTATGGGACTCCTCAGATGCCAGGTCTTAAAGTACCTGATAATCCTCGCCTTGCCATCATGATTCATTTCGTGGAATGCGAGAATGGTTCACTACTATGTAGGATTGCTTTTACTCCATAGTTCAATTCTACCAACTAGGCTCACTTCAAAGGCGAGACGCTTTACGACGCAACTCAGGAAGGGTTGGGAATGCACAAGATTGCTGACACAGTTGAAGTTTTGCAAGAAATATCATAGTGTGGCAGTTAGAGCAAGGAAAAATATTTGTTTTTTTATAGGAAGAGGATCCCAAATAAAACCACATCTTTCTTGGACTGTATAAAAACTTTTCTGACAAATTAATGCTCGAAAGCGCCAGGTTGGAAGTTTTTTGGTGGTGTTCGCACGCTTGTGAGGCAGACTTTGCCATATAGTTAATAATGGTTGCGTTCACGCTTTGCTTCCAGGAAAGCATCAAGGTCCTCATCTCTATGCATGAACACTGCTTCTGGTGGTGATTTGATGCTTCAGCTCCGGCAGATAGATAAGCTGTGGATGAAGCAAGCGATGTGTGTGGGCTGGTGAAAGTAGATCGCAGCCGCGCTAATTGGCCCGAGATCAGCAGCGAATCCTTGGCTTATAACATGATTACGCGAAAATGGCTGATCGGCATTGTTCAGCGTGTAAGAAATGCGAGTTACTTTTAGAGGCTCATATTGAACGGTAAGCCAATGATTTGAAATTTTCTTCTTACGTTCAGAACAGGACTCCACATCTGGACTAATAAGGGTCCTTACTAAGGCGAATGAGACTTTTGTGCATGGGCGTTTTATAACAAGGAGAACTTCTTTAGGCAGAAGTGAAATGAAACGAGTGGGGTCGAAAAAACCTCGGTATTCTTAACTGGATTTAAGCAGTCAGATGGCAAAAAGGTAATGGTGAGGAGTTTCGGAAACTGCATATCTTACTTCTCTTACGAAAAGAAGACGCTTTCTACGATTCACATGAACCTAGATGAAAGTGGTGGAAAATTTGTTTTGAGTAGAAAAAGATTAGAAAAAGTGGAAAGAAAAGCACTGAGTTGCGACAGAAAATTTGATTAAAAAATAGTTGAAAACATCCACGTAGCCCTCATCTATGAAATTTTTCTAGTTTATAATCGATTGCAACGATCTATATTAGATTTGAACCGAAAGGAGATCTTATTCCTGAACATGGCGTCTGCAGACTAAGGCATCCTCTGAAATGCTGGAACCGTGAAGAAAACCTTAAGAATTCGTGTTCATAGGCCATCAAGACATCTGTAGCCGCACTGTCATGTTGCGCATTTATAAACCATGATCACAAGTGATTTCGGGTGGCAACCTCAACAGTGAGCTGCTATAGGTACCATCTGCATCGGCTGTTTCGGTGAAACAGTTTTGTGTTTCGCTCCAGAACCTGTCTCATAATCCGATGTTGAATATCAAATGATGTCTTTGCTCGCAGGCAGTTGAACTACCAAAACCTGTGATGGGATACACTTGAATCTTGGAAAGGATATGGAACTTGGTGCGACGTGGTGACAAAAATTTATATGAATGCTCAGGCAATAAGGTGAACTTCCGTGCCGCTCATAAAATTGCAAACGAGGAGGGCGAATCTTCACGACGCCCATAAACACTTTAACAATATGATTTAATCATTTAGTTCAATCGGTTCACAAAACCTGCTTCTGTGAAAAAGTCCCGGATCATCACTGTTTCTTCTTCAGGTTTTTTTGCCTCGTTTCATCTTGTTTCGTTATCTAGATTGCTAGAGCTTAGAAGATCTTGAGCTTAGGAAATTCTGTTACATGCTATATGGTGTTTATTTTCTCGCGTTTTGCTTTTTTTGCACATGTTAGAGTGTTCAGAGTAGACAGGCCTTTTTCAGAATCAGCTTTTGCAAATTTCGCAATTCATTCAAAAAAGAACTCAAAGCACATTGCTAAAATGCATGCTTCAGTTCATCTTTGTACGGAACTTCACGAAGATAGGAGAGATGGAAGCAGCGAAATGGACGCTTTTGCCGCGTCAGGTTAATGAGCAGAGTGCATTCAATTTCCTGCCAAGTTTGAGTTTTACGTTTGAGCTGATGAGCATTACACACCAACGAGTCCTTTACGGCTGCTATGAAAATATGATGTTCACTTTTTGAGGAAGTGTGAAGAAACACTGTGCGTGCGTTTGTTAGGCGTACAGCAGAATATCTGAAATATGCTTGAATCTACAATAATCCGGTCTTTTTGACAAAGGAACTCATGTTTATTTCAAATGACCTTTTCCTCAAAACTTGGTTGTTAGGTTGTAATAAGTGACGACTCGCCGAAGGAGTTATTTGCCACTTGAAGCACAAGTACACTTAGGTGAAACACTGCACAATGAATTTAAATAAATATTGAACACGGCAGTTGCGTCTTTGATGTCTCTCGTCATCTATGATTGGGAGCACTTTATGGACCACGTAATGACACAAATTCCAGCGTAGAAAAAAAAACGTTTATAAAAGAAAAGAAAGACAGGAGTCAGTGAGCGTGGTCCCTATTGAGTTCCTGATCAGAGGGCAGAGAAAAGCGAAGAATGATGAGCAAAACTTGAGCAAGACAAAAGCCAACTGGGCAAAACTTCTAGCGATTGGTGGTGCTATGTTCGGCTCTTTGCGTGAATGGACTTAATTCAGCTAACTACTCGCTGTTCAAAGCGTATTGCACTACAAAATATAGCCACTGATTACATGCAAGAGAATACTGATTTTGCAAATGCTATAGATCAAGAAGTACCTGAAATTATGTGATTTTGATGAGAAAGCCATACCGCGACTGTTTCGGCAGTTTTTTTTTAATTTTAAAGAGGCTGCGAGAGATGTGCTTGGAGCATCAGGTCTAGAGTGCCAGCTCATTTCTAACGAAGTTGAGAAATGAGAATTTCCAAATCCTACAGAATGCTTTGCTTGAGTGTTTGTCACAAATAGCTTTCATGCTTATGGAATGTCTTCAGCATATGTATAGGTATAATTCATCAAGACACTATGATTCATAACCGTAATCTCCTTTAAAAAGTTTTATCGAATCATTTCTCCATAATTTTCAAGAATGCAGTTTGTACTGTGAGGTCGAAGCTTTCAACGAATCATGAAACGCCTTGAACAAAATCCATCTTTTTTTTCGGGACCATACAAATGAAGTCATGTGTTGACCGCGTTTAAGCACACATCCGTTTTCTCACGTTCAATGTTATTAAGAAGATCGAAAAATCAATGTTATTAAAAGGATGCGTTGATATTGTTAAGAGGATCCCTGCTAAAGATGGAAAAATTCTTTGAATCAGTCAAGCAGGTGATACATCTCCCTATGAGCATGAGAAATTCCCTGACGATAAAAAAAGAGAAAAATACCATTTAAAACGTAGATACCCGCTGAGCCATGCGACTGAGCATTGCATGTGATTTTTACACTGTGCAGTTAGAGACAATGTCAGCGCTCTCTGAACCCTGAACTGTTTCTTTATAGATTTGCAAACTAACTGCGATGGGAACGATTTATACAGTGAAGAAGGACCAATAACTATACGGAGTAAAACAAATATGTTCTAAAGACACATGCATTCGTTCAAGATAGTCAGTCCAATATGATCATCCATGGAAAACATGTTCCTAGAGGCGATGATGACGATCCGATGTACAGCAACGTTCAACGAGCGTTTAAGTGGGCTGTCGATCCACTTGGTGTTTCTGTTTCACCATGCAAGATCGTGTTGCTCACATGTCTTTCCCTTTCTCAGTGACGACATACGCCGTCGACAGCAAAGCTAGACGCGTCCACTTTGGCTACAAACTTATTACTTAAACCTAGAGGTAATATTTATCTTCTTTTGAACTCCAGTTAATGACAATCTAGATGTGCAGTGATCAGCTGCAGTAATTTTGATCAATTCCATAAAACTGAATCTCTGATAATGAAAATATGCTAACATTGTTGCTGTTTAACATCGGATGTGCAATGACGTTAGTGGGTTAAATAAATTCTTCGGCACACTGATATACGTGGAGCAAAGAGCAACTTTTCACGACTTGTGATTAGGTGAAATGTTCTCTGTGCAGCCTCAATTCTCCAACACCATGAGAACACTTGTCACCCACGTTTATTCAATAAAGAAATACCTTTTTATGGAATTTTCAAGCAACATTTCACCTTTTAATAGCTGATTTTCCAACTGGTAATATCTTCAAGCTGAAGACTGCTGTTTTTTCGATCGTGCAGGAAGTTTTTTTCGCTTCGTCTATCCCCATAAGCGCGAGATCCCTCCAATTTTTTTCATTGGCTGTTGTAACGAAAGATTCTTCTCAAGACAAAGAACCATGTTTCTAAGTCTGGTTTTTTTGGGGGAGGGGGGGGGGAGAGACTGGCTAGAACTCCCTGCCCTTGAGTGCGGAAGAAAAGAGGTGGTGAGGGGACGGCAGAAACCTATGAGCTGACCATCCTTTAAGGAGCAAATGAAATAAAAGCGGAACCTGGGATCCTTACATAATACCAAATCTTTTTCTTACTCACTCTCTAGGACAGTGAATCTGTGGAGTGTCGGATGCGGCAGGACAGCCGGAGTATACGTATTACTTCGTACGTCTTAAGAATTTATTACAACTCGCGCTCTATGTTCCACAGTCGAATGCACAACTTTAGGTCAGCTGTATTGCTGAATATTTGCTAAGCCACTTCGTTCTCAAAACGTAAGAATTGCTTTGAAAACTGCAGATCTGATCTGAATAACTGCTGCTAGATTATGGACGTACTGTACGGTAAAGGGCTTCCATGCTTCCTTACGATTGCCGTACCACGTCTCATTCTTAAGCAAAAATGTTTTACGGCAAAAGCAGTTCTAAAAATACGCTGCACAATATTTTCCACAAAAAGGGGATTTCTTTTCACTTAACTTTCAGCATTTCTAAAGCTGGTACCTATTTTACAGCATTTTCAGTACAGCTGACTCATCGCAAGTTAACGTATAGTGGAATCAGGGGAGCGGGAAGGAGGAGAGAAGGACAGTGTTCAAGCAAACATTCAATCAGACTTTTACAATATTGTTGGAAAATCTAGCAGCTTGATTTTCCGCCTCAGATAAATCTAGTTCGCCTGAACTTTCCTACAATACTTGCTGTGACATCCTGGTGATGAATATGCGCTGCTAAAAACATCTGCATTCATGCTGTGTACACTGTTGCTGTGAGGCCCCGGAGGCCACGACGCCACGAGAATTTTCGGGCGTCCCTGTAGTCCCCATTCCCTGAGGACCTGGCGGTCCACCTAACGTGAAAAATGCTCGGAGTCCAAATGCCGACCGTTAGCGAGGAAGTCCTTGTAGTCTCACGGCGTATGTGTTTTGAGCAGGCGTTGTCACTGTACTGCTAATTTAAGCTATCGCCTGCCAGGTGTTGCACGGAATCGGCACTGTTACATCGCTCGCACCGATCAGTAGAATTGTTTTTCATGCGTACGATGCTGTGAGATCTCGCAGTTGACACAACGTAATTTATTGCTAATCTTTGTGCAGTATCCTTTTGAAAACTTCAGTCGATCTCGCAGTAGTACTACATTTGATCATCGCTTGTTCATTTTTTGGATCGTCATGTTTCAATGTTGATGGGTGCGGAAAATGTTGACGAGTCAATCATTCTCATCGCCTTTTCGCTGGTATTAGTCCCGTTAGGTTATCCTTTCGCAAAATTTGCGTTATTTCTCCTCATTTCCAAAATGTTCGCGGTATTTTTGATCAGCTTTGTGGCAGCGTTGCATGCCAACCCGTAATTTTTTTTGTCGAGGCACAATACCATTTAAATAATCTGTTCAAGTAACTGCTACAAATACACCAATTTGGCACAGTTAGAATAAAATGCTACCATCCCCCACATATTCTGTTCATTAAACTCATATTGCCTGCCAGCCGATGCGTTTAAAAATCAAAAAGTGATGCTATTAGGAGTAGGAACGGTATTTCTAAAATTTGTTCTGTTTTCTTCCTAAAGAAGAGCCATTCATTTGTGATTGTTACTTTTAATGTCGATGTGTTAAAAGATATGTTCGGTTTAGCCAAATGGGTCACATATATTTTGGACACGCTGTCGTTGTTTTGTAGAACATTTTTATGCGTTACTCACCCATAAGTGGTTGACGTCGCCATTGAGAAGGCTATCTAAGATGTACGAGCACCACTTCAGTAGTCCCTCCTCAACTACACCTTTTTAATGTAGTCGCATCACTCGACTCACTTTCATCTTGCCTATTGTTACATTAAAATATCATTTATGTTTCCTTTTCACTTGAAAGTTTTGAACACTTTTTTAGATAAGTGTTAAAGAAGTTTTAATAGATTTACACCGTAGTCAGATATTTTATTTGAGGTTCGAAATTCATAGAAGAGACCTCTGTGAGTCACTAAAATTAAAAAATGAATTTGGGAAGTTCTAGGTCTTGCACTCCATGAGCTAAAACTCACTAAAACAGAGTCTGTCGGTCGGTAGAAAAGCATAATAATTTCTTCGCAGAAATGGCTTGTTGCTGTGGTTCATCGCGGAAGAATGGCGTGTGCAGGTGGGCACCACTGGAACAGCCATGGGCAAGTATGCTTGGGCGCTACTGCCGATTTGTTGCTAGGTTTGTTGCTAAGTATTATAAAGCATCCTTCGGTATGTCGATGCTATAGTGAAATAATTATGCAGGAAAGTTTGCGCGTATACTCAGCTCAGATTGCCGTGGACAAAAGTGGTTGTTTAGTGGTGTAGAGTTTCAGTGGCTACTGCTTACTACAGCCCATTCCAGACAGCACTGAGCACTTTTCTTGTCACATCATACCCGAAGATTAACGAAACCATACAAATATACACTGTCGTTGTAGATTCCAATTGAAAATTGCTTGCCGCATTAGCATATGCTGCCAAACTGGGTGCGATAAATTGAATAGGATAAGTGCCTAGTGGCGGTCGCTAAAGAACGGAGACAGTCAAATCCGCCACTAACTCCATCGTTCAATCAACGCTTTGAAGTAACTTGAAAAAAAAAAGCACCTTTTCGTACGCCGGTAAAAATTTTCCTTCGCGTCTCGACCGCATCATCACATTCGAAATGGGTTTTGCCTCTGCCCCCGTTAAAAGCAACGGTCTAACGAGAATGTCGTAAAAGTTAAGCGCACAAATGTTACTGTTCAAATCTCAAGAGCATTGGAATGTTGCATATTTTAGCTGCAAAACCGAGTTCTTCTAAATGCAACTGCTGCTAATAGCTGCGATGAGTCCTGGAATTGAAACAGCTGGTTTCAGAGACATGCAGAATTGTTCATTCATAAAGTTAACGTTTCTGATGCTCTAATTGCACAAGCCTATGCGCATTCCGAAAAGGGACATAGTGAATGACCTGTTGGAGTTATTCTTAATAGGCGCCATTCTTTTCTTTCAGGCATCCATGGCCCTTTATTGTTATTCCCACAGCGATGACATGTTTTCTATCGTCAGGAATTTTCTTCAATTTCAAAATAGTTCGGAGTGTGCATTACCTATACGCTCCGGTGAGTGCAAAATGGAAGTTCGAAGAGGAGGTATTCCATCAGAATTGGGCTGCAACAGACGAACAGTTCTATCCAGGTTCTCTGATAGGAAATTTTCATAATCTGCGTTTTGAAGTTCCAGTATGAAGGCCTGGTCACAAATGCCGAGTTGCCGGGAACGCTTCAATGCACCATTTCAGTCTTTTTTTTTTTTGTTACGACGATGCCATATTTATTTCTTCCAGTCCTTTTTGTCCCTTCGTTGGATGCAGTGTCCAGGATGCATCTGAACTGAGCTGTGACGTTCGGTGAGTTAATGATATTTTGGATTTATCCCCATATAGTTTAATGGTTAACTCAATTTCGCCCCGTTTCACCGTGTTTGCTATTAGTTATTGCCAGCGAAAGGTGGCACAAATTTCCGTGTGCGAATTTCTGGTAGAGTTAGTCCGTTTTGAATTAAGAATGGATTTCATGACTCCAGGTTTCGAAATTGGGTAGGTGGAGCAGAAAACAATACAGTAAGCCATCCTCTACTGTCTTCAGAATAATATTAGTGTAACCGGCTGTTTTAAGTACTCCGTTGAAAGAGGTGCACATCGTGGCGGCCTTCCTGGCATGCTTGCCTACAAGCTTAGAGAGTGAATCTTGCTTCATTCCCTCCAGTGACAAATGCATTGTGTTGTTTTCTTGATCGGCTTAATTTAGGCAAAGACATTCTGCGACGCAAAGGTCTCTACCTAATCCTAGAGGCGAACGATTATGGCGATGTTCTGAGAAGGCCATATGCGAATGAATTTATTGACTTTTTGGATTGGCTTGAAACAGAAAAATTCAGCACCATCGATGGGCTCGAATATAGCTATAGAAATATTTGCCTCCGATTTCAAAACGATTGCTTCACAAACGCACATGCACGATTTTTGGCTGATGTATACTCAAGAGGGGATCAGGTGAGTTTTCTTACACTGAGTCCAATCGCCAACATTACATGGTGAAAAGCTTCGTGCTGACTGAATTTACTGACTTATGGTGAGTAAGGGGAAACTCATGCTGGTTTTTTTGCAGG
This sequence comes from Ascaris suum, assembly GCA_013433145.1. NCBI lineage: Eukaryota > Metazoa > Nematoda > Chromadorea > Rhabditida > Ascarididae > Ascaris > Ascaris suum. Next base: position 7,040,978 of record CM024187.1, read on the forward strand.
CAGATTATTAGATGGCCGTTGCTGGCCGTTTCTATAATAGGGCTTGATTTTGATAAGCAACGGCTATTTTTAGCCTGCCAAAAATTTATAGGGAAAATCGGCGAAACTTCGTTAAATCGATACTGATGAGCGCTCGTTGATTTTTTTTTAGTTCTTCGGCCGTCTCACTCGCCACACTTCCGCCTGCATGCAGTTGTTGATTTTTTCTTCCAATTGGAGTTAGTTGATTCGCTTTTTCTTTTTCAGATGAAGCTCAATGTGACGTATCCGAAGTTTTATTCGCAGTATTCAACAGAACCAATCGACCTCTCGAAAACATTAGGGGGTGTCAAAGTGGATTCGCATCAGCGACTTCTCTCCGCAACGACGTGGATGATTCTTTATCAATTGAAACAGCACAGCGACCTTATGCTGAAACTGAGCTCGTTGGTTGCAGTTGCTTTTTCATACGGCATATATGCGAAAAGAACTGATAGCCCTTCAACGTCCTCAATGACTCAGTTTTATGCAGCTGTGGAGGACTTCTGAAAAGAGAAAAGGCTGCAATGACTAATCGGAGTGCTTTATTTTATCGTACAACGCATCTTTCTGTTGCCTCAAATCGCATAACAGATCATTTCTGTCTCCATCTCCGATTGTCGTCGCAAGCGAGTCACCGCGAAAAGCCTCTGTTTCCGCTTTAAAACAAAAAATTTTGAGACTGAAAAAACTTCTGAGAATGGGGCATTGTTGCTTAGACGATAGAATTTTTGGCGCATTTCAATACCTACAATAGGCGTACTTGCTAATCGCTTTTTCGAAGTTTTGAAAAGCTTCAGTTAAAAACACCTTCGTCGCTTTTCTTGTCCTCATAGACGCATAAATATAGTTTGATATCTGCGACAGATTCGATAAGCAATTCAATACTGTTGTCAGCTGTATGAAAGGCTGTGGTGAGACCGGAAGTTATAACTACTTTCTGCTAGCGGCTGCCTAGGATGGCTGCGTAATATAAAATATCGGAAGCTACTGCAGGAATTTTGAGACAGCGGTCAGCGAGAGAATCAAGTCAAAAAGGATTCCAAGCACGCTCTTCAATGTTTACTATTTCCACTCGGATACATTCGAACAAGAATTGGCAGAGAACAATCGCCGTGTCGCTCCAAGGTACCATCTTTTCAGTGCTTGTTTACAAAGTGGCAAAAGTAAAAAATCAGGTTTGATCAGAAACTTTCGTTGCACTGAACGGGTATCTTTGGTGATCTTCGCTGTGACATGTGCACAGTTTGAAAGAGAAACTGTTGAATAAAGGCTGCAAAAGTTGGCATATTCTGGTATATTCTGCACTTGGATATTTGAAAGGTTTATCTGGAAAAACTATTCTGCACCTGCATACAATGGCGATTCGCTTATCATGTATAAGCGGCACACCGTATTACCCATTACTTGCTCCGTTGCGTTAATACCTCTTCTTGGCAATTTCCACATCCTCTCATTTAGCAGATTCCAAATCGAATGTGTTAACACAGTGACCGCGCTATCTTATCGGACTGATCATTATTAGAGGTTAGTGGAATCTCAGAAATCGCAGAAGAGTCGAACAAGCCACGTTATTTGAGGAGATATGCGAACCTCGTTATTATGTTATGAGACGGTGTTGCAAACTTCTTGCTATGAGATGTCAACTATATAGAAGGGGCCATGATGAAACAAGCACAGTTGTATGCTATGCATGATGGCAGTGACACGGAGCGAGTCAATCTCCGCTCATTCAAAAATAACATCTTACGTACTTCCTTGGTAAGGTGGTGGCTTAAAAGATAATCACTGCGATGCACTTACATTTAGTCACCTGCACTTGAACATTTCCGAACAAGTGATTTGGACGTTCTTTGTTGTTGCATGAGTACCTTATTTAATAATTTTGTGAATGCTTTGCCGAAATTAAGATAGTGTTATTATGAACAATATTTCATTACTGTGGGTGGCTTGCTGCGCACTCACATTCAACAAATGACTTTCCGCAGGGGCGTTGGTCGATGTGAAAGGATCAGTCGCCTGCTGACCGTTACTTTATCCTCTATGACCATCTCGCTGAATTTATAGAGTCGAAACTGAGTGTTTCAAATCGCTGCATTGCAGAATAATTAAATTACAGTTTCGCATTAACATTCGCTATACTATCTATTTTCTCCGTATTGTGCACCTTCAACTTCGAGTGGATCAGCACAGCAGACGGAATGACTCCAGTTGTAGACTGGGTCGTTTCGAAGCCGCTTATGGGTATCGTTGGTGTTGCAGCGACGGTGATGGCAATCGCTTCTGCAGCGGGTCTTCTTCTGCTCCTCGATGTCACATTCGTTGACATGGCCACTGTGATGCCGTTCCTTAGCCTAAGTGAGTTGGAATTTCGATCTTGCTAAAACGCCACTATGGCCGTTATTAATGCAACGGGTCGAGCGTGCGCACAGACTTATTTACCTGTTATATGTCTGCATTTAGATGCTTTCTAGCTATGGATGTGTTGGCTTAGGTGACCGACCACTGCGGGGAAAAACTAAATAAACATATCACCACTAATTACCTGTTTGTAGCAGATGCGCAGTTTTCATATATCCTCCCCCCCCCCCCCAAGATAAGTGCAGCATCCTCCGCATACTTTGCCGAACTGTATTTTTTAGTGCAATAAACTTCAGAGGGATCTTGCACCACTATAATGAAACTTAGTTCACTTTGCAGCTACTGACGTGCTGATGCCCACACATACGAACCAAGCTGAACCTCTATCCTATAAGTAATATTAGTGGAGCAGAAATCAGTAGCTGTGCCGGATTCATTCACTGAAATGACACAAGACCAGTTGAAGTGCATTGAACAGCATGAAAAATGTGAGGTGCTCGCGCTTGGGAACTTGCACTAAAACTTTATCGTATTGTTCAGCGGTGGGTATTGACGACACCTTTCTTATGCTGGCAGCTTGGCACGAGACGAGTCGTACGATGAGCGTTGAAGATCGAATTGAAATATCGATGCGCCGTGCAGCAGTCTCGATAAGCATTACCTCACTGACTGATGCACTCGCCTTTCTCATTGGCGCAATCGCACCCCTACCTGCAGTAATGTTTCACCCTGATCATTAAAAAATTCAAAGTTCCTAATAGAGAATCATGAAACTTTTCTCTGCCTTGAAGGTTCCAGATTTCAGTGGAATCTTTTACACATTTGAAGAATTTATGAGACTCAACAAAAGTCATGCTGATAAGATCGCATTTGATGATGGCTTCTTAGCGGAGGCAGCGTAGGAAGCTGTTTTCTTTGCATTTGCAACTGATATTTTTGTTCTGAGATGAACTTGAGGATGTCTCACGTCTTACAATGAGTTTTTTCCAAAATCTAAAGGAAGCAGTCCTTACGACTTTCCACGCGTTTCCCATAAATCTAGTTGAAGGTAGCATGAGGCAATTAGGCTCTTCCAGACAAGAGTTTTCACTGATCAAGTGCGCGAGAATTCCGTTACGTATGCTTTCTGTTGCATATGAGTTGTGTAGCACACTTGCGTGCTAGAGCACTGCAGGTGACTAGGCGCAGGCAATGACTAATCAGTTTTGCCATGCTGTTAAGTTGATCATGTCCACGAATTATTTGTTTGAGACATTCTAAAACGATGCTGATTTGTTTTATGACGTAGGTATTTTGAACGCGATTCTCATCAAGTTGGTTTCGAAATATTCTTGTGGCAGGAGCTTATGCCGATTCAGGATGGCACATGTTTGAAGAAACCTTGCAGTTATAGTGGTTTCAGTTTTGCTTTTCAGGTGATGTATTTCTGCTACTACTCATCAGCTGCAATTTGTTTCATATTTGCTTATTCGCTTACAATCTTCGTCGCTTGTCTTTCTGTTCAAGGACGCTGGGAGGAGGCCAATAGGAACTGTATCGCTTACACTCCTACAATCCCGATTGAACAGATAGGTGATCGCTTCCTTTAGGGACATCTCTATTTCAAGAATATATGTCATGTTTGTGAACAATTTTGGTCTTTTTTGACCTATTGGATTTCTTGATAGTTTAGTCGATGAAAAGGTGCTTCGTTGAGCTTTTCATTCGGAAACAACTATGATAAACTCAGATGATTTGCTGAACTCAGCTGTTTTGACGGTTGCTGAATTGTTCCACACGAAGTCCTTCGTTTTAAAATTTAAAGCAGTTACAGAGAACAGCACATTTATGCAGCGCTGCTTGAATATGGGAAGTCGCTCGGATTGTGGACTACGAAAGAAGAAAGCACTGAGCTCTTCACCACCGGAAGTGAGTATCTATCTCTGTATTGCAAGGATTTCATTTGTTGTATTTTATTTGCCATCCACTCAAGATCCTTAATAGAAAACAAGAGTGCAGCGTTTTGCACGCCAAATATTTTCACAAGGTTGATTAAATTCTCATCACAAGTGTGCTGCTTGGCTCTGTGAGTAAGGAAGTATAAAAGTAAGAAAAAACTGTTTTGCACATATAACTATGCAGGACGTTTTATTTCCTTTATTCAGGAGAAAAGTTTGCGAAGGTTTTAAAGGAAATTTCCTAAAACACCTCGCTGCCGGGAGGTGTTTTGGGAAATTTTCTTTTATTTCGAAATGTGCTTTAAATGCTACGGTCAAGGCATTGTCTGAAGAAACCAAAGACGGTCTTCTTTATGGAGAGCTGCATATGGCAAATCAAAAAATTCGTCCATGGTGACCTTCTCAGTGGATAAGTGGATGATGTAACTATTATGGTGTTCTCGCTGTTGATGGATCTTGATTCTGTCTTCCTCTTAATTTACAAAGTGTCACACTAATCGCTTAGGCATTTAGGAGTCTAACGCTTCCTAAATGTGGGCTGAGCCAGGAAACAAACGAAATTTTTCGTGGTGGCGTTTGCGATCATCCTGTTTGCTGATTCCTTGTATGCTCACATCTTCATTTTCAGTTTATCACAAGTTATCACTTTCATCCCCATTGTTTTATTATCATTCTTGGCCAATTGAGCAACTTTTCGGTTCTTTTGTTCTTTTGATTTGTTTTTGTTCCTATAGCACATTTAGCAGCATTTTAGGGGATTGTTGCATTTTAGGAGATTACTTTCGACGATCGTTTATGGTACCAGCGTTTTTTCGAGGACTTATATGCTCCGTTTATTACGAGCCCTACCGTACAGATTGCCGCTCTGATCTCCTTCATCTGCTATGCTGCAATCGCTTATGCTGGGGCCTGTAACGTTAAAGTTGGATTTGAAGTGAGTGCCGTGTAGTTTTTTTTCTGCATTTAACGCTTACTGTGTGCACATATTAGCAGGTGAATACGGCGGCTAGCACCTGGTAGAATGTACGATAATGTTCTCAACGTGAGCGCTTTCGTTATGGTTTGCTGTCTTGAATCTAACGACTGAGGGTGAACCAAAGGAATTCTGCATAAAGTTATTGAAATTTGGAGAAGACTTCGATAGATTATTTAAATTTCAGTGAACACTGACTGAGATTTTGCGGTAAGGATAATTTGGTTTCTTTGGCGGCAATCAAGTTCACTTTTGCAGTGTGCGGAAAATTTCAAGTATTGCAAATTGATTGCTAAAGTAAAAGCGACCCGCAAAAGTTGCAAGCTTTGTCTAAGCTTAACTTTGAGTGTGATGATGTCAGTCGATCCAAGAATCTGAGAGTCCGGCCGTAGTGGACGTCCAGCACGAAAGTTTCACCCTGTCGAAGTTGCAATAATATAGAAGCAATCATTCTCTTCAAATGATTCATACAGCGCAACATCGAGCCATAAATTATCGAAGCAGTAGGGTAATAAAGCCACTACGCTATAAACACTGAGAAATGAGCCTAATTGCATCGCCTATCACTTATGAAAGCCTTTCTTTGCAGCTCATCAATGTTATACAAAAAGATTCACCTTCGAGGCGTTTTCTTGAAATCAAAAACACTCGTTTTCCGAACGACGTGTCGAAGCTTGACGTGGCTGTGATGCGCCCGCCGAATATGGGCAACTCTACGCAACGACGGCTGTTCTTGGAGGCCCTTAGCGACCTTGAGCGTACCTTGTGTAGTGTCGGACGCAACACCACTGACTTCTGGTATTTTGCTTATCAGCGTTTCGTTGATCGGCTCGGATTCGGAGATTCATGGGCAGCTCTCAACGAAGATGAAACAGTTGGTCTTACTAAAAGCTATCGAAATGAGGAGAAAGTTTTTCTGCTTTCCATGTTTCGTTCATGAAAAGTACTGCGGGAATGTATAGTACCTCTCGGACGGCGAATACTGGTGAATTCATGGATAAAGATATTGGAACAAGAAGTATAATAAGAAAAATATCATAGGAATATGATGAGCAGGAAGGGGATAGAATGCAGTTGAAGGTCTTTCGTGGGAGGGCCTGGGATGGTACATCAGCAGAAAATTTGTTGAATTGAGATGCGTCATAAATCTTCTTGCTGTGTGGTTCAGTGTTCAACGTACCAGAGTTCAAGGAATTGGGACAGCCAGATGTGTTTTTGTTTAATAGAACAAAAAGGCGACTCTAGATATATTCGCTTGATTGCGACATCCTGGGCAATTAGTCCCATAATACAAACAGCGCAGTTCAGACGCTGATAGACAAAAAGGAATGCACGCACAGGAAAGGAGTGGAGTGGAGAATGTTTCCAAAAATGTCGATTTTCAAGGAAACACCTCACAAATTGTGGTATTCGATTTACGGCCCTTATGGTATTTTAGTTATCAACTCTATTGCTTGAGGAAAAATGTTTCATTCTCATGTTTTTCTTTCAGGTGTTCAACATGAACTTGAGGCCCTTTCTAATGGCAAACGAAAGGTACGATCACGACATTCTTTATTACCCCAATAAATCTATGTCTGCTTTCCGGCTTACAATGCAACTGGTCAGCTGTCCATCCGACGAACGCATCATGCGGTGTGCAAATGCTGTGAGGCAAGTTTTCAAAAGTTATTCGCTTAGAACGGAATTCGTGCAATTCTCATTGGAATTGGCGTCATAGAGCAACTCATTGTGTGTGCGCGTAGTGTTTGTGCATGCGTGTGCGGGCCCTTGTGGTATTTTTTGACCATCGGCACAAAACGCACGTGGGCAACATTTGATATGTATAGCGGAGAAGAAGGGGAACAATCTCTATTCAAATAGGAATAAATTGAATAAAGAAAACTGCGATAAGCAGTGAGGTATATACGTTGCAGCGAAGTTGTAAAACAATACATTGACATATAAAATAATGACACACGCGGATGTAGCAGTAATGAACATGAGAAAATAGCATATGTTTAATGGTTATGTACAGATAGCTATAATAACACAGACGTTTTCTAATGGCGGAGACGACTTCTGATCCCCAACTTCGCTGTCCCTGATCGTCTTCATAAATCGTTCAGTGATGGCTAAAAGTTGTATGTTTATTTAGTCGATCGACGGCGCTTGAACGAACTTCTGTTCGATGCTTTTTCCATATCATTATTTTCACTCGTTAGACCATTCAGTTGACCTAGTGGGCTGACACGCAAGCGAATATATCATTTTAACCTCCTTGGCATAGCTTCAAGTTTTTTAAAAAGCAGTTGCTGCCTAGAACTGAGCGTCTTTCTTTTGCAGGAGCACTGCGGACAAGTACAGGGATGAGTTCAATATCACAACTTACACCCCTCTGTGGGCGCTCGCAGACCAGCTGGAAATCATATGGCCACAAACTATGCAAGACTTGTATATTTCTATCGGTACAAGTTAAAGAATTCATCACTTTGTTCTAGAAGTTTTTTTGTAAAGTCCCAATTATTGGGTCACTTATGCTGCTAGCACTGTAAAAAGTACTGCACCTGCAGTGTACATCTTTGTGATCAGAATATGAGGTAATTTAAAAGCTGAAAGGGGGACTTGTTGCTTAATTGATTCTGCACCCGGTAATTTCGATATCGATTTATCCTAAGTCATTTATAAATATTCACTAGGTGTCCTGTCAAATGAAGTGAGGTTAAGATGAGAAGTTTACACTTCAGAATGCATCGTGTGCTGATGCTTGAAATGCGTTTGGTACATTGGGACTTCCCTTATGCAAGTCCATGGACATTATTCTGAAGACTCGCCGGGATATGGACGATGGCTGTTGGCTAACAGTCATGATCACTTTGGTCTTATGGATAAGCTCCTAATAAAAGAACAGAGTGAATTAAGAAAATTAAGAAGCTCGCTTCAGTTAGAACGACATTTGGGTGTTCAGCGAGTGGGCGACGCCACTGTGAGACACAGCGATAGTCTTCAGTTGATTAAAGTAGCGGGAAGGGGGTTGACGACTGCCACCGTGTTTTTCAGAGGTAAAGTGCAATCCATAGCACCATGTGCTCAGAATTTTCCTTTAATACAAGATCATATTATGTAAGATTGTGTTTCCGGAAACTCTTATCCCCTCATTTTAATGTGCCGTAATAAATACCATTCATGAATTTCGGAGCAGCGATGAACCGATCCTGAAGCGCATTTCATATGCCAGTTGATTGTGGGATCTGGTTTCTTGCTCCTCCTGAAAGGCCATGCATCGGATAGCAGATATGGGAGATAAATGATTTATCTATACACAGCTGTTTCCTGTTCTGTAGTATTTTCGCGCGTCGGAAATGGCTTTACTGAGGTCTTCAGCTCTATTTTAGAAATGTTCTGTTAACGCGCTGAAAGTGTTGACGCTACATTGCAGCAGTCATGGTGCAAGTATCGCTGTTTTTTATTCCACAGCCGCTGTGTGCACTTATCATCGTTCTAAACATTGCTTCGGTTGCACTCGGAGTTATCGGCTTCATGACGCTGTGGGATGTCAATCTCGATGCGACCTCCATGATCACAATCGCCATGTCGGTCGGATTTAGTGTTGATTTCGCTGCACACATCACGTATGGATATATGACCGAATGTAAGGCCAAGTACGAGAAGATCAAGTACGTTTGTAACTTCCTTAAACCTTCCGAACCCCTTGAGCATATCAGTGCTGAAACCCTACAAGTGCAGACCAGGTATAGAGGATCGTTTAGAGTGGAAGCCGAGAAATGGTTCTCATGTGTCATTGCTGCACTCAGATAATTTTCAGTCACTGATTAAATTTGCTTCTGATCTCTATTAAGGAGGGAACGGGGAATCATTTGACTGAGCCCTATGTCTTAATAATTAAAATCGCTCCTTCCCGTTTGAAGTTTTACCGGGAGGAAAAAGTTTACAGAACAATAAACGGATGAGCATAAATGAATTCAGGCCTGGTAACATCAGGCACTATATTCAAACAAACAAAGCTATCTGCCTCAGCAGAAACATATTATTAATTTCGCGCAAGGATTGAGCAACAAATAAACTCGGTTAGAACATGAATGAGGGAGCGGCCGTTAAAATCGTGAATTTAAGGATCCCTTCCAGTGACAACACTGATGTTTAACCCAAAGATCACAGAGGAAGAGAAGCTTCTAGACAGTTTCAAGCAGAGTACGCGAATTTGCGCTTATTTTAGTCTGCAGATGTGATTTTAAAAAGTTAGGGAACGAGGATTCGAAAAAATTCAAAGCATATGCTCATCCAGGTTATGTGCTGCCCGATTCTCAAATACGTGACACCATTTTGATTTCCGAACTTTATGGGTCGTAATTGCCGTCTCACATCTTGGATGACACTAAATTCTCAAAGGACAAGGTCGATCATATGATAACAGCTGCGTTTTTTTTTTTCATGCTCAAGAAAGCTGATTCCATGCTGTGACATCTTTGGTCGCTCGGACGAATGAGTGACTAAACACATTGTTTAGTTTATCAAAGAACGAAAATTTTCAGTGCCCCCTATGCAAGGTTGGTTGGTGTGCTGGGTGCAGTAGGTTGGCCCGTTTCGCAAGCTTCAATATCCGTTGTGCTGGGCATTATGACCTTATCAACGTTGGATTCTTATATGGTGCAAACTTGCTTCAAAACCGTGCTGCTTGTCATTATTATTGGTACGTGATTCGATTAGAAATTTGCACCTATCCAATTGCAGAGACGATTTTCCCCCGCAAGCAGTTTTTTCTCCTCGGCTTTATTCCATAAGAAGTTTTGCCTCCATGTACAATTCAGAATACGACTTTCGCAAAACACTCAAGAGCAGATGTTGAGGAGGACTGATATAACCACATTCCTGTGCTCTCCGCCATCACTAAGCTGATTTCAAGTAACTGATACGTCTAACAGATTGGGGTCGAGGCTCCTATCAATCTTGAGCTTTGGTGACAGCTTCACGGTTCGAGGTCCCCATGAACGCTCTACTCTGTGAAATTTTCCAAGCCCGATTTAGTTGGAGCCTAAAACAAACCGTCATCGCAAACATAACATCAGAAATTCTTGATTTTCTTCAGTAAAGTTAGCGTTTGAGGCAGGAAAGGGATAGGAAAGATCAAAATATTGAAGAATTCATTAAAAACCTTAGTTAAAATAGTTTAAATTTCCCAAAGATGTTGATACTGCCCAGGCGAATTTCTTGAGTGATATATGCTAGTTAGCTGTCGATTTCGTGGTGAATATAGAACGCCGTCTAATCGAATAGTGAACAATGACGATTTCAAAGCTCGGAAAAGTGTATGCATTGTTAAGGCAAAAAGTGCAGTTGCTGATATCGTTTCAAAGCTTCATAATGCAGCAATTGTCACTTTTCGTAGTTGTTGTTTATGTTGAGTATACATTCAGCAACTGTTAACAATTGCTATCATTTCTTCAGGTACGTTCCATGCGCTGCTCTACCTTCCCCTCATACTAATGCATTCGCATAGTCTGTTTCTCAAAATCAACTCGACGATTAAAGCGCATACCGCAGTTTTAAATGCTCGAGTTCAGAAGCAATGAACATTTGGATGCGTGGTTCTTCATCCGAAAAGTGAACTAAACATGTGCTCAGCCAACAGAACATGAAGTATCGAACAACATGTTCTCCTATTCTGTTCATCATTGTGCAATAAATGCAGTACACGATTATATTGATAACGTGTTCAACTGAGCGGATTATGGTTAGTATCTGTTTGTGTTCATACGAGTAAAACGTTGCGCGCATTGCTTTCAACTTATCAGACACTAATACTGGCACTGTGTGTACGATTCTGTTTGCTTTAGATCGAACAGTTTGAAACATCTCGTTGATTAGAAAATGGTTATATGCGTTTGAATAAGCGGTCGTTGCTGCGTTGACATGTTCGCCTTCCACAAAACACCCGCCTCTTATCGCGAACAGTGCTAACTGGTGTCGGGGTTTGGATGGGCTGCTGAAGTAGGAAGGTCATTTCAGGAGGTTATTGCACAACAACTGTCATCGCTCATTTTTCTGCTGGAATAAATCGCACTATTTCAGTAAGTCGGGAAGTAGTAAAGTGGTGAACTTTGGTTGATAAGTGCCGCGCATATAAACTTTGTCGCAACAAGCTTCTGAATAAAAGCGCAGCAGAGCGAAACCGAAAACAAAAATAATGAAGAAGCAAAGTCAACTAACCGGTATGGAACGAGAACTGTGAGAAAAACGCGTGCAACACATGAGAGTAGAGGCGATCGATATGTGTGTTCTTTGTTAAGATCTCTTATGTCGTTTTAAAGTTAACATTTGCCAATGATTCTGTGCTTTGCTATAAATGGCAAGTAATTGTCCAAAGCTCCTTTTTCTAACGTCGACGAAGCAGACAAAATTTTCTGTACTCTCATTTTACAATTGGGCCGACTAACAAGTCTTCCATGTAACTTTGCAACCGCCCGTTTCATCTTATGACCCATCGTAGTTGCCATCGCTGTCAGCAATCACTAGAAGCATTCGCACTTTGGGACGCGGCACCAGCTTTCCATCTTTGCAGAGTTTTAACTTGGGGCGAGTAAGGTTGCACCAATGCTCACTTACACTGTTAGGGTTCCAATACACCTCTCTATGCTCTAAATTGACACCAAAGCATAATTTCAGATATAGATCCCGCTAGCTGCCTGAACGATCCTGTCCCGATTTAGTTTTCGTCTTTCTAATCATTCTGGAGTGGCTCAAAGGAGAAGCCAAAGGGATGACGAAAACCGGAAAAATCGCAATATTCCAGTTTGCCTCCAGGTAAACTCCGACAGTCATCTTGCTCTTCCAACGTCCAGATGAGTCGCAGACGCTGTTGACCAGTGAAGAAATCTGTTCAGGAATTCCTGAGCTTGGAATCCCGAATACTATTGCTATCGAGTTTCGAGACCCACAATACCCCGACTTTCTGAAGTCTTCCAGCTCCAAAAAATCTGAACTTTCTTCTAGGCCTCAGTTTTCCGAACCCTCAGCTTCAGCCTTCTGAACATTTAGGAAATCAGAATTTTCGCTCGGAGTTCCGAGTTTTTGGAACTCCAGAAAATCGAAACTCGCCCACTTCCTCTGATCGGAGAAAAAAATCTCGTTTGTTCCTGTAGCGTCGGCAGGTCGCCAAAACAGACTGCGTCTAATATTGTACAATACGAAGGCTTTTTGACGTAATGGAAAACGTGGCATGAGGTCGCGAGTTTGATAATCTCAATGACAGTCAAAAATGTGGAGCAACATACTTGGATGCAAAGCAGAAGGTTGGTTTCCTGGTGTTTTTTAAAGCGCACGATGCTTAGGTTGAAGAGGATTTGAGGCTGAAAAGGTCGCACCAAAAAGTAAAGCAGTTGAAGCATTTGCCACCCCATTTGTTTACTAGAAATATGAGAATTTTTCCGGGTGAGCTGGAGAATTTCCCGAAAATCATTCGGCACCCCATATTTTCGAAGCACCGAATGTCAGTGCTAGCTATTCGAAATGACTTCATAGTTCTTTTAGAGGGCATCAACTTGTGCAAGGTACTGAATGCTTGACCTTAATTGAGTTTTGGAATAAAAAATTCTATTTTTTTTTCCAGCTGAGAAATGTTCGTAAGACTTCAGTTGAATTGGACATTTTGAACCGCTCGCGAATTTTCGACGAGAAAGTTGCATATTTTTACTCTTTATAGCTGTTACGGGTAAAACTTCGAGATGTTTGAATAGCGGCAAAGAACTCGATCTTTTAAACCGAAAGAAGACTGCGGCAAATAGCCGTGTTTTGAGTGGCAGTTATGCAGAGGAGTGAATGAGTGAGTACCTCGTATTGCTGTAGTTAAGATTCCGTTTCAGTAAGCTCAATCGTTCTAGCGAGCATTTTGATACATTTCTTTAAAAATTTTCCTAATAGCATTCACCATTTCTTGCCTTGTTACCTTTTCAATATGAAGTAAGCGCAGAGCAGTTTCTCACCTGGCATTAATAGTCTTTTCATTCGTACTATGCATCGTTTACGTCCAAAAATTTACATAGGCCGCGTCATATTTTTGGCAAATGTTCGTTTCGCCTACTTTATCTGTGCGAAAATCTGAAGCTGATTCATTTGTAAGTGCACTTTTTGTGTGCGGCGTTCCTTCGAATGTTTGGCTATTTTAAGAATGAAATGTCGTCAACAGTTGCCACTAGATTTCGCTTTGTGCTGCCGAAGGCTTCTGAAATTGGCTGCAATGTGCGAACTCTTTAGCAGTTCTCTGCAAAAAACATGGCTCTTGAAGCTGTTCTAAGTGACTGTTTAGGCGATCCGTGTAAGGCGTCGCGCTTTTTCACTTTCAACTCATCGCTTATTCCTAAAAATCGCTCATTTTAAACTGTCTGAAAATACGTCAATATCAAATTCCGCCTTTTCGACTATTTGGGATCTCATTATAAAAATAACACATCTTTTGGACTTTTAAGCGCTAACTTTTTAAGGAACTGCTTCCATCTTCCACTCTACATGTTCGCTTCGTCACATTCAGCTCACCTTTTTGAAATGCAGTGAGCGGGATGGGGGGGGGGGGGGGGTAGAGAGAGAGAAAAGCAGAAGACACTTTTGCATTGCAAAACTCTATTCTAGAGTGAGAAGTGCCCTAGTAGTGTGTTTTTCTATAAACTAAAATTCGTGACCCTTAGTCGTTCACCCACAAGAGTCGCGTACGTGATGAATCACTTAGAGGTGCAGGCTGTATTTACGAAATGCTAACTATTCATGGATCGAAAAGAAAAGAATTTACTAACAGCTTTGTTTAGCACGATGCGGTCGAACATTTTCGACACGCCGAACAAAGATGACTGCCATCAGGAGTGCTCAAACTGCCACTGGAAGTTTCGTTTTCAGTTGAGTTTTGATTTCTCATCCACAGTAAAGTTCAGATTCCTGCCAAATTCATGGCGCTGTTTTCGAGCATGGATATGATGCAAAAAGAACTTTTGAACTGTCGGAAATTTGAAAGCTATCTGAGAATATCTACAGGAGCGAAGTTAAAATGAATGTGCCGTCGTTTTCCATAAGTTTGCTTGCATCACACAACGCATGCGTTTCGTTCGGAGGGTCCGCCTTGATATGGATTTTAAACTCCCACTAATCAACATAACCAACAGCAGGCTCATCCTTGCGACCTCAGGTGACTCTCTGCGTTAGTGCGCAGACAGCTTTACGTTTTAACTAAGTAAGGCCTAAAAAACAAGAGAAGCTAAAAGGTGTCTTTTCTGGAGTTGTAATCAAGTTTGCTGTATGAAGCGGAGTTGCAACGTTTTGAAAATGTTAGCACAATGCTAGTAGATAAGTGCAGCTTTTATAACGCTTCATGATGATTTCGACAACAAAGCCGCATTGGTGTTATTCGTAAGTGATCATTCACGAATGCGTCACAAAACCTGACAGCTTTGGACGAGCGATTTCAAGTGCAAGCGATTTTCCAAGTGCACAAGCAAGTTGAGAACCTTACTCCCTGCTGCAAACAACGCTTCATTCCACCAACTATTGGCTTCTGTTAATTATTGTGTTGTAGTGTCCTTTGCTTGCCAGAAGTTCGTTCATTTGCAATTTGGCTCAAAAACATCCACATTGGGAGGGAGCTGCACGTTTTCGGCGTCTTCATCAACAAAGATCACCACTAAAGCGCACACATCGACGAACCAGCGTTCAAGTGAAGTACCACCCAGCGAGTCCTGCCGAGGTGCATTCCTTAAATTTCGCACATTTTTTATTTCGGACCGCCAGTGGCCAATATACGTTCATTCCACAATCATGGCTTCCACGTGAGTTAAACTGCGCTTTGAGGGATTCCCTAGAGAGCTTTTAAAAGCGTAACTTCGAAGGGTGTGTTTTGAGGAGTTGTTAGTGGTGACAATTTAAAGGAAATTGCCAGCACTGTTGCATTTCAACGAACTTTGCTGTGAAGTTGAAGCTATTTGACTTTCTCGAGGAAACTGTCAACGATTTGAGGGATTCAGCTATCGTTTTCAAGATGTCATGAACAGTTTGAATGGTTCAATGTTTAGCTGATAAAATTCCAGGTTGTTTAGTTTTTTGTTGCGAAGATAGGGTAAGTGCAGTGAGTTGAGATGATTCTGTTTTATTTGAGGAACGCAAACAACATAAAAGAATCGATGATTTGAAATGAGAAGTTGACATGCACACCCAACTTCGAAAGTGCAATAACACGCAGAACGAGCATTAGCCACACTCAACCGATGCACATCAACATACGCATGTACAAACACAAACACACGTACCCACACAAACAAACGCACACACGCACATACACGCACACGCACAGAAAGGGCAGACAATCAGGGGCAAACATTCACATAAACACACACGGACGCACATGGGAACACGTACGCATGCACACGTACGGATACACAAGCGCATTTTAATAACATGTTGTTGTAAGTGCGCTCAAGAATCTGCAAATAACTCATGCGATATCTGTTTGCGTTTGTGTAGAAGTCTGGTTTCTTCAAGAGTCTGAACGGCTGCGAAATGCCAATGGTAATGATGAGGAAGCAGGGCGAGTGTTTGCCATGACGTTTGCCTCTCGCAGCTGAGCGCATCACAACACAAATTGGTTACTAAATCTTTCTCGTATAATTTAGGAACCAAGTTGTTTGCATAATCCATATATAACATATACAGGTATTAAACTTGAAATTGGCCTCATACTCCTTCAGCCATCTGACCAGCAAAAACCGCTACATTTCAACATCAGATGTACCCAACTGTCCAAATATTCCAGCTGGCAAAAAGCTCCAACTAAGGTCTCAACTCCTTCGTTCAAACCATATGCTGGTCAGCAATTGCACTGAAAACTCAGCAGCTCTGGTAACTTCTTTAGTACTGGTTAAACGCCTCCGTTTATATTATGGATCCAACTGTATTATAGATCTCCCTTGACAAGATCGCGAAAATTATGAGCATATCTCTTAAGTCCATTTGAAGTTGAGTTCGGATGTGCAAAAAGAATTATCCAAATTCACCGAAAACATAACAGTACGCATGTTTTGCTAATAGGAACACAAAAGTTGTTCGAAAAATTGCCTTCGAAAAGGTGAGGAAAATATTTCTCGTCAGTTATAAGTTGCGGTTAAAAGTCACTTCTTAAATAATAAACTAAGGTCTAAACATTGCATGTTTTACTTTGGAGGCCTTGCGAAAGTTGTCGCAATATCGAACGTAATTAGTTAAGTTACTTGGTTTCAGAAGAAAATTTGATGATTTGTTCGCATGTTCAAATGCTCGTAAAAACAACCCATCAGCTGCGATAATGACAGCGCTAAACCATTTACTATGCTGCACTTGTACCTAATTTCCTTTGTCAATTTGCTTGATTCGGAACTCTCGGAAGCACAGTAAACATTCCGAACGATGTTTTTTATTAAATTGTGAGTCGTAAATCATCTCAAGTTCTGCTTTTTACCCAGTTTTGTTACCACTTCAGAAAATTTGATTCTGTGCGTCAAGTTTGAAAACCATTTCGGTGGACCGTTGTCCCTTTCCAGAGGATTGTTAGCAAATTCATAATCGTCGTTTTTTTTTTTTCACTCCGATGAGTGCATTAGAAACAGATTATGCAAAGAAAAATATTTCGCGGTTTTCGTTGATTATATCAGTGCTGATGATGCAGTCTTCAAAAGCTGTTTAAACGAGAGTGTCTGTGACTATGTAGTCTTCAGAGCTAGCTGCGAAACGGCACTCGAGAGTAGGTGAATAGCGATACAGAAAAGTTTGACAATTATTCCCAAGTCAAAATAATGTGTTCACGATGTACTTTAGTGCAGCTCTAATTTCTGATTGTATTCTGCGATCTCATGGCGCATTTCCGTAGAAGATATAATCGCGAGCATTTTTTTCTCGCAATCGCGTGCGTGGAGATATAAAAGTTTTTGCGAAAACCAAAAAACACATTGATGGGATCGAATATCTCCATGCTAGCGGCCCCCTAACAACATTTTCATTTTAATTTTCACATGCAAGAAGACTGTTTTCGATTGCGTCAAAAGTTTGGAAAATTGGCCGAGAATTTGTTCGAATCTGCACTGGCGTTGGCTGTCACACAAATCAGCTTCCTAGAGATTTTCTTATCTCGAGCTAGCATCGTTAAAACTCAACCGAAAAACTGAGCAAATATGCACTTGCACCCTCTTTGGTCACTAGACCATAAACTCCCTAATTAAGTGCCCTGGAATGACACTCACTTTTAAGACTCAGGTTTTTCATAGCCTAGTTCATAGTGTGCTGCTAACAAAACTGAGCATGAAACACTCATGAGAGGCCGAATACGGCCCACGATTCTAATAATATTTTTATTCCCAAGAGTTGTCTAATAAAAACACTGATTTTAGATGCACTGCAATTCGAAAATTTCCAGGAATAAAAAAACGAGTAAAATTCCGTATTCCTTTCGTTATAAGTTATGAGGCTTACATGTGGTAAGTCGAATTTTTGAGTTCACTGAAATCGGTTGGCTTGCAACAGTGGAAACATATTATAGATTAGAGCTGCTTCCCGCCGCCCTTTACTGACTGCCATTGACAGGTCTTTCTGTGTATTGAATGATTGCGAGTGGGAACGTCAAAAAAAGAGACAATAGAACCCCTGAAATACGAGCACAAATGCGCACTCCGTTTGGTCGTCGTGAGTGGCTCAGCGCATTTTTTCGTATGTGCACTTTCGCTGCCACAGTCATTCGCCGCCACAATTACGTGGTTGAGCAAAAGTGCAAACTAATAAATACGTTGTCTCAAGACGCATCATCAACCCCATCGAAAGTCGCCTTCGTACTCGCGATTGCCTGCCTTGAGAAGATAAACGATGACTCAGCCCCAATTTATTCTATAGCATCGGTGGATTCGTTAAAAACGAGGACCTGGCCTCAAAAGGGACATGGTTTAGCCAGGCTAAAGATCGCGATCTGCAGAACAAGTGCAATGCTGAAAATATTTCCCATTGCGTATAGATTTAGATAAAACTGCGCACAAAGCGACGAAATTAGGTATCATTCTCCAACAACAGCAGTGCGTCACCACCCAGCTTTTTTTAAACACACCTCCGCTTATTTTCGGCAAAGTAATTGCAACTGCAACAAATTGTCTTCGCAGCGCTACACATATGATACTACAGTCGCGATGCTTTCCATGAAGGCTTTTCTCAGTCTCCCAAATCTAAAGCTGAGCTTCGGGAATCAGACATGAACCGACGAAGCAAAGTGCGACACAGTTTTTCCGCTTTCAAAAATATTTTCTCTGAAACCGCTTTCAGTGCCTGATCCTTTGAGATCGTATGTCACAAACGATGACGTTGCTAAATCAAAATGTTCAGGGGATATCCCGCAGCTTTCCCACGTTCAAGAGAACTTTAGAACAGTCGTGGAACGGAGTGTACACAAAAATAAGTGGCGAACTTGATATCGTTAGCTAAATTACTGTTAAGACTCTTCAGTGTCAAAACGTTGCAGACGCAAGTTCCCACCACTTCACCGTCGCTTGTCTACTTGCCTTAGTGGCCGGAGCAGTTCTTTCTGATAAAGGGCAGCTGTGCTTGGTCTCAATTACTCCATCTTCCTTCCTAAAGATAACATTTGTAGCGCTATATAACTGCAGAAATTTAATTGTCGAGCAGGGTAGCATGTTGCACCAATTGGAACTTTGATGCTGGCGACAATAAGTTTGGCAGAAGGGACAGAAGCGCTCAAACAGCTATAAATGGAGAAAGCAATGCCAAGGACATTGCGCTGATCGTTTCGTTGGTATTGAAGGGTCCGAAACTGAGGAAGCTATATGTTCTGGCCACTAACTTTCCTATTGCATTCTCTCTGCACTCTGCTGCTCTTTTCCAGTATGAAATGTCAATGTAAAGCATTCCATTCTCTCCCTTCGCACCAATGTTTTTTTAGACACTCCTTTCGTTTTGTTCGCTCAAATAAATTTTTGGAAATTATTTCACTGCGTTATTTGCATCCAACCTTTTGCGATAACTTCCGCTGTTTCCTTCATACCCATGGCTTTTAATGGCCGTTTGTAATCAATATCTGCTCTAAGAATCAACAGTAATCTTATAGCGAAACTAAAGCAGATAAAAACTTATTTACTCCAAAAAGCCCTCTGAAATGACCGACTAGCAAGTTACTGGGTCGGACAACTCCATCCTGTCTAAATTTACTTGTCTAGCAGTAACATTTACTCCAAGTCCTGAAAGTCTAAAATCAGCAATAACAAGCAGTTTTCACAAATGCTGTTGTTGTGAATTCGTTAGAAGGTTGATAGGTTTGTGCTGGTCTATCCCACATGTAGGATTTTCTTTATAAAAGAGGCAATAAGTCATTTCTTTTGAACTGCAACAGACTCTCCTGGTGTTCATGTGGCATTAATCACATCCGCTCATTTTGACGACCTTATGAGTCGGCTGGCATAAATCTTATTTTCGTACTGGCATTAACCGGTGATGCTCGATGGAGGGCTAGAAGGTTATCAGCTGAAAATCACTGGAGAAAGGCTGCCGACAAAGCAGAAAGGAAACCAATTTCATATGATACTCACTCCGCGCCTTGAGTATTAAGCAAGCATTCAAGCTGAAGTACTCGTAATTTTCATCTACGATGCCCTAAACTGCCTTTCGATCAGTGTGCTTGGCATCTTTGTCTATAAGGCAGTAAGAAAAACACTCCAGTATTCAGTAGTATAAAAGTGATTCGAAGAATGAAGCGCCCAGCCGAAGACCGGCGGTTTTTGCCTTTTTATTAGCATAGATGAAAGGCTATAAAAAGTTGGAAGGCAGCCTGGAAATCCATTAGTACTTATCCACATTCTTGACTTCAGCATTATCTGTTGATGAAAAGTTTTAGATGCGTGTCTGGCTGCTTCGCAGTGTCTGGCTCTGTTGCAACCTCGGCCCAACGGAGTTACCAGATTGTTCAGTGGAAGAAATTCCTCTAGCGAGTTTTCCGTTTTACCACTCCTTCTCTCCTCCAGTTTTACTTTTTCTAACCAACCACGGCAAAGTCCAAAAGCTGGTTTTTTCTTCTGACTGCCACTTGGCGAGTGGCGAAAGTTCGTATAACTAGACTACAAAAAACATATTAAAAAATATAACTGAATATGGACATGGCAAACGAACACATGCAGAAAAAAGAACTCATGGTGCTTTGTGGATATTTTATAATTGCGGATTTGGGACCGAAGAAAACAGTTACAGTTGAATGTGTTGATGCTTCATATAAGGTTCATAAGCAAGCCAATCTCACGTAGTAGAGACGAGCTATTATTCGCTTTCTTTGACTCTGAAGTTCGTAGCCGTGAACTATTTTTGAAGCTGCGATGAGCAAGTTGAGTTCTTATTCTTTGATGCCATCTTATGTTCGCATTTCGCACACAACGCACAGAAGCAGCACAACATCAAGTTGCAGCGGGAGTCATCAAGACCCATGTAGCTGTATCCAATGATAATCAGAAATTTCAGATGAGAGCGTGACTAGAGTGGGAATGGCTGGATCCCCTGGGCATGTAGAAACATGAGGGTCTAACATGAAACAATGCAATTTGAAAAGAGCTAGAGTTAAATTTTTTTCTGCACTTTCATCATGAAGATTAGAGAAGTTATAGTTACTTCCTTGATTTTCGAGAAATTTCTTTTGCTGTCTGATTCAGTAGGCGTTTCATCCCATGACCCTTCCCTTGCGCCTCGTCCTCCCTTCTTCCTTTGGATGTCATTAGTTTTGTCGCTCACTCAAGTGATCACATATTCTTGAAGAAGTCGCGCTCATTCAGAGCTTTTGCGCCTCATGCAGATGTAGAAACTGCTACAGCAGCTTTGCTCCGCTTATAACAAGCTATTCTCACTTGTTGCCACTCCTTTGTGGTGACACATCGCTTCTGCCCTACTTACTAGTACGCAAGTTTCCATGGTGTATTGCATGGCTGAGCAGCAGAGCTCGATGGTTCTGTAGCGGTCACGTAATCGTAACAAGTAGTGGAAAATGTGTGGTGTGCTTTTGTTGAAAAGAGGAGCCAATCAAGAAAAGAATGTATAGGATCCGAGTTGTCCAACCAGTTCTACCGGTTCATTTCCGGCCATCAACGACCTGATCGTGAAACGATCGACTTTGTTCCTGAAAAGTTTTTGATGACTGCTGTGAAATAGGATGTCTCTTTGCGTACCGTTCTCTCACTGAAAATCCGTTTTCTGTCCTCGGTGTCTTTTGAAGGAAACCACATCAGTGAAAATCGGACGTTGAATGTTTCTCCGACATGGAATTTGCTGGAATATCACCCGAGTGTCAGGGTCGATCTCTACCAGGCAACTATTAAATGAGCAACCCCCTGAGATGGATGACAAGATGCGGACACCATTGTGTCCCTTTGCTCTTATCTGTGAAGCACTCAATAACCTGCATTCAGCAAAAAGTTTGTTATGCAATACTTCATCCTTCACAATGATCCATCAACACTCGAATATTTTAAGAGGCAGCTGCCATCGAATTGTCCACCAAGCAATCGTAAGTAGTTGAAATTTGACATGAACTGTTGCAGAATTTTTGTTAACCGTTCACAGTTGGCATGTTTGCTGGCTGCAGGGTTTTATTATTTTTCAATCAACTTTTTAGATTCTTCAACTCTAGGCCACAGCAGCGCCCATTAAGGGCTGAGAACATTAAAATTTGCATGCTTTCCCAGTAGTACCTCAGCAACTCCTCATTCCTACTTTTCTTCATCCGGCGCTCTTTATGCGCTTTGGTGTACTCGCATTTGCTAGACGCATTGTCATAACTCCGTACTAGAGCGAATCTCTGCATGTCATCTTTGTGTTCTATAGCTTCAGTTCAAAAAATCATTGAGATTTATGGAATTTTGTGGGTATAACGTGCACCATAGGAGGGTTGGCTGAGCCGTCTTTCATAGTGATACATCAAAGGCAATTAGTTATGGACTTGGAAAGGCGTAGGAAAATTGCACGTACCTCATACCGATCGTATTTTCATCTTTTACCATCTCAACTACAAAGAAGAGGAGAAGTTGCAAGAGAAAGTGTCGTGATACGCGCCTTGCATCTCACCAGTCAGGTTTGCAAACTATCAGAGAAAAATAAATATACATATTGCTCTACGAATGCAGATATTTTGACCAAGATCAGCATATTTTGACCATTAGAGAACACACCAAAGTAATTATTCCATGAATGTATATATGCGAAAGAGCGCGTATATATTTTGACTCTTGCATGTACGCGCACAGATCTATGAAAGACCCGTTCTTCTGCAACTTGGTCTGTGCAGAATGGAAATCCGCTTGATGTGAAATGCATATAAATTTTCTGCCCTCTTTAAGTGTGCTTCGAAGTTGATTAACCTCATAGTGCACAGATTATCCATCACCATCACAATTTTCTAAATCTAGCTTTTGGCTCGCTTCTTGTCACGGTCGAATGAAGAGACAAGCAGACACACGCATACGAAGGTATGCACAGACGCGGCATTGCCATAGTGCACTTTTGTTTATACGAGCGACCGGATTTCTTGAAATGTGAAGATTTTGCATACGTGCTGTCGCTTGACAATTTACTCAGCTGCTTTCGTCCCATTGAAGAATAAGCAAAAATCCACAATGCATTTAAGTGGTCCTTCGTTTCACAAAGGCGCACACATTCTTCTTTAAATGCTGAACAGCTGCCATCGCCACTTATCACGCCCTATCATATAACTTATCATGAATTTTACGTGATTTATCAATATATTTCTGTGATCATCACTGTCAACCTTATCATGAGTTGGATTACTAAATACTCATGAAGAAAAGCTTGAATATGCGCAACTCCCGCTCCGCTCAGATCAAAAAATCTTGCATACGTCCTGTTGGTGTGTAAAGCTTTAGAAACTGATTTTAGTCCCCATGATGCGCTAATCTTCACGGAGTATAAACAGCTGATAGATTCACAGCTGCCTCTTCTCTCTTGAACAAAAATTGCGCACGACTACATTAGGTTGAAAGGAAAACGTGGCTTCACAGCATTCTTGCTCATGCACTTGGCTTCGCTGATCAAAAAACTGGCATACGAACCTGATACCGACGGTTTTCACTAGTCATAGGCAAAAGTATCCAATTCTGAAAAGGACTCTGTGCGATATTCCGCACACAGTTCTTGAGTGCGTAAAGAGCTTTCGACTTCGTACCCGAGCTCATATGCCAGGGCCTAAACAGAAAGGAAAATTCCCCTGTGAGTTCAGAGCGTTAGATTTAAAAAAAAAAGCAGTCTGTGATACAGTGGCGCTCGCAGACGCGGCATGAATAGGTCTCTTTAGGTGTTTTTTAGTGTAGCGAGCGAAAAGACTTTTTGAGCGACGCGGCTCGACCGACTTTTGCTCAAAGACAATGCCAATATATGGAATTCATCAGCTTTCGCATGCAAAGCCGCTCCTTCTGAATGCGTGACTATACACATCCTTCGAAATCCACCTCGTGCCATCATCTGGTAGTTTTGCAACTGTGCACGAAGAGTGCAACTGCGCGCCAACCGGTTAGCGGTCAAACGATCGTCGGCCTTAATTTCGTTTTGGTTGACGTTTGTGTTGACGGTCGTTGCAGAGAATTTATGGATATGTCCTTTTACTGTTGGCTGAGTGCACTGCGAATTGACACACGAAGCGGTGACGCCATTCAGCGCTGCACTTGTAAGCAGGCCTTTTCAGTGAGTTTATGCATACTTCTCTGATATGCGATTAATACACTCTTTCAACAAGCATTTGAAGATCGTCGCTTTAAAGTTACCATCAGACTAACAAGCATTCCAGCGATCGAAACCTTCGAAGAAGAAACGCCTTCTTTGGACACGCTACCTCAGGCACTACCCCAGACTCTTGAACAGTATCTGATCTCACAGATGCTGGTTGGCAGTTTAGCTGGTCATTAAAAGCTATATTTTTGAGGTGCAGTTGCAACTCGAGCTGACTCAACCTGTAACTGTCTCTACTATTTCTGAATCTAAGGATGTTAATATAATCTCTGAAAATAATATTAATTGACGGAGTTCTGTCGTGCAAACTGTGCGAACAGTTCCTTCTGCTGTTTCTTCAAACGCAAAGCTTTTGCGGCATCTCACTTCCTCAAGAAACCATCTTGTTGCAGCCCACTAAATACCAGGTGATGCCCACTAAATCCGTCAGGTATCGTCTATTGCTTTATAGGCATTTAGACATTTATGGGCATTTATGCACAGCAAATGTTCTTTATAATGCTTATTAATATTTCCTTCTTCCCACACAAACTTTTAATTTCCATTTCACATCAGCTAGCATGCGCCCTGCTTATAAACAACTAACTTATTGATTCTGTTCAAAACAAGCGTTTAGGAACGGCGATCCTAACGAGGAATGTATGTATACGTATTTGGATGTGTCTGCCCCCCTCTTTCCCACTTATGCTCGAGGTCATCAAATTTTATATGTACGTGAAGTGATCAACAGCAAACTCGATAGAATAGTTTTTGAAACAGTTCTAAGCAGGTAATTCCTAGCGGAATCTGCGTGCCTTAGCAGATCATTCTCCAGAGTTGGAGGTGTTTTTCAACGATCTAGAAAAAGACATATTACTAAAGGATGATGTTAGTTCAAACAAGCGAATATCGGTCAATTTCTTTCTTTCACAAGTTAACACATGCCGCATTGCAGCTTGAATGTCTACAAGATTTCTTGGTCACTTCATAAGACTACTTCCGGGTGTCGTTATCATTTCCTGCAAAAACAGCTAGCAGTATATGCAACTGAGGCTGATCCTCAACACCACTCCAGGTAGTGCGAGTGCTGCTCTCCCTCCTTGCTTGTTCAACTTAATATGAAAAGTGTCGTTTAAAATTGCATTACAGCCCATTCAGAAAACCGCCGTAAATGGGTAAATGTGATTATTCACCTAATATCATAGATTTTAGGGCAGAAAATGTGCGCATCATTTATAGATGATATGTAGGGAAATTGATCACAAGAGAATCAAATAGGAACGGCCTTTAGCGGGCGATATGATGTGCACTTTTCTGTGTTAGTTGCATAATGGCTGTTGCATAATGCCCATACAATCATATTGGCTTATTTCGCCCATATTCGTTGCTAACAGTACGGTGTAAATTATAACTGCTGAAGCAGTTTTATTTCATTTTATTCCACAAATATGCTAGCGTTTATGAGGCTGCTATTATCATAGAAGAAGGTCTGCTAGAGAGCACTAATTGAGTGACAGGTGGAAAGGACAATCGCACAGTTGGCACAACCCTGAAGTCATCTGCTGCGGTGATAGCTCACTTGAACAATATCCATCGATTCTGGGATAACTGTCTATGGTTATAGTGCAAAAAAAAATCCCATTGCTGGGATCAAATTAAAAGTGTCATTCGATTCATATAAAGTGCAGCAGAGAATGCCAATGGAAGACCTAGACAAGTCATCCACCCTGGCATAAAATACCTCGCCGAAATCGGTCCTATTTGCATGACCTCGATGCTCTGTGTTTGCGAGTCGGAACTAGCCAGCAGTCGAATCTATCATATGCTGTGCATGCAACTTCCGCAAAGACGGCATATCGACGATCCACTTGATATCATCTTCACAATTTGATGACCTCCCATAATTGCAATGTATAATATAAAAAACTATTAAGAGAGAGTGAATTGACAACTACGGGACTCGACTCCACTATTCAAAGATTACTCCGAAGGTCATCAGTTGTTCGAGCATCTGAGTGAGCGGACGGGCGAACGGATTCTAAATGGTGCAAAAGTAGAAATGCACAGGATTCGGTGCCCGACGCTTAGGTGTTTGACACAGGTACATATTCACAACGGCAAACATTTTTTGCTCAGACGCCGATTTCATACGTGCAAATGTGTGATATGAGTGTCGCTATGGATGAGCTCGTCAACTCCAAGGAACAAAGACGCTTGGAAAATGCAAAAGGGTTTGGGGATGATAGATGTCATCTGTTTTCTTCATACAAACGGTTTGCCACAGCATGGGGTAAGCCGTAGTGAAGAAGGAACAACGTCAAGCAAGAGTATGAGGATGTCATAATAATCAAGATCAATATCGAAACTGCTAAAGTGCGGCAGAAATTTGCTACACTAAAATATCAAGCTCATATATGCTACGTAAAAAACGTCCAATAATCTTAGGTTGGAAATTGTACTTGTGTGAAGTGCACAAATTTAAAAGGTAGCACGAGGCAAGTGTTGTTAGCCAGAGTTTGTGGTGGTAATGTTAACAGATTTGCGCTTAGTGGCATTTAATCGGGAAAAATGATCGAGATGTTGAACAGTGTGCAAATCTTTTCGTTAGTGTTCTTCCTTTCAAAGAAAAATTCTTTTAGAAACAGTTCTTGTTCTTATGTTTTCCAACTTACTAATGAGCATGAAATGATGCATTACCTTAGAAATAAGCACTTGCACATTTCTAAGGGCACCATGCGATTCTTGACAGTGATTCAGTAAACGATAAATTGAGACGCAACACAGCAAATACCCCTTCTCCGATATTCGTTTCTGAAGAATGTTCCATGCAATTAATGCTGAATGCGCCGAATACGCTAACGAGCCTCGAGTCGTTTATGTCTGTGGATACACTATTATAATGAAAATGCACCATTCAAACTTAACAGTATGTCTCAATTTACGGTTCAGGTGCCATCGCTATGAAACTTTCGACAAGTACATGATTGCGGCATTTCAGCATATTGTGAAATGAGCTTCGGTTAATAGCATTGCGAACAAATTTTACAAAACGTTTCTTAAGTGCTAACAGTTCTATTTTTTACAGTCGAAGCGATCTCAAGAGGTCTGATCATTTGAACCGCACTGTGCTGACTTTACCTTTATTCTAAGGGGGCTCAAAACATAAATTCAAAGGGTCTTAAGTCCAATTTATTGCCTACTAATGGTGCAGGCCTGAACTGCTAGGGTTCTACATGTTTACTTTTGTGATTCTGTGATGCGAGGTGATAAGCTAAAGAGATAATAAACTGAAGAGAAATTATAGGGAAGTAAACATGTGCTGCGTACATGAGCACTTTTTACTTACTAATGCTGAGCGTGTTTCAATTAGCCTTTCCATGTATGTCGCTATGGCTCACGCTCAAGCGTTACTGAGATATAAGTGCGCTTTAGAAATTCCACAGCTCTCTGAGCAAATTTTCTCGAAATGTGATCGGCATCACTGCTCACTTTATGAAATTTTGTTCCCACTGTCATTAACACATGTCAGTTAAAAGGTAAGTTTTTGTCATAATAAAAAGAATCATTTCACAGCACTTCATTTTTACATCATCAAAGCGTGTACTAGAGCCATTACTTACCACAGAAAGCGTTTAAGAAAGGCGGTGCGAAACCAATGGTGCCCATAATAACTGAGAACGTCGGTGATTTAGGAATAATGAGGAAGCATATGAAAATTTGTCTCTAGGCTTGCTAGGGGCTGCAATAGAACACAATGCAACGTTGAAAAAATCGTAATGCACAAAGGATAGCCGACAACACATGAACAGTCTCACATATACGAAATGCACAAAGGGATAGAGTAGACATAGCAGGCTCTGAGAGATCGGGACATTTGCATGCCTTTCCATTAGTTGGAAAAAGTGTTTCGTGGCTTAGGGTAGAATTTTGTGTTGGAGAGTGAATTTCAAGGCGATAATTTTCGAGAAAGCTCTTTGCCAGAGAATGAAATAACTCCTTTTACTCAGCTACTTGCACGTTGCCAACAACGTCATATGGAATCTGCTGAACTTCAACGCAGTGACTGTATATTCTCGACGGTTAAATGGAAAAGCTAAATGCTTAACAAATACACTCGATTGTATGCGTCCAGATCGTCTTCTTACGGGGAATCTGGCAATCAGAATAGCTCTTGCTCACCGCGGGCACCCATTCAAAATTCTGAAGTCAGTGAAACATGTTCGTTTTGGATATAAACCTATAAACTTTCTATTGGTGTAGCCAGGATAACTTGATTAAAGAGCCATGTCTGAAAGTCCTAGTTTCAAGAAATTATCGCAAGTAAAGGCGGAATTTTGCACGTGACAGCTCTAGGAATATCTCCCACATTTCCTCAGTTAAAAGAATGAAATTAGAGGAAAAATCTTACCAGAATTTTCAATAGTTCCTTCTTAAGAATGCTAAAGCCAGTTTGCTGTGATCCCCTAGGTGCCCTTTCCTTCCTACAGTGTGACCGTGCATCGTAGTAATGGATCACTCACGGGTCCGTTGATCTCGACATTTTTTCGCATGATGGTCTTCTTATTTAGTGACGACACTGGTTTGACCAGCGCCTTTCGATCAGGAGATATTTAATTACCGTCGTTAATTTTTCTGAATCGGTGAAGAATGTTGCCCGAAAAGGTCATTTCAAGTGCAGTGGGTGATGCGACTGCGTCACAATTATGAATTTCGCCAGTTCATCGCATGCACTTGGTTTCGCTGCTTGGTTAAGGTTGAACGATTGCTGTTAATGGTTACGATGTTTTCTGTTTATTAGGTTAGAGGCACATGAAGTAGAGAGAGATACCAATATGAGGATGTTAGCACCGTTCCTCATTCTGATAGGCAGCAATAAACTTAGCACTTTTCATGGCGTTGAGCGGAGCCAACCACATCAACGAACAATACGTGAAATGTTGTTCACAACTGATCTAGCTGTGCGAAGAGGTGCACTTTAAAAATGGCGTTGCTGATAACAATTCTGCACATCGCTTTATGGCCCACCTCAAGCTTCAAACATCAGAAGATTACGCTCAAGCTGTTCGAGTGCTCATTGCGAATCGAAGTGGAACGTTTCACTTATGAAAATGAAGCAATAGCTTCAGGTGATCGGACTATGTATGTCGTGAGTCTTGCGCCTTTCTGACAGACATGGAGCTTTAGCCCACTTATCAGCTGCGGCACGGGCGTAATTTTGCTAGAGTACTGATGCAGCCATGCGAACTGTTCTGCAATGTAAACCGGTCGAAATGAGGTAAGCGTGCTTCGAAGGTTCCTTCCGGTGGACTTCCATGAGATAGAAAAAATGTCAAAATGGGCGAATGGTAGATGTGATCAAAACGAAGAAAGGGAAAACGAAGCAAGAATTCGTCGACAGGAGGAGCTGATTGCGTGCTGATGAGTATCGTGGTACTGTAACGAGGAGAACGTTGCTAGATCATCGGAGCGTGCGCTACGCGATTTGGTTCGATTGGATGCGAGTGTGCGAGCGAGACAACGCCCATTGCACTTGCACTGCACCCTGCGACAATTATCGACCTAGTGAAATCGCATATAGGGGGCGAGAGGAATTCGAAGTCAGCGAGGGGATAGTTGCGAGCCAAAGTGCATTGTTGGTACACAGCTGTCAACTGATGTCGAGCACGTCCACGGCCGCACTATGTACTGCTCAAGAAACGGCCCCTGGCCTATTCAATCGTTGCGAGCGGAGCGCGTGCAGCCGCAACGTTGGTGTGCTTCGGCGCGACGTTATGCCGTCAAGTCCACTCATCGCACCCACCCTTAGCTATCCTTCCAATGCTGAACGCGTAGTTGACCACGATCCCTTGGCTATGACTTCTGAGTCTAAACATAGTGAACTATTCTCTATTCTCGGTGAGGATTCTGAGCTACGAAGGCTTCGCACGGAAGATAATGCCGAAAAATCATCCAATTTACCATCGAAGATCAACTTAAATAATTCACGTGATTCCATTGCTATATCACTTGGCTCACACCAAAAACGCTTTCAAGGACGAGCAAAATCGAAGAAGATGCCCCGAAAGAAAAATTTGCCGGATGTGGCCTCTACTTCCAGTAGTGAATATTTCTCAGGATGCCCTGATACGAATTCCCAGGCATCGGCGAATTCGTCATCTTACCGGAAAACAGGAGTGCATTATTATCATCCATATAATAAGCCTTCCATTTATGAGAGCAGTCCGAAATTGGTGCATAAAAAATGTAACCTCCGTTCGACTGCTCCAGTGTTGTACGACTTGTTATCGGACGAATGTGAAGCAGAAAATCGTGACAGGTCGAACACTATTCCATATACCTCGACACTCGCAACCGAGCTATGTCGTTCGGTTGACCTTTACCTGAATCCATTACCTCTACCTTTACCGCTAATTTCTACTTCTACATTGCCACTGCTTGCGCCCCATGATCAACGCCCGATTGCATACTTTAATAATTTTATGCAGCAGAGCATGCTAATGAATTCCGCACCAATGAATTTGCTGAAAATGGTGCAGCCAACAAATTCTGCGTCTCACTGGCCTGCAGCACCTGCACCAAGCCAATCACCGTGGAATAATCAATTATGCAAGCAAGCCGAGAACTTGCCCGCAGAGGTTGGTTGCTCAGAAACCGTTTTATGGTTTCATTGCATGCAACATCAGGTTTAGTATTTCATTCAGCCAGAGGTATTTGTACCTGATCGCAACGCTGTTGATCCAGAAAATGCTTA
Source organism: Ascaris suum (assembly GCA_013433145.1). Taxonomy (NCBI): domain Eukaryota; kingdom Metazoa; phylum Nematoda; class Chromadorea; order Rhabditida; family Ascarididae; genus Ascaris; species Ascaris suum. The sequence goes on from CM024187.1 coordinate 7,071,768, forward strand.
TCCGAGGTGATGCCTACATGCCTACTCTTTCGTAGCAAATGCAATAAACGCTATAGAACACCCTTATGCAAACATCTCCTCAAACCTTGTGCAATTCTGCCATTACGCTTACCAAATCTGCCAGTTCTCGAAAACAGTTCAAAATTAGTGATGTGGCGCAATTCAGGGCTTCTTTGATCGTACTACTTCCGTTTGTTGTCTGAGTAATTCCCACAGTACTAACAGAGGTCGCAGTCATTGTAAATTGTTTGATGCAGTGCACTTCTTATTAATTAAAGGAAGGAAACGTTAAAGGCTTGCAGTGATATCAGGACTGAAGTAGCAGTAGTTGCAGATAAAACTATAATGTGTAATGATGTTTGACATATGCAAAAGGCAGGCGAAAAGGTCCTTCTGATCATTTGGAGTCGCAGAAACTTTTCCTCGATTCAAAAAGTGCACCGTTCAGGAATACTTTTACTGCAAGGCAGTGGTAAAATAACGAAGTTATTTGATGTGTTGTTTCTGTTTGAACAGTTACCTGTATTCTAAGCGGTGGGCATCGGTGAAAAGGGCACAGCCTCTCCAAGAAATTCTTTCAATTTGTGTGTTTTTTCTTTTACTGTGAAAGGATACCGTGCTTGCTGCAAAAGAATACGGCGCAGTTTCTTGAAAAGTTGCCGTGCGCACCGTCTGGAATGGCCCATTTCAAATGCTTGAACTAGATTATCAAATGAAATGCGAATAATCGTCTTATCGAGCTGCCATCTGAGCGATCATCTCATCCTAAAGTTCACCGGCTAAGCGTTTACTTATGCTTCAGCCTAAACATTTCGCTTTATCATGTTACAAATTTGTGGGCAACGATACCACATTCACTTATGCCCTCACATCCACTTTTGAATCGGCGCCTATTTTACGCATTGTCCTCTGCGAGTTGTGCTCCCTTTTTGCCCTTCCGGTTATTTAGCTGATTTGCTGTTGCAGCTAAGTGCCTTGCTTTGCATTCTTTTGTGAGAGTATTTTTACAATTGCCGACTGATGGAAACGGTCGCCTTTTTATATGAAACTTCACGCTATAGTTTACTGGGAAGCTGCCCTCGTTGACCTCGCAGTTCAAGTCTCCTAGTCAAGCAAAGCCTTGCGTCATGCAGTAGCGCTGGAATTCTATAAGAAGTAACGCGATAGAAGACTCCTGAGGCATTCATAATGAACTTCCACCTGTGCTTCTTTCCGACGTTCAAAATTTCCATTTAGCATAATTCATTTCTGCGTGGAATAGATAAAAGAAACAACGTTTTATTTCACTGGAAAGCCGTTTCCAAGGCAAACAAAAGGGTGTTAGAAACATACAATAGGTTTTCGAAAACAGAAGAGCACCTGCCCACTTCAGTAGTAACATAGCACACATGGCCAACTGAAGAGCCTTGTTCTCATGCCGACGCTTTGCACAACCTCATTAGGCTTCTGCTGTACTCCGATGCTGTGGTGAAACTTGTGAAATACAACGTCAGTGAAGCGAATGTTTCTTAATGCGATGTGCCTAAATGGACCCGATGAAACGCGTCACTTCCGCTTTCTCTCGTCATTTATTTTCCCAAAATGAGTGATTCATATTGTTTGAGTCGGTGGCAATTCTTTAGAGAACGAATTCCACATGCGTCTGCATAACTGAATTTGTTACATCTGCAAGAATCTAGAAGATTTTGCGCTCATTATTGTGACTTTTTTGCCTAGTTACATTCAGTGCTTCATGAAATTTCCGACCTCGTGTAAACACTTATGACCTAATGGCCAAAAATAGCCACAGCTCAAAAAAGAAGCTTCGCAGAACGACGACAGTGCAACGTTTCTAGATGGCCGAATAGATGAGATCTGTTCGGCGCCACAAAATCTTTTGCGAGACGTTGTTCTACGGCTTTTTCGCTCTTTTTTCTGCTTAAGTGCTGAGAATATTGTTGACCGCCTGGTACGCATCATATCGAATGGTTTGTTTTTCCTTACACGTATTGATCATCAGCCCTGCAAGTACAACAGCTGGTGCCGTCTTAGCCTTCAAATATGTTCTGTTTCACCGATACCTCTCACTCTATGTTGAGATGGGAGGAATACCCGAACTCTCAATAAGTTGCTGTGATAACGCCCATGTTTTATGGAAACTTTGCTCAACACCTGTTGCACCTTCTGATCAAATTTAATGTTTATAATGCAACAGACGAAAAGCAAATTTATAAATGCATTATTGCTTTGTTGTTATGTTTCTTTTTCTCGTAAACGCCCTTATGCTCACCCGTGATAAACTGCTTTCACTTTATTTGCCGTTTTCGCTGAAAATTTCATTCGATGCTTCCGTTTGAGATTATGAGATGGTATGGAAATTATAAAACGTTTTATGAGCTTGTAGGTTTATTCAGAGTGCAATATTCTTGTGCTGTTAGCAGCGAATAGATTGCAAATGCCTTTAAGTTTCAGCACACAACTTTTACATTGATATGACACCCGCTAGATGTTTTTGATGTTGCGCAGTCATAAATATTTGAAAGAATAATTGTGATCGTGTGCTAAATATACCTCGTTGAATTCCATCAACTGATTAGACTAATCTAATGCAAATATATTAGAATGACTACCCATGTGTAAATTTATTAGTTCATCCATTAGTCAGAAAACAAGAAATAACGCCCCCACCCTAGGCTCGTATTGAGTTGAGCGAGGTACTTCATTGTTTTCTGACTTACGTTAGCAATGATTCTGTAATTTTCCTGCTTAAAATTCGCCTTAAACCTAACCGCGATCCATCGGTTGTAGGGCAAGATTTATTTGCAAACTGTATAGCGCTTTAAGCGCCAATAATCGCAGTGAAACTGTAGAGGTATGATGCACATTACACTCATCTAATTTCCTTAGCATAACCTATTTATTCTTGATCTCAGACACTCAATGAACAATCACATTTATACACACAGGTGCGCACAGACATATAGACGCACACACGCGTGCATGAAGATTTCATTTCGCCATAATCGCCTTCACAAGCATGTAAAGAAAGGCGGTCGTGGAATTTAAGCTTCTTGGCGTTTTCCTTTTCAAAAGTTCATCCTCGTCACTCAAAATTTCTTTGATTTTTTTCAAAAATTTCGCAGCATTCTTCTAGAAAAACTTCGCAGTCTAAAAAACCTTGCCGAACCTCCTACTTTGATCATTCTTATTGTCGCAAGCAATGTACGCTCCTGATGGAGTGTGGGCGAAATGAAGCGAACAAGCGAAATTCAATAAGCAGTTCTAATAAGACTAGGACATTGTTATTTTACGCTTAGGAAGCTGTATCCGCTTTGCCATCGCCAGTGTCTGCAAAGCAAATGAATGGCCTCGCGGTGACGTGTGACGCGTGCTTCACGGTCAACCCCTCCACGGATGGAGAAACTTTGTGACAGGTACCGCTGCACTCTATTAAGATAAAAATGTGCTCGAAAAGGTATTGATGTGTTACGTGGGCATTCGGGGTTCGCAGTGGCTCGACAAATGGGTCAATCCTCTACGTGTCTCCAACGGTCCAACAAACTAGATAACTTCCGCTGTTCTCGTTAGATATAAATAATTATTTCCCATTGCGAGACGAATGGTTTTACGCCCATACTTATTTTCAAAACATCGAAGGTGCACGCGCCTGTTTAGCATGCTGGGAGAGCTTATTGCAAAGCAACCTCTTATTTGCATATACGAACGGTGCTTCAGTTGGGGTAAAGCATTCATTATCATGTACGACATTCGTGCAGGTGTTCAGAATTGCATGTGCGTTAGTGTTTACCCATTTAGGCACAAATGGTTCTTGTTTTCTGATCACAGGTTTATTCTCCTTTCTCTTCTCTCGCAATTTTTCAAGGCGCAGTATCCCCGAGAAGCGGAAGTTAAAACGTTCTTTGCTGTTGGTGGCACTGTAGTCTTATTATGAGCAGAACACCTAAGATAACAAGCATCAAAGCACATTCTCCGGAGTGGGACCGTTTTAATTATTTTTCTGACATCCTCTCGTGTTTTTTTCAATCTTATGTCGAACTAATAGCACGGAGGCCTACATGGACTGACATCTGCAGCAACGCAATTCGCACGTCGGGCACATTCATCGACGTGAAGTGACGAAAGATGGGTTTCGCTGTTATAACACTCTACCTGTTGACTCATCTAATGTTCTGCCGTTCCAAATAGTCGTTTCATTAATGTTTTTACGCCGCTTTCTTGCCCACTGATGCATAGACGAGTGCGCACACTTGCCAGAAGAGCTTCCTTAAAAACTAAGCTCACTACCACAACTCTTTAAAAAATACTGGAATTTCTCTGGAACCACTGTTTTTATATAGTTTTCATGCGCATATGACTCTAGAAGGCTGAAAGGAAATCGGAGCCCAACTTTCAGAAACCATCGAAATTCCGAGGTCCCGCAACCGGAAATTCACTGCAATCCCTAACGCGCACACTTGTTCTATCCGCCACTTTCAGTTTTTGGGCAGAAAAGGTTAAGTGATGAAATTCAACAGGCAAAGCGTGCACGATGTAATCCCTTTGATACGATTTGGTGCCGATTGGCTACATCTTTTATCAATTTCAAGGGTATGGAAATCGCATCTCATATGCAAATTTTTCCACACTTAGAAAGGATTCTGGATGCGTATTTGTGCAAGCGATCGGCTAGCGATTGCTAAATTAGGCAAAATTGTCTGAATACATGAAAAGCATGCCGATTTACTCTCGCTGATCCGCTTCCCTGTTGCTTTCTTTTTTTTTTTCACTGGAGCTCACCTTACGTTCATTTGCTTTGATATTTTCAGCCTGCTGAATAGTTTTTTCCTCATATTCTTCTGTTCTATCGCGATTTTCCAATGTGATATTGAATGATACGGTTCTGTTGAAGAGAACAACAAGGTTGCAATGAAACGTGAGGTGGACACACCTTTCTCATAACGTTTGTCTACGTTACTCTACCGTTAATCAGTGCAAGTTCCATCCAAAAAAAAGTTTTTGAACCGTAGAGATGACAGACAAAATTCGATATTACATATGCATCAAGGTGCGTATGAAATTGCTTAAGAAAAAAAAACTACTCTACTATCATGCATGAGGTATCCGTGGATAGTTGACAAACTCCTTCGCAATTACTTTCTCAAAGACAATCGTTAAAAATGTGCAGATCGGTCCATCTGTCACTTTTTGGCACATTTCAGCGCCACATAGTATAAAGTTAAAAAACTTCAGCCTTCCGAACCTTTTCAAATGCACTTATTTTGAAGGTCGTGGCCTATAATAAACACGTACAGCTTGTGCCCCCATTCCAGAAATTCAAAGCTTCAGGCTGCAAATTTTTGCATTCGTGCGCCTTTCACTTGTCTTTCTGAAAGAATAATCGCTTCATCGAAATCCACCGCAATTGTCATTCCTTTCAATAATAAGAATGCGGCCGAAAAAAGTGTCTATTCCGCAGCAGGCGCGATCCCTCAACGAACGAATAAATGCAGAAATGTATAATGAGCGCTTAAGGGACGTTTTCGTCGAAAAATATGTTCTAGCTTAACTTAATGTGTTATATCGTACGAATCGACCCACTATCGCATAATACTTCCCACCTATTGCTAAAGAGAATCATCGCTTGCTGTGTCCAAAAATGGCAACAGTTAAAGCTGCTGTCACTTCAATAGTTTTATAGTGGGCTAATTTCCGTTTGGCTCGGACAAGCTATAAAAAAGTATTTCTGTTGTGAGACAGAAAAAAGCATGTAAACACTCATCAGGCTACAGCCTATGAGTAACTAACGATCAAATTGCGAAGGAAATACGAAACTACATATGGTTTGCGCGTTTGATATGAAAATATCGCGATATTTCCCATTTTGATCAAGCCGCAACCCTATGTCTAAGTATATGTAAATGCATTAGTGCCTATTTATCTCTGTCCCTGGGTTGTCCCACTCATGAACCTTAAAAGCTTCAGCGATGAAGCACAGCGGGTATAATCTAGCGCGTTTGCGACAGTTAGCTAGTTGAGACGGACACCTATTCACAAGGGTTTTGCAACAACTGGCGTTTGTTGTAGGTTTTGCTGCCGTTCATTCCCCTTCAAGCAGAGGATGTGCGATCTGCACGAGTCGTCGGAATCAGTGAGAGATGGGGTGTGGGATGCAGTTAAGCGCTTAGTATAAAAATGTGCTGGGAGGAAAAATGAAATAGCTATCGTTCTCGAAACGTTACATGACTGCGCCTGCCGGCTCTTCGGTAGCAGATTCACTGCTGCCCAGCGACTTATTACTTGCCATACGGGGCTGGACGATCTCGACAAGCCACCGCTCATTTAGGGGCCAGGCAGTAATACTCAGTGGTAAACCCTCCCTCCTCGCACCCTTCACACGTGGTGAAGAAGCCACTGTGGATTTATCTGAATTAAGAGTTATCCGCGATAATATATGAAACACTGCACGCCATGAAAGGACGCCCCTTTCGTCTGTTTGACCACCGCGAAAAATTTTTCTCAGAAACTGTGCAAATTTCGCAATACAAACAGTACGTTGAGGATCAAAAACGAATATTTCGATTGATGAAGTGCGCGGCCGATTGGTTTCAACGTTTGCAATCGTCCATATGCGCTCGTTTGAATGCTTCCAACTTCACGAAAGTGAAAGCTTCAACGTCTTGTTTCTCTCGGAAAGGCGGAAATTCAATCCCCAGCAATGCTCGAAGTGACCCTTAAGTCGAGCAACCGATCATATTGAAGGGATGCACATATCATCATTCGTAATTCCGTAATTTCAGAGGATTAATGCAGTGCCTAATACTCTTTGTGTCCATCTTGTTGTCCTACAAATTTCTTCTCCTCAAGAACTCTTCCGAGTCCTAAATAGTTGATCCCAAAAATGTGTCATGTGATACGTATCGCACTTCAAGGATCATTGTCTAGCGAATTTGCCTACAACGTAACGCCTGGTTGCTGAAAATGGAAAAGTGATTCGGAGTATAACTTTGATGGATCCATTTTCGACAACTCGAGCAATGATAACCCGTTCGCACACGCACACCAAACGTTCGTTCGGCTAGAGTGCACTTTAGAGTTGTTTACGAAAGCACCACACAATAAAACATTTTGACGTGTGCGAAGAGTGCATCTCGCTTTACGGAGCGCGGCCCACCGAACAGATCCGCGTATTCGTGTCGCTTTTTCGATAACACTCTCATATGCGCTGAAAACGGCTAAAAAGGGCACTTTTCGAGGGCAGTGCGGCAGCAGTCATCCGGACAAATTTTGCTCGCAAATCATCTGTCATCAGTAGTTTTGCAGTTGAAATCCTTTTCACATTACTTTCATAAACACCGATGCACACCTTCCAAAAGTATACCTCAAGTTTTTAATCCCTCTAAGTTGACTTAAATCACTCATTCGATCGTCTCCTTTAGAGAGTATGCCGGCCTCCACCTTGATCCTGACTGTAAGCCGAGTATTAGCGACTTTATTAATCAATAACAAACTGTTTGCTCTTACCTGCAAATTGAGCACTGAAGGTAGCCGACTGTAGCGTATGCGCAAACGTAATCGATATGAAAGCATACGTGAATTTAGCCAACGGAAATGCACACAACATTCCTCAAGAAGAAAATAGCGAGCAGCCCAAAAGCGAATCCTTTCCTATACTATTTGACGGTGAAAGCATGTAGTAGTGAATGCGTTTCTCTGCGGTACATTTCCTGCCGTCTAGCTATCAGTTGTCCACTTTAGCACTCGTTATATTCAAAGCGGCTAAAAGTAATTCAACCCTTCCTTTTTTGCTTCGAACTTCCACCTTCCTTCTAAAGTTGCAGAAATTTTTTTCGATGTTTGCAAAGTACACTTCCGATCGATGCAGTCGTAGGTGAACGAATATATTGGCTTCTTATCTGCTCGTTTGCGAATAGCCAAGGTTTTTCATTTGTCGCATTTTTTTATCTGCATCACCTGGAGGTTTCAGAATTCTAGTCGCCGAATACGGTTGCTAAGGAACATTTTAAAACGTCCTCAGCATCAGAGGCAAACGCACCTGCCTCATTTATGCATGGAGCAAAAGTGCATTAACTATGGCGATCGGTTTCACCAGTTATGGTAGTAGTCCCCCTGCCTGTTACGGATAGCTATTTTTTCATCCGCCTTTCATGTTATGAAAATTTTTCGAAAGTGCAGCAGAAATTCTAATCTCAGTGAACTTTTTGCTGTTTCCTCTAACCGTTGCTACCTTTCAAACGTCCACTTAAGAAAGGTCTTTGCTCGACCATTGAGGTGCTGGTTCGTTACGATCAAGTTGAGAACTGTCATGGTAGCACCGCACCGTGCGCGTTACTTTCAGAGTGGAATATAGGAAAATCACAGCCGCAGTAGCCTGTGGATCGAACTAACAATTTCTGACTTTTGAAAAGCATTTTCACTATGTCTCTTTCCAAAAATCACATTGGAGAAGTTGGACAGCGATCAGAGCACTCATAGGGAGGAGAATTTCCTAGCAAATTGAATATTCTACTGCCCAAAAAATAAGGAAGTGCTTAAAGTGGCTCTTCTTTACCGCAAATTGAGCTTCATTGGACCCTCGCTTACCCTATATTTCCTTCTTTTCTGCTACCAGCAATTGCATAGTGACAACCTCTTCAACGGATACCTACACAATGAGGTCATTTGCTTATAGGCATTTGCAGTATCCTTCTAGGATAAAACCGTCAATTACTTATTTATCCGTTGTCCTGTTTATTACGGTTATAGTACTTACTGCGATAAGCTGAATCACTTATCAAAACTGGCCAAGCAGGAAATCTAAATTTTTTTGCGGTATTTCCCTATTTTCCATAATAATTCATTAATTTTCGTCATTTTTCATTGCTTGACTAAAAGAAAGCTACTTTCGATGGCCTTTTATCACTCCAGTGAAAAATATGTTTTATAGTAAACAAGTGGAGAAGCGTGCAGGAGCTGATGGGATGTGCGCTCCTGCGTTCTGATCACTTTACCAACAAATTACGAACAAAATATGCTCAACAACACCTTCATACTTAAACTGACTCGACCAGTTCTTCAAATATTTTATAAGAATTCACCGTTTCTCTTCTTCTACCTGGCTAGTATGGGGTGAAAGTCCGACGGCTGTGGAATGGTTGTGGATTGAAAAACGATCCAGAGGAATCCTGTTGTATTTATTGTGCCCATCGATGTTCCTAGCTTTTTTATAAGTGTTCTGCGGTCGAACTTGGTGGACAAACAAGCATGTATACCGAGGCATATTATAGACAATGCTTTGTAATAACGCCTCAAAATATCCTGCTTTTGAAATATTTCCGTTCCATCTCCATCAGAGGCGACTTTCTTGGTTTTTTGAAGGTGAGTTTCGCTGAAGTTTCGGAGCTATATCATAAACTTCATTAAAATCCGTACTGTGGTTGTAGAGTGGCACAGATAGCAGTCCGCAGAGATAGGCACCACAAGACACGAAATTGATCTTTAAGTTTGTTGGTCAAGGGGGTCTCCGTATCTACGCTGGAGTTTCAATGATTCGGTATCCTGCGGCAAAGTTCAGAATCCAGGAAGATCTGCATCATGTGATATTTGGCAGTGTTTTTCACTGTCAAATATCATATGATGCAAAAAAATTGTAATGCAACCTCGTATTGGTTTATGCCAAAATAGGTGACCTCAAGCGTCCGCCTATCGCAAGGCTTGACCCTGCATCGGTATAATTCTCGCATGCATTCACTGTTTGAATTCTGCAACAATTGAGCCTCACGTCTGCATTTCTCGTTTCGATCTTTTCCATCCTAGAATACTCAACTACTAGGTGCCAGGCTTGAAGCTGTCTCACTCGGATCATCCAGCCAAACAAAATTACTGGCTTTGGCGACATGTTCAATGTGCTACTTCATCGTCCTCAGTGTCTTCATTGGAAGATGTAATAATTTTTGTAATTTTCGTTACAATGATTTGTGATTCTTGTGATTTTTTAATTTTGGACAAGTTGCGATGTGCCGGGACATTCTTCTTTGGATCCCATCATGTCGTCACGAAGAGATCTAATGCGCCGGCACGCGTCTCACGCCGCTTATAAATGAGTAAGGCGAATTAGCGTCATGAACTTGGTTTTGATTTGACGATATTGCTTTGACTATCTGCGGGAATTTGTCCGAACCAGCGTGGCATGTCCATTTTTGCGTATCTAATGGTGGGATTTTGGCCTAACCATCATCACCTACCTTTTGACTTATTAACAGGTGGATAGAAAATGAAGGTGTGGTTAATTATAATTCGAAGCATGGAATTGATTCGCACTGTCACAACTGCGTGGATATGACATTGTTAGTGCAATGAAACTGATATGCCGACTTTGGTTTCGCATATGCGTACACTGCTGGAGAAGGGTAGGATGTTTATGAGCACAGATGACTTATCGAAATGCGTTTTTTAAGGCCTTAGGCTATTGGTTATATACTGAGCAACTGTGATCGTGCAACTTTTGCAGAATAAATTTGCAAAAAGGAAGACGGCAAGATAATCACTAATAGTGCACTTTTACGTAGAGCAGCATGATCTAGCTTTTTTTTAGAATTCAGCAGTCCTTGTCTGATTCCTTCGTCTCCCCATCTACCTCACTGATTGCATTTTTAAGCTCAGTTCCTTACTAATTTCGCATACAATGTGTTCAAGTATTCATAGAAGTTGAATATATGCAACAACCAATGCGTCGCGAAGGCAACAATTGTGCAAAAAACATACTTGGTATAATCGACAAATCTCTTACATGAATATTGTTCATATAAGCCGTATTTTTGACTCAAAACTGTAGGGGTTGGGTGTTTCAAACTTACCTGAAGGGTATCTGGAAAATGAGCTCTGAGCGACCAAATGCAACGAAGAAATTTTGAAATTCCTTTCATTTGATGTTCCCCGATTTGCTTCCATGTCTGAAAAATTCCTTTGCAAACCACGCTAATGATGACGTTCTATTTGAAAGACTTTGAGAGTGACTATTCAGCGGCATAAAAAAAACAGCTTTAGAGAGTGTGCAGAGTGAAAGCGTGCATGTGGGGCAAAAAAACATCTCGAATTTTGTTATGGGGCGGTGATATCTTTTCTTTCGAATTCCAGTTTCTCCTCCCTCCAAGCAGCGTAGAAACACCATTTTAAGTCTGTTCATAGCTTCACTGAAAATTGCCTGAAAGAAAGGTTCCACTCTGAGTTTGTTCAGTCTTAAGCATGGATCGAAATGAGTGAAGCTCTTTTTTAATTGGACAGCGAAATTCTTCTTCAGATTTGCAATGCAAAGGGGTCGCATATGCTGTGCCAATGATTAATTCCTCTTGCAATATGTGCAGAAATATGCAAAAATAATATGTAACTTTTTACTCATTGTCGGCACCTGAGAAATAAGTATAAAGTAGAAAGTGATGAAGACTCAAGTATGAGGCCAATAGCATTGAGCAGCGTCGTTGACGCTGCGAGTATTGTTGATCATTGGCAACACTGAACTTTTCTTTACGCTTCACAAATCCTACTGGCCGTGGTGCCATAGTTAATTGGCCTCGACTGCTGAAGTTATCAATCCTTTAGAAGCAGTACTTGTCGCAGTGAAAAGTCAGCGCTGCCACCTTTCAAATTTTGATATTTTTTTGTGTAAAACTGGCGCTTCAGCCAATTCCAGCAAAAATGGCCGTCGGAGAACTAATTCCATCACTGAAATCTATGTGGTCATTTCAGATCTTTTCACTTCGAGCGCTTAAATTTTCCTCGTACAACATACCATAATTGTAGATAATATTTTCAAAAATATTTCAAAAAGATCGTAGGAGTGATATTACTGGTATTTTACTTTGAACCAGTGACCCTTCAGTTATTTAATGTATTATCAGCAGCAAATTATGGTTAAATCATGAGCGCGTAATTCCACACTCTCTCGCCTTTTCACAGAACTATATTGCAGTACCACTTTCCTATCTCACCATTGCAGAGCTATTCATGCTTCGCTTAATTTATGAGTTCGACGTCTTTCGATGACTACTTCGGTTTCATAACGGTGCTGCAGGGATTTTGCGTTGTGGAGAGAGTACTTGGGATCGAAGGATAGTGCTGAAAACGGCAGGTTTAATGTAGTTAGGGCTTCTGGGTAACACAGGTGCATCAGGTGGGGATGATGGAGGAAATTGAATGTATAGCTCTTCTCCTTATAGCAGTCTTGGTCGGGTCGGTACGGACATAGCGTGCTACCAAATTTGACATCAAATTTAACCAAATTACTGGCAGAGGTTTGGAAAGGGCATTCCTGAAAGATGTTTGAGCGGAACTTTTTCTGGTGTGATGACATAATCCTGATGTTCTCGCATCTTCTGTCCCAATGGGATTGTGCATTTGAAAGGGTCTGTTCGTAGTCTTCCAGATTTGATCCCCACTTTGTTTGTTTTCACTAATGTGTTAAGACTGCCGAATGTTTTTTTGAATTCTCTTTCTGTTTTGTCTTTTGAATTTTTTAAAGTGCGACACGGTGGCCTCTTATGCATATGCATAAGTATGTGTGTATAGCTTCTGGCTCCCTAGTTACAAATCGGAGATCACTGCAGTTAGAATAATAAAATGTGTTGATCATGAAATACGACTCGGCCTACTGTATCAAATTTAAAAGAGATCCCTCGAAGTCCAGGTTAACAGGTTAATTACAGTCACTTAAATATGTCTAAAATGTAGCGAGTGTTTTACAATCTATCAAAGTGCACTTTGTACTAACTGACGCATAAGAAGTGACATTTCAATAAAAGACTTGCATGAACAGCGCAATCGTGTAGCAAATCAATGCGTATTCCACATGTTTTTATTATTTTTTGGTGCTTTATGCACTCAGTTGCTTCATTAAGCCAAATATAAAATACATGTTGCGCCCTTTATGTGGTGCGTTTCTAAACATGAGTAATTTTTGTGTGATATCTGCAACGTGCACTACGAAAGTAACAATCATTCAAGATCAAGCACCCTAACAAACGACATGGGTTTAACTAAACATTCTACTATCACCAAAATCTTCACCAAACCGAAACGTTTGTTTTCACAAACAGATGATCACCGCAGCTTCTAATGTATGCAGATTCTTGTGCAAGTGCTTCCAGACTTAATAACCTTGTTTAAGGAGCTTCTGATTTTGGGTTTTGGTTTGCATTTTAGCTTCTAGCAAATCGAAAATAGGTGAAGTAAATTAACTAAAACTTTAGCTCTTGATTTTTCTTCACAGTATTTCTATTTCATTTTACGCCGGCGTTTGTAACGTGCATTCAGGTGCTTATCCTGTAAGTGATGTACCATCCCTAAAGCTGTGCAATTTAAAAGTTTCTTAATTTACAACCATATTGAAACTTAGCGAAATATAGCATCGATTGGCGAGTAATTGTTGAATATTTCACTCAGTCAAATCCATCGCACTGCACCTTAATTGCTTTCATCGAACGAGTGTAATAAGCTTTAACATTTACGTAGAGGTTCCTCACCAATGTCAAAATCACTAAGAATTCTGACTCACTATTTGTTATTGCCGGAACAGTTGCACCGAGTTGATTACCATTCCTTTTTCATTCAATACGTCCTTAAAATCAGTTAAACCAAAATGAACAGCCTATGGTGGCTTGTATACGTTCTTCCTTTTCTTATAACAATTTCAACGCTCCATAAGTTCTACATTTCTTTTGTTTTCCTGTGCGTCGCTTTTTGCCTTTTCTTCAATTTTTTCTTCAGCTTGACTCCTGCAGCAATGCATCCGTTCGCTTCACGGCAGCATTCTTTTGCTCGGTTGAAATTGAAACACGCAACACGGTAACAGCGCTCTCGAAGGCCTGATGAATTCAGTGGATTGGCCCGCCACCTATAGTATTAGTAGCATGGAGGCATTTAAATGGTAAAACCGCCTGAATCACGAAGAGTACGGGTATGGTTGACCGCTTATACATGGATTCTTCCAATAAAACTAGTGGAAAGATTTTTGGAGGTTTGCATCAGTTTGAAAAAATTCTCAGACAAATCGCGTGGTCCTAAAACGTTGTAAAAAAAATGAAAAAAACTTAAGTTTGTCAAAACTACGTGGAATACAGTCGGATACTGGTGTATTGTAAAAGGGAAAAATCAAAAGGAACACGCATATAAACACTCACAAACTATGCGCAGCGCCATTTGCATTCAACAGATACTTAACCAGGCGCGAAGGCGCTAGTAAATTATAACTGCATAAAATCCACAGTAGTATGCATCGCACCACAGTAATAATTCCGTATCCACCAGTGCTGCTATTGCTGTGAATCAAGTGGTCTGATTTTGCACTTTGAATGCCGAGTTTCACCAACGTTGTCGGCGTCAGCAGCTCGGGAATGCCTGATGTCTTTGAATTTTGTGCTCGACGTAGAAACTTTCTGCAATGAACGAATGGAGAAATTCGTTTCCCCTAATAGCTAGCAAGTCGTCTTTTCTAAATGTCACTATGCCTGTTTTTCTCATGGCAGGAAGTGCGCGCAGTGAGTGTCACACAAACTGTTGCTAATGCGTCGAAAGAATCAGTGAAGGAAAACGATTTTATCCATGACGCAATCGAAATATCGCTTAAGCGAATGAATGACTTCAACTGTAAAAGTGATTCATGGTAAAAGGGCCTGTCTAGTGTTAGTTACACTTATAACACACGGTGTTTTTTGTGAAATAATGTGATGATAAATTAACTTATCTCATGACAGAAAGACGATTCACCTCGCAAACAGATAGTGCTTGCCAGCACTGTCTTTTTTCTGACCTACTTTATTACAAGAGTGATATGCAGTACGCGCTACGAACAGATAATATGCTAGTCGACCGTTTATATTCTATTCAAGCCTTCCGGCAAACAGTAGGCTTATAGCCTACTGTTTGCCGGAAGCACTTAATCTTTATGGAAGGCAAAAATTTGTACGTTGATTTTCGGTTGCGCGAAAGAGGGAGGAGGACACCAGCGCTTGATGCTGTCATGTTGTCGAAAGGTAATGCTTTTGATGAAATATTTATGTAGCTTAACCTGAATTTTAAAAAAATGGAGTTGTCGCTGCAATAAGCTATAAGAATTTTTTAGCACCGTTTTCATCCACGCCAAGCAGATATGGCACGAGATCGAGATCTCGGCCTTAAAAATTACCAGTGTTGTGCTGCAACAGCATATATTCCAAACCCATATATTCAATTAGCATCATTACATAGATGTTCAAGCTTTAGTTTATTTATCGCAAGCAGATGTGACACGGCAACGAGCAAAAACGCTGTTAACAGTCTTCGAAAATTTCCAAGGAGGCCTTACAAGGGAAAGAAGTAAACAAGTGACGAGTACAACCAGTCCCTTTTTCTAAATAAACGGCAACTTACATGTCTCAGCGGTAAACTTTGCAACTTTCAGCTGATGTTCCCTAATTTATTTCATATAATAGGGAATGCCGGATGCAGACTATTCGTTGCTTTGTAGGGTGACGATGTTAGTGCACAAGTGACGACGCTAAGGTATGATTTGTGAGTGCGCGTATCAAATACGGAAAAGTTTCTTATCGTTTTAATTCTTTTCAGCGAGAGCAGCAACAACAGCAGCGTGAGCATCAACAACAGCACTCGGATACGCGTAATTCGCCGATTACGCCACCATCGAACAACCTCGTCATTGTGGACGACGACTTATGCTGAAGTGCTCTTTCAATGCATAACAAGAAGTATTAAAGTCATCACTTTTGTTACGAATTCCTTCCCTTATTCATATATGTCGTGCTGAACGAAAGCGAAATTATAGCGCATATGTGTCATGCAGCAGCCACTACTTTCACTCAACTGCAATTCTTCGTTTGTAGAAAAACTCTTTGTGATCATCATAAGATAGGAATAGGCTCATGGGTAAATGGTTTTCACTCAACATTAATTGCACAAAAGGTACATTTTTGTTCTTGATATCTGCATTAGGATGTGCTCGAGAGCAACAATTAAACTATAATAGTGCTTGATGGGAGCACTGGATAGCCGCAATGATGCCATTTGTGCGATCATGTATTAGCACAACTCGTTCAAGTGTCCTTTGATGGTTGTCTCTTCGATGTCACTCTAAGCAGCACCTCGTTCTCAGAAGCTGTGCAAATTTGATGCATTTTTGTGCAAATTTAAACGCTTGCTTGAACTATAAGCGAATTGCTTAATGATTATGTTTCTTAAACTCAGTTGTTGCTTCGCGATCTCTGTCAATCGTTAAGTAAGCGTCCGTTGTATGAGGCATTTCGCATGTTTCCAAAGTTTTTTTTTTTGTATTTTTTCTTTTGTTAAAGTCACTGCGTCGGTTTCATGCGTGGAATTGAGGGAAGAAAGAAGGGAATTGTTCGTTGAGAGTTCGTTTACGCACGAATTGGGGCAAAAATCGCTAAATGCACTCTCTATCTGCAGTTAGTTTTGCTGTTGCACCTCATTTAATGCGTTATTTAATGCTCTCTAAGAGCACAGTAGTCAGGAGTGATTCGCCTTCTGAGGGCATATGATGACAAGATTCCGACGTGGAATGCGTCAACACAGAGAGAGAGAGAGCATTGCCGTCTTCATTACTAATTTATCGTAATAAACTTTAAATTTTTTCCTCACAACATTCGCACCAACAACCATATTCTATACAACAACTTTACATCGCTTATCATTGGTGCAAATAATGCATGGGAAATAATGTTCATTTCGAATTTCAGTACTTGCAAATGACGACTGAAAATCTTCAGCCAATAAAGCGCCATTTCAAAAGGCCACTGCAATTGCTGTGCAATCTTGTGCTACCCTTCAGATGCGTTATTTCTGCTTTACTTTGAAGTACTAACGACTACTACTTTTCACCGACCCGACGTGGTGCGATCTCATTACTCGCAATGCGCCTTGCACAATGCTCCTAAATTAAAATGGTTCATTCACTTCAAACGCTCTTGCCATTTTTCGCGAAGTACATTCGAGAGAAGAAGAAAAATACAAAAATAAACAAAACAATTGCTTTATATATATATATATATATATATATATATATATATATATATATATATATATATATATATATATATATATATATATATATATATATATATATATATATATATATATATATATATATATATATATATATATATATATATATATATATATATATATATATATATATATATATATATATATATATATATATATATGTAATCAATGCGATCGGTTCACAAATCTGAATTCGACTTTAATTTAATTCCATTTCTAGTATTCCCAAAAAAAGCAAATCAAAACTTCGCATTAATGAGACAGCAACAGGAAACATTCTACCACCAATGCAGTGTGCACCTTCCGCAAGTCAAACAGAACACTATTCACTGTGCTTTTTGAAATACCCAAGAACAGCGCATTTTATGAAAATGCAACAAGAAACTAACGATGCAAGCAGTCTGCCGTTCATGTAACGAAAGCCTCTTAGCCGAGTTCTATAAAACGGCGACTGGTCTTTGCGCCACTCAACACCAGAACTTCCTCATGAAGTGGAACAGTTGTTACTGAACCGTTTTATATAACGCTTTTGTTAGTGCATTATTTAGACTGCTTTGACCTATTTGTTATTCGACGAGGCGATGAAATAGTTAGCCACCTACATTGTTGAATTCGATCGAATGAATAAAATGTTGTATATGCATGATCACTCGCTCCGTGCGTTCTTGGGGGGAAATTTAGCATGAGAAGCTTTTCATCGCTGAAATGCCCTTCTCACGTTGAAGCAATTGAAGTTTTGTTGATAGGTGCAATGAATCTTTCGAACAGGAAGGACTAAAGCGAATGATGCATAAAGGAAAATACCTTTCCTAGAATGACATCGCTAGCTATGAAAATTATTTTCATAAATGAACTAATGAAAGACAGTCTCATGAAAAGCTAAACAAAAACAAGTACTTGTTTAATGGTAAATGTGAGACAAATCATTAAACTGCCATCTAACTTTATCGCGCTATAAACGAAAAAACAAACCTGCGTAAATTGCGTTGCAAAGTGGCAAGGTTGAAAGGGCCTGCTATGAGATCTGTTTGTTAAAGTTCCACACCATCGATAAAAAACTCAAAAATTCCAATGAGTCGTCGTTTTTTGTTCACTTTGACGGTCGCAGCTATTACAAACTGCTTTTGAAAACTGACCTTTTCTTTTGAGTGAACAAAATGGTGAAATCGAATTGGCATAGGTCGTGTTTGGATGCAGGCACATTTGCCGCGTATTTTCTTCATGAGAAACTTCAATTATGGATTTGCACCGTGGATAACTTCTTCTTATCGTGCACTATTCCATTGCTTGATGTGAAAAAATCATGCCAACTACTGTATTTACCTTTACTAAATTCTCATTACTAGTGTTTTGCAAATTGGCGGGAAAAAAACGCTTGGCAGATTTGTATTGCATCGGAAGTTATCTCGTACAGTTCAAGTGCTATTCCTTTTTCATCCCAAAGTAGCATATGTGAACTATAGAAGAAAGTTATTTCGTGAAAGGATTCGAGCACAAAACTCGCAGAAATAGGAGAAGCCCACTACAATTGCAAATAGAGCTCTTGGAAATTTTCTTGGATATTTCGGAAAGTTGAAAGAAACTCTGCAATGCATTAAGCAAATTCGTCATCGAATCATTTCACTGCCAGAAAATGACTCCTAACCTACTCGTTGTCATGTCATTTAATCTCTTTAATCAGATGGTTTTCTTGGAAAGGATTCAAAGGCTCTCAGGTAAAAAATTGGAAGGAGATGTGAATAACTCTGATCAGTGCACCGACTTGTTGTTGGAGTTATCTAAAAACAGTGAGCTGATAATTGAGATAGGCGGAGTGTTCCATTTTTGTGGGCAGAAGCACATGCTTGTAATGTAGTAGCTTTAATAGTATATGGTCATAATTTTGAAAATGAGGCATTTAAAGACGACTAACACTTGATGACTCCCTGATGATAACTGCAACATTCGAGGCAGATGCGTCGAATATCACTTTAATAATTTGGGACGCGTTTATTTGAGGTCAAATCTGTGGTTTTCTAAACGCGTTCTCAGGAAGACAATGAGAGAGAGAAGGAGGATTTGCTCAAAGTGCAGTAATACCAACAGAAGCTGTATTCGTTCTTATGCACGCCTTCTACGGTGAAAATGTGCCAGAAGAATGCCTATTGGAGTCATTTGGAATATGCGCTTTTGATCATACGTTGAAGAATTCCGCCACACTTATACAAACTGTTGTTGTGTGATTTTTGCATATAAAGCCAGTTACATTTCCGCCAAAGCACCGAACAAAACGCGAAAACAAACTGTCTATTCACCAGTTTGCCCAAGTGGCAGTAAAAGTTATGATAATAGGAGCGCACGTTGTCTCTTCTCTGCAAAAGACCTGAAAAATGATTAAAAGCATGGCGTGAGCGCAAATGACATTTTGCGAGCATGATTTTAGTTCATTATCGAGCACAAATGAGGAAAATTTGGCATTACACAGCTAGAAAATGCAGCACACACAGAAAACATTTTTTACGACTAATTTAGGCGAGTGAACCAACAATGACTCAGTCCTCTACTTAACACCACCATCAAATAAATGCGTCTATTTGGTCTTGATTTACAAAGTGTTTTGCGCTCTTGAATACAGCACTGTTCTGAACCAAAATTGCAACTATTCGCATTCACGTGTCGCATACTATTCACCTCTTCGCAACTATTTACGACTGCTCCAAAAATATAATGAACAGTAAAAAGGCGCTGAAATATTCTGCAACCTGAGACAGCATTCACTAAATTTTGAACCCAGTCAGGGAACATTTTGCACACATGTTTTGAAGTCAGAGTAGGAACGGACCCAATGATTTCCAAATACAGCACGAAAGCTATAAGATGCGCCGCGCACATCGGAAGTACATTACAGCTGCAGTGAAGCATTGAACTAAAGTCATGCTGTACAGTTGGGGGCATCACGCTCTTGTACAAGAAATGGCCAGTATATTGGGTGCAGGCGGTTTGCTGCTTCTAACTTTTTGCGCTATAATCTGAGCTACTCATAACTGCGCTAATAACTGCCTGTCAGTATATCTTCCCTGTTACCTACATGCGTGACGTTAAAGAGTAATTTTTGAACCATCGCAATATGGTACAGGTTACTTTTAGACCTTTATTCAGCTACTCTAAATTTATGTGTGTATTTGCATATGAACAAGCGTGCGCTTGTGCATACATGTGTGTAAATGTGTGTGCACATCCACATGTATATATATATATATATATATATATATATATATATATATATATATATATATATATATATATATATATATATATATATATATATATATATATATATATATATATATATATATATATATATATATATATATATATATATATATATATATATATATATATGCAAGTCTCTGAAGAATAAGAGAAAGAATACTTTCTATATTCTGATGGTGAAGGGTTGCCTATTATGACTCCACTGTGTTCTTGAAGACGAGTCATTAATGCGGCACCATCATTTTCCTGAGGGTCAGTGACCCCATCGACATGTTGAAAAGGAGGCTTTCGGCGGCAATGCCAGCTCCTTAATGGTGGTCAGCAAGCTGTACTGTGCTCTACAGATGTCCATATTAGACTATATTAAGGTGGTATGAACATTTACAGCTGCATCTTTAACATGCGCTTCGTCATTCCACTATAAGAAAGAGAAAACCAAATTCCGAGCAAGGAGAAAGTTTCTAACCGCAGATGGTTCTAGATTTTTGCGTTATGAGGCCATCGGGCGATTTTCATTATCATTCTGAACCATTCCCACAGCAATGCAGGTATAAATCACAAATGCAAGCATAATCTCAACACATAAGGTTGACGAGTAAGTAAAAGGGGGCGAGTATGTAGTTACTTATCACCATGGAGATTCGAACTTATGGTTGATCTCATTGTGATTTTTCTAGCCTAATTCGGGGTCTAAATGTTGCAGTTACAAACCTAAAATATTCTCACCCATGACGCGAAAGTTATTGCGCCAGAAATTTATCGGGCACCGGGCCGTCCAATGATACACCCGATGCTTAGCTAGAGTAAATTAAAATTGAATAAATGCAGTAAAAGCCTATTTGGCACTACCAACATTCACCACTGCGGACTCTTTTCGTTTCGTGTTTCACTCCTATTGATTCCAATTTAATTCCTATTTAATTCCAATTCAATTCTAACTAAAATTCCAATTCCACTTCCAATTCCAATTCCATTTGAATTTGAATTCAGTTTCAATTTAATTCCAATTCCAATTGAATCCTAATTCCATTCCAATTCAATTCCATTTCTTTTCCACTTCAATTCCACTTCATTTCCAGTTTAATTCCAACTCAATTCAACAAACCGTTTTTAATCGTTCAGATGTTATGAAACATTCGCAAATTGTTTCCCCATAAATAATCAATTCAGCGGAATTGTCATGGAATTTCGGAAAGGACATTCAATAAATAAAAAGGCGATAATCCATTGTTTTCAGCCGTTCAGATCTAACGAAACGTCCTCAAATTGTGTCCCCACAAATAATTAACTTAGTGGAATTACCACGCTACTTTCATGTGGTCAGTTAATGATTAAATAGGCAATAATAAGTCGCTTTTAGCCGTTCAGATGTAATGAAACACTAATCCAATAATCATCGTTTTTAACCATTCAGATGTGATGAAACATCCACAAACTGTACCACCATAAATAATAAACTTATTGGATTGACACGCTTTTTTGACATGTTCAGTTAATGAATAAATAGGCAACTTAGTCTTGTTTGGTCTTGAAGCCATTAAACCTGCCTTCTGATGGATTAGTCGCAGAAGTGATGTGTTAAAATCAGTTCATGCTTAACCATTTCGTATCAAACGAAATGAAGCGGATCGTTATGTAATTTTTCGAATATGCTTAAACGAGCCTCTGCTTCAAATTGAATTCTATTCGTGATTTAACACGTGAAATAAGCCAAGTTTAAGTCATTCAGTGATCTCAATGGATATTTGCATATGACAGTTTTTTTAGTCCGGAGAACAGACAGAGAATCATGCCCGCAAAAAATTTCTATACATCCCTTTGACATTTTGTATATAGAATTGTTGCACTGCGGTGAGCACAGCTTTAGCACTGGCAGAAGCATAGATGAAACGCCGTGATAATGACGGCTTCCTAGCCAGTTTCTCGGCGAACCATTCCGGCATTTGTGTGCAAATCGCTATGTTGGACCGAACAGCTCCCATTGCGAGACGTTCGCGCTTTCAAGCAAATTTTTGAACGCCTAGTATAATCAGATCGGCTTATGCACATATTACCTTGCTCCTTCGTTAGATGCCGAACCACCTTTATTCGTCCCAGTGTGCTTGCTATCTGTATGCGCAAAACATAACAATCAGCCACTAGCTCTATACACATTCCGATTTTAGGAGTTTATAGAAAACATTATTGGGGCGCTTATCAAAATATATAGACGCCAGTTTGATGTAATAAAAAACTAGATGAACTTCCGAAAAAATCCATGCAAAATTTGTGCGATTTGATTAATGATGGTTCGGAATCAAATTGCTGTTCATTTAAAATTTTAGTAATGTTTGGATCATAATTTCTTAAATCCAGTGTAATATTTCCGTCATGCCTTCATAAATGTTTACCTTCGTGCGTATAAAGAGCATGTTACGATGTGAGCGTTGCGTTTTGTTTTTGGTACTCTTCATGCTACAGTTTGCATAAATACATCGACTGCCCCGCAGACACGAATGCGGACAGCCGCGATTTCGGTCAGTGATAATGGCATCACAGCAAGATTGAACCTTGCGACGAGCCTGTATGTAACTATTTCTTGCATAGATTTCGCATTTATTTTGTGATATTTCAACGCATGTGGCATTATATTTGAGCTTACGTCATGAAACATCGACGAAAAACTGCAATGTTTAAGTGCACTTCATCGGATGAATTTTTTGAAGAATTCGGCATTCTAGGCGATAATGAATGAATTGCATGCTGAACAATATAGTTTCTCTGAACGTATTGGAAACGATGGAATTTTGCCAACCCATAAATATCAGAAATCATCTGTACTAAGCAGAACACCACGAGGAAAAATTTTGAGGCTTTGTTTTGAAGCTACATTGATTCTTAATGTAAGTCTGACGCGATCGAACAATACAGACCACTTTCTCTCACCCACTGCCGAAGCTCTTTTAATAAAAAATTTGATGGAATCATGAACATTTATTCACCTTATATTTTGGGGAACGAACGGCTTGCCTTGACGACTTCAAATTAAATGGCAATGAAACGATCAAAAACATCTTACACCGCTTAACTGCGATGCGCTATTTTTTTTCACCGTTTCTTTGCTGTCATTGATTCTTTTTTTACGGTGCAACTGAAAGATTTATTATGTGATTTCTTTTCTATTTTTTTCATTACGCTAATTTTTCTGAACAGGTGTTGCATTATAAAATGGTCTCTTATGAAAATTTTCTGGTGTTGTAGGCGGAAATTTAAGCAGAAAAATGCTAAAGAAAAGCTATTAACTGATCTGCTTCTACCTGAGGCTTTCAAACGAGACCATTTCTCTTCATCTCAGAACGTCGTCATGATTTCAGTCCTTCCTGTGTCAAATAAAATACCCCCTGAACTTTTTGGGGGATTCTGTGGCAGTATTTTTGCCAACATATTTCCAAATGCTGGACGAGTGGTTTTTCTTTCGAGGGAAAATGGGGTGGGGGAGGAGGGGGGAAGGGAATGTAGTTTTTGTCACAACCACCAAAATAGTGAAGCTTTTCGAAAAGTAATTCAACCCAAAGATCTGGAAATGTTTGGGCTCGCAAGGTTCACCTGAGCAAATTTTCTTCAGTTATTTCTCAAGCATTTGACATAATCGGCGACATGCGGGAAAAAATGGCGAAAGCGCTAAAGATTTTGCTTCTTCGAGGAATTCTTCTCTAAAGTTCTGAAGCTCTTTATTGTTCCATATACTTCTCCACAAAGCATTTTCAGTTCCCCTATTGCCTGTACGCCGCTTGATGGCGATTCACATTGCTAAAATCCCGGTAGCTGCAACTACATACTGGACCACACACAAAGGTTGGGCCTCCAGCACATCAATTTTTGTCATCCGAAATTGGAGTAGTCACCTGTGTAAAAGCGTGTATACTGTGAGACTCTTTTTTCGTGCAAAGAGCAAAGGTAGTGAGAATTTATTGCCATAATCGCAAAATGTACGTTGAATTAATTTAGAACTGAATAAGCCCATAAAAATGTTTTTAATAGGTGCTCGTTGATTTAAGCGTTAAAACATCGATTCCGCCGCTTCGTGCAGTTCGCTTCACTTATCGCTCACGCCTTTTATCACTAACTTTGTATCATTTCAATTCATTTTTGCGCACTGAAATGCCATCCAGAATTCTAAATTTAGAGAACAAACAAAATATCAACTCTCTGCTATTTCACTTTGGGATATTGCAGTTCAAATAAACAAAGAAACTCGCTTGAGTTATTGCAGTCGGTCGGTACTCGAAAATAACCACATTTATGACGTCAGTGTGGAAGTTTTCACTCAGCCATCATACGGATATAATTCTTCAAATCAACGCTTTCTGTGCGTCTCTCATCAGAAACAGCTGAGATGATGAGAAATTCGGATTCAAACATCAAATTGCAATTATTTTGAAGGATTAATTCTAAAGTATTCGCCGATTCAACAGCAGACCGCTCATGCTCGTATTTATTCCGCCTAAACGAGTTCAGCTCAGCAAATCTTAACTTTGACGCTCAAGATCGTCTTTGCATTGCTAGTTGCTTTTTCAGAATATGAGAGGGGAATTTGCAGTACGATTTTATAATGTATCGTTGCCTGTAAAAGATCTCTTTTACTGACAGGTTTCAGTTTGAAATACACAGGCGTCTGTCTATAAGTCAATAAGAAATTCTGCCTAATGCCGCTGTTGTCTCGATGTTTACACATATATATTTCACTATAGCTATGAAGAAAGATTCTTCACAGTAGTGGACACCGGAGCAAAAAGTTCTAGAGAAGTTGGGAAGCCGAAAGCATTACTGCATCTGAAGGAAGGCGAGCAAAAGTACACTAAATTAATACGTGGTGCACTTCATAAACAGCTCTCGGTGTTCTGCTTCTTATCCTAATTTTTCACAAGCATAAGTGAAAGAAAGTCCGTGTCGAAAAGCATGGAGTTCTGAGTATGACGAAGCTGCACTCTGTGGACTGTTTTTTCAAGCGTAAAGTGCCAGTCTCTTTCTGCACGCAGTTTTTTGATGCCATGCACGGTTGCAGGAACAATATATCCTAGAAAACGTTACTGAAATAAATGAGCGACCTGGAAAGTGAACTGGTACGGAGGACTAACGAATCGACGAAGACAAGTCCCATTCAACACAACTGTGTCTCGCCGTCTTTCACAATAGGTATTTTTCCCATTAGAAGACGTATTTGCTTTTACCAGAAATCCTGCCTTGTATGATGCGATGTGCAGAAGAAAAACCCTATTTGAACTAGTCTCAGCATGCGAGGCAGGTTCGAATTTCGAGCGAATTCGCTTTAACTGTACCTATGCCAATGTTGGAAAATCACCCCACGTTTACAAACATCGTGGCATGCAAATTTTCTGCTTTTTACTAAAGGCAGTTTTTCTTCAGAAGGACTGACATCTTGCAATTAAGCTAAAAGACTTAACAGGCACTAGCAGTAGCCATAATGAAGCAATTTCATAGCACTGCAAGGAGCAACGAAACAAGTTGTGGGTTTTTTGAGATGCATAACTGCTAGCGCTTATGCTGTTTGATAAGAATGTAAGCGAGATCGCCAAAGATGAGGGGCTTTTACTTGTTGACGTCTCGACTTTGTAAAATCATAATCTAATAAATAGTGCCTCTCATGAAAAGTTTGTTTCGTCACGGATGCGCTTATGCTCTTAACAAAACTTAAATGATTTGTCCAAGCAAATTGTAAGCTGACCTATTCAAATTGCAGCATTTGTATTTCTCCTTTGTGCTTTTCTCTTGTGCTTTCAACACTCGCGATTCACTACTCTGGGTCAATCTCATGCGAACGGTAACAAATAATTTCCACCCATGAGGCAAAGGAGCAGGAGGTTCACCTCATACATAGAATCAAATTCAAGCATTAAGCTGCATACGGAGTGAAAGTTGAAGACCAGGAAAATGTAGTCTAATTTACCTGTTTAACGTTAAAATGTGCACTATGTTGACAGGCAAGCGTGTCGCGCACTTTCATCTGCAACCAAAAATGTAGGTTGTGGTTTCTCTTGAGTACTAGAACGATGCAAGTTTTCGACCGCAACAGAAAAATTTGATCGGATTACTATAAACGTTACCCTAATACAGCATCAGCGGTCGATTGTAACGTAGGTTTCACATTTTGCCGCCTTTTTGACCTAGTACTTCGGTATTGACCTCGAGGTATGCAAAGTGAGCATTAAGAGATCTAATCTTTGCTCTTTTGGTCTGAAAACAACACTGATGAGAACACTTGAAGATGGGGCATTCGATGTACACAAACAAACCCTTACCTCAAGCATATCACTTTTTCCTCCCACTCTGCACAAAATTCGGCAGAATTGTGTCAATAACTTTTTTGAAACGAGTCGATTTTTAATAAATGTTTGTAGTGATCACTGATGAGCAGTGGATGAAATGAAATTTTTGCTGTGCTAATCAGGTGTGATTTTAGCTCGTAAAGAAGGTTACGTTCTTTCCATCCATTATGTTTGCTGAAGAAAAATTACTTTTATCAACGCTCAAAGTTG
This sequence comes from Ascaris suum, assembly GCA_013433145.1. Classification (NCBI taxonomy): domain Eukaryota; kingdom Metazoa; phylum Nematoda; class Chromadorea; order Rhabditida; family Ascarididae; genus Ascaris; species Ascaris suum. The sequence goes on from CM024187.1 coordinate 7,098,599, forward strand.
TAATCTTTACTAACATTTTAGCAAAGAGAAATATCAACGTCATGTTTTGTTATTGGATGAGATTTGCTGTTGAGTAGTGGATAGTTCTGCCCAATAAACTTAAAGCTTCCCATCTGATACAGCAAATTTTTATTAGCACAAAAAAGTGATTTTAAGTGCTCAAAAGATGGATGTGCATTGAAGATTTACCAGTGATTAGTCGTTATTAGTGGAATTTCGATTGCATGCTTAAAATTACTTTGCATATCCCTGTTATCCATACTCATCAGCAAGCATGAGGTATTCAGAAAAGGTATGGGAGTGAACTCACCATCCTTTCAACGCACTAATCTAATTTAAAACCTGGCTTTCTACTTTTTTTCAACCTTTCTGATTTTGCGGTACATACACTAAGTCTACACAGTGGTTATGGTGATGATATGAGAAGTTATGAAGGTAGTTCACTGTTTTTTTTTTCGTGAATTATTTAGTTATCAGATGCACTGCCGTTCTACTGAAGGACAAAAGATTGAATTTGCGGTATCGTCCATATCGAGTACAGGGATGCACCGGATGGCTTGCATTGTGAGTGATCACCATTCTGCCTACTATTCTATTTTCAGCCCATTCAATGAGCCCAAGTAGTTTAGTTGAGGGATGAGCAAATTATCTAGCTTACGGCATCGTTCCTACGTTGCTCTCCGCGTTTTGTTATCGAAATAATTATATACAACTCAATGTTACATTAGAGATATTCATATTTGAAGCTCAAACGTTCTACAAGCCTTTTCAAACGCTTACGTCAAGTAATGGATGCACACAGGAAAATTTTCAATACACTAAAATGTGCTTTGAAATAATTTCCTTGATAACCATACTATGTCCCAACATCATCGTTTAAAGTCGTTGAGGGAGTACCGTACTCCGTCAGAAAAAGTTCTGACTTATACTGCACTGACTGTTTCATGAGGCAATATCAGTAAAAGCAGAAGATAGTGAATAGTAAAGAAACAATGCCGATAGGTAGAATAACAGCTTATTATCGGTACGCAGGTACTTGTGAGTAGCCGTCTTCACGATGGGTATTGATAGTGCTTGAGGCTAAGTGAGATATTCTTCCAGTCGTCGATTGATTTGGCAATCCGATGAAAACGGAAGAGATAAATCGTGACGAAGTATTCAAACGAATGTGCATTAAAACTTACAATATTAGAGCTTTTTCGCGGGTGCACAAATGCACAGTGCTCAAGAGGTGCTTTTCCCAAAATTGTTTCATGTACGATATTTTTTACTCTGACATTTGGCGAAAGGCTATTTCACTTTTTCAAAACGCAGCAGTTCTTTGTCTTATGAAGTTCTCCTTCTTTTTCTTTTCTGAATGATTTCTTCAAAGCATATTTTTCTGCCTGTCCATTTATACTGCTTTTTAACTAATTCGCTGCTCCATATAGTTCATTTTTTAAAGAATAAATACATGTTTCTTTATTTGACTCCCCTCTTTCGCACATGTGCTTTTGTTTTCGTTTGCTTCAAGCGTCGAAGTGTGAAATACGCGAATCCATTAATTTAAGTTGTGATTTCACGAGGCACCACTTTCCTATCACAGCGTCAAGGCAGCTTCAGGCCCTTCACATAACCTTTCCTTAACGGGAAGCCAGTTCAATCGCAAACACTTCGTGTTGGCAGCATTTTCCATTTTCATATAAAATTCCTCGCATTATTTCACCTGCTTCATTCGAAGCTCACGTCGTTTTCCTTACAGCCTCATCGCGTCCTTCTTCTAGTTTTCAGGTGCAGCACATTTGCTGCGAGACACTGGCAAAGGAGAAGGAGCATCGGCGGATGAACTCGGCTCAATGTTTTCCATGCGAACATTGTGCTTCTTTCAGCTCACCTATCCACCCCGCTCCTTTGCCCCCTTCCTAAGAAAATCACTAAAGCTAGCAAGTTGACTTGTAACAAGCGCAGTTCTTCAGAAAGTGTCATACGAAACCGGTTACCAATTCAACGTTAGGTCTCTTTGAATCTTACTTTGCCAACAGATAATAGGGTGGCAAACACAGCTATTAGCAGAGAATTTTCGGCCCGCTCTTCGAGATGCATTTTCTTTCTTCCAAAACCATCGTTTCTCGCTGCGTTCATCTCCAACAGACATGATCTCCGTTTTTTGTTAATCAAAGTCATCCATCGGTTTCTCGATATGGAAGACACATGATGTTTTTGCGTTTATTCGCATGCGGACTAACCATGAGTGCGTGTCCACAAGCGTAAAATATTGTACATGCTCAGTATACAACACCAAAACCACCAACTTTTTAAGACCGTGAAGAGAAGGAATGAGGCTTCAAGCAAACATTAAGTGGCAGTGACAGAAAATAAGTACTGGAATAGAAACAAGTACCGAAATGAAGAAACTTTTTGCACATGTACTATCACCGTGAATAAGACAAGAATGTATAACAAAACATGAAAGTGTCGCTTTATAACGAGCACAGATCGTTTTATCCCAGACATTATCACTGTTATGTGACCCTCTACTAGAGGTTTTGCGGTGTGCTGATTCTTCAGCGATCAGCAACTGATCTAAGTAACAAGCGATAACCCGCCAGACACACCAACAGCGGTTATTTTTGTTGTTCATTAGACGTTATATAACGACGAGTGTTTTGCAGCATTGCATTCGGAGCATTATTTGTTCAGAGATTATGATAGTGATTGTGCTCTGTTTGCTGCACTGTTCGCTTCTGTCTTGTACAAATTTTCGTTGAATGCTTTAACTTTTAATTAGGTTTAGCAGAGTGCGCTGCAAAAACGTTCTGGGAAACAGTACAGTTTTTTCATAGAAGCAGTTGTTCTGAAATAAATGGATGGAATGCTTTTAGAGACTAGTTGTCACCTGAGAAGACTTTCTTAGCGAATTAGCTACAGTTCACTTTAGGTTTTGAAGGCTGCCATACTTTGCCAGAAGAAGAATTCGTTTGACAGGAGAAATTGTCATTATTGGAAGAGGCGGGTTTTGATAATATTAGCGACTCATTTGTGTCGCTTATAGGTAAACTCGCCTAATTCAATCACAGTAAGAAAGCACTATGAAAGCACACTATTTTTGAAACGAGTTCATTCAGTCTAGTCAGGAGAAAATTTCATCAATGCCCAAAATCGTGCTGAAAAATGCACGATGCGCGCTGAACAGAAATGGCTATTCTGTATCGCTCTGTGCGGTTCTCGAGAGGATTTCTTATAACCGTATAGAGTCTATTCAATTTACGCAGCGGAAATCCAAATAAAACCACTCTCTTCCTACACGCGTCGAAATTTTGGTAACGTTTCATGAGGAAGGGAAGTAGGTTTGATGGAGGGAGGTGAAACGGAGTTTTCTGAATTCCACCGCTGATGGAAATTAGAAACGTTGCGAAACTAATGCCGAAAAATTTTTCACCAATTCTCTTTCTGTTCTGACGTCGGTGAATCGTCAGCTAATGCTCACATGCTCATGCTGGCCACAAAGGGCGTTATCTCTCGTTTGTGCGAAAGACGCATTAGAAGTGTTCTTTATGGCCAGTTGACGGGTGTGCGTATGTTTTGCGTCTGCATTTGTATGTCTGTGTGAAAATTTCAAATTGTGAAGCGAAATCACATCTATGAAATTTGACTGATATAATCTGCTCGGATAAGATGCCCAATGATGCAAGATGTGTGAAATTTTGAATGAGTCCTATACACTTAAATACACCTCAAATTTTCGATTTTTAACCACTCAGATAGTATTTTGTACCGATGAGGTCATATATGGCAGCTGGTGGGGTCGAAAAACTAAGCTGTCATAGATCTGCACGAGTAGCGGGAACCTTTAAACTAGGGGTGCATTGTTGCCAATGCTTTTTTCTTCTTTGTTCGCGGTTTATAACGACAGAAGCGCATATCCTGCCAACTCTGTGATGTGGTTCCTCATTTATTTCTTCTATTCAATAAAATGGCATTTTTGCACGTAATAAACTTGTAAGATTCATTAAAAGAGTCACGAAAGAGTTTTTACGCGATGCTAGACCACTGCACTGCACCAGCAAAGATATTAGTAATTTATGATATAAAACATTGGATGACTTGAGCGTGGGATGTCATGCATTAGCTCCAGCCACTTTTAACGTAATCTCCGTGCTTTCTCGTTCAGTTTAATTCCTCTCCGGTATGGTTATCGCCGTGCCTCGTTCTAATATCTTCTAATTCCGTTCTAATAACTTCCTTGAATTTGACAGAGGCAACGAGAAACTTCCTGATGCCCTACCTTTATTTGCGAGCAATAAATCCTGCTGCGTTCGCTGCATTTCAATTTATGCGTACGTTTGCGCTTCGAACTTTAAAATTTCATTTTTATTCACTCCCTTCTCCAGTTTAATAAAGTCCCCTTCGCTTTTACTTTTCTGAGTAGGGGGCGTTTCTCCATCTTCCACCTACACATTGAAGTGGTCTAATCTGCCTTGTGAACCTTACAGCAGATGTTGGCGTCTTCAGATGCTCAAATGGAATCACCTCTTGTGCACCAAAGGAACACAAGAGACATTGATGCTATCCAAGGAGCTTTTATCGATAACGATGATCGCCAAACAGAACACCTGCGAATTGACGCCCGTATGCTTTTCTATTGAATCGTCGTGGTGATATTTTCATTAGCATCACTCAAAGTGAACATTTACACCCACTCGCTTCCGATATTTTTAAAAAGTGTGCTAACATTTCAATTCATGCAGCATTTCGAGGGAAACTTTTACGATGGATCCGTTTGCTAGATTACTCGTCGCTGACGTTCCACTTATGAACAGCTACTCTCAAACGAATTAATGCCCTCATAATGATGGCATTATTTTTCAGCAGTGTAATTTGGCGAACGCTTCATTCAGTTTGAGCATTCTTTTCGTAAAATTCTCTCATAGACGCTAATGCAAATCGCATCTCGTATAGAAAAATATCGTTTAAGCACGGTGTGCAACTCCAGTCTCGCTCACCAGCGTAAACTTGGAAGACGGACATCAGCACGCTAAACCGAATCAAGTATCTTTTCACTGATTGTTCGAACGGCCACACTTCTGAAATGTTTCCTCAGGCATCTTTGGTTTCGTTTTTAGTACAAACTCCAATGTGCAGACTATTTCTGAGTGCTAAGCTATAAATAGTAATATTCGCAAGAGGATGTCATATGAAAGAAACTTTTAACACTGCTGCCTATCGAATTTCCGAACAGTATTTGTGTTCATACAATTCACTGAATCGTTTTGAAATGTACCTCTTGATATCCCGACTTTGATATCTCCTCCATAAGGGATGTCCAGGAACACAAGCAGAGTTGGGCATTTTAAAAGTTGCCCCAATGAAGATTAACGTGGTCTGAATAAGAGTGACGTTCATATAAACGAACTGAACGCCGTTTACATGTGTTTTTCAAAGAAAGGCGTAAGGCGGCGATCATATTTTGACTGGGGTTTCGCTATATCTGACTACAAATGTGTTACGAAGTTAGTGCATACAAGCGCGCAAAGCATCAAAAATTTCCTTCCCTAATGAAAAGCAGTAGGTGGAAGCCATTTAAAAAGTTCGAAACAGCGATGTCGTCGTGACCTGTGTTATTTTGTTTTGCTGTTTAATTCGAACAATATTCGCGCTGTTTAACATCAGCAGTGTTAAACAGCGCGAATATTGTTATTTTGTTTTGCAGCATTTTTGTTGGCGAATTTGAGAAACTTTTCAGCTTGCATGTAATGCCTTCAATTTTCTTAGAACGCTGCGGCACAAAAATAACGATATTTGCGTCTTCAGAATAATGTGAAGAACACATCGTTAGTACTGAACAGATATTCCACAGGTGATCGTGAAAAGACCTTAACATTGCTGCTTTTTCTCATTTAACTTCTCTCACATTCGCCCACTTGGGATCTCCAGATTTCCTCTAATTTGCGATGTGACGCACGATTAGCCTTCCAACGGATTTATCTTTTATATCCAAGTCCTTCTAGCACTCCAGACGAATTCTATGGGGTGTATAGTTGGACCATATTAGCATCGTTTTCTGAAAGCAGTCCTGTAGAACCCGCTGTTTCGTGCTCCTGAAATCACTGTTTTAAGTTCTCGGTCCTGATTTTGAATCTTTGCTTGAATCGGTGATTATGGTTCTTCTACTCGCTATTTAGTGTGCCAATTTAGTCAGCTTTATGCAATAGTTCCTTGTTCTTTCAAATTCCCCTTTTCAAATTGAGCTCTGCAGGTGACAACCTCATGATGTTAGTACTTTTAGAGGAAGAGATTTTAGGTAAGTGACTGTTTAGAAGAATTCGAGAACGGTTAAAACTACCTCCTGAACTTCACAACGGTAGCTGGTCAAGTTTCCGAAGGAGGCACTTCCGCGAACTTCTTAATTGCTGCACTCAACGGCTCAATTCGGGTGGTTGATGTCTCTAACAGACGCGAAAAATTGCACATGTGGAAGTTTTATAACTGAGCAACCGTCGATTTGTACACTGTTAATTGTTATTTTCGTCAGAAGTGCTTGTGGACGTAGTTTTTTCTATGCATTCAGTTATACTCTGCAAAGAACGCATAATGTGCATTGCCCTCTAGGGTACTCCTCATTTGTTATATTTAGCTGTAAAACATACAAGTATACAAACTTCTTCAAATAATTTTCATATCAGTGAAATGTAAACTGGTTTGTATTGAGGTGCTGGTAGAGCTTTACGATCTTGAGTTGCGCGCGAACGATGGCGAATGGCTCGAAACAGCTAGATGGATCAAATACGAAGAGGTAAGCCCGTTTGGTTCATTCAGCGAGAAAATAGCCCACATATTTTTACTCTGTCCTTCTTCCTCTCGTTTACAGGGACTACTCTATTATCATTATCCCTAATTTATGCGGAAATAATGAGGAATAAAGCCGGAATGGTTTGAACGTAGTCTGACTATTAGGAAAAGAATCATCATGGAATAGGTGCCTCAAGGCATTGAACGTAGGAACTGTTTTGTATTCAGTAAAAATCCTCACTACCGAGTCGTTTGCCACCGAAAATTCGAATAGAAAATGCGAATAAATTGCTCTCTTTCGCCGTCGCAAACAGCATAGGTCTGGGAGAAATCTGCATGAAATGGTGCAGTGGTGGCTGACTGCGGCAAAGTACAGGCAAACATAGAAATTTAAACTGGAAAGATGGTGCAAAGGAGCGTTGGTGCTAGAAAAGAAAAGGTACCATGTTTTGATCGCCTTAATTTTTGTAGCGATCAATTCTCATCATATTTCTTCACAGACATCAACTCTGAAATATGTTCTAATCGTCACTTTTGGAATTCTTCAGCATTGCAGTGCGCAAGCGTTTGCAAATTGGGGCCATACACATCTTTTACCATTACCTTCAATGAAATGCGCAACTCTTCAAGTACAGTCTTCACTGGCCGAGTGTGATCGGGATCGCTTATCAATTACTGCGGTTGCCGCCACTCCAAATTTGTGTCTGATGTCTTGATGGTTTCCTAACAGTTCTTTTTCTATCGTTTATTTAAGGAAGAAAACTAGTGGAATATCATCCACAGTTCACTCTTACGAGATATTTTCAAGCTTGTGCACTGTTTCTGCCGAAATTGCAGAAAGCGTTCAATTCCACATTAAAGAAATACGAAATACTTCAAGGAGAACATGAACGAGCGACTTAGTTGAATCGTAAGTTGCATTGGGATGCTCGTATTTCTTAGCGCTTTTGTTGATGTTTTCAGGATGTGGAAGGAGCTGGCCATCACTGGGGACAGCCGCATGTTGCATTTTTATCGTTTCATTCGCTACTCCAACTCAGAAGATGTTTCATCAAAGGTTGGATAGAGTACTTTGTTACTAATGAGATTGGAAAGTCGCACTATACTCTTCTTTTTTTTTCACGAAAAATCTAGTGAAGAACTCCATATCGAAGCAAACTTAGAAAATTAATGACGACTGCCTAATTTATATTTTGCCTACAGGTATTCTACTGTTCGATGTGAAAGCAACTTCCTTCAGCGAACTCTGTGAAGAAATCAGCTGCGCGATGGCATTGCAAGGCATTAATGATGGATACATCAAAAATACTATTCGAATTCTTCAACTAAAACATTTGTAGGTTTTCGTTTTTCAAATTGAGGTAGTGCCTGTGGAACAGACGTTGAAAATTCGAAAATTCCGACTGCGATAACGACTCCGATATGTCCCCACATGTCGTGATTGTAACAATATCGTAAGATATCAGCGAAACAATTCAAAAAATTTTACGTTTTTTTTGGCCTCTCGTGCAAGCGTCTTACTAATTCATTTGCACCTCTTGCGGTAAAGATTTTTATCAGAACGGTTGTTATGAGCATTTGAAATCCAGGTCGTAGCGGGCATCTTTCATGCGTTCAAACAAAAGCCAGTAAATAAGCTTGTCGGACGTATAAGTTTACCTTCAGGCATCCACAGGCGAGTCATTTGTCGCGGATTTCAACAGCAGCGAATGCGCTTTTCGAGAAACGTTCCAGCGCAGTGATGCAGCATCTCACCTCTTCGTTTTCTGCAACGCCCATTTTTGAGAATGTAATTCGCTCCAAAAAAGGATCTGTTCGTCCCAGTATGTCCCCTTTCTTTTGTTCATTTTCTAAAATGGATATACCGTTATCGGTTGACTATGAACACTGACAGTTCTTTCGTGGCGAAAGCATATTTAAGCCTAGCCAAAAATATCAGTTCTTGCCAAAGGATCCATGAAGAACGCTTGCCTAGGTTTTCATTCTCGAACTCCAGCCGTAGTTATTTGTGCGAAAAAAGAAGTTCGCACTTTTCATGGTAAATTCTGCGCGAGGTGTTATGCGAAAAAAGCACTTATAAAGTTGAGGCAAAGCTAGTCCTAGATATAACGCTGATCAATCATGTTTTAATATATGACTGCACTTCGAATGTTTTATTTTGTGACACTTTATTTCTCAAATATTCTGCATAGTGTTCTCCAGAACATATAACAGATCACACAAAGCAGGTATAGCTTTCGTTCTTGTCGCTTTTTTAAGTTCAAAAATAGAAGAAATATCAGTATCTTCGAAGTGCTCGCAACTAAGCCAGTCGACGGCAACAAAAAGACCAGAAATTGATTCTTTCTTTCTCCTATTGCTGCGCTTCTCAATCATTTATTAGCCTCCGCTATTTCCAGGTTGATTTTTACGCTTAAAGCGCATATGTTTTATCTGTGAGTATACCTAACACTTGGGCTATGAAGACAACATGGCTTTATGTATCAATAGAAGATGTAAAGCTTTTATTGCTTGTATTTCTTTAATTCAATTTCAGGATCGTCTTTTGGTGACTTGTTTCCTTCAGTTTTCTGGTAAGTACGTTAACTCGTGAATATGATTAAAACAACATTGCCACTATTTACAGATCTCCATGAGGTGCAGTCCTCAGTACACCTCGGCGATGTTCCCTTGCATCACCTGAGGGGTGAGAGTGACGAACAACACCAAACTAAAGGACACAGTATCGATGGAGCTGCGGATCCACTGATGAAACACGCGAGGTACGATAAGTCAATAATCTTCTTATGCGAGCAGTGAGGACATGCCTGCATATCATTCACCAGACGGAATAGTGGTGGCAACATGTAACGCTCCGAATAATTCCTTCAGATTTTCTTTTTGCTGCTAAAAATAAAAGCTGAATGCCAAGCGCTGCCACACTTGGTTTTTCGATTGCAGATAAGATGGGCAGCACTCGGTTACAAGTTTAAAAAAGACGGGCATACCTGAACATTAACTGTGGATCTGATCTTGTGATAATAGTTGCTGACACAAGGAATGCTAATGAGGCAGTAAGATGCAAGATATTCTGTTACTTCGAGTTTTCCCTCACTGTTGGGATTGTCTCAACTGTGCACCGAGTCATCTTCGAATGCCGCAAAAAAAATCCCAGCGAAAATCTGTTAACGAATGAGGTAAGTTCTTTTACTATAGTAATACTTCCTCACTTTCACCCCCTACTGGTTGGCAGAGGAGTGGATACCTACCGATTGTGGTGTGTTGTCTTTACGAAGACTGCAGTTCCTTTTTTCATATTTATGCTTAGTTCGGTCGACATGATTTTCTTTACGCTTCACAGGTGAAACGTTGCACATTTTCGCTGCGCTTTATCTCGCTTACCAGAAGTTTAACCTGCAGGACCGCACTTCAAGTGCTTCATTGTCCTTTGCTTCACTGTCCACTTGGAAATGCCAAGTCAATATGGTTCTATTAATGCAAAAAAATTCCGAAAGAGTTTTCTCATCAGACAGCATAATTCGGGAGGCAATATGCTGCAGAATTTGAGCCATCTCTCAAAAATTCGCATTTTGGCACAACATATGCTGACGCAGTTAGGACACGAATTTTCGAATTCCATAGTGACGAACTTTGCTGTCCTCCTTGCTGGATGCTTAAATTTTTGCGTGCAAATATCTGCATGTCGAATTACACCAAAGAACATAGAACCGGACATTTTGAATTACTAAGGAATTAGTTTTACCTGCGATTTTGGTAATAAGTATCGATTTTGGTTAATATTTATATGTCATACGGTTAATAATATGTATTTCGGTTAGTCAGCATGGTTCTTTTAAGGAAGCAGGAATTTCGAACAAGTTTTATCATCAGACAGCATAAAGAATTACGTGATAAAAATGTGATACACACGAATGAATATGATGAGACGTGTGTAACGGTAGTATGCACTAACTGTGTTTCTCAACAGCAAAGCAGAGCTAAGAAGCACGGAATACTGCAGAAATTCTTGTATGAGTTACATAGCTTTCGATTCAGCGAAAACATAATTTTGGGCTAAATTAAAGCCCTTGAAAATTCACGCTACAGTAAGTCCATTCCATGCTGTCTACATTTTTGAATACTTGGATATATGTTGCCCAACTAGCCTGCGAATAAATTTTGAGTTTTCCAATTCATCCTTTAATGCGTGCACTCCAACCCTCTTCTCGGTCAGCCCACACTCTAACAAACCCCGGGAATTTAAGGCGCTATAAAACTCGCTGCGTTCAGCAACATAGTTATTTGATGGTTGCTAATGGTCTGGATGTGCAAGAGATTTTCTTGCCCAAATTTATAAATCTTCAGACATTGGGAACCCTATTCACCCAAGAAATTTTTGTTGGAAAACTCATATTTCGGAAATGCGCTTAAATTGCTGTCTCAATAGTTTAAAGTGAAACGACGTCCGTCGTAGTGCGTAGTTGTGATTCAAATTCACGAGGAAGCGCCAATCTAATCGCTCGTACCGACCCTTCATGATCAGTAAGTATAGACCATTTTTGTCTCAACCTTCTAATTATCCCTCACAAAATCTAGCAGAAAATACCCACGAGGCATATCGTCTCTGCATACATAACTCTCATGTCGCTTTATCATTTTCTGCCACTTTTCGTCGCCCGAAAAATTGCTAAATAAAGTTTCATGTTGGTTAAGCATTCAGTGATAAGATGAAACGTTTGTTTAAGCAGTTTGTTTACAGTGACGTTGTTGTTTTCCCTTTTCACTTAAATTAACTGGTAACTTCTCATTTTTGCCAGCAGAGGGGGCTTTTATTTCTACTGCTGATAGTTTTGATAAACACACGAACGCGGCGCAAGCGAAAGTTGCTCTGTAGGCAGAAACGAAGGTTGAAATGCGCTATTTGGAAAGAGGTTCTTTTATGTAAACCAGAAAAACGTCTATTAGATTTTGATGTTGAAAGTTTTTTTCTTATTTCGACCGTATTGGACGTCTTTCCGTTCACAGCGGTCACATTTGGATCGGAACCAACTTTTTTGTGACTTCGGTTCTTCTGGTACTTGCCAAAACCCAATTTCTGCACCGATTTCTTAGGGTCTTTTATGGTCTTTAGATGAACCAGCCATCAGCAGGGAAAGTGCTTCTTCAGACACGCCTCCGGATTAGAGCAAGAATTTTCATTGTGCTTTTTTTATTAGCTTGTCTCCATCACCGACCATTAAGTATCACTCTTTCAATGCGGAGGGGATTGGACTCGTGGTTAATAGAAGCGCTGTTTTAGGGTGTCTTGCATTTCTGCCATGTTGGTAATTCATAGGTAGTGCTTATGACCTCATTTTGCCACATCAGCAATGAATAGTGCTGAGAGGGCACATTCAGTCATTCATGTCAAGATTGAGGCCTGTTAAACTCAAAATTTTCAATTTTCTGCAATTCTGAAGAAATATTCAGATCGACGCAATGAATTTGCTCACTAACTTTGATAACATTTCGCGAAACGTCAACTCTTTATCAAAATCTAGGCAAAGTTTTTTTGTGTCACAATGACCTGAACTATCAATGCAGGCATATTCCGTTAGCGCATATATTCTTATACTCATAACGCGTCATTATCCGTTAGCACCCGAAAAGCCATCTTTTTCTAAGTTTTCCATTTTACATTTGTCTATCTATACGATATCTTCCTTGGAAAAATTTTGCACATTTCATTCTCTTGTGAAATGCGAATTTTATTGAAGAAGCGCCCTGCTAGCTATAAGTGTCATTAACTTTAACAGTTTTGTGCTGTACTCCCAGACAACAGTTAATTGTATTGAGAACTTTTAGGGTGAAGCTGCCACCGTCAGAAGTTGTGTACGGTGGTGATTCCCTGCCTCGTAAGGTTGCTACAACTATCGAGAGCGCACAGGTGTGAAATGTTCTTTCTTGCGTTCTTTGTTTTCTTGATACCCTAACTGTTGCATTTGTTACCGGCAACTGAAGGTGGCTGTGAAAGCACCTTGATGTATTTAAGGTTTTTGCTGGCACCGTCCCTCAGCTTGATCGTCCGTGCTTTGTTATGGTTCGTCTTTTGGACGCCCAACGTATGCCGGAGGTCGTTGATGGTGCTGCGCTGGTTAGATTCGTCTTCGTTCTTCTTGGCCCTGCTATTGTCGACCTCAGCTACTATGAGATGGGGAGATCCATTTCTACACTTATTGCTGACAAGGTAATGTTTCTTGATTTTAAGCAAAAGATTAGAATCTGAAGCATTCGCTTGTGAGATGTTTCTTCTAGCGCGGTTCTTGTTCGTTCTCAAGTCTTTAAAATTTTTTGCCGGAAAGATTTATACATATGGCAGAGAATTGCTGTGGACGCTATTACTTATGAAGCTCATTGCTGTAGCTTCTAACGGGTTATAATCAGAAGTTCGTTGGCTTCATAGTGAAGGAGCATTTCATACCTCTGTCACTATAGCTGCTCTCTGCTATCGATAAAAGCTGTTCAGTCTTTTTTCTAGAATATGCCTTTCTGAACGTTTTCGACTTATTAGGACGCCTCTGGCATTTAGTTCGTATCTGAATGACGAAACCAGAAGCCTGATGCGAAATTAAATACTGTGACGTGGAAGTAAATTTGTACTTTCGGCGCTTAAAACAACAACTCGTCTTATCGACCGGTTATTGTCCGATTGACGCTTCTATGCCGTTCTCATCGAAGCAAATATTGACCTGTGCTATATCTGCTCGGCGGAATTGAGGCACTGCACTGTTGTAGTCTTTCGACAAAACTCAAATCGTTAACTCTTTCCTTGAGCTGTTCCGTGTCGGTTGTTCTGGTTTTATCGCTTGCTTAGTTTTGGCCGTTTACTTCGAACTTAGCAACGAGGTGTTCTGCAATCAGTGCCACTTGAAGCATTAGCCCTTGAACTGGCATCGAAAACCACTTCTTCGACAGACAGTGTTTGTCCTGGCTGTGCACCATTTAAACTGAGAGTCCTCTCTTCATGTTTGACCTCTCAAGCATTGCTTCGTTTTGGATAATGAATGTCAGATGAGTGGATCGTCTTAAACTCATGAAATGCAATTCGCGAGTGATTCTCTGTTTTGCTTAGTACTTGAAGGTTGCATCTATTATTTTATGTTCCATGGTAGTTTATACCATAGGTATCTAGACGACTCTTAATAGCATGATTGGGATACCTATGGTATTAATTGCACTTATGTATTGTCCTTCAACGCATTCTCTCTATTTAGTGAGGATTTTAACGATCACTGCTATGCGTTCGAGTTATACTATTGAGAATAATAACGCACTAGTTGCTCGTATAATCGAAAACTTGTACGGTTTAACGTCCTTTTCAGTTTGTCTCAAAATTTACAACAACTCGCCGCTCTCTTCGCTTTCACTTCCATATATCTAAAGTCATAAGCTGTCATGGTTAGTTTTCCCTTCAGTGATTCAATCACCTAGTGCAAAGGGTTTTAGTGGCGTCCGTGTTATTTCTTCTTTATGATCCCTATATTTTAGTAAATCTTTGCTCCGTAATGCCATGACGCAGTAATACTTGAAGCATAAGGAAAGGTGAGTGATCGCGAGAGACGGCAGCAGTAGTGCAGCGAGGAAGCCACACAAGGTGCTCTTTGAACATGCACAGGATGCCCTCTGTCGCAGTCCTTCATGCATGCTGATGCTTCGACAAGCCATCATCATCATGCTGTATGTGGCGAGCAGCATAGAACTGTATTTTGATCTAGTTGATAACTGCAGGACCATGTAAAAGCATGAGAGAACATATTTGCGTATAGCGCAGTTAATTGTTTTGAAAATCTTTACCGTTGACTTGCAAAATCGTTCAAAACTTTATGGAAGCGAGCACCTGCAAACGTTAATTCGAGGAGGAAATATGAATAATAGGGTGGACGTGAAAGAGGGAAGGGACAGAACGAATACTTAGGCAAGAATCACAGCAGGGAAAGCGAGATGTCTGCCAAATGTGCAATTAGCAGGAAGAAAAATGAGATGAAGTATGAGGTAGGAAAGTAGAGATGGCAGAAATAAGAAAGAGGTCTATGTAAACAATGGTCAAGTGAAAAATTCTGCATGCAAACAGGGCGGAATGCAGTTGATTAAATTTGTGACACTAGAATGATGTGAAGAGGTGAGGTTCGGAACAGCCGCTAACGGTGGAGCGCTGATAGTAAATAAGAAGATACATTAACCTTGATCTTCAACGTGTACTGCAATATTAAGAGCGTGGAAACTGTGGGGTCCGGTGATATGCTCTGCCATGGGGCAGTCCGTATGAGAAGGCAGCAGAGAGGATCCAAAAAACACGAACGCATTTAGAGAGAAATCTGCTTATCTCACCCAGCTAAACAGTATAGGCTGTATTTGTGACCTGGAGTTTTAAACTCCGGTCACGGCATTGTTAAGCTTCTGCCTCACTAGGTCTCAGTTGGCTCGTTCCTGTGACTGCAAAATGGCGTCAAGAATCGGTATGCTTGTGTCTTTTCCCCAACATAAGAGAAGGCTTTGTTGTGCCTGCCTTTGAAAAGAACAAAGTAGTAATGAAACTTCATCCATCCGATACCGGTCTCCAAACTCCTGTAACTCGCTCGACTTTCCGCATCGCTGTCAATGTCCAACACGGTGTGCGGCAGTCGGCTGCTGAAGAATAAGACATACACTACGGAGCGATTTGTCTTCACGTTCTTCAGTTCTCACATTCTATAATTTGGTTAAAACGCAGTGATGCGACTTTAATCTTGGTGCCGCAGAGACCAGTTAACACTTTACCTGTTCAATTATACACCGCATCTAGTTTCGACAGCTCTCCTGAATGCATGTCTTGCATTTGCTAGCTACTCACCACTAGCATCAAACTTTTTTCTTTTCCTCCTCAAACATACAGCTAACTTCTTATCTCATTCACATTGATAGTAAGTCTCCCAACCCGAAGATTTGTTTTGCGAGCTGCAACATGGAATCTTTCTCTCTCTTCACAAAGTCTCTCATGAGATTTCGTTTCTTGGGCGGTTATTTAAATTCTAGGGTGGCAGCTCTGCACTTCTACCTGCTTGTATGCATCGCGCTGTGCGCTGCCTCAATATTTAATATTTGTTTTACGTCGTTCTTATGCAGATGAATTAGAGATACGTCTATATTCATTCCATTAGATCCTAACTTGACGTCTTGCTTATGATCCACCTGGAAAATCATTTCCTTCATCTTATTGCTGTTCTCCACATATGCTGTCCATATAATACACTTGTTGCAATTCTTTCCGAACGTGGTTTCTGCAATCTTTTTCACAGTCCAACATTTGGGACCGTCTCATTCACTCGACAGTGCAAATTCCAACTGCTGGTTCTCTAATCTTACTCAACCTCTATGTTTGTACAAATGACAACCATTTTTGTACTTTTTGATATAGTAGACTTTGCACTTCCCACAACCTTGTCCATTCAACATCAGCTCATTCCCCATCCATCAAGCGATAATTTTGTAATCTCATCTATACGATCAGCTGTGTTCCTGTGAACTTTCCCTCTTCCATCGCTTCTCCGTGCGCCCATGACAGTTTTACATCGCAGTCGTTTTTGTCTTCACTCCCGCTGATATCATGGTCAGTCTGTTATCCCTATTGATTTAAGTCCGCTTGGCGTTTGAGGTATCTCTGTGACTGATCGTCCAGCGAAATGATGTATGAAGTAGTCGTAGTGCATGCAAAACTTTTGTTGGTGTTCCTCACATCAGTGATAAATTTACTGGTGTCGATATTTCACTAGTAACTCCGGCCTACCTGTAAAGGTTGTTGAACTCATCGCCGAAAACATGCGACCTTCCTGCTCACTATGGTATCTCTGGCTGCCCTTATTACAATACTCTTAAAGTAAAGTCGATGACTATTATTATTAAATATTAATCACTTTTGGGCAAAAGTTTTGTTCACTTTTCTTGTTGCCGTGCCAGTTGGTAGCAGCTGAACGTCTCTTGATGAAACAGAAATATCAACTGAATATTGATAGTATTTTAAGAGTGAAACAACAGTGGCACTGAAAACGCTCTAGTGAATATGATTAGTGCAAGCTAGCAGAACTTCACTATCAGCATAAGCCTGCATCCTTCATGCTGTTAAATCATCAGCAACCTTTGAGGGAGGGAAAGCAGGCGGAGATATTAATGCTACAGTAAAATGCAAACAAAAGCAAATTAGATGCACCTAGAAAACACATTGTTTGAAACGCCTGCTAGGTGTTTCTGATTGAGTTTGAGCAATTCCGAAAATCTTAAAATTCCTAAAGGTGTCTTAAAAGTGGTTTGTATTAGGGCTGGAACATGCGCTTAGCGGTAGGTTCACCAGAAGGCGGGAATGGAGGGGAGATCGACGTGAGAAATCCCGAGAGAATTGTTCGCCGAGGGTATGTGAGACAACAATAAAGCAAATTTTATGCAGTGTGCTTCATGAACGCTTAAGAGTTTTACCGTTCAGCTCTTCAGCGATGTTAATAGTGCCGTCTGCAACCTTATATTAGTGAATTTTTGTGTGTGCAATTCGCGTACAAAACTATTATGTACTATGCCTCTCTTTCGCCCAATAAGTACGGATAGAACTCCCTACCATAACAAAAGCGATTTATTCCTTGTCTCGCTCTAAGAAAAATCGGGAAATCTTACACTGGTACTGAAATGCCACAACCCTATGCATACTCACACATAGGTCCACAAGTGTACACGGGCAAACACAAACATGTGCAGGCACACATGCACACACCACACACAAATGCAGACGCAGGCAGCCACACCCACACGTGTAAGTTTATATACACACGACATCTTATGTGAAAAAACTGCCTTGCCATCAGCTAATACTCAGATTACACGAATTTGCGACCATGCAAGAACATGGTCCTCACAGTGAGCGCGTCACAGCGCGATTAAAGGAACCACAAGGATCGAGCAAAAGCATCATTCGGCGAAAGAGTCATTGCAACTAGCGAGTATGCAAAAATGCCCCTGGAGTAACACACGTACTAGGCAAGTTCGAGCATCGAATGCTAGTTCAATGAATATTAGATGGAAGTGAGGAAGGGGAAGATAAAGGAAATGAGGATCATGTGAGTTGAATGAGTGAAAATTTTACGAGGGAGGCAACAAGATCCTTTCTTCCGTGGCGCTTACCATTGCATCTGGCAGTACAAATTCATACGCGCAAATGCGGTTGAATACTGCAAAAAATGTGAATGCTGCTGCATCTGAAATAAACATTCCAGCTGTTTTGCCGGAACTGCTCGAAGTTACAATACGAACTGCTCATTTGTATTGTAACCGGCGTTAATCAAAGACTGAATGAGTTATGAGTAATAGTCAACAAATAAACGTTACGGGCGACAAGTCACTGTGCCATTACCACAGAAATGAATTTTGTTTGTTTAGCGCTTATATGTGGTATCCACTAGAATTTGCAATCTGCTTTTGCAGGCATCTCTCCCCTGTCCAAAATTTTTCTCACAGAATTTGCAGATACTTTATGCTGAATGAAAAGAGAGATAAATCTTTCAAAATTTGCTAAGATGCTTTTATTGAGGCGAAACTTTTTTAATCGCAATAGAATCAACCTGGAGAATTCTTGCTCGCGGAAGACCTGGAATTGATCACGTCGTAAAGTGGTGAATTATTTTTTGCAATGATTTCAGAGTTTTGTTCATTGAGGGCGTTGTCAATTTTGGAGGTTTTTTCCTCGATGCAGCATTTAATGTCTCATAGTCTTTTAGAGGCATTTACAAAGCGCATCTTGACAATGCGACGGTTGAAAAGATCTCTATACAATTATATTTCACAGACATTGATAGAGTTGACGTTTAAACTTAAACATGAGAGATTTCTTCGAATTTCTTTCGAACGATACATTTTTTTTTTTTTTTTTTTTGCTGTATAAATTCAAATTCCAGGTTTCTGCAAAATCTTCTATATCAGGCATGTGTCTTCGCGTTCATTTTGAATGCTCTCCTATTTTGCTCGCTTTGAAGGAGTTTTTTTTTCATTATTTGACCTCAGCTGACATATTGCCATTTCCTCTTTCAGATAATCAGAATTTATCTCAGTATAAGTAAAACCTCTGAATCCACTTCCTAGTTCATTATCCTCTGCGAGTATAGACGTGATATGGAAGTTGATCTATACTTGAAATTGGAATCGGTTAGGCTTAAGCTGCAAATACGAATAAGGAGTGCAGATACAAATCTCTGCTGCATAATCCGAGTACTGATTTTTTTCTTGTCCCTGGCTACCGTAACTTCATTTGTTGAGCTGTCGTAGTAAATGAAGGCGCATCGTGCTTGTTTTGGTATAGGGTTCCTTTTAAGGTGATCACTTTCACTGTAATCAATTTTAAACTATCAAACAGATTGATAAAGGGAGAATGGAAAACATGGGAGGCAAATGCGGTTTGTGTAGAAGGCCTGTTTGGAAGCGAACGTGCCCCCAATATTTGCCCCACCCCTCCCCCCCCTCCCCCTCCGCCCTTGCACCGTTGACTAGGTTAACGGTAAAATGCATAAACCGCCGAGTGGAGGAGGACGTATTCATGTCTGGTACGCCTTAGGAATGGGAATTGAACTCATCTATCCAATCTCAAGTTACCACGATATAGTTCTTCGCTGTTTCTTTCATCGACATGAAGTTTTGATGCGGAAAAGTTTTTTGCTCCGCACAGCGATGTTGTAGCTCTTTAGAGGTATATCAGTGACATATACAAGATTGCCTGAGAGACTGTAAAGCCGAAAGGGAACGTTAACTATCCACGAAAAAGATGGTAAACTGGCGGCAATTCGTGCGAATGTTCAGTGAGTGGCTCTGACTTTAGCATTGGTGAAAAGAATATAAATGAGCACGTTTTACATTTTGATGGGCGAAAACAAAAGCGCCAGTTTCCTAAGGACTATTTAAGACGGTCTCTTCACGACTGTAAATGAATCTTGCTTTTATTTACGCATATTAATGCTCGCTTCGAAAAAGGAGCTTCTTTATTCATTATGTGGAGTACAGAATTCATTCACTTAATAGTTGCTCTTTTACGCTTTCACTGTGCCCATATATATGAATCATCAGTGATATTTTTATAAGATGCTGTTATGACAGTATGAATATAGCGTTATATATAATAGTGTAAAGATTTGCAAATGATGGATTATTTTATGTGCAATGTTTAAGAGTTTCAACAAAATTGCTTATGAGACGAGCGATCGCGCGCAAATCATCGCAGGAATCGATCAGTTTTTGAACGATTTGGTTGTGATACCGCCAGGCGAAATCAGCAGCAAGCGACTTCTCTCAGGAGATGAAATTAGGAAAGCGCTAAAGAAACGAAACAAACGTAAAAACATGGAGAATCAACGAGGCTGGTCTTCAACAGTTTTATAAATATGGAGTTCTCTTCTGATCATAGCAAAAGTGACGGCAGTTTCAACGACTAATTTAGTTTGACGAAAATTTCGAAGATTTGTTCTCTGCTTGGTAAATACGGCCCATCTTATACAAGGAGATTTCAGGTACGGACAACACTTGACATTTAAAGACGGGCCCTTCTCTTGTAATACAATAGTGTGTTTTGATAGAAACCCCTGCTGTTGTAGTAAAATGTAAAATTGTTTGTTCTCCCCACTATGAAGACTATTAACAGTGCATTTGCCATTCCTTGCTGGTCATATCTCATTTCCATTGCATAGAAGGCCGTACAGTGCCGAATATCTGGAAGATTCCGTATGAATGAAAGTCTTTTACTGAAGAATGCAAAATCATCAGGAGCGATTTCGCGTTGAATTATACAAAAATCGCCTTCCGCAGTTCTTTTAATGCTCGCCGAATTATTGAACCCCATCGACACTCCGAGTTTCGATGCACTGGTGAGTGGAATATTGCCCTGTACTTCTTTGGCACGTTAAGCATGCAACATTACGTATATGTTACGTTTAAAACTACTCCTGCTACGATTAGAACACTGAAACGTTTTTCGTTACCCACTCATGTGACCACTGCGTTGAAAATTACCTATGTCATATACTAGTGAAGTAATTTTCAGCAGCAGCAGCATCAGTTCAAAGAGAGTACACACCGAGAAGTGGTTCTAGGTCAAGACTGGAAAGTCGCGAAAGAAAATTCCAATATTTCGGTGGTATGGTTGATGACATTTCAAAACGGCTGCCTTACTACTGGTTAGATTGTCGTTTTCTCGTCGAATTCTGAAGTTTTTATGGTACTGGCACTCCCCATTGTTCGAATGGCTGTACTGTTCGACGTTTCACTTACTCTACACCGACTGATCCAGCCGATAGGCCATGGATGGCCGAGTATCAAAGGATGATGTCAAAAATCCCACGGGTCTATATACAGCTTAACTACTGAATGTTCTGAAGCAGGTGTTAAAGATGGCCGGCCCATCGACTTGTCCGAATTGCTTTGGGCATCCTTTTCATGCTGAAGCATGGAAATTTCCTCTTGCCAAACACTTTGAGATTGAAAATAAATGTTCACTTTCCATTTACTGTCACTTCTGCAAAGTGAACCGGTATTGTGAGCTTCAAGCCTGAGTCACTGGATGGTCCACATTTTGCGCTTTATGAATTTCTGCATCGAGTATTCATTTCCTGAGGCTGATAGAAATCGCCGAAAGTCAACGTCAGTGGTGTAAGGATCTTCATCTTTGGTGCTGGCGCCGCACCCATTATTTACGGAACTCATTGTATTCTATATGATGCTATATCATGTGCGTCGCTAGCTTTTATTCCAAGCTTTCTATCTATGTGTAAAGAACATTGTACGGGTCTTACTCATTTAAATATCTGTTTGTCAGCAGTTTACATATTTCCTCGCTCTAAGACGTCGAAGAAAATAGAGACATGCATCATTCATTCTTCACATTGACCCATCCATCAACTCTGAGATGAATTATAGGCATTTAAAGGTGCTAAAAATTTGAAAGTGTCTTGCGGCCGACCGGATTTTTTCCCGCACCAGTAAAAAAGCGAATTTTTTGCAGAAGATTTGAGCAAGCGATCGGAAGAGTTAAAATATGGAAATCCTATCTCTCACTTCGTATTATTTATTATAATTTATTAAGCTGATCGGTTAGCTAAGCAGAATGCAAAAGCCATATCGAGTCAGTCTAACTTTTTTTTTCATTCAGAAGCTGTTTCAGGACCGACTTTACCGACTCGCTCCGGTTCCAGTGTCTCACCAGCATTGTCTTCATGTTCTTTGCTAGCTTTGCTCCAGCAATCACCTTTGGTGGCCTCTTGGGTAGGAGTTTTTTTTTTTTTTAATTTCCGTTATTTAGATGCGTCATGCAATGCTGATTTCTTACTGATGAAACGACAGTCCTTTGATATAGTCTTATTGCGATTTCAAATTGGATTGGAAATCTCGATTCTCACTCTTATCGAATTCCATAATCTTGCATGATTAAAATGCGTTTTTGATTAGAAATGATTGTTCTCGCTGTTAAATTCATCACAGGTATTCTTTAGAAGAGTTTGCAGTTTGAACTCACTCAGTCACACATATCTGAAGCCTCAATATCCGTGCTTCGATCAAATTTTTTGCAAGTAAATATGTTCATTTAGATTGACAACAATATTTTATTGCTATGATTCATAATCATCAGATTATTTTTAAATTCGAAGCATAAAGGGAATGTACGTGTCTCTGACTTCTTAAGGCAAATATACCGACGAGAAAATTGGAACCATGGAGACTTTACTTGCTCAAAGCATATGCGGAATAATTTGGGGCCTTTTCGCTGCTCAGCCTCTGCTTATTATGAGCGCTACGGGACCGGTTCTGATATTTGAAGCCAGCTTATACACGGTATGCTTAATTCGATTGCTATTTGCAATGTGTTGTGCATTCAAATGGATGAAATTTCTGAAATATTTGTGTAAAAAGCCCGGTAGGAGTTTGATGTAGTATTCCTCGCGGTATTTCAAATTGAATATGTTAGCATATGACGGCCAATCGGAGCTTCGTCGCACGAAAATATAGAACGATTGCGGCTTGAAAATTTTTGTCAGTTTTTTGTGTGCACAAATATATCCAAAGTTGCAATAAATTTATCTCGGTGGTCGTTTCAAAAAGTGGAGTTTTTTGGTACACAGCTGCTTGAATTACTCATCTCTTTGTGTCAGATTTTCTTGCTTTTAAAAAGAACGTCGCGTGTTGTAAAAAGCATATATATTCGTAAGCGCTATCAGTCATAATAGACTTCTTTCTAGCACAACTTTTCACGCAGCCTGACGACTCAAATACCTAACGCTACAACTGACAGGGCTGCTTGAGGCATTGCCCACCATGTGTTGTAATTTTACTGACCATGCAAAATTTTAGTTCTGCGTCAACCTTGGGCTCGATTTTATGACCATTCGTGTTTATGCTGGAGTGTGGGTGATGGTCATTGCGCTAGTGACCGTCGCATTTGATGGATCGCGTCTACTGGTTTATGTGACTCGATTCACGGAAGAAATATTTGCATCACTTATTTCGATGATCTTCATTGCTGAGAGCATGAGTTTTGCTTACCAGGTTTGACTGAATCCAACAATGAAATCCGGCCGATTGCGGTTTCAAACTCGTTAGTGCGTCTTTGGCATTCCAAAGAGGAAAGAATTTAGAGGGACTCACTTTTCGGTTCGAAGTTCCATCATCGAGAAAAATACAGCGAGCGCACAATTTTTCCTCTCTCTGCAAACCGACTTATTTCTTCACCTGTTGGGAAGTTCTGTACAGAGGAACGCATCGAATACGTGTGATTTTGCGAATTCAGTTCCGCATTAAGGACTCCTTACATATGCTCATCATTTCACTTCTGATTCATTCTATGCTAGTAAGTGGTCTTGTTGAAGACACTTTTTCGTTTTGAAACAATAAGAGGACATGATTCAAAGTATAAAAATTATGAGGCGCGTCCGCACAGCAATCTAAAAATCTCTACTGGATAATTGACACTCATGTTTAAGACTTGGAGACATACTCAAAGTCTGGAAATATTCGAACTTTTTTAGAAAATTCCCACCTGAAATTTCGCAATAAGTGTTTGATTTCATTAGTTACCTCTACATCACTTGTTCGTTAACAATTTGTTCGAAGAGCGCATTGTGGCAACGCTCTTTAACCGTCAGTAATTTACGCTGCAAATAACCACCAAGCATCATCCGTGATCCCTTATCACTGATTTTTTCCAATTGCGCGACCTGAGAGCTACTTGTAAATTGGTGCAGTTGGTTTTGAATGGAGCTAGCCGCATGAGCTTTGTTTTATAAGTCCTGGCAAATCAAAGGCTTATGATAGAGGTATATATCCGACTCCAGCAAGAAAAACACGAAATATTTCACGTTTGAAGGAGGCCAAAGGCAACCACATGATGCGTGTCGAGGTTACAGGAGTATATAACGACCAGGAACACACATTGTCGAAAGGGATACCATTAAACTTGATTGAGAAGGGAAATTTACCTGCCATTGCAGATTTATCATTGATGAGTCAATATTTCGTGTTTCTCTTTGCCAAGTCATATGCGTTTGATCTACTTTGCGCTTGTGGTTCGCTATGGCCGTAGAAACCTTTGAACAGTTTGCTGCAAAGCAGCTAGTAAACTTGGCAGTTTTTCTTGTTCCCTTATTGGCTCACGTAGCTGATGTTCCATCTGCTGTCAAAGACATTAAATCTGTACTGTCATGATGACAGACGTACAACTGTTGCAAGGTAGGTATAATATTAGTAATCTCAATAAATTAAGCGCTTCCAACATTGTTTCCTAGTAATTAACATCTCCAACGACTTCTCGTGTTTTTATCATCGCACTAAAGTAGCATGCGATTTTTGTTTGGTGTTTAGAATTGTTAGTGCTTATCATTGTGGAAATGTTATTCGATTTAGTTTATTGGGCATTTGAATCCTCATTAAAATATTATTCGATATTCAGCGATTCGTTGAATTCGCTTAGATTTTCACAGTTTGGCGCCTTCGAAAACTGTTGCGTGCAATCTTCGATTGCAGACATTTGTTGACAATCCGGTCGAAGATTACAAGTACTACCGCGATGTCCATGTGATGTGTGATAATTCTCTGTCGCTAGTGAGCGAGAACATTACAAATATTACCGCAACAAGCTCGTCGTGTAGCGACGCGGAACCGAACACTGCTCTTCTTACTGCAATTATACTCTTTTCCACATTTGTTCTTGCTTATGCGCTTCGTCAGCTTCGGCAGAGCTTTTATTTGGGACGTACGGTAAGTGCGTATGTAGTGGTATTTTGTGACTTATCGATTTTTTTGTCGAAACCTTTTTCGAAGGTTAGGATCTCTTACAGGTTACCTGCAGTCATGGTCTTTATAGGAATTAGAACAATCTCCAAAAACTTTGTGACCACCGTCTAAAGTTTTGTCATTTTAGTGAATTACTGCGAATGTAAAATGCAGTTTGCTTCGCTAAGATGTGTTATTTTATTGTATTAAGGAATAAGAAAAATAAGAAAAGCGTTGAGAAGAAAAAAGATGTAGAAAAATGCTTGCAAACCACTCTTTTAAGATTGCAGCAAATATGCTAATTTGTGGGAAGGGCAGTCAATGATCAGCATAACTTGAATACATTCATATAAAGCGGTTTAAATTGTTACTTTTCTCTGCTCATTTTTACGCTGTGCTTGAGAATAAGTGAGGGTTCGAGGCGAACGCTTACTAGCACGCAGACATTTGATAGTAACACAAATTATTTGCAGCTTGCAAAGTGACGCATTACAAATAAGTGAAAAATGCGCTGCAGCAATACTTCTTGTTGTTAAGTGAATTTGTAACGTTGGAAAGGATTTTGCAGCTTTCAACTCTACGAAGTGGTAATAACGGAAATTGCAGCTCCGTCATGCGATCGGTGATTTCGGAGTGCTAATTGCGATTGCAGTGGTCGCGCTAACCGCTCATCTTCTCATCCCGGACACGTACCTGGCGGTAATCACTTTTACATATGTGACTGTTTTTTAATGGCGGACACACCCATTAAAGCATTTTTGTTTGTGATATGTGACTGTCTATTGCATGATGTGAACGGCAGTTGTGATGTGAAAAGAAGCGCTTAGAGTGTGTATTCACATTTCAGCAAATTAATCATTTTTATGCATAGGGAACACTCGTCGTTTCAGATTTCACTGCATCGGAAGCTCATCTTAGTCATCGTTTACTATTAGTACGTTGGTTCTGCAGCATTTCTGTTAGTGTGCATCTGTTACGAAAAAAAGGGCAGCAATGTTCAACATGAATTAAGCATTGTATGAGTGAATTCATTAAAAGGAATGGCATCAGTAACGTTAAAGCGGAGAGGAGAGAGGGGTTAAGGGATGTTTTGTTGTGGCAAGTGTGAATGAAGTGACGCGTTCATAGATGAGGAAACGACAAAAGCCGAACACATGCATTTTGACGCAGTTGCTGGCAGTGAGCTGTACACGCGTTAGCACGCCATTCCATTTCTTGGATATTGCCTTCGTTTATTTCATCTTCGCCATCGCAATTGCTAATGGTCGTTTTGTCAACCAAATACAACCTAGGGCATCATTTGGAATCTATGCGATATTCCGCTATACTGGCGAAGATGAGAGTGATTGCGTCTAAGATAATGGCTTCGCCCACTTTGCAGATCTATCCGACGTCATTGATTCTCAGAGGTTCTCAGCCGCAAAATATAAACTCTTCATAGATGGGCTCGGGAAAGCAGTTAATTGCAGCTGTTGAAGGTGTTTGTTTAGAATGCGGATGTTTGTTCAACATTTTGCCCAAGTTATGCGTCACTTGAACGTTTTTTATAGCGACTGGATATGCCCGACCACATTAACTTTACCAATTTGTATGCTCGAGGACACGGACTGCTCATTTCCGCTTATGTGCCCGCAACGCAGTGGTGGGCAGTGCTGATCGCCCTCTTCGCCGCACTATTGGTTTTCATTCTGCTGTTCGTGGAAACCGAAATAACCGAGTGAGCAATTCCGTTCATTGTCTCGTTTTATAAACTATTGCAGCATGCGTGTCCTGCAGCAAATTTAGGCCGCTTTTTCTTTTGCTTTTCAGAACTATTTAAATATTTCTAGTAGCTGCATCTGGGCTAACCACAAAGAAATGTGTTATTATGACACATTTCTTGCCCACTATCGCAAGAATTATCCTCCTTATGGCATATAAGGAATAAACGAATTGCGAAATAGAGCATCTTGTTCGTGTCCTACATGTGTAAGAAGGAAATCCTCGATTGCCTATGCAAATTTCGATCTATTGAAGGACTTCTCACTTTGAATTGATCCCTTTATCTTGTCATCATTTTTCTTTCTTTTTTTGCATTTATAGCAGATGGAGCTACTGTCTGTTGGGATTCTGTCGAAAAACAACGCAGATTTGGACGTACCTGTATCGGCTCGGCTTGCCTCAATGCTTTCTTGCAGACTT
Organism: Ascaris suum; assembly: GCA_013433145.1. NCBI lineage: Eukaryota > Metazoa > Nematoda > Chromadorea > Rhabditida > Ascarididae > Ascaris > Ascaris suum. Next base: position 7,125,824 of record CM024187.1, read on the forward strand.
CTTTTGTCACGTCGAGACCGTGGCCTCGTGAAGGGCACAGGTCTACACTGGGATCTAGTATTGATGGGCATTTGCACACTTATATGCAGTGTGTTCGGTCTTCCATGGATGTGCGCAGCGGCCGTTCAGTCACTGGCACATTGTGGTTCATTAACGGTTATGAAAAAGGCAGCACCTGGAGAAAAAGCAGGTTCTTTTTTTTCCACTGCATGTCTGCTTTCATCAACCACAATTCGTTTGTCATGCAGTACTTTTGGGAAGCATTTGCTGTTTTTTCTTCCTCTCCAATCTTTTCGTCGGCATCTCCTAGGTTCGGATCCTTCCCGAAATGGACGCCCCATTGCTTTTTCGGCAATGCCCTTTCTTTACCTACATCGCAGCAAAATCTATCTTCTATTCTTTGCAATTCATCGTCATACCATCCCTTGAGGGCCCCACATGAAGAGGATTCAATAATTTTGGACCACGGGAGTCCCTGTTGTGGAAGCTCCCGCGCTAAGCTCCTTCCCCACGAGGGACACGAGCGTCCCTGCGACGCCTCCGTGGATTTCCTTATTTTTGTGAGAGCTGTTTCAAAGGCTGCTCGTGAGGTAAAAAAAACTTGCCACTGACTCACAGAAACATGAGAAAACTCCAAAGATAGTGTGTTCGAACAAGATATGCTAAAGGGAAACTTGATGCATGGATTTCGCTAGAGGGACAACAGTTTGAATATTGGATATAATGAGCATAACTAGAAAGCAGGATAGGCTGGATTTGGACCAGCTCAGCGTTAATATTTTCGTCCATATGCAGTCAAGCGAAATTTCAAGGTTTGACAGAACCGCAATTAAAACGCTGAGAAAAAGCCAGATGGTGCCAAAACTGTACTTCTTTGTAATTTGCATCTTTCCAGCGGTAAGATGCTCTGAAAAATGAAAATTCGCAAATGGAACTATCATATGCGATGAAAACCGCGACGCAAAAGTGCTCCAAATTACGGGTTTAATTCGCCCTGCATGTCGAAATTCTTTGAACTTCATGCTTGTGCACGGCCTCCTATTATAGTGGAGTCAAAAATACCTTTTTACTACATGCTTTTCGCATAACCTTCCCATATAGGCTCATTCAATCGAAATCATAGGTGAAACGAATCTTGTAAAGAAAAAAGGTGTTCAAGCTGACATCAGGTTAACTGTCAACGTCGTCAGCCAATAGAAAACACATTTCGAATGGACGGAAAACCTCAAGCTTATTAAGAAGTTATCTGACGAGACACAAAATGCAAACTTGCATAACCCACACACTAACTCTCTCCTCTCCCTCCCCTTCTGTCCGCTCTCATCATATTTTGTCTGCGCCTTCATCTCACCTCGTTCATGGAGCAGCTCCCCAAAGCAGCCTCCTGAATACACCAGTAAACCACTGAATTTCGAGAAAAGAATACTAGGAGGTTTGCCCCCCGCTCAACGGAATTATGGCGCAATTATAAGTTCATCAGATAGGCACAGCAAATAAACAAACCTGGTAACTGGAAGGATACTAGAGCTGTATAATCGCTGTCTTTTCCGAAAGCCGTATCTCGCTTGGCTTCTCAACGAAAGTCATTAGAACCATCTACGACATGTCCATGTGCTCTCACAGGTTTTCATAAAATCACTTCCTTCTCCTCTGCAACTTTTCTGAGGAATCTCTACGTTTATTAGGCAAACTGTCGTTTAAAAGACCTCGTCGAAAACTGTGATAAGGCCACAGCTTTATTGTTGCTTGTAGAAGTTGCTTTTTCAGAGGTTGACCATGTGATTGAACAGCGGATTACAACGATTGGCGTCTCAGTACTGATTGGACTTATCACACTTGCCGGATCATATCTCAGACTTCCACTCGCTTCACTCTTCGGAGTGTTCCTCTATTTGGGTGTTATGAATTTGTCTGGCGTGCAACTCTTTCAAAGGATTATTCTTTTCTTCATTCTCCCAAAATATTTTCCGGTTACAGCCTATACCGAAACGGTTGAGTATTTTTAGAACTCATTCTTTTCATGTTTCAGTCAGTCTATTTTGTCAGGTCGTTCGTGTTCCTCTTGTTTATTCGAAATTGGTTCCTGAACAGAATGACCAAAATTTTTTTCACTTCAAACCGCTGCATGTAAGACCTAACCTACGACTTCAAATTTACAGTCCCAGGTAGAGAATTATAAAACCCAGGCTCTATTACTCAACTCATCGAACGCAAATATGTGGTCGAGCAATACATGTTATTTCATTTTGAATGAATGGACTGAACTTTTGACTGGAAACTCGTAACGTTTCCTCACCTACCACTTTATTGCTTCTGTCACTTCTGGTTGCACTTTTATCATGCCTGCATTCGAAAATTTAGTGTTTATTACTCACACCTTTGATTCTATCGGAACATAATACAAACCTCAAAATAGCGCTGTTGGAGAAAACGCTCTTAGTTATTGACTTCTTATTATCACACTTACATGCTGAATCGTAAACTTGTCTGCAGGTATCAGTTTGGAGGATGCATTTGTATACGACCATTCAGACCATGTGCTTATTGGTGGTTTACACAGTAAAGCATTACAAGGAAACTGCGCTTTCGTTTCCATTTATACTTATGCTGTTCATATTGCTGAGGCAATGCGTGCTGACAAAAATTTTCACGGCCGACGAAATAAAAGCAGTACGTTCATTTTCCGTTTCGTTTCGCTGTGGTGTTTCTAAAGTCTGAAATTTGCTAGCGCTTTTTGCACTTTTTGACCGCACATTTGGGGAGCGCTTCTTAATTCGCCTTCACTGAAACGTCGCTGCACTCTATCCGTTAACCCTGTGTGTAGCGGGCAGCTTTTCGCATTGCAATTACTCGTGCAGCCATTTTCCTTTAATACGGTAGTTTCAATTCCTTTTGTTAAATTCCTGTTCGTATGAAAAGTATGGTCGCGAACATCTGCACACTTCTATCGTTTTAAATACATATCATCGTTCGTTGCAGTTAATAATAGAGGGCTCACAGACAAGGAGTAGATATAAAATAGGCATTCGCATGTATGGATGACAAGCAACGTCATTTTTAGCGCTAGACCCGGAAAAAGGAAGCTAACAGCCAACACGTTTCCCTTCCTCCTCTGCTTTGCTTGGAGTTTTTTCTTTGTCCATCCCCTATTGTACGCATTATAGCCTCCTTATTTTGAGTTACCAGTCCAACGTGAATTTTGCAAGTAGAAGGTGCTCAAACTGTGCCTCAGTACATGAACTTCGCGCCTGCTCTGAAGCACTGCACTACAACAGTTTGTCTCCTTCTGTGTGCAATGTTGCGCGTTTTGTTTCCCACTGCTTTTGGCGACTTTTGCAGTGCATCACTTTCTTACTGTTTAAATTTGATTACGTTAATATCTTACAGAAGCGGTTCCCTTTCATCACTAAACCAGCCAGCTTCATTCGAACTCTATATCTGAATTTAGCGCTCTGAGAGAAGTGGCCTCAGTTTTCCTTTTTCCCCGTTGCGACCTATGAATTTCGAGCGCGACAGTCGTGCTTTATATGCGCAGGTGGAGGGAGCTCAGAGCTTGAATACTGAACATTTTAGCTACTGAAGCCCGGACATGTTTGGCATATAGAAGAATATAGAGGTCTTCTTAAAAGCACTATAGAGTGGAGGAACACAGGAAGAGATAAAGCAAAAAGAACAAAAAGAATGAAAGAGGACCACAAGATCTGCCTCGCCTTTCGTTCAAGTGAATTGCCTTTGCTTCTGAAACCTCTGTGAAACTTGATTGTTTTGTTTCAGTTGGACGGTGAGGAAGAGCCGGATGATGATGAATGGATTGAGAAGGATTTCTATGAGAACGCACCCATTCCTGTTTGAAATGCATGCATCCCGGAGTATGCACGTCGATGTTGTTCTTCATCGGGTTTTTAATTGTCTTAGCTTACACTGCAATCGCAGTATTACACTTGTACATATGTCACTCACTGTTTGTTGATTTACCTTGCAGCGATTATTGAAAACGCTCTCCGTTTCGAGTGTCGTATTTTCAATGTTTTGCTTGCAACGAATTCATAAGTGCAGTTCAATTTAGTTCCGCAATTCTTGGAAACGCGGTCGCTTTCTGAATGAATGTCGATTCTTATTTGCTTTATTTTCTTCACTGTATTTTCTCACGTGTAAATCTTTCCGTGTATATAAGCACTTCTTGCCTCCTTACCAATGTACGCCGATTCTAAGATGATACAAACTGTGGCTCTTCTACTGCGAGTCTCACTCAAAGTTGACGTAAATACAACCTTTCAATTGGCTCCCTTTTTTCGGATGTGTATCTGTTCCGGACTTGCATTTTATATTTACGGCATTTGAAAAGAATCTTTCGAATGGCATGAGGCTCGTCCTATAAATAAATTTCCCCCATCATGCGGCGTTGTGAAACGGTATATACTCAAGGGTTTATAAATGGTGAATGGCGGCATCGAATTACGCTGTACTCATTGTTTTTCATCGTTTTTCGTGCAGCCATCTGCTCTGGCCGGTTCATCGTACGAGTATGATATGGCGCTATATCAGTGTCTGTGAACAAAAAGTAGTAAAATTTCAGGAGCAAGCTTGAGCAAAGAGCAGTTGCACCGAACACTAGAACGTTAAAAGTTACGTCCTCTTAATGAAGATGAATGCAACGTTGGTTGCCTTTTAGGGTAGTTTAGAAGAGCAAAGTCAATCATGAAGCTTTGAAGGAAAAAGATCCCGCAAGTGGCATATCGTAATGCTGACGAGGAGACTTTCGCTGTCGGGGTGGCGCAAATGAAACAGCAAATGTGCATTCACCAGTGGCGCAAGTATGTACTAGATAGGTTGGAATTTATCCAATCTCCGCCGCTTCTATCCCGTAACTGAAAGGATTTCCCACAAGTTTCGGGTTCCGGTGAAAGTATGTCTTGTGAGCTGCTAAGCAAGCATTGGAATTAAGAAGAATTAAAATTTTTTATTTCCACGTAAGTCGGAAATTATGATGAAGCTTTGAAGAAGATGATCTTGAAAGGCAAGATCTTCATGCCTTCTTTGCCTCAGTCTTTATGTAGACGGTTCTAGAAATTCAAAACCTATGCAAGCCAGCTAAATTGTGAAGCGAGAAGTCCATAATTAGATATGCAGACAGCGGTGCTCTCCATGCTCATTAAATTTACTCCACAGCACTCTAGCATAATAAACCATTATATAGTATTTAGATGCGAAGGTATGGACTGGGTAACTACACTTTAAGTTGATAGAAATATAACGATGTAAGTATATGTGGGAGAAACGAGACACTGCGAGAATATACTTTACTAACAGGCTTAAACTACACAACAGATACACTTAGCTTCGGCGTTCGCTGCGGACGAGGCAGAAATTCATGAAACATAAAGCCAGCAGAGATTCCGATGCTCTGTTCTGCAGAAACAATGGGAAAGTTGGGCGAGGTGTGCCGTTATGTGTGTAAACTAGATCGCGAGTGCCCATTGCACGCAGACGGTGAAGTTGCCGCCAAAATCCACTCCGCGTTCATTGGAGCGCACATCGTCCAGATGTTTCCAAGGATTGCAAAGAAAGGAACTTGTGAGGTCTTTGCAAGTTGAGTGCTTGCTGCACGGCCATAAAGCCCCTACCTATAAGGAAATATTGCAAACGAGTATGGACCTATTATATCTCATGCGCATAAAATACGAAATTGGTGCCTGCGCGGAAGATCACTATACGCGATGACGCTCCAGATTAAAATTGCGAGCTGGAAATATTTGAACTAGATTCGTTGGAAAATGGACATGTGTAGTTTGATCCTTCGTTATAGTAGCGGATTTATGCCTCCGTTTGAATGAGGCGTCTTCACCGTTTCAACTCAGCAGCAGCTCTTCTACTGTTAATACTGCTCTTAATTCATTTAACTTCAGGGTTGTTCGAGTTTGGAATAGGTTGCCCTCAAATAAGATCGATGCTTGAAAGCATTCTTTCCACGAATAGGCTGAGGGTGTTTGATTTCCTTCCACTCGATTGCCGGTATCATTTGTTAGTTCAGGTATGAGACTACTTCCACATATGATTTTTTGTGTGCTGAAGTTTTTATGCATTTCATAGTCTCCATATTGGTGTTAGGCTTCCCACGTGTTCAACATTATTTTCTTCATGCAAGTATAGATTTTTCTTCTTCTTTAATCAAATGAAACGGCATTGGATTACAGGATCTCTTCTGGAACGATCTTCCTTTGTAAGAAGGGCGTTTCGACTAAAGATGGGAACTAGAGTGAAGTTCATCTTTCCTTCGATGTCTTGTAGCAGAGCTGTCGTGTTATGGTATGACAAAGTTTCATGAAGTTGCCAGAACGCCATGTTTAGCTCAAGTTCAAGTTTCATATGAATTCAGCCAAGCAAAGTTTCCGGAGCAGTATTACTATCAATTTGCGCAAACTTCACTCTTTCTCGACCTTTCGGATACTTATTACAAAATTTGAGTATGCAAACTTGATGAAAATGAATTGCGCCTCACTGACCTTTTTTATTCCCTTAAGCTTTTCCTGATATTGACAGTTAATTGATATTTTCCTGTTATTGGTTGGGCAAACCAATGGATTACACTACGGATGCTGCTTTTTTACGTTTTATCGTTTTTGCCATAGTGACGTCATTAGTTTTCAAAAGCGCCTTTTAGAAAGGCATAAAGCGTGATACTTGAGGGTCTATTATTTTACTGCTGAATCAGGCTTGAAGGTTCTGTTATCCGAAAGCAGATCCGAGCTTCAAGCACTCATTTTTTCCAGCTAAGACTTAATCACATCTGTCTTGGTCGCTGCCGTCACAGAACCGTCTCTAATGTCAAAGAATAGGAAACAAAGGCCTCCATGAAACTTTTCAAGAAAAAGCTGAATCGCAGCTTTGCTCAAGCTTCCACTGCCCATGTAGACAAACGCGAAATTAGGTTTGCTCGTTTTCCACCTGTGCGTTCTCCTATTAGCTTACTATTGAAGTTGGTAATTTGTCTTGCTAGCACTACAACTTTACTCCAAGGATCCCATTCCAAAATGTCATCGAGAACGGTGGCCGATCCATACATTTACCCATGCACGCAAACAACGCCACCATAACTCGCCTGTGTCAAATTTAACGATAAACATAAAATTTATACACATCGTATTCAGTGCTAGAAGATTTTATAATTCATGCAAGATTTTTCTTGCAGTGCGGACTTCTTTGCAAGGAATAATGGAATCAGAACATTGAGCAGGTATCGCCGGTTTAATCGACTATCTGCTCCGGCATCGAAAACCGTTATCCCATCTATCGTTCTCCCATGGAAAAAACTGTTTTCACTCGTCTTTCGAAACCTTGCATCGAACTGTTATTAACCTTTTGCATTTCTCACACCTCAATGTCGGAAAATCATTTCAAGAAAAAGCGTGTGCCAATAGCGTCCGCTACGACACTGAACCTCTTCTCGATGTGGTCTTGGTCGGCGATGAAAACGCATCCTCACATGCTAACGAGACCTTCCTCTCATGCCTAGCTATCTTATTTCAAGTGCCAAAACATGCCTCGTTAACAGTGACGGCTTAGCCCATCTTCGAAAAAACAGTTATTTTTAATTTGAAATTCATGTAGCGGCGAACAGTTCGTCCTCAGTAGATTTTCCAGAAAGAAGTTTTGTATGACGTTGTTGATGGTGGTCATCAGTTAATGGTCAAAGATATTGCAAAGTGGGAATGGTGATAGCATTTGCGTTGACTTCTCCGAAGCATTCCAAATCCCTCGTTTTCCGAAAACTGATCTTGAAAATTGGCGCAAAAGGCACTGATTGCAATCCTCTTTGTCAAGTTGAAAAGTTTTCGACTTGCAAGTTGCTGAAGTTTCTGCTTATAAAGATTTTCGAAGCTTACATTCTCCGCTCATGGATTCCATAAAGTTTGCTATTGAGGCTCATCCTTTCTTCGAAAAACTTCAACGTTTTTGAAGAGGTGGCCCGAAGTTTTAAACACAAATTCTGCACTAATTTAGACTGCTGCGTCGAAACTGACGTCACAACGCCATGCGTAGAAGCTCTTCATTGCTGAGATTACGACGACAAACATGGTGCGATTAGGAGTCCGAACCGTAAAACTGAGCGCTGCCTGCTTCGCAAACAGTTTGTTGTTGAGCGTGAGGTCTGTAATGTTGTGTTAGTCGATGACAAACTTTTTAGACACCATGTTTTTGGGATTAAAGTAATGGCATATGTCCCTGAAGTTTCATCCTTGAATGCTTTAAATTCCTGTTTCCGTTGCATGCCAGGTCGACGCTTGGTATGCAACAGGGATTTCCAACCGCGAGGACAGTTCAGCGTCAAGTCAACGAATCGTTTCGAGGAAACTCAAACTGCTTCACCATAATAGCATCGAGCATTACAGATTCGAGGACAGGAAATACAACAGTTGTCGTAAGATGTTAAACATTGAATCACAAAGGTTCTTAAGAGCGAATGAAGACTTGAGAGCGACTTTAAAAATTATTGCCCAATCCGATGAAATCGATAAGCAAGATCTCTTCACTACGTCGGTCGCGCTCAAAGCTGCAACTTCTTTAAAAAGAGAAGGTCGAGTATGTTGCATAATCGCTTCAGCAATCCACAGTGTCCATTTAGAACACCCTCGTATTACATTAGACACCGCTGTCATTCAAGGCACGTGGGATAAACCACTTTCGCCATCGCCACTTGCATTTATTAAGATGAAATGAATTAGAGTTCTTGCGTTCATGCTTCTATTTCCTTCTCCATCAGTTTCACTCACATACGTATATCCTGCAATTCTAAGGTTGTTTTCCAGTCCTCTGAAGGACAAAGGACAATGTTGTCATCAACCCCTGAACGACAATCATGTAGTCAGTCTATGCTCCTCTATGGCCCATCCTTTTCACTCTGATGTCTCTGCGTTACTTGATATAAGCTGTTAACTAACAACTGTGCTTCATGTAACTGCACTTTAACGACGTAACCTCTTTGTTTTGCAAGCATATTTTAATCATTTCTGTTTGGAAATGAACATATTGGCCAAAACATTGGTATAAAAAGCCCCCTAGAACAAACGCTTTAGGAGAGAAATATATAATAGGGCTGCCACACTGCGCTTATCTGTTCTTCTATTTAAAAAAATCTTTAAAGCAGTATTTCCAACGTTTCATCGTTCAAATACACCTTCAACGACGCGAGTTTCAAGATCGCATCCTCCTATTCTGCCTTTACTGCAATTTCTTTTCTTACTGCTTTTCCCTCAACTTCAACATGTTCAAATTCAATGGAGGTGTGTACTCTGAAATAGAAATGCCTGGCGGCAAAAAACGCCTCCCTTCTCCCTTTCCAGTCAGCATTGACCGTCTTCACTCATGCTCGGAAAAAGCCGTTCTGATCTAATGCTTCCAACAGTGGAGCGGTTAAACGCATTAAGGGGTCATTCCTTTTTTCCGATGGTCCCCTTTTGAGCAACGTCGTCATTGCGCACACGTCTTCGCTTGCCTCATCGAAACTCGCAATCTGCAAGCCATCGCACACTCAATTTCGTCATGGGTGGTCTCCCCTCAGCCGCATTGCATGCCACATTCCTCCAACTTTTAAATGCACGCAGAAAAAGTATCACTAAAATGGCGCTTTTCACTGGCACCCGCTTGCAAATTCGAGATTACGCAACTCGCCAGAGTTCCCGCACGCAGTGTATTGCGACTGCATCGGCATTTCCATCAGAGCTCACACATTCCTCACATGGTGGTTTACACAACAGCTGGTTCACAATGGCTTGGCCGCAAATGACCTTTAAATATCACGGATTTCGTCAGCGAAAACACAATGTAAGCGGACGCGATTTACCCCAGATATCGTCACTCACATACACGCAAAATGGCGGGGCTTCCCAACAATACCCCAGATCTCCCATGACCTTTTGTTCGAGGCGTCACAAAATGTTGCACACGTTCCGTACGACGTCGTCATTCCTCTGATTTATAATGAGTAACTGAACACAGCTGTGCTCTGTTATTTCCAATAAGTGCATCAACAAACGTTTGTGACGTTGCCGACATGGAAACGTTTGTGCTGACGTTTTGGATGAGTAAGCCTTAATCACACCATACAACATCTCAGTTTGAATATCCAAACGTTTACACGGAAGTGTTCGTTTAACTGTCTCTCAACCACCTCTTCGCATACTTCCTCGGTAATCATCCAACACTATGACTACTTCCAGGCAAGTTCGGTTGCTTTAAATGTTACAAATAGATTCGCTCAGAAATGCAGAGAAGCAGGTAAACGTTGCGAGAAATGATCCACTGCATTTTCCCTACAACTAAAGCAGCGGTTGAAAAGCATTGCAGAGCGTTCCCCCGCATTACACGGCAACTAGATTTTCCACTCTGCCTAGCACCACTCATTCGACAAATTCCCAGAGCTAATTTTTTTCTCAACGAAGTCAAACATCACCAGAATGCGTTCTCCCATGTGACACGATCGCCTTTGAACGCAGATTTGTTTAACGGTCGCAAAAACCTTCAACTCTCAAATTTTTATTCCACAACTCAGTTGCATATTTTGGTAAATTGGTCGCTTCAAAACGACTGCTACGACACAAATGTCATCCCGCCCATTAGTAGCTTTTAGGAATAAGAACGGCATATGCATCCATTAGCAGCTTTAGAACTCATACACTTCAATCCGTACATAATGCCAAATGTGAAAACATCTTTTGAGAACCTTTCGAGAGCGTTTTGCTTATCGTTCATTTTATTGATAAGCAGCGCTTTAAGGAGGAAATGCTACAATGGTATACGGTGAGATCTGTGGTGCAGGTCGGTTTCCACATAACTGGATCGAAAAAGAAGCGGATAAAAGCCGACGCTGTCTTTTTCCAGCATCTAAATATTTATACAACAGAAGGTGCGATATTTGGAATTTCAGACAATTTTGAGCAAATTAATACAAATAAAAGATACTATATCGGATATAGCAAATGTCTCAAATTCATTCACAAAGCAAAGGAAGCGAACAAACGTTTAGCAACACAATCGTCAACCACAAACGCTGATCGAATACATAAGCCAAACGAAAAATATTACCGGTACTCTCGAATACTTGAAACTGTCACCGCTTCATTTAACGCTATCCAACTCTACTCACTGACGCTCAAATTCCCCTCCTCTGAAGTCAGCGATCAATTGTCATATACACTGTTGCAAGCTACTGCCTCGCTCGTAATCCTACACTGAGGAAATATTAAGCATAAAAAGTAATTACGTAAGAAAAAGGCGTTTTCTTTTCAGTTTTGCAACAAATCAAGCAAATGGATAAAGCCAAGTCAGAATCATTCTGCTTCTTTGCATGAAAATTTTTTCCCAAGAGAACTACTTTTACTCTGTAATAAGTATTGCAGATTCATTCCATAAAACAAACGAGAAGCAAGTTGGATGCGGATTTCACTTACACAGGCGGCATAGAGGGATGCGAGGGTCGCCCTCAGTCCGACGCACCCCACAGAAATTGGTTCGTGACCCCCTCGCCAAAGCAACACCAAACACGTTTCTCGACTGGTTTCTGTGATGCCTTTTCGTATCCTTCTCCTACCAATAAGCAACAAAAAGCAACAAGCTACGAAACAACATTAGCACCTTCAGTGATCATAAAGTCACGTATTTCTTTCAAATTTGCAAATGCGTGTGCAACGGAGCGTATGGACATTTCCCACTTGATATCTACCAGTAAAATCAGGCTAAAAAATTAATTTACTTCAGTGAGAAAGTTCTCTCACCTTGTGGAATTTTTGGCAAAACTTAAACTGGTTTTCCAGATAGTCCGTGCTTAACTCAACTGGATGGGGAAGAACAGTTGTGAGGTGCGAACAGAGTTGAAGAAAGAAGTGGCACGGATCGGTAAAGAGGTTATATTGCGACATCCGTTTCCCATAAGCCGAGACCTCCAGTGTGCAAGACTTTCAATGGAAAACTTAGGTAACTGACTAGAAGAACACGAAAAAAGCACGAATAGCTATGTCGCCTTTGTTGCATAGTCAGTATCACCTCATTTCACTGATAATCTTTCTTGTTTCGAAGCCGAGTGTCTAAATTATATAATCTTCTACTGGTGATCTCGGCATGACGCTTCCTGTAATTCCGTATTTAACACCTCTCGTTCTAAGGGATAAACAACAATAAGGGGGTCGAGGATGAGCGAGCTTTTGTAGAAGCGCGCGAAGCAAATAAAAAAATTATCAAAGTGGTCATAGGGGAACTGCTCAAAGCGCAACTTCACGACGCTGTAATCAGATTGTCGGACTGACGGCAGGTGGAGGCGGTTGTGGCGAAGCGCCGATCTGTGTGATCACCTGTACGGCAACGTGTGGTGTCGATGGCATTTGTGCCGTAGGCGATGCGACGCCGACATCAATGTTTTCCGATGCGCTTTTGCGACAAATTGGACATGTGCGATTCGTTTTGAGCCATTTGTCAACGCACTTCACGTGGTAATGATGGTCACATGGCAGCACCCGCACGTGATCCCTCTTCTCGAAGTCACATTGGCAAACAACACAAACCTTCTCGTTGAGCACGCTTGGGTCCATCAAGCGGAACGACTTCAACTGCTCGATCTCACTCCTGCAAAGCGTTTTCGCTTATTATGTTTTCATCGTCATGGAACTTAAAAACGCCTTTGGTTCCACTATGGAGGTGAAAAGGTGCAGGGGACCGAAATTGGAACGAGATAAAGGCAACACTTCCTTACTAAATCTCCTGAAATCGCAAGAACTGGATTCGCATAGTTTCAGAAAATTTTCGGTGAAGTTACGACCCCAAAGCCTGCACTCTGCATACAGTTCGTCGAACAAGGCTTTCAATCTCAAATCACTTTAAAGCTATCTGCTGCAGTTTTGGTGCTGCGATCCTTTCTCCAAGATCTCCCATTCCTCCCCCTCTCCCCCGCACAAACCTTGTTCGTGCATGTTCAGACCTCACCAACTACGGTTCGATTTAATACTTGTTACTAGCTCTCGTTAAGTGAATCTTTCACGAGAAAAAGTTTCAAGCACCTTAATGAGCACATTCACCTAGCACATCAACAAGGGAACGCTCACAAAAACAGCGTCTGATAATTGCAACGTAATACGACAAATGGAATGCTATCTCCGATATTACAACGGGCAACGCCCTTTGAAAACCTTTGGAGAATCAAATAAACCGTTAATCTCGTGAGCAGGTGAAAGGACAAGGGAGTGACATTGACTCCCTCTATCCATTTACACTAAAAAAATTTCAGCCGAACCCGAAGCTCAAGTATCTCGTTTCTTTACAGCTGTCAATTCGTGAAATAATTAGTTACGAGGAGCAAAGCAGTGAGTACAATGATAGCAAAGATAGCATGCTACACGCGGACAAAGTGACGCTCATTTGCCAATGGTAGCTTACCAATCGCTATTGAATTCACCGATGAGACCGCTCAGCACAAAGGAAAGGCAACAAACTCAAAAGTAAAAATGTTGAGAATTGCGATCTGTGAATAGTTTCCATTTATTGAAGACAACTAATTTTTTTTTAATTTACATAGCCAAAGATTTTCCAATAGTCAGTGAGTGAAAGTGCACTTGTTTTCGAATGGTGATAACGTACCTAAAAATGTTGCGACCAAAATTAATCCATTCTACACTCTCTTCAATTGACGTAGATATTTGACACTTTTGTTTAAAAACTTGACATATACACCACTTATTAAAAATTTTTTTCTTCACTTTCTTTGCTCCATTCACATTGATGGACCTTTCTTGTTGCATATTAGTGATATGTGAAACTTTGGATTTACACATCTTTCTACAGCCAAGCATCCTGTTAACTGTACTCTATTTATGGCTTGAAAGCAGCATTCGCCTTTGCAAATTCTATATAAACATATACGTGCATCCACGAAGTACGATCATTTAGTTTCATGCAAATTGCGATATGGATATTAAGCATCCTAATTTATACTGTCATTCGCATTGGACCTGTGACGTGTGACGTTTCTAATAAGGCTCTTCGCCCTACCTTGGAAACTGTTTTCCCGAACGGTCTACACCCCACGACAGATCACGTGTTTTCGTTACGGCTCTTTCCACGTTCCGCTCTGCCAGCAATCAACATTTTCGAACGGTTGGATACATGCACTATACAACTGCCAAATTCAAGCCGGTTATTTGGCAGCATCGAGCAGGACAAAACTATGTCACAATGTCTCGAAGTTGCTTATCACCACAGCCCTTCAAAGACCGCTGAAAACAGCTTAGCACACTCCCTAATAAAAGAAGCCCACCTAACGCTAAAAGCGGCGCGCAAGTAGTTTCCCAGGAACTGGTTAGCATGGGTGAAGAGTCCAACTCGACAGAAGAAACAGTCCGACCTCGTCATAATCAAGGCTCCTGAAGAACCTATGGAAGACGCAGCAACAGAGAAGAACATCCGTGGTGGCAGCTGAACTATGCTCAACAGCTGACAACCCGAAAACGACGATTGGCAAAGTGTTCTGTTACAGATTTCGCCTGAGTTGAAAGATCCGACGTACCAAGCTATGCTTTAACGATGCCCATATTCCCAAGCATGGCAATTTCGAGAATCAATTACAAGCAACAATCTGGACTGCTCCCTTTACACACAACAATCTGCAAGAACTATAAATCAGGAAGGTCTGAAGAAAGTAAAGACCATGACAACATTGCTATCCGATGAACGAAGAGGAAGGATAAAAGCGGATAATGGCGACTTCCGAACTACTACCCAGCAGAATAGAAAACAATGTCTGCAGAGAATGGGAAAAAAGGCAAGTATTACGCTTGCTTGCCGATCATGTTTCTAGATTTGATGTCTTTAAGCAACGAAAACTTAGAGCGATAAAGTTGGTCGTAACAGGAAGAAGTCAGATGTCTTCGGATTTGTGAATCTTGCCTCAAAATCTGCCTTCTATTTATCCGAAGTGAAGGACTATGAAGCATTCCTGAGCTGCAGAAAGGTAGCCGAGGTAGCCCAGAGCGAAGGTATTCTCATTCGGAAAAGAAATAAAGGAAAGCAAAATTGTTGGATTACACTGTTTAGACCATTTCGCCTTTACGTGAGTAAGTTCTTTCAAAACAGACTTTGCAGTAATGGTTGTATTCTATGAGCCAGCAAAGACCAAAAATACTATGCTACAACAACCCTGGGAAACGTTTCCATTAACATGCGTTCGAGCACCAAAATTCCTGTTTTCATCAGCGACTTTAACATAACGTCCCCCTACAAATATTAAATTCCCGTCGCTTCGTGAATACCTGTTTTCCACGAACCTATCAGACTATCACTAAACGCCAATGAGGCTCACATGAACATCCGTTTTATTATATCCAGCAGAAAATCAAGCTATTTAACAGCAACGTCGAACTACGAGCTGTGCTTTGGCGAGCACACTTCAACTGCCATGAATTGGAAACAAATCTGTGATTCAAAATGAGACGCTACTTCATTCACAGTTGCAAGAGGCCGGAAGGAAGTCAGCTCAGGATACTTCAACGCCAAACTCGATAAAATAAACTGCTATTAAACAGCACTGCTCCTTTATACTCAGAACGCAAAAACATAGGAAATGTGGGAAATGTATACCTTGGGAAAGAAGAAATTGAGTGACAAGAACAAAGTGTTTGCTGGATACAGCAATTAACCTCCAAATAACCAACTAATATGTTTCAAAGTTGACAAATGTTGTGTGGGCTAGTACGCCAGTAACGAGACGACACGCTGCAGCATGCAGGGAAGTGGAAAGCAGTGGGCCTTGACGAACTCATGTAAAGTTTCAACCACGAGTACGATAAAGTGATCTCGGATTAGTTCGTAAGGAAAACGTAGACTTCAATGATGCAGAGATTCAAAAATGGTGAAAAACCGCTGCAGCAACGTTGCTTTTCCAGAGTTCGCTTTTTGCCTTTTACTAAAACAATCAAGATCTGCACTATCCGTTATCATGCAGGTATATATGTCGTCGAGTTTAGTAAAGACGTTGCAATATATGTGGTTGTTCACTGCGCTCAATTCATTACATACTGCTCTATTAGATACAGCCACTTCCCGTCTTGTTATGTTCTAATAACATTAAGAATCGATTGACAAACTGAGACAATCCATCTGATACTACCGAATCCATAAAGGCGACATTAGTTGCACAGCCAAAACTTGGCCGGTTTTATATAATTCTGAGGCAATGGTTGCCAAATTCTGAACAACCAAGGTTACTTTCAATGGTGGTCGTCGAAATGGATGCAACTGTCTCTAATCTCTAATTGGCGGGGCCGTCAGCCAACACGACTAGGCTCCGCTTTCTGGTGAGGAGTCTGAGCGTTCGGATATGAGAGGCGATTCTTGAGAGAATGCGATGATGAAGATTAAGCCTTAATTTTCGCACACTGAGAGAAGTTTTTTGCTTCCGATTCTGCGATAATCCTTTCCGGTCCGTGCTTGCTTCGTAATGCTCAACACTGTTTTACACCTATTCTGTATTCGTAGCTCTATGACGTGTGTATTATTTGGTCTCGATTCTTTGATCTTTCCCAACGTCTATATTGGATCACTGTCCAGGATTTACGTGCTACATGTCAAGCTGAGCTAATAGCCGAACTATTAGGCAACACTCGAAGGCTTCTTCATTCCAGAATCCTTCGTGACTACCAATAACCTTTTTACCGACTGTCCCTGTCAGATAACGGACCAACGTTTTTGAAATATATTTGGTTTCAACGTCTTTCGGTTATGAGTTCATGCTTTCGGAATGTCACTGACTGAGAGCAATTTTAATCAGTTACAACCACCAGGAGTAGAAAAGCAGCATGTTGCAAATAGGCTAGGAAAACAAATACGGAAGCCCGCCTCGGCAACATGCCATCCCAGCTTCATGAATTATTGATACATGATAAACTGTGCGCAATAATGTATTCACATTTCAACTCATCTTGTCGCTCGTATAAACCAATAAAAAAATCGTTTTTTGAAACAGGATCGATAAGAAATGGAAATTGGACCGGTTACAAAACGTGAGCTAGTTTTTTGCCACTTCAAGCGATTACCTCCCTGTTCGAAGTTGGCGCATTAAGTGAAGTGATAGTAAGGAGCGAATTTTGGGTATGAGGTACGTTTTGCAACCAAATCTCATAGCTTTCATTTCGATGAGATTAGGCAACTGAACCAACAGAAAGAAGGGGATATGCATATACACACGCGCATACGCATAAAGAAGACATTGCCAAAAGCCGCTCTGTCAACATAGATTTGAAAAAAGAACGCATCAAAAGCACGAAGAAAATCGACAGCATTTCCTAGGGATTCTGGAAAAAAGCGAACAGATGCGACCCTGATTACGCAAAAATTCGGCACAAGGGATTTTCTGCGCTTATAAAAAAGGTGTCATTTCAAGTCCCTTCGCAAAACGAAATGGCATCCCTCAACATGTCAATGACCAAAAGCTATTAAATTTGAAAGCATCTTTTGTTCCATCAACTTATAAATGCTCACCGTCAGAATTGATCAAACCAAAAGTAGAGTTTATTCTTGCATAACTATACCGCACCGCCATGGATTAATAAAGTCATGTTTTCCTTCTCCACTGCCCCCTGACATTAGGCATTCGATAACTAAAAGAAGCAAGAAATCAAACTTCTTCACAACAAGATATGGAGTGAGGAGAGAAGGTTAGCGAAGAATACAGTAGTAACATACTTTGGCATTCCCTTCGGTGGTAGACGCATTAAATTCATCTGTGGTGCCATCCTGTCGAAAATCTGTAACACAGCTGCCTCCCAAGCGCGGAACGGGATATCACCACCACTTCCAAAGCGAGTCAACTCAGGATGTGCATATGTGGGGATCGACGCATTTTCGGGCACACCTGTGCGCACCCATTCACTTGCCAATGTCGGTATCGCCACAGGACCATCCACCTAAACCGTCATCAAACAAATAAACATGCAATGAACAGGTCATTATGAATTCACTGGAAAGCAGTTTGGACAAGTGATTTCGATGCGGTATGTTTTCAACAAAATTCGTTTTGCTTTCATTTCCACCCAACGAAGTTTCATACATAATACATTTCGCAAGACAATATGTCCTGATGCGCTCACAGCTTATATTGTTTGTACCTCTATTTTTCTCGTGACTTCAACACAACTTTTAGGGCCGTGTAAAGAATCAATTTTCCTATTTCTGCAGAACAAAAACAGATGCCCCACTGCACTTAAATTGCCAAGGTAAAGGATGGAAATGGTTCGGGAATCGAGGAAAGTGATCCTCGCCAACAGTCGTTCGCATGCGCCAAGCGATAATTAGCCGTGCATTTTGAAGTGTACTAACGCCTTGCTCGTTAGACAAGAACAAATAGCTCCAAAGACTAGCATTTACATTTCACTCTCAAAGCTAGAAATTCAACGTTGTCCCACTTCTTTTTATGGTGCGACAAAGGACAGTAAAAGCGAAGAAGCCAGCTGCAAAATGCGGTGTTTTTTTAGAGGTCTTATCATACGAGAGGGCGAACGGGTGAGGCGCGTTTGCGCTTGCGCTCATTCAGGACCCTCGTTGCGTGCACAGACGTCGGCTAAGAGTGTTTCCCTATTCACATCGTTTACTTAGTGGGGCCTGTCGACGACTGCGAGGAGCGTTGTTTCTGACGCACGAAAACCAGTCTCCGACTGAACATGTTGGTCGCTGCGCCCTCTCAAAGCCATCTCTTTAATCAATGGAAACACTCGGTTCCAGAAAGGGATCCGAACATACACTGATATCCATACGTCCAGCAGTTCATTGCGCAGACCGTCCTTCATTATAGATTGCTGCTGCCAATATTACAGTACGCAACAAACGAGTGATATTGTGATCACCAAAAAGTGCACAAATATTATTCGAAGCAGCAAACAAGGCCCCTTAGCTGAATCGTTTTGGAAAACATCGAGTATTCTAGCTTCAATCTTTCATACATGCTTTTATTGCATCATCCTCGTGGCTTTCGATGCGAAGGGCGTGAATCATCAACGTTAAGGCGCAACGTTGAGGCCCTCGAAAACGATGAATTTGAGTACACCAAATGGGCCCCTCCCATGTGCAATTAGATGCAAAATCATTGCAGCTTTTTTGCTTCCATTAATACGAACCTCAAGCCAATTCCTGCTAATTGGAGTGCACGCAGCACCTCAGACACAATGAAATGTGCTTCTTATAAGCAAGATTAGCATATGTCCATAATCAAACTGGAACCGAACTTGCACAAACTTTAAGAGATCGGATATCAGAAGAGTACTTTGATAAATCCTATAAAAATATGAAACAGCGATTCCTACTTCTAACATTTCATCGTTGAAAAAGCTGAAGTATGTACTGAGAGAAATGATGTAGCGAACCATCAATTAATATTGCTCATATTGGCTGAAGCATTCATCAGAAAATATTGCGCACCCAAATTTTATGTTGGTGCGTATTCCTTATCGAACAGTAACAACGTTTAAGAGTCATAGATAACATGGTTACGTTCAGTTAAGTATGTTGTAAGAAAACCCGTTTGCGTAGCAGAAAAACTTCAAAATCTCCGCCTCAAGGCCACTTCAGTGCCATATACATCTATTAGAAACGCTCTGACAAAACCTTAATCGGGAGGATCATATAACTGAATGCCACACACTGCGGATACTAATGACGCGATCCGATGTGCACGTTACGATGGAACTAGGTGAAGAACATTTTGATTCGTGTTTTGCATGCAATAAGTATTGAAAATGTGGACGATTAGCGTTTCTTACGCTAAAACCGTAAAGAATTGAAAGATGACAGCCAGAAAACCGTATTATGGGCATCGCTCAAAATAACCTCAAAGCATAGCCTGCAAAAATAGAGGGAAAAGACAACGGCGTTGGCATTGCAAATCACTACCTCTTTTGAAAGATTAGTTAGTGAGTTCGAGTTCCTGTTCCTTTCAGCTGCCGCTTTTCTTTGCCAATTTACACTTCCCTCCGCCCCTTCCAATCATCTGACCGAGAAACCACGATTGTTTCTGAAGACGACTATGTGCAACCGCTGTCATAAAATGTAAAGCCTCACCGCTGCCTGCGAAGGGATTCTTTGGATGCGATGTGTGTCTGTGAGATGCACCTGATCGGACAATGTGCCCGCATGCGCGCCAACTAGCTGCGCATTTGTGTCGACAGCCATTTGCGCATGCTGTGCTTGAGCGGCCGCCTGTACGGCCACTTGTCGTACACGTGACAACAAAACCTCAATCCGAGAGTTTGGCTCCCGCAGTCCGTAAGAACGATTTTGGCTTGCATAGCTTCCGTTATGGAGAGGTGATGACACCTCCCACTGGCCAGCAACGCCCATCTGCTGCCACTGCCTGAAAATTTCGTGTAAAACTACCACCTTTGACGCAACAGCACATCCATCGCAACAAAGGTTTCCTTTTGCACTCAACGTAAACCTCAAATTTCGGATTAACTTGCAACTATAGGGGAAAATGTGATCTAAACAATTTATCTGCGGCGTCCCATCGCTCACGGAAATAAATCAACATTGCTGCTTGCAGAAATCATTAATGGGAACCACTGATTACCTTAAACAGCAATCAGAAACACAAACAGTTATCGGGCCTGAAAATAAGTAACTGAGAAGAGTGCAAACACCTGGTAGTTCAAGATATTACCAGCTTCTTTTCATGAATACATTTAAAAATTGTCCCTTTAAGACCCATTAGAAATGTCTGATTACATACTGTAATATACTGTTCTATAAGCAGATGGCATGAGAGGTGAGTAGTGAAACGTGGGGGAGCCAAAAAAGCGCGGCCGGCTTGCATGCAGCCAGACAAAAATCGATCCAGATGTTGGATGTTGTGCAATCCTCTGACAACGAGAGGAAGCGTTCTGCTTTGGAAACGCTTCATAACGTAAAATAATGGAATCGAATTTGGTTCAATTACGTGCACAGAGGATCGTAATTTCTAGCTTGAGGTAGTGCACTTGCCGAAAAGTGGAACATTTTCAGTGAACGTAAGTGGGCACGTATTGGGATCTCCACTATACCTGATGTACATTTCATCGGGGAACTGATGCACCGAAGACACTCCGTGTGTACCCGCATTAGCTCGCTGAGGCTGCATATCAGACGACGAGGAGGGCGTATAGGGAAGCGGCGTTGTCGGCAACCTCAATCCCAGAAGAGGCTGTGCGATCTGTGCAGCGGCACCAGCACCTTGTGGCGGCAACATCGTATGTGATATCATATGCGCCGAATCAGCCGCCGCATTCATATAATAGGGGCCGGTGCGATTTTGCTGAAAAACTGCTGCGTAAATTCAGCATAGCTTCTCATAGTGCATGACATCAACAAACGATAACTGATTATCAGAATGCAGCAAATAACTTCGTCACGCCTCTCCAAACGAAAGAATTATATCTTTTGTTACGAATAAAATTCAATTACAATATAACAAATAGCAAAAATGTCATCGGTAGATAACGCGACAGAAACATACAGAAAGCTGAACGTAGGACGCATAGTTAGGGAGCATAATCGGAGGAGTGTGCACGTGAAACGTTATCGGAGCCTGCAAGTACGTTTTTACATTTAACTTATATAACGAACTTTACAGATTTCATCAAGAACGAAGAAGGGAATTGCTCCGAATGCCTCATTCAAGAGTCGTTCCGTTTATGTATAGTGAAATAACATCAAGTTTATTTTGTACTTTTCAAGCTAGGAAAGGGAAGAAACTTGGAAGGTAAGCCCTCTTTCCTATACAAGCATCGGTCCTTGTTGAAAAGGCATGAAAGGGGAAACGAACCATATTATTTACAGTTGATGTACTCGGCACAGCGGCCATCTGAGCGTGGACTTGAGGAGCAATAACCTGAGGTCTATAAAGTGGCGGCAGGGAGCTTGCTGATGACGACGTAGGCCCGGTTGCTTCAAAAGTCTGATTGGCTTGGAGTAGGCACGCTGGTACAGGCGGTTGCACAATTCCTAAATCACTTAGGCGGTTGCTGAATGGATGCAAAGTGGTACTCACAGCACCGGGAAAAAATAATTATGTGGCGATGAAGTCGCACTTTATTGTGCATCAAATGCAGTAGGTGACTGAATAATTCTCGCAGCACAACTACTTATCAGCCTGCACAAATATTACTGAAGAGCAGTCTGCTGTTTGCTTATAGTAAAACCAGACGTCGTGAAACGTCAATCACAAAACCGCTTAGGCGATTACAAAATTTACCTCTACGGTTATTGTGAATAAAATATTTTCTTGCAAAAAATGTTTTTTACTCAGATCGAGGGAATGGCCGAAATAAAATAAATCAACAACCTCAGCGTACGGAAATGAAGCAAACCATAAGCTAACCATTAACACAGCAAGTCGAAGGGAATGAAGGCCGCATAAATGCTGAGGAATCTGGATTCGTTCCGCGACGACGGCGACTGGCTGAAGGTACATCGGCCGCCGCCTCGTCAGCTGGCCGCTTCCGCGACGTTTCGCTTGGAGCTACAGGCACAGCTGGAGAATCTGAATAATTGCTGTATAAGATGAGGCATGAAAATCCATTTGTCATAACTGGGTTTTTTAATAACGAACTGGTGGATGCGTTTTGAAGGAAATAAGACAAGTATTTTTGGCTTATTTCCTTCAAATAAGACACAAGTATTTTCATGAAAAGAGATAATGCAGAGGTCATCAACGGTAAAGCAGAACAATACAGAGATCATTGACGGTAACATATCGCAAAGCATTAGCACTACGTTCTATAAAATATTTTGGCATCGTAAGTGAGCTCCCTCTTAACGTCAATGTACCAAAAAGGAGGTGCAGGAAAGCAGGGCGAAAAGTACCATATCGTCAAAGTGCACACGAAAGGGAGGAGGGCAACGGGCTCACTCGGTGGTAATAACACTAACCATCGCAACAGTTTTGAATATGAAATCCCTCATGAATCAATATGAAAAAAAAATAGTACGACTGCAAGATACAGCCGTGGTGATTTCTATGTAAACACAAGACACAACATCGACTCTTGCTTCTGATTAGAGAACGGGAAACAGCATAGCTGCCAAAAAGTTTGCAGTAAATTTTTAGTGGTGATGATTGATGTCCGTAAATGAAGCCGAAATTAATAAAGTTTAGTGAACTTTAATTCACTCAGATCGATCCAAGTGAACATAATATGTCTAAAACAGCATTCCAGACCTAACGGAAATTCTATGAAGAGCGCTATGCCGCGTTCATAAACCCTATGCGGTGTGTGGCAGAGATGGAATGCCTTAGCGACGGATGGATGAATTGCACTGCGAGGGATGGACGCATCGATGCAGAAGATAACATCTCTGAAAGAGCCAAACCAACGATGAGAAATGCGCAGCAATATTCTTGTTGCGAAGAAAGCCTCTAACTACTCTATTTAAACCACATTTGGCCTTAAAAAATAAGTGCATTTCAATAGTGGCAAGCAGCACGACAAATCCAGGTGAAAACATCTCATATTTCAACTATTTGCCTTTTTGGAAGAAATCGAAAGAGTAGATTTCTGGCCTGATATTCTTGGTTTTTGAAAGACGATAACTTTCGTTTCCGGAGCCCTCGATGTCTTGATTCTTGAGCGGGGCAGCAACTAGACATCCTAACGCCGTGTGCCTTAATTCGAACTCGAAACAGCGAGTCACATTAAACAAAATATCGAAACTTTGGATTATTGCTTGAGAAGCTTCTTAGCGCAGTTCGATTATTATCTCAACAAAATTTGCAGGTGGAAATAAATCCGAATCAGTCAAAACTGTGATGAGACAAACTGATCAGGAATTGGAAACTACCTAGGAAACAGCAACCTGGCGAACTTCAGCAATGATTTTATTTTCAAGGTGAGATAAATCCAGGACTGGAAGTGAGGATCAGGTGAGTCCGCAGTTGATTAACTAGTAGACGTTCCAACAGCAAGGAAAGTTAGCCATTATGAAATATGCTTTTAGGCTACTGCAGAATATTCAGCATTCGCCTTCTTGGAACAGCACAGCAATATACGCCATAGTTAGTGCGAAGATGCTGTTTGGTGCTCGAAAGGTGTTAGAAGAGAACGTGCAACACTGCGCCCCCTTTTCAACAGCGCCGCTGTCGCGCAGTGCGTTCTTAGTAGTGTGCCACCACAAGCATAAAAATAACACCTTATAACACCCCATGAGTACAGACGGTGTAAGTTCATTTTGCTTTGGACAAAATGCCCTCAGAAGATGCGTTCTGGAAGGAAGGGTTATTAAGTCGATGATGTTAGACTTCAAAAAGTCATGGATTGGTTTACCCGTTGTGGTTTTCGACTAACGAAGTATTCCAATTGAATCGAATCCATCTATCACCTTTAACGCACACATATGAATATATGCACTAGAACTAGAAACAACCTAAACACCCGATTCCTTTCACTGCGAATATGTTAACCAAGTGCTTGCTGTACAATATTTAAGTTAATCAAGCGAACTTTCCCACCGTTTTTCTGCTGCTAAATGGAACAAAAGCAATCTGTGCAATTAATACTCCTACAGCAAAATTCAGAACGAAAGGCATTATTGCGTGTAAAGCATACGAAGACAATGGTGACCAATAATGGGCGCGACACGAGTGGAATTACGTTTCGTGTGACAGCCTAACAAAGGACTCAGTACCAGCCCTAGATGCTCAACAAACGATATATTTTCCCACTCCAGCAAAGTAGGACTAATCAAATCTCAAAAGAATTACATATCGGGAATCGCAAGGAAACATTCAAACGTCGAATGTGAGTGCTTAACCCGAAGACGAAGAAAAAATCCCGCCATTTTCCGTCCGTTCATTCCATCTATAATCAGAACGGTCTGCACTAAGGACACACTGAAATGACATTCGGGCGACTTTCGATGTCACACACCTCAACACCGGCCAAAAGGCATTTATTTTTGCCCCAAGGATGTGAAGATGCAGACGAAGGGAAAATGTGGATCGCTGAGAAAACAAGTTTCTAGAAGGAAATTTTCGGATGGAAAGACGGCGCACTTTCGATCGTGCATCCAGCAATCGGTGTCGCTAGGCAAAGCCATCAATTCGTTAAAGCGTGTATACTGTTCGCTCTCAGCAACGAAGTGCCCTTCACCTCATCAGTAAATGTTATCAGTGAACGTAACAACAAATTCATGATGTCATGCAACCCTACTGAAAGAAGCTGTTTATGTCACGATGGAGGGAGGGTGCAGGAAAGAAAGAGAGGTGGAGAGGATTCAGAATCTGGACAGGATATAACAGCGATCGAGTCACACTACCTAATTCACACTGTACCTTCTAGGTCGAACGATACGATAACTCATAACCAGCATCGGCGCTAGATCGGCAGTGATCCCAATAAAACAACTTCCAGAAACACGCAGGAATTTTTTTAGAAACTGCTAGAGATGTGCTGGCCAAAGTTTGTGGAATCACTGCTGAGACGGCAATCGATGTAACTATTTTACTATTTTAACAATCATAAGAAAACTATTTTAAACGAGATGTGAATGCCGGATTTCGCTACAAGACAAAGTGCACCATTCATATCTAATATCACCGCTGTCTGCAGTTGCATACACTTATGTGTTTCGTTGTATCATGCAGTTATTGTGGACGTTACAGAAAGTGCCACGAGATTTTGAACAGAACGCAGACATCAAATTAATCGGTGCTGTTTTGATTAATCCATTTTTTGGTGAAATGTGCGGTGCTGGACAAAATGCTCGAAACTTTTTGTTTTGCATATGCATACACGGAATCCAACTTCAATGTCGCAAATTTGCAGGCTGCGATAGAAGAAAATTTTCTTTTCAAGAATTTCTATTCCTTCCATTCAATATGACAATCGTGTGCTATAGTGGTCAAAGGTCATACTTATTTACACTACCAGTTTAAAATATCCCATAGCCTCAGCTGGCAGTACACCGAAAAGTCAGATGCTTTTGTCATTTAATTCAACTAGTCAAAATGAGATCTAATCGAACACACTGTCGTCTTCCACCACCTCTTGATAAGTCTCCCACAAAACTTAAGAACTGCAAAATCGCTCCAAATTCCACACAAAAAGTGAAAAATGACCTGGAGTTCAACTACTGCCTACAACCTTATAGAAACTAAGAAAATCACAGTTATAGGCTCCTCACTATAGCACCTAAGAACAGCACGTTTGTTCCAACGTCTAGTAATAACAAGCAAGAGAAAGAACAGCAATTTCCGAAGAAAAGGCGATCATAGACGCCAACCTGGAATGGGATCGAAGACTAGGCCTAGATGAATCGATTCAGCTTCCGTGTCCGACATTTCACCAGAAGCAACGAGGTGGTAATATTGTGCAGCAACGGGCCGATGCGGATTCCGTATTGCACGACTAGATGAGCAGAAGCGCGACTCGACGCGCTTCACAAAGCTGAAATAACCCAGCACCGTTACAGTGGAAACCCATTCGTCACGTCACACGAAGATACCCACGCATATAGCGGCAAAACCACAGCAGAAGCATTTCATAAGTAGTGATGCGATACACGGTTACTGAGTGCATGAATGATGAAGCTACATACACGTAACATACAGCTATATATATATATATATATATATATATTATATATATATATATATATATATATATATATATATATATATATATATATATATATATATATATATATATATATATATATATATATATATATATATATATATATATATATATATATATATATATATATATATATATATATATATATATATATATATATATATATATATATATATATATATATATATATATATATATATATATATATATATATATATATATATATATATATATATATATATATATATATATATATATATATATATATATATATATATATATATATATATATATATATATATATATATATATATATATATATATATATATATATATATATATATATATATATATATATATATATATGCTCAATGAAAAGCACGGATGCCACTGATGCCATATCTGTCGGCCTTGTCGCTCTCGATAAAATGTCCTCGAAATGGACAAACAATTCAGTGATTCGAAGTGTTAATTCAGCAAATGAGCTGGACCTGAATGCACTTGTATCTTCTGCTAAGTCCAGCCACCTTTTCCGAATGCAAGAAGAGCACAAAAAACTGATGACGGATATGATCTACCTCGCATTAAAGAACTGACCTCTTGTATTCTTTCGCGTTCTACTAATCTCTCGTATCCTTTCGTCTTCTACAGACGGATGCTTCATCCATATTGAGTTTGAGTCTACAGCCAATTACGACGATAAGCTCTTAGTTACCACATAAAACTATAAAGCGATTCGCTAAGAAGAACGACTTCTTCGCGACGCCGCAATCATTCATAATTCTCTGCGAAAAAACTGCCTGCTCATACGTTTACCAGAAAAGAAATGGTAAAACCCAAAAAATACACCTTCAGTTGGCCTCTTTCGCAAACATTTTCACTTAGACTGCCGTGGGAACTGCGCTAGGTATTCATTAATTATCCTCTTACATCGCTTTGCTCACACGGTTCTCTAGCTCGATCTTTTTTTGGTCAAACTTCTCCCTCCCCCCCCCCCCCCCTGAAAAAAAATCGCACTGCATCGAAAACATCGCCAGGAGCAATAACTTTTATAAGATTTTTTATGAGTTGCGGGATCTTGTGTAACAGCGCCTCGTGGAGGTACAATGGTGAAGGCGATCATTTCTGACAATGAACTATTGCATAATGGTTCCGATGGAGCAAATGTTAAGCACTTTAACATTAAAGTGAGGCCAAGCTTTTGGTGCAGTTACATGATGTGTGGACAAAAGTCTATAACTGTGGTGCATTGTGTTGTTGGGAGACGTTGGCAGTTTTTGGGAGACGATAGCTTGTCACGCAGTGACTCTACCAAAAGCTGGATATCAACGAAAAAATTGGATAGAGATTACCCGGAGGATTTTGAAGAGCATTTTGACCCAGGACAGTAATTGCAAGGGAGTCCGGAAATACGCTGCAATTAAGGACGCAGGACTAGGCAGCACGTTGGCCTGATTGGAGTACATGAGAAGAAGGTTAGAAAGAAAAACTGAGATAAAAGCACAAATCAGTTTCTGGGAGAAAAGCGACATGACATGATCGGGGAGATTCAAGTGGAGAGTGAACTGGCGCCGAGGAAAAGGGCTGAGCGAAAAATTCGGAAACAGCTCTTCGTCAACGTCAAGGTGAGGCAAGTCAACTTGCACAACAACTTCACAATACACAGTCGACATTCTTGAAGGTCTTTAACATCTAGGCAGTTTTTAGTCGCAACGTGCAGTGCGCTCTAAGCCTGTGTTCCATCCTGCTTGCAGCGCACCAACGTTCCGTGAAGTAATCTGTTACACGGCAGTATTCTACCTAAGGCGCAGGAAAGGTTTTATTTGCATCCGGGTAGATATAAGCCAGGTTGTTAAACCTTATGAACGTGTAAGTCATTCAGTTTGGTAGCTAAACAGTGCAATGTGCTTTCCACATCGTAATTCAAGCAACAAAAAACAGTGAACTGCATGCAGCAAAACGATTATGCGACAACTATAAATGCAAGCAGTGACGCAAATACAAATCTGATGCTCGTAGAAACAAATCCAATCATCAACTTTGCAATAAAGCATAACAATGCAGAGGTCTAATGACCGATAAGCACGACACTCCTTAATAGAACGACAGAGTTAGCAGAGAATTTCCAGTGCAAATGTATTTCCTTACGGATAATAGGAACAAAGAATCGAAACACTGCTCACACAAACTTCCTCGGCTGATTTCCGACTTCGGAAAGCGTGTCCGAAGTTTACTCGACGCAATGCTCGTTTGTACGGCACATTGGCACCTTTACACAATACAGTAGGAACGAAGAGAAATCGGCTGGTTTTACGTAGCGCCCGAAGCGGGCAGCTACACATGTTGGAATCGATTGGCAATAAAATGTTGCGGGAGGCGCCACAACGAGGTTTCCTTCAGCACACACGCACCATACACACACGCAAACATAACTTTATACATTATATATATATATATATATATATTTTTATATATATAATATAATATATAAATATAAAGTAATATATATATAAATATGTATACATATATATATGTATACATATTATATATATATATATTACTTATGCATGCATTTATATATATATATATATATATATATATATATATATATATATATATATATATATATATATATATATATATATATATATATATATATATATGAATATATATATATAAATGCATGCATAACTTTATATATATATATATATATATATATATATTATATATATGTACACATATTATATATATGTGTACATATTATACATATATATATATATATATATATATATATATATATATATATATATATATATATATATATATATATATATATATATATATATATATATGCATGCATGCATAAGCATACATAAAAGTAATGTAAAGTGATGTGCAATACACACATGTATGCAGCATGCATATACACATAACACATACATACATATCGCGCAAGCACATATTCATCGATTAACTGGTATAGGCAAGTCTGACGAGCATTTCTACTTCAACCGATCGAGTGCGACGATTTTACTAACAAAATCAAGTGGAACAGCAGCCAAAAGAAGTGTGGTTTTAGCTCATTACTGCTACGCATTCCATCCCTATCGAAAAAAAATCAAGTCTAGATATATGAGGTTACGGCTGGCCCATGCAATATTCTTGAAGCGAATGTGAGTGAATCAGCATCCACCACGTTCACACTGCCAGAACCTGAAAGGCGACGTCTGATGAATAGGGCAAACATTCTTCAAAAATGCGGTCCTCAGAACAGTTATGAGTTATAACCGCTGCATAGAGGCAGAATCTGCTATTAAAGTGATCGCAGTTCATAAACAGTATGCTGATTAATACAGTAAGAGGAATCAGCGTTTGCACATTGTACAATTACTCTGCATTAAACACAGTGGTATTAATTCACCAAAATAAGTTAACTGCTGAGAACTTCATTACTGCATCCAATTTTTTTTTGCAAGCACACTGCAAACCAATACAGTCGCACCGCATCCCTCACATTACTTTCGATACAGTAAATTATTTTAAATACAGCAAACGGACTACAACAATACTCCTCGAGTCTACTGAGAACAAAGCGCGATTAAGATTTACCTTCTGACACGGTAGTCACATTCTCCAACCCTTCCGGAAACTGCGCTGAGCGAAAGGCTTCAAAAGATTTGCGAACCATCTTACTGCTCAGGGTGGATTAAAGACATGGTATAAGAAGTTTGAAACTGGTTCTAAGATGGCCTCAAATCAGGAAGCAGTCGACTATTAACACATTAGGTGAGGCAGTAGTGCAAGCAACTTTTTGATGGTCCCATCTATCCTACTTTCAAGTTTCAAAACCAGGAGAGTGGCTGCATCTTCCAGATTCTACTTACTTTGACCTCCACCTTTATCGCAGGAAAACGCGGCCTCAAACTGTGCAGAAAATAGTGGACAAGATTAAGGTAACATTAGAGAATTATGCGACAGTTCGTCTAATAAATAGCGCTACACTGCTGTCGAATTGGCGAAGATGCAAACAGTACTGACAAGGACGACGGAAGGCGTGCGGCCGTCGAGGTGGATATCGGCTGAGGGGTGCCCGTGGAGCATACGAGAGGGAAAGCGGAGGATGTGCGAGGGTGAAGAGCGGTTCGTTGCCGGTATTGGGCGATGCCAGTGACTCACCTCGACAGTTCTTCCCCCTCCCCAAATCAGCTGGTTTGCGATTGCAGCTGGCTGCCCGACCGACGTGCAGCGCCAGACAACCAGACGACGGAGCACTCCTTGTCGCGCTTTTTGATCACCACGCGCCGCGCAGAGACAGTGTGCGAGCGACGAGAGATGCAGTCGACGAAAAGAACAGATTACAATTGTGCAGAGTAACGTTGGCATCGATGGCGCGCGTCCACCTGAGCAGGGCTTACTAAAGCGCGAGAACCCCCCGAAAATATGTGGGTCGGAAAACGTACAGCGTGCTGAATATGGTGTGCTGGCTCAGTCCAAAACTACGTGGTAGTTCCCGTTGGCCAGCAAGATACTCAAGAGCGAAGTGGGAAAGAAAGCAAGCAGTTGGTGAAAAGATGTCGGGCAGAACGAAAAGTTGCGCAGTTAATGTGTTCATAATCATCTTCGATGAAAAGATAAGAAAAGGAAGGGGCAAGATCGTCGTCAAGCACTCGATTATGGCAATATGATCATGAAAATGAACATATTAAGGCACGCAAAAAGCACATTAGGGCAAAACTGTCCAAAAAAATCACACAAGCGATGCTCAGCACTGACAGAATCGCGATTGATAGAAAGTTTGAGTGACGGGTAGAATGAAATCATCACTGTACATTCAGAGGGCGCTGCATGGGCGGCGACCTACAAGGATGACTCAGAAAATAGCGAACTGGCGAAATGTCGTAACGGAGACAAAAGTGGCAACAACGAAACACATTGCGACCAAACGCATCGATTGTGAGGGTGCGACTGCCAGACGTGAACGCTGATTGCTGGCAGCTGATGCACAGATCGATGCACTTGGCCATCAACAATACAGCGTAACGAACCCCAGTGAAGCATTGCTCAACGAAGCACACGAAGAGGTCGAGCTGCCATCGGACGGCTTCTTATGAATGCATTGACCCATTATTTCTACTCATTAAGTCTTGCTCATCAACTTGCAAACAGTACTGCTGCATGAAAATCGAAATAACTCATCATCGCACTTTGTAATGGGCAGTTGGACGCCGCTTTGCACACAACATTTGAACATCGACGCAACATACTCTGATGCCCCTCAGGAAGGCAGAGAGAATACCAAAATCTGATTTCATTCCTTGTTGGTGCAGCAACTTTGTTTGTTTGTCAGTATAAGAAAGGCAGCACATATGAACTGCTCCCTTTTAGCGTTGCTCTGCTCATGATACATAGTATTTCCCCAAACAGAGCACATCGCGCTCAGCCACGAACGGAAACTCTTCCTTCATTACTTTCCGCATCCGATGTGCTCTTCAAAAGCCGATCGACTTGTGAAACTGCTGCTAGTTCTGATCGCAAATACGGAGCAATTTATGACGTAGTAAGGAAAGCTGTGACGCTAATGAAATGCCAAATTTCTGAATCATTTGAGAAGCAAGAAAGCGAGGCAGAAATCGTTTCGCGCATAATGACTGTGCACCTGCACAGGTGATACAAGCGAACGCTAATGACAGAAGAAAAGCGTAGGAAGACGAATGTGCAGAAATAAAAATGATGAGGTAACATGCCTTCCGAACTCACTGCACATCATGAGTGCTAGACAGTGCGCCATCTGCAAATACCATTAGAAGAACGAACAGCAAAAGGTGAGGTGAGCACCTGCGTGGCTCCAATTTCAATAACGCCGCTCTCTCAGCAGCTCCTCTTACCAACGAGCTACTTTTTGCAATGCCTGCATCCTATCAGATGCATTCGAAATAATGTTCTACACTCTTGCAAAATATCTATACTGGTTCGAGTCATCCGAACAATAAATACAAAAATTGTTTTGCTTTGCAGAGAGATGTGCCAACTCATATGTATGGATGTGTGCGAAAGCGATCGTCTAGTTTACTGGAAAACGTGTGTACTGATATGCAACTCTTTCAGCTAGCTGGAGTAATTAATGAGGAAATAAAAGTGTAAGAGAGAATCTGGAATGTTAACCAAACAAACAGCATCCATAGTGAAACCTCAATTAATCAGGCTGTGCTCAGCGTTCCTCTCAACACCGCTTTGAGCTGACAACTAAGTTCAAGTCCTATGAATTGAAGCAGCCACGTTTTTTACTAAAAACCAAAAATCCCTGTGTTAGACAATCACCTATATGAATTAGCTTCAACGAATATACTTCACAGACTGCTGAGTCCGCACCTTCCGAATGATCAAGAAGTTTGATGAAAATTTACTGTATCGTTCGAACGTTGGCGAATTTCAACGGAAAATCAACTATTTTCAAATCGAATTAACTTTTCTACAAGGAACCATTCGCTTAAGCTTGGAATGAAACGTTATAAGGGTGTTCTGTTTCGCTTTCTTTGACGCAAAATGATTTCAGTATACGCAGCACACAGCAATTGCTTTACCACTATCCGTCGCTAAGCCAATTACTAGATATCAGAGGGATATGAGGGATCGCCACACAAGAGTCTGGCTAGGTCACAACATTTGCCAGCACTCGTTACACAACTGCTTCGAGCGAACTGCATTTGTCCGCTTTTAATAAACGATGAAATACCTGTCTGTGTGCATTTGCCTAAATAACTGACTGCTTTTGCAACTAGTACGAACTCGCTTCAGCGAAGATCGTCTATGCTGCATTAGTGCTCAAAGTTAAGACTTAAATACGAAACAGACTGCTCAGTGGAATCTGCATTCCAAACTTAGGCCCTTGAAGAAGATTGCTGGCGATGTGGGGGGGGGGGGGGGGGGGTATCGCTGTCGCGAAAGGTTTGAAGTAAGCCGAATAATATCGGCAATAAGATATAAAACGATGAGTGTTTCATTTTATTCATCTCGTGATTACTAAAAATCGTAAAGCTTGAGGTAACGTTAAAGAAGAAGCATCAGCTGTTCGATTTTCCAAGCAAAAAAGAAGAGACAGTGACACTTCATGAAGCGAACAGCTAACCAAACTCCTCGTGCTGATAACAAATGTGCGCTTGCTCCAACTCCCACGATTTCTCGGCGCCATCCCAAAGCAGTGATTTTTACAAAATCTACATCAACCGAGCTTGTTTCATACAGTGTTAAAATTCATGTCGTTCTCAAAAAACAGTGAGAGATGCGCACCCAGGAAAACTAGCTCTTGTTGAAGGACCGACATTCTAGTTACAGCACATGCATAAGCCGGGATCAAGAACGTTTCGATAACTTGTTTCTCGAATAAACTGCGACAAATGGATCAGCGCTGGTGCCAGTGTATATATATGGGGGTGTATATAGGGAGGAGTTGCGAGATGCAAGCTGACTTTTCAAGCTCCTCTCTCCGCGAAATTTTTTTAAAACAAGGCGGAATCTTTCAGGAAGATTGCAGAACCACTTCAAAAACAGCTGAGACGCCTTCTGCGTCATACATTATAAAATCTCATTATCTGCCAGTTTAGACAAATTTGCAAGAAAGAATTTCGCACTTGTGCTAAATCCTCCAGAAAAAAATTCCTGTCCAATCGGTCTGATATGGTGGGCTCCCTTCCAGTAAATTAGAGGATAGAACGTATTCCCTATATTACATAACACCACTAGAAAGCATGCATCATTTTTTATGTTATTCATTGCCTAGAGAACGCAGATTTTTCTGCGATCACATAGAAATGACGCGATCCTCATCGCTACGCATATCATGATGTTCTATGCTCGTAACTAATCACATGACCGGAGCACAGAAAGTTGGAACTTTGAATGCCATCTCTCCGCTCATTATACTGACGCCCGCTTTGTTGCACTCGTTCAACCGCCACCGTCCAACGTGGAATATTACACGTTACGTTGGCGGAAATAATACAAAATAGGAGTCAAAGGTAATCAAGGTCCCAATATTGAAAACAGCATGTTCGTTACTAGGTCGGATGATCAGCTGCCCATCGAAGGTGTCATATACGAAACTTTCTTAACTGGCGCTCGAGAACACAGACCACCAAAACGCTTAGCCACAACTCTATCCGTGTAGCTGCAGCTGAAGTGCATTTAGGCCTTTCTCTGATGCATCTAATAAAAAGTGCGGTAAAGTTAAGAGTGGACCTTAAAAGTGTGGCGGGATTATTTTACCTGCTTCACCTGTATCACTGTTCCGTTCCACTGTTTCTACTGGCAAATGACTTTATAGAAGCGCTGCCTACACTTCAAGACGCCTACTTTAGAGTTGCATCAGGCTATCAAAAATAAATGAAAAACAAACTAAAATCCGGTCGCCATTTCGTTAAATGTCATTTTTGTATCACAAATATGATAAAAAGTTTGTTGAAGCACGTTCCTCTGCGGATGATTCGGGGCGCTAACTCGATTTTTGAAAGCGCGCTGCCTGATTCAGTTTAAATCAGCATTTTTGCAAAACAATGTGCAGTGCACAAATGCAAGACAGGCAAATAAAGGACCGTGCTATCGTAGGAGGACACGCCCCCAACTTCATATACGAGTCAACCAGACATGACCTTCCACGGTCGGTCCAATGCGTCCATACCAGGAGGGAGGTCGCTGGAATGTCAACATCATCGGCAGTGCTGTTCTAACAGAGAATTAGACAAGCAGAAAGTATGAACACATTTTATGGATAGCGCAAGAGGCTGTTGGTGAAGATTGTCAAGCAAAACTTGATGGTTTAATGAAAATTCGGCGGGTTACCAACATCGCCATCAATAAACAGTGCCCCTAGTTAACTTCGAGAATCTTCAGCCGAACAAGTACTTCACTATAGATTTAAAAAATGCTCTCTCAGCATCGACGATCTGCTCAATTTTCAAAGCATCGCATCGCTGCGACGCACTTCAGTGACAACATAAATGCTTCAGAAGCGAAGATGACTTAGAAGCAGAGCTATCCTTCTGTCGCGATTTATTTTCCAACGAGTTTTATCTAAGGGGAAGCAAAAAGCGGTGCAAACAAAACGAAAACACGATACTACAAGGTCACCAAATCTAGAGATATCGAAAATAATAATGGGAGAAGCAGCTGAGCCAACCATGTAAATCTCCCCTTCCCCTTCACTCTACTGAAGGGAAGTTACTGTTTTCTCAATGCTGTAACGGCATCGAGATGATGGGTCCTGAGGCTAGTACGGCCACCCGAATCAGTAGGTTCTTCGAAGGAATCCAAAGTTATAAAAGAAGTAATGATAGAGCCTTAAACAAATCGCGCTAAATTCAACTTCATGAAGGCGCCGAAGCGAGCATTACCATCGAGCCGATCCGTATTATACTCGTCCTGCCGGCTTTTCCATATCCCATACTCTATTCTACATAAAATTATATTGTCACATAATTTCACAACACAATTAGAGTTCATTCTTTTGCTTTAAAAAAATAACGTAAAGTTCTCTGTATATCGAAGAAATGAACGAAGCGATTATGGGCTCCCCTTTCTCATATCGACTGCAACGCTATCGCACATTTGCAGAAGATAAACGCTAATGAAAGTTTCCAATGTCATTCGGCCAGCTCCACTGGAAATCGGATGGAAAACATAAGGTATTAAGGGATGTTTTATTTGAAACTCAAATTATAAATGAAATGCAATGGAATTTTGTCGGGTGCAGTTGCCGGATGCTATGAGAATTGAACGGATGGAGCGGAACGCGAAGCGTCTACGATATATGATACGGACATCAACGCAAGAAGTGGAGAGATGAGGTGAGCGTTTTTAGTTTGTCGACGTGCTCTTCATTAACGCTCCTCTCTAGTATTTTAATACAAGCGATTTCCCTGAAGATTATTACTGCAGAATCAAAAACCAGCAAATAAGCTGCACACACAATAAATCGAATATTCGGTTTGGGCGAATATCGCCATCTAAAGAGATTGGCAAAATGCAGTGGCCATGGCCCTCCATAAATTTCAAATGGATCGTTGGCCGCTGCGTACCCACGCGTACGCACGCGGGAACAACGCATGTTTTATAGGGATTGGGCACGACGAGGGAAAATCTGTGATTCCATAATAACCTAAATGCACGTTTCTGCTGTTCAGGGTTTGTTCCCTTATGTTGCTGACAAAAGTTTGTTACTTTGTTGTCAAATCTGTACTTGATAACTTTGTTATCAAACTGACATACCAGTTCTACTTTCACACCCTCACCGGTTCGAACAATTTCTGGTTCAACCGAAAACCATCTCTCAGATATGTCAGCGCGAAAAAAAAAATCTTATTTCCGTAACACAAATAAAAACAATGCACAATTTTTCGTTGTGGAACGTTGTGAAAACACAAATAAAAACAATGCACTTTCTCGTATACGTGGATAACACGTATACGAGAAAGAGGATAGGATCAGCTCTCCAGCTTAATCCGATCTCCAAGTGAAGGATCTGCAAGGAAAAGCACGTTTCAAAACTGATCACTAGCAATAACTGGAAGCATATAAGAGTATCGTTCTTAGCTTTCGATACTGGCAGTTGAGACAATAGCAAATGCTTTCCTTGACCTTTACAAGTAGTTCCCGATGAAGAGATATAAGGAAGCCTTTGAGAAGAAATTCTTGCATAGTTTTGCAGTGAAATGGTAAAGGAGGACAACAAACTGTGATGAGGATGGAATTCGAATAATCGAACTGAAAGGGGCAAAGGGGACGCTGAAGAGGAATGTGACGTTGCCGCCGAGAGGAACGCGTTTGGGTGGAGGCGGTGCGATGTTGGCGTTGCTGCAATCTAATCTTCGAATCGAGCAACTATCGATAATGCGCACTGATTACAAGCGCTGCTTCTTACACTTCTGCATCCAAACGATCGCAACGACAGATCCGACGATTCGTTAAACCAAAACAACAGTTTCTGGAAGGGATTCGAAGAGCCGTGAGAAATGACTCCAACAATCCTGACAGCAGATTTCAACAAACATAGCAACAAATTCGAATAACAACGGGATTAGACCGAAGCTACCGCGGAAACAGCTTAGAAGACCCGCAGGAATAGACTTGGAGAGGCTTGGACAGATCCATCAGCGCGCACAAGCAAACTTGAATGGTCGCGTGAATACACAGCTAAACGATGGAATGTCCACTAGAAATGAAAGCTGCTACCGAGGTATTTCTTGAAGATTCGTTGACATCAAAGCAGTTCTGTTACTATATGGTAGCATGCACGATGCAGCAGGTTTGATTATCGGCAGAGTAACGCGCAATAAAATATGCGGAAAAAGAGTAATTCTGGGAATCTCGACGACATCCGACCAGTGTCTTCACTCACGTCTCACCTCTTCCGTAAAAACCCTTCTTTCCAGCATCTTTTCACTCTCTCTTCTCCTTACAGGTTTTTGGAATGATGCCACACTATCAACGGAAAAGTTGGGAACCGACCCTTCCTTTGTGACCCTTTGCCGAATTTCCGCAAATATGACGTTTCGAGATTGCTTTCTGTATTATTTCTCCTCGATTCTTATTTCTCAGAAAAACTGTTTCCGGCAGAAGATGGCAACGAAGCAGAAAAGAAAGGAGGAGAAAGAGTGCGAGTAGAAGCAGCAGCTGGTTCTCTGCAAAGAGCAATTCACATCGCCGAAAAGTTCCTCATCGAAAAACTGCTCTAACGTTGTTTCGCCTAATGCTGTTTTCCATAGTGCTGAATGTATTCGCCGCAATATGCCTCGCTACCAGTACATCACGCCATTTGCCTGCGTTCACAGCGAAATATCGGAAGAAACTGAGAGGAAATTCGTGGATAAATTTGCTTTCCGCACAACTGTTGCTATGCAAGCTGCTCGTTCTCACATCCACTAAGAAAAGTACCAATGAATGAAACTCCCTACTGAACGGGTTATTTTCATCGAAACCAATTTACATTAAACAAAGCATTTCCTTGAGAGTTGTCACCCAATCCTCGCTAAATGTTCCTATCGTCCCCAACATACCCGGAAAAGTAAATGAAATGCAGCTTTGTTTAATTATGCTCCTGTCGACAACTGGGCCAGGTGGCGTGGATTCATTCAGCTGGCGGATTACATGAGGCGTTTAACTGTGAAGAAGTTCTGAACGATCTTGGGCAGTGTATCTGCAATATCCGAGTTTGTTATGAGGACTTAGGCAACAAAACATTCTTCGAAGTAGTTTTAATTCGCATGGGGCTTACTTTCAAAGAACGTTTTGGACAGAATAACGGCGGTAACAACTATACGGGAAAATCGTTGATAAGAACAAGCATTGAAAAACACATTTATGCTCGGCAAAATTTCTTTTGCTGAGAGGGTTGCTCATAAGGAAACACGCAACGACCTCATGCTCGCAAATAACCAAAAGACAAGAAAGTTTTAACCCAGATGCACGATTTGGCGTTGTTTGAGCGTCTTCTCCAGCATTTTCGACCACATCAACACAATTATTTCCGTTCTGAGACAAAGAAATATTTCTAGGTAAGCATCGCTCTTGCTGTTGAGTTTTAAAAAATTCCGACAATCTCTACTGCTGCACGACACATCAAAACGTTTCTTGTTTAAGCTTTAAAAGTAGCAAAGACACTTCAGTGGTATTCTGGATGCTTGAAACAAGACTCGTCGATGCAGTCGTATTTGCAATGAAAAATTCTCAGGCGCTGAACCTGGATTAGTTCATTTTTATTTAACAGCAAAAAACAGCTGCCATGAGATTAATTGACTGCTCGTGCAATACAACCTGCAAGTTGTCGTCATATATGAGATAATGCTTTAAAAGTAATAAATACCAGCACTTAGCTACATGTAACCGAACAAGTAGTTTAGTATAGTGCAAATGCAGAGACCCTTTCCGTAGAGCGCTGCATGTGGGTGCGTTTCGCGCATGAGATTATTCGCAGCCGTCGCCCGACGGCGTCGACATCGCGCGCGCACATAACAATGCTTTGAGGGACTCGCACAAAACAGAAGTCGATTTCGGCTTCGCGCATCCATTCTTCTGTTGCCTTATGAGGAGCGCCAAGCTGCAAAATAGGCCACAATCAAGGGATGATGTTGCGTAGGAATAGAACAAGATCTCCACCGTTTACTCGATTACATACTGTAATTCGTTGCAGGTGTATTTGCACCGTGGGCAAACTATGTATAATTGGTGAATGTTGCCCGATGCGACATTATTCTGGCTGCGTGAAAGTCTGAATATCTAGCATAGTGCCCATTATATTCAACAGGCAATCAATGATACGATAATTTTTTTTAACACTGCTCAACTGGAAAGTTTTTAAAAAATGCCATTCGACTTCGAGACGACGCATAAGTTTCCTTCCAAGTTTCGTTCCTGAAGAGATTTTTATCCCAAAGAATCGTCGTTGATCTTCTAAGTATCTACGAAAACTTGCGCGCACCAGCTGCAGCTTGCAGTGAGGATCACTTGGCTACTCGAGCAGAACTGCTCAGGTTGACACCGAACTTCCTCAGCGGTGAGTCTTCCATAGATGAAACATTGATAAAAGTACCTGTATCATTTCTATATTAGAACACTGAGAGAAATACTGATAGAACAATTCTAGTTCTATCACACTTACGATACTCTTTTATATGTTTCGATATCTTCTGTTAAATTAAAGGCGGTGTTCCCAATACATATAAATCAAACGAAGGAACAGAACTAAACATTTTGATTCACTAAAACACGGCTCTTGGCAACTTTTCAGGTGAGAAGATGCCGCCGAGTGCTGACTATGAATTGAGCATTCCGACGGATGAAACTTGCAGAACTCGTCCTTCTCCGACGATTGTTTCCATTTCTCAGAAACAACCTGCTCACAAGTTGTTTAGAAAACTTTAAATTTGCTGAAGTTTAAAACACAAATAAGGAGGTTTCGTGGTTATTTCACCACTTCAAAGAGGGATTCAATCACCAATCTAAAGAAGACTCCGCCGCCAAAAAAAGTTATAATTTCCAGGATTTCTCCTCCTTCTGCTCAGGCTGCCTTCTTAACCATGATGTTTTGGATGTTTAGTGCTGGCATCAGAATTGGTTGCTGTGGTAGAGCCCATTGAGATGCTTGTGGAGTGCTAAATTGCACAAGAAACAATGTGAAAATCATTTCATTTAGTCCACACTGCATAATTCAAACTGCAGAGACCACCTTATGCCCCTTCCATACGCCTCTGGAGCCTTTTTGTCCTCTGACACCTGAGTCGGACTCAACAAAGTGAAATGTAGAAAACAGCGTTGTGACTCTATGGACCAGTTGATCGGGCTAGTCACTACAAAGTTTCAATCCCTTGAATCCAACTCCACTAGCAGCACGATGACTGAGGTAGTGAACAAAAAATTGCATGAGAATTAGACGACAGAACAAAACAGTGGGAATTTCGGCCACTCGTTTGCACCTGTATCGTTCCTGCAAACCGTAGCTATAGCAAAATCGTGAAGCGCAATGTTAAGCACAGATCCGTAAAAAGAAACTGCCAACTTATCGAGCCTAAACAATTGCTCATCAACGGTCACCACGGGGATATACGGTCAATCGACCCTGCTGCCATCGATCCGCACGTTCCATGCTATTCACAGTAACTGCTCACTCGAACAGAGGCATGTCAATCAACATTTAAGGGTGCTAAATTTGCAGAATATGATCGACTTGATGTGCTTTCACTTAGATATACTATTACGAGAAGTACACTTATTCAGATGGTTGTTCTTATTAATTTACGGTGATTACCACTGTAATCAAGCGCGAAATGGATAAAA
This sequence comes from Ascaris suum, assembly GCA_013433145.1. Classification (NCBI taxonomy): domain Eukaryota; kingdom Metazoa; phylum Nematoda; class Chromadorea; order Rhabditida; family Ascarididae; genus Ascaris; species Ascaris suum. Next base: position 7,167,280 of record CM024187.1, read on the forward strand.
TCCACAAAACAAGGCGACCCTTTATACTATCTTCTTGTTAAGCCAAAGTTTGTGGGATAAATTTAAAACACCGAGAAACAACTAAAAATTTGCGCATATTCTCAGTTTGATTAAATGTGGAATTCGTATTACGAATGCATTATTGTAAATGGAATGCTGCGTTTGTTTTATTATTTGTTCGCAAATAATGGAAGTATTTCGGCTGATGAAGAGGACTGCAAAAGCACGCATCGTGCGGTCTCTCTGGCGCGTCTTCCACATTTATCAGCACGCAACCTTCACGAGGACCTCGATCGCAACATTGCTTGCTATCGTCCTCCACGTTTTATACTTGCCTGAACGTCATTGCCCATACTGGAGAGCGAAAAGTTTAATGCAAATTCAATTACTCAATCAAAGTTCAGCTTTCGGTCGTTCAATTATCTGATAGGCCAAACAGACAAAGTAATTGCACTGTGCGTTGACATGTCAATCAACAGGACTTCAGCCAATCAACTGCTGTCTGATTAAGGGGTCATCGATGGGCATTAAAAAATTCGCACAGGTACTCAGTCTGAGCCTCCTTTAGCAATCGCCATTTTTAGCCAGTTTCACTCTCATACATAAAAATACATTTTTACGTCCGGTTATCCCAAATGCTCTAAAAATTGTCGTGATACGCGTACTGTCAGGTAAGACGATAGATGGGATCATAAGTGGTGGATGTCGTTAGGCAATGCATCTCAAGTATAGATCGTCGGCTCTGTAACATTAGCTCCTTACTTTCAGGCACCTGACAGTTGACACTTGGCTCGAATGAAGATTACAGTTGGGCTCGTAGTTTATGAAACAGCACAATCCAACGAGACCTAGGCTGATCTTTCTTATATTCACACCCTAAGATGCACTATTCATCGTCACCAAGCAATAAATAAAGACTATTCGCTCATACTTTCAAATTATAATACTCGTTCATAAGCATTCTCCAAAATTCATCGAACAAATTACTTCGAGACTGAAAGAAAGAGGTGTTTAAGCACATGCTGATGATTTGATGAAGCAAAAGGAAGCACGCGAAAGGCAAACGTGATATTAGCGCATACATCGTTTGTATCTCAATCAACTTTTGAGCATATAATGAACGCATCCAGTCGAACTTCTGCTATATTAAAGATAATTTAACGCAGGAAGAAGGATTTAACTGCGAATGACGCTGGCACACATCCATTCTCAAAAAACATAAAGCATCACCAACAAACTGCTGATAATAAACCTTGCGCCCCATTAATCAACATCTTCAGAGACGTTCCCGAAAAACCCCCGCAAACAGCGGATCGGAATTGATCGTCATACAATATAGGTTGACGATCGGTGTAAAGGGGGTCATCAAGGAGACAGATAGCTTCCAAAATTTGTGACCACGCGAAACGCATAGAGAAAGAAGATAAGCGAGGTGGGACCGTGCAGACGGTAGGCGATGCGATTGATCGCCGTTGTCGAGAATGAGCGCCGCCCCATACACCGTGCAACACACGGTCGTCGCAAGCGAGTGAACAATAAGCGCACAACGAGAGAACCTGCCAAACGGCCGCACACACAGCCGACGGGTGCTGAGCGCGCGGCCTCAACTCCAGTTGTGGACCGAAAGTGACCGAAGCGTCTGCTGGAACGCAGACAAGCAGACATCAGTCAATCAAACTTGGTCACCGCGATGACCTGGGCCGAGCGGAACCGCGACCCTTCATTTCGATAAGGTAAGCCGACGGCATGCCGAACTATCCTCATGTAGCGTTCTGCCCAACTCTTACTTATCCCGTTAAACAGCATGCCGTTTACCTTTCGCTGCAAATTGGCTCAGCGACACTGACTACCCGCATTGTATTTTACATTTTAATTGTAATCCAATGTTTATATATTCTGACTGCAGTACCACTTAGAAATACCCCTCTTATTGAGTGTTGGTCAGACAGCCGACGAATTGCATGAAAGAAACAAGCAACAAACGACCTAAAATGCAAACGTTATCCGAATGGCTACTGCTTCGATTTTAATCAGAGGAGAGGCTTTGGGGCGTTTAACGTATACAGCTATCGAGTTCAATACACTTCGCTTGGTAAGTGCAAATATGATAAACACGAAGCGGAAATATTAATGGAAGCATAGGAGCTGAAGACAACAATCCAGCCAAGTTTACGTTAAAGGTAACCAAGCAAAGGAAAAACAGAATCGTTGTTATAGGAAGCAATGTTGAGGAAAAGAGAAAAACCCGGTGTTGCCAGAATGGTAACACTGGCTGAAAAGCGCGTCGCTCGCCGAACACAATATTTCAGCGTTCGCACTAGTTGAAAAATCTTTGTCTTCACAACCAGTTCCCACTTTTCACCAAAAGCGCCGTGCGTCTCCTATTCGGTCGGCATCTAATGTGTCACAATTTCTAGACGTCCAACAACGGGGATTGTTCGTATTTCGTTGCACCCCTCTCCGCCGCAACCGAAAACCACCGCTTTTCTACCTTAGTTTTTAAAGTTGATTTCTTTGGCAGGCAGGTTCAATTTCAGCCGCTACATTTCTTTCATTTGAAAATGAGGTGTTCATCGGAAGACCTGTCTTAAAATGAAGGCATCACTGAATAGATGCATTCATAAGTCTCTCATAATCATGGACCGATTTTCAGTTTTTAAAAGTCCTTTGAAAGGTAAATTTCATTCCAAAGTCTGATGCAACTAAACTGGAAAGCAGTTGTCTTCATTTGGGTGAGTTAAGATGTGTTCGCAGGTGCACCAAATTTGGCATTTGCAAATGCGATGCAGTGTTCTTCAATAACTCACCTCTAAAAGTTCATCGAAAAAAGGTGTGACACAGCTAACGTCCCATTAAATGTAGCACTTCAGGAATTACAGCGTGCAACAAAGACAGTGAGAGAGATCTTATTGGAACGCATCTCGTTTTTAGGTTTCGCAGCCCACTTTTACTTACTTCCGGTAATGTTGCCAGCACAACTGCTAGCGTTGCTCTGAGTCATCCTCAAGCACTTCAATGAAGCCAGCGCAGGTTTTCATACAAGAAGAGCAAAAGAACATACTGATGATCGACATTCGTATACATGACGAAATGTTTGGCACCAGACAAAGTTTTTTCGTCTTTCCACAACGACGAAAAGCGAACCCAATTTATGGGTTGTTTTCAGCAACTTCGCTATTTCATAAATGTTTGCAGGCTTTAAGGAGTGCTGTAAAGATGACGGGAACGGTCAGGAAGAAGGAAATCCTAACAGAGAAGGACAGCACAGGGAAGAAGAGAATCCAAAATGATTGCGGAAAAAGAAACATAATGGCGAATGATGCAGAGTAGCCGGCCACAGCATCAAGCTACCGTCACTATCACTTTCACTTCTAAGCAATAATGTGAGAAATTTAAACAGTTCATGCAGTCGAACTTGCAAACGTGTGAAAAACTTGGCTGCACGATAGACGCACTAGCGCCCTTCCGCATTCCCTGTGAGATGAATCCTCCTTCGGCCTGCATTCAGCGAGATTTGTTTACCTCATTGTTGTTTATGTGAGCATAGTAGTCCTAATTTCAATGATTTAGCTTTTCGGATGCCTAAAATTGTAAGTGATTAATCGGACGATTCTTGGCACTCCAATAGTGATCGTAATCGACCTATCAAATTTCGGCCGGATATCGAAGTTTTCGTCCACTTTGCACCGGTTTTTTTTTGCTTGTTAAATCACACATTAGTCTACATTATTTCGATGCAGACAACTTGGGCTGATGCGGAAGAGATAGTGGCGCATCAAATATGCGTGAGACCTCCAGCAACAAAACAGGCTCCAATATACTCCACAACTCTCATGTCGCAGTTGAAGGAAGTGTAGGAGGGGGAGCAAAATGTGGGATTACCTGGAAGTTTGAGGACCGCGTGAAGGATGCAAAGATGCGTTGCAACATGTCGACACGTGGAAAGGACTTTGGATTCATGTAGTCATGCAAAACAGGGGCATGGCGCTCGTGTTATAATTTTATTTTGAAGCCCGCATGACCTCACTGTACTGCACTGCCAAAAGCTGGTAGGAGGCTTAACAGGGTGTTGGGATTGGGTTGAAGAGGGGGCAGGGAGGGGGGGAGGTGGCTGAACTGTTTGTGCTTGGTCCTGCAAAAGGTCATTCGGACCGGAATATTGTGGAGTAGTGAACAGTGACTTGCAAACCGTGTCCGAAGGATTTTTGCTGAAAATGGTGTCCAACTTGCACTTCATTTCTTGAAAATCAACATCTCTAGCTAGAAAGAAAGTGGGAAATATTAGTGAAATGAGATTCAGCATGCGAAAAATTCTGAGTTAGCAGGCAGTTTTTGCTCGAAAATGAAGACCCAGAGGGTGGTCGTTGCGGAATTTCTGCAAAAATTTCGGCTCTGATTGACAAAAAATGCATACAATGTTGATTGGGCAAAATAAAAGAATGTGCTGTTGTTTGAGTGTCGGCCCTTTTTCCTCACTTCTCTTTCTTAGGTTTTCCTTCCGGTCCGGCTATGTTCTTGTTTCCGATTCGGGTACGGATCTGCCGTGCGCCATTCGACTAAGGCTCCGATGTTGTTATCTGTTCTATTTTGATTGCATTCGCCTTAACTGTTTTTAATTGGTCATCCAGTTGTTGTTGGAATAAAGTAACAGTAGTTAACCACTGTGAATGTAGTGGTTAAACAAGTGCCGCACTATCCTAAATGATTGATTTGAAAGCGATGTCGTATATGTCGATTATACATTTGATACCTTCAGCCATGAAAAATTCATTTAAATTGTCCTCTTATGGAGTCTTTAAATTAGATTCGTTGTTTTCCGAGGAGTCGAACTTTTGAACTTCAATGAACGAATCGTTTCCTAGTCATATTTTATCGTTAGCAGCGTTCTGGGTTCCACCTTATTCCGTTGTGTGAATGACGCCACAGATGGTTTGACCAGTACCTGTAAGCTGATTTACGGACAATTATACAACGATCAGTGATATGCTTCTAGATTTTACACAGCTTCAATGTGATTCAGATCGTCCAACCGATTAATTGTCTAACGTTTGGCACGTCGGTATTAATAGCGATAAACGCTCGTTGTAACATATTACTTTGGACCATGAATGCCTTTACGCATCTGTGAGGTTTTGCTTCCTAGTGTCATTTCCGTGCGAGATTTGGTGTCGAATCTTCACAATGAAAAACGCAATGTGACTAGGTGGTAAGTGGTGCGTATAAGGGCAAATTGTATTTAACGGGCAATTCATCATAGCTGCACTTAACAACATAGGAAGGCCATGATTGCTTATTACCGCCCTATTCTTCAATGTGGTTGTCTATTTTGGTCGCCGTCTTCGAAATTTAAAATGAAATGTGCAAATACCCAAGAATCGCTTCTCTAAAAGTTTTTCGGGTCCATACAATCCGAACTATAAGACTCGTCTGCATTTCCTTCCGAGGTCGCTTGAATATTATCCTCTCGAGTTAGACCTCATATTGTTTTAAAGTTGTAAATGGCTACTCTATTATTGCATTCAACTCTAGGTCCTCTTCTTCCCGTCGACGTAACTTATCGTAAGCTCATAGCTTTCGACTGTTTCTGCGAGTCCCGATCCGGAATTCGATTTGAAATTCCTTTCCTTTTTGGGATGTCAGATTGTGGGATAAAAACCATCGGCTTATTTCTTCTCAGCGCCTATCATCTTTGCGTTCATTTATCACCTAAAGCATTTCGACGCCCGGAATGTCTATGAGTTTATGTTGAATTAACACCGGATTTCTGATCTTCTTGATCGCATGCTTTACTGCTTCTTTTATTTTTTTTTTATATTTTGAGTGTTCTTTGTTTTGCTTGCGAAATGATTTTGCTTCCCGCCGGAAAAATATCGGTTGGCTTCTCCGGCTGGGCGAAACCATTATGTCAAACCGGAGATTTTTGAAAAGAATTTGCTTTTGACTTCATTTCGGCTGAAGATAAACTCTGGTCAACTCGGAACGGAGTGAAATTTTGATCGGCTACCACACTACTTCCCACTTGATGATCGTTCAGAAAGCTTCATAACGAAAGCTTCTCGCATTCGCTCTTTTATTTGCCATTTTCCTCTCTACACTCTCTCATGTGAGAGTGGAATTTCTTCACTTCGTCGCACAAATCTGCCTTACATCCCGTCCCACTCCACCTCATAAGTGAAACGATGCCTCGTTTCCATCTCATTAGTTCCCTCTCACTTATCATTTCAGCATTCGACTGAAAACATGAGCAAATGACAAAACCCTATCAGTGAAGGGCATCTATACCTCTTTGATTTTCCCACAAAGCAGATTACATCTCATGCAAAAACACAAAAATTCATGCATAATTCAACAAGCAATTATGAAAAGCAGAAGTTATGACTACTTGTGGCCATGTCGTTGCTATTGAGAATTGAAATTCATATGGACATTGGAGGGAAGGGGGAAGGGACCTAGCACTCTCTCCATATCCATAAGAGAAATGATGCCTCTTTCACCGTTTGCGGTCTCAACAACCTTCTCCCCCTTTTTTCAGCCGCCCTCGCTTCAAAACTTTCGCCTTCGGTGGACATGCCCGACTGTTTGACTTTCTTTCTGAACAGTTGAAAATTAGTTCAGTCAGAGCACTGGAAGTGCACCGATTAGGAAGAAAGTGATATCGAGAAATATCTCCGGAGTCATTAAATGAGGCAGCACAAACGACATTCGCGACATCCTCTGTTTCAAGTACTTTTATTTCAATTATTTCTTGGCAGCGGATTCGCACTGAAATTTTCGTAGTTTTCTGGAAGAAGGAAAGCGTTATGAGAGGATATTTGAGACGTAGCGTTGGATAAAGGCACTGCGTTGGATTTACGTTGTTAGCTGAAAATTGCGCAGGCAATTTAACACTCTTTCGGACGACGATCTAAAACTACACTGACACTTTTTCTATTAGAGGTCACCTTAGTACTTATTTCACAGCAATATGTGATCATTCGTTAGACGAAGGCGGTGGGGCGGAAAAATAACAGAACATTTCCGATTCGTCTCTATTACAAGTAATCGCAAGTAAGTTTTACAAATAAGGATTAAAGGCAGAAGCGTGATTGCTGGAGATTCTCTGCAAGCAGAGCTCTTTGCTGAATTCTCTAGAGATTTAACAGCATTTTACCTGACTTCCCCTTCAGCTGCAACAACCGTCTTGCAACAGTTGACGTGAGTGTAGCATCTGTCTTCAGTGCGATTAAAAAAACTGCTTGGAAAATTATCGCGAACACCACAAGGTGTACCGTCTTAATTAAACAAGCGTACCGCTTCTGCAATCTCCTTACCTCTAAGCATAATTTTTGGATGTAGTAGCTCGTGCTGTGCTCTACCGTCCTTATGGAAGGCCACCATCGTCACCCCTTAATTGAAAAACAACCCTTCATCTTTCAATACTAATTATAGATTAATAAGTTTAACTTCTTCGGTTTGCAAGGTAGTGGAAATTGTAGGAAAGGAGTATGTTCTAAGTCACTTCTTATCAAGTTGTCTTCATCAACCCCGCTCACTATGGATTTCTTCCCGCCCATTCAATGGTGTCACAGTTACTGTCATGCGCTAGCGAGTGGATCAGTTCACTGAACAAAAAGAATGAAACGGATATTGTTTGTATTGATTACTCTAAAGCTTTCAACGTCGTTTGTTATAATAAACCCTTACATAAGCTGCATGGCTATGCAATAGATGTTAGTTTCCTCAAATGGATGCGGTCATTTTTGCCTGGGAGGACCTTTGAAGTTAAAATTGGTGAATCGTTATTGCACAGCCTGGCCGTCAGACGTTTCTCATGAGAAATGCCATGTCTTACGCATAAACTTTCAACCCGAATGTATGCTTTGGGTGGATGGAATATGTCTGCCATCAAGTGAAAATGCTACCAGTGACCTCGATGTACATACAAGGCCAAACCTCCACTGAAACTTTCATTACGCTGAAATGTCTTCAAGAACGTTTAAAAACTTTTGCGGTCATTGCAGTACGAATGGATAAAGCCTTTGTAACCGAGTGTCTCTCTGTTCTTGAATGTTGCTCACCTGTTTGGTCATCCTACCTTACCTCTGAAAGCAAACGTATTGAAAACGTCCAAAAGTATTCCACCCGTACTGCCTTCAGTAATGTGTTCCCTGGTCCCTGTAAACGCGATTACACTGTGCACCTTAAGATTTTCGAGCTTGATAGTTTAGAATATAGAAGAGTAATGTTTGATCTGGCACTGTGCTATAAAATTATCAATGGATTTTCTGATATATCCTTGCGCAGTCTCTTTGCTTTCGCTCCCTGCTGCAGTCGGCTCAGTCGTCGTTTTCAGTTGGCATGCAAGACAAGCTCCCCAAACAACGTTCTACGCAGTTTTCCAGTACTCCACACAGCATGTAGATGTTCGAGCTGCAACTCTAAACTTTATCATATTCAAACGCGCGCTCCATCGACAAGATGTCCACGCTGTTTGGCAAAGTGTCAATTATTGGTCTCCACAGAGACGCAAAGCCGGTCATCTGTTTGTTACGGGAAATTGTCTTGTCTGGATAGGGATGATATGCTTTGAGTGTATTGTCGGTTAGAAGTCAGTCCTGGAGTACCTGCTCATTAATGAAGCGGTTCTGTGTATTGAATTTAGGGAGGAGAGGGGACTTGCTAGGTGTAATTTGGCAGTAGTTTCCTGTTAATTAGTATCAGAAAGGAACATGTTGCTGGCAGCTATGAAGTGCTCCATGCAATGGACTGGCTGTGTCCTAGGCCTGGAACACATCAGAATTCAGGCCGCGGCTCTGGATTCTAAAAAAATTCGAGATTCGGCTACGACTACGAGTTTTAAAAATTGGGTCGGGTTCTGGCGCCAGCTTCTACAGAGGTTTGGTGTCGACTCAAATTTCGTTCCTCAACGTTTTGATCTAGCCTTGGCCTTGAGAAAGTTCAGGCGCCAACTTTGTTCAGATCTGACTACAGGTCTGAACAACGTCGTCGCCCCTGTTCAGACTCAAGAGATCGTCGGATTGAAGGAAAAGATCGCTGACCATTCAAGGGAATTTAGGAACACGAAAATGATGTTTAGGACCTTCACATGATTGCTGGTTACCTGTTACTTGAGTAAATACGTACTAAATGAAATGTTCAAATCGAGTCCCGATGCGAAAGGTTTCATGAAAGCGTGCAGTAGTGAAGCTGTATTTACCGTTTTTGCTTGTGTTGGTGTTAAATGAATAAAGATAACCGCTGCCACGTTCAACTTTATATATCCGGCGCGTTAAAGTGCACTGAAGCAGAGGTGACTCGAGTACATGTAGTGCGCCTAGAGAGAGATGTAGGCTTTTCCTATGGGTCAGCGTAAAGCTTGGATAAAGTCAGCGTGCAGGACATGACGACAGCTGGTGCTTAACATCTTTTTTCATTTCTTAGTAGTAGTCGTATGCTTGCGTATGTTCAATTGGTATGTGCTTAGAAAATGGCGAAATGATGAAAATGCAGATGTTTATAAAAGGTTGCTAGAAGTCGTCGGACTCAGCAGCTTCTGAAGTCAATTCGCGAACCAGATGACCCTCGGAGCAGAAGTTCACAGGAAGCTTTATTGCTCGAGAAGGTTTTCGATTTCTGAGTAAAAATTCTCTATGCTAACAAAGTCCTGTTAGCGGTGCTTTCCTATGCCAGAGTAAAAGTAGTAGTTGGATGGCATGTAATTGAATATACGATAATCTGCTATGGGTATGGTGAAGGAGTAGCTGACAGCAACCCCCGATGTTACACATCCGTCACTGCTGCAAGAGGAGGGTCGCGCCACAATCTCGGACGAAAATAAGATGTGCAAATGACGAACCTCACAGACACACCTAGACAGCCGCAACACAACTGCGACTGCACTTATAATTCATTAAGCCATCAGCATGCTCTTGCACGTCAAGGTAATAGGCAATCATGAAAAATCCCACTTCACGCATGTCGCGAAGGCATAGCTGCAGTCGGTAAGTTGGTGCTCGCCCCTCCTTGCTTGTTCGATGCTTTCCGTTGCTCTCGGAGCACTTCCTCAGTTGTTATGCCGTGGGTCCGTATTGCCCAACAAGAGAAGTTAAAGTCATCTGACTCGACTTTCGCTCCACGAATAGAAAGAAAATTGCTGTTCGTCTATGCCACCTGGCATCACGATGGGAGAATTTGGACTGATGGCGCTTGTATTTTTATGATTCCCTACCGGACTGAGTGTCAGGAGGATGCGGACGCAGAGACAGTAGTGGCGCCCATCACAAACACGCCTTATGCAGTAACTCGCTTGCGAGGGCGTGGCAAACCCTCTCTTCCACCCCATCACTTTTCTCCGCTCTGTCCCTCTCCGTTTTCCGCAAAGTCTGTAAAAGTACCACTGCAGCTCAGGTACCGTCGAGGATATTTGCAGTACGGTCAAGGAGCAACTTTTGCCCCTTTGGCCTTTTGTCCCTCACCTGCTCCGGTGGAATGGACCCTTTGGTTCATAAACGAAAAGGTGCAGGTCCTTCCTTTGACCCTGTGCCATGAGGGTCGCTTGTGCACGCACGTGAGACTCCAGGCAGAGCTCTTCCAAGTGCACATCGAAGCCGCTTAGCACTGAAAAAAAATGCGCCATACGATGCTCTTGTTGTAAAGTTATGAAACGCAAAGTTTACAAACTCTTGCAACTCGGGACAAGCAGAGTGCTACACCCACACAATTCGGAGTTGCTCCAAATCGGACGACCGAGGCAAACACTTTGCCGCCCACTTGCGGCTGTTCGCGAACTGAGTGAGGGACGTCCTTTGCTGAAAACCCCAGTAAACGTAACTTGAACCTTGAGGTCCTTTTTAAGTGCCACGACCACCAAAGATCTTTTAATAGAATGACGTAAGCATTGGCCTCCGTTATCATTGTTTGTGTTTTTGGAGCGGATTTTGCTGAGGTCGATTTGACTATAAGTGCTTTGTGTAAGGGTCTGAGTTTAATTGTAACCCGGTCGTGACTGGGGTCTGAAGTGGATTTAACCCAGACCTACAGTGTACAGGCGATCGTCTAAAGCGTCGGTGAAGTTTTCCTTGTGATACAGCGACATTCGGTCTTCGAAATCAGCAACTGAACAGTGTCGTCTAATTGAAGAAGATTGTATCCAGGTCTGTATATGGCCGTGGTAGTGTCGTCATGATTCTATATCACAATTGTATTGCATCACAATTGTGTATTGCAATTACTACGTTATTTTACATTTCATCACTCCTTGCGAAGTATGGGTTTTTTTTTCGAATCGTGCGCGGTTTGTTTTGAGTGGTTGCCATGACCCTATCCTCGTTCGTGACTTTGTGTCGGTTAACGCAGAGTCAGCAGCGATTGCGTTCCATCTAGACCCGACGAAGTCATTTCCAGGGTTTTTGTCACGAGGATCACCGTGAATGATTGGCCATGGCTTTTCACTGATTGTAAGTGGCTCTCGACTAAATATTACAGATGGATGGTCGGTAAAGCGAGCCGAATCGAGGAATTTGGGTCGTCTGAATGCCTTAGAATTCAAAAAAAAATGTTCGAGGAGGAGATATTTTGTTCTTACAAGGTCGCGAAGTTTTTGTTCTATGGCGTTCCTGCTATTACTAGAACTGAATGCATCGCAGTTGCACATCTTTTACCTATTTTCGCTACTGCAGCCCGATTACGCATCCGTTGCAGCAATCATCTCTGTTAACTCCGGGCATTTAATGCTTAATTTAAGTGTATAGGTTTGTCGTCGACAAATCGGCTGAGTCGTTTTCACACAGCATTTTTGCTGTTCTTACATATCGAACGTTTATTGGGCTCCTTGTTGCTGTCCATGCTCACATACGCATTGTGTGTTTTCACCATTTTGAGACATTGAAACAAGTAAGTAAAGAATTTAGCAGGTCTTGCATGGCGGGCATGTTTTACCCACATCCCAGTTCAACCCCGTCAGGGCATCATTACTGCGGCGCCAGAAGACGCACATAGGTCAGGAGGATAACCATCCTTGACTATGCAGCATTGCATAGCAGTGTAAGGTTCTGTAGAAGTTACTAGTGCCTCTTCGATAAACATTCTGTCTAAAAAGTGTTTGACATTCTAAGTGTCTTTCCATTTCGACTACAAGCTTCCTTTTCCCTCCCCCTCATCCTCGTCCTTCCCTAACCCACATCGGTTGTGCGTATTCCCTCAAAGTCGAAAAAGCCAGAAACAAGAATCGCAGGGCAACAGCGGCCGGAACGAAATAGGTTATATATGACCATATAGCGTAAACTTCCTCCTGGTTGGGATAAAGCTATTTTCCCACTGTGATCGGGCTTGACCCATTTTCATATTGTGGTTCTGCAGTTTGGACCCAACTCTGGTTGTGGGGCAGCTGGGACCAGGTTCAACATAGGCGTCCAATCATAGAGTTGAGTTGCTGTAGTAGGTATGTTTCGAAACGTTATCGTTCGTGGTCTGAACGTTCAAGCAATACTAGAGTTCTAATTCTATTCTAGGTTGGATTTCTTGAGTTCCTGGACGGAATCCTGTGGATGTAACTAAAGCCGGAGTTTCCTTCAGGTGCAGGTTCATATATCTCTAACTGGTAACTCCCGATCGCCAGAATCTAAGTTTTTTTTCCCAGTGGCATGCTACTGTGGCAACAATCAGAGCAGAGTAGAGCGCTTCGAGTATTAGTAAATGTTAGTGCGTGGTCAGTGGAGACGGCGTTTGTTGGAAGAATTCGAGTTAAGATAAGGCGCGAATTTTGACAGCAGGTAAATATTTGAATGGTTTCCAGATCTGTATTGAGGCGAAGGGTAAACTGCGGCAGGGGTTTTTGGATCGGTTTTTTTGAAATCCGCGCTGGTAAGGATGCCTGCGGTGAAAGGTGATGGCATGCGCGGCTTAGCGGTCTTTATTTCTGATATTCGCAACTGCAAGAGCAAGGAAGCTGAACTGAAGAGGATCAACAGGGAGCTGGCTAATATACGCAGCAAGTTTAAGGGTATGCGGATTGTCGCTTTCTTCTTTTTTTCCTCTTCTCTTCGTTCTGTGTTTTCTTTTTTTTTTTTAATGAAAGGGCGTCTAAGTTCATCAAATCTCCGAATGTCTATTTGATTTGCGCACTTTTGAGACCTATCGTTTTGCAAAATACACATAAATATGCAGAAATTCGTTGGAGTGTGTGCATCTCTTTTCAGCGGTGTTTTTGAAGCCGTGAGAAAGGAGCGAAGTTTTTATTAATGGCTTTCTTAACTTTCAACATAAAAGTCTTTTAATAGTAGAAAAGAAGTTCTCTTCTAAAATATGTTCTTTGCGTCTTCGATGGAGCATTACTTTGATGTGGTCAGCAAATGCTGCTGATCACTTACCCTGAACACCTTATGCATCGATACATCTGTAATTGCTAGCGTCGCTGAGTGCATTCTTGACGGCAAATGAGTGAAATCTTATGGAAGTTTCCTTTTTTCGGCTTTGGTTTTGTTACTCATCTGCGATAGCGTTCATTTTCAGGTGATAAAATGATAGATGGCTATCAAAAGAAGAAATACGTTTGTAAACTGCTCTTTATCTTTCTTCTTGGCAATGATATCGATTTCGGGCATATGGAAGCAACGAATTTACTCAGCTCGAACAAATATACTGAGAAGCAGATCGTTTGTTTCTTTTAGTTTCACGCACTTGCGATAGTTTAGCTGCAGCAGACAGTTTGAAACGGCTGTCGTTATTATCTTTTGTGTGCCTATGGACGTCTATATGTTGGAGACGACACGCTTGCTCCATTATACTCCGCCCCGTCCCCTCTTTCTCGTCTCCTTTTCCCCTCATCCCGCATCTTTCTTATGGCTTAAGCTGCAAACGCCTTGACTGAAGTTTAGTTCGGCCTGTCTGAAATCTCCTGTTATAGGGCTTCTGCGTTCCCTTCGCGGTTTCTAACTTCAGATTTGTGGATTTTGTTCAGAGGCTAGTGATGATCACTTTGCCTTTCTCTTATTTAGCATACAAAGTTTCACTCTCATTTTTTCACCAGACGCCCATCAGACGCTAGTTTGCTTCTATCCTGTTTCTGATATTTTGCAGATGTGGAACTATAAGGATTGAATCCATCCGTCGTGATGATCGTTTTGATACTTGTAGTCGTGGAAGAATATTGCCCACTGCGACTTAAACAGGAGACCTTCCTAAGAAAACGCTTCTTAAGAAAGTAGTGTTTCGTTGGTGTGGGAATGTTGTGATTCTGAAGTGTCATAGATTTTCATATCTGAAGCTTATAGAGGAACTTATAGGTTTCGATAAAGGCTGTCAAGTTTGAGTGGGTGAAAGAAAGCCAGATCTTGACACCGACTAAGCTACAATGGCGTCTTGATCACCAACTAAGCTGTGTCCACCTTTATTTACATCTGAGAGCCGATTTGACATTATCTAGCTTTCTAAGGAAATAGTACTGCACTTCCATGAAGGAGTGGACAAATGTTGCTTTAAGCAAGATTGATGTGTGTTGCAGGGATATCTGTTCATATCAGTGTTGATAAACAACAACTCTGACTTGATAAAACTAATTATCCAGTCAATCAAGAACGACCTTCAGTCGCGTAACCCCGTTCACGTGAATCTCGCACTTCAGTGCATCTCCAATATCGGAAGCAAGGATATGGCAGAAGCGTTCGCTCAGGATTTGCCAAAACTGCTTGTTTCAGGGTTTGCTTTCACCATCTTCTACTAATAAATTCAATTCTTTCATCACTTCGTTTTTTTTTCTCAACGAAAAGCAGGCAGCAGTGTGGGACTTTTGAAAAAGAACGACCCTAATTGAATCCGAATTGGTTTATCATCACAGAGTCATGATCAGTTGACAGTTAGTGGCCACAGCAGACCAAAATTCTCGCAACAAGAGTCGCCAATACTTGCTCGTTAAATCAAGTTTCAAGTTGTAACTAATCTTGATTTAGTGGGACTGCCGAAACACGACTTCTTCGCAGAAACACCTTAATTTTGTTCGTAGCAGTTGGTTTCAGACTGTTTTCATCTTGGTGGTTGAGGGGAGCGAATAACGTTATAGTATTATAATATGTGGCCATATCATTTGCTCATCGGAAGGCATCGCCGCCCAGAGCGACTGCTCCTTAAAGGAGTTCTGTGATCAAAGGTCTTCGAAAAGACTACGTCGCTAGTTCGAATTGTTCCTGCGAAAGAATTCATTTCGAAGTTGTTTCTGTCTAAACCCAGTTGTTCATTACGATGCGGTGAAGTCTTTATAGTGGCCCTTGCGCGAAAACAATCTAATTTCAACCGTTTACACTTCTTCGGTAATAAAACTTCCCATCAGTTGTATTTTGAGACTAAAAAAACTATATAGGATATCGAAAGCGATAATCGAATTATTAGGAACTGTGAAGTAGTGCAGTAATAAACCAATAAATAATTTCGTGGTCGACTTCAGCGATACGATCGACTTTGTGAAACAGAGTGCTGCATTGTGTTTATTGAAGTTGTTCCGTACATGTCCCGAAGTAATACCACCTAACGAGTATGCGTCACGTATTGTACACTTGCTCAATGACCAGCACCTCGTTAGTTTTCTTCTTTTCTCATCCATCTACATTTGCATTCCCGTCTTTAAATTATAACACATTTCCTTTGAATTCAACTCATAGTATGCAATAATTGTGGTGGTTGTCTCTTTAAAGCGGCTTTTTAGAATCTATTGCGCGTTCACCCCAAATTGGGAGCCGTTCACTGCCGAAAATGCTCCCACGTCTTGCAAGGCGTTCAGTGTGGGAGATGCTTCCGTATCATGCAGAGTTTTTAGATCTTCTTTTCTAGCGTAAGGGGAAAGGGATAAAGCGATAGCTCCATTCTTTCCTCCGTCTTCTCGTTTACCTTATCTTAGGTTTATAGTCTAGGCTTCTGATGATTTAGTAAGGGGGAGTGGGGAACTAAATTTATTATGTTTGTTTTCGAAAATACTCGTTCATCGTTGCTCGCTGGACGGGTATTTTGCCATACGCAAACTTTCCCGTTTCTTTCAACTACGGGAAAGGCAAGGTGGATTTCATGTTCACGTTCTATGATCTAGATGTCAGTATCACTACTGTTATTTCTGCAGTCTGCTCGCGTAGGCACTTCTGCCAATGGCAGTAAATGATGGGAAATGTTGGTGGCCGTCCTTTCGAACAATTTTCTTTGCATTTGAATTTTTGTCACATATGTGCGTTTGTAGTGAATGTGATTTTTGCCAGCACCGCGCACAGCTGTCCGGCAAGTGCGGATTGAGCTCAAGTTTCATTGAATGCTTATCACTCATAATTTCTATAGGCGGCAGACACCAACTGTAATTGTCCTCATTTTTATTGTTTTTATGAGGCAGTAAATTTTGATTAATTAATTGGAATTGTTAGCAGTAACATTGTTTCAAGGGAGTGGTGACTTCGGCTGCGTCGCTAATAGAAGCGCTGTCGAAGAAGTGGCCCGAAGAGTATAAAGGATGTATCTCTCTGGCAATATCACGACTGAGTCGGGTACGTTAGTCGTGTTGTTTAGTTTTATTATTTATTAAGTGAACAACTTCTAGCACTTTGAGCAGGTGCTCTGCTCTTTCAGCGGGATGTATTGTATGGTGGAATGTGAGTGATCTATAGTCGTCGACGTTCGTTTTGAATCAGCTGCATGTTGCTGATGTTTAATTGCAACTAAGAAACAGCAGCGATCACAGATCATTCATCCGAACTTCCCGTGAAAATTGAAACAGTCTCCGAGACGATTCTTAGTCCTCGTCTTTGACGTAGTTCGTCACATGTCGTGATCATTGTATACTCCTTTGTTTAAAGGCGACTGATACCACCACCTCCCCTCCTTACCTCCCTTCTTTTTTATCTCGCTTCATGCCTTTCCAGGATATTTGAGTGTGCAGAGTGTACAGGAAAATCTTGATCAAAGTACCACACTCATGTCTCATTAGGGAAAGTATGTAATGTTCACCTCCAGAAGGATATGTGAGGCATACGTCCATGCATTCATATCGGACAAACTGCAGCCCCTGCGCGGAGTTGTGCGCGTTGGCTACTTTAAAACGAACTGAGCCTCGAATGATTGCTTTTCGGGAGTTTCTCGACGTCGAGAGTAAGGCTCCTTAGAGGAAGCAAACAATCGTGCACATTTAAGCGCAGTTTAGACCAGAGTGCTTCTGATCTTCTTTTGAGAGGGAGCAGGATTAAAGCTTATGTCACAGGGAGTAACGTGTTAGGAACAAAATATCCGCCTTCCATCCGTCCGCATCGCAATGAACTTCGGCTTCAGTCGTGAGATCCTATCCCGTTTCTCGAAGATAAGACCAAGGCCCTGCTCCCTAGGAAGTAAGTTATGGGGGGCAAATGATGCCAGTCATCTTTCGTTCTCTGTAGGTCGTTTGGGACAACTCCATGTGAACAGCGTTGCGCGTTTCGCATCCGAGACAGGGCGAATAGAATGCGCACAGTGGAACAGTGCTCGAACTAGAATATTTGTTGCAGATTGTAACCTCAGGCTACACGGATCTACAAGACTACACTTACTATTTTGTTCCTGCACCATGGTTGTGTGTCAAGCTGCTGCGCTTGTTGCAGAATTACCCACCTCCAGGTAAGTGCAGTCCTCTGATTATTCGTTCTTATTTGTAGTTTTGGAGTTATAACTGGCTTGAAGCATCTAAACCTTTCGTTCTATGGCAGCAAGGCGAAGCAGTTTGCTTGCAGAAGACCCAAGTAATAAGTCTCGTTTGATGGAATGTCTGGAGGGGATTCTGAATAAGGCGATGGATGCACCCAAGTCGAAAAAGGTGCAGCATTCGAATGCCAAGAACGCAGTACTCTTCGAGTCGATCGCACTCATCATACACATGGACTCAGAACCAAGTTTGCTCGTTCGTGCCTGTAACCAGCTCGGCACATTCCTCTCTCATCGTGAGACCAATCTTAGGTTAGTTGCATACTCCTTTTGTTCGTTAGCACTGCTGTATCAGGCGCTACTTCACTTATATGGTAACTGTCCTTTCGCCACTGGAACACTGTGTCCTTGGTACTCTTTTTTTAAAAGATTATTACAGTGGATTGTTTTCTTTTTTTGAATCCCTCGTTTGATTTAATATTTGCATTGGTAATGATTATGAGCATCGCACAACGGTTTTTTAAGTAAATAAATGATGGAAACTTATTGTGATTTACTGTCTGATGTGGTGTTGATTTTCTAAGATATTTGGCATTGGAATCGATGTGTCTCTTGGCGACATCAGAATTCTCTCACGAAGCCGTAAAGCGCCATCAGGAGACTATCATCAATAGCCTCAAAACAGAGAGAGACGTCTCTGTCCGGCAAAGAGCTGTGGATCTATTGTATGCGATGTGCGACCGGTTAGTTCCCTTTGTTTTTCAGGCATTTGCATTTCTTCTATAGGTTTTGCAACGCATAGTTATATGCTTGTTCCAATATCGCTTCCATGCTTTTGCCAAGCCCATACACTGCCCTCCGTAAAGCATCCTTTTGTTGCGGTCTTGGTTAGTAGGCGCTACTGGCATCGTACATAATGCGTTCATCACTGCTATTTCATAGACATGAAGACCATTAGCAGAATTCCCTTTTAGCAAATTCACTTCCTTTTATTCTGCTCATATCACCTGCAGACTTTGAATATTTTGGATCGTTACGATTTCTTGCAGGTGCTTTGAGAGTGAGAATTTGGGAGAGTTTCCCCTTAGAGCGTATATTGAAAAATTATAGTGAAGCAGATATCATGGGATCATTGTTGAAGTTGTTTCACTGTCGGTTTACGTTAATATTTTACAGTTCAAACGCAGCGGAGATCGTTTCTGAAATGCTCTCCTATCTGGAAACCGCAGACTATTCAATCAGGGAAGAAATGGTACTCGTTTCTTTCTATTTTCCTTTGCAGAGTGCCGTTACAGCATTTACTATTGCGCAGTACGCACGAGGACGCAGCATCGCTTTGTTGAAGCTATTTACGTCCTTGTGTGTACGCAGCATTGCCTCCCTGTAGTGAAAATTGTTCTCTCCAGTTTCGAAGAATACTTCATGTTTGTTGTGTAAGGCGGAGACTTTAGATCCTCCGATTGTTATAAAGCAGAAACTCAGTCATTTTTTGAAGCGGTCGACTCATTGCTCATCCGGCTGTGGCAGAAATGCGGTGTTCCTAGTGCAGCAGTTGAGCGAGAATGCGTACGGCTGCCGATAAACTGGAGTTATGAATCTATGTTTGTTAGATTGGCCATTTGTTTAGAGGCAGCAACGAGAGCATAATGAGACTGGTGTTCAGAAATGATAAGGTGCATTTGACATGGCTCAGAGCATCAGTGAAACAACGAAATGGCGGAGGTGTCTTAAAGGAGCCGAATACTGTGAGCTTCTCAATGTGAAGCATGAGCATAGTGTTTATTAGATTTATGATGTCATGTTAGTGAATTGTGGCACTGACATCTGCGGCCATTTGGTGAGGCTGAATATATGTGTTGACAGGTGCTCAGTTGGTTGCGGTGAATTGCTCTGTTTATCCCAGAAACATGAGCTGCTTGTTCGATACAACGCTTCGGTCAGTATAAATCGCTATTTCCAAAATATTTTCGGTCAGGAAGATCAGACATTCGAAGCGCAGCATTCTTGAATGGATTGCAGGGGACGTATTCAGAACCACGTTGCTATATTATAAGATGGGGGGGGGTGGGCGTAGAAATAATTAGTAAGCAAGCTGGGCTTCAAAATAGTTCTGCGGTTTTATCTCGGTGTTTCTAAAAAGTTTCTTTGAGGTGCTCAAAGTAGCAATACTAGCCGAAAAATATGCAACTGACTATACGTGGTATGTGGACGTCATACTGAAACTGATTCGAATCGCTGGCGATTACGTCTCTGAAGAGGTTTGGTATCGCGTCATTCAGATCGTTGTTAATAGAGAGGATGTGCAAGGATACGCCGCCAAGACAGTCTTTGAGGCGCTGCAGGTAACGTTTGTTTACCATTATGCTCTGCCTCTGTTATGTTTTCACACTTATGATCTTTTTTTGTCAACTTTTGACTCCCAGTTGCAACAGTTTGTTGGAGAACGTTTGGTTGTGACGATTCCGCCTAAACTCCAAACGCTTGGGAGGAAAACTTTCGCTTGTCGACCACACAATGTCTTCGTAAAAACACAAAGTGAGTTAACGTGGTCACCTTCACAGGAAGCTACAAAAAACCAGTTCACATGAATGGTGCAGAAGAAATGGGGATGTAATTCGGGTTTAGTTGGCACGTTTCAGTACTTTTGCATACAAATGGTTCGAGTATTCGTGCACTCGTTTGAGGGTTTGGCCGAACAAATTTGAAAATTCATCGCACATATTTGTTCAGCTGGTTAGCATTCGCAGTTGAGACGACACATGACACAGTGTGGAAGATTTCACCTTCTCTTGAAGGTGGCAGTACGCATTTCATCCTTTCCGCAGTCCCTCTCTAACTATGTCTTCTTACAACTTTCCTGAGGAGAGTTCACTTAAATGACCTCTTGTTAGTTTGCGGGAATGTTTTGCCATCTTCCACCCGGTTTTTCTTGTGACGTCGTTGGGCACATAATGTCGCGTTATTAATTACAGCGACCAGCATGTCATGAAAATATGGTAAAGGTCGGTGGTTATATATTGGGCGAATTCGGTAATTTGATCGCCGGTGACATTCGTTCAAGGTACGCTGTTTGCTTTTTTTTGAGTCTTCAACAATTCTTCGACCTTTAAACTTTATATACTGCTGTAATATAAATAAGCAATACAGGACCCAGGTTTGTCGCTCTCATTTTTTAACCACCTGGTCTTCTTTGAGAAAGAGAGGGGCGATCGAACTTTCCTTATTACTTGAAAGGTATAACAGGACAAACTTTAGGGATAGAAATAAGAAAAATGGGAGGGAGAGAGGAAGAGCAGCAATAAAAGAAGAGGGGAAGTGTTATTACCGTAGCGCATTAGCATTCACGGGAACCCATTTATTGCTGTATTTTAGAGCGGTAGTAAACAGTTTCCGGTTCTGCTCCTATTTTTACATGAATATAAAGCACTGAGGCGCTCTCACAATACTCATAATTAAGAAAACCGGAGAAACACAGTCTGTAGCGTTGCATCAAAACCTGTACAGATCATAGGAGTAGAAAATCCATATTTCTATCTCAGAGGATTCTTATTTCCTCGTTCCTTTTCATGCATTTAACCGATATATTTCGTCTTTCTGATATTGAACAGATGACTATGAATGGGCATAAAAAATTAGGGAGTCCGTGAGGTTTGTTACTGAAGCACTTTACATGTTTTTCATTAGTGCCATAGGCAGGGACTTGTTTCGGCAGTCCACTTCCGTTTCGTTTCAGCCCACAGGTGCAGTTCGAATTGCTTCACAGCAAGTATCATCTATGCTCAATCGCAACAAGGTCTTTGCTGCTTTCCACTTATGTCAAGTTTTGCAACCTTTTCCCCGAAATCAAAACGACTATCCAAGAGGTCAGTTTCATATGCGCTTTTTTATATCCTTGCAGAGTTCTGTGATTCATTAGAATTCAGTCAGAGGTTTTTAAAGCACATTTTCTTACCACAGTAATATTTATTTCTGATTATCCATTCGAAATTTTCCGCGCGGTACTTCCAGACCTCCAATTTTTTAGCGCAACCATTTTTTAACTGTCATGATTTCTCATTCTTGTTCTCCTCTTCTAAGGTTTTGTCTGGATCCATAGAGGAACGCAGCCTCACTAGAGCACCTGATAGCGCGCAACGTCAATAGTTTGATCGCTGTTAGTGGGCGAGCATTTCCACAATTTATTTTACATTTAGCACTAGAAATTCCTGTTTCCAGAAATCTTCTTTTCAGGTATTTCGTAACGACCACAATTTACGTAATCCGGATGCAGAATTGCAACAGCGTGCAGTTGAATATCTGCAGCTGTCTCGCATTGCTTCACCTGATGTCTTGGCAACTGTGCGTTTCTCCTCTCGTTTTGTGGTTTATCAATGCGAACTTATTTATTTTTGCTATCGTCTCACTCTTTCCCTTCCACTTCTGAGAATAGTCTTCGTTTTACCATAATAGGGCTTTGTTATTGATGGAGCTGGCTACTGACTATCCTATTTCAGGTCCATGACTAAAGCGAAAGGGAAGAGGGGGAGTCCCCCCTCTCACCTTCCTAGGAGACATGAATTAGCTATCAAATTTCATTTGCATGTCGCACCTGGAGAAGAGCTTCCATAAGTTTCCGGTCGGGCATGAGCTAGTATGGTTAACGTCTACGCAAGACAGCTCAAAAATGCAATTGTTCTGCCGTGGATTTTCTACTTTTGTGATATCGCTGTTTGGATTTTTTCACACCTCCTTCTCCCTCCTCTCCCACCTACCCTCTCAATCCTCCCAGCAGAGACCCTGATTATGGCAGTGCAATCATTAATTTCGTGAGGAAAATGAGCACTGCTTCAAAGTCTCATAGCACTAGAAAGGGAAGAAGAAATGACGTCCTCCCCAACAATGTTTAAAATTCGCAATCGATACACCACGGTTTTATTTCATATGAGGCTGAGTTGCATTCGTTCGTTTATGAAGATGTTCTAACCTTGCATATGCAGCACACGATACCTCGTATAAACGCACTTGTTAATTAATAGTTATTGGTTTATCCTCAGAATCGATCTCAGACACAGTCGGTACTCCAACAATCTTTTTTTCGAATTTCACTGAGTTGGGCCAGCGGATAATGGAACATTGGTTCATGACTAACAGAGGTAAAATTCCGAATGTCTTTCATGGGAAAATTGGTAAGAACCGGGAATTTTTTTCAAAGTAATTCTCTGGACGGGAGAAACGGTCATCTGTGAAGCTTAATTTCAGATTCTGGAGGAGATGCCGCCTTTCCTTTCCCCGAGAAGGAGAGCTCATTGTTGGCAAAACTTAAGAAGTCGAAACCTCGCGTGGAAGAGCTGGAAAACCAAAGCGCTGAGAAGAAGCAGCGGCCAGTTGCTGTAATGAGCCAAGTGAGACTCCTCTGTTATGTTTCCTGTGTTTTCAAGCTTGTGACCGTGCTTGGCGTTTGCTATAAGTTCTGAAGAGAGTTGTGTAGTGGTAATAACTAGTTTTTGTCTCTGCATTACCGTTGCTAAGACATGAATTTATCCATTCCTGGTTAGTAGATGAAACAGGTTTTAATCTTGAGTTTCCAGAAGTATAGGACATTCTGCTAGTGTCGACAAGTCGGCAACATTCGAATTAAATGCATGGCGTTCTGAATCGTATCGTATGGTAGCGACAGCTGCACAGCCTCGAATAAAGTCGTGGTTCATGTTCTCATATGTTTGTTTGAACAGCACATTTTTAACTGTTTGGGTTCGAATAGCTGACTGTGGAAGCGGTTGCAGTCCTTTGATGTGCGATCTGCCGATACTTAATCACCATTTTTCCCATCTCTCTCTCCTTCTTTCAGCTTAGCTACGTATTGATGTGTGATCAGGAAGTAAAGTCGGAAGTGGTCTTGGATGTTAGAGCTGACCACATTCCTCAGGAGATGCTGATGTTTGAAACATCTTGCAGTGTTATAGATAAGTGTTTTATACTGTGTGGTCATTGGTCATTTGCTGCGCCATTTGATGAGCGAAGCCAGTGTTTTAATGCTCACATATGCGCAGATTTATTGTCATCGAAATGCATCGTCATTTTTTGCAAGAAAAGCATTTAAAACTCAGGTAACATCCGGAAGTCTTGAGTCGATTGCATGGGCAACTTGAATTTGTGCTTATTTTACTTTTTCTTTAAAAAAATTCGTCCTTCAAACCGATATCAGTCTTATTGAAGTAGATTCTTGAGGGTGATAAAAATGCATCAGAAAACAGTATGTTTTTCTTTGGAAATTGATTTGGTCATCTTTTATGGTACAGAGCTGATTCATTGTGGTGGGAGGTTCGGTCTCTTACACAAGTGTGCAGCAGTGGTGTTAAGGATGATAAACGTGTATCGGGGCAACTTCTGGACATCAGTTCAAATTCCGACTCGAACGCTTTGGTGGACATTTTCGGTGCTTCATCGGCGAACTCTGTTACTGCAAATGGCTTATCTTGCGTAGCTTCGGCCAATGGCGAACCTCATGTCGATAATTACCCTGACGTACTCAAGTGAGTGGATTTCTGCAAGCGTTTTTTCGCGCTGTCCCGGTCGCAGATACCTTGAAACTTCGGTACTAAGCCTCGCTGTTCTCCTCTTGATATTAATTGTTGTTCTGAGGTGTCGAGGTGTACGAGTCCCATCCCTCTCCCCTCCTCTTGCAAATAGTCGCTTCGAGAAGCATGACTACACACAGCAGGGGATCGCTACAATTACGCTCTTAAAAAGCGTTGACATTTGTAGACTCTCTCTTTTTCTCCCAAACAGCTTTTCGCCCCGGCTTTCCCCTTCCTCCTGCAAAATATTCATTTTTGAAGAGTTCTTGATATACGATATTCGAACTCACCTCTAATGTTTGACATGAGTTTCGCTTTTGCAGGTTAGCTCGGCGAATTTTTGGTCGTTCGAAATGAATAGTCGACTCGCTGTTGATTGTTTTTGTTTATTAACGGGTGGGAGGGGGAGGGGTTAGGGTTTGAAGCAAGGATGTTCGGTTACGTGATATCCCTCAAAGTTTGAATTGATTTCATGCAATCTTAGGATGTGTAAAGAAATATTTAAGGAGAGCCTTGTTCATTTGATGTGAATTTAGGTTTGTGACGAAGACGAATGGTGTTCTCTATGAGGATGCGGTCATTCAAATAGGATATAAGCTCGAGACACGTGCCAATCTGGCTCGTCTCGGGATGTTTTATGGTAACAAAATGAATAGCTCGTTTACTGAATTCTATCCTTCTGTTTCCTGCCCCGGAGCACTCTCGTCACAGCTTATTGTCCAGGTGAGTGTCTTTCATCTCCTGCCTGACCATTTTGGTTTAGATTTCTATTGCTTTAGGTTTTCTGCGGCTGTTTTAAAATTCTGCATTATCCGACAATTTGTTGTTGTTTCCGTTATAGTTTTTGAACCGGAAGTTGTCCTTTTGGATTGTTCCAATGGTACTTTCGTACTGATGATTTCTTTACCAAATATATTAACTTGAAAATGTATATTTCTTTTCGATTTCCCATCAAGGCTACTCTATTGAAGAATGCATTGTTTTAAATTTTTATCTTTCTGTGCCGTTGTGTGTATGCATCTTCCATGCTTTCCGTGGCGTATACCGGCGCCTGGTATGTAAACGGCTTTATGCACCAACCTCCTCGAGTTCAGAAGGACCTCTCTGAATGTTTCTTTCTTGAAATCATCTTAGAGCAAGAGAAACAGCTTGAATGTAACACCTAAAGGATTTGCTGCTCAGAAATGTAACGTTATTTGCGAATGGGCGGACGTAGGTGTATTGTATCTCAAAAAATAGCTACGTTTAATCTTGCTTTTGGCATTCTGCAATGACATGAGATATGCATAAGTTGAGTGGTTTTCATCAGTAGTCAAGATTCGTATGTTATAGTGCAAACCGGTGGACAATATCATAACGGGCGGATCGCAGGTGCAACAGTTGGTCAATTTTGTGTGCGAACACGAATTCAGCAAGAACCCTTTGCTTCATCTTGCCTTCAAATTCACGTTCGTTTCCATTTTTCGGTTCTTCGGAATTTTCTGTCAGATTTTTCGCATTATTTTATCATTTCAATTTTTTTTGCTTTTTTTATCTGCGAAGATGATTCGTTGCCTTTCCCTTTCACCCATATCTTTGCCTTTCCTTCCTCTATTTTTCATTTGTAAATCACTACTGCGACCGATTGTTGTTACGCTTATAAGTTGCATTGTTCTGACTGAGGAGCGTCTCATTTGCACTAAGATAACAAAACTCTACTTCAGAAATTCACTTTCAAATGAGTTTCTTTCGTGGAATCTCAGAATCGAATTGAGTGCTTTATTAAAGAACAGTCTTGTAATTTTTCAACCAAGAAATGTGGATGTTTGAAGGTGATTGGAAGCAAGTTCGACGTACCATTCATTGTTGAATCGCATCTGTCGATGGGAGTTTCAGTGATTGTCTTTATTGGCCCCCACGGCTATGCCCTTTGCTTGATAGAATTGATTCTGCAATGAAAAATAGACTCTGCTATAGCAGGAGAGGGCTTTTGCAGTGGCTTCATAGCTGTGCAGGCCAATACGCGGCCCTCATTCTGCCTGTTTGGTGATCGGAGACGAGACTACTCCGTTACAGCTTCTTGCCACATGGTAAAACGTTTGTAGCACACTCATGCAGTAATAAATTGGAGGCGATATGCCCGAAGTGGCGAATTCAGCAACTGGAACAAGAGGTGTCATTCCACTTAAGGACATCATTAGGTCGCGAGGTAACATAAGTATCCACTTAACAAAGTGTCGCGAGATTCACTTTGCAGAAGTTAAATGAATCGCAACGTTTTATCCATATTACTTCCCAGAAAATGTTTTCATTTCTTCCATAAACGAAGTTCCTGTTTCCGGTAGAAAAGGTTCGATAACGAGAGAGATGCCGAACTTGCCTTCTAATATTCAATCACCAAAACATCCAATTTTCTGGAAAAATGCATTAAATTCGCCTGCATCATGCTGTTGGCAGTGCGATGGTTTGCTGCGCTTATTTTGAGAAAAAGTGATGCGTTTCAACTGAATCTTACATATGGGGAGTTTTTTGCGCCAAATCACTCATAAATCCGAAATCTTCGACATAAGAGTGTATTGGTTTCACAGCTTTACTCAGTGATTGCAATTTAAGGGATTTGAACGGTCGCCATCAGTCGTTTGACAAGACGTTCGCTCTGCCTATTTTCGTGAACAAATTCTTCGAACCAACCGATATGACTTCGGAGCAATTTTTCTCTCGTTGAAACAACTAGCACAGTACGTTTATAACATTTCAATGCTATGAATAGGGCTCTAAATGCTTGAGTAACGCCATTGTAGTACTATTTGTCTGGTGATTACTAAGAAGTAGTGCGGTTGGGTTTGCTTAGATATGCGATTTGAGTGCATATATGCCTGTGTAGCAGACTCAAAGCTATCTTGACCAGTACCAGACATACAATGGCGGATCACCAATCACTGAATTCTTCAACTGGTATGTAATGATGTAATCCTTTTCAAAACAGCACTCAGGTGAAAGTCAAACAAGACAGGAGCAGCATATAGGTTGTTATGTACTAATCGGAGGGGGGGGGGGAAAGGGGAGGGAATTTTGCGATCAAAAGAGTATCAGCACGGATTCGTGTAGCCCATATTTTTATGTCCTGTAAAAAGATTGCTCCATCACAAAATTGCGGATAGCTGGTAACTGCATTTTAATATGCGTTTCTGCTTGTTTATGTGAGCTTTGTTCAATCTTTTTGGTTCTTCTCTCACCGTTTTATTCGTCCTTGTCATAGCTAATCTGAACGCTACTGTAGCGATTGTCGCTTAATTTTCTTTTCTAGCTTTTTGACAAAGCAATTGCAGCAAAGTTTGTTTCCAGTTTTACTGCTTCATTAATTGTAAATGTTTTCGTCACCCTTTCGTTATCTTCAGCTTAACATCCAGGAATCTTAGAGACGATCCCATAAACATTAATTCTCATCGATCCGTTATTTTCTGGATCAGAAAACTACACTTCGTTTCGAAATTCTATGAAGACAAGGAACGCTCGCGTTTTTTGCGAGAATGATAAATTGCAGAGTTTGGCACAGATATGCTCAGCATTTACTCGCGTATTGTTGGACGAGTAAATCTACTGCAGTGGAAAATTTCCAGAGTTAGTGTGGACATCGCTGCGGAATTTGTCAGAAATGTTCACTAAACGTTTTTGTCTTGATTCCGTACAGAACGATCCACTTGTCTTCGTCGTTCGGGAGCGGGAGATGCAGAGATGCCGTTGAGAGTTTCATGGCGGACGAAAAGTGAACACGCTGAGAAGTGATGTCGACGTTGTGCACACATCGCGGTAGAGATATCAGAGTGAATAAATTTGACATCCGAACAACTTTGAAGAGGCAGATACACTAAGAGGACTGAGAGTCTTATCAGGAACATTTACAGTTTTCTTTTCGGAAACCTTTAGAGTATACTCAGATGACTTGTTCTGTGAAGGTTGGAGACGATCTAAGGATTTTCGAAGCCATCGTAAAGGTTTTAAGAAGCCTCCCCTCATGAGTTTTTCCTCCAGCTCATTACAATTGATTGCCGGATTTGTAACTGTGGCTGTTGTGCAGACAGGTCATCTTTGTTGGGACTCCGACCTGAAAGATTTAGTCACAGGGGAATTGTGTAACCATATAAAGCGGGTTCAGTTATCTCAATTCATTTATTCGATGAATAGGGCTCGAGTTGAAGAGTACAAACAAGACAGAGACTTCACATTGCGTTTCTGCAAGATAAAAACTGCGGCTGCGTACGCTTTTGATGAAGACATTTTGCACAGGAATATGTTTAATTTTGCGAAGTGTAAAAGAGGAATATTCAATTATGTTTATTTTAACGGTCGCTTTCGATTTGTGGCTCAAATGACAGCCGGAGTTGTTGCTACTGATGTGAGGTTCAGGTTTCAGGGTTTACATGTCTTTTCAGACCGGCTCAAGAGAGTCAGAAAATCTTCGCGGCCAAGATGCCTATGGATTCTGAACAAATAAAGGCTAAGGTGAGTTTTTGCGTAATGAATTTAACATCCAACTACGTAGCATTTGTGTGTTCTTGCGTCACGTTTTTCTTCCCTTTTGCCTTCGTTTTCGAATATTTGCTTTTTCTGCAGCAGTCTTATTCAACGGTGCGTTGTTCGGTTCGACTCATCTGCATAAGATTTGCGCTTTTTTTTTGACAGCTCTGTTTTTTAATTTAATTTCTAGGCCATTCATTAATAGCCTGGTTAAAAGGAAACCAGTGTTTCTAATCCTCAGCATCTGTGGTGGAAGGTTCCTCGAATAGTACAAACTTACAAACTTACTTTCCGGTTGCGGCATTTGCTGTTGACAAAGAAGATTCGATAAAATTGCAGCTGAATGGTGTTGGGTCGAAACTGCTCCATGATGTGGACCCGAATCCCGAAAATTTTGTCTCTGCTGGCATTATAAATACGAAGGCTCAGCAAATCGGAACGCTGATTCGACTTGAGCCAAACAAGCAAGCCAAAGTTAGTGAACGTACTTATCATTTCAGATACAAACATTTTTTATGCGATATTTTATCGTTTTGCATCCTAAGAAGAGAAATAGATTGGAACATCAAGTTCAAACGGCCGTCTATGATGGCACTGAGTTACATTTCTTTATCGCACCCAGTGGTGGTGTATTTTGGTCATCTAAAGAACAAGCCGGTTTTATTTATACCGGTGAGGCTTATTTTTTAATGCAGAAAGTTGAATTCGATGTTACGCTGTAATACGATGCTGACGAGGCAGAGGGGACGTGTTGTTTTCTTCATTTCTCGCCTCTTGGCCGCAGTAATCATTTGCCGTCGTATCACTGCACAGCACTTATTGCTTTGCCATTAGCAAGGAAGTTGACTACTCGCTTAGTGAATGTCCTTCACGATTCATTTTAAACGGGTTACAGAAGGCAGCATATCGTTTTCTTTCACGGCTTAGCAGCAGAAAGACTTCTGATAGCGCTGTAGTTTTGAAAAAGCGCAAACATCTTCTAAAAGAGCGTTTTTCATAGCAACATTAACATTGCTTCCCGTAAAAGATGTTAATTTTTATTGCTTTCTTCTCAGACACGGCCGATGGTTTATTCAGCTTAACTTAACTGATAGCCTAACAACTTTATATGTCCTGCGCTGCTTACACCTACTAAATATATGCGAGTTGAAGATGTATCGGTTGACGATTCGCAGTTCTCGGGATACTGTGGCCAACTACCTCTGTGAATTGTTATCGGAGCAGTTCTGAGAGTCGCGCCATCACCAACTTTGACCGCGAGGTCGGCCGGCCGCTCTTTCCAATCCGGGAATATCATATCTTCCTATTTTTCCGTTCCGTACTGTTCTGTCGAGGCCAGCTATGTTAGTGCCGTATCGGTTTTTGCATGCTTCTGGACAGTTTACTTGGGGAGCATCAATGAGAAAAAAATTTCTGGCTGGCAACTAAAGTAAGTATTCAGATGGCATAAAATAACAGGGATGTTATTCATAAACCGGGCAGAGCTGTTTCGTGCTAAATTGCTGAAGTGGAAACTACTATGAGAGGGATGTTTTTAATGAGGATAGCGCGCCCTAATTCGAACGCACTTAAGGAGTATGCCGCAGACAACCTTCCCAGTCCCTGCCTGCCAGTTGTTACGACGTTTGAGAATATATAAGCTATTCGCTTACGGCGTTTCTTTGCGAGGTTATAGGCAGAAAGAATGAACATGTCATGCAAAGGTAGTTGATGGACTAAAGTTGCATCCTTGCGTTAGAAAAAAACATCGAGATGGATACACATTAGTGTATACCTTTCGCTTTCCTTCTTTAGTTCTTCACAGCTGAAAGAACATCACAGAGGTTCAGATCTACGGTGTCTGGAATTCTTCCTGATTCACTTGAATTTTTGAAGTGCGTAATAACCGCAAAGCGATCAACGGGCAAATCACCGTATTTGACACGGATAGGGAACTGGTAATTGAGAAAGCGTGGGCATATTGTCCTGTTTGCCGTCGTGACGGTTGAGGTTAAAATGCAACTGCTTATCACATATGTTGCATTTCAAACGTTTTATTTGTTTTTTAAAGTGGAAGATGGGTGGAATGTATGTCTAAGTGCTAGTAAACTGTCGATGGTGTGGAAAAATGAATAGAGCTGTTGTTTCATTGGAACAACACTTTCACAGAGTAGCTCGTCTATTCTTCTTTTAATCGAAAATGCTGCATTCGATTCGTGAAAGAAGTTTACGCTAGCAAATTTGTTGCTTTATTTCGAAATTATTTTCTTTTGTTTTCATAAGAGATGAGAAGGCGAATTTGTATTTCGCGTTGTGTTCATCAAGGTGATTCATTATTTCAGTCAGTGGCTGCATCCTTATTTTGAATCGTAAGTGTAATTTCTTGTTAGGATTGCGAAGAAAGGAGGGGTTCGTCGCTTTTTGATATCATCAGACGAGGAAAGTTTTATTGGAATCATTCGAGTTGAGCTGCAAATTATGGCAGAGAAAAACGGTGTCGCTCTCTTTATTAAAGGTTTCCAATTGCAAAATGATATGACACATCGCTGATTTGTCTCTTTAATTGAGTCCTTAAATACAGAATAAGGTCAACGAGTGAAGGCAACCTATTCACGTTGATGTGTACGTGTTGTGCTTGTTGTTTTGTTGCATTGTGAGGGTTTCTTATTTGTATCGATGCGTTTGCCACTCCCACCATCTTGGGAGCGGAATCGATGCGCTATCGCCTATATCATTCCATTATACGGTAGACGTCGTTGCTGAAGTACGCAGGCGAATCAAGCATAATCTCGCAAATTTTTAGTATTTATTCGTCACTTCCACAAATTGCTCTACGCTTTGTGTTTCACATAGTATTTTTGTCATAAATATTGTGCTGCTGAACGCGCATATGAAATTCCTAACACTCTGCTCCTAAAGAGCATACTAATAAAGATATAAGGCTGGTAAGTGAATTGTATTTGAGTGGGTGAGGTGCCGGTATGAATGGGTCATGTATTCTCTTTCCGTAAGCGACTGATGCACTGCATAAAAAAAACCTCTCTCCGCAATCAAACGCCTTTTTCATTTACCAATTTCTCATTCATAACTGTTGCAGGCGGTGCGATTCGGAATGTTCATTTTGGGTCTTCGTAGTTATTAATTTACATTCTCTATATCTACTTTGTTTTCCTTAGTAGCACATACAAGTGCGATGACTCATACCCCGAAACGAGAAAATACTCCGTCTCTTTATTGTAATATAATCAAGGTGCACATTGGTTGCATAACGGTAGAAATCGTGTTTCATGACACTGTCTCTTCCAGGAAATGAGATTCCCTTTTCAAACATCAAGATTATGCTCACTGCAATTTCCCATACACGGGGCAGAATCGGCTAATGACCTGTGAAACTCTCATAAGGCGATAATGGCCAGACATTAATGGTAGTGCGCCGTTAGTGGGAGGTGGATGCTAAAACGGCTCGCTGAATTTGATATCGGCAGGCCCATCAACCTTTTCCTTCAGTTGCTGTTCACGGAGAACGAGGGAGAGTTGGCAGTAGTTGCCGGTGTTTTCAAAGGTGAGTTGCAGTAAACAGGTAAGTAGGCATTAAAAAGAAGCGAGAAGTCCCTAGAAACATTGGGAACCTCGAAGAAATCTCTAAGAGACATCTGAAAGGAAATTTTTCAATGACGACAGTTAAATCTTTTCAAAATTAAAAGTCATCCATTATTAGTAATGCTGGACTAAATTTTTAACTTCTCACTACCGGGAGTATCTTTGACAACTCACCAGTTATCGTTCTGGGTGGCAATTTGATGGCAAAAAGTAGTAGTAACCGAGAAACTTCATGAAAAAAGAGGAGGAGGATGCTGATATAAGCTTGGAGTTTAAGACGTTGAAGACTTCAGGTGTTCAGGAAGAGCGGGAAATATTGTCATTGGTATCTGAGGAGAAATTAGGTCAGCTTTGGTCATTAAAGAACAGAAGTGATGGATGTAATATTTCTTTCCAATCGTGGTAATATTGCAGAGCAATAGAGGATTGGTATAAGGGATTGCACAACTAATATTGCATTTGTCTTTTTTTTACCAGTTCGGCGCCAAGCGCCATTTCTTCGACGTTGATCGCGTCACGTAGGTGAAGACAGTGCATGTAGAATTTGATTTCTAAGCAAAGAAGCCATTTGCAAGCGAAGCACACAGATAAACGTAAACGCGACCGCAGTCAGTTGTGGCGGAGTACAAGGGAAGACGTAAACAACCAACGACGTAGCCGACGTTTTCATATGGTAATCGATAGAGGCGTCCGGGCTTGCAATGCCTCATTCATGCGCTCGCAATCAAAGTCGACTCCCACGAGGAGAGGAGCACTTTTGGAGCCGAATGAAAACGTCCCACGCATCATTCGGGGACCGACTTTTATATATTTTATATCCCTCTTTGAGCGCTTGTCGAAGTGGTTAAGTACAAGTGACCGAAAGTTATTGGTATAATCAACGAAAGACACAAGCAGATTGAATTGCTTCAGAGATCTCATTATCAATATACTAATCGAGGCATTCAACTGAAATAGACATTGGACTACTTATACGAAAATACGCCACTGAGGATGCTGAAACAACGACAACAGGTTGATTCAGGAAATTGAAAATTGCTCACGTGCATCGGTCGACATAGTTTGCTTGGACAAGTGCTTGCACAGGCAACCGAAATAAAGCCGTGGAGTTATGTTGTAAGTGGATGTCGATATGTTTGCAAATTAAAAAATAGCCAAAAGTGGGTCTTAAAGGAATCGTAATAAGCCGGAATAGCATGGGTAGGATTTGATGTCTTTTTCCTTACGAATAAACGAGGGAAGTCTCGAATGTAGTGTCTGCTCGGATTACACATTGCACATAATTTCCTTCTCGCCGAAGAATTCGAGTTGTATTGGGGCACAGATAAATCTCTTTAGACATAAGAGCAACCGAATCATGAAGAATGCTTTGCAGCGTTCAGCATAAAATGAAAGCGGTAATGAGAGTTAATAAGCGATTGTAGAATTAAGTGCACTTCGAAGCTATGTGGCGATCGAATGAAACGATTGCACACCGCGATGCGTTCCTTCGAAATGATAACGCCTTTCAGCGTGCACTAGACTCATTAATATAATCGCTAACAACAATGCGATTCGGTTCACTGGTTGCAAGATGATCGCTCGAGTGGATTCGCTCTGCTACCCTTTCATTTTATCATTTACTGATACTGCAATTTGCGCATTTGTTCACTTGTTTTGCGGATTTTTACCTTTTTATAAAGTTTATCTCCTTTCTTTATTGAAGTATATTCGGTGGTTTTATTCAATTTCATCGTTTTGTCTTGTCCATCGTCCCTTCCATTTCATTCTTCCGCCCATCTGGTTCACACATCTTTTCAGTCTTAACCGTTTATTGTCACTTGATGAGGTTTTGTGGTGACAATGCTTTGTGTTACTACCGCTTCCTGTGCATAAACAACTCGCCATTTTTCTTTCTGTATGGTAATGAAACAGCGCAATGCTCGTGTGAGTCCCTAGCAACGCCGCCTTTTAATACTGCTCGCTTGTGTGACTCCCAAACCATCGCCTTGCCATGTCGTCCCTAACTCGAATTTTAGTCTGCTTAGCCATATTTAGCGCCGCTTTGACTAAGCAGTCGAGTGGTCCGGTGCCCCCACAACATTTGCGCGGAAAGCATTGCAAAGAACACTGGGTGGTGATGAGGTTCTCCGTACGGAATGAAAGGAGCGCGAATAAATACTGCAAGAAGGAACAAAGCTGGAAAAGTGCCTCAAAGGATACAGAAATCACTGAATGCTTTGCACGACTAAAGTGCAGCATGGAATTACACCTTTCAATATTACTCGAAAGATTAGGGCAGAGATTTATTCAAAGACAAGGTGATAAAAAGAAATGAGGGAGCGGAAGAGAGAGAGAGAGCAAAGTAGAGCAAAGACAATTGCAGGAGCGTTGTGAATCTCGAAGCGACATAATTCACGCAGGGAACCTTTTTTAATTGTTGTAGAATACGAAATAAAAGCCAATTGGCAGCCAACTATAATCTGCCTCAGACTAAGTTAATATTAGTTATTTCAAAGACTGGTGTTCAAAAAACTAGGAAGGAGAGGGAATCATGTTTTGAGAAGAGGAAGAAGAACTAATTGAAAGAGTTGTATCTCGAGAAATTTGAGGTGCACATTCCTGCATCTAAAATTCGCTGACAATTTTCCGAATGCAGTGTGCCAATACACCGCATAACCGATCAGTTGGAGACCGATCCAAATCAAAGACTTGTGTTCATGCTTTTTTTTGATTTCGGTATGTATAAATGAGAAACGAAAGCAGAGGAAACAAATGCGCCGAACAAGAGAAGAAAAATTTTGCGCGAGATGCGGGGAAAGGCGAACAGTAAGGACTGTGATAAAGGATTACCTAAGGGCGGTAACGCCAGTCCTGATATAGCCGATCTCATTTTGTCTATTATGGAATATAAATATGCCAAAATTTCGCGCTTTAATGCTATTTGTTGTAGGTACGTTGTTGATTTACTAATACCTAATACTGAAAATTTTCATAGTATTGCTAAAATAATTTATGGAGATTCTTTACAAACTGAAATTACATATAGCGGTAGCAAGGCTAATTTCTTGGACCTAAACTTAACTGTTATCCGCAAAGGTGTTATTTCAAACGTGTATGATAAGACGGAAGA
The DNA here is from genome assembly GCA_013433145.1 of Ascaris suum. Lineage (NCBI taxonomy): Eukaryota > Metazoa > Nematoda > Chromadorea > Rhabditida > Ascarididae > Ascaris > Ascaris suum. The sequence continues at coordinate 7,202,641 of CM024187.1, forward strand.
ATTTAATTTTGCAGTGAACAATTATACTCAATTGGACAGTAATATCCCAGCGTTCATGCACAAAAACCTTATAATTTCTCAGGTCTTCCGATTTAGCAAAATATGTTCAATTAGGACAGCTTTTATTAATAAATGTAGAGGTCTGCTTAAAAATTATAAAGAGAAAGGTCTATGTGTTATATTAATGGAAAAATGCTTATTTAAGGCATTAGTTAGTAAACCGGAATTAGTTTATAAATTCGCCTATCCCAGTAGGCGAAGTATTAAAAGTTTAATCAAAGAAATGGTTCAAGCACTTTAGTAAGTGTTGATTCCTTGTCTAGAACCTACATTGTTAACATTTCGTCTTCTAACATCGGTCTATTAATTCTACCTTTATGTTTTAGGCTTCTGATACCATCATCTTTCTTTGTAAAACTATAAAGAACATACCGACTGGCCAGTGCAATTCTGTGTGCGCTTGTGAAATAAAGGTGCACTGCCATCTGTTTGAGTGATTTCTCGCTGCAAACTTTCCCAGCAGCGTTTAGAACATGACAAAAACCAACAACAGTACCCGATGCCCGAGTGTTGGGTGCATTACAGAGCGAGATACCTTTGTCTTCGATGAATTCTCTTGCAACATAATCAGGGAGCAAGTTGGACTTCTACCTGTCACCCGGCCACCAACGTCGTCCGTTTGCAATGCGCCTACACTGTAACAAACTTTCAGCCTGATTGATATTCTCATATTCATAAAAGGCCTTCGCGTTTGGGCTTCGTGCAACACTTCTTCCGCTTTATGGAACAAATTGTGCGCAGCTAATTCCTTAATCTTCGGTATGTCTGGTATAGATCTCGAGCCCACTGACCCTACGCCCGATCGACCCAGGGGAATGCGAAACGTTGAAGTTACCGTAGCAGTCATCTAGGATGTAATTCCATTTCCTTGGTTAGACCTCGGTGTCAGTGTGTGCGCGGTGCGAAAACTGCCGCTCCATTTCATCAACACCGATTATTCAGCCACCATTTCAGTTGAACAGGCTTCCCCCCTTGCATCTTCGAGCGTTTCTTTCACATCTACGATCGGTTTTTTCAAAGGAAGTTCCTGTTACTATAAAACAGATGCTAATGTGATCGCTGTTTGAGCTGTTGCTTGGGATGTGTCGTAACGGCACTCATATCGTCTCAGATAACAAAGGTCGTGACCTCAGAAAACAAAGGCGTGATTTAGATTGGCTTTGCTGACCCATTCAACTAGTGCTGAAGCTGAATGCTTGTTGGCATGGATGGAGTTGCTTCGGCCTAAGTAAAAATGTTTTGCGGGCGACGATGTTTCCTCGCTGCATGCTGTTTTCAGTGATGTGCCATAGGGGAACCTGTTATTGAACCCTCAAGATGATGACATCCTGGAGAACTTAGCGAGCCACTGCAAACTTAGCACTGATGGACTTTGAGATTTGCTTCTCCTGCAAGCATGGTCACGGCTTTCGCAGGATGATAGATCCATCGAGAGGTGTTTCGTTTGGCAGGCAAATTTGTCAATTAAATGTCGGCTGCATTTGCATGCCCTAAATGTTCCTAAAAGGGAGGTGGTGAAGGATTTGGGTGTTTATATGACTGCCAACCTCAGGTGGCATAGTCATTTGTTGGTGTTTCAGGAAGATTTACTCACTTATATTCTTTGTATGTTGTTACAGCTGCGTAAGAAGTTATGAAAAGGATTTCGTCGTTTACTGTCTTCCCAATCAACTCTGACTGGCGCCTGATAGGAAGATATTGAGGTAACTGAAGAAAAGAATATTATGACTGGTCACCAAATGAACTTTAAGAAAAGTTTTTCATGCACCGCTTCGGCTTAATTTAGTTCGACGGCTTAAGGCTTCTGATTTGAAACCTCTCTCGTATCGTCGCGCTGAATTTCTTTTACATTTTTACTTGAAGACTGTTGAAGGTGTCTTCTGAGATCCCATCCAAGAGTACTTCACCTTCACAAAATTTGCACTGGTTCGAGAAGACGTCAGCTTCACCTCTTTGGAAATGCAGCAGGTCGAAATGATCACTTACTGCACTTACTGCAAAAGTGTTCGGAGCAATATGTTCTGTGCACTGCATTCAGCACCTTTTGCAACTACTGGTGGCTATCCTTATGATGCATAATGTGTTTCATTATTGTATGTCATATTTCCTCTGATTTCTCATTCCTTTTCTTTTTTAAGGCATAATTATAAACTTTCACCATGCTAAAATAAGGATGTTTTGTTGTTGCTTTCCGGATTCAGATGCACGAGCACTAGACCTCAGTGGGCAGAGGTCAGTAGGAACGAGGGCTTCCAGTGCTAGCAACCTATCGGATCCGGCATATACTGAAAGTTTGCTCCTGCGGGGAGTCTGTGAACGAGGAATTGGGTCACTTCTACTTCCCCCATAAGGGTTACCATCAGTAGAACCTCTTACTCAAAACGGTTGTCTCGGCACGCGAAATTGCAGTCATACTGGCACAGGGCCAAATGAAATGCACAGTTTCCTTCAGTCGGTTGTATAGTTGATGGCTGGGTGCCATGTTCTTTCATAATGGCGACATTGTTGAACTTTTTCACCAGCAAGAAGTGGATCCACGTTGTCATCGCGCATATTGGCTGCTTTTAAGTAAACGACCATTTAGCGGCACACATTCTGAACGTTTTTTAAAGAAATATTATGCTTGTCTTTCTGACATGTCTGTGCAGTTACCGAGCAAAAGTTGCCGGTGTTTCTGTTTCAGGTCAGGTTCGGGCACCCCTCACAAGTGACGAACAGGTCCCAAACAGGACTTATCGCAGATTCGTTTAGAAGTATTAACCGGAAACTCAAAAATGATGCTACATGCCATAGCTCATATTCATCTCCTCGCACTCATCACCAGTCTTTCTTTTAACACAGAGAGAAAGTGTCCCCCGCTCCCTCTTGCATCAGGTCGATCGTTTCCCACTCTTCGTCATGCAACTGTTCATCCCCTTTCCGATATTCCGTTCACAGGAGTCCTTCAATTCGACCCCCCCCCCTCCCCACCCCCTTACGCACTCGGCTCAGGCATTACTTCCAGCCTCCTAAAAAATTCTTCACCATCAGTAGTATTTTCCAGCATAGTGTTGTAAGAACAGGGAATGTGGTTCCTGTTAATACCTTTAAAGCATTCACTTCGTCATCTTCCAGACTGGTTTGAGGCGCTTCATCTTCAGTCTGTTGGGCTTTCGGGTATTTAGCCCCAAGTCACTGACGTCTGTCCGCCTGGACCGTTGTGTTTTTCCCGTTATCTGCTCAATTATCCTTATATTCATACTCACATACCTGTTGCATGCTTTCCCACATTGGCATTCAAAATAAACCAAACTATGTAAAATAAATGGAAGAATGGCAATTGGAGGTTCAGAAGTGGGTGTTGTGTTGCCAGAGGTCACCTTTCATCCCTCTCCACCCCCTCCTTCATTCGCCTTTCCTTTGGCGTGGAAATATTTCGTTCCCTGCTCCCTGTCACATCATTTCGATATCCTTCCTCATTGCCAAGTCGACACTTCCCGGTTCACTCCCTCCATTTGGTCACCGCAGCGCGAAACTGAAAACATGGCCGAGTGAGAAAAACTCCCCAGTTTTGCTGGGCTCTTTGATTGTTGCCTAAGTTCAGTAAACCACGTTGAGTCCAGTTCTTAGAACGTCCAGAAAGAACGAGCTGTACGAATACGAAGTTAGCATTTCTCATTCTTGAAGGCAGTTGCAAAAAGTTGCCTTTCCTTCCTTTTATCGATTTCAGTTTTGATTTCCCTTCCTTGTTTAGGACTACCTTATTTTCAACCATAGAGAGAGAAAGGAATCTTCAAGGAAATTGAGGGAGTTCCATATCTGTCGAAAAGAATGCAAGTTGACACTGAATTTGCGTCATCAAAGCTTGCCTCGATTGTTTGAGCCGCTTATATGGGTTTTTGCTTGTTTGGACAGCCTTTTGCAAGTTTGCCCAAGTCTGCTTGCCAAGGGGAATTAGGGGATTGACTGTCCGCACCGCGTTTGGAGTTCCTTTGATGTTCACCAACAATTCTGTGCTCGCTTCGAGATCGATTTTTCTCGATTATAAACTTCTACAAATAGACAGATGTTGCACGTGAACTTCAGAATCTGATAGGTTTAACGGCACTATACCACCCTCTGCCGAAGAGAATATTCGGTATTTTGATATTGAGATAATGTGCCACTTGGATTGTAACGAAACTGCTTCGAGAGTTAAGCTTGATGCATATTGTATTTTGAGAGTAGTGCGCTGTCAATCTTGCAACACTTAGCAGCGATTTTTCTTCTTATTGCGGGTCGGTTCTTGAGAAACACTAACTTGGTTGCATTATAAGTACTCAGAAACAGGTGCTGTAGAAAACGTGCAGAATTGGTCGCCGGAAGGCATTCCGAAAGTGCTCTAAATTGTCATTTTAGTCCTGATTATGGGTTTAACCTCACGCTTGCAACGTCCACTACCTGAAGCAAAGAAAGCTGTTCGTTGATTTAATTCTGTTTTCTCAAGTCGTCAAAAAATTAGCTCGTATTAGTTCCGGTAGTCTTTCGAGTGGGCTGCAATATGAGTGAGACAAACGCATCCCTGTCAGTTAGCTTGCCAAACGTGAACCATGAACGGAGCAGTTATCGGGCAAGTTTTGCCCGCATATGGGACGCATTACAGGAAAGCACTGTCAGTGCCACAGCTGACTGCTGGTCTTGGTAGCATGAAATTGCCGATCTCAGGTCTTGGTTTCATGAGACTACCGGTCTCAGTCTTGATTTCTTGGAATTGCCGATCTCAGGTCTTGGTTTCTTGAGATTGCCGATCATACTTTTGATGACTTTTGTTTTTTTCATTAGGATATGATGGAAGAGCAAAAAAAGTTCATTTCACGGATGTACAGGAAAAAGCTGTGGTTTTTTCTGTCTTTTTGTTTAAAACGAATGGGAAGTGTGTTCGTGTCAGTACATTCCGTCGAATCACTCTCCTTCTACCTGAGGGCGTTTTTCGTTGTTTTGCTCATCGCAGCCTGCGATTAAACCTTGTTCTGGTCCTGGTCGCGACGGGGGTGCGGTTGGACTCAGACTGACCACATCCTTTGAATGAAAATGTTTTTAAACAGCCGACTGCTGCTTTGAGAAAACCGTAGAAGTGAGGTTGTCTAAGCTAACCAGCAAGATAGCGTTTCCATATCAGCAAGAAATATCGGTTTGTTTGGTGGTGTGACCACATAGAATAAGGTTCGGCAAGGTCTTAATATGTTTGATTTAAGCAGGCAAATAACCAGACTAGTTTTATTAAGCGGTCGTTCAACTTGTGCTGGACCGAAGAGCGACGACATTGAAGAGTTGGTTTTGGAAATACGCAGGGGGATTCTCTTGAAAATGTTTGGTACAATCTCAGCTGCGCAAATTGCCACTAAGGAAAGGGAGAGGGAGAGGGCGAATTATGGAATCGAGGGCCGCCTTCATGTGTAGCTGACTGATGGAAAGCGATAAAATGATAGAAGGAACATGTTCTTAGATAATTACGACGCTCGTTACAAGTCAGGCATCGTTTTGATTTAATGGATAAATATTCCGATTTCTCTTGCCTCGGATTTGCCTGTTTTATTCAGATTGTCCATCATATTTGTCATTGTTTCTTAGGTTCGTCGTTGTTTGCAAATGATATTATTTATTTTCGATTCGTCGTGGAGCTTGTTCTCGAGTCTAGCTTATAATGGTAGCCATTTATTTCGTGCTTTAGGTATGACATAAGTTATAAACTAGAGTGGCTTCAGAGGCAATTTCGAGTTCGCCGTCTCCGAAGAATGGTATCGTCATATTGGCTAAATATCCCAAAGGTGCACTGTGGTGGTTTCTAACTATTTTTGTTTTGTTGAACTGAGTGAATATTTCACGATGTATCGGTATGTGGTGTAAGTTTCGTATTTGAGGGTTGAAAACGACGGATGTGGCACTGAATGAGTGCCCATCAAGTGATCACCGGCGCTTTAAACCACGGCGAGAATGTATTCGCCGTCGGATCGGTTGAGGGCATTAATTTTACGGTATGCGCAGTTGGCTCCGATGTTGTGATATTATCGTCTTCATTCGAGCGGGTCCAGGTGATTCCTGGTTCGGGTCTCGACACTGAACGAATCGTTCGATGTGTGAATTGTTGTCCGGATTCGGGAAAGGTACTCATGTTGCATTGTTGAGGGAGGGCCTGGTAAAGGACCCGAGATAGTAAATGGTGGCAATGACGTTCAATGATATCGCTGAAATTGATTTCATTTCCTCATCACTAACATAAGCAGACATCCAATATGTGAACATGTTTATGAGCAGAAGAAAAAGGGCAAACGTTTATTCATGCTTTAGAAAATTCACATATGTTTGCTTGTTTAAGAAAAACTAAACAAGTCCTAAAATTCCTAATTTCAGCACAATAATCTGTATAAGAAGCCGACTCGAGATGTATCAAAGTCTGCTGAAAAAGCGATCTGAGATTTTTGTTTTCTCGTTTAGCATCACCTGATAACATGATTCCTTACGCGCCAAGATCCGTGAACAATACAATCGACCTCATAGGCGCGCTGACTCCTAACATCCGGATATGATTGCTACAGCAGGTAGGACAGCGGACATGGGCAGGAAATCGGCAGATAAAGAATCACTTTCTTTGCGCTTCTCTCTTATCATATCACTTATTCTGTTGGATCGCAACTTCAGTCCAAAAGGAGGCTGTAGTTTGTGAGTGTCATTCCTTCTCCCAATTAGGAAGTGGAAAGGGCTGGAGTGATTTATGGTAGATATCATATGCATCAACGAACTCTCGAGTACGTCTTTTATAATGCAGGAATGCTTGGTGTTTCGTAAGAGATCAGCAATTCGGCTCGAATAATCAGATGTTTCTCACAGTTCGAGAAATGTTGTTAGCAAAAATTGGGTGATTAAATGTTGTTTGAGAAAAATCCACTTGTTGTTTTTGAATTCTTGCCTCCCTCTCCATTCCCCCCCCCCCCTCCTTCTCTCCCTTCTTTTCTCTTTAGGAGCGGAAAAAAGATTTGTCCACGCGTAACGTTTTTATTAATTACTGAGAGGAAAACAACGATTTTTGCTGAGAGGAAATAACGAAAATAAGTACGTGTTTACATGATTGTCATTTAGTATTTTGGTCAACGAAGTCGGCCAGGTAGGAAGCAGAGGGGATTTAATATGCTGAAATGCTTACTGTATTCCTGGACTAGTTTCATTAACCACTGGGAAAATGTTGAGTGATGATTATTTCAGATTGCTGCGACCTACGGAAATCTAATACGGTTGTTTGAGCCACTTAGCCAACCGACAGACAAGTCGAAGCATGTGAGTTGTATAATGTTGCAGTGTTTTTAGACCGTTGTTTTTTAAATTGATTCAGGAATGATGAGAAGAGGTGTATCGGGAACGTCTCATGTTCCGTTTTTTCATGAACTGCCGAGGGTGCATCCACGAAGGAAAGAGAAGCTATCTGATATGTCTAGATTTCCTATTTCATCAAAAGCTCATTGCATTGCAAGGGATTTTTTTTTTTGGTTTCTGTGAGCACATAAGCATTCGTATTTCCCTAGATGCCACCTTTATTTTCATACTTTAGCATATGTAATTCACGGATGTTTAAGAAATTAAATTACCGATGGTACGAGACACAGAGTCTAGCGATTGACTCTGCTGTAGGACCCGTTTTATGGAATCTTGAGGGTCTTCGGCTGCTGGTTTGCTGTGATGATCGCCTTCTGCTATATCAGCATTCGAGTCTATCGGCTATGATAAATCATAGTCGAACACAGACGCCCGTCATGTTCAGTATCGCTGAAGAGGTTCGTGTGCTTGCGTCATTTCATTTCTGCGCATTTTTCTCTTTACATAGACTGCATCATTGCCAGCAGTAAGCCGCGTGCTACATGACTAGGCGTATGCAGTTGTTACATTTCCATTCGGCACTTTAGCCGCCGACAATCTTCTTCCATCAATTTGTTTTTAAGTCGCTATGCAATTAGGGAGCTCCTTGAGCAGATTGATTCTTATCGGTGTTCTTTTCGAACCGCAAATAGCTTCGCACACAACAGCAGTATATGTGGCGTCAGTGAGGCGTTCCTGTAGACAAAATAAGAGGTGTACTGCTGAACTGTTGCTTTAAATAACAGGTAGTCGAGGGATCAGAGCGAGGTGCTTCCTGAACGTTGGCATCATTAAGCAATAATTAAGTGAATATTGGTGCTTTGTTTTAGTGATCATGATCTTCGGCCCCTCGTTCATTTTTTATAAACATTGCGTTTTTGGAAATGTTTCCAGTTCTTTTTTAACTTCGGTTGATTCCCTCCCAGATTTCTTCAAATATTTTACGCTTTTATGAGATTGTCTCGTGTCGCTTCTGACTTGAGATTCCCGACCGTGATCATTTGCCCCTCCCCCAGAAAAAACCCTCTGTCGCAGCACTTCATTTTTTCGAAGAATGTCGAAGTGCTGTGTTAAATGACGATGGCGGTTTCAGAATTCTTCAGTTGAAGCCTCAAACCAGGTGAACTTTGCGGTCGTGGAGCAAAGCTGCATGTGAGGGATGCAGATTTTTGTGGATGGAGCGCTATTGTACTAATTCTAACTGTTATCTTTTCATACTTCCCACACCACACGCGTGAAATCTATCACGTTAATTCATGCTAAGCCTCCATTCGCTTCTTCCTGGGATGTATTTTTTGAAAGTAGAAGAGGAGCAAAGTCGTTACGCTCTGCGGCTCCCCCTTCTCATTTTTAGTCACCTCAGGCAAATTTTTCTTAGTTACCACAAGCAGTCCTGAACATGCAATTGCTCGAAGTTACATACACGGAAGTGCTTTTCTTTTTTTCATTGAATTTTCATGTCAGTCATGATGCCCATTGCAGCTGCAATTTCCACTACCTTCCCTTTTTTCCACTTCTCTGCCTTTTCCTAAGAAAGTTCTGTTTGCCTTCTTTTATCACTCCAAAGGAGGCGCAAGGTTTAAGGGGGGGGGGGGGGGGGAAGGGGGAAGAGGGGAAAAGGAGGGAACTGACTCGCACAGGACACAGTCAAAGACTAATTACACGTTTTCTTCGAACAGTCTCATTTTCTTCACTCGTCGTTTCCATAATTGGCTCGGCCTGCCGTCTCAGTTGATGAAATTTCGTCTTTTGTTAAAATTTGGTTTCTTCCGCATACCCTGCCCTGAATCTTGTGGACTACATAAAATTGACGGAACACCCTTACCTGAGCCTCCTCCTTCCTTCGCCTCCCTTTCAAATTGGGCGCTTTGGGGCAGCTCTTGTTTTCTTATTTTCTCTATTTTCTTTTATGCGCTTTTTCAGTTTGCTTCGCAAAAGCGCACTATCCCTATGTTTTATCTGCACGTATGCGTGTGTGCACTATGTCTTTCTGTCTGTCCGATGTTCCACTGGGGAAGCCACGGAAACTAGCGTTAGAATATGCAAGGGGCGTAGCGTTCATAGGAAGGTGGTCTAATATATCATAATTTACTTTGATTTATCGATGACGAGATCACTTAAATCCTTTTGAGGTTGCTCTTTGACGCACTTCTACAACTCTGTAAACTTAGATTGAGGTCGTGTATGTGTGTGCTATCTCTTCATCCGGTTGTTTTAGCAGCTTTGAAAATTAGATTTATGGAAGCTTGCGGCTTTAATCACATTAAAAGATCACCTCCATCATACTGCGTATTGATCTGTTAGTTTCGAGAAAAAGGTATGAATTTTTAAAGGCGAAGAAAAAAATCGGACGCATCTCGACTGGTCGCAAGTTCGTTTTAGATGACAGCTCACTCAAAAGTAATTTTTTTTTGACGAGTTTATACGAGAAGTGGGTTAATTGAAGTCTGATGGCGCTATTTTGCATGTTTACTGTTTATTGGTAACTCATTAAACTGATTGGTGAGGTGAACGATATGCAAAAAGCACGTATTGTGCTCGCTGCTTTGAAGCATTGCCCATTTTTTTTAAAGCTTTAATTGCATTGTAATTTTGGCAAACGTTGATTGTATTGAATCAAGCTGGTGTTTATTTGAGCTTTCGTAATTGTGTTTCCTTTGGAGAATTTTTGGGACGAAGAGAGGTGTTTGGCTGCGAACTCATCACAGTGGTGTGGGTGGTGTTCTTTTGTGGGAAATGGCTGGCAGCTGTTTAGACTGCTTCAAGTAACTCGTGCAGGAAATAATTGCGAACGGTGATTTTTTATTTAGGGCCGATCACCGAAGACAACAACTCAAAAGAAAACGGAGGAGGTGAGAATCGAAAGACTGCGTTGTTCGAAGATTTTTTAACATTTGCCACTTTGCAATGCCCTAACATTTAACATTTGCCGAAACGAAGACCCATAACGTTTAGCACTTTAGTGGTATTGGGGGAGGGGGAGTTGCTGATGGCGAAGGGATGGAGATGGAAAGAGCGCTAGGGAGAAGAGTTCGGTCGATTAATTACACGTTCAGAGTCCCACCATTAGGAATCCGAAAATAGTTTGAAGTCCTCAGAAAACTGTAAGAGAATCCGTTTTTTTACGTTGTTTGATTCATGCTGTTCCTGATGTTTGCCGTTTTTGTTGTCTTTTGGCTTAGGGGAGATTTGTTGTTAAGGAGGAACGAGTAATTATTTTCTGATTCATTGCTGCAGCTCAATTCAGACGGCACCTTTTTTTTCTGATTTTTCTGTCCTGTTGGATGAGCAAAGAAATTCGAATCACATTTGCTATCGAATTGATTTTCTGTGCGTGCCGTATATTACGCTGTTAGTTCATTTAGTTGATTTTCTTGCTGGTTGAAATTGTACAAAGACAACAAATATTTATAAGATTTGCTGGCCATATCATTGTCTGTTTGATTTTTGCATTGCTATTTATGTATCTTTCTTCTGCTATCATGCTGAACGGGATACGCAATTTTTCGGGTTCTTTTTTTGTGGGTTGTACTTGTCCGTGTCCGCTTCCTTCATTGTTTCGCTTGCCACAGATCCGCATCTTCTAACAACCGCTGCTAGCGCAGTGCCATAATATTTTCACTCTGGCTGGCTTACATTAGCCTCACTGGCTATCCTTCTGTTATATGCAGCTATAAATATTTTGCAGGAGCATGAGTCACAGACCAGTGATGATTTGGTTCCGGCATGGGAATGTGTTTGGTCGATCGAAATGGCCGCCCCACCGAAATACATTCGATATTCCACTGATGGCACTTTGTTTGCGACTTGTGGTGTTAACGATCGTATGGTAAAGATATGGTACCAAGAAGAAGGCGAGCGCATTTTATTTTTATATTTTGCCTCACTTTTCAGTTCCATCCATCTCTAACACTTCAAATGAAATTCGCAAACAGATGGCGTCATCGTGTTTTTAAAGCACCAAAAGTTGAACGATAGCTGATCAGTTATATGCGTCTGAATGTTCAGCCACTTTTTACTTTTTTTAGAGGAGCAGCAGTTTAAGTGCGTAGTTCCCCCTGTTTTGAGGAGGAACTGATTTGAGAAATGTGTTTTGAAGTTTAGTTGTGAGAAATTTCTTCGAGAAATCTTCATGCAAACACCACTGCGAGCTTATAAGACTTTGCCGCAGAAAACTGGACTGGTTGATATTTTGCAAACTAATTAACGATGGCTCGATTCGGTTCCGATGATTTACAAATATATCATTGTGGATTTTGAGTTAATTTGCATCAGCTTTCCTTTTTTCTCCACCACTATTCTCCCAGCATCCATTTTATGAGGCTAACAAAATCTTTTCACTCATCTATGAGAGATTGTTTTTGCGAAAACTTTTCTTTCCCACTATGTCGAGGAAAGTTCTAGCTGCATGTTGTTCTTTCGAAGTTCAGCAACGTCTTTAATAACCGCAACCCTAAAAGCAATACTAATTTAAGACATTTTTTTTGATTGCTTGATTCCTTCTGACTCTCAAACACTTCCGTTGTAAGAGAATATTTTCCATTATGAATTTTGTTCGATTGTTCGCTGTTTTGTGGCATTAATAAACTTTGAGAGTTTAATTGTGAAGTTGTGTTCAGTAGAGAATGTTTTTCGTTGCAAGAATTAGTAGGCAGTATGAAACAGTGACAAATGTATAGAAAGGGAATTCTGTTTTTAAGATGCACTGAACAAATCGGGAGCAGTTCAGTTCAGTTTTACATATTTGCAACACCCATTACCGGTGTGTGGATTCGAGTGGCGAAAGACTGGCAGATATATGTCAAGGTAAGTGGCACCTCTTAGAGTCGAAGAAATATTTCCATTAAAATAGGGAGAACACGGACAGCCTTGCTAAGAAAATGATGTAGAAGTCCAGTTGGAGGGGGGGGGACGGTATGAAGGGATTTCTTCTCAATGAGGTAACGTATCACCACCGAATTAGACTGGAAGTTTTGACCAATAGAGTAGTAAGGTTTAAGAAATGAATGGAGGCATTCGCTTATTAGCGAGTCTTTTAATCAAAGAGATGTTCGCATGTGAAAAAGATTGCTTCTTGTTTGGTGAGGCTTAACTAATCGTATTTTATTTGGAGTGGCCAACAGAGGTGGAAGGAGAAACTTCGGAACTGAAGATAAGGTTGTCGCTGCTGTCGTTGCATTGAAGTGATGATGAAGATGGTTAGAACTTCGAAGCACTATGGGCGATGGCGAAGAAATTGCGGAATTTAGGAGACATTGTGCTTCTCGTGCGGTCACTTTGGCTTATGGACTCGGAAGTTACTTGCTCATCCTCATTTACCCAGAAATTATCAGCCACCTTCGTCTTTTAGACTTCAGCGATGCCCTGATTGCAGGCGTTGTGTGCAAAACGTATTGTTAACGTGGTGCGAGGATAATACGGCAAGAATATGGAAGGAGACTGTATCGACGAACACAGCCCCACTCAACAACGATCTCTTGGATGCCGGCTCCGTCGACAAGAATACTCCCTCGAAACTCGCCTATAAAAGCAGCAAAATGCGCAACGCGCGCTCCAGATTGATGTCCGTCTCCAAAAACCTCATGTATGCGTTCTCATTGAAAGTCAATATAACAGTTCTGTATGTTGAACGAGACATTGATAGTACGGTCTGTAAGTAGAGGCAGCATGAATAACTAGTTTGTAATTTGCTCTTTATAATTAACCCGATATGAGCAGTGGAAAACGAGTAATGTTGTTTTGTGGAATTGTTGGTAAGAACTTTAACTCTTATTGCTTACGAGAAGATCGATCTCAGCTGTCGATTCTTCGATCAGCAATGTCTGACCATCAACCGATTATGGTTGTAGTATCGCCAATGTTGTATAAATTTCGGGCTGTTCAATTGAAATAAACCCTAACGAGTTTTCGTTCAAAGAATTATCTGTAGGCAATAAGAGAGGTTGTAGTCGTACTATATACCAGTAGCTAGTTATATGGAAGTATTGAGTAAAGCATTCTTTTCAATTTTATATTAGTACACGTTGTGTAGAGTGAGTAATGTGGGAATTTGTGGTTGTAATACGCAAATGTTGACCCAACTAGACTGCTAAAACGTTTGTCCAGCAGGTGCAGAAGAACGTACGCTCGAGATTTCGGCGCAGGCCGAATGCTTGCTAGAATTTCGATCGACTACCACTAAAGCCACGGTGGTTTCGATAGCTGTTGCTATCGATTAGCGTTCGCTTGAATTTATGCTAACCTCACGTTGAGAGCCGAAGCCACTGAAGAAGTTTTATTCGCTCTCGAATTGTGCTAATTCGCTTTCGAATCACCGGCAGGGCACTGCATAGTTATTGGATTGAAGAATTTTAAGGCTTTGTTGGAAACCGTGGTTGAGCGTTTGGCTGATCGTTGCAATATTGTCCGGTTGGATGGGGAGGGGAGGGAGGGGAGAGAGAGAGATTGAGTGAAGCAGTTTAAGAGTCGTTGCATCTGGAAAGAGTGGGAAGGAGTGCTATCTGTTTAACATCTGGTCACAGGTATCGCTCACATCTCCCCGGTTGCTGCTGTTTCATACTGCAAAGACTTCAGAGATGAAATTTTGCAGCAACGACAAACGGAAGAAGGTGGATGACACATTGCAAGATGCACCACATTCACCGATATTCAGCAGCGCATCCTATGTGGATGTGGCCGCCGGACTGCCAAACAGAACTATTGTGCATTTCCATCTGGCAGCCTCCATCAATGCTGAAAATGGTTGGTGCATTTTACGATGTTCACGTGTATTCAGTGTATTCCCTGCTCTCTTCTCCTCCTCCACCACCCTCGATCTTCGATCCGTTAACCCACGTGATTGATAACTCGTAATTGCCACTTGCGAATGATTGTTGACACTCAAATCATGGACGCAGGTCCTGAGGGGCGTATGCTTTTCAGTTGCACATGTTTGCACAGGGCTTTTTGAGGGTGAGATAAACCCGTCTAATTACATGGTGTGATTTTAATTTTTTCTCTTGAGCCGTATGCCTGTGCACACTTCTAATGTTTAAAGGTTGTTTCGTTTTTTAAGAGAAACGATGTATTGCAATATAATCTTCGCGCATAATGCCCACCTGATTGTCGCACGTGTACACTGAAGGGAAAAGCATTTTGTAAAACGCAGAAAATTACCACTATTTCAACATACTTACGAAGCAGCAATTCATGTGGGTAATTTTCAGACTGTTTGCTCGTTCCGTCAATGGAAAACACCCTTGCGGGGCAGAAGAACCGTTTGCCGTACATTGGCTGAACAATAAAGAGCTAGTGTATGGGATTGGTGCTGAGAAGCTTCTAGCTGAAGCGCTTATTGCCGACCAGCCGATGGCTAATCCATCTTCGATCGACTACACCCGAAGTAAGTATATCATTGTTTTGGTTCGTTCCTGTTATCTTCGGGAAATGCGTTTTCTTTTTTGAGGGATGACGTCACTAAAAGTGTGTTATTAATGATTAGCATTTCAACGAGAATCCTGGCTAACAGGCGTGTTTACACTATTTAAGCATTAGTTTCCATGTTTATATAATACTTCACGCCATAAATAACATCCGTTTTATTCAGTCTTCGAATTGAAAAAGGCTTGCAGTATGTACCAATTTTGCTTCTAATGGAAGCATGACCTTACTGCTGTAAAGCTATCGTCAGCATCAACTTAATCGACAAGCTTTCTTTCATCTACAACGCAATTTTTGTTGGTGAGTCTCCGTAGTAGATTAAGACGGATGTACATCTCTTAAGAGTAGCAAAAACTTGTGATAGCACATAGGAATGGTTTGCATTGATTAGTAGCTGCTCATAACAGACGCAAATATTTTGGCAGTCGGTTTGAAAGTTCTGCAGCTTCTCTCTTCAGTTGGACTTTTTAAATGCTGTGAGAGACCCGATGAAGGTTGCATGGGTTCAGGAAGTGTGTTTGTAACGGCAGTCTGCGACACACTGCAACTACAGAGGTGCTATCCGAAACAGCCCCCGTGACTTCAGCAGACCCTTCTGTCGATTCTGCTCCGAGCACAAGCAGCGCTCCACAAAGCGATCGAGTACATCCAATTCCTTCAGGGATCAGCCTTACGGTGGGCAGTTGTTCGGAGGGTTGTCCGCCAAAAAATGAATTTGTACTCTTGTTTGTTCAAGCTGTTCAGGCATACGTAAGTCACCTGCACGATCAACTGCATGCTAGATTTACGATGTTTGCGGTGTGCGTTGAAAAGGCTTTAGGTTAGGATTGATTTTTTCACTGTAGAAATTGTGGATGAATGAGCTGAGCATATAGCTTACGCAGTGGTTAGATGAGGTATTATTCCTATAGTGGAAGACAGTCACTGCTCTCAGCAACCAGAGAATTCACCTTGCAACTATAGTAGAAGCCAGCAGACAAGAGAGCACATTAATTTTGACTGGATCAAGCTTCAAACGCGATGCCTGTTTCACTCTCGCTAAAGTGCTTCCTTTAAAAAATGCAGTAATATGCCCGGTATCGTTTTGTGTAAAACGCTGCTGTCCCATTATCAGTTTTAGGAAACTACAGCTTCGAAGGATTCATTGGACGTAAAATTGGATGTGTTGATAAAACAGTGGCTCAAGTCGAACGATGTTCTTTTCGCAATACATCCGGTTGATGGCAGTTTACTGTCCTGGTTCGTTGCTCCTGCATACATTCCCAGATTTCTTCTTTATGTCAGAAGTGCATTGTTCTCATATTTCGTCATTTTTGGCATTGAGTACATGCATGATGGAGTGAAGAAATTCAATGTCTTTCCTCTCATTCTCATTGCTTCGACTTCGTGACTGGTGCAGAAGTGGAAAATGTGGGCAGATGTCGAGAAAGGACGTGGGCGGGAAGCGGCACTCTTTGAGGATAACGTCGGATTTCTTAATGAAGTTATAAAGTTCTTCGCGCTTGATCTAAGGTTTTGACACACATCAACATCAAAATCCTGTTGCTCTCTTCTTATGCCACTTTCGAAAAAACTTGTGCAAAGTTAGGGTTGGAATCTCCTTTAGATTTGAAAGACGACTTCGACTGTAGAGCCGCATGCGAAGAACGTGTTCTCCCTTACTTTCGTCCCTAGAAGGAGGGAGGGAAGAGGGCAAGAGAGTCATTTTGACTGTCCATTTGCAGGACTGTGGAGTGGTTGGATGATGCTTATCGTCAGCCGACTGTCAGCTTCACTTCACGTTTCCCATCCGCATTCCCGCTCACAGATGCGGCCTCGCTGAATCCTATTTGAGTACGTTAATCCGCACGACCCGCTCTATGTGGACGTCATTCAGCGACACTTGCCTTCAGGCGAACGGGATGATTCCAGCGCGCAATGTAAGTGCATTGCTGTCTGTTATTTCAAAAAACGTTTTTGTTCAGTATTGTATGCTTAATGTTTCATGTGTAAATACAGTTGCCTTGTGATATGTGACAACCTTCCTCTAAACTCTTGCACTGAAAGGTATTCTCTGTCCTTTCCTTCTCTAGTAAGGTCGCTCTCTCTTTTGTAATGACACTCGGAAAGGGTTTGTACTTTGCAAGGATTTTTTGCGAAGCCTTCCTAAATGTGGCAGAATTTTAACTCGGCCGGAGGTTCTATTCGAAATTTTTATGGCAACTCTAGCGCGAAAAACTACTACCATGCAGAAGATAGTTGCAACTAATACTAAATCTTTCTGTATAAATATTTGCATTTCAAAACTGATTGCTACCGAATCACTTCGTATAACATATCAATCACATTTTTGCAAGTGGCGTACCATTCATTTTACTATATGTGATGTTCAGCTTCCAATTGCACCTTTTGTGGCCTTCTCCATCCAGCTTTTTTGTCTTGACGACAGAGACGGAGCAAGTAAACTTCGAGAGCTGGCAGTCATACAGCCGGTTTAGATGGATATTCGCTACTGTTAGAAGATTGGCAAACTTTCTGTCCTGTGTCAAACTTGGCAGTGTTATCGCCGCAGAAACCACTAGTTACCTTCCTTTTCCTATTTACAGTGAGATGCGTTTGCATGCATGTGTCGTGTGTTTTATGCCATCGATCCCCTCACTGTGCTACTTTTGCTTTCTTTCAAACTTTACTCTCATTATTATGTCCCTTGAGTTTCCATATAGCATAATAACTGGTTAGGTAACCGAAAAACAAAAGCAACAAACTGTTATACAGGGACAGGAAGAGCGTTGGAACGTCACTCGGCGAATATGCTCTACTTGTTAACCAGTCATGAAAACGGTTCGCTAAACTTATGGCACCTCTCAGTGGACGAGGAATCCAATTTCACCGTCATATTAAATATTTCTCATGCATCGAGAATGTGCGGTCATCGCTTCCAAATTTCTAAGGTTAGTGAATGTTATTTATGATTTGATGTTGCTTTCCGAGGATGGAATAAGAGGATTGAGGCAAGAGTGTCTGCGGAGAGGGATGGTGGTAGTGCTCATAGAAGCGTCAAGGTAGGCAGTTCCGACACATTGCATCAAAGACACGGACGATGGGAAAGAATCGCACCTAGGCGAAGTCGACTACACTTGACTAAGACTTATAAGTGGTCAGAATTTAGAGCAGTTTCAACAGACATTTCTCAAATCCTTTATCGTTTAAACGCAGTTTATATTCCTCTAATCCTCATTCATTGTTCCGATTTTCGAAGTTTCTATCATTTTTCTTTGTGAAAGTTGTTCATTCAATAACAGAAGTTTTCCCATGTAAGTTCGTAGAAACCGTTCCCTCGTAACAGCGACTAAACATCTCAAGTAGAAATCGGTAAGCAACGCTGCTGATTAATATGTGTATCGCAGGTTTCTCATCTTTTATTCTTCGTGCTTTTGTTTGTGAGCTTATTAATTAAGGCTCATATCTAAGGACGAGATCGTTTCAAAGCCACGAATCGGTTATATAACTGTTTGTCTTTGCAGATGAGGAAGAATTTCTTGTTGTTTCTATTCGGTTGTCAATCTTCATTATAAAAGTTTTGCTGAGAAGTCCAAAAGTGCAATTATCTTTTGCGAATGATGGTACTAAGTGTCGTATTTTAAATTTTTCATGTCTGTCCGTTCCGAAATCTTTATTTAAGTCAGTGCATCGTATTAACTGTTGGTATAAAGTAAAGAATCACTAAGGAGTTGCTCTCACGTGAACATTGTAATAGCTAGCTGAAAGGGGGAATAGGAAGATATGCAAGGGAGGTGGGGTGAGAAAGATCGCTTCAGCTTATTGGAGCAACCATTTTAATTCTAGGTAGTCGCTCATCCAGTGTTGCCACTGATGCTGACTGCGAGTCAGTTTGGGAACACCGATGAAAAGACGCATGAGGATGGTGCTGAACTCATCTTATGGAGGATCAACCGGTGGGGCCATATGCAAGAGTGGCGGCGTTAGGGAGCTAGCGCGTATGACAGCTTGCTCGTCAAAGTCGTTCACTTCACTTGCGTGGATTCCAGCCATATTACCCAGGTAGGTATTATTTGAAAATAGTAAGTGTAAATAAATGTGATGTTCCACACCAGTTTTACAAGACAGCTCGTTTTCAATTCTGAGCTGAGATTTCATCTGTGAAAATCAGTTACATGCGAAGAAAGAGAGTTTTATTGTGAGCAGTTTGCAATGTTGAACAAGGCTATGGAGTTCACATAGCGTGAAAAGGAGTGACTGATTATATATTCACATAATAATTGTGTTCTTAACTTAATTCCTTTCTTCGATATTCGAATATGTGCTGACAGGGGATTGCCATCCAAGGAACCCATTTCAGGCAGGTTTGCTCCTTTTTGGTTACAGCCAGATGACTTTGTCGGCAAACGCACCCCTCTCTCTTGATTTCGTGCTAGTGCTTCAGCCTTCCTTTAGTGATTGTTTTATTTCGTTGTTGGATCCTATGTGGACCTGAAACCACGAAGCGACAAGCAGCTGAATAGCTTATCAGGATGCATAACATTGCAGTAGTAAAATAGTTTTGATCGCTTGAGGTCCATTTCTCATTTAGGAGGGCCCGTGTCAGGACTTATTTTCAAGCTGGTCAATTGTGTGTGTTTCAATGTTTCAGCCATTCTGCTTTCTTCGTTAGATGCTTCAATCGGGAAGTAGAGGGCGGTTGGGTGGAATTCACAAAGAAGTTCACATCCACAACATTGCATCTTTGATTGTGCTCGCAGTAAAAAGTATTGCAGTTGCACGTTGGGCTCGGTTTGTAATTCGCCAAGTTCATGCTTTGTGGCGAGCGAAGGAGGCATTCTACAAGTTTATCAAGCGATCGTTGATGCCGCTGGTCTACTCGCTGAGATCTACGCTTCAGAAGTGCAAGCCAGCGGATACTCCAGCAGAGGTAGTTAGCTAATTTCTTCGTATTTTCCTACCTACTTGTGTACTATACGCTTTGTGCGCTATGCAGCTGTGGAGGACTACTAGTTTATTGCTGGATCCGGAGACTGAGCTTGCTAAAGGAAAACTTCATCTCCGGCCGTGATCGTCAAAGAGGACGCGTCGCCTCACTCTTCACTTCGCTGTAATTCCATCATCACTTAAAGGGCGTTTTTTATCCCACTTCATCACATGATCGTTTTTGTTCGGCATTTATTTCAGCTGATCCGTTCGCTACGGCGGCATAAAGTTGCAACGTGGAACATGCACCTTCTGGAAGATAAGGGCTTGTTCAAGTTTGTGTGACGCAGTATTGAGCTGTTCTTCTTTTCCAAAAAGGCGCAGTCAACGAGGCTATTTGTTTAAGTAATTCTTTATCGTTATTAAGTTTTTCAAATGTATACAAGGAAATTTTGGCCGTATTTCATTAAGTAGTGCTGTGATATTCGCCAGTTTTGTGCATTCTGCAGCAGTACAGTGGATGAGGATTTAACGCCGAGTGAGGAGACCAGCCCAATACGAGCAAGACAGAGTCTTAAAGAGACGTTCAATGTTGCGTCGACGCAGTCAACTGCTAAACCCGGATGTGTGCTACGACTGACGCAGATTGTCGATGCTCAGCACGTATGTTTCATTGTAGTTGCATTAAGAGCCTGTTTTAAATTGTTGCCATCGATTCGTCAGTTGGTGAGCTTGTTTTAATGATCTTTCGTTGCTTGACGTTTTCGGTACACGCCTAACACTGTGAAGGAAATGAGAGCTCGCATATGTTGGTGATTCATTTTCTGTCACTGTGGCAAGGTGGAGTTTAGTGGCATACGGTAATGCAACTTTTTTCTGGAGTTCTAACGAAAGCGAATTTTTTCCAAGTGCAGAACGCTTGTTTTATGACGGGGAGTAGTGAAGGCGGTAGTAGAGGAATTGAAAGTAATGGATATCTTGAAGAGGAGTCTGGAGCCAGCTGGCTCGAGCCTCAGTCTCCGTATTTGCACGACAGTGTGGCTGCTTGTTCATTGCCTTGCGGCGTCGTATTTGGATCGTATTCTTAATCCTTTCATGTCATGGGATACTGTGCTTTAACCTTTAATAGAACGAAGGCAGCATCTTTGTGCGTATGGATACGGTGTTCTGTTATCAAGCTTTGTCAAGTTTGCAGGATGCGAACAACCTCCTATTGCTGCATGTATTCAATGAGCGCTTAGTGCTCGGCACTGAAGATGACGTTACAAATACTTTGGATACGGATGCAGCCGTTATCGATCGAACGAGATCAGCTGTATTCTCTGATCGATATTTTATTGTCGCCGTCGAACGGATTGGAACTACTGCGAGGTGGTTTTCTTGCTACAGTTTCCCGAGGTTTTAAAGTACTGAACATACTTGCCCTGTCTCATCGGCTCTGATGTGAGAGCTGTAGTCACAAGCTGCAACCGATTTCTTTCGGAGGTCACGAGGGAGTGCAAAAACATTGCATAAAAATGAAGGGACACTCTGCTCTTTAGTGAGGACCCAAGTCGGCATTTTGGGAAGGCGAGTACATATTTGCCACGTAACTGTCAAAGTTATGTGGCAAAAAATCGTCGTCTCCGCGTTTGTTACCACTTGCTTAGCTGAGGTTAATTAAAAGTAGCAACTACTTTGTCTTCCATAGGCTGCAAAAATTTGGGTCGGTTTAAAGTTATGTGGAGAACGAAAGGTGTGACTCACTGTGCTGTTCGTGTGGTGGGTGGTAGCGTGATTTAAATGCGATCGATAGCAGTTGCACGCCTTTACCTGATTCGGTCATATGGTTTTTCCTTCTATGCTAAATTTAGCCGTTCTTTAATTCTGTAAGTGGCATTCGTAACCTTGAAGCTGAAGATATTCTCCGCCATCGATGTAGCCATTGGCAATTGCCGTGCACAAGAAGTGCTCTGTGCTGCTTTGAGTGAAGAGGCCGTAACTGTTGACTCTTTGGCAAAGGATTTTGTTTGTTTTCACGTTCGATATAATCAAAGGAGCAAAGGGAATCAGCGAGCTTGTTAGCTTTTTTGAGTTTTCGATTGGTTGCAATTGTTGAGCGGTGCTGATGGAATGGGGAAGAGTGGCTCTGTTGTTGAAATGCACTCAGCAAATATTTTCATCAATATAGGCAGCGATGTGATCCCATTTGTTTATCATAAACGGTAGCATACGGTAGAATCGTTTTAAGCTTATCGAACATTTACATTTTGTCTATTCTCTCGATTAGTCCGTTGGCGAATTGATAAAACGTGTCAGTTCAAACGCACCAAGCATTTCACCTCATCCACGTGGTATATGTTTTCTTTTGTTTATTACCTCAGTTTCTTCTTCGTATTCTCGCTTCCTTTCTGTTCTGTACGCTTCTGCAAATTTCTGCTCATAAAGCGCGCTATGACGAATTTTTATCTAAGCTTGTGTCTGCATGTGTCTGTGTATGTTTGCCTTAGTTCCTGAAGCATTAAGACTACAGCAGTGAAATTTGATGGATCCGATATGCAGATAGGATTATCCTCTACCAATTCTCAAATTACTCCATCAGCTTTGAAAAGAGTCAATGATACTTAAACACGCAAATGTGCATATATTTTGCAAACCTTTCGAATCCGTTTTACGCAGGCCGGTTATCGCCTTTTAACCTGTAACTTTTTTAAGTGGAAGATTAGTGTGAACATTCGGATTGCTCAGAGTATGAAGCATTGTTTTGCTGCTAACAATTCGAAAGGTCACTTGTATTTGTATTTGTCCGTTGCAGATTACGAATGTGGTCGCTGAATGTCGCTTCGCAGCAACCTCAACCGATCAGAAACTATGGTCAGTGACTCTTCAAATTTATGTTAGCGTGTAGCGCAGAATAAACATTTAACAAAATGCCTTTTGCGGTTTCTCCTTCGTCGTATTCGGAGCGCTTCAGTCATTGCACACTTTTTGCCACAATTGCATGCGATAAGCATAAAATTACACATCGTCGAACGTAGCTGCAGTCAAGCAGAAAATTCGGCAGTGCTAAAGCTGCCTTTGAAGTTTTTTCCAGACGGAGCTGTCACCTCGTGGATCAGTCCCAGTTCCTTCGATGCGTCAGTAGCATTAAATGTGAATGTTTTTGAAGACATGGATGAATGTGGCGAAACTACGGACCGAAATGCACCAACTCCTTATTATCGTGCAGCTTCCCCGATTGGGCCTTCCGCAGCTCAGCTCGTCTTACAGTCTCAGAAAGTGTGCGATCAGGAACTGTCACTTCCAGAGGGAGTCAGAGCGTATGTTCAAGTTCTCACTTTTCGCCTCTGTGATTACGACAGTTATACGTTGCGTTCGTTCGAAGAATGGATGAGTGCGGATGAATTTAGAATGATTCCTGCAGTATGCTCAATTAAGCGCTCTTAGGAATTAAGTTCTGTGCATTGAGGTGACATATAAGCTGCTTCAACGGGTTCATCCTCGGTGTTTCCTCCGGAAAGAAAACTTTTTGTGCAGAAATCTGTCTAAAGGACCTCTTGCTGAGAGGCAGCGAAAGGCTCAAGAATGGTTGTACAGCGAAGGGAATCCAGATCGGTACACGTATTTATGCGCCGATCCGTCTATTTCACTTCCTTGATGCACAGCGATCCATATAGCAACATTTTTCGGACACAAGAGTTAGTGTTGCTGAACAGATTTTCGCACAAAGGAAGGATAATAAGGAAAGAGGCCAAATTGCGATCCATGCGCTTGTTTAGCATATTCGATTGTGTCTCACAGTTTCACAACGTTCCACATAAGAATTGGCTTTGCCGTCTTCAATATGTTGGTGCCATTTAAATCAAATGAAGCAAATGAAATAACTAGACACTAGAAGTGCGCTTTTTAAATGTGGGTTCATAATTGAAGGTTGAGAGAGCTGCATTGAGGGATTTAGCAGAGGGCCTTTATTGCAGTTGGGAATTTCTTGTTTTGCCGCTCTTTGCTTTTTTCTTTCAGTACTTTTTAAAATGCTTCGACTCTCCGTTTGTTCGATCTTCCAGTGGTGCACGAGTGTTGTACTTGCGTGAAGGATATCGATCGTTGCGACTGTAAAGTGGAGATTTACTGCAAGAAAGTTAATAATTATAGGCTTATACATTGAATGAGCCATAGTTTACATCGATGAAGACGAAAGAGCAGACGCGTTTCTGTTTTTTTTTTTACGCCGAAACTCCTGTTTCAAAACAGGAGTTCCGACGTAAAAGAATAGAAAAGCGTCTGCTCTGGTCCTGCCCTGTTTTTAAAAGCAGGGAAAGGGGACTCATAGGTCTTGCCTATCAATTGCTGGCTTACAAACACGTAACCTACACTTTTGATATTTGCTTGTTTGTAGATGCTGTCTGTTGTCCCGGCAGCGGTCACTTGCCCTCTTCGAGCTTATATCCGGCATGTAAAGCACCTTATGTTCTTCTCTCGTCCTGTTCTGACGAACACATCGGTTCTGGAAATGTGCCAAAGCAGACGCTCCGGACGGGTCCGTGTTCTATTCGTGGCACAAATGGGGCATGGTCAGCGACTCGGTCGACTCGGATCTCGAAATGGACGGTATCCTGTTTTGATCGAAACCGTTTTTCTTTCTAGCCGTTTCTGCACGTATAAATTTAAGCAGTACACGCAGCTGCACGTGCTTCATTAATTGGATAATTTTGATTTTAGCTTTACGGCGATTTCGGCAGAATTTCGTTGCATATGAAATTTCGTAGTTTTGAAGGGAGATGGCAAGTTTTTACACCTTTGTAGCGGCTGCTAGAAATGTCGGTTTGTTGAAGCGCATTGCAAATGGAAAAGCTAGATGACTTTATTTGTGATTATCGTCTAGGTTACACGTCCGTCCTCTCTGAATATATTTAAACTTACAGCTTTATCGCTTTATCATCGGAATCGTGCGTCAGCAGAAAAACTCACTGTTGTCCAGTGTTTGCGACTTTAAAATCACCACACAACGCTCCCCAATGTATTTGCGACGCTGATTATGCTCAGTCACTGATAAGGATGTTGCGTTGAGAGAAGATTGGGGCTGTCATGTAGGTCAGTCATAGAGCAGAATGAAGCATATGCTTCTACGTTTGTCGTACTTGGACGTATATGCAAGATTTATTTTGCGGTGCTCGGGTACCATTTCGTGGATGAAGTTTTGGCTCTGGTGGTATCGGAAATATTTCAGTATGGAGTCTTTAAGGGGATTTTCAGACAATCCACCAACAGTAGGTTTCAAGTGGATGTGGCCTTATCCTTCGCCTTCTTTGCTTCTCTCTTTATATGCATCACCAGCGCCTGGTATTGGGATTTGCCGGTTATCTCGTTCTTTTCATCGTGGATCATCACCTCTGCTAGTTTGCTGACGTCTGCGTTGTGCGCCATAGCAGAATTGATCCAATATAGCAAGAGAAGCGTTTGAGCAGAATTCGATCCGTTGGGGTTGCAGTTAAAGTAATTTCATTCTTGCATGTCTTTTCAGTGATTGTTGCATGTACATTGATTGTTTTGAGGGATGATGCAATTCCAGGTCAGATCTTCAGTGTATCAGCGGCACATAGTGGTCGATTTGCTTGTGCTTATTTGCCCGAAGGGGTGGTTGTATCGAGCATTACCAATGCGAACAGTAAAGGTCGGTGTTTTCGAATGCGAGTCGTCGGGAGGAGTCGAATGGCTGAGGGAGGACACACTCCTCATCGATAATAAACCCTTCATCGAGCAGTTAGTCGCGTTTCTAACTCTCGTTTTAAGTTCCACTTTTTTGAATATTGTTTTCGTTTCACTTTTCGCGTTGCTTGAATTCTGCTTTTTCGTAAAATTGTGTTGCAACTACGATCCGCGGGATGGGCAGTGATAATTTTACTGGACTAAGTGGACTTTTTTGCGTTATTAGCATTTCAGAAAGTGCGTCGAAGGAAGGGTAGTGGCTGAATGCTTCAAGAATTGTGTCACATAATGGAGCCGTCAAGCTGACGGCTGCAGAAGTAATTGAATTATAATGTCTACTTGAAGCTGTCAAGGTGTTTTCTTGTAGGCTTCCGTGCCCCGAAGATTTGAAGGGAAGGGTTGTCAAAGCATTACTGATATAATTTGCTGAATTGCAGGCATGCGAATGCGCAGGATGGTATGCTGCGAGAAGGCTTCGAGAGCGGGAGGAAGGTTGGCCGCCTGCGGGCATCTTCTCATCTCGTACTCGCAAATTTTCTAGGCGAATTTCCAATAAGTCATGCATCGGTACACATTGTTTGTTTGTGCTTCGACGTTACTTGCACGTAAATCTGCTTCGACTCACTGTGTGTTGCATCCTTGTGCATGTCTTACCTGAATGACCTGCTTCTACGGTGTAAGTTCCGCTTTTGCTTATTACGCACCTAGATGTCACTTCCTTCTCCGCTTGGTTTAATTTTTGAGTCGTTGATCGCTTCTCAGAGAAAGGACATTAGTTGCCAAATATAGAAGAGTCGCACCAGAATGTGATAGTCCTTTTAAAACTGTAATCTTCTGAAAAGCCGTCAATTTTATTCGTGCAAAGAGGCGTCTGACTAGCAAGTCGACGCGGAGAGCTTACCACATTGTATTCTGGTGGGCTGAGCTTTAAATAATAAATCTTTTTGCACTAAGCGAGAGACGTTACCAAAGCGGTTTCGAAGGCCAATTGTATAAGGTAGAGTAGCATTAGATGAAGTGCGTGTGAATCGTTCGCATAGAGGGAGATCAACTAACTCGCTTCAGTATTCACTAATGTTCTATTGCGCAAAAAATTTCACCTGTCGCATTTCTAGGTAAGATGGCCAAAATGAACTGGGTTTTTCCATTACTCTTGCTGCTACCTGTCGAAAATTTTGCAAATGAAGACAGTGGCCCCGTTTGCTAATCTAAGGCAAATGAGGTGAAACACAAATTCAGCTGAATCGTTATCAGTGATCGTTTGGCCTCTCGGAATCACTAGCTGCTAAAAGTGCTTTGTGCCGCTCTCTTGACTTGGTGCGGATATCCGTGGAACGGCTGTTGATTTGGACGTTCTGCGTTGCAGCAGCGTGTCGACGATTCGATGCTTCGCATTTATTTTATTCAGTTTGGGATTATTGTCATAAGAATACTTCCTGAATGGTGCGCAGGTGGCTGGTTTTAAATATAGAAATTGTTTTAAGGTAAGTACTCGTTATGTTCATCGACAGGTACTAGAGCCCGGCCGCTAGTCTTCAGCAATTTCATCTCGTCCACTTTGCGGACGTTTATCGTCGCCTCTTGATATCCTGCTGGCCCGCTGGCTCAATGTGACGGATGAGATACGACTTTTATGTCGTTTTCACTTGTGATATGCACAGCGGGCAGCAGTGTTCGTATGAGTGTAATGCTTAACGAGTTCTCCGCATTATGGTCTTTGTGAGTTCCTGAAAAGACTGGTTTGTCTCTCGTTTTGTTTTCAGACTCTTTATGAGACTCAGCTGGTCTGTCTCGTAGTAGATGAACACCTTGAGTTTTTGGCATTGTGCAATATTAGCAGTAAACGTGTTGTATGCATACTATTGTTGTGCTTTTATTATGCGAACAACGTGTACTGAAGCGTTGACAGTGAATTAGTCGTTGTCAATCTTTTCTTATTTTTTCATTTCTTTTACGTGAGCATTTTTTCTTCAGTTACATTTTCACTCGTTTTTCCCCTCACTGCAATTCTCATTTATGCATTTCTTTTGAATATTGTTTTCTTTCTTCAGCGTTGAGTATTTTGCAGTTAGAAGCACAGTTCCACCAGTAGAGAATTTCTTAGTTATTAGGTCATCATATAAGGCAATTGTTCGGGTGCTAATCAAAGTGTATTTGAAGGTTATCCCACAGAGCAGATGAAGAGAGTGGTGAGCGACAGAGATGTACGGGCTAAACACTACTATAATAAGAGTGAGTTCACTCACCTGTTTTAATCTTTTATCACCGCTTGTCATCTTATTTATCAGCAATACTTCCATGTCCTTCTGTTTTGATCGAATTTTAAATTCTTCCTCTCACACTTCATTATTCAATATATTTGCACCGGCTGCTGAGGAGGGAATCGTCACATGATCCTATGCAGTCGACTGAGATGGGCGGGCATCATGAACCCCACTACCGTGGTCCGGGCGGCGGTGCCTTACGAGCACCGATTAAGTTGTCACTCGATATGTTGTGTCGATGAAGGTGATATCAAGGCGTATCAATCCGAGTACGTCTCAAGAGGGGGGGGGGGGGGGGAGAGGGATTCATTGTCGTTCACGCAATCTACGTGACGTATTTAGCTTGGAACTCATCTTTCCTTAGCACTGACGTGGCGATAACTTCGATAAGAATGCCTGGAAGTACAGCAAATCAGTCAGGTGAACGCACTAGCTTTATAGCGGATACAGAATTTTAGCGCGTATGTGCGCTAGCGAGACATCGAATAATCAGTTATACCGCTCTCTGTGTGGTAGCCTTCAGCGTTGTTGAGGTGCCATTGTGTAGTATAAGAGGGTGAAATATAGTGCCACCGTGCGCGGTCATTTTATGCCGCCTTTTCTACCGCTCGTCCCCGCTCCGCTCAATCCTTCATTTCTATGTTGTCGGAATTGCCCAGTAAGCGTGGACAGCAAAAGCACATTTCCATGGATCGGCTGCCCATAAAAATGACCCAGGCCGTTGCCAAGAAAGGGCTATCATCTCGGCATCAGAAAGGCCCTGGATTTTGCAGATCGGACAGCTGTTGTGTAAAAAGTATCTCTTAAACGAATTCTATTTTATTACATGCTATATGAGTACAGAGCACTCTGACGATATCTGTGCTCCGAATACTGCTGTTCTTAATTAAAAATGGAACTTACTGATATGGTCGTTTTTAGAAACATCTTTTTAGAATCCTGACCTTCCATCTGAATATGGTGGAGGAGGAGGGGCATCAGGACTGTGCCCACATGTGCTCTGCTGCATCCAGAACTCGGGAGGATTTCGACACAATTCACAGGAAATTGAGGGCCAGGCATAGTGCATCATGAAGCTTTTGCCATTTCGAACTAGTGTTATTAGTTGTCGCCTTGGCGCATGCCCGATATTCTGTTCTTTATTGCGCCCATGGCAATTGTCAGGTGTGGAGTTGTTTGTCATTGTAGTGCGGTTGGGCGACCTAGTTCGTATCGACTGGGTTTCAACGGAAGATGGTTCACATATCCTCACGGTTGGAATCGGCTCCTCAGTATTATGTTCACACAAGTTTCGCGGGGGGTTCGCACAGAGGAATATCGTTATGATGAAGGAACACGAGACGCACCGACGTGCTCCTTTGAGAAAGGCATCTTCCCTAGCGAATCCCGAGCGCATTTCTACTCGACTGGTGAGTGTTTCGTTGCTGCCTTCTCCCGTTCTCTTTCGTGCCAATCCATAAAGTTTGTGTCCTTCTCGAACGACATCTATTTGTCCGTATTCAGCGATATTTTTTTCTCTTTTTAGCAGACGCGATGAAAACGGTTTACATAGAAGCTGGAATCTCATTTCGTTTGCAAAGTTCTCTCAAAATCTATGCTGAAAACTCGTTCAGTAATATTATATAAGATTTCTGATAATTGAAAACAGAAACAATATTAGCTGGAACCGATCCTTAGCAGCATTCTTTGCTGAAGAAAAGCACTACGGAAAATATCAGCAAGAAGGAAACACTTTTGCGTTAGGCACTTCGCCCTTAATACTGAGTCGGTGTGCTTGTGACTAAGGCTAGGAGAATTAAAGATGAAGTGGCAAATTCTTTTCCTCGATAGTCGATAAAGGTATGAGCTATGCGGTTCGTGCATTCATGGGACAGAAATGATCGTATCTTATTTCCTGGAATGGATTTGCTGTTGATACGAGGATAAGCGCCTTCTCAATACTGAAGATCATAGGTGCAAGCATTCCTCTCAAATTCCGTGTTCTGTTCATCTTCCTTTCTTTTTTTAGAAGAAAGGAGGAGATTAGGTTCCAGGCGACCAGATTCGTAACTTCCGAGCTTATGGCGAAATAAAACCCATATTTTGCAATCGTAGGCTGAAGCCCGATCGAATAGACCTGCCTCCATCGTGGATTTCAGGAAAATTTCTTCACCTCTCTTCCCCTTTCCCATCATCAAATTGGCTGCAGTGAACTCATATTTAATTTCCGCGAGCACCTCGAGATTCCATGTCCCATTTGAACACGCAGCGAACACTTTTGAGCGACATGTTTCATTTTGAACACATGCGAAGCACTGCTTGCTCCTTATTAAATGCATATGACCGTTGTTAACTGAGGCCTTCTTTTCAACAAGGAAAGCATGCTCCACATAGAAATTGGTGATGTGAAGATTGTTCTAATTTAAGGATTCACATCCATTTCCGCACTTCTTCTCGGCATAATGCGTATTCGAAGTTTAGCCGCATTGAGTTTTCGTTTTTGATGCTTTAGTGAAAGGGATATTTACATTAGTGTTGAGGGCTTCAGGAAGTAGGTGTATGGTTGTTTTGTTCTAATAGACATTTGATCGTTCTCACCAAATACAGGCTTTGAGGCACACTCGGACTACGAAATTGTGGATTCCTCGAGAAATTGTTGAGGTAGAAGTGAAGTGCTGCATTGTTTGAGGTGAGATGGTTGTGTATTCGTTATCTGGAGCTGCAGTCGGCCGATGGTTTACCGCCGTTACCGACCGCACTTACGTGGGTTCGTGATGGCCTCCTCATCGTAGGTATGCATAGCGAGATGCGTTGCTACAATCAATGGAATCTGGCGGCGAAAGCGACTCATAGCTCAGATTCAGCAAATGAAAGGAGCAGAGATAACCCCGTGAAGTTCGTTTTTGCATTCCTTGTGCCGTTGTGTAAGTCACTGAGCTTTCGCTTCTCAGCAGCTTGTGGAATTTGTCGAATTCTACTGCATTCTGCGGGTTTCCTGATAAACTATCACTTTTCCTTATAGCTTTATTATTTGAAATTTGGTTCACTTTCACAAGTTAGTAGTTTACTTCAGATACACACTCAGTTTTCATTTTTACGGCACTCACTGAAGGGAATTTTAATCGATATCACCAAGTATCACGAATTCCCGGCGGTCTGGGCCGAATGGCGGGCGCACAATATGTTCTCGTTCATGAATTGTTTTGGATGCCTTTTTTTGAAAAAGAGCGATGCCATTTATAATTGGTTAGTCAAAAGTTCAGCTGGCTTATACCTCCAACGTTGCTTAAAGCATATCATATTTCTTTAAGAGCAGCAAGACTGAGCTGCGAATCATCTTTGCTGCGAATTATGATGAAACTAAACATAAAATTTTCATCATATTTGAAAGGTTCAGCTATATTTTTCAAAGCTTACAGAGAGATTTTTTCTTCGGTCCTGCTTCGATGGTCGTCTTCCTTCCCGACTTGCCTGTTGACATTTCAGCTTTCCGGTCGTCCTCGTAAAATGCCATTCTTCGGCGCAGTAGTAACGATGTGATCGAGTAACGCAGTAGTAACTGTATGCATATTGCACTGGATGGGGTCATTAAATTGCTTGAGGACGCTGCGGAGAGGAGGAACAAACTGTGACAGCGAAAGCTCTAAGGATAACTGGGAGACCGAAATGTTTTACAGCGAAGGCAGAACGAAAGTGATTATTCACAAATTAGAAGCATCGACCTAAAGAGTGATTGCGACAGATTCGTGTCGTCTATATAGGATTACAAACGAAATAGGAGTTGGGATACAGAGAGGTTATGATGTTAAGAACTGATGCGTATCGAATCGTTGGCGACGTGATACGACAACGAGTTCAGTTATTGCGTATTGCCTTACTGCTATCGGGTTTGAGTACTGAAACTTTCGGTCTATCTTCAATGTGAATTGAGGTGTTGTGTTGCAGGAGGAAGATGACAGGAAATGCGTTGACAATGCCTACCCTCAACATCAGCCCTTCACATTCTATGCTCGATCAACTCTCGAAGAAATCCAAGATGGACTCTTCAGTCGCTAATAAGCAAAAATTACTGAAGGAGATTATGCACAAGTTTGCCTACTTTTCATGTATACATATATAATTGCTGGGAGTACGCTCATTACCACGCAAACTTTTTGTGGGGGATAGTAGCGCCCCTGAAATCATCATTATTTAGGCAGCATCGAAAATTGGTGTTCTAGATGTATTTCTTCATTTGAGGGAGATGGAGGGTGCCGAACATAGTTCTTTGTGCAGGTTAACGCCAATGATGAATATTTTGCTGCCACAGCTGTATTTCAGATCTGCGATGTTCACACGTACTATATTTAGGGTGATGACAGCTCCACGCGATTTGCAAGATCTGTTGTCTAAGGACGAACATGTTCTGCAAGCAGTTAGCGATGAGGGTCTCTTCGAAGCAGCTCGTCTCGCAAGTCCAATTCTCCCACAGTATCATCCAAAACAGCTGATCGAACTGCTTAATTCGGGCAAAACGCGAAAAGTGAAAGCCATTCTGCTGCACGTGCTTAACTGCTTGAAGGTTATCTCCTTTTCTTAGCTGCGAATATTGGCTGCCTCAGAGAGGTGCCTCACTCACCGTTCGTTGGCTTTATCGTCGTGCGAATCATCTCTTCACTAAAAAAAGCCAACTGGTGCAGCGCACTGCTCTAGGCCTGTGAGGTCAGAATCATCGTTAATCACTAAAGCTTACTGAATTGTATCCTTTAAAACGTGGAAATCCATTGATTAGAAGCCTGTGGAAATGCATTCATGAAAGGAGAAATGTTGAAGTGGTGTTAACCGTTTTTGTGTTCGATCGCTCAAACTTTTGCCGATGGGTGAGGGATAGGAAATGTTTAGCATCCTTTGCTTGTCTCATTTATTTAATTGTTACGAAAGCAACGTTTCAAAATGACTATTTTTAGCAGTCTAATGTATCAATTCCGAATCCGTTGTCGCGGGCTGCTTCTATTCGCAAAATGTCGGTAACGGAGCCAAATGATGCCTCGAATGTGAGCACTCTTGGGCAAAATATGGACGTTTCACGTGGCTTGTCAGATACATTCGACGATGCGAATCCTGAATACGATGAGCTGGACGGAATTGCACCATTGCCTCTTTATTTATTGATGTCTGCTGACAATGCAACCGACAACGAGGAGGGCCAGAAAGCAGCCAATCTTGATGACGAGGTTACTTTTATGTTTAGCTGATGCGTGTCCTTGAACGAATAGAAACTACATTTTAATAAGGTGCTACGTTGTACTCGAAGGTTTTGTGATCGAGTAGAATCTTTAGCATTTCTTAGTTCGAGCAAGACCTTTTTGAAACGAGGTTGTTTTATTTGATTGTTATCAGGAAAAAGAGCTTCGTACTGAGTGCCAAGCTGCACAGCATTGACCAATGCAGAGAGTAAATCGTCGACGTGGTAAATGGACCATTTTGTTCTTGAACAGGAAAAGAGCTGAAGTTGTGTGTCGAGTTTGTGCCAGTTCGACAAAGTTTACAACGAAAATCAGAAAACAAATAAGGTCATGCAAAGTTTGATCGCAAGATCGTATTGTTGCTTTCGAACGTCGCGGGTCTTTGTAGGGCATGCGGTAGCAATCGAACTACTGAAAGGTTCGTTTGGGCGAGGTTGAGGTATAGCTTATGGCACTTTGGAGTTGGCGGGTTTGGTATACGCCTTAGCCGTCGATGTCAGATTTCCAAAAAGCACGGGACTTGTATTATTATTTTATAGGAGATTATTCTTCGATAAATCTTTACATTCTTCGTTTCTTCCTTTTGAGTGTCCTACATTCTTTTTGAGCATTCATCGTAGACAAAGTGGCATGGGGTCTCATAGCATCACGTAAAAGTTTGTCGCAATTTTACAGTTGCGAAGAGGCGAGGAGTTCGTGGGCTAGCCATGTATGTTCTAAGTATATGAGCAGGCATTTTTGTGCGTAATATGAAAGTTTGCGTTTCTTTTTCACCTGAAACTGAAACCAAAGTTTCCGTTCCGAGTTCATATCCTTTCAGAATCCGTACAATTCGTTGTTCGAGACGGAACAGGAGGAAGAAGATCTAGACGAGGTGCTAGGGATGGACGACGAGTTTCGACCCAGTGCGCGGTCTCGCTCAAATTCTTTTAGCGCCGATATGGGACAAATGGCGGACCGTGTTTCGACTGTCTTTACAGCCAGGCATAATCGCTTGCTAACCGATTTTCTTACTCACACACACCTACCTGGTTAGTTTCTAGTTGTTTTCGGTTCGTGAAAGCGTCACTAGTTTCGCTGAAATTCATATCCTCTTGTTGCATACGTAGCGCTTCTATTTTCTAAGAAGCGAATCCTAATGTACCTTTCTTAGCTTATTGTGTTTGCATCCTTCCCTCTTCGACGTATATTCGAAAGTGATTGTGGAGGAGAGGCCAAGGTGATAGGACCTTCCTTCCCCCTTCACCATCACCACCATCTGCCTTGTGATGCAGCTTTGTAATGGCTTTGCTTAGAGACTCAGAAATTTCTGAGTTGGATCAGCACGGAAACTCGTAAAAGCAAGCTGCGTTATCTGGGCGAGAAATTAAAATGATGATCGAGAATATTGGTGCTTAACTGTTTTAAGCCTCGGAGTGCAGCATAAGAATTTCTTTGAAATGGAGAGGAAAAGTGCCGACGTATGCCGTACAGTGTTCAGTTTGCTTCTGTGAATTGGAGAATAGTGGACGTGCTCCTCATAATTGCAGCTTTAAGGCGGGTGCTTATGTCATTGGTATGACAGTGCAACACATGCGGTCATACTCAGCAAGCCCAGTGGGCAGCGTTCCTTCATCTCTGCAGAGTTAAAGAAAAATAGTTTGTTTAAAGTGCAAGATTTTTGGGAACTGATTTGCAGCCAATCAGTAGCCGTCACTAAAGGAAACTGAAATTTCAAAAGTTATTGAACGAGACCTTTAGAAAACAATTTTTCCCTCTTTATCGTTCACTTCATTAAAACTGGTGGATTTTCGGAGTGATTGAAGGAAGTCCATGCCATGCAGTATTATCACCAAGACCTCATTTTCGCTATTTAATAAATATTCTTTGGCACTGTGACAGCTTCGCAGACTTCGACCGAAAGTGCGTACCGGACGGAATTCTCCGGAAACGAAGTGGCGGAGGTAGGCATGTGTTCGATTCGGCCAATAGATGATTATGTTCTGCTCGCTTATTTTATATAGATATTTCCGCACGTTAAATATGTGATATTTAATTTGTTGAGGTCTTTCGAGTGTTGATCAGATGCATTTGTTGGCAGTCGCCGATACGCTGAGTCACTTCTCGGCTGATGTGATGGACAAGCTTGCACAGGCGAACGCAGGTGCGTTTCCTGACTTCTTTTGAGATGCCTCGTAGCTGCCTTGCAACGTGTGTACATTTATCAGTAGAATGTCAGAGAATAAGTCGTTGATTATAAGCGATGAAGCGACATAGAATATTTTATTTCGGGCCTCTAGTCAGATTGATATGTATTGCAGCATTTCAAGGAGCGCAACCAACAGTCTTTCGAGATGCGGCTGGAGGTTACGCGACAGCTGCAGCTGGCAGCGAAACGGTTGACGAGTGTGGTTTGCGTTTTCTGATGGCAATGAAGCAACACGAATACCTCCTTCTTTGTCTTCCGCTCAAACAGAAGCAAATACTCAGGCAGAAGTTCGTCCATCTTCTTTTTCCTCATTTACGAGGCTGAACTAATATTGCATCCTTTAAGTCTGACATGAAATGCGACATGTATGCACTTTAGCATACGACATTCACCTGAGAACCGAGGTTTGTGACGTTCTGATAACCTCAATTATGAAGCCAGAATGTGCCAAGTCATTTCTAGTTTGCTCGCTCTCATCCGTTTTATGCGGAAGAGATTATTCGTTTGATATGGGGAGTTCGCCACTTCTAATAATGCCCATTGCAGCTTTGTCTTAAATAACATCTGCTCGAGCGTGGAACCAATCCGAAGAAACTCCCCGAAACATATGATAACTACTCAGTTTTTTCCTGACACCATTGTTTCGAAAATGAGTGGTAATCCCACGGGGTTGTAGGTGACCAACAACGCTCCTGGATTCGAAACAGAGTGCAAACAAATGCTGGGAATGCGACCGTTAGCTTAAAAAATGATGAAATAAAAAATAGCGGAGTAAGATATGAAAATCTACTCCTCGAAGGATCGGGAATGTCGTGTGACTCGATTATGTGGGGTGGGTGATTCTGTATACGAACTGAGGGAAAGTGTGGACTTGCGGGCGGTAACATCGCCACACGTCGAATTCGCTTCGCCTCATCCACCTCTTTCGGGATGTCTCAAAGTGGGAACATGTGAAGTGTGATGAAAAGAAGTGATGTCTTGTTTGAAGGGTTTCGAGCACAAGAATTAGATGCTTGCATTTTCGTTTTGTTCGTCATGTTTATCGATTTCCGAAGCAGGTAGACTGGTTTAGGAATGTGGGAGTCATATCAGCTGGCCTATTGCATCAACTGGACCACGACTTTGTTTTGTATGCACGCCGCCACATTGAATTTTCTTTGTTAAGGGGTCTGTCTTCCTCAAATATTATTTGGGCATTGCATTCGGAAACGGAGACCGAACTGTTGAATGCGATTCCGGGTCTACACAAGGCGCAACCAACATGGAATGAATTGCGCTCACTTGGTGTTGCGTGGTGGCTTAAGAATACATCCGCCCTTCGAAGCGTTATCGAACAGGTTAGCGATCAGCATACGTTACAGCTAATCAGACTGCTCTCTTTATTTTTGTGAACCCAAAGTTTCACACAGCTGTTATGGCACTACTGCAACATATTGAGGTGCGACTGCTTGTCGCCTCACCATTACTCCTCTCGCCAAGTCTTCGAAGTTTTTTCTTTCTTCTTTTTTTTTGGGAGAGGGGAGTGAAAGAAGCTAGTTGTTTTTTGAGTCCCCTGTAGCTAGCGATTCAAACTTTTTTTTGAGAAGGCTGCATCTCTTACAGCCCCATACTAAAGCATTGGGGAGTGGCTGAGGAGTCGCTCCTGTCCAAATCCGGGCTGAGGCCGCGGACAGTTTGCTTTCTTTTTTGATTTCGCATAGAGATAGAAACGGGAAAATCCAAAAACGGCGATTTCTGAACCGTCCTTCTCAAGCTTCCATGCAAGAGCTCTCTGGCAACCTGCTTGCCTAATTTCCTCCCTTATTTTGGTTAAGACTTTCTTCCTAAAATCTAGCTGACCAAATGAGCGAGGTAATACTAACCAAAACAGGGGAATTTTCGAGATCACCATGGATCTTTCTCAGTGGAAAAGGAGACGAGGCTGTCTTGGTAGATATCCGGGCTGCTTTTAAAATATGCTTTGGACTTTGATTATAATAGTACCGACAAGCTGTCACTTCTGATAAGTTCAACACTCCGTCAACACTAATAAGCACTTCATTTTAGCTGGCGAAAGCTGCTTTTCAACAAAATCAGGATCCTTTGGATGCATCTCTGTACTACCTGGCAATGAAGAAAAAGAACGTGCTCACGCATTTGTTCAGGGTTCGTTGTTTGTCCGTACCGTCCTGCTGTCGAATTGCTAGCTTGAACGGAACTAAATGTTTAGATATAAGGGAGTGGATCATTCACGGTTTCTTGTAAGTGAGGTGGTTTTTA
The DNA here is from genome assembly GCA_013433145.1 of Ascaris suum. Classification (NCBI taxonomy): domain Eukaryota; kingdom Metazoa; phylum Nematoda; class Chromadorea; order Rhabditida; family Ascarididae; genus Ascaris; species Ascaris suum. The sequence goes on from CM024187.1 coordinate 7,239,990, forward strand.
TTGGATTGGTTGTAATTAGGTTGCGTCTATTACAGTTTACCTCGGGATTAAAGGTAGGGAGCTGGGCAAATGAAGAAGAACTGCAAATACAAGTGAGAGGACAGGGAGAAGAGAGGAGTGCAGATGTGTATGCGCGGTGGGGAAGGGGAATGGTAACCAAAATATCGGAAGTAGTTCGAACAAACCATCACTAACTAGAGAAGGCGAGGAATGAATAAAGTGTCTCTTCCTTACGCATGGTCGGGTAACGGACTTCAGGAGGTCTGATACCTAACGCAGACGAAAACTTCAGGTTGTTAAAGCTGAGTCTGGAACCATTGTGGGAGAAATACTGTGACAGATGTTGTGCAAACTTTTGAAAGCGGTTGGTGATTTATTCCCGAATCTATGCGTTCTCATATAAATTGAATTTCTTCGACCGTAACAAATGCAATCTCATTGTTGTGTGTTCTCCGTTTATGCGTTATCGGTATGTTTTCGTTACCCTCCAACGAAATTGTGTCCTCACGGCACTTCTGCATGAGTGGAATCAGGCTGTGGAGGAAATAATTGGAACGATGGTTGAATGTTATGTTGATTTTGCAAAGTTTTCTTCCAACAGAGTGCAGCTATGCGACGTAGAAGTTCTTCAGCGCTTCACACAATACCCCAATTGCTAAGAGCTTAAATAAAGTTTGGATTTTTTCTTCAGACAGTGAAGGATCAAAGGATGGCCGAATTTTTCATGCAAGATTTCAATGAAGAGCGCTGGAAAAAGGCTGCGCTCAAGAACGCCTTTGTTTTGATGGGTAAACAGAGGTTCCAACATGCAGCTGCTTTCTTTCTCCTTGCAGGCTCTCTCAGAGATGCTCTCCAGGTTACTTGCACAGTATTTATCTTTGCAAGTCATAACTGTTTAATGAGGATTGGCATTGATAACTAATATCTTTAAACCTCGAATTCAGGCTGTAAAGGTTGCAGCATTTTTGTCGCATCCGGGAGTTGGTGATTGAGGTGGAGATTGAGTTTTGAGGATGAATTTGATGAGAGTTTATGTAAAGATACCTCAGAAGAGGGTATTGAATTCAAAGGAAGAAAGCTTTGCGAATCATTTGCTCACAAAAGGAGTCTAAATTTGTAGATAAGATTGAAGTCGGAGAGCTTGTTTGGTAATAATTTGATATTAACGGTTAGAATGGTGGCAGATATAAGTAGTAATGCTGTAATAGTGGAATACGCTTTAAAGAATACAGCCATAACAAACGATGAAGGTGTTCGTTTCGAAACATATGCTCCCCTAATTCGACAGTGAGCAAGTATGGAAGCATTTTCTCAACAAATCCAACGTTTTGCATCGTTTTCATCGTCGAATTGGAAAGAAGCCTTGTTTACTTAGGCTCAAGTTATTGTATGTCATATTTATATCGTGCTAAAATTTTTGGAGGCATCCTTTTCTCACATCTCAGAATTCCGCTTGATATTCAGCAACACTGGCACTATTCGAATTGTTGATGAATTTGCAGGCAGTGTTAAGCAAATTGCACGATCTGCAGTTGGCAATGGTGGTAATCCGTTTGTACGAGAACGACCATGAAAAACAGTGGTCGTTGATGCGCGAACTACTTTGCCATGAGATTCTTGGTGTCGAACCGGCTGAACTCGACGCTGCCGATCGGCGCAATATTGGCAATGAAGACGATCCTATCGCCCAATCTTTACATGCGAGCAGGTTCGCTGCCATTGTTGTGTAACGCGTCAGCACTCCCTCTCGAAGTTGAGGTGCAGCGGATGAGATGTCGTTAGAAGTATTGTTGCTTCGGAGGCAAATTTAGTGCTAAGGCAGTAGATGAAACGGCTGTGTGCCATCATGGGTCCATTGTTCGGATGTCGTTGAGATAAGTAGCGCCGTGCGAGATCGGGAGGGAAGATCAAAATCAGAGGCGTTTCTTTGCTTCATGTCCTTCGAGTCCTACTGCACGTTGAGATGAACCGCGTTTGTAACGCTGAATGATTTGAGAGGTGGAGGAGCTGAAAGGAGAGGGAAAGAGCTGCTCTTTTGCGAGGACCTTGCTCTTAAACGCGTTTGTTGCTGCAGGGATCCGTTTGAGCGTTCGATGGCCTTTTGGCATCTAAAGGAATATTCACGTGCAGCAGCTACATTAGTTGAAGAAGGTGGCAGGAAGCGCTTCGTGGAGTCTTCGACCGACTGCTCGCTGTCAGATATTTTCAATTTCTATTCCTTCCTTCGCAATCACCCACTTGTCGTGCGCCAACGGCTATCTGATGCAGGCATTCAGGTGGTCATTTGATTGAAATAACATATCGACCAGTAGCGTTTTGCGGCTCATAAATGACTCGAGATCTTATTTCGTTATTCAATAGGCCTGAAGGAATTTATGAAGAAATATTAGGACACCTTGTTGACGATCTTCAACGAGGAGATAGGAATTCAAAACGCATAGCATTTGGTGTCACCGAGGTTTATTGTCGAACTGCTGAATTTTGGTGGGAGTGGCGAGCGAAAGTGTAAATACTTCTTCGCTGTTCCAGTTCTTACTTTCTTGTATGGCTTAATGCTGACCAGTTGTTATATCATGCACCGGCACGACAATAGAGGAGGGCAGAGAACGTTTCTACAAGTTCGCAGGCCGAAATTATAGATTTAAACTTTCTGTGTTCATGAGTCACGTCTCGTTAAACAATTCGACCTGTTGAAGTGATGAGATCTGCAGCCACTTCACTCTGTCAGAGAAAATCGCCACGAATACGCGGTCCTTTCTCTACCTTTAAACACCTGGTGCGAGAATGAACACTGGCTTTGAAGGTTTTGCAGAGGTGAGCAGTCAAATGGTAGAAGCTGGGATTCATTCGCGAAGTAACGGTGAAAAGGGAAGCAAACAGCGCTTACATTGTCGAATCATTGAATTGGGATGACGTGTGTTTTGCACTCTTGGCTGTATTTTCTTTTAAAGGTGGCGAGGAGGAGGATTTGGACCTTAATGTATCGCACGTTGTACTTTGTTTGCGATGAGGAACGTTAAAAATTGTCCACGGATTCTAAAACTATCTTTTAAGTATCCGTCTACTTGTCGTTATATTCAGATGGGGTCAACGGAGAAATTTTTGGCGGTTGCGAAGCAGCTGGCTGCTCTGGTGACACCGGCAGAGCGTCGTTTGTATTTCCGCACAGCGAGCGCACACATGGCATCCGGCTGTCCAATCCTCGCTTTGGATGTGCTGATGCGTCTTCCTCGTAATATCAGCATGGTAGTACCGGGCTCATTCACGCTATCCAGCCTTGTTAATGGTGGCCAGGTATCATGTTTATCGCTTTTTGTTAGGCACATACTCATAAGCGGCTTGTAGAGCTGCAAGAATTTTAAACGGACTCCGTATCCTTTATTACGTGTCATCGAAGTGTTGTAATTCCAAGCATTTTCGATGCTTGATTTTCTTTTTCGTTACATGGTTTTATACGGCTCATTAATTGAGTACGTCATCACTGTTGGTTTCTGCTGTGAAGAGGTATGCTGAAATCGAATCGTTTAAAATGTTGCATTAAGGGAAGATAAGTTTGGATTTTCTCAGCTGAGACCTACTTGAATTATTTCCCTACAACTAATTTTTTTGACCTAGTGAAGTTTATTTATGTTTCTTGCAGTGTGGTTTCCGATGCAGTTTTTATGCATAAGTCTTTACCTCGTTTTTTGCAAGATACTGATGACTGGAAGGAAGTCTTTCCATCTGAGGCTTCCACATTCAGACTTTTCAGGAAGTCATCTTAACATCTTATATTGTCGCAGTGTCCTAATTTTCGTTAACGTTGCTGAGAGAAGCTTCTGGATTAGACCTTCCTCTTGCATGACTGCGGTGCTCCGACTTCAGCGAAATTCTGTTGTTTTCTTATCGCCACTTCATCCTGCCTGCCCATTAGATGTGATGACCTTTTAAGCGAGTCGAGTAGCAGAGCCTGTCTTGCTTGGTCTTCGTTGCTCAGCATCCGAACTCCGTAGCCGATTGCTGTTCTGGCTAGAGTTGGCGCCGCCTGAGGTTGGCCGGAGATGTCTCTACGCAACCGAGCCATACAGGCATAATCTCTAGCAACGATAAGCTTATAGTGGACGGAATTCTCAGAAGGGGCAGCAGGAAGCCTAGCGCAAACTGGGTTCCGCGCAAGATGAGGGGATTACGGCTAAATGTCATGTTAGCATATTAAAGACAACCTTTGGCTGAAAATAAGACATTATGCAAGCATTACAACAAGCGGAGCTGTGACCATTGCAGCAGCCAGTAACACAGCAACGTAGAAACGTCAAGGACTGAACTTCTGTGGAATGCGCTAAAGTGAAGAGTCGGTAGGTAGAGGTCGCAAATGGTTGTAGTTCAATTACTGCTAAAGGTCAAGCACACTAACGACAAAGAGCACTGGAAATCAAAGATTACTTCCCAGCATCGTCTCAGAGTCAAGATAGGCCTATACATTAGCTGCCAAATAAGACCTCACACGTTACAAAGTCATAAGGTGCTAGTATGGAGTCAAGGCCAAATTTAGAAATAACCTCGATCTAGCATCGACAGAAGTTTGCTTCATTATATAGCACTTTTCAGCATCAATGAAATTTTCGAGAAAGCGTCATTATCTTCCTTCGAAGAAGTGATGGAAATTATTTATTGTAACTTCTGAGGGAAGTTTTATTAATTGTTTCTTAAATGTTTTTCTTCTTGGTCAGTGGCACCGTCAGTCCACCATCGTTCGAAAGTCTTTGTATGCTGCAGTGCTTATAGAAAACTATGGGAAAATGTTTACAGGAGTCAGCAGCACTGGGTTTTAATAGTGACCGGAAAGAGGAAGACAGTGTAAATGCGTTCGATTGGTCAGCGCCGTCGAATGTCATTCAAAATGATCAGCTCGAACTGAAGTGGAGTGATGACGAAGAAGAGGCCATCGAATCGAATGGCGACCAGTTGAAGAGTGTTGTTAAGGTGACGCATCCACTGCTGTTTACCATCTACTATGTTATCATCTCACCATCCGCTATAACGCAGAAATAGGGTTTGAGGTTGCGTCTTTTGTTGTAGTGATCGCTTGTCGATGTGGCAACCTGAGGTCGTTTATTTTTGCATTCTGCATTCACTTACAACAACGAGTTCAAGCCATATCGTTTTTGGTTAGTTGTGTTATTCGTAGCAGTGTGCCTCTTCTAAACGAAAAGAGAAAACTGCATTGTTTCTGCTCGCTGTGTAGTCCAGGTTTAAAGATCCGATATTTATACGTTCTTCAACTTTTTTATGGGGTGCCTATGTTCGAAATGGGAGTTGTAAATTATGGAGGGAACGGATAATGGTGGAAAGATGCAGTGAAGGAGCTTATAATTCCTCCGAATTTTTTGGAAGGTTGCTTTGAACTTTTTGCCTTGTAAAGCAATAATTTAGAAATCGCACACTTCTTGCATTGAAGAAGAAATAATAGGAAGAGTATTGCGAGGTTTCTGCTATTTTTTGTTAATAAAGTTTCCAAAGGAACATGAGAGTTCCTCGGTTTCCGTAGAGAGTTCTTTGATTTCCACGGAGGTAATAGCACTTCATCGAGGGAGGCTCGGCTTGAAACTCAATTTTTAAGTTAGATTTCTTGCAGGAAAACGGTGAAGCGATTGCGCAGAACAGATCATTTGTTAATCATGATCGCTTGACTCACGCAGCTGAGGTTTTTTTTGCTTCTGCTTGGTTTAGCATGTTTTTACATCTTTATTCCTATATTTTGTCATTATTTGTTTGGCACTGCTGTTGTATATTGTTGTGCGATGTATGCGCTTCCTTGAACTTCGCATAACTACCGCAGACATTCGACGCCATCGGAACTGAAGACCTCAAACTTCGGTGGCCTTTAAAATTGCAGACCTAGGGCTTTGGGGGCTTTCAGAGTCGAGGAATGGAAAGTTTTAGGTTGGCGAACAAGATACATATTTTTATTTTAGCTAAAAGAGGAAAAGAATTAATGTAGCCCATGTAGCCTAAAAATATATTCCGTGCATGAAATGCAGTTAACAATTGGCTGCTGTGAGGAAATCGGGGTAATGGCTGAGTTGGAGCGTTGGATTTGCCGCATCGGCCAAATTTGGAAAGTGCCGCGGTTATGCTTTCAACGACAGCGTTCTGGTTTGCAAGTTTCCTCGCTTTCAGAATGAAACGAGAGGTACTGTATTGGACATAATAGCGCAGCATTTGAAGTTTGTCGCTTCAATTCGAATAATGATGGAAGAATTGTCAACATTAGCGAGTGGTTTTGAAGTTGATGGTGGACAACTTCGCTTTCAGGTGATTTACCCATGTCGATTTCACGCTTTCTGCCTGTTATTCTTTATGGTTTCTTTTTTCTTACTCTGGAACTTTCTCGTTTCCCTTCGTCGGCGCAATTATATTTTCATCGGTTGCTAGCAGTTGAGTTGATTTTTTTTGTGAATGTTCTGGTGGGTTTTGAATATTTTACAGTGCTTTGTTGCAGTTTGGCTTTTGTGTATGTAATGCTGTTGAGAAATATTTCAGTGCCTTCTAAAGAAAAAAACATTCGGAAATTGGTATTACGCAAGTGGACTTTTTCATTTTTGTGATTTTATGGAGGTATTTTATGTGTTCTGCTGTTGCTTTCATAAAGCATTTATCCTCACCTTTTTAGCTATTTAAATGGCTCGAGAAGGAAGTGGATGTGCTGAAAGAAGTTTGCGACTATGAAAGCAGCGTCGATGAGACAGCGGCGGCACTGATGGATGAATCCGATGATGTAGATGAAGTCATTCCCGAACAAAGGTACCTCTTCACTTTATGACCTACTTATAAATAATGCAAGTTCCTAGCTACGCCTCGAATGAGAGGTGCAGGCATATCACAGCTTTCTTCACATCGCAAGAATACAACAAATGTTAAAATTTTGTGCAAGGACGTATTCGTTCTTTCGCACACCTCGGCTAAACTAAAGGGCTTCTGCAGCTTCATTCCTTCACTCTTTTCAAGGGGAGATCGCGAACGACTGCAGCGGCGCTTGATCCAAACCGGAATTCCATCGATTTTTCTGGAGCTCTACTCTTACAGGGTTTTTCTACATATTGTACGTAATCGTCAATAGTTCACCACTGATGTTTGACAGAATACTGCGCTATTGTCTCCATTAAATCATATTGATCTATTTTATGTTTTTTCGCCACCTGTTGCAATAATTCCGATGTTTTCAGTGCTATCGAGTTTGAAAATAGTGATCGAGAATGGGCTAACCGGTGTAAGTTTAAATAGGTCGGCGCATTGTCTGATGTCAATAAAGATTGTAGATGTGGACCGATATGGGATAAGCGGCTGTTTTGCTGATCTGTAGAATATTTTGGCGCATCTGCCCAGCCCATCCACCACACTGACGTCTGCGTTAGTTGAATCAGTCCTCTCATTTTGAGGGGGGGGGGGGGGATATTTTCCATGCGTCTCGTTGAGAAATCCAGCCGAACTTTATATATAGGGTGTTGAAATTGTCTTTAAATTCCACTGTCCCTGAATCATAGCTGTCAGTGTGACTTCTACCGCAACTGCATTTGGCTTGGGTCTGCTTTTTTGTTTAAATGAAATCATCAACGGCATTAAATATAATCAAACAGTAACTTTAAGTTCTGCCGTGCCTCTTCATGAAGCGCTTCGAAACGACCGATTAGATCTGGCGATGCGGATTCGTAGTGCATTGCGCCGTCGCCGCTGGTTGCGGTCTAATCAGAAATTACTTCGTTCGTTCACATCTTACTGCACTTTGCACAGTGCGCAGAACTACCGACTCACGTCGGCACTAATGGAGTTGCTTCTGCTTCTTCTCGAAGTTCAGCAGGACTCGGGTAATCTTAGGCATCTGAATGGTAGGTTTCCTGAGGCGCTTTGCAGTTTGCTTGGCGAGCCATATGACTGACGATTTCACACGTGAATTAGTAGAATTGAAAATTTTGGTGAATAATCGCTGAAGTATTGCGAAGTGATAAACTTAATACGGCACGTTTTGGGACATATGGCGCGTAATGTATTCACTGGGCTTTGCGGTAGCACGATTAATTGTTATGTACTGTAAGTTTGTGATTGCCCATCCTAATAAGTGATGGAATGGCAATTTGTCGATGAAAGTCCACAGAAGTGAAGAACTTTTCTGAGATTACCGTTGCAATTCGTTATCATCGATAGAATGGAAAGGATATAAGATCGGTTGCGTTCGCTGTTTGGCACAGATGTTCGTTTTTCTTACGCCTTTCTCAGTGCTATTCGTGAATGTCATGTTATTGTAACTGTCGTTACTTATGCTTCGTGTGAGAAGGCAGGTAAGCGAGCGATTCTTGTCCGGTTGATCGGCAGGGTTCTTAGTACGCTTATTTTCTGCTCAATTTATTTTCGTCCTAATTCATCAGAAACTAATAATTCACGGTGTCCGTTGGAAAATGCGCTGAAATTATGGGTCATGACGTAATGATTTCACACTAAAAGTACCGCTTCGACCTGCTGTGTTTCTTTCAGAAGGTTTCCTTTTGGCTTAGAGACCATCTCGCTGCTCATTATTAAATGCGAAAACAAATGTCACAAAAATTGCAGAGGATAAGTGATGAAATTTGTGAGCAGTAAATGGCTGTGTGCTTGCATGAGAGCAGTGATAAGCATTCGGATTAGGTCTTGCCTCATTTACCTTTCCTCACAGCTCACGGCATCTCCAGGCATCTCCATTAGGAACTGATGAGGGCAGGATTTGGAGTCTGATTTTACTATTGCAGGAAATAAGAACTGCGTTTGTTTGAGCGAAATTCCACTCAAGTGACATTTTGAAACGAGTCACAAATCCCAATTCCCTCACGGGAAAAATAGATATGAAAGCATGTGTGGCGAAGAGGGATTTTCAGTAATGCGAACCTAAGAGATTCTCCATCTGTTTCCCAGTTTTGATAGGGAGCGGCCGACGATTTATGCTCATGGTCTAGCCGCAAGTAAAACGCGTAGTGCAAGCCTGGCCATATGCCAGATTTCATTAGTCTGGCGCCACGTCATGCACCATCTCCATTAGGTATAAATCATTTGGGATAATATCTCAGGGTTATTTTATTCCCAAAATTCTGCAAATGCACCACTGTAGTGCTTCAAATATACGAAATGAGACGACAAGAAGAGGTGGGGTAAGTGAGGTGTACTTCCTTCCGCAGAACTTTGGAGTGTTACCTGAGGTTATCAGCAACTTCTGTTTGCTTTTTAACCTCCAGCCTGAAATGTTCTGTTTATTTGCAGAGCCGATGCCTGTTGTGAATTCGTTTCCTTTGTTGGTCGCTTCTGTGTCTTCATGTAAAATGTTCGTCTCGTCTCCTCTTCATTTCATCGAAAATCAGTGTTCCGATCTCGTGTTAACAATCGTCGAATTTGATCAACCTCCCAGAATTGATCATTCGCTTGCAAAGGTATTCGATTTCAGTGGGCCCTTTTAAATTGCAGTTTAGCTAAACTATTGCCTCTGTAATAATAGTATCTATGATTATAAGGCGTATTTCGATGAGCACAAAGTTCAATAGCGGAACACATTGTTCTCAATGGTGCGTGATGATTTCATTGCGTTTCTGTATTGATGGCACAAACCTCATGTCATTGCGATGGCAGTCGCATTCGTTGCACTCAGAAGCGAAGCAAAAGGTCATTTAGTCAATATTTTTAACTTGTTTTTCTGTTGGTGACACTTATTGTCCTCAGAATGCTCGTAACAGGAAGTTTTCTCTTACTTCTAAGCAGGCAGTATAATATACAGACACTTGGAATCATTCTCAGAGAGCCTCCCGTCGTGTTATGATTTGACTCTTATAATTTGTTGACTTATTGACTGAACGCTTTATTAGTGGAACACATTCCTGAATGTTACAATTAAAATGGAACGTTCTTGTGATCTTCTCTTGTTTACGATCACAGCCATTTCCTTGCTGTACCCTTGCGATCATTGGTAAAATGAATCCCGAGGTGCTTTAGTGTTGCTTTTTCCGATTGATCGCCGTTCGGATAGCTTTTTCAGCAGCTTTGCTCAATCGCTGATTTTAACGAGGTGTTGTATTTTACATGTGGTACAAGGTTAGAGGATGGAGGGGGATTAGAAAGGAGTCACTACGAAGTGCCTTCTTCTTCCCCTTTCCCCTCACCTTCTCTCTTCCCTCTCTTAATGTGCCAATTATGTCCTCTCCGTCGAACAATGGAATCACTGGGGTTGAGTACATGTTTCGGATAATAATTTTCGATGAAGTTTTTAGTGGGATTTCTTTAGTATAGGGCCAACAGAATTGTTTATTTAACGAAATAGAGAAAGCTGCCGAAGGAGTTTATTGCAGCAATTTCACTTTCCGACTTGAATTTGTTCATTGAAAACCGTTCGCAGTTTCAACTCTTTCAGGTTTACAAGTTGTATAATTTATGTCAGGGGTTGTCCTCATGTCTTTATCAATCTCTCTGTGATATTGGCAACTTTTATTCTCCATGGATTAATCAGCAACAAACTGGGTATGCTATTGACTTTTTATTATTGCACTGGAACGAACTTTTTTTATTTTTTGTTAAATGAGTTGCAGTCTTTCATTTGACTGTGGACGGCGTTTTGGCATGTGCCAGTTTTTATGCCTTGCTGTTTATAACTAGAATATTTGCGACATTTTTTGTGCTCGAGAAGAGCTCCTCTTCAACGATGAGGTGAACTGAAAAGAAGGGAACTTGTTGACAAATGAATTGATCTACTTTATCCTGCATCATCCGCTTAATATAGCCAACACTCATTTTGAGACTTTAATACTTGTAGGCTTGTTTCTGTTGACTTTAACGCCTTACGGTTCTTTCTACCTACGAAGAAAATTACGACATATGCTATCATCGGGTGATGCTCTATCGTAAAAAATCGATTTTTCCTATTGAGTTTGAAGGCTTTGGGGAGGAAGTATCTTTTTTCACTCCGGTATTTCAGGATGTTGGGTCTAATATCGCTTGAAAGTTTCCGAAAAAGTGCTACTTCATTTTTCGTTCTTTTCAAAGAGTGGCAGTAAAGCATGCTTCCCAAGTGTCCAGTCTTTCCACGCTTTTCCTCACCTTCGCGTCAAAACTTGAGGAAGATTAAAGCATACACTGCACAGAGCTGTGCTCTTGCTCGTAGTCCACATTAGCAGTTTTTTTTTTTTTTTACGAAGGGCAGTGTTGTCAGAATGGCCACTTGCTTTGCCTCACAAAGCTCATTAGTGCGTGGATGGACTTCCGTGGATTGTCTGTTGTTTTGGCAGCTTTGGAAAGATATGGAGAGGAAAAAAATTTTTGGATTGCAAGCAAAAATTCTGCACCGAAGTTCGCTCATTTCGTTCACCTTAATAGCAGCGGTATGATATCCTTTTCAGTGCGCTTACCCGACGGCCGCGTTGTATCTCCTGGAGTGAAGACGTGCACGTGATGACGATACCTTCAAAATGGCCGGGCGTCGATAATCTGGTTGCACTTTTGAATCGAGAAAAAGATGAAGAGGCTCCACAGCTGAGGCTGTTACTTGCCGAAACATTCGTTGCGGTACGTGTGTTCCGTTGTAGATTTATTACTTGAAATGATACCCCTTCCATTCCTCATTAAATGCCGCTCCCTTCAAACATTTCAGAGAAAAGTACCACGTACTGTATGCCTCTTTGTTCCATGACCTGCTCACTACTGCTGCTGCACCATAAAACTCAGGGGAACGACTCATTTCCCTCGTCAGAGATTTTATAATTCAGTTTGCACAAGTATCGAGAAGTTTACAAACTCGGGTGTTTTATTCGAAACAGTATGGCATACATCTATTTATGTTTATCCCAGTAGATCTTTATACGTAAATAAAAGGAAGTTGGTCATCCTTCTCCTTTGCTGATCCTCTGAAAAGCCGCCATTCTCTTTTATTCTTTTCTTGGTGCTCCCGCAACGGGGAACTCCTATTCAAATTCGTCGATCGCTTACAGCCTTAAAAAATTCTCTAAAACCATCGAGGTGTGGATGCGTAACGCATACGAGCATATCTGAAGTGAATTTTGTTTCAGTCGATTTCAATCAGATCCGAGTTACCTAGTCTGTTGTTTCCTTCTCCTTTCATCTTTCATTTTCTTATACTACCCACGTTATAATATTGCTTTAATAGGACGGATCTGATTTGTGTGTGGGTGGCCTGCATGAATGCAAGCACCTTTTTCTTTTAGTAAGTTTAGAATTCGCCAACAAATGAAGACCCATTTATTCACTGGTGTGCACATTTTGTTTTTATTGTCCTTTTCACACTTCTGACCCAATTAGGATTAGAGTGCTTAGCTAGCTCACCCACTTATTTGGTAGTAACGTTTGCCACTGCGATGATTTTGATTACAAAAGCAGTAAACAGTAATCGAAGTTTACAATTCTAAAGAATGTGGGATGCATTTATAGCATTTATCCTAGGTAATCCCCGTACCTAGATATAAATGCAATTTTTATATGTTAGCTAATGTAGATGGAGTTGACGGTTCTTTTTGAAGCCTTTTTTAGCGGTTGATGTTCTATTTGTCCGCAGAGGCGGAGGGGAAACGAGGTTATGCGGTTTTTCAGAAGCTGAAATAAAGTTCTTGGAAACCATGAGGTATTTTTCTCCTTTGCTTACATGCAGCTAAACGAATTGATGAAAATACAGCATTTTTACCCCATAAATGCTTCTATTCCGTTTTGCAGTGGAGAATGATTTTATTTTCTTACTGTCTAGCATATGACCGAACTTTTATTTCTGAGTTGTGATCGGACGGAGTTGAAAATGCCTCTTTTATTTTTCGATGTGTTGGAACCGGGACCCTTCTCCGTCTTCATCTCAACGCAGTAAATCTTTGCTAGCCTCTGGTTGGAGTTAACTCGTTGAGTTAATAAATCTGCAGGTAATGATGTCGCTGTTCTCATATGCATTCACGGCCTACGATTCGAGGTGGTTGTATCGTCTTGCAGCACACGTTATCGACGCAAAACAGTTCGCAAATGCGTTTGGCGGTGGTGGCGAGAAGAAGTTAAAGACTGTGCCACCGGCCAGGCCACCTAGTTTGTACTTGTTTTTTTTTTTTTGGCGCATCTCTTCATTACCACATTTAGGAGTGAATATGTGCGTCTAGTATTGTTGTTTTTTTTTTGCAACATGTTTTGAGTGAATTTGTCTGTTAATTTCTAAGGAAAGGAAAGGGCGGGGCAGTTAATGTCGAATTTTTTGTTGATTGCGGCGCATCGTTAGCTTTCGTCATGACTTCAGGTTGAACACAGTGTTTTTAAAACTGTTGCATTGCAAACTGTTTCTACAACTACATCGAGATATTGATGATGTAGTCGCAGATTTTATGCGAATGCACGTTTCTTATGGGCAATATAGGGGGATTAATTTATTTAGGTAACCGACTAAGGAGTGCGCGGTCACAAGTTTCCCAAAGATTTTCCGGGTGTTTCCATATGAGGTCATAAGGAATATTTTTGCGAGGTGTAATTAAAAATGAAATCAGGGCCAGTGACGCCACGCAGATCATCCACTTCCGCAGCATATGCTACTACAAGCGACTCGCCGACGCGACAGCCTAGAACCCAGAGCAACCTCTCAATCGACTCGAGCGCCTTCCGAGCGAAATTTCATGCAAAGGTTCGTCATGTGCACACTCATTCGTTCTTCTTCTTCGAAAGTACTTAGCAATCATGGCTCATTTTTAGTTTCAAGAAGTGCACTTCTATTTCTCTAGAAAACAGCTCCACGCTCCGGATTTAAAGGTCATGCTGTCTTTCTGACCGGACTATCGCATCTCGCGATACGAACACATTCATGATTTTCCCTGTCGTACTGCATCATTTTGACGTTTTTGGTTGAGGAAGAAGGTCAAGAGGATGGGGAAGGGGAAAGGGTGGATGCCGCAGTCGTAACCACTCACAATTTTCTTTTGGGCTTTCATTGAAATTTTTTTATTGTCGGTTCAATGATAAGCGGTTTCTAAGCCAAAAGTGTGGCGATTTTAAGGTTGGAAAGGCACCATGCAACAATCCTAATCAACGATATTGATATTTTTTAAAATGGCTTCATTTGCAGGTTTTTGGAACGGACTCACCTGTTAATGTGCCTCCTGGAACAACGAAGTCGTCTTCCGTTGAGGCATCTGGAGTCTCCGAGCAAATCGTGTATCGCTGGGTTCCACCGAATAAAAATATTGTGCAGTTATTTGCTGAAAAAGTGCGTTGACACTTTTGATGTCTCAGGCTACTGCCGAATCTCTCTGACGTAGCACTAGGTATCAGTAATGCCTCCATTATTATACTGCTCTGGAAAAAGTTCGGAACTGTTTTGATTCTTCCCTGTTCTCCCTGACCATTCCCCCTTTATCCTTATTCTGCTTCTCCGAGTAAGATTGAAGGTATTATAATTTATCATTTAATTCCATGCCGTACCTAGAAAGTGGAGAAGTCTATTTACCTATGGTTTTTGTGATCGAAGTTTTAAGTCCATTGCTTTCATCGGATTCGGGAAAGAAGGTCCTTGAAAGGATTTGTTAAAATATCTGGAACTGATTTCTTTTTGAAAAAACTTCTGATTTCGTTGTGATTTCTGTTTTTGATCAATGTGGCGAACGCATAAGAGACCAAGAACTTATGCTGCGTGGAAGTGGACGTGAACGAACAAATGTAGTTTCATGATTTCGGCAATGGAAGGAAGTAAGATATCTAGTGATATAGTTGCACCATTCTCTATCATTTGACTCCCGAAAGTATTCTGTTCGGTAGATTAACGCGGCATTTTATTGGTTTTGCTTAATGCGAAACAAAGTTGAAAAGAAGGGTGTTGCAGCCGCCAGTAAGATCTAAAGAGGAACTCGGTGTAGACTACGATTCTGATGAACAACAAAGCGATGTCGAAATGGAGGAAGACGAAGGGGATGAGGAGCCACAATGCAAGGAGCATAACAACCCGGACGGCTACGCGTGGCTGCTCATGCGTGTAGCGCTTGTTCACCAGCAGCTCTACAGACTCAGAGAGTTCATCACGCTCGCTGGTTTTGATCCAGCAGGTTAACTTTTCATATTGAAGTGCCTATTTTTTTTCTCATTATGGTCTAGTGCTGCGTCTATTTTCAAGTCGTTCTTGATAGGTGACGTTGAATCATTCACTAGCGAATTCGTTCACTTTGAATAACGGCCACTTTTCACATTTCGAGGTTCTTTCGCTAGCGATAGTATGGATGACCTTTTGTGGCCCCGATGTAAGGGCATCTGCGGTCAGTCATCGCCCGATGCATTTACCATTTCGCAGATTCTTTTTTCTGATGGAGGGAGGGGCTGTACGTGGTTGTGCCTAATGAGTTTCTTCTATGATGAAAAAACCATCTTATCTATTCTTATCATTCGTTCTGCTAAAAGAAAATATAAACTGTGGAATCATGCTCGCGCATCAGCGCTGGCTTGTGCCTTGCAATGAAATTGTGAGAAAGAGTGCTAATTTCATGGAAAGACTCACAAATATGCTGTGCAAAAGCTTCCATGCTAAAGTCTGTTGGTTGGAATGTCTCATCTTTGATGGTTTAAGGCAGCGTACTTTGTGACGTTGACTATCGCATCATGACTATATAGCCGTTGCCTCGCTTTTAATAGGCGATGGTCAGGTGGTCCAGTTGCATGAATGTCTGTTGATCACTCCAGTGGGCATCAGTCACTAAAGCATTGCAGGAAATTGCTTGTATTGGCGACGTTGATTCAGTTAGGTATTCAGTCGAGCTGTTGGTTTTTTTTTGTCACGGAGGTGTCTACGAAAACAAAGTTGAAAGGGATGTGAATTCGAGCAATGCAAATCTTTAATGCAATTCGCTCAGTTGAATTGATAACTGAATTAAGATCTGCCTGCTATCGCGCCGCGTATCGACGCCGTGTTCAAGTTGCTGAACAGTTGGGCACAGCAGCTGAGCGAAACACTGAATGATTTCCCAGGCGGATGCCCGAGCGACATTCTGCCCAACACCACTCTCGATAATACCGACAATCACCTCGGTATTCGTTTATTTATTAGGCTTTCATTGTTTGAAAAATCACTAGCTAATAAAATAAGATAAATTTATAGACGCCCTAAGAATTTGAGTTCAAAAGCGGGAAAGGAACATGCTTAAATCATGTCGGCTTGTCCCGGGATGAGATGTTTCATTTCTTTAGTCCAGAAATCTGCGTAATCTGTCTGTAGACCTCCGTTTCTGAATTTAAGGCGGGAAAACAATATATTCCAGTCGAGCTTCTTTCGCTTCTACGGTGGTTTTCCTATGGTGGCAGTGTTCCAAGTTTTGATCTGGCATTATGTGGAGGTTAGGAACTTCTCGTCGGTATTATGACGGGACCACTTTCCTCTTGGAATTGTTTCTTGGTTCCCTAATCCTTGCTTTCTGCAGACGTGTTTCACAGACATTTATTAGGTTTTCAGTTGCTCGAAGAATGGCTTCGTTCACAAAGCAGTTTCGCCAACACCAAGCTGCGTACATCTCTTGAACAATAGTTGCTTCAGTTCATGACTGTAATGGAGCCTTCACTGATTTTTTTTACTAAGCTCACTGTATTGCATGTAGTATAAAATGGAAAAGTGAAAGCCTATCGACAATTTACAGGACCGTCACTGCGTAAATATCGTACGCTGATCGAGCCGGGTAACACGCCTTTCGAAAGCGATGAGCCAGCCGCATTGCCAGTGCGCAGATTATGGGCGTATCTTGTGCGGCAGGAGCATTTAACCCGAATATTCATTCGATACATTTTCGGTGCGAAGGGGCAACTGGTTCGAATCGTTTGTTGTTTTCGGGTTGCCTATAGTTGGTTAGGAAATTGGAGAAGGAAAGGGGAGGAGGGGATCATGTGGAAGGTTCACATAGGAAATTTACGTCCTGTTTTGGGCAGATGTTGACTGAGAAAGATTTTTTTGCGTTCACTAAAATTGCTGTCATCTGTAGAGTAATTTTAGGAAGAGGAACGAGTAAAGCCGGAAGGGACAAGTACAGACAGCGAACAGTCAATGGTTCCCGGCGCGTTCAAGATTATTCAACGGGAGCATGAGCCGATCGCTGCGTTCGCATGCAGCCAGGTGAGGATGTAATAGTTGGGCGCGAGTTGCTTCTTTCAAGTTACCACTGCATTCACTTAGCAGTAGTATATTTATCGCGAACAAGTCTTGAAAAATGGCTGCTATGTGATGTGTGTCGGCGAAATGTACATTGGCCATGGAACTCTTTCCTAGTGCTGTTGATAGTTGAAATTTCGAGGTCATTACGGGTCAACCCCATCTGCAATGTGTTTGCGTGGGTGGACGATGCACCAGTGAGGCGGCATGTCAGCAGGTTCCATAATAAACAGCAGGGTGATTTATTTTCAACGAATTTCGAGAAATTATGGGGGTGGTGAAAATAACTGTAGTGACAATGCGTGAGAGTAGAGAACTGCATCAAAATTAACGCAACGCGTGCCAGATATGGCTGGGTTTATGATGGTCGTGTTTGCGCGCCTTCAGCACGCATCACAAAAGAACTGGAGGTAGTTGTAGCAGCATGTATAGTCATTGTACTGTTAGACTGCCGTCGGCTTAGGTGATCAGAAATAGGTGGAAACATTTGATGCAGTTAGATGCTTCTTCATTTTACTCTAGTATTCAACTCTTTTCTTCCTTTTTCTCTTCTTATCCAATGTCTAACTGACGTTGACACAGGTAAAACCTGGTTGGATAGTTGTCTCGACAACAAGAGAGCTACAGGAAATGGACATAAGCTCATTTTTCGATGAGTGGAAGAATTCGAGCTCTTCGTCGTGGCTCACTAATCGCACCGAACTTGACATCGCTCTCAATGATATCAAAAAAGACCCTTTGAAGGTTGGTAGTAATAGGTGGAAACTTTGAAATAGTGCCCATGTTGTTTTTCTGTATTTTCAATTGGATCTGTTTTGTACACTCTCCACTGCACACTCAGCTGTTATTAATCTGTTGCTCGTTTGCACAGTGTAGTAAAACGGTAAATTCATTGCTGACAAAATTTCGAGTGAAAATGAATGAATAGTGGTGGTTGAAATATGTTTGGTGGTGAGTAAAAATGCTCGCTGTTATTTCCGCTGAGAATGCTTTCAATTTGCTGAGCTAACTTCTTTTGTTGGGCATAGCGAATTGTTTTAAGGATAACGACGATTATCAGCTATTGATGGACAGTGGTCGTCGGACAGCTTCTGCCAACTTCGTATGTTTAATCTCTTTTGCCAGGATAGTCTCTTTTTTGTTATGCACTCTGTTAAGTGATTGGTCGTGTGAGATGAAGAAAAGAAAACAAGATCGAAGATGAATCGTTGCATCCTCTTTAAAAATCTGCAGTAATAATTTGCGAGGGGAATTTCAGCTCGTGAAAGGAATTTTGAACAGTTGATATGAGATGTTCGGAAAACAATATTTTGTTGCCTGTTTTCGTTTTCAACGATTGGCATATGAAAATAAATGGTCGCTGCAAATATTTCATATGTCACGAATAGTTGGGGTGGGCTTTCATGGGATTTTCGGACCACACTGTTGTTGTGTCCGTAATTGGGTTCTTTTTCCCTACAATAAATAGCAGGTAAACGACCAAGATTAAGATTGTTTGCTGTTGTTGTAAGGCCTTTATTTACAAAAGAACAAAGAAAACTCCAACAGAGCAGCAGTAAAATAGGAAAGAAAGAAAGCGTTTATACGAATGCACCAGAGTCAAAGCAGACAGATTGTTAAAGCGCATTCATATGACGGAGGAAAAATTACAAGCGAAGGCTTGTTACATGCTCGCAGTGTTGTCACGTTTATTGCTCTACGGCAGTTGGATTTTGATCGAATTTCCATGTTGAATTAGATGTGATGTTCATTCGGAACAAAAACGCTTGTTGAAATGTTTGCATTAGTTCTTGCATCTTCTGTGAGAGTGATGTTGTCGATAAGCAAGACTGGTTGTTTGGGATGTTCAAGCTGCAGTCACAACAAACGCCTCAAAGAAAATATGCAGCGCCATGTACGGGGAAACGGCCGGAGTTAAAATCACCAGCTTATGGGGAGAGATGGCTCGACGTATAAACCTGGCAGTTGCTTCAAGAGATTTTTTAATATCAGAGCGCAATACATCAGTCGTGATAGGCAATTGTTATACGAAGTCTCACATTGCAGAAAAGCAACAAAAAATAGCTCACAACTAAGGGAGGGTTTTGCATTCACGTGAAAGAGACGCAAGTGCATTATTTACATTATTTAGAGAATCAGACGCAAGTGCAGCTCGCCTCTTACTGCCTTTCTCTAGCTGCACCGAAATAACTGCTCCGGAAAACTTTATGTCAAATTTGGTTACAGCATTGAATTATGGGCAGCATCTCATGCCAATTTTCTGAAATCCGGTTAATACCAAAGGCGGCAATTGCAGCCAGTAGCCTCAAGTCAAGCAAATTGTTGACAACGATACATCCCTCGAAGGTCGTCAGCTAGTCACTCTAGGGTTTCGAAGTTGCCGTGGACTTTTATTTCGCATTACTTCAGTTGAAAGATAGCGAAGTTTTATGACAGAAGGTTTTTGTAAAACTGTCTATTTCTAGTCCCGTAAATCGATACCCCCGCCCACTTTTCTGTACAGCAGCAATTTATTCTTTCAAAACGACTGCACCCAGCTAATCTTTTTAATCTGCAGATGACACCATTTATCGTTGATAGAAGCCGTAGAGCTTTATTAAAGGTATTTCGCTTTTAACCATTTGCTTTTGTCACCTGATGTTGTTGCTCGCTTGCACTTCATTCGATTCAGTAGCACGCAAAAACGAGCATTCATTCGTATTTTCTTATTTCATCTCTTCTATGAAGAGCTTCAGTTGATGCAGTGTATTGTTCGGTGTGATTGTTTTTAACTGAATATTTTTTGTGATTCGCATGCGAAATGCACTTGCATTGGTGTTTTGAGAGAGCTACAGTGTTACTAAGATATAGTAGTTTGTGCAAACTTGTGCAAATCCGCTGCGTGGATTGACATGGAGCAAAATGTTGCCATGGGGAGGAATCATTGTTTTCCTTGGGAGATCTCAACTTTCTTCTGTGAGAATGTTTTTTCGCGAGAAGTAGATCCAGAATAAAATATCAGGATAGCTGTCAAGTTCCAAAAAGAAATTAGTTCATCTGAGGACAGCAGATTTTGAAAATATTTGCTGCTGTCGCAATACTTCTGTGAAGCTGTTTGCCTTTTGTTTGCAACGTTGATATATTCGATGGGAACCTCACAAAACGCATGACGTAGTTCTGCTTTTGTATCGTGGTGTTAAGTATATTAATTGGGAAGAAATAACTCACCGATTTTGCGTCTCGTGCAGAAGTTTGATTCTTAATTTCAGCTCTTGAAGCGACAAGTCGGCGGTATAAGGCGAATGGATTCTCATCCTTCTTTACCTTACTGTAAGTTTACTAATTCAAGTCATTTTCAGAGCAAATTTTACACCAAGTTCACTAGAAATCAATGTTAGGGCAAGCAAGGGATCATGGATTCTCCAGGAGTTGTGGTGTTTTGGCTGTTGTTTATCATCTGGTCATCTAAAGTCATCTGGAACTTTATTAGTAACTGCGGGCTTAATTTGTGACTTCAAGGGATACTCTTGCTCAGAGGTTCTTATAATCGATTTTATCATCGAGAATACGTGGAATTCCCCACAGATTGCTTCATAAGGAGCTTTCTGAAAAGTTTTTAAAGCAGGATTCACTAGTGACCCGCAGCTAATGCGAAGGTGTATTACCAGCAGATTTTTGTGCTGCAGTGTTTCTTTTACGTGAAGTCTACATGCTGTACAAATTTTGCTAGGGAAGAGAGTGCATTTCTAGTCGTGGTTTTTTTCCTTCCATGTTGACCCTTGAGGTAGTCAGCAGAGGTCACTTGGTTTAGATTGTCCATTTTAACTCTTTCCTCGTCAAGGTGCTTCGACACATTCAATTTATTGTTCATTCGGTCAGTGTTCTTAAAGGATTCTGCCGAAAAAGGAATCTCTTGAGAATGAGTGATGAACGTTTGCTCAGCAGTCCTTCAAATCTAACCTGTGATCTCGTGTTAGAACTTCATCGGCCTTGTATTTGTGTTTGAATTGCGTCGTTGAGGTGAGCTGAAAATGTTGGCTTTCCATTTTGTAATTTCACAAAATTAGTTCACATCTTTCAAACGAAAGGAGGGACGAAACTTTGATGAAGTGTCCGCTGAACTTTCTTCGACAATAAGGTTTCTCCCCGCATTTTCTCCGGGAAATTGTCCATCTTTTAGAGTGGTGCAGAGTACCGATTACATCCACATAACATATTCAAGGTTTAAAAATCATTGTTCAGACCTGAGTGGCTCATCGGATGGCTCGATCAGGCTTTGGGAATGGGGTGTCGGTCAGCCATTGTTTACACCCCGTGTTGCCGGCCAATATGCGAAGGTAATCTGCAGCAGCTTTTGCACTCTGCATTTGAGCTATTTCGTTCTGGTGTTTTACGAATCAAATATGAGGCCACATTTTCCTTGCTGGTTATTTTAATGCTTGCCAGTACCTATCTGTTTATTATTTTGTTTAGGACTCTCTGTATTATCAGCTTTGACCCCTTCCTCCAGTGTCATTTTTTGAAGGATCGCAGCGCGACGATGCATTGTTAGTGCGTATGTATGAGTACATCTGTTTGTCCACCAGATGGGCATAATCGGCACAACCAGAAAGTTAGGATAACTGCGGCTGTAAAGTTTTGTTGCCCTAATTCATAGGTTAGGGTGATCAGTGAAGCTCGATATCTTACATTTGATCACTCCCTTTAATGAGTAACAGGAGTCAACGGCGGTGTGAAGTTTGCATAACCGGCAAATACAAGCTTGTGCTTGTGGAATTGCACAAGGGACAGGTTTTATGAAAGGAAATTAATATTATTGTTTGAATTTTTATCCTGACTAGCAGTTGCTGAGGGCAAGTGTCCCACTTGCGTTCCTGATGCGCTTTGCCAGTTGCTTTTGTTCGAGGAAATCCAAACGACTGTCGGTTTTTCCGCCTGCAGGTGACGAAAGTAATTTTCTCAGCGAACGGGAATAAGCTTGCGGCAGTGGATGGTGATGGTCTACTCAGTCTTTGGCAAGCCAGTCATGGGTTGCCAATCCGGAAGCCGTTTTTCGTGAGTTTGTGAGAATTACCGTTTGAATCGTTCTTGATTAGCACGGACGGAAAAAATGAGTGAATGAAACCGTTTACTGTCAAACATTCTCAACACAGAGCTTTTCATTGGGGTTTTATTTGAGACTCATTGTCTCTTTCCTTTTTGAACACTCTTATACACTTTTCGGTGCACTGTCGCCACTTTTAAACCATCACTTGATTGTAAAGGGAAAGTAATATATTTAAAAACAGTGTACGAAATGAGAGAGTTGATGAATGTCTTTGCTGTTTGGGGCTGATGGTGATCATTATTTCTTTTCATTTCCCTTCGAATGCTATTTTCAAAAGTTCAGTTTCTTTGCAGTGACTAATCGAGTTGAGAAAGCTCATGTCATGTGAGCATTACTGAATGGTTAAATTCACCCCACAATTGTTCGTGTGCTTGTACACCATCGTGTGAAATGCATGCAGCTCATTATCAATTGGCTTAGAATGGCGGTTAGTGTTGAGTAGATTTTCCAGAACGTAACACTGAAAGATCATGTAGCGCTGAGTTCCAGAATCAGAAGTGCCATTCGAAATCAGCAGCTGATGTGAAATTCGTTGGGTCGTCGTCATCAGTGCTTGTCACGGCTGGCTTGAGCTCCGGTGATCAAAATGTTGCACTCTGGGACACGCTTATGCCGCAGTCAAAGGCTATGGTTCACAACTGGATTGCACATCCAGAGGGTGCTTCCAGCATTATGTATCTTCAGGGTCAACAGGTGCAGTCTATCAATATTTCTTCAGACACGACCCTTTAAAAACCACTATTTGAAATGCGGCCATTTGAACTACGTCTGAACATCATTGCAGATTTTGTTTTAGGTGTAGGTTTTTCATGTCCTTTTCTTCGAACTGGAAAGGAACAGGTCTCATAGAAATCTCGCCGTCCACGGAATTAGAATGGAACACGAAAAAAAATGGGACGAGTTCAAAAGCACCGAGCCCCGTGCTGCACAAAGTTGTCAATTTTTGTAAAAAGGTTGTTTATGGTGATACCCTTCTTTTCTTCAAACGTGTCAGATACTGCTGCTCAGTCTCGGAGTTTGAATTCAAAATGTTAGGATTGTGCACCTCACCTTCTTACATCCTTTTTCTTTTTGGAAGGAGCATCAAAACCTTTGATGAAGATAGTTGGAAAACTTACAAGATATGAAAGGCAGTAAACAAGTTTTCGAAAGCTTTAAGACAAGCCGACTCGGACTAGGCTAGTTTGTTGGTGGAGGAACTTTTTAAACAGTTTATCGATCTTCTGAGATTGGGACTTTGTTCACGTTCTCCATCCTTCCTTTGCTTTGACTACAACCTTGGTCTGAATTAGAAAAGCAGTGAATAACGTGGTCTTGTTATTCTTACTGGACGTATTGTGGGATGGTTTATTTTATATGGGAGTAGATATGCAAGGTTGAGAAGGATGGCTGATTGCAGACGATAGTGTCTGGTGGTCGTCATGGCGAAGTGTGTCTCTGGGATATACGACAGAGACAGCTTCGTGCTACTGTGAAATGCTTTGAGAACTCAACTGTTAAGTGTCTCGTTGGTGATCCCTCACAAGACGTGGTCATCGCGGGTTCCAACGATGGAGATATTAAAGTGAGTTAATGGCTTTTTGCCACGTAAAGTTGTACTGATGAACATCGTAAAAAATAGCACCGGCGAAAAATTCAGGTGTTAGAAGTTCGCACAACGATTCTGTGCGGATTTTTTGAACAGAGAGGTTTATTTGGTGAGAATTTTGTTCGAGCTCGTAAACGTGCTACGTGAAATGGATAAAAATGGAATATAATTGCTGTATCATCAAGTCGTATGCAGAATTGGCCCGCAAGAAGATGAGTCGGTTTTCAAAAAGGAAAACTGGAGCAGGTTTGAGCGTTAAGATGTTCATCTTCGTAGATTGAGTGTTATCACATTTGAAGATTCAAAGAGAAGAATTTCTACGTTGTAATTGAGCACGTGTAGATTACTCACGCGATCCGGATATCATTACTTCCGTAAGCATCCTCACGAGGAAATTCTTTATTCTTTTTGGTGATTGTAGACGAGAGAAGTTCCCTCTTGCTCCTCTCCCCCACTCTCTCCTCCATCCTTCCACCTTTTCTTCTCGACAGTAGCTTTGTCTCACGTGGTTAGCTCACTACGCCCGAAAGCCGTTGAAAGAAACGAATTAAAGCGGATAAAGTTTCGGTTGTGGCATGATGGATGTGATCTGAAATGATGTTTGAAGGTGACCAAATCGGACCTATACGTTGCATTCGGATTCTTTCTTTCAGCCAGGCAGTTCCCCTTTCCAAGGAAGTCTTTCTACCCACTCGAAAATGCATTATGCATAATAAATACCTGATATTGTTAAAACTGTGGCGAATATACACTATGTAGTGAAGAGTGAATTTACTATTATATTCACCTCAGTAAAAGAAGTTTTAGAAGCGTAGTGAACGCCAACTCATACTTAAATGCGAGAGAACTGATTTGAGACGTGGTCAGCTGTGTCTGGTTATCGAGTACGTTTTCTTGTTTTCCTTCAACGCAGTGCTGGTTTAAAAAAGTTGCTTAAGTCGTATAGAAACACTTGAGTTAATAGGCTAAATTTGCAGATTTGGAATGTGGACACTGCTCCACAACTAGTATTATCGTTGAACGGCGAACATGCTGCTCGTGGGGGCTTCAGCTTGCGTCAGGTCGCCTCAGGCGGTATTCAAGGTGTACAACAGCTTTTCCTTGACGCACAGATGCGTCTCTTCTCATGCGGTGCTGACTGCTCGTTAAAATGTAGACCACTTTCGACACTCATCTAATTTATTCACTAATATTTATTAATTATCTGTGGTTGTGATCACGATATGCGGAGTAATAGTTGCATCCATCAAATGGTTGATTAGAAATTGAGCTGAAAATCACTCAGAATGTCCACTGAAGAGCTTTTGATTCATGTTTCGAGCTATTATGCGTTTGTTAGGGGCAGAGAAAATTGAGGAAGTCGCCATGAGGTGGATAAAGTTGAGGTTTGTGTTGGTTGTGTTCCGTGGTTGTGTTCCACAGTCGGGCTTGTCATTTCTCCTGAAATGGTTAGAGTACTAGTTGTCGAGTGCATACTCACTAACGACTCCATGTTTGGGTCACTTTTGTCTCTCCTTGTGCAATTGTGTTTTTTCTTTTTGAGTAACAGACAACCGGCCAATGTTATCTCACTTTTTAAAGGACAAACGCTTTGCATAGTACTGTTGTGCGTTGGAAGTCGATTCGCTTTTCTCTGCTATTTTCACGTTCACTGTGCCACTGAGGTGATTGCGATTAGCACTATCGTTCCATATATCGGAATTTATTTTCAGTGGCGAACCACTAATATAATTCACAAACTTTGTTCAGTATTGTAGGTGGAATGCAATATTAGCCACGCTGTGAATAATCATTTGAAAGAAGTTTCGTTCTTTTCCATTGAGACGGTTCTGTTAAGTACGCCACTGACGCATTAGTCAAACTGTGTCATTCAAGAGGTTCGAAAATCCTTTTAAAGAAAGCTCACGAGAGTAAATTTTGGTGCATTTTTACTCACAAAATTATATAGGTCTGAGTAGTCGTCGGTCTTTCTATATCAGGCAGAAATATGGCTTGAGTATTCCGTGGTGGTTTTTGTGCCGGCGAGTTTTTCGTTAACTTCGGAGGCAATGTTAGCGCACTGAGCAGTGAATGAAATTCGTGCATTTAAGCGACATTTCGGTTTGTGGGCTAGGGGCACAGTCATGGGGCATCCTCACGCTTCGATAATCATTGCAGAAGTTTGAGGGTGTCTGATGATGACTTCATGAACCGAATCGTCGCTTAAATCTGCCACTCTTCATTGCGTCCTTTGGCTTGATCCGGAGTTAATACCATAATACCATATATATATATAGAAGCCTTTCGCGATCTCGTTGCCGATTCGTGTCAGCGGACTTGTCGCATCCAAATGCCGACGGCGAAAACGAAAAGTAACTAAAGTGTCCATCGACAAGCTAGCTCATTACTAACCCATTCTGTAGCTGCTCATTTTATACCTCTGCAGCAGCAATCAATGCTGCATCGGCTGTTTGTCCTTAAATGGAAGCTTATTGAACACCTATAAGGCACCAGAATTGCCTCAGGCCGCTTCCAGTGTGCATATCCCCGCCTCATACGCCGATGCATAATCACAGTGACTAACTTGTCGACCAACAGTTTCGTAACCAGCGTTTTCGTCGGCGAACAATATCGATGTAGGAGAGGAAGACCGTCCCACCATGGAGACCGTTCTGCAGCGAGCTTGCGCCCTTGGAAAATTAATGGGCTTAGCAGGTGCCGAAAGTAGGAGGTTGTCATCCCGAACTATAGATACGGGCTTCTGCTGTGCTGCAATGAGCTACTTAAATGTTTTTTGTTTGGATAGGAGTCTTATCTGCATTGGCCCAAGGAGAGGGCTTTCAGCGGGAGGGGAGGAGAAAGGGACCTCGCCGAAGCGGTGGGGCGACCGCCTCTTTATGGGACGCCGCACCACATTAGAGAAATCGAGAGACCTTGACGGGGAGCGATTTCTCGAGGCGGAGACCCCGATGGAAAAGTTTTCCCAATGGCGGTTCTTTCGAGGATCGAGTAGTTCGCACCACAATAGCCTCAGCTCTTTAGTGCATTCTCACTTCAGTTCTGTGTTGAACATCGCTGCGTTAATGCTATCGCTTGAAACTAGTCGTACAGTGTGGTGCGTGAAGCCAATAACTTTTCCAGAGCACGGGTTATTGATTCATATTGCCAAAAATGCCTGGTTTTGTGAGTGAGCAGCGGACAGTGCTGCTTCGTGGGTCCAAAGGCTCAAAGGTCCTTGCATTCAGATTCCAGGAGTCCCTCGAGTTTGTGCTAGAATACAAAATTTTTAAAAGCAGAAATTTATAATCAGTGGTCGTACTTGGGAGGAAGCTTTAAATGTGGACGAGGATCTGAAGTTTGACTGTAGGGGCCCCCGACAGCTCAAAGTGATCTGACAGCTCCATTAATGCGCATGGGTTTTGCTTCTTACCTTTGGAGCTGAAAAGCTTGTACCCTGTAATTCTACGCGACTAGACGAAGTCTTTCAGTTTGGGAAGCGTAGTTTTGCGGAACTGCCACATGAGATTGGCACCCAACTGAATGCGCAGAGTCCTAAGCGCGTGGCAAAAGATGATGGTACTTTTCGTATTTATTTATAATTGTCTCAGCGAATGTATTGATCGCATCTTGGGGAAAATCGACAAGGAAGGTGCATAGCGATTAAATGGAGAAATGAAGGCACGTGGGGATGGCAGAAGATTTGCTTCAAAGCCGAAATGTTTATGCCGGGTTTATATGAACGGTTATGGGAGTTTGAGTGGAACGAGTGTTGGACAGAAAAAAAAACTCATAGTTGCAACAGGCGGCTTTTTTTGTAGTGTGTGTATTTTTTATACTACATCCATGTCGTAACTGATCGTGATAGTATATGGTGTTCATATAACTGTCGTATCCTTTGCAATGTAATTTCCTGTTCACTTTTTTCACTTTGTAGTATTGCTGGTGTGATAGAGGTGGGGAGGGGGAGACTAGGGGGAGTATGGGCGAAGGAGGTGTGTGAGACATTCGTTCATCTTGCTCTTATTTCGTTGCGATTCTTTATCTGGAATTGCGAATTGTTAAGAAAAGAGGGATTTGTCCCGTTGATTTTGCTGAGGCTCAATAATGACACCAAGTGTGCCTTTTTGTTCTTCCGGACATTTTTCGCGCACATTGTCAGTTGGGTTTCGAACTAGCGGATAGGTGAGAAATGAAACAGTCGTCATCAGCAATTCTCAGTTTCCTCTTATTGTTGATAGGTGGTCTGCTTTGCTTAAAAACGATGTTCATAAACAGTTTTGTTTTTAGTCGCGACACAGACATCTCTCAAATAAGCGATCTGCATAAAACGTCGTATGTGCACTATTTTTAAGTCGCAATTTATGGACATAAGCTGGGACCATTTTTGTCGTTGAATGCTTGCATCCGCTTACGTCCTTTACTTACATAATTCAAGCGGAACTCGATGTTACAGAGATCAAAGCACTGGAGTTTATGGGCATCTATTGAGGCGTTCTTTTGTGACATGTGCGTTTCCACTAAATTAGCTTTAATTAGCTTCAGTGCATTACAGCTGGTTCCCCAAGTGTCGGGAACGAAACAGTTCCTGGGCAAGGATTTGTACAGTCATGATCTGATCGCATGTGAAAACGGAGTACTAGTTGATCTGGTTTCCAGGATCAGATTTTTTTTTTTCTTGAAAAAAGACTACAGTTTTGTCCTCGTGATGAGTGATTAGCTTACACGAATCAGAGCTTGCATCCGTATTCCAAAGTCGCTGCAGAAGGTGTGATTGATAATGATCTTTGTAAGAAAGCCGTGAAATCGGGAATGAGGAAGAAATAATTGTATCCACAAAGGTGCTAGAGGAGAGGAGGATCTGTAAAAGTGCTTTACGAATAGCAGGAATAGGGGGGCATCGGTTGGTGCCGTTGTATTTAAAGGTTTGCTGGTATGCTGTGTGCTAAGGAAGTCGACGGGTTGTGTGTTAAGGACAGTGCCAGTCTACTCATTTTACGCATTGTCTTTAAGTTGCACGCTCTTTCTGCATGCAGCGCCTGCTAGAAAGCGAGGTAAGAGACTAAAGTCGGTGTCTAATTCTTAGGGGCTTTCAAGTGAAGCCATAAGAAGACGATTAGGACGGAATAGAAGGATGCTGCAAATATGCCATGTAGTCTGGTCCCAATTTTTGATATGAGTGTACTGTAAATGTCGGCACCAGTTCGCTTGCGTGTCACCTGCTCGCTGCTATTGCTGTCCCGTAAAGGAATGGCATATGTACATCCTGCTTCCTCTCACCCCTCATTGAGCTTCCGTCCAAGTGGAACTGAACACAAGAACAGCAACAGATGTCTGGAAATAAAAGAAACATGTAGCATATACGTGTAAGAGAGGTACATAGAAATTAATGTCATAGGACCTGAACGACACAGAGCATCCCGTAAACCGTCATTACAAAGAAACGTTCCAACTCGATTCTTGGGTGTTATGTGTCGAGAAGAAGAAGAAGAAGCAAATACCAGGAATGGCGAAGATGCCGTCATCGGCTAACGCTTCGCGGAAAAACCATTGATAAGGTCCAAAATTGTTCTCTTTCTCAAATCGTTTTGACTTGGAATTGTTTATTTCGCAGACTTTTGAATTCTTGAAAACAAAATTGTGATTTATCTATGAAAACATTTGTCTTTAAGTAAACCATATAAAAACGCCGCTCTATGCCAATAAATTTATTCTTGCTCCAGCTGCGGCCCTTTGCCACATTATGATGGGATCTGGACTAATCCGGACCTCAACGTTTTCAAATGAGGTTCAATCCACGAAGTCTGGCGCAGCTGATGTTGCCGATAAACGTCCACAGATTTGTCAGGGAGTTGAGTGTTCTTGATACTCCTTCGTGTTTGCAGTGGCAGCAAAAATCAATCACTGATTACTACAGGTTATGTTATACCTGACTACTACCGCAACGAGAGATGGTTTTCTTTGGGAGATCGTTTTCTCTAGAGTTGAAGTACTCATTCTTGAGTGGCTGTGCTGGTAATGCTACAACTCCAATGCTGAATATCCGAAGCATTATAGACGTACAGTTTGTTACACATATTTCATCGATCCCTCAAAAAACCAGTCTATCACTGGCTACACATAGTATCCTAACTCTTTCACTTTGCGACACGACAATGTATTTCGTTACTGCACGTCAATTGTTGAGGTGGAATGATGGCGTGGGGATCGCTGTCATCAAGGTGGTAGTCCTTAAAGTGTATCTGCTGCCTGTGATACATTACTTTGAGAGTACTTGTTCTCTTGTCGTCTTATCTTCTAGATGCTTGTCTTATCAATTCTTTCAGACGCATCTGTGGCCTGCTATTGTTCAGCTAGCTTCAACTTATGACAGCGGCTTACTGTCTGCGCTTCCATGCTAACTGTATCCAAACTTTTTCTTTCCTACGTTTACTGATGTGCTGAAGACAAATAAATTCCATCACCGATCGATTAGCCCGAGCGATCTTTTTACAAGTCGTATTCCTTTATGTTCTTCAATATGGAGTTCACGGTAGAACACGGCAACTCCAGCAGAGCACCACCTGTGGTAGCGTTGCTGGAATGTGCTCCTCGCCATTGCCACTTTTGATTACTCCGCTCCTGTGCAGCCACTGAAGGGCGTATGGACAAGAATTCGAAGCTACGAGAACCCTATGCAGCCGGAAGATTTATCGTTACAGCTCATCGTTCTCATCTTCAACCATTCGGATGTGCGCCTTCACGTCTTCGCTCTCAGTAGATGACGTCTCTAAAAGTCGATTAATTCCTTTGATTAGAGTTCAAATTTCCCCATAAGGTGCAAAATTGCATGCTTGAGGGTGAACTGAACATAGAACCGGGCACAGGTTGAGTAAAATAATGTAGCGATTGAGTGAATCGTAGCTACAATTCTTATGGAAATATTTTGCACACTTCAAAAATATGCATAAGGATCAAGACTAATCAAAACACTCGCATAGCGCCCGATAAGATAGCTTATAAGGAAATCACAATAGTTGCGAAAAAGAAGCGTGGCAGTCTTTTAGGAATCGACACAATGTTGTAGCAATGTGATGCAGCTCAATATCCATTGTGTTGTAGCGATGCCATAATCAATAGCGTGTTCTACATTACTCTTGCAATTATAAATGAAGTCCATGATCATCTTCCTCGTTTCTCAAAGAGGTGAGAAAAAGAATAATAGTTCAAAAGATGAGAGTA
Source organism: Ascaris suum (assembly GCA_013433145.1). Lineage (NCBI taxonomy): Eukaryota > Metazoa > Nematoda > Chromadorea > Rhabditida > Ascarididae > Ascaris > Ascaris suum. Next base: position 7,270,998 of record CM024187.1, read on the forward strand.
TTTGCTGACTGAACAATGCATAAAACAAAGCCACACTATGCAGTTAGCAATATAACGCCAATGAAAAAAAAAAAAATGCAATTCAAGAAAACTTCACTAATTAATCAACAATCGGTATTGAAGGTTTGTTAAAGAAGTCTTAGCGTCGTCTGAGTTTCGTTGTACATAAATTTCGCGGTAAGATGTGCCACTTTAAATATGATAACAAATGCGAACATTTTTTACTCAAGTTCTTATGTCCTTACTAAAGGAAAAATTCTGCGAGCTTCCAGGTTTCTGCAGTCTCCTTCAAGTGTTATTCATTATCCGCCATCCGATCATTATCACATCTTTCAAAATTATTGGCTGTTTCGTTTTTTATCATTTGCATTTCACATTGTCCATCAGTTGATTTGAAACATTCTGTCGCTGACCGATTAAACGGAAATTTGACGGCCATTGCTCAACACGTCATTACATTTTACGGTTTATGCATCTGTCACGTGCACAACAATTCAGTTCCATAAAACAGATTGCTGCTAAGGATTCGCTATATGCCAAATGTGCTCAATCAATGAAGTCGAAGATCGTTATCTGAGACGTATAAACGTTATTTTTTATTTCGAAGTATTTGTTCAGCATTCTTAACATCAGTTCTTCAATGGAGCCACATTCCTCAAATGAACTGTCATAAGGGCACGAACGAGCCATTTGCTTTACACTGTTAACGAGCAACATCGATCTGAACTCCATGAACCGTCGCTAAGAGGACGATGTATCCGAGTGATGGAATTGCAGCTTGTGCCAAGAGCAGGTTTCACCTCGTCCGTCTTTTTCTGAGACGGAATCTCTGCATGCCACTGGTGCAAGAATTGCATTATCCTGTGTTACTATGTTCATGCTTTTCTTCTACTTGTCTTCACTATTAATCCTCGCTCTTCAACCGCTCCTTCTCGCTGTTTCTATGTAGTGTTGCGTAATTTGCGAAATACAGCTTGATTTACCCTCTCATTGTTGGAATTGTTTATTGTTATCATCTTCTAGCAATGAGGAGCATGTTTATTCAACGTCTTCGACTTGCGTTCTGCAAGGTGAATTTTGCCAGTAGTTTACAAGCCATCACACCTGTTCAACACGCATTCCAAAATTTATTTTAATCTGCTTTAACTTGTCAGGGTGTCACCAGGATTTTTCCTCGGAATCGCCACGTTTTCCGTGCCCATAAAGTTGTCCTAGGACTCGCAGATGTTCGTAGAAATTCTTTTTATGTATAGAAATTTCCCATATCGGACCACACGCGGGATGAAGATCGTCAGAAAGTCTCGGCCCTGATAAGGCAGAACGGCAAATTTGGCTGTCGTGCAGAAAATTTCTTACTGTAGAAAGCACAATGAATAAATGATGCGTTTAGGGCCAGGTGATACAAGCGATCGTTCTGTTCAGCTTAAAAAAATGGTGAAGAAGCCGTTAGTTTAGAAGGCTACAGTAATGACTACAAGTTTAAGGGTTGAGTTTTCTAAATGCATAACTAGTAAAAGTTTGAGCCCAAAATAAATCCTACGCATGCTTGAAAGCTAGAGCATCCAGGAAACTGAATAGAAAATCACGCTAGCCAAGCTTTCGCGCACGTGATGCGTTTCTGCCGATCTGTATACGTGTAAATTGTTGAAATAATTACGAATTTCAGACAGCTCCACATTAAGGCGGGGAAGCCTTTCGAGAAGGAAACGCCAAATCAAATATGCTGAAGAGTAGCAGAGAGTATATTTGGATGTTCATAATCGTATTTAGCTTGGTAAAGACGAGCAAGACGTTCGATTGTGGCGATTTCGACACCTGCCAAGAATGTAACAAGTTCATTTCCAACGATGGGACGAGAAAATGCCAGTGGGTTATGCATTTCTCAAAACAAACTGAAGTTTGCTTGTGTATGTAAAAATGCTTATTTACCTAGCATTCGGAATGCAAAATGCCTTGGCCCAATTTCAGTCTGCTTATCGAGTTTCATATATGAAGTCGTTGTCGATTTTAATGAATATTTGTTTTACTGTGATAAATTTTACTGCTTTATTTTTACCCATTTTTCATTATTTTATTCATTTGCTCAATCGTTTACCCTATGAAATTATTGGTAGTGTTGTATGGGCAAGATGAATTTCCTTGCTAAGGATTTTTTGCTACTGCACCGTTGTATCGCGTCCGCCGTGTCAATATTCCTCTGAAGATGAAATTCAACGAATACATATAATGAGACCATTCTGCCGCATAAGTGCTTTAAAATCAAGTAGGCCTTCTGAATAATGATTTCTTATCTGAAATCACTTTTATTTCCAAAAATAATGCTCTCGAAACTGCCCAGCTTTGTCACATTAACTTACTGCTCTTGCATTTTGATCGTTTCATAGCTCTCGGGTGGTCGCAAGTAGTTGCAACCCTTAAACGATCAAAGGGATGTTCGGCTTTTCACTATCACGTTCTAATGTCACAGCTTTCTGGACACCAAATTTATGCTTTAATCTGTTTTATTCTATTTAATATGTCTTAAACAACGTTTAAAAAGAATTCAACAAATGAAATAAAAATAAAAAAACTCACTTGCAAGTGTTCATCAGCAGAAATATGGAGTGAACACATCTAAGCTGAGTTGGAAATTCTTGGTGATACATCATAGCATAATTCACAAGCATAAATAAATGTGTATGAGCATCAGTTTGAGTCAGCATTTTTTTGGATGGTGTGCTTCTTCGAACAGCTGCGTCACGATGCATTTCTATAAGTGCTTTCTTGGCCGTAAGATCACAAACAGCAACGACTGCCCTCTCGATATCCACAGAGGCGACGAGTATAGCGATCACTTCGCCAGAACACAAATGCTAGCTCTCAGCGCTGCCGCGTACTGGAGCAATCCCCAACTATGTCTTACAACTAGAGTAAACGATTCTCAGGTATACTCTTTGACACTTGAAACCAGCAACAAATGAGAACCTCAAATGCCTGGCATCTCCAGGTTGAAGAACTTATAAATGCGGATCGAATTTGTAACTTCATATCGGTTTCATGCTATTAAAGTGTTCATAATTGGGCTCGTAAAATTTGAGACCCTCCTGCACATTGTGCTTATCATGGCTTACAGAGCGTCCCAATAAGGCATCGTTTTCCTTGAGCTTATTTGCTCGATAAAGTTGGACAGAATATGTCACGTTTACATTCAGTACTTCTTCACTCATGACTAAACGATAAGCACATTATGTAATACTGTAAGATTCTTTCTTGTTTTCAGTTGTCTTCCTTGCAGCCTACAGATTTGTTATGGCGTGTAAATGATAAAAATGCAACGGTAAGTAAATGTAGCGCAGTGCTCTCTAAGCATGCTGCCCTCTGGTTGCTATTATGCACTGTTAAGCCCTTGAAAATGCCTTCTTTGATAGAAACGCAGTCTTCATTTGCTTTTAGCCAGCTCGTTGTTGAAGAAGGGATCTTATCAACAAACGTTATGAGAAATGAACTCCCGGCAAAGGCGTCTTTCCAACGTAGAATCGTTCGCCATAACATTTCGCATATTGTTGCCGGGAGTTCCACTCAGTAATTTATGGTCGCACTGTCAATCTGACATATACCGGTCCTGTTTTCCCAACATTGTCCTCAACCAGAATCCATACTGAATGAAATTTTTTAAAATCCTAGCAAGCATAGAGGTTTCTCTTGTATAGTTTCGGCGGAACTCGCATGAAAGCAATCGTGTAAATCCTCTATTTCCGTGAAACGGAAGTAGTGATCGGCTAATGTGGTGGCCTCGTTTTGCTACGGCGGCTGCTGTTTTTCGTGTCTGTACTGCAGGATGAGATAGCAATTGAGGGACAAGAGAATTAATGTAGAAAAGTGTGTCTTAACATGAATTTTTGCTTCAGCTTTTATCCTGCGCAGGTGATTTGAGCACGCTGTAAGTGGTTAATTACTCATATTGCAAGCGTTTGAACGGACAAATTTGCATGCGCTGTAATCTTTTAACCCTTTGCTTGCGGTGTTTTCAATGGGTTACTGCTGTCCTGAGGATGGGAAACTTTGCCAAAAAACCTGAAGCTCGCCATGCTTTCAGTATTGAGATGGACCTCTATTTCTTTTAATTCCATAGACAAAAGAACACTTCAGCTCGTGCGACAAACAACAGTCCCATGCGACGCATCGAACTCAACACTATGCTCCGCATTCATCGCCCTGTCGAACATCAGCAACGCCATAATCTTAAGTTTCCGGTGCGAGCCTTGTACTTTTATTATATTTTATTTTATTACTCAAGTTGCAGTAGCATTCAATCCCATATTGAGCGAATTTCGTATTTCCGTATTTTGGCAAGAGCCTGTCAAAAAAAAAATTGTTTCGGCGACGAAGAAAAAAACGAATTTTTGCAACGCAAGTACATCTGCATTCGTTTTTAGGCGATTTTGCAAATGTGCACTGTGGCGGCGTCTACCTGCGCGTATACACATTTCTGTTCGGTAATTTCAATTTGCGAACTACGGCAATAAGACCTATGAAATTTGCCATGTATGATATGCATTATAAGTTCACCTTTCGTGTCGTATTTTGCTTTACTTCGCCAAACCTGAAGGAAGTTACTGGCATTTACAAGACGAAGAAAACGGGCATGCATTTTCCGTCGATCGTATGGAAGAAAATGAATATTTTGTTGGGGATCTGCATAAGCGGTCAATCCAGCTGAAATATGGAGGCATTTCCTTACACATTTTACTTTTTACCAACAGATTGTGAAATTTATTATCCAAATGATCGGACAGATAGAGTCAAAAGCGCATATCTCGTCAGCTCATCTAATATGCATCTCCTTTGTTTCTACTTTATGAGCTGTTACGCAACAGATTGGTCATTGCGCTGAGTAACAAAAAGACGCATATATTCTTTTAAAAAATTGGCGCCCATTGGTAATGATTTCCTGAAACCTCTTTCATACTCTGCTAGAATAAAAGTAGCATTATTGAGAGAAGCCATGAGAGCGTCCCAATCTTCGACAGGATTTACATCTTATGGTTAATTTGTTTTGATTTGCGCCTTACCATATAAAAAGCTAGAGAATTATCCAGAAAACACTTCAATGTAGTCAAACTTATTTGCAGCGGAAAACTGAATCACTGTTTCGTATCTTTTCAGCGGAACCAACACAGACAAGCAGTTATGGACAGAAGGCTGGGAAACAGCTTTTGATGAACGAATTGCTGTGGTTGGCGGCGGTGCGGTGAGTTTTTACTGTGAAAAGCAAGTTTTGTAAAAAGCAATTTGGGGAACATTGTGCACTTTTCTACACTGATCACTTCACTACCATCGTCTCAAAAATTTGTGACATTTCCACAACCGTTGGCAAATTTCACGATGAACTGTTCTATAGTACTCAACTCGATATATATATATATATATATATATATATATATATATATATATATATATATATATATATATATATATATATATATTATATATATATATATATATATATATATATATATAAATATATATATATATATATATATATATATATATATATATAATATATATATATATATTATATATAATATATATATATATATATATATATATATATATATATATATATATATATATATATATATATATATATATATATGAACTCTAGGACGTTGATTGTAGCAATAAGCAAAAATCATTATTAGTGGCGCAGGACGTCTGCATGCTAAACCATTCTCGGTGGCAAATTCTGATTCATTTATGCATATCGTATAATAAATATTTGTGCACTCAGACGCGTTTACCAATAATGATGAAAATAGTGCAACGCAGTTTAACTTCTGGCGAACTTAGATGTTTTAATTCTCAAGTGAGGCTAAGCAAGATAACGTGAATTCCTTATTTACTGAAACGTAATTAATGATGACAGATCTGTTTTAGAGGGTGATATGTAGAGATGCATTTTAGCTAAATATACATTTGTCCATATGTGTTCCTCTCTGCCTTCTGCCCCCAACTACTTCCATGTTTTATTAATTCGTCCTTCAGTCGCTGGATTCCTCACTGAGCAAGCCACATTGCATGTCCACTTAGGTTTCGTCTGATCGACCACTTGTTCCTGGCTACTAGAACTGAGCCGTGCATATTCGGGTCGTGCACATTTGGGCCGCACACATTCGAGCCAAGGAGTACGTTCGAGTCTCCCGCAGTCTGGCCGTGCATTCGTTTGTGGCATGAATAGTCCTTTAAATCATAGAATTTCAGTATGGCCCTTCGTACTACTGGATATCTACTTATGCACAAGACCGGAACTCACCCTTAGGCCACTTTTATGTTGCAAGAGCTCCGCTGAAGTAATTTATTGCTGCACGACTGGTGATATTATATGATACATTTTTTCCGTGAACGCATGAATATTTAGTGATTGATATATCACACCACCGAGCTATATGCGGCCCAAATGTGTGATGCTCATTTGTAGGACAGCAGATTATTTAAGCAAATAAAGCAGCCAAACATGATTACTGCATTGTGCGCTTTCCTGAGATGTCACGGGTCAGCATATTTGCATTTTTGAATGGAATCTTGCCCCTCGGTAGGTCTTTGCGTTTAGCTAGATTCCTTGACAGCGCCTTCTTTCGACGTTTCGCAGTGATAAGAAAGGGTGTTTGGTTACTAGTGTTTTTGCAGGAATGCACATGTTTTTATTTTATTTTCCAACTGCGCTCATTTCACTTTTATGCTCTCGATTCGTTTTTCATCCTGAGTCAGAACTTTCCCAAATACGAAATGACTCACTCCTCACTTTAGCTTTCACGACCTGAACTCGTTGAGGTGTTTATATATTTGTAGGCGGACTGCTTGCTATGAGAAATCAGCCAAATTAACAACGGTTCCACTCTCACTCCACCCTCAGCTTTCATGGATGAGGGTTCGATTTACTGAACATGGATAATCAAGCATAGCGCGTGATCTGATACAGAAATGACGAATAGCATTTTTTTAAAAATCGTTCAGAGCACCGAACACAACGAAGGCAGAAATCTCAGTGGAAATCTCATCACCGAAACATCTGCATCCGCGACGTAACTGGTATTCATGACCTCAAGAATGGGGGTCCTCTGAAAATCGCGGGTTTCTCAGTCTGCCCTGCCGAGTTTGGGCTTCTCAAAGATGTTCTTTGGTCACTGAATTCGAGGTCCGCCGAAGTCTAGATTCTCGAAACAAGATTTGGCGACTCTTAAAATTTGGGGACCCCAGACGTGGTCCGGTGGTCCCTAAACTTATAATCACTCTGTACTGCAGGTCAAGGATGTTCTATGATGTTTTTGGGAGAGCTGGATAAATCGTTTAATCGTAGTTGAACTGACGTATTCTTAAGACCTTATATGCCCACTGGTGTTTCTGTTTAGACCCTATTCGCTTTCCTTTATCGTCGAATTCAATTTTGTCGATAAAGAATTTTTTGCCTTGCTTTTCTTTTTTTAATCCCTCTCGACCATAACAAAACAGTAATATGCCTCCCTTGCTTTCGGCCGACACAGTTAACCGCCTCCTTTTTCCTCGTATCCAATCATAGCTAACACCACAGGCTCCCGTGATGTCGAAGTACAAAAAATCCGGCTGTTATGTGCATAGTATTCGATTTGGTGGGCAACAGAGATCTGATGATTCCTTACGCGGCATATATTTGCCATTTTCGGATATAAAGAAGGATAAAGAAACGGCATGAGAAGACAGAGCCCCGCATTCGGTAGAACAGATCTCTGCTAGGTGTTACCGTGCCTGTGCATCAAGAAGGAATATTCACAATTTTTTCAAAGGAAAGGATCCCGCTACCGCATTCTTCACAGAATGGCTTCTGCCACGGTTATGGCGACCGCGAATTTCGAAGCTCTTGAAAACAGGACTTTATACGAAATTTAGCTCGTCCTGGCGTTCGGATGCGCCCAAATTAAGGGCCTGGCAGATCGATTGCGTTCGAAAAACTTCGCAACCGTATTGTTCTTTCTCAACCTCTTACCTCCCCCCAGCGAAATCCGGGTGTTCCAAAAAATCAGGGCCTTCGAAAACGGAACTGGTGGGCTTCCGAGCTTTAGAGACATCAACGCTCGAGGTTATTGGAATTCAAATCCTCCTGACGAAATTCTCCGGAGCCAGTACTCTATGCGTTCTAAAGAGTCAGAATACTATTGCGGCTTACAAAATGCAGTCTATAAACCTTTGTAATTTAGGTCGGATGAATACGGAGAGAAATATTCGCATTATATTATCTTCTCACAGAACAAAGTAGGGCATTTATTGTTGATATTTACGCGCACAACAATTCTCATCACAAAGTGGAAGTGTCGGTTTATCTGAAATAAAACGAAATAATTTCGCGCTCTTGGGAAATTAAACTTTTGTTGATTTTCTTGCGTTTCGATGAAATAATTCGCTCTTCGATATTAAATTTCGTGGAGCGTTTTCTCGTTCTTGTTGGCGTTCAGTGAAAAAGTAAAGCTGTTTTAAAAACTTTTCTCTGCTTTTAGGTCAGCAAATACTTCTACGATGCGTTCTATTCTGTTTGGACAAATGGGATTATGCAAAGTTTCCTATCGTTGAAGGCCGGTTATAATGGCTATGAGTTATGGGTATGAAGTCAAGTTTGTTGCGGACCATTTGTACGCATGAGAATTGTTCCTGTTTAGGTGCAAATGCTTGTGAAAAAACATATGGGAAAAAACAAAAAACAAAAAAAGAACAAAACGGAGACAAAAAACAGCCTACCATAAGAGTTGGAATATTATTCGCTTCTGGTTTTCGTTCACCTCACCAAAAGCCAATCATGAAAAAAACGATTTAATTCGGTTGATTATCGTTTTGAGTCAAAAAGGCATCACATGAAGTAACAGTGATTGACCTCTCCTGATCGCAGCATGCAGTGGGATATGCATTATAAAACAGTTCATATTGTTTGACGCATTTTGCGAAACTTCGCAGCTACACTATACGTCCTGGGTCCTTCTCTCGTATCATATTTCATGTTGACGTACCAATTTCGAAAGAAGTTGAAAACATTTAAAGGTGCCGATCAATTTACATGCAGTTTGCAACACCTACCAGGTTATTACAGCTTTCATACTTAAACTCACTCAACTGTCCGTTTGTGGGTGCTGCAAATCATTCATTTTTCTTCAAAGGAATTAATGTTTGTCGCTTCAAATGATTTAGTGAACTTGGATTTGTCTTCACGAAGATAACTAACGGCTATAATCGGCCTTAATTTTTTCACTGCCAAGTAGCGACATAGGTACATTACAACTTTTGAACGTTCACATAAAGAGGCTGAAATAACGCAGGCACTGCCAAAAGGAAGTAAGCTTTTAGATCACAGGTCATTCACTTGGTGCGGCAATGGCATCTATCGCTTCAAATGTGATTGTAGCCGAAGGACTACATCCATCGAAGTTGGTTAAGCTCATTACGTTTGGTCAGCCTCGAACTGGTGACCGTAGATTCGCTGTTGCACACGACAAACTAGTAAGTTTTAAGTGTTTTGCCCATTCTTTAACAATGATTGTTTTTAGCAGATGTTCTGCAAATGGAAAACATAGATAAATAAATATGATATCTACCGAAATGTCAAGCTCCAAAGTGGCATAGAGCTTGTGGACTCCCATTATGTCACCTTGTTGAGCAAAAGGTTCGCCATTCCTGATTTAGAATTCTACGTCATTTGTTTCTGTGCTCGATAGCTATTGACTTTCAGGTACCATACAGCTATAGAGTCGTTCACTCTCGCGATTTAGTGGTACATCTGCCGCCACTCGGTTTCAAAGGATTCCGTCATCATCGCTATGAGGTGGCCACAATTTTGTTTCCACACTGTTACTCCTATGAACAAATATGAAGAATATCAAAAGCGTTTATAAAATGTATGCACAATGGAAGATGTAGTTTCCGGGCGCTCTTGAAGACAGTTTTCAGTAGTGCACGAATTGCAAACACATTTTCATCGAGCATTTGCTTGTTCATCGTTGAGTATCTAGATCTGGAAACGGGATGACAGAATATTCGAAACTTGATTCTGAAATGCCAAAGATGATCATGCACAGCTGTCAAAGGTAACCTAGATCTTGTGCAAGATCCAATGTGCACTTTTTTAAGGCATTCGCTTCACTGCAACTGTCATTTGCAACTGACTTATATGAGTTCTTATGGACTTAGTGTTGGGAAAGCGTTTATCCCTAGCGGAGTTAAGGCAGATGATATGCTTGGTCACAGACTTATGTTGTGAAGGGTGGTAAATTGCTTTATTCTTTAAAATCCTCGGCTCATGGCGTTAATTGTGACGGGAAATTAACTGTGAACGCTGAACCGCAAAGTATAATTCCACTGGTCTTATAATTATTTCGGCATTCCTTTTCAGGTGTGGTATGACAACGATATGGCTCTCGGTCGACCGTATAGGGTGTGTTTGACGCCGGACAACGGCTTCTGCAGTGATTCGAAATTTTTCGACGGTTCACTTAAAAGCCATTTGTACTATTTTGGGGAGGCACTATCTTGGTGGGGTAAAGATGGGTGCAAATAAATCACTCTAGAACGTTTTGCTTATGCTACTCTAGACGATTCACGGTCAGCAGACGCTGAGCGTTGAACACTTATCGAATTTTCGACAGCTAGGATTTTTTCAGGCAATTCCTTCCAATGTTCATGGCTTACTAAACATGCGAAGATAACAATTTGAAACGCTGAGTTGATAATAATATGTTGTGTAAATCCCCCCCCCCCTCCCTGTTTTAGTGTCAGTAGGAGTAATGAGACCTCTTCAATATTAAACAAGCCTCTTCCATATATATGTGATAAACATACCTCGCTTATATTTTTTGTCACAAAATTAATAGTGAAACTATAAAATACGCATGTATTGGAATAACACAAGTTAAAGTAATCTCAGTTTCAAGCACGTCACAGGCTATCCTGTGAGAACTGCTCAAATGAACTCGTAAAATTCGTCGGCCCCTTTTATCTAAGCGCAAACCTAGCAAAATTTGTTTCGGGTTTTCATGTTTTGATGATTTCTCATTGGGTTATGGGGTGATATGTTTAATGGCAGACTGTGAGGCTGAGTATGACATGATAAACAGTGGACTGAGGATTCGTATGTGCGATAAAAGCTGTAAGGTGTGTGCTATAGCATTGGCTTCACCATTAATTGGTCACTGTGTAGTGTTCCTGTGCGACTATGAATTTGTTGTAGCAGTTATTGCTTTGTCGCAGAAAGGATTATCTCCCTCATTGTAGAGAATGTACCCGGCGTGTGAAAATGGAAGTGGTTATGGGGCAGATGTTGGCCGTCAGGGCTTTTATAACATTTTGTAAGACGCTTATGAAAACGGAACGAGGAAGAAGCCCTATTTGCAAAACTTCCGCATAACTGCAATCCCTGGAGTGGAAACGGAACTCTGTATGAATTACGCTATTCCAGCACGTTGCTCGGGACATTTTGCCACCTTTCGACATCCTGGTCAGAGAGAGGGGGGGGTGGTGAGAGATTGAATGGAAATTTGAGAAGCTAACCAGAAGTAATTTTGTTTGTGAACTTGTCATTACGAGTAAGCAAAAAAAAATGGCTGTAGCGTAGAACGCTACTTCATACAGCGTACTGAAATGGCGCAACTCATGAGAATCCCATTTATATGGCAGGAGACGCCTTAGTCCAAACGCTTTGCCATCATCAGCTCTTTCTTTTTGCCTTGAATTTTCAGAAGTTATAACGTAAACCACGAACACCCGCACTCATCGCCACAGTCATTTGTACGCGGATAAGAGGCCGATCCTAGTGGAGGCTTTTCGGGGTCGACGCACTTAGCCACAAGCGCACGCGCACAGGAGAGACGGAGAGAGACCGCGCGCGTCCTCGAAGAGCGACGCGGTAGTGGTCACTCGGCAATAAAAATGTCGCAGTAAATATGAAAATATACCGTAAGGAATCAAAATTCGAAAGACGAGTTTCAACACATTTTAAAGAGTATAGAAAATTCTATCAGAATCATTAACAATCTGAGACAAAAACAAGAACTTTTCTATAAGATCAATTTCTTATATGACGCGCAGTTGACAAAAATTGCACGGTCATCGATATATCAGGGCCTATAAGTGTATAAAGGAACAAGGTTGGGAAGAGTGACTAGCACACTTTAAAGAGCATTAAAAACTCTATCAGAATCATTAATAAGCTGAGACAAAAACAAGAACTTTTCTATAAGATCAATTCCATGTGTGACGCGGAATTGAAATAATTTGCAAAGTCGAAGTATACGCGTACAGAAATTGATATGTTGACACTGCTGACACATGCGAGCGATTTAAGAAAGCAATCGCTCGACGAATTACCGAAACCCCATCCTGACTCGAAGTGGCAACAGATGTCGTTCCTCTAAAAGATCATCGGTCTCTTTAGAGATGTGAAGCAAACACCTGAATCTCAGATATGATAGGGATCATGGCGAAAAAACACTATATAAGTAGGACAAGTTTTTGTATTGCTTCAATTACGAGCACTTAACAAGTGATCCTCTCTGTCTTGAAACATCGCGAGTTTGGTACTACTTCAGTTGATAGCTTGTTGTGGAAGAAATCAGAGATGTGCTTTTTATGTTTGACGAGATGGCGAGGAAAAGGATATAAGGAATATAGCCTATCGAGCCAAATGTAGCTATTTCTTCGAAGTATCCTTGTCAGCCGGAACAGGCGCAAAACAAGGGGACATTTGTTCCCCGAAATCCTCATCAACTCTCGAAGGACTCTTGAGAAAGATGGGGACTGCAGATAGTTTCAATGTATTCAGCAAATAACTCCAAATGCTTCTCTTTGCGGACGAAGTGGTACTCATTGCTGATGACCCAAAAAACTTGCAGTGTTCACTGAACGAGCTCAACAGAATACCAAGGAAATTGCGCTCAGCATTTGCAAATGCAAAACGAAGTGGATGAAAAATGCGTTCTGCCGTTAGTTTCCCATGAAGCTCGATAGTGAAAATATCGAACTTGTGGAAGAGTTTGTACACTTAGGATAGACTTGCAAATGAGAGGCGATTTGGGTCATGAATTAAGCAGACGAAAAAGAGCGCATTGGCTAATATTCACCAAGCTCAACGATATCTATTACGACACAATGATAAAAATGTCCGTAAAGGGAGAACTCTTCATTTCGACGGCCATCCCTGTTCTTCTGTGAGGGTGCGAAGCGTGGAATACCGCACTCGCTAAAGAAAACAAACTAGCAACGGCCAGCGAGCAATGGAAAGGCGAATGGAAAGCATCAACAAACTGCAACACACCACAAACGAAGAGTTGCGTTCTGGATCCGCATTGAAAGATGTCGTTGAAGAAATGTACAAAAGAAAACTAAGGTGGGCTGGTCACGTAGCCAAGTTAAATGACTATAGATGGACTAAGTAAATTTTCTAGTGGTAACCAAGAGACGTAAAACGATCACGCGGCAGGCCGCAACAAGGGGGAAGATCCGCTGAGGCGCCTATATGGAGTTACTTGGATGCGGAGAGCTCAGGACCGTGACAGATGGAAGAGTTGCGCTGCATCGATGGATGGAACGATGAAATCGACGAAATGGCGGCTGTTTAAAGTATTCAAAGTAAAGTGTCCTTGGCAGATTCCATCCGTCGCAATGCATAAGTAGGTCTAAGTCGCAGCACAGAGCTGCATCCATTAAGTGAACGTCGTCTCCCCAACGCAGAGTATCCACAGAGTTCAGCGCTATGTCCCGTTTCCATTACAGCATTTCGCCCACGTTGTTATACGTGGCCGTGTTCACGAACATCTCATGAATCTGCTCACACTCATTTATGATCTGAACTCTCATTTTAAAGCATTGTTTAGGGATTCCTCTGAAGCAGTGAATTGTGTTGTAACATTCAAAACGATAACTATCCAAAGCTCAGTCTTCTGCGATATGCGAAGGTGATGAGGAAATCGATTTTCTGGGTGATGATGTCCAGTTCCCTTGATGCAACACGCGAGTGCTCTGAAAGATCGAAATGAATCGCTCGCTATCTAATGCTAACGCCACATTCCATTGCTAGGAGCCTTTCTTGTGCGAAATAAGGATGCCTGAAGCAGTCCTTAACGTCCTAACGGCACTGTGCAAAAATGCGTTGCCCACTAACTTTCCGAAGGTTGAGCACTGCACGCGGCTTATGCCGTTAACAAGCTTCCGATCCGCTTGAGTCGACTTAGTAATAGGTTGCATTGTCGAATGCGCAAACTTTGTTATGACAAGCTCTCTCTTGGATGGTTTCGGGTGCGAGAAACTGCTTACCATGATGCTGGGTGTAAAAACAATTGCCATCACCTCTGACTGCACCGTCGCTCATTCTCCTGGTTTCTTTATCGACTTGGAATGAACACGAGTCGGTGGACAGGTAACTTGCATGTGAGGCAAGTACTTCTTCTAGACGTTATTCAGCCATTCTAGATTAGTGGCTCGAAACGAGTGCTCTTGATAGCTCCATCTTCTTTACGATCTCCTCCACATCTTACGAATTGGCCTCTTTGGCTAGAGTTGCGCACTTCAAATGACTGCTTACATTGAAGGTTTCCTGCCTTGTAACCACCTGTGGTCGCCTGCCATGTAATTCGCAATTCTTCGAATTGGGAGCATGTCGCCTTCGAGCTGCTTTTTCCTTCACAATCTCGCCTTCGAGCTACTTTTTCCTTCACAATCCTGACTTGTCTATGTCGGAGAGCAAGTGCTGCATGCAATCAAACTATGTCAGTGCAATTAACTAGACGCTGAAAGCGTCGATTGCCTTTTTTACCATCAAATGAACTTACAGTGCCCGTTATCGGTATGCCTATACGGGAAAGAAATGAAGTGATGGAAACCTGGAACTGTCGAACTGAAGAATCATAACCGGTGCATATAACAATCGCATGAAAGATCCATTTATAAAGAGCCACAGGGAGTTTAATGCAACTTAAGAACGACTGGGTCATTTCATTAAACCGTCGAGGGTCGATTCATGACTTCAGTTCACCAATACGAAACAGTGTCTCGTATGCACGAGAGTAACGCATAAGATAATGCACAACGCAACAATGAAATTTATGGCAATTGCACGTCGCATAAGAAATTGATCTTATAGAAAAGTTCTTGTTTTTGCCTCAGCTTATTAATGATTCTGATAGAGCATTCAATGCTCTTTAAAATGTGTTGAAACTCGTCTCTCGAATTTTGATTCCTTACGGAATATTTTCATATTTACTGCGACATTTTTATTGCCGAGTGACCACTACCGCGTCGCTCTTCGAGGACGCGCGCGGTCTCTCTCCGTCTCTCCTGTGCGCGTGCGCTTGTGGCTAAGTATACCCACACCGGCTTTTCTACGATGAGACAGATGAGACACAATACTGTGAACATTCAGTGATGAAGCCGTACATTCAGCCTCACGTCCCGACATATTTTGGCTCGTATTTCACAAAGAATCAAATTCCGTTCATCAACCCACACTTGAATACGACAGCATATTTTTACCTGTCACAATCACATCACGTATACTTAATTAGCTAAAGCAACCCCTAAATTTTCCTTACGGACAATTTTAAAAATTCCTTCGATATTTCTAGGAAACGTTAAGCACAGGTTACGTTTAGCAAATTTGAAGCAGTGATAGTATCGAACTATGAACGAAATTAAATTCTAGTGTATTATGGCATAGCAGCACAAAATATGATACTGCACAGAAAGTCACATTTTGATATTACATAAAAATATATAACACATCACAAAATGTGGCGTGATGCTATTATGATTGGCAACGCT
Source organism: Ascaris suum (assembly GCA_013433145.1). NCBI lineage: Eukaryota > Metazoa > Nematoda > Chromadorea > Rhabditida > Ascarididae > Ascaris > Ascaris suum. The sequence continues at coordinate 7,286,802 of CM024187.1, forward strand.
ACCACAAGTTACAGAGCACATAGCGTATCAAAATATGACACCAGGAGAGCTGGCACGAAACGCATTTTTGCTTTCCACCCATTTAGCTAATCAGTTCATAAGGTACGAGCAAACAACTAAATATGCGGAATAATGCCTTCAGGTCTTGACTATTCCAGCCTGCAGCATACAGTTGCTGAAAAGAATCCTCCTTTTTTGGGAGCTGATCGGTGGTGAATGGAAATGCGACTAGTGCAAAAAATGCAAAATTCACTCTAAAAGTCTATAACACTTCCTGAACTTAACAGATCAACGTGAAATATGGTAAATGAGGAAAATTCATTTATATCCATCCAATATCGGAACCTTGGCTTCAGTGGTTCTCGGGCTGAAAAAACCAAACAGGCACATCCACACATAAATACCTTTGGATAAAACATTGCTTTGCGAATGAAAATGTGCAAAGACATGTGATCAGAAGGCGATGTTACATGTTGAAGCATTTAAAGTTTCAGAAGCGCGGGCTGGCGACATTCCAGTTTCATCTGAGATTTGATAGTGCAAAAAATTTCCGTTGAATTGATGAGTAGGCACACTGAAAAATGACTAGGAGGTGTACAACTGTTTCTGAGATGACTTTGATCAACTAGAAGGAGATTGGCAATGAAAGGAATACCTCAAAAAGTTTCGCATACAGAAATTTTTTTTTGAAAACTTTTTATTTCTTCAAAGAATTGTAAAGATGGGAGTTATGATGAAAAAACCCTCTGAGTCTTTTTCTTTTCAACGAAACTGAGAGGGTATATGGCCGTGCTTTCTGAAGTGCGTAATGAATGGGGGCATCATGCGTATGTGAGGGAACAAAAAAATTTCGTTGACAATATACCCTATAATAAACTTCGGTAATGTTTGACGTTTCCGTTAATAATGCTTCAGTGTTTTGCATATTGACGACCTTTTGATTGATGTCAGCAAGAGACACGTCCGACGACCTTTAGCAGACTCGGCCAAAAGTTGTTTTGGTTTGGTGTCTATGCAAAAGCGATGTAGGAAACATCGTTTTCTATAGTGCAACAAATTGTTTCACGTCCACCTCTAAGAAATTTCCCTCTCTCGTTGTGATACATTTTTCTGCATCATTTATTTATGTCTTGTGGAAGAATTTTGCAAACTTTTAAGTCATTATGGAAGAATAAGATTAAAATGGCATAAACTGCAAAAATTGGAAGAAAGTCTGATATGCTTGACTGGATCGACAGCGACAGAAGGACTGTCGTAATAGGCTGTTTTAGTTCAGTTTATTTCTTTCCACGTTTTTTTTAAGTGAGCATGCTAATTTTGCTTGAAAAAGAAATGAAAATTTTGGTCTTTTTTGTCGGGTGATTTGCAAAAATACTTTCGCAGAAATCAGTCTGTAACTTTTCATTGCTCCTATTTGCAAGCTAGGTGCGTGCAAATTCCATCGCAAGTTATTATTGTGTGATGCTGAAATGCTGTTTCTTGATAATGCGTCGTTAATTTTTTGTTTCGGTTATGATAGTCATTTATAGTATCATAAAAGTTCTTATGCAGTCCTTGAAATAAAAAAGAGTAAAACGCGAACAGTTTCCTCAATTTTCGCCAACATAACACTATTGCATCTTTCTATATGCGAATACTCCACTTGTGCTCACAATATTAAAACACGGCAATTTACGTGCGAAAAATGGCTATGACAGTGTACCGCACAATGTGTCTCTCACGAAAAAGAATCGTGCAAAGCCGCCTGTATTTGATAGTACAGTGAAATCAACATTGTTTATTTGCCATTTCTATAATTCACTTAGGTTTAGATCAGCGAATATTTCTACGATGCACTTATTACAACTTGGAATAGCAGCATGGTGATGGATTATCCCGTTCACCTGATTGCAAAAAATAAAAGATACGGAATTTTGACAAAAGAGAAGCCTTAAAAACGTTTGAACGAGTACTGTTGGCATTTCTTCCTGTTCATCATTAAATGACAACCGAAAACAGAAATCTCGAGGAGAAGGCTAATATGATGCCCGCTAGAGTATCTTACCTTATTGGGTTTAACGGTTACTCAGATATATATTTTAGAGAGTAGTCCACAGTAATGGGTTTCACTTGAAACCGAAGAGTAATGTGACCCCTGAACCAAAAGAACCATTTTTGGAGTCGAGTTTGGTTAATAGTGAACCAATTTTTCTGACATATTTAGCCTGCAACATTTTCTTCGCCTTTTTCTTCAGGTGAAGAGTTGCGATAGAAGTAGGGATAAAATGTGATCGTATGATGCATCAAATTTTATCGGCGCACTTTCTGTGGTTCAGGAGTTGAAACTATCAGAAAAGCAGGCAATTAGCATATACATTGTACAGACGGACGTAACCTCACAAAAATGCGTTTTGCAATTGTTTTTTAAAGTCGCATAGAAGTGATGCGATGGAAACCGTTTCAATTTTCAGCAATTTTCTTGGAAACGCGCAAACTCATCAGTGAAATACATGACAGCTCATGTCTGCAAATACGCATAAAGCATAACGAACGGATGCGTTATTGTTACGCACTTTACTGTTATACGCAGTCTCTCATATACCTAATCACAGGGGGCGTAATACGATAGCACATAAGCTTGCCCAGTTTAACGCCTGTTTATGAAAATATTCCTGAACTCTTTGGTTCAGCATTTGTTTATTGACTTTGACTTTACAATATCTTGCAGTGATTCTTTACGAGGCGCAACTGCGATGACTATGGCCAAGCCAATCGCTCTCAAAATATTACACCATCGACAAACATCAAGCTTGTCACGCTCCACCAATTACTAGCTGGAAAAGACTAGTTTGCTAGCATACATAATTCTTCCGTAAACCATCACATTAAATTGTTTCCACTCATAAGAAACCCTGAAAAGATTTGAGTTCTACTACAGTTAACTACTTTCCTGAGTTTTAACGATAACGGAAAATCTCACATCCTATATCCGCTTCAGAAGACGCAATACAAAGCGCAGAAGCCACATTTGCTCTTGTCGACAAGCCATTTATTGCTGTTGTCTCGTTTGCATCAATCTACATTTTGGTGTTTTAATGCGTACTAACGTCACAGGTGGAATAGAACACTGAGACAGACATATCCTGTCGCCTGCATAAGTTCAACTTTAGAGTGGGAAGATGTTGAGCTTTGATGCCAAATGTCTCGAATCTTGTTCAAAATATCTACCCGAACAAACAAAAAAGAGCAATAAGTAAACCGTATGGCTGAAAATACCTCTGAAATATTTTCATGCCTTCTATTTATTTCATTGCCATTCAAGGCTGCGAGGCTGAATTGTACGATCTTTCTCACATTACGTTTAAAATGACTTTTTAATAAATTGACGGTAATTGAAGTACTCCCTTCCGTTTGTAAATTCTGAAGCAAAGCAGCATACTGGCAGCCGCGCAGATAGGCATATCAGTGTTGCACAAAGAAGGCAATAAGAGTGAATCAATTCTGAAACAAAGAAATTTTTTATTGTTTTCTGTAGCGTTTCCGTTGCGATTTATTGTCAATTACCATATTCCTATCGAGTAATATATGAGGCCGATATTGTGTTAAAGTTACGATGAACAACTTCGAATGATATTTCCATAAAGATAATAAAGTATTGCTTGTACTTTTTCTCAGTGTGAAGCACAAGCGTAAAATATGAGTATCAATACGTCCACTAGACATTCAGATTCGCTCAAAACTCGCCATCAAAAATCTTTAAAGAAACAATTTTTCTGTGGCTCGTTTTTCTTTTTATAAATGACATACAAGTAGCACATTCGGGAGTAAAGCGAGAAAGGGTGAAAACCCTCGGCCAACATCTAGCATGCCGACTCATACAAACGTCTATGATCATTAAAAGCTACGATAGCAGGTCAAAGGCACATTCGTGAGATTGCCGGTATCTGAGAATAACTTCCGAAAAAACAATGCAGACGTGACCAAAATACTGGGAAATGTATCACTGTGACAAGCTGCATGCGTACTTCTTCAGGAAGATTTCCTCCCGATCATAATAAGCTTTCAAGAATCACAGCTGCTTTGTGGGTAATATTTAAATCTTCAAATATTTAAGTATTGAGTTCGGCTTTCAAGTTTGGTACATTCGAAAGGATCAAAGCAACTCCATATTTCGAATATATGTAACGTACAACACCATATTTCGAATGAATATAAATAATGCAGTATTTCGAACACGTTTGTCTTGTCAATTAGTAACGACCTCCACTCATTGGCTAGGACGTCTCTGGATACGGAAGAAATGGATGCTTTCAAGCGGCAGTACAATTTTTCGCTCACCCTTCTTATTAGAAGACAAGCACTGGTTCGTGAAAGCATGGTCTGTCAATTTTTTCTTGGAGCTGTATTTCGTCAGTAAATCTTTGTATAATTTCGAATAAAGCACGAAAGCATAAGCCAGAAACAGCTCTTATGAGTAAGCTAGGATAATAAAAGATGAACCCAAAACTTTTCACCCCTCTCCGTTTATCTCTGACAGTTCTGAAGCGAAGTTAACGACGACGAAAATACACAATTTGAAATATTTTAGGAAACAATTCGGCTTTATAGGAACCTCCGTATTCGTAGGCGACATCATATGTTCATTGGAATCGCACTTACATTAACATGCTCTTAAAAAAAGAAATTGCTGATTTTATGCGCGAACTTCTGGCACAGAGTATTTTATGGCAGATAGATGACAATATGCGGAACAGTTACGGAGAAGTACTTACGCAGCATGTGCAGTCAAACAAAATACAGCGCTTTTCAGGAAGTAAGCTGCAACACATTGCATTGTATTGAGGCCTGCTCCAATATTTATTATCGTCAATGAGCAATATTTCTTTGACAGCTCCGAAACAGTTCAGTCAGTATACATTTATAAGTCTTATACCAATATTATATTACAAACCATTGGAGTACTTTTACTGCGTTAACATAGGCACGACTTCTGATTTCGCTACCGCGACCTAAGAAAGTTAAATAATGCAACTGAACGAACTCACGATGCAAGAAATGTGCTCCAACAACAGACATTTAGACAACGCGAGAAAGGCAAATCCTTCATTCCATTCAAAGATTGCCTTAGAATGTGGGAATAACGACAACGACGTTAGGTTTATATAAAGAAAGCATTTTTTCAGCACTTCCTCTACGTCTGACAAATACACAGAATACGTTGCACATTGTCAGATGAGCTTAGTCAGCACCTTGTGCCATGAATGACAGTTAAATACAGGAGAATAAGACACTGTCTAACAAATATTGAATTGAGAAGGTGCAAATTTTGAACACTGACGAGCATGCGCCACTTACACCTGACCAATTTTCTTGCTACTGAAATATTCGCACTGGTATTAGCGTGCTGTGTAAAACGGTCGCTAGCATTTAAAGGATATGCACCCTGAAGCACCATCACTTTCTTTTAAGAAAACCTGAAGCAAAACTAGAATCGTTCTCTAAGCTTTAAATCCATATCTAAGCATTTAAGCGTTCCAGAAAGTAGTCTTACAGATTTCAAGAAAAACAACACTGCGTTAACAAAGAAACGGACAATAATGCTACAGTAAATACTCCACATTCTATAAGAAGCTCAGTTAATCTACGATCAGTGGTTGAATGCATTACTGTGCGCTGATCATTTGAAAAAAATGCAACTGGCGAACCGTGACTCGGCACCCTGGGAGTTGTCTGCAGATGCCCGAGGATGCTATGTTGCGTCATTGCTCAACTCAATCAGTCCTGATACTTGCCCGGGATCAATAAACTGGAAGACTCAATTTGGCTTCATCGAGCATGGGCATCCGTTCAGAATCAGTTGTTTAAATGTTAAACATGAGTTCTGAAAACATGCAGAAGCTGTCTGAAGAGTCGTTTCTACCATTCGATATTTGTAATGCTGTGGTTCGCTGAAATAAACTTCGTCGACGCATCGGTCTTTCATTTGTGTATCCGTTGATTTCAAATCATACACCCTTGGTCTTTTGAAACTTTTCCCTGCTTATTTTCATTTGACATCAGTCAACCCGACAACTCTGCCAATTATTTCAAAGTAAAAATGCTGTTTTAAATTTATATAGCACTTTAATAAAACGAGATTATTGCAAGATGAGATTGTGGGGGAAACATCACGTTTTATAGTTCAACAATGTGTGGACATTCTTGGTAGTCCGAGATAGACAGGCTCTGTGAGGCATTTATCTTCTACTTTGAAGAATACTGCAACCTACAGGAACAACAAAACCACACCCCAAAAAGCGCAGTCATATCTGCAGAGTGTTTCAGTCGCATCGAGAATTCCTTGTATTTGAGTAATACTGTGCTGATGGTCACAATCGTGAAGTCACCAACAACTCAATAAATAAACGCATCTGCAAAAATTGCTCATATGGCAAGAACGGACGATTACCCATTTCAATTATACGCAACAATAGAAACATCTTCAGCGATAAGTTTGTAGTCTGAAAACATTACCCGTTTCAATAACACAATGTTGATATTTCGGAACCTATTCAGCAGTTAATGAGTTAATTAGAACTCTCTGTGATTACACTTGTCCTTCCAGATAGATATGTTGGTCGCACAGGATAATATGCGCAGACGTGTTCACACACGTTGCACATCCCATAAAATTCAGATCGCATGATATTCAGTTTATGACAGCTGATTCGAGAGACAAGAGTATGCTTACAGCGACTTCGGTAGGCCCCTATGTCCTGTGGCAAATACAAAAAATCGGACGGGAAGAATGAGGTATAAACCGAAAACCGACCCCGAACTTGATGGGCCCAACCACGGTGATAGCTCCTGAGTCACTCCTAATCGTTACATTGAATTTCGGAACTTAAGCTTGTCTGCTTAGCCGTTGAAAACCATTTGGCAAGCTGAGATATAAAGAGATAGAAAAGAAGGCACTGCTGGCCATCATAAAAAAAGGACTTACAAAAAGTTCTTCTGAACATGCGGACCCGCCCGAACGCAATTCATACGCCTATTAGACAGATTGCGAAATTACGTCATTGGTTTTATCGGCATTGCTGTGATTGTTCCATAGTGCATTTCTTTGAAGTGTGTTTGGGCACTCTGAATGAAGAGAATCATGCTGCTAAAGTAAGCGTCCGTTTTTGAAAAACAATTGAGAAATCCCCAACAAGCGGATGACGAGATACTACTAAAGAATTGAACTGCCGGTGAAATTAAGCTTCACTGAAACCAGAGAAATGCTTGCAGAGGTCATTCGTCCGAAATTAAAAATGGAGAAGAAATAAACATTTGGAGAGAGGAAAAACGCTAATTTTTGGGTTTCTATTGGTTTCCCCTTACTCCCTAATTGGTGACTACTGAACAGTTAAAAGCCCATTCAAAAAACTAGCGCCAAAGACATCGTCCCACACAAATTTGATCCTAATAGTGTAATTTAGTTCTTCCTTTTTGTCACTTTATTAGGGAGAGCATTAGTGCAGTCAAGAGACACCTCTGTGCGAATTCTCTGACTAACGGTAATTATACCAAATGGTTATAATATACCAAAATAGGGTCTTTCGTCTCCCCAAAACATACTCAATCTTAAGTGCATCGGTGAAAGCTTTTGGCTCCTTATATAATTAGGAAGTATGTGAATCTAAATACCCTCAACGTACAGCCTTCCGCTGAATAGAATTCCTACTGGGATAGCAGTTGTCTTGGAAACAGTAAGCTAACTCCGTTCTCGGTAAAAAAAAAACTGCTAAGAAAGCAAAGACCTGCTAATCCTCCTAGTCTCGGATATTGGGAAAAATCGATGGCTTCATTGACTGAGGCCTTCCTTTGAGAACCCCTCATCCGACAACACGAAAAATTAGATCACAGTTTCTTATTCAAGGACACCCGGTGGTCGGTGAAATTACCACATTGAGTGGTTGCCTAGTGCGTTACTTGACGCACACCAGGACGAGAGAAAACGTTTATGGGTTGGATTGGCGACATGGACCCTAGTCGATTCGATCCCTCAATTTCCTTTATTCAAGCGATGCTTGGGAATATTTGTTATTGTGGCCACCCATCTTCCACCTCAGTGAAAATCATTTTTTTTTCGCCACTCTCTTTGTGCGCATTCTAGAACTCTAACGTCCTGTTTCTCTCCACCCACTTTCGACAATCTTCCGTTCTACAGAGCGTATCGCTTCCTCTCTAGCATTATATCTATTTTCATGGATGCGCTAACGAGGATCTTCATTCTCTCACCGTTTTATGTGAAGCAACATCTACTGTGCACACCTCTCACACATCATGCTTTAACTAGTTCGCTTAGTCGTTATGCAAAATAAAAAGGAACGCTGAAGCGTGCTGGTTGAGCTTTTTTTGCAACTCTGCACTAGACAGATTGCTTGCCATAAACCCCACAAGATTTTCGTCGCGAATGTTGCTCGCTCGTAGAAACTTTACCAACACGACCGTGAACATGCAAATGCGACAACCCGCAAACATGCTAGGCCTTTGAGTCGTAAAATCCAAGCCTCCGACTGCCGAAGTAATTAAGGGCTAATTACGCCAGTGTGGGCTGATCTGCGCCTCCTTCCTGAGGAGAACATCAAGTATATTCAAAAACAGCGCCCTTTCGGAGCCATTGAGCACTGAACATTTATGTCGTGCCGTTGTTAAGTATCACTCAACACTCAGATACAAGACAATCACATCTGTTGCTATCGTATAGCACAGATGAAAAAGGAACAAACGTTTAGTGAATATTTACCAACAACGGGAGAAACAACATAAGTAAAAACTTAAGAAACAATTTATACACAATCTTTCGCAACAAACAATACCTTTCAAACTTATGAAAGTTTCAGTACAAGCGAAGAAATAGGACAGTATGGATTTTGAAACAGCCTGTAAATCACTTAGCAATGGAGATGAAGAGACCCGTACGCGATGAGGGAGGGGAACATTCACTCAATATCACAGTTGTTCCCAAAATTTAGGAAATTCAATCTCTAACGATGCTGTCTAGCACCAGCAACAGAGTTTGGTATACTCTGGCAAAAAATCGCACTCCTCACTGCACTGTTTACACGGCGCGGGCAAGATGTGCTTGCTGTAAATACAGCAATTTTTATTGCTAGCACAGGATTAAAAAATTCACTTAAGCGACCACGCATCAGCCATTACAAGCAATGCATCACCTGTAGTGCTGTAGGAAGAGCCATTTAAAAGCTCTTCTAGCACGCTCTAAAAAAACCACGATGGAGGAGAGAAATTGCAAGAGAGCCACAGCTGCTTTTTCATTAAAAAACACATTGAGGAAAACTAAGCAACTGAGAAAGCGATCGGTGATTAAGATTCGAGGTTTCAGAGGTCCTCTTCAAAACACAGACCAATCCAATTTTTGTGGCTATTTGATTGTTCAAGTTCTTCCTATGCAAGCGTGCTCAAGATAAATGACTAATCAAACTCCAATCAAAAGATTTAACGGGCGCCGGGCGCACTCCAAAGTTAAAAACCCCAAAATATAAAAAAAGGAAAATTAGAGCCGATTTGTTCGAGTTGGCAAATTCAAACGCGGGGTCGAATAATTACGACAACCTTCGTTCCACACTTATCGCTTACAAAAGTGGCCTTGAAATGCCTCACTGACCGTACACTATAAAACATTGCTACCTCTCACTCTTCTTTCAATATAAAATCACTCAGAAAAGCTGGAAACCAGCAAGAACATGAAAGATGTAAGCTTTACTTCTACTATAAATTCCAAAGACATATTCATTCTTTGAAAAACTAGGTTAATTACAAGTCTCTCATTCGATAACACGCTTTAGAAAGACTAAAGGTTCCCTACTACCCGCAAACTTTCCCCTTATCCATCGACGTCTTAAAAGGTCGAAATATCAGGAACTATAAGTCTATGAATTGAAACCACGGTTTGTAGACATATCCCCACTCCCCAAAAAAGGCTACACTTCAAATGAATTGATCGTCTGCAATATCAACTCCAGTCTTAGAAAAGTTTAAATGCCTAATGCTGTATAAAACTGAAGAAAATTCAGTTTCTCTGGGAGTCTTTACGAGCGTAAGATCGAATCCAGTTTGACTGCACAATCGATAATACGACATTTTCGCAGACGGTGCCGACCATGAAATACTGCCTATTATAAATTTTAAACAGTGTCATCCCTCACAGGAATTGAAATGCTGCGTAAGGGCCTCGGCAACAGATGAATAAAGCTTCAAAAGCATCATTTTGTAACAGCAGATCAGATCAAAAAACGCGTACGACGAAAAGAAAGATGGGGCGAGGTTGAATCAGCTTAAATAAGTAAGTAAATAATGCACATGTTGTCATATGCATTTGTTGTAAAGCGCATTCAGTGCACTCATAGACTTTGGATGAAAATTTTGCAGAAGAGAGACAAACAAACAAACAAAAATAAAAAGACGTAGACCAATAAACATCCACGTTGCAATAAGCGAAATGGTGTGCTTGAGGGAAGTGCAAAAGAAAGCAGATGAATGATATGCAAATCACAAAAATATACATACACAGTTGACCTCGTTGAGCTAGCTGTGAAAAAATTTTAATGTACAAACGACAGTAGAAGCGCATTCAAACAAGAACCGCTAGAACAAGTTTTGTTTGCGGCCACATTCCCACAGACTGACGGCATTCTGCAAAGCACTGCAACAAAAAGGCCAAAATATAACTTCTACAAATACAACAAAAATATATTAAGGTGTAGAAAGAAAAATTCGCTTATTTAAAAAAAATACCACTTTATACTGCACTGAACGAGTGGGCGGACAAACTGCATTGATGAAGCGAAAAATATCCCTGCAATACTGCGCTAAGGAATCACTTATAATAATAACTGCCGTTGTGTTTGTTCGTCTGTGAAAGTGAACCGGTGTGAACATTAATTTACACGCAAATCCACTTTCACATTTAAAAAAATGCCACCTTATTGAAAGTGAGGGGAATCGATGAAGCGTGAAAATCTATCTGAATATCTGGCTCGCTTTTCGTTAGCACCTATCAGTTATTTACGAGTTTCTACAGGTAAACTAAGAGAATTGAAATCAGCACAAACGGATTCTCAACTAACATTAGTACGCTCTGATGATAAAAGTTCGTAACTTGGAAAGTCAGGCATTTCTATCTGTTAAATCTGCTTGGCCATGTTATGGGTTGCACATTTTTCAAAAATGCACGTTTCCTCCTACAGCAGCTACAGTTTCTAGAAAAATGAAAGAACATTTACCTCGAAAATGATACATAAAGATTAGTGCAACGATTGCACCGTATGGAAGACGACGCACAATTGTCGGATAATTAGACGGTTAAGAGGAGATAAAGCAAGCTATTGTAGAGAGATTAATGTTGTGAGACGATTGCACTGAAAGGCTCATTCACAAAGTGCCGTTTAGGGAAGCACGTATTCCGAGAAAATCACACCTATTCATCGCCAATGTGATGCTACTTATGAATTATACGGCAGTGGAAACATACGATTTCCGCTGCGATGTTTAAGCTGTGAAGCAAAACCGAATGGGATAGTATGCTACGAAGTCAACAACTGGAGCGTTATGCAGGAAATTACGTACCACAAGACATCCTCAGTGTTACTTTACACCTTATATCACACTACTTTAACAGCGGGCAACTTATCTTTCCTTAATTCCATTCGACACATTATTCAGCCTGATAGCTTCTTTTGGTTATTTTGCTAATCAAATGGCGCATCGTTACTAAATCAGTGAGACAGTTCAAAGCACTAGAGACACACAAAGAATTACAATAACAAGAGGAAGTATTAAGCAAAGAATCACAAGAAAGCAACAAGATGAGAAAAATTGATTAAAAGAAACGGCTTTTCAGCCTAGATCGTAGCGTAAAGACACTGTAAAAGCACTTACATACATTGCTTTTAGAAAGCATTTGTCGGAATGAATAGCTGTTGAACACCATTCTTTTCATTTAAATGCACACCACTTTCTGGGTCATCGTCATGCGTTTGGCCTTCCATACCATCATCATATTGTGAGTCGTTCTCATCCGGCTTTATTACTATATTTTCTTGTTTAAATTCATTTCCGCAGACGATTTCACCTTTTTCAACGTTGTCGTCGTGTTTCGGCAATTCCAATTCACGAACGTTTACGATTTGAGGAGTGGCCGAGACAGTCCCTAAATGTACACTTTTTATGCATACCTAATGACAAAGTGGAAAAAGCTGCAACGATCACAAGTAAAAAGGCCACCGCTTTGAAACGGAGGGGGAAATAATACAACTCTGTTATTGAATTTATGAATGTGAAGACAAAAAGCATTTCGAAAGCAACTTCTTTTTTTTCCAAATCAATCTTTTCTCAACAAGCACTCAATTTTTTAGCAGCATGCTGTTGGTTTTGTAGAATTTTTAGCACAAATATGAGTCCCTATGATTGCCAAGATTGGCGCAATCAGCAATAAAAAACTGAATATGTTTGCAAAACTGTCAAAAAAAACCTGTGACTGCTTGATTCATGATCTGCGTCATGTGTTGACTAAGAATGTTTTGTGCCATCATGTCGGCCATAAAGTTGCCTCCAGGGAGATTCGCAGCCGAACCAGACATTGTTCCTGTGGATTATTTTACACCATAAATACAAGGATAGACTGGAAGGAAAATGTTCGTTCTCGGCATTAACAACTAAGTTTCAATCAACAAATCCGACATTAGCAAGCAGTACACAAAACTTTTAAAGGAAATTATCCCTACGCTAGATTTCAGTTTTACAACAGCACATCGACATGGACAATCACAGAGTAGTGCAACAAAAAAAGAAAATGAAGGCGAGTAATTTTTACGTCAAATGTACATAGAAAGCACTTAAAATGTGAGTAATGCCTAGCCTCTTCTGTTAAATATTTTCAGGCGAAGATTGTGTAGTTTCGTAGGCCACCTTCAGCTTTACCCTAACTCACCTCCACAGGCCATACTTTCGTGAAGAAAAATGATCGAAAACTTCCCCAAATTAGCGACGAGTGATTGATGAGATGATATGCAAAGCAAAAGCGAACAACAGTAATGCGACGACTGGGCAAACTTCCGCTTATAAATTCAAGCAGTTCTCTTTTCGTAGAAGAACTCCAATCAGACTAAACGGATTCGTTTTCATCCCTTAAAAGACTGCTCTCAGTGAACTGATTTCTTTCTGGAATTCGTTAATAAGTTCAGCGATCCTGTTCATTTTTTTTAAACATCATAACACTTACGGTGAGCAGATTTTTTAAATTAAAACTCTTCGACGTTTTGGAGTGTTCAACGCAATTACATTGAAACGACTCACGCCTCGGATCAACCCAATTTTGCAACACCTTTGAAAAACAGCAAGTACACCTGGATGTGCGACGAAATTACTCCTAGGCGTTACTCGTAACACAATAATGGCCGAAAGGGCAATCTTACTTGTCATATTCGAGATGGTGCCTGCAGGAAGACCAAGCTCAATTTCTTTCTGACGTTCACTGATTCTTGAAACGAGTTTCATTGCCCAAGTAAGCTTCAGTTTAATTTGCCCTCCGTGTTCTTCAAGTAGACCAGGTGCCTTTTCAAGAATATAGTCCCGGGCTATTGCTAATGCTTGCGACGCAGTCAGATGACCACGTGGATCGGATTGCTTCACCTAAAAATTCCAACTTTTCAGGCAGTTTCATCAATCAGTCCATAAGAAGCGCTCGTATCTTGAGGATACAAATACTGCATTAAAAGAGCCGCAATAATGTCGTTTCTGTTATTGAGATCTTGTTCCGATGAAGCAAAAGCATCGCGTAATTAGAAACTTAGAGGATTGGGAACGGGTGTCTCGTGGCCGCCACCTAAAAATGCGTTTCGAAGGAACTCGTTCATTGTAAGTAACAACTAGGCGACATGACCTCAAATACTACCTCCTAAAAAAACTGTAACATCTCAAGTCCAATACAGATCATATCAGGCGCCAAAGGATTTCTTTTTTTTTTTGCGAATTCAAGATATGCTTTCAATCTCGAATTGGTGAAGTCTTTTCGAAATACTCTAAGCTGCAGACGGAAACTGAAAGATCTTTTCTCAGTAATTCTTGAAAACAAAGGAATGAAGCAGAACTAGAATTATGTAAATTACAAAAAATGGGTGCTATCTCGAAATAAAGGTTGTTAATCCTCTGGAAGCGCATAGCTGTATTCAGCTATCCGCTTATGAAGAGACTCATTCGGGATTGCAACGTTTCTCGGGATACTGCTGTAAAACTACGGTGACGACTTTTAACTGTGTCGAAGTGCCTCTTCAAGGAATGGAAAAAGCTTAGAACAGCAACAGGTTTAAGAACACCAGACTGCGAGTGCACAAAACGAACACAACATTCCACAAAGTAAGAGCTATGCACACCTGAACCATATAGTCGACAAGCTCTGCATCTAATTCGTCTCCAATTAACTTCGGCCGCCCTCGACCTCGTCCTCTTAAGAATCCGGGACTACCGGAACTGTGCGCCGGATTTTGCTTCTGATGTTGCTCCATCTGCTGAAGTCAAGAAGTTAATACGTTACAAGAGAACCTCTTCTAACCTAAAATGAGAAATCCAATTTCCGAGAGACGCAATTTGCCGGAAAATACGGGTAAGTAAACGTTACTTAGCAGCAGCAAAAGAAAAACTTCCGTCTCGATGAAAGCGATTAAAATGAAGCACGATTTTCTTACATCTCGTGAAGTTTCAAAACCTTATATCACCATAACCCTAGAGAAAATTAGACAGCTTTACAGGTTATTTTCAGATATAGCTCCATCCTCTTCTTTGGGAGAATTCCCCTAGTTCAAAAAACTGATGAAGTTAACCAAGGCTACATCCGGGAGATACGGTATATTAAAATAGCAAAAAGCAGCAGATGTTCTGGATGGGCCAAGTGTAGAAGGGCACAAACCACTGCTTACTGCAGCAAGAAAATTGTTGCCAGCGTAATGTCAAGTAAATGAATCCATCATTCCACTTTTATCCGAATGACTTATTAATTTCCAAAGGGGAACACTTTCATAGTGTCTGATTCCCTCGCATCTACATCAAAATCCATTTTTTCTCAAGGGATATTTTTTCGTCACATCTAGTCAGATTTTCTTTCCTTTGTTTTTTTTTTTCGCCGTCTCTAATTAACTTTTCTCTCTGACCTAATAATGTCCTTCACCGTGCACTTCATACATTCTACTTGAATTTTTTCGATGTGTGACGCAGAAAATGCATCAATACTTGTTTCTGCTATAATATCTGCTCCACCTTGTTCTTACTATTAACAGCTCGAAGGGATCATAAGCTATCATAGAGCAAAAGCAAGTTCTTACTCAAGCTGCACAACACAAATGTTAGACTGCTAAAGTAGTGTCATTTTGTGCAAACTTTCGCCAGCTGGAAGTTTCAGTGCACCTATCGCAATAGAAAAAAGAAAGTAAAAGAGAAATGCTGAAAAAGCGAAAACGAATTTAATTAGAGGTGAGAAAAAGTTTTAGATTGAGCACAGAAGTAGAAAATTAGACGCACAAAAAAATCGTGAACAACGCGGTGCTTTTTCTCTGTTCTTTGCTGACTTCAGTTTACATCACATATGCAGAGCAAATAAGAAATGCCCCAACATTATAGCTAACAGTTTTGAAGCATTGCACTTGGCATTTATTTACTTCTCTAAAAGTGGCCTTTCATGTGAGCTCCCATCTGTGAAGCTCGCTCTCACCTTGAACATTTCGTTGACATTCGCTACGGCAGGATTTGGCTGCGTGGGTGGTTGACTGGTTGTCCAATCCCCATTCGAGTTTTCCAGATCATCGCCTGATGCTGTCCCTGGGGAGTCGACACTCATCGTGGAGGACTGCATCTGAGTCGGCAACGTCGCACCTGCAGTGTCGCCAGTTACAGTAATGTTATTTAAGCTGTGTCAGACAAAAAAATGCACAGCAATCGTGTCTTTTTTTTTTCTTGCGAATGAAAAGATAATTTCTCAACCTTGCTCAAGCCTTCCTCAATTCCTCTGCAAGCATTCGCGGTAACTTTGTGACATATGCATGTAAGAATAAACTTCCTTATAATAAATTCTAATGCCATGACAAATATATAAAGGATGGAACGGGGGTGACGACAAAGAACAGCAAAAAACACCTCTCCAAGCGAAGACTAGGTCTAATATAGTAAAGCCTTTTTCCGAAACGGCTTAAAAAACCAAAGAAGCATGCATTTGCAATTCCTTTATAATTCTACATCAGCTTCACGACTAAATCAGAGGAAAACATCAAAAATAACGACTGTTTCGTCTTTTCTCGCCTCTGCGATGAAGTTTTCCAACAGATCAAAGCAATGTAAACATACCAGAGGGTCTATTCTGCTTGAACTCTTTACGATGATAGTAGGCCGCTACAGGAGGCGGAATATTGAACTTCCTTGCCGCAGCACTTGCACCATGAATGTTCGCATATTCGGCGACGGCTTTCTTCTCAGCCGGTGAGCAGTACTTCGACCGTCGGCCGCCAGGATTTGGAAACGAATAACCTCAAAAACAAGACTGTAAACGACCGCTCGGCTTCTTGTCCTTTTCAGCTCAACGTCTGTATAAAAATGATTGTATATTGTACCAATAGCACAGACAGGACTACAAATGGGTGGCAGGAACAGAAGACGCGCACAGTTTTCATATCAGACGGTAAATTCAGTGGGTTTTCCACTTGAGCAGGAATACCACCTCTTCATTTTTTTTTTGGTTCTTCGCAGAAGACGATTTTAATTCATCAGCTGATCGTTTAGCCTACAATAAACAAAGATCCCTTTAAAGTGTGTTTTTTTTGCTCCTTAAGGAAGTTTTTTAGCACTTTTTTGACAGCTGCTCCGTCCACAGCACCTTTTCTTTGAGCGACCATTCCATTTGGCTCATAACTACACAAATAGGTCAGAACTATAAGGATTCTTTCTGCTTTATTCGACTCAACGCGATTCTCCTTTCGTAGCAATCCTATATGTGCGACTGTCTCCTATCTTCTTCAGAAGTTGAAGAATTTACTTCAAAATATGCATATTCTAATAATTCAGATTGGCGCTTGAGAGAATGAAACATTTTTTGAGCAGTGCGAAACGCTATTTGAAAACGAAGTTATAAAATCTTTAAAATTGAAATTCTCAACGTTCTTTATACAAACACATCTTTAGAAGGCATAGAAAAAAGAAAAGTGGGAACTCAGAGGACGAAGAAGTTGAAGCTCACTTTCTCTTTTTGCCCCTCATCAACCTAAAAATAACGTTGCAATGCACAGCTGTCACCTATGTTGTAGTCAATGACCCCAGTCTGGAAGTTCAAAACTCTGACAAGGTTCTATACAGGTAGAGAGCATAAATGAGAAATGGACAACCTGGATTGCGGGGGTAGTGGACAAACGTAAAATCCTCAACGTTAACAACGTTCCTGGCATCCTAATCAGCGGATGGAGAATCTGTCTATGCAACGTTTTATTTTAATGAAAATGGGTAACACTGTGACAAAATGGAGACGGAATCTAAAATTTTTTGGACATTTGACATCAGCAGCCTGATGCATTCTTCCCTGACATAAAACAGAAAAGAAGCTAAATCAGGCCTCATTAAGGAATCGCTTCTTAGCCAACTCGGATCACACCATCATACCGTTAAGATGCGATCCCCACATGATTTAAATGAATCCATTATTCGAAGTCAACTATGCTAATTGATTCTGTTTTATAAGCGAAGTTGTCAATCACATTTGTGATATCATCGACAACGTCATCATTTCATCAATGTAAGAAAATTCCCATTAATTTCTTCTGTTAGGCAATTATTCCCATCACCAACACAAATTGAAACAGCTGTGTGAGCCATCATTCCCTAGACACTGCGGAAAAAAAACCAATTTCTCCACTGTCATAAAAACTTTCAGCTCTTGTCTATTTTTCAAACAACACATTTATGAAAACTTCTTAGAAAGAGTTGTTCGTGCAAACAGAGAGGAGAGCGTAGAGGAGGGCAAAAGAGGGGGAGGGGGGGGGGGGAGGAGATAGGTGGTATAAGTTGCACGACAAGCATTAAATAAATATCAACTTTTGCAGGTGCAAGGTGGACAAGAAATTAGAATCAATTTTCTTCAGATATAACGTTTTCACTTGAAAATGAAAAAAAAACTATCATTCATTGGTGATATGCAAACTGAAGAACCATTAGGGCAACTCAAATGACTTCTTAAATAAATTAAAAAAATGCAAACGTCTTCGACAAGTGAACTGCAGTAGCTCAAGGTACACTTCAATTGCAGTTCGGTAAAATTTATCAAACCCTTTTTTGGCTTTCCTGCCAAAAAAAGTCCACCAGAAGGCTCTGAGCAAACATTCAAAACTTAAACGAAATGTTCGCCACATCCGACAGCGGAAACTGACAGAACTAGATGCTGACGATACGCCAACAATAATTACCGCGTAGAAAAGTTTCCACATAAGGAGATATTTAAGCAGAACATGCTCAAGTAATGGCTTTACAGCATCTATTCGTACGCTTATCGAATAACGGCATGAACTTACTGTTTGGCGCAGGCGTCGAAGCAAAAACCTTCGAGGTAGTATTATTCAATCCCAGTGCTTGCGCTAGTCCGGCTAGACTGGCACTGTTGAATGTGTTTACTCCAGACTGCGTAAAAATTTGCGACAACAGAGCCTCACAATCATTCATATTTGGCATGCCAGGGAACAGACTAGCTTGACTAGCAGGTGGCACACTCACCTGGAAATATGCTGCTTTTAAAAAAAAATTAGTCTTCATGTGGTATCCCAATAGTTTTTTGGTTCCTGGAGGAAATCAATTTTGAACCTAATACGGAAAATTTCCACAACACGCGAGTCCAACGAGCTTAGCAAAGAGTAGTCGAGGTGATAAACAGCTTTAAACGATGAGCGGTTGAAAAATACAGCAGAAAACGAAGGACGGCAATTTACTGGTAAAACTGACAGTTAATAAGAGCCGTTTTAATGACTGCTGAAAGCAAGTTGTACCTGTTGTTCCGCGTGCCCATTTTCTGCAGTTTCCGTTTTTTTCCTTTCAGGTTTGTGCTCAACGTTTTGTGCAGCATGTGTTCCCACTGCGGATGCGTCTTTCATTTTTGAGAAAAGTTCCACTTGACTACGATACCTCGGCTCACATATTTCACACTTGCAAGCCGGAACATGCAATGCGTTCATCAATAACGTCACCTGAAACGAGTATAGGTTATGCTGACAGCTAGCATCCACTAGTAAGACGACACCCATCTGACACCTGGCAATTCCCTCTGAGGTCTGAAAACGACTCTTGTAAGAATAGTACGAGTGGTTCATTTCCTCTAGCATACGAAAAGTTTGAAAGCAGTGTAAAGCATCAGCATCAATAAGAAGAATCGAATACAGAAAGCGTCATTCAAAAAAAGAACGAAACTTCAATCACCCAATTCTAGTGTTATCGAAACTCCGTCCATCGAAAAATAATGACTATTCACGCAGTTTTACAAATAAACTAATGTAAAATAGCGCAGACCTTTTTTTCATTAGCATGACGGCTGAATATCGATTCCGTTGACGGTGTTAAACGATTCTGCTAGAAAATGAATCCTAATTCACATAGCGCAATAGTTTTGTTTGAAAAACTTCGCGAATATCACACAAAAAGGATTATAAAACTGTAAAGGCCATTCGAGAGGAAAAAGCGGAAGCACATCTCTTTTTTCATGAAGCCAAAATTATGGGAAAAATTAAAACTTACAAGTATGCGTGAAATTGTGATGGTTTTAAAAACTTAAAAATTGCCAAAAAATGAAAGAAACCATTCGCGAGAAACACGTTCTCAGAATTCATGAAATAAGAACGTCTCATTAATGCAGATAGAAATCCGAATCGCCAATCCTAATTCCCTTTATGCTTCATAGATGCTCTAATCCCATAGTCATTGTAATCAACAATCACTTCAAATAAACGCACCACTGCGACGAAGCAGAAAAAAAAAGCCGATAATAACTGTCTTTTAACATTCAAGAATGAAGCAGACAGCAACTGTTTAAAACTTCAAAAATTGTTTTAGTTCAACACAAAGTAATGTGGAGATTAAATTTAGAAACTTAAAACCATTGAGCCTCAGGGTTTTTGGAACTATTCGAAGGCGCTTTACTGTCATTATGTACGGTGTTGATAGGATGCTGCTATTATTTACAATCAATTTATTTATGTCGGTGTGATCATCTTCTTCGATCAAAAGTGTATCAGTGCAATGAGCTTCTAATACTAGTCAGAGTGCGTACAGCTCCCTCAGACATAAAGAATGGAACCACGAATCAATTTTTCAAACAGTCATCTAAGAGTTTTATGAGGTGATCTTATCTTCGACGGGACCTCAGCAGCCTAAGCAGATCCACACCTCAAACTCGGTTTAGAAAAATCTTGAAATGGTTGAAAAACATTGCAAGTCAAATTTCTACAATCAGCGAATCAATAAAACGTACTCCCATAATGCAGCATTCAAGGATTAAGCATGAGTACAGGTTTCACTAAATGAGATATATATTACACGACGAGGACACGTGAGATGGCAGAAGCCTAGTTACACTAGTTACACACAACCTAACCTTGAACGTGCAACAGCTCATAACACCGTCAAAATTTCGGAAATCACATATGTGCTTAACGTTCCTTCTTTTCCTCTCGTATACTCTGCTTTCATTACCAGCGTTATCCACTGTCCATTTCAATTGCAAGAAAGTTTAAGTGAATGCGCTTTCTACTCGACGGTATTGTTGAGAAAATATGAGATCGCCGCATTGACAGGCGTCGTTTTAACTCGCTGTCATCAATATGACGATGCATAATCATAAATCAAATAAATTGTTTTGCCGTTTAAAAAGATTTTCCTCAGCTTTATTATTGTCTATGTGGTCTACGACCTCTAGGAATTCCAGAATCTTCAAGGGCAATTTCACAAACCAATAAGTGGAGATGATAAAAAACACTGTAGCAGCGCAAAATTTTTTTTGGAAACCACAGACCATCTAAAAATCTGAAATTCTAAGCTTCATCGACACCATGCTTCCGGCAAACTTTGCCACAAACTGGGAAGAGGGCGATTGTAACAGAGACAGATGGAATCAGTTATATGCAAAAACGCAAAAACTGCATATCTGGTCTGGGTGAGCCGAGATCAACGATGGAAATCCACCTGATGTGATATGTAAATCATATTGTGCTTCAGTTCGTCGACCTGATCCCTCAACGACGGCTTCCTCTCTTCGCAATTTTGTGCATCATTTCCGTCGAACTGTTCGTCATCCTCCAGCTCTTCATCCTCTTCATCCACCATTTCTTCTTCTTCTTCATCTTCTCTAAAATTTCTGCGTAACACTCGCATATGAAATATGTGTTCGAACCTTTTACATGAATTACATGAATTAATGTCTGAATGCTGCATCCCCAACAAATGGGATATGCTACTTTGATCAGTCCAGGTAGAATACCTTAACTGCCACTCATTTCGACATAATTTACAGAAAGACTCACCTGTTGCCATCATTTGTAGTCACCAATGTGACTTCTAGTTCAGTCACTCGGAAACATTTTCGATCGTTGACACCTGTGCTACAATGGCCTCTTCCTAGTAGAGAAGTGTTCTGCTTTTAAGAACTGGGATATGAGACCCTCCCAATTAGAATAATTAGAGATAAACGAAGGTGACAAAAAAGACCTGGCCGTGGCGATGAGTGCATGAGCTTGTGCAGATGAGTGCTGTTCGAACATGGCATGTTGCAAATTGGTGGCAGTGTGTGACGAGCATTCCATGTTAAGGACGGCTGCTTGATTCATTTGCGCCATCGCTCCCTCACGCATACTATTCCCACTAATACCTTCAACATTCAACCTGTTCAACTATGAAAGCAAACGCTCATGAGATCATATTCATCTTTCGACATTGCAGACGTTAAGTATAACGAGCAAATGTGTTATTCTCAGATATTTCTCTATTCGACCTAGAACTTCCTCAGACATTACTACACGACCGCAAACAACGTCTAAACATCGGTAGGTAATTCACGACGTTTAAAGAATAAACGGAAAAGGGTTAAGAAACGACGGTGACTTCATCATAATATAAAAATAAATGTTTGAAAGAATGGAAAGCACTTTGAGATAAAGTTTACATAGAGCCCTTAACGAGGTCCAATGAGAAATCATCGACTTTCGAGTTTTTTTTTTTCCACGGCAAATGCCTGACGGAATGAGTCACCAACTTTTGAAAAGAACCAATTTGTCAATCAACCTGTCTCACTGCCGTCGCGATGATCTCTGCACCAAAGTGACGTCATCAATTGAAGTTTGTGTGAAACTTCACAGCTTCTGATATGTTGATCATGGAATCATTCGGTAAGGAGTGATAATGTTATTCCCGGTAAAAAACTTCGACCTTTTAACTCGAAACATCCAGGTGAAATACAGAGTTGCAAATTCTTTATGCTATGACGAGATCTCGTTCTTACAAGCGATCTCATTTCATAAATAACTGTATTTTATTGCCTTACAAATGAATGTCACTTTACTATCCATACACTCGTATATTTAGCGAGAACTGTAGAGTTTTCAATGCTTGCTCAGCGTACCAAAGTGACCGAGAGATGCGGCTGCATCTGAAGAAATTTTAATGAAAGCAGAACCGGAACACCGGAAAAATAACGAAATTTTGGGGATCCAATGCCGCAATCCAGATGCACCCCTGCTGCACAAACATTCTTTCTGAAGTGACATCACAACTCAGGATTGCTCCGGAGGAGCATAACAACACCACTTCCAATAAAGTTGGAAATCGATTTGCTAGCTTTTCGCACGCAAATATGGAAATACGAATATACCAGACAAACAACACAATGAACGATTAAAGTGCAGATCGGTGCTGTTTTGGGAGGGAATTTGATCTCGGCACCGAGCGTGAGAGTGTGGTGTCCTCACTTAAGGCCATTGGATACTACTGAGGGGAACCCCAGCCTTGGGAACCTCCAAAGCAATACTGAATGACCTGAACTAAGCAAGCTGTTGATCATGCCCTTCTCCTCTGAATGATGGAGGAAAGAAAAAGAAATAAATTCCACTGATTCCGAGTGGTCCTTTAAAGGAAAACGAAGAAAAGAAAATTGGCAGTTACGATCAAATAGCGCAGCAGAGATAAAAGTCGCTTAATTTGGCACTGATAAAAATCACTACTGAACGCGAAAATGATTAACTGATAAGCAGCAAATTTTTATTATTATGCTGAACGTGCAGAACTCGATGGAAGGGCATCATTTATGTGTGGTGGCCTATTGAACAATGTGTGAACCTATTAACATACAATCAACTCGCCGGTGTGCCACTCTCAGCATCACCAAACATCTGCTTGCCGCTGAAGTCGACCGCTGAACAATGATTTTTACGAAAGCGACTTGCTTTGGAAATCAAGTAGGAAAAAAACGTTCATTGATTTTTTAAATGTTTATTTCATTCGATACGCATATATTCTGTTAAGAGTTGATCGAAACAGCCGAAAGATGACTCAATTTTGCACCGAATAAGGAGCGCAATTACACTCTGACAGCAAACTGATTCACATTTGAGGGTTTGTAATTAAATCAACAGCTGTAAGCAAAACGCCGCAAATATTTCCAACTAAGATGATTCCTTTTAAGTCAGACGGCGAAGCACCGTCTTTCCACTGTGTGTACAGGACGAGGAGGAAGCGAAAGCATTTCTGGACAAGCCGATGACGTCACACTGTATCTACTCTCTTTCCTTCCCTCCTTGAAAATGGCCACCACTCTGCTACTGCACGAGCAGTACACGTATAATGTTCACGTCGAGGTGAAAAGTGCTCATGCATTGGTGCGCAAACAGTGCAAAACGACTGTAAATTTTGAATGCGGCTAAAAAGGAAATTCCATTTGCACATTTATGGGTATTTGCAAGACGTTTGTCACGAAATAACAGATTCGACGGCATTTTACACGACAGCCCGGCCGTCATCACAATGCACACGGGATATGTTCGACGTGAGCTCATTTCGATAATTGCTGATCCAATAGCTCTCAGGACCTGCACGGTCCGCAAGACATCAAGAAAAACTTCCAACTTGTACGGGTAACAGGCAATAAAGCAGCTGCTTCAGTGACTTCACAAGAAAATGTTGCCTGAATATCTCAACAACAACTGCCAAGGTATGTAACCCATGTTTGCATCTACCATAAAATTTGCCATTGTCCCAACAAAAACCAATCTTCGTCCTAACACGCCCAACTCAGCTGCAACAGGCGCTTAATTTGTCACTTGCAATTGTCAATGCCACAACGCTAACTGACAGCACTTCACAAATGTGTTTTCAGCAACCCGCTGTTTGCAGCAGCTGCACCACTTCCGCCATACAGCACCATTTTCTCAAGAAATGATTTGCCGTTAATGTGCCGAACAATATTCAAAATTTCTGGTTTACGTCTTGTGAGCATTCGCTTCATCGCAAATATGTGACGAATGCTTTAAAAATAGCTGCCTCGACATTTTACTGTAATACTGACTTCAACGATAGCGTTTTTAAAACAATCCAGCAAATAAGTGTCAGCAATCTATAAGCAAGCGGGTGTGAGTCAGAAAATCGTGCCTATCACCTGCTGCCTCGACATTTTCAGAGCAAAAAGAGTTCATTGTAAGAAAAGCGATCAAAAGCATGATAGATTTGTTTGATGAAGAAGTGTGGATCTGGCTCAGCAAACTGCCGCCTTCTTAACGTCAAGCTGTTGATGTTTCTTCCCGCCTAACCTGCAATGCTAAAATTAGCCGTTGAACAACACATCCTTGCTGTGGGCAGTACAAGTAAATCAATACTCAAAATGAGCGAATCAAGAGAACTACATCAATGAAATGTTAGCAGTACACGCCCTCCTTTCTAAGCATGGCTTTAGGGCTTTTCACTGGGCAACACAGAAGCAAGGTAACAATGAGGTGAGCAGTAGAATTTGCTGCACAAGAACGACCCTATCGTAGCGGATGAAAATGAGCTCGAATGAAAACTGTTGAAAGGATCGATCCGCCTCAACAGAAATATGTCGGCCGAGGGAATGCCGAGTGCGCATCGCAAAAAACCGCTGTTCCGCTGCGTAAGAACACGCGCAACGGCGCGTTGTGTTGAGCGCGCGAAAAACGATACGGCAAACAAAGTTTATTTCGCAAAAGGCGGAGAGTCCAAAATAAAGCGACCATTGCGCATTACATTATGATTATTACGCATCGACAAAAATCGATTCCTGCTGCTTGGCGCAATACATTCACTGCTGCTCCTGCCTCAGCACTCGCATAATAATTTCAGCAGCTCGCATTCGGTCCCATTATAATATATATATTATATATATATATATATAATATATAATATATTATATATATATATATATATATATATATATATATATATATATATATATATATATATATATATATATATATATATATATATAATATATATAATATATATATATATATAATATATATATATATATATATATATAATATATATATATATATATATTATATATATATTATAATATAATATATATAAAACTTTTCCCAGTCGAAACACCTGGATACTCATATGCATGAAGAAGCAACCAAGCGAACATTCGCTGGGACTTAAAGCGTTCCTTTCCAGGCATTACGAGATGCTTGTAGTCGTTACGCTTTTGACTATGCCAGACCTGTCAAGACCTTGAGTGAAGGCATCCTGAGAAATCTGACCGGTCAAGCCGGTTCGGCTAGTCGGTCTTTGATCACTAACCGTCTAAAACAATCAACCAGTGTGACTTTTTTACCAGCGTGCATCGACCCACAGAATCGGCTGATTTGTTATCAAATCAGCGTCACTGGCTGTCTACCAACTTTTGGATTCAATTCTGCAACAGTTTCGTGTTGGAACGCAACTATTCTGGGATCTCTCAAACCGGCACTAAATATCGCAACATTTTTAGCACGAATAATTTGAAAACGGCTCCTTGTTGCCCAAATTTCTGTTGATTATTCAAAGTTTTCCCTCCCCCCCCCCCAACCCCACTCTTTTCTTTATCGCAAACACGGAATCGACTATTGTAGAACTACGGCAGAGATCATTGTAAATGGGAAGCAATGAAGCTAAATTGCTTGGTCTTTGACAGCGTTTTTTTGATACTGCAAAAGTTTTCCATCTGTGCTTAAAGTATCAAAGTGGGTTTCAAATCGGTAATTTCATTAGACTTTTTTCGGAAAGGCACATGAAGACCTTTCATGGCTGAAATCGAGCACTTCCCATAGTTCAGAATGCGTTCGTCTACAGCGCAATTCGATCGGCCGTAGGTGTGGCAGTTTTTTTGATTACCCACCCGCACAAGGTAATCGTCTTTTTTGGCTGCCATCTCTTATTTCCGAACGTTGGCAGCACCTTCACAATGTGCACTGTGCATCACAAAAAGTGTCTCTGTAAGGATCACCGTGCAGCACTGCCTAAAGAATCGCGATGATATTTCCACACACTGAAACTTACTTAAATAAGATGCTTTAAAGGGCAGCTTTTATAAGTGTGGAATGCATTAACGTATCAGCATCTGTGTGCTATTGGCTTCAGCCTCATTGATGCGTGAAGGAGACGAGCTCAGCGACACAGATGATCTGTTCAAATTTGAGACATGACTCTGTCGCGTAGAACGCTCACTTAACCACACCCATCCCAGCATGGAACCATCTGCGAGAATTATAACCTTTACTTCAGTGAATAAAAAATTTTTACACAACGCTTCTCTTGAAGACATTAGTGGACTGCTGTAAAAGAGAGCAGATGAAACGAAAAAAAGCTGGAGGTGGAGCTGCCTAATCCAACAATTGCGAAGAATTATCCA
Source organism: Ascaris suum (assembly GCA_013433145.1). Taxonomy (NCBI): domain Eukaryota; kingdom Metazoa; phylum Nematoda; class Chromadorea; order Rhabditida; family Ascarididae; genus Ascaris; species Ascaris suum. The sequence goes on from CM024187.1 coordinate 7,313,728, forward strand.
ATTCTTCTTCTCTAATGTAGCTCGAGCTGAGGCATCGTTATTTGTTGTTGAGACTCACCCTGTAGGCGGCAAATTTCTCAGAACATTTTTTATGGGAAAACTTTCCACAACGACGTTTCGATGCGGCGAATTTGCCTTTCAAGATCGCACCAGTGTCAACAAACTCCTTACAGTGCACTTTTGTATAAATCTCTCTTTCAGCAGCCTGCCTGTAAAGAAGTATTCCACAAGCAGTGATTCGATTATAAGCCTACACGATCGAGACCTTTCAAATCAGCGCAACTGCTGAAGTACATTCTGCCTCGAAGGATATGAAATCCAGAGATAAGCGGAACTGCAAATGCCGGCATAGCATAGCCATGTTATTCCCTTTCCAACCCTTCAACTGGACTGAAACGAAAAGTGAAAAGCGGCTACATAACATAACCATGTTATAATGAATTTCGCAACTGCGTCTCTGCCCTAATCTCACACCTTATGTGACGCACACATTTGTCTTACTGACCCTTATTAAAAGTATGTCACTATTAGTGTGGTGTCTCCTTCGCAACTGTGAATGTTACGTTGCCAAGATCTGTTATCTGGTTCAACGCCCATCTCATGCAGCAAGTTTCAAGCACGACCTTGACGAACAGCACATGAAGATCGCCTTTTAAACGAATGATGTTGGCGCAATGAAGAGCAAGCTGCTAAAGGCGGAAATAGTTTCTCAGCTTACATACGCATATATGAAGAATGCAGTGCATTGAAGGTGCGCATGAGTGAAAGTGAGGCAAATCAGCGTTGTCGTCTCAGCAATCGAATCGGATGGTGCGTTCGCGAAATGGGATTAGACGAATCGAGCGATTGCGCTCTCAGTGGAAGAGACATTAGACGTCACACACTAGCAATCGACGGCCACCGCAACGTGCTCGCAGCTTGCGTGCTCCATCACATCCACATTCACTCATCAGGCACACCATCAAAATGGCCCACATCTTATGCACCAAATTTACTCCTTTCTGGACCCCCGCCCTCCTATTTTTTTCAAACAATTCCATGTTTGGTCCACATTTCTTCCCCACACGGCCGAAGTGGATAATTTTGAGCGATATTACTATCACTCAGCAACTGTGAGTGCGAATGCCTATCGCTTATACCTCCACATTTATGTGTCTTTGCAAAACGGATTAAGGCGATGCAGTGTATATGTCATGTATGTGTGTCTGCCTGCTTGTTCGGCGTTCCCAATGAGGAAACAACTGATGCTAGAGCCAGAAAGTTGATAACTGCAATTAAACAGTGGGATAGCTCTTAAATTGAGCTTTCAACCTTGAAACAAGTCATAACATCTAGGCTTACCAGGAGAAAACTGCTTGTATCTTGCAACGGGTTTTCATCATAGTCCAGTCGAGAGAAGAAATATCTCTGCAGAAGATCTGTACAAGAGAACGGATCAGCTAAAATTGCACATGCTTTATTGTTCGTTGGCTATTTCGAAAACCCATTGTTCTGATGAATGGAGCGAGAAAGCTCGTACTATATTAGCTGTTCCCGCACTGATAAAAGATTCTGCGGTCTTAAGTCAAGGTTGCGGCAGGGGTCCTCCGATAAGCTGGACATTGAAAGTAGGTGAGCGAATATTAAGATGCAGCCGTACCGCTGATGGATATCAAAGATCGCCGGTATAACGGTCAATCATCGACTTTTAGTGGCTGCTGCTGTGTCGCCATTTCATCAACAACATAATCAATAGAAGGGTTAGCTGTATTCGGCAGACAGCCGCAGATGTTGTGTGCGAGTGAAGAAAATGCTGCAAACGCGACAACAAAAACGATATGATGCAGCAACTGCGCAGTATTCTAGGGTACGCTACATTGCACTCTTGTCTGGAAGAAAGATTCACATCGCTTTCACCACGGGTTCACCCTCTTAACGGCTTACGGCGTAAGAGTGGACTAACGTTCCTAACAGTAAATAGAACGTGGAGAGGAGTTATGGGGCTACTCTCACTTTCTCGATAAAAGCCTGGCGTGAGGGACCGAGCAAACAGAAAGCAGAAAAGCGTGGCAGAACAGCTAACATGATATGTGTATCTGTAATGTGGTTCTTCAGATCAACTAGTTTCTCAGACTACAAGTAAATAATAAAACATATTGAGTGATGTGTTTGTGTTTTAACCGAAACGCCTGCAAGTCTAAATTTTCTGCGAGGGAAAGTATTTTGTTAGAAATGAGTGGTGCAAAATGTGATCATGCCGACTGCAAAAAGAGACGCAAATTTTTGAGACATCTGAGTGTTTTTCGAGATGATGAATCAGCTTGGACGTTGACATTTCACCTATACTGGATGTGGAATCACATCCGCCAAATTTTCGCAGCTTCACTTTCAGCGGCTTCCGAGCCGAAACTACCGAATGCACGCATATAAAGACAAACATAACTGTGAAGACGCCATGTCACCATAATCACCTGCCTAAATGTAAAACTGGAAAAACACATAAAAATCGTGGCGGAATGACCCAGCGTGGACTGCTGATGCGGAGCCAGCGTAGCGAAGTGACCAGTGCGTCACATGCACGTGGAGCCAGCTGCTGAACATTAAGGACCACCCACTACGGTTTTAATCAAAGCAAAGTATGGCGTTTTCGAACTGTGTGCCTTCGAGGCCTCCCTCTCTCATGGTTGGCGTATCGTCGGTTGACACAAGGAATTATGCTAAAAGTGAGTTCTAATTCGTTGCTACTAGTGCGCGATGTTTTCACCTTACAAAACGTATGTTACTCGGAATGTACCTTTGATAATATTAGGAAAACAGAATTTCGCTCATTCCGACTGTGTATAAAAAACATTCCACAAATGATCAATGAAGAAAAAGCAAAAGAACGAACTTGGGGCGTTGAACACTAAGAAAAAAGCATAATGCATCGTTTAGTTTACTCAAAATCGCTAATGAAAGAACCTTGGTTAGTGTTTTCAGCGACACGCTGAAGTTTGATGTTAAAGTGCAGAAATAACGTCTTCAGATATCGATTTTTCCAGCAAAGCAGCACCTCGAAAAAAAAGGTAATTCGTTTAAAGCGCTTAAAAGCCGCAAAAATGTTGGCCAGCTTTAAAAAAAACTATAAAAATGTCTCTTAGAAGCAGACGATCACTGAGTATGTCTAAATTTTGCAGACCATTTCTAATGAATGACTTCAGTCTAACGTTTCAAAACGAAACACAAACGACTGCGTGCATAACGCACATTAACTTTTAACCTCAACCTTATGAAAACAACCTCGCCATAAGTTTTAATGTATGGATATCGGAAGAGTTGCAGTTTCTCTAGTCAACAAAAAATGCAAATATATGTGAAAGGTTAGCAGTTCGAAGCGAACGATGACTGAGAAACGCTCGAGGGAGTGCTCATTTATTAATTTCAACTTGCATGCAACAATAAAAACATACTGCTATCTCTCCTTCAAAACTCCTCAGCTTTCACTGAGCGCATTTCAACACATCCATGTGCAGTTGAAACATCCAAAAAACCATTTTAACTGCAGAAGCAAACGTACAACACATGAACATTCGTCATTCTCGATTGTCCATCCCGTCATTTCCTTTCTCATAATCACACTTCTTCTACGCTCGTTGAAAGAATGAAAACTTCATCACGAATGAACTCTTTAAATCAAATAACGGCCATACCAGCATCTGTGAAAAGCAAGGCCACAGAACTTTTAAGCCTGGGCACTACCTCAGTGCAGCTGTCTTTATATATTAGTATCCGAAATAATGCTTTTTTAATAGATCACAGTACACAAAAAAAACGACTGCCAATAAAGACTGAGGAAATAACTAAGACGCTTCTTGGTTTCCGCGCTGTGATTTCAAACAGCCTTCCAAATAATGCATTTAGCGGTTCTGAAGCTACCTCAATTATGCCGTTCGCAATTTTTTAGGGCCGGCAAATATTTGAGGAAATTTATATAGGATGAGAGGTTTATGGCAATCATCAATTCGAAACGGGCAAATATTCCAGTAAAATGTGGGAAGCGAATCGGCTGTATCTGTCGTGAAAAGGCATCAACTGACTTTCACAATGAACTTATCAAGAAGTCATGGGGGTAGGAGGGTTGCAGGCAAAAAACGGTATGCGTAGTTGATCGTTCCACCAATCTCAAGAAGATCATTCGATTATAACGACAATGTAGAAGCTATACACCTGAGATATATACATCGAAATGGTGTCACTCGGATTCGCTCACAGTTCTTCCATCGTAAAGCATTCACCAAGTAATACTCTCTAACGCGTATTCCATGTCACATCAACTTAACAATACAAAGGATTTCCAGATAAAAAACCCAAGGTCATCAACTGTCCACTTTTCCCTTCTGAATTGTTCGGCACGTAGGACTGCCGTGGATAATAAGATGCTATTACTTACTTCTCCATTCTCCGTCAGCATAAGAATCATATCTAAATGAAACGACATTAAATGCACATTTAGCTCAAATAGTACAAAATGAGAGCGCACATATAAACGAGATTAACTGTCGGGAATTTACTTTTACGAGGACGCTTTCAAATAGCGTGACTACTAAGACCAATTTCATTACAGTACCAGCCGTAAGCGTCTTTAACGCAGCACAACTCTTCGTATGGCAGGTAGGATCGATGGGGAGGGGGCACAAAACGATATTTGCACGATTATTTTAACACCGGCCAAATACGAAGCCAACGACGCTAGAAGAACGCTGTGCGCACGGTTCTCTCGGTGGTCGACACATACAACGCTCAGTTCGTTCATAGAAATGACCCTTGCTTCTCTCTGATCACATATATTTTCGTGTTTAGCTCTCTGCTGGCCATCACTGTGATCACTCAAACACACTCTCTGCCTGTACCTCCACTCAAGGCATAGAACCTTCGAGTTATTGTGTGACCGATTGAGGGACGAGGCATTGCGGGCGGCAATGAGATGTGCCGTCGTCCGCAAGGAAATAAAAAGCCCATTCGAGTATTAATACAAATGAGTAGGTTGCGTCGACGATACTTATACAGTGCAGTGCTGCACATAGAAGGCGACAGTGCTGCACGTAGAGAAGTGCAACGCGTCGCGGTTTGAGCATGTAAAAACCCGACCTCAAATTACAAAAAAACTGGACAGTGGTGTTGATGCTCGCTGATTTTGGCTTTCATTCTCAAGGTGCTATGCAAAGCTGCATTCGTCTGACGACCGCTTCGAAATTCCAGTTTGCTTTGCTCTACAGTAGTGTTATATAAATAGAATTTCCGATGATGAGAATTGGAAACGAGTAAAAAAGAATTGTGATGAAAGTGGTATAGTCCGAAGAACACTATTCTATCAATACACTTGCACACTATTCTAAATCAATAGAGCAACCTGAAAAAATACCCCGGAGAGACTGGGCTCGATGACTGCCATCATGTTCCACTAAATGTTTGCATAAGCCGGCACTATTTTCATTTGTGAATAGTTTTGATTCGAGGATAAAATACGACAGTTAAAGAAGGAAGCATTGATCATGTCGACTAGAGGTGTGAACTGCAAGCTTTCTTCTGCTTAATGCTTTGAGCCCAGAAGTTGCCAGCGGGTCAAATCATCGAGTAACTGCTCTCGCTTTCATTCTTAAGTTTCCACTGTGTGCGCAAACTGATTCTCTATGGGAATACGATTGAGCATCGATAGCAGTACCTCCGAATACAAAAGACACTACAATAAAGGTGTGCAAGATGAAGAAACACTTAGTGTTGGAAACTACATTTCCCAGGTGTTGAGTGAGTTTCCAGCAAAAATACAACTTGACCATCTATACTGTACTTGTTAACGGCAATTGGAGCTTAAGCAAATAAAGCTGTCCACAGATGGAGTAAGCTAAATGGAAACACCTTTTTGTTAGATATACCGCCGTCTTAAGGCTCTAAAGAGGAGAGTGGACGGTGCTGCCAATGATCACATCTCTACAGGTCACTTCAGTGCATTTCCTCGTGAAATTAAAACTAAAGACGGTCAAGTTTCAGACAAGAGTGAACGTTTTGGCAGAATGCATCACAGATTTCAAAAATGCAGTGACTGAAATAAGGACCAACTACAATTGAAATAAAAACTGCGCTAATTAATATCGATAATGGAATACACCCGATTTCAATAAAAGTTGATGTTTCCGCTAACGCGGAAAATAATGTCAACCACATATCAAACTACAGCACCACACTTGATCGGTTGACATGTTATTGCCACTAATGTCATCTTCCAAACACTTTTTGTAGAAACATTGGGACATCGAACTCATTTTATTACCAAGCAGGCCTTGTCCACTAAGAACCTAAAAGGACTTGGTGTGTTTAACTGCAATTTAAGTCCTAATAAGCATTCAGGATAACCGTGTCACATTGTCGCCATCCTCACATAAAGCAATAAACTTCTGATACATACACTGTGGATTTTCTGCGGCAGTTAAATCATACAGGGCCGGTCATAATATTAAAATAACGTTTCGCATTATTACCACTCTAACCGATAATGTGGGTTTTCGATGACCGATGTAACCGAACAAGAAGGCGAGCAATAACTGGAGCAGTGGACAAGTTTTAATCCGTGTTTCACTTTTAACATACCTACTGCTTGCTTAATTGACATGTCACCTCTGAGATGATGAAAAGTTCTGCGCATAGGTTGTACCACTTCTCAAATAAGATTATAACTCAGATGAATGTCAACATTACAGTTATAATATATCTACATCGTTTGGTTTATTCATTCCTGCCTATTCAGCTAACATTTCGCCTGTATTTGCAGTAAATTAGAACACAGATAATCATTATTACGAATATATTTGGGTGTCTCTGAACTTATCAATATATTTGGGCATCCGCTAGCTCAAGTGATGAATTTTTTGACGAGAGTGGAACCTACACTTTTGCTTTTTCAGCCTCGTTTCGTTTCTTCGTTTTTTTTAAACTTATCATTCCGCTGATGTTCGTACTTTTCATCGCAGAATTATATCATAATGCGCAATGGTTCCTCCAGTTCACTTAATTCAGCAGTCCGGATGCACAGGAACATGGCAGTTTCCATGGAAACTGTTCAGTTTTTGATATCACTCGTGAATTATTTATTGCGAAAGACTTTTACAATGTACAGATGTGACTCAATTCGTGAACACTAAGCTTTATTGATAGTTTCTATATTCCCTTCACGTGTGTAGGTTAATTCACTACTAACAAGAATTTCATTGAGGTTGGACGGGATGAAGAGAGGTTGTTATTCGGAGGAAGCAAGACGGAAATTAATGCGTAATGTAATAGAGCTATAATGACATAGAGGAGCGAAGAGACAAATAGTATCGCAGACAATATTACGAGACGAGCAAAAACAAGCAGTGCTTGTGGTAAAACAGAGAAGTGTGACAGATGGACGACCCCGAATAAATTCATGCATAGCACGGGAGCTTCTTGCGTGACCATAGAAGATAAATGAATGTGCATATGACAGAAAATAGTAGCCAAGCTAACCAACAATTTGCTCATTAAGGAGCTGAGCCCAACTGGACACCAATCCATAAGCATCGATATCATGGTCGGTCGCCCCTTCGAAGACATTGTAGCATTTTTTCGGGAATTTGCACGAAGTGGCTGAGGGGGTAAGGTATCAAAGTCGGCATGGCAGAACTCTTTTCGTTCGTGCACATGCTTAATAGAAACTGCTGAACAAGAAGAAAATAGTATCGTTTTGCCATCGAATGCTATAATCTATGGCAGCATGCAGTCGAAATGACAAAGTTTATGGAAAGAGCCATTGAACAAGCGGTGGAATTCTGCTAAGCGGAGGTGTCATTTCAACTTTAAAAGTCTTTATGGGAAGTGGTTCTTTTCGGCATTGACACTGAGAATTTGCTAACATAGTTTTGAAAGCGTTCAGTAATCGAGACTATTGAATGTGTCTCGCGCATGCGCAAATGCCATTTTCGATGAATATTTCAACAAAGATAAACATGGCGCCTCTTATGGCAGTTTTGATAACATGTTTTCATCGTAGTTCCCTCTTAAATGCTCAGAAGGATGTTAGGAAGGCTTACGATATTTATTCATCATCTTTCCATCATATGCAATCTTTGCACATTATTTTAATATACTCTCATTTATTCAATGTCGACACGAAGTGAGGTTGAATACCTTATTAACGAACAATAAAGGTAATATAAGTGCGAAAATGTCCGACTAGGGGTTTTCTTGTGCGTTAGTCAGTGAAAACTTTGTTTATTCTTTATATTTTTTAATTCAAGAACCCGAAGCGCGAATATGTTACGAAATGCATGTGATACAAAGATAAAGATAGGCAGCGAAACAAGTGACGCAAGTAACAGCAAAAGATGCAAAAAGCAAAGCATCTGCGAAGCGCGCAAGCAAACAAACAGCAAACATCTCGGAGCTTAGAGCAATAATATGGAGATCGAAACCACAGCTTGGAAGATGAGGGAGTGGGTGTGGCGACGTCGATAGGAAGCAGAATCTAGGCTCTTATAAGAGGAAATTGGAAAACTGGGCATAGTATTATTTATGAAGCAGAATTTTGTGGCAAGCTCGAACTGCTGCCTAGTTTGACTACGGTGAGGGAGGAACTGAAATATTTCTGAGTACAGAATGCTGGAAAAGCCACGCGCAACTCTGTAACTAAGAATCAAATCAGATTTAAGCCAGTGATAATTCCGGTGATTCCGGATTGGAGAGTTGTAAGCTTGTAGCGTAATTCCACTACTATGCACCACTTGCGAAAAGCAGTTGGAGTGAAAGGTCTTTGCACATTCTCTAAAAGTATTACATGAGGAGTCAAACAAGGAGATTACAGAGAACGCGATATCCAAAATGAGCCGATAGTAAGTTCCGAAGGCCTTTCAATAATGTTCACTAGTTTATGCTGCAAAGCGCTTGCAATACAGCTTGCGGTTTTGTATGGTTTTAAAGCGATACTGGAACACTTGAACTTCAAATAAAAGTCGCGGTCAATTACAACATGAAAATCACAAAACACACTCTAGAAAAAAGAATCACACTCTACGCATATAGAAGTTGATATGGAACGCGAGGAACGTTCAATTGTCACAATTTCGAACTCATCAAGCTCCTTTTGCAACACATGGAGGTTGTAAGCAGGTTCATGTAATTGAAATTAAATTTTGAGCTGTTCAGTAAGCAGCCCTGATGCTACTCAAAATGCTGTCGGACACCTCGTTCATGAATATGCGGAACATTATATGATATCGGACACTCCTATTTGCTAAGCCACTACGACTTGGGTATGGGCTGAGTAACTATCCTCAATCCTCAGCCAGCTCTCGAATACGCAGCGGCCGTCGAGTGTCTCATTCTGATCGCCAGTTGCGACCATTTCTGGCGTGTGAAGGACCTCATTGAAGTAACGAAACTCGTTGATTACATGCAACAGCAACCAAGAGCAGAAGGAAGGCATACCTGTTTAACAAGCAAGACCGCAGTGAGCAAAACAAATTGCTAATGAAAATAAGGATAGCCGAGATCACAAGAACTCGTTTGATGACAACAGATCATCATAACACTCACTCAGAAGGTCCATCGATATCAATGCGCGCTGACTAACTTTCCCGTTCCAAGATTTGCTTTTCGTGGCAGACTACAACGTAATCGACATAAGCAATTTTGGTATGAACTTTAACATTTAACGCAAACAACGCATCACCCGAATAAAAAATAAGTTGGTACATCGAGGAGCATTCCGGAAAATAGCCGAACTATGCAGGAGCTAGTAGATCGTTTCGCATTAAATGCTCTTATATCCCACATCTTGGCACTATCCAGAAATCCTTACGACTTAGGCGGTTGAACTAACCCGGCGATAGCTTTCTACTGAATTAGCAGGTAGCCGCGTAGGCAGAAAATGCGACTTCTATGATGAGGAAAGAAATGAACAAGAAATATAACATAAAAAAGTTGTTCGAAGCGGTCACGAAACTGCATCTGTGGTGCACTTCAGAAGCAGGTACGGAGTTCTCGCTGCTATTAGTGGAAACATGTCAGTGAGTCTATTAGCAACTTGAGGAATAGGCCATTACTAAATCAACAAAATCCAGCTGTTTTTTTGCAACGCGCAGGAAGATCAGGTAGCCCATCGTTGCCTTCTTTGAAAACAGCTGAGAGATACTCTGCAAACCATTTGCATTTTGGCTGGTCATCCGTAATCCGGAGCCGGTGCCACTCTTTTCTATGATGCCTGCCGCATAGTTTATTTCCAGCTCACTATTGACGTATTTAGACAATGCTTTTGCATTTCAACTACATTCATTTGTCCGTCGTCGTTCCTAGCAAAATCTGCGCAGAGAATTCGAAGACACTGAGAAAACACATTAAATGCAGCCAGTGCACCTCCTTCGTACTGATCAAGCCATAAAAAGTGCTTTTTTTTTGCAGCTAAACACTGAAGGTATGGCCGGAGTGGTTCCTTCTTTACGGATTTTTCTTTGATGCAATCACATCGACAACACTACAAATTCCAAATAACGTCCATACGTCTCCTCGGCGTTGCAAGAACTTGCGAGGGATTCATCTCGACTATTTTAGGCCAGCGGGGTATCAGCTCTTTCCCAACTGCACATCCCGGCGTCCTTCAACTGTTCTATGCTGATTTTGCACAGGAAGCAGGAATTTCAAGACGGATACCTGCGTAATCCCCAAGTGAGAAGTCCTCTGCCATGGGCACACTACTAGCAAAAGATATGTCGCCAAAATCTAAAATCCTACTGAACAGGATTTTGGATGAGATTAACAAGAGCGATGTTTCTGAGGAAACTTCCAAGGAAATAAGTTGACGCATTCAGGATACTTGCGAGCGGAGACTAAAGTTTAGGTCGCTGAAAACCACGGTTGTATGAATCAACTATATACATTTGCGAAACCACAGTGAGAAATTAATTGCTCAGAACTAGTTACAAAAGCAGCATGTGCTCGGTAGATAGGATCAGAAGGAAGATTTCGGTGGCAGCGATGACAAAGCTAAGCATTTTGCAATCGAAGCATTTGAGCGTAACAGCAACCTTAACTGCATTTATATGCGCATTTACGAGTATATCCACTCCGCCTTCCCTATCCTCATACCAGCTTCAAGGTAGGGGCAAAATATTTCATAAATGAATCAGATGTTGAAGTTTCCGAGATCACGATTAATTCAGGCTTCGTTTCGGCTTGTAAGGCTTGCACCTTTGGAAATTTGTTGACTATACTACGTACCTCGGGATAAAAAGTCAGTAGTTATTGTGGAGAGAGAGGTAGAGCAGGTGAAAGTGGCTTGTCTCGTGACAGTGCAAACTGTCCAACTCCATCAAATCCCTTCGTGAGCGCGTTAAGCACCACACTCCACTATACAAACAGAACGCAGTTTCGAACAACTATATTTGAAGGGAAAGAAAACAGTACGAAGTTTAAGTGAATTTTTATATTGTGGCAACACAAAGTTGAATTCAAACGCACTGCAGTGCTATTCGACTGTGCTCTACTTTGGTGCTCAAAGCACTCGGGTATTCCACACGTGCAAAACCTATCCATTAATGATAATTACTGCAAATTACCTTCATAATTTCCAAAGTTTGTATAACTGAACACTTTTCGAGCAGACGATTACCTTAGGTAGATTCATTAAGCAACAATTAATCGATGTTTCCTTTGCTCGATACGGCCTGTTCGCTGTTTGCATGGCTCTAGGCACTCCGCGATGTCTCGGCGGCGCCAGTTTATCGCCGTTCTTTTGGCACTGGGGACACTTTGCTTTCACTCTTTTGGCAGTGACCTTTACATAGTGAGTAGCAAATACAATTAAGGTACATCAGAAACAACCGCTGTATCATCGAACATGGGGGAACGGTAGTCAAAAATTACTGTACATTAAAAAAATGACTTGCCATGAGACGATAAACAAGCAATGAAGCGAAAACGTCAGAATCTGTGGAAAAGTGATGGGAAAAAGCGAAAGAAATATCGTTTTTTAACTCGTTTTGCATGAGCGAAGAATATTCTTGACAAAGGACAGCAAAAATTTTAACTTTATGGCGATAAAGGCGACCTCTGACAACATTTTCGAATTCCCAACATAAATTTCTTTTTAAAATTTGGTAACCAAAAAAATGATCCCCAAAGTAGCGATCAATAAGCTAATAATAAAAAAACACTGGTTGGAAATTTATTGAATAGTATTGGTACGCAAAGTTCTCGGAAAAATCGGCAGGTGGGGATATTGCCCATATTGAATATACATCGGCAACCATAAATAATGCATGCAAATGACGATCAGGGAAATGATTTCGGCTGCAGACCATATGCATACAATGCTTCAATTGATGGCAATGAATAGAGGTTTGAAGTAAGCAAACATCCACGAGGCTCGTGACTTGTTTCTTCGTCTGATATCATCGATCATTAATTCCACGTGGGAAGCACTTGATGACGAAGTTCGACTCCGAAATTTGCATTCGTGAAAACTGTGCATGCAGATTAGTGGTTTTGAGGTTGCACTTTCTTCGAAAAATGTGCTATAAAAGTCAAAAACATGAAAGAGAATCCTTCCGCTTTTTTCCTCGGAACATCTCTCAGCAATTCGATAGCTCACGCCATAATGGCAAGCAATGTCCCACAATCGAAGAGCATTTCCTCTATAAAACTGTTCTATACGCTCTATCAGCACCAGATAAAGCTAGACCGCTCCCTCGCTAAACAACAGCGCATGAGGGTTGTTTGTCTGCTTCTCCGTAATAAGCATGGTATCTATCACATACACCATGTCGGGTCAACACTGCAACGTATGCTTTACCAGAGAAACAAACAATTGAACAGCCACACGCGGATTGAATCCATGCGCGTCATACAAATGTATTATAAAATAATGAGGGATCTCGCTTCGTATCATTCGCATTTGTTATTATTTCCGTCAACGACAAGTGGTCACTGTCCAGTGGACAGCAGTCACCAATGAACTGAGTTCGAGCTGCACTGCGAGCGAAACTTTAACTCACTCTGTTTTGCTAAACAGATAGATGTCTTAGCAAAATCAGCTTTCATCCTAGCAACTAGTAGTCAAGCAAGCAGCTTGGCTTTTCAAGGCCAAGTGAGCTTTTCTAGAGTTTTTTTTTCATCGAGAAAACAGAGAGGACATAACCTCTTCAAATGGAAATTCACGATCATTTAATTGCACAATTGTACCTTTATTAGTTAAATCTCAACTTTTTCCAAGTTTGAAACTTTTCCACGAGACCTAACTATGCTAATGTCTCTAACATGGCTAACTGACAAACGACGCCTATAAATGATCATCATCGCTGCTTCCTAGTACGGGATATTGCAAGTAAATGACCAGCAACTTCCTCTCGGTTACACTACGATATTAATAATGCATGTTTACAGAAATTTATCAACTGACAATTACTTATATGATCGGATAGCTCACAGATCTTGACTGCTAATATAAGGCTCACTTCATGAAATATTGAAAAATCAAAATTTTTTGAAAGTTCTAATCATTTGACGATATACGCTCCCATAAGGTGCATAGGCGGAATGGGTTAACATTGAATTGCTTCATGACCGGGTGGTAAAAGATCCTTAAAGAGTTGTTGAAGCACGACGCCTCCTATGCTAGCTCCAACGCGCAGTACACAGGATGCTTATTTTTTGCAATGGGAATGTTTAAGTGGTATAGATGCAGTGTTGAGAGGAGCAACATACATCAAAAGGGACATCTAAAAGAAAACGCATTATTGAAAAAAAATCTAAGAGACATGTTCAGTAATTTTGTTGCGTAAATGAAAAGATGTTCGTCTTGCGCAAATGTGCACAGTAAGACGGAAATCGACGCTGTTCGACTGATTCCTGAAGAACATTTCAGTTTTGGAAAAAAGGCTTTCTCTCAGATTTTTCAGCAGTGAACTGTAACGTTGATGTTGACTGCATGAGGCATTTTCAAAAAATCTCTCTGCACAAATATTGATGACATCAAGTTGTTAAGCGTGTCACTTGCTTCATGCTAAATCACTTTTTTTCAACCACTCTGCGGTCAACATTCTAATGACCTTATTTATTCGTGATTTGCACCAGCGCATATACGTCTTTCGCTTGCAGGACGCTCTAGTGAGCCTGCTTTCTAGCTTCATCTCATTAAGAAATGTAAAACGTCAGTTCTCTTAGGCTGAGGCAGTGAGGCGATAGTGTAGCGTCTTTTAAAATATCCCTGATGTCATATTGAGGCTTTTTGAAGTACCAAGTAAAACACTTTGAGCGGACTACTCCCTGCCTTCAACAGGTCGCAAGATACATAAGCTTCTAATTTTAAGCGATGAATCAGAATTATATGGTGTAGAGGTCACAGCTTTTAAGCTGCTCAAGCATATTAAGGGAACTTGGGTGCTATTTAAACATTCCAGAAAGTCCGTTCTCTATTTGCAACGAGCCGCGAGTAATAAAGACTTGCTTTAATAATAAAGACTTATGTAACATTGTTAAAGACTTATGTAAGACTTGCTTTACTAGATTAAGCAGCAAGTTAGAAGTATGGAGCAGTAACAAAAATTCGCTTAGGTACGAGATAATGAGACCACATTCTAAAGAACTTCATTCCATCATCAACAGGCTGCGAGGAATCAAAGCTTACTTTTTTGTTAAAAAGGGAAAGGGGCAGTGGGAAACTTAACCTCCACGAGGATATTTTAGTACCCAGAGCAAGTCGAGGTGTGTTTTTATATCTTTCGATAATCCAGTAAATGAACACTTCATGTTTTTGTCGCACTCGGATGTGGCGCACATGCGTCGGTCGACGTAAGAGGTTGGCGTTCTTTCGATAGTGGACATAAAAAAAGGAGAACTCTGGAGGAAATCTAGTGCGACTTTAGTTTCTACTCAACTGCAGAGGAATATCTGCGGGAAAGAAAACCTGTTCCTACTAAAAACGGCGAAACTGAATTTTCGTATAAAGCAAAAAACAAGAAAAGACATGAAAATTCTAAACACTTTTCTTCGAATGAAACAGCAAAAATGAAGTATCATATTGAGATTAAAAATCTGAAGCTTTGCTCGAGCCTTCCTCGAGGATATTCGCTTCTTTTCAAAAAGCTATTGCTATTCTGGCTCTGCAAAAAAGACTCAGGTTTTTTCGCCCCTACCCAAATAAGGATTTTTTTTTTAATTTCCGCTTCAGAAAAAAAACCGTCATATCAGCTCCTTTGTTACATTACATACAGTAAATCCTATGAATTTTCTGTTTAAGGAGCTTGATAGAAACGGTTAACAACAAGACACTCAGACTCTCTCGAAATGTGCAATAGCCTCTTAAAAGTGAAGCAATCCAGATCCCTTCCCTCTCATAAAAAGGACTTCTATGCGAATAACAGTTTAATAATGTGAGCGATATGAGGCTACGAACGAAGACAATAAAGAATCAAATATTCACGGTGTTCTCTTTCCAAAAGCAAAACTGACCTATGAGTTCGAGAAGATTGCAAATGCATTATTGATGGAGCAACGTTGAAATTTCTTCGAGATTAGAACGTGCAAAAATGAGCTCATTTCAACTTTTCACCACCACATTAATTATAACGATTTTATAGCGAATGTGCAAATTCCTCAAAATTCATTCTAAGCCTTATCAAAAAAAAAAACCGTTCACCATCTCTTTTATATGAATCGTGCTCTCATTCATGCTTTGACGCATGAAAAGCAATAGTTAAAACTGGTTCAGCTTGCTGCCATTTCTCTGTGCTTATATGCACCCTTTTACTACATCGCACACTGGAAGAATTTCGTCATACATGAAGAGTTGCACGCTGTTTTGAAACTTTTTCGCCAAAGACCATCATATTTGCTTGTGCACTTAAGCGTTCAGTGGCTTTAACCTGTGAGTGAAGAATGCTACGGCAGTGAAAGTCAGCTGAAATTATGTCCATCTTGAGCCGAGCTTTTCGAATTTCGTTCCCATCGATCACATTGTTTGCAAGCTAAACGCAGTTACAAGCGGAAGTGAAATTTGTTTATACAGTCTTTTCCAATGATGGGATATAGGCAAGAAATAAACCTTCGGCTGCCAAATTGTGCAGACCGTCGGTTTTGCATGAAAATGGTAAACTGTTGGTTGCTAGTTGCCATGCAGCTGTTTTTTTGAGCAGTTATGCAGACCACTAGTTTGACTTAGAGAAGCGCAAAAGGCACGTAATAGGCAGCCTCTATAATACATAGCCTCACTTGTTTGCAAACATTTCGCCAATTTCCGCCTAAGCGTCATCGTCTAACGCACTTTCTGCAACCTCTTCTGAGACGCCCCTTTTCCCCTCAATTTTCCTTGCATACCTATACACGTAGGTGTGTGGCGTCAAGTTTGGTTGCAAGCCAGAGAAGCTAATGAGGTGAAATCTGATTGACGTAATCTGTACACTGGCTAATCCCCCATGTCCAGTGCAGTTATAAGTGATCATCTCATTTATGAATTCTAGGTGGCGAAACGTGCAGCGAAATTTGCACGTCAAATCCAGTAATGGAGCAGGTTGCGGGGAACACGGGGAACACGAAAGCTTTAGCTATCGCGTCTGACTGGCAAGCGCATCACCCGCCGTTGTTTCATTGTTTTTTTGTTTTTTTTACGCCCTTTTGCAAATCTACATTTAAAAAGCGCATTATGAGGATGTCATGTCTAGCCATTCGTATTTGCGTGCACGCACCTGTACGTCCGATGGTGTCATCCTGGAGGTCACCTAGAAAACGAGTTGCCCGAAGAAATTAGATTATTCATGACATTCAAAACCATTCCACCATCTTCGAAAGGATTTACACTTTAAAATGCCTGAAAACTTTAACGCTTGCAATGCACTTTGCAGGGAACGGACTGCGAAAGAACAAGTCTTTTGTATATTTTTTGAAAGCTCTAAGCAGTTAAAATATGAGCGCATTATTGTGCGCGTTTTAATATTTATTGTAAGTCATAAAAGTGGTTGGTGTGATAGCCGAATTGCCAATGCGCATTCCCTACCATCTCTTCGGCACGTTTTTCATTTGTTCAAATTTTAGTGCAGCCATTTCGCCTGAGTGGGAAGAAACAACTATCATTTAATGCTCTTAGACGCTCATCTTAACGTATTTCTCAAATGTTTGTGAGAGGTCGATACACCGACACTTTGGTTTCGCATTTCGTCTAGTTCAAAAAACCTCTTAATCCAAAAATATACACATCCCAACTAATTTGTTAAGATTGCAATTATACTTTGGGCTACCAAATGAATACGTTGCAGTTTGTGCTTTTTTTTGAAGGCTGCAAGTAGTCGAATGGGTGAAAGCGGAAATGAAGAGCGCAAAACGAGGGCTCTCTCCGAAAACGCAATTTCGGGGATTGTTCGCTTGATACTAATTGCTAAATGACGTCTTTCCGTCGCGAGTTTATCCATCCAATGTATGGATTCATGTCTCCTGCTCGCCAAGTCACTCCTGCCCACCACTGTTTTGCTACGACGCCTCTCGGTTGAAATTTTCGAGCAGTCAACCGATCGACGAACTGAATAATCAGCTGGCTTTCATAGAGCGAACTTGGAGTGCATTCTGAGTTATACTATTAATTGAGCGTTCATTAAACCATTGAAGTATCACTTTTGCTGTGCTGATAAAACTTTTGACTGTTGAGAGAGTTCAGGCAGCATTACTATAGAGTCCATTCTCATGCATTGCTGCTTTAAGAGTGCATATAAATGAATTTATCAGATGGAACACAGTATTGAATGAAGGTTAGTATCGCGAAAGCTTTTTGTTGGCTCGCTTTGATTCGCTGTGCTGCCTATCCGCACGACTTCAAAAATGTCGCTGTTCTTTACAAGTGCGAGAACATTAAAAAGTTATTACTTCGTTAGTGTTTCTATAACTTTAAACAATGTATGACTAAATCAGCAAAAGCTCCCGTCGGTTTGCATCATTCATCGACGATAAATGTCAGTAATAGATGCTCACGTAACTTTATATCCTTCATTGAATTCAAAGTTCATTTTGATAACCCACTTTTCTTTTCGATTTTTTGGTTTCGGTTAGTTTCAATGCTTAGATACGTATCATGATGGCCGTCATCTATACGTGTGTACCTGTGTGTCTGTACATCGTATGGCGTACCAACTTTCAAAGCAAAGATCATAATGTTTGCCGTTTCAGGTGCCGCCACGCCACATACTAAACGCGCGTCCCCTGCTGGAACGTCACATGGTTGCTGTGCACTCGCACCCACGTAGTGTTACATGACACTTCCGCTCACTCTTTGCAACTTACTGTGATTGATAAAAAAAATGCGTATTTCTAAGCCTTTCAAGTTTTCCGCTGAGAAAAACCAAAGCTTGTCCCGATTCCTTTCCTCCACTCAACCCGTCTCTCGTTCTTTAGGATGATTTAAAAATCTTTTATTCCAGCTCCTTTCTTTTAACCGCGAGAGCGTCCTTTATGCCTCCATCTTTCCAACATTGTAATGTTCTCAGCGGAATTGCTTGTCTTCAATTTCTCTTGAACTTTTCTTAAGTTATGAAGTTTCCTGCAGCCGTTCTACGTTGAATGCGTTACGTTCAGGTAATTACTGTAGATAAAGTCTTTGCTGAGGCGTGGCTTCATATTTTTACTCGCTTGGAGGCAGTGGTTTCCTCGATTATGCATATCTTGGTCAAACGTATCTCTTGAGCAAAGTATGCATACTCGAGCAGTATCCCACAGCATTTATTGCATAGACCGTGTCTGCGTGGACGTCTTTTCTAGCTATTCTGTTGGTCTCCTCTTATCATTTCAGTCATGATGCAATGCGCATCTGAAACTGTAAAGCCACCCTTGATTGAAGTATTTAGTTGTGCTGATATGTGACTTCATCTAGCAACGACACAGTTTACCATAAGCACGTTAACAAAAAGTAATATTTCAAGAGGATCACTGACACTTTGGATAGTGAAGGAGTTGCATACGGCTACAAGTTAAAGAAACTAACGTCTTAAACGATAAGTAAGTGAAAAGCTGCGCAAAAACAGCTGTGTCAGATAAAGCTATGAGATTTAGAAATATGAACGACATTTATGAGTGTCTTTCCACTAGACCCCGACTGTCGTATTACCAAAATCTCCTTCCATGTGTCCTGAAAAGCTTGTTGCTGCTGAATTGTAGGCCACAAACGGCATGACAGTTGACGATTTACTGGTTTTATATAATAACAAACAAATGGCAGTACCAAAGGAGATCGGAGGGAACTATGGGAGATTTTGATGACTGCACTAGTGTTTGGAGGGGTACCGCTGCCATGTGAGATAGTGAATTATACCATCTTGGGGACGGGGGAACTTTTTGCCCCCGCCAGCGCGTCCCTTGAGAGCCTCGTGTTCTAAGATCCCCTCGCGGGGAAGGGGAGTTTCGGAGAGCAGGGACCCTCGCACGGGCAGAAGGTCGGAAAACGCCCGGTTCTGTTACAAGACTTTCCAAACTTTTCATGCTGTTGTGCCGCGTCGTTTTCATGGAGGCTGCAGTTGGAATGATTATAGAAAATTTACACCCTTGGCGTATCCTTGGCAACTCGTTTGATACAGAAATCGCGGCTGAAGCCCAAGCTGCACATTGTTCCTAATTGCACTTGCATGCTTTATCAAATGCGGGCGGTAGCAAAACTTGAGGAACCGGCCACAAAGAAAGGCTAGCGAAGGACTGTGATAATGTTATGTTTTGTTGGAATAAGGAATTATAGTTGAGGCCACTTTCCTAGTGCAGAATTGATAGCAAATGAGATGAGAAGTGTGCGTTTTGGCATATATGTGCTACGTAGCGAAATTGTTAGGATTAGTGTGCTTGTTTCCGACAGGTTATTCGTTTTTATTTTAGTATCCTCTTTTAACGATTGCATATTCAAATTGAGAATTTTGTTCCCCGAATGAGGTGTGAGCAGCTGCCCATAACCATGACGTCTTCATATGGAAATGAGTCTGTTTAATCACTGCTGTAAAATCTTGAGAATGAATGAGACAACGAAAGCGAGTGGCGGGCGGAATACCGAACTCCCTAAGGTCATAGCTCGACATGTTACATCACAATTTATTCTGTAATACTTGCGCTTTCTGATCGGCAGTCAAGTTTTACCCTCTGTGTTGGACTATGCCCTTCCATTCACGTTAATACGGATCTGCTGTTTATGTAAGCCGTGTTGCAAAGTTGAATTTCCAACTAACGGAGGTGAACAGTCATCACTGCTGGCCTCATCGCCTTCTCCCCCTCGACGCCTTTACAGCCGATACAAGTGGCCGGTGGTTCAAATGAATCTGGACTGATATGGAAAGATAAAAGTGGGAGAAGCCGGTGTGGGAGTTCTTTCGTGTGTTCCAAAATTATGATTCGTCTTATTGCGGGACCTCCGCGAGGAGGGGAGGGGATGGGGGGAGCAGTGCTGCACCAGACGACTGTTCACGAACTGTAGGTGATTTTGATAAACGCTACAACCTAGCATTGATTCGGTGATCAGCCTATAGCTAAGCCCCAGTCTTCGAACGAAGCTTGACCATCCCCACAATCGAGACACCCGTTTTCCGGCAGTGCCAGAATGAACAATCTTTTCCTAGTCTTTCCTACTCTTGAAAAACAGCATACGTTTCACAGAGAGTGTAGCAAGTGTTCAGGTTTAGCCCCTTTCCTCACCCTCACGTCCAGCGGGGAGACTGGTCCACTGATTTCAGACCGCAGAGGAACCACCTCTCCGCAAATCCCCACTCCTATGGATGATTTCGAGAACGAATACTCTCTTCAATGCGTCATACGCTGAAGGGAAATGTGTCGCGGAAGAATTATTGGAGAAATGCAGCGCAGATAAGTTAGAAATATCAAGAAGAAACTGCTTTAAAAGAAATTACAACTAAAGGAAACTGTGGAAACCTGTGCTGCCAATTTACGGCGGTATTTAAGTTACATGTGTTATACTTTGACCAATAAAGTCGTCGAAGAGAGCAGTCGAGAAAGCAGCTGCATCTGCTCACACCAACCTTATAATAATAATTATCAGCAAGCATTCTGAGTTGCAAAGAAACGCTGCACGTAAATGAATGCAGTACTTCAGAAAAATGTGGAAACCAGACGTTTCTCTATTCAACAGTTTATGAGATGATTCGTTTGAGCTAAAAATGTTCAGAGATGAAATTTCCCTGTCCTTAGGTGCGAAATATCTTTTGGCCACATTCCCAACTGACCGGCCGCTACTCCATTCATATTTTCTTTCACCCAACTTAGCTGCCCTAGAAACCGTCCGCCAAACTTCTATTTTTTGCACTTTATAAGTGGATGAGATATTCAAAAAAAAAAAGAGAACACGTTTCAAAGAGCAAACGCCTGCAAGTCATAGGTGGCTACTTTGCCAAAAGCCATTCCGCTTGATGCACATATGGACCATAAGCAAATATCCGCCCTGTGCAACTGCGAGCCGAAAGTCTAAGGACTATATGTCCTGGGATCAAATATCCTGCACGTGGAGCACGGATACATGACCAGTCTACAAAAGCCAGAGGAAAAGAAAAACAATTAGTTACTAACAGGTCTTCGCTGGAACGAGTTCAGGTGTGTCGTAAGCGATGCTTTGTGTTGTAGTTCGCCTGAAGACATTGGCTGATGGGGCACAAAATATCAGCTCAGTCACCTCTCATACAATTCGCAAGCAAGTCCTCTTCAGCCGTGACTAATTTTTAAAACTTTGTAGCAGATATATCTAACCGAACACGCCAGATTATCAGACTCAAATACAACCTTGCGGCTTCAGCCGCAATTAGTCCATCAGACAAGTTGCGTCCCAACTCAAATGCACGCCACCACTGTAATTTCTCAGCAACTGACAATCCACTGCAGTCGTATACCAAATGACAGAACGCGATCGCTTGAACCTCATGAAACAGCTCCCTCAATATAAGAAAACTCATTTCGCAATTCTTCAGCACGGGATCATCTAAGCTGCTGCCGTCGACTGCGGATTCTCAGAACGTACGCATCTGCGCTGAAAAACACCCCGCCTTTTAGGAAATATGACTCATTCACATTGCTTGGAAAGCTGCTCATCCAGAGTACTCTCATTAGAGTTGGGCGCTTTTGTATACTAGTGTAGACCGCATGGTCTGTTCTGAGTTTTGATGACAACTTTTTCAAAGGCAAGAGCCCGCGTTTTATTCTGTACTAAAGAGGCAGTTGCAAAACAAGTCAAAGTAATATTTATTAAAAGATTAGTGAGGTATCGATGAGCACTTTAAATATAAATAAAGTGAAAGCTGCGAATCGCGCCATTCGAAGAGTGTCGTAAACATTCGAAAATAAGCCTTCCACCGTGAATGCCCGCTTTTGCATAAACGACAGCCACTTCCGGAAATAACTCTTGTTGCACCTACTGCAAACAAACCCTCCCATATTCGCAACAGAATCCGTTATTTTATCAGTGGCACACGCTGTAGGCGGCTTTTCAATGGACCAATTTGAAAAATGAAGCTGATTAAAGTGCATTGGGTAAGTCGTTCGCCTTAACACTCCCAAAAATGGCGGATGCGTGAGACTGATGGCAAGTATGTCGGCGGAGCGTTTAGAAAACAATTTCCGCTGTTTCAAGTGCCATGTTGAAGTCACTCGTGAGTCATAACTGCCACCAGCATTAATAGCGATACTGCCCAACTAAGCAAAATCATTGTGGATGCTTATGTTTTAGGCTGCGTGTGAAATCGTCAAAACGCGGTTGTTGTTTTTTTTCAGAGGCATCTGACGTTGATAGCTGCGCTCTCATAGAAAGACGATGCCACAATTTGCTCACTGAAAAAATTCCACTTGCTCTCAAACACGAAATTTTTTATCAGAGTTTCTTCAACATCTCTTCAAGCTAGCCTCGCTAATTTCCACATATTTTCCCGTCTTTATCGCAAAAGTACTAGTTAAACATTTACAGCTATTAATGTTACTTATTGAAACCCCATTTTCCCACAATTGTACGTCATGCACCCAAATATAGAAGCAGATGAATAATTCTTAAACTGCATAATATCTCACACTTTCAGAGCTGTTATTTGTTTCTGTTATGTAGGTGAGCAACGCATTGCCCCTGGGTGGTAAACTAGTTCGGACTCGCATTTGCAAAGAAATCATTTGGCGTTGATGAAGCTAAAAAAAAGATACTTTCCGTTCGAAAGTGTTGAACAAGAGATCACGCCTTCAGTCAGAATTTGAATAACGTCAAAAATGTTGAAAAGGAATTGAATTAAAACAGCTGGCTAAAAAAACCGCCGCATCAAACAAGAGAGATACAAATGAGACCGGCAAAAATTCGGGTTAGAAAATGCACAAAACTTGGCCTGCTATCTGCAGAAGGCGTGTTGATGAACGCATGCCAAATTATAATAAAAGCGTCGAACAGGCTTCTATTCCAAGTTTTAGCTGCCTAAGCACTTTTATTTATGAGTGCTGAAGCTGCTAAAGCAGTAGCTATCACCTTTCTAGCGAGCGCTGTGCTTTTATGGTTGGGTGACCAAATCATCGAAGTGGCCAAAGTGAAAGAATTCCGGAGGTGCTCAGCTTACAATGAATGCTTTTGAGCATGGAGCATTGAAAAAATTTTTTGACATTGAACCCTTGGTAAAAAATCGAATTTGTTCCTCAAAAAGTAGTTCGCTCGCGCATGAAAAGAATCACCAGTCATGATTCACGGGGCACATGACATTTGACGCTTTCCACATATCTGTTGCGGCTTTTTCATTGTCACATCTGATCAGCTTATGGCCTCCTATTCGAGGCACAACGAAGACATCAGTATAACTTTCGTTAGTAGCATGATAACTGATAGGCGAAAAGTAGAAACAAACAGGAAAAGCAGCACGGCAGAATTCAACTATGTGGGTTGTTAATCAACGAAGCTTATTGTCTATCGCAAGAAATGTGACTAATTATTTACTTAGTAATAACGCCCAACTATCAGTTATTTGCATTAAATGAAGTGAACTGTGGTGCTAAACGAAACGCGACCTGAAGTTCCTCACGAATAGAAAAAACCTGGCAACCAGCGCCATTAAGCTTCCACAACAAATGCATGAAGCTACAGCAGGAGGCAACGAGAGATGCGAACCTAGTATGCCCATTAGAATGCGCAATACATGCACGCCTTCTGTTCTACGCTCTGAAAATTGGTGCTTTGTTGCAATGGCTTATGTAGGGACATCGACTAGTTCCATGAAACATTCAAACTCTTCATCGCCTCTGGATGCCCTAACTCGAAATGGAAACCAACTGATTAACCAGTACCGACCAGTTGTTATCAACGAAGCTTTCTTGTTTTGAGAGGAAACCACCTAAGAGAAAAGCATATAAACGCACATATACAAATAAATGACGTCTCCATATTTCTTTTAAGATGGGTCGTTCCTTAAACGTGGATCTTTGGTGAACCGGACATCTGCTTTTTTCATAGCGTTGAGTTGAGATGACCTAACTATAAAACTATGCTGTAGTAAGCGTTGTCAAAAGTTTCCTGGCAAGGTTATTTCTGGTCATAATGACAACAAAGGTCCAACAGTTCTTGCGCTGGTGAAATCTCATTTATCTTCTCAAAAGTCGACAACTTAGCGCAGCCGTAGTCAATGGAATAATACCCTTCACAATAAGCAAACGATATTACCTCTCAAGTTTGGGCCTCTCAAGACACAAAGCTGTGAATGAGCAGACAATTTCTTGAAGGATGTGCGCAATTTGAAAAGATTTTGAGCTCAGTCAGCTGCTTACCATCCTCGATCTGTTATTACTGGTGACTGTCGAATGCTGTTCAAACTTTAAGCAGAGATGCGCAATTTCACTTTCGGCCTTCGCACTTCCCGTTTTAGTGACGCTCTGAGCATGGAAATCACAGTTTATATATGCATCCTAATATACAATAAACATCATCTCTTCAAGTCACTCTTCTACGACTCAGCAAAGACTTTAACGGTAATGTCAATTTATTTGCTTTGAAAAGCATAAATGAATTGCAGAGTCCCTTCGTTCTGGTGTCGCTGAAACTGTGCTCGATCGCAGTGCATCTCAAGACACCTTGGGCCGCTCACGTGCATTCGCATTCGACTGAGAAGGGGTTCGCGTAAAGTTATTTGTTTCCGAAGTGTTTCCAAGATGGTTGCTGCAATCCGAGAACCCGAAGACACTTCAAAAAATGGGCTGTGTTGATGACTACATATTAAATTCTTTCAGGCAAGAAGAAGAAAATCGCCTAAACGACCGAAATTTCTCACGTATTCAGCGCTTGGTTTTTACCTATTTCGGCTAAGAAATAGCACATGAAAGTGGGTCAACAGATGGGAGAATATATGCCACAATTTTGCGTCATCAACAACGTTCGCCAAGTAATCTGCCTACGTTATGTTTCAGATATGCCGGTAATCGAAATTGGCCGACCGTCGCCAACGAGTGCATAATGCTTGTCGCAGTCGCAATCATCTGTGTGTGTATCGTCGTTCTCGTACTACTTGTAAAAGGCATTATCCTTTTATGACGTTCAGTGCCTCGATTTTATTGTCTCTACCTATATCTCTTCTAATTTTCGGATGCACTCAAAGACGCAGACGGTTAGAAAGAAAAACTTTTAACAAATATGAGAATTTTGTATTTGCGAAAAATTATGAAAGTCAGTTTTTAAATTAAAGTCTATTTCTTTAGGTTTTTCCGCTTTTGCCTCTATTAATCACAGTTATATGAGCGGGGTCATCCTATAAGAAGAGCGATGCATTTAATGAATGCCTCGGGGTTTTGAAACACTCATTCGCATAATGTTATTCACTCACTTTCTAGCTCGCTCCCATTAACAAATAGAAGATTTCTTCGTTTTTAACAATCGAGAGGACTGAAAATTCCTTGTAAAGAAAGCATTCCATCTAATTAAAAGAATACATTTGTGCTTCTGAGCAGAGCTTTCCTCTACATTTTCCATAATTGTAACTTAACAGTTTTGTTAGCGTATGCATGAATATAATCTATCATTCACTTGAATAACCAAAAATTCGAGACTGCTGTCTGTAATGGCCTCGCATTATATCATCCACTGTCATAATGGAAAATAAAGTTTAAATGTGAGCAGAGAATGATGCTTTGTTTCGCATGGTTGAAGGCATGTCTTCTGGAACAATTTCATTTCACGATCATGAAAAAACGCCGAATCTACATTTAAGTTTGGCAGAGGAAAAGAGACTAGACTGAACATAAAGATGGTTTAAATTCAAGCGGTGTAAGGTGGATTTGAAGGGAACCTGTAGTATCTTTTTCTCGAGATGCGGAGAGAAGAATGAACTTGAGCAAGAGAAACTATTATAGTGGTGTTTCAAAGCAAAATAATCGCTGCGTGAAATGGCTTTAGTAGTGTGTTTTATTCGCTTATGGAGTAATGCATTTTAATTCAGTGGATCTTATCTTCTCTGTTGAGTGAACTCACAACGATCTTTTTATTGTGCTTATAGATTACTTACGCTTGTTGACTGCTCGCGACGAGATTTAACGTTTGAGTGCACCTTTTTTAAAGAGTGACTAACTTCTCTTGTCAGCGACAAATTCATTTGGAGCAATTTTGATCTCACAATAAAAAAAGCTTGCCCATGTATTTCCTCTGTAAATTTCCATCCGTCTGTCGGTCTCTAAGTTACCAGAAGTGACGCTGTCTATAGATATGATTTGACTCGATTCGAAAAAGAGCTTTCATATTGAAAAATAAAACTGCATAGGAATAAAAGAATTTGTGCAGCTATTTCATTTTCTTTGCGATAAGACTTTTCTCACTAAAGCACAAACAGTTATCAATGTTTGAATGGTGGCACTCATGACAAACTCTTCGCTCATATAGGTTTACCTCGTATTTTCTATTCCACCACAAGAGATCACGCCGCGGAATATTAGCACTAAGTAGCATGCCTTATGGAACGGCGACTGTGAAACGGAGCATTTGCATGCGGGAAACTTGTAGACGAATTTTTTAAAAGATTTATGCAGCAAATGCGTCTCGGCACAAATTTCTGTTCTGTCGATTTACCTCATCAAAACCATTCAGCACAAAAAGTAAGCAACAAAACAAGCCTCAATAAGCGAGTAATTGAGCATTTTGCAGCGATATTTCCTGATTTTGGGAAGAAAAAACTTTTTCTAAGGTTTTCATTCGATAACACGGATTTTTCCATTGAAGCGGAATTTTATCTCAACGCAGTGAAATTTCGGACACAAGATCCTCCACTCTCCCTCTCCTTACACCCTCGCTTAAAGCCAAACATTGCACATTATTTTCTTTTGTTTATCAAGTTTGCTTTTGCACAGTTGAAAAACCTGACTTCTTACACACTCGATTTTTTGCCATATGTGGCTCTATAATGTCCAATCTTCGATAAGGCTTTCTTCAATAGCTGGATTATGCACTCCTTTCGTTGCTTCTTCTATGCTGTTTGATAACACAGTGTTATTGGTTGCTTTATGTTTTTAGAAGCCAGTTTAGCTCGCTGCTGAACATATCACTGTCATCGTCTTTCAGAATAAATTGATGTTAACATTCACATGCTCCGTCTAGCTCAATGGTTTTTGTTAGGGGATCAGTGTACCACTGATTTTTTTTAAGTCCATCGTAAAAGTGATAGCGAGTTGTGTTTTTTCACCGCCATATCGTTTCAATGTCTTACCTTTACTTGAATCGCAGTAATCTTGCTAGTAATTCAATTTCGAATAAACAACAATAATTTTTTTTCACGTAAATGTGAGCTCTAAGCGACCACCCACGATCACAAGGCAATTTTTCTTTGTAGTGATGACGTAACGACGGCTCATTGGCTTCAGACTGATCAATACGCCGCACGTGCACATGAGTAAATGAACAAAATTACGAAGAAATGAGCCGGCGAGCATTTGCAGTTTTGGGCTCCAAAGCTCAATCACTCTGACAATTAGATGAGCATCTGGAGTTGGACGAGCACTAAGTCAGATGCATCTTAAATCAATATATTTTTAAAATCTAAACGATATTTTTTACGAGCCAGTTTATACACGTTCAGCAAATTTGCATTTGTATGATGCTTTAGGCGAACGCCGTCTCTGTCTGCATGTATGTGTGTGTCTGTCGTTCGCCCGATATGAACTCCGTGGGTGCGTCAATCCCTCCATGTGCATAATAAAAAACGAATGGAGAAGTGTGGCATTCGTATGGGGGCGATAAGCGTTCCACTTATCTAACCAAGCAGCTTCGTAAGTTGGCACGAAATATTCGATATGCCACATGATGTTTTCAGATCTTAATTAACAGGAACACTCATGCGGTTCCACAAAAAATTCGCTTTTCCCTATCGTTTGTTGTAGTCCTTCTTCTGTTCCTTTTGCCCTGACAAGTTAAGAAATTTTGAAGGCTGGTTGACGTGACGACCAAATGGCAATAACCTATATACTAGAGTCCATTTTATTAAGTACGCTCTAAAGTTTCTTGCAGCACGAGAATATCGTAACTGAGAACGAAATTTTTGATTCAACCTGGTCTCATTACGCATTTCGGATGCCACTATATCTACTTCTATTTCTGTACACACGTTATTGTTTTGAATGCAATCATCACATAATATGCGAAACAACTCCCTTCCGTCCTCCTCTCTCCTCCATAATATATTATTCTATTGAATAGCCTTGTCTTAATATTAAACTTTTGAGGAAAGAAATAATTGCCATCCTGATAAACCTCCTGCTCAGCAGATCCTGCTCCTCTGCCATAAACTCAAAAACTGATTGAAAAACAGGCCTGAAATTCAGCGTTTTCACGGTCACAGTCTTCGTACAAAATGTAGTTTTTTCTTGCAAACTTTCTGAGACGGAACATGGCCACCGCATCAATAAAACCTCCGTCTTAAAAACTTCTCCTAAATCTGCAAGAAAATCTTTCCTCTTGAGGTTTGCTTTCCGAGACAATACGGTTTTAGCTTTGTGTCTTAAGGTACGCGGTAGAAATGAATTAATAAAAAATCTTTTCGGTATAAATCTGCGACATTCGTTTCAAATTGTGTTTTCCGAAGAATCTCTGTAGAGAATTTAAATCGGGTCGTGAGCGGTTTGGTGACTCGAGCATTATCTGCGGGTCTTTGTGTTTCAATTTGGAGTGTTTTAAGTCACTTTTTTTTCGATTCCTAACGAGCGGTACGTGCGCTGCCATTTTTTTGCAAAGTTTCAAATTCTTTTACTTTACAAGCATGGCCTAAAACAAAGGCCGACTGAGAAAGGAGGAAAGCGTTTGATTCTGAACGATACAACCTTGTCCACAGTAATACTATTAATCAGTGTTAAGCAAACATCACTTTTCTCAAACTGCTGATAACGAAGCAGCACTAGGTTTACAGCCTCAGCTTAATCGTATGCGCTAGAAACGATCAACAGCTTGTTCAGGTGATCGGGTTTATATATATAAATATATATATATATATATATATATAATATATAATATATATATATATATATTATATATATATATATATATATATATATATATATATATATATATATATATATATATATATATATATATAAATATATATATATATATATATATATATAATATATATATATATATAAATATATATATATATAATATATATATATATATATATATATATATATATATATATATATATATAAAGCAAATACAAGCGAGATCATCGTCTGCTACAGAATTAAACGAGTTTACAGTCAATGACTGATCAAGTGAATATGCAATATTTGATGCTTTATCACAAATTTTTCCCTTGTTGCAAGTTATTAAGAGTAACGACCATTTTCGTCAAAGTGACAAACCTTCACGCCTACATAAGCTTAATTGTAAGTGCCCTTTGCACGAACTTTGCATACTATCAGTCAGATTTGCTTATTTTTTGTTCTTTTAACACTATACGGTACTGAAATCAATAAAGAAAAGTAAAGCAGTTAGCGTGTGTTTTCTTTTTGATGGTCTCAAATATGATCGCAGCGCCATGCGCATCAATGATGATTTGGTATACACATTTATTTAATGATCCTGCAGTCAGACAGACACATGCACGCATACGTACGCACACGGAGACACAACACATACAGCCGCGCACGCAGACCAGAAGGCCCAATAAACCTGATTACGGTGACGAGCAAAGAAACACGTGCAGACACAAACAGACGCGCAGTAACACCATGCTACTTGGATGAACTGAGTAGTATGCATGCTTCTATTACTTTCAGTGGACGCCTGTCATTGGCTTGCCTCCGATTTGCACTTCCATGCCTTACTTTTTGCCAGTGAGTAATCTCGCAAGTAAGACTGGTAAAATTTTCCTCCAGTTTTTTTTTAGTGAAAATGACACATTTTAACCAAGAAATTTCTTTCGGGTCGCTGTCACTACAAAAGGCGAGGTAAGTAGGTCCATCTTGTTTTAAAATGTTTGTCCTATCATGCTAGAACTTCGCAACATCTTGGCGGATACAGTCTTTACCCATGGTATAAATAAATAGCCATCACCTGAGCCGCAAGAAAACAATGTAAGGGGATTTTCGATCGCAATGGCTTATGCCGAAGAGCACTTTCATAAGTAAATTTTCCTACAGTTTCACTTTGCAACGTTTCTAATGCCACGTTTCAAGCAGTGCTTCGACGGTCTGCTATTCCATTCTGCTTAAAGGATGCAGCGCGGATTGCAAATTTGACTGAGCAGAAATTGAGAGGCTGAATTTGATTATGCATTGTCGCGTGCAAACATAATCCATTCAACTCACGCGTCCGATATTTTTTATAGACGTAGTAGTGCTATACGTCGCCTTTATACCTGCTTTATTTGAAAATATTAATTTTGCTTTATATAATGTTAAAACACGGCTGTGTAATCGCTACGTTCACTCAGCTCGCTGTTATTCTTGTTGGTCTTTTGGCTCACTGCTGAGGGAACGTTTAATAAGCGGGATATACGTAGAACAAGGACAAAGCAGTTATGTCAAGTTCGCTGAATTGCTTTCACCTGTCTGGAGTGCTATCTAAGAGATTGAGTGCGCTATGCAATTCAGTTAGAGTGTTGCTAAAAAACAAATTAAAATGAGCCCAAAATTAGCTTTAATAGGCGTTTTGCAATACATTTCTAGTAGATGCTATCAAAATCTAACATTGTTGATAGGTCCTGAAACAATTTCCTAGGGATTTTTTATATGTTTCTCTTTTCGTGTTTAGCTTTAAAAGAATCATAATTCAATGATTTCCACTGAACGGATTACAGGCTAACTCAAAGAAAAATTGCAAGCAGTAAAAACGCGTAGAATTTTGTAGGCTAATTCGAATCTGTCTTTGGTAAGGGTAATACAGGACGGGACACGCCTCAAGGAGTCGCTTTTTCAGGTTTACTGGCATCGTTCAATGAAAGGCAGCAATGGAGAGATCTTCTAATAAGAGGAGGTTCGATTTAATTGATGCGAATGGGTCGACGGAAAATGGGAGTGGTGGCATGATCACCTTGTTGCAGTGTTAGTTGAGAGATTTTATTTCTCATTACATCTTCACTTTCAATTTAATTCTATCGCTCGTGTTCACATAAGAAAGCTTTCTGCATCTTCGAATAATCCTCTCATTTTTCTTGATTTCTTTAATTTCATTAAACGCTGTTTCATTTTTTCACGTCTTCTTCATGAAGTAGTCTTGTTTTATTTCTTTTTCAATAACAACGAATTCTTTGGTTTTTTGGTAACAATTCTCTAAGAAGAGAGAGGAATATGAATTTTCAAATCCTGATGACTTGGATTTTCATCTGTAAGTTAATATTTATCAGTTCCTTTTATTTGCCATGCATGGTTTACTAACATAGCGAAGCTTATTTCACATGTATAGACTGAATTGTTTTCCGATGTATCTAACACAGATTTAAGACAGTTCTACGATAGAAACTTCTTCATTTTTCAATGTGCATAGAAGACACCATGGAAATTTAAAGGAAGAAAGCAACGTTGGTCAAATTATAGGTTGAAATATATGCTGGACGCTTTCACACTAAGGTGCTTTCCCTTTAAAAAAGGTTGAAATTGATCGTTTTCTACGCTTCAACTGAACTGTTATCGAATATTTGTTTATATGTGATATTTCCCATGATTTTAATCAGCATTTGTGCGTTCATTGTCCAGGCTGGTTACATTGCATTAGCAAGTATCTGTACTGCCGTCCATGTGCCATGGTTGTCCGTGCTAAGCAGTCCTCGGCGCCAAAACGTCTCGTTTCGTAGCTGATGCCGCTCGCAAACTATTCGAAATAAAACTTATTTAAATGAGAAAATGAACACCACAGCAAACATTCAAAGATTTGCTACTTTAAAACGCGATAACTAATGTTACAGTTACATCGGGCCCCTGTCTCATTCTATACGAAAAATTAATGGAGTAAGCATGACGCTGTCACATGCGCGCATGTGCATGTGCCTTAGAATATGCAAATTGTGTCACAAACCATTGAGAAAAGTGGAACTGTAGAAGTATTTCTAGAAAAGATGTCATGTCGAGTTATTATGTTCTTTAGACACAAATGAATGATGTTAGAGGGTTGGCAAAGGGATTGAAGACAACTGATCAAACGCCCGGTGAACGATTACAAACGCCAAGCGAAATTTATCGACAGTCACCTAATTTCTCGAGACACCTCACAAACGCGTCGCCACTGTGGTTCTTTAGCAGCAGCTGACTTAAACCTCTCCCCTGAGCTCAGTCTGCGAATAATCGACGAGCGACGCACGGTGCTGATGTGAAAATAACACTTGAAGTTTTCTTTGTTATGAATATTTCGGTTTCATACTTTTTTCGATGTCAGATCCATGCCATATGTTTAACCGACGGTTATCGTTGTAAGGAGGATGTTAGTTAATGCCCATACTTGGCCTTTTCTTGGAAGTCGTGTTTTCTGCTTGTGATTCATTAACATAGCATTTTTTCACCACGAAAAAACCTATAAAGAGCAATTATCGTATCAGCCATCCGACAATAACTTTTTCATAATCTTCAGGTTTTCGAATATAACCATGTTCAGTTTATTATCGTCTACGCGTTTTTTCACAGCAATAATGATGGTTCAGTTTCCAGGAGGAAAGCTTTTTTAGTGCTGCGGAATTTTTGCAATAATTTTACGCTCTATTTTCTGGAAATTTGTTTTGCAGATGCATTTGGTTTTAACAGAGTCTTTGCTCGTTGCTTCTCCTCTCAAATTCTTAGTCACAGATATAAATTCGAGTTCATGATTCTTCATTGATGCCTTGAAGCATTTATTCTTTTAAAAATCAGAATCAGTAAGTTATGACACGGCCGACGTGCAGATCATGTTTTTCCACTTTGTTGTTCACTTCAGGGGTTGCTGCTCCTAAATTGCCTGTTGACGAGCATGAGGCCAGCGCTTTGAAGCAAAGTGGTGGTCTGATGATATTGAACCCCGGAAGCGTTGTCGATTTTGGATATTGAGGCTGCGCCCAGAATCCCGCTTCAAGAATTCAAGTGGTACTAGATGTTCTGTCTTTGCTTAGTAGCTTATATCTGTGCGCCTCAAAGTTGTCTCGAAATCCCTGTTTCAGTATAACGATGTTTTCTTGAATTTAGGTCCGAATTTTTGAATAAAGCTTCTTCCGTAGGCCTGCTGCATTTATCAGCTTCAGTTGTCTCTTTCCAGTGGGAAACTGCAACCATAAATGTTGCCTTCAGGATAACGTCAGCACACAGATCCATGCGAGAATCAAAATCCTTCATTTAAAGAAGAGGGCTCGAACGTAGCCGACCCGATCTAAAAAAAAACTGGCCACTTTGCATGAAATTTTAACGTGCTGACTACAACACCCATCATGTCGTCTCATACTACTATTATACTTGCATCTAGTTATTTCTGCGCGCTGCTATCCAAGTCCAAGTGCGAGTGTTTCGTTACGCATATTTGGCTTTTACTGCTTTTCACAAAGAGCCCTCCAAAATTGTTGATTTCACTAAACAAAAGTTAAAAACGGGAAGGGATTTAGGTTGGACGTTATTAGCACGTCCATTTGAGTGCCATTTAACAATGCAGAATGCAGACTGATGGAGTACCCAGTCAGAATGACGCGAAAAGTTGCATTGCTGCTGATTAGACGGTCGGTGAAGGCACCGACCTGAAATGGCAAGTCGAAAATGCGCCAACCTGCAAGTTGATCGAGCATGATCATGGAACTGCGCCTTAAGCTGGGCCATGTGTTGAACAGTGGTTTTAAATAAGAATATGCCTTCTTTGCCAGGTGGAATACCTTTTAAAAGGATCGTTTAAGGATGACTAATGCAGCGCCTCTGCCAATAATTGTGACTCCAGGCGAGTCTAAACTTGATCTTTCACAAAGCCTAGCCTTGAGCATCTAACATCCCGCAGTTGCTTCCGCAATTGCGAGATTTTTCACGAACTAAACTTATTTAAGGAGGGTTATTGGACACCTGCACATGCAGGATGCTCATTGCGCTCTTGATCCGCACTTCAACTGTGATTTTTCCAAAAATATGCACAAACAGAGGCATCGGGATTAAAACACTACGAAGTTGTTGTAATGTGTCGGTCTGAAAGCATTTTTCCTTTCGAAGGTGTGAATGTCTTGTTTTGGAGGTTTTCTTTGCCCCAAATAAGCGCACTTCGAAGAGGCCGTATCACTGATATTGGTCGTTCGGGGTCGTCATTCACGGGATTGTTTGAAGTGAGCAATAGGCACCTGAATATTTGTGCATTATGGCATGTGAGTCGGCGGACGCTGAATGGCGTCACATACGGCTGTTGATGGTATGGTATCAACTGTTGCAGTTCAGCGCATGAAACGCACACGGGCGCATCGAAGCGACGAACACCGATGATGGTCTAGAAGAGATGGGCATATACCCGCAGCACTCTGACCTGATTATCTACTGACCGAGATGTGTAGCGCGGGGGGTTTAGTGATTTACCCGTATGTGACGCCGCTTCACTCATGCTCTCTCGTAAGTTCCTCCACACTTAGGACCCGGTACATTTAACTATGTCATGTCGCATTCGTTTCCGAATCTTGTGAAGTCACAACTACACAGGGGAGGCCTTGAGTGAAGAACACTTATCAGGGTTGAAATAAATACCGTTTTTTTGGGGTTGGCTCTACTCATTTTTATTTTCGCCTTATTTGTTTAGAATGCAGCCTGATGTTTATCTCTTCATGGTCGGTTTTTTGAAACGTTTGCTTAGTTACACTGAGTTGAAAATGAAACATCATTTCGTAGTGTTTCATTTCAGTTCGCGACCATTCCAATCGCACAGTAATGGCATATTCGACTGACCTAGTAGGCGTGATTTTCGTTGTTTAGTGTTATCGAGTGTCGTCTGTTCATTTTCGAAGCACCACTTCGTTGACATTCTCAGATTTTTTTCGTTATCTTCGAAATGAATACCAGAAAAAATATGTGTAATCCCTGAATGTTTTGAGAGCGCGTTCATGTAATGAGAAACAACACAAATACCACACAGAAAATCTGAACTATTCTTTCTTTGGTACATAGAGAAATTGTTTTTCCTTTAGAAAAGCCGATTAGCTTCAGTGTATTTCTTGCTAGGAATAAATGGCCTTTATGGTGCGAATTCTTATCCCATTGAGGTTCACGACCCGTTTTTCATTACTTTATAAGTGGAAGTGTTTTTCATTGCTAGCATGGCAAAAACTGATACTGCTTTACACGGAAGGAAATAATAATCGCATTTGTTGAAGAATTGGGAAGACGAGCTATCGCACAGATGAGCGGTTTCACAATTAGGAATAACGTAAAGGTGTGTTGTGACCTTGAAATCGTTTCACAAGAAATTCGAGGGACTTCATTGATGTTACCAGGGATCTCTTTAAAAGGTTACCGCATGCACTTCGGCTGACACCTTTGTTTTTGTTATCGTGTTTTTCTCTTTGATTCATGGCCACCTGCGCATCCACTTCGTCTAATCGCTAAGGACTGCATACGCTCCCTTCCCTTACTTTGTCTTTCCATTAATTTTATATATCAATTCAGCATGCTCTAGTGAACATGCTGACGGACAGATAGTGTGGTTAACTGAGCAGCTATTCGGAACCAAGAACAACTATTTAAAAAAATCTAGTACACTCTCTACTAAATTTCTTTGCGTTGAAGATGCGTTGTTACGTGCTACTGCAAATGTTTTTAATGTGCTGTAGAAACTCCTGCAAAATCCTGGTTGCCACTTGCGTATGCAACATGATATGGAACTCTGTTGGGTCACTTCTGATGTGACAACACCACGGAGGAAGCGTTGTCTTTGAGCATGTGATGTGGTAGCTGCGAGGCTCAAATGTTTGCTCTCGAAATTTGCACGCAAAGTTCGCTAATACAGCTCCAAAACAAAGCTCAGCCCTGGATATGCTCTATTGATCAGTCTTCTTTCGATAATCACACCTGCGAAGAGCTATCCCAGTAGTCCCTTCACGTTCTATTGACGAACGATCGGAGCTTCCCTCAGCAGAGTCGTTCTCATCTTGTATAGACAGAGAAAGACACTGAAGCTCCAAACTGATCCATATGATCACATTGCCTTCGGAAGGAAGCCATAGGCTTCCGCAACTCATCTTTAGTCTCGCCTCCCCTTCCATACCCTTTGTCCCACAGCAACGAATAACAATCATGTCTCAGCTGCCTTTTTTGAACAGCTGCGCAAGATATCGTAACCCCGTTTCGAGGTTGCTATGTTTGTGTTTCAAAACTTTGATTATGGTATAATTTCCAGTTTCTCGCAACGTAAGCCTCCTCCGCTTATAATCCTCTACTTGCAAATATGGAAAACCTGTAAATGTTAGGTCTTATAATTGAGATTTAACGACTGATCACTTTGTGCTCAGTGGGAAATTCAAAAAAAAAAACACTTATTTTCACGTATGTTGCCGTTCTTTTGGAACGAGTGATGGAAAATGAAAAGTGCTCGATGTTCTAATCGCACAAATTCAGATCATATTGCCGATTTCTCGTTGCTGACTTATCTTCATGGTGACCTATGCAAAAGATCGCAGAGAATGTTCCCTTGCAATTCACCATTTCATTCCTCCATCAGCGTCAATAATTTCGCTCTTCCACTCTGACTTTAGCTACACCAGGCGCCAACTTGGGGCACTCTTTCCTATATAAGAGGTCAACGCTGTTATCCATCGTAGGTGGTTTTTGTTCAGCTAGCAAGAAAGAGTCCAAAATTTGAGGACCACGGTGAATCTTGTTGGAAATGTTTTTCGGATAACAAATTTTGTTTATGAAGTTGGATAAAATGTTTCTTCTGAGAGAAGCTGCACTTGGATCGCTGAATTTGAGGATATATTGAAAGAGACGTCTATTTAGTAGTTTACTATTGTTCGAAATTTTCACCTTAACATGTTTTAGTAACTTTAAACGAGAGCATTCACTATCTGGCTTTATTGTAATAATCTGCTCACCTGAATTGCTCGTCTTTCGCGCTTTTAAAAGATTTCCTCTAAAATGGGGTTTAAGAGATCTTTCTACAGGCATCGCAGCTCAGATTAGTCCATAGATGGATAGCCACAGGTCGGCACCCGGCAACCCGAAACGAATAGCATCCTCGTAGACTTTGAGTACTAAATTTCTCGAATAAATATAACGCTTTAAGGAAAAACTATTTAAACAACGGTAAGTTTCCGTGCTTAACGAGCGGCAGCACATCCGCATCAGACTAGTCTAGTCTGATTGCTTGCGGTCTGCCACTAACAAGTTGATTTTTAATCATGCGTTTCCACTCTTGGCACTGAAAAGCGAACGTTTCCAGTAACCCAAATAGTGCGTGCATAAAGAGGTGGCTAGGTATTTGACTGGTGGAAGGTAATAAGTGACGGAAATTTGTACCTCATATATTGCCAACCAAATTAACTGCTCCGGAGTTGTTTCATCCATTCGCTTTCTTTATTTGTTCGCATTTCTGCACTGTGTGGAAGACATGCATTTGCCACCTTAAACAAGGTAGGATATCGCTTTTAATTTGGAGTGTAAATTATCCTGGACGGAGATTTTGCTTATTATGATTTAAGCCCTGCGAGGGATAAGAACTTAAATTTTACTATCATAACTAAAAACTAATGAGGATCCGTGCCAACGAGGCTGATACAGTGCGCATTTTTGCAGTTGTGCTCACGAGGTCAACAAATTTTGAGTCGTGCAGAAATGGTAAAAAGTGCCTCATGTTGCACCTACGCTTAAGCTTTAATAACACCTGTTATCCACACTTTCTAAGGAACATTCCGTTTTCCAGGCCTAAGTGGTGCAAAATGCAAATATCTCTTGCTAAAATATGCACACAAACTTTTAGATATTAACTCTGATCGAACTTGATGAATTCGGTTGAATTTATTATTGCACCCTACGTTGTACACCATGCTTACTAAATTTCGCAGCCTCAGCTTCAGTGTTTCCCCAGTTAAAACTCTAGGATAAGTGGGCGAACAAATGCAAATGCATACATATCTGCACATAGACAAAGTTGCCATCATGCGTTTTGCAAATACAAATGCGCAAAAACGAATATTAATGGGAACAATAAGTTCTCCGCTTATTCTATAAGGCGGTTTTACTAATGATGTTTGATCGACGTTCGATCGACTGTTTCTATATATGTATATGTGAGCGCACAGTGCTTTTGAGCAGCTCCGACAGTTTACCATATAAAAGCTATACACCAAGGAAATTTACTGATATTGTCGATGTTCATTCTAGATATATATCTGACTGTTATTTCGAATCACCTACTTTTGAGATTACCGGAATGATGTGAAACTTTTTTATAAGTGAGCATGACTAGACACTTTTGAAGTGATAGGTGAAGCACTCTTACAGCGATTTCAAATACCCTACAGAAAGATCTTTCCTGCACATAACGAGAGCACTTTTTCGTAGGCCGACAGGTGACGGCAGACGTTGATCGTTTTATGGAGAGCGATTCTTTGCTTCTCTGCTGCAGCAAATGTAATTCGCAAACCTCTACGACATTCTTTGCAGAGACTGTGACTGTGCTACTCATCACTGAGAACGCGCCAATAGACATGAGAGAGAGAGAGCTAAGGTTGATTAGTTGGGATGACCTGCTTAGTGCACGGGGTGGTGGTTCATCTGGATAAGTTGTTATATTAAAGAGCGTTGGCTTGTCCCTCCGTTCTTGTTTCACTGTCAACGAAGATCTGGTCACTGGAAAATTGGCACTCGGGAGCTAGTCAGAATATTAAAATTGAGGTGCAGGAGTGCACAACCGAGTGTCCGTGGAAAGCTCCAGAGGTCCACGAAGATACGAAAAGTGAATCATTTGTTATTCATAATCCTCTTACCAAGAAAACCTCTGAACTATAGGATTATTGGAGCCGCGTTCTATTTACCGAATGCTGCACCGCCGCTGCACTATTCTTTAATGGAGTGTTTCTCTTCTTTTGAAATTTGCGTAAATGCCAAACTGAATGATTTGCACCTCGAGCGTCTCATGGAGGTCCACATCTTCTCTAATTGCAACATCACCAGTGGTGCTATGGAGGATGTACGCTTCAGTGATCACTTCGCTATTAGCTGTAAACTCAGTGGCCCCATGGATTCATACGTTTATCTGTCTCGAAACAATCGTAACTTCGCCTTCGAAACCTTCAATCGGCATTTCGAACCTATCGACTGGAGAGAATTCTGTGGCAAAATTTAGTGCGATAACGTAAATACAGTAAAGAAAATTTTTAAAGAGCTGCTGCACAAATACAACTCGGTGGCTGCTATAATGGCTAATAGGAAGGCGAAGCAATAAAAATTGACACTAGAAATAGTAGCTTGGATTGGATAAAGCAATAAGTACCAGGGTTTTGACAAAGAGCTTCTCAAAAAGAGGGATTAGGTTAGGAATGACTTTCACAACATCCTTAATTTTGTTGCTGATCTGCGAAAAGATGCCGGCTAAAAATATAATGCAGCGCTTCCCAAATGGGAAAAAAGTTAGTGGCTGCATTAAAGCTCTTAAGCGAGTAGTTGATTGCAACAAGTAAAACAATAGATGTGAAGTATCGAAGGAAAATCTAAACAGTTGGTTCGCCACTCTCAATCCGTGGTCTGGAGTTGACCGATCATCATGCATTTATTGTGACAAGGTTGCCCAGATACGTCGGCTATGACCGCTGAGTTGTGATCATATGTATCGATGCTTGTCTTATCTTAATTCGAGCACGGTGCTGGTATGTACTCGATCACCGCCCATCACTTGAAACTTGGGAAAGTTAGCTTTATCCTGGAGCTGTGCATTTTGTCCAGCTAGAAGAACGAAGAGTTTATAAAATCCCACTACGGTAGTGGAGAGAAAGCCATGCAGACGACTTGCCAACCAAAAAAGTTCACTCTGCTATTGCACTCACGATTAGTTAAATAGCAAGCCGCCTGCCTTCCACTGCAACCACTTTGCGACCACAGGTGCCCTCGAGATAGGCAACTTCATTCAGAGTGTTAAATAATCAGAGAATCTCTTACCTTGTTCATCTAGATATGGCCTGAACCTACGGCAGTTTAAACCGAAACTGTTTTTACAAATGTTTACCAACGACTTTGATCCCACTTCTGCACTAAAGCAACTGCTCGAAAACTTCCTCTTCTGCGTAGGGCAACAACATTCATCATCGCTCTCCTTTGGAACTTCAAAGGTGTTGAAATTCATGCGGCGTGGTCCTTCTACTTTTTCTTCTCACAATTTTCTCATTAAAACCAAAATACATGCCACACGAACGAATTCCAAAACCTAGAGAAAAGAGTAAAAACAACCTCACTGAAGTCGAATTTTTTTAAAGCGACTGTTCGAAAGAGCTCACCAAATCAAATCTGCTATCATCAGATTTGGTGCTCGACAAAAGTCTGCTAAATTTCGTCGTGAAAGACTTGCGATCGATGACAGTCTAGGAATTGACACTCTAAATAACGTTGAAAGTTCGGGAATGAACTGTGACAAACGTCTGTCTTGCAGCACTCATTTCGAAAAATCAGACAAAACTTGCGTAATGTTCTTTGCAACATCGCAACATTAAGTCCACATCTGAAATTTGATACGACCGTTCTTTTGGGTGTTTTTTTCGTGTATGAAATCATAACTTTTCCTAATACAACATCAGCAGCGGGTACGAACGAGTTCAAATTCGTACAAAAGACAATCAACAATGTGTTTGAGTAGTTTATAATTTACGCATGTTCCACCTCATTAACTGTATCATTGTTTCACTTGGTGTAATAAGAAAGACTAAGTGACAGTTACTGAAGGTCGTAGCAGTAACTAGAGACTTACTACTATTTATCTTCATTTATAGCAGTAACAATAGCAATTACTACTACTAGCTATCCTACTATTTAACAGCACTTCTGCTTCACTTCTTTTAAATTTTCATCTATGGACACTAAATTGGGCAGATGATACACAGCTGAACAAAAATTGTCTCCTATGCAATCGTGCACCTTCTCTGGAAAGGAGTCGAAAATTCACTTATGACCGGCAATTGCTGCACAGTCGGGTGGAAATTATTAATTTTATTGTTGCATTTTAGCTGCGGACTCAGTATGTTCCAGCCGATGCGTTCGCGGTATAACTACAACAGGCTGCTCCTGAGTAGCTTTTACAGGGTTAAAAGATTATTAATGCAAGAAACGGTTAAGGCTGTCACATGATAGTTACACGAAGCCGGCAATCACCGATGGTATATTTCTTCTCGGTAGGGGATTCGATGGTCATCGCCGGTTTGTATTTACTATAAACCTGCTCGTTACCTCCAATGCTTTCAAATATGATACATTTTCTTCATCAATGTTTCATATTCTGCGTAGACTGTTGATGTTTGTCAATAGTTTCTGCGCTCTACGAGCGCTATAAAAATGTATATACACTGACGCAAATTAAACCAAACACTTTGACAAAGGGTATTTGGCTTTCCTAACAAAACCGATTCTTGTACAGTCGCCTGGAAAAAGTGTTCAAAAACAGCGAATGCTCATATTATCGCAGTTTTTTTGACAGGTAGACGCGAGCCTTGCGAAGCTTTTTATAACGACTATACTATGGCTTTTGTACGGATATATGTCAGTAGGGAATTTTGCTCGAAATGCATTCTCGTGTGCATTCTTTTCAGACGTCACTTCGGCACAATTTCAACGAATGTTTTAACTCCGACGATAAATAATTGCACCATTTCTGAACTCCCTATTTCTCCTTTGAATTGAAGTTCATCTCCATTTTCTATGCGTGTCTGAAGCCAATTTGCCTTTTGCGATCTTGCGTGTTTCCTTCTTTTAGTTATTAAACAATTTACGTTTTTATCGTGCTCGTATATATTCATATTTACATCATTTGATCTTGCTCTTATAGATCATTCGTGCTGGAAGGCAGACTTTAGTCATCAATTTTTAAAATTCATTTGCATCCCACTAACTTAATAATGAACCATCGGGAAAGTTTTCACCCATACATAGGCGATATTTTTAATTTTTACTTCAGAAGCCAATCGACGCAGAATTTCACACAATTTCTGTAATTTGACGAACTAAATCTGAACTGGTCGTTCAGACCGTCCTCAGTAATTCTTTTTGCATAACACTTGCGAATCCTCTCTGCTGACAGCGGTGCGTCGAAATCTGTGTCCGTTGCACTGATAACGTCTAGAGTGAATTGCCTAATGCGTTTAGTACACTGTAACTACTGAGGTACTCAAATAGCCTGTTTCGTTGGCAGAATTATGCAGTCTTCGGTTAATCAAGCAAACGCTGAGATTTATATAGAGCATTTATGTCGGAGGCAGAGGACAAGATTTCAACGAGTGCTTTTGGTAGCTACCCGTCCTAAATGTTTTCCGAAGTTCAGACATTCGTGCTACACATTTTGTAATCCAACAAATGCCAGTCGAAATGCTAATGACAAACTGGCAAGAGTGTACTTA
This sequence comes from Ascaris suum, assembly GCA_013433145.1. Lineage (NCBI taxonomy): Eukaryota > Metazoa > Nematoda > Chromadorea > Rhabditida > Ascarididae > Ascaris > Ascaris suum. The sequence continues at coordinate 7,356,693 of CM024187.1, forward strand.
GCACTGAGTGAAGTATCTCAAAGAGCTACAGCGTGTTCCCCACAATGTTTAATGCAGTCCAAAGCCTTCCATACCGATATTGGAGAGTGAGGGTATCAAACCAGAGATGGTGCATTGCATATTACACGCGAAGGAGGCCATGGCAAGTGGCTAAAAGCCTTCTGTTTGTTGACGTGGAAGTCACCCATTCATCCAGATAAATTTTAGACCAAATAAGCAAATTTAACTGTTGTTATTAACTTCTAAAGGGCTCATATATGTCGACGTCTTCCAATTCATCGCTTAACTCCATCCAAAATAAGAAAAACCTGATCGCATCTGTGATGTCAGTCATATGACGAACGTGTATTTGGTCATTTCAGCTACCTCCAGTCATAATACTTTTTTCGGCTGCTACCTCTTTTCATATGCATATAGCATCCATCGATAATTGTGATTTGGCATGGGGAATGCTTTGAATGGACGATTAAGTTAAACTGAAAATTTCCGGTTCTCAGTAACATCCTCAGTTATTGGCAGCTTTAACCGACCTTCATAACGCCAAAATTCTTTTGTGATTTCAAATCTGTTCATTCAATAAACGCTTGAGTCCGTCACGTATGGAGACATTTTCGCCCAAATAGAAACTTAATATCAGTTTTTGAGCTTTAAATGTAGAGAAAATTTTCGTCAAAATTTTTAAATGCAACAGGTGGAAAGATTTCTGCGGGTCTACGCTTACATGTGTGTTATAAAAGTGTACCAATGCATCTCATTAAAATGTTCAAATGCAAGTCTATCTGTTGATGTCACCCTCAGCGCTTAGTGTCTTTACGTTCAGTAGTCGTCTTATGATTTCGACCTTGGGAAAATCTATGAGTTGCGTTTAACTGATTTCCTCTCTGCGATCATGGTGATTTCGTGCTTTACTTCTTTGAGTGTTCTTTATTTTGCCTAAGAAATGAAGATTTCGCAACAGTAACAACTATAACATACGATCCTGCCAACGATTCATGAAAAGCGATAAGAGATTTCGGTGGTACAGTCACCTAGAGAATATTGGGCACTGGATGCGTAAGCTTCACAGATCTGGTGATAGTAGGAAAAGTGTGAGTGCCAGGGCTATGACCACAAAGCTGCTTTCGAGAGTGAACGTGAGAACGTCTTTCTATTAATACCTCTTCACTCTCAACGTAAAACCCCGACAGACTTAACTGTGCAAGAACCTCTAGTAGCAGATATTTGACCTCCCACAGAGCTATCAGGTAGTGGCAGTTTCCTTAGCTGCTGCTAGGATCTAGGAATGTAGAAGAGTCGCTGCCTCTTAGACTCATTCCAGAATATTTACTATTAATGAAAGGTACTTAAATTGACCGTTACTTTGCACCGCATTCACTCTCTACGAACAGGTTGTCTTTCTGAGGGAAAGGACAAGTCTATCAAGTATCCTAGTTATCTCGTTCTAAAGAAAACTTTCTAAGTAGTCTAATGTGTTGCAACAAGCATTCTCTTTATTGTCGAAGTCGTTGCTGACAGGAGATTTGCCCCGGCTCGCTGTCATCCTTGCGCTGCTCTCCACTGCTGTGTTTCCGAAAGCGGGAAAAAAAAGTCGGTTTCCACGTTCTTCTGTTTTCTTCTTTGCTTGCTGCCTGGCGTTGTTAGCATGTTCTCGAGCAATCACCGAGAATGGGAGCGATTTCTGGCTTAAGCCTTGAATATAATTTGGCTTATGAGCATCAGAATTCGGCAATGAAAATTTTGACGTCTCTTGTTATTCTAAAGTTTTTTGGTTTGAGCTGTGGATACTTTCTTATCACAACTCTCCTCTATTACTTTGTTGAGCCGGTGGCGGCTCTTTCGGCTTGAAAAGTGCTTCGTGCACTTTGAAAATTCTTTGAAGACATACACGATGGCAACATTTGTGCCCAGTTGATAATCTCGCGTTGGGACTCGAAGATATGAAATGCTCACCACTGTGGGATAGAATTTCTACAGTTTCTTAGTTACGGCGCAGTGTAATATCGGGCTTTATGAAACGAATGATTTCAACAAAAAGTACACTCGGAATGATGAAATAACTGCAAACGTTCAGAACGTCTGCTTGAAAACGGATTTTTCGAGAAAGTGCACCGATCTCTTCGGTGACCTACTTCCTTAATGTCTATGTTTATTTTGCCAGGTTGGCATGTTCTTTAGCGCACAAGCAGAGGAGATTTAAAGCTCACTGAGGTCTACTCCAAGTGTAAGATTGTTTTTTCATTCTAGACTGATTCTACTGAAAGAGAACACGGAACTTATAATAACTTATTTCTACCATGCAATGAGGAATGTTTTATTATACTGGGTCTTATTTGACGTTTTATGCCATTTGACTTTCACTGACTTTTGAGATCCTAAAATCTCCTCTTTCTTGCCATTTCGACAAGCGTATAAAACGTCTTGTAAAATTACATAAGAGATGAAAGAAGCAAACGCAAAACGCATTTCAGAGATGATCATAAGGCAATGCGCAATTCTGCTCGTGATATTCGTAATATGCCTACACACACGCACGAGATCAGCTACTCTCATCACCATTCGACAATTTTCGTATTGAGTGCGCTAAAGCATCCGGTTCGATAAAATTTCTGCCATAATTGGCCTGGTGGCCATTTCACTGCAACGTGGCAATTCCGTGGGACAGGTTTTACGCGTGGTGCTACAAAGTGTAACAAAAATTGATCAAATGTGGGAGGGGCCCACTTCCAAGTGAGACACAGAAGAGAAGAGGGGGGAACGGTGAGGGGGAAGATGAGAAAAGCGAGCGAGTATTGAATGCTACTTAATTGCATGAGTTACACCGCTCACAAATAGGACCCGATCAAAGATAACGCATTGAAAATTTTCTCAGCATTGCGCAATCTGACCTCGCATCAGTGGTGGGAGTCGTAATCAGTATAACAACTCTTGAAAAGAAATTTTCGCGGACAGCAAATTAGGTGGAAGTCAGTTTCGTTAGTCTACTTTCAAATATTCATCTGAGTTGTGTAGCAGTAACGGCAACCATGCATTTTCGAATAGGACACTTGAGCCACCAAAAACTCGAGAAAGATATCTTCTAAAGAAGTTACACTCATTCAATCGTAAGTAATGTCTTGGTGAATTGTTCAGTGTTACACGGCGAACTGCTTTAGAATGTTGAAAAGGTAATAACACCGAACGTGCTTTGTTTGTTCGATTCACCTTTGAAAGTGTTACCCACTAGATGAAACGATACCACACCTCAGTCATAAGATGAGAGTGTTACCCACCAGATGAAACGGCGTTCGAATCAAAATTCATATCTTGATAGAGGCATATGATCTAGTGCAGTATGAATAGAGAAAAAAGGAAGACTGAGCTGTGTGATGATTCTACTGCTGGAGACGGTTAACTTAAATATAGGCATTTCTGCTAAACGTTCAATTAAAAATTTGCACTGGATTCGATATTTAACACAGTCTTCTAGGTGCAACGAGAATCAGCGTACGCATGGTGGGATCGCATGGCTTTCCGACGTCAAGATATTGTTTTCGCAGTTACATGTGAACGAGTGGAAGAGGTATATCTACTGATTTAATTCAGCATTTTCCAGTATTTCGTCCACCTCCCTTTTCAGTCGCATTCTGAAACGCAGAAGTTTCTTTTAGGGGAGAGGTGGGTGGCGATTGGTAAAACGATAATGACTTCAGCTATAAAATGTCAATCGACTATTGCCCGTACCAATTAGGATAATTGGGATTGATTTTTACAGCTTTATCCATGGTATGGTATTCCAATGGGTATCGCCGACCTTGAACGAGAGGACTGCTACTATAGTCATATGTTTGACCCTCTCGTCGACACGGACTCTCAGTTTAGTTGCAGGGCTCGCGAGTACATAGCCGGCATCACGAGATTGGCCGACACACGGTTGGTACAAACTTTAATGCATTGCAACCGTTACACTTCTTTTTGGTGCATAACATTCGCTAGGCATAGGTGTGTTAAGGGATTAAATCACAGTAAACGAGTGACTTCTAAAGCCATTTGAGCATTACGTTCCTCATCCTTAAGCGAGTGAGTGCATGCTTATTAAAATGTAGCATATGGCGAGTGGCAGGGCACGGAAGTGTGACATCACACAAATGTTGCCCAGAGGTTCAGGTGCTTCTCCAAATTAAATCGCTGAAAGCTTCATGTAGGAAATATAGCATTTATATTTCCACAATATTTTGCACTACATTGGACGACTACGTAATTGGTGTCGGTTTTGACTTGAAAGGTCTATGGGCTTTGATGCTCTAACTCGCAAGCTATTCTATAAAATCACGCCCCTCTCCTTTCTTTTGGACCTGTGCGCGTCGGTGATAGTACTCGCTGGTTATCAACGCAACAGTGGAAACAAACATTTTTTGTGATATGAAAATGCATTGTTTGGATTCCAGGAACACATTGTTCAGCTCCTGAAAACTTCATGTTTTCAGAGCTCTTCCAGAATTCATGAACTGCACTCTGTTACTACTCAATCTGTCTTACAGGATACAGATTTTGTGTTGCCGCCTAAGGACGAGAGACGAAGTGAATTGCAAAGAGAGAAGGTTTGGAAAACCTATGGGCAGCGATCCTCGAGCGGAGATTTTTGACGCCAACAGACTCATTAATTCGATCGCCGTTGAAGGCTACACCTACAGAGTGCGCTTCTGCGATCTAACACCACGTGCTATAGGTTAGCTTTATTCAGTGTTCGTTTCAACAGCACTCTTCGTAAAGGGAGATGATGCTTACTGAGCGACACTGTATGATTTCTGCCTTTAAAATTGCCCGAAGTAACTTTCGTTAAGCTCCGTTATTCCTATTCAGTTTAATTTCGCCAGCTAGTAAATGTAAGTGCCGCTGAACAGCAAGAATACGGCGGTGATTAGTGTCACTTGCTAATGCGTATATTCAAGTACATCTTGCCGACCAACTCACTCATAACTTGAGGGAAGACTGCAGGTGTATAGAATTTTTTGTCAATATGCCAGCTCAGGATTAATCTACGAGGACAAGCCAAGTACAACAACTCCGTCTGTGGCTCTCACAACAGAAGAAGCAACCACCACTGAGCTTCCAACGGAACCAGCAACAAGTGCCCTCAACGAGGACTCCTCGCACAACAAAAAGTGGGTGATCAGCATCATCTCTAATATTATATGAAAAAAACGACATCATTTTTCAAGCGCAGGCGACCTGCTTCTCGTTAAAGCAGAATTCACCTGTACTTAATTAGTAGACCGCAGAGTAAAGCTTTGGGAATTTTTTCCCTCAGGCTGTCAGACAAGAGGAATGTTGCATAGCTGAACGAAACCGGCGGTAGTGCATGAGATTTATGAAGTATCAATTGGCCGGCACGAAAGTTTGCCGGACATATCGAGTTAGTCAAAAAGGTCAAAACAAGAGGTGGTTTGCAAGTGGACCGCTTTGCTTCAAGCAACTGCCTTAAGTGAGTGCTTCTCGCTGCACAGAATAACTTCCTAGGATTCTAAAGCATCTCCTTTTTAACTTTCTGGGCTTAAATGAGCGAAAGAACGATTCTAAAGCTAACAGTCTCTCATAAGTGTGAATGCTGAAAATAGTTTGCTTGCTTTTTAAGCTTCTTATAGTATAAGTTTATAACGAATATGCACAGGCGTTCTTTACTTGTATGGCTGTGAAGTACATCCGGTATAAGGCTATAGCTAGTTCATGCTTAGGCTGCCTGCCGTTATCGCGATCGTTCTTGAAGAGAGATACTTAGGCGCTACTTTTTACTATCACAGCCATATTTTCATCTCTTTTCGTAGAAGTTTGTTGTATGAGAAGCGATTTTGTGGTGCTTTGAGCGGCTTCGTGCAATACACATAAGATTCGCTTTGTGCAGAGCGACGTACCACAGGGACGACAACAACAGAACCCACGACAACTAGACGCATTATCAAAGTAACACGACCCAGTTCGCTCTTTGAATTTCGTGACAATGACAACCGTGCGTGGGAAACTACTACAAAGCCTTTGCAGCCAGCCGCCAATCAAACAGGTGAGGAACTTGTGTATGATCTCCTCCTCCTCGCTCTCCGCATCTTCCCACATATCATAAGAAAATGACGCCCATATCATAAGCCAGTCATTCTCGACCTAACTTCAACTTTTGACGACTTATGCACTTTTCTGAGAATAGGAAACTGGCAGAAAGGACAACTAGGACTGTAAAGTTTAAGCTTTATTTTGCATAAACAAATTTAAGACATAATTCCAGTGCTCATTAAATAGGTGAAACTATTGATTAGCAGTGTGGAAATATGAAAACGATTAAAATTGATGAATAAATTAATACCGCAGTCTCGTTCCATGTGTAAATCACTAAAGTGCTCACCAAGAAAGAAGTACTACCTCAGCGGTTCCGCCAATTGCTTGGATTTATCCAGTTGTATTGCCATCAACGCTCCTTTTGATCCCTTCGCTTGCAACGTTGCACTCATTTTCAGGTAACATATTTGGGCCTGACGAGGATGCTACTTTGAAAACTGGTGCTACAAATGCACCGATTTTAAACCCATTAACCAATCACAAAGAACCTGAAAGTGATGACGACGCCACAGGCTTTAATTCAGTTGTGACCGTAGACCAACGCTTCTCGGAGCACGCACCTGCCGAAGACATTTCTCATATGGGAGGCACATATTCCGGCAATGCAGCCATCGCACAACGAATGTATAGCACCCTGGCTGACACTCGCGCACAGCACTTGGCCGACCCCAACAGTCCGGCTGCAAGCACTCATTCACAACAACCATCTGCACCACAATACATTTCATCTTCACATATTCAACAACAACTCGTTCTTAAAAACGCTTCTCTGAGCCCACAGTCACCTGCTGAGCATATTTCGCAGTCCAGCAATTCTCGACAGGTGGGCAGCATAAGAAGTGGCAGCGTTCCTGAAGCGAACAATTCTCAAAACATATTCAAAGTTGGTAGGCAGAGTACATCTTTTCTAGCACCAGAACACGCAAGCATTTCTTACACACTGAGTAGCACTAGGAACAATTTTGGGCATAGGACACTGCCCGAAACATATAACGGGGGATCACTTCTGAACGAACCTTTGTCCTCAAAACCGGAGGGCAACGATCTTGGTGGCAAAGCTCACTTCCAGAACGTACAGCAACAATCGAATGATGCATTGCCTGCCTCAGAAAACGGGCCACTTAATAAACGAAAACAGTCGCCTTCGCTTGCTGAGGCGCAGCTTTCGCAAAAGCTTCAATCCTCATTGGGTCCTCAAAACGGCCAGTCAATTGAATTGGAAATACCGACGGGAGCGACTACGGAGCCACTCTCAAAGCCATTGCCGAATAAAACAATACATTTGGACATTATCGGTCCTGCTAGAAATAATGAGTATCGCCAAAACGTGAACACCCATTCCATGATCGATACAGGCAACACTAATAATCCGAGGAAGTTTTGTTTATCAAGAAAGATGAAGAAAAAGGAACATTAGCATCGAGTTCAGCTGAACTAGCGTCTATGAATAAAACTGATCAACCTGCAGCGGTGGGCAAAGAGGTGCCACAGTCGCAAACAGAGGTTGGAGGATCAGGTGAATCCATTCAGCTATTAGGTGGTGAGCAACGGCTTGATTCACTATCTCTCGAAAAGCGTGCAGGTAACGAAACATCTGGGACGTTCAGCGGGACAACTGGGAGCAACCACAATTTGAACGCGACAACTGCAGTGCCCTTTTCCAAATCACAAGTGACTGTTATTCCATCTGAGCGTGATTATTCTTTTAAGGACTTAGTATCTCTTGTAGGCGAAAATAAAGATCGGTCAACAAGTGCTGGTGGTACTCACTCAGGTCACCCCATCGCAGCGTATTTTGGGAATGCCTTCGAATCAACGCTGCAACGTAAAAATGGAACTTTCGAGGTAGCCCTAGCAGTCAAAAAGGCTACGCCACAAGCAAGACACTCAGCTGATAACATCGATGGAAACGAGCATCAGCCTATTATGAACACTGAACAATTGAGCAGTGGGCAAAACAATCCTCTTCTGCCGACCACTGCACCGAGGCAGTCCACATTACAGAAGCAAATTGATATGTCTCACCATAACAATCTGCCTCTCACCGTAACTCCAAAATTTGGTGAAAATAACTCTGATAAAAGTGCACCGCCATCAGCACCAAGTACGCAAATCACAATTCAAAACGCTGCCATACATCCAACATCTATAGGATCTCAGAATTATTCCAAAGATGGTGTTGTTTCATCCCCGAAGCACGGACGAACATCCCAATTGTTGCACAGATGGTATTGCAAAGTACGACAAGTTCCAGTATTTCATCTAAAATCGTACGGGACAAAATGAATACTGCTCACTTTGTTCACCCAAGTTCACAGGAAGGCTCGGTTGCGCTGTCGTCCAGCGTATCATTGCCCTCGCAGAGCAAATCCGGTTCCGTACTATCACAAGTTTCCAGGCAATCGTCTTTGAATAGTTTGCCTTCCACAGCATCGTACGCGTCTTCTCTTTTTGGCGAACATGAACTTGGAACAGCAAAATTCAGAGAGCTGATTCTATCGGGGACAACACGAGTTTCAGGGCAACATCATCTCCGATCGAATCGCCAGCAGCTACAAAACAGACTAAGGGTCCAGTGAACATAAAGGATGTTCCCAAAATAAGCCAGAAGAAATTTGTAGCGAATCGGACAGTAAAAATCCTATAAGTGAGAGCACCCCCGAGATGATTGCTCAGCCAAACGAAAGCGACTCAGAGAGCAGCCACGGTCTGACGTCAAGTGGCGACAATGGATTGGATCCTTCAGCAGCTCCGGTGTCTCAAAATGGCGAGGATGTGAGCGATGAAGAAGGTGTGCTAAACTATTTCCATCCACTTTCACCATCAAACAACCTATAATGTCAAAACTTACTAAAGGTGCGAATAGAATCAGCGATTCTTTTGTGGTGAAGAGTCATCGATCTTCACCAGTCTTTCTGTCAACGTGAACCCTGCTCAGTCAAGATCCACTTCTAGCGTAAAAACCTTCGTTTTGTTTTGCGATCATCGTTCAACTGAACCACATTTTAAACAAAGTTTTGACGGCGCTAGCGTTCAACACGTGCAGAGACAAACATTCGACTAGAAAGAGATTTTTTCCATAATCCGCCCACTTATCTCCTTTTCGAAGAATAAAAGAGCTGCTGACTCATTCAAACCTTAAGTGGATTTGTGCTTTTTTAGTGTGAAAAATATGAAATTCTGACTTTAAAAACGCAGAAAGTTTGCTAGAAAGCTGAAATCGGGGCAAGTGCTAACTTTCTCCTGAAAGAGAAATTTCTTAAAGAAAAAAATTGTTTAGGACAGTTAAGATTTGCAAACCTTCCTGTCTGAGCCTAAACGAGAAGAGGATCGGTGTCCAAAGCTTCATTGCTCACCTTTTTTTCATTGCTTTATGAAATGGTGAGGCTGAGTTAGTTGTGCGGTCGAGAACTGCAGCAATATTAAGCGGTAATTGCAAGTGATTAAAAGAATAGCTTAAAGGTCACATTTGTGAAGGCAATCAAAATGCAAACCTTCTGAGATAGTAACCTGCGATGAAAGTGCTGCTCTCCAAGATGTGACAGGTAATATAGCCTAAAGCAGTCGTCGCAAAAACTCATTTCCAACCACCTTTGGCTATCGCAGTTGAGTGCATTGTCACATGAAATTTCCATTTCATCGTTGTTTTTCTTTGCATAACGCCTCTAAACGTTTGCCACGATTGCTTTTACAATAGCATTATTGCAATTCTTTTGAATTGTTCCATGAAAGTGTTTTTTGCACTTCGATTTTTATTTTTTCATTGATGGTGAAACGCCTCAGCAAAGTACACACTGTGGGGAAAATTGTGCGTCATCTTCCCAGCACTTGCAATTGACCATGCGGCAGAAAAAAGCACTCACAGTTGTCAATATTTGCATGGCACTTCTCACTGCACCATAATAATTGCAGCTGCTTTATGTAACGAAAAACAGGTAAGTGCTCTAACTGGATCAGAAAACGACTTTTTGAAAAGAAGCGCAATTTCGTTGACCTGTCAATGATTTTTCAGGATTGCTAGATGATATTGACAGTTTACTTGAAGCACAAAACCTGGCACAAAGCGCGATGGAGGAAGCTGAACGCCTTCTAGAACAAAGTTTGCAAAGGCGTGAACAACCGGAAACGTATGAGTTTGGTTATATTCATACATGTAGTGTGGGTACAGTGTCTCATTTATTTTGACATGCAACGAATATGAAACTAAAGATATTGATTCTCCCACACTACTTTCTACGCACAGTTCGGATTTTTAAATCGCAGGAGTTCTTACGGAATGGGCTTGCATTCGATAGGCGCTTAATTTTTCGCGATCTAGCAAAAATCTCTATTCAAGTGGTTTTGCAGTTGAGCAAATTCAGTGCTGTTTGCGTCAAGCTGTCTTTTCCTTCTCAGGTTTTGAAAAACTGTGTATCGATGAACCAAAACTTATTTATGCGGCGAGCTAGTTTGGCTGGCAGATTTGCAAAACGTCCGTTGAAGCAAAATGTCCTTCTTGGTACGTTTCCGCACTCGCTTTTGATGGATCGTCATTACTGAACTGCTGGTCTGGATTGGTTTCGCGTTTTGCTAATATGTGCTGTCCCCTTAACATTCTCTCATTTTGCAGGAAATCGATGCAAAGAGTGACCAGATGGAAGCCGAAGAAATGTTGCGGAAGAGCATGTTGACTCTTAACGGTGTGGAGAACGGAATTGATCGCGTTGAGATGCTAACTTCAAGCTCTAAGGCACCCGAGGTTGCAACAGGAGGAAACCCAGTGAGCAGCTCGTCCATTAATAGCATGTGCATGTCTGTCGACATCTTCCCGTCAAATATGTCAAACTCTTCATCCGCAGATGCTCTTATCGTAAAGACTGACCAGCAATTGCATGAGCAGCTCGTTTTACCGCATTTTCCGCAACATGTCTCGCAAGTTGTCTCCGGTCATGTTTTAGTTTCTCTTGCTCCCCCGTCCGCTTCCCAAACCGTTTCACATGATGTATCACTACCAGTTCTAAGGCATCAGCAACATGCTATTATTGATTCTGTTCCAATTTTTCTCGCACAAGCTCCTTTAGCAGTCAGTTTACTTGAAGACTCGACACAATCTACGACAGCCAACAGAGAATTTGCAGATATATCACATCAACAGGTTTCACTGAACTATAATGCGGAACAACAAGGTGATGGAAATAGCTACCCCAACAATATGATCGCAGACGCTAGAGGACAAGGAAAGCTCTCGGAAGAGCAGGGTCTTACACAAATAGGGCAGGGCAGGCGCAGCCGAACTCCTCCGCAGAATACTTTTAATGAAAACACCTGAAAACAATGGGATGGATTGTGATCGGAAAAATGACACTCCAAAAAGTGAGTTCACTCAAGGCACTACCACAAAGTCAGCTAATGAAGTCAGGAACGCAGATAAAGACGATTCCTCAGAAAATGAGCCGAGTAACGCAGCGCTATCGAGCTTTTCTGAATCTGAAATGCTGGCTAGCAGTTTGAAAGTTGAAACAGCACCAGTGAGAAGTCTTCTTATATCAGGAATGTCTGAAGAAGTAGACTGCGCAAAAAGAACGAATCAGACATTGTCGGAAAGTCCCTCGTCGCCTCTGAAAACAGCGGCTTGGGGAATATATCAACCAGATCGGAAATTCAAAGTATTGGACGCGTTCAGTGAAAAGACTGATAACAGGAGGTCACAGAAGAATGCGTTTCTAAAGAGCAGCGTACTGAGTGGATCTGAAGAAACCTCCACAGCCACTAGCGAAAGCGTCGTAAAAAACAGGCATTATTCCGGTGACTCCAAAAAAAAGAACTCAACATTGAGCTCATTGGTAAAGATGATCGCATTAAACGCGCAATACAAAATCAAAATATACTCGAATCGCAAAAGTTATCCGCTGCATCATTCCTCTGTTCTGTTTTCGTAGGCAAATTCTGTATCGAAAGCAATCGGAACCTCTGCACCATTTGCTAGAGACACAGTTACTGCTGACTGGTGCAAGACTTTTAGAAACATCATCGCTGATGCAGCAGACATATTTAGTCGTGTTACAGATAATTCAAAGGCGGACCAAAGGCATCACATCCTAATGGCAAAACACTTACAAGCAAGCACTTCGGTGGAACAGTTGGATGATGCTGGAGTCTTAAGTGACAAGGAAACGATCCCGAATTTACAGATGTTTGGTGTCCGACATCCAGTTGAGCCAGAGGAAAGACGCCATGCGAAATTTGGACCCACCAGAGGTTTCGAGTCTACTAATAGTTCAGTTTTGGTTCCGCTGTCATCTGACCCTCGGGTTTCTTTTCACACTCATCCAACATCCGTCAGCGCTCTTCCGATACCAGGTAGAGTGCCGCCAGCATTATCCACAGAGAACGAAACGGGGCATTCAATGGGCATTCACGAGGCCAGTGCATCTGCAGATAACGAATCCGTACACTTGATGAACTTCTTACAAGTAAAACGCACCAGCTGTAGCAAGAACGATGGGTTGGCAAGTAGAGAGCGATAGCGAAGAATCACCACAAGTCGTAAAGTGATGTCAGATGAGCCATTCGTTCTTCCTCAACAACAACAGCGAGGTTTGGTCGATAATGTGGGCAGCGACTCAGACTTGCGAGAGGTAGAAAGCGAAATATATTTTCCGAAACCGTTTCGTTCATTCCAACGGTCTACGTTAGGGCAAAAAAGCCCTAATTCTAAGGTAGAGATATTTGCTAATGTGCAGGCAGCCAGAACGAGGCATTCAGAGGGCGTTCGTGATGCCAGTCCATTTGAAGACGCTCCTCCCTCAATACCCACGATAAAATGAGCTCAAAAGCTGTTTTTGAATTTCCATCGCTAACCGAACAAAACGTAGTGGAGTCAATCCATACAACACATAGAACACATAGAACAAAACCTACATATCATCCTGGAATTCAAAGCCAAGTCGCATCTTCTATGTCAAACAACAGCAGCAAAATTTCTGGATTAAGATTCGCTAACGAAATGCTGAGGTTGGCTACACCTATTCAACCTCAAATTTCTGATTTTTTTTTCGCAAAAGAAGCAACGCCTGCCACAATGACCTTATCGTGACGAACAACAAACAACGATGCAGAAATAGGATGGGAAAACAATAGGAACTTTGCACTAGCAGGAGAAGTATATGCAAATTCGCTAATAGAGGCTGCAGACTATGCCCTGGTCTCTCTTGAAGGAAATCCTCATCAATCCAGCTCCATTAAGCCTACTTCTCGAAATCAACCGATTCACCGATATAGGAAATCTCCAAGCACAAACATCAGTCCTCTACAATTAAATGGAACTACATACACTGACCATACTTCTGTTAAAAGCCATAGGTCTAAGAAGAAAATAGCATCTAATCCTGAAGTGCTGCTGCTGACCCAGCGAGAAACACCCACAGTCGCCACAATTCTGCAGTCACCCACTGCAAGTCTTTTCTCGCCTCACTCGATAAAGAACTCCACAACTCAACGTTTCGCTTCATCCATAAAGTCTTCATTCGCCCGTCCACAGAGTAATGTTGGAGACTCTCATACCTGTCGCTTCCTCCAATCAGCCCTCGCATGTCTCCAGTTCAAAGACTGTGACGCGTCCTGTTTCTGTCCAGCGTTCCACAGCGTATTCTTTGTTGTCGTCCGCGTTCACTCACTAAGAAAGTCCGCTGTTTTGTATGACAGTTCACAAGGCTTGAAATTAAATGAGTATTTTCGTGCATCTAATAATGAACGTCGAGCTAGCACATTAGACAGGTTCAGTCCTTTGTTAAACGTTAGAAAAACTTCTACGGAAAATGCGGTTTCAAATATGATAGGATCCATTTTTTATTAAGTACTGTTCAAACAGTGCCCACCCGGTGTACCAGTAACCAGCGGAATGAAGACCAATTTCATCGCTCAGCAGTCAGACAGGTCCCAAATAGTTTCAACGCCAACTAAGCCACACGTCGGGATCTCTTTGCAGCAACAGCCAATTTCCATCGATGAAAACGTGGGAATGCAGAAGAAGAACAAAGTTTCGGTTCCTCCCATCAACTACAGAGCATCAGACGAGGTTTCTTTTAAATGCAATTTGAGAAGGTCGCCATCCTCGCAGAGTAATTTGAAACAAACAGTTTTTTAAGCTCTTAAGCAGCAAATTTGGCAGCTTTGAATAACACTGCAAATCTGGAATTTTTGAGCAACATATATGCATAGTGGAATTCTTATTTGAGTGCTGCTCTCCTCCCTAAAAGCCCCATGGATGACACATTGGTTTTAGACATAGAGGACCTATCACGAGGGGACCAACAGGAAGTTTGTGGTGTGCGCAGAGATTTGCGATTTGGTGGGGAAGGGGCAGGTGGATAGAAGGAACGAGTAGACTGAGTCGACAAAAGTTTGGCAGCGTGTCAAAGCGGCAAATTTTGGCATTAGCCAGAAGGCTGAATAGCCTGATCTGAAATCTGGCAAGCTGCAAGATGCTCTTTTTGGAGAATAAATGAATAAATTATTGCTAGAGGTAGCTCCGGTTGCATGCAGATAATCATTTTACATCTCTATGATGCTGGTGTCAACCACGCTTTCATTTGCTGGAAGAGTCCACACTCCAGTGCAATTTTCTGCATGAGATTTTAACAAGTCACGGGAACAAATGTTTTCAACATTTAAACGGGCCTAGAATATTTCAATTTTCGCGACATTAATATCTTTTTTCTAACGTGAAGCGAGCCAACGGAACAAGAAAAATTACCGCTTCCCAGCGACCTTCAATGAGGCGGACTTGGTCCCCTCCGGCGGTCGCCCGACCGTGGAAACCCTTCGCAGGAGTTCTCTGAGGCTTAAAACTCCCATACCCCTGTGAAGGCAACGACTGAAACCCAAGTCTGTCCATAATCTAGAAAACAATCGTTTTTAATGCGAAAAATTGTCGCTTCCAATGCGCTATCATTAATGGCATATTCGAATCTTTGAAAGATATTTGCAAAACTTTTATGACTCGTTGAGACGTATCACGACAGCATTAAACATTCGTGTTGCATCTATTCAAAAGGCACTTTTAGCATGTCCTCCGACACATTTTGCAGCAAACTTTATAGGAGAGTATCCCAGGAATGAATATAGTCGTCGTTATTCAAAACTTTCAACTTTCAAGTCGTTCTTTAAATTTCGAATTTTTACACTCAGGTAGGCCCTGGCAAACCAAAGTTGTGAGGTGGAAGGTCGTGCATGTATAAAGAGAGAGAGGAAATAAATATTGTGCGGAGGCGCGAGGCAGCCACCTGAGTGTCGCTGAGAGAAAAGACTTCCAATTTTACAAAATCTTAATTTCAAAATCACATGCAATAAACTTCAAACGAATTTCAAGCAGTGAAAGACGCAAACGCAATAGAAAACAAAGGCAACTGCTCTAACTCTAATTGCCCTGCATAGTGACGCCATCGATATCGTAGAATAATCTTCAAATATAGACGATTCAGAGCCTTTTAACTGATCGCGGTTTCGTGCCTCCTTCATGTGCAATGCACGCTTTTTTAACCGCATTTCACATGCGTAATACACTACCTTCTCCCTCTCCTTTCCCCACCCCTTGATTTCCTTCCCCCATTTAAAATTTCCATTCACTAGAGCTTCCGTGCTTCAACCTTTTTCATTCGGACTGCAGCACAACGACAGCACAGCATTAGCGACACTTTCCCAGTAAAAGATCGCTGAACGTATCTCATCAGCTCAGAAATCCACTAATTTGAGAGCAAAAATCCGATGTTCAAAATCTACTACCTCAAAGATGTTGCTTCGATACACCTCTGAAAGGATTTATTAGATTTTTTTTTGCAGCGGGTCCGTGCTATGACCACATCGCGTTCAGGCACACCACAGACAACAACAATGCGAACAACAACGCTATCGATAACACCAGCAACGCCTCAACTGCTTCTCCTGAAACCAGTGGAAAAAACTAAAGAATCGGCTGCTCCAAGAAAGGTACCTGTTGTATGCGTTTTGCATGTATATTCCGCAAAAGGGCACTACGATAACTTTGCATCTGCGTGGATGCATGCCTACATGTATCCATTCGTCTATCCTTTAGTTTCAACTCCGGAAACGCTGGTGCTGAAGTCAGCAATTCTAGCGGATGTAATGGATCTTACGTCATTCTGCGCTTTTTAATAGCTTGTGGAAATGGCTGATGAAGCGAAGGGGTTGAAGAACGCATATTGTGCTGGCTTATCTGGCGCGCTTCACCACTTGCTGCTTAAGGATATGGTATTAGGCTTCCACTGGAAACATAGGGACCCTTTTAAGAAAAATAGTTCACTTGAAAATTGAAATTATCCAAGAATATGCACTAAAGCAGCCAGATTTAGCAGCTTCGGCTTTACTGATATCCGAATTGAAACCAAAGAAGAAAATAATTCCACAGAAAAATGTTAAGCACATCAAAACATACCAACAGAAGTATTGACCTGATGTGCCAAAGGAAGTGCATCGACACAAGGTCCATAATATAGTAAAGTGGAGAAGTTCTTCACCAACTCCAAAAGATAAAAGGTAAATATTTCCACATAGTGAGTGCTCAACGCACACTGAAAAAGTCAGCAGTATATGTGCTGGAAAAACGATGCTTGTGCTCCACGGGAAATGCACCTAGAAGAATTGTTCAGGAAAAAGGAATGCTCGACTGTTCTGCACATTTATGGTTCATCACCTATGGGTTTTATAAATCTGAAGATAAACTTTTGAACCGCATTTTACTTATCGACCGAAAAATCCAGTAAGCTATTTCACGCTTCACTTCACCATGTCTTCAATTTTCGTAGTCGTGCTTCATTTTTTGAAATGTTTCGCTGCTTCGTCACCATCAAAGCTATACCACATTTCATGAATATTGTGTTCGAAAGGCTTTGAAAAGAAGTACCGTGTAAGCGTGTTTTAAGTGATTTCAAAAAGCTGGCAGGCAGCACTATTTGTGAGTACCAGTTGTAAAGGATTGTTTAATTCAGGTTCCCCCGCCATGGAAGAGTAGTGCTGAGGATTCGTCGTTCGCTGCATTCCCATCACCACCACCTCAAGATCGTGTAAAGTTAGCTGAGCCTGCTCAAACGTCAGCTCCGACAACTTTTGCAGCTAGCGGTACTGCGAACGGAACGATGCCCACCACTCCAACAATAATTTCAAATAGACAAGCTACTCGACGGCCACCATATGTCGACGAAGAAGTAGGCATGTCACCATTTGAAGTCGATGGCCCGGAAGGGGACCGATTGGTACGTCTTCCGTATTATGCATAAACAGGATTCAAGGTGTTTTCAAAATGATACTTACCCATCTTCATACATAAAAAGCTCCTGAAAACGAGTAATCGTCGACTGTCAGCTAGCGGAACCGTTTAGAAAAGCGGAGGAATCCCATGACTACAGCATGAAATTTGCAGTGTCTCGATAAGCAAGAGTGCTAAAACATTACCTTCCTCTTAATGAGCTTCAAAGTTGGCTCAGGCGCTGCCGTTTTTCAATTGTGACTGAACAATTTAATGGAATTATCTTTATTTCTCGCATGTTGCCATGTCCCACTGCGATTCAGTGCCCACTGAGATACGGAAATTATTGCCGTTATTTGTCGTGCAACGGGGTACCAGATTCTTTTCGATTATTATTGAAGGCAAAAGTGATCGTTAATATGAATTTCTCTGCTCGTTTCCATTAAGCGGGATTCTTCTCGTTCATACTTCAGCTAGCGATGCATCGGATGGGATCGTGCCCTTAATTTTACATATTAGTGCGCAAGTGAAGTGATTTCCCTCACTAAGCGTATCCAAACGTGTATTATCAAAGAATTCCTCACGAGACCGTTAGTAGCTCATTCGTTTTGATAACAGCGATGATCAGATTCAAACACTAGCCTCTCGCTTTTCCACTTCTCGTCGACTCAACCGTGTTAATCAGTAAACTCGCCACTTTCGCCTTCTTAAGCGCTTATGTAGGTGATGGATGATGGCGTCAACGTTCACTAAATTTCATGGCGAGCTTTTACCTTGCTGTGCCTGAGAGTCACCTATTCTCGTCTTCTTTTTGACCACCTATATTTAGCTTGTTTCATATGGTATACCTTATGTGATATACCTTTGCAGAATATTCAACCAAAAGTGCGCACATCTGCTGCAGTGGCCCAACAGTATACCACATATACACCACAACCTGGGCACATGAATAGCGAATCAACTCCTGCTGTACCGTCATTCGAATTGAAGAGCCCATTCGATGTTTCGTCAGATATTCGGAGGGCCCCGATAAAAAAACGTACTTTCCTATTCCTGCTCCACTAGTGGCTTTTTTTTCCGCAAGAATGCATCTTCCGATAACCTTGCATTGCAGCAACTGTTGCTTTTAAGAACGTCTTCAAAATCTGAACCACAGTATGCTTCCTCTTGCTAACGGAAATTTTCGTTGGATTTGTGCAGTCGCAACCTTTTATATTCCTTCCCCATTTCCCGGAAAATGTCAAGAATATAATGAATTTATCAGACGCCGCCTTCTTCTTGAAATTTCGCGTTTGAATGTCTAGATAGGAATTCAGCCTTTTATCTTTTTGCCAATATCTGATGAACTAAAAAATACGTTATAGAATTCTTTTCTGCATTCTGTGCATTTCACAATGTCGTGGAGACACTTTGCTGTGTCTTCTTGAACAGCACACAATTTAAGAATTGTTTTTATGGCGTTAAGGTATCCCCGAATTGAATTTCATTCAATAGCTGCATTATATTCGCGAAAGTGTTTACCTCTGTCATAAAAAAATTTGAAAAGAGACATTGAAGCATTTCTTTCCGGTGCAATAAAGCTTCCTTGTTGAAAATATCCTCATAAATATAGGAAGAAAGCATTTGATAATAGTGCAGTTCTAGAAGTCATTTCCACTTGAAATTTCCTCATGCCTTTTCATAAATTTTTTGTTGTATAGAGCAGCTCTTAATGAGAGTAAAACAGTTTCACAATATAAGTAACTATTTATTCATGCCACAGTCGCTTTATAAAAGCTTCAACTTCATAGGAAAAATTGTGAACTTATTTATTGAAATTTCCGCATATTTATAAGACACTACAAAAAAATAAGCAACGAGTTTTCACTACAAGGGTGGTAGTGTTGCAGAAATCATTTCCAATGTTTTGTAGCTTGATCAAAGTGGAAAAGACCTTAGCCTAACGAGTAGGGTGGTGATTAGGCGAGAAAATAATGTGTTACGAGATCGTTGACTAGAAGATTTTCACAGCGTGGCGTCGAACCGGAGCAGAATATAAACCATTCATCGGTTTCCCGAGTATGCCAACCAATAAGATCGTCAACGACTTCATTTTCCCAACATTTATTGATGAAGTGTCAAGTAAGTTTTCATTTAATAGTTCCTTCTTAGCTTTTTATTATTTTTTGCTCATTATAAGAAAACTTAGGTTTTGAGTGAAATGCAAGTCGCTGCGAACAAACTTTGAAGGCTTTTTCAATTTGAGTCATTTTCATATTAAAATGTTGCTCAAAATCGTTCCCAAATCTTGTTTCGTCCGAGCGGTCGTATGTTTTCAGGGTGACTGCAGCCTTTGATCGCTTTTTACGACCTCCCACGGAAATATCGCTCTTCCGACAGTTTAGCAATAGCTATCCAAGATCGATCTTCTAGTATTTGACGATTCACTATTAAACTCTTCGGTGATCAAACTTTTCATCATTTCGTGCAAAGAAATTGCGTCTCTCAAACTTTTGAGAAATCCCGCACTACTAAATTCGACGATTTTAATTTCTCAGCTTCTCTCTGCAAAGCATTTAACTTCTCAAGTCTTTGAAACATTGGATTTTTCCCTGAACACTGCTTATAGGTGCTGAAGCAGATTATCAAGAAAACGACGCTCCCGCGAAGTTGTCCTATTCAGACGGGACACGCACATTTCAACCTGAAAACAACAGTCCTATAGAAATGCGACGTATGTGAACATGTTTTCTTCTTTCAACTTTGATTTCATTTTATAAATGCATTAGAATGCTGCCAGTTTAGTACGGATGAAGCTGTTCCTTTGTGAGGATTACGTTTGTTTATGAAACTAAGTTTCATACTTAGTGGGAAGAAGGAACTAATGGGAAGAAATTGGAGACTTTCGTTGTCGTAGAAATGAAATAGCGCCCATTTGGAATTGCAGTTTATATGCCAGTATGCAGTGATTTGGTACTGTATAATGAAAGCTGTAACGCCCTTTCAAATAACAGCCAAACAGTCAACATTACTTTTTGCAACGAAAAAGCAGTAAAAGTAGTTTTAGCCTTGACTGCTTTCGACACGCTTGATCGAGACAATGCTCCATCACTAGCACGACCAAACTCAGTGAAAGGAGAGTATATGGATAATGCACCTTCAGGGAGCGCAAATCACAACATGCTTGAATCTCTTCCTCCTTCACCACCATCACATCCAGGTAGACGAACATCGCCTCAGCGACGCTTGCGCCGAAGGGGCAACAGAAAAGCAGTGCTTATATGAAAGGAGAATATTTATGCAACAGATAAAAAGACCTCATTTCTTTTGCGGGATTTTTTGAGCATGGAACTGCTTCTCTTTCTGCGACCTGACAGCAAGAAAGCACGTGTATGCATCGCAGTAATGAAAGTGAAGCAGAAAACAGATGATTTTTTGAGAGTTTCAATGGCCTGTCATAAATCTACGGTGATTAGGAACAAATATGCCTGTCACCGTCAGATTGTGGCTATAAAATGTGTTCTAAATGAATATGCGATCTGGCGGATTCATGACAGCCTCTTGGTCCCTCAAAATGTTATCCGTCTTTTGAGCTAACCTTTTTTCGCTCTTTGCAGAAAGGGGGCTTGGGATTCCATCAAAGAGTTTTCATGTAGTTTGGCACTTTGGTGGTCTTCTTTTCCCCACATATTAGAATTCGGTGTAGGTGCAGTGTGATATCGAAGTTTTTAATAGTATGCCTTTGTATTGCTATCGCTGAAAGTCCTTTCTAGTATTATGGAGGTCGCATACTCCACTGTTGTTACGTTTTTATGTAGATAGGCAGGATTCCCTGTGTGTTGCTAAAAACGACAGGATCGCTTGTTGTGCCATAATGTCGTGAATTTCGTAAGATGGCATCTCGGGCACCATTTGGAGGCTTTTAATTTGCGCCATAACGAGGGAATCGTCATTGCTAATAGTTATGCAATAAGATGTATGCTTCTGGAAGACGTCATGAACCACTTTTGTTTGCTATTTACCTGAACGGTGTTCCAGAGGGAAAAGGGGAGAGTTATTATGAGTGCATACTCTCTGTTTTTTTTTTTTTGAGGGCTCAGCCTGGAAAAATGTTTAACTGTCATGTTTTGTTGAAATTGATTGGAACACTGCCGCTGATTTTATATCCCACCCAACTCAAGAGCGCTATATGTCGCCTTCGTTGTCCACTTTAGGCAGTGACGTCGTCTGCAACAACTTTTCCCGACAAGCTCAAACCGTTTTTATCTGCAACCGCCGAAATTCCATTCATTCTAATCTGCAACAAGTAATTAACTGCTGCAAAATTTGCAGAGTTTTCTCATTTCTCTTTCGAATCGTTGTTTGCGTATTTTCTTGCAAAAGCCGTTGTGTAAACTTATTCCAGTAAACGCACGAATTGCATAATATTCTAGATAGTCTACAACTTACAAAACTCTATTTTCTGAAATAATCTTCTGTGAAATATAACCAAGACAGTAGTGATTTTCATCGATCGAGCTGTAAATCCCAATTTTCATTCGATACTTCAACATGTCGGAATTTTCTTCTGCTAGATTTGCTTTCTCATTGCTCAAATTTTCTTCAGCCTTTATTTGTTCATCGTCTACTCGGTCGTTTCTTTTCTGAATGTTATTCTGTATGTTCGATCATGAAGTTTTTTTCTATAAGTGCATCAATGCAGGAAAAATATGGAAAGGATTGTTGTTTTTTCTATGATTACAACCGAGTCTGACGACTCAGAAACAGTACTCACCTAAATTCTGTATTCACATGTATGAATCGTTGGATTCGATATTTTAAACTTATGGGAGCACTTTTTGTTCTTGAAAAAAGATTAAATTTATAAGTGGAAGATGAAACTGAACTTGGCTATCGTATTGATTTCAATTAAACAGAAGAAAGGAAAGCGATTTACCTCAAAATCCACCTATTTCTTAACAATGCGACTGTTCCAAAAAGCTTATTAAGAATTCAGCCTTGCAATGTTGTTCTAGGATTTTGGTTCGAGGAAATGGTTCCCATGAGCATTAGTGAGCGTAGCAATCCGCAGAATGGCGTCAAAGCGAAGCAGCATGATCCGCCTACGCCAGAAGCGTTGATGCGATCAACAGCAGCAGTAAGGAGTGCTCCGGCAAGCAAGGTAAATGCTGCTCTTCTTTAACGCTATACATAGCAGTGAGATTTTCTTAAGCAACTCGTGGAACTGTTTACATAGTCATATCAGTAATACAGTTCCTTGTTTGGAAGCTCAGAACATTATATATATATATATATATATATATATAAATATATATATATATATATATATATATATATATATATAAATATATATATATATATATATATATATATATATATATATATATATAATATAATGTCTGCATTATTAAATAAAACATCAGTATTCTTCTTTGGGAATTCTCATCGCAGCCAATGTTTCAGGAGCCTAGCGATGTGTCGGAAAGCAAACCGCAAGCGATTCTCGTTTCAACCGAAGCTACGCCAACAACTCAAAATGTAACTTTCATTATCATAGAAACATCATCGCTCTGAAGAGCAATATGATCTGTACTAAAGGGTACCTAGCACTTTTTTTAGTACCAGTTGACGAGCGAAAAATATCTACCGCGTATGCTGTTTACTGTGCCATCTTCGGTGTGTGCAGTCCCTTTCTTTGCGAAAAAGTGAACTGCAACGAAGCAAACGCTGCTATTGTGACAGCACTGAATATGAAGTGGGACATTACACTTTTTTGCCGTATGCTGTGTCATTGGTGACACTCGACAGCGCCTCATCGTATTATTATTCGTATTTGACGTAGCGCTGAACTCAACGAATCGTCGAAAATGTTTCGGCTGCACGATCCACAACTTGCATGACGTAATGCTCTCTTGCATAAGCAAGCCAACTTTGACGGTCGACACCTTCGACGATGGCACCTTATCAAGGTTTTTGTTATAGTGCGAAGCGTCATAAGAAGCGTTCAAAAAAAAAAAAAAAAAATCACAGCGCATTCGAGCGTCTCACACTCAAATTGAATTTCATCAGCGCCTAATGAACTCTCCTTCTGTTTCACCTTCTGAAATTCCCCTCATTGCTCACTCGTCATATCGCAATCATCGGATTTATCAACCTTTTATCACCCTCTGCTGAGGCTTCTTTCGGTTGTTATTATCTTAGCTCATTCACTAAATCTCTAAAACAACCTCTAGTTACGGCTTCAATTTCCAGACGAATAAAGGAGAAGCGTTCAATGAATACGAGGTTGAGCATTTTTCTGAAAACGGTCTTATGGAGGAGTACAACGAGCCCGATTATGCGACCTATGACCCACTGAAATTCTACCACACTCCACCACCGAAGCGACCATCACTAAATGAGAAGAGTTAGTTCCCTTTGAATTATTTTGCGCGTTGAAAAGAAAAACTGAAACCATTCAACAAGGAGAAATTATATCAAAATAACCTCTTAGCATGATTGTTTATCTTATATGCAAAACATTTCATAACACAAACGATGTCGTCAAAAGTTTCTGCTCATCTATAAGTTTCTCTGGTTTTTCTTCCAAATTTCAGTAATTACTCGCTAATTATTCTAGCGGAATGATTTGGAATGGAAGGAACAGAATTTAAAAAAGGCATAACGACTCTACCCATCTCTTTCCACCGTCCTTTCTTCTTCCTAGTCTCATTGCGTGAGTCGTTGACCATGAGCGAGCTTCATCCAAAAATTTCTGTCAGAGTCAGTGAACATGCGATATTTTGCAGTTTTGACGTTCTGCACGAAGGAGATCGCAATACGTGACAGCAACAATTTGGTCATTGCTTGCGGAAGCGATTCGGAAGTATGGCTTCCACATAGGTGTCCAGCGGGAAGCGAATGCTTCCTCTCATCCGATTCATTGTATCGAATTTGTTGCGCAGTTGCGGATGCCGTCAGTTATACGAAATAACTCGCTGGTAACGTCAACGATGCCAAGTTCTAATCAGCTAAGAGCGTTTCCAAGATGACATTTTAGTGCATTTATGAGAAAAAAATGCAATTGTTCTGCAGCGGTAGTCAGACAGAATTGAAAAACAACGATTTGTGCTTAAAAAATAAATTGCTGATGAAATATTTTCCTTTTACTTTTTACTGAAAAATTACATCAACAAAGGCATCCTCCTGTGCAGCGATGTAACTTAATTTGAACAGTTATGTTCTTTCCCACCGGCGCAGTAAATAGGAGGGAAAAACGACTTAAATATTTGAGGAAGTTATTTGAAACCTGCTGGGTGAAAGTGAAAGTACTTCTAGCTAAAACGGATAAGGTGTGTATTACTGAATACGTGACGAACGCATCCAGTTGTATAGCACTGAATAATTAATGCTCCTCATCATCAGAATTATGAGGCCACTAATTGAAATGCGTCAAACAACAATTCGTTTTTGTTATTTTCTTTCTTCGTCTACTCGATGCGGCATTTCGATTACGAGAATTAAAAACTGCCTGTATTTGACGACCAGTAAAAACTTTTTCCGCAAACGAAACGAACTCTCGACCTCTCTAGCAGGACGACAGTCCTAACGCAACCACTGCTATTGGGTATGGCATCT
The DNA here is from genome assembly GCA_013433145.1 of Ascaris suum. Taxonomy (NCBI): domain Eukaryota; kingdom Metazoa; phylum Nematoda; class Chromadorea; order Rhabditida; family Ascarididae; genus Ascaris; species Ascaris suum. The sequence goes on from CM024187.1 coordinate 7,381,615, forward strand.
AATAGCCAGCCCAACATATTCACTCGTGATCCTATGCTAGAATGGTCACATTTACTAGTATAGCCGATTCTCACTTACTGGCCTTGACATAATGTACTGATCGTTTTATATGCACTCGTGCCGCCCCAGGCGATCTCTACGGCCTACATAAGTTGCACTTCGGCCCGATCATGTCTTTGGTCCTATTCGTGTTTTCGGGACTGTTGTGCTCCCCCATAAACTAGTTCTATCTGGCTTGTGCTCTTGCATATCGATATCGAGAGACGGTTATCGGCTCCTGCGCTCTGCCTACACTCGGCCCTCTTCCTCCTCGGCCACCGCCAGTCACAACAACTAGGCTTCTGCGAACATTGTCAGTGGTCGTCACCCTTTTGATAATGTTCTGTCAGTCGTCGTGTGCACATAATACGACAGCCAGGCTATGGTTGGCTGCAACATATAATCTTAACTAATAAGAAATGGCTCATGCAAATTTAGCGGTGTTGGCTGTGATGTAACCTGCGGCACAAAAGCTAAGCTTCGTCAAGGTTGAGTGTTGGTGTGCACTAGTATCGACGACTGGTTTGACAATCAAATGAAGCCATAAGCAGTATCATACTTCCGAACGCTCAGTTCATTCTTCGCGTACGTGTTTATACTTTTGTTGTATGTCTAATAAAGCGCCCCTTATATATTGAAATATCCATATAGCGCTTTCTCACTTACGATTGTTGCAATCGGTTATATTGCTGCTCACGCGATTTGTTTGAGTAAAATAGTTGTAACACTGGAAAATTCAAGCAGTAACGTTGGGAAGGTCGTTAGCATTAAAACAGCTGCAAAACAACTGGTATCCTGTGGCTGATGAATTAGATTCGCGCTGACTTCATGATGGCGTCACAACTGTTGATAGAAATCTTCGTTTGTTGTACGAATGTGTCCACTGCTTTTGATTGTTGCATTTTCAAAGATGAATAAATTAAATCGCAATGCAATTGAATTTCGACATTTTGCAACATATCAGTGATAAGAAAATTGCGTTCGTAAGGTTGCGCAGATTATGGCCACCAGGTTTCATTGCCATTCCTTTGTGATTTGCATGCACGCACGCAAAGACGGGCATACGAAAAACACATGAACGCGGGCATACACAGGCACAGACAAACTCATACAAACGCACTGATAGAACACAGCCAAAATGCGGTGTTCTATAAATTTGTCAAACATGGCTATATGGCTCTTACTATATATTCTGGATGAACGCTTCGAATTTTTCTGTAGGCGGGCTTTCTTGTACATCCTTCAATTTTGTTGAGCTAATAGCAGAAGCACTTCTTCAAACAAATTTTCAAAGAAAGATTTAACTGGTTTTGCTGTTTACATCACTTATAGTCACTCAAAGAAAACGCAACTTCAAGAAATAATATCAAACCGTAGCATACATTTAGCTGACGCTTTCGTACTGAAAGGACCCTTCTTATTAGATAAAGCATTTCTCTATGGTCGAATTCACAGCAACATCAGAATGAGGCATCTGCTTCCAACGAGAGCGCATCTTTGACAATTCCGTCCCAAGCCAATATTCCGCTGACTGGTTGACGCGCTCGGCCTCCATTTTTTTTTTAAATTTGGCGCATTAAATCATCTTAAGCTCGATAAAACATCCATCATTAGTGGTGGATAAGTGAATTATTGATCGGCATGAAAGGACTGCAAATTTAACGCAGCTTTGTTTAGTGCGCCGCACTGAATTGCAGTGGTCAAGCATGTTCGATCTGTAGAACCGAACGGAGGTAGTATTCATCCTTGTACAGATGCGCACTAAATTTCACAGGTAGAGAAGGTTACTAAGCTTGGAATTTGTCAGAAATGAAGATCACCGCCGTCGAATGAAGGAACGCGTTTGTGTGGGCGGCGACAGGTGAACTTTGCCTGGTGTAAATTCGGAAACACTAAGAAGAAAGCATAGCCGGCTACACTCGATTTGATTGCGTACTGAGTGATTATGGATGGCACTTCGAATTGAACACGATTTCTTGGAGACAATTTGGAGCATGCCGAATGATACATTGAAGGAAAGGATAAACAACGTCTCTCTGGGCATCTCATGAAGAGAACAAAACTTTTGCTTAATAGAACTTGATTTTTTTGTGCAATGATGAATGAAAAGTTCATGCTTCCGCAGCCATATTAGCTGTAAAATGTTTCAAAGGAAATTGAAAAAATTTCATATGATTCAACTAGCTGATTTCAAGAGATAGTGCCTGCTGGAAAACGGCTCAGTTTCTTGGGTCAGTGCCGACATGAAGTTCATAAAGCAGAAATCTGGTGCTGTTTCGCAGCCTGAATGTTGGTAGAGTTCTACTTTTTCATTAAAAGCAGCAAGACCTAAATTTTCTTAAGGGCGCTTCGGGTGGAGAACAAAAGAAAGAAATCAAGCAGTTAAAACATCTTTCGTCACGTCCACCAAAACCAGAACGGTCCGTGTTTCGCAGAAATGGTAGCTGGGAACGAATTACGGGGAAAGCATAAAGCAATCGATATATCAGACTCATCGCAAAGCTGACTGCATGAATGTTGCGCCCTTGCTTTGCACCGAGGAGTACTTTCTTTCATTACTCGCTCTGCATACAGCGCGGGATGCTGTAGTCTGTGCGTATGTGTGCCTGTAGTTATGTGCGCCTACACATCGCTCGCTTCAGCACGAGAATCGCTGAAGCTAGTAGAGATCTGATAGCGATAATCTAAATTTAACAAAGAAATAACGAGATCCTGAACATATTCATGAAAACTTCGAAGAAAATGCTTTTCTAAAAGAGGCGAATTTCTTTGGAATGATTTTCGTACAATGTCGGCTTCACACCAAAGCGCATTATACTGTTATTATTGTTTGAATATTTCTACAGTCGGCCGTCTGTCAAGAGGCGGCACAAAGGCGAATTTCCTCATTTCCTAAGAACTTTCGCTGAGATGAAAGTTTTCGACATCCAAAAAAAAAAACAGTTGAGAGCTTCCGAATGGCATCAACCATCCTTTGAGGGGATCGAGGATAACTTTTACTATCACTGAGTCAATAGGTTGTGCACTAGAGAGGTTGGCATCGTTTGCGCTGCTTGCAGGTCCCACAATCGAACGGTGCGATTGCACAAATGCATAAGAAATAAAACGCCGTCCAACGATGATCTTTACCAAATCAGCTACGACTACTGACTGAATGGTGCATTCGGAACCTAGCAGCGTTCATGATGAGCCAACCGGTTGATATACAACGTCATCAAGTTTGGAAGTCTATGGTCGACGATCAAAAGCGACCCAAAAGGGCAGAAGGTGCATATTTCAGACAGCCCAGGAAAACTCTTGATCTGCAGAAAAACTTTCTGCCACTCAGTCATTTCATTGGACTGCTCATTTAGGCATCCACAGGACATGCATTCTCAGCGAAACTCAACAGTTCTCACAAGATAGTGGATCAGCATTCAAAAAGGTCGTAAACTTTATAAAGACGCGTAAGCAGTAGGAAAATATAACGATCTATGAAAACAGAATTGCACTTTCGAAAGTACCATCCAAAACCGCATAAAGAACGCGCAATTATCCACAATGAAGACTGGCCGCTGAGTGGCGTATTCGGCAGCAAGCGTTGATTTTCGCATGGCGAATTCTCTCGCTTCAATACGCGATATAAGAACTGACCGAGTCGCCATTTCTTGCACTATAGTAACGCGAACTATGACAGGACTCTAATATTGCTCATTCGTTATGTGGTTGCGGTCGATAGCGAGGGTTGGACACTTAGGTGACTTGGCGCTACAGAAAAATTCCATCATCTAATTTGAAGACCAGTGAGTAAAAAGTTGAGGAGAGCATCAATACTCACTAGAGATTCATTTTCTTGTTACAAAACCCAGAATATCTGCGGTCCACGCATTTACTGTAGTCGTAACTGCAGCACGTCTTCTAGCGATTACAAATACAAAAAGTAGCCCAACTATTGGATGGCACTGGACTACCGGGCTTGAATTTATGTACTTAAGGGAAACATTCCTGGCTTTTTTGGCTGGTAGCCATTGAAAGTACTATGGAAGCACAACAGATATTTCCGAGCCTTTCTCAGAGGGATTTTTTTACATAATGGGAAACAACTTAAAAAAACAGAAATACATATCAACACTATCGATGCTAGTAGAGTAATCGATCCAGTTCCATTTAAGGTGTATGAAATCCACTAAGGGCCAGTCAGAGTATCAAAATCATGGTACTCTTTAACCGTCGTTTCGCAACGATCAGAAGCTGTGTCGAGAAAATGCTCACATGATCAGGGAGAAATTTTCAGAGACATATAGGCTTGACAGTAGCATCACACTTTTTTTTCGCACGAAGTGATATTAGTTTATAACTTCTGGTGGCACTATGAGTAAGAGCAACAAAAGCTGAGACCCACCAAAACGGTTTAAAACACTCGTCGAAACCGCTGTAGCTGTTATTTCAAGAGTAGGAATATGTATATCACACATCACATCTAATGGATGTTGGTTGTGCTCAGACAATACTTCTAAAAATGCAAGATGGTTGCCATTGCATTGGTAGTCGATCGAAATGCAGCAAAGAAAAGTGCTCAGCAATACAATCAACAAGCAGGATCTCGCAGCCGTGCGCCATGGCATGGTCTAAGTTAATCCCACGGCGATGCGTTTGTTAAGCACAGTACAGCATCAAGTCATATCTTTTTTTCGCATTTATGGTCTATTCTAACAGTTTCACATAAACAGCCTTTTGAATGCAAGGCATCAGGAATATGCTTGATCAACTTTGCTTCTGATATTTTTGCACTGCGAGAAATATACGCTTTAGATGGAAGGCACGCTATAGAGTTCGTTTATTGCCTGGGAACATAGCAACAAGTGTATAGCAACCTGTCTACTTGAATATCGCAGAAAGTGTGAACTCCAGGTGGGTCTGCTTTGTATTTTGGAGACAATTCATCGAACAAGAAAGCCTAAAACGCACACCTGGTATAAACCTGAACGGCGTTATTATTACTGTTTAGAATACCTTTAGCAGGGACAGACTTACCTAAGGCCATGACGCCCATTCGATACCGCCTCTGCGGTATGCGTTTGACACTGAGCTCGTTCGACAACACGGTCATCGTCGGCGCATCGTTGTCATATTGTCGATTTTTCCCTTCTCCTCTAGTATTGTCTTCATTGCGTCTACTAAGGGCAATACCAGTCAGAGGAACTATCCGTTTGGATGATTCCTCCTTGACAAAAAAAAATCTCTTGTTCTTCTGCACCAAAAACCGTTACTGAATCAACACTCCATGCAGTAGGGTGAGACAGATCGTGAACCTTGGCAGGAGCGAGGGTAGACGCTATAGAGTGGGAAGACGAGGTTGGAGACTAGAGGAATGCAGGATTTGCAGTTTACTGCAGGAAGGGGTTAGAGTGAGCTTATTGCTGAAATTTGTGTACGTATGTGCGTGTGTGTGTAAGTGAGTGAGTGTTTGTTGTGCATGGCAACGTAAGTTCCTGCCAGTGTTGCTGAGTTTTTCCTGCTTCGATTTGTTGGCTTAAACAGATGGTGACGGCTGGAAGCGCCAAACTTCGTGAGAGGTATTTTCGTTCGATTAGGTCGGGATGAGCAAAAAAACTAAGTTTTAGCTACGAATGTGCATAACAAGTTGCTTGGTACTTGAGCGCATTTTAAGGGCTCCTCGTCATCACTTTTGAATGTTTTTGTTAACTGCCATTCTAAACAACAGATCTGCATAAACACTATATCTCTTCAGCTTTCCTAGCGTGTATCTTGTTGTTAGGACAGCTGAGAGCATCTGTAGTTTACTCCTCAGCGTTACTTAGAACAATGTGCAAAAAAAAAACTGTGTGCCGTAGATAATATTATGCAAACAGTGCATAATCAGCGCTCGCTATTCAGTTTAATGGAATAGATCGTCTCTGATATCTAATAAAGAATTATATTATGCTGCACAATCTCAGCGCAGTCACTTTGAGGGTCATCGCTGGGAGCTGCTGCTCAGAATTCCAGTGTTTTTGTTTAATTCCGGTGTACGTGCGTTTATTAGTAGTAAAGTTAGATAGCCTCGTCCATCCACTTCAAATTTTTGCGCCGCACTCTTTTACGACTGAATCACGACCCTGCTCGTCGTACGCACAGAACCACAGATCAAATCCAATGACATAATTACGTGGGAACGACGCACATCAGTGGTGGTTGAGGAGTGCGAGACAGCATGCATAGACTATCGCACGCGCTATCCGAGTCGTCTTGTGGGGTAACGCGTCCTATGGCGAACGATTGCGATTGCAGGCCGATCCTCATGACGTCCCCTTTCTCTAGGCACTCTTTCTCTCCCTCTCTCTCTCTCACTCTAGCATCTCGATCTCATCACGTACCTCCTTGTCACGCACATATTTCGCTGCGTTTGCCCAATGGTGAGGTTTTCGCCAGCGAGCCCTACGCGAAGGATGCTTCCTCCGCAGTCTTGAATAGTGGCGTATTGTTTGCTTATAATCGAAAAAAATTTCCTGCCAAGTATTTGGGTGTCGTAGTGTCTTACTGCTGCTTCTAAAGAAGGAAAGTTCGCATCTCTGTGTTAATTTTGTTAGATTATTCGGCTGTGTTATTACTGCATTTGATGCTCTTTTGCTTCAGTATCATCGTGCAACATATGCATAGAGACACTGCTTGCTTCTCGACTAGTTGCGATCGCATAATTGCTATATTATTATCAGTCCTTTTCCTATGGAACACTTGCATAGTTTGTCGAATTCTTGAAGCATTGGGTGATTCATCTGACTGTACTTCAAGAAGTTAGCTCTTTTCAAAAGTTTCCACCTCCATGATAGTTCTCCTCGATATATTTAACCCTGTGGCTCGGTTTTTAAGGTCACGTATCTGGACGGACTCCGACGTTAAGTTCTATGAAGAAATTAGAAGACATGCTATCACAAATGGACGTGAAACTTTCATCCTATTTTCTTGAATATTTGAACAACAAATCGTGCAGATATAATATCGAAGTTCTAATTCCCACTTCGTGAGCAAAAACTATCAGTAAAAGATGTGGTGCCAGATTGAGGAGGAGAGCGAATGCCCGTTGTTACTCAACCTGTTATTTGACCACCTAGTGCTGCAGCATTCAGTTCAGTTTTTTTCCGAAATGTGTTCCCGCTTCTTCAAAACTGCTTCATTGATCGCCTAAGCTTGTCTGTTGATTTCACTTTCATTCCATAACTTAATTACCCGGAAATTTCCGTAAGTAAACGTTTCTATAAACAATTTTTCCTTTCTGCACGACGAGAATTACCTGCCGTGATACGACAGTCGCACACGAAAATATTCACTCGTCTCATGTCTGCTGTTCAGCAGTTTCTAATTCCAGCTCCGATACGAGGGCAACAAATCCTATCTATTAGCCTTACTTGAAACTTCATGTGCTTGTTTAAGAAAACGAGGCCTGAAAGCGCTTCCTGTTCTCGAACAGTCAAAATATCAAGAAGCGGAAGCTAGCCCTCCGGATCTTGCAGAAACAGTGATATTTAACTTTGTTGTGCTAGTTGAAATGTATCGCAGTTTGAAATAATAGCGCTTTCCAGTTTCATTTTCACGCCTGCAACTTCTCCAATTTCCTATGTGGAACAAGCTGAAATTGCCCCAGAAGTGCAGACATGTATACGCTTTTGCAATCCACGTATTTAGCCAACTGGTCCAAATAATGCCAACAACTAATAAAGCATGCGCATATCTGAACAGAACCGACCACTCGTACCAGTACTCAAGAAGATTCGTTTTATTTCGCCCAGCCAGCTGCAAAATTCGTGCAAGTTTTTAGCACTTTTAAGTACGTTAAAGTCCCTTCGAGTTTGGCAGGTCAATCTGCAGAATTGCCTGCGAGAAAACTTCGTAATTCTAGCCTTAATGGCTTCTAAGTTGAAGCATCAGACAGACAAGGACGCACGCACACATAAATATCGTCGTCACAGTGCGCTCCGTCGGTTCAGGTTTGCACCAAACGCATTAAACATTGCGCGTTAGCTTTCCATATGTCGATTTCAACATTCATGTTGGAGTTGTCGCGATGTTCTTCGCATTAAGGAGCTTCTCAGAAATTGTTGCGAGTGTTTTTATCTTTGCGAATTGGCGCAGTAATTCGTCCTCGTGAATTACTATCATAAATTTACTCTCACAGGCGAGAGCAATTTTAGGTGCTGAATCATCCTAGGGAATCACCTTCTGCCTGAAGCAAGCGGCAGATTTACTTTTTCTTTCAATCTGCTTTTGAGTTTAGTAATAAACGAAAAGTAAGATGCTATAACAGAGTTACTCGTTCACAACAGAGGGCATTTGAGGTCCTGACTGAGAGGTTATAAAAAATCGACGTCCACTTTTTTTGTAAGAGAAGGAACTTTTAGTTGTTACTTGTTGTTCCTACAAACACAACATTCAGTCGAACCGAAAATTTTCCATGCTCGCATGAACTGGGCGCTTAGAAAATGATATAAGCGATTGAGGCAGGCGTGCGAATCAGAAGAGATTGGCAAAAGTGGCCGTGGACAGGGTTCTGTATAGGTTCCGAATCGATGGTTTGTCGCAAGGAACACACACTGGAATGCGGGATGCAGCGTGCTTGGATGCCATGGATGAAAATTTTTTGCTTGAAACTAGGAGAGATTTCTTCCATCAGAGACGGATTCGGCGCATCCTTTGTCATAGCGATTGGCCAAAAAGTGAAGCAAGAGCAGTTGCCACACAAGATGTATGCATAAGGGGAAGTGATAAGCTGTATACTTTCTTTTATGATCGGAAGTATTGAAGTATCACCCATATTAAAAAGAAGTCCATGCAAACATGTATAAGCAACGATAACTGCAACTAAACAATTTTTGCTGCCATTCTTTCACTGATTTGTCTTTCCGGTGAAATGGACGTTTTCCATTTCTAAGAAGGATGATCATGGAATTGTTGCTGTTGCCATGAAGAAAGATGCTGCAAGGAAGTTGGTGCTGTGGTTGGCCCTCCTTCATACATGCATCACACAAGGCGACGTACTTCACCCACCGCTGAACAAGTTGGCGGTGAGCTCGATTGAAGTAGTCCTCACGCTGGATGTTAAGGAAGTTAAACCTTTCCTTTTAATGGCAATGATTTCGTGTGGTTCCATTGGTTACTCTGTTCCTTCACTTCTTCGTGACAGCGGTATATCTATCACCTAATCATGGTGATCACGTGATCAAAGAAGTGAGGGCAGGGGCTTGGCTTAGCTGTAAGCATCTTGCCGACTTCTTTTGGTTCTCTTTTACATGGATATACGTAGAGTCAGGGTCTCGTTTAACTTTTCGATCATTGGGAGAAGTGCGTAACACGTACGTGGAGGACTAGCCCGCCACCGACGTTCATGACCGCAGCTCTCTTCCTTCACTGCACACGTATAAATTTCATGACCGCCCCTTGTACAGTACCCCTTTTCATGATACAATGAAGTGAAAATTAACAGTCACCGCTGTTGAAGCAGTCATCTGTAGAAGGGTGTAAGAGAGAAAAAAAGCGAATGCTGTTGAGTGAGTGATCGATCGGCGGCGTAATGGGATTTAGGAGGTGAGAAATATGGCGTCATTCAGGCTGCGCGATCCACATTTTTTGCAGTCGAAGCCACCAAGGTAATCTCTTGCGTCACTGTCTGAAAAGATACTGAAACAATGCCTATGAATTTATTTGCTAAGCGGCTAACTGCTGTACGACGTAGTAGTTAAAAAACTGTTTGCATTAAGTCCGACCAGTGTTGTAAAAGTTTGCATTTCGCAAGTTTCATAGCAGCTGACCGGACTAGAAAATCTGAGTGAGGCTTTTTTCAAAAATCTTCACTTCGGATCATATGAAAATCCCTCCGTAGACGTTTTATTTCGAAGGCATGTGAGTGCGTTTTGCAAGAAGAAAAGCAGCAAATTCCGTAATTGGCCATCGTTAGAGAGGCATTCGTTTGTTGGTCAAGGGATGTTCATTTAGGGCGAATCGCTGATGCATTCGTAGGGAAGATGTGCTGATGAAAGCGCAGCACTTAGGATGCGCATCGATTGAGCCATGCAAAACCACATTGTGAATTCTCCAAGACTGGCCTTTTGCCGCTTATTCGAATGCTGGTTTAATAAATCTCATGTCTCCTTAGCAGTACAATTCTATTGTGTCTAAGATTTTCAGAGGTGAAACATGATCCGCATACTATTTCTTACTGTGTCTCGTTGATGATGAATCCCATTTGCGCGCTTTGCTGTATACTGCTGCTCTGATAATCCCGAAAGGCCCTCACCGCACCTCTAAGACAGGTGTAAGAGAGGGTGAATTCGCTAGGTTTAGTAGGTGAGTCTGCCAAAGTAGCATCGTCCGTTGTAAAAGTTCGTCTTGAACGTACAGGGCAGAAGTCTGTTTTCGATTACACGAACTTTGTTTTTCTAAATGTGTGAAGCACTTTTTTTGGCGCTTTTTTCCATATTCATTTGTTTTGAAAACTTTGAAAGGTGCTATTAATTGTTGTCGACTGCAAGTTCTGCTTTGATTATTTGTACGGTCGAAGAAGTTAGATCGTCTATAAACGATCGTGACTTAGGTATGAGTTTAATGCGAAAATTCATCGCCAAACCTTCTTATCGAAAAAAAAATAGTCACCCCAAGGCACATGAAGATATTGCCTCCCAGCATTGGTGATTCATCTCCGCAATAAATGCGGGCAAATATTGCATGAAAGCAATCCTCGCACTTTTGGGCATCATTGAAGAAGCCGAATTTTAGTGCGTAGGCAGTACTACGAGTATAACTTCATATGCAATTAACGAACCGCGGGGGAGTAGTATGACTGGTTTCGATTCACATGCTATATGAATGTGTGTACATGTAGGTGGCTTATTGATCGAATACTAATGTATATTCAATCAAAATGACGCTTCAGTATAGTGACGCGAATACACTGCCACTAACCTAATCGAGCGTCCCTTATCCCAGGTGAGTAAGATTTTTTGTGGCAGTTCTTAGAACAACGTTGGAGTACGTGCTGCTTACTGTTAGACCACCCACAGTTGCGAGATTTCATCGTCGTGTTGAGCATGGTGACACAAACTAAGTTGCGTCGCTGATCATATGGTTAGACTGCACTCTTCGCATTATCCTGACTTTTCTTTTGTTTTTCTTTTTACCCACTTGTTTCCTAATCGTAGATACATGCCGATTGTTAGCAAGCATTACTACATTTACTACCGTTAGGACTGTCGGAGCTGTAGTTACGGACCGAAGCAATCTGGAGAGCCGCAGTGCGAAATTCATTGCCGCAAACAGATCCGAATTAACTTATGATACAATGGAGCAGATCCATTTCTGTTCAGTTTTGCATCCTTCATATGACGCTATTTTCACGGTATCCTGAAATCGCTTCAAGGAACAATTTACTCAATAGTATTTAACGCATTTTTCATACAGCACGTCATCTCATTTTAAACTATCATACTGTGCGTTGTTAAGCACAAAATAGTTCAGTTCCATTCAATGAATATAGGAACATGGCGCCAAAAGCTTTTTGCTGATTGAGCATGCAACTGCGTTTTGCTTACGTTACTGCCGTCACGTCATTGCGCAAGTGGCTTCAAGTGAAGTGGTGTAAAGATTTACGGTATAGAAGGAAGCAGTGATGCAGCTGAGTTAACCTGTGCTGTTGAGCAGGCAGGCCATTTTTGTCACTGTTGGTAAGACAGCAGCAAATGGCAAACTTTGTGGACTTCTTAGTGTGATTAAACAACACATCTAGGATCTGCCTCCTTCTTAATTAAGTTGCTTCCGTACACTGGAATGAGATCCCGCTTAATTTAGCAGATTTGCCCTACAAAAATTCATCCAAATATAAGCACAGTATATCTGCACTGAAACATTCTCAGGAAGTTTTTTGAGAAAGTGACATCATTTTTTTGCGATTAAAACGTCATTTTTAAATACTTTTGATGAGTTATAGCTTGCTGCAAAAATGCCTGTTTATGAACTCAATTCGATTATTGTGATGGATAGATCTACTCATCGTCACGTAGTGAAGGTAATTCAGAGTTGTGATGAGTGCGTCCATGAGTCTGCTGTCACCACTGTTTGCAAACTGAATACACTGTACGTCCGTAATTAGATGTCTTTATCTCTTGGCCCATTCTCTTCCCATCGCACTTTTGACATCTGTTGCAGCCGTAAGGTGTCAATATGGTCTCTAGGAACAACGACAGTAACATGAAATCTACCTCAACTGGCAAAAGGCAGTGGCAGCGCACTTGTCAGTGTCTTAAAAATCCCTGAGGCTATTGTTAGTAACAGAATTTTTGGTGCACAGGAGCAAAACTTTCGTTCAAAAGTTTACTTCTTTGTGCTACCTTCTCTTGGTTTCAGTGTTTTCTCAAATGAATGCATACATTCGTTATTACGTCCATTCTTGTGGCTGATCACAGCCCTCAGATGCTATATACTAAACGTTCACACTTGTTATCCGTTTCTTCCACCCCCGATGTTTCGCCAGAAACAACACGGTCATGGCTTGTGTGTGGTGAGAAAATATGAAAATTAAACTCGTTATTTTAAAGATTGCTGCCAACTTTTGAATGATATTCAGATAGTTTTTTTCGATGTACAATTTTTATACGAATTTCATTTAGAGAAGCTCCAGGGAAATAAATTGCTTCAAAGGAAGAATTAGGGCGAGAAAACGAATGGTGGTTCGTAGAGGTTTACAGAAGGGTCATTCACTTACCAGTTGTCTTATAATTTTGTCAGCTTTGGATTATTCCTTGTAATTCTTTGGACAGCTTAAATGGCTTAATACGATAATAAATCAGCATGGCAACGTAAAGGTATCTTGCTTTCTAAAATAGTGAAGTAAAAACCTCTCGGCTCCGTCACTGGTGAAGTGCGATTATAACTGTATATTTCCAGAATTATTTTCTTGCTGGGCAAAATTTATTCGTATTCATTAAAACATCTTTCTGGATCGTTTACCGAAATTCAAAGAAGACTATCGCATATTTTATATGAGTTTCTCTTAACCAATTTTTTCGTGGTTTTTTTTCTCAGAGCAGAGAAAAAGAAAGAGCATGGGATTTCCTTTGGAGGAGCCTCTGAATGTGCTCGGCAATGCTGTGTTACGCCATATCGATCGCGCATCCAACTCAGTTTCAAGTAGCGTCCTGGCTGGTGTACCCTTTTTCATCGTGCCCTCTATATTGCGAAATTTGTGTTCTTAAAAATGCTGTTGAGTCATCAAAGTCGGTTTCCCAATCCTCTTCAAAATCCTAGTTATTTTTACAGCAACTTCAACATTAAGCATCCAGCTGACATTTATTAGGTCGAATTACGTTTACGGCTGAAGATCTTGACGGAGATGGCTGCTTTTACTCAATGTTTGCCTTCATTTTCATGCTTTACGAAGAAAACCTTTGAGATGCATTGATTCAATGGAAGTTTTATTCGAGTTCCTTTGATGTGATTCCTCCTCAAAAAGATTTTCCGTTGTAAATGTTTTAGTGACGTTGGAAGCAACGTTGCTTCTATTGTAGGCACTGCATTAAACAACTTTTGAGATGGATATGCCATAAACCAATTTTTGAAGTAACATTGGATAGAGAAATTAGTCAGTCAGGCATACAACTTACCCATTGTTCATCGATCGCTTTGTTGTATTCTTTAACTGATCAATTAGACAATGGTGTCGCCTTCGTTTAGCTGAAACTCAATTGTAGCTGATAATGAAAGATGTGTTGTTCTAATTGAGTGCATTCCGACTGCTAATAGGGGACCAATTTATGCGCCAAGAAAAATGAGGTCATACACAGTCAATCTGTAGGCTTGAACATATAAACAGCAGTTTTCGTCGACCATTGATTCAAGCGGCAAAGGCTTTCATTTCATAGCCGCGTTTTTATAGAAGGTTCACTGCTGATGGATTTGTGTCTGCATGAAAATAACACGCTCTATTTCAGTTCATTACCACTCTGAGTCAGGTATTTTTTTGTTGTTGCCAGCTGACTAGCTAAGAGGGAGTTGTTTTACCGCAGACGTTTCAAGCTGTAAAAATATCCTCATCGACCACTGTTCTCAAGTGAATGACAGCAGAAATTTCCTCGACAGTCATTCCGTTGAAAATGTAAAAGTCTCTAGTTCAGTTTACTTTGCCTACGTTCTCCTGATTCATTGTGATTTATGAAAGTGCGTTGTATTTAAAACACGTCTGCAGTCTTTGCCTCTTCTCGTTATTTTTCTTGAAATGAGAGATAACAGATTAAGGACGGAAAGGTTTAGCTCGAAAATAGGAACCACAAAAACTCGGAAATGGAGGGAGGAGGTGCCGATGACAATGTGTTCTCCATGCACATATTGCGTTATGACCTGCCATACTAGAGAGTTATCCTGATCAATAAATTCGCATTCCCTTTTCCAACACTTAGTGCATACTCGTTGTGCAAATCGTCCACAGAGGTACTACTCGAAAAGGGCAATTCCCCGTGCATATCCTTTTTAAGTTAGATGCGTTGTTGACCTTGTGGTGCACATTCCACCTGCACATAAATGCCATGTGCTAGGAAGCCGCTTATGGGCAGCACGCAAAATAATCCGAAAATTGTTTCCGCGTCGTTGATTTCTAGTCATTTTTTCAAGCGAATGATAACACAATGTTCGCGGAGCATGTTGGTGTATTTCTGGGAGAACGCGTGAATTTTTTTCATTTCGCAATCGCACGTTTTGATCGTGAAGCTTTCATTCTTTTAAACGTCGGGTTGGCAGCTTATCCTCAGTTAATGGAAACGTTGCTCCATTATAACGGGTTTTTTCGAAGAGATGAGGAAATCGTCAAACCTTTAGGTATGAATCAATGCTTACTTTAATTAAATGTCGTTCTTTCTGTTAAATTCCATTCGCAAGTCGCACTTAATGTTACCCCTGTTCGTTCATTGGAACTGGGTTTCTTATCGTAGGTTGTGGCACTTTGCAAATAGGTGTTTGTAAACATCACACTTTCCATGTAGTGATGTCGGCAAATGCGCCAAATTCGGTTTTTGGATGGGCGTGTTGGAAGTCATCTTTGGAAGTCCTACGAGGTAGTCGATTGAGTAAGGCATTCGAGTCTCAGATCTTTCCGTCCGTTTTTCAAAGAAGAGAAAGTCACAAAATAACTTTTAGGACAGCGGCGATATCATATTGCAACGGGCGCACTTATATAAGCTGAATAACTGCGATATCGAAGTGCGACTTTGTATGTGTATGCTATGAAATTCACTATCTTATGTGCTTTGCATTAGATCACTGCTCATTCATCGGTGAGTAAGTATTTCTTAGTCATTGAAAAAATATTCTGTCTTTGGGTTTATTTTCTAATAGCATATACAGGTAATAAAATAAGTATAAATTTCCTGACTAACTGTAGATGGAAAATCACTGTTTCTTTTCTTTAGGAAATTTGTTGCTCTCTGTGATCTTTTGCATCGTCTAGTTCTTTCGCTGAGCGCTTTTGATGTACATTTTATCGGTTCATAGCATCGTTTCCAAGCAAGGAATTCATTTCTAGCTGATAAGTCTTGGACACCTCATCACCTCATAGCTTGTTCAACATCGTTTCGACAGTGCACGGCGCGGCTATCGATTTGCAGGAAAAAACAGCTCGCGACGCCTTTTCATATTGTAGTACTATAAAATTCATTTCTGGCGCAAATTCAAGGTTTTAACACAGTGGGTCGCCTGTAAAAAAACCTTGCATATGGCCCACATTATGTCCCTCTTAGAGGGATACAGAGAAGCAGTACACCACCAAGTATAGCCCACTGCGAACCACATTTTTCATTGTTTGTGTGCCACGAAATTCGCTTCTCCGATATTTTCTTATCGCCGACATTTCCACTTATGAATTCGCAATTCGGTGAGGCAGATGTGGTGTGACAGAGTTTGCACCGTACACCACTTTCGTCGGATTTGCACCGACGGTATTGCCCGACATGATGCATTCCTGATTCCTCATAGTGCATGTTGCACACATGCGAGCAGGTAGTCGGGAGGAGCGTTCGATGCGCTGTGGATGAAATGCAGAAATCGCATGAGGCACTGTTATTCTCCTTCCTATTAGTTCCACATAAAAGTGCTTATTTGCATAGAACACGATAACTAAGCTGCTGTTATTTGAAACAGTAATACTGGGGACTGGGGGATTTTTAATTGTTGCGACGTAAAAAGTTGTCGAATTTAACGTTGCCGTAGACACTCTGTGCTCAATTTTATTTTACAACTTTTTTAACAGATTCATAACAAATCAGTCATTCTCGACCGAAACAAACGTAACGCATTGAATTCCTCTTCATATGCCCTCCACGAACTCGTTTATTGCCGAAGGCTTTGGACAAGTTCGTTAATCGACTAGTGAATTGTTGTTCCTCTATCATCAGTGGTCATCATACCATTACTATAAAATTCAGCTGGCGAGTATTAGCAGCAGCGGTTGTGGGTTTTCTCACTTCTTCGTTCTCCTCTCTTCGCCTTCATTTTTTCCCTCCTCTCTACACTCCGACTCGCCACCGTTTACCTCGGCATTAGCTCAAGTCCCATTTACTGCAGTTGACTTTAAATTTGAAGAGGACTGGTTTTGTATTCATCATGGTGCTTGAGGATATGAAAAGATGTCCATGGCGTTCTTATGTCGCTTCTTTTTGATCAGGTGTGGCAGTCTTTTGGCTCTTTTCTCGATTTGCTTAAGTAGTTTGCGATGGTCGTTTCAGCTCATGCTGAGATATGCAGCGGTCATTGAAGTAATTTCAGGAGAGAACGGCGGCGCAGTCTTCGAACGCGAGAACGGCATTCAACAGTGAGAACCTGGTGGCTGAGTGAGGAAAAGATTTGTTGAATAACGACATCCGAAGCGATCTCAGGCGAGCGCTTCAAAGCGCTTGCGACGAAACGTCAAGATTTTCCCGTTCCTTGCCCCATTTAGGGCTTTGTGTATACTTTTAAAGTACGATCCTCACAACTTGCCCCCGTCGACGTCTCCTTCATCGAGGGTATTCCTAATGAGACGCCTATTGCTGAAAAAACAACTGACAAAGGGAAACTGCTCTTTCGAAGGTCTCATACGAGGCGTCGACGTCGAAGAGCTCCTCTTCACCCAGTAGCACAACAAGCAGTTCACGATCGCCACGACCAACCTCGCGGCAAAGTCGATCGCCGAGAGCAAGAGCAACTAAAGGTGCGCAGCAATCGAGTACCATATCCCATGCGGAGGCGTTCGCCAAGGAGAGTATCAGGGAAGCACAGAAGGAAGCCTTCTTTCACTCCACTTCCCCCAACATGCAAACCCAAGCAGATTTAGCCGCAAAGGTCTTGATGTTTCCCCTGCAATGTTGGAGTTCTTCGGAGGCAAACCATCCGTTGTTGCAGATGCACGGGTCGAACGCACTGACGTCGTCTCAGGCATGCGCGGAACAGGCCTGAATGCGCCTAGTGTGGAGCGCAGTATAAACGAAAATAACGAAAATGTTTCATCAGAAACACCGGCATCCGAAAGTCTCAGCGAGTCAACTGTCACGGGTACTCTGGACATAACCTTTAAACGTAGAAAAGATGTAAGGCGTGACGATGTTGCAAACACCAACATCGTCAGCGAACCTGGTCCCGAATACGTAGGTGAGTGACCAACAATGCCTTGATGGCGGTGTAGTGCAGTGCAACAATCGGGTAGCGATGCAGAGCACGAAGAGATAGAAACGATGACCATAAGCAGTTCGGGTAAAGCATCTTCGGAGTGGGGGGAGGCGAACGAGAATGTATTAGAGTCACGCTCGAATGGTTCGTCGCAACGATCGAGTCGTGCTTCGCGACATCATTTCGACAACGGCGAGCCGGGACCCGAGCACTACGGTGACGATTCAGCTGCGACAATTGACGATGGCGGCGCATATGTGAGAGGACAAGTGCACGAGAATGGAGAGAGTGTGCTAGAGCAGCCAGGCGCACACAATGGGCACGCGGCCAGTGCAGCCAACGGACAAGCCGGGGGAATGCCGGTCGCAGCACAAGCGCCAATCCTCATCAGAGGTGCGCAGGTTGTCAACGACGACTCGATCTTCAATGCCGACGTGCTTATCGAGGATAAAGTTATCAAGCAAGTTCTTCATTCACTTTCTTATCTTCGCATGCCATATGATAGTCATAAATATTTTGTAAGTTGTCTTGAGGAAATAGGATCTCTTGTTGGCAACACCGCTTTATGGAAAGGTTGGTTAATTTTACACTGAGGTGCAGTTGGTGCTAAGAAAGGTTTACACGATGAAGTCGGGTGTAACAGTATGTGTGTGTGTGGTGAGAGCAGTCAGGGGAGGGGGGGGGGGGCGGTTGGAGGAAGGGAGAGTTCAGATGCGTAGGGAACCCTACACGCAGTTACGCAGTTACGCAACATCCTTCACACACCACTTCTCTGGTCGCCTCATAATGTGAGATTTTCCATCATCGTCATCATATTCCGTTCCTTATATACCTTGATTTCCTAAAGTTACAGTAGATGTCGCAGTAACCCTTAAATGAAGTTCGCTTGCTTCTATAGGCGTCGTAGCTCACATTATTGTTTATTATCAAATAATATTTAAGCAGACCCATAATTTTAGAAATATTGTTTCTCTACAGAAACCTTCAGTCGTTGCTTATGCACGCGCTCGTACCGTACATTATGATGTGTGTGGCTGCACACTCGTAAATTTAGACTTTTTCGAGCATTACTTCTCCTAAACGCTGCCACTTTTAGCAGTATTGACAAACCAGCTGTCAATTGCGGAGGGGTGAGGTGGAAAATCGTGCCAGGCAAACGATTGCAGATATGTTCATTTAAAATTATTAAACTTTAATTTATTCTTTGACCGACAGCGAATTCATTGGACTTGAAGTGCTTAGAAACACCAAAAAACGTGTTTAGCTGCACCTGCAATTTTGCGCCATTGTTTCAGACGAGTTGTCACTTGCAGGCATCACAGTAATTAGCATATTGAAAACACAATAGCGCTTGGCTGTTGGCTGTGCTAATAGGCGCTTCTTAGAGTGGGAAATGCATCGCGAATCGACATACCTACAGGAAATTATTTCACTTGCGCATGTTATTTATATATTAAAAAGAGAACTTTCCTATACGCGTGGAAGGTTTGCGTAAGTAAAAGATGTTTACGTTCTCGGATCATGCAGCTACATGCACCGACATGGCGCACAATCGATAGCGCCGAATTGAGTGCTTGGAAGGTGGCTCATGGTGGGGAATATGCACATGCCTCAGCCAACAACTGACACCACGCGGCCGCCTTCTCATTTGCGCGTCTTCTCGATCCATATGCATTCCAGCTCATACATCCGATGCGTTAGTTTCTTTCTGATCCCCAGCCCCTATTTTCTTTCTCTTTAATTGATTCCCTTCATTTCATGTCCTAATGACAACATATCTCCTTAGCCGATTCTACTATAAAAATACCACCCTTACACGAGCTCATTAATTCACATTTTCTTTCATTGAGGCATTTCAATTTCCTGGATACCCTTTTAAAAGCGCCTCCTAAAGTCTGAGCTCCCAGCGATTTTTTTCAAACGTTTTTTTTGCCTTGCGTTATGAGCATAATAGGCAATACTGTAATAGGGTTCGTTTACTTTGAGGATGGGCCTGTGAATATTCGGCACTTATGTATTCAGCACATACATTATTCTTACGTGCTGTACTGCTGTGTGCTAATCAAATCTCCCCGTCCAAACATCAGCGCAATGCACACTTCTTATGTGCACTATGTGGCTGATAAGGTAGAATTTGCTGCGGAATTTCTGTGATCTTTTCAGACTGTGCTGGCGATCTAATTTGCGAATTTCTTCGTCGTAATTGAAAGAGAAATTTCCTCTGTCTACTGCGAATAAAGCGGTCAGATTCTGCCACGTCACCGCTTTTGATGTTTATAGTAGGAAAGATCGTTCCAGTATTTTCATAGTTGAGTGGTGGCCATCTGAACGTTTTAATAAGCGTTGGAAAATTTCGCTTCTTCACTCACCTTAGTTGAGCCCCGAATAATAATGTGACAATCACCTCAAACAATCTCCGACGAACTCAGCAAATTTGAAGCAGTCGAGTGCGATTATTTTTGGCTGACATCACTTTATTTCGTTTCTTTTTTTTGCTTGCGCTCATCAGCTGCATACAACTGCATATCCAGGTTGTCCGATTATCCACGGAGGCGATTTAAAAACGTTAGCAACTTTGCCGATGTACTCTTCCACTGCCACAATGCAGAAACAGTAAGTGCGTGGCAGTTTTTTGCAGGAAGTGGTGAACAACAAAGTCGGATCTTCTACGAAGGAGAGGGAATGTCTTGTCCGCGACTATGGGAAAAGTTTCAACTGAGGACCGCCAAATTGTGCAGCGTTTAGCATAAAAGCTTCTAGCCACAGTCTGTTTTATTTCATGCATAGAAGTCAAATGTTTTGTTGTAGGCAGGTGTCAACATCGTTAGATGCGCCGAACGGGGCAACAGTTATCGAAGGGAATGGGAAACTTCTTCTGCCGGCCGGAATTGATGTGCACACAGATTTCTCTCATTCGCAAATAGCGCAGAAGATTTCGCAACTGGGTCGAAAGCTGCGCTTGCTGGAGGCACCGCAACGGTATACCCTTACGATGGTCGTGTTTTGGGGTTTCTGATGATTAGTAGAGATTCCCTGATTGTAGCTATTTTGAATCCGCAGGCGATACTCCAAATATCTGTCTTTGTTGTGAGCATTCTTCAGCCAGTCTATATGTACCGGAATTTTATCTGGCAGCTACAGGAAGGAGGGCAGCGGTTGGTGCCTTTGTATGTAAATGTCCCTGATTGCCTATAAGTTCCGTAAGCTTGGAGATAGAGGAATTTCTGTTCTTGACTTTTTCGGCGTTCTTTCCGTGATTATCGGATTTCGTTATTTGTGACGTGCGAATTAGCAAATATATGGTTAGCGGTGTAATATTAACGTTTTTTGGCAAACTACATTTGCATTGCGTTCTTACTACGCCTTCGTGCGCTTAGCAAGAAGGTGTTGTATCTGTGATTCTCGCGCTAGCACAGCTTAAGTTACTGAGCGATTCCGCCTCTTGCACTACTTTCTTTTGAGCATTCACCCACGACATACATTCGTGCTACAAAAAATTCGTTTCACTAGGCAAATTCCTTAAAAAAATTAGGCAAATTTGAGTGGGTGCCGTAGCAATACCCCATTGCGAGTTACATACCAAGGGGATGTCAGGTAATGCTGTCTTGTTTTTTTAGCACTAGTCTCACTACAGACTGAAGCCAGCTTGAATTTCTGTCACGCAAAAATCGACTCAAAAGAGCAGTCGCAAATATTGTTTCATTTACTCCAAAGAAACCCGGATTCCAGCGATGAGTTGTCCTTTCTATTTTCTACTACTTTAGATTGAGAAAGAGGGATTCGTTGATTGAAGTTTTAGAGTACATCTTTCCAGTTGCAGTGGGATATGTTTACCCCCAGCATATTATCCAACTGTGATCGATAGCATTCCTTTGAACATTCATCGGAACATGCACACAACGGCACATCGCTCCATTGGCTTTCACTCATTGCAATTTATCTGCGAATCCAATTGTGAACGGCTGTTTTTGCACCAGTGAGCGCACTTGTAGCTTTTAATAAGCCTGCACGGTCACCAAGTTGACTA
This sequence comes from Ascaris suum, assembly GCA_013433145.1. Taxonomy (NCBI): domain Eukaryota; kingdom Metazoa; phylum Nematoda; class Chromadorea; order Rhabditida; family Ascarididae; genus Ascaris; species Ascaris suum. The sequence goes on from CM024187.1 coordinate 7,403,333, forward strand.
CTGCTTCTTAGAGGCCGTTTATGCAACCGTTCTGAACCGTGAAACTTGGGGATGAAATGGATTATCATGGTTATTACTTCAGGGGCATAGCACGCCTTGGCCCTCCCCTGAAGTTGAGCAGTGTAACTTACCGTGTTGGTGTTGTTCATAGCTTTGCTGTTTTTACTTCCTCTTCCTCAGCCCATTCAGCATGAGGGATAGGGGTGAGGGGCGAGATAGGAGCAGTATTCTTTGCGGAGTAAAGGTCGCATACCCAGGTTTTTGTCCAGTAACCCTGAAATTGGAAGTCATGTTTCCCCCTGATCGGCCGTCCTCTTTGTAGACACGTTAACATCTGCGAATTTCATTGCAACCCATCAGGTGCAAGCAAAACGGGGTTCACAGAATTTATGCTACTACAATTATATTTACATTTACTAAGTGGGATATTTAAGCAGACACATTATTAGGCATTTTCCGATTGTTTTTGTCTGCTTCAGTGCAGCCGGCTGGTTCGTCCGGCCAACTGAAACATAAAGAATTAATCTTGTCAGCCTCGCTAACACTCTTTTATAGTCGCTTGCAATGGTGATGTAAAATTTGCAGGTGATTGATGTGGTGAACCCGCGGGTGGCGAATCTGTGTTGGCGGCATGCGATCGAGTACGCAAAGCTGCCGAAGCGAAATCGCTATGCAATTTCGGCTTCAGTGTAGTGATCTCAACATGGAACGATATCGTCAAGAAGGAGATGGGGCTCGTTGTTAAAGACAAAGGCATCAACAGCTTTATTATCGATCTGCATTCCGACGACCAACTTTATCAGGCAATCCTCTCTGTTATTTCACCCCAGTTTTGCTTAACGAGCGTTTGCGCGTTTTCTAATATATTTTTCTATATGACTGTTAAGTTGAATGTTTCCATCGCATACGGAATTTTTCTTCGACGTTATTTGATGAGCTATTAGGGCCATTTCGCGCGTTATTGTGATAACAAACTCTTTCACATGTTGTCCTAACCAGCGAAGTGTTAGCACATCATCGAGCAAACTGCTTTCTGGAAATCGTTGTACTCTGTTTATTTCCAACACAGAAAAATTTCATCTGTTTGCTTAGTGATACTCGTGGCGTCATACAAATATTAACTTCCTTCGAACGCTTCGTTGGGTTTATGAGCAGATACGGTCAGTAAACATTCTTTGTGTGTTTCAGGCATTTGAATTTTGCAAAACGATTGGCGCCCATGCTCGTGTTGTTCCCGAAAACAAAAACATTATTTCCTTTCTTGAAAGGAAAATGCTTTCACTTGGCATCACTGGCCCAGAGGGCTTCTTACAGTCCCGGCCCGAATCGGTGAGCATTTAGTAGCCGTTCATCGTATTTCATCTTTGCAACCTTCAATTTCCTGCTTTTATCATTTTCGCTTTTTTCCTGCAGTGAATTTCCTGTCATCACAATCAGTGGTTTAAAATTAGGAACGGTTTACTGTTTATTCCTTGTCAGCTTCTCATGCTGTGCATAAAGTTTTCGTAAAAACTCGACATAGCCATGCATTTTATTCGGTAGTTTAGGTCGATTTCTTGTCTGGAGGTATTTAGGCTGATCATTGTGTTGAGAGTATATCCATTTGCAGCTGGAAGGAGAGTTTGTCGATCGTTTAGCTGTGCTTAGCCAGTTAACCAACTGTCCACTCGCAGTGATGTCGGTGTCGTCATCGGAGGCTCGTGACGCGGTCTTGCGTAATCGCATCAATTCGCTTATTTTCCCAGAAGTAAGCCGTCAAATGGGTTTTTTTCCCAAGCCCTTTACGTCCATTCTTCCAAAAATCTGGTCACATCTCCCTTCATCAAGGACTTGTTGTTTAGGTTGGCTGTCGCCCTATTATTTTTCATTTCTTGACAGTCTCATACCCACGTCCGTGTATGCGCTGTCGTTCAGCTTCACTTTTCATAAGTCTTCGGTGCAGCCACCATATTCAGTAAATTTGTTCTACTCTAATTAATGTGCTAAGACGGATGCTTGGTCTATGCGGGGTCGTGGGTCCGTCGGCCACAGGTCTTTAGATCTTTCATTTAGGCAGCACTGATGTATTTCCAGGTGTCGGTGGCCGCTTTGGCCACAGACGGCACGCACTACTTCAATAAGTGCGCGCGGCATGCAGCAGCGCACATGACTGCATGTCCACTACGCGTCGACCTACGCACTTCGTCGCTTCTTGTCGAATGCCTCGCTAGGTTCGTGCTCTTTTTCCATCCTTTTTTTTTTTGTTTTATGTCTAAGCCGTTTTCAGAAATTCGACGCTGATTGAGTGACATGTTTCGCAGTCCGGTCACCAGCCAAGATCAGCTTTGCAATCGATCTCTAGCCCATCTAAGTAAAGTCGCAACTTCCGGTTTTTTTCAGATGGTGGGTTGCAATTAGTTATCAATCAAGCGGTAGAAAGAGTCGAGTCGTTCTGGATGTTTGAGGAAATATCATCCCGAAAACGCAGCTTCTTGAGCATATTCAACATTTTTGAGCAAAGTCAAAGCTGGTCGTTAGCGAGTTACTCAAATACGCTCGTTCATGGCACTCACTGCTTGAAGTTTGATCTCTGGCACCTTCTAAACAATAAATCGCAGAATTGACCAATCTGGGAAAACTCTTTGGGGGGGGGGGGGAATGTGCGACACGGCTTTAAGGTCTAGCGAGTAATCAGAAGCATAGCAAAAACTAATAGAAACTTCAAATCTTTCTTCTCTTCGAATGAAATGGCATAACAGTTGGTTTGCCGTGTATGTTACTGGCTGGAGGGCGGTGTTTGCCAATAAAACATAAATGTGCATTTACCTGATTTGTGTAACAGTGTGTAGGCCCATGCTTACCAGTTAATCAAGTGTCGAGCTCCCCATCGTCATGATGGGGAACGTGCATTATGTTGTGAACTCGTCCCGCATTCTCACGCATGAACTCCTGATGCAGTCATTGTGTTCGATAAACTGCGGATTCATTTTTGAGAATGTTTAATGCGTATCATTGATTCTGTACTTTACAGCTCACCGCTTTGTGTCTGTGTTTCTGACCATCGTGGACTCCGAGACCGTGGTGTTGGTGATTTCACACAGATGGCCGTTGGCGTATCGGCAGTTGAAGAACGAATGAGCATCGTTTGGGAGAAGGCCGTTTATCCGGGTGGTATCGATCCGATGCGTTTCGTTGCGGTGACGAGCAGCAATGCCGCAAAAATGTTCAACCTGTATCCCAAAAAGGTTCGTTGGGGCTTCCTTCTCATTTTTTGGGGCTTTCGGTGTTCTCTTGCACGGCTTCTGCTGTGCAGGAGGGCAAGAAACTGGTCATGTACAAATCGCACAGTAATGAGAAGTTCCAGTCAAGAGCAAATAATCCGCCCGCTACGCAAAGAACAACTCTCTTTCCCGTGCTGTAATTTTTTATATATCCCTATACATGTGCTTTTAATAAAACATAAAGTCGGAGCTTTTATATGTCCACTAAAAGAGCGCTGAGCAGCTGAGCGAAGGGGGGGGGGCGGGAGAGGAGGATGAAGGATATGGAGGAAGTTCACTCAGTTTGTGAGGATGAATTTATGCAGCAGTTGCTATGAACTCACACTTTTATGCATAAAATCCTAATGCGTGGAATCGCTTAGTGGCTCGTTGATGTTTAATTTGCAACGATGCTGATGCAAAAGAAGGCTCGCATTGAAAATGTGGTATCTTCGAATGTTGGTTGCAGAATTGTATGATGCGACGGTGTATGAAGACAATGGTGGGCTTGCCAATGAGAGCTTTTTGCGATGCACCATCGCAGCTTACAGCATAGGCTGAAATAATTTTTCGAGGCAGTCGATATCTCCTATTGTCGTTCAGGAACTCATACGTCAGGCCACACGAAGAATGCAGGAAAAATTTTGTGTGAAGTGTTAAGTAATGAATGCATCAGCTTCTAAAAAACCGCTATGTGTAATGTGTAGGTGCCCCGCCTGCATTTCTCTCTCCCTCCCCCACGATACTTTTCATTTCTCTTATAATTCCTAAGTGATGTGTTTTAACGAAATCTTTTAACACGTAAAAGAACTGACAGGATTTTTCCTTGATTTTACACCTATGCAACCCCTGTTAGGATTCCTTTGTTGAGGGTGGGGGAGGGGAAGGAAAAGATAAGAAAGAGTGCAGATGAATTAGCACTTTGGAATTTGTTACGATAAGTATAAAAATTCGAGCTGGTCGCACACTTCTTTTTCGCTTATCCCACTAATTTTTAGCTTATTAGTACGGCGAAAGGACGAAGGTTTTGTGTACTCAATTCTTACTCGCGGTGATCAAACTTTGTCTTTTGTATTTTTCCTGCCTCTCGTTTAAAAAAAAAAGAAACAAAAAACAAGCAAATGCGAATGTGCTTTGGCGTTTTCAGTGGCTCGCATCCCTCGTCCGCCTATACGGTGGGGGAAGGATGGAGGAGATTCTTCATAATGGAGCAGAAACGCGCTATGGAACAGCTTTATTAGGCGTTCATTGTCTCTTTCAGTTGGATCGCCTTCTAGGCTCTGCCAAAACGTTCATTGACGGCATATTTTATAACTTTATTCTTTATCTTTTCCAGATCTCCTGCAGCGTCTTGTTTTCACGTTCGAACATGAATTTTTTCTAGCGCATTTCTCCCGCTTAATGACTTTCATTTTGTTTCGAATTCCCCACCTACAAACATGAACGTTCAAGTGCAACTGTTGCACAGTTACAAGAGCTGATCAACCAGCAGTTGCAGTTGTGCCTTTCATGTGGTTGGTCTGCGTTTTCAGTGCATCGTTATAGGAAATTATCGTACGTTTCATCCGTTATTTGTGGATAAACAGATGTACATTCAGTGCATTATCGCTACATTTATGTGTATTATTTGCACATTTTCGGATGCCCTTGTGCCTTTTTTAGCAAAGCAGAATTTCTCTTGCACAAGATATGTGTTTTGCATAGGAAATCATTCGCTGAAAATCCGCACAGCTTTTTTAAATGAACCGTTTATCGTCGTAGCCGTCCATAAGCCTTTCAAAATCTCCCAAATATTCCATCGTCGACATCGATTTGTTAAAGAAATCTTCTCCGCTTGCATTACAAGTCTCAATTTACATATTTCCACCTCCTTCGGTCTCTTGCTGTTCATAATTTAGCGTTCGTGTGGATAAGCACAAAGGATAACCTTTGCAAATATTTAGTCCGTCTTTTTAGTGTGCGTATACGGTATATATATATATATATATATATATATATATATATATATATATATATATATATATATATATATATATATATATATATATATGTGCACGAAAATGCGAAATATGTTTCGTAGACGATTAGTGACTGTTTTTTATTCCTCGGTGGAGAGCAGTTTGTAAAAGAGGTTAAGCAGCAGCGTTTTCGGAGTTGCGACCGTTGTTTTGCCCGTATCATTTTAGAAAATCAATGAAAATGTTGCCATCGTTCTACTCGAATTTTGTCGTAACAGCGGGTGCCATCGATTTCCATTGCAATCTTGCAAGATATTCTTTCAGCAAATCCTTCGTCATTTTATTCGCGTGTAATTAATTGTCATCGAGAAATTCAATTACAGGGCAGAATTGCGGTTGGTGCGGATGCGGATGTTGTTTTGTGGGACGCGAGTGCAAAGCGCAAATTCTCCGTGAAGACGCAACAATCTCTGAGCGATTTTTCGATTTTTGAGTCTTTTGTGGCACATGCCGCACCTCTTCTTACCGTTTGTGATGGTCGCATCGCATATCGCGATGGTAAAGTAAGCAATTAGCTCTCTATTTTAAAAGTTTTCAAATGTCGGTTTTGTCCGTTCCGAGGTGATGCAATGATGTGAAATGAGTTTTCCTTAATGAGTGTCACAAAATTCGATGGGCTTGTACTCTCTGCTGAACTCACTTAAGTGCACGCATAGATTAATGTCAAGAGCGCCATACTATGAGTTTTCGTTTGTATGATGTGTCAGAATCATTTTCTAGAGCAAGCAGTTTATTGGGATTCAAAGGTGTTTTTTGCTGTGATGTTGAACTGCGTACCTATCTACTGCATAGTATTGCCATGGTCGGTTGGCTCCGCATCATGTTGAGCCATTTATCACTGTGTCAGAAAGTGATGAGAACACTATGAAGTCTCTGAACTAAGTTCTTTAACGGAAGCAACTCGGTGAGCTGTAACATGCTTTGAAAACACGATCGTTCCTAGTGCGCGTAGACCGTTGTAGTGGTTTTAGGTTATTAGTAAACATATTGTTTACCAAAATGGAGCCTTCACTGATCTGTCAGTCATATCTGCAGTGATCGATTATTATTTTTACAGTTGTTAACTCATCCTTCACTCAGAGACATTTTTGAAAGAATGTCGTGTTCAAAATTTTGGTACGAAGACACCAAAATTGATTACTGTGGTAACGACACGTTCTTGTGCTAGCTTATTTTTTAAAACTTGAGCACCCTCTTCATTCTTTCCGTCTTTCTTTCCTTGACGGTCGTTATTTATTGACCTTCTTTCGGAAGTACTTCATGAAGGTGTCGCTAAAGGCGTAAAATGAAATTTCCATTTCAGTTTGACGAGGAAGCAGGTCGTTTCATCCAGCTAACTTCTCATTCACCGTACTTGTTCTGTGCTGTGCAACAGCGCGAGAGGGTATGTCAGTGAATCTGTTGCATTCTTTTTCGTTTCGTTTAACACGAAATATTCGCACTCTTTGCGTCACTGTCCCTATTTAGATTTATGATATTTGGGCCATACTACTACCCCACTTGTACAGCACGAATGATATTTAGTGGCTTTGAAAAGACGAACTTATCGACCATCATTTCGATTAGTTTGCAATAGGCGATGTCCCTTTGGTTGGATTTATGCTTGGAAAAGCAAACATTGCTAAAGTGAAGCATCCATCGAGTTCAGTTTGCTCTATATTATGCTTGTCCTTAACTAGTGATTTTCGAGTGGTTCCATCCTCAGTTCTTGAAGAAGCTTCATTCTGTCTTACTTTCGAGGTGGACGGAAGAGTAAGGTCGTTTTTCTGCTCCTTCACCTAAATGGCAAGGGGTTGCTTATTCATGCTGCAGTACATCCTATATTCACCGTGTGCATCGGTTTCAAGAGCTCTGTAATATCCTGCCAGTCAGCCAATTCAAAATCCCTCCCTAGTTGGAAATGTTTTGTTCATGACAGAATCACGCTGTTCTCGTTGTCTGAAAAGACGTTTTATATCAATAGGTCTTACCACAAATATCAATCCAAGGAGATAGCATACCAAAACATGAGTTCTGCGACATTCACCACATCAAGAGTCACGTCTGTTAGCTTGCAGATGCAGACACCAGAGAAGGTGGAGCGTGATGAGACTGCGGGAGGTTCGCACAGGGCTTCACCACCGTCTCGTGTAGCTGATTATCGGCATCCTGCAGTGCATGGCCGAGGTCAATTTGATACAAGCTTTGGTATGATTTTATTGTGTTATCATGCTCACTATAGTAGCTAATTGTCGATTGCTGTTGTTGCACCATCTAGCTACTTTTATGTTCTCATTGAATAGCTACTCATCTGCAGTGTCTTCTTAACTATGGCAACCAAGAACTTTGCAAATTTGACTACACTGGCGGATATTCGTATCGAATGTCGGAAGCCGATCCAATCGACCGAAATTGAACCACGTTACCGTGTTTGCTGTAAAATAGCCTCCAGAAGAATAGGTCGTGAACAAGGGATAGACAACAGAATTGAAAGGAATTGAAAGGTCGGCGAGAGCAACAAAAAACTATTTGGTCTGACTCACTGCCCGTGCCCCACAAAAATCTCGAACCTCACGAATATGAAGTACAACATTGCCAGGTTAGCACCGTGGAACAAATCCACCTAAATGCATCTCGCTTGCGCGTTATGAAGATATCTTGCAAAGTGACAACTTTAGTATAAGGTTTACCAATGTGGCGATGAAAAATTGTTGTCAGCATTGTTCAATTTTTCGTCGCGGCTTTGTTGTTTACCTCTTAATCGAATCCTCTGCTCTCAAGTACACCTTAAAGTTTCGCATGTGATTTGCGATATAGTGAAGTTTTTAGTCGGGTAGATCAGTTTCAGTTCACGCTAACAAACTCCCGGTCAAGTGGTCAGATTTCGTGCATTAACGACGATCTTAAATTTCTTGATCCGTACTTCGTAGAGGGTGATCTTGGCAATCCAGTCATTAATAGTCAGACTGAGAAAGTCACAGAATGCTGGGCATTTATCAACGCATGACAATGCAGCTGTGTTTTTTCGCATGCCCAAATCCTTTCTTAATGGAAACACATTATGCAATTCTTGAGACTCGTCTCTTTTTGATCCTGCTCGTTCTCTTTGTTTCCGTCACGATTTTCTGTAAGCAGCTGACAATATACTGGACAGTTTAGGCGGTCATATAGATATTTTACCGTATTCTTATTTGCAGTCTTTCGTTGTGAGCAACTTCTGTTGTAATACTACAAGAGCCATAAAGCATTTGCTCCATCTAGGGTGGGTTCATAGTTTATTGTCTTCCTGTTACAAATTGCAGTTTGCTTTCTCCATTGGGCGAGTCACAACATCCGATGACACTTAATCAGCCACGATACCCGAGGCAAAAGCAAAGACGCAGCAGCTGATTACAATCGCATAAACAAATTACGAATCATTTACTCTTATATGAAACGCTGTTGGATGAGCATCAGTTTGTGCAATATTGGTTTGTGGGAATCGACGATTGTCAAACGTGCTTCGTCGGGATCTATGCATTTCTGGGATCGCGGTGTTATTGGGGTTTTCCCTGTTTCTTCCTCCCTGCCCTCCCCCCCCCCCCCCCCCCCACTCTCTGCTGATTTTTCTTTCGCAAGTTCTGTGTTGGGGACCAGTGTCTTCGCTTTGTTTTTCCTTGCATCCATGAGTGACTGAACAAGTTCGGTCGCTTTGACTTTGTCGACTAAATTCTCTGCCAAAAAAGCATTGCAATGTTACGTTGCAATTATTAACGTGGGACTGTAAAGCTGCTTATTTCTTTCTTCGTTGCCGAATTAGGGGACGAATACTAATGAATTCCGATTTCGGATGAGAAGTCAATTAGCACGCGAAAGTTTTATGCGTCACCTCGAAGCTTAGAGTTATTCTGTTGTTTGCTGTTTCCAACTTGTGTTCTGGATGTAAAGATGCTTCGGTTTCCTCATTGAAATATGTCATCTTCGCTGTGTGAAATCAAGAATGCTTGTCACGGTAACATAACTTCCTTTTTTCAGGAACACAGGTAGACGACATGCGGACGGCACGGGCATCGACCAAAGTGTTTGAACCCACCAGGTGGACGTTCGACTGGCTTTTGGTGAAGTGCGGCACTTCTGAAACACATGGCGTACGGTGCCAATTATTTGGGCTCCTTTGTCTGTGACTTCATTGCACTGTTCGATCTTCTGCTGTGTGAGAGAAGAGGAGCACCTTGCAAAACATGGCTCCATATCTAAAAGTGTTTGCATTCCCTAATGGAAGATGTCCATTGAAATTGATAACTCTGAAGTACTGAAAGTAGATTGCGAAAATATTGATTTCCATTTACCAGTACGGTCGCGCATTGTCAGTTGATGGCTTCAAAGTGCTCAGCACCCAATTCAAAAAGTTTATTTTTAACACGATTGTGCTATGAGGTTTGATGATCGGTCAAGTTAACATGTGCAGAAATTTTGTGAGCTGTCTTCTTCAATTACATGGTGCGGAATGCTATATGCTAAGCTAACCGACGCACTCATGCGGTCGTCCTTTCCGCCATTTGTAAAGTTTGGGAAATTCGAATGAGCTTTTTGTTCCGGATTTAAAATGTGCGCCGGTTTAAAGCGCTGAAGTTCTGTGCACTTTTTAAGTTGAAGCAGAAAAGTGCAACTGTTTCGTGCAACGCTGTCGTGCATTGGAGAGCGTACGCATTTTCCTAATAAACAGAAAATCATTTTTACCAAGTTTTGCGGATTGTCGTTGATTCCAGCAGTTGGATATTTCTGCGTTTTTATGCGCTTTTGCAGATTTCCATTTGCAGAGCGCATTATGGCAACTAAATGTCTGTGTGCATGCATGTGTCCGCGCACATGTATGTGTCTATATGTCTGGTCTCTTTCGGCAGTTCCAACTGGCAAAGCCCTCAAGCCAATATCACAAGGTTTGGTAGGTATGACTGGTTAGCGTTTTATACCATCGTTCACACTTTATTTATTAACGTGGAAAGCAGTCTAAAATTAGAGGGGAGGGAAAATTTACATGCATTTTGTAGTTGCCGGCTTATAGAAAACTAAACGTCTTTAGATTTTTGCGAGTTGTGTTTTATTTTTTGTTGCTAGTTTATGAGACTGGTTAGTGAGTGAACTGGATGCAAATACGCGTATCATGCCAGTCTTGTGCTGTGCCACACATGTCTAACATCCCAACTGTTGTGAAACTACGACCGCAATTTGTTAGAGTCGTCGTTTTGCCGCCCAACGAACGCTTCATTCATCGTTTGATTATCTGCTGTTATCAAACTTCTGCCGTTTGTTTCAATTACGGCCACTGTTTTGTATTCATTTCTTTTCATTTCCTCTGCGTTCCCTTATAAATGAGCAGTCGCTTTGCTTTAATGCTTCGTAATAAAAGGATCCATTCGAATTCTTTGCCTCTCAATGTTGCAATTGATCGCACAGCGTTGCGGATGGTTGCCTCTTGTCGTATCTTTCAAATGCGGCTGCACGAAAAAAAACTACCGCAAAGTGGATAGACTACAGAAATCTCCAGGTGCTGAATGATCGGCTGCGTAAATCTACCGAAAAGAGTTGAAAGTTTTATCAGATATGGAATAGGGTTGCTGTTCTGCTACACGCGACTTTTAATTTGTTTTTATCGCTGTGGTGTACTTCTGAAGTGAACGAGACATAACGAGACATAATCTCAGTAGCAGAAGCTTCCTTCGAAATGTTGGAAGCGTTGCAAGTGGGGCGTTGGCCCAATTCCATCCCTGTCCGCATCATTCAGTATTATACTTAGCGATCCATAAATGGCGATGTGGGCTGTGGCTCGCAATGGGAATGGTCGTCAACAGCGATTGCGCTCTTAAAGAAGACCTTATCGAGGAAAGCGTCATCAGGTGGCAAAATGATTCCTACATCCTACTTTACTGCTGATTGGAAACCTTGCGCACAAGATCGTGTTCTCACCGTGATGCAGTACTGTAGAAGACTGGAAGTTGTTGTGAACGTTCAAAAGTGAGGGTTATCGGCTACCGCAAAATAAATGGTAAGCAATTGTCGAGTCTTACATATAAAATATTCCCTTAAATAATCGAGAATAAGTGGAAATTAAGTGTCCTAAAACGTGGATGAATTTAGTGCGGTGACACTTGGGGCAGAGATTAAGCAGTTCCATTCGATAATCAAATCCATTTTCGTTTCCATTTACAGTGCTTGCATTGGGTAACTAGAAAAACTTTCTTAGAAGAGCTTACACTTTGATTTGCGGATATTCTTATTTCTCCTCTGTGATGCCAAAAAATCTGTAATAGCAGCTTACAATAGGTTACCGTAGTACCGCGTTCGTAAGGAAAGCGCGTACTGCTTGTGCACTCAGGCTAAATTGGATCCTAATCGCTGGCAATTGTAGATAAATGCGCTTTTCGCCGTGCGTTTAGATAGCTGCGGAGCGCCATATATCCACAGCGTTTTTAGCAGTCTATTAGTATGGATGAATTTTACCGACTGCACTGTGTCCCGTCGAGGAGGGGGAATGAAAGAGGACGGGGGGGGGGGTGTGGGGGAAAGCATGTAAGCGCGATGGCTATTTAACGAAAAGATCACTGGCGATGACTTGTAAGGTTGAGGGAATGGCGGAAAAATTGCTGATTACTGGTTTTTGCACGAATTCTATTTGCGTTTAGCGATACGATATGAAAAACTTAATAAATTTTCGGATATTTGCGAAAGAGAAACTTGTTGAATTGATGAACACTTTGTCCTTCATCCTGATGAATATGAAGATTATCGAGTTCCGATAAGCTTGAGGGCAGTTATTTATGCGGTTGGCAGCTGAATCTCCACATCTGAAGCGGATTATTGACGTTAATAGTCTATTCATGATGCCTGAGAGCGTCGTTCTGCACACTGATCCGCAACTTCAGTCTTACATCATGTGTCTGTTGATGATTTCTGTGTGGGATCCCGAGCGGCACTTGCTGGCGACATGACAGTGGTAAATGCATTTACATGCTTTTGTCCATTTCGCTTTCTCTTGCATTCATCTGAAATGAGGCAACTGGAAACCTTTTTTCAACTTGGTTGGATCTAAATATTCTACTGCCCTTCACCTGAATCTGCAATTCTTTTTTTTGCGATGGTCTGTTTTATCGGACTCTGCAGTTTAAGCAAGTGCCGTTTCGAATCTGCGGAACTCTCTGATTTGCTTCTTAGTATCTTGGATAATTGAAACTTCAACCGCTCCATTCAGCGCACTAAATTCGGCGTGTTCGAAAGGAGCGAACGTATAAATGGCTCGTTTTGCGGTATAGGACGACGGCCACGAACGCATGTGCGCGAGAAGGACAGCGGGAGATGAGGCGCGTACCTGGCGAGCCACGCGATCCTGCTCGCTGAGTAATAAATCGTCGTCGCAACAAATATAAAAATTTGTCGTCAGGAAGCAAGATTTGAAAAACGTGTTTAGGGTCATTTTAAAGAGCATTGAAAACTCTATCGCGATCATTCATAACCTGAGATAAAAACAAGAACTTTTCTATAAGGTGAGATTCTTATATGACGTGCAATTGATATAAATTGCAGGGTCGCCGATATATCTCGGCCTAGAAGTGTATAATGGAACAAGATTTGGGAGCAATGGCTAGGCAAATTTTAAGGGAAATTGAAAGTTCTGTCAGATTTATCCATAATCTGAAATTTGCTTGCTCCGCTTAAGTTGCGATTACTCCAGTTAAGCTTCTACGGCGGAAATTGGACAATGTATTGATGTCCGCGCGTATGACGGATTTATGCTTTTGTAGTATCTTTTCGCCATGATCATTATTATATTTTGAAAATTCAGATGTTTGCTTCACCTTTCAAGCAGAGATCGACGATCTTGCTGCGAGATGACACCTGGCGCCACTCCGAACCAGTATTCGGTTTTAAATAATTCGACGAGCGCTTTCTTTCCTACACCGCCCGCATCTTCCAGCAATGTTAACTTGTGTCAGTCTTGGTATCCCGTATAATAGCGCGTTGCCTTTGCTTCATGCTCCTCCTACTACGATTGAAACCATTTCTATATACTGCGTATTGCACATTGTAGTTTTGTTGTGAAACCATATAATTTAACTGCGTTGCACCCTATGTCCAAAATGCATTGTGTCTTGTTGAGTTCCAACAAAAAGTACTGCTGCTGGATTTCGAGGATACCTTTCCATGTGCTTCTCCAAAACCTCGAAAGCGCGCTTCTGCATCTTGTCTGTGTGTTCCTGATCTGTTAGTGCTTCCAAAGAACTCGCGTCGCACATCGAAGAACCTTAAAAGCGTCAAGCTGTTATTTTTAATCTTGTCTAGTTTTTATCTGAGGTTATTAGCGACTCTGATAGAGCGTTTAATGCTCTTCAAAATGACAAACACGTTTCTCAAATTTTGCTTCCGATATATTCCCCTATTTATTGCGACGATTTTATTACTCTGTGACCAGGACCGCGTCGCTCGCTGAGAATGCGCGCGGTCTCTTTTGGGTTCTCTTTTGCAGTTGTGCTTATAGCCAAGTGTGTCAAGCCTTCATGATGTCGTCGTATTCGACATTTGCATGTTGTCATCGTACCGAATGTGGCGTCATATATCAGTGTCGACCCCTTCGTGACGACTTGCCGGCTGCCACAATTACCCGTCGCTCCTCGCTACAACCTGGTGAAAGGGGGGACTATTCGCATTCCTTCGCGGCCACTTGCCAGCACCTGCGAAAGTTCGCCGGCCATTGTGATAGTATTTCCAGTGGAGACTCGCTGCCAAATCCTGTTTTCCAGACACATCAAACATTTCATTAGCAACGTATGCCTGCTCGATTGTCTCTTCCCGACCGAAAGGGTTGCAATGGTTTCGCCATCAAACAGGTGTCGGTGAAACAAAGACCTCACTTTCATTTTTTCCCCATCTGTTGCTTAGAAGCTCTGAAGGCGCGATGCCTGTCTTCTGCGCCTTGCTGGTTGTTATTCCAAAGTCGCGAAGGAAAGAAGTTATTACAGAGCTCCGAAAGGGCAAGTTTGGCATCCAAACCTTGGTCTGAGGCTATTCCGAAACGTTTAAGGCGCAAGACTGCAGCAGAGCTTCGCCGCGCCTACCGTCCTGCTCCACCTCAACTGTCACGAGTCATTTCCTGGTCCCTGGTGGTCAAGCTGGAGGCAGTAAAGAACATAGGATATGAGCAATGGTGTAATCGTTGCGTATCCGAACAATACGATAGCAGAGCAAATAGCAGCTGTGTAACTTTGAAACACTTGTTTGTATCTGGGTAGGAAAATTATGGAATTAAGTCGTTTCGCTGAGTGCACCAAAATAAATGATAAAAGTTGGACATAACTAATCGGGTCGAAAATGATCACCAATGATTTGGCGTTGAATGAAAGTGTGATTTTTTACTGCAACAAATTTATGGTTTCAAATTCGAGCCTTCCGCTTTGCTCACTCTGCATCACCGTTTAGACAGCTACGAGCATCGTTTGACCGAGTTTATTAACAGAATCACTTGCTCAAATTTCTACGAACTCGACTGACACACGGCAGAAAGTCAGACCGTGGAAGTCTACGGCTTCTTTTTGGATGGGAATGTGAACGAATAAGCCATTACCAACAGACTGACGCTATAAAGTTATGAGATGAAGTCGGTGTTCATGCGTCCCTTCGGTTTAAATTAGCAAAATTTTGCCTGAAAACTCATCTTTACTTAACTATCATATGAATTATGGCTCGCTGAGTTATATTATACGTCAGTTTAATTACAATGGGCACCAGCCTATGAATACTTTGAAATCGTCATAAATGCAAAACGGTTTAGTGCTCTAGAGCGAGAGCGCTTCAACAGCAACAGCTTCGCGAGGTCGCTAGGTACAACATAAGTGCTTGCAGCACTACATGGTCAGCGCACTCATGAACTTATTTTTGGCTGCTTATATCAATGTAAATCACCAACCCACTTTTTCACTTACGCGTTAGCAGAATGTCCGTCGTTGACGAATAGTCAGCTGTCGTCACCTAAGAGGAGCTGAGCAAATGATATGGATTGATCGCACGGAATTCCTAGCATGTTAGTCATGCAGCTGATATATGCATTTTCTTGTATTTGTTGCTGTTTGGAATGACAAATGCGCTATCGCTAATATTAGCAAATGTGGCTGATGCCTCCTGCACTTGCTTTGCGTTGTCTGGCTTTCTTTGCGTTCGATTCCGTTTAATTGCATCTGGCATTGGCTGATGTGACATTTTGCAATTCGTTGTGTGTTTATGGCTGTTTTCGAGGAACGCAATTTTGGTTTGCTGAACACGCACTGTTTTGTATGAGTTTCTTCTCGTCCTTTTTAAAGAAAATATTGAACAGCCACCTGTGGGTCATTCCGCAAAAAAATTTTGAATCCCTACAATTTCGTCAATAGGAAGAGGCTGAAGAAAATCACCGTCGCTTTGCATAAATCAGATTTGTTTACCTGAGATAACCAACTGCATCATTTCCAAATTTGTGTGCAGTTTTTTTACAAATGTTGACGCTCACATTTTCATTGACACGCCCTGTCTTCTTTCTTTTATTGTGAGTTAAGAAAAAAACTGCACACTCATTTGAATACTTTATAGCGGATGTGTATGCTTCGACATTTTGAATAAGAGATTTCACGGTCGCTGTTTTCTTGATTTCGAATAGTTGAATTGCTGATGCGAATGCACGATCTGTAAAAGCAGATAAATTTTATGAACGTTTGCTCATGAAAATAGCGAATGCACACATGATTTGAGCACATGCTGCATACTCTTTTCCGGTATTCAGCAGGTTTTACTGGACTCACCTTCTATCTTCTCTTTAGAGGTCCAAGCGCTGAAAGTTCCGTCATAAAAAAATTCCATTGAATCTTTCTCTTAATGTCCAGACTTTTGTCTGCTTCTGTCAGCAAATTCCAGTCTCTCTTATGGTTTAAAAATAACCGTTGAGCCGGCTCGAAGAATCTTTCATTCGGATGCTCAATCGGCATTGTCTGGAGGCAGAAGACGTTATTTATTTACGATGTGCATGAACGAATGCTGTATTTGTATTTACCAGCAACCAGTACAGTGCAAATTCAGCATAATATGGTAATAGCTCTGATAAGGTTATCTTCTATGAGAAGAAAGGTGGTGTTATAGATGTCAGACTTTTTATCCCTCTAGGAGATAGGAGTAAAGCAGCGTCTTGACATCAGACGTTCACATCCGAAATCAAAGGATGCATAAAAGCAAGTTTTTGAATGGCTGCAAAGGGCAAAGCAGGCGAATGAAATTCACCGTCTTGTTGGGCTGTCATTTTGAATGCCTATCTCCGAGCAGCGCACTAATCACAAATAGAATTACTGCATGTCTATGGATTTGAGCAGTTTTTGAAATTTCCTAGGTCGCAATTTTTTGCAACAACTCGGGAAATTGCAACAAGAACTTGCAATTATCAGTGCAGAGTTTTTGCAGAGATGTGTTAAGTTGTAATTTTCGCAGCCTAGCACACCGTCGCACTCACATCACGCCGGAAGCATTACCATTTCCTGTTCTAGAAAATTTCATTCATCACACCTCATTTTTGCAGACGGTTTATCCCTACTAAGCTTTCATAGAGCGCAAGGTGCCTTACTGGATAATGTACCATTCTGTATAATACACCAAAATGTCGATTTATGAAATCTGCTGCGTTCGATTGTTTACTACAGAGCACACCTTCTTGAGCGTACCTTCTTGACCAGAGTTAACAAAAAAAGTAGTCGATTCAAACAGTCTCATAAATATGCTTCATGGAAGCTAAAAATTCAAGTGGTGGCGACTCAGATACGTCTTTTAATCGTTGTTGAAATCTTAGCCAAGGCGGTATGTTCAGTTTGCCGTCCTGCATTGTGCAGTGACTAATTAATTCGGTTGCACAGCAAAGGCGTTGAGTATCCGAATGAAAATTTTAACGCATTAGCTGGCATTTCAAGCAAAATGCTCATAAATAAATTGATGCAACCGGATCAGGAATAATTTCTTGAAATTTGTGTCCAGGTAAATCATATTTGCTTTCATTAGAATGCGTCGAGAATCTCTGAGGCGCGAGATTAGAAAACATCGGATGTTGCCTGAACTGTTATTGCGCTTGAGGCATGGTCTCTCAACAAATTGCTTCAGGCCTTTAGCAAAATTGATTTGTAGATTTTGAAGCGTCTTAATTACAATGAAAAGTATGATTAGAGGTTGCTCTGTGATTTCTTTACACTTATCGATTACGTCACGGCAGTTTTGTGGCTTACCGGTTGGAGCTATCGAACATACAGACATATGTATGCTGATGGCGTATCATAATATGCTCTTGCAGGAATTCATTAATACGCCCAAATTCTTATGGAATTGCGCTTGTGTGAGTTCGTGCGCGTGAGTTACGCCCCACCGAGTAGGGAACTCGAAAGCGGATTTGATGGAGTCAGGGGAACAAAGTCGTTGACTACGTTTGATGCCTGAAGCCGTAGCGTTATTTGGTGTTTAGCTGATGAGTTAAACCGGCTCATAAGTTACACTAGCTGACCAGTTCTTCAGCAAAATTCTGGAACATGAAGCTGAATGTGTGAAATCAAGTTAACTTTGTGAACTGTTTTCACGGAATTTTTAAAAATCTTTTCATGCAGCGATTTCCATCCATAACTTCGTTCACTTCTTCCTGCGTGTATTACATTATGCTCAGTAAATTTTGGATGAGTGTCGGATTTCGATTTCCCCAGGATTGGACGAGAAGGGGTGAAAGTAATCCAGGAAGTTTCATCGAGAGATGGGAGATTATTTTTCAAAAATTTTCTCCGTGTGCAGCAGCAATGCAAGCCGTTACGCACGTCTGAAGCACAGTGTTTCATAAGTATGATATGAGTAGTTTTTTGAGGTAAGGAAGGTAGTTTCTATTGCATGGGAGAGCGGTCGAAGAGAGTTGAAGGGTTTTTACGAAGTGGGAAGTTTCATTGAAGTTAATGTGGTGATTCGTTTTTCTTCTTCCGATACTTCGTTACGAGCAAGACGGGCATTCAATTATCCAGCAAACATCCTTCCGAATGACAGAGCTTAATTCGAAACATGCCTTTTCACATTACGCATTTATGGTGCATTTCTTTCACACATGAATGTGAAATGGGTGGCCTCCATTCCCACTAAGGGATGTAGGTATGCCAAGATAGTGTGGTGCAGGGAAGAGGATATTCAGTCCTTGTGAGACTTCAGGTGGAAGGAGCTTGTCGAAGCCGTGATCCGACAAGAATTAGGAGAGGAAAAAATCGCGGAGCACTCCGACCAGAGCAATTTTGCAGGGAAGAGGAAACAGATGAAGAAGTCATAAATTGCTCCCCATTGCTATACTATCAGGGAACATCAACTCCGCACCGCATTGTGTCAGGAAATGTATTTCCGTTCGCTTTATGCAGTGGGCAAATTGGCAAGAGTCGTGAGGTGCGGTGAGAATGGTAGATGGCACTGATGGCTCTAAATGAAATCTCACCGGAACATTGTAGGCAAATATTAACAAATTTCAATAATCTGCCGTGCAAGTATTAGCATTTCGTTATAAACATTGACTATTCTCGAAATATGTTCTATTTAGGCATGCAAGTCTGATTCGACTATTCCGATCTTCTGGTGCGCTCGAGAAATAGCGCGCGCGATAACTTTGTCCATTATGAGAGTAATTTGCCCGCATTGCGGAATGTATTCGCTTCCTTCTATAAATCTTCTCGAATGTGTTCTTCTTTCTAAGCTTGTGGAAGGGAAGTAACTCACTCTCAGTAAACCTTACCCTCTCGAAAAAAGTATTTTCATACATCCTGATAACTCCTTTCGTAGAGTTGCCTCGAAAATGATAAACTCTTTTCGCGCAACAAAATAACTCTCGACAAAAACTTTTCGTGAAATGTCTCGAAAAAAACTTATTTATATGCATCTAGAGAGATGAACACTGCTGTTTGAGCTTACAATTTACAGTAAAGTAATCCGGTGAAATGCACAGGTTTGCATGGAATTAAAACAGCTGATTTGTAATCTTTGAATCACTGATTTCATCAGTGCATAAAAACAAGTCAGTTACGACATGCAGTACCGTTAAAAACAGTGAATATCGTTATTCTTTATTTACATCTTTTTACACTTCTTCATACTTGCAAAGTAACCCTTTCACTGGCGGTCGTCGGTGTGTGAAACAAACTCAGTATCGCAAGTTTTATGATGAGGTCATTGCGTGCTGAGTGAGCAATAAAAGCGTGCTGCAAGTGGACAAGAGGTCGACCGCTGAGGGCGATCATCAGCTCGCAAGTGGACTCTTGAGTAATCCTGGGTGGTCGGTCATTTCGTTCACCCTCTCTAATGCTCATTTGTTGTCGTATTGCGTGCAAGTGGGCCGGTCAATGTTCTGTGTGCAGCTCATGAGTGATTCCTCGCTGTACCAGCATTCTCGGTACTTGTTTAATATGTGACGAACCTAGAATATGCAGATCGGGATGACTGGGTAACTGTCGACCAAAGAGGGGGTGAGGGGTGACGCGACTAATGAATTGAATTAGGTATAATCGTATTGCGCTAGCTAAACTACTTTCTAAGAAGGGGTGGTTTTTTGTGGGAAAAAAGTCGATAATTAAAGAGGAGGGAATTGTTTTACGCGAACACATTGAACAAGTGCAGCATTTATTGTAACGCGCGCTCTTTAAACAGATTTACGAGTTGTGCTGGATTCCGTCAATCCTCTTCGAAGTCTTGCGAATGCTAAAAGTTGTTGTTATCTCATTTCGAAGTTTTTCACCAATGAACTTTCAGGATTTCTTTCAGCAGCAGATGAGTGTTTGTTGTTGACTTACTTCTAAAGAGAACATTTTTGGCTTTGAATTGATGCAGGGAAATCTTAAAGTCCGCCCTGAAATCTCCAGGAAATAAAAATTTTTTGCAAAGTGCGAAGTAAGCGTCGGTGTTGATGGTCTGTCATAATATATCAACAGTTCGATTTTTACACGACTGCTTACCGAAATGTTTCAGCACTAGTTCAATTTTTATAAGATCGCTTATCGAAAGGATTGAATATAATTAGGGAGGGTGGTTCCATCTTAATGACGGGTTAAATGAGTAGGCGTCAGCACCTAAATCTTGCAAGTACACTTTTGCCTTCTGTGGACCGGAAAATTCTCCCTCGGTATCGGTTGGACATTCTGTAAACACAGCGTTTAATGGGGCATGGGACGCCACACCAAAACAAGCACCTTTCGTGGAACCGACGATGATTTGCATGGGAGGATGCGATTGCTCCAATCTTTGTACCGTTAGAAGTGAAAGTACTAGTGCTGTTTGGCTTCGCAGGTATCAAAATTTCTTATTGTAGTGGCCCCACCTGGGTCACAGAATGAAAAGATCTAGCCTCCAGCATCGAGTCGTTCTTTGTGCTATTTTGCAGCGTACTGTGATCCTTTTAAGAGGCGCAATATCCCCACCCCCCCCCCCCCTCCTCACACTCGACATACTTGCGACACGGAAGTTAATCTAAACTTCACTACACAACATTTCTCAGCTTTCCACTTACCGTGGGACCCTGAGGTGGACGCATAAATTGAATTTTGAGAACCTTGGCGCTTTGATAACTTTGGCCATGTACCTAGTAAAAATAAGCATACGTGAACGATCTGAAAGAAGGCATCTGACAATATATAAAAACCGCCGTTACGGAATTGTTGCAGTCCTGTGTAAGATAGGCTAGTCGGCTACTGATCAAGCGGCAATAGCGCGCCATGTAAGGTAAGTCGGGGATGATCAAAAGCATATAGGCAGGTCATACCAATGCCCGGCATGTGCCGTGGAGTTAGCCTGAGGCAGAATCGGGAGGACATAAAAGGAGTTGATGTGCTCATGGGTTCATCTCAGCTTCTAGACTGGTTAAGACCATCTAGAAGCTGAGATGCACAGGATGATCATCGTGCACTGCCACACTGGCCGAGTGGGCCTGAGTGTGGCTGTTGGAGTGCACAGGATGATCGGTGGCAGTGCGGAGTTCGCCTGCGGGATCGTGCCGGCGATTGGAGCTGTCCTGGTGTCCCTTCTTGTTTGTTACCTTACTGCATAAGTGTGATAAACTGTTCGCCCCTTATGCCTGTACTGTCCCGCAATTTACTCGACCGCATCTCGACAAAGAGTGCAGATCTCCTCAAAGAGACCTACCTGGATGACTAGACCAGCAAGGGAGATGACCCTTACACCTGTATACAAAAAACATACAGGTGTCGTCGCAGGGAGCACTTAAAAATCGCAAACAATTCGATAGTCGAAGTCGGTGTCCGGTGTCGATTCAAGGCGGATGGAGTTCGCTTCATGAGTGCCAGTTGTCAATTCATTCGGCCGACAAATAATGTGGTCGATTTCATTCGGCAAGGCTGCTGTATGGTTTGCAGTTCGTGCCCTAAGTGGATGGCCCCATAACGAACATAACGAACTGGCTTTTTTTGCATACAGGTAAATTTCTTTTATATGCACTTATGTAGCACATTTGTAGAATTATAGAATGAACAAAAGGGCAGAGACTCTTGTACGAGCAAGAAACAATGGCAATGAAAAGCACTCTCACAGCATTCCGCCGTCACCAAACTTCATCCGCTGAAAATATCTATCTTATTTTTCCTTCAACAGAAATAAGCACTAATTCCACTCTACACATTTCTTTTATACTCCCCTCCCATCCCACTCTCTTTGTCCGTTTGCACCCTCCTCCCCTCTCTCTCATCCCTTACCTGTATCACATACCTTTCACCTCTCAAAACCGACATATTGTCATTTGATGACGCAGTAAAACGTCATGACAGTGCTTTCAGTTGCTAATATTTCTTGAGCATTAAAAAGTTTTCTTCTGCTAACTGTTTAGGCAATTTGTCGAAAACAGCTCGTGCAGTACCCACAATTCTAATCCCCTCGCTTTCTGTCTCGTTCACTTCATGACGGTTTTCCAATCTTGCTTTGTAGACGCGTACTGTCGCCGCATCGTGTCTATGCGTGTGCATTTGCGCGTCCGTCCGCTGCTTTCAGGTCATGAGCTTTCAGCCTATTTGCTCGTCCTTATATTTCGGATTTGATGTTGAGATACCAGCATCGAAAAGAAGTTGCGAAATTGTGAGTCTGCGTAAAATTTGCATTTATTTCTCACGGATCGAACTTTCATTTTGCACCTTTTGTAACACAGAACAACCGGTCTTCGTAGATGATTTGTACAGTCGGTCGGAGCAGTTAAGATGTCGTTATAACGCGTGTTTTATTTTTGCAACTAGTTATGACAGTGTTGGTCATATGAGCAGGATGCAAAGGCGCACATCACACCATCTCCTTTAGCACACCTCTGCACGTCATTACTGCTGCATTTTTCTAAATGCCTATCGGACTGATGGCGTGATGCGACAAATCCGAGTCAGTAATAATGATGAGGTGCCAGACTGTGGAGAAATTTTTGGAGTAGAAACAGCCCAAAGCTGCTTTCGTCAATGAAATATGATGAACCACTAGAGGGTTTCAACAGAATTCCCTCAGTCTTTTCTTATGCACGTTTATAGGGTGGCTAAAGTATTGGCATTAAGAAATTTGCATTCATTGCGGGACCATCAGAAATGAACAAATTTTGAGGTTTCTCCTTGGAGGATAGAATTGCTCAGAGGTTTCTATTTGTGAAATGGACAGGTCTTGTGGAAGAATTGTTGCCACCGAAATCATTTCGCTCGTTCGGAATCGCCGATCTAAATTACGAAAGTATACCAAATCAAGTCTAGTGAGTTTCGTCAGAAGCAAGAAGAGGATGATGTCACAGTTTGGCTAGCGCTGACGAATCGCGGTGGAGAGTGCGAACTAGGCGTGCAATCGCGCGTAAAGTGAATCCGCTTGTTGAATACAGTGGACACTTCGGTGGAGAGGGGAAGGGGTAGATGAAAGGTTGTCGTTGGCTCATAGAGGTGCGTTGCCTCCCTCTCTTGTGGCATCGTGACCCGCTGCCGCTGTGCCCTATTGCCATTCTTCGCGTCAGCAGCACGGCATTTTGTCGACCGGGCGGCGTTTTCCATCCATCTGAACGTGTGCAGCTCGTCTGCCTGTGTGCTTGCTCTTCTGCTTTCTGCACGTTATCCATATAAGTGTTCGTTCGCAACGCCGTTTGTCATTACGGTGTTATGCTCAATCGCAGTGGTTTTCCTCCCTCAGGTTTCTGATCCGTCCACGCAGTTGTGGCCCATTTTGCTAAGAAGATGCAGCAGTTGGTTCTTGAGTGGCGTCAGCGAATTCCCGAACCATTAAAAACCTCTTAGTTCACTGAACTAGAACCCACATGGCTTCTGTTTTCTAAGAAATTTGAACGTAGGGCTTATAAACGACACGATGCGTCTTAACATAAACTGCCTTCTGCGCGGATGTAGGATGAAGCTGTTTTATGCGGCTGTTCTTTGTTGCGATCTTTATTGTTTTGGCAAATGCGCTTGCTATAGCGAAACTAATAAAAGTGGAAGCGTCCAGTAGCAGCATTCATTGGCGTTATTACATCTTGTCATGTTTAGACTAATGAAGGGGTAGAAAATTATTGCAAAAGAGTATCGAAGAGGAAGGGAGCTTCGATTTTTGTGACGAGTATGGGCAGTGTCTTTTCTCATGGAGGTCTGTATTGCAGAACGAACATTTTTTCGAGCAAACGGGATGGAAGACGTTGTTAAGCCAACTTTGATTAATTTTCAACATATGAATCAACCGGTCGTCTCTCTAGACAACTGCAATATATATATATATATATATATATATATATATATAATATATATATATATATATATATATATATATATATATATATATAATATATATATATATATATATATATATATATATATATATATATATATATATATATATATATAAAGTACGCTGCATCTTCCTCAGAAAAGAGTGCACTATTGTACACATAACTAAGTACGTCAGTGTGGCGGTAAAGGGATATCCGAGTATGCAATAGCATACTTGTGCAAGTATACAAGTCTCTGCTGTTCGTGAGCAAAAGGAGTTCACTGCCTCGTAAAAGGAAACAATTTCGTTGTTGTTTGCAACGCTAAAATTCGAACGGCTGAACTGCGCAAACGGGAGCTCCTTGGCGTGCCGTCATTCCCCATAACCAGCAGCTGTTGGCAGACAATCCAACGCTCACCTTCAATGTGTATAGGCCGACGCGCTTTCTCGTATCTGTGAGTGCCAACTGACAATTCGCCTTTTCTTTCCACTCAAATTTAACATATCGAACTGTGATTTTATTGGCTACATAAAGTCTTAATAATGTTGACGTGCCTAGTACTTCATCACTGCCAGAAAAACTGCAAATTTTTTGTGATCATCGGTTAACGTGGAAACGTTTTTTATGTAATTTTATATATATATATATATATATATATATATATATATATATATATATATATATATATATATATATCATATAATATATAAATATATATATATATATATATATATATATAATATATATATATATATATATATATTAGTATATATATACGAATATATATAGCAGCGTTTGTACGATTCTGTAGTAGGCGGCGAGACGAACAGAACGCCTAAGTATTTGCTTTTCATCGAAATGCGTGGGGCCTTTCAAAAGAATTCTATGGTTGTCAAATGCTTAGCAGTTCTCTGATCGTTTGCTTAGGCATGTCGGTGAGAGCGTGCACTATGGAAAGTTGGCAGACTTTCAGCAGCGGTTTGCAAGCAGGTTGTTCATTCAACTTCGTCGGTACGAGAGCTGCGATAGAAGAGAAGAAAGGAATTGCTTTCCATTCGCGCAATCTCACAGTGCAAAGCGTTCTTTTGAAATCATTATATTCTTTCAACAATTTCACCTAGACATAAAAGTATTGCAACAATTCGATTAGTTTGTAAGCAGTCCAACATTTCTTTACACAAAGCATTCTTCCTCTAATACTTCATAGATGTGCTCGTTATCGAAGTAAACCATTAGTGAAGAAAGTTGCAATTGCATTATGCGTACATGTGCACTTCCTTTATGCAGTATTTGTCTTTCATTTAGGTTGGTCAGCAGAATTCTCATCCCTTCCTAATTTCCTGTATTTGAATTAAAGTATGGAACAATATGAGCATTACCTCGACTTATAGAGGATAAACGTAATCGAGCGAATTCATCCTTGTGTTTCACGGTTTCCCTTGAAGCCGATTAAATAATGAAATATAGATGTTGTTCGTTCGCAAATGATCCATCATCGTTTCCTGTGCAAACTGTAAAGCTTTTATAAACCTCATCCACATATTGCTTATCAAAAAGTCATCCTCTTTGCGGGATCTACGTACTTCAGCGTTCAGCGGGATTTTGAATATTTTTTTGTCATCTCTCTGATTGGAACTTTTCAGCTATGTATTTTAATATAGAATGATGAGTAAAAAATTTCACCTTTTTCGCCCTTTATATGCACTCCTCAATGGTCGCCTTGAAAGATCACCTCTATAGGGAAGTGTTTTTTGTATTACCATCTGCTTGTTTGGTTAGTTTGTAAATTTCGTCATTTGTAACTGAAGCTTCGTGCGCAAAATTTCGACGGATTTTAATGCCGAAGGATGCGGTCAGTGCTCAGAATTCTTGTTCTGATCTTTGTTTTCTTGATGCCCTCAATACTGTGTTGTCCACGCGAGTAGGCAAATTAAGTGGGAAATTAAGCGAAAGGACCTGTAAGAAAGTAGTAGATGAGTGGATATACGGAAAGCAATACATAGCAACGTGTACAGCACAGTGTCTATGGTCTGCGGGGGTCAGGTAGTATGGATGTTGCATCGCCGAACATTAAGAGGACAATCGCTTCAAGGTTGTGCGTTTGACGTGCTTTCGCTGTATGTGCTCACTGCATTCCCACGACACCAATCAAACCTCCTCACTGCCCGGCCTGCATATCTTTTTCCTCTTCTCCACACCGCTAAATTTTTGCCGTCATTTACGTTTCACTTCTGCGTAAACAAATGCACTTCCACTAGTGCATTATTTAAATAAATCTGAAATTCCCACTCGTTTACCCTTATAATTTGCGCACGTTTTGCTCATCTCTTGCAGCTTGCACGAATTTCCTGCATGGATATTGCACCTTTTCGCCATGAGCCTATGTTTACGGTTATGTTTTGTTTATTTATTTGTGTTATCAGTCATATTTCTTTGTCCGTGGATATTGGACGCAGTTCGACTTGCCGAACTCGACTCATTACATTCTTACTCTACACCGCCTTCGATGGTTGTATAAAAACCGATCTGCCAAATGAGTTTGTCCGGTTGACTCAAACCGCTCTTTGTAGGTAAAGTATAACAGAACACGTGCGTTGAGCCCTTCATATAGATGCTTTTATAAGAGTGATTTTGACTGTATGCATATATCACGTGTACGTTAAAGGCTAAGCGTTTTCATGGAATCTGCTTGCAAAAATGCGCTGTTTCGGTGAGATTCTGTTTATTTACTATCGCTGAATAGTTAATAATGAATGGTTCTTTGAATCGGAAGCAGACATGAGGTATGATCACCGAGTGCTTCGCAACAGCCTTCGCTTTCTCAACAGGACCTCCTCGCCTGTTAACAGAATTTTCATGTTTCACCTAGCATTCTCCAATGAAGTTAACTGTGCCCTTGCAAAGCACAATGTGGTGGTGGGGCTTGTTGTGCGTGTGTATGTTTATCTGCATGTTACGTATGTTATTCAGCAGTTTCAACGCAGTCAGGGATACCAAACCTGGAGTCACAAAATTACATAGATAAATTTGCGTTATTGCCTGACTCTTTTCAACTGTATTCCAGTTGATACGTCAACCTCGTGCGAAGTAGTAGGCACCGAAGTGCGCCTAAAATTTTGCGTACGGGGAGCCATTTTGTGTCTAATCGGTCGTATTTTCAATCTCTCCAACCGGAAGAACAGATGTTTTACTGAGGATATGGAAGGCAGTTGGATCGGTGTAGAAGTGGTTGTCTGATGAAGGTGGCTGCAGAGATGCACAACTGCTTCTATTTCTCTTTATTTATTGCTTTTACTGTTGTTGAGTTGCTGAGGTCTTTGCTGTTGCTAGAAGTTCCTGAGATCCCTCAAAAATGTTTCATATTAGCGCAGAATTGAGCAGAATGTTTTGCTGAGGATATGGAGGGCAGTTGGGTCGGTGTTACCTTGGTGATTTTCCTTTTAAACTCATCGCGACGTCGGCCTTTGAAATGCTGGAAGTGCTCCCAGATTCCAAAATGGGGTGTTGAGACGAAGATGCCGAAAATCATGTGTAGACGAACTAGTCATAACGGACCCTTTTGGCCACTTCACCTTCAAAGGTTTCCCAACTGAGGTATTCGAGCACGAGGATGCCAAAAGTTAGAATTAAATCTTATTGAGGTATGCTCTTCATCGCGAAATCTCACGGGTAGCAAAGGAGTTGTACTGGAATTTCAAATTCACTTTTAAAAGGCAAAAACCTTCAGTCTTACTGTTGTTCGTGCATTTGGCTTTAAAAAATGACCTTGGAGCTGATTTTTTTTTCAGCGCTTTGACCGTGATGAAAAAAGCACATTGTGTTCTATTGTGTATTGGAGTTCCCAACTTTTTCGAATGAAGGGGAAATAAAACCGTCACTAAGACTGGAACCGACTTCTGGATGATTTATGTTAGTTTGGAAAACCTTTGCCATTTTCGTATGACAGGATGACCATCGACAATTTGATCGCAGTCTTACACAGTAACGCAACGCCAAACACGGAAACACATTCAAACAGGCGCAATTTGCTTTTCACGGGAGATTATATATATCTACCGTCTTTTAAGTGAATCATTTTGTGAGCTCTACAGTAATAACCAGGCTTATCACCTGAGTAACACACACAATAGGTATTGATTTCTTGGCCGCCATGGCTTTCCCCTCCTGTGCAATTTTGGAAACGACCTTAGCCTTTTTAGAACACAAACGTGTTGTCGAAGTCATTCATCTCTTATGCTTACGGTTTATTTTGAGATGGTTTTTTCAAACTTTTACCTGCAAAGTTTTATTTAACTCCAATACAGTGCACAGTGCAGTTTATTGGAATCTTAATTTCTGATTCAATGATAGCGCATTTCTACCGACAAGCTTTTTCACAGTTGGCAGTGAAAGCTGTTATAATTGTCTTCCGTTGCCGAGCTTTGCCATTCCTCGCTTTTTTTTCATTCTTATCTTGATGTTGCTGATCGTAATTGCAAGAGAAAAAGAATTCTCCGATGTCGGGCAATTTTTACGGCTTTCATATGCAAATTAAGTTGCATGTTTAAGTTTTCATTATGAGTCGCTCGATTAGTTAATACGTTAATAGGCGAACATTGGAACTCTCTGAGCATTCACGACCGTTTTTTTGCACTTGTTAACTGCAGTAGTTTTTCTGTATTCAAGGAATGCTTGCACGTATTCGCGAAAAGGTATTTAGCGGAAACGCGTATGAAAGAATAGTGCAATGCATTAGCGAGAAAGGAAATTTCTTTTGCATAAAATTTTTCTCGGGTTTTTTCTTCTCGCCGCCATCAATACCCGTCGCTTTCATATTCAAATATTTTCTATCTCCACTGCGATTTTTGCAAATTTGCTTCGACAGCACAATAGACCGATTTTGTACTGATGTATATGCCCTTGCATATTTGTATTTTATAATGCCATCGTAGGAAAATTCGTCATTCTAGAATTGAAAATCTTTAATTTAACTCGAAGCCTTGGATAAGATGAATATTCCAGCACACAGACAGTTTTGTCGAGGGAATTCTAATTTGTTGATGCGGGGACGACTTTCACTTTTCAGCTTAACTTGTTGGTTGGATTATCAGAGGCAACTTCGATTTTTTTTGGCAACTGGTTTTTTTTCTTTAAAATTTCGCAAGTTTTTCACTGCAGTGTACAATGCTGCGATTACTATCGAACCTAGCAACTTGAAATCAAATGTATTCAAACGTAAAGATTGAGTGTTGTAGAAACAATACACGCTGCCTTATGAGGTACTTGTTTCAATGCGAACACTGATCTTATTTACGCAGCTGTTTGACGCTTGATGTTTGCATGAGTGTTGTCCTTATCTTTAATAGTTCTTTGTATCGTTTGTGGGACGGTTTTGCTAAGTATCTCAGTTTTTTTTTCTCTTTGGACGGATTCGTTGAGCTGTTAGGCACATGTACGAAGATTTTTGAAAATTTCTCGCGTAATTTACGTATATTTTCAAACATCTTTGGTTTGCAAGTGTACTGATCAAAATTTTCTTGCTGGTGGCATCGCTGATCGGTACATTGGGGAACTCTGTCCTCATAGAAGGCCAACTTGTTTGAATGACTGAAGTCCGTCACCTTGTTTTCTTATATCATCATGCATTCACAAGCATTCCTTCGCTGTTATACAGTGCAAACTCTTCATACATGATTGACCCAGAAAAGCATCTTAGCTGTCAATAACGGTTGGTATATATCGGCTGGTATGGAGAAATATTGTAACTCTGCGTATCATAATCCTGTGGCTCTGCGTATGATCGGAGGTTATCGGAGATTACCCCGGTAACCTCCGATCTGGTAGCTGTGTGAAGTGCTCGAATTGTTATGTCGCGACTCACTTTGACATGTTGAAACAATTATTGAAGTCTCCCATTCTAGTTAACAACTTATTACAGCTCACGAATGCTTATTTGTTTATATCTACAGCTGCAGACAACCAAAGTTTAAATACCTTTCGTTTTGGCAGTGCGCTTAACGTTTTAACTTAGCTAACATTTTGTCGTTATCAATAGCGCCCATCGTTGTATCAATGAAAACAGATGATAGTTAGAAGCAGTGATATCTAACGAAATAGGGAAGCATTGTGTACTTTCCCACAGCATGTGAGTGAGCGTAATCGTATTGCCAGCTAAATGACTCTCCACCTTCGCCCAGCGTTACATGGTTGAAATGTCTTTCATCTACAACTAACTTGTGCAGTAATTCGTTAGTGTAGCGTTGACCACAATCGTTTCACCCCTCTGAAGCAATTGTTACAGCAGAATGTGCACTGTATTTAATGCGGTGCACAGTTCCCCTTACCATGAATATTTCCGGTCGAGCGTAACTGTTTGCCGCATCCATCATTAACACTCGTCGTAGTGAACGTCTCAAAGTGACATCTATGCTGAGAAGCGTGTACATCGGTTCACATGCCTGTGGCAGTTTTTTTATCCGTAAAGAATGCGATATTCGATGCGAAAATTATCTGCTTCCGTTTCGATCGACGCTGCATCAACAGAATTTTGAGATAGCGCCCTCTCTTCCACTCGTCTTCCAATTCGACTGGTGAGGATAAATTATTTCGCATTTCGACTACTGCGTCAGTATCAGACGGAATAAACAAGCGAAAAATTGAACTTGGAAAGGAGGCACGATATGCGCTTCTTGCAACTCCACCGGTCGAACCGGTGGAATATACAAAACACTCTTATGAGTGGACGAGTGTGTATTCCGAACAAGAACCCCCTTATAAGAAACCCCGTTCTGAACTGTGAGTATTATAAGTCTCAACTTCATCAAAGGCCACAACAAAAAATTTTGATTGGTAGGGATGCCGAAAAAATTCTCGGAGAAATTATTCACGTCAAACGCGCTGCAGACTATGATGTTCTAGGGTTTCGAGCTTTCGTCCGAAAGTGAGGGGTGAGAGAGTTCCAGCGGAGACCTTCAAAAGCTCCACACTGAAACCGATTTAAATGAGAAGAACAAGCAAAAATAATTGAAAGGATGGGGAAGTGCGAGGCTTTCCCGTTATTCATGTAGGTCCATAGCAGAAAGATATGTGGTAAAGTAGTGCTGAGACTTTACAAATCTCAATATGAAAGCAGCGCATTTATTTTAGCCAAGATCAACGAGGCCAATACAGGCCTTTTTCAAACGTTCGCAGGCTCTCGGATAGATTAGGATCGCTATATGCTGTGCCGGTTTTTACTCATAAGCGGGTGCTCTATTTGTTGTGAGATGGGCATAGGTCGCCCCTAGAATATGACTACTGTATTGCTCACCATCAACTATTGCTTTAACTCGTGTTTTTTCGATGGTAATTGACGAGTGTGGTTTTCGGCCAACTAGCATCCATCGTCAGCCACTTGAATTAACCAATAGGCGGAAAATAGGGAGGTTCAACAACTCCGAACAGTTGAATTTTACAAGTCGTCATCAGTGTGCACTGAACGGGTCGCCATTACAACACTAGTGTAACAATTCACGTTAAGATCCTCACTGGCTGCGCGATCTTGCGTGTGATAGTTGCACTATTCTTCTGAATGATCACCTTGGAAGTTTCTGTCCAAGTTCGCTAGCCTGGAACATTTGGCTTAAGAGTTGTCGCTTCAAAACAAATTGAGCTAATTTCACAAGCAACGAGAACTGCGTTTTCAGCGCCTGTAAATTTCGACATATTTATTAACTTCGAATTCTCTGTTAAATCTTTTCGCATATGAAATTCTGTTTGGCTAGTACAGAGAATTTTTGTTTAAGAAAACACAACTAAAGAACCCATTGAGAATTTGTGCAAGAATGTTGAAACATCACAAAAAAGTTCTGTCTCTGATTTGCCCTGTGACCTTTGATATAAAAGTTGTGAAATTTAGACACTGCAATCGGCGGTCATTCATTGATCGACAGATGACAAAACAGATCGTTGCAAAATTTTCCGCAATGAGACATTTACGCAAGGATTTGAGCCAAATTTGGAGAAGGGAAGGAAGGGCAGCTAGCTGAGAGTTGTGCTCGTTAAAGTTCTGAGGGGCTAGAAATTTCAAATGAGAATGCATCCGAGCAACCCTTCCACAAGGTCAGTGATTGCGGAATTAACGGCAATACAGGTCATCTGTTCAAGTTTCAGGAAGGACAATCACCTCCATCAGTCCTAGTCAGCTATCACACCTTCTGCGGTGTCTATGCCTTCCCTAAATTCCCACCCACATCATCCATTTTTTAATAGGTGATGCCAGTGGTATTCTAAGGATGTTTTACTCTGATGGACCGAACATACTCGACCCGACCCGAAAAAGTTCGCTGTTATTTTACTACAGTCAGGCACATGTCATGCCAAATCTGACGACACGCTTTTGCACTTGTTTTTATGAGTCTGATGTTTTTCGAAAGTTTCTCTATTAGATTTGGATTCGCTCGAATTGGACGTTACCCAAGTACCGCGCTAGATAGGACGTGCTCGATTCATATGGAAACATTATAATCCTAGTCTTCTATTCATTTATTTTGTTTTTTGTTTTTTTTTTTAAATGGCGTCTGCGCATACTTTCGAACTGTGGTCTGTTTGCATGGTTCATGACCTAGTGGATCCCTATGTTGAATCTCATCTCGATTCGTTAAATCATGAATATGCTCATCAATTGGGCCATTCGGTTGATCTGTTATCTCGATGGAGCACAAATTATTTAATATGTGACCCATATGCATACTGTTGTGTTGTTTGACAGTGGCACACTGTTGTATTCTATTTCGCCGTAGCCGTA
This sequence comes from Ascaris suum, assembly GCA_013433145.1. Taxonomy (NCBI): domain Eukaryota; kingdom Metazoa; phylum Nematoda; class Chromadorea; order Rhabditida; family Ascarididae; genus Ascaris; species Ascaris suum. The sequence continues at coordinate 7,436,090 of CM024187.1, forward strand.
GTTTACCGAATTTCGAAGGGAATTCGGCCCAAACAATTTCATTACGGTAGCCAAACTAGGCAAAAATATACCGTATAACTTTCCAATCACGAAATGTTGTCAACGTGATTGATGAATAAATTTCGGCAGAATACTCTCTAAACGATCAGAAAGGCTATAATATATGGGCGTATTGAAAGTATCTTTAGTGGCTGCCGCGTCTTCGGCCAGCGATGAGGAGGCAACCAATAAATTGTTAAATCCTGTGGTTAATGAAGAAGCTGAAGGAGCCAACTCCCGAAGAATCGGTTGCTTCAGCTTCTCTAGGAGCATGAGGGTTTTTTAAAAAACGTTTCTAACGTGTTGGCAATTCAATTTTGCGGAAGGGAGTTTAATGACAAGCAGCAACCTTGTAATTTCTTAGCAGTTTTATAGCTAGATGATTACGCATATATCTCTCCTCTGAGATGGACAAACAGAGTAATTTTGGCAAGAACCTGTCATGCTTACATGCACATAGCTGCAAAATTACTTTACGAGTTCTGGCTAGTCGTGTGACGGCAACACTTGTTGTGCTACCATCGAACTTCATCACTCTACGAGACCCTTAAGCGTTTTAAATTCTTGGATGTCAGCCGAAGAATTTTGAGTCGTCCACGGTCAGGGAGAGAAGCAGGTTGTGACCAAAGATGTGAAACGCATGGAGCCATGGTGTGAGGTTGGAATTTTAAACGAGAGCGTAAATTCGCAATTTCATGGAATGCCTCCTCCTTGTCCTATGGTATTGGTCAGAGTTCGTTTCGCCTCTCCGAACTCGGTCTTTGCGCGCGGAGGATCAAATAAATTCAGTTTTCCTTTAAATGAAGTTCAAAATGTTTCACTCTCTGTATTTTCCATCTCTTAGAGGTCGGCGTTTGGTCGGCTGAGCAATAAAGATCCCTTTGGAGTCTGAACATTGGAAGCCGCCATTTTTAAATTTCTTCCGGAACTTCTCTGGCATCGACGATGTAGGAAGAACGGGTAAAAGGTGACAATTGTTGCAGTAGCCGAGGAGGTCATCCCCTGAACAGTGTCGGTTTTGAACAGTCGAAATGCAAAAAATTGTGTGCCTCATTTATGAAAATGACGGAATGGTACTAATATTACTAATATTTGCAAGCATTAGAATAATCGAGTAAGATGATTCGCGTGAATAGTTTCTCTCATTTATATTTTCCCGCTCCAAGCAGTTATCTTAATTGTCGGAATGGAGGCTAAGTCTGCCCAAATCCTACGCAAATAAAGTGTCAGAAAATAAGAGCCTAATGACTTCGTTGCTCCTGGACAATGCAGTTGGTTGAAGGCTAATATCGGATTTGCGTCAAAAAATATGGTGGTGTCGAATACGGTCAGCGAAACTCCGATTCTGTATGATGTGCCAATCCTCAAAGAGAAAACGATTGTTTTTTCATAATTTGCATGTAAGTCGCAAACAGAGAACCTCTGTTGTCTTCTTAGGCAGCTCATTTTATTATTGCGACACAAATTCACGTCTTCCATGATTATTCCAAGTTTTTTATTGACAGCAGCACTGATAGCCTAAGACATACACGACTCTTCGTACTCTGCTGCTGCCTTTAGTAAGAAGTACAGCGTTGCTACCATCGTTAGGCCGCTAGCTGTTTGCTACCTAGCGATATTTTCGTTAGTAGGTCGACATCATTTTTCACTTGTCCTGCGTCTCTTGCATCTTACGGCTTTAGCTTCATTTAGTATTGACGATGTACTATTGTTCATAAGCGCTTGACGTGAACACTCTTCACACGTGGTTGCTTGATTTCAGGTGAGTGGGACCTAGTTGGGCAGCAAGGTAAAACCGATATGGAAGTCGATGGGTTTGCTGAAGCGAATCAGCTGCTGTGTTCGGCGCTCGAACAGTTAGATAACATCATTGCCAACGGTTGGTGTTTTTGAATTTGTTCCGAAGTTCTGGGGACACTTTACTGGTAATATTTGCCTAATTGTTTGCATAATAATAATAATAATCGTCGTGCTGACGTAATTTCCATGTGACTCTCAGCTTCGAGGTCATCACACTTGACACAAATAATTTCGATCAGCAGAACATATAATATGACGGAGCTCCGTCATGTGGCTGTCAGGCAGAATTTCATTTGTTGCCAGATTTGTGCAAAATTCTGTCCATCGCACGTGGTATACTCAGTTTACCTCCTTTCTGTAGCAACTTATTCACGCGCCACTTGTCTGTCGTTGCTTCAGCATTCATTACACGAATACGTTCGCGGTAACTTTTTCTGTGGCTCCGAATGCTGAATGTTTGTTGACATCCAAAGTGATACCTAATGTTTGAGACAGATGTGTGGAGTACGATAAAGGATTGCATTGTTGCATTGATTAGTCAGTGAAGTATGTGGTGGTGCCTTTTTATACCTGTTTCCTATTTTCTTCCAGATATCAGCTTTGCGAAGTTCTAAATAGTGCATGGACAAGGCGCAACTTCACCTTTAACTGCGACAGTGATATTGGCATATGCAACTATATAGATTCCGCAACTAAAGGTTCAAAATTGGTGCCTGGGTAGAACGTTCTCTTTTGGCACCCACAGGTGAGAGATGAAAGTTAAGGAGAGTCACAGTAAAGACTGAGATCTGCGCGGCTGTTTTGTTGACTATTGTTTAATTTTAGTCATTGTTTGCTATGATGCGCTTAACGCTGTTGAACTTGTTGCTGTCGGACGATTGTAGCTACTGAATGGACTCAATGCAGAGTACTGATATTTAATATAAACAAATAAAGGGGCCGACGACTGCTTCAGCAATGGATGATAAGATTAGGTTAGTTTTTGAGCATCGTTTTACCACATGTGATGCCCACATGCGCCCATCTGTGATTCACTCTCTTAGCGACTCGCACCTGTTAGCCAAACCTTCGCTACTTCCCTGTGCCGTAATTCGCTTGCCTCCTGTTGCATATCTACAGAGTAAAGTTTGCATCTCTGTGATTAAACCGAATCGAACGGGAAGTCAAAACGATATGTGATGGCAACAGAACATTACAAAGCTTTCGTCATGAGTCACACCGCTATTTAGTGTGAAATTGTCTGCGTCAATAATCCCAAAAGTCTCATCCACTCTCATAGTTGTCATTTTTTAATCGTGTTGCAACACTTCATACTAATACCTTCTCTTATGCTTTCCATTCATCACTTGTGCTTGTTGACGGTCGCATGAACGCAAAGGCATTATGTTTGAACGTTCTCCCGTGTGTCACATCAGTTAAATGGACCATCTACTATTTTATGCTACCTCTCTTTGCGAACATCCTTCTGACTTATTATGTGGAATCCATTTTTTGTGATTGGTGCGTGTGCTATAATGTGAGAGGTATTTTGCACTTATAACACACTTATACTTAATACATGGAGAGTATTAGTTTAGCAGAGAAAACGTTTGAGACGGCTTCATTGCTCCGTTCATGTACTACGCTGTTGTATGCATTTTATAGAAATCAATTCAAGTCTGTTAACATATGGTCAGTTTCAAATTCTTACATGGAGGACTGTAGCTGATGTTGCACCCTGCCGGAAACTATGCCTGACAACGGGCGGCAATTCGTTGGGAAAGTTATTTCGAAGTTATCGCCTGAAAGTAGTAATTTTAGAGCTTAATGAGAAAGCCTCAAATTGCACTAGTTTGGATGAGCTCACATTAATATGAAAGCGGTTCTCAATTTGCATTTTCCATAGTTTCGCTCTCATAACACTTTCTCTTGCAGTGCTATAGCATGCTATTTTTTGATTAAGATGTTTTGTGCTTGAGGACGATGTTTAATTTTATCTTTTTTTACTGCCAATATAAATCTTAAACTTGGACTGCGTGGTCGATTCTTGGCGGGACTGATTGATGTGATAAGAGAGATGTGATGTTAGATACGCGCTTCCTTGGGGAAGTCTCCTGAAACGTCGTACTTCTTAATGGGCCTGGACTAATCATGTGGATACATTCAACTATGAATACACATAATTTTCTGCAGTGAAGGGACGTTCAATCAAAGAAGCGTAAAAAAAAGATCGTTTGCTTTCAGTTTTGCACAGACAGCTACAACTCGAATAGATCGCTGTGCCTTGTGTAGTGAATAAGGCGTTGCAACTCGTAGTGAATTAATTGCTCTCAATTTTTACGTTAGAGATGATTTCTTCACTCGTATTCTCAATAATCTGTTTGTGGCTACACTAATCACAGGACCGTTATCTGAAGGTTTTCATTGCTTGCAAGGTTGAAATCACAAAAAGAAACCAAAATTGAACTCACAAGATTCGTATTTCGTTATACATGTCACGCAGAGTAAAAATAACAGAAAAATTATCGACATCTTTCTTTTGTTGTCGTTGCTTTTGCTTGCGGTTGTTTGCATTTTTATATACACATTTGTTTTAAATCTGTAACGCATTCGTTTTCTGACTGATACAAATATCTTTTCTCCATTACGGTCGTAAGAAATTTGCCAGAAAAGTTCATGCTTTGATTCGGCTAGAGGTGATCGCTAAATTATGCAGCATCGAAAAAACGTTCCTTATTCGCTAGTTTGGCGCTGCTAGCATTTTTTGGGCTCCATAAGCGGCGTCTTTGCTTTCTCACTTGGAAAATGATAACTAGTGGTGCACCATTGCTGAATCAGTATATGCAAATGAAATATATTTGTATTATGCATAGGTGCTACAGTTGTTAGCAGTAAGGCAGGACTTTATCCTCCGGAATGGCTTCGAACACACTTGTCTTAAGCGACATGAGTTAGAAGAGCTCAAATTTTCAGTTGACCACCCCAAAAATTTTTTGTAATGGTACCCACCATCTTCCCTTGATGCTTAAAGTTTTGCATTCCTTCGATATGGTCGCAATTAGGCCGTTATCCATTCGGATTGCTGTGAAGCCTATTGCAAGGTCACATTGCCTCAAAAAAGAAAATGTATGACAATAGCGGCAAGGAATCTCCATTTGTAGTTTAAGTCGTTGATGACACCACACGCTCTCATCGCAAATTGAAGGGCTGTTGTTGGCTACAACAATTCCCACTCGAACAGTCGATCAGCAGATCATCGAATGCTCTTTCATATCGACACATGCGCCATCCATTGTCGTCCATTTTATTCGGTATGGTGGTCCATCGCACTCTGCAGACAGTTTTCGAATTCGGACTTTTGTATCATCCATCTCATTCTTAATTAGAGGCACACGGTTCATCGTTACTTACCATGCACTTGGTTCGCTCAAAAAACTCGGTCGGTCCAGTTGTAAGGGTTTTGGAATATATTTTGCCTCTCCACCCTTGAATTACTCTTTCTAGGGCCGACCAAATGTTTTGTGATCCGGCAACAAAATCATAGGTGAGGGTTTTTATTAAGTCTCAATAAAACGAACGACAGTAAGGCGGAGGTGATACAAGACAGGAGGCGTCGCTCCGACTGAACCTTAATAGCGCCATCTCCGAGCCAACGAGCACCAGGCAGTCCTAACTCCCGAGCCAATTCGCCGCCCTACTGCGCACTGCTAAGGTCAGGATTGACCCTCGTAAGAACAACACCTCACTTAGACAACTAGTAGCACAGTGATGTCCTGTAAGCAAATAGACTGTCTTTTTGTGCGCATAGTCCTATGATCGAATTCTCGTCCTACACCTGGTCTTGTCACATACCCGCATCAGTGACCGAATTCTCGCTCCACCCACTCATCCCTTTCTTTGGACAATTGAAGAGGCGCTAAGCTAGCGTTGTCGCTTTGCTTCGCAAATGTTTTTTTTCATGCACATAACGTCTTCTCGGTTTCTATTAACAGTTGCAGAGAACAGGAGGAACATCAGCAGCGGTAAAGGAAGGTGACGGGGGAGCGAATATACTCACTGAGAGGTCTCTTCCGGACATTTGAGCCTTGGGAAACGTTTCACTTCTCTCTTCCCTCCTTAAAGGACGAATGAGAGGTGCTAGGACGGCGTGTAGGGAGCGAGGTATATTGATTACCTGTAAGTATGCTATTACCCGTCATTTTCTTTCTGCGACTATCACCGCTTATTACTAGTGCAGTTGGCGCTCATAGTAAGCCTTGCCACTTTCTGGCACTGCTTTCGCTCCATTACTAAGACTACTTGCCTGCCGCTACCAGTACCTTCTGTTATTAGTGTTATTGTCATTTACTGAGTGCTAAACCATCGCGGCAGCTTATCAGAAGACTGGCTGCTACCCGCTACTGCCAGCGTTTCTTCCATTGCTGCTACCTGCAAGGACGGTGAAGTGATATGATCCGTCTTTATTATTTGTTTTGTTAAATGTGAAGCTCCTCAAATTAGCACTCGCTATTCTTGTTTTTGCATTTTTGCCCAAGAAAAAAACGAATACGGGGAAAACTCATGCCCTAATTCTGCCTACATAACTGCGCATTTCATTCTCGAGGTACATTGTACCGATCCTTATAAAATTAACAGATGGCCTCCAGGCCTCGATTCAAAAAATCCAACTCACACTTCGTCGTTCCTCTCTTTCTCGGTGCCCCTTCACAACGTAAGTTAGTTTCCTATATTCGAGCCATGAGAAGGACGAGCACATCTTGCCAGGCACATCCATGGCACCAAACTTGACATTGCTACAACACCTCTGAAAAGGAACACTGAGCTAATGGGGGGGTTTTTTTGCCTTTTCCTAAGCATTAGAGCTGTTCAGCTTTTCATGAAATTTCACGAATACAAACTTTCAACGCAGAAATGCCGAGAATGGTATTCTTCGAAAAAGTTTGCAAAATTTTTGGCGTTCTCAAACGTGTCCGTGTATCTCTACACTAGAAGTGGTTCTGAGTGTCATTTTTGTACCTGTTGAAGCACTGTTCAAAGAAAACATTCTGCTGTGTGACGTGTAATTGCCCATTCAGCAGTCTGCAGTTTGGCGAATTATTGTCGCTAATTGCAAAAAATAAAAAACTATTAGTGGGCGCATTAATGCTATCGTTCCAGCATTTGCACTCTTCTTAAACTGTACTTCGAAGAGAGCAAATATAGTTTTTTGTTAATCTCAAGTGGATTAGTTATTCTCTAAGAAAGTGTTGAGAGTATCACTTTGGTTATTGTTCATAAAACAGTTTGGCTAATTTTAACAGTTCATCCGATCATTACGATATACACGAAATTATGTTGGCCCATCGATATTGTTTTGTTCAAAGGTGTTGTGTACTTTACTGCACAGCCGTTACTGCATTGCAATCAAACACGACTGGATTGTATTCGAGACAATGAAATGTATATTGTCAGCAATCTAGTGACGTTTCGTTTGCCGATTGTGTAGTGTTTTCTACGCTAAATGGCGAAGCACCTTCTCGAACCATGCTAACGACGCACTCTGCGAGAGAGTATGCCTATCATTTCTTTCTATTCACATACTCTCTTCATTCGTTCGCTTCTTAGCGTTCGCTCGAGCGTAAAACATTTAGGGGGCGGATGAGTTGATATGAAGCATATATATACTACTCGCTAACGAATTGAAATGAAATCCCGCTATTTGCTGCTCACCCTATCAAGTATCATTTCGAGTGCCGTTTTCGATATCCTGAATTCTGTTCCTATCCTGCACCCAGTTTTGATCCTAGAAAGAAAACGCACAGATGAGGATGCAGCAACAGTGTCTGCAGATCAGAGCGACTTTGCCTTGGCTATGCTCCCTCTCCCTTCTCCCCCATCTCCTTCCTTAACCCATCCTTCTCCGTGTCGCTCTTTCTCTGCAAGACGTCAAACCTTGAACGGTAGAAGTGGTTGATGAGTGAAATGAAGCGGGAGCATCGACAAAGTATAATGTAGTCTCGCTTCATTGTTACATATAAAGGGATTATGAGCGATAAATTGGGTGCTCGCAAGGAAAATTGACTGCTCGAGTGCGTAGTTAGTGTTAACTTCGAATATTTTCACCTCTTTCGCTCGCAGACGTCCACTTCTCTCCCTCATTTTGCATTTTTGGAATGTCGATCTCTTTACATTTTTCTTTAATGTCAAATGCTCACGACCTGATTGAAATATTGGTTCTTCAACAAATCAGCCTTCTGCCCAAACGAAAAGGGATGAAGGAGAAGAGGAAGGGTGCCTAAATGATGCCTAAATCTTTCGTTGTGTGATCCTGATCCTGAAAGGCCTTGAACAAGCACAGTAAAGACTAGAAATAATGATAAGAGCATATCAGACTGCGGTAATATTCAGCAACATTGAGAAGCCTCGTTTAAGAACATAAATTTCAACGACTTTCGTATCGGTGATAATTCATTCATCAAGTCGGATTGTTTCAGGTCATAAGGGATGGGTGATGAAGGGGGAGGGGGATGGGGATAGGCAGGATATCACAGCAAGACGCACCTTATCTCTATCATCTTGGTTGGCGTAACGCCGACGAAATTCCCTAATAAAGTCCATACAACTACGCGAAATATCGCTACATTATGCTTAAACCACATGAGGTGAGGGGAAGTTGATTGTGCAGTGCGTGCGACTGGCAGCTTACCCCAGCTTGCGACAAACTTCGGCCAGGTGTGCAGTGGCGTTACGTTCTTATGTGAACGGACTTAACGTTGTGCTGGTGAGGTGATCGGCGACCGATCCTGAATAGTTGTATCATGTTCCATGGGTGTATGCATTCTTTTCCATTGCGAAACTGTTCTCACTGCTCGTTCTGAAAAACTGAACAGGTTATACTACGGCACGGATCCTCACCTTTTATATGCCATCCTCATGTTGGTCGCACAGCCGTGGACACGTGGCCACCACAGTCATTGTGTCTCTGCTCCTGAAAACTGAAATCCAAAGTGTTCTTATTTACGTCGCAGCTGTTTTTATAGCTAATGTATTTTATTCTGCATGGCGTCATTATTGCTGTGGATGAAAATTATTTTTTCCTGCAACTCTGTGCTCTTCTCTAGAAGATAGCAATTCTTTTTACGTAAGAATAAACATTCATATCCCAGGTCGAGGATCGATGTGGAGTGTATCACCGTTGATGAAAGCATTGATGGACCTCATGAATTGCATCAATGTTTTCGTATCTTCTGATTGTTGCAAGTCCCGGCACTCTATCTGTGACAACTTATCCTCGAGTTCTCTAACATTTGAGGCGTCTAGCTGATTACAACCCTTGGATGGTCTTACTGCTGCATGGTCCAAAGCAGTTACCTCTTCTCAGCCTTCTTACGGATGACCATCAGTCGTCTCCATCTCCAGTTGGTCTCCCGGGCAGATGCGGTATTGCAGTTTGCCAAAAGAAGGCAGTCACGCACCGAACGAAGCCGTGACTTACGTAATAGCGAAGAAATCAGTGGATACCCAATCCCCAGTGAGCTCGGAGCCGAGTAGTCAACGTTTTGGGCTCGTAGCTCAGAGTAATTTGATCACTCTGCATGCATCGGATTGGCGGAGCTCCCGCGTAAGGGTGTACGGTCCCTGTTTTGCCCTCTACCCCTAATTTGTCTTGAAGGATCCATGAATCCCTTCTCTTTCGAGGCTCGGCGAGGTACTCTGTAATTTGGCAGCAAATTAAGAGGTTAAGGTTTATCTTATTAAGCCTTCAAAAATCAGCTACAGTAAGGGTGGAGAGGATAACACGACGGCAGGAGGGGGGGGGGGGGGGGGGCCGTTGCTCCGACAGAGCCTTGGCACGAACAGCGCCACGTCTGCCCAACCAGCACCGCCACTCCTCACGCCCGACCCACTTCTCGGCTGGATTGCGCACCCGCTACTGCCCTAACCGACCATTGCAAGGACGTGGAAAGCTAGAAGCACACTGATTTCTGTAAGCAAATACTGTCTCCACTTATATGCACCAACACTTGCCTCAAGACATTTACAGAGAGTTTGTTCTGTCTTATGGTCATCGATTCTCTGTTCTGTCCAAAACCAGTTGATCTACAGTTTTTTGGTCACCCCTTACATCTGAACGCATTCTGACTGAGCTTCAGATACCTCTTCACTTTTCCATCGTTTGCTGATGATGGTTGTGAGGGTTAAAATGTTCGATTCTCAACGAAGAACATCACACTTTCAAAAAGCTGCAAGACAACGTTGCGATATTTCCGGGCTCCGACAGTCTCGTGCAGTAGCGCTTATTTGTGCTTAACAGGAGATACCGAAAAGCAATTCGATATTACTGTGTAACGAATGAAATCTCCGAGGTAGCTAAGTCTCCTGTAGAGTCCTGGGAAAGGTTTTTGCTTGCTTTGCTTGGCGGGGAAGGAAGGCCGAGAGAACTTTAAAAAACCAACAATTTTTGGAGGCTATAGCGGAATATGTAACGTGTCGAAAAGGTGGGAGGGGGGGGGGCTAATGGAGGCAGCACGGTCCACCTTGGTACGACTATTTCTTGCGATGTATTTGTAGAAATGATTTCGGATTTATTAATTAACAAGTGAAAGCGGATGTGAATGTGTGTTGAAAGTCAGGAAGACTGATGCACTAGACAACACATAGCGCACCGCGTTCCAATCGATTCGCACTTCATAACGCTTATCGGTCGATCAATCAATATGCTGTCGTTCACGCTCTTCTCTTCAACTATTCGGCTTACGCTAACAGTTGCATTTTGTAATGCAAAAATGACCTTTGTAATTATTTAAAACCGTATAAGTGAAATGTCCTCTATTTGAAGAAGTATTCATCTCGCGGCAATTCGCGCAGAACGCTTTTTCATGCCTGCCTACAGATTTGCTTTAAGGGGATCGCGTCTGTGCGTGCGTATGTATGTTCGATAGTATGTTGCTGAGAGACAATGAAGCTAAGTAAGTTGATATTCAGTGGGCGTGACATGCACCATATGGCAGTCACGTACGCAATATTTCACATCTGTGAATCAAGTTTGGAAGAAATCCTGGATACTACAAGATGCTGCGAAGTTGGCATTTATTTCACATCGGCGTTGCGCGCAAAAACGCGTATCGCACCAGCTGCTTTGGCACATATCTCCACTTATATTGTTTACGTTTGACAAAATTAGCAAGTGAAGCTCCACAAATCAGTTTTTACTTTATCAGAGACGTGATCTTGACGACGTCTTCGAGAAATTTTACGACTCGATGATTTCACCGACTAATATTTGAGGTCGATGTGTTTATATCTTCCCTTTTCCGGCAGAATTCAGTTTTGTTATGTACTGTGTGGATTCATTCATTTTAGAGGTTTGAAATCAACGAAGAATTTCAATTTCAAAATTGAAACATTTTCAGCAATTTCTATTGTCTCGTATCGAAAGAAATTCATCGAGTTAATATTCTCATACTATTTTTTTCTATTGTTATTTCGATACATATCTTAAACTATCGGTAAAAAATTGTGATTTGCAAGGACCATAAATGCGAATGTAATTATCTACTGGTGGGGACACCTCACTAGCCGAATTGCGTCAATGCATGAGAACTATTTACCTGTTTAGAACAGGGGAATGCGCACATGTAGTGAGTGCTGTATTGCACTACTCGCCACACAAAAATTATTCCATCATTCACTTGCAATTGTCAAACAGTTTCAGTTTCTTTTTTGTCTTCACTTATCAATTTGGAATTCGCGCTTCTATACACATCTAGCTAGTTATTTGCATGTTTAGTAATCGATCAAATTGCATATCGCGATTGCCATACCAGCAAAATTTGCATATTTGTAAATTGATTTGAGAGCCGTTGGAGTGAATACGGCTTGGTATCATTCGATTTCAGCTAAAAAGTCACACTGAATGCATTATTTGTCCGTCCAAGTAAATATATCCCGCATTTTTAGACGGAACAATTCATTGAATGCAAATTTCTGTGCGTAATTGACTAGATTTCACGTATCCGATATTTCGTCTCGTTGTCTCTCTAATGGATTAAGAAAAAATACATTTGGAAGTTCAACACGAACTTTTATTTTGTGACGGATCCTCATTAATGGCGAGGCATTGATTCCTAACCGAGAGGAAATCAGACTCTATAGGTGCAATTAGTGGCAGCAGGAGAAGAGAAATAAGGTAGAGGTCATTTGTATTGTTTTGTGTGTTTCCAGTGATAATACGTTGCGGCTAACATTAGCGTCTTTTCAATTTCTCATTCACGTATCGGGTAACTGCTTTCTTAGTGCATACCTGGATGAATTGTCTGCAGGTTAGCATCTAGCCAGCAGCTGCGTTTGTGTTTTTGTAAAGTTAACTGTACTATTTGATTCATACTATACGAAGCGCGATCTGCTACAAATATGCCTATTCTAATAATAAGCAATTCGAGTCATTCCATTCGTTGACTGTATGGCCGCATATTGATGCCGTGATTAGTACTTTACTGCTGGTCGGTATTTTCCTTACTTCTCGCATATTAACTTCTCAGTTATTTCCCTCATATTACTCCCAACACTTGGTAATTGGCAACATTAGAAGAAGAAGAAACTCTCAGAGTGGGCAGCCCCGAGCTTACCTTTTTACCCAACATAACTCTGAGGTCGTTGCGAAGACTTAGCGTCGAGCGTTAGAACGAAAGGAGGTAACAACATTCACTTACAATGAGCCAGCCACTTGTTACCTCTCAGGGCCGCCCAGTCTTTGAGTAATTGGCGCAGTAAAAGATGAAAAGATGCTATGTACTATCTAGGAAGTAGGCTGGAATTTGCATGAGGTCTAGTCCTGCTTGCAGCACTTATCAATTCATTTTAGAATTCGTTTTATCCTCCGAGGGGTAATGTTCAATAGAGAGAACTATTCACGGCTGGAAACCTTCAACTGCATCGCAGTGCGCCTGTGCGCGATCGAATTTGTTTATTTTGGCACTGCAAATGTATCGTCCTTTGCTTTTTTAATATCTTCTTTCCGCAAAAACTAACTGTGGTGTTAGGCGAATAAAATTTTCGATAATATTTCGCTTTCCGTTTTCTTTAATAGTTTGTGCTCCTTCAACACGGTGTCGTAGCTGTTCTGTTTTCAAAGTTTTCGGTTCCCTTCACGGACGGAATTGCTGGTTAAAATTCCGATTTTCAGTTCAGCCCAACTGTGAAACCTGACCAACCGAACCAATTCGACTGCCCCATTTTTCCGTCCGGTGGTTGACTGTGTGACAAACAACTAAGGAATTTCCGACCGGTCGATGATCAAAAGTTAGTGGCAAAGAATAGAGTGGTGAAACGGGTTCGGCCGATTGATTCAGTTGAGCGAAACGGACAATAGCGGTGACATTTGATGAAATGAAATCCCCTATGGGAAACTTTTTGATTTCAGTCTTGCAAGATGAGTTTATTGTACAGTTTCACTGAAGTTCTATAATGCGAGATGATCATTACCGAAAATATCACGATGAAACAATATAACTTTGTTTTTTCCCATGCCTTTGAGCGATGTTACACTCTTTTTTGCGTCGTTTATTGAACAGTTGTGCCATATTGTTGTCAAAGACACAAGATCACACATTAAGTGGGAGCACACTCGTTGACTTGCCTAACACCAATCTGTGCAAACTTTTACGAGTGTTTTTTTGCACACATTTCCGTACATTATTTGTCTGTAAAACAAGTTTACAACGCATTGCAATGCAGTTATGTTGTACATTTAAGCGACTACCTGTATATAGTGCAACTTTGTTTTGTGCAGTACTTTCGGTGTTAATTAACTCTCAATGAATGCGTTGTAATTGCTGAATACTGTATATAGCGTGAGCAAGTGTTTATAATATAATTAACAGTAATATGTATTAAATGTAATTTAAAAGTTGCTTTGGATTTTTGTGAGAAAATCCAAAAAAGGGACGCCATATTTTTTGAAATTTAATGTTAGAAAGCTACAAGCGACATGTCCACTTTTTAACAAGTTTTCCTAGTTAACTTCCACCTGAAACTAATTTCGCTTGAAAACTGCCACTCGGTGCTTCTCAGGGAAGCCAATAATAACACATGACTTCGTTGAGTATATTCAGCTATTGATCCACTCGAAGATGTGAAACTGCTCAAGATGACTGACGTCTGAACGTGCTTCGATGCTCTTTCAAAATGAATTCATCCTTCTCATTTGACTCCTTCCATAATTATGTGGAGGGTTTTGAGAGGGTGAGAAGCAGTACTTTGGTATTGTTCAACACACTTTTCATATTCCTCTCTTAGTGGATATCACCATGAAATGCCCTTTATTCATTGGTCACAAGTAATCACAACTCGTAAGTATATTATGCTATGCAAGCAAATGTTATGGCATTCGTAAGTAAAAGTGCCATGATTTGTTTGAAAAAAGAACGTTTGGCCTTTTCTCTTGCAACATGAAGTCCTTCATTTAAGAAAATATACCCTTTTTTCCAGAGTTTTGTTAAATCGCTTCTATGCAAAAGACCGTTCTTTTTTCCATAATACTTAAAACGATGTTTTTTTCAATAACGGGAAACGCTGCTTTACTTTCATTTTTCGTCACCATCAAATACAGTGGGTGGACAAATCCTCCGCTTTTCATAGGCCACAAATTGTGAAGGAAAAGTAAGCAGTCCGCACAGTTAAATGAGCCGTCGTTTCTCAATAAATATTCAGAAACTCTTGTGACGCAGTTTGACTTTAGGCATGGTTTTTCGGCCACTTGTGTTAGGCTTGATAGAAATTGAAGCAGGAAGTTCTCGAAAGAGAAAATTCGAGCAAGTGAATAAGCGTGCCATGGAAGCGGGGAAGATGAGATGAAGGGGGGGGGGAGTTTTAGAAGGATTCGACTGACGATATTCCAGTCCACAACATCAGCAGTTTACTTAAAAAGATAAAAACAATGATCAAACGGCTAGTAATGTCGTCCCATGAAAGCGACCGTTGTACACATCCTCTATCAAAAATTCATTTTCGGTTTTCCTCCGACCGAATGGACGTAAAATTGGTACCTCTAGTAGCAGGATCAACGCGAACGATACAGGTAATATGCGATCAGTCTGTGCACAAATTACGTCCTCTACTAAATTCATCATTGCGGCTGATGTGGCTTGTGTATTGAAACAAAGGATGGATTGGTATTGCGTCTTCCTCATCAGTGAGTCCTCTAAAATAGAACACTTGCAGACAGAAGTCTTTTTCCTGAATTTTTGCGGAGAATAGAAGTTAAGACTCTGTTATCGGTGATGTTTGGTAAGGAGAACGTTGCTGGTAAAAAAAATGTCCTATGGAAATCAGAAAAATGCAAACTTGTTCACGAATAGAAGACCTCTCTCAATAGCGACCGATGTTTCTGCCGATGAAAATCAGATGCGCAACGATGGAGATATAGTGGCTTATTTGGCGTCGCAGCACCTTACGTGTCCGTCAGAAATTGAACTCTCTTCATCTATAATGAGACTTTTTGAGTAAAGTCTTCCCAAAAATCGAGAGATATAGAGAGCCATGACCTTCGCTGGTGGCTAAATGCAGTGCCTGTGAGCACCTGAAGAGCGGAAAGGGTCGTTTGGCACTTCTCTGACCGAAACGGGAGATTTCCAGAGAGCACATTCCTGAGAAGCATTTGAATGGGGTGCATACCCGATGCAGCTGCATTATCATTTCTATGAGCTCATTAGTATTTGCTAATGTATTTAGGACGAGGCTGTCTGTACACAATATGTTTACCTACATTTGCCCGTCTAGTGATTTCAAATGGCGAACCGCGAAAGCTAACGCCTATGGAATTAAGCAGATATAATGTACACCATTGGTTTGCTTTTTTTTTGTAATTCGTCATTTCATGTGTAAATTGTTGACACTTAACGGTGTTGTCAAACTGTAAAATACGTTTGTTTCACGGCCAGTCAGGAGTAAACTGAGAATGAATTTGGTTACTGGGGTTCATTCAATCGTTTACAGAAAACTCTAGGTGAAAGCCGAATGAGGTTCTTCACATTCATAGGTTTACGTAACAGTTATCTCACCCTCCGTCTTTCCAATTTCCATTTATAGGCATTTATAGGCAAGAGGTTGGTATCGCATCTGTCTGATCAAAGAACCGAATGAGCAGCGTTTTGCTTCGCATTTTGTGAGGTATCCACGTTTAGGGGCGTGATAATATAAGGTTACGTGACAGGCGGAATTTTAGCAATTCGTTCGAATGGTTCACGTGACGTCAATTGGGCGACTCGACCGATTAAATGATACTTAAACGTAAGCACGCCGCGGACGCATAGACTTTCTTTGCGCATGCGTTACGGTGGTCAGATGGCAACCAATGTTGGTTTCACATGAAAGTAGCGAAAAATCTCGCAGAGCTCAGGAACAACATGTTACATTAATATACGAGATAAGTGGCTCTGAAGGAGAGGTATCACCGCATCTTGTGCCTTGAACGTTTCTGCTCTATGATTCTGCTGCTCAGAATTCAAGAGATCAGAAAAATGACTTATGAAGATGAAGCTGTGTTGTGCTTTGAGGGGGATAAAAGCTCTGAAAGTTGAAATGAAAAATGGGTCCTAGAAGAATCGCCAATATGGACGAAGGTTTTGATAAGGAAGGACAGCCGAAACACTCTTTTCGAAATCTACATTAAGGAGTTCGTGTCAGGTATACTGCTGGCGTACATTGTTGCTGCTTCTTCAAGAAAGGTGAAATAAAACAAGAAGTGAGATACTACGACCTGCAGGATGAGCAAACGGAAAAACTGGGCAGCATAAATCGACAGTGATGAAGCTTAACGAACCTATCCTCCAAGGTAACTTACTGCGCCCGCATTGCAAACTTAACAGCGGCGAAATTGCAAGAGAAAGTAATGTAAACTACCATCCCATCAAATTCGCCTGATCTCTCCCTAACCGAGCGCCACTTCTCAGGCATCTGAACGCATTCTTTACGATCTACAGTCAGCAAGTGGTGTAGGTCTTCCGTGACTTCAGATCTAAGGTTCGAGAATTCGGGCGGTTGTGACAGGAGTAGCCCCACTGAATGATCGCAGGAATGCACAAATATTGTTTTATCTTTTATTCTGTATTAAAATGTTGGTTTTTAGGCTCTTTTTTGATATAGCTCAGCTGAGCTTGTGACTTTGGGTAGCAAGCATAGGGTCACTTCCCAACACCATAGCACAGGCGTTTACCGTCGTAATCCACTGATCAAAAAGGATGTTCGATAATCTCCACCGATCAGCTTATCGCGATGATGTTATAATGGTCGTTTGCGAGGCCACTGCCTCCATTTCCAACACAAGCATCGTCATGATGGTCCATCGCTGCTTGCAAAATGGCCGGCATACGGAAGGAAATTTCGTTATAAACTGTTTGATGCGAATGTGGTGATTTTGATTTTACGGCTTTAGGAAGTGTGAAAGAAACCGACTGCGGTCTCCATGGGTACTTGCAAGAAATCTCGCTGGTATCTAAAAGGAACAGAAAAGCGAAATAGCGTTTACCTTAAAAAAATCTGCTTTAAAAAGCGACCGCTTGCTATAAACGATAGTTGGTGATGAAAAAAGGTCAATGTTTTCTACTCCGACGAGTTTTGAATATATTCGGCGCCGATAAAGAAAGAATTTGTTTCTGAATCGCATGAAATCAACTATTAAAGGTAATCGCATATCTAACATTGTGCGGGGTGCCCGAGTGTCGAAAGGAGTTGCTTTATTGCGTGAACAGCATTCTGCATCACCATCAGTTTCATCTACAAATCACTGAGCTTGTACTCTTAACTACAGCAAATCGATTTTTGGCAACTGCCTATTCCAGCAACACAGTGTTATGAAACTTAGGCCAAGTAAACCTAAAAAACGGGTCCAGCTGGTTTCCTAGCCGAAGCAAAGCGAGCGCGCCTCAGTTCAGTTAGGTGGTGTGGATAAATTTCAAACGCGTGATTCATCAGGGACCGAGAAATAAAGCGAACTTGCTGAGGGGTCATTGCATAGGACGTCTAAAGTGATGTCTGCATTTTTCAAAGAAAAGGGTTTACTCGACGATGGATGTGCTAATTTCATTGTTCCTGTTGTTGAGCACGTGCAGTAATGCATTACTTTGCTTTTTTTGTTTGCTTAAATGTAGCCGCTAAGTCATCGAAGCTGTTCAATTACTCATTAAATTTCCAATTGGCAGAGTGATTTGAAGCTGCAGCAAGCAATATGCAAAAACCGCTGCAAAAATCCCTACCATACGCTCTTTTATTCATACCGTAACAGGATTTTTTTTGTAAGTGCGCCATCTGTCCGGCTCCGCATAGAAAAGATTATTTTAAATGCGGCTGTGCAACTTTTTCATCTGCAGAGCGCGACGCGACCACAAATGTGTGAGGGTCCGCCTGTCTGTCTGTCTGGGCTTTCCAGATGTTTCAATTCTGAACCCCTAAAAGTTGAGATGCGCTAGCCTGACCTCCTGTGCTAACTTTCAGCTCGATCGACCACTTTAAGTGTTGCGTGCAGTCAAATACTTTAAATTTCTGTGCATATTTCGCCATCGACTGGGTTAGCAAAAAACGTTATCTGTGTAGGAAGTTCGTAGAAACATTCACGGCACTTGAAATGTGAACTCATCATTCGGCGTGTTTTATTTTTCTTATGGATAATTCATGAAGCGCTTCAGTCTCCGAGCAGAATGCAAAAGCGCATATAGTGTCGGCTGCTCTGACGCTGTGTTTACTTCATTTTAAACAGCGCCGGATGTAGGCAAAATTGTGTACATGCGAAGAAGATGTGGCTGTGAATTTCGTTGGCATCACTTCACTTATTTGGGTTGTGCAATGCTGAACACAACCGAACCCACATCGACGTATTGGATAAGAACTCTTTGTGGTTGTTGAAAAATCCGAGAGTCGTGTTCATTGTCTTTTTTCTGATTCGTTGCTTTTCATTGGTCTCTTGTTTTCCCCTGGAAGTCTTGACAGATTCCTTTCACTCCCAGAAATTCATCCCCTGCGGCGCATGTGATGCAGTGATGGGAGCCGGACTGAACAGATTTCATGCGGTCAGTAATGGGGTCAAAGCATTGGTATGTAATCGAAATTGGCTTGAAGTAGATTTCAGGAACCTCGGTCGAACACCGAGCGAAAACACTTTGTGAAAACACGATTTACCGTTTGCAACCGAATACACTTATCGACTAGGCATTCGGTGTCGGTCGGTTATTGGCTGTATGTGTCATGCTTTCCTTTAATATGTTTCTTTGCTACTGTAACATAATGCAGTCACCAAGTTGACTGTTTCCCACGCAGCAGCGAAGCAGTGCAGCTCGTTTCACCTAGGGCGCGTCACCGCGTGACAGCGCATGGAGCATTCAACCCAGTTGCCGGTTTTTTCATTATTTGTCTTGGATACCCAGCTACCGGTTTTCCGTTCTGGATAAGTCATGTGCTTCGGAAAGATCGGTTCAAAGCAGTGATCTTCTCTGAACAGTTAATAAGAGTTTGGTTCAGAAATCTCGTTCGTTTTTTCCTCCGTGGAAGATCTCTTGCCTGGATAGTCGTTCTACACCTACAAAGGCTAATGGAGACGCAAGAGGATCATAGCGAACACTAGGTTTTTCTTCACTGCTATCGTGTCGCTAACTTCACTGAAATTCATCCTCCCTACATACGCTGTACGAAAATGCAGGAGCTCATGAACGCCAATTCCTTTCCAGATCCTCCCCCGCGACAGTGGAGCACCTTTTCGCCGTCATTACTACCCAATTTATCACGTATTTTCGAACTCCGAAATAACCTCACACTGTGCTACGCATCGCTGCACCTCCTTCAATTGGAAGAAAGGGGCCGATCCCTTCGCTCTTGTTTTTTATCCAATTTTGGCTTATTGCGCTCTTGTTATTCCGCAAGCCCTCTCCCATTTCATCGCAGGGCACCGGCAACATTGATGTCGTCGCTGCTGCTGTAGGTTTGCCCACCTTATAATACGCCTTATTCCGAGTCATCGCCTTTTTCGAGGGCGATTTCGTCGCTAGAATCAGAATCCACAAAGAGCGGAGGTAAATTCGAAGCCTTGCCAATCTAGCACTTGCCGAAACCATCCGCATCAAGACGGCGCCAAACTTTGGCAAAATGCAAATGCATAATCAGAACGTAGAGAGTAAATGGCTGACCTTACCGTCGTTTTACTTAAAACGCTAATAGTGGTCTTAAAACAGTCAAAGGTATAGCAAACTATTTCTGGAACATTTCTCACCTACAATTAGGGAGCAGATGTTATTTGAACTCACTTAGGTGGCACGAACTGCTCTCGATCACAACGTTGTATGCATGTCTGTTATCTCCCACCTCCCTCCCACCGCTTTTCTTCCTCCCCTCTGTCCGTTTCGAGCTGTCATTTATTAAATCTCTTCTAGGCCACATTCTTTAGCATTTGAACTATTCATTCATTTGTGCTGTTCTAACGTTTCTGTTTACGTCGTGTTTACCAATTTCGTTACGTTTGCGGTAGTGTGTCCTGCGTTGAATTTGAAACTGCGAGAAAGGAATTTGGCAAACGTGCAATTCTTTCGACGCTTCACGGAGAAACCTGTTCTGCTAGCACGGTAATAACTGTCGGTTACTAAACACAGGTATTTAGTCATAACAGAATTTCGGTTTTGACCGAACGCATTTCAAGGTCGACAGGGTTTAGGGGAACAACCGAAGAAACGATGGAGACCGGATTTAATCTTTGAAACTCAAATTCTCCAAAATTTCGGCTTCTGTTCGGATATTCGCTCAGTTACCCTGCTAATGTGATGTCGCATCGGACTGCGCGAGTTAGAGCCGATTCAGGCGGTTCCCTTGTGAGCGTTGCTTCTCCAATAATATCGGCCGTGCCGCTGAACAATTATGACTTCCCTTTGCAATTTCGTTATCAGCTTTGTTTATGCTCTTCTGTAGGGATTTTATAAATCTGTTAGCATATTTTTGCTAGCAGTTAGATGTGATCTTTGGCTATTTTTTTCCGCTTCATCAAAATTTTTGTTTCAGCGCATTCATAAATGGTACTTGTCGCGCATTTTCTTCCTGATAAGCAAAAGTGGTTTACCGCTGTCCTCAGGAATTCGGAAGCCTTATGATTCGGGATCTTCACGCACCGATGCATGAAATACGTTTAAAGGTGGTGGTGACAAGTTGCTGTTGACTTTGCTATGACGCATCAGTGACTCAGCCGACTCTGCAACGTTTCAGTTGCAAAATGACACTCAAAATGACGAAGAGTACCGGTAAGAAAAAAAGGTTAAAAATTACATTTGTATAAAGAAAACGAAGATTCGGCACCGCTATATATTGTAGGAATTAAAAAACATCAGCTTATCTTTATGCTTCATACAGTGAAACTTGGCTTTGCGATTTTATGGAGCTTTCCGACATAGGAAACATAGAGTCGGGGAGGAGGGGAGCGGTGGATTAGTGCCCCTTCATTATATAGGTTGGCGGAGGGGAGAGCTGATGTGATAATGTTTCAGATTTCAGTGCATAAACACAAGTTGACGTATTCAGTGTAAATTTCTGCAATGTTTAGCGGTGCCAGATTTTTCATTTCCTTACTTAGACGTAATTTCTAATCGTTTTTTCCTACGGTTACTCCTCGTTCACTTTGAGTGTCATGTTGCAACTGAAACGCTTCGGAGCTGGCTGAGTCACTGAAGGTTTCGATGAAAGGATGGATTCCTTTGCAACTTTTTTTTACTTCCCACCTCTGCGGTGTTGTTGTCACCGTCTACAATCTTTGCAACAAAAGGCGTCTTCATTACACGACTTGTTGCTCACTAACAGATTTCAGTTTATGTAGAAATGAAATCACACGTGTTTAATGGTGGTCTATTTGCCCTGATTGTTGCCTTGTGAACGTTTTGCTCTTTGTTGCTCTACGTGCTCACATTTTTTTTGTCCACTTCGTGACGTTAAAGTAAAGAAATAAGTGGGAAATAAATGTTGTTTACTGAGTGCGAGCGTAATTGAGGTGATCTTTCAGGAAGCCATTCAAGAGGACACAAGGTGAACCCGAACTATATGATGGACAGTCATCACGTGTCGTTGAACGGCGATGCGATGAGTACAGCCAACGATTACAGCAGTCGTAACACTAAGGTTTTTATTACATCTCGCATATGTTAGCATTCTTAGAAAACTGCACTTCTTTATTGATTACGAGTCTCATCTTATCTCACAAGAATTCAATAAATAAAATCATTCCGAATGCACACTGAGTAAAATGCCAACTTTTCCGTTCTATATATCTCTCATATCGATTCATAATTCGAAACAATTTGATTATTTTCCAGAATTTTTGCATGATTTCAGTTGGAGATAGCTAATATTCAAATATGCCGTTTAAACCTATCGGTCAATAAAATGGTACTGATCAGTACTGATATGATCTCAGTTTTTTCAAATGAACCCGATACCACCGCTTATGCAGTGCAACCCGAAATGACCATCTTAACATGAAGAAGAGATGTTGCATTTGCTGCTATTTGTTTGATTTAAACGAATGCAGGTTTTGAACTGGAATTCAACGGTGGAAAATTGGAATGAATGTGGTGAAGAAGTGAATAGGAACTCTGGTACGAGCAGTGGTGAAGAGTCACCACCTTCGGATATTCCCGCATCGTCAAGCATTTTCGAATGCACCCAACATATTTGAAGCTTTTCTTCGCGTAAGCGCTCTTATTGCATTACTGCATATGAGACTCGAAAGCGATCAGTTGCCAGCTCTATGTGCTGAATGCTGCACAGAATTTTATGAGGGTGCAATACTGCCCTGTTATTCTTATGATGTTTTTATCATATTACTAGAAGGACAATTCATCAAAGGAATCGTGTAGTCATGAGCTTTAAAATTTTCAGGCTGCTTTCAGGAAGGAACGCGGTTTCGGAGACAGTTTCCTAATCCACCGCATTTCACGATTAACTGCCGCACCATATCCTATCCGAAGGGGCTAATGCTAGAAATAACCCGCTGTAGTTTTTGAAATCACGTGAGGCATGCATCAGACACGCAGCGACCGATTTCTGGTGTTCGAAGAAGGTCCATATATTGAGGGGATAAGGTGTATGTCCCCAGCTTTTCCGACATTTAAATTAGCAGTAATATTTTGAAAAGTTCCTTTTAGACGTGCTTGTTGAAAACTGTTTATATACATCCGCTCAGATAGTCGAAGAAGAAAGAAGCGAGCCAGTTGACTAAGGTCTCATCGTCTGTTTAAGTGTAATTTTCCGCTCCCTCAAGTATAAAATATTTTTCTTTTGCATTTTGAGAGACTAAGTGAAGTGAGGGCATTGCTAAAATCGAGGAGCACTTGAATGAAAGAGAGTTGGGGTGCCATTTGAGGGTTTTATCGCTTGTTAAATGGCCTCCGCCATTATTTACATATATGAAGATTCCTTTACTTTACTGCGTTAAATTGCGAATAAGATTTTCATAGCTATCTCTTATCCTTATAGGAAACGAATTTGATAATTCTACCAGATTACTTCCCCTTGAGACGGAATTCTTTGGGCACGCAGAAACTATTAGTGTGAGATGTCGTATTGGCTGTGCTGTACATAAAAAGCGGGAATTTAGGGAATTGCATTCGTAAGCATATAGCAAGATATATTTCTCGCCTAGAATAATGCTTCTTATTGGAAAATAATGGAACTTTGAGTGAACAGAAAAAATTTTTGAAGGAATTGATGATCCACTTTACGCATTTCTCAAATGAAAATAAAGAAAAAAAAAAAAGACATTTCTCTAAAAATTTTCTTCCCATAGAGACGCAACGGCGATGCCTCTTCTAAATTCGTGACTTCTCTTTGCTCCCCTCCCCCATCCCTACCCCCATCACCCTTTCTTTCACGTCGGTATCTTCGTTTATCGGTTATGTGCTCGGTCTTCACTAATGAAACGTTATTTCATTCAGGCAATTGATAAGAACGAACTTATGGAGAGACCTGATCTGGAGACGCAATTGAAAATAATGAACTGGCTGTGTGGAGTGGATGATCATCGTGTGGTGAGTGCTTTTTAAAAAGGCTTTTGTTGTGTTGAATTCTTGTTGAACGGGATAAATTGGAACGCAAAGTTGACGTCGTTTCGTTTCGTGTTACGGAGGTTTAATGTCACATACTCGTCGGCATTTTTCTCTAAGTGACAGTGCTCTCGAAAATTTCAGTTGCTAGTTGGAAGACTTCTTCGAGCTACACAACCGCTGAGCGTTGTTCCTTGTTTTTGAAGTTTCCGTTCTCTTCTTCCGCCTTTCTTGTCCTCTCTT
This sequence comes from Ascaris suum, assembly GCA_013433145.1. NCBI lineage: Eukaryota > Metazoa > Nematoda > Chromadorea > Rhabditida > Ascarididae > Ascaris > Ascaris suum. The sequence goes on from CM024187.1 coordinate 7,460,191, forward strand.
TTTACTCTCATAATTGATTTGATTAGAGAGGGAAATTCATTGAGAAAACAGTGGTGTTACTCAAGCAGTTTTTTGGAGTATGAGTCCAACATTCTATCTCGTCACTGTCAGGAAATATTGTGGCACATCCTACTTTCCAGAGATCACAACCACCCTGCTCTACTATATCTTCAGTCGCTGCATCATAGCTTGTAACCTTAGAGTGACCAATGTACTGATAGCGATATCCATGGCCAGGTAACGTATTTCCATCCTGAGTGGCTCTTTCTTATAAGTTTTGAGTCAGCGTTGTGTTGCTAGCGAAGTATTTTCCACTCGCATTGCTAACGTTCGCCTTGCGATGTGCAAAGAGCACTTTAAAACGGCGGTATTTGTCCGCAGCTGACAGCAAAGGTATTCGCGCCTAGCAGCATGATGAATGTTGGTTAGCGCATCTGTCTATCCGATCTCGCCGCCGGCCTCTTCAGCAGTTCACATTTGCTGTCTCACTTCAGTGCTGCAATAACCATCTCCCTTTGCAAGCGCTATGCGTGCTTCTGAAAGCAGTGCTTTATGATGCAGGGGATTAGCCAGCATGCGTCTCAAAGCGTCTGCTGGCAGTCGAGAAAACTGTTCGACTACCTTCGCTATGCGAAGAATGTGGAAGACGTGCCCGCAAAACAGACGTTCGCACCACAAAAACATAACGCTTTGTTTCGAGCAGCGCAAAAATCGTTCACCTCAAAAGGGAGCATTTCCTGCAATGCATTAACAACTATCACTTCCGCTTGCGCGCTCTACACTAATCTGCACTTTACTGATTGTTGAAAGATAGCAACAGCTAAAGAAGTTTTTGGTTTCGCGCAGTGGCACGCAGAAATCTGAGCTGTGACGTCAGAAAAAAAAAAATCTCTAGTTTCGAAAAATTCGTTCGACATTACTTGTCATTTTCGTGAAATGGCCATGCATGTTTTCCCTAAGAGTCTGTATTAATCTTCTATGATAGCAAGCGCGGCGGCGTTACACTCACCACTACGTGAAGTAACAAAGCTTTTTTGAGAGCAATCTTTCGTACATGGTTTCGGCAATACCACCAAGGAGTTAGCAGCAGATATGTCCCTCAGTGACTGTTTCAATGAATTGACTGAACTCTACTCATGGGATCACTTTTGATAGTGGCGCTCTTGATTAAATCGCATAAATTTTCGTGAAACCTTATCGTACCAATTTTTCAGCAGTGAAGTCAGCAAATGGGGCACCATTGCCAGGACTACGATCTTGCTGTATTGATCAGAAGCATTCTTTTCCTAGAAGATTAATGACACAGAGAAATTTTTTTATTAAGTCATTTTGATGGCTGTATTCGGTGATTGGGTTGCGTTGGTTTGTTCTTCAAAATTAAATCGGTTTACAATCTTCCAAGGAAATTGAATGATTCGTTCAAATCGGTTAGAATATTCCTCGTTCAAATGCATAGTTGGAATTTTCAAAGAACTCGCTTAATGCTCTATTAGCATATCTCAGCAAATAATATGTGTTGCTGTGCGCCGTGGAGCGCTTGGGATCATACTAAATTCTCATTAACCTTTAAGTGGAACTCACTGTGCTATTGCACACGTCGTCATGAGGCGTCTTCGCTCATCATCACCAGCAAAGTAACTGTAATTCGTTACTCCAAAGTGACAGTGATGAACGTTGAATATTTCAGCTTTTATACTTGTTTACGCAAAGTTATTATTGTACGATACGCATTGTTGTTGATCCCAACCTTACGTTTATCTTTGCTCTGTGCTCTTACACTACTTTGTAACACTGTGAAATCGCTTCTATGCTGCATAGCTGAAGAGTTCTAATAAATGTGGCAAAATTATATCAACTCGGTCTTTATACTGCAACTGCTCGCTGCATTTTAAGGTTTTGCTTTTTTATTCTCCGTGGACATTGTGATCTAGGCTCGTGATAACTGACCGATTGATAGCATATAATTTCTCTTATTCATTAACTTACATAAGCGCTGTTGCGTCTATAATTCTTATCATATGCAGCCAGCTCTCCGCGAAGTCAAGTGAAGCTTGCATGAATCGTTTTCCACAACGAGTGCTATTTGGGTTAATAGTTTAGAAACCCTCGCTTAGCTATGTTGGATCGTTTATGTACCATGTGCTGATGAGATTCGCTTTAATGTTATTGCCTAGCTGTGTAGTATTCGGTCAGGTGATCCAGCACTGCTGCACAATCGGTCCGTTGAACTGTTTGCTGTCATCATTAGTCGTCCAACTACATTGCACATGAATACTCTTGAGATTAGCTTTTGTTAAGCATACTGGTACTTCCACTGATACATTAGAGCATCTCGGTGTGCCTAATAAATAAGGGATTGTTGTTGGAAGATTTTAGAGATGTGAGGGATTCAGTGGGATCGAACTGAGGTGTGCACATCGGCCGGATTGGTGAATCAAATTAAGCCTCCTTTTAAAGCTTGCCATCAATCGCTTGAGCACAGCTGTTTACGATAGAATTGCATCAGCGCTGTTGGCTATCTGCTTAACGAAAACCCTTTATCGTCGCACCTGCTCAACTCAAAGCGCATGCGGTGTTTGATTGGTTAGTATTTCAGCACTAATCATAGCCCTACAACTAGTCCTCGTATCATGCGGTTTAATGTGAAATCACTTCAATTATCAAGTTAAATGTTGATGCTCATATGGCTGTTGACTGAAAGGACTGCGAGCATGACGCACATACGTCTACGAAAAAGACGTTTAGGTTGAATCGAACAATGTTTCCGATCATTCTAGCCGCCTCAGCTACGAAGACTGTTGTGGACATGGTCTCGCTGCGATACAGTAACATCGCGTATATGAAGCATGCTTTAGATCTCACCTATACACCCCAAATTGTTCATTTGCTTTGTGTCCGTGTTGTTGTAGGTTGCTGTTTTTGTGAAGAGATTGTATAGGATTTTTCATTGTACTCTTTGTTTTATTTTGAAGTATATGGAGAGGATCTGTATCAGTCGAGAGTTCTTCTTTATGCTGTTTGTAGAGGCTGACGAATGAGGGATAATGAGGATTATGCAAAATGTAAAGAAGCTTTTCGGCTAAATTTTTGAGTGGTTGTGTTGAATATGAACGCGCCTGTGTGGTCAGTGCTAGTTGGCGGCGTCGTGCGCTAGTTGATGACCTGTGCAAGAGGCAGATGATCCGAGCCGATTGAAGCGAACTTGGGGTACCTTGCAAACGAATTTGTACATCTCATCTGCACAAGAAGCAGAAGAGAGTGATAACAGTTGTGATAGCGGGTGTGTTCGTCACTCAGTAGTGCCCACTGGCGTCAGCAGTGCAACAAGACCGCCCCGGCTGGTGCTCAAGGTGTGCGCTCGAGCTAGACCTGCTACTTGGCTGTGCAAGCCAGCATCACACTACTCTTTTGATGTTCACCCTCTCAGTACTCGTATCAATTCCGTGACAGTACTTTCTCTATCTGTCTACGTTACATTAATTCTGATCTGTCGGAGAGGTTGATTTTTTTCTGCTTGAATTATTCGCATTATTTTCTTTCGTCAGCAGCAACTTTAAGTGTCCGGACGAAATTGATGCTGAAGGGTTCACTACGGGCTACCGGATGGCTGACGCGTTGTGAATACAACAGTGATTATCTCTTCAAGACTTGCTTCTTGGTTTATATTCCACTGAACGGGCACGAGTGCTCAAAAAGAGGCGGTTAGGGCATGTCTTCTTTTTCGGATAATCTGGACGGAAGCATTAGTGACCTTCGTTCCGAAATATCTCCGAACAGCGGATCATTGTCTGCGGGAGGACAGGGTTCCTTTGATACGAATTTTGGATCACGTGCTCTTGGTTCGATTATAGGCAGCAATGGCAGCTCTATTTTCAAGGAACCCAGATCTTCGGTCAGGTAAACATCGGTGATTGACAGTTTCCTCCATGCAGCTATCAAATTGAAAAGCTTCAGTGATTCATTGAGTTCATAACAGAATATGAAAAGGATATACCTTCATTTTCCATACAACTCGGATGACTGCACTGTGAAAGTCCTTATCGAACTGCAACAGATCATTGAGATATTTTCACTAGTTAACTGCTGTTTATGAGCTCTTTAACAGTTTCGAGCACATGTACTTTAGTTTTACTTTCATTCCGAGTTGTTCCATAGAGTTTATGCGTCGACTGGACCTAAAAGATGAGGGGGGCGTTGATTGGGAATGGAAGAAGAAAAAGGAAAACGGTGAGACCAAACTGCCTGGAAAGTAGCTTTGAATGACAGCGGATCGAAAAGGTATATACATTGTCTATAAACATGCCAACAAAGTCTGTATAGGTCAGAATACTAAATTCGTTAAAAAATTAAATTACCTTCGAATTTTTATCGTTTTTACATCATTAAAAGTGTGATTTAGAAGACCTCATCTATACCACCTTCATCATCTCGAAGTAATAGAGGTTCGGATATCCTCTCCCTCCCCCCACCCCCCTCCCCCACCTCTTTCCCTGCTTTCGGCACCCATGCACTTCGATCAATTCGATGAAGTGTAGTATGAGTTTTAGTCGTGATGTCACAGTTGAATGTGAGTTCAGGCATCTTTTGAAGTCATGGTCAAATTTAGAAGATGTGTTGCGTGGCTCAAATCCGAACATTTTAATGAATATCCGTTAATGCTTTCCTAAGGTTCCTTCTCGGTTAATTTGAAACATATGCCGACGATGTTTTTTGCTTTTCATTACCGTTTATGACTAGCTGGAAGAAAGCTGTTGCACAAATTTTGTCATCGCTGATATTGTTTCCCTTGTTTGTTGCTTTTTTTTTCTCGCGTAGCCTTGTTTCCGGTACAGATAAAACTAGCTGTAAGGGGGCTGAGCGGAATATTTCTTCCTTCTTTACCCTTTCTCGTTTCTTATGATCAAAAAATTGCACCTGAATATGCCAGGGTTAATTTCCTATGAAAAATTTCTTTCTGTTCTGGTTCTAATCACTATCATTCAACTCGTTGGGCTCAGCGTCCTATATTCTTCCACGCACCTGTTGTCATTTTATGTAAGGCTTTTGGCTTTTAGACATGGAAATGTTCATCGAAGCTGAATATTTGTCCGTCTTTGAATCTTTCCTACTATTCCATAAATATACCCCTTCTACTCCACAATACCTCTTAGTAAATCCATTTCATAGTAGAATTCCTTTCTGTCACATGAGTGAATGATTGTAAAATCGAATGTATGTTGAGCGGATGACTGCAGAAATAAAGAGCCTCGCCATCAGTTGTGTTAAACAACCTTTCACACTGTGTCTTATTCAGGTGTTATTGAGATAGAGGATAGAAATATTGGGTATTCCCCAGGCCGATTTCGCAAGGAAAAGTATCAGCCAGTTTTCTTTTTTCTTATAAAGCACCTTAAAGGAGCACGACATCATCGAATGCTTCACGAGCGATTCTGCCGTACGTGACGCACTATAGCGATTCAGGATTTTCGAGCACCCTAAGTAGTGGCTCGAGCTGCTCTCATCTGCCACCCCCACCTCCCTACCGCATGCGCAATGCGGGGAAAGCGCATCGCATCCACCGAAGTCTTAGCGACTCTAAATACGGAACCACAACCAGTTGCCAGCCGGCCGGCGTACTACCGGGGCACGCTGGAGGCAGCGTGCATCTGTTGCAGGAGCTATGTCGCGGTCAGCGAACCGGAAGTTGGACATCTCGAGTGAGTTCGTCTTTTATTCGCTCCTCTCCTTAACAGTGCTCTTTCTATCCTTATCTGCTGATTCAGCTGCTGTTTTAAACGCTGCGAAATGTAATATTACGGACCGAATTGCGCGTTACTGCCGCCAGTGAAGTGCGCTGATCTCATTCCACAGCAGTCGAAAGTTAGCTCGAAAAATGTTGGATCTGTCATTTCTTGATCGTGTAATGTATGCTTGTCGTACCCTTCATATATTAATGTATTTCGTTTTATTGCAGCGAACTTGGCACATTTGGTAGATTCGCTGACCGCTTAGCAGTTCACTACCACTCAGCTAACTGTGTTTGTGAACCGTCTTCATAATTCAGCTAACGGAAAGTTGCCGTCGTCCGATAGTTAATGTTGGTCGTTTTTACTGCATTGATTGAATATAACCATGAATGCGATGAAAGCCATCGATGAGCTTTCGTCGCCGAAAGCTCACTCGGTGTTCATAGTTTTGCAGTCCGAAGGTAGAATTGTCTTGCTTTTTGATTGCATATCGAATGCTCAAAGCCGTGAAATTTGTGTGGTGCGGTAAGTCGCCTCAGATTACTTGTTCAGCGCGTGCGCGGATTTCGATTACTTGTGTGCGAATGCTTAAGACGACACCGTAATGTTGCTTGCGTTGATTGTTTAGCTAATAACAGAGGACGTTGCTTGCCCTAATTGCTCACGTTTTTATTTCACCTGGCGGGAGATGCACTCATTTAGGATTTTCTTGACAACAACTTGGTTGGGAAATCACTTCAAAATTTAAGTAAGCACATACTCAGAGAGCACTCATTCGTTCGTATTGCTTTATTTTGTTGTGCGTTGTATAGCGCTGACGACTCGACTCATCCTTTGGAGAAACTCATTTGTTGGTGCATCCATTGTTTCCCATTTCCGTGTACGGCACACTCTTTCGGCCGCCCAAAATTTCCGACAGCCACCAGGCATTGCCCCTTTGGTTGCTTCTTTAATGGTGATCTCACTAGACGCGTGTGCATTGCCCTCTCCCATGTTAAAAATTTCAGCCCCTCAGCTCGCTCACGTTTCTCATCTTTCGTGGCGCTAATTCGTTGTTGCTTATTGCTCATTTTTATATATCGTTTCATTTAAGCATATTCCTCAAGTCTAGCGCAAAATTTCATTTCCTTGAAACAACGTGAAATCAATTTTTCATTTTTCGGGAAATTTTTGCAGTCTTTTCACTTCCAACGTTATTGCTCTATGCTGTCATTTTCCTTAGTGAATGACCAATGAGTGTCCGCAACTGTTATAGGCGTATAAGCAGCAATGAGGCAAAGTTCCTTCCCCTCCTACCCTTTTCACCACTTTTTGGCTGAATTTCATCAATTTTTTGACTGACTTAATCCTTCTAGACGTTTAGAATTGGTTAAACAATAGACAGCTGCTGCACTGTATTCCTCAAACAACATTGTTTCTGTGATTCCCTTCAGTAGTTTTGTTTAAGTAGTATGTAATCAGACACGGTTTTGAGCTGCGAGCTTTTTACAGTTTGGTGCTAAAATTTTGCAGCGGTTTATTGTACGGTATGATTGGAAAGAACAGATAGAGAATTTTGATTAGGAATGTGATTTATCCCATATGTGAAGTTTTCTTCTTGTCTAAATGGAGTTATCTTTATACTTTCTTATATGTAACAGTTTTTCTCTGTGTCATAGATCTCCGCGAAGTGGGGAACTTTCAGTTAATTGTTTACAGTGGTTTTTGCCGACATACGCAGGTCTTGAAGAGTGGAGGAGGGCTAACCTAAAGGTGTCATTTTCGTTGTCCTTTTTCACTTGCTCGTTGATTTTCTTACTGGTTTTGCTGTTATTTCTGATTTCTCTTTGTGTTTTGGTGCATTTTATCGTCTCTGATTCCATTTGTGGATTACACATTTTCTAAGTGAAAATATTTCTTTTTTTATTTTTCGGAATTAGAGGTGACTGTAAGAGCATTCGCAGGAAAATTTTAAACACTACGATTGAAGTTTAGAAGTACGACCTTCTCTCCCTTTCACTGCTTCCGGTTTACTTTTCCGGGTGCAGTGAGAATGTACAGAGTGCGCCCTACCCCCACTTTTCGAGATTTCTCTACGCATGTGCTAAAGTCTTTCAAGTCTTGCGGTGTTCTCACCATGAAAGTAACTTCATTTCGTACTTCTTTTTAAATTAGCTTCTTAGTTGAAGCTTGTGTTGGAGGTTTCACAAACAACAGCCAGGTCTGTTCATTTGGACTGCTCATATTTTGACGTCTTGGGATTGGAGAAGGAAACGTGAAATTGAGAGTTCGGAATGAAGCGTCTAAAAAATAACAAACGATTGTGGGGACGCGAATGGTGGGCAAATAACGGTTTGTGAGCGCCTAAGAGTTGGTTGGCAATTAATGCACGATGATGAGCGATAGAGTGGACACAAGCTATTATGCGCCAGTTGGTTGTGTCGTTGTCATCATCTGGATAGGCTCTTCGAGCAAAGCGAAAATGTAAACCTCTAGAGAGCTGCGGGTATGATCGCATTTAAATTAAGGTGTTCCTGCAGGGGACACCTGCCCGCAAAGACCGCCATTGTAACAACGAGTGTTTGTCGTGAGGTCACTTTTCGCGGTAAGTATTTTGTAGAATTCGATCAGTCGGTACGATGTGATCGATTGCATGATAACCCTCCCCATTTTAGCTGCTCCACCATTATCTATATTCCACTGGACAGCTGTTGCAGGACGCGTTTATTAGCAGACATTTCGTAAACGTAATTTTCGCATTGCGCAGCACTCATATGACTTCCATAAATTGTATAACCTCACTCATACCTGCAGCTGTAGAAGAGTGCGACGTTTGCAGCATGCTGCAATATGACAGATTTGACGGCTGTCTTAAAAACGAGCTGTTTCTTTCCTTTTTTTAAGAGGGTGGGGGTGGGAAGGAAGAGTGTGCATGTTGTAGCGAAATGTGAATATAAAAATGCAAATGTAAACCTAACCGGAATCTGTTGTATGTAATACAGCTTCATAGAACAAAATGTGAATGGCATGTCCTGATCACTCCTGCGGCATTCTTGTTTCTGCGATCAACTTTACTGTCTTTGCAGATCTATTTTTACTTCGGTTATATCGAGCTGAGGTAGTCATAGGGAATAACCAGTTTGTTGTGATGGAGAGTTGTTCTGTCCGGAAAGGTGAATTGTTCGTAATTAGAGTAAAAATATGTTTCTTGTGAGTGGTGAGGTGCTGCAACACTTGGGACGGTGCGCGCTTTTCTGCAGCCGTATGCTAAACTGACTAGTTTAATAAACCGCTAACAAGTAAAGATACGTTTTTCTGGTCTTATAGGTTGTAAAAATTGCTAACGGTCAATATAAAACACGACACGATCAATCGCACTGCATACAACTTTTTGGCGTGATTTCTCGAACTTGAAGTATACTTCCGAAATTTAGTCTTTCACTGATGTAGATTGTATCCACCAAATTTCACATTTCTAGTTCGAACGATATTTGAATTAAAGTAGGAACACAAATACCCAAAAGCATGCCATGGACAGGGCCTAGCCTTATTAGGCATTTAAAGCGCATATTTGCATTGTGGATGGCAGTTGTAGAAACTGAGAAGCAGAGGTGTCCGACGGATGTGGTAGAGCTAATGACAGTCGGAGGATTTTTCGCATTGCGGTAAGTACTGATGAGCCGTGACGTTTATGGAACAGTAAAAACGTTTAGCGTAACATTGTGAAATGCTTATTTGTGCGTCTTCCAAGCAGTTCAGCAAGGCTGTGTGTGCGAGTTTCTCTTAATCTTGTTTAGAAGAAAAAGTCTCCAGTTTTTCACGAAGTAATTCCTGGTGGTCACTTTTTTTTGCTTTGGCGAATCAGCATCGTTTTGAGCCGGTTTAGCTTCTAGGTCTCATTGAGCTCACATCATGCACAATATTTGAGCAGAAGGAATAGGTAGAGGTTTTGTTCCTCTTAAGATGCTTCAGGATTTGCTTTACATTGGTATGCGTGGTGTACGCCACTTTTTTTCACTTCGTCACAATTGCAGAAAAAAATGTTGTTATGAAATTTTTTTGTGCCGTATTCATTCGAAATGTCATCCCTCTCGAGGAGTGGAAAATCCGAGGGCCTTACGAACGGTAAAGTGTTATGTCATCGAGGCTCGGCGATCCCCCACGAGCGCTTTCGGTCCACCCCATATCCCATTGATGCCTCTGTATTCATGTATTGGTATCGTTGATATGAACATCGATTTCGATTATTTACCAGTTCGCTTATTCAATTTCTTGAGTATTATCTCATCTACACGCAATTGAGTGCAACGCCACCGATTGTGAAGACGAACAAGGCTAGACAAATCCGTTGATGGCAGAGCAATTGTGTTTGATTTCGTGAGTGAATAAATTTTATTTTATTGAACGAAACATCACAATATTCTATTGCTGTAACGTTCTGACATACTCTGTTCGATTCAAGAATGTTCTACATGCTTCGCCAATCGAAGTTTTCCATGAAAGAGTGAGAGTTCATGCCTTTTCCTGCATTCAAAAACAGTTTTCTGTTTAAAAGAAGGCTTCCATCTTTTGAGTGCTTTCCTGCTTTGAGGAGCGTGTTGTTTTAGCATCATTTGAAAGGGTATCTTCTATTCATGTATGTAACGATATGTGTCAAGAATTGCGGGTCAGCTGTTCTTTTGTTGCATTCATGATCTGATTAAAGGGCATCTACGTTCCATTTATCCAAAATTATTCTCGCCTCAATGCACATGGCTCATGATTTCGTTTATCTTACAATAGCGTTCAGGAATTCTTTTTCATTTTCAACTTCGTTGATCGTAGATTCTTGCAGTAATTCCTTTTATTGGTCCTACACTTGCAAAACGAGTCACGTTTGCAGTTATCTAGTGCATATAATTGGTGGGCATTCGAGAGGATAGAATAAAAAGTTTTTCCTTAAAGCATTTCTTTTGCGATCTTCATCTTTCAAAGTTCCTTGTCGAAAGCTTTTCATATTAGCCCTGTTGCTTGTTCACTGTGACTGTCTTTTTGAAACCGGTTCGCTTAAATGCAAATAATCGGCCTTTTTTCACGCCTTTGCTTACCGATAAACGAGCACTTCAGTACGATCCTCCCCTTTCTTCTGAGTCGTTAAGGCAACGTTCACTGAGGTGCTTTTTCCACTTCTCTCATTCCTTCACATTGCTACTTATCCAGCGGTTTTCGTATTCTAAACGGGTAAATGTACTATGGTGTGATCAAAAGACAGAAGGTATCGTCAGGGTGGGCTTATTAAGCGTACTGATTAGTTTTTCAGTAGGGCATATTTCCGAGATTTTTGTGGTATGCTTGAGGTCGGAATAACTTTTGGCCTCGAAAAAGAAGTCGCGGGGCATCTAACTTCGTCGAAGACCCTCTGGTTAGCTGTATTATGCCTTTTGTTTTGTTTGATCACAGCAAGTTTAAAGGAAGTTTAAGTGCAATGCGTTCGGCGATATTGTTTTGTCCAGGTATGCGAGCATTGCAGCGAGTATGTGTTTAGCGATGATTGAAAGCATTGTTTATAAATGGCTTCTGAACCCCTGATGTTCTCTTCCCGGGCAGACACCCTAACCAACGGAGCTGCTTTAAAAGTCCCAAGGTATAATTCGTTCGCAGTCCTGCCAGTTTCGACTGGTAAAGAATACCGACTAGACTGAATAAATCTGTCGCTTTTCACCAAGCTTTCCAAGCATCTTGGAGGACATAGTATGTTTGTGATGCTCGTTCATTTCCATATGTGCATCCATCCGTTCTACGCAACATATCCACCGGAAATTAATGCGACTTGAGACAGGAAGACGTGGGCTGCTACTGCGCCTACCACGAGCGGCTCACTGCGATTGCTGCATACGTCAAGCGTCTTTCTCCCTCTCTATTTGTTTCTTCCTTTCTCGCGTTCGAAAGTGTGGGGGGTTTTTTTTTGATTTGGTACTGCACTTCCAAACACAAGCGTTTTTGTGGAAGAAAGTCTTTCATACTGTTTAAAAACTTCAGAACTTCGGGTAGCTTTTTTCAAGTTTTTGAAACCTGAATGGAGAATTCGATGTGCGATCAGGCCGATTGCTCAGTTGATCAGTGTTTTTAAGTAATTAACGTCGCTGATTTACCCGACAAGGTTGCCGCTTCGTGCATCAATTTGTTGAATGAGTATAATTGAACTTGGTAAACAACCCTAATACGACATGACTAGTAATGGCAATAAATGTAATTGGGATTGTGGTAGAATTAATGGAAGAGCAATTCCTATACAAATAATTACAGGATTTGGGGCGGTTTCGGCGATGTTTGCGTACTACGCTGTAGACGAGAAGCGATATTAATACTATTCATGGTGTTTATAAGGCTCGTTAGCAACCTCTGCTATCATCACATACGAATTGATTTGCCGATAAAACTGCGTATGGAAGCACTGTGTAGTAAAGGCAACCATTTTATCTCCGGGCTTTAAAATATTCTATGCAACCGTCGTCATTTGATCGAACTTGGGGAGCAAAGTGATCTCCTGATCAGTTTTTGATAGATTTGTAATGCGTGGGTTGGCTTGGAGCAGTAGGCTATTTATTTTTGTGCTACAGAGCTTGACGAGTAATTTTTCTTGTATTGTGTTGAACTATTTTTTTATTCCCTACGTGGGTTTGTGAACGCCTTGTCATGAATGGCTTTAATTTCGGAGCCGTTGGTCACATATGCACCTTTATCTATCGCTGTACTAAGGGGCCCGCACTTTTGGACTCATTGATGCGCTGTGATGTACAGATGTTGAGTTGTCTGCTGTACACAGGCGTTCCCGAAATCCCACGAAATAATGTAATCCTGACGTGAAACCTCTCTATACGTAAAGTAAAATATATATGCCCATTTTCCTGTAAGGTTCCTGCTGGGAACTGAGGAACCTTGTGTCCTACATCTATCCAAAAAGAGCTCAATCGAAATCGGAAATAATTAAAAACTCACTGATATCATCACGTAAAACAATGTTGATTTTATTGTCGTGGAGCTTATTAGGTTATAATTAAGAAAAGGCACTTTCGATGGGTCACTGGAAATTCACTGGTATCTGCTATTTCTGAGTGAAGTTTGGTAAAGAGGTTTTGTTGAACAAGTCCTTTCGTTGAGGGTTTGTTTTCAAGTGTACAGTATTTCCTATAGCTTCACATTCTCCAGGATACGAAGGAAATTGGAACAAATATGTTTATTTACTGAACGCTTGAGGGTCAGAAAGAAGAACGCTTGTGAGGAGTCATGTCGTCGTAGTAATTAAACCACGCATGGACTTCTGAGATGGGGGGATTGGGATCGCCATGAAGAGATTTGAAAGCCGAAGATGTGCGCAAATATGGCGTCGTATTTTGTTTTTAGCGAACCGATAGCGTAGATGAGTAGCGGTGTAGGTAATGCTGTGCTAGCGATGCGAAGCGGATAGACGAAACACGCAACGAAGATTACCACCGAGGCTCATCGCGAACGGAATTGGCGAAACGAGGAACATGCGCACAGGGCAACCACATCGTCGCAATTGCGCACCACACCAGTGGATAAGCATCACTTAAACTTAGCTCACTTCACGAGCCGCTCTTCGTTTCTACCAGCGGGCGAACCCGTCATACCGCCTTTTCTGCTCCGATCTTCACGTCATGTTGCTTAAGCAACTGTCACCCATTTGGTCATCGGACAACATCTGGCGACTGCAAAGCTATTTCGAAGTTGTTTGGTACTCTTGACGGTCCATCCTCGTTAGTGTAGGTGAATTAGCGGTGTTCGAGAAAGTCTACTAAAATTGATTTGATGTTTTATTGCGATCATGATCTGGGTCTCTCATGCTACCGATTTCCTAAATCTCTTATGGAACACTTTCACTTTTCATTGCTTCTACGGATACAGTTTTGAGCCTTTTATTTGCTTCGAGCATTGTTCACGTGCTCACTTGAATGAGCGTCGTATGCTTTCGAGCACAAGCGATGAAAGAACTGATTAAACGAAGCTTTAAAGTATAATGGATGAATGTGTTAAATTGCTGCCTTAACAAAGCATGCTAAATGTTTGTCGCTAACGAATTTCATTTAAAACCTTCGCGTTTCATGAGTAGTGTGCTTGAGCTGTTATTTTGGTTATTTGTTTTGTGAGTCTGACTTGAATGATGCTCGGTATTTTCGTCACAGTGTTTAAAATTTACACGACTTTTTAAGTCGTAGATTCCACCTAATTAAACTCCAGATTTTAAATTTTTCCTTCGGTTTTGGCCAAAAGTGGTGAAATTTGTTTATTATTTCCATTGCTGAATGCAATCGGCACAGTGTGCTTTTGTGGATTGATCGTTTTCTTATATGCGGACTGGTCACGTCCAAAGAACAAATAAAGCTAATTGCAATACTGGTGTTATTTTGGTCTTTAATTTGTTTTAAACTAACACTACGAAAGTTGTAAAACTGTAAAAACAATTATTATCAAACGTCTTATATTAATGCTATCTGTCACACCGTTTTGTTGTTAGCAAATATTGGATTGTAGAATTTCAATTCTTATCGCAGTTGTGAATTTAGGTGACTGAAAAGAATCTTTTTTTCTCGTAAATTTGAGTCCGTCCTCTCAACTGTTCGTTTTATTGTTTTATTGAATTCAATAATTTGAGAGCAGATTACCAACTGGTCCAGTTTTAAAGTTCTTTGAGATAACTGCTGTTTAAAAAGAAAAAAAAAACAGCGGTATATTTCTCAATTCTTGCACTTACGTTGTGTTATTAAATTGTTTATAAAGGGTCATATTGCATTGCACTGGGTCGAAACCTTTCGTAATTGATTCTTAAACGTTTTTAGCGCATCGGTTTCAGAGTCCATCGCCTTCGATGTCGACCGTATCATGCCCGAAATACCCCGAGTTACAAGAAAAGCTTCATCGGCTCGCGATGGCTCGCGATAGTCTTTCGTTACAAGTAAGCCAGCTCCTTTTAAAGGTTTATTAAAACCCATAAAAGTTTTGTTTTTCTTTGCTCAATATTTTCAATCGCATATCATATCTTCCTTTTTACTAAACGTGCTCGTATATGTCAATCTTAACTTACGAGATTATCCAACGGTCATCCATTAAGGTCCACTCAGCAGTAGCTCTGATATATTTTAGATTAGTATGTTGTGACGCTTGCCTACTGATAAAGACCTATTATGATCCACTATTGCTAAATGGATAGTTGCGAAGGTTTGACGAACGCAAGAGATCTATTCTAAAACGTGGCCAAACTGTTGAGAATCTAAAGAATAGAAGTCATAACTAACAATGCAGTAATTGCAATCATGCTTTATTGAAATGGTACTCGTCATTGTTTCAAGCATTCAACAAACAATAATTTCGGTTAACTCATTATCTATTTCGAGAGGATTTTAAAGTTGTAGATCGTGTTCGTCTGAGTTGTACACTATGTTTAGAGACTTCGTTTATGCATGCCAATTATTTTTGCTTATTTTGATTGATATTTCCTTTGCAAACTCGCAACCATCTCTCACTTGTAATGGAAAACGGCTTGGTTCTAGAATGTGGGGGATCTGCGTTTTTAAGTTCGTCTAATTTGAATAAGGAGTTCTCGATCTGATAATCTAGTTTGCAGTCATGGCAACTGGAACTGTGCTAGTGCTACATTCCGGTCATCATTCTGCCTGAAATGTTGTTATAATTCGATCTGGTTAAGCCTTTTTCATAATTGCTGTAGATTTTATATTCTAGTTTTTTTTTCCATGGGTTGTGGGCGCGTTTCAGACTATGAGTACGAAGAGGACACATGTTGGGGGGAAAGTCGAGAAAGGAGTCGAGAGGACTCTGATTGTCTTCGAGTATACAGACTGCAGGAATGGAGAATGCAGGTGTGACTCTTTTCGTACAGTTCGTATTGGGTTACACGTATGAAAGCACACGAAGATGTGATTTTCTTCTTCTCTTAGCCAAACAGTATGCAAATTGATAATCAGGCACAACTGTTTTTTGAAATTTTTGCAGGAAAAGAAGATGAAAAACAAAGAGAGTTATTTAGTTTGCTTCATGTGAGTGCAGGCGTTTTTTTTTCTTCGGTTGCTTCTAACGATCAGTGAGGGTGTAGTGGATTGGCTTTGAAATTCCTCGCATGCGAGTCGATACCGGATGAGCTAAGAACAGCGACGGCTGTTTCGAATGGGAGCAAGTTGATTTGCATGTTTGTCCTCTAGGAGAGTAATGCTGTGATGAGCTAGCCGAGTGACTGCGATCGCGTTTACGGCTTACCATTAATGCGCGCCGTTTTCCCGCATTTTCGATTCTCATTCAGCACATCCTCTTCTTTGTCTCATAAGTGCGGCTTCAAAGCTTCCGATCACGTTCAGTCCTCACATACATTCAGTTGCAGCACAACAAAACGTCTCAACGGGCTAACATATGCCAATGGTCTAAAGTGCGTTTAGAAATGAAATTTCTACAAATCGCATACGGAGAAGCGTCTTTCGCAGTGTGACTCAAAAAACAGCATTGTTTTCCGACATGCCACAACTCGCTAGAAAATATAAAGACATGTTTATCGCCGAAACGTCATCCTTTAGCAACTTCATCCTTCAGAAAAAATATTAATAAATAAACCAACCTCCTTCTTCGATGAGGTTTTTGTTTACAGGCATGTTGTGCTAGTATACACAACGGGTTCACAAGTTCTTCCACTCTTCTCGACAACTTCATAAAGTCCTTTTTGAAACACAAATGAACGTGTCAAAAGGTATTTGAGTAACTACAGAAATGTGCACGAAAAAGCAGTGTATACATAGAGTAGGTTTCTGTTGTACAGGGGTGTTTCAGAAAGTAACAGCTAGTTGAAAGTATTTCAGCACTCAATGCTTTTAAGCTTCCACGTAGGGGAGAGGCACTCTTACAGGTGTTGACAATGCCCAGTCGATGGCATGGCATGCGTAATCGGAAGGGCGGCATATAAACCACGATGACGCCATTACCTGTTTGCACCGTGGAGGAGCAGGGAGCACTCCAGACTTTTGTGGTCGAAGAATGTGAGACCTGGTGAAGTTCATGGAAGAACTCTGCAACAATACGAAGATGCTTGCATTGACGAGAGCAGGGTGTACGAGCGGGTAGAGACCTTTTAAAATGATCGAACATCGATCCATGAACAGCAACGCTTCGGTTGCCTCAGCGGAGCCGCTACCGATGAGGTGGGTTTTGCCGGCGAAGTTATTCGTGCAAACAGGCACATTTCTTTGAGAATTCTGGCGGTGGAATTGGATGTCGCTGTCGGAGGCGCCCGTGCTCTCGTCACGAAGCTTCTCAAGTATCGCGAGTTGTGTGCACGATGAGTGCCCAGAATGTTGAGTGACGAGCGAAAGATGATTCATGTGCAAACTCGCACAGCATTTTTGGAGCGGTATTACGCCAAGGAAAAAAAACTCCTTGATACAACTCGTCAGAATGGACGGAACCGAAGTACATCATTGTGAGCCTGAAAACTAGAAGCGGTCGTCAGGTAACAACACATATCATATGCCGTTAAGCTTTAGTCTACGTCCTCTACTGGAAAGTTCATATTAGTTCTATATGGGACATGGATGGAGAGCAATATCAAGAAATCAGTGAAACAATAAATGGTATCTAATAGGGCGCAATATTGGAGGAGAAATTGAAGCTTTCAACACTCGGTTGTCGCAAGAGTTTTGTCTAAAGCGTTCTTCTTCGCGAAAACGTAAGTCGACGACACGGCTGCTGCAACTGTTGCTACCACTCAAAGATTGAGGTTTCAGATCTAACAGGATCACCTGACTTGCTTCCTAATGTTATCACCTGTTTGGATCAATGAAAAGTGCTGAAGTGAATGCAGCGATGTAAAGAATCTCCTTAAAGAAGGATGGCCGAGAAAAATGATTTGTCCTTTCCATACAAAAAATGAGTTGCCATTTATCTGCAGCTGAATTTTATATCTGCAGGTTCCCAATTTGTCGTTGCCTTTCGTAACCCTTCGTGCAAACCAGACCGCATCCTCGGCGTTTATCATTTTTTTTACCGCATCTGTAAGTTAATCACATAACTAATTAGACAAAACTTTTATTCATTTCATTCGTCTTTTAAATCGGTTATTTTCCGACGATTCGTTTCATGCGAATTTGTGATCATGATTTGCTTCCTTCTTCGTTTTTGTTTTTTGAGTACTCTTCAGAATGAGGTTATGGGCTGAATTTAGAGTATGAAATTTAAGCATGAGAGTGAACTGCATGTGCAGTCTGTGTCTGAATGCCTCTCTGCCTCTCTCGTCGGTGTTTCATTTGCAACAGAGATGAGTCTGATCGATCAATTTTTGAATTATTTTTAGAATTGTATATGTTGTTTGGGAATTTTGATGGGAGTTGTTTTTTGTGATGCAGTGCTAATGTTAAAATTGTAAAGATCGATTAATTATTCCTCAAACGTTATCTGAATACATGGATATATAAACAGTTGTAGAGTTGTTGATTTTGGAGAATGTGAATCGTGTTGATCCTCCAGAAGATTTCACTAGGGACCCCTAAGTTTCCGGAAAATGTAAGCATTTTCTGAGATCCAAAAGGGCCCTTGTATGATTGTCTGCAAAATGATGAGCAAACGTTCACAATGTATTATGTCGTTAATACGAGAGAAAGCAATCACATCTCCGTGCGCCTTTATGTGTGTTATTGAAATTTGCCACACCTATATTCTCCAATCCTGCATTCTGTATACCCGAAGATAATCAGATTCCTCTCGGATCCTTTTCCGAATTCCCCCCAACCTGTGTCATGTTCATGCTGGTGGTCTGAAACGTTTACCCTGCCTAGTCATCTTCTATAACCTCTTCAGAATGCGAGACAGGTAGATAAAAAATCACTTCTATATTGTTTTCCGAGCGTTTGTGCAAGCAGTCGGCGTTTTTTTTTCGGCATTGCAAACAAATCGCGTATGCCGTCTATCTGACACTCTTCACTTCTTTCACTATGTTGCTGTTTTTTCGTGCTCTATTTATACAATCATATCATAGGTTCATGCTTAACGAGCACTCAGTTAATGAGCGGTACTTAATAGGTAACGGTCTTGACGGAACAAGTTGGCGCTCAGAAGGAGAAGATTCGAGACCTCGAAAATCTGCTTGCATCTAAACGAAATAAACTCGACTCAACCGAAGAGCTTTTGCAAGATGTAAGTACATGGTATTGTTCGACGCTTTTGCTTCCGCTGGCTATTGCTGTCGTCCCTGGCATGACCGTGATTGTCGAAATGGAGCTGTTGGCCCTATTGAACTAAAAGGCGTAGCACCACTTCAGTAGAGAAATGTTTAGAAATTTCTAGTAAAGCCGATGAAAATATCTAAATTTTTTTTCTCAGACAATCGGAGAATCTAAAGAAAGCAAGTTGTAGCAGCTCGAGATTCCCGACTTTCTTCACTTTTATACAAATGTTCTGCTAATATTATTCAGGGCTGTTCTTATGCCACATGAAACACCTACTAATGTGTTGTACTCATCTGGAGGTGTTTGTCGTTCGAGCGTCATTAAAACAGGCTGTTACTCTCAAGTTTTTCATTGGTTGCATGTCCCACTCAAGAAGAAAATATTAAAACTTGATCTTTGAGGTTGAATTCGACCAGCTTAGTAGAATTGAAATTTCATTCGTTCAACCTATTTCGTTATATTTTCCTTTATCAGAACCGTCAAAGAACCATATGTGAAGATGCGAACAACAAGTATACAAAATTTTAGAAAACAGTAAAAAAAAGAAAATGAATCTGTGGGAAGTGAACATTTGGATGGATTGGAATATTTTTTTGTTAATTAAAGAAAGTCATAGTGGTATATATTTTTGAATCTTTCGTTTGAGACATTATTAGTTGCAGTTTCAGGTAATTTCCGAACATTTTCCAATAAAATGTGTTGTGTTACTTTCATTGGTGTATACACGGTTTTGCAGAAAATGAGCATTAGGGAGAACTCGCATTTTGCCGTGAGAGGGGAGGAAAGGAGGATTTCGCTAGCTCTATTTCCTTTGTTCTTATTTCCCATGAAAGAAAGAACTTTTATGTATTAAGAAAAAACGCACTAAAAGTGACGAAAGTTCAGTTTCATTTCCATGAAAATCTCTTCAAATTCTGCGCTGCTATAAACGGGGAGTAGCTTAAAAGCACGCCCGAGATAGACACGTATGCTTCCCGTCCCGTCTTGCCCTTTCGCGCTCCCCCGTACCAACTCTTGCCCTTCCCCTTTTGCCGTCTTTACCTCCTTTCTCTCCTTCTCCCTTCCACTCTAGGTGCGCGACTGATTACGGTATAGTGCTTTTTGAATGATAGGTATGCTTGAAACCGAATACAACATCAATAAATCATTTCTGTCATCAGCTGTACCTAAACTGGTCGGCTATGATAGTTTTGAACGTTGCGGGAAAGTGTACCTTCCTCATCGCTGTGTGAGCTTTCTGTGGGTTTTATATCGGTTTCTTATAAAGCGCATGAAATCTGCATATCTTGACGTTCAGCTAATTGGATTCAATTCAACTCAATTTCCTGATGCAGCATACTTCTTGCTTGTGCAAAATCAATCAGTTAGATTGAGTTACACTTCTTATGTCCACTTTATTCGAGTCTATTTCTTCTCATATATCATCCTTCTTATATTCACTGCTCTCTTGAATTTTTCACATCCTCGCAACTCATTTATGACTTTGTCATTTTAAACAAAGGAATTTGAAAACATATGACAAATGCCTCCAGGGGTGCCGGCGCGGTTTGCCTTTTTATCTTCTTCAGTCGCTCAGAAAGATCTATATTGTAAAGTGCCATAAGTAATAAAAACTACTATGCAGTAATAAATTCGTATAGGAGACAAATCGTCTGTTCAGATACTCCATAACAACTCACATTTTATGCACATATTTTGCGCGTATAAAAATGCGAATTCATCTTTACAACGGGCATTAGAAGACATCGTACTCATTCATATTTCTGTGTGAATCTGTCGGTACATTCGACAGTTTGAGCTGCTGGAGGATTAGAGCTAAAGCTGCATAATTTTTTGGGTATGTTGGCATGTTGATCCTCATAATTCGAGAAGAGTTGCAGTCACTTAAATATCGCTTTAAATTGATGCACATTTTTCAACCGAACATCAAACGAAATATGAGCGATTTGATTGATCGCTGAAAATATGTACGCATTATTGCGGCGTTTTATAATTTTTCGCGTCTCAAAGGCAAAAAAAGTTGTTGCGATGGGTAAAACTGAAAAGCGTTTCTAGCAGCAACTCTTTTGATATGCCACTCCACTTGTTTCCGTTATTATCACTTATGAAATGCGCTCTAACCTACGTGAATTGCTTAAGGATGAAATACTGGATAAAAATATCAAGCGTACATAGAAATAAGCGCAGATTACAGAAATCAACTAGAAATGCAAAACACATTAAAGGATAAGGAAGCGTTTGTAATACGTTTTTTTGCGCGACTGGTCAGTTGTACGAATCTGCAAGGGAAAATTCATTTCTCGTGGCACTCACCAATTTTTTCTCATAAAGTCTTGAACAACTGTTTCAGAAGTCTATTTCATAAAGGGTCCTGAACAATAAGAGCGAAATTGAGACCCAAAAACTACTCTTGCGTTGCAGACTGTGCCCAATAAACTCCATCAGCATAGATTTTGTGGTTTGTGAGTTGGAACTGTTCAAAATACAGACGTACACATGTAAATACATGCATAGCAAGGTATCACTGTAGTTTTCTTTTGCAAAGTTGTGGAAACCACGCGAACTGGAGGGCTGCCTAATCGATGGATTTGCTGAATATCCTGTAGACGGTGCCTGCAGACGTATTCGTTGGCTTCAAAGGAAATTGCTTAAAAAACGTAATGCCTATTTGATATCTTTTTTAGGCTATGAACCGTAAGCAATGTTTTGCCGAATTATTGTCTTCCAAAGAAGAGCTCAGCTCTAGTGAAAAAAGTGCTCGCTGATCTCCGAATTACGGTGCAGGGTATTTTCAGCTCATAACATTCCTGTCTGCTTTTCCATATTCCGATTGAACAAACTTTGAGTAAAAGATGGAACCCGAAAGTCATGAGAGTTCTGAGAACAGAATCTTAACGCGGACGTGATTTCGTTTCCTTCTTTATGCTGTTCGCGAAAACTGAAGCATTGTTAGGAAAAATAGAGATTGCAGGATACGCGTGGCACATAAAAACGTTGAAGTATTTCTGATGTTGACCTTATACGAGAAATGACGTTTGGTGTTCTTTGCTTTAAAAAATGCTAAGTTCTTTAAATTTTGCTGAAGGTGTTTCTGTATGAGCGCTAAATGCATTGGTGACATTCGTTTGATGGCCACTCTACATGTTGAGAAAAGTGTTGAAGCGTTAAGGCCTAGCCTCTTTCACAAAATCTGACCATCGATGACGGCAAATATTAACCGTAGTTATGCTTGTTGTAGTTGAATCCCACCAGCAAGGGCACTCTTTTGCCGTCCTTGTCCAGCGCGAAAACATTTCAACTTCTTGCTAAGCTTTATCTCACCTGTAACGGTGGCTCACCAGGACGCGAACCTTCTTCTTTTGACTATCTAATCATTTCTGTCATTTGCCGCTTTCTGAAAATACCCTCACATTTGAATTGCGAATATGTAGGTGTCAACCAGTAGGCACGCGTCAGTAATAATTGCCAACTATGAGGACGCATGCTGGATTCATCTTACGAAATGGAATCTTATTTACATGCAGATTTGGTAGGCAGCGCACTTAAGAGCAGCTCAATCGGGTAAATGTTTCTTCAGTAGGCAATTAAGCAAATAGATGGACACACACACATTGACAAATATAGGTAGTAATTGTTCTGTTAGATTATGCTTTTTGCTCAATATCGTGGATTGCGAAATGTCATGGTAACAAATTGCGAAATAACTTGGGTTTTTTAATGCTAAATCAGATAGGATAGACGAACTTTAATATCTTGCAATGATAGTTGTTATAAAAACTAATCTCATTCATTTGGTGGATAATCAGGTTCAAAATTCAGAGCTCACTGAATAATGGACGTCATCCCGGAAGCGGAAGGTTGTTCCTTGAGTTCCTTCTGCTTCACCTTCCATCTGTTCCTTTCCCCTCATCAGCAATTTGTTTTCGCTTTCAGCATGCAGACAATTGCGGAGATCTGGAATCGAAAAAACTGGATTTAATGGCCGAAGTTTCTAATTTGAAACTGAAATACGCCACACTGGAAAGGGAGAAGTTCGAAACAGAAAGGAAACTGAGACTGTCTCAAGTAAGTCGTTTCATTCTGCTATCTTATTCACGAATGTTGTACTTTCTCAGAAGAAATGATCTGGATTTTTTTTTCATACTCGATGTTTCCAGATTCTGGACTGTCTTTTAAAGAGCTTTCCAAATGCCTACTCGAGCAATGCGCTTGCCACCGACTTTTTTTATCGGCAATATTGCTCTCAGTTTACACCTATGCTGCTCGTATAACACAAACAAAAATTAGCTTATCCTGCCATCTTCCTCTTGCTCTTTCTCTCTGTGTTTTTCAACTTTTGATTGTGAAAGTTCGGCTTTCTGTACCCTTCCCTCAGTTGTAGCGCTATTTTTCCGCTTGTAGTAGATGACCATTTTGTTGCTCTCCGGCCGTCCATTAAGTCACTCGTTGTTATCTTAATATACCATCACTCAGCTATTCATCGGTTTTCTTTGTATCGTTTACACTTTCGAACATCTCTTAAATCGCTTTATTTCAAGTCCTTC
The DNA here is from genome assembly GCA_013433145.1 of Ascaris suum. NCBI lineage: Eukaryota > Metazoa > Nematoda > Chromadorea > Rhabditida > Ascarididae > Ascaris > Ascaris suum. The sequence continues at coordinate 7,483,657 of CM024187.1, forward strand.
GTGGATTTGCTTACCGATAAGAGATTTCCGTGGAATTTGGGTTTTCCACGTTTTTATCACCCTGTCTTCCCTCAGCGTCGTCTTTTGCGTCATTTTGATAAACGATCATGAGCAAACTGACTTTTGCACTTTCCTGTTGATCTTTGCTAGAACATTTTTATTCACTTCTTTCAACAGTTCCTTCTTCTTGCCAGTACTAATTAATTCACTCCGTCGTTAATGTTGATTAACGTAATCAGTCGATCAGTGGTTGTAGTAATTCTTCCAACTTTTTGTACTTTCTTTTTCTCACCGTTCCTACAAATTAATTGCAACCGTGCGATCGTTGTTCCGCTCCGTCAACTTTGCGTCAACGTTCACTCCATTACGTTTTATGCGGTTTTTCTTGTGCAAAAGCGGTGCGGAAGAGGCCATTCTCTCGAGTGAATTTGTTCCTTTGTATTGCTGTTTTAATGGCTCGCAGACTACATTCTAGCCTTCCCTTTGTTATTTCAATTGATGGAAAATTATGCAAAATATTCAGAAGTGGAATTCAGCTCACGCTGGGGACTGTAATATCACGAATATGTTTGTTCCTAACGTGTCGATTTCATAAAGCCGGAGGTACTTCGCTCTGTCCTGTCATATTCATGCCGTTATTCTATGATACACTTTTAATTTCCTCTAACAGCTTCTTTCACTGATCAGAGAACCGTAATTGCACTGATGTGCGTTCAGCATTTGGAAACTTTGTGTGGAACCCACCTGTTTACGCTTGCGATGTCGCTCAGTTGCGTTATTTGCTAGTCCTGTTTTTGCGTAGGATGCACTGCCCCTCTGATCATCTTCATCATTCCCTTCCTATCCTTCTCTCCTGTCCACAGGTACCTTTTCCCCAGAAAACGAGCGATTTTTTTTTCGTCCAGCTCATTCACCAGATTGTTCGAGAGGATGGAAGATAGCTTATTTAAGTTTCCATGTTACCAGATAGACCGGTGATCTCAGCCACTTAAAAAGTTGTTACGTTGAACATATCTGCAGTAAAACATTCCAAAGTTTTTACGCATCTGTAGTTTACAATTGCACTTTTTTTATTTGTGCAAACGATGTTTCATCAGCTCGCTATTCCGCAGCAGGCTAAAGCTATTATTTCCAGAGGGAATCCGCTGATTTATTGGTCTATTGATTTCCATTGAATTAACGATGAATTCTTTAAAAACTCAATTTCCGTCTCTTTTTTCATTCCTCTTTCTCTCGTGTCTTCAAAACCCGTATGGTAAAGTAAAATGCATAGCCTTCCCGTTACATGTATATCCCCATTTTTGTGTTGAGGCCACTATTCACTACATTCCTTCCTACCCAGAACTTCTGGAACAATGTCGATGAACTAATCAATTGCTGCGCAGCCATCCACATTGTAGGGGTAATTAATTAGATATTCCGCAAGCAGCATGGGAAGTCGGCAAGTTTATGATCGATTGGTCGCTGTGTTTAAGGAACGAAGTGTGGGTTATGCTAGGCACAGTCATGATGGAGTGCACGAGACGTAGTAAAAAGTTTGACAACCTCCGCCGTTGTATTTGGCTAGTATATAGCTTGGCGGTATATAAACATAGCCAAGACTATTGCTGTTTATTGTTATTATTGTTGTTATCGTTATAATATTGTTGTTTTCTACCTCTTGGCTCGTATTTCAGTTTTCGTGTCCAACGCTTTTTCTAATGCATTCTGTTTTATGCGTGTTTTTTTTTTTTCTTAAATTGCGCATTCCCTCGGCTTCCAACGCTATTGCGTCTGGACCATAAATCTACTACGATGCTGCTGTGCACGTACTCGTTCATTTTTCTAATGTGTATCCGGGCACTTCTTGAGTTGAAATGAATGAAACCGATTTTAAAGTAGAACGATCGAAATGTACTAAACGTTTTCAGGCGGAGATAGAGCACTTGAACGAGTCGATGCAAGGCTTCCTAATGCAGCATCAACTACATCCTCAGCTCCATAACGTGCATCTGCAAGCACAATGCCCATTCCCGCACGCAGTGCTCGCTGATGCGATGCGAGTTGGTACAGATTCAGGTATGAGAGCGTGTACACAGACAGCTTCCGCCTCGTCTTTCGATTAAAGGCATTGCGTCATTTTTTTTAATGTTTGAAGCATCCCTGAAGCATTGGAGATCACTGAGTAATCTTTGGCGAACACGCGCCATTAACGTTGTTTCGGTTGTTGGTGCGAGTGCAGAAGAACGTTGCATTTCGATATCTTTTGGAATAACACTCGTTTGCGAGCTGTCAGTTACGTCGTTGCTGTGGTAATACACGAAATGGGGGACAGCTATTGTGTGTCTGATACGACTTGTATGACTGAATTCAGTTGTCACGTTTCAACGTCTAAGATTTCTCTGCGTATCGGTAGGAGTGCACTCTGTCTATTGAACACTTCCCGTTGCTTCAATAATTGGGCCACGATTACCTAGTTTACAATTTTGAGCATTCCTCTGGTTGGTCGCCTCTTAAATTTTAACGTTGACAAACAGCTTTACCGTGACCTATCCAAATAACATTCCCAAAATTTCAGCATACAATGTCGAACAATATTTTGCAGTCTCGGATCCTATGTGTTTCTAGCAAACAGCAAACATCGAAACATAGAAAAGTACGAAGAGCAGCGTTTTTTACGCAATTCGTAAATTGTTTCCATAGCGTCTTTGCATGCAAAACAGTGTTAAAACATCAGAACGATGAAAAGCACTATGTAGACTGTTGGAGAACTGCGGAAGGACTAGAAGAGGAAAGGAACGGAGGGAATAGGAGGAGAAGGTGAAGAATTGACTGAAGACATCAAAATATACGGGAGATTTCTCTTCCTCCTCCTCTTCCTCATTGGCACTGGTCGCTGCCACAAATGAATCGCTTTTAGAAGTTGACGGGTAAGTGGTTGTCAGAGGGCGCTGGACTGAGTTGAGAACACAGCAGGGAGTTTTTGGAGAATTCTTACTCCTTCGTTCAAAAATATTGAGTTTCAACTGTGTTTCTGTTGGAGTTTTTTCCTTCTTTTGAATAGGTTACAAAAGACGAAGTGGTCTCACTTCAGAATTGACCAAAATAAACAGCGCATTGATATAACTGTCAAAGACACAACTTTCCGCTCGTGAGAGAAGCACCAGAAATCCTCTAAGATGGGATCATTGAAGCAGGTCGAAAATTTCTGTACTAAAAGGGAGCACAGCGAGCTGAAGAAGTACCACGCTTAGGGCATATTGAGCTCAATTCCGCACATATTGTACACTTCATCGCAAGCTGCTCCCCGAGCTTCTTCTGAATACGCCGTACACGGTGTGCGCTGTTTTTTTTTTTTTTTTGAATACGATTGGTGGAATTTGCTCGAATTGTACTTATGAAAGAGCCTATTCAAATCGTGCCTTTACTTGTCCCCTCATTGTTTATGAATTATTTCGTTGTGAGTTTCGCAATCGGCAATGGTCACACGATCGCAGAGCAAATTCGCGCAAAAATTACAGACGTCGTGCATCCATATGAAGATTTATTGAACTTAAGGCAACGAAAAGTGAAATATCCAGAGATTATTACGAGTTATATTTACCTGCGCCGCGAATATTCAAGCAGTTTCTCTTGCGCCCACCGCGGACATGTTCATCAATGTGCAGCACGCCTCCCACACGATAAAACTTTTTAATCAGTCTTTAAAAAGGTAGTGGTCGAGTGCATCTCCCAGAAACTCTTTGTTTCCATAAGTCGCCAGTTCTTTACGTAAAGGCATTTTGATAGAAATGCATTGACTGGTTTTACGAAGAAATCCTAAAGAGCAAATTAGACGCCCGTATACTAAAGTTTTTTGGAAAATTTCAGCGTTTTAGGATTCTGCAAAGAGTTTATTCTTTGTAATACTTAATTGGTGAAGTGGCTGTAACGATAGCATCGGTGATTGTTCATACTCTTCATATTATTACTGCTACCGGTTGTTTCAGTAATCGTTAACGTAAAAGGAATGAATTTGTGGAATTTGTTGGCTAACATGATAATGGAGAAAATGGAGACACAGTGCAAAGCACCGTTCTGCTCCACGTTTTTCTGCAAGTGGCTAGTGAGTGATGAAAAGTGAGCGCGGGATAAAATGGGAGCTGAGTTCGGCGGCGAAGCTTTACGTGAGAAGAGCTTGTTCGGAGCCGATTTCAATTCCTCTACCCTCACTGACAGTGTTTTCTTGATAATTTGAAGAAGGCAATTAAATTGGAAGCAGAATTTTGAAAAAAAAACACTAATAACAAAACTTTACCTTTGATATCCCGTTGTTCCTCATTTGTGGCTTCTTATTGGCTAGAACTACTTCGCATTGCTAGAATACGTAGGATTGTGCTATATATTGTGGTTCTGAGGCGTATGTGAATTTCACCAGATGGGACACTTGCATATTTCACTTATTTGAAGAGTAGAGCAGCTGGAAATCAGCGGACGATACAGTCGACTTCGTTTTTAATTCAATGTGTCGATAAATTCTGTGGCATGTGAAAATTCTATCTTTTGTTGATTATGAGTTCATCTCGCCGCTGTTCTCTTTTCTTTTTTTTTTTTTTTTTGAATACCAGTTTCATCGGGCAATACGAGGACAGAGCAATTGAGGACAACGTCTTGCAGTGTTTAAACTACGAAAACTCGTTGATAATCAAAACACTTTTCAGCCAATGAGATGGAGCAACTCCGAATTGCAGTTCAGAGGCTTATCGTGGATAACGAACAAAAGGTAAAGTTTTTTAATCTAGTTACTCCGTGGCGAGTTCAACCTTTCTCCTCACTTTTCGACTTGGGCTATCGGCGTTGTGATTGCTTATGCATGTTCGGTCTATATCCCTCTATTGCATTTCGTCTCCTTTTCACTTCCTGTCGCTGATATTCTATTTACCTTTGTTTATTACCGAGGAGTTGGTTCTCCATTTCTCCTTCTGCATTAGTTGGTTTTCTTTGAGAAAGGAGTCTGTTCTCGTCTTCTCATCCCTTCTAAGGCATTCGAGTAGCTCATTCCACCCCACGCCGTGTTTTTCATCTAGGCTTTTATTGGCGACCACAGTGTCAATAAATGTCTATAGTTGTTGAAACTCTCATGTGAAGTCGAAATCTTTAGCCAAAAGTCGGTGACGTTTAATGCTTTTGGATAGACAAAATTCTGTTTGGGAGGCCTCTTTTCCGATGTCGTTTTGTGGTACGATAAAACAGCATTTTATTCACAGGTTTATATCAGCAAAAAAAGGCCGATGAGTGTTCGTATGCAGCTGTTCGTGTGTGGTAAAAAACCTGATTCTGGGGGCTATGGTTTCAAGTTGTAAACTTTTTTTTGATTTCAGAATATACAAATAAATTCGCTGCGGAATGCGCTGGATGAGCATTGCCGCAACGAACGTGAGCTGGCCGCGTTCAACTCACCGTCGTTAGTGATGCATCGCGCGGCTGCAAATCTCGGCGACTTTCAACAGCCTTTCGACATCAACGCTCAACTCAGAAAGTTGTTGATTGTAAGTTCTGTTGACTGCATTCCCACGCTGGTGAACATGGTAAACGAGCAAGGATTAAAGAAATGATGACCGTCATTTCTAAGCCCGCTTGCAACCTGGCCAACTGCAGAAAACGTTAGCTTTGCTGCTTTTGTGGCTAGCATTAAATACTCTTAATTATGAAGATATCAAGAATGTAAGTGGGCATCAGCCAGCCTTCTAACGGTTTAGTAGTGGCGTCAGGCCTCCGAGTATGTGCATCCTGTATGAGTGAATAATCACAGTCACAGCCACCGATCCATTTGAATATTAGCTGCGAAAAAGCAACCTCTTCAGGTACTCGTACGCGTGTTTTCAATAAATCACTATTCTTGTGCATACTGCGGGGATGCACTGCTGAAGAAGTACAAGGAAATTAACAGTTTCTGGCTTGGGAAGAGCTGCTCTACGAGCACTTCCAATTGCTTTTGCACTGCTTTGGGAGGATGGGGAGGAGAGAGAGGAGGAGAGGTGCAAGCGTTTACCATCCTTGTACACAAGCTACCTTGCAGGAGGACGTTAGCGATCATATTGCGCACTCCTCGTCGTTCCCGACGAGCCTTTGTAGCGCACAACAGCCCAACGCGTCCTCGTCCTCGAGGACACCCTCAGCGGTCCAGGTATTTTGTCCCGCTTTATCTTTATTTGTATATTTACTAGGTCTGCCATCTGACAAGCTGACGATGTGCCGAAGTGCTCTGATTAGATCTCTGGTAATGGAATCCCTTTCCCGTTGCTTCTATAACAAAATGAATAGCGACAAGATGTGCTTTTCGTCTCGTTGTGTACACAGAAGATATTTAGACGAATAAGCGTGAATATTGTCGTGAATTTCGGTTCCATTTTATCACTGGGTAGTGCGGGCAATTGCTTATTTCTCGATGCCGGCATTCTTGCTGTCTCTTATTGAATTGCCTCGAATGAGACCTCTGAGGTCATAAGTTACTTATGTTTGAGAGGAGGCGTTTACTGGAGGAAGAGGTTTATTAAGGTCGAGAGTATGTTCGTCCTCAAATTCTCGGCAGGCTGCGGCAGCGAAATGTGACGTTTAAAAAAGTGCCTGCTTAGACAAGATAACAAGCATATGCTGTATTTGTGCTATTGTAGCATCGTTTATATAGCGACCATTTAAGGTAGGTGCCAAAAGGACGCGCGAGATATTGTTGTCCTATTATAAAATGAAAAAGGAAGCTGGGCCTGTCGTGTGAAAAAAAAGTGCGCTGCAGGTGGGACGTCTGGCGCTATCGGCTAAAATGATATCCTTAGCGTCTAACTTCGCAGGAATTTTCCTCGCTCTCAGTTTCAGCATTGGTTTATCGTGGTCATCACGCGCCTGTTGCGTTGGCTGGGGAATATTTTTAATGCGGAATGTAGTTGTAGCGCATTTTATTTGCACAGATGATAGCTCTGTGACAGATGTGGCTGGATGTAGGTAAAAGAAAAAAGAAGCCTAATTTGTTGTAAGTGGAATAAGTTGTGGCATTCATGCTTCTGAAAGGTGGTAGTTACTGAAGTCCAGTGTGTGCGTGGAGGTTGGAATAAACATTGGTTGCTTTGGGCGATGATTTGATTGCAGTACGTTTCACATGTTTCTTTTTTGTTAGTTTACTCACAATTTCGTCGTAGTTAGCAGTTTCCTTGGCTGTTGTTCGTGTGGATGTCAGAAACTTTTTGGGTAGCACAGTATTGTCAATAACCTGCTGTTTAAAAAAATGGCCTTCCAAAAAATTTTTGGCCCAGTGCTTTCCAGTCGCCGTTTGCGCTTTCCAAATACGGTACGGATGTGGTTAGATATGAAGACGAAATATATAAAAGGAGCAGAATGGTGTTTTCAGTCGTCCTCATCGTACACGTCGTCGTTATCGGCCGCGTCTCCACAACACAGTTGGTCGAATTCAGGTACCCCTCGACACCAGTTGCATCATGGCTCGTCAATGCTCACTGCTGCTAGCTTACCACTCGCATCTAGCTCTCCGGGTCCGTCAGCTCCACCGAGGTAAATCCTCTACTATTTTAAGAGCTGTTTTCCTCAGAAGCAAGGCGGCAATGTTACATTAAAATCTGTGAAGTGTTTTTCCCTGTAGATTTATTCCACCGTTACTATATGGGTTTGGTGCGACCTTTTATCTTTCGAGTCGCACTAATTGTGAATGACACTTCATCTGAGCACATATATGTATGATTTGTTTTTACAAGCCTCATCGGCTGAAATTAAAAACCACTTCTAATTTCTAATTCTTTCGTTCCGTTGACATGGTTAGCAAACCACTGATACTTTCCTTTGCAGGCATTTAATGTTGTAACCGATCTTTAGGATCCGTATGCTTAACTTCGTTGCATCCCATCCATATAGCTCGATTCTTGGAGCTGTTTAGTTTGTCATTTCGGTGGAATTTACAGTTATCGATCACCTTCTTCGCCTGCTGCAAGACAGCTAGCCGCAGAGTTGGACGAGTTACGTCGAATTGGCGGCGAGATGCAGCAACACAGCAGCACATACACCAGCGCCAGTTTACCACGTTCGCTTAGCTCCACGAAGGTAGCAATGTTTGTTTACGCGTTTTTTTTAAATAAAACATCCTCTTTTCCGGACCGAATATATGTAATATTTATTGCGTTTAGACTCCACAGATGTCATTTTTGATGCGATCCTTTGATATGTAGACACCAGTCTTAAATATAATGGCATTGTGATCTTATCAGCTTGCACCGAAAGCATGCACACATATCATATCTCACTATTCATACATACGAGAACTTATTAGCACTTACGGCTTCCGGAAGTGTATATATTCGAAGACAAGGAGACTTGCGGAACGACAGGTATGTATTGGAAGGTTGACACATGTGCGCATGACCATACTAGATCGGAGGAAACGGCAACTATCAGAGAGGAAGATAGATTTGCATCAAATAATCAATTAAATGAGAAACCGTTGTTAAGTTTCAATTGCTTTAGAGGGGTTGATGACATTAAAATGATCTGCTCCTAGTAGAAAGATAGATTGTAGATTGGATTACAAGTAATAGTTCGGCATTTCGGTGTAGTGGGATGAAATGCATGCGCTATTGCCACCTTTGGTATAAAACTGATATATGAGCGTTCTGTGAGATTAGGTGCGTCCAGCGGAATCAGTTTTTTTTTCGATCACCGATTATTTCAATTGATGAATAGCGGATTGTCGACAAGCGGCAGGGTGTGTTTCCACTGGTGGATATTCAGTCATCGGTCGGCAAATGGTCAAAACTCGGTGGTAAAAAACCATCACTTGAACCAGTTCGACTAGTCGATTCCTACAGATCACCAGCACATTTTTCATATATGGTCACCGTTTTTGAAAACTTTGAAAACTCTTCAATAGATTCGATCTTTCTGCTGAGAAGTCCGACGAAGAACGTAAATTTCAGATTCGAATATTTTGGAAAACAATTTTTTTTTCATCGAAACCACATGCAAAAGTCGACAATGGACCAACTTTTTGCTGCTTGACCTGCGTATTGCATCTTTGTACATATAAACCTTTCGACTCCTGTAAGAACCTGCGCAAAACGCTTGCTTTCAGGCAGCGTCGGCGTTCACTCTCCCTCGGAAGAAGGTGTCGACGGCGTCGTCTGGTGGAGTGTCGGGTGAGTATGCGGGGGTTGGTGACCACGTTGCGGCGAGCATAAGCGGTACGTCGCGCCGTCCGACGCGATCCTACCGTCAGCAAGTGAATAAATGGCTGCACGATAAACTGTCGCTATCGCGCTCCGGCAAGCGCTCTACGTCGGCGCCCAATCTAGGTCCCCGTACTACCGATGAGCCGTTGCTGGCTCGTCAGCAAGCGAACGTCGCTCATGAAACCGAGAGTGAGGCATGCGTATGCTTGCGAGCTGTTCCTATCCAATCTCTTTCATTCTGCTCCTCTTGCTATACGTCCACATCACCTCATCAGTCCCGAACATTATTTGCTCTATCTCCTTTTGCGGTTCACTTGAGCATGCTGGTTGTAGTTTGAAAGAAACTAGGTGTTACGAGTTTAACATGAGCGGGCGTTCATCATTTTTTTACCTTAAAACATAGGAGGATACTATTTGATACTAAGAAAAATTTCCGGTACCCGATATCTTTTTACAGCCAGGCACGGCATTTCCATTTTGATGATTAAAACCGGGTTTCTGGTGATGTATGGCGATGAATGAAAAGTGGGAGAGATTGAATGAGGAGCAATGACGCTTCCCTGACTGACTTTAATTCCGCTTTACCTTACCAATTGAACCGTTTGCGTTGGTATTAACTCGTCAACTGACCACTAACTTCTCATTCTTAATGCGACTAATAAAGCTTTACTAATATACAAGAGAACAGATGGTCAACTATTTGTTCTTTCAGGTACACAATCCCAGTGCATGAGTTGTGCAAACCTTCTAAACTGTTTAGTGCAAACGGATACATATTGCGCAATCGCGTAAATTCAGAAACAATGTTCAGCCTTAAACAAAACCGTTCATTCCCACTTTTCAGGCTTCTTAGCAAAATTGCTTTGCAAGAGCGATTGTGACGCTACCTGTATGAGCGCGTGTGTTTGTATGCCGGTCTTGTAGTTCCAACTGGACAACCCAAGTTTCGGACGGTCGAGTTATAAAGGAACAACCCTTTCGTAAAAGGCTTCTTTAAGCGGTGAATTTGTAAACGGTATTTCGCGTATTTCTTATCTGTTAGTACAGCGTGAAATTGATTGATGAGGTTAAGGGTGGAAGAGAGCTGTGGAGGGGAAGCGTGCGCCTATTGCAGCAAGTGTTCTCGCACGCTTCTACATTTGTCTTGATATTTAAAGCTTCGGAGGCGTAAAGGTTCTGACTGTTTGCATGTATGTATGCATGAACACTCCCCTCTTTATTTTAGAAATTGTATAGCACCTCCACCTTTTGCAAAACTTCAGCAGCGAGCGTGAAAAGTGCTTCAAGAACTCGCAGACTTTTCACTGCTTAAAAATACTTGCTTCCTGCGCTAATGACCCCAGAAAATAACCACTTGCATACTTTTTTCTTTAATTTTTACTATAACATTCAGTTTGCTTTGAGACATTGCGATGCGTTGTTATGGCCTTACGTTGGAATATTGCGTTGCAATGAATTGAAAGTTTGGTGTCCAATTGCATTAGGGTCGCCAAAGCGTGTGGTGGATTTACCGATCCAGAATTCTTGTGCGCCGTTGAGTGCGCCTTTTTAGAGTGCGTGCAGTTTCATCTTTGATCTGCACGTGCATTTTGCATCGAATGTGCTTAAACACTACGTGCTAAGGATGCTTTCCGCATGTGCCGATTGCTCAACTGTTCTTTCCTGTCAGGACGAGTCAACAATGGGCGGTCTTCTCCATTAATCCCTCCACTCTACCTTGCATTCAAGATGAGGCGGAAGCAAGCCGGCGCGTGGAAAAATGATGCGGTGCCAAACGCTGCTCATTGTCATTAGAGAAGTTTTTTAGAAAATAGACATTGTGATGAAAGCAATTCTGAGGATAAAGTTGCACGAAGGCGAATGACCAGAGTGATAAGTAGTGACGCACAAAATTTATGGGTTGACATGTTAACAAAATATTTGATATGAATTTTCCGCCGAGAAGGAGTGGTGGGCAGCTCATCAACAAACTCTGTACACATCAAGAAATCATTGTTCTTATAGACAGTCTCCGTGCGTCGACCGCCGAACTCTATCGGTGAAGCATTACCGAACATCGGACGTTTCACATTTTTAAGCCTGAATCAGAGGATTTAAATCTTTCCGACCTCTGCATATGAAGTACGATACGTGCGAGGCTGGTTGAAATTTCATCGAAGCTATGAGCTCCCAGTTTTGCTTCGATTTGCAAACTTGACTGCACCTTACTCAGGGCACTAGTCTGTTTCACGTTGCAGGCAGAAGCCAAGCAAGTTGAGTTTCTCTAGTTGAGACTCAAAAGTTTTAGATTTCCGCCCGTTGTGTGGCGTTTGACTGCTGGAGACTGGTGGCGAGCTTTTAATGTTGCATCTTTTAGAGAAAGTTTTGCTTTCTTAAAGTATTCTACAGTGCACTGAAGATTTGTTTGCGTGCTTGGTCACTCCAGGAGACCACCCACGTTGCTGAGATAATGTTCTGTAAATTGCAGTCGAGAGTGATGATGAGGTAATGCGTGGTCGCCAGGAACTCACTTCAATCGAAAATCACAAGTTGAAGCGCGATAGAACAAGGTGAGCGAGCACTTACTCATAAATTGGTTTTTGGGTTTTGCCTCAGTTAAGTAGCTCCAAATACAATTCCGCGTAGTGTGGATGTTATAAAGTCGTTCAGGGACGTGAAGATGGAAGTTGAGGGACGTCGGCTTTCATTTTTGGTTTAGACTGCTTTGTGTTTCCGACGGAGGTAGTATTTTTTTACGTATGGAATGCAGTTGGTGATGTGTGATGGTGTCATTGTTAGAGTTCCATTCATGCTATCATGACGCTAACAGCACTCATTGAAAAAAGAATCGACTTCAACTACTGCATGCCAGTGTGTGGATACAGATGTTCGTATCCATTTCCTAATCCAGATTTGCTTGTGGGATCTTTCGGTTGTTGCGGCAGCATCGCAGAGATTAGCCTCTGCGGCAGCTCCCTACGATCTTGACTTTGCGAAAATGGATTTTTCTGCCCCTAATATGACGGTCGTCCAGAACTAGCGCTACGTTCGCGCTTATGAAGCGCCCATTCTGCTGTCCTAATGAGTTTTCATTTCAAAGGAGTAGCAAACCACAACGCAACTGCAGGTTGTTTTTCGTGCGTCAGATTTTTTCAGTTTGCCAAAAATTCAAAAGGTGTTCTTTTGAATAGCAACCAAACTGTGTGCTGAGGACTCGGTGCTTTAGATAGTGTGGTCAAATGAACTCATGCCGCATACAGTTTGCCATTGTCGGTTTGCAGTTTCAGGTCTTCACTAAGGAACTTGCTGGGCAAGTTGACGAGGAGTACTTCTCAAGAAATACGATCGGTGATTTTCGTAGAGGAAGCACCACTCGGTAGGATTTTCCTCCTCTCAGAATCTGTTTAAAATCTCAGCTTTGGTCTTACGGTGATCTGACAATCAGATCCTTCGGTAATCATTATCTGGCTTAGCCTGCAGTAGCATACTACGGATAAGCAGTTCAAAAACATCAGTGAAGTGCAGTGTTTCGTTCTAATAAGCAATGTGTAGTTAGTGATAAAATGTTGCTGGGGTGCGACATATGGAATCAAAGCAATCAGAACATGATGGAGGAAAGAGAGCTTTCCTGTTCTGATACTAAATAGTTCTTATATTTTCCGACCTACGGATGTCTGCAAAAAGCTCATATGACATTTGAGCCCAACGTAGTAGCAAAAGGAAGTGGTTTCAAAGCTGTCACCGTAGCACAGTGCATGCTGTATTAAATTTTATGCGGTTACGGTTCCATACTGTATTTTTACGTATGCTGACGTCTGTCTCGACTCCGAATGACGTCATCTGCGGTGTTTCTTTGTATAAGTAAGCAAATCTAATTACAGATTTAATATAGGTGCACTCTGCGAATAGATTTATTAGCATGTTGTCATTCCAAATGACAAAGTGACTGATCCACATGTGTTTTATACATTTTGGTAAACCTAATTTTCCCCGGATTTCCCGTTATTTTTGGATTATACAATTCGCCTGACATATTTATTAACGGAAACCCGCTTATAAGCGGACCCGAGGAGTTCAGTGCTTTTTTATGCGCATGCACGTGTGTGTGCTTCTGCATGTGCGTATATATATATATATATATATATATATATATATATATATATATATATATATATGCAAATTCTGAGTTGTCACCATGTGTGATTTATTCATGTGTGGCATGATTGCTCAGCTCTGCTGAAAACAGTGCTTGAATAAGGCTGCGGAAGATGGCCCAATAGTTTATAAAATTCCCCATCCCTTTTCCACCCTCGCTGTGAGCCCTTCGGCTTCCTTTCTCCACCATTTCGAAAGAAGCTGCTGATACTGTCATCTTATAATTTCTTGGATATGTGTTTATCGATTCCTGGCCCATTTATCGGTCGCGTAAAGCAAGAACGTTTCTAATGAGGAAATGCTCTTGGTGAGCGCTTATTCGGGAAAACTTTTTTGCACATGATTTGGCTTAAATTCGCTAATCGTTTGCAGTGGATGTGGTGGAAGGGTTGCCCAAATGCCTTGTATGTTAGTGCTTTATCTATCACTATTTTGGAGCGGTTCAAACTTGCGGCTTCCTTGATGCCAGTCACTCTTCTTTCTTCCCTCTTTTTCAGAGGAAATAGCCGTTCTCTCTGACTATCTTTCTTCTGTTTAGCCCTTGTTCCCAAAGTTTCTTCTGGATATTCATCTAACACCAGCAGTGCCCAATCCGTTATTTCGGAAAGAGGAAAACTTTGACGTTTGAAATGATGAAATGTAGGAATGATTACCTAACACTGGCTGAATGGCAAGTGGTGGAAATAACCGTTGGTCAAGCAGTATCAGTTGAAGGTCGACAGCTTCGGCTCGACTTGCTTCAGTAGGACCTGTTTCTGGAGCAATCGCGTTGCGGCCACCCGCTGAGCAGTTCGTCGAGTGGAATGCTGAGCAGATCTGCGAGTGGATGGCAGAAATCGGCTTCACTATGTACGTACCAGAGGTGGCGCGTTACGTCCGCAGTGGCAGGCATCTTCTGAGCATGAGCAACCAGGAATTCGATAAGGTAACGGGTTGAAAGTCTTCCAGAATGGTTCTTCTTCTTTAGATCGGGTAAAATGAGGTGGCTGTCTGTGATAAAGCACTGGTGTTTGGAGTTGTAACACTTCGGCAAGTGTCAAATCGCTGCACAATAAGAGGAATAGGGGATGTCACCTTGCATGAGATGGGTTAGGGCAGTGCTAGTGCTACTCCAAAATGTCGTTTTTTATTTTCTGTCTGGTCTTGGCGTCCTTCCTTGTGTTTTTAGCTCATTTTGGCGTAACAAAACATTACCAGTGGTAGTAGTCGGTTGTAACGTAACTTTTTTAGGAGCTGCTAATGAAAAACCCCTTGCATCGGAAGCGACTCCGATGCATCCTGAACAGCATTGATAGGGGTATCTCTGATGCTGCCGACTGCATGGATGTCCATCAGGTTCGAATTTCATGTTGCCTTTGTTTCGTTTGTAGTGTGCAATTTTGTATGGGTAATTGCATCTTAGTGTCTGATCTCGCATGTGATCCAGTCTACTTTAAACGATGTTTGAACTTAGGAACTTAACTATAGAATCTTCTGCAACAAAAATTTTCAAAGAGTTCCCAAATTGGGCAGTATTTTTTCACTCTTCGATTGCGTCCTGCTAATTCTTCTCGGATTTAATTCTGCTATGCTATCCACTCTCAGGTTACTTTATTGTAGGGTTGATTTCTCTCTAGGTTGCGGAATTTTACATGAGCGAAAATCAACAAATGCGAAGAAACGTGTTTCCAAAGAAGCGGCCAGGATTCTCAGTTGTCTCAGAAGGTAGTTTAGGGATCCCCCTCCCACTCCAAGAAACAAAAATTATGTGCAAGAATTTTTCGAGATCAAAGAACGCAAATGATTTCCAAAGATGTTAGGTCGTCGAAAGAACTTGAAAGAGGGAGAATTTGGATAGGGGAGGTTTGCCGAGTGTTTTTGATCCTCATAACACATCACTACGAATTTTTCTAACTAAAGTGGTAATTTGCGTTATTCAAATATTTTTGTTTTAAGGTTCTGCGATGGCTCGATGAAATTGGTCTTCCACAGTACAGGGACAATTTCGCCGAAAATTTGATTGATGGACAATTGCTAACTGCACTCACTGCCCAAGATCTGGTCGAAGTAATCGCTCTAAAATATCCTTCAAATGTGTGAGCTCAGTCAAGGCTGAAACATTTGTTGTCACACGCTTTTTGGGTTTTGAGATCGACATTTTCTCGGGCACAATCAAAATGCGTTTAAACTAAACGACAGAGCGCGCATTACACTGCCGTATTTGCCTTATTTGAAAAGTATTCTTAAGGAAACGTGAAAGTTTTCATGAAGTGGATTTTTCTTGTAGAGGACTGTCGAGTGATCGCGGCTTGTGGAAGATAAGATATTGATATTCTCTTGAAAAGAAAACTTTGTGTGCTTGTTCATTTTCAGTTTTCACGTGCAACTTGTTTTCATAGTTTGACCAGAGAAACTTTCCTTTGCTCAGTCGGTACTCTGAATTTGTGATTTCCAGATGAAGATAACATCTGCACTTCATCATGCTACTATTGCGCGCGGTGTTCAGTTTCTTCGTTCGGTCGACTTCTGTGTACATCGGCTTGAAAAACGATTTAATCCCGTATGTTCACTATGTAACTTATCGCTCTGAAGACAAAACAATTTCGTTTGACTTCACTGTTGCTCCTCCCACTTAGCCAAACAAAGAGGGGATGCTTCAGCAAGTATTGGTGAAGCTCCTACTAGATGCTAGATTTGCTGCGTAATAAGACGATATCTAGAAAAACTTGGAGAAAATACGGCTATAAATAATATTTGTGTGAATAATGGCAAGTCGTAAGGTAAGACGAAGCATTCTCTGTCAACTGTAACGCATGTTGCATCCTTAACGATGCGTTTAGCGATCCTTCATCGCATTTTGAGTAAAATATGGACAGCGGCTGAAGCATACAGTGGAGTTCAGCCAGCACTCTTTTGGCTGATCATAGGTTTCGAACTTCACTTATTGACAGCTTTGCTTGTCTTAGTTTTCCATTCTGTAAGCGTTCTTCATGATCTCGAAGTCTTTGTCCATTCCTTTTTTTATATATTATTAATGGGGCTTTTGGGAGATTTTTTTTTACTTCCTGCTATTTAGACAAATGTACGGTTCTTTTCAAAATGTTGAGTATGAATTTCAAAAGGTTTAATAGCCTTCCTCGCAGCCTTGTCGAGAACGGGATGCATGAAGCGAGCTTCTTGAAAATAAGATCACCTTTGATGCTTATAAATATATGGTCGTGATTTTTTTTTCAGTGCAGTTTTGCAAAAGTGCACTCATTCCCCGTCTGAGACGGCGATAGGGACGGGAGGGAAGGAGGGGGGAGTAAAAGAGAATGGACTGCTAGCTGCAAGATCCTGTTGACTTCAAACGCACGGCTTTCTAATTTTGACCATCGGTTTTGTCCGTTCGAGCTTTTCTCACTCGACCGCTGAGATATCAGTGCGGTGATGAACTGGTGCCAGATTTTCTAGTAGCAACCTTAAAAACTGTGAGAAACGATTTACTACTTTGTTTCCTTTTTTTGAAAACAAGAGGGAGAAGTTTCGTGTATGTGAAGGCATAATTCATCTACAGGATGTACTTAACAAGGGGCCATGTCCGAACGAAGTAGAACGCTGGTCGCATCATTGCACGTGTCAGTGGTTGAAGACGATCGACCTCGCAGAGTTCACACCTAATCTGCTGTGTGCAGGTATACACGGGGCACTCATGGTGAGTTATCGCTGTAGATTTAAGTTGCTTCATGTTCCATCGCATTTTTTACATAGGAGAGACGCTTTTAGTGGAAGTCTTACATTTTCTGCATTCGGCCATTCCTGTGAAAACATTTTGCATGATGCTTTTATTCGTTCGTCAGTTTAGTCGGCTTGCAAAAGATTTTTTTTGCAAAGTTTTTTAAAAAACTTTGTGGCACCATTGTTTCTCTCTCTTGAACCAGTTTTCACTCTCTCGCATACCATTTTCTGCACGTATTGATGCCTTTGTGAATGCATTCTTCGTGGTTAGTGACAAGGTTGAAATAGCCGAAAATTGCATCTCTATAGGCAGTGTCTGTTGAAGGTGCATGAGCCGACGTTCACTGCCGAATCGTTGGCCGAGGTACTGCAGATGCCAGCTCATAAAACGCTCCTTCGAAGGCACCTTGCCACTCATTTCAATCAGCTACTTGGCCAGGAGATCATCAGCCACAAACGTGACATTCTTGCGCAGCCGTTCGTCGCTCAGCTTACACCTTCGCTCAAAATCAGGGTACGAGCCGAACAAGTCTACTAAGTCAACTATGACACATGGCAATGCTGAAGTCGTATTGATGACATATATCAATCAACATCACTTGCGATTCATTCACTTCATTGTAGAAGGTCAGAAGGGTAGTTGCTGCACTGATAATATTGAATTATGGCAGATGGCGGCTGAGATTTGTGATTGGGAGACTTAAATCCTCGAATATAGAATTTGTTCGTTCCTAACAGCATTGTTTTTGATTTGCCGGAAACAGTGTAATGCAGAGGAGAGGAGGTACAGTGCAGTGACCCTTCATGAAAGGTCGAATACAGTACGGTTTGATGTATGATCTTATGCCGTTTAGTGCGAAACAAGTTGCAGGAGATCCGACGCTGCATAGCGCTGATTTCCACTGAGGACTTCTTCTCGAGCGGGGGCTTGTGGTTGTGGCAGCAAGCGATTAAAAAAGCATGCTTCTGCTTCCGATTGTCAGACAAGCAAAGGTCACAGGACCTCCACCTTAGTGCAGCATGCCAACGTCCCACTTTGCGGCATATTTATTCTTATGGCTCCATCGGGGGAATGAAATGCTTTTGATGTATGAATCTGTTGATAAAATGAGATGGATTCGTCACTGCGTAAAATAAATATTAAAAATTGTAGCTTATGAAAAAGGGCTTCTCGCTGTCGAGAAAGAAGGGCAAGAACGAAGTATTTGTGGAACCTGAAGAACTGGTCTGCCCACCACTCAGCTCGAAGCTAAAATACCCGCAACATGTGAGTTCATTCGTTTCTTTTTTTTCCCAGAAGGGCTTGGGAGAATTTGCTTGCGACGTTGCAGGATTTAGAGCATAATGAGTAGTGCTACAATCTCGTTAGAGCAGTACTTGCAGCTAAGAGCCTACCACCCGGTGAATAAGAATGCACTTTTTCAGTACCTCCCTTGGTGAACAAAAAGCACTTCTCGTGGACGTTGTTGCGGGATGATCGTTCCGAAGTTTAAGTCGCATGCACTTTACACATTCTCACTGAAAATCCTTTTCGAAATTGAAACGTTTCTTAATGGTCTGAGTATTTCACTATGCAACTCATCTTTATCTTATTTAGATCCGTAGCACTTGAGAAATAACCCCCTCTAAACCATAGCTTGTTTGATGCATAATCCATTGAGATGCAGAGAAAAGAGGAGGGAGGAAATGAAGAGGCGCACCTTTGCCGTCAACATTTTGTCAAAAGTTGCTCAAAAACTGACGGAAATTCTGCCAGATTTGCCAGTTCAACCTATATTCTTCTTTTTCTGTGTCAAAATTAAATTCGCCTTCTTCCGCCCTGATGAATTTAGTATACTGCTGAAGGAAGAGAGACTTCAAAAAAAGATGCCTAGTTGTGCAAGACAGATAGTCACAGCAGTTAGTAATGGCAAATTTTCGAATCAGGATATGTGGTGTGAATTCGGACTACGCGGGTGCGTTTATAAGCGGGTTTCTGTCAGTAATGTTAGGCGAATTGTATAATCCAAAAATAACGGGAAATCCGGGGAAAATTAGGTTTACCAAAATGTATAAAACATATGTGGATCAGTTACTTTGTCATTTGGAACGACAACATGCTAACAAATCTATTCGGAGAGTGCACCTATATTAAATCTGTAATTAGATTTGCTTACTTATACAAAAAAACACCGCAGATGACGTCATTCGGAGTCGAGATAGACGTCAGCATACGTAAAGTACAGTAAAACCGTAACCGCATAAAATTTAATACAGCATGCACTGTGCTACGGTGACAGCTTTGAAACCACTTCCTTTTGCTACTACGGTGGACAGAGCTGTTGTGAATATTCCACTTTAGCAGCTGAACATCATCATATCAACAAGTGTTTTCAGTTTTCGGAGAACATCGTTGATAGGTTGATGTCGTCGAATGTATGAAGAGAGGCGTACGCAGATCACTTTTGATTGCTCAACTCGGGCAGCGGTCCGCACTATTCGTTGTGCCATTCCTTTGCAATTGCCTATTATTTGAGATTGTTTTTTTGCACAACTACCAGAGTATTTACTTCTTTTGGATGCCTTTAATTAGATTTCATTTAATGAACTTGACTAATGAAATTAACGTATCCTTAGTTGAAATGATAAACTAGAATTCACTTTGAGAGAGCATGTCAGGCAGACAATACCAGTATTCTCCCAATGGCTATTTTCCTTCAATGAAAGAACGAACTGACCGTTTGTGCAAATTCCGTTGTATTACAGTCAATGATTCGTTGTGTTGTACACTCTGATTGTGTTATCATGAGTTAATGTATTCGTACCCGATTTCTTTGTTGTCTTCCAGCAGCAAAGCCGGCTGACTTGTTTCAACGCATTGTGCGCTTTGTATTACGTATTTCCACTTCAACAAAATTAATATGTTGGCGCAAGTGTCCACATGCACTTCAATGCATACAAAGTAAGCTAACGAGTAATGGAAGAGAACTCCGAATGTCTTAGAAGTGCTTCACTTATTCAAAGCGGAGTAACTTGGTTGTAATGTTGGTCGTCGCTAATGTTAGACATCTTGCAAGTGCATATATGGAGGGGAGTATGGTGCTTTTACTTTAAGGGGGTGATTCGTTGAAATGATTTGCAATGATGTTCCCGAAAGCAGGGGGTAGGGCAAAAACAACGGGCTGCGCTCTTTGCCGGAATCGCTTCGGACCTGGTTCTGCAGGAAAATGAACACAAGCCAGTAATTGGCTGCCGGAATCTCAGGCGTCATTTGAGTGCAGTAATGAGTATATAGCTGTGTAGCATGCGTTCACACGTGAACGTTAATCGAGAGGTATTCTAAGGTGTTTCTTAAACCTGGGGATGGACATAGCACCTGTTATGACATCGGCGCCTTGTGCAGATAAGCAGGCCGGGAACGTGCACTTCTGAATCCCTGATTTTTGGAAAGATTGAAATAGTTTTCACCTTCATATGTTAGGCGGGCATATTGTGCAGTGGGTTTAACACCTTAAAATACTTCTACTTCTTGAGAACGAGTGCAAACGTCGCATAATGGAAGGCGATTGCTGACATGGGAACTTCATAAGAGGAGCTACTATATGAAACGAGGTTAGTTGTCAGAACATAGAAGACTTGCAATAGTGGCTTGGTGAGGACACCTAGTACAGCCTGTTATCACACTAGTTATCCATTACTGCATAATAATTTATTTCGATTCAGTGGAGTTACCCCTCTTCATCAGCGCCTAAGTTGCGCCTGATCCTCAGTAAGAACTTTTGGCTAGCAACCGATGAGTACTGCAGCATAGGTATAGGGTTCTGATCGGTCATAAATCGGGGACAGTCATTAAGGAGGCGCACTTTTATGCGCAGTCCAACTGCGAAAATTCTCGGCAGTTTTAAGTAGTAAATTTGCGAAGAGTACTATAGGGAGGACACAGGAGAAAAGCTCTTGAGATGCGAAAAAATAAAAGAATGTCTTATTGGCTGGAGTTAAGAGGAAAAGCCGGCACGCGGACGCTTAATTTTTAGTCCTTTTTTCCTACAGCGAACCTTTTCACAAAAGCAATCCTGCAGTGAAACTAACGTCGCTTAACAAGCTTTAACGAAACTTAGTGCAACAATCTCCTCTCCAAGTATCAAATGCGATGCTGTTAGGGTGGAGGAATCTTGTATTGGAGAGGTTAGGAAACAAATGAATTAACTTTGGGAGCGTTTAAAAGCAATGGAATCGTCCTCTGCTGCTCGAAGATTCCTGCATCTTTCACTCTCAGCAGAAATCTTTAATGGCCGCAGCAAATTTTCTATTCACTCTTTTTGCGTATGAAAAAGAAGATATGGGTAGTGTATAATGAACTTCGCTTGTTCTATACATAGTGTTATCATGGTCGTTTTCACTGTTTTCGATATTCCACAAGAAATCTGAAAATTGCAACGTCGCAAACAAATACCACCCATAATATGACATGAGATCTTAAAATGCTTCGTTCCTGCTAATTCTTATACTTTTCCGTTGTTGTGCCGATGATTGTGAATGGCTCTTACAAATGCTGAAAATGCCATCGCATCCGAATCTGGCAACATCAAAGAAATTTTAGTACTTCAAGTGATGAGAAGTGGCATGTTCAACATTATTTTCCACTCTCACCACCCGATAAGATTATTCTCAACAGTGTATAACTCCATGTCAAATCTTCGCTTCTTCTTACAATAATTAGCACCATCCTTCCGCCATTATCCCCCGCTGACCTCTCAGTTGAAGTCTCGTTCAATGCACAACTGAGTTCACTTTGCATCAACGGCGATTTGTCTTGTTTCTGAAAATTTGCTATTGTTGGTCAGCAAACATGATTTCAAGGAACACTGAGTATCGATCCTTTGCCCCTCACTCAGCTCTCTAATAATGAAGTTCTATACCAGTACCATGTCTTTTCAAGGCCAGGAATTCGGCTTAACAACGGATACACTTGTCTATATACCTTGTGGGGCTTAACCTCCGGACCGTTGTGCAAACTCCTGATCTCTCGCTAAACATTTGTGTTGACAAACTTTGGACTTGCCGACTAGGCTTTGATCTTGTAGCAAATGCACTTCGAAGAATTCCCAGGAGGAGCCTTCTTCATGCTTACTTTTTAATTTGCTGCCAAGTATTGTCCTAGTTGAAGCTGCGCCCTTTCTATGGACCTTTTATTTCCCAGCAAATATTTTGTCTTAAAAGGTGGTACCAAGAGAAGCCTTTGATTCGCCGCCAAATAATCAAGCTTTACCGTCTGACGAAGCTTTCGACTGCCGGTGTGTTTCTAGTCTAACGCCAGGCATTTTGCCTCTTACTAAAAATTTTCATCCCAGCAATTTTCTGACCAACCTCCAAAACTTTCATATCGCTTTTCACTAAACTTTTCGCCTCCTATCATTCCACAAGACAGCGAAGCTGGGAGCAAAGTCATGTATGTCCAGTGCGAAAGCAACAAATGAAGTGATAAGCTGAAAACACGCAAAAGGCAATCAATAAGAAGCGGGGATGCGTCTTCAGGTTGCCCCGAGAGTGTTCATTAACGCGTCGTTCTCTTGCTTGACTTCCATCCAATCATTCAGTACCTTCTCCAATGTTTCATCTAGCCGCTTTTGTTGCTGAATCGCAATCTGCAATCGATGCTGTAGTCCATTCAACATCAAATCACATCCATATCAACACCATTCCGTGGTGGTGTGCATTTTAACACCCTTGGTCAGAGCTCCAATGACGGAAGTCAAGCTCTCTGAGAATAAATCTCTACATTTGCTACAATGAGTCTACAAGAGTACGCATCGTTCCAAGTCCTTTTGAGTATGCGGCAAACTTCATCATGAGAAATGCAAACTTCATTTGGCTAATTAACTTTACATGAGTTTGAAAAGGATGAGGTGCAGAACGCATATTCGACGACCAAATAAACCTTGACTTTCCTTTTCAGGGTCTTCTCCAGAAACTAGTTCCCGCGCAGAAGGACCGTATACTACACCATACAGTAAATTTTTTCAAGAAGCGTACAGGACCTGGAAAGGTACAGGCCTTAGCAAGATACGCCCCCCTTTCCCTCCTCTCTCTGTTTTCGCATTTGCACTTTGATGAGCGCTATGAATAGCTGTAGTCAGTAAGGAATACGTTGCGATTCAATAGAAATGACACGGAGAAATATTAGTCTCCACGCTGCCTAGCTGGAAAATTCTCAGTGCAGCGAATGCTAGCACTGTCGCAAATGTTTTAATATTTAAGACAGCTGGAAGCTTCGTGTTTCTCTGAGGTACCAACACATGGGTACGCTAAATATTGAACTTATTAACGGTAAGAAATATTACCAGCTCCTCATCACCTACTCTAGATGGTCTGTCACTATGGGATCTCATTAAGTGGCAAATTCCAAAAAAAATTAGATCTTGACGATGCCAAAGAGAGGAATTGAATACAGCCTCTTGAAAGGGTACTTGAATAAATGCCTACTTGATCGTTGAGTTCGTCAATTTCTCTGTTGATCCGGCCGCATGCCTCTGTAGCCGATACCACCCATGAGCACTCCTCATGGATTTTCACAAGCAGTCGATATGCTTTCTGCATTGATGTGTCCCGTTGCATATCCTGAAAAGAAAGGCAAAAAGCTTAGTGGCATAAGGCGATAAACTCCAGTTCGTGGTTCAAAAATGTGTAAAAAATGATTTGGGATGTCGAAGTACAACTGGTTGACATTATCAAACCTGTGAATATTCACTACCGCTCTCTCAATCGAATATCGGGTTCATATTTTCGACCCATTGTGCTTGCACTACTAACATCAGTCACTAACGTAACAAGACTTCTAACATTTTAGCAACTAAGATTCAGGCAAAACACTCCAAAAATTAGGCCGCTTCGGGCGTTCAGTCGAGACGATGAGGGCTCCCAGAACCGCTCACCACTTCGACAGAATATTTCTAATCTTGCCGATCGTGACTTTAAAACGCAATCGGAATAAGAATGACCTGCAGTTGGGTCAGCGTGTTTGACTCAATCGAAACTCTAGATGTACAAAAAACAAATAATTTGCACCAGGGAAAGATGCTAATGAGCAGACGGTTGTAAGTAAAGCCGTCAACACTTAGCGCTAAAATCCCAAATACCAAACCGGTTTCTCATATACAGGCACTCGCCGACTTCCAAAAGCACTACATGCCGATCGATCTGTGGTCGGTCGTAAGTCGATCTGGACGCCAGTCGGTCCGAAATCTTTTAACTGCACTACTAATCTGTGATTTTTTGTTCATCTCAATCTTCTTCTTCAAATGTTAGAAATGATTTATTATGGACACAATCAAATAAGGGTGTTTTAATCTGATAAAGGAAGCACGGGGGTATAGCAAAAAAGATGGACAACTCGATAAAGTACAGAAATAAAAGTCATAATTAGGACACAGCAAAAACTGCATAAGAAATTGCAGCTAAAAGCAACATTTCAACCACACAAAATCGCTTGTCGTGCTGTCTGTAAGACGGAAAATACTTTTTGTCCTCGTACAAAGTACGGGTAGGTGTAATCCTTGTTGACGGCAAGTCGATACGTGCTTATATATGAATTTTCCTAAAATATTGGTTGCGGATGCGAGGAGGAACAGAAGGGGAAAGGATGAAGGATCTTGCCTCCTTAATAACGTTTCAGAATTTGTTCTGGAAAAGTATTAAATGCGAAGAAAGGTGCGAAAGAAACAGACTCTGGTGTCCTTCGACCGATACGTCACATTTTTCCTCCTTTAAAAGCCTGCAGGGGACAGTGGCAAAAGACTCAGCGAATTTGTCGTCTGTTCTGTCTCAGAAAAAAGGAAATCCACTGATTTCAACAATTAATGCAAGAAAATGACAAGAATTATAAAGAAAGAATACTTAAACTCCCAGTACTCCACCGACAAGAGTTGTTTCAATAGTGATCTCAACAGCACCCCTTTTTTAAAAACCTTCACAATTGCTACGGCCAATAAATCGACCTCCGGAATTGCGTGATATTTACAGATCGCATCAAACAGGAGGCGCCAAGTCAACATCATGAAGTACACAAATTCTAGACAATATGTGGACGAAACGAGGCGCGGATAAACAGAAAAGTAAAACCAGTGGTAGAAAAGAATTAATCATTCCTTCCTCCTTAGAATTTATTTCTGAAGAACTGTACCCCTGGACTGAGTCATATGCACAGTTTCTCAAGAAAATCGCGAAAACATACCCTGTATAACTTTTCTTCGACGACTGTAAATGTGCGGTCCAATTTCCCAACTAGAGATTTAAGTTCTTTCTGTATATGGCGATTCTCGGAAAGCACCTGAAAGATCAGTGTTATCAGCGGGTATCAAAGTACTACTAGGGAACACCTCTGGAAGGCTGCATTTTGTTGGAAGGTGCCAGCCGGCAAGAACAACAACGCAGTAAGTTGACTGTCAAGTGAAATTGCCAAGTAACGCTACAATGAAACTCCTACATAAAATCCCATCAAACCATACGAAAGGCACATAACCACCACACTGCATATGGGTGGACGGAAATATGCCTAACTATGGCACTCGTGTTTCGGCCATTTTAATCTCGCAACGATGGAACTCTCCCCACCAAAGTTGGAACAGCGACTTGCTTATCCGATCATGTGCAATACGGCAGGGGTAGGCAAGCTGGATGAGCTGAACCTTCAGAAGAAGGCGAGGAATAGAAACAAAGCTGCCTGATTGGGTCCGCTCGAAAATATCACATCGTCAGGTCTAGTGAAGAGGTAGCCCCGGCGAAGTCAGGAAGCAGTCCCATAAATATCCGAAGTATGAACTCTCTGAACTGAACGACGTGCAGAAAGAAATCCGAGTATTACCCCAACAATGATCGTTTGTCCGCTACAAGCATATTCTCCCTCGGTCAAGGCTACTACAGCAGTACTGGCACGCCTGTCTAGAGCATTGGCGAACACCAGTCTCAGTGAAAGACGATGTCTCCCTGTACAACAAAGGATACAGTTTAGAAGTGTCCGTAGAGTGCAGCAAAATGTGCCTTTTGAAAGTGCGGAATGCACGAATGAGGCCAAGAGCTATAGCAACGGCACGCGTAATACACTCAGAATATGTTCCTAGAAGTACTACTTTCCTGGCACGGCCAAAGTCCGCTTTTAGCTTGAAAAAATTCAAATGCGAAATGACACGCTCACGCTCATACTATAACAGAACCTAGGCCATATTGCAGGAAAAAATTGTGAGGTCCAGACATTCCTAGCAACGCCCAAAGAATAAAGGAGCTGATCACCGCAGTGAACTGGGAAGAGATGGTGAGTTCTTTAGTGAAAAACAGTTTAAATCGTTAAAGGATATATTTCTTGGCGAAAAAACTCTGTAGCTTCGAAATTTTGATCAAGCAGCTTCTCAAAAAAGAAAGAAATTTAAGGATTAAAAAGGAAAAAGGCCATGACAGGTTATTTTGTGAATGGTTTTAGGATGGGCCTAGGTACACAGTTTGAGTGAAATTCATACAATTTGTAAATTTCCTCCGAGTCGACCTCAACAACGGACAACCAGAAAGCACCACCGCAACACTTTTACTCATAAACCAGTATTTGACGTCATCAGCTGGACATCAGCTGGACAGGTCAGCAAGCGGTTGCGCTCACCTGTCCAGCATTTCTACGGTTATTCCCCGTGAATTCGGTCCCTACCCCAAATCACGAGTGTTTCTTACAGAACGCTAATCATTTGTCTGTTTCAAATCTGTACATGGGCTGCGTTAATGCGTTCATCCCTAAACTTCAAACGACGTCTCGTGTCAAAGGTAAGAATAACCTCTTTACTCAACAGCAAAACAGTTACCTCCAAAATTTACTTAACTGATTGAGAAAAACTTTCAAGTGAAGAAAGAATGAAACAATCCGATTTTAACCGCACTAATAAAAATGGCTCCCCCGCTTCCAGAAAACTACCGAGGCTCCTCTGCTTCCAGAAAAATACCGAGTTTTTTCAAAAACCTAGAACTGATTTACGCCCCTTCTCAAAAACATTGAACAGGCCACTGTGCACAACCCAGGGTCCATATTCCAACGATGTCGTTTCAACTGGTCATGATCTTCGGGGAGCAGCTGACTAAGCTGCTCACTGAAAAATTGCTACTGCGACTCCGCACAAAACAAATATTTCAGAACTAAATCCCAAAGGTTTCTGTAAACTACTCCAAAGTTCTCTACACGGCCCATAATTCTGTATAATCACCAATACCAATATTCCTCCAAAAGAAGAAGTTCTGCTTCGAGAGTGCATTACTTCTAGTCCTTGAAAGTATCAAAAATGAACGAACGTATCGTCAGAAGCAAATATTTAGAATTGTTGTCATTACAGCTGCACTATCCACACTCTAACGCCGTTACTGTTACGATCACTACGGTACTGTGGTATCATTCTAAAATGGACTGGTAAAATGGTTTTATTATAGTGCCAATATTCTCCCGCATCGTTCAACCATGGAGAGAGAAGAAATGACAATTACAGTAAGCTGGGTTCACCTCGGTATTCACCCCCTCTCCTCCAAATTTACAGGAATCCCTGTGAACTGAAAGGTACCACACCGGGCATAATACATAAAACTATCAATCTTCGGTACCTTTGCTCATGCCACGGTCACAGAAAAACGGCAAGGACATTTGCCACCAAGGGCGTAGGATATCCAAACCGACATATGCGGATGATCATCCCAAAGTGACTTTCTTACATGAAAAAAAAAAAAGAACAAAAGAGGAAAATGAACGTAAAAGTGAACCTTATCGATATCTTCTTGTTGTTTACGAATGTTGGCCACAATTTCAAAGATGCGCCTCGTGTACGCGTTACGATTCAACTGCACTTGCTCCATTCTCTCCACTTCACGTTTCTGAAACAAATCAACACTTGCACCGGCCAAACTTATCACTATCCACAGTGAACTGTCAATCATTTCACTTCATGGTTACCTCCTCCCTCTCCATTCATGATTACCATTCCGTTCTTTCCCCAGTCGCGGCTACTCATCCCTCCTCTTCATTAGCAATTTCGTGGTTTCTCCGATTTGCACTGTTCATGAAGTCACAAGCAACCGTTGGATGAAGCAGAAATGAGTAAGCTATCATCACATATGGATCCCATACTTAGTTAGCACAACTTGTGCTTAAAAGGGTATCCAGTAGGCAACAGTAGTTGAAGGCATACAGATGCGCTACGTGGAATAACGTAGTTGAACATGTCCTCACTAAACCTCATTCTGCAATCTCACTACGCAAGAGATCAACTAGGCAAACATTGCACCAAGGCACCCTCAACCACTGCGCAATTGCATTTAGACGTGTGTTACATAAGTGCTAAAATGTCGTCGAATAAGTACCGCTCTGTGCGGTTTGTTCTATATGAGCCTATATATCGTAAAATCAAAATTCGTCACACCGTTTCACTATTCGCACCTAAGTAACCCAACAACCAGTCTGCCGAATATGACAGCACTTGAAGCTAAACAGAAATGACCGGAAAGATTACGGTGACCGCTTGGCCATCGCTTCAATGAGCTCAGCCAGGCATCAAAAGTGAAAGAAACGGGAACCTCTATCGTTCGATCGGACAGCAGAGGCTGCCGCCAGATCTCACTATCCAACTTTTAATGGAATACGACACACAAACAACGGAAAGAGGAATCAATTGAGACCTACCCTTCGAACCTTTCTCCCTATCTTAATTCTAGTTAGGCATTGCAACGTATGTACTGCCTCGCAGCAAACTGTTTCATTATACCCCCTACCGATTTTCTTTGCAGGGAGCTTCTATTTGTTTCACCAAGTCTAATTATCAGACGAAGATAGAAGGTGAAAAAAAACTGAAGCATACCAGCTTCGATAAGTGTTCATGCTTTAGATACAACTCAGATTCGATTGCATCAGCAAGACGCAACATCTCAGCAGTTTCGCGCTGCAGCTCCTTTTCCTGCCCCTGCAAGATTAATAAACCTGTTTTACCTTCACTCAAATGGCGTATATTTTGAAGCACTTTTTATAAGAACCTAAACGAAAAAACCACATAAGCCATCTATGGGCAAGCGTTTAAGCACACCAACGTTGTTAATAATCCAAGGGATGAGCATAACAAATGCAGTTAGCGCGCACTGCAGTGCGATGCACTGCTGGGACGCTCTGGGCATTTTCTGCTAAACGTTTAGCCGACATAACCATATGAATTCAACCGTCGAGAATTTTGATGCCACGATATAACATCCAACAATCTCGCAAGACGTGAATGTTGATTCGAATCCATTCTCTAACAGGGCAGCGTGACTGAGTAGTTATTGATAACATGCATCCCGTTGAAGTCGACGCTACAGTACCTCTCGCCGATAACCTTTTCCTTGAGGGAGGATGAAGCGGAGAACGAAACCGTTCGTAAGAACTCGAAAATCCAACAGCTTTAGGAGCTGTAGACACGAAAGAGTGGCTAAGATCAACCTTTCTCAGTACATATCTACACATTAATTCATTCTCACAACACATCGAAAATTCGGACTGTTAGTTGCGCTACGTCGGCCAGTCCGTGCCTTCATCTATTGAATTCATAGACATGGCAGGAGACGTCGTTTTGGGGAATTGCTCGCGTATGGCCCCGATTCCAAACGCATTTCTGACATTTACCTCTCTCCATCATGACAGAACGGCTCTCAAAGTTTGGAGTCCAACTCTTATGCAAGAAAATGGAATAACGACATCACCACATGAAGACCGTCAGACCATGTCAGCAAACAGCAAAGACTATGCCAACAAGCGAATCCCAAAAATTAAGCACCATCAATATTTAGAGGGGGTGAGTGTTAAGGATGAGACCATCTCGAGGCAGCCAAACGGCTATCCAAGAATGACTTAAGAGGAAAAAACCAGACAGATACCATATAGACTGGTCACGTAACCGGCGATGTTCCGGGATCGTCTTATGCAGTAATGTGGTGCACATTTTTAAAATATTACCCTTCTTCCAAGACATTACTTTGCGGGAACGTCTTTGCAGCTCAAGACAAAAAGCCGAGGCTTCCGGCCTTCAAAAGCATCTTGACGACCATACAGTAACAGCAGTTGTCCTTTAATGACAGCATAACAGCATATCTTTCCTCCACTTAACAAGCAAGCAGTATATTTAAAAGCCATTTTACAACAACACTCAAATCTGTTTTACTTCGCGCACTAAAAACAACATTAACTTACCAGTGAGTCGTATTCGTTGCGGGCTCTCCTCAATTCATCATCTTTTTCCGACTTCACTGATATCCATCGATTCTGAAGACTCTCCATCCGCTCTTCACTCTCCTCAATATATTTCTGAAAAAGAATCGTTTGCAAAATTATCATCTCTATTCGACAAATTTTCTATCGCAAAAGCAGCGTGATGGCGTCCTCAGGACGACAGATTCTAAAGAAATCAGCTCGATATCAGGCAAGTGACGCCAGAACAAACATAACCAAAGTGGTGAATGTATAAAACAAGTTGCGAAGTTTTCTAATCAGGTAACTTACAAACTGTATCTTCTTGTAGAGTAATTCGATACATACTAGGAAAATAATAATATCTGGAGGCATTCTTATGGTGACAAGTCAACGAATATCGCAGAGTTGTTGAAAAAATTTCAGTCTTTCAAATAACGTCTTTTTAGGCATACACAAAAAACCACTGCTGAATGTGGTGGTGGTGGTCTTAGCAAGCAATCGAAGCATTTGTAAAGTTAGACAGTGGTCTGAGCACTTTTAAAGTCGACTCAGTGACGGGATCCAAAGACATCTCCACCTCCTCCGCATCTGGTCCCTCGATCCCTCCATGGATTCGAAAACTCCACTTGCTGGCTCGGCTGTCTCAAGGCATTTCTGTAATGAACCTCTAGGTCTGATACACACGGGACGCATTTTGTAAAGATTTTTAAACTTATTTTTTAAATTAAGAGAACTTAAAAAATTCCGAGGATTTGGAGGCACCTATATATCTTGTTAATTGCGAGAAAAAGTGAGTTTGAGCGAGGAGCAAACAAGTGATGCTTACATTAAGTTTGTTGACAATTTTCGGTTCTAGGAGCAACTGTTTAATGCGCGCATCGACACCTGAGTTCGACTCCTGAGACCGCAACTCCTCCAGGCAACTCGCATACTCGTTATTCTGCCGTCTTTTCTAAAACAACATGCAATAATGGCAACCTTTTATCCAAATCCATAAAGAAACCAAAAAGGATCCCTGTGACAAGCATTTGCACATTTCAATAACGTTCACTGATCGTTTGCTCTCTTAGTTAACTACACTAAAAGCTTGTCGTATCTCCCACATCATTGGTTTATGTTGAAGGATGGGATTTTTTAGCTTGCAGCATTTGGAAATTGACATGTTGTAAATTCGACACATAATTCACGGAGTGATGGATAAGGAAAAGATATAATTGTGATCATGCAGTAAACGCATATTCCCGTACCAATTTTTCCTCCCAGAATTCACCATCCTGGCAGCAGCTCATCTCTTGCACGCTCAACTGAAAAACAAAACCTAACGTGAACATCAGGATAGACGCTCCAACGGAGATGAAACACATCGAAAAGCACCGACACATTTTGAAGGTGATATAAGCATCAACAAATTTGCGGTTTTTCATTAACTCTAAACAAATAAGCACTCTTCCTCTTCAACGTAAGACAGGCACCTACGCAAGTTATTATTCACAGCGATGACTGCACTCACCTCGAAATGGCTTCTTTTCGACATGAATTTACATCACCAATAAAACAATTTATGGAACAAGAAAATATCTCAAAAAGACCTGGGCGAGCTCATCTGCACGCATTTCTATAGCGGCTCGTATGGCCAGCACCTCCTCGCCAATCGCGTTTAGCTGGCTTGTCGTTTCAGTTATCTCTTTCGACTCTTCTGCTTTCTCCGCGTCCCTACGAACCAAATCAGCCGGCTTTGGAGGAACGGAGGGCTTCGGCTTTGCACTGGAAAGGGTTTAGACGCGAACTAACAGGATTTGTTAAGAATCTGTCCACCCCTCTATCAGCGCTGGTCGTCGTCCAGTCACTGCATTTCCCTTGGATGCGTTTTCTATCAACTATCTGACGACGGGTTGGCATAAGCAAATGCTGTATTGCAAATAGCATTGCTTGGAAAGAGTACGAGAGAGAGGATGGGACGGTGCGATGAGGTTAATGAAACAGCGTTCGTTCAGCCCATATCGACAGCAGGAACAGTATGCTTCCTCTCCCTTCAACCCTGCCTCACGATGCTGGGTGGGTAGTTCGGCCTTGCAGTTTCGAGCTCACCATTTTTTACTTTACTTTTAAAGAATACATAACCATGCACCTACTTTGAAATGCGCACAAGGCGTACCTCTGTTTGACTGTCCCGCTTCTAGTTATACGGATATCTTTAACGCTTCAGCAAACGTTCAGTAAGCATCATGTGACGAAGATAATGCTCACAATGAAAGGGGCATCGAAGGATAGGGATAACCAACAGAGAAAATAGTATCCAACTCGCAACTGAGGCTCTTCAAAACAGCCAATTATTGTGATCCCTTTCTGCTCCTCAACCTTCTTAACTGTTCAGAAATTTCGAAACAATTGATTTTTGCCTCTGTGATTCAGAAAGGATTTTATGACATACGAAAATAAAAGTGACCTTCTGGTTTACTTCTGATCGGATAGCATTGAGGAATCAATGAAAGATTGGATCAGAGAGCATGAAAAGCGCTTTTGCACAAATCAAGCGATAACAACAGCGGTGGAATCGCCGCCAAGAGAAAATTGAAATCTAAAAAGTTGTAAAAGTAATCCCGTCAATGAGTAGAAATTGATAGACTAGCCAAACGATCGCACTATGCCCATCAAGAAATATGAGTTCTTCCATCCCCAACTGGTAAAAGTGAAAGAACTGCTGCTATTCGGAGCATCCGTTTAAGCAAAGATTTCCTCGACGAACTATCTCAATTAGAAATTCAACCTACTGAACCTACTATAGACGAATAGACAAAAAGAACAAGGACCACCTTGAAGGACCCTTCTTGTAAACGTCCTACCCTTTTAAATTCGCCGTCGGGCTATCACATGTTTTATTTGTGGCGAAATGTGATGTACCCTCTTTTGTGTTATTTGCTGACACCTCACTTTCAAGCTTTCAGGTCTTTTTTGGTCGGCAGTACATCTGTTATTAGCAGTAAAGTTCACCTATCTTAGCCATACTTCCTAAACATCCGCACTGTGCATAATAGCGCATTTAAAGTACTAAAAAAAGTTCCCCTCACGTGGCGCCCATACTGAAGCAGTCTCGAAAGCCTTGTGCTGTCTGCTAACAAAAGTACTTAAGAAGCAAAATGTATCAAATATAAACTTGCGGTAATGGAGGCTTAGGAGGGCGACTTCTGAGTGCTCGAGGTTCGCTCTGAAGGGCCTCTTCCAAAATGTGCAATGAACGCTCATTGCTCGAAGTCGTGCATGCACAAGCATTCGCTTCAAGACATGCACAGAGGATGGACCGTCCTCGTAAACGCCAATCCACACATCTGAGAACTGCATTCGTATCACCATTGAAACCATTAAACGAAATCCTCCTCGGTGCGCCCTCAAAACAGACGCAACGGTAGTGGAGCGAATCGCAAACATTGATGTGATGGTCGTTTTGCATTCAGCGATATCGAGAAAAGAAGGGCCACGGCCAATGCCTTCCAATAATAAAAGGTAATTCGGTCGTCCGCCCATAAATCAGAAAAACAGCTGCAGACGTCCTACTAAATACGACCAGTGCAATCACTCTGTTTTCCATCGGCTGGTTGACTCAACCGGACTACAGCGAAGGGCTCGAAAACACGAACAGAATCGCGTGTAGTCATGCCTAAACGAAAGTCTGGAGTCGAAAATCGATAAAAAGCGAATCGATCACACCGCTCTTATGTTTAACATTCAGCATGGTTAGTGCTGAAATGGAATCCAATCAAAGAAAGACAACAGCAAAACTGTGAATCGTGAGCGATGAATATGAACGAACAGAGCTTTGATTAATAGAAATTGGTGACAATGGCAAGCAAAAATCTCGGAATCAAAATTTTGGGCTAAAGTTTTCAATGGAACATTCAGGTGGAACAGGAAGAAAATCACGTCGAATGAAAGGTCACAAGTAGTAAAACCTACCCAGGACGGTTTCCAGAGAAGGTTGTTGGGGAAGAAGTATTTATTTAGAGGTATCCATGTCTTATCAGCATGTAATGACTTAGCGACACTCTCCAGAAGTGTTGTACGCGCATCTGCAAGTTCAACCAACGATTTCCACCATACAAGACCATAATCACCACCTCCCCTTTCGCTGTTCTAGTCCAATTTTTTGTCATTGTTTGACACCATTAATTTTTGTGCTGATCCATTTCCTGACTTCTAGACCCAAAAATAGCCAGATATCAAATTACTCAGAACACCATAACTTGTAAATCAATGACAGAAGGAGAAAAATAAAGAATAATTGAAATTTCTAATGCAAAACGCTTTCCGTAAACCGTTTATAGTTGTGCTGAAAATCTAGAAAAAATGTGGAAAATCATTGCATTCGACTTCAGAAATACATAAAGGGTCCTCGGTAATGTTTCTTGGGAATGATATTTTCTACGTCTATGCTAAGAGAAGAAATTACGCGAAAAAAGTGTTACATCAGAAACGCTCAAGGAATGTGTGAGCTGGAATTTCCAGCTGCTCAACATACTCAAGTGAAGAGATCAAATTTCAGAGTATTTGGACAACCAAAAGAATCGGAATGTCAAGGGTGAGAAGAACGAAGCAAACTGAAAAACTTTTAAGGTCGACGAAGCAAGCAGAAAATTTTTAGTCTCAGGGACGTCAAGAACGAGGACCGACAAAGATAAGGTTTTCAGAAGTTCAGAAAAGTTCCAGAATATAAGATATTCAGAAAAATAGCCCCCAGCATGCAAAAGAAAGGAAATTCCCTACGATGCTGAGCAAATAAAATGGGCTGTGCAATATTTCCGCAATTCCGAAAAGAACTTGCTGGAGTTTAAAAGAAACAAAAAGCTCATTCTGTGTTCCCAAGGAACACGTGGCGCTTATTGCATTTTTCCACGCGTGGCAATGCCCATTCTAGCTTGTGCACACATCCTCAAAAACAAAACTTCACGACAAGGAGCACCTACCTTTAGTGGTCGTTATGACTGGGCACTCTTTGGGCAATTTTTCGATCAGCCCTATCATTACGTTACGCAGTTCCTTCGCTTGACCGTAGAGAAGAGTTTGGTATCCGAGCTCATCACGAACACCGATTCCCTGCAATAGTTACCAATCAACGAGTGCACTAGAACAGCAGCGAGAACCGAATGATTGCAACGTAACGTAAAACAGATTGGCATGGTCCATTAACATGAATGACAGCCACTTCGACATACAACAAAAATACGTTCATTAATTTTTGTGAGTGAGAGAGAAAACATTTCATACTTATCCACTCAAATAAATGTTAAATGCTACTTCCGCAGAGATATCTCCTCTGAAAAACTCGACTGAGGAGAGAAAGCAAAGTTGACAGATTCGCTTCCGGTGAAAAGAGGCAAGCTGAAAGAAGCAATAGAACGTTGATTTCCTTTCCACTACCCGACAGCACAAAAGAAAATCGGACCGTATGTCCGATTCTGCTAATAGAAGAAATCAGCTATCGTCACAAGCTTTTCAACCTTGAAATCTTGCCTACAAAGCTGGAGCAAAGTCACCCTACGAATGAATCGTCAGCAGTTCAAAATACTTTTCTGCGGGGCTACAGAGTTCCACCGTTTGTCAGACTATACCAGCTAGAGAGACTTGAATGGATGGAAGCCTCGTTAAAACAGAAATACACAAACTATGCAATAAACGTGCTTTAATTATTCAAAAACGCTCACTTGAAAACACATGGAGAAAACGAATTTTACTCTCATCCGGCTTGGTTGTGACCTCAGGTGACGACTGGAGAACGAAAATGTCATCAGACACAATAAATTCTGCCAGTTTTCCTTTGTCTTTTTCTAACTTTCATTTAATAAAATGTTTTACATTTGGATTCGACATCAGCTTGGAATTGGGCAGTGACTTCTGACTCCCGCGGTCTGAATAGGGGACAGAGAAAAGGGACAAGCCCACTTGCATTGTCAGATCATAGTCTGGTTGGGGCCTCTGTGGCCAAAAAACCAGCCACGGTGACAGCCTGCAAAGAAAGTGCACGCTTTGAAAATGCTAACCTTGATTGCTTCAACGACATCTGTAGCAACTCGATACCTCGCTGCCATACTTTGAGGTAGATTACGGGATGTCACGATAGATCTGCAAGTGCCCC
Organism: Ascaris suum; assembly: GCA_013433145.1. NCBI lineage: Eukaryota > Metazoa > Nematoda > Chromadorea > Rhabditida > Ascarididae > Ascaris > Ascaris suum. Next base: position 7,520,009 of record CM024187.1, read on the forward strand.
CACCTCATGATTTGCGATGATGCTATCACAAAGCAAGATTTCCTGCTGCTAAAAACAAAATTTATGCTGTTTAAAGATGACAGCTACGTAAGCCATAACGAGGACTGAATGCATCAAAGCGTAAGATTCACATTGAGCAACAGATATTCCCCATCTCCTTCTCTCCCTCTCCATCCCACTCCCTTCCCCCCCAACGCAAACACACCACCTGGAAAACTCCCACGTCCAGTAGTAGTTAAGATTCACTAAATGCGATTTCAAGAAGCCGAGGACGCTGAAGAACTTCACGTTTATCGATAATTTCTTTTCAGCTGATGGTGCTTCTAAAAAAAACTATAACGCCTGCAAAACCTCTTGGAAAACTTGCAACTCTGACTGATCCTTCTTCATCCTCCCCGCCCGCCCCTTCCCCTTTGCCTGGATGAGATTATGCAGTGAGACGCGAACATGTGAGGACTGCGACAGAGAAAGCAACAAAATACAATGCATTCCTTTTTTCAGTTCTTGTCCCATCTTAACGCGTCCCCTTAGTCAAAAGTGTTAGCCTCCAAAAAAAATTCCGTTCAACAAGCAGCGCAAACCATTAATGACAACCGAAATTAGTGGCTCTTGATTACAACACTGGCAACGATCCTTGCATAATAACATGGGATAATTCCGCCACAGAAAAAAGTTCAGCGACTTTTGTAGACAGACGGCTGGCTCCCCTAAATTTCTGCTCAGCATTTTTAATTACTCCCAACAAAGACAACTTTAAAATGTTATGCTTTCCTCGTCATTCATGACGTTAAGTTGAAAAGTGACTGCCAAGAAACCTTGATATGCTATAGGCAGAACCTTGGCTAATTCTAGGTGAAGACTAACCTTGCGGTAGTACTTAATCTCCGACCAAGTCGATCTAACACCACATTCTGGTATCCGCCAGTGACGGCTACAATGTTAAAATTCGATCATGGCAGTGATGTAGATCGGACTAAAGAAGGCGAATAGATAATCGACAGCTGGTTCGCTATAAAATTCACGCCGAACTTGAAGAAAACTACTACATGCAGAGAGGGGTTTGCCAAACGACATTCAGAGGCCGATCCATGTAAATATCTCACTGTACAATTGCAAAGAAAACCGTAGAAGAGGAATGCAGAAGAGATTACTGAAGAGAGTCGATTTAGAAGCATTTTCCAGCCATTTATAGGGATGTTCACCTGATTTTCAAACGACATGGCAGTGTCAGAGGCACAAATTCCATTTACAGTCACTTCTCTTATTGTTGCAACAATGAGACCGTTTGCGAAAATAACAGTAACTCACTCATAAAACAATATTATCGAAAAACTGGTAGGCTACAAAAATCTCTTTAAAGTATGCAATGAGAAAATACAAGCCTACTGAGGTTGAGGCAAAAAAAGACTGCTGCAAAAACAGAGCGTCAGCAAAGTACTAAACAACCAAACGATTTTCTGCTTCATTCTCCGTTCGTGATAAGATGCGCATCCACACCTTTTCGATTTACACATGCAAGACTGCAGAAGAAATGAACGACGAAGTACCGTGCCATATTTTTCTTGAATCGGGAGCACCAATATTTATCTATTGCGTGAGAGGTATTTGCCGTTCAAGGCATCGGCTGCTTAGAGATTTGCTGCAAGGAACAAATCAATGAAAAAATTGGCAGCTAAAGGTATGACCTCAAATACTGCATTGCCGGTCACAAGGAGTTGCTACAGCAAATGCAGTAATTCGTGTAGCTGAAACTGATAGAAGTCGACTATAAATGCCACACCGACGCTACTAGCTATGCTCATAAAGGAGTACAAATAGAAATATTGCAGTCGTGTTGTTGAACTCTTGTAACGGATACGGCGACGAACCACCGCAATAAGGAATCTCCATTACCAAATCGTGCGGCCAACGCAAATTAGAAAAGTGCTCCGACCGATGGCGGCAGGCATCACTATGAACTGTGCACACTGAACAGCCAACAATTATGAGGAAGCAAACTCTAACGGTGATACACCGCGAGATGCTAAAGACCACTTTCAACCTAATGCAATAAGTTACTCTGACCTCTGACGACATACCATTGCAAAGTTACACTGACAGTTGGAAGCAACTCAATATCTGAGCAGAAGGTTAGGAGGAGCTGGTCATCGATGCCTATATAACAAATGTCAAGCCCGACTGCGAACTCTAGTCGTAGTCCTTCGCACATAACGCGTTTGCACCTTTTCAACTAACCTCAGGATAGATAAGCAAATACGCCGTAGGCAAATGCGCCGCAGGCATTCAAGCATGATTTTGAATAATCACCTAAGCACCGCTCTCACTCAACTGAACTCCATGAAACCCTTTGCTCATTTCAACCAGCTCCATCCAGTCTGGAAGCTATCATTCCTTCAATAAAATCTGAGACAATAATACTGGCGTCTATACGTCGTAGGATAAGGGATACTGAACAAAGCAGCTGGCTACGAGTTCGTTACGTTAGGGATGGCACCCGTGAAATTAGAGGGTTCCCTAAGTTTATACAAAGCAACAGCCCTTCAGTTACCCAGACATGAACCTGCATTTGATCGACGTGTGTCGTTACAGGTTAAAAACGAACAGGTCCTCGTAACGTATGACAGAACTGACCGATCCGTCAAATGCTTCGGGAAACGAAATAAAACCTTCACCAGATGCACACACTACGGCACGGGAATGCCTTTACAACGCCGACGGATTGGTACAACGAATCGCTGTGATGTTAAATTTGGTGCATCACCTACTGATTTACCAAACTCAAAAACCCTGAAGAAGGCAGCGCAAATTTGTAGTGCACAGCTAACAACCTAACAATTTTGATATCTCTGTCCCCCAACAGCATTCGATTTACCATAACCACACGTTCTGACATCATTACTAACGATTGCGTACTGAGAAAATTTTTAAAAAATTTATGTCTCGATGTATACAGCAACCTTCTCCTACCTGGCCAATGGGTATGGTATAACACGCAGCATGTCGTAGCTTCACGTTCAGTATATATATATATATATATATATATATATATATATATATATATATATATATATATATATATATATATATAACGCAATTCGGTTACGTTGACAGAGTGTTCCTCGACACAAATTCGCATCAGGAAATAAGCAAAAGATTTTTTTCTTCTCATCTGTATCAACGGAACTGGACTCGTGCCTTAACTAACACCTCAGTAATCTTCCCCCTTCCGCGGAAGCAACTAACAGACTGAAAAATGAATAAGAGGAGATTGTAAAACAAATTAAACATCGGATGCTTTCATAAGCAGCGTTGACCAGTGCACAATGACAACTTAAATCTCTTTAGGTATTCGCCATTCGTTGACGCAATCCTTTAAAATTCTCACCTCGACGATGGATCGCAACTCCACACGAGAAGAACAATAGCGGCGTATGACTGTTCCACATTTAGCTCATTTATACTTTCTGGCGGACATGGAAAACCGTCGAAAAACGATCTGCAAACGACACACAAATACAACCTGGTCGAACTACAGACGGCCCCCATAATTAGTTCGTTAAGAACTTCGATTTCCCGTCCACGTCGCCCATCTACCTTTCCGTACGCATCTACACATCATTGACAATGCTCTGCACGAAAAGTGAGTTCTTTCGGACAAAGAAACTTTGCGAAACATGAGCCTTCCAATAAGGAGCCATGCTAAGTGGTTCACATTGCGTATTTCCTCAGCAGCCCGCAATTTCGGTTTTCGAGTTATCTTTGCGGCATAAATCACGACTAGGGTTCTTGGTTACATCCCCCCAGTGGAGCAAACGTCCATGAAAGGTTCCAAATAGCGTGTCTACACCCTACAATTTACCACTGTGCTACAAACTCCGAATAAGAGGCGGGGAAGCGCGACAACGACTGGATATGACACCCACTCCTTGCAGTTATTCGCGTGACGGCTCACTAAATCCACTCACAACTTAAAAAGAGCAGAAAGGTGAATACAACGTCTAGACGAGTTGCACAAGTTTCTCCACGCTAAACTTTGGACCGCAACTCTTCAAGTGTAAATAACAAAAGGTGTGAAACACTCTAATAACGGGTTGAAAGCAGGATTGAGATTGTACGTCAGGAAGTGTTCTTGCAAATGATGAGGTCTGCTATAAAGTAGAGCCATGCTATAGGCATGTGTGAAATATCTTCGGGAAACTCTGAGGTGCGAAGAGTTGCTGCAAAAGTTCAATACCCCCATTCACCAATAGAATCTGCTCATTCGGTTTCATGGTCACGGCATGTGCATACATCGATCGCCGAAACAACTAACTTTTGCAATCGAACTTTGCAAGCAGCGCATAAAAGCTGAAAGATTATATACGTAGGGTATGGGTAAATCCAAGCACTGTTCCGTTCCGGGCTGCGACTTGAACCTGAACTGATTCAGAACAACGTGCTTTCTTGGCATGAATCTGAACTGACCCTCGATAAAGAACAAAGGTCTTTAGGGGCAAGCACCTAAGAAAATGCTCGAGAATATACAAAACAAGAGATGTATAAGAACTCACTCGTCCAGTCGCAACAATGTGTCCACAATAAGACGATCTACAAGATCCATCGCCATCTTCAAAACTGTCTCTTCTCAAAAGAAGGCTTGTCGATGCTTAAATAAAACTATTTTCAGCGAGTGCGAGTTGCGACTCCGCACTTCTTCACCTCGTCATGTGCATCACACCAACTGCTCACTTCATTGCCAGCGCAACAAGAAATGTTGCTCAGTGGAAGTTGTTCACCTGTGAACGTCCATCTCAAAAAAGTCGGAAGCAGGATTTTCACACCTGGGACGACTGCAGGTGTATGCGGAGCTCGAGAGCTTCTGTACGTAAACGTCCATTCTTTAAAGTTCTCAGGGCTTCTCTATTTGGAGAATTCAATCGGCTAGCGAGCATTTCCGATCAGAGACTAATTTTGTAATGATATGCGTTAGAGTTTAGAAACTGTACAGATGGCATCTTTTACATGATGAAAATCCATATAGAATCGTTCTTTTTCAGGTATCGAGATCAAGTAACTGTTTGACAGGAGAGTGACCACTGACCACGTAATAGAATGCTTTTGATTAGAATTTGCTACGCAGTTTGAAGTTTTTGGAACGCTTGTCTTACTTCTAGTGCGAGTGATGATGCTGGAGGAAATTTTCTAACTTCCAAAACTTTAACCTCAAAACTTACTAATATGGGATTTGCTGGCGACCTGACAACTTTGCAGAACGGCAATTTTCTCTATTCGATCGAGCGACAGCTGACCGCTGAATGGTCGAATATTTCAAATCACACTTGTATCAACGAAATTGGATCCGTGCAATGTCTCTTAAAGCAGTCGAGTCGAAAACTCTCACCAGAGTTACGCAATTCTGAAATGCTGAGGCAGGGAACTTGCAGTTTTGCAGCATCACGCAAAACTCCGAACTTTATTCGCTAGCTACAATGCATTTCAACGATTTGAATTTCAATTAGATCAGGGATCGGACAGCCTCTCAAAGACTATCGTACTGAACGAAGGAAGTTCAAATTTTTGAAATATTTCATCATTGCGGGCTGGTGCCCGATCGATTGAACAAATCACTGAAACCAAGAAAGCAAATAATACAAAACACACACTGAACATGCCTTAATGAGAGGTCGTAAAAATACATTTAATAGATAGAACTTTTGCAGAAACCTTGCACCAGAAGACTAGTTGAAACTGCTTTTAAACATCTGCCAAACATTTCAAAGTGCTAGGGCCTGGACAATCGAGGTCCTCATCTCCAGCACAACCGCAATCGAATCATGTGTAGGTTCAAGGTGCTGCAAAAAGTTCATAACTAAGGTTACATCTCAAGCATGCCTACAATAATAATGCAGAAAAAAACATTTTTGCCATCCGATAACTACCGTGGTTTTGGGCTCCGATTTAACGAGGCCATCAAATTCTCGAAGTTTCTGTTATAAAATGTGACAAGTATCAAAGAGACAAGCATAACTACGGGCAGATAGTATAAAATGAGGTACTGGATGGTCTTATTCTACGAAACAGCGTAATTGAAAATATGGTGAAAGGACGTTGTAAACTATGCGCTACGTAAGGCAGTAAATACCTGCTTATTAAACAACACAGCGCCCTCACAAACATCATGTAAAGAAACTGCTATCGGGTCCGCCGCTGGTTGGTTCGTAGGGACCGCGAAACGGCCACAATCGTACGTGGAGAAGAGAGACAGAGAGGGACCTCACGCGTTCTAAGCGAGCGAGGCGGTCGTGGTCATTCAGCAGTAGAACGGTCGGAATAAACGTAACAATATGTTATGAGACAGCAAAATTTGAAGGTAAAGGCCAGGCACATTTAAAAAGCATCAAAAGCTCTATCAGGTTTATTCATAAACTCGGATAAAAGGGAATTCTACGATGACACCAAAGCCTTAAATGACGTGCAAGTGACATGAATCGCAAGGTCGCCTATGTAGCTCGATTAAATGTGCATGATCGAGCAACTACTCGCTGATCACTGCGTTTCCGTTACAAATGATTTGTTATCTCTTTGTTTCGCGAAGTTCCATCTTTTCTTACTTCTTGACTTACCAACAAATGTTTTGGCTTTTTCATCTTGTGAGGCTCCAGCCAAATAACATTGCACATAGGCGACGGCGCAGTTCCTGTCAATTGCACGTCATGTAAGGATTTGGTGTCACCGCAGAATTCCGTTTCATCCGAGGTTATGAATGAAACTGATAGAGTTTTCAGTGCTTTTTAAAATGTGCCTGGCCTTTGCCTTCAAAATGCTCTCTTAAAACATATTTCCACATTTATTCCGACCATTCTACTGCTGAATGACCACGACCGCCTTGCTCCCTAAGAACGCGTGAGATCCCTCTCTATCTCTTCTAAGCCTAACCCCAAGCGTTTGTTATGATAGTAGCATTACGATATGCAAATTTTTGAACAACTAATTGCAGTGTCATTGCAAGAGTTGCAAAAAGCTTTGTGAGAAGAGGTTGGAGGATATGCCTGTCACTGACTCAATTTTATATTCGTTTATAACAGCACAATATTGTTATTTGAACGTTTTCGCGTTCCCCAAATACGGTGTGTTTCGGAGAGTAAGGAAAGCACTGGAATTAACTGGAACTGGGAATTAAGTGGAAGAAATGTATTAACTCGAAGTAATATTAACGCACCATTGATAAAGTAATCGAGAAATGTTGAAGATAGTACTGACATTAAGATACAACTCTGGAACGTAGTCAAAGGAACTGAATGCACCGGTCTTTGCTGTTCCAGGAGTACGATTGTTTTTATTTCACAGGTAATATAAGGTCCACAGGTAACCACTAATCACGGAGATAAAAGTAACTAAGAAGATAACACGAACAAACGTGTCAAACCACATAGTTCACAAGCAGGGACACTGATTTATTCATCACAGCATCTTGGTTTACTTAAGCACCACAGAGCGGACAAGGAAACCCGCATTCATTGCGATGTAGCAATAAAAGAGTACCAATCTAACTCAAAGTATGTTCAGGAGCGGGAAACTTTATGCGAAATCCATAAAAAATTTCGGTGTTATGAAGCTGTTGCTCAGACAGCGACGATAAAAAACAGTTAGAAAGCAAAACATTAAATACTAAAGGCCAATAAGTGTACAAAAACGATGAAAACACGTCTTCACACATCGAACGCACTTCTGCAACCCAAACAGTATTCTTTCGCAGCATCGAACACTCTCCAGAGACTCATACATGAAATCACTCCTCAAAACCAAAGAAAGCAGCTCAAAGAATTCTTGAGATCCCAATATGTACAATGCCTTTGAGGTACACAAGCTTCGCAGATCTGAGTACAGAAAAACTGAAACGGTCTGAGGAAATCACGCTGAACAATAGCTGGATCAAAGAGATGAGGACAAAAAAAGCAAGAGAAAGAGAAGAAGGGCGGGGAGAGGAAACGGATGGGGAAGAGGGAGGGAGGATAAAGATAAACAAAAACGCAGCAAAGAAACGAATGGATGATGCCGCCCATCACTCACGACGTTCACAATACTCTGGAGCTATGCACGTGGCCTCTTTGGGTAGAAACCAGACAACGACATGGCGAAGAGGGCTCATCTTCCTTCAACCTTTTTCGAACTTCCTAAAAAAGAACAACTCACAACGCGGATCTAGCATAAACTTGAGCTGCCACTCACATGTTCACTCTCCGTCATTGGTGAACCACATAAGCCACACACACTGACAGTGCTCATTAAACCAGGCCATCAACGCTCTCATTTCTCCGCTCCACGTTTGTGGACTCGTGATCAAACGCGATTATCGAATAATGTCCTATAATTTGTTAAGGTGAATAAAATGCTGCAGCATCAGTGCAGTATAAGAAGTTCACCGCGCATTACCCATTCGGAGAAAAGAAGTAAAATTCAATGACTTCAAGACGTCTTTCAAGGCTATATAGGTATTCTCACCACCAACTTCTAGCCTTCAGGTAGGACATCTAAAAATTCAAAGAAAGGGAAAAAGTAGCTTGAGCACTCCAGTACGAGTTCTATCCAGGGAGCCCATTCTATACCCTAAAACCTCCCCACTCTATGGTCTTCGAAAACATTTCTTCAGATTTTGCGCCAACAGAATACAGTTTGTGTTGCGAAGAGACTTTCGATCAAACAGGCTATCGCAGACTACCTAATAACACATTTGGTACTGAACGTGCAATTTATGAATGTGGATAAGATGAGAAGGCTTTTCATGAAACGTTGCGGTTAACCGATGCATCTCAAAGCAATGGGTTCTCATTGCATCACACTCGCATATGATACCTCAGCGAGTTTTACGACGTGAGTTCCTTATAAACGAATGCACTGTGGCTCCTGAGAGTCGAAAACTGCAAACCGAATGCTAGTAGCTACTTCTGATGATCAAACACTACTAATCGGGCACCACTAGGTGAGTAACTTATTCCGAGACAGATGCAAAAGATGGAAACCACTCATTTTTCCAACAATAAACGATCCAAATGTTACGAAAACATTTGCGTCAAAGAAGGAGCATAATAGCCTGAAATGAACTACTTAAGAGAAAGCCTTTATTTGCTCCGCGATATATGGAATCACTGTTGTTGGAGCACTTCTGGCTCTCCTGCTTTCTCCTTACCTTCCACACCCCCTTTTCTACAACCTTTTTGTGATCTCTCGTATGAGAGTATGTACTTGGTAGCACCACAAAGCTCATTAATATACAGCCTTTTATCAATCAAGATCACACTTTCGAAAGCAGGATATATGCGATTGATCTTCGTCAAAATGTTCTCAAATGTTTTGGGCTGTAAGAATAGTGGTCATCCATCGAGAACTACGTGTCGTGGTGCTGAAACATGCACCAGATCGTATATCTCCTGTACTCCCTCTTTTCAAATGCCTTGCTCTCTTTCAGAATACATACCTTTTGTCAAGCATCACCTTCAGATGTGTGTAAAACAAAACGTCTAAATACAATAACGTATAAACGTACCCTCCCCAGTAAATCCACCAGTGCGCCCACGTTGCGGTCTATTAGCCTTCATGAATTCCTTGAGGTCTTTGCACTGCAACAACAAAGAACATTCCCTTCCATCCAACCTTCACAACAACATCAACCATCTCCCGCCGCAAATGAAGAATGGAACCGTTTGCAAACAGCTCGATGCTCTCTTCGTTATCTGTCAGTGTTGTGAGCTTTTAGGAAATTTTTGCGATAGGCATTATAATAAAATTTGTGTGCCTCTACGCACATATACTCGTCTGCGCAATAGTCCCAACGTGTAAACGAAAAAGGCTACATCGACAGAAGTTAACACGTTTGGCCTACACAAAGCGTAATCATTAGAAAGGGACTACCTTACAAATGATTCGGATTTACGTACACAACGTTGTTGCTCAACTAGCTGGATGAGAAACGCACAGGTAGGCATTATTTACTGGATTGTGGCAGAATCAGGTGGTTAAATGGTGCATTCCAAATAAAGTGTGTCACGCTAGTTACCTAGCTCATTTTCCTACCGTTGGTAATCTGTGTCAAGAGCACAAGCGTAAAAAATTTCACCAAAAAAGCTCTTAAATACAAAAGCTATGCGAGCTGTGCGAACTAACTCAAAGGACCTGCGAACAGAGCTTTCCACAAAATTTACCACGGATGACCACAAGATTTCTAGTAGAAAACGTCCTCTGAAATTATAGGGAAGTGATTGCATCCCTGGTCTCCAATTTCGACTGTTCTAAAATGCACCTCTCAACGTTCAGTTCAATCTCTTAGATGAATTCACATACAAAACCCACATCCAATGTACAAACTTCAGAGTCATAAGGCTTCAGCCGAGGACGCCGGTCTCACTCAGCCTAACAATGACCTTCACCTGCAAGCGACGCAACAAACATGGCAACCATACAACTGCACATGTAGTACATCATCGTCCTTGAATTACTGCGTTAACTTCATTCAACATCAGACTGCATATATGATAAGCATAATATCAGCACTAAATGCGGAAGGAAATGGGATGAGATCTTGCACGCTAAGAGGGTTTAAAGTAAACGGATATCAGTTGAATTCAGCGTCACATTAAGCCTCGCCTCATTATTAATCTAACCATGTTCTCTCCACTCGAAGAGATGCTGATCATACAAACAGTATCCGCTATGAGTAAAAAGTAGAGCTAGATTTGTTCGAATTGTCCTTCAAAAAAAAAATCTGACTTTACCTTTTTACATCTGCACCTTTTTCGCGGACATTCATATTTTGAGTGGAAAGCCAAGAAGTCTCCATGAGCTGGACAAATGCGACAACATTCTTAAACAAATAAAACGACGAGTTATCAAGGAGAATAGAGCAAGCGAAAAGCTAGTTTCGCTGGAACAGCGCTGCGCTGTGCGGTCTCAATTATACGGAAGATTCAACAGCAAAATACAGTGATTCCGTCAATAAAAGAAATGACCGAGTGCATTTTCTCGTGAAATCAACCGCTTTAACAAACCGGAAGCTAAAGATTCATAAACTGGAAATGTCAACAAAAGTTTCGTCAATAAAGCTTCTTATAAACCGGGAACAAAAAACTAATAACAGATTAAAGTTTTCTTGGCTAATTATACGTTACTTTTGCATTTTTATAGTCCACAAAACCCATGACCAAGAGGAATTAGACTCTGTCTGCAGCCACCGAAGGATGCATTCTATATCCATCAAAGTGCACTGTTATCACTTTCACAGTTCTTTCGTTGAAACTGCTGGAGTGGGAAATACAAATCAGCATTTAAACTCAAACCTGCGCACTTACGCAAGCATACAACGACCTTCGGTCACTTTTTCGGCAATCAGTAAAATAAAAGCAGCACGGGCCGCGCTTAAGTAACGAGATTCTTCTACTGAATCAATACTCGATGGGCGCCTTTTTCGTCATATTTCAATTTGAACGCTTCTTGACCTAACAACCTCAAATAAAGACAATGACAACTGCGGTCGCATCTCTATCCTCCACTTCCGTCCATCCACCCTTTGCACGAACGTCCCTCCATCAATAAAGCGCCTACCATTCTGGAAATGGGATCCAACAACATCTCCTGGCGAAATCAACTGCCGGAACTCTCGATGTCCAGATTCACGAATCCAGTAACGCAGCTTTTAATTGCGGCACACATTCCATCAAAACCTATAAATCTGTGTCACCCGCCTTACTTTCTTCCATTTTTAGGCTTAACTACATGATACGATGTGCAAATGCAATACTCGCTTACTTCCCCGCTTATTCAGAGATTCAACTGCCTGAACGGTTCGCCACATCAAATCGATATCCTCTAATCGTGCTGGTCTCGCCGAATTGTATGCATCAGCATAACCTGAAATTCTTGCTGCTAAGAAAAAAATCAGCAAAAATTGGTCGAGCATTGAGCTCCACTAAATGATGATGCGTGAGGCATGACTGCAACAAGCTTGGTGCCCTATCAGAATGAAGAAAAGATCATTTTCCTTTGTACATTTCCACAGCTTAGTAGTTGTTCTTTTAATGTGCCCCTAGCAATGTTTCAAGAAGAGTGCACTGTGCTGACGTTATATTTACTTCCTTATTTGTGTGACTGTCCATCCAGCTCCTTGAAGCTGTGAATCACACAAGCCGCGATGACGGAATCTAATGTCCGTTTTGCGTCACTGACGAGCGCCTCATTTTCTCAATTCGAGTGATCACGTTCTCTACGAATCATTTTCACCTAACGGTACCATAGAAATCGCATGTAAGGCTTGTTTTATGATCGGTCATATGCGCCTCAAGAACTAAACGTACGTTAGGAAACTCTACGACGCCGACCTAAGGTACATGAAAAAACGTGAGAAATTATTTCGTCGTTTTCGAATATGGGATGTGTTGCAAAACGCGCTCATTGTGCTCATCCACTATTCGCACATGTTCAACTGAAAGCTTGAGTTTCAGCAACTTGCATCTTCGAGAAACAACCTTCGGACTGGTACCTCCTGGCTGCTACTCCTCTATCATGTTGCTTCCCAACATATCCTTCCACTCTCATATTACTTTTAAGTTTTTATAGTGTTATAAATCGGTTACATAGTAAGGCAGCTTTTACAGTTTCATGCTTGTTGAGTGATACCCTATCACTAAGGAAATAGAGTTTCGTTCCGCACTTCTTAGAAACGGTCCTCAAGAGTAGATTAATTCCTTCCACCTCCCTTCAGGACTGTCAAAATACTGTCCTTTTAGTTTTGTTGGAGTATGACGTTTAGAAGTCTATAACTCTGTATGTCCATGCATGTGATAACTTCAATTACACTCATCTACCATTGAGACGAATGAGGAATATTTATTCAAAAACAATTAAGCAATGTGTAGAAACGCTGAGAGAACATGTGAACATTTAAATCTTTCACTAGGTATTATTCCTCAGGCGGCGACAAGCCAGCTTGTTGTGCCACTCGTGCAGAACGATTTGCTCATCCTTCGCCTGTATGATACTCCTACACGGGTAATCGCTGTCAATTATATTCTACGAGATCAACTTGAGCTTGTTCGTGACATTTATCGACTATCCATCACGTCATATTTTTGGATCAAACAAAAATACCCATGTTTCGTACCACAACATTTTGGTGTAAGTATAAATGTTTTAAAAAACACACAAAACTTCGCTTTAGTTTAGGATTTTCACAGGAAAGATTGTTCCCAAAGTTTGGCACTTCAGATTTCAAACAACGTTTCAATATGCCAGGTTCCACTCCCCCCCCCCCCCCCCCCCCTCTCCTTCAGCTGCCTGTGTTAAACAAACAGTATTCATATTACATTCACGAACTTTGATGTTCATCTTTAATATTCCCCCCCCCCCCATAAGTGAAATTTTTTAAAAGTTCTAAAAAATTGGATAAGACTTGCCGATAGTTTTAAATCAGCCCATATCTAGCTGAAAGATGTCTCCCAACTCTAGCCATAAGCATCACACCAATGAAAACTCGCACTAACACCAGCAACGGAAGATTGAAGAGTGGTGCGCAAAGCTCAATGCCCAAAATTCGTGGAGAAAGAAAAGAAATGATGACGATTTGATGTTGTGGTGTCTGAAGCGATCCATCAATGTGAATCCACGTCCTGCGTCTACGCTTTAGGTGTATACTCTGGGGCTGATGCTGCCTAACATGAGCAAAACACGATAAAATGTAAATAAGGACCTGAAGCAGAAAGGCGATCTTTATGTTCTTCGAACAAATAGTCAGCGGTTTCCTTAGGGAAGAGAGTTCTAAAATGCACAATCAGTACATCCAAAACTCGAAGAAAATTGTTCGAAGGAAAAATATTTCACGCGTTATTTCTTAAGCAACGAATTAACTGTGCCATTAGTCCGTAATTATGGAAAAAAATAGAAACATTACCTCTATTTTTAACAAGAGAACCAGTAAATTGGTATTTGCAGTACACTTGGCCTGCGAATGCTCGCAGCTCAGAAGGACACAGAAAATGAAAAGAATATACCACAGAGTGCTTGCTCTAGCATTTTCTCCATACATATAGTAGTCATCATAAATATACGACACACAAATAAAGAAACGTATCAGCTGTAAAGAAATGAATGTACAGAAAGGACGTCCACTATATATATATATATATATATATATATATATATATATATATATATATATATATATATATATATATATATATATAATATATATATATATATATATATATATATATATATAATATATATGCAACATAAGTGAACGAGTAAATGCATTTACGATTTGTCTAAACAAAATTCCGAAGCCCTTTGTTGGTACACTCAGGGAAGGGCAGTTAAGATCATGGAGGCTATGTTCAAAAGAAGAGTGCGGTTTTTCACGGCTAGGTCTGTTGCAGCGAAATCAACAAGTAACTCCTACTAAAGCGGCCACTTCTATTTTTCACAGCTACATTTATTACAATAAATTCTCAACGGCCATCAACACAATCCTAACTACATCTAAAGCAATCGCATGCAGGCTTAGTCGCGGATTTTGTGATCTACGGCGAAGACAGAAAAACAACGTACAAGCGATCCACTCAACAATGAAATGCACGGCGACTGCACCACGAGCACTTTATGAAACGAGCGAAGGGCGACATTGATAAAAGGTATACTCGTACAACTAAGCACTGCTTACTTCAGAACCGGTCTATCCCAATGTTCTGAGGCAAATGAGTGGTATTAAGATCGCAAACTCATGAACTAGAGGCCAACTTCCAATACAATCCAATACAAGCTATCTTGTCGCCATATCACTCGCAAGAGCAAATGAAGCGAACAAAAATGAGCTGTGCCGAAATAATACCCTTTCCATATGAACTTCAAGCACGTAATTTTCAGCGATTACATTCTCAGCCATGTAAGGCGCATAAGAAAGATCGCAAACCGTGACTCGTTCAATAATGGCTGCCAATAAAACTGCTTCCACACCGCTACACTACCTGCACAGAATATATGTTAATGCAACTCTTCCTAGGCAAGAGATTGTAATAAGAGTTTTCCGATCGAAATGACATACCTCAAAGCATCCACGATAGTAACCTTGGGCTTCTGCAGATCTGTACTGCCGGAAGTGGTGGGCAGATCGCTCCCGTTCTATAGTGCATCACTATGAGATATCATAAGACATGTGGCCGAAATCATTGCCGAAAGCAACAAACACTTTGACAGAAGTGCCGATGATGCTGCATATAAAATAGCACTTTAAAATATCTCCAATGTTAACATTCCCTATCAACGCGTCAAATCCTGCGAGTGTTTGAATAAAGCTGATCTAATTCTTCATTCGAATACTTCGCAAGTCGCAGCTATCTTATCAGCCCACAAGTTCCGATGTCCTCCAAAAAAAAACCCCCAGTAACAAAAAAAACAGCCATCTACTCAATTTTGAATAAAACACAACGAATTAATCACGAATCGTACCTTATCGATGGTACTTCCAGAAGTACTTTCCCTTCGATGCTTCCCTCTTCGACAGTTGGTTTAGAGATGCAGAGGAATGGTTCTCCCCATACCTTTGCTTGCATCATCACCGTCTGCCGAATGTTGCTGCTCATAATCCTGTTTCTGAGCAGTGATTTATCGCAGATTTGATATTCCATTTATGCTGTTGTTTCGAAACTCACCATTATTATGCAAAGGACTTGGAATCTCTATCAACGATTGCAGTGATCATTTAGGGAGGTAAGGATATGAAAGGAACCAGTGGACCACAGGACTGAAGACGTCAAAAAGAAATAGGCTAATGAAAATAATGAAGGAATGGAATGTTGGACACGTTCATTTTTCGGTCCTAAATCAGTGAGATGAACATGCCGGCTAACACCATACTGACGCTAACGTTCAGTTGAAATCCACTTCACGTTAAAAGATGGAAAGCAAGAAATGAAACATATCATAAAGTATTTAGAGCGACTATGAATTCTGAGAAGGTCGATAGCATGAAAACTGGAATGCGCAACGTATAAAGGAAGCGTTAATAACGGTGCGTGAATATAAATACGTACTAAGTATAACTATGTGTATAAATCAAGAACGCTGTATGTATATAAATCAACGGTGTATGTATATAAATGTATAAAGAACTACGTACATAAGTCAAGAACATTGTATGCAGTAAAGTGAAACGTACCTCCTTTCTCATTTCAACTTTTGCACTCTTTGGAGCGTTCGTTTGATTTAGCGTTTCCTCCAATTTCTTCCTCTTCGCCTGTGTGCAATAAATGATGCAAGATTAGTTTTAAACGGCGTAAGGGACACGTGGCCGCCCTGTAGAGTGGCTCCAGTCATCTCTGCACATGGAGCCCGATGCCCTTCGACACTCCTGCATGGCTCACTATTAGCACGCCTCCTCCTACATGTGATGTCCGTAATGGAAAGGCATGTGAAGGACCGCTAATAGGTGAGCTGAAGGGCTATATAGGCACAGAGGAGACTGTGATCCATTTGGCAATTATTTTCAGAAAAAACGAAAAAGAAAGCAAAGAAGCGAACATTAAGATCACCAGCAGACTGACTAGTTGGTCATACAATAGTGGTCAAAGCAATCATTTAAAGCAAGGGAAAAGGAAATGCCTTCAGCCCTGCCCACAGCCTTTACAATGGCAGCGATGGGAATTCACGAGGCGGCAGAGGCACTCAGAATCAGGACGTTATCTTGTATTCGTTTAGAAGTTGGCACGTTTTACGTTTGAACGCTCATAAATGATGAGACACTAAAAAATACCTTCTCAGACGAAATTCGTAACATTACGGTTGACATCTTACAATCAATGAGATCAGATACGCAACGGAAATGACTGCAAAATGGAGAGATGGTACTCAGATTCTACTCAGAGAGATGTCAGATGATTCGGACAGGTTGTTCGCCGCAAGCAAAGAATGCAAAGAACAGAATCATCTCCGCGGAGACGATGATAGCTTTGCGTGATGCCGCACCCGTTGCCCGAATTGAAAAGAAATCCACAATAGAAATCATTGCAGTTTAGGTGCCCATTTTAGCAGCAGAAGCCTTTTTCGTGATCGAAACAGCAGGTGTCGGATCTGTTAAAACCATGAGCAGATTTCAAGAGGAGAGGGGATTGGCAACCAAGTAATCTATCGCGACAGACTAAAGCAATTTGCCAGAGATCTTTTCTTATAAGGTGTTGCACTTGAAAACTGGAGTATTTCCGCATGAATGTTGACGACGACTTCAGCCGCTTTCTCAATGTATAGCAAATGCAAGTTGCTGCGACAACGAACGCAGCTCGAAGCGCGAGATGCCATCTTAGGCAAGAAATGCCTGCGCTTCTTCGAAGAAGGCTAACGATGGTGTGTGTGAAACAATGAGACATTGTTCCCAAAAACCTTCACATGCACACTCGAGGGAGTCTCGCGGGATATGAAAATGACAGAGGAATTTTGTGTGTACGAATAAGTAATTCAAATGCTATTAATTGCAGGCGATGTGGTGCTTAGTGCAGAAAATCCATAAACGCTGCGGAACTTTTTAAATGAACTTAACAGCAATGCGAAGGAAATCGGCCTCAAAATTCATAGCACGAAAACGCGGTGGATGAGGAACGAGCACTGTCCTGAGTTTGACATGAAGCTCGAAAACCAAAACATTGAGGTTTTAGCTATGTCCATCTGGGACAACCCATGCAAAAGAATAACGATATCAGAGTCGATCTGAGCGGAAGAAGAACAAGCGGGCGGGCAGTCTTCATGAAGCTCCATGGTACCTTCATGGACAGGAAAACGCCACCGTTTACGAAAACAGAATTGTTCAACGGTACTGCCCTTCCCACACTGTTATACGGATGCGAAATGTGGGCGATAGCACTCGCAGAAGAGCAGAAGTTAGCGGCGACCCAACTTGCCATGGTTGGCATCTACAAGCTGCTGCATATCTTTAATGAAGACCTGCGATGTCGTTCCAAACTGAAGGAGACCGTTAAAATGGTCGCCAGAAGTTACAACTGGGCTGGTCACATGGCAAGAATGAACGACAACTGGTGGATAAAGTGGATCGTGAAATGATACCCGCGAAATGTAGAAAGAAAACGAGGACCGTGGCCATTGATGTGGAGGGGCCCCCTTGCGCACCTATGTGGAGTCACGGTGGTGAACCATGCGCAGGAGCGAAATGAGTGAGAGAATGGTTTTTCAACTGCATCGATGGAGAAAAACGAGCGGATGAAACAACAGCAGCCGAAAGTAACCGAAAGTGAGGAATATTTCTGAGTGATTTTATTGCGCATAAATAGGAATTAAAAGGAAGAGCACTAGAAAGCATTGCGCAGGAGGCATGTATACATGTATGCATAACCTCTCGTTTATACCGCATTCATCAAATTGATGAAGCGACATCCGTTCAAAAGTACAGAACGTCAAATTAACATTAGTTAGGAGAATGTGGAGTTGGATGCATTAAAATGAAGATAAATCGAGCTTTTTCACAAATGACGTTTTCAGATGAGATCGGTACCCGGTCGAGACTGGTTTTTCATAGAAGATATGCAAAAACCATTCGAAAGCGGCACCAACTTTCAAGTCTTGTTCAGAAAATAACAAACTATTTATGCGAATGACATTCTCTCGAGTGATATTATCTCCAAAAGGCTGCAGTAGCAGGACAATGTGACCAAGGAAAGAGGGGCAGAATTGAAAAAGCACAATCTGAGTTCTTTAAATTAAATTTTCACTGAGTTCTCGCTCATATAGCTTTCGAGACATGACTGCAGCAAAAATAAAGCCCTTACAAACTGGTGTTGAATTTTGTGCTTCTTTTGCGGCGAAAATGTTGCAGTCAATGACGCCCCTCTCACTCACACATGAAATCTGATTTCGTATATGCCTATGCAACACTTCACTCATAATACAAAGCAAGTATTATTTATTACTACCACGTGACGTTTTATTTCTACAGTATAAACTAATAATAGAGCTTGAAAATGCTTCTGAAGATCCGAAACGCTTCTGAAAGTATTGCTAGTTCAAGGTCCAGATTTGGGAGGCAGCAACAACTTTCGAAGGTAGCCATCGGAGCAGTGAAAGTCTAAAAAACAGGAACATTAAGTATGACCAAATTTCAACTAGCAAGTAACGTAATAAGATGAATCAGACACTGTGACGCAAAAGATATATACCTCGAGCTCCTCTGCCGCATACTGCCACAAATATATTGGGTCATTCGCGTTCCGAAGAATCGATTTCAGTTTCTGAATTCAAATAAGTTTACCATTTGGCTCTACACTGCTGAAGTTATGGCGCACCATGGATAACGCCTTCAAGTGAGGACGATTTCCGACTGGGAGCAGATTTTGCCCACCAACTAGGCAATTCTCGATGTACAATTGCTCTTCACAGCTTCGCGTCTATTTCTGTTTCTTTTTTTTTTTTACTTTAGTCGCTCATATTTCCTTACATTCATACTGTTAAGGTAACTATTAGGAGGAAATAGTTTACGTTACTTTTGATATTTGCTAGTCAAAATTACATTTAATTTGATAATTTTATCTCATGAGCTCACTGTGTGACATCAAGTTCACCGCTGAAAACCTATTGAACAGGATCGATTGCGTATGCATCGGTTCAAAGTAGAAAACGGGAACAACCTATACCTTCCTGTAGAAGAAGTAAGAAAAGGAAAACTGAAATAATTATACAAGCAAGTGGCCACTGCAGCAGAAAATGAAACTCGCATTCAACAAATAACCTAGATAATATAAAATATTGATGACTAACAGTTCATTATCGAGTGCAACAGCTTACTTAGGAATAAATAGTAAATAAATAAACAAACAAATAATGAATAAATAAATAAATAAATAAATAAATAGGTGGACAAACAAATGGACAGATGTAAATAAACAAAGAGATAAAACCAAAACCAGTGGATGGTATGAAAAGGACAGGAAAGTAGAGCACCATGCGCGAAATAGAGAAAAACAGAAGCAACAGGAGGAAAAAAAACGGAAAGTATATACAATGATGAGATTGTTAAAGGACCATAGTAGAAGTAAGAAATGAAGGAAAACGAAGGGGTATAGGATAGAGTGACTACCTAGAGATGTAAAAATGATAACATACCGGCCCTTATCCGTTTGCGTGAGTATTTGGGTTATGCGCGGGCCATCATCACAGCGGAATGTATGACCCCCTTAGACGGCAGTAAAGATGAAATAACTACAGATGCTGCGTTTTACTGAGAGGAAATACTTTATATATAGATAAATAATATAGTGCACAGAGTACAATGTAGTTACAAATAACGGTACCTACCTCATTACTGCCAAGAGGATGGTCCGCTA
This sequence comes from Ascaris suum, assembly GCA_013433145.1. Lineage (NCBI taxonomy): Eukaryota > Metazoa > Nematoda > Chromadorea > Rhabditida > Ascarididae > Ascaris > Ascaris suum. The sequence continues at coordinate 7,540,351 of CM024187.1, forward strand.
AAAAGGGGTAAAGGTAAGATAAACTGAAGGAAAAATTTTGATGGTGAACTAGATTATAGTTGAAAAATGTTTTATTAAGTACGACTGAACGAGTCAGGCTCTGAAAAAAGGCGCGGCACGCGCACAAGTGAACGCAGGTGCGGCATAAGTGAACTTGTAGGTCTACATATAAATTATAAAACTGTTGCCCATGATGTTGCATGCATTGCTTTCAAGTCGAAATATAGTGAAACATGAAACAACTGACATACTGCATCCTACAGAAAACGATAGACGCGTGAAAGATAGCAGATATGTCGGTTCGATTTTATCAGTTGATTACATGATGAGTGTCGCGACTGCGCGCGAAAAATGGCACAAAGAGGGGGGTCAGTGATTTGTCTTCAAACTGCATGAAGGCACAAAGCTGACATAAGCGTCAGAAAAGTTATGCGCGAATAGGTAAACAAAGTGGGAAATGATTTAAGGCTGCAGATGTTTTGCAGGAGTGGGTAATGATGGGGTCAAAGCTAACAGAGGCTGAGGTTGTTGACTGGCCATCAGATGTTATCCGCAAGAAGAGGGGATTCATGTACGAGCAACACAAACGGGCACAAAGACGCCCTGTCAGGGCTTTGCCTTTAAACTCCTTAAAGGCAAAAAGGTGCCATAAACGCGTCAGAAAAGTTATGCGCGAATGAGTAAACAAAATGGAAGTTGATTTAATGCCGCAGATGTTTGCACGAGCGGGTAATGATGAGCGTCAAATTAGCAAAACAACCTTTAGGGCCAATCATAGAAGGGGCGGACCAAAAGGATCAGAAGGTGTTAACAAGAGGGCTATATAAAAGAGCCCAAAGGTTCGGCACACAGTGACTGTGATCGGAGTTGCGACTCCGACGTTTGCTCCGATGATTTCTTTCTTTTGCCCTTTCGTCGTGTCTACGTATGCGTTTCTTTCTTTCATTGATTCGCTTCGCTTTCTTTCGTCCTCGTTTCTTCGTTTCTACCTCATTTTTGCGTTTATTGACTGAATAAAACAAGCGTATCTTTTAGTGGGCTGTAATGTTATAGAATGTCCTTGGATTCTTCGGCTTTGTTTGAACCCAATGTGTGTGTCGTTGTAATTAATTGTTACTTGTAGAATATTATTGAGTTTCTTCCACCTGATTTTATCCCATTGTGCATGTAGTTGAAAATTAATTGTTACTTCTTCGCGTTTTATTGTTTAAACGTGATAATGAAGGTTCAATTACCCAAGTTTGAGGTGGGTTCACAAAGCAGTGGGAAAGTGCACCAGGTCGTTGCACAGCAGAATCTGATTTTGCATTGTAAGACGAACCACCTCAACGTCAAGAGGGTATTTTTGGGTAACTGGCAGAGGAAAGAAAGGTGATCATTGACGAGTGGAAAGCGTCAGTATTTGGAGCAGCGCGATAACTAGGCCGGTCGCAGCAGACGGGAGCTCGGTGATTGGGATGTCGACTCCAACGGTGGTCGCGGTTGGATCGACACCAGTGGATGAAGAGACAGATCGACGGTGGATCAGGAACGCCACGCGTCAACTCAGCGGACAACGGCCGACAGCGGCCAACGAGCGGCGACTCAGTCGACAACGAGCAACAACAGGGACGTAGGCCTAATTTTTTCAGTAGTGATATTTCCTTTTCTCTTGTTTTTTTCTTTCTTCTTTATATTGTTTGTTCACGAACCTTTGGGAACAAACTATTATATAGTCAAAAATATTGACCATCTTCACACCTTCAGTAACATAACAATCAACCCACAAGGGGAAAGAGAGGGAGGAAAGTGTGAGTGGTCAATACAACAGGCTAAACACTGCTATCCAGAAGCAAGAAACCTGGGTAGGCATAAATCTTATCTTCAGACTTTGCATACCTCAGTTCTATTTATTACCTTGCCGGCTATTCAGACGACAAGAGCTACACACAGAAACTAGAAGTCGTGAAACCGGGCAGTTGAGAACACTTCTTGGCAAAATCGCAATCGACGTTTGCTGTGTACGTCGATACATGATCCCGTCCCCGCCTTTATTTCGAGGGAATTTATGCGTAAAACATGCGAAAGATTGCAAGCGATAAAATCCTCTGCGGAAAAGTGCGGCGGGATAAAAGGCTGGGGTGAAGCCATCCGCTTAGAGTAGCTAGAGGAAGGGTGATGGTGAGGGGGAGGGAGAACTAAGATAGATAGGCACAGAGACTGGGCACTCTGTATCCAAGTTTTCGTTTCCTTTCTTCATTATCAAGTGGCGTAGTCGTTCGCCAAGTTCGAGTATGAGACTATGAATTTATAAACGGTTCCAAATCGAATGTATCTATGTTTGGGTGCTCAAAAACAAAGCAGAATAAACAGTCTATATAAAAAAGTATTTAAGTGTTCCACATTTCACGCAAACTGTTGCAAAGCACAGGAGGTTTTTTTGAACAACTCACAGTGGTTGTTATTCGGAATACGTAGACGAAGCAGTACGTGCAGTTTGCCTAGACAGATACAAATTCCTTAAAGCTGTTAAAGAACGCGCGCGAATATGGAGAAGGACGACGTGGAGAATGTTCAAAGGCTGGCTATCCTCCGGTGAGGAATAATTTAAATAAATTATATTGGTTACAGGGAAGAACGACCACGCACCGTCTACACTTTGCTGATACCAGGGCAGCACAGAGACACCTATTCGCAAAGGATGCAAAGAAGGAGCTCAGAGTGAGTGCCTCACATGCAACAACATAGACAAACCACCTCCTTGCCTAAACATTGCGCGCAAGGTGCTTGCTTTTGGAAACATACACACCAAATCGTCGTCGCGAGAAAAGGAGGGGGAGTAGGGAAGGCGAAGCGGTGCAGCTAAAACGTACACGGACAACATCTCGCATCCCCATCTCCCTTAAATTCACGCACTGAATCCCAGAAAGTTCCTACCGACTTTGTTCATCATCGTCGAAGAGAATTAAGAACTTAAAGGCTGTCATTTTGCTTTTTAGGAAGTTTCGGTTCACGTCACGAATGGAAAAGCAGACAACTGGCACTAAGTCAAAGGATGCAGGCGAAGGCAGACGGGAAATTTACCTCGATTAAACCGAAGGGAAGAAGGGGTAATGGAGCTGTTATTGCGCACCATTTGCTATCTTACTGTTGCACTGGAAAAACCAAACAAACACCACAGGGAAGTTAAACGACAACTAGGAGCCTAGAGATTAAAGTTTTCAATTAACTTACTACTTCCGACTTTTTTGCTCCTGCTGCTTGCATCGTCGCCTCTGATCCCATCTTGCAGCTGAAAACTTGCATACTATTAGATAAGTCAAAAATGATAGCACTTGCAGCCACGCCCATCAAGCTTGCTGTTTGAGACAGATACCGTCTCATTTTCTTTATCTTCGACCTCTTTCTGTGCGTGATATGGTAGTGGAATACGGACGGTTCGACTTTCTGCGCCGTTGCCACTTCCCACAAAAAAAAAATCCAAGAGGAAGATTTAAATCAGTGAATAAGAGAGAAGGCAAACTCGAGTAAAATAGTCAAAGAAACATGCATTCTCCATCAAGGACCCCAAGCAACCTCGAATAAACAACCAACCATTATGAATAAACAAATAAACGAGGTCTATTTAGGCATCCTAGTGAAATTCTTTCACCCCAATTCCAACATAACGAAAATTACACCGGCAAAACGAAAACTACTTCAACTGTCCTCGGGAAGGCAACCACTAAGAAACCAACGGACGGAATTTCTTCCTGCAACAAGCGCTTCTTGGTCTTTTGCAAACCTGCACTGTCATCCCCATTCGGTTTGGACTTTTCAGATATCGCCTATGCAATTTCTTGCGAGGAACTTTGCACTTCAGTGTCATTTAAAGGCGTCGAGTCCTAAGCGAACAAGAATAACAACCCATAGCTTACGTGTTTCATTCAGTTGCAAAGCGAGGGGATAAAATGGAGAACTGCAGTGACGAAGGAAAAAACTCACGCAAGGTAGTTTCCATGCCTGCACAGAAGCAAGTGGTGCCCGCTATCGACAGTCATGGAGTTTATTTTATTCTACAGTGTTCCGAGAATGAGGTGATGCTTGATTTCGTGAATCAAGATTCTTTCTGGCATCCTAGGTTCCGATTTCGTGACCAGTGTTGCATTACAGCAGCAGTTATAAAATTTTGAATTGCATGCCAACATTTGAAGAATTGGTGCGCATTTTATACCACAGAGGGACTTCTGCGAAGCCTATGGCCTGTTGGGGCGGGAGGAGGAGTGAAACTGAATGGAGAGACGAAGCCGCAAAGTACTGCGGGCAGCCAGCACCCTATAAAAGAGATCCGTTCGAATTATTTGTAGGCTTGGTGCTCAAGACATAATTTCTGTAACATCGAAGATTTCAACCCTAAGGGTCTCTTCACCTAAGGGAATAGAAACCCCCTGATCAAAACTTGTATGTTCATGAAGAGCGGTACTTTGAATGCCTTCAAGCATCAACGTGTACTTTTTCTTCTACGATTTTCGACCACACCTCATATTTAAAGGCTAAATAACGCATTCTCCTGTTGCGCTAAAATCTTTTTCCAAAGACAATCTCAGTTAACGATCTGAGGACTTAGTGTTCTCTTTTCGTGTCAGGACACCTCTACTGCTCGAAAATCAAAGGAGGAGAGTGAAGCCGTCCCTCTCAAGCTCGTATTTGTGTGTGGTTAGGACCGGTGGGTAAGGCAAGGTTTATTAGCGAGCACTACCTTCACGCAAAAGGGGGATCAGGGGGGGGGAGGTGTAATGAATCGGTAGAATCAATTTACTGGCTCTTAGACACCCTCATATACTAGTTTAATCATGCCGTCGGTCTTTTACAAATCATCACATCATAATGGATTGGTGAGAAAAGAACGTCATTTGGGAGCTATCTTTTTTGCATCGGTGAGAAGGGGGATGCTAAGCGTTGATGTTTTTCCTATAGCTCGCTTTCGCTATGAGATGATGATGATGCAAAATAAGTTTGGAATGCTTATACTTATAATTCGCTTTCCGCGACAGAGGGAAGGGGTGCAGCACTCGAATGGAGGTGGCGGTGTCTGAAGGGGGAACTGATGGTGGTCCGAGGCGATGGCGGATGTCCGTTGTCGATCAAAGAATCCCGGTGACTCTGTCAAGACGTTGCTCCCGAAAGGACGGTTCGGGGAGAGGATGCTCGCTTTCTTCGCGCGCCCATTTTTATGTGGTGGTTTATTAGACCGTCCATCGCCTGACGACACTGGACGTCTGGGAACGAAAGTCGATCCGCATCCTCTGATGTTTATTTTCCGATCATTTGGGACGACATTCGGTTTGCTGTCCCACGTGTTTTGGCTCCATCTCTTTTTGGAGCATTCATCGCGATGGAGTCATTCGCGGTGTTTCTTTTGTTTTATTTTTGTTTGATGTTCGAAGCGACGCTGTTCGCAGTACTAGCTTCGACATCCACTTTTCTTATTTCAGCAAAATCATTTAGTGAAATTTTCGCCAGAGATTATGGCTTCCCGCCAAGTTAGTCTCTTGCCGTGGCGTGGGGCTTGAGCAGTCTAATTGGACGGTGTTGCCCATCTTTCGCAAGAGATGTTAGGCTGTGATTAAACCCCACAAAAGCGCCCTTCGTGGGGTCCCTTGGATCAGATGAAGGCAGAAGGCACACGTTCATGGTCCGCCTAGGCAGCGGATGATGTGCCATCCTTAGGCTCCAACTGCTCGAAAGGTGATAAAAATTAATGCGCCTCAGTATGCCGCGCATCAACCAGCCCGGCCACATCTTTCGGCGATTAGTGAAAGGCTGGTAAGAATCTCAGGTGCCACAGCTGGCGTATTAAAAAGACCCGATCTCTCGCTATGCCCTATATTCCAGAGACTTAACAAGGGAACAGATCCTTTCTCTTCAGTACGAAGAAAGGAGAAAATAAGCTGCTATATATTAAAGCTTTGCAAAGTAAGAAGAAAGAAAGATTTGGTAGCAACGTGAAATAATGACAATGCGATGTTTCTCGGCAAAGATGAAGAAAGAAGCATCAGAATGGAAGTCAGCTTTATCGTGTCCGGAAAAAGTGGGCTTTGCAAATTGCTTCCTGTCAGCTGCACTCCAATCTCATTGGCACTCCCGTCCTAAACCTGAATGGAAAAGCAGCTCTTCATACAAGCGTGCGTCCCAACTTCGGAAACTGAACATGAATGCCTCAGTCAGGCAGAGAGAGCCAAGTTTACTTACATCGTAATTATCTGGTACTTTAACGCAAAACTGAGCAGAGGAAGACCAGGTGAGTGCCTTGTGGAGAAGTACGACAGCAGTGATCGAAACGACAGTGGAGAACGCTTAGCCTCGATGGCTAAGCGTTCTCCACTAAACGACCTGGGGATATTACATCGGAAACGGTTGCTTCAGGAAGAAACTCTCACGTAGATCGACATGGATATCACCTGATGCGAAAACAACGAATGAAATCGATTTCATCCCAACGAAAGAAGGGCGGTTTTTCGCGACTTAGCCGTACGCCTCTTTTCAACACCGGCAGCGACCAAAGACTATTAGAGCCAAATTGCACCAAGACTTGAAAGTAATACCATGGAAAGATGGAAGAAGAACATTGCGTCTTGCAGTTGAGGGAGAGATGTTAACCGAAGTAGAACGTCACAAATTGGAACTTTTGGAGGATATAAATACTGACTACCAATCGTTCATGAAACAACTGAATGAAGTCATTAAGAAGGCAGAATCACAGCAGCCAAACAAAGCAGAAAGAAGAATACCAAGCGACAGGCTTAAGGTCCTTCAAAGAAGGAAGGAAATGAAAAGAGGGAAAGCTCGTACACTTGATTATTCGACTGTGAATGAACAGATAGGAACGCTACTCTCCGAAGATGTGTGAAACACCTAATGGAAACTTGTCGAGGGAGATGAAAGTCTGAAAAGATGTGAAAGAAATCTAGCCATAGAGAGAAGCAGTCCAATGAGCCTGGAGGAAGGATAACAACTCGCAAAGGTATGGAAAAAATCTGCAAGGAATTTTACACTCATTTGTCCGCTTCTCAAGTAAAAGTGCTGCACCGCAATTTAATGAATCAGACTCTTTATTCCACGGGCAACAATGACGGAAGTGCGTTACGCTTAAATAAAAATGGACGACAAAAAGCCCCCGGTCTAGACTGAATCTCGGTGAAGGTGTTGCAGGAAGGTGGGCATTATCTCTGGAAGGCGTTGTTGGAGCGACTCAGTAATTATATTGAGGTCGGTGGTATACCAGATGCTTGAAGAAAATTGAAAGCGATCCTACTTCTTAGGAAGGGCGATAAAGAGGGTCTCAGGAACTATACACCAATATGTCTTCTGTCAAACCTGCATAAACTCTTCATGGAGGTTATCATTAACCACTTATCCACAACGTCAGATGAACAACAACCACGCGATCAAGCCGTTTTCAGAAGACGGTATAGCAAGAGAGATCACATTTTCGCCTTAACCCAGCTACTCGGACGGAGCCGCGAATGCAATAGCCTTGTGGACTTTGAAAAAGCATTCGCAGTGTGGAGGTCACTGCAGTACTTGCAGCATTAAAAGACCAAGGAATCACTCCGGTTAATTCAAACTACTTCAAGCTGCGCTAAAGGATAGTTTCACTTTCATTACCTTCTTTAATAATGAAATCCAGATTCCAGTCTGCAAAGGGGTCAAGCGAGGCCATACAATGTCTCTTAAGCTATTTTTTGCTTGCGTCGAAACGGTGATGCGGAAGTCAGATGGAGAAAGGATTTGATGGCGGGAAATTAAACCATCTGAGGTTCGCCAGTGATATCTTTCCACAAGCAGTTCAACAGAACAGCTGTAAAATGCTGACGGAATTGGACAGAGAAGGCACAACAACTGATCTGAAGGTCAACAAAATCAAAACCAAGTTTATAAAATCGTAAGACTTGCCTTGTGGTGAATAAAACTTGGCGAAGAATTGATAAAAGAAGTAGAAAGTTGTGTTTACTTGGGGCAGGCAGTCAGAATGGATAACGATCTAAAGGAAGAGGCCTCTAGAAGGCAGAGAGCCCTGGAGCAAACTTAAAGAAATATCTCACGCCCTAAAATCTAAACGTCAGCGAGAAACAAAATCGAAGTACTTCAACTCTACACTCTTAAAAGCAATTACAAACGGCGGGAAAACATGAGGGTTAAGAGCTGCAGAAGAGAAACAACTGCAAATAACACAACAAGCAATGGAGAGGTTTATGCTCGGAATATCGCTCCGCATTGAAGTGGAAATTGAAACCATAAAGCGAAGATCATTGATGAAAGTAATGATTGAATATCGGACAAACCAATTACGCTGGGCCGGTCATGCTGCATGCATGAATGACAATAGCTGAAGCGCCAGAATATTAAATTGGTATCCAAGAAATCGCAAAAGACCCAGAGAAAGAACATCACACAGATGGGAAGATTTTCTCAGAAGAAATGTTGGACTAACATGGAGAAGAACAATGGTGGGTAAATTTTATAGGAGGATGTCGTGCGAAATGTCCTCGCGTATTTGTCTACTGTCAAAAGGACAACACGTTCATTATCGACTTCTGAGTGTTCTAAATAAGTAAATATGGTCATTCAATCAAGTCGCAAGTGTTTACAACGTGAATGCTATGACACCCTCTTAGTGAAGTACCCTAACAACTGCAGAAGGCGAGAGCATAAACCGTCGGAATGGAAATGAACGGAACTTCCTCAACTGTTGAAGGTGTGAACTGCCTAACAAGATGTGGCCTCACTCGCTTGCAAAACACTCTCCTCCACACCCCATCGGTCAACATTCTGAGCAACGTTTTTTCGTTGCCTCCTCCCGCAGAAAATGAGGCTGAGATACAGCAACAGCCTCACTCGGTTAAAGCAGGCATACTCATACGATACCACAAGAAACCATATGAATAGAGTAGTGCCTTAACCTAACTTCCAAACCACCCAATGACTTTAGCGAACAGTGTCGTTAACAGCGAAGAGTTAATTAAGTTAAGTAATTTTCAAGACCAAAATTAAGTCATAAACGGTAATTATGGAAGACACTCGTTACAGGACGCAGTAAGAATGATGCAGCTAAAGCTACTGTCGGAAGTTAACCGACATCCCGCCGCGAACGCCATTCCATTAAGACGGATCATAGGTTTCGAACCCCGAGGGCCCTCTGGGTCGAAAAATTTCCGGCCGCCGCAAGAGATTTGCTGCAATCAATCCTCCGCCGACGATTCCCCGCGGATGCGCCGGTGGTTTCGGGCTATCTGTGAGGAATGTTATGGGCGCAAAAAATTGTGCGGGCATAGTTTTTCTGAGTAACGACAGACGTCATGGCCTGTGCATTATTGCATTGTTGATGGTGGTCTGTGGTGTACATTATACAACCAGATTTCGTGGCTTTGGCTTTAACGTCTCCCAGGTTGAAACTAGCAGCAGGCAGACAGACAACTGCACCTATTCTACAACTTTGCTATAAGGCGCTTTCCTAATGGAAATTTACAAATTTACCTTTATTATTTTATGGCGCCTTCGAGTTGGAAGGAGTCGTTAACTGGAATAAACCTGATATCTGCAGCACTCTCTGTGTATTTGGTAGCATTTCCCCTTTGGTTACCAAACAGCTGTTAGTCACCCTTTGAGCTTATTACTTTTTGGCCGCAAAGCGTCGTTAATTAAAACATTTCTGAAGTTTTCGAAGCACTGTTGTCTTGCTTGAATGGATATCTGGTCGCAGTCTTGCTGGTCGCTTGAAGTGGTATGTTTATGGCAACAAGAACGTGAATGCAATACTTTTTTTTCATCCTTCTTGACTTAAACGCCGTAAAACGGGAGAGTACACAAAAGAGGTGGGAAAAATGGACAACAGTGACAGGAAAATGGAAAAACACCCGTGAAACGTTAGGGCGAACAGATTCAAAAGTCTCAGGGTTAGTCTAACTTTATTATTTTGGGGCTCCTTGGAATTGGGGACGGCCCTAGGACTAAATCTGATATCTCAAGCATTCTCCGTGGATAGGGTCGCTCTTTTCGTAGCATTTCCTTCTTGCTCACCAACGGCGCTAAAACATGTAAACTCTCGAGCAGTAGACTTGTTAAATGCAAAGAGTGGTTCTTAAGAACATTTTGCGAGTTCTGAAGCAGTATACCGTCTCGCGGAATATCTAAGTTAACCCGGAACTGTTGGATTTACACGGAATTCTATCTTGAGAACTATATTCCTTGGCAATTTTCGCGAAATTCATGCTAAGCTCCACGCGCCTTCAGAAAATAATCGTCCGGAGCTAACTTTGAAGGAAATCGGTCAATCCCGAAAAGTTGTCCGGAGGCAACCCGGAGCTTTCGTACCTAATTCGGCCTAGACTGAACGAAGCGAGCTGATTTTTTGCATAAGGCCATAAATTAGCACACCCTAGAAATTTATTGAGCGTATGAGCGACTATGAAACTTCACTGGCAAGTTGCCATCTCCAAAGTTCCAAATCCTTACAATTTTTAGCCCCGCTGCGCTGCATCGCATGCACCTTGAGGTCGACATTTGGTACTTGTCGAGAGAGACCACCCTGCGCGCAAAATGCAGCGGGTTTACTTGGAGCAAACATTTTGTCTTGACGTCCACATTCCTAAGCGCGGGTCCATCCAAGATTTCGCCCACCAGGTGGCAGTGCGAAAGACTTATGGAACTCTCTTTCCTGGCGAACTCTAACCGTTTTTTTTTTTTTTTGCTCCAACCACCTCTACTTCGGTGGTGTGAATCGTTCAACAACATGTAGAATGGTGCGGTATATTTTCAGCCCCGACCGTCTTTCCTCCAAGAGCTCATCAAGAAGATGCTTTGGATGGAAACGGTGCACAAAAAAGCTTCAAACGAACAAAACGAATAGCTTAACTGTTTGCACATTTCAGCGTCCAGAACGTTTCCAGAAACCATCCTTAGTGGATGGTGTTTCTTTTTCAGGCGCAAATCTTAACTGAAAACTTTCCAAGAAGGACATTGAAGAATTTATTAATCATTATGATATTTCCTATGATGTGATCAGGATGAACGCCAGCAGCAGATTTCTTCACTCCCGATCGCTTCTGCTTTTTCCCCTTCTTCAGCCGTTAATGAGACACCAGCTGCAGTAATTGGATGTAGGTAACTGCTGATTCCAGTCAGTTGTTCCTTGTGAGATTTTAGGTTTCTAATGCTTTCTCTACGCACGACCTCACGGTTGACAGTACCACTTGTCCGACCACCTCCGCGTGATCGCACACTGACATGCCCAAAGGAGCCATCTTCGACATCGGTATCTGAAAATTGAGTAATCAAACCACTAAAGTTTTGCTTGCAGCTAAGCAATATTGTTTCCGGAAGGTCTGGATGTCTATTATGCAGTACATCACAAATGCAGGCAAAAATCCCTCAGGGTTCAAAGGAGGGGATGTTCGAACAAATCATCAAAAAAGCTGGACTCATGTACTGTTCGATGCAACACCAGATCGACTCTCGACCACACCTCTCTGTCCTAATGTGGGCAAATTCCTAGGGGTTCTCATTTCTCAAATTCTTTTTTCTGACCGAAAGACCAAAGAAGTCCCTCCCCTCCCATCCTTTTTAACATGCACCGTGTTTGATGAGTCGATAAGTAAATGAAGAAATAAATGAACCATCAAGATTCAACGCTACTGTCGTTGTTGTTGTTGCTCCGAAATGTTTAATTCTTAAATAAAATAAGCATTTCGTACCTTCGCACATCATACTTCCGAGTCTGTGGTTTTATTTGCAGATGAATAAAAATGCGTGAAATGCACAAAAGTAAAAAAGAATATCTCTAAGTAAAAGTAAAAGAGCTTCTGACTGCCGATTTCTTTATGTCGTTGTCTCCATGTAATCACCTATAGCAGCTAATCCTACAGGATCAAAGACTTTCGATATGATGGATGCGATTTTCACTGCTGCAATGAAAAAGAATTTGATTAGAAATTTTCACAGAACTTTATAAACAGCTGATCAAACATCTGATGTGTATTGCCAACAATAAGAAAGTGAACGGAAAACAATTTAGAGACATAAAAAATGACAAACAACACAATTTTAGATGACAGCCAACGAATAAAGCACACAACTCGAGACAAACTTCTCGACAAAATTCGGCACTTGATGCACTCACAAAGCTACGCACAACTGCCGATGCAGCTACAAGAACTACTATCTTACATAATGCTAGCAAAAACTGCGACAGAAGTTCCCTACTACTGACATCAGCAGACCACCTGCCGGTCTCTTTCCGTGCACTTTCGGATATCTTGCTGGCCTCGAATCTCAGAGACACAGATGAACGATAGAAAAGGGCACACATTTAGCTTTTCCAAAATCCGCATGCTTTTTTCCGACATTTCGGGTGAAAGCAATAATGAGCAACCGTCCTGTCCACCAGCTACGCCCCTCACCTGCGCTATCCCCCGTTCTTAGAATAAATGGAAGGCTCTCAAAAACCAACGCGACAGAGCAGATCAAGAGTACCGTAGCGGTGAAAATGTCGGAAAGCAGGTTCGTTAGGATGCTGGAAACAATACTTTGAAAAATGCAAAAAACACGCAATCCCCATGCGTAAAGACCGAGTAATAAAACTAAAGGACAACGCAATGTTTTTCACAGGAGACTGTTTAAAAACGATCATTTGGCCAGCAATCAACACCACCAAAATAGAAAAACATTAGAATAGCCCTAACATATTAATCTATGAATGTGCATTAGTGGTGCTCCGCAATTACCTTAATTGTCGTTTTATTTTTCTTTTATTTCATGAGGTAAAGACATTCATCATTTCTCTCTTGAAAAAATATGCTTGAGAGCTACATATAAACTTTGCGCTTTCAACAAAATTGCCCCCACGTTTTCTTTCGAATTTCGCACTTCAACATCGAGAATTGAATGATCACATCGGAAAAGTTGAGATATGGGTAAAAACTGGAATTGCACAAAACAGAGCCCCCTCATTCCACGCATCAAGCGTAGAAGACAGGAGATGTTGGCCGAAAGTGCAATACACCTGTTGCCCCAACGAGCGACAACTGGCGGTCGAACTTTACGAAACACCCCAGTACCCGAATACCTTCAACTTTCGGACGCCAATCGGGAAATCCAAACTTGTTGGGATTTTCTTTGTTGAGCAAGACTTCTAGAAGGCGAACTTGGCCTCCCTAATAGTTAGAAGGTGCAAAGTTGAAACTGTGAAGTTGAAAACTTCCACAAAATAACAATGCTTCCACCGTCGCGCCTCACCTCGGCTCGTACTTCGCAGATGCGGGTTGGGTAGATTAAAGTTACGTGACTGCTGCTCAAAGAATCCAAAGTCTGAGAGTTGTGCATCGCAGCGTTGCGACCTTAGAGATCGGCAGTGGTTATTCAACGGTAAAAACCACCCCTCATGAAATATCGCCTTCTATGATGACTCCGACTTCCAATTTTTTGCACCAAATGACTCCGACTTCCGACTTCCAATTTTTGGTTAAATATATCCGAAGAGCCCACTTCAACTTGTAAACGTTATCGTGGTTTGATGCTAAAACCGATACCACTACTTTACAACATATAAGCTCGGAATATGAAACGGAGAACGTTAACCACTACTGCGGGCGGAACTTCTTTCTTCTCTTCCATGATTTAAGAACGGAAATTAACAGCAAGGTCTAGGCAGGATAACTAAATTTGGGATATCAAATCCACCTAATTGGCATCCAACGAAAGCACTCATTTTTTAATGCATACACATCAATAAGTGCCACTACCCCATCCCCCCTAATGCAGACATCATGTGCCCATAAGGTGCAACTTTGGCACATATTTTCCTCGAATTCTGTCACGACATGGAATGATTCTGACAAGATCAACTATGCATCGTCTAGTGAGCTAACATTCCCTAGATTACATGCTGCCGTGCAACAACAACGGCTTACATGGAGCGCATCTACGTCAACTAAATTGGATGCTAGTGCAGAAATCATGGTTACGCCCATATACTGCTAACGGCAAAAACTAGAAGAAATACAGCTCATGATCGTCTATTGAAATATTAGCGATACGGGCGAATAAAACAGTGAACAAAAATGCCCGCATAATAATAACATTTCGAAGAGTGGAAACGTGCAAAAACTTGATGTATAACAACCAAAACGCAACTGTTATATATGCAGCTGACAGCACAATACTTACCTAAACGAATCATAACGCTGCCCTCTTTCCTCGCTTTCCCTCTCAAATGGTGCTCATTGCATTTCACTCTTCAACTGTATAAGAGAAAACGTCTTACCTCAGGCCAGCAAACAAAAAACAGTGCAATAGACACAAAGAAAACAAATAACGAAATGATTAAAGTAGTATTCGTAATACAACAAAAGAAAGGCCGATATGTGAGTGTGAGGTCTCGCCATGACTTTGTGATGGCTTCTTTACATCAATCTCTAACCATTAAGAATACATTCAGAAAGCGTAACCACAGCCAAAAGGCATACAACTATCTATCACAAGAGCATACAACTACCTTTGTTGGTGGAAATTATTATAGGGGGCAGGGCAAAAACAACCCCTCGACCTACGTCGCTATGAAACGGTTACGTTGAAAGTGCCATTATATAATCTGCCCAATGTACAGAAAAAAATACACTGGGGATGATTTTGCCACCTTTGTTAAAGAGAAACGAGAACTCTCCTCAAATGATTTCAGACTTGAGGTTCCAGCCGATGGACAACCTGTAGAGGGGACAACTGAAAACTGCAACTCTTTCTAGGTTAGGTACATCTTTTCGATCCTTGATAGCTGCAAAATATCGCTAGATTTGAAAATGTGGATTGGACCATCAAGCATGAAAATTGATGGATCATCCGCCTTGCTCACTGTTTTTGATGTTAGTTATACCATTTTCTCCGCGAAATCAACAAATTTCATTTCTTGTGAGTGAGGCAGAGTAGTAGAGTGGAAGGGAGAAAAAGTTGCACTCGTTAAAGAATTTTCACTTATCGCGTAAGTTGCAGGCATGCTGTACACAGTACTGGCACCTTATCCGATTCAGGCTGAAGTAAGTATATGAAGCGGGATTGAAGCCTCGAACAATGTACGCATCATCTCCGACTGACGATTCAATTCAGCAGCCCTTTCAAATAGTCGGATGTTTGTTGGCGAAGACATCGAGTTTACAACATCCAACACTTTCCGACACACACGAAGTTGCGCAGCACGCCTGGAAATAATCTTCGTCGTAGCAGTTCCTTGCACTTATATGATGCAAAAAAGTGGGACTAAATCTTCTCCGCCAAAACAAAACAACTAGTACTCTAATTGGTCAGCATTTTCATACGAATAAATACTAAAAGAGATGGCAATTGCGAAAGGTCGCCTAACCATATTCTCGCGTTCTAACATGTTGAACTATGATATCATGCGCCAATTAAACATTCCTGTAAAAAGAAATGTAATGATGGCCATTCGTCTATGAGTTATCATTTCAGGGAAGTACTAATTCGACGTTTTAGTACAAAAATTCAACGTTTAAGGTCTTTGAGGAAGCTGAACGACAACAATCACGTATCCTCATCAGTTTTCATCGCGACCGTGAAGTAAACGTTGATCACAAAATACCGTGTTCCATTTAGCCATATCAAGTGCTATTAATTCTTTCATCGAACTGAAACTCCTATCGACAGAAGTAGGGCAAAACGATGAAAACATAACACAGCGAACCGTTGAATGACTCTGTCGACCAGCAACGCATGTCTTCCTCTTAGATGCAACGTAGCAATCAACTGCCTCAACGAGGAGAGTTCGTTTCTTAAAGATTCGGCGCGCACTCTGAGCGCAATTGCATTTCGCCGAACGCATACTACCGAACACGATGAGAGCGCTATTCGCCAACGTAACTCTGGCTGGCAACGAGTCAACACAAACGCTATCAAGCTTGGCACAGTCATCGGCACCGAGCGTGGCAGTCGACTAGACTCGAATCGCCTGAACAAGCTTATAAAAATATATTCTTATTCGTCTTTATAACTTACTGTAATACGCATACAAGAAGCACTCCTATCATTCGACCTCAGCAGACAACCAAGGCCGTTCGATTCCTCTTTAAATATCACTTATGCAGCGTCGCCTTTACTGCAACGACCTTTTCGCTTTACTTCGCAATTTTGTTTATCGTTTGACGGATTGTTACCGCATCCTCAGAAACAAATCGGAAATTGCTTGTGGCCGCAATATTTAGTCAATGATGCATAATTGCAAAGCACTGCAATTATGCATCCTTCCCAGTCAACGCATTGCACAGTGTTGTAGCAATTAGAAAGAAACACCAAAGCGCGCTGTGAACAACACTCAACACCACCGTACATTGGAAGCTGTCCATTCTCTCAACAAGCTCCTCACAGCCACACAAATTACACAATTTTTCACAGGTACATTTTTACATGAGAAAGTGGAAGGAATGCGCCAAATAGAAAAAGCATCAGCGGTGTGGATATATCTGCTGACTCCAGAATGCAGATCATTAAGCCTTCAACCGCTGCTTACTAACTAGCACTATAGAATGCGCTTGTCCCATCGTCAACCTCAGTAGTTTTCGCATGAGCGCGCAGACGTGTCGGGCCACTCATCGAAATTAGCTACGCCCAATTTCGCAACACAAATGTGCATCAAACAAGAATGGTGGCAACACCAAACACAAACACGTCAACTTTCTACGAGACAACTCTGATAGCAAGCCAATCTGATTTCAACGAACCTCTTCGCCGGCAAAAACAGTACTGCGGGGATTCGATCCATCTTGAACTGCCATGGAATCTCATTTTTCGACACGTCCACACTGTAAAGGGCCCAAAGATCTTATTTTCTGCTTGAAAAACTAAGCAAAATAGCCGGAAGAAAAGTAATTTTCCTACTGTGCTATTAGCTGTCCTTATTCAACAGTCTGACAGTTTACTTCGCAAGGACACTTCGATGTAAGAATATTGGTAACGTTTGATGCGAATGAGCTTCCCAATATATATATATATAATAGCATGATTCCGTTTAAACTTCTAGACGCCACTCTTTTGAATTGACAAGAAAGACAGTGCGCCTACCAAGTAAAATCATAACCACTGTAACACCATATTCTACGTCGTTAAAAGTCCCAGTCCATGGACGTTGCGGAGCCAGCGATTTGGAAGCACCGCCTTGGCGCTGGGATAACTGGATGGAGAGGACGGCGCAGGGGCACGCTGATGGGGTTTCGCACTATTCATGGCGGTGTTGCCCGACACTTTAGCCAAATTCATTTTAGAAGCACAAGTTGTACCATTGAACCACTTCTCATAGTGACGAATCAGTTTATAGTTGGAAATTTTTTACTGGTTTTTTGATACTATGAAAAAACAGAGAAAGGAAACAAAGCTGTTAAAATATCGCTTGAATGACATAATCAACCAACTGTCAAAACATCCTACCTCAAACGTCTTACCACCAAGATGCACTAGGCGACTGTAGAGTCAAAAAGATGACTGCACAGTAATGAATTCTACTTACCTTAATTAAGCGCAGCCAAATACTTCAGAGTTATTTTTGAAGAAGACAGCATGCTTTTGTAACATAACCGCTGGCTCATGAACAAATTAAACCGCTTAAGGTGGACGAATGATGCAAGCGTGTTAGGAAATAGCCAAAAAATCTCCATAAATATAATTCTCCTACGAAATGAGCATTCTAAAATTCCCCCTTGCACATGCCCACACGCAGAGTTGTCTTTTCTGTAAAGCTCCTTTGAACGCCGTCAGTCCTCTTGCCGAAGCTTCGAAATTCTGTTCGTAACATTTGCCTTAGCGAAATGTCAGCCAATGTGTAAAAGCAAACACAATCCAGTGAAACAGCCCTACAAGCTAGAAAGTAGAGAGCTGGCACGTGGAGTTTGGTGGACTCAACTTAGACTGTTTCATCCAACTCACCGTCTTCTGCTCGGCTTCTAGCTAATAATGACGGATAAACTCACATGAAGAACTTCAGCAACGCCTCAAATGGCTTGAAATAATGGGCGACCGTATGATATATATAAAAAACCGCTGCGCTTGGGCCATGCCAAGCACCGCCAGATAAGAGAACAACGACATCCTGCGAGGAACTCTAAAAACAGGACTCAATGCTACAATGTATTCAAATTCTACATTTCTTTTAGCTCATAGCAGCTATCGCCCTTTTGTCTTTTCCATTAGGAAATGAGTTGTCGAAGGGGGTGATCGATTTCCTGGCAATAAAAATGGTTGATAGCACTTGCGCCTCTCCCTCTCTCTCTTCATTGCCGAGATCACGATAACGGTAGTAGTGATAACTGCAACTAGTTTAGACTATTATTTAAACCGAAGCCACAAAGAGTGCGAAACAAAGATTTAATCTGTCGAACAAAGCTTCACCACAGTTCTTACGAGTAGGTTTTTAAAATAGTCTGAATCAGAAGCCACTATTCCTACTTCAACATACTGATTTCGGATTCCAATTAACAGAATCATTGGCGTCGTTCTTCTATCTGTGGGCGAACGATGTCGAAACGTGCAGGCGCCTATCCGCATCACAATTTCTGACAAGAATGAAAGATTGCCACTGTGCTATCTATTGCTACGATTGTAAAAAAGTTTTGTGGTTTCTATGCATTCTCACTTCTGACAATAACGTAATAACTGATGCAAGGTACAACACGATCTCCGGAAACAATGATGGGAGATAACGCCGATGAAGGGTCTAAGGGCATCGAGAAAACACTAAAACACAACTAGATAAGTCGAATTAGTACGATCAGCTTATAGCAAACACATCGCTAGGACAATTAAACCAGCCTTGTTGATAAAAAAGATCAAGCCAAAACAGCAGCTACGATATGTAAAAATGCTTTCTTTCTTGCCCATAACAACTTAACGATATGTTTTCGTTTTAAATTTGCCTAATCCCTTTAAATGAATACAAAATGTATTCGCTTCAAATCGGTCGAAAGGAAGATAATTTCGACAAAACGAAACGACGAACTGCGTTCAGAAGATCGGCGTTGAAACGTCTCGCCGTTGTTGCCTGAACCAAATTCTCATCGCTGAATGTATGTGAATGCGCTCGTCCTCTTCTACGAAAACGTTGCGGTAGCCTTTCTTCAGTCAGTCGATGTGGCAATAATGAACCATTATGAAACGAGTGAATAAATTCTCGCAGCGCGTGCCTGCAGTTCGCATCACCTTCACTTCCAGTCAGCAACAACAACGCCTCACATCGGCCGTGAGGAACTTCTATGACAACGAAAGCAATCTTAAACAAAACGCGCCCCAATTCAACTGGGCGATAAAAAATTTGACGCCTTGCACGAAACGAACGGCTATGAGATGAATCACATTTACTGCTATATTAATACAAGAGAGCAAACTATCTGGTCCCGTAACAGCGACAATCCTCTCCACCAAATACGAAACGCGTTTCTAGACGGAATCCTCTCGCTTGCACATGCAGCAACAATCACCACTCACCTAACTTGCTTCAGGCAGGTCATCTCAATAGATAAGAATTTAAAAAAGAGTTGGACGTTGTATTCAAAATGATATGGTAACCGTGATTCACGTCATAATAAAATCATTTAAAACGAAGTTCACCTTGAAAAAGTATGGTCCATTATGAGAGTTTGTTCGTTACGTGCATCAGCAATAATAACGCTGGTCTGGGTTGTTGAAGAGATTCCCAGCTTCTCAAGAAGAAACCCGTAGTGCTGTGTATCGACCGCAATGAAGCTGTAAAGTGATTCAAGTCGCGGTTTCGAACAGGAAGAAGCATAATCTTTTTGTCGCAAAGAAAAACTGGAACAATACACCATGCTCATGAGCACCACACGTAGATTATTGGAAACAATTTTTGCCACCTCCGCCCCCCCCCCCTCCCACTTCTCTCAGTGTCAACATCAGTCGATACTGGCAACTTTGAAATCGTGGAAACTTTAAGCTAGCACAGTCCCAAATGCGAGTTCTCAGTGTGTGGTATAAATCGAACGCATCTCAAGCACGCTGCAATACACCACAACTTTTTCATTTCCACTCAATTTTCTACGAGTTTAAAATTTCCGAAGCAACTTCACACTTTTATTTTCATCTACCACGACTGCATGTGCTTCCAACTATATTTTAGGTTCCTTTAAATAGTTATGCCACGTTTCCTGACTCAATGGGTCAGTTCTTTTCGCGGTGGGCGATAACTTTGAAGGGCTCGTCTGATTTACCGTAATTTTTGATTTCACTTGTTATCAGTGCTCTTACGAAGTGCAATGCAGTCGCTCCAATCTTAAAGCAAATCGCCACATACTTCTAAACAAATGGTCACACAAATTTGGTCCATCATAGCGGTTCTTTCACATCAGTGATACAAGAAAGCAACATCGGTGACGGATTTCTTAAACCTGATTGTATTATTGCATTTGCTGATTTCAACTGCTTGCTTCTACTAATCTCTATCAGAAAACAACACGCATTCTATTTTACAAAGAAATTCGCAGTCTGTTCCTTCTAATAACTCGTGTAATCTTCTTCCCATTGTTTCTAAATTGTTTCATTGAGTAAATCTGTTTGAATCAAACATTTCGCATTGCAATTTTAAGAGCTATCACGGCATCAGTATAATAAAAAATACATCAACATCTGTCGGCACTGGTTTCTTGGCGAAAGCTCGTCGTTTCATTGCATCCCCTAATTGCCCTGGCCATCAGAAGATCAGATCGCACCTGATTTTGTACATATCAATCTCCACTAGAACAACCATCAACCCCTCAATTATGTGGATTTCTTTCTGTTCCGCATACATTTTCCCCTTCCTCCACGCATTATATTTGCAGCTCGTACATCATTTCAGTGTTCTCCTAACTGCAAGAGGGAACTCTGTTAGGTGCTTGTGCCTCCAAAGGGAAGTAGAAATTTCGAAATCCTGAAATGACACCGCACCTACGAGAATTTTGGAGAACTCTGGAACAAATTAGTTGTTAGCAGACTAATAGCATAACAACTTACGCTTTCTCTTTCACTCATAGCAGGACCTATTTCTTCACAGCACTATAACCGCTAGTTAACACGGTACCACGATCGCCTTAGGATCGAATATACTTCTTTCCGAGAGAGGTGGACTAAATGACGAGTGCGAATATATTGAGATGAGATGAACATAAGGAAGATGTACCTCAATGACATAGCTGGGAAAGAATAAGCCGACTAAATGAAACCTCGCGACTACAAGAATGTGCTTCAGCATATTTGTACCACTACAGTAACTTGAGCTGACACAGGATCTCGACCCAGTTCCTCAGCTCACTTCCAAGGAGTGCCTTCATGTGTCTCAGCAACTACACCTCTATTTCAGCAAGGAAGGCATACTATTTCGCAGGTAGCCAAAATGAAAGAATCTTTTGCTTTGCATGTAACTATGTAATAAAAGTACATAAGTATACATACAAGAGTGAAGTCGGTATGAGCGAAGACGCACCAACCGTAGAGAGTTGTTGCGCATACAAGAGAGACCCACAAACAAGGGTGCATCGAAAGGTGAACCACCAACGTCGCCTTTACTCAGAACGCTATCCGACTTTACAGCGGCTAGTTTATACTCGTTACATCGCTGGATCGGTGATACCTTCGAGACGGTTCCTTTCTGAGACGCGTCGAACAACGAGCAACATACATCAGCCAGCTCTTCTAAATCATCACCGCTTAGTTGCGTGAGGTCCAGTAAAAAACCTTTGATGTTCCCGATGATGACGGAATTCGGAATATGTCAAACAATCCTCGACCGAGGATCTCGATCGGAACATCTCGTGGATAAACTTGGACTGCAAAGGGAGTACCGAATATAAAAAAGGTTCCGGACTACCACATAACAACACAATACTTTTTGACGCATAGATTGTAAAGTTTCGGACAATGTTGCAGGATGAAAATTTCGAAGAAAAAGCGACTCGCCACTCATTCAAACAATCGAACGCTTCCGCCTATGAAGTTCGCGAATTTTGAGGAAGGATTACCAAAAATCCGACGAAAAATTTTCGACCGGCGGATTCTACTAAAACCATCGCTGAAACGTAACCTGAATCTTGAAAATGGGCCCAAACAGCCACATAATGATTTATGATGATTAATCTGCAAAAACACGACATGAAACACTCAAGCAACTAGTATCACCTTAGTATAAACTATTTCGGAGCGAGAATGCAAACGTATGCATTCCGTGACTTGTTGCTTTTTTATTGCCAGATCGGAGCGTAAGAGATATAAGGATTCTTATGCAACAAAAGACTATAAAGCGACAGGGAGAATTCGATATGAGGACTCATACACAGCATCACAAACTAAACTAGCTCACGGAAACCTGCATCTAAATAAAAGATGCATACAACAACATCAGCGGTCAATAAGACTCAAGGTGACAATGGGAAATGAAACGCCGATGGAAGGAACCAAGGAAACAAAGAAATTTTTAAAATCAGAGTACTTCGTACAGAATACAGTAAAATGAGATGCTTTTTCCACCAAAAAACAGACATGCTAGCAAGGTTCCACAACCGAGTGTGGGAACGTGCATAATATACTTTGAACGAAGGAGTGACTGCTAATGGTAGCTATGCCTTACGGGTTAAATGCTCGAGCAAGCACAACCGCCATTTCTACACGTTTGTTCAAGCGGTAAGCCAATATTTGGTCTCGGACCACTGTATTCTGTGCCTGAGGCAACGGCGAGATTAGTTCGGGAATTCAAGCACTAATCCAAGTAAATTTTACGCTAGTTATAAGATGTGAAGAAATTTCACACCTTCAACGCCGAAAAAAGCAATACTATAACCCATTTCAGATGGCAGAAACAATCTTTGATTCACGAAGTCGAACCGAGAACTTTGCAGGTAAGCTCGGTGCAAGGAGATCCAACTTTCATAGATAGGGTTCTCAAAAACGAGAAGAGTGAAACAGCTCAAGATTTCTCCGATGAAATAAGCTAAGACTTTCTGAACATAAGATGAGAGAAACAATATAAAGTTTTGAATAAAAACAAGCAAAGCAAGCCAATTTTCTTTCATGCAAGTGGAAGGAGGGTGCGGTAAGCAAAAGGGCGCGGAGTGCCGACAATAAGAAAAACGAAGCTAGTCAAAAATTTTCTGAAATACAAATAAAGCAAGGTCGAAAATGTTCGAGCCAAGGGAAAAGAAATTACGCGGAAACATTCGTCGGATAGATGAGCGCAGCAAAGAAAATTCTGTTGGGCAAATAAGCTGAAACCGCTTAGGAGCGAAATCAGTTAAAAAAGTGAGCTAAGTGAGAATTTCGAACTTTTTCGGCATTGTTTACAGGTGAAGCGGACAGCGTTAGTGCTCTTGCCTTTGCTGATGAATAGGGGAAATGTCCTGGAAATCGAACTGGACACTGCCGGTGAACAGGACCGCCAGTTGAAAAGAAAGTAGTGTGGGGGCTGACTCTAAAAATGCATGCAATAGAAAGTGGTGGGAAATTCGCATGAAAGGAACGAAAGTCTAAAATTTAGTGAATTACTTGGCAAAATTCACTGACTTTTTCATAAGAAAAACATAAAAGCTACTAATCTTCGTATATTTACTCATCGACTTTGCGTTCCCTCAAATTGTTTTTCCTCAATTTGTTAACTTCCCCCCCCCCCCCCAAATACCTCAGAAAAGCGTTAATCCTGAAGCAGTGGCATTGCCGATATTAAACTGGTCCTAACGCATCCTGCTTATCTCATGACAGTGTCGTATAAACAAACGATATCTGAGGCACTAAAGTGCTCCAATGTTTTATATCTGGAACGCATCACTGTCGCGATACCGTGAAAATTGTTGCAATGCTCCAGGGTATAAAGGTCCATATTTTACATCTCCCGCCGTCTCCTCAATCATAAGCAGCGAAAGCGGGAACGTCTTCGTCAAAACGGTGCAACACAATACATGTAACATCAAAATCTGACAAAATGGCATACCCACACTGATGGAAGCAGTTGCGTCCCGACACAACGGTGAGCCGAAGAAAGGAAATCGCTCGTCGGTTCGACGAAATGGATTCCAAGAAGCGCACACCGTGAAACGTGGATATATTCGTTCCAGACGGCATTGCTTGCAGTGCGGATCGAGCCACTTTCTCGTTCCAGCACAGCAAAAGCTCACCTACAAACATCTCTGAGGACCACATAGAGTCATTAAAAAAACAGCAAAAATACTTCATTATGCGGCTCTACAGGAAACGCTCAACTTTCGAATCCTAAGGTCAAAAGACAAGTAATGTGGTAGTGTACGCCTCCATTCAATAGTCCGTAACGGCAAAACCGCTTCCAATTCTGTCAAAGACTCTGCAATTGCCAGTATAGCTCCGAAGCGGCCAGGTATAGAATCTCCAATCTACATCAACAGCTTACCAACTCAAACACGTACACAAACGTGAAGCAAAAAACCAAAGCAACAATAGTAAGATGAGCTTACTGGCAATGCTCCGATGAGTAACAAAGAGGAAACAGTTTAAGCGCTATGCAATGGTATAAGGAAGGAGGGAGAACAGGTACAGGGACTCGAACTGCTCCCACTAAGAATAGCGTAAACAAAAGAAACCGCTCACGAACGCCGATTTTGTCATTGATGCAACGCATTTTGAGAACCTACGATATACCCGACAGTATTTTAACAAACCAATCAATTTTTTAATTTATTACTTCTGGGTAGTTGTCAGCTTCCCCTTCCCGATACTCACTTTCTGGGAAACTTGCGGGGTGACTGTGATACTGGTTGTTTTTATTGTTATGATTACATGTGCTAATATAGCGTTTACAAAATGCTGCCTAGCGACTGGAAGTTTACGGTCCGATTTGAAACGCGGTGCCTTCCTTGGAGAGCTACGAAGTATAAAATCCCCCATAATCGTAAGCTTAACTATTACCGAGAGCTGCAAGATTCAATGGTGGTTCAAAAAAACATAAAATGACGATAAAACGGAGCAAGCGTTTTCTCACAACCTTACGAGGACGCATATTTACCTTGACAGGTCTTAAGTTCTACAGATCTGTGCTTATAGATACCAAAACAATGGTACTTTAATGCTACCAGAGAAACAACTTCTTGCTGCATGCTAAAACTGTGTTCAGCTAAGCAACTGTCAGTATCAGGCTTCCCGCTGCTGTCTTTCCGATTTCTTCTTCCTCCCAACTACATTCCTATTCAGGATGCAGACTTTTCGTGTTGTTTTGTTCTAAGGTATTCATCAATTATGAACCTGCGATGCAGATTCACCGGTTGCTTGACATGATAATCGCTTGTCCTGCAAAAACGATTTCCGTCGTTGACGATAACCTTCACGATTTTCAGCAAGTTCACGCACGCGATTCACTTCCTCTTCTTGGCATGTGTAATATTCCATTATGGTCTGCAACTTTCATTCCTTCCAACGACTAATAAACCGAAGATATCGATAATTCAGCAATAAGCACAAGCATTAAAAAGCAACCAGCATACAGTTAATTTCTTATGTCGCAGCCATTCCTATTCTAATTCACAAACAGATAATAACCAGTGATGCCCGAAGTTACCGCCGCAGATACGGCAACAACAGAATGAAAGACAAGCGCTACAGCTTTTACTATTAATGTTGTGGCGTTATGAACTCAGCTATGCGCACGCTGCAACTAAACAAATAGAAAAAGCAATAACAAACTACGAGTGCTCGCAATAGCTAAATTAGCTTGAGCAACTATACAGAAGGCGAAACGTCGAGAGTTTCAATCTGCTTGAAGGACGTTGTCATCCCCCAGGAAAGCACTTTAAACAAACGTGAAAAATATTACAGATTACCAGAAGATCTAAAACACGCATTTCCCTTTTGAAATGAATAAACTTGGGTGGTTCAAAAAAAACGAACCTGTTCGAGGACTGAAACGTCCGATTTGTATGGGTAAAGGGGTTCCTTTGGAGTGAACAGGATCAATGTTGGTGCCGTACGCAACGTCGTTTGCAAGCGATCTACTTTGAGCATTGTATTCGCCTCTGAAAATTTCTTAAAAGACATCCAACCACAAAGTGGACAAGTGCGAGAACACAATCTGCCCTATGTTCTTTTTGCAGCTATCCCTACCGGGCATACAAAGATCATCCAAAAGTAGTACAGCCAACTCGTACAACCGAAGTGCAAGCGCACACAACGAAGGAAATATTTCGTTTTTAAGCGCTTCGTAAAGTTTGTATGGTTCTAATTTTATATCAACCTTCACCACCGGCTGCAACAAACGATGCACGGAAAATGAGGCAGATAAATCGGCCGAACTGATCGAATTTCATGGCATTTCCCCTTTTCTCAAGAAAAATTTTTCACAGATCCACTTCTTCCGGCTCTCCTGTCTGATTATCTTGCTTTTCTTTCCCTCTCCAATCGCCATCGCCGTCCAGGGATATTACACGATAAAGTCATCTGCACACGTCGACGCTCCCCCGATGGAAAGAAAACAGCCAGATAACTGCTCAAAACCTTTATAAAATGAAAGAGCACACCGCGAATATAATATTTCTTATCCCAGTGAAGAACACCGAAGGCTGACAATCTCGGCCCTCCTCTCCACGTGGTGATAAATAGTCATAGATGAATTATAAGACATTTATTACCTAGACTATCAGTGAAGTACTCGATTCGTTCGCCTAATTATGAGAACCTGCTGAAAAGCATAAAAAATGTCCTCGTTTTCGCTATGCACTGCGCCGTTCTGAAGATACAGCTAATGTAACTTTTTCGCCTCATCCTCTCCGAGAGGAACGCCCTTATATGGCCCTCTGCAGATCCAATTATTTGCACAGCATAACAGGACTTTCTGTCTGCACGACTCACATTTATCCTAAATGAAGGCAAATGAATAAGAGACCAAAATCCATACGGAATGTAAGCGCACACTTCGAATACAACACTCTTCTTTGCTCACGTTAACTTCTCAGTTTTCAGGGTCCTATTCCCGCTCCTTCGTTTGATTGTTTCACTGTTTTTTTTCCCCAAACTAACATAATCTATAGTATTAAGGGAGCGATAACTGCATCCGACTCGAATTCTGAATTAGAAATTCCAAAGAAACAAAGCCCTTCCATGAAAGTTTTTTTTTGCTCAGGTAAGGAGAAAAAACTTTCAAAGACAACTGACAGATTTTGTAAAAGAGCAAGATTTAAA
This sequence comes from Ascaris suum, assembly GCA_013433145.1. Classification (NCBI taxonomy): domain Eukaryota; kingdom Metazoa; phylum Nematoda; class Chromadorea; order Rhabditida; family Ascarididae; genus Ascaris; species Ascaris suum. The sequence continues at coordinate 7,567,534 of CM024187.1, forward strand.
AAAAAAAAAGATGAAGACTGCTCAAGCAGCAGCACTTTACTGCGACTTAGGGGATAACGTTACCTGGAACAAGCCAATGGAGAGTGTTCGAAGAAACACTTTCGTCTCTAAGCCATTCGGTAATCAACACACCAGAATAGTTCTTTTCTAATGGATAGTCGACTCGCTTTGAATATTGGAACAATTGAATGTGGCCTTCATATGAGAAGTTCAGAGCATTCGCCACCCACCAATCAGTTACAATAGCGAATCCCGATCGATCAACTAATTCTTCTGAAATGAATTAGGCATCTCGATGAACAACTATTCATCAAGCCATGTTCGCTTGGAAACTGCTTTCGTTTCTTATTTCACTCCTGGCATCACTAGCGCAGAACGCTCGCTGACCACCCAATTACTGTCTCGTTGCAGCAGTCGACAAATAGCAGTTAAACGATTTGATGGGGCAGCTATCTCCTAACACAAGAAACTAGAGCACAAACGCATGAGAAAAAAAAAACCACGCAAGTTGAACATTATGCAAACAACCAATTATCATTACTGCCACAATTATTGCTATTACTTTTATTATTATTATTATTATTATTGTTACTATTACTATTATCACCATTACTATTATTTTGCCACTATTACTATTATATTACTACTGCTAATGCTACAGATTACCAGCATGAGATAAATCACTTAGGACGAAAAATTCAGATGCAAGGAGGCTGATAAAACTTGCGTGTTAAAAATTTGTTAGGGAAAAACTGGAACCAGAATAATAAAGCGGCGGAAACGGAAACTGAAAGAACATGAGTATTTACGGTAATAAAACGGTCATTTTTTTAAAGCATAAATTCAAAAACTTACATCACTCTCAATTTATCTAAACGGATATAAATTCGAAAGAATCAAAAATGCCGATGGAAGCCAAAAGAATGTGCAATTTCAAGGACGACTGCATATAGCAAAGAAGGCTGTTCTGTTACTTCCTCTTTTATAAGCTAATTCACAATTGCCCGTTAGGAGAGATGCATTCCAGATGGACTTATAGATCGTAAAATGCACTCGGTCATAGTACGATAAAAGCCGCACGATAGAAGCCACCATTACACAGTTTACAGACAATACGAATACGAATAAGAGAGAGAAACCATGGCAAAATCGTTTCGCACTCTTCCACTTCTCTCTTCCTGACTTCCAGAAGGAGCTTCTTTCTCATATAGAGACTCATTTAGAGTCACACTGAGAATGTCCGCTTCCCAAAACTGCTAATGGCAGTGATCGGCATAAACAGATCCACTATGAGCGACCAGGTCAACAAATAAAATTACATCGTCAGGCAACAAGTTGTCGGTTAGATATTTCTTACCCGAACACCCGTCTCGCCAATTTCGAATGAGGCTTTTTGCTGAGTACTGAATGACCACTGAAGTGCGCCACTTACTGCGAAGTTCAGCTCGAATTTGCGAAGAGAAAATTCAGTGAAACATGCCAACACTTTTCCTGTTGTTCAGCCCATTTCTAAGACCGCTGATCCAGCAGCCAGCAGCTAGTTATCATACGTTCAGGGAGGAAGTCAATACATATGAAAAACCTCAGAAAAAATCGAGGTAACCGGAAGATCGCAGTCGATATATGTTCATAACTGTGACAGACGAAACGGGAGGATGAGGAGTCGGTTCTGACCGGTGTTAAAACCCCAGAGGAAGCACACTGTTCTAAGAAAGTCGAAACTTCTAGGAAAAAGAAACACGATACCAATTTCAGCACTAGTAACATCCGCCGTCCCTGACTTTCTCTTCATCCGCTATTGCCCCTTAACCGGCAGTTCGCACGAAGAAAGAAAGACTGCAGAGGTGAGATTGAAGCAAACACCTTTCACAGTAGCAGCTTGATCGTTATTCGTTAATAACAGTGGAATGTGTACAATGGAGTAACGAAAGCTCAAGAAACTCAAAGCAGCAGTGGATCTAGAACTTTCATTGTATATTGGGCAAATCATTCGCCGATACTGTGTGTAAGTTGCATGCGAAAAGAACGTTTCCTGTGACACAAGGGTCATATATGCTGCACAGGTGCAATGAGCGTTGAACACTTAAGCGTTAATAAGTATTGATTTGAGCTTATTTCCTCAAATAGTCGCATATAAACACTGCACTGCATTGTATGCACTAAATATACTCGAAGCACAAAGAAAAAATTCCTGACGATTACAAAAAAAGCAAATATGCAACTAGCGCATTTCGGGTATTCCAATAAAATGAGCCTCATATCTGTGACCGATCTGACAAGGAAAAATCTATCAGTCGCTGTAATTGTTGACCTCTAAGTCACACATTTGCTATAATGTTAAGCGATTGTAGAAGTTGGTAAATCTGAGCTAAAAGTTACTACAGTATAAAAAACAGCACATGAAAATCATGCACAGAGGTATTGAGTGAGCTTAGATTGCTTGAAAACAGGGAGGCATGACGAGGGAGAGATATGTGAGGAAGGCGACTGGCTGGAACAGGGTTTTACACGAAAAACAAGGAACTACATAGCAACATTAGAAATATGTTGAAGACGATAATATTTCGGCTGACGTCAACAACTTTTCACAAGCAAATAATAACTTCAAAATACATACCATATTGTGAAGCAGTTAATGATGCAATTAAGTATTCCTTGTAACGCCATGATCGTTGCAACAAGCTCTGCAATGAGGAGAGAAGAATGAGACAAGCAGACGCCAAAAAGGAAACAACATTTCATCAAAAGTTCTACTAAGCAAGCGCTATAGACCACCTTCACAAAAAAAGAACACATCAATGAATACGTTGTGTACACCTGGTAGAATTGCAACAGAAATGACTTCGAAGTATTAACAGAGGTTAATTTAGCACACCAGGCGATCCACTTATCGTCAGGCTGAAGAGCTTAAACCCCACCTCCGGAAAGGATCCCTTATCGTTCGCCCTACACACGCCCGTCTAGACATAATATACTCCAAACATCATTTAGAAGAATAAATGTTGGCATTTGATATTTGATATTACGCTAAACCAACAATCAGATTCGGGAGCCGTGGAAAACGATTCGCAGGTGTGAATGTACAGTTGAGAAGCATCGACACCGTTATACTAAGTTCTTTACTCACAACAATTCACACCAAAAACTCTGCTAAATATTTAAACAGAAACTCTCTTCCTGTCCTTAAATCTTGTAAAACAATGACAGAAACTTCGATGTGGTCGAAAAATCGTCGAGCAAGTCTTTTAAACGCATTAGTAGTGCTAAGACAAACTGGAGGTATCCGTGAGCTTTGTGTGTTCAGGTTTTCACGGAAAACATCTTCAAATATCTATTTCTAACTGCAGTGCGGTTTAAATAAAATGATAGAATTAGCTAATGTCATAGTAAACAAACGAAAACACTGTTAATTTATAATTATAAGTGATGAACACTTTGATGTCGTCATAATCGGAAAGTGTTCATTCATTTTCTGGAAGATTAAGAAAAATGAGTGCGAGTTTTTGCTGAAAAGTGCTAATGCAAGTAAACTCTCATCAAATATGCCACTTGACGATCACAACTCTCGAAGAATTTTCAGCTGCAACGTTACTCCGAATTAAACGCATACATATAGCATACTCCAATATAACAGTATGTGCATTTGATTTAAAAATTGTATCGCAGTGAAACTTTATGAAATTGCTCACCACCGCCGAGGAATACCATGAAGCTGCAGTCCTCCGCTAGCAGTAACAACTTTCAGCACAAATACACACAAACAGATATAGAACAGGAATAAGCAATAAAAAGATGCCGATTCCGAGTTAGTAGGTCGAATTTGCGAAACGATAGCGATAATGGAATATCTTTCTAGAAATGTGACAGATTTCTTGTTTCGAAATTGCTCTATTCAATGAGCAAATGAACTCACATCAATGGGAAAATAAGCGAGAACAGCGTCATCGTATTCCGAGCAGAAATCCTTGACGCTCTGTTCATCAATCAATCGATGAATCGGGTTGCGAATATATAAAATCCACCTGAACATTTGCTATTATAAGGCCGAAGAAAAATGTAACGCCGTCAGTGAAGGCAATGGAAATCTGTGCTGATGTCGAAAGACTAAATTCACAATTCCCATTTCTATTACAATAGTGAGCATTTAATTTTTCAGTCAAAAATTGTCAATTCTGCAAAAGGCGGCGAGCATATCAAGGAAATCGCCGGAAACTCACCTTGCGGGAAATTCAAAGCAGCCTCATTTTTCAGGAAGTCAGACATCGTTCTCGACCACTATATTTTATATCGATCACCATTTCAACGTCTCTCAGCTTCTTTCTTCCCTATCAAATCGGAAGGTCTCTAACCTACACATCGTATTTCTATGAATATAAGCAGTTTAAAACCTCAAGGATCTCGATAAAAAGATCTCGTGGAAATGAAAACCAAAGCGTGCCCGAAAGTGGGAAGAAATACGTGAGACTGTGGAAATATAAATAACTCTGCGTATAAAAGCATACCTAGAATATGATATTTCATATATATATATATATATATATATATATATATATATATATATATATATATATATATATATATATATATATATATATATATATATATATATATATATATGCGCTTGCGTGCATAAACGCACATGCACATGCTCGTTTAAATATACAAACATGTAAATGTTCATATATCTACATGTATATAGCGAATTATGTCACTGCATACATACAGAAACACTCACATATGGGCTATTAAGAACGTAGGGAATAAGATGAGAATTGACAGAGTATTACCAGTTAAAAAGACACAATCATCAACAACTTGACGTAATCGCATCAACCTTGCAATACTTCAGAACTCCTCACAATGGGCAAAGAATTCCTAACGGCTTTTCACACAACAAGCCCATAAAGGGAAACGTTTCTATCATTCTAAAGCAAAGACCTGAAGAAGCGTAAGAGACACGGAAGATGAAGTATTAAAATCCAAGTGTGAAAAATCCTTTTTTATCGGCCAACTGTTTCCACAAATTCAAAGCATTTGAACAATTCAACAAAGCATGATAGTTGGGTATGTAAATTCCGCTGCTAACTGAGGAGAAAAGATGAGAGTGCACTCGTCATTTAAATCTCGGAGCTGCAAGTCGACAATCCGTACCCACAGCCACCTACTTCATAGAGGATGTGAGGGATAGGGAAGGGAGGACGATAGCAGCAAATAAACCTTCGTGAAAAATTTTACAAGAAGAAACTTGAGGAAGCTTTTCAACAAAAGCTGTTTAAAGCAACCAATAACCTTAGTATGAAGATGATGCATTGCAAATGAAAAAAAAAACCTTTAAAAAATTTCCAGGACCAGCGAGTTATGAATATCTTGAAGCATTTTTCGAATGGCAGAGGTTTCACCACTTGAAAAGGCATAATAGCGACGCACAATGTTTCAGATGCACGGCAATGGTTTTCGGGATCTATAACACAATAACGGGAGTTTATTGACGGGAATGGTTCCATAGTCACAGAGGTTGTTCCTCTGTCAAGTGTTTAGAAAGGACAGAGAACTGATCTGAGAGAACGAGTTTATGAGAAGGACAGCTCTACTGAAGGCAAGGAGATAAAGGAAGGAACAATACCTTCGAATATAATCAGCAGCCAATTCTCCATTGTACATAAGTGCCACGTCACCAATATAGGCCATAAGGAGAGGGAACATATGCGCTCTGTATGTATTACGACACTGTCCTTGAGCAGCGAAGCAATTGATTGCAGCGAAAGAAACCTGAAAGACCAAAAAAGCTGCTCAAAGTTCGCAGATCAAAGCCAACAATGTGGCATATTAAGCTGCAATATCTCCCCTTGTCCTCTTTCCTCATGTGGCATCATCCGGCAGCACTGCATTTCGAGCATTTCGTCTGCAAGGACCCACCCAGATGGGACAACTGAGTGCATATAAAATTAAGGTGTAGCACTCCAAGGTCTTTTAGCGCACCACAAAAAAGACATGAGTGTGGATTATTTGATATGAGATTAAATGAGCATGAAATCGGCTTGATGATGCGACACTTCTAACCTAAACTGCGTCTCAATCAGACTCTCTGGACCGTCCACCTTTAGACCAGGCGGCTTTCACAAACTTTTGCGATTGTATTTTCCCAAAATATCAAGAATTTGGAGACAAATTTATAACTGGCCAGGCAAATATTCTGAGTAAAAAAAAACGTTAGGGAACTCAGAACGATTAATCATGATGGGATTTCGATAAGAAGCCTAAAGTGATCTGGTCAGGGCTCAAGTTGAAAAGCCCATTGCTGAAATCCTGATGCTCCCCGGTCCTTGCTACCTTCTACATACAAAAAAAAAAAAAAAAACAATGCCTAGGAGCTCGTTGTGGGGTAGCGAATGTATGCCGCATATGTGCGCAGCTGTGTATTATATACAATATGATTAAGCCTGTGGATCGAACAGGTAACATCGGTTAAATGGTCTAGAACACATAAATGATGCAGGAAGGCTCCACAAACAGTGAAGGCTGATTGAAGAAACGGCACATCTTAAGAACTGTAGAAGGCACGAAAATGGGACTCAAAGCTGTAGACTCCATAGCCAATATCTGGTAAAGGTCGGGCATTTCACAGCCAAATTTCATATGCATCGAAAGCCAATAACGAATAACAGCCGCTATATCCCGCTACCACTAGAATCCTAAAATGACCTTCACATAAGCACTTACTCACAGTGATTAAAGCAGAACTCTTCGAAACGAACATTTGAGGGATCGGTTGAGATCTGAAACTATATCTTGCGGTGGGAAGTGACTACCAACTTTGTTTATATGTCACAGAAGCTTGTAATGAATGCGCGTTTATTACCTGAACTCTTACTCGAACCTTGTACGTCTGCGACGAAAATAAAAAAGGAAGTTAATGCGCTTACATCGTCATTACTATCGAAACTTCTGGCAACTCGCTCGAATGCTCTCCTCATAAGCTTTGAGTCGAGGTTCCAGGGGGCGTAATACATTGCAATGACAATCTCGGAATGCCTCAGCAATATCGATGGATGTGCCCCATTGCCGCCGTAGTAATAATCGCTTATATAGTCCCTTGCTGACCAGCGAAAAAAAGGCATCGGCGGCGGTGCCGGTCGACGTGCAAGTCGTCCATCCGATCGGCTGCAACTCATTACCACATATTCACTTACGTATATTGCGTCTATAAGACCAACTTTCTCGAAGTTTATGTGAACGTTAGTGAAAACAAGCTCATCAATGAGCAAACTACACCCAGAAAGTGTATATGGCAAAAGACGAGTATGAAGAGGTAGGGAAGGGGAAGGGAGGGGTGACAGAGAATGGAAGAAGGGAAATAGCAGGAGCTGCTATGATGCCATCAAGGAGAAAGGGACGGCAAGCTCAAGCTGCCTTCATTCACCACAATCTAAAAAATACTTCGCTCTGCGACTTTTCCCCTCAAAACCTGGCGAATGAATGAACTTCATGGATATTATTACTTTCTCAATGGCAGAAGTCGTAGACAGACAGTACAGCGATGTTCAAACGAAATATGTGGTGCGTTCTCTTTTGCGAGCCTATAAAGTGCAAATTGTCACTACAGCTTTCAAGATAAACAAATCCTTATTAAAAGTCTTCCGTGAAAGGGTAAGTACGCTGGGTAAATAAGCTTATTTTACAGCAACAAATTTCGGAGCATAGCATCAAAACTGGTACCACTTAAATAAAAAACTGCAGCTTCTGTGCCCCAAGGAAGACTTTGTTTCCGAGAATTCAGGGCAAGATTTCAGTCTAAAAAATCTGCTCAATGGTCATCAACTGCCCACACCAGGAATTCAGAAAGTTCGTCGATGAGCAGAAAACGGGAAGAGGTTATCTTTGAGAAAAGAAAAATTTGCTTACGACTCTTCGTGGAAGTTATATTAGAAATACTCCTCCAATTCAAATCACAAAACTGCTTTAATAAAAGAAAGAGAATGAACTTAAACGTATCAATTTCATGGCGACAAATGGTGAGCAGAAGGACGCAACAAGAAACAAGGCTGAAGTGCAGTCAAACGTAATGAATGTACCTAATGCATGAAACCAGCGTTCGGCTTTCACTTTAAGCTAATAATAACCAAACTGACATCTAGCACAAAAGTTCCACCTCATCTCATTCCTCTTCTCTTCCCACTCCTGCATTTTTAATTCAACTCATAATATGCTGATAACTAACATGAATGAAATGAAGCACATCAGAAGAGCATATAGAACGACGAGTCCACAAAAACTGCGCATAGTGAGACGCTGACTCAGAGCATCCAATGCAACTTCCAAACTGCTTCGCTTTTCTGTAAACATTCTTATTTACGATCCTCACTGCTTAACACACCGTAAATCGACGCACTGTTTCCGTTGAATGCAACCTCAAAGGCTACACGATTCCCGCTCCAAAGCCGAGCGGGCAACACGCAAAGCAAACTTCAGGAAATAAGGCATTCCGATCTTTATTCTTCTCAAATTCATACATTAAAAGGCAACCACGAAAGAAAACATATTCTGCCAACCTCAATATTCGCCTCTAATGGGAATCAGCCGCATTCCTACAAGCACCCTGCTCTATTGCAAGTGAGAGCAACAGTATGTAAAGCAGAGGCTGGCAGTGCTGTAATGCACGATTTCGGACTGCTATTTGCTATTTGCAATTCAAGGAGTGGGGAAGGTGGAGGTTATTAGCCTTTTCGGCATCAAAACCTCTCAACGTTGCCGCTGCGAACAAGGGTTTACAATTAAAAGTACCCGCAGTTGAGGTATCAAAATAAAATATGAAAGCTCATCCAGTCTTCCAATACCTCGATGAGATAATCGTCTTCAAACTCCTCCGTTTTTGTTTTGGGGCAGCTGAACACTGCAATTTCTCTCTCACTTCCTGAATTGAGCAACATTAGTTAAAAAGAAACTTGTCGACATGTGACGGTAAAGATCTACCGACTTACGACAGGCTTAGCCACTAATCTATATTTAAAAAAATCAATGCAGCAAATAAATCAAGGCGAGAAAAGACGACCTTCGTCGGAGTGAGCAATTCTACTTGTCGTTCGCACTTGCGAGTGATCCAAATATTCCAGTGCCTCCGATATGGCTTGTTGAGCTTGCTCGTCAGCGAACTCTGCAGAAAAAAAAATTGATTCCAACGAGAAAAACACGAATTTCACATGTGCTTCGGATATACAACATAATATTCAAACATCCTACAGTGCTACTTTACACTTCAAAATGAACGCCTACTTCTAAGCGCAGTTGTCGAGAATCCGTTTAAAAATGGAGTCAAGTCGGTCTGAAAATACTTTCATAAAACGTTTCTAATGCGTTGTAAGAACAAATTTTTTTACAAGAGTCCTCTCCGATTCGCAGCAACTATAGCTTATCTGCTAGAGATATAGCCGCTAGCGTGCGAATTTGAAGCATCTAACTACTTCAGTGCACCCAAATACAAAAGGCCTACAACGATGAAAACAACAATTCCAGAGACGACTTGGTAGATAAAAAACGGCGTTCACTGTCGACAAAAGAATTCAAAAAAATGCGAAATGCTGCAGACAGTCCTATACGCGTCGTCATGAGGAATGACATCGATTCCTTTCCCGCACAAAGAAACATTAAACATGCAAGCGTCGACTGCAGATATCCACTGCGGATTTCACTTCCTTTTTTGTAGAGGCACATTTATTGCTCTCATCTTTTCTCTTTTCGCTGCTTTTCATTTAAACGTCCCGAAGTTGGGAAATATAAAAAAGGCATGCAAATAAAGCAAAGAGAGACAACTGAACAGACAACGGAAACAACAACATAAGGAAAAGAGAAAGAGGTCTGCAAAGAGTCCGTTCTAACAAATATCATACGGAAGTTCAGCGCGCAATTAGAATTACTCAGCTGCACCTGAAAGATAAAGAAACGAGTGCGTTAACGAAAGCAGATCTCAAGTTCTTAGAAGACGAAATTGAAACCTACGTAGAACATCATTGGTTGCGCTGCACCTTTTCGCGAACCGGAACCGATCGCTGCGCCGACTACAGAGACGGACAAAGTGGAAAGTTTCTAAGAACAGAATCTCGGAAATAACCATGCACATTTTATGGTAAGGAAAAATCAAAACTGAAGCTGCAATATTTCGGTGAACAAAGGCTAAAGACTTTCAACCAGGTAATATAATTTAGCTACTTAGAAAGTGGTAAACTTTGGGAAAGGCAATATGAGTGAAGCGTTTCTCGATTTTTCCAACAATCTGATATTATAAATTAAATGAGCGTGCCATACTGGAATGCGACACTGAAAAACCGCTTGGCAGCAAGTGATAAATCTATGCCAGAAAACGCGAACAAAACGCGAACTTGCTAAGCGCCATAATCAGCTCGATAAATCTACGACAGTTGGCAATTTTGGATGACTTTTCAGCAACAATTAATCATAATGATAATCAGCGAAACTCGAGTCGAGTGAAGTTCAGGGTCGTTTCTGACACCAAAGTCACAAGCACCACCTGTAGATGAGCCTCATTCCATAACCTCAGGATATCTCAGTCGCTTTTTTACGCGTGAGTACACCTTCTATTATGAATCAAACTTTTAATGATGACACCATACACCTTATTCATCAAACATCAAGAATGCCACAATAACACGCATCAGTGATATCAAGAAACAAAGCCATACGACTGCCTTTCCATCTTGTCTTTATGCCGGTTAACTTGGCTTATATCAACTCAAAACCACCCATTTCAACTGCTGCACTAGTATCCCGCATGTTTCGAAGGACTACAACATGTGATTTATTATAATTTGTTCACGATAAACGAATATATTGGCTGGCTGCATGAGCTGCGCAATCCAACGTTAATCCTTGAATGAAGCGCTGCAAGGAAAGCGATTACGGCGAGCATCAACCGCTCTCTTAAATCATCATGTTCTATATAGTGACGGACTGAGCAGACATCAAAAGATAAAAGTGACCGCTAAAAAGCTTCGGCGAATTAAAGTTTCAAGTCGGCAATCCCGGTGGCTACTTCACGGTGTATGGCACGTTAGCAAGCAATCAAAGGAAGCTCGCAATGATTCAGTAGGGCCTTTTAGTGTATGGGGAGGGATAAGGTTCGCAAATACTCACACAATTAAATACCGCAATTCTTACGCTATGCAAATTAGCATAGTTAATTACTTGTGAAAATGTGGTACACGATTTGGAACACAAATTTATATATTCCTAAAACACTTTACGGTTCAAGTTTTTCAAATGAAAAAAAGACGACCACATAAATATGGAAAGACGAAGCGGAATCGGTCAGCAGGAGAGATGACGACAAGTGAAAAATCGCTTTCTACGAAGAACAGATTTATCTTAATTTTATCAATGATATTTTCGGGCGCACCATCGATGGAGATTTCCAGAAAAACCCCACTGATAGCACGCCCTGATAAAGAACTAATTACAAAAAACTTAGAATTTTCAATAAAACAGCAACATAGATGAGCAGCAAAATGGAACGCTGGAATGCAGGTAAATTCCACTGCATATTAAACAACTCTCATAGTCGACGTCGTATACTGATGAAACTACTCACTTTTACAGTACTATCAGGAAGGAAGGTTAAAAAACTATCGATTGCAAAGGTAAGGTACCTGATGTCCCACGAAAACGAAGCAGCAATAGTTAAATGCGAGAAGGTTAGAGAGCGACTCTACTAGAGGGAAAGGACGCAGTAAACAAGAGAGTCTCCTTCAGAAGAAATGCGAGTGGCCCTTGAGGAGTTCTCCCACCGAGTAAAAGCCATCATCATGCAATATACAGTGCAAAGTAAATCAGAGAGTGAAATCAAAAAGCTTGTTAGAATTTTCAAAGCAACTGCTTATCGATAAATCATTGACGGCAAATTCAAGGAAAGCATCGTTTTCGACATGCGATTCACCGTAACTTTCTTCTCAACTAGAACCTAATTTAAGGTTAAAGTTCGTTCCAGAAATGACAATGCCTTACTTAGGCAAACTTGGATCAGCCTCGATACTACTTACTTGTATTTTGAGAACATTTCAAGTTCAAGCGCATTTACAGGTACACATCAGAAACTCACACAAATAAGGACATATATAACAAAAAATAAACGCATCCGAATAGGGTGTGATATCAATATACTGCAGAATGTTGTGTGTTAGCAGAGGCGGATATGTCTAGGCATGCGTCATGGTCTGTCATAGCAGTTACGCAGGATGGGATGGACATGTATTTATTTCGGATGTAGATGCCATTATTTGCAGCAGCACTTCGAAATAAACCACTTGGTTATAAGATTGTTACAAGTTTTTTGTTGTTTTTTAGAGGGACGAGAAGGCGGGTGCCCTTTTATTTAAAATTAACCAAGCCGGTTTTTTCAAATTTTATGACGTAGTGGGAGGATTTACTGAGAAGGAAATGGACAGTTCCCTCAGAAGATCGCAAACGAGACTCGTTGACGAAGAAACGAAATTTCCCAAGTTGCCTTTCGTATTTCATTCTAAGTATTCTGGAACTATGTGCTTCGAGCATTACACGGAAGTGGAAAAGTGAGTTTCCTTCAACCGGTTTGCGAACATCACGATCCGCTCTTTGGCGGCTTGGAAATTCCAGTGAGTTCAATCAGCTGATATAAATCATAAACAATGGCGAAGAGAAGATCAACGATTGAAAACGTTCGCATATCCTCTCATTACGATTCCACTAATAAAAATATTTTCCAAGCCTTCGAAAATTGAAATTCTTTTCTTAGACTGGAAAGAATTTACTGCCCTCAAGTTCAGCGAAAAAAAAAAGAAGGAAAAACCTCGTAATAAAAGGAAAAAATCCGTTTGCGTTCAAGAAACTGCAGCAACGAAAAGTAATATCACAATGTTCTGCCATTACGCCGCACCGTCAGACGACAATAAGTGGGCTAGCGAGCAAAAGGCATGTGAAGCCAGACCTGAGATACCCCCCCCCCCGTCCCATGTCCACTTTGTATATCTTTTGCTTCTTATCCCATCTATGATCTCTCATCCTGCCGTGACGGCCAGGCGTTGTGACATGCCGTGCTTTTCACTGCTAGTGTTTCTCAGTCATAATACAACATGAGTACACTTGTTGATGCTATATTGGAAGAGGGCAACCGAATGAATAAACTGCATCGCATGCGCGTATGCTCAAAAATTTTGTGTAAAATTCCAGTAAAACTTTAACGCTTTTGCTGATAATTGCAGCGCGACAATGAATTCGTAGACGCGCAAGAGATAGTCACATGATTTGCAGCATCTGAAATCATTCTAAGAAAGCCCAATTTCGCAGGTTGCTCTCTTTTCCTGGCGCATCTTAAAATAGTCTCTGTGGGAAATCGAAAGAACCTTAACGAAGCCATACCATTTTCGGATACCACCTAACGGAAAGCGCATAACAAGTGTATCAAACTTCCTATTGTAAACTTCGAAAAATTATTTGTCTTCGCTACGAAAAACGATTCAATTTTCTCTAAACTCCTGAAAAGCAGGTGTGAGGAATCTGATAAATAAGGTGTTCAATTAATAGGTACTGCATATTTTTATCTTTTTTGGATGTTTTGAGCGCCGCCGCAAAGCAGGCATCCTCAACTCATATGAATCCTTTACTCGAAAACAATCGTTGCACAAACAAAGGTTTCGGCGGCGGTTTCTGCATATTGAAAACAACGACTCTGTAAACTATAAAATCTCCAATCATCCGTTTCCTCTGTCACATGAGGAAAACCATCCCGTTCTCCAAGAAATTCACTAAAAAAACTAAAAACAACTTCCTCGAAAACTGTTTCCCATCAATGAAAAATCCCAGCGCAAATTTTCGAAGAACTTATGAATGCGGGTGACGCGTTATCGAACATTTGGATCTCAAGCAAGTTTTTTCCTAGATACTTGAAAAATATTCATAGCGAATGGTAGAACGATGGACGGAAAAAAAAAGCAACAAAACAGCCTAATAATAAGGAAATAGCTTTGCAAAACGAGTGCAAAAAGAAAATACCGATAATGAGGTTTAAATGTTGCTCGCTGAGTTGCGATGAAGCATCCATGAAGCAACAAAAACACGGCGATAGATTCGAGTGTCACCAGTGTGGGAGACGTACATTCGAACACCTCAAATCATAAGCAATTAGCCACTAGGAATAAACACCTTTGCATCAGCAGTGAACGCTCGCACGCATGCAAATTACAACACATTTCCAGCGCTCATTGAAATAACACCAAACAACTGGCAAACAAGAAGAATCTTTTTTGAAAATGTACAGAGTTGTTTAATGTTTTATTACTTCATGATTGCTCCCACAGCAATACACTGCACCGCTCTTTACTACCTTCCCTCCCTCCTTCACTTACGCCCATTTATCATTCTTTTGCCTGGGAAAACTTTTCTACGCTTACTCCTCCTCCCCTTGTCCCCTTACCTCCTAGAGGTAAAATCATCAACAAGCCTGCTACTTTCAACACAGTAAAATCCATGTGAATCTTAACATTTCCCTCCGTTCCTATGCATTACATTCGTGAAGGCACAAGATGGCAATTAGGAAGGAGGAGGGGAAGATCAGGTCTGCGCTGCTATAACCTGATGGTTATTGGCAATGAAACGACAAGGTGGCAACTGGTACGAATTGGAATTAAAGCCAGCTAAGACAAATGCCTCATGCGAGATTACTGCTTCAAAAAAGAGCAGACCTTATAGCACCGAACCGGATGCTCCAAAAAAGCAACACAGTTCTACCTCATGGCTATCCTCCCCAACGAAGCACATTTAGAAATGTGGAAAAAAGGAAGTAAAGAATTGAAATGTGAGAGCATATTTGAAGGATGCCCAAAGAGTGTAGAATAGAGAAGCGCACGCGCATTAAGGATGCTTCATGCATGAAAAACCCACCACTTTCTATGCCGAATCGCGCATATTCCGATTCAGATCACTTCCCTTATGTGAAGCACTTTGAGAATCTCCCGACGTGAGTGCACCGACTAAGAAAAGTGACCTTCGTCAACTTCGATACTCCTGCATTCAAACACAGTTAGTGAAACAAATCACTCGTTCCATATGAGTCCAACATACATCACAATACGCTCTACAATTAACGTTATAACTGAAAATTCAACGGTCGAACAACAGGTGCGAACGTATGCCAACTAGGGTGTATACAATAGAGGCTTTCTGCAGCTGAGCAACTCTGCAACCATCCATACTAAATTTTAAAACGAAAGGAACATGGGTAGCAACGCAGCAAAAATGCCCCCGAAAATGCATAATTACCTTTTTGATGCACATCCACAGTGTGCACCCGCAACATTTCGAGGTTTATAAATTGCGCAGCTAAGCGGCAAGCTCTATAAAAGTTCAAGCAGCATTTCTCGCACGCTTCCTACACCTACTCCCTGTTCGAAAGCACACGTCAGTCCAAAATATACTTCTTTTCCCAGTTGGCCATCCGCAATTCCGATTCCTACAACTGCCTTTTGAAGCCGAAAAATGTCATCACGGAAATTACAAGCCTTTTGGAATAGTTGTTGGAAATTCTGGGTAGGGACCCATAAGGTTGTAATCGAGTTGAATCGATTTCCCGTGCACATATTGCATTTTCAAATTTCCATCCGATTTCTATCAATTCAAATCCATCAAGCAATCGTTTTATTTGCACACGAATAAACACATGAAATGCTTGAAAATAATAAATATATACAAGTAAACATATGAATGACGGTTTTACCTTTCCGACTTCTCAGATAACAGTTTTAAAATATATCGCTCCCTCCCCCCTCCCCCCTCCCCCCCCCCCAAGGCTGAAACTTATTCGTAGGTGTCACATATGTGCCAGCTCAGGGATCGGCTGCTCCACTTCTGCCTGTCGCCTGATTCAGCCAGCGAACACCAGTGGATAATGGAGATTGGTTAATGCAAAAACTACGCCAGTGGATCAACGTGGACCTTGGCCTGGACCTACACGAAGAGTGACCATCAAAAACGAACAAAAATGAAGCGGTCATATTTAGAGTGCACGAGCTAGCGGCAAAATGTGAAAATACGAGAAACACATAACACGTCACTTTTACTATTTCGGTGTTGAGAGTGGCAGGAATGAAAACTGCAAATCAGAGAAAACAATGTGCGTGTTCAGCTGTTGAATAGGGGCACTGTCAGAATCTGACCGACATTTCCTGTCTTCAAGACAGAATCACCAGCAGCCTCCCTCATGTGCCAAGCAATCTAGAATCAGAAAACCTTCAGCCCCGCCACTTGAATCACTTAAACACCGAAAACATCTATAGACCGACGCAATTTAGAGACGCGAGATACGGCTATAGAAACGATCGGGTGGCAATAAAACACACTAGGACTAATGAAGCGTGTGACAGAATGAAACGCTTTTGCATGAACGAAGTGGTTCAACAGAGCTGGCATTTCGGTTCGAGGCGCTTCAGCACCTGGATGCCAGAAGCTTCATGACATTCTCATTGGCTTCAGGTCTACCAGGGATTCGAGCCTTCAAAATTCGCAGGATGACACGAGCCACACCGCCGTTCTAGAAACTTTTAGGGCGTTCTAGAAACCTATCTATCTTCTTTTGCCCCTTGCTTGTCACCTTTAATCATGTCTGGAGAAGTGCAAGCGCTACACTTTTCCGACTCCTTCAGAAACCCATCCCATATCCCGCTGTGTTACCACCTGAATCGGAATGACCTGCCAAATCGTCATTCTAAGAAGTAACTGAAAACGCTGCAAGATAACGGGATCCTGTGAAAAGTGCAGAAAAAGAGGAAGCAATGCAACATTATTATGCTACCAACGCCGGAAACACTATACTTCCAGTATCCGGCAGTTTGCAAGGTTGAAACATTTCACAAACAGCCGTCGCCATATATTTTTTATGGCACTAAAAAAGGCATGAATGGAATGTCCTCGCAGGAAACATCATCGATACAAACTTTTGCCAGAAAAACTTAGAGGACAACCAGCAAAACTAAAAGCCAGTCAGTGTACTACTGCACACCTGAAACTTTCAGGACTCTTTTGGTTCGGGAGTGTGACCTGAGCTCAGCTGTTATGACTGCCACTATAAATGGTAAAAGCAAACCCCACCGTCTACGGAGACCGACTTTGGTTTCGAACTTTCTGGATCTAGTTCGAAGCTTCCGAAGATGAGTTTGAGTTCTTCCGAAAATTCTCGAGGCTCTCAGAGTCCTAGACCACTTCGCGCATCAAGATTTATCCCTGAGGAGCCAAGTTTCGAGACCAGGAGTCGCAGAAAGGTTCAGAGCGTACCGGTAATCTACAGGAGGAAGCTCGTTGTCGCAAAAAAAAAAAACCACAAACGTAAGGAACAACTTGTTGAGAAGTCTTCAGCTGTTAGTGGGAGGGTGGAAAATGTTGCCGAAACGTGAAGCACTGTTGAAGAAGGCATGGGAATGGTTGAAAAGTGAAGAAAATGCTGAACAACAGCAAACACCATTGGAAGCAAAATAAAATGAAAGTAATATATGAAGAGGCTGCATTGTAGAACAACAGTGTCGGAAAATGAAATTAGGCAGCAGTTGTTTGGAGGTATTGCCTCTGTTTTCAGTTTCGCCGACATTTTCCCAATGTTGCCGGAAAAAGATGAGAAAGATGTTGGAAGGATCGAAACGTTGGCCATAAGTTTTAAAAGTCGCAAGAATTAGAACGAGCTGGAAAGAGTAGGTAAGCCATGAAAACGTTTTCCAGGCTTCATTCTGGTTTCTCTAGCCGTTTTGGGGCTGCCGAAAAGGGTCAGAGGTGAACTCGGGAAGGTTGAAGGTCAGAATCCCGGAAGGCCAAAATATTGCTAGCCCTTTATACTACACAGGTCAAGAAATATGGAGCACATCTCCCACCCCTGTTCCGCTTTTTCTGGCCTCCTCTGACCACTTTCAGCCATTCTGTTCCATCCAACTCCCTATCTGCCTCCTTCGTCTTTAAAATCATCCGACGTTTTCCGCCTTGTTTCACTTTCCAGCGTTTCTTTTACTGGTTCCTTAGCTTTACTCAAAGTTGTTTCACTTTTTTCTCAACTCTTGCACCATTTTCCAGGCATTTCCCGACCGCCTTTCTTCAGCGCGGAAGCGCTCCTCTACATCAAATGAGATGCAACTTCGTAACTTGTGTAAAGCGTCGGCCTTGTCTGCCCTCTCGATTTGGCGTTTTCACAGCTCTGCCCAACGTTTTAACATCGTATTCAAGTTAGTTGCTTCAGACCTATGCGGCATTTGGGTACGTCGATCTTTTCAGGCACTTCTTTCTCTGGGTCGCGTCCGGCACCATGCAGGTTTTTATTGCGTTGGGGATTTTTGATGAATTTTTACTACTATGTTCTCATGCCAACATTAAAAATTAAGCGCCTTGATAAAGCCGAGCTCAGTTCATGGAAGCGAAACTTCCAAGAAATAATCATTACCAATTGGGCCTAGTAGTAGTTCCCCTGTTTGTGTTAATAATTACATCTGGAGAATCGGAAGAAAGGAGTACGAGAAACAAAATGGAAAAATGGGGCTAAATGTATGCTAAATTCGTTCGTATGTGGTCGATTAGGAAGGATTATCGCTAGCTAAAGTGCCGTGGTATAGTTTGCTTAAAAATATTATACTTGAATAGCCTAGTTTCAAACACCCATAACGACTTCATGTTAAAAGGCGTTGTACTAAAGTTCGGAGTCCAACGCCATCGCCCCGTGCTCCCCCTCCCCGCACACTAACATGAATCATATACTTTGGGCCACGGGACCCCGCGACCAAAAAATCCCCCGACCCGCGGGTGCCCGGTGGTTTTTCCTCATCTCTCTGAGGCATGTTAGAGGCGTGAATTCTGCTGTCGTAAGCGCTGAAGGGCAAGGTGGAGGAACGTGCACATATGCCATCAGGGAAACAACAGTTTATCGTGAAAGACGATATTGCGATAAAATGGGCACAGCCAAAAAAAACACAACGGAATCCCCTGATATGAAATGGAAGCATGTCTCGGATGAACGGAAACACTCTTAGCGTATCAAGAAACTCCGCGATATAGCTTCAATGTAGACCTGAGTAATCCACACGGTGCTCAAAGAAAAACACACTGCTGCCGGCGTTGCACAGTTTGCCGTCCTCCTCCCTTTTTCTCATACTTCCCTTGCTTCTGGTGACGAGGAAATCTCATCTGCCGGAGTAGTCGGATGCGCAAGCAACATGCAAATAGTGCCAATTCCGAGAGGAGATCTCCAGTCTCCAAAACTGCTCTGCCCCTCTCCTTTGCCGGAGATCCTGAGAACTCAAGTTTCCGTGCGAAGGCAAAAAGCTCCCGCGTCCCCGCGAGAGAGTGTGATTCATCACTTCACACGGCGGAGGCCCGTTCCAAACAGTACATTTTACCCTCAGAAACCCTCTTCCTGCTCTTCACATTTTACTCCGAAATTCAGCACGGCTCCCATCTGTTGCAGGTAGAACGCTTCACTGCAGAGAACCCGAGGTGAGGGTATTTGAAAGCAGAAATTAGCAGGAGCTGCGACGACACTGGTAATCAAGAAAATGGGAGCAACGCAGGGCAACTGAGGACGTCCCTCGCCGAAAGGAAATGGACCAAATCAGACTTTAGGATTCGAAGACGTCCTCACTGGCTGCCCTAACAGGCGCTTTTTCCCAAAGACATTTTTATCGGCGTTCTTCTCCTCAGACAGACCGACTCGAATATTTCGCGACGACTTATGTATTTATTGGCCTCAGCCGCCACCAAGTCAAAAAGCCCTTCGTGCTCCCATCCAATTCCCTCCCAGCGATGCAGTACCCGCAAGCAGCATCACCAGCGTCTGCATATTTGAGAGTCGCAACCGTAAAATTTTGCGGCGCTTTTAGCACTTTTGAGGTTAACCAAGGTCAGCACCTTTGATTTGATTTGAGAACGTATCCGCAGAAACTGTTTCCCTCATGGACCTGAGAACAGGAACTCTTAGCCTCTGGAAAAATTTGCGTGGTGAGGTCATTAGGTGAGAGGCGCAAAGCAGATTTTTTAACTAGTATACGAAATGCATTCCGGCAAAGATATGGTCACTGCGATGTTTACATACATCGTTTTGCTCATTAACAATATCAATACACATGAACAGTAGTAACGAAACAATCAACAAACACAGAACTGGACGGTGGACATCGCCGGCATTTTGACTGTCTCTGTCACTAGAGACAGCAGTGATCGACTGTTTAAATAAAAGAATGTGCGAAGATAACAATGAGCTGCAGCGAACCACATCTTTCATCCCACCGAGACTCGTACACTTCATCATTTCATTCGCTTAAAACACCTCACCTCAAACAGTTCACCGCAAGGCAGTCAAAATCATCATGACAGCCGAATTCGCTTGAGCATCAAATACCTTTTATGAACCTGGGAGAATGGAAAAGCTCTTTTACATAAGAGACCGTTCTCTTAAAATCTTGGCAAAAATCGGAGACAAAGCTCCGCGATTCACTGCGTAAATTACATCAGAAAGCGTTTAAAATAAGACACAAGAAATTGCTGGAAATGAACACAGAATATGCTATTACAGTGAACCAACATCATAAATGCTTATTATCCGAAAGGATGCAATAAGCAGAAACTGAGTCCGCATACCTGTAAGAACGCAATTTCCAGCACACAAAGCCCAAAGTAATGCACTCTCCCTCGTTATAGTTATGTCCCAAGCGCTAGCTCTTTCTGACCTCGTTTTCAAAAGTAGTGCCAACCCGTCGGTTGATAATATCCCCCCCCCCACCCTTTTTCAATGATTAAATGACTTACCTATATTTGTTACTTGTAAGAACAAAAAGCAAGTCAATCCCCTATGCAAATAGTTCTGTTGCGAACAGAACAACTAGTTGCTTCGTTAGCATCGGAAGAAAGCGAAAAGCATTGCGCAGCAAACATCATTTCAGATTGCTGCTATGAACAATGAACATACACATTATCAAGCCATCCTTTCGATTTGTTCACTGAGAGCTTATTGAAGCTCTTCAACATGCGACGAAGGGTCTAGCAGACTTCAAGTGCAGAAAAAATTATTTCGGAACGCTTTTCACAAAAACCTTCAAAAGTGCTCCTATTTCCTTCAACCTCCGGTCGGCAAATCGAGGCGAATCTCTGATACCTAGCCAAAAGAATTTCAACATCCAGTACCCTCACTGCGGTGACAACGCTCGAATGGTATTAAAACGTGCTCACAGTTCTCTTTTGGTTATATATATATATTATATATATATATATATATATATATATATATATATATATATATATTATATATATATATATATAGAATCCGTAATGACCATCGGAACTTAAATAAAAATACAACCGACATGTAGATATAGACAGAGTTCAAAATTTGCATTGTTAATCATGACATTCGCAATGCACCGTAGCCAAACGTGGGATGGGTGGACGTCTCAACTGACCACCGGAAAACGGATCGGATTAAATCAGCGGAATTTATTTGAAAATTCTCGAAGGTCATTGAAATTGTCGGATCGAAGCCTCTCCGAAACGATCGAAAAGGCACATTGGTTTTTTTATTCCAATACGCGATCGACTTGTACTGAATGGCGCTAATGTGTCCGTCACCCAATTGATCCTAGATCAGAATGCTGGCTACAGGTCTTTCACAGATATATTATTCACGAAAAGTGGAAACGAAAATGTGGCGACGGAAATAAAACCGTAATCATAAGAAGAACATTCCTTCGATTAGCATTCTCACCACTAAAACATATAGGCGAGACTGATGAAAATTAATTCAGTATAAAATGAAACAGCTAAAACGTAACTTGTTCTCTTACAATATTAGCGCGCAGTAAGAATGCAGCTAAAATTTTGCTATAACAGGATAACGCCCCAAGTGAAGAGAAAAACAATTCGATAAAGCGGCATCAACATGGAATAAAGCACAGTCGCATAACAATAAACATCACCACAGGCAGCAAAAGTGATGAACTCAGAAGAGATCATTACAAGCGAAGTTAGACACCTTCGTTATCTCCACTACTCCTCTTCTCCTTTCCCCTTTTTAGCTTTTCCACTTTGAAGTGAATTTCTATTCGGGCTCCTCTACTCGTAAATTTTTGAGCAGCGCTTAGGCAAGAAAGTTCTGTACGCGAGATAAACTGCCAGAGATATAGCTTCAGCTCGAAGAATTCCCGCAACAACTAGCTGGAAACATCTTCGGCTAATTTTGCTATCTTCGGCCCAAATTTCTGACACCTTTTATTCTCTCCACTTCTGCAGACTATTGTATTATCTTAGGTTTCTGAAGGAATCTAAAGCAACTTCGCTCGAGTCCCCCTTTTCTCGCTAAACCCTCCCCCCTGCTCCTGCTTCGACTGGGGTCCCTTGCATGATTCGGAGGCGTACATCATGCGCGGTCAATTTCAAATACTGCATCTCACTGCTATCATAAACGTTCCATATGCCAAAACAGCGCTGCGTATAACACATTACCATTAGGCCGCTCCGAGATATGCGCGCTCAAAATCGAAGATTACTGAAAATTATTTGAACTCCTGGCTGACGAGCAATGAATAATTCAATCTAGTACTCCTGATGAAAAGGAGCCACTAAACTTCTAAATACTTCTCTTGATGAAAAAAGCTCTGCGGTGCTTTTCAGTTCTCAAAGCTTTCTCACCGTTACCCAGACCACTGAAATTTCTTCCCTTTCCGCACACCTGACTAAGCAGCCACACTGCTAAAAAGAGAAAAATGAGCATTCAAAGCAGAATGAGCCTAAATGTAATACAACCCAGAAAGTGACTGTTGAAACGACGGTTACCTCAAGTGATCGAAAGAAATGGCTCCATATCATAGTGGACAACTTGATAACAGATGGCTGTTATCAACGTTTTCATAGCAAAATCCAACAATATTTGCTAACATCTCGGTTCCCTAATCTATTGTTCCAGTAATCTATTTCGGAGCAGTGTTGCCGATAAACTTTTTTATCTGAATCTAAGCAAAAAATATCAATACAATACCAACCTGTGGAACATAAATCAGTGACGTATGCAACTAGTGAATAGGACTAGAGACGACGGATGAAGCATACGACAGTTCAGGGCGTTGTCGAATCTCACATTTTTCTTCTTGCTCTTCCTCGCTGCTATCCGAGGCCGTTTTGGAAATCGCGACGGATGAAACTTCAGAGTCCCTGAAAATGGAAAATTTCACGATTCAGATATGGATTTTTATGTTGAAATACGTGCTTGGTCATTCTTCCATCCCAGAAATCTTATCGGAAAGCTAACAGGTATGGCGGCAATCCCCAAATATTTTCCTTATCCAGTGACGATATCCTAGAAGGAAGGACCTATCCACGAAAAAAAATTTATATACGCTCGTGCTTTCATTCTTACTTTTTGTTGCTGAGAAGGATAGACCTTCCTCAAAAGAACAGCGCGAAATTTAAAGCCGAAATTCGCATACAGATAATCAATACCCAACAGTTTTGCCGTAGATACCTTTTTTTGTACATTAATGTCAAAACAGATATTTATGCGCTAACGAATTGTATTTAAAGACAGTGAGGCTTGCGAAAATGAACTGCTAGTATCCGCACATTTTTCTTATGAGTGAAGTGCTGCTTCCTCATACATAATAATATGTTTCGTATTGCCAGTTCGATGAACGAAGAACACCACACGTCACTGCCTCATGTCGACCTCATGCTATAAACCAAGGACAGCCCCATCTACTACTATCACCCTCTTGAATCTGTTTATTGATGCCACGAATCCTTTTTCCAAGCTCGAGCATATCTCTTACTAGTAACATCGATAACGAAAAATCGTACAGCCTCATGTTCAGGTCATGGACGTTATATTTCTTTATTGCAGAAGCCATTTGGGGGGGGGGGAGGGGAGGGGGGAGTGGAAAGAGTTAGGAGTGAAGACAGCAGCTCCATCATCATAAAGGCAAAGGGGTCGATGTGAGTGAAAGGAGGACCATACCAAAATTTTCCGAAAATACATACCAGATCAGGCTTTCTTTGTGCTTGAAAACGACAAATGTGAAATTACCCGTCCAACCCGTCATCTGAGATGTTCTGTTCGTTGCCCTCGGCTTGATTAAGCTTCCTCTCCAAGCCATCAGAAGGCTCTGATTGAAAAAGCAATTTGTCTTGTCCAATTTCCGGCGCATCTGAAAGTTCATCAGATTTCAAGCAGCAAGATTTTTTACTACGGTCATGCCACCGTCCGAGCAATGAGCCTTATACATAATCGATATTAGAAGTCACCTTAATAAGCGCAGTATTCGGCGAGAATAACTTCCTATAACGCTTACTTTTATGTACGATCGTTGGAACAACAAAAACGTTAATAAAATACGTTCGGAAAAAAATCGGTTGCAAAAATATATTGGATAGCATTCTGAAATACGTGTGCCGAATTCGCACCTCTGTGCTAAAATAACTCACCTTTGTCTGCATCACCGTCTTCACTTAAATGGACACTTCCGCCTTCCGAAAACGAGCAGTAGAGTGCTAGTCGTTTGGAGTATCTGCAAGTAACACAACACAACATTGTGCACATCGCGATGCTTTTTTTCGGTTTTAATCATTTTTGCACGAGTGAGATGCATTGTTACATCTGCAAACAAAAAAAACAAAACCAAAACGGCATAAATAATGGACATAAATAACCGAGATAGTTCCTCTCCCGATCGCATAAAAGTAGATCGAACGATACACACTAGGAATCTAAGCTGTTTAATCCCAGCCTCTAACGTCCAACAGCCACTTTCGCAGTTCCGATCAAATCGCAATTCTCTTTTTTGGATAATATTAGGCATCAGAAAACATCATTCGAATAGCTATATTACTTCAGTGAAATTAGCAACCTTGAACAGATTACGCCTCAATATCAGTAAAATTGGATAAACTGGTCTGGTGATGAACACTCCACAACCCGAAGAATTAGTGGGTATTGCAAATTGCGAGGAAACCTCTAATTAACCTTTGCTGTTGACGAGCGCATTGCGACGGGCACTTTCGCTCTTTTAAGTTCGCCATCCCAATCCATATCAACCAAACCACCGCACAAAGCTATTTCCTTTTTGACACGGTTCGCAAAGTCCATTGCATCCTCACCTGGCTAAATTCATTCCATACGAACAACAAAACAGGTGAAGGTGCACAAATGCCATCACGCCGTTATTCCATTCACACTCGTTACTAGAGAACTGGGAACTAAATGATGAAATTTGATGTGTTGGCGCAACGCAGACCTTGCATTCAACTTATTTTGGTTGTACTGAACGGAGATTGATGACCTTCAACAATCGTAATAAACCGTGCTCCCCCTTCTCCTCACAAAACAAAAAACGATAGAATCCCCTCCGAAAATCTGCCACTATCAAGAGAAGAAAATGTACTAGACGATAACCAGTGCTTACACATCCTCTAGCAAAAGCTTCACCGATTTTTTTCGACGGAGTAAAAATGCTCAAAGCATAATAAGGAAAAATTGGAGACAAATGCGCTACCAGCTTAACCATCGGTGGTAAGTACCAGACGTGGCAAATGATTGCCCACGAGGTCATCATCTGCATCAAATACTCGAACCAGCCTTGCTGACTGCTATTCCAGAACGCATCACCGAACCGCGAGTCGTACTTCATCGCGATTGGATAAATCGTCGTGCCAACCTGGGACAGCATGACAGTAAACATCTATCGTGTTCAAACTGATGTACTTTAGACTCAACGAGATTCGGTACAATTAAATTCTCTAAATTAAGGACTTTTCCATGAGGCTAAGGTAGCAAGATAATGGGAAACTAGTGAGAGGGAGTTTGTTACCTCCCTTCAGAAGTTTCGAAAAAAAAGGAAAGGGAGGTTTATCGAAGGCTGTACAACACAGATCAAGACAATTCAGGTTACCACACAATCATCACAAAATGAATTATAACTAACCAATATATAAAGTACACTCAAGCAAAGTGAAATCCGTGATGCGTATTTTTGCAAAACGGCTCCACTGTGCAAATAAATCAGATGAGGTTTTGTTCTACATCGTCAAGCATAGCAACAAAGAAGCATCAAGAATTTGAGACGAATTCTGCTTAATAGCCCAGTGTTGCCTATCAAGTGAAGACAGGTTATTTAGCGGTGAAAAGCACGATATGTGCTTTATTTCTTGACTTCAGCCCCGCACAGCATTTGCTACCAATGAATGGATGCACTGAGTGAACAAAGGAGAAGAATTCTGCAAAATTCAGTTACCTCGAAGGAGCCCTTCTTGAACATCATCACTGAAGTATTGTTGATGCATGTACCTTCCGGGAAGATCAGAATAGGCAAATTATTCGAATCGTCGACGTGCTCTCTCATCCTAAAAACAGTAATTACGCTATTCGGCTTATATCATTGAGGGTGGTGGCTTATGTAGAAAGCTGTGGTTTTTGCGAAGGTGAAAGAGTGAAAGATTAAAAGTCGTCGATTCGATCGATCGAAAATTGAGGACGAAACGCTCGAAAAAAAAAGCTGAATGACACAACTGCAGGAAGCGAATTTCCGCTTTTTTAATGTCGAATTGTAAAGTACGCGAAAACAGGCAAACATACACCGATCGATTATCAGCATGTGCGTCCGCAAATTACAATTATCGAGGAGAGATTCTCACTGAAATCTTCTTGCTCAACTTCCCTTCACCTCTCCATCGTCTATCTTGAAATCGCAACAAAGCTCCTCAACTTTGTTGTGTCTAAAATAACGCGTTAAATCTTTAAAACAGCAAAACTAAAAGACTCAATTGCGTACTTTGCCGCAACGAGGGATCTGTCTTTCGCCTCCGAACGCTCGAACCATATGTGCGCACTGGCACGACTTAGCGCACGCTGCATTATTCCAAGCAGGCCAGGTTGTCGCTGCCCGATTAGCGCATAGACATTGTCCATGCCAAGGATCATGACGTCAATCGGCGATGTATGATTCGCTACGCAAATACCTGAAAACATAAGGCTCACTTGCTTGGTCAAATTTCAGGCAACTGTTAGAACATTTATTTGATACTGGCGCATATAAACCACACACCTGCATAATAAGGGTACACCTACG
Source organism: Ascaris suum (assembly GCA_013433145.1). Taxonomy (NCBI): domain Eukaryota; kingdom Metazoa; phylum Nematoda; class Chromadorea; order Rhabditida; family Ascarididae; genus Ascaris; species Ascaris suum. The sequence continues at coordinate 7,594,641 of CM024187.1, forward strand.
ACGTTATTCTATAAATAACACTAAACACTGATGTCAGTGCAGACTGCTCCTTCAAATACAAGCTTTACTGCGGAGCTGCCATAATGCCGTAAACCTCTTAGATAAAATAATGGTAATGATATGGACTCTACTACCTTTCAGAAAGCAACCCTAGCAAGGGTAAGGTGCAACGAATTACTGGCAGTCACCTTTTTCACTTACAACCATTTTCCTTTCTCACATGCACAAACGAGCTCCCTCCCTTCGCGACCTTTCAATACTATATAGAGCAAACCTGTGCTTCGCGCTTTGTTTTCCTCGTTATAAAAATAAACGACGGCCGAGACACTCCTCGCGAGGATTCTGTGACAGCACAGCATGCAGTCCTCGTTCAACGGCGTTTCAGAGGTCCATTTGGTAGAAGGCCGATCATTGCAGTGCTCACGATGAGGAAGATGAGTCCCACCGAGAAGAGCAAAAGACGAAAAGGAAGCATCACTGCATAACGGAAGATGAAACCAGCCACCCAGAAGCAGGTGAGCTTCCAGCTGAAATTTTACGAGCATCTTCTTAACTAGCTCACTCCGCTACTTCTCGAGAAAAAATGTCTCAGCAGACGAGAGAATGCCCGCTAGTTAATAATTAGTTTTTACAACATTCTGCACCTAAAACAGATGTACCAATCAATGCAGGGAACAAACACTCCACACTTGCAATAAGCAATGGCCCAGCAAAATGGGCATTAAGCATTCCTGAAGAATACACTGCGTGTACGTGACCAAACAAACAATGCACGACTATTTATGCCATCGTAGAGCGGAAGCCTGAATTAGCGGGTATGTGACCACTGCACACAGTAAATACCGTCTGATCCTATTTGACACACTCGACCATGCCACATATTAACTTCAGTGACCCACACCGCACCACAGCGTTAGACAACTCGAAAGAAGAGACGAAATGAAAACAAACTTGACGAATTCCTTAAACGAGAGACTGGTACGCATTAACATATTCCAAGAGGCGAGCTGTTCGGCCTCAAACCGACTTGTAACACCGTCTTCAATTATTGCTTCTATTCCAGCCTGAAAGATCGTTCAGTGCATAGGTAAATCGCATGCACTTCCTCCTTCTTGAAAGCAGTTAAAAACTGAAGGGGTAGCTGAGGTCGAAAAACTCCTTCATGCATTCCCTCCGACAATCGAGAATTAAAGAACAAGGAATTTTCGGCATAATTTTCAAAAAGATCACTGCTGATTCAGCTCACTTTGAAACAATCAAGATGATTATCTCACAAGTAGTTGTTGCACTATTTGCATGTTTAAAGACCTTTCGAGACTGAAGTATAAAGACAAGCCGTACCCGGTCACAGCAAATCCGACGTTCAAGTGTGATTACCTACGTCGCATCACATGTACGTAAATTGTGATGCAGCCAATAAGTGGACGGCTTTCAAGTCCACATAGAACGGAGTTTTTATTTTGCTCATATTCACTGCCTGAAAGCCACTGCTTAATGAGCGATGAAAACATTGTCGGCAAACGGATGAGAACCAATGACCTCCTGCCCAACTCGCCCATCGTAATTCTTCCGTTACATTCCGCTAATTGCAATATGCACATGATACAGCACATATAACGCCAAAAATCAGACCTCATTTGACGCTGACTTGATGGAATCGTGTACATATATAGGGTTAACGCCTTACTTTGAAGCCATTTTATCTGGCTCAGACGTTTCAATTTGAAGTCTTTGTTCGGCTCGAATTCAGACTGTCACATGTACGACACGCTTGATGGAAGTGCAACGTCAACAGCCGGATTTGGAGAAACATTATCCAAAGTGGGAATGTGTTTGTTGATAGCTATGAAATTTAGTTTTACATTAAAACTGACCAGATCTAAGCAAAAATTAACGGCTGATCGCAAGCACTCGCATTAGCTCATTCGTACAGTATTCGCCCGGTTGAGAGAAGGTCGTGGTTCGCACACATCTGCGGACAAAGTTTTCACGGGTTATGAAACAATAACGCACAATTCTCCGCGTCGAAGGTATATGTTTTGTTGATCAAAAAGTGGTTCTCAAAGAAGTGTGGAATACTGGAACAGGAATGCGCATTTGCAGTTCTTTTAAGGGTTGTGATGCAAGAAGGGACGCCAAACAAGATCATACGAACTTTGATGAAATGAAATGGAGCGTATCACGAATAACAGCCCAACCACGACTGCTTACAAGCTGTTCGTTGCCGTGGCATTCGTCCATACCCACAGTTGCCTCTCTGAATATTATGTCTGAAATAACGTCACGTGACAGTTCTCTGATGGGAAAAGTGGGATAAATAAATTCATGCTGGACAGTTGCACGACACGTTATAAGCTGCTCTTGCAGCAATCATCTCTTCAAGAAAAAGCGACAAAACAGCGCAGTTTTAAAAGAAAAAAAAGTTGAAATCTGACTTGTGGATGATGTGCATCTTCCGAGGCGTCTTGAAATATGCAACGTTGTAGAATCGTCCGGATCACTGGAGTGCTGTCCGTCGACGGAATCATCATCGTCACTGCACGCATCCAAATTATCACGACTTCTGCGCTTTGCCGTCGTATTGATTTGCCGAGCACCCCACTGCAAAATCAGTTCTATCTCAAACAACACTGGAATCAAATATAAAACGTCTGAATGTTTTTCTTCATTTGGCATAAGTCCGGTATACGGAATGTGGGTGCTACCAGAAGGGAGAGTGGGTTAACTAGGTGATTTGTTTTAACTTGAGATGATTTAACCTGTGCAATATCAAACATGATTCATCTTTTCACGTTGGTTATTGCGCGGTCGGTTACAGAGAGCTGCCCAGATTTTTGGGCTCCGTCCTGCACAGCCACTTTGAGTAACGCCCTCATCGTGACAAGGGCGGTGTGCAGCAACTCCGGACTCTCCTTTTACGTAGAACAACGGGTGAATCGACTTGTCAGCATCCGACGGGGCTATGCCTTAGCCTTCACGCGACCTTATAAGTGCTCCTCCTAAGCGGAAATGGCAGTGTTATGCCGAAAATATATTCGTAACGAATGTTTTATTGATTTAAGTTAACAAAATAAGTGAATATCGCAGAGAAGAGGGGGGCAGAAGTTACGTCCCCAAATTAGAGGGAAAAAACTACTGTTTATTTCATTTGCTCAATACATCACAAGAGAATTGAAAATCTTTGCTTGCGTAAATACTTGCGCGATTTAGATTCGTTAATACATCAAATGTCTTTTGATGAGGCTGAAATTCACAAAGCTGATATAAAAGTGATGGGAAAACGTGGAAAAAAGACATCGAATTTTCTCACCGTCTATTAAAAACTTTTTAATGAGCTTCTTCCCACATCTTTATCTCCGATTGTTCAAATATCTTTCCGACCGATTTAACCAAAGAGCAGAAACAACTTACTTCGAAAATCCTTATTAGGCAACCGACATATTGCCTGCGAAGACCAAATGATTTGCCGAATGTTGCCAACAAAATAACCAGCAATACGATGAATGTAATCGGTGGAAATAACACCGCCGAGACGAATATCAGCAAATGTTCTGCGTTGAAATTCATCATCGGCTCATATAATCGCGCACGGCAAATCGGCTTAAAAAACTTCGGATATACCTGCAAGGTACATGGACATCTTTCAAAGTCCTTCAAAGTTGGAGACATACGAGCGGTTGCAGAAACAATCCGGAAATAATGCACCAGAGCTAAAGTGGATTACTGCTAGCTATCGCCAATAAATTCACTCCGCAGAATTGCAAGACGGCAACGACATGTCACTAGGGTATGTGCCCGTCTGTCTTCAGCAGGTGCTTGTCAGCCTACCTACGTCTTCAGTAGTTTCAAATGGGGGGGAGGAGGGGGGGGGAGGGGGCAAGAGCACTGAAACCGAAGCCATGAAATCTAAAGTGTGGTAAGCATTAATGATGATAAAAATCTTCGATTATAAAATAAAGAAAGCATCAAATCACACCTCCAACAAATTAAATATATGGGGGAGCGATAAAGCATATGTAAGTATAAAAGTTGCACATAATCATGCGTTTCAAAACCAGGGGGCGGTTAACGGAAGCAACGATCACAGATCACGAGGGACACAAACACATAGCGATGTATACAAAAGGTTAACTATTTCACGCCTGACTCCACAATCCACCTGCTTACCGTCTTAAAATTCACCACACGAAGCACCGCTAACCAATTCTTCGTCCACCTTTTCACGTCACTACTCATGACTGACCGCAAATTCACACTCAACCGTTAACCATTCTTTACTATGCTTACCTCCCTTTCCCCTCCCCCCCCCCCTCATATTCACTAACATATATCTACTTCCACAGGAATGTTCACTACCTCACAGTCCCACCACCCATTATCAACCCACATCCTCTCCACAACATTGTACTGCTCACCACCTCGAAGTTAACAATCTCCTCTCTCAACTTAACCACAATTCAGAGTTCAAACACCGCGTACTGCACCACACAGCTTGCCACAACATACCACCTAACACCACCAGCCGAAATCATCAAACATCGAGAAAACTGTATAAAACCAAAGAACAATTTTCCCCCTCATCACAAACTGACCGGCACGGTGGGTCCACAGTTGGCACAAAATTTGTGTTTTCAAAAGTTCAGCCTGCTGAACCAGCCGAACTTTCCTGGAGATACCCATTTGTGCAACGCGAAACCTTTGCCAACGTGTTGTGAGGCAACTTGGCTCCAAGCTCTTCGGTTTGAGACGTGTTGTCAGGGGGGGGGGGGGGGGGAAGGAGGAGAGGGGGGGGGGGGTCCGGTGTTTTGTTGTAGGATCTGGCTCTCGATCGTAATTTGCTGCAGTTCTGCAGGAACGACGGTGCTATCAATGGTGTGCCTAATTCCTGACGAGTGCTAACGGTAGGTAGCTGATATAATAAGAAAAAGTCACTACTGGCTTGTTGTCACCAGCAAAACCTATGTTCCTTTTGCAGCGGCGTCGAAGCCAAAAGATAGGAAGCAGCGCTTTCTATTCATATATCCCTGGACTGGTTATGGTTTGATTTTGACGTGGCGCTTATCCTGAACCACTTGGGGCATTACGATGCGTGTATTTCGAAAATGTCGTCATGTATTTTCCTGGAATTACTCATATGATACCCTATAGGATGTGTACTTCTACATGCTAAAGAACTTCTTTGGATTTTGTAGCGCTACATCCTCGACTTTTCCGCTCTTGCACAATCATGCTTAAATTGTGGGTCACACCTTTCGGATGTAAATTCACGTAAATGCCTAACATATGAGGTATATTCATTCCAATGTATAAACGGGAGAAGAGGTGACCTTAAAGTGCGCAAAAAGAACCGCCAATTATAAAATCAAGTATGGTGGCAATGTGGTGATCGAATATTCGTTTGTAGTCAACAGTTTGGGCTAATCGTCTCCTGCAATCGGATTGAAGAACCGGAGTGCCACTGATGGGTAGTATATCTGCAAAGATATGTGGAATACACACAGAACTGGACATCAGAACATTTAGTAACAGGTATGGAAAGTCGCCACTTCCGAAACCAAGTAAAAAACAGGATCCAGTGTTAAAGACAGGACAGGATTCAATGGAACAACGATTGAAGTGTCGAGTGTTGATCAATGGCAGTGTTGACAGCCGCTGGTGAAGAATTACCAATGTTGTAAATATGAAAAAGTAGTTAAAAAGTGGGTCTACAAACATTCCTTGAGGTATACCTTTTACGTGTGAAAAAATCCACTGAGAACAGTCTGTGCCTATCCTTACGTTGAATCTCTTGCTCGTCAAGTATGCCTTAATCCATTGAAGCAAATTTATTTTCCGCCTCGGTGTGCTATGCCGCTTGCACTGAGCAAATTCTCGAATGAACAAGTGCCGAGGAAAAAACACGTCACTCTACAAATAGCAATGTTCGGTGTGGCTTTTCGAAACTTAATTGAAGCAGCGCTTCAGTGATTTTGAGAGTCACCTTCATTCATTCCACTTGAGAGCCGTTTGCGATCCAGCCTGTCGAAGGCAATAGACATCACTCCCCTTTTCTTCTGCTTTTTTTTTCTTCTTTGCATGAATCTAAATTGGTGTTTACAATTGCTCTCACAGAGATATATCTCTTCTTCCCAAAACTCACTACAATGCGACTCTGATTACAAAATCTGTTTGAAGATGTTTACTAAAGTCATCTACGACTGCATATGTATTTTATCAGTGACGTCTTTTTGCAGCATAAGTTGGAGTGCACACTACATGATGCTGATATAATGAGGCGTTTAACCGGGGAGGGCAATCGATACCTACAACTCTCAATGTATTTCATTAATGCTTAGGTCTGTAATAGTGCTATATTCAGCTTCCAAGCCTCTTCCAATGGTGGCATTACTGATAGGATCATTGAAGTGAACATTTTCTTGGCGAGGGCAGGGGGGGGGGGGGTCATGGAACGAATAGGTCGTTGCAGCGTGTTACACCGTCATAGCTGCATAAATAGAGTTCAGAAAAAATCGGTTGAGGCCATGAGCAACTACACTCGTAGTGCGATTTAACGGCCGCGTCTGAATTCTTTCTGCGAATGGAATCTTGCACGCCTATGTCCAGTGAAGCACTAATTTCCGAACCGAAGTGGCTTCACCATGTGATATGTGCAGATGACTGTGGAGAGTGAGAACCCCCAATGGCGAAATGTCGAGGGTGTAGTGACTTCAGCGATTTTATTAATGAAGAAATGGGCAAACGGCATATGAATTATGGAGAATAACGTGCAGAAGAGACCAATGCTTCAAATACCTGCGGCGAAGGTTCCGTTTGAATAGCACGAACAAAGCTTTTACGGTTGGAATTAAGCTGCTGGAAGTGAGAAGTTGACGTAGAGCACCTCTCCAGACGGTCGTTGCAGTAGCAGCAGGTGTAAAATAGGATGCCAGACGGTTTACTACAGGTGTTTAGCAGTTTCATTGGCAGTGGTATGAAGCACAGTACGGGGTTTCGATGCTGGAATCGTAAGAACGCAGAGTAGAGTCAGAAGGAAGCGAACAATGCCGAGAATGGCAATATCTGCAATCTTTTTTAAGGTGCAGAGCTATCTGGCAGGAAAATGCCATTACGTTAGGACTAGAAGCATTTCACTGCTTGCTGTGATGGCGCTGAGAGCCAATTGAAGCTATCTGTATGCACACATAACCCGTCGAGAACCACCTATCGTGGAACGAACATGATAAATGCACGCTGCATGCTGCATTCTATGCCCTTTGGCATCTGCCACCTTCGCAGATTTTCATACCTGACGCATGATCGAGGCTAGTTTATGGAAGAAGGCCTTGTGCCATTCGCAAATTTCAAAACGGCACATACTCAGAAAAAAAAAGGAAAAACATTTTCATTAACTTAGCACAGAGAGGCTTATATTGAAGGTAGGAGGGTACTTCTATTGAACACGACCTTATCAAGACCAAGGGAGAGCGTATGCCGTCCGTTGAAAATCGGCTCATTTCTGATGTAAACCTTAATAGAAAGGGAAGGAGCTTGTGATGCGGGAAATACGGTAAGTTAGCATAGCAATATAGTTACAAATTGACAGTGCCACCCGAACGTAAAATTGAAGCAAAGCAGCTCGTTGAGTGGGCCACTCGCCCGATCACGGTGTGTACGACAATCGTCGAGTGGTTTTGAAATGCGTCATTTGAGGGCCATCCTCCTGCGAAATCGACGACAGTGCGCACGATCGCGGCTGTGATTCGTCAGGTGTCGGCACTGTTTCCTCGCTTCCACCCTCGCACTGGAGCCGCCTTCATTTTGCTCAGCTCGTGCAATCATCCCATTCGGGGTTGATCGTTGCTGGCTTTTATCCTCCTCACTGCTCGGTATTTATATAAAAGCGATGCACTTTTTCTCGTGTTCTAATCGTTTTCGCTTCCCACCTCGAACTCATCTGCGTCAACGTTTTCAGCAGCAGTCCTTTCAAGCAGTTTGAAATTTCAGTGAAGCAGAGAACGCAACTCGAAATCAGTCGAACGTCATCGTCTAATAGAGCCAGCGCAGTTCGAATTTCTCTGAGATCCCTTTCAAATAGGTACTTTACTGTATTCAATATCTTCTGTCGTAATAACTCGCAGTTATCGCTCCTGGGAGTTTAATTTGGCTAAGCTGCAGTCTTGATCCAAAGAGAGAATCTATTCGTTCGTGAAAAATTTTCATTGTTTTCGTATCTAGAACGAAGGGAATCAGCGAGCTTTTAACCTTGAAGGCGTTTTCGGTGCTCTTCATATTCTGATGACAGCTTTCCTCTCCTCCTCCACACTCAGAATTGCCATTTAAAAAAGTTAACTGATTGACATGATAGAGTGACAAAGACTAAATGACCATCGCAAGTGCTTGATTTAGTGCTCTGTTGTCCTGGAAATGAGTTTATATTCGCACTGAAGGACGAAAAAGTTTGCAAAATTTTAACGCTCGCTTTGTCGACTTTCATTTTCGTGATATTAAAAAGGAATCCCTAGAGTATAATATTGATGGGCCCTTTCCATGGCTATCCAGTATACTTTACTTAATTTCAGGTCTGTGGACATACAGAAACTGAAACCTTTATAAAGCATTTGCCGTTCCATGAGGGTATTCAGCCTATCCTTAGAAAAAGAGCTTTTACGATCGGCAATTTTGATTCTGAAATATCTTTTCTCTTTTTAAAATTGCACTCCGAAATACAAATCATCACAAATTTGAGATCTCAGAACAAGAAGTGTTGTTGAATCGTCCGAAAAAATTCAAACTTCGATTAAGAATTCTGTGAATTTTTTTATTCTTTCGACGCTGGCAAAATCGAAAAATCGCGTTTGTTGGTGGTCGGTAGAAAGTTCGCCTCTTTCCTTCTTTTTCGATCTTTCTTGTATGCAGTACTCTTCTTTTGATGTAAGCATATTCACATTCATCTGTACGCCTCTGCGAACAGTGCCCTATACCATTTGTATACGGCGACATATAGTCGTTGAGCGCAAATGAGGTCTGAGAAAAGAGATAAGTTATTCAGGTGGACGGAAATATGGAAAAGTACGCAAACTCCTTTTCAAGAATTTAGAGCTGTTCTCGAGAAATGTAAGCGTTTTTGTGGTTGACATACTATGGCATTAATTTACACATTAATGCAGTCGGTAGTGCATAATGCACAAACAATGTGAAGAAAATAGAGCCGCAGGCAAAATAATAATCACGTTTGTAAAATGCCAATAAATTGCTATGCATGTTGACTGCTCATCGGACGCACAGCACTGTCTCGGCGGGTGTGTCTCTACGATTGTCTTCATGCACACTTTTCAGCTTCTCGAATTATTCCGAAAGCGATATGGTTTAGTATCACTCCAAAAAGAGATATATTGTCGTTCCATAGCTCATTCGTTTCAGCGATTCAGTTCTGTACCCATCTCATGAATATACAGCTCTTTCGAGAAGCGTCTCTCAATATTTCACATTTAGGATAGTATTTTTGATTGAGTTTCCATCCCTATAGCAAAAGAATTCAAATGCTCTCATTTTAGAAGTGACGTGAGTAGTTGAAGACACTTGACGCTGTGAGATCTGCAACTGTTTTTGTTTCGTAGCGGGTCGGACGCGGCCAAAAATATTTATGAAACGGTTGCTCTGACAGGTTGGTTGCAAAACGCGTTGTCGGTCTCCGTGGTGCATTTGTTCAGCTGTCAGTTAGCACCAGCGTGAGATTGCCCGATAAGTAAATCAAGGGCGAGGAAACCACACCCCACAAGAAGCAATGTGATCAGCGTGTCACTTCACATCACTTACTATCACATCAGTTGGTTGGCAGCTAACGATTGTTGGCTGGAATAGATGTGATGTGAGATTGTGTGTTCCAGTAAAGAAGCTAACCATTAGTTGTGACACGTTTTTCTGTTAGGCTTACCTTCGTAACCTTTATTGTGGCCTTTGCTTTCCTTTTTGATTTTCATTCATTTTGTATATAAATCCAGAATTGTTACTGTTGTCATAGACAACATTATATGACGCCACTTTTGTTCTTGTATAGTAAGTTTTATTTCGTAATTGCTCATTTCTAAAAAGAGGAAATGGCCGTTTTTCCAATCACAGTTCGCTTTGCTGACCAGTGCTTAATTGACCGGTACAGTGATTTCTTAAAATTCACCCATTTCATTGAGAAAACGGGCGAATTTGCGCCTTTTCGTTGACATCAAGTCAGAAAACACGGTATATAAACCGAAAATCGACCTTTATTTACGCTAAAGTTGCCTAAAATGACCAGAAATTAGTAGTTTTCCAGTATTTATGATCATCCTATGCTGTAAAAAGTAGAACCTTTCACGAACTACTTCTTAAATGCAGTTTCTCATCACATTCACTTTATACTGCCTTTGACAGCGACATTCACTGTCAATTGTATGGTAGTAGGAGGGCTATGTTTGCTTCCAGAGTTTACTTTCTTTTTCGATTTCAGTTTAGTATCTAGAATGTAGACGTTGAAAGACATCCTGCAGCTTATTGTGTTGTAGTTAGTCGTCCAGAGTCTCGACCAATTGCACATAGCTGTCGGCCTTATGGTTGACTAGGACGCTCATAGCCACTAAGGTAAAACTGTTTCAAGCCGCTTTTCCTTACTACGTAACTGTTGTGGAAGTCGTTTCGAAACAAGACATTGCTTGCCTCTGGTCCGGCGAAAGCATCTTCTACAATCTCCTTGTTAGACAGCTCAGAGGAGAACCTTGAAGGTCCTTGAAGGCTACCTGTTTACATGAACTCAGTAGAAAATACATGGCCCATTTGGCTTCAGGTGTCGCTCGTTCCTATAGGGGATCATGTCCGCTGAGGCCATTCCTGTGTATAATATTTACGTTGTCCGAAATGCAAAGCTAATATGAGAAGTTATTAAAACCATCTTGGAGGCTCAAAAAATTGCACCACTTTGAAGCTTGCCTGTCAAATGAAATAAGACGTGATTGTCCGCAAGTGAAATCAGATTCCAGGAATTCGTTTTGGAGATAGAAATCTCATTTAAGTATCACACCTCTTAGTAATTGCTTATGCGGGATGCTCTTTTACTCTCGTCTTGATAAATTAGCGCGGACATAACAAATTGCTTCTGCCGGGTGCCTGTAGCCCCTTGATGTGATCCACTCAGATAGAGTCTTTCTAGAATGTGTGAGAGGGATGAATTCCAATATAGCACTACTGGTCCCGAAGCGAAGTCTGTAAGGATTGATAGCCACTTCCTTTAATTTTTAAAGCATAAGCATTTAGGGAATAAAGTTCACTACTTAAGAAGAAAGTAGAAGTTTATTGTATCCTGCAATTGTGACTGAAGACCATAAGACATTTCTGTTCTGCTAAAAGCCGAGTCCCGTCATAAACCGGTCCAGTTTCAATTATTCGGAACTTGTTTTTTGCATTTTCATTAAATTGTCACCTATCGAACATGGACGAAAACTGCATTTAGTTCACCAGGTGCACTTTACATTCTTCTTTTTCATCATTCTTCCCTATTATCCACATAGTCGCTTAGTCGAATTATTACAGACAGTTGGTTAGTTGAACATTTCTGTTCAGTATTGTAAGTTATATCGTGGTGGTAGTAATTTTGTATTTGAATGTTTTCCTGCGTAAGATTACAAGGAAACACATGAGTGGTTCCTCTTAACTTTCAACTTCTCCCTCAAGCACTTTTTACGTAACCTTTATAATGATGCCTCTCATTCTTTACTTACTCCATGATGGTAAAAATATAACTTTATAACTCGGCGCCTGTTGTATGTAGATGGGTGGTTTTTTTAGCCATTTGCTCAGTATTCCAGACAGTTCCGATGGTGTAAGAATTTGTGGTTTTACTCCACGTACTTCTTTTCCAAGCTCGTCCATCTAACACTATATGTTTACATTTTGATGATCGTTGATAATGTGCAGCAGCTGATCACTACCAACAGAAAAGTGAGGCAAAGGGTCAGATTGAAGATGAATACGAAACAGCTGAGACAAAACGGATTGCAAAATTTACGTGAGCGAATTCGAAGGAAACTTTTGGATGCAAATATGCATCTGCCAGAAAACTTAGAAGAATGTATCCATATGAATATCTCACTGTACAATTGCAAAGAAGACCGTAGAAGGTGGAATGCAGAGGAGATTACTGAAGAGAGTCGATTTAGAAGCACTTTCCAGCCATTTATAGGGATGTTCATCTGATTTTCAAACGACATGGCAGTGTCAGAGGCACAAATTCCATTTACAGTCACTTCTCTTATTGTTGCAACAATGAGACCGTTTGCGCAAATAACAGTAACTCACTCATAAAACAAAATCAGCATCTCTACCATTTTGAAGGAGGGTGGGGGAGGGGAGGGGGTGAGCTTCAAATTATATTTTAGCTCTGATTAAACTCTCTCAGCAGCTAAAGACTTTTAGCCATTGGGGCCTTTATTCGGAGCTAAACGATATAGATAAACGCCAATGATAAGCTTTCATTCTGTTTTTCGTGCAGCATATACGACGGTTCAGTTAGTATTATGTTTGCTTTCATGCAAGGGCCTAAAAACATCCACTATCCACGTTATACACCCAATTCAGCATTCGCAAAAAATTAAGCAACACGATTAGTGGTATAATCGTTGACACATTCCAGATACCAGTTTTTAGGTGAGTTTTGGACGCTGAAGACATATGCTCCTTTCTATAGTTGTGCCATAATTCAGCGATCATTAAACTCGCAAACTCATTGTCCGCTGCACTATGCATAAAACCTCTTGCATGGTGATGACGCTTCCGGTTGCAGCAGGTATGTGTTGGCCATAGCACGAGCAGACGGTGGTGGGAGGTAAGTGAAATGGGGATGGGACAGAGGGGATGTGCGCGTAACAAGTTGTTGAAGGAGGGCTACACGACATGTGGGTATTGAGGCTGTCGTTGTGGAATGGAATGATGGGGCAATGAGGCATAGGGGTTGGTACGATATTTGCTGTCATCGTAGTAGTGGCGCCCTTATGTCTGCGTCTGTGTAACGTGTGAATTTGCCTGTCTGCCGACGTTTCAACTACAGAACAGCCGAAGAAATTAGAGTTGCAAAGTTTGGTTGGTACTGGGTGGATTTCCAACTCAAACACTTAAGTGATCCATCGATTTTGCAAGGAGTCGTAGTCATTTGCAAGCGCTTAGAAACATGCCTGCATTTTACAACTACTGAGTTTTCATGTCGCACTGAACGGGTCACAAAAGGCGAATTTTTTGCAGGCGATTTGTCCAGGCATTTGGAACAGCCAAAATATGACTGTATTATTGCGCACTGTTTATTATTTTCCGGCAATTCGTCAAACTGGTTGTTAAGGTCAGCGGAAGTGCAAAACGCATACTGCAGCAGTTTTTCTGGCACCACATGCACCCCATGAGCGGACGCCGTGAATCACGACTCGGCCGATTGCAAAATGCCTTCAAATTTTTAGGCGCCTTTTTTCTGCAGCTTCTTTCGAAGTTGAAATATAAAACTGGAATGCTGGCACAATATGTCACGCCACTTGTTGGCAAATTTCGTCGCTACAGGCTCAGTCGTTCTCGATCAGACAGATGGGCGTATAGTGCAATCATGGTTCACCGAGTTAAAAAAGAACGCGATTATAGGCTCGAATGCAGCAAGAGGAGCAAAATTTAGTGTGATATTCATGGATACCCTGGTGGGGTATGGAAATAAAATCTCATATAGCAAGAAGATGCGTATCAGTATAATATCGTATCTCAAGGAGCAGCAGGTCACGATGGGGGAGATTTAATTTCTGCAGATGAAGTACGTTTTGTCTTCGTATTCACCATTTAGGTGACCGCACAGACAGCTACGTGAGGCCGCCATCCGTTTGTCGCCGTTGGAGGTGCAAATGACAAAGAAATTAGCACCACCAGATCAGAAGTCAAAGTTATTTGCATGCAACTGAATTGTTACACTTAAATCGGCATGCTCCATGAGGCTACCTGCTTGGATAACTCAGTCGCTTTTACAAGGCTTGCGCTTGCGTGGTCAGGTGTGATGATATCAGCGTTTGATTTCTGGCACGCATGTGTATTTCATTACGTAGCTGTTGTAACGCCCAAAATAATTTTTATTTCCTATGGGTGCATTGTTGACGCCGATGTTTTATGACTATAGTGAATTGACAGTGTTCGTAAATCGTAGCTGCGCGTTTTTGCACTCTGGTTTTACCTAACCAACAAATTACACATCCCCTCCCCTCCTTCTAACGTACAGTAAACATATAAAGTAATGCTTACATATTTTTACTAACCGAATTGCTGGCGCAAATCTCCGAAAAGGTTTTTTTCGCTACTCAGTTGGTGTGAATGCGAAAAGTTCAAGAAAAAGTAGATTGTGTTCTAGTGCTGCGAGGAGTGGGAGTGGTTATCACCGAAAAACAGAAATGTAATGTACTGTCGAAAAAGAAGGTATTCGGAATGAAGTTTTATCAATAACGGCAGCAAAAAGTACGAGAAAAACGTTTCGGGGCTGAACACTGGCATTTGTGTGTAAGCCATGAGTGGGACTCGTCAGAAGAACTCAATGCCTTTTTGTGATGGCGTGAAATACTGACAGCATAAAATGTTGGTACTAAATGTTGTTCTATTATGAGCAATGAATGTGCTGAACGAATGAATCCAAGGGATTACAAAATGAGAACTATTACACCAACAACCTTTTTTTTCAAAGAGTGATAACTTCACTCTCGGTGGACAATTTTTTGGGTTCTTGATGTGCCCTTCTAGGCTCACCTCGTCACAAACGAAATCAGCGTTTTGGTTGCACTGCTCGAGACTCAGTTTTTTATGTGCAAACATCAAGCACTATTGAATATATTCTTGGAAGTATATTATGAAGACGGGTGCGTTCATACTGCAATGTTAAATAACTTACAAATAAATTTGTCATCCTCAGCATTATTTATACAAAATCACTCGAACAGGTTACAGAACCAATTTCTGCCAGAAAGAGAATATGCCAAAATGTTTTGTCATTCTTATTATCGGCTCTGCAGTAGAATGGACCTGCCAATTGAAGTGATATTCCTATATCAAAGTCTTTTGCATATTTTGAATTGGATAAATGCAAAGGATCGCTTTATTTGTAATATACCACGATGCAGTCACATTCATCGGTAGAGTCAATCTGTCGCAAAGTGTTATTTGGCTGTAGATAATGTGCTGATATGGCTCGCAGTTTACATTATTGCCGGGTTGAGAGGATTCGTTAAACTCTGAATTGAATATACGTCGGGAGAGTTTTGCTACGTTTTATTAATGACTATTCGTCACTTATTTCGTTAAGAACAATATCTTTAATGCTCAATATACGAAGCTATCATTGTTGACCGTTTTATCAGTAAAAATTGTGATTATTTTTTAAGCATTTTATTTAATCTGCACTAACGTAAGATTTTAGCAAGTGATAAGCTTTTTATGAGAGGCCCTTGCAGAGTTAATCTTTTGCAGAACACACCTCATAGTCGTGAGAATATTCAAACAATTGGGGGGGGGGGGGGATACTATTAACTCAGTTATGCTGTCAATTGGTGAAGTGAGGAGATGTGGTAGAATTTAACAATGTTGATAGCGTTTTTGCAAATCAATCTATATTTCTCATCTTTCTGAAGTGGATAGTTGATCGACCTATGCATAATGAACTTATGATTCGGTGTGCAAACGTGTGCGCAAGGTGTGTTGCTTGTGGAAGTTATGAAAGGTGATCCTTGACACAGACAATTTCATCTCAAATTGTTCTGTGCCTTTGTGCGATCGCTGTCCACTTCCTTGAGACGTCAATTATAGCCGAAAATAGTCTCGTGAAATGGGTGTATCATCTGTGAAGCTTGGAACGATATGTGGAAAAGGTTTGCAGTGTGGCGATAGCAATCTCTTTTTGGAATCCACTGCAAATTCCAGCAACATTAGTATCATCGTAACCCGTTTTCAGGGGAGAAATGTAGAAAGGAAGAATTTTTTTTATTTCACCTTTTTGAGCGAATCGTTTTTTGTTATAATAGTGGCTAATATATGAATAAACGATGCTGAGTTTTTTTTGGGTTAGTTGAACGTTTGCAATGAAGTTAGACTCCAAATGAGATAACTTTGACTTCCGAGAAGTTTTACAAAATGAAGCAGATTAGATAGAATATTGGTGAACATGTTCGATGTACAAGGGAAAGTTGATATTCTTGTTGTGTTGCCTCCTTCCACTCCTGTGCTTTCAATGTTGATAGCATATTAGTGAAAGGACTTCCTCGTGATTACCAAATTTATCTGAGATATGCCATGTCCTTTTATATTCGCGATTGAATTGACCGAATAAATGGTTTAGAGGGTTTTTACTCAAAAAACTCATCATCATTTAAATGTTCATATCTTTAGCCTTTTCTATTATCTATATTTGTGTGCCGTTGGTTCGTGCAACGGACCGGAAGTGTTAACAGCAAACTGTTGCGACTCATCAATTTAGTGGCGTTCTACTTACGCTCTATCGACCTATCCTAAAGGATCATTCAAGTTGAGTGCAGTATTGTTGCCTTATTGTTGAAATTTTCTATCGTATATTGAACGCCGCATGTAAAGATCATCATCGATGAACGGCAGCAAGTACAATTTTTGGAATGCTTTTGTGCAGCTCACATCAACCGTCTTGGAACGATAATTCTCATCAGGAAGGGCATAGTGCAAGCGTCTGTCATCGGGTCCGCCACCAGTTTGTTAAGGTTAGAATGGGATCTTAGCGTCGATGAAGGTCTTTCTAACTCTTCACAGCCTAGTTTACCTTGAAAGGGAATGTTCAAGAGAGTCACGTTGGAGACGATACCCTCAGCAGGTGCATTGAAAGGTATAGAATGATCCACAAAATGAAGAACCAACTGATGGAGAATCTTTGCAGATTTTCTCCACCTTTAAATGCCATTAACTCACTTTGAACTCCATCAACATGACATTGGTACCAAGGGATCATCAAATATTTTTTACGTTTTGCCGTCATATTTTATAAGTCCAGTTGTGGTTCTCCATTTGGAACTTCCTGACAAACAGATGTATCGAAACGAGGCTATCACCTGCTGTTAGAGATTTCTTGTTTCCTCTTGAGCACAAAAACGCTTAATCTTCATCTAGGCATTATGACAGCCGGTCTTCACGATCCGCATCATGAGAGATTAGCAGGCAATACCAAGTTGCCCGTAACTGAATGAAGTGATCTTGGAGCCTTCATTGCAAAAAAGAAAACTCAAAATTTGTACAACAAAAGGTACTCGCTGATCGTTTGGCGATAGAATTATCGCTGCTCGTATTTATCGCAGCTGTTGTCACTCATCCTTTCTCTTTATGGATAATATATATTTTGATAGAATAAAAATATCCTCCAAATGAATGAATATCCCTCTGGCAAATTGGGGCCTATTATCGGGAGAATAGAATTATTATCAACCTGAAAGATTTAGTGTCGTTCGAAATTCGTGTTGTGCAAATGTGCGCATTTTCCGCACCATCTATTAGTTCTCAATTACCGCCCTTCGACGTGCATTTGCACTCTTTTTCGACTCGCTAAATCATGACACTAATCACGTATACGGCGCAATTTCACCATTATGCAGTCTACAAGTGCAAATTTATAAAATACAACCGCTGATATGGGGCAGTAACTCGCTTCATATAATTCGTATATTACAACGCGGCTGCAAAAATCGCCTTCGCGAAATTCAAATCGTATAAGCACGTTCTTGCGAATAGAAACGACTGTGTAGGGCTGCACTATATTGACCGCTCTGGCATGCTGCATTTGCACATTCTAGAATTTTATGTAGGAATCCAAATTTTAAATGTGCTGTGTGACGAGCTTATTTCAAGTTTGCAACTCGCGGCACGAGAACAAGAACACGTCGACTTTTTTACTGAGCGAGAACAAGTTCAAATGCAACGGTCGAGTACCACAGGCACTGCGATAACAGCTGCTTATTTAAGCAGTTAATCGAATTAAGTTACATTTCAACTCACTTTCTGCTCCCGCTCCCTGTTCTTCGAGTGCAACAACGAGAAACAGTACCCGTTTTTTGCAGTGAAGAAAGCACATCTCCTGTACCTTTTAAAAACGATGTCGCATTGAACGATTTATTAATTCTCATTTAATTCACACATGAGCTTACTTCCTTTCGTCAATTTTCTGGAAATCCCGTAACTCATTACCGGCCTAATTTCTCGTCCCCATTTGTTGATTAACTCCCTTTCCTCTCGCTGTGAAACAGTCTTATTTGAATGGTTTGCAAGTAACGAGCGTTGGCCTGAGCAGATGAAGCGCCAAAGGTTCGAGAAATTACGCATTTTTTAATGTCTTTTAAAAAATGTTCCTGAAGCCGAAGGTTCTTTCCAGCGCTAGTTCAACCACCTGGTTTTGACACGCTTTCTCGAATGCAACATTTGCGGCCAATCTCTATCGTAATTCGCAGTGGGAAGGTGGAGAAAAACAATGTCCGGATATGATCTGAATGCATTCTACCTCTTTTCACTCTTCTTTCGCTGATTTATTCGTTGTCGGAGGTTCAGCTGAGTTACACTGCATAACGATTATTGCCAGCATACATGCTTAACAAATTTAAAGCTAGGCCAAATCAATTTGAACCTTCAAACGCATCCGCATAATGGCTCGACCTTGAAGTCGTCTGCATGCTTGTTTCAGTCCGTTTACCTTTATGTGTGTTGTGTCTGTTCGTGTGTATGCATGTCTATTATATGTGGACGGGCGCACAGGTGGATGGGTGCGTTCTCAGGCCAACTTTTTACACATTGAAGTGGCTTCCACTTGGGCACCTGTCAAATTCGGATACTTTTTGGAAATGCAAATCCGTTCATTTGGCCAACGATTATTGTAGCAAACCAATTGTAATAACGTTTTAGCGCAGCGAAAGCTGCTCGAGACATTTTTACGACTCCGCTTTGGAAGAGGAACAATTGGTTATCGGCAACCTTCAATTTTCGCTCGCAAATATACTGACCGAATCTCTCATTCCGTATGTGATGATTCCTAATAAAGATGTCGAGCCTGTTTCAGGGGTGCAAGTCAGAGTATTTCACGAAAAAAGAAACGTCGTTTCAGTCATAGATGCTTCAGAATAAGACTTATACTTTCTTGTCTATACCTTAGTGAAACAGCAATCTTAAATAAAGCATACCTTCACATAAGAGAATGTAGGTAGCGTTGACATGACCATGGATTGAGATCGACTAGATGGTTGCTTGTGGAAAAATTCGAAAAAGCAAGTCGTCCGACTAGGAACAAGAGTGAAATCGACGGTTTTCAAAGCTTCTTTTCGATTATTACACTTGTGGATTCGTTACACTTGCATTTGCCTATGTTTGTGTAACCGTCCGTTAATTGAAGTGGACGCGTCAAACTATTCCTCGCTCTATATCATCTGCGCAATAACGGCTCTGCCAAAACGTCTTACTTCGTCACATAATTGTACTATGTGTTTGACTATGAAACTCTCTCACTGAACAAGAATCTTTGCGCTGATACGTTTGCACATTTTATTGGAATTCGTTAGATCAGTGCTCGCTTATTGCTGCCAGCCTAAATGAATGAATCACTTATGCGTCTTTTTCACCAATGTTTTTAAAAGGAAATTTATATAAGTTTTCAAATTGATTTGCATCCATTTTTTATTCATATCTGTGGATCTGTTTGTATTCAGTAATTTTTTTTGATGTCCCTCTCAAAATTTACACAAAGAGGTCGTACAAGGCATGATTTCAGATTGTTTATGGGTGTCCATGGTGCTTGGCTTGTGGCCATCTGCACCCTTTCTGCATCTGCCTTGGCTGAATCACTGTTCCACATTCTCTTATACGGAGAAAAAATAAAAGGAATGTTTAATGTGAGTTGTTTCATTTTTTTTTTTTTGCCGCATGCTAATCGAGACCAACGGTAGCGGCCGCCAGGCTGGCACACATGGTGACCTCTGCACATCTCGACCGGTCGCGGAAATACTCAGGCAACAATTCAGTGCTTAAAAATCAATCGTTAGATCAGGCAAATCCGTTGCTGAAAATTCATTATTGCGTTTATGCCGAGAATAGAATCTCGTAACTCCAGATAAATCAAAGCCACAAAGCCAGATGTGCATGATATCGGTCAGATTTCGTGCTTCCATCCTTGCTAATTTAGGACTACACAACGAGCGCCTACATGCAACGGAACGTTAATATTTGCAAAAACTTACAGAAACGAGCCTAGTAACTGTTGCAACTCTTTTCAGTTTCATGTCAAGGTACACTACGGGATCGTTGTGTCTGAAAGTGTGCATATGTCGGTGTATGTTTGCTCGTCTAAATACCAATAGGTACTTAACGTTGTCAGGAATGTTATGACGGTGCGACTTGGTAGATATAGTTTGTTATGCCGTGGATATTCCCATACCCAATTTCATATCAACTTGACAGCCTTCGAAAGATTTGCCGGCATTAAATAAAGGCTCGTTTAGTGAATATTTGTACCAGCAGGCGCTTCACAGTTGATTGCGAACTGAATGGCAAAACAAATGTTTAGCAGAGCATTCGTATGATCATGATATGTTTGAAAAACTGATTCATTATTGTGCATTTTTCGTTATTTTTTGGGAGGTATTTTGCGTCAGTCTAAAAGGCCGAAACATTAACGAAATCACCCAAACTTTCCTAGCATGCTTCCTGCCTTTCTTTGCTCGGCTAATCTCGTCTTGTCTGAATGCTGATCTCTTGGAAACCACATTACTTGACTCCATTATGTGTCTTGGAACTCTTTACTGCAAGGTGCCTGTCTTGCGGTAGACATTGCTTCAAAACGACATAGTGGGGATAAGGAATTGACGAATGCTGCAAATGAAACGTGGGGAACGGTGGTGATGTTTTGAAGATTGATAGTCAAAAACAGAGATAGTCGCTGTGAAGGAAGCATTAAACAAGGAAATAGCTGCATCATCATTAAAGAAGATAAAATACTTGGAATATTAGAAGTGAAAGCGATAGATACTAGAGAGTAGTTACTCGCCTGTGGTATATTTCATTCTTAAATCCCAGGAAGAGGCAGAGAGGAGGGAATCTTTAAATACGCGTCGTTACAGTTTCGCGCTTGTTGCAGGTCAGACCGATGGATGATGAACATTACGAGTTAAATTTCGAGTTTGCAGAACGACCACCGTCGATAAGCGTTTCAGTGCATGCGACTGGCGTTGAATATACGTCTACGTCGCGGAAGCATCACTGCGATCAAGCGTTGCATAGCGCACGCATTGCGCAAATTGAAGACCTGCGTAGTGCTAAAATCAAGATTAAGCAGCTCATCGCACACACCATTGTAATTAGTGACGATCAACAGGTTCGCGAAGAGCACTGGCTTTTTGTTGGTTTTCTTTGCTTGTTTTAATCAGCCAGTTTGTCTTATCGCTTTGTTATTATCAGTCGTCATTGGAAAATGAAAATGAATGGAATTGAAGAACCGGAAAACGCAAATTCCACTGAAATACTAAACACCAAGGAGAAAAGGCATCATGCGTGTGCAGTACACAGTTGCAGCTTCCCCGCTATTGTGTTTGGATACTTACTATCGGACAAAACAGGAAATGAGTCGATTGTCAAATTGGATAGAATTATTAGAGTCAAGGGGGGGGAAGGGTAAACTTATTGCATTAAAAAAGTCTCGTATATCTGTTATTGCTGAGTATTTGTCCGTTAGCGCGGAAGTCAAGACTTCATATCTCCTTTTCTACATCTCCTTGCACGTACCGCTTTCTCAAGCACAAATGTCACTCTCTGTCTGAGCCTGCCCATGTCTCACGCCTTTTGCAGTTTTTTGCAGGACGTATTATGGGGACATCGCATTTATCACTATCTATGTCTGTGTGAATGTGCTTGGCGATCTGTTCCACATTTTTTACTCTATACCCTCAAAACATATAGTGATATAATTTGGGAGCATAACACACTCTCTCCGTGATGGTTTTCCAGTTCAGTTTCCTATCTATCTATCAGTTTTTAGCCGGATTTTTTGCGCATTTAAATTTTGGAAGTTTTGCCCCAAGAACAAGTTTTTATGAGCATTGATGCGGTCGCTCAGTATCGTTTGAAAGCGCATTAAAGCCGTTTTGCAGTTGCTTAGAGAAATTTATGCAATCGGTTGTCTAAGTGAACTGAAGTGAAGGAACGCTTATCGTCCCTGTCTCTGTGGGCATGCTTTTCCGCTTGTTCTTGACCAAAACACTTACTATTAGCCGGCTTTTTGCTTGACCGTCTGTGTGCTTTATCGGTCTCGTTTTTTTTTTCAGGAAATTATTTGACCTTCGTTTCTGTGACACTCCATATGTTGATTCGTTGTGTAGTCTCAGCTCTTTAACTATCCAAGCCGGACGCATGAAGTTTTTTCCCATTACCTCCACCACATTTCATGCCTCTAAGTAATTATTCCGTTCAATTCGCATGTTACGGAAGAGTTATTGATAATAAAAGGTATGCCGCAAACTTTCATATTACCCATCCGGAATTTCGAATTTTTGTTCCACAACCGGATCAGATGCGGGATAAAGGCGAATTTTTTGACCGGAGCTTCGTTAGGAACGGTCATATTGGAGAGCAGAGTTTTTTTTTTTTTCGCTGGCGGAATCACAAGAGCGCATCTCGTACTATTCTCTGTGGTGTGCTTCCTAACCTCTTTCGAATGATGATCGTTTCGTTTGCGGTGGAAATATCGTATGTTCGATTCTTTCTCCTTTCCCTTCCGAAAGCTTTTGCCTACGCCCTTAAATGTAGCGTTATAAAGGGTAAAACAGAGAATTATCGACGCTGTCATACTGAAGTGAATTAAAAAGCATCAATTTCAGACTTATGCATGTGCGACAGTGCTGCCTGGTGATGCCACTCTTTTGAAGGCATCTTTTGAATCAGCGACAATTGCTGGTGACGTTTATGTGATTCCAATTGAGGGCCAAATCAGATTGCTCCCAGCTTGCGCTCGATCACCACACCTCAGGTTTCTTTTCACTATTTGTCTGCTACACTTTTAAAACCATTTTTCTTTTCACGCATAAGGCGTTTAGCGTTTTTAATTCGTTTGTACACAGCCAGCCGTTGTCCGAAACGTTCACGGTGACGATATCTATTAGAAACAGTTCACTGTGGGGAATTTTAAGCACAGCAAAGATCTTCTCAGTATGTAGCAACGTCGAGAACATATTTTTCAAACAAAGGAACTACTGTGCGAAGTAGGCAGCAACAATCACTGTGCTTGAGATCGCTTGCAGGACCTCAAAGAATCGCCAAGGAATATAAGCTGGGCATTCGTTGAGAGTTGCGATGTACAGGGTGTGCCTCAGTCAAGCTCAGATGTGGAGTTGCTTATCGATGACCATCTAACGATATCAATAAGAGCTCAATTAAATTGCTATGAGTATTTGATCTTTGTGTATACTTTTCGTTGATGCTTTCGACGATTCGAAGCGCCATGTGCACACTCAAAAGTCAGTTCCTATTTATTAATCTCGCAATTTCAGAAGGCCTAAAGGGAGAGAGCTACATCCGTTCCGTTGAATTTGTCGCAAAGTTCTTCATGAGTGGCTGAGAATGACTAAATCTTAAAATGCAATATAGTGCGGTTCAAAAGGGACTGGGGAAGGTCGAGGAGAGAGAGGAAATTGTTGTGTCATATTTAAGAAATGAGTCAAGATAACCTTGGGGCAGTTCATGTAGAAGTAGTATTACGGATACGTTTTGCAGGAGTGAAGCCGAGGTTGCTGAAAGCTGGGAATGCGGTATTCGAGCAGGCGCATGTATTTGATCCTCTGAAAATATCGCCACCATTGCAACAAGTTCGTATTGCAAGCAGCTGCTCAGCGAACAACACAACTCTACAGGGATTTAAAGGCTACTTCCCCATGCTTACGACTTTCGGCACTGAAACAATAATGCTAAAGGTAATTACGTGTTGCTGTTTTTTCGAATTTGTTATCAAATAAATGAGTCATTTACTTGCCAGTAACATGACTGACATAAAAACTGAATTTTGGGTGCAGTCTCAAGATAACCACGGAATGTTTTCTCAGAGAAACTCATCAACGAGTTCTTCATCGGTGGGACGCACACAAATCCCTCGAGAACTTCCAAACTGAGAGAAGTATCGAAAGTGTGGTGAAAGAGTGATACATCGTATAACGTCGAACTTACCTCCTCCTTAATATAAGGATTCTCTCTCGAAGGGAGTGCTGTTTTAGGAGATTGATGAAACGACTTTTGAAGAAGATAACGATGCAAAATACGGCTATATAATGGAGTGCTGGCGAATTTTGAACTGGTGGGAATGAGTATGTTTTTAAAATGGGAGGGATTTCGAATTCGATGGACCAATTTTTGAAGAGTGGAGGAGAAAGGCCTCATTCGGAGAGGAGACTAGGTGACAGGATAGGGGTGGTGCTCATTGCAATTTCCACCGCGAAGGGAGTAGAGAACAGGGGGTTCTGTTTCCGTTTCTGTTGCGTTTATCCACGTACATTATTTTCATTCATGCTATCTCAGCCTCTGCATTATGTGCGGCATACGTAAATGTGCCTTCCTTCTAGACACATTAGTACTCGATAGCACATTTTTGCATATGTGGAGGACGCGAGAGAGATGGCGACAGGTGCTATGTAAAGAAGGTCAGATAGTGAGAAATTCGACATTGCAGAAGATAATGTATCGTTGGTTTTCCAGACCCTAACAATAGAGTTATAAAGACAGGTAGTGATTTTTTAAGCAGTACGACACATTCACCTGTTAGAAGTATGGTCATAAAAAAGTGGACGTTAAAGACTGAAAAAATCAACTTACAAGAAAACACCGATTTTCAAAATACTTTTGCTGTGCGGGCGATTCCTCCAGTACTAATGGAAGAGAATGAGGAGAAAACAAATGGAGAATCGTTGTCGACCTGATAGAGATAAGAAAGCAGTCCACAATACGAAGAGAGCTTAGATTTAAGGTTTAAGTTTCAGAAATTGATTAGCGGAAATGAGTGTTCGACAATTTTTCCCGAATTCGAGACGCATTCGGCAATTGCGTACTTCACACATCCGGTCGTGGGCAGTGTGATTTTGGTGGACGTTGATGGTGTGCTTTTCTTAGTGAGTAATCTGCGCAGTCACTTCGATGATTCGACTGTACGCGCTTCCGTTCAGGTGAGTTTCATAACTTCATTCGGCAGCAATGAGTGCGTTTCGCAACACGAATTTTCGAGTAACGGCGACCGCCAAAAGCTACAATTAATCGGCGCACACTCCGATGTATTTTTTAAAGTTCCAGGATCAAGTTCCTGTCTGCTAGGAATTCACTCTCCAAGGAAAAGAACTAAATGCAGTGGGCAGCGCACAATCTTTGAATGTTGAAGAGCGCGTTGAATGTTTCTGTGATCCTCTATAGAGATGATGACGTGCATCTGCGGACGTAAAGTTTCGGTCTGTGCCCTGATATGAGAATTCTCTGAGAGTATACATCGACCTTATTATATGCATTACTCGATTTAAAGCAGTCTTCGATTTTGCTGCTGAAAACAAATCTGTAAAAGTTGTCTAATTTTTTCTCGAGCTCTGAGGAATGAGCGAGGTATCAAGCTTATTCGACATCGGGTTGGTAGCAGATAGGAATGAGGGAGCTAGAAGCCAGCAAAAAATGGGGGTAAGAGGGCGGCGAGCAAAAACTTAGGTGCGCCGCTACATATGTGCATGAGCGTGTGCGTCCATCTATATGTATGCCAGCTACAACCCCCGAATGATTGAAAATAATGTTGTAAAATTTTGATAATAAAATGTACCTCATGGGATGACCTCTCATATTGTTTTTTACGACCATCAATCAACATCGAAAGAAATTATAGTCGCCTACATTTCGCCTTGATGAGGTTTCGTTTAACAGCGGTCGGATCATGGGAATATGCAAAAACACGGGTCGTTCGAGGTATGAATAAGGGTCTGTGTATTTTATTTATAATAAGTAAATGATCCAAGTGGTTTCGGAAGAATGGAAGGGATAGTTACATGTCTTGTAGGCCCTTCCCCGCACGGCACCACTTTCTTACTCGTTATTTTCCGCATTATTTAAACAACTGCGATATATCTAACGTAAAATTCTAGCGTATTTCGGTCTGTAGAGGTTTTCTTTTGGAAAACGAAGGCAACTCACCTCACCGCATACGAGCTATTCATGATGTGAGTGTTGCAGATATCTCCGACGTGGGTTGATCCAGCCGGTTGCCCGCAATATTTTCGTGCATGCGACGGTTGTCAAGTTGCCGAACATGTCGCTGAGGTTAAGGGTCGCAATACGACACAGGGTCAGACAAGGATGATTTATCCTTCAATTTATTAAATGCGCGTTTTGTGATGAATAAGCTGCAACCAGAACAGTAGATTGGTGAATTCCATGATCTGCAAGGTTTGTAATGATGTGGCCATTCAATTTGGCTTTTCTTGCAAGTGTTTCTTTCTCACAAGTTAGGATTAGAAAACCAACATACTGAGAGAGGAGGACGCCATAGAAGCCGGGTTAAGATGGAGAATTCGTTTGACGTTTGCTGTGGATATGGTCGTTTAAGTGAGAGACTGGGCATTTTAAAGCTGCATGAAGAAAAAATGTAGCTGACATTGGATGCGTTGTCGTGTTATAGTCGCGCGCCATAAAATAATGAACCCAGCGTAACTTCGGAGCCCAACAAAAAAACTGCCAAGTGAATAAAACACAACAGGACGAAACGAACTTGGCAGTTTAAAGGCACTCATGAGTTCCAAATTTATTTTCATAGAGAAGAGCACTGAACAAAGAATGTTTACGAAATAAGTTACCGAACAAAATGGTTGTTCACTTATAAACTTATTGGCCAGCGAAAGGGCTCTTCACCTATAACGTTGCTCGTGCTTACGCTTAGCTTGTAGGGAGGACGTGTTTTTTTTGGACAGATTACTGCAGAGCAGCAGCATTTATATATATATATATATATATATATATATATATATATATATATATATATATATATATATATATATATATATATATATATAATATATATATATTTATATATATTATATATATATATATATATTATATATATATATATATATATGCTGCTCTGCAGTAATCTGTCCAAAAAAAACACGTCCTCCCTACAAGCTAAGCGTGAGCATATATATATATATATATATATATATATATATATATATATATATATATATATATATATATATATATATATATATATATATATATATATATATAAAATTTGTTAATGTGAGGATGTTGATGGTGTTGGATTTGTCGCCATTTTAGGAGCATCATCTTCGTCGAGGCTAGATGCATTCCCTCTTCAAACAATGAGGTCGTTAAGCATTGATCTTGGGTGGGCAAAGGTAAGCTTCCAAGCAGTTTCTGGATTTCAGACATTTTTTGCCTTTCTGGTACGCGAGGTTGTGAGGTGATTACAATGGAAGTGTAATGTTTAATGTCGCCAAATGAAACATGAAAATGTGCATTCGAATATCCTATACCTTTGTTGAAGACATTACAAGTTAATGATGCAGTCATTAAATTCTGTGGTAGGCAAATACTGTGTAGAGCAATCGCTGATACCGGATGCGATATGTGATCAGATCGGAAACCACTTCAGCTATTCCCTCTTTAAAATACTTCAAATTTCTGTTGTTTGAAGAAAATTCAACTGAACGTTACGAGACATCGAAGAAGATGGGAAAAACGTTGCGAATCAATATGCAATCCGGCAGTTAATGTTCAAAAGACGTTGAGCATATGCAAAATAGTTTCCGTGTGCAATGCAGTTTTGAATTTAGGTCGTGAAATATAAAGGTTGATGCCGTGTACAAAGAGAAGTATATTTGGTGGAAAGCTGACGTAACCAACTAACAGTTTAGGTCGGTTTAGAAGTGCCTATTAGATGTGGTAAAAATTTTACAGCCCAACTGACGATTGCTTAATTCATTGCGATTTCAATCAAAAATTCAACAAAGAAGTGTTTTCCATGAAAAGCGCCATGTATTGCAAAATTACTTTTGCAATAGTGAAGTAACGATGATTAAGCGTATTTTTTGCCCAGAATTTTCTAAACACCTTGGCATTTGCTACTGGAAACCGGAAGATGATAGAGGAGCCTTGTAGACTGAGAGTGTGTCAGCCTCCAAGGAAGCCAAGTAGATTCAGGCCCCTCTCCGAGGAGGCCGTTTATTTGAAATTTTTTAAATATCGAAGCTGTTCACAACGCATTGAATTGTACAGAAACCATAGCATCTTTCATGGGAAATGTTGAAGGCATGTGCAAATTTAACTCAACTGCATCATGGGACCATCGAGGCGACGGCAACGATACGACGCTATTCACCGGTTTCCGCTCGACCCATCGGCACGTTTCGTTTGCTTGAGAATGCACTCAGCGGCAGAACTGAGATCATTGTGGAACATTCCATGAAGCAAATAACATCCATTGAGTTGCATCAAAGGGGTGTTGATATGAGCGTTACTAGCGGACCTCCTTGTGGAGAGCTGACGATTGGATCTAAGGAACACTATCAGTGGCTAGAAACATTGCAAAAAGTGCTCAACTCAACGCATCGAGAATCCAGGTTCTCGTTCAAAATACTTCCCCTGTACCAACCTGATATATATATATATATATATATATATATATATATATATATATATATATATATATATATATATATATATATATATATATATATTATATATATATATATATATATAAGTAATATACAATACCTCATATATACATGATGTGTTGCAAATTGAATGACTGTATAATTCTACTGCTAACAGGCTTATTTTTGACAAAGCCGTTGATTTGATATACAATATGCTAGCATAATAGTTTTTCTTTTTAAATAAGTCCCATTTCGAGGGTTTTGCAGATGGAATGAAGTGAGCTGGGTAATTTTATCGTAATGGGCATGCATCTTTATGCAGTACCATCAACGCGAGTCAAAGGAGATGACGGCTCGCTATAAAAGCTTTTATTACCGTCACTGGTTTTTCTCCTTACACTTATATAAAGAGTTCTTGTGAGGTTCTACAATGGCCTCATTTCTTCAGGAGGTTGCTAAAGTAGTTGCGTAACTGCCTCCCAGTAGCTTTAGTTAAAAACTTGCATGTGACGTATTGCCGATTTTGCTGCAATTGATTCTTTTCCGCTGTATCGACGTGATCGATTTTTGCAAACCTTAATTGACCCCAAAATTGCATAGAAATGTTTTGATCATAAATCACTCCTGTTGCTGGCAGAAAAACCATATTTTGAAAACGATCGGTTTATAAGCGGTTTCACGTCTTTTTTAGAATGTAAGGCCATACTGATTTTTGAATAATAGACAATTTTGTAGCATTTTCGATATCTCAATAAAATTTTGGCGAAATGTGATAGATTCACATAAAATGTATCCTAAGTTTCGATTCTGGTAGTTGTCTGAGTGCAGTTCTCGAAAGTTACTTGCTTCAGTGAGGGTTCATTTATTCTGGTGCGGAATCCGGCATCCAACAATGATGATTGTGATTTGATTTAACCTCACTTGTTTCTTTCTAAGATATATTACAATTTTTACGATATCGTCATTCACTTTCTCTTCTAAACTGCCCTCTCGACTGACGGACTGCTTGCAAACTAGTGGTACTTTACTCGTAAAGATGACAGTGTGCCCGCTGAACTGCGCACGGCGTATATCGGAGAGGTACTTTAGAAATAAGAGGAATGGTGATACTGCAGCCTATGCGACCCCAGTTTGACATCCCTTTATATTTAAACACCACTCCGTTTGCAAGAGTTCTTTTTTGCCATTAATTGTTGCCAATGAAATTGAACGCTTTTCTGAGGAGGAAAGGAGAATGGGGGCAACGAGGTTCAATCCCAGCGGTAAATGCAGACTGTATAGAAATAAGAGCGTAAGGTGTCCTTAATGTTTCTTTTCATTGCTCACATTTCCTTTTAGATTAAAGCTATCTGCAGCTGAGGACAACAGCTTTTTCTCTTTCAATTTTTTCCGACATTGCAAAAAACTAAACCTTTTTTCTTGTTGATAGAGAAGCAAACATTCACCAATTCTTTCTATTTGTTAAGAGTACTCTGTACCAAAGAAATTTGAATGCCTAGATATTCTGTTTCTATGACGCCATTTGATGATGTCTCCTTTCATGATGCCTCTAAGTGATACTTCCTTCAATGACAATTGCTAGGGAACATTCATTTCAAAAGGGAAAAAGAGATGCAATGCAGACGTTGTTTTTTTCTCTCTTGAAATGAGTGTTCGCCAGCAGTTTGCATTAACCTTCAGAAAACGAAATTTTGATTTGTGTTCTATATGCATTATCTTCCTACCACTCACTAGTGGTGTCCGAAGGCAATGAATAAATTGTGTTGATCAGAGAACGAAACATTTCGACCCGTTTAGAAACTCCGATGCGTGTTAAATAATTTTAATGCTTCCGAGCATGGCGATTTTTTTTGCGTAATGCAGCAACCTGGACAGCATTGCAGAATAAGATTTATATATAGCATTGCAGCGATCTTCTCAATATGACTGCTGATGCAATTTTTTATAGAAATTTAGGATAACGATTGATGGACGTCTCATAACGGGAGGAAATAGCCTACTAGGCAAAACAGTCTTGATATCCGAAGGAACGGATGTTGCATGCGGTACGATTGAAGCAGCTGGCGAAGAAAAAAATCGTGGGGGCTAAGTTCGAAGGCAAATTCAAAGGCAGAATAAAAATGGTAAGAAAATTTTCACTTGACTTCATATGAATCTTTGAAATTTTCCTTTAGTTTGCTTGTATCGTAGACTTGAAGAAAAGCTTTTTGCTTCGTTTTTGTTCCTGAAAACACTATCTTATATGGATGCATTTCGCCTTCCCTCTAAGAGTTTTGTTCTATGCGAACGTGTGTTTTATTTCGAAGGCAATTTCTTTGCTTTCCTCAAAGATTGCTCGTGTTTTTTAAAATAATAGACCATTTTTATTCGGTTCATATTTGGACACTCATACTTTTACAATTTTCACATTTTTACAATGCGTTTAGATATTGTTTAGATGATTCTTTCTGTAGGTCGCGTAGGTTGTTTCACGGCTTTTTTAAACGTATTCAGGAAAACGTTTTTAGGTACAAACACTCACTGCACCTCAAGGTTTGCCTACTGAAGTTGTCTATTACTTCGAACAAGGAGACGAAATTATCACACATCGGAGAAGATGTATGTTATCTCTTGGTACACAAAAGAGATTCTTCGTTTAAAACTTTTCAAAATAATACACTCTTCAATGACGTTCAAACAAAGTGTTGCTAAGCAGCGATCAAGTGCGTGCTTGTCCTTTAACGGCGAAACGTTGCATTTTATCAACACTGCATGAATTGCAAACAGTATTCACATTGGAAGAAAAGGTAACTTTGCTTCCGAATAAGAATATCAAACTTTACTGCCAAAAGTTGTGCGTTTCGCTCGTCGATGCCTCTTTAGAGGGCATAAATGCGATATTTATCTCAGCACAATAAGTGCCGATTGCTACTCGATTCACTTCACAACACAATTATTTCTACATCAATTGCATCTGTTTGAGCTGTTATTGCATCAATAAAACTATGCAACAAGGAAGTCGTCCATAAATGAGATAACGTATGAATAGAAAATGCGGAGTGTGGTTTACAACTTCCATTGATTGCTCTTTAAGCTTCACACTTCCTCGAACGTATAACCAGTCCCCAGATCTTCATTGACTTGTGAGAAGTTTTTTTGCCAATTGCACATTAACTTCGAATCGAACTCCTAAGGGCTGTAGGAGTTTCCCCTCAGTTTGAAGGGTGTTTTATTGAGAAGGAGGTTTCAGAGGAACATGAATTTTCCGTCTTGAAGCTCCTAATGCACAACAACAATATGTGAAATTTTAGACGTGCGTAAATAAACTCGTTCCTCTGATGGAAATATTTTTTTTAAAAAATTGCTTCTCCCGAAAGGAAGGGATATCCGAGATTTACAAAATGTTACTGGTGTAACCAATCATACGATGAAGTTAGTGGCCTCCTTTCAGCAACGATTGGAATGGTCGGTCGTTTCGCTTATGAATTCTTCATGTGAGAATTCTCTAATATTCAATCCATTTCAGTACGATGTAAGCCTTTGCATTTTTCCACTTCTCTACTTCCTGTCTCATGCGAAAGATTGCAGCTTAAAAGTCACCAGAAGCGCAATACTCACTGTGGCAGAGCAATTTTCCACATCTCAGTTCAACTGCTTCATAACAACGCGCTCCTTCGCCATGCATTTTTGCGAAAAAAAAACATTGTTGTTTTCGTATTTATTCGTCTTCCTGTCCGTTCATCCTCTGATATGTCCCGATCGAATGCATCTTGCAAAGCAGATGTCTTTGCATCCAAGATCCTTAGACTTTCACCGTTACTTGGAGATCACCGGTGAAACTCCGGCTTCTGACGATTTTCTTTTCATTCATTTTCATTTTACCAGATCTGATGAAGTTTACGCCTAGATATCCAGACCTCATTCGCATCTCCGGTCTGAACGAACAATCTTGTAGCCGTCAACCTTTGGCACTGGTGATTTTGCGAGGCTAAGGAGTGAACTGGCGGAAGCGAGAGGGGGGGGGATTGGTAGAGGGAGGGGGGATTAGAAAATCTGCTGAAGGGATGGGATTTCCACCAAAATTCACCGCCGATTTTTTCAAGTAGTGAGACCCCAGAAAAGATATCTTCAAAAAATTTTACGACTGTCGAAAAAAAAAACTCGGTTTTAATCTCTCAAAAGTGGTCGCTTCATTCTCCTGTTTGAAGGCGCTTGAAAGTGTGAATCTCTTCAAAGCAACAGACAGAGATTTTTAATCTCAGGCAACAGTTCTATTCGAAAGCAACCAATAATGAATTATTAGCTCTCATCAGCAGGGAACTTTAAGGAGAGTCAGTGTGGCTCACATGTAGAGTTTTGCCCAATAGGCGATTTATCGAAGCGATCATCTCTTCTCGAGCTTAATATTCGGCGTCAGCTGATCATCAACGATCTTGCACTTTCCGGTCCTCTATCAGGTTCGCTGCCTTCAAGATGTGTGAATTTGAATTTTAAAAGAGCTTATTATCTGTTGCAAACGAATATATTTTTTCGCTGAGATTTGCCGCGTCATTCACAAGAGGTTTCTCTATTCTAATTTAGAAAATTTCTATTCAAAAAAACGTTTGCTATGAGAGATTGTATTTGGATATAGCATTGTTGTTGTCAAAGAGAGAGTCTCTCGAAGCTTCAGAAAAGCAGAAATTCATTGTAGAAGACAAGATATTCTTGTAATGAAAGTTCTTCTTTCGAAAATTGAAGGGAACAGGAGTGGAACCTTTTTTCATGGAAAGCTCGTTTGGAAACAAACAGTCCATTAAGAAGACCACTCCGTTCGACAAAATGTAGTCCCTGGGAAAATGGGAGTCCTTTCTGGAAACGAGGACCCAGTCCTCGAAAATTCTGAAATGTAGAAGGCCTGGCTCTTCTATTCCTCGAAATATACCAGTATGCAGTTCAACGCCAATGATGTTGTATTGGCATATAAAATAATCTACTTAACAGTCAGTCATCGATGGATACGAGTACGGCCAGCAAATGATGTTTCGAGAAGTGAGTGTGCGCCAGTGGAAGAATGGTATGAGGAAACGTTCAGGTGGACAGCACTTTCTTCCAGGACACTCTCTCAGTTGCAAAACGAGCTAGCCGAGCGGTTCGGTGTGGAACCTTTTCAGGTGGCCGTCTACTACAACCGAGAGTTGATTGGATCACGTTGTAGTATTTACAGGATAACGCTAACAGGTACACCGATCCTCATAACTATTCACTCTGGCTTGAATGCAAAATTCTGTAGGCTGATTTCTTCTTCGGCAATGAAGGCTCAACATTCAGCAGTTAAGTCCGATAGGCGGATTTCTTGGTTAATCTGAATTCGCTGAAATTTCAAAAGTTTCCTTAAGGTCTCTCTGTCTATCGCAGCAAATCTCGAATATGTCTCCCATCATTCGACTGTTTAATAAATCCTCTTCTTTTTCATCGGTAACTATGGTGAGCTTAGCAAATAAAAAGTTTCTCATCTAGCTGTTTGTTCGGAATAAAGAATTCGATGAGCATCGCGAAGTAGGTTTTGTTTACTTCGACATAACATTGAGTTCATTTCACATTTGAGACGGCATTTTCGCGAATTTTTTGTCCCGTGCTTTCACAAATTTTCGCATCCAAAAGTGAAGTATCGAATTGTTACTTTTTTGTTTATACGTCTAGTATAAATGGACCTTCGGTACACCAGCAAGTCATTTGAAATGTTCCCTTAGAAGAAGTTTGCTCAGCGCTGAGCCAAAGAAATCACCGGCAAAGATTCTGACGCGCCTCGAAAATATAAAAGATTAATAGCGCAAAAAAAACAGATGAAAGTAACAACTGCTGTATCGAAGATAGTACATAATTGTGTGATGACATCGTCCGACGAATATTTTTCGGCTAACCAAGGATTACGGAAGCCGTTGACTCAATTCCCTGCGAAACTTGAAAGCTTAGAAAGATCGGTCTATATTTCTTGTTGCAGTTGAAAACTCATAGTCGCATAATACATATGTATGCTGCTTATGTCATTTTCTGTAACGCTGAGAACATGACTAATTTTCTAAGTTTCTGCCTTCATTGCAACGGAGATCACACTCTCATAGCATTAATGATTATTGGAGCGGTTCACATTCATTTTCTCCAATTTTTTCGAAGATCTTATAGACCATCATTTTCCTGAGTTTCAATATATCAAAAGAATTTCAACAAGCCTGACGCTGGATGCGTGTATATGAACGCCAAATGGATTGTTATAATGCACATTCAGTCCTTTGTATGCAAGTGTTTAGGAATTTCAGCGTCAAAAGAGGTACAAGCAAGCGGATTATCGCTTTTCAATCGTGAGGAACGACGTTTCTATTCGGACGAGGAGTTACGTTGTTCGAATGACACAGCGGCTGCTCATCTCAGCAGCAGTACCAATCGAGGATTCGACATTTTCGCTATCGCATATCGTTTGCTCATATTCGCCTCCGCAGTGCTATTCTTAAGGAATCTTTGAGGAGTTATTGAACACTCTCCTAAATTGCCATCCATACGTTTAAACAACTGTGCGGGCCAAACAAACCGTCGTGCTTTTCTCTCTACACGCATATTTTAAGACGTTGCTCATTTATATGCATACGAAGGTTTTTTGAAGTGAAGTTTACTGTTCCGTTTATATGCTTGAATTTGGAGTGCCAGGTGGGACTGCTAGAAATGTTCAACTTGTTGTCGCAGTTATTAGCTGACAAAAAATGTATCCGAACAGTTGACATGATAGCTTTTGCAGTTTGTTTATTGATAACAAAAGGTCATGCTTTTTATGTCTTAACCGAACCGATCGCATATACAAATCTCGGATGAGAGGTTCGTTTTTGGCGACCGGGCGAAGAAATATGAAATTCATCCGCCATAAAATGCGCGTGGAACCCCGGATGATTTCAAGTGATTAAAACTCCTCTCGAAATTGATCAGTGAATGTGAAATATGGTGTAGGATAACGCTAACTTCAGCTGTTCCCGACTTCAAACTACCCTCAGACAAACCGATACAGCCATGTGTGCAAAATGAGGTTGCATAATGCACTTTACAAATGAAAATTCGCGGAAGTAGATAAAAACGGGTAGCTGCACCATTTTTCAGATTCGCAGACGAAAACAAAATGCATAAGAAATTTCTCTCCATCACGCTATGTAAAAATGTGGAAGTAGAACAACATGAACGACCTGACAATATAAACTGCAATTTTCCTTTGTTGCAATATTGCTGTTTTGGTTGTAAAAAATAAATTCAAATGCAAACTGCAATGCTGGTCTTCTATTACTGTAGGAAAGTGAAAGCGCAATTGTGTAGCGATTGAAATAAAATCATTAACACATATGTGGGAAGCAGAATCGTAAAGAGAGAGACTAATAACTTTATTTTTATCCATTTGCTTCCGCTTTTTCTAGATAACGTGCTCAACGAACATTATTATCATGAGCAACTAACAAGCAACATTCGCACAGATATTAGCACATGCTAGACGTGGATAACATCCTAAAATTCCCATTTTTCTTTTTTTTCGCCCTCTATGGAGTGCACTAAGATAAATATGATCCGTTTTCTGTGGGTCACAATCGTAACAGTATACATCCTTCAAGACTGTGAGAAGGCGGTAGAAAGGTTGGATGCTTTTTTTTGCATTTCAGCCATCTGGACCAATTGTTTTCACCATTAAAGAAAGCATAACGAATAATTTCTCAAGTAAGCTAGCGGCTGTTCAGTCTTCGAAAAAAGTCTCCGCTTTTCTCATCGCTTCGAATCATTGTTTGAAGAGAAATAAATCTGCAAATTTCATTTTTGAGCGTCTATGATCGAAAATTTTCAGCTCAAAATATTTCAGGATTTGTCCAGTAGGTTAACTGCTTATGAAACGCGCTATGGGGCTTCGTCTCACTGTTGTTTTTCTTTGAAAGTTCCTGTATAAATCTGATCGCTTGTGCTACTTTTGGAAGCATACAGGTGATGTCAGTTCCTCTAGTATGATCTAACCTTCATTTTCACTCTCAATTTTCAATATTCTCCTTAATTCTGATTCCACTATATATTCCAACAAAAAACTACTAAAGTATTTTTTTCGCACATTTCAACTCAAGATCCATTCTGCCAAATAGGTAAGTAAGTATTTATATGGGAAAATCAATCCTTGTCTCTTTATCTCGCAAGTTTATGGTCGCTGAAGTGCTGTCAGGAACTGAAAAAATTGGATCCGACCAACTTCCATGATGCAAAGTTTTCTTTTATGCTACATATCGGATCGTGATGGGAAATGTGGTCGATTTTATGGGGTAGGTACACAAACCTCGATGGGCATCCGATTTGTGCGGCGACTGCGTTACTAAGCAAACGCATTGTTACACGGTTTGCCATTGCTTTTTGAATATTTGCATAAGCGGCGGACTGATCGACAGTTTTGCGGAGTGCACTTCCGTACCAGTTTAACTGGCGCGCTTCCCCCTCTTATAGCAAATGCTCCTTTTTGCTAAAACTCTGAACAGGCTCTCCTATAAGGATTTTTTTGCTAAGTTTTTTCCAATGTCGATGAAAATTGGCTCGTCAAAACCGAATATTTGGGTGTAAAAGTGACTTCTAAAGCACAGGAGTTTGTACTCGTTGAATTACTGTTGCTTCATGGATATCGCTTTTCCAAGCTCATGAGTTGAAAGCAGCAGGTGAACAGGTATTTCGATCAATAGTGCATGATAAATTTTGTTTTCATAAACAGCAAAAACAGCAACTATTGTTGTGAATATTGGAAATGCTGAAGCATTAGTTCGCAATAATCAGCATTCTTTTCAACAGCTCGCAAGCGTTTTGCACAGCTGACAGGACCACTGTGATAACAATATCAAAACGAATTGCCCAACAATAGTGAAAAGGTGGAGAATATGAAAAGAAAACGATCTGATCGAATATTAATCAAACGGAATGACGTCCTCGGCGACTAATGAAAAAGTGAGTTGCCAATCAACGAGACGCATCTTCAGTACCCTTCTAAAATCAGTGATATCAAGCCGAAATTTTTTGTCAACTGAACTGGACAATGAATACGAATTGAGAATAGCGTGTGTACGTGAACATAATTGTAACCACAAACAACTAACTATTTCCCCCTTTCTTGAGGGATCTAGACTCGTTATATCGATTCTTTTGAGGGCTGCAATTTGGGAAGAGAGAGAACAACCGCGTATGAAAGTGTTAAAATGCTCGAAAAAGGTACCTGTCTTAAACACTGATATATTTTAAGCATCAGCTGATGATGACACCGTTGAATGCTTTTAGTGGGGGCACCAAATTTTCCCAGATAAAGAAATCAGAGAAAAGTTTCAAATGTTTACTGGGAGTCAACTGAAAATGTGAAAATAATTGAATGAGCGAAGAAAAAAATGAAGTATTTCTAGATGTGAAAGGGAGATATCGTGGCAAAATGACTGTCTCACTTCACAAACACTACTTGCGCATCTCTATCAAACTCTATTAGCCTTTCGCCAAAAAGCGTAAAACCTTGAAGATGTTTGCTAGATTTTCGAGAGATGGAAAATGTTACCGTTTTACCGAGCGAGGCTAACTTATTCTGCAACATGCTCTAATTCAAAACCAAAGAGGAGTATTTCAATGAAGGTCACTTGTCAAATTTAAATTTACTCCTAGTCCCAATATTCTCGGATTTCCTCGAAAATCCGTTTTTTTCCACTCAGGTATACGGTTTATTCAAAGTTCCGATTTAGCTTGTTGCGATAATAGCCCCCTCCCCCCCCCCCCCCGCTGCCTGATTCAATAGAGAACGCTGACTGCTTTCCAAAATTCCAATTCGGTTAGTAAGTGTTTTCCTAGGATGCTTCTGCAGAAAAAAAAAAAAAGTAAATGATGGTGAGGTAATAATTAACTAAAAAATGCTAATTTAGATATGATAAGTTTTGAATAGCAATAATACCCACAAAACTTTTGCGCAGAATTCAAATAAAAATAAGAATTCGAATGAATCCATTTTTAAAAGACATGAATTGATGATTCATTCTGTTAGCATTTTGGAAACCTGTGTGTTTTTATTTCCGTTTATAGTGGATAAAAAACGCAGAAGAAAGGTAAAAACGTGATCAAGCCGTTGCCGAATAGAACTAATCGACCGAAAGTGCATGGAAAATTTTGCACGCTAGGTGTCTGCAAATATTTTCGGAACTAAGTGAGTCTGAGAACTGATATAACAGTTTCATCCTCCGATATGAATTATATTCAAATTTAATAATTCTAGAACCTAATTTTTAATAATAAACGATGAATTGCATTTAATAATTGGTGCGCTTGCCCCATCAACAACAAGCTTTCCAACTGAGAATTGCAGAAGCATACAACGACCAAGCTGGTGAGCGTTTAAATGATGCAGGTGCCCTTAAATCGTCTTCCAGATGGAGGCCTCAGTGGTTGAAAAGACACTAACCTGTGATAAAACTTCAGGTTTGTTATTTCGTCACTGGCTGTGTTTGACCGGAAATGTAAAAGGGGCGAAAGATTATCTGACGGGTGTTGCAATGTTGCAGCTACAGCGATCGAAATTTTACTTCCTTGTTTAGAAGTGTGCTCGGCATTGGCGTAAGCCATCACAGAGCACTCACCACTCCGTTGCGCAAAGCAGGAGATGAGCCAGCCGAGCACTTGTCGTCCGATCGCTGGCCTCATCGATCTCACATATTCGGTCATCTTGGCTGTCATCGAAAAAAGCCGCGACATTCATGGCTACTGATCAACTGGCCATGATTGATCAGCGCGTGTGTACTTCATACTAGAACCATTGAATCAAAACTGTCAGCTGCTCATCACGTGATTCTTTCCATCCTGGCAAAAAAGCTACACTTTTCTAAGAACACATTTATGGCGAGGACCGTCTATGTTAGCAGGCGTTTCTCTATTTTAGTTTGTCCGAATGTTCCATTGAAGAAGGCACCTGCAACTCTACGAGATTTCTTACGGCATTGCGACGTCCAAAACACTTTGAGCACATCTCGGTCGATGAAAAAAACTACTGAATGCAGGCAAATTTGGTGTTCGCCATATGTAGCGATTAACTTGTTGCGGCTGCAACACTTGTACTCTTCTGACAGAAGGAGCAGGAAATGTGGTGGTAGGAGGCAGGGGGGAAGTAAAAAACAATCAGGCATAAATGATACAACGGTTTCGGGGCATAAGCTTAACGCCTGTTTGGTATGACTACCGCCTTTCCTTTCTATATGTTTTGAAGATGCGAAGCAGTGAAGCAAAACGTGCAAAACGAAAATGGAATGGAAGTATCGCCTGAAGACAAGCTGCGGAAGTTAACTGGTTACGCGCTATCGTCGAAACAGTCAGCTGGACTGTGTACTGATTGCGCCTTGGGTAAAACGATATGCAAAAAAAGGAACATTGCACCTAGAAAACATGACGCACAGAAATGGACAACAATTCTGCGTTTCGAGCGTTAAATATCTGCCACACGCTAAGGCCGATGCGATGGGGATGTGGACGAAATGACAATCATATTTAATATATAGCGCTAATTTTTCCAGTTACAGCGCTGCATTTGCTACGAGAAGGAGCCTTATGAGCCAAGGAGAGGCACAACAAAGTCTTGGTAATCCCTCCATCTGACGCTGCTATCGCAATCGTTTCTCGGCGAAAGATCAGCGTAATTACGGAGACCAATGGATGGCAGCCATTGCGCTGGGAATTTGGAAAACAAGTCGCTCACAAGAAGCCGGCTAGCAGTGGTGAGAGAACGTGTGTCGCGAAGAGAGTCGAAAACCGCACCACAGCGACGAGATATGCGATTGAACGTGAAGAAGCGTTGTGTCTGAGCGTTGCTGCTTTGTCGCACGCGCACTTATCACGCTCTCAGGCAAGGTGGACGTTCGTTTGGATGGAGGTTGCAGTTTGATCGTGAACGTGTGCAAACGTCATCGATGTTGATTAATTGTTTTATTTAAGCTTCTGCTTCTTTCTTTCATCAGCCGACGCGCTCAGGTTGTTCCACCATCAAAACCATAACTCTGTGATGCATTCGCTGTATATCAGAAGGTTTCTCTTCAATGCTTTTCCTCAACGAGCCAAATGATAGAAGCCCTGCGACGGTCGCTTCAGTGTGGTAATGTCAGCCTAGACCTCCCCAAGAATGTTGCTTAAATTCCCCTCCCTTGGGCCGAAAACCACCCACCTCATAGAGCATCATTAAAAAATGGCCGTACTTGGTACATTCGAACTTTGAACGGGTCGAGTGCTCTTAGCTGAACGAGCCATAAACGCTTTGGCAAAACTGTTGCAAAATGAGACGCCGTCTAATTTCTATACAACCACAGCAGTTTTTACTGGTGAGAAATGATAGCAAGACGTGACTTCTTTCCCTGTCATCTACCGAATTGCTTCACGCATCCCCCTTCGGATATGGAGGTAAGAATCACCTCAACATTTGATGAACTCATATTGCCTCTAAAGCTGTGCCTTTCAAAACGCATTTGCACTTAATTCTTTTCATCGTTTCATTCTAAAAAAGATTTTTTCAATTCATCGACTACGACCTCATTATTTGTGCAACCACTTTACTCAAGAATTGTACCGCTGCTGTGGAAAAGAAAGAGCGCTGGTTATGCCCATTTTCCAAAAAAAATCTCCGTAACAGCATAGCGAACTATCGATTCCTCGCGACGTATATCCAACGTCGCATCTTTGAGAATTTGCTGTGTGAATATCTCTCACTTGTTTCGTTAACGGACTGGATTCGGAGCCTTCATAACAAATACGCTCTTGATTGTGTCTACATTGATTTCCCAGAAGCTTTTAACTTGGTTCCTATGCTTTTTCTCACTACTAAAATTCTCTCCTCAGTCTTTATGGGAAATTCTTAGGGTTGAGTATAACCTCCTTGACAGGTAAACATGTCGAAGTAAAACTAGGCAACGGATTCTGGAATGAATTCCGAATTCACAGTGGTGTTACCGAAGGGAGCATTCTTGGATTACTTCCGTTTTTACCATACATGACATGCCAGAAATTTACCACCAAACATTCATACACGCTTATATGCTGAAGACGTCAAGTTGCATGCTGGGCTTGTACTGACCCTTTGATACGGAGATCAACAAAAAGGTTAGTATGCCCCCAAAGGTTCGCAACAAACAGTGGAAGTGAGCAAAGCAAGACAAATTTTTTTGAAGACGAGAGCTGCACCACTGCTGTTTGGTGTTGACTGTGCTGCTGCTCATCCTCCTCTGTCCGCCGTAGTCGCACCTGAGTTGATGTGCCGCGCTTCCGATCCACCGTCGAACTCTCTCCACCGTCCGCGGGTGCGGGTGCTGATTCATCAACGACCACCGCTGGAGCCCGTGATCGCGTTCGCTGGGCTCCCGTCTGCGACCGAGATGGGTTGCTCGCAACTCCACATGGTGATGCCTTTCGTGTGCCAATAACCGTTCACTGCCTGTGCCATATCCCGATAATATACCGTATTATGTTGAGGTGGTTCGTAGCAATACCGTATTCCATCGTGCACAGACTTCTCATTTGCACCTTAGCGTTGCCATGTAAACGTCACCTCAAACTTGGGTAACTAAACCTTTATTAAGATATTTAGACACTGAGAAAACGACGTGAACACGCACGCATCAAACGCAAGACCATCCGCCTCTTCCGACAACGACGGCGCATAAGATCACGAAAAAAAGCCCAACATTAGCATAGTATGACAACAACAAAGTACACGCAGACATACACAACAGCAAAAATTGACGCGTAGAGAGTTCTAGAGAAAAAAGAAGCGATTTTGTATGTGACATAACTCTCGCAAAAAGATAACAACTTCAACGTCAGCAAACGACGTTGCATTAGGCTATTGTTATCGAACGACACAACAAACTGATGATACAGCATCACCCATAGATACAAAGTAACCAGAATGAAAGAAATCACATTTCAGCAGCCGAAGTCATGGTTTAACAATCTCCGAACCTTTGGGGTGCGTTCATATACCCTGTTTGTTGACGCAGTTGACGCCTGCGGCAAGTTACGTCCCACCACTTCTTTGCGCACGAATTGAATGTGCAACTTTGATATCTTTATGCGTTGCATATCTGATCGGCCGATCAGCAACCTC
Organism: Ascaris suum; assembly: GCA_013433145.1. Lineage (NCBI taxonomy): Eukaryota > Metazoa > Nematoda > Chromadorea > Rhabditida > Ascarididae > Ascaris > Ascaris suum. The sequence goes on from CM024187.1 coordinate 7,637,439, forward strand.
TTTTTTCTGCACCCGTGTGCAGTCGCGACAACGTGCACAAAGAACAGTACTCAATGTATCGTGTACTTCGAATAAGCTTTTGCTTGGTTTTGAAAGCGGTGCTTCTCCACATCTATTCCGGTGTGCTCCACTATCGACATTACACCTCCAGTATCTTTTCATTTGCACACAATTAGTAATACTCTTATGAAGGATTCTGACTTCATCAATCACTTAGGTATTCCTGCTAGCTCCACACTGAGATTTGATAAACATATCGTCGGCGTGGTTAAAAATGCATTTTATTAATCACTATTACTTCGTGTATATTGGAGCCGAAGACCCTTTTATGCATAAAGCGGCATTTGTAACTTACATAGACTCATACTGAGTACACATTTGAGGTTTGGCATCAGAGCATTTGCCTTAGGATGGAAAAGGTAGAAAAGTACGAAAGGATGCAGAAATTTATTGTGAAAGTAACATTTGAAACATGCAGACTGCCAAGAAGCGTTTACGCCAAGATACTTGAGAGAATACTTATTGATACGAGTGAAATTCCCTTTTATTATATGTCTGCACTTATCTCAATTCTTCGTAATATTTTTCCCTCTCTAAAAGTAAACGTAGTCATCCTTAAAACCGCGCGAAGGTGGGGTTTGATAACAGTACAAAGAATAGCTGTACCAAGAGGTTATCAATTCATGGAATTCCCTTACACCTGTACTTGCTCACATAATATATCCACGGTCAAAGAAGGCTTCCAACGACTGCCCTCGTCATTTCCTTTAATGACCAATCCGAACTCACTTGCTTTCTCGATTCTGTACAAGTCACATTTGTATATTTCTTGGATCCTTTTTCATTCACTGACTTTTATATCTTTGTGTATTACATAATTCTATATTATTCATACTTTCTGCCGTTTTTGGTTCCAGTTCACTTCAAAAGCATTTTCGTGTTATTGCTTCCTTTTTTGTTTTTTTGCTTGCTCGCATATGCCAGCGTTTCTGTTGCAACTTCGTATGCTCGCTTTGAACACTTTTCTGCAGTATCATGTGTACTCCTCGCCGTCACATGCATTACCAAGAATGAGGCTCAAAAAAGTTGTTTCATAAATCTTTCGATTCGGATGTGATTAGGATCGACTCTGCAGTTGCTAATAGTAACGAGCAGTTCGCACGACCGTTAGCACCTAAAAGCAAAAGTAACGCTGTGTAGCAAGGGCAAGCGTGATTGCTTTGAACAGGACGACAAATGGGCAAACCAATTGGCTGTTTGGATAGTGCTATGCACGACCCTTTCAGCGTACCTCCATCGAAAATTGACGTGTGTGACGTGCTGCTGACCTCCCGTTGTTTACAGTGCAAATTTTACGCCGCAAGATGCCCACTTAGCGGCACTCTCATGCTAGCTCAGTTGGTCGCTACACGGGTGCGCATCGATTCGTTGTACGCGTTGCGTGCAGGTCCTTTACTCTGCTTGCCTTTCATCTGTCGCTGTCAGATTGGTGCATCACTTCATATACAGCTCGAGGGTCCAATTTAGTAATGTTATTTGCTTCAAGGTGTGCGTATTTTCGCAGAAGGATCTATAAAATTGTCCTGGGAGGTTTCGCGGTGGTGAAAACCTTTGATCTTTTACAGGTCAAGGTGACGCTTTTTGCTCCACAGCCTCAGTTTAGTGTTGGAATGTTCCGACAGTGTCTTTTTCTAAATATACGCACGCCTTCCACTAATATTTGTGCTCTAATAATAGATGGCATCATACTTATGATCCTTATAGGGTATGACAGAGATCATGAACAGCGCATACGGCGCCGTCAATTATTGCAAAGAGCGGAGGTTGACTGGTGCAGGTAGGATTTGAAGGGAGTGAGTATGTGTATGCTACATTGGCATTAACATGAGCACCTACCTGAATATATTGTTTTGGGTTGTGGACTAGCCGGACTGAATATATACCCATATGCTGCTGTGCTAGCTGCTAACAGAATGTAATTGAGATGTGTGTGCTAAATATTTTTGCTTGCTCGTATGTAAAACGGCACAGTCGCCCCCCCCCCTTCCCCCATGCTTTAACCTCTCTGTGGTGTACGGTTCTGCGACTGTTTTCAGAATCTGTACACTAATGCTAAATTGTCATCAGACGAGCTGAGTCACATCGTAGTAATAGTTAGGGTCAGCTTGGCTCGCGTAGTCGTCCAGGTCTCCTTGAAATTCTGCACCGTCTCTCGAGATGCAGTCAGGTAAACTGCGAGACGACACGGGGTATAAAGGCGAACAGTTTATCACACATACAATACGGTGACAAACAAGTAGAGACTCGTCCACAGCGATTGCTTCGATCTTCGACATGATCCCGTAGTCGCACTCGGCGAACTCCAGGCTGACGCCGGTTTCCTCACTCGCTCCTACAGCCACACGCAGGCCCACTGTACCTTAAGAACAGTCTACAAGTTGGATTGAATACAATAGCACATCAACCGTCTTATATCCTCTCGGTTCTGCCTCAGGTCGGCTCACGACACATGCTGGGTAGCCGTTTGATCTGTCTGTATGCTCTCGATCTTGTTTGACCTACCTTGCATGGCGCACTGTTCCCGCCTAATCTATGGTCGACTGGTCCAGCTTAAAACGGCGGTCAAATGGTTATTTTGACCTGGTGTGGCTGCCGCTAGCTGTGTTATATCGCGGCCATGGATTCTGCTGAGGAAGAGGCTAGCTCAAAGACTGTCACAGCGAACCTCGCGTATGCACGAGGACGCGCATAATGGAACCCGTGATAAGAAGGGACGGATGAGTGGTGCACGTAGTCGTCACTGAGAAAAGGATGCGCGGATATATCGGATGTGAGCATCGATTTACATCGTCGACGCCATCATCGCCAACAATATCAATAGAATCGTGAGTGAACGACATAGTCACAACGATCAGGCAGCGAAAAGCAGAAAGTGACCATACATCACAGAAAGCTCAAGAGAGAGTGACTGCCGTAGCAATTCAAATGCGAATTAACCAAACGCATGTACACGAATTTGATAACATGCTAATTACTAGTAATATGGTAACCGCGACGATCGTCATAATAGCTGCTTATAGCTGGCTTGTGTTCAGGGTAGCCAGCATCTACATGCTGATGCAGGAATTGCGAAATGCTGAATCGTACAATGGGCATAACCCGTGAAACCACAAATCTGACAAAACCTGATGGCAAGACGAACGCAACGTTTGTCCATATTGTAACCTTTATATATATATATATATATATATATATATATATATATATTATATATATATATATATATATATATATATATATATATATTTATTTGTATTTATTATTTACTTCACTTATATTTACTTATATTTACATTTATATATACATGAAGTCGCATAACGTTTAAAGCATGCAACGAAGATGGAGCCATGTGGGATTGATCTGCCGCGGAAGAAAAAAGTCACCACATAGTGAATGATATCCTGTCTGTTGCAATTTTCGTTGCTGCAGCTAGATGTTGGCAAAAGCTATTGATTGCTTAGCACTTGTTCCATGCTTTAGCAGAAGGACTTTGCGTAGATGTACAACTCGCGAGGTGTTTGCACCATTGGGCGTTACTACCGAAGAACGATTGCATTTTGACTGTCAACGAAATTAAAGAAAGTATTCATTTCAAATTTCGAATATGTTAAATATGTTGACAGTCAAACAAGTCTTATAACGCTTTCTGATGGAACATTGTCGCAGGACTTGTTTTCACTTCATTTCTTTGCACCATATTCGCACCACGGGGAATTTTCTTAATAAAAAGCCCATATTAGTGAATGACCAATGATGTGGTACAAACGTCCTGCATTGTAAATTTTATTCACTAAGCTAATGCACGCCAGTATCAGGACTGTTTAGCTGTGTCGTGACAGATATTGTACTGCAATGTCATTTTTTCGTAGTTTTTTTTGTCACTTACAGCGACAGCCAACATGATTTGATAATGGTTCGTGCTGCGGTTTTCTTCTTAATCCCGTTATGAATAAATTCTTACTCCTTCCATAATTCGTACGTGGAAGGGATTATCCGTTCTCGCTGTTTCGCACTTCCGATATGTGCCAGCCGTGGAGTAGGAGCCGACCATCTAATTACTGCAAATGTTTTGTATTCGTTTTTGCAGCGTCCATTGCAATGCATCGAGACTTATCCCTTCGCACATAAAACATCTTGTTCACACCTACTTGCAGTGCTGAGAGTTCCAATCAAATGAGTATACAAGGAATGTGCTTGCTGTTCGCTTCGCGGCACATAAAAGAACACCTCTCAAGAAACTTTCGAGAACCTCAATATAATTGTACCATTTTCTAATTTCATAAATATTTCAATACGTATACCTATGTTCACTTAAACATCGAGCGGATACACTCCTCTTTTTCACCACGTCCTCAATTTCATCACAAGGGGAAATGAAAATCCTTTAATCATATACTCGTGCTTTCTTGACAGGTCTTTTTGGAATGTTGGTGAACGGCTGTCGAACAATGCTTCTCTTCTAGCATTTGGCCACGCAAGGAAAAACATTTTTTTCTGCATGAAAATCACAAAGAAACACTGGTTTACTTCTTCGCTGTTTGTGTGGCTTGCCAAAAACAGCGGCCAGTCACAACTTGAACAAGACGCGTACTTGGCTATTTTCTGTACTACAGCTCAGTTAGTCTTTGGCATATAAACGCCTTAATAGCATTTGCAAAGAAAAAAGAATAGAGTTTATTAGTTGCATATTTTATTTCGGATTTCCACATAATTTAGAAATAATAGAATTCCTTGTGTTGTGTTTATGTAAGCATGTTAAAAACGCTGTAATTGTTGCCAGCATTTGCGCATTGTTTGTTTGCTGAACCCGCTTTGGACATAATCCTATTAAAAGATTGTAATGGTTGCGCACAATACGCTAAATAAGTCTTCAACAGTGCTAAAATTCACTTACGCTCATTAAATGAGCGTTGCGAGTATAAAATGATGTGATCGGCGTTTTTACAGTAGTTTTTACGGTTTATGACATTCGTTTTTACCGCGAACTCCTCTTTGGTGGATTTGTTGATTGTGTCGGCAGCACTTTCTGTTTCGACGTTTTAAGGACGTTTTAAACTAAATTGTGTTTGCGACCTCTTTTCTTATCTGTAGGAACTTCAGAAAAAGCGCAGTAGGTTGTGGAAGTACTCTGTGGGGAACTTTCTGCTTCACTGTGCATCACAGTCAGATGCCCAACGGTTGCAGCTATTAATAAAACCAGTCACTCGAACAGAAAAAAATTTCCACACTGAAACACATTTTTCACGTATGCTCAACTGTGCAGCACCAAAGAACACTGCGTTCGAGTTGGTTCCGATTTTTCTGCTGCTCAGTTTGCTCGACAATCGAGTAAAAGCCATTAACTTGCGCATCGAGTACGTGCTGACGGTGCAGGTGGTGCGTGAGGACTATAGGTGGTGCAAGTGGCACAGGTGAGGATTGTGCGAAGCAGAGATAGCCGTTCCACAAATGAAGGGTTCAAAAAAGAAAAGCGAAGGACTTCGTTTATATTTGCCAATTTTACGCCTCCAGATGTTTGTTTTTCCAGGATCTATGGGCTTAAAACATTGCATCATGTGTTTTGAAAAAGAAACTGTAAGCAACGTCATAATATAAGCGCGCAGTGGCTTGGCGAGGCATGATGCTGTTCGGTTTAATAGATGATGGGGTAGATAATAGCAGAAAGTTTTAATTCAAAAAAAGGTAGTGTGTGAAAGCTTGAAGTTGAATTGAATCTTTTGAATTCCTTCTATGGCGAGAGAAAGGAAAAAAAATGACCAACCTTCCTTGTTAGCGAAGGAGTGCAGCAAATGTGTCCACTGTGTACTTCAGCTGTAAAAGTAAATGCAATTTACTACAAAAATGCAGCGGCAACTGTATAAATGCCGCAGGACTGTAGCTGCTTCGAGTTCCCGAACGAAGCACAAGAGTTTGGGTAACGAAATGACGGTATGAAATAGCGAAATTCGCAACTAATTCTTACTTTTTATTGCAGTTGTCAGATCGTTACTGTTGAGACGACTTGATAGAAAATCTCAGTAATGATTGCATTTTGTTGTAGATATGTGAAAAACTTCGCTGATTACTGTGAACCCATCCAAAATTATCCTTCTGAGCTTTTTGTTTGTCGCTCATTTTCTTTGTTTGTCGTTAACTCAGACCATTCTAACTTGTTACAGGTCACTAAATATGACTGCAAATGTCCTTTGCGTAGTGTACAGTAATAGAGGTTCTACTGATCATTATGGTGATCCGCTTCACCGACATATGCCTGTTGAATCGTCAGGTTATCTCGAATGATGATCTGGTTGAAAGCCTCACAAATCTTTGGGTGATTTGCGTCTTACACAAATCCCTCAAAACTTTTCGGAGGAAGAGAACCTTTCCTTAATAACTTTCGCGCCGATTGTTTCCTTCCATCGCAGGACTCATAAAAAGGCCTTTTATACGTTCGAAACATTTCATACCTTTTTATGACCTATCAAAATCTGAATTTCGTTCTTCTCAAGCGCTACTACTTCCCACTTTTCATCAAGTCCACCTAGGAATCTTGGGGCATTTATAGCTCATAGACATTTTGTCCTTGGCGAAAGTGTGCCATAATGCAAAAGGTTTTGTTTGCTGCAAATATGGGTCAGGAAATAATCACCCACCATTTGCATGAATCTACAAACGTTTTTTTTTTTTCAAATAGACAGAAAAGTCAGCGGTTTTGAGGGAAAGGACTGGTCTTTTGTTGATTTTCGGCAGCTTTCGGAAACAAATGTTGCGGTGTTGCGGTTCGTTTATTGTGGATGCTTCAGTGAAAACAAATTCACGGAATGTGGCTGGAAAATTTGCGCCTACTACAGATGCGGTGCTTCGCTATTCTGCCAACGCTGCTTGACAGTCAAGCGCTATGCAGAGGAGAACGTCACTAATTTTTGGAACACTAATTTCGAGAAAAAATGGAGCTACTTAGACACTGTTAAATTTTTCTCACATAGAATTAATGCATTATTTCTTTAATGGTCTGATTATAAGTGCATATGATTCTTCGACGATGGGAAAGAACAGAACGATTGACCCTCCTTTTTTCGGCGAAATTTCTTTCACTCTCATTGCGAATCTTGGTAGTGAATCTTTGAAAAGTCTTTTTGTTAGAGTTCTTACGAATTCATTGTTTCGCGTATCATAGTAATCTTGTAGGAGAGATGTTCGGCTCCCATTAGACATCGCATTGTCCAGAATCATCCTTTAAATATCGGCATGCCATGCTGACTTGTTTTCAAGTAGCAAAGTGTTTCCACGGCGACTTCTTTTCTAATCTTCTGTCAGGTGTGCCACTTTACCTTCCGGCTGAGGAAACAAACTTCATCCCTATAAAATTGTGCTCAATTGAGTTGCTTTGAAATGCGACATTCTAGCCGTTCGGTTTCACCGTTGCTTCTTCTTCCATTGATTCACTCCAGTCTGTGCAAAAGCTTTTCACCCTTTTGCAGCAGTGACAGAAGTAGCGAATATTCGCAATCTCATGCTATAAAAATCTGACTTGAGTTGCGTTTAGGCGCATAAGGTTTCTTGAAAAACCCATGTCTTAACTAATATTATGGATGCGTTTACAGTGCGCATTTTTCGCTGCTGAAGCCAAGATCTGAGTGTTCACTGAAGCTGCTGCATTCAGAAGATTTGTTCTCCTAAGGCGCAAACCGTTCTTTGTGAGAAATGAAAAACAGGAGTGAATGAAGTGAAAATGCTGTGGAACTGTTTACATAAACCGTTTATATGATGGTTCTGCTTATAATAATATTAAACGGTGAAGCAACGCTAATTTAAGGGAAGTTGTGGCGATTTTCAACAGTTCTGTGTTTTTTTTCGGTTGGCTAAGCGTAATTCCGATTGGTTTGCTTGCCGTTGCATTAGCCTCACAGCCAACACAAATTTGATCGTTGAGTAGTCATTGCAAAAATGCATTCATCATTTCCCCTTCAGTTCGAGCTCAGACATGTCTCTCTGGTAGTTGCAACTCAGAAACCACTATGGTTGCTGCTAAAAAATGCAGCTAAAATTCTGCTGAAGAGGCCATCAGAATCGACAACAGAAGAGCTCAATTCATTCACCCGGACGGAGCGATCAAGGAAAAAGTTCCATTTTGTTCGGATGAGCGCCGATAAAGCCGACATGGTGTGCAATGGAATTGACGAAATCACCGGAAACGCCATTTGAGGTTGCTGTGTCAACGCAGTATGGGGAAAATGGAATTGCTTGCTTATCGACGAAGTGTTTTGCGTTCTACTCGGCGAAACATCTTTCGACCGTGCCATCTTATGTTCGAGATCATATCCACGAATAGGGACGGCATTCTGAAAAGTATTAGAGGAAGTGCCCATGATCCTTCTACATGGGAGTACCCATGACCCTCAACTGTTCTTAGTTCACAACACCCCTCTTTGCGGAATCGCGCACGCGTCTCCAGCTGGGCATAACGTCGAGCGTTAGAGCACAGTGCGCTTAAGTAAGCCGGTCGATGACGCAGGCGCGTGTAAGGCTGCGCCTGGGCATGTAAGGCTGTTGCTCAGCTGATTACCAGTTGTACTTTTTCGCACTGGCGAACGAACGACGGCGTTCGTTGTGCGTTTCACCGAGGCGCTATGTTGCGGCATGCCTCGATGTTTGCTCTGAGTGGACGGCGCGTGTCGTTCAAATTTTCGCAAACAGTTGTGCTTGCTGCGTACCATCTGAAGCGTCTTTTATTGCAATCGTGATTTCTTTTTTCCCTCTTTAAAACCTCTTCCTCAGTTGCCGTTTGCATTTATGAAGCAGTTTCCTAACTACTATATGCATTATGTAAATTTCGTGTAGATATTACGCGTTCTTTGCATTCTTGCAAATTGTATGTTGTCCGTACCTAGCTATCCTGTATAACTGTACATCTACCTGTTTGCTGGGTAATTCCAGGTCGTGAGTAACTGAAGCGAAGGTCATAAAGTCTAGTACGTATGTTCTGCACCATAATGTAACGTTCTCATAAACAAATTTTCGAATAGTTCCGTAAATGTGTAGAGGGCTGTTAGATGCAGCTCGTCTCCACAGGACTAGGTGTGCCAAAAATTTTCATGCCTTTCTTGGTCCGTTGAGTCTCATTTTACGGCCACTCAGAGTGAAAAAAACTGTTTTAATTGTCGAAGGTTTGCTCAAGCAGCTGAATCATTTACGTATTAGCGTATCTTTGTGTTCTGCAATTATATGATTTGATGGACGTGGTTGCGGAAGCGTATAGGAAGTTTTTCTGCATGTAGATGTAATTGCCTTCAATTTCACATTCTGCAAATTATCGTCAGTACAACTTGTAGAGGCGCAACTTTCATATATCGGTTGATGCAATATTCTGAAAAGTAAAAGATGTCATTTGAAGTTGCATTATTTAAGAGATCGGTCTTTTGCTGAAACGGTTGCAAACTTATTTCAAATCCTCTCTTTGCACTAAACAGAATCTCTCCAGAAAAATTAAATTCCATCCCTTGCATGTTTTCATGTAGTTATTTGTATACTTGTAATAAAACGGATGCATCTTCTGCGTACAATTAACTGCACTGAAGCAGTCGCTGTGCTATCGTGTTATTTTATCAGCTTTCAAATGACTCTTGATTCTCATCCTTGCATTGATACTTCGAAATCTTTCATCAATTCGTTGCCGTAGGATATATTCGGGCGTCATTGTTGCTTCCGAAAGTCCGAGTATTTGAAGTACGGTAGTTTTATTTCCCGTTTTTCGCACTGGATTAGAGCATTAGCATGTGTAATTACTGTGTTCATAGAGAATAGGGCAAATGCCTTAGATATGTGTTTTTTTCGGCGATAAACGGTGTATAGAGAGTAAAAACGATTGAGCTTGCGCATAATCAGCGACTACGATCTCACTGCCATTTACACCTTAAAAAATATTCGCGTTTTCTGAATGTTGCCATCATTCTTTTACTGAATGTCGCCTCATCTGCAGAATACCACATGATTCGCTTTGGTCACACTGTTCTTACGTACGTTATGTGTCACTCTTGTCTTCCTCTTTTCCGTCGTTCGTTTTATGTTTGGAAATGGCATGCAACTGTCAAGTGCATTAGTTCGACCAAATGCATGGAAACGACGTGCTGATTGAAGGCAGAGTTTTCCGAACGCCTAGCTTCAGTGTTGTACTAAGCGAAAGGAGAGCGAAGAATTTAAACTTCTTTATTACTACTTCTGTTCGGTTCTCAAGATATAAGGTGTGGTTATCGCACCTCAAAATTTGTGGTTCTTAAAATGCCAGCGATGATTTCTTATGAGACGTTCACCCAGATGCTGAGTTGCTTCCCACTGCGAGACAGTGTATCTACGATTGGGTCCCTGGTAACTTGATTCTTAACGCATCTCATCCCCAGCCAGGAGCGCTCAATCCAAGGGAAGTCAAACCATTTCTTGCCGCTAAACACGGGCAAGAATTTTTCTTTGCGCAAGTAAGTGAGTTGTCCGCATTTATATCCAGTAACTGAGCACATCGATCAGTCGCGCAAAGCAAACGGCTTGCAACCGTTCAGATTCAAATATATTTCACATACACTGGCCATCTTCTTTATTCGATAGCTTGTACGCTAGATCCTTTCATAATACTGTGGAAAAGACTTACTTCTCTAGCTGGACGATACGACAGTTGGGTCACTGACATCTTTTGCATATATGCTTGACAGGTGTTCCTAGACCTCATTTTAGTGCTGTACCAAGTTCTAGTTAATTGAGCTTGAGGATATATGAACTTCCTCGGAAAGTATTGCTTTAAAATGAGCCTAATGAGGTGTTTGTTGTAGGATGCAATAAATACCTGAGGTTCATTCATTTGCACGAAGTATAATGTTCCGCAGATGGTGAGGATTAACAAGTATTGCATGATTGTTTTCTTGGCGTCTGCTTGAAGCGTTGTTTTCATGTTTACAGTGAGTGCACGAGGTTTTCGTATAACCGACACGAATAAACAATTTCAGGGAGCGTTAAAACAAGGCCATTACGGCCCGCAATCTATGAGCTCACCGAACGGAACGTGTCTCGTTGCGCGCGCAATGCCGTGCACATTGCCACCGAGCGATGCTGGTATTTGCATCGCTGATAAACTGAACACTATGTCGGTAAACGACAAGCCGACTGAGACCAACAACATCAAGAAAAAGAACAAGCGGCTAGTTGATGACATCTCCCCGGCCGATTTTGTCACTCTTCAGACTCTTCGTTCGAGCGCTTTGGCTCGTAAAACAAATACGACTTCGAAGAACAATCGCGGTGGCGCAGTTCTTTTCTCAGATCTTATCAACAACAGAGACCGAAAAAAGGATGATGTAAGAAATGGCCAATGTTTTACTCCGTACTTTTAGACCACTTTAGGGCGAAGCCGTGCCTGTGGATTCGTGTGTGTGTGTTCTTGTCTACTTGCTTGGCCGTTAGTTTCAACTCGTTACCGCGTGGAGGAAAAGATAATAAGTTTGTTTACTGTGACGTCCACCGTAGATAATCACCACACCACCTCCAGAACGGTTTCACCAAATTCACAAGGATTATTATAGACACTTAAATGTTGCCAAAAATTCGCAGTTATTTTATAAGCGATCGAATTTAGAGAACTTCCGTAAAAGGTTTATATTCAGGCTTGATCGGATTGAATGGACGCATTGTCATGCATATTTTTTTGCTTCTTGACAGTTGAGATATTGGTAGATACTGGAATTGAAATATTATCTAATGTGTACAATGGTGCATTTTCTAAGTGGACGGAAAATGATCGCTGACAAGTAACAAGGAATAATAATGAAGGGGAAAATGCAAATTCGGTTAGGTCGCCTTATCAAGATAGCACGTGCTTCAGGCTGGGAAAACTACTGCATTTTGCTAAGTGGTTGCTGTCAGGGCAGTTTCGTTGTTGCACGCTTTCAAGACCTCCAACTACTGAAACTCGACTGTGCTTTAAATTTTTTTACTCGATAACAAATTCAAGGGGCACGTTTGGCAGCACCCTGATTAGCTGTTCAGTATTGCGAAAGCCAGTACTTATGTAGCTTGAAACGAGATAGTATTTTGTATATATATTATATATATATATATATATATATTATATATATATATATATATATATATATATATATATATATATATATATATATATATATATATATATATATATAATTAAGCAATATTTCCGTATGCGTACATATACTTCTACCCGTTATCAAACAATGGTTCGCATCTAGTTGTAGGACTAAGACTAATGCTGGTTTTATCCCACGATGTTAATTACTTTATAAAGTTGCATATTTTAATAGCAACAGCACTATACTCGCTTGACCCCGTCGCTCCATCGTATTTTCCTTCACTTCAAAGCTGGAAAGGAAGAACGGTGCTGCTATTCTGTAGTTTTCATCGTACTAGAGTGTATACCTCTATGTGATGTAGTGGCTGATACGAAGGCTCAAAAACAAATTCAACAACTTGTAGTTTCACTCGTTTCTCGAGGTGAATTCGGAAAAGTTGAGAAGCTTCTTCGCTGGAAGTCCGAATAAAAAATTTTGAAGAGGTGAATGTTTACTTGAATGTCTGCATATGGTGCGGCCGTCATCTTAGCTGAACGCACTATGCTGTGCGAAATTATGCGTTTCGTAGAGTGGCATTGCATGCAATGTATTGTTTGGTCTCCCAACACATCAAACGAAAGGAGTTGATTCAAAATGGCAACAGATGCCTCAGACCTTAATTGACAAGAATACCGGTCATATAGCTGATTGTAAAGCTTCAGTAGATATTCAACTACCCACGCAGCAACGGATTCCTAGCTAAAACAACAGTTTGTTGAGAGTGTCGAAGTATATCATCTATACCGTTTGATTCTAGCTTAACAGTGATGTTTTTCTTTCTGACTTTCTTACATTAAATGAATCGTTGATATTGCAGGGGAAAAGCACCAATCAGTTCAGTGATAAAGACATGAAGAAGAAAGAAAGCGTAAGTGAGGGAGAACTTGGCAATAAAAAGGCCCATGAAATTTTGAACGAAGAGGAGAAGAAGGATGGCAACAAGATCGAGAAAGCGAAATGTCAAGAAAAAAATGATGCAGAGGACGAGCAGTCCGACGAACTTCTTTCTCGAGGACCAGTGCGTAGTTCGCGAACACCTCTTGCGCACCATCCATACACGAAAAACGGTTACGGTGCAGCTCCTCACTCAGTTGTTGATGATTATTCTGCCTACAGCGGTTATGGTTCAGGCTATGAATGTGGCAGCAACAGTTGGGCAGATAGCCCAGAGATGGTTGGGTACATTTCGAACAGCTCCACTCCGGACACAATACAATCGGATCTCGGGTACCAGTCGCCAAGTCCGCAGCTTCGGCGCTCGCCGTTTATTGACCACAACATGAACAGTGCTGAGCTTAATCGCCTCTTGGACGCCACAGAACTACCAGATGCACTTTCAGACTTTATATTGAAGTACTCCCGTCGCTATTCAGCATCTTCACCAGGCGTCAGAACTGATAACTGCAAAACAGACAATTACTCTCGAAAAAGCAGCATTTCAGAGAGCCTTGATGATAGTCCAAAACATCGCCCACTATCCGCGGATAGCGGTTGTGATTCACCAATGAGCGGTAGAAGTGCACCACGGAACTCACCAGCTGCTCCTCGGGGTACCAACTCGGGTCCACCCACGCCTGATCAGTTCCAGAGTCAGACTGGAGTACTGTTTAATCAGACGATGCCGCGAAAAGTGGACGGAAGCAATCGCACTGCGAAAGAGAGACTCCGCTCACTAATAAATGATAGCGATATGAGCGAGGCTTGGGCTTGGACTTGTAAATGTGTTCAGGTGAGTGAATTTTTCATCGAGCAACTCACGTCATTACGTGCAAGTTAGCAAGTTATTGTTGCTCATTTTGCTTTTACCTGCGATATCTGCATTCTGGATGGATCCTACTTTGCGTAATAAATTCCAACAAACCTGAACAGATGAGGCGAGAAGTTTGTTGAAAGCACATATGTCTTAGGACTTTGCGCAGTTGTGCTCATTCTGATTGTTTCTTTAATGCATTCAGAGCAATACATTGTTGACGAGGTATATAAAACTGATCGCATCACCATTCACCGTAGATCTTTATTAGAAACACGAGGTTTAATTATCTATTTTAGTATTTCCCTGGTGCTTTATGCTATCAGGATCCGGATCGAGATAGTCTTCTTCACATTGTTACTCTTCACATGGACCTCGCAAAGATCTACGCTCTGGTTGAGCAGATGCTCAAAACGGATTTTCCACCTTCCCAGAAACCGTTCGACATGCCAAACAGATTCCATGAAACACCACTCTTTCTCGCCGTTGAGAAGCGACGTGTCGAGGTGGTTGCTTACCTGTTAGAGGCTGGAGCTTATCCTAATAACCAGACACAACGACCCGAACGAGACGCTCCGTTGCACTATGCAGCAGCACGGGGCATGACCGAAATTGTTGAGGTAATCGTTCTCAAATGCTCTAACCTGTCTAGCTAGTGAAAGCTAAAAAATTTCGGATCGTTGCAGCATGAGAAGAAAGGGACAGATGACTGAATATACGAACTTGATCTGTTTGAGGTGCTGCAAACTTATATGATATTCGAGAAGCCCAACTTTTGAGATGCCTTTCAGTGGTTGCTGTATCTTCTATCCTGCCGGCGCTTTGTGGTGATTAGCTTTTTGTTAAAGGCTCCGCAGAGTGGGCCCATTTTTCAGTTCTGATGGAAGGCACCTAATGTCTTTAGAAGTATTCCGATAAAATTTTTTCATGTTGTTTTCGGTTTATTTTCCAGCAAGTCCACGTCTCCCCGTAAAACGATGAGATAATTGATAATTCTAGAACCACAGGTGCTACAATGATTCTGGTGTGTTAAGCGTTGCATCACAATTGTCCACTGTGAGAATTGATAAGAATGAAACCTTTTGCCCATCCAACATTGGCATTATTTATGAATGTTCAATTTCTAACCCTTTGAACTGATGTTGCCACTGAAGTGACTTTTTATTGTGCGACTTCCTACAAGTTTTCAAGTAGGTTAGCTGCAACAGGTTTCTTCCTTCCTAAGTTGTTACTAGTGTCGCAGTCGAGACATTTGCTGTATATATATTGAACTGTATATTTTAAGCAAAAAAAGAAACATTAAATAGGATCGCTTTAAATGCCGTTTTTTATTCTTCTCTTAGTCGGAAATTCTCTTAGTCCACTCTTACGTGAAACTTTTTATTCAAAAGATGAAGGATTTAAAAAACTATTTTCTGTGTCCTGACCTGACTAAACGAACTCGTGAGTTGAACTGATTCTGCCTATATATTTTCCTGTAGCATTGTTTCAACTTTTAGACACTTTGTGCAAATCCTGCCACCGACATAAACCTCGTCAATGGATTAGGCCTTACACCATTGCTGTGCGCTGTTAAAAATCATGGCGTAATCGAAGAGGAGAGCCAGTCTTTTATCGACAATAGACCGACGATCAAAGCCCTTCTGAAGAGTGGCGCTGATCCACTGATCCCGGTAAGAACTGAGTTTTGTGTTACATTGCATTTTCGATGTTTGCTGAGCAGAAGGCCTAAAACACAGTTATCTGACAACAAAATTTTGCCGATTTAATGCATTTTCTAATATTTTCCCTAACAAAGAAGCTGCTGAAAATCGTCACATTTTATTCTTTGAAATGCAGATTTTCCTCAGCGAAATACCTCGAAAGAAAAAATCGTGGCCGAGAAAAGTGGAAATATTGCCGATTTTTTACGTAACAAAAGAATTCACCATAAGATGTTAAAACAGTTTTTGGAACAATTTCTGCCTGTTTCTCACATTGACTTTTCATTCGTCACATTAAATGCGCCTCATGTATTTCAGGATGCTACGAATGGCAAAACTGTTATACATTACGCTGTCGATCGCATGGACCCAGATCTCATTGAGGTAGTTCTTAAAGAAATCTTGCATGCTGTAAGCGTTGTGCGGCAAAACACATCTTTGCAGTTTTGCGTGTATGCTTGCAAATTTGCATTCACAAAGCTTCATTACGCGCCCTTCGTACCGTGCTTGTCTATTAATACTTTTAGCTCCGCGTTAATCAGTTTCACAACCAGAAAACATCACTACCAGAAATTGGAAGACTTAAGCTGCTAGGAGTTGCAAATGGCATCGAATACATGACGGTGGAAATTATTTATTGGTCTGTTCGGTCTTGTATGCCACCACTGTTATGTGAAATTCACATGACCCTGTTATGAAATGGAAGATGTACCTCCGCCTAAATGTTCTTACGTAATACTCTGAAGCTTACAATAATGGCTAGCATAACATCCGTCCGCACCCACCCACGTCCTCCCCCCCCCCCCCCCCCCGCATCCTTTGTGAGCTGCCTATACATTTGTGGTCATAATAAATAAATGTGCTAAAACATTTGGATGAATAATGCCCACGAGATGTAACACTAGTTACTGAGGTGATTTTATGACGGTGTACTTTCTTACGGTTTTCGAAAAATTTGTTTTGTGTAGTGGGAGGTAATATAGCATAATTTAAGAAGACGATAAAGTGGTCTTCAAATTGTGCGTTCGAGTTCACTTGAATTAATTGCTATCTTCACCTTCATGGGTGGTCTTTATCATCATTCCGGGTTCAAAGCCAGAAGTTATAGCCGTAGTTGCACAAGTATTCATTCCTCTTTTGAAGTTTCATCCTACCGAAGTCATATGAGGTACCCAGCGCTGGAATAACGAGCACGTCATGGTCTGCGTCCCCATTTGTTGTAACAGCCTCTCTCGTCTCTTTTATCATTAGTGATTTTTGACCCTTACTTTGATATCACTTCCCTTATTCCACTGGCTTGCGACACAACGAGGGTTCTTTCTGTTAGAAGGCCTTTCGCTGTCATTATGCCTTATGCTCGGGAGAATCAACCTCTGAGAAGAATGTTTTGATGTTTGCCATTTTATGAATTTTTGCGACCCATGATGGAACGTAGATATGAGAAACCTGAATTTGCGACGAACATTGTTTTCTCTGCGAGGCTTCCTTCCGCCTGTTTTCCTTTATTAGGTACCTTCTCTGGAAAATTTATCACAGAGAGCATATGAAGAGGTTGTACTTGTTTGTGGTGTTTGTATGTGTGGTTGTGTATGTGCATTTATACGTTCGTGTCTGCGTTCGTATACATGGTGACCTAGATGTAACAGTATATTGTTTGTGGAGAAGTACCTCTGCAAGCTTTAAATCTTTCCGGAAAGTTTCAGAAAATTTCATTTGGAGACAGACATAGTAATTAAACATTGCAATAAACAGTGATCAACATAATTTCGGCTGAGCACCATAAAGCTCAGTGCGCGCCAAGCACTTAAAATTTGGCATTTTGCCTTTTCCGATGCGCTGGACTTCGAGGTGCATCCTGCACAGTACCCCTTCAAAATAAATGACAGCAGCCTTCGTCACTCTGGAGTTCGGAGGTGACATGAAGAAATGCTCAGGCCACATTCTCTTTCAGCTTCGGCAATGTTCTCATATTTATAAGGCTTCGTCATCACAATGTGTTTTTTGCAATGAGTTCCTGGTAAAACTCATCCCATCATGAAAGTTAAAAATTCTTTAGGCGAATTGAGAAACTGACGTTAACACAAAAGAGTAATGAAGATATCGATAGCGAAATAACGCATCTCTAGTTCCGGGCTACCATATATGTACATTATTTATTTATTTTATTTATTTATTTATTTACTTATTTAATCATTTTGTTGCCTGTCTATTTATTTGTTTATTTTTATTTGTATTTGTACTTATGTTCGTATTTGTACTTGTATTTGCCTCTATTTACGTTTATATTTGTATTTACACTTCTAGTTATATTATGTTTGCATCTGTGTTAATATTTTCTTATATTCATATTTATGTTTATATTCATATTTATATTCATTGATATTTACATCCATATTATTTATGTCTGTTTTTATTTGCATTTATATTTATATTTGTATTTATATTTATACCTATATTTATATTTGTATCTGCATTTATATTTATATCCATACTTATATCCGTATTATTTATTTATATTTATATTTATATTTACATTTATATTTTATCTATGTTTATATCATATTAATTTACACTTATATATATATATATATATATATATATATTATATATTTATATATATATTTATATATATATATATATATATATATATATATATATATATATATATATATATATATATATATATATTTATATATATATATATATATATATATATATATAACAATTATACAATTATAATACGTTTACATTTTTGTTTATATTTATAAACTCATATATTTACATATTTATGTATTTATAGCTGGCAGCTGTTAAATTCAATGCATATACCGCTGGCTGTGTATGCCTTCTAAACCGGTTTCTACTTTGATTCAGATGATAAAAATCGGCATTTCTCTGACCAGTATGAAACTAATTTATCACTCTTCTTTATTCCTCAGCCGGACAAACGTTTTCCACAAAAGCGATATAGCAGTTCAGTGGAATGATGCAAAAATATTTGCCATGTAATGCACCATGTCTTTTAAATCTACAAGTTCTTTGGTAAGTTTGAAGGTTTGCACTTCAAAGGGATTAATTTCTGAGTGTGGTCGATCGTTTAAAACAAAACCACTTGCAAATTGTTCAGCATTCTTCCATTTATGTATCCATGGCGAGGTCGTATCTACGCTTGTTTGTGTCTGTGTGCTTGTATGTTCCCTTGTTAGTTTTACAGTTTCAGATCAGCAGCCGCAGAGAGTGGAATCACAAGATTCGACGCTTATGTTCTGCACAGTAGAACAATCCGTAGACGAGCTTCATAGGGTTCTGAAAAGGTTGACGAGGTTCTGAGAGGGTTCTGGAATCTTGAGTGTGTTGAAAATTATTCATATTTTATGGACGATCGGACTGAATTTCAAGGCCGAATGTCTAAAAACATCGGGCTTTTGCATAAGATTTTAGCGAGCGGTGAGTCAGCTAAAATATTTTTGAGCTTGTGTATTAATTGTTCCCTTCGGCGTTTTTTGTTTATGCCTGCTTTTTTTCTCTGAGTATTCCTGTCAAAATATTGCGCAGACATGTATCGGTACGAGCGAAGTTATAGAAGGCGTATCAGCGGCACAGTACCCGTACTCACTTGTTTTACCTACTTGTATAAAAGACTGGGTTGCACCAGCTTAATCACTTCTTCACATATGACCGTCACTTTTTCGACATTGATCTTTCGTTTTTGCTTAGAGAGAGTTTTCATTTCTTTGTAGTTTTGGAGAAAATTATTTCTGGAAGAAACTCAGAAAACACTACAAACTACGCGTTGAAATGCTATCAGTATCAAAATTTCGCTCTTACAGAGCGCTGCAGTTCACGTCCCATGAAATGGCGTCAATATCATATGTGCATTCTCGTTTTGAGTGAACCGGGTGGATGATCTGCACGGGAAAATTGCAGTTTTCCGTTGCAATGTAAAGGTTATTCGTTATATTGGGAGCATATTTGCTGGCAGAATTATTATTTCATATTTTTGAGTGGAGCAGTTTTTTTTCAAAACAACTCATCTTGCAGCTCGTTATCTGCTTTTTTGTATCATCTTGTTGCATTCAACTCGCACACACACGAATGCGTGCCCACATACACACATACCTGCATACATGCACAGACGAAGAGATACATAAACACTCGCACATATCGAATTTTCAGGTCTTCCGATCGAATATTAATGACGAGACGATGTCGATTCTAGTGAACAAGTCCGACTTATGTCGAGAGGTTCCATTAGAAAGTCTTCAGAGTACAAATGCACAGGAGAATCCTCAGTTGTGTTCGAACCTCTTTATTAGTTTGCTGACGTGTGGAGCAAATGTAAATAACGCTCAACGAGCATACCAGTGATTCGTTGTTGTTGTTGTTTTTTGATATTAGTATTATTTCTGACTCGGTAACGCTGTATTTTTTTTCGTTTCTTGAGCTTCTTATTCTGGATTTGTGATTTTCTTGGACAGAACAAAAAGTTACTCTTCAAAAAGGCAATTTGCCTCAGTGGGAAGTGAAAATAGCGAATTTGTTGCGGAGAAACGTTCAACAGTGTAACTGTTGCCTGTTACTCTTGTACGCTAATTTTGTCTCTTTTCTCTGACCGATTCTCTTCCTTAATGTCCTCATAATACTGAGAAGATTATAAGCTCGTTCTCCATGTTTAGGACACATGCAACAGTTATGTTTCGCTCGTCATCTACGCAAATTTTCATGCTAGATATGTTGAGCTAGGTGCGCAGTAAGCATGATGAAATTTTATCTAGATGAACTAGATCGCCTCGGTTGGGTTTCCTCCGTTGCTGCAGAAGTTTATTTCTCCATCTCTTCCGAAAAAAGTAACCTTTTTTTGCTGTCGCACTCTCGATGCACAAGGAAACGACCGTCGGAGAAGGCAAGCGAGCATGACCAGAGAGAGAGAATCGATCTGATCGCATAAGATTCTGGAAAGGAGGCGATCATTTTCATTACTTTTCCTTTCAGTATTTCGTCAGGATTTTTCCAGCATTTAATGATAGCTTTGATGTTTTGTACTGAGGTCGCAAAACTAGGCGATTACTTTGAACAGTCATCAAGATGTATATTTGCAATGAATTTTTGGCGACGAAAAAGAGGCGAAATTCAGACGAATTTATGTACCGATTCTGGACACTTAATTATTTCGCAGAAGGGTATGGTTGTTTTGTTTTGAAAATTCCCGAACATATTAGTAGTGAGCTTTCATGTACTTTTTTTTTTCGCATGACTTTGTTATCGACGTCAGCTACTGTTGTGTGATCGATGCCAGTACTCTTTTGGCGTTTTTATTTAGATGTACTGTAAAATCATTTCCGGAGCGTTTTTTTTTTGCATCTTAAATTTGTGTGAAATTGTTTCCTGTGATTTCTCTACGTTATTTCTTATCCTTTTTGTGATTGTATTATATGCACACATGATACGTTTAAGCGCGTTTCTGCAGTAACCGTCATCCATTATCTCAAAAAATGCGAGTTTTGTACCTCTGGTGATAAATCATACTCACCACAGCTCCGGTGATAGTTCTCTCTAAACTAGCGTATTGACGCTTCTATTTTCAAAACTGAAGCGATGAAATACTGCTGGTCGCATGAGATACTACAAGTGTTTTAATCTCATCGTCGAAGTAGATGACGTTGACGCATTTCGATGACTTCCTAATTTTGCGTCGCCACTCAAGCGCTGTGGAGTGATTTTTATTCTTCTTTGCTTGGGATCAGCAGGCTGCTTAGGAAATTTTAGCACAATTGGACAATAAGTATAGATTTTTAAAAGATCATTCCAAATCGAAGGTTATGTGGAATGGCTATCAAGTTTTTTGAAAACTCTATTAAGTGGGAAAAATTGCATCTAACGAGTGCGACAGTCGACCTCCGGTCGTTTCGAGCTGCTGGTATATTTATGAGAATCCACACCGTTGAAGGTGGTGTTGCAGTGCTTTGTCATCAGTCAGTTAACTTTTTCTTTGTTGTGTGCGGCGTTTGTAACAGTTATAAAATGGCTATGCTGTCGAATAATGTTTGAGGCATACTAAACGGTTCACTAAATAAATGGCGAACATGTGTTTGAACTGTTTAGTGTTGTCAAAGCATGCGGATCAAACGTTCCTTTCTCGGGTTCATCATGTAAGTGTTGTGTTCTCTTATTTGCTCTTTCAGATACGTCGGTAGTCCATCTTCCTTTTTATCTCTTTCTGTGATTTCGAAGAGAAACCCTACTCTAGAAATTTTTTTATGAAATAACGTAACACATGATGGAATATAAAACGCACGGTTATAGTATGTTTTATATTTTGTGATGTGTTATGGAGATGGATTTACATATTAACTCTCTTGTGCTCGAATAAGTCTTTAGCGATTCATTTGTGATAAACCTTTTTTTCCACAAATGCGAACTACTTTTGTTGTGCACAAATGCAAGGCGTTCTACTGTGTTGGAGCTGCTTGTGTGGAATCTGCCGATGAAAAGCAATCGTCATGCAAGATGTTTTCTCCGCAAATCCACAGATTAATTTTTGACTCTGTGAATTAATTTTCTTCATATGGAGGTCAACCATTTTACCTAAGCAAAGCCATCATAGTAAGTGTTTAATCTAACATAGAAAACAATAGTATAATTTTTGCTCAATAATAACAAATGCTGCAAGCAAATTTTTCCAAGGAAATTTCGACACTACATTGAGAGTCCGTATTTCTGTAATACATCCACCTATTGCTGAGGCATTCTCATAAATTCGCCACTAGAATTTATATGGTTGAATCGACGGTAACTGTTTACTTATATTTTAATAATTGCTTGCATATATTTCCAGCTAAATATTCCACTGTATTTTAAACGCATCCAAAGGCACTTCAGCATAAGGTAGTTAACATGAAATCACTATCCGTGAAACCAAAGGATAACAACACAGAGATTAACCAAGTTGTTGAGGCTGCTGTAGATCCATGAATATATTCGAGTATAACAAGCACCGTTGTGGTCGTACCACAAGTTATACATGTTAGAATTATAAACCACCAGAATATCCTCATTCTTGGCGTTTTTGAAAAAAGTGCCTAAAAGCAATCCATACCTTTCTTTCACGTCTTTCGAACGTGCGCGCATGACCATATCGCTTAGTAGGACGCACTTCAACAAGATCAACATTTAGCTTGCACTACTTGTAAATCATTTAGATAAGAAACTTGAAAAGTGAATTAAAAAGATGCGTTGTGCAGAGGAGAGGACAGAAATGTGGTCATTAGGGCATACCTGACTAAGTCCATGCAGTTCGTTTGTCCAAGTGGCGGATCATTGCCATCGAGACCGCATGCCGAATCTATCACTCTTGACAAACTAATCGAGGCTTTTTGTGCTCGACCATCTTAGAGGTACCATTCGCTATAGCAAAAGCAACTGGCTTTGACGGCGCTTAACCTGCAAGAAAACATACAATATCAATCCCATTCGATAATCATTTTCAAAATTAAGTTGAAACTCGAAACGACTGCACATATTGGAGGGGAATGCGTTAAAAAGTTCGAAGGCATCATCTTTTCGAGGGAATGCGGTCGATTGGCAGAAAGTAAATCTTTTTATGGGCGAATTAGAAGGAACCTACGAACTAAACAGAAGTAGAGTCAGGAGAGCAGACGCTAAATCAGTTTTTTAGTTCCGATTGCAGAAAAAAAATTATGGATTCATCACGTCTGCACGCATTACAGAAAATATGACGTGAGTGAGTGCGCTAAGTGCTTAGTACAGCGGATATACGGTGGTGAAAACATCAGTGCCCCATATGTAATTCAGTCAAATTTCGACGAATACCTTTGAGGAATTCTGTATAGATATTGGCATAAGAGGAGCACTGACACTAATATAAGATTACTGCCTATTAAGAGCAACAATAAGATCACGAACAAGCACATCAAAGGAACCCATTCACAAGTGACGCGAACAAACTCGAAAACGCTCAAACTTCGAAGTGAGCTCAACCTGACGTTCAAACTTGTGCATAAAGTGTGACCACTTCCCAAATGCCCCTCAAACCCGAGCACTTAAAATACTCGGAGCAGTGGCGCAAAGATTACATGTCGTGCTAAACACTTGATATCTCTTCATACCCGCTGAAAATTCACCTACAGATTTACCCAAAACCAATGCAGTTATGCCTAATACTTGTTAGACGGCTGCAAAATTCAGCACTATTCGCCACAGTTCAATGGAATATATAATGAAATGCTTCAAGGTCGAACACCTCAAGATTACTGGTAAAGAAATTTGTCTAAAAGCAATATTTTGCGAGAATAAACTAAAACATGAACTGAATGCTGTACATTTGAAGCAAAGAGTGCTGAAGATGAAGACGTCAGAAAGAAAGGGAACTTCCCGACAGCACACTTTCATCGCAGTCATGCATATTGCCCATGTATCACCATAACGCAATATAAGCATCATTAAGAAATAAATAAAATGTTTTAATTTTAAATTCGAAACAACAAAAGAGATGAATAGAGATATGCCTGAAGCAAAGCTAACTGCTAAATTCACAGCCGTATAATTGGCATCTACTTGATGTCTAATATTTTGCAAAGGTGACGGGATCGAATTTCCTCATTCCTATGCAGAGAAGTAGGCGGACGTAGTAAAAGTATATATTTCCTCAGCCAATTTCGGGACCACTAGGTAAACATGAAACGATATGCCACTTAAATCAGCGAAACAAATGAATGAAAAAAATGTTGTGCACAGTGAATGCCTGACGCGCTACGATTCATTTAAAATTCATTTGAATGCACTTCAGAACGCTGGAGCAAATTTGCTATTGTTATTTCCACATAAACGACAGTGATGACCGCCACAAGTACACTTTTTCGATCTTGTCCAAAGATACGGCAAAGTGTTGGTCCGAGCAACCAGTTTTTAGGGTCAAAGGTCGGTGATGACTCGGTTCAGCGCCACAGCAAACGTTGTAGCCGGTTGTCCGTTTTTGCTCACTAATCAAACATCTTACGAACAGACTATCAACGGGATTTTCAAACGATAGGAGCAAAACGGGTCAGTTGGGTGAAGGCATTAGCTCAGTTTGGATACTGCTCCAAAAAATCATCCTTCATTATATATATATATATATATATATATATATATATATATATATATATATATATATATATATATATATATATATATATATATATATATATATATATATATATATATATATATATATATATATATATATATATATATATATATATATATATATATATGCAAGCTTCCTGTTTCGTTTATCGTCGCTTCTATAAATTCCACATCCTTCATCCCTTACTTTAGGGGAATTTTTGCACAGCATCAGCGTTTTCATTGCTACGGCTGGACACAAATTATTTAGCCAAAACATCGGTACGAACAGATTTATGCAGAATTCATAGCCATAACTGGACGCTTCGGAATTGTGCATAAACATCACTCCAAAAATTTATTTTTTCCTGGAGATGTTAAGCTGTGATCTTCGTCCCAAGCCCGAAAATTTTTACAGTAAGGGTCATCGACCAAAAAGTGGCACTCATTTCTGAAAGGCTTGGTTCCAGCTGTACATGAGATCACGCCTCTTTTTTCGCCAAAGTGAGGCCATTTTTTAGAGGTCCTAAAAACCTCTTCTTCAAAATTTTTTTTCCATTCGCGCACGTATTATACTGTCTAGACAACGTTGGCATAGGGACAAAATAGTGGCGCCAGCCAAACAAAGGTGCAGCCGGCAACCCTACATGTGCCTGACAGTGACTTCTGAAGACTTTTCTAGTGGAAACGCTCGATCTATCCTGTGTTGGAAGTCCATATTTTTTGTGTTTCGACTATTTGCTCAGTCAGGCAATCTCTCTTAAGCAGAAATAAGTGCGACGACTGAAAGAACACACGTTTCTTGTAAGCCAGTGCATGACAACTTCGGCTCGATGAATATTTCAAAAACGACGACAAAACGCATATAGGTTTTTAAGCGAATTCTTGGGTGAGTGAGCTTTATTTTTGCCTACAAACTCTGCCGATTGCACAAAGAGCATGTAAATTTTACAACACATCTGTTGTGAAACATTTACGTGTTCAGGTAAGAATAATGAGATTAAAGAACATGATTTTTGGCAGAGACCGGGACTGGAGGGACTGGAGGTGGGGGGGGGGGGGAGGAGGGGGGGGAGCAGTCATCGAGCAGCTTGCTGAGGCAGGCACTCCGACGAAAAGTCCCGGAGAAAAAGTTGGGGAATCATTTTAAGACGGCTTAGCGCCGCATTAAAAGTTGTGGAGCTTTTGAACGGATAGCGAAGACAATACAGATGAAATTTCACCAATGTAGAATCTGTTGCGTGAAATGCGAAAGTAACAGAGGAATAAACACACAAAACCTGCAGTCCTTTGTTGAAGATCATAATGAGCAAAATTCGCCAATATTGATTTCCTACTCACAGGTTAAAAGAATCGAACACGCAATACGCATTCACTGCTAACCCATAGGCATGACTTCGCCCTTAGAACGTTTTTTTGCGGTTGCTTCGTAAGGCATTTAGCGCTTAAAGCCGCGATAATGCACGACATGATGCTGCCAATAGTGCATATTTTGGCAACAGTTTTAGGGGTGAGTTCCCAAAAAAATTTTCGCTGAATTTATCAAAGGTGAGTAAAAATTGAGTACAGTGTCAATTAACCTGGCTCGCTAATAAGGTAATTCGATACACTGTAGTGAGATCAAACTGCCGTGTGGGCGTGGTAAGTAAAACACGTTTATGCATTTATGCCTTATGCATTTATGTTGACGTAATGGCCACACATTTACAACCTCGTCCTTCCCTCTTTCCAGCAATCCATGCATGCTTCACGACACTTTATTCAAGGATATGATTACAGCGTTTAGCTGGATATTTTTGTAAGTTCTTGAATAAAAGGTCGAGGTTTCTTAACCTTCCATTGGTGGACATTTTATCGAAACGAATCCAAAACTTAAGAAAGCTTTTCTGTTCGAACAAGTCACACTTTAAAAGAGTCGTTCTTTACGAGAGAATACCGTACATTCTTGTCCTGTATTGTCGGAGACCAGTCGAGACTTCCCTATCTACTTCTTGGAGCGTCACTCGCTTGAAATGAAGGATCCATCGAGTCTGAAATACTATACATTTTCATAAAACCTCTGCGACCGCTCCTTTGACAAGACTATCAAAGACGAAAATTGGGAGCAGAATAATATGGGCGCCAACCGTACATCAAACCACATCTAAGCGTTTCCCGTTTTTATTTCTCAGCACATCAGAATCAGCATGCGAGTCTAGAATGATGCATTCTGATTCAAGATATGGCTGCTATGTGCAGGGTCGATGTGCCAAACAAGTCAAAGAATCAATATAAGACAGATATCACGCATAGCAATTGGTCTCACTGTATCGGCACGATCGTTCTGTCTTCTGGCCGCATGACAGCTGGCGAAAATATGATGGGTTTAGAAAAAATAGAATATTTATTCTCTTCACTAAAACAAAGTATTTCTTTCGAGTGGAGGAAACTTCTGTTCCATCAACATTCTCTTTAATTTATGACTAGTAGCTTAAACAGCTTGAAGTCAGTCACTCTTTATTTTACGAGTATGTTATTAAAACTAGATTTCTATGCGACTCACACGGAGTGGATTATTTAAAACTACGAATCCTGCCGAGTGGATTAAAAAAACCGCATTGAAGCAGCGCGGTAAAAAAAAGAGACGCAGTGGGCAACAGATTCGCGCGTTAGGCGCTCGCAAAGACAGCAGGAGAAGTAATACACAGTAATCATTTTCATCCATTTTCATTTTGATCAAAGTGAAGATCAAAACGAAGATAGATCAAATAGATCAAAATGAAAATGGATCAAAGTTTAAATGGATCAAAACTCCTTTATCTTCATTTCGATCTATCTTCGTTTTGACCTATGTTGTTTTTGACCCAACCCCCCCCCCCCATCTATAGTACACAAAGACTGAAACACGCAGCACTCGGAACCGAACCCCCCCCCCCTCTGTTATTGTACTTTGTCTCACTCCAGTGTCTAGTCGACTGCGCCACTCACCGCTTGTTAACTATAGCAAATTTCACTTTCTCTATATTTACAAAGGAAAATATATACACTCCCTTTACATCACACCTTTTAGTCCTCTCGACGAATAATCGCGCTTTTTGGAATGAGGTCACCTCATGCTCCAGCTGGTACCACATACATTTGTGCTACTCCGATCGTTGGGATTTGAAGAGCGCGGAAACCTTAAGTAAAAAATGGCATATATAGACAATTTTCACCCACTTGCACTACACCTACTCCCACCAAAACGTACATAACTGGAAAGCACAAAATTTCCAACATTTAAAGAAAAAGGACACCAATCCAACGAATCGTTGTTGAGATAAAGTTGACGAAAGGGTAAAATAGCTATTAAATAGAAATAGACATCATGTGAAATGGACAAAAGCAGCACTTTGCTAAAATGCGTCTTGCAAACAGCTTTTTTATGCACCGGGCTGGCTCTATCATGACCAGAATTACTTTAATGCGAGATCTTTTAATAATGGCATCTACAGAAATTCGTCGCTAAAGTTTAACGTTTCATTTTATTGTACGGTTACTTTTCTTGCGGGATATGAACCAGGTCGAACAAAAATGCGTAAAGCTATTGTAAGTATTTCTTAGAGGACGCGAGTTCGCAAGTGGTGCTTCGTTTGCCACTGAGCTTGCAGAAATGGTGCGCAAATCAGATTGTATACGAGAGCAGTTAGAGTGATGTAAAGAAGTAATAGTGCACTTCACAACGTGTGGCACCTTTCACTATAGTAATTCTAGTCCAGACAGTTCCAGATGCGACTGCGGTTGCCTTATGTTTGGCAAGTGGGGAAAGCGAATTCAATGTTCAAGTGGAAGTTTCACTCCATTACGTTGTTCATCAAACGAAATTTTCAATATTTTTGCAGGAAATGGTTTGTTGTACGTAAACATGCCTCAATCGCTATACCCTTCTACGCAAGCATTACTCAGCTCAAGGCAGATGTCTCATTTCCAGTTTTGGTATAATTCTTGTGGAGCTAAATAGAGGTGTAGTGCTCTATGCGCCTTTCACCCATGTTCACCTATTCATGTTGATGAATTGTGTGGAAAGTGGCAAGCTCCTATCATATAATTTTACTACTGCAGTCTTGCCGGCTCCGATGTTGAAAATGTCAGCTAACCATGTTTCACTACATGAATATATAGAGGTATGATGTCACAATGATACACGTTTTATAAAAGCACATGAGGTAGTAAGAACGTCTGCACTGGAACATAAATGTTGCTAATCTCGGGTCGTGTCTACTCTGCATATTTAATGAGTTCACCTTTGAGGGTATCTGGTCAGTCTGCTTTTGCATAGAGCTGACTTGCTTTTGTACTCTCGCAGCGCTGTGCCATTTATAAAATACTGTTTATTTATTCGTAGTGTTGCATCTTTTCTTGCTTCAAAATTAGTTGGATAGTTGAACCACGTTTATCGAAGCGAGAGTAGTGAGTAACCGTCATCATAATACTGCAAGAAATTGAAGCACACTCGCGAGTACGCTGGATATGAAAAGCTTCATCAAGGACCACTTTAAAGTGAAATAACCTATTTTTAAACCTACTCTGCCCCGGGACTCCCGTTTGTCGGTTTTAGAGCAGCAACAGAAGTCGAATTTTTAAATAACGATCGAAAAAGTCGCAAGCGCTAATTAGGCATATGATAACTGCATTCTTGTAAGTTTTTTTTCCACGTACCTCTAGATGGTAGTAAAATATGATGGAAATTCTAAAGAAATATACAGTTATCTTCTCCGTGCAGAAAGTGAACCACTAGAGCTGCAGATTTTATTTGTCTGCAAACTTCTGGAAAATTTCTTCATCCTCTCTATGGGTTCACGCAGAAAAGCTGTGGAAGAAAAACAGTGTGCATGGGTTTTGTGCCTCTCAATTAGATTTATGTTTAAAGCCAATACAGAATATAGAAGAGGTAATTCAGTAACTGGAATATCACTTTAACCCTCATTTCAGTTCTCCCGCTGGGTTTAATCTAATACGGAAATAATCGAACGCATCCAAAGATTTCGGCGTCTTGAAAAACCTGCTTTGCTGGTTTACTGTTGGCTATAACGCTGTGTCGGATGCCGTGGGGATGAAGTTACCGCCTTATGTGTTGGACTGCGTTTCTACCCAAAAATCTTCATTCCATTCCTTCAAATGATGCTGAACCACAGCGTTGGGAGGAGGTGACGGGAATGTCATTTCGGCTGCCCACACTCGTATAACGAAACAAAGCCAGATTTGAGTCACTGAGCGGTACATGTGCAGTGTATATCTACAGGAATCGAACGCAGTTCCTTTTCGTAGGTTTGAGGTCTATGCAAAAATGCTTCCTCAATGTCTGCGCGGACGATGACGTTGTGGAAGCACGGTCGAAGTAGGGTAACATTCAAATCACCTAGTAGTCGCTGTTCACTTTGCAATACGTCATTCAGGTTACAGCCTTCTTTGCGAGCCTTAGGACAGGCGTCGCAAACCAGTCGTGTCTTAGTGTTTGTTTTATTCGAGTGCACGACGGCTCGACGTGGAATATAATAGATCGGGACTGTGGCTTCTGGTTCGTGGGACCTGGGATGTGCATTTGCGTGTGTTTGGCAAGGTGTTCCGTAAGCCTTCAGCAGATCTGATTGCTTTTGAATATGAGTGAATAACATTTTGAGTGCGTAGGTACTTCGTTATTATCAGCATGCTCTGAATGTATTTCCTTGTGCGGACGCAGAGGGTTCGCAACAAAATTCTGTAGCCTCGCCAAAAACGAAAATAGTTGCAGTGCTTATATCTTTCATCTGGTTTTCCGCTCCGTATTTTTTCTTTTTATTCTTTATTTTTGTAAAATTTTTGCGTTGCGCAATCTCGCGACATTAGCTATAGAATTTGATATTTTTGGACTGAAGATTTGCAGTAAGTCGATAAGCTAGCATTGGAGAGAACAGAATTTTGAAGCAAATTTTAAGAGCAACCATCCAAACTTGTCTGCTTCCTAGTCCGCTTTGTACGATTTGGAAATCTGCAGATGGATATTCAAAGGAGTGGTGCAATCAAGGAGCCACAAAATAGAGGATACTGGCGCATGCATCGGATTCGATGCCAATGACCGATGACCGACTAAGAGTGAGTTCGGAGTGTGTGGCATTATTAGTGACCGTGAAAGGAAGGCATAAATGTGCCGGGGATTTTTCACATGAAGGGTAGGAAGCGCAGAAGAACAACTGCAGAGCAAGTGAACGGCAGCGATGTCGTTAAATGAGAACTGCCTTCTTGAATGGCATGCTTAGGTGGATAGTTTCGTGACGGTCTTTACGGGTGTGGATAGTTTCGTGACGGTCTTTACGGCTCCACTGACTAATTTCGGAGGCTATAAAGGGCAATCGAGGCGATAGTTAAATCAGCCGCAAGTGGAAACGAGTAACGAGCAAGCCGGCCAAGTGGGCATGCTGCTCGACGTCTAAATGCGCTGTAAAACCATGCGATCACATCGCATTCGACAAGTGTGCTTTGTTTTGATAATCATCCTACTAGAATCGGATTCTTCCTCCTTCTTAAAAGCGGAAATGGCCGATGACTTTTTTCTCTCAAGTTTGTTTCGGTGAGGAAGCAAAACCATATTCTCATACATGAACTGGCGAAAACCGGTGACATTGACTTGAAATTTGTATACAGCTATAGCAGTCAAGTCCTTCATGAATGAAAAAACGCAGGAAAAATTTGCTAAATTTTAGTTTTTCTAACACAATAGGAAAGAAAAATGCTGTGATTCTGGCTCCTACGCATTGCTGGCTTTGAGTCAACTCACTTCCCTATGCAAAGGCCTCATCTTTCTAAGAAATTTTGCTCCAACTGGTCAGTATTTCTCCATCAATTAGTGTGCATCAAATAGCATACATCGAAGAAGTGTGCTGCAGTAGTAGACGCGTATATATGCTTTAGCATTTGTAACAGGTCAGGGTGTTGCTAACAGTCGACACCTAAACAGAGAGAAGAAAAATGGCGACAGTTTGCAAAATTCCATTTTGTACTTACTTCCCCTTTTGAGATTATTTCCCTTTTTATCACATTATCCAAACAAACGATGCGCATCAATGTTTCCTGGTGTCTCTGTTGAGCAGTGAAAGGGGTAACGCAGCCTGGAAGAGATCTTTGCACTATGCTCTTACACATTTCCATCATCCGCATTTAAATATCGAAAACATGTTACCTCTAGTGGTGACTATAGAAATACGTAAGTAACGCGTCTTGCTTCCGCGACAAATGCTGTGAGACGATTTCAGCTATCGATGAAAGCAACTTTTTCAGCCCATCAGATTAGTCGTTCCTGCTTCCGTGTCGATATTTGAGTTATTACGATGAAAACTTTTCATGGGAACACAATTACTGCAATGAAATTACGTGAATAGGCTTTTTTCTCGATCATTTTGGCCGGAAATTCATGGAATCTCCTGCCGCTTCATCTGTTTCGGATTTTCCTTGCAACCCTTACCAAAAACGTACCATGCTTGTTTGTGCAGAGAATGAGTCCGAGGTACACTTTTAATCTCAACACTAAAGTTTCAGTGACCGAGAATGTGACGATATCGATGCTTTCAAAAGTTTTCCACTCAGTTGCTGCCATTTAATTCCATGTGAGAAATGGCGTCAACGTTCAACAACTAACATGCAAGTGATTTTTATGGTCGAATTGCCGCATCTGCACCGATTACCTAAACTGTGAATTTCAAATTACCTGGTGCACTGCGCGTCTGACTAAAATGCGAGGGCAGTTGGAGCAGACATCACCACCATAACAAGGTTTTTGCAACAACTATGGAGAAAAACATGACGAAAGACGCACATACAGGATTCCCTCTATGTAAATTGAAAGTCTGCTTCTTCCATTCGTTTTAGGCGCCTTTGCAATACATTTTTGCGTCTTGTATTTGCATTGCAAAAGCGTGTTATGCGGGCGTGGATAATCCGCACACGCACGTCTGCGCGCTTATCTTTCACCGAGTGAATCATTGAAGTTCTAGCTGTCAAACTCACAACAAGAAACACGCATCACTTGTGTCGAAATCTGTTTGATTGGTTCATCCGCCTTCGGAAGATTATGCAAAACGGATGGCACTGGTTTAAAAAATGCTTGGTAATGGTGAGGTGTGGAGGAAAGCAGAAAAGGTGCAGGAGGGATATTACCGGGAGGGGACGATCCGTAAAGGCGGACACCTCGACAAAAAAATTGGGGAAAAAATGCTGAAGAAGTGCTCCATATGAGGCCTTAGAAGCACAACCCGTTGAGGATCAGCAACCCTATACCACACTCGAACAGAGGCCTTGGTAGGCATGATCTCAGCGAGGAGCAATTTATCGGTGTGCGACGTCAACAAACAAATCAATCAAAAAAGTTTGAAAGTTACTCCCAAAGTAGTCTTCAAGGAGGATCGCAGACCATTGCAACAATAACTGGCATGTGCATTTTTCAATTAGATTGATTGCTATGCCGACTAATGCGGTCGAAGTGCTAATCGTGATGCGAAATTTCAGCAGAGTCTGCAATCCTCACTATAACATGTGCACTTCACGCTTTTGAGTAATTATGGAAAATTCCAGGATCATAAGTTTGGATTACACCCGCAAAAGAAAGGATTCTATTAAGCAATTTCCACTCATTATCGCCGAAAGCTAGTGTCATACATTTTCCCTATTTATAAATATTTATGCAACCATTTGATTTGCCATGGATTTACATGTATGAACGAGGAAAAGCTAATAATCCTGTCTATCACTCTGGCAGACTACTCCACTTTTCTATTATTGTGAAATTAGTCGATAATTTCCCAAAATTATTCACTTTTTTTAGAGGCTAGTGAATCTCACAAAAGGCTAACTTCCGCTGATTGACTGCGCTTCTTCCTGCTTTGTAGTGAAGTGCTACGCATCTAATTCCCAGAATCATCCTGTCGGCATAACAGATGTTCAAATTAGTCGTCAGAATCGTTAGCGTGTCAGTGGAAATCTGAATGAACATCTTCATAATTGGACGATTTTAGCGAAAGCATAAAGAGTCAGCAAGTGAGCATTCGTTCATGTTTCCGCTAGCTGATTAGGGTCAAATCTTCGTTACGGACTAGTTCAGAAGGCGCGCGACTATAATATGACATTTGCGTTGTTTCAATGTGCATCGAAACTCTCCGACCACAAAGAATGGAGCTTTTTCTCAGTTTGATGTTTCGCCCGATATTTTTTGGAAATATTTTGAATCAAGATTTGAAAGAACGTTTTTGTTTGCGGCCGGAAAATATCAAGAAGGGTTGAAATGGCACAAAATGTTGAATTTCAGTAGCACTCTTTTTGAACTGCAGCAGAAATAGTGATTTTCCGCTTTCGAAATTTTCCGCGTCGCTCGTAATTGAAGTTCACAGTTTCTCGACTCCAAAACTTTGCTCCAGAAGTGTTACCCCTCTTTCACTGAACTCGGTGAAATGATGAGGGTGACTGGTAAGTATATCACGTCGTCAGACGATGCACACAAACGCATATTAATGAGACGAGAGCAATGAAGGGCGCAATTTGATGCTGAAAGCACGCCCAGCAAAACAGCTCTCGAATGCGTTATTTTCTAAATTAGAGTTTGCTACTTCGATTGATCATTTGCGGATGGGAATTCTCATTCGTCACTCAGTTCGTCCTATACGTCACAGAACGTCCTATGCTCCCCAAGTTTTCAATTGCATGATATTGCAATTTTCAAAAGGTAATCTTTCCAGCTAATCGCCTGAGATGTACGTCCGCTTTATATAAAGATGGCTCAGTTCACCTCCTATAGACGGCAGTGTCAATTAGTGATAATAAAGAAGTGTGTTATTGTAGTACGTTTCTTTACCACTTGTGTATGGAGCAAGTCGTACACGATAGAAAACGTGTCACAGAAATACGTTTCTTTTCTTATGCCTAACGCTTGCTATTACTACTGGCATCCATTAAATGCATGACATTGGTTGGCAATATTTGTGTGAGCACCTAACAGCATCTACGAAGTGCTCCTCATGATTTACTGCAAGTGCTGGGCAGTCTGTACGTGGTATATTCTCTGACCTAACAAAAGTGCATCACGAGTTTGCTACGTTAAGCACAACGCGCTGGTGAGTTGAGGAAAAATCGCAATCCATTTGAAATAATGGGACGTCAATAAGAGGTTTAAATATTTTGGAGAGCAAAAAATGGATGATCCTTACGTTCGACCGGTCGAAAATGATGGATCCCTGTTGCCGAGTTTCGTGCCTTGGATAAACCAGTCTCAAAATTTTGCCGCATGCCATTATATAGACCTTAAAGGGCTATTCCAAATTCAAAGATCATAGTGGGAAAGAAAAGAAAGTTAGGATCGCCTTACTAAGGTCTCCGAAGTTTAAATGGAGAGGGTCGAACCTGCTCGAGAGCTCAAAGAGTAGGATGTTCAAAAAGAAACAAGTAAATGCATTTCTACATTGATGTAAATTGAGATTCGATTGCGTCGGGAGCGATTTCACTGGTGGCTTTGTTTAAGTGAAGTTGGTCGTAGTGTTGTTTCATACAAGTGGCCCAACTAGTACAGTTCTGGATAAGCTTTAATGCTGGGCTGCTTGATATGTTCGACTCAGCTGAATTTGGTGTGATGAGCAAAACGACCGAGAATTTGTATTTTTTTAACCTTAATCTACGAAATCGAAGTGAGAAGAATGCGGAATTGTTAAAAATTAAGACCACTTTATTCAGGGCGCCAAATTTAAATCCCGAGGTCTAATAATTAAGGATGCCCATCAGTGAAATCGCGAGGTCGTAATATCCAACTGACATCTACCCATATAGTTCATATATGTTTTGAAATGAGGATGTTCCACCATATCCCACTTCATTCCACATCCAAGTTTACGAATAATCACAGCTTCATATTAGGCGATAGCGTGGTTTTTGCAAAAAGTCTGAAAAACCATCGCTAAAAACGAAGAGGCTTTCTTTGCTAATGGTTTCTCGTCAAATCTCCTTCAATAAAAGGGTTTATTCAGGGGCCAATACCTAATTCTGCAGTGAAGTCCGCGCACCGCCTGAGGCAAATGTAATTAAAGAGCAAACCCACACGAGATGTTGTCGGATGATCCTCGCCTGCTCAAAATTTTCTTCATATCAAATCGCCCAAATCTGATCTGATAGCCAGAACAGCATCCAAAATGAAAACTAATCAGCACCGCTGAAATTCTTAAATGACCTTTTCCAGACGAATTCATTCGCCCGATTTTTGGACACCTGAAAAGAGCGAGTGGAAAACTCTGATTACCACACTTTGAATGGGTATTAGAAATTCTAGAATTTAGATTTAGAATGAAGGAAAGGTAGGTGACTATGACCAGATGTATGAAATGAAACCTAGGTTCTTATTGTATTTTCAAGCGTAATTTAATATGTAGATCCTTTAGTCGTTTGATGCTAGGTCATCCTGTTCATACTCAAGTGGGGCAACTTTGGGCCTTCAGTGGAAAGGGAGGGAGTAGGGTTTAGAAGAGGGATTCCTTGTTCCACTTTTTCTCCTTTCCATTGATGTTCCTAAAGTCTCAGTAGCTGGGCCTGACCATTGCGTACTAATATTGGTGCAAGCTGACACAGTAGTAGCTAAACAAAGGTGATATGAACACAGAGTGCCTCTGCATCCTCAAGCAGTTCCATGACTTTCGTGTTGCAATTCGTAATGTTGCTCTATGATCCTTTTTTCAGCAATCTTCATTTTATATGATAGCCAATCAATACAACATTACATTACAATAATAAGTGACTCAAATAAACCGATGCATGAACGGGCATTCTCCGGTGTCCTCTGATGTTTGCTGAATGAACTAAGTGGCAAATTCATGCAGTTATCGTTCATCTTGTAGGAGTCAGCCATTACCGTATTTATTTGTTCAATGTTTTCGGATTCTGCAGCTTTTCAACCCATGAAACCGGCAAAAAATCGTCCACACAATGCTGCCTTGAGTAGGTGCAGAACTCAAATCAATTTGACACACTAGCAGATATTGCGACTAGCAAAAGCACATGTTATGTAGCATATTGTTTTGCAGTATGGCACGTGACGCAATTCTTCATTCACCAGCCATCGCTTTCGCTGTTATCTAATGGTATGTTGCCACTCGGTAACTCCTGCGCTAAAGAATGCTTGTGCACGGATCAACTGACCATATCGCTAATGATATTACAGTCACGCCTAGCACGCGAGCGTAAAACCTGGTCAGGCCATTGATATGTCTGCTTCTGCGGCATAGAGACATCTTACTTTGCGTAACCAAGACTAAAAGTTGTCACTACTTCTGTAGCCTACTTCATATTGAGCTATAAGACTCAGCTTGTACAAGTGATGCACGATGCGTATGATCTCATGTGCGAGAGTGCTGCGAGGTACGGCGATTGGCTAAAAGCAAAAGGGGGCGGTGGCTCGCCGACCATGTGGACAAGCCTTTTGGCTCCCCTCTTTCAGAAGTCGACGTGCTTGGCGTCGCGTATTCCCGCTTCCTTTTAAAAACAAAACCCTTCAGAAGTCTTGAATGCCACTTGGATGCGATTTCTTGTGCTTGTTTACAAGAAACACCGCAGTCTCCAGTGACTTTTTGCTTTCTTTCCTGTTGGATGTACGACTATCATCGTTTTGTCTGTCTCTCTATCTCTCTCTCATATCTTTTCTCTCAGGTCCCGTCGACTTTTCCTTCTGCGAATAATTATCTCGATCCATATGTTGGGCTAACGTTAAATGCGTGACAGCCGTTTTCTTAGAAAAAACGCATGCGCATATGCTGGCGATAGGTCGTATTCAGTAGTGAAAGTGAAGTACTTGTGAAGATATAGCAACGAGCGAAAGTATGTGTAGTTTTCTTTGCCAGATGTTTTATATTGCGAACTTTGAGCGTTGTTCAGTTCAAAGGACATAGGGCAATTTTAAATGACCGATTTATACTGCTAGTTATATGGAGTTGTATATTGCAACAAGCGTACAGCGCATACCTATGTGAATTTGCTGCGAGTGTTCACTAAGCATGAAGCTGTTTCGTTCGTTAACTTGTTGACTGGCGATTAAGAAGGCGGATCGCTAAGGCAAAACTATTTGTACGATTGTACTTGACGGATTATCCCGGCGATGTTGGCTGTTTACATTATTAACTGCAGAGGAGAAAACACGGAGTTTTTCTAATATATGTGTTTTCTACAAGAAGTTAAAGGTGACGAGATTTTATATTCTATGCTTGTCTGCATACATTAAGAAAATCATAGTGGTAATCGATACATGCGTACATATCCGCCTTACCATTATTTGCTGAAAGCTATTACCAGAGAGTGCTAATTGCCGTTGACCCTTAATTCAACTCAAGCAACTTAGTTACTAGCTAGGAAGAAGTTCTTTCACTCAAAATATGCATCGTTTGTGTTAAAGTCAACTGATGTCAATCATGAAAGTTTTGTGCAAACGTCAAAACGACCACAAGAAATTTATCTCCTTTATATTACGAATCACATTTCATATTTTTATTGGACGCTTGCTAATCGAAAATTGCGGAACAAATTACAGCAATGTTCTGCCTTGGCTTTTATAAGTACGTTTTTGTCCGCTTCTTCTTTCCACAATACTGAATCTGGGACCGCTGAACCTAGCTTGCGATACCTGATGGGCATAATACACGTCACAAGACGAAATCTTGAACCTATCAGTTACCTTGATTTTTAGGCACTGAATATAGCCGTGAGCATTTAAGTATGGAGAATATGGAGAATCTCGCGTGCACTTCTCACCAGTCAGGCCAAGGGAGCTGTTGCTTTCGCGTTTTCCCGTAGCTGTTGCTATGTTGGTTGATCGAATGCAAAGATGAATATTGTACCAGCATCACCGAGACACCTCCCCACTTGTTCGCTTCTTTCCTTCTTATCACTTCTTACTGCTATTTTAACTTGTTCAACTATTTATTACTAGTTCAACACTACTTTTAACATGAGTAGGCTTATATCTGAAAAATATAGTGTAAGTTGGTATGCTGCTCATAGGAATACCCAGCAACATCTTTCGATCATTTTGCTCTTTCAAAATTGCTTTCGGTGTTCAGCGTCATACATTTTTATGAAATCGCGGCCTCTCGTCGAAGAAGCAATTAAGTTGAACGCGTCAAGCGATCAGAAATTTAGCGTTTTTGAAATGCTGCCCTTGAAAACCCTTCAGCGAATCTTCATGGGTATTTAATCGCGTCTAGAATTTATTTTCTTATTCGTCAATAGTGACCTGAAGAAGCCAGCAGCACAGCGAGTTCGGTTGCTAGAAGGCAGTTTCCAGAGCAAAGTTTGAAGGATGTCCTGATATGCAATATACCGCGAAATTTCAGTTAAAGCTGAAGCTTCTGTCCAAAAGACTTCATTCAAAAGCAAAATTCAAGCAGTTATGAAAAGCAGGGGTTGATTTTTGGATTCATCGCCTGCAATAGTCTGATATCAACTTGGCAAATTTCAATCGCTTTGATAGGATGCTTCCTCAACTTCAGCAATGTTCGAAGCAACTTGATTTCTTGGAAATCAGACTGCTTCATAGTGGTAGTGGTCCGTCTATCACAGAAAATTCGTAAATGTTATGAATATCACAGTGGCTTTACTTCTCCTGGAAGCATTCTCTCAGATTCGCATAATGCAGGAAAGGGTGCAGCTATTATCAAAAGCCGCAAACGAATACGGTGCTTCCAGTTGTAAATGCAGGATTACTTACACCTTGAGGTGTTTGATGGAATAGGGCACTGAACATTTCTTTGTAATATTTTCTAGCCATAAATAAACAAATAAGTAAGTAAATGAATAAGTACCTGCAGAAAATTGAACCCGAGAACAATGGCAGAATTCGAAATGAAAGAATTTTTGACAATAAATGGAAGTAAAGTGTGAGAAAGCGAATCGTGAATGTGAAGAGAAGTAATGGGTATATAGAATGATTGGAGGAAGTAAGAAAGGTTTTTGAAAAGGTGATTATAAGCGAGAAGCGTGAAATATAGACGATCAATATGCAATGTGTGAAGAAGATGAAACTGACTTAAAGACATTAAATGTGACTGACTACCTTCTGACCCTTATCCGTTGATGTGAACACTTGAGTTATGCGTGGGCCATCATCACAACGAAACGTATATTTCTTTTACTCTACGCGTAGATATAAATATAAGTGTGATGAAGTTTATGTAAGAAGGCGTGTTAAAAATAAGAACAAGAAAGGAAAGGGGGTGTAGAGAAAGATAAGGAAGTTATGCAGTAATAGTGTAAATAACTGAAAGTTTATTGAGGCTAAAAATCTTAAGAAATTGAAACGCTTGATAATCTTTAACGCTTGATCTTTAAAGAAATAAATTTCTTGCAATTTGAAACGAGTTCACTATCTAGCAGTTATTTTCGCTCTATCCGCCTTTAAAGAGTTCCTATTTCACTTGCAACATTGCGCGTCGCAAAAAAGGACTTTGCAATAACTCACAGTACGCCTTCCCTATACTGCACTTCCTGACTTGTTGTGCATATTCGTATTAAAAGTCAGTGCTTCCTTCGCGTTGAGGTCGAGTGTTTGGCTACAATCTATAGGTGCTAATAGATTATCCTCTCGAATCAATAGTAGAGGAGGTTACTGTTTGTGATAAGCCATATAGCAGCTGTCAAAGATGGCATTTCTCGACAGGCCGACTCCAAATGCAAAAAATTTAGAGACAGATAGCAAATGACTGTATAATCGCAAGGTGGGGTCATTCTTGTACCTCGCATGTAACAAATTTCGTTTGCAGCAATTTTGGGAAAAGTCTCACTACTTGTCAATACATGCGGAACAGTCTTGATCTTGCTACGTCACATCGTAAGCATCACAGAACTGAAAAAGATGGTGTGAGTTTCTTCAATAGAATTGTGATTCGATTGAGTCTGAAAGCCTGAAATTGCCAGCTTTCTGAGGATTACTACAATAGTGTTGTATAATTTCAGGGAATTGAGCGCTAGAATAAAAAATGTTTCAACTGTTCAAACAGTGCGACATGACCTCATGGTGGGAAGGCGAGAGCAGAGGAGGGTGGCAGTGGGCAAATCCAATACAATAGTATGCAAAACTAGCAACTGGGGCATTTTTTAATCAACCATTTTCCATGAATGTGTGAGAAGCGTTCATGGTTCAGAGAATTAATAATTTTTTCAACTTTCAACTCAGCAACAGTATGAAATGCTATAAAGGATATTTGTTGCGTATAGTCTGAAATCAGTATGTTCAATAGATGACGGATGTAAGTTTTCACTGCTTCCTCCAACATTCTGCTCTTCTTTGACACCACATTAAGCGAGTGCAAAAGCGGTCAGAAATCAACAACAATAACGTAAATTTCGATTGGATTGGTTAAAGCAAATGCTATCGCTTTAATTTCAAATCAACATGCGCAGGATGACGTAAAAAACAGCACATTCATTCGGAAACAACACTTCCAATGCTTTTATCGTCATATTTTGCATTGCTCACCTGCAACGCTTTTGCACTCTATGTAATTTGTTTTTTGTCCACTCATTACCTTGAAGATGAACTGTTTATTTTTCTTTAATTTGCAAAAAAGTAGTAGTCTAAATTTTAAGTTAAATTTCACACAAAAAAAACTAGAAAATGTCCCTGATTTTATCAATGTTATGGTTTGCTTGTGTCCTTTTGCATGTATGTGTGATGCGCGTATTTGCAGCGCTAAAGGACAAGAGCACATAGATTGGACCCATGCGTGACTTGAAATGGCACATGCGCATTGCTGCAATAAATAAATTATAGCGCCAGGGCCTTAATGCTATGATCAACCGCATTTTCGAAAAATGCATTCCACTTGTTCGTTTGCGCAAACGAAACGCCATCAAGCGTGAAGCATCAACACTCCATCCCGACGATACTAGCTGTAACGTGGAATCTGTTTGGGTAACACGTTTTCCTCCCATAACAGTCGATCAATGGATTCTAGCACGCCTCCATAGTCGACTGAACAAGCCTAACAGTAACAGTAATGGCGAGTTTCTTTCTGTTTTTATTGCAAAATTGCCATTGAGAGCCACTGTAGGCAAATTATCGCATACAGACTTGTTTCCATATATCCACTCAGAATTTCAATTCTCAATTCAGTTTTTGAAGCCGTTTCTGGCAAAACTTTATAGGTATATCTTTTCTTCAATAAACACTGATAAATAAGGCAATTTTGAAAAGCAACTATTGATGCTATTGATGGAAATAGTGTTACTACTGCCAGCATTGCTATTAGTACTAGTATTGGTACTACTAATGCAGCCATACTTAGAGCACACTGACACATCGCCTGGCATAGATGTCAAGCAGAATAGATATAACTGTTTGTCACATTTCGACGTACTGAGATCAAAAGCGGCACAACTTTCGATCCTTTATGGAACCGAAATCTGCAGTTTGAGATGTGTTTAGTGAAACAAAATAAAGAGAGAAAACACTTTTGAGCGATTATTTTTTAATAGATAAGAACGGCTAGATGAACAACATTCTCTAACGATCTAAATTCAGACTCGGATTACCGGACGTGAGGTTTCGCTCTATGATTTCAGTTATCTTTTCTGCAAGAGAAGCTAACGTCACAACTAGTTCAATTGCCCTAGGTAGCAATGCGCTTAAGAAAATTCCACTTACAACTATGGAAAGAAATGATATTCTGTCTGCAATAATGGCCAATTTTGTGGAAAGACCTTAGGCTTCTCTCTGTCGGAAACTTTGACAAATGGACGCATATTCATTCTAAAGGTGTCGACTCTAAATGCAATTCGCCTTTCCACTGAAGTGCATCGCCTTTGACCACGTAGAAATGACATTCCCGAACTTCGGAAACTAAAAGCCATAAACGCTAAACGCCTAATTCAGGGAACCGTAATCCAGTCCTGAACATTGCTGCCAGGTTTCAGACGTTTGGAGCAATTTCTTGATGTACATGTTGGTTACAATAGATATGAAGATCGAAGCTTGAAAATGTTTTTCACTGCTTTCTTAGAAATTGCCATGTTTAGTTTATTGCATGGCGAAATAGAGCTGAACAATCCCTCGGAAGATTGTTAAACAGTTATATGCTACCGACGTTGTGGTACTGAACAATTAAACAATTGACGTTGCGGTCTTGGCAGAAAACGAGCGTAAATAACGCTCATCATAGTAGACTGATGTCGAGCAAATGACCCTTGTGGTACCCTAGGTATCTTTTGACTTCTGAAAACAATTGTGCGCACGTCAATTCAGCTCGTCACACCAAGCTGATGCTCCCAAAAACGCTACCAACAGCAAGAACTTTGAAGACACGAGGATACTTTGCGTATCATACCAATTTTTATATCGTTTTTCATTCGTGCATGGAATGATTGCCCGCATACCAGCGCTAGCGAAAAACAATCCCTGTGTGAGTGCTGTGTGGGCACATTTTGGCTCTTCTTGGCAAGCGCATGCGAGGGCTTTTTGTGAATCTCGCACTCCTCAGATGACTTGAACGTGGGAAATGCTAGACGGTTTTCAGTCTGTCTCTAGAAGCTGGGCTCGGGAAATCTCAGTTCTGAATTTCCTTGAAACGAAGTATTCAACAAATAGGGCGTAATGCACTGGATCTTGAAGCATGCTGCTTACTTGGCCAGCAGCGAAGCTTGGAAAAATGCGATTAGATTCCGCCATTTAAAGCAGTGCGCAGCCCCACTAACAAGAAATACCGACTGCCCACTCTACTATCTTTTTCTTTTGTTAGAATTTGAAATCGTTGCATGCTCCCTGCATTGGCCCCACTAACTCAACTTTTTTGGTAGATGATGAAATTAAAAGCTTTTTTCGGCAGGAACGAAGCTATCTCACATTTTCACACTGAGCCTCCAGCCAGAACTTCTGAATCAGTGTACCCTTTCTGCGTCCGA
The DNA here is from genome assembly GCA_013433145.1 of Ascaris suum. Lineage (NCBI taxonomy): Eukaryota > Metazoa > Nematoda > Chromadorea > Rhabditida > Ascarididae > Ascaris > Ascaris suum. The sequence goes on from CM024187.1 coordinate 7,681,085, forward strand.
GGCTCCCGAAGAATCCGAGCTTTTCACCATGTCAACATTGTGGATGAGTGCAGTAATGCTTGAACAAGTGAACAGTGTAAAATTCAAAAGCCCTCTTCTAGATGTAAATGGTGGAAGTTATGAGAGCGAAATAAAAATATGGTAACAGTGAGGTTATATGAGAATGATGCCTTCATTGTTCCTTACTCGATATAGCATATGACAGCGAGTCACTAATAAAAATTCACTCCATGCTAGTTGACATTAAGCCGTATGGAAAAGTGAGGAAGTTATCGCAGAAAAGCCACCTTTGAAGCAGTAAATGCACTTTCACTTCGAAATACCCATCCATTGGCTTTACGCAATTTGGAACGCACAGAAAACGTTTCGATTTATACACTTGGCTTCGAACAACTACCTGCCTACAGACAAGGATCTACACATGAAAGTGTTCTTCTTTCGCAGCTACAAGGAATCATGCAAAGAGGAGTATGTTTTCTACAAAAGCCAAGGAAGAACTCATGATTATTGCGAACACGGAGGCTTATACTCCGGCGTTACCAAAACGGTTGCAAATTCCGATCGTATTAAGTAATTCCATCAGTCCTCTTTGTATTAGTCGTGTACGTTGTTGATTGAAATATATGTACGAACCTTAATATACAACTTTGTTAGAAATGTGAGTATTTAGGTTTTTAAAATAAAGTTATATATGTAAACTGTTGCGATGAGGTCTAACAGCTTCGCCTACCTTATAACTCACTCCTCCCCACTTCACCTCATCTCAGAAAATCGCTGTAGTGCTATAGTACTCCTTTCCTCGCCTTGGTTCCACACCCCTTCTTATGACACCAGTGGCTTCCTTCGCCTAATTCCAGCTTCAATTCTTCCTCCGCCATCAATAACACCATTTCAACTCCCACTTCCAAATTATAGGGTGAAGAAAGTGTCGTGAATTCATGAAAGTGATGTGTTTGTTTGCAGGGTACTCACATGATCCGAAGATTTGAAATTGGCATTTATTTTTCCATCTATGTCCAGAAAGTACTTCGCCGACAGTTGAAATCCTCTGTCACACTCACGAGGTCTTATTTCTTCAATAACGCTGTGCGTAAACCAGTTAACAGAATGAAAAGCGAGTTTTTGCAAACTCGCTTCACTGCGACGGGCATATTTCTCGCTTTCCTTGACTGAGGAACGGAAGTCGTGCTTTTGAAAGCTCATTTGCAATTTTAACAGGATATCTTGCGATGAAATCGCAGAAATCAGAAATTTCGTCACTAAATCTCACTGCATCATTATCGAAGCAGTCGTTCTTGGGCTGTCCTCTTAATATTGTAATGAGCCTTGTTCATACTGCCTTGCACGATACAACGCTATCCAAATCTCTTGGAAACCTCCTCCAAATTTATCTACGACCTGCGCTGCTGACATACTGCAAACACTACGTTGCAAACGATTCCCTTCATAGCTTTCAGCTTCTGCTTTTCGAACAAAGCTGCTAATAACGTTTGGAATTTCATGTGCTTCGCGCGTTTTGTGGTGACGCTGCTACGTCCATTTACTGAAAGACTGTTTTGCTGTAACTATGTAAAGGACGAAACAAGTGTGTCTATCATTTATTTCATCCATTAATTTTCGTCACCTTGCAAGTTTTTGTTGTACATCTAAATGAGCATGCTATTTATGCACGAAGCGACGGCGTAAGATGTATGGATCATCTAATGATAGCCTGTCATTTTAGGTGAAGCACTGCGGCGGGTTCGCCTATCAGCGAATAGAGAATATCGGCGCTGTGGGGGTCGTTTCTGAGGTATGCAGCGTGTCGGATGTCGTCGATTGAACTTCAGCGAGGAAGCCGCCGTAAGATGTTTCACAGAACATTTCGGCAACTTTTACGACGCATGTGCGAATCGATGCTATGTTGATATGCAACTAACGTCGCTTTTTCACAATGACCAACTGGAAAATATCGTCTATGGTCAGGTGAGAAGGTGTCGTTTGAGGACATATGTAAAATGATCAGCATTCCAGATGTTTCGTTAGGCTGGCCGTTATTTGCATTGATAGTTCTCGACATGAGAACTCTTTTGATTGCCCAATTCATAAACTCAACCAAAACTTGCAGTGTCCTCTTCCACCCTTCTCTTCCCGCTCATCTCGCAAAAACACCATACCTCATATGCGTGCTGTCACTTTCGCAATGTTTTGCGCTTCGATATTTGGAGTCGCGAGGGAAGGAGGAGGGAAGCGATGGCTGAATTCCGGGCCTCCAAAAAAACAAGCTGTGACTGGTTTAAACTTCTCGACCTCAAACAGACTGGTGGTGTGCACTGTGGCTAAAGTTGTCACGATACGAGACCCATGATGAAAATGACTCTAGACAGCGCCGGAACATTTCAGGTCTGGTGTCTTCCAAAAATCACTCCTCCATAATTCCATCGCTATAGCTTGACGATGCTGATTTGTCACTGTGAAACACTGATGCGGTAGGATAGATATTTACAGGAAAAGGAGAGTGTCAGATAAAGATGCGAAAGAGGAACTGGAGTTTGACGATAGGAGAAAAGAACGTTGAGGAATGGTTGCGCATTGCAGTCATGAAACCCTTTCATAGATCCGTCAAAGGTGATTCCATCAAAAAATAATTTAATGCAATAGCGCCGCGGATTGCGTCCGCAATTACGGCATGCAGTTCACGCGTGACTAGAGCGCAGCGTCGACTAATGCTGCGCACCTCGATTACCCGCTCCTCGTTGATATAAAATCCATTTTCTTTTGATAATCTCAGCTCCAATTCAAAGGCTTTCTAGCTGTCCTCTGGTGCTCTGTTGGTCCCTTAATCGCAACAACAAATGTCAGCGGTCCCAACAGAACATGCAAGCATTTTTACTGCCTGAAGATCCTAACACTGAAAGTTGTAAAGGCGGTATATTGTGAAGGGAACTAGTATAATTTGGATTGTTTAAAGCTGGAAACGCGAATATCACATATCTTAACGGAAATCGCTGCAAGGCGCGAAGTAAAATAAGCAAGTGAGTGTCGCTGGTGTGCTATATTTTCAAAGCTTCCCCGCACGATCCAAAATTTATGAATCTCATCACTCACAAGTACCATCACTCGCACAGAAATGTTCAACAAATCTTCACGCTGATTTGTTGCAGAGTGATAAGCAACAGCATGGACATGAGCAGCAACTCTCTACTACGCCCAAGCGTTTATTTCCACCTTTAACCATTTTACATCCGCAAGTATGAAGTATCACTACACATTAAATGAAAATTTCAATTCGAATTCGTGAATATTTCTTCAAATGCACTCTTAGGCACAAACTTCCTTCCACTGATGCATAATGCATGAATTCCTGGTTTGTTCTACTGAAATACACTTAATGTTTTATTTGTGGAACTTATCTCACCTTGCCAATACGCAATGTTCCTTTCTGTTCTATTTGAACATTCATGAAAAACTAAATATTTGCAGTGCTTGAAAAAAATCTTCAAGCAACAACATTCTGATCAGTCGACTCGTCAAATTCATGGAATGATAAAAATCATTTCCACTTCTTTTATTTCGTTTTCTTGCAGCTAGAGGTTTTTTCACTAATTTCAGTTGTTTCCAATATTGGTATTCTTCGTTGTGGTTGCCAATGTGTTGGTGGCAATTGTTCTTTCGAAGAAGCACATGATAACGCCAACGAACGTTGTTCTTAAATATATGGCGATCGCGGATCTCTGCGTTGGACTTGTGCCTTTACCGTGGACGTTCTTCTATCACACTTTACGGTTTAATATGCACGAGGATCAACTCAAACTATGGTGGTGCTACATGTACAAGTACAGTATGGATGCTGTGCCTCCCGTATGTCACAACATTGCCATGTGGCTGACCGTATTGCTTGCTGGCCAGAGGTGATTTATCGTATTTATGGGATATCTAAAACAACAGCAACGGCTGTCGATCGCATTTGCCCAATTCCTAATAGTGTTTGTCCGAAAAATGTGCAGCGCTTGTGCTTTGCAATGTCGAATACGACCGGTTATTTCAGATATTATGTGACGAGCACTTCGAACTCATGTGACAAATACTGACTTATTTTTGTGCTTTCAGCGCGGTGTAGAATGGATGGCATACTTTAATTGCAGCTAGGGGTTAGGAGGGAAAAGCAGAAAATTTATGGCAACGAAAAACGAATTTGTGTCAAACGACAAGGAGAAGGGACGTTCAAAGATAGATTGGAGTTCTTCATTGTATCAGAGCCTATCAGTGGGGCAAATGATACGTTCTCTCCCCTAGGACTTTTAATCATGAGGGTCTACTGAAAGTTTTTTTTTCGAGTGTTAAATTTTGGGTTATTTTCAAGCGCTTTTTGAACTAAACTCTTCCAAAAACATTGCGACCCTGGAAAAGAACTGAACAACATTTGATTGCACCTATGAATGTGTTGTTTTTCAGACAAATTTTCATCTGTTACATTTTTCGAACTAGGTCTCAAAATGACAGCTCCTGGGACATTAGGTAAAAGAGAAATCGGTGGCGTTTTTGATGTTTACGCCGATTACCGTTGTCTTCCGCCACTCTTCGGTCAGTGCTGCCATAGCAGACCATGTTTGTGGAGAAATGCACTCAGACAGCATAGGTGGTCTCAATTTTCTTCCAAACAACAGAGTTGCCTCCAGGCGCTAAGCCAGTGGTGTTTTGTGGAAAACAGAACATATGACTTCCCTCATTCGTGTTTTATGCTTCTTTGATCCCTTCTTTGATCTCTTCATGCAAAATTTTTTTCCGGTTGGTTGCGTAGAAGTGCAACGCTTGGCTAACCAAAAGCAGGACATTCAGTTGACAGAATTCTGTTTAGCCACAATGGTATAGCGAAATTGGACATCCATATTTAGCAGTTAATTTATCATGTAGCAGCAGTTTAGAGGAAAGAGTAAAAGCATGAGCTTTCTTTGTGGCACACTCCGCCATCGTTATCAGTTGAATCCAAACCAGCATATACAAATAATTTCAAAAGAATTAGAGTTCCAGCGTGCCGACCAAAATTATTACTGCGGATAATTTTCGGAAATTGGTTCCGTCACCGTTGTTGGCCATCATCTCATCAGAAGGTTCAACGAGTTGAATACCACGTTTTTGTGTACTTATTGGCAGGGAAAATTTCGGCGCGTTAAATCGCCTAGAACGTTTTTGAAACATTTTTTGGCTGATTTCTTTTATATTCAATGCTCGATGATTTGTTTTCTGATTCTGGATGACAGTGCAACTACCGCGCCTACTGTGAGCAACTCGTTGAACTCATTCGGATGACTTCATGATCACTAAGATCGAAAAAGAAAATAATTCAGAGAAAATATCAGCAACGCTAATTTTTAATGTGCTATATCTCAAACACTAATATTTTTCTATGAGGTTGTTTTCATTCGTTTGCGTCCAACTGATGACGCTGATGAAGTTCCGCGCATTCACCTTTCCTCTTAATAGCCATATTACCATTCGTTTTTCGCGTTTTATCGCAATGGCGAATAGATGAATTGCAACTTTTAAGCGAAATAATTTTCTTTCATAATTTTGCATGCATCTTATGTCTAGCTTTTTCTTTCACGCAGTGCGACATCCACCGACCTGCTTAGGCATACAGTCGATGAACGAGTTTCATGTTATGAAAAGATTTTATAACTTTTCGATTGGATACAATCAAGAAACAAATAGGACAATGTGGAATGATGATGAGCTCTTGCAAAGGAACACCTCATGTAGATGTTGCTTGGAAGAGTGACATTTTCACACGAACAGCGTTTCGACTGCGTGAAGTTTTTTAGGCAAACGATGCAGAGTAGCTGAATCAACTCAGTTGTGCTTTCAAGCGTCATTTTTTTGAGCTGATATCGAAAACTGCTCTGCTATCGGGCATTTGGAGAATCTCTTGCTCTCTTTAAAACTCCAACAGGAATGAAGTGCGTATAGAAAAGTGCATTTCGCTCTAATTAATTTTTCTGGCATATTGATTAATAAGCATAGAGCAAAATGTAAATGATTCTCGCAAGCACTGGTTCGCCGACTATCAGATGCTCCAGAAACGTCTGTCTTTAATACCATGGGATTTCCACAATTCAATATGCTGAATATTTCACTTCGAAATTTGTTCGCTGTTTCTATACAAAAACGCAGAGATCTTGCTTGCTAGCAATATTTTTAAGGTTTATTTGTTCATTTATTTATCTATTTATGTTTATTTTGCTGAGAGAGAAAAGAAAAACAGAAAAGAATGAAAGAAAACGAAGAAAAAGAAAAGGAAGCAGAAGAAGAGAGAAAACAATTTAGTGGTTTGGGGTAAACAACGATGAAGACGAACAGGATGGGTTGGCCACCTCATTGGGCAACAATATGAGCTAAGAAATTATGTATGGTTGATTGAAAATTCGCAATAAAGATGCGTTTATTCGCGTACAATGAAAATGAGATGCGAACGAGAGTGCCTCTCAAATTGCTTCGTAGAACCCAACGCATAAGTACATCAATTACATCGCCGAAACTGTTCCATTATCAAACCAAATGAAATAATTTCTATTTGGAAAACATGAAGCGGATTTCTCTTCAGATAGTGTTTATGCTGTCACTTTCATGCGCTAAATGAGTACTTCTAACGCAAAGTCGACCCACAGGATGCCGAATTTTTCTACGGCTCTTCTAATGTTAATTCGATCCGATGGTAGAAATAATATCTAACTTTAGAAGGAGATGGCACAGTGTTATATCGAAAATAGAATAAAGCAGCTGAGAGAGTGGAATAGCTCGTTGTGAAAAAACTAATCCTCTCATCGATGTCGATGAGGCCTGAATACTGAGCGGAAAAGTGGTGTGAGGGTGAGTGGTTAGCATGGCGCCAGGATAGCATATAAGCAGTTTTTTGATGATCTCAGTGGAGGAACCACATAATTTATATATCCATCTGCAGCGGTGCATTCAAATTATGACATGAGAAACTGTGCAAAATTAGACAACATCTTCGGATCTTTGTCATTTCTCTGCCTGTGATCCTGCATTTTTAAAGGTTTAGTGCAATGCTTTCTGAACACTATAAAATTAATGGGGTAGTGGTACCCGTGCGACCCCCACGATTTCGGAGCCTCTGAGCATGACTTCGGATCAGCATTTGTTGGGTCTTCAACGTGACAGCCATTGAAAACAAAGAAAATTAGCACCGTTAAGGTACTGAGAATACTAAATCTCTCATTGCGAAAATTCATCCATATTTCAGCGTCGTTTAAGACAATTTGTAAGCAGTGCATGTCTCTTTTTAAACTTAATTGGCACATTGTTAGATAACCTTTATCATTTGTGAACGCATAAGTGAAAACGAAAAGTTATGTTGCGAGATGAGAGGTCAAGGACAGCATGAAGTAACGACTGGTTAAAGAAGTTCGTACCTGTGCTTGTGGCACTTACTGAGCCTTGTTAGCACTTTGTATTTTAATAGTTTGTCTCAGGTTCCTCCTCCTAGGTAACCTTCGGGTTCTGCCTGTTACTGGTTTGGGTAAAATTCCTACGTGGTCTCCGACATATTCTTTAGCAATTGTTAAAGGGGCACTTATTACTTAGCTTTTGAATTCAGGTATATTTCTATAGAATATCCGCTGAAGTCACGCACTGTATGTAGCGTTCGTAATGTTCGACTCGCAACGCTGATGATCACCATTGCTTCTTTATTGTGTGGATTGCCAAAGTCATTCGACTATTACTACGATGTTTATGAAGGATGGGCTTACTTCCCGCAAGGCGAGCTAAAGTATATGAGGTTGGCTATCGATTCAAATTTGCTTTCGTTAGAGAAGTTTCCTGAATTAGCCCCAACATCGCTCATGTGGAATACTTTGTATGCGCATCACGTTTAGGCCATACTACGCCATCCTCAAACTGAAATGGGGCTTAATTCTAGGTTCTGCAATTTTCAATAACTTTTGCATGATGTAAAAGCTCTTGATAAATGAACTTTCGCACATAAAATTCAAACTTATTTAAAAATCATCACAAAAACGATCAGTTTAAAATGCAGCAGACTTCAAGACTTTCAACCTTTGCTTTACCTGTGGTTTAGCGAATCGTTAAAGTGAGTAAAGTGCAATTCTCAGATCACTGATACTGAAAGAAAATCGAGAGGCACGCTAGAGAGGGGCTGGCTACGACATGCACTTTTGCTATTCCACTCACCATATCACTCATTTCCATAAATTACCAACTACTAAAAAAGCGTGCAGAATATTCTATTCGTATTTGAATGAGCCATGCTCAAGCGATTGCAATTCAAGCGTTTATAAAGCGCAGCGCTTGACTGTAAACGTTGCACATATGCAGATTTCTGTGAACTTCGAAAGCTTGCAACTGTTTTAAGTTTGAGGAATCGATTTGAAAGTTGCACACAGCAAAATTTGCGACTCAACTTTTACTGATTCTCAAGCTAAAACTATCAGGCCAGCAAGCGAGAAAAAAAACATTGTGTGCGCACATGTAGGACATTTTCGTGATTTACTTCGCTGACACAAATTAGCAAAAGTTTATGGAAATTACGATTTCAGCTCAATAGATAGCATGAGAAGTAAACATTGTTGCATTGCCAATATTTAGAAATTGGCCAATTTTCTAATCCTCAGCATTTTTTTAGCGGCAAGTTTCGCCTTCCAGTGATTATAAGCCTGCTTTTAATATATGGGTGTGCAGCTTTTAGGCTACTAAAATTCATAATTTCCAAATTAATGCGAGTCGTAAATTGTTAGAGTTGAGTTTTTCTCACTTTCTCAAAAACAATTGAGAAAAGCGCAAAAAAAATTTCACTTTCTTGCATGTGATTGAGAAAATTGCAGAGGAAAAAATTGGAGACATTAGGTTCCTCTTCTTAAGCTGTTTTGATGGCTTATCAGTTGCAAAATTTTATGACTTCTTAGGGTAAGTAATTTCTCATTTGTTAAAGACAATAAGTACGATGTGGTGTTTTAAAAAACACTTGTAGATTACGCTACAAATTTGCAAATGTGCGTGTTCATTAAAAATGAATTTCTACAAGATTTCAATGAAAGCACTTGCTTTACCAAACGGCCTGGAAACGCATCCGACGGAAGCAAAGTGATGAACATTTTTCGAGAAAAATCCTCATGAATACAAAGCACGTAAACGCTTCCAACTGTCCCAATCGTCCATACACTAAAAATTTTCTAGATGAAATTCTGTTCAATGAGTTATTTCGTTGGAAACGCGAAAGAGGGCCGTTTGTCCAGTGAAAAAAAAAACCAATCAGCGTATCTACGAGTGTTGTTTTCTAAACATCACCAATGGAATTTTTCCTTCGCCTTTCATCTCCTCGTTCAATCTTTTTGTGCATTTTACAAGAAAATTTCTCGATATTTCCTATCTTAGATTGTACGGTTGTTGCTATTCCACTTAACTAGAATGGAAACCCCCATATTCACTTTGAATTCTCTCATTGTTGAGAAGAGAAATACAATGAAGACCACTGCATTATCATTATTCTTAGCACGTCGTAAAGTAGAAATCCTCCCTCCCTACCCTCTCTTCTAAAAAAACGCTTTGCCTGAATAAAATAAGACTCCATACTTTCGAAGCAGGTAGTCGGCATATGATTGATAAAGTGTTTTCCACGATTTCGCGGCTGATGATATCTTCGGACACATGACACCATCAGGAAGAGCAACAGCGCTATGCCGAAGCGTTGAATGAACGAGCTTACAAACCAGCTTATTAGAGGGGACCGCCATATCATGTCCTTGACATACATCGACATTTATATCTTAATTTTTGCAAATGCGACATTTTTGTAAAGACAAGTGAAGCGGTGTTTTGCTACTTTAATATGCGCTTATAATACTTCACATTATTTCACATCGATGATTCTATGAAGTCTTCGCCATCCTCACCCTCCATCCCCCCCCCCTCCCTCCTCTTTGTAATTGTCTTAAGCCAGTCCGCCTTATCCACTCCCCACAAAAATTTTTGAGGTGTTAATGCTACGGACAGAACATCTCTCAACATATAATAATTGTCTTAAAACGTTGGAACCATCCGACATTACTTGAGCATCTAGGAAGGAGCGTTAGTAAGAGCAAAAATGCAACCGAAGCTGTGCAGTTATTTAAATGATTCAGTGACTCATACAATACATTGTTGCAAAAAAGCTTGAAATGGTAAAAACTGAAGTGCACCTCTTAAATGCAGTTTCCTCGTGGAGTTTATTTTTTCTCTATGTCTCTATAAGTATTATAATTTCCACACAGGTCGGTTGAGTTTAACCTAACTCAAATGATTTGAAACGATGTTTTAAGATGATAAATCAAGGCGCAGTGGTGCATCTTTAAAATTTCTGCTGTGAGATTTGCAAATTGGCCTATTAGCTTGCCAATGAAGACTTTAAGGCGCATCGTATGATGTAACTGCGCTCTGATTCGAAATAAGGGAGGTCTTATTTGCGTTAAACCAGAATAGGGTCAACGGTCTGCTCACAAAACGCTTTGTCGTTCATGTCATTTCTGCTCCCAAATTGAATCAAACAAAACAGCGCTTGAAGCGTTGAGCATACGCAAATGTTTCTTTTTTCGATCCCTTTCCACATGTTAGAGTGCATTCTTTTCGTCAAGCAGGTAAATACTTACAATATCTACTTATGGCAACATCTGCCACTCAAATCGCCATCTACCACAAAACTACTCGAGTGTTCTAAGATTATTCTGTCGAAGCGTTGCAGCGTTTCTTGTGAACTCTTCGATAAATCTTCCAAGCAGAATTAATGAAATATGATAATTCCTTCGCATTTGCGCGCATCCTCGAAGATATTTTTCACGTGCCGGATAGTTCACGTAGAGAGTATAAGTATCTTGTGGCATGATGTTTATGGGGGTTTCTATGACGAAGTGTAGGAAATAAGCTCATCGCACGAACGCATATGAAGGTTTTTGCATTGTTTTAGGCAGGACGTTTGTAGGCCACTGCCTATAATACTGAAGTTCTCATTAGCAAGCAAATATATGCTCGTGATTCTAGTTACGTGCAACGTAGTAAGGATTGTATGGAAACCACTTTTTAAACGAGTGATTCACAACCCGTTTATTTAAAAATACAGGATGAACGCCCGATTGGCTGAACTCTTGAAGCACTAAAAGCTTTAAAAAAGGAAATGATGTGCAGCGCCCGGAATCAGTCAAATTAATCGAGTTCATGATTCATCTACATTGATCCACCAAGCTAAGAAATTCTTTATTAGGAGTGAAACATTTGCTGCATCCAGTTTCGAGCGATCAATGCTCGCTTATAAGTAAGAATTTCCTAGGGAAAGATGGATCTTAATAACGATTCATAATCAAAACAGCGCTTAGGCTTGCGGTGGCATATCATGTAAATTTGATTAAATTCGCTGCTAGGGACGTTGAATGCACATATGTGATGCATAGACGATGAAAATATAAAATGAACAAAATAACGTAAAGGGGGACATACCATGTGCTTCATGTGTTGCTGCGCACAGAGTTGTTAACATAACGTGTAAACACTAAGTTCTTCTGATTCACTACCGAGTGATAATCATTAATTATTTATATTTCAGTATTGAAGTGCTAAAAGGTTTCCTCTTAATCTTCTCATGAAAGTTTCACGCTCATCGGCGTTTACTTCTCTCCTAATTTTAGCACTAATTATTCATTTATTTTCAGGAGCTGCTTATCTGGATTTACTGCACTGGTACAAATATTGGGACCGAATGCGTTTTTTAATAGTTATTTTTGGACTCGCGTTCTCGCATTCATCTTACTTCCTTCGTTCCTTCTAATAATCTTAAATTTTCTCCTAATACGGGGCCTAAGACGAGCACAAAAGAGGAAGGAAAAACTACTCAGGTTAATTTTTCCACAAGGAAAAGCCTCTTCATATCACGACCATTATTGGCAATAACGGTGCTTTCGTAAAAAAAGAAAATTTTCTGCGATGTTATTGCGCGCTTGCATTAGATGTGACTAAAATGGGTGCATTATTTTTTTCCTCCGTTTGTGTTTTTATGCTGATGCTAAAAGACGGTGTTGCTAGCCAGTGCCTATTGAGACGAAGTCTGCTCACTGAGAAACGTTTTTTGAATATTTTCTAGCGGAGACTTGATTCGATTGATGAATAATAATAAAGATTCTATAGCAGTGCGAAATCTTTTTGCTGCCATCACTACTACATCACTACGAGTGAACAAACAGCTACGCTATAAACGGATAAGCAGCAGTGGCGTGAAAAGAATTGTTGAGGGACCCTATTCAACAATTTTTTCGCCCGAAAGAACTTAGGGTACACATGTTTGCTGATGCAGTGATCGCCGTCGATGAAAGATGAAATCACGCCATGCGCAACCTCTGTTGAACTAGCTTTCAAAGTGAAACAAAAACAAGAACCTACAAAAAAAATGGAGTAAAAAGAGGTAACGAGGTAATTGGATTTTCGAAGACTGGGGACTAGCAGAGAGAGAGGATCGAAAAATAACAGATTCAAGTAAAATAACTTGCAGGGATGTTGCATCTTTTATAAATAATAAGCAGGTTACAAAGCTTTAAGGGAGAAGCGTGCCAGAGAAGCACAACGCCAGAACGACAGCAACTCGACAAGTTTGATGTTGGTCGTCATTGTGAGCATCTTCCTGATAGTCAATTTGCCTCAGGCGATATTCATGGGTCTTCTTTGCGTTTGCACTACATTCGGAATACCACTCAAATTACTTGAAGGAATCTTTCCAGCTGCTTTTCTCCTTGCTAACAATATGCTCGTCATGGTAAGTTAAATGCCTTAGAGCATCTTTTACAGGGTATGCTAGTTATGCTATTCTGCTTCATGCGACACACAGCATTTGGTTCCTTTTTTATTGAGCGTGCAAGTTTGAGCAGTATTTTTCAGCTTTACCTCGATATCTCGATTTCTTGCTTGCCTACAAAGAAAAGGTCATAAATGCAAAAACAGGTAGACAACGATTAATAGAAAGGGAACATGGTGTCTACCCCTTCCAAGGAGAATTAGCCAACAGTTTATCTCCTGCCGTGGATCTAGTCCTTTATGCGAAAGAGGAACACTGCATTTCCTAGGCTGCGATTAATGCTAAAAGCCGCCGTTCGTAAACAACGCTACTATTTCGCATGTACGCAAGTAACTTCACTCCAGGCTGCTTACGCCTGTCATTTCCGTTTTATCAGTTCGCGCTTCTAAAATATGTGCTCAACCGCTCCCCTCTGTTGAATTCTGTTTGCACGTTTGCAAGCAGTTGTTGTGGGGTGTCTTATCGTATTATAAAATAAATATAAAACTGTTGAAAGTTTTTTCGATTTGGTATGTTTTCGCACTCTTTTTATAGGGTCCCGGATCAGAAGTGCGTATTTCTGGGTGGGGATTTCCACAATGAGTTCAGAAACGCTTTTTTGCGGAGTTGCTTGCTGAACGGTCATGCAGTATGACCTGTCCCTTGAATAGAACTTAATTATTGGGAGTGCCTTATTGTTGCATACCTGTGGTGAGCGGTATAATCAAAAAACTGTGATCTTCAGGCTGCAAATCCGATTGCTCACTGTTTTCAGCTTGCTTCTCGGGATTGCCGATGTGTGCGTGTGCATGTGTGTACACAACTGTTCATTATCATGTTGAAAAGTCGAAGACATCACGGTGATAATGTTAAAGGGACAAAGTGTTGATAAGAAAATGTGCATTAAGGCTGTACTGTTGAGCGTCCATAGTGTGATGTTGCTTTGGAAAAGGTGGCCTCATTTTGAGTCTAGTTAGCGTTGTAACAGTTTTATACTGTTTCCAACTTTTCTTTGCACGAAATTTTTACCATGAGCGAGACAAATGACGATGTCGTTGCCCATCTGTGCTTTAGAATAGCGCTTCCAACAAGATTCTATGAAAATAGTGGAAAAAAAGAATAGCGGGGGCAGTACAGAAAGAAAAAACGGGAGGAAAAAAACATAGCTATTCGCCATCATTGAACCCAAGCAGTCGCGGAGGAGCGCTTTTTCGAACTAAAATGATGCTTTCTGTTGTCGTTCATACCAAAAATGGTCGAAAGCATTTTAGCCTGCATCCGCAATCTACGAATAGCAGTTCCATACATTGGCTGTGAAAAAATGTTAAACTTTTCATGGTTTCTTCATCTTTCAAAAAAGTCTCCACAGGTGATGTTTCTCTCTCTCGTTCATTATCTCTTTTAATATGAAATTCCGGCTGCGAATACGCACAACAAAGTTCGGCAAGCAAAGAAGTAAACGAGCAGAGTAACTGAGCAAATAAATCTGGTGAAAGAAGGCGCTTATGAAAAGGCGAGCAGTGAAGCTAGAGAGCTCAGAAAGAAGAAAGAGAACTTAAACAAGCATCAAGTTTTACGTGCGTCTAGTTTTTTTTCGCACAAAAAAACAGCGATCTCTTGCATTTACAAATGACATGAGCGGACAAAATCGTCATCAAACACTCTATTAAATTAAATTCTTCATTCAAATTTCCAGTGGAGATGTCTATTTGTGATCGCCATAAATCACTGCAGAGCAAACATCTTAGCAAACCCAATCGAAACATATCAAAAACATTGTGAGGAATGACAGAAACACATGATAAGGTTTCTTTGTGCGCAATTAGCCGAAATGAAAGCATGGAATCAGAAAATCACTCATCTAAATGGCTGACGTAGAGGTGGCCGGTAAGGAAAGAACCTTTACAGTTGAAATACCTGTGGAAACTCATTGGTTAGATTTACTATTTAAAAGTGATGATGCGTGCACTGGAAATTCTTCTTGCCTTTAAACAACGATTTCAGTTTAGCACCACCGCTGAGCTGCGATATTTTTGTTCTGCAAACTTGAGAATATCTTTGAGAGGTCATCTTTCGATTGCTTCTTTGCCTTATTTATAGTGACATAAACTTCAAGACATTGCAACAACTATTTTCACCCATTGATGAAGAATGGTTGAAAGGCTGGCATGGCTTTCTGTTTTTGGAATTCAGCAGAGCAAATCGGCTGATTGTATAATGCAAATACTCGAAAGCAATTTTGTCCAGTAACGAGCTGAATAATGAAATTGACTGCATCCAGAAAGGCTCATCAAAAAAATCCATTTATTCCTGCACTCTACCGATCACTTCTAAGCTG
Source organism: Ascaris suum (assembly GCA_013433145.1). NCBI lineage: Eukaryota > Metazoa > Nematoda > Chromadorea > Rhabditida > Ascarididae > Ascaris > Ascaris suum. The sequence goes on from CM024187.1 coordinate 7,696,228, forward strand.
TCATACCATCCACGCAAATCAGTGAATGATTAAAGTTTTCAGGAAGCCACTTTGTTCAAGTTATTCCCTCCAAATTCTGTCATCAATAACCTTCTGGTTTGTGAGATGAAAGCATCGAATGAATGGAAAGCAGACATATACGTGTCCACAAATATGAGGCTTCCATAATGCTTTTTTTGCTTATTGAATTTGTAACAGATGGGCAACAACTGATTTGACTTTTAAACATGAGCATTTATCTTGCTGCAAGAAACTCAATTTCACAATGAGTGATTGCCTGTTCTCAAACTCATTTCAGGCAACATATCCGATAAATTTTGGGATCTACTGCTTCATGTCAAGCAGTTTTCGTCAAACTTTCAGAGCGCTGTTTTGCAGGCAAGTTGCTCACATAAACTAATTGAAATAATTCCGCACATCATTCATATGTCACATGCATAGCCCGATGGCAAGCCAGCGTATTCTTAAAAATCAGTAATTCCTATCTTATGGGGTAGTCTTTCATAAAAGTTGTATGTCACCATTGCTACTGTTGACTTATCGTGTAAGCTGGTGTGAAGGGACGTGCCTGCATTCCTTTCTCAGGTCTCTTCCTAAACCACGAATTTTAAATAACATATCATTACCAAATGTTATCCAAAATGCTCTTTGATATTTGAGCTTACACATCTCGATGACAACTTCTGTTCTCCTTCTCCTCACCCCATCATCTCTACCCCCTTAAACCCCACCCTCAGCGATTCTGGTCTTGCGAATAGATGACTGATAAGATCAAATAGATAAGAAATTACGGATGAATGAAGAATTGAATTTTTGATAAGAAAAGGTAATTTATGAGTTCAAAAGAAATCGCAAACGCGCCAAGGTGGCTATAACGATATGTCATACGGTGAAAGCACTTAAATTACTTAGTGACACACGTTCAACGTACAAATTTAGGATGCCAAAGGAGTAGGGCGGGATCACAAATGCGAAGCTGTTAGAAATGATAAAGAAATAACATAAGAAAATAAGCGGCTGTCAGTTGAAGATGGATGGCAGCTAGTAACAGTCGACACCAATTAATCGAATCTGTTCAACCTATCAATTTCCCACTTCGCAATTTGCGACTTCTTGCCGATGTCATTAAATATGATTTTTGGAAGTGCAAAGCAAAAAATTCTCGATTATTTCATGGTACCTTATGACAAAACTCCAATAAATTATAATAAAATTAAACTATGATAAATGTTAAAAGTAAGTGATAAAATAAAGTTAGTGAACTTTTTTATTATTGACATAAGGAAGTGAGTTTTAATTATCCAAACTAGGACAAGGGATGAAGCGTATACTTCCAGAACGCTACTATAATGCTGATGAGCACCGGAAACTGGAAAAGCAGGGAGTTACCGTTTACTCCTAATTCAGGTCTCCTCCTTCATGGGAAATTCAAGAGACGCTGCAATCGAACGAGAGTTGCTGGCGAGTTCCGTCGCTGATTTTAGAGATGAAGCTCATTTTGAATATTTGCATGTGCCAGTAGGCACTTTCAGGGCCCAGCATTTTTTGGCAACTTGTCAGTTTTCCTATTTCGTTTTTTTTAATTTTGTAGAGTTGCTTTTTTCATACTTTAAGCGTTATTGTATGGTAAATCTCCGAGAGTTTGCCAACTTTCAAACCTGGCAGTTTTGGCGCTTCAAAGCTTTAGCAGTTTTGCTGGGTCCCTGCACTGCCAGTAGCTTAAGTAGTGGCGGAATTAAAAGTTAGGGAAGTTAGTGTCCATTTATTTATAAGCAATTTTGTGTTCCCACACACGTCAATTTCACTTCGGAACTACGGGCTTAAAGTTCCTGCACTTTGTCTACATGTTCCATAGCCCTTCGTCGCAGAGAGGTGGCTCCAAATCGCCTAAAAGTTAATGATCCTCATTTAAAATTATTCACGCTATTGTCCTGCGCCTTGCAGCTACAGAATTTTGATTCAGGTCATTCAGGAAGCTCCCAACAAATATGAGTTCGACTGCCGTTTTTCTCGAGGCTTTCTGTTAGACATTCTGAGCAGAGTAATAAGTGCAAAGAACCGTACACGTGCGAGGCAGCCTCTGCGTTCAACAGAGATCCGACGACTTCCGATTTGAAGGATACTATATTCTTGTGAAGACTTTCATATTGCTCTCGTTTGTTGCCTGCAAGGAAGGAAAACTGATCCCAGTGTTGCGCGTGCCGATTATTTGCTTACGGGGAATAAACAGCGGCTTTCGAGATGCTTGCTTTCTCTATGTTGTCTATGAGCTACCTGTCACAGCAAGCTTACAGACAATCGAATCATAGGTAATATTATAGTGTTTCTGCAGGAAATTTCGTTAGATTGATGAATGAACGCGTTGTCTTCTTCTTCTTTATCGAGAAAGAGACCTCTATTAGCCAGCGTTGGCAATTCTTTCCTATTCTTTTCCCTGAATGACTCTCAGGAAGAATAATCTCCTCCAATAGTCCGGCATATTTATGGCCTGGCTGAACTTGCCGTTTTTGCTTAATCGAAGCCAACCTCCTCAGGGCATCGTGACATTTGACTGGCAGTTTGAAGTCCCTGTGGTTTAGTGTGCCATATGGAAAAGATGGGATAAGATTAATCAACGATTAAGCCCTTTAAAAAAATCGTTTTTATTTCAGCGGAAAATGCAACGTCATTTGAAATCATGCAGCTGATCTCTTAAATCCAATAGTACGTTGATCAATATGTTCTTCCCCGCATCAATAAAAAGATAAGTGATGTCTGCGAAGTGTGTGCTAATTTCATCATGCTGGTTGTGTTGTGAGCATATCAAGTTCCTCAATAGCAGTAAAATAGTTGCGATAGTGAATAAATAGAAAGCTTTCGGCAAAAGCAGGGTGGAGAATGTGTTTCGCACAATAGCTGAAAGCATAGAACTAAATTATTATGGGCAGCAATTCAGAGGACATCTATACACTTTCTCTGACGATAGAGGCAGCATCTAAAAATTGTTGGAACTATCATTTGTGCATTCTCTCTTGCTCAGACCCAGCAGGTCATATTTGGCCGTAATCGGAGCGCTTTAGAAATTCTATGCATTCTTCTTTCTCCTTCCCCCTCCGCCGTCCCCCCCCCCCTCCCATCCAACCGATTCGAATGATTTAAGAGCCGTCGCCCATCACGCATAAGTCGTACATAGCGTGAAGGGTTCGATGTAGCGAATAAATGGTCACTAGATTCATTTGAAGCAGAACTCAAAGCCGACGGCTTCAACCAATGTGGCCATTAAAATTGAGTCTCTTGAGAAAGTTGATAGCGAAACAACAATAGTTTATTCATTGGAGATTAACTGAAATACAGATTATAAAATGCCTCAATCTGTCTTCCAGTCATTTTGCCATTTCACTTCATTAATATTGAGGGATCATGACCGTTTCTCGTGTCCTAAATTTTCTTCCCTTTGTTTCTTCATATTATCGTTTTGTTTCATGTTTGTTTTCATCAAAACAGATATTACAGTTTTTGTTGTTATCTGTTTGTAAACACAAAAAACGTCAAGACTGATGCAAGACATGTTAGCTTTTCGTCTGCACATTACACTAGAGACGATAGTGAAGGAGTACATTATAACCCACCACTAGCACGTACGCCCCCCGACGTAGCAATGCAGTCGCCGAGTAGACATGGTTAGCACCACTCAACTTGTTATGGCTTCACTAAAGGTATGACGTCATGAGCGTTGAACTCCGTCAGTCGTCTGACGTCATATGCGCTGTTGTACAATCTAGATACCGCTCCTTATTCCACGAGAGCAGAAAGATTTGGACCAACATCTACCTCTGAAAAGCTGCTCGAAATTTGTCAACAAAATGCTAAAAACAGCAATTTATGCCTCTCATTTCATGCGACATCGCACCGCCATTTGGCAGCACAATTCTTTTTAGTACGTTATCGCTCTATTTGACAAGAAATTACACATTCACGCAAAGGTGGGCAGAGGGGGAATTAGGCCTCATGCCAGAACCTCTGCATAGTTCGAATCTGCTTGAATTCGAAAAGTGTGAGACACCAAGAAAGATGCTTTCCGCGAACCTGATATGCTATAGCTCTCGACGAACAAAACTTTCACATTAGTCCATAGGGGAAATGTTACGCGTTGAATAATAGCCTAGACGCTGAGCAGTCATAAAACGTTTAAAACATTTGTCACGAGAAAATGATGCCAAAACCAAACTCATTTAAGCATAAACGCTAACAATTCTTGTGCGAACGCAATATTTCCTGGAAGTGTTCACAACTCATTTTTCAGCCGATGAACGAACTTAAAAGTTGGTCTTAAGGCCAGTCAATTATATAGATTACACCTATTATTTTTAGTGACCTCAGCTTCAATAGTTCCGGAGCTGGAACGACCTAGTATACAGATAGGAAGACACATGCACGCATGTACCCAGAAAAAAATGCCAAGGCAGTGCTGAAAATCACTCAGTGAAGACACCTGAACACAAATTTGTTCAATGTGTTGCTTTCTCAAAGGCAGATGCCACAAGTTTATCTCTCTCATAGTTTCGACTATCAATATTATTCGATTCTTCTCTTCTTCAACTTCTTTTCCCCAATATTTCAACCGTTCGGCCACACTCGGAGCTGCGGCTGCAAAATTATTTCATTCCCCAACACGTTTCTTATAAGGTGTCGTTCATCAGCCCAATTCGCAACGAAATAAAGCAACAACTCTTGAGAGACATCAGTGAAGAAACAAAAGATTTAGCAAACTACCAGCGGTAAGGCGTCAAAGAACAAATGTGGAAGATAACAAGGCACAACCTATTGCAGAGATGGCAAGTGAGGTAAAGTAGTGGTTTCACCGGTGTCCGTTGTTTACTGTAGCCTCAACAGCGATTTTTTAAGTCTCTTACAGAAACTCGTAGTGAAATTCGGTGTCGATAAATGTCTGAAATTAATTCTGAAAATGTTGGCACAAGAAACTGTTGGAGTATACCATGAGCAAAGATGATGTACCAACGGCTGTAGCAATGCAAAACGCCTTTGCCACGTAATCTACAGTGCTTTTAATAAGCTGCTTGTAAAAGATGTCGACCGCGTCGAAAAGTGTAAAGCAACAATAGAATGCTTTCAAAAATTATACTGAGTGATGACTGTGAGGAATTCAACCATTCCAACCTAAAAAGGACATTAACTGTTGGAGTATATCAATTTAAGGTATTCGTTAAAAAGAGTGAACTTAGGCTTGGTGCAGATTTTGACAAAAAAGGAGAGCTTTTTATGTAATTTTCATCTTTATCGCCAAGTACATCAGTATCGCCCCGCAAACGCATCAACGTCTTTTAAAAAGATTGCAGTGAATGCACCAAATGCTGATAGCGTTTTTGAAACGTAAATCGAGGAATGCAGAGAAATATTCGAGAAATGCAAATTTCAGCAAAGATCCCTCAAATATCTGTTGAATTTTACTTAAAGAACAGATTACTTAGCGGTAGTGGTTTCGACTATAAACATGAAACATGAAAGCCAACTGACATTTCAAGTATTTGATGACTCAACGGATAGGGTGAGTTGAGTGCTTACAAAAGTCCTAACTCAACTTCCTAAAATTTATGCTTGTGCATTTCACGGATGTTACGCAGCTTTCTAAAAGTTAATGGCAAATTTAAGAAAGAGTATGCGATTATCGGAACAATACACAAACTCTAAAAGCTTTCAGAAGACATCTATACGCTGATGTAAACACTTATGTGGAAATGGATTAGCGGTTAAAGCATAGCAGCCAACATGTTCAGAAGTTTGAAATGTTAGTGAAAAAAAGGTCGCAAGCTGTCATCGCACCCAACTCGAAGAGAAGAACACGGTGCCGTGATTGTCTTTATGTTTATTTTTTCACATCGTTTTTCGCTTTCTTTCTCATAACCTCACCGAACTAACTCCAAAACGCTTTTCCTCCTTTCCTCGTAACTTATTTCTTACTAATGTCTTTTAGACAATTCATCAATCGTTTCTTATTCGTTAAGTATCATTTCCCATACCATTTCCAAACACCACTTACAGAGGCATTTTTCCCCCCTCATTTTTTCACTTAATTTTCCAGCATACGTAACCTCCTTCATTTTCGATAAATACTTTTCCTTCCATTGTCCATAATGCCCTCTTTTTTGCTCATCGCATGATTTCATTGAACTCACGTTATTACACAAATAAACGGCCACACTCGCTCATCGTTAGGCAAATTTCGAGGAATAATATGTTGGCACAAGGCCTCTATATCTCCTCAGTCACCTGCTTTTCATCTCCCCTACAGTTCCCACAGCTGGCTCTATGCATGCTTCGTAGCGCACGTCATAGCCGGCTTTCTTCGTGTACAGATAGCAGAATCTTACTATTAGAGTTCACTGCAGATTCTGCTCTGAAATCTACAGAAATATGATTGTTGAACTATGTACCCAGAGCGCATTAAATTTCAACATTTTCAGTGGTTTCTTCAGAAGGTCGTTTAATTTTATGTTTATCCTCTGCATAACTTGAATCGATTGAAGTATTTGTATGGCAAACTTTTAGGCATTTGTCGTTTGCATAATTTTGCTGTACGTTTCACTTTTACACTTGGCTTTTGAGAAATATTTTGCCTAGTGACTTTTGTCTGGTAAAAAAATTTTGTCAAGTTCCTCTAGCAGCCTTTGTAGGAAGTTGTACAGCAAACTTTAGACAGGCCAATCTAGCAGTTATTATTGACGGCTGTTTAATATCAAATCTATATTCCTCATTGTACTGTACACTGCTGAAATCTTCAGAATATTTAAAAGATCTCCATAATGAGCTCCACCACTTTGATCTGTAGGATAGGCTTTCACATGACGACTTGATATGCAATAGCTTTTTTCAACAATAAGTTTGAAAGATACTTCACGAAGCATTAAATGCAGCAAAGTTTATGTGGCACACAGCAGTAGATGGGATATAAATTTATTACCACATGTTCAGCACCGAAAACATTCAGTACTAAAACGGAATTATTTTCATCAGGAATGGAAAATGTGCGATATATTCACCATTATTGGAGTGATAAAGTTTTCCGAATGCATGATTTCAGGTGAATGTTTTGGTGGATAAATAGTGGTGATGGACATTGTCAACGTTTTCAAGGAGGATTAAGTGGCTATTGTTTTGACCGATTGATTTGACACCGGGTGACTTTTTCATTGGTCTGCTTTAAAATACGCCATCTATCACGGCAGGCAATTCATGGAATCAAGAAGGAAGGCGAATTTGTTTTTATGGGATCACCTTCAATTTCACACGTGTTGCGACAGTCATAGGAATAACTGAATGAAGCAGTGCATGAAAATTATTTGTACATACGCTTAACATTCTATTAAGTAGAAAAGCTTTAGCCTCCTTACGATTTGTTGTTTCCACTCAGTTTTCAACATTTTTAAGAGATGGAATGAAAAAGACAACGGCTCGTGATATTCAGACGAGCTTATTTATTTCGAAAATGAATAATTAGACCACCCTGTAAGTTTCCATCCTCGCAAGTTCCCGCTAGTTTTTTTCCCAAAATTGAGCCATATATGTGTGGAGCGCTCCACATGGAATATACATTCGGAGTGTTCACAGTATTTTGATTAGGATGTTTAGATAAAAATATTTATCAAGAGCTTTACAAAACACGTAATTAATGTGCAAACATCACAAGAGAACGCCAGCCAAGCAATCTCAGTCCGATTCGGAAGTAGGCCAGTCGCTTTCAGATGTAGCACTTGAAAACTCATCTGCGTCTTGACCACACGATAATAACGGAGATGACGTCACTTGGGTTTGAAGCTGGCGTCGCATATTCGACAAACGTCTTCGGCAATAATTCACTATTCGATCACAAGCCTCGACAGTCACCTCACATGGGTAGATGAGCGCCACTCGAAACCAGCTCGGTGCATTGAAAGCAGAGCCAGGAAGACAGAAAACACTCTCTTCAGATATCAATCCTTGCACGAACGAAGTCTCATTGCCATACAAATGCTCATCGATACCAATCATCATGTACATTGCACCGCTTGGTTTCATCGGGTGAAGACCTGGTACACGGCATAGACGTTCATCAATAATGGCCGCATTTTGTGAAAGAATTGCAACTATATTATCGAAGAAACTACTGGGTGTTTCGGCGAGAATCGTCGGAAGTGCGCCTTGAATAAGCGCACATGGGCCAACGATTTTCTGCGCAAGTGCGACCAGCCCTTTGCGTACCTCCGAAAATGCCCCGTCGCGGTCGTGCACAATGAGCCAACCAAGGCGCCAACCGGGTACAAGATACCTTTTACCGATTCCATCACAGGTTATTATCGGTACTTTTGGCTCCAGTGTTGCCAACGGAATGAAACGCGCGTTGTTATATGTTATGTCGCCATAGATTTCATCGGCGATTATAGGAATACGATGCTTATGAGCAATTTGCAGTACTGCTTCTAACTGTGACTTGCTGAATACGAAGCCCGTCGGATTAGATGGGTTGTTGATGATAATTGCGCGGGTTCGTTGATCTATAAGTGATTCCAAGTGGTCAATATTGATCCGTGCTGCTCCGCTCATGTCCAGTTGATAGAAGCGATCCTTAAATGCTCTCAGTGCAATTCACATCGCAACAGTTCAACTATTCGTTCACTCGCAGTCAACCACCTAATCAGCAAGTGCAAACAAAAATAGAAATATCACTGCAGGATCCTGTAGAAAAACAAAAAAGTGATGTCTTAGGGGCGTTGCATCTGCTGCAAATTATTTCAAAAGCCTATCCTACTATCGCCTGTTGAAAATATCTGTGAGCAGTGCCACAATAAGTTACTAGATGGAACTAGTAACTTATTGTGGCACTGATCACAGATATTTTGAACAGGCGTTTTCAAAACATGCGGAACATAAACCAATAATCTAATTTTGTGTGAGGAAATAACCTGCAACTACAAGGGCGAATCTCGTAATTTATATTTACAGCATGCTTCCGCTAGAAAAGTCAGATTCCGTGAAGTGGAACAACACAATTTAATAAGTGCAATCCGAAAAAAGCGCCTGTCATGTGGAATCAAATTATGGCGATGTGAAATGAGGCAAAAACGATTGAGAGGCGTTAGCACAAAGAAGGTCAAGGAAAAAAACCAGTTTGTCATGTTGTCTTATCAAAAAAAAACTTTTTTGCGCGGACTGTATAATGCAAAGGCATAAATATGCTCAAGGTTCATTGCATATAACAAACTAGTAGCAGCAATGCTTGTTTCTGGCGCAGGATTGATACAATAAAGTTCGAAGTTTTGAGTTCGAAATCCTTTTTTCCTTGAGACGATTACCATCAGTCACTCGAGATCTCTCTATCGACAACTTAACAGTTTTCTGCACTGCTGTCTTTAGATAACCTTCAACAATTTCTTGATATTGGAAGCGTGAGTAGGAAACTTGCCTCTATTCCATGGCAGCGCATCAACGTTGAATAAAGCGGGAATCCGGGGCATGGGACGAGGATATTGTCGCCGGGATTTGCTAAGACCTCTATGGCCATCTGCAGAGCATGTGAACAGCCGCTTGTGAGCACTACATCTTCAGATGTAATCGGTGCTTCCGCGCGGTTGAAGTGCCGCGCAACAGCCTCCCGAGCTTCGGCGATTCCCACAGCAGGCCCGTACCCATTGTATTTGTGGCTTTTGAGGGCTTGTTCGATTGCTGCGATCGTAACTGGACAGGGCTGTAGAGTGCTAGTCGTGGTTGGATCACCAAGATGCAATTTGATCGACCTTTTGTTTGCATTTGGAGAAACTGTCATCGTATCAGATATCCTCCGTATTGGATTGAAAGTGTTCTCTGCATGTTGCGATGCTGCGTAAACTCCCCATTTTTGGCCATCTTTCCTCGAAGGATGTTGTTTCTTTGGCTGAAAATTACCCGACAGAGTCAAATGGAAGAAAGTACTCAACAGGTCCTTTGCGATACCGCACATTTATATTTCAGTTTAATCACGTGGGCAGATGTTGAAGTTAAGAAAAATGTATGACTAACACACTTGCTGATTATCCCAAAAGCTCTGCATAGCAGACAGTATAGCTTACAACAAGAAGCGGCGACCTTTAGATAAAACTGATAACAAGAATTGATTGAGACCACTAGTCCTTACCTCAGCACATTCTTACGAATAACTGCGGTGAAACTGCAAAGCAGAAAAGTTTTTTAAAGTGAAATTGCTACAAAGTGGGATGACCATAATGATCATATCAGATGCTTTGAAAATTTGCCTGCCTAAACAACAAAGAGCGACTGAAAGCACTTCCTATATGTATCAATGCAGCAAGCGAGTGATTGCTTGTGTAGTCTTTTACGGAAAAGCTGAAATACCGTCGTATTAGTTGAGGACCCTCGGTCATTTGATACGAGAACATTGCAACGAGTCAGTGGTTTCAGCGTGAGTGGATTTGTTTCACTGAGCACATCGTCGTTTTGGCACAATCTCTCTGAGTTTTTCATCCTGTAAGATTATTAACACAACAGATTTGTTTCAATCAGTCTTTTCGAATTTAAATTAAACGAACGATATGCCTCGTTTGGCTAAATCTATGAATATGCAAATGAACGTTAATTGGAAATGACATATAAAATCATGATTTCAATCTGATAGGCATTTCAGAGAGATGTTAAAGCATACTGAATCTTAGAGATATATGACCGCATTTGCAAACCGATAAAGAAACAATCGTAAGGGATCGGAAGCGATTTTCGATGACTAACAGGCTCAGTCACATCTCACCTTCAGCAACCAACCGATGAAACGTTGTTCAATAAGGCCACAAGAACTGGCGTACTGTAGGGGCTCCCCGCGTGTGATATGATAAGTCATATACCTCGCGGAGTTAAGGGGTTTTCAAGCCCGCAAGGTCCCTGTGAAGGTTGGGAAGGTCGTGCTCTCGAAATTCTCCGCGGCTGCGGACTCTGGGGAGAGGTACGTGACATATCCGGAGTGGAGGAGGCACCGCTGGTGTCTTAGCAAGAGGTGAGGGCCTGAAGAACGCTTGGTTTTACCAGACTTTTTACATTGTTCCTGCCACTGCACGCTGTTTTGGCCACATTTGAAAACTTGCGCTGTTTTGGATGACGACTCATTGGACACAGAAGTTGCGACTAAAATCCAAAAGGCGTAGTTTGCGTCAGACATGGTGACTTTCTCAGTTTCATTTAGTTTCTAGTGAACTTTTAAAAGCCAGCTGCGAACGAGTAGGACTTTACTTAGAGGGTATCATAGGATGTTGTGGTGGTGTGGTATTGAGTCCCAGTGAGCCAGCTGCAGAGATGATGAGCAGAAGTGAGGAGGATGTACATCATCTGTGAAGCTCATTTTTCTGCCACGACAACGAATTTGAGGCTAAGGACAGAATGTGGGGCTCTAAAAAGTGGCGCCTCGACATACTGCATTACAGTTCTTCATGCTGTTCTCGCATCAGTACTTCACGCTGAGTACCGCCGACTGCAACGCGAGGCTAACGAAATGGAACAGATTCGGCCTAGCAATTAGTCGGCTTCTAGAATTACGGCAAACTTGCGGTAGCAACACCTTCAGGATAGCATCATGGGTTTCGCCAGCACCATTGGAATCGTTGGAAATCAAATGTCTGTTCATTTCCACAACAGCAATAATGGCCGACAAATATATGCGAATGGTCTCACTGATCAAAACATTATCTTCATTCTAAAGTATCTCTCCAGAGGTCGTTGATCAAAATACTCTAGGCCGTAGAACTTGCCATCAAAGCGTTTCGGAAGTCATTTCTTTTTCCAGCATTGTTTCGCTGTCAGTGAATGGAACTCTTCCATACGCAACATTCATCGCAACAGTGCTGATATCTTGCATCATAAGCTTTACGTATGCCCTTCAACGCGATGCAGAAGAATAGAGCTCATAATTTTTTGGGGGGAGGACACAACAGGAGCTTTTTTTTTACTTTGGAGCACAATGTAATATTAGTCACAGAAGATCCGAATCGGTAAAGTAAAATTTTAAGAACCATTTGGTACACTGCAAAATAGTATCACGTGGCTTAAGAAACTTACGAGGTGATGAAATATGAAAATTCGGAAGGAAAAGATATGCTACGGTAGTTTAAAGGTCATGGCTGCAAGTACTGGTTCCTCAAGTTTCTGCTAACTAATGTGCTCGCAGTGAGCTCATGAATTTTGTTCATGAAAAACCTCATGAAAAAAAATCAAACGTTGTTTCTAGATCGTGGAAATGAACTGCAGATTGCTTGCATATGCTACTGCTGCTCCAGCAAGTGGCATTTTTTCGAGCCAGGAAAGATAATTGTCGAAAGGCAGGAAAGAAGGGAGAGGGTCGCACCTTGTGAGGCTCCGGCAGCGATGGTTTTTCACTAAAGTTGATGCAGCCTATATACGTTTTCACTTTTCGCCTCGTCGGTTAACTTCTTCAAAATTTGGGGGTTTCACGTTCACACGAGACATGTTTTCCAATAACTGAAAGAGTATATATGGTTTGGAGGTATCGTAAGCCCTCATATCAGTTGAACTACGTTTGCTACTGCTTTTCTTTTGCAGGAATCATTTCGTCTAAGGTTTTCATCAAATGAGTGCGTATTAGAAGGCTCCAGCGAGAAAGATCCTGAAGGCGTGAAATTTTCGAATCCAAAGGGAACTTCAACTTCAACTTTAGTTCAGAGAACTTCAACACGCAGGGTAATTGCGATATAGGCCTGCAGTTTGGAGCGTTTCCCGCATCACCACTTTCTTGGAATATGATGGTTACATTTGCAAATTTCCGTTCCTTAAGAGGATAGCAAATTGATTTTCCCATTGAAATTATACACTTAAAGAGGGCGGACAATTGTGGCACGATTTTATGCTTTCCCAGATTCAGTATTTTTATTTTTAATTGTATCAAACCCAGATGCTTTCTTTGATTACAAATGAGCAAATATCTTTATAAAATACCGATGTTGGGCTCGCCCATCTAAAGAATGCCGCGGTTTTCGTTGTGTCTTCGGATTACGTCCGCTGTATCCTGACATCCTCTTTTGCAACAAATTGTTAACAAACTGCCTTACACTGTTCCTCACGCTCCGGCCACTCTACGGAAGGTTTTTTGTTCAGTTGGTGAAGGCAAATTCAATGTTTCTACATCTCTCTCAGAGATGACAAGGCACACGGAAGGCCCACCAAGGAAGATCTCATCTCGGAGAATCCAACCGAGGGCAGGGTTTGCTTTTCGCGCTCGCGGGGATGCGTTCTGAAAATTCTCCGCGGGAGCTGAAGACTTCTAGGCGCAGGCACCCCACTGACGAGGGCTCCTCCTGACGCCTCGAAAGAGAAAGTTGATTACGATAGACTCGGAACACTAATAAAGACACATTACAGCGAACCAAAGATCACATCACGAATGCAACAATAAGAAATGACCTTTTGAGCGAGCGATGTTCCTGTGAGGTGAACTCGCCGTTTTCGGTCGTCTATATATGTGAAGTGCTCATGGACCGCCTCTTTGGGTGCAGTGAAACCAAGCGTCATTTCGTTGTTTGTGCAGTATTTGGAAGATCCACTCGCACATGCAGCCGTTTTCTAAAACCCCTTGAGCACAGACCGCAATTAATTCACAAACAATTAGAGTCTCGCAGAGTGTTTGAGAACCCTGAATGAAGGTCATGTTAGAGTCAACTTAGGGATCGAAATCATGCTGAGTTCGTATTTTACTGTACTAACAAATTGCAAGGCTGAGTTCGATGCTGTCCATTCTCGAACAGATTTAGGCGACGTAAATATGGCAAACTGCCACAACACTCGCACGTTACAGTTAAGCCTCCTTGTGCTCCTTCGCGGAACAATTGGCTCTCACATTTCCACACTTAAAGCAGCCGGTCCTCGGCGCTTGAAATGAAAAGCAAAGAAGTATTTATGTGTTCGAAGGTAGGGGTCTACCTGAAGGAATGCAGGCGATCGCCCTCCACAAAATTTTTTGAATTCTTTATTGCCATCACAGCGGCAACGATTTCCAAGTTTTCATGTTTTGGTGGAAAATCTTTGCGATGATAGAATCTGAAATCTTGCTGTGCTTTGCATGAAAAATGCTATAATTTGCGACAGCAACTTCTTCGTAGACAGTGGATTTCGGCGCAACATACAATGCACAACTCGTCAGCTGTGCCAGTGGTGCTGAACTTCGTCAACCGTGCCAGTGGTGCTGAATTTATACTTTACTTAACCGCCTTCATTGAGCACTGACGTCAACCTCATTTTTTTTCGACTGGCATCCGCCCCTCACCTCCCAGTTCATTCTCAATTTCTCTCCTCACCGAAATCCTGCACCAATCCCATGCCTTCTTGTAACCTGGTTGTCACAGGACATTGCCAAAACTTATATGATCATCACCCAATTGCTGACAATCCAGTTTGAATGTCGAATCGTGCGACTACACATGCATAATATGTAGCGCATAGAAATTAGGCGTATAAGTAATTTGTTTTTGCAAACAAGCATTGAAGATGCGCATTGAATCGCCGCCATATATGCTAGAAGACGTGACCGACATTCCTCGCATCCGAAAATTTAATTTTGCCCGGAGGCAAATTCGCCACTCACATTCTAAAAGTGAACTCGAACATGCTCGAAAATTAATCGTCGTGCAGTGATTCTGCATGCAACTATGAGTTTTGATGGAAAAGTTACACTTCGTATCGACTGTTTGGAAGATTTTGCTCGAAAACACACAAAAACCTGCTTAACACCGTTTTCGTTTTTGGATTTGCCTGGCAAAATACGAATCACTCCGTTTCCGGACCTGTCGTTCACAGTTGCATTCTACTGCTGCTCGCTCCAAATATTCCGCATCATTTTGAAACAATTCTCTTTAGCGATTAGTGACGATTTACTCAAACAATTTAGCTGCGGCTATATTTTACTCATTAAATGACGGGATTTGTTCATTACACATGCGTCCAGTTGAGCACTGATCGCAGCTGCCTGTCATGGCACCAAACAACATAAGGACGAGGTAAGATAATACTGTAAAGTAAAGAAGTTGCTAGGCTTTGAAAGAGTAGATATAAAATGTTCTCAACAATATTGATTGATACTCGACCGTCGTAAGAGTTATCGATTCATTGTAGATCCATTGTTTTCGGGCAGAGCAGAGAAACGATGACCATAAGACGGAGGAAACTCTTTACAAATACCCTGAGGCAAGGGTCGGCGCCTATAAAGAGAGAGAGTATTTGATTACAAAAACCAGTGTGGTTCTAACTGCCTATGTAAGATGTCATCTTAGCGAGAGTCGGTTTGACCTGTAGCGGTGAGCAGCGTGACCGCGAAGGGACCCTGACGTAATGACTGCCCGGTGCTGTTTGGTGCGGTGGTGGCACAGTTCGTGCCAAGGCTCTGTAGGAACGACGCACTTCCAGCCGTCGTCTTATCCTCTCCGCATTACTGTTGGTGATTTGTTCTGTTTCATAAAAACCTTAACCTCTTGTCTTGTTCCCAGATTACGTAGCATCTGGTCGAGCCTCGCAAGAGAAGGAAATTGCGAATCCTTTAGGGATAAATTTTAAAGGGAGAGGACCAAAACAGGAATCCTGAGGGACCATTCACCCTTTCACTGTTACTGCCCAGTTGTTTAGCATTTCGAGGCAAGTGAACATCTTATGTTCTTGAGTCTACTCATGGAATCTGAGTTTTTTTTCGTCCTCTATCTCAGAGGGAAGGGCAAACCAGACCTTTACGAAAGTTATAAAGCGTCAAGCCAGTTCATCTGAAGTTGACGGCTCGTAACTTCGACTATGGTACAGTTTACTCGTAGTCATGGTTGAGGTTTAAAATTGTGATATGATCCATCTTTCTATAATTTTCGACTGCTAGAAATCGCTGACTTAGCTGCAGAGCAATAAAGATGGTGTAGCTTTGAATGTAATGTAGTGCAGTTGGAAAGATGATGGCATTAAGTTGCCACTGAGGCGGTAGAGAAATGGAGCACGTGAAATAAAACGCAGAACAAATGCTCTCTCGACAGGTGTTCAAAAAAGACGGCATCACTTCGCGAAAACCTGCTGAGAGATATTTCTTTTCATCTGCGAAGAAAAGTTTGGAAAGCAATCATTTGTTTTCAAAAACTGTCTCAAAACAAGCCATCTAGCAGCACTATTTATTGCATTTTTCACCATCTTTAATAGCTTTTTGAATGATCAAATGCACTATGACAGTTGAATGAAGCAAATATAGGAATGCTCATGTTACACTTCAAAACGAGTGTTGTAGAATGTTGACGCGCTAATATTTTCGCTCAATTAAAGTGTATACATATCTTTGTGCCGATTTGAATATGCGGCATCAACCAAATTTGCATATTCCATACAATTTCACTTGAAAACTCGTTCATCTACTTGCCCATCTCTTAAATGTAGCAAGTAGTTACGTGCATGGGAAAACCAACAGATAAGCGCGTGCTTCTGCGCTTATTCTCCAGCATACTTTGTTTGAACTCACCACCTCGGCCGCCTACTTCTTACTCTAATGGATATAATCTATACCACTGGATCCCTTTCATGTTCTTCCATTAATTTCAAGAGCGACTGCGAGCATTTGAATGTACGAAAGAAATATTCATGCACGGATAGTATTTCGATTTATCACATTAGATTACGCCGAAAAAGCAGTCGCATCGGAATACCGTGCATATATCATTTCTTGCTGATAACTTGCGAAAATGGCTGGTCAGACATGCTTAGTGTAGAAACGCATATCGTGTCAGCACTTCAGGCGCATTTGTGTACATAACTGTAAAGACGTAAAATGCAACCTGATTAGGTGCAAAATGCGAGCAATTTTAGACGTTTCAATTCTGAAGACGGCATCAGAAAATGGTTGGCCTTCTTTAGATTGGGTAGAGGAGGCTGCCTTGTGGTTTACATTACGCTCACCAAATTTCGCAAGTTTAAGTTCATTTGCTCTCGAGCTAAAACTGGCGAATCGACAGACCGATGTGCCTAGATTTGCACAGATGTGACGTTGCCACAATGAGCCTCTGTGAGCATAAATCTGTAAAAACACGTCAACAGCTAAGTAAAGACGCAAAAGATGAGAGAGTTTGAGTACAGGTAAGGATGTGAACTGTATTAATTAGCGACCAATGAATGAATAGAAGGTAGCAAAATAAAAGTTCACAAGTTCATCACAAGTGATCGAAGAAGAGCTCACGTTCGTTTATCGAAACCCGTCACTGATGATGGGGTGATACCCGTCGGCACGGATGCATCTCGTTTTTCATTTAGCTGTGCGTCTTAATATTCCACTCCGAATTCCTCTCGCTAGTATAAATGTGCGAACTTGATCGTTGTTTCGAAAGTCTAAGATGCGCGCAGTTATGAAAGATGGCATTTAACCCTAGTCCGCATTTTACGGAAGCATGAAAAGGTGAACAGCTCATGTTTGAATTAAATCTAAACTTTAGCCACTGCAATCGTGCAGCCTTTTTTCCATATTCTCAATTGAATTTCATGCACTGAAAAAATTGCACAAATTTATGAATTTTCTCGTCCACATTCGTTTGTTCGGGATGTGGTAGTCAAGTTTTAACGCTATAATGAAAGCACGGAATAATTTGCTCAGTTCTGCTCAGCCCACAAAATTCAAATATAAATGGTAGGTATGTTCGACCGGTTTCGATTAATCGAACAATATCACTGTTAGTGAGTCACTGTGAAGAGAAATTTATTCGCCAGATACGAACAGACATGTTTTGGGTCGGTTTGAAGTAGAGAAATACTTTGGAGGAGGGAGGGAAATCTCAGTAAGAGGCAGTGAGGTGATGGGTTACTCCTCACGTTATTTCTTTGAGCAGCTTACTTGAAGGTAATATAAAAGTTCACAGTATGTTTAACGGAGAATGATGTTCTCAGCGTCGTATCTTAAACTCGCATGATCTCACTTGCGCCGGAACACACACACAACTTAGTTGTTGATTGGATGAAAAGTGTTCGGTTGTAAAATAATGGGACGGTTGTTGCAATTATTTTTATTCATTTTGTCTGGCCGCATATCAAAATATCGAAGAAATAAGTGGATAAATCTGAGAATAATTGAGTCATAAAATATGATCCAGAAAAGCGCGTCATCCTGGCAGACATTCGGTTTCCTCTCACAAACAGTTGCATCTGTTATCGCAGAAAAAAAAAGAAAGAAGAAAAAATGTCTTTGCTTTTCATCAGCGCTCGTGTTTGAGTTCATCGCTGCCGCACGGACTGTTAAATTGAAAAGCTCAGTTTCAATCGTGCCAAAAAAATAATGAAAGGCCTCAACGATGTGACCGCCTGTCGACATTATCTACTCGGAATCAATGCAGGAATAAATATTCCTAACTGAGATGAGTTCATTCGGTGGTTAAACCAAGCTTGTGGATAAACGTTGCCAAATATATCATAAATTGAATATGGCCGGAGACATAAGCGCATCCGTAAAAGCAAAGTAAATAAATGAGTCCTTGCTTTGTTGCAAAAAGATGATTTAATATGTAAAGTGTAAATACAGTTGTTAAAAATTAATAAATTCCTCATTTAGAAATCATACCGAACAGTTTAGATCGCCCGCTTTCTAGGCATGCTGCTGATTTCATGGTTGAATTCCATCCTTTCAGCTGCGGAAAATAGCAACTTGAAAAATTTTATGCATAGAATCCGAGCTAAGGAGGAGACGTTACCTTTGTAAAAGTAAATGCTCTTCGTATGGAGTTCATGGAAGAAGTTGAGCAAAAACTTTGCTAATGTTTTCTGAATTGAGCCGAAATTGTTTTTGATGCACACAGAGGTGATTTTTTAGGCGGAATTTCTAACGCAACAACGCCTATAAGTGCACTTTTTGGAAGTTAATGTGAAGTGTAAAGTTGGTTTCTCACTAATGCAAAACGAGCACAATATCGCTAAACAACGCATGAAAATGTTGAGAAAACAGTCTGCTATAGCCAATAGAAACGAATTAAACAATGAATAAAAATTACCACAAATTAAGACGATATACTACAGCCAATAGTAATGAAGCGGAAATCACCAAACTTTCAAAAACTTGTAGTAAAAGCGAACAGTGGAAAAAACATTTTTGTCATGTAGCATCGAATGGACAATAGTCAAAAGTTGTCTAAAGCAAAGTAGTGTTTAGTTAAAGGATAGGCGATTGCAGTTGTTGTCGGAGGTGACGATCTGTTCGATCGTAATTCACCACATGTTTTTTTTTTTTGTTGATCTTTGGACGACGGGCAGTCGAAAATTTGACATATCACGTGGTTAACTGTGCATCATGCAATCGTTATCGTTTTTCATCAAACAACCGTCGGAAACGCTTTCTTCACCCGTCACCACTCAAACAGTAACATCAATTAAAACGTTCTTTCTTCTTTAGGATGGTGACGACAGAATTCGTTGCGATGAAAGGATAGCAGTTACATCTACAATTCTATTGGCTCATTAAGCAATATTTATAGCAATTAAGAGCATAATTGGCTCGCACCACCATCCGAGATGATTTTACTGCTAATCCACTTTAAGATTCCTCACGTGCTCTAGATAAGCTCAATAAAGCTGAAACATTGACAACTTGGATGAATTCGTCCGCTGCGTCTGTCATATCCGACACATTGTGTGGTCGCTGCAATTATTCATGTCACAGCGTTCACTATGCCATTTTACAACCTTTTCTTAGTCTTGTATGCTGATACAATAGGAATGAAAGAGTACTTAGAAAACGTGAGGTCTTGCAAAAAAATGCTCTACTTAAACCAATTTCTTTTTGTCATCTGTGCGCTCTGAGGTAAATAACGATCGAATGCGCTACAATTTTGCATATTCGTTTATTATGCAGGATATTTCCCATAAAGTGTTGCTTGTTGCGTGAGCAGAAGTTAGTAGATTTATAGAACAACGTCGTGCTTGCAACTGGAATGGAAATAATTGAATTGAGACATAAGTGTCGTGTCAATAAGACAGCAAATTATCTTAGAGATGTGACCTGCAGTAGCGTCTTCTGCTTCCCTTTCATCCAACGCTTTTTGGAAATGAGGCAGTGATGCTTCATGCGAGGCTTGACAACAGCAAAATTTTGCCTGCTGCCTTCTTCTCTTGCCATTCGAAGATTCAAATGTATTTTTAATTCATGCATCATCTCGAAGGGAAGAATAGGAAAGGGAGGCAGGGAGGGTGAATAAATAAATTGTACCACATAAAAGAAATTAAAATCATTTCAACATGATGTGCGATTGCATTCTTACTGAATTCTATTCTAGCATGAATTGTGCGTATGGCTTCTTAGGTAATAAACGAAAAGCAACTGAAGCACGGAATCGACTGTCGTGCACGCCATGCGGTAGTAGTTTCAAATTAGTAACGAGACGGCACGACTACTGTTGAACACCGAATATACGATCACGAGAAATGTGTGAAACATTTGTTCTGCGCCCCAACGATTTGCACTTTCATCAAGCAAGATGCAAGCGACGTACACGCGAAATGTGGTGGCAGTTTACGGACTTCTAGTTGTAAAAATGATTCGTTTTGGGGGTTTTTCAGTAAGAAAAATGGAAGGATAGAGCTTTGTTGCAGTTCTATATGGCGTATCTTAGAAGACTATTGGGGCTCCAGTTGTGATATCGACAACCTGAATGGAAGGTTGTTTAGCAAATGTTTCTTCAGTGTTTCCCTCTGCTATCCTTTCACATCAGCCGTCGTATATTTCCCATTTGCAACCAATGACTAAAATAATCTTCTCATAGTCATTCCTTTCACGCAATCAGTGGATAGTTCATTGCATTTAAAAGCTCAGACATTTATGCGAGAAATACATCTAACAATTCTTTGGAGTGTGCTAATGCAACGATTTCAGGATGTATTTCCCAAATAGTACTAATTATTGGCGGTTTCAGATTTCGTGTTTTGAAAAGAAGATGCTTTTCTATTGAAATGTGCTTCGAAACTGGAGGCTCATTCTCAACGTTTTCCTGTGCTTATGTCAAGTGATATCCACTAGTGGCGTGATCAAAAATATCATTAATTACTGTTAAGAGTCTTTTACTAATCGCTCTTTCATTGTGAGCAATCAGAGGTTCAGACGATTTCATTCGCTTTTACTATCAAAGGCCGAACGACTACCCAAACATTGCTTCTGTGAACACAGCAATAACTGCGTATTTACCTACACATAATACAGAAGTTAAATTTCGGATTTAATCTCTCATAGAATCCGCTACGCCGAATTCGTTGAATGTAAAATATCCAGAATCGGTCAGTTGAGCGATCATAGGCAAGCTGTCCTAGTACTTCAGTCATTTTTAACCTGGAAATAGCCACTACTAGCTATTGTTACATTAAACATTGAGGGCGAATTATCCAAGTTTAACAAATTCACTGCGTCCAGCTTTATTACTTGCTCACTTTCATATGACTGCAAACATGAAAATGTGCTGAAGCGCACCACTAATTTAAGGTTTATGGGCGATTGTTAGTGCGGCGATTGCATCATGCATGATGAAAAATTTTATGGTGCCGTGAACGGTCATTTACGAAAACAGTGGATGCCCCTGTGTCAGCGCCGCGTGAGTTTTATGTTGTTGGAACAAACGAACGCGGCTCATCGTGAAGGATGATTAAGAAAGGTATTTTCACCAAGCAAACAAGTACTTCTATCCTTCAACGAAATTTGTTATATGCAGCGGCAGATAACGAAAAACAATTTTTCTTGGGTGAAGTGAACCCTAATTATCACATCCTATAAACACCTTTCCGAATCACTCAGCAATTCCCGAATTTTTTAGTCACTGGCGATCTTTTCTTGAGCACAATATTGGAAAGCACCTCCTGAACGTTCAAACATGTGATTTGAGAAATACCCTGATTTTGATCTTTATCATCGAATATTTTTATCGTCGTAAAATATTTGCGAAGCGTTCAGCCAATAGAAATGAATTAGCATTAAATACAATAATTCACATATGCACCGACGAAGTACAGATAAATCATTACCTCAAACCCACCCACGAAATAGACAACATCTTTAACTGAAATACAAGAGGTGAAATTTTGTTTTCGCAATGTTATCAGTTTTTATACGATTCGAATAGGTAATTTCACTGCGACATCTTGTATTTGCATCCGCTAACGGGTTAAACAAAGCTCATTGATGAGTGGAAAATCTGTCAGATATGCCAGCTCTCCATTCGTTCGATTAAATGGGACTGAAAGGTTCATCGCGAAGTGGGAGAAATCTCACGAGCAAAAGTGGTGGTTCCTGAAACCCATGGCAGAATACTGCACGGAATTGCATTGATAACCTGAGTAAAAAGTTTTTTTTTCACAGTCTGCAGGCGGAAAAATATAAAAAGAAACCTGAGAATTACAGACGATAGACGGACAGGAAACAAACTTTTTTCGGTAATTTTTCAACGGGCATGGTACTGTTTATAATCTATTCCATGCTTCAGGATGTACAACAAAGGTGAGGATGTAGAAAGAATTGTTGGTGCAGGTGGATCACGAAATCTGAGGTTGAAACAACTCCGAAAAGCAGCATCAACCTCAAAACGTCTCTGCTTACTCGCTGGCAGCCTCGGAAGACCACATTGAAGGAGAAAACATTCAAGTTGAAAGGCAGTTTTCAAAGAAGTTTCTCCAATACTGGCCTAGTGAAACTGAGGGTAAACCTCAACCGATCAGCTCCCCCTTTGTGTCTTACTCTCCCTCCCCCCCCCCCCCCCCCCCCCCTCCATGCCATGATGCCTAGCATAAAAACGCTCACTACAAAGCACTTAAGTGAAAGATGTGGAAGAAAATTTAGTGTTCGCCATCTTCTGATCGGCTTTCTTCGCTTCCAAAGCTGAAAATGCTGCAACGGACAGGCTTACAACTCTTGCAGGGTGACAGTGGGATTTGCTTTCCGTTTATAATTTCATCGGAACTGACTAATAGCCCTCTGAATTCAGTTACTATGGCAACAAATCACATCATCCATAAAATCTTGCTATCATTATTTTGAAGTAAACACTTAAATGAATGCGTTTTTTTTCAATTCCGGGTCTACTTACGTTCATGAAAACGATTGAAATTGTATCACTACACCACTAGTAAGAGACATTTTATACAAATGGTGACCATGAGCCAAAATTGCATTGCAAGTATTTTCTTATTTTGCAGGGAAATCAGATACCCTCTCATGAGAAAGACTTTCCACCGTGTAACTCAAAAGTCAGTTTAACTCTCGATACTTGCCCATTCAATTATGCGTCCTTGTTCCAAGGCCTAGATAGCAAGAAGCGCAGTAATCCATAAATACAGTGTTAATTATTCGTTTCAATTTCAGCGCTGAACGATGAAAAGCGACGAAGTTTTTCCTTGGCTACAGGACCCTTCCTCGAAAGTCCCGATACCTAACGATGCGAAGTTCCACTTTTGATGTGTTAAGCAGTTTGGCTCTTATCCGTTTTCTTGAGCCATTCAGCCATTAAACATTGTACAGGTCATTCGTTTTATCACGAAATAACGATAAGCTTGACAGAATCCACATACTTAAATGCGAACACTCAAGCAACAGAGGCAACACATCTGTTCGGGTGGCACGCACAATATTTCACACATTATCACAAAGATTGACACTACATTGTAGAGGAGATCAGTTGGTTTTATCACCGGAACTTCGTAAGCACTCTTCGTTTTCAGCTACGAATTGGAAAATGCTTTTGTTTTTTCGAGTTTTGCTCAGTAATGCTCAACATTTGTTGTGCACTTTTTTAGGCAAATACCAGTCAAAATTCAAACTACCGAGACTTATGAGGAAATCGTTGCAGCGAACTTAAATATACATCGACTCAGAATGACTTTATTGAAGAAATTTGTTTTCGGATTTTCCCGGCTTTCGATCTTAAAATCACTGAATCTTGAGAGATTTTGTAGTCTCGGTTTACTTTCGCAAAAACGAGTCACATTTTTAGCTCCCAGCATTAGGACATAGCAAGAGAACAACTTTGTGCGATTGACTGACTTTTAGTGCGCCATAAGAGTCTCTTATGATCGGTGAAATGAAAATACATTTCACAGAGAATTTTCTCACATCCGACCACAAAGACTGGCGCGGCTGACTATATTCAAACAAAATGCTGTTTAATATAGAAGAATAATTAGCACAGGCAATGTCATTTAAAACATTTCTTACGCTCAAAGACCGTAGAACTGTCCAAGAGAAGTGGACCATTTCGACAAAATAAGCGTCCTTACATTCGTTAGTTAAATATTATTATAAAGATCAACACTATGGTGTAAGAGAAAGGAGTTAAATTCAGTACCGAAAATTCGAAAGAATCCCCTGTTTTCGAACTTCCGCTTGTAATGCTCAAAATTCTTTCTGCATTCTCTTAAGCAAATACCATTCAAAATTCAAAATGCCGAAACCTATGATGAAATCATTGCGGCGAACTTAAATAAAGATCGATTCAAAATGGCTTTAATTTAAGAAATTGGTGTCCAGAGTTTTCTCAGATTTCAATCCCGGCCGTACTTATTCACAGATAATAACGAATATGCCGAGCTTCGAATTGGCAAAAGCATAGAGAAGTATTCAGTTGAAATTATTGGGTAATCTGAGAAGGAGGAAAGGCGTGGAGACAAAGAGAATTATGCAGTAATAATAAATTTAGTACAAGTGAAAGCAATCGATTATTACTTTTAATATGAGCCGTTCCGTGGCTGTCTAAGCGAGCCTCGTCGTTGTTTGCAGCGAAGCCGTGAACGGATTGACGGCTCCAAATGGTGCAAAGCCTGAACAAAAGCAGTTTAGTAACCTCACTCGATAGCAAGCGACATGCCTAGCACAAGATCGTTATTTTTATCGATTCTATCACTCGTAATCTGCATAAACTACAGCAAGAGAAGCATTTTGTTGTGACCCAACTCACTATTATAGTACACAAAGTGTCTGCGAAATGCATCGTACTGATGCATTATTATCGTCGGACGTATTGAACGAAGCAACACATTTCTCATGAATAGCTATTCTTTCCACCTAACTTTATGCATCTCATCTTTAATGCACTTAGAAGAAGGCTGTTGCTTTAGCGATAACTTTCAGAACAGCTTTGGAAAATTTGCTATTTGACGACGCACATTTCATAGAACCAGTTTATACACGACGCCGAAAACAACAATCTTTGAGCGCTCTTCTTTTAAGAAAGATAAATGACTTTTGTTGATCATTAAACTCTTCATGAGATTTCGCACATTTTACATGGACACCGATTATTCACTATTTCATTGGGCCACGGCAGGTTTCTAATAGCGTCTAATGTTATGCAAGTTCAACATAGCATTCTCAACGACTTTGAAAACGATCGATATTTCATAGATTGCGATCTCTCGCACTCAAAATTGCTCCACACAATCTAAAACCTTTGCAAACAAGCTTGAAAATTGCAAACATATCTCTGTTACCACTTCTTTTTCAATCTCTCGGACAATGTGCCAAACAGGTAGCCATTGAAAACTACTCTTCATTATGCTGGCATAATATAGCGAAATATTTCGCAGCGATTTTGAGTATTAGAGGCAGCGTGCCCAATTCTCTTTCCTACCAGCGTCGTCGACATAGATCAACAACGTTTTCGCTAATGCAAAGAAAATAACTGCATCTATCGTGATTTCTTTCTCATTATCATTCCAGACGAAACAGCAAGACGAGGCAAACAGTCATAGTCAGTGATTTACAGAAAGGAAGCTGATAAAGTCAAAATCCCTACTCTTGAGCTACGACGGCCCTGCACGACCACACATAGCCTTTGCAATGTGGTACCTTGTTGTACAGACTGTGCAATAAATGCCAGGAAGTTCATTCTTAATGTTGCAAATGTTACATAAAAAGGGCACGGCCAGCAACCAATTACAAAGGAAAGGAAGGGTGATTCGAAACTGGTCCATGGGGATTCTTTATTGGCCTCTGCCAACAACAAGTTCTAGGGGAAAAGCGCTTTTTGCTAAAACAAAGCTCCTTTCAGATCGTTTAAGATCATTTGAAAGAGCATTATTCTTTCTTTCTGATCACTACGAAAAGGTGAAAGTGAAGTGTGGGGAAAAATGTACTTGACGGAGCGTTGAGGAACTGCGCCGCAGGCGATGCGCTCATAGAAGCCGAATAGGTTCCTTGATAAACAGCGGATGAAACGGTACCACCATAAGTGGGCAAAGTGCGCGGAGATGTGTGAGAACGGGCATAATCTGCAATTGCCGATAGTAGTACATAGTCTGAT
This sequence comes from Ascaris suum, assembly GCA_013433145.1. NCBI lineage: Eukaryota > Metazoa > Nematoda > Chromadorea > Rhabditida > Ascarididae > Ascaris > Ascaris suum. Next base: position 7,722,510 of record CM024187.1, read on the forward strand.
TTCTTTTTACGCATATAGATGTTACACTTGCACTTTTCATCTGTTCCTCACAAGCAAACCAGATATGTGTGTGCATTGTATGTATATGCTGACTTTTCATTTAAGGATAAGGCTTATCTATTTAATAGACGCAGAACTTCAAAATGCTCATGGCAGTGCTTAATAGACTTAGGTCACCATTATTCTTATGCAAACGCGAAATTCCATATAGATTCAACATTTCATTGATGAGTGATCATAATTTTATAAATGCAGAAAAGCTTTTGCTGTTTCGTGATGCCGGATAAGATTTTGTCGATGAAAAACCTTAGTATCAGCAGCTCTGACTTATTTTAAAATAAAGAAGCAATTTAAAGCAAAAATACGAAGCCCATTAATCTTATGTGGTTGAGGTCACGACTGAAAATTTTGGGGATTAGCATAGGCTCCCCAAGGGTGGAAGTAGAGAGCACATTTCAAAGAAAACATTGTGCTGCGTAAATTTTCAGAAACTGACGGCAATACGCCGAAAGAGTGTCACATACCGATTTCAACACGGCGCTCATATTACCACCAATGTCTAGCGTTTTTCTTGATCACAGTCAACTCGTCAGGGGATTGCCACATTTGCAAATAAACTTGGGCAGACGCGCACAGTGATCTGGTTGAAAAAATTTTTCTAACGGTAATGCTCTATTTCCATTGCTTTTAGGAACTGCAGTAAATGCACAGCTTATAGAAAGCCTGGGCATAAAATAATGCTGGATAGAACGCATAATATGAACGCTTAGCACGATACTTCCAACGAAGCCATGAAGCATGAACCTGCTGAAAGGCCCTTCACTCGCTTCATACGGATGAAAATTTCGCTATTTATGAGCTATAAGAAACGAGAGTTGCTGCTAGATTCGACATATGCTGTTCAATGCCGTGAGTTGTGGCTGCAATCATTGCGATAAAAAGAGCGAAAGAGTCTGATAACTCGCTCTTTGCATCTCACAATAGAGTTATTAACGCATGTAGCCAACCAACACAGCAATCTCAAAGCATTTACCTCGATCACATTATACATCGAGAACAGTTTTTTACAGGACCAATTATAAACCTGCGAATACCGTTCACATTGCTTAATTCCAAGTAATCCTATCCATCGCGCTGTGAAGAAATCCCCTCTCCACTGCGATCTCGTACCTCAGAAAGAGGATCAAGAAGTAAAGAACTTTACTTCCTCTTCTCGGAATTCATTTCGCCTCACAAACTTTCCTGTGGATTTTCTTATGGAAAAGACAATAGTGGACCAACCAAAACTAACCGGCATTCGCATCGAACTGTGCGGTGTAAGCTGATGCGTAGTGTGACAACTGATCTGCGGGTGTACGCGGAGGTGGTAGCGTGAATTGTTGGCTACAAAATAATTTTCCTCACATTTAATGATAAGAGCGCACTTATGATTCAAGAGATCGGAAAAAGGTATCGAATCATGCTGGACGGTAGCAAACGAGAGCAGTAAGTAGAGTGAAGGCAATATACATTCTAAAGAAACGACTTCAGGTTGGCATTTCATTTAGCAAAGGAAGGGAATAGAAATGTTTAAGCTACTTAATTCGAACCCAGTGGCTTGGCTTCAGGCAACTCCTGTTTCCCTCCCTCCTGCTACAACTTTGCACTCTGTAAAGCTTCCCTTTGTTGCCTTCCAGCTTGTATATACGTTCATTTTTGTTCCCTTGAATGCGGACAGTACCTCTAGGCGAACCGACCATTAACAGACTTTCACAATCTGTTGATGTATAAACCTTCATGATTGGTCAAAATCCGGAGGAACACATCATACAATGCAATGACGTGTTTCTTGAGGACAGCTAAAGAAATTTGCTATGCAAGTTTGCATGATTTACATTTTTGCATACTTTTCCGTCTGTAGCGGGGCAACCTTGAAACGAGTGAGAATTATATGAAATCGCTGTTAATGCGCCTTCGCACGTTTCCTTTTATGATAGCTTAAGTGGTTTGAAAGAAAATAACTACGCTCAATAATGCGGCCGAAGAGTAGGAAGTAACACGTGATGCATGTTCAGAAGCCCTTATCAAAACCTTGTTCTGCAGAGCGAGGCTGCCCGAACGTTTCGTTAGATGCTTCCAGTTTTAAAACTTTCATCCACAGTTCTTAAATCAGCGTGACATTAATAAAATTAAAAAGCTTTCGAAATGAAAAAACCTCCAGTCACACTCCCAAAAGGCATAGCTGCATGTGTTCACCTGGCCTCAATTTTCTCAACCGGTTTCAGCTAAATGTGAGATCAGAAAGTGGCAATGAGGAACATATGCAGACAGCTCTGCAGAAAAATTCCCATGGTGGGGAAAGAGGAAGGAGAGAGTGAACGAAGGTGCGGCCAAACAGCAAGAGTTGACAACCCGCTGAGTAAATACCAAAAGCCTGTAACATGCCGAAAACGCTAAACAAAAAAACTGGTGGCTGTCTAATATTCTGAGGCCCAACCTTGAAAATCATCAGGAAGCCAAAGCAGCACTGGACATTCCAAGCGACTAGTTATTAACTCTGAGTCGGGGCCATTTGTTTGATGGAGAACTTCAATAATCCCCATCTGACATTTGCTTCAGGAACAAGAAAGGAAATCACGAAATGTTTTTTTTTCGAGTCATTTGTGGTTTCTCTGAATTTCGCATTTCCTGCGTTTTTGAGATATCTGCATCGTTTTACTTCGTTCAATTTTCGACTCTATGTTATTTCCGTTTCCTTCCTCATTTACTTTTATCCGCAAATATAAGTAACGAATAAAGGTAAGTCACCGTCCTCTCACTTTGATGCGTTTCTTTTGCGTATATTTCAGGGTTATCAAAAGGATACGGTGCATTTTCTTCTAGCGTACTAAAAATCCACGATTACTTTGTTTGCGAGATCTTCCGGAAACATTTTCTAGAATTTTCTTCAGGCTTATGATGAAATACTCAAATCTGTTTTTTTTTTTTCTAGGACTTCTGGTTCACAAGATACGATCGCTTTAAAAATAACTATGCCCTTTCTTCCTGGAATTCATGGTATATTTGTTGAATAACGGGCTTCTGAGCTGGCGTTCCCCAGTTTAACCCTGGACTATCCGGAATTCTCATGCAAGCGGGTTTTGCTTACTCTGCAGTTTTCGCTCGCCTGGAATCTCCTTTTCTTCTCTTTCAAGAAAAATTTGCATAGCCCAGTGAGCATTAAACTCATATTTTATCCAGACTTGCTATCCTGACTGACTTCGTATACGGACGTATTGCTGAAAAATCACGGCTTTACCTTCTATAGAAAAAAATGAACAAATTCACCTGTTATAAAGCGCCTCTGCCAGCTCTGCTGCTCTCTTGAGTATTAACTCCTTCGGTAACCTTTCGGGATCTCCTGGGTACTTTGGAAGAAGCTTCTGCAACCTCTGGAACCCGAAGTCGATGCTCGGCTCGGACAGCGCTAAATAACATTTCGTTGCATTTATTTTATTCCAGCCGTCTGATGTGCCAGCAGTACTCAGTATCATCACGACAGAGATTTTTTTTAATAAGTACTCGTTGTATGCAAATCACAAAAGTTCTTTTCACAAGGTTCATTTGTCGAAAGTTCAACCCCGACCGCATTTACAATTTTGCCTACATCCCGACACATATAGACGGATGCACCTGTCGAGTTCAAATTCATACTTTCAATTATGAACGTCAGATTTGTTAAGTAGAACGGTGATTATGAAGTACAGCAATATCTTGGTTTGGATACACAGTTCGTCGTAACACCTGATGAAGAAACCCTCATTGCATAGAAATTCTTGTTTGATGTTGCTAGCTCGAAACCTGCTGGAATCGGTTTAGTAGCCCCAGATCGACTTATGGTCACAAATTTAAGAGGAGAACGCGAAGCCTCTGGCTGACGAAATCTCCACGTGAAAAATGTAAACATTCTAGTATGGGAATAGAATTTCTGTAAATCGTGACCACTGATAATTCGCAGGGTAAAAGTGCTTCATCGAAGAACGAGTTCTGCTGTTTTGTTTGATTAAACTCGATGGCAAGACTCTTCGGCGATTTTTCTGAATATACCTAGGGACCCGTTAACAATGCATGAGGTTCTCCAAATTTGAAGTGTTTTAGAAGAATATCGCAGTTTCCACTAATTCTTGGAATTTTTGGTCTTTGCAACATTGCTCGTTTGCTAGAGGACAATGAGTCGGCGACAAGCATGATTCGATGAGCATATATAATGTAATTCGAAAGGTCCTCTCGTATCCAAGAAAACCTGCGCAATAATATCAGAAATAAAGAAACACCAACAGATATAGACAAATCGGCCAGGACTGCCCCGACATAACTGCTTCGACTTGTAGGATAGAGTGACTTCAACAACCCCGGGCATGTGACGAGGAGGTGTCGTGACGCGCATCGCATGTGGTGTAATTATTTGAATCGACTGAAACACACTGCACCGTTCAGAAACATATTGTGGCCTATGTGTAAGCAGTTAGCAATGTTGTCGGATAAAGCGACAAAGGTACTCTTTATGTGAGCATGCCGAAAGCAGCTGTTAGTCTGATGTCGAGGTAGTAGACGACAAAGGAATGAGAAGTAAGCTCCAAACTCGTGCCCAAGATTTCTTCTGCACATGATGCAATCAAATAAACGGATGGCCTATCTTAGTTAGGATATGCCACAGATGGAACATGTAAGCAGATTGTAGCTCATCAGCAAATCTCCTGTTGAAAAAGTTAAACTACGTTGGATAAATGACTTCAGTTCAATGTATGTCTCAGCTCAAACTTCATCGAGCAATATTTTTACTGCTGGAGGGTTGTACCACCAATCTCTAGCAACCTAACCTCGCAGAGTGATTGAGGATATCGATTTTTTAAGTTGCAGTCTGAAAAGTCGGATTCTTTGATCTCTATTTGCATAGTGAAGATTCTGCATACCACTCCGACCACCTCTGTACTCAGTTGGCCGAACACCGCTGAGATCCTGCCTACGTCTACGAGGTCTTGCGAGAGCTTCGCACTCTTCACAGAAAGTTCGCAAGTTCCGCCATGTCACCGTTCACATTACGTAGATATTTAGCTGTAAAAATGGGCTGAGCAATTCAAATTCCCCGAAAAAACTTTTGCCTTTCCGCAGCATTTAGCAGCTAGGACTCTGCACTCGAGAAACGCTATTTTTAAATGTGGACGCAAAGCGCATTCAGTACTGAAGTCATTGCAGTATATCGCATACGCCAAACCTGTCTTCGCTTCGAACACGCCATGCTATACCCGCATAGCCCTAGTCACCCACCACACTGCACACTAAGCATCGACCACAGAAAACACCGTACTTTTCCCAAATATGATAAATGCATCATCTGCTGCCCGCTGATTCGACGCTTCAATATATACGGATTATGGAGAAAGCAAACCTCATCACGAAGAACCAAAATCTGGATTTGTTAAGGGCAACGAGAATGTTAGCAGTTCGCTGTTGGGCTTGTCAGAACAAATGGTAAAATGACTTAATCAGGAATAACAAAACACGAGCATTAGTGCATTCATGTTTAGTAACAAATTCACCACTTAGCTTTTTCACAGCATTTGCTTTTTTTGCTACGGGATCGTTGCAAGACGGCACTTTGTGCAGAAACTTTTAGCGACTTATAAGAGTGAATAATTACTTTCGGTTGAACAGACAGAGAGATATGCATAAATGCACACATACGAACGCGCGTGCGCAGACGCGCATAGATGCAGCTGAGTACGAAAGCAAGGCACTTATATAATGCGCTTGGCAAACGCAAGTTTGCAAAGGTGCATCAAAACCTGTGTACATGAAGATTACTTCAACATTCGACCAACTACCAGCCGACGATCAAGATGCACAAATTGAAGAGAAAGAGAGTTTCTGGTGTATGTGAATGGGAGCTAGGTAAATCATGAGAGGATGTTTTAATTCCATGCCCATACGACAGATGCTCGTGAGATTGCCAATCATACGCGCAATTATATTGTTATTATACTTGAGGAGAGTGCTTGAAAATTGGTTTTCGTGTATGGATAGCCTATCAATGCGCAAATAGGTTCATTTAAGTTTGAAATACCCAAAAAGTGATTTTTGAGTTTTGCAACATGAACGTCTTGTGTGAGCACGAGTCGCTTGTTGCTTAAGGTACTCTTCAACAAATTATATGCCCAAACCGGTCGATATGAGAGAACGCTTCGTTAGATTAAAAGCTGTTTTTTCAAACCATCGTTTCAAGATCGTCTTAGTGAAAGGCGGTGAGTGGAATAGTTCAGAGTATAAGGCAGAGCACATCTTTAAGAACAGCGTCTCACATCATCCTATAAAGCAATGCGCTACTCCATCCATAACAGGAATGACAGAAAAATGAAGATTAACAAGTAAGCAATGATCAGTAAACTGTAGACCAAAGGCTCTCGTGCAGAGCACAGAAGTGGTGACCATAAGACAGATCAAACTCTCTACAAATGCTTCAGTGCAAAAATCGGTATGTATAAAAGGAGAGCGTGCTTGGTTATAGGCGTTCAGTGTACTTCTAGATGTCTACATATGGTGTCACCTTAGCGAGGATCGGTTTGGACATTATCGGTTCGGAGTCCAACCGCAGGTGGCTCGGACGTGAGGAGTGCGGGATGTTCGTTGGCTCGGAGGTGGCACTATTCGTGTCAAGACTCCGTCGGAGCGACAACTTCCCCTCCCACCTGCCGTTGTGTTGTCCCCTCCGCCGTTACCACTGCTGATTTTTTAAAGCTTAAAAAATCTTAACACATGTGGTCTTGTTGCCATTTACAGTGGTCAAGCTTCGAAAGAGAAGGGATTTGCGTATCATTCAGGGGCAGATGAAAGGCAGAGGGCAAAGAAAGCGGGGCTGGAAACCATTATATTTTTTCTCAATTTTCTCAGTCGGAAAGAAGTGTTTGTAACATATTTTGTCGTTTTTGATAGACGTGACGGCTTGCATCTACGTTATTTTCACATCCAGGAACGATTCCGGCATGGAAGAAGGGGACAAGCGGGTGTGCTAGAATTTCTGAAGCCTGTCAATGCTGCCATGTAAAAGAAACTGATTCGTGAACCAATGTCAAAGCAGCACACTGAACTACCAAGTGGTGAAGCGAGACAGAAATATGACACGTGCACCAATGACTCAAGAGAGTGATGAAGAATGTGGGTACATGCAAGGCAGCAGCAATGAGGCTAGTGCAAAAATAGTGTGCCTTTTGAAGAAACGATTTTCAAACTCGCTCTCCATACGGTGCAACAGCGAGTGGATATGATTTCTGCAGATCAAATCTGGTAGTTCCAACTGTATGCACTATAAGTCTCCAGTATGAATAGCGTCTCTTCGAAATACATCCTATTTCTCACAATATCTACTACTTTTACGGCACTCTAGCGTGCATTTGCATTCTTTTCCGACGTTTTAAATCGGTGCGACACAGCATTGTCTCGCTTAGCGCACCAAGGGCGAAGCAGTTGAGAAGAAATGTCGATACTGAGGTCGTCATCGACTTTCACTTAAGAAGTTCTAGATGGTGATGGTACCGAAAATATTGTCCTGAAGAGTTTAGAAATTTCGAGAAATTCCGACGAGGTGAATAGGCATTCGGATGCTAATTTCATCGGCAGGTTTTCATTTCAGTGTGAATGTCTCTGAAAATGCCACCTGTGAAAATTCGAAGCCCTCCGTTCTCCTGTATCAGCTGATGAAGGTTGGTGTCTGTAGGACAACTTTTGTAAATATTCTGACTGGTTCAACGATTTGGTTCTTCACGTACAACAGTAAAAGTATTTGCGGCTATAAGTATTAAACTTTAAACGTTTCCAAACTTAGATTCCTAGTTCATGAGACGTTTAAAGCGAGAATATTGAAGTTCTTCTTCACAGCAAGGAAAGAAAAGCTATACTTCGTAAGCCATCAAAATGAACAGTTTACGGTTCATCGGAACCTCATCTTACGAGATGTCAAATCAATTGAGATTATTTAAGTAATGGCTGAAATTATTCAAACGGCGACAGCGAAAAGACTTCACTTAGTGACCGACAGATAAGCTTCAAAGACAACAAGGCTCTTACGTCTTCGGAATTTATAAGAAAAAATTCTAAAGAAGGAAGAAAAAGAATGAGGTTACCCACTCATAACTGGCCCACAAGCAAGAATGTGTCGTGCTTAAAGATCAGTGCGTATATTTGTATGTGTGGTCATTTCAGCTCCGGAACCATAGAAGAGAAATTTGCAAGAACTGATAAATACGAAATCGGCTAAACTATTGGAAAAAATTGCAAAAGTTTAAACATGGCACTTCCTTCGGCATCATTCTCAACTTGTTTTTCAATTGCACATATCCAAGTATACGATTTCATGACGAATGAAGTGCATCTACTATGCACTAAGAGAGTTGTAGAACGCTAACCTCATTCCAAACTGTTGTCGGGCCGAACGAAACTTGTAGGCCTTCAAAAAAATTTTCGCCGATTATGATAACCGGTGTGCCACCTTGAGTCCATCCTTCACTCGGGCATATCGCTTTTATGACTGGATTCGTAGTCACAGCTATATCAGAAGCGTCTGATATATCTAAAACAGTAATAAAGATATTTCGTCTAAACGCGTTGAAATTTTCCAAATATTAAACATTTCGCAGTTTAAGAATTGCGTTAAGGGAAGCGAGGAATGAACTAACTTAATTTTGATGCAATCAACGATATGAAAATGCTTTTATGTGCATCCGTCTACAGATTAAAATACACAGAGTTTTTCACTTGATTGCCTCGATTTGTTTTTGACCAATTTCGAGGCGTCAGTCGTGTTTACTTAGTCTATGGCTCGTGTTAGTCTCAACAACTGACGGCTACAAAAGTTGGTTTCATACCTCAAGTTTCTTACCAACATTTCAGCCATTTAAAATTTATGCGCGTATAGATTATACGTTTCGAGTTCAAAGATGCTCCCACAGTATTGGAGGTGGCCTGAACTTCTAAAACTGTGCGCATGATCACAAAACAATGTAGTCGTGTTGTGGCTTTTATACTGCAAATTCTTCCACGCAAATTTCAACAATTCAAGTTAAACGTAGCTGCCATAGTATTTCCAGTTATGCTCAGAGAGACTCAGTGCTCCTATGACGTTTAGTTGATGGAGTGCAGAAAAGTGAATATGAGTCAGACTCTCACAAACAGAGGTCTTGATTCAAAGACTAACAAATTTGGTACCGACTGTGAATCTAAAAAAAAAAAGTTGGTGGATGCCACTGGAAACTGTCGGGACTTATTATGAGGCTGGAGATTTTGTGAGGTAGTGATGAGACCAATGAAACCAAACACTCAGCAGAGGATTTCTCATTTTTAACTCATAGTCATGCAAAATGAAATGCCTCTTTGACGATATAGGCGTTGTGAGTAGTTTGCATCATGCTGAAATAACTCAGCGCTGGACAAACAGCTTGAATGTTCACATGAGAGAGTTTTATGGGAAACTAGAATTGCTCGAGAAAGGATTATAGACGCTGTTGACGAGCCGAGATGACGCTCCTCATTAGAAGTATACTGCAATCCGATTTTGATGTATTTGCATCCCCACGATCATGGACAACTGACTACGGTAGCGAGTGAGAAGTGAAGCAGTTGGCCGCATAGCGCACCACAACAACGTAAAATCGATCGGCTAACAGCGAGCGACTATGTGTCCCTTCAAAATGAACAGTGCATTATATTCATTTTTTTGTATCACCGCTTAACCGCGGATAACAAAAGTGTACATTTTCGCAATATAGCAGTGCAGGAATCCTTCATTGAAGTGCAAACGGCTGTCGCTTCAGAAAGGTCATGCGTTGATTGTTTCAAACACCGCATGGACAGTATGATGGGCGCGCAGATACCTCTGGCGACTAAACTCTTACTGCTGATTTCATCCAGCAATCAAACTCGAAAACTTGCTACGATTTGCCTAAAACTCCTTTTATACTTGTATTTCCAGCCTCGACAGCCTAAATTTACTGAAAAAATTGATGCTGAGAGTTTATCCGCCACAGACTAACGTTAGGCTCGCGAGTGTATATAAATGCATGGGCGGGAATGTACCGCTTAAAGTGAAAACAAAAAACTTCATTCTCCGAATAGAATGTCTGGAATTGCATTTCAGAAAAAAAACTATGAAAGCAAAGCGGATGAAGCCCTTGTTAGGAGAGAATCAAGCTCTTTATGGAAGTGCGGATCGATGCTTTAGTATAGGGTGTTATCCTGACGGAACAAAGCGTTGAGTGTGAGGATGGCAGCGTAGAGATAACTGCACATGCTTTGTGCATCAAGATGAGTTGCAACGATAAGCGGCACAACGAGCCAAAAGTGTGATGCTGAAACGAGCCAACTGATGTATCGGAAACGCGTCTCTTGTGGGCCTAATTTGCATATTTGACAGCGCCAACTGCACCGCACATTTAGCACACACAAATGTCACAAAGAAGAGCAATGTCGGTTATGATAAGTGAGCTGAAGCGTTTCACGCGGAAGTGGTGATGAATTTTGGAACGGGCAGCTGGCGCCCCACCACAAACCAAATTGCTTATTGCGTGGCACTAGTGCTTTGGCTCATTTAAGGGTCGCCAATGCACATGTTATGCCATAATTACGCCTTTCCGATGCGCTAATCTAATTGTGTGCCAGTTCCGTATTACAGAGGAGCACTTCTCTTCGAACATCCCGCTTAATTATCTTATCAATCGCATCGCTACGTGCAAGTCAACACCACTTCAGAGTGTATCTTCGGCAACGACGGGAGCTCTCTCGAGTGTGCCTCACGCACTCTCAGAAACAGCATTCCATATGCTAATTACTGCAAAACAGTTCAACTCTAATCATCGGAGTCCTATTAAATATTGCATTTCGCATACTGTCAAGTGGAACAGCCATACGTCAATATACCTGTCCGAACATAAGACCTTATCTGAAAAGCCTGAAAGGTGAGCTTGAGCAGTGTGCGTCGAAGCACTTCCGGTATCGCTTCGATAGAAAAACAAATGATAAGACATGAAATTTCCTCGAAAAGTTGGTGACTCCAGTTCTTTGTGTGGGCAAAATATTACCTTCTGATGGATCGATGCGTTTTGCCCTCCGTCCATGTTTTGAGTTGTTATGTACGAACATATTGTCCGAGATGGCGAGCAGAGGGCCATCTACATGAGCAGTCGTTCCCAGCACGACCTAAATTGCACGGCAGTTATAAAATGGACAATTCTACAAGAGATATTTCTTCCCTCCTCTTCTTCCTCACACCCACTCTCTCTGCCCATAGCGCGTCTTACTGGCCTGTTACTTGGCAGAAGTTACGAAATCAGTGAAGCTATTCACTGGAGGAGATAGTATTTCGAGGTTTTACAGCACTTATTGGCAATACAAGAAGTTGAACAGATTACAGTTACGCTCATTAAGGTGCAAAATGGGAACGCTTTACGCTATATTCAGCAAAGACGATGACATCGTCCTCAAGGGATCGTAGATGGCGAATCAACAAAGAAAAGAGTCAGTTGCGGGGAGGTCAGCTGCGAAAAAATTTGATCGATTGCGATCATGAGTGGCAAACTGACCGCTATGCAAATCGACGCTAATAAACCACCTGTTTTGGCGCCTCCGTCGTAAAACGTATGCTTGATCGCACAAGCTCCTTTCAGTCACTGCTCACTCTTATTGGCATAAGTTTCTATGCTGGCGCTCACCGGAAGCGTACTTCAAAACACATGTGGCCACCTCGCTTTCCAGACTTTCCTAGGCGAACCCCTCCCCTCCTTCCCACAGATCCATGAAAGTTAGTTCAGATATAAATTCGAGATTTTCAAAAAAGCATCCTTATGCAGGCACTAAACGGGCATTGAGAAGTGTCGAAACTGAAGTAAAACCATTTGAACTAAAAGTTTCTGGCGAAAAAACAGCAGTGTACCAAATTCACCGGAATTTATAATGATCGTGGAGGGATGGGAAGATGTTGTGTTTCAAAGTGCTCTTTTTGGCGATTGAATATTCATTTTTAGGCGCTTTTTGCAAACTTGTAGTTTCAAGGTGTGCTTGACCTCATGTTGCCTTTGTGTTGTTGCGCGTTTTTGTCTGCTTGTCCTTTTGTCTGTTAGTCTGCTTGTTTAGTGTTCTCGCAAACCATTGCGGCTAGAGGCAGGAAATCTGCTAAGTGTAATGCACCGCAGGTTCCATAACTAATTTCAGATTGATCCATCCAGTGGTGAGCGAATGATATGTGTTTCGTGTACCGCGCAATTGGTCGAATTGCATCTTATTCTGCCAGCGGAGCCACATAAAAAAGAATGCTTCGCTGAAGACCTGAACAATGTTGTACGAATTCGGTCTTGGGCACGCCTAATTACTTTTCCCTAATTAATGAAAATGATTGTCCCCTTGAGCGAAATGCAAAAGCGCATAACGTGCGAGTCATTCTGGCGTGCTTTTCAGCTTGCTTTATTGCTGCATCCGTCATAAACATATCTTATGACGAATAGCACTCACTTGACAGCAAAAAGAACAGAACATATATGAACCCATTTCCGACGTAAACATCATTTAAAATCGTTAATTTTAGCAATTAGCCATTCTCGTTGAGAGGATTGCATAAACTCACCTGAAATCGTCGCATGTCTCTTGGATTTCCTGCGTTCTTCAGACAGTTCTGATTGCATTTCAAAAAGAACTTCAAGAAAAACCTAAAAACTTGTTGAGGATATCCAATACTTTCAAAGTAGTCTTGCACAAATGAAAATATTTCATTTTTTAAAAGCTAAGGTGCCAAAAATTGAAATTAAAATGCGAACTGTTTTGTCACAACATTCAGTGGTATCATCCAAAGGAAACCCTTCACATTTTAAGAGCAGTCTCAATTAAATCAAAGGTAGGGAAGTGTGTGAAAGAAGTGGAATAGAGGGAGAAAAGCATCTCTTTGATATCGCATCTCAGAGAGAAATCCGAAGAGGAAAATTTTACGCATGTTTGTGCGATGTTCAAAAATGTGAATCTTGAAGAGGAGATGGGCAATGGCAAACATTTCTGACCAGGTAAGCATATTGATGTCTCACTAATATTTTCCGAAAAAAAAAAACGGTTGCAAGCGAGGACGAGCAGAAAAATAGACATTTATTGAATGTTTGAACGATTTGGCAAGTGTTTTCTTAGATCCTTCGATTTCTAAGGAGTTTAGCTATTCTTTGAAATTCTTTCTGAGAATAATTCGCAGTAGGTTAGGTTACAAAAATTTGAATGTGTTGAAAGCCTTTAGATTTGAAGGAAATAATGTGTTGCAAATGCTTGAGGATGGATTTTGTGTGTTGTGCTCAAAAGCGAACAAAACAAGTTGGCAACATTGCGAGAACAGTGGGCGGATACGCCATTAGAGCGCTAGCGGGTAAGCAACATGCCGATTGTTTGGCGCTCTCGACCTCCGCTCATAAATTCCCTTCTGCAAAATCTAATTTCGCTATGTGCTTCCGGCATCGATTTCCCTCGAAGCCAGCACTAAAACGGAATTTAATGTTTTCAATCTGCTTAATAGGGAAGCAAACCTTCAATTTTCTCCCGTTAATATATTTTGTTGACACATTAGTAAAGCTTGCTCCCTTCAAATGCTTCACATTTACAGTACCTTCTAGTAGTTTTAAGTCACGTAGAGAAGTCTTGCATTTAAATAATAACAGCACTTATAAAAACTCCTAAATGATATCGTATATGATGATGCTGCACGGTTGACGTGTTTGGAAGTCTTTGTTCCCTCATTAATTGAAACCAAATTCATACGACACCAAAGGCTTGCGAAATTTGCCTACGAATCTATCCCTACTGCGGCAATTGAGACCCTAATTAAAATATTTTAAAGGAGCGGACAGGTAGTGAGCTAGCGAACCTCCTGAGGGTTTATCAAGTGCTAAAAGTGTCAGCAAATTGCGCTAACAAGCTACAACGAAAGCCATAATGAGCTCACCGGTCTATAATGACTGGATCGGACGGTGTTTCGTTGCGATTCCCGCAACTCTTCTTCTCACAGCATCGACTGAACAACATGATGGCATTATTCTTAGCTTGCTGCACTGCACATCAGTGGCATGAATTTGTGGAAATCGAAATAAAACAATATCACACAAGAAAATAAAACCTCATATCAAAAAATTTTCGGCGATATTGTGCAAAAAATGCTGCCACAAATTTTGGTTCCATGAAGTGAGGCAGTCAACATGTCTGCTACTTCTCGGCACAAACCACAGCATCATCTATCGAGGAAAAGTATAAAGATGGGAGATTAGCATTTGAAGGAAATAATGTCCAACAAAAGCATTTAGTCAGTGTTTCGATGATAACCTTCAAGAAGACGGTGAAACGATTGCACTATTGATTAAAACTTTCGTAACTAGCTTGGTTGAACTATAGCACATTACTTTGTTATCCTTAACGCTTCCCATAAGTACAAATCACTTATGGTGAATCAGATGCCTCATTATACTCAACAGTCAACGTATTTCTGCATAAATGGGGAATAAGATTTCGTTACGAATTAAATAAGACGTGAGTTTGTTTTTAAAAGAAATTTGACCCTCTGCGAATATGTGAACTCTACGCAAAACATTAGTGAAGAAGGTTGATTAATCTCAGAACGTAACAGCACAACCGTTGAAATGCGTCATTTGTTGCTCACTATTGAGAGTCCAAAAGTCTTACCTGCACATCACTTCATGTGTAAGCAGGACTCGGCACATCTCTGGGTTCTTATCCTGACCCTCATAAGCGATCGCCTAAAAGAGACGATAAGATGTTTTTTAGCGACTACAATAATATGGCATTTATTTATGGTAACGCATAATTCTCTTAAAAGTTTCACAAGAAAACGACCTTTCCCTCCTGTCCGCTCTTCCAACCCAAAATATAAAAATTAGTCATAAAATGATGGAGTCAGTAGCTGCTGTTTGTTATAATTTTTTCATCAACAACAAACTGCGCAAAAAAAGGACTATACGGGAATATGTTATATGAGCCATATTGTTCAAGAATTAAATGAATATTTCAGTGAAATTTCATTGGGCATATCACTTGAGAAAACATTATTCGGCTGAGTGGAGAAATGCCCGAACGATAATTGCCGTGGTTTTTGTGTGGTTACGCGAGCGGGCAAAGTGAGTGGAGTCGAATCGAATGAAGATTTCCCCACCACCTGTTAACATATGCATAAGGAATTTGAATTGCGCACATCGTACACAAATAATAAACAAGCGGTGTGCTTTTTGCCTATCGTTAAATTGCTTCTTAGCAAGCGATGCTAGTTGAGCGCAATAGCTGCGAATCGATGATAACGTTTGAATAGGATATTAGCAAAATGATTATCGAGTGCTGCTCACCTGTTTCGATACACTGTCTATTAAACGAACGTAGAGATCCTGTTCCGACCGAAGACCTGAAACAAGTTCCTCTTCGTGCTCTATCCAAAAGACTTTCTATCAAGTTTGGTACCTGCTGAAATCGACGTTTTCAATGCAAATTAAATATTCAGCAATATCCCTCGTCTACAGAATATTGATGTCAAGCAGAACGTTCAAAGGTGAAGGGGACTTGCAAAGAGCATTATAAGAGGTGCGAATGATATAGGAGAGAGATGCGATTGTCACCTGAGAGTGCCGAATGTTGTTAAAGATCGGTGAGGGTCTATGAAGCGAGCAGAATGATTCCATTAAGGCAGTAAGATCAAACGAAAAGTATCGAGCTTGCAATCATACCATTGGCGAACGCAAGCCATAGGCGGTAGTGAATGCCATTGCGAGTGTCTTGGCCATCCACCTCTCGTTCCTTCTCAACGAAGTCAGCAAACTGAGTGCGCTCGATTTCAACCGGTTGTCCAGCACGATCGTATAAAGCAATGACGAAGTGGAAAAAGTTGCTTTTGCGGAGGTTGTTCGGCGGGTGCTTCTCGAAGTGGGCACGGGCTAACTGCGCACTGAAGCACGCCAATTATATCACATCAACGTTCCACTCACGCTTCAAACTCTTATCCAATCTATTTTCTATACACGAGAGCGCATCAATTATTTAAAAGTTTGGGAATTGACTCACTAGGCTGCATTAAACTTTGGTAGCTCACTTCACTAAGCCGGTAAATCCACCTGAACAAAACGACGTCTTGCTCCGTTCATGCGTACTTCGTCAGAAAGCAGTTCGCTGGAGCAAACCCACATGAGGAACTAACACAACTGTGTAGAAAACGCAGAAGCGGCATAGTAGCACAATAACAGAAGAGGATATGAGTCCCGCATGGATTGCCGGCCAAGATACGGTCTTGATAGTTAAAGAAGAGAGAAAGATGTTAGCTTGGAACGGCGGTGGGGGGAATTAAAATGAGTGTTGGCTGCGACGTAGTCCCTTCACAGGGACATTGGGACGTGGGGACCGGAGATGGCTGATGAGAACGGGCGAAAATATAATGCGACCGACCTGGTTGGTGAGGTGTCGACAACCGTTGGGGCCCAATGCGCTCTCAGGCCAAGGGGTTCCTCCTTCATTTGCCTTAGGAGGCTCGTATCCTGGAAGCCGAACATCTTACAGTCAAGTGTTCAAGGAGAAAAAGTTGAGCTTGTGTAGGAAACGGACCACGCCCCTCGGATCACAACTTCATTAGGGCGTCTCCCATATTCGCATCTGCTTATCCACCACAAGGGAAATCAACCCATCCAATCCTGACCAATTTTCTCTCTAGTCCCTCCCTCCTCATCGCGCAGCCAATAACTAGGCTGGGGGAGGATCAGCGGCGCTGCGCGACAAGACGCATTACGGTAGTTTGTTTCTTCCACTGAGTCTTTCCTCTCACACTTTCAGCAAAGTTGAGCTAACAATGCTTTAGATGGCTACGTTCCACGGGGTCTTAAAAAGAAAATAGTCGGCAATCTTCCCACACTCATCTAACTGTATTATCTTGAAACTTGAATTGCGGCGACGTTTACTGGAGGGTTGCAGCACAATTAATTTTCTAACTTAAGTTACAGCTTCACTAGGATTATGCTGCTGGCTTATTACGAAGTTTATCTAAGCATTGCTCTTGATGTGGCTTTGTGTTCATGGTGACAAACAATCTGTGAGCTGCGTATTAAGCACAGCCTTCTCGACAGGCTGATTTGTTGTTCGTGCGAATCACTGATCTCGATTTGCACGAGGTATAAGTCGGAAGCGACACAAGAACAACTTGTTGGCCGCTTAACAGACGGAAATCGATATGCAACGAAGCGGACCCTCCGCTGAATTGGTCTGCTGACATATCGGCTTGCGCTTTCGACGCGAATGAGCGTCAATTTGCATATTGAACGGTCGCATTCTTATCACTTGCTGTTATTGCTGACCTCTTTGTGAAATTGAATGCGCCACTTGATGTGATGGTAAAAATTCCTTGCTTACCAACTAAATTAGTCCATCTGTTGAAAACCGCTAGGTTATGCTTTGTAGTAGGTCAGGGTAGCATGGCGACATCCCGAGTTTCGAATCTATCCTTCACTTGTACGTAAAAGCCTTTCAGCATACCATAGATGAATAAAGCGCTTCGTCGCAGGCAATAAATCCTTTCAAGATTTTTATGTGCTCTTTAAGACTTCACTGTTCGCACAAGGGCGAATATTACAGCAAATGTTCGTCAGTTACTTACTTGCAAACTGGTTTTTGCTTGCAGTAAGTTACTACTTTTAAGAAACTCGGTTGCTTACTCGGTAGAATTCAGCTCTGTTATAGCATAGAATTAAATGCCAGTATTGCTCTAAAAATAAGCAAAGTTAGCAGCACCAATTTGCAAAGAGTGGTTACTCTTTCATGGGAAGCAATTACGATTTAAAAGTTTTAAAATACGAAACGTTACAGTGATGGGAATTCATTTTGTCTGAAAATAACGAAATGCCATCAGAGCAGTTCTAAAATTTCTTGCACTGTTTGCACACTTCATTCTAGTCCTCAACTGTCAAAAAACACAAAATTCTACAGCACTTTCGGCATCGGTACCGTGTCCACCAACCGCTACTAGTAACTGCACTAGCAAGTGTTTGCATACTTTCACTTTCAACTGTCAAATGCATAGAAAGCACATTAAAAAGTAGCTCTTCTTCAAGTCAATACCTGAAATAAGGCGTGCTCGATTGCATTTTCCTTTCTGCATAGTTGTTGGCGTAGATATAGCTGAACAGGATGTTGGCATCGTTAACAATTTCGTATGGGAGGAAAACCAATGCAACAATGCTAGTAGATTTTAAGGTGACACACTTTCGCTACGACAGCCTCGGTATTTGGAGCCACAGGAGTGGTGGCCATTATAATCGGAAGCTTCTCAAATACTGGCATCTTCGAGAACCAGGCCAAGATCTGAGCACCATCGAAGATAGCTCGGAGTTAACAAATTAAATTGAAGATATTAAATCACGTCAAGATCTGAGCGCCATTGAAGATGTCGAACGTTTTACAGAGAACTAGCATTCAGTTGTCAGCTGCGGTGTCTGCCACAGTACATGTTGTATTGTGCTGCAACATTCTCGTTCAGCGAATTTTCGGTTCTTTGATGATGTTTGCTTTTAAAAAGTTCGCAAAGCCACAGCATTGTTTTATGCTTGAGAGGAGGTCAAGAAAACCGCCCGCACGCGAGTTTTCATGCTAAGCGTCGTACTAGGTATGCTACATCATTTGAGTATCGATGCTTTTGGCGGCGGCGTGAGATTTGTGCACGCATCCAACGAAGTATATAGACTTTATGAATTTTCACCGTGTATCGCAGGCATGTTGTGCATGAATCGTAGATGAAACACGAGCGCGATGCTGGTGGAATCCGTCCTCTCTGTATTAGTATAGTGATTGGTTGTATTATAAATGCAACTGGATTTTCCTGCTGAAATTCTAGCACTCAGTTAAATTTGTGGAGGAAAGCATTCTTGAATCTTTTAACGTGAACAACCTGAAAGCAAATGAAATCAGCAATGTCGTCCCGGGCCAAGTCCAAGATAAAACACCGCTTCAGGACATAACGCCTTTGTTGTCTATGATTGCGTTGCCTCACTTCCGATGTGTTTTGTGAGGAATTTTGCGGGTGTGATCGCTCACCCATTGCTCTTTTGATTTGCAACAGCCAACTGCTGCAGACAATGTGTGGTTGAGGAAAAACGTTGGTTGGAGCTTGCTGTGTTAGTATTGAGCGCAGTCATAGACGCTAGCTTTCGACTATGTGAGTTTGGAAATCGGCTGAAATGCTGAATATTACGGAGTTGGCATGCGATTTGTCACAGAGTGGAAAATATGCAGTCCGCACGTGTGTTGTTCCTGTAAAAGTCAGTCCTGTGGAAGCACTGGAAAGAGATATTGACTCTGAGTTCATAGCGTCGGAGTTTTACGATATTATTTTCACGACATAGTAAACTATCTAGTGACTACGGCACACTCTGCACTTCCAACTCGGATTTCGTTGTGCTGCAGTTGGAGAGTAGTAATGTCCCTCCATTCCACCGAAGTCAAATGAAACACGTCTCCCCGAAATCTGAAGTTAATACGAGATATGATTCATCAGATTAAAGAAGTGTATGCGTACGCCAGAGAGGTGGTAAAGAGAGGCAAATAAAGCAAAAAATAGCATCAAGCATGTTGGCGAATGAGAATTGTTTTAAACCAGACGCTGTAACAGCTGAGCAACTGCGGTAGCTCTCAGTCGCCGCCACCTTCCGCTTTGAAGGCACCAGCTCGTAAAGCAGACGACGGAGGGCTCGCACACGCTCGTGAGCGTAGCTTTCGCTCGTCAGCACACACGGCTGTAATTGAAATCTAACTGGATCGAAATGCGCCCCAGCGCGTTTTGGCCATATTGGTCATGTTGCTCAGATATGGTCTAGGCCAAACCGCAATTTAAGACGGTCATAGTGCTCTGTAATATAGCGGCAAAACGATAGGCACACTGCACTGTACTGTGGCTTCCGTGAAAGTTCACTGTAACACCTCTTACCGAAAGAAGACGTCTAAAAATGTGGCTAGACTCTCCTGCATTATACTATAGAAATTCTTAGGTGCTACTGCATTGTTTTCATTCTGAACGTTTAAAAGGTGGCAGATATTGCGGAGACCAAAACATATTTCAACTAGCGACAGCGATCGCTTACTTACAATAATCATATTTTAAAAAGTTCCATTTTGCCAATGTTTACATGGGTTCATACGCTGTCCCAAATAACCCCATCGACATGAGAGAGGTGATCGTTTTCCCACTAGGCTATTAAAATAAATCTCTCACCAATAACGAGTCAACTATTTTCTGTCACATTGTCCACATAGCACATCCCTGCTCCATATGCTCTAATTTCGGTTCCAAAGGACAATCGAAATTTCTTTGTCGACGGCTGATTTAAGTGGGTTTGCATCTGACTATCGATGATATTGCAGTTGCTTATTATAGGAATCTACAGTGGATTATTAGTTCATAACTCTCTTCAGTGCGTTAAAACATTTAATTGCTTTCTTTTATTCGACTCTTGGACGTGATGTGAACCGCAAATGGATTGCTCGTCGATGGAAATTTAGCAGTTTACATAATCTCAGTCCGGAACCGTGTGAGGGTCGCAAATACCGTCCATAATAACTGCATCAATAACAACTGCCACAGTGTTGCAGCGATATTGCGCACCGGTCAGATTTTGGTAATTCGGGCGAATATTCCTTTTTCCGGTTCTTCCGAAATGTTCACGAAAGAATGAAATTACACAGCCGCATTTGTCATTGACGCTGAGAAGTTCTGATTTTTAGATTATAGACGCTTATCCGAAAGTCGGGTTTCATTAAGATCCCACTTTACCATAAAGATTTCAATAGAGAAATATTCACTCGGCTAAGGATTTCAATCAATCTCAATGAATTTCTCACCTACTCCTCTTTTTCTGGTATCACTCGCTGCAGCCACAGTTATTGGCTTTTCGTCAACGGAAGCTTCCTCATCAAATCTCAGAGCAAATTGGCAAAACATCCAAATTCTGTCGAATGAATAATTTCCTCACAGAATCAGAAGCATCCACTCGACCGATCTGAGACACATTTCAACTAATCCTGTTATGAGTAGTATCTTAATAACTACACAGCAAATCCTTGCTAAGCTGGTAGCCCACTCTTTCTTTTTACACATTCGGGCCCTTCCAGCACTGTAGGAGCCTGAAATTGGAACTAAATAATTGGGCAATTGACTGATTACTTAGAAGTTGTTTTAGAGAAACTCGCATTCCCCTCACCCATAACACGCTGTCCTTCGTTCACAACGTCTATGCAACGTTGAAGACCATACGATGACCCAATTCATTAAATACGCTGACGTCTACCCCAACTTTCACCGATTTTGCGTTATTCGCATGTTAGCCTTTGCTCATTTCTCTTTGGTGCTCTCTACCCGAATAACAACTTAGGGACAGCATTGTTTTTAGAAGAACGCCCTTTTTCCTTCCTTAGAAAAAACCCCGCTGCGACCGTTTTCCGTCAGTCAGGCCATATAAATCAATGCATCGAGATGCCACATGCTTTAAATGTAAAAGTATTGCTTCTCCGTTGCACCACAGCGCTAAAATTTCAAACATGTACACTAAATGTATGCAGGACTAGAAGTTCATTCGGAAGTCACCTACTCCTACAACCCCAACCACTGCGTCATATGAGCCGAATGCTCGCCTCATCGAGACGAAATTCTAAATTTACGTAAAATAACAGCCGGCACTGGCTCACTACCTTGAAGTATACTTGCGCAACGGATCTTATGCACCGAGCATTCATGTAGCGAGGAACAACTTGACGCTCTCGATAGTGAATAGAAGGATGGTGCGCGTTTATCTCTCCTTCACTCCTCATAGACATCAAATGTGGAATAGTATGTAAGAAACCAAGGACAGGGGACTGGGAAGGAAAAGCACTGCTACCGGAGAAGGTCCAACTCGCACACCTACATTTTTAATTCAATGAGTTCAACGTAGGAAGTCAAATTTACTACGCAACTGCTTCCTCAGACAACTCAACTGCGCCTTCCACCTACGTTGGCTCATTAGGAATGAAAAGTCACTTTTTTCGGTGGCATTACAGCTTCAACGCAACACGAAGCTTACAGTGATAAAGAAGAGAACGAAAACTTTCTATTTAGCGCTTCTGCGCTAAGCAAACCATTCCTCAAATCTCCAGAAGGAAGCATTCCGTTGCGGTTCCCACAGAAGTTAGAACTCCAACGCTTTAAACAGTTGGGTTTATTCTCCTTAAACATTTTATCCCAAGCAAACAGTTTAAACCTAGCAACCTGGCAACTCTATGCTCGAACTCGAACTCCAATCAAAGCATATCACGTGCAATCCACTCCGAACATGGCGTATCGAGCAACTTCAACGTTTAAGATTTCATATCTGCTTTGAAAGAAATAACTTTCGGCAACTCGTCGATTATCCAACCGCAAAATGCTGCTGAAACAACGAACTGCAAGCTAAAAATAGAGCTGCAAGTTTTTGGCAACCGTGAATATCTTCCGAAATATTTACCTTTCATTTACTTCACCCCACCAAGCAGTATTTACGTATTTTCTTAAACTATAGTATTTTCAAAACAGCATTACGGCCTCGAATATTACTTCATTTACTTAACTATAGTAACAACCGAGTGAGACAGCTGCACTGTGCCAAACAGAAAAGCAACAGTAACCGGTTAAATTCGTCATGAGAGCATTTTCACAGCATAGAAATCTGAAAATTACTGATATATTTGGAAGAACTTTTGAGGCATCAGACAATCTTCTTTGCACTCTTTTCACGACCAAAGCGAATAATAACTGAGAAAGTTGATCACTCTGTTGGTAGGATGAAACAGCCAAAGCAAACCTTGTGAACAGTTTGACGCGCGTAGCCTCACTTCGATTTCCCTGCAATGGGAAGCCTAGTGTGTGGTCTCCTACATATGAAATTGCAACTGCTTTAGTGATCAGTCGTCAGCGCTGCAAACATGGTGCACAGCAGCATAGTAAACCTGTTTAGTTTGCAAACAGCTAAAAATTAACGAATTCTTTTCCCTGCTATGAACTCCTTCACAACGACGTCATGAGTGCGGAAAAATAACGCATATAAACAATTAAATTAATACAGAACGAAGCAAAACAAAATGGGAAAAGCGCGCCAATGAGTAGTGTGGCTTTCGCTCCTCTCGTGACATCTTCGTCACCAATGAAAGGTACTACGGAAAGACCGGAAAGGGAACTAACTGCTGCCAAATACGACGCACAAGGTGAGAAAAAGGATTTCATAGAATTTCAACAATCAAAGCAGCGTGGAAATTGCATGCGCCCCAAATCACAATTCGTTTTCGGGGTTTCCTCCATTGCAGTCCTTCGACGCTCAAAAATCGGCACCTCAGAAAGCGCATTAAAACCCAATTTTCCACTACGGGCTGGGAGCAGGGGCAGGCTAGTTTATAAAGACGTGCAGGGCTACATGCCAGTTTCCGTTACAGGATTTCAGCGGAAAAAACTCACTCCATAGCATCTACTGTCTTCAGCTGACGAGTAAAGTGACTGTCATCATAAAGTGAACAAACACACGCAATACGGACAAGACGCTTTTTTACTCAACATGTTATACACTCTGCAAGCCAAAAGGAGCTTTCTTGAACACCATGTAATAAACAGACCCTTTTGTTCACTGAAATCACAGTAAAAGAGATAACATCGTAAAATTCATCAGTGCAAGACAGTGGCCCAACGGATCGAAAACCGATTACTCTACATGCTTGCCGCCTTCTGCCCAACTTCTTTCGTATTTCTTCATTACGCTGACATTCCTGCAAAATAAGAAAACTGCACCACATTTACAAAGCTCAAAAATATGGCGGGGAATCAGAAACAATACCTGAGATTTTCGACAAAACATTCTAAATGCTTAGAAAAAACGCAAATACATTCCTGCTTGCGCACACCACGCACAGATTTTTCGCTTTTTGAACGACATGAACGAAAACTACCACACAGCTTTATACAATATGCAAGGGATGCCTTAGTTTTTATACCGATTTCCTCCAAAACTTTCTCAACAACATATTGCACCTTATTTTCATAGATTCGTTTCAGGCATTAACTGTATCGTTTTCTAATTCACGGCGAATATAAAGGAACTGTTCCAAGCTTCTGCCACATTACATGCAATAAATCCCAAATCGAGCACAACTTTCTTTGCCTTCAAAATTAAGAATCTCCATGAAAGAATCTCAATCAAGAATGTCATACCCATCGAAATGGTAGCAGTGTAAACAGATCTACTGCTTTTGATAGCGAAGCAAAACCGCACATGAACAGAGAGAAAACCACAGCTAACATACTCTTTTGAAATCGTCGACGGTTTTGTGGTAGAGACGCTCTTTGTCCAACAAATATTGATAGTCATCGCTTAACTGCTCGCGTATCGTCTGCAGTTCCTTTTGTTTCGATGTCACCTTCAATTCACAAAAAAACCTTTTCCTATGCATTGTTATCCATATACGCATTCAAATTTGTGCCTGATTTTGATTCACTCAACAGCTGAGTTTGTCGACTAACTTAAAAAACTAATTAAGGAAAGGTGGCAACACTCGTTGAAGCTGGCAACGAACTACGATGCTTTTTACTCACTTCGTCAACGATTCTTTTACGTATAGAAAAACCTGTTACACGAATATTTTTACCTGTCAACTCGCCTATCCAACGCATCTTCATATTCCAACTAAAGGTACAACACATTTGTGCAGTATACTCCGTCCCTCAAATCTCAAGAAAAGTGAATATACGGAAAGTGCAGATGCCACCGTCGAGGCACGTTTTTGACTTACTCATAGAACTACAAAGTTTAACCCAAGAATCATTGTAACAGCAGCACAACCTAAACCCGCTCATCTAGATTCATTTTTAATAAAACATTTGTCAACATTAGGGAAATAGATAAGCAGCGCCCTACATTCAGAACAGCAAGGCTTATTCCAATAGATGGCTGAAGAAAGAATGAATGGAATGGGAAAATGAAGCAAGGCACTTATGCAATAATCATGCACTTTCGTACTTTCAACAAAATAAATCACTTCTTCACTCAAAACATGTGGGGAAGTGTCCACTATGAAATGAACTGATGCTTTCTTTAGAACTGCCGCAGTGCAGGAAAAAACACAAACCTCCAAACGGAAAAGAGAGAGAGGGAGGGGGGGGGGGGGGGGGGGGGGGGGGGGGGGAGGGGGGGGGGGGGAACAAATATGCTAATCTCTCCTAGAGATCAACAGCTTTTTCAGGCATTACTCCCTCCGCATTCATGCGCAATAACTGCAGTGGATGCAAATCTGTGCTCCAAGCAAATGTGAAGTTTCACAGTTCTCTCTGAAAGGTGGATGGATGATGTTTAGAGCTTGAAGACAAAGAAAACCTGTATACCTCGTGCATGGGATTTAATCAATCTGGAGCAACGAATAATGGATGCAAAACAACTGTTTCAAGCTATCACGGAACTCGAGAATCAAAACTAATGAAAAAATCAGAAAAATCGTGGAACGGTGACACCAACAGATTCCAGCAACGCGACTTAAAGGAGTCCGGACACACCTGGTTTTGGGGATTTCATCTGATTTGATGCTGTGAATTCCGAGGAAAATAAATAAAGCAACTGAATTGAAACATTTGTCTTCAGTCACGAAAGCGTTCATGCTATCAGCACATAACAACAAACCTTGTCGAGAGTCTCATCGACTCCTTTCAGAACCTGTTCCAAATTTTCAATAAACGATTCCTTATAGCTTTCCTTGGAGGTTCTGCAAGTTTATCACTAAGCAGATGAAATCAAAATAGGCATGTTGCAAACGTATCTGCAACAATGAAATATACAAAAAAGTTACATTACTAAGACTAGAAATATGTTTATACCACTGCAAAAGTTAGACACAGCAAGATGTTATTTAGATGGGAATACTCGGACTGGCGTCTATCAATGTTTCCTTAGACCATGGTAATGAAATTAGATGGTAAAAAGATTTCGCAAGCAAACGCCGACAAGCATAACGCAGTCAAAGCAAATCTTTATCGTTGCGTAGTATTTCAATGCAACATTAAACAGTGCTCACAAAAAAAAGAAAACCACTTGGAGAAATTCTACAGAACTGCGAGGATGGAAGCCAGCTCACCATACGCTTGTTTAAACGCCTGCATGCGTCTTATATATGTATATATGCATGTTTCAACAGTTAGATGAAGCCACCTCTACGTATCTTTATATCAATAAAGCACGCTTTCGAAACGATAAAAAAAGCTCCTTGAATTCCTCCACGAATTTTACCAAGCGTCCTCACCTAATGAGAGAATGGGAAATCCCTTACGAGCAATAGTTATGGTAATAAACTAATAATAAAAAATTAAGGAATGCCGAGTCAAAATTAAAAAGGCGAGACAAACAAACTGATTGCCATCACGACAGTTTTGATTGACCACTGAGAAAAATGTGCAACTAATGGCAAACGCACAATTCCTGAACGTCATCGATGCTATTGAGGAGGTCGATTTCACGT
Organism: Ascaris suum; assembly: GCA_013433145.1. Taxonomy (NCBI): domain Eukaryota; kingdom Metazoa; phylum Nematoda; class Chromadorea; order Rhabditida; family Ascarididae; genus Ascaris; species Ascaris suum. Next base: position 7,749,063 of record CM024187.1, read on the forward strand.
TGCATGTAAGCCTTAACATCGAGCAGTGTATTGTGCAACGTGTAGAACTGCTTTGTTTCGCGATGTTTAGCTGCCACTGAAATTCCGCCATAGAAACTCTTCATAAAGACTTCATCTTCTCCACCACTAAAACGCAAACGAATAAAGCTAAGCTGAACAAAAAGCACACTTGTGACCTTGAACGAAACCTCCAGGGACTATACGTGTTTAAGGGAACGCAGAAATATTAAGGAAAGCAAGCAGACTCTTTCCAATTATGGATATAAGTCTTGAAGACAGGTTTCAGAAGCTGGGCAGTTTATAGATCTACACCCCTTGCCGCGATTCGTCGCATGATCACCTTTTGTTCGTATACTAAATAAACAACAACTTTTACATTTGCTACACACTGATGAGTACTTCAATTTGCACATTGTGGCATATTCTTCGATCTTATAATAATGGATCACATACTCTGATTGTACAGTTCAATAATCCTGCGTTGATATTGACTGATCTCGACCTGCGACGGCACAGAATCTAAACGTCTTTGTTGCAATGTAATCTGTCTATTAAGAAGTGCAGCTTGAAGACGCGCTTCCTCGACTCGCTCTTTCGCATTTCTGTACTCGTCATCCCAAGAAGCGCCTCCTGCCTATCAAAAGAATTCTGCTATCACAAGTAAACAATTGGAAGACTAGATGACTCAAATCTCTCCTCCCCCACTACTTTAACTGGGCAACCTGGAGGCAAAGGTGCATGCGGCAGAATGATTTTTTCAAAAGGATCTAAGCGGCGAAGGCAAACAAATAACTAACTGAGGCACTGATGCGTGCATGGAATACGCGGCTCGAGCTCGAAATCCGCGGTATTTGGCTGTTCGTTTATATGCCCTCTACGCCGTAAACAGTGACTAGTCTGCTGTCGACTTAATGAAGGCATGGCATTTTAGGAGTGATAAGCTAGCTTATAAGATTAAGAGCAAACAGTGATGCGCACGAAAAATCGAACGATTGAAGCCTACGCTGAGAGCACGTTCCTGGCGACGTACACTCAACTCTTCGAGCTCTTGCTGCATTCGGCTTAGCTCAGCATTACAAGCCGCTTTGAAATCCGATTCCCGTTTACGCATCTCGTCATGCTCGGTAGTAAGCTGTGTTAGCTTCTCCAGCAACCTACAAACCAGTACACCTTCACCGTTTATTTATATAGGTGCGCATTCGCAAATTCGAGGACGAAAATCGTCACACTCTGTCCTCAACAGAAAAGAATATTTCTGCCTGCTTGCCAGAAAAGTTTCAATCTAACCGAGCAAGATATTCTGATCTGAATGGCAACAAATAAACTCTAATGTCAGAACGTCATGCAAAATCCAACCGCCCCCGCTAAACTTTTTCACCTATTCCGTTCACAATTCAAAATACACAGGCCTTATGCACATACGCTGAAAATTCCGTGATCTGATAACCGAATTATCAGTACCCAAGAGAAAAAAGTTAACTACCTCAACCCTTTCTTTATTTTCAACAAACAATGTGCAGCTAACAATTAGCGCCAAATGTACAAGGAAAGCTTATTTCAGCCTTAACTTGATCTAAAATTGCCAATAAATTAATCAACACTATTCATATCGCAACAAAAACCCCATTCATACCACTGCAAAGCAATACAGTCATAGAGATGTTGTGTTGAAAATGAGGAAGACGTGAGCACATAAACTGAAACGAACGCTTTATCGATGGACTGTTCGAAATCGAGATGAGCCGCGATTCGACGCTCCACATCTTCGATCTCCCTTTGCAAAGAAGAAGAGAGTTCATTCGCTTCCAACAACTCGGCATCTATCTGCTTCTCCCTCATTCTCAGCTGCATAACACCACATCAATCTTATTCATTTATTTAGAAAAGATCGTGCAATTAAGTGAGCCAGAACATAGTAAAATTGATTTCATCATGCGAAGTATGCAAACGCTTAATCCAGTGCTAAGTGAAAAAGGCGGTGATGGCCTAAAGCAAAAAGCGAACAATCCTTCTTCAGCAACAATATAAAGGACAATTACATAACAGCTACTCAAATAACATTGAATAAGAAGTAAAACTTCGTCCCTGACTCACTTCCAGGGACTACTCAAAACAGATTTGCGCTCTAATGATCAACTCGAGATTTTAATGACTCGGGTCAGTGCCCTGTTATCTGCGATAGTTTAACGAACGCCAAATTTGCATAAATGGTTTTTAGAAGAGTTGGATAAACTGCTCTTAGCATTTATAGGCAGCACAGTACTTAACGTGGAGTGCCAACTTCATCGACTCCCTTGTGTCAATATTCGCTAGGTTTCGGCGTTAACAGAGGCCAGAACTTGGTTCCACTATTTACCTAAAAAGCTTTAAGAACATAGTCTTTCCCTGTTGCACTCCAACTGAGACTATCCTCTGCTGCCCTCTTCCTTCCTCTCTCTCTGCACCTTTCTCATCACTGCTGTTCCTTTTCAAAAAATCGTTCTTTGCACAGCATCACTTGTAATGGAATTCTGCCACAGCAAATGAAATATAAACCTTGAGCAGCTCTTGCTCAGCTTCCACGAGTCGTGAACGTACAGCATCAAGGTCCGTATGACGAACACAGGTAGCCTAAAAATCAGTTCCTATTGACCGCTCTCTTCCAGAAATCTAACAGCTTCAGAAAATAAAAATTGATTCCGAGGAAAGCTTGCGGAACGACAAGTCGAATTTCGACTCGGAATTCGACAAATATGGCGTGCTTACAGCATTGAAGAAAAATGTAATAAAACGGTAGAGTGAAATCACAGCGCGATCCACCAAAGGCAGAGAAAATGACAATGCAGATGACCCGGCAAATTGGGAAAAACCATTAAAAAGCCAAAAGGCTACTCTGATCATTAACACTAACACTCGTCACTTATATTTGTCAAAGCGAGAAGGATAATTTGATGTGAACTAAAGCTAACAATAGGCTCTTTTGCGAGTGTTCCCTAATCGACGATGAAACTATGCAGTCAAATATCCGAATTTGTTCAATCAATGAAGTTCTCTCTTCGGAAAGCCCTCCGATCCGATATCTCTATTCAAACTGCAATCGTTATTCAACACGACCACAAAGCTGAACCACCGAAGGCTTCATGATACACAGCAATTGTGTTTCAATCAGACTCATGTCAGTGAGAAAAATGATGTGCTCTAAAATAAAACTGTTGATTAGATGATGACAATGAACATATTTTGCAATACACACCGTGCTGATACTTGTGGACGCCTCATGCAATGCTTTCGTATCAATAATGTGCACCAGTGCACCGGTTGATATTCGCTGCTTCTCCGAACAAACTGCTTCCATAGGAAGACACTCTTGCACATCCTTCGCAACCTTAAATTCATGACGTCCACAAAGAAATTAAAGATGCTCATATGAAATAAACAATTACATGCAAATATTTGATTATCAACAAGCACGTCTGTGCCCCGATTAAGAACTGCCAACATTTACTTCCACTGCATGCTTGAAAGAAACCAGAAATTAAACTTTAAGTTCAGACACACCGCAGGGACAGTTGAAAAACTTGAGAATGAAAGTGCCTCTGCCTAACTTGCCCATTTTTAAATCCTACTATTCATCTAATCTTGCGGGGAGTACCACTGCTTACAAAACGACACAGCGTAATTATAGATGCAGCAGCAATGGAAAAAAAATGTTTTTACAGCAGTTTTTTCCAATATAAACTTACGATAAAACATTTGCTGCAACTTCATTGCCTTTAATAAACAATTCAAAATTTTCAGCCATCAACGAATGATTTCCTTCCAATGCTAACAGTGATCGCCATCTACTTCACTGTACATGTCCAGTACCTGTTCCTTCCACAAAAACTTGCTTACAACCTCTTTAATTGATTCGCGATCCTCGCTGATCCTCCTGCTTTCCTTTGGCTGTTGCTTGCTTTGCTCAGCAAAGATTCGCCTGCAGTAAAACGCTCGCCTCATACCACAATAACGCGAACACAACTTTTCCGGACGTGGAATAAGTTTCTTTTCTTCATCTCTTTACTTATTACAATTTCCTTCACACCGAAATGTTTGACTGGCACAAAGTGCACATTTAATCTCGTCAAAAAATTCGCAGAAAAACTTCCTTGAAACTTTTTTCCAGAAGCCAAAAAGACTCATTTTTATTCAATCAAAAAACTCCCATTAGACCCCTTATGCCTTTAAAATGCTTCTGTTGCTTTTACAGCAACAACTCTGTCGTCGCAAAGTCCATACGTGGAAGCAAACTTCGACATTAACCTCTAAGACCAGCAGAAACAAAAGAAAAGACTCCCGAATCTGTTTTGCAACTACTCTGTCGTATTTTATCAACTCAATAAATGCTGTTTTTTCTCGTTTAAAGTACACAGCCAACGAGATTAGCGATAGAAAGTGGTGAGTAAACATCTCTCAACAACCTTCTGCAGTGGCAAACGATCGCTTTAGCAAATTTGGACTAATAACACCAAATCCTTCTAATATAAGCTTACCTCCTCGCGACCTTGAAATTTCGCTTAAGTGCAACTGGAAGCGATATGAAGAGATATTTTGCTTCGTTGATTGAAGCAAACTAATAACTTAAGTAAATAACACCAAATCGTTTCCAATGTCGTAAAACCCGCAAATGCAGAAAAGTTATCAGTATAAACATGACAAAATACAGCACATCCTCGGATCAAGCTGATCTCTTCCTCAAGCAACTCCACAGCAGTGACCTTAATAAAACCTAATTAAAATCGGTGCTGTCCGATTTGTACGTAGACAATGTAACAGTAATCCTGTTCATTGCTGAGGTAAAAATACGGAAGAAAATACAAATGAAGGCAACTAACTCACCCGCCGTATTCCATTAACGTGCATTGTATATCTTCGTGTAGGTCTTTGGAAACGAAACCTTCAACCCGTCTGTAGACCCGCAAAGGAAAACAAAGCGACTTCAACTTGCCATAGTTCTTAGCATGTGCTACTTTTTGTGCTCTTAGCTGGTGATCCTTGAAAAGAAAAAAGTATCTCATTCGACAATGAAATTATCAAAAATTTGATAGCAGTGAACAAGAGAACAGAAGATCCTTTGAATGAGAAAGCAGCTTACAACATCAACTGTCATGTCCCATAATAATAAAACCGGCGGATAACCTCTTTACTATCACAAAAAAAAAACGCTAAGGAGAATCGAAACAATAATGAATAACATAGTCGACAAACTTCTCTATATGTAATAATAAGAGAAAAGGTTGCGTAAAGTTCGCATAAAATGATTCGTCTCTAGCAATGAACATAAAAGTGCTCAAAGGCAACATCTGACTGGACAAGCCCCTACCTGCGGTCACCTCATTAGGAAACTGAAAGAAACTAATATATGAAAGGGCTAAGACGTTCAGTTTTACAAAGCTATTTTCCATCTGCTCTTCCACTTCTGTTGACAACAGATTTGTGATTTTTAGAGTTATTTTTTGACACATGCAAACAGTTCAACGCGAAGCTTAGTGTTAAAATAAGAACATCTTAAGAAAGGCATTGAATAACTAAAACTATCCTCTGTTGTGAAAAAGTATTCATCTCAGAAAAAAATAAAATATTCAGCAAGATTGGAACAGAGATTCTCTTACCTCTGGTAAGTGGAATCGCCGGCCGAATTGATAGGTGGCATGATTTTGTACCATATCACCACGTTTCAGTTTCGCTTCAACCGCCTGCTTGACCAGCCACTTCAAAAGTAAAATTCGAAGTCAAATGTCCACTGCCGAACAAACAGAAAAATAACGCACTCAGCTAATCACTCAAAATTTCTAAGCTGGAATCACCTCCACAACTCTACCACTCTTTTAAAAAACGTCATCCAACACATATAATGCATCCTTCTCAGTCTTCCTTCAACACTCCAGATTTCTGCGAGCATCCACTACCACATACAGCTGTGCCCTATCTTGAATGACCCTCTTTCACGAATTTCTGAGCGCAACAATGTCGGGTTGAACATCGACGATTACAGCTTTAGAACGTTTCTTTTCCTTGAAGTATTTATAAAAGGATAAGGAATACCCTTCAATAAATATTTCTCGTTTAATGCCATAGAAACTAAGGCTTCCATTAAGAAACACCGGATCCGTCTCTCCGCACTTGGCGACTGTCCTTTGTGTCTCATTCTTATTATGCATTCACAATCAATTGCATGTATATTCCCCCACCGTGCATTCACAAAGAAAATGAGCAACGGACAATTTCCGTTATTATCATTTGCCCACCTCGACTGCTGTTTGCAGTTTCTTTTTTATAAATGTTTGATGGCTACTACGCCCCCTTCTGATTGAAAAAAATCGACGATTACGTTCACACTTTCGTCTGCGGCATTACTTAACGGTCCCAGTGCTGCAGATATTTCTGCTACGGCGCAGATACCTTGTGTTTCAGTTTATCTGAGCCTACGTGTTCACAACGAATTCGGACATATGTCATGACGAAAATAGCCTTATTACATTAGTGTAGACAACACAAAAGTTCCGAAACGAAACTGTCCCGTGGTGAGGATGCCCGCGATGCAAAGGATTTGAAGGGGCAAATGCAATTGCCTCCTTGTTCATCTAGAAAAGCGTCTGAACATTTCGACAGGGATGCCAACAGTGAAGGGATTTAGTTGGGACACCACGAAACGTGTTTACTGCCCCAAAAAATAACGCTTCAAAAATCAATACATTCCATCGTCAGAAAACGAGATGTCAAAGATAGAAGAAGGAGTGGAATTACATAGGAAGACTACTCTTCGGAAAACCGATTAGACGAGAAAATGACAAAGTTGTACGGGACAAGAGGAACACCTTCCTTCAAAATCAGAACTACAATGAAATGACTGCTTATGACAGCAAAAGGAGGCGAGAATCCGTCCAAAAACAGCTCAATGAGTCCAAAATTTTCACCCAGCGGTACTTCTGCTCCTATTCAGCACTGAGCATAACACTTATAAAACCGTAACGTAACACCCACCCAGTGAACACGGTCCCATTCAGAAACAATACTAAGAGTAAGGCAAAGAAAAGGCGTTACCTGAACAACCGGGAAAATGTGAATATAATCGAGTCCTTGGATTTGGTGTGGCTCGAGAGAGTGCGGGCATTTCAACTGCGGCAGCACCTCAACAACCCTTTCCGTTAATGCACTAAAACACAGAACGCTCTCCACATGGAACGCAAAACGTCAAGGCATTATAACACAAACCTGCGAAAAAATTCAGCCATTATGCTGTTGTCTTAAAAAGTGTGCAAGTACGATGGACGATTTCAATAAAAATAGAAAAACTATACTGACCAATAGCGATGATACTGCTGGAAACATCGTGCACTAAGCGCCGGGGGAGAAATGAAGAAATTTACTGACAGCCGTCGAATACCATTCTACAAACAGCCCATCAACTGACTGTCAGTACCCCCAACATTCTCTGATGAAAACGCCCCCTTCAGTAAGACGGAAGGAGTGGGCATGGTGGAATCTGTAGCTCTATGCCCTTAAGACAGAGTTTTAAATTGATCACCTTTTCGGCGCTCCCCTTTCATCAACTGCATTCCACCGTTAACAGCTGCGGGACTGTGCGTGTTCATCGATTGTTCAGTTCTCAGCGGTCCATTTCATCATTCGAGAAATATTCGAAAATGTTGTTCTGTTAGGAACGCTGTTAAGGAGATAAAACTGATAATAAAGTTGAGAAGTCTATTTCATCGAGTGGGACAAAGCAAAGGACTGTCGCGTTGACAGCAATAAAATCAGCTAAAATAAACAACACTTCATAATTGAAGGATTTCATTGCGAGTAAGGAGGCTGTAAAAGTGCACTAAGTGCAATAAAGTAAAAGTGTACAATAATAAACTAACATCTTTTGTCCAATTGTCGAATTTTCTGAGTAAAAAAGATCGATATCGACCGATCGGTTGCATAGCGTTATGCACCATACCATTCCTCCGATCACCTGAACAACATGCACTACGTGCTTCATTCGAATCGGGGGCTGTTTTAGAAAATAGTACGTACCTTGGATGTAACAGTGAATGCAATCGCCTATATTGTTTCCCTTCTCGGTCACCAGTAAAAAGTAGAGGGGGAAAAGAGCATTCTGCACTATGTCATGTGAACGAAAGCCGATGAAAGTCATGATGATGTGTACTTGCACACATAGAACACGTAAGTCTTGCTACAACCTCTTCCCTCAGAGGCTTCGCCTGTCGGGTCTTGAGATATGCAGACCCTTTTCAATATGTTCACGGCGTGGTGCAGTGAGTGGCCAATGAACAAAACCGTTCGTTCGATTACTTCAAGAAAGTCAAAGAATTTCGTTTCGCTCGAGACTGGCTCTAAACAATATCCACCTTCCCATGAAAATAAAAACTGCATAACGCTTTGTTTTAAACCTGCCAGTCACAGACAAATGGAACTTGCGTCTGCTGCTTTGTCTTCGAGGGCGAAATGATTTGGGTTTGCGGAGAAGGGAGGGGGAGGCAGCAAGAAGAGAGATGAAAGGATGCTCAGCAGATCTAATATATAAGCTCTACCAGTGGACAATAACAAGAGTAGAACTTGCAACCAAAGAACGGAATCAACTCATATGGAAAATGTTCATACCCTGTCGAAAGGTGGTAAAGCTTTAAGCCGAGCACGGAAGTATCCCGCTGCCACAAGCAGGTCGATTGTATCCTGCAGTTTTGCGAACTGTTCCTCGTCTTCGCGGACATCAAACTAAAAGTTTCCGTGTTGCTTACACGAACACACAAACAGAATCCAATAAAAGATGGTCTACGATTTCGATACTGTCTTCATAATTTTGCATATCTTTTAAAACATTTTACCAGTGATGAAAAACTTGGGCTAAATCGGGTCTCGGTCCCGTAATCACTGTCACCTACTTCGAACCGTATGACCGGACGCATCTTTGGATGATCAATTAAATAAGGTCCCGGCAACGACCCCACGGAAACAGATTTTGTGATGAACAGCAAGCAAAGCGTACATCTACTATGCACACGCGACAAGGGTGAAGAAGTGTTGCAAATAACTTTCCAAACGACACTAATCTGCACTCATTCAGTAGTTCCGTAGCTTTACGATGCATTCTCAACAGATATTTCAACGAGTACCCCTGATACATGCACATTGTTATTCTTATACTCCACTGTTTCACTGCAGTCATCTTTGTTCTTGCGTGAATTGAGATTATTCTCTCTCGATTGCATAAGCATCTTGAAGTGCGAAACCCTATCGGGAACGTCTCCCCCGCTGATTTATTCCGCCGGATCTACACGAGCCGAAAGATTATTCTAGGTTAAACACCGTAAACTTAACCGACCACACGCTTATCTTGCACCATGCGTGCTCCAGGTATGCAACAAACACCCATTATTGAAATGTGACAAGCGAATAGTTCATGATCCATTCGATGTCACCTTTTTGTTGCTATTAATAAACACTTAAACAGTACAAGGTTTATACAAAAAATTAAACAGTTTTCCGTTAATATACCGGGGCCCCGGTTATACCTGGACCACATTACTACCGGATTCAACCCATTATGTGGAGGCAGATTAGACTTGATGGCAGCCTGAGGTGGGGAAAAGAAACCTGGAGCACTTTCACCTGATTACATAATGCCATCGGTTAAATTCGTGCCTGGTGGGGACCGAAAGCGGACCTCACCCTGAGCATCATTAAAGTGAGCAAATAGCGAAAGACTTGAAACCTCCTCTCTCGACAGTTTGTGCGACTTTGCTCCAGTGTCCATAATCTTTCACGTCCGCCTCAGACCACACACTTACAACAACCCGACTGCCAACGACCCAAATATGTGAACAGGAGACTGTTGATTATGAAGCGAAATATAACGTTGCTCTTGAATGAGAAATCTCAAAACGAACAAATTTTAGAATTTTGGCTCTTTGCCCACGGATTAAATTTTGGAATCTGGCTGAGTGAAGCTAGCGTTCTCTAGATATTTGTTTTATTCGATCGATCTTTGCGTTTCCAGTGGCAGTTTTCGATGTTTTCTTCGAAGTCAATGTTACTGCTTTATGATATCATGATTGTGCTAGTTATGGCGGAACCCGTAGGAATTGGAGGTAAGGAACCACAGTTGGTACAATAAAATGGAGAGGATTGAATAAAAAGTTGAGGGCTTCCCCCATGAAGGGCACTGAGTTCTGGTTGTGGTGTTCAGTTGTGTGCACATATTTCCAACCGACTGATCTCTCGCTGTTGCTTATCTTTATATGTGTAGAATCTGCGTTCCTTCCCCCCCCCCCCCCTCCATCTTCTTTGAAATCTGCGTTGTTCAGAATTCAACTCAGGTAGCATTCAAGATGCGATGTTCTATTTTACGTGTGCAACAAAGATATTCGATACAAGGTCGCACAACTCTTGTCGTATATGGCCCTCCAACCCTGGTATATAGTACTCCTGTCTAGCTGCTTCACACTCACCTGGTTGTTCACTTCACAAAAGTTATCTATTTTGCCCTAACGGACTTTCCCTTTTCCGGTCCCTTGCAACCTCAGCTACGAATATTGTCTAAAATATTCGTTCTGCAGTCGTTAGGGTATCGGCGGTTTCGCGTGATAAGTGCCTTCTTTGCCATCCCCTTTGAGGTCGGTGTGTGCATTCGTTTCATTCGAGTTCATCGTGTTCCTACCGTTTATCGTTCATTTCATTCGTTATATGCTGTGTGTATTTTTCGAGAACATTAAACGGTGTTCTTTTGAGCGCTGTAGTTAGAATCGTTTATGAATGCGTTTCTTAGCTGAGCCATTGGTAGATAGCAGTGTCTCTTTCCCATCAAATTGCTATTTAGCTCTAAGGATCTGTTCCTTCGTTAGGTGTTCATGATCGATGTGGCTAAGCAATGTCCTCATCGTTAAGTTGTTCCATGCAGCTAGCAGCAAGCAGACAAAGGTGACTTCGCATTAGAAGATGTTTCGTGGGGGAAAGTAAAAGCGAATCTGGGCATTTCAGCTTAGCAGCCACTATCGAAGAATTTCATTACCATAGAGAAATTTGAAGGAAGAATTTTATTTCCTATGTATCGCGTATTGAATGCATGTTGAGTGCTTATGCATTCTCAAGGCCATTATTTTCTTGGAACTGCGTAGCGGTGATAGCTGCTTACTACTGTTTTTACGCGCCTTAGATATGCCTTATCTGCCTTCTTTATCGCTACCAACCCATTCCCTACCACTGCTGTATATGATGGCATCAGCAGGTAGTTCGAGAGCAACCCGTATTTGACGAACTACCTGAAACGACATGAACGACTGCCTCTTATAAATAAGCATACAGTCATTCAAAGTCGCATTATTTGCGATATACACTCACCGAATATGTGATGACTGGTCGTTGAACACCTGTCAAATTGTTTTCGCCCATTCAAAAATTTCAGCCTTTAAGGTACATGAGATGGACGCCGATGCAGTGCAGAAAGAAGCTTATGCGGCCGCATTAGTGCACGTTGCACAATTGTTGCAACGCTCCGATCAGTTGGAAAAGCTTGACTCACTCAGGAAAAGAGCTGATCGCAAAAAGGTTGCTACTTTTAAGTCTTTTCCTGCAGCCTTTCACAGTATGATACTGGTTGTTGATGAATTAATTTTTAGCAGGCTTGGCTGTATTCATCGATCGTATATCTTGTATTTCATCGTCCCTCGAAGTTTGGGAATCGCCATTTGCGCTGTTTCGAAACTGCATGTCTCGTTATAAGGGTTGCAGATGTGTCCTTCACCGCAGTTATGTGAGGAGCAATTCCACTGTGAGGTAATCTGCAGTTATCTGCAGTTATGAGGCTAACTGTGAGAGTTATATGAGGAAGGGGAGAGAATGCCAAAAACTAATAACGTAGTTCGATATTGAATCGCTGTTTCTGAAAATGAGATTTTTTTCTTTTGTCTCTAATGCATTCTTAGAATTGTGCAATTGTTTAAGGGATGGAGGAGGTGAATGTCTACGTTGACATCCTCTCATCGCTTTACCCAATTGATCGAAGTGTTCAAGCACTATATAAAAAGGGGAAGGGATAGATATTGCTAATTTAAGCTCCAGGAGCAAATTTTTTATAGCCAAGAAATAATGCAAGGAATGTCCGAAAGTGTATTTTGCACACTGTTTACAAGAGTTCTTTGCGATTTTATTCTTTGATATAAAGATTTAGCGAATTACTCATCGGTGCACCGCATCTTTCAAATGGCGTTTTGCATTCACGATATGTGCAGAATATCAAACAGTTCTGAATGCGCCTATCATAATATAGGACGAATAATCGTGTGCTCGTGAATGTGATGTAGAAGGAAGCAACGGGGAGGATGGGGGGGGGGGGGGGGGGGGAAGACTTCACTGATACCATCGTTTATTAAAAATATGTTCTTCCTCTGTGCTGCTGTCCATAAAATCAAAAATTTGACAGCCAGTCCGAATTTACACATTCTCCACTCCCATCGGCTTCTTTATATAGGTTGTCTTGAGGTGTGGAAGTTATTAATGTCTTCATTCAACATGAGTTCGCTCGTTTTATTATCATTTCATCATCCTTAATGCGGACAACTTTCTGTAGAATCGTGCTTAACGTTTTGTTTGCACTATCTCCCTGTTTGTGGTCGAAGGAGAGGCATCCTTGAGCATCCACATTTTTCAACTTACTCTTCACCTTTCCCATTTTATTTCTCCAGTTTCTGCTGTGGTCTACCTGCAACATCTTATTGTAACTCTTATTATATTTCTAGACTTGCGTTGGTGAGTGGATGCTAAACTTGCTTAGCTGCACAATTTTCACATGGGCTCAATTTAAAATACGCTTTTGAAAGTTAACAAACAGAGCAAAGCAAAAAAGTGATTGCATAAAAGCTGTGATAACTGGGCTATTTGTGCCTCAGATAGGGACATTGCCTCTCTGTTATTTAGTAAGTAGTTGTTTCAGTAACTCTCTTGCAGTGTTTAAAAGTACGATTCGAATGGGGGACGTGGAAGCATTAGCGAACGTCAGCCTGTTTGCTCCGATCCCATCCCTTTATTGTTCAGAGCAAGCTCACAAGTGCTTCTGTATGCTTCAATTTATAGTCCACTCATATCAGGCATGTGCAGCTTGTTGCCACTTGGGACAAACAATTTGGATATAGCCGAAGAGAGATAAATTATTGCGATCGCTTAGTAACTCTGGTTACGTGGATTCCGGTTAGGGATCGTTTTCACTTCTTTCGATGTGATTGCCTAGGGCTGTTTGTGTCTTCGCTCCACCAGCTGAAAATATACTGACTGTTTCTATGCAGCTCGAAAACAGCTCTACGGAGTTGACCATCGGCATTCGCTAGATGAAGGGAATAGGCTGAAGTGAGAGGCCACTAAGTTAATTTGTGAATAAGTTGTAAATATATTGGAAAAATTGCTCATTTCACACAGTTGTATAAAAAATTGAGCAGTTCCATGTAAAAGGTCGGTTTCAGGCAGCCGTGGAGGCGATGCTGCGAACGGGGGTGCAGTCACAGCTCGAGGGCATCCGTACGGCTATTGGTCATCTCTCGTCAACGGTTGAGGACATCAAAGCCGTCGAGACGAAGTTAGAGCTCTCTCAGCATGAACATCACCGAGTTTCTGTTTTTCAGATTCCATAGAGATTCTTGCTGTTTTATCTTTTGTACACTCAGCGGGGTTCCCGAGCAAGAACTTTTATAATTGATCTTAAACATGGTTTAGGCTTATTGGCAGATGCTGTTGCTTTAGTTAACATGGTAGGTGAAATCCTCTGTTGTCGCGATTGCGCTGTTTATAGAGCAACAGGTGAAGGGTGGGTGGACGCCAAGGACCATTATTACTGCAAGATCACTGAAGGGTACATCATCATAAAAGTGTTCAATCTCCCAGGCGAAGTGACCTTGTACCACGAGTTTTGCTGGCATTCTTCTGAGCTTAGTGTGTGTTATTACACGAGTTAACGGATTCAATGCATACCGATTCGATGCGAGGGCTTATGCTCGAGAATGCTCATTGTAGACTTATAGTTTCTCCAAGAAAACATGTATTTCCAAGGTTACAAATTCCATAACTTTCCAGTAAAAATATATGCTGTAGAAGTGGGAGGCATTTGAGGAGGGGCTTTTAAGTGAGTAAGTAGTATATAGGTAAACCTTGTTAGGGACGATGCAGTGACCTGTAGTTCGTTGGTTTTGTGCTTATCGCCTGATATGTGCAGCCACTGTGGCTACTAAGTGATGCCGCTAAGGACGAACTTTGGATTGCAGCTTGCAAGAAATTCACGACACACTGCAAAGGTTCCCCGAATTGAAGAAAAAGATGGCAAAGCTGCGTGAAGCGAATATACGGCACGATCAATACGCGACGGCAATGGAACATCTGAAGCATATATACTCAATAAATGAGACTATCGAACAGACACACGAATACATCGTTGATGGGAAACTTCTGCTCGCAAGCAAAAAGTTTGCTTTTATTTTGCTTGTTCTAACTTCTTGATTTGTTGGATTAGACAAGTTTCGTGTTGCTGTCTTCTTAGATCAGAATATCATCGCTTATTTCGAATTCGATACTACTGGGCGTATACGCTACAGGGATAGAAACAGCACCCTCAGACTGCTTTCTTAGGAGGAAAGGGAAAAGAATATCCTCTCTTCCTTTTCACTAAGATAAGCTTTCACGGTTCACTTTAGGTAATTGCGTTGCCGTGATTTGTATGCATCTGAGCTTTTTCACTTTTCCTTTAAGTACATCTGATAATGATAAAAAATCGGAACCGCTCGCTTCATCTGAGAAATACTGCCTCATGCATCGCTTTTCCTCTCAGTTCTCATTTCTCGACCTCTGCACCCTTACCGCCGAAGAGAAAGTAGGGTTGAGAAGTCCCGTTTGCGAAATCTGTGGTGGCCTTCAAAAAGTGAAATAATATTGCATCGAATTTTGCTTCAACTTTCCGTTTAATTTTTTCTTTCTGCAATGTAAACCTTTTCATTTGGAGTTTGATCTTATGAAATAGTAGCGTATAGTGGTGATAATGTTGGGAGGGGAAAAAGTTTTCACTTTTTTTAAAAATCGAGATCACCGAATAAGGTAATAGTATAATTTTACAGCCGGAACTTTAAAAAAGAAAGTGTTGTCCGTTGTTTGATGTTTAATTTTTTTTCTAGCTAATTAACCCGCTCGCACTATCGATTCGAAAATGCGCCCAAATTTTTACAGTGCTTAATATCTCTTGTCCAGTAGCGATAGTTACGGTTCTTTGCAGTTTCCAACCCTTTGCCCAAATTTGATTATTATTTCGTTCTTTGTTGACCTCTGTGTTGGCAAGATGACATATGCAGTCATTAGCCCGGCTCTGTTCTTGGGAGGGGGTGGGGAGGAGGTTGAGGGACGGAATAGAGAAGCAGGTACTGACGAGAAGAGATAAAAGAGAGGATGGAGCAGAAAATTGGTTCCATGAATTTAGATCAAGTGTAAGAAAATACACGAATTGCAGTTAATTTCTTAGTGAAACGCACACAATTTTCATCTTCGTTCACTCATTTTACTCCCCCCCCCCCTCTCCTTCATTCCTACCCTCACCTCTCCCTTTCCCCTCATTCGGGTCAAAGTAAAATGGTGTTTGTAGTGGAAGCGGACACGGGACATCTCTCTCATATTGAATATTGCATTTTGAACATGCGAACAGTTCACTTCTCTGTTTCATCTACTCTTGCAGTTTTAACAACGAATTTCAGCATAATGGAGTTGGAGCATGCCCGTGACGATCTAATGTTTGAAGTGCACAAGCTGCAACAAGGGAACGCCGACTACGAAAAGAACGTACCGCTTTATTTTGTTTCTACTTTCTTGACGAATTGTTTCCTCGTTGAAATTCGCACCTAACTATTGGAAGATGGCTTTACTGCCTCTGTTGCTCTACTTAATGGTGTACGCTGTAAACTGATTATATTTCCATTACTAATTGATGATCCAAATCGCACATGATTTTCACTAAATTCTTGGTTAAATGTCTGAGGCTATTCGATCAATAAATTTCGCTGTTTGAAATCTCTCCACTTTAGCTCATCAAAAATAATAGCCCTACCGAGTTTTACTTCAGATTTTCCGATAAAGCATCAAATCATTAGCATAATTGGATGCGCGTCCGTCCACTATTACCATTGAATCGTGGTGTTTTGCCAAATCCTCCACTGTAAGAGTTTTTTCAGCTTGATGATTTTGGTTACCGTCTTCTTCTCTTGGAAGATGATGTAAGTATTCGAATGGGGATCTCAGTTTTTCATGTATTCTCTGGTTTTCATTTCTTTAAGTCTCTCTCATTTTTGTTTTCTCCCTTTATGAAAGGTATTCGGGATTCTTTTTGTTAAGTTGCATGGAAGAAATAGTGAACGGTCTCATTCAGGGAATGTTGATGAGAATCCAAGCGCGAAGTTAGTCGATCATCTGCCCAAATTCGCTCGCCGCCTATCCATGCACACGTCGAACTGTAACAGAGATGGTAAATCTCAGTGAGTCGTAGGTGGCGAAGCGTCTTCTGGTAGTAATTTGAGAAACAACGTAATCGCATTTCAAGCCAGAAACCTTTAAATTTCCGTTGGTGCAATTTGAATTCTGGATTGTTTAACTGCCCGAGAAGCGATAAGATATTTTCTCCTGGAATGAAGAAAGACATTCCGATTAGTGACGCTTAAGATGGTTCAAGGTTATGATTAATATGTTTGACTTATTTGAGAATAGGTCGATTTGGGTGTGTTCCTCCCCAAATTTTGTTATCTTAGAGTTGGTCCTCTCGGGAATTTTAATGGATGATGCCTTGCTCTTTACAAACTTCTGCACCGTTGCTTTCAAAGCTCTCGTTGAAGAAATTTTGCAGCGATACCTCAAAATTTTTCGGCTTTGCTGTTCCTCTGACTCATATTGCATTTACTCGTTCACTTTTTCTTCACTCATTCAGCAATGCAGGCCAGGATCCCACCTGATAAAGCCGATCGGTGAAATGCAAAAGCTTTTTAAGTATTGCTTTAAAAAATTCGTGTGAAATGGATTTGAATGTTTTACATTGCGTTATGATTGCAATATCAAAAAGTTAACGTTGTGGGTGGGTGCCTCCCTCGCATCCTTCCCCACCCCCGAATAGTCGGCGGGGGACGGGAAAGAAAAGTGGAGGGAGATCCTAGAAAACATCACTGCCATCCACATAATTTGGCAGTTAGGGTCGAGCGCGAGCTGCGAGTATCGCTTCTGTCTTTGTTGGCCTTTAAAATGCTCGCAAGTCAATATGTTGCTAAAGGCTCACTATCAGCCAGAGTTGTTGAAGTGGCGAAGCTTTTAACCTCGGAGCAGGATGTGAGCAAATGTGTTGGATACAGATGTTTTTTTGCTTGGTTCCAAACAGTTTTGATTTGCATATCTTAAGTCTCATAGAGTATTCAAAGTAATGCTTTTCTTGTCTCTAAACTTCATTTTCCATTTTCCTGCCACGCATATTTTTGTTTGTTTTGGTGTCCTGGTGCTTTACATATTTTAAGTTGTATTGTACCTTGCATTGTTCATGGATTGGGTTTCTGTTATTTTAATTTAAATTGCATTGATGCATCGGTGATGATTTCGAGCAAACCTGATCGCAAAAGATGGTTTCTCGGGCTTCATTGTCCATATTTTTGCTTGAGATTCGTTTTCATAATTCGGTTAATGTTGTGAACGTCAGTACTTTTATTCACGTTCCGTAAATTCAGCTGCTGAAAACGTATTTCTCGGAGGTGGAGAAGCTGGTGCAGGAGTTAGCGAAGCAGATCTGGTACATCTGTGCACGATGTTTAGAGGCTGTTCGTGGTCTTGACCAGGGTCCGATGCAGCTGGTCACTGCACTTAGAATCATCGAACGTGAGGAGAGGTATTATCGTCCTTTTTTGTGTTTTCTTTTCCGTCCAACTTTGCAGTTACGATGATAGGGAAGACCATTGCGATGTTCGTAGCAATTTCTGCTGGCAGGTGAGTGCCAAACGTACCAAACCTCCTTTCATAGGCTGAATTTTACGAAGTTTCTCGAATCAAAACATTTTTGGTCGTTACATTTTTTTTCGCTGTTTTGGAACTCAACTTTGGGTGTAAATTCTTCGGAGGCCATTTCATCATTCTTCGACTATGAGTGAAATACGTTGGTTCTTTCCCACCTTTCCGCTTTAAGGTGGAAGTTTCTCGTCGATTTTACAGTTACTTTTAATTTGAGGTCGAAAACCCATCTAACATCGATTGTGTTCCCTTCTGTCTTTAAAAGATGAGAAATTATGATAGCAGATCAGATGTGCAGATAATTTGTTGGTTGCGAGATGTTGATGAGTACTCATTTTTAAAGTTTGTAAATGTCTAAATGCATGCCGAACATCGACGAGATGATGATTACACTCGTTGCCAGGATCGACAAATACTACTTGGATCGACGTACTGTTACGAACAATTTTATGCCGCCTGGTAGACAAGGGCGTGGCGTCAAAAGTGCATCGAGGTTATCGCAAAGACGGTTCGTCAGCGCATCGAAGGGAATCAACTGGAAGATAGGTCGATTAACAAACAGTGGCTTGCCAGGTGAGTGAACGTTGTCTTTGACAGTTTCATTTCATTCGTCGTTAAAGCCAAAAGGACGGCATTCATTGAAATAATCCGATTCGTGCTAAACATTGTGCCTTTGGAGTGCTATATTGCACCGGAAGGGAAATATCAGGTTACAGAATTGGCAGAGCTCTTAAATTTTGATTTGAAAGAAATTGAGAGGATGTTGTGAAAGCTTCTACCATTTCAGCTTTGACCACGTCAGTAGATTTCGTCGATCAGCAAAGAAGATTTTAAAAGTGCTTTAGCGGTGTAGCTTTCTCCATACATCGGAAATATCACTCTTCTTGCTCCTAGCCTGATTTCTGAGGGCACTGTTAACGTGTGCCTGCATAACTCTCTCATTTTAGTGAATTTTCCCGAAACCTGGGGAAATTAATAACTCGCGAGTTTTTTTTTCGGTACTCATGTGACGTAACGCTCAGGTGCAGTCTGCAGTGCAGTTTTGTCTTTGGACTCTACCTTCGTGGCAGAAAAGCACGCATGTTGTGAACAGTTCACCGAATAAATTTCTTCCTGTGGAAAGGAGAACAGTGGATAGAATTCTTTAGGCTCGTTTTTTTTTCAGAGAGGAATTTTGCGCTATTTCTCTCATACGGAGAATAAGCGCCATTTCATGTCCGAAAACAGAATTCGAAAAGTGAACGATTCGTCTTCAAGCATTTGTCATTACCGAACTTCACGTGATCAAATTATTAATTTATTTACGCTGTTGTGGGAAGTTGTGTAACAGCCGATGTTTGCGTCCTCGAAAGAACAACTGGCGTCTGCTCGCAAAGTAGACGATAACAGCTTGCCGAATAGACGACGTTTTCAACACATTTCTTTCAGGTATCTTGAGGTTTGTCGACTCGTTTTAGTCGACGACCTCACGGTGGCTAAGAGTGGCGCAGTTCCATGTTTTCCGCCCTCATTACAATATATACGATCGTTTCGTTGGCATGTATCATAACTGCATTTCATCAAGGGTTCGTTCCAGTTATCCCGTTGCTTTCGAGGATTGCAAAAAGCATAGTAGAATAACTTCTGCATATGTCGATCTTAGCCCTCCATCGAAAAACTGTGGTTTTTTGTGATGCAAATTTCATTGCAAAGGCTTCTGATGTGCTTTTGTTATCTGGATATGAGGTTCTGTCCCTTTTCAAACTTTTCCGACCTGTTTTACGCTCTAAGTTCGCTGTATTGCCCACTCATTACGCATACTGCATCTGCGTAATTTGAATGTAGTGTCGTTGATGTTTTATTTCAAAATGCCGCATTTCGTTACGTTTGTCAAGATTAGCATGCAGACAGCGTCCTCCGTCTATCAGGATCTTTACAGTTACGAGAAATTGCATCCGAAAAGTTGGAGAAGAACGAATTGGTGCAGCTTCTAAGCTGGGTTAACGCTTATGGGTGAGTTTGATTGTGATGCTTTCAAACATCTCTATTTCTTGCTAGGCTTAATGCGGGCTTCAGTTAGGAGTGAAACTATACATTCAATGCACTTCACATTACCGTATAGCCACAACTCGGATCAACTCTGCTTCCGCTTTTTTCCACGCTTTCAGAGAAAAAAAAACTGAAGCTTCATGTGCTGCTTTGCCTATAGTCGAAATTTCTTTTTATAGCGCCTTTCTGCAAATGTGGGGATTGATTTGGGTTTTGCTTTGGCTTAATGCAGGTACAGGATAACCTTACTGAAATGGTATTTATTTCCTTTGTTGAAAACTTCGAGCTAACGTTGAAATTCTTTTTGGACCCTTTTATGGACTGCCGCCCCGGCAAAATTGCGAGTTGTTTAAAAAATTGCCATTTCAGACGTTGGATGTGCCCACTGCTCAGTATATAATATGTCATGTAGGTCCGTGGGAAACTTCTATCTCACTACTATTCAACGCAACTTTGAAACGGGCGCATCCTAATTTTGGGGATTTTGCGCTTACTGTTTGTTGAAAAGGTTGAGTGGAAATATTTAGGGGCGATCAGATGTTGGGAACTCCGAAATTGCAGATCAATGCGGCGGCGATGCTAGCGGATCACCCACTTTTGCCCAGACCTACCGTTACGCAGTTGTGTGACCAGTGAGTCATTTATTAAATTCTTCATAGTGTAATACTTTCTTTGCTCATTGTGCCCTACCCAGTCGTTCATTATCCTTATCTTGGTTTTTTGGCGATGCGTAAAACTGCAGACCTGCTGTACAGAGTCATCTCTACATCGAGCCTATAACCCCTCTCTTGGAGAGATGACGCAAGGCTTTTGTTGTTCGTTGAAGAGCGGAGAAAGCCGACACTCAGTTGGCATCTACCGGCGGTAGTGTCACTTTGCGGAGAAAGCCGACACTCGGCGTCTACCGGCGGTAGCGTCAATCTGCGACCTTAAATATTGACGGGATGCTGAGGAATAAGCAACGAAATGAGATAACTCCGATTCCAGTGGAGTTCTGACTTCGGCTCCGCAATGAAAGGAATCAGTCCCTGCTGACTGTGTTTGTGAAAGAAATTTTTGTGAAACGAATTAACTCCGTGAATTCGTCTCCCTTGGAAGCAATAAATCGACTTCGGGCTAATCCATCTCTAATCTTGCTTCTAATATTTCAGTCATTTCCAACAAAAGCATATTACCTCATAGGTTTTCACCATCGTAGTGAATGGTGCTACCATAGCATTCTACGCCTGGGAACAATAACAAAGAAAGGCAACGAGGGCTGTAATTTCTTAACATTTCACAGTAAAATCACTTGTTGTCCAACAGCATTCTTTTCTTTGTTTTATAAGACCCGCTATTTCATGACGATTTGCATTCATACACCAACAAGAAAGTGAAGAGATTTCAGCACCTAGTACCAGCGTTCACTTTCCGAAAGCAGTGATAATAAGAAATTAACAGAATGATTCTACAGAACTGTTGGCATTTTGGAAGTGACTTTCTTCATTTCAACGTAACAGTGTTATGCTCGTAAAAATTCTTAGTCTGATGATGGAGCCTAGAAATTGGTGGGAAACAACGTCGCGTTCACATAATAGGGCGTTTGCAGTATTCGTGTCGCTCGCATGACCATCCTACATATTGGTGATCGCTCTCGATAGGAAATGGTTTGGGCTAGACCAGGAAGGCTACCTTATTTCCCAATTTGCGTGTTTGATCCGGAGATCAGGGAATGCAGGGAGGGATTCCGGCGATGACGCGATATCCACCACAAGCCAGGGATGTGGAATTTCGCTGGTGCCCATTGCTGTTGTGCTTTTGTCTGCAACCAGCTACTAATTACTACGACGAATATTGTCTACGGCTATTGCTACTGCTGCTACTGCCGGCGCTGGTGCTGCTGGTGGCGGTAGAACAGTGACGTTAGTTAACTGTGGTACGAGCAATAATTAGTGGTACTGCTAATAAGACTGTTACTCTGTTCTCGACACTACTATTTGCTGCTTGTTCTAGTAGTTATTCCTCCAAGTAATAAGAAGCAGCTAGCAGGTATTACTGATACCAGGCAATGACAATGCTAAGTGAGTAATGCCAGTTGGTAAGGCATCCAGTTTGCAGCAGTAACGGTAATTACTTTCCATCGTTGCTTATTACTTCCATCTTGCGCTATTGCTGTTAAGTAACAGCGCTCTAAATAATGATACTAAAAGTAACAGTATTGCCTTTTCTGCCAACGTTAACACCAATACTAGTACTGCCACCAGTGCCACTAATTGCACTAATAGCGTTTATTTACTTAAACAAGCATCGGTCTCGTACTTTATCCTAAGAGTAGTAGTAGTAATATTGGCGGTGGTTATCCGGCGTCCTTACTTAACCTCCTCACTCAGTTTGCTTGCGTAAAAAGTTACCAGATTGCCGACGACGGACTCTAAGCGGACTGTACTGGAGCTGATACTGGTTGGCGTGCTTGTTATGTAAACTACTTTGCTACGAGGGAATTCAGATCGGCGAAAATTCGTGACTTGAGCTCCGATGCAGGGACGAGATTTTTTGGGTCCTAGTTGCTCCGACTCCGGAAAGTAAGGAGTCAATCTTTTGACTCTGACTTCACAAACTATAAGGAGTCAACTCCGCTTTTCACTCCTAGAGCCAGCAAATGAGTCGATTCTGATGTGTAGGGAATGGGCTTCCGGAGTTGCCTTATGTTGTGTTCTCCTTAGTTTGTTGCACTAAACTTGGGCGAGCTTTTGTGTCATTGCGTTCTTAGTAAGATGTGCGCCGTTAGACGTGGCCGGCTGCAGTCAACCGCATTCAGTTCAGGTCTTTTTACGAGTAATCAAGGATAATGTTAAAGATTTGTTATTCTAAGATAAATCAGTTGCGCTTTGCAAACAATTATTGAAATATTTTGCATCCTCTTAGGGAAGTGAGGTCGGTACATCTGCGACCGGTATACCTTATTTTGTTTATCTCCTTAGGAGAAAATATTATTTTCGAATTGCTCGCAGTCAAGACCACAAGCATAATAAATTTTCCCTTTGCTGTTTTCAGGCGTTGCTTTCAGTCTCCTGCAAGTTTTGCTTAGCTTCGTATCATCTAATGGTGTCTTAAATTGCCTCTTTTATGAAGTCGTTCACAGTGGGTGAGACTAGTATTGTGTGCTGCATTCGGTACTGCGCTGGCCAATAACCTTACTGATCCGAACTTGGTGATGTAATCGCTGATTTGGCACAGTTACTCGTAATCATCTCGCGCGAGATGGCCTACCCTACCTCTGGCACTGACTGGTACACTTATGCTAATCCTGTAACTCATGAAACAACTGCTTTCCAGGTTTGGGAGGTAACGAAAGGTGACATGCATGAATGGCTTGAGAAGACACTAATGCAGGAGAAAGACGTAAGCACTTTTACGAAACGAATTCTTTAGATGCGCTTATGTTACTCTAGAATGGGAAATTAAACAAGTGGTGTTGTTTTGCATGTGGAAATTCCAACATAACGTTACCATCGAAATGTGTTCAAAAATTTTAGTGATCATCCCACATGCCGTTGGAGGGTATCGAGACCAGTGGAACAGTAGAATTGCATAAGGGGTTGCTTCTGATGTTTGACCACTTTTACTTTTGGATATTCTAATGAATGTTTATCCGAAATCAGAACAGATGAGGAAGCAGATTTTTGTACTACGGATTGAAAAATGCAGCTTCGTGAAGTGTCTGGACGAAGCAACGACTGCTGAGTTCCGGTGTGGTATAAAGTGGTTCGGGTGTCCTGAACTCTTACCAACTTACTATTTTTCAAGTTTAGCCCTTTTTGGAACGTCAACCTGTGAGCGGAGCGCAAAGTTTCTATGATGAGGATTTTCTAGACTTCATGAGATTCCATATGGCAAATAACTGCGCACACTTTTCTTCAACCTGTATTCAATCAGGCTGCAGCTCTCTACCCTTCGCCTTCTTCATTTTTGTTCTCGCATAGTCTTTTTTCATCTTCATGCGTTTGATTCTTCGTTTTCTTCCCGCTTCTTCAGAATGCCAAAGACAGCAAGAAAAAGTGAAAAGAGTTGAGGGGGGGGGGGGGGGGGGGGGGGGGGGGGGGAGTTCAGCGATTCTCTCATCACTCACAGAAGATGCGTTCGAATATGTTGCTTGACGTCTATGAATCTTAAAATTTGATTCATCCATTTCTGTTAAAGAACCTCGCCGTTCGCGTAAGTTCGCTTTCGTCCGTCGAGTTTTTATTTTCATCACTTTTTAGCAAACGTCTTAGCCCCAACCTGTTCCATTCTGACGTCATTTCTGCCATCGTCTGAGGCTTTCAGCTCTGTTTACTAAAGAAACACATGTAAATAGCCTAGCTTTTCATTTCTTTTCTGCTGAACAAAAGTTCTAGTTTATTCCAAAGTGCATGTTAATCATTATATGTTACATATGTCATTTATGCGCCATTCGAACTACTCTTGGTGTAAATGCCTTTGCTAATTTCCTTCTTCAGGATTGGTATAAGCACGTTCGTCCGGAAGAAGAGAGCCTTGGGTACTTTTATACGCAGTTGCCTAGTATATTGTTCGGCATGATCGAGGACACGGTTTGTTCTTGTGCTAATATATTCTAAGTAGCCAGCTGTTTTGGGTTGATCGCATGTTTCTCTTAATAAATCACTGCCTAACATTCTGACTTATAACGCTGTGGATAATACCGCAGAGGTGTGCAGTAGATGTCAAGAATAATTTCCTGAAATTATCTTCGGGATGGGAGTACGAAGAAATGATGTTTTTTAAATGGCTAGATGGAAATAAAGTTCATTACAATAAAGGGAAGAAGCATCTGCATTTTTTCTTTAGAACGAATTGCGTGGAATGTTTCGTGAAGATGGAACCTCTTAATTTGTTTTGCGGTGGATGAGAAAGACCCGACTTCATCGACGTTGTTATAGGAGATCTGAATTCTGCGATTGTTCGCGCTGGCGATGTTTGCGAAATGCATCATTTCAAGGCCGTCTCTAACTGACCTCTTCTAGTTCGCAGTTTTGAACTTTGATGCATTTCCAGGTTTCACTGGCAAAAGAAATCTCTCTAGAAGTGATTCCGAGTGTTGTGAGCGTCAGCATAGACGAATTTCTGAATTTTGCCAACAGATATCGAGGTAAAGTTTGATGCAAATTTTCCACATCGAGAGTTCAGCTTGTTGCATAAGCGATTGGCATAATGCCTTGGTAGTTGGATGCTAGCCAGAGACAATGATATCCCTCGCTCAGAAGCGACGCTCATAGAAGACTCTACAGGTAGTAGGGAGCGGGAGGAGGGAGGGGTACTTGCGATCTGAACTTTGATTATTTAACGGCTAAGTTTTGCAATCACTTAATTATTCAATATGCAGCGCCGTTGTCAGTGATTGCTTGCCGTTAAGACGAGTCATAAATTTTGGAACGTGTGGACCCCTGCAGCCAAAAAATCTCCCGCCCCGTGAGAGATTCACTGTAACCGTTCCCCGCCTGCAGGAACACCGTGAGTGCCGCGGTGGTCTTCGTCATATCTATGAAGGATGTCAGAAGCGCGAATTCAGCGGTCGCAAGTTGAAAAAAATTCTCCATTAAGTCACGGAACACGAAGAAACTCGTGATGCAGTGTGCTGGCATGAGAAACACTGGAAGGCAAAAGTAGCGCATTTGTCAGCGGCGAAAGAACAGTTTATCGTGCAAAGTAATATCGAGATAAAAGGGACACAGTCAAAAAACATGACGGAATCCCCTAATATGAAATGGAAGCATGTCTCGGATGAACGGAAACACTCTTAGCGTATCAAGAAACTCCGCGAGATATAGCTTCAATGTAGACATGAGTAATCCACATGGTGCTCAAAGAAAAACACACTGCTGCCGGCGTTCCACAGTTTGCCGTCCTCCTCCCTTTTTCTCGTACTTCCCTTGCTTCTGGTGACGAGGAAATCTCATCTGCCGGAGTAGTCGGATGCGCAAGCAACATGCAACATAGTGCCAATTCCGAGAGCTAACAGAAAGAAACGACAGTAGAAACAGCGTTTGATTAACACAAAAAAGAAAGCAATGTGCGAGGACATTATAAACTATTTCAACCTGTTTCGTATGGTTTTTAAGCTATAGTACACTTTGCTTTCTCCAGAACCTCGCAAGGCGCAACGTATTATATTTTGCCACCTGAATCGCTGATTGCTGTGCGGTTGTACTGTTTTTTCGCATCGCCCGTCCAAATTTCTCTTCAAAACTGCAGCTCTTCGAAAATCATTCCTATTGCAGCTTCCCATGAAAACAATTCAGAGCAGTAGCATGGACAAAGTGAAAAATCTCGTAACAGAACAGAGAGTTTCCCAGTCCTCTGCGCGAGGGGGCCCCGGCTCTCTAAAGCTCCCCGCTTCCCGCGGGGGCTCTGGGAACTCAGTCCTCCACAGAGGCCCTCGGGGAAGCAAATAGCTCCCGCTGCCTGCCTCCGAGGGTATCTTTCATCATATCATGTATCGGAGCCCCTTACACACACTGTAAGCCATACCTGACTGCTAATCTGTGCAAGTTGTTACTGCGCCAGTACGACATAATTGCGTTCTGTTACTAACTTCTACCTTCTCATTACTTTTTACTAGTCACTCAAGAAAGGCCCGGTTGCTCACTTTCTTGTACTTAATATATCCAGTTTTCACTTTTGTTGGCAGTACTACCTGCTGCTGTTAACACTACTTGCATAATTAGTAGTACGTACTATCATTATATTTCCTTTTTCACTAATGACCTTGCTGCTGCTGCTAGCAGTAATCGGCCTACTGTTGTTAACAGTGAATGGTACTACCCATTGCTGCCAATAGTAAGGTCTTGTATGGCGATAAATATAGCACCGCCAAATATAGACCTAAGCAGTGAATAGGAGTAATAACGTGGTGAATACCACTACGTGTATTAGTAAGAAACATTGGTTTAGTAGTAGATAGTGCTGCTGTGATAACAAAAGCAATGGAACAGATAGTGATTGTTGCCAGATTCATGATAGACGCCGTCAGCAGTAGTAGTGATTAGCCACCAATACCATTACTAGCGGCACTATTTGTACGTGAAAAGTCTAATATGCTAAAGTTTTTCAGATGCATTTATGGCGTATAAAACGAAACATTTATTTCGAAGATAGGAGCTATTTTAGAGAATTCACTGCCACAATGGTTAGTGCTTTTCGTTTTGGAAAATTTTGAAAAGAAAACGAAGCATTTACTTCATCAGCAATTAAATACGATGACAACTGTTTTCGAGAGATGGAATCTTGTCGAAATGATTCCCACAAAGAAATGTGTCGTTGCGAAAAGAAAAAAGCTGCTAATAGACCATGTGCCAGAAATAGGCTGTAGTTTGGCATTTCACGTTACAGTTTTTACTGCTTTGAGCGTTTCATCATTAGCACGTTTCCTTCTTATCGGTTTCGCATTTTTCTCCGAATATTTTTTCAAAAATCTTCTCGTTCATTGTTTGCGTAAATCACACATTAAGGGCACTCCTTTATGCAGTCAAGAAGATAACAGTGAAAACGGAGTAAGGAATTGCAGGTTGCCTCTGTATGGCATTATTTAAGGCATGTTCTAATCTCCGCTTTATTACACCGCTGATTTCGTGATGACTGATTTTTACTGTTGGCAGAGGAACAATTGTGCGTGATAGGGACGGTGTTATTTTTCACTTAGTACCCCATTCAAGGCTGGGAGCTCTGTTCCACCAAGCATTCATAAATTGCGATGAAGTAGGGAGGGGAGCTTTTCAATGTGGTTTCTTTGCATTGATGCAGTGATCAGTTTGCAGATAGCAGTGGCGAATAATATGGATATTTGCGTTGATTCGACAGATAAACTGATAAAGCATATTCGACTCACAATGGAGACCGACGTTGTTTCTGAAGCGGATGGTGCTGAAGTGACGGCATCTGGTGTTGCGCCGACGAGCTCAGTACACTCGCCTCGTGGTAGCGCTATGATGGGCGTCTCGAGGAAGACGTTGCTCGACAAAATTGACCATCTGAAGAAGAGATGGAACCTCGGCTTGCATTCAGCGTTCGTTTGCTTTTAATCTCGAAAGGCCTGCGTTCTAAAGTGTGAGGATACCTTCCACAACGGAGCAAGTTGCGGCGCATTTTATGGAGCCGTGCCTAAGGGAAACCTGAGCTGCCCAATGTACTCCAAAGTCAAAACCCTTATCGCCTTCTTAAACCCTGAGGGCAGGTTCGCAGAATTGTCTAAACTGAAGCAATTGCCACATCGTAATAGCTGGAAGTTTTTTTAAAGGCTAGTGGTTTCACTGTTTTCGTTCTCGCAACGCACTGAGGTAGTATTTGGAAATTCTTTTAAAGTGGCGCTGTGCGGGCTGCGGCATACACATGTGTGGTTAGCTGCATGGTTAGTTTATTGTTAAACTGTTGCAGCGTAAACACTCTTCTTGAAGAAGTGTTCGAGGATATCGCGCCACATCTTGCAGAGCTTCTCACCAAGAAGTGGTGAGTGCATTTTAATGCTTTGCTTTCCATGCTCTCTTCTCAAACAGCCATATTTCTGTTTTGGGTACAATACGCTGTGCATGTGGAATGACGAATCTGCAGTTTCTGAGTAGAGGTCTGTGAAGTGTGATTTACCAGTGGTGATAAAGGTGAAAGGGAATTTGAGTTTTTGGATGGAAACTTTTTTAAACTGTGGAGAAAAGGTAATACTTTTCGACATTTTCTATAAGACTTGTCCGCTCTACCCTTTTAAGAAGATCTCCACTAGAAAATCGTTCAAAAGTTTCAGACTCTGTTTTTTCAGCACAGTTGCAATCTTCAGTACCGATTAATGCGGGCAGATATTCCTCAGTAAGGCTTGGGCTACTCTAGTATCTCATAAAGTTTTGTCGGTTCTATAGCTTTTTTTGGGCAGATAGGATGTTCAGTGTTTACTCTTCGGCACAGCCCAGTTTGTGGCGTTCCTTCCTTCTCATAACTGGCTTCTGCAAACCACACTAGTGCCGAAGAACCAGAAGGATTACATTTAGGCTGTCTGGTTCATCGGCTGTAGAGACGATTTGCATGACGCTGATGGATTACAATGTGGATCACACGCATCTGCGGCCGCATATACGTTGTGCTCTTCTCATGGAGATGCAGTATCGAATCCTTGGCGAGTATATGATTGCTGTCGATAATCGGTTAATAATTACATTCCCATTCTTTAATGTGTGCGTGCTGTATGCGGCCGTTTGTAGTGAATTTGTAGGGAGGCATCGATAGCGTATGAGTGGATAGCTCTTGCGTTGAAGAACTGCAATAGATGAGGCGACGCAAAAATCGAAGATTGTCTGCATATAATGGTCATGACTTTGTGAACGGAAGAAAGCAGTCGGGTTGCATTCTCATCTTTCGTTACGCTTGCTTGTTATCTAGCAGACGTTTCTTATGTTGGTAACAACCTCTCAGAAACGGTAAGTTTGGACGGTTTTGCAAAGGTGACAAGTGTTAGCTTCTTTGACAAAAAACTGACAGAATAAGCCAATTACATCGAAGAAGGGATTTTCTCCTTGCTTGGGAAAACGTGCAGAGCAAATTAAAGGAGGCCGAAAGAAAATTCGATCTCCTAACTAAAATTGCCTTCGGAATGCTTGTTTTGCTTATTTTGCCTTAAATTTTTTTCAGCTGCCTCCATTGCAGCAAAAAGCTGTTTTCTTAGGCGCATAACATTGGCCAACTACGAGGATCGAGCCGAAGCCGCAACATTGTTACGCAAAGATGCGACGCGGATACGAGAAGTGTTTGAGACGTTGCATAGCGATATAGAGATGCCGGTATTCTATTCTTTGCATTACTTCATGTATTCATCACGGGCTTTCTGTAAAGTTTTGCTCTATATGAGCATGCAGTGTGTATTGGTTCCCTCGACCAATTTGTGTACCCATCTCACAGTGTGGTAGATAGCATTGCATTGTAAGCAAACATATTATGTCGTGAACGATCCTTGATGATCAGCGCCGAGTTCGAATACAGCTTCCCATCCCAGCTCTCTTCCTCCCATTGAGGCTTTCTGTCGAGTTGCGGCTTCTGTCTAAGCTTTCCATTGGAAGCAGCATGCATCTCCATGAACCCCTTAGTCAAGTAACCCATCTTGGCGACTAGGAAATTAGCGAACTTGTTTCCAAACTATGTCGAAGCTATCAGGAGCTCGCCCACGCCTAATTACTTTAGAGGCGTGAACGCACATTTGATTTCCTGTTCTTCTTAATGGAACGTGATATGTGACATGTTACCGCACGTTCTTCAGCTGCTCAAAATTTATGATAGCGTATTGAGAGGTGCAACTTTCGTATGATAAAGAATAAAGCACTAGGACGAGTTGAATGCATCTTCGTCTCCATTATATTTTATCTTACAGTGTCAGCTTGATATGGATGCGGAATGTGTATTTCTCATTAATCTAATACCACATCTGTAGGCCCAAACTTAAAAAGGTTACTTCGCATCTATAAATGAAACACCCATCAAGCGGGGTTGAATAATGCGATCTTTGAAATTCCTGTTAGTTGGCATTTATCGCCACTCGTCACAGCGTTATTGGCTTAGTCACTTAGACTTAGATCAGCGCCCACAAGTTTTTAACGTTTAGGCTGTTCCAGCTTATCGGAGATTTGCGTGAAGAGGAAGCTAATAGAGAAAGGTCAGCAGCAAATTGAGTCAGAAGTCAGCTGAACACTAAGGGTGAAGGTCATCAAGTTTGCAAACAACTAAAATTCAGCTGATTAATGAACGAATGAAGCAACATCACAGCAAATGTGACCCCACAGTGTTACGCTGAAAGCATGGATTGGACACGTGTTAGCTTTGCAGGCTGTTCTGTTTTTTCCTTTCTTAATTGAACATTTTTTTGCTTCTACTCTTGATTACTTTTTGGCTGATTGTTAGTTTATCTTAGAGCTCATTCTATTCTTCTCTTTCTTCCTCTCTTCGTCTTCTATTATTATTTCCTTTCACAGTTTTAAGAAAAACTAATGCACGGGAGCTGGGCAGTCGATTCATTTGAGCTATGCAGAGCTGCTGTTCCCTAACGCAACGATCACATGTTATGTAGCTGTGATGAGCTCTTTAAAACACACCTCAATATACTGTTACTGTATTTTCCAACGCTGCATCATGCTTGCCTTCTCGGAACCGAGTTTTCTCCGCATTCCTCTCCTGCTACACTTCGTGCCGCCCACACAAGCTTTCGTCTCCGTTGTTTTCTTTTTCGTTCCTTAATCCACTCTTATCATCTGATGGGGCGACTTAACGACAAGGCGCAGTGACATTGCTTTTCCTAGCTTTGATTTTCTCACATAAAAGAACCCTTCCACGTTTCTTCATTTGCGTAATGCAGCGAACGTGCGTTACGCCTTATCGCTTTATTTGGTTATGTGAACTGAGTGAGTTCTAAGTGGAACGCTTGCACTCTTAGCAAAAATAATTCAGGTTTCTTTCCGTTTCGCTCATTAGCAAAAAATAGGGCATTGAGTGCTGCAGAAATCAGCAAATAATTCAGGATAGTGTAATAGATTTCTTTCCGTCTCGTATAAACTCGAGTTCATTATATTTACGCATCCAGCTCCTCACTTTCTCTCGTTCTCTGCAGCGCTCATCAAAATGATGAATAAAGTATCTTCTCGAAAACCGCCCAATGCGTTAATTTTTAACCAGGCTATGAGTCCCAATTATCAATTTTTCGGCCAAAAGTTTATATGCATTTGTTCGGACTTAAGTAGTGGAGATAAGGGAATGGCCAAAGAAATCCCAAGCCTGGTCTTTTCCGAGCTTTCGAGCTACCAATGTTCACGTCTCATATCGCCCATGTGGTAACTTCCAGGTGCTAGGTCAAGAAGTCTCGAATAGAGTTTTATGATTTTCCACATTTCAGTAATCCATTCAACTGTAGTGCACGCACTACTATTACATCCAGGATAGATCTCAGAGAGAGGGGAATATTGCGATATGACAGGAATTGAAGGTAATAGCCAAGTTTAAACGAGTGCAGTATTTTAGATGTGTGCTTTTCAGTTTGTAGATATGAGTGCTGTATTGGTCGACATGTCCGAGGTGCTGAATCTGCGGGATAAGAGTCTCTTGGCCCTAGAGACGACTTCATTTGTGAGGAAGTATCCGGATATTCATGTCGAGTTGCTCAGCGCACTTATCCAAGCGCGGGAAGACATGGGACGAGCGGAAGCAAGGTTATCCCTTTAATGAACTCATGTCTCGTGGAATATTTGCACGGTTGATCGTTGTTGAAGAAGCTAAGGACGATGTATGGAAATGTGTGATTTGGATGTTTTTGTGTATCAGGTCCTGGATTGGAAATTTGGACAATTTTATGCAAAAATTATCCGAGGTATGATTTCAGTTGAGTCACTAGGTCTCTTGGAGGCGTTGAATCTGTTTCTGATCTTTGCTTCAAAAACGATTGCTCCGTCCTCCGTGAGAATCTTATTCCTTTTTATCAACATTTTAATACAGCAGCAATTCTTAGGGACGACAACGCTCTGAGTTCATATGTGGTGCATGTAGTCTGCTTTGAGGGCTCTAAAGCTGGGGTTTGTTTCTCGTAGTTCGATAGCTGGATCGAGTAAGTGATGTCGTGGTTGGCACTGCCAGGTATCCTCCAAATGCCACCTTTATCTCTCCCTCGTTGGTGATAAAGAAAGCAATGTAGCTAGAATGGAGTTAAGATAGGACCGTTTTGTTTGAAAAATGTTTTTGCAGGTCGATGGCAGAGGAGACGCTTACTCATACGAAATACCATCCAAAGGGCGATGCCGTCTTCGCCAAACTTTTTCAGGCGTGTAAAACGGACTCTAAGAGAACATTGGCTTTTGAAGAAACAATGCAGAATATGTTCGCAACGTTAACCTCGAGAAGCTGATTCAGTGGTTTTTTTTGTGGTTGTCGTTTTGTAGTGGATGCCGACTTCATGTGTTGTATGTTTTTATTTTATTTAAAAATTGTTGACTTTTGGAGTCTTTTGTTGTATAAGCTGTAAAGAAGTTCTTTTTTAAAAATTAAAATTGAAAGTGAACTTATTTATAAGCGAGCAAATCTAAGGAAGAACTCTAGAAATGATTTTTCTGGGCCTTCACAACAGAGGCTGATATAAAATCAGTGAGGTGATATACAAGGGAATACAAACGTTGTATGTGTGCATGTTTCGGCCTTAACTCACTGACGTCAACATGGGTCTCCTTCAGAGTGATGCGGATGGTTACACATAATTCGACATATGCACGGAGGAAAGAAAAAAAGGATAGATGGCAAATTCGTCAGAATAGACTACGATTTGAAAGGGGGAGGGGGGTGGTGCAGTAAATAGAACGAAGAAGATACGTAAGAGAAGTAATCAGGTGGTGTGTGAGAAAATGAGTTTGCTAAAGTAATTGAGGAGCTGAAATGTTGCATCATTATAGCAAACGCGTGTTGAAATTTCGTATGCTTTAGATAGTGAGCATAAAGCACACACTGTCTTTTTGGGCGCGTTCTGATCTTCCGCTTCTTCAGTGATTCGCCGCTTCATCGTCTGTGCGTAGTAAACAATGTGAGACTGGTCTTGAGTGATTTTATTGTATGCAGATGTGTACCGTAAAGGTGCCCGACGTTAAGGCAATAAGGGTAATGCGTAAAAATATTTGTAAACTGTGTCACAGAAGCAGTTATGGCAATGCCTAAAGCAGCCTCACCCATAGTGATTTTTCTAGTGGCGCAGACTTGAAAAGACTTGATCAGGCCATATTATCGGTTATTGTACGCAACGCTAATCGGATTGCCGCTATTCTTCGCTAACTTGACCAGAATGCAGCCGTGTAAATTAAGCCTAGCCTGAAGTTTGTTAAAGTACGAGGCAAGATAGGCTAGCTTTTAGTATGGTAGATACGGCCCGATGTTGCGTAGCAAACAAAAAAGGGGAAAGGGTCGTTCTCATCATGCGTTATCTTTGACACATCGATGGTGTTTTTTTGAGGAAAAAGCAGGAGGTGTGAACTTATCGTGCAAGCTAATTAATCGTGGTAGCATGTAGATAGAAAATCATGCTTTGGTCTCTTTTACGCAAACAAAAGAAAAGTTGCACAAGGTTTGAAGTGCTGATCATAGGTAGTTCGGGAAGTGACTTGAAGTCTCTTGATAGGTGGTTACATAGAAGTGTCATTGGTGGGGAAATTAGTGCAACAAATTGTAAAGCGGCGTTGTGTGGTGAGATACATATAGATTTGGATATAGACTGCAAGTTTTATTGAGCTGTTTCATACAAAACCCCTTCGAGAAGTGCCGCTGACAGACTTTTGCACTTATACATCACTAAAAGATCATTGCTTTTGCACACGAAATCTTCTAAAGAAGTGTATTTATAGAGGTAACGCATACCTAACCATATATTGTTTTAAAGTAAATAAATCTAAGCGACGACGTTGCAATCAGCGTGATTAAATCTCTTCGGGGCGAGATTACCTAGGAGTGGTAACAAGGTCTAAGAACTTGCTGAAAAATCCGTCGTTTTTTTCAGCTGGAACATTTCATCATATACATCGACAGCTGTTTACCCAACTCAGTAACGTTAAACAACAGTATGTCAACTGCATATCTGCGTGTGTTTATAGCAGTATTTTTTTTTGGCCTCTGAAACAAACATATTCTCGAACTAATACGACCTGGTCTGCAGTATCGGAGTTGGTACCCCCACCCCCCCATCCGAAAAGCGTTTATTAAAATTAACAGTAGCCATAAAGCATGAAATTATGAATTAAAAACATCAATTTCTGGCTGGCCGAAGCGTTCAACTGAATTTCCAGTAGAATGTTGCTGTAACAGGAACTGTTGTTGAATAAAACCACGAATGACTTGATGGCAATAGTGAAGCAAGGCATGCGAGGCTGAAACAAAAGTGCTAAGCTACTATACTGACTTGAGAAATGAGTAATATAAGTGTTGCTATTATTTTATTGAAGATTATTATGTGTTTTAGAACTTCGAAGTCATACTAGGGGAACAAAATCTCTATCTTGGTGATCGCCTTCACCTGGACAGTAATCAATGAAATAAGCGTTTGTCTAAGCCAGAATCCTATAACACATCACGGAATATGCTTTAATATATGATCATCTCTGGGGTGGTTGTCAAACCTAACTTGCGGCGATTCTTCTGAAGTTTCGCAATTGTAATTAAATATTTTATGGCCTGCGTTCAATCGATAACACGCAAGGGTGCGGCTGTTCTCTGCTATTTTGAAATGCATAACGGTGTGTTGTGAGCGTTTTCTTTGTTATTAACGCTAATTCCCCGAAGATTGTTTGAATGTAAACTTTTTTTTCATTTCCACCTCTTATTTTTTGGCAACTTTGCCTGTAACTTTTACAGAAGGGCTTTATTCTTCTTTAATATGAAGGCAGCGAGAATATCGCTGCACTTATACCACACCCGCTTGAACTTGAGGCGCCTCTTGTCCTTAGGTGCCTTGAGGAACTGAAGCGTTTCTCTCGTGGAAGTTATTTTTTGCAAGCTTCTTTTTACTAATTATTTTCTCTTACCTGCATTATTTTTTTTATTTTTTCTAATTTGTTTTTTTTTCTAGTCGTATTCGTGGGTGCAGAACATGTTAATCACCAACATACCTAGGACTTCTGAATGGATAGGCAAGGGGATGAGGTTGTTTGTCCTAGTGGCCCGAAGAGGATGTAGGGAAAAGTTTGGAATTTCGATGAGAGTCGAAATATTGGCAATTTAACTTGTCTGTGGGGTTCTCGGTTTTAAAAAAAGGTTCAAAGAACGCTGATCTTGCCAGGGACACCAGTTACACCTATTTGAGGACGTTGACAGGAACATCTGTTTCACTTCACTCAGTGTACCTCATGCAAGACGTGCGCCACACCTCTCGCTTCCCATTATTTCTTTTCGTTCGCACGTGTATTATAGAAACTAACTGATACATTACACACCATTCTAACTGTACGGTCGTTGACCATCGCTGCAGTACAGATTCTTCACCCTCCCCACCCATGTAGGGGTGGTATTGTGGCGTCAATGTTTTTTGTCGGTATTTCACCACTAACGTAATTTGGCCGCAACCATACCTGTTATTTTAAATCACAAACTCATATAAGTGATGTGAAGCTGGGCCTTTAGTATGCTATGTTTAGAAGGTGTGAAAGAGCTAGTGTAGTTGAAGCTATCTTGTAGTGAGGGAAAAGGTGTGTAGATCGATATCTTTCGTGAGATTGTTTGTGAAGTTCATGATCAGGATCATAGCCAAAGCCGAGGAAAAAATCATCCCCTTCCTCCGGGCCCGTTCGCCCTCTCCATTCCTTCATCCTTTCCGCTGAAGGTGATTATGAAGCTGTTTGACCGCCACATGTGAAATGAAATTATCTAAAATTTTAATGAGCGGTGAATCCGTTAAATCAAGGTCGAGCGAAGGATTCAGGAACTCGGTACAGCCATGTGACTCTGCAGTTCCGATATCATTCGTCGAATATTTCGTCCGCAGTTCTAAGTCGAAATTCCGACTGCCGCATTTCCTGTTACTCCCGTCGCATAGATGCTTCACAATTTAGCGGGGATTTCATTTTTTCTAAGCCTTCTCTTATGAATGCTTACGTTGTTCAATATTGCTGACCGCAGCAGAGCTGTCTAAGGGAGTGCGTTCCAGCACGAACTCGCTGAAGAGGAAAGCTAACCCCCAAATTGTTGATGATCTAATTCGATAGTTATAACCTGCCTCTTCTGTCATCAAGACATTTGATCTTTGATCTGCGTCGAGTAGCACGGCGTCGACGCACATAGCCACAAGCGCAAGCGCATGAGAGAGATGGAGAGAGAACGCGCACGTCCACGGCGAGCGGCGCGGTGGCGGTCACTCGGCAATAAAAATGTCGCAGTAAACATGAAAATATACCGTAAGGAATCAAAGTTCGAGAGACGAGTTTCAACACATTTTAAAGAGCATAGAAAATTCTATCAGAATCATTAACAATCTGAGACAAAAACAAGAACTTTTCTATAAGATCAATTTCTTATATTACGCCGACTGACATAATTTGCAGGGTCGAAGTATATGCGCTACAGAGATTGACGTATGTTGACACTGCTGACATATGCGAGCGATTTAAGAAAGCAATCGCTCGACGAATTACCGAAACCCCATCCTGACTCGAAGTGGCAACAGATGTCGTTCCTCTAAAAGATCATCGGTCTCTTCTAGAGATGTGAAGCAAACACCTGAAATCTCAGATATGATAGGGATCATGGCGAAAAAACACTATATAAGTAGGACAAGTTTTGTATTGCTTCAATTACGAGCACTTAACAAGTGATCCTCTCTGTCTTGAAACATCGCGAGTTTGGTGCTACTTCAGTTGATAGCTTGTTGTGGAAGAAATCAGAGATGTGCTTTTTATGTTTGACGAGATGGCGAGGAAAAGGATATAAGGAATATAGCCTATCGAGCCAAATGTAGCTATTTCTTCGAAGTATCCTTGTCAGCCGGAACAGGCGCAAAACAAGGGGACATTTGTTCCCCGAAATCCTCATCAACTCTCGAAGGACTCTTGAGAAAGATGGGGACTGCAGATAGTTTCAATGTATTCAGCAAATAACTCCAAATGCTTCTCTTTGCGGACGAAGTGGTACTCATTGCTGATGACCCAAAAAAACTTGCAGTGTTCACTGAACGAGCTCAACAAGAATACCAAGGAAATTGCGCTCAGCATTTGCAAATGCAAAACGAAGTGGATGAAAAATGCGTTCTGCCGTTAGTTTCCCATGAAGCTCGATAGTGAAAATATCGAACTTGTGGAAGAGTTTGTACACTTAGGATAGACTTGCAAATGAGAGGCGATTTGGGTCATGAATTAAGCAGACGAAAAAGAGCGCATTGGCTAATATTCACCAAGCTCAACGATATCTATTACGACACAATGATAAAAATGTCCGTAAAGGGAGAACTCTTCATTTCGACGGCCATCCCTGTTCTTCTGTGAGGGTGCGAAGCGTGGAATACCGCACTCGCTAAAGAAAACAAACTAGCAACGGCCAGCGAGCAATGGAAAGGCGAATGGAAAGCATCAACAAACTGCAACACACCACAAACGAAGAGTTGCGTTCTGGATCCGCATTGAAAGATGTCGTTGAAGAAATGTACAAAAGAAAACTAAGGTGGGCTGGTCACGTAGCCAAGTTAAATGACTATAGATGGACTAAGTAAATTTTCTAGTGGTAACCAAGAGACGTAAAACGATCACGCGGCAGGCCGCAACAAGGGGGAAGATCCGCTGAGGCGCCTATATGGAGTTACTTGGATGCGGAGAGCTCAGGACCGTGACAGATGGAAGAGTTGCGCTGCATCGATGGAAGGAACGATGAAATCGACGAAATGGCGGCTGTTTAAAGTATTCAAAGTAAAGTGTCCTTGGCAGATTCCATCCGTCGCAATGCATAAGTAGGTCTAAGTCGCAGCACAGAGCTGCATCCATTAAGTGAACGTCGTCTCCCCAACGCAGAGTATCCACAGAGTTCAGCGCTATGTCCGTTTCCATTACGGCATTTCGCCCACATTGTTATACGTGGCCGTGTTCACGAACATCTCTTGAATCTGCTCACACTCATTTATGATCTGAACTCTCATTTTAAAGCATTGCTTAGGGATTCCTCTGAAGCAGTGAATTGTGTTGTAACATTCAAAATGATAACTATCCAAAGCTCAGTCTTCTGCGATATGCGAAGGTGATGATGAAATCGATTTTCTGGGTGATGATGTCCAGTTCCCTTGATGCAACACGCGAGTGCTCTGAAAGATCGAAATGAATCGCTCGCTATCTAATGCTAACGCCACATTCCATTGCTAGGAGCCTTTCTTGTGCGAAATAAGGATGCCTGAAGCAGTCCTTAACGTCCTAACGGCACTGTGCAAAAATGCGTTGCCCACTAACTTTCCGAAGGTTGAGCACTGCACGCGGCTTATGCCGTTAACAAGCTTCCGATCCGCTTGAGTCGACTTAATAATAGGTTGCATTGTCGAATGCGCAAATTTTGTTATGACAGGCTCTCTCTTGGATGGTTTCGGGTGCGAGAAACTGCTTACCATGATGCTGGGTGTAAAAACAATTGCCATCACCTCTGACTGCACCGTCGCTCATTCTCCTGGTTTCTTTATCGACTTGGAATGAACACGAGTCGGTGGACAGGTAACTTGCATGTGAGGCAAGTACTTCTTCTAGACGTTATTCAGCCATTCTAGATTAGTGGCTCGAAACGAGTGCTCTTGATAGCTCCATCTTCTTTACGATCTCCTCCACATCTTACTAATTGGCTTCTTTGGCTAGAGTTGCGCACTTCAAATGACTGCTTACATTGAAGGTTTCCTGCCTTGTAACCACCTGTGGTCGCCTGCCATGTAATTCGCAATTCTTCGAATTGGCAGCATGTCACCTTCGAGCTGCTTTTTCCTTCACAATCTCGCCTTCGAGCTACTTTTTCCTTCACAATCCTGACTTGTCTATGTCGGAGAGCAAGTGTTGCATGCAATCAAACTATGTCAGTGCAATTAACTAGACGCTGAAAGCGTCGATTGCCTTTTTTACCATCAAATGAACTTACAGTGCCCGTTATCGGTATGCCTATACGGGAAAGAAATGAAGTGATGGAAACCTGGAACTTCGAACTGAAGAATCATAACCGGTGCATATAACAATCGCATGAAAGATCCATTTATAAAGAGCCACAGGGAGTTTAATGCAACTTAAGAACGACTGGGTCATTTCATTAAACCGTCGAGGGTCGATTCATGAATTCAGTTCACCAATAAGAACAAGTCACGAATGCACGAGAATAACGCATCAGATAATGCATAAAGCGACATTGAAATTTTTGTCAATTGCGGGTCATATAAGAAGTCGATCTTATAGAAAAGTTCTTGTTTTTGTCTCAGCTTATTAATGATTCTGATAGCTTATTAATCTTAAAGAGCATTCAATGCTCTTTAAGATGTGTTGAAACTCGTCTTTAGAATTTTGTTTCCTTACGGAATATTTTCATATTTACTACGACAATTTTATTGCCGAGTGACCACTACCGGGCCGCCACTTTCCAAGGACGCGCGCGGTCTCTCTCCATCTCTCTCATGCGCCTGCTCTTGTGGCAAAGTATACCCACACCGATAGGAGTACAGTGGAAGTCTGAATTTGAAAACATGCAGAACACTATGATGTGACGTACAGAAATGATTTATCGTTTTATAGGACGAACTTAGCAGTCACAACGCTAACATCCGATCAGCAAGGAGCACAAACAACGCAAACGATATAGAATGGGCATTCAGTTAATATTTAAGAAATTGAACACCGAAAGCTCTTATTGGCGAAGAATATACAATCTAAACGATGACGGCGCAGAAAAAATTACCAATATTATGTCCGATGTTTACATAACTCCATCGGCCGCTATCTGTTGCACATAGTTTTACCATCAACGTGCAGTCGGCTTCGGGAAAAAAGTTGTCGTTTACAACACCTCGACAGATTTGCTCTTTGCATGGAGGCCAGCAGTCTGTGAAATGAGCTCGTTCATCGGCTCAATGTCTTATTTGTCCAATGCCTAAGGCGTCCTCGGCTTAGTTTCCATGAGTGCCTCATTCACCAATTGGTTCAGAAGACTTCTT
Source organism: Ascaris suum (assembly GCA_013433145.1). Taxonomy (NCBI): domain Eukaryota; kingdom Metazoa; phylum Nematoda; class Chromadorea; order Rhabditida; family Ascarididae; genus Ascaris; species Ascaris suum. The sequence goes on from CM024187.1 coordinate 7,789,780, forward strand.
CGGGATGAAGAAAGAGCTTTTAAGGTGAGAGATACTCGCAATAGGTCGAACCTAACAGCAGTCATTGTTTTCTTTTCCCGCCTAAACGGTACGAGACACGTCAAGAAGACGTTTTAAGCATCATTATTGGCTTCGCGTTACACTTTCTATCCTGTGAGTGGTGAATTGAATAAGCCGAAAGTAGTGATCCGTGGCTTTTTTGACACCGTTCGTTTCAAAAGCTTTTGTTCATTGTCTTGAAAGGTATGCTAATAACTTCAAATTGTTTTTGTTTGTTCTTCGCTGCCATTTTGCATGTAACTCAACTCGTTTCGTTGCGTTTCCCACTCCCTCCCTATAACTTATGACAGAACTGCTAAGAGGAAAGAGCAATGTGCAAGAAGAAAAAAAAGAAGTGAATTTCTGTATAGTCCAGTGTGTCTGATGACAACGAGGACAAGGTAAAGGCAACCTAATCTCTCCAGTCCTCTTGATTCGTTTTCATAGGCACAAAATACCGCCAAAAAAAGTGGAAATCCACACAGAAATATGCCCGAAGGATCTTCTTTCGCAGGAGCGCTGTATGTGCTCATACGATCGAACGGATGAGTTGTCCAGGCCCAAAGGAATAAGAGTGACCTTGTCATATCAATATTAGGTAATTCTATGATCATAAATGAGCTCGCAAGATTTTGGTTGTGCTTTTCTGATGATTTAAATGTAGTTCAGCATACGCTGCTTGGAGCAAGTGCACTTTGGAGGCAGAAGTGAAATATCGTCGGACAAGAAGGCGTTCTAAGAACAGGATGAGCTGGCTTCCCAGTAGAATGGGATAGAATAGAATAGAATAGAATAGAACAGAATAGAATGAACTATTTCTGAGAGCGGATGAAATTCAGTTTTATACCATTACGAGGTGAAGTAATAATGAGCTAATCTGTTTCGGCTGTAACTGAAGAAGATAATAAGGAAGTAGAAAGTGCAACTAAATAAACTGTACACGATCACCGGGAGAGCATTCAGATCGATCTCTCGGCTCTCATCGTTAAATTCACGCAGCCCTTGAAAAAGCGTGCCGATAATGTCCGTTCGTTTCTGAAAATAAATTTTCGTTTTCTTGAATAATTAAATGCATTGAGCACTGCAGATAACTGGTTGGATATTTAATGGTTCTCCTCTGCGACGATTCAGCCAGCGATGGGATGAATGTCGCTGGTGATTGCAATCTCCTAGAATCCCGAGAACTGGCTTTTTTTTTTGCTCTGAAATCACTAGTCACTTGTACTGGATGCCACTGAAGGGCTGTTGGGAGATTATTTTACCCTTCTCTGAAATCTACTCCTAAATTTGCAGTCCCTCCCGTGCTAACGGCCCTCTACGACTTCTTAGAGGGACCCTGAGTGACTCTCTTAGGACTTCTTGCAAAAAGCTTCTGGCTCACGATTTCGCCGTCGTGTAAATTAGCGAGATATCATTAGCAGCAAACATTTGCCGCGTCTTGCAAACTGTGCATGTGCTGTGCAATAGAAATATTGCGCGCTGAGGTTTTAGGTCTTGTTCTTTGACTTGCAAAAACTTGCCAGGGTGGGGAACTTTTCGAGAAGTTTCGCCTAGTATTTTGGCCATAGAAATACTGGATTGCAGGTCCACGACATCCACGAGCTCTGGAATATTCTCCTGAAAATTTATGTTCCATACATCACAAAGAGCTTCATATATAAGATCTGATCGGTAGGTTCTGACTGATTTTCAAGGATTTTTTCTTTTCGCAGGTCGCTTGTACTTGGTAGTGTCCTTTCATCACGTTGTCACTCCAGGGAGTTATGGAAGGGATGAGTGGGGGAAGGAGTGAAAGGATCCTGGATGAATCATAAATCCAAACGGTTTACAAGCACTTGCTGACAGCCCATGCGATTAACCTCCGTACGTACAGTTCCATAAAAAAGATTGTTCATACTATAGGTAGCACGAGCTTGCTCTAAATATTACATCCGACTGCTGTTTTTTGTACTGTATTTCCATGCTTCCTCTATCATAGCAAGCCGTTTGTAATGTGGAAGAGTTTACATTAAATCATTTCTAAAGTTGAAGAGAATAGAAAAAATTATAAAAGGTGGTGATAAAAAATGTGTGATCTGCTTACGCCCAAATCGACTTTCAACCCATCACTGGGGATGTAATTTAGTGAACGCATGTCCTGCTCGTTTTCACTGTCTTGTGCGTCAGAAGCATCAGATGATATGGACAAGACGGGTATCGTTGACAGTAACTGTCACCAGTTGTTGGCTGGGCATCCGATCCCCGAATTGTTTCCGTAATCAGAATATTTTTTTTAACGATGCGTAGAGGGAGAATCCGGTGTTGAGGTAAGAACGGATGTTGAGGGTTATCTTTAGTTGCACATTAAAGGCACGAGCTAGAGATAAGATTTGCTTAAATATGCCATTGAAAATATCACATAATTACACAGGTTAAAAAGTCATAGGTAATAAGCTTTTTCAGCTGTACTTGAGGTCACTAGGAGCCTTTTCGGAGCCCATTTCAGCGACCCTTGGACAAGTTGTTGGAATTGGCTTGGACATCACAAGTATAAGATTTGTAAATTCGACAATAAAAAGAAGTCATGTATAAAAGTAATTGTTGGAAGGGAAAGAGGGAGAGAAGAAAATAATTGGACCAAAAAATGCCTTGAAAGAACGCATTAATAGCACATTCAATTCCAATTTATCATTACAAAATAATATTGCGCTTCGAAATAGAGGGTGAGTTTAGAGCATCAGCACACATAATACGAGTTGCTGAACCAATGAAACTCTCTTTCCCATTGTTAAGGACACATTGTGATGACGCTCATCGCTATCAACTCGATGTTCAAATTTTCCCGATTCTTATACCATTCTCATTTTAGTAGCGTGGAGTAGCAAACTATACGCCTAGGCACGGTAAGTGCTTTTCTCAGTTGCGTCATCTAGACTAGATCGACCCTCAGAATGAACGCTCCAAAATGAGATAGCATTTAATCATGGTTTCTTGAATAGACACTATCGCTTGTACCAATCCGCAGCCACACATTAGCAGCTTTTGCGAGCATTTTACGGTATCTACATTTCGAGAACGCAAAGGATTGGAATTTAATAGGTGAATAAGTCCTAATTTGCAGAGATTAGGCTCTACGTAAGCTCTATTCATCAATTTTGTTGATTCAAGAAGTGAAAAATTTTAGAACGAGCTACTCACAACAGTACGCAGAGACATGGCATCCTTGATGTGACCACAGCACAGTGTGCTCTTTCAAAGTTTACATTAAAGGTTCATCGGCTTCACTTGATGAATAATACAGTTGCACTCCCCACTACGAGCTCTTAGTAGATGTTGATGCGAAAGCAGAATTCTTACTTGTTTTTGATCTTGTCTGGCTATACTTCTAGATGCAGTGTTAAGAAGGATCAGTGGTATCAGTGGCAAGAGAAGGCTCTAAATTCATTCTTCGATAGGAATGCGTATTTGGTGAATAAAATTGTTGTCGATATTTGCAAAGTGCGTAATTCGCAGATACTCATGATTAAAATGCTTTTTTAGAAATGCGAGGATTCTGCATAATTGGGCAACTCGATAAAAAATTCGAACTTACTGGGAATGGAGAATGTCGAATATAAGTGACGCGAAGTACAAATCAGCGTCGAGTTGAATATATGGATTTACGAGCTCGCTGGAATGATGAAAGGTGATAGCATTCTTTGGTGAATTGTGAAGCGAGGATGTGTGCTGTTACTGTTACATGTGCAGACTTGTGCTGCAAACACATTACTGAAGGAAACAAACGAATGTTATGTAAACGCAACAAACGATCGAGTCGCTTTATTTTCAAACGTAGTTCGACTTTTCATAGTAACATGTATAAAAGGCGGTACAGTGGAAAGATACAGCTCTTACTTCATGCTGCCACACCTCTTTTTCACACTGAGGGATTTATTTTAGTAGTGTGCGAATTGTTCGAAATTTGAAAATAAAGGAATATGCACAACTTCGCATTAATATAAATTTTTAACGCTTTCTCGTACTACTACTGCGAAATATTCACTCAGTTATATCATGAGATGCGTACACAAGGCTTACATTGGGATGCTAACATATAAAAAGCATTAAAAGAACAATAAATGAGCAAAAAGAGTTGGAAGGAAGTTTCAATATTTGCTCAAAAAACGCAGCACAATAATTAAATGCAAAATGCTTTTATGTAGTAGATATTGAGGCATATCGAGCATATCACAATTTTTTATAAATTTATTATCACCTACGGTTGTTCTTTAAACCTCGACCAAGAAGTGAGCTACCTGATTTGGCACGCGAGTAAAAGTTTCTATGAATTTTTATTGTGCTTATGGATTTGCAAAGTTACATGTGAATATTTCTTGCATGCATATCCGTCTTCTCTAAACTGCGTTAATTAGAGCTATAATCATGAAGGTTTTTGGATGTTACCTTCTTTGCCAAGCCAAATTTCACTACTGTTTTCTTAAAAATCTGTGGGAATTTGAGAATTTGATAACTTTTCCGATGGAATTGAATTGATAGAAAGGAAATACATAGATATCCTGCAACTGTTCAGTGTGAGCATTAGGACCAAATGGAGGACGATTGTTTCAAATAAACTAATTGTCAGTTGGAATAAATCATTTTTTTAGTTGCAGTGTTTCACAGTGTTCTTGCTTCATCTGAAGAGAGAAACAAAACACAGACTCCTCATATGAACAGGGGCATACGTCAGAGAAAGTATGAAAACAAAGAATTAGATGGAATGAGCAAAATCCTAACAATGAGTTGGATGGGATAGACGAGGCATGGAGGTGGGGGGCAATTATTTGCATTTGGAAAATGAGAATTCAGAGTTCGAATCCCTGCAACCTTTTTCTGGCTTTTGCCATTCCGCTGTTTTAAAGAAATATCCAATGGGGCGAAATTGTCGGGTTATGAGTGAGCGGGTCGACAAATCGGCGTTGACCCGTTGGTGGCCTGCTCATGTGTGTTAACACATGGAGACGAACCCATCCGATGGAGCGGCGTCTGAACATTGGAATGGTAGGTTTCAATTAATGCATTGATGAAACGAATATTTTTTACTTTTAAAAGTGTCAACAAGACTTATGCTCGCCATATTTACCACACCGCTGCTTGTTTTGCTCAAGTGAGATGAATAGGCGAGGCAAGAAGCTCAACTTCGCTCATCTGGTTTTATTAGGCATAAGTTGCTGGCTTGCTTTCGGTATCTTCAAAAAACTAGCTTTTTTGAGCGTAATTGAAAGGCGCGATTTTCAGAATTCAGACTGCTCATTTTCGATTGAGCAAAGTGTGCTTAAGCCGCTATTGCCGCTATCCGAATCGTCGAACCTGCGCATTGTTATCTCAGCTTAATCAGCTTGGAAATGAAATCCAAGTATACAAGACGTTACATATCGGGGGAAACACAGCAAACAGCTCATTTTACCACTCACGTAACGAGCGAGCAGATAGTATGCTGGACGCGGATTTCTCTCATACACTCGAAGAAGGGCGATAGGGAAAGGCACACCTGACAGTGAAATTTTTCAAAAGCGCTTGCAGTGGCATGCGAATTTTGCACTGCTTGGCATATAATTGGCATACTGACCCATATATGGGCATTTTCTCTCCCCCTCATTCATCCTCTCCCCTCTCTCTCTTTGCGTTGCAAATGCGCCATGAAATTTGCGCATCGGGTATACATCTCAGGCGCTGTCCATACCAACGTCACATGCACGTTGCATATAGCACGTGCTGGAAGTACTCATTACACGTTGTAATGTACTCTCATAGCCACCCTATCTGACGTGCCTGCCGACCGATAATTACCCATTCTGGTGTTTTTTTTCCCAGCAGCTTATATATATTAGGTTCGGCATACTTCGCGACCAACTTATGAAAAGATATACGTCCCTTGAATGTGGTAGCATTTCGAGACCACCAACTTCGCCGTCTCTCCAACTCGGCAGAGCACTTGTTAGAGAAGTCCTGTCTTTCATTTCCTGCTTCCTGTACATCTTTGCAAGTTTACATTCATAAAGCGCATTATGGCGTCATTGTGTCTGTTCGCATGCACGTATGCGTCTGCATTTCCAACTGTTCCGGCTGGCATACCAGTAAATTCAGAACTACGGAATCTGCTGGTGTAATGTTCACCAGAGGATGACCTCCTGTACGAGCCTTTAAGTTGATCTGTGAACTTTGAGATGAGGTCGAGATGCTTAAAGCTTTTAAAGAATTTGCTTCTCTTTTGCAGCCGGTTGGGTTGCATTTTAAACCGACTGAATTGCAAAGAAGGGAAAGGCTCGCGAGAAGCACTGCTACGATGATATGCACTTCCATTCCACTCTTTCACCAATCCGCTTTATAAAATACTAGCAAAAATAAGTTTCGCATAGAATCTCAACACTGAATTCTTAAACCATCGTTTACGTTGTGGATGGATCTTTTTCATGGAGCATCCTTTGTTGCAGTCGTTTGTTCACCTTCTTTTGCCTCACCAAGAATAGTGTATTCTCCACCGAATTCCGTCCCTCGACTCGGTTATAAGCACAGCTACACATAAGACTCGCATTTATCGGTTAATTTATCGGTCGCTTACCGTTACAGAACCATTCGTCATGAATGTGCAGTTGTAATGAATGGTAAACCACTAGACAAAAATCGTGTGAGGTTGACCGAAGGACGGTCACTCACGGAAGACTTATCGGATTGAAATATTTTTAACGATGAATTCAGCAATAGAATAGAAATTCAGCAATAGAATCTTTAATAAAAACTAGAAAAGTGCATCAAGCGGAATACAAATCAGAGGAAGCCCAGATGACATTACAGCAGACCAGGAATATGCAAAAGAGCTGCGTATAAAAGAAATTACAAGCGGTAAAGAATACTTGCAAAACAAGAAGGGGGATAGGTAGCGTCAAAAACGGATTCAGCCAAAGTGAACGTTGAGTTATCTTGAGCTTTTCGCTACCACATAGTTATGAACTAGTAAATGTAAACCTCAGTTCTTTGTAAATGAATAAGAGTGGATTGTTGTGTGATTGGAGGACAACTGAATGTAAACGGACACAATTTATGAGTGTTTGAGAGAAATTTAGCATCGTAACAGTGCACTGAAGGAGTAACAAAGTTGCCACCTTTATCCGAAGAAGTGTACCTTACTATTGAAAAATAGAGCTAATTGTTCATCTATCAAAAATAGAGCTAACTGTATTAGGGCGAATTGATATGAATGTCTAGAAGTAATAAAATAAGAGCCTATGGAGTGCTCGAAAAGTTTTGTTTCAGGAACGATTAACGTTGAGAAGTTTCAACTCTACCAGATTCATTTCTCAATCCTAAACGGTAAAATTCGTTGTCAGGTACTTCAGCTGAAATATTGCTATTGCTAAGTCGAAAGTGTTAAAGGCCTTCGGATGCATCAAACGCGGTTGCACACCATAGTAAGAGCGAAACAGCGTGAAGCAAAACCTACAAAAAGTAGGGGATATGAGTAGGGAGAGGGGGAAGGGAAAGACGGTTGAGGAGGAAGGAGGGAGATGAGTGTCGTAGTTCGGACTGGTCGAAAGAAGTCAATTAATATGACAGCACGTTACTTTTTTGGGATGATAACGAACTGAGAAGATATAGAGCAAAAGGCGTGGTAGTAAGTCGAGTAAGCAAAGAAAAATTCTACCCTGAAAAAAAAGTCGCTTCATGCGAGCTCAGTTGTCGATGCTAGCTAATTGCAGGGGCTCACCAGAATGCTCCACAACTGCACGGTAGTGGACAAATGGCCGGCTGGTACAAACAAAATAAGTCGCGTATTATGTAGCTGACCCGAAAGATGCTGACGACTGGCTGCAGATACTAACTGGTTGCGTGCGCATTACACAACGGTCCAATCGATGCGGCTTTACGGCGCGACAAAATAGCCATCAGGGAGCGAGGCGCGGCGGCTGTCCGGCTGTCGTGAACTGACCATTGTCCACTCTCTCTGACCACTTTCGAAGCCAGACGGCCCAGCTGTCTAATCATATATACTCTTTCTCTTTCGTCTGCAATCGATCAGTTAGTGAGCGATTGCCTCTCGTTTTATACGAATGCGCATAATGCGTAGCACAAAATAAACACGTCATTTTAACTAGGGTTACTCTGAAACGAAATAAAATGGATTGGCATATATTTTCACAGTTGACTTTTTTACAGTTTCGCTTAGAATCAGATGGGACTTTAGGGAAGTGAAAATTAGAGTGGGTGATATGATGGCTCTGGGAGTTTATATATATATATAATATATATAATATATATATATATATATATATATATATTATATATATATATATATATATATATATATATTATATATTATATATATTATATATATATATATATATATATATATATATATATAAAATATATATATATATATATATATATATATATATATATATATATATATTATATATATATATATATATATATATATATATATATATATATATATATAGGCATCTGTGTACGGGAGAACCTCGACATACGAATGACAAAACTGCCATTATATATGCATGCGATGATGGTAATTTAAAAAGAAACATTGGTCAGTGACTTCCTGAAGTGGTCACTACTCGGCTCCACGTGGAAATATTGCGATGTTGTTGCTTTCGTTTGAAAACGCACCTTATAGTATTTGCCATCGAAGAACGTTTATGGTGTCTCTTCTGGTCACTTGTTTGAGCTGCTTAATTACAAATGGCTCATATGTAGAACAGATGTTTGTACTGTTTGTGTTTGGTATTACTCAGCATACTGTTCGCTGTATCTCTGGTTGTGCAATTCTGCGTTGCTTGTTTTTATCATGGGAGAAGGAAAGCAGATATGGGATGAAAGGAAGCTAGTTAATCCCGAAGTATCACAGGAGAAAAAAATTGAAACACAGCATTTGCCAGAGTCGTTTTATCGAAGTCTGCTTGAAGCTCCGAACATTTGAAAAGTATAAAAAAAGTGGAAGCATGTCAAATAAAGCTCATGGGAGTCGAAAAATAGACCATTTCTCTGAATTTCAGACAATAGAAAAACAATCTATTGTCTGATTGTTTAGACAATTTTTGTTAGACAATTTATGTTTTAGACAACAATAAAAAAAATCCACAAGCAGGCAAAAGGGTGTGTTTCCGATTCCATCGTGAATATTCTTGTTGCTGCGCAGCATCTAGCCAACTTTATTCTTCCTGATGCATCCCAATATCCATCATATCAGGAAAAAGGAAAATGAAAGTAGCGCTCGTGAAAACCTAACTGCATTGGAAGGCGGCTGATTTGTCTAAAGTAGCCGCCCGACGAAAAGAAGATCAGTCGTTTCGAATTTGATGGTGTCAGGTGCTTTTGGGCAGTAGATAGAAGGTAGAATCTCCGCCCCCTCCTCCCTCCCGCTCCCCCCATCCAAATTGTGGGAAACCGTTGGTTAAAATAGATGGTAGGTAGGTTCTTTCAAGTATTGCATGCGCGCGAGTGTGTCGCAATTTGACAGTTTCACCTCTTCAAGTGCATCCTGGAATCACATCTGTTCGTTCGGTTCGAATGTACGATAAAACAGTTGCCATAGGTGCGATCAGTAGAACTAAGAACTGGCTTCGAAAAATATATGTTAAAGATTCTTTGAACGTCGCAGCGTCGAGACCTCAGCTCAACTTGGAATGGATGAAGTGATATCGTGCATGCGAAACGTGATTTCAGCGAAAGATCCAATAAATTTAAGTGAATAATGCAGGATCGTTGGGTTTGCGTAACGTAATATATTACCGCAAAGATGAACAACTCTAGTTGCATCCATGAAAAGGCACTTCCCTGCGGCAGTCAAAGGAAACAGTTTCTCAAAGCAGTACTGACTGCATGCGATCAACCCGTTATTTCTTCTTTGGCGTTTCTTGAAATTTAGACGCGAAGCTGCCGAGGCTGAGCTATCTCCAGTTTAACGTCCGATCCAAGTGCTGATTTGATGAAGATGACAAACTTCAACTAGCGACCTGAAAAACTGCCTTTGAGCAGGGAACATGCAAAGAAATGTGCTTTTGTTTGTGGGTACTTCAGCTAGTTGTGAGCATCATTTCTAATGAAGTAGTAAGTACTGCATATATGAAGTTTCTTTAGTCAAAGATTATACCTATCAATGTTCGTACGTTTAGGATTTTATATCTTGTGGCAAAGTCCTGCCCATTCGCATGCAGTGTGCTTGCCTCTGCGTCTTGCAATTTCAACTCGGGAGTAACTTGTTTTGGAGTCACGGAATTTAGCATGTTTAACGGGCATCATGAGTTTACCCTTTACCTTAGCATTCAAGTTGGCCTGTCTGAACGTTTGAAGTGGTTATGAAGAATTGAATGTGCCCACATACTTATATGCGTTTTCCAACTAACCGGGTAGGGTTTTCTGTATTCAATTTTAAATTCTCTTACCGTAGCGTTAGAGTAAGGCAAACTTTTACGCAAAATTTATGCGGTTTGGTTCATCAGACTGAGCGGTGGACACATTATTTAGAATATTTTATTTAATTTTGGCATTTAACGGTAGTGGTTCCTATGATGCGATGAGCGCATCGTGGCGGTTCTTCTGGCACACTTTCCCGTCTGTTAAACATGACATGTTAGCGATTAAACATTAACTAATACTTGATCTCTCAGGTCAACGGTGCAAAAAATAAGGGCTGGAAGATGTCGACTTCGATGAAAAGCTGTTAACTAATAAACTGATGAGGGCCAAATCGCTCATGCCCAGTTCTTTCAAGTAACTATCAAATTGCATGACTTTAAGTTTCCTGAGAGGTCCTGGAAAGTTCCATAGACGGCTATACAGACTGACCAGCTTGCTAAAACGCGGGTCGTGCAGGATTTTCATAGAAATTTTTCCGTGTCCGTAATGAATCAAAATGTCTTCTGCCGGCAAAAAATAACTGATTCGCGGCCGAGTATTCCATCGCTCAACGCCCGCGATGAAAATGTTACAATACTATCTTCAGCGAAGCACATTTGTCAAATTTTCATTCGCTAATAGCGCGAAACTTACTCCCTGATCCTGAACTCATCATAATCTTTAATTCCAAAATGTTAACAAGTTTGAATCTAATATTATGAAAATGAACCAATTTACATTGTTTTTCAAGTTTTCGTGAATACGCGCTCTCGGAAATTTTGAAGGAGGCCGGATATTGTTGAACCTGCCTTCCATTTCCATCTACTTGTTCACAGAAAACTAAAGCAGATGCAAACATTGAGGCGTAAACGTCGTAAGCAAAACTCTTCGACAGGCCTGTAGGGGGCGTCTACCACTGATTTCGTAATTCCTGCGACCGTTTCGAATTTGCAGCGGTCAATGAATTACTGGACTCGATTTATGAAGAAAAACGTTGTCCACCATGATATGCCTGAGTAACTCTTTTGCTGGGTCTTCCAATGTTGCTCTGCTATTTCGAAGAACAGTAACTCTCGCTGCATGCATATACGCTTCTCTCCTCTAATTTCTGCCTTCTCGTTTCACATGGTAACTCTAAACCTCACACCGCCTCCTGTAATTGGAGAGATCGTTACTCGTGCGTGACGTTCATTCTTATGCGTTTTGTACTGTGATGCAAACGCAGTATGGTCTCGGTCCATTTGTTGTATATGCGATGTGTGCCTACATATTGCATTTTGATTCCCGGAAGCTTCTAGGAAGCACAGAGTCACGAAGTTGGTAGGCATAACCTTTTACCCCAGTGCTTCGAAATTCAGCCTTTTCAAGTTAGCAATCGATAAGTTATATCACCCTACCATCGAGAAACCAAAACTGCAACCAAGCGACTCGAAATTCGATGCATTCATGTTGTTTTAAAACAATCCTCTCTACACTACTACAAACTCTTCTTATTTCAAAATAGGCAGCACGAGTCCTTACCATGCCATAACCGTAACTGGCGGGTTAAAATTGCAGTTATTACGCGAACTTGGGGTCAAAACAACTCCAGCTAGCATGAAGTAGCCCTCGCCTAAATTTAACCCCATGACCCCACATCATCTTTTCACTTGTAAGCTAAATTTGTCACCCAGCTATGCAAATTCAATATTTGAATGATTTTTGCCTAGAATAACTCATTCCAGCCCAATACGATCCTGATTGCACAAACATTCGGTCTTTTCAAGGCTTATCTCCGCCAATTAATGGACTGAAAATCCTAGCCCCGGGGAGTCAAGCTTTTGTAGTAGTTCAACGTTAGTAGTTCAACGTCACAGTTGGTAAGCCAAAAAAACCCTCTTTTCTATCGTTTTTCAGCTCGTTGTGCTTTAACACTTGCTCATTTATTGGTATTCGTGAATGAAAGAACGCATTCGGCGTCACTATCCTTGATCCGCTTCCTCACTAGTTAAACATAGTCTTTAATGCGCACGGAAGCAACAGTCATAAAACCACAGTTAGGGCCTTTCGTCGCAAATGACTTCATTAAGTGATAATTAGGGCATCGAGGTGTTTAAGGAGCAAAAAGAAAAAACCAATGTGAATGGTCACGTTGTAGCAAAGCGTGAAAGGAGTGAGGAATAGGTCAAGGTAAGGGGGAAGCTGAGTGGGGAGGGGCGGAGAGAAGCAGAATGAACTCAGTCAAACACAAACTGATTCAAAAGCCGAGCTGGGAACCAGAACTCTATATCACTAAGAATGAGGATGAATGAAACTTAAAATCCAGCTGAAAAAATAAACGGAAAAACATTAACATTCCCGACCCGACAACGACCCATTGTAGGATTCTGATAGCAAAGGCAAATTTCGATTGTTTTTGAATATTTCGGTGGATCATTCTAGCAGTTTTTGGAAGGGCGTCTCTCACCTATCCCTTCCACCTCCTCCCCCCACCCACCCCCCCCCCCCCCTCGAACTAATTACTACGACCGCCGCAAGGGAAGAGGACGAGTTGCATGGAGCGCACATCTTATGATGTATCTTTTATAAGTTTTAGAAACGGCACGCTTCGAGAATATTTTAACTGAAGAAAAGATTGCTGTTGATGCTCTCTTCTCTTTCTCATTTCCCTTTCTTTTCTCTTTCCCATTCGAAGGATGCATGACGAAAAGTTTTTTATGGATAAAGAAGTCGCTGAGAGGCACTTCTTAAGAAGACTATAAAAAGTGCACTAATGTATCTTATGCAATAAATTTGCCAGTTGCCGAGAGTTGCAACTTGCAAATATGAGAAGCCTGAAGAATGATATAAAAATATTCCGTAATAAGAACCGTCCATAACAATATCTGTGGACTGTAGTTCTTTGAAATACAGACTTCGCCCTTCTACTTTTCTTTTTTTCTGTACATCTCTGACGGACGGCGTTTTATTCAAATTAGACTTCTTTTCAAGAGACGTTGCCTGCCCTTTCGAAGCTGCAAACGGCAGAGGAGGGTGGGCCAAGAACCTTTTAATTAAGTGAACGCTTCTCTTTAAGAGGGTTTTCATGTTAAAGGAGCTCTTCAATTTCTATGGGGAAAGGGAGTCTTTTATTATGGAGACATTTATTTCAAGAAATGCAATAATACTATTTATTGCTTCCACTTCTAGTATGGAGGGTAACGGCTGTTATCGTTGAAATTCTTTTGAAATTAGCAGCAACGAAGGGCAATTCTTTACTCCTCTTACTCTCATAGCATTTTATTTACTGGCTCAAACTCATGCTCTTTGCAAGTGTTGCTGTTAATGAGTGAGATGGAGTTACCTATCACTGTACGTATCTGCTTAACTGTAGGTAAATAAATAAGTAAAGAGATAATGAAGTCTTTGTTTCCAGGTGTGGACAAAGAAAAATTCGATGTCAGTTACTTGGCTGACATCATTCCAGTATCCAGCCCTAACAGGGTTTCGTCAAAGGTTGAGGGACGGTCGCAGTGACAGCTAGAATCCTAGCGCCACATCTAAGAGTTCTGGGGAATAAATTTCGCTGCCATGAATTTCGTGGTCACTCGTCGTTGATGGCGTGGGAGCGCTTTTTCGGATATTTTCTCAGTTGCTTCTTCTGATCTTGAGAAGCATTTTTTTTCTGCAGAAATCTTTGGCCTACATCTTCATGCCGTTACATTAATAACATTATTTTATTCCTTCCTGTGAAGAGAAACTACTGCAATTTCCTTAAGGCAGTCATCCGAATGCTATAGTCCAGTGCCGTTTTCATGATCGCAGTTCTCTCTCATTGGCCGACTGATCCAGAAAAGATCCATGCTTCTGATGTCGTCATCTCTCGGCACAAATTCATCTTCCATCGAAAAGCTTAGACCTGGCTTATCGTTCGCTATTTGATGTGAGGAGTAATTTGTATTACTATGCGCTTTCGACGAGCGGCTTCTTGCGATTTTTATGAAGTCCGAGGTCGCACTGCTCATGTGCGGTCTTTCTGGAATGCGCATCTTGTTATAATATACGCTCATTTTATCGCATTGGAGTGTTCAGCAAACCGAATTAATGCCCATTTTGAACATTATTGAAGTAATTTTTTAATTGTTGAATTGATTGTTGAATTGTTGAATTGTTGAATTTAATTGTTGAATTAATGCCCATTGAAGTAATTTTCTTCGTTCAGGTTAGGGTTAGCGTCTCTTTTCTGACGGGAAGTCGAAATATAATTCTGCTTTGACGGGAATATACTTGCTTATCTACGAGATTCTTCCGGGAAATGCTGAAAACTCTATATGGTCCATCTTTTAAACCAGCTGAAAAATAAAACGATATCTTTTCTCCTTTGATTTGCTGCATAAGTAGTGAGTGTACCTGGTCTTTCTGAACGAGGAGGGAGTTTTCAAACTGATGGTCAGAAGTGAGTAAATTTTTTAAAGCTTCTATTGAGAAGATAGTTTTCCGGAAAAAAGAAAAATGTTACTCCTCAAGAGAAAAGTGAATTTTCTGAATGACGGCAGCACTCTCCTGAAGTTCCAGCGTTTTTCTTCGCAGTACCAAATCGGAAGGATGTGAAAGTCCCAACACCAGCCAACGATCAAGACTGGTCATAGCAAGATGCTCCTACGGGCAGGTATTTTTTTATGATGCGTTTCGCTTTTCCCAGTTGAACGTGGACGTTCGATTAGCAGAAAGTGGTGCATCTGGAGTTTTTTTTTTTTTTTTTTTTTTGCTTTACTTTGCTGTTTTTAATGAAATGGAATGAATAACGAGGATAACAGTATGCAGTTTCCTACTCATCCAACAGTTAGTTTGCAGGTAAGTGGGGTTGACGCCCGTTCGCCGGCGGGGTGCGGCCGCGGCGAACATCGCAACATTTCGAGGCCGGTTACACATCGCTAATTTATCTCTATGAGATGCTGATTTGCACAGCGTAAAGAGTCGTTTATTTCCCAACAAGAGGCCGTTCGTTTTCGCTCTGTATGGCGGCACACTTCAAAGGCTTGCATGTGTGCGTACACCCGCATTCCCCAACATCGGCCACTGAAACCTATGATGCGTTTACGTCAATTTCGTTCGCACTTTCTACTGTAATTTTCGAATGCTGCTTCTTGGAGATTTGCAAAAATGTGGAAAATTTAGAGAACAATGGCGAGAATATGAGAAATCTGCCGCTGATTCAAAGCAAATTGATATAGCTTGTGCATTAAGGTGGAGATGCTAAGAGGAGTCGAGTCGGCTCGCAGTAATCAGAACGTTACCTGTGCAAGTGCACAAATATCTTGTCTGTTATTTTTACGAAAATAGTGCAGATGTTACTTATGCCATAAGAATGCTTCACAAACATGATATAGTAGAGAGTTGCAAGTGAACTGAAATCGACATCAGTGCTGACTACGATGAAGAGCTTTCTCAACATGCCAGAGGTGATGGTTCAGAAAACGTGTATATAATGTTGCTACTCCAGTCAGATATTTAAATCTGGAAATCCAAGTATTCCTCGTCAGTCAACTTTAGTATGATAGCTTATCATGAATGGTACAGATTGCTCTACCTACTCTTGAATTGCAATGCAGGTGAAACAATTTGAAGCATTTTCAGGGAATAAGGCATCAGACGTAGCAGCTAGGGTTGGGTTGATAGTCAGATTCTTACTGCGGGACTGCATTGTAGGCGAAGGGAGGCTAGGTGTTTTCAGCCTATCGCTTCTTAAAGGGAAGAAGTACTAAATTTATGCCCAGGAAATGTCATCACCCTGAAACAGTCTGAAATAGTACTAAACATTTCATTCAAATATCTGCTCACAATAAAAATGGCATATAGTTCTAGACTTCATCTCAAAAAACTCCGGACAACGATAACTGCATTGTCATGAATTCGCACTAGAGAGTTACATAAGATATTCCTTCCTCTCTCTCCTGCCCTTTCCCCACCCATACCTCCTCTTCCCACCAATATCGAAATCTTCCCTTCATTCTCACTAGCATTAGAGCTCAGATGTGCCTTCTGCTATTTGCTTGATCACTGCATTTCGATGTGTTTTACAACCTTGATTTAAAAAACAAATGAACGATGAAAGGAATACTCAACCGTTTGGTACTCGTATCAGTTTATTTGGTATTCACGAAACTTATTGCCACAAAATGCCTATTGTTCTTTTGCCTCAAACTCGCACTCTTAGGTGAAAGTGAAAAACTTTGTAGCAGAAAAATTGAGTTGCTGTCAGTGTTAGTTGAGCTCCATCCTCAGAGCTGCAACTCACTGCGTATAAACAAAAGAGTTGGTCATCCTTTCTGTTTGCTCCACAACACATCGAATTTCTTCAAAAGGACCTTCTGGAACTAGTGTATGATGTGAGCATTGTTTCATGCCGTATTTGAAATAAAATTTCAGTTTTGTGGTTCGTGTAATAACCGTGTTTATTGTAAGTATTGCACTGTTTTATATGTCGAGTGTGGTACGCAATAGCGGAAGATATTTCCTTGTTAGGCCTAACATAGCTTATGAACCTGAATGTGGATTATGAGCGATGAGAGCTGTGAATGGCCGGAAGATGACCAAAAGGATATGATACGGTAATTGACTACTAGCGCCATAAAGTGCGCTATCTGGATGGAAAGAGTCGTCCAAAAATCGATCAGATAACCTTCATAGCGATTGGTGCGACGTCCGGACGCAACTTGTCGTAAAGCGACGATTTATTACAAGTCTAATGGCTCCCATTCGGTGCACCTTCAATGTTGCCTTTTCCTCTCTTCACTTCTACAACAATTTGCCAGCAAGTACTATTGCGCTTTTGTGCTTTTTTACAGTTCTTCCTTATCAAAGTTCAGAGCAAACCAGAAATGTTTATTGCTGCCTGAATTTTTCGTTCCACTCTTCGGCACGCTTCTATAACTATTTGAAATTAAAAACTTTATTCTGGTCATTCGAAAGACCTTTTTCGTAGAATTAGCTCCAAAAAATGAGAAACGTTTCCGGAAAGGTCGAGAATTGAAGCTGCAATCATCAAATTAATTATGAAAACACGAGCAGTTCTAGTTTGGTATGTACATATGCCGACGAATTTTGGAATTGATTTTGAACTATCTTGAAGTTTTCGCCACCTACTCCAAAAGTAGAAATAAACAACGGTTTTTGCTTTATAATAAGTTGCAGACGTGCAAAATGCACTTAGTCATAGAGGATTTATTCCTGGCTGTTTAAGAACAACGACCGTCCCATAAGTTTTCGGTAAGGAGACTGACTATTAGCATCGTAGCCGTTGCACTTCGAGTAGCGTCCTTTAAAGATGCCGAAGGGGGGATGGGAGGAGGGGGGGAGAGGGAGGGGTGTCAATCTCTAGCCCATTAGAATTCGACCGTTATGGCATAGAAGTGTTAAAATAGTCCAGATCCTACAAATCTGCCAACACAACAGTGGCTACAAAACAGCTAAATGTAGTTGAACAACGCGTGTCTGAATCACTTCAGATATGTTAAAGCTATTCAGAAAAAGGACCAATATCTGCATTATAGCGACCGATTTGTTTTGAAACGTAGATTCGAATGGGCTTCTTCAATGCACTCAATGTGCCTTTTACATGGATCACCAAAAAGTGCTATCATCGCTATAATATTCCAACGAGGCACATAGAATTTGGCAGGAAATACACTACGTTTGGCTATTCGGTTTTGACTTGAGCTCTTGATAGGTTCTTCAAATCATTTGGAATAAAAACTGAATGAAATAGTGGGATATCGGCTCTAAGTCACAGACATGTCAGTACGGCTGTTGCTTCATTTTCTTGCGTTTTATGTATTCGCTGTCAATGAATCTGGAAGAGAATACTTCACTGTCCTTCACTGAAGTTTGATTAATGAAGCCGGCCTCATCATAAGCTTTGTTTTAAGCGCAGATTTATAGTGTGGCGTAAACTTCCTTTAATTTCGAACGACAGTTAAGTTGCATTCATGTAGCATGGTTGACGCTTTGTTCTGAAACGAATCATACGGTGGAAACCTTCATTGCTCTTAATCTACCATCTACTTATAAAAGTTTCACCTCTTCTGAAGCTCTCATACTGCTACACGATGGAGCAAAATCGGAACCTGTTCTTTACTGCTATTCTCAGCTCGGAACCTTCGCCACATTTATTCTCATTGTCTATTTAGGGGCGTAAAAATGCATTATGTGGCATGTATTTCGAATATGTCACCTAGGTTCTCTCTCATTTCCATATCGATGGGGCAGCTATCAATCTTTACGATTTGGAGTGATTGCAAATGACCTTAACGTTGCACGAACAAGTTAGTGAGATCGCGACTGAAGAGGATGGAGGAAGCATCCGTGATACAAGGCAGGAACATAGCGAACTTGTAGATTCCATTCTCTATAGCAGCTCACCACGTCTACATAAGCCTTGCCGTCTTTTTTATCGCGTTTTTAGTGCTCGGAAAAAGTTTATGGCTGATTACCTGCACAGAGCTAGGGGGATCGTACTTAATATCACAGCCCTTGCGAAATAGGTTTATTTCGCCTGCAAACAAGCCTTCTAATATTTAGCGATTTGATTTGAAGCATCTCATCTTTTCTGCAAGGGGAAAGGGAAAGAGGAGGGAGAGCAAAATTTCTCCAAAAATAATATATTAGAAATTTCCATCGTCCCTTTCCCTCATACGAGCAAATCTCGGCTCGTTACCATCATTTTATTATGTGAATAGCGCATTTTTTAAAGCTGTCGATCAAATTTCGCGCAGATCACCAGTAATTCCTATAATAGATAATATACACCAGAAATTGATTAGTAGGTTACTCCATTATCCATAAAAAGACTGCAATGCGGTGAAAACACCATTTTGTCAGTTGAAAAAACTAAAGGGCAGCATTTTAAGAAAATAATTTGCAATTACGAAAGGAAGCATTTAGAGAGTGTGGAATTGAAGATTCTTATATAAGTTGAAACTATGCTGAGACTTTGTTTTGCCTGCATGATTTGCATATTTTCTTGCCGTGAAGTCTCAGAAAACTTGAAATTATAAAGAAAACAGCTTCTAAATCTGATGACCAAGACGACTGCTTAATGAGGTCCTTCCCTGCGACGTTCAGTAATGCGCTAAGCATAGTTACCCTATAATGCTGGTATGAATCACTCATCGTTGTGCTGATGGAACGCGCTGAATGCTCGTTCTAGAGCTGCAACTATGACGTGGCAATATTTATTTCATTTTTCCCGCAGCGTAAAGCACGAGACGTTTTTCCTGACATATTCTTTGAAAAGGTTTGTCAATTTGTTGCAGCTTCCGATCTGGTGATTTATATAAATCAGAATTGCGGTTCAATTTTGGCATATTCGCTTGTCCTATTCCAATAGATTTATTCTACAAACGTGACTGATGTGGACAATAATGCGTCTTTAGCACACATGCAAAATTTGTGCAAAACGTATGGCCAAAATTGCAATCGACAGTGATTAAGTATGGCCAAAACTGCAATAAGTTTGGAAGGGTGAAAGAAGTTCCTGCCGATTTGAAAATTCGTGGGAACAATTTGGCACGCAGTAAACATTGCGAACTTCAATACACGTGTAATGGGCAATCAGATGAGATATGCCGAGCTCTGGTGATAAAACGCGTTGAATTTTTTGAATCTTACTGTATAGCATTTCGCAAGATTTCAGAATCTAGCTCAGTGATGCTGGTAGGACGTTCGTTGAAGCGCTGAAACCCCATGCTGATTGTGCTCGAAGTTATGTGCCTGACCTCTGAAAGCGCCTATTTCTACATTTTCGGTTCCACTCCATTGCTTTTCCTGTATTGTAGTTGAAGAAGAAATTACATGTAATTTTTCATCCACATTTCCGAAGTAAAAACCTCATATAAGCGGCTGTACATCGTCCATCACGCGAATGATATATGCAGCTGTTAAAGTGCTAATGAATGACGTCAGATACTTTCGAAAGCAATGACTGAGAACCAACGAAATGACCAAGAGCAGAGCAGATGCGTTCAGAAACTGATAAGAACTTTAGCTGAACTCGAGAAATCGCAAAATGGCACCTGGCGACTTACTGTGCTGCGATCAGTCAGACATTGTTTTCGTTGAGAATTTGCATAAAAGCTGTGCTTATTTTGTTTTTATCGAAGGAGACTGGTTGGCAAAGTTTGTGAGAAATATGTGAAATGTTCTATAATTATGGAAGAGTTCTGTGAAAATGAGGTGAAATGCGCCATTTCTGGCGCTTCTTCGTATATAAGGGAAAATTTCTGCAAAGTTACAAAAATTTCTGCAGAGTTCTGTGCGTCAATTCAAACGTTCTGTAAGATTCATGAAACCATCAAACAGCGCATAATATAACTACATGTGCAATTGCCTCAGTTTTGTTTGCATCCAATAGACTGTAACACAAGTGCGGTTTGGCCTCGAGGCAGAGTATCCTTCGATAAGTTTAAGAACAGTTCTGTCCACCTAAGCGTTCTTCTCGATCAGTCACTGAAGTCACCGGATAGGCAGACGAACAACACATATATGCACACAAACTGCTAAACGCTCACGATAAATAGAATGTAAACGAAATGTAGAGAATTTTGCTTTATTATCAAGTCAAAGATTTCGTCATTTTCAATGCTGATTTAGAGCACTGCAATTTCAATCCCTTTAAGCGTTGACCACCAGCTCGACAGTAGGAAATTGCTTCAATGTCAGAACAATATTGACCTATAACAATACCACTGAGAGCGAATAATCGAGGAACGTTTAAAACGTGTCAAAATAATTCGTGTTTTCCCTCAAAAGACGTATTGAGAGAACGAAAGAACTGAAATTAATTGTGCGTTATGAATGGTGGAAAATGTTCTTTGCTCAATAACTAGTGCTTACTGTATATATTTCGGTTTTATCACTCGTGGACAGCGCTTGCAGTTTTTGTTGTGAAAGGCGATTTCACTGAAACAAGACGTGTAGCATTTAGAAAACATTGGTGGATTCGATTAATCAGTTCGATGAACGCAATAAATTTTTGAGCGGAAGATTTTTGGGGGAAATTACTTTTCGTTCTTTGAGCCTCTGGTGAACGCTTTGAGGAACCTACTGGTTGTTTGTACGCGGTATTATAATGTCTATTTCAGTTACATCGATGTCCTAGGAAAAATCCGCTATTCCGATGGCATAATTTTACTTTCAGAATTCTATAAAATCCCAGCTGATTTTCTCCAATATTTGAGGGGAAAAAAGTTCTTCTGATATCTTTTAAAGTGCACATCACTAGTTTTTTTTTTCATCACAAAATAACAATGTGTAGTTTGCAGGAGTCTCCCGAAACGAGATTGACCGTCAATAAGATCGGTTTGAAGACGAAGTGCCAACTAGCACGTTTCATGCTAGAAGGCGAACTAAAAAGCAACAACAATGGTAAGTGGAGCGTCAAAAAACGCGGGGCAGCGAACATCGAAGGGCCATTCCCACGTTATTTCGAGGTTTATTGTTGGCTGTGAATCGAACGCCACAAGCGTGCTACGCCTCAAAAAAAGAGAGCACGCGCGAACTGTGAAGAGCACTCGTTATGCTTGTCGCGAAACCAACCAAAAAAACATGAAATATCTCGTGTAACTTCCTTTGTTGCTTGTCCAACTTTTCTAATGCTCACTGCTATTCACCTATCTCCTTAAAAAGCTGCCGTTTATTCTTTAGTAATGAATGTTTTAGGCAAATCGATTATGGCAACCGCAATGGGTAAAGGTGAGGTGAAGAGGGTATAAGGATGGAGTGGAGAGGTGGTGAAAGGAGGCGCGGAATGTATGTGACCAAAAAGTTTTTGAATTTTTTGAGGTGGACTGGTTTACATATAGGCTGTTATTCATGAACATAAAAAACGTGGTCATGTTAAGGGGAATTACTTTTCATTTTTTGAGCCTCTCGTGAACGCCTTGAGGGACCTACTGGCTGTTTGTACACAGTATTATAAAAGGCGTCCCACGTACATCAATTTTCAGAGCAATGTTACCAAATTTGACGATTCCAAATTTTCAAAAGTTCAGAGCAACACGATTTTATTCACAAAACCGTAAACAGTGCAAGCGATTTGAATTTTTACACCAGGTTTCATCCATAAACGGTTCAGAAGTCAGAGTCTAACCGGCTCACGTGGAGGGCTTCAAAGAAAGAATTCCGGAAAAATCCTCTGCACAGCTTCAGAACTGTTTACTGTAGTCATTTTTATTAAAACATAGCATTTGCTGTCGATAATGCAAGAGACATAGTTTTGGTACTACCCACCCAAATCAAATGTAACTGCACGGTTTGTTCGTTTTGTGAACGGAGCAGGAGCACATTTGTTTGTGGGTGTATCGGGTGGTGACTTGCACATGATGTGTGGTTCCCATCGAGAAGTGCGCTTTGGGATGAGCCAAATCGAAGCCCAAGTCAGTGAATGGGTCGGCGCATGTTTCTGAAGTCGGATTAAAGGCGTGAGTGTGTGTGTCGTTGAGTGCGATCGTTCTACCATCTGAGAGCAGGCGCCGTCCCACAGAAACACATACACATTGATGGCATGCGAAAATGAGAAAGCGCGAGAATTGTGCCTCTAATCGCATCATTACCAATGCGCTTTCCTATAAGATTCGAAGTTTTTTTTACCACATTTCTCATCGGTTCCTTTCATGATCCATGCACTTCTGCCGGTCTAAAATCTTTTCCACGTCATCTGTGGATTTCAGATGCCATGATGAAGTGAATAATCGGTCTTGATTAGCATGACCTTCCTCAGAATTTGTGCACGTATATCATAAGGAATTCTACTTTTCAACAAGGGAACTCACAAATTTTGTGAATAGCAGTGCGTTTCATTGAAGCGGTGAGAGCATTTGTGAAACAAGCTGCGTACAGCACTAGTTTTAATGTTGAGCTGAGTCTTGCTGCTAACAAATCGAGTTTTTGGAATCATCCTAAATATGCGTAACTTCACAGTGGTTGTAACTGAGCTCAAACTCATCAGAATCATATGTAACACTAACGGACGCACTCATATACAAACTGCTAACTTTAAAACCATTTTAAACGTTCTATTAAAAAATTCATTTTATTGCATCATGCATGCGTCAAAGTACATTCTATTTGTTATATAATCTTTTTAGAAGTAATCATTTGCAATCCCAGTGAATTGCGAGCTAAAGCAGTTGGGAGTGAACTTGTCCGGCATTGCAGCTACGCTATTCTTCTCCGAACATTACCTCGAGATCGAAACTGCAACAAACATATGTGCATATACCTCTTCCCTGTACTCCTCTTCTAGCCTTCTTCGTTGTATGACATAACAGTTTCCAGTAAAAACACAGTCATATGAAACGGATGAACTCGGCTATCTGCTCTCGTCTTGTGTTAATCATTTCAAAAGCACATCAACATGTTTGCACTCAACTGCTCATCGTTAGTTGCTGTCCTTTTGTTTAGTTGCACAGCTGCTCGATGCAGTTGTTGTTCATGTTGCCGTTCCTGTTAACATTTCATGTGGTTTCCTCTTTTTGCTTCGGCTTTATACATTTCATGCTTAAAAGTGAAATGCGTTTCTTTTTCTGCGTTAACGTGCTGGCCTGGTAAGCAAGTAGACGTTCCGGCTGACGCATGAACGCACAACAACGATCACTATCTTTGGTTCAGCATAACGAGCGAGATGACGAAATGTCGAATATGTTTTAGAACAAATTACTTTCACCGTTCCGTGTAGCAAAATAGACAAACAACAGCAATCATTCACAGTTCAAATGGCAGCAATCATTTGTACGTGTCGTATAGAGAGGGTCGATCAGTGGGCGGATTCTCCAAAAAAATTCGTACTAGATTCCTGAAGCATCTGAAAAAGTTCACTTATTCAGCCAAATGCATACAGTACTGAAGAAAATGGCGAAGCTTAAGAAGCTGCTGTCAGAGCATTGCCATATATGAGATTATGTAGCCGGAAATGTGTAGGTTGCAATAGGGGCACAGCAGTGAGGTTACGAGCGATTGTAGCTGCTCTGTTGGTTGGGCACTGTTCTTACGCCGGTCTTTTTCTAACGAGCATTCATCATTTCCGATGCCTAATTGCCCACCCTTGTACATGATTTGCTCTCGATTTTAGTGACATCTTTGCGTACCTCTGCTTCGGTTTGTTCGACTATGGAAGAACAAATGCTCGCAATATTCTTGCATTATTTTCATAGTTGCTTCATTAAGCGGTGTTTATAGTGGATTACACCTGGTGGTGCAAAAGCGTTTGGCGCTTGATGGTTGTTGGATTGCCAGGCATCCAAGTTATCACTGGAAAAAGCTGTGGGACTATGCGTAAGCGAACGTTACACTATCGGCTGCTTTTTTCAACAAATTCCTCCATTTTTGAATATAGGCTGAATTTTAATGCTCCAGTGGTTTATTCCTGTGAAAAACTGATTAAGCCAATACAGCTTGTGATTGTGAAAGTTGAACCACTGAACTTGATAGGGTTTTGTTTAAAATTTTAGAGACTTAGAGTAAAGCGTTTCTGAGAAATCGAAGATTTCGATTCTAAACGCTCCATTCTCCGTCTTGCTCCAGTACC
Source organism: Ascaris suum (assembly GCA_013433145.1). Lineage (NCBI taxonomy): Eukaryota > Metazoa > Nematoda > Chromadorea > Rhabditida > Ascarididae > Ascaris > Ascaris suum. The sequence goes on from CM024187.1 coordinate 7,814,732, forward strand.
ATTTTTAGGTTTCAGTTTTTTGTATATTTGTTCAGCATGTTTGTATATGAAGATTGGTGACGTAGCTTGGATGCTATTGTTCTCAATTCACTGAGCGTGGGCACGTGCGAATGCGGTTTTGCGATGAGCGGCTAGCAAATAGAAAGCACTGTGTTCCCACGATTGTTCCTTCATTGACTAATAGCCATACTGTTCGGCCAAACGCCTGTGTCGGTTAATTTCCCTTAGGCTTTGCATTATTCATCGCTTGCAGGAGCCTCACTGCAATTTATAAGCACACTCATACGGAATGAATAACTGTGAAAAAAGGCTATGGCAGCGTCTCGACGCATAACCTAAAAAATCCCGATTGATAAAAAATTTTCGGGAATTCAGGCTTCTATGTAAAAAAGCAGGTTGCTTCATCTCCAAAATTTTAGCTATTTGCAATAACAGCATGTGTCGTTTCAAGCTGCATCCGGGGTATTCTTGGATTTTATGACTTAGATGAGGGAGAAGTTTCATTAAAAGGGACGAAAAAACGGAGGTTTGGTAGGTTGCTATGATTGTCTAGTAACACTTATGAGTGTTTTCGTGAAGGGAACGATGAGAAAAGAACGAGAGAGTTGTAGTTAGTGGTTAACTGGTTGAAAGTATCGTCGGTTGAAACTCAAATGCAGCGTGCCATCGTGAATTTCAAAGACAGCCGCCAGCAGAAAAAAGACCATGAATGACGCGGTTTCAGTGAGATTGTGTGTGAGAAGGCATGCTGATTATGGTGCGAAACGGCCCATAGGAATAGGCGCTAAGTGAATATGTCTAGCACTCGCTTCAGTTACAACGCATCTGTTAGTCAGAAGCTTTAGCCTCTCTTTATTGGCTTCTTTCGTTTTATTTGCGTTCAAACACAATGGGGAGCCGAAAAATGCTCATTTTTTCCTTCCCATCTTTTAAAAACTCACCTTTGCAATATATAGACGTCTACGTTTCCGATCATTGCCGTGTACATACAGCACTTAACCTTTACTATTTCCACCGTGTACTTCTTCGAGTCACGTAAAGTTATGCTGTGTGATAGGTAGTTGTAGGTGTGAAAAGCGAAGTATCGAAACTTGAAATGGGAATGCACGAAGGAAGCAAACAACACCTCACCATAGGTGAGCTGATTTTTGAAAAGAGTGCAAAGTGCATAGCGAACTTGCTGTCGTTGAGATGCAGCTACTATCGACAAGAGTGTGACATTTCGACAGTGGATTAGCAAGACTTCTTTAAAAGTGGAGTAGAAGCTAATCTTCCTTGACGCTTTCCTAGAACCATTACCCAGAATGAAGGTACTAACAAATTGCTGGCGCCGGTTTAGCTAAAAAAAGGTAATCCCATCTCGTCTTCACGCTCAAGTTTCGCAGTATTCTAGTTAGTTCTACGATCCGAAGCTGAACAAGTACCAGTAGGAATTGAAATTTTTATTCAGTAAAGCGGGAGCTCGGTATTAGCAACACAAGATTTTAAGCATCTTCGGCATTTAATTCCTGCAAGATTAGTCGAGCGTTGAAAAAGACAGAGCCTGTGTGGTTATAATTTACGCGTTGAGATTTAACAATGTTAGTTGTTGACGAAAACGTTTCTGCAACAAGTTAAGCTCGTCCAGAATTTTGCCAACCGTTGGCGTCAGAGCGAATATTGGTGCACTTGGCATTCATTCTCAGGTGGAATGTCGTAATCGATCCCTGAGCAGCGATGATGACTTCAAAAGGATCCGATGCGAGACGCGTGCAAATAATGTTTAAGCATTCAAAGAGCTGTGGTAAAATGTGATGAATCGGTACATGCGAGGGATTACAAGTTGGAGGTGAAATGTATCGAGCCCAGTGGCGTCATCTGTTGAGATCGCTGACATGGTGTTCAATATGCTTTCGCCGCACCGATCGCTCGTGTTGCGCTCCTTTCACTCAATTTCACCCATTGCTAGGTGTGCCTTTGAATGTTGACCAACAAATCTATCAATCTAAGACTTGGTATACGGCTTTGCTGATGATCATATTAAGTTGCGCTGTATTATTCCAATCCTAGTCGTCTTCAAATCGGCAAGAGACATTAAGGAGGAAGCACCTCTAGTTTGTGCATAGTTCGATGCAACTTGAGCTCTTCTTTATAATTTCCTAGCTATTTAGAAGGGTCCGAAGCATGGAGAAACTTAAAGACTTTGAGCTGATTTGAAAGAGAAGTAGGTCTTAAAGTATCAAAAGTCATCACTTACGGATTTCTGCAAAACATTTTCAGTATTGTGGCTTCAAAATGTAGTTTTATTCCATTTCGTGAGGTGCTGCTCAAAATGCTTTCTTTATATTTCATGCGTTCTCTCAAATTTAGCCCTCAATATCTCCCCGCGAGCTGCAAAAATTTTTCCACACTGTTAGGAGACGAAATTATAAGTGTGGTGGTCCCGTTCTTCTTCTTGCATGTTCGGGGCTTCTGTGCCTTCTGTTGAATTCAATGATTGGTTCGGCATTAGGATATCTTTACTTCCAATAAGTACGAACTTCTCCGCTGATAGAGTATGAGATTCGGAATCCACGAAAAGAAGGATTCCAAAAGCTTGGCGCTCTGTGCAAGCGCTGACTGCCTATGGCATTTAGGAATGCTATTGATAAATGAATTACACAAACTTTTCGGCAGCACATGAAGCTCGGAACAATGTGCTCAGTTTTCTTTCTCCTAGCTGAATTCACTTAAGCTGCAGCGCTTCAGAAGGTCGTTATTTTGGCTACAGAAAAGAAAGCTAAATACTATTGGTCTCACGCATTAGCTGCAATGGAAAAATTTGATCAGATTGTTTTGGTTTTTATATGCCAGCAGTTCTTGAGGGAAGTCATCACAGTTGACGATTGGCGAATTATGGTGGTTTTGCTTACGACGACGATGGAAAAGCGATATGAATAGGCTTATATAAGTGTTCTAATCACCTATGCGGTAGGCCGGGCTAAGAAGCTATGACATTCGCTGATTACGATGGGCTTATCGAGGCGTACACTACCTCAGTCGAAGACATCTACAGCTGATGTCATGTTTCTTCATAAAATCTCGATTCTTCGACCATAAAGTGCGATCTAAAGTGCACGCGCGAGCGCCAATTGTGGCAAGCAGAGCCAGCGGCCACTGGGCCGTCTCTAATTACAGTTTATCGGCGGTATGCACCTTCCTCGTGGGAAACCCCGCCTCCGAAACACTTTTTTCGGAGGTCTCTCTTCCGACACATCAAACACAAATCAGTTGAGTTCGCTCGCCGCACACTCCACCTGACCGAATAATTCTTATTCAACGGCAATGCGTCCCAATGTCTGACTACCGTAAATATGATGATGCCACTAATAGCAGAAGCAACCTCACTGTGCAATAACTTCTTTTTTTCTGGCAAATGCAGTGATGTATGTGCTATATTGCACAGTTGGGAACTCGTAAGATCCGTTGCAATGGATTACTGAAGTTGAAGTGTGAAGCATTGTGCTGATTGCACGAAATCCTTAGCATCACAATGCCCTTCACTATCGAATTTCGAGCAGGTTTTAGGATATTTCAAGAAAATAAATTTGGTGCAATGGATTTTATGGAGTCACTAGCGTATTTCAGTTCTAGATTTCTAGAAAAACGCATTTCTTCATTGTGTTCACATTTTCCTACTCGACTGACATTTGCAACTATGGTGATATTTTGCAACATTTTCGGCGACGTGAAAATGCATAAACCTTGTGCTTTTATACTCGGCTATCAGACAAGATTTCTATATTTCTTTGCTGGAAAGTGTAAGTAGCGCGTGACTTTCATTTCATTTATGTTTATTTTGTAGATTTTAACGTTTGTTTCCTACTTTGCTAGATCACGCATATAGGAAAATTACATTCACAAATGTATGTTTCTTTATGGCTTCGATGCTACGCGAGGATGGCGATGTGATTTACGCTTGCGCATAGTTGTAATTGTGATCATCATTATTCTTCTGTTTGATTCTAACACGGATGCTTCAAAAACTCCATAATCCCGAAAATAATTCCCATGTTTCGGTTTATCTAGCTTGTCCAGTGAATAGGTGCATGTTGATCGCTTACATAGGTGACTATGTTTTGTGACGCAATATTTTATGTGGTATATTTCCAGCGCTTTCTGATTATATGCGCAGAAGTTTATATATTCGCCAGGATCAACGAGTAAAAATCGGCCGCATTAAGCATAATATTCTAAAGGAGCATGCTTAAGAAATAAACAAATCTTGAAACAGAGTTAAGAAACACAAGAGCAGGGTTGGAAATATAGGTATTTCTTGATGTTGGCAGATAGCCTGAAACGTCGAGCAAACAAGTCGGAGAAAATTGAAATAAATGTAGTAGAAAGTGTTCTCGTAAGCGTTACAATTTCAGTGCCTGTGGAAATTTTTTAAAGCGAGCAAATCAGTTTTGAAGGAATCTCTCTTCATTATGTCATTTCCTGGGACTGCGTTTGGCAAGCATGTCCTGGTGCAGCTGTATCTGCATAGATTTATGCGTATGTGATCCGGTGGTTATCTGCTTGTTCGATGATTTGAGGTCGGATTCCAAGGGGGCCAATAATGCCAACTTTAACAAGTATAGTCTGCGTCATGCGATAGCTCTCATGCACAAGTTTTCTCCAAAACGGTTGTAAGCACTTAGAAGTGCATAAAAATTAATATATATTTTGGTCTGGAAATTCTGGAAATTCGAATTAGGCGTTTCGATTTAGACGGGAGAGCATTAGTAGACATGCGTTCATTATTTATTCGCAGGGTACGAAACCAGTCAACCTGCGAAGCATCATTGCAATAACGCTTATTGTGCTAACTCAACTGGCATTCTTTACCACTCGTTCCTGTTTAGTTTAAAGCAACACAGACTCGTGACATTTCCGAATGTTTTTGCATGGAAAGAATGCGGTTATGCAGGCACGTATGCATAACCACTAAAACGCTTTTGGGGCACCGTTTTGCCAGCTGGCATTCGTTGTGTCGCCGCGCTATGTTTGGCGACTGCGACCTTGAGTGAGGCCCTAGCTAAGCAGTGATGTTTAAGGCTGCCTAGTCAGAACGCCAAAACCGATATCGAGCCAGAAAAATGGCTAATGTAAGTTGGATATCACTTCAGGTACATTTAGAGAGAAAGCAGTGAAAGTGAAGGCATTAAAGAGCTTCGCTGCTCTTATTAAATTCATTCAAACGTTTTATCTATTTAATGATAACTTCAATGATTTTGCCTTAAAAGGTCGATTTTGTTCGTGTTCTCATGCAGGTTGATTGTTTTCAGTTTTTACATCCTTGAAACGACGCACCTGTGTACTCAAGCTGGATAGTTTTGATTAATGGAAGCTTGCCCACTTTGCTACTCGGCTTCGTTATGTCGCCGCAAATCTCTACAAAGATAATGCCCTCTCCTTATCCATCACCGAGCCCACCCCAGCTACCGCTCGAACGAAAGGTAATTGGTTTTGGGTTTCTGTTTAATCAATTTTGATCAATTAAATTTCGATCTCTCACTTCGTATAGTGACCTCTCTGTTTATTGAAATTTCAGTGATTCTGTCTTTATATTGTGCTTGGATTTGCTTCTTCTTAGTTTGCACCGCAAGGGTTATGTATGACGCAGTTCAGCGTTGGAAGACACTCGTTGTGCATTTGTGCATTTCCGCTTTTAAATGTGGACGTCTCAGCCCAAACTGAAAAAAAGGTGTATTTATGAATGGCTCTTCTCAGCTCAAAAGTTCAAACCGGCCGCAAAGTCAAGGCATCCTTCAATTCACCACTCCTCTCTCCTTCCCATTTTGTCCCGTATATATATGCTTCTTTTTATGTATCTACTTCTGTTTTCGCAAAGTACGAACTGTACGTCGCCTCATCGTGAGCCAGCAGTTGAAATGGCCTCGGGCTGCTATAAGACTTGTAAGTGGAGTGATATAAATATGAGTAACTGTAGATCGTCTGCAACTCCTTTGACTTATTGCGACATCCTTCATTCAGAGCCTTAAAAACACTAAGTTGGAAAGTGGAAAAGTGCGCCAAGAGAGTCAGTACGCCTGTGCATTTTTTTTCTAATTCTACTGATACCAGTCGGTTATTTAAATGTTAGAAAGGCGATGGATTCTGCTGGGGACATGTTGAAGAACCGTTGAATACCACTAAAAGTGAAAATTTTCTGAATTATGTGGTGTTGAGGCTGAGAGGTATTAAAATCAAAGCAGTTACACAGACGCAAAATCAGTATGACTTAATTTTAATATCCTTGAGACTGAATATTGCTATGATTAAATATAGCGCTGTATATTCCAGCGTCGTTTCCAACTTCTTCCATTTCAACAATATGATAGTTATTTCTCAAGCACATATTAATAGGCGATTTGTGAATGTATACGTGAGGTTCCGCATAGCATCTTTGTGTGTAGCGCCTAAATAGCTAAATTATAAGAACTGCCCAGAATATGTGACCTTGAAATTCTGACAGGTAAATAAATTTAAAGATGGAAGCCAAGAAACGAACATTTTGGAGATTTTGGTAAGCAATGAGAACCTGGCTGAGCCGTATGGGTTATGCCACCGCTTGGCATCGTTCGGCCTATAAATTGCATCGCTAAGCAGGGAGCCTGGAATTTTCTATTCTTTCCATCTTTATATGAAAACTCACGCTGTTCTTTTACAAAGAGGAATGTGAAAGTTGAAGAATCTGTAGCCGATTATTTCAGCATAGCACGATCATATGCATATGTCGAATTAGGCGAACGTTCAAACACTTCGGGTTTCGTTGTGTTTTTATTTTTTTAAAAAGAAATCCAGAGCTTATTTTTTCCGTGACAATTGCAACGACCATTCAGGCGCGCTTGGCTTGTCTTTGCAGCGATGAAGGAAATCTAGCTCAACGAGATGACGACCATCTTCAGCCTTGCGCAAATTTTTGCGCTTGTTAAAAAAATTTTCATGCTGATTTGCAATTTATAGAGGAATTCAAATTTCAGGTTGATGGTTAAATAATATTGTTGCGCTGTCATTTTGCCTCAGCGTATAGCTGACTTTATTTGTTTATCGGCGGAAAGTTTTTTTTAATGATCAAAGAGAACGGGTGCAGATGTGATAAAATATGACAGCTAAAACAAAAGCTTTACATGATTAGAAGCATCCTGCAGCAAATTATGTGCCTGCTCACCAAGACAACATAAGGAAAAAAATGAAAAGGGCAAGCAAATCGGTTATACCCGCGGATTCGTCGCAATTATTTAACAGCGGCAACTGGAAACGTGAACTTCTTTCCTGCTATAATAATTTGCTGTAATATTGCACCCACTCGATTGCTCTATTTTTGAAGTATTGCACGCTAGAAATTATCTACAAAAGGTGCGAACTGCTCAAGCCGCTCTAACGCTTTTATTCTTTCATTTAAATTCTGCGGTTTCCTCGCATAGACTACCGTTATTCCGTATTTTGTATGAAGCATTTTTATGTGGGTTTAATAAAAAGCAGCAAAGAAAACTTGTAATTGAGGCATTTGGCGATGTTATTTTCAAAACTGAGGATCACCGTGACTACAGCTGTGAAAATTATATAATATGCATGCGGATGTGTCTAAAATATATTTCCGCCTATCTGATAGTCTATTGTACCCGCCTCATATACATAAGCATACCTATCCACATTTCTGCACACATTGAATGTCATCGAATTTCTTGGCCTTTCGCAATTTTATACGTACGACTTTAAAGTTTTTAGATAGTCTTGGGTAGCCCTTTCCAGGTTGCTGCTATGTGCTCATGGAAAGGACAGGAACGAATAGTGAAATGTTGTATTGTATGCACAAAACCGATAGGTCTGCCAAAAAATGCTCTTAATGCGCATTATATATAGCTGCATGTTTTCTCGAATGGCCCAGAGCTTGGCATACGCCAAAATAAGAGAGTTGTGATCGAGTCGACTTTCGCTGTCAAAAAAAGTGCAACGAGAGCAGTTTTTGTCTCCGAAGGCTGGCGTTTTCCTATCCTACATTTTTACTTTATTTTTTTATAGCTGTAGTTCTCTTATCTTATAGATGTTGTGAAATCTTGTTTTCAAGTCCCGAGATTTACGAACTTTCAAAGTATTTTATGGGAGAGGGAGGGGGAAGAAAGAACTCGCACGTTTGAGAGCGATTTATAACCTAGAGGAAGCATACTCCCGCTAGCACCACGGGCTTCCTCTTAAATCACTGTTCTAAATGTTCCACAAGCTGTAACTACAAGTTATCATAGGTAATATGGTTATTGCAGAAATAAGTAAAGTTATTGCAAATGTATAGTTGTTGCATGCGTTGTATGAGATATGATATATTTGTGATGTCATGGACCAGACAAATTTGTACAGAATATTCCTGAGAATTGTGGTTTTCTACTCAATAAACGACGTTTAGTATGATTTCCTGTGAATGATAAAGCAGTAATTTAACGCGATTATTCTACTTCTGTAAACGTACGGCAACCATTTGTTGCATTCATAAATTATTTACTGTATCCAATTTTGAAAACTGTTATGATACAATGATATTTTCAAGCATTAATTTAAGAAGAGTGTGTTATTAATGCGGCCTAAGTTCTAAAAACAGCTAGGCTGAAGCTATTCTCGATGAGAAAATTCGTCTCGAAAATATGTCGAGCCGTTCATCTGCCCTTTGGCAAATTACAGGAAAAACGCTATAAGAGAATGTGTTCACATTCAAAGGTGCCGCCAAGAGCGGTGCATCGAACAGAAAGCGCCTTCTCTTTAGCTTTTTCTCTTTTTTTTTGTCTCTCTCTCTTTGCTATAAAAACGGATAAAAAGGTGGGAATGTGGCCGTTTAGCCGACACAGTGTATAGTTCGAGTTTACGGTAACATAAGTACCGCCAGATAGGTTCGTTTAAAAAAACCCACAATCGTGCAGAGACGGACGCGGCTGTTTTGTCAGCTACGGTTGGCAGATTTTTTTGGTACCTGCAGTGAAAGGATGCGTACACGCGCCAGCTGGCTAGCTTTGTGCAGTTTTCATACATGAAATGAGCAGTTTTGTGCAGTTCTGCAGCTTTCAGACACGTGTTCTAATGTGCGACACTCTAACAACCCACATGGCAGTGCTACAGTTGCGGCAGCTCTGTCGTTTTAGGCACACTTTATAGAAACCAAAGTCGATTTCATTACTAGCTATTGTCATAGCAAGCAATGCCGAAAGTTAAGTTCACTGAAGGTATTTACTAAATTTATCGTTGGCATATACTACAAAGTTGCCAAGTATCCTACGAGAAAACGAAGCACTTTTAATCTGTTAGGTACAAATTAGATGGATCACCGTCTAAATCGGCATTCCGTTGCTTCGTTTTTTGTTATAGATTGCGAATAAAGACATTATTTTTCTCATACAATCCTCATTCTGGAAACAGCTTTTGTGTCCTTTGTTCCCTTATTTATTAAAATAACCGGAAATCGAAAAAAAAAACTTTATAGTCAATCCCTAGTGGGTGTTATCGTTTGTAATGGTGGAAGAAAGTAGAACGCTTTCCATCCTCTGTTCCTCGCCTGGTTTTCATCAATCATTTTTTAAACTTTCGACATTTTTTATTCTGTTCCACAAAACATGTTTTAAATTTTTTGTGTACTTATCTATAACTGCTAATTGTTGAAGATATTTTCGTGCTCTACGTTTATCACTTAATCGCAGTTTTTATTTTCAGTGTCTGAAATTGAGAAAATTGTGCCGTTGGAGGTGAAACACTCCAAAGGGAATAATCTCGTCATCTAGTTGACATTCTTTTCCTTCTTAAAAAAAAAAACTATTCTAATAGGTGTATGAAATCTATGCGCTAGCTAGCCAAACTCGTTGTGAGCCATGATAGTGAATGTCAAGCCAAATATCGACGCTCATACTGGGCTAAGTCGTGAAGAAAAGCCAGAATATTTTCGAATTCGTAGCTCGCCACCAAACTCTGCGATGGGCGAAGGAGAAAACGGAGCGTATTATCATGTGTTGAAAATTTTCAGATAGCCTGTCTTGTCTTCTTGCCTGTGTTAGTATCGCCGTGAAAGTTCACGACCAACGTTTTAGAGCACTGCGAAACCACAAACAATGTTTTGGAAACAGACGAAAAATGTGACCATTGGATGGCATGGGCGTTGTAATGACTCAGAAGTGTTTGATGGACGTGATTGACCCCACGCGCTCAACATTTTGCGAAGATACTCTAATTTCATATACGGATTGCTTCCTGTCTCGTTTATCTCGAAATTGCAATTAAAGACGCACCTAACACTTGTCATATTCTTCAGTATTATGTAATTGATAGGACGGTATGAAAGCTCCACGAGTTCATGACCTGAAGGGGGTATTATCCTCATCGGCGAAGCCGACGTGATTTGACGAGAGGCTTTTATGAAAAAATCTTTGAAATGAAATTCCGAGGAAATTGACGAAGTTTTTTGAAGAAACAAAATCGAACATGGTAGTGTGGCTAAGCAGAATTATGTGATACGTTGTCATTCCCATACAACCAGAGGTATAAAAATGTGAAACGTAATGTGTGCACAAAGGTCCGGTTGGCAGCAAGGTGGTGGCATAGAAAGAAATAGGGGCTTCATCATTGATAATTTTGCGATTTCACTCATATCCTAAGGTGGATTTAAATGAGTCTGTAAATTAGACAGCTTCAATCGATATTCGATTTGTCCCTGTCTGACATTATCCTTTGTATTTGCAATTACCAGTTAAATCAGTTATAATTTCTGAACTGCTGATTTCGAGTTCTCAACCGAGTATTTGACTGTGATAGGCGGTCATTAATTTCGAGACCACAATTCGGTAGTTTAGGGTCTTATGTGAACAATATTAAACGCTGTAAGAACCGTTATGATGAGTCATTCGAAGTGAAATGTGGTTTGTTGAATAGTTACGCACTGTCGTATACGACACACAGTATTAATTTGTTAGTGTTGCTTCGATGATTTGGGCATTACAGTTTTTTTTTTCGTTAAACATAAAGCAAGGTATAAATAGGATTTGTCTTTGAAAATGCGGTATCTATTCATAACTGTATGTTGCAGTATGAAATACTGCACTAACTGATTTGCAATTAGCTAATGAATAGAAAAGTGTGCAAATGCGAGAAATATTGTCCTTATGTATTATCGACTGAAGAAAGATGCAAGCTTGAATTGACGGACAAGAAATGGGGCCAGACAAGCAAAGAATCGCAGTCGAAACGCACATGCCATGTTCCGCATAGGAAGTCCACAAGTGCTCCTTAACTAAGCAGTGCGGTGGAGGCTAATGGTTTTTGGACAGTTAACACTGTGGAGGTTAAGGGTGGCGGAAATCTTGTTTTGTGAGAGGCACGTGTTTCTTTGTTGGCATAGGTGGTGTGTAATATTTTCGATAATGAAGGCGACGGGAACACAGCCAGTTTAAGAAAATGTGATTGAGGATGTTGGGAAGAGAGAGGAGAGGTTCAGAATCAGAGAGGCCTTTAAGAATTGGTTTTGAGAGCTGAGGAGAGAGAGTGAAAGAAGCGATTGGAAATTGGGACCTGAGTCCTAAGGAGACATCTGAGCCTAAGCCAAGAGCAAAGAACTAAGGCGGAGTAAGCAGACACTGTTTTAAGCAGGAGTCCTGATGAGAAACGAGTCACTGCTTGATGGTATGTAGTTGAAAGCAACCGTTTGCGGGTTGAAAGTGTTGGAAGTGTTATGTGGTGATGGGTGCATTGCATTTTGACCGCTGAGGGTTGGACGATCGCAGCCAGGCTGGGAAGAAGCATGTGATCTGAAAATAAGAAAGCAACAGGAAGGGGGTTTGAGGTTGATAAAGAACTGGAGAGCCAGAAATTGAGAAGAAAGGGGAGGGTTGGGAGTTCAGGAGAGCTGGGATTGGGCAGGAAAGTTAACAGAATAGGACTACTTCAGTGAGCCTACTTGTGTTGAGAAGCTAAGAAATAGTGGTTTCTGTTGAATAACGTCGAATAATGATGATCTAAACTTGCACCTGTTAAGAAGCGCTCGACTTCCAGGCGATTTTAAACGTTTCTTGCTGTGATATAGTTCCATCGTAAAATCGAAAACACTTACAGCTTTACATGCATCGCGTGGTTATGATCTAGCTCCTTATATTGGGGTGTTGATGAGGTGTTTCTTCGTTAACGATATATTTTGAGTTTTCTATCTCGGATCATATACGTATAATAGCCCATCGCACAGCTTAGTCTACTATGCATTCTACTTCTACATTTTAATTCCATATAGTGGTGAACACACTTATGCTTATTTCTTAACAGCTCAACGTTCTGGCGCTAACAAAAGAAATGTGCAGTTGTGGCATATTGAGTACGTACGCCACATAGCGCATAGAACCAATACTGCGCTATGAACTTCTTTGCTGATTTAATGTATGTCCATCATACGACTACTACGTGCAATAGTAAAGTTGTCGGGTGTGGTCCTTTTAAAAGGAATAGATTTGCAAGCAATGCACCTCATGAACAAGATATGCGCTGAAACGTTGTTGCTTTTTCTATGTTCTGTAGGGAAGACAAATCCCAAAGTTTAAATTGGCACATTTCTAGAAGTGTTAACCGTAGAATTGAGCTTCTTTCATTTTAAATACTCTTTTTTCAGTTGAAAAAGCCATTAATGGAGAAACGGCGACGTGCACGTATGAACGACTGTTTGGATCAGTTGAAGCAACTCTTACTGCATATTGCGCCACATCAACGCTCGAAGCTAGAAAAGGCTGACATCCTTGAGATGACAGTCGCATACCTCCAACAGCTACATCAGCAACGGACTATGTCGCCACCGAACACTATTGGTTTGTAGTCTCGTTTGCGCATCATTGCACCATGTAGAGGCTGAAAACATTCCAGACTTTCCGCACAATCAAGGATATCTGCCGTCCTTAGCTGATTCTTTCATTCCTTAAGTTCTGTTACCGCTAAGCGCCTTGGTTTCTTTGGAACATAAAGTACTAGAGAAATATGGTGCCTAGCTCCTTTCCTCTTTTATTCTTGAATGGAAGTGACTGCTGTAAATGAGGTGGCAATAACAGATCGGAGTTTTTTCAAACTTCTCGCATCGAACTGTGCACTTTTAGCGAGTTTATGCTTCAAGAGCCTTTTAAGGACGCTGTACGTGTGTGTCTATTCGGCTGTTTTTGCATTGGTGCATATTGTCGTTTGAGATGGCAAAAGAAGTCCTTTTAAATGCGCATAATCATGACTGCCTTAATGCCATGTACTCATGGTTATTTTTTAAAACGATTTCATTTTTTCCAAATAATCCCATCTTATATAAAGGTCTTTATTTTAAGCCACGGACGACTCATACGACTGTAAAGGTCTTCGTCGCCATTCTTATAAAATTTCAACGGTCCAATTTTTTTCCAAAAGTCAACAAGCACTTAGCTAATCAGTCCCCCCACCAAGATTCATGTTAAACAGTTTGATTCGTTTAAAAGGCTCGAGGCAGTTGCATACCTTGTTCAATTCGAAAACTGCGAAGGATTAAGGCCTTCCGACCAATGTGGAATGAGAGACTGGCGTGCATAACACATGCATTTTATTAAAACCTAATGTACAGGCTCAGTGCCACAGATCTATGTTCCAGATAGGTGCACAGAAACTGTGAAGCAGACAGAGACAAAACTGCATGTGAGCACTGACACGACCGCTGAAAAAAGAAATACCCCAACTCTCTAATTTGTTATCTGCATGCGTATCGCAAAGAGGGTCCTCATTTCCTCAAAATTTTCAGTAAATTTCGAAGCATTTGAGGATTCACACATCGGAATGTGGCTTGACGCGTTTTCTGCTTTCAGCACCTCCGTCTATTACATCAAGCGTTGCTAAAACCTTCAAAAACACAATCATCCGCTCGAGTGAGCAAATAGCAAGCCGAAAATCCCTTTTCTGTTCATACAGATCACCTTTCCTGTCCAAGTTTCTAACCATGTTATGTTATACGCCCTAATGGATATTACACTACCGCTTAACGGTAGTTGGACCGCTGATAGCGGAAGAGGTTGCGGAAGAAAACCTTTAATTTTTACACAGAATGCGGAGCTAAATTTTAGTATATATACTTTTCATTTTTCTTTCGTAGTCTATGTAGTTCGTCATTGTCTCGAAAGAATCGCAGTGGAACTAAATGACTTTTTTTCGAAAAATCTCGGAGAAACAATTTTTTCTTACACTTGCGAATGAAGTCTCCAATTGTTCGGTGTTCCTGTCTCTTTGTTCATCACTCATTTTGTGTATATCCGAAAGTACTAACCATTGTGAGCATTGCAGCTGGCACAGCCATTTATCGACAGTCCTATATCGATGGTTTCTCGATGGCTTCTGCAGCCTGTGTGGACTATGTTCGAACGGTGTTCACTGGCGATGATGCGACGCAGTATTGTCAGCAGCTTGGCGTCGATCTGCTGCAGCACTTGCAGTCGCTGCTTTGTGCGCAGCTTCGCGTCATACCCACTGATGGTGGCTCGCCCATCAACGACGCTCATACTCGAATGGGTCACGCCATCAGAATGTCACACCTTCCACTGGTACATCCATCGCCCCCCTCTACTAAATCTTATCGACGATCTTCGCCCCACGATTTGCCAGCCAACGAATGTGAATATCCGCGTTTAGCATATACCTCACCGGATGTTATCACAGCTGCTAAGGCCGTTGCTGATGCGCATACTCGTGTGATTTCGGCTGCTACAACTGCTGAGCAAATTTCGGATCAGCGCGCACAACAGGCGTCGTCGGTGCCACTTTCGTTTTCGTCAGATGTGTCACTTCAGCTAAGTCCGATTTCGGGCAGCTCTTTAGACGAGACGATCCAATCTTCCTTTATATCTACTTCAGGGCGTGATGCCTTATACACTTGTACTTCCTCACAGAAAGGCGAAGGTAGGAGGCTATGGAGGCCATTTTAATTGGTCAGTACCTAGTAACTTTTATCCAGCATGCTGTGCTCTTCCGTCTTTTCTTTGCTATCGCTGCCTCGTCTCTCATTCGGCATCGCCTAGTAGTCCATTTTCGTTCGAACAAAGCGATCTGCTGTTCATCATTACTGAAAGCCGGGTGAATCACGCTCCTTATATGAGTGTAAACTATATCTTAGCTTGCCATTTGTAACCATGCTACACGTTGTTTGCAATGCAATATTTTTTTCTAATTATTTGCTCAAAATATGGAAGAAGCGTCTCACATGAGCATTGTCTGATCGCAGGCTAGTCGAACGTTCCAATTCGCCAGGAGCAAGAGGATTCGAAAGTGCTTTTATTGTTGGAGAACGGAGTGATCGCGAAAGCATTTGCATTTTGCGTGTCTTTCTGTAGTCGTATTCGAAATTTTTAAACGATCTTCAGTGCTTGTATGGATCATTGTCACCTTTCAATTCCCATTATGCTGTCGAATCACGTTGAATTTGACAAATCAATCATAATTTTGTGGTTAAAATAAGCGAAAGTTTCGAAATCGTCTCTCCATGCGAGTCATATACAGATAAGTGCTCACGTGATTTTATAATGACGGATTTCTGCATTATTATGGAATAAGATATCAATTCCACATATGAAGGACTGCACGATGTATGTTAATCTCTTGTTAACATTATATGGAACGTGGCTGGTCTTTTTCTGACATCTCGTAGTTGCTTGTAATTCACACAAGAATTGTTACAACTATATCCCCGCCTTTGGCAACTTTTGTTTAAAAAATCCTTTTATATGTTCGAAAATTCCGACTTCGAACATTTCATGCCAGTCTCTGTGCTCACCAGTTTTTATTGCATATCAGTGTTGTTTGCTTTGCTGAGTGTATGCGTTTTCGATAGCAGATTCAATGTTTAGGGACTAGTATTGCAAGCACAAATCCTTCGTGCCCTTCCCATCTTACTGACTATATCACTGCTGCCAAGATCTTTCATCAGAAAGTGGCTTTCAGTATTTGCTTCCGATCACTTAATGAAGTTTTGTTTCAGTAAGGTGAAAATTGAACTGTTAAGCGAGATATCTCACGAGGCGATGCAGTGGCATATGGAGCAGTTTTTTTTTCTTGTAGACAGTGCCTTATGTGCGGTTCTATAAATTTGTGAATGCGAAATTCATTGCGTTGATAGTGTCCTATCTGTTCGCTTGTCTGTTTGCATGTGTTTCTATGCAACATGTGTATGGGTGCTTGTGTTTTCGAGTGTTTCTCTGTGTTTGTATGTGTCTGTTGCGCGTCGTTGAGCGTGCGCGTTTGTGTGCGTTCTGTTTGTGTGTATCTTTTTTACCCGGTTATTTCAGCTCGAGAGGCCTAAGCTACAGTCGCAAAATTATCAACGTGTTAGGCTCATCATATGTTGTCATTGTTTGCAAATTTAAAATTCGAAAGGCATTATAGACAGTTAAAGGCATTTTGCAACGGTTTGATTGCAAAAAATCAAACCTCTTGTAGCTTTTCACGAGTAGTCGAATCACTCAACAAACCTTTATCTTTTTTGCCCACTTGTTCGCAGTTCATTGAACTGCTTTAGACCTGTGAGTGGAGTTGCAAAAGTGCCTATCTTACCGACTCCTCCAGCATGCTTCTTCAAACGCCGTTTCAGCTAAGCATTTCGTATTAGGCTACAACGGATTTCATTCTTTTTTGTTTGATGGGCCATTTTCTCTCTAGATCAATTCCTATCGACCATATCTGCTAAAGAATGAAGCATCATTTCGTTATTTTAATGTGCATAAGTCGATAATTGAAACAGGTTACCACCAAATTTTATGTCTGACATAAAGATGTGTTACTAAAACGGTGTTATTGTTTTGTTCGTACACTAGACCGAGCAGTTGTAGTAGGATTGAATATTGATTTGCGCAAGTTGTAGAGATATATGGGCCTTTTTGTAAGATTATGTAATAATTTCATAGCTTTGTAATATTGCTTGTATTGACGACGTTGAAATCGCTGATTTCAACGGTTGCTTTTGTACTCATCTGATTAGATATAATCCAAGCTCGTAAGGAAGTGTGAATTCGCTGGAAAAGATTTTTTGAGGAATTTCTCGCAAAGATTTTAAAGCCGTGTGAGGTGCCTCGCTTAGGTCTTCAGTACTCGCTATTCAAATAATGTGCCTTCTTCTATGTACAAACTTGTATTTTTCATTTTTTCATCATATCTCTTCTTATTAATGATATTTCAAACCTAAATTAGATGTTTAGTATATATACAGTTCTTCTCATTGCCTTTTAATGGAGTGTTTTTGGCACGTTAATATCGTATAAATGATTTCTTCATGTTTATCTGCTGCAACATCATCATGGATCCGCAGTCCCTAATGCTCCGCTGTGGTACCAAAACAGCTCCTGTATTAGGCATCTGTTCATTAATCCTTTTCAAAGTTATTGCATTGTGTGGACGACGCTGATCTACCTCTTGTTCACAAGATATCCATTTTTGTCGCACAGTATGTAACTGATCAGAAGAAGAAGCTTTCTAATCGTAACGTAGAGAACTAAAGGTGCTCCTATAGTCAGTAGCAGCTCGTCCACCGTTCTATGTCGAGTACATTGCTAGGAAGTGATCATTCACTTAGTTATAGCGTGGATTTTTTTCATATGTAGCCGATTGGCTAATTTATTTAATCACTGAAAGGTAATCGCCTTTTCGTGGGTTGTTGTGGTTTAGAATGGTGAAAGTAGAAGAATTTATTCAGTGGGATTTGTGAAGAGGTGATATTTAACTCGAACAAGTACGTTCATGACATTTAAAACGTCTTTATTGTGCAATATTTCCCAGTCGCACATTCTTCGATAGTGTTCAGCATTGACTGTACGTTTATAGTGACTTAATCTTTCACGAAAGCACAATGAATCAATTCATTGCTTATGAGCAGTTTTTTTAATAACGGCTTTCTTCCATCTCATCCACTCAGGGTGGATGTTTGTGTAATGATAGAAGTGAGAGGACATATTTGAGAGGTTGGCACGGCCGGCATCATTTGAAGTCTAGACCACGACGTTCACTGAGCTGACATTTAACGAAACATAAATACATGTACGATGATCTTTATACGATTTTCAATGTTAGCATGTCAATGGAAATCGGTGGTAGATTTTCGGAATAAAAGCTCTCCACAAACATTTCGTCCTCTTTTCTACTGACAAGGTTGAGGAGCATTTCTGCGATGAATTGATGTCGAAAAACGTTTTCCAACGAAAGCTTTGCTACTTGCATTAGTCATCTTACATGGTGCACCTGTTTTCTTTATATCGCTCTCAGATTAAGACGGTAAATAAATGCCTTTTCTCCCTTACAGTAGCAATAACTCTCCGATAAATATATATCCAAAAACAAACTTTTTGAATAGAAAGTCATTGGATAGTTTGATTCTGGTCCACCTTATTCCTTAAGGGCACTGTATTTGAAATAAACAATTTTGGGAAAGAAAAAAAAATTTCCAAGGACTTATTCGAGATCAAACGCCCGCAAATGAAACGCAACCGCTATAGGCAGTGTCCACTGTATGCATTAAATGCAGTTTGCCAACTTCCATTACTGGAATAAAATTACGCTCATCTTGGTCAGCAAAAGAAAAACGTTGCAAACGTCACCAACTTGGTAATTAATAGCTGCTAAATGTCTGAGAACAAGCTTTCAAGTTGTTTAGCCATGTTTGCATTTGTATTGTCGTGGTAAATTTATGACGCAAGACTTGTATCATACACACTTGGTAAGGTATTCCCACAGCAAGTCGTACCCTTAAAAAGGGTATATTCAACATGATTCCAAGACTGACAGAATTTCGCTGCTTAAATATCGTGTGCCAATCGAATACGGTAGCTAGCAGCTCCAAGCTCACCGTAATCATGCTTCGTTTCCGATAACCAAACCGCCTGAACGACTGATTATAGTTCTGGAGGATGCGGGTTGTTATAAGTCGAAGTGCCCGCTGACGTAGTGGAACGTTTTGTTATGGTTTGTTCGGATCGGCTGAACGATTTTGGAAATCTGCCGTAGATTCAAATCTACAGTTTTCTGCACATCAACAGATGACCTTTCCTGACTCCTCGGATGTGAAACTTTGTCAGCAGGAGATTGAAGTTTCTACAAACGCTGTGATATGTTGGAAGTGATAAATCTTTTGGTGGTCACATTCACAGTCACAGCATTGTTTACCGCACGTCTATGTGATTGTGGCGCAGTTTTACGTTATATGCGATCATAAAATGCCAATATTTTACGTCCTTGTGATGCACTTGTTTGCTTTTCTCACCCTCTACCGTCACCTTATCAATAAAGCAACTGATTAGCAGAGCTTTGCTTATGCTTTCTGAATAATGCGCAATATTCGTCCACAAATTGTGACAAGCGAGTAACATATCTTCATTATGGGAATTTCAATAGGATGTGCGAGACACAGATTAGAATACAAGACTCCTTGCAGGAATCAGGTAGTGAAATCACAACTTTCTATACCCCTCTTCCGCCCCTGTCGCCCCAGTCTCGGTATTTAGAGGCTGAAGTGAATACATTCACAAGCGGCAAGTTGTTATGCAGCTCCACTACATATACTTTCAATCTGTATTATTATGCTGAAAACTTAACCATCCGCTAC